>OX439048.1:22139494-27139494 GCA_949317995.1 Acholoe squamosa
TGAGGGTTGCAAAGAGAGTATGAGTGAATGAAATTTTCTCCCTCCCTTATATACTCCTCTGAAGATAAGTTGCTTAGTGCAGTTTGAATAGATGAAAGGAGGCTTTGACGTCTCTTAGAAAAGAGGATTAATCCTATAGTCACAGAAGAGACCCTTGCTCAGTAGGACTTCTATAAATCTAATTTCACCTGTCCTCCACAGGGGTAATAAACAATAGGAGAATCCGGATAAAAACTTCACTCCATTCTTAGAACATCAAAGGTTACGTGGAAAAAAAAGAAAAGTTCCAGCAGGATCAAAGTCAGCTTTTGATATCTTTTAGAAAAGAGCTCTAATCCTATGATCACAGAGATCCTCACTCGTTAGGGTATCTATAAATCTAATTTCACCTGCCCTCCACAGGTAAACCAAACCATAGAAGAATCCAGATGAAAGTTTGTCTAAATAGGATTAGAAAACTTCAAAGAGTAGTTTGTCGCAATTACACACCCCCTGTTAAGCTAATTATCACAGTTTTAACTCCCTGTAATCCCACCAAAATACAGTTATCACAATACCTTTCCACCTGTTTTATGTCAACAGATCTAAAAGATAAGTCGCTACACAGAATGAAAGCAATCACCCCTAATCCCACCAAATACACTTGTCACAGTGTCTTTCCTCCTGTTTGATGTTACCAATTCAAAAGGCTCATGCTGATAAGTCGCTACACAGAAAGGTAAAGGTGGTGGGAAGTATCCAGCTGGAAATAGACTTAGATCACCCTATATAAAGCACCCCAATTTCTCTTGGAAGGATATATCACTGCTGACCACTACGACTACCGCCCTTACCGCTACTTCCTGTGATTTCTGAAGTTTTTGCAGACGAGATGAGTCTTGAAAATACTTCCTCCCTATCTGGCTCTGACGTATGTGAAGTGAGTGTACAGGGTGACGGTATCATGTGAGAAATGAATTTTACATATAGCGATCGTTTGCTTCATGAAATAGGAAGGCTGTTAGTTGGATCTTGGAAGAAATTAGCAATCTACTTGGACATCGTTATCAAGTCGGTGCAGGATTTGTGTATGGAGATGTTCCAAATTATGTGGTCTAAAACTACGCCTCAGGCCAGATAGGGAGAACTCCACCATGCCTACATGAGTGTTCATCGACAAGATCTGTTGCTTCAGAACTTTTTCAAGACATACAAATTGGATTACAACAACCCCGATCAGTTTTTAATGGAGAGGTACTTTGTCACCATGTCTGAATCTCTATCCAGGGAGTGGAAAGATATGGGGACGTATTTAGACTTGACGTCTGAAAAGCTAAATAGTATTGCTCAACAACCAGAACAAGATATGTCTCTCCACGCCTTCAGAGTGTTGAGTGCTGATGGATGACATGAGGAGGTTTGATGTGGCCAGATATATATTGCTTCACTTTGAAAACAAAGAAAAAGAGATGAGACGTGGAGGGTAATTGTGGAAGGGTGGGATGAATTATGTAAAGGAGGCGGAGGTGTGCACCACGGGAATCAGATCTTAAGTTAAGCTACACAGGAACGTGCTGGAGACAGAGAGTATGCAGCTGGAGAGGGGATTAAACACATCTATATGAACCACTTACATCACATCTCTGGTGTCTCATTTACCACCTCGCCTACCACTGGTACGTCCACACTTGACACAGATACTACCACCGTGGTCAAGTACGTAAGTTTTGTCGATTTATCAAGGAGACTCAACACTTTCGACACAATTATGTGGAATAAACCCTGTCGTTTCACAGAGAAACTCGCCACCCACGGATTCTTTTACATCGGAGGTAAGGACGTTGTTCAATGCTACCAATGTGAAGTCCCTATACACACATGGTTAGAAAGTGATGACGTCGCCGTGAAACATTTTAGACATTCTCCTACCTGCCCATTGGCCTCAGAAGGTATGAAGTCCACAGAGCAAAATTTTGCTGATGGAAATGGTGAAGAAATTTAACTCTCTGGACAACGCATTGCAGCTTTTCAGATTGAAGCGTGGAGCAGTTTTTCTTTTTGGACAAACGTCTTCTGTGTTTTTCAACGCTGCAGCGTCGGAGGACACAATCAACAATAGGGTCAATACGGAGGTCTGTACCTCAGCCATGATGACCAGGTATACAGATCATACAGTAGTGGCAGAGTAGGACGTGTTTGGAGGCCTTATCCTCTAGCACTAAGTAATCGTGTATGTGTGCCTATACTGGGAAGGTCTATACATTTATGGGACAAGGAAGTATGGGCGTAGTCTAGTTGGAGATTCAAGGCTGTTGTCTCATGTCATGTAGGTTGAGCTCAATGATGCATGTAATCGACCATATGATGCACTGGTAAGTTAAAGTGGACTTACATTTTCCCCATGCCCATGCACCTGCTTTGAAACAGACGCATAACTCTGTGTTGAGGCATAGACATTGATTCCACTGAAGACTTCTTTGCTGCTTCCATCTAAAACTGGATGCGGATTCTTTTACATCGGAGGTAAGGATGTTGCTACCAATGTGCAGTCTCTATACACACATGGTTAGAAAGTGATGATGTCGCCGTGGAACATTTCAGACATTTCTCCTACCTGCCCATTGGCCTCGGAAGGTACAAACCTAAGTCCACAGAGCAAAATTTTGCTGACGGAAATGGTGAAGAAATTGAACTCTCTGGACAATGAGTTGCAGCTTTTCAGAATGAAGCGTGGAGGAGTTTTTCCTTTCGGACAAACATCTGTGTTTTCCAATGCTGCAGCGTCGGAGGACACAGTACATAAATGAAAAACAACATATATACACCAGACACCACCGTATATTCACCAGGGACAACATATATGAACCAGACAAAGACCTCCCACAATGTATACATCATGATTCATATATAGATAAGACTCCAACATAGTTTGTATATAAGCTTGTATTCACCGACTTGTAAATATAATTATAATGTGTACTGTTCCATGTGTGGGTTCTATCATATTCCTATGCTATATTCAACTATGATATGTAGAGATGTGTAATTATAATTGCTCGAAAAATGAAAAAATGAAATGAAATTATGACAAATAAAAGTGGAATGTGTACTACTCCATATGTGGGTTCTATTGTATTTCTATCTAATATTTAACTACCTTATGTAAATAATTTTATTTTTTGTAAACCTGGCCCTACCCGAGGGGTGGGTTTTAAAAAAAAAAAGGCCCCCCACCCCTATGGCCCCCCCCAAAGGCCCCCCACCCCAATGGCCCCCCAAATATTTCCCAGTTTTTTTTTTCTTTTTTTTTTCTTGGTAAGCTTTGAGCTTGCCTTTTTTCATTTATATGAAAAATATCTCACTATAGTCACACCCTCATCTACATAATAAACCACACCTCTTTATGCTAATAAGGTCACATAACTACTTGCTTGCATACAGCTGATGGTATGACATGTGGACAGCCAACCAATCAGAGGTCTCCATTTTGGCAAAAAATTAGAGTCACGTAACCAAATTTTTCAAATTTCCCACCAAAATGACGACCTCTGATTGGTCCATTCATGTGACATAAACAGCCAGCCAATCAGAGGACAGCATTTTGGCGGCACACCACAGGGGGTTTGGGTCACGTGACCATTTTGAATTTCCCGCTAAAAGGGAGGGTTCTGATTGGTCTATTTTGGCGCCAAACCACGGGGGGTCTAGGGCATGTGACCCCACATTTGAATTTCCTGCCAAAAGGGAGGCCTCTGATTTGGCTGCATCCCCAGTGAGTAATATCCTTAGATTAGCTATAGTCCCAGTCCGATACATACTATACTACTGTTCTTCTTCATTTAAGTGAGTGAGTGAGTGATTGAGTGAATAAGTGAGTGAGTGAGTGAGTGAGTGAGTGAGTGAGTGAGTGAGTGAGTGAGTGAGCTACTGGATGAGTTAGTGAACGAGTGAGTTAGTGATTGAGTTAACTGAGTGAGTTAAACTTTTGCTTCAGAGAAAATATTTTTTTGCTTTTATTTTTTTTAAGGTGTTTTATTAAGGTTCACAGAAATTATGCAAAAACATAACCTGTCTCCGAGCTCGGTGAAGCCGTCATGATGCTCGGCCTTCTTTATAGGTAACTTATTCAATCTATTTAATAATCAGTGTAATGGCACACAATGTTACATGTCACATAGAGACCACTCATAGTTATATCTGCACAATGTAATATAACACATAATGAGATGGGGATGAATGATGAGTTCAGAGTTCATGTAATGGTGTAGATTACACGGTACAAATAGTTCATGTAATGGTGTAGATTACACGATACCAATGCATAATACAAACAGTCTGTTTCATTTTAATGCACCACACACATATCTGTCATTAACCAGGTATACATGGAAGATTCATACATAGCTGTCATAAGAGGACCCAGCACGCAATCATAGTTTATCATACAATTCAAAAAGAGTGTGTATACTAGACAAGTATGGTATATTTATCATTGATGTAACATTTAGGATAATCTCTTTTAATTTCTTCTTTAAATACCTATTTTTCCTTAATCAGTGTATACTTTATCTTTAGCTTATTCCATCTTCTAATGGCCTCCTGATGGAAACTCTTATATACAACCGGATTCCTGGATATCCTTTAAATGTATCTCAGGCCTAATTGCTGTCTAGTATTCCTGGGTCTAACATCAATAACATTTGGTTGATTTTGAATACTATATGCATAAATTAAAAGATGTGTGTCACGTCTATCTTCTAATTTCTTACATTTACTCATATCACGAAGCTCATTAGTAGTGTGCAAGGGTTTCTTTTCTAACCTAACCTTATAGGCAATTCTTAATGCCCTGTTCTGGATTAATTGTAAATCTTGGGCATATGTTGCTTGGTGGTTGTCCCATATGATATCCGCATAGTCAAATATTGGTAGGATCTTACTTTTATACAACTTAACTGCACCTGGTACATCAAGATATCTCCTAATCTTTGCTAACTGGTGCACCCTAAACATGACATTTGTGACCCATCCTTACAAAATGGTTCAGAAGTCGCACATACAAAATGTTTAGTTATTGGCATATTCTTTTACAGCTCATCAAGAGCTTTCATTTGGTATATAACACTTGCATATTTGAACCAGGTGGTCTTCTGCAGATCTTCTGCTGGTAATTTTAGTCAGATTGATTAAAAATTGATTAAACTGAGATAATTGACATATTAATCATATAATAATTTATGAATCCTATATAATTTATGTATTTCTAAATAACCATGAAAACTAGAGCTATGTCTTTTTGATATTTGGGGCTTAAATTCAGTTTAGTATGCAAGGATTCTGAAAGATATCTACCCATATGTTGGAAAAATGCTAAAATATCAATTTTAAAAAATCTGATATTTTTGACACTATACCACTTGAAAGGGCCTTATCTTGGCTTGGCTAAATGTGCGACTTCAGTACCACTTTGTTATGATGGGTCACGTTTGATTTGGTTTTTTGCCTCTGCTTATCAAAAGACAATTCATCATCTATCAATACACCAAGGTATTTAAACTCCTTAACACGTTCTAGTTGCTGATTATTTATATCAACCTGGTTGTCATTTGTATCTTCACTATTTGGACCAAAGTGCATCCATTTTGTTTTATCCTTATTGATAGTCAACAGGTTGGAACAACACCATTGGTTCACAGCAGGAACCATCTGCCTCATCTGTCCAAAATTATGCACTGACATCACAGCATCATCAGCATATAAGACAGTTGAACACAAGGGGAAACATGTTGGCAGTTCATTTATATATAATGTAAACAATATGGGACCTAGTATTGACCCTTGTGGTACCCCATACTTCACTGCCTTTACCTGTGATACAGAATTATTTACCACAACCCTCTGTGTTCTGCCAGTTAAGTAGCTGGAGAACAAACTACAAGTATTTCTTGATAAACCCAAGTCTTTTAATTTATTTATCAGCAATGGATGTGACACAGTATGAAAAGCCTTGGAATAATCTAAGAACAGGCTATATGTGTCCTTATTCTTATCTATGGCATTATACAGACAGTTTAGGTATGTGGTAGTTGCAGTTAATGTGGACCGTCCTGGCCTAAAACCATGTTGAGTATTGATCATAATATCCCTTTCCTCCAAGAAACCTCTTAACCTATTGGCCATTATTTTTTCAAAAATCTTTCCCGGTAAGGGCAAAAGACTTATAGGCCTAAGATTAGTAACTAGTTTACAATTCCCTTTCTTGGGTATAGGTATAACTCTGGCTGCTTTCCACAGATTGGGGAAGGAACTACTTTGTAGGCATTTGTTAAAAATAAGAACCAGTTTGCCAGGATCACATAAAAATACCTTCTTTAGGATAAATGTTTTGACATCTTTGATGTTGGATGACTTACTGCAGTCAATCTTTCTAATTACTTTTAACATTTCCTCTGTGGAGATCATTGTATGAAGTAGTTCAATGTCTAAGGGATTATCTGCAGGCATGGGGGGTATATGTACAGTGGGATGTCGCATAGCAAGCTCCTCTCCTATGTTTGAAAAATAGTTATTTATATAATTAGCTACATCCCCATTGGGTATATCAGCCTTAGTGACATTATCTATCAATCTAATCAAACTGGCTTTGCCTTTCCTCGGCAGTAGTCTTTCTATAGCTTCCCAAAAGGCTTTTGGGTCTTTGTTGTCCTTTCTTATCAATTTAGTCATTACTGTTTGTTTGCTGTGCAGAGAGGCCATTTCAACCTCATTACGCTTTGCTTTAGCTATTTCCTCATCAACCTTCAATTTTGTTCTCCTAAATTTCTTATACAGTTTGTCTCGTTCCCTCATAAGACTGATTACCCTTGGAGTAAGCCATTCATCAGTGTGAGCAGGAATGGTCATCTTTTTTATTGGTGCAGTCACTGAGAGTGCTACCTTAATATTTCCCAACAAAATACGCCATAATTGATCTGGTGTTTTGCTATCATTAAATTCAGTCCAATCAGCCCGTTGATATCTATGTATGACCATCTCACTATCAAACCTTTTATAGGTTCTGGCATGTATTGTTTTCTTTTCAATTTTGACTCTTTCATGTTTCAATGTCATAAAGATGGGATAGTGATCACTATAGTTGACATTGATTGTACTGGCTAGCCTGACAATCTCACTATTGGTATAAATATGATCTATGAGTGTGGCAGAGTCACCAACTTCTCTTGTCGGAGTAGTTATCACCTGCGACAGCCCATTATTAAAACACAGGTTATCAATTTCCTCACATGATTTACCATTCAGCATATCTACATTCATATCTCCAGCCATAATATATATATATAGTTACCCACACAATTGTCCAATACATTACTTATGTGGTCAATGATTTGCTTTGGTTTACCCTTGGGTGTTTTGTAATATACCATCACCTTATGCTTCTTTTCATATAGCAACACATCAGCAACTATAATTTCATAATTTACATTGACAACTGATGCCTCCATATCCATTGTTACATTCATATTATCCCTGACATACATTAATAGCCCCCCACCAATTTTATCAACATGCGGCTTCCTGTCCAGCCTTAAACAACTGTATGATTGGACTTCTATAGTGCCATCTAAGTCAGTATCAGGCTCCAACCATGACTCCACAACCATTCCTATATCAAACAAATTCAATACTTTTTTTCCATTCAGTTAATGTTTCATCATTGAGACTCCTGACATTATGACACACAATCCTCAACCCTTTTAAATTTTCAACATCTTCTATCTCAACAGCCATGCTTACCATTCATAACTGTACTATACCAATTAACACCTTGTAGTGCTGGTGAAATGAGGTGAAAATGAGTTGATGATAACGAAATCAGCATTAGGTGACTACATATTTTTATCATAGCAAGTTGTGAGAACCAACTAGGATTACTCAGTAAAAATGGCTCGGACCCCCTCAACCTTTACATCAGCTTGAACATTAACCTGTTTATATGGGGGATCTCCCTCTCCTCCCCTAGAACACCAGAGGGTGTTTTCAGCTTTTTAAAAATGCTCCCCCCCTGCCCATATAATTGCAACACGCATCCATGGCATGAAAGTATGCTCCATTGTCTTAAAAAAAGCCATTTACTCTGGAATATTATAGGTATTTTTATCAGACTTACCTGGAACAAAGAGCATTGTCCACAATGCAGACACAATCAACAATAGGGTCAATACGGAGGTCTGTACCTCAGCCATGATGACCAAGTATACAGATCATACAGAAGTGGCAGAGTAGGACGTGTTTGGAGGCCTTATCCTCTGGCAGTAAGTAAGCGTGTGTGTGTGTCTATACTGGGAAGGTCTATACATTTATGGGACAAGGAAGTATGGGCGTAGTCTAGTTGGAGATTCACAGCTGTGGTCTCATGCCATGTAGGTTGAGCTCACTGATGCATGTAATCAACCATATGATGCACTGGTAGGTTAAAGTAGTTTTTCATTTTCCCCATGCCCATGCACCTGCTTTGAAACAGGTGCATAACTCTGTGTTGAGGCATAGACATTGATTCCACTGAAGACTTCTTTGCTGCTTGCATCTAAAACTGGACTTTTTAGGTGCATGCACACTCCAGAAGTCTTAGGGGATTTACCACGATACCCAAATGCTTTTTTATATCAATGCTGTTCTACTAGCACATATACTAAACACACCACTAAGAAGTGATAGCACCCAGTCATAGGAGCAACTTTTGGCTACATAATGACTAGTCATACCTCCCTCATGGTCCAGTTTGCACCCCTCTGTTCAAATGAGCATAGGGCTGCTGCAGTAACTATATAGGGGCTCCCATCTGGTTATAGGGTCACACACATGGTCAATTCTCATGAAAATTTCAGACACTATTGTTTAGCAGCAGGTCCCTCTACTGGCATTGTGTGGCTGAAGATGCAAACCCACCTCCGTACCATGCTATATATAGTAGCATGTTTGGCAGAAAATGCATATTTGATAGATTTATGAAAGATTACAGTTTTATTGAGGCATACCTATGCAGATATTAAGATTGCTGAAAATAAACATTGACATTCACTGATAATTGAATGAGTTTAGCCATTTCCCTACAATTTAGTTACCTCCTATTTCTGTCAATTCTAAGGCAACTAGCATGAGGTACTTTATATAGCCCCAGGATATGCATCCTCACACAAGACATAAAATATCATTGAGATATATTTTCATGCATCCCATGTCTGTCAACTGCACTAAAATGCACGGCACATATCACACAGGTTATCACCTACATCTACATGTTTATATGATAATGAGTCAATTGCAAATGCACTTTGAAGAATACATCACATCAAACCTGGATGAGGGATACTGTAGGTTCTCAACCAGGTATAACACACACTGGTCAGTGTAAGCTAACACATATGAATAACCATATCAGAACACCTTCTTTAACACTTTGACAGATAGGTAGCTTGGAAAGTGTGTGACCACCGAACTCGCTATATAAAGTAAGGCTTATCAACCTCTAGGAGTGGCCTGGAGTCAAGACCTTTTTCGATCATGAGTCTTTATATAGAGAGTATTTATATGGTTACAAAGAAAAGAGCACAGATTGGGTACATTTGAGCAAAGGAGTGCAGATGGCAGCAGCTAAGTCTACCCACTAATTATTCACATAGAGGGCTGTGATACCAAGGTGCCTTCTTGAGTCCTCGATCTGGTGGCTATTTAGCTAGCAAACAGTTCGATCATCCAGTAATGGAGCCAGCTATTTGGTCACCATAGCTAGAAACTATTGAAACACGATCCAGAGACACATAACTGGCCTCTCCCAGAAACCTTGGGTACTGGGAAATGGCAGCATCCTCATATCTCACTGCCACAAAACATAAAAAAAAACTGTAACTGAAATGTGATTTTTATGTTAAGTTCTAGAAATATTTCATGTATATGGACTACTGGATACAAATATCATCTAGTCAAATCTGCAAGATCTAAGGTACCCTATCTTGAATAACAGAGAATATATTGAGTTTAACACGATAGTGTATATATATATATATATATATATATATATATATATGCAAAAGTGCTCCCCCTTCCCTACTGCAGCAACCTGCCCTATACTAAATGAGTACAGGCCATTATCTGGATATACAATGTTGTGTGCATGTGCCATATTGCCATCTGTTGGTCGAAAATCATAGAAGGTTTGCATATGACGAATTTGGAGGTATTCCAGCCCCTACTCTTCGAATTTTAGTTCCCCCCTCTATTTCTTTGGCTCAAAGTGTCAGGCTGGATGAGATCTTCATGTTACATATGGGTTTTGATGGTCCCATATGCATATTCTGGGCTCCAGGGGGATAAAATGTGCCCAAATGACCAAAATTGTCTGGGCGAAATTGTGTCTGGGAGAATGACATTTGAGTTACAAGCCATGTAGAGGGCTTAATTTCCTACAGAAACCTCGATACCTCCATGAAAATCTCAGGTCCAGACTATTTTGACCTGTTGATTAAGAAAATTACATTATCATTTATGTCAGATGTGTCCTCGCTATTGTAAAGGAAGCATACTTATAAGAATTCTGGGCACATGTCTGGGCGAATGACATGTTAGGCCCCTATGATTTGTGACCTGTTGTAGATTTTAACTGATAACATCAAACTTCTACTGTCAACTATTTTTCAACTGAAGTCAACAAAGATTCACTTAAGGGTGACCACATAATGGTCAACGAGATATGGAAATGATAATGATGATGCATGCAACATATTATCAGAACCACATGCAGTAGTAATATTCCTTGTTATTACACGACTTCTGTGATTTTGGGTGCTTTTTTGTGGATATCCCGTGCTGTTATTCCTGCATAATTTGCACTGTAATGTGAACATATGCAAGGTGGATATCGCACAGTTTGGGGGTGGATATCGCATGGTTTGAGGGTGGATATCGCATGGTTTGGGGGTGGATATTGCACAATTTGGGGTGGATATCAACACTCCTAACATGTCATATATATTACATGTTAAAACCCATGAAATTTTCATGGCCAGGGTAGGGGTCGAACCTGCAGTCTCAGATCCCATATCCAACTCCCTATGCATTGCGCCACAGGGATTGACGAGAAGTGGTTGGCTAGAACCAGGTCTGGATATGATACAAAGCCCGGGGAGGTCACTCACATATCACTATTATACATTCAAAGTTTGAATATCCCCAGCAATCTGGGTTGTGACCCCCCAGCTTTGTCACTACTGCTCGCAGGTGTGTGTACCGATCGTGTATACATAACCACGGGACGCGTTCAAAGCAATCCAAGCCAAGACGGACACTGAGGGGTGGGACGCGGTGGTCTAGTGGTTAGCGCATTGCGCTCAGCCATAAGAGATAGGGGGGATGAGTTCCGGTCCAGGCACATCTTTTTTTCGCCGTTTGTCCGCTGCCATAACCGCGGGAGGCATTCAAAGCAAGTCAAGCCTCTATAATTATAATGACATTCTAACCAATAGACCATCGATACACACACCTCGGCGCCCAGCAGCCGTTGGTTTGGTTTGGACGCAGCTACACCTTGCCAAGCTGGGCGCCGAGGTGTGTGTACTGACCGTGTACCCATATTATGGCAGGCTTCCAGTCCAGGGAGGGAAATTTTTGTTTTCAACTTGTTTTTATTGATATATTCTATTGATTATTTATTGATTTTTTATTGATTAATCGTGTAATAAACTAAGTAAGGTATGGGCTAACAGGCACCTCATTGCTTGTATCGTAGGATATTGTAACGAGTGGCTGTATAACACTGCTGGGCAAAGTTAGAGTGCATTATCCTGAATGCCATGTTCTGATTGGCTGATTGACCGTGCATCATCTAGATGGATAATGCACTCCTGGGAAAGGATGGTTAACTTCATCTCACCTTTAGACTGCACAATTGATATTCATGTGTTGTCAGGTGGCTCATGGGTGATTGTTCTGTGTTATTACAGGAATAATGCACTTGGTCATGGCTGTGGGAGTGCTCTAGACTGTATTGAGACATTGAGGGGCCTTAATAACAGGAGGGGGTGTGGGCTACATAAAAGGCTTAGGTATATGAATGACTCCCCTTAGGTAGAGTGAGGTCATTTTAGGGTGAATTTTAAATGATATGTATAGCAATGCGCTGCTGAAAGGAGTTGACTATAGGTATGAGGTCAGAATTGGGTGAATCTAACCTACATACCCTAGGCTCATGGGCCTTACTAACCGAGGCGTTCGGGCAGCGGTTTTCTATCGATATCTAGTGCATTATGGGTAGGGGTGACCTCGAACGCTAACTACCCCACCTCAGCTGGTTCCCTCCACCCCCTTCCACCCCAGCCAGGTCTGGCTAGGTACCAGTCCTTAACTATGCTTGGAAGTGTAGTAAGTTGACTTGGGGATCAACATTGACCTACATGGGGCAGACCAATAGGGGGTGGCCTTACAAACCAGCGTTGATCCCTCGGCCGTACTCCGAACGCACCGTATATATGGCATGGAGTACTGCAGCCCTTACCACTCTCTAAGAGTGGAGTGCAAGTCAGACTGTATGGGGGGTAAGACAGGAGGCTGTTGCGAAAAGATTGAGTGGTTGCTTTCCAGGAGGCTGTTGCAAAAAAAATTGGAATTCAATTCTCACTGTAACTAATGCATCTTCCAGTTCCTCCCGATTCTCCACCCAGGGAGACCAATTCCCACCTTATACTGTAATGGGATTGACTTACTCTGAATTAGACTGCATTGCAAACAGTTGAGGAACTAGTTCCATGATTAATTCCACCTGAATGCTTCCCATAGTCAAAAGGCCAGGGAATTAGTGAAAGGAACTGGCTGGGAATTGGTTCTCGATTAGGAAGCATTCACCAGTTCCTGACCACTCCTAAACTACTTCTATGACCAATTATCTTTTGGCAACCCAACAGGGAATTGGTTCCCTGAGGTCAGTCAGTTCCATTTTCGGAATACCACCTCCGACAAAATCGTTTCCAAATCTTTTTGCAATAGCCTGCAGGGTATGTACCTCACTTCCCACTGCCCTCCTCTGCTTTACCACTTAGTATCACTTCCCAGACTGCCCACACCTACATACTTATGCGGCAGAGAGTAGGAAGCAACTTCCAGTTGAGGGGTTGTTAGTAACCACTTCTAGACCACTTCTGTTGGGAAGTGCCATTTCACAATGCAATAGAGAAGAGACTACCAAAGATGAGTGCCTTCCGTTTTTGGAAGTACACCTCCGACAGATATGACTTCCAAGGGTTTAGCAACAGCCACCAGATCACTATTATGCCATTATTGGCCCCTAAGATAGGGTGCTATTACTTCATAGTGGTGTGTATGAAGTCAGCAGTTGAATAAATAGCAGCTCCTATTTTGAGGTCTGTACTGTAGCTCACTATGTAGTCACAGGTATGGAGTCATTTCTTACACCTCCCACTATGATTTGAGGGTGTCCAGTCGTGGAAACATTTCGCAATGCAATAGAGAAGAGACTACCAAAGATGAGTGCCTTCCGTTTTTGGAAGTACACCTCTGACAGATGTGACTTCCAAGGGTTCAGCAACAGCCACCAGATCACTATTATGCCATTATTGGCCCCTAAGATAGGGTGCTATTACTTCATAGTGGTGTGTATGAAGTCAGCAGTTGAATAAATAGCAGCTCCTATTTTGAGGTCTGTACTGTAGCTCACTATGTAGTCACAGGTATGGAGTCATTTCTTACACCTCCCACTATGATTTGAGGGTGTCCAGTCGTGGAAACTATTGAAATACGGTCCAGGCATCGCCTTGGCTGGGTTGAGCGACACAACCTGATAGAACGTTATGCCAAGCCTTTGGGATTACATCAACCCTAACGGGTTGGTATGATGCCTGATAAATGGTTCCAAAACATCACTTTCCTATGATAGCACTTTCTTTCTGTTCGATCTCCCCTCAATCCATACTATACAACATATATAAAACTTTATTCATGTATCCTTCAAGCATATTTCTTATTAAAACTGTGTATCCCTGTGTATCCTTGAAAGTTTTCATCTTCCTCACCAGTTGGCAACACTAACAACCCTCAGGATCATGAAACATAGAGATATGCGTCTTTTGATGATATGAGATTATGCTAACTGTATGCCTGTCCTGCATGGCTATTACTCTCCAAGTTCTATTAGATTAATTATGACATTGCATTGATCAGCAAACTTCAGTTTAGTCTGAATATAAAAGCTCATGCAATTCCTTACTAAACCTCAATTATTAACTCAATTACTTAGGTCGGCAAAAACAGACAAATTTATGCCGATCAGTTTGTGAAGAAACTAACAAAGATGAGAATATATCCCTCAGGTGAAACATACTGTGTATTTGAGTAGGCAAAAACCGTAACCATAATATTTTGTCCAACAATATGAACAAAAAAAACAATGTAAATAAAATACATGAGCCATGTATATCAAAAAGTGTTGGAATTTATCGATAATTCCATTTACTAGTAATGGTTTTTTATTGCATCTTTGGTACAGTTGAACTTCTACAAGTTGAATTCTATATTCATCTATCAGTGCGAGGATCTGGCAGGTTTACTGAATCTGCATCCCCATAGTGTTTTCATAGCACTATAGTTTAAATCCAGGAGGTTAATTCAAAACAGTGGTAAATTAGCACTGTTTTAAATTAACCTCCACACGATGACTGCAGATTTCCCTTGGCAGTGTTCGTATATTTATTTTGGCTATTTGCTTTGGCCCCACTCAGGTGTCCTACATAACATCAAACTGTTCACTCCAGCATTCTGAGTTATAATAATAATTTACAATGTGATGAGTAGAGAACTTGACCGCTTTTACCTTATTAATAAATTTTACATTAGACCATTCATACGACATCCATTATCACTCATTATTACATGACTTCTGTGATTTTGGGTGCTTTTTCTGGATATTCCCATGCACATACCCGTCGATATTGCACAACATGATGCATGCATCATGACTTTTTTAAGGAGGCATACTATCCATGTAAGGAGGCATGTTATCCATGGATAACATGCCTCCTTACATGTCCTTACATGTCATATGTTAAATGTGAACACCTACAAAATTTTTCATTGCCAGGGTAGGGGTCAAAGCTGCAGTCTAAGATCCCAAATCCAACTCCCTATGCAGTGCACCACAGGGACTGACGAGAAATGTTGTGTGTTTGCTTGGTTAGAATGCCACTAGTAGCTGTCCGCGTTTTCACCTACCCCTCCTCAGCACTACTGCTGCTGCTTTCATAACAGCGACAACTGCTGGACACCTTCAAACCAAGCCAAGCCGGGCGCCGAGGTGTAGAGGTAGGCAGGACGAGTCCCGGTCCAGGCGTATAGTTTTTTTTCGCTATAGCTGTCCGAGACGACTGCGGGACGAGTTCAGACCAAACCAAAGGCTGCCAGGCACTGAGGTGTGTGGCCCGGTGGTCTAGCGGGTAGCGCATACCTTAATTGGGTGATTGATTGTTCGACATGAAATGTACAATGTTTTAAAAAGACAATAGATAACTCCTTCTTCACATCTTGACTGTATGTTGTCTATGTAGGGGCAGCATCGTTGTGTATATATTAGTGCGGGATGTGTTTGTGTGGTGCTCGTTCCTTCTATGCCAACCAGGTGTCGCCTTGCGATACCTGTTTGGTACAAGAGGGGGCAGCACCACGCCTCGCGTCCAGCTCCTACTAAGGAGCCGGATAGTCCAGTCCAGACGTGTGTTTTACTCAGCCATTAAAGGCCTACCCGAGCGGTAGGAAGTCTGGGGCTTTGCCCAACCCCAACTCCTCGTGTTGTGTTGGTATCTCTAGTGTTAAGCGAGCCAAAGAGCCACCCAACATATAAGTCAAAATGAACCGTTACACTGGTGCCGTGACCAGTTGTTTCGGGGTGGAGCTCGGCCAGACGGCCGAAAGTCGCAGACTGCCCAATGCGAGTCCCTCCTGCCCAGGGCTTGAGGGATTCGAAGAGGATGGTATAACATCCCAGCATCTGCTGTAAGACTGGAAACCGGGTCAACAGCTTATGTATAACCCGGAAGGTGTACAGGGAGTACCCCTAGCCAGATTGCTTCGGATATGGGGGTATTAAGCGGGTTGGTTAAATCTGCCAGGTTAGACTTGAGCGATTGGTCTCAGGTTTTAACTAGTAGGTGCCAGCTAGGACCTAGCATCCCAGCGAGCGCTCATAATATTCTGGAAACACCTAAGGCTCAAAGTCCAATTCAACGGACGGAGATGCCTACCAGAGGGGGAATGTATGGGGCAGGCCGATCAATTCGGGAGACCCCATTGATGACATCATCGGATCATCAGAGCGATGATGATAGGGATAGGGAAGATCCTAAAGGATCTACCGGCACCCAGAGAGATATCATTACCGAGATTCATTACCGAAAAGTACGGAAATGTATACTCTGGGGCGCATTTAATCCGGGGGGCAGTCGTAAGTCCAGGTATGGACGTCGGATGGGCCCGGGTATAAGACAACTGCGGCTTATTTAAAAGCCAAGGAACAGGTAGAGCAACAAGCTAAGAGGCACCATGAACAATTCATAGCTGCACAGAAGAAGATAGAAGATAAGACAAGAGAACGGATTGTAAAGCTTCGTTCTGTCGAACAGGAGGCGATTCTAAAGGAATCCGACCTCAAGTATCGTTTGTCGTCTCTAGCCCATCAGGTGGAGTTAAAGGCAAAGGATGAAAAGGAAAGAGAGAGTAACTTGGCTGACCTAGAAAGGGAGGAAACCAAAAGGTGAAGAGCGATTGACAAGGCTAGACCCGAGGAAGTCGCTAAAGCTCGTAAACAGATTGCAATCCGAGTTGAGCGCAATGGAGGAGAAGTTAAAAATACTTCAACTCCGTAAAGCTGAGACGGAAGCCAAGTTGGTCTTGGAACAGGATGAAATCCGTAAAGAGACCACCGAGTACCAAAGGTCCCAGAATGAAAAAGGTGAGAAGTATCATTTGTTAAAAGATAATTTGGACCCAGACTATGTGCAAAGGGACTGTTCCGACACCAGTGCCGAAACAAGTGGATTCCACATACATGTGGATCAAGCAAATAATGTTGGGCTGGACGCGGGTAATCCGGGCAACCAGCAAAATGCTCAAAGTAACAGTAGCCCACAAGGGCAGGCTGGCCAAGGGCCTAGTGACGGTAGCCAGGGCGGGTCAGCCAATGCGAGCGGCCAAGGGGGTAGCGGTACCTCGGGTGCCAACCCTAATGCAGGCGTTACGCAGGTTATAATGGCTCACAGTGGACTTATACCCAACCACCACCACCACCTCCAAACAATAACAGTTTTGGAGGGTTAGGATGCAATCGAACCTTGAATGAGACCAAGGTGATTGAATGGAGCAAACAGCAATGCAGCAGATTGTTGTATGCTCACAACTCAGCCCAAAGGGTAGCCGTCATCCCTAAGGAATACGACGGTACTCAGCCATGAAAGGAATGGTTCGAAGACTTCATCGATGTGATGAATTGTAATGGGTGGACCCCATACGAGGCCAAACCACATCTGGTTAGATGTTTAAAAGGTGGTCCGGGATGCATGGCCGTTGACCAATGGCGTACCTGGTATGGCCTCACTGGGAGTTTTGAGCAGCTCGTCGAATCTGCTAGTGGACTGTTATGCAATATGGTCAAGGAGGATCCGATGGTACGTTTTAGAAAACATACCCAGAAGCCTACAGAAGCCTTTAGAGCATATGGAATGGAACTCCATGCCCTAATAAGTAAGGCCAGACCCGGGACAGAAAACCAGGACTGGTTTATGGACGATTTGATAACTCAATTCCTCAAAGGACTAAGGGACCGAGACGAGCAGATTGCTGCAAGAGACGCCTGGAAGGAGGGGTGTACACTGTATGGCATATTCAATGGAATTGATATGGCCGTGAAGAAACGTACAATGCTAGCCGGAGACATCCCGAACATACAGGGACCGACTCTGGTGGCGTCAGCCATTCATCGTTCTGAGGCAGATAACACCTCGGATGATTTTGAGTTAGTAGACATTGAACAAGAGGATGGTACCTTTTGCTCAATGCAACTAAGGAGAAACACTTCTGGCAGGAAATATATTCTGAGGAAGGTTTTCAACAAGCCAAAGGAAGCTAAACCGGCATCCGAGGTCAGAATGTACTGCTGCAAAGCCAGTAATGGCGGATTACTATGAAGCCAAAACCAAACCCGAGGCGGATCAACATGATACGGATGCTCCCGACGTAGGGGGAAATTAGAGGGTGTTGTATCCACGGCATTGGGTATATCCCCAAGGAGAAACGAATGCCAAAAGGCTACTGGAGGTGATCCGGTGGAAGATTTCAAATCAAATTTACCTGGAGGTGGGGTGACTGTGGGTGCGCACCCCAGCATTCCAACCGGGGCCAGGGACCCTAGTGTCAATTTGTGTGGTGGTGAAAATTATGAGGCGAGTGGCTGCACTCGGGGACAGGAAGGATGGATCAAAGAGTTGATTCGAGTGTGTGGGACACACCTTCCCCCAAGTCATCCGTGTCTAGAGTTTCTGAGAGGACTCAGATTAATCCTGGTGATTCGGGAGACTTTCATCTGTTTACCAATAACCCATCCCCACTGGGAGGGAGACGGTGGTATGTACCCATATCTGTGGAAGGCCGGGTAAGAGAATTCTTAGTGGATACTGGAGCTAGCCACTCCTGTGTGTCCAAAAGATTCTTCGACTCGGTGGCCAGCAGCCATGAGAACCTCAAAACAGGGGTAAATGCTTGCAATGTTTTATAAAGACAATAGATAACTCCTTCTTCACATCTTGACTGTCTGTTGTCTATGTAGGGGCAGCATCGTTGTGTATATAGGCTACTGGAGATGATCCGGTGGAAGATTTCAAATCAAATTTACTTGGAGGTGGGGTGACTGTGGGTGCGCATCCCAGCATTCCGACCGGGGCCAGGGACCCTAGTGTCAATTTGTGTGGTGGTGAAAATTATGAGGCGAGTGGCTGCATTTGGGGACAGGAAGGATGGATCAAAGAGTTGATTCGAGTGTGTGGGACACGCCTTCCCCCAAGTCATCCGTGTCTAGAGTTTCTGAGAGGACTCAGATTAATCTTGGTGATTCGGGAGACTTTCATCTGTTTACCAGTAACCCATCCCCACTGGGAGGGAGACGGTGGTATGTACCCATATCTGTGAAAGGCCAGGTAGGAGAATTCTTAGTGGATACTGGAGCTAGCCACTCCTGTGTGTCCAAAAGATTCTTGACTCGGTGGCCAGCAGCCATGAGAACCTCAAAACAGGGGTAAATGCTTGCACGGCCAATGGAAGCACGGGAGGACGTTTATGCCTATCCGAATAAGAGGCAAAGAATTTGTTCTGTCGCCGACTATCGAGAGGTTAGCGATGATGGAATCCTCAGTTTAGACTTTGCAAGCCTATACGGGGCTGTATTGGACCCCCGGGATGGAATGTTGGGTATCAGGAACCCCTATGCCTTGCACGTACAGTGTGTCTTAAGACAGGTGTCTTCAGTAGCCTCAGTTATGCATACGGTGAAAATCCCTCCGGGTACCACTTGTGATGTCCTTTGCTACGGATCAATGGCCCAGAAGGGTGAGACAGGAGTCTTTGAACCTGATACAGTATAT
Source organism: Acholoe squamosa (assembly GCA_949317995.1). Lineage (NCBI taxonomy): Eukaryota > Metazoa > Annelida > Polychaeta > Phyllodocida > Polynoidae > Acholoe > Acholoe squamosa. Next base: position 22,159,159 of record OX439048.1, read on the forward strand.
TTATCGAGCATCAGGTTGTATTCAGTGGATACATTGGTGGTGAATGCAGCATGGTCTGTATTACCCATGACTAACCGTACCGGCTCAGTGATATATTTAAAACATGGCGACAGTGTTGGGGAGATGAGTTTGGTAGAACATGTCGCCGAGGCCAAGTTTAATAAACCATTGAACCCTGTTAGTAAGCATCCATTAGATAAAGAATTCCAGAAACTGATTGATAAATCAGATTTAAACGGCACCTAGGGGATCTCCTGCGAAGGTATGAGAATGCTTTCGGTAGAGAAGGAGGACCCGTGGTTAAAACTGATAAGGTGTTGCACACCATTGATGTGGGCCACAGGAAACCTTTCAAGATACCGTATCGTAGACTTCCTCTCAAGAAGAAGTTAATATGCGAGCAGGAAATACAAAAGCAACTGGAACTAGGGGTAATCCAGCCCCGTTTGTATGACCACAAAGAAAGACGGTACAATCCATTTCTGTGTCAATTACCGAAAATTAAATGGTATGACAAATAAGAACTAATATCCTCTACCAAGGATAGACCAGATGTTAGATAGCTTGGATGGGAACCAATGGTTCTGCACCCTGGATTTACAATCCGGGTATTGGCAAATACCGATGCATCCAGATGACATAGAGAAAACTGCTTTCTCTAGCCATTTGGGACTATTCGAGTATAATGTCTTGCCCTTTGGATTGTGTAACGCACCAGCTATGTTCGAGGCTATGATGGAATCTCTACTCAGTGACCTGCTGTGGAAGAAGTGTTTGGTTTACCTAGATGATGTTGTTGTATTCGGCAAGTCATTTCAGGAATGCCACGCAAACCTACAGCTGGTCCTGGATTGGATTCTAGCCAATGGCCTAAAACTTAAGCCTAAGAAATGTAACTTGTTCAAGAAAACAATTACATACTTGGGAAGGATCATAACTCCTAGCGGGGTGAATGCAGATCCGAAAAAACTGGAAGCGGTGGAAGGATGGGAAAGGCCAACGAATGCTAAGGAGGTTAGATCATTCCTAGGATTTTGTTCCTACTACCGTGATTTCATACTGAATTACTCTCGTGTAAGCTTTCCCATGCAATGCTTAGCTCACTGGACCCCAGGTAGGGCTCGGGAACCCTTCCCATGGACCAGCGAGCAGGAAGAATCTTTTAACAAAATAAAAGATTTATTTAGGAATACCTCGGTATTGAAATATCCTACTCCCGAAGGACATTTCATACTAGACAACGATGCGGGCAATGATGCTATAGGGGCGGCCCTCTCTCAGGTCCAGAATGGAGTGGAAGTCCCATTAGCATTCGCTAGCAACACGTTAAGCAAGACCCAGCATAATTATTGTACCACTAAAAGAGAACTTCTCGCTATGGTGGTGTATACGAAGAAGTTTAAGCATTTCCTGTGGGGAACTGACTTCATTTTACGGACTGACCATTCGTCTCTGAGGTGGCTTCTTAATTTTAAGGACACCGAGGGGATGATTGGGAGATGGTTAGCTCATTTATCCGAATTTGGATTAGCGCACAAGCAGATCGAGCACCGTCCGGGTGCGAAGCATATCAATGCGGATGCCTTATCGAGACGACCAGTCCGAAAGTGCCAAAATGCCACTTGTGAAGACTGCAGGGCCCACAATGCTGTGGTCGCAGGGTTGGTATATACCACCCCCTGTATCCCCTGGGAGGAGGCTGTATGCAGCTATCTCGCTTGGTCCCCGGAAACCGTCAAGAAGTTCCAACAGTCGGACCCCACCACTACGGGCATAATGGAATACTTGCGGAAAGGTATTAAGCCGGTAAGGCCGATGTTATCTCTAGAAGACAGAGATGAGGCTATTGATAGCTCAATGGACCGAGCTGGAGATCCGAGATGGCATATTGTGTAGGTGGAAGACTTCTTCCACCGGCAATAAGCTATTGCAAATAGTGATTCCCACCTCAATGAGAAGGGATATCATGTATTATTGTCATGGACACCAAACGAGTGGCCATTTTAGGAAGAAAAGGTCCATAGAACGTCTGCAGAGAGGATATTACTGGCCAGGGATGAGTGACCTACTTCGGTGGATTACAACTTGTCCCGATTGTTGTAAAAACAAGCCAGAACCCGGCCTAGGCAAGCTACCCTTGTCCCAGGAATTGTTTGGTGTCAGGTTTGCTCGAGTAGCAATCGACATCATTAGTGGATTTAAAACGACGCCTAGAGAAAACACTTGTATGATGGTCGTCACAGACTACTATACTAAGTACACTCAGGTGTTTCCTTTTCAAAATCACAAAGCCGCTACATGTGCCAACGCATTTGTAAAAGGCTGGGTGCTACATTTGGGTGTACCCCTCATGATGCACAGTGATCAAGGTAGAGAGTTCGAGTCAGAGTTATGGCAGGAAATGTGCCATTACTTAGCAATATGTAAGACCCGAACTAACCCATACCGACCACAATCGGATGGCCAGGTCGAAAGGTTCAATAGGACTTTGATACAAGTACTAAAGCCCCTGGTTAACAGTCACCAGGACGACTGGGATGAACAGTGCGAGTTTGTAGTACAAGCCTACAACAACACTGTCCATTCATCTACTAATTGCACCCCAAACCTTTTGGTTTTCGGCGAGGACATAATTATGCCCGCCGACTTAGTATATGGAGTGGTTGGAATAGACCCGGCACCCTGCACTGTGTTGTTTGTGGAGTCGTTACGGGACAGATTCAAGCATGCATACGAGGCCGTTCGTAAAGAACTGCTGAAAAGTGCTAAATGGCAGAAGGTGGGGTATGACACCAATGCGAGAAGAATACGTTTTGACATAGGGGACAAGGTACTAAGGTATTACGAGCCACTCGAATGTTTGAAGCTCATAACGCCTTGGGAGGGTCCATTTAAGGTTGTGCTCATCATCTCCAAATCAACGGTGATGGTTGAAGACTGCTACACTGGTAGAAGGTGGACAACCAATGTAGGAAAGCTCCGGCCCTGGAAGGGACGTGAAGCGGCAGAGAGGCAGTTCGGATACCAACCCCCTAGGCCAACTATAAGTAAGCCTAGTGTTGTGGTGCCCGAGAAACCCCCTAGAGGTCGGCCTAGGAAGCATCCGGAGGCAAAAGTAGCTTCTAAAAAGAAGACGACGGTCCGGAAACGGCCGTAAGAAATGGAAAAATGTCCCAAGGTGGCTACACGTGGCCCAGAGAAGGCCGTATGTAAAGCCGGGAGGAATAAAATGCTAACCAAAGGCATGGTTGAGGTCCGCCGTTACCTAACTCAGTACACAACGAGCTACTGTGTGTAATTCGCCGTATGTATCGCGGCTGGGGCATCGAACGCGTGTTCCCCAGGTAGCCGTATCCCGTGAGTGGTGGACGGATTAACCTGTACATTTGCTGTATAGCGATGTATATACCACCAAGCTCCAGATGAAAGCACCCAGGTAGCAACACGTGTCTCGTATACCGAGCTGAACTTTAGTACGATTCTAGTCCACTAGGTGAGGCCACAGGGGTGGCGGGAACGCGCGGAACTAGGTCACCGGATAGCCCGAAGCGGGATCTCGCGAGACGAGAGGTCAGGCGCCATATTGGTCAGTAAGACGCCACTGGTTTTGCTCCAGTTACTTTACGCCCTCCGGCAGCTCATAGCTGTGTTTTTTTGTTTGATTTTGTTGGACGAATCCTTCGGGAGGAGTCCAACACAACTACTGCCAGTTTTATATTGGAAGATCGTCCACTGTGATGGCACAGGGAACGATTGATGCTGCGCGTCACACTGCCAACGTTGAGTTGGATGAAGGTGAGGACCCAACGGTCACGTCTCGGGTAGAGGAAACCATGGAATCCTCTAATGCTGGCCTCATACGAGAGCCAGAAGTGGAAGAAGCCGCACAATGTTTCGCTGCCCTGTCGACTGAGGTCACTGACAGGGAGCCGATGCCTCCTCCACCGAATCCGGGTCCAGTACCCTCAGCGTCAGGTTCGGCGAACCCGTCCTGCCCGCCGGGGTGAGATGTCATGGACATACCGCTGTTCCCTCCGGGATACAGGACTAATACCGAACGCCTCGTCCAGGTGAATGAAGACAAAGGTATAGTCTATACCAGCTGGGGAACATACATTCCCATGCATCCTTCTATGTTTGGATGTGGCCCATTAGCGGTAGTGCCCGGTCAACCCGAGACTATCCCAGATGACTTCAAGACACTGGTGATAGACTTGTGCACCGACGAGCTTGCAGAGAATATGCAGGTATCATGGCTCCGCAACTACAGACGGTTGGCGGGAGCCATGGCACTGGACGAGAACTTGGTGTGAGCTGTCCTACTGTCCGAAGGGATTACCCAGAAGGCAAGTCAGCTTAGATAGTCAGAGTCTGACATGGACACTGACTCCACCGTCACACAGTCGTCGGTGGAATCCGGACGGACCAAGGAATTGGTCCGTGAGCCTATACCGCAGGGGCCACTAACCGAGTCTGATCTCAAGGAAAAGGACCTTCGGATTGCCATCGAGAGATCGAAGTCCAGGAAGGAGCCAGGCGCCAGTATACCCGTGGCGGCTGGTGGCATCTCGGATGAGGATATTTCTCGTCAGCAAGCTGCTGTGGAAGCCAAGCGCCGTGAGCTTGATGAACAGCAAAAGGAGCTAGCCGCTGTCCGCCGGGCCCACATCAAGCAGCAGGCTCAGCTCCAGTCGAGTGCTGCCTCTGATACTGACACACCAGTCAGTAGTAGAAGTAGCACCCGGGGTAAGGACAAGGAATCCCGTAAAACGGATTCCAGCCCCGAGGCCCCGTCACAGCCCACAAAATGGAAGAAGAAGAAGAAAAATGGTGCAAAAGTGTCTTCGGTGGAACCCGAGCCCTCTACTACTAAGAAGGGGGAGAAGGGTAAGCCGAAGGCCGCAGCCCCTACATCCACCGCAGTCACAGTAGCCACCCCAGTTACTGCAGCACCCACTGTCACCAGCAGCGGGACGGCCGCCACCACCTCGGTTGTGGCTTCGACTGGTACCACTACCGCCAGCCGAACCCAACCTAGATGAGCGGGCATTTACTCGAGCAGCGACTCGGGAAGCGAAAGCGACCCGGAGCTGCCCGCGTCAGCCAAATCTGATTTGGAGTCCATGACGATGTGGGAATAAATGACCACAAACGTCCCAAAGGATGAGAATCAGAAGTGGATGTGGAAGAATGCAGCTGAGGGATTTAAAGAACGCGTCCCCCGCTGCTTCTCGGATTGTGCTTACGACACAATCCATTACATCTGTCCGGGCGCCGTCAACAAAGACAGTGATAGTGACGATGAGGAGTGGATGAAGTCCGGCCCTCATGACACGCCAGTTGGGAAGTTTTACCTGATTTGGATTGATCAGCTCAAATCCAAATTAGGTACGATATACCACTACGAGTCCAGGACCAAGGGTCAATGGGCTATGACACAATGGGGACCAAGCGGCAGCCGCCGTAAGTGCCCATTGGAGTCGTGTCAGCTCTCACTCACCGGGGAGAAGATCTTTGATACAAAGCCTTGGTTCACCAGGCACGTTGTGGAGCACCATATGCACCATAAGCCCTTAATCAGGTGTGTCTCTGGAGACTGCCCCAGCAAGCTGTGTGATGGCACCTTCGTGACCAACCAGTGCCGGGACCTGGCTCTGCATCTACAGAAAGCCCACAGTACCGGCCTGGAAAAGACAGAGAAGTGTGCGGTAAAGTGCTTCAACGAGCTCCTGGTGAAGTGGGCTACATTGACTGTCAATGAAGTACGAGAGCAGGCATTCAAACCCGAGTTCTGCGCCTGGAGGAGTGGTAATATTACCACTTATTTTGCCGTTAACCCCTCCAGTACTAAATTCGGAATGCCCACCGAGGTGCATCTGAAGGTCAAGAAGTGGCGGGGAGACGATAAACGTGAGAAGGGAAAGCAGGCTCGTTTGAAGGGAACCACTGGGGCTTCTGCTCCGGACACAACCACCTTCAAACGGACTAGCGCAGACCGATCCATAAGCCTGGCGGGCAATCGGGATCAGCCCAGACCAGCTAATCCAGCTGATCATCGCCAGTCAGGACAACAAGTCTCGGCTTTGGACCCCCGGGACCCGAATCACAGGTCCTGACCCCCTCGGGTCGAGGTAAAGCTTGGGGTAGAGGCTGTGGTGGAATTGAGTCCACCCGAGCGGCTCCTGGCTACGGCCGAGGCCGAGGAGGTACGACGGTTGAGGGTGCTGAGGTCCCTTCCGCAGGCGTTCCGCCTGTTACTGTGCAACCTCCAGCACCAGCGACGGCTACCACCCCATCCGCGGGCCCCCGGGTCCCCGTCATGGGGTTGATAGCTAGCACCCTGTCGGGCCTTCAGGATCCGGATATGTTCGTCGATCATAGAGACGTACGTACCTGCTAGATCCAGAATGACCTGATGGGCGAGTGGCAGTCCCTGCATTGCCAAAAGTCAATCAACTACTGGCGAACCATGACTGAAGCCACCTTCAATCTGGTCTATGAGATCCAGAACAGGGATGAAGATGAAAATTAAGGAGCAGGAGATAAAGCGGGTCGAGGAGGCCTATAAATCCTGCAGAGAGAAACAGAGGGAAGCCGAGAAGCTTAAAGAGTTCCACGCTGCTAAGAACTTAAAGCACATCCATCGGTACAAGGAGGCGGACTTGAAGTTCTTCCTCTGCTTTGGCAAGCACCTGGATGACTGGGACAGCACCGTGTCATCTCTAGTCATCCCTTCGGGTGCAGAAACTGAGGCAGCGGGGGACGGCCCCTCTGAGGGCATGGGTGCTCTGAGCCTACTCAGTGACCCGAGCACCGATGCCCTTAAGCTCCTTACTAAAGGCAGCAGCAGCTCGGCTTCCGTACTTAACCTGGAGCCAGCTGAGAAGATGGACACTGACGACGAGTCTGAGGACTTGTAGGGGTCCATCTGCCAGCTTCCCCTCATTAGTACCCGAGGGTAAAGGCATACGATATGCCAGAGATTAATTTCTTGGGGGACTACTCGGATCCGACGGACTGGAATGATGACCTGCAGCCAAGATGGACACCACCCGAACCACTCATGGATTACCACATGAACAGGAGGCTCCATCTTCCTATCCTCACCAGGGCACTACATACAGCAATGTGGCTTGCCACCACTCGTTTGTCGCCGTATGGAGCTGCAGAAACCAGTCATTCCAGGTTCGCTGGAAGTATAGTTTTATTGTAAGGGTGATCCTGCTACTCTGGTAGGACACCTCTTAAATGCATATTTCTACATGTATAGTATAATTTTCTATAAACTATATTTTTATATAAACTAAACATAAATTTTTTTTTTCTATTTCGGGTTACCGTACCTCTCGGGTCAATGATATTTCATATTGTATATAATACTACACCAATGTCCTTAATAACAATATACATTTAAACACGTCTTAACTATAATATCTTTGTAACACTGTTAGTTATATATTCCACCATAGGTTGATGGTGCATAAGGCACCACTTCCTATTCATGTTATTATTTAGTTACTTCAGATTATATATGATGATGCCTATTATTATGTACATATTATTTGTAATGCCCCTTGATGTCATACATTTTGTACAACATTGTTATAATAGACTTACCTTTGTATATACTGTCATATAACTTTAACAATACCTACCCTAGGTAGAGTCTAGGGCGGGTGGTGTAGGGGCCGGCATCGTTGTGTATATTAGTGCGTTTCATCCGAGAGATGTGTTTGTGTGGTGCTCGTTCCTTCTATGCCAACCAGGTGTCGCCTTGCGATACCCGTTTGGTACAAGAGGGGGCAGCACCATGCTTCGCATTCAGCTCCTACTAAGGAGCCGGATGAACCGCAGAAGTGGACTGGACATAGTCCAGTCCAGACGTGTGTTTTACTCAGCCATTAAAGGCCTACCCGAGCGGTAGGAAGTCTGGGGCTTTGCCCAACCCGAACTCCTCGTGTTGTGTTGGTATCTCTAGTGTTAAGCGAGCCAAAGAGCCATCCAACATATAAGTCGAAACAAACCATTACATCTATAATGCACTCTGATGCATTTGTGCATTATAGAACAACAGACAGTCTCAATGTGAAGAAATTCATTGTCTATTCTTTTAATAATGTATGCAGTAGTTCCACACCCTGCCACTAGGGGTGATACACATGAGGGTCATTGTGTATATACATCCAGGTGCTAGTACATCTGCCAGCATTACCAACTAGCTACTCGATGGGTTACCATCTAACCAGCATGTACTTTTGTACAATAAAGCTATCATCAATTATCCACTAATTGCCAACTTCTTGTTACCACTGTTTATGTATTGGCTATGATACCCCATAGCTAGATATGACAACAAGAGCTCTCCTGCAAGAAATTCGTGGAGGATAAACCTAATTTTTCTCATCATTATGGCAAATGTGGTACAAGGTGTATTAGACCTTAATACAATTTTGATGTTTGACACGTTTCAAGGAAAATATGATAGGGCCCCCATAAATCTGGAGGGTGTTGCTCCTATTGTAAAAGGAAGAGCTGGCTAAAAATGCCCTTGTTTCCAGTCCTTTCTTTTTCATGTAGCTATAACTTGTCCCGTTTGTTTCTCACAAGTGGTCATTCAAGTACGGTGCTAAAAAAAGGGGATTTGAGTAGGTACCTAGTTGGCAGAAGTCAGTCAGTATAATAAACTATAGAGGGTGTGACATGAGTAGGTACCTGGTAGTGCAGCTCTCTCTATTCTAAACAAGGCAGGTGACTTTTCAGACTAATGTGGTGCGTGCAAGTACTTAGGTGAAGCAGTGCACGACTTGTTTAGAAAAGAGGGCACATACTCACAGCTCTTTTTACAATAGGAGCAACACCCTCCTGGTTTTGTAGGTGTTTTTAAGCAAAAGCAATGTTGTCTTCTGGAAAAGACACGGAAGCGTGCGGTAAAGTGCTTCAACGAGTTCCTGGTGAAGTGGGCTATGTTGACCGTCAATGAAGTACGAGAGCAGGCATTCGAACCCTAGTTCTGCGCCTGGAGGAGTGATAATATTACCACTTATTTTGCCATTAACCCCTCCAGTACTAAATTCGGAATGCCCACCGAGGTGCATCTGAAGGTCAAGAAGTGGCGGGGTGATGATAAATGCGAGAAGGGAAAGCAGGCTCGTTTGAAGGGAACCACTGGGGCTTCGGCTCTGGACACAAACGGACTAGCGCAGACAGATCCATAAGCCCGGCGGGCAATCGGGATCAGCCCAGACCAGCTAATCCAGCTGATCATCGCCAGTCTGGACAACAAGTCTCGGCTTTGGATATGCCTGGCAACCAGACCGATCGGGTGGTCAGCCAGGCACCACCACCGCCACCACAGCGCCCCCCGGCTGAAGCCACTGGAAGTCAGGATGACTGGAGTACCCTCTTCGTTGCCCCATCCAGCCACAGTGCATGTTGGGCCGGAGAGGGTTCCTCCAGTAAACAGCGCCAGGCTTATGAGGAGTACACGGCGAAGTTCCCTACCATGGGACCCCCGGGACCCGAATCACAGGTCCTGACCCCCTCGGGTCGAGGTAAAGCTTGGGGTAGAGGCAATGGTGGAATTGAGTCCACCCGAGCGGCTCCTGGCTACGGCCGAGGCCGAGGAGGTACGACGGTTGAGGGTCCTGAGGTACCTTCCGCAGGCGTTCCGCCTGTTACTGTGCAACCTCCAGCACCAGCGACGGCTACCACCCCATCCACGGGCCCCCAGGTCCCCGTCATGGGGTTGATAGCTAGCACCCTGTCGGGCCTTCAGGATCCGGATACATTCGTCGATCATAGAGACATACGTACCTACTAGATCCAGAATGACCTGATGGGTGAGTGGCAGTCCCTGCATCGCCAAAACTCAATCAACTACTGGCAAACCATGACTGAAGCCACCTTCAATCTGGTCTATGAGATCCAGAAGAGGAATGAAGATAAAAATTAAGGAGCAGGAGATAAAGCGGGTCGAGGAGGCCTATAAATCCTGCAGAGAGAAACAGAGGGAAGCCGAGAAGCTTAAAGAGTTCCACGCTGCTGAGAACTTAAAGTACATCCATCGGTACAAGGAGGCGGACTTGAAGTTCTTCCTCTGCTTTGGCAAGCACCTGGATGACTGGGACGGCACCGCGTCGTCTCTAGTCATCCCTTCGGGAGCCGAAACTGATGCAGCGGGGGACGGCCCCTCTGAGGGCATGGGTGCTCTGAGCCTACTCAGTGACCTGAGCACCGATGTCCTTAAGCTCCTTACTAAAGGCAGCAGCAGCTCTGCTCCCGTACTTAACCCGGAGCCAGCTGAGAAGATGGACATTGACGACAAGTCTGAGGACTTGTAGGGGTCCATCTGCCAGCTTCCCTCATTAGTACCCGAGGGTAAAGGCATACGATATGCCAGAGATTAATTTCTTGGGGGACTACTCAGATCCGACAGACTGGAATGACGACCTGCAGCCAAGATGGACACCACCCGAACCAGTCCTGGATTACCACATGAACAGGGGGCTCCATCTTCCCATCCTCACCAGGGCACTACATACAGCAATGTGGCTTGCCACCACTCGTTTGTCGCCGTATGGAGCTGCAGAAACCAGTCATTCCAGGTTCGCCGGAAGTATAGTTTTATTGTAAGGGTGATCCTGCTACTCTGGTAGGACACCTCTTAAATGCATATTTCTATGTATAGTATAATTTTCTATAAACTATATTTTTATATAAACAAAACATAAATTTCTTTTTTTCTATTTCGGGTTACCGTACCTCTCGGGTCAATGATATTTCATATTGTATATAATACTACACCAATGTCCTTAATAACAATATACATTTAAACATGTCTTAACTATAATATCTTTGTAACACTGTTACTTATATATCCCACCATAGGTTGATGGTGCATAATTCACCACTTCCTATTTATGTTATTATTTAGTTACTTCGGATTATATATGATGATGCCTATTATTATGTAGATATTATTTATAATACCCCTTGATGTCATACATTTTGTACAACATTGTTATAATAGACTTACCTTTTTATATACTGTAATATAACTTTAACAATACCTACCCTAGGTAGAGTCTAGGGCGGGTGGTGTAGGGGCCGGCATCGTTGTGTATATTAGTGCGCTTCATCCGAGAGATGTGTTCGTGTGGTACTCATTCCTTCTATGCCAACCAGGTGTCGCCTTGCGATACCCATTTGGTACAAGAGGGGGCAGCACCATGCCTCTTGTCCAGCTCCTACTAAGGAGCCGGATGAACCGCAGAAGTGGACTGGACATAGTCCAGTCCAGACGTGTGTTTTACTCAGCCATTAAAGGCCTACCCGAGCGGTAGGAAGTCTGGGGCTTTGCCCAACCCGAACTCCTCGTGTTGTGTTGGTATCTCTAGTGTTAAGCGAGCCAAAGAGCCATCCAACATATAAGTCGAAACAAACCATTACATCTATAATGCACTCTGATGCATTTGTGCATTATAGAACAACAGACAGTCTCAATGTGAAGAAATTCATTGTCTATTCTTTTAATAATGTATGCAGTAGTTCCACACCCTGCCACTAGGGGTGATACACATGAGGGTCATTGTGTATATACATCCAGGTGCTAGTACATCTGCCAGCATTACCAACTAGCTACTCGATGGGTTACCATCTAACCAGCATGTACTTTTGTACAATAAAGCTATCATCAATTATCCACTAATTGCCAACTTCTTGTTACCACTGTTTATGTATTGGCTATGATACCCCATAGCTAGATATGACAACAAGAGCTCTCCTGCAAGAAATTCGTGGAGGATAAACCTAATTTTTCTCATCATTATGGCAAATGTGGTACAAGGTGTATTAGACCTTAATACAATTTTGATGTTTGACACGTTTCAAGGAAAATATGATAGGGCCCCCATAAATCTGGAGGGTGTTGCTCCTATTGTAAAAGGAAGAGCTGGCTAAAAATGCCCTTGTTTCCAGTCCTTTCTTTTTCATGTAGCTATAACTTGTCCCGTTTGTTTCTCACAAGTGGTCATTCAAGTACGGTGCTAAAAAAAGGGGATTTGAGTAGGTACCTAGTTGGCAGAAGTCAGTCAGTATAATAAACTATAGAGGGTGTGACATGAGTAGGTACCTGGTAGTGCAGCTCTCTCTATTCTAAACAAGGCAGGTGACTTTTCAGACTAATGTGGTGCGTGCAAGTACTTAGGTGAAGCAGTGCACGACTTGTTTAGAAAAGAGGGCACATACTCACAGCTCTTTTTACAATAGGAGCAACACCCTCCTGGTTTTGTAGGTGTTTTTAAGCAAAAGCAATGTTGTCTTCTGGAAAAGACACGGAAGCGTGCGGTAAAGTGCTTCAACGAGTTCCTGGTGAAGTGGGCTATGTTGACCGTCAATGAAGTACGAGAGCAGGCATTCGAACCCTAGTTCTGCGCCTGGAGGAGTGATAATATTACCACTTATTTTGCCATTAACCCCTCCAGTACTAAATTCGGAATGCCCACCGAGGTGCATCTGAAGGTCAAGAAGTGGCGGGGTGATGATAAATGCGAGAAGGGAAAGCAGGCTCGTTTGAAGGGAACCACTGGGGCTTCGGCTCTGGACACAAACGGACTAGCGCAGACAGATCCATAAGCCCGGCGGGCAATCGGGATCAGCCCAGACCAGCTAATCCAGCTGATCATCGCCAGTCTGGACAACAAGTCTCGGCTTTGGATATGCCTGGCAACCAGACCGATCGGGTGGTCAGCCAGGCACCACCACCGCCACCACAGCGCCCCCCGGCTGAAGCCACTGGAAGTCAGGATGACTGGAGTACCCTCTTCGTTGCCCCATCCAGCCACAGTGCATGGTGGGCCGGAGAGGGTTCCTCCAGTAAACAGCGCCAGGCTTATGAGGAGTACACGGCGAAGTTCCCTACCATGGGACCCCCGGGACCCGAATCACAGGTCCTGACCCCCTCGGGTCGAGGTAAAGCTTGGGGTAGAGGCAATGGTGGAATTGAGTCCACCCGAGCGGCTCCTGGCTACGGCCGAGGCCGAGGAGGTACGACGGTTGAGGGTCCTGAGGTACCTTCCGCAGGCGTTCCGCCTGTTACTGTGCAACCTCCAGCACCAGCGACGGCTACCACCCCATCCACGGGCCCCCAGGTCCCCGTCATGGGGTTGATAGCTAGCACCCTGTCGGGCCTTCAGGATCCGGATACATTCGTCGATCATAGAGACATACGTACCTACTAGATCCAGAATGACCTGATGGGTGAGTGGCAGTCCCTGCATCGCCAAAACTCAATCAACTACTGGCAAACCATGACTGAAGCCACCTTCAATCTGGTCTATGAGATCCAGAAGAGGAATGAAGATAAAAATTAAGGAGCAGGAGATAAAGCGGGTCGAGGAGGCCTATAAATCCTGCAGAGAGAAACAGAGGGAAGCCGAGAAGCTTAAAGAGTTCCACGCTGCTGAGAACTTAAAGTACATCCATCGGTACAAGGAGGCGGACTTGAAGTTCTTCCTCTGCTTTGGCAAGCACCTGGATGACTGGGACGGCACCGCGTCGTCTCTAGTCATCCCTTCGGGAGCCGAAACTGATGCAGCGGGGGACGGCCCCTCTGAGGGCATGGGTGCTCTGAGCCTACTCAGTGACCTGAGCACCGATGTCCTTAAGCTCCTTACTAAAGGCAGCAGCAGCTCTGCTCCCGTACTTAACCCGGAGCCAGCTGAGAAGATGGACATTGACGACAAGTCTGAGGACTTGTAGGGGTCCATCTGCCAGCTTCCCTCATTAGTACCCGAGGGTAAAGGCATACGATATGCCAGAGATTAATTTCTTGGGGGACTACTCAGATCCGACAGACTGGAATGACGACCTGCAGCCAAGATGGACACCACCCGAACCAGTCCTGGATTACCACATGAACAGGGGGCTCCATCTTCCCATCCTCACCAGGGCACTACATACAGCAATGTGGCTTGCCACCACTCGTTTGTCGCCGTATGGAGCTGCAGAAACCAGTCATTCCAGGTTCGCCGGAAGTATAGTTTTATTGTAAGGGTGATCCTGCTTCTCTGGTAGGACACCTCTTAAATGCATATTTCTATGTATAGTATAATTTTCTATAAACTATATTTTTATATAAACTAAACATAAATTTCTTTTTTTCTATTTCGGGTTACCGTACCTCTCGGGTCAATGATATTTCATATTGTATATAATACTACACCAATGTCCTTAATAACAATATACATTTAAACATGTCTTAACTATAATATCTTTGTAACACTGTTACTTATATATCCCACCATAGGTTGATGGTGCATAATTCACCACTTCCTATTTATGTTATTATTTAGTTACTTCGGATTATATATGATGATGCCTATTATTATGTAGATATTATTTATAATACCCCTTGATGTCATACATTTTGTACAACATTGTTATAATAGACTTACCTTTTTATATACTGTAATATAACTTTAACAATACCTACCCTAGGTAGAGTCTAGGGCGGGTGGTGTAGGGGCCGGCATCGTTGTGTATATTAGTGCGCTTCATCCGAGAGATGTGTTCGTGTGGTGCTCATTCCTTCTATGCCAACCAGGTGTCGCCTTGCGATACCCGTTTGGTACAAGAGGGGGCAGCACCATGCCTCTTGTCCAGCTCCTACTAAGGAGCCGGATGAACCGCAGAAGTGGACTGGACATAGTCTAGTCCAGACGTGTGTTTTACTCAGCCATTAAAGGCCTACCCAACGGTAGGAAGTCTGGGGCTTTGCCCAACCCGAACTCCTCATGTTGTGTTGGTATCTCTAGTGTTAAGCGAGCCAAAGAGCCATCCAACATATAAGTCGAAACGAACCGTTACATCTATAATGCACTCTGATGCATTTGTGCATTATAGAACAACAGACAGTCTCAATGTGAAGAATTTCATTGTCTATTCTTTAAATAATGTATTCAGTAGTTCCACACCCTGCCACTAGGGGTGATACACATGAGGGTCATTGTGTATATACATCCAGGTGCTAGTACATCTGCCAGCATTACCAACTAGCTACTCGATGGGTTACCAGCATGTACTTTTGTACAATAAAGCTATCATCAATTATCCACTAATCGCCAACTTCTTGTTAGCACTGTTTATGTATTGGCTATGATACCCCATAGCTAGATATGACAACAAGAGCTCTCCTGCAAGAAATTCGTGGAGGATAAACCTAATTTTTCTCATCATTATGGCAAATGTGGTACAAGGTGTATTAGACCTTAATACAATTTTGATGTTTGACACGTTTCAAGGAAAATATGATAGGGCCCCCATAAATCTGGAGGGTGTTGCTCCTATTGTAAAAGGAAGAGCTGGCTAAAAATGCCCTTGTTTCCAGTCCTTTCTTTTCATGTAGCTATAACTTGTCCCGTTTGTTTCTCACAAGTGGTCATTCAAGTACGGTGCTAAAAAAGGGGGATTTGAGTAGGTACCTAGTTGGTAGAAGTTAGTCAGTATAATAAACTATAGAGGGTGTGACATGAGTAGGTACCTGGTAGTGCAGCTCTCTCTATTCTAAATAAGGCAGGTGACTTTTCAGACTAAAGTATTGCGTGCAAGTACTTAGGTAAAGCAGTGCACGACTTGTTTAGAAAAGAGGGCACATACTCACAGCTCTTTTTACAATAGGAGCAACACCCTCCTGGTTTTGTAGGTGTTTTTAAGCAATGTTGTCTTCTGGAAGGTGAGAATAATGATATTAATTTCCTTAGAACAATTATCTTTGATAGTATTAGAGAATGATAGGGAGCTCTGTATATGCGATCTTTCCTAGGTAAAGGTCAAATCTAAAATAGTCATTGCCCAGGAGGGGAAAATGATAATATTTGCGATCTTGTTTTACTCCCTCCTGACAACCACTTGTTGAGCATACTGTTAACAGTACTGCTAAGGCAGGCAGGGGAATTAACTTAGAAGACCTATGTCAGAAGTTCATTATTTTTGTAGTTTTTACCTGCATCTCCATTCATTGTGAAATTCACTTTGGTTTGAGTATGTTCTACCATCAGAACCACACACAAGGAATACTCATCTAAGCATGCAGTTCTGCATGGTGTAGTGGTGATACACGGTCCACCGTGTACCTTACGCATCTGGTGGTCACTGGAGGCAGAATGTAAGGTACATATTAGGTTTACCTGAACATAAAAATATGTAATTTTGATTAATTGGGCCCTTGTCCCTTAGTTAAGACCAGCATTTTTCTTGACTACTGTCTTAAGTAATGATCGATTATGATGTCACCTTATTTGAGTACCAGATCACCTCCTTCAAAGTCATAGGGTCATACTACCTGAAGCACCATTTGTTGTAAAGGTGACAACTGGTGAGATGAGTTCGCATATCAGACCCACACACAGGGGTAAAATGTCCTGGAAGGCAATTCTCAAGATGGTACGACTAGACCCCCTTTAAGTCGTAGTGAGATCCCTCAGCTAAATGCCATCACAGCCCTGCATCTAGTAAGAGAGTAATGAATGGGCTAACGGGCCCATTAGCCTATTCCTTACTGTCTTTATTAGATGAGTAATCAATAAAAAAAAATCAATAAATAATCAATAGAATATTAATAAATTATATTGATGTCGATACATGATCGGTACATACACCTTGGTTCTAACCAAGCTTCTCTCGTCAGTCCCTGTGGCACAATGCATAGGGAGTTGGATTAGGGATCAGGAGACTGCAGGTTTGACCCCTACCCTGGCCATTACAAGTTCGTAGGTTTTAACATGTGACATATAAGGAGTGCTGATATCCATGGATATCAGCACTCCTGAGACCTGCAATATCGACTGGTATCAGAATGGGAATATCCAGAAAAAGCACCCAAAACCACAGAGGTTGTGTGATAATGGTCGCTAATAAGTGCACTGGTACGACTGGAGGGTGTTGCTCCTATTATAAAAAGAGCTGAGAGTATGTGCCCTCTTTTCTAAACAAGTCGTGCACAGCTTCACCTTTAAACTTGCACTCACCACATAAATCTGAAAAGGCACCTGCCTTGTTTAAAATAGAGAGAGCTGCACTACCATGTACCTACTCATGTCACACGCTTTATAGTTTATCATACTGACTGACCTCTCCCGCCTAGGTACCTACTCAAATCCCCCTTTTTTAGCACAATACTTGAATGACCACTTGTGGACAACAAAAGGGACAAGTTATAGCTACATGAAAAAAAAAGGACTGGAAACAATGTCATTTTTAGTCAGCTCTTCCTTTTACTATAGGAGCAACACCCTCCTGCCCTACCGAACCTTATATAATTACTGCCTTAAGTGCTGATCATAAAAAGTAGACATAGCATGTTACCTACTCTCACCCACTCTGATATTGATGGTTTCAAGTTGGTTGTGTCTAGTCGTACCATCTTGAGAAATGCCCTCATGGACAACTGGCAGGAAAGCCGCCGGCTGGGTGGAGGGTGCGAACGGTGGTACAGGAAGAGGGATGGTGGTCTGTACAGGAAAAGTGGATGCCTGCTGCAGTCCATTGCTGCCTGAAAGAAAATCGCCTATATTATGATTATTATGGTGTACACTTATTTCATGATAAATACTTTGAAGTACACAGGGGCCATACAGCTTACACTACAGCGCCATCATGGTTTCGGATTACATTTAGCCTTTCTTTAACAAAAATTGACCACATATCAGCTGTGTGCTTTCAAGCGTTGGCATTTTGAAGTTATGACATCATCCAAAGATCACATGACGAGGGCATGTAATATGAACCTTACATATTACATGCCCCCGATTAATACATCCCTATCTCTATGACACCCCAGTATTTGACTGTATTCACCATGAGATAAAGACCTATATTTAATGAATACAAAACTTTAATTCTGTGATCCAATAGAATATTTCAGGAAAGGGCTTTTGCTCATGAAATCACCTTTGCCATTTGTAGTATCGCATCAATAATCGTGAGTTGTATTCTAGTTTAGAATTTATGAAAAGAAATGCTTTCAGGAGGCGAAGATGTGTGCCACTCTCTCAATAGCTCTTTTGCTGGGATGCACATATATAATAATTTTTTTATGCATGTATGCTTGTCGTTACGCCCAGATGACCTAACCATGTCCATGTACCATCTTGTACCTTCCTTCACTGGGACTGAACTTGTACTACCTATAATGGCATGGATTTATGTTTCATTGCCCTGAGTGCAAGCAGATCACTATGAAAGATATTTGTAAACTCTGTAATAGTATAATTGATTTGCTAAGACCTACCTGAAACAAAGTGTGCTGCCCATAACACAGGCAGAGTCAGCAATAGGGTGTTGCAGCTCTGTACCTCAGGAGGTTAATTCAAAAGCCCCTGAGATCATTACCCCTGTGATCTTAGTGTAGGCACATCTCATAAGACCTAGCCAGTCTACCCTATCTAATGCAGTGGTTGTAGGCCAGTCAGGAATAGCAAGTCCTGCGATTCCTTCACTATTCCTTTTCCAGCACTAAAACCACCCGATCTTACTGAAATAATTGCCTAGTGGTTTCACCTGAGTACAAGATCACTGACAGGGAACACTCCTGCTCTCAAGAGTGAATGTCCCTGCTGTATACATATAGAGGGGAGGGAGGACGTTTGCTGAGGGTCCTTGAGGGCTCTCAAGGCTACTCACGTGTTAAATGCACTGTAATGTCATACTTCCCTTCTCTGTCTTGGTGCTGGGGAGGGACTCTACTTCTAATAGACAAGCTTAAAATCGTACACAACCACCTTAATCTATTCATGGGAACAACACTTAAACACTGTACGGGGTGAATTGCACCCTCTGCTCTCTCATAGGATCATATGGGGAAACGGAACGACAGTGTAAGGACTGTTGTGAAAAGGAGTGACTCCACAGCTATTCCTTTATTTTGGGCCTCTTGTCCCTGAGCACAGTGTGTTCTGCTTGGAATAGCGTAGCAAAACTGAGGCTAAGATCACTGCGATCTTAGTGCTGGCTGTGAAAAGGCAAGCTAGTCTCACCTTAAAATCACTTAATTGGATAAGGCAGAATAATTGCTAAGATCACAGGGGTAGCGATCTCTGGGCCTTTTGAATTAACCTCCAGTCATGATGACCAAGTGTACAGATCATACAGTAATAGTAGGTATGGGGAGGTCCAATCCTCTGGTACTAAGGTCTTGTGTATGTGTGTCTGTGGTGAAGGTGTATACATGTATGGTGGAAGTATTGGGGTAGTTGGAGGTTCCTGTGTTATCATCCCATGTAGATTGAACTCACTGGTCCATGCAATCTACCAGGCTGTAATGGTAAGAAACCCAAATTCCTATCTATGCCAAGATGCCACTCTATTCATAACATTTACAATACACCAGTATTTGTTAGAGACCCAGTCATTGGTCAATTATTTATTTCGATACTCCTAACACTCATTGGTCAATTATTTATTTTGATACTCCTAACACAATGGACTTTGTTGTGCACATAGCTTATTTGAGGAACCACTTCCTGAAAAAAGGTTTATTAGTGTAGAGGCAAGGAGAAAGGGTGCTCCCTGCTAAAAGTCAACTTTAAAATCAAGATCACAAGCTTTACAGTGATATTTCATGAAAAGAGATACTCCTGATAATTTTGGAGAAATCGCGTCCTTAATATGGGTGGGTATGGCCATATCCCAATTCTCAATAATTATACTCTTTTATCCATAACTTCTGCAGGGCATTTCAAAATTATATCTATAGCTATGGTTTTGAAATGCCCTCCTGATCTAGGAGACGTATTTTCATTCTTTTTTCACCCTAGTATATATTGCTCCTTCGAATGAGTTCTTTGATTTTCCTATCTAGAATGAAAATTCATGGCAAACAGAAGTCAACAAAGATGCCTATTAAGGCCCTAAAACGTTCTTCACAGTCCAAATTTGGAACCTTTCCACCCAAAATAGACAGTCTTATTTCCAGTCTTATTTCCATCTAAAATCATTGAATTCCCCATCAAAAAGTAGCCTATGGCAATCTGTTTTTAGTTTTCCGGTCCATAGTGTTAACCCCCACAGAGAGCACCCTTTCTGCTTTTCATTAACTGATTGCAAAGTTTAACCATATCTGTTACAGAAATTGATAATTCATACAATAGGCACTTGGAAATAATTTTCAAAATGTTTAGATTTTAGAGTTTTCTATTTCACACAATAGACCGGGTTTATCCCTTTACATAACATCTTTAATTATGATCCTACAATGTCCAGAAGTAGAGAAATGAATGAAAGAGTGCAGGGTTGTAAAAGTCAGTTCCTTCTATGGAAATGTATGTGGAGCTGCCATAAGAAATTGGAACCATCATGATTGCTTGCCAACTATTAATCCTATTCATTCAGGGCTCTCAGCAGAGGTTGTGCATGGTATCATTGATATATGCTATAAGAGATAAAAATGCATAACCTAATCTCAACCTCATGTGTGGATGAATATAGACAGAATATTTCCCAGAATGTACATGTATCTGAGATCCCTCAACTGTTGGTTTCTATATAATTCACCAGGTGGTGCTTTAGAATGTTGAAGGGTCTCGTGAACCCTTTCGGGGAGAAACGGTATGATCGGAAGTGTGTCCCTGGTTACGGTGGTGAATATGTGAAAGTTTACTGCTCATAATTTACAAGCGAAAATGGCGCTGCGTTAGTGCTTCTCCTCGAAAGACGTAACTGAAGGGTCTTGCAAGGGTCCAGTGCCTTCATCATTCATTCTCTACATGTCCACTAGGTGATGATACTGCTCTGGCAGAAGAACATAAGTGACATTGTTAATTGGGATTCTCTGGTGTTAACTGGCAGAGAATAGCTGAGGTGGGGGGGTGCACCTTACATGATACACTCCATACAAATAGTACGATATTCAGGATTGAGGGGATTTTACACAATTCTAACAAGTGGTCTGTCATTTCTGTATATTCCCCCATTATGTTTCTATTGTCCTTTTGTGATATACCTGTGGGAGCAGAACTCATTTTTATCAAATATGGCTAAGTCTATTTAACACCTTGCTACTCGTCTTAGTAAGCTATAAAAGCATGTATATGTAGAATAGGTTTATTATGTTTAAAATTTGGTTTGTTGATTATTTCAAATAGATTTTCATGGTCAGATTTGACCTGTACTTCTGAGGAACTACCATTTCAAATGAGGTAAAGGCAATAATTTTTAGAGATGGTTAGGTCATAGTCTTATTCAAGACCTTTAGAATTAACTGCTGCCCACCCTGGTATCTATGTTATTCACTGAATGAGAATACAAATCCATCAGCTCATCATAGGTGGTATGTCATAAGGGTACCAATTTCTCACTCTCTCCCATGACTGCTGTTTCGAAGCCAGTGGTGCGTGACTTCAGAGTGTCTAGATACAATGCGTTAAAACCCTTTCAACTTCAAGATTACTTTTCTCTCCTTTTCTAATCTATTAATGGGGCAAACACTAAAAATTCATTTACTGTGTTTTTATATAGCTGAGTACTAAGATTATTGTGGATAAGTATTATACAGGATTAACATAAACCTTTTTATTTTTACCACTCAATTCAATTTCAGCCACACAAATCTGTCTGATATTTTTGATAAACTGTTTCTATGTATACAGGTCTAGTACATTTTATGTCACTGAGTTTGATGTCCTATTTTGCCATATATAGCTACCTGTACTTTGAAGTAGAAGAACAAAAACTAATACAACATGTGTAGTCATAGGTGTCCAAATAGACAATCTATGGATACTAATGATGCTGAGTAGTCATCGAAATGTCATAACGCAGCTCTAGCAAGTACCATTCATACGTCGCCACATACTACATCAGTGCATACAGTCCTCAACAGATTTAAATAGTTTCATGTTGATTCACACCAGTCTAAGCTAAACATTCCTATTTGCGTCCTCTTCTGTAGTTATTTTCTTGCCTTTCCTAGACATGCCCTCTACATCTGCTATAGCTTCTGGGAGAGGCTGGTTATGTGTCTCAGGTAATAGTAGCCCCAACAAACCAGCAACTACACAGAGAATACCACACAGGCCTCTCAACAGGCCGGGTCTGTGACGTTCCTAGAAATAGATTCAAAAGAAATGATTTAATTTACATTTTTAACTTGGTCTTGGGCTTTATTCCTTCTTTTTGCTGCAAACGTAATATATCATGATGCATGGATAAGTGTTGGTAAACTTATTGAATTGGCACTTTACACATTGCATACTTCATCTAAACAAACTTTACCATGCTATTTTTTAAGATGTTGATAGAATAAAGTGTAAGTGCTTGTTCACTGACCTACCAAAAGGACGGGTACTTAATGAATTAAACCTGTTAACCCTACTATATAACTTTGCTGTCCAATTCTTTTGGTGTCTCTATGAACTCCTGATATTCTCCTTCAAAATTGAATATGAGTTATTCTTACAACATAGTGTTATGGGCACTGACCATGACTCTGGAGTATGGGGCTATGATATCAGCAATTGTTGACACTGTACTGAAGATGCCGAGTGCCAAGTTGCGTATCTCTGTTGGGTACAGCTCGGAGGTGTACAGGTAGATGGTCATGAAGCTGGCTGTTATACCAAGCTTCCCTAACACATTAAATGCCACCACCATCGGCAACCAGTTGAAGCCTAGACTATCCTCTGTAAAATAAGAACAGATTTCTATACAAATATTCATTATTTTAAACAAATCAGGGTATTAAATTAAATGGTCATGGCAGCAACATGTACGCAAAGAGCAATGCTTACTTTCCTAAATCATAGTAAATTCGAAATGGAGAATGTGATTCAGAGCAGAAGCTGTCTTCTGCAGGTTTGAACTGCGATGCAGATTTAAATCCGTATTGAGATGATGAAAATATATCTTAGGAGCATAATCGGAATCGGCATTAGTTATTGGTTGCTAGGTTAGAAGATCCTATTATTTGAGAGAAAGGCAAATAAAAAGTCTGATGTCTCTTACTGAAAGCTTCAACAATGGTCAGAGAAAGGCCCAGGCCTGCTAATAAGTGGAAAGCCATTAGTGGTATACGGCGCCCGAATCTGCAACAGAAAGTTATTTGTGGATCCCAAGTTCTTTAAAAAAACCCATGTTTTTAACATATTTTATCTTTGCTAATGCATACACTTTTACAGAACAGGAAACTGATATCTGATTGCAACAATAGTCTAGTAACTTGGCCAGCCCGTGTACCTTAGTGATGGTAAACTATGGCGAATGCCATTATAAGGCACATAAATTACCCCCTATCTCGACACTGGTTCAATTATAATGCCATCTTACTTTATAAGTAGAACCGTATGCAGGACTGCAGCAGCTAGTTCAGCCAGGGCAAAGTAGAGGAGATTCATGTAACGATCACCTGGCATGTAGGTCATCGTCAGTGAAAGGGCATGATACACAAATGTATTAGTAGCCCTGTAACAAAAAGGATATAGGGAGATGCTGCTTTACAAAATTGTCTAAGATGATTTTTGATGGAACACAATTTCAGTGTCTTACTGCTCATGTAGTACCTATAAGTGAACACTGGTGAAGTATGAATGGGGAACTGCACTTTATTAGGAGCTGTAGCAGTTACTCTGAACAAAAAAAAATATTCACTTGTTATGTTTTATTCATCGTTCTAAAAATATAGCAATCTAAAAAGGATGACCAATTAGAAAGTCTCAGTTACCAGATGAAAATCTGCACAAATGTGTACATTCGAACACGTGGAGTCCGTATTAGATCTAATACTGATGGTGGCTTGATGGTCGTTCCCACTTTGTCTTCTTTTACCTCTGCCATAACCTTCTTTTCCTCTTTATTCAACGTATCATTACCATTTGTCAAAGGGTGCAACTCTGTGCGGTTTTCCTTGGACTCCTTCATCCCTTCCAACGCATCCTCAGGTACCTGGTAGACACTATACAGTTATGCTACTATGGAAGGCTACGTGTTACTATGTTACATATAAGTTAATTCAACGTTGAAGAAACACCAGTACTAAATACATAACAGTATGATGATAACAAAAACCATATGATGATGATAATGCATGATATGGTATGGCATGGTTATTATGATCACTGGGAATAATATATAACATTATAAGTTACCATAGGTACCAGGATTATTTCTTAGTCTTTGATAGCTAGCCTTTCTCACACCATCAAAATGACACTATGACTATAATTTGAATAGAATGCCCTGTTTTATCCAGTACAGGACAAAAATGAATCAAAAGTATAGAATTTGCTAAAGTTAAGCAGCTAACCTTATTATCTTATCATTGAGCTTCCTTGAATAGCAACCATTTATAATCAAATGAATTATCAAAATAGTTTAAAATTAACAAACTTCAATCCTGTTGCACCATGCAGCTTGTCGAACAATCTTCTCAATCTGTGAGAATTTACCTTTGGTGTACAGCCATGAGATAGACTCTGGGGCACTGAAAAAAGGGAAATAATGAGTTACCAAAACTGTTGGACCTCTCTACTGCAGAAACCCTCCCATATTCTAAGCTAATCTCCCACTTTGAAAAGATGAAAAGAAATTCTGACCAATTTCTTTTTATTAATGATGATTAACAGTACAGGTGGGCTTCCTTAAATTGAGTGACTTTAAACTATAGTGGAAGAATAGAAACCTCCCTTTTTACCATCTGTACATACCTCAGTTTATTAAGTGAATAGTTTTATGGTATCATGCACTATTGGTTTCCCCTTTTGATAAGTATGATTAGACATATATACACATGCTTTAATATTGGCTAGTTCTGCCAAAGCTAGACAATGGCATCAGTAGTCTAAATGCCCCATTCCCAAAAGGTGCTGAACTAATCATATTGACTTAATACTCACAGTATGTTGAGATAGAAAGCAAATAATGGTATAGCGACTATGAGCTGAAGTGTGCGCCAGTTACGGCAAAGGTAAGCAATGGGGACAACGACAACCAAGCCAAAGCCCCAGAACATCTCCATACTTGTAGATATCCCTGTCCTATTCCTGGCTGCTGTATTTTCCAACACCATGACAAAGGCTGTACTCATATAGCACTGGAAACAAGGTATAACTGGAGTTTCACATAAGCCCTTGACAAAATCGTGGAAATATTAACAAAATTAAATTTGGTGGTTAACTTTTGTAGCAAGAGATAAGGGATTCGGAAGAAATATAAAGATTCAATCTAATCGATGCAGGAAAATCTCATGCTGAAATATCTATAGAAGCAGAAGTGTATTTGTCAAGTGTATCATTCCTATCTGGTATTTAAACAATCCTAAGGTTTTCATAAATGAATCAATCTGAAATCATAGATTCCCGGTTTTAATTCCCATATGATCTTCACTGCTGCTCTGTGAATACATACATGTAATGCCGAGGTAAAAAGCTATGAAAATATGGGGAATTCATCTTTATTGCACGCAAATACTAACCAGTGAAGATATGCCTGCAATTGTGCTGAGGGCCTCAGCGAGATAAAAGGTAGGCATGAAGGCTCTGATGGTGAGTAGAATGGGTTTCGTAAAGATGCCAACCATATAAACCTTCTTACGCCCAAACCTGAAATAATCCAGAGCTGTCTTTAATATACCCCAGCTCAGGGTTCTCAATGCACCGTAATATTTTTTCTAACCTAGCATGGTTGGTCCAGCCCAGGAGCTTAATTCAAAACATCCTGGGATCCCAACCCCAGCGATCTTAGTGTAGGCACATATCATAAGACCTGGCTGGTCTACCCTATGTAATGCAGTGGTTGCAGACCTGTCCAGAATAGCTAGTCCTGGGATCACTTCACTATTCCATTTCCACCACTAAGATCACTGCGATCTTAGTGAAAGAAATGCATAGTGTAATGAAATGCTGAGTACAAGAGCACTTACAGGGAACACTCCTGATCAAAAGAGTGAATAGCCTGCTGCATACATAAAGAGGGGAGGGAGGACGTTTGCTGAGTGACCTTGAGGGCTCTTAGGGCTACTGATGTATTAAGTGCACTGTAAGGTAATTCTTCCCTTCTCTCTCTTTGTCCTGGGGGGAGGGCACAATGCTTCTAATAGGCAAGCATAAATCATACATTCATGGGAACAACTCTTGAATACTGTACGGGGGTCAACTGCACCCTGTGCTCTTTTGTTAGCCCATATGGGGACGGGGAACGATAGTATAAGCACTCTTGTGAAGAAGAGTGACTCCACAGCTATTCCTTTATTTTGGGACTCTTACATCTGTGCCTAGTCAGTTTTTCTTGGAATAGTGAAGGAGGGCTGAGGCTAAGATCGATGCGATCTTAGTGCTGGCTAGGATATGTGAACCCAGACAACTCTTAAGATCGCTTAATAGGATAAGGCTGATTTATTCCTAAGATCGCTGGGGTCGTGATCCTAGAATGTTTTGAATTAAGCTCCTGGACAATGAACATGGCAAGCAGAAATGATAACCTATGGATCCTTGCACAACTTATCCTCAGTTTACCAGCTGACATTTGTAGAATTATTATTATTATCTGCAGCAAAATCCTATGTTTGCCTGCTCACAATTATAGAAAGATAATTTGATTTTAGCAGTAATTTAGGAAGTTACAGAATGTCGTATGTAAATATATCACAAACCTATCAGATAAAATTGTGACAATGATGAGTAGAACTCCATTTAGGCAGGTCTTCATCATCATAGTTATTTCAATGTAGATCTCCTTTCCACATACCAACTCAAACTGCAAGTGAGAAAACATCTTAAATATTCTACTCTGCTTATTAGTCAATATAGAGGAATGTTCTCTTGGATTTATATAACTTTTCACCCGGACAATTTTTCAAAGTTAAAAGTCAATTCAATTCTTCCTTTCAAATCTTCCTTTAGCTTAATAGGTAGTCAATGAATGGTTGAACTTTCTTGTTGAGAAAATGAGGTCAGAAGCTCATGAAATGGGGGTCTATGACATTAAAATAACTCTATGTTCATGCTTACATCTGTCGTCATTGTGCTTTCATACCCAGCTGCAGGGTCAAACCAGTAACCATGACTACAGGGTTGTGTCTTGTTGCTGACAGACCGGTTTACATATTCCTTACATGTCTCGAATTTCAGCTCCCCATTTTCATACCATGATGGGATGGTGTCATTGAAGGTGGAGTTGTCAGGGACTTTGCAGTGATATGGAGGGGTATCAACTGCAGAATTAAAGTTGTCAAGAAGATTAAATTGGTACGAATGGGTGTCAGCTGTGAAATTACAGAGAAGTCTACACATATTAGCGAAATTGCACTGGTATGAAATGGTATTGCTTGTTTACATTCAAGTGAAGGTTGTGAGGCAGCTTGAGTAAGCCAGAGGACTGGTTTAAAATCCAGACATAGATGGAAATGTGTTGCTGTCACTAGCAATGGTAATCATAGTGTTTATGGTTAACCTTTTAGCAGAGTAGGTTCGGTAGCTCAATTGCTGAAAGAAGAAATTGTTTCTTCTGATTTTTAAGCAAGGTCCTAATCAGTGAAATGATGCATCCCATTGAGCACAGAACCTTTAGTCGATATTGATTACCAATTTATCAGCCAGTTAACTACATTGATGTCATGGTTTGTGACCACTTGGGGTCTCATAATATCAGCAATGGCATTATTGTAGATGGCCCTTACTTACAAGTGCAGTGTTACAATAGATACTATGGGGCTTCCCTAGCCTACTCAAAAGGGTCTATATCTCCTCTTTTCTATCCCCTTGGATGTGTGTGCTGCATGCATGTGCAGGCTCTAACACATTCCTCTGTGAATTTGTGTAATGTAGTTCTCACCATGAATATGACCTTAGCTGTTGAAATGGCGCTATAACCATCTATTCTCGCTCACTCACTCACTGGATACTGTGTTTGCTTTTTCTAGATTGCACTTTAACACTGCATCCCATAGTCTAGGGATAATATAAAAAATTGCTCCAAGCTGGATGTTTCTTTATGATATATTCCACAAGGTAAAACTGAATGAAATAAAGAGAAATAAAGGGGCGCGGGGCAATACTGTGTTGGTGATGGCCAAATATTGATCTGTCAAGACCAGCGAGTTTTCATCTCCGGGTCTTTTGTGTCACAGATGATACATTCATGTGGTACACTCCATATTTCACCTGGTGGCATATAGCTGTACCCTTATTTTATCTAAGCAAATGATCAGTGCAATGTGAAAAGTATAATTATAATACCCAGCCAATCTGCCTACTTATGTCATAGACCTTTACAGCAGAGCTGATGATCAAGGATATGCCATCAGTGATGCGTTCATCATGAATTGTATCCATACACTCATTACCTTGTTTCTACATCTTCCTTTGAAGTTGAGACAATAGCTCAACATCTAGATAGTTCAACCCATCAAAGCCCTATTAACTGACAATACATGTTTTATATGTTAGATATACCGGCTCTACACCAGTACTAAGCAGGTGTATCTTATCTTAGTACGTTAACATTCTGATAACATACCACATGATAAGTGGTATGATAGTCTGATAGAGGAGTATATCAGTCTCACTAACTGAATGCATTGCATAATACAACCTTACAAACCAAGACACAGCTACTGTAACAGGCTTATCTCTATGTTAACTGCCTGTGAATTGGCCATAGCGCTGTGCATTGGAAATAGTGCCTTTGCACCTAACAGTGTATAACTCCGCCAAGATGGTTTGTGCACTGCCAATATAACAGTTCTTAGCCTTCAGCATCACCATCTATGGAGTCTATATATGCTTAAGGGTTGAATTAATTATTATGACAAGGTTGGATTCTATATAAAATACCTGTGCTATGGCACAACACCACTACCGGGTAAGTCAAAACTATCGTCTACATTGATTTCTATCAACCGCTGGCTAGTGTAATGTAGTGTAGTGGTTATGGCATCTGCCTCTTGCCAGCACTGCCGGGGTTCGCGCGCCCATAGGACCTGAACGATTTTAACTAGAAAATAATGTATGAACAGATTGACTTTGAATATCTCTCATCATTTCTTAACATGTCCAAATTCGAACCAAATGCCTCTTGGACTAGAAATAAAGGTCTCAGAGTGCGGTTATGGCAGGGTAATGCACGGGGATTATGACCAAAAAAGCACTGTACAGGCCAGCAGGGCATTTCAAAACGATATCTTTAGCTGTGGTTTTGAAATGTCCTCCTGAATCATGAGATAAAAATTAATGAGATAATTCAATACCTACCCATAAAGAACTGTGCTGTGTATTCTAGTGACAGGGCTATCCATACCAGTCCATGTAGGGTTGTTATAGATATCTGCCATCTGCCATAACCCCCTAACTTGTCCAACAGCTTGTCGGCCTGCATGGTGCCTGTTCAGTAGTATATCTCCTACTGAATGGTGCAGTAGGATAGAAAGGTGTATACAATGTTGATATCTAGCACACTTCCAGGGATTAGGTTGAGTGGTCTAAGGGGCACAGAGGGAATGATTCAGATACCTATCATACCCTGTCTGATAAGCCCATGTGACCTCTTTGATAAAGAAGACAAGACTGACCAGCAGGGCACTTCAACACGATATCTATAGCTATGGTTTTGAAATGCCCTCCTGGACCTTATTGCAATAGTTTCTACGACAGGACACTCAAATCGTTGTGGGAGGTATAAGAAATGACTCCATACCCGTGACTTCATAGTGAGGTACATTACAGACCTCAAATAGGACTTTCTATTTATTCAACTGCTGGCTCAATATATACCACCATGAACTCATAATTTATCACCCAGTCATTGGGGTCAGGCACCGCACACTAATGGCTAAATAGTGACCAGTCATACCTCCCTTGTGGTGTGGTTTGCACTCCACTGTTAAGAAGGCCACCTGTAGACCATATATGCTATACAATCATAGTATGGCCCATACACCTTTATAAGTGGACTGGGGTTAGGGTAGTTTGGTCATTGCCTAGCAAATTTGTGTCAGTCTAAGTCATGATGAGCCTCTATGCGGGAGGACTTTCTGAGTTATAATGCAAGTGTCTCAGCATGTACCATCAAGTTTCAATGCCCACGCATTATGCTATTTAAAATAATGACTCATCTCAAAATGACATAAGATGACATATGGGAGCATATGCCAGTCTGGGGTAGTAATCACACAGAGTGATGCATTACACTACCCATGTAAGCAAACACAAGCATGAGCCAGTCTGTGTCTGTGGTCACAGAAAGTGGTCAATAGTGACTAATTCAATATTTGTGTGAGGAATCTCTCAGTGAGTATGATTTTTAGTACTGGTTTTGGCCACCAGAGGGCAGTATATGGATAAAACACTGAAGAATATGCTAAAAAAAGCCTTAGACCAATTTCTGATACGGAATTCTATGGTATGCTTAAAATCATTTCAATGAAAATGTTGGTTGCCATGGAAACATAGAAAATTGGTAGATAAGGCAATTTCTGGTTGCTATAGAAACCACTTTGCTATTCCAATAGGGAATTTTTGCCACAAAATTATTTTGAAATTCCTTCAAGAACCCAGAACAGAAAACAGAGCTCAAAAATTCCCTCTAGAACCAATTTTATGACAAAAACATCACATTTCTTTGGTTATTTTTCCACAAAACTGTTTTTTTTTTTTGCATTATTAGTGTTTATGATAGGATTAAAATGCATTTAGAGCTTATTTCCTATTTTCAGTTGTACACATCAACCTATTTTTGACAAGCAATTACAGCAAAACTACCGCAGATATTTTAGCTCAAGATCTCACTTTAAAGCCGATGACTTAACCCTTAAAAAGCCATTTCCCCCCAGGAGGCATGTTTTCCCTCACCTGGCCACAATATATGTGGCCCAACCGGCGGGGTTTAGTTCTGGTTTTGGCCACCAGAGGGCAGTATATGAGTAAAACACTGAAGAATATGCTAAAAAAATCCTTAGACCAATTTCTGATACGGAATTCAGTAGTATGCTTAAAATCATTCCATCTCCAATGAAACTTTTCCATTTTTGGAATGTTGGTTGCCATGGAAACATAGAAAATTGGTAAATAAGGCAATTTCTGGTTGCAATAGAAACCACTCCCCTATTCCAATAGGGAATTTTTGCCACAAAATTATTTTGAAATTCCTTCAAGAACCCAGAACAGAAAACAGAGCTCAAAAATACCCTCTAGAACCAATTTTATGACAAAAACATCACATTTCTTTGGTTATTTTTCCACAAAACTGTATTTTTTGCATTATTAGTGTTTACTTTGTGTGCACTCCCTTTGAGCAAGGGAGTGCACACAAAGCAGCTATGACTACCCACTATCTATCAACACATGGGGTTGTCATACCAGCAGGGCATTTCAAAACGATATCTATAGCTATGGTTTTGAAATGCCCTCCTGGGTCCCTTATGGAGTGACTTCTGTGGTGGCTATTTAGCCAGCAGGCAGTCAGATCACCCAGTGATGTAGCCAGTTATTTAGTCACTGTGGCCAAAGACCTAAGATCACCTAGTAAGATTTGTCCCTTCTCAAGTCGTAGGGGCCTGAACCTGTCATAGAATCCATTGAAACAAGGGCCTGTGGAGAGCATGAGGGGAAGGTCCTAGGGTAGACTAACCTAAAGACGACCACATACCTAGAGTCAACCACATGTCAGCTAGATTTTCTCACTCTCACATGTACTGCATTGGCCTTGAACCCTAATATTATTGAAATATAGGTGTTATTGTACCCCATAGAATGATGTCCTGGAATATATGAAGTAATTGTCATTACATGATAATACACTAAAGTTCCCATGTTTAAATGTTTTTTACCATGACCAAGTTTGGTTTGATAATTTGAAGATGACAAGTGCTCACATATACAACATTTTTAATCTAGGAATTGATAAATATCTTTGCTAGTCAGTTTGAATAGGTTTCAGAATCACTTTATTACAGTACTTGTTGCAGGAAGACTTCCAACACGGTTCAACCTTTCATATGCCTATAGTCTATATCCCCCGAAGGAGGTAAAGCTCTCATTATAACATTCGTTAGGCCGTTCTAGAGACAAGATCAATCTACCAACCAGGTAGCTCTGCGAGTCCCCTGATCATAGGAGGACGGCGGAATATATACCTCTTGTCATGATCCATTATTTCCGCACTGAGCGCCCTCTGGTCCGCCTCCCATGTCACACCGCCCGAGACCACCTGTGGTGCCCTCTTACGAGTAATCTAGAAGACGCTCCCGAAGAGCGCCTATCCTACTACGATACAGTACTATGCGTTTAATGTATGTTATGGGAACACACGAGTGGATTTATGGGTTAATAATCCACGACCCCGTAGGGGGAGTGGATTATTAACCCGTAAATACACGAGTGCGTTCCCATAACATGCATTAAGGCATTTATCTCATAGATTCCTCCATTTTGTATCAAGTTCTTACCTTATAACCCTGTATTTAATGTAGGAGAAGAAATTTTGTAAGTGCATCCAATCCGCACGGTTTGCCAAGCCGTCGTGGCCATGTTGTCACTCTGTCCGACATAGCAGCTATGATAGCTCCACCTTTACACTCATTTTGCGGGTATAATCCAATCATGTCAAGTCTTGTACTTCTAACACTGCCAAATATACAATCTCTAGTTGGTGTTCGCCTTCATTTTGTATCCATTTTCTTCAAAATAAATAAGAATCCATTGATTTTCCATACCGATCCAATGCACACGGCCCGGTACACGGCCATTTCATATTGTTGACGATGCTGGTAGGTGCCCGGATGTAAGAACTAGGTCAACCACACGTCGAACAAGAAATGGCCGGACGGGGCAGGTCCCGACACGTATCGATGTGGAAAATCAATGGATTCTTATTTATTTGGAAGAAAATGGAGGAATTTGGCATGGCATGTTCATCTAGGATATCTAAGGATGGTTCTCTGTTAATAACTCCACCAGGCTCCATTGAAATCTATGCTAACGAGGTCTGCAAACATCAGGTATGTGGGAAAAAATTTTCAAATACTGGATGTACTTTGCTATCTATCACCGGTCGGCTTGGTATAGTGGACAGTGAGCTCGCCTCCTGCCCCAGCGGCCGGGGATCGATTCCCCGTTGAACCCTAAACGGTTTTAACTGGAAATGTATGGAGGAGTTGACTTTGTATACTTCTCCAATTTATTAACATGTCCGGATTGAAACCAGCAGCCTCTTGAAGATGTCCAAAAGGTGTTAGAGTAGGGTTATGGCTTGATAATGCACGGGGGTTATGTGCAAAAAAGCACTGTCCAAGCCAAAATCGTGAGATAAATAGTAATAGTCTCGAATACATTCCGGCCTCGATGCATAGCAAATACGATTCCCTACAATAGCATAAGGAAAAGTGCAGAAATGTTAAATACTTTCTGTATAGGACTTATTTCCTAGAACATACTGATTTCACCTTGAGATGACCACCATTTCACCTTGAGATGACCACTCCTTATACACCTATTTGTACATTTAATTGATTAGAAACCACTGATTATGTAGGATTACATCACAGGATTCATAGTCAGAATAGTTTGGGATAGAAATCTTCACTGGATTATGCTCTGATGCATACAGTTCAACATTTACTGTAATGCTATGGTTATTACTGTGTAAAGGAAGTATTTGATACTGAGATTGTGATGATAAATTTAAGGAATGGGTTAATACAGCCCATATTGAAGGTCTATAAAAGAACATTAAAAACAAAGCCTCTATAATGCAGGGTTGGAAATACCACTTCTATTTTGATGAGATGTACAATATCCATGAACATAAAGTGGCCTCCAATTTCCATTCTAATTGAGTCACTGTAAAAACATACATTTTCTTATGATGCAAAAGTTTTAATTACGCTATTTTACTGCATATCTATAGAAGACACTTATTCTTTTTTTCAAATAATAGTTTAATGATCATAGCAGCATTAAAAAGGTAGTTATCAAATGGTCCACTCAAGGTGCAAGGTGGTCATATCAAGGTGAAAATAGACTAAGACTTATAAATGATGAAAAACAATAGATAAACTTTACACATGGATTTGAGGTAATTGGTCAAAAAGCCTAAATAGTTGTCTTTCACTTAGTACCTTGGGGAACCCAAAGGACCTATTAGACTCAAAGATATTCGCTACTGCTTTTCCCTTATTGAAAACCTGCACAGGAACGGTCATCTTTAGGTTAATCTACCCTACTAACATGGTAACAATATGATTTCATTCAAGGTTTGAATGCTATTTTCATTGATAAATAAGAAAATATTCTTACATACATTATAATACTAGAGGGGTGATACTGTTCTTTTAGTTTAAAAAAACGTTTAAATCTCTATTCACATAGAGCTATCGTAGGACAAGATGAGAGAAACACAGGCGAAAATGCAATTACATAAACAAAAAGAAACATTATAAGATACAAATTATAATTAATATTAATATTATCTGTAGTTTTTTATACACAGGAGATGGGACAGTTTGTGCAGCTTGGGTCAATCTAATCATACAAATCTAATCATAAAAGATATCATCATGTAGGGCACACATACGAATTACATGTACCTAGGAGTTCATGTGTCAGGGCTACCAGCATAATGGGTTTGGAATTATAATGATATTAAAGCTACTAGATACATTCTTAAATGGGTTATGACTCTGAATGAGCTAATTCAGTAATGAGCACTTATTTGGTACATCAGTGCCACCCCAGTACATGATAACCATATGGTGAGTGACAGGGTGTCCCAGCTCTGATTGCGGGTGCCGGGACATGTCTGTATATCATATTTTAAAAAGTGCAATCTAAGGTACTGTAAACCCTCACATATAAGCATTGGCTTATAGACCTCAGTTCCCAGTTGATATACAGATCTGGTATTTGACAATCACTCAAAATCAGTATAGGCAATGTGTCCAGTCAGTGTTCAAAATCTTAACAGGTTCAGTACATTCAGTAGGGGGAGACCGAGGAGGACTGGGCCATGGGGCACAGTCGGACAGTGGATCCTGTGTCTAAGAATAGACAGGAAATCATTAAGTCTCCTCACCAAAGACAGTCACATAGAAGTCCCCTTCTCTCTATACAAGACTCTTCTTCACAATATAGCTCACTTTACCTGGGTGGCTATTTGTCACTTTTTGGAATCAAAGTAAGATTTTATCAATGAACTATGTGCCTCCTCTTCTCTAGACTTATGAAGTTCATTCTTTTATTCATGTGATACACATACTTCCATGCACAAGAACTAAGTCAGTACAATCGACAAGCTGAGAGGTGGTGTAGAGAGCCTAGTGTGTAACACTAGTCATTTTCCTATTGCTGCCATCTATCAGAACTCTAGTAAACTATTTTCTGCCTTGTCTCATGAGTAAAATCTTCCGGTCTCTAAATTATGTTAGAAATTTTTATATGCAAGTATTCTGCTTCATGTAAGGCTTTCATAATTTTACAGCTTCCATTCATTCTAAACCAGTTTCCAACACTGCACCCTCTCTGGGTGCAACCTTGAGTCCAATCGACTACTGCCAGTGCCTGCCAAGCTAGTGTTGTGGCCCTACACCACTAAAATCGATATGTTGACATGACCATTTCTTAAAATTGGCATGGGACATGGCTATGCTAGTGATGTCCGGCAGGGTAATTTTTTAAAATTTGACATGTAAAATGGAGCTTAGTGACATGAGAATTAGGGAATATTACTTATTTTATTGAGGGTAAAAGGAAAGGGGAAGTATCTTTTTTTATACATAGAAGTTTTTTATACCAAAAGAAGTTTTCGGGGTATATAAGATGAATGCCTGCCTTAATGGTAGCAGATGTATTACAGATTTGTCAGAATAAGTTTACTCAAAATATAGAGTACTGAATTCATAATAAAAATAGGTATTTCACTGGATAGGGCCATGATCTAGATGAAAAAGGGAATCCACATCATCATACTGGTACTCTTTTTGGATTAGCTATGCTGATGACACTGGGAATTGCTCTTGATATGGCACATGCGCATTTCTTAAAATCCTATGTATGACATTGGGACTCCCCATCAAGGGCCCCAGTGTAACCTCAGTGGTGAGCTGGCAGCTTGGGACCTATGCAGCTAATTATAGCCATAGTCATGTGCTTTGAGGACCGCAGTCATGTTGACACAGAGGAGAAGGGTTACTTTTACCCACAGGGGGGAGAGGGTACATGGTCAGTGGCAGACCCTGGACCTATACAATGAACAACACAAAGAATCTGGTAGCAGACTAGTTCTGCGCCCGTGCATACATCTGAATGCTACCTTGTGTGTGTATCAGATCTATAGTACATTAAATCATTGTCAGCAGATTAGTGTATGTTATAACATACCAGCATGATCTATTCAGAATGGGATTCTAATTATAAGCAGATGTACAGTTGGGACATAGGGTCCGGATATCATCCAGTGTTTGTAATCAGGCCATACAATAAGCGTGCACACAATGTAATCTAATATGCCTAAAAGAGCATATCTCCTGATCCCAATATCCCCATTAAATGGGCAATTATGGTATATGTATTTGTGACACAACGCGCGAAAAGGTTAAAATTATGGGGATTTTTATGGAATTCACAGCCACTAGGTGGCATAACCAAATAATACAAGAGGGGAATTTTGTTCTAACCTATCAGCATACTTTCTGTAGGTATTCTTACATATTTGGACAATCAAAGGCCCTGAAACATGGACATAAGCTTCTTTTATAGCACAAATAAGCACATGATGTTACACAAGTTTAGCACTAGTTTTACCCCTGGTGGCCACAAATAACACTAAATCCCAGTAATTTTCGTTTCACCACGTTTTATCACATTTATTATTCATCATGATGATTGGTACAAATGGTAACAAGGTCATACATTGTGCTTGAGGTGTTTGTTGAGATCATCTTGTAAGTAAAGAAATGTCAAGGTCAAACATGGAGTTTCCAGGCATTGATACTGGTCATCATTGTTCAAAGGGGGTACTGTATGTATCTGACTGTTCACTTTAGTCCCTGCACTATGACCTTTGTGATATTACACTGTTAAAAAATGCTGTGAAAGTCCTGTAATGCTAGAAATCATGTGGTTTTTTTGTTCATCGTTATGGGATCGTATCTTAGGCTGGTTTTCCACCACCCGATTTGGCCCCTCTAGCGGCTAATATAACTGTGGACCAGTGCCGCCGGCCTGTGGGGCTACCATAGGATTTAATGATGTGGTGTGGGCCTCTTTCGGCCGATGGACATATCTATCGGCTGATAGAACTACTAGACCGCAATGTATGACCCCAAAAAGTGTCGTTAAACTTATCATGTTTTCTGACTAAAATATTATATTTTTTTCTTTATGTACATGATTTACTGTCTTCCCAAAAACTAGAAATGACTATTATAGACTTTGTCTAACACTTTTTGATGTGACTAAAGTGACCCACATGAAAGAATAATGATACATTCATCTTGCTATGCCTAAAGTTACCTAGCAACAGAAGGTATCTACCAAGCAACCACTATGAAATGTACTATTTGAGCAAAAATGGCCATATGTGCCTGAAGTACTGCTGTCTGAAAATATCCAAAGGGTTCAAAGAGGCTGTGTTATGTTACTAGGGTACTAGGGCATATTTGAGGCTGTCTGAGGGTTACTAGAGGCAGTGATATGGTTACTAAGGTGTTTATAAGGCTGCCTGTGATGCTGCCTGAGAATTACTAGGGTTTATATATGAGGCTGTGCTTTGGTTACTAAGGAGGGTCGCTAAGGTTATATCAAGATGTGTTATGGTTACTAAGTGCTATATGAGGCTGTCTGATAGTTACTATGGGAATATATAAAGCTGCATTATAGTTACTTAGGTGTATGTAAGGCTGCCTGTGATGCTGCCTGAGAATCACTAGGGGTTATATATGAGGCTGTGCTTTGGTTACTAAGGAGGGTTACTAAGGTTATATCAGGATATGTTATGGTTACTAAGGGGTATATAAGACTGTGTGATAGTTACTATTGAGATAGATGAGTGAGTGAGTAATAGATGTTTAACGCCATTTCGACAGCTAAGGTCATATTCTACATTACACAATTTCACAGAGGAATGTGTCAGTGCCCGCGCATATGTGCACCACACACATCTGAGGGGATAGGAAAGAGATATAGACCCTTTTAAGTGAGCTAGGGAAGCCCTTTGAGATAGATGAAGCTGCATTATAGAGACTAAGGGGTATGTAAGGCTGCCTGTGAGGCTGCCTGAGAATTACTAGGGGATATGTGGCTGTGTTTTGGTTACTAAGGAGGGTTACTAAGGGTTATATTGGGATGTGTTATGGTTACTAAAGGGTGTTTTAGGCTGCCTGAGAATTACTAAGTGATATGTGTGGCTGTTAGGGCGTTACAAGCGGGTATTATATGAAGTTGTTTTAGGGTTACTAGGGTGTATTTGAGGATGGATGAGGGGTACTCCCTACTTCCCTAGGGGTACTAAGGGGTATTTGAGTCTGTGTTATGGTTGATAAGGGCTATCTGAGGCTGTCTGAGGGGCAGGAGTGGGTATATGAGGATAGGTTACTGTTACTAGGGTGTATGGTTACAAGTGGATATTTGAGGCTTTGCTATGGTTACTATGTGAGGCTGTCTGAGTGATACAAGGGAGTATGTGATACTGTTTCATAGTTACTGGGGGTTATACAAGGCTGTCTGAGAGGATGCATTATTGTTGCTAGGAGGTATCTGCTTGAGACTATATGATGGTAACTATGGGGTATGTGAGGTTGATTTATAGTTACCAAAGAGTGTGCAAGGCTGTCTGGGGCTTACCATGGGGTATGTGTAGTGGCAGATCCAGGAGGGCAGGGGGCTTTAGGGGGTAGATGTATACCACTGTCATTCAGTGGGTGCATGTACCCTTCAGTGCAGCTACCAGCACAGGCCTACTTAACATTCATTCTCATGAGACTTGAAGCCACTCTATACATGGGTGAGTCCCGACACCTGTAGGTGTGAAGACTTCACACATGGAGGTGTGAGGAGCTTATACTGAACATACCTTTGAAGCTGTAATTATACATTCTTAAGCCACCATGAGCTACTTAATGAGTCCTGATTTAAAAGTAATTTTGTGTGTAAGGTGTGAGCGATTAGATTCTGACCAGTATCTCGGGGTATGGGTATAATTGCATCCTAAAACCAGTGTAAGGTACATGCTGATAACCAGTTTTGAACAGCTAGACATGATGGCACCACCTCAAACCTGCGAAATCTTTATAGCCTAATGGTCTAACAATTGACTTGTGGCAAGACAGTCTAAGGGCTACTATGGGTTATAAAGGGCTGTCTAATGAATGCTTGGGTTATTATGGATACTAGGGGATATGTGAGGCTGTTTGATGGTAACTAGGTTGTATGCAAGGTCATTTTCTGAAACAAATTCCTCATAAGTGGAGGTATGCCTTCATAATGTTACTGGAGGCTGGTCTTCAAATGGGGGCATATTCTCACTGACTCTGTCTGGGATGGGGGGGGGGGCTTCTCAAAGTCACCTCTAACAACACCCCTGATATTTTACCAGGCAGAATCAAAATCTCAGAAAACACAAGAAAGTCATGCATACCTACTAGTTAATATATCTATTATTAGAAAGCTTCACCTACCTAATGTCTACACCATAATTACTATCAGAGAGCCTCACCAACAGCCCAGTTACTATCTGACAGCCTCACATATCTTAGTTTTCATTGTATCAGCTAACAATATGTCCTAGCTGAAATATAGTTCCCATCGAAAATCCTGATACTTTACCCACTGGGTAAAGCATTACAGGCAAAAGTGATCCCATAAAAAATCCTCACACACATCATACTGCCTCACATATTTCCTAGTTTCCATCAGATCCCTGTAAATCAGACTGCATTAGTAACCCTCAGGCTGCCTCATGTAATGTCTAGCTACTGTAATGCAGCCTCCAATAACCCCTAGTTACCATCAGGGTCATTAAGACATCCTTACATACTACCTAGTAGCCATAGCATAGCCCCTATACCCCCTCTAATAAACCTCAGACAGCCTCACATACTCCTTAGTAACCATAACACAGCCTCATTTATCTCACTAGTAACTCTCAGGTAGCCTCACATACCCCTGCATAACCATAACCCATTCTCCTATAACCCTAGTTACCATCAGACATCCTTACTACCACCTAGTAGCCATAACAGAGACCCATATCCCCTAGTAACCCACAGACAGCCTTACATACTCCTTAGTAACAACAACAGAGCCTCATTAATCTCCCTAGTAACTCTTAGATAGCCTCACATACACCTTAGTCACCATTTCCGTCCTCATATAAGCTGTGTTTACCATCAGACATCCTTACATACTAGCTGTGGTTGCTATATCACAGCCCCATATCCCCTCTAGCAATCCCCATCGAGCCCCTTCGTTACCCCTTAATAACTATGACACATCCTGCTATAACCTTAGTAACCCTCCTTAGTAAGCAAAACACAGCCTTATAAATAACCCTGTGTAATTCTCAGACAGCCTCACATAATGCCCAAGTACCCTAGTAACCATTACACAGCCACATATAACTATTTGGATATTGTCAGTCAGCAGTATTTCAGGCGATCACTTTTGCTTAAATGGCACATTTTATATAGTTGCTGGGTACATACTTTCCGTTGCTAGGCAACCTTAGATATAGCAAGTAGGATGTATCATTATTCTTTCATGTGGTTCACTTTAGTCACATCCAAAAGTGTTAGACAAAGTCTATAATACACATTTCTATTGGTTGCTAGGGATTTTATTACAAATATTGCTGTTGCTAAGCAACCACTCACCATAGCAACCAACACTGATGCCCCCTAAAGCCTTTAAAATAACTTATTCTTTTATAGTGAAACTTTAAATGCAGCAATATAGGTGAATTTCATTGGTTGCTAGGTAAATATATTGGTTGCTAGGTAACAATAAACCATGGAAACACAGCCACATCAACATTAAAACCATGATGATTAATATAAATGGAGAATGGAGTGGTAAATACTGTCATAAATGATTTTTTGGCTGGTTTTTAATGAATTATGACATGCATTGCGGTCTATACCAAATCGTGTGGTGGAAAATGGACCTTAGGGAGAAAGCGCCGGTGACAGCTTGCCTCCCCAGTAAATTTTCTATTGAAATAAGGCCTGGAGAATTAATCACTTCATCCTTTTGGAGCCACTATCTCTATTACATGTTTGTTAAAAGCTATGTTATATGCATGAATAAAGAAAGATACAACAGTGAATTAATGGATCTTTTTAGCCCACAGTGGAACTTCAAATAGTATTTATGTATAGATATATCAGAGGCACACATGTTGTGAGACACTTGAAAACGAGATGGTTTTTGGTGAAGATGGCGAATACAATAATCAAAGGTTTACAAGTAAATTAATTGGGGCTGTGTCACTACATATATTTCAGTTAGACCAAGTTTGTTTGTGTCCCAGCCAGGATTTGTGCAATTATAATTTATCAGGACCAGACTGTTTCATTTTCGTGCATGCTGACATCAGGAATATCCGGTTTTGATCTCATGCCAGATTGGTTCCTAGCATGTCATCCAGTTGGATGTATGGTACCCATATGAATGACACGAGAAGTTCTGAGATTGGAACTGTCATAGCCGCACACACACATCATCCCAAATCATCGCTATACAACACTTTCCTCATCTTGTAGTAGGTGATAAAGTCCTTGGCCCAGATGAGTTTCTATGATGTCTGAGTACTTATTTTCCATAGGGAAGTTTTGAAACTGACAATACTCTTTGGGCTACTATATGTCATCAGAACCCAAATGTATGCAGCCCGGGTGAGTAACTCACCAGGGTCTAAGTGAGGAATCACTCTAACCCTATTGGGTTTAGATACTCATGGAGGGTCGGCATGATACTTCAATGAAGCAGACTCACTGGCACTTCATTTGTGCATCATGCAAAGCCAATAGCACGATTTACTCTGTTAATTGGCTGCTGCTTGCCCTCTACGGCAGCTGCAGAGAACGTCCTTAAATGCTGACCGAAATTGTCTGTAAGACATGAGAACATAATCAAATAAATCAACATTCGTTATTCATGCACTGATATAGGAACAGTTGGATAATATCTGACCTCTTGGGCTCAAAAATCCTCTTAACATCAATATCCTCTAATGTATGAGGTGCTCTGGCACTGGATAAGGCCTACCAACCTATGAGGTGCGCTTTGGACTAATAGTTTACCCATTGAACTCTTTTCAATGAATGTGCTACATATTTATTGAATTATTTTCATTTTGAAAATAATTCATTCACATGTAACACCATGCGCTAGAATTTTGTCCAAATCGTACTCAGTGACCCATAGACCCTGTCCAGGCAGTACACATGGCCTCCATGCACCTGAGACGTACTACAAGTATATACTTCAACTTGATAGCTTATTGGTAGTGCTCATAACTGACCAAGCAGTACACACGGCCTCCACACACCTGAAACTTACTACTAGTATATACTTCAACTTGATAGCTTATTGGGAGTGCTCAGCCGTGACCAGTACACACGGCCTCCATAACCCCTTACAGGTAACATGATTTTTTTTGTTAGTCATGCCATACAATAACCCCTTACAGACAGCATGCATACATAGTTCTATGGTAACTATGTTCCTTAACCATAATAAAATAATTCATCACAGCTATGCTGTGAAAATCTCCCTAAAAAAGATCCTAAACTCCTCAAATGTGTGCCTCCTCGTAATACATTCGGAATGAGCAAATGGCCGTGAGACCGCTACATTAGCATAACCCATCTGTGATATGATCTGTGAAAAGGGACCTTATTTAGTACCCAATGCACATTATTGTGACCTTATATTCCTCACTGTAAACTCTATCAAATTAATGTGTTCAGTGGTTCTCCACCAATTTTGGGACAACAAGTTCACCATTGTTTTACAGTGATTGCTTGTAACAGAGTGCTTTACTCTACTGCCGTCTGCGGTCATATTGTAAAAAACTAGTTTGCTTCACTGCATTACAAATAAGTACAGTAGTTCACTGTTCAATTTTATGAAGATGCCTGATAGACACAACAGTTATTTCTTAGAGTGTATATGCTAATAATTATATAAAATATGTCACCTTGATATGACACTGTACACAATGACATTCATACAGCTGTTCATCGCACGTAGCATGTCGATAGAACCGTTGTAGATTTTGAGAACAACAAAGTCCCACTCGATGAGTTGAAGCCTCACTAACAGAGTGGTAACCTGGCCAGGTGTTACAGTGACAATGTAGATTATGAGCAGGGTGGTCAGCATGTAGGCTAACTGTGGATAAGAAAAATGGGATTGGTGAAATACACTGCCCATTTGGCAAAAATACTTTTTTAATGTGAAAAAGTGATTTTGAAAAAAAAACAAAACATTTTTTTAGTTTGTAAAACAAAACATTTTTTAGTTACATTCCTTGATGTCAGAACTTTTTTTTCAACAATTCTTTTACATAACATTGAAAAAGGTTTGGTACCACATGTTTTGACAGTGTTGGACATTAAAAGAAGCCAGAATCCTAAAGATCACACTTTTTTATATTTTTAATGTGAAAAGGTAATTTTGAAAAAAAAACATTTTTCAAAGTTTGTAAAGCAAAACATTTTTTAGTTACATTCCTTGAGGTCAGAATTTTTTTTTTCAACGATTCTTTTAAATAACATTGAAAAGGGTTTGGTGCCACATGTTTTGACAGTGTTGGACATTAAAAGAAGCCAGAACCCTAAAGATCACACTTTTTTACATTTTTAATGTTGATGAGCTTGGATGCATATGTGGTAGATGGTATATGGTGATCAACAGTTTCGGCCGTGGTGATCAGGATTATTAGAAAATGTGTTAGTTTCATCAGTCCAATTACCATTCTCTAGTTGACTTACCTTAAGACGGGCCTTTTCAGCATTAGTCTGCCTGCTGTAAATGGTAGATTTGAGAATGTTACTTGTTCACACAATATTTGTTATAAGTGTGATTTCATGGTTTAAGCTCAAGTTCCTTTTTTATAGTAGCATGTGGGCTTTACCATAAAAGGGATGGAATCCTTTTGGTTTTCCCTATGAGGGGTCTTAATTTATTTTGCCCCTCCCTCACCCATGCACCCCCCCCCCCAACTTTTGGTTAGAAAATTACCACTCCCTAATCAACCACTTTTTGGTTGTACCTTGTTTCACCAGTCATCAGGCGGGATCTCTTCACGCTGATCAGAAGACTACGCACCACACTGACACAGTTAAAACACAGGATGGGCACGGGCAGAACCAGGTAGATGCAGAATATGTAGAT
Source organism: Acholoe squamosa (assembly GCA_949317995.1). Taxonomy (NCBI): domain Eukaryota; kingdom Metazoa; phylum Annelida; class Polychaeta; order Phyllodocida; family Polynoidae; genus Acholoe; species Acholoe squamosa. The sequence continues at coordinate 22,203,528 of OX439048.1, forward strand.
CAGGTAGTAGTACACGCTCATGGTCGGAGGTTGGGAATCAACTTGTTGTTCAAAATAACACTGGTGATCGTCTGTTTGCAACCCAATGTTTTCAGGCTAAAGGAAACGAGACTGGCATTTAACAGAAACGATGTGCAGCATTAATCTATCTTTTACATCTTTAAATACTGCTGATGCTAGAACAGTAGTACCAATGCAATCATTAAAGTGACCACCATTACCCAAAGAAATAGTTCCCCTCATACATGTTTCCTATAAACCTCTTAAAATCTCCTCCCATAACCCTTAAAGAGCCGCTGCTGCAGGGTTACATGTCTGTTTGTCATGTATAAACCTGTAGGGTTGACATGATGGTTGGATGTAACCCATGCTGAGTTAGTCACCAGGGTTTCATTCATGCACAATGACGACCAATGGGCATGGTGTATTGATGCACTATTAAAGTGTTAAAGGGGTTCAATCATAGGTCAATGCTAAGGACTACTTACATTAAATGACCACATCATGATAGGGATCACCTGGGCCACTGCAATGATCCAGTTGATGATCAAAATTGGAATAATCTTCTTTTGTGTGAACCGTAGGCTTGTCTTCATCGGCCAACAAATAGCAAAGTACCTAAAATAAAAAAAAAAATAAAAAAAATTTTACCCTTACATGCCATATAGGTATTTTATTTTTCATCAAGGCCAAACTAATAACAGAGCATGTATATACTCTCTGAAAGAGTAAGCATGAAGTCTCAATGGATTGCTTATGAATACTCGCATCTCACTGTGTAGGTGCATCATGACCGCAAAGGAATGTAAGTCTGGAGGCATCAGGCATCATTTCATGGCCAATAGTACATTAATGCATCATGGCCATTGGTCGTCATGATGCATGAATGCAGCCCTTGGGAAGTAACTCACTAAGGCTACATTCATTCCGACCCTGCAGGCTCAATATTCGGTCGGAGGGTTATTATGGAGTGCTGGCAAGACTGCTCGTCAACACTTACATGCATCATGACGACAATAGGCATGATGCCTTCTGCATTAGTAACCCTTATAGCACGACTGATCTACACCAGCACTCTATCCACCATACTGATTTGTGACTGCCTGATGCCTAGATGCATCTATATTTAGGAATTGAGGCCGTGGGAGTGCTCGAAGCATAAGGCCCCTTAACGTCTCAATACAGTCTAGAGCATGACCACGACCATGATTGAGTGCCTTATTCCCATTAAAACACAGAAAAAAAATCAGATCAGATCAGCCATCTAATAACACAGGAATATCAATTGCAACGTCTAAAGGTGAGCTGAAGTTAATCTGCTGTACTGGGAGTGCCTTACCCTCAGTGATGTTTGTTCATTAAGATACAACTGACCGTTCAAAGCTAAGAGTGATGAGATGATTTATGGCAACCAGTTGACTCAGCTCCTTGATGCCTCGTAGCAGCATACAACCAATAGGGCCGAGAACAGGGTTAGTGACGGTCCACAAGAACGTATCAAGGTACTGCAATGTAAAATAGAATAGAGATCCTTGAATAAGTAGAAACCGATGGTTGTGGGGTTGGTTTGGTGAGATGCACAGCAATTGTTTGCGCACACCCTTAAGGTTAATGTTAAACACTCTGATTTGGTCACTCGATCAGATGAAAGCCCTGCCACTGGCCTATTAGCTGATAGAGTAGCAATATCTGGTGGTTAAAAATGTCCTTCAGAGAGACCAAAATTCTTTGAGCCCATTGGATTTGGAAAAAAGTGTTCTTAGATAAACCGGTGAAAATCCACACATGACTGTTCTAACAGCTTTATGCATTGACTGGTGCATCCGTCTAGAGAAGTGCATGTGATAATTTGACCGATTGAATCAGAAGGGTATACTTACCCCATGTCCTACGACCATGACAGAATTGAGGCAGTCAACCACTGAGATTCCAGCCAGGATGAGGTTAGTGGATGTCTTTAACTCTTTTCTTGTCAGTATTACAGCTAGGATGAAGATGTTTCCTGGGAAATAAAAGGAAGGCATCTCCATACATCTTGAGCTCATTAGCCCTTGAAGAGCTGCTGATCCAGGAGTGTATCATGCCAACACTCAGAAGAGTCTTGCCAAAACAAAACGAGGAAGGACCTGTTAAATGTTTTTAAGACAGCACTGATATAAAACGTGCATGGCCTAACTCGTTTTCATATCATTGACAAAAGCTTTACAGCATAAAGCATTGAAAAACTCTTTATGAGATGTGGAAAAATGTGCACGTTTTACCAAAACGAGTTTCGGAAATTTTATTTATCAACACTAAAACGCGCTTTCATTTTTGGTTCTCGTTTCTTTTTTGACAAGACCCTCCTGAGAGTGTATCAGCCCCTAGTGTTGCCATGATGTACTAATGGATTACTGGTATTTAAAGGGTTAAATGCTGATCGTACATTATTGCTTGATGCCTATCAAGTAACAGGAGTTCCTCACCAGGCCTGCATTCATGCATCATGCTGACCCTGGGGGGCTTTGATACACTCCAAATTGGTCAGTATGAAGCTCCAATGAAGTGCTGGTGGCAAAATCACTGGCATTTTATTGGCACTTAGTGAGCATGATACAAACCTGCATATCAGCTGCACCTTATAATATTATGTGACGTGCAACACTTCAGGGGCCACCAATTTGATACATTATCTCATTGGTCACCAGGTAACTTACCAGGGATGTATTTATGCATCATGGCACCTTTGCAGACCTGCGAACACTTCATTAGTGCATCATGATGGCAAATGGACATGATGTGTTAATGCATTTTTCCTGCCTTGAAGGGGATAATGGTATAACTAGTTGATCAATGTGGGTAAACTCCTCTCATAGCCTAAAAAAACAAGATAGATCAAAGATTTGATACATATAAGAGAATGTAAAGCATGCAAAGCATTGTCTTCTTACCGAATACTCCAAAGACCAAGGAAAAGAATGCCAAGAATGCATTCACCACAGACAATGGGATATTAAATTGCAGCATTCCCAGTGGTACATTCCTGGACAGCTGTTTGAAAAAGGGATGTGTTCCGTGTATACAGGCATAATTCCACTCTCTGCTATCCGGAAACCCATGAAAAGCACAGTAGAGCTTAGAGCGGAGAACAGGATCAAACGATATCTCCTTTGCTGTGTACATCATATCGGTGTAAACATATACCTGTCCATCGTATTCTTCCTGATGCCAGTTATAGTAAGGAAATGCGTTACGCATCCCTTCCTGCAAGATATATATATATGTGTCATTTTATTTCGAAGTATGATAAAGGTTTTTGCATAATGCTGATTTCAAGAAGAATTGACAAGGTGAAATAAACCTTCAGGTAAACGCCATGAAGGGTCCCTCTTCCCTTTTTACTAAAATATTGCTAATTTTGGTCTGATCGTATAAGCCACACCTGGCCTCTTGGATTTTCTATAAGCCTTGGTTTATACGTTGGGGCTTATATAATGCTAAATGATAGCTAAACATCAAAACCTTATATCCAGTTTACAAATGACATTATGCCCTAAATCCACATAGATGACAGGGCAGTTCCTATAAGGCAAAGTTTTAGTACTGTTCCATGGTTTAGAATTCTTGTGTATCAAAGGCACCCCATTGCATCTTATACGCTTTGTATCTTAGTAGCTATGTTTTCAATGAACATATATTGCTTTTAAAATTATCTCTATACATAAATTAAGAAAACGAACGCAAAAGAAAGTTATCATGCCTTATTACTTTTCTTGCAATGGTCACTTTTTTTGTTTCTATTTTTGCCAGTTTTATTCTATCGAATAGATGTTTCAAAGAGATCTCCCCAAACATTGGATAAAATTTGAAGAAAATAGAGGAAACGACCTGAGTTTTACCAAGACGATGAATTAAAAGGAGACTTACCAGTATTGTTTCATTGCCTGGGAAAACAAACTTGATCTTCCTAAATCTTGCATCATTTAGCACATCACCCGTTGGAAAGATATCTCCATTTGTAGTTGTTTGTTCGGGGGACAGGTCTGTGATTGTTCCCATAGTTATATCTGATGTGGCATTTAGTCCTGTTGGTACAAGAAAAGTTTGCGAGCTAATTTGTAAATTTACTATAATCACTTATTTGTCAACTTTTTCTCCTCTTATTCACCCTACCCAGCCTCTTCTATAAGGTGCACCTGTGGTAAAAAGTACTGTTCTGTATTGCAGATTCCATGCATCTAAAGCAAATACCTTTTATTCTTGATCTTAAAAGGCACACAGAAGCAAAAATATTCTTGATTTTGGCACATCGCAAAAAGCAAAAAGAAAAATAATAATCTTTACTTTTGTTCATACAATTTTTTATGTAAAAATATGTGTTGTTTTTTGTGTTGTTGTTATTTTTATTTGTTGTTTTTGCCAAGTGGGTTGTCAATACAGAAAGACTTACCTTGCACTCCTGTAGGCAGGGATGTCAGCAGAAGGAGAGCTATTCCAACTCTAGAGAAAAAAAGACTTTAACCCTTTAAGGGCCGCTTATGCAATATTGCATGGTCATGATTGATACACCCCGGCGGGTCAGCGAAGTGCTCAAATGAAGCACTGGCAAGCAGTCTTTATTAGAGCAACTTGCCAACTAATGAGCATCATGCACTACTGTATCAGCAGCCCTTAAGCGGTTTGTATGCATGAGTGAACTGTCAATTTAATGGAGTGAAAAGGAGAGCTATTGGTCACTTTTCAAAGTAAGTTTTAACAGTGTTAGTGGCAATATCTTTTTCATCTTCTGAGCTTTGACTGTCCAGAAAGGCAATGTCACACCAAAGGCTTGAGATCCAGTATTTTGAACGGAGATCTTTTTCCCGAGTCTCCCGTGCGTATTTCCCACGACCTTTTAAATATCCTAATAAACAAACACACAAACTTCTCCCTGACTGAAGCACAAAATAGGAGAGATTGCAGTGATGCTGTAATTTATCCATTACTAAACAATTTAGGAGGGATGTGGTTGTGGGATTCAAACTTGTTTCCAAGCCACTACTGCTAATGCTATTACGTCTGAGATGGCCAAAGTAAACGTTGGTCTCCCAAAAGGGGCTGTGTTGGTGCCATTGCTATTTAGATACTTTTGAAAGAAAACATTTTTTTTTTTTAAAAAGAAGCGATTTTAAAACACGTCGGTGGATTACACAGAAATAAAAACGTTCTATGACCTTTGTAAACGTGTGCAAACCCATTGAGAAATAACTCTTTTCTTTTGCCAAGTGGATAGGTTCTTGTGCTACGAGTACATACCTGAAATCTAGCAGCTTCAGCATGATGACCTCCCTCAGTGGGAGACTGTCGCCAACTGCACCTCTCAACCAGATCACTACCAGGTACTTGGTAGGTTGTGGGTTATGGGTGTGGTCCACACTGGGCTTGGTCAGGACGGCATTTCTCATGATGCTACGGCTTGAGATGTTTAAGTTGTAGCAGAAGCAGCCTCCAGTTATACCTCCCTATACCTCAATGTTCCTCGGTGCGATGACTGTACTGGAGGGTGTTGCTCCTATTGTAAAATGAGCTGTGAGTATGTGCCCTCTTTTCTAAACAAGTTGTGCACTGCTTCACCTAAGTACTTGCACTTACCACACCACTGAAAAGTCACCTGCCTTGTTTAAAATAGAGAGAGCTGCACTACCAGGTACCTATACTCATGTCACATGCTCTATAGTTTATTATACTGACTGACTTCTCCCAACTATGTACCTACTCAAATCACCCTTTTTCTAGCACCGTACTTAAATGACCACTTGTGAGCAACAAAAGGGACAAGTTATAGCTACATGAAAAGAAAGCACTGGAAACAAGGGCATTTTTAGCCAGCTCTTCCTTTTACTATAGGAGCAACACCCTCCAGGTATGACTGAAGGTCGGGCATGTTGCACTGAGACTGAGTGTGCCTGGTCGTTCCCATTAAAAATGCCCCCCCCCCAAGTGCATTTCTCGATATTGTGCTCCCGAATCATCCTGAGAAAGGCCATGCAGGTATTTTCTGAATAGGCATAATTATATTAATGCTTTATACTGACCCAACATAGGTGAAACGTGGGCATGATACACCAATGAAGTGCTGACGTCCAGACTCACCGGCACTTAGTTAGTGCATCTCACTGACTTATGGGCATGATGCATTGTTGCATCATGTCATACATAGGGTTAGCATGATCGGCAGAATCGTATCGAATGTATCCTGCCCATTGGTTCCCATGGTGCACTAACTGCCCATACTGCATCAACGCATTATGCCAATTTCTCATCATAATGCATTAAAAAAAACTCTTCAAATGACAAAAAGTATAATCAAATAAAAACTCACTAGGGCTATATTAATGTATCGTGCCCCTATTGTGTTTAAATATCCCCAGAGAGTCAGCATGGTTAATATGATATTTATATGCCATGGCAAGTCTGCTTTCAAGCATCACACACTGACTGAGGATCGCGAAGTATTAATGATTATTTGACATTTAAAGGTTAACCATGCACCAATGAGCATGATGCATCAATATATATATTCGGCCCTTAAAGTATTAAAGAATCTGGGGCTACACCTGTCCTGGTGACCTCATGAACAATACTGTAATGTGATAGAAAAGAGGCGAGCATTCTCTCATTGACATGACACCTGATAAAAAAATGTGTCACCATTGTCTTTAAGACAATGGACTGTAGGAACTATTTCCCTTATTTCCACTCTTTTATGTGTAACCTTATGAAGCAAGGTATAATGCCAATATCAAAAAGAGGCTATCACACCTGGTAACTGGAAATCGCACACATGTCAAACCATGTGCACAAACATTTCTTCACAGGCCCTTAGGCAAAATTAAAGGCACCTCTGGAGGGTTCTGGCCAGGATTCTACGACAGCAAAAATAATTGTCTCCTATATCTCTAATCATTTTGAGGGGATTGATTAAAACAAAAAAAAACACAGCCACTAGGATTTAAAGCCCTCAAAATTAGAGTGGGTGATCATAGGTATATATACAATGCGCGATGACTATCCTGTACGATCAGCAATTTTTGTAGTTATTACCTAGGGTGTTGTATGGCAGTTTTACCAGAGCAATCATGAATGACCACTATATCCGCAGGACTGTATATGTAATGGCATTGGAGTCAGGGATCCCAATATCATTTGAATGGTTCTAGCCGTACCATCTTGAGAATCGCCTTAGTGAGATATATTTCATCTTTTAGTAGCTTTGACAGTGGTAAGAATAAAGTAAAAGATAACAATTCATTTCAGGAATCACACAAAAACATTTAATCTTATTCATTTAAATTATGTCAAAGCATAAACGGAATTTGGGAAATCATGCTAAGAAATTGGTTACTCTACACACCTTTCACATTCGAGAGATCTGCGCCTTTTTTTGTGGTTACTAATTCCACCAAAGTTGTGTGTCAATGGTTCTATGCCTTCAGTGTGTGGTTCAGTGAGAATTCCCGCTAAATTAATTCATCTTATTAGACGACTTCTGTGATTTTTGGTGCTTTTTCTGGATATCCCCATGCTGATATTCCTGCATAATGTGCACTGTAATGTGAACAGATGCAGGGTGGATATCAGCATGGTTTGGGGTGGATATCAGCACGGTTTAGGGTGGATATCAGCATGGTTTGAGACATGTCATGTGTCATATCCCAGCAAATTGTCGTTATCTGTCGCCATGATTGGTCATCAATGGTGACTCCTTTTTGAGTGATAACTCACTGCATCATCTTTCGCCACTGTGTGTCAGTCTCACATGGCATACCGATTTATCACAACAGTCACCAACATGATCTCACTCATTGCGTTAGTATGTGCCACCCCTTGTCATCCCTCACAAAGCATGGTGACTTATCACCGCCATCGCCAACATGGATCTAATTCACTGCGTGAGTATGTGCCACTGCCTGTCAACTCTCACTCAGAATGGCGGCTTATCACAACCATCGCCAACATGGATCTGACTCACTGTGTGATTATGTGCCACTCCCAGTCAACTCTCACTCAGAATGGCAGCTTATCACCAACATCGCTAATATGGATCTCACTCCCTGCGTGAGTATGCGCCACTCCCAGTCAACTCTCACTCAGAATGGCAGCTTATCACCACCATCGCCAACATGGACCTCACTCACTCCGTCAATATGTGCCACTGTCTGTCAACTCTCACTCAGAATGGCGACTTTTCACCTGCATTGCCACATGGCTCTCACTCACTGCATGAGTTTGTGTCACTCCTAGTTAATCTTCTCTCAAAATAGTGATTTATCACCACCATTGCTGACATGGATGTCACTCGCTGTGTGAGTGTGTGCCACTGTCATCAACTCTCACACAAAATGGCGACTTATCACCACCATTGCCAACATTGGTCTCACTCAATGCGTGAATTTGTGTCACTCTAAGTCAATGCTCTCTGAGGATTGCATCATCTGTCACTCACTCTCACTCAGAATGGCAACTTATCACCACCATTGCCAAGGTTGTTGAGACAGTACCACTGTTCAACATGTAGCCTATCTAGGGAGTGTGGGCATGAAGTATAAGTCCCATATGTATCAAATATGCTTTGTTCCACACTGATTTCCATGTAATACTTCAGAGTTGAATCAAACAAGATTATATAGAGAAAATATCAATTGAATTTAGATAGAGGTTTCTCTAAAATGAAAGCAACTATCCATAAACACCATTTTTCTGGTTACAGGAAAAATACATAGGTAAATATCTACATGAACACCTTGTCTGTGGTTAGAGGGAAGATACATATGGCAATACCTTCTCTGGCAAAACATATACTTTGATCTGGCAGATGTGAGGCTGCATGATTACCAATGTCGATGATCATGAGCTTTTCATCTTACAAGGTGAGTGATCACCAGCGTTGCCATCACTGGTGAGTCTGAGTGATGACGATCCTCGCCATCCATGGTGAACCTGCACTATGACGTAGTGCACGTTTCATCTAGTGAGGTGAGTGTTCAACCGCCTTGCCATCCCTGGTGAGTGTGAGTCATCACGATCCTTGCCAACCGTGGTGAACGTGCAATATGGCATGGTGTGCATTTCATCTAGCGAGGTGAGTGATCACCCGAGTGACCATCCCCGGTGAGTGTTAGTGATCAAGATCCTTGCCATCCATGGTGAATGTTCGTTATGACGTGGTGTGCGTCTCATGTAGTGAAGTGAGTGATCACTCATGTCGCCATCCCTGGTGAGGATGAGTGATCACTCATGTCACCATCCCTGGTGAGGATGAGTGATCACGATCCTTGCCATCCCTGGTGAACATGCACTATGACGAGGTGCATGTTTCATCTAGCGAGGTGAGTGATCACCCCCATCACCATCCCTGGTGAGTCTGAGTGATCACCATCCTTGCCATCTGAGGTAAGGCCATGTGATCACCACCATTGCTATTCCTGGTGATCTTGTGCTATAGCGACATCGTGTTCCATCTAGCGACATGTGTGAGCCACTTCACACAGGCTGACGAGGAGTCACGATAATTTGCTGGGTATGTGGATCATTCTATTTTCAGAATTTGAAAAGATGAATAAATAGCTACAATATGCACTTTATTTTATCTCAATTGAAGGGGTTCCTGAAATATGCATGTCTGAATTTTGATCAAATCATCATTTTTGAGAATATTAATGCTATTTTATCAAAGCTGTATCTCCCTTATCACCATAGATATGGACAATCAGGATTCCGGGATTTTATACCCATGTGTTTAGCTTAGACCACCATCATATCACTTCTAGTAGGAATATCAACATGATTCAAACAGTTTTTGAAAGGTTATGACACCCCCTATAAGGCCGAAAATTAAGTTTAGGGCGATACCATACTTTATTGAATACAAAGGCAACCTACCCCATATGATCCATGAAGTTCCTCAGAAACCTTGATGTTTCTGGAGAGTCAATGGTAACTAATTTATCACCATTTGCAGCACACCTCTGCTGGGAGTCAGTGAAGTTGACAATGGCAGTGTCCACTCAGTAACAACTGTTTCTGTGCCAATTGATTTCAGACTGGCAAATGTCTAAAATATAAAGCATTTAGGTCATTACCTTTAGGTAATAATGATCTTATCCTTTTGGTATCCTGCTTTCAATTAAGTGAATGCAATAGCCATGCAAATGAGGATGATATCATAAAACATTCTTTTGTGATGATTGAGCATTATAATATTGTGATATATTCCTACTTTTAGCCTGATCATTAGAGGAATGATACTCATAAATGATTTGGAAAGGAGTCAGGTAGGCCAATCTGTAAGACAACAATTTGAATCGTATAAAGTGTGGCCAAATCAGTGAAATGGTAGGAACTAACGTCACTTTTCCCAGTATGTGCCACAGATGTCACAATATCTTGCCTAGCTTTATAGGGTAAGATGTACTGGTGTTCCAAAAAGAAGCAGGACATCAGGCACATACTTGTGATGTCCATCGATAACATAACTATATTTTCATGGCCTACAGTTATATTATACTTTTGCATTACCTGGTTTGGCAAACGATCTTACAGCTGCTTGCACAAATACGCAGATCCAGATTTGATGAGTCAAATACATTATCTGAAAAGGTAAAGCTTTTATGAGGAACAGCAAAAGAAGCCAGGATACATTTGCTCTCAGTGAATCAAACACCCTAAATATCCCAACTGGGTGTTATTTCTAACCATGCCGTCACTGTACTCCACCAGTGGTCGAATGTAAACTACGGCCACACTTCAGAATAAAAGCAGATTACTGTCAATATATGACGTAACCTGGTAAAAAGAAATTACTCTCATATGTACAAGGTGTGACATACTTGTCAATGGTTCAACTTAGATATATCATGGATAACATAGTAACCAATTCATTTGCAGGTGCTTTCCCAAGTCAGCTCAACTGCAGTTTTGATGAGGTACTTCGCAGGGCCAAGTATTGATGTTACTACCAGTACACCCTTCTCTTTTAGATTTCGGATATATCACAGATAGGTTCAATTTATAGATGGAACTATCTAGTACATTGTATTGTGGAAGAAAATGGTATTATGTTAAGCCTCTTCTCCTTGTGCCCCAAACTTCTGCACCATTTGTTGTAAACGGTCCGTGTTTGTCTAGTTACAAGGAATATGGCATATATGGAGGCAGATTGAGGTGTACTTCACAGCTTATCACATACGAAGTCAGCCCTCTGTTTTATGTGTCTGGAAGGCATTTCTCAAGATGGTACGACTAGGCCCCTTCAAGTTTTAGTGAGATGACTCAGTTAAATGCCATTACAGTCCTGTGCCTAGTAGTCACTGATTATTGCACTGGTACGGCTGCCCTACTAATCCTTATGTAGTTACTGCATTAAGTGCTGATCATACTGAGCAGTCGTAGCGCATTACCTAAGATCACCCACTCCAATATGGAGGGTTTCAAATCGTTGTGTCTGTTTTCAGTCATATCATCTTGGGAAATGCCTTCCAGAAATCATGCCTTGTATACGTAACCCTAACTCCAATTGACCAATGTCAACAAATTGATTGATCTTCTTTTACCAGTCACTGCTGTATCTTGGCAACCATCAGGAGGTCGTTACACAATCCACTAGAAACCTACTTTTCTCGTTCTGCATAGGTTGAACTGTTACACAAATGTTTTCTCGTTGTGTTTTTTGGGCTCAATTTTCACAATGAGAAAAAAAGTGTTACACAAACAAAAAATCGTTAATGAAAAATCGTTGTGCCTCATTTCTAATGTCACCAACGAGAAAAAAAAGGCAGTTACTCCAGAGGTACTGCTTTTTATTCTTTTAGCATTGGTTCCTATGGGGAACATCATTGTAGAAATTTCTGACATCTTCTGTTAATTCTAAGACCACTATGGGTATTTCTAACCTCACATTGTTCTGTTTATTTACTTTTAGTGTCCTCTCCTGGATCTTGGAGTTCATATCAATTGCAGAACGACTCCTCCCATTGACATAAGCTTGTATTTGAAACAGGACAGGATGCAGTATACTCCAGTGTTAGAGAGAAGGAGTCTCCATAGGGAGCTATGATTGACGATTTGAACTAAGATTTAATGCCATTGGACACTAGCTTAAAAGTCTGTCAGGGGTCATTCTAGACTTCACTTATTAATATCCTGACTTCTTCAAATCATTTGTGATATCACATATTAATTTCCTGACTTCCTCAAATTATTCCTGCTATCATATACCAATTTCCCAATGTCATCTGATAATTCTCGACTTATTTTGGTTATTTCTCAACTATCAGATCAGTGAGACCATATTTGGTTATGGGAATACATCAGAGGTCGCTGTAGGCTCCAGTGAGATTGGTAGGCCATCTGGCGGAAATTGTTGGAACCCCGATTCGAGATTTTGGGCACCGATTTCAAGGGGAAATCTCCAATATATAACAGGTTTCATATTTGAAATTGTTAGATAACATGTTCAAACATATATGGTAAACTTTACAGCATGTAAATTGGATTATAAATAAGGAATTTAGACAGAAATCATCTGAGATATTTTGGAACCAGAAGTGGCCAAAAATCTCATTGTTGCTGAAGTAGGTCAAGTTACACTGGTTCCCTGTGGAATAACAAGAAAGCCACAAAGATTCTCGTTGTGAAAAGGCAGAAACAATTGTGTAACAGCAGTAAAATAGTCTCTTATTGAAAATCGTTGATTTGAGAGGATTTTCAATAACGAGAGTTCAGTCTTTGTGTAACGACCTCCTGGGTCTACTATAACACAGCTTATAATTTATGGACAAACGATGCCTTTGTGTTCTATGAACTGCATCTCTGGTGACTAGATCTAGTTATGTTGGAAGATTTTTTGCAAGAAGAGGTACCAATAATTCACATCTAAAAAGGTTCTTTCGGGAATGCTTGATCAACATGGTGCAACAGTCTTTATTTACATATATATTTTGAACAAATTAAAACTTTATTGATCACAAAATTAGTACATCAGAAGTATATCGGTGAAAAACAGCACCACTGATCGGCATGTATGTTGCCAAAAGGTAATGAGAATTGAACCATTGGTGAAAATGTTATGGATACCATCTTCATAAATTACGTTGTTGTGATTGCCCCATGATTACGTAATAATTCCCCACATTCAGGAGGTACAAAATAACGTCTTACCAATGACTTATGGCGAAAAATACAACCATGTAAAGATATAACAATGGAAAGCTTAATAACCACCACCCCCCCTTCCCCCACCCCTCCTTCCCACACACCCCTAGCTAACAATCAAAGATGAGCAACTCTCGAATTAGGTAACCACGCCTACAGATTGGGTATTCATTAATTGCTTAGCTTTGGCTTTGAAAACGTCAAGAGAAGCAATATTTCTATGGCTGGCAGATAGAGCAATCCATGTTTGGCCTGATGCGACAATAGGGCTGTATTCAAAAGATTAACATTTGGGAGTAGGGTACCAGAGTTATGCCGTGTCTTGTCACACGTACATTAATTTTTCATGTTCTTCAAAACGGCTTCTTTATAAGCAAATACTTTTAAGTGGTGTGCCCTTCTGTCTTTAACTTTGACATTTTGGCTTGAGGATGAACCATATCTGTGGGGTTAATTTATGGTATGAATAGCATGTTTTTAAACGCTTATTTTGTAGCCTTTGGACCTCTGATAAATTGTTTTCATTTACACCCATATTCAAAATATCGCAATAGTCAAATACTGAAATGACATGTGCCTTATACACCTTGAGGCGAGCTTGGGTTGACATGGACTTCCTGTTCAGATACAAATTGGAAGTTGCCGTTTTACTATCTGAGTTTGATATTTGCCAAATATCAGCTTTAGATATTTCAGGATTTAGCTGAAACTGAAGCAGTTTGTAGTGGATAAGCAGGTATCAGTGAAGACTATGGATAATTTCGGCTACAGGGCTGAACACAGTGTCCGACACATAATCTGTTTTTATTTCTCTGTTTCGAATCTTGATAGTGCAACTGGAAATGAAAAGTGAATTAAACTGTAAGTTGAATTTCAATTGAAGTAGCTTTCATGTTAATAACAACAGTTTAACATTATAAGCTAACTGGTTCAGCCAGAGTGAAGAAGCTAGTGACCAATGATTACAATGCTTGGTCATATTGTTAAAGATGTATCATCAACACTGAGAAAATATTCTTACTCACTTGAGTCTAGATCCAGACTCAGGCAATGTCGCCAAGATGAATATTGTTTGAGACTCAGCCTGATCCTTGGATGATACTCAGGCAAAGCCACAGTATCACCCTAGGATCAGCCTCAGGATCTGCCTGAGTATCATCCAAGGATCAGGCAGAGTCTCAAACAATACTCATTTTGGCGACATTTCCTGAGTCTTGATCTAGACTCAAGTAAGATTTTTTTCTCAGTGAAATGTCATTGCTTTCCTCTTTAAATCATGACATAATGCAAAGGAGCATTCACGTGTGTCTGCTATGTGCACTATTCAATTGCAGGCTCTGGACTGAATGTTTAATAACTCTCAGATCTTGCGGTTTTGACCATGCATTCGTTGCCTAACAATTACCTTCGTCCTAAAGAACTTTCCAAATGAATCAAACACAGATTTTCTTTTAAATCTAAACAACCTTTTATTTGCCCATTAACATCACATCAAAGATGTTAGAGTTACAGGAAATAATGATGATTATCCATTTCATAATTCCCCTGCCCATTTGTCATGAAAAGAAATTGTGGGTGTTGGTTGTTATCTATAATTAAGCTCATATGGTGGTTAATTCATCACAGAGAGGCCTAAAGTTTTGAATAGCATGGTAGTAAATTTAGACACGCAGGACCCTACGCAGAGGAATTGCATTGAATAATCCCACAAGATAGTGATACTATTCATCAAGGGTAGATATAATAACACGATGGTAAATGACCAATATACAAGAGCTGGTATTTAGCTGCTTTATCTGCGATGATTTCCAACATCTTGGTTAACGCCACACAGAGAGAAGAACATTGATCGCTTTGACGCATACTGCACAGGTCAAAATTTGTCTCCCACATGACATGCATGAGGGCACGTCGAATGAGGTTGACGCTCTCATATTTGGTTTGTCAACTCCACTTGACATGCGTAATGAAGACATGTCACAAATTTCTGATCCATTCACCTGAGTGCTAGGTAATACTGTGAGACAATTATGTTAGGGTCAAGTGCAGTCAATAGCTATGTACTAATGGTTCAATCAAGGCAGGCCTATAATAGAAGGCAGGGGATATCATTGTCCTACAGGCCTGCAACACTGAGGCACTTTTTTCTATCTACAGAACTTCTACTTGACTGAGGACCTCTATGCAGTCCATAAGACAAGGGCATGGAGGTGCATGGCAATGCCATCTGTCTCCATGCCATGAAGATACTGAGATTATAGACTGTGGTTGCTTGCTTTGAATTTAACCTCACCTATGTGCCCTTTGGACACGTCAAGGGTGAGAGGTCCCGTGGCGTGAAACCCGGACCCGTACACTAGAGGGAGCTAAGGTAGAAATCACGCCCCTACACATTTACCGAGGCAATGGTTCTTTAACATCCGTCACTACATAGGCATAGTGAGAGATGGACAGGCCTGTTTCAAGTCATTTGTCTGCCATGACCGCCGAGAGACTTTCCAGCACAGCCTAGCCAGAGCAGGGAGGAACTCAAACGACACCTTACGGCGACATTTGGAACCACCACTATGCCCCGGCCGGGCCGGGAACCGAACCCACGACCTTACGGCCTGTGAGCGGACGCGCTACCGACTGCGCCACGCCTCCCGACTAGACTGTGGGTTAGCATACAATCTTTTGGTATTTTCACTGACCCACATACAAGGTGTCTAACCTCTCCAGTTGAAGAATTCAGGATTGTGGGTGTCTTTTTTGATATTCAATAACAAGTGCAAATTTAACAATGAAATAGAATTCACTACCATTCATTGATAGTATTTACAGACCTTAGTGATCTATTCCTCATGAAAACAAAATGACACAGATACATCAAATGTTTCAAGTATTGGTAGTACCTCTTGGTAGTGATTGATCCTGGTACCAAAATGGTTGTTTGCCCCATCTAGTGGAATATCCTAGAACAATTATGTATGTCCAACCATCACATGTCAAGAACCTTCAACATGGCCGTGATCCTAGTCAACTCACAGATGACATGGCATTTTAAGGCATGTCAAATCATATGAGGATTACTGTGTGCTGCAGTTGTCATGGTGACATATGTGCACATGTCCCAACAATGTGTGCTCTCTGTGTCAAATCAAGTTGACATGGGTATACATGTCACTTTGTCAGGAAGACTTTTTTCAGTGCATGCAGTATGGTCTGAGACTGCTGTCCAGTCATTTTTTTATTAATATTTAATCGTTCACAGCACAATTCCTAAGATTCACATTTTAGTCTGGAATTGTACAACCATACCTTGAGGTTTCATATGAATGAATAAAGATTTGTTGTGGTACTGGCAATTGAGATACTTGTTCAACAAGGTTTAAACTTGAACTAAAATGTCTTCTGTCTCTTATGGTCTTAAGTATAGAAAATCACATAATGAAACATTGGTGTTTGATAACAGACCTTTGTTTCAGGGACTGTGAGTTATCTTGCAAAAGTGTCATTTTACATAAGTTCTACATATATTAATGGTTTGATTTGGTCATTTCACAAATCGTCCAGTGCCTCTGGTAGATTAATCAGTACAGAAACCATTCATCATTACAATTGACTGTCTGTGTAATGTTTCCTGAGTTATACATTGTGCAGGATTCATCTTCCTTGATGTATCTGAAGATAGAGCAGCAGGCATCTTGTACACATTGTCTTGCACACAAGAAGATGGACTCTGTCTGTGCAAGCACCACATGGTCACCAACAGACACAGTGCTGCCATCATCGACACCAATAAATTCATACTGGCTACCTGAAAATGGAATTGATTTTAGTAAGCCACAGGGAAGAGCAATAACTCATTAAGGTGATGGCAGTTTACTATCCTTAATTCAGTCATTATACAGTAATACCTACCATGAATAAAAGAATTGTGTTTCAAGTCTGTAAAATAAGATGCTGATTGAATTTAAGGTGGATGGAGCCCATAGACTAAGAGTAGCTAAATCTTCACCAAACTTTCGCCAGAAGATTCAAATGGCATGTTCTCTCCAATGGTGCTGAGAGAATATAGGAGTCCCAGGCAATGTTTTGTGATATTTACACATCATGTTACTATAGGGTTATACAGAGATTTACCATGATATACATAGAATGTCATTAAAGAGTAACTAAGTTTTTGTAAAACCTTCCCAGAAAATGGTCATCAACCTTCTTCATCTGGAAAACGTATTTTGATCAGTGGTCCCAGACACCTTTGTATGTTTGTTTTTCCACATTGAAATGAAATTCTCATGAAAATTCCATATCTCTAACAGTCAGGTTCGAATATTGCCACTACACTATGCACAGAGAGCTGGCTCTGTGGCCACATCGGTAGGGGCGCCAGATTTGCAATCTGAAGGTTGTGACTCATGGCAACTTGCAGTAAACACCAAACCAAAATACTACTTAGCTGTTTGGTTTAACTAGGTTTGGATCCTACCAAATTGCTGTGAATGACAATTTTTTGCTTGGTATGTGGACGTTAAAACATTAAGGTTTAGTTACGTTCTAGATACGTAAATGTAAGAATTACCTTTTTCTACGTTCTTTTCTGTTTCCTCCTACCAAATACCTACCCCCAAAAAAAAAAGATTTTATAATGCTCCTTGTATCAAAAATCTTTTTTTTTTTTGGGGGGGGGGGCTGGGATTGAAAACAGGTTCCCTAGATTTGATGTCCTTTGCCCTACAGACTGAGCTAACCAGGCAGTCAATGTCCTTAGACTCAAGAGTGTAGGTATAAGGTAATGGATATGACATGATTAACTTTTTTCAGAAATTTCTTCATCAGAATTACAGAGGTAGCAATAGAAATCAGATGCGAAACGTCTAGGGTTCAAAGCTTCACCTTGAATGGATCTTTAACCAACATTTTTCAAATGTTTTTTTTCTCTCCCCCCCCCTCCTTTTTTGGTAGGCTTTTGGTAGGGAAAACGTAGGAAAACATATTTCCAATATCTACATATATAGAATGTAACTAAACCTTAACGTTTTATCCTTCACATACCAAGAAAATCTACGTATTTGGCACCAGAATGATACGTAAATATACCATCTATCTAGGAATGTGTGTTTACTGGGTTGTTACTATGATTTTGTCAGTCTCTCACTAGCCATGAAATAGTACATGTGCTAAGAAACATGCACAGAGGACGTGTTTGGCATGGTAGCCATCCACCCTAAAGACCTTCATTTTAGATATAGCCTAGTGACAAAGGCCTAGTGATAGTAGCACCTTTTTTGTATTGGTTCAATCTTTGCTTACAGGTAATTAAAAACAATTTGTCATTTATAGCGTTGGAAAGACATTGGTCTTACTTCACATAGAGGCCTTTGTTTTGTTCACATCAACTTAAGATGTAAAATGGTGATATCATAGCTCTGTGATTACTCACTGTCGGAGTTAATTTGGATTTCACAAAGTCCCATGTAGTTTTCAGAGCAGTGACTATCAATCCATTTATTCTCGATGCCCCACCAACCTAGAATCAAGGTCGTGCAATTCTCAGTTTCCCGGTCTGGTTCGTTAGTGTTATAATTTGCCCACGAAAATGGTGTTCCATCGTTCCAAGTTGGATTTCTTTCATCAAACCCAATCCAAAATGCACCTGTATATCTTCAGTAAAGAGAAATATTGCATGTTTAGATAATAAATATACATGCATTACAGAATCCGGTCAAGTCTTATAGAATATATTTCATATGTTTTCAGATTAAACATATGCTGCAGAAGCAGGTGTTATGTTTTAAACATGCCATTGCAGTCTGAATATTTAAAGTCTTAATATTTTGCCTTAGTAGGTATTTAGTTAGCTATGTGCTTAGGATTTATTTTCGTAAAGAAATAGAATCATTTTAGAATGTCAGGATTACCAAGAAATCTGAGGATTATCTCTAGGTAATGCTATGCCACACTCCATACCTACCCTCTACAATCCAAGAAGTCCTTCAGAAAGTGTGATGTTTCTGCAGAGTCAACAGTTGCTAAGTTGCCACCATTTGTGGCACACCTCTGTTGGGAGTCGGTAAAGGAGACAAAGGTGCTGTCCATCCAGTAACAGCTGTTTCTGTGCCGATTTATTTTAGACTGGCAGATGGCTAAAACACAAAGGATGTTGGTATGATAGCTTGTTGATAGCAGTTGTATAATTTGTAAAAAATCTTTGTGTTGAAGTTCAATACTTCAAGAGTTGATACTTAATATTTCAAAAGGCACAATGCTTATATTTTTTAACTTGTAGGGAAGCTGTATACACACCTGGCTCTGTTAATGCTCTTGCATAAGTACTCACAAAAATGCATATCCAGGCCAAATGAGTTGTATGCATTTTCTGGAATGGAAATAAAGCTGTAATGCAGAGTACCACTAAATTCTGAGACAAATGCCATCATCACCAGCCTACAAGTCTGCGTAAATGATAGAATAACATTTATTTTCCATGATATCCCTGCGAAGTTAGAACACAGGCACTTTGATAGTATTCTGCTTTGTTTCAACTATATATATTTGGCCCGCTAGGCTCAGTCAGGAAGCACTAGTCTACTAGGCTAATTGTGTTACTCAATAATTTGATTGGTCAATGAAATAGGTTATTCTATTTTATCAAATGGCCTAAACAAATATGCAGGATGTGCATATTACAGAATATGCGTTCATATTTCATATGGTATATTGTATCAAATACAGGAAGAAGCATTTAATCTTGGAGTTATCCTTCTTGGATATTAATCAATGAAGGCAATACCCCGGAAATGATATACCTGCACCTAGAGGTTGAGAAGTTAACTCACGCCAATATGGATGCAGCCCTTCAGAATGATGTCACACCGTGGCTTTCTCCAAGGAAATGATACAAATGGACAGATTGTCTACTCTGGGTATCTACTAGATTGCAGCACAGTTGGAAAAGTATCATTAACGTTCAGATTTCCAACTACTCAACACTATGGGAGAACCCCTTGTGCCCAGCCACACCTTCCTGTATACTGGGAATCTGCAGTGTTACTGTAAACAAATCGCCTTGTTTTCATTTGACCAGTGACCTTGGGTATCAAATATTCTACCATGTTCAGCTTAGTGTACAGCTTACCATATGCTAGCTTAGTGCTCTATGTGCCTGCCTGAACTGACCGTAAGGGTACTTAACTATAGTATCAATTGATTAGTGTCAACAGACGCATTGATTGTCATTTGCAGTCTGTTTGGATATGGCATATTTTGACCACCATAAGATCCACTATACATACAGCGTCCACTGTGTTTTAATGATGTATATCCTTTGGTAAATATGATATGGGTACATAAGCAAATGTCCACGACCATGGGATATTTTTACATCGTATTCCCCAAGGTGGGACTGGCGTATCCCACAAAGCCAGATCGCAGGGTCTTATATCCTGTCCTCCAATGTCAAAATCCAAGATGGCGGACACCCATTGAATACGGACACATTGTATTCAATGCCCCCCATTGAATAAGGCGATTCTAGTACTAATTTAATCTATAGTGACGTTCGTATCAGCCATGACATAAACTGCATGATTAACTCACTAGTTAAAGTACCAATGCATATATCATTAGGTCCACAGGGGATGAAGGTGGCCAGCAGTTTAAGTATGGGCCAGTGATTTTTTTTTTTTTCAAAAATAACCTTCCTATTGGCCTAGGTGGCTACTGGCCCCCCTACCCCACGAATGTTTATTGAATCTTTTAGAAGAAAGGCTGTCATAACTACGAGGATCCTTTCATTAAAACATCAGAGAAACGTTTTCCTTTCATTTTGTGACTAACAAAATTCTAAAACTGATACTTATAATGGGGTTTTATGTGTATCTCAGAGTTTCAATTTCTCGGCTTTGTTTCATAACACAAGTTTTTTTTTTCAGCTACAAATTGCTGGCCAGCCGATTTAACGGCGCGGGCCTTTAGATTTCTCAGGCCCTTGGCAAGGATTGTACAGTATAGGATAGGTCAGTCCATACAGTCCTATAGTGAAGGCCAACCCCCCTCTACCCCCCCATGAAACTAGGTGACTTTGTGTGTTCAGTATTGGGCCCTATATAGGATAAGGGGGTTTATGGAGCTATCATGTATCTTCATGAAAGGGATACCAAATTAAATGAAGAAAATCCTGTTGAATCCAAAAGTGTTAGTCTTTATTATCAGAATTTGACCAAAAGTACCCAAAAATGATGTTTGATGAGGGAAATATTTTGAAAATGTACAAAAATGATATTGAAAATGATTGCAAATCTTTAAATATAGAACACATAAATCAGAGTTAATACCTGAATCCACATACCCAACTGTCTGCCTATCTCTCAGTCAGGCAAGTCTGGGCCTGTGCATTATTCTGCCTATCCCACATACAGCATATCAATTGTGTACCTATCACTCATCCTGCCTATCTCTTCAATCTGAAACATCTACAGTTCAATCTGGTTATCTCTTAAAAGGCCTAACTTATAATGCTTACCACTCACCTTACCTTATCTCATTTGTTCCTTCTTTCCTTTAGTCTACCTATCCTCAATCTGCCTATCATTCATTTTACCTATCCCTCATGGTGACTATCCCTCAGACCATCATGTTTAATCTGCGCTGTTTGTCTGCTATATAAGCCTTTATTGTTTAACGGTACATTCATTACCATGTCTACTATTTCAATTTTACCTATCCCTGATAATCCCAATAATGTAGCCTACCTATCCCTCATTGTGCCTATCCCCCAACTCTGCATATCCCTCATATTTGACTTGCATATCTGTCCCTAGGATGTTTTTTTTTATGTTTGCTCATCTTACAAGGTACTCTGTGCCTATTCCTTAAATTGCTAATTGCTCATACTGCCTATCCCTCTTGCTACCCATCCTTACCTATCCCCCATGCACTCTATACAGCTCTCTTACCCATCTAACCTCTCTTTACCTACCTATGTCACAACCAACCTTCACCATTTCTTAGTCACCCTATCACCTAACATACTGGTTACAGTCCACCTTATTCATACATCTACCTATCATTCATGCTGCATATCTTTCAGTTTACCTATATAATTATATGAATGGAGGATAGGCATAATGGGGGATAGGTATATTTCACAAGGCATAGACCTGGAGACAGGTGGAGGAAATTGAACACAAGCTGAGATATGTATAGAGAGAGCCGGTTAGATTGACTGAGCTGACATGGTAAGAAAACCATATGGAGAGCATGAGGGATAGGTATTCAAAAGGATTGGTAGCAAGGGGGATAGGTAGCATGTGCAATATCTAGTTTGAGGGATAGGCACAGAGAGTACCTTGTGAGAATAGCAAATGTAAAACATGGGTGGTAGCGACAGATGGGCAAGTCAAATATGAAGGATATGCAGAGTTGGGGGATAGGTATAATGAAGGATAGGTAGGCTTTATGATAGGCATTGTTAAGGATAGGTAGGATCAAAATGAGAGACATGATAAGCAATGTAACTGTTAACCATTAGGGCCTAAATAAACAGATGAACAATACAGTTTAAACATGGTGGCCTTAGGGATAGTCACCATGAGGGATAGGTAAAATGAATGATAGGAAGATTGATGATAGGTATACAATGGGAAACTAGGACCAGAGACGATTATCTAAAGTAATGAGTAAGCTTTAGTATCTAGGTCTTTTGGGAGATGGCCTTACTTCAAGATGCTTTGGATTTAAGAAATAGGCAGTATGAGTGATAGGTAGACTAAGAGATAGGCAGTATGTGAGATAGGCAGAGTAAAGCAGAGTTAGAATACTTATCAAATTTGGAGATAGGCAGACATTTGGAATTGTGCATTGAGGTACTTACTCTGGTTTACGCATGTTTATTAAGACTTCTTATTATTTTGAATATTACTTTTGTACATCTTTAAAATATTTTCTTCATCAAACCTTGTTTTTGGGTACTTTTAGTCAATTTCTGAGAATTATGATAAAACATTTGGATTCATCAGGATTTTCTGGTCCAGGTAGTTCCTTCTTCCCCTTTAGTATCACCCTGATAAAGGAATACCACAGCTCCATAAACCACCTAATCCTCTACAGAAATCAACAATGAAGACACAGGGGCACCTAGTTTCACGGGGGGGGGGGGGTAGAGGGGGGTGGCCTGTCACATTCTACCCATAGACTATGCTCTCAGTGACCTCTCCTATAATATAAGCTTCTTGCCCTTGGCCCGGGTAGGCAGTGGCTGGATTCAGTTAAATTTGGATAAATTTGCCTGTGTTAGGTCACTTATCGATCATGTACATACATGTACATCCCGCTGGAGGGCATTGCTCAACAATGATAAATATAATAACACTACTGGGAATTGCCCTCTTGAAAATATTCGTTTACAGCAATTGAGTATGGGCACAATGTATTGATAACCATAACCAGTTGCTATAGGCATAGATATGACTTCATTTGACCGCTCTCAAAGTTGTAATATAATTTACGAATACAGCATATTCACCTTTTACAGTCCTTACTAATATTTACCTCTTATGAATGAGAGGTCAACGGTTGTTTAAAAAGAATTGGTGCTACATTTATACGATCATTTTCACTTGCATTTGTAGTCTACATTCCACCAGTACAACACAAGCAATACTTAGAATCTGTCATTGAGCTTGTGATCTGGGGTTTTACCTCACATCTTCATTTGAGAATAGGATGGTGATTCACGGATGGTAGCTTTCCATACAAAACATCATTGTATCAATAAGGGCCTAAACCCATTAAACGATTGTAAAACTGGCCGATCATCAGGGTAAACATCAAAATCGGTTGCAAAATTGGGCATTGTAGGGGTGTAGAAGGACAATCTATAGTGGAGGCTCCACTACGCGATTTTTTAGTACATTCTCATCTAATGGTATCCCTATAGTGCCTAAGGTAAAGGGTGTTGGCATTCCTATATTGTAAACATGAGATTCAAAATTGTAAACATGAGATGTCACGGGTTATTTCATGGGTGATCTCTCTCCTTGTGTGCCATATTTACAAACTAACCTGCACCTGCATAGACTCTGTGATTGGGTGGGAGTTCAATATATAAACATCAACACAGCAAAATATAAATAACAACATAACAGTCACACAGTTCGCAGGGTCTTATACTGTAAAAATCAAACATGTCTGAAATTGAGTTGCAGAGAGACATCAGTGTGAAAGTCTGCAATATTTACATTAGGTCAACTTGATTAAGTAAACAAAAACATCTTTTGACAACAAAAATGTGCCTAGGATCGTACAGAAACCCTTTCCTATACAAATAGGTTTCTCAACATTCTATTTCTACCTTGAAATGATAACAAACAGTACTATTTAGTCTGTGTTTGTGCCCCATTTTGTGAGAATAGCTCCAATTCTCTGCTGATACAAATCAAGTGATGATCAATGCTAGTACAATTCATAATAATCCCTCAAAAGAGAAGGGTACAACCTTGAAGATGATGGCACAGTCCAATACATTACCTACCAGGATTTTCTAACATGTTTCATATGTTAAAATCGTGAATAAAAATAAGGAGTCTGCAGTCTGCAGTCTGCCAAATCGGCCACAAAATCGGGGACTTATTGTTAGATTTCAACACCCTATCATCTCAAACTGAGCAATATAGATCTATGTTTATTATGCAATATTCAGCCGATAAATGTACTGATTATTGCAAAATCGGGTAATGGGTTTTGGCCCTAAGCTAGTACATGAACAGATGGAAAGAAAGAATGCAAAAAAAACAACTTTACTGGGTGAGATTTACTAGGGGTATGTCCTAATCATTATACATTGTCTTTTCATGTCTCCCACAAAGACGCTGCAATAATTTGCCCCATGCCGGACATTTCTATTTCCGGGACATGGCCAACATGATTAAATTTCTAGTTATCCAATAGCGAGGTTATGAGAACATGGATGGAGACAGTCCAAAGGTTAATAAAGAAATCAAATGGTTTTTCCTCTAATTGCATGCCTGTTTAATGAAACAAACAGTTAAAACAAAGGGGTTTTATAGGTGTTTTTGAAGTACTGTTGACATGGGTGTGTAAGTGGACTTTTATAATACACTCTTGCAAGGACATCTGCAATGAATATGGTCATTCTTTGGGAGAGAAATGGATTTGGATTAAAGAGGTCATACAAGTTTGGAGAACTGCTCATTACATGTGTCCTGAGGAATACCTCAGTAGTGTGTTTAAGCTATTTTGAAGACAGGGGCCATCCATAAATGATGTCACGCAAAATGTGACCATTTTTTTAAACCCCCCCCCCGTCAAGTTTTTTGCCAAATTTTGCAATGCTGAAGGTATATGGAAAATTAATTCTGTCATGCCGAGCCTGACCCCCCCTCCCCCTCCAGCGTGACGTCATTTGGATGGCCCCATAGACTGAATGTATCTTAGTAAATGCCATACAGTGTAGTTTAGGACTGCTGTCCAGTAAAGAGCACTGGTCTATCATTCCAGATGCATATCAAATTGTATGACATATGATGTTTTTTAGTAAATGGGGCTTATATTTAGAATATCACTTGAATGCACACATACAATATGCTTGTGTAAAGGGGTGCATCCACTGCCGATGGAAGGGCCATCTGTCGGTTTCATCCGTCGATTTTATCATTGTTTTCTATGGAGCAAAACACGGATGAAGGGAGACGGATAGTCCATCCGTCGCAGTGGACGCAGCCCTTAAGGTATGGCACCTGAGCCCATGTTATTGAACCTGAAGGTAGCAACTAGTATAAGCTTTATGGCTCAAGGGTATCGTGTAGGCAGCTACACTAAATGGATAGATGTCATTGAGATGGGGTGTGGCTGCACCTGGACATGCACCTGTGTACATTCGTTGGTTTGCATGATACCCTATAGTGGAGGCTCCACTACGCGATTTTTTGCAATATTCTCACAAACTGTTACCCACACAGTGTCTAAGGTATAGACTTCTGACAGTGCTAACTTGTAAACATAAGATGTAAAATTATAAACATGAGATTTGAGGGGTCACTTGTGACAACAGGGAGTGTGTTAACCTATAGTTCTGTTTACATTTACTCCAAGCCTGAGACTAAGAAGTCACACTGACCAAGTAGGGGTTGGTGACCCTCTTCTGCTGTATAAACAATAACACAGTATGATATAAATAACAACAACCTTACATTGCAGGGTCCTGCCCTGTAAAAATCAAAACGGTCTGATTTTGAATTGCAGAGACTCCCCAATGTGAAAGTCTTCAATATTTACATAACATCAGCTTAATTTTGTAAACAAAAACATCTTTTTAACAACACATGCATGCCTGAGATCACACACAATCACATCCCCAGATAAACAAATAGCTTCCTCAGCATACGATTTCTACCTTTCAATGACAACAAATGCCACTTTTAGCCTGTGTTTGTGTCCCATTTTGTGAGAATAGCTGCGATTCTGTGCAGAAATCGCGTAGTGGAGCCACACCTTATGTATATTCCTGCATCGTCTTGATACTATAATATTATGATTGATACAGTGATTAATTTACCGATGCAGTGTCTGCGATTTACTCGTAGTGACTGCCTTCAAATGCATTCTGCCAACAATTTAGCACGACATGAGGGCCATAAAGGGTTCGGCAGGTTCTACACATCTAGATTCTGTTATCGAGCTCAGGAGGTTATTTATTAGTGCACAGCGATCGCACACAGCTGTACGACCTGAAATCCCAACGCAATTCCTTTTGGGAATCTTGGTACGATTTTGAGGGTGCAGTTGTAGTACGTATACCGTATTGGTCTGTATAATCGCCGGGTATTTGAATAAGCGCTGGTCTTAAATAAGTGCCGGGGGTACAGGGGTATTGAAATTTGAAAATGCACTGTAATTTTAGTCTTGAATAAGCGCTGGTCTTGAATAAGGGCCGGGGGTTAAGCCTACATGAAATTAATGAGGGTTCCGGTGCTTAGACAAGCCAATGCGGTACGTGAAGAAATGTCCCGCTGGAACACTCACCGTATTCATAAGTCTACACTGTAATTCATCTACTATACACTTTATTTGGTCTATATTAAGGAGTGTCAACAGACACATTGATCATCTTCACCTATTGCCTTAGGGAGATTTCCTAACCTCTCTCAGGCTGAAACGTCCCCAGGCTGAAACAGTTAATTCGTTAATTCTAATAGTTTTTACCACCCCGGGAGTATACAATGTTTGGTTATAAGAATAGGTGCTACATTGTATCATGGATATGCTTACAATAGTATATTGTTAATTAATTTATTCATTAATATCTTTTATTAATGCAATTGAGCATTACAATCTTATGTAATTGTTAATTGTACCCGAATATCCTGACTTATGTATTAGGAGAATCACGTCAATGGGCTTTCCACATAATAATATGATATCATTGAACCATAAAAAAAAAACATTTTTATCAGACAAATAGAAAGAACATCAAAATGACATACACAAGGTGTGATTTACTATGGGTATATCCGCAGCCTATATTGTATTCATGTGTGCCCCACATAGCAGCTACAATCAATTGCCCTCTTGTCTGACGTCTCCATTTCCTGGACATCGCCATGATGATTATCTTGATTTACTTATCCAATTATAATGTAAAGACCAACTAAGCCAGTTCAGAAGAGTATCATTTTATAAAAATCGAATATGGCTCAAAGATCTTCTGTTGCTAGGGAACTTCTAATGGCTGAGGCCCTTCTTTTCGTCTGCCATTGCATAGGAGGTAGTTTTATGACACATGTCAAAAGAAAAAAAGATCACGTGTTCATGATCTTTACAAGTTATTATGTTATTATCATCAGTTTTGATAAGTCTTTCTAACGCTACATGTGTAGCAGTAGCTGGATGTGCTAGGAATGCCACATATTGTGACAGATATATCACTAGAAATGTGTCAGTAACTAGCCTGGCACAATTCAGAATAATACAAAGATGTAACAGAGGTAAAATACAAAGCCAGTGACCCTTTTTCCATTTCTATTCCATTTCAGGAGTATAGTTATTACATTTTTTGTATTGGATTTTCGTGGGGACCCCAGAGAACTATAGCATTTCTACATGATATATTATTTAGTCATTTCGAATTAAACATTCATGCAAAGTTTAGAACAATACTTCCATGATGTATACAAGAAATCAAGACATGGTCCTCTAAAGAGCAGAATCGTGGACACTGTCCACATCGTGGGCCATTGTCTGTATATACAATACTACTTTTGCATAGATATGCTTGATATACATAGGACAGACAAATGACTTACACTATACGCTAATAGATATCAGAAAAAAAAAACCATCATTCGGTCAATTATGCAGGAAATAATCAATATGATGGCCCTCTCTTTATCCGCGAGAACATTGTATAGTAAATATACATGTATATATGGGTCTGGCCCCATTGCAAGGATATAGCAAATTAATTTTCTAGTTCTTTATTTACAGTTCATGTAGAATTTCCATAGTGTGCACAAACACTGTGGCAGTCATAGGAATCTAACAAAAACAATTTATCTGCCCCGCAATGTTAAATATAGTGTCTTCGAAATAACGGGGAGATACTTGTCCTAAAGTTGCCAGACATTCATCGTTATTTTGACGGAGATTCCTCGTACCACCATATTGCCATCTAGGGCCTGTAGAAACTACACTGCTTCACTGCAATACGATTGCAGCAGTTCACTGTTCAATAGTTATTTTTTAGAGTGTGTCCTGTTATTCTTTCCCCCTCCCCCTTGGCATTTGCCCCCACGGTTTATCTATCATTTGGCAGCTTTACAGGCATGAAGGAGTACCTCAGTTAAAACTTAATACCTGTATCAAAGGGCAGTCCTTTTGCTGTTTCAGACTCTTTGCTGGTAGGTAGCAATTGCAAAGCCACAGCTCCTTTTTCTTCGATTATTTGACAGCGCTCTATAAAGCTATACTATAGTATAACTTCTAATGACAGCACCCAGTCTGGGCTTCTGTGTGAGTTAAAATGAGGGGAAGTTTCTTAACTTTTAAGTTCATTGACAGCCCCCCGCCTGTTTTTTTTTTTCTTTTTTAGCTTTGTCAGTAGCTACAGCCCCCAAGGTATGTGTTGATACCCAAACCAGTTCGAACACCTGTGGGCACCTATAGAATTTCTGTAGATAAATATCGGAAGCAACAGTTTTTTTTCCTAAGATGCAAACATTGATCTTTGTTAGAGAATACACAATGATAAGATTTCCAAGGTAAATAAAAAGGGCCATATATTGTAGATTAATCAAATCTAATTAGCAAGCTGTTGGTTGGCAATATCATAAGTGTAAAATAGGCCTACTATGTCATGATTACCAATCCCCTGAATACACATATATAGTCTTTCCCTTATTATACATAGGGCCTATATGTCCTCACTTGAGATGTATTTACACATACATAGCAACCTACTACTGTCATGGTAATCTATGAGTGACTGATGGGGCTTATAAGAACTCAGGCCAAACAAAGAGAGATGAGTTTCAGGTACATTCCCCTAAAACTAGAGAGATACTCCCTCTTCTACCAAGTTATTTTTTTTTTTCATGTATTATTTCTCTTTTCAGATGACAGCATTTCTCCGGACCCCTAAGGCTCCACCTCGGCCTCCCCACACTCTAATGTGAACTGGTGAAGCACCCTATAATTTTGATGGGCTTTAATATGATTATAGCGACCAATCTGGAGGCCGTGTGTATGCAGACATGATCCACCCATCTCGCATTTTCCTTCGAGAAAGTGGCCAGCCTTACTTATTGTCATGCTTTGTAAATTTTTAGAACCAACAGCACAGCGAGACTTTGGCACCGCTTTGGCTGAGAAAGGTGATTGGCATACATGTTCATTTCACAACCAGATGGTCCTCGCTATACTCCATGATCTCTTAACGCTGGTCATATCAGAACATACATCTGTTTGACATGTCCACAGTTTACAGGATAACCGTTCCACTTCATTAGGTATACTTAGACACAGTTTAAATTCATTATTGCACGTGCATCATAAACACACATTGTAAAAATCAATTGTTGAATCTACTGGGCATCCTAATAAAACTGAACAGTGAACCACTGTAACATATTCAAGTGAACCAGTGTAGTTTTTACTAGAAACCCCAGGTGGGGGTGCGGTGGTGCAAGGAATCTCTGTGAAAATAGCAACGGATCTCTGGGAACTTTAGAACAAGGAATCCCTCGTTATTTCCCCGACTTTTATAAACAGTGCAAACTAACAGGGCACCCTGAGGTCTCGTGGTATACGTAATCCTTTAAGGTACACTTATGCAGTCCAATGCCCCAGTGCATCATGCCCATTGATACACCCATAAAACGCTGGCGAGTAGACTCGCCAGCACTTTAGTAGACTCGCCAGCACTTAATTGTCGTATTAATGTGCCAATTCTCCATGAGTGTATGAACCCTGTAGGGCTGGTGGACGTCTTGATGGATTCATACGTGCAATCACCGACCTGTAATGGGTTAAGGGATGTAACTGACATGACCCTGTATATAAGACCCATCAGTAGGCAGGGTGTCAAACATCCAGCTAGGAGACGACCCTGGCAGTAGGAGCGGGTGTACACTCATCGATTCAGTGGTATAGGGTAAGTAGACATCCTCTTTATAGAACATTTAGCAAAATACTGGCTTCAACAACTGGTCAGACAACTGTAATACATCACATATAAAGTGCGGCTTTTACGTAAGGATTGTGCCCTGCCGCCTTATAGAATGCGCCTTATAGCCGAGGGTTTTATACTGTAGAACAGCACTACTGATAAAATGAGCAAAAGCTGGCCACAGACTCACTCTAAAGTAGTCTACCATAGTCCTGGCATGAACTCAGGCTGTGCCTTTTACACGATGAAAGCCTCATGAACGTTGATCATAAAAGAGACGATCTGTTGAGAGCCTTGTCAAAATAATTCTTGGCTACAAGGCCCGGCTACCAGGTTAGTTCATGAACCCAATTGGGACTCAAAAGTAGAAGTTCTCCAAAACCTGCTAGCATGTTTACAGGGGCCCTGTGTACTTTGCTATGTTTTTTTCACGCTTATTCTCATCAATTCTCTTTGTATTTGAATTATTACTAGATTAAGGCACAAGTTGCATATTCTAGAGGGCACGAATCAAGTTGGATCTAAGAGAAAGTACACTTAAGGAAGTCCCTTGATCAGTATAATGGCGGCCCACTTATCTGGAGCCATATACATTCTGTGAATCACGTTTGATCAGTCTTATTGTTTTGTTATGAAATTGCCACAGTATTTTGAACAGATTTAAGTATGAACCATAAATCCCAATTTTGGTTATACTAACTTTAATCGATTCATGACATGAACAGGCAAGCAAAAACACCCCTCTGCAGGGATATTCATTATCAAAGTTCATCTCAAAATCTTTAAAATGAGACATCATTGGGTTAAATATTCCTAGTAGTTATGTCAGAACCCCTCCTTGAACATAGGTGGTTATTCATATCTAAAATCGATGATCAAGTTCTAAATATATTATAAACCATAATAATGTCTAAAAACACAATAAATCAGCATTTTTCATCAAAAATACATAAAGATATGGTGATTTTTATCATAGATTTTGATCTAGATGGAATCTTCCATTTCTGTTTTCAGTTTTGGGTTTTTGGTGAGTATCCCCAAAAATTGGCATAAAAATCTGCAAATTTTGATTAATGGAGTGGTTGCCATGGCAACCAGGAACAGGCATATAGGTTGATTTCTCATGAAAAATGTTCATTTTACCATCCAAATATGGGCCATTTCTAATGAAAATGGTGCATTTTAAATGTAACCATTGAATTCTGCATCAAAAATTAGCTTAATGTATTTTTATAATGATTTTAGAGTAATTTTGCCCTCCAATGCCCCCTAGTGGCCAAATGGGGAATTAAAAATCCCCTGCGGAGGGGTGTTCTCCCTTGATGGGTCACAGTTGTTTTGGAAGTTATCATGTTTTGTTATGACTCCAAGAACTCAAACACCCTAAATGAATATAACATCATTTTATTATAACAGTAGCATTGGCAATTAAATTGTCCTAAACACAAAAGAACAATACCCTATTAGCTAAAGGGAGGAGGGTTGCACTTCCTGCCATTATTTACTTAAGTGGGAACTGTCTGAAATAGATCCTCTGTTGGCAAGGAGTGTCTTCCCCCTGACCACAACACCACAATGGTAGTTGATCCCTGGTGGCTGTTTCACAAGGGGGCTTATTCATAAATGATCTGTCTCTTGAAGTCCAATTGGCAATTCGATAAATTTGAGCTCTTCGTAACACACATGGATATTCAACCCACTTTCAACATTTTACTCACTTTCTAGACATTAACACACCTTTTCTAACACACTTACACACTTTTTCCTGAAATGTGCTTAGATCTTGAAAAGTGTGTTCAATCAACACACATTTCATTAATCCTTTGCAATACACAAATGCCAGCTCAGCCTTAAGCGACATTATGTAACTCACTAATTACCTCTTACCTGACCAAAGGTCAGTTTATAACAGTTACACAGTCAGTTTAAATCTGCACTTGCTGGAGAGAGGAGTGTCTTTATATATGTGCTATATTTCAGGTAAGCAAATTCAAATATATTACTTCCAAAATTATTCAAATGCAAGTTATACATGTAGTATAATATGTGAATTGTAGTAGGTCAGTTTACCATAGTATTGCATTCATATAAAGAAATAATTCTCTATGAAAGGCTCTATGAATATACCTCCAAACATATTGTGTGCCATTCCAGTAACTTGAGTAAGTATTTTTCATGCTGTACAGAATAATCTATCATGCACATGTAGTACATAATGTATATATCCCTTCAGACCTTAAACAATTGCAGAAAATGGTGCTTAATTTCCTCAGGATTTCATCGATATTGGCCAAAAATACGACCCATTTTCAACCCTTCATTTCACTTCAAACCTCTGTACAACATTTTTTATCGCTCAGAGGCCTAAAGGGATATATAACCTGTGCCAGAATCATGTCACCTATGCCAGAATCACGACACTTGTACCTGTAACATGTCACCTGTGCCAGAATCACGTCACCTATGCCAGAATCACGTCAACTGTACCTAAATCACGTCACCTGTGCCAGAATCATGTCAACTGTACCTGAATCATGTCACCTGTGCCAGAGTCACGTCACCTGTACCAGAATCATGTCAACTGTATGTGTATCAAGTCACCTGTACCTGTATCATCACCTGTACCTGTATCGTCACCTGTACCTGTATCGTCACCTGTACCTGTATTGTCACTTGTACCTGTATCAAGTCACCTGTACCTGTATCAAGTCACATGTACCTGTATTAAGTCACCTGTACCTGTATCAAATCTCCTGTACCTGTATCTGTCACCTGAGCCTGCATCATGTATGGGAAAGGAAGACTCCACATGTGGATCAATAATGTTCAAGGAATACAAAAAATTGATGAAGAATGGCAAAATAAATGCTATTCACAGCTACCCCTCCCTGCTCCCCCTCCCACCTCACCTCACCCGAAAATCCCACCCCATACCACAATTAAAGAGCTAAGTTAACGCACTTAATTATTCAACACACTTTCAGGCTACATATTTTCCAGCACTACACACATTATCTTTAACACACTTTATATTGTGCACACTTGTTATGCAACATACTTCTAACATTAACACACTTTTGACAAAAGTGTGTTGTGTGTTGAGAAAATAAGCGAGTAAAATT
The DNA here is from genome assembly GCA_949317995.1 of Acholoe squamosa. NCBI lineage: Eukaryota > Metazoa > Annelida > Polychaeta > Phyllodocida > Polynoidae > Acholoe > Acholoe squamosa. Next base: position 22,237,485 of record OX439048.1, read on the forward strand.
CTGCTGCAAATAAGTGTGTTACAAAGCGTGTAAACTCAACACACTTTATTTGCAGTGTAATATTAAAACTGGAGTTTATTTCAATATAGTTGACTTTCGGTTTCACACATTTCACTGACAATTTAAAGATCTTACGATAAACCATTGGTCCAATATGCAATCATACACATAGGATTTGATGAATCAGTGGTATAAGTGTAAGTTAATGTAGGCATCCATGTTAAAGGCCGGCGCAAACATACAAACTGGTCAAAGACTCAACCCAGACTGGACGAACATCAGATTTTGGTGAGATTAGGGTGGTAGTCTGGCCAGTCTGCACCCCACTCTTTTTGGGTCTGGCTCAGGTCTGAGGGAAACCAAGTCTGTTATAGCCCTAGAATTTCACAGACGGTCTGCAGAGAGTCTGGAAATACCTGACACTGTTTGATATTGCAGATTTTCCCCGATTCAGACTGGACGCTGAATCTGCGTCCAGTCTGCATCTAAGATTGCTGCAAACATTGCGGACGGGACTGGATCCGCATCCAGTCTGCGTCCGGTCTGTGTCCAATACGTACTGTTTGCATCAGCCTTAGGCTTTCATGACAATTTGAAGGGGTGGGGTATCGTCAGGCAAATTGAAATGAGCCCCAGGCTGTATAGATACGACTGATTTATGAAAAGGCCTATTGGCCAAGTAATACTGCAGCATTCTTGTTCCTACAGAGTTGGGCAGTATCTTTCTGGAATGATGAAGAGGAAGACGGGGTTGATGTTGGTGGTGTGGTGTGTACTTCTTGTACACACCACAGCCATGAGCTACAACATCTTCAAGAGATTTGAGAGCTTCAAGAAAAACTACAAGAGGCAAGGTCAGTTCATATCCTACTTTGTCTTCTCGTAACTATCTTTGATTTATTTTGTTAGGCCACTGCTATCGCAGAGGTAGTGTAAAAATATTGCTTCTATCTTAGATCATACATGATGTTCCCTTTTAGAAACAATTGTGTAATTGACTTATTAGCCTCTTCTATAGATGTCTTAAAGTGGGATCTTTGGGCAGAATTTGGAGTAGGTTTAGGGTGGGATTGGGTTTTTTGATAGGCCACGATTGTATTAGACTAGTGCAAAAGAAGAGTTCAGTGTAGCCCTTGGGTCGATCACTGAACTTGCTGGGGGTCCCCAATGTCCCTGTGTCGATTTTAAGAAATGTCAATGTCCCTGAAAAGGTTCATGAATCTCCCCATGTTAATTTTAAGGAAATGCCAATGTCCCATTTGAATAGGTCCATAGAGACTCCTGTTCCCATGTCAATTTTAGGGGTCTCTAGAACAATATTAGAGTCAGGAAACAGACCTTGCAGCAGTTTAGTTTATGTAACTAGCACCCCTCTCAATTCATCCATAAATTCAGGATTTTATACCGACTATAGAGTACTACGTAGATAACTTTAACCTTTGTAATAACTACGCTATTGTGGAACCTGCCTTTTTCTGTTTGTACTGGTGACACAGGATGTGGTCCAATATCTCACCCACCGCATGGATCCCTCATGGTTATCGTTACTCATCATGGTCCCTCGCTGGGGCCCTGGATGGGGGGATCTGAGGTTTCCCATAATACACTCTGTTTGTGGAGGGTTCCTGCTAATTACCATTAGTAGGTCAGTCATGTGACCTGGTCTGGCCAATGGCATTTGTTACGTGACTGACCTACAAATGGTAATTAGCAGGAACCCTCCACGAACAAAGTGTATTATGGGAAACCTCAATAGACAGAATGTTGATCCCATCTCGATTTTAACAAATATGTATGCCACATCTCACTTAACTCCCAATGACCCATGCCGCATCTAAGAACCTACATGCAGTGGCGGATCCAGGATTTGGAAAAGGAGGGGACGCAGCCCAAAAGGAGGGAGCGCACCCCTATTTTTGGACAAATTTTGGGGTCCAAAATATGTAGTTAAACCCTTAAGTGCTGGGAAAAGGGGGGGCGCCCCTCTAAATCCGCCACTGACATGTCCGATGTCGAATCCCCATGTCATGTCAATCACTTATTCCTCCATCATGCCACGAATAGGAATGTCATATGTCGAGTTAAGGAAATTCTCATGTCACCCTGTTCAATTTACTGGTTCAGAACCAGAGATCGTATTGCTACGGTGGCAGGTTCATGATGATGATATTCTATACACAACGTCCTGCCCTTAAGGTCAGCCCCCATACAGGGAGGATGTCTTCTCCTGCCGTGTATGTTGTCATATTAGACTCAAGACAAACATAGGGAGCAAACATGTAGAGGATGCCAATATGGTTCCGGATATTATATTATCTGGGGCGGATTCCTTTATCGTTTTGTTTTCAATCGTTACTTTTCTAGTGATGGTCATTTATGACATAATTATCCATTACTGTAAATATGATAGGGTTAGTTGTTGATTTTTTTTGTGTTGTTGTTCTTTTTGTTTGGTTAGTTAGTTTGTTTGTTTTTGTTGTTGTTTTGTGTGGGTTTTTTTGTTGTTTTTTTTTTTTTTTGGGGGGGGGGAATCTTTTATGACATATGATATCCATTACTCTAAATGGGATATGTTTTATACTTTTTGGGTGAGGATCATTTATGTATCATTTTTCGTTGAGCCGTCCATCACAGGATAGGTCTATATATAATATGATAAACATTATTTACAAAAACCCTAAGTTGTACTGAGTTCTTTTATCATTTGTGACAAATACATTCCCCCTGATATGATAGGTTTTGTATTTTATCGTTGACCCTTACATCAGAGGATACACGATAAACACTGTTTGCATAAACCTTAAGTTGTACCTTGGTCCGTTATGTATACTTCTTGTCGCTGTGTGAAATACTCAGCACACAATAACGCTAACTAAAGGCACATCACAATTAAGATAATAGCCTGTAACCCATGGGAGCACCCATCAGGCGCTCGAACTCGACTGATCAACGCCACGCCTCTTGGGTGGGCGACATGATATCGTCACCTCCGTGCAACAAGATTGTATCTGCATATTTTAGGTTTTGCAGGAGAGGCAAAAGAAGTGTTGCAATCACTATAGCACCAAGTTGACACAGCCTTATTGCACTGGAGCCTGGGCACATATATATCATGGAAAGACTTTCAATACTTAAATAGGAGGTAGATGTGGGTCAATGGATGTTAAAACATCATGGCAATCAGCATTGTATATTTGCATCTTTCAATAAATAGACAAAGGTTCATGAGGGTTGGATCTGCTTACGAGGTGAAGCCGAGTGAGATAACACTCAGTCAGATTGAATCTGAGTTGAAACTCAAAACTTAGTTTCTTAGTTAATGGTCAAATTACAATTTGACCTTTACATACAAGTAACTCAAATGATATTAGAAAGTATAATCATGTTAATAATTCCATTGGTTAGTAGGTCTCCTTACTCCATGCACTATACACCAGAAGTTCAGTCAGCAGACACAAACCAGTGGGACCGAGGCTATCGCTGCCGGGCCTGCAGAAATGACCAGACTGTGGGATCATCTTCCTCAAGATTTATTTACAATTCATTCATTATCCTATTTATATTTTGATGCAGGTGACAATCCCTGCAGTGTGTGTTCTGTGTTTTAGTGCAATGCAGAGATATGGGGTGCATCCTGAGGTGCAATTAGGGCCTAAAGTTGTCATATATGGATGATATGACATGGGTTGACAGAAGAAACTATGATCTTTGCATTCATATGAATATTTTGAGATTCCTTATGACTACATGGTACAATACAATACAAAAGTAGCCTAACTTTGATGTTCTCTCACTAATTAAATTGCCCCCAATACAATCAGAATTAACACAGGATGTACCTCTAGTATAGATTGTAAGAATCCCATTGATAGATCTGTACTAAGTATAGTGCATTTTTGTACATAGACATGATGTGTACCTTATATTAGTCTATTTGGGAACGGGGCTGTAGAGCTCACCCCCGGGAGCTCACCCGGGCCTTCCATCAGAGCTGAGTGGGTTGGCCCTGTGTGTGATTGTGACTCAATGTGGTAGCCCTCACTGCACCTGTCGAAATTAGAGACTGAGGGGGTAACCAAAAAAAATAGAAAAAAAATTCTGAAACTCCGTTTAAATGCAATATATTCAAAATTTTCTGTCAGCAATCTAAATATCTGCAATGGTCTGAAAGTTTAAATAGTACAGTAAATGTGAAATGTCAGAAAAATGTATTTTCTGCCGACATCCTCTATATTTAGTGCTACTTGTCAGAAGTGAGTAAATCACAGGAAAAAAGATACAGACAGAATCTGATTGCATCCTATCAATGCTGTGCAAGTAGTACAGAGATGTATTTTGCCCAATTGAAGTTTGAAGTTTTAACACTGTTTATTGGCTGAAGAAAACACCCCAAATGGAGGTGTTACAAATATTCAACACCGAAGTCATAATCATAGGTTGAGTTTTCTATAGTACTAAGTGGTTTCCATGAACTTATCATAACATTTTCTATGTTATTAACATACAGATCTTTACAATAATCACAATCTACCCAGTGTCACAAATACATCTCCTCTCAAACAAGATTTAAAAGCACTCATAGTAGGTTTCAGTATATCAGCATACAACACTTCCCATGTTTGGTTGCCTCTATATAGAGGACTACCCCTCTAAGATTCTGTTTTTGGTCTGTTTACTTTTAATTTTCTCTTCCCATTCCCTCTTAGTTTACGACTAGGGATTATGATATTATCGTCATCTTGTGAATAACGGTACATTATACATGTATGCTTGTGCCTTTTTCCTTCTTATATTTAGTGAGTCCACTTTACACCTAGTAAGGAGGTAATTTATGTGTACATCCTGGGCATTTTTCACCCTTACGCAAGCTCTAAGGCAGTGATTTTGTACAATGTCTATATGATCTACCAGGGTTTTCGGACCAGTCTAGAACAAAACTACAATATTCTAGTATGAGCATTTGTTTGTAGATACATAGAGCATTTTCATGATTCAAATATTTTACAATATTACGCAACTGTTTCAACTTTGATATACCCATCAACTCAAACTTTTTACAGTGCACCTTAAAATTTAAGTCACTATTGATAATTACACCCAGATAGTTGAAACTCTCCACATTTGATAGAACCTTGCATAATAGTATTGTATCGTGCAATATTCTGTCGTACTGAGTGACACCATAGTATGATGATGTCATCAAATGCATCAGATAAGTCTGGTGCATTGCTCTAGGAGGACTACCTCACTAGCACACTCTTTTCAATTTATATAAATCCTATCAAAAAACGCTATCATGAAAATAGGGTACTGATTCCCTATAAGTTGACCTATATTTCTGATATGAAAGTCAACATACTAACCTAATTATACTCAAATATTTTATCTCTGGAAGCAGTTGATTGGTCCATGTTCCATGACTAAGTTGCTCTTAGTTATAATGCGAAAGTAAAAAAAAATTCAGTGCCCTGGCCACTTATTAGATCGAATATGGTATATACAGATATTTGCATCTTGACCTTTGATATACTGACCTAATTAGTCTGAGATGTCGCATTAATGATTATGATGCCTTTTATATCTTAAATCATAGGACACAAAGGTAGAGGCATTATTTTTGTGGTAAAACAATTTTTCTGAAAATTAAATGATTCAATTTGAATTAAAAATTATTAAAAACTTTTTTTCTCAGGATCTAATTCACCAAACATTCTGTTTTTTTTTATTTTATTACACCTACCATATCTGAAATCTACAAGTTTAGAGCTTTCCAATGGTGTATGATGTAAAATGTTTTTTCTTGGTGATGGGTGTTCACCTTTTGGGGCCTTCATGCTGCAGCAGTAAGAGGAAAACTCAAGTTTGCCAAAATGTCAGTTACAACCTTGTTGCACTGAGGCGACGATATAACATGTTTGGGGGATCCCGATCCCCATTTTCTAGGTTTCTCAGCTCAATGGTCTATCTGTATATATATAGGCCCTACGGGGCCCTCTCCCATCCCAAAAAACTTGTTTTAGAAAGGATAACGTCTACTCTGGAGTTTTCAGTCCCATATCCTCCCACTCTCACAATTAACTGAGCATTGCCCCGGATACTGATTAAATAACGTTAACTAATTCTTTTGATGAATCTGACCTTTCTATTCGTTTAGAGGTTCTAACATGTGTGGAGAAGCAGAAAGAGGACGACAGGAGGCCCCTGCCTCAGGACTACGAGGGCCCTGCCTGTGACGAAGACGGCAACTACAAGCCAGTACAGTGCTTCGGAGAATGGACCGGCAAAGGCCAGTATGTGGAATTAAATCAAACATGATAATCTAATCCAGCAATAATATGGCTGATTCAAAAACTGGGGGTGGGGGGCATTAGAGAATAAAAAGGGGAGGAGGTGCCTTTTACCATATAGCTTATTCTGGTCATAATATCAAATTAGCATCACTTTAATCACATGATTATGGATAATCATGATGTCTATATGCAACATTCCAGCCATAAATCATGGTTGGGTGTTCTAAATGATCCAAAAGTCGGTGTTTAGAGGAAACCAACATGGAAATGTTGATGTCTTTTTAAGATGGCTGCCATTTTTGGCCATGATATCAAATTAGCATCATTATAATCACATGATTATGGATAATCATGATGTCTACATGCAACTTTCCTTGCTCGTCGAGCAGTCTTAATGCTGAAAGCACATTGTGTGACCTACCTTATGGCTGCGATACCATTACAGTAAGGATTCCCAATACGATTTGATAAAGGGCAGTCGTAGTATGTTAAGAAATACTCTCCTGTATTCCTTCCCTTCCCTAGCACCCACTTATTCTACCTACCACAACATATCATATGAAATCTAAATACCTAAAGCAGTGAAATTCATATGCCAACTATGGCGTGGCGTATGGTGGCCGTACACCACGCTCCTGTATGCCAGGCTCAAAGAAGCCTCCTAGCTGTATGGTGATGCATGTAATTACCAAGTACCTTTAAATCTAGAAAGTGTATTATGGGTGGATTTTAAAATTAAAAAAGAAACAGCTGTTCTAGCAGAAAAAAAAATATGGTTTACTATTGTTCTGGTAGGTATAATAAAACAAACAAAAAATACGTGTGGGTCCATGGTGGACATATGACTACTTGTTTGCCCATGTCGTATTGTTTCTAGTTAATATTGTTATGATGTGGCCACACCCTAACCTGATTGACCTTACTTCACACATCAAGTACCACATTGCATTATTAGGTCCGACTTTATTTAAAGTTTGAATTTAGCATAATTGCAAATGCTTCATTTTCAGCTGTGGCTGTGTAAGACCTCTGACTGGGGAGAAATACAGTGATATCAAAGGCGTTGAAGCTGTTGCTATGAAGAGAAGTGGAGGACATATGACATGTCGTAAGAAGTTCAAATATTACAAGTGCACGTGTCTTGTATCTGTCAAAATTGTGCCTTAACCCTTTAAGGACAACATGTTGCTTCAAAGTAATATTGGTCGTCATGATACACAAATATTGCAAATTGAATCATTGGGGAATGTGTCTGATGACACCAATTTGGCATAGCTGGCATAAAGTAAGAAACCTTGCATACAGGGTTTTGGAGCACCCCAAATCCAAATCTTTCTCCCTTTTATTGTCAATGTCCATTCGAACTTTCTTGGAATAATTATGATGGCTCTGATCAGATTTGGATTTGTGTGATACACTCTATTCATGTCTTTGAAATGCTTGCGTCTTTGAGAAAAACACCTGAAATTAGAGGAAAACATTACATGATGTATAGTATTCATTTTCTAATCAACTGATTAAACTCAAACTATCGTATCAAATGGGGTGGTGTGAATGTACCATGACCATTGCCCTTCATGAAATCTTCCAGAGTGCGCTTTGGATCATGATTTTGAAGCCGACAGAGCCACCTACTGTGACGAGTATACAGGAGACTACAAACACGTACTCTGTATTGGAGAAACGTATGTATATAGCACGTATCAACCACACAGAAAAGATGTTCCAAATCAAGAAGAGTGGATAATCTTTTCTAATGCCTCCTCCTCCCCCCCCCCAATTAATGAATTACTTTGTTCAAACTCACTTTATCCATTTTCTCAGCTACAAAATTCAAATTAGTATCTGATGAATTCCGAATCGCTTACTTACATTTAATACTTTTTGATTCCAACTCAGCGGATACAACCTTTCCTGTGTTCCTGTGCCCTACTTAGAATTTGTGCATGTTTTTTAGTATTTCAATTTTGTACAATGCTTTAACATTATCAGATGTCGCTGTGCAGAAAGATGGGGTGCCCCAATGCACGCTTTTGGAGAATTCAACAAAGGAGACTCCAACTGTCGTAAGTAAAATTTAAATGTGCAAGGCTAATAAAATACGCATAATTTACCTCCGTCAAAATAATTATCTGCATTATGGTTAAGGTCAGTTACCCTCACTGTCTGTGGAAACCCACAAATATGGATTGTCAGAAATATATTTAATCCACAAGCATGGAAATGACGAGGAGCATTAGATATATAAGCAAATGTCAACGATCAGCCGTATAACGGCTTCGTTGAATACGGACAGCCTCACCTCTGGGAATACGATCCTAAGTTATTCACTGTGAGTTGACATTTGCATTTATGCCATGGCCCACGGGTTTTAATTGCTTTTAAATAAAGGATTTCAACAATATAAATTACTGGTTTTGAAGGCACAGACTCGTCCCGGTTTGTTTGATCCGCCATGACACCTTGCTCGACGAAATTGGTCATGTGATACGGAGCTAGCCGCTACTTTTAGTTTCGATAGAAATGTTCCTTGCGCAGGATAATATCTTCTTTTTTAACATGGTGCTAATACATAGATATACCTTAAACAATTCATAACATATCATTTAACTAGTTCAATCATTTTTATTTTGCGTAAAACTTCTAATAACCATACCTAAATACGAAACTAGTTAGCTCTGTATAAATTTCAAAATGGCACCGTGGAATATGCAAGGATCGTATTTCACCCCCCCATTGAATACGGTGTAAGTAGTACTAATCTATAGTGCCGTCGATATTAGCCATGGCATAAGACCCTGTTCTTCATCCTTATGGACGGGCCTGAGTTTTACGTAATAATCAACACATCCTTCTCATATTACCCTCAGTGTGTGCTCGTCGTTCATCAGACCTGAAGAAAATTGGAGGAGTGGGACTGTCAGTAGACTGTAACCCATACGGCCAGTTTGAACCTGTACAATGCGTAGGGTCTATGTGCTTCTGTGTGGACAAGGATGGCACCCAATTCGGGCCTCAGGTCCCCATACAGGACGCCGATAAACTCCAGTGCTGAACCTCTTATACCATTTGAATTGCAAGCTTAACCAAGGTTCATACTTTGTTTAATTTGTTTGTGAGGTCATCAGTACCACTGCTATACGTTTCTGAGAATATCTTTTCATTAGACTTGTGGTTTTCTGTACTCAGTGAAATCTGAAATAAAAGACCGAAGCATATAGTTGTGCTCTGCTCTGTGTGACATGTTGTCTTTTTTTATGACGCATTTGAAAAAAACAAAAATGAAAGAAAAAACTAGTGAGCCTTTCAGTTACTTTACCTAAATTGTGTTAATCAGAAAATAACCTTTTCCGTATTCTGAAATGCCCACATGATTGAATGCACTGAGGAATCACTGCAAATACCGAATGGTTCTATGATCCCCATAATGCAAAAAAAGCATAAAATATGGCATTATTTTAATGTAAATACAGGTATATATCTAATAAACATGTATACAGGTACATCTTTTCCTGCCAAAGCCGTGTCCTATACACAATGGCTCATGCATAATCAGATCTACACTAAAAACCCGAAAAGTCAGAAACTAGTCAGTGGTGATGACTTTTAGGTCCTCAGGTTGACAATACCTAAAACTACAACTTTAGGTGGTCAAAATGACGACTTAAGGTTGTCATCCTGATGACCTAAGTCGTCAGTATAATGACTCTGTATTGTCAGTATTGTCATACTGACGACTTAGATCATCAGGATGACGACCTAAAGTCGTTGTTTTGACCAACTAAAGTTGTAGTTTAGTTGTCAACCTGAGGACCTAAAGTCGTCACCACTGACTAGTTTCGGATCTTCCAGGTTTACAGTGTACACAAGCTGCATAATCCTAACATATACATATTGTGGGTATACAGCTTATATGCCATCTGCTAGCAATAACGGTCCCTCATAAATAAATCAGAATGAGACTGGACCAAGTACTTGATTTTGGCCATGTTAGATGTTTTTACTTACTCCAGTTGACTTCCTGAATCAAATACATCCTTATTCAAGATCATAAATGCCAAAATATATTATCTATAGGATGTATGATATCCCTAGTAGAGTTTCCTACTTTTGATTATCATTTGCTACCTTTTATGCCAGTATCAAGGCAGGGTGAGCCCCAGCATACTGGCTATCTGCTGCTTGGGCCTCACAAGCAAAGGCTAAGACAAAATAAACTATATTTAGGAAATTAAGGAAAGTTCTGTGTCAATGTCTCTGTATCAATGCAATACTTTTGAATCATACACAAGGCAAAGCACCTTTTTATCTTAGGGTATAACACAGTATTGTTATGACGATTATCTAGCATGTCAATGCAAGAGAACTCCCACGGAGAAATATTCAGTACATATGATGAAGTGTGTGATGCTCTTATTGAACAGCTATCAGTAGGCTGTTGCTCCTATTGTAAAAAGAGCTGTGAGTATATGCCCTCTTTTCTAAACAAGTCATGCACTGCTTCACCTAAGTACTTGCACTCACCACATTAGTCTGAAAAGTCAACTGCCTTGTTTAAAATAGATAGAGCTGCACTACCAGGTACCTACTCATGTCACACGCTGTATAGTTTATTTATAGTTTATAGTACTGACTGACTTCTCCCAACTAGGCACCTACTCAAAGCCCCCTTTTTGAGCACCGTACTTGAATGACCACTTGTGAGCAACAAAAGGGACAAGTTATAGCTACATGAAAAGAAAGGACTGGAAATGAGGGCATTTTTAGCCAGCTCTTCCTTTTACTATAGGAGCAACAGCCTCCTGATATAATAGAATCTGAAGTTGAAAAATCATTATTCTATATACAATGAATTGGTTCTTAGTGACTGAATAGCACTTTTTCTTGATGTTGAAGACATGCATTTCCCAGGATACATGAATATGACGATAGAAAAATAAGCTTCCTGCCAAGTTTTTTTGCTAGTATTGGCTGTTTTATTGCATTTCAAGCATCTTAAATGTGAAATAGCTCAAATATAATAAGAAATACAACAATTGCATTATGCATTATGAATTCAGCATCCTTGAATTGACCAAGATCAGTTGGTTTTAATCCCAGCTTAATCAATTATATACAAATAACCACCAGTAGACCATCAGCTAGTACTATCAAATACAAATTTAATTCGGCATCATACATCAAATCATTATAATTAGCACACATTAATCAGGCTAAAGCTAAGAACCATATTTCATTACGTCGTCTTTCTACTGGCTGGGCTATATCATCATATTCACAGTGCATACGGTATCCACCAAACCGATGTACCCTGGGAAGGTTGTGTGACATTGTGTAGGTCTCACGAGCCCAATCCTTTTTTGTGGCTTCACCTCGGAAAGGTCTGGGAAAAAAATATATTTGTGTGGTTAAATCTGAGAGATTCAAATATTACTCATCCATTAAAGAGGATCTTGTATAGTACTAGGATTGGTTTGATTGGCGTATAGTGGAATTTATACCCATTGCCCAGCCATATATCATATTACTGAAAATTGTGGGCTTCTGTGAAAGTAATCACTATTGATGACTTAAGATCGTATTTCCTTGTTGATGACCCAAGGGCCCAAGGGCTCTCTTTAAATGGTAAACTAAAAAGATGTCTGGATAAATGGCCAAAACAAAAGCATGCCTAGATTATAGACACCTCTTATATTAATTATTAGCCGCAATTGCCCTCAATAATGTTGTGATTGTCTGGGGAAAGGGGTTATTATGCAATCATTTGAAAACAATAAATGACAGAGTAATTATTTGCAAGCCCCTATATCTAATCAGGTAAGACAGGTAATCATAGGCGACGACCCTAGGTAAGGAAGTGGTCATTATTTATCAACAGGGGGGTGATGGGTTTTTGCATGGATGCCTGAAAATCTTTTACACCCCCCTCGACAGGGGGCATAAAAAAATTTGCGACCACCGCCCCTCCGGCGTGGATAATTCTCGCACCCCTCTTTAATCCATAGTAAAATGCATGCTTTTGTGCTAGAAATAGGGTAAATTTTTTATGGCCCCCCTCAATGGGTCAAAATTTGTAAAGCCCCCCGCCTCAGGAGGGGTCTGAATTTTTTACCCCCCCCCCCCGCTCAAATCAACCACCCCCCCTGTTGATAAATAAATAATGACCACTCCCTAATCGCATGTATGATTGACGATGGAGTGCTCTTATCAGCTATCATAAAAAATATTAACAAAAGTCATTACTACAGATTACCTTTTGAAACCATACATTTTCAGCACACTGACCTACTGATATGCATATTGCTCTCAGGTATTTAAGACATGACTGGAGTCAGAGAGACACTTCATTGTGATAAAGTGAAATGTTTGGTGTTATTTTGTGTAGAAAAGGATAGATCGCTTGTATCCAGGGGAAAAATCAGAGCAGAGTTTAGAGGAGGTACAGAGCCACCAAACCTTCAGTTTCAACAAAGGTGTTAATACTATTAGGATAAGCCCTCGTGGCATATGTGTGTTAATGATTTATATAGCAGGTAAAGAGAAAATGTCTACCTTGCATAAATAATCATGGCAGGCCAACACTCAACAAAGATGTTGGGGTCGCTTGGTTGAGGCGCTGGCCACCAACATGCATTCGACTTATCTAGAAAACGACTAGATTAGAAATACATAATATTAGTCATAGGATCTAAGAGAAATTAGCAGGAAATTGTGATAGGGGTTAGAAATAGTGTATAAGGAAGAATTGCTAATCAAAGAGATGCCTTGTCATTGGTATCCTATTCTAAAATAAGTTTTTAAAAAAAATGTGCAAAATATATACAAAGCTTTTCCTGGTCGGATGAAGATGTCTCTATACAAATGCATTTCACGAAAGACTAATTTGCATCAAGGAGCAATCAAATCTAGACAATACACATTGCAGTAGACTCACATAAATGTTGGTTCAGAAATTTGACTCTGCATCACTTTTATCACTACATTTCTAACCACCTTTTGTGGCCTCATATGTACTCACATCGTTTAAGTAGTTTTTGAATAACCCTTAAATTGATCTGAGCCGTTTTATAAAATCATACAATGAATTCACTTTAGCTCTGTTTGTAATTGATTCTAAAAGGGCAGGGCATGAATTCTTTTTCTTTTCTTTTCTTTCTTTTTTTCCTCATGGTAATGGACACATTGATAATACGGATGCAAAGTCAAATGTATGGACTATTGAGCAATGATAAACTTGACACAATTCTAACTCACCTAACATAGACATTCATGGCCGGCCATTGTTCCAGCCTCACAGCCCCATGGCTGGGTTTGGGTGGGGGCCAGTAGGCGGCGTTAGTACCCTGCATGGCCTTAGGACCTAGTCCTATGAAGATAGACACACTGACAGGCTCTCCTTTTGGGGTCATGCTCCATACTATGGGACCACTGTACTGGAACCTCTCTCCTGGTGATGGGAGGGAAAAGTTACATATGAAGTATGCTTATGACAGGCATTGACATTCTCAAGACTATTCTATTTCAATTGTTCTTCAAGTGTATGTTTTTCTGTTTTTCTGTTTCTTTTTTTTTTTTTTAGGGTTTTTTTTAGGATTGCCAGCATGGCTCTAGTGAGTATCATCCTTCAAGGAATATTTACGCATCGGACCAAGATTTGGCAAGGCTGTTGGTAGGAGATGCCTTGGGTAAGAAATCGTTCTTTCTTATACACCCTGTGGCAGTAAGAATCATATGGAGTCTTGGAGAAGGAGCTAAAACTGAATCGTTGAAGGGAATTACTTGGAGATATGATACATGCCTGAGTGTGATTTTAGAGTGAGACTGTCACAATTGAGAAAAAAGCACCAAGTGTTCCTACCCCGTGAATTATAGCCGGAGGTATAGTCCATAAGGCGGCGGAAGGCGATGGGTTTGGCCTGCTCCAGGCCATGTAGAAGAGCGGTGCACCAGTAGGTGTGGGGGTACGCCCTCTCCTCGTACTCCTTCAAAAAATGTACTTTAATCATTAATTCTCATTTCAGGTCTGTGGAGAAATTAGTAGTCATTATCCAAATAGAATCATGTGATGTTTAATCGATCTAGTACACACTACATTTATACTTTTGATACATTATATGAATGTCCTAAATAAATATAAATGTTTATAAATCTCTTAACTGGCATAGAAGCAAATCAGTCCTACTACCCACAATTTCCCTGACATGCAATCACCTACATGTATCATTTAGATTGATTCTCCCTTTTTTTCTTCTCTTTTTTGAATAAAATTTGTATTGACAAACCTCATGTTTCTTGGTGACTGTGTACAGGGGGACTACAGGAGCACCACTCCGGGGCATCCGGGCCTTCACCCATTTCTTGGGATTCCACAAACTCATTGTCTATCCTCTCATCTGAAAATACAATTTCGAAATAGTACATTGTAAAGTCAGATTTCTATTCATTGGGATCCTAATTGTGCACTATAGGTAAGGGTATATTGAAGTGTACAGCTTAACTCTAACATAACATACAGAAGCCTAGTAGATCTATGTATTATGAGGCACCATCAAATCAGTAGACATTGATTTCATATTTTGGGTTAGGTTGAAATATCCCAGCAAATTGTCGTCATCTGTCGCCATGATTAGTCATCAATGGTGACTCCTTTTTGAGTGATAACTCATTCCGTCATCTTTCGCCACTGTGTGTTAGACTCATGTGGCATAGAAATTGCTATTCCTGGTGATCTTGTGCTATAACGATGTCGTGTTCCATCTAGCGACATGTGTGAGCCACTTCACACTGGTTGACGAGGACTCACGACAATTTGCTGGGATGTTTTAAGACACAAACTATGCACACCTAACTTCTGTACAGATGCACCTCCATTAGTAGATACAGAGTCCCTTTGACAGTAGGATAGTTTCAAAGGCATAGATAGTTCCTTGTAAATATCACATTGCTGGTGTATGACTTGTCCTCCATGTTGTTTCACCCAGTGTGAGAGTTGTAAGGTTAATCCCTCCAGGTTACTAGTATACCACTCTACAGGAGGCTATGGGATTACTGGTAGACCTATGTTAATCTTAACAGAGAAAAACATAGGTATTCCGTGTAACCAACAAGGCAAAACTTGTCAAATATGATTTGTCAGTCCTTGCATATTATATGCCATTCGTGTTGACAACTTCAGGTGCTCAAACTCAAGAGTTATCATGCCGATGAATAAACTTGGCCATCCTAAATCATATGAAGACCCTTCGCCATTGCTGGCAAGTTGTATTTGATAGGTTTCGTTAAATGCTGCTCATTCAGAAGACCCTTGTGGCCCTTAAATATTTAGTGTAGTATGTTAGTCTGTTCCATTAGTTTAGCCAACATTGAAGACTTGTTTTTAAAATCAATATTGAATTTGAAATCTGGATATAATCACCGTCACTAGTGTAATGTAACAATATGAAGTATAGAAAAGCACAATATCTATAAGCGGTCCTATGATTGATTTTCCCTAAATCTACATCATGGACCATTGATTTGATTAAACTAGCCATGGAACGTTGGCTTAAGAAAAGGGGATTATTGTGGATTTTGTGTTGGCCATTCCAACTGTCACAATGAAACTAGGTATATATGAGACCTTCCCTATTTGTATTGTGTAGTGGTTTGGGTTAAAGATCCTCGGATCCTCAGATGGTAAGAGACACAATCACCTTGAAGTCATGGAGGAATGTAAACTGAAGACAAATCTTGAGTAATGTCTTCAAGAAGGGCACTAGGAAAGTACAAGTGCGGCAAAAGTAGGTCCTATTTGATGAATTATATTGAATTAAGAATTTTGTATAATTATTAGGTGTACTGTAGACAAGAGATGGGAGAAGCCTCTTAATGGTAAATATGATAGATGGATGAAGCCTCTTAATGGTAAATATGATAGATGGGAGAAGCCTCTTAATGGTAAATATGATAGATGGATGAAGCCTCTTAATGGTAAATATGATAGATGGGAGAAGCCTCTTAATGGTAAATATAATAGATGGGAGAAGCCTCTTAATGGTAAATATGATAGATGGGAGAAGCCTCTTAATGGTAAATATAATAGATGGGAGAAGCCTCTTAAAGTGAAATATAATAGATGGGAGAAGCCTCTTAATGGTAAATATGATAGATGGGAGAAGCCTCTTAATGGTAAATATGATAGATGGGAGAAGCCTCTTAATGGTAAATATAATAGATGGGAGAAGCCTCTTAATGGTAAATATGATAGATGGGAGAAGCCTCTTAATGGTAAATATGATAGATGGGAGAAGCCTCTTAATGGTAAATATGATAGATTGGAGAAGCCTCTTGATGGTAAATATGATAGATGGGAGAAGCCTCTTAATGGTAAATATGATAGATTGGAGAAGCCTCTTAATGGTAAATATGATAGATGGGAGAAGCCTCTTAATGGTAAATATGATAGATTGGAGAAGCCTCTTAATGGTAAATATGATAGATGGGAGAAGCCTCTTAATGGTAAATATGATAGATGGGAGAAGCCTCTTAATGGTAAATATGATAGATGGGAGAAGCCTCTTAATGGTAAATATGATAGATGGGAGAAGCCTCTTAATGGTAAATATGATAGATGGGAGAAGCCTCTTAATCGTAAATATGATAGATGGGAGAAGCCTCTTAATGGTAAATATGATAGATATGAACATGGAGTCATCATGCGGTCATCATGCGGTCATTAAAGGGTTAAATGGGTAAAACTAGAATTGAAATTATCTTACAGATGAGTCTGTGGAACCCTGAGAAGTGGGTGAAGACTAATGTACGAGGTAAGGCCCCTGTCCTGCCTACATACAGATTACTGGAGATCCTAGATGTGAGTTTAGTCTACACACTTCTGTTCGTAATATTGTTATAGCTCTTCAGATTCTTCTGCCTAGATAAATCTAGGTACTCAATTCTACATCAGCATCTAGTAAGTAAAGTGGCACATTAGGGCTGCTGGCAAAGACAGAGTAATGCATACTTATCATTGAAATAGGACACATAGGCATGATGATATTATATTCATTTATGTTTCACAAGGAGAAAGAAATCACGATCAGTCTTTGTGACATATGAGTAACCCCTTATGACTGATCTTTTCTAAGTGTTTCACAAGCATCACTCCTGAGTATTGGCATATGTCACTCGTATGTTGAAATCTAAGATCAGTGCTTTAGAAACAGGTATTGCTGGTACAAAGATCACTCTTCAAAATATGTCTGCAGACCAATTGTGATCACTAGAGTCAAATTGAATTGAACAAATGTAGTAATACTATATATCCTACATTTACAGGCAAAAACAGGCAAACAGAATTGAACAAATGTTGTAATACTATATCCTACATTTACAGGCAAAAACATGTTAAAATGCCCCGTGAAAAAAAACACAAACGTTTAAGACCCAAATTACTAGTTCCTACCTTAAAGAAAATGTTATATTACATTTTCTTTAAGGATTTAACACATTTATGTGGACCCTTTTAGGTACCCATAAATTCTGCTTTAGAAACACCTTTATGTTGGTCGTATCTCACTCTTAAATGTCACCTTTAGCCATCACCTTCCCTTTTGAAACACCTCCTCCTACGAGTAAGCTATGCAGATACAACCAATGAACTCAATGATTGGTCTTAGCACCACCTCATGAGTAATCTTGCTCGTATACGTCCATATGACTATATATAGCCGTTGTGAAACAGGTCTCAGGGGTAGTCCAAATAACCTTGGGTTAACTCAAAGCACATTACCAAACCATTCAATATGTCTCATGACAGGTTAGAACAAGTATTTATATCGCTGATTATCAGAAGCAATGATATGCTTTCCAAGTGGGGCTTCCAGATGCCTCTTTCACAAATTTGAAAGCTGTCCCTAAACCATGCTTCTAAACATGCAGAAACATTAGAGAGGTTAAGAGCACTACGTGTACGGCCACCTGTACGTCTAGAATGATTGGAAATGGTAGGCTAGACGTTGCCGTACACGTTAGAAGTAGGCAAATCTTAACCTCTCTATTAATGTTTACATCCATTATCGTGGAGCATTTATCGTTAGTTGAAATTTATTAGGCCTATTTATCTTAAACCTGCCTGATATAGATATTATAATACTTTAGAGTCATGAGGTGCGGTCGTACCCCATGACCTTCTGGTGCACCACCTTCCTCCATGGTCTGGTAGAGGCCCGCAAAATAGGCATCAGACGCCTTATGGACTACATCCGTGGTAACAATAGTACAGGTATAGTGTATTTTGTTTAGCATACCACTTAATTCTCAACAAAATGAGATTTTGTCAAGAAAGAAGTAAAACCATGACACATGAATTGTCTGGATAAAAAAGAACCTGTAAACGCTCACAACCTACCAAGCCAGCATATAGTCAGAAAGACAGGGATATTGATATTTACATTCTGGACAATTGCATCACTTTCACCCTTGTAACTGTATAGAGACCACTTACTCAAGGCCCATGTCTGCCACAATCCCTGATCCCAAGCCAATATAGACACCGCCCATAGTATCCTCCAATTGATGAAATAGGTCTTGTTATTACCAACTATTTTGGTCTTGTTTCCAGGTGAGAAGTTCCAGAAATGTTTCCCCATAGTGTGGGCAGTGGGCCCTCAGGGTGAAGTGGTCAGTGTCTCTTTCTACTTGGGACGGGGTCCCCGTGCCCTCTCCATCCAGAATGCTTGCAAATGGCCACCACCCACCCCACGCCACCCTGCAGTCAAACTGGAGTGCTGGCCCCCTCTAAAGATATATGCCAGGTGAGACAAATTAAAGTAGCTTTAGTATAATTTTATGAAAAGCCTGTCAGGAATTTGTCATTTAGATTAAAATTGATGCAGTAAACATGTGCCTCATCTGTATCTTATTCAAATTTCCTGTTATGGAGAGAATATAAAAAGGGTTTCAGTTACCTGTATCATAATCAATAATCATCTTTTTAAATACCTCTCTGTGCCCGACATTGGCCATTATACACGGAGGTATTCTATATTGAAAGCCTTTTCTCACACAGAGAATTATAAACGTCTCCTTTCACTTGATCCTATGGTCTTCCAATATATCATACTTTATATGCGACCTTTCCTCACCTGACATAATGTGTAAATCTGTCTTTTCTTTCACTTCTTTTTTTCTACACTTACAGAGAATTTAATGGGCAACCTACGAGGGAGGACTGGGGTTTTGAGACTATTTACTTAATAAGGAGACTCCGTCCAACTGACCGCTATGCCACCTACCAAATGCATTGTGAATACAATGATACAGGAACTGCACCAAATAAAAGACGCAATGAGGTCTGGCTTCTTGCACTTGCATAGTCTTATTAGAGCCCCTATCCTTCCTACAAAATGATGATAATTATGTACTCACTGTATATGCAACTCAATCCCTTTGCTCGTGAGGTCTATGGCAAGTGATTTGTGTAATTTCCACCAAGAAGAAAGTGCATTAATTTAGAACCCCAAATAAAAGGGTTTTCAAACTAATTGTGAAATAACCAATTCTATGAGATCTTTCACCATAATAAACCACAGGAGAACCTTCCGAATGATGGCTGAGCCCATCCTCAAACTGTATAGTGAGTCAAGAGGCCAAAATTTCTATCATCATCATTCAAAACCAAATACATTAGGAGAAAAGGCAGATATAGTGCAGTGGTATTTCCTGTTGACTCCATATGCTTCAGATTGGCACGCTATAAGAAAGATAGGTTGCTCTGGGTGATTAAACCCTGCTTCCCTCTATGTTTTGTGCACTGGCTCCAGGAGATTCAAAGAAAGAAAGTCATGCTACAGTTGGAGGAATCAATATCCTATGTTGATTTATGCTACATTGAACAAGTGGAAATATAGGTCATAACTTCAGTTCTCATGTGGAATATAGGCTTAAGCATGAAGCGATTATCTTGGATTATCCAGCTAAGAAACTGTACAGGAGTGTAAGCTTAAGTAAATAGGTCAGTATGAAGGCAAGTGCTGGAGATCAAAAACAAACCATTTACCTCAGGTGGGAAGGAGAATATTGTGAAGCCACATTATGGTTATTGTCTTCAACATAATGGACTAGGAATGATCAAGAAGCTGCCAAGGTAAGTCCTCTCCTAAAATAAGATTTCCTATCTACCAATTGTATGACGAATTTTGTATCTATCAAGTGTATTTTTATGTCCCACTGTGGACACTCTACACACTATAAAAATGGTGTTTAGGGTTTAAACATATTTAGGTGTAAACATTTTTCTTATAAGCATATAAACATTACTCATAAGAAATGTTGAATATTAGGTGTTTAGATTTAAACATGGGTAAGTTTAAATGCTTGACAATGTATGTAAAATACACACCAGTTAGCAGCAATACCGTTGAATGGACTTTCTGCACACACTCACAATCGTTGTGGCAAATTGTTGTGGCAAATGTCCCCAAACCGCATGTTGTTATTTCATAGAACGTCATTAGAATAGAAACAGCAAAAGATATTATGTCTAAATCAATCCTACAACCACCCTCCTTAATGTGAAATAATCATTAAGTTCCATGATACACACATATTTGTGCCTTCTCAACTATCTCATACTAGTGCAGTGTATTGTGTGTATATACCTGTGGCTGACACCCTTAGAGACCGTTGACTTGTTATTACCTACTAATGTCCCCAAGAAAGTAAAAGCAAATGACAACAAGCAAAACGATAATCCTTAATTCAAAAGTCTGTAAACTCTAAATTTTCTAATCATTTAGATATCTAAACACAAAATTTCATATCACAAAACTTTTAAACTTAAACACCTAGATATCTAAACACTTGGGTAAAGAACTGTTACACATGTTTATGGACTTTATATGATCATGATGTTTAGAAGTGCGTTGAGGATCTAAACACACTTTTTGCAATGTATCGTGGGACACTCAGCATGGGAGGCAATGTATTAGAGGATAATATGATAAATCAGTGATCTTGAATGAATATGAAATTTCATTTTTTGCACCACAATTCTAAATCTAAAAGGCTCTACACATGTATTTGCCGCTTAAAAGAGGGCAGGTTTGTTATTGTAATCAATTTACTGTTATCTACCAAGGCTTCGCACTTTGGCTTGGCCTTGTACTTGTGGCTTATATTATGGGCCATTAGTTATACATTTGTAAGACTACCTACAGATGAGTCTGTGGAACCCTGAGAACTGGGTAAAGACTAACCAACCCAGAGGGAAGGCGCCCATCCTGCCCTCCTATAAAGTACTGGAGAAACTACCAGTAAGTATGTGTATACTCTAACCACACTCCTGCTAGAGATCGACTTAATTGGCTATATCATGATAATAATCATGCACCATTCTTGTGGTGTCAGTGTAAAAACATCCACTATCGAAATGTCACATCATAATGTATCAGAAGTGGACTGCTGTTAGCTGTTTCAGTTGGCTATCTATTGACTCTTGATTAGGTCACAAACTTCATGTCAGGCATATGCCAGTGAGCACAGGTTGTTAATGTTGGCTACTGATTACTCAACGTTGATCAACGAAGCCTCAACATTGACCCAATGTTTTATGCTTTCTGGGAATGATACTTAACCAGCCTCCGTACCTTTGATGAGGTATAAAGTATCTATATTTATTATATAGAAATTGCCGAGGCATTTGTGATGTGTCAATGCCAACTATAATATAATTATTATATGTGTTGATATTGAATTCAGACCCATGAGGTGCGGTCGTACCCACGGACCTACTGGTGCACCACCCTCCTCCATGGTCTGGAGGAGGCCAGGAGGATTGGTGTCAGGAGGCTCATGGACTACATTTCTGGCTTCAACAGTAGAGGTGAGAAGTCAACAACATAATTATACTCAATGCTTATGCTTATGAAGCCATTTAGTCGAGAGCTTTTCTACTGCAGAAGATCTTAGATTATTTCACATAGTAGGCATACAAGATTTAAATAGACACATTCACAGCAGGCTCTTTGTTACACCTTTTTCAAAATAGCACACTTTGGATCTGTTAGTACTCACACATTTGGTTCATCCATTCCATTAAGGCAGCCTCTCCTAAGCTTACCTATCCATAGTATTCTATAAATGAGGTTGCCTTTAAGTTTTCCATGATTCATACTTACCCTCTATTTCTCAAATTTCATTTCACCAAAACTCTCACTCTTCCTACCAGGTGAAAAGTTTCACAAGACCTGGCCCATAGTGTGGGCAGTTGGCCCCAGGGGTGAGGTAGTCAGTGTGTCTTTCTACATGGGGCGAGGTCCTAATGCCCTCCCAAAACAGAACGCCTGCCACTGGGCACCACCTCGCCCAGGCCACCCTGCAGTCAGACTGGAGTGCTGGCCTCCTCTCAAGATATATGCCAGGTCAGAAATTGGTATGCTTACTCACACTACTGATTTTCCTTTTGTAAAGAATACTTTTCTTGAAACATAGCCCAAACCCTCTAGTTGTGCTTCTATTATTCTCCTCTAGTGGAAGTAATGTTTTGGCTTTTATAAGCTTCCATAGAAAAGATATGATGTCATACTTTCTTGATATTATTATTTGTGAGCAGACCGATTATGAAATCTTTGCTGAGATGATTTTATTGTAGCAGATAATTGGCACAAATATTATATTTCATGATGATTTCCTGCTACTTTCATCAAAATGTTACATGTTTGAAATGACACTGTTTTCACTGGCCAGGAGGTTATTTCCAAACATCCTACCATCGGTCATCCAGCGATAGGGTTGGCAACTCTTGTGGATTAAATAATACCTTGTCATACTGCACTACATCTACCCTGGTACCCAAAAAAAATAGCAAGTGCTGCTTGTGATAGTGTATGCAGAGCTCAGCCTACCACAGATAAAATAAATAGTACTTCCTGTGTCAATGCCTACATGTCTCATTCTACCATCAGATAAATAAATAGGGGTGGATTTTCCTAGCATCCCTGGGTGACCTATTGTAGGATGTTTTGAATTAACCTCCAGATTCTCTTTTTAACATTTACAGGGAATTTGACAGGCAGGCTACAAAGGAGGACTGGGCCTTTGAGACTATCATGCTAACCAAGAGACTTAGTCCCACCGAGCCCTATGCCACATACCAAATGCACTGTGAATATAACGACGTTGGAACTGCACCTCACAAAAGACGCAATGAGATATGGCTAATGGCACTAGCATAGGGCAGGCACCTGTGTTCAATTTATAATTTCATTCATGCTGTATTGTCTCCAGAGTTTTTGTTGGAGAAACATAATGATGAGATGGGCTTTCAGTTCATTTTATGTCAAATAGTCCAAACATATGTATACAACTAGTACTTGCTCTTATTATGCATGACTTCATCTGTCCTTTACGACTGTACTACTAAGTATGAGTATGATTCTGAATTGGATACAATGGAGAAAGATAGGTGAGGAGATATAGCATTTTACATTTATTTTAATGAAGATATTCTGAGGGGAAAATAGATAATATGTGCCAGTTTGAGGAGTTGGTACATTTCATATCAACACACGATATAATATATTAAAGTAAGATTACAATCTTCATTTGATGTACAAATCTATCTCAATGACTAAATGCTGGTAATAGCTCCGACCAAGAAAAATATAACATGTCAAAGATTGACTGTACCTGAATAGAACTTAAACCCTGTGGCACAACAGGGAAGAACGTGCCTCCGGGGGGGGGGGGGATTTTTAGTACTGGTTTTGGCCACCAGGGTGCAGAATATGGGTAAAACACTGACAAATATGCTAAAAAAAGCTTTAGCAATTTTGTATAAGGAATCCAGTGGTATGCTTAAAATCGTTCCATCTCCACTGAAAATGTTCCATTTTTGGAATGTTGGTTGCCATGGAAACATAGAAAATTGGTATATAAGGCAATTTCTGGTTGCCATGGAAACCACTCCCCTATTCTAATTGGGAATTTTTGCCACAAACTCATTTTTAAATTCCTTAAGGAACCCAGAACCGAAAACAGAACTCAAAAATTCCCTCTAGAACCAATTTTATGACAAAAACATCACATTTCTTTGGTTATTTTTCCACAAAACTGTATTTCTTTGCATTTTTAGTGTTTCTGATATGATATAATGCATTTAGAGCTTATTTCCTATTTTCATTTGTACACACAAACCTATGCTTGACAAGCAATTACAGCAAAACTACCGGGGATATTTTAGC
The DNA here is from genome assembly GCA_949317995.1 of Acholoe squamosa. Classification (NCBI taxonomy): domain Eukaryota; kingdom Metazoa; phylum Annelida; class Polychaeta; order Phyllodocida; family Polynoidae; genus Acholoe; species Acholoe squamosa. The sequence continues at coordinate 22,261,996 of OX439048.1, forward strand.
TCAAGATATCTCATTTTAAAGCCCATGACTTAAACCTTAAAAAGCCATTTCCTCCCAGGAGGCATGTTTTCCCTCACCTGGTCACAGTTATGAACATAACATGATGATTATATCAGTATGGATCTAGCCTATATTGTCTAGATAATAGGGTAGTGGTATACAACTGTAGTCATGAAGAGGTGAATATATATATATATATATATATATATATATATATATATATATATATATATATATACAACGTATAAAAGTATAAAATGACTGTGATATATGCTAATCGGCTACAAAGATCCTGTATGTAGGCCTACATGTAGTTATTTCGGTTGATATTTCGTTTTATGAGGTTTTAGTTCATTTGAACCTTTATGAGAAGTATTATAATAATGTAAGTAAAATCAGAAATTAATTAAATCCGAGACAAATCCCTTTTGCCAAGGTAGTATACAAAGAGGGGAAATGTTACAACTATTATGATAAATGATTTAATATTGCCATAAAAAAAGAGATCAGATTTGCTTCTCTACTATTCCTCGATAAATAATTGATTGTGGTTGAAAAAAAAATGCCTTTCCCTTATTGTACATCAAGTACACATCCAAACACATGACTTTGCACCGTCAGTAGATGGGCCGCTACATGGGTAAAAGTCGACACGGTGACACAGGGGTTTTTCAAAATCGACACATGCGATATGGCACTTTTAGAGATCGATGGAGTGTGTTTACTTTCAGTTCTGTTTATATCTATACCAGTCCTGCCATTGAGATGTTTGTTGATGTAAATATCAACGCTGCAGTCTAACAACAACTCACCATAAATTGCAGGGTCTTGAAAATCAAACCTGTTAGATATTGAACTGCAGAGACTTTTCAGTGGGAAACTCTGCGATATTTACTTTACAGCAACTAGATTTAGTACACAAAAACATGTTTTGACATCCAAAACGTGCCTGAGATTGGACACAAAGCCGTCCCCACATAAACAAAGAGCTCTCTCAGTCTTCTATTTACACCCTGAAATGATAACAAATACAACTTTATTATCTGTATTTGTGTCTACTTTTCTGAGAATAGCTCCAATTCTCAACAAAAATCGCAGTGGAGCTTCACCTTTTAATGCATTGGATAAAAATTGACACGGCGACACGGCCCTGTTTGTAATTTCCAGCACTGCAACACGCACGTTTTTCCGGTGACCCATGTAGGAACATAGTAGATTTCTTATCTTCACCATAAATGTTTGTAGCCCTCTTCAATCCACGGCTCTATCCTCCATTGTTTCACACATATTACAGAATAGTGTATTTACACAGTAAATGTTGACAATAACCCATAAATGTTCACAAATATAAGTGACCGCTATCTGTACCCATTCAACCACTATCTGTGTAAATGAATGCTATCTGTAGAAATTTTTCCATAAACATCTTACGTCACATAAACAACATTGATACACATAAAGTAAGGGAGAATCTAATGTGTCTTTGTAGACCTAATAGGGTGAATGTAGCTTTGGCAAGAGCTAAACAGATTCAAAAAAAATATAAACAAAAGACTGGATGTTAAAAGAAAGAATGTAACTACAAACATTTTAAATAGGTTTAAAAAAGACCCTAGGCATTTTTGGAAAACCTTGAATGGAGTCTGGAAGGGTCAGAGTTATAAGCCTACAATTTATTTGAAAGATAACAATGGCAATGTTATTGAACAGCATCATACTGCAAATTTTGTAAATGACTATTATATAAATATTGGTGTGGAATTAGCAAGTCAAATGGCGAGCCTTGCATATACATGTACAAGATGATTTAAGAATTAACAGTGTTATGAGTCTGAGGGAAGTAACTGCAAATCAATGTGTTAAAACTGTGAGATCTATAATGGGTCACAAAAGCTCCTGTATTGAAGATGTGCCATGTAGTATTATAAAATGTCTATTAAGCCATAAACCAAATCTATTACAAAGTTTGGTAAATAAGTCTATTAATACTGGATCACTACCTGATGTCATGAAACTTGGCCAAAGCTGGTAATTTATCTGATGTATCTACTTGGAGACCCATAACTATGCCAAATGTGTTTGCTAAGTTAATAGAGAAGATAATACACTCACAGTTAATGAATTATAGTATTGAAAATAATATTATTAGTAACAGGTAGTATGGCTTTATCCCAAATAGGTCGACAGTTGATGCCACTTTCAGGTTAATACAGTATTTGATTGAAGCAAGAAATAGAGGTGATTACTCTCTGGTATTATTTCTAGACTTACAGAAAGCATTTAATACTGTAAATTTGAATATATTAATGAGTAAACTGCATAGTATTGGTTGTGATAATGACTGCTTAAAGTGGTTAAAAAGTTTTTTATATGATAGAAAACAAATCACCATAGCAATGATATTAGGTCTAATGAAAAACTACTGGACTGTGGGGTAGCACAAGGAACGGTTTTGGTTCCATTGTTGTTCAATATCTACATAAATGACATAACCAGAGTACTAAATAATTGTGAATTCTTTCTATATGCGGATGATGTAGCACTAGTGCTAAATGGTGGAGATACTGAGATTATGAGCAAGCTTATGCAGAGTGATGTTGTCAATATTGAGAAGATATACATGTAAATGATTTATTGACATTATGTAATGTTAAAACACTTGCATTAAGAAGAAAACAGGTGTTAGCTTGTATGATGTATAATTACATACAGGTACTGGAGAATAGAATTGTCCCAGCAAGACCCCTCAGGGGTAATGACAAAATAAAAATTAAGGTAAACCGACCTAGAATTGAATTATACTGAGCAAGTCCACTGTATAGAGGTAATATTATCTGGGATTATTTACCGGTACATGTACAGACCGAGGACAACATGCTAATGTTCAAGAAACACCTGTGTGAAATAATAATATGACCAGGGCGTTGAAGATTGGAGAGTAGAGTTATGTATGAATTATAATATGGATAGGACAAAACTTCATTATGTGACTGTTCATGGAAACCACTTTGTCAAACACTGAATGTAAACCGTATTGTACAATATATGCCATCACTGAATGTATCCTCTTTATATCGGCTGATGATTATAAAAGCTTCAGTATGTTAAGATATTAATAGCCAATAAACTTGTTTCAAACTCAAACTGATATTAGCTGTTTGGTGCACTGAATTTAATACAGATAGCGTTATTTTTACACATATAGCCGTTGGATGGCCAGCCTCTAACTGTAGTACTACAGATGGTGGGTCTTTACACATATAGTGATTGTACCAGGGGAAGAATTCATGATAACATCATTTAAAAGATAGATTTAAATGATCCCTCTGTCATCTTTTCAATTTTACAATTTCTTTTAGTTTCATATAAAAAAAGAATCAATGGGTCATAGTAGCAGCTCCACATTAGGTTAATACACATAATTTTATATGTATTTTACCCAGTAAATCACTTTTGAAAAATTACCATCTGAAAACCATATTGGAACAGATACAGTAAGCTTATTCTGATATAATCATGCAGAATGTTATTGGTTTGATTTTGAATCATTTTAAAGAGATCGTAGCTATGGCAAGTGGGAATATCAAATAGCTTTTTAAGGTTATAAATGGTGATTGCAATCTATGCTTCTACCTACCATTTCTTCTACCTTCCAACAGCAATGGTCAGGACCTATGTTTGGACGTCTTCATTAAGGAATGATATACTAGCACCAACAAACAAACCAGCCATAGCAGTCAGGCCAGACATGAAATTCCAGAAAGCAGCCATCTTGACTGACATCCCAGAATTCAACAGCACTGCAAAGTCACCTGTGGATTGAGATAGAGTAAGATGGTATCTACAGCACCTACTCATAATAGTTTTGCACAGTGGATTGTTGGTCACCTATCAACATGATAATGAATGTGTGCAACAAGAGAAGAAATCTAAATCCATAGTACACCAAGAAGTGGTCAATACAAAAGATGTGAATGATAAACTAAAAGATCTGTTCAGTTCAGCATGTCAGAGGTGCTTACCCAGTTCATGAGGTAACTCATGACAAAAGATCGCAAAGGAAGTTGTCAAGCCCCCAGAGAGACTGACCGTAAAGGCTGCCCCAATGGCAAGACCATCTGCAAAGTTGTGTGTGCCATCTCCAAGGATGATCATCAGGGCAACAGGGTTTACACCTGAAATATTTAATAACATGCGTGATGGTTTGCTTATAACTTTTCTTTTTCTTAAATTGAAGTGTACTCTGGGAAGGAAATTGAACATCGTATTCTTGAACACATAATTATACATATCAAAATACAGAAATTGTCTGTCATCAAATTTTCTTTTCTGACTACCTTGCAATGGATAGATTAATTCATAGTTGCAGTTTATCATATATGATTATCAAGCTATAGATCTACTCACTCTTGCAGCAACCTTTTGGTGCTTCTACTTCCTTCAGATCCACGTCCTCTGTGGAAGCTGCCCTGTTCTGTACAGAAAAATAATTATCTAGGTGTAACAATTTTTTCCTGTATATCTTTTCAAATAATTGAAAAAAGATTTTATATTGTACCAAGTGTTACGTCTTTAAGTATCATCTTGATACTTTGCAAACTCTTTTCTCACACATAATAGATTAAAATCTTAAAATAAGATATTTCAAATGGGCAGAGTGAGAAAATATCTATATGAGACATCTGCCTTAAGTGTTTTTAAGTCAATGATATTACCTACCTTCGATTATTGTGATTTTATATGGGATAGGGACTATAGAGGGGAAACAAGAGAACTCCAAATGTTGCAAAATAGGGCCTTGAATGGTATTTATTGTTAAATTAGAGGAAAATTCAGCTATGACGACAAATGAAATACAGGTTAGAAGTGGGTGCTATGACTTAGCCTTGAGAAGGGATAAACACCTTTTATCGTATGGGCTTCTTATTGCAAAACATCCTGAATAATGTTGATGACAGAAATATCCACACCCGTTTTCACCAGGACAAGAGATTAATTGCCTTACACTCATTGAAACCTATTGTTATTAGAAGTGCATTTTGCCGTGCTGTTACCAACTGGAATCAACTTAAACCCAATTATACCCTCATTGAAGATTTACATAGATTGAAAGCTAGCATAGAGCGTGATTATCCAAACTGTTTCATGTAATACATCTTATCTCTTCCTCGTCAAAAGTGTTGAAAGAAATAGGACCATTGGGCTGCAAATAGTCCCTGGATTGTGATAAGGTTCATATTGATATTTAATTTGGACATTTTTTGTACATACTTGGAATGTTGGAGCCTGGCGTAAGCACTACAATGCGTAGGAGCTAGGAAAGCATTTACATTATATTTATATATTGTACATGTTTGATCCCAATAAAATGACTTTAAAAAATCCCCCTTCACCCTGGAGCTCTGCGTATAATAATGAAACATTGCAAAGAATGTAACTTCTGTCCCATCTCACTTACCCAATTGAATATAAATGAATGCTGTACCATTATACAGATAAAAAAAAAAGAAACTGATATAATCTGACTTACTGTTGATGATTGACTATTTGAGAAGCCATCATTGTCATGGCCAGCATTATTTACACTATAAGTTTTATCCGATGTCAGAACATCAAGTTAGTGGCTATGCCCCTTTGAGTCCCCCTGAAACAGTGAGTAAGTAAGATAAAATAATCGAAAGTATTCATTCCAGGATTAGTTAATGGTTTTATTACCCTTGCATGTTGTATTTGCCAGTATATATGTATAGCTTGGCCTAAGATAAGAACCTGTCTCGGATGAGCGGCTGAGATACTGCCCAGCATCTTGTCGTGAGTCCTCGTCAACCTGTGTGAAGTGGCTCACACATGTCGCTAGATGGAACACGACGTCGTTATAGCACAAGATCACCAGGAATAGCAATTGCTATGCCACGTGAGTCTAACACACAGTGGCAAAAGATGATGGAATGAGTTATCACTCAAAAAGGAGTCACCATTGATGACCAATCATGGCGACAAATGACGACAATTTGCTGGGTGGGGGTGATGAAACAAGTTTTAAGGACTAAAGACTCTGAAATAAGTAGTGGGAGAACAGTAGCATTGAGATATATGGAAACTTCCACCATTGTTAGTGGGAGAACAGTAGCATTGAGATATATGGAAACTGCCATCATTGTAAGTGGGAGAACAGTACCATTGAGATATATGGAAACTGCCATCATTGTTAGTGGGAGAACAGTAGCATTGAGATATATGGAAACTTCCATTATTGTTAGTGGGAGAACAGTGGCATTGAGATATATGGAAACTTCCCTCATTGTTAGTGGGAGAACAGTGGCATTGAGATATATGGAAACTGCCATCATTGTTAGTGGGAGAACAGTGGCATTGAGATATATGGAAACTGCCATCATTGTTTTGTCAGAGATTGAATATTAGGACAGGGGTGGTGCTTGAGCTAGCAAATATTTTACACCTATATGTTCTCAGGGATCAGGTCATTTATAATTGTACTACAGGTATAGAATGTTGACAACTTACCGATTGTGATGGCAGAGAGATTGCCATGATTGACTCTATTATGAAGAATAAATATATTGCTGTAAGGTAAAGGAGAATGTTTACATTTAATGCCAAAAGAGGAACTTCACACCATTTGAATATGGAAAAATGAAGTATTATGATAGTTGAAATCGAATTGTGCTGAGTTGAACTTCATAACCATTAAGTGCCATCCAAACACAATGTTAATCACCCATTCTGTTTGGCCGCTCATCATCCTGAAATACCCTTTTCATTATGATGATTTAAAATGATCAAAAGAACGATCAGTTAAAGGGATATGAGCAGCGTATCACTGTTGCACTTGCTTTTTCCCTGGGGGAACTCTCTGCTCTGATACTGCCAAACGCTGATCACTGCTATGTATGCTTGGTGGAAAAGAATAACTCTAAATAACACATGAGGCTAACGTAGATACGTAATACATGATACCATATTCTTACATGCTGCAATTCCAAGTCCTCTTCGGATGTGACTCTCAAGGATGAAAATAGCTGAACCATGATGGCCATGTCCCTCGTGTCCACTGCCATGCCCATGTACACCAAATGCATAAAGATGTAGACTAAAAGACTTGAAGTAGAATCACACAGAGAAGATATTCCTACCCATCTTTTCCTCTCCCTTATAGACTATCATACACAGATACAAGAGTATTTCAGAGAGTACCGTAGACTTTTTTTTTTTGGACTTGCTCATTGCATTAATGAACTGCTATATGTTCATTTAAATAATGCTATAGAGCAGACCAAGTTTTATTGATTTTTCAAAGGAAAATCACAAATGAAGCAGTACAATAACTTCATAGATCTTGACAAATGTCAATATGAACACAATCAGGAGATGGAAAAATAGGGGCTGGCAATATTCATACAACAGGTTATAAACATAGAAAGTACAGACAAACAAACTGAAAGCAAAATAGATAGAAAGAAAATAATGTGTCATACATAGAGATTTGTGTCTCTACACGTTATTTCAGTACATCATGATTACAGCTAGATACACCTTGGTTTGAGTTCACATAAGTGATAATTCAAGTTGATGGCATATGCTGTTATATGCATATGGGAATATCAACAATATCAATATGGATATAAACATGAAAAGGGATATGAATATGAAGCGGCGCGGTTTCTACACCTGCTTCTCATTGTCAATTATAACCCAATTTCAGGTTCAACCTTATATATTTTATCCTCATCACACCCTCCTTGAATTTTACCTTTGTCGTAGCTTTCTAAATCTCCTCAGGTAGAGTATTCCAAAGAGCCACCCCTCTATACCATGGCGATCTTTCATAGTGTCTAGTAATAACCCTAGGTAGTTCAAAAACAATCTTCTTTTGAGACCTTGTATTATAGGATTGTGGTCTATTTAACACAGTCTTTGATTTCTTATACATTAAGTATAATAATAGCATGTCAAATCCTTTCTCTAATACTGAAACCTTACACATTTCATGCAACTCCTTAATACTTAATACATCTAATATTGCATTTCAGAAAAACTCTAAGAGCTCTATTTTGCAGTCGTTGTAATGCTGCAAGACCTTCCTCATTACAACTGGTACTTACAAATGAACAATATTCTATAATCGGTCTGATTGTACAACAGTATATCTTTACACTTTGCTCTTGTGTTAAAAACTTTCTTAACTTAGCAAAGCTAAATAGTTGTGGGCAGATGAGGGGATAGGGCCCTCCCTGCGGGATTTTTAGTACTGTGTTTGGCCACTGGGGGAGCTACAACAACCATAAATGTGAAAAATAGGCCAAAAATTACTATTATGTACTTTCTTACATAGAAAAAGATGGTTTTCTCAAAAATGTTCTATTTTCTGGTACTTCCTGTCTATTTGGAATGTAAATGGAATGTTTTGAATCCAAAAAGAGGCTAAAATAGGGGTTCTCAGGTAAATGTGTTACCATGGCAACCAAAATAAATGTTCCAAATAGAAAAAAAATAATGTCACCTGATAGAATGATTCATCATGATTCATATGCTGAAAAAAGCATATAGATACCATTTCTAGATCCAAAACTGTGCCCAAAAGTATGAAAAAGGTTTAGTCATTTTTGATTGATTATTTAAATCATTATGCTAATTAGATGTCAAATTCAATGCAAACAATGAATAATACAGGTTATTGCCTATATTGATACAGTTATGTCATTCCATTTTTGTGAAGCAATATCTCCAAGACCTTAAGGGCTATCTGCAAGGGTGATACCTCATTTTAAAGCTGATAACTTCAATTTTTTATGTCACATTTCACCTCGGAGGACCCTTTCCCCTCATCTGTCCACAGTTTATTGCATACATTTCTCTTAATGATTTTAATCTGTTAATCAAAACTAAGTTTACTGTCAATATGTACACCTAGGTATGGAAAGAAGGTGACAGTTTGCACAGTGCTGCCATTGAAGTCTATAGTAGAATCCGGACATCTTTTTAATTTATGAGCACTACAAAACCACATAAATTTTGTTTTACTTGGATTTACTGTTTGTCTGTTTTCTTTAACCCAACGCTTAAAGTTAATTACATCTTCATTCAAATTCTCATTAACCAAGTCTACATCTTTGTTAGAACGATAGATCACAATGTCATCAGCATAAAGTTTAATCTTGCATTTTTTTAAAGCCTTAACAACATTATCAATATATAGGACAAACAACAGTGGACCTAAAACTGATCCTTGAGGGACACCATAATCAATATCTTGGTTTGAGGACAATTTATTGCCATAGCTAGTTTGTTGTTTTCTATTTTCCAGGTAACCTTTAAACCATAGAAAATTAGATTTACTCAAACCAAGTTTACTGAGTTAAATTAGCAATTTTGAATGTATTACACTATCAAATGCTTTAGTGAAGTCTATAAATAGGGCCCCTGTTATCAGACCATTGTTTTACATTCATTGTTTTACATTCACAAAAAGTACCATTTTTCTTCATACTTTCACATAAGTAATAATACATAATTTTCTCAATGACTTTAGATGGCTTTGGTAGTATTGATATGGGTCTCCAATTTTTTACCATTGCTAAGTCTTCATCCTTAGGTAATGGTTTGACAACTGCCATTGCCCAACATTTTGGAAAGATACCCCTGTCCAGACTAATTTGTATCAGATGAGTGAATAGATTTATTAACAACAATAATGCACAATGTAGTATATCTCCCCTTATTTCTTCTATGCCTGATGACTTATTTTTATCAATTTCCTTTATACCAAAGTGGACATCCCACTTATTAACCTTAATATTCTGATCTACAAAGTTTTCATTTGCCAATACTTCATCTATATCCAGATTATTATCCACAAGACATTGATCAATTCCAACAGCAGCAATATGGAGATCCTTACCAATATTACAAAAATAGTCATTTACATATTCACATACATCATTAGATGTTACATCTGCACCAGTTATATGATGTTTCATGTCTGGATACACAATAGAATTTGAATTTTTAAACAAGTCATTTATGTGTTTCCAGATTTTTTTGGGATTACCATAACATTCTTGCAGCTCTTGCATGACACCACCAATTTGATTTGCTTTAATTTTCTTTCAAATTTTTCCTTGACAATCCTTTATGGCTTGCTTTTCCTGAGCACCTTTATTGGCACTATAGATCAATCCATGATTTCCTACTTTTTTTTAATGTGTCGTTCAACAAGAGGGTGAAAAGTGTCCAAATACTCAATTAAAGGAGTTAATAACATGTCCCATAATATATCAGGATCATCAGTAATATCATAATAGAGTTTCCAGTCACATGATTCTAAAAAATCTCTAAATCTGTCTTTATTAAAGTTTCTATAATCTCTTCCTCTATACTTAGTGCTAACATACCTGATATTCTCATGTCCTCTACAACCAAAAACTGGGAGGTGATCAGAAATTAGGGCAGAGACCGTACTTGCATTAGTAACATCTAAGCTATTTGTAATTATATTATCAATACAAGTACCACTAAATGGTCTCGTCACCTCATTAATTAGTATTTTCCATCCAATATTCTTGCACCCATTTCTGAAACCTTCACACCCTGCATCATTTTCATCATACATATTGAGATTAATATCACCTAAGATCCAAGTCTCATGCCTACCATGATTATTGTTATATTCATAACCAGTGATGGATCATAAGAAATTGATAAAATTTGGTACATTCGTATTTGGGATTCTATAGATAGAGACAATCAATAAATCCTTTTCACGAGGAAGGTTTAACATAATAGCAATACTTTCATAATCTGTGACACGATCTGCGAAAAAGGCCCTTAGTGCAGACTACATTAAGGGCCCTATTCCCAGTATAAGTCATTTACAACTCTAATATACTGCCATAGGCCAGCCCTCACAATTAGGCCAACTCCTCCACAATTTTTACCGGTTCTATCATTCCTATACAGTAACCTATCCTCTCTATTAATCAGGCCATTAGGTGAGGTAGGCTTCAGCCAGGTTTCACATAGACATATTATGTCACTCCTTCCTAATATCTTATAAATTTCATTATATTTGTCCTCAAAACTATGACAATTTATTGATGAAATTACCAGTCCACTCCTCTCCCTGAAATCACTAACACCACAAACCATAAGTTTAATTTTATGTAATCCCTAAACAATGAATATATACACATGTGAAAAGGCATCAACAAAAGAAAAACAAATAACTGACTAATTACAGAATATACAAATCCTCTTCCACAAATTATCCTCGTAGAAGGGGTGACTGATTATACCAGATTACCTATGTCAGCTCTGTGGCTAATCAGAGAAAAGTCCCCCGTCTTAGAAACTCCTTGGCGACTCTGAAGGGTATTGTAGTCATATAAGACAAGTAAGTTCACTTCAGTACTCTGCACTATACCATGTACATTTTGAAATTTTAGGATAATGTATTAGTCTCTCTAGTTGCAATAAGTGGATAATGCCATAGTATGGCCTCAAAGGCAATGCAAATTATTTGCATCATTTAGTTTGTAATGAAAATAATGTAATGTGTTAGAGCCTTACCGCAGGGAGGAGGTGGAAGACAGAGTCCCCTACCAGGGAACCCACAGAGAGCCCCATGAATACAGCAACAACCAGTCTGTAGAACCTGGTTCCTGAACATGGCACAAGCACAACCCCAAAGAAGCTGCACAGGGAGATTACAAACACCGCAATCACACCATAGCCGTACACTAGAAATAAACAGGATACTTACATGTAATTATTGTCCACATACCATGCAATACCATATATTGGAAATTACCATAATGATGTATACATAATATTCCGATCCTATCATGGAAATACAGGCAGTGATATTTGAATATGAAAAGGAAATCATGCAACAGCTTTACATTTTAAACACAATTAATCCTAGTGTGTTATAACTATGAATTGAAGGTAACAGAAATACATGTAAAATATTGTGGATACCACACTAACACAAGATATATTTCACAATTATACATGTATTACTTTTACAAAAGGCATAACAACAAAACCGTGAATGAATTCAGTAACATCTAAAACTATTTCACTAAAAGCTATTGTACTATTCCTCTAACCTCTATGCAAGTTGTAATAGAAGTTTCCTAATCTTCTTGGACACATTACTCAATGTTGCCTAATAACTTGAAAACTGAGGGAATTGTCAAATACCTTGTAGTTTATTTGGACGATTGGTGGATTTGGTAACAGGTGTGGCTGGGACGGCTGTGAGCATGCACACCCCAGACACCTGCTGCTGGAGGAGGGCATGGCCAGCTCCTCCAAGGTGCCTGATGGCACTGCTCCTGGGGCATTCACTCCATGCACAGCCAGCAGGTCTTCTGCACTCAGACACTGGAATAAAGCATTGTGACACCAGCCACCATAATATAGCATAAGGACACCTTATAACATAAGGGTGATATTTGGTGTAATACACCTGGACATTATTTCAAACTACAATGTATCTCACAGTTGTGAAGAACAACTCTGTTTGACAGGACCGTATGTTTACATCCCATACGGTGTTTGGTAAAGCTGTCATTTCAAAGTAAACACTATTTTTCTTTATTGTAGGTCCTATTGAAATAGGTTCATAATCAAACTAAAAAGGTAAGATGCATTAACTAGATTACTGTTTTATTTGATAAAATATCCCCTACTTGTTCGTTGTTCAAACAACATTTGACTCTGTTTCACTAGCACATCTATTGTAGTTAAATGTATCAGATATGGCTTTTGCTTGCATGGTAAAAGTATAACTATATACCTTGTCTAGAGGGCTATCAGTAACTGTGCTACGCCGTTTGCGTCTGTGTCCATGGTGATCTGAGTGGGAGGCCTGGGAAGAAGTAGCAGCCTCAGTATAGATGCCAACTGCTGCCAGGAATCGGTAGGCATCAACGCACTGCAATGGAAACAGGGTATTAAGAACAGCACTCTAGACAATGCATGCACATCTACTGCAAAGTTTTTGTTGTACTTCCCTTTGATACATGGTGTGTGCTATTGCTACTGATGGTACCCTGGGCAATTAATGAAATCTACTATCAATATAATGATAAGCATCTCAGAATTGTAAAGTGTGGTACTTACATCTTTGCTGTACACAAAAAGAGAGAAATCTAACAAGCTTATATGATTACCGAAACGTCTCACTCTTCAACCAGAAAACCATAACCAAGATATTTATGCATAACTGAACATTGATTTCCCCACAAAAGATAAGCTTTGCAGTGTGGTTGTTTCTTTTGGATCATGTTCCTAAACTTGATCCACACAACACAGAGAAAATATCCGCTCACCTGTACATGGTGTTTAATCTTCTGGTGGTCTTTTCCACCTCCTTGGCCCTCATCTGCTTTCAGGGATTTAGCTGAGTAAGTCTTTTTGATACAATACATGCTGTACCCATGCTCTGAAGCTTCGGTCTTGATTCTTTTCATTTTCCTCATGATTATGACCTTCATGACCTTCAACTTTCTCATTATTACGACCTTCATAGCCTTCTTCCTCAGAATGCTCATCTTCCTTGGGTAATTCACCTTGAACAAGCCATTTTGTTAGGTTTGAAGAGTTTGACCCTGAATGACCTGTGTACATGACCTTGAGAGGTCATGTAGGTAGAAGAGCAGGACAGGAGCAGCTCTAATGAATTGCTCCTCTGTGAGATCGTCTGATGGTGAAACCCCCAGTAGGGTGAACAGTCTGTTGACAGCTAGGCACTGAAAGTGAAGTTTTTAAAATAGATTTCAGATTTTCCAATTGATCTTAGTGGTTGCTTTGTGGAACATAATGATTACCGTGCTGGGTTATGAATAATTGCTGGACAGGCAACAAACATTATCCTATCAAGGCAGCAGAGATTCCCTTACATCTTACACTCCATAGACACCGTGGTTTCGGCAGGTCTTTGATAAGATGCATGTTCAAAGTGAAAGGAATAAAGGCCTATCCCATTCCCCATTCAGAACAGTATACTTCAGGATTTGTTCCGATACTCTAGGGTGCAGCAAAGCAAATCAGGGGCACCACTTTGAGCCAAGGGCCTATACATTTATTGACTTGATTGTGTAGATAGCATTGAGTCCTGTCTTGTTATGGACAGCTTTATGCTACTCTAACATCAGTACTCATATATACAAAGGCCAGTGTACAGTATTGATGAGTCTAGTGGTCAGTGGCATAGAAATACTATACCTGGGACTTTGAACCACTATACAGAGTTAGCCAAAAGTGATTGACTATAATTATCTAGATTTTGGCCTCAAAACTCTCAGTTCCTGGCTTCTGCTCTGTGAGGTTTTGTCCATACACAATTTATGGACATGAGCTCACAGTTTGTATAGAATATATTGGATATCATTGATTGTGGATAGTTGGGGTTATAGTTGATTTCCTGGAGACTGAGGAGATGGACAAACTGCAGTTCAATGGCCAGCCAAGTTGGCACTCACTGAGGTTATTGGTTGCTCAGTTTACTAAAGTATGTGCTACAAAGACCTTCCAACTTTGTTCGAAAGTAGTAGGGGCTCAAAGGGGTACATAGATCACAGAGGATGTGGGCCTGAATGCTTATATCAACCTGTCCTCCCAGTAGAACCTGGCCATGCAGTCATCAGCTATACAGATAACCTCTCCATTATATACCTATGGGGTAACCAAGTGGCATCTTGACTAAAAGCCAGAATCCTCTCGACACTTTTTTCACTGATGTGCTCATGCGCTAAGCTCTTCACATTGTGGTGCTCTCCCTGGTAGGAAGGAGGCTTTCAAGCGAATGAATCAATATGAAAGCTCATCCTGGTACAAACTGTTTCTGAATTTCACCTGCATTATGACGGGAGTTTGCAGTTTGATTCATCAAACAATGCCATATGCAGCAGTAAATTATGTGAATTCACGAGTCATATGCTTATATGTGTTCACATGTGAATTTCGTATGACTTTTCATGTGAGACCTGTGGTAAATATGGTGAACACATGTTTCACAGGTATACATGCATGTGAATTTCTGTTCCTTAATTCCAGGGTATGTACATGTAAACATATCACATATGATAAAGTAGCGATATGGTTTGCAGCATGCACACTATTATGGGCTTAAATTTTGAATTGATTCATGAAATCAAAAAGTTTCAAAGTCAAAAACCTGCCTGGCATTGGGATGATGTGCGGCCAACACGTTCATACAGTTCCCTTATGATGAAATCCGTGAGCTGTAGACTAATGCGTGGTACGGCCGTTGTATTTGTCATATGGTTAACACCCAATAGTCTGAGTACCTCATCCACAATGAGTAGATCCTTGTATGATTTAAGTTCTCTCTCACCCTCATCATTATGTGCATCAGTTACGACTATAGCTCCCAAAATGAGCAGATAAACTATGGGGAAAGTGATTTTTACCTCCATGTCTTGGATGTATTGCTGTCAGCAGGTCATTTTGTGAGTGGTTGAAGTGTGGTTGAAAGCCTGGTCAGAATGCCTCCATTTAAATGATTAGGCCTTTTTTTCCTTCTGAACAAAAAAAAATAAATCGGTTAATTCCAAAGTGTTGGAGATATTCCGAAAAGCAGCTTCAACCTACCACGACTAGCTGCTCTCTGATGCTTTTGGTTGAGGAAAATGTCTCCCAATGCAGGCTGTAGCTGGCACCTTCGTAAGTTATTGAGCTAGGCAACTGTGCTCACTTGACAGAATGAAAAAGAAAACGTTTTCTGACGTTAAAAGCTTTCTTTTTAACCAAAAAAAAATACTCCAAAGAAGTTCTTTAACCCTTTCGTGCCCAGAATTATGTTGAGAAAGCTGATTTATTCAACATACTTAACATAGTAGAGGCTATTACCTCTATCCTGTCCAGATTAAAGTATTGAATAAGATGGTAACTAAAAGGGCAGTAAAATAGCTTTCAGAAAATGTAAGCATATGTTAGAATATTATATGGGAATGATTAGGCCACAAGAAGTAGAAATGGTCTGATTTGGGAAGAAGGTCACAGTATATCGTGTATTTTGTTGTTGTTGTTCATTTTGGTGGGGAATATCTATTTTCAAGTCATAAAGCTTTATTTTGTCATTTCAGAGACGGCCACTTTAATGGAAATTGGAAGAAAATATGTATTGTAATTGTATTACTTAGAGAAAATTACATTAAAAATATTTCATCAATATTTTTGGGTTTTTTTATCAATATTTTTGTGAATAATTTAGTGCATTTTCAGTATTTTTCATTTATTCTCATAGCTAGAGCGCACACCTTTCATGTATTTTAAGCCTACTTTCAATTCATTATTTTCTATAATAGCACCTACTTATAATTACATACTTAATGCACCATGTCAAATTTGGTATCGTTGGAAAGCCCTTAACAGTACAAGTCTGCTGGTCTTAAAATCATCTGATCATCTGATTAATAGTAAATCCATGGTGGCCTGTTGAACATATATATGCTTGAGAGTGCACTTTTGCTATTCTGGACACGTAAGGGTTAACGCTCTATAGAAACGTTTTATTTCTAGGTTACTAAATGTAATTTGACATAAAAAAAGTTTTTTTATGTCACCTGTGGCATCAATTATAGACTTGACCTGACCGTTATTTGATTATTCTTTTTCAATTTTCAATGAAAGTGCATAAAAAGGTGGAGTAAGAAAACATACTTCAGAATTTTTTATAACATAGGCTCACACTCTGAATGATCTGGTGAGCTGTTAAACACCTAGATCTAGGCCTAAATTGTCAATTTTGATTCAATTTTTCTCACAAGAAAAAAAGCACAACCCAACTCCCATAGGGTAGGTTCACTTTTAAAAAATGTGACTTTGACCACGTTTAGGAGTGGCCACTCCTAGATCCATCGTCCTTGCCACATTTTTGTAAATGCTGAAAAAGTTAAGGTTGGCAATTACGTTTAAAAGAAATTGAAAACGCTTTCAACATAAAACGTATTTACCCAAACGTTAAAAAACGTTTTTTGCCAATTGGGTGGGACCTGTTTACCCGGGTCTGTATCCCTACCTCCCATCTATAGCACTGCCAATAATGTAAGGATAGGTTTCTCTGTAGAGTTTTGGTAACTTTTAACTCCAGGCTTTAACTGGTAATAGAAGTACAACAGAAATGTGACCCAGAAATGTCTCATGACAGGTAACGCTTTGCGCTCTGGGTGTGTCTAATAGGTGAGGCTATATTCTGCAATAAATTGGTACTAAACTGACCCGAATCTAGCCTCAGGTGTGCCCTTATATAGGACTTTTTTTCCAGTTCGGGAGGTCCCTTAGGCCAAAAGGAAATAAATGTGTGTTTCCAGTAACATGAACCGAAATCCTAGGGTCGTAGGCGGAATTTTTTTTTTCATTCCATTAACTTTGAGGAGTCCTCCTCCTGTCCAATATAAGTATA
Source organism: Acholoe squamosa (assembly GCA_949317995.1). Taxonomy (NCBI): domain Eukaryota; kingdom Metazoa; phylum Annelida; class Polychaeta; order Phyllodocida; family Polynoidae; genus Acholoe; species Acholoe squamosa. The sequence continues at coordinate 22,279,448 of OX439048.1, forward strand.
TTATATATCATTACAAATGTAAATTCAAGGAAAATTTGTGACAACATCTATAGGGCTATTTATCAATATGACCGAGTCGTCCATGTCCCCTGAGTCGGCCACTTTGCATGTTTAAAGTGGCAAATTGAAATTGTCAATGACCACCTTAGAAGATTTTAAATGATTAACATTTGGAGAAGATGGGAAGATGCAGCACTTGCCATCTTACAATCTTTGGCTTTATTGGGTTCATCACCTTCCACAGGCTGTCAATAAGAGCATGTTTGTGGTTATATCCATGCAAATAGAAATGGGTTTTTGATGATTGGCTAGGATAAGCTTTCAATAATATCTTAGTAGTTAAGGGACAGAGTTAGCCTTGACTAAATATTGTAAATGGATTGTATTTACACCCTATCAATTATCAATAAAGTGGAAATTCACCCTTTCCTTGAGTTTGAGTTTGAGTTTAACAATTTTTTTGGCACAATAGCATCATACAAAGGAAGCTTTTCAGGATTTGCCAAACAAAAGAAAGAAAATCAAATAATCAAAGAGAAATGAGACATTCGCTGCGATCGGATTACAAGAAAGGTACATGGTAGATGTTTCACATCGCCGACTGGCATTCATTGATGTAATACTGGTCCGTGTAGTATATTGCTTATCATGAGATAAAGTCAAACTGCAGACTCGGTCGCCTTTACATATTGTAGCTACTTATGATATAGCATGATTACGATACCTTTGACATAAATTCCTTTTTGGTACCAATTTTTTGTATATCACCGCTTAATTTATCCCAAAGTATTTTGCCGGGGGATAAAGGACATTTATCATATACCATACATGTTGATCTACTAACTTTAAGTTGGATCTTATCATTGCCTCTTAGTACTCGTGTGGGCACTCTCACATGTTCTCTTTCCTTTGATACATCATACATGATACCTAACAATGATTTGTTACGCCTGACTTGGAGTAGCTGGCATTGAGATCTTACATGTAAGTCATGAACTGAAATGTCCCTGGGATCTTTTATGCCATAGACTAACCTTAAACAATGGTTTTGCATAGTTTGTAGTTTTTTTACATTGGTATTTGGTCCACATTCGTGTATAAAACTGGCATGTTCAATCGAAGGTAGAACCATTTGTTTGTACAGTTTTAAACACAGGTTGCCGTCTAAATATTTCCTTAGCTTTCTTAGTTGGTAATCAAGTACACAATAGACAATGTCCTACAAAGTAGTTGATTCACTTCATTATGTGGCTGACTCATGGTACTGGTGGCCGACTCATGGTACTGATGACGAAAAATACACTTCACTTGTCCAATGAAGGCTTAAAGGGTCTGGTAGACATGACTATAAGATTTGTAACCTTATTTGCTGGAAAGAGAAACACTACAGTCTTAAGAAAATTTTTCATAACAATTTTTAATGCCCCACCCATGTTTGAATACTGTAGAACAGGTCCTAGAAAAAGTTAGAGGTTGCACAGAGGTCCAAGTGGACGACTCATGGTCACTTTACCCTACACAAAATAGTGTTAAGGTATCAAAGGTCTTTAATAATCCATTTTTTATACCAGGGTGATTGACACATCTCTATGTCATATGTCACATGTTAAAACCAACGAGAAATGCATTGTCAAAGGAGGGTTCCTACCCTTAATCTATTGATTCAAAGTGTTACACAATAACCATGACACCTGATTAGGTGATCGGTGGGGGTATACAGCCTCTACTGCCATGGTGATCAATTTAATTAACTTGTTTTTATTGGTGTTTCATTGATTTTTGAGGGGATATATTGTAGTGTGAATACATTAGGTGTTGAAAAGTGCACATTCTGGGTAGTTTGGTATCTGCGCGAAGGTGCAAAATCTTTTTTTGCCGCAAACCCTTGCAAAGGTCAAAACTCACCCTGGGTCTTATGTTGATGCTAAAAAAAATTAAAAAGAAAAAATCGGCCTTGTTTTGCTAGGGCCGGTCAGGTTACTGGAAACACGCCCTTTTTTGGCCTTATACACAGATGTGCCTTATTTTAGATGGGAAGTTCTGACTCCTTTTTTTCTTCACAGGGATATATTTCCTCTCGTGGTAGATGATAATGCACAGTGGCACAGGGAGGAGTTAGGGAGTGGTCATTATTTATCAACAGGGGGGGAGGGTGGGTTTGAGGGGGGGGCGTAAAATTTTCAGACCCCTCCCGAGGGGGGGGCTAAAAAAATTTTGACCCCTCTTGAGGGGGGGGCTAAAAAAATTCACCCTCTTTTTAGCAAAAAAGCCCGCGCGCTACTATAGATCAAAGAGGGGCGCGAAAACTCTCCGCGCCTCTGGCGCGGGGGGGGCGCAAAAAATTTTGACTGCTGTCGAGGGGGGGCGTAAAAAATTTTCGCGCGGCCGCGCGAAAACCCACCACCCCCCCCTGTTGATAAATAATGACCACTCCCTTAACCAAAGTCCCCTTTTCCTCACTCCGTCCTCCTTCATTCTCCTTCTCCCTCACCAACCTTTCATTTTTTTAAGTTCATTTTTTTTCACATTCCACTTTGGCCGTCCTGGGCCACTGTATAATATTGCCAGTAGCCTATAGTATGTACTACATTGCTGACTAAATAAATATCGTCTGTCCACTGTCACTACGAGATTTGCATAGATCTCTAATGTAGCTGGACTGACCTAAAACTGTGTTTTCCCCAAAAGTCAACAAAGAAGAGTATTGAGTAATTATGTACCATTTATTTCAACAAGCTACACACATTCATCAGTTCAATTAGGCTAAAAATATATTTGTAATTATTGGTTAACGAAGGTCATATATGTACCGATAATAATATTTACATCTTAAAAACATAATATAGCAATCGTTCATCTCATAATGACATACCCATCTGGATAATGCTCTCTGAATGTCTATACTTCTCTGACATCTAAACATAGGTATTGTTTCCAATAAAAATCAATCAATCAAATCATCCAGGAACCATGCAGTTAAAAGGAGAGCTAACACCTCCAAGAATATCAATAAAACAGGCTATAGCTTATAGACTGTTTCAGACCCCTGGTGCGGCTTATATCATCCATTCATCATAATCGTCTATGTTTTAAAAAAGAAACGCCACAATATCGTGGATAAAATTCGCTACATGTAGGCTTCATGGGGAAGTAATTTTTGATTGCTAATGACCTCTTTATAAAATCAGAATAAAAATGTAATAATTATATTCAAAACCATGCGCTCACTCTCAAATGCATAGACATATGCCAGTAAGACATTCATTACGGTGAGGTACCTTTGAGCACCCGTCTAGTAGGGTCCCTTTTTCAAATCCTGTATTCTAAGGCATATGGTCTTGTTTATTTACCAGGTTCAGCGTTAGGCACTTGGGCATTGACTTCAGTGTATAAAGCTTTATTTGGTAAAGGAAAAACCACAGAACATTGGGCGCTTTTCATTAGATGCCAATGCCATATATCCAATTAGTGACTAAGTTAGTAACTTAGTAACCTAGACTAAGATCGTAATATTGTGCGTCAAAACCCCATTTTCAGTTTCTTAGTGTTCCAGAGGAACAAAGTCATTATCAGTGATTGACTTGATGAATCCATCCATTGTGGCTTATTTGTCAAATGGATGAATTTTGATAGGCTTAATTGAACGCTTGATTTAGATGTCGTGTAGGATATTGTAAAATTACCCTAGACGGTTCATATATGCGCTGTCTAGGACATCAAAATAGTCAATGGTTGGTCTATTTAGGACAATTTGACTCCCTGATTTAGCAAACCATTCAACTTGTTGTTAGTAGTAGACAAATCATTAGGCCTACCAGATATGTCTATGGACAACAGGTGTCCTCATTAACAGATTTCTTTTCTTTTCTCTCTTTACTATTTTCCCGAATAATCTCTCAATTACAAATCAATAGGAATTGTCTAAGATATTTCATGCCATTCTCAATTTATCTTATTTTACTCTGGCAGTGCTGAATATTCTTGGGCATGTAGGGTTCTCTTACCCTCGTGATTGTAGCCTCAGATTAGATGAACCTATTTTATATTGGGAAACTAATCGTGTAGTGGAGAGCGAATTAATTATATTAGGAGGGACTAAATTGTCACCATCATTTCACTGAATAAACCAAGCAAATAGCATATATATTTTATCCTTAATGTATCCAACAAGTTCTCTCCACACACAGAAAATTTATTCTTCACATAGTTAGCACATAAGCTTACTTTGATATCAGTAACAGAGGGACTTCAAAAATAAAGCTCTCGATATCAAAGGTATGGCTAATAAGGGAAATATTTATTTGATAGAAAGGAAGGTGTTTAGAAGATGGATGAAAATGATTCTTCTGTCATTCCTATAATGAGCAAGATGGTGATGCCCAGAAGGAAACCAATGTTCTGCAAAAAGAAGAGCCCGAAACGGATCTGCCACGAGTGGGTCTTAGCCTGCATTTCCACCAACTCTGGTACCTGCAAATGAGAATTTAATGTGCCTTCAGTTTAGAGTAGTTAAAGGAAATATAATTGCATGAGAATATGACAATTATCTGTGCTGAAAAATCCCCCTTTTAGCCACTTTATATCACCTACTGTTCTGCTAATATCGCTGTTGTAGAATTAATGCAACCGTCATAAATATGTGGATGGTCAGGAGCTACAACACATTTGCTTGATGCTTTTAATTCAGCAATTACTCAACTACTAAGGCTCATCACAAAGGAATTATTAATCGTCCAAAACTATTGATCTTTTTTAACCAATCAGCATTTCATCAGCATTTGGTCAAAATTCTAACAAAGGGGTTGTCTAGTAAGACAATAAATCTATAGCAATGATGAAGCTCGTAAGTGATAACTGCAGAAGTGATTCTTCTACCTACCATTTCTACAAGTGCCACATAGAGGAACATGCCAACAGCAATGGTCAGGATCCATATTTGGATGTCTTCATTAATAAAGGACACACTAGCGCCAACAAACAGACCAATCAGGGCAGTCAGGGCAGAGACAAAATTAAAGAATGCTGCCATCTTGACTGACATCCCAGAATTCAACAGGACCGCAAAGTCACCTGTTCAGGTTGAAATGAGAATGATGTCACTCAGTGTAATAGGGCTTCACAATATATACATTGTAGGATTGTCTTTATCATGGGAGGGACAGAGGGATGCTGAGGTCAAGGATGTTTCTTTTTCTTCTCTTTTTTTCATTTTGCTACATTCCTTAGCCTCCTCCTTGGAAAATGATTATTTCAATATCTTAGTGATTTGATATAACAATATTTTATAATGATAATGAATTTACTCTTGAAAACATTGCTGCATAGATAATGAAATGGGATGTTATGAAATAAGCAGGTACCTTATTATTCAAAAGATGTAACAGGTAATAAAAGAATCATGTGAAAATGCCAGCCCACAGAAAAGTTGGCTATTTAGAATCAGCACCTTTACTCCCAGTTAAGATCTTAACCTATGTTCCTTCTGGACAAGAGTGCAACATATAATTATGGCCATTTCAATTGAATGAAACACATGTTTTATGACATGAATGTATTCATGAACACTCCCTTACCTAGTTCATGAGGTAACTCATGACAAAATACAGCAAATGAAGTTGTTAAGCCTCCAGCTAGACTGATTGAAAAGGCTGCCCCAATGGCAAGACCATCTGCAAAGTTGTGTATGCCATCTCCAAGTATAATCATCAGGGCAACAGGCTGTAATCCTGTATATAAGTAGTACACGTACATATGAGTACTTTTTGTAAGATTATAGTTGCTATTAAGTTTTTAATTACATATCTAAAATGTATGTCCAAATTAAATGTAAAGTCATTTTTCTCCTCTGGAAAATAAGAAAATTATGTTTTGTTTTATTCACTTTCTTAATTATGTCAAAACAGTTGTAGTAGACAGGGCTATATTTGATATTAGATATATCATGATTTGTCCTTTTTTGTTGGCAGTGGTAAATCTTCTAGTTCATTTGTAATTACTACTCACTTTTACAACAAGTATTTGATGCTTCTACATCCTTGAGGACAATTTCATCTGGTGAAGCAATGCCATTCTGAAAGAATGATAGAAGATACAAACTTACAGAAGAAATTCAGAGCATAAGGTGTCGAGGATCACTGCATTTAGTGAGTCAAAGATAACCTTTGGCGTTATATTAGATACTGGGTGTCTTATAAGCAAAGGTTATCAATCCATTTAAGTAAAGTATCTCTTGAAAGATTTCAGCGATCAGTTTGAATTAACAGAGGGGTAGATTATAACTTTGTTGGTGGGTTTTTCTGTACAGAGAAATGGTCAACTTAGTTTCCTAGTTTATCCATTATGAAAAGGCTCTAAAACTAAAGCCAAGCAGAGCACATCACTCGCATACAGAAGGCCATACGGATATGCCAACATACACAGAAGAGCATGAGAAATACATGTGTTTTCTGATGTGGCCATGTGTGAGTCGATGCATTGAGATTTTTTTATGTTTGCTTTCACCATCATTCGATATTTCTCTTACACCCTCTTTATGTTCATTACAATTATTCATTTGCGTTAATGTCCCCCTTGTCTAGATGTAAAAGTATATTGAAAATAGATAACTGAAAGCTGAAGTGAACTTACTGCTGATGTCTGACTGTGTGAGAAGCCTTTATTGTCATAACCATTTTTTACATTATTCTTTCCATCCAGAGTGACAACATCAAGAGTGTGGCTATGACCATGTGAGTCTCCCTTGAATAAAGAACACTAAATGATGAAGTGATTGTATTACATAACTTTTTTGTATGCTTTCATCCATTCCTCATTAGTCGAATATACCAGGGGATACTATTAGCCTTGGCTTTACAACTTGTTTCTAAATTGGTGATTTTTCATTACCCTTATTTAGTATCAATTGATTATCAGGACTTGGGCCCTGCTAGAAACAACCCATCTTACACCAAGGCATCTTTTAGGGGATGAAAATTATCAAAATAGTTGATGGAGTTGACAACTTACCGATTTCTTTGGCAGAATAAAGGACATGAGGGACTCCAGCAGGAAGAAGAAATATATTGCTGTGAGGTAGAGGAGAAGGGACATTAGAATGCAAGACAGGATTTACCACCTACTGCCTACAAATCCATTTTGTTCATCCTTTATCAATGTCAAAACAAAGGTATTGACCCCACCTGACTAAGGCTTATGAGAGATACTGTGATAAAGTATTCTGATAATAAAGGAAATTGAAATGTCAATGGTGTGTTCTTATTTATATTCATTATGTGATATGAATATTTTGCCCTCCTCTCTCTGGAAGGGCCTATGATCATACATTTTGGCCTATAGCAACCCACAGAAAACAGGTAAAATTATCCCCCCCCCCTGGTAAAGGGAGGGCAAACCCCCTCAAACCTACCAATCATACATTTTGACTAAAGTTTCTAAAAGAAACATTGATTTTGTTTGTTATTTCTTAAACAAGGATGTTACTTAATCGAATCCATTACCTGCCGCAATTCCTAGTCCTTTGGTATGATGGGCCTCAAGGATGAAAGTAAATGAATCGTGGGCATGTTCCCCACTGTGTGCATGGATTCCAAATGCCTGATGATATAACACATAAATGTAAACATACTTTCACCTTACTGAATCCATTGGATTATGCCTCAAGCTTATATTTGTCAATATCATTGAATACAAGACAAATGAGGTTGAATGAAAGGAAAATAAGTTTTTGTAAAAAGAATAATGGTGTTTGTCTGCATTGATCCTTATTTTGCCCCATCTTGATATAAATTTACTGGTATTCTTTTCAATTACAATAATGCAGCATATTAAAGCCTTACCGCTGGGAGAAGGTGGAAGACAGCGTCCCCTACCAGGGAGCCTACAGCAAGCCCTATGAATACTGACATGACTTCTCTGTAGAACCTGGTTCCTGCACATGGCACAAGCACAACCCCAAAGAAGCTGCACAGGGAGATGATGAGCACTGATACCACACCATAGCCATATACTGAAAAAAAGCACAATGATGTTAATTTAGCACTGATGTCCCGGTGCAAATACACCTAAAGCATCTGATACATAGGAAATGCCGTAAATGAAAACAAAACCCATAATATAGATAACAATAAGACTATGTCATAGCTTCAGGCTGAAATACATACAAATGTTTTAAAAAAAACATCACCACAATGCTTATAATGCCTCAGTCCTGATGTGTGTAATAGGTCTTCAATAACCACTATTATACTCTTTAGTTTACCTCGAAGCCCATAATATTTTCACCCCTAACTTCACTGGACATATAAAGATCACATTAATGTAACCAATGCATATTAGATTTACAAGTCCAGTCAACAATTATTGTTGGCCACCTACTGACCTTGAGAGGTGGTGAGGCCTTTTGTAGTCTCATTAGCATTTGATGGAGCTGCAGTAGGCATGCATACCCCAGACACCTGCTGCTGGAGGAGGGCAGGGGCCAGCTGTTCCAGGGTACCTGATGGCATTGCTCCTGAGGCATTCACTCCATACACAGCCAGCAGGTTCTCTGCACTCAGACACTGGAATAAACCATAGAACATGTACATTGTGTCATTAGACACCTTGATTTATGTAGCATTAGGACATCAGACATTGTGTTGTACTGTTATGGTATTATATTATAAACTATAAAAATAGCATTGTGATAATGTCAGATAATGTGATACAGCTTTATGATCACTGTTCATGAACCACAGTTTTCTCAGACCACTGCTATGCTGCACATGCCATGTCTTCTTCAATAGCTAGTTATTCTAGAGGAAATAATGGGCAGATGATCTACTGAAACATGAAATGGGCCTTAAGTAGAAGAGACATCTTGCTCTCTGTCTCACTTTCTCTTTTTATATCTCTCTTTCGTACTCCCTTTTCCTATTGGAGACTGGAGATGATATTATTTGACTTACGGAATGGGACCCATTACAAGCATGTGTGATCTACAAAAAGAATTATGTACCTTGTTTAAAGGACTTGGGGTGGTTGTGGCACGACGTTTGCGTTTATGATCATGGCCCTCATGGCCCTTCTCATCAGTCTGTGTCTTCTCATGTCCATGTTCATCTGTCAGACCACTAGATGACTGTTGTGTCTCTCCTATATTCAGCTTTTCAAGTAGTTCTCTTATATCTGTAAAGAAAGCGATCATGGCAGTTCTCATCAATACTACATTAGAGAATGAGAAATAGCATGAAAGTACAAAAGATGTGGGTATTGATTGCCTTTTGTCATTGATGAGACATAAACTGCTGACCTACTATATGTGACAGGAGCTGTCTACATTTTGTACCACTAGTCTAATGCTGCCAGACTTCAGAATTCTACACATTTCTGGCCATTTTTAAGGTATCAGTGATACAAATTTGAATTATCATCATAGTTGCAAAATTCCTAAATTTCATACAAGAAGGTGTACTATTGTATTTAGCATCACATATCTATCATTCGTTGAGCAGAAACTGAAGCATGGAATAGGCAGAATTTTTGTATGGCCTAAATTGAATAGCAGAAGTAGAAATAACCTTTAATTGTGAGCAGCTCATTTCCATGGACACCAATCCGTGTGAGCAGGTCCCTGAGTAGCTCCTCTTTATAAGGCAGACTGCTGCAGTGGTCACTGATGGTTCTCCCTAAAGTAAAATTGTTATGAAAATTTTTATCAAATTTAAGATCAAGGATTTGTCTGCATCTCTCTGTCTGCCTGTCTACCTCTCTCTCTCTCTCTCACTCACTCACTCTCTCACACACTCATCCTATTAGTCTTGAATAATATTGACATTGGCACTGCATATCTGCTCATTTTATCCGCTCATTTTATCATGCAGTGTAGTACTTGTGTATGAGTCACTGACCTTGCAGCATGTGAAGAAGGGTTAGTGCTGCTACCTGGGAGGCCTGAGGTGAAGTAGCAGCCTCAGTAGTGATGCCAACTGCCGCCAGGAGTCGGTAGGCATCAAAGCACTGTAATAGATTTTTAATGCACAGATTGAAGTTTATCAAAGTCTACACCTACATATGCTCTACTGCATCATGAATAGCTTATTGGACTGCTGTCCTCCATAAAGACCAGCACGCTCCAATGCAGTGTGTGGTGTCTGCCGAAGCATTGGTACATCATGACCTTGAGCTATCCTGCCACATTTAAAGGGTTATCAAACAAACGTAGCCTACACATAGTTATCACCTTGCATTAGTTCTAAGGTGAATAATGAAACCTCGCCATGAATATGACCTTAGCTGTCGAAATGGCGTTAAACATCTATTACTCACTCAATAATGAAACCATATTCCTCTCTCTCTCTCTCTCTCTCTCTCTCTCTCTCTCTCTCTCTCTCTCTCTCTCTCTCTCTCTCTCTGATTTACTTCTGTTTCCAATACACTGAAGATCTTTGAGGCCCGGGGGGGAGGCACCTACTATATGTCACTGATATGGATGTGCGGCTGGCAAGGGCACTTTTTGGCCAAAATCCCTCGCAGCAAGGGTCTAGTTTTTGTCAAAACCCCTCTCAGCAAGGGTCACTGTTAGCCAAAACCCCTCTCAGCAAGGTTTTAACTACACGCATCAAAATAGGCACCAGGTTTTGGAATTTTTGCAAAATATAGTCACTTTTGACAGAAATTCCACACAAGTTCATTTCAAGAAAATGAACTTATGTATGCACATTTTTGCTCAGAATCCATCTCACCAAGGGTTGCCTTTTGCCCCAAAATCCCTTTCACCAAGGTTAAGGGGTGTCAGAGGCCCAGCCACACCCCCGTCAAAAATAGTCAAGTGCCTCCCGGGCTTTGAGGCCAAGAAATTTGTAGGACTAAATATTGACAACCTTAGGTCACCAAAATAATGTCCTGTCATATGTAATGGCCTGGAGTTGTCAAAATGACAACCCTTTATGCAATAAATTGGCTTATCAAAACAAAACAAAAAAGAATAAACAAGCCAGAACATATTACTACAGCTTTAACTCGTCAGTACTTATACAGATTCTTCATGTTTCAAGCCACAAGGGCATACTACTCATGGCTTGTCAAGTAGAACAACAACCCTATGCGCTATAAGACTTTGGGTTACCTTATCTGCTCCATTATGAGGTACAATCATTATCAGTGCTTATAGAGGGAGTAGCTCTGGTAAGATACTAATGCACCTAATCAATAATCATAAGTCCATATTACAGGTTACCTTTTATTGAACATTCCATTTCCAGGTGAAGATACAATCCTTTTACATTAATTCTTGTTCTGGTCTATTAGAGTTCATCCAAACCCTTAACATGTGTATATATTTCAATCACATGTCGACTTCATTTCTGTGTGTGTGTGAGAGATACCTCTGCTAGTAATCACTGAGGTTTAAGTTACAGCTTTATCTAACACTCGTAATCCTACATAGTGCTACCGATGATACAGCTGGTGCACTCTCCTATTGGATTAACTCCGCGAGTATATCGCCCAGTTGCCCACCCTCTAGCTTCGTATGTTACCTTACTCCAATGATAATATATCTCCTTCTTTATTGTCCTTTATGTGTATTCCTCTGTCCCTTTACTAGTTCATTATTCTCCAGGTAGGGACCCCTTATGCCCCTGATAGCTTATACTCATACTTTGGCCCAGTTTACTACCTTGGGCCGCTTATGCTGGTATTTTCATGTAGATTATTATTATGTTAATTGTAAGGGGCCTTCTTATTTTCTGGCTGTACTACCTTTTGGACAAGCTCCCTGGTCGGTCGGTGTAGGTGGGAGGGTGTATGGTATATCCTATTTACATGATTCTTCTAACCTTTACCCATCTCTTTTTATCTTGCAGGTGTGGTTCTCCCCAGTCGTCTCCACCTCTATGTTAACCCTTTATGGACCATGTTAACTCTTTATGGATTGCAGTCTACATTTATGTACATTACTACATTTGACACTTGTTATTTACAATAAACTTTTTTTAACTACTCTCCCCTTATACTCCCTTGCACACCTAGTTATCTGAAGTTGTTATCATGAATACCCTATTATAATTGGTATGTATCATGATTCCTAAACTCCAAAGAGTGCCATAGTTCCGGCCACATTTTGTGTATCATTCTATCCCTACATAATTATAATTATAATCATATAAACTGGGACTGTATGACTCCAGCGTTAGGGAGTGGCCCTTATGAAACACATAAGAAAAACTGTGAAGTATAGTAAGTGCAGATCTGTAAATGTCAGGTAATTTCCAGGATTAATCAGAGCGTTGAATGCCGACTACTTTTCACACAACTCTCCTCCCCAGAAGAAAGATTCTCATTTACCGACACATTTGCATTTTCTTTCTATAGAATAAAAAGGGAAGAAAGGTATGTCAAACTTAATGGACTTGAGACGCTGCTTGAAACAGAAATAGCTAGGCCCCTCAAATGCTATAGGTTCAGATGTTCAACGACTCAAGTACCATAACTTTGAAGAGTTGTATGTATCTCTATCTGTGTATTCAACATTTCCTAGAAACATTTAATTATAGGCTATATATTTGTTTGATTTTAGATGCTGGTATGCTTCAAATTTCAAGCGCTGTAAGATACTCACCAGTTTATTGTCCCCATGTTCCTCATGATGCTCGTCATGATCTTCATCATGGTGATCCTTCTCACCTTCATCATGTTCCTTGTGTGCACTACCACCAACTTCTTCATGGTGCTCTCCAGCCTCCTCACTTCCATGATTCGTATCTGATCTCACAGATTTAGCAGTATAAGTTTTTGCAATGTTGTTTAAAACATATTGAACCCATGCCCTGAAGCTCCTGTCTTCAATCTTCCCTTGGTGTTTACCTTCTTTATGATCATGACCTTCATCACTATGTTCATTGTGACCTTCATCGTGGCTTTCACTGTTATTATGATCTTCACCTTCATGATGACCTTCATCATTGTGACCTTCACCTTCATCATGACCTTCACTTTCTTCATGTCCTTCACCTTCTTTATGACTTTCATGGTTACCTTCCTCTTCTGAATGTTCTTCCACATTTGGTAGTTCACCTTTGACAATCCAGTTTGTAAAGTTTTGGACAGTTTGACTTTGGGTGACCTGTGTACATGACCTTGAGAGGTCATGTAGGTAGAAGAGCAGTACAGGAGCAGCTCTGGTGAACTGCTCCTCTGTGAGACCGTCTGATTGGGGAACACCCAGTAAGGCGAACAGTCTGTTGACATCTAGGCACTAAAATTGGAGAAAATAATCAATGAATTAGATCAGGGCTTAACTTATATTTAACAACGGTGTAACACATTGGCGGATCCGTTGATGGGCCTCCCCCCCTCCCCGCCCACAAAGAAAAAATAAGAGGGAAAAAGGAGGGAGGGAATGGCCTGGACTCGCCACTGTAGTAAGAGCATTCATGATTGTCATTTCTGCTTCTTTGGTTCGCCAAGGGTTAAATAAATCACACGAGTTCACCATAATCAAAAACAATGACTTTCCTCCCCTTCAAATGAGCATGGCATAGGCGGTGGAACAGGGTGCCAGAGGGCCAGACCCCGCCCCCCCCCAACCTTGATGTTTGAGGGGGGGGGGCATAGTTAACATACCTACAGTTAAGTGGTTGATGACGGAATACAATTTGTCTTCCAAAGAGAGAGGATTCTTAAAACACACCCCTACCTCCATAACCCCCATTCCCATGGGAACGCTTGTGAAATCCCCATTAACGAAGGCCCTGTCCAATTAGCCCCCAAATTAAGGTCCATCATGTAGTAGGCCTGAAGTTCGTTTGCCCCCCCCCCCGAATACCATTAGGCCCAAAATATATCATAATATCGTCATAAGTACTGCCATCATGCAGGCCTCACTTCATTTCCTTACGTCACAATTACGTCATAATTACGTCATACTTCGTTTATCTTATTCTCCTTGCACTCCAAAGTCTCCCATAGACAAAGATACCTATATAGCTATGGTATAAGTTGATATGTTCACCAATAGGGTGGTGTTGGGGAGGGACCAGCAAAGGGCGCTAGATACCATAGGAAACACTGATTCCTGTACATCCTGAGACGCACATATTGAATTTAACAACGCAGTGCTGGGTCAATCTATAACTCAACAGCCACCCGAGGGAATAATTTCACTTTAGTTGTTGGTGGTTGTTGTTGTTTCTGTCTTTCTTTTTTTATTCATCTGAAGAAGACACGTATACAAAAGAAAGTGATATAGAGGTAGGACTAATAAAAGAGTGTGGGCATGTTATGAAGTCATAACTAAAATGTCCTATGGCTATATATATATATATATATATATATATATATATATATATATATATATATATATATATATATATATATATATATATAGTATACAGCTGATGGTGGTGTAGAGCCTCAAGTTGCCGCCTACAATTTTTAGGTCATGACGAATCATGAGAGTTGTAGGAGGCAACATTGCATTGAGGGGGAGGGGTAAATTTGTAATGAATCTTTGCATTTCATTATTTATGCCTTTTTTTTCGGGGGGGTGGGGGCAAGGAATCTTCACCCCACTCCCTCTGGAATTACATAGGGCACATTGGCACAAGTTCACTGAAGCTCTTAGCATCAGTATTATCACTGATAGCAGTTGACGAGGACCACAGTGAATAGTAGGGATTATTTCATTCGTTGATAATTAATCCCACTATGTCGGCATAATAAGTCGTCAGTGGGACGTATGTCGGCTGCACATGTCTAACATCTGCACTTTTTGGTATATGATTTGTGGGCCTAGCCTATAAAAAGGGTAATAAAGCAAGGCCAATTACATTGTGTGTATCCTTCATGAAGAAAATAATTATACTTCATATATCTTTCACTCTACCGGTGATAATAGATAACTAGACAACCTTTGTGCGAAAGGAGGGCATCGTTAGACAAGATGAAAACCTGTGGAACCAAATGTGGCGTCCTATAGGACTCAGTATGGAGGCCTAGTGGAGCCGCTATTTTGAATTTCGCTGGTTGAGGTAAATCCCACTGATAAGACAAACCAGGATGGGTACCTTGTCCCTGGTTAACACCCACTTCCAGGGACACGCTGGTCCCATCTTATCAGTTCTGATCAGTGTGTCATTCCCGTATAATTATGTACTTTACAACTTGTCTGTCTTGATTCCACATTTAATCATTAATTCAGATTGTCATTTTAGATCCACTAGTTTCCATCATTTCCAAAGCCTTAATTCTTCCAAATTCTAGCCATCCTAACTTTAGAAAACATGTAGATTAATTCCCCAGTCAGTTTATTGTTACAATACGGTATTATATGTATCCGATAACAACTTGCACTTGGTTGCAAATCGCCTTCAAGATGCTCTTAATGAATACATGAAGCGGACTAGTCAAAACAAGTTAACTGTAAATGAGATGAAAACACAATTAATGTTATTTACATCACATCAACGTTATAAGAAGATTGATCTTAATCAGATAAATATTAATATAAATGGACAAAGATTACAATTTGTGAACTCATACAAATATTTGGGTGTGATTTTAGATTACGAGTTGAATTTTAACCAGCATGTAAAAGATCTTGTAAAATGAATGGCTTTTAAATCATACTTGCTGGCTAATTTGAAGCGTTTTGTACATTCTGATATATTGTTAAGAATATATAAAAGTTTTGCACTCCCCTTATTTGATTATGCAGATATTTTTACAACTCGGCAAATGAAGGACATTTAGAGACATTGCGGCGTCTACAAAACAGATGTTTGAAATACTGTATGAAGAAGCATTATCTTTATTCTACCAATGATTATACATCGGGAAACAAGTATTCCCAAACTGAATGATAGAAGGATACCATGCGCAGGTCTATGGTTTTAAAAACTCTACCAAACAAAATTGGATATTGCATCCAAACCGTCCCAGAAGGGCAAATCAAGTGTCATTATTTATATATGATACTAGAAAGTGTAAATCATATGAGGAAAGTACAGATGTATTTATTGTGCAATGTTTGAATGCACTCTCAGTTGAAAATAGATCCTTTGACTCTCTGGATAGTTTCAAGATGAAAATGAAAGAACCTCTACTAGGAAAAATAAATAATCACCAGGACAAGGCCTACCCAGACCAAGTAGATTATAGTGCCTATGACACTGTTTTAGATTTAATACTACACCCAGCATGTAATCTGACATAGACGGGATAATTCATCATTTATGATATTGAATTGATAAATTAGTTTGTGACGTCTGTAATGTCCTGTACCGTCCACCATACTTGCTCTCTTAAGATCAAGTGGAAATACTACACGGTGATACTTTAAGGGTGGTACACAATGTCAACTATGCTGAGTACCATCCTACCGTTATTGGTGGATTTTTTTTACTAGATTTACATTCTCCTTCCGCTATTTCATACAAAACAAATAATGTTTATATCCACTATTGTCTGACTAATCACTATTTTTTAGAATACCTGATGCTTGGCCTATTGATTGTGAAAGTTCGAATATTTATTTGTGACACCTCATATATCAAGATGCATGAATCCGACATTGTTTGTAACTGTATATTTTATTGACCAATAAACAGTTTAAAACCTTCAAAAAAAACATTTTAGTATAGCAAAACTGGGGGGAATATTGTAAATATAGCCATTTCTCAGAAAATATTCCGATTTTAGATCTGTAAAAAGGTGTATATGTATAATATAGACCTGTTCTACCTATGGTGAGATTAAAATGATGTGTGACAAAACTTGGAAAACCCTAACATTACGGGGATTTAGTGTTATTTATTGCCACCAGGGGGCACAACCAGTGCTGAACATGGAATGTTCTTCCACTTTCCCTTGTCAGATTTTGATGATCCATATATCTAAATGATCATTGAGACCTTCTCATCCCAATGAAAACAAGTATGGTTTAATTGGTTCAATTGATATATCTTGGCAAACTGCTTACTCAAACCAGATAGATATACCTGAACTAAGAATATCACAATTTCTGTCAACCAGCACAGTTATTATCCATGTTAGGCATGATAACATGCTTATCTGTGTTGTAAAAAAAGACTGTGACCATTATTTAGGGTCTCATTGTCCAAATATGTGGAAAGACCCATAGAAAGTATACAAAGGTTACAGTAAATATACCTTCTTGTTCTTTTTGGCTGCACCACCTAGAAGCTTTGAATATCACCAAATCACCGTAATGTTAGGTTTTCCCACGTCTTGTCACATGTATTTTGATAAGAAAGTAAGAGAAATTTGAATATAAACAAGGGTACTAAGTTCTTAGTACACACCATGATCCAGGGACTATCATTCAATCTTAGGGTGTACTAAGAAACAGGTTAGTCCTAACCTGGTGTGTGTCGCCGGAACCAGCTCCAGACCAGCTATTGGCCAATATGGGGGGAGGGGGACCCAAAGTCACTTGTTGATTTTGAGAAATGCCACATGTCACATGAAATGCAGATGCATGCCCCATTGTCACATCTTAGAGCCTATCATGTCCCATGTTAAATTTAAGAAAACACTCATGTCATGTCACAAGTCTTAATCATGTTACATGTCGATTTGAGAATTTTCAGAAAACGCCATATCACTATGTCGATTTTAGTGGTTCAGACCCATTTATTGCTGTACATATTCAAAACATTATTCAACAAAGACTGTGCAGAGGGTCTCTAGTTGGGCAGAAAGAAATGTCACCACAGGATATTGATCACCTTTGGGAGACATCTCAGGACGATGAATGATTTCACCCACAAATTGTAAATAATGCTGAAAGGGTAGATAGAGGGTTTGGATCAGAATGTTGTGAGCAGAATAACAATTATTGTAAGGCAATGAAGGGGAAAGGAACCTTCTAGTACATGTGACTATTTCTTTAATAGATTGACGATGTTTCAGCAACCTATCTGTTAGGAAACTGACAGAGGAGGACAGGACATCCTCAATATTTCTAGTCCTATTTAAGTGCAAATAACAACACTTTGTGTTCACTGCTCAGCTCTGGACAGTGTACAGGCTATAATTACTTAGTTCTAGGCGAGTTTTGAGTAGGGAAGGGGGGGGGGGTTGGATTGGTGCCTGTTGACTAGACAGTATACAGGCTATTATTACTTAGTTCTAGGCGCGTTTTGAGTGGGGAGGGCAGGTTGGATTGGTGCATGTTGACTGGACAGTGTACAGGCTATAAGTATGTAGCTCTAGGCGAGTTTTGAGTGGGGAGGGCGAGTTTAATTGGTGCATGTTGACTGGACAGTGTACAGGCTATAATTACACACATCACAGGCTGGGTAAACGGCCATAACTCGACCATCTATCAGCAGTTTGTCAGTGCCATTTAGTGCCATTTAATGCTACAAAAGCAATGGTTGACTCAAGGGTAGTTGGACTGTCCAATTTCGTGTGCAATTGACCTCCCATGTAAATGCAATGGAAGAGGCTAGAGCCTCTTCCAATAAATGGTCAAAAAGTCCTTGTGATTTAGAAATGGAGGGGTTCTTAGTCAATATCGGAGTAGCAATATAATCTGGGAGGAATACATCAGCTAATTGATCTTGCCAAATCATTGATTTTATCCATGGTACACAGCAAATCATTTAGATATTTTTCATCAAAGACCCTTGAAATTTCATAGTTGTCATACCCATTTTTCGTGTTGCTGGATTTTGACCTTTAGCTGATATTGAAGGGGAAATATTGTTTAAGGAAAATCTATAATAGCTATATTGCCTTAAAATTGTTAAACTATTGTGAATCGGATAGAGGCAAACCTAAAACATTCATAAAGGCTATATTCTGTGGGAAACCCTGATCTTTATTGTGGTTTAAATCATCACAAATATGTAACATTTAAAGGGAGGCCTCTAAAGATATCCTTGAGCCTAATCCTAAGAGAAATAATCAGTCAAAATCATTGTTAAGTAGCTCCCCACAAAATACCCCTTTGAATAGTAACAAATCGCAGAGATATGCAGCATAACACCACCTATAGTGAGATTTAAAATACATGTACATGTAGCTAGAAAAGGGATGGGAACCCACCCTAGTGATTTAGAGTATGGGTAGCGGTCCTACCATGTTGGTATCAATAATCGCAGACATTTCTGCACCATTTCTCATGTAGTTGGTGTTGACCTTTAAAGTGGAAACATACCACTCTGCCACATAGACAGAAAAAAACTATACATCCCTTTTATGGAATGATAACATTGCCAAGCTTGCCAATATGTCATTCACATACAGCTAAACTGCCTGAACTATAAGGAGGATCAGAGCCAGCCCTTCTCTGTTCTATAATTTCATGCTCTGAAAAAGGCCATGGTTTGAAGGGAACCGTTGTTGAGATCGAGCAATGATAAACTATAAATAGATCAGATTATCAAGAGTATGGGTTACAGGTCTGACAGATCAAAATGTCACCTTAGAGTCAAATCCCACATTGTAATAAATGAGCCAGAATTTTGTGGCACTTTTAACTCTATTCTAATTTACAAGATGATCTACCAGACTATGTGGCTAATTTAATTCCCACTAAGGGCAATATTGGGGAGTGAAATTCCATGGATTTCACTGATTACAGACCTGTCATTATTGCGGGAGGTACTTTAAAGCATAGCTTTCATTGATAACTTTTCTCAGGGTTACGCACGTGAAAGATACCTGCCACAATGACTCCTCTTTTAAAAGTGCGCTTAAGGACTCAATGATGCATGCTGTGCATCTTTCATCCACTCAGTTCACAGTTGTGCTTTGCAAATTATGCCCAAAGGCAGCCTTGATAAAGAGCTTCACTCAGAAGAGTTATTAGTTGAAGAATTTTAAAAAATCCAGATCACTAACTGAAACAGGGACATCTTTAGGCCACTCCACAAAAGAAGACTTGTTTCTCATCTCTGCCCTTATCAGAAGAATCATGATTTGAGATCGTGTTGTTTTTTTAAAGAATTTTCTGATAAAAATGTACTAAAAATTAACAAAAGAAGTCAAGTTTGGTACCAAATAGAAGCTAAGGGTCTGGGGATTGTAGCTGGCTACCGATAATAAATTCTTTCACAATTTTAAAAAGCAGATGAAAACTGTGGACAACCACGTTGCTGCAAAACTAACACAATTGAGAAAATGTAGGAAATACCTAACTATGGAGGCCAGTGTGTTAATATACTAAAAAAATCATTAGGCAAGATTTTTAAGCTTACGAAGCTAAGGAAGTTCCTCACTGAGGAGGACTGCCTGACTGTATTTAAAACAACTGTTGTTCCTACATTTGAATACTGTAGCAGCTATATTGGTGATGCACCTGATACAGAACTATACTGAAAACCTGGAAGATCCAAAACTAGTCAGCGGTGACGACTTTAGGTCCTCCAGTTGACGATACCTAAAACTACAGCTTTAGGTAGTCAAAATGATGACTTTAGGTCCTGACGACCTGAGTTGTCAGTATGACAATACTGACAGTACAGAGTTGTCATACTGATGACTTAGGTTGTCAGGATGATGACCTAAAGTCGTCATTTTGACTACCTAAAGTTGTAGTTTTAGGTATCATCAACTTGAGGACCTAAAGTGGTCACTGCTGACTAGTTTCGGATCTTCCAGGTTTTCAGTGTAGTTAAGCTACAGAGGCTGCAGAATAGTGGCATACGTATATGTCATAAGCTAAGAATACGAGGGAATACGAGGTATAGCTGACTTGCATGCAAGAGCTAGGCTTGAAATGTTAGACAAACGAAGAAACCACCAGTCCATATGTGGAAGCTGTCTCAGAACCCTCATAGACTAATACACAGAGAGGTGAGAACCAGGGGGGACTTAAAGGTCCGTTTCAAGATCCGACATGCCCGTAGCAGTTTCTACCAGAAGTCCCCTTTCTACCGAGGAGTTAAGCTGTAGGATACATTAGAAGCAGGCACCCAAAGAATTGAGAGACTCAATGATTTCAAAGCGAAACTTAAAACTATACTGTAATGTAACAGTTTGCTTTATAACTAAAGGACACCGTTACTGTATTATGTCAGGAAGTAAACATATTATCCACCACACATGCTGACTGTACTAGATCAAACTGCAATCACCCATCTTGTTCCCCCTTCAATTAACAATATGAGGTCACACTTGTATACTTCTAACAGCATCTCATATACCATGGCCAGGTGAAACAACCCATCTTCCGATCTGCGGCCAAATGTACTCGGAAGAACGCCACTTTTAAGGGCTACATCTGTGCAATAAACATTATCAATCAATCAATCAAACAAGCCATTGTACCAATTATGGAGTATTGTGATTTTATGCATGACTCTGGTCCTGTTGAACTTGCTAGACATATCCAAGTCCATCAAAATAATGGCCTACGAATTTGCACCAGAAAAAAGGTTGGTGAATGGTCAGTGAATAAACTACACAAAGTCTGTAAAGTTGACAGACTTGCTACAAGGAGAAAACGTCACCTAGTCAGTATTATCTACCAATATGCTACTGATCCGTCTAACTGTGTAGTCCACCCTAGAAATACCAGGGCTGCTGATAAAAGGAAGCTCAAAGTTGACCAAAGTGAGAGAAATACAGACGTGGCCCACTGTACAGAGCAGCACAGGCCTGGGATGAACTGAGTGCTGAAACTCAATACCTTGAAACAATTCATTAGTTAAAGTCTGAAATAATTACGATTATTAAATAATTGCCTGCCTGCTGATAAGTTTCTCCCCCAAGTGTTTATTGATTGAAGTGATATATAAACAGAAGAACTTGAATACTGGACTGTGATTTGACTTGTTTGAAGTGTTGCTTCTACTTGAGCTTATGGTCAATAAACTTGTTCAAAAAAAACATAGCACTGATAACTTGACTCTTATGATACCATCTTCCTTATACACAACTGGCCCGTGATGCATAGAAATCAGCCCCTAATGAACTTCTGCGGCAAAATAAAATGAAAATCCTCCATCGTCACTATTTGCATAACTTGTTTTTTTTGGGGGGGCAGTGGCCTTGGTAAGTATAAGATACATTGTATCCGTAATTCCTTAAAAGACTGACGATGTTTCAGTGTCATATCTAGAAGACATACCTCCCTACCATCTCCAGTACTATAGAGGTATGAAGGCCATGTTCACTTCAGTGAGCTCAGAAGGGTTCAATTGGGACATAAACACACCCTTAATGTCAACACTACATATATCTGTGCAGATGCTAATGATTGATTGCCTTTCTAAAGTGGGTCCTTCACTATGACCGATAAAAATCGGGTCAATAATCTTGCACGATTTTCGACAAGAAAATGAATTTTCAAAAAAGATTTTTAACACATTTTGGACCTAAAATTGGGCCTCAAAAAATCAGACCCGGAAATATCTGACATGCTAGATTTTTCCGGGAGGGAGCCCAAATTGTGCTCGATGGTTCCCAATTTAAAATTGCTTAGAACTTTGGAGAAAGGCAGAGGACTGTTTTTAATACAATAATTCACAGAGATTTCAAGACTCTTTAGTGGAGGCTCCACTACGTGATTATTTGCAACATTCCCACAAACTGTTACCTAGACAGTGTCTAAGGTATAGGCCATTGACAGCGCTAACTTGTAAACATGAGATCTGTAATTATAAACATGAGATTTGAGGGGTCACTTGTGACAACAGGGGGTATATTTATCTATAGTTCTGTTTACATTTACTCCAAACCTGAGAGTGAGAAGTCACACTGATCAAGTTGAGGTTGGTGATCCTCTTCTGCTGTATAAACAATAACACAGTATGATATAAATAACAACCTCAGATTGCAGGGTCCTACCCTGTAAAAATCAAACCTGTTTGATATTGAATTGCAGAGACTCCCAGATGTGAACAACACAGGCCTGCCTGAGACCACATACAATCACATCCTCATATAAACAAATAGCTCCCTCAGCATACAATTTCTACCTTTCAATGACAACAAATACCACTTTTAGTCTGTGTTTGTGTCCCATTTTGTGAGAATAACTGCGATTCTCTGCAAAAATCGCGTAGTGCAGCCTCACCTGTTGGTGAAATACATTAAGGGATATGATGTTAACCACTGACCAAAGCTGGCACCCGATCTGCTCTGACTATTTGACTCAGATGACTGTGTTTAACTCAAAAATTAGCCCAAATTGAGACACTTTCACAAAATCGGGGGATGAGACGGTAGGGTCGGGCTAGGATTTTAGATAGGGAACCTGAAACATGCTGGTGGCTTCTATTTTTGTTTTTCATTTGGCCTTATGTGGCCTTCATCTATATGAAGCTCCAGGCCTATATGGATTATTCCACCTGAACCTGTGTGAGGGCTACTATTTATACACACTGAGATGCTCATATTTACTCTCATCTTAGGATGAGCTATCCTAAATCGTCGTTAAAGGACCCTTGTCTTGTCCTTTCTCTCCTCTTCGACCTTTTATGCCACTTTTCTCCATAAGTGGAGACTCCACTATGCGAGTTTCGTGGAGAATCCCAGCCAATCTCACAGAAAGTTACACAAACAAAGTCTGAATACTGCAATTTGATTCTTATTTGTTATTGATACATGGTAGAAATTGTATGTTATGGATAGTATTTGTTTATTTTGCTCATCTGTGGAGAGCCACTTCTTTGTTATTTGTTTTTGATGGAAGTTGCAAATCGGATGTTATTAAAGGTATTTGTTTATCTTGGGATGTAAATACCTGCCTGATCGCTCTAGATCACATGGAGTTGAAGAGAAAATCATTCCTGATCTGGAAATCAAACCTGTTAGGTATTTTGAAGAATCCCATGTGATTGCAAGGCTTGTTGACAATGATTAGAAGAGTATTTTCATTGAATGTTATTTTCAAACAAAAATTATTTACATTTTCAAAAGTTGTTAATGGAAATTGGCAGGAATTTGGGCATGATATTGTACAAAATCAGTGCTTTATTTAGATATCAGGATTAGCTCTTTCATGTCATGAATAATAATATCAAAAATATCTTTGCATTCTTTAGTGATATTCAGATACAGATATAAACAATGATTTTTCTATCAACAAACATACTTGCACTTGGAAAAAGTGACCTCTGAAATCTCGTATAAATACATTCTAGGAATGTCAAGAGCCTATGCTTTAAGAATTGCCAGAACACCCGTTCGTGAGAATGTACCGAGAAATTGCGTAGTGGAGCCTCACCTATAGAGAAGTCAGGACATTTCTTTCTGCACTGTCATGATTTTATTCCCTTCAAGCATTTGTTGTCTTGTCTGGTACAGTGTGT
This sequence comes from Acholoe squamosa, assembly GCA_949317995.1. NCBI lineage: Eukaryota > Metazoa > Annelida > Polychaeta > Phyllodocida > Polynoidae > Acholoe > Acholoe squamosa. The sequence goes on from OX439048.1 coordinate 22,303,711, forward strand.
ATGAAACCTGATACGTGTATCACCCATCAAACAACTAGCTACATGTATAGCATAAGCTGCAGAATGACATTAAATATCGATTACATTTTCACATCTCGGTCATGTGTAAGGAGTGTTACAGTGGTATCTAATATCAATATGAATATCAGGTTTTTCATACATAGACAGAGGACATATGATCACAATTCACGAACCTGTGCTTGCTATATAAACCGATATATCTGTAAATCTACTACGAGTGAGATTTGATGTAAAGTAATGACACTATAGCTAATATTGTGTAAAATCCATAATACTTATATCAACTATACATAGAAGTACTGGCTCCAGTAGAGACTTAAGCAAAGTCCTTTGGATTTGTTCTTTACAGTTAACATACATTGCAACAAAAAAGAGCCATCTCATGGCAAAGGATCTCATCAGGCAAACATGTTCACAAGAATTAAAATTAATCGGTTTTTGCAAGGATTCCTGGAGGGTTGATGTTACATTAGTTCACATAATGGAGTACTTATTCTTTTTGAGTATTTACGTAAAGGAGCTCATTCTTTCACAGTTATCTGGTGCAGTTATCCGAGATTTTCTGAAGATTTTTTCGAAACTAACCGAAGGAGTACATCAGGATATCCTCCTCCTACCCTAAGTCACCAAGGAGTTATTGAGTCGTAAAAAATACTTACTTACTAATGTTACCTCATACTTGGAAAAGATGTATTTTAAGTGAGGTTAAGGGAATGGTTGTTTCTGGCGGTAGTATTATGGTCCAAATAGATCACAAGTGTGTGATCTATTGGCCTATTGACGCTAGACGCTACACTACCACCATCTGTTGTAGAACAGTCCCCCTAGACACTCTCCCCCCACATTGGGGTTAGCAGCATTCAGCAAGCAGCAGCCACGCATGGCAGACAGACAGTACAAGACAAGAACATTATTTTTTCTTCTTTTTTTTCTTTCTTTAATAAAGTGCAGGGTCACTCTGTGATGGTCGGCTAAACAGCAGTTAGCAACTTGGTTATCCTTCCCAGAGCTTCGACAAGTCAATAGAAAAGTAGCGTTCTTCTCGGTATGACTTAATGATGGGATGTGAGCATAAACTGGTCCAATCTTGATATTTCTTAATCGACATGGTCCTTGTGTCACTAACATTGTGCATATATGCCATTTTAGGTCATTCTGGTGATTATAAATGCTTAAAAACTATAGGTCGAATCGAACATGGCAAAAAATGCCTCAAGTATCTCTGCGATTTTGTCAGTTGCATTTTATGGCCTTCCTGGTGTCCTAAATCGCAAGGGATAGTAGGGAATTGTGGAATATCAAAGTCCCACTGCAGATTTTAAGATAGGAAACATGTCAGACACAGATATACCCATGAACCAGGACATTAAATCATAAATGCTTTACAATAGAACACAACAGTATCCTTGTGTTTTATACATCCCATTGTAGTTATATCCCATGCTAATTTAGGACAGACCCCAAAATCGCAAACGATTCAAAATCGCAGAGATATTTGAGGCATTTTTCGCCATGTGGAATTCGACCTATAAGTTGTGGGTGTCCACCTTTTATACCCTGCTTTCCATTTAGATAGATGTCATTGAGATGCTCACCCAAAGTACTGCATCAACATTATCGTACTTCCGATATCCCTATAAACAGATCATGTCGTAAATCTCCCAGAAATAAAAACACATTAGTTTCGGTTTTCAAGTCCACTTAATAAAGCATTACTGTTCCCAAATTAGATATCACAGATCAGATTATGTGCTGATATGGCTGTTATTTCTGTTTAGATAAAACGTTAGTTTGTTTTGTTTTTGTTATTTTATTTTTTTTGGTAAATGTGCCTAGTCAGAGCTATATCTTGCTTCTTCCGATCCCGTTTAGTATGTGTCCGTCTATTAGAGGTTTTGGCAGAGTTTTGTGGTGGCTAACGTCAGATTTGGCGGAGATAAAGTGTTTATCTGAATTTGACATCAATCATAGCCCCCAGTCCTACCTCCTCCTTATTTCCTTGTTCCAGGAACTGTTTTTTTTTTTCAGTATTCATGTCCAGAAACAAAGTTTTTTTTTTATCATTAATGTACAGGTAGGTGAGAATGACTCAGCTCTATCTGTGACATATTATTGGTCAAAATGCACATGGTGTGTGATTTGGAGACAACCGCCTTCTATTTTCCTCTGTGTTGCAGTCCATGTGAAAAATGTCACCATGCAGGCCACTCACGCCCTTCTATTCTATTTTCATGATTGGTGTGCTTTAGAACAAACATAACTGACTGTAGACTTCTATTACGCAAATTGAGAGAAAATTTAAATTTAATTCTTTTTTGGGGGGGAGGGGGTGTTATCTAGACCTACAGTGGACCGTGAATGGCTGCTTCCTCAACCAGTGACAAATCGGAAAGAACCGTGGGCCAACCAAGAAAAAAAGGGAATTGATTGTGGTTCGCAGTTATTCTCACCAACTGCTGTATACTTAGGCCAAATAAAAAAATGGTTTGTTTCCAGTTACCCGACCGACCCTAGCAAAACAGGGCCGACCCTAGAATATTTTTTTCATTTTGAGAATTTTTAATAATTTTTTAGATTTTTTTTTTATTTTTTTATGATTTTTTTTTTTTGTCTTTGTTCTTACCTTGTTATCAAAACCAGATAGATTTGCCCATACATTTCTATACAAAATTGAAAAAAAAAAAGAAAAAAAAAAGAAATCTGACCTACCGACCTTAGCACTGTGAGTCATGTAACTGGAAACACATGAATTTTTTGGCCTTAATGAAGCACATACCTGAGGTGACAGGAAGGTCAGGTTCCGGATCAGATGACACAGACTTTCTGTCATAGCTACTCCTTTTACAGGGGTGCCAACCCATTGGGCAGACTGCCGCATGAATAACAAACAACCAGTTGAACGTGGGTTGAATAGCTATATAGGTGAAAATGACCACAGCTAATAGGCTGTAGTTCGTTTTTTTGTGTGTGTGTGTGGTTTTCCCTTTTTTCTGTTTATGGCGTTAAGAGCCATCTTAAGTGACCAAGAGTGAGAATATGTAGTGAGGAGGTGAAGTCATTAAAGCCTCTTTATGTATTTTATAAATGATATATATTTTAGTAATAAAAATCCTATTTCTTCAATAATATAAAACACATTGGTGCTGCTTATATCAATGAGGTGACAGCCTTATTGCCTAATCAATCTATACATGTATTGCCGTCACCTATAAGTAATACCACTCCTTTTATCTTAAGCTATTATAGCAGGTCATATATCATGACTATTTTTAATTAAACTTTCATCTTTTGAATGTGCTCTTATGCCTATCATTATGTGCATTGAATATATAGGCCATACATCCTCTTAAATAAATAGTGCTATATGATAATGACATTTTGTTAGCAATACATCCCTGGTTGGCAAGATAAACCTGAATTACAACACAAAATAAGACAAATTTCTGCTAAACTGTCAAGGGCTATATATATATATATATATATATATATATATATATATATATATATATATATATATATATATATATATACTTTGATGATGCATGGATGCAGATTCAGTCATCCTGTTGCTGGGCTGCAATATCTAGGAGCTAAGAGAAGAGCATATATACAATGTAGACCTTACCTTGTTCTGGTCAGGATGGACACTGTAATAACTCTGTAATAATTATCAAACAGTCACTGGAATGCCTGCTATGTTACGTGGCTATGTATAGAGACTTGACCAAAATTGATAGTCGCATCCTTCCCACGCTTGGGTATTTCTGGAGAAGAGATGTTTTCTGTCATGGTGTGAGGGACTAGCTAGTAAACCAGATTACCATTAGTTCGGTGAGCAAGAAGCCAAAAGTGCCATTTCTACATTGAATTCTGCATAGTACAATGTAAAAGGACATCCTCAGTCTGGATTGTCAGGAAAGGTACGGCATTGGCATGTATTTATAAGTGCTGGGACTTAAATAAACACTGGTCTTGAACAAGCGCCGGGGTAAAGAGGCTTTGATTATCTTATACTCAATTCAAGTTTTAAATGAGCGCCAGTCTTGAATGAGCGCCGGGGTATAGCCTGCTGGTGTTTTGAAATCAATGAGTGCCCGGGTGCCTTTAGAGGTTAATACCACAGTCAGCCAATAAATGCATACATGATATGTGCATGTGTGAATAATTGCTAATATATGTATATGTGTGTGTGTGTATATATATATATATATATATATATATATATATATATATATATATATATATATATATACATGCACTTGTTGTGTTTATTGTCCGACCATATTTATTACAGTGCTTACAAAACATGTCCTCGATATCTGTATACATGGGCATTTCTTCCCCAGGTAGCAAGGAAACAATGGACCAATGTCGGCTTATATTGGGCCAACGTCGGCTTATATTGGGCCAAGCATGGACAAGTATGGCCCAATGCTCCATTGCTGATTGGGTCAAAGATGATAAAGTCTGTGCATCGGCCGTTGCTCAATTACGTCGATGTTGGATTTTACAATAATATGATATCTGATATCTTGATCAAACACTATTTATCTATATAAGTAGTATCTTTCCTCCACTTCTGTAAGTCACGCATGTTGGACAATTGCAATAACAATTCAGCATTGGAGGAGCATAACTCCAGTTCTAATAGGAGTGTTTGACATTGACCATCTCCAATTTCAAGAAGACTGACCATGCACCGAGTGTAAAGAGTTCAAGCTGAGTCTATCTCCCAGTGCCAATAGCCATTGCATATTTGATCTCTACTGACCATCAAAGGCATTCTACTACTTGTTGAATAATATATATCAGCGTCTAGTGGCCAGTCAATAATGCCGACCTGAGATACTTCTTGTTCTTGCTGTGCCTCCAGTGATTATTACAGCAACCTAACTATGACTGTTTTGGGGAAAAGCTCACTGTCCTGCCCTGTCCTGATCGTGATGGGGCCAATAAAAATATACCTGTCAACCTTCATGGTAATATTACTTAAAAGGAGTGGAGGGGTGATTCGTGCTTTATGGGATTAATGTGGCATTTTTTTTGGCAGACCTGAAAAGCTTATTTGTATGATGTTTTTTGCCAATAAAAATTGATAAACTCAAAAACTCAAACTCTAAACTTTAATTATTTAAGTCAGACAAACCTAAGAAGGAACACAAAGATGTGGGCATATTTCGTGAACCTATCAGTCAGAGTTGTGCCTATGTCTGTGAATATATGCATGAGACACATACAGACATAGAGAGAACAAAAAAGAGGACACACCCTTTGAAGATGGGCTGGGGAAGCATTCCCAAGGGGGAAACTAAGATAGAGAGGACATGGATGGAAGACAAAGAGGCAAAAAGCTTCCTTCTTCCATTTCCTCTTATGCAAATGGCCTTTTCTATGAGTAGATCCTTTGAAATCGAATAATTTATTGTTTTACAGGAGAAAAAAGGTTCATGGATGAGAGGCAATGAATCCCAAGAATACTTCCCAAATCTATGCATTTGTTGTAATGTAATGCAACAGCAAATATGAATGCGCAATATTTGGTCTAGACACCCACAGACCGTTTATAAACATGAATGTGTATAAAATGATCCTAGACAGTACTGGTGACCCAACTTGATAACGTGAACTTAAATTTCAGATAGAGAGAGAGATAGAAACAGAGACAGAGACAGACACACACAGGCAGAGACAGACAGAGACAAAGAGAGATAGAAACAGAGACAGAGACAGACAGAGGCATACAGACAGACAGAGACAAAGAGAGATAGAGACAGAGAGACATGCAGACAGCGACACACATCCATCTCTCTCTATCACAGAGATAGAGAGAGATGGAGAGAGGGGCAGTAAGACCATGTATCCCATCCAAGTCTACTCCTCCTGGCTGATTTTTGTGCTCCCATTCTCCCAATATTCTCTAAACTTGATGTAGTCACCTTTCTAACTATATAAGTAAAAGATCATAAAAGATTTTAAGCTATGTGTCTCCGTTAACGCTACTTAACTCTAAGACAGTTTGAAAGACATTTAAGCGCGATTTAAAAGTATAAATCGAGATACTATGTGGACGACTAATTCCTCAGAATTCATATTGATCAGATGAAGAACGCTCAAGTTCTAACCTCCTTCGCCTGCATTGTCAGCTGCTAAAAATAGAGCAGGATAACGATCGATCTCTTTTAATGTGTGCTGAACTAGGGGCTTGGGTGGATAATGCAAATAAATTTTAAAATTAAGTGTTATTCTAACTTTTCTATTAAAAACTTTGTTGACCTAAGTATATATATATATATATATATATATATATATATATATATATATATATATATATATATATATATATATATGGGTGGGGCTCCAGAAAATGTCCAATTTTGAGAAAAAATGATCAAATTTTTTAATTACCCTTAGACTTCTATAGTTTTACATGTCTGTGGAGGAGGTGATAAGCCATGAGAATGCTAAATATTGTGAAGTTGGGGTTTTTCCATCATTTTCTATTTTTTAGCTCAAAATGCATATATTTTAAGCATTAAGAGGGGTGTTACGTTCATCAGATTTGATTGAATGAGATAAAATTGTGGAAAAATGATTTTCAAACAATATACCATGATATATATTCACTGGAACCTGGTAGAGATGTATCTCTTCTATGCACAGAATATCATATATAAATTTTTCCTTCGTTTCCACATATCTTGTGGCATGCTTAAAATATCAGGTAAATTGAGAAAATGATGGATTTGCTCTAAGTTCATTTAAAAATTCTTGTAAACAACAAAAAAAAATATAAAATTGAACAATGTTCCACTAACTGACAATTGGAAATGATTGTATTCACTTTTATTACCTAAAGATATTTCTTTGATCTACTTATGCATTATAAAGGATTTTATCTTTGATAAGTCATTAGCCTGAATCCGATGAACGTAACATTTTTGGGGAAAATCATGAAATATCTCCTTAAAGAATATATCTATCTGGAAAATTCATATCCCATGCTGATTAGGTTGATTTTCTCAGGTTTACTGGTTGTTTAAAATTTTCTTCATGGATGATTTATGCCATACATATGCTATCATCAGTTTATCCGATGAACGTAACAGTCTGATGAACGTAACACCAAAAATCTGATGAACGTAACATAAATCCGATGAACGTAACATAAATCTGATGAACGTAACATTTATGATTGCATTCCTATTACAGCAAAACGATAATCTACATTGAAAAAATTCTTACACTAGCTGGTGCAGTTCACTACTTGGGTACCCTATTGATATTTGTTTTAACTATTATTGAAGAATTAGGCAAATTAGAGGTAAATCATCCATGTGAATCCGACGAACGTAACATAAATCTGATCAACGTAACATTTTCAATTTTCTGTCTTTTATCATACTTTGAAGTGGAATTTCCGGAATCAAATGGCAAGATCCTTTCCAGGCCCCCACCACACACAGTGTCAACTGAATTTCATCTTTATATGCCTTATATTTATATAATAAATTATTCCCCAAAGAAAATAGCCTTAAAAGGGTCATTTTTCTACCCCTCTTTGGGCCTCATTTATGGAGAGAAAACAGTAAAATATTCAGATTTTGTATATCTGCTCCAATATGTGGGTGTCAGACTTCTACATACTGTCAAAAAACTACCTCAAATGCATTCTATTCATATAGATAACACATTTTTTAAATAAAAACATGATTTTATGAGAAAAACTCTATTTTTAAAGATTTTCATCAGATAATGAAAAAATTTGAAAATTTTCTTGAAAATTCACGGTGATGTACAGAAGGGTCTCTAAAATATGTTGTATTAATTGCAAAATGGGTTAATTCAATGTGAATAGAGAAAAAAAATGAATGAAAATCATTTTTTCTCAGGGGACATGGATTTTTTGGTATTTTTCAAGCAAAATATGGATAAATTCAGAAAATAACAGGAAAAATATAATTTATTCCTTAGTTATTACATAAGTACTCATTGAGATCTTTGTAACCATGCTGTTCATATCACCTGAAATGATCTTATTACAGAGTTATTAAAGAAAACATGACAAATTTGCTTAATGGACATTTTCTGGAGCCCCACCCATATATATATGTGTGTGTGTGTGTGTGTGTGTGTGTGTGTGTGTGTGTGTGTGTGTGTGTGTGTGTGTGTGTGTGTGTGTGCGTGTGTGTGTGTGTGTGTGTGAAAAACTACAAAGCTACCTCTGTTATTGGGGATTTGGATTTGAGAAGAGACGGGGAATAAGTCGACAGAACATGGGGGAGGGTGGTGGGGGGTGGGGGGCTGACAATAGAAAATCACATTTAAAAGTATGTGACTACTATAAACAAGAAAAATAAAGATTGGAAAATTTAAATAAAATGCCAAAAGGGGGGGTGGGATATATCATACTGTCCCTTATTCCCATTTGTCAATAGGTCTTCGTATTCTTTTGCTGAGCATTTTGAACATTTGGCAATTAATTCTTTAACCATTTTATGCACTTTTACATAATCCAAACGTATATTTAATTGGCTAATGCTATGTCAACTAGTTGACATGAATGCAGTCTCGGCAGGTTAATGCATACCAGTGCTGTGATGACCCTTTCAAACAGCTATCTTAGCAAGGTCGGATGGTTGGATAGAAGGCAATTATACTTTTGTATGACAATTTATTTTTGATATCTTATCCCATTTACCATAACCACGTTTAAACCATTGTCAAACCGTAGCATGAATCTGCTTCTACAAGATTAATATCATGAAAGACCTACCTGGCATTGTGATGAGGTGCAGCCAACACGTTCATACAATTCTCGGATGATAAAATCCACCTGCTGGAGACTGAGACGAGGCATCGTAGTTCCATTAGTGGTATGATTAACATTTAAAAGTTCAAACAACTCTTCCACAATGTGAACATCGTCTTTCATCTTCATTTCTGCCACTCCTCCATTGTGATGGTCATCAACGTCAGCCACTGCCAAAGCTCCCAGAGCCAGCAGACAAACCCAGGCTATGGGGAAATTGGTTTTGGTCTCCATTTTGGAATGGATTTCTGTAAGAAGTGTATTTGTGGCTGGTGCTTACTTGTGATGGCAGAAAGTGGCAGCAAAATTATATCCAGATGGAACAGCTGCTCAATATTCGACAGATTATGTCTCTTTTTGTACAATGTTTCCTTGAAGTTTGCATGAAGGTTGGCTTGAGAAGTGGGTATCCCTCTATTTTGGCAGAAGCGAGAGATGGGTAACTGCTTCCAAAGTTATAAGGAATGTCTCATAAAGCAGCTCCTGCCTTCTCAGATCAAGTAAACCAACCCGAGTTATCGACTGAAGAATCTTAAAATAGCTTTCTTCTGAGGGAGATAATAATATGTGTGTGTTCTCTCAATGCCCTATAGGCTATAGGTGGCACCCTTGTCAACTGTATATATATAAATATATATTGACGCAGCCAACATTGACTCCTTGTTGTCTCCACCTCCTTACTCCAACACTGCCAATAACGTAATGTTGTGGGTGTGGGATTACTGTTGTGTTTTACTCTATGCTTTACTCAGTCACACCAGTCATATTCCAAAACTGTAGACAACACTGTGGAAGTGACCCAAAACAGGTTATAAATAATTAATATCGAACTCCCACGTCATCAGACAGCGACCCCTCCAGACGGTTTCTATCACGTTGCCTATAATAATGGCAGTCCAATGTCATCCATATGGTTTATTCTGGTATATCCTTTATAGGCTTGGGTTGTGAGCTGTGAACCAACCAGTCACGTGCTCCTCACTGAGTCTTTCAGTGCGTGTGTATCCTTAAGTGTGGCAAGTCCGGCTCATGATTGATAAGGGCGCTGATTCAGTCAGTTTACCCCCAGTGAATGTTTCCCAGTACATAAATGTAAATCACCATATTGCACCATGTCCTGTGACCATGTACCTGCAGGCTGTAGGCTATACGACCTGTATATGACCTGCTTGTTTACGTCCAGCGTTAATAGAGCCTGGAGTAGCAGGCAGTGACCGCACACATTGGCTGCAGGAAGGGGTGTGAGGTATGCTTGAAGCTCTACACCCAGGGCTCTACACCACAGGTAGAAATGTGAAAGCAGGTATGAACACTAGTACCCTGCGTTGTTTCACAATGCACCAGGGATTCCTTATAAGGGGAGTCAGTTGTGTTGTGTATGAGGTGGTAGGGGGGAAGGTTGTATCACCTTTCACAGTACCAAGCCAGCTGGAACGGTGTGCATGGCTGGAGGGGGCGAGCCTGCACCCGCCGGGCACTGGCCTTGAACGTATGGATGAAAGTGGTTGCCCACCTAGCTGTTACATAGGTCCAGTGGTGGTAGGCAGGTGTCCCCTTCTACCATTGGGTAATGAGAACAATGCTTAATTAATACAGTGTATACTATGTGTTGATAGTTAGGCAGCAGTGGTGGTTACATGAAGCTGGGTCCCCCACACCACCACTACAGTGCAGTGTTTCAGAAGCAGGTAATGTTTACAACCGGTCATAAGGAGATATGATAACAGTTTTAATAGTGATTATAGGCTTTTATTACACGATTTCTTGGATTTTGGGTGCTTTTTCTGGATATCCCCATGCTGATACCTGTCGATATTGCACACCATGATGCATGCATCATGACTTTTGTAAGGTGTGCCTGATATCCATGGATAACAGGCACTAGTGCCTGATATCCATGGATATCAGCACACCTTACATGTCATATGTCACATGTTAAAACCCATGCAATATTCCAGGCCAGGGTAGGGATCGAACCTGCAGTCTCACATCCCAAATCCAACTCCCTATGCACTGCGCCACAGGGACTGACGAGAGGTGGTTGGCTATAACTAAACCAAACAAAGGAATCCTAGCCGGGCGCCGAGGCGTGTGTACCGATCGTGTATACATAACCAAAGGACACGTTCAAATCAATCCAAGCCGACACGGCCGCTGAAGGAGGAGACGCGGTGGTCTAGCGGTTAGCACGTCGCGCTCAGCCGTGAGGGGTACATGGATCGCGTCCCGGTCTGGGCGCATCTTTTTTCGCCGTGTGCGCTGTCGCTGTCCGCTGCCAGGCGAGGAGGTGTATTATACACAAACATAACCGCGAGACGCCGTGAGTGGAGCAGGCGCGGTGGCCTAGCGGTTAGCGCTTTGCGCTCAGCCGTGAGAGGTACATGGATCGCGTCCCGGTCTGGGCGTATCTTTTTTCGCTGTGTGCGCTGTCGCTGTCGGGCGACGAGGTGTATTTTATACACAAACATAACAGCGAGACGCATTCAATGCTTTAGCTGTCCGCTGCCGGGCGATGAGGTGTATTATACACAAACATAACCGCGAGAAGCTTCTTTTTTCACCGTGTGCGCTGCCGCTCTCCGCTGCCGGGCGAGGAGGTGTATGTACCTGTGTACACAATGGCTGGCTTCGAGTCCCGGGGAAGGATTTTTGTTTTCAACTTGTTTTTATTGATATTCTATTGATTTTTTATTGATTTTTTATTGATTAATCGTGTAATAAAGACAGTAATGAATGGGCTATCGGGCACCTCGTTCAGTGTATCGTAGGATATCGTAACTCGTGGCCTACGGCCACTCGTTACGATATCCTACGATACACTGAACTCGGTGCCCGATAGCCCATTCATTACTCTCTTAATACCTGCATGTGTTTCTAAAGCATTACCATTACCTTACTGTGTCTATAACTATATGACTGGTGAGAGATGATAATGGTTGCAGTTGTAAGTTTAGAATCTAACAGTTTTAGAAACAGATATTTAATGTTTATCATCATGTCCGGCTTCTGAAACACCCCACAGGTATGGTGGGAGCCCCCTTGATGAGAGAATAGGGAAACATACCCCTATCTCCTGCAGGTGGGCTTTGTACAGATACAGTGTGGTGTTTCAGAAGCAGGTAATGTTTACAACCGGTCATAAGGAGATATGATAACAGTTTTAATAGTAATTGTAGGCTTATACCTGCATGTGTTTCTAAAGCATTACCATTACCTTACTGTGTCTATTACTATATGACTGGTGAGAGATGATAATGGTTGCAGTTGTAAGTTTAGAATCTAACAGTTTTAGAAACAGGTATTTAATGTTCATTATCATGTCCGGCTTCTGAAACACCCCACTGGTGTTCTATCAATAGAGGGGACTAATCCCTGAATTGATATTAATCCTTCAAAGGATAACGGTTACACCCAGCATCTATAAGTATTTGCTAATAATTCATACATTATGATCAACTACATTATAACTACATTACTGCGAGAACTACATTAGACAATTTCACAAATGAATGTGTCAGTGCCCGCGCATATGTGCACCACACACATCATGAGGGGATAGGAAAGAGGAGAAATAGACCCTTTTAAGTGGGCTAGGGGGGCCCGGATGATCAATGAATCATATATTTATCATATCAATATAGATAGTGCAGCATACCATGCAATAGTTAAGGGAAAATGCTTATGTGGGGAATTCCGGCGGAGGGGGAAATTCATGGATGAGAGTTTACGCTTAGCTGTAGATGTTACAAATATAACGGTTTATGAGGTCAGTTCATAATTTATGCAGCTATTAAACTCTACTCTATTAATTAAAGAATCGTTAGATTGGCATTAGACTTCAAAGTTCTTATTATAAAAATGATGAAATAAATTTGTATACATACTTATGTATCTAGGCCGTTTGTTTACTAACAAGGTACAAAGAAGGCTATGGCCTAGTATGGGTATGTGAAACGACCATGCCTGCCTATTTTAGATCACCTATGTCAGATGGAGGATGAGCGGAACGTTCAACAATAATTATTACGTCACTGCTTAGGGGGTGGGGGTCCTTGGGTTCCTCTATATGTTCCATACAAAAACAGTGACAAAGGGGTGGGTGAGTCCTGAAAATGCCTAAATAACAGTGACATAATTGTTGAACGTTCCAATAAGTGCTTACATGGTTTGGTAATAGGACCATTTCATATAGCCTAATAACTTTTTGTAATAGTCTCGTTAGTAGTTGTTATAAAACATACCATTTGAGACATTTTAAAGGCTGCGTGATGAATCAGGGTGTATCGGCATGATGTGTGAACGCTGTATGTTTTAATGTGTTTTATTAGGTCATGAAGAATATTGCAAAAGTGCTGTCCCTCTCCTAGCTATCCTTGTGTTAATACCGGAGATCTAGTATACAAAAATACTCCCCTCGACTGCATTCTGCAGGGCGTAGGAATATTCCAGATCAGGGTGGGGGGGGGGAGGACGATATTCTTTGGCCACCCAAAATTTGAAAGCCAGTATACATGTACACTTTTAGGGTGACCTTATTCATTTACTCACAAATTGACTTATAGCAGAAAATGCCTAAACTTTCGCAATTGTCCCTGGGGGCATGCCACTACATGGATAAGTATGTCCACAGACCTGAAAGATCCAGTGTTTCAGATCCGTAGTATGTCAAATTCCTCCACGTGCTATGCTCAGAATTTCAACAACTTGCATGGTGTACTATAGCACTATGTAGCAACAACTTGCATGGTGTACTATAGCACTATGTAGCAACAACTTGCATGGTGTACTATAGCACTATGTAGCAACAACTTGCATGGTGTACTATAGCACTATGTAGCAACAACTTGCATGGTGTACTATAGCACTATGTAGCAACAACTTGCATGGTGTACTATAGCACTATGTAGCAACAAATTGTATTGTGTACTATAGCACTATGTAGCAACAAATTGCATTGTGTACTATAGCACTATAGCCCTTTGTGGAGGGAATTTCTGACAACATGGTATTCACCCGCTCCCCTTCCCATTTCCCAGCAGGCCATTTCAAAACGATATCTATAGCTATGGTTTGAAATGCCCTCCTGGTCGTGCTTTGTGAAGCACACTTAACATGTCTGGTGCGGTTCACATAAATCTAAGAAGGGGGCTGTGTAAGATACTGCATATAATATGCTGAAGAGAAATAAAAAGACTCATTGGAATGCATGCGTCTGCAGGCTATATCTAGAGCTCCAACGAGATATTGGCACTCATACCCCAACTTATACCCATTTGTGCTCTGTGATTCTGTATCTTTCATCAACAATGAGCCAGACATCTTATGACGAGAAATCTATACCAGTCCTAGGAAACCAATCCACCTGAGTGCTTAGGTTATTGATTTGCATCCCGGTGTGCTGAAGTGTGTTCATCCTGACCCCTGCATGCTTATACCAGGAAGGCATTTCTCAAGATGGTATGACCGCTTCAAATTGTAGTGGGATCCCTCACTCCAAGGCCATAACAGTAATCAATGGTCGTTAATGATTGCACCCTTACGACTGCATACCCTACGTAATTACTACTAGTATATTAAATCTTGTTCGTACAGGGCAGCCATAGGAAGTTACCTATGATCATCCACTCTAATTTTGAGGGTTTCAAATCATTTTAGCTGTGTGCAATGGTACCATCTTGAGAAATGCCGTCCTGGTGGTCCCGCACCTACCACTGAACAGATAGTTTGATTTAAAAAAAAGGGCCCCCAAAAGGACTTACTTCAAATTTCCTAGTTAAAATTAAATAAACGAACATAAGCTTATAAATACAGACGACGATATGGCTATACTGCAATTTTAACATTCCTGTTTTGGGGAAAGTACCATAGAGCAGTTAAAACATACAACTTAGGATGTTACATTCCTGCTTATCGTCCCATGCATCTGTACATGGTAAATTTAATCACACTTCTCCCTTCTTGCAACCTGTATTCATACACATAAACAGGGGTGCAGTCACCTTGACATGCTACTTCTGCTCCTTTTACAAATGAATGCCCTTGGCCTTCTGTACGCGTGAGGAAGTGTGACTACACATGTATAGTGAGGTGGTAAGGAGGCGGGAGTAGTATATAGGAGCAAACTCAGCACATAGGAACAGCTACTGAGATCGGTTTGACCTACTTACGAACCAGAAGTGACCTTTTGACCTCAACCTCTCTACCAATCAGAAGCCAGCATTTAACCAGAAGTGAACAAACTGTGTTGTCATGGTAACACCTAGCGGATATTATTGGAACTGCTTATAGCTGGGTTTAGTGGAGACCCTTGTGGTTAAAAAAATTAGTGACATCTTTACGCCTGACACCTAGTGGATATTATTGGAACTACTTATAGCTGGATTCAGTGGAGCCCCCTTGTGGTTAGGAAGTGACGTGTAATATCCATGTAACTTTTAGAGGTAGGGAAAAGTATAACCTAGTTTTTTAGCGCTGATTGCTTGTTGAATACTTTATATATGATCTAATTTCTTAAGCTTCAATTGGTTGTTGACATTTGTGTAATACCCCTGGAATTTTAGGGGAGACATGACATTAACTTATTTTTTCTCCATATTGATGTTCATTGCATGATTTCAATGCTTTTGTTCGATGCAATTTAACCGTTACGACAAGAAATGACATGTGTAATTAACTCAACACAACACAACACAGGTTTTTCTTTTCACTTTTTTATTTTACAGACAACCTCAACATATGAATGTGCTTTTACCATTAGAAGGTTTTGTACATATGTGACAGAAAGAGGTGTTTGCGGTTAGTGATTTAGCTCATGTCCAATGCATTGACTTTAAGCTTTCATTCCAAGTATTAAAATAACATGTGCTACCGATTCTAGCTATGTTTACAATAGTAGGTTCAAACAATGCCCGAGCCAGAAAGTAGACGGAGTTGTTTTTCACTGAAGCTAAAAGCCCTGAAAGGTAGCCTTCCTTGAAATTTAGCTCTAATGAAAAATGAATATTTACCCCAACCAAGTTTAAAGCTGAAAGTCCCAAGGTGCATTGTAGACAGGTGAAACATATGGTTTCACATATTTTGCCAATGTTTAGATTACTTTTACAATGGCATAATACACCCACTTTGGGGTAAATTTTTAGTTCCTGAAAGTATGCTGCAAATTTTTGCACGCTGCCTAGTGTGTACCTGGTATAATGTCGTGGACATGTCTCTTTAGTGTGTAATTGATATACTCCAATACACCAATCCTTTGTCTGTAATGTAACATTGTTATGTTTAAAGTAGTCAATGCAAATAGCAAAAGCATCCCAAAAAGCCACATTAAAGAACTTGCACATATTAACGCTATTTAAACAGTGGTTAACAGTGTCTGGTTCAGCTCCTCTAAAATATTGAATGTTGTCTACAGAAATTGCTTCCCAGAAAAAGTTTTCTTCACATCCACATAATACACTACTTATATTATTGCCTGGAGTAATTGCGGAAGGTTTACCTATGTTGTGCTCGACTGTAAATGAGGTTGCATATAAAATTCAAAAGGAGGGTTAGATATTATAGTGCCTGCTTAGCTAAAACACTACCAAAGACCAGATAAGGACAAAAAAAACTCTTGTCTGGTGAAGTTGACACAAGGAAAAAAGCGGAACTGTTTTACAAATCACTTTTCTTTTTTTGTTTCTCACGCCTAGTTTTTTTGGGGGGGATTGTTTATCAGTATGTATACACATGACAGAATTTCACACAGGATACGTGACAGAATACAACCTTTACATCTTTTAGTAAAATTTTACTGTTTTACAGAATTACTTTTCCTTTTTTATTTTTCCACACAGTATACAACCTTAAACTATGTAATTTTTACTTTTTACTTTTTTACTTTTTTTTAACTTTTTTCACACAGGATACATGAAAGAACACAACCTTTGATGCAGTATACACATGACAGAATACAACCTTAAACTATGCAATATTTACTTTTACATTTTCCTTTTTTTCTTTTTACTTTTTCACTTTTTTCCACACAGGATACATGATAGAACACAACCTGAACCTTGATTTTTACTAAAACGTTTTTACAGAAAATGCTTATACAAAAGAATAACTTTCTTAACCTCTGAATCACTTTTTGAAGTGGTAAATCTGACATTGTAAATGCTTTGGTATCGTTTTCTAAACCAGCTATAGATTTTGAATGTTACCATCATAAGTTTCCTTGTAAGAAGAGTCTTTTTTATTTTTTCAGGCACAAAAAGTAAATTTTGTAATTTTTTCATTGCCCATGCTACACTATAGTTTTCTATGCATTAAGATGATACACTATAACGCTTTGATGATTGTAACACATGAGCACCAGCTGTTGAACTGGTACATATGTGACACTACAATGCTATGAAACATGTTTAATTTTGACACAAGAGGAGCTGTTGACCAGATTTTTTAAAAAAAAAAAGCTGCTGACCACTGACCTTTTTTCACTGGTAGAAACTCTTGTAGTCTTGTTCCAGAAGTGGTCCCACATGTGTTTGAAGAGTTTCCAGCATTTGAGGCTAGCGGTGTGGCCACAGTGTGAGGGGCAGGTGGGAAGGCACATGGCAGAAGACTCAGAACGGTTCATTTCATTTACGTAGGACTGAGTGCCAATGTGGATTTTACCTGTGCCCTTGTAAAGGTTTACCAGAACCAAAACAGGGCATGAAGAAGGTGCATCAGTGGAGATGTCCAAATAAAGTTGGACATTTGCTGATTAGCCGTCTGACTTGGGGAGGTGAAAGGTTAACACACCTTTCAAAGGGTCTATCTATGTAGAAGCGAATGGCCAGACCTTTCACGTTGGGCTTCTTGTACACCTCTATGCATGTGTTCTTGTTACCTTAGGGTAGAAAATTTGGTTAGGAGAGGATGTAATATTTTGCCTGCTCACTTTTTCAACAGGCCATTTCTTGGAAGTTAATTTGATGCTCTCATTTTTGTCTACAGACCAAAGGTGTAGCGTTCTTGGTGGGGGTGGTGATGGTGGTGGTGGTGGTGGTGCTGCTGCTGCTTTAGGGGTTCTCTGCCTTTCCTTTTTTTCCACCGGTTCAAAACCCGTCTCTGGCCATGTTCCTGACCCTGTCCCTTTCTTCTTTCTTGAGTTGGTGGAAGAAGTTTTCTCATCAGTCAATAGTGGGGGGGAAGCCAGTTTGCTCGACATAACTGTGGAGATGCTGGTGGTGGTGTAGTGAAGCTGTGGTAGGTGTGGTTGCAGCACGTGTGATGATCAGTGAGCCACTCACCACTGCTTATAAACCCTACTTTTTCCCCTCCCTCACTCCAGCAGCAGCCTAATGAGCCTGTATATGCAACCTTGTTTTGTTTATGTTAGACTGCCCGCCATGTTGCCACCGTGTACAGTGCGTTGAGCAGCTTTTTTCCTTCCGCCCCCTTTTCCCCAGTACCCATTACCCCCACCCCCCTATCAAACTGACCACTAAGTTGCCACTGTGACCATTGATGGTGCAAGGTTTACTCACATTAGACAAAAGCTGCTCAGCTGATCATGACTCCTGCTTCATTACCTCTGAGCTTATCCACTTCTCACAGAAGAGAAATGGAGGTTTTTATTTCAGACATAAGGGGTGGTGTAGAACAAGGTAAGCTTTTTTAACTGTGGCGGTATTGTCCTGAACATTATCCTTCAGACGTGTTTATTCCTCCCAATTTGAATTCTAGAGAGTATTTCCTTCAAAACAACACTGCACATTACATTATCCCCCCTTGTCCCAAACAGAATCATATACGAAAGGGTGTTCAGAACTGAAATTGGCCACTCCTCACTAGGCTGTTGTCATATAGTGAGGGTGGTAACTCAAATATCCACTGAAGGTTGCAAAGTTGTCACAGCTTATCCTGTTAACCATTTTACACCTTTTTGAAGAAAAAAGACAAAAAAAAACCTCTTGGGTTTTTTTACCTGTTGGTAAAAAGTAAAAACCCGCCAATTTAACAAAGAATAAGTTTTTTTAATTTTTGTTTAAAAAAAAACGCTAAGTTTCCACATGCTCCATGACTCTTTTTTTTTTATTTTCCATGTCAGTGTAAAGCACTTTTGTGCAGGTTAAATTTACATTTTTTTTGCTCGCCATTTTTAAAAAAAGAAAATCTCCTTGTCACTAAATATCATTTTACATGGCACACAATAAATAAAATGTTTCCATCAGCATGTTGAAAACTAGTAGTCTACACCCCACCCTGTTTGCATGCTGCACCACTGCCATTGCCATCTGTCCAGGATCAAAAGACAAGTGTGGATTTCATCCTTACCTCTAGTCCAACCACAACCCCCCCCCACAACAACAATAACCACTGGACACTGGACCGTGCAGGATACTGATGACAGCGGTTTAACTAGTCCTCAGGGCTCGTCCGCGCTGACCTACATACGCGGATGCTGACGCGACAAGCACTAGGTGGGCAGCTGGTGCATTCCTCAGGACTAGCACAAAGTCTTCAGGACTAAAATCTAGTCCTCAGGACTATGCCTCTAGCCTCTGCAAATGAAGATGTAGTCATTGAGACTAGACGCATAGTCATGGGGACTAAATGTAGTCCTGGGGGCTAAAAGATAGTCCTCAGGACTAATATGTGGTGCCCGTACTTAGGGTAATGAATTATTCTATTGATACCTAATGCAGTTGGGACTATATAGGTGTAGTCCCCAAGACTATAGGAATTTAGTCCTGAGGACTACTTTTAAGTCCCCAGGACTGCACTGTGTAGTCCCAGGGACTAAAGATACAGTCCTGGGGACTAGAACATTGTCCTTGGTACTAGAGACACAGTCCTTGGGACCAATGCCCTAGGCCCCAGAGGTGCCTGTCAACATGTTTGTACAGTCAAATAGGTATAGCCCTGGGTGCGAAAAAGCAACCATTGTTCCATAGTCCCTGGGATAGAAAATTAGGCCTGAGGACTGTATAGTGGTCCTCAGGACTAGTCAGTCCAGGACTAACACTGTTATATCTGTAGTCTCCAAGACTAGAGAAACAGTCATGGTCCCCTGGGGACTAGATTCATAGTCCCAGGGCTACCTCTGTTTGGTCGTGAGGACTAAACATGTACTTCCCTAGCCCTCAGAACTAAAGTAAAGTCCCCAGGACTATATCTGTAGTCCCCGCTGCCCCCTGCCGTAGGCCACTTCGCTTCTATTAGCGGTAGTCCTCAGGACTATGCCCCCATCCACACCACGTCTGTCTCTGCGTAGCCTGCGCGTATCTAGGTCAGTGCGGACGTGGCAAGAGCTGTAGTCCTGAGGACTAGTTAAACCGCTGTCATCGGTATCCTGCCTGGACCGTGCTTGTATAATAAACCTTTCTTTGCTTTTATGTTTGAGCTAACATGAAGGGTGGTAAAAGCAGGCATGCGCCTAACCAGGTGTGATATAGCATCATTTCACTCACTCATAATAACACTCTCTTTACCACACCGTCTGGCCGAATGTATAAACTGCCACTTAGGAAACATAATGTGTTAGAAACAATGCATGGTTTATCTTTATGGATATGATCAGTTGTTGTAAAATCTAATGGGAGTATGGGAAACTGTGTGTGTATGATCCATCATCATTTTGGTACCATGTCAGATTTAATCTCCCTAAAGGGTTCCACTTAGATAAATAAAATAAAATGACAGCTCCTCTCCAAGAATTGACTCCCTGTGCCAGACATAAGGGGGACAGAGCCAAATGGATAGTTTTATTGTAATTGGGAAGTGATAAGCATTCTAAAGAGGGTCTAACCATGCAGATTGGACCAGTAGAAGTCTCTGGATGAAAATTCCATTCAATATACATGCATTTAAGCCCAAAACCACGCTTTAAAGCGCGCTTGGGCACCTAGGATCAAAGCCAAACGTTGGATTTTACTTTTTTCCCCTATACCTCCAGTTTCACTCATTATAATATTCTCTGCCGCTTCAGGATGAAAAAAAAGACAGGTGTAAGATTTGACCATGAAAGGTGGTTAACTTTTACCTCCTCCTGGCTTACTTGTCATTATTAACATGTTCAAATTTATGGATTACACCCTGTTTGCATAATAAACGATTTCATGTATAAACTGAAAAAATGTCGGACAAGCCACGCCTACGCCACATGCTTCAGGATCAAAAAAGGAAAAAAAAGGTGTTGCATCTTACCTCCTGGTTCATTTATCATAACATTTTCCATGAATGAACCTATCAACATGTTCCAATTAGCCTTTTACATGGTACACCCTGCCATGGCACATGTGCCATATGTTTTAGGATCAAAGGAAAACCTCCAGTCCCACTCATCATAACATTCTCCCACTACAACTCACCAGCATCAACCACTGGACACTGCTCCATGCTTGTATAAGCTGGTCACTGGTTCATGGTTGAATAACAAATAATTTTCTTTTGATGTTTAAGCTAGAATAAAGGAGGCTGAGTGTTAGTAAGATAGGATAGGTAGGTGTAAAAAAGGTAGGGTAAGGTAGGAGTAGGGTAGGGTGGGGTAGGGGTAAAGTATGGGGTGAGGGGCACCCCTTAAGTAACAGGGGGTTAGCGAGTGGATGTATGTATAACATACACACACCCCCTACCCTACCCTACTTTACCCTATATAACCCCTACCTACCTCTACCTACCTACTCACTCCTACTTCCTACCTACCTACCTACCTACCACCACACCAATGGTAAAAAGCAAAATATCCCACAGATTTCACACTGTTTAAGAAACAGGTGAAAATGATAGGAGTCACTTTAGGAATTCAAATGGACACCCTACACTATCTTACACGTGAAGACAATCCTGCAGCACTCAAGCATTATGGAAGGTTCATTCAGCTTCATTCAACTGATGTAGAACTTACCACTTTGTCCACACTCATCTCAAAACTAGCTGATGCTCGTAAACCTTTTGAAGTTTTAGTGGACGTCCTACGTGGACTTGACTTAAAAAAGGAAAGCTGTTACGCGGAGGCATCATTGAAAGCGGCGGAAAAGACCACGTATGAAAAATAAATGGAGGATATTGTAGTCAATTTGTTTTATAACCGGCTACTGCTGCTGCTGCTGCTACTACTGCTGCTGCTGCTGGCCACTGCTGCTGGTTAAAAGAGGAAGTCAATTGTCACCCATTTGTACAACGACTGCAGCACAGGATGAACGTGAAGAATGAGGAGAATGTGGACATGGAGCATGACACAGGAGCAGCGCCCACTCGTTAGATACTGGCAACGATGCCTTCCCACATTTGTGGTGATATCTACTCACCAACATCTACAATGGAAACACACTGATCACCAAGCGCATGTGCACAGAGAGAGAGAGAGAGAAAGAGAGAGAGAGAGAGAAGTGATCTTTTAGTGTGATTTAGGAGTTTGTAGTGCTTTTAGTGTGATTTAGGAGGACTCGGGGGACACACTTTTTGCTGATCCCAAGACTGGATCAACTGCGACGTCATGCTTGTGTGTGACAATGATTCTGCATCAGGACTGTAACAGATGGGGTATAGACCTCCTCGATATCTATTAGGGTTAAGCGTACTTATATACCAATTGGCTATGTAGAACCCACAAATAAGGTGAGCGCTAAACCATCTATTGTATCTTGTCAAATTTATTCTATTGCTACAAGCCTTCAACGAGCTGTGATTTTTCATTTTTGAAATAAAATAGGGACTATAAGCCGCTTTTTTCCCCACATAAACATGATGCTATGTGCTTAGGTGGTTGGTGTTTCTAAAGAGCACAAAGTGGCGGCACCTAGTGAAAAGCAGACGCACACACAGGTGGTCCACCACCACCACTCGCTAAGTTGCTATACCACCTAACCCACCTACCCGCCTGCCCTACCTACCCTATATAACCCGCTTGTATGTTTTCTGCCCTATCATAACCTACCTACCTACATACCTACCAACTATCATGGAGGATTGCCTTCCGGATAATTTGTTATTGAAAGTAAGCAACAAACTGCCTATGGCAGAGTACACTCGGCTAGGTGTTTATTTAGGACTGAGAATGAGTCTCATGGAGTACATGAAAAGTGAAACCAGCATTGCTTCAATAGCCAGAGAAATACTAACTTGTTGGTACAGGAAAAATGTGTGTTATAAATGGATGGTATTAAGACATGCACTGAGTGAGATAGGACGTTATGATTTGGTGGAATACTGCAGATGGTTCATGGCATATCACAACATGGTGGATCATAGTGAAATACCTGCAGAGGAATGGAAAGTAGAAATTTTGTTTGTTGACCTTGCACAGAAGTTGCTACGAGATTGGAAAGAATTGGGAATGGAATTGGAGTTAAGTTTTCCTGAGCTTAACCTCTGCTCTACACCAGTTCCCTCCAACAGAACTGTACAAACCCTGTCCTTGAAGTTCTTAAGGTGTGGAAATACAAGAAGAAATCTCATCCCAGCAGTTTAATTGTGGCGTTAAACAACATGGGTCGTGCCGACGTAGCTCTTTACGTAGAAAGTTTAACGGAGGTTTCACCTAACTTAAAAGACACCACTGTTAAGGTTAGAGCTTTCATTCACCATGGATCAACAAGAGTTAACACCTCTTTCTGTTGCATATGTACAAAAAGAATTAATTACAAGTTTAAAAAAAAACATACATTGTGTTGTGTTGTGTTTCATATTTCATAGTAAGAAAAGTAAATTGGACATGATTTTAGAAATGAATGTTTGCCAGTACCTGCTTACCTGCTTAGATGGGGCAGGAAAGATGAGATAAATGCCCTTTTAAGCTTGCCCATCTTCAGGCTTGGCAAGCCTGGTCATTTGGAGGAGTACCCTTCTGCCTTAAGATCTCATCAGTAGCGGATCCAGGGGGTGGACTGGGAGCACGCCCCCCCCCTAGACTCCCTGATATTGGGGCCTGGTTCAACACTTAACAATAGGGAATATGGTACCGAACCCCCTAGACCAAATTTTCTTGGCTGTGCCCCACCCTGCCTAGACCACCCCTTCTGGATCCGCCCATTCAGGGACACCGTCACCCACCTTAGAAAGTCTACCACCTCATCTCTGCTGTTACTCATAGTATGACTCATAGTATACATACCGTAGTCAGCCACCTATATCCAATGACCACAATTTTAAATTCAACATTGATAATTATTATTAATTGATATCGATTCGGGCAGTTTGCATTTTGTCGGTTTCCTGTTCTTTGGATGGTCGGTATGTTCATTTATATGGGGCCATTTAATCATGATTGATTGGATTACGAATCACTCTGCTATTTGAGCCCCTGATAGCAAATTGGGGGAAATTCTGTTCTGCCTTTTTCTATGCTCATCAGCAAAAAAAAAAAGAACATTCCCCACTGTTGTTACCTATATACAACGTATATGTCAAATATTTACGTTTGAAATTTACCTTCAATTAACCCTTCAATTTTATCAGCCCTTTTTTCATATCTTTCTTACCTGACCGCTGGGATATCTTAAGTGAGCTTTTTTTTCTTGCCACTGCACGCCCAAAATCTCACAAGCCATCTCTTTTGATCTGGGTCCAGACAGACTGCTAGAATGTGAGTATGAAAGTACTATTGGTCTATGCACATTGCACACGTCCTTTCTTGGCGTGTGCAATATAGTCAGTGACCTATGTGCTTATCCTTATATATAGAAAATCAACACATCAGCCAACAAGAGAAAGATATCAGCTTTATAAAGACAATTTATGTAAATCTGAAAGTCTACTTTTTGTTAACCAGTTTATGGAACAAAGAGATTGTGATTGTAGTGTAGGATTGTGTACAGAGGGCAGAGTGAGAGCAGGAAGGGGACATGTGTGTGTTGGAGACTACTGTCTGTGTTGTTCCTGTTAAAGCCTTTCTTTGTTCTATAGATGAGAAGGATCTTGCTCTTTTGTTAATCCCTGTCTTGTCTACTTTTTAGAACTATATGCCACTTACAACATATTCTCCTCCTCCATTGTATATTGATAAATCCCCATCTCTCTCCTAACACACACACACACACACACACACACACACACACACACACACACACAAACACAGACAGACAAGCACACTGATGATTCCCACTTTCCAAGTCCCCAGTTAATTTTTGAGTCCCCAGTTGATAGGAGATGTTGGCCAAGTCCCCAGTTAATTCTCAGGTCCCCAGTTGAAGGGTGACCTTCCAAGTCCCCAGTTCCTGGCAACATCAGGAACCCCATAAGAAAGAAGCTTTGATTCCCTTCGAAATGCACCTAAGATCAAATCAATCGGACCAGCGAATATTTCAGCAGGCAAATTTTAGGAAGTATCGTAAAAGAGTCCCTATTCAAAATGTCAGACTATGGCTTCACTATTGAGGGTGGAGAATGGATAATGGCTGAGTGGGCATTAGCTCTTACACGTGTACATGGTGCAGGCTTCATCTGCTCATTGTAGGGCCATTTGGAAAAAAGTACCTCCGCTGCGTGATGGGGCACGTAAAAGCATTGTCTTTGCTCTTACTCATGAACCGTTGCACTTAGAGACCCGTGAGTGGGTGCAAATCAAAGCTTACTGCAAGGGCTATCAGCCTGATTTGTTGGGGCCCATGTTGACCTACACACACACTGTCACACACAGACAAATGCACCCACACACTCACACACACCCACACACACACTCCCTATCTCTCTATCCCTCGCACACGCTGTCTGACTCTGTCTCTCTCTGTCTCTCTATCCTTCTGTCTCTGTGTCTCTGTCTCTGTCTCTCTCTCTCTCTCTCTGTCTCTCTCTCTCTCTCTCTCAAACACATATGCTAAATCAATCATAAATTATAAGGGTTTGTCAGACTTACAATAATTGTGTTCACAAACAGTAGGCTCGTCATAGGCTAAGCCTAAAGAACATAATTATTTCAATGCATAAATTGTCATATATATAAGTGAACTACATATATTATGCATCAATGTGATTGTATATATATATATATATATATATATATATATATATATATATATATATATATATATATATATATATATATATATATATATATAGAATACCTTTTTTGAAATTATTCCATTATATATGTTGGACAGGTAATAATGAGTAACAATGATGTAGGTATGCATGGAGCAACCTCCTTGTACCTATGTATAAAACGTTAGTCTAAGATCTGATGTGAAAATTATTTTCCTTCACCACTAACGCAGGGGAGTGGTAAAGCGATTCATTGAAGACATCCGTCTGTGGTAAACAACCTCACATAACTTTAACATTATGCATTATTATACATTTATAGTTACAATGTAAAATCATGACTATTAATTTTCGTTCCGGTTTCTTTTTGTTGTTGTCAGTAGTTGTTGTTTTTTGTTTTCTTTAATTATAATGATTTTACCTGAAGAAGGACTATGCTGTTCCGAAACGTTATTACTAGTTCCCCATGAAACAAGCTACTTTCATTATCCTTCTTGGTTGTGCATTTCCGTCAACTTTATGATAGGCTTTTAACATTGTGGATTACCCAAAATATTTGGAATATCAAGGGAATTAAGGCTCTACATAATGGCACACCCACTTGTTTTATGGAGAAAAGATGTACATGTATAGCCTACCCTAATACATAAGACGACAGAACAGCTTATAACCCTATCTATAACGATCAAATATCAAACATTTGAAAATACTTTGTCGAGACCATTATTGTCTTTGTTATTTTCAATCAATAGTCAACATCATTTTTCTTTCTTCTTTTTTTGCAAAATAAAGGATCCACGTGTTGTGTAAGCCATCAGAACTCATGGTAATGGGCTGATCTGATGGACGGTATTCATATTGTATATTATCATAACGTGTGTACACACGTGTGCAAAATAAACACAATACATGGACAATAGAGCCATGGTGAATATAAGTCTGATGGTAAGCAAAATATAATAACTGGGACTCAGAAATCTCGTTTTACATGATGATTCAATTGTGAAACCAGTGGAAATTGAGACATTGGTCGTTCAATATAGGATTGACCTCAAACACATGACTAGTAGAAAGAAAGTGCTGAACATGGGAAGTGGATATTTCATGGATATTTAGACCTATACAGATTTCCGAAAGTGAATCATTCAGCGCGCAGGCCTTTCTACTTGTTCTGAGTTCTGGGGGTCTTATTGAGAATGGTCCTGTGGAAGATCTACTCAGCTAAAACAATATCAAAATGAAGCTTTTGGAAATCTAGGACCAAAATGCCATATTATTGTTTTATCAGAAATGGTGGGCAGGGGGTATTTGGGGAAACCTCTTTCATAAACTTTATTGGGGAAAATTGAACATTGAAAAAGTGCAAATTTTGTCAAAATATTCCATTCAATTGAACATGCACGATATCAAAAGAAAATGTTGACAACTTGCCCTCTCACACTCACCCTAGGAGAATGAAATTCACGACCAAATTCGAATTTTGAAGGGGGGGGGGTAACCAAAGTGACTTTCATGTGATATATCAAATAACAGGGAGTGTTTTTTCTAAGACATAGTGGATATTTACCCTCTAGATAACTAGTAACAAAAACATAATCATGGATAAAACAAAATTAATCCCTGTTAATCTCGTTTGATTATAGACATGACATTTGTCTGCCATTTTGGATTTAGCCTATCTCTGCACATGTGCAAAGTCGATGACAGCGTAAGTCAAACGTTTTGCTATCTGCCTAGTTTACCTTTGGTTATTTATTTTTACATTGTGGTGAGAGAATGTTATGGTCTGTCCACTGGCGACTTGTTCATGTAACCCCAGAAGGCTGTCTGTAACCCTGTGCCCCACTTGTTTTGCTGCCAGTAATTCCAAGTGATGTGTCCTTAGGTGGACATGTCCTTGGCACCACTGTCCAGTTGCTCACCTAGTGCTGCAGAGTTAGTAGGATCCTTTAACAGTCGGTTCAGAACCATGCCTGCTTTCAATAATGCCTGGTTTGTCTGGCTGCTTGATCTTTGGCCAGAACGGATTATGTCCTGACCATTTTCAGGCACAGTGAGTCCCTGGCTAACTGTTAACCCACTTGTATCTTCAGTGAAGTTGGTGTTACCCAGTTGTCCCAGTGCACAGTGAGGAGCATTGACTGTCCTAAAGTTATGTCCAGGGCTGCTACATCAGAAGGCAGGAGTGTAGTCAAAACCTGCTAAGAATCCAGGTCTTGCTTTCTCAGTAAATCCATGGACTTTTTTAAGACCAACTTCTTTCCCCCAGTCAGTAAAATTGAAGGGGGCTTGCTTCCCTTCTTGGTTATCATCCCCTTGCTGACTCATGGTGAGGTGAGCTCCTCAAAGTTGCTGCTGCTGCTGCCGAAGCGTGCTGGACACTGAGCGAGTGAGTGGGCCATGTGAGAATGCACCCCCTGCACCCGGGTTTTACCCCTTTCCCCTGTTCTCCGCCCCAGGGAGGGGAGGGGCTGCAGTTAGGTTGTGTCACTTATTTAAACTCCATCAACAAGTTGATGTCCCTTACTCCCTGCTTCCTCCTTTACTCACCCTACCCTATTTTACCTACCTACCTACTTTAGCCTAGTTTACCTTTAAATCTTAGTTAGGTCCTTTTCCCCAGTATATATTACCCCCACTTAAACTGACCACCAAGTTGCCACTGCGAGAATTGATGGTGCAAGGTTCACTCACTGCTCAGCTGATCATGACTCCTGCTTCACTACTCTGAGCTTATCCACTTCTCACAAAAGAGAAACGGAGGTTTTTATTTCAGACATAAGGGGTGGTGTAGAACAAGGTAAGCTGTTTCAACTGTGGCGGTATTGTCCTGAACATCATCCTTCAGACACATTTATTCCTCCCAATTTAAATTTTAGAGAGTGTTTCCTTCAAAACAACACTGCACCGTTTGTCCATCCATAAGAGAACAGTTCTCTGACAGTGCTTGGGGCGTCCCTGGGGTCGCGCCCCTTCACCTGTGCTAATTGTATACATGGCTTCATTCAGGATGTCGCCTCTAGGTGGTGTGGAAGGTGATACTGGTCTCAGGTCAGGAGTCTCCATATCTGTCGCGAGCTGCTCAGCAGTTGTGTTGACAACAGACACCTGTTGCTACTTAAGTAGCCCCCTGGGGTCAAGCCTCAGGCGTGGGATGGAGTGGATTCAGCCAATTAGCGTGCTGATGAGACTCAATTAGGGCGTGGTCAAACAGTAGGCCCTTCTATGATTGACAGGTCGGTGTGAGCGTCCCCCACATGGTGTGTCAATTAATAGACACCTACTTACCTCATCGTGTGGGGACGCTTTCACTTGTCACCAGATGTCCTAAGTGTGACACTGTGACGCTATCTGTCTTAAGAATCCAACATAAGTCGTGCGCTGCCACCTGGTGGCAGGTTGTGTCACGTTCCCCTTATGGGGGCGGCCGAGCTGCTCCATGGTTCCCCATGTGTTGCTCAGGTGTCGCGTGGCCTAGTGTCCATGGCCCCTGGTCCTGCCAGCGTGCCCATGCCTTGGCATCTTGATAACCCCAGCGTGCTCTTGTCAAGACATCCATCTCCAATGAGAGACCTGGTTCAAGTGATGATAATCTCAATGTACCTGACCTGCCTCATATAGCCTATCCACTAATCGGTGGTCAATTAACGGATCCCTGTATAATAATTATATCCTTTGCCATGCAGGAAGAACCTGTTAATTTGTATAACCATAGCTATAATTACTGACTTTTCAATTTCGACCCAGTAACTTAAGACTCAAGAGCTAAGAATGGCCTCTAGTGATCTAGACATAGGGGCTACATCTGATGTCGTTTTCCAATTTTCTAACCATAGAATTTCTATCATATTCTCGGTTTCGACTTCTTTATCAACCTCCTATTACAACTTACAGTTTAAAAGCATCATTTGTAGTGGAGATAATTTCACTGGAAATCTATCGGGAAAAAAACAAACTTCTACTTTGACTTTCCCATTGCCAGAAAATGAACCACCAATCTCTCCCAAAATCAAACAACACATGGAGACAACACATTCAAATACAGTCACTGACTTAAACAAATTTATTTAGATCCATTTATTCATAGGTAGCAATAGAGTAATCACTCTTCTTTTCGGACATCCATAACTAATAGAACGGGGGTCCTACTACATGTCATATAGCTTCAGTGTTACACTGACGGTCCCCAATATCATCTCACGATTCTGGCCTCAACAGTGCTTTTTTGCTCATAACCCCAGTTCCTTATCCAGCCATAACGCACTCTGAGACCTTTTCTTCGTCTTCAAGAAGCTGCTGGTTTCAATCCGGACATGTTAATAAATGGGAGGAATATAAAAAGTCAACTCCTCCATACATTTCCTGTTAAAACCGTTTAGGTTCAACGGGGAATCGATCCCCGGCCGCTGTCCACTCTACCAAGGCGACCGGTGCTAGAAACCAATGTCCATCAAGTATTTGAAAAAATTTTCCAACATACCTGATGTTTACAGACCTCGTTAGCATAGAATCCAATGGAGGAAGGTGGAGTTATTAACAGGGAAACTTCCATAGATATCCTAGATGAACATGCCATGCCTAACTTCTCCATTTTCTTCGAAAATATATAAGAA
Organism: Acholoe squamosa; assembly: GCA_949317995.1. Taxonomy (NCBI): domain Eukaryota; kingdom Metazoa; phylum Annelida; class Polychaeta; order Phyllodocida; family Polynoidae; genus Acholoe; species Acholoe squamosa. Next base: position 22,334,098 of record OX439048.1, read on the forward strand.
TCCATTGATTTTCCATAGCGATACGTGTCGGGACCCGTCATTGCGGCTTGCCGACCCAGTTCTTCAGCCGAAAGTAGGTCAGGTACATCCGGGCACCTACCCGCTTCGTCAACAAGACGCAATGGCCGTGTACCGGGCCGTGTGCGTTGGATCGGTATGGAAAATCAATGGATTCTTATTTATTTATAAGAAAATGGATACAAAATGTAGGCGAACACCAACTAGAGATCGTATATTTGGCAGTGTTAGAAGTACAGGGCTTGACACGCTTGGATTATACCCGAAAAATGTGTGTAAAGGTGGAGGTATGTCAGGCAGAACGACAACATGGCCACGACGGCTTGGCAAACCGAGCGGATCGTATGCACTTACAAACTTGTGGGTTTATGGGTTAAACCCATAAACCCACTCGTGCGTTCCCATAACATACATTAAATGCATAATAACAGTTCTACACTCCTGGTCCTGGCCTAGCAGGTATGCCCTGAACAGGATTCCAGGTATTATGTCAATGCCTCACTGACCCCATTTATATACTTAGAATGAAACAGTTATACTTTATCGAAACATAATTTTATTGATATATCTAAAAAACAAAATAGGAAATAAATATAGCTGCATGTCCTATTAGTGGAAATATTGGATAATGTAACTCGGTGTGAGAAGTCCTTAAAGTTATTCATGTTTATTGAGATTGACAAGAAAATGTATGTATACACTGTGATACGTTCACACTATGAGCAAGCTCATTCTATATCCTCGTGTAGAAATCGGCTACAATGTCTGTATAACTGACTAGGAATACATTGAATTTATAACAGACAGACATGTCTGGTAGAAAATGTGCCCCACAGTCTTTTCAATAGTTTTGCCCCTTTCCTGCCCACCCCTGTCCACCTAACCCGCTTCCAATGAAAAATTTGCCAACGCTACCAAAATAAGGAGTAGACCTATACATAATTGTATACATACCGTTGGATATGTACTACATGTATAATGTAAAGGAATTTCCCCGTGCAGAATAGAAGAGGAGGGGGTTATATGGTTTGAGTATGTACACAGAGGGGGGGGGGGCAAATGCATACATGGTGCAACATGCAGGGGGGGGGGGCAAAAATAAGCTTACATAGTTAACGGATGTCCCCCAACAGAGAGATGACCAAGTGGGCAAGCAAGCATTTCAGAACCAACAGTAGCTCACTCAATCAATTAAAGATTTATTGACAATGCTGTCCTTTGGTGTAGGAATTTTGAAGTATTCTAAGAGACCTGATTCTAAGTTACCTTTTAACTTTACCAATGTTATGACTGGTGGTATACTATTTCTTGTAACCTACGAAAATCTATTGGTTGATTGATTGATTGATTAATTGATTGATGGATTGACAGATCTGTTTAACATCCAAAGGCCCCATCGGACTGCCTCAATAGTATGCGGATATTCAGTCCTTTTTTTTCAAGTCTGGTCAAGTATTTAAAAGCTGCTTGTTCAAAACAGCTGGACAGGTATCTATATGCTGCTTGTCCATCGTTATACTAGTATAGTACTCACCCATTGCTGTATTGTAATCCTAGTGTTCATCTTGTCACACTGATTTTATTGAGCAGTAATGATCTATCATTGCTAAGCAAGACAAATAGGGTATTTAAGAAGTAATAAAAAGACTCACTGTGTGGTCTAGCTCGTGGTTAAATTTACCATGGTCATAGTCCACATACCATTTCACAAGTACTGGATGATAATATATTACGTATATTTATTGCACTAGTTGATTTATCATGTATAAGAGTAAAGTGGTCAAGATATAAATAGGATACACATATGTATACATGTACTATCATTGCAGTCGAGCATAGAATGTCTGTCCACTTAGAAGGATAATTCTCTGGAAGGCTAGTTCGGCTATAAGTTCTGGCAGTGGTCGGAGATGGCTCGACATGGCAGGGGGCTGTAAGGGAAACACAGAAACAGCCGCTTAGAAAAAAAAAACCCAATTTTCTCATCATCTAATAAGGCATCGAATCAAACGTTATGTTTCCTACACTAGAAAATGCAATGTGAGTAACGAGACTAGAACCCCCCGACACGTTATTCTAAATACAAAATACCCAGATTCTTAATTCATGACAGTTCTGCAATTTTTTTTTACCAAAGGGTTAACTTCAATCTAAAATCTCGCTCATAAGCCACGGTTTATGCTCACGTGAGAGGCTTGAAATCGGGCTGAGGTTTACATATAAGGTTTTTCATATAATTAGTCTGTCCTAACCAGAGATATAAAGGTACTTCATGTCTCTGTCCTAATTAATGAAAGACAACCATCAAATTTAGGATGCTCCTTATACGCTAGGTGCGGCATTTATGTGAGATTTTTATATATAGATTCTAAAATATCCTACTTACAGGAACAATGACTAGATTGAGGTAGGTCCCATCAGGCATCTTGTTATGGGCCAGCTCTTGTACTGCAACTTTTAATCTGGTCAATTTTGAATCTTCTTCTTGTGCCAGTGGTAAGACAAGAATGACCCCAGAGGTCATGGTGGGGTGACGACCTTTGGTAAGGTCAAGGACAGTGGTCTCAAGGTCGTGTGGTTCAAGGTCAGGTTGGATGGTGTGTATACAGGAGATGTAATGTGTGCCCTCTAGTAGTGTCCCATTGGGTGCACTGTGTAACTGGAAAATACAAACAGGTGACAAGTTAAATAAAATTTGAGAGATGTCCAGTAACATAATTATTATCTTCAACAGCTATAAATCCCTCATTCATCGAACAACGGAAAAAATATGAAATTATCATGGTGAAAATATTTTGATTTTAAGAAATTGCTGACTAGGCAAAGAGAAGTTTATGTGATATGTGTGCAACAGCTCGATACTTGAATTATTATATTTGCAATTACCGCCCTGGTATCTGATTTCGGACACGTCTACTAATTCAACTCGAATATCCATTAAACTAGATCGCCCTGTTTCTGACACATCTACCTTGCATTGCAGCAAAAAAGATACCCCCAGTAGCCCACAGGTGGTGCCTAGTGGACTATATAATCATTCATCAAATTTTCAATTATCCTCTTACAAACGCATTTCCCATATACTTCCTCCGTCTTTTTTTATGAATATTCATTTAATATCGAAAAAAATTCTACCTTGAGACAGTGGCCTTCCATGGCAGTGGTGAGTGCACTGTGAAGTTCCGTGTTGAGAAGTGACCCAGTTATTACAACCTTGTTGTACTGCTCTGAAATGTAGTAACACATGATTATGTTACTTTACTCACAACAAATGATAACCCATAATTAACACATAAAATGAAACAATGATACCAATGCTATGATATGGAAACAGTAATTGTATTCTCTTTTCTGTTTTCCCATCCATTATTACCGATAGTTTATGCAAGTATATTTTACACCTAGTGCAAAAAAGGTACATAACAGGTTATAGTGGTAATTCGGTATCCTTTTTTTTCAAAAAGTGTTAGATTTCACCTTTTATCACTCCTTCTGCGGCGTAAATGTCTCTTTTATGTGTCACCTGTTGTCGGATAGAATAGAGGTAAAATACATTTAATGGACATGTGATGATTGACTATGTATCTAAGTGAGGTTATTTCTTTTTCTAACTATGATATCATAATGTTTGGTTAATGGAATTGTATATCGTTTCATGAAATTCTATTATTTACTCATGACTTTCCTGTTTAGATAGAGAGACACTGGCCCAAAATTGCCAAATAATAATAATAACAACATATGTGTGAGATATTAAGGATGTTAAAAGCTGTTAATAATTTACTACCCTTTTATGCTTCAGCACTACAAGGGATATGCCAAATAAATCCAACATTCCTCTCACCTTCCACAAATTAGGGTCACCTTCTATCAGTTTGACGGTGGCTCCCCCATACTTCTGTGCGAGATGTAGACACTCTGTCCCAAACTCAAAGTCATAATCTCTACACTGAAAATACCAGTAGTATATACCGGGGTACCAGTTAAAATCTGAGTCTAGATAGTTGCGGGCATTTTACTCGAATTATTATAGTAATGTCGGAGGATTGAGATATAATGATATTCATATTGTCTTCCAGGATCAGAAATATTCGACCAAGTGCAGATGGAGGCAATGTATGCTCTTCAAATAAGAAAAGGAGAAAATAGCAGGCCCATTTTGATGTTTGATGTAAGGTTACACTATGTTGGTTAGTTTTACAGTGATGATGACATGTATGTACAGTGTTCATGACATTACCTGTTTGCATGTGTTGATGACTTCTATATTACCCGAGTACAGTGGTTAGGATCTGTATGATATTACCAGTTTCTGTTCAGTGATTTTGATATCTGCATGAATGATATTTCCCGTTTGAATACGATGCTGATGAAGTGATATGAAGTTTACCTGTCTGTAAGCAGTGTTGATGACATGATAGCGGAATGCCTGTGGCATCTCACTGGCTCTGTACAAGGCTCGGTCTAATGAGACATCAAGAATGCCCTCTGGTGTCGTCTTTACTATAGTTGAGACAAGTGGGCGGATAGCTCCTGCCGCCTGGTGGGAGAAGATGTATTCTGGTCTGATATTGTGTCTTTTAATTTTTACATCAGGTTGTCCCTTTTTATCATAACTAAGGGAGTGGTCATTATTTATCAACAGGGGGGGGATGGTGGGTTTGAGGGGGGGCGTAAAAATTTTAGACCCCTCTCGAGGGGGGGGCTAAAAAAATTTTGACACCTATTGAGGGGGGCTAAAAAAAATTTACCCTCTTTTGAGCAAAAAAAGCCTGCGCGCTACTATAGCTCAAAGAGGGGCACGAAAATTCTCAACGCCTTCGGTTTGGGGGGTCGCAAAAAATGTTGACTGTCGTCGAGGGGGGGGGCGTTAAAAAAGTTTCGCGCGTCCGCACGGAAACCCACCACCTGCCTTCTGTTGATAGATAATGACCACTCCCTAAGGTATCACTGCATATCTAGAGTACAGAGAAAACTATATTACACAATTTCGCAGATGAATGTGGCGGTGCCTGCGCATATGTGCACCAGATTCACTGAGGGATAGAAAGGAGGAGATATAGAACATTTTAAGGGTTCTACAAGGCCGCCTAATTCTGCAGTGTCCCTTCTGTATTGGCTCTTCTGTAGACTGTAGCAGTCGTTTCTCTCTAGGCGTTACTCTAAATCTCTATAGCTGCTCTATAGGTACTCTAGTAGTATAAATCAAAATGACTTTGGCATTTGCAATACACAACAAGAATTTAAAAAAAATCGAATGATACTCCTTACCCCATGTTGAAGAGCAGCAGCAGCCACGTTGTGCAGGAGTTCAGCATTAACAAACGGCCTCACGGCATCATGCACTATAACAACTTCAGGGTGTAGACCACCTGGCGAGTTAAAATAACAAAAAAGAACTAAGTTATTTATTTTATTTTAAATCCACGTGTATAAGGCTCATCTCCACCTTCAAGGGATTCCAGAAGGCGCAGCTGGTGTCACCCTCGCATACAAGCCGCCCCTTCTATGCGAGGATATACGCTATTGCTCATCGTTTAACTACATGTACAAGAGGGATGGAAATAAAATGTTAACTACCACCCATCCCCCAGTACTCAAAGAGGCAACAATTCGCAGAAAACTACACCATAATAATGCCATAATCTCCCACGTATAAGGCGTATCTGTGCACAAATGTTTGGTCTCCTGTGCCTTATAGAATCACCCTAAACTCTGAGTGCGTCCTATAGGTGGGTACTTTTACTACTACTATAGCAGTACTCAACTTCACAATTAAGGCCCTATGTGTGCATTATAGCTTTTATTTCAACTCAGGGTGCACCTGGTATGCTTTAAACTTGGAATGGAAGTCTACCTTTCTCAAGTGCCTGGATGCCACTATAGATGGAGCCGTGCCGTGTCTTCTGTCCCACAGCCAGCGATACCCGTGTGTGACCGTACTTCTTCAAGATCTCCTCCACTGCAGGGTGACAATTATGGGACACAACCAGCACGATGTGTTTAATCCACTTTACCCTGAAATACATATATATCATAATAAAACACAGCTTGTAATTCAAGGCTTACAGACCAACTCGGAGGCCTTCCTATGCATTAATTAATGATTAACTTCATTAAGGTTTTGATATAGGTTGGGTTTTGACACAATCCTTGTACCCCAGGTATGAAATGAGACCGGGTAGTCAATAATACTTAGAGCTTGATCATCTGCAGCACATGGCAAACCTTTGGCGCGAGACGAACTCATCCATTCCATCTAAATATACTGATTTAAAAATACTTGTCTCAGGGGTTACTGGAACAATGATCCCAAAGAACGATGATCCCACGGGAACGATGATCCCATTTTCTGCTCCCCAGAAACGATTATCCCATCTTAAGGAACCATGATCCCACTTTAGAATATCTCTCATCCCATAAATATATATACCTGTATATATATATATATATATATATATATATATATATATATATATATATATATATATATATATATATATATATATATTTATTTATTTATTTATTTTACACATTTATTTCATTTAATTATTGGAGATACACATCATCTGCATGGATTACTTATAGGATTGCCATGGATTAACAGCCAACCTGTGAGAACTGTACCTACACACATCATGGAAAAATCTTCATCTAAATACCACTTTGTCAATAACATGTTCAGGGATAGGATAGAAATACAATATGATTATATGGGCATATTTGAAAAGTGGGGGCCATCATTTCTTTAGGATGGGATCATGGGTCCTCAAAAAGGTGGGATCATCGTTCTGGGATTATCGTTCCTTGGGATCATCGTTCATGTATTCGTCTCAGCCTCAGGGGGCATGTGCGACATTAGACGGAACCATCGCTAAAAGGAGCGATGGCAAGCTGTGGCACTGGTGTTGTGGTGGTGGAACTTTCAGAGTAGTTTCCCAAGCCCCCAATAAAAACTGGGTCCCTAGTCTTATGTGGGGATGGTCTTTGATATCTTTAATAACTCTAAGACCTACCTACTTGTTGTGTATTGTTTTGAAATGTAACATCATATGCCATGCCTTTGCTTTTTGTAACCTGATATCTAGAACTCAGTCAGACATGTTGGGCAAGGTGGCAAGTGCTGGTTCCTGGTCAGTCTGACTGTTGTCTTTGTGAGTGCGTTCGGAGTACGGCTGAGGGATCAATGCTGGTTTGTAAGGCCACCCCCCATTGGTCCTGCCCATGTGGGTCAATGTTGATCCCTGAGTCAACTTACTACACTCCCAAGCATAGTTAGGGACTGGTACCTACCCAGACATGGCTGGGGTGGACAGGGGTGGAGGGAACAAGCTAAGGTTGTGTAGTTAGCGTTCGAGGTCACCCCCACCCACAATGCACTGCACATGGTTAGAAAACTGCTGCCCGAACGCCTCGAGTAGTGGTACAGGTGGGAGGGACACAAGGTCCCTCTGGTGAGTAAAATATGAACTGTAAAGGCCTGCCACCTAGGGACCATCTAGGGACAGGAAGTTCAATCCCAACTTGTTGGATGAGATGTTTTGTTGACATTTGAGACATGTGTGATCAATTCCAACCCACAGGGAGGATATATTGACAATTATAAATTATCACAGTAAGTAGGACAGCTTCATAAAGGTCAAAACAAGACAGGGGTCTACTTTAATTAATGCACACAGGCATCATTTTGCCACACACTGCCCTCAAACCCATGGGACTTGGTTTCAGTGGACATCAATTGCTGGGCCTCTGAATGAACATATCTAGGGCCCAGTTAGCTGGGTAGTGCGACATGTGCCATTTTGACAATGGTTTCCACAAGATCCCAATATTCAAAGCTTGATATGGACGCACTACTTAGGCCATGGGAACTCAGGTTACAGTTTACCGTCCACTGCCCGCATGGCTCTAAAGGGGCCGCATGAAAATTTTCATTATTTGAAAAAATTTCATTATTTCAATTTTTTTTTTTTTTTGGGTTGAAATAATGCCAATGATCGTTTTACATCGAAATCTTGATTCATACAATTTTATGGGAAGATTTCCATTAATTGTGCTCATGAACAATCAGTAGATAAAACCATAGTGTTGTAGATTTTAATACAATAGTAGAGAATAGTCCTGTGAGACATGGCGCGGCGACTTGTAATCTTGTGTCTAGTTTCAGTTGGTGAGACAGATAGGGCATACTATCACCTGGGCTTTTGGTAGTATATAGCACAAATTCAACCTGAACTACCCACTGCAGCTAAGTACTAATAGTCTGTAGACTGTCCATTCTGCATGCACCTCACTCAGCTGCCACAGGGACCTGTCTTATTCAATGTTCAATGCCATAGTCAACAGGTGTGTCATTATGAGTGTACACTGTCTCAGATTGCCAGGAGCCTGCTCTGCCTCCCCGCCCCCCCCCCCCCCCCCACACACACACACCTAACTGCCAATCACTTGTAATAGTCTGTACCTCGTCAAGGGCCAGTGGTCAGCAAACTGGCCGGATCACTCCACCTCTCTGTAGAGGGGGAGCACAGTGTAAGTACCTCGGTGTACATACATGTTTTCAGTGTTCCACAAAATCGTTTATATAATGAAAGGAGTAATCAAATTAATCTTTCATCACCAATAGTAGATACATATTCTGAGAAAGCATTATTTCAATGTAAACTAAAAATTTTACACAGAAAAGAATGTAGCAGTTCCACAAGGTGGCCTTACACTTCAACCTCCTCTGATTGACAAAACTGCACATATGGCAACACACACTTTAGCACTGATTTCTCCATAGAGATCTTTGACAGTGAATACTTTGTTCAAATACAGAAAATATGATCCAATTGTACCATAACCCACTGAGATAAAACCTGTACTACATATATATAGTAGTTTCAAAACGAACAATTCTAAAACAAAGGCTACAGGGATGCATTTCTGAATCTTAAAATGCTCTAATGCTAATCTGCCATAGGGCTCCAAATGATGAAATGTCTTATCTGCGAATAAAATCAAAAGTATGAGATATATTCTGAAAATTCCTTCACTGATAAGTAAAGTACACACACTGTTGTTATTACATTAGAATAGTGAGCAGGAATAGTCCATAGCAGAGGAGCCACAAACAAAAATAGATTGCAAGGCCTCCCTATCCCTTACACCGTGGCGACTGTGAACCATACACTAGTCTACTCATCTCACGAGTAGTACTCACTAGTCACCGCGCTAATAATCTGTTTAATTGTCATCTAAGAACTACTGAAGAAGACTGGGTGGTAGCGAACCCTTTACCTTACCCTAACACTAGCCCTAACCCTGCGCGTCACAAATTGCCACCCCGTCTCCTTCACTCTACCCGTTAAAAAACTGTTATACAAATGAATCTATGGCATTTTTGTTTACATTAGCTGGCATATATTTGGTTCTTGATAACTCCAGGCTGTAAAATCAAACAAAAAGTCAGTGTATGGCTTATACATGGATACTATAGGACTATGAGGGATACACACATCTTTAACTCGCGGTATACAGTTCGGAATGGAAAATAATTAATAATGAATAATGAAAAAAAGCCTCATCACTTTTCAAAATGGCTCGGACGGTAAACTGTGACCTGACTTCCCATGGCCTTAGTGTGATGTCACTCACACTGTCACAGTGATTTTGCATGTATGTAAAATTACCTCATTTGCTTTTCCACTCACCGTTCAAAAGCTTCCAGTGTGTAGCTGACCAGGGGGCGTCCGAGGATGGTGCAGAACTGTTTTGGGGTTGGTGTGCCAAACCTCTCCCCGCTGCCTCCCGCCGGTAGAACGGCACAAGCCAACTTCCCTGCCTCTCCGTCCATCGAAGACAATGTCTGGGTCTAGAATAACCCAAATAGAACCCCCTGTGTGCTCATTTTTTAGGGGATTAGCGATGAAAATGCAGTGAATACACAACTGTGTGTCTGCTTCGTTTGTTTTGACCGGAAGTGATTGGCCGGGACAGCGGCCACAACTTTTACCTGGCATAGTTTGCGGATTTCTCACTAGAAGGCGCTACCTTCCCCCCGTTGCTAGGGACCGTTCCCAAGCAACAGAAGACATCGCTTCCCGCCAAACGAGTCATCACCGCTGCACAGAAGCAAACAGTTTGAAACACTTGAGACAGACCTGTCCATCAAATCCCAAGTTCTTCAAGGTTGCTCTTTAGATACAGGAACAAATAACAACATGATGGTAAAATCACGGGTTGCAGTACACCCAATAATGGTGAGTAATTAACTTATGATAAGTCTATTGCCCACTGTTTCAGTCACAGATTCTGAGTGAGAGTCGGCCTGCCCTAACTTGCGGCTTGCCTAAGCCTGGCTAAGCTAGACTAGAGCCCAGGACAGTGTCAGAGTGCAGTGGAAAACCATTTCCTTCATGATGACAGTTTCTTAGATCTGTGCAATTCAAATGAGGGAAGATTTTACCATTATTAGGAACTATTGAGGGGAGTGGTCATTATTTATCAAGGGGTGAGGGGGGGGTGTGAGGGGAGCGTAAAAACTTTTGCAAAAGTTTTGGTCCCTCTGCCCTGGGGGGGGGGGGGGTAGACTGAGTTTCGTCTGTGTCACGGGTTGTCTAGGGGGGGGGGGTAGTTCCAATCGTAACTCTATCCTTTGATAATCTGAGTGAGGATAGACATCGCGCCCATCAGTACCAGTAGCGAATATTGAGTTGGAAAGTTCAACAATGGGGAGGGGGGGGGGCTAGCCTCCTTTTAACGAAAGAGCCAGCACGCTTTGTAGACTAGATCAAAGTGACAAAGAGGGGCGTAAAAATCTTCGCCTCTGTATCTAGAAATTAGTCTAGATCTAGATCTAGGGCCTAACAAATTTGACAGTTTACAGAATGAACATTTAATAGGGAGTGTGAAAAAGTTTTGAAAAGTGTGAAAATACAACATGATCGGAATATGTAAATAGTCATGTATAGATCTACATAGGCCTAGGGCCTATAAAAATGTGGTGGGTTTGGGGGGGGACAAAAAAATTTCAGACCCCTCTAAGGGGGGGAACAAACAACCTGTTGAGCGAAAAAGCCCACGCACGAAACATGGATGGAAGTCTTCAGGGATTTCCCTGATTTCAGGGATTTTCAAGTCTCAAAGCCCTATACTTTTATATACAAAATCAATATTTAGATGGGTTCTTATGGAGCATTTCAGGGATTTTAGGCCTCGGTGACTTTCATCCCTGATAGAAATCACCACCACCACCACCACCACCACCACCACCACCACCATCATCATCATCATCATCATCATCATCATCATCATCATCATTATAATTATTATTGTTGTTGTTCATCATCATTATTGTTGTTGTTGTTATTATTATTATTATTATTATTATTATTATTATTATTATTATTATTATTATTATTATTATTATTATTATTATTCAGGGAGAAGGGGAGTCGGTTGAGATAATCTGCACCCCTGACATCTTCAAACCAGAACATCTGATAGCTGGATCCAAGTCAACCAGTGCACTGCCAAATAACAACACATCTGCCAAGTCCTTCAAACAGCGTGTCCGAAGTGCCCTCAGCCTTCGCATCAAGTCAAAGTACAATGCCCACCAGAAAGCTGATACTGCGGCAGAGCGTAAGGAAATCAAGTCTGAATCAGATTCAAAGAAGAAGGTCTTCGCTCCATATCTCATGGACTTACCTCTTGAACAGATCCGGCAAATCTGCCCAAGGAAACCAGAGAAGAAGCGTTCGATTTATTTGATGGATCTCACCCTGGGGCAGATTCAGCAGTACCGCCCCAAAGAAGGAACCTATGGCAAGAACAAGAGTGTCCGCGGGTTTAAGAAGGGTGTTCGTGAGTTTGGTGAACTCCTCGTTGACATGTGCCTGGAAGACGTCCTTGCATACCGTGGAGACTACAAATATCAAGCGGTGCCCTTCATCGTCGTCACTCCCTGCGCTGAGGACAACAAGCCTGCAGTCCTTGTTAACAGCCTGGCTGATCTAGGCTTCTAATTCCTAAAATAGCATTCTGTTAAATAGCTCAAAATCTTGCAATAATGTTCTAATATTTAGCATCTTGAATTTCCGGACAGAAGAGGAGTAAATTATAAAGTGTAAAATTGATTATGAAAGACATGTTATGTTGAGAATTATCACAACAATTGGTAATGTCAATTTATGTAAGTATTGAATTAATCAAGAAAATTCAGAATCAGATATAGTTACATTTACTATCCTATCTAATTTTAGATCGCTCACTGTTTTTGTTGAATCAAAATGTATTAGAGGAAACTACATCACATATTACGAAAATGGATTTTGATATATGTGTAAATATGAAAGTGTACATAATATAATGTAAATATTGAAATGTAAATATGTTAATACTGAGGTGTAAATATGTATATATCATTCTAACTACATGCTTTATGATACAAAGGCACATATGTTTGTTCGTTCACCTGGCTATCCCTTTCTATGACTATCTCTTCTCCTTCTACCCCTGCCCCCTACCCCGTCCCTCCTTTCAAATTCCACCTCTCTCTCAAGCTGCAGACTGTCAATCGATTCCTATTTTTCTAATTTGTTCATTTTTTTGGCTGAAGTTCCTATTAGTTCTGTTTTTTTCCCCCCATTTCAAGTCCTCTTATACTCATACTTTTAGACTTAAAACCCCCTTATATTCCATTTAATGAAGATTTGTAACAGTTTTGCTCCGCAGCACTCTCAATCCTTTTCTTGTATTTTCATATAAAATTCGTGTAGAATATACTCTATTTTGATTCCTATTTTGATCCATTTCTTCATGCTCGGAATTCCTATTTGCTATTTTTTTTTATGTATATTTTTTTTCTTGGCAAAAAAAGACCCCCCCCCCCCCGCCCCATCTCTTTTCACCCTAACCCCGACCCCCCCCCCTCCCAGTGCCCACCCCGTGTCCGCCTCTATCCCTTTCCCTGCCTAATCCTCCCCACGACCTCCCCTCCCCCTTTCCGTCTATCCATCTCCCTATCACGTGCCAGTAATTCATCCCTGCATGTATGTGTGTATTACCTCTGAGGTCATGTTTGACGCACCGGTATATGCTTTAAATCGATGTGGTAAGAGCTATTCAATATTTCGTCAATAATTGTGAACGAATAAAATTTGCAAAATTGACTGCTGGCATTCTTTTTGTGTGTTTATTCATGGGGCCCTTCAAGAAGTTCATATACTACTTAACACCATTCACTGGGCAGTTATAAGGGGAAGGGTAGTGAACATTTTCAGAGTGTGTTCTGGAGGGGAGGGAGACTGTTATTCTTATCATTGTAGTTCTTGTAAACTTCTTTTTTTGTTTTGCCCTCACCCTCCCCTCCCAAGATTCCTATAATTATTCTTATCAACCTACATTAGGATTGATCATTTACGACAAATCATGGCCGGAGGCAGTAGTGGTATAAACTTGAACAAATTAGAATCTAGGTTTTCTGAATTTCCCGGGGGGAGGGGCTCAGGTTCACTTTCAGTATCCTTGGTAGGGCTATCTGTGGATGGCAGAAGGCCCCCCCCCCCAAAAAAAAAAAAAAAAAAAAAAGAAACCTCTAGCATGGACCTATTGGGTGTAAGCGGGAGTGGAGCTAGTTGTATCAACATGCACTGATAAGATGGGAAACAGCATGTCCCAGGAGGATGTTATCCAGGGACAAGGTACCCATCATGACAATGTCAGTGTGTTTTGGCATCACCAGCAAAATTCAAAATGATCCACTGGATATGGGTCTAAGCTCCTGTAGGGAGCAGAGCTATTCTTGTATGGAGGTGGCCATCTTCAAATCAGTCATGTAACTGTAAGGCTATTACATCCAGGACCTTAATATCGGGGGGCTTACCTTGATAGATGTGGTAGAGACAACTTCAGCACAAGTGTTGTGTTCTGCAGTTAGCTCCAAAGTGCGGGAATCTCGCCTCAATAGCCCGCGCATTGGGCCCGGTATTCGCTCAGACCGAGGAACCCCCATATGACGTCATAGTGTCGGCGCCTGCCTTGCGCACACAGATGCACGCGTCTCGCACTCCTCTCCGTTCAGTTTTTAATGGCCAGGGCTCCAGTACATCTAGCTGCAATCCTTCGTACGATGCTACGGGGCAGTCCTCGCAGCTCCCCTATACGTCCTGCAACCTCCAGGATTGACTCTGGGCAATGCTGACTTGGACGGATTCCAGGGGGGCAAAGGTATGGACTGTCAGTCTCCAGGAGCAGCTTGTCCAAGTGGATGTTCTGTACTACCTTCTCCAGTTCTGGATGAGGGTTAGAGCGTAGCAGCAATGCAGATGTGCTGAAGGATACCTACGGAACAAGGTGTCACGGTACTAATAGGGCCAAGGACATTCTGATTTCCCCCCCATCTTCCACCATAATCTGGTGTCAATCGTGTTCTAATTTGATGGTGTTCATAAATAAAGGCTTAAATTAAAGCTGAAGTCATTCTTGATTTTTTTAGCATGGTCAACCATAACGGAGTCAGATCCGTTTTTGCACCAGTTGCCATGGAAACCACCATGTTGAATAAATTAAATGATACAGGCGCCCCTGACAAGTCACAAATGTGACCTTGGACCCCTCTCTGACACAATAGGTTTCCATGGTGACCAAAAAATTTTTGCAACTTTTCTCCCCCAAATCGTTATCTTTCTTCTGGTACCAAAATTATTAATCTGCGATAAAAATAAGGTCCCCTGGCACTGATTATACCAAGCAAAACACTGTTTTTAGTTGGGACTATTTAGCTGTCCTAGGTTTACTGGGGCGGAATACTACTGTGACACCACAACTGTTCCCAGGCCTTCTACTCTGTAAGGCCCCCATCACAGCTGTGGAGCTGGATACGGTGTTTCTTGGGTAGCACTTCTGTGAGGACCTGTCGGCACATCCTACCAGCCCGTCCATCACCCCTGTCGCGTGTATGGACTACGAATGGCAGTCTCCTTTCTGCAGCCATGGAGGCAAGATTGGCCAGTGCCACCTCTTGGGCCAGGACCCGTCCATGGTCTTCGTTATAGTAGATGTCGATGCCTATCTCTCCAACCGCGACGAAGTCCTTCTCCAGCTGTTCCGGGACTATTACTGGGTGTAGGCCGACTGCTCTTAGCATTCCCACCCCCGGGAGATCTGCCATGCATCCCCAGTCAACCGGGTAGTATTGGACATCAACTACTGTAAGGGTAGAGAGGTTGCTCCACCAGCCTTTGGCATAGACAGTGGACCTGGTGGAATTTCTGGCCAGCTGGCGAAGGTGACAGTGGGCATCAAAGCCGGGTTGAAGAGGTGACCCCAAGCACCCAGCTGACTCATTTGCTGTCTTGACTCTTCGTCGGGTGTTCTGGTCGCAAAGCGCCAAGAGCGATGCCAGCACACGCCAGTGAAGCAGACATCCTTCACTTGATGGCAGATTCATGATTCTTTTCACCGGAGCCGTGACCCCCAGTGCCTGATCATAACGGCCATGAGTGCTTCTTGGCAGGGTGACACTGAGATCCCTCCCAGTGTGTCCTTGTTCAGCAGGTGGTGTAGGTTGTGTCATACAGGGGATATGTGTATGATCAAGTTGTCAAAAATCATATGACTAGTGGTTATAATGAGTAAGAATATCAAGCTCTTAAATGGATTCCAGTTATCACTGGTTCATTCAAGGTTTAGGCAGAACTTATGTATCAGTAATACAAATGTCATTACACAGGTAGTTCACACACAGTAAATGTAATAAGGGTTCCACCCATATATAATATAATAATAAGACAATGTCCAATATAGATTCTAGGTGGGTTCCCACAACCTAGCTTCTGGCCTGCTGATAGAGGGATAACATAAAATATAGGTAACTTTACCCTCTTGTAGATGGATGGTAGACTAGAGCCTCTGGCCACAAGTGGGGTCTAGTCCTATGTCTGACTGACATAGTCTAACCCAGCAGAGTGTTCTTGTGGCAGGAGCATAGCAGGCTCAGGAGAGCTGGACTGGAGATGATGTCTCTGAGGTGACTCACTGGATACTGACTGGATGGAGGCTAGGGCTGAGCTTATAAGGCCTACCCTAGCTTCCTCCCCCCAGACTAGCTGGAGCCAACAGCAACTGTCACTGCCCCTATCATCAGTGCGGCATCCCCATTGTCCCAGTCGGTTTGGCATGTTCAACGGCCCATATCTCGACATTGCATGTGCCTGCACACCTGTAACTGCCCATGTAGCCTGTAGCCTGGCACATGCGCGCAGGTCACGTCGGCTCATCTGTGGCGCACCCAGAGCTCGAAACACTCTTGGTGGCCTAGCGCCCTTAATAATGAGACTTTTGACACCGAATTAAGTCCATTGAATGTGTCATGGATGGGTGCATCCAGGCCATGTCAATTATCTAGGCCATGACATCCATGAGACGGCGTTAGCCCCGTCGGAAGTTCACAATGTGTCACCTTTGTAGCCTTTTGTTAGTGTATGGTGGTCAGTGGACCATCAGGTCGGACTGAATTGTCCTTAAACAATTATATACACTATTGTCCGTGGTCAGTGAACCATGAGCTCACACTGAATTGTCCTTAAGCATATATTCTATGGTCAATGAACCATGAGGTTGGTCACTTTGGTCCCTTACATTATATATTTACATAGCTGGTGATCAGTGGAAAGCAAGAAGATCTCCCCCTGTGGAGTGGGGACCTTCATGTGAGGGCATGGAGGAGCAGAATAACTTCATTGGGAGTCCACGAAGGAGGAATTCTCCTTCCTTTCTACCAGTGGGCATACCAGATTCGTAAAAGGCGACAAACTTGGGGTTTCTTGTGGCTTAGGGTGAGCGTGTGGGCAGCTGGTGTCCATATGCGCGGGCCCGGGCCTACATGCTTGTCTTTTGCCATGGGATTCCCCCTCAGTGAACCACGTCTGAGTGATCAAAGGCCGTGGTTTGTCTGGCCCTGCCTATGGGACCAGGCAAATAAAAGAACACTTGCTATCATTCGAAAAGAGTAGGGGAATGAAGCCCCGGTAGCGGTTTTCCCCCTCACCCCTCCTCATAGATGTGGTCATTCATCTCATAGATTCGATCATTCATAGATTCGGTCACTGCTGTGTCGGGCAAGCAGCATATAAATACCTGTCCTAACAGAAAAGAAAGGACTTAATGTCCGAGAAACCTTGAATGTCTGAGATCCTTTATGGCCCCCGGACGTAAAACTAAACAAACAAACAAACAAGCAAGAAGAATTTTGCTGCTTAAGTCTTATCAAATTTGTAGTGTTTGGTGGTGGTAAAGTCTAAGTGTATGGTGTAACACTTTCAATGAAGTGGTTTAAACTGTACCTTTGCAAGATTGAGCTGTCTTGGCAATATGTCCTGTGAGTCCTATTGAGATTGACCAGTACATGGTAAGGTCAGGGTGTAGGTGAAGCAGGTGTGTTCTTTATCCTGGTGGAGAAGTGGGCTGGCTAGTTCCCAAGTGGGGTTCTGTAGACTTGTGTTCCAGACTGCAGCTGGATGAATACTGATGATGGGCTATGGTCCACAGTGCTTCTTATGTAGCCTACCCTGCCCACATCCATTGTGAGCCTGGTATTGTTTCTCTGGAGTCAATGCACTGATCTCCAGTGTCAGCATCTGTGGGGGTCTCTTGTGGTGTCTGTGAACTGGTAATTAGCTCCCCCTGTGATCCAGGACCATCATTGATGACCGTCTAGACAGTTGTCTAGACGGTCATCTAGACGGACCTATTGCTGCCAATGGAAGGGGCAGTGGAACCAGGATGAAACCATTCGATGGCATCTGGATTGGCTGAGTAGGATGGTTCTGATCCATCTCTAGTAGAGTTGTTGCTTCAAGCAGCAATGGTGAAGAGAAGTCGAGGTCTATAATTCCATCTTAAAAAATCTAGTGGGACTACTTGTGTGACTATGACTACTTATGGGTTGCTATTGTTAGATGAGTATATTGGGAAGCTGAGATAGGCGGCGAATCGTGTTCAAAAGGGAAGATGTATGGGCCTTCCTCTTCTTGACCTTCTTTCCACTAAGTCGCTGCCCGGCTCCACAGGGCTATTTTGATCATGACATGTATTTCTTTTTCATAATAATAATTGTTCTCGATTTTCTCTTCGCTGACAAGTGTACAACTTTCACTGTAAAGAAGGCAGACTATTAACTGTATTGGACTACTGATCTAGACAGTTTTTAAGCCCTTTTGTGACAGGAAATACTTGTGTATGATCACTAACATGGTACTCCGTGTATAACTATGGGGCATGGAAATGGTACATCCTGCATATAGGGACCCATACATTATATAAGCTGACAGTGTTTGGCATGTTTCTCTGTTCATTTGTTGATCAGTGCTAGTTCTTTTTTCACTTTGCGTGTATGTTATCCTTTATTGCCAATTTACACCCACTATATGTCCCTTTGAACCATTTTAATTTGTTTATAGCTTATAGACCTTCATTATTCATGCACTTTGGGGGGGGGGGTATCTCTCTGCATGACGTCATGCTAAGGGGGGGTCAAGTGTTGTATGACGAAACATGACAAGGGGGGAGGGGGGGGTCAAAAATGGTCCAAAAATGCATGACGTCATTTGTACACAGCCCCTCTGCTGGGGATCTGGCAGGCTTGTCCGGAGCTGCTATGGGATCCCCTGCAGGCTGATTGTCAGCTAAGGATGAATCTTCCCTCTGCCTCATGTCGGAAGGACCATCCTCCTGAGTTGGTTCAGGCTCTTCCTAATCTGCAGATTCCTCCAGATGCAACAGCCGATGTCTCATACGGCGTAGCCACATTGGAATTAATCTGTCCCTGCAGATAATTAGGCGGTGGATTATCTCCAACTTTTTTCTCCCTCGGATCTTCAGAAGCACCGGCGAAAGGACTTTCTCAACTAGGTATGGGCACTTCCACACCAGTTTGAGTTTGGGGCACTTGCCCTTTTTGTTTGCCGTGTCCCTCTTGTAAACTAGATCACCTTGTTCATATTTCACATGGGACAATTCTTGGTCATAAGTCCTTTTCTGGAGCTCCTGTTTTGCCTTGAGTCTTTCACGTGCCATTTCATGGACTTCCTCCATGGTTCGTTGCAGCTTTTGAACATACTCTGAGGCAAAGTTTGGAGCACTGTCGTTCCCTGCAGTAAGTCCAAAGACCACATCCTCTGGTTGGGTAACTTCCCGGCCCAGCATCATCATGTTGGGGCTATACCCAATTGGCTTGTGAGGAACCGTCCTATGGGTGTCTATCCCATTGCCTTGCCTTACCATCCAGAAAGCAGCGCACCATCTGAAGAATTGTTCTATTGTACTGTTCCACTTGTCCATTTGATGCAGGTCTATATGGTGTTGTCCTAGTCTTCCTTACATTCAACAAGTCGCACACGCTGCATCTGACATTGCCGTCAACGTTGTGACCTTGATCTGTATGTAGTTGTTGAGGGCATCCCCAGTGCACTACAAACTTATCTACAAACTTATCTGCAATGATCTCGGCCTTCTGATCTGGGATGGCATAGCATTCGACCCACTTGGTAAACTGGTCAACAATAACTAGGATACAGGTGTTCCCACATTCTGATTCCGGTAGCGGCCCCAGTATGTCCAGGTGGACCCTTTTTAGTGGTGCACCAGCATGGTATTTTTTCAGGTGCAGGTGGCACAGGACCGCACAAAGTCTCGGTAGTCACTCTGCAGCTGGAACCGGCCATGGCGTGGTCATGGCAGAACTCCAGGATTTCTTGTTTGTGCTCCTTGTATTGTAGGCTATTATTCGCACTTTCCTGTCAACTATCTGCCCTAACTCCCCCGCTATGGCTATATTAGCAGCATCACAGTTAAGGATGACATTGTATCTGACATCCGGGTAAGGTACTATTGGCGCTGCCAGTAACACACTCTTGATTAGGGACTGTGCTGTAGCCGCCTCTCCTGACCAATCAAATTTAGTTTTAAGGGCTGGTCAGGGTGTAGAGTGGAGCAGATATTTCAGGAAACCTTGGGATGAACTCACGGTGGTAATTTGCATACCCAAGGAACGATTCAAGGTCTTTGACACATTTTGGTGTTAGCCAATTCTCTATAGTCTCTTTGCTCTCTGGGTTTATCTGGATCCCTTCTGGTGTGACTTGCCTACCAAGGAAGGTGATCTTATTCTGGAACAGATATCCAGGGTGCTGTAGAAACGACTTACCGCCAGTGAGTCTAAGCACTCCTTAATTTTTGGCAGGGGGAAAGCATCTTTGGTTGTCTTGGAAACCCAATGGCATGCGGCGCATGCGCTGCCAGATGGGTTTGGCGTCCCCTGTATCTATGGTGTGTTTTATAGCAGCCCAGGTCTGTGTCATACCTGACTGGTATTCCTTAAGGATAGTGCTCAGCTCTCGGGCCTGATCCAGGTTGAGCACTGAGGCTGACCTGCGGAACAAATCTGCAGTGGTGTCCGCCCTGCCAGGTCTTCCGACATCCTCTGCTGAGACTGGCCGTTTGGCTTCATCGTCTACATGTTCCAAGTTCCTAAGGCTAGCCGGCACCAGTGACATGTCAAGTTCCAAGTCCATGACTCCCCCAGGCTGTGCCGACCCGAGAACCTGGCCAGCCTTGACCTTGATGTGGTTATCACCAACATTACATAACTCGACTACTGCTGTGTCTGAATTTTTATCTATGACACTGTGTGGGCACAAGACATCCGGGTGAAAGAGTCTTGAGCTCAGAACCCGATCTTCTTCTGGCACAACCGGTCCATGATTAGTACACACGGCTAGATGAATGTGGTGGTAATACAACTCTCCTGAGGCAGGCCACCGGGGAGACCCCATATGTGGTGCCTGACTTGCTTTGGCGATATTTATCTCTGATAACATGGCCATTGATCAGGACTGTTCCCATCGTTAGATTAATCGAGGCTCCTACAGCTTTAAAAAATTCTAAACCCAGTATAACAGAATCAGTTATTGGCGCGACACACATGTGCCACTTGAAGTGAGTCCATCTGTCTTGAGAATTACTGGGTCTGTGAAGTGGCCCTTCATGAAGCTGTCCAGTCCAGCCCCCTTCAACTTGCTGGTCACTGACAACAGATACAACCATCTTATGTATATTCTCTTCAGCTCGGAGAGCTGGCTCGTTTCCAGGCGTAGTACGCCTGGATGTATCTCATTGCTTGAGAAGGAGACATTCCTTATCTTCTTGTCACCAAAGATGAAACGAGTATTGTGGATGGAGTGTCTGACACTCATTGGGTTCCTGGGGCAGGTTTTGGAGCTCCCTGCGTGCTGCCACCAGTTGTTTTCTCGCTCCAAACCCCCCCTTAGCACCTTGCAGACCTTTTTTGTAGTCCTGCTTGGTCTTTCTGGGCAATGAACTGAAGAAGATGAGGGCATCATCCCTCAGATGTTGCACGAGGTTATCTATCTTCTCCTTGCCCCATCCTCATCTACGATCAATTCTCTCAAACTGCTCCTTGTAGATTTCAGGCGACCATCATAAGTGGGAATCTTCCCCTGGTGAGGTTTATCTCTGCTATCTCTTGCTCTTTGTACATGTTGTCTTGCACTGCCCCCTTTGGATAGGGTGTCGAGTGAAGGGGCAGGAAACTCACCTGGCGCCGGGCTGGGTGGGCCAACCTTACTCAGCCCTGCCAGCATTCTCTGTGCAAGGGCTGGGTTTTGTCGCAGAATGGCCTGTAGAGTCTCCGCCAAGTCGTCAGTGGGTAGTGGGTCTACATGTGGACGCTACATGTGGTGGGTTTCCGGCTCTGCACCATCTCTCTGATCGGTTGGTGGCTGCCCTTGCCCCTGGGCCTCCAACCGCTGTTTGTCCGCCTCCAGCTCCTTTATCTATGACAAGGACTTCTGCAACAGGGCCTTCATCTCCTCTATGTTCTTCACAGTCCCAACTTCTTCCGGCGAAACGACTGTCACATCATCAACGTTGTCTTCTTTCTGGCCAAAAGACACTCTGCCCTTTACGACAGCCTCCTGCAGCATCCCACCTACTTCTGCATTGAGGTACTTGAGCATCCCCGGCATTGACATGAAGGGCCCATGATCCTGTACGCACTGGATGATCTCACGAGCATGCCCTGTCCCAATACCGGGGAGGGACTTCAGGTCTTCTACACCTGCCACATTAACATCAAACACAGCCATCCTAAAGTGGTGTATACACGGTGCAGATTTGAGCAGACTAGACCACACAAAACATCAGCAGGCAAATATCTGCTTGTGTTGTGGCTTGTATGGAGGAGTCTGCAGGACCTGATACATGGCACATTTTACAGACTTGTCTGCTGAAGTCTTGAGTAAAATTCTGGTGGAGATTTCCAAAATTAGAGTAAATGGGTCAGAAGTCACATGATAGCTACCGTTATCCCCCGCGTATAAGGCATGTCTTATACGGGGGGTTTTAGTTCTCATTGGATCCACAAGGGGGACACCAAGACCTTTCTTTTGATATCTTACATGCCCCCTTGGTCATAATGGGACAAAATAGGGCCCAGGAGGGCCCAAGGTAGCCCAAGCTACCCATAGGTTTTTGAATTTTGAAAATTCATTCAGTAGAACCAAAGTTATGAATTTTTCATTTTTTTGAGAATTTTCCAAAACTCTAGGTGCGCCTTATACGCGGGATGCACCTTATACACGGGAAATTACGGTACTTATCACATGACTCAAAGGGCTGCCCTTATTGGTCAATTTACTGCAGACTAGTCAGAACAGGTCTGCTGCCCCTGATACATGGCACATTTTGAGCAGAAAAGAACAGGTTTGAGCAGACAGCAGAAAAATTTTTCAAACATGTTTGATATCTGCAGACAAGTGGAGACAACTGCAGACATTTGTCTTGAGCCTGTATACACGGCACATTTTGAGCAGACAAACCAACTGCAGACATACGTGGAGTAGTCTTGTCTCCTCTAGTCTGATGAAAAACACGCCGTGTATACACCACTTAAGGTTATTAATGTGATGCGGTTAAGATCAGAGATAGATAGATCCCGGCGTGAGTAGCCGCAGAAATGTCAGTACTGGCCAGGGGATAAATGAGAATACTGAAGCAGGACTACACAATCACTGGTTTATCTTATACAATGGGGGGTCAGTCAGTTAGGTGAATGAGGAACATCCACTCTTTCTTAAGTGATGATATGCCAGATGACAGGCATTGGCTAAGTTGTGTCCTTATCGAGTATTTCATGCACACAATATCAAGTTTTGCCAGATTTTTTCCCACAAAAATTGGCTTAAAAGTGCAATTATATGCAGCATTAGCAAGTGGCATTGGCTATGTCACAGGTGTAAGGATATTTCACAGAAAATCTACAACACCAGGAAATAATAAAATTTCAGAGTCTGTTGGTTTAAACATCAAGGGTGGTGGGGGGGGGGGGTCACCACAGACTGCCCCTCTGTCCAACACTCAGAATTTCACAGTACACTGAAGTACAGAATTCCAGTCATATATTGCCAGGTAGTCAGATATTGGCAGGGACTGCAGCAGGATCTTTTTTTTTTTTAATTTTTGAATGGGGGGGGGGGCACTTTACACAGTTCCACCCCAGAATGCCAGAAATCAAACAAGTTGATATTGGCTAAATCTTCAAACACAGTATTAGACACAAAATTATTGGCTTCAATATAATTATAGGAAATGCCAAATACCTAGGGGGGCATTTGGCTGTATTTGCTACTTTCCACTATTGAGAGCCACAGTGTTCAAGGAGAATTCAAAATGGCAGCCAAACCACATGGGCAGAAATTACCAAACCCCAAATTAATTAATTTTTCAAAAATTGACAAAAATAATTATCCCAGTGATATTGTCAATAGTGTTCAGTCACTTTCCAGTAATTTGCTACTGTGAGATAGTTCAAGAATATTAGGGATGGCTTGGATTGTCAATTCAAATCAGTGGACCATATTAGGCCTTAACTGCCAGATCCAAGATGGCTACTCTGTAAGATTCCATAAATCCTTATTAGTGGCAGCTTGACCCAGTTCCTCCAAGACAGGGCAAGTTCACAAACCTTGGCCAAAGTTGATGACAAACACATAGGAATGATGGCCCCAGTGTGGTAAACGAAATAAATCTAATGGTTTTCTCAGAATTTAGAGTTCTACTTGTGAACAGATGGATTAAAGATATGCTCACTATACACAAAGAAGTGATGGGGCTCCTCCTGGCTTCCTCCAAAACTTCCACAAAAACAGTTCTAGTGCCCACAGGTTTTGTAGACACTTCAATTCATCAACAAGGGCAAGCACTCCTATCACCAAATGTAAGGCTATTACATCCAGGACCTTAATATCAGAGGGTTTACCTTGATAGATCTGGTAGAGACAACTTCAGCACAAGTGTTGTGTTCTGCAGTTAGCTCCAAAGTGCGGGAATCTCGCCTCAATAGCCCGTGAATCGGGCCCAGGATTCCATCAGACCGGGGACCCCCCTATGACGTCATAGTGTCGGCGCCCGCCTCGCGCACACAGATGCATGCGTCTCACATAACTGGCCCCCGATGGCCATCGTGGATCTGGCAGAGGATTGTGGGTAATCTCTTATCTTCCCCGCCACCCACAGAAAACAATGGGAATTGATAAGACTGATAAGCTGCCCCTGCCTCTATCTTAATCACCTTAAGTAGCTGTCCATTGTTTTAGATGTGAATGGAGGGGATTAGCCTGATAGGGAGACAATGGCTTGGTTTTACTCAGCCTGGATTATATGTGCCCTCTTAGAAGACTTTTAAAGTTTGATTTCTCTTGTATTTAAAGTACTAAGTCTATATAGAGCTTATATTGTTTAAGTTTAGAGTATTTGCTATACACAGGTATAAATTTTTAGAATATAGCTGCATATAGACTATTGGGAAGGGCCAATCAAAGTAGACTGTTTAAAGAGGCCAACTGCTGATCTAGCCCCCCCCCCACACTACATGAGCCACCTAGCTAATTTGTTTGGTACTAGCAATGGCTCTGTTCCCTATATAAACACTATAAATCCATGTCTCCAGTGACCATGAGAATCTAGCAGATTAAGGCGACACTTCCGGTATATATCCTGTAGTGTATGATCTCTTGTGTACAATTACTATGTCTGTTCCCTATTACGGCATCTCTCTTATATCAGAGACATGGAATACACAGGCATGAAATAGACTTGAATGTACTTACCGGGTATTACCCACGCTTATATGAAGGCAATCCCTGTTCTAGGCGTATAAATTATATCATTTTGAAGAGGAATGTCTAGGCTACTTTATAGTGGACAATTTTTTTTCATTATCAAGATACCTCTCAGGCAAGTCATTCTATGATTGCACGGCTTGGCTTAGTATCGTTCTACAAAAGCAGGAGGAGGTGGGTTGGATTTTCTCCTTTTTTTCAAGTTGGGAGGTGGTAGCAAAGAAAATGATGGGGGAGGGGTAGAAATAAAGTTAAAATAAATGCCTTTGAAATGATTTCTCGTGATAGAAAGGGCCAAATCTGCTGGGGTTTGGGGATGGAAAACAAACCACTAATCCCCGCTCAGGCCAAATTAAAAAAAAAGGTTTGTTTACAGTCACCTGACCGACCCTAGCAAAACAGGGCCGACCCTACACTTTTTTTTTAATTCTGAAAATTTAAGAGATATTTAAAGAATTTTCGAGAAATTTCTCGTATTGTTAAGACTTTTTCATCACCTTTTCATGAATGTAATCTTTGGGTGTAACGTTATCACTATCTGATGAAGAGGGCTAAATTCTGTTTAGGTAGACTGCATGGTCATAAGCAAGTCTATCCTAGAGCTGACAGGTATCAGGTATCCACCCCACCCCCACCCCTCCACCCATCCCAACCATAGCCAGTTCCCGCACCGCACACAGGCTCCATCCTCCTCTCAGCATGGGGCTAGAGAGGCTCTAAACGCCTGAACCAACCCTCTGCTGACCCTAAGAAATTGTAATTGAAATGGACCCAAATACAATATAGACCCCGGGAGCAGGGGGGGGGGGCACTTGAATTTTTATTTGCTGAGGGGACTTTTCATGACCATTAATGGTAAATTTCTTTTGATGAACCTTCCGAAAATCGACACAAACTTTGCCATGTGAGATTGAAATTTGAGAAATGTGACCCGGAAAGTGACCCTTGTGAGAGGGATTTTGCCAAAATGTGACCCTTGAGGAGAGGCATTTTGGCCCTTAATGAGAGGGATTTCGGTCAAAAAGTGGCCTTGCCGGCCTTACACCCGTGTCTCCCGACATGTAGTGAGTGCCTCTCTCCCACTGGGCCCTGGGTTGTAGACCTACATTTTCAATAGAGGCTCCAGAGGTTGCACTTCTCGGGCCAAATCTCGCAGTGTGAGAGCTTCCATTACGAGGATTCCTGGCATTTTCTCTCATTGTCATGTTTATTTTCCACATGGCTAAATAACTGAAGGGATAAGATTGTATTATTCCCGGTAAGTTATAACAGAGACATGGCTCTGAACTTTTAAAAGATGCTGTCATTTCCTTATAACTTAATTGACTAATTCAATAATCTGCTATTGAAGTAAACATGACAAAGAGAGAAATAACCTGGGATCCTCGTAATGGAAGCTCTCACACTGCAAGGTTTGGCCCGAGAAGTGCAACCTCTGGAGCCTCTATATGAAATAGGTCTAGTTGCATGGAGATGCTTAGCTTAATAAGTCCATACACAGATCTCATTGTGGATGATTTTGGTTTAAGTTCGAGGAAAAGCTTAGACATATCTATCAAAATTAGAAATATCCCATGGCACTTATTAATTGGCCCATTATCTGAAAATTAAGAAGAAAAAAAAAAGAATCAGAACCAAACGGGGGCAACAAGTAGGAGGCCCCGCTTTACAGCACGAGCCGTCCTCCAGACTCCCCACCCTGGAGAAGTCTCCAAGCAGAGTCCCTACCTCCGCCTAATCAGACAGTAGAGCAGACATCTGGTGGAGTGTGATGAGTGCAGGAGCAACAGAGGAATGGTAGGCCGGAGCAGATGTAGGCTACAGCTACTGAAGACATTTACACAAGTTTTATAGTATTTAGTTCTATAGGCGACCAACAGGACGGATGGAGACACTGGTTATTTACACCTAGCTGTGGAGGACAACAGAGGGATGTATCTTATCCAAGGACCCTAGGAATTGAGAACATCAAGAGTTTTAACAGAGAGAGACATAAGAAGTTGGCCTTGGTGCATACGTTTTGGAAGGTGAGTAGAAGTGCATCATTCTCTTCCTTTTTCCTATTCTCGATACCTCTAGCGTAGGACTAGCCTGGGACTGGCTATTTGACTTGTACTCATATAATCACAATGTAAGTCTGTTGGGGTTTTGTTTGGCAATATATCCCATAGCACACTATAAGATACTAAGCTACTTGAAGCAATACAGAAAATCATATTTCACTCAGAACCAGACCTGGAGTAGCTCACCACAACCTGTGAGCACACTGCACCGCTGGTTTTCTTATAACAATTCTCCCACTGTAGTCCATAGATACCGAGCACCTTCTTGTCTGAGAGTGGTGCAGTGAGTCCAAGTAAGAAGAAAAGTAAAGGTGAAAAACACCCCAGTGCCACGTTGATGTAAGACAAACGGGTAGCGCCCTCCTTCTGCCAACTTCTAGGCTGACTCAGTGTGAGAGACACACACGTAGCATGCATGTGGTTATGGTGAAATGTCTGTGGTGCCAGCGTTTGTTCCTCCCTAGCCTATGTGATACTAGCTTTACAGGGGAGGTTCTCCTTTTGGATTCATATCCTCCCCGGGTACCCTTTATCATTTAGAAAGGCCAGCATAGGAACGACAATTATTTCTCAATATGGACATGATGATCTTTTTTTACAAGTCCACACACAAGGTGGAGATGCCCCAGGGCTAATGTTCCAACACAACCGAACTGGATCTTAGAATGAGTATAGGCCTATTGTTAGCCCTTTAGAGGCCGCTGATACATCAATGCATCATGATCATGATATTGGTAATGATGAATGAGGTCAGCCCTGGTGAGTTATTCGCCAGGGTTATATCTATGCATCATACCGATCCTACAGGAACTAAAAGGTTGATACACTCCCAGAGGGTCAGCACTTCATTGGTGCATCATGACACCCATTGCACATGCGCTCATGAATTAGCCTAGCGGTCCTTAAATGGTTAGCTCATTTTGACATTTTCAAACTAGTATTTGTGTATTATTTTTTTAACAAAGGGAGGGGGCGTGGATCTGTGGGATAACTGAACAAAAATCAAACATCTCTCGTAGGAACAAAAAGTCCACCCCTTCTAAGTGAAAAAAAACGCATTAGACCTATCATATGATATATTTATAAGGAAGTGCAGAAGAAATTCCAAACCCAAATTCTTATAATTTTGATAACAACTCAATTATGTAGCTTTAAGTAGGTGACCCTATTTTGATGCCAGATTCAAGTGTGTGCTAGAATCCAATGTTTCTTATGGAGTCTTTCTTTCTACATTTCAGAGAGGCCTACTCTTGATGCAAAATGTTGCTCTTTGGACGTGTGCGGCAACATCGTTGCACCTATCCAGTCGTCACCGCCTGTCTCCTGATCAACCTACTCCTGATGGTCTTCTATGCCCTATCACATAGTCACAAATCCCCTGAGGAAATCAGCCCAGAAGACCAAAAAGATGACAATGGCTTCCCACTCTTCCTGCATGAACCTCTTGAGAATGACCAGCATAGGAATAGTCTCAAGTACCCACATAAAATCAGGGTCAATCTGAGCTATGGCCCGAAAGATAAGCAAAGGGACCTAGTCAGCACGAAAGCCGAAAGCTCGCAACAGCAAAACCACAACAATGAGCATGCTGTTCTTGATTTAGACAAAAGGGAAGTCAGATTCCAAAGAAACAAACTGCACGTTAAAGAGATAGAGAGAGGTCATGGGCTGTTATTAGATGAAATGTCAGATAATGCTCAAGAAGTCATGAAAGAGATCAAAGAACAAGTTATTCCACTGAAGTTACTTCAACAGGCACATGCTCCAAGACATCCAGAGGCATCTACAAAACAGCCAGCTTTTGTTGTTGGTGACACACATGGTCAGGTCCAGTTTATCAATCAAGGAGATAACCAGATGCCTCTGGTGCCAGAAGAGGCTGACAGTATAGATGCAGATAAGATCAAGGTGCTCTTCAGTCCAGTCACCATGTGTGAGGAGAACATAGAGGTGTATTTACTGATAGCTGTTATCTCAGACATCAGAAGGTACCAGCTGAGGAACGCAATCAGGAACACCTGGGGCCGGGCGGCTGCAAGCGGTCGCTTTGCTACCAAGTTGGTTTTCGTTGTTGCCAAGCCGCAAGAAGCGGAATCACCCCTCATTGAGATGATCCTCAGTGAAAATAAGCACTTTGGGGACATTGTGTACCTTGACATTGAGGAAAGTCACACAATGTTGACTTACAAGACACTAGCAATGTTCCAGTGGATCTTGGAATACTGCAATCAGGCCAAGTATGTGTTAAAAACTGATGATGATGTCTTTATAAACATCCCCAACATCCTGCAGGACCTCAAGGTCATGGAGAGTAAACAGCCAATCAGATTCATGCTAGGTCACGTGATTGATGGTGCTAAACCAATTACAGACCGCAATGACAAATGGTTTATACCCGGCGGGGAGTTCAAGGGCAAAACATACCCGACCTACCTATCTGGTTCAGCTTATGTTCTACCTTCATCAGTTCTCGAACCGCTGATGCAAGAGTCCCGAGAAACTAAGATCTTTTGGCTTGAAGATATTTATATCACAGGGATAATAGCCAAAAATATCAAAGCTGCTCTTGTACATAATTCCAAATTTGAGTTCAGAAAACGGAAGCTTGGACCTTGCAGATTTAAAAAGCTGAACTCTGCCCATGAGCTGAGCCCTGATGATTTGTTGTTTGTGTGGAGAGAACTAAACAGGGCAAGCCTTAAATGTGCTAACACAGATGGACACTTTGTTAAGTCTTTAGACTATGAATATGACCCTTAAACGCCCTGTATAATTATGTTTATATACAAACTTTATATTTCATAATGTAAATGGACAGACTTTTCTATTCTATAACCAGCTTCCAGACTTCTCTCCTGACATGTGCCAGAAATGCACTACAAAACTTTTATTCAGTACTTAATTCATTTGACCTATTTCAAATATATTCACAAATTGTACCTATTGACATAGCATCAAACACATTGATGGGGGTTTATGCACAGTAAACAGAGCAGGCACTGTCGAAATTTAGGCAATGTTATAGACTCAATATTCTGCCAGTTAAATCATCAAGTCATTGTAGGTTTGCCACTAACATTGCATTTTAATGCCCTGACTTGGAACGAAACTCCCCTTATAACGCCAGCTAGATTTACTTTACTTTTTAAATAAGTAAACAATTTAGAGATTCACTAACATGCCCCTAGTTTGAGGAAGTATTTGCCAAAGTGGTCAGGTTAATGGATCCTGGTCCATCATCTTACACGAGGCATAGTCTGTCTGGGCCTGTATATTTGAAATCTTCTGTCATTATGCAATCCTGTATAGACCCTATTGAGGTTCCCGAAAACATACTGCTTTCTCGCCTCCACTCTCCAATTTGGTTGAATCCCGGTCATGTGACCCTAGTATTTTATGTCTGTTTGCAAGCGTCTTAAAATTTTACTTTCCCCTTTTCTGCTTGAAAACACTCAGTAATATTGTTACGGAGACCATCATTTACCAAATATATCGGCCGCAGGGTTTAGATATCTGCTAGTACTTTGTAATCCTTGTTGCAAACAGACATAAAATACTAGGGTCACGTGACCGGAATTCAACCAAATTGGAGAGCGGAGGCGAGAAAGCAGTATGTTTTCGGGAACCTCAATAGGCTCTATGGACATCACAGTTATTTATTATAATTTGTCAGTGATTCCATGGAGATCGAAATGCATTTCCCCTGTACATTGTCTTGAAAGAATACTGTCTTGCGTATTCCTCTAAGGTCCTCTGAAAATCTCCTTGGCAATTCCAGAAAATCTTAAATTTCCCTAACCTGGGACGAATTTTGTTTGCCTGGCTGTGGCAACCCTCTCTCGGAAAATATCGACTTGATTTTAAATTGCCCATTGTTTTGTTCTCACTATTAATCTGACGTTTGACTAAAGAGGGCGCCTATGGGCTGTTAGAGGTACAGCCAATGCCTACTACCGTGTATATTTAACACAGCTGGGACAAGTCAACAGATGGCACTGGCCAGGGGTATGGAAGTACATGTATAAGGTTCTTCTCATAAAACATACAAAATATATATGGTGCTCAAATTATGTGTTATACCATGTATATTTATCATTCTCAGTCATTTTTGAATAAATATTTGCATTCTCAAAGAAATAACTCAAGACACCATTATTCTATTCCGTGAACTGGCAGCAATTTTATTGCTGTTCTGTTTGGGGATACAACATATAATGCCCATTGTGCCTACACAATATGATACAGTCATCTTCTAGGTGAATCAAGAAAACAAGGAAAACTTGACCCCATGTTATAGCATGGGCCTATATTATGGTTTGAAGCTCAATATAGTGAAACGCTATGAACAGAGGGTGGCGAGCCATGGTATCTTGCCTTCTTATACAGTAAAATACAACTACATAATATAACCAAAACACTGTTATACTAACCAATAACACAATGTAAAATATCACCAGGATCCCCTATGAAATGCCTAAGTGAGGATAGTATTACTCTGTATATGATAGACGACCAGTGCTTTAACCTTTGTTATTGACAGGCATCAGAAATGAAACTTGGATGTCTTTGGTGCTTTTATCCGAATCTACTTTACAGCTCTGTAGCACAGAAAAGCAGAAATGACTTGCACATTATGTAGGGTGACCAAGTTTAGACCATGTTATCATAATTATTCCTATGATCAAATGGAAGCAAAAAAGAAAATATGCGCACTGGTTAGTTAGCTATTATTTCTTAGGAGCGTGGTGGACAAGATTATCAACTCCATTACGAGCAGGTACGAATTTCCATTAGCATTGTAGCGGGCATATATCTGACCAACCATTCATTGTAGTGGATCTAGGCACCATATCTCCAGCCTACATCAGATAGTTATATTGTAATCTATTTACATGAGTCATAGTGTAGCACTGGTATGTGTTATCTATGGGAAGGGTTCTACACAGATCAATTCTATTTTACAGACACTATTATCACACTGTAAGTCGGAACTAATCAGTCTTGTGGAGAAGGGTATTGTAAAAAGCGTTGTGACGCGAATATGATATCAATGGACATTAACCAGACTGTGCGCTATAAAAGTTGTGACGCATTCCGCATGTGATATATCTCCACCTGCTATAGAACTATAATGGGTATGACAAGAGCCGTTGGTAACCAAATGTTATATCTATGATATAAGATTCCCCATCAGGACATCAGTATTACAGTATCCTCATTGCCCAGACATACTAAATGTCCAAGTATCTGCACCATAGGTTCTCCGTTTCACAAAGCGTAAGGCAATCACACTTAGAGCCATCACGACAAGATCATAATTCGCACATTCACAATTCATTCGTCGATAAACGATGTTATGTTTGCAAACTGTTGCATGTTAACAAACTGTCACATTTAGCACACAAAGTTACAAGCAAAATAAGCAGTTTTTGTTCCTCCATTTTCTCAAAATAATGAGTGTCTGTGTATAACAGGCTATACCCACATTACTTCACCAAATACAAGTCACGATTTCTGTAGCCATGGCAACCAAAAAGGCTATGGTATATTTGTTACAACCATGAACTATTAATAGTAACACAGTTCTATAATAAGCATTTGTTCAGCATAATGCATGATGGTCGGCATGATGCACATATGCAGTGCTGTCTAGGTACCCACTTGTAATTCATTCATGTATCATGCTGGCCCGACCAGTCTGATACACTATTAGAGCATCAGTATGATGCACAGATGCAGCACTGGTGAGTTACTCACCAGCACTGGATTTGTGTATAATGAATACCAATGAATATTGACTCTGATGCATCATGCCATCTGAAAAAAGGCCAATAAAGATAGAACATTAATAGAAAAGTGAAATCCAATGTAGGATGTACCATAAATTCTCTCATATAAGCCACGGCTTACACCAGAATCCAAATCAAATTAGGCTTATAGGATTAGCCCACAGTCTGGGTGTGGCTTATACGAGGGAATTTAGCAGTAGGGAACAGTACTAAACCACCAAATTTCAGGCTTCAGATGCAGCTTATAACATTCTCCTAAAATCAGGGTGCGGCTTAGACGAGGGAGGCAGCTTATACAAGGGAATTAACGGTAAGATTATTTGTGCGTGTTTATCTTCTGTAGACTTATCTTATAAACTCCAAGGATTATAGTGATACTTTACCGTACAAATATAGGAAGGTTCTTCCCTCTCAGATTAACAATTCTTTTTCCATTACCCAGTGATTGAATTATTTTCAAGGTTTTTCTCGACAGTCATATATCAATATAGGCAAATGTATTATATACAGTCCAAACACGGTCATCCGTTGACACCATTTACACTGGGAGTGGCATGCGAACAAAATCAGTGACAATTATGTCAAGTGGCATCCATAAACACTCACACAAACTTACAATTCCAAAGCCTAAAGTTGGGAATATGCAAAGTATTATCAATAACTGATCTTTATAGTAATCATTCCCTTACTGTGCGTAAATGACAAATGCTGCCAAAAGGTCAGTTTTATGTGCCTTTCATTGAAACTGGAGGTAGAAATGTGTCATCGAATATGCTTCCCATTCTTTCTCATTTTTTTTATCTCACTTGCTGCATGTTTAAATATCATAAATCTGCATTTCGAGTGCTCACTATTATATCGCGCTTGAATATTTAGTCCCGGTAAAAGTTTCTTCCTCAAATACAATTATGAAAAGGGCCACACAGCATATACTTATAAATACTTTTTAATGCATATAAAATTGTTAATGACCAAGATTTGTTCTTGATATAAAGTAAATATCTCAACTATTAAGCACATTTCCCAACTTTAAGCTAACATACTGCTGAGGTCCGAGTAGCAAGCTGCATAACATACTGAAGCGCTATGCAGGCTTGAAAAGAATTTAAATAAATGTCCAGCCGCACCGGTTACATTCAAATCCGTTACAATGGATGCCATTGACCTACGATAAATCACCAGAAAGTAAAAGGATATATCCCAAGTACTCATGATAGTTACACCTTCTTATTAATCCAACCACATGAAGGCAAAACAACTCATAAAATTCAATATCCTCATCAGCACATATTGATTATGATAATCTATCTTAGTTACATATATCATCAGAACATGAAAATGGTTCCCTTTAGTTGCACAGTTTTTACGATTAAAACACCCGGGCACAAAGAGGAATTACACATAATAATAGTGATGGTAATACTATATTTACAATTTTAGGTTGTAGGTATCAATAGGTGCAAAAGACAAAGATAAGGTTGTTCTTGTTCACAGTCTAACAAACATTCACCCCTTGCCATGTATACTACACCTTGTAAAATGTTAGCGCCATACCTATTTAGTATTACACAGATCTAGTTATCGTACGGGACGGACAATGGTACTAGACCAACCAGTGCAAAAGTAATCTTTCGCTTAATTCTTCACACTGCCATTTTTCTATGGTTTCATTTTTTTTCGCACCACCTCTCACAACCCGTGATTATAAACATGTATTCCTTTAATGATATTTCTAACACCCTGCAGACCTTTGACAAATACTTGGGAACGCCCGATGATGAAGCGACCCCATATCAATCACACTTCATTATTGATTTTTTTCTGGTAGAATATATGCCACTCACTGTGACAATCCACACTTAAATTTGCTACAATTGATAAATACCGATATAAGCACTTGCAGGAAGATTTTTTATCAAATTGAAAGTAATTGCAAACAAGTTGCTAGAAAGTCGATTTTCCAACACATGGGACTAAAGCTATAGATGAGCATGTTATGACAATTCATTGCACTCATAGATTTAGATTTTATGGGTTTAAAATAGGGTTTGCAATGATTTCTACAACACCCGACTGGCTTTTCATATTATTTATTTCAAAACTAGTGGGGGGAGCAAGAAATCTACCTGTACAGTAGGGCCTACTAGTCTTCAGAAACAATATTACTTAGACAACACCCAAATTATCACCACTATCTTGTATTTGCTGCGACAGGTCTGAGGAGCCAATAAGTATGCTTAAAATATCACCTGGTTTCTTAAATGTAGTAATAAGCACATTATGTCACTGTCACTTTTTAACCAAACATTACGATTCATTTCTGAACAACTGGAGCGAAGCCTTGATTCTCTCTCCTTGTGACAGAAGAAAGCTCGCAGAGCCTAGCATATTAAGCACCTATTGAATACATCTCTGTATATACCAAGTCTGTTAACCCTTTCAGGGCCACATAAAGCTTCAGTGCATTATGCCGTCCCGTCAGAATGATGCCCTGATACAGACAAGGCGAGTAACTCGCCCGCGCTACAATCATGCATCATACTGACACTAGACAACCATGCACCAAGACAGTTCCTGTAGCATCAGGTAGCCCCAATGCTAAAAGGTTTAAACCTGGTAGAGCTAAAGTCCCTACCTCTTGTTCAGCCTGGCAGGAAAACCTAAGATAACTGAATCTGTCAGGCCACCTGGTCATTACACACACAACCAGTCATTGCAAAAAAGGCCACTGCTAGCGCTGCCGTGCGGTAGCCACTGAAAGCATTGCGGTAATTTAAACGCTGACTAGTAATTAATTAACTTTGAGCCCTGTTATGGTAATACGTGTGATAATATGTGAGTTATTAAAATAAAAGGGGAAAAATAATGAATTAATGACTGGCCTATGACATTTGTTCAAACTCTCACACACTGCTATTTACAAAGCTGCATTTCTTTCACAGCATACATAAGCGTTCTAGCCCTGGGCTTTCTCTGTATTTCAAGTTAAAATTTTAAATTCTAGATGAAATAGATTTACTATCTGACCCTGCATAGTGAAAATATCGAAGTCTCTCTTTCCTTGGGCATGGGGAATTAAAAGGATTTAACTTTCTTATATCACCTTTAAAAACTACAATTGTACAGTTTAACATCAAGAGATAATGTTCGGTATGATAACTTATTTCATCTCTTTTTTTTCCTAAGGCTCTTACTAAGTTCTTCCTGTAGATGACACAAATAAAACCTGCTTAAAATCATGTGTAAAATTGAAATAACGTTAAATAGAAATTTAGTTGAAAAAAAAGATGTTATGCCTTTTTTCTCTATCAACCTGTACACGCTATGCGTCGTATATCAGTAATTTACCATTTATGAGGCGTCGATTGCTGTTAGGCAACAGGCCCTTTTGTCGCAATTGATTAATGAACTTCACAAAAAGATTGCTAGAGAACTGGAAGGCAACTGGACATAAAGCCTTCTAACTGTACACTACCAAGGCTTCCTGCCCAACACTATGTTCTCTTATCTTCCATCTCTATCAAAACACCACTTTTTCATTATTAAAAATAATTAGCAGAAAAAAAAGAGACGCGCCTTTTCCTGTCATTAAGTTAATACAGACTCCACATATATATCTGGTCGACCACTGGTAGCAGTGCTTCCGAGGCATCTTAAACGGCTGTGCTTAACTCACATTACATATGTTGCCCATTGTACCTTTGACTCGTACACGGCTGCACTTGATTAGCAGCCAATTAAACATAGTGCTTATATCCAACCACTCAAAGTGTTTGTCACAATAAGCCATAACCCCAAAACAAGGATAAATGCTCACTGATTATTCCTAGTAAATAATGGCCACAGAATGCACATATTGTAACACCGTTATATTCACTGCTGCCGAAGCCATGCCCATTCTTATGCCCCGATACCCTTCAGCTGTGGCTGCAATTGCAGGGGCATCATGACAAGACAATAGCACCTTTATCACTAGTGCCATGCTACAGAGGTACACACTGGTTAAAAAATAATAATAATAATAATAATAATATTTAACAACGCTCTCGGGTCCCGCAGGGACTTCCTTCATCACATACAAACACTGTGCTCAGCTGAAATGACTCAACCAATTTCCAAACATCGAACATTTCCTAGTGATAACTTCAATATTTTGATGAATCTTATCATGTGTTCCTTTTGTGACTGTTGGAGAATAGGGAATAGTCGTTGAGGACGTCTTCGTCTATGCAGAGGGGTTTATTATAAGAGGTAAGGTGCGCTATTTGCTCCCTGGGTTTTAAATATACATACCCTTATAAGGTACAATAACAGCATTATGCCTAGATGCTATGATAAGAAAAGTAAAGTTGAGAGTTCACCTATGAACACTATAATATACCAGGCAATGAATGATTGTTATTGGTTCGTAATAAGTCAGTATGGGTAGATGGAATAGTGGATTAGGGCTGGTTCTGATAGTAGTGGTAACCATGGCGACTGACGCTAGCCGGATACACTGAGTATACATGTATATCACAAACTGCCACAAGAGGGCAGCAGTGCAGTGACACCAATATTCTATTCACTATGCGGCGCTCCTACACACACAGCCCCCTATGTATTACCAGTGTAGCCGTAGTAGTACGATTGAAGTCATACATGACTGGACACGCCGATATCTCGCTGACAGAGGTCGTCACCATCTTGGTGATTAGATTGATAAGTACTGCACGGCCATCACACCACCCCATCTCTAGAGTATGTGACCCATGCTTCTCTTCGACAGTCACACAGACCTTCCATCTTTGATGATTCTCCAACCTGTTAAAAAGCCAGATACTCTCTCTCTCTGTCCACCACCGAAATATGCGTGCAGTGATCAGCATGGGTAGTCGGCCGGGTGATGGAGTCTATTTACATTGCGCTCTATGCTACCAAGCTGTGTTAGCGAGATGCTGGACTGACCAGTGGCGGGCTGTGGCTGGCGAGGATTGTTGTCCCGCCGTGCTGCGTTGACATCAGTGAGGCTGTGTGAAAGTGACCGCCCATCGACGTCCTGATTAAGGTGCCATGCTGCGGCATTAGGGGCTGGGCGCAGCATAGGTTGGGCCTGCTGCTGCTGCTGTTGGTGGTGTTCAGACAACAGTGGTTTGGTTACCTCCTCCTGACCCAAGTTATTGAGGCAGGGAACTGACTGCGGCACCTTCTTATAGTTATGTCCATTCACTGAGAGGGAACTGGGTCGCCGGACACGTGACTCCTCATCAGACACATCATGAAATGAGCCACTTGTGGGGCTAAGGTCAATACTGCTCTGTGATCTCAGCTTCACCTTGTGCAGCGCTGGGCGTGCACAAGCTTCATTTAATTTAGCTATACCCACCTCTGCAAACCTTAATTGGTTCTCAGCTGGTTCGGTAGGTGGCGGAGTGAGAGCCCTAGCTTCACCATCATCACGGTACTTTGGTAATGTCTGTGAGTCTGAACCGTCTGATGAGGAGTCTGATTCCTGGTGACCCAGATTGTAATTGTGAGCGGAGTCCTTGCCGTGAACAGGGAGGGACATCGGCCGCACAACAGTGGCACCATTCATGAGGCAAACCTCTGTTGGGACTTGACGAGGCGCAAGGTTGGATTTGCCTGGATTTGCCGCATCTGAGTAAGATGGCTGGGCAGGCGTCTTGGACGCTCCTGCTGCCATCTGCACTGGATTCCGTAAGTTCTCTGTTGGGTAATAATTTGACCCATCATCGCTACTACTGTCATGACTCGATCCTTTTAGGAGGTTCTTTCCAAATTGATACAGTCCACTCATCTTGCCGCTGATTTTATCAGCTTTTGGCCGTTTGAACCGGAACTTGTTCTTTTGTTTTAGCTGTAGAGGCTGGGCCTCTGGTTGGTGGGGTGCAGCATCTTGTGTTGTGGGGGGATGGTAGGCTGAGCCGTTACCTGGCACGTTAGGTTGTTTGGGCCGGGCAATGAGCTGCTGGGGCTGGTTACCAGGGGGTATTAAGCGGTTAGACTGAATGTTGGGAGGGTGACTTGTCCCAGGAGCACCAAGCGTTGGATACTGCTGCTGGCCAAGTAGGTCATTCTGCACCAGGGAACTCTCAAGGTTATCTGCGATAGCCTCAAACATGTCATCTGTAAAGTTGGCATTTGTGTTCCCCGTCACTACTCGCTCATTCTGAGCCTGCTGCGTCTCCTCTGCAACTGACTGATCCACAAGGGAATTACCAAGTACAACCAGCTTATCGTCACTTCCCTTATGGGTGTTGCGCTCAACTGTAGGGTTCTGTCCTTGATGGGGCCGCAGTGGCTGTTTTGGCTGTACATTTAGATTACTCGTCTTTCCTGCTGGAGGCTCTATGGCCAACATGGGTTCTGATGGTGAGAGCGTTGTCTCTACAGTAGAACTGGAGACGCTGTTCTCTGCCCTTGAAGCACGCTGTACTGTTACACCAGGGGGAAGGTTGAGGTCGTTTATGTTGACGACGTTACCATTTACAAGGGTAGTCTCAGTATTTAGGTTATCGCCTGTCGGTGCCGTGTCAGACATCTGGTTTCGTAGGATGGCCTCGGGCATGCTGCTGATCAACGCCCCAGGGTTGGTTGGTGTCACTCCTACTGTGAAAGAACACAAGAGCAATGGATTTTAGAAATGATAAAAGACAGATTTATAAGACTCAGGTGACAAGTAACAGTTCACTCATTCTAAAACCGCCTTTTCTATCATCCTTTAATTTCTTTTCAAAGTATGAATTTCTCACGCCAGGAGATCCACCTCAACACATTTACTACAATCTCAAAGAAGCAGAAACCCCCTGCCATGTCAGAATAGACCACCCTAGTCTTGCTGGGGATAAATTCTTGGCTGGAACTTCTTTATATTTTAGTACTGGATAAGGATAGGAGTTTTACCTTTGTTGCGTAACTCCCACAGCGGTGCCATCTCCATCAGGCGTTCCTCCACACAGAGTGACGTGAGGCGCGCCTCCGCATCCTGGTCCCAACTGTCCTCTATTGTCTCCTTCAGTGCTCGGATAATCTGAAATATGAAAAAACATGCACAACATTAGAGGAGAAACGACTGAAAAGTTCATGGATGCCTAAGTGAAACTCAAAGAATAGATATAGATGCTCAAGTCATGAGAAACCACTGATACAGATAGCTGCATGAAAAAACACACCAAGACTAATACTGCGGAAATCTCAAATGTTCCAAAATTGAACTGAAAACTACAAATTCATCATAATGTTTAATGGTGCTATAATCATTCCATCCATTAATTCGCCTGTACCCAGTCATTGTGCCTACTACATTTGGCGGGACAAACTGAAAACGCCATCCTGGTCTGGGTAACCCAGATCAGTCTATGACTCAACACTTTCTTTGAGCCATACATGTTCAATAAGGAAGTTAATTTAATAATGTCTTACACACCTGGTTTGAGTCCTTCCATACATCAGGGAAGACTGGACGGCCTCGCTTCCATGACACGTGGCGCTGCATCTCCTCAAACGATGGGTGAGCGCCTAACTCCAGCTCAAAGGGCAGTTTGTAATCAGGCACTGGCATACCTAGAGAGGACAGATACAACTTTTATTTTTTTTTCAGGGGAATTCTTAGCACAGCGAGTAAATAATTTAAGTTCTAAAGCAATTCTATTTCACATTTCATTATGTTTTACTTAACAGTTCTACATGCTTAACTTTAACTTCTTTTTGAACTACAATTGTTTTACTTATGCTCATAACACAAGAGATAATGGTATGCCTATCTGTTTCATGTTCTAATGCACTATGATTTAGGCCACAGAGAAAATGATCCGATCCCAATTTGTGAATATATTGCTTATAAAGAGATATAGTCACTTCTTTAAGAAAAACTCGGCCTACCTTGGTATAGATCAGAACACCGACTGGCGATTTCCCAAAGCACCAGTCCGCATGCGTACACATCAATTTGTTTGAGTGAGGCTTCACAGTCGCGAAGGTTGACAGCACCATCGAGAACCTCAGGTGCCATGTAACGTAAGGTGCCCACCTTGATATCAACATGCACAATGATAAATTACACATTCATGCAAAAACATGGAATCTATGATACAAAAGTTGCTGCTTGAGCACATTTACACTTATAATGTTCAACTCACTGAAAACCCCTTGCCCTTATGATTTATGCAGCCCGTCTTTTATGCATTACTAATATTGGCATAAAATTAATGTTGTCTGGCATGGTGTAAACTGGCCTCAAAATGTTTGATTATCATTGCACTTACGTGTTTAACTTCAGTACCATATAAAAGATTTTAGTCCATATCAGTCATACTTTTCCCAACTTAACACAATTTCAGAATATTTGTTGAAGGGGGAGCTAAAGTAACAAAACCACTTACATCAGATATGGGTGACTGTTCGGCTATCTCCTCAAAGCCATTCCGGATAAATTTAGATCCTAGGATCTTCATTGCAAAACCAAAATCACAGATAACGCAGGTGAGGTCGTCCCTAATGAGGATGTTTCGTGTGTTGAAGTCACGGTGGGCAATCGCCGGCTTCTCCTTGTCTGTAATAAGATTTCAATTATTTGAACTATATGATTCATGAAGGCATTTGGGACCATTGGGTCACAGAAGACCATTATAAGGCATAATTTATTATCATCCTGACTGAGTCAGACAACTGTGAGCTCAAACAAATTATCGTCCATTCTTCTTTAATTTCAAAGATATTAAAATTTTATCTTTCTAAACAGTCAACAATTTAGATACGAGTGGACAATAGGAAAGGATTAAAAGATTAAAAGATCAAGACTTCTAAGAATGCATACCATAATGCCAGTCAGATTATGTTATGATTTTATATTAGGAGGTGCAGTGGCATCTTTCCTTTAGACAAAGTTTATGGGATTTGGTGGAAAAAAGTGTTTTGACAACGCTAAGTTATATGTAAAGAGAAGGGAAATCAAAAGGGTCCCTAGTTATGAATATCTAGGGGTCTATCTGGACCCTCAGCTGACATATGAGCCCTTCCTGAGAATCCAACTCAGAACTGTGGCATATAGGACATACATGTGTACCAGCTGTCAAAGATCTCGAGGTTCCTGGGTTCAAAACATATGGTCATAGCATATAAATCATACACACCTTTGATTACGCGGATGTTTTATTTGATACAGCCTCAGTAACTTTACTAGGGAAGTTGCAGAGAACACAGAACAGGGCCCTCAAATTGTGTCTCAGAAAGCAACTCAGGGAACATACAGATTTGATACACAATCTAGCTAATGTCAACCTGTTATGTGACAGGTGGCGTGCACATGTGGTTATTGAGGCCTACAAAAGGTCTCGGAT
Organism: Acholoe squamosa; assembly: GCA_949317995.1. Classification (NCBI taxonomy): domain Eukaryota; kingdom Metazoa; phylum Annelida; class Polychaeta; order Phyllodocida; family Polynoidae; genus Acholoe; species Acholoe squamosa. The sequence continues at coordinate 22,376,490 of OX439048.1, forward strand.
ATCTAGGTATGTTGACGGTAGAGAAGCTAAGACAAGCCCCTAAACTTAAATGTGTCATCCGACACTGTGCTGCGTATATGCGCAGCATGGAATACCACTGTGCTGAAGTGTGGAATGCTATTTCCGCCGACAGAAGAAACACACCAACTCTTGACAAATTTAAGTACGCAGTCAAGCAAATCCTAAGAAGTCAAGTCCCTGAACCTGATTAACCACTTTATACACTAGTAAATATATATGTTGTCCCCCTACCCCCCCCCCTCTCACCATCAAAAATACACAAAGGACTTTGTGTCTCCGTAGCCATAATTTAGCCAACCCTAGTTTTATTTGGTCTCAAGCTGACCTGGTCACCATACTTACGTATCCACTGTTAGGATATGGATACTTTGTTATAATTAGGGCATTACTATATTGTTCATGGTTGACGTTTAGGAACCTGTTGTATGTTTTCATGACGTACCCAGGTTGATGGTTCATGTTTTGATGACGTGTCAACCTGGACAATAGGTGCATACGTTCATAGGATTACTATGCCATTTGTGCATCATGCCAGTCAAGGCATGATGCACAAATAAGACGCACCTAGAGTTTTGGAAAATTCTCAAAAAAATGAAAAATTAATAAATTTGGTTCTACTGAATGAATTTTCAAAATTCAAAAACCTATGTGTAGCTTGAGCCCCCCCCCCTGGACCCCCTGGGCCCCCTTATATCTTATTATGACTAAGGGGGCATGTAACATATCAAAAGAAAGGTCTTGATGTCCCCCTTGTGGATCCAATGAGAACTAAAACTCCACATATAAGACGCGGCTTATACGCGGGAGATTACGGTAGCTATGTTCAGTGAAATGTACCAGGACACTGCATAATTATGCAAATAATATGCATGGATATGTCGTATTCGGTATCAATCTGGGGCGTTTCGTCCCCTAAAAATCATGCCCCCCTAAAAATTTGGTTTGGAAAAAGAATAAGTGAAATAATTTTTTTGACTGGGAGCCTTTTCAGCCCCAGCCAGTCCACCTGTGCACTATCCAGGGTGTGGTAGCGCCCTACCTCCAGCCAAAACCAATGTTTTAAGCATCACCGGCAAAAAAGGTTTGAGGAAGGAAGGGATTGAAATGAAGGGTTTTTTGGGACACAGAGGCAGACGCCAGTCTAGGCACTGGCAGAGAGGTCCAAGAACTGGCAGTTTTATAAAAACCATCATATCTCCCTTAATAATAGGAGTTTCCCATAGTGTGACCTATAACTTAAGGGTAGTTCGAGCTGGCGAATGGCGTCAACGCAGATTTCACCTTACATTAATGGTAAGAAAACTAATAAGCAAAAATCTAAATTTCGAGGGGCAGGACCCCCAGAAGCAAAACTATGAAGATAGGGAAAATGGAACGTGCCGAACGCAATGAGACGTACTTCAAGTCCACATTATGAACCCCGGCCGAAAAAAAAAAATTGTTTTGAATCTTTACATGATGCCTGCTTTAAGGTCGACTTTAGCGGGTTCCTTTAATCGCATCGGGATGCAAAAACTATGAAAACAGGGTAAATCAAATATGACAAATGCAATGAGACATACCAAATTATGAACCCCCAATGAATCAATACTTATTTCTCAGTTTATTGACAGATATCAAAGTGTATTATATCTAAGTACTGACATACATTGACTAATTGCTGACAAATATTGAGTCAGTACTGACATATATTGACTTATTGCTGACAAATAGTGAGTAGGCTTCGTTTCGACTGAAATTAAGCGAAACAAAATTTTGGACTGGAACAAATTTTCATCAAAACCCCAAGCGGCACAGACTGCAAAGGCCTCCTCACACAATGCCTTGAGTGACCGTCCACCTGTTCAGACACTGATACTTATTTCTATGCATTCCTACAAGTATGGCAGGTGTGGTGCTTAAATTGTTTACCGAGGCAATGGCAGCCTGTGGGCGTAAATGGAGGCAAGCCAGGAGCGTAAATGGCATCATATACAAAAACCATATCTCCCTTACTAATGATTGCACAGGAAAGTGCAGGCTGCACATGATTTGGTATCAGTTTTTTTGAGAGGATTACTTCTACAACATCAAAATGTGGTTTTGACTGTTATTTCAAATTTTAGATCATGTAAAATCACAAAAATGCCCATAACTTCACATTGAATCATCTTGGGAACGAATAAAACATTACCAGGACGGTTTTCCACCCTTTCTAAGCTGAATAACAATCAATGTTTGCCATTAGACAACAACAAATGCGTATTTTGAATGCATTACTGCAAAAATAAAGTAAAAACATCAGTGCTGCAGATGAAAAACGAAAAACGTCAGTGGGCCAGGCCGGGGATTGAACCGGGTACCTCTCACGTCCTGGGCGAGGGCTATCCCGCCTAAGCCACCAGGACAGCTGTATGGAGAGTCAGTCAGCCCTTCAAGTAGAGTGGGGGACTGGGTGCCGGCTATTTAATATTTGTAGTGCTTTGTATTAAGAAGAGCCCCTTATCGATATCCATAGCAAAGGGGAAGGCTAAACTACTTTTTACAGAACAAGCTCCGACGGCTGATGCCCATTACCACAAACAACAACAAGTTCTAGTGGCTTCTGGCTGTGTCAGCGCGAGTGATGCAGTGACACGCGTGGCGCGTAAATGGCTAAAAGCAGTGCAGTGGGACCGAAGGGAGTGGTTTCAGCCAATCACGCGGGGAGGGAATGGGGGGAGGGGGGGTTTCAGGTGCCTAACTGTGTGTTTGGCGCCAGTGACGGGGTCAATGCGTCCATGTCCGCCTGTCATCAGCCAATAAGTGCGTCCCTAGACGGGGTCAATGCATCCATGTGCGGCAGCCTAACTGTCATCAGCCAATCAGCACGCCCCTAGACTTGCATAGTCCTTACAATTATTCTATTTTTACCAAAGCCTACGCTTAGGTGCATACGGTCATAGGATTACTATGGGTAATAAAAGATATTTTACTTTTTGGAGACCTACAAAAGGAAACGCTATTCTAAATGCGCTAGAATGTCCACCTTCTTGTATACACATACTGAAGGAAATATGGCAATAACTTACCACCGGCATATATATCTGTGTGCAGATGAGCAAGTCCACTGGCCGCTGATAGCGCAAGTCGACACATCCCATTCCAGTCAAAGGTGTTTTCCTTCAGGTACTGACACAGGGTGCCGCGGGGTATATAAGTCATCACAATAATGCTATAAGGTACCATACCGTCCTGATTCATGTATTCATCAGCCCCGAAGAACTTCAGCAGTGATGGGTGGTCCATGTGGGGGAGTGAGTAAATGTCCCTCTCGTTAAGGAAATACTGCTTCTGTACCGGCATGAAGAGTTTGACGGCCACCTCTGTGTCATACAATGTGCCGCGCCACACGTCCCCATACCTACCCCCACTCAGCAAACTGCACAATTTGAGCTGGTCTAGGTCGAACATCGGGGTGGGCGGTGATTCAATGAGGTGCTCGGGCTCATAGGGCAGTTTGCGGGAACTGATGAGGAGTCGGTAGACAAGGTAGGTGAGAGCAATCACAAGTGCCACCCCAAACACTGACACTAAGGCAATGATGATGGTTCTGTAGCGGTAGTTGGGGTCTGGGAGGATTGTGTATTCTGTAAGATCAAATTGTCATATGTGATAAGGGAGTGATAATTTTTTAACAACAGGGGGGGGGGGCTGGTGGGTTTGCGCGCGGACGCGCGAAAAAAATTTCGACCCCCCCCTCTTGAGGGGGTAAAATTTTTTCCACCCCCCCATAAGGGACAAAAAACGCGCGCGAACGTCCCCTTTTAGCCTATAGTAACGCACAGGGTTTTCCACTGAAAACAGGTGAAATTATTTTGACCCCCCCCATCAGAGGTATTGAAAAAATTTTGACCCCCCCTGGTCAACGGGTTGAAAAAATTCTGACCCCCCCTCAAACCCACTGCCCCCCCCTGTTGTTAAAAAATGATCACTCCCTAAGTAATATTCATCAGTTGGGAAATTAACCCATCAAAATGGTTACATTTTAACACTAAATAACTATGCTCACCAATCAGATGAGATATCCGAACAAATATTTGACAGTGTTACGAATATCCAAGTTTGATTCTTTCTCGTTGCCCATTTACTTTATATGAAAGTTGAAAACAGATGTGTTTCCTATTATAGGGTATGAGTTGATATACGGTACTAGACTGCGGTACTGCAGGAGCCCAAAATGGCTGGGCTAACCATCAAGTTTTCTACTTTTTACAACATAGTGAAAATGAAATCCTATCAACAAAACTTACTGGGCGTGGCAGCAAGGTCTGGCGTCGGTTCCAGCTCTACAACATACTCGCTAGTGACATTCACGTTACACATGTCGCCCGTACAACAACAGAAGTGGGTGTTGTTACTTTTACGGTTGACCGCAGTTCGCGCCACACAACTTGTCTGTAGACATGAGTCACGGTCTGACTGGTCCCAGCAACCTGTAAGGTCAAGGTCAATACAAGGTAAGTTCAAAGTCACACAAAACACTTGGTTATAGATTCTTGTGACCAAGTTCTGCATAGAAATATTGGGAATGGGAGTGTCCAGATATTTTTTTTATCTGAATTCGAATTTCGGTACAACCAGGTTTCATTGTTCTATCTTTTCTAGTTTCTTTCTTTTTTTTTGTTTTGGACTCTAGACTCCATGTACACCTATAGTAATGATGCGTCACTTAGAAGACTGTCCACGCTACTTTGACACAGCTTGCTGATTTATATGAGTGCACTAACGTTGGGAAGAGTCAGAAAAAAAAAACATTATGTACAAGGCATAAGTTATAAACCAATGGAGGTAATTTAATATTCTGACGTGACCGTTTTTACATTCTTAACACTCCCTAGGTTCACATTTTGTGTTTGTGTCTGGATGGATGTTGTTTCTAATCAATTACTACGGCCCCACACCTTGGCCCCAGACATGATATTGATCCTGTGCCTGTGGTACAAATCCGGCCATTCACATCTAGAGGCGGAGTGAGGCTGTATGAAATGGAGCATTATGGAACAAAAACAGGGAGATTATCTATACAGTAACTCAAACCCGCACTATAACACTCAGGTCTACACAAACTCATGCATCCACACTGCAACACTCAGCTCTACACTAACTCACACACCGACACTCCAACACTCAGCTCTACACTAACCCACACACCCATACTCCAACACTCAGCTCTACACTAACTCACCACACCCACACTCCAACACTCAGCTCTTAACTAACTCACACCCACACTCCAACACTCAGCTCTACACTAACTCACACACCCATACTCAGGTCTACACTAACTCACACACCCACACTCCAACCCTCAGCTCTACACTAACTCACACACCCACACTCCAACACTCAGCTCTACACTCACTCACACACCAACTCTCCAACACTCAGCTCTACACTTACTCACAAACCCACACTCAGCTCTACACTAACTTACACCCCAACACGCAGCTCTACACTCACTCACACACCCACACTCAGCTCTACATTAACTCACATACCAACATCAGCTCTACACCAACACCAGCTCTACACCAACTCACACACCCATACTCAGCTCTAAACTTAATCACACCCACACTCCAACACGCAGCTCTACACCTAACTCACACACCCACACTCTGACACTAAGCTCTACACTAACTCACACCCACACTCCAACACTCAGCTCTACACTTTCACACTCCAACACTCAGTTCTACACTAACTCACACACCAACACTCAACTCTACACTAACTCACACCCAACTCGAATAACACTCTGCTCTACACAAGCTTACAATTCCTTGGTCAGTACAAAAGATCTGAGTTAGATGGCAACACGGCATCAGCACATTATCATCTTGTCAATAATTCACCACACATATAGAACACCTCAGCTGGCACACGTCTTTTGGCTTCACACACGTTGACTGCTTCTAGTATTAGGCTCTATGAGTTTTGTATCATAGTCTCAGATAAGGCACTGTGTGCAGAGGCTGGAGACACTTTACAGACTTTACAGTAGGCTTGGTATCCTTCACTACTTTGGTGCATTGTATTGACTACAGGCATAAAATGGGCTGAGGACAGAAATTCCCGAAATGCTCAACTTGAACTCCTCTTAAATATAGGTTTTGTATAGGAATGTACAAACATGTATTGTGACTGTAGTAACTTCAGTCAGGGGGCCTCTATGCAGCACTAGCATGAGAGATCAATTGTATAGCCAAAACAAGAAAAAAGGGCACAGGACTGGATTTTGAAGCAATTTCCAAAATGCTTTAAGATCCCTCGTGTGTGTGTGGTGTCTAAAGATTTTCTATCAAATTTTCTCAAAGGATCTGTCCAAATCCCAAGAATGACCCATTTTATCTTCAAGTGTCTAAATGTCGTCTGCTTTTTAACGCTGTGTGTAGAGTTGATGGTTGTAACTCACACCATCTCCTCATTACAGTCTCAGAACAGATTTTGACCATAGAGCAACATGTACTGAATCAATGGTACGTTCTCATGTGCCTGTGGACCCAAACTATATCAATTTATTCCGTTATCTTTCACTGGTTCTTGCATGTGCTACCTGAACATATTCTCCTCTGTGCCAAGATGATGATAGCTAAAGGATTTACTTACAACGTATTTCTTAAAAATGAAAAAGAAGCAGAAGACTTCAATTACGTGAAATGGTTAGCCAGACTTCAGAACTGAACTTGCCATGACATGCAGATATCAAATTGATATCATTACACATAAAAAAAGACTACAAACAGGATAAATTACTGTAAAATCGTTCCTGTATGCCTCATTTCATATATTAATTAGCCACACCCCGAGTTTTTGAGAATTCTTTTGGGACTTTTTATAATTCATTAGCAGAGTCTACATACTAAACAACTCATGCACACTGGTTATCCCTCACTTTGAGAGAGCGGTAAAGCCTCTCTATTGAACTAATTCTCATCCCTTTTATCTTTTAACCATAGCTAAAAATCCTAACCCTCTGTTTGAATTTTGAGCAAGGTTACCGGTACGTCATTTCATGCACTAGAAGCTTGAGGTGACCCCTCCAACTAATATCCAGCTTTCATTAAAATGTTATCAGTGCTAACATTAAGCTTTTATTAAAATGTTAACAGTTCAGTTAGGTACATGTACTTGTATAACCAGGAGGCGATTTCATTTTGACTGCTTATTGTATCGATAGTAAATGTTCCTACACGTCTAAAACGTCCATTTTCAATATCATCCTAACAGTTCCCTTTTCTATTCACTTTAATAAATCACCGATGACGAAGCTAGACCATCTGTTCAACTCAAACAGCTACCGCTCAATGAGGGCTTCCAATCAGATTGGGCCCATTTATAGTGCACCCCCTCTTTTGCTTAGATACCTTAGCGACCGTGATGTCACAGCGTATCATGGATACTCTGTTGCCAGGTAAACCAAATGAATCAACAACAAAATTGTTTACAGGGCTTGGTGAGACTTTAATAAATCACTTATGAAAAATGTTAATATCAAACTGTTTCCAGTATACACCATGAAATTAAATACAAAAGTATTACATCAAGAACACCTGACAGCATATTTTCAACTTGGCCTTTCCACTGTAAGGCAGACAGTATCATTTTAGCCTTCACACAATTACACTTTTTTCCTGAAGTTGGCTTGATACACAGTGTCTACATTACGGCTAGGGAAGGAAGATTGCTGGCGCATGCGCAATACACCCACCTGAGCGCGTCTACCTATGCAGCGTCTAAGCTGCTGATATTACCTTTCCAGGAAACCAGCATCTATGGTAACCACCTACATGTACTTGTTGCCATGACAACGCCATTTGGTCTTATACAATGTTCTGCAGTCATTAGGGGCGTCTGACATTTTCTCACGTGACCAGGGGGATATCTGATGATACAGTGAAGCCCCTGGTGGGGATATTGTGAATCCTGCCTAATAACGCTGCCAACGGAGTCTAGTTTCAATCTCCGGAGAGGGACACTATTCTAAAAGCATACAATTGTAATGAATTGCAACATCTGCATGATACACATGTTGTTCTGATGAGACAAGAGCAGGGGGTCAGAAACCAGAGCTTTCTAAGGGAATGGTCATTATTTATGTCAACAAGGGGTGGTGGTGGCGGTAGGGATGCAGGGTTGTTTTTTTTATTATTATTATTATTTTGTCAGCACCCAAAACCGCATGGACCCCCCCCCCTCCCCCACTAACAAAAAAGACTGTTCCTTTATGTTTTGAGGTGAACTTAAATTCTAGCTAGGCCAAGCTCACTGCCGACTCTTCCTACCGGGAGCGGCAGAGCGCAGATGCCTTTGTGGTAGTCTAAAATTCGGTACCAATGGTACCAAATGATTTTTAACAAACTTCCAATTTATGTCTGCTTTTCAAAATTTAGCCATACAATTATGATACATTTTCTTTGCCACATGAGCTTAGATGGAAAGAGTGGAGCTTTGATTGACTTATAAATCCTCTATTTTGTATCTGCTCGCTGCAGCAAAGGGCTTGGCCTGGCACTGTGCCAAAGTCCAGCTCACACCCTGAAATTTCTAGATTTTATCAAAATATGGATAATCAATGCCATGAAAGTGACAAGTAAGTACTGAAAGTACATAATTAAGTGTTACTTTAAGTCTGTGAAAAATTGAAAGATGGACAGTGAGGGAAAAGGGTATTTTATCATGAGTTTTCTGCTGTCTATGAGGCCAGCCAACTTTCCTGTCAGCCGTTAGCAGTAGCGAGAGGCTGTCATCGTCTGGCCTAATTCTAGCCAGCATAGCGTCTCTTTACTTCTCTACCTTTGGGTAACATGCACTTGAAGTTATATATTTTCTTGAAAAGGTAAGCCTTGCCATTAATATTCGAATGTACAATCTCAAGCCAGTGTGAGAAGGTAATGGTAACTTAACAAATGTCAAGGTCATATTTACGAGAAAGCTTCTGGTACATCAGGTTGATGAATAAGTACACATGTGAGATGGGAAGGAAGGAAAGGAGAAAAGACCCTCTTAGGATGGGATTGGAAAGAACCCTAGTCTTGGGAAGCTAACTTTCGCATTTATATATTTAAAAATGTATATTCAAAGATCTTGAGAAGAGAGACATACAAACCTTGTTTGATTATTGTGATCTTCTTTTTATCTGTGTGATCTCCCTCCCATAGTGTATAGCAGAAGTCTTTTGTATTGGGACATTTAATAGTCCTGTTGTCTCTCTGTACCTCTCCGTAACTGCCCGGGTCGATGACACCTATCTTGGTTTTAATTTTGTTGGCCATGTTTGTTTCGGCGAACATGTCGGAGGAGCGCGGAGGTGGGGTGAGCGGCTCACGGTGCTGGCTAAAGTACATGTCATCGTAGAAGGAGCAGAAGATCTGGGTGTCCGCCCTGCCACCTGGAAATATACAAACATGATGCATTCTCATTAATACAATGGTTAATTCATGTACTGTACAGTATATTTATTGAAATAAAAATATTGTACATTCTCAATGACACACCTGTTCATGAATTCAGAGTGCTTCTTAGACACAAGATCTGTACAATGTACATATACAATGTAGATTACAGTACTAATACCCCGTGTATGAGGTGCACATATAACTTCCTCATGTATAAGGCGCACCCCCATGACCGAACAGGATGTAGACAATGCCCATCCTCAAGTTTAAGCTGCACCTTATATGTAGGGCATTGAATGCTACAGAGAATCTAAGACACAATTATTTTTTTAGAGTAATGGGCTAGATATTTGACCCTTTGGACCATTTCTCGTCTAAAAGGACCTATAAAACCCCGCATATTTAGCCATGGCTTATAGACAATTTCATACCCTCATACTTAGTGTGGCTTAAACTAAATCACTTCAAACTCAGGGTCAGGTTTATGGGAGGGATTTTACATATATTGATTTCATTGAGGAATGGGGACCCTTGGTGCAGCTTATAGCTTCCTTGTCAACTCAGGTTGCGGCTTATACACTGGCGCAGCTTATACATAAGGTTTTACGGTAAGGAACAGCCTATAGCGACCTTACGGAACCGGACTGGTTCACGAGATCGCCAGGTGCACGCTGAGATCAGGGATTTCTGGACCTGATATCGCGATCGCATCTGTTCCCGGCAGGTCAGGCAGTTTGGAAGTAAAACCAACTTAATCTCGTGAGAAATTCCAAGGACAGAACTAACATGGCCGCGCACATACAATCAATATGAAACCTTGCTATAGTCTAGAAGCAACTCTCATTTCATCATCAAAGAAAAATTTGCATTTGATTTCTACGATACATATTCTGCCCTTTCAGTAATTCGTCCAACCCTGTTTTACAGACCTAATCTGCAGTGTTAATTAGATTAGCAAAAGTAGCCAGACGGTGAGTTATTGAGTTATTTACCACATACCCTGATCAATCTGTGGGTGTTCCGTCCCTCCACAATACCCATAGAGAACATGCTCTGTATGTGGGTCAGGGACGGGGGTGAGGGAAGCCCAATACACATTCAACTTCAATCAGATCCTTATCTGTAGGGGGAGGGGAGGGGGAAGGAAGTGTGTGGTTGTAATACAGATCCTAGATCAATTAGATTCTTATCTAGATCAAATGGGGTCATTAAAGTAATTATATTATTAGTTGGAATACACAACCAGTGTGACCCTAGTCTCCCGTCGATCCGTCGGTAGAGTGACCCACATACACAGAGCATGTTCTCTGTGGGTATAAACCGCGCCCACATGACGTCATTTCTTGGTGCAGGTTAGTGTTGGAGGTACTCCACTGGAAACCCCTACTCACGCTGCCATAGAGAATGCACTGCAGCGATCTACTACCCTTTATAAATTCCTAATTTTCTCCCGATTTTGAGGACCAAATTGCAAATAATCTTAACAGTGGATAGATATATACCATAAGCATAGAATAAATCCCTTTCCAAAGGTATTGGTCAAGAAAAAATATTGGAAACATCAGGTGGAAGTGAAAGAATGTGCCTTGCAGGAACTCCAGTGGCAGTGGGGCAATGGCCATTCTGTCAGTCTGTGGCAAAATATTACCCTGCACAAAACTCTCATTTTCTCTCCAGTTAGTATACAAAATGACAATCTCTCTTCAAATTAGATAGATATTGATCATAGGTATGAGAAGAGATCTTACTTGTAAAGATCAGTTCAGAATAAGTGGTGGAAACTTTATATAGAAGAGGAAAGTTTTCAGTGTGAGGTCAGCAAAAGTGATGGCCATGGTTGCGAATTATTACCCTGCACATAATTCACATTTTCTTGCTACTTACTGGGCAAAATTTAAAAAAATCCTCAGCGTAGACAGATATTGATCATAGGTATCAGATGAGATCATATTTGTTAAGATTGAATGAGAATAAGTGCTGAAAACCTTAGGTGGAAGATGAACGGTTTGCCGTGTGATATCGGCAGTATGGCAATGAGTAGGAGTGTCTTGTTTATATCTGGGTACTTCCAAAATGGCCGTGCTGGCAGAAATACACATACAGTGGGCACGCTCTATTGTGAAGGGACGGAAGACCCACAGATTGATCAGTATTGTGGAGGGACGGAACACCCACAGATTGATCAGTATTGTGGAGGGACGGAACACCCACAGATTGATCAGTGCATTTACCACACAGCAGTCAGTGCTGGCTGCACGAGAAGCCTGCAGAGTGCTGCACAGCTGTCTGCCACGGCTTCAATCAATCATAGTAAACTCTCCAAACACAGCCCAGGTCTATGCCCTATAAATATGTCAACTGTACAAACATCTGCTTGGAGATTCACAAATGTCGTCTGCTTCAGAGAGACTTGATAAAAAAAATTGATTAGTGCTACTCTGGGGCTTCTGGAGGCTCCGATCAGATTTTGGGTGACTGAATTGCCTGCTTGCACATACTTGGGATATGATTGGAGAGTGGGGCCTCTGGCGCCAGACAAATGTCGTCTGCGTCGTTAACTGCGTCTGTGAGCGGTCTTAGTGGTCCATAGTGGCGTCTGGCGCCTGTCCGACAGCGCGGACCCGGGGGGCCAAAAGGAGGGTTGGGGGATGGGGGGAGGGGCAGATCCACTGGGATATACATCAGTTTAAACGCCCCGGCGCTTATACGGTAGGTTTCTACGGATTTATACCCCCCGTGTATATATGAGACCAGCGCTTATTTGAGGTAGTTTTCAGTAATGTAATAATGATAAATTTCAATACCTCCTGCCCCCGGCGCTTATTTGAGACTTAAACGGGCCAATACAATACATGTACCTGTAGGCCTAAATGCATTTGTACGCAGTAAGTGTTTTTTATAATTTCGTGTCAGATGGCTGTTTGAAGAATGGTCGAACGACTGTCTCCTCTGTTGTAAATTGTATGCACAGATCCCAGTACATACATACATGTACATGTAGAATATTGGTAGTCCACTAGTCAATGTATGGTTTTGTCCCCCCCCCCACCCCAAACCAGAGCCTTGTTTGCCCAGCCTATGACGTAGTAGCTAAGTCCATGTAGCTATCAACCCTTTCTAGGAAACCCAACGAGGAACTACCATAGTAAAGAGTGGGGCGCCAGTAAAAGGGCCGTGGAAGAAGGCAATGACTTCTAAATTATTTGGAAAAGTGAGTCAGCAAGATGAACAGCCCCGGGTGAACAGCTCACCCGATGTGACCAAAAAGGGGCTGGGGGGTGGGGGGGGGGGTATCAACAGGCATCTCCTATGATCTTAGTAGTGTATTTACCGATCAAGAAAACCTCGCTTATTATGGTTTGTAGGACCTTCCCAAATCAGTTTGTGTCTTGTATTGAACTGCTCAAATCAAACCTAAGGTTCACTGTGAACTTTGGGTCTGATAGCTGTTGCTTTAAATCTGGGTGAGCATTGAATATGCGAAATGTGCCTTTTATGGCGATCCACATATCTGTCAAAGAAACAATCTGTCGTTATTTATACATTTGATAGTCAGAGATGCCACCCACTGGCCCCAAAAAGAGGCAAAATGAAAGATACTTTTAACATCTTTTCCCAGAATATTGAAAAACAGAAGCAATGCAGAAATTTCTAAAAAAAAAAAAAAAAAAAAAAAAAACCTTGCAAACCAGGAACAATGTACCTGTGCTTGCCACTTCATTTCTTATTCGATGCTTCTCATCCTGGGGAGAGTACTGCATACTAAATTTTTCAAACACCGGACAGGGAACGGTAAGGCAGGGACGGGGGAATGTGGTCTAATCTACACAGGCTAAATAAGGGCTATCACTGAACGGTAGGCCAGCCGTCCAATATGCTAGTTTTAGATGATGACCAATCACTGATCTCCATTCAGGCGAGCAGCAGGCGGCATGACTCAGATTGTCCCATTACCCCCCCCCCCCCTTCCGCCACCTTTACATCTATCCGGCCCACAAGCCCTTCCTCCTAACCAGGGACACATACTGGGTGTAGAGAGCATTATTTATCAGTCTCCCACACAAATACTGTCCAACTGCTGTCTCTTGCCAACCACCAATGGTGCCTTACACCCTCACCACCCTCTACTGCCCCCACCACTGTATACTGCACCCACCACCTTTGGCTACTGCCCCAACCACCACTGTCTACTGCCCCAACCACCAATGGTGCCTTACACCCTCACCACCCTCTACTGCCCCCACCACTGTATACTGCACCCACCACCTTTGGCTACTGCCCCAACCACCACTGTCTACTGCCCCAACCACCAATGGTGCCTTACGCCCTCACCACCCTCTACTGGGCATCTACTGCCCCCACCACTGTCTACTCCCCCCCCCCCTCTACTGTCCCTAGCACTGTCTACTGCCTCCACCACCCTCTACTGCCCCAACCACCACTGTCTACAGCCCCTAACCAATACTGCCCGCCCCCTCCCTTTTGCCAGTAGTTAAGGACGAGAGCGGCAGGCGCCTAGCGGCCATTTTGGGAACTAGTGCATTCTCCTCATTGAGAGGGATCTGTCAGTTTTTGAAGCAAGTTCCTATCATTATTAGTTCAAACGTTATGTCTAGTGATATAAATGTGAATTTTTATCAAGTTTGAAGAAGTTTTGCTAAAAGACTACAATCCCCCCTCTACCCCCCTCTGGCTGTGGTCCATAGGCTTATGCATTAGGTTTCCCAACCCCTTGCATACATACTCATCTTGTGCAAAAAGTAGCATTGGAACCATTTGATTTTACATTTCTATCTCAATTAACACAAGTCAATAAACATATTTGTAGTTTTTGAGAAAGATTGTTTGTCCAGTTTCGGAATTATTCACCAATATACCTCCGAAATCCAAAATGTCTAGGTATGAGCCCATTGGACTCACTGCAAAAGCATCCTACAGAAAATGGCTGCCACTGAAGAAAGTAGCGTTGCTACCCCAACTTTATATTCCACATTTCCATTACACATCATGTAAGGAACAAATATTCCAAGTTACAAGGAAATCCTTTGTCAATTAATTTTTGGGTCACCTGGAGCCCTTGTCCTTAAGAGTTTATTTGCCTTTTGTGCCCCCAAATATAGGCCAAATGTTGGTCTTAAACAAGGGGCACGCCCCCTCCTTTTCAAAATCCTGGATCCGCCACTGCCCACCACCACTGTCTACTGCCCCCTACAACCACTGTCTACTGCGCCCACCAATACTGTAACCGTTGCCATTGGAAAAGTCCAATCCCAACCGGGACTTGAACCCGGTTCCTTCGAGGTACCAAGCGAATGCTCTAACCGCTGAGCTATCGGGACGGTGCTTTACCAAGGCAAGGTTATCTGTGTGGATCATGGCGGGGTAGGAGAGAACCAGACAACAGTGGCTCCACCTGTTTTACCAGACAAACCTAGCCCGTTACAATACTGTCTACTGCCCCCCACCAATACTGGCTACTGCCCCCCACAACCACTGGCTACTGCCCCCCACCAATACTGTCTACTGCCCCTAACCAATACTGTCCCCTAACCAATACTGTTTACTGCCCCTAACCAATACTGTTTACTTCCCCCATCACCACTATCTACTGCCCCCCATCATCACTGTCTACTGCCCCCCACCACTGTCTACTGCCCCTAACCACTGTCTACTGCCCCTAACCAATACTGTCTACTGCCCCCCCCCCACCATTACCACTGTCTACTACCCCCCACCACTGTCTACTGCCCCTAACCAATACTGTCTACTGCCCCCCACCATTACCACTGTCTACTGCCCCTAACCAATACTGTCTACTGCCCCCGACCATTACCACTGTCTACTATCCCCCGCCACTGTCTACTGCCCCCACCACCACTGTCTACTGCCCCCCCCCCACTGTCTACAGACCCTAACCAATACTGTCTACTGCCTCCCACCATCACCACGGTCTACTGCCCCCCACCACTGTCTACTGCCCCCACCAATACTGTCTACTGTCCCCGACCACCACTGTCTACTGCCCCCCACCAACACCACTGTTTATTGCCCATAACCAATACTGTCTACTGCCCCCACCACCACCACTGGCTACTATCCCTAACCAATACTGTCTACTGCCCCCCATCACCACCACCCGTCTACTGCCCCCACCACCACCACTGGCTACTGCCCCCCACCACAGTCTACTGCCTCACCATGGTCTACTGACCCTAACCAATACTGCCTACTGCCCCCATCACCACTGTCTACTGCCCCCCCCCCACCAATGTCTACTGCCTCACCATGGTCTACTGACCCTAACCAATACTGCCTACTGCCCCCATCACCACTGTCTACTGCCCCCCCCTACCAATGTCTACTGCCTCACCATGGTCTACTGACCCTAACCAATACTGCCTACTGCCCCCATCACCACTGTCTACTGCCCCCCCACCAATGTCTACTGCCTCACCATGGTCTACTGACCCTAACCAATACTGCCTACTGCCCCCATCACCACTGTCTACTGCCCCCCCCACCAATGTCTACTGCCTCACCATGGTCTACTGACCCTAACCAATACTGCCTACTGCCCCCATCACCACTGTCTACTGCCCCCCCCCACCAATGTCTACTGCCTCACCATGGTCTACTGCCCTTATTAACCAATACTGCCTACTGCCCCCATCACCACTGTCTACTGCCCCCCCCGACCAATGTCTACTGCCTCACCATGGTCTACTGCCCTTATTAACCAATACTGCCTACTGCCCCCATCACCACTGTCTACTGCCCCCCCCCCGACCAATGTCTACTGCCTCACCATGGTCTACTGCCCTTATTAACCAATACTGCCTACTGCCCCCATCACCACTGTCTACTGCCCCCCCCCCCCATCACTGTGTCTACCCCCTCTACTGTCTACTGTCCCCACGACTGTCTACTGCCTCACCCCTGTCTACTGCACCCCCCATCGCTGTGTCTACCCCCCCCCCTACTGTCTACTGTCCCCACTAGTCTCCTGCCTACTACTGTCTGCTGCCCCTAACCAATACTGTCTACTGCCCCCATCACCACTGTCTACTGCTCCTCCTGCCAACTGCCCCCCACCACTGTCTGCTGCCTCATCACTATCTAATTTTTAATCGCCCTCAAGCCTTCCAGCAATTCTCACCTGTATCATTTACCTGACTGCATTAGGTGTGAATTTTGTGTACTTGCTGACACGTCTATTGTTACCGTTATAATATTTATGAGTTCATGGAATCCTCTCGCAGGCAGTGGAAGCCATTTAGCATTGACAGAAAGGAAGTACTGCAGACGACCTGGCCGTGACGTCATGACAGAGCAGACGATATGTGGCAGCTAATCCTGCTCAGTGCTGACTACTGTCCAAACTTTAGTACAAATGCCTACCAATTCTGTCGAGTTTTACATTGTTTCTCACTTATATTTGTATTTGATTTTCATTTTTACATTTGTTTCATTGGACTAACGCTGCGAACATGGGTTTATGAATATTAGACCAAAATGCGATGTGTGCGCTTTTATCATAAGGTTCAATCATTGAATCTGAAACTGAAGAATACATACATAATCATTGATATTTCTGAGACAGAAATGTTCAAGTATCACTCTATCTTTTAGCTTGTCACATAGTGAAACCCCATCCCATATGTATTCTATAGACATTATATTGCTTCCCCCTGCCCACGTTCACATCGTGGCTAGGTAGGCAACATAAACTACCAGCCCTACCTCCATGTAACTCCTCTTATACACTGGTCTACAAAGTGTAGCTGTTTTTATGGCCTCTTATCTTACAAAATTCTAAAGGTAGCTTCTTTCTTTTTCTGCCATGTTTGTTGGCCGAGGGTGTCTACAGCGGCTGGATGAATGTCAAGACTGCCGTATTTCCGGTTACCATGGTAACTGCCGGAAGTCAGCTGACCCCGGGCTACCCTTCCCGGCAGGCCTCAGTCCAGCAGGGTGATTCCACTTTCTAATATTAAACTCGGGTACTGGTAGACTGGTTAGAGTGGGTGGGGTGGATGGAAGTCGGAAAGACCTGGGAGTTGTCTGTTTGTTTATCGCTATCAGATTCATTTAACATTATATTATACCACAGGTTGTGGTACTAAGAGAATCAGTTTGCCTTTTTGGCTACATGTCCAATCTTATGAACTGCTTAATATACTCTTGAGTGGCATGATGCATGCCAGTGCTTGTGGGTAAATTGCGGATGCTGCATTGATGCATCATCCTGACTGATGTTGTGATGCATCATCCTGACTGATGTTGTGATGCATCATCCTGACTGATGTTGTGATGCATCATCCTGACTGATGTTGTTGGTTATGGGGATTGATGTCTGTATCAGCCATGCCCTGCCGCACCATGCTGACCCTAGTCATGCCCTATGCCCTTAGTGGTGGGGCCTGATGCCTGGGTTAGCTATGCTCTTTGGTGACATGGGCATTCAAACTGTCCCTTAGGACCTTGGGAGGATATTGGCCCTTAAGTCTTGGCAATGGGAGTTATATGCCTGCATTAAAATGCCTTTAGATCTTAGCAATGTCAAAAAGATGCTAGGCCTTTCCGATCCCTTGGGCCTTGGCAATGGGGGCTTTGATGCCTGTATCAACCATGCTTAGACCCTTGCCAAAGATGGGGGGGGGGAGGTAAAATGACTGCATCAGCAATGCTCCCTAGATCCTTGACAATGGGGATTGGGATCATGCATCAACCCTAATGCCCTTGCCAATGGGGGGGGGGGCTATGTGAAATTGCTCTTAAGTCTTGCTTGGCAATGGGGGTAGGTACCTGCATCGAGCATTCTTACCAATGGAGGCTGGATGCCCGGGCCTCGCTTGTGACAAATGAAACCCTTTCTAAACTGGCATTTTATAAGGGAGGAGCCTTACTCAGATGTCAATCAAAGTGCAAACAGAGTGCTTTACATCAAATAGTATGGTAGGCAGGTTGTTACATGTATCTGGCAGAGAGAGGTAGTGGTGGTTGGTTGGCACATTATCTGTTTGTGCTATACATGTATCATGATACTTATAGAGTGCCGACCCAGACCACTCAGGCCCCAGACATTGTAGGAAGTTGGCCCCAGTTTGAACCTTTTGCAATATTTATAAATCATACAGCCAGTTCACTGTGCTTCATTACAGGACCGGACTGGTTCCCCAGGGTCCACATGCATGCAGACATCAGCGACTTCTGGACCTGATCTCGTGGACACACCTGATCCCGGCAGGTCAGACAGTTTTGAAAGTATGGCACCAGTCTGACTATCGTGAGATATTCCAAGATCAAAACTGTCATAGCTGCACACACAGAAAAACAAGAAACCTCGCTATATATCTCTATGGAATAGACTTTGAAGACACCCCTTGTGTCCGTCCCACTGTGGCAGGGCTGTGTGTATTGGCCAGTAGGAAAAATGCTGTGCCGCATTTAAAAAAAAAAAAAAAAAAAAAAAAAAAAAACAGCATCAAAAACTAACACTACTAGTGTCCCTATTCCTAGACCAGACCATATTTATTCCCTCTATCTGCCCCTGGCCACTATACAAAATACATGTCCTAGCATTTTGTGTCTACAAACATGTCACCAAATGTCCTTCTATGGGGTCTTTCTACGCTGCTGCTATGTATTACATACCGTAATCTCTCGCGTAGAAGGCGCATCTTATACGCCAGACAAAATGCTGCTGGGTCTTATATGCGGGAGGGACATTGCCTTGAGTTGGGGGTGCGCCTTACACGCGTTTTTTTTTTATTATTATAGAAAAGTACTAATCTTACAAAATTCAGCCTTTATGCCCATATGGGTGTGCCTTCCACGTGAACCAGCCTTATCTGAGTTGGGGGTGCGCCTTCTACGTGAGCTGCGCCTTCTACGCGGGAGATTACGGTAGTACCGTAATCTCCCGCATAAAAGGCGTGTCTTATACGGGGGGTTTTAGTTCTCATTGGATCCACAAGGGGGACACCAAGACATTTCTTTTGATATCTTACATGCCCCCTTGGTCATAATAGGACATAAGGGGGCCAGGAGGGTCCGGGGTGGCCCAAGCTACACATAGGTTTTTGAATTTTGAAAATTCATTCAGTAGAACCAAAGTTATGAATTTTCATTTTTTTGAGAATTTTCCAAAACTCTAGGTGCGCCTTATACGCGGGCTGCGCCTTATACGCGGGAGATTACGGTACGTTTTTACCAGAACTGCCTGTTTTTAGAAGTATCTGTAGCAGGAAATTTCACAGCTGCTCCTTTGTAATGGGCTTACAAGAAGAAGCACATAAAAGACTTAACTCTTACAATATGATGGAAATGATATATTGAGCTTCAGTAGCAAAGGAATATAGTATTGAGACATTTACATCACCTAGACTCTCTTCATCTTATCATTTTGGGCCGATCCATAAAGTATGTCACACCGGAGGGTGGGGGTAAATTTCTATAGTAAAAGTGGGTTGGGGGGTGTCCAAAAATGCCTAAAAAGGCGAATTTATGGATCAGCCCTTTTGGAAATGATCTTGTGCAAAATAAATATATATGCATGGAGTCACAGTAACACACGGAAGGACCAAACCACCTGCCCCCTACACTTAAGCCGGTGACATTATTGGTGAACGTTCCCTGAGATGTCTATTAACCACAACATGCAACTTAAAAAAATGAAGGAAATGGACCCTGGACAGGAAACAAAACACTCGTGACCTATATTTTTAATACCAATTCCAGCACAACAAGTGTTTTATATGGTGTATAGCCTAAAGTCCATGGACCTCCTGTGCTTGTTACATTATCTAATCTTAACCCTTTAAAGGCCGCATGTTACCTCATTTACCATCATGATCTACCGAAGCCTGCAACCCATCTGCGCTGAAATCAGGGACAAAAAGTGACATTTTTTATCAATTAAAAAAGAAGAAATATTTTAAAAGACATCCCCTGAATAGTGGTTTTCACGGACTGATTTCCATTCAAACCTATAAAATAGTCAGGGAATGACTGCGTTGTGCCGACCCTCCAGGGATGCCTTAATCCCGCCAGGTTGTTATGATGAGTTTCTTGTATTGATGCTCCTTGCATTCATGCTAACAACGGGCTTTGGTGAAAAAAGTCTAGTGAATTCACTAGGTCTACTTGATATTATGTGGCTCTTGCAAGGGTTAAACATCGTTGGGACTACCAGTACTGCGTGCTACGCTGTAATCTTCCCTTTTAATTTCCCTTTTTTTTGTTAAGCTCGGTTTATATGGTGATCTGACCAGTAAGAAGGGGCTCTTAGATGGAGCAGAGATTGAGGCACAGCCAATTTTATATTGGTGTTTAAAATGGGTGGAGTGTTTGCTCTCCTATGGCATACATGGACATATATGGACTATCACATCAATAATTCTGTATTTTGTCTCTTCACTTTCCCCTTAGGTTTGCAGATGACGAGACTAATTTTCTCTCATCAGGACTAAAACTGGAAGATGTTCTTCTGTAAACCTGGACACGTTTATTTATTGGAAGATTCACAAATCAGATGCCAAGTTTGTCAACTAATATAGCGTACCACACCACTACTGGAAAAGGGGAGCATATGTTCTACCCCATTTTAGAAAATTTCATTAGGCCGCACATGGGTTTTGACTTTTTGTTGTCTTATTATTCTTCTAATACACCTGTGCCTATTAGAGATGTAGTGCAGCAATTTGAATTGCTTGTAACTCAAAAAGCCATTCTGTTTTTATCTTTAATGGTGTGCTAAAATGAACTTTGATTTTGATTTGAATGGAGTAAGTACTCCATGTAAATGTTAATTTGTTCATGAAATGCAGTATTGTATAGGACAGAGGGCTATTCATGGCAGTCAAGCAATTCTTTTGAGATATGAACGTGTTTGAAGAGCTTGTACAATGAGATCTCTTTAATCCGCCATCCAATAGTCCGCCTGGATAAACAGGAGGACTATTCTTGTCCGATTCAATTGAACTGTCACTCAATAATTTCATGAAAAAAGCAAAATCATTAACTACACATTCCTCTCCAGCACTTTCATCAATGCCTTACATTTGCGTCATAGAAACCCTATGACAATTTCAGAAAGATTCCCGAAAACCCACAAATGGTTTCAACATATGAAGTGATCCTGCACGACCTACACATGTGTTAGAAGTACCTTAACACTCATTTGAGAAATAAATGCCTGTTTGTAAGCCTTTATCACACACAATTCCAATCTCTTCCTGGAGCTGTTAAAATCTGCATCACCTCCTCGTCTACTATAACTCGCTTTTCGAGTTAATTAGAAGAACATCTGTATATGAGAGCTCTCTTTGAACCACGTATATGTAAACAGATAAGCTGTGTTGTATATGCAAGTTTAGCGGTATTTGTCGAAAGTGCGTACAAATGCAAAACACTAGAACCATAAGAGTTCTACCCTCTGACATCATTCACAAAAGTTCCTCACACTAAAGAGTCATGACGTCAATCACTCTTATGATTTTCCTTCTTTCTTTTTTGGAAATTTTAGGAGTTGAATACATACACCAGTTCCCAGAACCAGGATAGGGGACCACTTTACCAGGTTCATTATGATACATGTATTGAACTCTTAATTTTTTTTTCTGCTTTTTTACCCCTTCGTTTTTTATGGTCAATTCATTACATTGCCTACCTTTGACGTGCCAAGTACCCGCGTCTGTTCCCAAATATTTATAAATGTGTGTACATCTACACGATGTAGGCTCTATAGGAGTGAGTGAGTAATGGTTGTTTAATGCCAAGCCGACAGCTAAGGTCATATTCATGGCGGAAAAAGTACATTAGACATCACGTCACAAAGGAATACATGTGCCTGTGCCCGTGCATATGGACACCAGACATATGTAAGAAAGAGGGGACAGGAAAGAGGAGATTCAAGGAACGAATATGTGCCAGTGCCCGCGCATATGGACACCACCCACACTCAGAGAGGATAGAAAAGCAAGACATAGACCCCTTTTAAAGATGGCCTGGGGCTGGGGAGGCCCGGGGCTCTATAGGAACCCGTGCAACTCTACAATAGTTCTAGGACAGAAGCATATTAGTATCGGTAATGTCGGATGGACATAAAGTATAAAAACGTTAGCTATCACACAAGTACATTGTGTATTACGTACATAATACAAGTATGGTTTAGATGAACCTTCACCCCTACTCTTCTGTACACATCGTTCTGTACCATATCAAAGACCTTATAAGGTCTCTGACCATATGGACCTACTAGCTCTAGCCACAGGAACCCTCCCTTAAATTCAATATAATCGGCTGGGTGTAGAGGATAGTACCTCACTGTAGGATAAAGGGAAGAGAAAAAACTCACCAGCATTTATTTAAGCATCAACAGAAGTGATACCATATTGAGTAGAAATACCTTAAAAATCTTCAAACTTACCCCAGTACTCGCCAACACTGGCGCATCATGATGCTTAATGAACAAAAAGTTCGGACTATCATATCCAGGGATGTAAGGGATGTTTGAAAAATTCTGAAGACACATTTAGAAATCCTGCATTTAGTGTAAAACATTATCAAAACTGATGCAAAAAAAGGAAATTTGGTTAAATCTATTAGAAACGTCTAGTTCAAAAAATTCTGAAATCAGACAAAATTCTGAATCCTTACATCCCTGCATATCATCCTTGAACTGATAAGATATTGTTGACATTTGCCTCACCACAAGTATGTGAGTGTAAGCTATCGCTGACAAACCAAGATAGGATATTTAACCCCCAAAGGACAGCATGATGCCTCAAAGCTTTGGGTTGATATTATGATGCACCCATGCAGTGCCGGCAAGTATCATGTTCACACAGTACCGGTGCATCATGTATGCTTAAACATGTATGCATTAACACAACTTTAATTCAACAGGAAGCACCAATGGTCGAATTGCTTGTCAAAAGTCAGTACAATATTCATATATCTTATCTATCAGATCTTATCGACATTTGAAGGTTTAAAATATACCGGTAGGTAAGGCAATGAAGGGAACATTAGCAATTCGTCTCTATAGTGGGGAAGAACTTTGGAGACTCACAGAGAACGTTCAGAAGAGATCACTTGCCATTGGGACATCTATCTTTTTTTGTGACCCCCCCCCCCTCTCCATTAATTTTTTTGTACTTGAGTAACGACTAGTTGGCCCCAGACACAACACACCAAGCCCTAACACGATGACGTCATTGTGAATCTACACCCGCAGGTGACACCATTTGTGAATGTTCCCAAATTTTAACTCACAAGTCCCAGCCGTCCTAATGTGGCATTATTCTAATATTTCTTGATGTGTTCCTTTCTTTTTAGTGAGTGCTATTTTCAATACATACAATAGGCCCAGAGGCGACCAAATCCACACTCTTGTTGATTTAATATTTTAACATCATAATGGTGGTGTATAATGGCCTTGACGCTTTTAGCATCTCAACCTAGTCTAATTGACATAATGCATGGATATAGCCAAGGATTATAAAGGTACAAATTTAGCCCTTTGGTGCACCATGATGTGGGCATGAGCATGGTCTTTTGAGGGGGAACAATGAGAAGGGGGAGGGGGAGGGCCTCTCAACTCAACACAAGGTTCTAGCTTTCCAATCCCTCAAATTTAGAACGTGATGGCAGATTCATGCTGCCATTGTTTATGACAAGAAATAAAAATCAATAAACAAAATATTCTCCTTTCCTCCCTCCCTCGTGGGCCTGAAAAACATCCCACCCTCTGGACAGGAAACGGATATATTTCTAAGGGTGGCCTGTGTGTGTATTGACCTGATGGTGGGCATGGTGCATTTAAACACAGTGGTACCACAGCTTAAAACTGGAGAATAGCATGTCTGACAACATTAGCCTATTGCTACCGTAAAACCCCGGTCATAAGCCGGGAGTAAAAAAAAACGGTCATAAGCCGGGGGTAGACTTTGGGAGAAATTTAGAAGCCGGTTTTGGTCAAAAATAGAAAAAAAAAATCTGGCTTATGACCGGGGTTTTATGGTATATCCCAGTGCATTGGCCATCAATCAATATAGACAACGCAGTATTGAATAGAGTATAACGCACAAACAGCACAGCACTTACCAAAATCAGATCACTCTGACTGGAGCATTTTACTCCATAAACACTGGTTAGTTTCACATGGAGAAAAAGTTTTCGGCAAAATCCGAATTTCACATAAAATGAGGCGGGCGCAATCCATAGACAAATATATTTTCAAATAAAAAAAATTGATTTCCGAAAATATGGTGCGGGAAATCCGTAGACCAACTTATTTTTTTGGTCTGGCCTTAGAAAAGAGATCATTGCTGCAGGGGCTTAGGAAAAGGGGGGGGGGCCCAATCATAAAGATGGTGGGGTGTGAGTATGTCTGCCCCTCCCCCAAATTTGCCAAGAACTCATTACAAAATTGAAAAGAAGCTAAAACTTTGCATCTCAAATTAGATTAATATGGTGATGGGATAGGGAAATTGGGAGAACAAAAATTATTTTTCTATACAAATTGTATGTACATATGTATAGGCTTCATCTTGCTTGAGCCAACAATCCAAGGTGGTCGCTATGGGGCCCTTGCTGCCCCCCACCCCATAATGAAGATTTGCTTCCTACACCTCTGGGCTGGCCCTTGTGATCAGTGTTTTATTGCCTCACAGCGGCAATGAAGCTTTCTGCTGGTGTCATTTTGGCTGACTCACTGGGCTAGCGCGCTCTGTATGATGTTCCTACGAGTGACTCGCCAGTACGCCATTGCTACATTATGAGGACAAATGAACAAATGCATCCTCAATACTGTACAAGTGTCTGGGACCAGGTGCAACAATTGATATACAAAATGTATACAGCAGTCCATTATCAATAATTGACCACTTGTCACTGTGATTACTACTCGCACTTATCCAGGCACACCTGGTGGGAGGGAGTAGACATCATTGATTTTATAGTTCTAGGAAACACTCTCAAGTGTTTTTCACTAGAAATGTTCACTTTCCTCAGGTGGTGCATGAGGCCAAAAAAAAGTTGTTTGTTTCAGGTCACCCGACCCTACATAGCAAAAGAGGGCCGACCCTGATATTTTTTTCTTAAATTCTAAAGAAACTGGATATTTTAAGCCATTTTAGTCGTCATCGAGTCATGTTATGTAACATTGTTAAATCAGGGCTCGACAAATCCCTGTGTCCAGTGCCCGGGACACAAAGATATTTCTCTGGACACAGCTTTTTTCCAAGCTGTGTCCATTGGACACAGGTGCAAATCTAAACTTCACACGGGCCTCCCCAGCCCCAGGCCATCTTTAAAAGGGGTCTATGTCTTGCTTTTCTATCCTCTCTGAGTGTGGGTGGTGTCCATATGCGCGGGCACTGGCACATATTCGTTCCTTGAATCTCCTCTTTCCTGTCCCCTCTTTCTTACATGTGTCTGGTGTCCATATGCACGGGCACAGGCACATGTATTCCTTTGTGATGTGATGTCTAATGTACTTTTTCCGCCATGAATATGACCTTAGCTGTCGGCTTGGCGTTAAACAACCATTACTCACTCACTCTAAACTTCACTATTGAGTATAAAGGCAGGGCATACAAATAAACTGCTGGACACAACCTGGTTTTACCTTTGTGTCCAGTGGACACACCAACACCAAAGTGATTTGTCGAGCCCTGACTGTTTAATTCCCCTTCCATCGGATGGTACATGATACCCCTTCCATCACCATCCTGTGGTGTGAGGCGATTCCCTTCCGTCATTGCCCTCAGGTGGTATACACTTCCCCTCAGTCGGACACTCAGTCTCTGGCCCTTGATAGATCTGGTACATGATTTTTACTTCATTCTCATGCCTCGCAACCTACACATGATTCCCCTTCCCTAAAGTGGTACATGTACTTGATTGCCGGAGATTGACTGCTGCGAGTTGGCTGTGTTATAGGTGTCAAAATGTACATCACTAAAAAGGTCAAACTTGAGGCCTACTGCCCCTTACAGAAGTCAAAACTTTGTAAAAGAGGGCATGTGGCTTATTGGCTGGGTAAAATTTTATTGACTTTGGCTAAAGTGACGAAAAATGGCCCTCACATGTGCCTTCTATGTTACAGGCCTGGCTTAAACTCAGGGTGCGTCTTATGCGTGGGGTCGCCTTATACATGGGGTACTACCATGAATGTGATATATCAGGGATGTAAGTCAGGAATAGGCAAAAATCAGGAAGCCATACATTTACTTGATATAAAAGCCCTCTATTTTTCACAAATAGCCCTCCTTACCACTCATGTAAGGAAAATAAATGTCATTCAAAAATTTCAGAAATCAGGAAATCCTGATAAATCCTGAAGACTTACATCCCTGATATATGATGAATAGACTTGAACGAATGCCTTTCAGGGGAGGCACGACGTGAAGCGGAGTGCCTCTATGAAGCCCCTGAAAGGCATGAGTTCAAGTCTATTCATCACACATTACATTTATATCATGGTTTCCATATTTATTTCTATTTATTTACCTTTAAAATTGATAGAATCCATTGATTTCTGTTGAGAGTTGACAAGACGGCCCTTTGCCATATTGGTTTCTTGTCCATTCAGTCAACACTAAACCTAGTCCATTCACTAGGCCTAAAAAAAATCTTGTGTTCAGGTAACATAGCTCAAAAAATTATGGTAGGTAGGTCGATTTTTTTTTTTTTTTTTTAGTTCCTGAAAGCCGAAAACTGCCAAAAATGATATAAAACATGGCTCAACACATCAACTAAATTAAAAAAATATAAAAATGTTGGTTATTTCAAGCTAGTAGCATTCGTGAGATTGTTGGGCTTTAATTTGATACCAACATGCCTATATCATACGTGCCAACCCTCCCGGATTGGCCGGGAGACTCCCAGATTTTGACAATTTTTCATGCTTTCTCCCGG
The DNA here is from genome assembly GCA_949317995.1 of Acholoe squamosa. Classification (NCBI taxonomy): domain Eukaryota; kingdom Metazoa; phylum Annelida; class Polychaeta; order Phyllodocida; family Polynoidae; genus Acholoe; species Acholoe squamosa. The sequence goes on from OX439048.1 coordinate 22,403,855, forward strand.
CCTGGATTTATCCCTCCATTTCTCCCGGTTTTTCACCAATCTCCCGGTTTTTGAAACATTTCTGCACTTCCAGCTATATAAAATCTCCCGGGATTAGATATTTTGAGGCTTTGTCAACTTGGAAGATGCACAGAAAATGCTCTTTTTGAGATAGAGTTTTTCAAAATTTTCTGTGGGAATGCCCTTCAAAATCACATTATGGCCAATACTCAAATAGGTCTCCCGGTCTGGGGCCGGGAAATGTTTTTACCAAAAATGTCTAAAAATTTTTTTAAAAAATTAGGGTCGGTCGGGATACCTGAACACAACTATTTTTTTTAGGCCCTATACACCAGATGGCGTGACAGGTCTTACAATGCCTCTATCTCACTCTAGAGGGGTCAATACTATCCAGTTTGGGCACCCAAAATCGTTCCGAAACTCGATAACCATGATATAAGCTGTATTATGGGAACCAGACCAAGGTGCAGCTTTGCCCCATGAAACAGTACCTAACAGTCTAAACCTCGTCTTTCTTTTTGTCTTAGGTGCGGTTTATTGTAATATATAGCTTCCCAAAGTTGGGGCTGCGTCTTGATATAGTAAAGTATACATCTATGTAGGCCTACACAGGAATATATACAATGTGCCTGTCTCAATTTAGCCATTTCATACACATTTATAGACAGACAGCTGGGAACAATTACCATGACGTAATGGGATTGAAGGTCCCTGGCCCTGACCCTGGGCGGTGACCCCAGGCCATCAACCAACATTGTCATCCAACCTCCCCTTCCCCAGTCTTGGTGCTCAATATAGGAGATAATTTGCATAAAATGAATGAGAGGGGAGGAGCATGTACCTGGTTACCAAGTGGTTATTTTGTGTTGGGAAATTGTTGATTTGAAATGTATTGCACTTTAAGGATATTATAGTGTGTCCAAAAATACCAAAAGAGTATTGGAAATATGAAATGTTAGACGCCCCAACCGGCTCCTCTGTGCTATGAGACCTATCAGCTCCTTGTTCTGACTCCTGTTGCAACCAGAAGTTACAAGTAGTTTGTTTACAAGTGTCTCACCGATATATTTAGAGATACACCAGCATTCTCTAGAAAAGATGGGTGACAGAAATGCTATTATGTACAACTCATCCAAAAATTGTAACTAAATTCATCATATCTATTTAGGTACAGCAATTATAACATCGCCGAGTAAGCCTTGCATATGCGATGGTGTAATATGCAAAATGTCGCTCCGTGAGAAATGTTTCCGCAGAAAATCAAGTTACACTTTGCATTAATCATACTTCTACGGCTTAGGGGCAGTATCATTAGGGTCGTTGTTTTTTCAATTTCTATAAGAAGAGAGGGATATTATCATGGTTTCTTCCTTTCTAAACAAAAACTATTTGTTTCGAGATTAAGCAACCTTTATCACTTTCCAAACATCTTTTAATCCTAGTGCCATACAATTTAGAGGTTGCAAAGTCTGTTAGGAGAACACTGGAAACATTTTGCATGGTGGCGACATTCTGAATGCGACAACGGCCGCCATCTTGTTTTGAAATGTTATTTTCGTATCTTCTGCAAAATGTTCATGCATTCATGATGCGAGTCGGAGAGTTTAAGCAGGGACAGAGAGGTTTAAGCTGAGACGGTTAAAGCAAAGACAGAGTCCTATCTTTACCCATTTCATGATTCTATGGCATAGGGACAGTATCACTAGGGTTAGGGCTATCATACAAATTCTATTGGTCTGGACCAAAAGCAATGATTTGTTTACAGGGGGTGCCACCCTGCACCCATGGCATACATACTTTGGAGGGGAATAACAAACCAGTTCCCACCAATGGCAACATTGGCAGTCTATCATCCACATCTTAGGGGTGCAAGAAATATCATTTTTCTCTCAAACTATTCCATCAAATTATCAGGGACTTGTAGCGAGTCACCTTAACATATGAATGAATGTTATGTGTGAATATGAAGTAATTTCCCTTGGTAGATTTTGATCAAATGAATTTTGAAATCATTACTCCATTGCAACTCTCACCTGCCATTCCCGCACAATTCATTTCCCTACTTTCTTTAATAATTAATGGCAGTTCTACTCAAAATACCATCACTAAACTTTCAGCGAGTCATCACCTTATTGTAAACTAGTGTGTGAAGTTTGAGAGCATTCTGAGTAGGGGAAGTATCTAAATACTGAATTTAAGCCAATGGTTAGTGACAGCCTTTCAGTCCCCCCATGGCGGCCCTGCACAAGGGTTCACCTCCATAAAATGGAGGTGCTACCAGTTGCAACAAGGTGTAGACAACTTTTCCCTCATTTAGCTTGGTTTTCGTCCGTACGAATAAGAAGAGATGGATGTTATCATGGTTTTAATCGTTTTCAATGAATTATTTGTTTTCAATGATGTGTCAGACAGAGAAAGGGGGCCTAAAATGTGTCCCTGCTTCAACCATGTCTCAGCTTAAACTCTCCGACCTGCGTCATGGACTACTCAAAATGTTTGTTTTTTCCTAACTTTAACTGATCGAATGCACCATGGCTCGAGATCGAGTGTACACTCTGAGGTGTACACTCTGAAGTGTACACTTTCAGGGTTAGCGTAGTTACATATATAGGGAGTGGTCATTTTTTATAAAAAAAAGAAAAGGGGGAGGGGTGGCACACAAATTTTTGACTGCCATCTAGGGGGGGGCTCTAAAAAATTTCTGCACAACTGTTTGGATGCCACTTGCCAGCTGGGTCAATGAAAACATTGCCATTTGGGATTAATAGTGAACCGAATCATCATACTCCAAGCTCTATGGAACTAGAGACAATTAAAGGGCTAAGGATACTGTCCCTACGCCGTAGAACTATTTTTGCCAAAAATGTCTTTGCATCGAGGCTATTTGCTTTTTTTTAAAGGACAATTGCCAGTTTGCACTACACTACTTGAGAATCCTGCCCGGGAATCCCGACTTGCATTTGTACACGTCCCCTCCAGAGTGTACACCTGAAAGTGTAAACCTCAGAGTGTACACTCGAGCTCGAGCCATGCTTTTATGGATCGTAGTAGTCCCAAATGTTCAGGAAGATTGAAGGGAGGACATATCTATTAGCACACAAATTTTCCGAGAGAAAAGGGTCCGCGTCAAGTCTCTGCGCAGGACCAAAACATTTGCTTTGGAACTATCCCACACCTTACAGAGCTCCTTGAGTGGCAGACGGTGTGGAATCCCCACACTATGAAATGTTGGCACATCATGTTATGCAGATGCCCGACTAAGCACTTTGACAGTTTATTTTATGTGAATAACTTCTTCCCGTAGAGATAGCATTACGGAGCTGATCCGCACAGCCCCAGTGGCGTAACGTGTGCCGATCCACCACAGTGGCCGATCCACCACTGCAGCCTCGTTCTGGGTGCATGTAAACATTCAAAATGGCGGACCGGCCCTTTTATGGGGAACTACGGTACCGGATTTTGATAATTTTTCCTTATTTAAACCTCTAAAAACATAAAATAAATATAGAACTAAACTCCCCTGGTGTCCTCGGTGGCTGATCCACCCCTCGGGCTAACGCCCTCGGGGGAGACCTCCCCCTAGTGGTGGATCGGCCACCTCGTACACCACGGTCGTTTAGTTCTATCTATTTATTTTCAGATCAGCTGTTCCAGAGAGGAGAGTGGGGGAAGGGGGGGGGATAAATAAATGCACGGTCTGGATCATGTCTAGGCTAGAATAAGGAAAGGGTGTAGTCTGTCGAGGATTTAAGAGAACGTGCATTTGTTTTGTTAATAGAGCTACTAGTGCAGTGGTGTTTGCACCAACTAGGTCTATGTGTATTTGCGTGAGGTTGTGGAGAGGGGGAGGGGGGGGGGGGGGGGGGCAGAGCGAGACGGTGGGCCCAGACCGTCCGCCCGGACTGCGTGCTAGAATCGACCGTGTCTATGGCTAGACTGGTCCGCCTGGATGAGAATAAATAATTTACAAAGTCTGTCCCTAATTGAACCATGTCTGAGCACTGTCTCAGCTACAGACACCGGCGAAACATCAACATGCATCTGTAAAGTGCAAATAGCAGGTAGGATACATCTGAAAGAAATGGTCAAGACTGTCAACAATAAAAAAAAAAAGACGAATGAAAATAAGTGAACTGACATGAAGACACAGTGCAGTGCTATTCTTTGGCTATAAAGTAAACGATGGTAAGATTTTTTATCAACTGTCCCTCAGACAAAAGCGAATATCTCAGCTTTGCCTGGGTATTTTTTCGTACTTAAAACGGGATGTCAAAGGAAATTTACCTGGTATAGCCGCTATGAGGGCTGTTATCGCACAGACAAGCCCTAAAGTTGTCATTTTGGAGGAGTAAGGAGACGACTAGAACTGCCCTCAGAGCTAAACCAAAATGGCTGCTTGGCCTTGGGTAGGAGAACTGTCTGGCGACGACAAAACTAGCAGGCTCTAGCTCCGTCCTCGGGCGGGTATTTCTCCTTCTAGTCCCGCTCCTTGATTATTTCCCTGTTACTTGTACTGCTCCATAATTATTTTCTTCAATCTATCAAAATATGCCTCAATATTAGCTGCTTGAATATTCCGTCTATGCGACAGTTCTGAGGCTGACCCATATGGTTTCGGATGAGTCTACTGCTCTAGCCAGGGGTGGACGGTCGGTAACTGGGTCATTGCTTTTGCCTGGCGCCAGACGAGTCCACTCAAACCAGACAGGGGCGGTAGATAGACCTGTGGCGCCTGAGGTGGGAGGGGGTGCCCACTGGCTGATATTGATAAGGGAGTGGTCATTCATTATCAACGGGAGGGGGGGGGGCGATCCTGTTGGGCATGGCGAAAAATGAATTAATAAAGATCATTGTTTGTTTGATTGTTTGATTGATTGAGACTTTTGAAAGTGAAAACAGGGGAATCATAAAAGGCTAAAATACACCTGCAGTGTAGGCCCTACAGTCATTTATTGCCAGCTGGGGTGGGGGGGGGGGGGGGGGTGATGGATTTTGGCCGATCAGGAATTTTTTCTGATTCCCCCACCAATGTCCCCCACTGAGAATTGATTTTGTAAATAGCCCCCCCCCCTAAAAAATAATAAATGAATAAACAGTTTGGAATGATGCATTGCAAGTACTTGAATTGTCCAAGTTTAGTTTTTAACCCCCCCCCCCCCCCAAGTGCGTTTATTGGGTTTTGCCCCATCCCCACTAAGGGAGCCACTCACCTGGCAATATTAAAATGACTGGGCCCTAAGTTCAAAGTGGGAATAATGCTGAATAGCCCCTCCCCCTGCCTCTGACACTGGGGCCGCGGGAATGGGGATTTTTTTTCTTTTTGGCGGGGGGGAGGGGACTGGGGGGAGGGGGTCATCTTCGGCATGAACAATGTTTTACCTGACCGAAATATTGACTTAACTGCATATGATTGATGTAAATTACAAGAATAATTGATAATCACAATTAATAAGTTTCACATACAGAGAAGCTATTTAGTTGCAAAAAGAAAGGCAGACTGTCAGTATGGAGGCCTAGTGTAGCCACCATCTTGAATTTCGCTGGTTGAGCTAAACCCCACCGATAAGGCATACCATGATAGGTAGGCCCTACGTTGTCCCTGGTTATCACCCCCTTCCTGGGACATGCTGGTCCCATCTTACCAGTTCTTATCAGTGTGTGTCGCCAGAACCAGCTCCAGCTCCAGACAAGCTAGTGGCCAATAGGATTCAGTATGGAGGCCTAGTGGAGCCACCATTTTGAATTTCGCTGGTTGAGGTAAAACCTACTGATAAGACATATACCATGATGGGTACTTTGTCCCTGGGAAACACCCACTTCCAGGGACATGCTGGTCCCATCTTATCAGTGTGTGTCGCCGGAACCAGCTCCAGACCAGCTAGTGACCAATAGGATTCAGTATGGAGGCCTAGTGGAGCCACCATTTTGAATTTCGCTGGTTGAGGTAAAACCTACTGATAAGACATATACCATGATGGGTACTTTGTCCCTGGGAAACACCCACTTCCAGGGACATGCTGGTCCCATCTTATCAGTGTGTGTCGCTGGAACCAGCTCCAGACCAGCTAGTGACCAATAGGCCCTATACAAGAATGTACGCAGCAGAATGTACAATGATGGGTATAAACAGATGAATGAATGAAGGTTGCGTGAGGGTCAGTTTTTTGTCAGGGCCGGGGGTCAGGGTCCCCCCTGGATGAAAATAATCAGGTAAATGTTCACATTACTCTGGAAAGGTAGGAGGGTATTGGGGTGGGGATAGGGGTGAGTGAATCAAGGCGGTTTGGTTAGGGGCGGCGGAATCATTAGAAAGTTGGGGGGGGGGGGGGGGGCAGGGCTCTGATATTGGCTCATGGGTCATGGTGTGGTGGGGGGTAGGCAGTACAAGGATTAAGGGGAGGGGGGAGTAGCATTGGAATTTCTAGAATCATACCTGCCATGTCTAGATAGGGAAAAGGTGAGACATTGAAAGAAAAAATATTCTAAAAATGTAATGAGAATCCTGGTCGATATTTGATGAAAATGAAGAAAGGGGGTCAATTTTGAAAAGTGTAAGGCCAAAAGCTGTATTCTAGTGCATTTCGAGGATAGTTGACATCTTAATTAGCACCTGTATAATGATGTTTCTACAGGGTAATACCTCTTGCAAAAGGCTATTTCTTTTTAGAATCTATAGAATAAACCTAAATGTCCATTCTAATTCACTTTGGCAAACATTTTCCACTCCCACTTACCCTAGATACACTGGACTTAATGGACTCTTCTTTATATCCCATTCACTTGGGGCAGTGTTCATCTTAAGTCATCTCTGTATAGGCTACCCAGTCCTATTAGAAAAAAAAAAGGATTTTTGAAGTGATTTGATTCATTTTGGCGAGTTTTGAGGGCATGACTGAATGTTCTTTTTGATCTAAATTGAAGGCATTTGAATGGTACAGAAATATCATCCTATAATATCAAACAATTTCTGGGGGGCATAAAAATAGTCTTCCCCTCCCCCAACATGGAAGTCGAGGGGGGACATGCCCCCCTCCTGCCCCCCACCCCCAGTTCCGCTGCCCTGGCCCCTTCTTGCTTTTAAAATTAAAACCGTTTGTCTCTTGCAAGATTCGTACCCGGTACCAGGTTTTTTTCTTCAACATTATTTTGTTCTGATAATTTTTCTGCATTCCAAATGAGTCACTCCTTGATAGTAGAGTGTCTTGCTATAAAGTATATTTTTGTGGTGCTTTAAGGCCATCAAGAAAGGGGCAGTCACCTAAAAAAATCCATGGAAAGCACATGTTTTTGAAAATAATTAAAGATCGAGGATGGGGTCAGCTTGGCTGGTGAGTGCGGGGACTGGGTCCAGCCCAAAAAGAGTGGTCATTTCTGTTCTTTTGATCTTGAAGGCTAAAAAAAAACAACAGATTTTTCTGAAAAAAAAATAATTTAAAGTTCGACCTCCATACCTAGCCTCCATGCTCAAACTTCCAAGCACAAGGGGGTCCGGGAAGGGGGGGGGGGTCACTTATCATTCATGTTCTCCTCTTTGCTGAAAGCAGAGGCATAAAGATTTTGGAGAATTCAAAAGCCTATGACCCCCGCTATGACCGGAGAGGCGGGCCGGAGAGGTAGGGTTGGAAATTATCGGTTCATCTCGTCATTGATCCAACAGAAGTTGAGGGCGCGAAAAAAAAAAAAAGCAGCCGGACGCCCTCGGACGCCCTCGCAGCGCAGTGTCGGCATCTGACGGCTCAAAACAAAACAATTTTTTGTCTCTGGTGCCATCTATTGGCGAATCCTGGAAAACAAGATGGCTCTGACGGGAGATTGGTGCCCCTTGGGCGAAGTGTTTTACAGGTTTGTTACATTTATTACTCCACTAAGAACGACATTTAAAATGCTGTTAGGTACCCAATGTCACAGTGTACTAACAGTATTAGTCAAATATGTTCATTACAGTCCAGAATACATGGTTGAAGTCCCAAAACGAGAGCCCCTCCCCTCAATGATGTTAAATTCAGGTGTTATCGCTCACCTTGTTTTCCTTGAATGAATCTTGATCTCAACACAATTTCATTAAAAGTAGTCACTGTGCGCGACTCAGTTAAGGAATGAGTCGCTGGGACTGCCCTAGCTAAAACTTGCAGGTGCTCTAGAAACAGCAAGTTTCTAAGAATAACATTTGACAGAAACAAATCCCCAACAATCAGCTTATAATATTGACAAGAGTACCACTTTAGTTTTGCTGTCTGTGAGTGGGAAGAGCGTCTTTTGTTGGAAACCTTTAGATCGCACCTTTTTCCAATGTTTGGCACATGCTGTGTGGGCTGCAACAGGTAGCTATCAGCAGGTGCATTTTCTGCCAGACAGGAAGTCAATCTCCACTCACCAAGCAGATTCTCATGGATAACATTATTTCATGAATAACACCTCTGTTGTGAGACCTGAAACCACTTCCATCATGGCCGACCATGGCAGCTAAACTTGATATGAAGGCTAACAGATTTGCAAGAACCAAATAATCTGGGCCCCCGTATGAAAGGTTTCTCACAAAATGGCAACAAACATGTCTTAGGAAGCCATCCTTAAGAGGAAATTGACATAGAAAAATTATGTCCTACAATTCCAGCCACCTGACAAATTAGCCCTATGCAGGAAGCCTGACTCTCCCGTTAGGTAAGAGTCAGCGCCCGCCGGACAAATTAAAAGTAGCCTATATGTAGGAATAACACCCCTGCACCCACTCCCGCGAGTCCCTATCTGTCACTTTAGTAAATCAATCAGTATGATTTTCTATTTTAGGGCTCTTTTCCACTGTCAACATTAACTATTTTCATGTACCAGAGGTAAAAATAACCAAGCCAAGGGCAAGGCAAGGAATCAGAATTTGTGGGTCATTCTACAGTCATTGATTTAATATATTATCGGTTCTCAAGGGGTATTGGTGTGAACAGACTGTAATTTCTATAAAACCTTAAAATATACAGAGCTCTCAATTTTTGATGAAGCCAAAGAGTAAGACTTTGCCGGGGTGCTCAGAAATTTCCAAACATTAGGGGAAATGTCACAATTTAATTAAAACGGGGGGGGGTTTGGGGGGCATGCCCCCAAGAAAATTTTGAAAAAAATAAAGACAATTTGGCTGACTTTCCTACACCAAACAGTGAGGAAAGGGTCAAGTTCACTCTTCAAGCCTATACTGATTTTTTTTTTAGTCTAAAATGTGTGAGAAAGGGGCTCCTCTGCGTGAGAGAGTGAGATTAGCCCCAAATGCGTGAGACTCACGCCAGATGCATGAGAGTTGAGAGGTATGAATATAAAATGCTGATATTTTTTTGTTAAGTCTTAGTCAATTTTTACATTTGAGACCTCTATTGAAAGCTTAAGATATTATCAGTTACCATAGAGGGAGAAAGAATGAAATATCTGGACAGATTGTATATATTTCAGAAGAGTTTTGACTTAAATCCGAAAATATCAAAACTAAATATTTGTGTAATTTTTTAAAACTTATATGAGATAACCACAAAAGTGTGTACTTTTAGGATCTTTAATCAGCTATTTATTATCTAGCCCAAATTAGCCCAAAGCTAAAGAGTATACAGACTTAGCAGGTTTACTTATTAGCCAATGAGAGAACTCGAATCTATTCACTGTGATCCTTCGGGGGCCAACTGGTACCCATCTGATAAGTCTTATCAGTAGAAATCGCTGGTAACAAGCTCCAGCAATGGCGGCACCCATGGGACAACCTGCTACCTTGGAATAGGAGAGTTGAGTAAAAAATCCAAGAATTTCAGGTCTGCTTATCACACTGCCATTTATAACATTTTGACTTTCCAACATGATCTATAATACTTATCTTAGTTCCTTTTGATGCAAAATATAGCCCATTAATCCCCAAACTATTGTGCTTACAGTGATGTAATTGGTTACCCTCTATGATCATTCAATCAGATTTAATTTGAGATTAAGTAAAACAAGGTCTGAAATGTGTGAGAACCAGTGCAGCCTGTGCACAGTGGGCAGAGACTGATAAGACCCACACTGGCTGGAAATCCACTGACAGAAAGTATTATAGAAATTTCACATTCAATCCCTCATAACTTCTGTTCTAGTACCATTATAAAGACAATTTAAACACCATTAAATTACTCAAGTTGCCAGCTTCCCGGTGATGTAAAATTATCCGGGTAAATCCAAAATAAAGGTTTGGCATGTTTTCCCTACTATATGCCCTTAATTATATGAGTATTTATTATAGAGTTTTCCCATATATTGTTTGGAAAGCCATGTAGCCTACATAGGGAGTGGTCAGGCCGAGATTATCAATTATTGCATGGCTTTCAAGCGACTTGTTGTGTACTAGTAATACTACATATGAATATTTGGATGTACATTGAGGGAAGTTGGTGGAAGTGCTGGAAGCATAGCCATATTACCTGACACTAGGTACATGTACTTCTATTAGAACTGGGAACTCTGTCAGATTGGCTGACTAGACAGACTGCCATTAGACACCTTTGGTCTCAGAGTGAGGGTCAGGACCCTCAGAGGTCGTCGGAGTAGGGGTGGTAGGGGTGGTCCCTAGGCATATGATGTTAGGGACCGGCCTCTCTCCACTATACAGACTTAGCAGGATTATTTATTAGCCAGTGAGATAATCCCTACGATTCACTGTTGTCCTCTCGGGGGCTGACTGGTACCCATCTGATAGGTCTTATAGAACTCGCTGATAACAAGCTCCAGTAATGGCAGCGCCCATGGAACGACCTGCTAAGTCGGAATAAGAGCTTTCAGCTGCTGGTGCTGTATGGATTAGGGACCAAATGTTGAAACTACCTTGTTTACAAATGTCTCACCGATATACAACCATTTCAGCAGCTTTGATACAGCAGATGGGGCTAGTGGCGACCATGCCACTTTGCTACTCTGACAGGGGTATGGCTGGTTTGGACTCCAGTACTTGTAATATGCTCACATGTTTGTAATGATCTGCCTAATTTGTTGCTCATTATTTTCTTTCAATATTGATAGTGAATAAAACAGCACTATTTCTCTGTGTGCAGCTGTGATTTCTAAAACATGGAGTTGTATTTTTTAAATTGCAAATGGGTATTTTAGTGAGGGGTGTCTGTGCTCTAAGGGTAAGCCTATGGTGCCCTGGGAGTGGATGCTGGATATGCCCATGTAAGCAGTGGGGCTACTGGAGCGCCATCTAGTGTATCAAACTGGTTAAAATAATGTATACTTAGAAGTTAATCTGAGTATTGTTAAGGCTAGGAGGGACAGCTTTTGTACATTTCTACAACATTTAAAAAAATAGAAACAAAATTCACCATATTTATTTAGATAGAGCAGAAAGAACTTGGCCGAGTGAGGCTTGCCATTTCTGACGGCCGCCATATTGTTTTGAAATGTTATTTTCAGCAAAATGTTTGTTTTCCCTATCTTAGAATTATCGCAGCTTCCCCAAACTTTCAGCAAGGGGGTAGGATGTATGTGTATTTAAATTTTCAGAAGGATTCGTTAAGAATTGATTCTATGAGAGGTGCTTGAGAGTGCTCCTGCAGGACTGAAACATTTGCCATTATAAGTATCCCACACCGTACAGATCGATCTTGGAGCGGCAGACGGTGTGGAGTCCCCACACTAAAAAACTTTTGACCCCTCATGAGTAAGGGCATAAAAAACTTTTGACCCCTTCTGAGGGGAACATAAAAAACTTACCCTCGTTTTGAATATACTAACCTTAATGTGCTTTCCTTCCTCTTCTCCCCAGGAAACAGGAGTTGTACCAGATGGGATGGGGTGACCAGGTAGACCTAGGTCGGTTTGTCGTAGCAGCTGCGCCATATGGAGGCCCTATAGGTAAGCACTGTCACCCCAATTTACTAGAGTCTACTAGTACTCATTTTTATGTTATGGCTAACACTGGTAATTTCAATTTAAGCTCTAAAGGATGTCTTACTGGTGGTGTCCATATTCCATTCTTGCTTCTACAGTTCTACTTATAAAACAGATATTAAACTCAAAATATACATATATCTTTCAGCCCTCATTCGTGATGAGAGTCTACGTCAGACAGGCACAACTACGCGTCCCATCATTTACCTCTTCTCCTCAGCAGGAAAAGAACTGGCAGCAATCAGGGTTAGTCTTCTTACTTTATGCACTATTAAGCATGTAAAATACCTAAGTCTCTGTTAGATATGTACTGTGAATGTTTATACCACAAGTCTTATATACAAACATATAGCATTTTTGACCACTTCAGTGCACCAGACCTGCGCTTACAAATTTCAACCGCCTAATAACCCTGGCACTTGTACAGTATTGATGCTCGATTGAGGCCTTTTAGAGTGATCCTCCCGTGTTCCGGGGTCTGGTCAAATGAGATATGTGGTATTAAATATGGAGGGAAAAAAATCCATAAAAAGACAGACTTTACTATGCAGTCATTGAATATGCCAAGTAAAAATTACTCTGGATGTTTCAAAGACCATTTCTAAGCTGTGTACTATAAGAATCAATATAAATACTATGTTTCAGTGGAACAGCGGGCGTGTGCTGGCTCTAGGCTGGTCATGTACAGAGGAACTGCTATGTGTGCAGGACGATGGGACGGTTCTTGTGTACGACATTATGGGTGTCTTCAAACGCACCTTTAGTATGGGGCAGGTAAGTAAGGCCCGACAAGTATTGGGCACTAGAATAGCTTGCCCAGTTCTCGGACAGGTCCAATTCTCGGACGATTTTTCGGAGCCAGATAAATGTTATTTCAGACCATAAAACTTATTTTATCTAAGTTTCCTTACTCTTATGACCAATAGACGTCAATTCCCAATTGTATATTGATGAATTTCAAAATATGTGGTGCCCTCTGTTAGTATCACTTGAAAACTGTGTCCGAGAATTGGACCATAGGGAAATGTGGTGTCCGGTAATTGGGCATGGTGAGATGGCTATTTCCTGACAATTTTGATAATTGATATTTCAAAACTAAAAGTGAAGTAAAAACACTAGCAACAACATCAAGACTTCTAGTTCATCAATATCTAATAATGGTGGTGAGCCTGCTTCAGTGTGTGAAGCTGTCTTTAAAATACAGAGTCTGTCCGAGAACTGGGCACTTTGAATTTCTATACAAAACCCCTCATAACAAATATAAATACATGTATTAGGATTCAGGAAGGCAGACTTTTTATTATGGAACTAAGGGGCCCTATCCATGCATAATGCTGATTCAAGATGTAGGAAACCGAGTTGGGCCAGTTTAACAGTCTCCCAAAAGTAAAACCCTCCGAGAACTGGGCAAGTTACCCTAGCTGGTCTGGAGCTGGTTCCAGCGACACACACTGATAAGAACCGATAAGATGGACCATCATGTCCCTGGAAGTGGGTGTTAACCAGGGACAAGGTACCCATCATGGTATGTCTTATCAGTGGGATTTACCTCAACCAGCGAAATTCAAAATGGTGGCTCCACTAGGCCTCCATACTGAGTCCTATACAGTAAGATGTACATACCCACACTATGTGTATTAGCTCACTAGCCATGCAGAATTTATAAAATTGTTTGTCATAAGGGTGCATAAGGTCACATCTGCTTGGCTACTTCTATGTGAACAATGCCAGAAACTTTTTTGTCCCATCTTTAAAGTCATGAATTTATGTAGGGGAAAAGTCACTTTGTCATAGTTTTCCCTTTATTGTTTGTAGGAAGCCAAAGAAACCAAAGTGATTGAAGTAAAGATCTTCAACAGCTACAACGGGACAGGCATTGCTATCTTGACTGGAGCTTATCGCGTCTTTGTTGTTAATAACGTGGATGATCCTCGTAACCGCCGCCTTGCAGAAATTCCAGGTAAAGCTATATTATTCACAAAATTATAGATGAATCTACATGTATTTGAAAGCTTCCCTTTGTGGATGCCCTGGTACAGTGGAGATTTAATCAAATACATATGTGTTTTAAGACAGAGGTTTTTCATCAGATTCAGTTCTTTCTTTTTTTTGGTATTGGTTCTCTTCTGTGCTCAGTGGGTCTTAGAATCACCATTTTCATACATGCCAGATCAAGTTTTACCATTATCCTATATCAAAATAACATTCAAGAGTTGACATTTGGCCTACAGGACTAGTGGCGCCCCCCAGTAGCTGGGTGATCCTAAACCAGGACCGACAATCACGTGCGCTGGTAGCTAAGGACGCCCAACTCTTCCTTCTTGACCACGGGGGTCAGTACCAAGAACAGGTAAATACAGGCTTATTTAAATATATCAAACTTTACTCAAAATATTAGGGCGTCTCAACTTCTTATTGCTATTACTATCTAGCTGTTGGAATCTCTTGCTTTCAGAAACCACCACTGACAGGTGCAGTGTTCGCCTTCACAGAAATGGCCGTGTCCTTCAACAATAAGTATCTGGCGCTATTTGCAGATACAGGTCTGCTCTGGATCGGTTCATCAGACTTACAGGTATGGTTACAAATGACACATAGTAATACCCTTCAAGGCAAAATAATTTTTAAAAAAGATGCAGAAAATAACTCATTCAACAACAATTGTGCGGTTTAGGTTTTTAGGTAGATGAGTACCGTAATCTCCCGCGTATAAGACGCGTCCTCTAGGCCAAACAAATGCCTTGTGCGTCTTATAGGATTTTCTGAAGTTGGGGGTGCGTCTTATACGAGGGGTAATTTTACCATAGAAATGTATTAATCTTACAAATTTCAGCCTTAAAATGCGTCTTATAAGAGAAAATGCCTTTGCTGAGTTTGGGGTGCGTCTTATACGCGCAACGCGTCTTCTACGCGGGAGATTACGGTAATTGATATGTGCATAGCTTGTATTCATTATGTTTTTGTATATTCTTTCAGAAAGTGTATTGTGAATTTGATACCAAATGTTCAACTCGCCCACAACAACTAGCATGGTAAGTAAATCCTGCCCATTCCAAAAAAAGCAATCCTCCATCTGATAAAAGATTCATAATTCATTGCCTTGGGGATTGATTCTTGAATCTAGGTGATAAACCTTTCAGTAGTACCTTTATAACTAATTACGATGCTAACTGAAACTGGTTATATGAGATTGATCTGATACGACCCAACTCACAAAAAAGATCAGTGTGCAGAAATCTATTGCTGGTGAATTACTTGTTAAATGTATTAAAGTGTTTCATTATGACAAATGAATATGGATTTAGATTACAAAGTATCTTGCTGTTTTAAGGTGCGGTACCGGCGCTATCTGCGGCTACTGGGACAATATACTCCTCACAGTGGGGCCCCAAAAGGACTGGGTCAAATATCCTTTTTGAAGACAAAGAAGCAACTTAAAATGTAAGGTGTGAACTGTAGCATTCGTTGTGACAAAAAATCTTACATTTTACCTTACTAACCTACAACCTGTCTAATAGAAAGTGCTGCTTTAAAATATATGTTAAAATCACTATTTAGGAATTTCAATTCTTAAAATACCAACTGTTTCATCTTTGAATACTGCTCCCGAAGTTTTAGACTTAACCATGCGCACACACTCATATGACTCAGCGGTTCACCTGGTACCAGAGGTGGATGGGTTACGCATCATTACAAATTACACACACGAGTTCTTCCAGCGGGTGCCGGCCGTGGTCGAGGATATCTTCAGGATCGGGTCCATGGCACCGGGCGCCATGCTGTATGAGGCATCCAAACAATTCCAGGTATCTTATTTTTTTTATTAAAAAAGAATTTTTAGGGAAGCAAGATGTTCTCATTTGACAATATTAAGCATGATCAAATTTGTATTCAGGAAAATTTTGGATTTTATTAGTGTTGACCACACACACGATCTCAATTTCATAGATGATTTTGATGTATAAAAGAGGAAACAGCAAGGACTGAATGAATTCATATGTCTGAATTTGTCAGATTTAATTTATTATTGTAGAATCAAAGACTATGTGCTGGTTCATTACAATAGAAAAATTAATTACCATATGTACCAATGCATTAGAGTAGCAATAAAAGCTCTATGTGTTTTGTCTATTACAGAAAGGCAGTCAGCGTGCAGACGAGTACATCCGTATGATAAAGGACAACCTGGAGGTAGCCGTAGAACAGTGTATTGAGGCGGCGGGACACGAGATAGAACCGTCCACACAGAAGTCACTACTCAGGGTAAGACCTATAAGCACATCTATGAGTTTTACAAGTACCGTAATCTCCCGCGTATAAGGTGCACCCCACCTATAAGGCGCACCTAGAGTTTTAGGATTTGGCCAGAAAAATGAAAAAATCATAACTTCTTTTCTACTGAATGAATTTTCAAAATTTAAAAAGCTGTGTGTTTCTTGGACCCCATATGCTGCTGATTGGGTTACATAGGAGTGTCACATATTAAAAGAAAGGTCTTGGTGCCCCCCTTGTGGATACAGGGAGAACTAAAAAAAACCCGTATAAGACGCGCCTTATATGCGCGGGTTTGCGGTATATCTTTATATTATTGCAGTACAAACTCGCGGGTATTGTTTCCTCTCTGTTATAGATATAATAATATCTTCCTTTAGATATACAGGTACTCGGTACATTGTTTCTTTAAACAATCATATAATATCACATATTGCTTTGCTCTAAAATATGATATATCTGTACATGTAATAGATAAGGTTGATATGAGCTGCCATTGGTAACCATAGAATCTAGACTGCTGTACTGTCTATGGATGAGGGAGGTAGTACAATGTTACTGAATGAATGTATAACAAAATTAAGTTGCTATGGATGATGCCTACAACCGAGATCAGCTCTTGAATGTTTTACTCTCCATAGGTGAGGGAAGTCAGGCAAAAGTAGAATAGAGAATTTGGGGTCGGGTACTATTCAGTCTATTGCAGTATTGGTGAACGTTAAATGCAATCTGTATTGTATGGTATCGGGTGCTAAATTTAGAATTGCAAACAGCCTGCAATCATATGTTAGCAGTATGACATATGGCAGTCAGTCCTAGGGCTGTGTTTGGATGGCGAGATGAGGGCGGGTATGACAGGCGAGCCTTAAGTGAAATGTCACTGTCAAACAACACATTGTTGACAGACAACTTTGAGTTTCTCACGTCAAGCAGACGACAAACTGTCCACGCCAGCGTCTGTTGTCACCTTGATGGCAAATCACAGGACTTGTAGCACCCTCTATACGACCATCTTCTCAGCCAATGACGGCACAAGTAAATTGTTCCATGGCACCTGTTGAGCCATACAATAAACAAGTTCTGTAAGATAAAATCTGAAACGCTACCTATTTTCTAATCCCAAAGTGAGAAAGGAAATCAGCAAAAAGGTGATTCTTTTTCTGGTACATTGCCTAGCCGTAGGCTAGCCTAGCCTAGGGCCTAGGTAATTTGACCCTTTGCCATGTCCTTAGCAAGCAAGTTCTGCTCCCTAGAATAGACTATACATATATCGCCAAGAAAAGACTCAGAAATGTGTCAGAATCGTTCACACATATAATATACATTGCAGGGGCTGGTGCTTTAGCATTAAATGCCCCAGTAGGTGTTTGGTACTGTATAATAAGGGCTGTATTGTATGTTCAGTGGCACCATATGGGTGTGCGGGGTGTTTAGTGACTTGTCACCTGGGTAGGTGCTGTGCAAAGTGTGAACATTCATGTACCATACTACTGCACGCTGCTAGACCATCAATATGTTTACTCAGCCGTGACGGCCGCTGACCCCGGGCGCTGATCAGCACAGGCAGGTCCCAGCCTCTGGGGCAGGGGGTTGTGGGTGGTGGGGGGGGGGGGAGGGGTGCCATTGGTTAACTCAGGTTTGGATATGCGGGTATGGGCAGTACAGGGACTGCCTTGTGTGGCGCTCAGGGTCAGGTGAGAGTAGAATCAGTGCAGATTGATTGGTTCCTGAGTACCATCAGTGTGTGAGTGGACACAGGGGGTGCTGGTCAGTTCACGGGGAGCTCAGGCTGAGAGACAGTGGTTTGAAAATGCCGCCAGCCTTTTAACTCCTCTCTGTGATTTACATAGTTTAATCACTGATTGTTCTGCCACAGTACTGTAGGACATAGCCCTTCTTGGATAACATTACAGGCGCAGCGGACTTATGGTGCTTTTAAACTAGCAGAGGCTTTTTATATGATATCCATTTTGTGGAGACTATATATATAAGTCAGTGAGAGACTGTTGCTTAACCTATCATCACTCAAATCATGGCGAGTATCGTGGAGCATCTCAACTCTTATATGGCGCCCAACTCTTATGACCTTCTGCGGCTCTTCAACCACCCCATGTTTAGTGACCTTCAGGCGACCTTGAAGAAGGATGTTAGTCAGACATCCATCCCTTACTCTCTGGTTGACAGGAGTCTGGCTGGAGACGCGCAGAACTCTCAAACACAACTCCCTCCTGCGAAAATGAGCATGGTCGTCGAGGACGCCTCACTACAGGCCGAGTTCCGCCAGTTGGCCTCCCTCAGCAACCCCAAGATCTCAGAACTAGAAATGTTTTATCAAACTCAGAGTGCCTCCATCGTTACCCAGAGGGCTGATGCTATCTTGAACCTCCAGACGAGCTTCACTGGGACACCAGAGCAGTTCTCAACCAAACTCTCGGAGATTAACGCCTTCTATGACGGCCAGCAGAGCCACCTAATGGGACGCATCAACACCAGCCTCCAACTGGTTAAAGCCTCACTTCCGGTGGGAGTGGCTCCCCCAGGCGGCAGGCCCAAGAAGTCGAGGACCCGGATGTTGTCGTCTGCTGCAGTGGACATGATGAAGGAGTGGTATGAGAGCCACATTGACAACCCTTACCCTACTGACGATGAGAAGGCGTCCCTAGCTGACCGTGGCGGCATCTCAGTGGCACAAGTTAAAGCTTGGTTTGCTAACAAACGTAACAGGACACTCAACACGCGCCCCAAGCGGCAGATATACAAACTACAGCAGCAGATGGTGACCAATCACTGTGCTAGTCTGGGACTGGACGCTGATAGTGGACCTGGGGGCAATGGACCCATGAGGGGCGCTGATGTAGCCTATCTCATTGATGAGATCTCTGATCTCATATCATTTAACCCAACAGCAGACCAAAAGGTGATCAACCCAGCAGCAGCAGACCACAATGCTCTCTGTTCTACAGTAGACCAGAAACCTTTGAATCCTGCAATGGGCCAACATTCATTCAACTCAACAGTGGACCAGAAAGCTTTCAGACAAGTGGTTGAACTTCATGCTTTCACCTCTACAACGGACCAAAATTCCTACCGGTACAACCCAACTGTAGGTCAGAAACCACTGAGCCCTACAGTGAATCAGAATTCATTCAGCCCAGCAGTGGATCAGGAGTCTTTCAGCCAAACACTGGACCAGAATTCCTTTAGCCCAAAACTGGACCAGAACTCTTTCAGTCCTACGGTGGACCAGAATTCTTTCAGTCCAACACAGGATCAGAACTCTTTCAGCCAAGTTGATCAAGATTCTTTCAGCCCAACACTGGACCAGCATGTCCCAGAGACCTTTCAGACGCCTACATTTGATGATGTGGTTTCGGCATTTTAGGGCTTGTAATTAAAGGGAATTCCGAGATAATGTCAAATGAGTAAATCTTTATCAGAGAGTTGAACTCCTAGGTTTTCCTCTTCGTATACTACACTGCTGTAGATCACTATCTTTCCCCTGCCAGTACAAGTAAATGCAACTTTCGATAACGATAATATATGAACGTGTATACATGGTATGTTGAGAATGTTATAATTGATTATTGAATATCAAGAATAGGCTCATGTATATAGATAGGCTATAAGACTTCTTTGTAAATATTTTTCCATATAGACAAGATTGAAACGTTGAATTAACACAATTTTAATGTTTTAAGCACTGATTTAACGTTTTACTTCTTTTTTTTCTTAGAGTTTTAGATATATTTTCATATGTGATGATTGACCAATACGTGCTTAAAGTATGTTATAATGTATAAATGTAAGAAAATTTGAATCAATCTTTTGTTCTCTTGCTGTATGATGGAGATGACACATCACAGACTCCAATAAGATTGATTTTTAAACTCCTAAATGTTCATGATCCTGTGGTTGTCGTGATGTATCAATGCAGTGCTAGTGAATTATTCGCAAGTTCTGGATTTGCTGCATTAATGCATCATGAGGCCTATGGGGCATAATCCATTGACGCTGACATGTTTCGCGTCCCTTCGATGATTTATCAACTCCCTGACTGTTGCTGATATAGAACATTTTACCAAGCAGATTATCTAACCGGTATATCATTGTGTTGAAATACCATTTTACTACTGGTAATAGATGTCAGACATCTTTGTCACGACTTTTCAACAAATCATGAGGATGCTTACTCCATATGAAAATTCTATCATAAAGACGGATTGTGTACATTTGTGTGCAACTATACTGATCGTTCTTCATTATACAAAGACATCACATTACGTTTCAGTCGCGTGTTTGTAAATAAAATGTTAAATAATTAGCTACTGTTTGTGAGTTTTGAATCTGAGCGTGGCCTTAGTGCAAGAAGGTTGTGACTGACACTTTGACAACAATTTTTTTTAAATTCTGTTTCTCCATCTATTTACCCGTAACTAACTACATGTACTACGCAAGCACTGAGGCTGCTTAGAGCCCATTGCAATATTGCTGTATCCACGTGGTACTATACTAAATGAAACATTTCTTTTGACTCTCATGCAAAACTTGAAAAATTTAGTTACAACCTTCTTACACCATGGCAACGAGGGGTAGACTCTAACGCTGGCTTGGGAGCAATGGCCGATACTAGTAATTCTAGCTATATTCTGGTCCGTACACCAAAAATGAGTATACCAAAAATGCAGAGAAGAAATCAAAATGGCCACAAGGATGAAAGTCTTTCCAGGATTTTGAGGCCTCCATTTCTACATTTCAATAGATTTCATCTGTAATTGTAACTATACGACTCCTATTCTTTCTCATTCTGCAGGCTGCATCATTTGGCAAGTGTTTCCTGACAGATTATCGCCCAGAGGCATTTGTCAACATGTGTCAGATGTTGCGTGTACTGAACGCTGTGCGCGAGTTCTCGCTGTCCATCCCCATCACCTACACTGAGTATCCTTTACACAAGTTGTCTTGTTCAGTTCAGCCATTAAGTAATGTAACCATTTAAATGCTACTATTAAACATCAGTTCGTCCCTATATCATAGAGTAAGTCTGGACTCTCTAAAAAGGGCTAGTTGGGCTTAGGATGTAATTTCTCAAATCAATAGGCTCATGTTATTAAACAGGGATTAATCGATGAGGGTGAGATTTTATGCAAACATCACCTGTCTTTAACTCATCCATAGACTTCAAGCACTTACACTACCAGTTTTGCTGGACCGGCTCGTTTTACGGAGACAATACTTCCTGGCTATTCAGATTTGTCAGTATCTGAACATGCCGGAGTCTGAGGGAGCTAGCCGCATCTTGGCTCACTGGGCATGCTATAAGGTAGGTATGAACATATTTCTGATTTATATCTTTTACATGAGCTAAGTATCAAATGCAAAGAAATAACAGTACTGAGACAATAAAAATATATCACAATCATTACCCCTGTGGAGTGGGGACCTTCATGAGAGGGCATGAACGAGCAGAATAACTTCATCAGGAGTCCACGAAGGAGTAGTCCCCTTCCATACTAACAGTGGGCATACCGGATTCGTAAAAGGTGACAAACTCGAGGTTCCTTGTGACATGAGGGGAGCATGTGGGCAGCTGCTGTCCATATGCGTGGTCCCAGGCCTATATACTTGACTTTTTTCATGGGTTTCCCCCTCAGTGACCCACGTCTGAGTGATCAAAGGCCATGGTTTGTCTGGCCCTGCCTATGGGACCAGGCAAATAAAAGAACACTTGCTATCCTTTGAGGAGAGTAGGGGGATGAGGCCCCGGTAGCGGGTTCCCCCTCCCCCCTCCTCAGAGATTCGATCATTCATCTCATAGATTTGGTCATCCATAGATGCAGTCACCACTGTGATGGAAAAGCAGTGTATGAATACCTGTTTAGCTGTATGGACAAGCAGCTTTTGAATACCTGTCCAAAACTGAGAAAAACGGACTTAATGTCTGTAAAATATTGAGGCAGTCCCATGAAGTGGGAATCCCACTTTTGGACGTTAAACAAATCAATCAATCAATCATATCACAATCATAGTTGAGATATAATCTATACACAAATATGCCAATTAGGTCATCATCTCCCAGTGTTCATATTGGGGGAAATTTGCACAGAACGTTCCTACAATGTCGGATATACGTACATAATCAGAGGTGGTGTTCAAGATTTCATCTAATTTTCAGGTACAACAAAAAGAAGTTGATGATGAACAAGTGGCACGGACAATTGCCCAGAAGCTCGGGGACACCCCAGGCGTCTCATACTCCGAGATTGCCAACCGAGCCATCGAGTCAGGACGGTCAGAGCTTGCCATCCGACTGCTCGACTTTGAACCAAAGGCAGCAGAACAGGTACCGCTGTTAATGAAGATGAAGAGAGACCAACTGGCTCTGTCCAAGGCCATAGAGAGCGGGGACACAGACTTAGGTAGGTCGTACTTTAAGCTACAAAGAGCTAGAACACAAGTGTAAATGTCTAAGGTTCTGGGCTCAGTACAGAAGGTAACGAGGTCATACCATAATAAAATTACCTGTGGAAAGGAAAAGGATTCAAGTAGACTCCTTAATGATATGTCAGTGGATATTCATAACTATCATATAAGTTACTTTGCTGTCTTATTTACTGGAAAATTTTACTTATGGTCTCCTAATTTCTAAAACCTAGTCATTTCATATATTCGTAGAAGAGACTGTAACATGCATATTTGCCTTTCAGTGTATACGGTGCTACTCCACCTAAAGGAGACTATGAACTTTGGGGAGTTCCTGATGGCCATCAGAAGCATGCCCACTGCGCATGCGCTCTTCCTGCAGGTAGGTCCCGACTCCTGTTGCACAAAGGTCATAAATTGTCAAAACCCTCTTAGGTGTCTCTCATTTCTTTACCATCTCCGTTGGCATATTGGTACGTTTGACAATCTGTATTGTAGGCTAGCCTTACTGCTACCTTCAAATCACCACTGTTTAAATATCCTGAACCAGGCTGAATATAATAATCAAAACCCTGATATGTCCTTGTTGAAGTACTGTCGGGAGCAGAACCGGAACATGTTACGTGACCTCTACTACCAGGAGGATCTGTACCAGGAAGAGGCCAACTGTAGGGTACAGGAGAGCTATGACGAAGAGGTAGGTCAAGGTTAAACCAAGGGTAATGTGGGGTACAGGAGAGCTATGACGAAGAGGTAGGTCAAGGTTAAACCAAGGGAAACTGTTGGGTACAGGAAAGCTATGACGAAGAGGTAGGTATTAAAGGTCATACTAAGGGTAACTGTAGGGGTACAGGAGAGCTATGACGAAGAGGTAGTTCAAGGTTAAACCAAGGGTAACTGTAGGAAGAGGTAGGTATTAAAGGTCATACTAAGGGTAACGGTAGGGTACAGGAGAGCTATGACGAAGAGGTAGTTCAAAGGTAAACCAAAGGTAACTGTAGGGTACAGGAGAGCTATGACGAAAAGGTAGGTATTAAAGGTCAAACCAGGGGTAACTGTAGGGTACAGGAGAGCTATGATGAAGAGGTAGGTCAAGGTTAAACCAAGGGTAACTGTGGGGCACAGGAGAGCTATGATGAAGAGGTAGGTATTAAAGGTCAAACCAGGGGTAACTGTAGGATACAGGAGAGCTATGACGAAGAGGTAGTTTAAGGTTAAACCAAGGGTAACTGTAGGGTAGAGAAGAGCTATAAGGAAGAGGTAGGTATTAAAGGTCTATAACTGTAGGGTACAGGAGAGCTATGATAAAGAGGTAGGTATTAAAGGTAATACTAAGGGTAACTGTAGGGGTACAGGAGAGCTATGACAAAGAGGTAGTTCAAGGTTAAACCAAATGTAACTGTAGGGTACAGGAGAGGTATGACGAAGAGGTAGGTATTAAAGGTCAAACCAGGGGTAACTGTAGGGTACAGGAGATCTATGATGTAGAGGTAGGTCATGGTCAAACCAAGGGTAACTTTAGGGTACAGGAGAGCTATGATGTAGAGGTAGGTCATGGTCAAACCAAGGGTAACTGTAGGGTACCGGAAAGCTATGATGAAGAGGTAGGTCATGGTCAAACCAAGGGTAATTGTAGGGTACTGGAAAGCTATGATGAAGAGGTGGGTCAAGATCAAACCTAGAGTAATTGTAGGATACAGGAGAACTATAAAAAAAGGTGGGTCAAGGCCAAACCAAGGGTAACTGTAGGATACAGGAGAATTACGGTGAAGAGTTCAGCTATGAGGGAAAAGTAGATCAAGATTAATGCAAGATTACTGTAAGAGTAACTGTAGGGTAGAGGGGAACAGCTATGAGGAAGAGTTAACAGTAACCTTCCGAAGTTCTGGTGCAAGATTTCTGCTGAAAATTTAAAAGGTTGAATCAATGTTTAGAAAACATGCGTATAAGACTAGAAATACTGAACCTGCATGAATCACACTTGATGTTTTTCAGAGGATTGAGTCGCGTCTTAGTCAGCTGGCATCGGCACAGGATGCCTATACAAAAGGCAGGAACGACTGGGCTGCCAGGGTAAGGACAATTTATAGCAGCTGTTTTTAACTTATGTAGCAGGATTCCACAAACCATCTTTGACAAATGATGGCCTCATATGCCCAGGGTGTTAGCTAATACAGGCCTAGGTCAGTCGTATCTGAAACCTCCCCAGCCGGAAGGGGGATGTGGGCAGAGGCAGTGGGGCTCTAAACCCCTGAGAAAATTCTCTCCCATTTTCTATTACTCAAAGTCACAAAATCATTGATAAGTCATAAGAAAAATTTACAGAAAATCTAAAACAAATCAGGAAATGACTTGATGAAATATAGAAAAAAAAAAAAAAAATCAGCCTATTTAGTAATAGAAATTACCTCTTTAAGAAAAACAGAGAGATTTGTAAACCAGGGGCCAGGAGTAGAAGGCCTCAATTGGACCCTTATCTTATCTCTTATCTCTGATCTTCTCAAAACTACTCCCGACTGACCACCAACTGAATACACCATTCTGTGAATACACCATCATCCTTATCAATGAGATCTTAGAGCTGGGACCATAGTAGCATGGTAAAGCTATGTTACCATTTTATTTTCAAGTATTTTCTAACCAAATATGTAAACATGACTAATGTATTTCTTACACATTGTTACAACAGGAGACAGAGGATGAGATAAAATTGTTGAAGCGGCAGCGGCGGTTAGAGGAGGAGCTGAACCGGTCATACCTCAACCTCTCCCTACACAAAACTATCTACCAACTGACGCTAGAGAACCAACACAAACATGCACGCCAACTACGCAAGGACTTCAAAGTACCCGACAGAAGGTCAGTGATTGTCATCTATAGGGGATATAAGTTTTGTAATGTTGGGAGGCCCTTACCTATTTCTTATTGGCTCAGGGACCACCCTGAGTCTATACCGCCGGGTAGGTGGTGGCATTGGAAAAAAGTCAGTTTTACAATTTTCAATCTCAATTTTCTACAAGAAACAAAGCATGTAAACAAACAAAATTACCATACATGAGTAGTTCATATATCAGTCTTTAGTTACAGTAAAGAAAAAAAATCAAAAAACCATCCATGAGTTCATACAAAATTAAGTAAAGAAAAAAGTCATTTCACAAAAATATCTTCTCCAATCCAGTCCTCCATAGGTTTACCTCCGGGCTGGACTTTTCTCTCTTTGTTCCTATGTGTTTCAAAAACAGCATCTAAAAGTGAGACGGTTTGGACGCCTTTCAAAAAACGCGGGAAAATTAACCCTGAGCCCTCTGTGCCAATGCACGTCGTTGAATTTTTTTATCTGAAACATTTTAACACTCATACTGGAGTTATAAGAATTGCAGCACAAGCTATGCATCTAAAGTATAAATAAAAGAATTTACATTCATGCATACCTACTGTACACCTTGGGAATTGGGTTCAGTTAGGTTGAAAAGTTAACCTCATTGATATGCATTGTTCGGCAATAAAAATGTTCCCTTAATAACTACATGATAAAGGGACCCTATTGATAAATGAAATCTCATGCTCCTCCAAAGAGGCCATCACCATTCATGAAGATTACACTTATCTACACTGCAGGTTCTGGTGGCTGACAATAGAGGCGCTGGCAGAGGCTGGTGACTGGACAGAACTAGACCGATTCTCAAAGAGCCAAAAATCACCAATAGGATATGAGGTAAGCTGATGCCATTTTCCCTGCTATTTCAGGAATTCTTTCTATTTTTTGCAGAGATTTCCTGACTTTTGTCAGTCCTTAGATAGCCACGAGTTTATAGATGAATTCTTATTATTTTCAGCCATTCGTAGATGTTTGTATGAAACACAACAATCGATTTGAGGCCCAGAAATACCTCCCAAAGGTCTTACCCAAGAATAAAGTCAAGTGCTATATCAAAGCAGGGTAAGTAGCCAACAGGATCACTGGACTACTTAACTCTTTGGGAATCGCATAGTGTATAAATGCATAATCATTTAGTGCACTTTAGGTGTTATAAATGCATGAATACAGCCCTTGTGAGTAACTCGACAGTGCTCATTTATGCATCATGCTGACTGTACAGGGCTGATGCACTCTTAACTAAGGAGTTGGCTTGATGCACGAGTGTAATGCTGGCAGGTGTCATTGGTGCATCATGACCTGGGCATATAGATTCGTCATGCGGCATCTATAGGGTTAAATAACACTATTCCTAGAAGTCCCAATGCATGGTTGCCAGCCTCAGGAAATATATAATTCTATATAAAAAAAACTGTGATCTTTGTTCTCCTTTTCAGTCAAATGGAGGAGGCAGCAGAAATAGCATTCCAGCAGAGGAGTGACGAAGACCTTGTCCTTGTCTTAAACAAATGTTCAACGTCAAACCGAACCTTAGCGGAGAAAGTACAAACCATGCGTGCCCAACTACCCACCAAACGATGAAAAAAAAAATTTAACATGTTATACCATATGAATGTCTACAACCATGAAGCCCACTAATAATTTCTAGATATGAAAGTCAAATTCGCTTGAATGTTTGTACACGTATAGTAAACTACCGTGAAACTGAAGGAGACCCACAACCTGATTGGGCCATTCTGTGCAGTTGAGAAGGACCTGGCAAATCTTAGTGTAAAAATGAATAATCATGGTGCTGAATGAATGTTAAGTCTGATGAAGGAGAATCTGTATAAACTCATGAATATATATAAGTGGAGGCAATGGAATCATTCTGTAAAATCTACTGAACGCCCCTCCCTTGTTATTCGCATGAAAGCTGTACCCATGAAATGGTACCCCACAAATAATGAATAATAACTTTATCAAAACCTGCTGTAGAATTAAAATTGGAATTTGCCCTGTTTGGCCTGCTCTCTTTAGCTACATAAATGTGTATAATGCATGTACAGATGAATGTATGGATAACCTTAATTGTTGTATACTTGTGTATATATTGAGTTCTATGAACCATGTGCAATATTTGTGAGATTATTTCTAAGATCATGCTACTACTGTAAATAAAGCTGTGATCAAATACACTGAATGGTCTCATTTTCCCACACACTTATACTTTTTCCATTTTTTTTTTTCCTTTTCTTAGAATAAGAAATATTCCCTCAAATTCTGAATTTTATCGCCTTGATTATGAACAAATGAGGATTATAGTGCAACCGACGTTTCAGGCTTTGCTGCCCTTTAAAGCCAAGGAAAAGTCAGTTTAAAGGATGTTTTATAAGTAATAGGTAAATTCTCTCGTATAAGCCGGGGCTAGTACCAGAACCCAAATCAGTCTGGCTTATAGGACCAGCCCAAGGAAGGGGTGTGACTTACAGGAGGGTATTTGGCACTATAGAACAATACTAAACTTGCAATTTTCAAGCCTAAGGTGCGGCTTACAGCCCATTCCAAAGTCAGGGGTGCTGCTTATACGAGAATTTACGGTAGTATTTCTCAGCTCAACTTTTGATAAACATTGGTAACCTTGACTATATAGGTACAATGTATATTTTGCCCTGAATCTATGACCTCTACATGCATCAAGTCGCATGTAGGTCAGGTATGTAAGGTCAGGGAGACCAGACCTATAAACCTGTACAAGGGTAACTTAACAAGGACAGCAACAAGCAGGGGGACATGGAGTTAGCACCTGTAATGTTACATTAACACTGATTTAACATGCCAAAATTGTAGTTGCAGTGTGGCCTACAGTGCCCAGTCCGTATGCTTGTACCATACACTGTATACATGTTAGACACTCGAATTTTTAATTGGAAGAAATATGAGACTGTAGAAGAGGCCGACTTTGGAACAGAAGGCCCTCTGTCTGATACACACGGGGCCAGGCGGATATGGCCACAGGATGACGGGCATAATGTAAAATAAGAATTCTCAACCTAATGCCACCTAGGCATCTAAGGATCTGGACTAAGTAAAACTACAAAGAACAACGCATTTTATGGGATCAGATATGTGACTTAAATCCGAGGCTATCATACCCTTGTGTATTGTCAAGGGTGTGAATTTGCACCTTAAAGTTTTCCACTGTAAAAAAACCATGATGAGTGAGGCACTGACCAGGTTTCCCTATGGGTGGATAACGGTGACAAGCTTCTGTCTGGTGCTCTTCAACCTTATCGCATTATGCGCTATGGGATACTTCATCGTCAAACCCAACCTCGCGGTCAGCGACTTTATCCCTGCTAGGTGTTCCTATCAGAAAGTGAGTGTTCAGATCCTATCACATTAAGTACTACCAGTAAGGACAAAACTAATGATGCGATATTATGCTTTTCCCCTGGGTTAGTAAACTTTGTCATTCTACAAAGATTTAAGTATCTATGAGGGAGACAATGGTTGTTAAACGCCACTTATATGGCTAGGGTCATGTTCATGGCAAGGAAACCTTACATTACACATCAGTCCTTAGATGAATTTGTCTGAAATTGTCTATAACTTCATGCTACGGCTTATACACAGGGTTTTACGGCAATTATTCTAATGCTTCAGACCATTGACTTGGGCCCATACCCGTGTACATGGTGTGAGGGGTCTGGACGTCATAGCGCCTGTCACCAGTCCACGTTCCCTTGTCGACAAGTCTGGGTTTCTGCTAGCACCAGGGACAATAATACTGCACCATTTACTGCATATTTACATGCCAACATACGCCATCTCCACCTGAACAAGGAGGTACTTGTCTCTTTGTGTTATCAAATAGATACAGTTTGAATGCAGATTTATTGTTAAGTTAAAGCTGTACTTGTACGTCATTTTGATCCTATACTGTATAGGGTCGATAAAATTCTAAATCTCATTATAATGTATTTATGCATTATGCAGACCTTAAAATGCTAAGTGTCTTATCATTTAAGTATTTGGGAAATTGATCAGGAAATGTTACCTTTAATCTCCCGCGTAGAAGACGCGTCTTCTACGCCAAACAAATGCCTGGTGCATCTTATAGGATTATCTGAAGTTAGGGGTGTCTTGTACGCGGGGTAATTTTACTATAGAAAAGTATTAAACTTACAGAATTGTGCCCTAAGAGGTGCGTCTTATACAGGAAACAACCATTGGCAAGTTAGGGGTGCGTCCTCTACACGCACCGCGTCTACTACGCGGGAGATTATGGTAGTTTGGTTTTTGACATTCCAGTGTTCATACATGGCCTGCGACAAATATGGTAGTGAAGCCAAAGTTGTATCCGGTCTCCATCACTGGATCGAGAGTCCAATGACAACCTGCTTCATTAAATCGGATGGTTCACATCGGATTCTCGGGACACGTGATTATAATGAAAACGCAGTCATACACAGCCTTCTGTGGCCCACTCTCGGAGTAATTGTTTGCACTATTACATTGCTATTAAGGTATCTATATCACAAGAAGAATTTTAGTTCCATTAACCAATGGCATATGTGCGAGTCCTACACTATTGTAAATAGATGCAGTTGTTGTGACACCGAGCCAACCCTAAGTACAATGGAAGGCAAAGGCCACCCACTAGACACTTTTCAAAGATATTAACCAGTAGAATACATTCCTGCAAAACCTCACAATTAAGTCAAAACTTCATGAAATAGACTTACGGTGTAGGAGCTCCCATGGGTTGAATGCCGCTTATGTCTAAGATTTGGCTTGTATGCAACCATAGATATTATGTTTGTGTCTCTGATCACTAATCCAATAACCTTGATTTCCATGTAGACAGGAAGTTATCGTCGATCTTTAGAATTATTGTCCCACTTTTATACGATTCTTTTCCCATGATCTCCTAAACCACTTTTCCCACTTACCGGGTATATAATCCTCACATGTTAAGGTCTAACCACTATCAAATGTTCATATATCGACACAACACTATCATCCATATTTTCGCTTATTTAATTTTTCATCTTAAACTTGCACACTCCTTACAAAAGTAGATAATATAAAGTACGTCATAACTCTCATTCATGTTTCATGCCATCCATACAAGAGAGCGTAAACTTATGGCATAGATGTATTATGATTGATCAGAACAAATGAGAATTGATCGATGCCTCCAAATACAAAACACAAAATGACAAGTAAGTTAGACGCCACAAGATGATTTCAATAAATATTACCAACAGAACATATAGATTCAGTAATATATCACTTCTTGTGTGTTCAGCTTCTCGAGTCATACCGATGACGCCATCACATGTGACGTAATGATCAGCCGTATGACGTCATCACAATTCAAATAGTCAGTTAGGGCGTCACTCGCAACCAACAGCGCCCTTTGTCCACAGGTTTGGTATCTATTACAGTGTATCCTGTCCTGAGAACTCTTTTCTTGGGCACTGCCAGTTAGCGACACAAAAGTTAATTAGATGCGGTCTGCGGGGGCACGGATGTCATCAATCTTGAGGATCATCTTGACGACTTGTGAGGCCAGCATGATCTGCTGCTTCTTGGAGAGAAGTGTCTCGATGACGTTCTGCGCCTTCATGTCTGTAAATTGACACAAACTGATTTATCCATCTTTTCAACCTCAGGGGAAAGAAGCAAAATTATGCCAAAATGTGGCTTACATGCCGGTGTAGCTTATACACAGCTTTAAGCAACTTCAATCTGACCTTCCTTTTATCATGTCTATACAAAATAAAGTACGGGTTGTGGAATAACAGGGTACAATATTTACATTTTCTCAACTAGATGTAGACACCAATGCCATTTTCAAATATCATTTAAGTGAGTTATAAATGCCAGCCTATCTCAAAACCAGAAAGCCTCTACTTACCACTGTTACCAGTCTGCATACAGTCTACACCCAGTCTGGGGTTGTTCTCTAGGACCTGGCGTGACTTGACATCAGCGACCGTGTTGATTGGCGCTAGACCGCTGTTTTCTGCTAGGGCCATGGGGATGGCTTCCAGAGCCTCACTGAATGCACGCATGGCGTACTGCTCCAGTGTAGAAACCTGAAAGACAAAAATGTCATTCCTATACTATGGACCAAAATACAGGTCGATGAGTCTTTAAAATGCCCCAAGTGTTTAGCTACAGACTTGGGCCTACCGTAATCTCCCGCGTAGAAGGCGCGTCTTCTACGCCAAACAAAATGCTGCTGGGTCTTATACGCGGGAGGTAAATTGCCTTGAGTTTGGGGTGCGCCTTATACGCGGGTTTTTCCAACATCTCATTTGGGAAAATGCGCCGATGACAGCTTGAACTCATAGCGCCAGCACCGCGGCAGACCGGGAGGTGTCGATGCGCTCGACGGGGATAAGGCCCACCATGCGCCGATGACAGCTTGAACTCATATAGCCAGCAATTCGGCAGCCAGGTCGCTGTAGATTTGCTCGGCGGGTTTGACACCGACCGTCACACCGTGTGCTGATGACAGCTTGAACTCATATAGCCAGCACCGCGGCAGACCGGGAGGTGTCGACGGGTGCTCGGCGGGTTTGACGCCGACCATGTGCCGATGACAGCTTGAACTCATATAGCCAGCACCGCGGCAGACCGGTCGCTGTAGATTTGCTCGGCGGGTTTGACACCGACCGTCACACCGTGTGCCGCTGACAGCTTGAACTCATATAGCCAGCACCGCGGCAGACCGGGAGGTGTCGACAGGCGCTCGGCGGGTTTGACGCCGACCGTGTGCCGATGACAGCTTGAACTCATATAGCCAGCACCGCAGCAGACCGGTCGCTGTAGATTTGCTTGCCGTTTTTTTACGCCGACCGTGTGCCGATGACAGCTTGAACTCATATAGGGGGGTGGGGAGGGGGGGCGCCTTCTACGCGAAACAGCCCCCCTGTGAGTTGGGGGGGCGCCTTATACGGGGGTTTTTCCGGGAATTGATCCAGAAGAGGTATGTGCGCCTTCTATGTGAAAAGGCCTTCTCTGAGTTGGGGGGGCGCCTTCTACGCGAGCTGCGCCTTCTACGCGGGAGATTATGGTATCATACAAAATATTCTATTTCCAAGCTATATATCTATTGGTTGCATAAACGCGGTCTTCCTCTTTTTTTTTCTAATACTAATATTCCCTGTGGACTGCAACATTTCAGTGTATCAGTATACTTTTAAATTCCAGTATGTCACTTACCTGGTCGGCCTTTTTGCTAATAGCAACGGAGCAGGCAATCTCTGCAGCTCCACCACCGTACACAATCTTGTTCTCACGTACTAGATTCCTGATGACACAGAGAGCGTCATGAAGACTCCTCTTGGCTTCCTCAATGATCTGTATTAAAAAGTGTTACATGTCATATATACTTGTTGCATACAATGTAGTTTAAAGCAGCCAACCACACTTTCAAGAATTTTAATTCAATGGTTTCAAAACAAATCCTGGATACAGATATATTTCTTGGTTTTGATTTGAAAAAAGAAATCTAGCAAAATGTAGAAGTTCATAAGCAAAGGTTCACGAGTGTAGATTACAGCGAGTGTTTTCACAAATGCAGTTTGGCTGCTGTATCATATGATGCCCATAGGGCGCAGTGCAATGTCTCAATCATTGTAAACAACTCATGTCTAATGCTATGGAGATATGACTGAAAAGCAAATAGCTTACCATTTTGTTTCCACCACGGATAAAGATTGTGACAGCTCTGGAGTTCTTACATTGTTCGATAACCAACATTTTATCCTTTGTCGTACCAAATGTCAACTCGCGTACAGTGCCAGCATGGCCCAACTTGTCCTCTGAAAGCTCCGAGAACCTGGGTACAATACGGCCTCCTGTGGCGATGGCGATCAACTGTGGAAAAAATACAGATTCTCAGTTGTTTTTTATTGTTTTAAGTAGCAGTGTGCAATAAGTGGGCCATAATATACAACACAATTACAACGTAACAGCCAATTTCTTTCTGTGGTACATCTTCAGTTTCAAATTTAGAAATCTAATTGCTATAATACAAGGAAATGCTGCAATCTTTACCTCGATCTCAGGTCCTCCGACCCACCGCACGGCAGGAAGGCTCTTCTGTAGTAGTAGATGGTTGGCCTCGTCATCAAAGCCCCATTGACAAATTACTAGATTAGCACCCTTGTCCTTTACCTGTAAAAAACAAATTAAATTTTTTTTTAGTTTTCTGCTCATGTAATCATATAGTGATAACATGGCCATTTGATCCATGTGCTTGAGTATTTGCATTGTCAAAATAGTGCTGTCTCATTAGCTGTCAGATATTACTTACGTAGTTAACCATTTCATCAAACTTCTCCTTCTCGTATTCACGGAGTTTGCGGTATTGTTCTATAGATGAGACATCCAACTTGTGCTTGGTCTTGGGTTTTGGGGGCTCGAATGGACAGGTGAGGATAGCGATCTTAGCATCTTTCACTTGCTGTTAGAAAGCAAGAAATGCAGAAGGAATTAGATAATCACATAAATGCTTGATCATACATATACGAGTGATTTTTCGCAACCACTTGCTTAAAAGTCTAAATAAAAGAAAGTCATCAAAGAGACATTTTATATCATATATTTTCATTCATTTCTTCATCAGGTCCTCCATGAATTGCAAACCTATGTAAGATACTTACCTTTGGCATTTGTGGATGGGAGAAGTCCTTGTCTACAATAACACCTTTGACTAGCATTGTATCTTCTAACTTGCCCCCCACTTTGCCTTCCATCTTGATGAGTTCAAAGTTTACATCCCGCGTCTTCATATCAGCAACGGCCAAGATGGCGTTTACAGCGATCTCAGCCATTTGACGATGGCACTTGTTTACACTGTAACAAAATTGAAAATTTTAATTCACATTCTTTTTTAAGTATGTACAAAATGATTTGTAAAACTATGAGGAGAACCAGAAATTCATTGTAGCTTAGATGATGTTCACAAAGTCTGGTATACAAAATTCTAGAATACCACACTACGAACTGCTGAAAGTGAAAACCCGAGCTGTGGCCTTTAAGTAGCATATTTGCAAAAAGTCATTACAGCTCCTTAATTCTTTTCATTTATTCTATTTATCATTATAGAGCTACGATGAAGTCAGGCTTATACACAGGGTTTGAAATCTATATACCATAATCTCCCACGTATCAGTCGCGTCTTATACGAGGGGTTTTAGTTCTTCCTGGATCCACAAGGGGGACACGAAGAGCTTTATTTTGATATGTTACACTCCCCCTAAATCAAAAAATAACATAGGGGGATTCAAGGGGGTGTGGGGGGGGGCCTAGCTACACATAGCTTTTTGAATTTTGAAAATCCATTCAGTAGAACCAAAGTTATGATTTTTTTGACAATATTCTTCAACTCTAGGTGCGCCTTATATGCGAGGTGCGCCTTATACGCGAGAAATTACGGTAGTACCCCTGGTAGTACAGAATGGCAATCACCATAGGCCCCTGGTGCAGCTTATAGCATCTTCCAAAAGTCAGGGTGCCGCTTATTTCGGGGATTACCGAATTACTTAAAATGATATCAAATGAAATAGAAAACTTACATTTTTGAGCTGAGTGTGGTCATGGCAGTTTTGATGAGAGGCTCTGGGTTGTCGAGATCTACAGGGAAGGAGTCAGCAATGCGGTCCAACTCCTCCATGGCGGCAAGCGCTGCCATTTCGTAACCATCTGCGACACGGATTGGATGGATACCGCGGTCCAAGAGCTGCTCGGCCTGCTCCAATAGAGCGCCAGCCAAGACTGAAAATCAGGTAAACAATTGTTCTTTTAATTTTTAAGTGCTGATCAGCAATTGATGTTCATCCAGGCATGTGTTACAAGTTGACCCCCCCACCCCACCCATCTCTATTTCAAAATACAGATATTCTCACAACATAGCCTTAGCATCATCTTCTGGAAAGACTCAAACCTAATATGAAATCTGTATAACCAAATTGAGAGGAAATGATAAAAATACACACCCACTACACCGGTGGTGCCATCTCCAATCTCATCGTCCTGACTTTGTGAAAGCTGCACCATGAGTTTAGCGATCTGGTGCTGTACGTCCATCTGTCCCAGGATGGTAGCTCCATCGTTAGTGATGGTGACATCCCCATCAGGTCCAACCATCATCTTGTCCAGGCCCTTTGGTCCCAGGGACGTCCTCAGGGTGGAGGCTATCGTCTTGGCAGCCAGAATGTGGGACTAGGGAAGATAAGGGGTGACAATGGTGAATTAGAAAGTAAATTAAAGGATCGGCAGGTTCATCAATTTCACATCTTCAAACAGAGGATCGAGGGTGTGAGGTATCAATTGGCATGGAGGCCTACTAAATAGGCTGAAAAATTCGCCCTGTTGCAATCCAGCAAAATAGCGTCGAAATTGGACAGCGTGTTACAGGAAAGGTGCATGTACTATGATGTAGCCTTGTAGGGGCTTTGAAAGACTGTGAATGATTGAAGGAACGATGATCCCAGCTTTTGTGGAACTATAATCCCATCCCAAAGAAATGATGTCTATATTCTGTTTTTGGAGTGGCAATCACTAATTCAGGTGTGTATTCAAACAAAGCTTCAAAGTTTAGATTCACAAGATGTTGATCTTAACTTAAAGTCTGTTAACAAGTTATATATATTATTGGTTGATTCTCTGGATATCGATCCCAGATACAGTTTGCAAAGTTTTCGATTCTATGACTGAACATTCTAGATAGATCTTGATCACTAGTATACATTTTAAGGGTGCATGACTCAACACGCAGACACATTCTGTTTGGACCTGCCATTTGTCTAGAGTGTGCTTCCAATGCTCCAGATGGTATAAGAAACATAATATGGAAGGCATTTCTACGAACATAGGTCTAAGTTCATGTCAATTCTATTCAGTGTCCCCAAGACATTCAGGGGGACTGTGAATACACATTTGTTTTCATCCACACAGAACTGTAAAACGCTGAGAACTGTCAAAACAACCAACTTTCTGAGCCTCCAACCCGGTGAGCCGCTTCTGGTTTTCCTGGTCTCTGACGATAATGAACGGCCGTCCATATTCATCAAAGGCAATGGTGCCTACAGAAGACATCTTGGAATATTTCTAATATCCCGGTTAAGAAATAGGTTGCGGATAAAGAAGGATGTCGGCCGATTTGTTTAAGATGCCGGCTCCGGCATGAGCAGAAGATTCCAGAGTTTTATGATGGCCGCCGGAAGTCACGCAATTTCTCGCCGGGTCTCGCCTGGTACGAGACTACAGATGTAAACATTGGCCATAGCAACTGGGGGAAGGTCCTGTAAGACCGAGTTTGTTTTTTTCAGTTCTTACAGCGTTTTAGTTTACTTTTCTCCCTCACATTGTATCCTGAGTTAGCTTAAGATTGTCAAGATGGCATTTTTCGGTCTTTCGCAGCTAGGTTATCAGGACACGATACGGGAACACTTGCACAAGCCAGGGTTTTCTCCACAACACTTGTACCGGAGCGGAGAGTTCCGCAACCCTGATGCTGTCAAATTGCCGCCGATTGTATCTCAGTCTGACTTGCCACAAGCCTCCATCGTCCCAATTGATCAGGTGTCAGGCTATGGCCCAGGGCCACAGGGTTCATATGTGGAGTACACAAGGCAGAGAACAAAGCACATCAGGGCCCCCAAAGGTAAGCCAGATATTGCCAATATTGTTGGGGAATGTTTATTGTAATTTCAATTTGCATCTTCTTCTTTTCTTTTTTTTTCAAACTTCTTTATTTTAACCTGGTACAGGAATGCTCATGCCGGAGCCGGCATCTTAAGGAATAGGTTTAACTGACTTTTAACTGACCAGTGGCAGTGGGACCCTGTTACCGGGTAGTGCATCCTGCCCATGCCCATCATGGCATTGGTCGTCATAATGCATGAATGCAGCCCTGCTGATTAACTTGCAAGGGCTGCATTCATGCATCATGCCGACCATATCAGCAGGGCATTATGCCTTATGCCATGGGAATGATACATTCCCAGAGGGGTCAGCATGATGCTCCAATGAAGTGCTGGTGAGCAGATTCCCCGGCACTTCATTGGTGTACTGGTAGAGCACCCAAGCGGGCTCACATCCAAAAGGCTGAAGAGCGTCCCCCAAACTATATTAGCGTGGGTGTGCTAAAACAAGCCAATGTGGATTATGGTATATCTACCGTACCATAAAACCTCTCTAACCGTATCGTCATGTTTAAGCGCCAGGATTTGAATAAGTGCCAGTCGCAAATAAGCGCCGGGGGTACAAGGGCCATGAAATCTTTCTTAAGCACTAAAACTACATTCTGAATGAGCACCAGACTTGTGTTAGCGCCGGGGGGAATGGGGCCGCCAAATCAAAGACAGCTGAGACGCTTAAACACGACAATACGGTAGGCTTAGCCTTAGAAGCCGACCAAAATTTTTTATCTTAACCCAAATTTAGCTTAAAGCATTTCCTCAGAGAAGAGGGTTGGTTGGCTTCTGAGGGAGGGGAACTAATGCACTTTAGCGCAGGGGCGGATCCGACCCCCTGAAAATAGCCTTAGTATGACTCTTTAACTAGGCAATGTGGCACAAGACTCAAGCTGCGCCCCCCCCCCCCCGACCACCCCTTCTGGATCCGCCCCTGTAGCGGGTGCTATTGCTAACCCTTTACCTACTAACCCTACCCTAACCCTTAACGTGATGCAATGTATGGTATTCTGCGATGTGCGCCCGTTAAAGTGCCTTCTACTTAGGGAGTGATCATTTTTTAACAACAGGGGGGGGCTGGTGGGTTTGCGCGCGGATGCGCGAAAAAAAATTCGACCCCCCCCTCTCGAGGGGGTAAAATTTTTTCGACCCCCCCCCCATAAGGGACAAAAATCACACGCGAACGTCCCCTTTTAGCCTATAATAACGCGCAGGGTTTTCCACTGAAAACAGGTGAAATTATTTTGACCCCCCCCCATCAGAGGTATTGAAAAAATTCTGACCCCCCCTGGTCAAGGGGTTGAAAAAATTCTGACCCCCCCCCTCAAACCCACCAGCCCCCCCCCCCCCCCCCCCCCCGTTGTTAAAAAATGATCACTCCCTTATGGGAAGTTTTGCAATAACCATGTTTACCATCATCTAAGAAAAGTTGCAAACTATCAAACCAGTGGTTCACAGTAGCAGACCCAGGGGATGGTCCTGGGGGGGGGGGGGCATTACCCTGGCCTTCTTATTTTATTACATATTATGACATTGTCATGTTGGTCCCCTGACCAACGCACATCACCTCTATGACATCACTGTTGTAAGTTGGTCCTCTGACCATCACCATGAACTATTGTATATCTATGGTATATCTGAATTGATGACAAAACATGTTAATGACGTAAATGATACATTT
Organism: Acholoe squamosa; assembly: GCA_949317995.1. Lineage (NCBI taxonomy): Eukaryota > Metazoa > Annelida > Polychaeta > Phyllodocida > Polynoidae > Acholoe > Acholoe squamosa. Next base: position 22,442,697 of record OX439048.1, read on the forward strand.
CCTTCTCCAGAGCCCAATGACATTTATCGGTATCCCTTGGTAACATCGCATGAGGTTGCCCGCTGGAGAAAAGATGAACCAGTACACAAGAAGGAACCCTGGATGTGTGTCCCCCGATACGCTCATGTAAACAGTGAAATGACCAGGTAAGAACATTTTATACACTCCAGACTTGAGTGTTTGCATATGCTACCACCTACCTAACTATCTCTTGTTTTAAACACATCTTAAAAGGAAAATTCTGGATGTACCCCTGTAATGTTATTCAGTGAAGATATGCTTTATGACAGATATGATTTCAAATTTGTCAAAAAATATGAAATAGCAAGTGATGCAAAAAAAAAGGGTTACATTCATTTCAAAATATGCAAATTATAAACATTTTAACAGTTTGCAAAATATTTGTAAGTTACTCATGCCAACCCTTGTAAAATTCCAGATTCGTGGATGAGATGAGTCTTACAAACAGGGAATTCTCGCTCTTCTAAAATATTCAAACAAAACGACAGATCTACCAGGAAAAACAAGTTCAATATTATGAATCATGTACAACTGAGCGACCACCTCACGTCATCGACTGTGCTGATAAAACCCAAAGCAATGACTGGACTCTTATTGATACATAAGTATCTAAAACTCAACTGAGAAGTTCATGGTGCACATGCTTAGTTTTATTTTTTAATCATTTTTTTTAATAGGCAATGTCATTAGAAATAAATCATATTTAGCACATGTATTTTGTATATAGTAGACTTTAGAGACATACAAATAATCGTTGTTCAAAAACGATTTTTGGAAATCATTAAATGGATGGATTTAGCAGATACATAAATCTTCAATGCCATTTCACACCAAACACTGTGATAGATAGACAAAGACCGACCTCATGTTTGTGCCACAAAGAAGAATGAATGCTGTTTGAATGAATGGGTTGTATAGATGATGGTCAAAAGCTATTATGTGTTAAATTTTCCGTTATAGTTTGATGTGAATTGTACACACCACTGAAAGATGCATATAGGTAAAGAGTAATAAATATATGACAACCAAAGATACAGGTCTGTTTTTATCTTTGCGTAGTAAGTTTTAAAGTGTTGATACTCATTAGGCCAAACCCAAAAAAAAATTTTTTTTTTTTAAGATTTTCTTGGCGTCCAATGATTCCTTGTTCGAAAAGTGAGGCGAGCGAAAAAAATTTATTTTAAAAAAAATTTGCCAAACATCACAAAGAGAAAACTTGTAGAAAGTGAAGCGAGCAAAATCCGTAGACAAGATTTTTTTCAAAGAAAAAAAAATTGTATTTCCGAAAATATGGAGAGGGAAATCTGTAGACCAACTTATTTTTTTTTGGTGTGGCCTTAGATCTTTACATCTTTAACAGTTATATTATTTGTAATACTCCAGTTCTAAGAAACCTCAATGTATGTGTTTGAGTCATGTATTTAAAAGACTTAAACAAATTGATCAATCATCACATTTCTAATTCAAACAAAAGACCTCATTTCAAATAGGTACACATCAAGTAAAATCTTAATCTGATTTACAGTATACAGCCATATAAAAATTACGGCGGATTTGAAATATACAAGTATAAATATAGATCTTTATAGAAAAAAAAAAAACAATTCTACAGACGTATATCACATGTTTAACATACAAGAAACATACTACTGTACCATAATTACAGACTTATCTATAGTCATTATACACTTCATGCATTGTTTTTCTGATGATATCCCTGAGCATTGAGCACTCTTTTTCCATATTTGGTTCTACCATACAGTTTGGAAGTCATCTGATTGTATATATACATACAAAAACATTTCAATGTTAACATTCATTTGTTTACTATCATCCTGGTAATAATTCATTAAAAACTAAATTAACATAGAGTAAACTTTACATAATACTTGAATGGAATATGCAGTTATGTTGCATTGATACAACCTTGACAAGTATAAATTGCCAGTATAAATTAAATATGCATCACCCGTGACTCTTTAAGAACTGATACATTCCTCCGATGGATGGCATGAAGCATTCATACCACATCGGTGCATCACGGCAAACAAGGATCAAGCCAAGATGTCTCATGCCCTGTGTTAAGGGTTAAAGAGCGATTACTTTGTACATAGCCGTGACATAAACCCATAATGACCCAACCTACATTGAAATACACCATCATAGTCATGTATTCTACCATCACAGACACTTCTTTACATAGCCCTTCATCGAAAATTCGCAGAATGCCTGATAATTAACATTGATTGGTGCATCATGCTTACCATTCAATCCAGCAGGGCTGATGGGGCCGCATTCATGCAAATGTAATGACTCAAGAGCGCAGAACATCAAAGCACTATGCGGCACGTAACAGTCTAAAGATTAACTGAATCGATGACTTAAATGCACTAAAGCCGTCATGTAGTCTGGAAGCCTTTAATATGTATTAGTTATTAAGAATACACCACTGACCAGCAGATGTCACCTTCTGCTCTTTCACTTCTGCAGAATCCTGTTTAGGCTTTACAGAATTTACTAAAAACCTACCAGTAATACATTTTTGGTATGATCATTATCTATGGTTACTTTAGACAAAGCATCATTGACTTTTTACAAAGGGTAAGTCAAGTTAATCAGTCTTTTTAGCATTGACCTTGATGGACCGGAAGCAATGAAGCAACATGGCAATGACAGAAAAGAAGAATATGCCGCGTACTAGATACAGTGATGCTGGGCATGCAGAGCCGACCACCGAGCACACATAGGCATCAATCACCAACATCAGCACACAGCGGGCAATCTCCAGCAGCGGTGCATACCACCTGAGACAAAATGGACACAGAGTTTTAGTTTAACATTTCTAAATAAGTGTTAACACTCTAAATCTAATAAGTAGCCATACCCCCACACCCATGAAATTATATATCCTTCTGTGCCTTACACAAAATCGGCAAAGTCAGGGTGCACCTTAAAGGCGGGGTAAATTAAATTAAATTGTGATGTGTCTTAAAACACCTTCTCTATTTTCGCGCCAAATATATCACAAAATTTTATTTGGAGATTAAAAGATTTATTTCTATCTTGCCAAAACAGATGCCGCAGACCGGCGACTATAACTCATTAAGACCCTGAGCCAACAAGGTTCTTTGGTAGGTGCCACGGCACTTACTTTCATAAATAAACCCAAAATGTGTGCCTTATACAAGGTTCACCTTATACCTGGGAGGCCACTCACTGAAAACCTTTGAAAATTCGGAAATTGTCGTTATTTTCTCAATTTCTAGTAGAAAATGCTTACAGGAATTACAGCCCAAAATTCGGAATTTCTGAAAAATTAGGAAAATGGCATCTCTGGCCTTATACACAAAGCTTAGGGTAGATGCATGGCACTGGTGATAATGGTAGTCCCACTTACTTGTGTTCAAACAGATAGCCCAGGTTGGTGAGTGTCCACAAGATGTACAGAGTGAAGAAGAGAACCGTCCACTGGGACAGACCCTATACACAAAAAACATTTGTATTTGTAGGTGAATCTTGAATGGTTATCATTGAAATCATATGACATTAGTGGTAGTCGTTTTACACGAAAGTTGGAGGACCTTCCAGGCACAAAACTTTGCTTAAAATACTGGAACTAAAAGTCATACTCTAAATTTATATAATAAATGTCTAATGTAAATGTTCTTCATAGGTTTGAGAGTCAGTCATTCAACTCATTGTAGCCTCCTCCCCCTATGGTTCTAGACGGCTTTTCCCACACTTAGCGATATAGAGCCTTTGAAATATAATAGCACTACTCACTGACTTGGCGGCGTGTGTGAGTGTGTCTTGTCCAATGACGGCGAGAACCAGGTGCATGTAGCAGTACAACTTACCAAACAATGGCAGTGACTTGTCATACTTAGGCTGTGGTGACTTGATCTGGAGGGAAATGTATACTGGGAGTTCATCAATTACATGAAGTTGGCATGATGCAAGCATTCTGTACTGTAATAGCCTGAGATATATTCATGCATCATGGCCATATAAGAGCATTACAAAGGGTATTGGCATAGGGGAATACATCATTGATCGATCATAAGTATGCTAAATCAAAAGGATTACTTAAAATGTATATCAGCTCCACAAGAAGTATAAAACTTTCATCCCTTGATATAAATTAATTATAATAAGAAGCAGAAGCAGAAATTATATTCATTCAGCGGACAATAGCCGTGTATTTGTAAACATTTAGGGACAGAAACGATGAAGATATTCAGTAAATGGCTCATTACCAGTGGAATATCCTCAATCTCGCCCATTCTTGGCTTGCCTGGCATCCAGCCGGGACCTTTGACGAAGACGGAAACCTTGTTACCGATACCCTCCATAGCCCACGCAGTCGTTAAGATGTGCTTCCAGTGACACAGCTATACAGAAAATGTGAAAAATCAGAAAAGGTGAGAAATATTATTTGATATGTCCCGAAATCTATTGATCAGCCATATCACACACCAAACTTATACCGAGGCAGTGGATTGTCATTGCTGAAGCTGGTCACCAGCGATTATCACTGATAACAGTTATCAGATAAGTACCATCTCCCAAACCTTCCTCCCACGAGAGGTCCACAGAGAATATTTGGGACTTTTTTATTGGCTGATAATTAATCCCTCTAAGTCTGTATATGGTTCACCCGGGATATATATTATTAACCAATCAAATGGTTCCCTGTATTCACTGCAGAATTTTTTGGGTACATTATGTAACACATGGTACCCATCATTTTGGTTGTTATCGGTGCTTATCTAGCCAGGTGCCGGATTAAGCAATGGCCGTTCCACTAGGCGTCAACACTAAGTCCTATACCCTCACCTGTGTGTAAATAGGGTCCCAGGAAGACAGCGGATGGACAAGCCCATACACAACTTCTTCTGACTCGGGTTCAAAGGTGCCAAAGATGCGGTCCCAGATGATGAGAACTCCTGCATAGTTCTTGTCGATACAGTAACGGTTACGGCCATGGTGCACACGGTGATGGGACGCTGTGTTAAGGATGTATTCCAAAGGTCCAAGAGTTCGCACAATCTAAACAAAACAATGTCATTCTAAAGGACACTGACACCTGCAGCACATGCTTTCACCCAAAATATGCTTGGGCAGTGACTATTATCTTTCAGCATGCTCTCCTATATAAGATGTACTTATGTGAAAATGTGCTGTATTAACTCAGACAAGTGCAATGAAATACCAGTAGTCACATGATGGGCTACTGTGTTAATGGAGGACTGGTAGAAGAGGTTAAACTGGACGTGTCTCACTCACCTCTGTGTGCATCCTGAACTGGTAGAGGAGGTTAATTAAACTGGACATGTCTGTCTCACTCACCTCTGTGTGCATCCTGAACTGGTAGAGGTTAAACTGGATGTGCCTCACTCACCTCTGTGTGGATCCAGAACTGGTAGAGGAGTTAATACTGGAAGTGTCTCACTCACCTCTGTGTGGATCCAGAACTGGTAGAGGAGGTTAAACTGGAATTGTCTCACTCACCTCTGTATGAATCTAGAACTGGTAGAGGAGTTAATACTGGAAGTGTCTCACTCACCTCTGTGTGGATCCAGAACTGGTAGAGGAGTTAATACTGGAAGTGTCTCACTCACCTCTGTGTGGATCCAGAACTGGTAGAGGAGTTAATACTGGAAGTGTCTCACTCACCTCTGTGTGGATCCAGAACTGGTAGAGGAGTTAATACTGGACGTGTCTCACTCACCTCTGTGTGCATCCTGAACTGGTAGAGGAGGTTAAACTGGACGTGTCTCACTTACCTGTGTGGATCCAGAACTCAGGCCACCCTTAAAAATATGTTCGTTTCCTGTCGAGAGGCCTGGTGAAATTTTTTTGTGAGAATGGAAATTTTTTTTCCTGAGTTCTGAAACAAGATTTATTTTTTTTGCCTTTAGCACAAGAAACTAGGTTTCTAATCACAAAATTTTAAAATGTAATGACAAATTCATGCCGTCCCCCTTTCGAAGTTCATAACAAATAATAATATTTTCCTTAAAAAATATTTTTTCTCCCCTCCCTCATGGGTCTGAAAAATCCCACCCTCTGTACAGGAAACGGACATATTTTTAAGGGTGGCCTGGTAGAGGAAGTTAAACTGGACGTGCGTCACTCACCTCTGTATGAATCCAGAACTGGTAGAGGAGATTAAACTGGATGTGTGCTATAAAATGGGATGGCGGCACAAAGAAAGCCATTGGCAGGTAGAACATCTGAAAACAAAGAACAAAAACAGGGTGTTCTGAATAGTGAGCATACTCCTGTAGTTTTGGTCCAGATTAGATTTTTCACATACCAATCAATCTAAATCACTCTGCAGATATTGGATTATGTTTTGGATTTAAGTTCACTACATGGAGTGTGTATTCCTATGGATGCGGCATCTAATAGTTGGGTATATCATTTAGATTTAAGCACGGGGATTTAAGTGACATGGGCATTACTGAAAATAGACCTGTGAAATTTTAAAGCTTGACTTACCCATGAGGAGTAGCGCTGTAGTACTGACTGTCTGAGGGCCGTGCCCAGGTTATAATCCTCTGAGCTGTGATGCACCTGGTGAGCCGCCCACATGAAGTTTATTTCTGTATTGTAGACAAGAAAAGAGGTTATATCAAAGTAAGTGAAGACTAATACTTGGCATATAAGACACACTCTGAGATTAAGGAAAGGCTATAAGGCATCGATGTGGCTTAATCTGCGTAGATGTGGCTTGATCTCGGGACGTTTAGTACTTATCTAATGTGAAAATATCCTCCCTCCGCTGCACACCCTGATGTTGGCCAAAGACACGACTACGGGCTATCCTTGTATGTAAGTTGTGCTTTATGCGCAGGGTTATGGTATATTCCTATTAGATAAAGAGACCAATGTATGCTCCTTTGCCTCAGCCCACCACCTAAACTCTTGTCACCAACTCTACCAAGCAACACAGCGAGGAAGGGCAGTACCTGATATGGGAAGAGGGGAAATTTACAATGTGCAGCCCTGTGCACCCAGTAGGTAAGAAGTGAGGGGACTTACCATGTGCAGCTCTATACACCCAGTAGTAGCCCAGGTCCACCAGTAGTAAGGCCAGTAGCACAGTAAGAAGTGAGGGGACTTACCATGTGCAGCTCTGTACACCCAGTAGTAGCCCAGGTCCACCAGTAGTAAGGCCAGTAGCACAGTAAGAAGTGAGGGGACTTACCATGTGCAGCTCTGTGCACCCAGTAGGTAAGAAGTGAGGGGACTTACCATGTGCAGCTCTGTACACCCAGTAGTAGCCCAGGTCCACCAGTAGTAAGGCCAGTAGCACAGTAAGAAGTGAGGGGACTTACCATGTGCAGCTCTGTGCACCCAGTAGGTAAGAAGTGAGGGGACTTACCGTGTGCAGCTCTGTACACCCAGTAGTAGCCCAGGTCCACCAGTAGTAAGGCCAGTAGCACAGTAAGAAGTGAGGGGACTTACCATATGCAGCCCTGTGCACCCAGTGGGTAAGAAGTGAGGGGACTTACCATGTGCAGCTCTGTACACCCAGTAGTAGCCCAGGTCCACCAGTAGTAAGGCCAGTAGCACAGTAAGAAGTGAGGGGACTTACCATGTGCAGCTCTGTGCACCCAGTAGTAGCCCAGGTCCACCAGTAGGAAGGCTACTATCCAGGTAATGGGGGACTCCCAAGGAAGCTCATACATGCGGTAGTTGTTGTAGATGTAAATATATGCAGCTGCCTCAATGTTCCTCAGGAGCAGGCTTAAGTAAAGAAGGATGGCAAATCAAAAAGATGAATTTTTGGGGTCTGATGCCACCATTATTTGGTGGGCTGTAAGAAATTATCAATATATCAAATAACTCACATCGAAAATCCCACATGAAGATTGACTTCTCATTTTTGTGAGAGAAAAAAAAAAGAAGAATATGAACCCACATTTTTTTTATACATTGATTGATTTGTTTAACGTCCAAAAGTTGGATCCGCACTTCACGGGATTGCCCCATTAGTTAACAGTCCTTTATTCTATAAGACATTGAGGTGAATGGAATTCAATGGCAATTGGGCGTTACTTATCAGAAACATGTAAATCGCAGGAAAAGAATTGACAGAAAAATTGCTGATAGGTAAGGAAATATTATCAATTACTGTTCAAAAGGGTTAATCCAAAGTCCTCGTGCTATTACGTGCAATATCTCCTTAACCTCCATTGATAAAGTTCAATTGATTCTAGATCAGCTCTATTTATATCCTGTAATGACTTTGGTATACATTTATTGTCATTATATTGTCTTTGTTATTAATAGGTGTTATTATCACAGTAGCACTCGATCATGTATGGTGTCATAAGCACTTCGGTCACAGGTGATAAGATGTTGGTCATCGCTGAATTAAGAAATCACCTTATTCATGGACGGAAGGGCTAAAACATACTCATACTTGTTTTAGGTAACCTAAGAGTACCTAATTAAGCCATTGAGGGCTAGCATTGACTATAGTCGACACCATGGCAGGCCTAGTGTCAACTATAGTCAACACCATGGCAGCCGTAGCATCGACTGTAGTCGACGCCCATTATATAGGATTAGTATAGGAATTAAAAATAGGCTCGTCCTCTAGGAACTATACTTTTTTCAGAGGCAATCCCCATGGCCAGGGCAACAATTTTTGCTCTGCCCTTAAAGGGTTAATTAAGGCCGACCTTAACCCTTTCCTTACCAGCCTCCTGGGGGGTAATTTAGCGAAAATATGTACGAAATTCAGAAGTCCACCATTTCGTTACCGCTTTAATATCGGATCCTCATGAAATTCGGTAGTCTGTTTTTTTCGTGACTTAATGATTTCAATGGTATTGGCATTTTCAGTTTTTGAAAAAGCCTGGTCCTCTTATCAGGCTGATTGATTGTGGGAAAGTGGAAAGCTTTGAATCATTGGTGGGATAGTGAGTGAGCTGGGTGGGTTTTGGAATTATTGTAAAAGAGTCCCCCTCCCCCTGTAAAACCATTGATTTTGCAAATGCGTGAGTGGAAGATGAGTGGGAAGGGTCCAGGAGGGCTAAACTGCACACTAGGGTGGGCCCTGAGTGTGCTTGGACAATCTGGGACCAGTCCCTTAAATGTGCCTACAAGGTAGTGATTCGGTTCCCAGGCAGCGTAGGAATACGGGTGAACTTTTCAATTTTTGGAAGCCAATTGTGGACAAACAGCTAGACCGAGCTAATTACTGATTTACCTGCATGTTTCCCCCACTACAGGCTTTTCTGTGTATCAATAGAATTCAAAGAGAGGCATCATTGAGCCATAAAAAAATCACAATAGTTTTTTTTCTGCAACAGACTCTATTTCCAAAACCACTCAAAGTTTCTTTATGAAACTTGGTATTCTGACATCTTAGTCGTGGATTTTGGTTGAAAACTGGAAGCTGCAGAAATATTCTTGTAAACTTTTTGTTGTTTGTCAGTGTTTTTCCGATGTTCATGACCCTATTAGACAGTCTAGAGTGCATCTGACAACTGAGAAAGCTAGCTTACATGAAAGCCACTGAAATTCTGATGGAATTGAGCCCTCAAACATGCAAATCGGATCAGAACTCGCGATTTGGTACCCTTTAAAAAAATCCAGTCTAATTAAGAAACCTTGGATGGTGGGAGAAATTGCATCTTTTTCTGACCTTTGACCTTAATCTTGGTTGGAGGTTCGATAACATTTCAATGACAAAAGACACTTACAAAATAAAGCCATTTTCTGAAATTTCAAGTCACAATGTGTAAGTGTGCCGAATTTCAAATTCGCAAACAGAATATTTACCAAGTTATGCTTTTGCCAACTTCACAAGACAAAATATGTCAAATTTGACCCCTCTCGCCGCTATAGCGGCTTATGGTAAGGAAAGGGTTAATCATGGACACTTCGTAAAAATCTCTTTCCTATCGCAGAAAAGGTCAATTTTATTTCTGGTCAAAAAGTGGTGAATAATGAAATACGAAAGTGTGTTTGTTACTCTAACCGATTTTTTTTCAGTGGGGGGTGGGGGGCATTTTATGTGAAATAAACTTTATGCCTATAATAAAATAAATGCCCTTCATAAATATAAAAGAGTCCACTCTGTCCTTGTCCTAGGTTAGCTGAATTTGCTCACTTTGACCGGGTGGTTTCAAGGTGTAACAATTTGTCAGTGTGTTGGGAGTACTGTAGGCTTCGTCTGCATTCATGCAAGGGATTATTTGGTTTGTCTAAACTCTCATCCCGCCTGTGCCCTATTATGCCTATAGATATGCTTACAGTGGTAGCTGTGAGAGGAGTCCAGCAGTGAGGGAGGATAGTGTGTCATTCCACCTGGGTAGCGGCTTGTCCTTCTGTATGTGTAGAAATATCATCTCCACCAGTGCCAGCAAGAAGAAGAAAGGTGTTGCCTGTAAAAGTGAGAAAAGACAGAAAAATGTTTAAACAAAAGATCAGAGCTTTTAATGTACCCCGGTATGATCATACCAAAACTCTAACTCATCACAATTTAGTCTCAGCCTACCAAGTACCTGTGGTCACCACCCTTATCCCCTTTTAAAATAGTCACTAGTGATTTTATAATTCTCCAGACATCCGTCCCTGTGGTATAATTCTATATTTGAAGAACGGGAAAACTTGAATAAAAGGAACGTACAATGTAAATTGGTGAGCCAGCCTTACTGACTCCCTCCAAAAAGAAAGTGCCACGCCCATTTTTCTGACTCATTTTTCTCTTTTTAAAAAATTATATGATATATGAATACTGAACTGTATAGGCCCACATCTATAACATGGAAGGATGTGCTCCAAATAGTATACTTACCTGGTTAACATAATTTGGCACTTCCTCATGGTGTTCGTATGTAGTTTCTGCTGGGGTAACTAAATAGAACAGCTGTCTTGCACCAAATGACAGTCCAGAAAGTGACTTCAGATGGGCTTCTGGGAGAGCCCTACTGCTCAAATTGGACGCCATTGCAGACATCTTCTCGTGCACAACTGCTCTGCCAAAATGTCGCCTATCAAATACTATGCTTTCTATAACATGACACTATCTAATCCAATCTAGGTTACAAAGTTCACTGCACAATCTGCGAGTTACAGAACAATAACAAATACTGGGTCAAAGTATAGCTTTGCCTCTTTTAACCACTAGGTGGCGCCACTGTTCCATGGGAATCTCCACACACTAGGACATCGATTGAGACTTCGCCATCACATTTCTCCCGAATCCAAAGGTATATTTCAGATAACAACATATCAGCAAAATCTTTGTCATTTACACTACAAATCTGCCGCATATTTCTTGACAAATATTAGCTTACAGACGTGAAAAGACGTAAAGTCCTCAGACGGGAACGTCTATCTTGCTAAAGGGCTTCCCCAGGAATACGTCATTAGAAGCGGGAATGATGTCACCTCTACACACAGTTTCGTGACGTCACATAAATGAGCCCCGGTCTGCCATTTTTTCTCGTCAGAGCGGTGTCAGTTCGTGTGCTATTTCAATCTAAAGTGGCGTTCCATCGGGGTCTACGATCCTAAGTCCGTGATACGAAGTGGACGATATACTTGTCTTTCAGTTCAAGTTCACAAGGAACTGAGGTAAGTGCATTTCTCAACGAAAACTGCCTCTCTTTCAGTGCCCTGAAGACGCATGGGTCGTCAGTCGGGCCCAACGCTCGACTCTCTTCTTGACAATCTTTATTTGACAGCTCAGCGAAACGGGAAGTTATGACCACGAGAAAACAGCCATTCTCCTCTATATATCATCCAGCATATATATTGGTATTTGTAGGTAGTGCATTTGCAATAGGACGCAATCTAACTCAGGCGGTTTTGCGATAGCCTGAGTTTGAATTGACATAAATTTCGCCACTTGTGCCGCTCAGTGAGTCTTGACAAGGTGAGCACTGCCTTGGCCGGGCCAGCCACCGCCCGTGTTATCTGCTCCGGGTCTCTCACTCACTCACTCACTCACTCACTCACTCACTGCTGATGATACAACCTGCCCCTGGCTGTGAGCCTTGCTCCTGCCATGGAGGACTCCTAGATGATGAATGGGGACTTGCAATACACGTATTAATGCCCTGTAGAGATGAAGAGACGCTGCTTGAGACAAGGAGAAAAACTAGTCTCGGTATGACAGTCTATGAGACTTTCCTCACAAGACTCTGTACCGCCGTGGTGGGAAATCGTCACGGCAGTAGAGATATGGGCTCCCAGACTAAGAAAAACATACTGAGAAAATACAAAATTTGAGACAGGAGATTGATTGATGGTCTCAAAGCATCTTTTCAACATGTCTTACCAATCACGAGCTACTCGTGAATCAACATGGTCTTCGTAGTCCGACTCATCATAGTTCGGCATGCATGAGATTAGAATTCTTTTCATGGTTTTAATATCCTTTAGTATACTCACATATCCAAGAACTAGGAGATAGCTCAAAATTTTATCATAAGTAGATCTACACCCAAGAAACGGATGGAGATATCAAACATATACCATAGTAGGTATGTGACTAAAAATTTTAAACACATGAGAGCTCTTGGTTTTTGGCACAGTATTTTCCGCACATATGTGAGAAGCAACATGCTTTTTGAATTGTAATTTTAAGGTCATTTTTGGGTGAGTTGTTGAGGTTTTTGTGAGACAAGGTTGGCCAAATTTTCGTCATGAAATTAAACTCTACAAAGAGGAATTGTCTGTGACCCTTAGCTACATTATTGCCATAATTTGAAAAGAGATATATCATAGCAAACCATATATTTCCTGAAAGCCAATGACTTTACGGATACAATGCAGTTTAAATGAAGCTGGTACGACCACTAGGGTCAGAGATATGAATTTATGAATATAAAAAGTTGAGAAAAACCATCAAAATTAGCTGAAATTTAAGTTGGCTGATCCTAGAAACTTATGTGCTCGTCGATAGAATTCCTTCATATTTGGTAGAGATGAGGTTAAGACTATGTACTTGCTGTTCTATATGTTTTTGTTCGACTTCCTAAGTTCTATCATATAATGAATGAGAGATTACTAAAACATTGACCTAATTAAGGTGGTAATTAAATAACTAATTAAAGCTCATACAAAATTAAAACACTAAATCAAAGGAAATCTTGTCTTCTTGGCAGATAAAATATCAGGAACCTTATTCATCAACTATTTCTGTAATTTTAAATCTAATCACTGAGACCTATCCCTGCACACACCTCCCAAACCTGTCACAGTTTTCTAGGACATGGTCCGCGCTCATAGCAGCCCTTTCATTCACGTACCTAACCATAGCCATGAGCATTATCAAACAGCCTATTTTGTTGACATCAGCAATATTACCATTCTCTTATCACTAGCAGTGTGGGCGGTTGTATAGAGATGTATCACATCATCGATCACAATTACCATAATCTCCAGCGTAGAAGGCGCATCTTATACACGAATCAGATTGGGGGTGCGCCTTATACACGGGAGGTAAATTGCCTTGAGTTTGAGGTGCGCCTTATGGGGGGGGGTATTTTTACCTCAGGGATGTGCCTTCTACATGAAACAGCCTTCTCTGGGTTGGGGGTGAGCCTTCCACGCGAGCTGCGCCTTCTAAGCGGGAGATTACAGTACTACATTTAAATACTTACATATGTATACAATATCAAACACTATACTAAAACTATATATTTATAGATAAACTAAGGAGTGTTTCTATCACTTAACAGGGCCCACTCATTGATGTATTGATTTGATGGCTGCAGTTCATGTATCATAACTTGTGTACACTGTCAACGTGTTTATTGGCCCAGCCCCTGCTGGGTCATTGGCGGTGGGTGTTCGGTCGAAAACTGATGGTCATGAATTGAAACTTTATATGGGAATTGCTTATCGAAATTGGGGGATAATTAAACAAAGAATCATGGAAACATATTCTTTAGGACATTGTCTTTCATTGTACATGCACAATTCCTGGGAAAAAAAATTTCTTTACCTATGAAAATAGCTGAAGAAAAAACCTGACATATTTTACCTTCTTTCTCACGAAAACGAGGCTCCATAGCATAGCATTGTGCCATAGATTTTCGCGATAGACATAACACATGGGCTCCTATGGGAATTGTCCAATTAAGACGCTTTTTTCAGTAGGTAAGGCCGGAAGACCGTTTATATAATGCGATAGATGCAGGAAAAGTTGGGAAATTTTCGTATAGGACCGGTTAAGACCGTTTATAGACCAATGTTGTAAATCAGACATACTTTTGTTATGGCTATCGCATTTCCGGCAAGGCGAGTGTAGGACTCTATGTACATAATAATATAGTCAGAGGACGCAGGCTGTTATGATTTCTATCTCTTAGCCTTTACACCAGCTACTACGTGCGCCCTCTGACATACTATATATGTACCATATTGTAACGGGAATTGGTATGAGTGTAGAGAAGACACAAGACAGAAGTGCTGTAAATAAACTAGAGTTCACTATTGAAGAATGCAGGAATGTAACATCACTTGTCATCAACTTATCACCAGTTCGCGTCGTTCCTGTAGCCTAGTAGAGAGTAGCAGTGGAGGCACTAAGACCAGCACAGGGCACGTCCTACTCTCAGCTCAAGCGAGACTAGACTGGCCCCCGTGCGGCACGCGTCGTCTTATATACGCGCGCCGCCCGGGGCGCCCCCTACCGGATGCGCGGCACACCACCGTGCCGCGCGGTACGTACCGCCGTGCCGCTCTCGGTGCCGCCCACCGCTACACTCTCCCCTGCCCATTTAAAGCACAGGGGGGGGAACGATTATAAAAAGGTAAAATGGTAAGAATGGACCCTTAGGTCAACCGCCTACTTTAACTAGTCTTAGAAGTAAGGAGTGAAACTAATCGGGAGCGGCCCCCTTCCGCCCCCTCCGAGCTAAGCCAGCCGTGTGGGGCTATAGGGTTAGGAACCCCTCCTTAACTTATGCCCTGCCCTTAAGGGGCTTAGTCGGCCAAAAGAGCCCATAACTAAGATTGACATGCTGCTGCTCATGTGGAGCCTAAAACCGAGGGCGTCCCCCATGCGCCCCCTCCTAGCTAAAGCCCGCCATGTGGGGAAAACAAGGGCTAGGAGCCCTAACCAAATGTCTATCACTGCCCAGAAGGGGCTTAGCCGGCCAACGGGGCCCAGAAACTAACTAACAAAAGGGGGTTTAGAACCCCAATCGATGAACCTGCCTATAAGAGGCTTAGCCGGCCAACGGGCCCAAACTCTAAAATAATGAGGGTTCAGAACCCGTGATGACCCTGCTCTTAAGGAGCCTACGCGACAGCGCTAAAAAGAACTAATTCCTGAGTGATGTCGACGTTGTCCTCGTCCGTCGTCCAGACTATGAAGATGCTGATGATGATGATGAAGGATGATGACACCACCCGCTGCGTGGAGGGGGCCTCCGGCTCACCCCTCCACGGACCCGGAACCGGGTGCCCAACCCCGGCTCCGCGACGCCTCCCCAGGCTCGGACCAGGCCGGTAGCTCCACCCTACTCGGGGGCATCCCCCTCAGGCTGTAACGACACACAGAACAACAGTTTAGCCACGCTGCTCCCCTAGGTTTCCTACCGCGCCTCCTGGCCCCGCTCCTCCCTCTTTTACGGTTCTACTCTCCAGCACCCCACTCGCTGGACCTCCCGTACCCCGGGCACGAATTACAGTGCCACTGCCGCGACATATGCTGACATGATCGGTTATACGTCTCTACTCTAGTATCAATCGTCCTAAACTTGAGAACGACTCACCTCCTGCTCCGGCTGGTCCTGCTGGTCCCGCAAGAGGCGCCAGCGGGTGGTGACTGATGCAATGACGTCGTACACGTCCGGGCCTACGACCCGGAGGCGTGATGACATGTCCCCTCCCGTTGCCACGAACTCGTCGCCCATGGAGAGAGGAGGCAGAAGGTAGGCCGCCCACCTCTCCAGGCGCGACGGGTCACGGTCCGACACCGTCCACCAGGGGAGATGCACGGCGTCTGCTGGAGCGGGTCTCGCACTCGGGCGGCGGCCTCGGCCTCTGCTGGTGGTGGATGGGGGGGGAACGAACCGTCTCCTCTGTTGGTGCGCACTCGGAGGAGTACCCCCGAAGGAGGTGCCCGGTCCCTTCGTCTTGGGGGCGGTCCCTTTCGTCGCCGTGCCCTTCTTGGGTGACTGTTTGTCCGACGGGGGAACATAGACCCGGCCCCACCGCCCGGACGACTGCTGTCTCCTGGCCTGCTGAGGTCGGGGCTGGCGTAGGGGTATACGCGGACGAGGTGCCGGGGACTGCCACTGAGAGTCAAGCTCAGAGTCACTCAGGGCTCCTCCCGGGCTGCGGCCGTCGTCTGTCACCAGCCTCTGTAGGGCTGCCTCCTCGTCCGGTCTGTTCCTGTGCCGGGTAGGGGGATCCTGTTCCTCCACCACCACTGGGGCCGTACGGGAGTGCGGGGAGAACAGCACTCGGCGCTGAGGGGAGGAGGGCCGAGGCAGGGTTATGGCCGTACGTCCGTCCCACTTCCCCTGGTCCGAGTACACCGCCTCTACTTGGACAGGACTCTCCCGGTCCCAGTACCTAATGACGGCGTCCATTGCCTCGGCCGGGATGGCGAAGGGCGCGGTTCCACCACCTGGCGCGGTACCCGTGGCTCTGGGGCCGGAGGGCTGTGAGGGAGCGGTATCCGGGGTGGTTCCCTCAGCAGCCGAGGCGGGTTCCTGAGGCCCTACTGCAGGAGGCGCCCCGGTGTCCGGCGTGGTTCCTTCTACCTCCTGGGCCGAGGTGGGCTCCGGGGGGACCGCAGATGAGGCCGAACCTGTGTACTGGATGGTTCCCTCCCCTTGCTGGGGCAGTTCCTCCGGCACAACCAGCGGACTAGCCTCCGGGGAAGTGTCTTTAAGTGGTGGGAGGGACTCCGTCGGGGTTGACCCGGCCTCCAGTATAGCCACATCCCCAGTCGCATCGATGAGAACCATGGGGCTCTTGCTGGGCGTCAACTGCAGGGACATGTCCCCGCTCGTGGCAATGATGGATGCCACCGCGGCCAAGGTCTCTGCCTGGGACGGTGTCAGAGTGTCCTGGAGAGTAGCAGCCAGGTCGTCTGCGGGCGCCGCCCCATGTGTAATTGGGGCCCCCGCTTCCTGAGTCGCTCCCTGCTCCTGGGGCGCGACGCCCGTAGTGGCATCCCCCTCTTGACTGGCCGGTGGAGCAGGGAGAGGCGAGAGAACGGGAGTCACCGACCCCCTCCCTGCGAGCCCCGCCTCTGCCTCGGTGTGCGGCGTTTCCAGTTCCCCCGTAGTTGGGTCCAGCCCCACGCCTCCTAGTGGCTCGGTGTCCGAGTCGCTGACCTCACCGTACCGGAGGGGTGCCACCTCCCCTGTTACCGGGTTTATCACGGTCTCCACCGGCTCACCGTTCACGTCTACCCAGACCCCGGTAAGGGGATCAAGGAAGACCTCGTCGTCCGGAGCGTCCAGG
Organism: Acholoe squamosa; assembly: GCA_949317995.1. NCBI lineage: Eukaryota > Metazoa > Annelida > Polychaeta > Phyllodocida > Polynoidae > Acholoe > Acholoe squamosa. The sequence continues at coordinate 22,460,178 of OX439048.1, forward strand.
TCGACGCTCTCATAGGAGAGGGGCTGCGGGTCCTCACCCTCCGCCTGATCCGCGAGGAGCGGAACCAAGGGATCTTGACAGGGGGTAGCCGTGGATGCCTTCCCAGACACCGTGGAGGAAGGCGCGCCGGAGTGAGAGCCAGGGGGAGAGGGGGGCCGGGCAGGAGTCACCACAGCTTCGGCCAAGCCCTGGGTACTGGCGGAGCTCGGAGCGGTCCTTGCCGACCCTGCCGCTGCACTCACAGGCCTCTTCGGACCCTTCCCGGAGGTCCCCTGGGACCCCTTGGGCCGTTCTCCCACGGAAGTGGGGGTGGCGGCGACTGCCCTCTTACCCGACTTCTTGCTGGAGTCAGGCTCTGTGGTGTGGGGCGTGGCAGCGGGGACGGTGGTACTGCCCCCTGCCTTCGCTTTAGTGGTGGGGCCCGAGCTAGCAGGTTTCTTCGCTCTCTTGAGTTGGGGCTGACTTGATGGGGGAGGGCTACCCAACGCGCACCGAGGGGAGGACCCCAGAGAGGAGGGGCTTCCCCGAGGCCGTTTCAGACTCCCCTTCGGGGGAGCCTTAAGTTCCGCCTTCGTGGGTACACGCGCGGACTCCGGGCCGCTTTTGGGTCGGCGAGGCGAGCGCCGGACCCCCTCCGCGGCCACCTCCTCCGTGGCTCCCACCACCGGCACCTCCTCGTCCGAAGAGATGTCCTGGACAGGCATATCCGGCAGCGGGGCTGGGCTGGTAGGGACGATCGGATAGGCCCCGGGGAAGGCCTCCTTACCCCGGACCGCCCACGGGTGCTTAGATCCTTCGTCCTCCCGGTGGCCCGTGCTGCGGAGGTGGCGTACCATGTCGTTGTGGCGGTTGGTGGCATAGGGCATCCCAGCCTTCCCCAGGGTGCACCCGCGCAAGGGGCACAGCCATCCCTTCAGGTGCTCACCCTCAGCGTGGGCCTTCCGCATGTGCCGATTGCGCGGGCCCGCCTGAGTGAACGTTTTGGCACACTTTAGACACGGGTACCTCCGGCTATCCATCACCCCGTGCTCACAGAAGAGATGGTTTCGTCTCTGCAAGAGCCTTCTTCCCGCTGCCCCACTGCTGTAAAATCGTGGCCTCAGCAGGCCTGTTCCGAAACGGGCCCTTGGAACCAGAGGAGCTAGTCCCTTACCCGTGCCCCGACCCCGGGGGGAAGAAGATCCCAGGCTGACAGCACTGCTGCCACCCTCAGCCGAGACCGTGCCGCTCGCGGTACCAGGGGGTTTTGTCCTGCCAGCGGTATGGCTGTCACCCTCCTCTCTCTCCACTCTCCTACTGGGTGCTAGGGGTCCTCCCTTACCTGGGAGAGCGCTTGTCTTCTCCTTTTCTCCTTTTTTTTGCAATTTATCCGATGAAGAAGGGAGAGCGTCTATCGGCGTGCCGCTCGCGGTACCAGTCCCATTGTCTTCTCGTCTCCTCTCGCGGCACGGCGAGAGACTGCGAGAGTTGGACCCTGCTGCGCGGCACGAGGAGGGATTTCCTGAGCGTCCAACTCCGTTAGAAGACCCGCTTTCTCGCCCAGGGGAGGGAGAAGGGCTAGATCCAACCCTTTCCCTCCTTTTCTCCTCTTTTCCGCCCCCTCCGCGGTCTTTTTGGTCCCTTTTCTTGGGCGAACGGCCCGGTTTCGGCCTGCCCGTGCCGCTCGCGGTACCTGATTTGTTTACGTCTCGTCTCCTCTCGCGGCACGGCGAGAGACTGCGAGAGTTGGACCCTGCTGCGCGGCACGAGGAGGGGTTTCCTGAGCGTCCAACCCCGTTAGAAGACCCGCTTTCTCGCCCAGGGGAGGGAGAAGGGCTAGATCCAACCTTTTCCCTCCTTTTCTCCTCTTTTCCGCCCCCTCCGCGGTCTTTTTGGTCCGTTTTCTTGGGCGAACGGCCCGGTTTCGGCCTGCCCGTGCCGCTCGCGGTACCTGATTTGTTTACGTCTCGTCTCCCCTCGCGGCACGGCGAGAGACTGCGAGAGTGGGATTTTTTTTGTGCCGCGCGGTACGAAGACGGCCCGTCAGGGCTCCTAGACCGTGCCGCGCGGCATGACCTTGAGCCGCTCCTCCCCTTTTGTGACCTACCCCTTTCGGCCTCGATTTTTCTGCTTTTCAGCGCCGGGCTGTTCCCACTTTTTCTCTTTTTCCTCTCCTCCTTCCAACTTCTGCGTGGGGGAGGGGAGTGTGAGACCGATTCCCTCACCTTTTTAGGAGTAATCCGGGGGCTCCCAGGTCGCCTCCTTGGCGGCCCTGGAGGACTCTTTCCCCGCAGGTCTCCTTTCCTGGATGGACTTTTCCCTTCTTCCTCCTTCTCCCCCGTTCTCTTGGTTGTGATTTTTAGGGTTCCCTCGGCCGATTCTTCTGTTTTCCGGCTACTGCTCCCCCTGGTCACCCTGAGGATCTCCCCTTCCTCCGCACTCTCTGAACTTCCGGTAGAAGGGCTCCTCTTTCTCCCCTTCCGGGGAACCTTGCCAATGGAGGCGGCTATCCTTTTGGCCTCCTCCCTCCTCCCTGGACTTTCCCCCACTTTCTGCTTCTTGGGGATGACATAGCTTTGCAAAGTTCTCTTCTTCTCCCTCATTTTTTCTTTCCCAGTACCAAGCCTGTCCCACACGGACGACATGGACGCAGCTACTGCAGCAGCGGTACGGCCGGTAGCGGTACCAGCGGTAGCGGTACCAGCGGCAGCGGCACCTGCGGCAGCGGCACGGGCGGCAGCGGCACGGGCGGCAGCGGCACGGGCGGCAGCGGCAGCGGTACTAAGGTCTCCAATACCGAGAGCGGAAGACAGAAGAAACAGGGGCCCCTCCCTTCTTCCCCGAGTTACGAAGGGGGACCTGCGAGGAAATTCTAGGCGAGGAAGATCCTTTAGTGGTGCCATCTTTTCCTCCCGAGGTACCGGAGGCTGTGGGAGGCGGGGCGCTAGGGCCCCCCCACCCACCGAAATTTCGTTCTGGAGGAGGGGGTCCCTCCTCACCCTCCGCACCTCCTGCTGGAGAGGGCGGACTCCTTCGGGCGGGGTGGGTACCGCCTTCAGGGAGTCAAAGTGCACGATCTTCGTGGTACGGGCTCGGGAGATTTCGTACACGGCCTCCCCTATTCTCTTAGTCACTTTCCAGGGGCCGGTCCACCAACGTTCCAGTTTAGGCGAGTGTCCCTTTCTCTTGATTGGATGGAGGTAATACACCATCGTGCCCTCCGGAATACTCCGGTTTGAGGCTCGCATGTCATAGTTCCTCGTTTGCCTGGTTACCGCTACGCCCAACTCCCTTCTAGCGACCTCATGCGCGGATGCCATCCTTCTCTGGAGATCAGCCACGTAACCGTGGGCCCCGTCCCCTACCCTCTCCTCCTCCTCCGGGTAGAGAAGGGAGATGGGAGGATTGTTTTCCCTGCCCAGCATGAGCATGTTCGGAGTCATTCCCGTTGAAGAATGAACGGACGACCGGTACGCTGACATGACCAAGGGTAGCTGCTCGTCCCAATCGCCGTGATCGTCCGCCACCACGGCTGCTAACAGGGCCTCGATGGTACGGTTGGCGCGTTCTACCAAGCCGTCGGACTTAGGGTTAAAGGCGCAGGTGCGGGTTTGTTTCACCCCTAGTAGCCGCACCACCTCCCGGAAGAGGTGGGACTGGAAGTTGCGTCCCTGGTCAGAGTGCAGGCTCCCGGGGGAACCGAAACGGCACACCAGTCCTTCCACCAAAGCCCTGGCCACCGTAGCGGCTTCCTGGTTAGGGAGCGCCGCGGCCTCAGCCCACTTCGTAAAGTAATCGCACATTACGACGATGTATTTATTTCCACGAGGGGTAAGGGGCAGGGGTCCCATAACGTCGATGGCTACCCTCTCCATTACCATCCCTACCAGGACGTGGCCCATCTTAGCCCGGCTGGGATGTGGGGGAGGTTTACGCTCGAGGCAACGTGCGCAAGAAGCGGCCCAGTATGTCACCTCCCTCCGGAACTCCGGCCAATACCACCGTTCCTGGACCTTCCTTAAAGTCCTGTCGCGTCCGAAGTGACCAATGACACCCTCACCATGACAGGCCTCGAACACTTCTTTCTTCCGCTTTTCCGGTACTACTACCTGGAACTGGCGCTCGCCACCCGGAATAAACCACCACCGACCTAAGAGGCCCTCCCTCAGTAGGAGACGGCTGCGCTGGGCTGCCAAAGATCGGAGCCCATAGGAGGCACCCGCCAGTTCTTCCTCGGCGGGTTCCCTTTCCTCCGCCGCCCACCTGTACGCTCTGCCCACCAATTCATCGGCCTTTTGGTCCCGTATCCACTCTTCCCTCACTTCTTCGGCTACGTCGGGGTCCCGAGAACCTTGCCGTGTCACGGCTCGGACGCCAGTAGCGGCGGCCCCGACTTCCGGTTCTTCGTCCGCTCTCCCACATTGCCGGCATGGGATGCGGGAGAGGCCGTCGGCATTTCCATGTAGACGACCCGGCCGGTGCTCCACGCTGTAGTCGTATGTATCGAGGATTTGGAGCCACCGCGCCACCTGGCCCTCCGGCTCCTTGAAGGCCATAACCCACTTAAGGGCCGCGTGATCAGTCCGAATCAGGACGTGCCGCCCGAGGAGGTAATGCCGGAACCTCTTAAGTCCAAAAATGATGGCCAATAATTCGCGTCGGGTCACGCAATAATTACGCTCCGGCCTGGTGAGAGTCCGGCTGGCGTAGGATAGGACCACCTCGACCTCCCCTTGTTTCTGGGAGAGCACCGCCCCCAACCCGGTGTCAGACGCGTCCGTGTCCAGCACGATGGCGCCCTCCTCCTCGGGGTAACCTAAGATAGGTGCCTCTATCAGGAGCTGACGCAACGCATCGAAGGCCGCCTGGCAGTTGCTATCCCAGCGGAAGGATTTCCCCTTCTCTGCTAAGGTGGTGAGGGGTTTAGCGAGGGTGGCGAATCCGGGGACAAAGGCCCGGTAGTAGCCCGCGAGGCCCAGGAAACTCCTTACTTCCGTCAAACTTTCCGGGGTGGGCCAATTCCGAACGGCTTCCACTTTCCTGGGGTCGGTAGCAATTCCCTGGGCACTGACCACATGCCCTAGAAAAGCCACTTCCCTCTGCGCGAGATGGCATTTGGAAGGCTTCACTTTGAGGCCCGCACCCTCGAGGCGGGACAGCACCTCCCCCAGCCGGTGCAGGTGACTATCGAAGTCCCGGGAGAAGACCACGATGTCGTCGAGGTAAACGAGGCACGACGACCATTGCAGGCCCCGCATCGCCACCTCCATCAACCTCTCGAACGTACCGGGGGCGTTGCAGAGGCCGAAAGGCATGACGGTGAACTGAAAGAGCCCCCGGTGCGTGGAGAAGGCTGTCTTCTCCCGATCCTCCTCGGCCATGGCCACCTGCCAATAACCGCTGACGAGGTCCATCGTGCTGAACCAGCACGACCCCGCCAGGGTATCTAGGGAGTCGTCGATGCGAGGTAGGGGGTACGCATCCTTTATTGTTGCTGCGTTTAAGCGACGGTAATCGACGCAGAACCTCATGCTGCCGTCTTTCTTCTTAACGAGGACGACAGGTGAGGCCCACGGCCCCGTCGCGGGCTCGATTATCCCCGCATCCAGCATCTTCTCTACCTCAGCATCGACGAGCGAGCGGCGATGGGGGGCCAAGCGCCTTGGGGGTTGTTTGATAGGCGGGTGTTCCCCTGTTCGAATGCGGTGCTCCACCATGGTGGCTCGGCCCGTTTCTTCGGGGCACAGCTGGAAAGCCTTGCGGTGCCGGCGAAGGAGCGTGGCCACCGCTTCCCTCTTATCCTCCTCTACCCCTGCCGTCATCTTTTCAATGATGCCTTCCTCATCCGGAGATAATAGTTCCCTCTCCGGTAGGGAGACCGCTTCGGCTGACCCCGGATGTGCTGTCACCATACGGCACTCTCGAGGGCATATGGTACCCCCCTCCTCCCGAGGCTGCACTGGTTCAATCGATGCCAGTGTCATGTCCCGGTAAATGATAACTGGGGACTGGCCAGGGTTGAAAACCCGCAGAGGTGTCTCATTCTGCCGAGTGTCCACCAGAGTACGGCTGACGAGGAAGCCCCGTTTTTTCTCCACTTCCCGCAGGCCTTCTATCAACCCATCATCCGGACCTTCCCAGTCCCCTACTAAGTAGGCGTCCACCACGGTTTCCTCTCCTGCTGCAATTACGGCCGTGTTTCGGCTGAGGACGCGGCACTCCCTCATGGGAGCCTCCCTCCTGCCCCTAAGCCACAAGCACTCGCCGGCCAGGTCCACCACCAGTTGTGACTCCCGCAAGAATCCTGCACCCAATATGGCATCTGAACTAATGTCTGAGAGTTCGAAGATGGTGTCCCACTCGTGGCCCCCCAAAGCTAGTTGGGATCGTATCCGTCCGTGTAACTTCAGTGGTCGTCCCTCCACCGAGTATAGGGCCTCCGTGGTCTCTTCCAAAGCACCCGGTTCCCCGTTGGTTTGCCACCAAGACAGAGAGAGGATGTTCACTGCTGCTCCCGTGTCCACCAGACACCCTAAGGAACAACCCCGCATCTTCCCCTCCATCAACAAGCCGGAACCGCCCTTCTCCAGGCGCCCAGGAATAAGCTGTCTCTCTTGCCTATCTCTTTCGCTGTCGACCCCAGAACGGCTGTCTTCTGGGGTCGTTCCTAGTTTTCCGCCGGTTTGTCAGCTGCCTTGGAGGGGGCCCCGGACGGGGAGCGAGTCTCCGCTACCTCTACCATTGCTTTCCAGGCGGGGCAGTTTACCCGCATGTGTCCTAACTCCGCGCAGTGATAACAGCGTAGGTCGCTATTGCGGGGTCTCGCCGAAGACGAGCGGCCAGAATTACCTCTACCGTTCCCGCTACTCCGGCTGTTTTTATCGCGAAAAGAATCGCGGAAGGCGGCGTTAGCTTCCCGATCTTTCGCCGACTCTGCGCGCAGTTGCGCCAGCTCCTCCGCCATGGTCTTGTCGGCGGCTCTCACACTGCTGGAATTTCGGTTAGGTCTTAGGACGGCCTCACCTCGCAGGGCGATCTGTACTGCGTCGACTAGAGTCTCGGGAGTCCCTTGGTGAATCCAGTTCTGCAACTCCAGATCCTTCAGGCTGTCTATGAATTTATCCTTTGCTATAACGTTAATGGTGTTAACGTCAGCACCCGGATAAGCCATTCGAGTATACCGCTCGATTTCTTCTGCGTAAGCCTGCAAGCACTCCCCTTTTACCCTTTCCTTGGCTCGTAGGATGGCCTTATACATGGCGGCCTGGTTAGGTGGTTGAAAGCGGGCCACCAGCGCTTCCCGCAGTTGTAAGTACCCCCGGGCGGTTCCCGATTCGACTCCCGCCAGCAATCTTCGGGCAATGCCGGTGAGGCTTAGACCTAAGAAAACTCCAGCTGTTTCGTGATCCCATCCGTTCGCCCTCCGGCAAAGGTCGAAGTGCGCCAGGTACTCCGTCAGATGACCTGACCCATCAAATTTTCCGGGCATGAATATGGGTTTCGACAACTTGTCTCCCTTGCCCCATTCCTTAGTGGTCGAGTTGCCCTCGCTGCCACTGATGCCCTTGAGTGCCTTCTCAGGGCCACCCCACTGTTTGATAGAGGGTTCTCCCGCTGGTCCTCCGGGCAACTCCATGGCGGGTGCGACGGGCCGAGGGAGGTTACTCCAATCGTCCCCTGCTGCCGGGGAATGTGCAGGCACCATCCGCTGCATAGGGTATCCCTGGGGGTTTTCCGCCTCGGGGAACCTGGGGCCCTCCGAAGGGGCTCTCCAGCCCCAGAGGGGAGGGGAGACGTAGGACCCATATGATGGTGCCAGCCCCATGGGAGGGGCGACCGCTGGTCCCAGGGGTGCTCTTGCATACCCCGCGGTCCCTACTGGGACCCCGTGCCTCTCCAGGATAGTGTCTCTCTCCCGGTGACCCGGGTACATGCGGCCCTCACCTACCCGGAGAAAGCCTGGTGGAAGACGCGAGGCGTCTACCGGTTTCGGGAGCTCCGCCAAAGGCATCTCCCATCCTCCCGTCCTTGGGTAGCTTGTTGTTTCGCGATCTCCTAGGCGTGCCGGGGGCATTGGACTAGGGGCCAGAACGCCATCCCTTTCTGCCTCTTGTCTCACTGGAATCGGGTCCGTCCCGAGGCCGCCTGGGTCCACGCGGCTCTCCCCCAACTGGAGAAACCCAGGTGGTAGGCGAGCCGTATTACTTGTTTTAGGTAGTGCCGCCGAGGGCATCTCTCCTCCCTCCTTCCTCGGGAAGGACATCGCCCCACGGTCGTCAGGGCAAATTGTAGGTGCGGGGCTAGCCGCCCTCGAAGAGCACACGCTGGAAGGCACCGAAGGGGCAGCTCCCTGAAACATGGGGGTCCATGGCCAACTCCCCTGAGGGGGAACGCTAGGAGCATCTGACGAGTAGAGTGGTAACCGGAGCTCGTGCCTGGTCAGGGGAGTCCGAGCCTCCCGATTATCCCTCCCGACGGACTCGGTTTCCTTGCGGACCGGTGCCGAGAATGATGATCCCCATGGTAGCGACAGGTCACCCCCCTGCCGTGGAGTGCCTTCCCAGGGTGATCCCCTATCCCCTGTATGGTCGGCCAGAGAAACTGGGATGTCACGAGTCGTCTCCTCCCCTCTTTCTAGGTGAGTCAGCGCCAAGCTCTGAGCTAGCTCCTCCCATCTAACCTCTTGTGCTACCCTCTCTTCCTCCCTAGCCTTCCGCCTTTCCTCCATTTCCACACCGTACTGCCAAGCCCAGGCTCTTTGGTTCGTCAGGAGACCATCTTCCATCAGACGAGGCTGCGGCACCATCTGTGGTACGTGGACGTTAGCAGCCGCGGCAGCGGCACCAGGTACAGTGCGGTGCTGAGGCATGGCCTGGTACTGCGGTACGTGCGGCAGCGGTACTTCGTGGCCTCTCCCTTGCGGCGGCGGTACCTCCTGATCCCGTCCCTGCAGCAGCGGCACACCCTTGTCCGGTACCTGTGGCAGCGGTACGCCCTGGTCCAGTACCTGCGGCAGCGGTACGCCCTGGTCCAGTACCTGCGGCAGCGGTACGCCCTGGTCCAGTACCTGCGGCAGCGGTACGCCTTTGTCCAGGCCCTGCGGCAGCGGTACGCCTTGGTCCTGCGGCACGAGGGTCCCTTGCGGCAGCGGTACGTGCGGCAGCGGTACGGTGTCCTCCTGCGGCAGCGGCACGGAAAATGGCGGACCTTCCTCCCTGGACCTTCTCAGAAATATGTCCTCCCCAGGGATAACTTCGACTAGGTTACCCCGTCTTCCTGCCATAAGTTCTTGAATTTCCCTGTCACTCATATCAACACCCCCAGCGTAGAGTTCTTTCCTTTGAAAACACCGGCTGTCACCAATGTAACGGGAATTGGTATGAGTGTAGAGAAGACACAAGACAGAAGTGCTGTAAATAAACTAGAGTTCACTATTGAAGAATGCAGGAATGTAACATCACTTGTCATCAACTTATCACCAGTTCGCGTCGTTCCTGTAGCCTAGTAGAGAGTAGCAGTGGAGGCACTAAGACCAGCACAGGGCACGTCCTACTCTCAGCTCAAGCGAGACTAGACTGGCCCCCGTGCGGCACGCGTCGTCTTATATACGCGCGCCGCCCGGGGCGCCCCCTACCGGATGCGCGGCACACCACCGTGCCGCGCGGTACGTACCGCCGTGCCGCTCTCGGTGCCGCCCACCGCTACAATATGTACTAGTCTTTACACTCTCCCTCCTAGCCAGAACATCCTCGTGCGAGTTCGCACATGCGCACAGAGTGGTGCGTCGTAAGCTTTAATTTTCATATAAAAGTGAATACAGGCCATGTATTCGATTCAATTCGATTGATATTGTCTAACATGCCTGGATTATATTCAAAAAGCCATTAATTTCAAGTTAAATCGATATAATCTATCATTTCTCCGTCGAAAATGCGACTTCCGGCAAGGAGGGGTCGCGCATGCACACGGAACATCAAAATCCAAAATGGCTGACAGCGAGAAGATCGACTCACGGTGCCAACGGAACTGCTGGATTATAACAAAATGGACAAGAATTACAGTCTCTCATGCATTTCTATGGTTAATATGGATCCTTATCCAAGCCCACCTGGCATTCTGCAATGCTTTACTCGCCAAGAGAGGAGTTATTCGCCAATGAAAAATGTGAGCGATAATGGGTGCATTCTCCATAGCCTTAACCATTGATGACTGTCACTATATTGACAGTCCTCTACGGTATGTAGTGGAAGACCTGGGCCAGTTGTGCATTGCACACGTTCAATCTTTCTACATGGAAAATCAAAGTCACTTTGCATAAGTAGTGCCTTGGCTATGCTACTCGCCCGTGTAGGGCATTGATCCTTTTTTTTTTAGGAATTGCTGTTCTCTTCTGAAAAATAGTCAAACTTAGCATGAAAAGATCACCATTTGAGTTGACATCATTTAAGATGTAGTAAGGTGATTTCCTTTTTGTCTTTCTTTCCCCACCCCCACCCCCCCCCCACCCCTTTTTTTCTAGAATGCCTTTGACAGCATCCACCTGAAAGAAATACAGATATCCGTCCTAAGTGATCCAGACTGATTGTTTCCGTTGCAAGATGATATCAAGCCATATACTTCCTTCCTTTAAGGATCTCAGTACTGTGTTGTGATCAGTTGTAGTCAATCTCCTTTTTCACTATGTATAATAGTATCAATGTTACTGTTTCAATGACCAGTGTCGACTATATTGATATACTTTTGTGGATTCCTCACTAAATACATAAACCATAAGTGATAAATTAATAAGTGCATAAAAAATCTCATCACACATGTACTAATTTTATCAGAATAAGGTCATTCCTGAAAAAAAAAAAGAGACCACTATATGTTTTGTAGGTTATACAAACAGTCTAAACCCCAACACCAAGTAGTGTGGTTTCATGTATAGCATTCTTGCCTCCCACATCCTAGAGTTGACCAGACCTGACAAGCCAGGCCCTAGCCGTCACTAGCTGCAAGTCCTGGGCCCATAACTCAGCCCATGCTCCCAGGTCTCTATGTGTTAGTACCGGCCTGTATACAATGCGTGGGCGAGAGCAGGGGCAGAAAAAAAATATAGAGCCCCTTGTGTATATGTGTGTAAATTTATCATTGACATACACAGAAATAAGCTAGAAGGGGGAAAAAGACGCTGGGACTTCCACAATTATACCGAGCTAAATGAGACCCAATAGAGGAGAAAGGAGCAGGAGACTGTTGAATCAACAACACCTGTATGTTTAGTGGCTCTCTCAATAACAAATAGATTTCCAGTCTATATACATCAAATAGACAAACAGTTCTTTAGATGTGCAAAAATGTTTTCAATAGAATGTTTCTTTTTTTTTTTCGTTTTTACTTCCTCTCATCCAAAGGGCATCAGTCTTAAGAATTTCTTTGGTCTTTTGTCTTTCAGAAAATTCCAGAACAGGGAATATGCAACTTTTAAGTGTTTTCTTTCTCTTTATTATTCAGTTACTTGTTATATTATATAAACGAAATTTATAATCGTAGTTATTATTTGTAACACAAATCTTAAGTTTGTGCCATCACCACCCTACTTTGTAGTACAACCCCAAAGATGTCATTACAGGCCTTTAGTGGGCGGCTTAGTTTCAATAAGTTCAGTTTTAAGCACCCTTCCCTTTCAGCCTCCTCACCTGATAACCTTAACCATAGACATATATACACGTCGACGGTTTTGAACTCAATGGGAAGACTCTTTCAGCACAGCCTCCTAGAAGGATAAACTCACAGCTGTGGATAGTTTGGAGTTTTGCCAGCAGCACATACACAGGCTGAAGCAGCAGTCTATACGTGTGCAGATAGCCTTAGTGGCTCACCTCTCTATACCCACTTGTCTACATCCCTATAGTAACTCTTTATGGGTCACATTCTATGTTATAACACGGCTAGGCAAAGTCATAGTGCATTATCCTTAATGCTGCGTTCTGATTGGCTGGTTGACCGTGCATTATCTAGATGGATAATGCACTCCCAGCAAAGGAGGTGAACACCATCTCTCCTTTAGACTACACAATTAATATTCATGTGTTGTCAGGTGGCTGATGGGTGATTTTTCTGTGTTATAACAGGAATTTTGCACTTGGTCATGGCTTTGGTCGGGTTCTAGACTGTATTGAGACATCGAGAGGCCTTATAGCCATGCCCCGTGCATTATTCCCTAAATCGTCCCCAAAAATACTACCGTAAATGCTCACGTATAGGACGCGGCTTATACACCAGAATTACATCATCTGCGTCCTATAGGATTAACCCCAACTCAGGGTGCGTCCTATATGTGAGGATTTTCTTCTATATAATAATGCTACCGTAATCTCCCGCATATAAGGTGCGTCTTATATGGGGGGGTTAGTTCTCATTGCATCCACAAGGGGGACTCCAAGACCTTTCCTTTGATATGCTACATGCCCCCTTAGCCATAAAAGGATATATGGGGGCCCAGGGGGGTCCATGGGGCCCAAGTTACACATAGGTCTTTGAATTTTGAAAATTCATTCAGTAGAACCAAAGTTATGAAATTTTCATTTTTTTTGAGAAAAATATGCAGGCTGCGCCTTAAACGCGGGAGATTACAGTAAATTGATAAAAAAATTACCCTAGGTGCATCCTATATGATTTAGCCTAACTCCGGGTGCGTCCTATACGCGAGGGGCGTCCTACACACGAGGACTTTAATACAGTATATATCCACTTGTCTACATCCCTAGTAACCCTTCATGGATCACATACTATGATGGTCTCTGTTAAAATACACTGGTCATTGGGGAATGTGACCCATGAATGCAAACCTGGCGAGTAATGTGCCAGGGTTACACTCATACATTATGGCTTATGCTGACCATTTTAAAGGGGTTGATACAGCCTGAAAGGTATATTTTGATTTATCCATGCACCATTGTTGAGTGACGCGCGGATCTGATTTGTAAGTCATTATGCCGGGGGGGGGGGCACTTCATATGTGTTGGTACCACATGTGTGCGGCTGGCAAGGTCACTTTTTGGCCAAAATCGCCCTAACAAGGGTCCTATTTTTAAGAAAAATCCCCCTAACAAGGGTCTACTTTTAAGAAAATCTCCCTAACAAGGGTCTACTTTTGGGCAAAAAGCCCGTGGATCAGGCAAAGTTTGCTGTTTTTTTCAAGAAAATTTTCCCAACTACTAGACATTTTTTAGTCAATTTTCAAAATGTGATTTCATTGATCAGATTTTCCTTCCAAAACATGGAGTTTTTGGCTAAAAATTACAAGGGTGGACTTTCGAGGGTAAAATCTCCCTAACAAGGGTAAGAGCTGTCAGAGGCCCAGCCGCACACCCCAGTCAAAATAAATTCAAGTGCCCCCCCCCCCGGGTCATTATGTAAATGTTAAAGGCTTAACCCGTGAAAGTCTTTGTGTTATCTTTACACTTTTTACTCACTCACAGATAAACTTTGCTGCCCTTCCTGCCATTGTGTCTTTTTTTCAGTCCCCCCCCCCTTCATCTGGTTTATAATGGATGTCTGTTCTGTCTTCTCTTTGGCTCCTTTTCAGCGTGCCATTGTTCCCTCCTGTCTTCCTTCTTGCTTGCCTGTCCCTCTCTGCCCACCACCTCCATCACTGCCTTCCTAGATAATTCTTTTCCTCCTTCCCTACCTCACTCCCATCTTCCCGCCTGCTCCCATCTCTTCTTTTTTAATCTATCTTATGCCTGTCTCATTCAATGCCTCCTGTGTCTTTTTCTCTTCCTTCCTAACCGGTCCTCCTTATGCCAACAGCACCAAGCCTACCACTCCTAGTTACCCTATCAGTCGGTAGGTGGACCGCCTGGAGTTGTGCTGTCTCCTCGTCCTTGTGTCTGCCCTCCCCCCCCCCCCCAAATTCCCAGTATCTTCACATCGATATATCGACGGTCCTGTCTGAGGGAGCTTTCCTCCAGTGGTAGAGAATGGTCTGTAGGCGTCTGGAGGAAGATCCAGAGACTGACCACCCAATGCCCCTCACTCAGTTCATTAAGGTCCACATGATGCCACGGGCTCAATGTTCCTATGCGTCAATACTCGTTAGCACTGTATTGGTGCATCATGATGACGGCCCTCGGGGAATTTTATCAAGTATTCGGGGTTGGCATGATGCATGAATGCAGTCTTGGCGAGTTACTCACCTCATGATGACAGATGGCTTAATCCATCCAAGAACTTATGCATCCTTTAAAGGACTAAGCTCTTTTCCACCTGCTACATAGAGTGGCTGTGACAAACCGCTAGACAAACCCGACTCAAGGGGAGACACGGGAGGGAGGAGGGCAAATAAAGATAGATTAAACGGAGATAGGACATCTGTGACGTGCCTGGACGCTCAGGGATGAACAGTAGACTAGGATGGAAGTCCTCAAGGTTTTCCTGGATTTCAAGGTTTCTCAAGTTCAAAGTTACTGTAATCTAGTATACAGAATCTGTTGAGAGCCCTCATTTGACGATTTTATCTTTTTTTTTCTATTGCCAGTATTGGTTGGCATCGGCTACGTTGATCATAGAAGAAAGGTCTTCGTACCTTAGCCTAGGCTGAGACTCCAAGTCTTGGGTTTCAGACGGCACTTATCACAGAGTTTAGAGGACTCCAGTGTTCGATATAATATGTTGACAATTAAATAAGACACTTGTGCTAGTGAACTGAGATCACTGCAAAAGTTACATTTTTTTATAGAACTGCAATGTGTAGTAGACAATTTTTCTTTTTATATAGAACTGCATTGTGTAGTTAAAAAGTACTATCACATTAGATATCTTGTCAGGCTATTGCATAATGTAGTATATCACAACCCCGGCTGAGTTCATATTATGATGTACAATGTATCTCCCACCCCAGCCCCGCCCTCTCCAGTCAGGCCTCCTACACAACCACCACTCCACCACAGCACCACCAATGCAGCACCACCGGCTGCAAAAACCACCACCACCGTACTCAGACGTGGCCAGGCTCACTCACACACGTCGTTGTCATGGCAACGTGAGAAGAGCTTTGGTAAGGGTACTGTTGTGACGGGTGGGTCTATTCCGACCTAGTGGGATAGGGGTGGCGCCGAAGTGTCTAGCTGAAGCTGGTCACCACCATGTGCCTTACTTACACTGGTTTCAGGGGTCAGTTATGTAATACCTGGTGGAAATCCACTCTGTCCCACCCTACATACAAAAGTACTAATAATATTCTTACATCAGCACATAGTGGCTTAATAATATAAATCGGGCTTCCCTAGCCCACTTAAAAGGGTCTATTTCTCCTCTTTCCTATCCCCACGGGATGTGTGTGGTGCACAAATGCGCGGGCACTGACACATTCCCCTGTGAAATTGTGTAATGTAGTTCTCGCCATGAATATGACCTTAGCTGTCGAAATGCGTTAAACATTGATTACTCACTCACTAATAATATAAATACAACTTCAAAGCTATGGTTAGTGTGCCTTATCTCTCATGACACCTCGGGCTTCCCTAGCCCACTTAAAATGGTCTATTTCTCCTCTTTCCTATCCCCTTGGGATGTGTGTGGTGCACATATGTGCAGGCACTGACACATTCCCCTGTGAAATTGTGTAATGTAGTTCTTGCCATGAATATGACCTTAGCTGTCGAAATGGCGTTAAACATCTATTACTCACTCACTCACTCATGACACCTCCAGGTCTGGAATCTTCACACCTACAGGTGTGGAAACTCACCCATGTATAGAGTGTCTTCATGACCCCTGAAGCTGCAAATCTCGCGAGAATGCATGTTAATTAGGCCTTAGCTGGTTGCTGCAGTGCAGTCACACCTGCATGCACTACCAGCACCCACTGGTCCACTTGCAACCTCGATATTCCGAGTTAACAGGTCGCCCCATGGGCGCCGCCATTACTGCAGCTTGTTACCAGCGAGTTCTACTGATAAGACCTATCAGATGGGTACCAGTCGGCCCCCTGAGAGGACTGCAGTGAATTGTGGGGATCATCTCATTGGCTAATAAATGATCCTGCTAAGTCTGTATAGCATTGCAGCTTGTGTTGTGTGTAGGTGGGAGAGTATTGGGGTGAGATATGGTAAGTGGGGATGAGGTATCAATCTCGGTAACTACCTACAACCTTCCTACCTGTCTCTTATCTCCATCCCTTACCTACCTGGCATACCTAAACCTCAGGGCATAGTGGATCTATATCCTTTTGCCTCCTTAGCCATCCGTCTACCTATACACCCATCTACCTACATAACTGCCTGTCTGTCTAACTACCTAGATAAGTTCATATCTACAGTATCCAGGACGCTTTATAAATATGAATGGGTGACTACCCTATCCCTAATATATAAAACAGGCTGTATTTTACAGTGAAGGTTTAATATTCCGATTTGACTTGTCTGCCTGTCTGCGTGGGGAAAGGGTTTAAAAATAGATGTTGAACAATTTTCCTTTTCGTAGCAGATTACAATTGTTCAAATGGTGAGGTATGCTATTCCAAAACGGGACACTATATAAATGATTATTTAATGAATGACAAACCGACAAAAAAAATTCCCCCATGCTGAGAGATAGGAGGGCAATATGTCCGTTACTGCTATTTTGAACATTCCAATTGCCCTTTAGATAGGTGAATACTGTATGAAGGCTGTTATAGATAGAGGGGCAAGATTTTCAGGTCAAACAAAAGAATAACATGGCTCCATTCTAGTATGAAAATTGAAGTATTTATATTTTGTAATACCCTTTATCCAAAGCACTGCTTTCATGGTAACGGACGTATATTAAAAATGATATAAAATTTCAAATTTTAAATCTTTCATTTTAATCTAAATTGGAATGTCACCACTTGTTCTAGTAAAATTTTATAACCTTATCTTAATGAGAAACTGATATTAACAATGGTTCAATGTTTATTCTACCCGTACTGAATATTTAATTTATTTTCCACAAAAAGACATCGTCAGTTTGCTTACTTTTTATGTTCAATTATTTACCAATATTCCTTAAATGTCAATAAGCATCACGAAATGCACATCTATATACAGGTATTGATGCCTACAACAACTTACATGTGGTGTCCATATACCCAATTCACTGTGATTCAAGTGATAATTAGTGCAATGCATTAATTTGGCTATTTTGCAATTGGCACAGATCTTAGATTTTCGCCCTTAACCTCCTCCCTGGTGTAATTGGGCGTCTCTGTGATACATAATTCTTATTGACCCGTCCCAGACGTTGCTATGGTGACGTTATCAGAAGCTGACGGCTGCCGCCTGTCCTGTCGTACATAAGTAGTAAATGGAGGCGGCTGCTCTCATGCCAACTTACTGTAGGGGGAGGGAGCAACTCTCTTCATGGGGAGCAACTCCCTGCATTGGGGAGCAACTCATCATAGGGGAACCAATGCATATGGGTGAGCAACTCACTGCATTGGTGGATAACTCGCTTTACAGGGAGAGTAAATATGTGGGGAGCAACTCATATTGGGAAGCAACTCATCATATGGAGAGCAATGTACAATGGGGAGCAACTCATAGCGTGGAGGAAACTCCCTGCATTAAGGAGCTGCTCTCTGCATTGTGGAGCCACTCGTTTTGGGGCAACAATGCACAGGGGTGAGCAACTCACTGCATGGGGGACCAATTAGCTGCACAGGGGGAGCAACTCACTGAATCTGGGACCAACTCACTGCACAGGGAGAGCAACTGCATGGGGACCATTTCATCATATGGGGAACAATGCAGAGAGGTGAGCAACCCACTGCTGAGGTGAGCAACTCGCTGTATGGGGAAACTCACTACATGAGGAGCAACCCACTACTACTCATTGGGAGCCGTGCACTGTAATTGCGAATAAATAAGTGTATGTGTATGTGGAGCAACTCACTGGAGAGCAACTTGGTGCACCAGGCTAGGAAAACTAGCTGGTTGGTGGGAGGGGGAGTGATAAGTACAGGTTTTATGTGATATACCTTGCCTCGGCCTTTCATCATTCCCATTATGTGGCATAAATACATTGACTACCTGAGTTATCTGGCCTATGCTTGCCACTTTTAACTCTCGTAGTTGCGTGACTGAACCCTTCAAGGACTACATAGTGATTTAATCCATGTTCCATGGTCATCATAACACATGTATGTAGTAGTGGCGAATAACTTGCCCAGGTTATATTCATGGATCCTATCGACTCTATGGTAAATATACTCCCTAAGGGTCGGCATATACAGAGATGTCAGAGTTTCAGATTTTCTCTGATTTCAGAGGTTCGAAGGTGATATTTTACTACAGAAATAATAAGACTTTTTTTTTTAAATGAATATTTTATAATTCTGATATTTCTTAAAGATACACACAACCCTAAGTGATTAATTTTGAAGGTATTTGTCACTCTGATTAGGGTATAACCCCCCTTTTGAAGTGCCCAAAAATAATTTTCAGAGTTTCGCCAAATATCGAACTGACATCTCTGCATATACCAATGCAATGCTAGTGTATTTTTCACCAGCATTACATATCAGCATCACGATGACAAGTGAACATGGAGCTCTAGAACGGTGAAGATATTCTGCCTACTGCTGGTATCTAAGTAAGGACAGAGAATGTACCTGTATGTAGTGGTAATCTGTGGTTAGTGTTAGGCTTAGGCTCCTTACTATGAAGCTATGGAATAGAACCTGTCATTTGTACTTACAGGATTACACTAAAGGACTAGCAATGCTATAAAGACAGACCATTTAGAGTAAAATCTCAGGGAGCATGTTAATGTCTCTCTGCTATTGATTTCTTATAGCTGCCCTGGCCTATCCGCATTGTCGTTTTCTGGAGATTAAGAATCGAGTGCAGCGTATTTATGTGGGTTTGATAAACTTTCAAGGGCAGAATGGTGCTTTAAAGCACCGGGCTCTTTTGTTAGGCTATCAAGTATAAATGCATCACTTGTGAGTAGCTCTGGTGAGTGACTCACCAGTGCTGCATTCGTGTTTAATGCCAATGGGACCTATGCAATCAGAAGTAATTTCTACACCCCGGAAAGGTCGCTTGGACTGGTACAGCATTTGTGAATTATATATCATTCTCTCATTCACGGGTTAAATCTCTCCAAGTAGTTAGATAGACTAAGTATAGCCGGTTCGACATCCCCTAATATCGGCCAATTATGGCACTCCCATCTTCTTATTAGTAGCACAAGCCTCTCAGTTTGTAGCCAATACAGACAATAAGGTCTGTACCAACCTCTTGTTTAGAAGGTGATTACTGAATACCATTACATATATGACGAGTATAGTATCAATTTTCTACTTTTCTTTAAAAAAAAAACAACTTTATTGTGATTAAGAAACATGTATCTCTATACCATGTCATTTTGTGATCTTGCTCATTTTTTTTGTGTATGTGGGGAAACTAGAGGAAGGTCTGGGAATAGAAAGACTTGAAAACCATTTTAATAAATTTTTAATTGATCAGGAATAAACAAGCATGAACCCAAATACATAGATGATTTTGAATAGATTTAAATTTGCTCTTTAAAAACAAAGCCTTATCAGATGTAGATGACCGCGGGAGGGGGGAGACAAAAACTCCGTCTGTGGAAAAACAAGTAGAAATAGAATCTGAAGGAGGCGAAAAGACTGTGAACGTGAAGGTCACACCTTTTAATTGAGGCTAATAAACGTTTATGATAACTGTAAGCTCACTTACAAGCAGTCCAACCTGGATTTTTAACGACTTATTTTCTCATTTCGCCTTTTGTTTTACGAAAGTATTTGCATGTGATCACATGAGGGATATTTCACTCAACTGTCATGAAAAGACATGTACATATAGTTCAGCTCTTTCAAGCTGATTTGTAAAACATAGATATGAATGATAGATAAAACGATAGGGTACAGGATCCTAGATTAACGACCCAAGGGGAGCAATATGCAAATTTGTCATCATGAATCAATGTCAGAATGTTTCATGAATCAATGTCAGAATGGTTCAATTTCACTCACTTTGCCAAATGTATACATGAATGTATTATACCAAAGCAAGATTATCAATACACTCTTAAAACCTAGACAGAATGCAGCACATGCGAGTTTAAATACTGGCACACAGTGTATTGGTGTCCACACAACTAACCCTTTTAAGACCACTGATGTAGGAGTGCATCATGCCCATTGGTCGGCCTGATGCTCTAATGAAGTGCTGGCGAGTCTGCTCGACTTCATTGGAGCATTATGCCAGCCCCCCAGGTATATGTCAATCCTGTAGAGTCAGCATGATCTGCCATTGTCTGCCCGGCCCATCCCCATTGTCTGGACATTAGCATCGAGTGCAGCGTATTTGACTATGTTTGAATAACCTTTAAGGAAAGAAAGGTACTTAAAGCACCTTGCTGTTTTATCAGGATATCAAGTATAAATGCATCACTTGTGAGTAGCTCTGGTGAGTGACTCACCAGTGCTGCATTCGTGTATACTGCCAATCAGACCCAGGCAATCAAAAGTAATTTGTAAACCCCGGAAAGGTCGCTTTTCGTGGTACAGCATTTGTGAATTATATATCATGCATGATCCCTGAATGGAGCCTTGGCGAATTACTCACCATGGCTGCAGTCATGCATCATGACGACCAATGGGCAGATGCATTAATGCATCAGCGGACCTTAAAGGGTTAATAAGTAAGCGGTGGTATAAAAGGGTTAACATTGTAGTGTTTGGGTAGGTAGTAGTCAGCTGACTGGGTGCCGTGCGTGCTGTGTGTGTACACCTATACAGCACCGGGCCCCGCCACCCTGGAGGTGCAGAAGGAGGGAGGAAGGAGGGACGGGCAGGAGGAGGAGAAGGAGGATGGGGCTGCCATGGTAACCTACGTTACCAAGGCGCCGCTCAATGGTTGCCATAGCAACCTCCTGACGTATAGCAACCAGCAGCAGTGAGATGTGGGGGAGGAGGCCGGGGACCGTGTCTCTCAAGGTGGTGGGTGGTGGTGGGCACCACTATAGCAAGTGGTGGTGGTGGTGGGGCTAGGCTTTGTCTGCGATCTGATGGTGATGTAGCGTTATGATGAAGATGGCAAAATTGCTGTGAACAGATTTTTGCTGCTCAGATTGACATTGTTTAAGCTCTACCTGTCTATGGAGGTGGGTATCTGTATAGGGGTTCTGTTACCACAGCTTAACCTAGTCAATTAGTACAATCATTGTTAGTGATAGAGGGCACATACCAATGCACGTTAACACATCTATTACCGGTAATCATCCAAATTGGGTAAAGGTTACCTAGATAAATTCGGTTAAACATTAAGGCCATTTCACCATTGACAGAGTTTTTGAAAGAAATGACTAAAAGATAAAAAGGGAAGATGTTTCCTGTTCCGGTATTGGGGCCGGAAAAGAAAAGGGGGTAGTGAGTAAGAGCGTGTGAAGGGTGCCCCTGGTGTGTGCATAATTCTCCTTTGTCCACCCAGAAATCCAATATATTTTTACCAAATCAAGTTCTAGTCCAAATCAAATTCTAGTCCCCACTCTCCTTTGTCCACACAAAAGCACATGGCTGTTGTGTTGTGTATAACGAAGTGGTCATTATATGTACAAGAGGGGAGGTGGTGGGTTTTCATTGATGTGGGAAAACTACCTAACAGCATTGAGATTCTTTTACTGCCCCTCACTTAGAACTGATTTTGCAAAACGAGCCCCCCCCCCGAAATTAGGTTATAGGCCACGGCAGACAGGCCAGATTCGATCAGTAACCAGGGAGTACCGACCCGATCTAATCGGGAAGATCAAACTTGTTTGATATTGACCAACTGGATCGGACGTCCAAGCAGACGCTTCCGATCATCAGGATGTTGACCTAGTCGGGCCCGTCTGCGGTCACCTTATGGGTTGGACCAGTCTACAGTTGTTTTTATCATGACTGACCTGCGCAAGTGGGGGGGGGGGGACTTTTGCCTACAAAAGCTATGACATGTGAGGAGCACAGAATATATGACTTTTAGTTTACTACTAAAAGAGAGCTAGCATGGCTATTTAAAGCCCTCTTTAAAATGTCAGTCTACTGTTAAGCTGACCGCAGACGGGCCCGACTGGATCGGCCAATCGAGAAGTCGGGAAGGTCTGCGGAGGACATCCGATCCAGTCTGTCAATATCAAACATGTTCGATGTCCCCCGATCCGATCGGCTAACCTTCCCTAACTACCGACGGAATTGGCCCATTGGCCCTGTCTGCGGTCGCCTTTACTGGGTACTAGCTGGTACCGTACCTATACAAAAACAAGGGTACCGGTACCCGCATCGATTACGCGTTTCTGCATGCGTGCCAATGATGTTCATGTTAGCAAATCCTGAAACTGTGGTTTGGGTTGGCCAACAGGCAGTACATCCACTTTGGGATTTTGCCCCACTGAAAGGGTTCTTTTCCAAATGCCCCCCCCCCCTCCCCACTGGCAATAAATGACTCAGCCCTTTATATTGTTGTAGTATGTTTGTCAGCTTGCACTGCCATCTGGTGTCTATATAGAAATACTGTATGTTGCGCCATCTAGAGGATGGGAAATTAGACTGACACAAGCCTGTCCCGAGTATGAGAGTTGCAGCAGGTTGCCAGCTAAGGGTTAGCTTCTCTCCCTGTACTGTTATATTACTCTGCTGTCACTCTCCGAGCACAGGCCGGTCAAACCGTGCATTCATGAGGTCCCCTCTTGCTCCCACCCTCTGCCACCTGTGACCAGTCAGACCAAAAGAATGCTTTATGCGCTCCTGCATTTATCCCTTCTGCATGGCCACCATGTTATTGCCACCACTTTGTTGCCCCACAGCTCTTCCATCCCCACCCCACCTCAAGCCATCCTATTTGTTATGTTTTGTTTGAAAATATATCGTTTTAGGCTCAGCGTAAAAAAGAGTGCGGCAACAGTGTTTGTCTATGGGTGAGAGAGGTGTTGGTCTTGCACCGTGTCCCACATACCACCCAGACTAGTGAGGGTTAGACCCAATCCTCAAGGCTGGCTACTGAGGGGGGGGGGGGTGGAGAGATTAGCAGTTGGCTGTGAGTAAGGTGGGGTCCTCACTCTCACTCTGTTCACCATCATCTTCATGGGGTATAAAGGTAGCCCATGTCAGCAATCACACAGCAAGTCTGCTCAACTGGTCTAATTCTGATGCAAAAAAAACTTCACCAGAGTTTTTAGATAATTAGGGTGAATTGAAAAAATTGGAGAGCCAAGCTGAAAGATGATCTATGGAGAGAAAGAGAGAGAGAGGGGGGGGTATGGATTATGCATGGTTGCGCCAGGGCTACATTCAGGATTCATAAAGATAAGATGTCATCATGCATGGAATCGCCATTCAGACCCAGTACATTGTTTGACTGCCAGATAAGACATTAAGAAATCAGGGGTATTCTCGACTTTCTTTTTGTATGAGATACTGCCTGTAAAACACAGGGCCAGAGATACATACCCCTTTTCCAGCGTTCACATGGTTCCCTCTGCTTTCTCACAGAGCTAAAGCATTAGAAAATGACCTGCAGAAAATTTGTATATTCTCTGCGCTTTCTCAACCAGGGAGTACATAGTATCCCGGGCTAGTACCTCTTAATCTTGAACAAGAATGACATGCGTCCGTTATCAGTGCCTCCACCCATTGGTGATAACAAAGTAGCAGAAAAGTACCAAGTTGTATTGATTGTCTTATCTCCTTGTGGGTGAAATGTGTACTTCAGAGGAGGGAGTAGTGAAAAATTGATTGTGTAATTTTCCATTGATAACGTCATGCACGTGTAGGCATTTTCACTGCATGATGCATGTTGATACACTCATGAAGGTTGAGCTTGATGCATCGTTCTATAAAGCACCTTCTATTCTTTGCTGGTATATTCATCAGTAATTTAGGCTCAAAAATGTAGAAGTTATTTGGTTCAGATAACCTGATCCTACTTCCTAAAGAAGGATGACCCTAATTTCATAAAAGTTATATGAAAAGTGTCCTTTTCAACCTGTTTCTATGAAATATAGGCTTCATGGCAATAAAAGTAAACATGTCACCATTTAAAGGCTAATCAATCATAATTTGAGTGGATTAAAAATATGATATACCTAATTATCACAAGCAGAAAAGCCTCCATTTGAGTTACTCATTTGCAATATGAAGAGGTACGTAGGGGGTAGAGGTACAAGTGAGCAATTCCACCACCTCCTCCTGTAGCCAAGGGCTGCTCAGGTCGTTTCTTCCCCAAAGTCTTAGCTGCCAGCTGAGGAGCTGCCAAAACCCATAACAATATCCCCCCCAACACACACCTACCTAACATCTACCTACCTACTCAATCCGCTAACTCCCCATTATTGCTTGGTGGTTTATCAACAGGAACAATAGGTTAAGTAAAGCTTATTCTTGCATGCGCTCTTGCAGTTGACTTTATATATGTACATATGTGGTTTGATCTTTCCAGGGTCAAAAACAGTTCAACTGATATCTATAACAATCATTATAGTCACATAAGAAGTTGTACCCTAATTGTTAAGACGAAAATATCCAGTTTTCACATTAGTATCAAACATAGGTCGTTACAATGTTCCCAATCAGGTTCTAATTGACAATCATCTTTCTATTTTCTGCACGCATGATCAGTTCTAGATGATTGGTTTCACATGATCATTAGTCTGAAATGAGCACCTGCTCCCAAAAGTTGAGTACTAATGATCATCCCATACAACAAAGTAGTTAAGGTGGCAGCCATCTAATGGTCCATGTAGTACTCGGTATAAGGGGTGATCCATAAACTACGCCACGTCGGATAGGTGGAGGTGTGACAGATACCTTTGACAAAAAGTATGACGGGGGTCGGGGGTGTTGTTAACAGCTAATATTTGTGTGACATACTTTATGGATCAGCACTAGGCTCCCTGTGGGTTATAAATTCAAATATCCCTCTATCCTCCATGCTCACATGAGGTATTTTTGAGACCCATACCTGGGAACCCATATAATAACAATTTGGATACTCCTGTATCCCAAGTGCTTATTTGAGTCCCCAATGCTTTATAGGGCTTCCCTAGCCCACTTAAAAGGGTCTATATCTCCTCTTTCCTATCCCCTCAGGATGTGTGTGGTGCACATATGCACGGGCACTGACACATTCCTCTGTTAAATTATCAACCTGTGAAGCACGGGATAGCCACTTAGTGCCGCTAAAGTGCTGTAAAACACAAATCAATCAATCAATCAACCAATGCTTTATATACAGCTTATATAGTTCTAGATACAAGACCACTTTATACAGTACATTACAGGCAGTAGTTAGGCAGTATCACGATGGCTGTAAATAGAGTGCCAACTTTAACAAAGAAGTCACTGGCAGTCTCTCTGGTGTCTTATATCAGTGTATGGGCTGATGAGTCAGTCATCTTTAAGAATGGAATAACAGACACAATGCCTAGGCTGGACACCAATTTAAATGTCGAAAAAGAATTACTGCTACAGTACATTCTACAATGTTGTAGAGACAACCTGCCACAGCTGTCATGAGTAAAAAAAAATAGCAAATCAGAAGATGTTTTAAAAAATTAATCACTGCATGAATTGCTCATAGATGTGGAGTGGCTCATATTGCTGCTTGTCTGGCAGAGAGCATTGAGAGCAGCTCAGAGAGCGGCCCTGGGAGCAGCTCAGGCCTTGAGCAGCAGCAGGAGCAGGTAACAGGTGGATTGATTCTTACCTTACTGCAGGTCTGCTCTATGTCCAGGGTTCCCACTTGTCAGTTAAACGTCAGGTCTATTTTTCTTTAACGGGTCATTCAAAAACAAATTTTGGGAAGAGTCAGTTAACAAACATATTTTGAGAGTGGATGAATTGTTAATAATCGCAAACTTTCCAGTTTTACCTCAATAAAAAGTTGATAAACGTCAGTAAAAAAAGTCAGTTAAAATGAGACCAATAAACAATAGGAACCCTGTATGTCCATCTTGTAAATACTGCAGTACATGGACTTACTGCACGACGGAGCATTAAAGGACCTTCCAGAAAGGGGGGGGGGGTGACAGGGTATAATTACATAAGAATAGTGTTAAAAGTTAAGCTCCAGGAGAGCCCTATAGTATACCATTCTCTTCAACTCAGGGTGTGTCCTATACATGTATGTATATTGTATGTGCGGTACTTTGGGCTAAGTATAGTTTTTATGGCCATGCCACATTTCTGAAGGGTACAGTATGTGTAAAGAAGAGAAAGCTGAGTAGGAAAATGATAGGCAAAATGTTATATCATGAAGGTAACTTGTTGTAGCACCATATTCTGATGAATTGCCAGGATCTATCGGTAGCAGCAGTGGAGGTTAACCCATTCTGACCCATATACGTTTTCAATAAGTCACAGTTGTGTACTAAATAAGCCGTTCAGCCAGTATTCAATAGTAAACCAAAGAAGAGCCGATGGCCCCAAAGCACATGGCTTTAATATTTCATATTCTTCTCCTTGAGATAAGCAGGGCTGCATATAGCTTGTATCAATGGCCATCAGTAGTCCCATCGTTGAGATAAGTTAGGATTACCTGAGAATTAAACTTTTTCTATTTCAGGGATGGAGGATAGCTGAATAGCTGTCACTATTCAGTGTCCCAAATTAGCAGGCTCTAGTATGGACTGACGAGAGAAGACGGGTTTATTTTTGTCAGCTGGTTGCAGGGCCTCTTGTTAGGGTAAGGGCTTTGTATGAAGGTCATGTGTCAGGGTAAGAACCCTGTTTTAAGGACCTAGTTTAGGCTAAGGGCACTATGTAAAGGGCCTAGCACCCTGTATCAAGGTCAACCCTGCGACCCTGAAAGAGCCCAATCAGATACCTATGTTAAAGTTAGAGCCTCTTTTGGTACAAGAAATTGTTAAGGTCATGTCAGGTCCATGTCAATGTAAGGGTCTGTGTGCAGAGCGTTGTGCCTAGATATAGGGGTTAATTAGGGTGTTTGAAGAACCTATATCACGATTAAGGCCATGTGTAAAGGACTTTTATCAGGGTAAGGGCCATTTGTGAAAGGCATTAGGTCATGTTAGGTCATGTGTGAAGGTCCTGTATATCGGTAACAGTATATGTCAGAATAATTACCTGTGTCAATGGCCTAGGGCCTCCGTAGGGGTTAGGGTCTTGTGTATTGAAAGGGCCTCTATCAGGCATACGGCCATGTCTGAAGGGGCTTTACCAGTATTAGGGCCATGTGCGAGCAGCTCCTAACGTTCACTTTGTGCATCTAGGACCGATGTTGAGCAGGGGTAGTAGCCCTCACTCAGACTGTAAGCAGCTGCCTGCAGGAGGAGCTGGGACCTTGCTGGCCAGGTAGGGAGCAGCTTAGGATAGATGAGCAGCTCAGGGGGAGTGAGAATGACTGAGAGCAGGTGGTGACCTAAGAGGACTTGTGGCAGCAGCTGGTCTATAAGAAAACCATCTATGGGGATATCTAACAAAGGTGGGCACCAAAGCCTGATGAGTAGAGAATTAAGCAGTGGTTGCAAAGGTGAACAGTACAGAATATGCCTGCGAAGTGACCACATATATTTTAGCTTGGGAATCGCACATTAGTCATTGCATTTCAGTAAGTGCTCTTCCTTTACATGGAATTAATCTAAAAAATTACAATAACTATCTCAGGGAATATATAATAAAACCCAGTGTATTAGCTGAGCCAACATACAAGCCGTTCCCTGACTTTGGGAGAATCCACACCCCCAGGAACATCATATAAGCCACTGTAAGGGTAGGAAATAGTCTCTAAGCCGCAGCTTGATATACACAGGGTTTTATGGTAGGGATTTAACCTTAGAGATGTTCAACTCTGATCTCACTGAAAGTATTTCTAAACAACTGAAGGCAGTTATAAATACACTTGTCATTTAATTAAAGCAGCTACATCATCAACCTCACATCATGACACATGATACTTATAAAAGGCAGAGGCCAATGACCACTTTATGAGGAAGCCCCTCATAGAGCAAAAGCAGCAGCAGCAATTGCAAACATGTGAGTAGTGTCAAGAATAAGTGTAGCAGGAGCAGCAATAGTAGCAGTGATAACAGCAGCAGCAGCAGTGCAGTGTGTTGGCGGTGTGCTGCCTTGTAGCAGACTGCTGTGTCAGCGTTCTGCGAGGTCCACTGGCACCATGCACCACCACCACCTATTACCTCTCCACCACCACCATGCTGCCACCACCGCCACTGCATGCAGTCCTCAGTAGCCACAGCAGCAGCAGTGGAAGCCAAACTGTTCAAACTGGGCAAGGGAAAGCATTTGCAGTCGCCACTTACAGTATAGGACTCAGTATGGAGGCCTAGTGGAGCCGCCATTTTGAATTTCACTGGTTGAGTTAAAACCCACTGATAAGACATACTTTGATGGGTACCTTGTCCCTGGTTAACGCCCACTTCCAGGGACATGCTGGTCCCATCTTATCAGTTCTTATCAGTGTGTGTCGCCAGAACCAGCTCCAGACCAGCTAGTGGCCAATAGCATTAACTTAAGACACTGAGAAATTGTGTAGCCATATACAGGGATGTACGTCTTCAAGTTTTATCAGGATTTCCTGATTTCTGAAGATTTTGATTGACATGTATTTTCCTTATACAAGTGCTAAAGAGGGCTGTTTGGAAAAAAAGAAGACTTTTATATCAAGTAAATCTATGGCTTCCTGATTTTTGCCCATGCCTGACTTACATCTCTGCATATACATGTATATCTACTGTCACTCCAGCTGAGCTTAGGCTACATAAGAATAAGTTGGTCTACAGTTTTTGGTTTAAAAAAAGTGGTGTGAGCGAGCACTTTTTGAGGATCCAGTGGTTTTATTGCTAAATGAGGCACAACAAAAAATCAAACTGTAGACAAGCTTTTTACAAAGAAAAAAAAGTGTCACAAAAAAAGATGGAATGCGAGCATTGTGAAAACAATTTTGATTTTGGGTAATTCAATATCAATGATAAAGCCTGCCTTGAGTCTAATAGCTTGCAGAACCACAGGATGATCACTTCAACATCTTGGTTACTACTATCAACCTTTGGAGATTCTTCGTTATAACTGGCTGCTAGACTCAGCTTGGTGAAGGTCCTGTGCGGAAAGAACAAGTCCCAGTAATGGCCACATTTATGCAGTTTTGTTCCATATTACTGCAGCAGCAGCAGCGGGTCTGATGCAGAGCAAAATGTGTGATCAGCTCTGGGCTGCACAGAGAGCAGCTCACACAAACCAGAGAGCAGCTCAGTGAGTGTTGTATGTAGTCACAGATGATGCCCACACACACCACCATACACACTAGTATAAGGCAGGTTAACACCATACATTGTAACGTAGTATTGGCCATGCAGAAATGATCCCCTGTGAGGAGTATGTGAATGATCAAATTGGCCTAGTTGCTGATGCTGTCCAGCCAGTGGTCACTTCTTGCATCCATTGTGGGCAGCCAAGAAGAATATGACGATAAATATATGCTATAAAATAGTACCCAGAGATAGATACTAAATTGCCGTGAATTGCCGTGACTGACTGCTCATCAATCAGATGACTTATAAAAGATTGAAACTGGGAAGCTGTTTCTGATGCCTACCCTGTCAGCGCTGCTACAATATAGATGGTAAAGCTCATGATACACGGTGCAGATTTGAGCAGCCTAGACCACACAAAACATCAGCGGACAAATGTCTGCTTGTGTTATGGGTTGTGTGGAGGAGTCTGCAGGACCTGATACATGGAACTTATAACAGACCTGTCTGCTGAAATCTTGAGTAAAATCCTGGTGGAGGTTTTCAAAACTAAAGTAAATGGGTCAGAAGTCACATGATATCTCCTTGTCACATGACTACAGGGACTGCCCTTATTGGTCAGTTTGCAGCAGACTAGTCAGAACAAGTCTGCTGCCCCTGATACATGGCACATTTTGAGCAGACAAGACCATGTTTGAGCAGACAGAATTTTTCAAACATATTTGATATCTGCAGACAAGTGGAGACAACTGCAGACATTTGTCTTGAGCATGTATACACAGCACCTTTTGAGCAGACAAAATCACTGCAGACATGTGCGCAGTAGTCTTGTCTCCTCTAGTATGCTGAAAAACATGCTGTGTATACACCACTTAAAGGCCCTCAGAGGATTGTGTATGACCTTAGCTGACCCTGCCCCAGTCTCCAATGGCGAGCAGCTGCTGAGCAGTAAGGAGCAGGTCTTTGGCATGCAGAGCAGCTCGTGCTGGGCCTGGACTCCTGGAGCTAGTTGACCTACCCTTGTGCTGAGGCACTCACAATGTAGGTCTATGTGTTGGTGAATTGTAACACCTAGTACTACTACCCCATGCTACTGCAACTGCTGGTACTATTTCTACTACCATGGTGCTGATATATAACCTTACTTTGCTAAGCATCTCAGCTTCAAGGCCTACCCATCTTTTACCTTGCCCTTTAAATTTTGCAACACGACTACCGTAAATCCTCGCATATAGGACGCCGCTTGTGTGTATAGGATGCACCCTGAGTTAGGTAAACTCATATTAGACACATCTGGGGTCAAATTTTGGTCATTTTAATACTGTCATATAGTGTAAAATCCTTGCATATAAGATGCACCTGAGTTTCTACAGGACGCAGAATGTAATTTTGGTGTATAAGCCTCATCTTAATGGATTAACGGTAGTATGGGGGATATTCTTGATATACTAGTGTGGCTAATTTGATAATCATTGCCAAATTATTAAACCCTCAAATATATAATAGATCTAAATGCATGAACCAGCTGGCTGCACATGCAAAAAAAAATTGTAGTAATTTTGGCTAGCTCTCTGCAAAATTCATTTTAGTTTCCCAAGAAGTAAAAGAGAAGTAAAGAGTGTCCACTACTTCAAAAGGTTATGTGTATTTTCACTTCAAAGAGTTTATCTCCCCACCCCCCATCCACAAAAAAAAGGAAAAAATACAGCCTTAATCATAATCACTGAGGTGATGACTACTGTGTCAGAGGCCCCTACACTATAACCACATGACAGCCTACCCCCCCACCATACAGTAGCAAAAATGAGGGTTGACTGCTGCAGCGTGGATATCCATAACACTATAACCCCATGGCCGTCTTCCCCCTACAACAGTCAAATGATTGAGGGGTTGCAGCTGGGTATCCCCAGTCTAAGGATGCCCAAAATACAGTAACAAAGATACTCTTAAGACTTTTCAACAATACTTTATACCTAGCCATATAGCAGCCTCCCATATACACAGCATTTAATGACTGAATGAGGCAGCTTGGGCAATAACCCCTTCTCTTCCTGTTGTCAATCCCAGTGCTGCTGGGCTCAGTACAACATCCCTACCCTGTCAGTAGTGGAAGCCCCCCGAGAGCCATACATGCTACTCTGCCTGTACGCGCATAGGCAGCTGGAACTAGAAAGCTAGAGGTATCACAATTCATTCACAGGGCGTGGGAGGGGGCAAAAGCAATCACGCATGGGGTTTTAGTCTTGTGGATAGTACAGCAGTTTTGAACTGAGCCGACACATGGAAGGGAGTCAGTGCGGAATTGCTGTTCAGTGACCACAAATTGCTGTTCAGTGACCACATTTAGTCAGGTAACATGTTTAAAAAACGCTATCGCGAAGACCCTTCCTGTAATGGCTAAATTGATACTTGGAAAGTCAGTGATGGAAAGTGGGAGGGAGGAACAAGTTTTCATATCAGCAGTAGGGTTTGAACAGCTCACACACCGCTGAGGTGTAGCTATCAGTGGGTGGCAACTGCTGAGGGGCAGCCAGTGGTTGGCAGCTGCAGAAAATGCAGTCAGCAGTACTCAGTAGGTGGCAGTAGCTGAGGGTGCAGCCAACGGTGGGTGGCAGCTGCTGAGGGTGCAGGCAGCAGCTGAGGGTGCAGGTAGCTGAGGGTGCAGGTAGCAGTGGATGGCAGTAGCTAAGGATGTAGGCAGCAGTGGGTGGCAGCTGCTGGGGGTGCAGGCAGCAGTGGGTGGCAGAAGCTGGAGGTGCAGGCAGCAGTGGGTGGCAGCTGTTTAGGTTGCAATCAGCAGTGGGTTGGAGCACTGAGGGTGAAACCAGTTGATGGTAGCAGCTGAGGGTGCAGGCAACAGTGGATGGCAGCTGCTGGGGGTGCAGGCAGCAGTGGCTGGCAGCTGCTTAGGTTGCAATCAGCAGTAGGTTGGAACAGCTGAGGGTGAAACCAGTGGGTGGCAGCAGCTGAGGTTGCAGGCAGCAGTGAGTGGTAGCAGCTGAGGGTGTAGCCGGTAGTGGGCGCTGGCTGCTGATGGTGCAGCCAGCAGTGGGTGCAAATGAGGTTGCAGGCCGCAGGAGGCAGCAGCTAAGGGTGCAGGTGGTAGTGGGTGGCAGTAGCTGAGGAGCTTACAGGGTCTGGCCATGGCTTTGGGAAAACGATGGGGGCAAAACGATCAACCCTTAAAGGTCAAGCTGTAATAGGTCAAGAATAGCAGCAAACTCACTTAGTTCCCCCCTCCCCCCTACCCACTCTGAAACGGCTTTTCCACAGCACATCGGTGTGTGTCAAGTAGTGTGTGGCTGCAACAAAGGGTGTCTGAGAATTCAAATAATCCAAATATGATTCATGGTGTCTAGGAAGTGACAGTTGACTGTATTTCACTCCCACTCACTAGATTATTAAACTGCTGTTTCGAGACAGCAGTTTAATGACTTCCATACTCGAACACGCTGTTTACCTGGGCTCCAGATCATCATAAATCGAGTATAGAATCTGACTGGTCTCTCCCTCCCCTCCCACCCTTCTTGCCCGCCCAGACAGCTATAGTTGGGTCCTGGCTGGTCATTTTGGCCGGTGGAGTGAACGTATATGGAGAATGTTTGGGAGCCCACACTCCCCTTGGTCCAGTCACTGACTGGTCTGCCCTAGGCCGGCACTACTGCCGCCGCGGCTGGCAATACCGCCCACCCCGCACCCTCTGAATGGTTGAAACCCTGCTGCGTGTGGAGGCGTGATCCTTCAGCAGGGGGGCTTCCCTAGCCCACTTAAAAGGGTCTATTTCTCCTCTTTACTATCCCCTCAGGATGTGTGTGGTGCACATATGCGTGGGCACTGACACATTCTAATGTGAAATTGTGTAATGTAGTTCTCGCTGTCGAAATGGTGTTAAACACCTATTACTACTCACTCCTTCAGCAGGGTGCATTCATAAACCCTGCAGGGTGGTCGGCATGTCATCACACTATGTTATTCATTTTCCCAGTGCCATGTGATAAAATCTGACGAGTTGTGACAAAAACTGATGAGTTGTGACAATTACACATTATATCTGTGATAATTCTGCAAGATTTCATTCATTTTGTCACATATTTGACGAGTTGTAGACCACCAGGCATGCAGTTGTTTACTAACACAGCCAGAAGCCACTAGAACAAATATGTGTTTGTTTACCTTGTGACGGCAGTGTTTGTGCTCTAAATCATGCTCTAAATTGAAACCTTGGTGTAGTGCACATGTAAATTTGTCAAAACTCATCAGTATTTGTCGCATGACACTGAAAAAATAGAGGGATGTCAGATTTGAACAATGTTTGACGATATGCGCTGCACAGCTGGCAAAAGCCACTTTGTCGGCGTGGACATGTCCATACGTCCACCCGGTGTCTGTCCACCTGTCCAAGTCCTTCTTGTATGCTAAGCTCACACCCCAGAGACAGCTGCCCAGCTAGCTCAGGCGGGAGAGTGTGGGCCCAAAAAGTGGGAGGTCCCCGGATCAATCCGCGGTTGTACCATGAACGTTTTTCGTTTTTCATGAGCAGTGCCAACGTTTTCCCTTTATTTTTGCAGTAATCATGCATTCACAATAGACATGTGTTGTTGGCTAATGGCTAGTATTGATCGTGATTTAGCTTAGAAAGGGTGGAAAACCGTCCTGGTAACGTTTTATTCGTTCTCAGACTCTACAAATGAAAGCCGATTACCGAGGGGATTCCAAATCTGTTTGTTTTTTCTCTCCCAGGATGATTCAATGTGAAGTTATGTGCATTTTTGTGATTTTACATGGTCTAAAATTTGAAATATCAGTCAAAACTACATTTTTATATCATAGGAGTAATGCTCTCAAAAAACTGATACCAAATCATGTGCTGCATGTTCCTGTACGATCAATAATAAGGGAGATATGATGGTTTTTGTATATGATGCCATTTACGCTCCCAGCTTGCCTCCATTTATGCCCACAGGCTGCCATTGCGACCTTGGTAAACAATTCACGCACCACACCTGCCATACTTGTAGTAGGAATGCATAAAAATAAGTATTAGTTGCTGAACAGGTGGACACTGACATACATTGACTAATTGCTGACAAATATTGAGTAAGTACTGACATATATTGACTAATTGTTGATAAATAGCGAGGTTTAAATAGGCCCTACTGAATATAACACAGAAAGGTAACGAAACACAAAACACTGCACACACTCAGTCACCATGTATTAGTAGTTTAAATTTGTAAACATATGAATTCTACAAAGGAGCAATAGCACATATCTATGTATATTGAAAAGTACCAGGACACCAAAAAAAAATTGCAACAATGCATTGTGGGATATGGATCTGTGGTAGTTATCCCTCCAAATACTCACACTATCAAAAATTTGTTTCGACTGAAATTAAGCGAAATAAAATTTTGGACTGGAACAAATTTTTGTAAAAACCCCAAGCAGCACAGACTGTGAAAGGCCTCCTCACACAACACTTTGAGCGACCACTTAGATATAACACACTTTGATATCTGTCAATAAACAGCTGAGAAAAAGGCATTGATTCATTGGTGCATCATGCTTTGCCTGACATCATGTCAAGATTTGAAACAATTTTTTTTTTCTGAGGGGGTTCGTAATTAGGACTTGTACGTTTCATTGCATTTGGCACGTTTGATTTACCCTATTTTCAGAGTTTGTGCATCCCGATGCGATCAAAGGAACCCGCTAAAGTTGACCTTAAAGTAGGCATCACGTCAATCTTAATTTGAAACAATTTTTTTTTGGTGGGGGTTCATAGTCATAGGTCACACTATGGGAAAACTCTTATATGAGGTTTTCAGCCCCCCCCCCTCCCCACCCCTGCCAGGCAAATTTTTCTTGCCTGCCCAGACAGCTATAGTTGGGTCCTGACTGGTCATTTTTGCCAGTGAAGTGAACGTATATAGAGAATGTATGGCAGCTCAAGCCCCCTTGGTCCGGTCGCCGTCTCGTCTGCCCTAGATGCGCGTTGTCCAACCGGAAAGCTTTCTCCCTCCCCCGCGGTCCCCGTCTTTGATTGGCTGCTACGCGACCGAGGTATAATTTATTGAACATCATGGACAGCAGTTTACAAGAGCTATGCTCCTACTATATTTGTAATTCTAACTTATCTGTACTGCCCAGCATATAGTCTGCTTAAGTGTCAACACTGTAGTGGTTCGTCTCGTTAAGTTAGATTAAATCATAACGAAGAGAGAGAAAAGTTTCCGGGTAGGCAACCGAGCTTTTATTTCAGAGCTTGCGTTACATACGATCACAGCCTCAGAGGACTACATGCTGCTAGTGCATTCGGTTACCCTTTCGGGTAACAACCTGGTTGAGCAGTGGGTAAACCACTACTGAGGAACCTAGGGCTAGGACCAGCCTTATATAGGGGAAAAGCCCGCGAAACTCAGACCGGCCACGTGACGTGTGGCGGACGAGTGGTAGGCCCCCTGGTGTAGTGGATACGAACCCAGAGGCAGGTGCTGCCACCTGCCATCCGGATTCCCCCACCACACCCGAAGGACCTAGGTCTGAGTCTCACGGGTGCATGAACGTTAAAGTGTAAAATACCATACCCCTACACTGCCCCCCTTAGACAATAACTTGGGGGTAATTAAACCGCAGTGTATTAATAACCTAGTAAGTGATTGTTTACAATACTAAAAAGGGGTATTAATTACACTTGCTCGATGTGAAATAGGCTATAGTATAAGACTATCCTATTTCTGAAAAATTATACAATAATAGCATCGAGTGTCGTTCATGTTATTTCCATCACTAGCTTATAACAACCATAAATGATAAATATACAATTATCACAGATTTATAGTAACGTTTTGACAACAGTAGGGTCCTGAAAAGGACCGGTGGTTGTTAACAATGATCGTATTATGGTTATTGAACCCGGAAAAAAATTTTCGACTTTTTAAATTAACAGCTCTGTCTACTTTACAGAGTGAATTAAATATTAATGATCAGATATGGACAATTAATCTGATACTATATGAACACAATTAGGTATTAACCTGAGTAATACAATACTAAGTTTAGAGAAATCCGTTGGACCTTCTCTTATTTTATAGAAAAATATTTATACTTTTGAGACGCAGCTCAGTTTATACCTTAGTGTTTTATATTTACAAGTTACAGAAGAATTATAGTCTCTTAATATATTGAGACCAGGAATGACCTATATAGACAGTTATAGGTCTAGGATTGCCTTAAATAACTTTTAGGATTCGCAGATCCAGTATATTTATAGGTACCCTTATATAATAATATATCTTTATAAAAGATATTATATAGTTATAAATACAATTTTACATACAATATAATAATATCAACAAAGTTACTTGTTTTCATGATTGGAGGATGTAACAGGAGTCGGATGCTGCTGATGGCTTGGTATGGGCGAGCTGAACCCTGATGCCTGAAGTGCTATAGTAAAACTTGTTGGTGGGTGTAGCTAAACCCTGATGCCTGTAGTGCTAGCTAACTGGAGGTTATAGTAGATCCAGTTGTAGACTGTTGATGGACTCTATGGGCGTAGCTAAACCCTGATGCCTGTAGTGCTAGCTAACTGGAGGTAATAGTAGATCCAGTTGTAGACTGTTGATGGACTCTATGGGCGTAGCTAAACCCTGATGCCTGTAGTGCTAGCTCACAAATAGTAGTGGTGTAGTAGTAAATCCGGTTTGTAGTTCAAAAGTCCATATTAGTGTAAATTGTCCATGATTTTATAATAGGCACAGTCATTACATTGTGGCACAGTACAATTATGGTGTTTACAGCATTCGTACTCCTCCTCCAGAGTGACTTGTTTGTTTTCTCCTTCTGTTTTCAGTTTCCGGATTAGGGTACAGTTTGGTACCCGAATCAATACGGGTTGGATAAAAAAATGGTTTCTTATCCAACAATGCATGGGTAATAGAACCCCGGGACACACAATTATGTCCGATCTTCATGCAACAGTTTTTTACTGTTCCATGTTCTCCTCGGGTGGCTGGTTTGGACCCGGTTGTTGAGCCAGTGGCTGAACAGGGGGGTTCATACCAGTTCCATCCGTAGGTGCCAATGCGGGGACAGCAGGTGTAAGTTTCACCTTTTGGCGTGCTTCGAACAGCTTCAAAGCATGCTCAGGTGTACCGTCCCAGTTATCCATGATAACTCCGAAGACCTTGAAGAACTTTTGCTGGTTCTTCATGTTCGTTGCTCGTTCTAGGTCGAGCATCTGAGAAGCTGTTTCCTTCTCGGATAGGGCCTCCTGCCGCAGATTAGCAGCTTCCTGCTTATCTTTGGCAACATCCGCTTTGATCTGAGTCGAGATTCGGTTGATCTCTGACTTCTGGATCGCGTCAATACACTGGAGAGTGCTCGACACGGTCCGACGATACATGTCCAGGTGGAGGTTTTCCAGATGGTGCTGTAGCGTCTCAAATTGTTTGCTCTGGATATTGCAAGACAATTTGTCCTCCTTCTTGAAGAAGGTCTCCACTGTCTGGATCAGCTTAGGCCGATGAACCACAGCACCAGGTGGGGGTACCTGACCCTGAGGCTTCGGCTGTGCTCCAGACCCACTCGCAGTGACAGCTACCTGCGTGTGCGAAGAAGCAACCGCAGTAGTAACCGCACTAGCAGTGGTCGAAGAAGGGCCTTGAGTTGGTAATCCCTGAACCAGGGGCAACCGTGACAATTCCCTTCTAAGGTCTTTGGCCGTCAACAATGGTGCGGGTGGACGTTGTCTCACCACAGCACTCATTGTAGGTCGGGGAGCTTGACCTCCTACTGTCGGCAGTTCCTGCTTGACCCTCCCGTACTGATCAAAGATTTGCATCTCTGGTCCGGGTGGGCCCATAGCAGGGTACTGCTTCGGGTCTTTGACATTCAAAGGCGCGTGTTTCCGGGCGGACTGGCCACTCGGTCCACTGACACCAAAGAATGTCGGGTTCTGTGCACCTCGTGGAGTTGGTGCTCGCCCATAATGGGAAGGAGTTCCAGTAGGAGATGGAAGATGTGGCTTCTTCCTTCCCCCATTTGTCTGTCTCTCCAGCGCCTCCAGTGGTGACCTGGCTCGGCTTGGAGATTCAGACGCCTGTCTCTTCCTATCTGCTACAGAGGGTCCCTGGCGGTAATCCCTGCGGCTTCGGACCTGTTCTCCGGATGGAGTTACATAAGCCCCACCACGACGGCGGGCCTTGTTGCTTCTCCATTCGTTTAACAGATCGTACTCCTCCTGAGCGTACTCTAGTTTGCCGGACCCGGGAGTCTGGGCAAACCGAGCCTTTAGTTTCTGGTTAGTACCAGGAACCGTAGGCGCAAACTGCTTCGTACTCGGTGTGAGGGAAGCCAACTTCTCTGCATTGAGGCCCCTAAGGTTGCCATAGAGTTCGGAGTGAATTTTCATCACCCGATCTATGGCTGCCTCCAGGCCCTCTCCATGCGAAGTCACATAGTGCCGGACCATGTCTCCGCGTCGGGGGGTGACACATCCTGTGCATTTAGCACATTTCTTGCCAACCTCTCGGTCGCAGACATATTCCGGCCTCTGGTGCATATGAACCTCCACGAGATGACGAAGGAACGCGTCTTTCTCGATGAAGAATTCAACCTCACCCTCACTTTGAGTACAACGTTGGAAGGGACAATCCTTACGATCCTCCCCGTAGTACTCATCTAGAGCAAACTTGAGCTTGCCCTTCTGGTCATAATTGTACAGACCATTGGGCGAATTCTTAACGAATTCCCAATAGATCCAGTACATATTGGCCGGCTTTCTATCAGAGAGCTTCTTGCGAAGCCACTCCTCCATATCTTCCTGCCCCTCACAGGTGATCCGAGGGGGCAGTCTCCATACGGATTTACTCCCCTTCAGGTGTCCCCTGTGTAGAGGAATGAAGTCGGCAAAGTTGCTATTGGCGTTAGCCCAGATAGCAGCCTCTTGCTCGTCAGTCGGAGTGACATCCACAACTGGGTCAACCGGCTCCTCTCCCTCTGGGTCGGATGGTACATCCACAGGTTGCACAACGGGTTGTTGACCCGCGAGGACCTGGGCTGCAGCATCTTGAGCGTCTCCACTCAAATCGGCCATTACGTCGTGTAGCTTGACGATTGGCACACCGAGCTCAACTTTTACGGTTGGGACAGCCGGTTCAGCTTCTGTATTATCAGCTTGAACGTCTACCTCGATAGGTTCAGGTTTGCGTTGGTCAACCTTCTTCTTATTCCTCCTGCGGGATCTGCCGTTAGTAGAAGTGCCAGGCTCGGATGCGTCCGTCTCATTGCCGGAGACATCCGAAGCCTTAGCGCCCTTCTTATTGGCCGAGCGTGGAGACACCCGACGGGTTCGGGTACTGTCGTCCACACTCGTGCTGGTAGAGGGTTCGGTTCCTGACCGCTTCCCTTTACCCTTACCTTTGGTGGGGGTTGTTTTACCCTTTCCACCAGCTGCTTTCTCCTTTACTTGCTCAGTCTTCGTAGGGGTAGACTGAGCAGTTTTAAGGGAAACATCTGCATCAGGTAGGGCCTTCTCAGGTACTACTGCTGCGCCTCCCAAGGTGGGAGCTTCAGCAGGAGACATGAGACGGTCCATCCGATCGGCCATCTTGGCTGTTACTTGCACGGGTGCTGGTCCGGGTACTAACTCCGGATGCGCCAGTGCATACTGTCTCTCCAATAGACGTACTACGAGATCTTGTATTACCCCGAGTCTGTCTAGTGGAGACACACCAATACGGGCCTCTTCTGCCTCAATGGTTTGAGACGTAATAGGGACCCCTGGACAGTAATCCACAACAGCGTTACCTGCTGCTTCATACTCATCCGCTGTGCTTAACAGTAGGATCTGGTCTCTGTCTATGTATCTAGAGACCTCATCTGCCTTGACACCGGTGTAACCCGTTTTGTCAGACACATAGGAAGGCCTATAAGAGGTATTCCTTCGGAAAGCCATTTCTGCGTCCCAGACGGCTTTACGAAACCATAAGTGGACTACCAATCCTTTGGCCATCTGATGGTAATCCATCAACCAGGACTCCGGAAAGGTATTAGCCCACTGCGGATGAGCACATTCCCAGATTGCGTTGACAACACGCTCGTCAACCTCTCTGGGCGTCCCATAACAGGTGGGTATCAGCATTTCCTCGGAAATTGCTAACATCCGTCCGTCATATGGACCGGCTACATCATGCCATTCGGGACTGTCTGGGAAGGGCAGCTCTAGGTGCATTGGCCTGTCAACCGGAGAAGCAGGTCCCAAAGCACCGAATGAGGTACTCCCACCAAGACGGGGCGGCAGTTGAGGGGGAGGTGGCATCAGAGCCCTGTCAAGAGACTGGGCTCCTGCCGGTTCTCCACTCAAACCTTCGGATGGAGGGGCTACATAAGGCTCACCTACATCAATTTGTTGTTGAACGCCTCGGCGTTCAGGACTAACTTGTCTGGAGTTGTCGGATGCGTCGTAGAACGATTCTACGTCGCTATCGTCTACTCCAGAGAAGTACTGATCAACATTCATTTGTTGATCCATTTGATCACAATCAGCATCGTATTGCTGATCGTCGTATGTATAAGTGGGACTCTTGGGAGAACCACTTCCATACTCTGGCGGGGTGCTGGCATTGGCACCGCCGCCAAGACGGACGGCCTCTTCTGCCATCGACAGAAGTGGCTGTTCGGGGATAAAATATCCCAATCCACCGGATAAGCAGTGAGTACTGCTTACCCAGTGAAAGGCGGGTGCCTTTTAACGAGGGCACACCTCGGAATATGGCTGTCACGGGCTATCAGACTCCAACAAGAGTAAGACCACCCTCGGCCACGTCTTCTTCCTTCGCAGGAATAAGACAATATGGCGGGATACTCGAACTTGAATCGCTGCGCATGATCAAACCGGCGCCTCACGTGACCATTCGAAAATGGGTCAACAACTTTCCCGCGTGCCCTTAATTAGGTCACGCGCCCTTACATAAAAACAATACAATACCCGATCGGTCGTCCGTCCGTACTCAGGGTTCGTCTATGACAATTCACTAGGTATTCTGGAGTTTATGGATAGCATAAGCATATCCACCGGATTATCCGTCCAAAACCATGGGTTCATTGTCATAGGACCTTTTCCAGAGACTCTTGACCGGCTCAAATATACATTGAACTAGGTTACAACATATAACAGTACACAGTACAGGACAACACACTCGTTGTGTTAACAGGCTAGGTTACGGCAGTCTGTAGCAACCTTGGACTGCGTCTAAGAGGTTTTGAGGCCTCTTTTATTGACCTGGTATCCATAAGAGCCTTTTCCAAGGTCTTCTTAGCCTTAGAAGGACCTTTCCTCTTATTTTTACCTGCGCCTGCCGAGACTTTTTGTATCTTCCCCTGCTTTCCGGATGTTACGACAGGGGGCACCACCCTCTTCGGGTCTGCAACCTTCCGTGGCCGCCCGGGTCCTCGCTTTCGGGTCGGTACCACTTCGAGTTGCTTAACACGACTCTGTTCCATTACTTCCAATAGACCATCGCCGTACATTTCGGTGGAGGTATCCCTCCCCCTCCATGGGCGTAGTCTCGCTACATTTGACTTGTAACATTTACCAAGCTGTGATTTAATAATCACTGTGCAATCACTAATAACCTGAGTTATAGTGAAAGGTCCATCCCAATTACTGGCTAATTTCAGGTTAGCTAGAGGTTGGTGTAGACGCAGTACTCTATCCCCTAGATTAAAAAATCTAGCTTTTAGACCTGTGTCATAGCCAACTTTCTGCCAACGCGCAGTTTTCTGCAACTCGTCTCTAACCCTCTCATAGGCTTGTTTGAAATTATCCCGTAGGGATTCTACAAACATCACCTGGCAAGGGGCTTCCGGATTCATTCTTATTACGCCGAACACCAAATCGGCTGGCATAATCAAATCCTCTCCAAAAACGAGGAGATTAGGAGAACAGTTTGTGCTCGAATGCACAGTGCCATTATAGGCATGAACCACGAATTCACATTGTTCATCCCAATCATCCATCTGCTCATTTACCAGAGACTTCAATACTTGGATCAAAGTCCTATTGAATCTCTCTACTTGTCCATCGCTCTGTGGTCTATAGGGATTAGTTCTTGTCTTGCAGATCGCCAGACAATTACACATCTCCTGCCACAGACTAGACTCAAATTCTCTGCCTTGGTCACTATGTAACATGAGTGGGACACCTAGGTGCAGCACCCACCCTTTTACAAAGGCCATAGCACAAGTAACAGCCTTATGATCCGGTAAAGGAAACACTCGGGTGTACTTGGTATAATAATCAGACACGACCATCATACACGTGTTGCCACTAGGAGTGGGGGGAATCCCACTAATAATGTCAACAGCTATTCTAGCAAACCTTACACCAAACAGTTCCTGGGATAATGGCAGCTTGCCTAACCCGGGTCCTGGTTTGTTCTTACAGCACTCGGGACAGGTCTCCACCCATCGGGTGAGATCTGTACTCATGCCGGGCCAATAGTATCGTCTGGTCAGACGTTCTAGAGACCGTTTCTTTCCAAAGTGCCCACTAGTTCTATGTCCATGACAGAAATACATAATATCTCGTCGCATAGCACTAGGTATGACAACTTGCAAGGTTTTGTTCCTATTAGAATGGTTCTTCCATCGAAACAGAATACCATCCCGGACTTTTAGCTCGGCCCATTGAGCTAAGAATCGTCTCATCTCTCTGTTCTCCAATGACACTACGGGTCTTGGGGGACAGATACCCTGATTAAGGAATTTAATCAAACGTGATGTGACTGCATCAGACTTCTGGAACTGCCTGATGGTCTCCAAGGACCAATTCAAGACATGTTCCGGATGGGTTTCGAATGGAACTCGAACCCCTGCCAACACAGCATTGTGTGCTCCACAATCAGTGCACTCAGCATTTGCACATTTCCTCACTGGGATTCTAGACAAAGCATCT
Organism: Acholoe squamosa; assembly: GCA_949317995.1. Lineage (NCBI taxonomy): Eukaryota > Metazoa > Annelida > Polychaeta > Phyllodocida > Polynoidae > Acholoe > Acholoe squamosa. Next base: position 22,503,352 of record OX439048.1, read on the forward strand.
GCATTCAAATGCTTTGCCCCGGCTCGGTGTTCAATCTGGCTGTGATTTAGACCGAATTCGGATAGGTGCGCTAACCAGCGACCTATCATCCCCTCTGCATCTTTGAAGTTCAATAACCATCTGAGGGAAGAGTGATCAGTCCGTAGAGTGAAATCACTCCCCCACAAAAAGTGCTTGAACTTCTTCGTATAGACCACCACAGCCAACAACTCACGTTTAGTGGTACAATAGTTTCTTTGAGATTTACTCAACGTGTTACTAGCGAAGGCTATAGGAACTTCGACCCCATCCTGGACCTGAGAAAGGGCGGCTCCTATGCTTTCATTACTAGCATCAGTATCTAGAATGAAATGATCATTCTCCGTGGGGTATCTCAACACAGGTGTGATAGCAAACAAATCCTTTATTTTCATAAAGGCCTCGTCTTGCTCGGGTCCCCAAGGGAATCGTTCCTTTCTGATCCCGGGTGTCCAGTGGGACAAACTCTGGATAGGAAAGGCAACCCTTGAATATCCTGGGATAAAGTCCCGGTAGTAGGAACAGAATCCGAGGAAGGACCTAACTTCTTTCGCATTCGTGGGTGCTTGCCAATTTGACACGGCATCCAGTTTCTCCGGATCGGCTTTAATCCCTTCATTCGAGATTATTCGCCCCAAGTAATTAATAGATCTTTTGAAAAGATCGCACTTCTTGGGTTTCAGCTTCAAACCATTAGTTATGATCCTTTCCAGGACCATACCTAAATTTTCCAAGCATTCTTCGTATGTCTTTCCAAAGACAATCACATCGTCTAGATAGACGAGACATTTCTTCCATAAAAGGTCACTTAATAAAGTTTCCATCATGGCTTCAAATGTCGCCGGTGCATTGCACAATCCAAACGGCATCACATTATACTGGAATAATCCAATATGACTGGAAAAGGCCGTCTTCTCCATATCTTTCGGATGCATACCCACTTGCCAGTACCCGGATTGTAAGTCTAGAGAGCAATACCATTGCTTACCTCCAAGGGAGTCTATAGTCTCATCGATCCGTGGTAAGGGATATGAATTCTTCTTGGTCATACCATTCAATTTCCGGTAATCTATGCAGAAACGGATGTTACCATCTTTCTTGGTCACCATGCACACAGGGCTAGACCAAGGACTGGTTGATGGAATTATTACATCCTGTTCAAGCATTTTAGCTATCTCCTCCTCAGCTACCCTTTTTTTGGCTAGTGGGAGTCTTCTATAAGGAATCTTAAAAGGTTCATTCTCACCAGTGTCAATCGTATGCAGTACTTTATCGGTACGCCCCAATTGTTCACTCGGTGCTGCAAAAGCTTTACGGTACTTGTACAACAAGTCAGTTAGAGCTTCACGTTGTTCATCACTTTCTACATGGCTTTCGGCTACTAGAGTGTCTAGTTCCGGGCTCCTTTCGGGTGAGGAAGGGGCTCCGGGTGCCGAAACATGTTTACAGTCTTCTATCAATTCGGATAAGACAACCGATCCAAGGATCGTATCCTTCTGTACATAGACAGTCTTGTTACCGGTATTGGATATAGGAACCACCGTCCAAGCAGCGTTAGCTACTAGAACATCAGCGGATTCCAATCCGATACTTGACAACATGGCCATGTCTGGCTCTACAACTCCAGTTTTTCCTGAAAACTGTCTGTCCGCTCGACATAAGACATCACAGGCTGTGCCTGGTGGTATCTTAACAGTCTGGGCTACACTGGCTACACTGCTTACTTGCCTAAGTACACATTGTACTTCGAGATGGTACGGGTCTCTCACTTCCAATATTCCCCTCTGGGAATCTAACCTTGCTCCATATAATGCAGCAAAATCCAGACCGAGTATACCATCATCCGCGATGTTCGCCACAGTAGGGGTAAGGATGAAGTCCTTATCTTCCTGTAGACTGAACCTCATACATGTTCTACCGAACGTTTGTATCATGCTACCATCGGCCGTACGAGCATTTCCTTCCGTTGTGAAAGTTTCATGATTCGTAGGCAAAAGATCGTAGAATCTCTTGGCAATACAGGAGTGGCTAGCACCCGTATCGACAAGAAACTCAGCGGATCTACCACTCACAGATACAACTGCGTACCACCTCCTACCTTTCAAGTAGGTAGGACTACTTGCATACTTAGCAAGTTCCGTCTTAGCGCCGAGGTCAAATCCACATCCCTTTAAGAATTCGAGACAAGGATGACCCGGGGGGAACTGGGCACACCCCACCCTGGCCAACTCATTGGCCGCTCCCTCTGGACTGATATCGGGTTTCCCCTCTGTGTTCTTCTGCCGGTTCTTGACACCTGGTGTACTATCAGTCTCCCCAGCCTCATGAGTAAGGAACTGATCAGGCTCCTTAGCTTCACTGCTGGGCGAAATCGCTAGAGGATTCTTGCCAGTACCGCAAGCTGCGATAGGCTGGCAGTCATGGCAATCACTCACTCTGGGGGTAATCCGGTTGCCATTGTGGACACCCCCTCTCAGTTTTCCTTCTTCACTGAGTCCTCCTTACCCGGATTGCTCCGGTAACGAGTGTTTCTATAAACTGGCTTATCTGCCTCACACTCGGCAGCATAATGCCCAGTTTCCTGACATCGGAAGCATGTCACAACAGTCCTATCAGGCTTAGGCCTCCTAAGATTTTCAGTAATCTTCTTTACCAAATTGTTAACCAGGTCCTCTGATAAAGAAGGACCCGTCGTGGGTTTGGTATCGGGTTGAGTCACAGGAGGTTTAGAAGTGATCACTTTCTCCTTGACGTAACCCGGTTTCTTTCCCCAGTTCCGGTTGTACCGGGGGTTCCCTTGGCCAATGGCCCCAACGTTTTCATCTTCGTCAGGTTCCCCTGATTCGGATGAATCGGTTTCGGGTATTCCCTCCGGGATTATCATTGCTGACATCCGTTGGGGTACCTTCCCGGCAAAGATACGGGCCTTTCGATCATAATGATCTAGGGACTGGAACAAATCTGTCAAAGAGGCATCATTCTTCCAAGCTTCACAGGCTACTGTCCTGTGTTCTTGATTCCGCAATCCTTCAATGAATTGTTTAAACATCTCATCTAGGAAGCATTCATCATCTAGTCTCCATTGAGGTCTGGCTTTATGCAACAGTCGTTGACATTCTAAGCCGAACACTTTGGCAGACTCCTTGGGCTTCTGTGTTCTTTTAGTGAACGTCAGCCAAGGGTCTTCTCCAACTATATTCCCATATAAATATGAAGCAATCTCTATGAGTTCATCATACTTCATATGGGCTGAGAGTCCTGTTATTTGAGAATCTCTCCATTGTTCCACGGCTCCTTTTCCGTCGCCTTCCTTTAACCAGCATACTAAATAAGGCAGAGCTTCCGCTTTACCCCATCCATTGCAGTTAAAGACATCCGCGCAGCCTTGATACTCCTCCTTCCAAGGGTTCTTGGCATTAAAGGGGGTAGGTATCTTAGCTACTCTACGAGCCGGATTCGTGGATCCAGTAAGGGTTAAACCCTTACTCCATTCCATGATCTCCGTATCGTCCAGACCTTGATTGTAACAATCAACACCTAAGTTAGCAATCGCTGCATTAGAATCATGCAGCGCTTGTAACCCTGGAGAAAGAGATACTCGGCGACTGAGTCTCTTTTTCCTTGGAGGATTCGTACCATAAGTACTTCCAAAGCCTCCGGATGGTGGTCCTCCTCCACCTCCTGATCCCCCTGCTCCGTATGGAGGCACCTGTGAAAAGGTGTATCCACTGGTTTGGGGAGCCGGCCCTGGACCATTGGTGGGTTGTGTATTTCCACCAAAGCTAAAGAAACCACTATTGGGATTAGTGTTTCCTCCTGTTCCATACGACTGATTTCCATTATTGAAACCAGTCCCACTGGCAGAGGGTCTGCTCCTGGAACGATCGCTTGAGGGTCCGGATCCTTGATCACATCCGGATTGCCCCCCAGCTGTACTGGAACCTCCGGGTGCTCGTCCGGTTGTTCCTCCGGACGTGTTCCGGGTGTTACCATTGGACGGATTTGTTCCTGTTTGGGACTGATTCCATCCATACTGGGCATACGGGCCATTTGGTCCCCCTAAAGGTGACTGTTGTGGCCATCCGCCGTCAAAGGTGGAGCTTCCTGCCGAGCGGCTTTGTTTAGCTCCACTCGCAGAATTATCCCCTTTATTTCCCGTACCTAGACCAAGAGGTATAGAGGTATTATCTGTAAATCTAACCTGATGACTCTTTACTCCTTCATAACGAGGTACAGTTGTCTCTGTTACCCCGTCATTGCCCCTCAAAGAGAACATCTGGTTACTTGTCGTGTTTAGGGCAATTCCTGAAACAGTGAAGTCTGATTCAAGAGTGCCTACTGCACGACCAGTATCTTCTAGATACTTTGACATCTGGATAGCTTTAGCCTCCAGTTCGGAATAATCATCCATCATTTTAGTCTGTTTAACAGCCAAATCTGTGGATTCGCGTATCAATTGATCTTTGAGTTTTTCATGCTCATCGGTCTGTTTTTGGTACGTTTCCCGAGCATCTTTGAAGGCTGATTCTATTTTCTTCAGCTCTTCTTGATACTTGCCGTAGGCCGATTGAGTTGAATTTAACTCTTGTTTAGTTCTATTCAACTCATCATACGAGGCTCTGTATTCCAGATCCGCCGTATATAGTGCATCACGATACTGTTCGTGCTGGAGTTGAAAATCTTGCTTTTCTTTCTCCATCTGATCCAACAACAATTGTTGTTGGCGTCTACAACTCTGATCGTAATCGAGACGTTCCGATATCAACTGTTTGTTTTCAGTCAGAATCTTGTCTCGGGTTCCGGTCAGTGTAATAAGATCCTTCTGGATCTTCTCGTATTCAGCTCTCATGTCTTCAAGCTCGTCCATTTTGTTCTTTTCGAATCCACATTTTTGGTGTTTAATTCGAGAACTGTATGGAGTTTCAAACATACCTGCACTAGGCTTTGGTACCTCAAATGGTAATTTACCAAATTGAGCAGTACTTTTATGCATTGGTGCAGGTTTCGAAGTACCTCCTGGCATGAATAAGGAGTCTCCAAATTCATCCAGTTCATGATGTAAGTTTCTTCTTACATCTTCTAACCCATCAGGGTAGTGTTCTAGTGGATCCCTCCACTCCGTACCTTGGGGTGGTGACTTGATTTCACCATCCTCCATCGGGGAGTCTAGCTCACGATTTGAGCCATTTCCCCTGACTGGGCTCAGCTCAGTCATTTCTGACTGCGCTTACCCGAAGACCAACTGGTCACGGCACCAGTGTAGTGGTTCGTCTCGTTAAGTTAGATTAAATCATAACGAAGAGAGAGAAAAGTTTCCGGGTAGGCAACCGAGCTTTTATTTCAGAGCTTGCGTTACATACGATCACAGCCTCAGAGGACTACATGCTGCTAGTGCATTCGGTTACCCTTTCGGGTAACAACCTGGTTGAGCAGTGGGTAAACCACTACTGAGGAACCTAGGGCTAGGACCAGCCTTATATAGGGGAAAAGCCCGCGAAACTCAGACCGGCCACGTGACGTGTGGCGGACGAGTGGTAGGCCCCCTGGTGTAGTGGATACGAACCCAGAGGCAGGTGCTGCCACCTGCCATCCGGATTCCCCCACCACACCCGAAGGACCTAGGTCTGAGTCTCACGGGTGCATGAACGTTAAAGTGTAAAATACCATACCCCTACAACACCATAGGTGTGATAGGGTGACTCACCTCAGCACCCCCGGACGTAAAACAAAACAAACACCTCAGCACCTGTCACTCAGTGACTCAGTGCTGTATTTCTATTTCATTTGTCAGAGTTTCATCATCACTGAGTACTTGAACATCCAGTATTATGAGGAGAGTGTATTACATTGTATACCAGCTGTCGTAGCACCACCTGGGGGAGAATCAGCTCACCACAGTGTGGGCGATAATAGAGCTGCTCACACTAACTCATCTGGTAGTGTATTGACGGCTGTCATGTGTGAGTGGACTGTCCACCTCCATATCCCCAAAGACCATTTTTCAGCCCCACCTTCTGTCCAACCCTCTACCCTCCTGATCACCACTCACTCTCTTCTCGCCCCCTTTCTATCCCTTCTTCAATGTCAGTGTTTAAGATAACATACCCCATTTCAAACGCAGCCTATGGGAAGTTTGGCCACCTGACTGCAGGCCCTGTGGAATTTTGTCCTCTTGATGATCTGTACCCTCCACTTTTCTAGGTTTACCAGGAATTCATGGTTTAAATTCCAAGATTTCTGTATCAAATTATGTTAAATTCCTGGGAAAATGTGTCTAAAGTCCAGTTTTCCTGTGTGTTTTTTTTTCGGCCAGTGAGTTGCATCTCTGTCCCTCCCTCATTGCTTCCTGTCGTCTTATCCCTCCCTTCCTTCTTCCTCACCCCCCCCAACCACCTGTCAATGCTCCCTCCCTATAGCTCAGAGTCAATCAGTGTTACTGTGGCCTGTTTGTGTTAACCCCGAACAGCTCGTACAGTGCACTGAGGTTGGTGGCCGGCTTGCCTCCCACACCCTGTCATTATAGACTCCATCCACCCCCGCAAACTGCCTCATACCTGGACACAGCCCTGGGACATCAGTGCGCCGCTCTACTGGGATCTACTCCACACCAGGTAGCAGCAGCACACAGGGGCGGACCCAGAAGGGGTGGGAGGGGGAAAAGCAAAGAAAATTTCGTTATGGGGGGCACAAGCGGGTTTTCAGGCCACATTTCCAATAGTTAAGAGTCATAGCCTGGCCCAATTTCAGGGGGTATAGAGGGGGGGGCACGTGCACACATATTCTCTACGCTCATTTCCATTTTTTCCCCTATAGAATTGTAGTCTAAATCTGACCAAAATATGTACTGGTTTTTGAATCATTCCCGTTGTTCTCCTGGAAAGTGCAGGGCGATTAAACTCTTTAATTAGAGGAAATGGATCAGAAATACTTGTTCTGTACACCTGTATCATGTTATATCAGCTTTGCTGCTATCAGGGGCTGTACATGTACACTGTACAGTGCACGTCTGTATCCTAATCAAACCAAACCTACTAGTATCTAATCTCTGTCAGACCTCAGCCAATAATCGTCTTAACACAACTCCGCTGCAGGAAGTTAGCAACATGTTGGTTGAGACAACAACCTTCCTAGAAACCAATCCACATGTTCCTAGATACATGATAATTGTTTCCTTCCTAGAAGTGGCAAAGTATAACAAGACGCAAGACCAAAAGAAGAAGAAAAAAACAATTGTGTTTTGGTTTCCTGAAAATGAAAACTGTTCTGAGCAATTTTCTCTATAGAAAATGTTTAATTTATATGTCTAAGTGATCATTTTCTTTTCCTGGCATTTCTAAATTTGTATCAAATGGTTGTGTACGATAGAATTGCCACCCCAAGTTTGTTTTTTTTTCGCCAACTAGCAAGGACCTTGAAAGTGATGAGAAAACCGCCTTAAAATAAAGAAGAAGAAATCAGAATTTCTGACCATGTAACCTGAAACAAAGATGCAATTTGTGGTTTGTCTAAGATTGTTCTGCCCCGGTCGGGATAAAGCTGATAGAGCGGTGGGAGGAGGGAAGAGGGGGGAGGGTCTGATAATGGAAGGCACTTATCTCATAGCCATGCTAATGAAGGAAATAATTGGAAACGCCCTGATACCCTGAGTCCGTTATGTTAAGTGTATTGGGCACACTTCAGTGGTACCTTGATGTTAGAGCAATGATTGGAGTTTTTTTAGGTTGTTAGTTCAAACCCTAAGTAGGGGCATATGAATGGCGCTCTATAAATCAAGAGAGATTTGCCTACTGCCAGTTTGCCTAGCATTCAGCAAAGAGGTTGGTAAACCAGAGAGTCGGGGAGCAAAACTTCAGCCTTCTAATGTGTGCAGGACATGCGTCCACTGGAGAGAAAATTTGATATTAGCTAGCGCCAAAACAGTTTGCACGTTACTGTAGAATGAAAGAGGTAAGAAAAAAAAATTAGTTCCTTCCACGGAGGATGGAAAAAAATTTGAAGCTTGCTCAAAACTTTTTAAAATTTTTGTCGCGTCTCCACCTGAAAATTATCCTGCTTGCGAAATGACCACTTCCATCTTTCAAGCACGTTTCTGAAAATACTTTTTCATGTTCACCTTAATAGAATAACAGTGAAACTGGCTGTGTCCATTGCGTTCTGAAAACCTGTTGGTGTTGGAATGTAACACCTAAGCACCTGTTAGTAGGAGGATAGTGAGAAGAGAATACAGAGCATACTAGCGGCCAGCTTGGATTGGCTGAAATCCTTCACTAGTGTGGTGGGATTGTGGGCAAGGCTTGACCTATATCTGACAAGATTTTTATTCCCATGGCGCAGTGCTGGGGGAATGGTGAAAGTAGTCCCGGCCAGCTATCCCAGTATCCCACCACATCAGAGAAGGATTCGCCTGAGAATACAAGCTGAGGTTAGATTGAATACAGAGATAGAGAGTGCATAGAAGTGGGTCAGTGCTGGGATGAGGTAGGAGAGGCTGGGGCATGTTTGAGTAGTGTACTCGGCCCCCACATGTTGCTATTTGAGAGAGGAATGTGCCCTGATGGTGGTGTCTGTATGCTGCAAAATGCCGCTGGTATGGTATATATTATCCGCCCATATCATGGTCCTTTTTGATCTCCCACTCATGACATCCCTTTTCCATGTTTTCCCTCTCTGCGCCCCATTCCGCTAACATCCCCAACCCTAGGATCCCTCTCCACACCCTCTTCCCTCCCTACACTCACTTCCCTGACCTCCCCAAACCTAGTATCCTTCCATAGGCCTTCGTCCTCCCTGCACCACTTCTCTAACTACCTCAACCCTATAGCATCCCTCTCCGCCCCTCTTGCCTCCCTGCACTCCCTCCCCTAACTTCCCCAAACATAACCTCCCTCTCTTTATCCATGAGGTGTAAGAACCTTAGGACGTTAAACAAATCAGTCAATCAATCTCTTTATCCCTTCTCCCCTTCCTGTACCCCTCCGATATCCTCCCCATTACCAGCCTCCCTTCTCCTCCCCATTACCAGCCTCCCTTCTCCGTCCTTCCTCCTGCTCTGTACTCACTCCTTTACCTCCTCATCCCTAGCTGCCCAGTCCTTCCTCCTGTCCTTCTCGTTCACCCTCCCCCTGTGAAGTAGGGACCTTCATGTGAGGGCATGACGGAGCAGAATAACTTCATCGGGAGTCCATGAAGTCCCCTTCCATACTAACAGTGGGTATACCGGATTCGTAAAAGGCGACAAACTCGGGGTTCCTTGTGAGCATGTGGGCAGCTGGTGTCCATATGAGCGTGTGGGCAGCTGGTGTCCATATGCATGGGCCTGGGCCTACATGCTTGTCTTTTTTCATGGGTTTCCCCCTCAGTGAACCATGTTTGAGTAACCAAAGGCCATGGTTTGTCTGGCCCTGCCTATGGGAAGAGGCAAATAAAAGAACACTTGCTGTCCTTCATAAAGAGATGGGTAATGAAGCCCCTGTAGCAGTTTTTAACCTGACCCCTCATAGATTTGGTCATTCATCTCATAGATTCAGTCATCCATAGAAACGGTCACCGCTGTGATGGACAAGGAGTGTATAAATACCTGTCTAGCTGTATGTACAAGCAACTTTTATATACCTGTCCAAATTGAGAAAGAAAGGACTGAATGTCCGATCTAACCTGAGTAAGTCTCGTGAAATACCGCGACGTAAAACTAATCAGTCAACCAGTCTTGTTCACCACTATGTTTCTTCATTCTGCTCCTCACAACCCTATGACGTATAATTGCGCACATATTATGTAATTGGGCATTGCTGATAATGTACATCCACTATGGCCACTATGTTGCATATAATCAAGTTCAAAAGCACCTTAAGACCCACTCATACTAGTAGCACCATCACTAGCATTCTCTATGTCATGAGTACACATGCGATTTGGGGATTTATTCTATGTATTCACAGGGTTTATGCCACCTTACCACCTTCAATCCAGTTTGTATGTGAAGGAACTCTTGTCTAGATCCGGGCTTCCCTAGCCCACTTAAAAGGGTCTATTTCTCCACTTTTCTATCCCCCCAGGATGTGTGTGGTGCAGATATGCGCAGGCACTGACATTCCCTTGTGAAATTGTGTAATGTAGTTCTCGCCATGAATATGACCTTAGCTGTTGAAATGGCATTAAACATCTATTACTCACTCACTTGTCTAGGTCTCCAATTAACCCATCTTGTGGAATTTTTCACAGTGAGTGAAAATAATCATACCAGAGTTTAGGATAAATCTGGTTGTTTTTTACACATGGTAATTCTGCCAGGTTCTAGCTCTAATCTCGCGACTTTTTGGCTGGAACTATACCGCAATGCTGTAAGATGTATCATACAACCAACAGCACAGCGCGAATTGAGCCAGACTCTTGAGATAATTGTGTACCCTCATACAGCAGCTGATCGCAACATCGAAAAGATAAATAAAAGTAAAGCGACATAAAGGACAAGAAATCCTTTGTACCTCTAGGTAGACCGCTGTTTCTGCTTCACCCAAAATGGGATCTCAGCAGTTTCAGTCTCCCAGTTTGTGTATTTATGCTTGTCAGGGAGGGTGTACTGCAATTTGAGTCCCTGCCCTAACCCATTCTTATGGTGATAAATCTAACTAGAGTGATCAATCCAATAACCACAGTTCAAACACACTGTCTCAAGCCAAAATCCCACCAGGTGAAAACCATGGGGTGGAAAAGGCATGTTGAAAAAAAAAATAGAAAAAGGAAAGCTAAAGAATATAGCAGGAGAGGCTGAAAAAAATCCGTCGCTCAGTGTGATGTGCTATTACCGAATCATTAGTGCTATACATTAACCTGTTAGCCACCATGTTGGATCGAAGCGGGCTGCAGGGTGATGAAATTCAAATGAATTGTCATCAAAGCATAGAGGGAGCAGCTCACCAGGCTAAAAATAGCCTGGTGATGTCTATAGAGGAAGTCACTCATAGTAAGGGGTCAGCCCACCCCTCAGTCCAGCTACAGTGGTATACGGTGTACACCAGCCTTCGGTGACAGCCAAGGTGGTGTGGGTTATGTTAATATAGTTCTGTAATACCCTGCACCCGCACCAAAGCGGGGACATCCAGAATTTGGCCATATTTGGGGCTTCAAAATTTCTTATACCGTAAAACCCTGTGTATAAGCCGCATCCTGAGTTAAGGAACATTCTATAAGCTACCCTAAGGGTCAGAAATGGTATATAATATGCGGCTTGTGCTTGGGGTTCTACAGCAGTGTTTTAGAGGGAAAGCCTGCCCATAAGCAGCATCTGCAGTTTATGAATATCCTATAAGATGCACTATGCATCTGGATTATGGTTGGAGTCTGGAAATAAGGTATTCAGTGTGCGGGTTGTTATACCTACTGTCAGGCGTCTCACAATTAAGACATGGGGTAAGAGGTGTACCTGCTTCATCCTGACTTTATATAAAGGAAAGGAAAAAGATATTGGAAAACGTGAGGGGCAAGGTAGTCAGGGAGTTATGGATGGTGAACACTAATGTAGTCAGGCAGCGCTCAATAGCAGACAACAGTCATTAGGAACGTTACTTTGCCAATATAGTACTTCCTAGAATCTATGATTACTGCCTCGGTGCCCACTCCATTGTCAGCCCTGATGGATACGTATCGATTCTGTGCGTTTTGTGTGTGGGATAGAGAAGTACTGATGTGTGTGTGTGTGGGGGGGGGGGGTTATATACATGCACACGCGACTTGCTCCAAGTGCTAAACAATGGCAATGGTTTGCAAAAGATGTTTCATGTATGGGCCATGCATAAAGGATTCCCCACACGGGGTACATGGTCCCCCTTTTTTGTTGGCTGCTCAATGTGAGATCTATCTCAGATTAGTGTGTGCAGCCAGCCAAAAAGGATAATCTAACTCGCCTCCATGTTGGGTATCCATTTTGTACGGCTGTGCACACTTATGTCATTCATCATGTTAGAATAGGACTGGAGAGACCTAAGTAGTATGTCGTGTGGCAGCGACAACGACAATACCGGTATATTGATTTCCTAAAATCCATCCCACATGGCTTATTTTATCCAATTTTAGATAAGTAAATCGATAGTATTGACTACTAAATGACTCTGTTAACATATGCTCTAAATTGTTGCCCTGACTTGTAATTTGATTGATTAACCAGGAAGTTTTAATAGTTCTGGGGGGCTATTTTTGAAACTGCATTAGCTGACTTCCTGAGTTTTATCAGGAAATCACTCTGAAGTTTGAATAATGAAAACATGTTTAAGCAGGGCAACAGCTGGAGTAGAATCACCATCAAAATCAATACTTTTAAAGTTTATCAAACCACATTTTTCTTCCACTGTGCATGGTCTTCTATTCTAAAACTAATGATGCGGTCCTCACGAGTTACTCAGTTGCAGTCCTTGTGAGTTACTTACTTGCAATCCTTGATTAACCAAGAAGTTTTAATAGTTCTGGGGGGCTATTTTTGAAACTGTATCTATGGTAGAATTGATTGTGGACTCATGTTTGCCCCTGTAGTTCCCTTACAGGGTTAAGTCATGTATATATGTGGTAGTATTGACGGTGAACTCATGTCTGCCCCTGTAGTTCCCTTACAGGGTTAAGTCATGTATATATGTGGTAGTATTGACGGTGGACTCATGTCTGCCCCTGTAGTTCCTGTACAGGGTTAAGCCGTGTATATATGTGGTAGTATTGACTGTGGACTCATGTCTGCCCCTGTGCTTCCCTTACAGGGTTAAGTCATGTATATATGTGGTAGTATTGACTGTGGACTCATGTCTGCCCCTGTGCTTCCCTTACAAGGTTAAGTCATGTATATATGTGGTAGTATTGACTGTGGAATCATGTCTGCCCCTGTGCTTCCCTTACAGGGTTAAGTCATGTATATATGGGGTAGTATTGACTGTGGACTCATGTCTGCCCCTGTGCTTCCCTTACAGGGTTAAGTCATGTATATATGTGGTAGTATTGACTGTGGACTCATGTCTGCCCCTGTGCTTCCCTTACAGGGTTAAGTCATGTATATATGTGGTAGTATTGACTGTGGAATCATGTCTGCCCCTGTGCTTCCCTTACAGGGTTAAGTCATGTATATATGTGGTAGTATTGATTGTGGACTCATGTCTGCCCCTGTAGTTCCTGTACAGGGTTAAGCCATGTATATATGTGGTAGTATTGACGGTGAACTCATGTCTGCCCCTGTGCTTCCCTTACAAGGTTAAGTCATGTATATATGTGGTAGTATTGACTGTGGACTCATGTCTGCCCCTGTGCTTCCCTTACAGGGTTAAGTCATGTATATATGTGGTAGTATTGACTGTGGACTCATGTCTGCCCCTGTAGTTCCTGTACAGGGTTAAGCCGTGTATATATGTGGTAGTATTGACTGTGGACTCATGTCTGCCCCTGTGCTTCCCTTACAGGGTTAAGTCATGTATATATGTGGTAGTATTGACTGTGGACTCATGTCTGCCCCTGTGCTTCCCTTACAGGGTTAAGTCATGTATATATGTGGTAGTATTGACTGTGGACTCATGTCTGCCCCTGTGCTTCCCTTACAGGGTTAAGTCATGTATATATGTGGTAGTATTGACTGTGGACTCATGTCTGCCCCTGTGCTTCCCTTACAGGGTTAAGTCATGTATATATGTGGTAGTATTGACGGCGGACTCATCTCTGCCCCTGTAGTTCCCTTACAGGGTTAAGTCATGTATATATGTGGTAGTATTGACGGTGGACTCATGTCTGCCCCTGTAGTTCCCTTACAGGGTTAAGTCATGTATATATGTGGTAGTATTGACTGTGGACTCATGTCTGCCCCTGTGCTTCCCTTACAGGGTTAAGTCATGTATATATGTGGTAGTATTGACTGTGGACTCATGTCTGCCCCTGTGCTTCCCTTACAGGGTTAAGTCATGTATATATGTGGTAGTATTGACGGGGAACTCATGTCTGCCCCTGTAGTTCCCTTACAGGGTTAAGTCATGTATATATGTGGTAGTATTGACTGTGGACTCATGTCTGCCCCTGTAGTTCCCTTACAGGGTTAAGTCATGTATATATGTGGTAGTATTGACTGTGGACTCATATCTGCCCCTGTGCTTCCCTTACAGGGTTAAGTCATGTATATATGTGGTAGTATTGACTGTGGACTCATGTCTGCCCCTGTGCTTCCCTTACAGGGTTAAGTCATGTATATATGTGGTAGAATTGACGGGGAACTCATGTCTGCCCCTGTAGTTCCCTTACAGGGTTAAGTCATGTATATATGTGGTAGTATTGACTGTGGACTCATGTCTGCCCCTGTAGTTCCCTTACAGGGTTAAGTCATGTATATATGTGGTAGTATTGACTGTGGACTCATATCTGCCCCTGTGCTTCCCTTACAGGGTTAAGTCATGTATATATGTGGTAGTATTGACTGTGGAATCATGTCTGCCCCTGTGCTTCCCTTACAGGGTTAAGTCATGTATATATGTGGTAGTATTGACGGTGAACTCATGTCTGCCCCTGTGCTTCCCTTACAGGGTTAAGTCATGTATATATGTGGTAGTATTGACGGCGGACTCATTTCTGCCCCTGTAGTTCCCTTACAGGGTTAAGTCATGTATATATGTGGTAGTATTGACGGTGGACTCATGTCTGCCCCTGTAGTTCCCTTACAGGGTTAAGTCATGTATATATGTGGTAGTATTGACTGTGGACTCATGTCTGCCCCTGTGCTTCCCTTACAGGGTCGGGCTTCCCTAGCCCACATAGAAGGATCTACATCTCTTCTTTCCTATCTCCTCAGGATGTGTGTGGTGCACATGTGCGTGGGCACTGACACATTCCTCTCTGATATTGTGTAATGTCATTCTCGCCATGAATATGACCTTAGCTGTCGAAATGGTGTTAAACATGTATTACTCACTCACTCATTCCCTTACAGGGTTAAGCCGTGTATATATGTGGTTGTATTGACGGTGGACTCATGTCTGCGCCTGTAGTTACCTTACATGGTTAAGTCATGTATATATGTGGTAGTATTGACGGTGGACTCATGTCTGCCCCTGTAGTTCCCTTACAGGGTTAAGTCATGTATATATGTGGTAGTATTGACGGTGGACTCATGTCTGCCCCTGTAGTTCCCTTACAGGGTTAAGCTGTGTATATATGTGGTAGTATTGATTGTGGACTCATGTCTGCCCCTGTGCTTCCCTTACAGGGTTAAGCCATGTATATATGTGGTAGTATTGATTGTGAACTCATGTCTGCCCCTGTGCTTCCCTTACAGTGTTAAGTCATGTATATATGGGGTAGTATTGATTGTGGACTCATGTCTGCCCCTGTTGTTCCCTTACAGGGTTAAGCCGTGTATATATGTGGTAGTATTGACTGTGGAATCATGTCTGCCCCTGTGCTTCCCTTACAGGGTTAAGTCATGTATATATGTGGTAGTATTGACTGTGGAATCATGTCTGCCCCTGTAGTTCCCTTACAGGGTTAAGTCATGTATATATGGGGTAGTATTGACTGGACTCATGTCTGCCCCTGTGCTTCCCTCACAGGGTTAAGTCATGTATATATGTGGTAGTATTGACTGTGGACTCATGTCTGCCCCTGTGCTTCCCTTACAGGGTTAAGTCATGTATATATGTGGTAGAATTGACGGTGGACTCATGTCTGCCCCTGTGCTTCCCTTACAGGGTTAAGTCATGTATATATGTGGTAGTATTGACTGTGGACTCATGTCTGCCCCTGTGCTTCCCTTACAGGGTTAAGTCATGTATATATGTGGTAGTATTGACTGTGGACTCATGTCTGCCCCTGTGCTTCCCTTACAGGGTTAAGTCATGTATATATGTGGTAGTATTGACGGGGAACTCATGTCTGCCCCTGTAGTTCCCTTACAGGGTTAAGTCATGTATATATGTGGTAGTATTGACGGTGGACTCATGTCTGCCCCTGTAGTTCCTGTACAGGGTTAAGCCGTGTATATATGTGGTAGTATTGACGGTGGACTCATGCCTGCTCCTGTGCTTCCCTTACAGGCTGATTGAGGTGTTTGTACGTGGACCCTGCACCCACCCTGCCTCCTCCTTCTCCACAACCAACGACCCAGGTAAGGCTCACTACACTGAATCACTTAACTCTCTACTCTAGACATTTTTATATCACCTCTACTAGTTCCATTTTTTTGTATGTGTGCGAATACATGCAGATAGGTGCATAGGGAAGGGGTGGGGGAGGATTGGATTTAAATTGACTTCTGCAAGTAACAGTTTTACGGTAGATTCTAACTTATCTGTCTCAAGTACTTGGAAGTTTACCTCGATTATAGCACATATACATTTGTTGTGCTGTTCTTCCTTTTTTCAACGCCACAAACGCCTTACATTAACATTAGTAACATCACACATAAAGGACTATGAATGGTAATTGAATATATTGCAAAAGGCTTTAAACTGACACTGATTAAAAAAGTGGATATCTAGCCATCATAAGTGGTGACATATGCATGTATTTCTGCGACATGAAGCGCTACAAGTTGAATTTAGGATATGTAGCGGACATATTGTGTCTTGTCAATTTTGACGGGTTTTTTGTGTCCTATAATTTCACTCAATAATATTGAGTCTGTGATAGTCCATGAGCATTGTTCACCACTTAGTTTTCAGTGCAGCTGTCTGTATTGTGACTGCTGTGAGTATAGACTTGTCTGGGCTAACATAGATCTATATAGACCTACAGTAACCCACGTGTTGCCGCTATCACGTCAGCAACATTATTGACCTATACCGTAATCTCCCGCGTATAAGGCGCGTCTGATACGGGGGGGGGGGGTTTAGTTCCCATTGGATCCACAAGGGGGACACCAAGACCTTTCTTTTGATATCTTACATGCCCCCTTGGTCAAAATAGGACAAAAGGGGGCCCAGTAGGGTCCAAGGTGGCCCAAGCTACACATAGGTTTTTGAATTTTGAAAATTCATCCAGTAGAACCAAAGTTATGAATTTTTCATTTTTTTGAGAATTTTCCAAAACTAGCTGCGCCTTATACGCGGACTGCGCCTTATACGCGGGAGATTACGGTATGTGGGTTTTCAAGAAGAATATGTTTATTTTTCGCGAACATAAAAATCAGTATCAGAATCATTTTGAAAAGTGAAAAAAGGTGTTGAAGGGAATCCCCAATTCTCTCCAATAAATTAAACCTATTAGTAAATGGAATGAGGACAAATTATGATTATACAATAACATCATTTTGACATTTCCTATTGTTGATAAAAAATGATACTATAAATATTAAGTGCCACAAAAATAAGATGTCTCCAGGTGGATGACTCATAACCGGAAGTACTTCTTTGTAGTGACCAGGAGCAGAATGTTTTACTTGTTTTTCTTTAAATTGATGACATTTTTATTTCACCGAAATTATGTAAATAGAAGGCACTATTTGGGTGGGTGGTAGCAGAGGGTAAACCACCTCATACTAGCTCACGAGGAGACAGCAAATACAGACAGACACAACTTGACATAGTCCCACATGAAATTTCTAGAATAATGACAATAAAAATGAGCCTTACATTCTGAGGGGAATAGGTCAGATGGAAGTTCAAACAGCAGCCTGTGGCATTACTCAGCAGAAGTTGGAATAGAATTTTATGAAAGAATGTCTGTCATTATGATTTGCTCATCTAAATGCATGTGGTGTACTCTGCTGTATTAATCCTACCCTCCTCACGTTCAGAGTAAATAGACTAAAAACCAACATGTATGTTAAACAGGTATTGTCAGAACACTTGTACTTTGTTGTGCTTCATTTTTGGTCGGTTTTTGACATTATTTGCCCCTAGACTGCACTGTTTGCTGTTGAGCTCGGTAGCACCGGTGTGAAATCATTGCGGACACTCCAGATTTCATGACGCGACATTTTTATGACAGAAAGAAGCTGTCAAATAGACATGGTACTTTAGGGGCCGGAGGTTAAGGTAGTGTGATCTGTGTGTGTTCTTATGGGATGTGTGGGGATGGGGGCGCCTTATGATAGTTTTTTTTTTTTTTTTAATTTATTTTGTTGAGAATGATGTTCTTGCTGAATTGCTTCCCATTCTTCTTATGGACCACTTCCTTTAAACGCTAGGGGTGATAATGCAGGGATGTAAGTTAATGTGAATTCGACATACTTTCTTGGGTGAAAGTATTGTAATATCATACATGAACTATGAATTCAGAATTCCGATGTGCATCTTCAGCAGTTGGCCCAGCATTTTTCATACACCCTGACATATTTCTGATAAGTGAAATCATAATGGAGGGTATACTGCTATGATGTGCTACCCTGTCCGCTACTTCGAGATGCCATTTTCTCCTATGTCATTAGGAATTCCCAATTTTCTGGGAGATTTTTGTTAGATTATGCAAGTTTACTAAAGCTCTACTTCTGGGAACACACCAGGGCTATACTGCCTGCCAGGTGTATAATTGCGAAGAAAAAAAAAAGACAAACAAAAAACATGAACCTGGAGGCATTGTGAAGGCTCAACATACCGGTACTTGAGTGATACCACTGCCCCAGGCACTGTCCACACTCTACCACCCCCTCCACTACCCCCAACCCCTCCCACATGTATGTATACAAGCTATGCTTTGACGTCATACCCCTGCTGCTAGAGAAGTTTGTACACATGGATGACATTGTGAATATGCACAATGATGCACAACTATTGTGTGGATTATCGTTTGTTTATTCTCGGGGTTATTCTCTCTCTGTCTCCCTCTCTCTCTCTCTCTCTCTCTCTCTCTCTCTCTCTCTCTCTCTCTCACACTCTCAACATCGATCTCCCTCTTGTCTGTCTTTGTCTCTCATTCTCTTAAAATGCTAGATTAGAATTCTTGCATCTTCTCAAAATCATTGACCCTTAAATTATGTATTGTCAAAGTACCTGGTAAATGCCTGCCGTATATATCAAAAGTTCATGTTAAAAGTTTGATAGGTGAACGAAGTGGCAGATACAACTTTATAAGAACAAGTGTCTCGGCATGTAAATAATACTTGAAACTTGTTATTGTCTAAACTTTTAACAGACATACAGTTCTATAGTAACTTGACCTGCGTGTATTAGTGCAGACTGGTGTGATTCCTGTGACACCTAGAATTTTCTCTCAAGAATCCCTGGAAACTGCCAAATATGTTGAACCTTTATGCCAGTTTTGCAGACAATTCTACAGACTACTTGGAAGTTTAGTGACACCCATATACCTCAATGTGTGTGGATGTCCCTAAGTTTCCTACTTCAGTAAAATTAAATGCTATGTATCATATCTAAATTCTTACATTGGAGGGGAGATTATTTTTTGAACAAATTTAAACTTTATTTGGTCTAGTGGTACATACATCATGCAAACATAGACATGCAGTGTATTTTGTCGTTATGTATTAGAAATATAACGCCTGTATAAGTTTGTCTAAGTACATTCGTTGATATATTACACGATTACCTATTTTACAAGGTAATTCTTTTTGATAATAACACGACCAAACAGTTAATGACCAGATCGTCATTTCAAAAATGTTGTTATGATCTGACCACTTAAATCATTACAGATATTCATACAATTATACGATATAATAACAATTATTTTGAACAATTTGGGGCACTTTCCATCTACTTTAAGTACAAGAAAGTAATCGATACCCCCCCTAGTCGTAGAAATGATTTTAATTTTATACAGCATGCGCAGATACTATCTAATATGCTAGCATTGACAAAGTCGACGGAGACAATCATCATTGGTCTTTAAATAGACCGTTATTATTGCACTTTAAGAAGTAGGTTTAACAATATGTATAATTGTTTTACAATATATCTTAGATATCGATAGATTGCATCATACATTTCTTTGATAAAGCTTTGAATTTATCTTTGTCCCTAGTATTTCTGATATCTGTCTCTAAATTATTCCACGTTTGGGCACATAGACATTCAGGAGATTTTGTGTAAGCTGTGCAGTTAATTTTCATATAGTTTAATACAGGAGCACTTGAAAATCTTGTCATTCTAACAGTGGGTTTAATATATTCTTCCTTAGTGGATCTCTTATAAGCCAGCATTTTTATATGATGTAGTCTCCTAGCTTCAAGATTCGGACTCATAGTTTCTCTATGTACAAAATCTGTTGGGGTCAGTACATGTACATCTAGACAGGTTTTTAAACATTTATTTTGCAATCTCTGCAGTACTTGTAGCAAATCAGCATTGGCTCCATTGTATAAGATATCACAGTAATCGATAATTGGTATTATATGCATTTTGTACATTCTTATTCTTGCTGCAGTTGATAAATATTTTCTTGTTTTATACAAAATTAATGATTTGAACCGAACACTCTTGATAACATTTCTCATATACATATTAAAATTCATTTCTTGGTCGAGGGTGACCCCTAAATATTTGTATGATTGAACATTCATTAAAGTTTTACCATTGAGGACAATCTTAGGTTTTTGTATTCTCTTCAATTTAACTGCTGAAGCAAAGGTCATTATTTTCGTCTTGGTTTCATTCATTGTAAGTTTGTTGGCTGAAGACCAGAGAGAGAAGGAATTAAGTGCAATAGTCAACTGATTTGTTAGAGTTTCTAAGTTTTTTCCAGATACATACAGTACAGAGTCATCTGCGTATAACAAAGTTTTGTGATCATCATTTTCAGAAATGCAGTCATTTATATACAATAGGAAGAACAAAGGACCCAAAATTGAGCCCTGTGGTACGCCACATGTTAGACTTGCTTTATCAGAACGTATATGGTTGGTTATAGTACATTGTTGTCTCCTTGATAAGTAATTCTCTATTAAGGTTAAATTTCTATTTCTGACTCCGTATTGTTCTAATTTCTTTAATAATATCAAATGATTAACCGAATCAAACGTTTTTTTTATATCAATAAAGGCAGCCATTGTTATATTACCTTCATTTCTATTTTTTAATACATCATCAACTAATACTGAGATAGAGTCTAGTGTAGATTTACATTTCTGGTATCCACCTTGATTTTTCGATAAAATATCAAATCTTTCTAAATGTTCACTTAGTTTGTTATGTATGAGTCTTTCTAGGATTTTTCCCGGTACTGGTAGAACACTTATCGGTCTAAGGTTAGAGACATTGGATGGGTCCCCCCCTTTGGGGAGGGGAGTCACCGTAGCAATTTTCCAACTATCAGGGATTTGGCCTGTAATCGTAATCAAGTTAATGATTTTTATAAATTTTTGAGGGAATTTTAACATAGTTTTTTTTAATATATCAGTAGATAAATAGTCAATGGCAGATGATTTGGTTATGTCTATGTCAGATAAACATTTCATGATTTCCTCATCTGTAAAGTTCATCTCAGGCATATCCACCTCACATCTCGTACCCTTAAAATTAAATATGGTTTGATGTTGTTCCACCAGTCTAGGACCAATTTCTGCGAAAAAATTATTTATATAAGTAGAAGTATCATTAATTGAAATTACATGGCCGTTTTCGTCAGTTAACATGATTGATTTGCTATTAGATTTGTTAGAAGGTAAAATATCCTTTATAGTACTCCAAAATTTCTTAGAATCTTTCTTAAATACCTCAGATAGGTTGGAATAATATGTTTCCTTAGCCAATTCAATGTCTCTATTTACCTGGTTTCTACTCTCTCTAGCTCTATGCCATGATATAATATCCATATTTTTTCTGGCTAATTTTAATAATGCATTTTTGTCGTTGATCTTTTCAAGTAGCTCATTAGACATGCATGGGCTAGGTTTGTTTACCACCTTGAAACTTTTTACCGGACATTGCAGGTCTAACATTCTTTTTATCATGTTTTCTAGTATAGACCAGCAAACACTTGCGTCATTTGATTCATTAAAATGGTCCCAATTACAATTTTCTAAGTCTAAATAAAATTTTTCTATATTAAGTTTATTATATGATCTACCAAGAAAGGTTCTAAAATTTTTCTTTGTGTGTATTTGGGCTTTTAAGATATGTACCGGTAGGTGGTCAGACAGGTGTATGTTCAATGGACCACTGGAGGTAATGGTATCACAATTAGAGAAGATCAAGTCTATACACGTGTTTGTACCTGATGTGGTTGTGACTTCGTTAACAAGTTGTACAAAATTAAAATGATCAAAGGTTTCTATAAGAAGCTGCTTATCTGGGGTATTAGTTAGTACATTTACATTGAAATCCCCAAGGATAAAAATATCATATCTATCCAAGTTGTCTATTTGTAGTAGTAGGGCTCGCATGGTATTACAGAATTCCATAAGATTTCCCGAAGGTGGTCTATAGATATTACATACAATACATTTTTTATTTGCACCTTTAGCTGATAGTAACCATTGTACTTCTATATTTTCATTAATCCTATTCAAGGCTTTAAATCTATCTATTGAACATGATAGACTTTCATCGACATACGCACAAGTCCACCTCCTCTATATATACTGATACGATCTTGACGAAAGAGATTATACCTTGGGAAGCTATATAAATTACTACAATCCATTTCGTTCAACCAGGTCTCAGAAAATAATATAATATCTATGAAAATATTATTCAGCTCCTCTTTGATCTTCGGAGCTGTTGTAATCCACTCCTCTGTAGGATATTTGGCAATGGAAAAGATTAGACAGTTTATGGTGGTGTGATTTGAACATTAGACCGTCAGGTGTATCAGCCTCATTGGCTTTCTGCATGTTCAGATCTTGGTATGGTAGCTGGTGAAGTTGACTGTGTTCGAAGGGCTTCTTCTCTATTATAACTCTACGTTGTCTCAGCTGTGTGTTGTACCCCTGTCGTTTCGCCAAATAGTGCATGGCACGCAAGTCATTAAATTCCCTTTGCTCTGTCTCTCCAAGTTCATCCCCAATGGATACATGCTTATATAGAAACTTGCCTTTTAAATTCTTGAGGAGCCTCATCAGTTTCGCTTTGGTGTATACATTATTGAACACAATTTTAATCGGTCGATGAGTTTTCTTGTTTACATCATGGGCGCCGCCATCTTGGTTTCGTGTGACGGGTGTTCCTGCGCGACTACAACTTTGTACACTTTCGATGCCAAAATCCGCGCGCACATCCCTGAACAGTTGGTTGATCTTTTCCAATAAGTTTTCATTATCGGATTCCTCTAGGCCTTTTACAACGACAATTTTTCTCTTGATGTCTTCATCTATTTTCTCGAATCTCTGTGCATGTTTTAATAGCAGGTCTATTTGCGCCTGGATATTTTGTGTGTGTGCCGTCATGGCGTCTCCAGTCTCTTTGACAGTGGTGGATACAGAATTTAATGTTCCTTCTGTGGAAGTTAGTCTAGCTGTTATACCATCCAGGGTAGTGTTAATGGTTGTAGAGGTATTGTTTAAGGTATCCATAGAATCCTTGAACCCATCGAGACTAGTTTTCATCTCAAGTTGAAGCTCCTCCACAGTTTTGACTTGCTTGTCAATAGAGTTGATATCAACTATATAATAAATGGTCAATAAGACAAAAGTGGGGGGGGGGGAAATATATATATATATATATATATATATATATATATATATATATATATATATATATATATAATAAATGGTCAAGTGTCTCTCCTATACAGATTTTTGGATATAGTCTGTGATTGGAGAATAGAAATACTTCCAGCTAGTGGAGTTCAAGAGTACTTCTCCCCATGATCTGGGGAGAATGTCATCAGACATGGCCATTGGGTATCATGCCCTCAAATACCTGCAGGGACTAGCGTACATTGCTTTTGTGCATCACCCGGACCAACTAACGAGAGCCTGGAAGTATCATGCGCCATCAAAGTGTGAATAGTATTTGAACCCACATGAGAGTATGGTGTGGTTAGGTGAACCACTGGAGGAGCGCTTTTTAGCCTGCAGTGGTGAATGAAGGCTCACCCTGACTGAGGGACTCCTCAAAGTGGCTTTTTAGTTTTTACTGCAGGGTAGGTAAAGAAGATTGGTAGTGGTTAGCGCCACTCCCCTTCTCCACACCTCTATCACTTTCACCACCCAGGTGGTGTAGTCATGTCCTGGGTCTGCTACCTGAGTGTATTCCTTTACATCTCACTTGCATTAAGTCGCAATGTACCGATGTTTTACTGCTAGAATGACTGTTGTTCATCAATAAGGTCACATGGCTGGGATAATGCTAGGGATTGCAGTCTATTAGTCAATTCGGCGATTTTGTTTATATTTTGATTAGCCAAAATTAAAAAAAAAACTATTAGCCAAACATTACTTCATATGTAAAACCTGCCTAAGAAGCTGACCAAAATTTGGGATTTTAAGCCAAAGTTGGCTTCCAGCATTTCTTTAAGTTTTAATCAAGTGAATTACTGGTAGTCATATGTGTTCCTTTCACCTTCTAAATTGTATTTTATCCACAAGAGGGCTCGGGGGGCACCTTCTAGGCAGGTTTTGACAGAGGGAATTCTGAAAATGAGCTGGCAGAAAGAACCCTTTTACGATTACAATTATCGGACAACTACATACTTTAGTTTGACATTATAACTCATTTTCACATGGACATTAGAGGCTTAAAATGTAATTTGTCACACATATAAAAGTGGTTTGAAAATTCACGAGTTATCCTTTGACATTACTTAGTTTATTAGCTAGAATGGGGGACAAAACTCGCCCATAATTCACAAAGTTGGGGGTTGACTTATAGGCTGGTGTTGCTTTTGTTGTATAAGTCTATTTGAATTTGAAAGTTGGGGTTCGACTTACAAGTGAGGTTTTATGGTAAGGCAGGCTTTTCTATTTCTAATGTCTCAACAAGTTGAGAATATATTCCCACAGCTACATGTTCAGAACACTTTTATAGTCACAATTAGCCAATTTGGCAAATTCTGAGGGTTAGGCATTAGCCAATTTGAGCTTGGATTCGCCATTGGCGATTTGGCGAGTGGCTAGCATTATCCCTGCATGGAGATGGCAGGTTTTATGTGCTAAGGTATGCCATTGTAATTGAACATCGGTTGTCCCATCAGTGATAGCGAGTTCGGCGCCCTGGCCATTTGGCCACTCCCCTCCTGTCACAATGCTAAAGAAGGTGTTCTTTCAGAGGTCTGATTGACTAGTTATACTCCATTGTTTGTTTTATGGCATACATGCTTGAAAAGATACATTATTCTTCTAACTATATCTGTATTATACAGTGGTTATTATATTTATCTCATTTGCTAATAACCCAGATTACTTATCAATGATGATGAGAAAACCTCTTGTGTGTGCTCTCTCAAGAGTGCATTCAGGGGAGACATGCACAGTTCCTATGGGTCAAAAGTTGGTCTAATATCAATATATCAGGATGAAATCATGTGGGCTATGAGAAAAATTATGGGCTATCTATTGGTGTAATCATTTAATTATTTCTTTCAAGTTTAGTACTTCATGTACAAGGCTATTTTATTATGCCATTGACTCTAGTCAATGGCATAATCAGATATATGGTAACTGGACCCCGATTCTGCTACAATAGAACATAGAGAAAAATTACACACTTGCATTTGCATGAATATTTTGTGTGCACCACAAACTTCACAAAGAGAGAATCTACATGTAATTCATTCAAAGCCACCCATAACTCATGCTGATAGACCAGGTAGGTAACATGTGTTATTATAGCAAGTACAAAGAAAGGTGCGAGGAGGATTAACTCTGTGGCTATTAAGGTTAATGGCCATCGTCCTGGGGCATGTCAAATGACCGCTGACCATTAACCCTTAAAGGAACACCTTAACCCTTTAATGGCCAATAGTGCATACATGCCCATTTGTTGTTTAAATCATGCAGCAATGACATAGGACATAGACAATGACATAGAATATAAATGTCAATGGCAACATAGGTCAATGGCCTAAACTTAACCTTCTTAGTAACATTGACAGTCTATGGCCAAGTAACTTACCAGTGGAAGTATCTGGAAGTATCTCAGCATGTGCCCCTAATATAGGTAATAGGAATCCACATCATTTACTTATTGTAAATACTACCTCATTTCTGCTTAAAGCAAACTTCTCCGGGTGGTATTTGTACCTGGGGCTACACACACACCACCTGTGGTACTAGAATTGGCAGAAATGGGGGGGGGGTAGCTAAAATCAATGAAAAACAGCTAAAACTCCCTCTATTTACAATATTTTACATTATCAGAGATGCCACTTTCCCTGGTTTACCAGGAATTCCTGGTTTTGATTCCAAGATTGCTGTGTTAAGTTATGGTAAATTCCTGGGAGAATGTGTCCAATGTCCAGTTTTCCTGTATTTTTGTCGGCCAGTGAGTGGCATCTCTTCATTATTTCCTTTAGCAACCTTAATATCTGCACAGGTACTCTTCATTGAAGCAGGAATTATTTTGAGATATATGAAATATGCATTTACCAACATGCTACTATCAGTTCAGGGAAAAGTATGGACTGAACTACACAGAAGCGAACCTATAAAACAGAAACATGAAATTTAGCAAATCCCTATATCACAGACCTACATAATCTGTAGGTCTATGCCTATATCCACGATAAAGAATCGATTGTATATTAGCTGTTGTACATGTCTACCCAAAGGGTATATTCTAAGAGGATAGTCTACCAAAAAGAAAGCGAAAGAAAAGAAAGAATGAAAAGAAGAATACATAAAACAGTGGCTGCCTATACAAGTGTTGGCTGTGTGTAGGCTAGATGAGGTAGAGCAGGGTATTGTACAATGCCTAGGCCAAGGTTATTTGAACGGCGTGAATGTAATTACATGAAGGTCCGTTATGTACATGCGGCCTGCAGCCTCAGCAAGGTGTGCTTTGCTGAAGACGCCATAACCCTACACCGACCTGACGGTGTATTAATACTTTATGACCATGTGTGGTCATGGTCTATGAATGCAACCCTAGCAAGTAACGCACCAGTGCTGCATGATTACAGGCATGGCGAGTAACTCACCTGTCCCGGTTCACCAGTGCTGCATGATTACAGGCATGGCGAGTAACTCACCTGTCCCGGTTCACCAGTGCTGCATGATTACAGGCATGGCGAGTAACTCACCTGTCCCGATTCACCAGTGCTGCATGATTACAGGCATGGCGAGTAACTCACCTGTCCCGGTTCACCAGTGCTGCATGGATGCAAGCCTGACGAGTAACTCACCAGTGCTCTGAATGTAGGCCCTTCTTACGTCCTTTTTCTTGCCTGTCCCTGCCTCTTCCCTATCCCTGTTCCATTTCCTTGTCCCTTCCTCCCCTTCCCGGCCCCTCCTTCCCTCTTCCCTGCCCCCCCCCCTACCCTTCCCTGTCCCTCCCTCCCATTCTGCCCCTCACTCTTGTCCTTCCGTCCCCTTCACTGCCCTTCCATCCCTGTCCCTTTTAGATTAGGACAGTTTAGTAATGTCCCTCTATGAGTGTGACGATTTCTCTCTGAGTGTGTCGTTAGTATTCTGTACAGCTCAGTCTGATTGCTGCACTTCAAGGCCAGGTCACCTGGAACCGGCTCGGTCACCTCACATGATAGGCCAGGGACATGATGGGGATGTGTATGGTAGGGGGTGGGGGTACCGTTATACACGACTGGAGGAGAGAGATATCGATCTTGGTGATTCGGGGAAAGTCCCCCGGTTGCTGGTTCCCCTGTGGTAAACGCCCCTAGCCCATACTGACAAACACTAGAGAGGCTGGGTACCGGCGGAAATCAATAGGTTAAACCTATATAATACCTGGCGCACTTGTTCCCCGCTCGCCTTCTCACCACGGTCTCACCCTCTCAGCCAAGTTTGAGACAAAAACCTGTACCCCCTACTGATGTAACACTATGAACTTGTCATGCAATCATGAACAAAAAAATAAATAAAAAGAAAAGGCTGAAAATGAAATAAATTATGGGGATTCAAGTGAGTGGTATACATTTAACTCGTAATGCCACTTAGAAAAAAATATATATGCGCAGAGTGGAGCATTATTAGATTAGTGGCTGAAAGATGACCTAAGAAATGTTTTAGCTGTAAACCCATCAGCTTACATAAACCTGGCAGGTGGTGGTGTCAGCACGTGAGGTGTATAAAAAGAAGGAGGGGAGGGCGTGGCTACTTCCTCTATCGTTTTGAATTAAGTGTGTGTTCAGTCATAGTTATTCTAAGTTTGGCATATACACAAAGGTGACATAAGAATAACTGCAGTGCACAAGGCAACCCCACGCATGAGAGTCTTCTCTTTCGACTCCGTGGATATGATAGGAAACTTGCCCTATCTTTTACTCAAATCAGTGGATTTTCAAATTCAAATTCTATGGGTACCCGGGACCTCCCACAACCACCTCATTCGCCAGGGTCTATAAGCTTTGCCTTATATGCGAGGTGCTACAATAATAAGGATCACTCTGCAAGGTGTGTGGCCTCTGAAGTTCTATTGAATTGTTAATAGATCTAATGCATTTACTGCACACAGACATAAAAGAGAGAGATCGATGCTACATGAGTGGATAAAAAAGAACCATTGTCGCGGAGGAGACCACATATGTAGGTAGGTAACAAAGCCTATCAGTATATAGACACGATATACGAGGCCAGTGACCTGTCGATATACCATAGGGCAATTACCCATGGACTTGAGGAGTGGCCAATTCTCACCAATAGGGGGTATATCAAGGCAGGGTGCATGTTTTCAAAGGCTACATGGAAAGTTCTGTAGAAATGATGTGCGCCTATATATTTCCATTCTATCATAATCTTCCCTCTCCTCTGTACTCATATGCGTACCCTCATCTAGCTATTACCGGTAGGAATAACAGCTCATTAAAGAGTTTAGATTTGCTGTGTGCTTCATTGACTGAGGACAGATCCTTTCACTGGATACCACTGCATGCCCTAAGAATATAAGTTACCATTTCTCAGAAAGTTTAAAATATTGTATTCAAACTATTTCACTGAAGAAGAACAGGATATTTAATGGTGGACTCTGAAACAAGACGTGTGTAAAAAGTAGGAGTGAACGGTTTTGGTCGGTGACGGGTAAGTAAGGAACAAGAAATGCCATTGTGACCGCGTAAAAAAATGCCTCCCACCGTTAATGTCGGTATACCAGCTGTTTGATGACATGTCTCATAAAAGCAGACATAAAGAAGATTTCACAATTATCAATTTCTCTATTCAGTAATTTTGTATTGTGAGACCTCATCATATAGGGCAAATGCAATCATCATAGCGCACTCCCGTACCGCTTCGCGGTACCGCCGCTACGCGGCGTGGGAGGCGCTAAAAAATGCGAAAATGAATTCCTTTATTGCTGGTGAATGAGAAAAAAATACTATACTAATAGTGAATACTAAAAATGTTCCTTTATGCTTATGGCAACGGTACGTTCCTAACCTCCAAAGATATTTGCCATGTAACCGGAAGCATGCCATGTAAGAATAAATCTTGAAAAATATATCCAAAAAAAGCGAAGAAAATAAGTGAAAATAGTGAGAAAAGAATGTGGGATAAAGTGGGACATGGCACTTGGGGTTGATAATGAGTGGCTTCCATGTGAGTAAATAGACGAGGGAGTGTCAAGGACGAACACCTCTCTGTGTTTGACAATCTGTCCCCCATATACAGAGCAGCACCTCAACACTTTGTTGTGTGGATGGGCTCTTTGCATATGTGCACTAAACCACATGTTCATGTCAATACTTGGATCTCTGCACTAACGTACCAGTACAATGTGCTTTGTAAACTGATCTCTGACCCAACTTTCCTATTCACATCAGTCTTTGATCGATCGATCTCTGCCCCAATCTGCCTGGTTCCGTAAGTTATCATGAAGGCATTCTCTTATTTTTCATTTTGATTAATGCTTTAAGGACAGCATAATGCCTTAATTGAATCAAAAGGTTAAAAATAATCTAGTGTCCTCACAATAAAATCGCTTAATCAAGGTGAGGAAATCATGTAGAGAGCTAAAGAAAGAAAGTCATAAGTAGGTTGACAGGGGTTCGTAAGATTATCTTCTGATCTGCCTTCTCCCTTCTTACCCATATAAGTTCTTGTTTGTGACAAAGTAGGGGTTTTACCACCACAGGATTGGAGAATGGGTTGTGTTGTGCGACGTGTGTATGTGTATGTGTGTGTGGGGGGGGGGGGGTGCTTACTTCACTCATTCCTGGAAAGCAGACTATACAAATACATATATGTACATACAGAACGTTGGATAGGGAGTTTGTTTAGTAATTTCTTTGATGAAAAAGCTCGGTGATTGCGGTGGATTTATTTGTTTAGTCACCTATACCACAGGTGACAGAGTTTGGGTTGTGTGATCACGGATCTATGTGGACATGCGTTAAACTAAATCCACTTTAATATCATATGAATTGGAAATGATAAAAAGTCATCACGACTGAAGGGCAATTCACTCTATCGAGATTTAATGATTTCCAATTCAATCATATCAGCTTTGGCTATGCTTTGTGTGGCTTAATTTGAAGAGAAAAGTATAGGTCAATAGGATGGCCTAGATATGACTCGATCTAAAAGGTTTTTTATATGCAAAACGTGATCGGTGTACATAATTAAAGTATATGTAGCCTAGCTTATTTTAGCCCCAGGCCGTAGAGGGTGACCACGCTCCATAACTAAATGCACCTCTTTTCACTTCCTCCTCCCATACATAACGCAGGCTTCCCTAACCCACTTAAAAGGGTCTATTTCTCATCTTTCCTATCCCCTCAGGATAAGTGTGGTGCACATATGCGCGGGCACTGACACATTCCTCTGTGAAATTGTGTAATGTTGTTCTCACCATGAATATGACCTTAGCTGTCGAAATGGCGTTAAACATCCATTACTCACTCACTCCCATACATAACGTCTGTCATAACACAGGTGGTAACTCAACTAACTTTGATGAACTGTAAAGCTGCCATCAGAATTCAGTATACTGAAAATATACCCAGTCATTTCCAAGAAGATTGATTTTAGCCACTGCCAGATAAACCTTACAAATAGGGTAACACCTATATCAACTGCTTCAATGGAAGCTGTAGCTAAGTCCATCCTGAGGGTTGGTAGGAGCAGTAGAAAAGGTGTTCTTAATAAAAAATCCCCCCTCTCCTAGACACAAGTGTCCTGACTGGCCCCTGTCTGGACCTGGTGCCAAGAAGGTCACAGGAGAAGGGCTGGGTGCTGGTGAACAGGTAGTAGGTAGTGCACAAAGCCAACAGAGAAAACTAGTCCAGATAGCCTCTATCGCGAGATCCAAGCCTACACAGGATGATTGCAGGGACCTGTTTATGCCCAGGAGTATGTAGCATGTAACCTATTACATTAGACTGTAGACGCATGGTTGGGCATCAATTCAAATGGCACTATGACAGTAGGATGTGCAGATTACCAACAGGAACATAACAGAAGCCCTCAAGGGTTTCTTGATTACAGCGGCCTACCCAACCAGAAGGTGCTTGACCTTTTTCTTTTGAAAGTTGAAAATGTCAACCGACCCGACACAGAGTGGAGAAGATGTGCCTGTAGAGTGTCTGAGCAAGTGTGAGAAGGTGGGAGGGGGGGAGTGAGCGGTTGGCAGGGTGTGTACTTTGAGTGGTGAATTCCATCAAGACGCTGCCTATGGTTTTCGTCTCAATGATGAAATGTTGACAGTTTTAACCATAGGCGCAAATGAAATGTCAAAAAGTGCTGGGTTGTAGCATTTTAGAGCAGTGTGGCACAGTTTGGTGATTAAAAGTGTAAAAAGATAAACAAGGCTGGTGAGGCAGTGGATAAAAGTTAATGAAATGGTCATAATTATGCCACCTACGACAACAACACAGCAAAATGTGGAGTCTGCAATTTACTCCAACAAGGAATTTTGGGCTCTTGGCTATTTCTGTTTGATTTTGGGGAGAACGAAATGCTGCTTATTGGTGAGAACTTAAGATTGTACTATTCCTCGAATAAATTACATTGATTTGATTCTTCATACTTCCTACGGGCTTCCCTAGCCCACTTAAAAGGGTCTATATCTCCTCTTTCCTATCCCCTCAGATGTGTGTGGTGCACATATGTGCGGGCACCGACACATTCCTTTGTGAAATTGTGTAATGTCTTTCTCGCCATGAATATGACCTTAGCTGTCGAAATGGCGTTAAACATCTATTACTCACTCACTCACTCATACTTCCTATTGCTTCGCTTGATTGTCGTTTGCTCTTTCATTCCTTCCTCATTTTTTCCTTGTACCCTTTCTGCCTTTCTTCCTTATTGGCATGTAGTGCCTGTAAACATGTGTACTGCACGTCTGGAAGCAACAGTGTACATACACAAAGCTTTAGTATCCTTGGTACATAGCATTGTCAATACACATTACATGTACAAGACATCTGGAGGCTGTGTGTGGTACATAGCAGTGATTGTACACATTGTACTGGAAGTCTGGAGGCTGTGTTGTACATGGCAGTGTCTACACATTAAGTGTACTGGATGTCTGGAGGCTGTGTTGTACATAGCAGTGTCTACACATTATGTGTACTGGATGTCTGGAGGATGTGTTGCACATAGTACTGTCTGGAGGCTTTGTGTGGTACATAGCAGTGCCTGTACACATTGTACTGGGTGGCTGGAGGCCGTGTGTGGTACATACCTGTGTGTGTACACATTTTACTGCCAGTCTGGAAGCAATATGTGTGGTACATGTACATTGTAATATCTACACATACTGGAGGCTGTGTGGTACATAGCAGTATCTATACAAATTGTACTGGGTGTCTGGAGGCTGTGTGGTACATAGCAGTATCTATACACATTGTACTGGGTGTCTGGAGGCTATGTGTGGACTGGTACATAGCAGTATCTATACACATTGTACTGGATGTCTGGAGGCTATGTGGTACAAAGCAGCGTCTGCACACATTGTACTGGATGTCTGGAGGCTATGTGGTACATAGCAGCATCTGCACACATTGTACTGGATGTCTGGAGTCTATGTGGTACATAGCAGCATCTGCACACATTGTACTGGATGTCTGGAGGCTGTGTGGTACATAGCAGCGTCTGCACACATTGTACTGTATGTCTGGAGGCTATGTGGTACATAGCAGCATCTGCACACATTGTACTGGATGTCTGGAGGCTTTGTGGTACATAGCAACGTCTGCACACATTGTACTGGATGTCTGGAGGCTGTGTGGTACATAGCAGCATCTGCACACATTGTACTGGATGTATGGAGGCTGTGTGGTACATAGCAATGTCTGCACACATTGTACTGGATGTCTCGGGGCTGTGTGGTACAAAGCAGCGTTTGCACACATTGTACTGGATGTATGGAGGCTGTGTGGTACATAGAGAGAACTAAACAACCATGGTGTACGAGGTGGCTGATCCACCATGAGGAGACACCCCCGAGGGGTGGATTGGCCACCGAGGACACTAGGGGAGTTTAGTTCCCTATTTATTTTATGTTTTATTAAATAAGGAAAAATTAACAAGATCCGTTACCGTAGTGCCCTGTACGAGCGGCGGTCTACCATTTTGAATGTTTACATGCGTCCGGAATGAGGCTGCAGTGGTGGATCGGCCGCTGTGGTGGATCGAGACACGTTACGCCACTGGGGGTGTGACGATAGGCCCCGCAATGCCATCTCTACGGGAAGAAGTTATTCACATAAAATAAATAGCAGCGTCTGCACACATTGTACTGGATGTCTCGAGGCTGTGGGGTACATAGCAGCGTCTGCTCACATTGTAATGGATGTCTCGAGGCTGTGTGGTACATAGCAGCGTCTGCACACATTGTCTTGGATGTCTGGAGGCTATGTGGTACAAAGCAGCGTCTGCACACATTGTACTGGATGTATGGAGGCTGTGTGGTACATAGCAGCGTCTGCACACATTGTACTGGATGTCTCAAGGCTGTGGGGTACATAGCAATGTCTGCACACATTGTACTGGATGTCTCGAGGCTGTGTGGTACATAGCAGCATCTGCACACATTGTACTGGATGTATGGAGGCTGTGTGGTACATAGCAGCGTCTGCACACATTGTACTGGATGTATGGAGGCTGTGTGGTACATAGCAGCATCTGCACACATTGTACTGGATGTCTCGGGCTGTGTGGTACATAGCAGCGTCTGCATACATTGTACTGGATGTATGGAGGCTGTGTGGTACATAGCAGCGTCTGCACACATTGTACTGGATGTCTGGAGGCTATGTGGTACATAGCAGCGTCTGCACACATTGTACTGGATGTATGGAGGCTGTGTGGTACATAGCAGCATCTGCACACATTGTACTGGATGTCTGGAGGCTATGTGGTACATAGCAGTGATTGTACACATTGTCCTGGATGTATGGAGGCTGTGTGGTACATAGCAGTGATTGTACACATTGTACTGGATGTATGGAGGCTGTGTGGTACATAGCAGTGATTGTACACATTGTCCTGGATGTATGGAGGCTTTGTGGTACATAGCAATGTCTGCACACATTGTACTGGATGTATGGAGGCTGTGTGGTACATAGCAGTGTCTGCACACATTGTACTGGATGTATGGAGGCTGTGTGGTACATAGCAGCATCTGCACACATTGTACTGGATGTATGGAGGCTGTGTGGTACATAGCAGCATCTGCACACATTGTACTGGATGTATGGAGGCTATGTGGTACATAGCAGTGATTGTACACATTGTACTGGATATATGGAGGCTGTGTGGTACATAGCAGTGATTGTACACATTGTACTGGATGTATGGAAGCTGTGTGGTACAATGGTAAAGGTGAACGATGATTAGTTTGAGCCGACCGTTTCTTCACGAGCACTTCCTGCCCGTTCCGCACGAGGCTGTTATGCCGAGTGCAGAGACGGCAGGAAGCGCGAGTGAAGAAACAGGGGGCTCAAACTAATCAGAGTTCATCTTTACATTTATGTCAAGGTGTTTGAGTGGAAAATCAATCAATATTTCATCAATAAGATTGAAAATAAACCCTTATTCACCTGTCATCATCGCAAAATGCTGACCGCTGCCATCTTGAATGTTTACGTTTCAAAAAGGCTGCGCATGCCCGATGGACCTATGACGTCATTGTGCGGATTTGGCGCCGGTTATTTCATGGCAGAGTGCAATATGAGGGTTTAGTGCATTGTCAATGGGGCATCAATATTCACCTTGACATAAATAGCAGTGTCTGTGCACATAAAGTGTAGGCCTACTGGATGTCTTGAGTCTGTGCATGGTGAAGGTGCGTAGTATAGAGGCTGCAGGATGAATGAGGTGTACAGAGCTGACCCACTTAGCAGACACGGCACATGCCAGCTGTGGTACAGACCCTCTCCTCCCCGCTCCTACACAGCACACACCTCTGGGCTCCTCCAGCACACTTATACCAGCCTCTGGTTGGCCTTCTGTCTCATACCCACCCTGTGCTTCACATATGTACTGTTCTATACTGCAGTCGCACATTGGCCTTCTCTACACTGAAGCCCCTTGACGCCTGAGTTTTATTAACCTCTCCTTCTGCGCCTACCTTCCCTTTCCCCTCTTATCCCCTCGGATGTGTGTGGTGCACATATATATGTGCAGGCACCGACACATTCCTCTGTAAAATTGTGTAATGTGACCCTAGCTGTTGAAATGGCGTTAAACATCTATTACTCACTCACTCACTTTCCCCTCCCCTCTCTTCTTACTCTTTCTTCCTCTCACTTCCTTCTACAGAGATGCCACTTTTCCTGGTTTACCAGGAATTCCTGGTTTTCTTTTCTCGAGATTTCTGTACTAAGATATTTCAATTTCTATCATTTCATGTCCTACTGTCTTTCCCTCCTCTGGTGTGGAAATGTCCTTCTTTTTACTTGCCATCTTGAATAAAAAACATGTTTGCCTTCTGATCATATTAGACGTACAAGAAGGAGAATACACCCATGCCAGAGAGAAGCATTTTGTCTCAGCTCTTGACTTGTCAGTAGAACATGGGGACCTCTGGCCTGCTTGTGCCTGAGTAGTATAAGGAGTTGGCCCATTTCACATGGGTTTAGCACTTTTATCTTGGAGACATCAAAACATGTAAACTTTTATCAGGCTTTTAGGGTACATTCACGCATTTTATGCATTTAAACGAAAATGGAAAGAAATATATATATATATATATATATATATATATATATATATATATATATATATATATATATATATATATTAAACTGATCAGCACTTGATAAGAAGTATCACTATAATTGACACTATTGGTGTATGGTGTCTTCAGTCCAGTATGATGGAAGAGAAACAATCCCAGACTCTCCAAACTATCACTCCATCCACTTCCTTTGTTGTAGTGGTGTGAAGGCACAGAGTCTCATATATACTTGATTAGGTCAATATTGAAGAGGGAGAATTATACATGTTCAGGGTGACTTGTGGCCAGGTGTTACTGAATAATGCTGATAGGGGCCTGTGAAGATGGATGATAAATCACCGGCCCCGACACCTCATTGTGGATCAGCTTATTAAAAATGGATAAGTCTCTGGGCTGAAGTATTACAGCCAGATGTATACGCCGGCCACCCCCAGGGGAAAAGATATTGTTCCCTGGACTTCTTTTTTTCCTTCGATAGTAGAAAGGAAGGTGTCAGGTTATATGCCCAGAAGAACTAGGTTATCATATCAGCGAGTTTTTTGTTTTGTTTTGTTTTTTAGTAAGCACCTGTATTGTATACAGGGATGAAAGTCTTCAGGGATTTCCCTGATTTCAGGGATTTTGAAGTTCCAAGACGCTATATATTCATATAAAAACCAAGGTTTTTGGGTTAATCTTGGATCATTTCAGGGATTTTCGTGCTTTGTGACTTTCATCCCTGTGTATAATAGCCAGGACTGCGAACTTTATATATACCCTAAGCACTATAAATAGATTGGGAACAAACAATCTATTTGTCTAAGCATTAGGAAATCGTTATCAGTAGATCTCTATATCTATCAGTTCTGGGGTTCTTGTTTCCTTGGTACTTTACACAAGGATATACTAGTTACCGATACTTCCGACATTTCCTTTCTTTCATATAAATCCCCATCTAATCAGCTCTCCAGGGAAAAGGAAGTTCTAAGCAAAAATTACTGTGCTGAGCAGAATCTCCTAAGCACACTCAGATACACTTTCTGCCTCTATACTGAACACCAGCCTTTTGCCAATTGCCAATAATGGGAGTAAATATTTTGTCTTGAGTTTGGCTATCGAACACTGTTGGTCACATATTGTGCGGCTTGTTGTCCAAGCGTGGCCAGGCCCCAAGCAAAACTGTGAGAACAGGCATCGTGCATTTTGTAAATGTCATTTGTTACTGTTTACCGACTCATTGGCCATTAAAAACCTGACAGTGGGGAAAGAAATGCATGTGGCCCAATAATGACATCCGGTCGATAGGTTAATGGGTTATAGGGAAGGTAAATAGGTTCACATCTGTATGCATGTAAGGTAATAAGTCTGTTTTATAACTACCGTAAATCCTTGCTTATAGGACGCCCCTCGCGTATAAGACGCACCCTGAGTTGGACAAAACCATATAGAACGCATCTGGGGTCAGATTTTGGCCATTTTAGTACTGTTATATAGTGTAGAATCCTCGCAAGTAAGACGCACCCTATAGGACGCAGAGGGTGTAATTTTGGTCCAAAGCTGCATCTTATACACGAAGATTTACGGTACTATAAGGCAATGACATGGTCAGTTATATTAAACATCTCTCAATTGTTTGTGTCATCCACAGCACTTTCTCTTATTGGCCGTGATATGACAGATAATATTGGCATAGTTGTATGCATGCTGTGGCTATATTGCTGGGAATGTTAGCCCTATATTGTACTCATGCTACACATGGCTATATTGCTGGGAATATTAGCCCTAAAGGCTATATTGTACCCATGCTGTGGCTATATTGATAGGAATATTAGCCCTATATTGTACCCATGCTGTGGCTATATTAATGGGAATATTAGCCCTATACTGTACCCATGCTGTGGCTATATTAATGGGAATATTAGCCCTATACTGTACCCATGCTGTGGCTATATTAATGGGAATATTAGCCCTATATCCCTTTGAGGGCAGAGCAAAAATCTTTGTCCTGACCATGGGGACGGCCTCTGAAAAAAGTATAGTTCCTAGAGGACGAGCCTATTTTCAATTCCTATACAAATCCTATATAATGGGCGTCGACTATAGTCGATGCTAGGCCCACCATGGTGTCGACTATAGTCGATGCTAGGCCTACCATGGTGTTGACTATAGTCGATGCTAGCCCTCAATGGGATATTGTACCCATGCTGTGGCTATATTAATGGGAATATTAGCCCTATACTGTACCCATGCTGTGGCTATATTAGTGGGAATATTAGCCCTATACTGTTCCCATGCTGTGGCTATATTAATGGGAATATTAGCCCTATACTGTACCCATGCTGTGGCTATATTAATGGGAATATTAGCCCTACATTGTACCCATGCTATATGAGATGGGCTGCTGTTGTTTGCCACTTTACTCTCGGTGCCTGTTTATTCAGCTCTGTACACACTAGTCATCACGAAGAGTCGTGTGTGTAAACATGGCTTGTCAGCCCAATCCGACAGGGTCAGACCCGATCTACCTTGGGTCAACACGGTTAGGAGAGATTACAGCAGTGTACACACAGATTAAAGTGTTACCGTCCCAATCCATTCGACCCAAACTACTGCTCAGTTGACATGGCCACTGGAAGATCAAAACACCAACTTTCTCTTTCTAAGAGCAAGAATACCAAAAGAAAACCTGATTGTGCATATGAAAAGAATATGGTCAGCCTGGTCCTGTCTTATGTGTCCAGGCTATATAAGAACACTTGCTATCAATTGAAAAAAAGTTTTCTCCCTGCACTCTATTCATCACTGCTATATTGGGCAACATTTTCTTTTTTGTTTTTTTTTAAATTCCCCATTGCACATTTAACCCAAATCAGACTAAGGGAAAATGACAGACAGTGACTTTCATTGCCTGTTGGTGTCTCTATGCTAATATTGACACCGGTGTGGTCAATGTTGCCTGCCAACTGAACACACACCATATAACACCAAGCCCCTTTGGGTTTGGGACCACTGGCAATTCTTTTATTGTCACATTTTAACACAAACATAAGCGTGACGAGTCCCCATGGGATGAAACTACTCCTTGGTGACCGGTTGTCCACTGGTAACCTCAGTTTCCATGTTACCTAGTGCCATGGATACTTGTGTATACTGTTACCTAGTGACAGCATCACATGTGACTGTTGCCATGCAATGGTGTTCTGAATGACGCCATGCCCCTCTGGCATAACCGTCATTCGGAGTGGTAGCTTAGTGGAGAACGGACGTACTCACATAGCCCTGTCGAAATCTTATATTGGGCAACATGCGTTCGGAATGCCTGTTTATCCGTTTAGAAAGTCTGGATTGCCCAGAAAGACCCAAACAATCTTTCACTACTCCGCCACCAGGGATGCCACATTTCCTACTTCTGTATGAATTTCTCCTTCCCCTTTACATTTCCGTGTTGAGTTTATTGATTTCCTGTAGGAAATGACCAGTTTTCTCACTTTTTTTTTACCAGGGAGTGTCATCTTTGGCAAAACAAACCAATCTCATGTGCCACACTGGATGCAGTCCATAGCACCAAGCCCGATACCCTATACTTGGTGTGTGTCTGTGATGGAGGTTAATGACACTGCCTCCAGTACTATAGCGCCGTCTAGACGCATCACCCAACATCAATAATCCCTTTACGGCCGCACCATGCTTCCATGCATCATGACCATTTGTTGTCACAATGCTTCAGCCCAGGTGATTAAACTCGCCAGGGCTGCATGATGCGAACCCTTGGGATGTACATGTATATCCTTTTGCTGGCACTGTACTGATGCCCTATGGTCAGCATGATGCAGATATATCTCTGTCGAGTCTAATAAGGTTACCTGAATGCATCATGATACCCCTTCGGTAGTGTATTAATCCTGTAGCCTATATTGTACTCATGCTGTGGCTGTATTACAAGGCATACCAGCCCCCGGTATCAGCCCTATATTGTGCCCATACTGTGGCCACATTAACCATATTAACCCTTTATTGTACCCATGCTGTGGTACATTAACCATTTATGTCAAGGTGAATATTGATCCATAATAGAGAAAGCACTGAGACCACGTATTGCACCCTGCTGTGAAATAACCAGCGCCAAATCCGCACGATGACGTCATCGAGCTTCCGCGCGTGCGCAACCTTGGTAAAACGTAAACAAACAAAATGGTGGCGCCTCTACTGCAAAATGGCGGCGCCTCTACTTTATTGCCGTTCATTCCTAAGAATGAACGGCTATAGGAGGGGACCCATTCTTAAATACAAGCTCTCATAGTGGTGCTTCCTCGCTCTCCATGTATAATCCTGTCATAGGTACAGTATTGAGTATGCCTATACCTGGATTAAAATCTGCAAATCAGTCAAGCATAGAAGTGGTGGCAGTGGTGGTGTTGGTGGACCTGTTATTGTAGACCCTGGGGACAGAGTGGTGGTAGCCCTGGACACCTCAGGCAGAGCCATGGTATATAGTATATATACCCCCCCCCCCACCCACCTCTTAATAGTGGTGGTGGCTGTGCTCCGGTGGTGGCCCCATACCTGCCTGCCACCACCTCCCCCAGCACTATGTGGTTCTCTTCTGCTGGTGGTGTATTTCTTAGCACCACTGACTATTAACCCACTAAAGGCCACCTACATGTATATTTATGTATACATGTACACATAAGTATGATGCACTTTTTTAGGAGTTTTAAGTGGCGTGGCATTGGATTATTTGGAGTCTTGGGACCGTTTTCCATGTGTGTCGGCCATCTTGGTTTTCGGAAACACAGGGATCCAGGCCATATATGGTCAATTTTGATCTTAAAAAGTTATCAGATGGATGTTAGTGACCATTGAGACACCTCAACTACCCAATTTTATTGTTTGCCATGTGTGTCAGCCATCTTGGTTTTAGGAAACACAGGGATCCAGGTCATTTGTGGTCAATTTTGATCTTCAAATGTTATCAGATGGATGTTAGTGACCATTGAAAGACCTGAACTACCTAATTCTATTTTTTTCAATATGTGTCGGCCATCTTTGTTTTAGAAAACACAGGGATCCAGGTCATATATGGTCAACTTTGATCTTCAAAAATTATCAGATGGATGTTAGTGACCATTGGGAGACCTAAACTAGCCTATTTTATTGTTTTCCATGTGTGTCGGCCATCTTTGTTTTAGGAAACACAGGGATCCAGCTCATATATTGTCAATTTTAATCTTCAAAAGTTATCAGATGGATGTTAGTGACCATTGAAAGACCTCAACTACCTAATTCTATTGTTTTCCATATGTGTCGGCCATCTTTGTTTTAGGATACACAGGGATCCAGGCCATACATGGTCAATTTTGATCTTCAAAAATTATCAGATGGGTGTTAGTGACCATTGGGAGACCTCAACTAGCCTATTTTATTGTTTTCCATGTGTGTCGGCCATCTTTGTTTTAGGAAACACAGGGATCCAGGTCATATATGGTCAATTTTGATCTTCAAAAGTTATAAGATGGATGTTAGTGACCATTGAAAGACCTCAACTACCTAATTCTATTTTTTTCAATATGTGACGGCCATCTTTGTTTTAGAAAACACAGGGATCCAGGCCATATATGGTCAATTTCGATCTTCAAAAGTTATCAGATGTATGTTAGTGACCATTGGGGGACCTCAACTACCCAATTTTGTTGTTTTCCATGTGTGTCGGCCATCTTGGTTTCAGGAATCACAGGGATCCAGGTCATATATGGTCAATTTTGATCTTCAAAAGTTATCAGATGGCTGTTAGTGACCATTGGGACACCTCAACTAGCTAATTTTATTGTTCTCCATATATGTCGGCCATCTTTGTTTTAGGAAACGCAGGGATCCAGGCCATATAGCTCACATAGCCATTATCAGCTGGGGGCCGCCATTAGACCCCGACGGCACTATGACTAACACCTTCAGCCCCCGACTCCGCAGTATATGCCAGGGATGCCTCCCATTGGTAAATAATACAATAGCCATGTGCCGTATATGGTCAACTTCGATCTTCAAAAGTTATCAGATGGATGTTAGTGACCATTGGGGGACCTCAACTACCCAATTTTGTTGTTTTCCATGTGTGTCGGCCATCTTTGTTTTAGGAAACACAGGGATCCAGGTCATATATGGTCAATTTTGATCTTCAAAAGTTATGGTTAGTGACCATTTGGACACCTCAACTACCCAATTTTATTGTTTTCCATGTGTGTCCTCAACTAGCTAATTTTATTGTTCTCCATATATGTCGGCCATCTTTGTTTTAGGAAACACAGGGATCCAGGCCATATATGGTCAACTTCGATCTTCAAAAGTTATCAGATGTATGTTAGTGACCATTGGGACACCTCCACTACCTAATTCTTTTGTTTTCCTTGTGTGTCGGCCATCTTGGTTTAAGGAATCACAGGGATCCAGGCCATATATGGTCAATTTTGATCTTCAAAAGTTATCAGATGGATGTTAGTGACCATTGTGACACCACCACCACCAATACCACCACCACACTACTCCCAACCCTCACACACATTCCTTATTTGCATATTTTAATCCAGGCATAGGTTTACTCCATACTATAGCAATGAGGCAGGATTTTACATGGAGAGCGAGAAAGCACCACAATCAGAGCATATATTTAAGTATAGGTCCATTCCAAAGGCCATAGAGTTCATATATAATGATCTTTTTTCCTTGGATCATCATAGGAATATGCACGGCATTACAGCATTGCTGTGTTTACTTTCCTGAAAGTATGTTATAGATTAATAAATTGCAAAACACACAACATATGAAGGGCTTTTAGATTCCGTATTAAAATAATATTTGTTCTGAAAATTTTGATCTACTATCATATTAAAAAT
Source organism: Acholoe squamosa (assembly GCA_949317995.1). Classification (NCBI taxonomy): domain Eukaryota; kingdom Metazoa; phylum Annelida; class Polychaeta; order Phyllodocida; family Polynoidae; genus Acholoe; species Acholoe squamosa. The sequence goes on from OX439048.1 coordinate 22,546,373, forward strand.
GTTGTAAATCAATTCTATACTTCTTAGAACATGATATGAATATTCACGGCATTACAGCTTTGCTGTGTTTACTTTGCCGAAAATATGGGATAAATTTCTAATCCGGGAAACGCACTGCAATTTAACTGCTTTTAGAATTGATATTAAACTCAGAATTGATCGTCAAATTTAAATATGAAACCCTAATATCTTGATCATAGATGACAGATCCTAAATTGAATCCTCTCAATTGCATCCTTAACACGGGCCTCTTGATCATAGATCTTAGATTCTAAATTTTCAATTGAATCCTTAACATAATCTCCTAACCATGGACCCCTTGTTTTGAGAGAAAACGAAGAAATATCCACTTAAAACACCTTGACATAAATGTAAAGATGAACTCTGTTTAGTCTGTGCCTCCTGTTTCTTCACTCGGGTGTCCTGCCCGCTCCGCACTCGGCCTAACAGCCTCGTGCGGAATGGGCAGGTCACCCTCGCGAAGAAACGGTTGGCAAAGACTAAACATCGTTCACCTTTACCATTATACTGAACCCAGGCTATGGCTGTATTACAGGGCATATATATATAGCAGCCATATACTGTATCCATGCTGTGCGAGATTAAACTTATATTGCACCCATGCTATGGCTATATTAACCCTATATCGTGCCGATGTGGTTGCTACATTAGTATAATGTGCCCATGCTTTGGCTACATCAGCCCTATATTGTCCCCATGCTGTGGCTACATTAGCCCTACATTGTAACCATGCTGTGGCTATATTACATGGAATCTGAATACAGTCATGGTCTCCAAATGGCATATTGCATTATGCAGCACTTAGAGGGGAGTGTGTATATAGGATGTGCAGTGGGAGGCAGCTGTGTGGTGGTGAGACTGCACACAAGATGCAGATCAATAGCACACTCTCCATCTACTTCTACCCCTGTCCCACCTACTGCCTCCAGCTCTGTGTACATGTCTGCAGGCTATAGGTGTATGTTGGAGACTAACCCAGTGACATAACCCTTCAAGGGGCTCGTAATTCTAAGAAGTTATATCCATTAATCACAATGATGCATGAACGGGGAGAAACCTTTGAGGCTGTATTCATGCTGTGTGCTACTTCTTTGCGGTTTATCCTTGTCCAAAGTGTCAGCATGATGCGCTGATGCAGTGCTGGTGCGTATAATCGTTAGCATTGTATTTGAACTCGGAGGCCCTAACAGGGTTAGTTAGCCCTGTAAAGACTGTATTATCTGTCAGCCCTGTCGGGTGAGCCACCAGGGCTACAATAACTGAATGACATAGTGCCAGAAAGCTGTACATGTGTGTCGCATTTAAAAGGTTAATGTATGCATATGAAGATGGAAAGATATTAGTGTATGTGTGTTAATACCCAGCCCTCTATTATGAAGGCTCCAGTCAGTTCACTAGGAGTCTCTGTGTCTCCAGTCCATGATGTTAACCTGCAGGACCCCAATACTTACCCCCACCCACCAACTGACTGCTGCTGCATCGTATATACTACTCACTATCAGTTAGATTTTTAACACACAGTTAGATTGCAGCTCAGTGGGTCCATCTACTCGCGTCTCCCTCTATGTAGCTATTCACTGCTTGCCTTTCTCTGTGCCTTTTGTCTCTATTATGACTACCTTTCTGTTCTGGCCCTCCCCTCATCCTCTTTCCCAGGGGCGTAGGAAAGGGGGGGGCAGGGGGCCCCCCAATAATGAGGAGGTTCCATATATAAGCCTATATAAAAAAAAATCGCAGCCCCCCCAACCGAGACCCTTGCCCCCCCCCAATAAAGATTTGCTTCCTACGCCCCTCTTTCCCAGGGGCGTAGGAAAGGGGGGGCAGGGGGCCTGTGCCCCCCCCCCCGAATAATGAGGAGGTTCCCTTTATAAGCCTATATAAAAAAAATCGCAGCCCCCCCAACCGAGACCCTCCCCCCCCCCCAGTAAAGATTTGCTTTCTACGCCCCTGTTTCCTTTCACAACTCCCCCCTTCCTTACCGTCTATTGCCATTCCCTGTGTCCCCCTTCTACCCATCCCCTATTTCCTTCATCCTCGGGCCTTCATCCCCCTTTCCTGCTTCCCCTCTGCCCTCAATTCACCCCCCCCCCCGTTCCATTCCTCTACACCATTTTCCCTCTCCTCTCCATCCCTGTACTCCTCCTCTGTCCCCGTTCTGACATCACAGCCACATTACGTAGATTGCAGGGTGGCGCTGTAAACAGCACGCTCTGTCCCCACCCCCTACCCCTCGTTTAGCCATTCCTATACCCCTGGTCTTTCCCTTCCCCTCCCCTTCACTCCCATCCCCGGGCTTCCCTAGCCCACTTAAAATGGTCTATGTCTACTCTTTCCTATCCCCTCGGATGTGTGTGGTGCACATATGCGCGGACACCGACACATTCCTCTGTGAAATTGTGTTATGTTGTTCTCGCCATGAATATGACCTTAGCTGTCGAAATGGCGTTAAACATCTATTACTCACTCACTCACTCACTCCCATCCCCTTCCTACTTCGAATCCCTACAGGTGACCACCAAACCACACGGCACACTGTGTCGTTGTCGTTGGCAGCGGACCGGAAGTGGGTTTGGCGGCGGCTCCATACATCAGACAGTGGGTGCCCACCCAGTGTCTACAGTGTCTATGTCTACCACCCCCCCCCCCCACCCACAATCCTGCCCCTCCCACTCCCACCCAGCCTCCCCACTCACAGACGGCGGCCAGCAGGAATATTAAATTAGCCCGATACAAGCACCAGCCGTCCCTTCCCATTCATCCCGCCTTCACTCCCACCTCCCTCTCCACCCTCCACTCACAGAGGCGCCTTCCGCGTACCGGCGCTTCCCTTCCCCACCCCGGGGCAGTCAGTAAGAGCTAAGTGTGCAGGAGGCATGAGGGAGGGTACAGCTGGATGTTCTATGAAGATGGTGTATTATGCAGGGTTTGTACAAAATCTATGCAAATCTGAGATCGGGTGTGTGCATGACACTGTGTGAGCTCCCTCTGGGAATACTGAAGTGGTATGTGGCCCATACAGTACCTTTGTACCGACTGAGTCATTCACCAATTAAGACTTAGGTTACGGTTTACCTACTGACTCCTATACTACTGAGTTATATACTACTGACAAAATGGCTACTAAGTCAAATCCTACTACCAAGGTATCTATTGAGTCACCCAGCACTACTAATATACCTGCTTTACTACCAATGTAAATACTGAGTCCTACACTACTATCAAGGTACCTTCTTGACTCACAACTATCACACTAACGTGTACTCTAGCAAGATTAGACAACGTATGCTATCCTTCCTTTATTATACTTTCCCTTGGTTCAGCATCCCTGCTTCCATTTGTGTCCAAGTTCTAGATACTCTCCCCTGTCAAACCCGACACTCGGTGTGCACAGTTACAATATTCTTTCTTTTTTGTCGCATAGCGACCAAACTGTTTAATATTTTCACAGCAGACGCAGCAGCGGTGTCGCTTACACACCCTCAAGGCAACTCGCTCAATATATCCCATGTCGCTGTTAGGCCATGGGGGCAGCCATATTGGATTCTGGCCCCCAATGGCAATGTCTATGTATACACTCTTGGTCACCTCTTCCACATAGCAGAATAAGGGTCATACAAAAAATGAACAATTGACGCCTCCAATTACCAGCTTCATCACTTCTCCATTGCTGCCTATAGTAAAGGATACATGTATATGAAAGACCTCCAGACTCCCCATTGTAACATCTGTATATCCTAGATAGATCCCTTCCCTTATCACTCATCCAAACTCCTAATCCTCTAAGACTTAATCAATAATGACTGCTCAAATTCTTAGGCCTGACCCTGAGGAGTCCATGCAGCCCTCACAACTCTCATGAGACCATGAGATCTTAGACGAGATCGCCTGTGATCATGCGAGATTACATATCAGGTGGTCAAGTGCCTCAACGATGCTATTGTGCTGTCCCAGAATCTATCCATCTATACTGTTAAGGCCAGTACAGCCAAGAGCCACTTTGTATTAAATCTATACTATCTATACTCAAGTGTGAAATTGTAGACCTATACTAAACTCACATCTATGAATGCAGCCCAGGGGATGAACTCATCCGTGCTGCATTCATGTATAATTCCGACCTTGGAGTTACAGCTGGGTGATCGGGAGATCTGTCGAAAATGTCCTGCATCCTTTTATACAGGATCCACTGCTAGAACAATAACAAATTACCGATAAACTTCTAATTAAGTCATGGCGTTTACGTTAGGTTTTACAGCAGTGATCACTAACCATAGCATACACTAGAGTAGTGACAATAGTATCGTCTGACGTCAGCATGTGACGTGAGAGGGACGTTGCATGTTTACCCTTGCTGGTTGCCGGACGTGAAGGCTGCAGCATGTTTGCTGGAGCCTTCTGCCGCCTACCAGCGAAGTGGTCAGCAAAGGAGGCACTCTTATCAACAGTCTGTTACCTACAGACCAGACAGTGATGTTTTCATACCTTGGTGTTACTTCATCTACAGTGCAGTCTATACATTGTATTAGTAGTGCCCTAACCCTTTAAAGGCTTAAGTACACACCTCAGCATTAGGTGTACTACAGCTTTACAACTTTAGACTTATTTTGGCCAAGCTTTTGAGAGGGGACACATATTTAAGATAGGTTTAGAACAGGGATGAGCTGCTCGTTACACTGACACAGACACACTCAGGTCTCATGGCCACTCATTAAGCTGCTCGTCTCATGGCCACTCATTAAGCTGCTCGTCACACTGACTCACTCAGGTGTCATGACCACACACTGAGCTGCTTGTCACATTGACACGCTCAGGTGTCATGGCTGATTACTGAGTTGCTTGTCACACTGACACACTCAGGTGTCATGGCCACTTACTGAGCTGCTCATCACTCTGACACACTCAGGTGTCAAGGCTGCACACTGAGTTGCTCATCACAATGACACACTCAGGTGGCATGGCCACTCACTGAGCTGCTCATTGCACTGACACACTCAGGTGGTAAGGCCACTCACTGAGCTGCTCGTCACACTGACATACTCATGTGTCATGGCTGATCACTGAGCTGCTTGTCACACTGATTCACTCAGGTGTCATGGCTGATCACTGAGCTGCTCATCACTCTGACTCACTCAGGTGTCGTGGCTGATCACTGAGCTGCCCCTCACACTGACACACTCAGGTGTCATGGCTGATCACTGAGCTGCTCATCATACTGATTCACTCAGGTGTCATTGCCAGTGAGCTGCTTGTCACACTGACACATTCAGGTGTCATTGCCAGTGAGCTGCTCGTCACACTGACACTCAGGTGTCATTGCTAGTGAGCTGCTCGTCACACTGACACACTCAGGTGTCATGGCCACTCACTGAGCTGCTTGTCACACTGACACACTCAGGTGTCATGGCCGCTCACTGAGCTGCTCGTCACACTGACACACTCAGGTGTCATGGCCACTCACTGAGCTGCTTGTCACACTGACACACTCAGGTGTCATGGCCGCTCACTGAGCTGCTCGTCACACTGACACACTCAGGTGTCATTGCCAGTGAGCTGCTCGTCACACTAACACACTCAGGTGTCATGGCCGCTCACTGAGCTGCTTGTCACACTGACACACTCAGGTGTCATGGCCGCTCACTGAGCTGCTCGTCACACTGACACACTCAGGTGTCATTGCCAGTGAGCTGCTTGTCACACTGACACACTCACGTGTCATGGCCGCTCACTGAGCTGCCCGTCACACTGACACACTCACGTGTCATGGCCGCTCACTGAGCTGCTCGTCACACTGACACACTCTTGTGTCATGGCCCCTACCTGAGTTTCTAGGTGCTGATAATCTAATCTGTTAAATGCCACCTTTACCATCAGAACATCACAGTTAACATGGACCCTATAGGTAAGCCCTTTATTCTGGAACGTGAACAACAAACATAGAGGGTGAAGTGAAATCATCAGAGGTGTCTGTTGTGTGGTATCAGATCTCGAGCAGAACGTCGGGCCCATTGTGCTGAAGTTGGGTTATTTTTGTTCAATTGTTAATGGTGCTACTGTACTGTGAAACAAAACACTACCAAAACACTGCTCAGCATGGACATTCCTAACTCAAAATACTGAATGACTCACATGGGTATGGGAAAACAAACCTCAAGTGGTTGCCCCATTGTATTATGCTGGACTCATTGGTAATGTTTATCCAGCACTAAGGGACACATCGTTTGACACCAAATCATACTCTATATACGTGTCTGCTAGCCTTTCACAGATTATAGTGCAAGGCCCTACCCTCAGTTTGTAGAGGTTAGCCCTATATCCACTATGCTCAAGTTGTTGGACATCCCTTGGTACATGTCAATTATCCCTATAGAGATTAAAGATAGACTATCCCCCAGTGTGTATCAGTGAGCACTATACACACCATGTTGGTAGGCTGTAGGTCACAGACACTACCACTCATTGTGTGTCATGCAGACTATAGTCAAGTGGGGTGGATCCTTGGTATAGTGCTTGAGTCCAACGTTCAGTTTGTGTCAGTTAGCCCTATATAGACTGTAAAGATGCACACTTGAAGGTTCTCTAAATATGTGTCAGTTAGCCCTGTGTAGACCATTGTAGTAGACTCCTCCCTCACCCAGGGGCAGCATGCTACGGTGACATCAGCCTCACACATAGTAAACCCAGAGCTCACAGAACCCATACCTCAGATATAAAAACACCATGAGCAGATATTTATATAACCTCTATACTAAACTCTGCCTTGTCATCACCACCTCTGTCATCTGTTAACCCTGTCTGTATCGTGTAATGCTTTAGTGCGCTCAGTCACTTTAATGTGCTCAGTCGGTTGATGCATAAATGCAACCTTTGCGATTAACTTGGAAGTGTTGAATTCATTTCGCTACAGCTGGAGTTGTGACATGATGTGCTACTGAAATGCACTGAATTTATTGAAGGCACACAGCTTATACGTGAGGATGAATCCCGAGTGCCGCTCTTGAAGAAGCTGCAACAGTTGGGGATGTGCCATATAGGCAGGGTGAAGTTACATAAGTTTTAACAGTACAAAAGTGCCCCAAAACAAGTCCTAGGTGTGCCTTTTACGATGTTCCTAAACTCAGGGTGTGTCTAATAAGTGAGATACTTCTATAATTCAGTGCTATTGAGATATGTACTACACTGCATTTGTGTAAAATAATAAGACATAGATCTGGATCCTTCAGGCATCATGTCGTCCTTAATGAGTTAAGGTGGTGTACTGTTTTTGTTCTTGCAATACTTGTGTCAGCTTCCAGTATAGTATGCTCAGCATGATGATAAGCAGGCATACGCAGATAGCAGCAGCGAGTGGTCCCCTGTCACTTTGGTCTTCCTGTTTATATAAGTCACTGGTTTGCGGCTTGGCCATGGGGCCCAGAATATATAGATGGTGTGTATATTTACTGACTTTGTTCAGCTAAGTTGGCGACCTCAAATGGATTTGCTGGTTTGGACTCCCATGTGACTTTTTAGAGACTTCTTCCCCACATGAAAGGAATTGTGAGCTAAATGTCTCAGGTCATCTTGTTACACTGAGAACATTTCTCAGATTTTTCTTTTCTGTCCTTTATGCTAGTTAAGAGCATGTGAACCCTAGATATCAAATGATGACACTTGTATACATGATACTATATTCTGCTATAAACATCAGCTATTCCTTAGCGAATCCTATGGATCCTGCTATCTGTAGTCTACCAGTTAGAGAATACAGCATGTGACATGCCACTTGAATAGTGAATGCAGTCATGGATATATCTTATGGTTGTGAACAATGTATGCCTTATCATACATAATTAGATACATAATTAGATGACAAGACTCCCTCCCCAATCTAACCTTAGTGTCAGGTGAAAATATGAATTATATAGAGCTACCCAAACGAAAAGCTTTGTTTTCCCTGTATTGGATTGTATTGCACAGTGATTTACCTATGTCATGATTAGAAATGTTACTGATAGTTTCCCTATAATGGAGCTACTTATTGGGAGCCTGCTTCTCAATGCTTTGAGCACCTATGAGCAGTTCATGGCGTGTGGGAGCAGCTCCCAAACTCTGCTGATAGTCAGTCTATGTATGAACCATGTTGCTCAGCTAAGGGACCAATAAATGTTTGACCTGTCAATGACGTATGGCTCCTGCCAGTTCTGGAACTGGTGGTGCTACTGGTTTGTACCTCTCTGTGCCAAATTGAGGGTAAAGTAGATGCTTCGAGTTCCTATACCTGCAAGATGAACCATGACTGGCAGTGCTGCTATTTCCTGTCCGCTTACCTGATGGACCATGACCAGTAGTGCCACTGGTTCCTGTCATCTATGTCAGATGCTCTGCAACCAAACAAACCCGGCACTAGTGTATAGGTTCAGTATAGACCATTGCAGGAGGACTGTAGATAGGCTTGTACCCACTGCAAAGGTCTCTGGGTCTGTGATGCACGGTGGGAACCAGTGGCGGAAATGGTGATCTATTGACATTGCCACGTGATGGGCGCAGATCATGTAAGTGTCTGGTTTAAGCAGGGGAATGTGCGTTTTTTGTTGTAAAAAGAATGGATGGCTGCAATGAATGCTATTCTGTACAGGTGGAGTGAGCCAGCTGCACCGATCAGGTCATTCCCTAGTAGGCTATTTACCCCTGAATTCTATCATGACCATTAAACTTTAAAAAAAAACCACACTAAATCTACCAAGTACTTCATGGTAATCTACCAGGTACTTTTTCGCCATGATACACCAATGCAGCACTGGTGATTAAGTTGTATGGCGACGGTGAAGAAAAGGGAGAGAGACATGATGTAGAAGTTCACGCATTCCCCTTCCACACGATTAGAAATTATAATATTATGGTAAATAGAAGATATTGACAAAACACCAATAGGTGTGAATTGCAGGCTTCTTTGTAAAGAAGGTAAGCAGGAAAACACTACGTGCTCCCTTGTGTAATGTGCTGAATAATCAGTGTGAATAATGAATGCTCCTTGTGTTGTGCCTCCCCACCTACCGCCCCTCACCCTACCGGGTATGGCCTACACTACTGGAGGCAGGGCAACCACTGGAGCATGGAAGATACTTATGTGGGATTTTATTCATGTTATGTTGATACATAAACCATCGATGCTGCACAGGGAGTCAAACAGGGAGACCCCCAAGTTAACTCATAAATGTCTTTTGAGGCCATGTTTCAGAGCAGAGCTGTTGAGTAGCTCACCCATGTTGCATGTTGCTGCTCATTCAGTAGATATTATCTGTGTGGGCTGATACCTTCCCAAGGAGTAAAATACTACATGAAGGCACCATTACTGAATTACATCCATGCATTATAATCCATGAATGAATATTAACCTATTAGATAGACAGATGAACATGAGATAAATCTATTTCCGGGTATATCTCCCTTAGTAACATGTATGTATGTAGTACAATCAGAAGAAGAAAAAAGAAGAAAGGAACTTTGATAATGATGTACAGAGGCATGCTGTATGGACTAAAACACACCCTTGGGGTAATACCACGTTTTGAGCAGACTATTGAACAGATGCAGGTAGAGAGAGAGAGCCCTTTCATCAAGTCTCCCCTGTTACACAAATCTCATATTATCCATTTTACAGAAGACTGGAGAACAGGAAGTAGAATCCTTTGTAAAGTGGATGCTGATTGGTTGGAGGGTTTGTCACGTGACTGGAGTGTGGAGTAATATGGCTAGTCTCCACCCACTCCTCTCTGTCTCTGTTAGAGAGATAACCCAGACTGTATACACTCTTTAAGTTAACAACGGGAAGCACATTATCCTGGGCTTTAGGAAAGAAAGGATGTTAAGAATGGCCATTCCTGATGCTTCCTGGCTACAGGCCAAATGAGGTACAAAAGAAAAGCATGTGTAACTGAATCACCTTCTAAATTATGATATTTGAAATAAAATGCTTCACAAAATTGATGCTATATTTAAATAGATTTTTTTTTTAAATTTTTATATTTAAATAGAGATAGGAGATGGTGCATCATGCCCCATAGAGAATGGTATCGCAAATGCAGGAACTGAGGCTGAAAGGGGAGTCTGGCACGGTCACCGACATTTTTAGCACTCTCAGTACATCCAATGAACGGATAGCTATGGGGCTTTCCTACCTCCTCTTAAAGGGGTCTAAATCTATCTATCATTTGATGTAGATTTCACGCCATGAATAAGTCGAATGGTGTTACACAAACATTTCTCACTCATGGGTAGCTATGAGCCACCATGTTTCCTTAAAGTAAAGGGTGAAAGTGGTGATGGCGCACTAAGGCTCATTTAGGAGGAGTGAATTGTGGATAAGTGGATGAGCTTGAGTTTTTAGGGAATTCTCACCAGGAAGTACTTGTTGGATATCCAGGCATGTATACACAAATGGCAGTGTTCTCTTACATACCTTTTAGCAGAGCTTTCTCCAGAGATAACCCAGGTGTAGGGAATCTCAGGAAGTAGCATTTTTGCCTGGCTTGGTCTTCTTCAGGCCCTCTATGCCATATGAAAGCAACATAGAATAGCCAAAATATAGAGATAATGCTTACATTTGTAAATCTCAAAATAGGACAGTGACTGATTAGGCTGTCCCCATATTGGGTGATTTAGTATATTGAGGCTTACCCCAAAGTACGAAAGAAATGACCGAATGTCCGTCAACTAATGCGGCAGTCCCATAAGGTGGGTATCCCATGGACGTTAAATGAACAAATCAATCAATCAATCAGACCCAAAGCAAATGACTGTATTGGGGCTGTCCCCAAATTGAGCGAGTTAGTGTATTAAGGCTGTCACCATAGTTAGTGAGTGAGTCCATATGTATTGAGGCTATCACCATGGTAAGTAACACAGTATATTCTTAAACAGTCACCATAGTGAGTGAGTGAGTCAGTCAGTCAGTGTACTGAGGCAGTCACCATAGTGAGTTAGTAAGTCAGTGTAACTTGAGGCTGTCACCACAGTGAATCAGTGTACTGAGGCAGTCACCATGATAGTGAGTTAGTCAGTGTACTGAGACAGTCACTATAGTAAGTCAGTCAGTATACTGAGGCAGTCACCATAGTGAGACATTCAGTGTACTGAGGTAGTCACCATGATAGTGAGTTAGTCAGTGTACTGAGGCAGTCACTATAGTAAGTCAGTCAGTATACTGAGGCAGTCACCATAGTGAGACATTAAGTGTACTGAGGTAGTCGCCATGATAGTGAGTTAGTCAGTGTACTGAGGCAGTCACTATAGTAAGTCAGTCAGTATACTGAGGCAGTCACCATAGTGAGACATTCAGTGTACTGAGGTAGTCACCATAGTGCAGAGGCATAGGAAGCAAATCTTCATTGGGGGGGGCCCGGCGAGGGCACCATCGCGACTACCTTGAATTATAGGCTGATGCGTGATGGCGTCTATATATGCGTATTTAGAATTCATATAAAAAAGTGATTTTTGGTAAATTTTGGATCTGACTTTAGGCTCAGACCCCCATTTTCCCTATGACATCACCATAATAATCTAATTTGAGATGTAAAGTTTTAGCTTCTTTTCCATTGTGTTTATGAGTTCTTGGAAAATATTGGGGGGGGGCCCAGACATACTCAGGCCCCACCTCCTTCATGATTGGGGGGCCCGGGCCCCCCTGGCCCCCCCTTTTCCTACGCCCCTGTAGTGGATCAGTATACTGAGGCCGTCACCATAGTAAGTGAGTCAGTGTACTGAGGCAGTCACCATAATGAGTTAGTGAGTCAGTGTACTGAGGCAGTCACCTTTGTGAGTTAGTTAGTCAGTGTACTGAGGCAGTCACCATTTTGAGTCAGTGTACCGAGGCAGTCACCATAGTGACACCCTGGGGCCCTGCACTTTCAGTCATTTTGGTGGTGCGAATAAGTTTAAAAAATGATGGAAATTTTATATAAAAGGCAGAATTGTTTAAATTGAATTTGTAGTGCCATTAAAGGAGATGTAGGGGTCTTGCAGGAAAAGGTATTTCATTACCAAGTTTTGTAAATTTTGAGAAATTGTCAATATTGTACAGACTCAGTTCGTTGGCAGCCATAAGGCGCTTTTTGCCTCCAATGGTGAATTATGTTGATCCATGTATCAACTTTCCCCCTTTTTGGCAATGTGGTGCGAATAGCGCAGTTTTGTCGGAAGTTATGCAAATAGTGGCTTGGTGGTGCGGATAACCTGGGTGAGGGAGTCCTGATGCAATAGGATCAAGAAGCTTCAATAGATAGGAGGTGAAACTCAGAGCTTTACCTATGGACACAGTGTAACAGCTCCCCCCCCCCTCTATCCCCCCTTCAAAGTAGGCTCCCTTTTGTGTTCAGTATTGAGTCCTATGTAGGATAAGGGGGTTTATAGAGATGTCAGGAATCTTTATCAGAGTGATATCAAATGGAAACAAGGGGCCACCTATACCAGAAAATCCTGCTGAATCCAGAATTTGTGATCTTGATTCTCAAAATTTGACCAAAGGTACCTAAAAAGGAGGTTTGATGATGAGAATATTTTAAAAATGTACAAAAGTTATATTGAAAATGATTGGAACTATTTATAGATGCAACATGCTAATCAAAGTCAATACCTGAATCTACATATCCTAATGTGTGCCTATCTCAACCTGACAAGTACTCTACCTGTGTATGGCTCTGCCTCTCCCACATACTGCCTATCCCTTAGTCTACCTATCACTCATACTACCTATCCCTTGAAACATCTAGAGTTTAATTAGGTTTTCTCTCAAATGGCTTAAAGGATTAAAGTTTACCCTTCACCTTTGTACCTAATTTTCTCTTTACATTCTTACCATTAGTCTACCTATCCTCAATCTGCCTATCATTCACTTTACCTATCCCTCATGGTGACTATCTCCCAACTCTTCACATCCCTCATGTTTGACTGGCACATCTGTGATATTACCTAGCACCAATGTATCTTTTGAATATGCTCACCTTACAAGGTACCCTCTGTACCTATCTTTTAAACTGTTTATTACCTATCCTCCTTGCTACCCATCCTCTTCAATACCTATCCCTCAAGCTCACTTTATAGCTTTCCTACCTATCACAGCTTGATCAGCTGGGATAGCTCACAACCAACCTTCATTTTGATCTCTTAGTCAACCTATCCCCTAAGGAACAAATTTAACAGTCTACCTCACACATACATCTACCTATCGCTCATGCTATATATCATTGAGGTTACCTATCCTTCAGGCTGCCTATCCTTCATCGTATATAGCCCTCAGTTTTTTAACTTGTCAAGTGGGATAGCATGAACGATATGCAGCATGAAGGATAGGAAGAGGGGAATAAACAACATACATGTAGGATAGGAAGTTAGCTAGTCTAATGATAGCCATGGTGAGGCATTTTAGAAAAGCATGATAATTCAATGGCCTGAGGGATATGTAAGGTAAACATGAGTGATATGCAGACTTGAGGATAGGTACAATGAGCGATAGGTATATTTCACAAGGCATAGACTATAAGAGCTACTATAAAGGTAGAAAGAATAGCATACAAGGTGAGAGATACATAGATAGCTGGTTAGGTAGGCAGAGGGCTATATACCATGAAGGATAGGCAGCCTGAAGGATAGGTAACCTCAAGGATATATAGCATGAGTGATCAGTAGATGTATGCTTGAGGTAGACTGTTGGATTTGTTCTTTAGGGGATAGGTTGACTAAGAGATCATAACAAAGGTTGGATGTGAGCTATCCCAGCTGATCAAGCTGTGATAGGCAGGAAAGCTATAAAGTGAGCTTGAGGGATAGGTATTAAAGAGGATGGGTAGCAAGGAGGATAGGTAATAAACAGTTTAAGAGATAGGTACAGAGGGTACCTTGTAAGGTAAGCATATTCAAAAGATACATTGGTGCTAGGTAATATCACAGATGTGCCAGTCAAATATGAGGGATGTGCAGATTTGGGGGATAGTCACCATGAGGGATAGGTAAAGTGAATGATAGGCAGATTGAGGATAGGTAGACTAATGGTAAGAATGTACAGAGAAAATTAGGTACAAAGGTGAGGGGTAAACTTTAATCCTTTAAGCCATGTGAGGGAAAACCTAATTAAACTCTAGATGTTTCAGGGAATAGGTAGTATGAGTGATAGGCAGACTAAGGGATAGGCAGTATGTGGGAGAGGTAGAGCCATACGCAAGCAGAGTACTTGTCAGGTTCGGATAGGCAAACATTGGGATATGTAGATTGAGGTACTGACTTTGATTAGCATGTTGCATCTATAAAAAGTTCCAATCATTTTCAATATAACTTTTGTACATTTTTAAAATATTCTCATCATCAAACCTCATTTTTAGGTACCTTTGGCCAAATTTTGAGAATCAAGACCACAAATTTTGGATTCAGCAGGATTTTCTGGTATAGGTGGCCCCTTGTTTCCATTTGATATCACTCTGATAAAGATTCCTGACATCTCTATAAACCCCCTTATCCTACATAGGACTCAATACTGAACACAAAAGGGAGCCTACTTTGAAGGGGGGGTAGAGGGGGGTGGCTTGCACTATAGGACTCTATGGAGTAACATATCCTAGGGAACCTATACTATTCTTGATAGGATGAGTGCACAACTCATGGGGGGGGGGCATCCACAAATGACATCATGCTGAAGGTGGGGTCAGGCCCGGCATGACGAAATAAGTTTTCCATGTGCTTCAGCATTGCAAAATTGGCAAAAAAACATGACGAGGGGGGTCTAAAAAGGTCAAAGTTTGCATGATGTCATTTATGGATGGCCCCTGGGAGCCAATCACAGGCTTTTCACTTTTCGAGTTATCAGCAATTTACATTGCCGCATTATATTATCTCCTGTAGCTACACGTTGAAAACACACCATCCTACAGACAAGTGAGTGAGTGAGTGAGTAATAAATGTTTAACGCCATTTCAACAACTGAGGTCATATTCATGGCCAGAAATCCAAGTTCATTTAACTGGACACTCCAGAATTACAGTGATACATGTAATGAATTACAGTGATACCACGTTTTAACTGCCAACTGAATTACAGTGTACCAGCAAAAACTTGCAAAGCTTGTCACAGAAAAACTATAGCATGTGGCTGATAAAATGGCTGACCCATAGTTAGAACTGTCCCCCAGTCTATTGTGGATGTTAGGGCCTAACCCTTGCACTGTTTCTATATGTGCTATTTTACACACTTTCAGTTTATTTACAAAGTGACCTAGCCATCTTGAAACACCGTAATTCGAATTACAGTGATAGGTTCCGTCACTGTGCTGTTTATAGCACAGGGTGGGGGAGTATCATATCACTCTCAAACTACACACTAACTTCCGGGTTGACCTATAGGGGTTTCCCATGGTGTTACAGGTGGCGTTCACTATAGGACTTCCCTCTCCACCACCCACTCCCTCCTCCTCACAACCAGTCCATCTTACCACCCATTGTGGACAAAAAGGTGACATGGTATAGTGGTTTGTACTTTTCACCTGGAGTCAAGACCCGGAAGTGGTGCCAGTGTGTGGTGATTTGTTGGCCATCACATGAAACAGATTAGATATTTGTCAGTATTCTTCTTTTTTTTTATGTGTGTGAGAGACGTGCTATAAAGCCGTGTACTATCTTATTGTTAGACTCAATTCATCAAATGCAGGAGCCAGGAACATTTTTTCTATGTATGTACAGGATCAATCTTTTATGGCCAATGCTTTTATTGGAGATATTACATGTTATACATTTAATACCCAACCTGAAATGCACCTAGAAGTCATCCTTTCTTCGCAGCAATTTTGAAACCTATGAAAGGGAAAGAACACATTAGTCTACTAACCTTGGAATTTCTGAGGCAGATACATGTGTATTAGATAAAACATATAAACTCTTTTTGCTTGGCCTATTTGTCTGGCCTAATCATATCTCACATTACCCATTTAATCAGTTAGGTGCCCAGACAGCAGGGGAACATTCAGCAGAAGGGAGTGGGGGAGGTGGTGGTAGGAGGGGGGGGGGTTAATACATTACAGAACCCCAGAGACATGGGTACCAGGAAAATGTCAAACCATGTAGGAAAACAAATCCCCTTCCAGGAACTTCCTGTTCGGCAGGAGCAGCTCTTATAAGGAGGACAAAAAGGCCAGGTGCTGCTCAGAACTGGATGCAGAGGGATTTAGACTGCTCTGCACTTTGCTGCTCAGAACTGGATGCAGAGGGATTTGGACTGCTCTGCACTGTGCTGCTCAGAACTGGATGCAGAGGGATTTGGACTGCTCTGCACTGTGCTGCTCAGAACTGGATGCAGAGGGATTTGGACTGCTCTGCACTGTGCTGCTCAGAACTGGATGCAGAGGGATTTAGACTGCTCTGCACTTTGCTGCTCAGAACTGGATGCAGAGGGATTTAGACTGCTCTGCACTTTGCTGCTCAGAACTGGATGCAGAAGGACACAGCAGTGTTGATGTTGTAAGCTATTGTTACCATGTTGCACAAGCTACACCTGCTGCACAGCAACAAAAGAGGGCACCAGTTAACACCTCATTAAAAATCTTTGCTACTCAGTACCTGATGGTGAAGGATTTGTGCTGCTCAGCACTGGACAAAGTTCAGATTTCTTTGTGGTCAGTGTTGGGTGGTCTCAGGTGTGTGTGTGTGTGTGTGCCTCAGTACTTGATAGTGCAGGATTCGTGCTGTTCAGTACTGGATGCTGTAAGTTCTGTGTTGCTCAGAACTGCAGCTGAGTACAGAATGTTATAGACAATTGTTATAGACTATTACAGGACTTGTGCTGCTCAATATTAAATGCTGTAGGATTGAGTCGTTGACAAGATTTGCTCTCAGAAGACCATTGAGCAAATGATGTTATGCAAAAGGCCTAAGATATTTAATGGGTATTTATTTGACAAGGGAGAAATTCTTTTTATCTGCTGACTGATACATGTCTGCTCTAGACATTCATCCATAGCATTGATTAGACAATTAGTAATTCTAACCCAAATGCCTTTTGCCCTATGACTGGCCACTGCGCAGAGGCGCCACTTTTCCTGCTTTAAGTTCCTAGGTTTTGGTACAGATTCCTGTATTAGATTTATCGGGTTCCTCAGAAAAGGCATCAATTATTATTATCATAGGGTTCCCTGGGTTTTCACAGCCTGCCAGTGGCATCTGACTGCTCCAACCCACCTACCCAAGACACACGCCTGTGTCTAGGTATCATGAACTCGTGGACCTGAGCAGTGGTAGGTTTCAAGTTTAAATACCTGGAATCACATGTCTAGGGTCATTACCTTCACCCAACTCACTTACCCACTTTCTGTCAGCATCAAGCTGGTTAATTACACACACTGTATATCTAATTGTCCTCACTCCCTGGATCACCCTCACCACTCAATACTGGTCATTAGGACCTCCTTAAAGTGGTAGTAGGTAGACAGTTCAAATCTCGGATAGAATCAACCTCTCCCCTGTAAAGTGGGGACGTTTTCCCCCTCATTGGATTTTATCATTCATCTCATAGATTCGATCATCCATAAATGCGATGGTGTGGTGGACAAGCAGCATATAAATACTTGTGAAGCTGTTTTGGACAAGCAACTCCTTAAATACCTGTCTTGACTGAGAAAAGAAAGGATTGTATGTCTGGAAACTAAAAAGGTAGTCCTATAAGGTGTTAGCGTCTTTGGACTAAATTTGATTGGATAGAACCAGACATCTCATGGCAAAGATAAAGCATATAGCTTATGCCCTAAACATATCCCGTCCGATTTCACTGATTTTGTATAGATAACCTGAATTGATTAAAAAGCCTTATACCACGATTTCTGGGTTACACAGTGCTTTTTGGTGGCTATTCCCATCCACATATCTGTCGATATTGCACAGCATTAATGCTGTAGCATGACACTTGGAAGGCGTGCGGTTATCCATGGATAACCCGCACCCCGTGTGGTTATCCATGGATAACCTGCACGCCTCTCATGTCCTTCCATGTCATATGTTACATGTTAAAACCCACGAAATCTTATGATTTGGCAGGGCTTGAACCTCCAGTCTCAGATCCCTAATCCGACTCCCTATGCACTGCGCCACAGGGACTGACAAGAAAAACTGTTCGAACCACGTCTGGATATGATACAAAGCTGTGTGCGCTGTCGCTGTCCACTGCCGGGCGACGAGGTGTATTATACACAAACATTACCGCGAGATGCATTGAATGGAGAAGGTGCGGTGGTCTAGCGGTTAGCACGTTGCGCTCAGCCATGAGAAGTCAGCGGATCGATTCCCGGCCCGGACGTGTCTTTTTTCGCCGTGTGCGCTGTCGCTGTCCGCTGCCGGGTGACGAGGTGTATTCTACACAAACATAACAGCGAGACGCATCTCTTTTTCGCCATGTGCGCTGTCGCTCTCCGCTGCCGGGCGACGAGGTGTATTTTGTACACAAACATAACAGCGAGACACATCTTTTTTCGCCGTGTGCGCTGTCGCTGTCCGCTGCCGGGCGAGGAGGTGTATTATACACAAACATAACCGCGAGACGCATTGAAATCGTTAGCCGTGTGCCGCTGCCAATCCGAGCCGAGACGGGCGCTGTCGCTGTCCGCTGCCTGGCACCGAGGTGTATGTACCTGTGTACACACACAATGGCTGGCATCGAGTCCCCGGGAGGGGGAATAATTTTTGTTTTCAAATTGAATTTATTGGTATTCTATTGATTATTTATTGGTTTCATGGTATTAAATAAGTAGTCAATGGATAACTCATGACTCGTGTGTGTTAGCAAAGGCTAATAACACTCGGCCTACGGCCTCATGTCATTATTCTTCACTAACACACACTCATCATGAGTTATCCATTGGTTACTTGTTCAATAAACCGACTTATCCTAAAGGTATGCGTCGTATCATTAGTAAATGAAAAACAAATGCTAATACTCGTTCCACGTTTAGCTGTATACCTTACCTCATTGTACTGCCATCAGGTGTGTATTATATGCTCAGGGTATTATTCACCATAACCTATCATCCTTAGCTTTACAAGGGTATATAGTCTATGACCTGTAAAGGGTTAACTCAGTTGCTAGCACTTGTCTGTATACGAGCCACTCATTGGGTGGGTTCATCGAATGGGTTTTCCCACAGTGCTCTCAATAACTACAGGAGCGCCACCTTCAGTGGTGCACGGGAAGTACTAATCCACACCTAACCGTCCCACTTTGTCTTGTCTTCCACAGATAGTGCCAGGAGTGGAGATCTGACGGTGGAGATCGTACCCTGGAGGCCGCCACCACCACACCACCATCACCATGGAGTTAGCTGGACGTCTGTGACGTTCAACCTTTAATATTGACCTTGGACGTGGTGCACCTGACCTTGACTTGACCTTGTGCCGGTGATCAGCGACGCGTGCGACATGACGGACGGTCGTGACGTCACAGAGGACTAAGGACTAAAAGGGTAAGTTTAACTTTATGGATGTTTCTAAAGAAAGTTGGTTGTTGTGAACTTTTAGGGTGGAATAAGGTAACTTTTATACTTGCCTCGAAATGAGATGTCACATGTATGCAATTGATAAATAATCTAGTACTTACACCTAAAAATCACCTCAGATTGATTTACTAAAGAATAGGTCAAAGACACTTTAACTAACCAAGACAACCTTATACATGTATACCCGGTAGGTTTAGATTACATACACTAAAAGAGTGCTATGTGCGGGGGTTAGCAGGTCACCCTTTTTGCTCAGCCGCGCACAAACTGCATGATTAGGTCTGGAAAGCTATTCCAATGGTCAATATTTGTATGACTGAAAACTAGGGTAGAATCAATAATTGCACGACGGACTTGAGTCAGCATGACATCGTCTAACCCTGAAAGGATCACTTATTAATCCCTCAGAAGTTCATGGTCAGTTCTTGTAATACTATACAAAACACATACAGACCCGGTGAGTAACTCACAAGTGGATGTGAGTTACTCGCCAGGGCAGCATCCATATTATTATACATGAATGATGGACATGCTACATTGAAGTAGCACCTGGGCCTCAAAGGGCTAACAAAATCACTGCCAGAGTTGGTTTGGATTGTAGCCGCGCCTGGGGATAAGGCCATGTACTCCAGTTACTAGTTCCAGGACGTTTATACCACAGAGAATGCACATTATGAGCTACTCAATGTCATTCACTGAGCAGATACGAGCTGGTTAAGATGGAACTACCTCGGTGGGTGAGCACGTGGGGAGTGGCTCAGTGAGTGATAAGTTGGTATGTTGATAGTGTGTATAGAGGGCTGAACTCTTTAACCTTAAGGTAGAGACCTCACTTTTCCTGTTTTTTTTTTTTTTTTTTTTTTTGTTTTTTTATCTGTGGAGCTTTCTGGATCAAATAGTATATTTCCCGGGTAAATGTGTGGTAAGATCATATACCTGTACTGGGTATTAAGTTTTCCCGGTGTTGTTGTTGTTGTTTTCTTTCGGGGGAAGTAGGGGCAGGGACTGGCATATCAGTTGTAAGGACAGCACAGTTTTTAAAATGAAACTAGAAGCGCTTATCTTAGCGGCGCTTAACTTAGCAACGATATGTCTCATAGCAATGTCAAACAATTCTACACTCTCCAAGCAGATACTCTCTGACTTTGAGTTTTAGCAAATATCTTGGGGACTACTTATCAGATATCAAAGTATGACATATCAAAATGAAGGGATCGATGAGTACTCTCTAGATATGGTGTAGTTTAGAAGCTACAACTGGGGAGTCCATCATGAGCTCCTATCTACTTGAATGGAGGCCCAAGATGGCGGCCATTACAGTTTTGAAAGAACTTTGAGGCTATAATGTTTTTTCTTTATCAAAATAAATAAATAATTCATAACTGATAATGAAAGCAAAAACCAGTAGAAAATTGATGATTCTATCATGGAAATATTTCTCCTACAACTTTGAATGGATAGGTTGAGTTAGCTGGCATTTTCCTCACTGCTTCACAGCCTAAAAAATTTGCTTCATCTGGTACCCCACAAGTACCAGAGGCTGAAGCAATCAAAAATAGAACATTTATAAGCAGCGATCTACTAACCCATTTTTATATATAGGGTAAACATAGTCATTGACCAGTGTGATAGGGAGGGGCTTAGCCTATCAAGGACAGCGTAGCTTTCAAAATGAGCAGATAAGTAAGTGATTTATATACACCCTGTATATAACTTAAGCACCAGGAGATCATCGATATCATTCACATTTAAGTGTAAAAAAATAAGATACCTTACTCACGGCTTTTGTATTTATTCCGGCCTTTCTCCTGATACTTTCACGTTGAAAATGCAGGGGTGATATATCAAACGTCCGCAAAAGGGTGGGGTGGGGTCTAAAAGTGGTGGTATTTTATTTTTTCCCTATACCACAGATAGTTTAAAATGCATGAAGTGATGTCACAATTGAAATCATGCTAAATTATTAACTCGAAAAGCGAGTTATAAGGAGACACCCTGGGGCCCTGCACTTTCAGTCATTTCGGTGGTGCGAATAAGTTTAAAAAAAGATGGAAATTTTGTATAAAAGAGGCAGAATTACTTAATGAATTTGTAGTGCCATTAAAGGAGGAGATGTAGGGGTCTTGCAGAAAAAGGTATTTTATTACAAAGTTTTGTAAATTTTGAGAAATTGTCAATATTGTACAGACTCAGTTGGTTGGCAGCCATAAGACGCTTTTTGCCTTCAATGGTGAAGATATATGATGTTGATCAATGTATCAACTTTCTGCCTTTTTGGGAAATGTGGTGCGAATAGCACAGTTTTGGCGGGAGTTATGCGAATAGTGGCTTGGTGGTGCCAATAACTGGGTGAGGGAGTGCTGATGTCAGACCACAAGCTAGACTTGCTCAAGACTATTGTTTTATTTCTTTTCGAGTTACGAGCAATGCAAATTGCTGGTTGGTATATTTATCTATGAGCAGGTCATGAGTAAGTGACAAACGTGATGCTATCAAGGTTGATGACTAACCACTTGAGTTGTGATGAAAATGGTACAGTCAACTCCCTCTAATGCGGCCACCCTTGGGTCTTTCCAATATTGGCGGTATTGGTGGGTTGGCTGCATTAGAGGGAGTCAATGCTAAGGGGTGATATCTGGTACCTGCCCCCTATGCCACAAATAACACTGGGAATGTGGCTGTAGATATCCCTTCACAGCCCCTAACACCCCCCATGTCAGCCCCGCCCCTATGCCACAAGGAACACTGGGAATGCGACTGTAGATGTCCCTTCACAGCCCCTTACACCCCCCCCCCACCCATGTCTGCCCCGCCTCTATACAGACCAGAACACTGGGAATGTGGCATTAGATGTCCCTTCACAGCCCCTAACAGTAACACCCCCCTATGTCTATGAGCTTCTTATACCACACAGAACACTGGGAATGCAGCTGTAGATATCCCTTCACAGCCCCTAACACCCCCCATGTCTGCCCTGCCTCTATTCAGCCCAGAACACTGGGATTCCAGTTGTAAATTTTTAACAAATGGCCGCATTAGAGGGAGAAATTTGTCAATTTAGACTGGGAAATAATGGCCACAGGGTGAGGTGGCCATATTAGAGGGGTGGCTGCATTAGAGGGAGTTTGCTACATTAAAATAAAGGGAAAATCGTTTCAGCCTGACCAAAAATGGCCGTAATGGTGAGGTGTCTGCAAAGGAGGGGTGGCTGTAATGTGAGAGTTGACTGTATAATCCTAGACTTGCTTAAGTCTCTGATTATGTTATCATAACTTTTGGTATATTGTTAGAAAATGGTATTCGTAAGTTGTAAATGTCGTCGTGAAGTAAAGTGTAGAGGACTGCAGTCAGCCTAGTATATCCCTTGTGGTTAAACCTGGTAATATATCTGCTAATTGGACATGAGTCATGAGATGAGTACCAGTATATGGCATGGGGACACACTTGCCCATTATTTCATAAGGACAATGATATAAATCAAACTTCATAGCCCCAGGTGAAAATTGAGAGCAGATGTTTGCCATTAATTAACCTCGTCAGTAGTCGGGTCGGTGAATGTTGGGAGTGATGACAAGATTTCTATTTTTTCTTGTAGATTAGCTTTAAATTAGGAGTGATTTGTAGACATTAGCAGGAGCTATGTATGAGTAGTTTTGTGACTTGCTCTATGGGCTAGCTCTGTCTGTGAGCTACTCTATAGGTAGTGCTCACTGATCTTCTCACACGGCCTTATTTGACAGCAGCACAAGGGCCTGGAAGTAGTGACGCGCTAGGAAGGACTCTTAGTAACACTATGGGGCCCTGTGTGTACACAATTAAGGGGAATTGTTATGTTAGCCCCTTCGTTTTTGACTGTGAGGCATTTGCCTCTTTGGGCCTAAAATTTGGGTAACACTAGGGAATAAACAAGGACCACGCCCCCTCCTTCTCAGAATTATGGATCCGCCAGCGCCACTGAGTTTGACATTTATTACAGACTTCTAGCTAACACTCATACAGGTTGTTAGTAGTATATGGAGATGGGAGTTTGCTGACGGTTGTTATGTGTGTGGTTGTGCGGCAAACCAATTGGAACACTTTTAATAGTTGGTCAGCCCTGATGGACGACAGCCTACTGTTAAAGCGTTATCCAGCCTATACACTGGGGAATAGAAAAGACCAAAATACTGTCCTTTATGTCATGACTGATACGACCGTTACTATAGAACAGTACTGGACATGTCATATTCAATGGGGGGGGGGGATGGAATACAATGTCTCCGTATGCAATGGCTGATGATCACAATACCTGCTGCAATGAACACAGCTTAATATACCGGTAGTTGAATTTCTTCAAACCTGTGTAGCCATGACATAAATGAAAATGTCAATTCCCCTGGAATATTTTTGCATCGTATTCACCTCTGTGAGGCCTGTCCGCATTCAACTCCACCTATAAGGCATCGTTGAATACGGACAGCCTCACCTCAGTGAATACGATGCAAAAATATTCCATGGTCATTGACATTTGCTAATTATATTTTTAAGTATTTTATTGGGTTCTTAATACAATATACAAGTATATGTATTAAACGATTTAATTAGGCCTGAAAAAAAAGGTTGGTTTCCAGTTACCCGGCCGGCCCTACGAAATCAGGGCCAACATTTTTTTTTTTTTGAGAATCTTTTAAGATTTGGTAGGGTCAGTCGGGTAACTGGAAACAGACCTTCTTTTTTTAGGCCTAATTAACCCTAGCCCTTTGAGCCATGTAACTGGAAACACACCTTTTATTTTTTTTTTTTGGCCTTAGCTCATGTTAATTTGACACACTACCCAATACGTGAATGAGTGCCGGGGTCTAATGGTCTTTGAATGGGTGATTACACTGAAAGCTAAGTCTTGAATAATTGTCAGTCTGTGTTAAATAAAGGTCTGGGATAGAGTGGTGTTGAAATCTATACGTGCCGGGGCACTTAAGCAGGTCACTATCCTGAGGCTTTTTGTACTTAAGTCACTCATCCAGTAAGTGCCATAAAGACGATTCTGATTTTTGGTGAATGAGTTTAAAGAAAAATAAATTCAGCGTATGTCAGGAAGTGGTTGACACTTGGCACAGCATGCAGTAAATGCTGAGGTAAGGAAAGGTAGGTAAAGCATCACATGTAGGGAGCAGCTCAGCACCTCTCTACAGCCGCGCTCTGAGCAACTCACCCAGAGGTGGGCAACTCAAAAACTGGTCAAATATTAAAGCAGCACGTTGTCATAGCAACAGATTGGCGTTGTAGTAGTGATGACATTTGGTGGGTCCCAGTCGGCCTTCCTTTAGTGGACAGGCACCGCGTGTGTGGGCGTGCTCCTGGCACCGCCAACAACAACAATGACGCCAACAACAACAATGGGGGTCTGTGTGTCTGGTGCATCAATGGGTGAAATCTCTGTTTGCATATATACTCCTGGAAGAGTAAGGAGGGGGGTGGGTGGGTGTTCGAATAATGGAATATTTGAGCATATGCATGTAGATAATTGGGAGACATCTACTCCTGTCCATATCGTGTTTTCCCCCCTTTTCTTTGTTGGGGGGGGGGGGGCATGTGTTCTTTCAATTTGTGAAAAAAAATATGTGGAACTATAGGCCTATGTGCGTGCGTGCTTTAGCATCTGCCTATGTATGATATCGGAGTAATATCTATGTGTGTCTACATGATGAGCTCCGACAGGGTTAGGTTTCAATGTGATTAGTGTATGATGCCATGGCAATATCTATATGTCGCTGATTTGGACTACCCGCAGTACAACATTATCTAGACGCTGCAAGTGCTACTATCCTAGTATGGTGATAAGCGGGAAGGGTAACTTGCTGCATTACATTCCTTGTGCCAACCTTGCAATGAGCAATTTCCCTTTTCTAATCCATCTTAATCAAAAAAAGAGTAGAAGTAATTAACTGTTATCAAGGTGATAGGAATGTAATGGTTCGTTTCGACTTATATGTTGGGTGGCTCTTTGGCACGCTTATCACTAGAGATACCAACACAACACGAGTAGTTCGGGTTGGGCAAAGCCCGAGACTTCCTACCGCTCGGGTAGGCCTTTATTATAAGTTCAGAACACACGTCTGGACTGGACTATGTCCAGTCCCCTTCTGCGGATCATCCGGCTTCTTAGTAGAAGCTGGACACAAGGCATGGTGCTGCCCCCTCTTGTACCAAACGGGTATCGCGAAGCGACACCTGGTTGGCATAGAAGGAACGAGCACCACACAAGCACGTCTCTCGGATGAAGCGCACTAATATATATACAACGATGCCGGCCCCTACAGGAATAACCACTGACATATCAAAAGGTGTGGCCGAAGTACGGTAGTGAACGGAGTTGAACCTATATATATATTATAAAAAAAATGAGTTCTTACACAAAGACTCTACTTTTCCTGATTTTGCAGGATTTCTACTGAGAATCTCTGTTTTGATAAATGTTCAGATCTGAAGTTAAGACTTCAGTGCTTTCCGCTGACTAAAAAGAGAAATGTCTGCTTACTCGACCCTTTTAAGACTCCCATACGACTCTAACACACTATAGCCTTTTGGTATTATGATGCAGAAAAGTGCTTCACTCGCCAGGGCTGCATTCATGTATCATACTGGATCTATAGGTGTTGATGTGCTCCCAAGGGTGGGTATGATGCACCAATACACCAGTATCAAGTTAAGTCACTGATGCACCAATACACCAGTATCAAGTTAAGTCACTGGGCCAGAACTATTTAATGTCATAACAAATGATGACCCATAAAGCATTGTGGAACCTTAAAATGGATAAAAAGGCGATGAAAATAAATAGCTTTAGGTTGCTTACTTATAGCAGTAAGATCAAAGAGAAATAAATAACAACAATGGCAGTGTGATAACAATAACACTGGGTCAGGGTGTAAACAATGTTAATAAATACCTCTAGGTTTAAGACAGTGTTATATGGTGATAAACGTCATTGCTGGTATTCATTGAGAAATGTGTTAGCGCTGACATTTAGATATAGTGATGACATTTTTGGTTTGAGCCTCTATATTTATCGCACCTCTCCGATGACGCATTCAGTGTTGCCGCCGATATGGCAATATATTTGCATTGGCATCGGCCATAGTTGTCTGCATTGTGGTACCACCAGGCATGCATCCTCATCTGAGATTTGTATGTTGCCATGATATAAAGGGGCATTTAGCATTGTAGACAAGAGTCCCTCTTTTGACATCGGAGAAATAAGCCTGTTCCTACAAATCCCGATTCTAGTCGAAAAAATACTTATAGTGTTAGAATTCTACAATGATGTAGTATGCAGTCATGCTTCATGGTCAGTGAACAGAACAGCGGATCCAGGGGGACACGTGTCCCCCCTACACCCCCTGAAATTGGGGCCTGAGGCCAAAAAAACAAAAACAAAAAACCTGGTAACATGGTCCAAAAAGTTTAGGTAGGTAGGTCGGATCTTCTTTTTTTTTTTGGTCCAATTTTTCATGCAGTCATTCTTTGCTGGGTTTCACTTGTGGGTGTTAGGAAAGTTCATTTCCTGCATGGGATATTTGAAAGCCATTGGAAAATGTGTCCCTACATGTCAAATAACGATTTTGGAAGAGAAAATTTTGAAAAAAAATCTTTAAAGAATCTTTAAAAAATCAGGAAAATTTTGAAAAAAATCTTCAAAAAATTCTGAGGTCGGCCCTATTTAGCTGAGGTTGGTCGGGTGACCGGAAACAAACTTTTTTTTTTGCCTGAGTGAATTTCCTCACTAAAGGAAATATGGTGCCAAACCCTGGCTGTGCCCCCACTAGACCACCCATTCTGGATCCGCCCCTGAGAACGATTTCGACTTCTTGCAAAATATGCACCTTGATATCCACGTATTGGCATGATTTTGGAAGGTTGATGATAGACGTAGCCCTATCGCTGAGATATGTTCTTCAAAAGGGGGTTTGATTGAACATTATTAATGTAAATGATTAGGGTTGGGGAGTAATTGGGGTCCCTTGCTTTTATTCCAATCTAGGCCCTACATAAACATCGTCATGTGTTTTTATAAAATTGAAATTGAGGTACGGGTCAGTCAAGGTCACAGAGTGCATGACGTCAACTTGTGGCCATTCCTTTGAACTGAAAAAGAAGAAGATAGGATGCCACATTAAACAGTGATTGGTTGTGCAGTGATATGTATTAGCTGTAGGTGACCTGGTGCTCGTAGACAGAAGCTGAATGGTGCCATCTCCTTCTGCATCATCTCCACATAAGGACTCTTAAATCTGCCTACCTTAGTATGGACCAACTCCTAAATCCCCCAACAGGGGTCTCCACAGTCGGCGAGCTGCTCACCTGCTCATTCTGGAATCAGCGCTCACATTGGTCAGCAGCTGCGCATGTGCAATGGAGTTTGTATTTGGTCATACTCGTGAGACTAGCTACATCATAGTGTTCCAGCATCCCGCCTCCCGGGAGTAGGGCTAAATATAGGCCCTATATTAGCACGGTTAAGAGCTAAATAACTGTCGACTTGGTGATAAAACAATGTGGTCTTTCGTCATGTGCTCGATTGGCTGGCGAGGAGAAAGACCGCCTAAGTGTTTGTAGTTGGTCTACCGTCTGAAAAAGAACCAGGTGAATCCAATTTAAACCATTGTCATCAAAGTGGAAGTGGAACCACGAAAGTGGCCCAAGTCCAAACTGAGATTAGGATTGTATCAAAACAAACTGGAATTGGAACTTTTAAAAAAGAGGCATTTATTACAATGTCTTAGGGAGACAAAGACACATATGAACAATCGTTACCTTCATAGAGGAGAGCTGTTAAAATTAAGGTCAAATCAATTTCCATCTAAATGGAAAGGCACCGGGGGGCTGGGGACATAATGTCGTAATGAGGTAAAACAAGAAGAGGTGTAGGTGTACGGTGAGGTAAGATACTACCTAGGCAATCTGTAAATTGTAATATGCCTCTAACCCTTCATATCCTCACTGCAGCATACATGTAAGCCTCCAAGCCCTTGCTTGTCTAACATGATGCACACATATCATGCTGGTTAGAAACATGTGTTTACTGCATTGATGCATCATGCCCGACCTTCTTTTTTAGGACTGTGAGGACAGCATGCCGACATTGTGCATCAAAGCATTGCACCTTCAAATGGTAAATAGTGGTTCAATCAGTGAATTAACCTTCAGATTCAATTGGTTAAATACAGGTGAAAAAAACAAAACAGGGAGAACAAGGAGGAGGAAAGGCATAATGGACGATAGTGCAATCTTACCCTGCATGGTCTGTGAAGTTAAATCGAGTAATTCTTTATTTTGATTAGAAAATGTCCATCTAAAGGTTTAAAGCTGTAGTGGCCTAATAATGAAAGCAGCTGACGGGCAAAGCTAGTTTGAAAAGAGTTAAAGAGAACCCACCCTTAATCCCAACGCTCGACTATGGAGCAGCCCTAGCTGATGTAATATCATTGAGATTTATGTCCAATAAGCTATATTATATGTACAGTTTGCAGTGAAGCAGTTTGGGTCATGTTCCTATTGACAGGAATATTGTGGACCTTTTCATAAACGTCAACCATAGAGAAAGACAGCATGAAGGTTAGCCAAAAGCTCCCTTTGAAAGGTCAATGACAGTATTCTATTTAGATTTAAAGGGAACCTTTCTATGGAAATATACAAACTGCTTATGTAGAGCCCTAGACGTTAGAGCTGGACCTACAGTCCTTGTGTCAGTGGGTTCTGGAGGTAGAGATGTATTCTGAGTGGGCATGGGACTTCCAGGGTTAAAGTATGCAGTTGATCACCCAACCACCTTCTTTCCAACCACATCCCTCCTCCCACCACCTCTCCCTTCACACTGCCCCCCCCCCTCCCCAACCCTTTTGTTTTGTGCTGTGTCAGCAGCTGGGTATCGATTCGTGGCGGGATGGGGACCATAGAGCAGCGGGTGGTAAATACAGGCCCCTTCAGCCCCTTACACAACCGATACTCCTTCACTCATC
The DNA here is from genome assembly GCA_949317995.1 of Acholoe squamosa. Taxonomy (NCBI): domain Eukaryota; kingdom Metazoa; phylum Annelida; class Polychaeta; order Phyllodocida; family Polynoidae; genus Acholoe; species Acholoe squamosa. The sequence goes on from OX439048.1 coordinate 22,575,887, forward strand.
ACATGCCCCTTCCAAAACCCTCCCTCTACACAGACTACCTCTCACTACACACCTGCCCTCAAACCACACTGCCTACCCTCTCCCCTACCCTAAAGACCACATCCTTCCCACACCCACCCTCTATACCCTCCACATACCCTCCCTCCCATCACACGCCCTCCCTCTTCAAATCCTCCATCCACACACTCTCCCTGTCACTACACACCCTCCCCAATCTCACCATCCCTCAGAACCTCCCTCCCTCACCACTTCCAGCAATGCACCCTCCCTCCACCCACACACCCTCCCACTAACTACACATCCTCTCTTCATCACACCCTCCTCCTCACATCCTCCCTCCTCATGCCCTCCAACCCTCCGCACAACCTCCCTCCCTTGATCACTTCTTGTCACACTGCTTCCCTCCCCATCCTCATACCCTACCTCCATACCCCAATCACACCCTTCTTTCTTCCCTCCCCACACCCTCTCATCACACACACCCGCGTTGAACCCTCCCAACACACACCCTCCCCCATGCACTCCCATCACACTCCTGCATCCTCCACCACAGTACCTCCACCCCACACACCCTCCCACCAGTCAATCCTCCCCCATCCTCCATGACTTTCTAAACACACCCTGTTTTCTTTCAACCACCCTCCACTTACTCCCTGCACACATCCTGTCCCACAAATGTGCCCACCCTATCCACCCATTGCTTCCATTGCCTTCAATTGGGCACTACCTCCCTCTGCTCCCATCCACTGACATCCCACCCCTCCCTGCCCAGCGGCCCTCCTTGTGGCTCATTGTACATTCAGAGGGAGGCGGGTAATCTCTCCATTGAAGGCTGACACGGCAGGTAGACTTGCACCCGTCCCTTCTGCTGAATAGGTGCTGATTAAAGAGAGTCTACTCAGCAAGGCACTGAGCAACTGTGAGCAGCTGAGTGAGCAGCTCCTCCCCCGCCTGTCCCCGGCCTGCTACAGTCGCTACAGTGTTATCAGTATTACAGAAGAGAGGGACCAGCGTCAGTGGTAGCCTTTTGGCTCCTTTTTGAGCTGCTCATTTTGAGCTGCTCACTTTGGTGGCGTGCTCGGTGATGACCGCCAACCAGCCTACTACTCAGGCCTGGTGTCCGCTAACTGGGACGACCGTCCCATAGACGGGTACTGTGACTGTGGAGGCGGAGCTGGTGAAGGAGGGGTAGTGAGGAGTCAGCAGGTAGGTGAGTGGGCATTTGTGTGTAGAGGGGGTGGGGGATGGCAGGTGACATGAGTGGGTGAAGTGACATGGGCAGATAGCACGGAACAGGCCCGGTTAGCCAATGGGCTGATAGCTCTGAGCAGGTATGTGATGGCCCTAGACCCCTAAAATCGACATGGCGACATGAGCTTTTTATTGCTTAGTGACATGGGACATGTCCAATTTCTTAAAATCGACACAGGGACATAACCATTCCTTAAAATCGACAAAGGGACATGACAATTTCTTAAAATCGACATGATGACATGGCCATTTCTTAAAATCGACATGGGACATGGGGACCCCTCATCAAGGGCCCCTATGTGAGTGGATGGGGGAGGTGGGAAGATAGTATTGAGCAGGTAGGTGAGTGGGTAGGGGAGGTGGGCAGGTAGAACTGAGCAGGTAGGTGAGTGGGTTGGGGAGGTGGGAAGGTAGCACTGAACAGGTAGGTGAGTGGGTGGGAAGGGAGCACTGAACAGGTAGGTGAGTGGGTTGGGGAGGTGGGAAGGTAGCATTGAGCAGGTAGGTGAGTGGATGGGGGAGGAGCGGAGGTAGGTAAGTGGATGGGGGCGGTGGGAAGGTAGTATTGAGCAGGTAGGTGAGTGGGTAGGGGAGGTGGGAAGGTAGCACTGAGCAGGTAGGTGAGTGGGTAGGGGGGGGGGTGGGAAGGTAGCATTGAGCAGGTAGGTGAGTGGATGGGGAGGTGGGAAGGTAGTATTGAGCAGGTAGGTGAGTGGGTTGGGGAGGTGGGAAGGTAGCACTGAACAGGTAGGTGAGTGGGTGGGAAGGGAGCACTGAACAGGTAGGTGAGTGGGTTGGGGAGGTGGGAAGGTAGCATTGAGCAGGTAGGTGAGTGAATGGGGGAGGAGCGGAGGTAGGTAAGTGGATGGGGGCGGTGGGAAGGTAGTATTGAGCAGGTACATGACAGCAACAAATAATAATGGAATCGGGAGCATGATGTAGAGGGAAATTTTTCAAAGACTAGAACCTGACTAGGTAGGAGTTGTAGGGGATTTCTTATTAATTATTGCTACTGGTAGTGCTCAGTAAAAAGGTCAAAAGCCTAATTGTGAACCCACAACTCATTCTGCCCGCTCTAGTAACTAGCTCACCAGGACTCCAAGGTTGGAGGGGGACGAGGGAGCTGAATCAGTGAATTTATTGGGAGCACACGTGCCTCAAATGCATTAATGCACTTTGGACGATGAATGCAAAAAAAAAAATATTGCAAATTATTTGCAGGAATTGACAGGATCAGCTTGATATATGGGACATCCATGAAGTATAGGAGTCTTTTTTTACTGGAAAGTGGTTAGCGCTTTTGCTTTCCGTCATGTTTCCAAAATGATTCAAAGAACATTTCAACCCCACTGGGTCATCAGGATGCAATAATGTAGTGCTGTCAAGCTCCTCGCCAGGAAGTGCCTCGGTGCATCAGGAGGACTTGTTAAAGGGTTGGTGTCTAAAATTCGGGATGGTAAAAGGTGCAAAGGACTGGGAATCAGCTTTAGGAATGTTTTGAAGCAGTGAATGGCCAGTTTAATCAGGGCAATAGTGTAGCATATACCAGTAACAGTTTGAATAGAGTTAACCCTCCAAGGATCACATAGTGTTTAATAAATCATACCCATTGGACGTTATAGTGTATGCAGTCCTCCATCGATTTTCATTTTGAATTTACTTACAATGGATATATAACGAGAATTGGATCCCCCTCCCTGATACATGTACTGATGCTTATAAGCCGCTCCCTGCCTTTGGGGTAATGCTATGAAGCGCACCTGAAGCCTCAATTAATTGTCATTTCTTACCATGGTCTATATCTCTAAAACCCCTTGTAGAAGCTGCACCAAGAGTTCAGGAACATCTCATAACTCGTCCCAAAGGTCTGAAATTGTCTGTAAGACGCGCCTTATAAGCAGGGTTTTATAGTATATGTCAAAAAGGGAGAATCTATGATCAATGATCGACAAGTCAATCTTGAACTCACATTGCCTTATGCATTTAGGTATCACAAGTTCCTAATAATCAAATCTTCAGGTCTTAGACTGAAGAATTTTACCTGTATGTGTTGACAAGATAGTTGCATCATATTGCGTGTCGGTCTTGTGACGTCTTGACCTTTATAAATGGAGTGCTTATTGGAAATAAAATAACTACCAGTAGGTAGGATTCTATGTAAATGATGATGCGATTGGTTTCTAATTTATATTTACACTTCCTAGAATTCCCTTGTTTGAATATCTAGTACGATGATGAAACACATTGTGCAAGATAATTACTTTCAGTGCTTATGTCCATTGCTTATCACAGAACCCTCTCGACAAAGTGGCTGAACACACAGTAGAACCTGAATAAACCCTATAATATAAGCACATGGAGTGGATGCTGAAAGAGCTGGTTGCCCTCCATCTAGGTGGCCCCAAGTTGGCCCGGGCGCAGTGAGAGAGGTTTTCTCGGTCTATTTGAGTGTCCCGTTCCGTTTGTGTACAGAGGATTCCCTGAAAGGGCAGTGACGGTGGCGGCGCGGCGCGGTGCGGGGGGCATTGTATTTGTGACGTGTCGTCGCGTCCCAGCAAACACACAACCAATGTCGTCTGCTGCAGCTAAAAATAGACGCCCACGCCGCGCGCGGCATCCTGGGACGGACACAGAGGTGTCGCCCCTTATCGGGCAGGCTGTAAGTGACAGCGTTCTTTTGCCCCTGCGCCCCTGCTGTCCACAGAAAGGGGACCATGGTTTGGGTAGCGCGTGCTATATGGATGACAAGGAAGGAGAAGGCAATGGGAAAAGGGCAAGAAAAACACTTAGACAAAAGAGGATATTTTGTAAACCTTGGGGGAGCGCCAGAATATGCAGGAGTAGTGCAGTACATTAATATATAGATTAGATGTAGAGAGAGGCTTTAATAGTAATGGTATAGTAATCCCGGGGGGGCCACTCTCTAATTTATGGATACCATGTGCGTACATCATCTCAAATTTTATACCCTTTCAGCGTGCCAATATTCACTAAAAACATCCCCCTTTTGGCGGGATGGACATAAAAAAGTGGTAAATCTATACCCCTTTAGGTGGGCCACTATGTGGATGTGTCAAAAGTCATACCCCTTTGGGCGTGCCACCTCTCCAATTTTGCCCAAAAGTTAAACCACTTTTCAGAGAATATTATGAAATTTTTTCCTGGAAATTCAGGTCAAAAACTGAACCCCTTTTGGCCTAAAATGGCCCAAACTGGACCCCTAATAACGGATCCTGCCGTACCCGCCTATGGGGCCAAAAACACCCCACTTTCCCTCTAGTTTGTGTACGCATATGGTTACTATAGGTCAGATAGGGAGTGCCCCCCCGGGATATTAATGGAGGAAAGGCCCCACTTGTCTGTAAAGGGCAAAGGGCATTAGGACAGGGGAAGTCGGAGGGGGCATGAGGGACATTGTACTGCAACCCTCTATGTGCAGCATGGGGCAATAATGCCCATTAGTCATCATGATGCATGAATGCAGCCTTGGGCAGGTGACTAAGTAGGACTGCATTCTTGTACCATGCTGACCCGACGACATGTTGAGGAATCCCAGGTATGGTGCTCTAATGTAGGGCTGGTGGGGTAGACTCACCAGTACTACATTGGTGCGTTATGACAACCAAGTAAAGTGCTGTGTTCACATTATGTTTCCTGATAGTGTGTGCCAATAGTGTAGGCATCATTCGGCCTTTAAAGGTATGATGCATCACAGATAGCTGGTTATAGGATGGACGTTAATATATTGATTTGGGGGGGTGGTTAAGTACATTGAATATGAAGAAATAGACAAAAGGTTACTCTAGCAATGTGAAATATAAATATATCTCTCAGCAATAGCACAAATTAGACGGGAGGGTATTACACAAGTGCTTTGAATGCAGTGTGATAGCTCGAAGTCCATGTTCATTTGTCCCTGATATGCACCTCTACAGCATCCTCATCTGCACTGCCTTCATGTATGATGCAAACCATTCAGCAGTGGCGGCATGTGCACTGTAGGGTCAGCATAATGCGTAAGTGCAGCTGTATGGGGCTTTTATAAAATATGTAAGATAAAACCTAGAAGCTACCAACGTAGTAAAAAAAAAGAAGAAAAAAAAAGGAAGAGATGGCGATGACCTCCCTACCTCTGTTTCCCGATCATGTTACCAGTAGCTCACATCTTATTTTATTTGGCAGTATAGTATTTTCGTGGGGAAGAGGTAGTGACTGTGATGGGGGCCCTGAAAGATGGCAGGGAGCGACGTTCAAAGGCTGAGGGCATGGACAAGTTGACGTCTAGCTGACTGACTTTGTGACAAAGGGAGAGTGGCGGGGGCCTTGAATCGATATTTGGAAGGATGTCGGGAATTTGTAGCAGCGGGCTTCCAAGCGGCAGAGGCGGGGTTGAAAAGGGGTGGGGTTGCTTAACCCTTTAAGCTAAAAACAGACAAGGGATCAAGCTACATGTTTCATCATGATGCACCAATGCAGTTGCCTACTCTGCATTAGTACATCATGCCAATACCTCAACCATGTAAGGTCAGTATAATGCATGAATGCAGGGTCTTGTAAGTTAATGCAGGGCTGCATTTATGCATCACACATCCCTGTATGGTTCATGCGGCACCTAAAGGGTTAACGTGGAGGGGTAAATACATTTATACAAGCAAAAGGCCGTGGCAGGGGAGGATTGAGATAGCAAACCAAGGGTGACTTCAGCCACTGGAGAAGTATGGCCAAGGTAGAAATGTGAATGAATAAAGAATAGTCATGCTGGAGAATATTCTCCTCTGTTAGTTGGCTTAAAGAGGCAGCTGATGCACCATGCTCATTGGTCAGGATGCCTGAATGCGGCAGCTGATGCACCATGCTCATTGGTCAGGATGCCTGAATGCGGCACCTGATGCACCATGCTCATTGGTTGTGATGCCTGAATGCGGCACCTGATGCACCATGCTCATTGGTCAGGATGCCTGAATGCGGCACCTGATGCACCATGCTCATTGGTCAGGATGCCTGAATGCGGCACCTGATGCACCATGCTCATTGGTCATGATGCCTGAATGCGGCACCTGATGCACCATGCTCATTGGTCAGGATGCCTGAATGCGGCACCTGATGCACCATGCTCATTGGTCAGGATGCCTGAATGCGGCAGCTGATGCATCATGCTCATTGGTCATGATGCCTGAATGTGGCAGCTGATGCACCATGCTCATTGGTCAGGATGACTGAATGTGGCAGCTGATGCATCATGCTCAATGGTCATGATGCCTGAATGTGGCAGCTGATGCACCATGCTCATTGGTCAGGATGACTGAATGTGGCAGCTGATGCATCATGCTCAATGGTCATGATGCCTGAATGTGGCAGCTGATGCACCATGCTCAATGGTCATGATGCCTGAATGTGGCAGCTGATGCACCATGCTCAATGGTCATGATGCCTGAATGTGGCAGCTGATGCACCATGCTCATTGGTCAGGATGACTGAATGCGGCACCTGATGCACCATGCTCATTGGTCAGGATGACTGAATGTGGCAGCTGAAAGCATCATGCTCAATGGTCATGATGCCTGAATGCGGCAGTTGATGCACCATGCTCAATGGTCATGATGCCTGAATGCGGCAGCTGATGCACCATGCTCAATGGTCATGATGCCTGAATGTGGCAGCTGATGCACCATGCTCATTGGTCAGGATGACTGAATGCGGCACCTGATGCACCATGCTCATTGGTCAGGATGACTGAATGCGGCAGCTGATTCATCATGCTCATTGGTCATGATGCCTGAATGCGGCACCTGATGCACCATGCTCAATGGTCAGGATGCCTGAATGCGGCAGCTGATGCATCATGCTCATTGGTCAGGATGACTGAATGCGGCACCTGATGCACCATGCTCATTGGTCAGGATGACTGAATGCGGCAGCTGATGCATCATGCTCATTGGTCAGGATGACTGAATGCGGCAGCTGATGCACCATGCTCATTGGTCAGGATGACTGAATGCGGCAGCTGATGCACCATGCTCATTGGTCATGATGCCTGAATGCGGCAGCTGATGCACCATGCTCATTGGTCATGATGCCTGAATGCGGCAGCTGATGCATCATGCTCATTGGTCATGATGCCTGAATGCAGCCCAGTCGAGTAACTCGCCAGGGATACATGCATGTTGACCCTTTACTGGGTCGATGTACTACCATTGGGTCGGATTGCTGCCCCAATGAAGCACTGGTAAACAGACTAGTGTGGTGCCCATTGGTCTTCATGATGCACCAATGAAGACTCACCAGCACTTCATTGGAGCATCATGCCGACTCTCCAGGAGTGTATCAACCCCATAGGAAACCCGGTAGTCACGATTCATTGACGGCCCTCAAAAGGTTAAAGAGTTAGTATTGGTACTACTGACTGTTCGATATGCAGCAGCCGCACACCCAGAGTGGACAGCTTCACTAAACTGACTGGGAGGTGAGGATGGAAATATTGAATTGTTGTAACACTATGGGTTGCATTGAGCTGATTTTAACACATCTAGGAAATATGAGATTAATTTCCATTTGCTCCATTTCCATTTCTGGGGCATATAGGCGGGTCAATTTATATTATATTCAGATTTGACTGCAACTGTTTCAATAAGAACAAGAACCACAAGGTGTGCCCTCTAGGGTTGTCCTCGAGTCAGGTTACGTCTTATACACAGGGTCGCCATATATGTTGGGTATTGGAGTAGTGCTGATAGGTGTCCTCAGTGTTCCCCAAAGGCAAAGGTGAGGATAACATAGTGATAACTTAATAAGACATAACATTTTATAAGCAGCTAAAAGTAGGCATGACCACCCACCTTTAATTTATCAAAAATTAACCAGCATCCTTTATAAGCTTTGTGGTGATGTCGTCTTTGGCTTCATTCAAATTTGCTGTTGAATAATTTACCAGCTTATGTGGCAGCATTGATATTCTATGATCCTGCACAGGCTACATAACATGTGCTAAATTGGAACCAGAGCACCTGAATATGTCCTCGTGAAGCACTTCTATTTTAGGGCGTAGGTGCATCATGTCCATTGGTTGGCATGATGCACTCACTACTTAATTGCGATCATTGGTGCATCATGGCAACCCTGTTGGAATATATTAACCCTGTAGGTTTGGCATGGTGCATGAATCAGGATGTAGCCTGGTGAGAAATTTGCCTGGACTACATTTATGCATCATGGCGTCTAGTGTGCATTATTTAATGGCGTTTTAAATGGAGACCTGTAATATAAAACATAATGAAGACACACAAGGCCTGAGTTGAATACACACATTATTATTATTGGGGGGCGTGCCATGCTTTATCGATGAGTGAGTGAGTAATAGATGTTTAACGCCATTTCGACAGCTAAGGTCATATTCATGGCGAGAACTACATTACACTATTTCACAGGGGAATGTGTCAGTGCCCGCGCATATGTGCACCACACACATCCCGAGAGGATAGGAAAGAGGAGAAATAGACCCTTTTAAGTGGGCTAGGGAAGCCCGTGCTTTTTCGATGTCTGGCTATACAGAAAGACCCCCCCCCCTCCCATTCTTTACATAGGGGTTTGGCCAAAAGATAAGACAAAGTTGGTGCTTAATAGCAGAAATGTGGAGGTAAATTCAGGAAATGAGAGAGTAGTGTGAGAAAGTTTAACATTTTTTGTGCATACAATTTCCAGGAATTGTTGAAATTTGACGTGGAAAGTTTAGAAAAAGAGAGGTTTGTGAAAGCTGTCCAAATTGTCCATAGAACTCTGTAGTAAATCAACTTTTTTATAAATGTAATCAGGAGCTTCATTTTGGGATAGTTGTGAGATCAGTGGACATGGAATGGATGTGAAAAATTTGAGATGTTTCTAATAGGCAGTTTTTGAGAAATTTCCACTTTTTTATTTGAGTATAAGGCCATAAGGAATAGGGTGTTGTTTCAAGAACAGATACTAGGTTGTGTATTTAACAGTTGTAGCTAGACCAAAAGGTCTTTTTTTTTGGTACTGTTTCTATGTAATGTGAAGTCAGTATGGCTGTATTTATTAGTAATGTTGGATTAAGAAACCGGTATCTGTTATTGTGAAATAATAGTATGAGGTGAAACATGGTAGTATATGTGACCTTAAAATCTTCTCCTATTAAGGTCAATGCAAATGAGTTGTGTTGATGCACTAAATATGGTAAATAGATGTGGGCGTTCATTCTCCATAGTACATAGGTGGAAACTGGTAGTCATGCTGTAGTGATATCCTGCAGGTTGAAGGTCTAAGACTATGCTAGGAGAGGAGACTGAAATAGAATCATTACCATATAAGGAGCCACACATGGCTTGGGCCTTGTTATATATGTAACAAAGCCCAATAAGACCTTAAATATATATATGGACATATATCAGTTTTAGGTAGATCACTACACCTGCCTAGCATGACTGATGTTTGATTTGTCTAGACACAGCTATAATTAGCTACTTGTCACCACACAAATTAAGCCATTTGGGTGTGAAGGCAGGGGGCAGGGTGGGTAGGTGGTGACACCATCAGACAATCACCAGTGGGTATAGTGGGCAGGGGGAGGGTGGGTGGGTGGTTGTAGGTAGGCAGACAGGCACACCACTGGGTGTAGGAGGTGGGGGATACTCAGCTACTGCTCTGCAGTCCTGGGTGGGTGGGGGATTACTCAGTCATGCCTCAGTAGTTCTGCTTGGGCAGGAGTAGGGATAGTGGCTTAGTAGGTGACCACAGTGGCTATCAAAATAAAGTGGTGGGAGGGGGGAGGGTCTCATCCAGCACCAATCTCAGATGGCAGTAAATTATATACCTGTATCATGATAAGGGTGTAGATTGATGTTAAGATATCAGTAAGGCTGTATGTATACTATAGGGTTGGACTAATGCAGTCCTGTTTTTTTTTCCACACTTTCTCTGCTCTCTTGTTACATGGCCCCCCATACTGGTAACTGGTTACCATTTGAACTGCTCTCACTTAAAATTGCTGTCTAGTTCTTACATCTCTTTACAAACACTATTGGCCCAGGTCCTCCTGGGTCATTGGCAGCGGGTTTTCAACATTTTTAGTCGATCAAAATGGCTGACATTAAGTGGGAATTGCTTATACAAAGAAGGGGTCTAGAAATTAATGGAAAGTTGATGCATTTTCCTTAGATCCTTGTCTTTCTGTAGATGGACACAATTCCTGAAAAAAAAATGTTTACATATGGAAAAAAGCTGAAGGAAAAACTTGGCATGTTTGACTAAATTTCTCATGAAAACGAGGCTCCATAGGATTGCATTGCGCAGTCTATTTTGGCGGCCGACAGGGGATCAAAATAACACATTGACTCCTATGGGAATAGGGCAATTAAGACGCTTTTTTTCAGCAGGTAAGGTGGAATTTCCGGGACAGGACGGGTTAAGACCGTTGATATATGAGTGTGTAAATCGGACCACCATAATTTTGTTATGTCGACCACCTCCCTTCCATTCTGGAGACTTGACGCATGCGCGCAGAGTGACCGGTTGTCATATTTTATTTTTTGTTTACTAGTAAATTGAGGTGTATTCGATTGAATTTGATTGATATTGCCAAAGATGCATGGATTATATTCAAAAAGCCATTAATTTCAAGTTAAATCGATAGAATCTATCATTTCTCCGTCGAAAATGCGACTTCCGGCAAGGAGCGGGTCTCGCATGCGCACAGTACATCAAAATCCAAAATGGCGGACAGCAAGACGATCGACTCACGGTGCCATCGAAACTGCTGGATTATAACAAAATGGAGGAGAATTACATTGTCTCATGCGTTTGTATGGTTAATATGGATCCTTATTCAAGACCTGCTGATATTGTGCAATGCTTAACTCGCCAGGAGAGGAGTTATTCGCCTTAAGCATTGAGTCTTCGACACACTGTCACTATATTGACAGTCCCCCACGGTAGGTAGTGGGCGACCTGGGCCAGTCATGCATTGCACGCGTTAAATCCTTTTTGCAAAGATTCTGACAGTTTGTGAGTAGATACACACAGCTGCAATTATTGAGTACAGATGAAGAACCTAAACTGAGATAAGGCTTCATATGAAGTCTTTCCTGTCTGAGTACAACAGACACTGACTTCCTTGTTCTAGTGAATCCAATCCCAAGTCAGCATGTAGCAGCCATCCGTATCACACCTGTCCAATAACTGGAAAATGCCATGAACATGAACAGATTATGCTGAATGTAGGGCTTCTCTGAAAGCCTATATGAGTAAATCATCTTTCTTCCTGTAAGCAGGGAATGCGGTCAATGACATGTCTATAGAAGGGATTTGACTGTTTCACCATTTCTTACTATTTAGTGAATGGTATATCTGCTGAAAAGTAGCCCAACCCTGTCCCCAGCACTTAAGAGTAGTTTATGCAGGAATAATTGTAATAAGCAATAAATTCTGTGCAGAGTGGTCAAAATTGATTTTCACGCATGGTATATTTGGATTTCATATTCCAGGGATATATTCCCGAAGACTTCCATGTAGGGATTTCTCTGATTTCAGGGATTTTCAAGTCCCAAATCCTATACATTCATATACAAAATCAATTTTTAGATGGGTTCTTATCAGGCATTTCAGGGATTTTTGGCCTCGGTGGCTTTCATCCCTGCCTATTCACTTAGAGGTTTACCATTTTATTCCCGAGGATAAGCCAAAGACAAACAGTTGTTCTGACCTGTACAAATTATTAAAATGTCCAACTTTTTGTCGAACAAGACAAACTTGGTACCTGGTAATAGAATTAAGAATTTGTCATCCTAGCGCAACAAGGTTGTAAATGCAATATATTTATAAAAGTTTGGTGATACACCCTTAAAATTAAGAATCCATGGTTGTTGGTACTTTCCCATAACCATTAAGAATCCATTAATATATTTTTTTTTAAAAAAAGAAAGAAAAAACGAAATAAAATATATACATGTTGAAGTTAAGACATGTATTGTAATTTTTCATTACAGGAGGTGTGAGAGAGGTGTGGGTGCGACGGTGGCGGTGCAGCGGGTGCAACGGTAGCGGCCGGCCAACACCATGGCTGACCAGCGAGAGAAGCTGGAGAGACGCAGCAGTAAGTCACGCCTCGCCAAGCAGGATGAGGTGGAGGAGCTAGAAGAAGATGACTCCAGCCCCTGCTCCGAGACCTCCGATGCCACCATTGTGCCAGCAGGTCAGTATACAAGAGGGAAAAAATGCACATTTAACTGACTTTATGCGACATGTAAAAACAAGATGTTTTTTTTCAGGTTACCCAATATAACTTAGTAAGGTAGGGCTGACACTAGAAATTATCCAATCATTAAAGGAGGAAGAGAGGGAGGGAAAATCTTTTCAGACTTTAGCTGACACTTATGCTAAATGAGGTAGAGTAGGGTAGCGGATGGTATTTTCGGCCGTGCTGACAAAGATTTGATACAGCCATTCTTAAGAGGCACCATGCTCAGCTGTTGTATGGAAAGGTAGGATGAATACATCTCAAGCAATGTTATTGTTATTGGTTAGCCAAAGTCATAATTCAGACAAAAAGAAAAACTAAGGCTAAGGATTTAAGAATTTTTTGGCGTCCAATGGATTCCTTGCTGGAAAAGTGAGGCGAGCGAAAAAAATTTATTTAAAAAAAAAAATTGCCAAACATCACAAAGAGAAAACTTGTAGAAAGTGAAGCGAGCGAAATCCGTAGACAAGGTTTTTTTTTTTTTTTAAAGAAAAAAAAATTAGTATTTCCGAAAATATGGAGAGGGAAATCCGTAGACCAACTTATTTTTTTGGTGTGGCCTAAGGTTCATGTGAAAATGCATATATCTACTTCTGTCAGCCAAAGAAAGAAAAAGATTTTCCCCCCTTTGTTTTTAACATGCCAAAATTTCCATGCACCAATGGATTTCTTCTATTTCTTCTATAAATTCCAAAAGTCATCCCATTATTTCAAATTTCTGTTTTTCCTAAGTCTTCAATAACGAATGGAGATATAGGAGAGCTGAAGGAGGATTTGCAAAGTGAGAAAATAAATAATTGGCCGTAGGCTTTATTCTCGCCTCACTTTCTTTCTTTGGTTGGCAGCTTTTAGTCATCAGTTCACTGACCTCAAGCCATGAAGATAGCCGCTGACTGCTCGGTGTTGTGGTGTGGAGACATGTTGCTGTCCACGCACTCATTGACTGTCAGGAGAAATAAGAGTTTTAAAAATTGATTGCAACAATCTAATCACTGGACAGACCAGACTGAAGTTAAAATGGGACACGACCTACCTGTAACGGCCTTGAAGGAGAAAAACAGTCCATAAAAGATAGGAAATTATTATGTGAATATGGAAGAATGTTGACGGAAAACAATGAGCGGTTGTATCAGATGAAACATTTACAGCCCTGCAAGAAATGTGCTGCAATACGTATCTTGGTGATCAGTCTTTAGGGTCAATGAACAGTGGAGTTGTGCTAGCTCCTCTCTGGCAGGCACTGTGCCCCTTTTGTGGTCTCTGGAAGGCACTTTATCTGGAGCACAAATGTTGAACCTCCACACCTCAGCACTACCTTGCCTTGAATGGCACCGTTGCCATGCTCGCCTCACTTTATCAACTTCTGTTGATAAGGGGGTCTCCAAGGGGACCATTGTCAGTATTCAACAATGATGTCATCATCACCTAGGATACACAAATTTATTGTGCAGCCTCCAGGGCCTGGAAGTGATTCACTCTCCAAGCACTGGAATATAACTCCAAACATATAGTTAGGAGATACTAAAGTTTTATTTAGTATAGGTGGGAAAAACAAGGTTTCGACCATTTTAGGTCTCATCAGGTGTACTTTGAGGAATAACAAGGTGTCTGACTTTGTCAGTTTTAGTCCTTGTATAAAATTTATTTATTCAAGGTATGATTTCTGATACAATTGGTTCAAGCCATGGTAGAATACCATGGTTTGGACTTAGTATCAGAAATTTAAAAGATGGAGACAGGGATATCTCATGTGACAATAAAATCTTTTATTGACAATAATATATCCAATTTCTGGAAATCTCCTAAACCATGGTTGGTCCATGTTTGGTAACATAATTGTCCTTGCCAATTTATTTATTACATAAGGGACCACACATCTCAGCTTTGCACAGAATGTATTTTCCCCAAAATCGGTAATCGATAAATTTTTCAACGGAGCTTAGATTTGGGTACAGTTCTGGTTTAGGGTTCTGATTCAATAGGTTGGTGCATCTATCAAATTCAGTCCATAGAGGACCTGGGTGCGCAATTTGAGTATCCAGTTCCTCTCCAATTTGTTGCGGAGTTTCTCTGCATAATCGGAACGTGGGTTCTTGGCGTTAAACATCTATTACTCACTCACTCATTTAAAAAAAAAAAAAAAAAAAAATGGAAGGCACTTTATAACCTAGCCCATCCTCAAAGGCTCTTATTGTAACATTGTCTATCCCCTCTGTGTGGCTTGGCACCTGCACATATCTCTGAAATTGTGTAATGTAGTTTTCTTGCCACAATATGATTTTAGTTGTTGAAATGTTGGCCTTAACCAACAACTACCATAAATCCTCTCGTATAGGCCGCACCCTCGTATAAGCCGCCCCCCCCCCCCCGACTTTAGAATGAGCTATAAGCCGAACTTGAGGCTTGAAAAGTGCTAGTGTAGTACTATTCTATGTTGTCAAATACCCCCATATGAGCCGACCCCTGATTTTGGGCACATTCTATGAGCCACCCTTTTACTTGGGTTCTGGTAAAAAAAAAAAACGCGGCTTATACAAGAGAAATTACAGTACTCACTCACTCACTCATGACTGGACTCTTGGAGGCAGCATATGACCTAATTGTGGTCTCATGGGACAGCATGTGACCCAATTGTGGTCTTATGGAACAGCATGTGACCTAACTGTGGGCTCATGGGACAGCATGTGACCCAATTGTGGTATCAGAAAGGTACTGTATGACCTAATTGTGGTCTCATGGATGTAGCATGTGACCTGATAGTGGTCTCATGTAGGCAATGTACAACCGATTTGTGCTCTTTGGAAGGCACTGTGACCTAACATACTATATGGCTAAAGAGTGGCACTGTGACTAAAGTGGGGGAATTTTTTTACCTAATTAAGGTCACTGGGAGTATGTGACCTACCGTAACCTCCTGCGTAGAAGACGCGCTGCGCGTAGAAGACGCACCCCAAACTTAGCACATGCATTTTTGCGTATAAGACGCACCTCTTAGGGGTGAATTTTGTAAATTCAGTACATTTCTATAGTAAAATTACCCCTCGTATAAGACGCACCCCCAATTTCAGTACATCCTATAAGACTGCCCAGCATTTTGTTTGGCGTAGAGGACGCATCTTATACGCTGGAGATTACGGTAATTGTAGTTGACAAGTTAATCAGGTGAACAGACCTGTATGGCTTTTGCTCTGTTGTAGCATACTTCATATCTCAAGGCCAAGACTTTCACCTCCGGCTGATAGGCAAATCAAAGAACTGCTGTTGCCTATAGGATATCTCCATCTGTGCTCCTTAGGTTAAAAGGCTAAAGCCGCAAGAGTTAGGACCTTCATAAGAAAGAAAAAAACTGTCTATCGAACAAAGGGCATATTGGACTTTTTGATATTCCCCCTTTTTTTATGCAACTAATGATACCTCTGATTTCACTTCTTCAGATATTACTTAGATTAGACAGAAGATGAAATATTAAATTAATCTCTCAATTTCTTTTTTGTAGGTGGTCATGAAACGCCAGTTGTTCAGACACCTGGAGGCACACCGGAGGAGAACTCCCCGGAGGAAACCATCAAAGATCGGAGACCGCTGGAGCCACAGTGCAGCACTGACTCAGACAAGTCTAGTCCAACCAGTGGAGCCGGCAACCCCAAGGTAAAGGTTTACACTTTTTTCATAAAACCTGCATTTTCATAAAGTCGGCATATAAGCTGAGGTCTATAGAGAAGGCAGACTTGTGACTGGGCTTATCATTGACCCTAATACAGGGTCATTCATTTATGTGACTTACAAGCGGGGTTTTAACAGTAATGATTCTGTGTTTCACCCAGGAAGGTGTTTCAGGAGTTAGACCTTATGGAGCTTAGAAAAACGGGCAAATATGGACATTTTTTCATCAAATTTTGAAAAGAAAAATGAGTGCCTTTGTTAGTTCATCAGTAGTTGATCTCGTGGTTTGCAAATCAACTTCTCAATCCATGAGACAATACTATGGTACTAATGCCTGGTATTTAAGTCATAATATTTTCGGACCATGTAACTGTAGTAAGAAGTACTGTATGTCAGGAGGGATTGAGGGGAGGGGGTGCTTTCATAATGCATTAAGCTACCTTACGTATACAATTATCCCAACAGCATAATATAGATAGGGTTGGAATGTCAAATCTGCAACCTTTTTACTAGTTTTAAAGGCCTCTTGATTTAACAGTATACTGTGTTACTGCCTACATTTGACTGCCTACCAATTTTGATACTAAAATTGAATGGAAATATATCCATGTGGGGAAGGGAAAGTGATATGAATACTCTATTCTTTGCATTTTCTTCTTTAGTGAAATACTGCTAAGTTTATTCTCAACTCATCTTTTAATGGCAACATCTTATGTGATTTTTTAAATTATGTAATAAGTGTCTAGAAGTTTACATGCTTTTTACAAAATATTTACAGGACGAGTGGGTAAGAAAAAAAAGCTGAATTAACAAGAACTAACCAATTGATTTTAGTATAGTTTTGAGGTGAAAGAAGCGTAAGTGTGTTGGATTTTATCATTAAGCATTGTACATATCAGGAGTGTTCGCACAAATAGTAGTGGATCTTCATCAATACTACCAGAAAAAAAGAAAATGTTCGCCAGACCATGTTGATAGTGAAAGGAAATGGGCTTTGGGTTAATACGCTCAATTTAAGCCCCCCCCCCCTGTTTTAACTGAATTTTAAGTCAGGCTTGGGCTTTATAATGATTAAGTTTTAAGCTTTTGCGCCAGATTTCGAAAGGAACTTACCGTAATACTGTGTATGAGGCCCAGCTTATACGTGATACCAACCCCCAAACCAAATGTCTTGTAGAACTGGCTCATAATCACATATAATCTTTGTTAAGTTGCTGGAAATCAGGCCCCAGATGTTTAATAGGTTTCTATCAGAGGTGCATCTGATAAGCGGGATAAGCTTTTACTGAGGGCACTACGGTCGTTTTTGGTTTTTGTTGTTTTTCCATTGACAAAGTTGTGTAATTTGGTGTGTGAAGGTGTATAAATTCACAATGACTACTCAGCCTCCTAAGAATATCCCTTCACCTTATGTAATATATAGTAAGAGTACTGATAACAGTGTGGTTTACTTTTTGTATCGTTGGGTGGTAAGAATCACATTCAGTACAAAATCTCGCATGTTGAAAAAAAATCATGATTTCTAATATTTAAGAACATGATAAGATATAAAAAACCTCCCGGACATTTCTATTGGCGAGGTAACTTTAGAAAAATCCATATTAGAAAATACCCATCCAAATGTACACACACCATGGCATCATACATATGCAATTCTTCCCATTTTCCACTTTTGGTCTTCTTTTTCTTATAAGAATTCTTTGTAAAAATCAAGTTATTAAGGAAAATGAAAATTTTTAATGATGCACCAATCGCTGGTAGCGTGTCTACTTACCAGCACTGCATTAGTGAACCATGGGGCTACGAATTCTTGAGGTGGCCTTGAAATTTAAAGTATTAAACTATGTAAGAGAATCTTCATGACCTACCATTTTGTAACATGACCATTATTTATACACATTGCCCTCCATACAGCTGAAGATACTGGTTCGGAGTCAGGCGCTGTGCGAGGATGCTTCACCACCACCACCTGATGAGACGGTTCTAAGTCTGTGTACCCCCAGCAATACCACCACGGCCACCCTCACCGTCGCGTCCCTCTCACCCACGCCATCGGTAAGTGTATATTTATTAATTTTATGTTGAGAATGAGCCTTTAAGGATTGGTGTGTTAAAACACATTTTTAACTTGAAAAGCGAGTTATAAGAGCCAGGTAAAAAAAAAAAAAAGATTTTCAGTGCCTCTGGTCATCGGCCTGGCAAATTGAGGTCAGTTTCTCACAGGTGCATTTGTCTGATAAGTGTTGTGCAACAAGTTCTTTAGTGATAATCAGGTATTCTGTTGTCAAACATTAGATCCTTAACATTCTCTTCTACATTTCCTAATGAGAATATGATATAACAGTTTTGGTACTGATAATCAAAATGCACATGTGCTGTAGATTGGACCCTGGAGACCTGGGAGAGTTAAATGAGTACAGGTGTAACCTAACCCAACTGCTCCAATGATGACAGCCTGTCTATCGTGAATAGAAAAACCAAACCTTATTTACAACAGAGGTAGCCAATTGACTGAGCCAGCCGTCTGTGAGGGGCCTAGATAGGATGAATAACATTGCTATTGCTGCACAACTGACTCATTGCTCCTACGCCTTCAGTCACAGACTTTGTTGGATGCTTATAATGTCAAGTTTTGTAGACTAAGGTCGTTTCATGCATGAACTTTGGGTTGTGCGTGGAGTGCCTCCTCGTGCCGTTGTTGACATGTCTACTTCCACAACCTGAGGGATGCGCACACCTGAAGGTCAGAGAAAGTGAGAAAGTTCACAAGGTTTCCAAGAACCTTCACAGAACACGCTAAGGATATAACGATTTAGCTGGTTTGATTAATAGCCAATGAAATAATCACTGTGGTCCTCTCTGGGGGCAGTTGGTACCCATGTGATAGTTGTTATCAGTGATAACCACTGGTAATCAGCTTCAGCAATGGCCGCGCCCATACGACATTCCGCTACCTTGTTATACCCATACAGTAGTGGCCTAGGGATAGATTGTCTACCGTGCATGCACTGGATTGATAATTCAAACCCTATGCAGCACCAGGGTGAGGGAGGGCAATTACCATGCAACAAATTAGGTTGATGATTTTTAGAAGTGATAGCACAGGCCAGTAGTTCACCTCACCCACATGTAAAAAAAAAAACAGCAGGGGGGGGCAGGGCAAAACCTAGGGACCTTGCTCTGGGTTTAGATAACACATTTAGGTTGGCACATCTTTAAAGTACTAGATTCTCTACAAAAAAAAGTTAAAAAAAAAACGAGGTCACTAACCGGAAGTGCTAAGGTCAGACTGAAAGGTGAGCTGCAGGTCCATGGGTAGAACATCTAGTTGACCTGACCAGGGTCTTTTTGTATTTAGATTCTCTCTTGTCTTTACTATATAATAGTTATGATCAAATTCTTCCTAGATTTCAGCGATCCTACCTTTCCAACTTTTGTACCGATTTTTACTTAGCTGTTTTTTGCTATGATTCCTCTGTTGGGGGTGTCTGGAGGCTCGTTTGATTATTGTCAGTTGTTACTCTGGCAGAGTATCCTCCTAGTATGAGAGTTACAAGTCTAAATTAATGGTATGCACATTTTATTACATAAGATTTCTGTAACTCAGCATTTTATGGTTTTATATTGATTGAACCGTTCGTTGGATATCTGCAGAGCACAAAAGCTACCCATGGCCAAAAATTGTGCCACACATACTGAGACTACTGCGGCTCCCAGTTGCCACCTTGTGTCTCGTGATTTAATGACGGAGGGACTGGTAGAAGGGCAGTCTAGACGGTGCGAGTTATCCTCTGGAGGGGCTCAGCTTGTAGAGAATCAAATATGAGAATCAGATAGAAGAAGCAGAGAGAGAAAGGACCGGAAACTGTGTCTACCGGTGGTGGATAGGGAAAAAAATAAAAAGCCCAGACTACATGAGTGACATTTGGGCGGTGAGCGGTCTGAGAGCAGCTCACGAGCTACTTGTGTCAACAAGGACGCGTTAAAGTCATTCGATGCCTCCCATCACCAGCCCGGACATGGTGAAAAAAGGAGACTTAAAGAGAAGCTCTAATCAGCCCAAGTCGTGATGTTATATAAGGAACCAGTGAATTTTCATTTGAGCTGTAGCAGTAGCCACAAGGGGACTGCTGTATTGATTTAGACCATTTAAATTATGGGTCAGGTCGTCAGAAAGTGTAAGATTTTGCCCTTGAAGGCCCTGAAAAACTAATTTTCTAATTACTTTATATAACCTTAACAAAATTGTCAAGGTATATCTCCTCAGCTCAGAAGACCAAAAAATACCGATCTAGGCCATCTCGTTCCATTTTTATTGCTTGTTTTGTGTCATGTAACATCCAGTACCAAAATAATGAAATATGGAGGTAGTTGAAGTTGCTCTAAGTAATATAAGAATGTCCCATTATGCATAACAAACACATGAAATAACAAGGCCAATATGTCTATTATTGACTTCAATTACAGAATGGAACAAAATTTGAGTTATGCATGCACAGTAGACTGCCTCCTACATGATGATAAAAGTACCGGATGTTACGTAAGTCCGGTACTTTTATCAGAATTATTTCACATAAGCTGCTCTCATATAGAGACAAATGCTGGTAGACGCACAATTTCTTCACTAAAGTAGGGGATGATAGGGCCCTTCATATGGGTAATAACAAAGATTTTGAAATTTCAGTTTTATAACCGATTTAGATTTAGGTACCAGACATTACAAATTACAGATTTCCATTTTGAAAGACACATCATGAAAAATTCTCACTTAGTAACATGTCCAAACCTCATGGAAATGATACCTATGATCATATACAATACAAAAAAAAATAGCTTTGGGATACTCTATAGTGTTCTTTTTTTAATACAGGACACTTGTAAAAAATACAAAAAGTATAAAAAAAAGAACAAATTTGGCAGTTTTTTCACTTCTGCAGACTATAAGTCCTGAAGTTTTTGATGGATGACCACAAATCTACATTTTTCTGATAGCCCTAAGTGTTCTCTATCAAATGAGTCTATGTAAGACAAGATTGGTTCACAACTTCTTTCTCCAGAGCCATAAAAGTCAAAAATGACCCAAAAACACAAAATCTACTGCTTTCTGGCGACCTGACCCATGATACACTTTAATTATCATTTTTGTTCTACCTTTGTGCAATTTCTGGCCTTGGATTATGAGAGCAATTAGCAACAAGCTTTTTCCTTTTGAATCATCTTGGGTCAAGTTAAGAAGATAGGTTCCTTTGCCTCCTAGACAAGAATTATATTCATTTGATTGAGGTGAGGAATAAAAAAAAAATAACACCTATAAGGCATATGTTTTCTGCTAATCTATTTGTAAAAATTAAGAAAGCACTCCGGGGATTTTCATTGTTAGCCATATCAAAACCGTAGCAATGTCAGTAGTGTTTAGATGTTTTTGTTTGTTGGTCCGTTTGGTCTCCTAGGGATTAGAATGGAAAATTATGTCGCAAATGTAGTTTCAAAAAAGAAGAGGACTTAATCAGTGAAAATCGACAGAAATAGGTAGAAAAAAGGCCTGACAAAAAGTAGGGTTTGCAGCTAATGTTTGGAAGCCATGCAAAGGTAAATGTAAACCCCACAGGGGTCCGTGCTGAACTAGGTGTAACCCCCGGGGGAAGCTGTTATCCGCTAGTCTCCTTCCCTATAGGTCACACCAATAACAGCACCTAAATGTGACATGTACATGGTTATCGATGCATCAGTGACAGATTTAGGGTTTCACGTCTGACGTTATACTTTAGAAAGTGGTCTAAAAGCAGGGACTCTTAACCCCAATACGCACCTGAGCAGGTGAGATTTGAGCAATTCTTTGACGTCATCCCTCCACTAAACGGCTTTGGTGAACCCCCCTGAGGACCCTATATAAAAGGGTAGTCTGGACTTCGCACAAAAGTCCCATTGTCCTAAAACTGGTACACAACCGAAAAGGGACCTTACTTCACCCTATTAGACTAAACCAACTATTCATATCCAGTCTCATTTTTCCCCTCCTCCCAAATAGCTCATCCCATCCTTCCAAATAGTCCACCCCATTTGCCAATACCCAACCTCCGCAAACTCCTGCCTCACCCCAGCCACACCCCTTCATGGGCTGGTGTTAGATTGATAGCGTCCAGACAGCAAACCGAGTGTTTACATAAGGAGAAAACAAGAAATAAAGCTAAAACCCAGCCCAGCCGATCAATAAATCAGTAATTTCCGGAGGCCTTCTGTGATAATGGTGCGCGCCTACTTCAAAGATGCCGACCGGTGTTCGGTAATGGGACTGGCTCGCGGGTGAGGAGTCTGAGTTACTCGTATATACAGTACTGATCAAGAAGCTCTAAGAGCTTTAGCCTAAACTGCTGATAACTACCCATAAGCTATTGACAGTTTATAATCTGTCCACTTTCTCTCTGTATTAAAAGGAAACTTTGTATTTGGTCTCAGTTTAGGGTAATGTTATTTTGGCATTTGCTGTTTGAAGGGTGTCAAGCAGGAAATGCCTAAGGGAAGAGAATATTCGAAAGTGGCACATTGTCATGAATGATTTGCATATTATGAACAAGGCTTCAAAGTTTGAATTAATCCAATTTGGAGTGAATCATTAAAAGAACATTTCCATCCTGAGTTTTTGGGCGTAAATTCTTTTGACGGACCATGGTTGTCAGAACTCCTACACCTTAGAGAGAGATTAACAAATTCAAATTTGTCAATTTGAATTTGTCATGTCATTATGATATCAATTAACCGCTCACAACTGTCCTAGATTTAATTAATTCAAGAAATTTGCATATTAGAGTGTGACTTATTAAGCACCATTGAATCAGTGTCCTCAGCATGTTAAAAATGATATTGGAATACAACAATTTTGATTTCAATGGGGACCATTACTTACAAGTAGGGGGAACAGCCATGGGCACTAGAGTAGCCCCCACTTTTGCGAATCTCTTCATGGCTGACTTTGAAGACAAATTCGTGTACACCTATGATCTACAACCAAAACTTTGGGTCAGATTCATAGATGACATATTTTTATTATGGGAACATGGGGATAGTGAACTTAACAAGTTCATCATTCACCTCAATGAGGTTCATCCCTCAATCAAATTCACACATGATTTCTCATCCAAGTCAGTAACTTTCTTAGACACTGAAGTAACCAAGGATGGAGACCGTCTGGTCACCTCCTTACATAACAAAACCACTGATGCACACAATTATCTGCATTACAGTTCAGCCCACCCAATGCACTGCAAACAGGGCATCCCTTACGGCCAATTCTTACGCATTCGCCGCATTTGCACACATACAGATGACTATATTAGACAAAGTTTAATAAAGGCAGCACATTTCAAGTGTAGGGGTTACCCTATAGACTTGATTGCTGAAAGCCTGATACGGGCATTGTATGAACCTCGGCCAGACCCCTTACATTATCAAATTGACAGTTTAAGGGATAAAGCTGACAAACAAACAATGATAGTGGTAACCACTTTCCACCCCAGTTTCAATAATGTACAACGTATAATCAGAAAAAACTGGCCCATATTAAGCACCTCAGCCAGAACCCAACACTTACATGATCACAGACTCATTGTGGGCTTGAGGAAACCTCCCTCATTGAGGAACAGCCTGGTCCAGGCCAAAATAGACTACCACCCAGAGCAACCCATGAAACATCGTGCTGCTTTGAGGGGCAGGTTATCAAACGAGTGTAACAATGATAGGTGCAGATATTGCCCTTTGATCAACACTAGTGGAAACATCACCTCTGGATCAACTAATCTTAACTACCCAGCAAAGGTCAATGTGACTTGCAAGAGTAGTAACCTAATATACTGCTTGTCATGCAAACGCTGTAAAAAGCAATACATCGGTCAAACTTTGAGAAGGTTAATGGACCGTTTCAATACCCATGTTGGAAATATTGTAAACAAACAAATGGGGACCCAGATGGGATACCATTTTAATTCCTACGACCACCAAGGCCTCCTTGACGTGGAAATCCACGTAGTGGAGTTCATACATCGAACCCCACGCTCGATCATGGCGTGCAATTTACGCAATAAATTAGAAAGGGACTGGATGCTAAAATTGAAAACCCAGGTACCCTTTGGTCTTAACTTAATAGATGCACCCAACTATTAGGTTATTTGACATCACACTTCTTCCCAGTGAGACCTTCTCCCCCTCTCTCCGTCGAAAAACACACGATGTTACAGGGAGATCTCACCAATCCCAAACAAAACGTTTGGCACTTTTTCTTTTATTTTGGAGAATAAAAATTGTTAATCAAAGATGTACATATTTTCTCCCAAATAAAAATTTCAGTGATGTCAAAAATATGGTATGATATTGAATTAATAATTCCTTGTCACTCCCCCATGCACAAAAATTCCCCCAACCACCCAGTGGTATTTTACCCAAATCTTGCAAAATGCTCTATTTGCAGGAAACTTAGTGGTTATACTACAAGCCTAATTATGCACCTTAATATTATGACGCCTGATGAGACCCTAGGGGTCGAAACCTATTCTTCACATCACACCTGGAAAATCTATCTCCAGGACACATCAGAAAATCTGTTTGGTGAATAAACCCTAGGGGGGGAGATTGTCTCACCCTGGAGTAGGTTCTCAGTGATTGGCTGATACCCCATTGTGATGTCACATCCCTTGTTTAGCAACAAGTGCATGCTGGGAATTTTGTATAGCAACAGTGTGGGCCAGGCTAGCAACAGCCTCATTTGATTAGGTAGCGTCTAGGTGGACAGAAGTCCTACACCCGTCCTCTTCAGATTTGAATCAGTTATAAACATTCAAGCTACGCCCTTCACTTTGAACGGCTCATAGATGCGGTCATTCATCTCATAGATTCGGTCATCCATAGATGCGGTCACTGCTGTGTCGGGGAAGCAGCATATAAATACCTGTCCTAAGAAAAAAGAAAGGACTTCATGTCCGAAATCGAATGTCTGAGTTCCTCGATGGCCCCCCGGATGTAAAACTAAACAAACAAAAAATCTCTCTGTCTGCTACAGGCTCCCTCCAAAAGCTTGTCTATCTATGCCCCTCTATCTCCTTGTCTCTGCCTTTCCCTCTTCTTCTCAGACATTGCCTGTCTTTCCTCCAGTCTGCTTCTGTCACTCTGCCTGTCTGCCTTTACCTGCCCCATTTCTTCCTCTGCCTGCCCTCTCTCTGTCTCTCCTTGCCCCTCCTCTCCGTCTGCTGCTCTTCCTCACTGTGCCTATCTTCCTCTTGCTTCCTGTGTCTCCCAGAATCCCACCTAGCCTGCCTGTCTCCCATCCTCCCTCTCTTCCTTTCCTCCCCCAGGCACCTTTTACCCCCCCCCTCCCTTTCTCCACCCCACCCCTCCCATTCACCCTTTTACTAGTGGCCGGGGTGGTGGTTATGGTGGTTCCGCCTCTAAGGTTGGTATTATATTTGATTACCTATTGAACGTAGCACCCGGCCTGTTTGCAGTGGTCCCTTGGGGGACAGAGGCGCGTATCTCCACAGTAAGCACTTTCTACTCAATGGCTCTCTACCATTAATATTCATAAGATGACATCACAGCTATGCCATCTGATTGGCTGGGTAAGGTCACGGGACTAGAAGCTGAGGCGCCTGGAGAAAGTGGGCGTGTCTAGTAGCTATGGTAACTGGTGAGTGACAGATGCATGCAGATGTAAACTTCACCGTAGGTGTGCGTGGGCGGCTGTGTTGTAGGCCTATGCCTGCCTCAGCACTTAGACTTGCTTCTGGCCATACTCTCAAATTGATGTACATATAAGCAATCTCATATATAGTACATTAGGTGCGGCTTATACGTGATGATAACCTCTTGTTTATTAATAAAAGTTGCCTGAAGTCAGATGAACCTGAAAAGCAAAGATTTATACTATAGAACAGAAAAAAAGCCCTGTCAGAGGGAGGGGGGAAGGGGCATGAAAATAATCTTTATGCTCCTCACTACCATAAAGGGGACCTTTATGATGAGGGCTGGAATAACCATAGTGTGTGCCTCTGATATTAGCAACGGACAGTCTTAGTGACTTATGTCTTAGTGATCAAACACTGTGGTTTGTCTGGTCCTGTTTAGGGGATCAGGCAAATCCCCGGTTGGTGGGATCCTTAGTGGCCTGACCTCTGCTTGAACTGGTACCTTGCGAGATAAGGACTGATAACAGCCAGCATGATGGGTACCTGGTGTTATGTACTGCACTGTAAAAAGTCTGCACCGAATGAAAGGAATTTTTTCATTGGTCAATAATGTATCCCAATAGGTCAGAATAGAACAATTGCTATCTGATGTGAAAGTTGACCCAGTAGCAATTGTCTACCCCACTTCATAGATTCAGTCACTGCTGGACGAGTAGCGTGCTAATTCTAATTTACCTGTTAATTGCAAGTAGTAATCTTAAACCCTGTGGCAGTATGGTTTGCTCAGAACCCCCCCCCCCCCCACACCCCGCCCAGACGTTTAACTGTACTAAAAAAACTAACCCTTTGGGATCGTAACAAGCCTATGGAGGTAATGTATGTACAGTTTTTTTGTATATGCAAATGGTGAGTAACTCATCAGAGAATGCAGCTCAGGTGAATTTCTAAATTTTGCTTCATTCGTGTATTATGACGGCAATCGAGCATGATACATGTAAATGCATTAACAGTTGTTGAAACTTCACTAAGGAAATAAGATTAACTACAAACGCATAATCTACTTTTGGAAATGCTCACTCCCTTATACCAAGGACATTGACAGATGGAGAAGGGGGGGATATCTGCATGATAGCTACCGTAATCTCTCGCGTATAAGGCGCACCTCGCCTATAAGGTGCACCCCCAACTCAAGGAGGTCTGTTTCACGTATAAGGCGCACCTCTATGGGCAGATTTTTGTTACTTTACTACTGTTCTATAGTAAAAATACCCCCCCCCCCATAAGGCGCACCCCAAACTCAAGGCAATGTCCCTCCCATGTATAAGACTCAGCATAATTTTGTTTGGCGTATAAGACGCGCCTTATACGTGGGAGATTACAGTAGGGTTGATCTGCCAATATGGACCTAGATAACAGACCACAAGGAAGCTGCGAGGATCCTCTTATAGACTTTGAGGGATGTATCACGTGGTCCAATATTAGCCAATCAATGAAGTGAGCCATGGTCACATGGGGTGGTGATTTACCAATCAATGTCATGGACTCTTGGCAGGATACAGGGAGAGTTTCTTTTGGTTAAGAAGAAGGGTATGGATCATAAAGGACAACTAATTTTGCTCACAAGATAATTTCTTACCAGCCTTAAAGAGTATATACTCTTTAAGGCTGGTCACATATATGTGACAAGCCGATTATGCTTGTATGGAAAAACTGGATTTCCTCCCAATAAGCCATGCATTTCAACTTAATAGGACATGAAATACCCAAGGTTCAGATAGTGGGTCATCATGATCCTCCTCTCCCAGCACTGCCAATGGAAGAATGATTCTTCCTGCGTCTTTAAAATGAAGATGGTACTTGAGTCCAAAGAAAGTTATAAGGAGTCGGGGGATAATATGGCGTCCTCCAGTGGCTGACACGCTGTATTGTATACAGTTGTGGCAATATGGCAGGTTCCCCCTGTGGAGTGGGGACCTGCATGTGAGGGCATGAAGGAGCAGAATATCTTCATTGGGAGTCCACGAAGGAGGAATTCTCCTTCCATTCTACCAGTGGGCATACCATATTCGTAAAAGGCGACAAACCTGGGGTTTCTTGTGGCTTGGGGTGAGCGTGTGGGCAGCTGGTGCCCATATGCGCGGGCCTGGGCCTACATGCTTGTCTTTTGCCATTCCCCCTCAGTGAACCACGTCTAAGTGATCAAAGTTTGTGGTTTGTCTGACCCTGCCTATGGGACCAGGCAAATAAAAGAACACTTGCTATCCTTCGAAAAGAGTAGGGGAATGAAGCCCCGGTAGCAGTTTTCCCTCTCACCCCTTCTCATAGATGTGGTGATTCATCTCATAGATTCGGTCATTCATAGATTCGGTCACTGCTGTCTGGACAAGCAGCTTTGAAATACCTGTCCAAACAGAAAAGAAAGGACTTAATGTCCGCGAACCACAGAAATGTCTACTAACTTTTAAGTACTATTAGTGGACATAAAATCAACCAAACCGAACCAAAAATATGGCAGCTGTAAGGGAGTGATCACTTTTTAACAACAGGGGGGCTGGTGGGTTTGCGTGCGGACGCGCGAAAAAAAATTCGACCCCCCCATCTCGAGGGGGTACAATTTTTTCGACCCCCCCCATAAGGGACAAAAATCGCACGCGAACGTCCTCTTTTAACCTTCCAGCAGTGGACGACAATACTATGGGGGTAATCTAGTTGCAATGCACTCACACTAGTTTTAGGGTTATTGTTCCCCTAAAAATAGTGGAGAGATGTCAAAGTCACTGACACTGTGAAGGCACTTTGTCCGTAGATGTATCTGCTATGAAGCAGATTTCAGCTCGCTGGACTTGGTCTTGTCGCTGACGGCTGTCCTTGGAAGAGGCTAAGTGGGTACTTAGAGCAATCATATCTGTTATCACGGGAGGCTGTGGTACATTAGGCGACAGGGTGCGCCAGGAGGTCTCCTCATCTGGTGCATGGTATGTCCATCAGTGATGTTAAACAGGCTAAAGGAGACAACTGGCAGCCCAGCAGCAGTGTTCACTAAACATAGCCTGACATCTATGGTACACTGTCGGCATTCACTAAACATAGCCATGGTACACTGACGGGTGGTAGTCCAACATCTATGGTACACTTTATTCATCCCCATGGTACACTGTGGGTCTGTAGCCTGACATCCATGGTACACTGTGGGTCTGTAGCCTGACATCCATGGTACACTGTGGGTCTGTAGCCTGACATCCATGGTACACTGTGGGTCTGTAGCCTGACATCCATGGTACACTGTGGGTCTGTAGCCTGACATCCATGGTACACTGTGGGTCTGTAGCCTGACATCCATGGTACACTGTGGGACTGTAGCCTGATATCTGTGGTACACTGTAGGCCTGTAGTCTGACATCCATGGTACACACTGTGGGACTTGCCTAACATCCATGGTACACTGTGGGCCTGTAGCCTGACATCTATGGTACACTGTGGGGCTGTAGCCTGACATCCATGGTACACTGTGGGACTGTAGCCTGACATCCATGGTACACTGTGGGACTGTAGCCTGACATCTATGGTACACTGTGGGGCTGTAGCCTGACATCCATGGTACACTGTGGGACTGTAGCCTGACATCCATGGTACACTGTGGGGCTGCAGCCTGACATCTATGGTACACTGTGGGCCTGTAGCCTGACATCTATGGTACACTGTGGGGCTATAGCCAGACATCCATGGTACACTGTGGGACTGTAGCCTGACATCCATGGTACACTGTGGGCCTGTAGCCTGACATCTATGGTACACTGTGGGGCTGTAGTCTGACATCCATGGTACACTGTGGGACATCCATGGTACACTGTGGGCCAGTAGACTGACATCTATGGTACACTGTGGGTCTGTAGTCTGACATCCATGGTACACTGTGGGTCTGTAGTCTGACATCCATGGTACACTGTGGGACTGTAGCCTGACATCTATGGTACACTGTGGGTCTGTAGTCTAACATCCATGTTACACTGTGGGACTGTAGCCTGACATCTATGGTACACTGTGGGGCTGTAGTCTGACATCCATGGTACACTGTGGGACTGTAGCCTGACATCTATGGTACACTGTGGGGCTGTAGTCTGACATCCATGGTACACTGTGGGACATCCATGGTACACTGTGGGCCAGTAGCCTGACATCCATGGCACACTGTGGGACTGTAGCCTGACATCCATGGTACACTGTGGGGCTGTAGTCTGACATCTATGGTACACTGTGGGACTGTAGCCTGACATCTATGGTACACTGTAGGGCTGTAGTCTGACATCCATGGTACACTGTGGGCCTGTAGCCTGACATCTATGGTACACTGTAGGACTGTAGCCTGACATCTATGGTACACTGTGAGGCTGTAGTCTGACATCCATGGTACACTGTGGGACATCCATGGCATACTGTGGGGCTATAGTCTGACATCTATGGTACACTCTGGGACTGTAGCCTGGCATCTATGGTACACTGTGAGGCTGTAGTCTGACATCCATGGTACACTGTGGGACATCCATGGCATACTGTGGGGCTATAGTCTGACATCTATGGTACACTCTGGGACTGTAGCCTGACATCTATGGTACACTGTAGGGCTGTAGTCTGACATCCATGGTACACTGTGGGCCTGTAGCCTGACATCTATGGTACACTGTAGGACTGTAGCCTGGCATCTATGGTACACTGTGAGGCTGTAGTCTGACATCCATGGTACACTGTGGGACATCCATGGCATACTGTGGGGCTATAGTCTGACATCTATGGTACACTCTGGGACTGTAGCCTGGCATCTATGGTACACTGTGAGGCTGTAGTCTGACATCCATGGTACACTGTGGGACATCCATGGCATACTGTGGGGCTATAGTCTGACATCTATGGTACACTGTGGGACTGTAGCCTGACATCCATGGCACACTGTAGCCTGAAATCCATGGTAGACTTTATAACCTGATATCCATCATACCTTTTTGGGGTTGTGGGTAGATCTGGTACTGGTATCCAGACCCCGCATCATAATGGAATAAGTGCCCAGGTGGTTGAATGTTTGAAGGGTTTTTTTGTCACTGACTTCTGTTTATTCAAAACCCTGTGCTGAAGTTCTGCCAAGGACAAGGCAACACGTCTTATGTTCAGAATGTGAATTCCAAACAAAGAAATGTTATTTTCAGATATTTTTCACAATTAAACCCAAGTATTTTATAAAAGCGGAATCTGTAAATAATTAGTGCCATTGTATTTGCATTTAGTTCTGTTAGAGTTGGGGAATAAAGTACTGGTGATTACGAAGGTAAGGCTTTGAGGTCCTTCAGCTTTCACACTGGAAAAGGAAATAAAGGTGAAAAAAGTAAAAAGGAGAAAGTCTCAGCTGCTATCTTAATAACTACACCAGCAGGAGCAGAGGATAAGGCTGATCAAAGAAAAGGCACTCTTAATTAACGGTGTTTGGTCGAGCAAAAAAGGAGAAATAAGTGATAATTACAATTCTAGAGCGCTGCCCACCGCCTGCCACCCAACCTCCAACCTTTTCAAGAATGGAGGAGCCAGATATAACATACTGCCATTAATTTGATCTTCTTTGCTTTTTAATGCAAAATGATGGCTTTCAGATTTCCGGTAGCGGACAGGTCCGTTTATGTTTGACCGCGAGAATAGAATAGGCACATAGAAAGAAGGCATCATCCAACAGGTCAATGAAACTTGGGAAGTAAGAGATTATTAGGGTTATGCAGGGAGATTCTCCTAAGTATAATGAAAAATGTATATCGTGCTTTGTGTGGATTAAGATGTAAGGTGCATATATGTGTTCAGCCACTGCTTTCAACCTGAAGTCTATTATCCCCATTATATGATTCAGCTTTAACTAACTCATGCTGAATCATATCCATTTCCAGAACACAGGAAGATTGGAAGTAGTTGGCCTCTTTTTTGGAGTTGCAAGCTGCGTCAGCGGCCGGGAGTGTAGCGACCGTAGCAACTCCATAATGTTTTCTGTTTTCTCCCTGTCATATATGACGTCATTGGTGACGTCATGCTGCCTCAGTGACATCACCCGCAGTGGCTAGCGATGTTGCCATGATCACATGAGCGCAACTCCTATCCATGGTCCTTGCCCACATTTTTCTTGTTGATAAAGTTTTGGTTTAGGTTGAGAACTAAACTGGCAACTTTGCTCATACATGACAGATTCCCGACTACTGGGCCACTGCTGTGTGTGTGTGCTGAGTTGTTGTTAAAGGTAAAGATGATGACACAGCAGTCCTGTATTAAGTGAGGCAGAGAGCAGGTTCTATGAGCTTGTATTGAATGGTTGTTGGTGGGAGCTACTCAGGGTGATCTGTGTCAAATGCATATACCTTGCAGTGAATGAGATTAAATTCATGTACATGTATACAAGCTGTTGTTTGGGCCATTCAAATTGAGGGGTTATCAGGGGGGTGAGTAAATGAGTAATTGAAGTTTAACACCATTTCGACAGCGAAGGTCATATTCATGGCGAGAAGTACATTACACAATTTCACAGAGGAATGTGTCTGAGCCTGCCCATGTGTGCACCGCAGACATCCGAGGGAATAGGAAAGAGGAGAT
This sequence comes from Acholoe squamosa, assembly GCA_949317995.1. Classification (NCBI taxonomy): domain Eukaryota; kingdom Metazoa; phylum Annelida; class Polychaeta; order Phyllodocida; family Polynoidae; genus Acholoe; species Acholoe squamosa. The sequence continues at coordinate 22,608,335 of OX439048.1, forward strand.
ATAGACCCTTTTAGGTGGGCTAGGGAAGGCCGTATAATCAGGAAGTGTTCAGGTATGTAATTAGCTCTTCTCATTTCACCCTATCGCGAATTTGGTCACAGAGATAGAGGATACTCACGAAGTAAAGGGGAAAATGTGCTTCTTTAAAGCTATCAAACTGTAGTGAACCTCCTGTTTTAAAACGCGGCTAAGCTGCAAAGCCAACCAGAGCTGCGCTGATAGGATTCTCCCAAAGCCAGGGTGCACCTTATAATATGTTGGGTTTACTATAGTTAGAGGACTCTGTGAGCTACCGTAGGTCAGTTCCTCTACAGCAAGTATCCTGATACTGGTTGTGCCTCTACAACAAGTATCCTGATACTGGTTGTGCCTCTACAACAAGTATCCTGATACTGGTTGTGCCTCTACAACAAGTATCCTTATACTGGTTGTGCCTCTACAACAAGTATCCTTATACTGGTTGTGGTTAGGTTGGTTTGGCAGGTGTAATAGGTATTTGGCTGTGTATTGCTGGTACTCTACTTAACATCCATTCAGCTTATCTTACTTGGCCATCTGTCCGGTACCAGCTTAGCATGTCAACCCACAAACCTAGGTAATGAGTAAGGCGCCCAGCTACATTAAAGTTGATAAAGTTGGTCACTACCAACCTGCATAGCGCCCTATCTCTGTATCTCTTGCCGTGTGGGTTATGTTCATGGACTACCTTCCCCTCACCCCCTCCCCCACCGTCTCCTCCAATCTCCACCCAAAGTTGAACTGCGAGTTGCTTTTCTCCCTTTCCTCTATCCAGTCCTCTCCTTCTAATTCTACCTTTTCCCATTGAGCCTCTCTAGCCCACATAAAATGATCTTGCCATGAATATGACCTTAGATGTAGGAATGGCGTTAAACATCTCTCATTTTCCATTTCCTATCCATGGGAATTTCGCCATGGTATGATTTCAGCAAGGATATCACAGGCCTGGGTTGGGGGTGCTGTCTCTGATGTTTATTATCTCTCCTCCAGTGTCCACCACAGTAATGACAAGTGGCAACCCTGGTCTCACCACCCCCTTTTCCTTGAGAATCACCCCTGCAGTAGTGCCCCTGTAGCAGGGCATAAATGGTCAGGTCAACACTAGCACCACCTAGTGTGTTATGGTTGATGAAACTAGTGTATAGAGATACAATACAGCAGTCTGAAATGCAGTGTGTGGGCGGCAAAGGCCGCCGTTACTTCACTACTGTGTGATCCAAAGCCCCCCATCGATATCAGTAAAAGACAAAAAAAAACATGGGTGCCAGTGTTAGAGATGGGAGGGTGGTGTAAAGAGAAAATGCAAGTTCAGCATTTAGGTGCATACGCATATCTCAGCTGTGAAAAGCAAGATCAGTTGGCCCCTTCCATCGAAGGCACATCTCCCATCGACTAACCCACTGTGGTGTAGAAGATTTCCTCCACTCCCTCAGATATAGACTATCACTCACCCTGTGCCATCCACAAATCCCCATCTCTGTTATAGGAGTATACTTCTTACTCCTCCCAGTACGAGCATGTACATATATATAGCACTTATCAACTGCCGGTTTTACCATACCCTACAGACTTAATTCATATCGTGTATGAGCTATCACAATGCACTATAAGCGCCACCCAGGATATGATTCACACAAGCAGTGGCTTACATGCAAGACTTTATTATGGTAGCCCTGTGGAACTCCCACAAGCTCCCAACTATCTGTTCCCCTGTTATATCAGACTACACAGTGCGCACCCTATGGGTGTAGACAGGGTGTTCAAGTTAGCGGATACAGATTGTAGTGATCATATCACTTGTATAATAATTGTAATGTCGGGGCGATCGGTCCGGTGGTAGCCACTGGTACGGGAGCGCTAGTTAGGGTCCGTCTCACCTGGGGGCGACACGGTGGCGACCGGTGACGTCACGCTCGTGACGTCACATTTAGGGACGCCATATAAGGGCGGTCCGGTGGTCGCGAGGGGGGAGGGCAATAAGAGACTTGCAGGTGGCAGAAGTGTGGTCGGTGACTTCGGGTTCGGTGGTTGCGATCGGTGGAGACCTGCAAGGGTGGTGCATCTCAATACAAGCAAGGATAATTGATGTCAATTAATGAGAACTGTTAGTGATAAGGCCAGAAAGAAATAAACCAAACACCTTCTACTGTTATCAAACTTTATTGGCTGCGTCTGGTCCTTTTTGTGTTTACTACATTGGTGACAGCGGTGTTGTTGCTTTTACGAACCCGCGCATTTACAAAGGATGGATAAGGCTGATAGTGACTATAGTGGAGGGGAGGAAGGAGGTCTAGGTCAGGGAAGGAAAGGATCTCTAGTGGAAATAGTGGACGAGGAGATATTATTTCGGAGACAGATGCAAAACGGCGGCCCGGTGGCGTCCGGTGGTTCCGCCGACTTGACCGGTGGTGGTAAAAGGTGGTATGGAGTGCGGAAAGATGCTACAAATTGGCAGGAGTGGAAGAGAGAGGAGGATAAATCGGGGGAGAAGGAGTTGGGGGAGCTCTTGGACGGAGCGGCTAAATCACAAGTTGGGGCTGGTGGAAGTTTCGCCAGGAGGGGTTATAATCCGTTCCGTGGGGCGTCCGGTGGTACACCCGGTGGTGCAAGCGATGGAGCCGGTGGTCCCACCGGAGGGGATACTTATTGGAAACAAGAGAGAACGGGGAGAACAACAGAAGGCGGTAACTCGGGAGCGGGTGACCAGTGGGAGGAGAGGAGAGGGCCGGAGCTATCTAGGGATCGGAGGAACACCCCCTCATTCGAGTACAGGGGAGAGGGTACATCGCCAGTGGGGGTGGGGGATCTCCCTACTCCTGGGGAGGAGGCCCCAGGGGCCGGGGGTGACAGCCCCGCCCGCAAGCCCATCGTGATGCCGGGAAAGTATGACGGGTCAGGTGACCTGGAGGAGTTCCTCTCGCATTTTGACCTCTGTGTCTTAGCCAACCGATGGTCGGAGAAAGAAGCAGGGACCTTCTTAGGGATCAGTTTGTCGGGGGTGGCGAGACGGTTGCTCGCAGCCGTGAAACCAGCATCAGAGAATGGGTACAAACTGTTGAGGGAGGCACTGATAAACCGGTTCCAACCTCAAAGCCAGGTAGAGTCGTACAAGGCCCTGCTCCGCACCCGAGTGAGGAAGCCGGGGGAAGAGCTCCAGACGTTATCCTAAGAGATATCCCGATTGGTCCGTCTGTCATACCCTAACGCAGACGCGACAACGGTGGACGTGATGGCCAAGGACAGGTTCGTGGAATGCTTAGATGATGGGGAACTCCGTAACTGGATATATCAGGGAGAAACAAAGAATTTGCTCCAGGCTGTGGAGAGGGGGGTACAAGCGGAGGCATACCTAAAACAGGAGCGGGAGAAAAGTAAGCAGGTCCGCGCCGCGTCACTGTCCATGGCCGAAGAGATGTCTGAGATCAAGGAAAGGCTGGCGGGTCTAACTACCGAAATTAGAGGGGGCCAGGTACCCAAGACCGGGACCTCACCGATGGGGCCGCGGAGGTCATGCTTTGAGTGTGGGGCTGAGGACCACTTTAAACGTAACTGCCCGGCCTGGAAGAAGCGAGTGGAAGCGGCAAAGAAAAGGGATGCTGAGGGCAAGCCGTCGGGAAACTAGACGGGGTCTCCCCCGCCAGCCGGGGGGAGGCCCAGGGGGTCGAAAGGCAGAGAGAATGGCTGGGACGGAAAGAAAAGAGCGGAAACGGCCTAGAGGTGGAGGGGGTGCTATGGGGACAATCCATCCATCTTGTGGTGGACACCGGGGCAACTAGCAACTTGTTGTCCACGGCATGGTGGAAGGGGGCGGGATCCCCTGGACAGGTGGCTCCGGTCACTTCGGCATTTCACACCGCCGATGGAAAACCACTCCAGGTGGAGGGCAAGGTTTCTACGGTCCTGCAATGCGGGTCAAGGAATGAACGCGCTTCATTTATTATCGCTGACATTGCGGCGTCAGGGCTCCTAGGCGCTGATTTTCTGCGGGAGACGCGGGCCACCATAAACCTAGCGGAAGGCAAGTTGTTATGGCCAAGGGAGGTCGTGGATGGCAGTTGCAGGATAGTGAGCGTTGCTACGGAGGTGGTGGGAGGCGCAACCGAGCGGGTGATTCTGGGCCGTGTCTCACCAGAGTTTGAAGGGGAGGAAGTGATGGTGGAAGGCTTACCTCGAGTGGAGGGCGCAAGGGGAATCCGGGTGGGACGCACAGTGTCCATGCCAAGAGGGGGCGAGGTGCCCATGTTGGTCTGTAACCCGGGGCCTAACCCTGTCACGGTCTACCGGGGTATGCACCTGGGTCAGGTGGAGTTAGTAGGCAAGCCCGTGTGCCGGCTGGTAACGGAGGATAACTCAGGGGGCTCCGGGGCCAGTCGGGACAGTACGGGCGACGACCTCATAACCGTCTTACTAGGGGGAACTAAGGTGGAGAAGGATCCTGTATGGATACGGTTGTTAGAGCGTAACAGGGCGGCATTTCAAGAGGGGGATGAGGACATGGGCCATACAGACGTGGTGACACACTCGATTAACACTGGGGAGGCGGCCCCCATAAAGATGGCGCCCCGCAGGCTAGCCCCACACAGGCGGGCGGTTGTCGATCAGGAGGTGGACAAGATGCTCCAACAGGGAGTGATCGAACCAGCTTCGGGCCCATGGGCGAGCCCAGTGGTCCTCGTGAAGAAGAAGGATGGCCGTGTCAGATTTTGCGTCGACTACCGACGATTGAACTCGGTCACAGTGAAAGACGCTTATCCTCTCCCCAGGATAGACGACTCTTTAGACTCAATGTCCGGAGCCTGTTGGTTTAGCACCATTGACTTGGCGTCAGGGTATTGGCAGGTCTCTATGGAGGAGGACGCTAAGCCCAAGACAGCTTTCGTGACCCACCGGGGGTTGTTTCAATTTCGCGTAATGCCCTTCGGGCTATGTAACGCCCCCGGGACATTCGAAAGGCTGATGGAAATTGTCATGAGGGGTCTCCAATGGACGGTGTGTTTGGTGTACTTGGACGACATCATTGTATTCTCCGAGACCTTGGAGGGGCATGCGGAGCGACTGGAGTTGGTCCTGGGACGCCTCCAGGAGGCCGGGTTGAAGATAAAGGCCACCAAATGCCAGCTAGTACGGGAACAGGTGAGCTTCCTGGGGCACAGAATCGACAGGAATGGGATTGGCACGGACCCTGAGAAGATAGCTGCCGTGTCGGAGTGGCCGGTGCCTACCTCAGTGACGGAAGTACGCTCCTTTCTAGGCCTGTGTGGCTACTATCGTAGCTTTGTGCCGGGGTTTGCTTCGATAGCTAGGCCGCTCTCGGAACTAACCGAGAAGGACAAGAAATTTTCCTGGAACCGAGACTGTGCGGAAGCTTTCCAGGCGCTCAAGGATAAGTTAGTGAGTGCCCCTATCCTAGCCTACCCGATGGCAGAGGGACGGCTCCTGGTGGACACCGACGCCAGCAACCTGGGGCTGGGGGCTGTTCTGACTCAAGTGCAGGATGGTCGGGAGCGGCCCTTAGCTTACGCCAGTCGCACATTGAGTAGATGTGAGAGGAATTACTGTGTCACCCGCCGCGAACTGTTGGCGGTGGTTTTTGCGGTGAAGAAGTTCCGCCACTACTTGGTAGGGCGCCCTGTGCGTATAAGGACTGACCATGCCGCCCTGAAGTGGTTGGCCAGTTTCAAGGAACCTGAGGGGCAGGTAGCCAGGTGGCTACAGTTATTGGAGACTTTCGATCATGTCATCAAGCACCGCCCAGGGAAGGATCATGGTAACGCGGATGGGCTGTCCCGGAGGCCGTGTAATCAATGCGGCATGGGGGAGCCCTCCGGGTCTCCGTTGTTCGAGGACTTCTCAAGCGAGGGGGCAATAGATGCCCTGGCCGAGTGTCGTGCGGTGACTCGTAGCGAAGCCGCCACCGATAGGGGAGCAGAGGAGAGGGTGGGCCTGGAAGTGACGGCCGAGGAGACGGACGGGATCTTTATGGACCAAAGGGAGGCCTGGAGAAAGGCCCAGGAGGGCGATCCCTTACTCACCAGGGTTCGGAAATGGATCGAGGAAGGCGAGGTCCCCTCGAGGGATGCCCTCTCAGGGGAGGCCTACGACGTGCGCGCCTTGGCGGCACAGGTTCCGCGGCTGAGGGTGGAGGGCGGTGTACTCTGTAGGGTTTGGTGGGAGCCGGGCGGCCGCACCTTCCTGCAAGTAGTGGTGCCGGATAGTAAGAAGGAGGAGGTGTTGGCCGGGGTGCATGGGGCCCCGTTGAGCTGCCATTTTGGTCGGGCCCGGAGCCTGAGGCGATTCCAGCAGGCCTACTATTGGCCCGACTATAGGAGGGATGTGGTGCAGTGGCTGGCCTCTTGCCCCCAGTGTCTGAGCCGTAAGGCAGCGCCCCATCCCCCTCGAGCCATGATGCGGCATGTACCGGTAGCGTTCCCAGTGGAACGCATGGCTATGGACCTTATGGGTCCTCTCCCGCGCACCCCGCGTAAGAACAAGCACATCCTTATCGTCATGGATTATTTTACGCGATGGGCGGAGGCAGTCCCCCTACCGGACCAAGAAGCGGAGACGGTGGCTCGGGCCTTCGTAACGGAGGTGGTGTGCCGGCTGGGGCCCCCGGGCACGATCCACACGGATCAAGGTCGAAACTTTCAGGCTCGGATGTTCCAGGAGGTGCACCGGTTGCTGGGAGTGGCGCAGACGCGCACTTGCCCCTATAATCCTAAATCCGATGGGTTAGTGGAGCGTTGCAATCGTACTGTGGAGTCGATGCTGGCCATGTCGGTGGCTGAGGACCAGACGGATTGGGATCTGCAACTGCCATACGTAATGGCTGCGTATAGGTCTTCGGTCCAAGCCTCCACTAACCAAACCCCCAACTTTCTGATGCTGGGAAGAGAAACTCTTTTGCCTGGTAACCTGTTGTACCCGCAACCAGACTTCGTGGGAGGGAAACCCGACGACTACGTCGACTACGCCGCGGAATTACAAGGAAGGATGGCCAGAGGGCATGCGTATGCCCTCCGGCAGATGGGGGGGGGCGGTCCGTCGTCAGGAAAGGAATTACTCCACCCGGGTACGGGGGGAGCCGCTAGAGGTAGGGGACACGGTCTACTATATGGTTCCCCGGAAAGAAGTAGGCAAGTGCCCCAAGTTCATGTGCCCTTGGTCAGGGCCTTGGAAAATTCTCAGGAGCCTAGGGGGTCCTGTATGGGAGATCCAGATGGGACGGAAGAGGAGGATAGTGCATTATGACCTACTGAAGAAAGTGGAGAAGCCTCGGGAGGAGGGTGCTGGGGAGGCCCGGGCGGTCTGGGCCCCCGAGCGGTGGCTCAGCTCTCCGGTGGCGCCACCTGCCACCACCGCGGTGGGAGTGCCACCGGTGCGCCACCTAGAGGAGGAGAGCGGTTTCCCGCCACATCCGGGCCCTGGCGGGATTACCATGGCAACTGCCGCCGCGGTGGGAGAAGGGAAGAGGGAGGACCAACCTATGGCTCCACTAGAGCAAGAAAAAGGGCAAGAAGAGGCGTGGAAAGGAAGGGGAAGGCGCCTTTTACCTTCTTTCATAGTAAACTTACCTGAGAGGGGCCCCCCCGGCGGGGTAAAAAGGGAAACTTACCTGCAGGTGGCCGGAGGAGGGCGGTCGGCGGGCTCGGTGGAGGTAGTTCCCGGGGCAGCGGCGGGGCACGGCTCTCCTGCAAAAGAAAAGGGAGAGAGATTAGTAGGAAGGAGGGGATCAAAAGACGGGGAGATGAGTCGGGCAGTAAAAGCGGTTTTCACAGCTAAAAATAAAAGGTGGGAGGAGCAGAGGCGGGCAAGCGAAATGTGGGCCACCGAAGAGGACCACCGGGAGGAAGAGGCCACCTGGCGAAGGGGCCGGGAACTGCACCGTGACCTAGTTTCTGCCACCGACCACGCGGCACGAGAACGAGGCGGTAGCTGGGCCACCGAGCGGTCAGCAGAACTAGACAACAAAACAATGAGGAAGTCGGAGACTCCACTGAATTGCCCGGAGTGTGGCCGCACTTTTTGGCGCAGGGATGTCCTAAATCGACATATCTCAGCGCTGCACAAGTCCTGCGGACCGGGGTGGAACTGTCCGGTCGAAGGATGTAAGTTTCAGGTCAAAGGAGGAAGGTGGGACGATCTCGTCAACCATCTGGTGGCGCTACACGCCGGCCATAGCTGGATAAAGCTCCCCCGAAGCCAGCGACCACCGAAGGCTGTGATTCAGTATCACACGAGGGAAGCCACCTCCACCGCAGGGTCACCGGCCACCGCGGCGTCACCGGCCACCGCGGCGTCACCGGCCACCGCGGCGTCACCGGCCACCGAGGGGTCGCCAGCCGGATCGGTGGAGACAAGGCAGAGAGGCGAGGAAGGAGAAGGTCAGGAGAGCCTTGACTCGTCACAAGGATCTCCTACCTCTCCAACCGTGCGACGTAGGAGCAGCAGGAGGGCCGCGCACTTGGCCACGGAACGGCTGCTGGAGAGCACAGGAACGGGGGAGGAGGAGGTCCGGACTCCTACGCCGGAGGGGAAGGAGGAGACGCCGAGGCGTTCACCCAGACGGTCCAAGCCTCGTAGCGTGGTGGGGAGGGTCATCTCCGGGGCGTCCCGGCAGCGCAGCCGCTCACCGGTAGGCCGGCCAGCTGCACCGACCTCCAGTATCGGCGGAGAGGTCAGCCGGAAGAGGAAAGGGGTACCGGAAACGGGTGGAGAGGAGGCTCCCTGGGACGCAGACCCACCGGCGATCGTGCTGGAGGAGGCACCAGGCGGCGAGGGAAGTCCGCCCTCCAAGGTCCCCAAGACGGCATCCGACCCGGTGGCGCTCACCTCGGCGGTGACAGACGGGGCCCAGGAGGGGACACTGGAGGAGGAGTGCAGCCCCCCGCCTAAGATGCCGAAAACCACACTGGAACCGGTGGCCTCCACGTCAGCAGCTGCGGAGGAGGATCTACTGAGCACCAGGTCCATGGAGGACTTCGAGGCCGCGCGGATATTAGCGCAACAATTGGGACAGGGGGAGCCGGAGAACCTGGCAGAGGAGGCGAGCCAGGTGCTGGAGCAGGTGGTGAGCGGCCCGGCGTCCAGTGGAGACGGGAACCCCATATTGTTGCAGTCCCTGATGATTGACAGCGACGGGACCCTGGTTCCTGCTGAGGTGGGAGAGGAGCTCCTGAAGGAGACGAACCGGAGGGCAGAGGAGATGGCGGAGGCTGCTAAGAAGCAGTTCCAGAAACACCTGATTGCGGAAGCACTGCGGAAAAAGGCGTGGCTGTCTCCTGCCGGCCACGAGGTCCGGATAGCGTCGTCCCCACTCTTCGAGGCAGTGGCACCGGAGACGGAGGGGCCGGCGGCCCTCAGAGATGCAGAGCAGGTGCGCCAGATATTGACGTCGTCACCGCCGACGGTCCCAACCCACACGTCGGATAACAATACACCCGTGGTGGGAGGGCGGTTGGAGCGTTTGATGGCTTCCCGAGTGGACTTGGGGGAGGAGCCGGAGGAGCTAGACTGGGAGGAGGAGGAGGAAGACCCGTTGATGCTCCCACCCAACCAAGTCTCATACAAGGCCGTCGCCTTAGACACCGAGTCGGAGGAGGGAGGCTCTTCGCCTGATAAAGGTGATGTCAGGAGAGTGGTGTGCAGGGGGGACCGCGTCCCCGAGAAGACCCCAGGGGCTGACACTTCTCCGACGGGGGAGACAGATGGGGCTAAGGGGGTGTCGCTGCACGAGTCGGATGCGGAGGAAGAGACCGCGCCTCTTGCTAGGAGAACGGAGGGGGAGGATAAAAGCCAAAGGAAGGAGAGAGAAGATAGAGATCGGCGGCGCGACAAAGAGAGAGAGGGGAAAGAGGATAGGGAGCGCCGAGACAAGAGGGAGAGAGAGAACGAAGGGCACAAAGAAAAAGAGGGGAGAGATAAACACAAGGAAAAGGAGGATAAGGACAAAAGAGAAAGGGAGGAGAGGGAGACACGCAGGAAGGAGGATAAAGATAGGAGAGAGAGGGAAGAGAGAGAGAAACGCAAGGAGAAGGCGGATAGGGACAGAAGAGAGAGGGAAGAGAGGGAGAAACGCAAGGAGAAGGAGGACAAGGAGAGACGAGAAAGGGACGAAAGAGAGAAGCGTAAGGAGAAAGAGGAGAGGGACAGGAGAGAAAGGGAGGAGAAAGTGAAACAGAAGGAGAAGGAGGACAGGGACAAGAGGGAGGAGGAAGAGAGGGAGAAACGGAAAGAGAAGGAGGACCGAGAAAGGAAGGAGAGAGAGGAGGAAAGAGAAAGGAAAAGGAGGGAGAAGGAAGAACGAGAGAGGAGGGAGAAAGAGGACAGAGAAAGGAGGAAGGAGAGGAGTGAGAAAGACAAGAAGGACTGGGAGGAACTTAATGCGAAAGAGAAGAAGGAGAGGGACGATAGAGACCGAAGAGAGAGAGAGGAGAAACAAGCGGAGGTGCGAGAAAGGAGGGAAAGGGAGGAGAGACAGAGGAGAGAGACAGAGAGGGAGCAATCGGGAGAAGGAGCGAAGGAAAGCAGGAGAGAGGGAAGAAATAGGGGTCAGGAGGACCAAGATCTTAGGCGTGAAAGAGATAGCGAGAGGCGCGGACACAGGAGGCAGGAAGAGGTGGACTTTGGGAGACAGCGAGAGTATGAGGAATATGATCGACGACGGGATCAATACGAGTATGAGCAGGAAGTACAGAGAGGAAGCCGGGGCGGAGATTGGGGGGGTCCATGGCGACGTCACGAGAGGAGGGACGAATGGGCCGACGAATGGGGGGAGTACTTCCCTGAAAGGCCCCGGGAGCCGGGGTTCCCCCGCGTGGAGGGGACGGACCCTCTTGGGGGTCGGCCTGTTTGGTATGGCGAGCACCCTGAGCGTATACCCTGGAAGCGGGTAGAACAACCGGATCGCCTCCAGAAGTGGGCATCAGGCCTGGCCCCATCGCCGGACTTAGGGGAAGAGTATACACCTGTAGGGGGAAGAGCGCACGGTTGGGTGGAGTTGATTGGGCCGTCGACAGTGCAAACCCATTATTATGCTACGACCGTCCAGAAGTATACTCCAAGGGGGAACCAGGATATGGCACCTCCACCGCCTCCCCCTCCAGCAGCGCGGCCAGCAGGGGGCGCGACCGGGGTAACACCTGCAGGATATCCCGCACCACCAGCACCAGCCTTCAGCTCAACCCTCCGGGCGTCCGGAACACCAGGGCTAGCGCCCGCGGCAGCAAGATTTCCGGGCCCCGGGCCAGCTCACGCAGCAGCCAGGTTTCCGGGTCACAGGCCGGGCCACCTCGGAGGGGACCTGGAGGAGCGGATACGCCGCATGATACGGGAGGAGACGTCCCGCCCGCCCCAGTCCAAACCGCACCGGGACGGTTGAGAACAGGGGAGGTGGGGGGCAGTTCACGGAGTGACCGGGCGGCATCTTTGAAGAGGCTGAGGGGGTCCGGAGTAAGAGAGGCATTGGTGGTTGGGTATGGAAGAGCCGACGGGCCTCCACTTGTTGTCCAGCTTGGGCATGCAAGGGGGAGGAGGAGAGACCACCTGACTGGGTCATAAGCAAGGAAGGGGGAGAAGGGAGGGGTAGTCGGGGGCCTGCGGGGTGGGGGAGTACTGGTGGGGGATCGAGTACCTGCCGGGAAACCCCCCCCCCGTGGGTCACCGAGACGCCTCGGTCCCGTCCCAACCAGGGTGGAGCGGAGGCGGCATAAGCAGACACCGACCAGAGGGCCAGGACAAGGGAGACAGCCGGACGAGGCCGGACAGGGGACGTCGACCAGTTAGCTTCGTGTAACAGCGCCCATCTAGACCGGATGTTGTATTATATGTTCTGGACTATTGTTATAGACTTTACCCAAGTTCACATATAAGAGTTTATAGTAATAAGAGGGGGGCCCATTGTAGGAGTCCCCAGTTAAATGTATAAATGTTAAAATGTAGCGGTTACGACCGGCGTAAATGTTGTAACACCTTTGACCATTATGGCAAAGATTCACGGATATATTTTCTACAACCTAAGTTTGAAATGATAAGGGGAGAGTGTAGTGATCATATCACTTGTATAATAATTGTAATGTCGGGGCGATCGGTCCGGTGGTAGCCACTGGTACGGGAGCGCTAGTTAGGGTCCGTCTCACCTGGGGGCGACACGGTGGCGACCGGTGACGTCACGCTCGTGACGTCACATTTAGGGACGCCATATAAGGGCGGTCCGGTGGTCGCGAGGGGGGAGGGCAATAAGAGACTTGCAGGTGGCAGAAGTGTGGTCGGTGACTTCGGGTTCGGTGGTTGCGATCGGTGGAGACCTGCAAGGGTGGTGCATCTCAATACAAGCAAGGATAATTGATGTCAATTAATGAGAACTGTTAGTGATAAGGCCAGAAAGAAATAAACCAAACACCTTCTACTGTTATCAAACTTTATTGGCTGCGTCTGGTCCTTTTTGTGTTTACTACAAGATGAATACTTCCTTATTACACGCGGGTCGCCAACTGATGTATAATGCAGAAAACTCAACACACCCCACCACACCATCACTCCTCTTTGCCTATAATACAGCCCACTGCCCCCCCACCAATCTTTCTCTTCGACTTTCATTTCTCACCCCTTCTCCCCCTGTGGCGTGGAGACCTTCATGTGAGGGCATGGAGGAGCAGAATAACTTCATTGGGAGTCCACAAAGGAGGAATTCTCCTTCCATTCTACCAGTGGGCATACCAGATTCGTAAAAGGTGACAAACTTGGGGTTTCTTGTGGCTTGGGGTGAGCATGTGGGCAGCTGGTGTCCATATACACAAGCCCGGGCCTACATGCTTGTCTTTTGCCATTGGATTCCCCCTCAGTGAACCACATCTGGGTGATCAAAGTTTGTGGTTTGTCTGGCCCTTTCTATGGGACCAGGCAAATAAAAGAACACTTGCTATCCTTCGAAAAGAGTAGGGGAATGAAGCCCCGGTAGCAGTTTCCCCCCTCACCCCTCCTCATAGATGCAGTCATTCATCTCATAGATTCGGTCATTCATCTCATAGATTCGGTCATTCATAGATTCGGTCACTGCTGTGTCGGGCAAGCAGCATATAAATACCTGTCTAGCTGTCTGGACAAGCAGCTTTGAAATACATGTCCAAACAGAAAAGAAAGGACTAAATGTCTGCGAACCACAGAAATGTCTGCTAACTTTTAAGTACTATTAGTGGATGTAAAATCAACCAAACCAAACCAAACCCAGGGATGTAAGTTTTCAGAATTTTGTCTGATTTCAGAATTTTTGAACCAGATTTTTCTAACAGATTTAACCAAATTACCTTTCTTGCATCAAAGTTTTGATTATGCTTTACACTAAATGCAGGATTTCTAAATGTGTCTTCAGAATTTCTCAAGCAGTCTGACTTACATCTCTGCAAACCAATCTCACCCCTTCTCCTTCTCTTATACCTTCTTATGCCAACTAACATGACCCCCCTCCCCCACCCCAAAAAGGGGGGTAAAAGAAAAAGAACACGCCGTTATGTGGACTCAAGCATAGCCTAGTCTACCTTGCCCTCGCCCCCCCCAGTCCCAAGTCTCATCAAACCCAGTCCTATATCCCACAGCACTGCTACCCAATATTTAGACACTCCAGTCCCATTTCTGCCATCAATTCGGATTTCCTATGTCCATCCCCTCCCCCCCCTCCAACCCCTCTAAGGGTAAAGCCGGCGGTGGGGGGTAGGAGGGTGGGTGGGAGCTGTAGATGTATTGAGTGGAGGAGATGGGGAGGTACAGTGGAAAGTGCCCTAAAAGTGTCGTGTCAGCAGAACGGCTTGGCGGTGACCATATCAGGATAAGCACCTAGAGTGAGGCGGCAAGGTCAGACAGGTGGCAGTCAGGGGCAAGGGTGTTTGTTTTTGTTTACATTGGACTTGTTGTGATGTGGTGATGTGGGAGGGGGTGGGGTATTAATAGAAATTATATTTCCGGGGATGTACTTATAAATTTCCTCATGTTAATAATAAAGGCTATTATCGTGTTGCCATCTTACTGACTCTCTGTAGGTTTTAGAAGTATAATGATAAAGGTGAACGATGATCGGTCTTTGGCGACCGTTATTTCACGAGCTCGTTTGGGCCGCTCCGCACGAGGCAGTTAGGCCGAGTGGGGAGCGGCCCAAACCTGCGAGTGAAATAGCAGGAGCCAAAGACTGATCAGAGTTCATCTTTACATTTATGTCAAGGTGTTTTGAGGGGAAATTTGTTCTTTTTCTTTCATATTAAACTCACATTTCACCGTAGTAGATGTGACGCCATCTTGGTTGTTTACATTTTACCGAGGTTGCGCATATGTGTTGGGTCTATGACGTCATCATGCGGATTCGGCGCTGGTTATTTCACAGCAGGGTGCAATATTTGCTCTCAGTGCTTTCTCTATGGAGCATCGGTATTCACATTGACATAATAGACCAGTTCTTGAACTTATGCCTTGGAAATAAAACTACATAAATGAGACCTGTACCCTACACTTAAGACCCAATGAATGAAACTACAATGTAGTTTCTAGACTTATGTCTCAGTGAATGTGACTTTTTCCTGGATGTATTCCTCAATAAATGACAGTAATTCCAGGACTTAATATGCCCCAATATGGGAGACTAGTTCCTGGGCTTATGTCTCAATAAGTGAGACTAATTTCTGGACACATGCCCCAGTAGTTGAGACTAGTTGCATTATTCCTATAAGGGATGCAGCCTGTCTGTGTTTATGGACATAGGGTGCTGGAGGAGAAAGGGGTGCCTGATACTGGGCCCCGTCTGCCTGCTACTTCTCCTCCTACTGCTACATAGCTCTACCCTGATTCTGCACTGTCAGCGATTCTAAGCCTGTCCCCCTCCTTCACACCCTCCCCGCCCAAACAGCCTCCTTAGTCATGCAGAGATGCCACTTTTCCTGGTTTACCAGGAATTCCTGGTTTTGATTGGTTTCTGGCCATTCAGCCCCCAGCCATCCGGCCCCTGACCATCCAGCCCCTTCCATTCAGCACCAAACCATTCAGCCCATTATACATCATAACAACATCATAACTACATCATAAGTACATCATATCTATGTCATGAATACATCATAAATATGTCATAAATGCATCTTAACTGCCAAGTTAGTTGACCAGTCTTTTCATACATCATAATTACGTCATTCCTACATCATAGATATGTCATTCCTACATCATAAATACATCATAAATATGTCATAACCTGCAAATGAGTTGGAGAATCATTTTTATACATAGATACGTCATAAATACGTCATAAATACATCATGTGACCAGAATTTTGAAGTTATGATGTAGTGATGACGTTGTTATGATGTATGCTTGACATATTTATGACGTATCTCTGTCTTGTATGATCAAATCTCCATAATAGAGAGTTAATGACGTATTTATGATGTATTTATAACATATTTGAGGCCGAATGGTCTGGGGCCGAATGACAGGGGGCTGAATTGCAGGGGCTGTTTGGCAGGGGCCAAATGATCTACAATCGTTTTGATTACAGGATATCTGTATTAAATTATGTTTAATTCCTGGAAAAATGTCTCCAAAGTCTAGTTTTCCTGGTTTTTGTCGGCCAGTGAGTGGCATCTCTGGTCATGTCTACAGGCTCTCTGTGACACCCCCAGGCTGGGAGCACGCTTAAAGGAAGGAGGGGGTACAGGGGGATAAAGGAGAGAAGGAAGGGGGGCATGTTTGTGAATATGTGAGTAGCTTAGCAGGATGTCCCTGAACATCCCATCTCTCTGACTGGTCACACATGACATGCACCTCCATTGTTCTACAGTAAATGTAAGCAGCCGAGCAGGATGGATGATTGATGTAGCCCTGGCGAGTTATCCTTTCTTTTGGACTGCCCACAAAAATGCCCCCCCCCCGATGATGGGGGGGAGGAGGGTGCGACCCTTCCTTTTTGACTGAAGTTCAAAAGAGCTTATTTGCCTCTTTTTGGTCGGAAATTTGGTCAAAGATGGGGCAAAACAAGGAGCGCGCCCCCCTCCTTTTCAAAATCCTGGATCCACCACTGCCCCCGGGGCACTAATTAAGGCAGCGGGCACTTATTTTAATGAATATGGCAGGCCTATACCTACACACAGAAGTGTGAGATTGGGTAGATGAATTGGAATAAGCAGGAGACAATGGTAGATCAGTGAGTGGGCAGGAGGACCTTATTCATATAGATAAGTTCCCATACTGCCTGATGAACAATGTGCCGAGTCAGGACATTACTTAACACAGATAATCATTGATAACGAACGGCCCACCACTGCCTGCTATGTCTATAGTTACTGGTGGGTGGATGGTGGTCCAGGGGTAGCTGCTGTGCTGTCCTATGATGGCAATGTGGTTGGCCAACATCAATATGAACTGTGGTCCTTGAAAGGGCAGGCTCTTGGTAAGAGCCAAACACAACCCTGCTAAAGACTGACACTATTTTTTTCTTTTGTTCCAGCTTCACCACATCATTTTCATGATTTTACGTGGCTGTTGAACCTTTTTTTCCTCAATTAAATCTTGGCACAGTATATTCCTGGAGTTTGCACTCAATATATAATTTTGTCATGCAGATAGAATTCAAATAATATATAATAGTAGGAGAAGGAGGTTGGTAGGATAAAGATAAAAGTGTGCACTGCTGATGCCATCCAGACAGTGAGATAGGAGATATTTGGATGAGTTAAGGTGAAGTGGAGGTGTGATGATAATGGTAGTTATTTTCCCAGCGGTGTGGGCATTTTCTACATCTATGGGGCATCTTTATGTATTAAGAGAAATCTTGATGCTAGAATGACCATTTTAAAAAGGGGTTGAAGTCTTCAGGATTTACCCTGATTACAGAGATTTTCAAGTTGCAAAACCCTTTTCATTATTTCTTTTTTTTATAAAACTCAGGATTTCAGGGATTTTGTATTCACTTTCATCCCTGCACTTAAGCCACTGATTTATATATAAGCCATTTAATATTGCTTGTAGCAAAGTGTTACAGTAATCAGATACCTCAAAATGCTAGGTATGTATTGACACTTATCCCATTATCAGCCTCCAATCCAGACCAGAAGTGACTCTAGAAAGGGAAACTATGAGAGTATGGGTGAACATCCTGAATAAATGTCATATACATTTGACGTAAGCGCTTTAGATCTGGGTGTGGGTTTGAATGGATTCATGAGCAGGACGCTGACAGTTATACTGACGTACCTCATATCAAATGACTGCACATATATATGTCCAGTGCCTCCAGCAAGGACAGTAGCACTGGCCAGTGTGTGCGCTGACTAGGGCTGGCCGTTGGTTGATTAGTACAGCTCGGGCGAACTTGAGTTGAATAGGACCTAATGTGACATTTGTGCTAGGACTGCACAGTGTTATTATGTCTACAGATATGCTATAACGCTGACTATCAATGCACAGGAAATGTGTTGGTGGAGCATATTGGTAGTATAGACCTATGTGGCAAGATACACTGTCTCTTCACAAAAGGTGTTTGGCTCTTGTAGGCCTCCTTATATAAGGTGTCTGCAGATGTAAGCAATAAGTTAAATGTTGCAGAAATTCTGCTGAAACGGCGATTTTTGTCACTGAAACCAAAAAGAGAAGGTTATCGAGAAAGTCAAGTTATCGAGAAAGTTATACGCTGTTGCCTTAATTGTGTCCTAAAAGCATTCAAGATTACCAATAAGTGTAATAGTGTGTAAACATAATTGTGGATCAACACGGTAAAAGGTACCCCCTCGCGGGCGTACCTTTTACCGTGTTGATCCACATATATGTATGCGATGTTCAAAGCTGTGGACCCTCGTTTCTGACACATATTTGGACATAGCTTTTGTATGATTAGATTTATATCATAAATGATATACACTGGTTTTTGAGAGTTTTTGCTTTTTCTTTAATACTTGCAGCACAAAGCATATAACCGTCGTCTGGAGAAAGATGGCTCCCAGAGTTCTATGTCAGAGGCAGGCAACTCGCCGTGCTTGTCCAGGGGTAAGTACAGCGGCTTTTAACAAGACTTTTCTTCTCCTCTTTTCTTTTTTTTTTTCAATTTCACATCGCTATTTACTGGATAGTCAAAAATATGGAATTCATATTGGGCACCCAGGCAAAAAGTGACATAACAACCATAATGTTTATTTCGATTTGTATACTCACGACATATAAATACTGTTTCTAATTTGTACACTTAGAGTACATCTAAAAAATCAACGCTACATTCATATTATTATACCGTTACCATATTGAGTCATTAACATTGTCATTTATCAGTGTAATAAAGAGAAGAGGAAAGTCTGTCTTATCTCTGCCATACATCAATGGCACTTCACAGAATACGTATTTGATAAAAGATGTTGATGGTTTGAAATAACTAAACGTTTTTATGAGTGCTTTGCTATGTATTAAATACAGACTCAAGTGTGGAGACTCAGTATACGGATTCTACGGGCATTGACCTCGAGGAGTTCATTAAGATGACATTGAACAAGAACGCCAAGGATAAAATGATGCTCCTCAAGTTGGAACAAGACCTTTCCAGCTTTATTAAAGAGTCGAAGTGAGTCCCTATTATTTATCAACCCTTTAAGAGCATTATTTGTTAATGCAATATTCCCTTTGTTGCTATGATGTACTGAATGTAGTTCCGCCCATGCACTACCACAGCCGTTATCAGTTAGTTCATGTAATATCCAACCTTGTGTATCACCTGAACTTAAGTATACAGGGATGAAAGTCTTCAGGGAATTCCCCGATTTCAGGGATTTTTGAGTCCCAAGCCCCTATACATCGCTATAAAAACCCAGGATTTTGGGCCGATATTGGACCATTTCAGGGTTTTCTGTGCTCTGGGACTTTCATCCCTGAGTATAATCCTGCACCCCTATTTTTGTAAAGATGTTACAAGCTACACCTGGAGTTTGAAATTATGCCATTCCTTGTCAAAGTGTATACAAAATGTATATCATATACCGTATATCCTCGATTATAAGCCCGGGCTTATACTGATTTCAAATGGGAAATTGACCAGGCTTATAAACGGGGCAGGCTTATATTTGAGGCAGGCTTATAATTTATACACTTCAAAAATCACTATGGGATACTGTCTAGATTTCCCATACCTATTCAATATTTTTACATATATCTCTAAATAATTGTCACATTATGATGATAAATTTCAACTCAATCTCTTTTGAATGTGTAATCATTGCAAAGGATATAATATTAGCTTAGCAAAACTCATGAAGATATTCCAAAAAGAAATGAAATTATACCACTGTATGAGACTTCTAAGGCACTGGCTTGCTCTGCCCAGGCTTATATTCGGGGCCCGGCTTATATTACACTCAGAGGGCCTTTTGACCAGGCTTATAAACGGGGCAGGCTTACATTACGGTAGTCATATATAAGAGGCTGTATAGAAGCTATATCCAGGCTCTAGAAAGGGGCTACAGACCACCTGATTTGCATATGAACTGTGACTAGTATGCTATGTTTTGGAATACCAGTTTAAGTGAAAGAAATGTGTTGTTTGAATAGCATATATAGAGGGGAAACGACAAAGAATTATCATATACATGTAGTATTAAAAGCTAGAAAGTAGTGATGATAAGGTACCCACCATTGTTGGATATACGGTATATATGCATGGCCGCCAGTGTTTGGAGCCATACCTTCACTCGGTAGACAGAAATAGCAGCATGGTTTGACATTTAAGCATCTTTTTACCACTCAAAAAGACACTGGTTCCCAACCTGCACCTGTCTAAAATATCACAAAGAGTCGTCGGTGGAGACAAGAAGAGGCCGTCAGCGGCTTTTTAGTGTAAATGACGTGAAACCCCGAGCGGTGTGACTTTATGCAGATCTGGAGTTGTTTTGTTGTTCTCTCTCCACAATGGAGCAGGGCATGGTGTAGGTTAACTACTGGAGCTGTGGTAGAGTATTCAGCTCGTAAGCTGTAGGTCGGAGGTTCAGTTCCTCTGTAAGATGGCAGGCCATTATTAATGATAAAGAATAATCGAAGTGTATCATGACTATCTAAAAAAGTTAAGTCTGAAAGCTTCGAATTCAAAGAACTAACTAAACATGTCTGTTGCACTGTCCCACAGTTATCCACTTTAGGAACTCTAAATGAGTGCCTTAGAACTGGATAACCACACTCTTATCAACTCACAAGATGATAGCAATTTAATACTATTTACATTATCAATAACTGATTTAGATTTTTATAAGATATCACAGCCGTGGTATGAATGGATTAATGCATGGATAACCCAGTACAAGGTAACTAAGAATATAATAACTTCAAGAGTAGTTCAACTTTGAGCTTGTCATAGTCCCAAATATGCTATCAAAAAGCTGCGGGCACTTATTTTAATCGCAAACAGGGATAAGGTATTTAAAATAATTAAACATACAACCAGTTTTCTCATAAAAATATTTGGAAAAAAACAACAACTTAGAAATGATACATCCTATGTCATTTTCCTCAGACACGAGTACCTGAAGTTCCCCCAGATGACATCGTACCACCGCATGTTGGTTCATCGTGTGGCAGCCTTCTTCGGCCTCGACCATAATGTCGATCAGAGTGGCAAGTGTGTCATCGTCAACCGCACCTCTAACACCAGGCTGTAAGTATACATCAGAAAAAGTGTGACTACAAATACATAGCCTTTTTTCAATTTGTCGAAGTGAGCAGATTTCTTTTCTGAAAGTCATCACAAATGTAAGAAAAGCATTAAGTCCCTTCACAAGTCTAAACTGAGGCATAAAGGAGACATACAGCTTTGCTATTGCAGCTGCTGCCCCCTGGTGTGCGATGCCTAAACCAACTTTGTAAACAAATGCTTTGGCAGCATGAGGTGGTAAAGCACAGCAGTCTGTTTACAAAGCAGATGATCAAACTCCCTCAACATATCTCAGACATCCTAGATGTGATCAGGATGTGTAGCACATAACATAGTCCCTCGCAATGTGAACCCATGTATAAGGCGCACCTCCAAATCCGGGCCATTCCTATAAGGCATATATAATGTCCAACCAACTGCCAGTCGATACAAACAATGTATATAAAAATTTACTGAATATGGCTTCTGTTTTTAAGGTAGGAAATAAATTATATTTGTTTTTAACCTTTTCAGTCCAGACTTCAAGTTCCAGGACCATGTCAACGACAATTGTTCCCAGGACGAACCACCAAAGAAACAAATACTAAAACGGGAAAGTGCAAGCTTTGACGAGGTAGGCTCTGTACCTTTTTTCCTCCCTTTTGTGGTGTAAAAGTACTTGCACATATTGATGATATGAGAAGAGAAACTTCTGAGTCGGCAAACTACAATCCTTGGACGTTTATTGCCGTATCTAGTCAAAGGTCAAGGCCACTGAACGCCACAGATACGCCCACAGATCGTCAGATGTCGCCACATATTTTGCCGCACTGTTTAAGGGGTGGAGGGTGCTGTGGATGCGGGTTTGAAGGCCCACTTTGCCGTGAAAAGCAGGCCCACTTTGACGTGAAAAGCAGGCCCACTTTGCCGTGAAAAACAGGCCCACTTTGACGTGCAAAGCAGGCCCATTTTGCCGTGCAAAGTAGGCCCACTTTGCCGTGCAAAGCAGGCCCACTGACGTGAAAAGCAGCCCCACATTGACGTGAAAAACATTTGTAATGCTAATGCCCCAAACTCTAGTGGCGAAGCCAGTAGTATAATTCTCAAAAATGCATGAGACACACAGTCCAGTATCATGCATCATGCCGACCCAATGGAGTTTGATACCCTCCCAAAGGGTTGGCATGATACATTGTACTGGTACCAATGGAGTACAGCAACAGTGTATCTGACGACAAAGAAACATGGCCGTTCGAGTGTAAACTACTGCTTTCATTCTCCTGTCTTATGTTCTTCCTTCTTGAAAAGTGAAAAAGAAGATGTTCACAAACATAGGTAAGGATATTCATAATTAGTTTAATGTAGAAAGATTCTGAGCTGAAACATTGTCAATTTTAGGGTCGCGGGTCGAGTAGATACGGGATGGATGGAAAGAAGAGTAAATCTTTTGAAGAACGAGAACAGAATTATAACCAAGCCCGAGCAAGGATATTTAATGAAGAGGTCAGTAATAAAAGTACACCTCACAAGTTAAAGTTGATCTAAATGAATACCGTAAATTCCCTCGTATAAGCCACACCCCTCGTATAAGCCGCACCCCAACCAAAGGAGAATGCTATTAGCTGCCTATGAAGCCTGAAATTTGGTGGTTTAGTACTGTTCCATAGTACTAAATACCCTCATATAAGCTGCACCCAGACTTTGAGCCAATCCTATAAGCCTAATTTTGATTTGGATTTTAGTATACGCCGCGGCTTATAGGAGAGAATTTACGGTTATTGCTAAATATTGCTAGTATATTGAAATCACAGGTTTTCAAAGAAAAGAAGTGGTTTGCTATAAGTAGTGCATTGAAATGGTAAGTTGCCAACATGGTATGAATGAGTATATTGAAATGGTGGGTAGTCACAAAGTAGTGTATTGAAATGGTGGGTAATTACAGTGAAGTTGAAAAGTTATATATCAAACTAGTGGAAATGGTGGATAGTCAAAAAGTAGTACCGGTATATTGAAATGATGACAGCAACACATTATATTGGAATACTGATGAGGCACACAGTAGTATATTGAAATGTTGGGTAGCCACACAGTATATTGGAATGTTGGGTAGCCACATAGTAGTATATTGAAATGGTGGGTGGCCACACAGTAGTATATTGGAATGGTGGGTAGCCATATAGTAGTATATTGAAATGGTGGGTAGCCACTTAGTAGTATATTGACATGGTGGGTAACCACAGAGAAGTATAATGAAATGGTGGGTAGCCACATAGTAGTACAAAATGTATATTGGAATGGTGGGTAGCCACATAGTAGTATATTGAAATGGTGGGTGGCCACTTAGTAGTATATTGACATGGTGGGTAACCACAGAGAAGTATATTGAAATGGTGGGTAGCCACATAGTAGTATATTGAAATAGTGGGTAACCACAGAGAAGTATATTGAAATGGTGGGTAGCCACATAGTAGTATATTGAAATAGTGGGTAACCACAGAGAAGTATATTGAAATGGTGGGTAGCCACATAGTAGTATATTGAAATGGTGGGTAGCCACTTAGTAGTATATTGACATGGTGGGTAACCACAGAGAAGTATATTGAAATGGTGGGTAGCCACATAGTAGTACAAAATGTATATTGGAATGGTGGGTAGCCACATAGTAGTATATTGAAATGGTGGGTGGCCACTTAGTAGTATATTGACATGGTGGGTAACCACAGAGAAGTATATTGAAATGGTGGGTAGCCACATAGTAGTATATTGAAATAGTGGGTAACCACAGAGAAGTATATTGAAATGGTGGGTAGCCACATAGTAGTATATTGAAATAGTGGGTAACCACAGAGAAGTATATTGAAATGGTGGGTAGCCACATAGTAGTATATTGAAATGGTGGGTGGCCACACAGTAGTATATTGAAATGGTGGGTAGCCACAAAGTAGTGTATTGACATTGTGGGTGGCCATTCAGTAGTATATTGAAATGGTGGGTAGCCACTTAGTATATTGACAAGGTGGGTAACCACAGAGAAGTATATTGAGTATATTGTAATGGTGGGTAGCCACATAGTATAAGTAGTATATTGGAATGGTTAGTAGCCACATACCGTAATCTCTCGCGTATAAGACACGTCTTCTATGCCCAGGGATGTAAGTCTTCAGGTTTTATCAGGATTTCCTGATTTCTAAAAATTTTGAATGACATGTATTTTCCTGATACGAGTGGTAAGGAAGGCTGTTTGGAAAAATAGAAGGCTTTTATATCAAGTAAATGTATGGCTTCCTGATTTTTGCCCTTGCCTGACTTACATCCCTGTATGCCAAACAAATGCCTGGTGCGTCTTATAGGAATTTCTCAAGTTTAGGGTGCGTCTTATACATACGCAAGGTTTTTTTATTATAGAAATGTACAGTAAAATTCCGTTATAACAAAGTCCTTGGGACAAGTAAAAAGATTCGTTATAAACGAATTTTGTTGTATCCAAATAAGACAATTTAGAGGTTTTCCTCTACACCTATGGTGCTTTTTATGAGAGGTGGGGGGCGTTCCCATGTCCAATGATGATTTTAAGGAATCCCCTCCCTGTCGATTTAAGCCAATATTCATTCCACAATGTCGATTTCACGACTAATGTCATGACTAATCTTACAAAATTCAGCCTTAAGAGGTGCGTCTTATACGCGAAACAGCCTTTGGCAAGTAAGGGGTGTGTCTTATACGCACACTGCGTCTTATACACAGGAGATTACGTAGTATATTGAGATGGTGGGTAGCCACACAGTAGTGTATTGAAAAGGGGATAGTCTTTGGTTCTCCTGACCACATATGAAGATGACTTGCTGGAAACGATTTAATACAAGTGTGTTAAAAAAGCACTTTCATGTCATCTTATCAACTTATGATATGTCATCTTATTAACTTGTGATTACAGGGGGCTGCACAAGAAAGTAGCGGGATGCTAGAATCTCCAATAACGTAAGTTGCTTTCATTTACACCATATCTATGACACTCAAATTAAAGAAAGACATTTCCTATAGCTGTGTTTAACACAGTGCCATTGGCACCTTTATCTTGCTTGTGAAGCTCCAGATATACTGGGGGCTATAAATCTGCCACTGATTTTGATACTGGTGTTCCAGGGTTGAGGTGGGACGTACACGCAGTGCTCGCTCTAGTAAAGAAGACCTTCGTTGGACGGCCGACCCCCGGCCTTGGAGTAGTACAGACTCTAGTGGCTATGGAACAGACACAAGTTCAAAGGCAGCAAAGGTAAGAAACACACCTTTAAGTAATATTAGTGAAGTAAAATCAACCAGACCCAAGCAAGCTCCATTAATCATAATGAATCACCCATTGTGGATACTTTTCATGGATCTTATTTTCTTGTGATTGACATCTGCGTTGCCTAAATGACTGTGCATATTTGTCCACAGGCCGCTGGGATGCAGAAGGCGAGCAGTTTTGGGGGCGTTGGAGTTACAGTTCTCAGTCGTAGTGACAGTCGGGCAAGCAGTGGGGGAAGAATCTCCAAAACAACCACATCAGGTCAGTTTACAAAACACCAGTAATTGCAAAAATATACTAGTACCGGTACATTGTAGAAAGTCAAAGGGAGCATTATTAGGGAAAATCATGAAGGGTAATAGAATTCCAGGAAATCTTATTATGAGTAAGGGAAAGTCAAGGAAAATATGAAACCTGGGTATCTTATAGTGCGAATCCATCAACATACCCAGCTTTTGCAATTAAATTAAATTGCATCCATTAAATATTATGTCATATACAAGACAGCCATTTCCTAGTTATTCCCGTTAGATAAAAGAACAAGAATCCTAACTGTAACCTCTTGATACATAAAACATGTGGCATTGACAGATACATTGCTGTTGTATTACAGATTCATTAAGTAGCGGCGTGTCGAGTCTTGGTAGTCCCATGTCCCGTCCACCCCCTATTCCATCATCACCACCACCAGACAGTCAGTCGGTGTCAGAGTCCAGCAGCAGCACTCACTCTGCACCCAGCCCCTCCCATCTCCATCCCAATGCTGGTACAGTATACTCATTTAGTGCTATCTTGTGCTTTATCTATGATCAAAAATACATTAGTGCCATGTTGGTCAGGCATGTACTCGTGACTTCTCTGACACCTTTGATTGTAATTGAAGCAAAGACATACACCATAGCTTGGGTGATATTTGAAAGTAAATTCCACCCTCGTTGTGGCTGTACAGGTATAAGGTTTCAAATGTGAAATGATATCACTGATTCTCCTTACAGGAGAGAGTATATCACCGGGCGGTGTGGTACCACACCTACCCTTCAGCATGGAGGGCGGTCAGCCAGTGGCTGTGTGGGTAGCATCCAGTCTTGACACAATACCTGCAGGCAGCGTCCTCATCAATCCACAAACTGGGCAGCCCTATACCAACCCTGACGGTACTGTATACCGGTACCAACCATCAGGCGGCCGACAACCTGCCAGTCAGCAGAGCCCACAACATATACCACAGCAACAACAGCAGCAACAACAACAGTACACCCCGTTCAATCCTCCCCAAGTGATGGTTAGGTCAGCTGACCACAAGGTATATCCTGCTGTAAGTGATATCGCAAAAACATCTGTAGGATATACGGTAGTTAACAAGAGTATCATCTAATCAACAGTAGCAGTAGATTTCACTGGGGGAGGCAAAAATATACAATTCATGTAATACAGTGATGAAAGTCCTCAGGAAGTTTCCTGAAATCGGGATTTTCTTTTTACTAGTAATTGATATTCTTTTCTCAGTAAAATAGCATTTTCTATAGTCCCTATAATTCTTTTTTATAACTGTCATTGAAATATTAGATATTTGTAAATATCCAGTCTCTTGAAGTTATGTTCTATTTCCTGAGTTAAGATACATGTATCCTTGTTAGGTCCCTCACTCACAATAGTCCCCAAAAGACCAACTGTATGGCTGCAGTCTGTCCAGTCAGAGCTACCCACACTCAATGTGTGCACCCAGTCCCATCAGGAAATCCTGAAACCAAACCACAAGCCTTACCCCTCTCAGGATTTACTGAAAACTCTAAATTCATACTCCATGGGCTGGATACATTCACACCAGTCAGCATGAGAACCGAAGCACTACCTTACATATAGTTCCCAAATTTGACTCTACTACTCTTAAATAAATGACATGAACATGACTTGTATTATAACACACTAACTTAGTAACTACATCATCTGAACACAGAGCATAGAAAAGTATGAATGGTAATGTGCATCTTATAGTTTTGTATTCATGCATGTACTACAGTCAGACACACTGACCCCAGAATGGAGAGGGACTCACATTCCTTGACACATATACTAAGAATAGAATTAAGGAGGTCAAGTGGGAGGGTGTGGACAACTCTGAACACCCAACCTCTCCCTACACAAACCACCCTGCACCCTGTGACACTGTTAGTAGTAGCCACCTCTAGCAACAACAAGTATATTCACTATAAGTTAAGATAGTACAGACAGAGCACACAAGACTATGGCTATTACTAGGGGATTGATTGATCAAAGAACATTATTTAAAGTCCTACATAAGATGCTGCATGTGAAAGTGAACAGCAGCTCAGGGGAAAGAGGGGGTGATACACAGAAGGCAGCTGGATGTCTAACCCTATGCTAGTGTGTGTATATTTACCATGAAGCCTAACCTTACACTAGTGTAGGTACACACTTAGTGATATTATGAAGCCAACAACCAATCTAATATTAGTTGTCATGATGCATCAATGCAGTACCAACATACATTTTAAGCCTAATAGCACTGCATGGGGGTGCATTATGCTGAACTTTAGGGATACATCAACCAGTATAAGGCCTGTGTGGTCTATGAATTCATATAGCCTGAGTAAGTATCATGCCAGGGCTTTAACATCATGACAACCAAAGCTGTAAATGTGAGTTAATAGCTTTTTAAGAGTTTTAATCATCTAAAAGGGTGTTTAGGGCATTTGATTAATCATTAAAATTTCAGGTAATTTCTGTAAGGGTCACTTTCATCACTGGTAATAGCAATGTGGGAGGAGAGATGGCACTCTTTTCCAGTGAAGCAGTGAGGCAATATACAAAGTACCCCTTAAATACCCCCGAAAAAAAAAGAAAAAAGAATATTTAAATGAATTAAAGTGTGATTTAAAAAAGAAAGCATTTATGTTCCTATTGTAATTTAGTATATCCCATTTACAAAGAGTAGGTAGCTTGCCTATCATGAAAGACACTTCTCATGGTATTATTTTATACACATTTTGAATAATAATAAAATTGATGTTTCTATATGAACAGAGAATAGGAAGCTGCCTATATGGTTGATCTTGTCTGGGCAGATTCCTATTGTGCCTGTGCCTTCATCATTGTTACTTGCCTGAACTATGAAATACTGACTCTGAATTTCCTATTTACTCATGAAAAGACGGAAAGTTCAGGAGAGATGGCACAACAGTTTTCTCAAATGACCTTGACGCCCCAGTCATCAACAGAACTCGAGCCACCCCAGCAACAACAACAACAACAACAACAACAACCAATGTACCTGATACCTGGTCAACAGTCATCGGGACAACCGAGCCTTGGCCCTGTCCCACAACCGCAGCAAATGCAACCGCAACAATTATGTATGCAGCAGCCACAGCAGGTAGGGGCTGGATAGTATTGCTCTATTGATGGGATAATGATTTTGTCAGGTCTTTATTTATAATCTTAAATCAATTCTTTTCTTTTTGCTATGGGTAATGGGGGTGAAAATGGAGGAGCTAAGGCTATTTGACACAGACTTATCTCCTCAAATAGTTATATTGCTGATATTTGGATAAAACATTTATTGTTATATACCGTAATCTCCTGCGTAGAAGGCGCGTCTTCTATGCCAAACAAAATGCTGCTGGGTCTTATACGCGGGAGGTAAATTGCCTTGAGTTTGGGGTGCGCCTTATACGCGGGTTTTTCCAACATCTCATTTGGGAAAATGCGCCGATGACAGCTTGAACTCATAGCGCCAGCACCGCGGCAGACCGGGAGGTGTCGACGCGCTTGCCGGGGATAAGGCCCACCATGCGCCGATGACAGCTTGAACTCATATAGCCAGCAATTCGGCAGCCCGGTCGGTGTAGATTTGCTCGGTGGGTTTGACACCGACCGTCACACCGTGTGTCGATGACAGCTTGAACTCATATAGCCAGCACCGCGGCAGACCGGGAGGTGTCGACGGGCGCTCGGCGGGTTTGACGCCGACCGTGTGCCGCTGACAGCTTGAACTCAT
This sequence comes from Acholoe squamosa, assembly GCA_949317995.1. Classification (NCBI taxonomy): domain Eukaryota; kingdom Metazoa; phylum Annelida; class Polychaeta; order Phyllodocida; family Polynoidae; genus Acholoe; species Acholoe squamosa. The sequence goes on from OX439048.1 coordinate 22,637,288, forward strand.
ATAGCCAGCAATTCGGCAGCCCGGTCGGTGTAGATTTGCTCGGCGGGTTTGACACCGACCGTGTGCCGATGACAGCTTGAACTCATATAGCCAGCACCGCGGCAGACCGGGAGGTGTCGACGGGCGCCCGGCGGCTTCAAGCCGACCGTGTGCCGATGACAGCTTGAACTCATAGAGCCTGCACCGCGGCAGACCGGTCGCTGTAGATTTGCTCGGCGGGTTTGACGCCGACCGTGTGCCGATGACAGCTTGAACTCATATAGCCAGCACCGCGGCAGACCAGGAGGTGTCGACGGGCGCTCGGCGGCTTCAAGCCGACCGTGTGCCGATGACAGCTTGAACTCATAGAGCCTGCACCGCGGCAGACCGGTCACTGTAGAATAGGGGGTGGGGAGGGGGGGGCGCCTTCTACGCGAAATAGCCCCCCTGTGGGTTGGGGGGGCGCCTTATATGCGGGTTTTTCCGGAAATCGATCCAGAAGAGGTACGTGCGCCTTCTACGTGAAAAGGCCTTCTCTGAGTTGGGGGGGGCGCCTTCTACGCGAGCTGCGCCTTCTACGCGGGAGATTACGGTAGATCACAATTAGGAAATTTTGTTCAGGAAGACCTGCCAATTTGACAAGAAAACAATATGAAAGTTAATATGATAATTCAGTAAGAGTCATTATTGTGAACACAGCTATGTCATGTATCATTCAAACAGACTGGGTCAGACATAGAAAAACATATGTGACAGGTTGTATGCAATTTGTTATATTGTGGTAGCTTTTTGATTGCATGTTTTGGATATTACAACAAGGCCAGAAAAATATAACCTTCAATGGTTCTTGTATTGCAAACGAGTGTTTGAAGTTCTCTTAAAGTTCAAGTTCTAAATGTAATGCTGGATAGGCAGATTGATAGACCATCAAACATTATGAAAGTCTAGTATGCATGGATGGAAGTCTTCAGGATTTTCCCTGATTTCAGGGATTTTCAAGTTCCGAAGACCAATACTTTCCTGTATAAAACCTATATTTTAGGGGCTTAAATTGACCATTTCAGGGATTTCTGAGCTCAGTCACTTTCATCTCTGAGTATGGCAGAGCAAGGTGGCATTGCATTGTCAATTTGATAAGTAACATGTAGAACTCCTTTCTGTAGCATAAATGGATTAGCCTCAATATGTTTGCCTGGAACATATCCTCCTATGTCATGTAGTGATGCTGGATTGTCAATAGAATTTTGTGCATCTAATAAAACAAGTCAATTTTCCAGGTACAGTACTACACCAGTCCACCAGCCTCAACACCCCAAGTACAAATCGTCTACCCCAACATGACGTACAACACACCACAAGGCACACTCCACTCACAGAGCTCGATCGAAAGTCAGCAGCCCGGCCAACCTCCACCGCCGCCCTCTGCAGGCCAGTACAGTGGACAATATGTACAGGGATATAATACACAACGGACAGCATTGCCTGCGCAGAGCTCGGTGGGGGGGTCGGCCTACCCCATGATACAGGGTTACCCTTCCATGGGTCCATCAGGAGATGGAAGTTACCAGACTGGTCCCCCAGCCACCTTCCAACAAGGTGTAGCTGGACCCACTACATACCAAACTGAACTTAGCTCACTGGGCACGGCTTCGGCCGCCCCCCAGGGGCACTACTCACAATACCCCTCGGTTAGCTGTGCCCCTGGGGCCAGTCAGCCAGGCTTCGGCCAACCACAAACTCCTGGGTCTGTATATTACAGTTCCACCTCCCCATGCACCAATGGTGCAGCGAGCGCCATGTCCTCGTCCACCTTCCCTAGCATGGGGCAGAGTCAAGGGTCGTACCGACCACGGACGCCGCCTGGCCAGAGCACCACAGGAAACATTGGAGGCGTAGGACCGTCAGTTAGTGTGAACGGTGTTGGGGTTATGGGAGTTACAGCTTCAGGGCAGTACCTCTCATATCCTTCTGGCACTGCCCCATACCCACAACCTGTGCAGCAACAACAACAACAGCAGCAGCAACAACAGCAACAGCAGCAACAACAGCAGCAACAGCAACAACGACCTCAACCTGCACCGGTCGTACCTTTCCAATCCATGCCCCACGCTCACAGCCCTCCGCAACCTCCTTTTCCTGTTGTCAGGCCCAATATGCAAATGAGTATGCAAATGCAGACAAGGACAACTCCGCCTCCCCTGCCTGGGGGTCAGTATCCTCATGTTGCTATGGTCCCTGGCTCCTCTCAACAAGTGAAAATATATGGTGTTGATCAGCGGCCACCCAAGTCGGTGGAGCTGTATAACCCCGAGATGAACAAGGAAAATAGCACCCTATCGTTACAGGCCCCGCTGGTCGTGGCCATGCCTAAAGGGGGTGCCCCTGTCAGTTTGCGTTCTGCAGTTCCGCCCTACAGAGCACCCACCCCTATGTGCCCAGGTAAGCTTCTTACAAAATCATATGTAATGAAAATGTAAAAGCTTTGTTAAAAGAACCTGTCAGTAGTCACTTTGCTTGGTCATTTTATCCAATATACATGGGATATTGTCAGGTACCTTGTATTAACTTAATAAGTCTTAAATTAAGTCTTGTTGATACATATTTTAGAGGAACTATGTGAAATTGTTGAGCAGATAATTATATAGTATGTTACTGTTTCTATGACTAAGGTGTTTCCATTACAGCTCTAATATATCACTCTGATATCTAAAACTGTGTGATGATCTGAATGAGAATAAAATTTTACAGAAGCAGATAACTAATTATATTCTCAACACTTTAACATGGATACATTTCACCATGAATAATCTTTCAAGGGTGGCATGATGTCTCCAAAATTCATCTTCATTTCTCAGTGTGGTGCAACCTAACACCTTTAGGAGTGCACCGGCCCTATGCTTGGTGCATCCTAACACCTTAAGGAATGCATCATCCCCATAGAGTCGGCATAATGCATGGATGCCCACAAATTTAAGGGCTGATGGTTATTTTTGTGTGAATCAATGGCAGGAAAAGAAGTAGTGAGGGAGAGCAAGGGCAAGAAATAAAGATGTTTTAAGACCAAATCCAAGACTAAACAGAATAGTGTCACTTGATATTTGACAGAAATATGTATGTACAAAATGAATACTTCCCCCCCCCCCACAACCCATCTGTAGTACTTGGTTTCAGCTATGTAGTTTATATTGCAGTAATGATATAGTGACTCATAAAACTATGTGGTACACATAAGCATGTATCTATGTGATAGTCTTAAGTATCTGAATTTACAGTTTAGTATGGCAAGCGCGGTTAGAATTAGATAAAAGGGGAACGTCATAGATTTTTGTCTGACAGAAACGGGGGGGGGGGTGTTTACTAGAGGAATAACTTTTTATGGTGTCTGAGCAAAAATTCTCCTAATAGCCCTGTATAGTCTGTAAATTTAACAGAGAAATGTCTACTTCTTATTGGCAGCGGATGTACGGTTACAGCTCACAACCCAACCCTTACAACAACCATTTGCACGCCCACAATTACAACCACTATTTCAGACTCGACCAACGAGGTAAGTGTAAAATTGCGGGAGCATATTGCAGGCATATTGCCTCAAGGATGCTTTTGAGACGCACACAATTCTGGTGAGTAATCGCCTTCTATAAAAAGAAATATAGCCCATTGTTTGTTTAATATGTGTACATGTCAAAGGGAAGGAATGAAATTTTTAGATACAATATGTTTCAAATAGAGCTATTTAGTGAGAAAATGCATGCAAACTCCTCAGGTATTTTTCCCAGTTTTTCTAAGGTCTAAAAAGATGTATATTGATCAATAACTGCACCTTTCAGAATGCCTGCTGTAACTACCCAGTCCACATCCAGCAAGACACAGAAAGGCCGCAAATTGTGGACGCGGGGGAGCAAGGAGTCCTCTTCAGCACACAGTTCAACAGAAAGTACTGACCATTGTGAATCGTGTATGTGTTCCGCTTTGGTGGCTTAACTGTTTATCATTGCATTTTATTTCTTGTTGAAATATTTTCAAGTAAAACACATTCTTCTTGTATACAAATATGACTATGTTTGCACAAGTATTTGTGGCACAGTGTTGAACTTAGTATACTCCTGATTGGTCCCAGAACATTGCACTTTATCCTGAGAAATATGTTGTTATTGAAATGTTTTCTTCAATTGTTTTCTCACTTTTTAGAGCCATGTTAATTGGGGTATTGGATTATAACATAAGTGATAACTCTGGCACACTACATTTAAGAATACAGAACTTCTTTTGAATATAAATGCAACCACTTGCAATAACTTGAATAAAATCTCCCTTGTTGTGCACACTCTGCAGGCCACTATCATATCTCAAAAAGGGTGAAGTGATTGGTTAATAAGATATACAAGAAATGGTTAACATACAGTGATGAGCAGATATAGGTGACATTAAAAGGAAATCAACACCGTCATGGTTCACACAATGTCATACAGAATATCGTAATGCCCTAGATAAGGCGCAGCTGTTAGGTGAGGTTGGGCCCCTTGTGCGCCTTTTAAGGTCTGTAAGATATTGGGGTGTGCCTTATTGACATGTTGGGGCGGCATTTCATACATGGGGCTCACCTTATAGAAAAGAAAATTGTTTGCTAAATCGTCGGTGATCTAACAATCATTTTCTCCTCCCATTTTTTCTACTCCATTGACTATTGCTCCCATAACAAGCAAGCATTTCCAATGGGCTTCTCATAGTGATAGAGATAGATAAGTACAATACAAATGATTTAATTTGGTTGATTAAAGAAAAACATTAAGGATACAGGGTTGTTGGGATTGAAACAAAAAATTTAGATAAAATTAATTTAACTTAAAATGGAAAACTTATGTATCATCCTGTAATATGATATATTTTTACAAATTTCAAAGTTAAAGTTGTACTTGTTTCTTAATATAAATGAAAACATATTTCACCAAAGAAAAGTCCTGGTTTGAATTGAGATATTTCTTCTTTTTTTTTCAAGAAATTACTAGAGGACAAAACTATGAATATTCCATAAGAACTGGCTAAGATTCGAATGAAAAAAAAAAGACAGATGGATTTTTGAGTATGGATTGTTGGTTGAGTTATTTCGTCATTTAATTTATTATAAATAAGGAAAATGGACAACAGTGTGTTATTTTGTGTGCTGGCATCTTTTATTATAGTGTGTGACCTTACACCTACCATGTTAATGTTAGCTTGCATGCCATTATTTACCAACTTTGTAGTATGTTGTATGTTATACGATGGCTCAGTTTTATGATGCATTCATTTTGTACTAATGTTGCTCTATTAGCACAAAGTGTATATGTGTATTTTAATGAAGTAGTGAAAGCTACCTCAAAACAAAAATTGTCAGCAAAATGATAATTTTTAAATTAGGCTCTAATCACTATTTCCCCCAACAAAACCTGATTGCTATTAGTATAACTTAACTGTTGTCAGTATTGGAAACAGTAATATGGCTGTAATCAAAGTAAAAATACAATATTGCCTCTGTAAATATTTCGGAACGATTCAAAGAAATGAAAACAAAAAATGCAATCGGTCTTGTCAGGGCTGCTTACTTTTTTTTAGTTCATCTGCTCTTAAAGCAATTTCATATTATGGTTGAAATGAAAATGAGGCTGTAAATATGAAAGTGAGGCTCTTCCTTCTGACCGTGTCCCCGTTTTCCTTAGTGCCATCCGCCGTCTGGTTGCCCTACCCACCGCGGTGAGTCCAAGTACTCTCCATTTCCGATATGTATCTTCTGTTATTGTTTTGGTTTAACTGTTTTACCCCACCTCAAAAGGGTATTTGAAAATATGCTGTCCCAAAAAACAAGATAACAAAAATGTTCCTATTTTTGATTTAAGATAATTTGAACAGAAAAAAAAAAGATTAAAGGGGAAGCAATTTCTGGCATTTCTTATTCCCTTCCTGCCTCTTTCTAAGTATCAATTAATTGTTGATTTCCTGACTGGTGTATCCTAATCTTAAGGATCTTCTTTCTCTGTTGGTGACTGTGTAATATTAACAACCCCTACTCCCTACTCCTGTCAAGGTGGGGAATCCCTGGGTAATTGGTAACTAGGGATTCTTGAGCTTCAAACAGAAATGCCTTTCTCCAACCTTTCATTTTCCTAAGAATTACTCATCTTTTTTTTTTTCTTTTCTTTTTGGCCCAGGGTATCCCCTGGGCTATTGGAGCCGGGTTTTCAGTCAGATCCACAAATTTGTAATCACCAACTTTAGGGTGTAATCATTCAGTGATATACTGTTAGTTTACACATTTTTCAAAAGCCAAAGGAAAGTTTCAAATCTCATCTATCAGACAACATTTTTTCCTTTATGGTGAGTGATGTCTTTCTCTACCAAAAAAACTGCTGTACTTACGTCATGTTTTTGGGAGCTATACTGACTACAAGTTTTTTAACCATTGGGTCTATGGGTCAGATAGATTTTGGCAATGAAATTAGCACATGGAGTCCTATGGGTAATCACCAAGTGAGACACTTTTTTTTCAGCAGGCAATGTTAACAGTGTCCAAGCTATACACATAACACATTGGGGACTGAGCAATAAACTAAGCATGCTAAGGATAAAGTTTTCTGTGGGGGCTAGGTGTCCAGGGGGCCAGGTGTCCAGGGGCTAGGTCTCCAGGGGGGCCAGGTGTCCGGGGGCCAAGTGTCCAGGGGGCCAGGTGTCCAGGGGCCAGCACACAAGGGGGCCAGCAGTCCAAGGGGTTTAGTAAGAGAAGATTATGCCAGACTGGTGTCAGTACATGTATAGATAATAGTCTCTATTTGTAAGTAATTAGTCAATATTTCGCAAGTGCTGATTCCTGTGACCCTACAGGGTTGATAGAGGGTTTTATGGTACCTACCCTGAGCCCTCTGTGCTTCAATGCACAACGCCCAATTTTTATATTGAGGGGGTAGTAGACCCTGGGCCATATGTGATATATATCACACATTAAATCTTTTTATAAGGCAAGTGTATATTAGTTTGGAACATTTTAATATTGATTGAGAGATAAGGGAATTGGCATTTCTGTTGTTGAGAATCAAATGGATTTAAAATTTTCAGCTAAGAAATAGGCTGTTGTTTAGATGTGCCTGGCTGGCAGAATTAGAAAAAAGTTTATTGATATTTTTCCCAAAAAGAAAGTATGAGGCATGTTGTTATCTCCCCAAGGTAGAATTTGTCCATAAATGATAGTCCTTATGAGGGGATATCCCATGTGTTAGTGTATAAATGTAGTTTAGGTTTTTATCCGATGAGAATCACCTCATATATCCTGTACATATTTAAACATACTTGCCCTCACTGTAGAGGGAATCTTTAGCATGGTTCTTCAGTTGTATCATTGTCTTTCCCCATGAAGATGTTTTTTATTTCTTTTTGTGTCAATTTGTAAGACAAAATGACTTTACCATCTTTCTAAATGCATACTCATCTTTCATCAAGACTTTCCTGCACATTTTCCATCTCAGAGAAAAAATACTTCTTGTGATGTATACTGTCAGACTGCATGCTCATGATGAATACCTTCAGCATTACAACTTACAGCGGGAATATTAAGAAAACAAATAGGTCCTGTTAAAAAAGAGTCTAGTTATTAAAATATTCTGTTCAGCCAAATTAACCCATGAAGGGTAGCGTAATGCCAAACAGTGTTGATAAAGTCTTTAACAGTTGGTATGGTGCACCCCGCAGTGCTGGCAACTGACTTACCAGAATTACAAAGATGCACCATAACAAATGAACCTAACTTAAAACATAGAACATCATATCATGCTTAAGTTAACAGAAACAGTACCTGGCCAGATTACATATTGTATTTGGCGTAGTCGCGCATTTGCGCTTGATAAGCACATACTCACCCACCCTGAGGTTAATTCTAGCCTCAAAATAACCCAAGCCCTTCCAATTTGTCTGTAGATTTTGAATATCAGACTGTGCTTATTATAGTTTATACAGTATGTTCCTCTGGTTTGGGTAAGGGAAACTATTCTTTACCTTTTCACATGTGCTGCCATACATCTAGTCCCCTCCCAACTCTTATCTTAGATAGGTATTGTATTTCATGAATGAGACCATCAAAGTACATTGCCATTCGCAAATATATATGTTTAGTTGCAATCAATTCCAGCATTTACAGCTGTTCTTATTAAGACCAGTAAAGTGAGAACCATCTTTCATGTTGCAGTGACCTGCGGTTCGGCCGGGGCGGCAGTTTTGGAGGTCACGGGCCTCCCCATGGGGCTTTCTCCTTCCGACCTTGAAGGGACCTGTGAAGATCTTATCAAGCTCGGGGCACGCCTCAGCAGCAGTGCAAGTGGCAATAACCAGTGGAACGAGCCAGTAGTCTTTGCGGTATTCGATAGTACCAGTGCAATGCAGCGTGCTCTCCAAAGTCACAAGACAACAAAATATCGCCTACGGGAGTCCACACAGGAACCCCCCAGTTGAAAAAGACCTATTTTTATAGGGAATTTTACATATTTTATTTAACAAACACATAGACAAGAACAGGAGGGAATACAAATGAGAGGAGGGCATTGGACTAGAAATGGCTGGTGATGATGGGTATGAGGATATGGAACAGTGTACAGGACACAAACAGCAGCTGTTTGTGCAGCTGGAAGGGAAGAGGTACAGAAGGACCTCTGTATCACAGCCCTCACACTATTAATAGGTCACTTGTGCTGGATCAGGAGGGCCATTGATGACCCGTTAACAACGTAAAGTTTTCATCGTTTTCATGGAAACTAGAAGTTGCAAGAAATCAATGATGAAGAAAAAGAGAAATAGTTTCTCGACTGATGTTGTGCAGACATTTTGTATTGCAGTTTCTACAAATTTAGGGAGAGGGATGGATGTGGGAAATTCAATAAGACGCGTTGTGAAATCATAAAGATATTACCTGAAAACAAAAGGGGTCATCAATTAAGAGAGAGGTTACAAACCATGTTTAACTTAATCCACCAAACATCATAGTTCGTGGGGAGAAAAAACGAAAGTTAACAACGGTTTATGGTATGTTTCGTTGTTAATGTTGAGTTTTGTAACGTACTTGTGCTGTGAACAAAAAAAAAAATCATTGTCAGTTGCTGGTTCTTGGTTGCCTTCTCTTTTTTTGTATGTAGACTGTAGGTATGCTGATATTTTCTTAATAATAATAGATGTCATGGCAACAAAGGGTTTGTCGATTAGCGAGATAACTGAAATGGTGCGACTGCCAGGTATGGTTCTGGAATGTGGATATGGAAAGCATAATTGGTTGTATAGTTCTAGGTTACAGATACCTCCTACCCTCCATTGTCAACTAATGAAGTCATTGCAGGATTGCATCAAGTCACAATTTCGAGTTCACATCCGTCTTCAAACCTTGGCATGAGTGCAAGGAGCATCCCACTGTGTTACTTTAGCTTCCATATGTCATCCAATGTTATTGCTTTTAATGCTGTTCATCAGTTTATTCACTGCCGTTTTCATCATTTCATGCAACTCAAATTGCTCTCACATCCACATCCCAGAGCGCAGTGTTGTTGTTAAAGGATACAATAGGCAGAGGAGGGCCATAGTGAGATGGATATTGAAAGATAAGGAAGGTTTTATCTACCAACAAGTTCTAGTGTGGTGTGTGTCAGATAGCCAGCTTCCTTTGTAAGTACAATGCTTCTATTGGGACAGTAGAAAGTGTTACCTCCTGCATTATATCAGTCTGGTTCTTATTACTCTTTCTTCCAGGATTAGGAAATTGTTCAAATATGTACATACGAGTGATGATACGAAGCGGTTACTGTTACGTATGAAGGTAATGTTTCCTGGCAAAATGTAGACAAGAAAATCCACCTAAACCAATCTGTTTTATTTTATGACTGTCACTAACATGAACTTTCAAAAAAGATTTGTTACGAAGTTGTTATCGATATCTGATGTAATGATAAGAGTCTTCACAAATCTATTTTGCTTATGTGAAAGTTGAAAGAAAAGCCCACACACACCCAGTAATTAAATATGCTAGTCGTTGTATGCTAAGAGATGAGAGGCAGCCAAACCAAAGTTATGTTCTATAGTTTTGTGTGACCAACTTGGAAAAACACACCTGAAGTAAGACCCATTTGGAGAAAAAAAAACAGTTATATATCTATATCCAGTTTTGACTTCTTTTTCAGACTACTCAATTTGAAATGAAAGACACAGAAAAAAAAATGTTTAATAATCCTGTAAAAAAATTACATTTGCATTTTTCATGAAAGGAATTTTGTGGATGACTCTTCCATCGGATGATGTAACCATATCATATGACCAGTGATAACCAATCATACACAATGTATCATACAGAACCAACTAGTAACATGCTTTCTATGGGATCAGTATTACCCCTGAAAGCAGTTGGTGAGATCTCAGACTCTGTGTACAGTCAGGTTAATAGGCTAAGGCATGTTTCTCATAACTCTTAGATACATACAGGGTGTGTTTCCTCAGTGCTGCCATTGTAGAGAATTTGTAAAAACTATGGAAACTCACCAAATGAAATAAGTTAGTTTGTTTTATTATGTTGCTTCTATACAGTCTTAATTCCTGTAGCATGTTCTGTGATGATCTCTAGTTGTGTGGCTAGTCTTTTTCAATTTTCTTTGAAGTTTGAGAGGTAAATGGTTTGATAAGGAGGAAGGAATATAGTAAAATAAGATAGCCAAGTTGACATCAACTCTTTTTGGGAACCATGTCTCAGCTGAGCCAGAAAAGGAATGCAGTCAAATTTCTCACCCTTTATGGATGGCATGGTGCTCCAAGGCTTCATGTTCGCTTGTCATCTTAATGCGCCCATACAGTACCAGCAAATAACTCGCGGGTACTGTATTGGTTTAAGAATGTATCAACACATGGATTTGATAGCACTGTATTTAGGCATCTTGCCTCGGATGGCATTGTGCTTCAAGGCATCATGCTGCCCTTAAAGGGATCCTCATCAAAGTACTAAAAAGGAATGTGTAAAGCTATTTTTTCTCCATACTATTCTCATTGATTTCTCTCTGTAATTCTTGGGGAGCGGGTTAAAGTGGATATCATACAATAAACGCGCGTCTTGTTCTTCGACTGTTTACAAAAGGCAGCAATGCACCTGTCGCTATGCAACCACTTTGTTTGTCCGCTAAGTGGACAAGTTGCCGCTAGGTGGCAGCAGTTGTGGCACAGGGACGCCGAGTCTAAGGGAGCCGGACACTCCATGTACCGCTGGGTCTCGTTCAGTCACTCTGAAGCGTCTTTTTGTCGCTATCTATAGTGTGATAGAAAATATGATGAACAATATGGGTTGTGTTGTAATGCGTTGTGTTTTTTTTTTCTTTCAATTATGTGATACACAAATGAATAATCAGCAATCTAGCGGACAGTGGAGATTTGGATGTGTTGCGAGCATACATACATGACCTTATGAAACTTATATATGTTAAGCCTATCGAGCGACCCTTCAGTCACCAACAGTTACATTGGTTAAGCTTCTGCTGTAGTGAGTACTTACCTCACTAGGTGGTGTTTTGTTCTACTTAATTATAATTAGATAAAGAAGAGAGAAATGTGTTATATTTCTGATGAAAGTATAAGTTATTTCATCTAATTCTAATGGTGCAAGTGACCAAAGTTAAAGATTCTCTCTAGATCCTATTTCGTTGTTTTCTTCCTATCTGCAGATACTGATTGGAGAATTCAAATGTACCTAATGTTTCCGATTGTATTTGAAGTCTGTTCTCTTGGCTTTGTTACAATGATAAATAATTGTAGACATTTTTTTCCTCCTAACATTGGTAACCCCTTTTCCCCCTCGCACAGCGACATTCAAATGGTATGACCTTGATAACAAGGCTATCTTGACCTTGACACTTTAAAGGTATGACAATAAGCACCTGTGGCATGGACGCGGGGAAAGATGAGAGTCGATCAGGCCAACTCTAAACAAGGCTCCATGCAAATTGACCTTGGCCACATGCAAGCTGGCCCATAGAAGCGGACACCATACATATCACATTTTCTTACAGTATTGATATTTTGGCACCAACTAGAGACCATGCTTCCCTCCTCTTCCTCAAGCCTTGAGATGACGAATGAACGAGAATAATTCATGAGAACCTCTCCCACCCCGCGTCCCTCAATATATTTCAGACTTGATATACAATTTATGCTTTTAATCGTGACCCCCAATTCTTTGCACTTCATGTCGACAGGTCGCAGTGATGTTTTAATTGGGTTGACCTTGATGTGACCTCTATGCGCCCTCGGACCTTGACCTTACATATGCTTTGTAGTTCAGACTGAAAATTTACTCACTGCCATGGCTTGGTAGACGTTTCGCTGCTACAAGGGCCCCTGTCGCCTATCATAAAGCAAGCATGTATAGACATTGAATGACACTTAAATAAAAGGAGCTTCATCCGAGTTGCTGTTTTCTTCAGATTTGTGGGCAATATAACTTTTTCAGTAGTTATATATCTAAGGTTAAAATTTTTGAATATCACTGGTAAGTTGAACTGGAAAAGAGTTTCATGGAGATGGGCTGTCCACTCATTAAAAAGAATATGGATAAAACTTGTTTGTTCTGTACAAGTTACATCAGCTTTTAGGTAGCACTCCAAACTTTAAAAGTAAAATAAGCTGTAAGCCGCACCCGGTGCATGAAAATATATAGATTAGAACTGGTCTACAGTATGAACAGATTAGAACTGTCATATAGTATGAACACCTGCTTTAAAGTTGCACCCTGAATTAAGGAAGTTTTTCTAAGCTGCAGAAGGCCTAGTCATGACTTATATGTGGGGTTTGTTGGTTTGTCTAGAAGGAGGACACAGACAACTTTAAAGGGATATACTCATCCTCAAAATCCAATGTTAAGGTCTAGGGACTCTATGAGGAGGAGAGGAGCTGGGAATGCAATGTTACATAATACCAGATGGCCTGGTGTGAGGGCTGACCAAGACTCCACCCTGGAGTAGTGTCAGTCTCCAAGCACCCTTCCCCAACACTCCTTATGTATTAGAAGCACAGTATATATGGTTTGAGAGTGTTTTGTATACAAACAAAAAGTGGGAGGGGCAGGAAATCCACAGGTTTAGTATTTTCTAACTATTCTGTAAAGAAGATAATGGCAAAGTAGAGGTACACATTACTGTATTTCAATTAGTCCCCTGCTACCCATCTGCACGTACTGACGACCCCTTTCATTCCACCTGCCTATTGCCCTATATGCCTCTCCCTCTTCTGCCTTTCCTCCTTTTCCACCCATCCTCACCTACCAATCCCTTATATTTATCTCTCTCCTACCTACATCTTGAATCTGTCCCTTGAATTCCCTATCCCTTTCAATACCTATCTTTCTTCTCCACTACCTTTCCTTCCAATGCATGCTCTGCCTGTGTATCTATCCGCCTATCTCTCACGTTCTTCTACCTATCCCCTGATAATTATCTTGCTGTCCCTGATGCACATTTTTTCTTTTCTTTTTTTAGTATCTAAGGCTTCATACAGGCATACTTTGTCAGTTTTTCGCTAGATATAAGAAAGGATCATTTCGGTCATGAGAAACTGTTGGGAAAAATATGTGTATAAAATTCGAATAAATATTTTGAAATAAAATCTTTGAAAAAATTGTCATAAAAATTTCGGAAAAAATTGAGAAAAATTCTGAGGTCAACCCCTTTGTTCAGCTGACGGGAAACCTTTTTCCTTTTGCCTAAACCTTGTATCTGTCCCTCCCTTGCCTACCTCCTGCCTGTCCCTTTACCTGCCTGTCCCTCTCAACCTCCCAAGATAGTTCTCCTACCCCACTCCCCTACCTACCTCTTGAATCCATCCCATGTATCTGTCCCTTGAGTTGCCTATCCCTTTCAATACCCATCTTTCCTTTCCACTCTACCTAGCCTGCCATGGGTTACTCTGCCTGTTTATCCATCCACCTATCACTCTTCTACCTATCCCCTGCCAATCCTACCCCTGACCTATCCCTCATTCACCTATCACTTCTACCCATCACACTCATTCCTATCCCCTGCTTGTCGGGCTTCCCTAGCCCACTTAAAAGGGTCTATATCTCCTCTTTTCTATCCCCTCAGATGTGTGTGGTGCACATATGCACGTGCACTGACACATTCTCAGTGAAATTGTGTAATGTCGTTCTTGCCATGAATATGACAGCTGTTGAAATGGCATTAAACATCTATTACTCACTCACTCACTCATTCCCTGCTTGTCCCTTCACCTACCAACTGTAGTCTACCTATCCCTCTCAATGCATACCCCTCCTCCAGTCTCTACCTATCCCTTACTCTCTGGCTCTCAACCTGTCTACCTATCCCTCTCCTACCTATCCCCTGTCAATCCGTCCTCTCCCTACCCCTGACTGACCTATCCCCCATTTGCCTATCCCTCATCTAACTATCCTTGTATCTGTCCCTCCACTGTCTACCTCCTGCAGGTCCCTTTACCTACCTTTCCTTCTCAATGCCTACCTCTCTCCCCCTACCTATCCCTCCCATGTTATATTTCTGCCTATCCAATGAATACAGTCCTCTGCTCCATTCTCTACCTATCTCTTTCGAGCTTACTTTCTGCCTATCCCCCTAGATATGCCTCTCCCTCTTCTACCTTTCTCCCATTCTTACCCTCCCCCAGCCCATCCCCACCCTATCCCTCATCTACCCATCCATTATACCAATCATTCCTCTACCTACCTCTTGAACCATCCCCTGTCCCTTGAACTACCTATCTTTCCTCTCCACTGAACCTATCCTTCCAATGCTTGCTCTGTCTGCTTATCTATCTGCCTATCCCTCTTCTTCTACCCATCCCCTGACAATCCTTCCTCTGGCTACTCCCGACCTATCCCTCATTTACCTATCCCTCTTCTACATATCCCTTGTATATATTTGTGCCCATCCCCTGCCTACCTCCTACCTGCCCTTTTACCTACCTCTCCCTCTCAAAACCTACTTCTCTCCACTCTCCCTATCCCTCACAATAGAACTATCTGCCTATTCCTATCTATACCTGTCCCTGTTCTACCCATCCCCCTACCCACCACTCCCCGACCTGACCCTTCACCTGACTATCCCTCTCAATCTTTACACCCATCTTCCTATCTGTCCCATCTCTGACTTCCTCTGTTCTACATATTCTCTCACCCATCTCTCCCTTATCTACCCCCTGTCTGTCCCATTATCCACCTATCCATTTTAAATTCTTACCCCTTCACTATACTCTATCACTCCCATGCTTCTTCTCTGACAGTCCATCCATCTGCCTATCCCTCTCCAAATTCTGTCTATGCCCCTTCTATATCCTCCCCTGCCCCTTCACCTATGTATCCCTCTCTATAGGCCTACCTCTCCCTCTTCTACCTACCCTCCTCCCCATCCCCTTTCTCTTCTACCAATCCTTCCCAATCCCTATTGTATCTCTATTTGGCACCCTCTATTCCCTACCTATCCCTCCCATGCTTACCCTCTCCCTATTCACCTGTGGTCGAAAGTCATAGAAACAGAGCATATCCTATTTTTGGCACTTCCGTCAGCCCCTGTTCTTAGATTTTTTATTTTTCCTTGTGTTTTTTTTTGCTTATGTAATGGTTCGGAGTAAGGTCTCGACTAGTTCGAAGTGAAAACCAGACAAGGTATCTCGGGTTAGTGCAACCGGCACGTATTTATTACGGTATATGTTTTACATCCACCTCGAAGTGTACTGCTTAGCTATGTGCAAGCTCAGGTAAAGGTGGTCCGACTCCGTTGGCAGGCAGAGTCAGACTAACGCCTTCCCCGGCCCCAGGTAGGGGCTGGAGCGAGGCGAACAGTGCTGCCATCACCCCGCAGAGACCAGTGGACGAGGAGACCTCTAGTGACTACCGGTGATGGGCCCACCGCTCGAAACGCCCTCTCGAGGGAGACGCTCACACTATATCACGATCTACGAGCCCCTACACTACCCCCACCAGAATAAGGAAAGGGGTGTGCAAAAAAAAATAACATAGTTTAACAGAGTAACACTTCGTTATTCTAAAGAAATTAGGGCTCGAAGTAATAAACGAGAGTTCGAAGTAGAACGTGATATGTTATTTGTGTGAAGTCTTAATAATAGGAGTCGACCACATATAAATATTTTAAGTAAAGTAAACATACATATACACTATGGAATAGGATTAAAGAGAGATAGGTCGAAACAAGTTCGGAAGAACATGTTCGAGACCGTACATAGAGTATTTAAATGTATGTTGAATAACGATATACCATGTGTGTAATTATATGTGATACTAAGTTGCATGACCCGAAAAGAAAATTTTTGCTGTTCACATATGAACACTATATACTAGTTTTTTTTTTACACAGTTTACAATAACTGTGGGTTTTTATAACTATAAGAATATACATATATATCTCTATACCACTACTATCCTCGAAATATGAACACAATTGGTGTGTACCTGAGAATTATTAAATGGCATTACGGTAACAGATCTTGTAGGTTTATAGTACCAATTATTTTGTTCTACTGTTCACAAATTGACATATTTTATGAGCTCGAAGTTAGATTATTATAACAGAAACAATATTTCTATGCGTAGGGTAAGAGGACTAGTGGTTAATTAAATTATATATAGTATGGTTCTAAAGCAGCCCACCGGCGCAGTGGGTCTGCTGTACAATAATAATTAACTTCGGGGTGTCTTCGGGGTCGTTCACTGCTTGTCTGCAGATCCATTCGGCGAATGATGGACTTGGCGGTGGCAAGCCGCGTCGCTGTGTGGTGTGCCCTGATCAAGATGGGAAGATGTAGATACGTCCATTGGGTTCCGTGGGTCTGCATCCGTCCGGGCATCCATCGGGTTCGGGGCACAGTCTCGGTGTTCGAGGATCCCATAAGGTAGGGTCATCAACTGTATTTGCCTACATCGAGTGTTACAAGTCTGTCTCCATCACCGTTTCCCCAGAATGGGTTTCCTGATCGGAGTCCAAACTGATCAGGTTATGGACCACTGGTGTTTGGGCAGGGTTTGTGGCTACCGTGGCTGCTTCGGGGGTAGAGGCTGGCACGTCGGTTTGTCTAGTTGGGGTGACAATTGGGGCAGCAGTGGCGCCTTCAGACTCCCTCCTGGGTCCGGTTGGGGGCGCGCCAGCACTGGCGGAGGCTCTCGGGGTGGGCATGCTAGTGAATCCGAAGGATTCAATGTCTGCCTCGAGTTGTCTATTCTCCTGCAACTTGGCCTGGAGCTTTTCGAAGGCACTCTCGGCAGTGCCATCCCAGTCTTTCGTGAAGCACCCGAACACTGCCATGAATCGAACGTCCTGATGGTCGTACTGGCTTCTCAGCTCCTGAAGCTGCGACTCATACTTCAGCTTCATGGCCTTGGCCGCGTTTTCTCGTTGAAGCGAGGCTCGAAGCTGGTCTCTCGCTTGTCCCTGCATGTCTTGTGAGATTCGGGTGATTTCTCGCCGTTGAATCTCATGCAGACATTCAAAAACGCCTTCGGTGACACCTCAAAGGTAGCCGGTGGCCTGGCTGATATGTCGTTCCTGCCACGCCTGGAAGACGTCGGCCTGAATATCACAGGTTTCCTGTGTCCGGTTTCTGATGTAGTCATCGGGGTCCTCCAGCTCGAAGTTAGATTTCACTAATTGTAACACATTGGTGGTCTTCATGTTTTGTGCTGGAGGAGTCGGCACGGGAGTCGTGCGAGTATCAGAACCGCTCTCATAGGCGGAGCTCGAAGTGGCAGTGGCGCTCGGGGATGGGGTAGCGGTGTTGGTTCGTCGAGACGACCCAACTACAGCTCCACTCTCATCTATGGTCAGGCCTCGGCCCCTACCAACCTCGGGGAGAGGTTGACTGGGGTCTTTCAAGACGAGTTCACGTCCGGGTCGTTTCGGGTCCACGGGTCGGACCCGCCCTCGAGAAGAGGCGGTAGCAGGAGCAGCAGGGGGACCCATTGACTTTGGTTTCCCTGAAGGTAATAGGGTTTGGGACTCGGGGCCTGGTGTCTGGGTTTCAGACAGAGTGGGGAACTCGTCTGGTTCGGCCGACTGGGCCTTGAGTCTGGCGAGCAAGGCGTCCTCCTCTGGCGTGCCTTGGTACCGAATGGCAGATTCGGTGTGGCCTGCAAACCAGTCAGAATGCGAGAGGGTGTTCCGTCCCTCAAACCAGGTCTGGTGGTTACCTGTCGAGGTCCCTGCTACAGGTCGATAGGCGCTCGAGCTCATGGGCGAGACGTGCTCAAGGCTCGAGGGGTCTCGGGATGTAGCACCCGCGATCGTGCTAGGATCTGGGGACCTCTTCTTATGTTCAGGAGCTGGGGCTGGAGACTGTGACTCCGACCTTGGCCGTTTGGCGTCCCGTCGGGGGTCGCCACCAGGGTGTGGTCGGGGTCTTCCATGACGGTCGACCGCGTCGGGATCTCTCCTCTGGACTTTGACACGCCAGTGCATTTCGGCAGACATATCAAATCTGTGGGAACGCACGTTCTTGAGGAAGTAGGCGTCCTGCTTCCCCTCGACCGTGTGGCACAGGTGGTCAGTCCTCATGGTGATGGTCAATCTCTCCTCGGAGGTCATCTGGTCCCACTTCGACATAAGTCGTTCGTGGAGTTTCAGGGCCTTCAGTCGAGCGTCGCTGGCTTTGAGACCATGGACCTGAGCCAAGTGCTTGGCCATGCGTCCCCGCCTCGTGGTTCTCAGCCCTTGGCATTTCTTGTTCTCGTTCTTTTCATTGGAACATCGGTACACGGGCCCGTGGTGCATGTGATGCTCCACGAGGTGTCTGAAGAACGAGTCTTAGACTTAGGCGTCTTACTTGTGTCTCCGAGCGAGGCTACCCACACGCGATAGAATTTCGCGGGGCCAGAGTCCTTCTTTAGGATTTTCATCCATTCCTCGTCATCACTATCGCCATCGCGGTTAGTGGCGGGAGGAATCGAATAACTGTCAGTGTGACGCTGACAGTCCATGAAGCACTTCGGGGTATAATCCGGGAAACTGGTTCGGGCGTTAACCCACTTGTTCAAGCAGGTCTCGTCAGGGGCGTCCCCCAGGGGCTCTTCCAACGAATCGATGTTTTCCAGCAGGTGCCGGCTCATTTCGGCGACCTGCCGGTCACGGTCTCCGTTACCCTCTTCCTGGATCTCTTCCTCCTCTGCCGAGGTGCTAGTGACGGGCTCCGGGGCCAGAGGGGTCGTTCTTCAAGAGGGTCTCGTCCGGGTAGATCTCGAGGGGGATGGGGCGTCATCCTCCCTTGTGGTCTTTCCACTTCGGGTTCGACTCCGCGAGCTTCGAGACGAAGTCGAGGCTGCGGAGTCGTTGCTCTCTTCTGCTTTCTCCTCCACCACCTTTTTCTTACGGCGGCTCGATTTGGGCTTAGCCTCGGGCTTGTCCGTGGATTCCTTCTTGGCTTTCTCCACGTCCTTCTTTAGCTTCGACTTGCGCTTCATCAAGTCTTTGTGCTCGCGTTCAATGGCCTCTTGATGGGCATCAAGCTCCTCGAGGCTCATTTCCTTGGCGGTGTTTACCTTGGTGGAGTAGCTAGCTCCACCCTCAAGGCTCGAGGCAGCTTCGGGGATCTTGCTGGCCACGTCTCCGTCGCGAGCGGTCTCGTTGGCCATTCTCTGCTCTTCTATCTCGAGCTCGGGGTCCGCCAACAAAGCGTATTCTTCCTCACGAACAGGGGAGTTCTTCTGGGAATCGGACATGAACGCGTAGGTGCGTTCTCGGGGTGGTCCTTGTGGGAGGAGGACTTCGCGGGAGTGAATGCTGGGAAGGCGTTCCTCGAATCCAATTAGGCCATACAGCAGGGGGTACGCTGTCTGTGACCTAATTCGGTCGTCTTCGCAGATGGCGTCAACAACGGCAACTAGGCCATCGCTGATGCACATCGCTTCGGCGAGTCCGAAATAGTTTTCGAACCAGATGTCGAAGACGTCAATGACTCCGGTGTCGGTGCATCCACGGCAGATTCTCTTTTGTAGATCATAGGGTATCAGCCGTGGAGGTTCGCCTTTAAGGCCCAGGTATTTCGGTGGGCAGTACCGATTCTTGCCTGTGGCCGTCCGGATGAATCCTTTGGTCACGTTCACGTATCCAACAGCTGGTGGTCGGTCAGTGAAAGTCACGGGGACTTCGATGATGACTGAAGGCGTGGTTCGTACTCGGGTGTGGGGTTCTCGGGACAATAAGTTCTGCACCTCTTGGGATGCTCAGGGTGTCAGGAGTCGTTTCGGGGATGGATGACTCCATTTCAGTGGTGTCCATTAGTTCTACTACTGGACTTCGGGGTGCCTCGTCTTGGGCTCGAAGTGGAGTCGGGTGTCCGTCGGGGTTGGCCGTTACGGTCCCCATCACCTCCGACTGAGCCATATTTCGGGCTCAGACGGCTCAGGGGGTTGTTCTCCTTCGTTCAAGGAACAGAAGGAGTCAATGGCAGTCGGAAAGAAAGAACTTTGTCACTATAAGTGGCAGAGAAACAGCGGCACGTCTTACCTTGGTAAGACGGTTTACGTGCTGTGAGCGATATTAGGGGCACAACAAGTGATGCGGAACCATTGCGCATGCGCCACTGCACTGCGCCGCTCCAACATTTCGCTCTCTAGCGCCCCCCTTCCCGCTCGTGGCAGGCGTCCGTACTACCCCGGGTAACCAGGGATCGGGGTTGGTTTTCTCCATAGGCCGTCAGTGGACTTACCCCCTCCACTACTCATATCGACAGGAGTTCGGCAGAATAACATGTAGCATCATGCGTACACATCAGCCAAGCTGTCTGCCACCCACAGGAACCATGAGTAGGGTGGTAATGTCCGGCGTGGTCGTATTTCGAATCGTAATCGAGGTATCTCAACCTCCAAACACATAACAAGACACATAAACAGGACGATACACTCGTTGTGATTTCGGAACATTAAGTAACAGCAGTCCGCCCGGCAATTCTGGGACTGCGTCTCACCTCTCTTCCCTTGTTGTTCAACTGAGATTCTCGAGAAGGTCCAGTAGAACGTGCCAACGTTTTCCCCCTACCTCGAGTTCTCCGTTCCGCCGAGACAATTTTCTCACGATTAGATTTTAAATTCGTGTCAGTTTCGACCTTTCGGGGTCGTCCTTTCTTTGGCTTTTTCTCATTCACCACTTTAGCAGGTCGGCCTCTTCTCCTTTTTGGGGCCGTACCCTTCATTTTCCTCGACAATTTGTTGGTCTTCATCAGAATCTTCCTTCTTTTCATTCATCTGTTTGGAAATTTCGTCGCACTCAGAGTTGGCGGCATCTCGTCCCCTCCATCTCCTCAACCTACACACGTTAGACTTATTCATATGGCCTGTAGCTAGACTCATAAGCATAACGGTGCTCTCAGATATAATTCGGGTGACCACATGAGGTCCGTCCCAGCTCGAGATCAATTTCTTGCACCTTAAAGGTTCATGCATCCTAAACACTCGGTCGCCCACGCTGAATTGTCGTGGCTTTAGGTGGGTGTTATACCCAACTTTCTGCCAATTCGCGTTCTTTAGTAGCTCGTTTCGAACTACTTCATAAGCTCTCTTAAATTGGTCTCGCAGAGATTCCACAAACATCACAGTACAAGGGGCTTCGGGGCTTACCCCTATAACACCATATACGAGATCGGCGGGCATTATAATGTCCTCCCCAAATACTAACAAATTCGGGGAGCAGTTGGTCGCGGCGTGCACAGTGCTATTATAAGCATGCACTACGAAGTCACATTGCTCGTCCCAGTCGTCCTGGCGAGAGTTTACCAAGGGTTTAAGGACTTGTATCAATGTTCGATTGAATCTTTCTACCTGGCCATCAGACTGTGGCCTGTATGGATTGGTTCGAGTTTTACAAATGGCCAAATAGTGGCACATTTCTTGCCACAGGTTGGACTCGAATTCTCGTCCCTGGTCGCTGTGCATCATTAATGGTGCACCGAGATGTAACACCCATCCCTTCACAAAGGCAATGGCGCAAGTGGCTGCCTTGTGGTCAGGTAAAGGATATACTCGAGTGTATTTGGTGTAGTAGTCGGTTACTACCATCATGCAAGTATTGCCCCGGGGTGTGGGCTCGATTCCGCTGATGATATCAATAGCTACCCGGGCGAATCGAACTCCGAACAGCTCTTGCGCCAGGGGCATCTTTCCCATTCCTGGACCAGGTTTATTCCTGCCGCATTCGGGACAAGTCATCACCCATCTTATGATGTCGTTATGCATTCCTGGCCAGTAGTACCTCCTGGCTAGGCGTTCTAAGGTCCTCTTCTTCCCGAAGTGTCCGCTCGTTTTATGCCCGTGGCAATAAAACATAATATCTCGTCTTAGTGACATAGGAATCACTATCTGTAAAACCTTGTCCTTGGTGGGACAGGTTTTCCATCGACACAGTAGACCGTCTCGAATTTCTAGCTCGGTCCATTGGGCTAGAAATTTGCGGGTATCTCTATCTTCGAGGGACAATGCCGGCCGTTCGGGCTTGGCATTCTTGTTCAGGTAACAAACCACTCTCTTGATAGCGGGATCATTTTGTTGGAAATGTAGGATGGTCTCTTCTGGCCATTCTATAACATTCTCCATGCTGGCGCTAGGCAACGGCATCGACTGTCTAGTTCGAACCGTTGCGACCACCGTGTTGTGAGCCCCGCAATCATCACAATCGATTTTCTGGCACTTTCTGATAGGCCTCCAGGAAAGGGCGTCTGCATTGATATGCTTCGAGCCCGGTCTATGTTGGATCTGGCTATGCTCCAACCCAAATTCTGACAAGTGTGCCAGCCAACGGCCAATCATACCTTCGGCGTCCTTAAAATTAAGTAGCCACCTTAGGGATGAGTGGTCAGTGCGGAGAGTAAAATCGGTACCCCATAGGAAGTGTCGAAACTTTTTAGTATACACCACTACAGCCAGTAACTCACGTTTGGTGGTGCAATAGTTTCGTTGTGCCCTATTCAGAGTGTTACTAGCAAAGGCGATTGGTACTTTCGACCCCGTCCTGGACCTGCAACAGGGCTGCACCAATACTATCATTGCTAGCGTCTGTGTCCAGAATGACATGATCATCCGCAGTTGGATATTTCAGTACTGGCGTGTTAGCAAACAAGTGTTTTATTTGCTCGAAGGCTATGTCCTGTTCGTCTCCCCATGGGAAACGTTCCTTTGCCCGACCTGGGGTCCAATGTGCCAATATTTGTAAGGGGTAGCTTACTTTGGAGTAATTCGGCAGGAAGTCTCGATAGTATGAGCAGAAACCCAGGAAGGATCTTACCTCCTTCGCACATATGGGTTTCTGCCATTCGGGCACTGTCTGGAGTTTTTCAGGGTCGGCTTTTACGCCGTCTGGAGTTATTATTCGGCCGAGATATGTAATAGATGATTTAAATAAATTACATTTCTTTGCTTTTAATTTTAGCCCATTTGCTAAGATTCTCTTCAAGACTAGTTCGAGGTTGTTCATGCAATCCTCAAAAGTCTTTCCAAATACTATGACATCATCGAGGTACACCAGACAACTCTTCCAAAGAAGGTCGCTCAGCATTTCCTCCATCATAGCTTCGAAAGTGGCCGGTGCATTGCACAGCCCAAAAGGTAAAACGTTGTACTGGAATAGGCCCATGTGGCTCGAGAAGGCTGTCTTCTCCATATCCTAAGGGTCCATCCCGATCTGCCAGTACCCAGATTGGAGGTCGAGGGTACAAAAGTATTTGTTCCCCCCCAATGAGTCTAAGGTCTCGTCTATCCTGGGTAAGGGATAGGAGTTTTTCTTTGTCAAGTCGTTCAGCTTTCTGTAATCGATGCAAAATCGAATAGACCCATCCTTCTTCGTGGTCATGCACACAGGGCTAGACCAAGGGCTCGTGCTCGGCACTTTGACCCCTTTTTCCAGCTGTTTGAGAATTTGTTTCTCCGCCTCCACCTTCTTTTTCAGTGGTAACCTCCTATAGGGTATTTTGAAAGGCTTTGAATCACCAGTGTCAATCGTGTGTAGTACCTTGCTAGTGCGATCTACCGCGCCCCCGGTTTCCCGAAGGCATCGTTGTAGGTGGCAAGCAGGGCTCGAAGTCCCTCTTTTTCTGACTTTTTCCTCAGGGAAGAGTCGTTTACCAACTTCATTAGGTCATCTGGTAGTCCCCGAATTGTCCCCGCGGGTAACTCAGTTCGAAATCGGGATTCCGAGATGTGTTCTATCAGGGACATATCACCGATTTTCTCATTCTTTCTCAGATACACAGGTTTCAAACCCCTGTTCATAATTGGGACTACTGTCCACGATCCACTTCCCACTAGAGTGTCAACTGAATCTAGCTGTAAGCTAGATAGTGCTTCGAAATTAGGTTCGAAGACAGCGTCCGAGCCTCGAAATGCATGGTTCGAGGAACACAAAACGTCACAAGCCGTCCCTGGCGGAATCTTTACTGTCTGTACCACGGTGGCTACCGAGGATACATGTCTCAATATGCATGGGATCTCGCAGTTGTAGGGTTGCCTTATCTTCAACATCCCAAATCGGGGGTCCAATACAGCACCGTACAAACTTGCGAAGTCCAGGCCAATTATCCCATCGTCACTTATCTCGGCTATAGTAGGGCTCATTACATACTCGTAGCCCCCCATCCCGATCTGTATGAAAGTCTTGCCAAAAGTCTGCATCTGGCTACTGTCGGCCGTGCAAGCATTAACCCCAACTGGTAGCGTTTCATGGTTGCCGGACACCAGACTGAAGAATTTTCTCGAGACACACGAATGGCTGGCACCTGTGTCAATCAAAAATTCCCCAGTCCGCCCCTTCACCGATACAGCAATATACCATCGTTTCCCCCCCAAAGGTGAGGAGTTCTGGGCGAATCGGAGTTGTTCTTTGGAATCACCGATCTCCCATCCGAAACCCTTCAAGAAGGTTACACACGGATGATGCGGGGGAGGTGTGCCGCACTCACTCGCGTCAACTCTTCAACCCAACCTCCCTCTTCTTCGACGTAGGATTTCTCCCTCAGGTCCTGGCATACGTCTGCCCCTACCCCGTTGAAGCCCCCGGCCTGGGCTGGGGTGAGAGGATCCTTCTCACGTACCAGTCTCCCGGAAGGCATTGATTCCTGTACTAGCTCGGGTTCGCCAGCGGTGGCTTTTTGGCAGATTTTCGAATCACGGATCACATCCTTTGCCATAGGTGTGACCCTCTTTAGTTTTCCTCCTCTTTTGTCTCTTCGATGTAATTAACTCGGGACAATACAGGTTTTCGGGCTGTACACTCATGAGCGTAGTGCCCCATTTCTTGGCAACGGTAGCACCGTAGTCTGCTACGATCTACTCTCCGACGTGCGGGTCTGTTGTACATTGTCTCGGAGAAAGTTTTCATGAAATCCTCCATCATTTTCTTCATGTCTAGAGATTCGGATGTAACAGTAGTTCTCGGTGGGGACATTACTGGTGTTCGAGCAACGGCCATCTCAGGTGCATGGCTGTCTAAGTTGGGCCTTGGGTCCACCCATTAGCTCGTCGGTTATATATCCGCCGAGGGATATATTTGCGTTTAACGTCTTTTTTAACCTGTACTGCAGAGATACTGCTGTCTTCCTCCTCGATTTCTATGATCTCGAAGTCGTTATCAGCCATCTCAGTGTACGTCGGTTGGTGTATCCCCGACACAGAAGCCGTACTAGTATTAGTACTTGCGCAAACCTTAGTATTTGAGGCATTCAATTTTACCTTTCCCGCCATGAGGGTCTTTTTCACCATCCAGCATTCAATTCCCTCGAACAGGTCAGTTAATATAGGATTTTGTCCTTTCCAAGTGTAGGGGCAGTAAATCCCCGTACTTGGTGGAGATACCGAGTGGTCCCACCTTGTGAGGGGGATCTCTAGAGAGCTCGGTACCAGGTAATCACTGCCCCCTAGTGTGTGTATCATACCGACCCAGGTGTAGTTGGAAGGTAGAGAATGTCAGGCCAGGGGAAGTAGCTCAGGGGTAGAGCTTCCGCTTCGAAGTTGAAGGGTCCCGGGTTCGAGTCCCGGTTTCTCCATGACATTTTCCGCTGACCACTACATTGGTGGAGAAACCGGCTGCTAGTGGATGGTGGTTGAAGCTGATGGGGAGGAGTGTAGGGGCAGTAAATCCCCTACTTGGTGGAGATACCGAGTGGTCCCACCTTGTGAGGGGGATCTCTAGAGAGCTCGGTACCAGGTAATCACTGCCCCCTAGTGTGTTTATCATACCGATCCAGGTGTAGTTGGAAGGTAGAGAATGTCAGGCCAGGGGAAGTAGCTCAGGGGTAGAGCTTCCGCTTCGAAGTTGGAGGGTCCCGGGTTCGAGTCCCGGTTTCTCCATGACATTTTCCGCTGACCACTACACAAGCATCTAAAGCTGCTTGTTGCTGGTCCTCGTCTCGAAGTCCGCTCACGAATTGTGGTAGCAGATCGTTCAGGAAAAATTTATCGGAAGGATTGGTTCCTGGCCGTGCCCTCTGTAACAGGGACTGCAACTCATACCCGTAGGCTCGAAATGATTCTTGTGGCTTCTGCGTTCGTTTCTTGAAGAGCATGAAAGGGTCTTCACTCACCAAATTGTACAGCAAGATGCTGGCAATCTCAACTAGCTGTTGGAAAGTGCCCCGTTCGAAGTACACTTCGTTCCACTTTTCGACAGCTATCCGGCTGGGGCTGTGTTTCAGGCATCTGATTAGATGAGGCAAAGCCTCCTCAGGGGTCCATGCATTGCACCTCATGTCATCAGTGAAGTTCGAGAACCATTCTTTCCAAGTCTTTACACCTTCGTATATCTTGGGTAGGATGGCCTGTCGCCTAGCCGCGTTATTAGTCCGTACCAATTTTTGGCATTGGTTAACACTCCATTCTCGAATGGTCTCCTCACTATGTGCAGTGTTCGAAGTGTTAGCTGATTGATTCAACATGTCTTCTAACACGCTACTTCGGGACCGGCACCTCGAAGGTCCCCCTGTAGCGCCCCCAGCCCCGGGAGGGGGTGCAGTCGATCCTTGGGTAGTACCCGAAGCACTACCCCCTACCGCACCTTGGTTCCCGGTGCCCAAAGGTTCTGACTCATCTACCGAGTTGTCATCATAAGACAGCTCGAAGTGACCTTCTTGTTCATCAGTAGTACTGTATTCGGTTTCATTGTTCTTGGCAGTAGTGACACTGAATCGTATTCTCCGTTTTTCGGGTTCAGTCGTCCTTGGTTCATGTTTTGGATCATAGACACCATCATTTCGAACATGAACATCGGCATTATTGTTTACGAAGGGGTCGTATCGATCCGGCTTTTTTAGAGCCTCGGCTGGTGTTGATGTTGCTACCGGTGAGGGTCCCTTCACGAACGTGGCATCAGTAGGTATCTCGCTTTTAGATAATTCTTGTTGATAAAGAATATCTAACTGTGTTACAGAAGCACTTGTGTCTGTTTCGAAAGAAGTGTCTTCCCTCACAACCGGGTCTGTTTTATCAATCGGATCATTACTCTCTATTCCCGACACATATGTGTCGAGGGCTATCTTTCGCTTTGTCAGGCTGGCTATTTCAAGGCATAGCTCTTGTTGCTTCAGGAACAAGTCTTGATTGCTGTCTTTGATGGATTCCATCACATCCTCATTCTTCAATATGCATTGATCCCGAATCTCTAGCAACTTATTTGCTTCGTACTTGTATTGTTCCATCTCTGCCTTTATTTGCTCGGCCTCTTTCTTTAATTCGAGATTCCTGATGGTGGAGCTAGCTTCCTGTTCCTCCAGGTCAACTTCTTTCCTAAGCTTCTCGTTCTCCCACTCAGCCTTAGCGAGTTCTATATTCCTTTGCATGACGTATGCCTGTTGCTCAAGGTCGCGGGTGAATTTCTCTTTCAATTCGGCTTCTTCCTCGAGTTTCTTCATGTCATTCAACATTCGTTCTTTCTCGGTCTGATACTGGTGACATTGTTTCTCCAGATTTCTAAGCCTCAGAACTTTATGTTCGGAGTCTTCTATCTTTGGTAGCCCTTGATGTAGGCGAACTCTATTCATGGCGTCAAAACTCAGCTTAGCTTGCTCGCGCAAGTACTCTGCTGCCGACTCAGTAACTCTCTTCGAACCTCCTATGTCGAATACTGAGATGTCTAGGGATCGGCGAGGACTCGTTGTTTTTGTTTCTGCTCGAGCTGAGGCTGCTCGTTGAGCGTCAAGGGTCATCATCGTAATCGGTGGCGGTGTCCCTGTGGACTCAGTGCTTAATCTATAAGTATAGTTCGCGGTTGGAGTGAGCATCTCCTCTGATTCAAGATTTCGAACTACCTTCTCCACTTTGGGTCCGGCTATAGAGGTATATCCTCTCATCTGTGTTCTGTTAAAGTCATTAGCATGAGCAGTGTCATTCGGTGTGGATCCCGAGATGTTCGATGCTTCATCTCGAGATCCTTCGTGCTCGTGTTCGGCCTCCAGGGCCGCGCACTAACACCAAGGACTGGTCATGGCACCAGTGTAATGGTTCGGATTAAGGTCTCGACTAGTTCGAAGTGAAAACCAGATGAGGTATCTCGGGTTAGTGCAACCGGCATGTATTTATTACGGTATATGTTTTACATCCACCTCGAAGTGTACTGCTTAGCTATGTGCAAGCTCAGGTAAAGGTGGTCCGACTCTGTTGGCAGGCAGAGCCAGACTTACGCCTTCCCCGGCCCCAGGTAGGGGCTGGAGCGAGGCGAACAGTGCTGCCACCACCCCGCAGAGACCAGTGGTCGAGGAGACCTCTAGTGACTACCGGTGATGGGCGCACCGCTCGAAACGCCCTCTCGAGGGAGACGCTCACACTATATCACGATCTACGAGCCCCTACACTTATATCATGGGGCTCGATGAGTTCTTGATGTTACATATATACGTTTTTGGGGTGGGAAATTCGTATTTTAGCCTTCGGAGCCTCAAAATAGGCCAAATTTGGTCCAAAATGAGGGCAAAACCCAAAAGGAATATGCAAAAAAATGTTTTTCAGGAAATGGTACCAATTATGTCTTTTTCCATTTATCTTACATATATTTGGTGGTTAGATATTGTATCATGACCACAAATCCCCATACTGGCCACATTTCTTGTATATGCTGGGAGCATTTGAAGTTTGGTGAAGTTGTGTGTCTTGGCGAGTGATTCAGCCTTATACCTTCCCTCCTAAAAGATTCAAGGTCAATGGCTTCAAAAATACCTTTGAAACATAGAGGAATGTTATATCTAATGTAAGTAAAAAAATGGGGGGAATCCATTGATAAACATGGAAATGAGAGGCCCATACCTGATCTCAGCAAGACAACCCATTCTCGGGAAGACATTCTCGGGAAGACAGAATAAAATGATTTTTCCTCCTCCTGTTCAGGGTTTGAATATTTAACTACTCTAGATATGTCAGTAATTTTCCCCTAACACATACCTAAGTAACCAATGTGTAAAATGGTTACTTAGTGCCCATCCTCTGCAACAGCACGGCTTTGAAGGAGATTTCTGTCTGGGCGAGATAGTGTCTTGGTGAGTGATTTTTGAGTAACATGCCATGTTTAGGGCTTAATATCACATAAATAATTATCATATCATCACAAAAGTTCTTATTAATGGCCAATATGCCGTTATTGTTAAATAATTCACATACTCTTAATAAATGATTATCGTGATTCTGTTACCATTTCTCTTACCAAAGAAATGAATAATTTTGCCCCTCCTGTATACAGTATATATATTCAACTGTTCTAGATATGTCAGAAATTTTCCCCTAACATATGTGATTTTTGAGTAATGTGCCATGTTTAGGGCTTAATTTCTTACATGAATAATTATCATACCGTCAAAAAAGTCTCAGATCTAGACCATTTTGACCTGTAGATCATGGAAATCAAGTTTTTATTAATGCCAAACGTGCCCTTATTGTATTTAAATCCACATACTTTTATTAAATGATTATCCGATTACATTCCAATTTCTGTCTTACAAAAGAAATCAATGATTTTGCCCCTCCTGTATATATAGTTGATATATTTAACTGTTCTAAACAAATCAGTTATTTTCCCCTGACACATACCTAAGTAACCAATGTGTAAAATAGTTATTACCCATCCTCTGCAACCGCAGAGCTTGGAAGTAGATATTTTCTTCCTGAATTAGTGTCTTGGCGAGTGATTTCTATGTAGCATGCCATGTTAAATTGAAATTCTTAGATATTTTCAGATTTTTCCCCCCAATAAAGCTATATACCCCATGAAAGCACATGTCATGGACATTTTCTCCCTTATAAGTAATAGTTGCTAGGTACCTCTATATCCCCTTTTTGGGGAATGGTAGACAATGATTATTTTCTGCCCCCAATTTCAGTTAAAATCCAGTATCTGCCCTGGATGAAAATGCCCCATTGCCAAAGAAAAACCACAGAATATCAGGTCACAACTCTCTAAACCCAACATTTACACCAAGTTATCTATGAATAATAACATAAAAGTCAATTAGAATTATATCAATGTTCATATGGGAGGCCTTTTTAACCCCATGAATCACTCAGGAAGACACTGTTTCCATGGTATATACCTTCGGGGTTTGCCATAGTAATGGTTTGAATATTTAACTAATAATATCTCGTGACAATATACCCAAAGACCTATACACTATCCACAAAAAAATATTTTTCAGAAACTCCTAGCTTTGATTTCAGACCCCAAAGGGGGGGGGGACCCTGGGGGGGGGGAAGCTCCGTTTCTATGACTTTTGACCCTGTCTGTTTGCTATCCTCTCTTCTGCCTATCCCTCCAGTGCCTACCTGTCACTTTATATATGTCTCTCCTCTTGCACCTATTCATTTTGCCCATCCCTGCCCTACCTTCCTATTGTTTGTTTCTGCACCTGCCTATCCTTCTTGATGCCTATGCCTCTTCTATTGCCCCCTCCTTTATGTCATTCACTCGTCTGCCTATCCCCCTATCCATCCCCCACCTACTCATCCCTACCTGTCCTCTCATCTATCTATTCCTGTCAACACCTCTCCTTCCCACTCTACCTTTCCCTACCATGCTTACCTGTCTATCAATCTGCCTATCCCTCTCTACCTCTTCTTCTACCTATCTCTCTCCTTATACCTACCCCCTCCCAAATGCCTGCCTTCTCCCTACCAAACCCTTAATCCTCTACCTATCCCTCTTTTACATATCCCTTGTACCCATCCCATCCATTCCTATACCTCTTAACCTATAACTATCCCTCTTGATGCATACCTCCCCTCCCATTCTCTACCTATCCCTCCCAATTAACCATGGTAGGGATAGGTAGAAAATAGAAGGGTAGGGAGGGAGATGGTAGGTAAGGGAAAGGAAAGGGTGGGATGGGTAAAAGGAAAGAGGAGAAATGGAATAGATAGAGGAAGGGGTCGAAAAGGGAAAGGCAGGGAAAGTATTGGCTTGGGGATAGGTGGAAGAATTCACAGGAGAGATAGGTAGAGAATAAAAGCATAGGTAGATAAAGGGATAGGAAGGGGTGGGTAGATGGGAGAAGAAGGATAGGCAGAGGGAAGGCAGGGGGATACATTGGCAGGGGGGTCGGTAGAAGGAGCGGGATCGGCAGATGGATTGACAGGCAGAGGGAGCATCGGATGGATTAAGGATTACCGGGAATGGCAGGGTGTAGGTCTGGGTGTGGTGGGAAGGGGGATAGAACAGGGAAAGGCAGAAAGAGGGATAGGCATTAAGATAACATGGGAGGGATAGGTAGGGGAAGAGAGGTAGGCATTGCGAGGGAAAGGTAGAGAAAGTGGCAGGCAGGAGGTAGGCAGTGGAGGGACAGATATAAGGGATAGGTAGATGAGACATAGGCAAATGGGGGATAGGTAAATGAATGAAAGGCCAGTCAGGGGTAGGGAGAGGAAGGATTGACAGGGGATAGGTAGAAGGAGAGGGATAGGTAGACAGATGGAGAGGCAGAGAGTAAACGAGCATGAAAGGGATAGGTAGAGAATGGAGGAGGGGTATGCATTGAGAGGGATAGGTAGGTGAAGGGACTGGCAGGGGATAGGAAGGAGTTGGGTTGGTACAAGGGATAGATAAATGAGGGATAGGTCAGGGGTGGTGAATGGAAGGATTGGCAGGGGGGTAGGTAGAAGGAGAGTGATAGGCAGATGGATAGACAGACAGAGCAAGCATTGGAGGCATAGGTAGAGTGGAGAGGAAAGATAGGAATTGACAAGGATAGGTAGATCAAGGGACAGGGGATGGATTTAGGACATAGGAAGGGGAGTGATAGATATAACGGATAGGTAACTGAGGGATAGGTTGGGGTATGCAGGGGAGTGGAGAGGGAATAAAGAGGGATAAGCAAACTGATGGCCAGTCAGACAGTAAGTAAGCGTGAAAGGGATAGGTAGAGAATGGAGGAAAGGTAGACATTAGGAGGGATAGGTAGGTGAAGGGACAAACAAGGGATAGGAAGGAGTGAGATGGATACAAGGGATAGGTCGAGGGTAGGCAGGGGGATAGGTAGACGAAGGAAAGGGATAGGCAGATGCATAGACAGGGTGGGTAAGCATTGGAGGGATAGGTGGAGTGGATATGAAAGATAGGTATAAACAGGGATAGGTAGTTCAAGGGACACTTGATGGATTCAAGAGGTAGGTAGGAGAGTGACAGATATAAGTGATATGTAGATGAGGGATAGGGTAGGGGTATGCAGAAAAGGGGAGGGGGATAGGTAGAAGAGGGGCAGGCACAGGGAGGGATTTACAGGTGGAATGAAATGGTATAATAGCTATGTAGATGAGGTAGATCTATAGGATGGATGTTTTCAGGAGAGAAGAGGGGAGGGGCATAGGTGGAAGAGGGAGAGGCACAGGGAGGGATAGGCAGGTGGAATGAAAGGGTGTAGGTGATATGTAGATGAGGGATAGTGTAGGGGTATGCAGGAGAGGGCAGGGGACCAGGTAGATATAAGAGGGAGAGGCACAGAGAGGGATAGGCAGTGAAGTGAACGGATATGAGAGATATGTAGATGAGCGATAGGGTGGCGGTATGCAGGAGAGGGCAGGGGGATAGGTAGAAGAGGTAGAGGCACAGAGACAGGGTTGTAATGAAAGGGTGTAAGGGATATTTAGATGAGGGATAGCATGGCAGTATGTAGGAGAGAGGAGGGGAGGGGGATATTAAAGTAGAGGAGGGAGAGGCATAGGGAAGGATGGGCAGGTGGATTGAAAGGGTATAAGCGATATGTAGATGAGGGATAGGGTGGGGTGTGCTAAAGAGGGGAGGGGGATAGGCAGAAGAGGGTGGGGCATATGGAGTGATAGGCAGGTGAAATGAAAGGGCAATGGATATAGATGGGGTTATGAGTAAGGAGGGATAGGCAGAGTGGCTGAAAGATAGCTACACAGTAATGACCTTGTGGATTTCCTGCCCCTCCCACTTTTTGTTTGTATACAAAACAGTCTCCACCCTCAAACCATATACTGTGCTTCTAATACATAAGGCGTGTTGGGAAGGATGCTTGGAGACAGACACAACTCCAAGATGGGGTCTTGGTCAGTGCTCCAGGCCCTTACACCAGGACATCTGGTGTTATGAAACATTGCATTCCCAGCCCCTCTCCTCCGCATAGAGTCTCTAGACCTTATCATTGGATTTTGAGGATGAGTATACCCCTTTAATATAAACCATGCTAATTCTCCAAACAGAATGTCATACATGGCAATAGTCGCTGAACAGTGTGCCAAAACACTAAGTAGTAACTAGACTAATATATGACCAAGTATGCCCTGTACAAAATTTCGGAGCTTTACCTGCACCATGGCTAGAGATAGGGTTTGCTTACCATCCTACATGAAGGACTTAGGACTACTGTTCTTTGAACTTTGCGTTCTTTTGGTTGCCATGGAAACCGCAATACCTGTGGGAGTGCCATAAACTGAAAAATAGGCTTAGATATGGCCATTTATGCCATACAAGAAATTTCAAAGCTTCACCTATAGCAGATCCAGAGATTAGCAGCGTCCTACATATACAACTTTAGGCATCTGTCCCCTCTGTAACAGTCAAAATCTATACTGGTAGGAAATTTCCTAAGTACATAGTAGGATTTGGGATGTGTGTATTGTCATAAAAGTACCCAGGAAAAGCCATATGGAGCATTTTTGAAAGCCTTGGACCTAGAAATATAGGATGCAACATTTTACTTCCATACCTGTCGATTTTACGTAGCATTTAATCAATGTTATGAGACAGCACAAGTGCGTTTATGATTCAATATTCCACGACCCATGCAGCGGTGAGTGGAATATTGAACCATAAATCCAATGCACACGGCCAGTCCGTCTTGTTTAGCGAAGCAGGTAGGTGCCCGGATGTAACCTGACATACTTTTGGCTGAAGAACTGGGTCAGCAAGCTGCAATGGTGGGAGCCAAGATGTATCACTATGGAAAATCATTGGATTCTTATTTATTTCAAAGAAAATGGAGAAATTAGGCATGGCATGTTCATCTGGGATATCTAAGGAAGTTTCCCTGTTAATAACTCCACCTGGCACCATTGGATTCTATACTAGCGAGGTGTGTAAACATCAGGTATGTCGGAAAAATTATTCAAATCCTTCATGTACATTGGTTTCTAGTACCGGTCGGCTTGGTATAGTGGACAGCGAGCTCGTCTCCTGCCACAGCGGCCGGTGATCGATTCCCCATAGAACCCTGAACGGTTTTAACTGGAAATGTATAGAGAGGTTGACTTTGTATACTCCTCCAATTTATTAAGATGTCCAGGTTCAAACCAGCGCCTTCTTGAAGATGAAGAAAAGGTCTCAGAATGCGGTCATGGCTTGATAAGGAACCATGAGTTATAAGAAATAAAGCACTGTCCAAGCCAAAAAAATCGATAGATTAGTGTGGATAGAGACCTCTTCTCAATGTCACATAGGCGTCCTACATGTTTACTAGGTTATCTGGGTTAAATGGTTGTGATGTTTTGATTATCCAATATTCAAGACTTATATGTTGTCTCAAAATAGCCCTATCGCTCACTCCCCTTTTCGAGAAATGAGAACCATGTGAAGTCCCTATGTGCTAAAAGGTCCATATCCCACAAACCCTTTGCTACATAAGGTCTACCTGAGTCTTCTAATTCACAAATGATACATGTTCTATATTATCATGTGCACTTTTATTATGCCATAAATTGTAACATATGATTGTATTAATGCATGAAAATATGAGGCATTAATACATATAACTCCACATTAGCGTCCAAGGTCCACTGACCACCAGCTATGTGAATATACATAAGTTAAAAGACCAAAGCATCCAACCTCATGGTCCACTGACCATGAACAATAGTATATATAATTATCTAAGGACATTGCAACCGACCTAATGGTTCACTGACCAAGAACAATGGTGTATATAAGTGTCTAATGACACTACAACTGACCGTCACGGGCCGCTGAGCACCGAAGACTGCTGTCACGGGCCACTGAGCACCAAAGACTAACAATAGGCTATAGAGGTAACAGTGTTGTGAACTTCAGGTGGCTCTCAAACCACCCCACGGCCACCCAAATATGGAAGCAGTTCTGTAATTGCCGGTCCATGATGGATCCAATGGGCTTAATCTGGGTGCTTAACTCCCATTATTAACGGAGCTAGGTCTTCCGGAGTGTTTTGAGCTCCAGATGTGCCACAGACGCGCTAATTACAGCTGGATGCCCATCCAGCTGGCATGTGACAGCTGACAACCTCCCCTCTGCACATGCGCAGTTACAAAGCTCAAGACACACAAATGATTGAGATACAGGTGTCTGAAGATGTGGTACCAAGCGAAACAATGGGGGTGCTAGGAGGCTCATGGGGGCGTCCCATGTACCCCCATGGACATGAAAGACAGCACTAATGGACAAAGGCAGTGGCAGATGCCACTGGCTCCAGCTAGTCTGGGAGAGCAAGCCATGGGTTGGCTACTTATACCCAGCTTTCAGCCTCCAGAGGGCAGTATCCAGAGAACCACCTCAGTGACAACATCTCCAGTCCAGCTCTCCTGCAAGCCTGCTATGCATCTGCCACAAGAACACTCTGCTGGGTTAGACTATGCCAGACAGGCATAAGACTACACCCCACTTGTGGCCAGAGGCTATCTTCTACCATCTATCTACCAGAGGGTAAAGTTACACATTTATATTATCCCTCTAGCAGCAGGCCAGGAGCTAGGTTGTGGGAACCCACCTAGAACTATATTGGACAGTGTATTATTATTATTATTACACATAGGAGTGGAGCACTATTTTATACCCATATTATATTTACTATGTGTGTGAATTACCTGTATATTAACACTTGTACTACTGTTACATAAATACTGCCTAAGCTGAATAAACCAGTGATAACTGGAATAACAAAGATAAGAGCTTGATATTCTTACTCACTATTTTTTTTTTTTTGGACTAGCTCATTGCGTTAATGAACTGTCAGGTTCATTTATGTAACGCTATAGAGCCGACCATTTTTATTTATATTTCAAACAGATACCAAACAGTTGAAGTAAATATAGACTCCACATAATCAAACATATGTCATTATGTACAATAACAGTAAGGAAGCAGGCAAGTGTATCAAATCAATTACATAGTATTTGTTGAGATATATATCGATATGGCACAAGAACAAAATACAATCAAATGATCATCAATGATATAATATTATATGATGATGAAAATATGCTGATCACATAAATAATATTTGGTGACTACACCGTCTCCATCAACCTTTGTTCCTTAGTTATATCCAACCTTTAGCCTTGATCTGAGATTTTTTAACTTTTTAACCTCATTCTTAAATTTAACTTTTGTAGTAGCCCTCTGAACCTCCTCAGATAGTAGGTCCCAGAGGACTACACCCCTGTACCATGGCGATCTTTTGTAATGGCGAGATATACTTCTTGGCAATTTAAAACATATCTTATTTTGCGATCTTGTATTATATGCATGACCATGATTTATCTGATCTTTGGATTTCTTATACATCAAACTTAAAAGTAACATATCAAATCTTTGTTCTAATTTTTCCACTTTACAGATGACATGTAACTCATTAACACTATATTTAACAATATTACATCTAAGGCAAATTCTCAAAGCTCTATTCTGTAAACGTTGTAATGCCTTTAAACCTTCCTCATTACAACTAGTACTTATAAAAGAGCAATATTCAATAATCGGCCGGATGGTACAACAATATATTTTTATGCTTTCTTCTTGTGTGAGATATTTCCTTAATTTAGCAAATCTAAATAATTTATTACAAATGTTTCTTTTAATAAGCTTAATTTGTTTGTCAAAACTTAACTTACTGTCTACTGTAACTCCTAGGTAGGGGAAAAAACTTACAGTTTCTACTCTGGTACCATTTATTACAATATCTGTATCTGGACAATTTTTCAATTTGTGAGCACTACAAAACCACATAAATTTTGTTTTCTTTGGATTAACAGTCAACCTGTTGTGAGATACCCATGTCTTAAAGCGTTCAAGATCCTCATTTAACACTCTCATTACATCTTGGGGTGTTTTTGCTGCATAATATAAAACAATGTCATCTGCATACATTTCAATTTTGCACTCGTTCAACTCTTTAATCACATCATCTATGTATAAAACAAACAACAGGGGGCCTAAAACAGACCCTTGTGGGACACCATATTTGATTTCAGATTCTTGAGAGACATTATTGCCATAACTAGTACTTTGTTTGCGGTTTTTAGATAACTATTAAACCAGAGAAAGTTATTTTTGCTGAAACCCAATTTGCTAATTTTTTCCAGAAGTCTAACATGAATTACACTGTCAAACGCTTTAGTAAAGTCAATAAATAGGGCCCCTGTTATTAAACCATCATTACGATACTCATATAGATCATTAACAAAGTCAAAGGTGGCATCACCTGTACCACTACCTTTCTTGTAACCATATTGCTCATCTGAAAAATTATCGTGATCTTTCATGGCACAACTTAAATGATAATACATTATTTTTTCAATAATTTTTGAGGGCATTGGCAATAGCGAAATAGGCCTCCAATTCTTAACTTGTGATAAATCTCCGTCTTTGGGTAATGGCTTGACCAATGCAGAAGCCCATTTGACAGGAAAACCACCACTATCAAAACTTCTCTGAACAAGAAAAGTAAATTGATCTAGCAGGCATATTATTGCACATTGTAGTATATCACCTCTGATCCCCTCTATTCCGGATGATTTATTTTTATCAATCTCTTTTACTGTATAATAGATATCCCAGGAATTAATCTTTATATTCGATTCAGAGAAAATTCCACCCTGAATGATTTCCTCTATACTCACATTATTATCCATATCACACTGTACTTTACCAACAGAGGCCACATGTAAGTCTTTTCCAATATTGCAAAAGTATTGATTAATATATTCACAAGCAGTTTCGGATGGGACCTTAACACCATCTTCATGGTGCTTCATATCTGGATATATCTCAGACCCATTACCCTTAAACATGTTATTAATATATTTCCAAAAACTCTTAGGATTTCCTCTACATTCATGTAATTCTTGCATAATACCACCAATTTGATTAGCTTTTATTTTTTTCCTAATTTTTCTCCTGCAATCTTTAATAGCTTGCTTCTCTTCATCACTTTTATTCACCTTATACAACCTTAACCACCCTTCCCTCTCAAAAACAAGATCCATTACTTCATCATCTATCCAACTTTTTCTTGTTTTTTTAACTAATCTCTCAACAAAGGGATGATATTTATCCAGATACTGATTAATAGGTGTTAGGAACATGTCCCACAGCACATCACTACTCAAATTTTTATCATAATACAATGTCCAATCACAAGATTGCAGGAAATCTTTGAAATTACTTTCTTTAAAATTCCTATAATCACGGCCCAAATAAGTTGTTTTAGTATACTTGTAATTCTCACGGCCCTTACAGCCAAATACAGGAATGTGATCAGAAATGAATGCTTCTACCGTACCTGCATCAGTAATGTTAACACAATTTGATAATACATTGTCAATACAAGTACCACTAAAGGGACGAGTAGCCTCATGTACCAGAATTTTCCATCCTAAATCTTTACATAATGACCTAAAACTCTCACAGCTTGCATCAGTATCATCAAACATATTTAGATTAATATCACCTAATACCCAAGTCTCATGTCTCCCTTGATTATCATTATATTCAAATCCAGCTACCTTCTTTAGAAAAGTAAGAAAATTTGGTACATTGGTATTTGGTATTCTATAAATAGATACTATGAGCTGTTCTTTCTCACCCGGTAGACATAGCATAATAGCAATACTTTCAAAATCAATCGATTGAATAGTCAAATCATTTACAATACTAATATATCGACATAAACCAGATCTACAACTAAGGCCTACTCCACCACAATTCTTACCAATTCGATCATTTCTATACAAAATATGATCAGGTATATTTATAATTCCCTCTGGTGAAGCAGGCTTAAGCCAGGTTTCACATAAACAAATTATATCACTACGTTTCAATAACTTGTATATCTCTTCATGTTTGTCTTCAAAACTACGACAATTAATTGAAGAAATCACCAGCCCCTTACTGTTGTTAAATTCCTCAATACAAAGTACCATTTCAAATAATAATGGGATAATAATGATGCCATCTCATTAGGTAATATACAAGGTGAGATACATTAACAACAACAGAAAAGAAAGCAATGTCCAATACCAGTATCATGATATATACACATGTGAAAAAGCCTCAACAAAAGAACAACAAATAAATGACTAATTACAGAATATACAAATCCTCTTCCACAAATTATCCTCGTAGAAGGGGTGACTGATTATACCAGCTTACCTATGTCAGCTATGTGGCTAATCAGAGAAAAATCCCCCCCGACTTAGAAACTCCTTGGCGACTTAAGATCTTATAACTGGGTATCGCTAGGGTTAATGATATTAAAGGACTGCAACAGTGACACTTAAGATTTTTAACCTAATTTAGAATTAAAAAAGAAGAATTTAAGGCATTTTGTCTAATATCATAATTGATCCAAATTTAAAGAAGCAAAAACAATAGACAGGGGAATGTATTGGATTACTATTGAAACCAACCTGTGGATACATTGATTAAATTCCACTTTATTAAACAGCCAGAATCTCCATAATCACCAATTAGCAAGATAATGTATTTTAACCAAAGCATAGAAACCATCCTTGAGGTCTATGCACAGAACTCTAACTAGATAAGTACATGTATTATACCAAACTTCTACACACTACTGCAGTGACAGACTTAAAGGTAAACACTCCCTCATATGCATTACTATAAAAAAAAGTCTTGCATACAATGCTCAATGAATAGATAAACTCTTATCCTAACGATTTTAGGGTAAACAGTCCCTTAATATATTAGATACTTACGATTACAGGATTAATTAATTAACATACAAGATTGATTGCTTGTCATAGATTAAGAGGTGATACACAGTAATGGCGCGGTTTCTACACCTATTACTGATATCGACCTCAACCAATACATAACAATCAAATATATTCTCAGATTCACATTCTATTCTATTTCTATATAGATGCATATGTTATAGAGAGTATACATTATTGTTTGTAATGACACAGCAACTACACCTATTACATCGGGCCCATCCAGTTCTACAAGAATACAGTACTAAGTCTATGGTGACCCATAAAGAAAAGGGACTCTGTCGACTTACCACTATTTAACATTACAACACAATCAATGGCTTATTTCTCTCTTTCTCTCTAATCAGGCACCTGGTTGCCATGGTTATCTTGCCATGTAGGTTCTGCCCCTTCACTCTACCCTGATCATATGCTTCAGAACTGTATACAAACCCACCACCCCAGATCATATCCCTACAACCTTCCACTAGGACGGTTGAGCCTGTTCCTAGAAGTGATTTTCTTGGCCCCTCACATTGATCATAGTTGGCACTAATGAGTGCCTTCATATATTTTTGTGAGACTGTGTGCCAGTAATGGCCTGGTGGTGCTTTGTAATGCTTACATTTGTTTTTGATTTTCTTGGCACTGGTAATTTTCATGATGTCTGAGGCAAGCCTGTGGTAACCTAACTCTCTCAATTTACAATAGAAATAACCCTGCTCCACACTACAGAACTCCATGGTTTGACCAAGGACATCAGCTTTAAATGTGCATGGGTACCAGTTGCTTAAGAAGCTGTTCTTGCCCCTGTAGATCAGCCCAGCTTTGGTCTGCCTTTGGTGAACTTCAGGATTTTGTTCATCATCTTCACCATCATCATCTTCATCGTCAGTACTAATAGATCCTGGAGAGCTCATCCCTATAACCTTATCTTTACTGCCATTTACACCAGAAGCATCAACTGTGGTAGGCTTCTTGAGTGGAGAGCTCACAGCTTTACTACTAGCAGTATCCAGCTTATGTTCATTCTTCTCAGCCTCTACTTCTTGGCTAGCAGTGACACTTACTGGGTTGTGTTTATGAGAAGGTTTATTTATGAGATCAGGAAGTGTGAGAGACTCATTGACCTCATGAAGTCTTGTATTTGGGAAGTAGCTACCATCGATAACTATTCCTGACTCAACCAGTTTGGGTTTGAACCCCTTTTGTATTGCTAGGCCACATACCCTTCTCTTCTGGTCTCTAATTTCTTTAGGCTCATCGTGCTGCACCCAGACTTGGTCTTCTTTTACGGGGGTTCTAAGCTTCCACTTGTTGTCTAATACAGATCTTTTAATTCTCATGTTGGAAAGACACACTTTAATCGGTGCCTTCCAACCATTATTGGTGCGCTTAATGTCTAAGATGTCATTCCAAGGATCATAGACAACTCCCATGGCAACACATAGACCATCAAATATTTCATATAGGTTTTCACCATACTGGTAGTGTATACCTTTAATTATGAGATTGCGCTCTAGGGCTGGTTGAGTGTGCTTCACTCCACTCAATTGCTTGACAACACCAGCACACATACTTAATACATTACGAGTTTCCTCTTTAGTACTAAGGCTATAGTTGGCTTGACCTAAATCTGATACATTTAGTTGTTTTGCAATTAGGCCATCTATTGTTATTTGCTGTGCTTTCACCTGTTCTCTCAGAGTATCTATTTCCTCCAGTTTCTCATTTAGGAAGGAATCATCACGAGGGGCCATTTCTTGTAGTTTTTTAGATACCACATCCTCAACAAGGCTATCTAAGTCAAGCTCATCTAACAGCTGATCTTTCAGTAGGTCAGTGTCAATTGGTTTGTGTGTATTCAGCCTTTGATTAATAGTGTCAATATCTGTTCTCAAACCTGCCTGAGTATTAGCACACCTTTGCATGTCCTTATTGACCACCTCTTTGTAGTCATCTAATTGACCACTTAATCCACAAGCATACTCATGATGGCTTTTACAAGTGGACCCAATAGCTTTCATTTCCTCCTGTATTGACTTAATATTCTGTTCATGAGTGTTAATAAGGTTTGTATTACTAGTTACTTGCTCCTTATGTACTTTTAGGCTAGAACTGAGGTCAGTAATACAATTTCCTAAGTTGGTGTTCATATTAGCAATCATTTGTGCCAATGCCTCAATAGTATTAACACCTTCTGGATTGCTATTAACCTCAGTGCATACCCTCTCAGTAGAAGGTACTGGTGGGGGTGGGGGTACATAATTACCAACAACATTGGGTCTGATCACTCCTTGACTTACACCACCCCCAAGCAAATAATCCACTGAATAATTGGTAGGGCTTTTATCCAGACTAATTTTCTTTGGAATCTGACCTTGAGTTGGACTACCCTTACCTGATGAATCAATAGATCGTGTTCTTTTCCTAGAACTAGGAGTTCCATCCATGTGAAAGCACTTGTTTGGTGTGTCATTTAAATACTCCATAGTGATACCACTGACTGTTGGGACTACTTTCATTTTGGATTTCAAGTAAAACACACAAAAACCACAGAATAATGAGTAATCCACAGGTGAATCATGAAATCCAACAATCCTTAAAGGTTCACAGGTAGCTTATGCTACTCTGAGACAATCCTTGAGGCATACAGTGTCCTTGATATAGTCCAATAATGTCAAAAACCCAGCGAGCGGTGATCGGCAATTACATAAACATAGCCACTAGTCATATGATATTTCTCATATGACAACTTGATCATACACATATCTCTACTATGACAAAATGGTGGAGAACATCCTTTGAAGATCCCAAATTACACAAGCTCTTATCAGTCAAGCTGGCAGTATTACCAGGAGAAACCACACACACAGCAAAACCCACTCCACCCACCCAGTGACCTTGCCACCATGTTCAAAAGGTCACCAGTGAGGTCTACACATCAGTGAGGTACCCCACACGTCAATGAGGTCTCCCACATGTCAGTGAGGTCTCCCACATGTCAGTGAGGTCTCCCAAATGTCAGTGAGGTCTCCCACATGTCAGTGAGGTATCCCATACATCAGTGAGGTATCCCATACATCAGTGAGGTCTTCCACACATCAGTGAGGTCTCAGTGAGGTCACTCAACCATCAGTGATT
This sequence comes from Acholoe squamosa, assembly GCA_949317995.1. Taxonomy (NCBI): domain Eukaryota; kingdom Metazoa; phylum Annelida; class Polychaeta; order Phyllodocida; family Polynoidae; genus Acholoe; species Acholoe squamosa. The sequence continues at coordinate 22,680,852 of OX439048.1, forward strand.
CCTACAACTCACCAGCGCTATCATAAGTGGTATCTCATCTAACAGTATGAGTGACACCATAATTACTAGTACCACTATGGATGAAATAGCATCAAACCTAAACCAAGTAAAAGGTAAAGTCATGCAGTGTATGGCACACCAGAGGGTTGCTTATATAGACAGTCTAGATGAGTTAAGAGAGCAACATAGGCAAGAGCTAGAAGAGAAAGACAAGAGAATCTCAACATGAAAATTGCTGAGATAATGGGCTCATTGTGGATCAACTGTATAGCAGACACAATTGCAACCACAAGGGAGGGTGATAAGCAGACTACAACCCTAGATGCACCCACCAACATGCAAAAAACCATCAATGTAGATCCCACAGGCAGATACAGAGGTAAACATTATAACCCTGACTACAAGAAGAAGAAACCTAAAGCCTCTAGAAAGAGCCATGGTACAAACACATCTTTGGTTAACTACAGGGACATGGACAAAAGCATAGACAATGTCCCTGACTATAAAACCTGTTGTCTCTGTGGCAAATACAGAGAGTACCCTAACAGCAGTACTAACACAACCACTGCCACAGACCCCAGGGGCATATACAAAGGCAAGCATTATGACCCTGACTATATACTAAAGAAGAAGCTTGGAGTTTGTAAAGGTCATGACATCAGCTATACAGGCCAACACGACAACCCCAGCAGTGATACCAACACTACTCAGGCCATTCCCACAGCCAGGCCCAAAGGAACCAGCACTACCAAGAAAAGAAAAAGCTCCAAATCTGTGGGGGCCACAAGAAAGGTCACAAGGACCAGCAAGGCCACTCCAAAACCTGGATTACATGGCCGATGGGCAGGTATACTGTGACTCCCAACAACAACAACATCTACAACAAGTCAACAACTAGAACAATCAAAAACTGTTGCTCACAGAGCAGAGATATTACCCCATTTCAATCATGGATTATATACCATCAACAGATGCATCGCAAAGGATATGGGTGAGAGTACCAAAATCACTGTTGATAACTGGAATAACAAAGATAAGAGCTTGATATTCTTACTCACTATAGCCACTAGTCATATGATATTTCTCATATGACAACTTGATCATACACATATCTCTACTATGACATTATTGTCTTATGTTTTGAGAAGACAAACCAAAAGACAATAAGCGCGATAAAAGTAGACTCCTACTATCTTTCACACATACAGTTGAATAAAGCAGCATCACCATGATGGGCCTCAAACGTTAGCTTGTAGTTCCCTTATTTACACCAATCTTCTACATTTGTTAACCTTACACTTTCTTTCTAAAGCCAAGTACCATCCCCAATTGGGTTTGTCCTGGGAAATGTGGGGCTGAACTGGTCTTAGTTTGGGGTGGGCAAAGATATGGGCTCTGGTGGGGCCTTAAATGATAAAGTAATTACCACATGTTTTGAGAATATCCCTGCCAATGTGAATCAAACTCTCCTCTCAAAATAAATATATTATTTCTTCTTTTTTTTCATTTGAGATATGCTGAGAAAATACAACTGGGCTCATGAGAGGCTTGTGATTCTAACGTATTCTAAAAGAGTTGCTTAGATTTCAAATCATACTCGCAACAAATATCAAGTACCAGTAAGTAGTATATGCATGTAAACTCAGCGCATAGCTTCAGCCACTAACTAGGTCATGACCCACTTGCAGAACGGAAGTGACTCCATTTGACCCAGTTTTAACCACTCAGAGGGCTGGATTTGACAGGTAGTGACGTCACGATGTCACGACCTAGTTTTTTTGACCAATCAGAGAGCTGGAATATATATTATGACCTAGTAACATAAATTACATATATCCCCATTCAACAAAAAAACGTTATTTAACGTCAAAAAACCGTTTTTAATGTTTTAAAATGTTTTACCATGATAAGGAGCCATAGGGAAACGTTCTGAAACGTTTTGCAACGTTTTTTGTTGACTGGGTTGTGCAATACTTTGGTTTGACCTACTTACAAACAGGAAGTGACCTCACAGAAACATATGAGCTACGTATGAACAGGTATTGTGCAATGGTTTATGAAAGCGCACAATATCCATGATGAAACATTGCTTAGAAATTGCACAATAACAAGTGATGAAATAAACAGAGAGAACTGCACAACTGTGGGGACCAAATGGGGTCCCCGAGGACCCCATTTGGTCCCCACTGGATGGTAACAGCAAGCAGATCTCTGTTTATTTCATATATTAAAACATAATACAACTCATTCATTTTCATTACATGGTACTTTTATTAGACACAATATTTACATATGAACCCAGTTTTTCCATAATTACTGGGACGTGCACAGATACAACAGAAGCATTTGTTGTGTGTAAATTTACTTGCTTGATACCAGCTTTCACATGTGAGATTAGTTTTCCATGTGTTGTGGAAACAATAACTGTTCGGTTTAGCTATGTTAGCTATAGCATGTTCAAACAAAGCCTGTGCCATGAAGTAAGTTCTTTGTTTTTAGGTCCTGGTAAAAGACTGGATATAAATCCATCCTTAAAGTTTACCTCAAATGAGAAATGATTTCTCACTCCAGGTATACTTAAGGCATGAAGCTCCAATGTACGGAGCCCTGGAAAGGACATCTGTTTTCTACACATTTATTTCTAGAGTTTGTTTCCACAAGAAGTATTTTCGTTTCCGCAAGAAGTATTTTCGTTTCCGCAAGAAGTATTTTCATTTCCGCAAGTAGTATTTCTGTTTCCGCAACTTTTTTTTTCGTTTCCGCAAGTTATATTTCGTTTCCGCTAATTTTATTTTTCGTTTCCACAACTTATATCTTTGTTTCCACATCATAACATCCACAATTGATTGATCATGCACAAAAAAAGCTATTAAGTTGTGCAACCAAAAGTATAAGGTGCGAAAACGAAATTAAAGGTTGCGAAAACGAAAATAAAGGTTGCTAAAACGAATATGAAACTTGCGAAAACGAAAATAAAACTTGCGAAAACGAAAATATGAACTTGCGAAAACGGAAATAAAACTTGCGGAAACGAAAATAAAACTTGCGGAAACGAAAATAAAACTTGCGAAAATGAACTTCAGATAAAAATATGTACAAAACGGATGTCCTCTCCAGGGCTCCATACCAATCTGACCTGTAGACATGTGAAACAAATGGTTTTAGCAATAGCAGATACTTTTAGTTTACAGTTACACTGACAAAACACCCCTACAATGGGATTACACTCTTAACTGCTGGATGGTAACGGCAAGCTTTCTCACACTTCTTAAAGTGTACCTTGTGTAGTGCCTTGGACAGTTAGATTCAGTGTGTAACTGATATACACTGATGCACCAATCTTGCGTTATTAAGTTTACACTTTTTACTCGACAATAGTGCATGCAGTTCCTGTACGCATTCCAAAAAGCTGAAGAGAAATATTTGTACATTTTAACACTAGTTAAACAGTGGTCAACAGTGTCTGGTTCAGCTCCTCTAAAATAACCAATGTTTTCTGCAGGTATTATTTCCCAAAAAACAATTTTCTGAACATCCACATGCAATAGCAGTTACATCGTGGTCAGGTGTTACAGCAGAAGCTTTGCTGTACAGAGCAACACTTTGTAGAACTGGCTGCATGTAATATTCATAAGGCAGAGTTTCTGTGCTTTGTTCCACTATCATTGCCTCTATACTTTCCATGTTAAATGGTGACTTAATCTAACCAGATATAAACTGTTACAAACAGTTATCTGGTGAAGTTGATGCAAAGAATAAACTTTGTAGTTTTTGTCAAATACACCCAAGTTGTTTTCTTTAGCGCTAGATTTTAATTTTTTGTTGTGAACTTGTATAGTTTTCACTTTTTTCTAAATTTTTTTTTTTGGGTGATAAAGTTCACTTTTGCTCTAACTTTGTAAAATGATAATAAATATTGATAAATGTTCACTTATTTTTGCATAAAATGTTCATTTTTATTGTACTATATGCTACTTTAACACATATTTCTATGGGGGAAAAAGTTGGGTTTTTTACACAAAATGTTTGTTTTTATTGAACAAAATGTTTAAAAAAATGAACAAAATGTTTAAAAAAAAACTTCTTTATTTAAAAATGTACAACTTTAAGTAAAGTGAGAAAAAGAAAACTAGAGGGAGACAAACACAAGCAAAAGCCACTGTTTAAAGGGAGAGGGGTAAGGTGCTTACTCCATCTTCACACACCTCTCTTTTTATATACTGATAACTTAACCCTTGTGTTTTTTTAGAGTAGGTAGTAACGCTGTGGTTGACTACTTTAAAACCTTTGTTAACTACCATGACAATATTTTCACTGTTCAGCACGTCTTTAAACTTTTCAGACGTTAAGGTGTTTTGTTTTTGAATTACACCTTTGCAACTCATTTTAACGGGCATTTTTTCCTCAGTGCCTATGTAACATTTGGAGTTTAAGGCGGTCATTTCATCACCTTCCCACTCCACTTAAATCAATCCGGGGGTTCTTTTTTCAAACACCAGACGGCTCTGGCAGCAGGGTTGAGGAGCCATAAGTTATCCAATGCTTTGGTCTGAACGAAGGTTGTTCTGTGGTGAGAATTGTCACAAGATTCAGAGGGCAACCATTTGTGACTTTCTCTGAAGAAAGCCTTACATTTTTCAGGAATAATCACATCTTCTAGGTTCTCTGGACTCGATGCAAAGTAGAAGCTGTCGGTGTCCATTTCACACATTTCAAAGTCTTTTTCGCTAGCTCTGGTTACTTCTTCCATGAAGGGTAAAAAAGTTTTTTTCTGGGGTGTATTCTACAAGGAGGTGGACAGTTGTTACTACCAAACCTTTTTTCAGGTACCACTGTAAGAGAGGAGTTCCCAACAAAATTCCCTCCGCGTGGTAACTACCTATTAACTGACATTGGGGTTGTTTAAGCTTACCTGTGGCTTCCAGAAAATGTCTCATGTCACCTACGTCTTTTCTTCCTACTAGGCAGTTTTTACATATAGGTGTCATTTCCCATTGACTTTTTGTTTTTTGACACCAGTCATTTGTTTTTTCTTTCATCCACATACACTCGTACTGTTCCACTACCTCATACCCCAACGTTTTCAAATAGAGGGTAACTAAGGCAGTATTTTTGGCTTTTTCTTCTAGCCATTCTCTTCCTTGTGGATTTTTTAAGACCGACTTGGTAAGGTGACACATGTGACCATGCAAGTAGCACCCATGAAACTGATATATTTTCTTTTAAGCTGGAACAAATCTGTCTACCTTTATTTTCCTTGAACCTAAGCTAATCTCCCCATAGTTGTATTGAAGTAAAATGTTTAGGTTGTCTGTTAAAGCTTTGTCACGTAATCATTCTGTGGCTGAGTAGCTTTTGTTTGTTGACTACACACTGATTGAAAATCATTTTCTTTTCTATGCACAACATAAAACCTGTGCAGTGAGCTTCTCCCATACACTTCAGGTACAAGCTGTTAGTGTCCACCCCTACTATGTGTCTGCAAACTTTGCTTTGGGTACCGTATTTCTTTTGTCTAATTTGTGTTTTCCCGCTTTTGTGATGTCTGTGAAAGATGATAGACGGACCCCCAACTAAGTTGCATCTCAGCAAGGAATGTCATCCTTTTCTTTTTCACCTAAAAGGACATAAGGTGTGGCGTTAGGAGCAGTGTTGTTGAAGAGAAACTTTAAGGTAAGGGCAGGTAAAGTTAGCCCATCTTTGAACATGTCTACCCCGCATTCTATGAAAGATTTGCGGTGTTCGTTTATGGCCAAAACAAATGGTTTCATGTCCAAGTTGTTGTAATATATCAAGTAGTCCTTCATAGTTTTCATGTTGTTTTCTAACCAGGCCTTTTGACAACTCTCATATTCTTCTTTGGTTAACCCAAGACCTGAGAGAGAGCTGTAAAAGCAGGACCTTGAAGGAAGTTTTGTGTTCTCTAGGTTTCTCACAATGTCCATCCACTTGTATCGAAAAAAAACCTTTTTAGCACTACCTTTAAGGAAGGCTTTAGGGTAGTTGGCATAGGAATACCCCGGTGCAAGGTAGTTGAACATGTCAAGGAAAAGAAGGTGATCGGTGTACACTGCTCTGTATTGATTGCACCTCTTTATGGTGTTCATTTCTGACTTGTCTGTTTCTATGAAAAAGGAATGATCAAATTAAGATCATACTTGCCAGAGTTGAAACCTAGAACAGGTACTTTATTTATGTAGACAAAAAGAAGATTTTTCACTTTAAGTATATGTGGATCTTTCTTTTTTTCGCCTTTCTTTTTGGTTGGACAAACTTTGGAAGCTTCAACTTCTAATTCTTTTTCTTTTTCTGCAAGAGAGTCTAGTTCATTCAAAACCTGACTGAATTTCTTTTTCACAGACTCCCCAATTATTTTTCCCATGTTATCTATGTGCTCCACAATCAGTACAATCCGGATTATCACATTTCCGAATTGGTATTTGAGACAAAGCATCAGCATTTAAATGCTTAACTCCGGGTCTATGCTGAATCTGGTGATGTTCAAGCCCATATTCAGATAAGTGGGCTAGTCATCGACCTAACATGCCTTCAGCATCTCGGAAGTTCAATAACCATCTTAAAGAGGAATGATCCGTAGGTAAAGTAAAGTTCGTCCCCCATTAAAAAATGTTTGAACTTCTTTGTATATACAACTACTGCTAACACTTCTCTTTTGGTCGTGCAGTAATTGCGCTGAGTTCTACTCAGTGTGTTGCTGGCAAAGGCAATTGGTACCTCTCTCCCATTTTGGACTTGCGAGAGAGCTGCGCCAATGCTGTCGTTACTAGCATCCGTATCCAGTATGAAATGATCCGTCTCATTCGGATATTGCAATACGGGAGTACTCGTGAACAGATCTTTCAGCTTTTGAAAAGCAGATTCCTGTTCATGCGTCCAAGGAAATTTTTCCTTGGTACTTCCTGGAGTCCAGTTAGCTATTACTTGTAATGGGTAACTGACTCTAGAATAATTCGGAATAAATTCCCTGTAATAGGAACAGAATCCTAAAAATGATCTCACCTCTTTGGATGTTTTAGGTCTATTCCAATTCATTACTGACTTGATTTTATCGGGATCAGCTTTTATTCCTTCATCAGAGATGATGCGGCCCAAATAATTTATGGACTTTCTAAACACATGACATTTTTTAGGTTTCAATTTGAGACCATTAGAAATAATATGTTCTAATACCAATCTAAGATTATTAGAACATTCTTCGAATGTTTTTCCCAAGACTATTACATCGTCAAGGTATACGAGACATCTTTTCCATAATAAATCACTTAATATAGTTTCCATCATTGCTTCAAATGTAGCGGGTGCATTGCACAGGCCAAACGGCATTACATTATATTGGAATAGTCCAATATGACTCGAAAATGCTGTTTTCTCCATATCGGATGGATTCATTCCCACTTGCCAATATCCTGATTGCATGTCAAGGGTACAAAACCAACTGTTACCTCCTAAGGAGTCGATGGTTTTGTCTATTCTCGGTAATGGATACAAATTCTTTTTCGTTACTCCATTTAACTTCCTGTAGTCTATGCAAAAGCGTATAGTACCATCTTTTTTTGTTACCATACATACAGGACTACTCCATGGACTATTGGATGGGACTATTACATCCTGATCCAACATCTTGTTTATTTCCTCTTCAGCTACTCTTTTCTTTGCTAAAGGTAACTGCCTATACGGTATTTTAAAGGGTTCTGCATCTCCAGTATCTATTTTGTGTACTACCTTATTTGTCATACCGAGTTTTTCACCAGGTTTGGCAAAGGCAGTTCTATACTGACAGAGCAATTCATAAAAATCTTTCCGATGTTCCGGATTTTCTAATGAAGTTTCTTCATACAACTTTAACAAGTCATCCGAAATTTCATCATCTTCTGTTACCTTTCGTAAGTTTAACTTTCTATCCGTTACAGTTTCCGAAAGGGTCACGTTTCCAAAAACTTGTCCCTTTTTTAGGTAGATAGTAGTGTTTCCAGTATTGGAAACAGGTACTACCGACCAGGATGCATTTGCTACTATAGTGTCTACAGAAGTTAATCCGATACTTGACAAAGTAACTACATCCGGTTCTATCACTGCAGGCTTATTGCGCATTGCAGGATCACTTCTAACAAGCACATCACAGGCTACACCCATGGGAATTCGCACAGTGTGTGCAACACTAGCCATACTGCTTACTTGCCTTAGCACGCACCTAACCTTTACAGGATACGGGTATTTCACACTCAACACTCCTGATTGTGGTTCTAAAACCACCCCATACAGGGATGCGAAATCCAACCCGAGTATCCCTTCATCTGCTATATCCACAACGGTGGCACTCATGACATAGTCATGTATTCCATCCAATTGCAATTTCACACAAGTTCTTCCATACGTTTGCATGGTACTGCCATCGGCCGTTTGAGCATTTCCTCCCGATCTGAGAGTATCGTGCTCATTCGGAATAAGATCGTAGAACTTCTTGGAGATACAGGAGTGGCTAGCACCCGTATCCATAAGAAACTCGGCAGACCTTCCGTTAACAGTGAGGCAAACATACCACCGCCTTCCGTTTAGCACAGAGGGCGTGTCCGTGACGATTGGGACGTCATTGTTCACACCTGGGGTCAATCCACATCCTTTCAGGTATTCCAGACAAGGATGACCCGGGGGTAGGTGGGCACTACCAACCCTGGCTAAAAAATAGCCACCTACCTCGTTACTGATATCGGGTTTCCTCTGTGCTCCCTGGGCACCTGTCATATCAGCTTCCCTAACCTTCCGTGTGTCTACAACCACCCCGGTGTTAGGCAAGTTTGCTACTTCATGCGAACTGTCGTTACGGATGGTGATATTATGGCAAGATTTGTCACTGGGATCCCCTTCTCTGCCCATAGGGGGACCCCTCCTTAGTTTTCCTCCGCTATTATACCAGAGACACTTTCCTGTCTACGAGGGACAGGTTTCTCAGCCATACATTCGGATGCATAGTGTCCTAATTTCTGACATCTGAAACATCTCCTCTGGGATTTATCAACCCGAGGTCTTTTCAGAGCCTCTGTCAATCCGGCTATCAATGTCTCTACCAAATTCGTTGGAGCAGCCGTGGCTGCTACGGTAGGAGCGACTGTAGCTGTATTACCTCCTTGATTAGATCCGGAAGCTATTTTATTAGCAACGGACCCTCCTCTTCCTTTCGGATGAACTTTCCTATACCGTTTCTGACGGTAATACTTTCCAGCTACCTGGACTGACCCAATATATTCTCCATTTTCATCGGAGACATATTCATCTTCCTGGTCTGCCTCCTGCAAATCAACTGGGGCCAGTTGGGAAGTTTCATATACTTGAGCAGGGGAACCTCCGTATTGCAATGGAGCTGCTCGTACCGGGTTAGGTCCTAGACCCACCAACCTTTTCTTCATATTGTGTCCGTCGATTGATATAAAGAGATCACTGAAGGATGTATAATCCTTCCAAGAATCCCAAACTACTTGTTTGTGATCCGGATCCCGCAATCCACTGTAGAATTGTGTAAATAATTCTTGCAGATAGCAGTCATCATCATGAGCCCAATTCGAACGTGCCTTGGATAGCAAGTCCTGTAGCTCCAAACCAAAGACTTTATGAGATTCTTTAGGTTTTTGTGTCCTCTTCTTAAAGCTTACCCATGGATCTTCTCTAACGATCGAACCAAATAGGTACGCGGCACACTCGACCAATTGATCATAGGTGCAGTATATTCCATATGCTGCTCTCCATTGGTTGAGGGCTACTTTTCCACCTTTATTCAACCAACAGATCAAGTAAGGCAGAGCTTCTTCTTTTGTCCAACCACTACAGTTGACTTCATCGACAAAAGCCTGATACCTATCCTTCCATGGATCATTCGAATCATATGGAGGGGTTATCCTTGCCTGTCTACGAGCCGGATTATTACATCCTCGCAGTCTGTCTGCTTCTCGCATGCTCCAGTTCATGACTTCCATGCCGTCTGCTCACTTCCGGTAGCAGTCAATGCCCAGATTTTGGATACATTGGCTTCTATCAAAGATGTTTTGCATCCCTGCAGGCATGGAAGTTCTCCTGTTTGGCTTTCTGCCATCTCCTCCCGATCCTGATCCTCCGGATCCGGATCCACCAGGACCACCTGGGGGATTACCTCCAGGTGGACCATTGTTGGGGTAATTCCCGGACGGACCGTTAGGATACCCACCTCCATAACCAGCATTTCCAGTTGTTCCAGAAGATGTATACCTGGGATAGGAATTATTTTGATTCCCTCCCTGGTTATACCTATTCCCATAATGGTAGTTACTTCCTCCAGCTGGATTATAGTTATTACTATATCCATGAGGAGTTGTTCTTGGTAAATATGTACCCCCTACCACATTGGGTTGTGGAGGATTCAGTCTAGGGAATCGTCCACCATTCGGTGCATTGTTCTGACCCGAGGGCGGGTTAGGCAATCTTGCACCTGCTGGTGTACTATGTCCGGGTTGAGAAAAATACGAAGGTGACGTAAGTAAATTTCTCACTGGTCCCGGTGCCTGTGGTTGAGCTACTGGTGAAGTGTTACTTCCACTATCTGTATTAACCTGAGCCCGTCTAGTTTTATGACTCAGATCCGGTATAGGTGGAGCCGGACCTACAACCGTATCAAGCGCGCAAGCCTGAGGTGTAGGTACATTACTAGTGGATCCTTTGTTAGTTGCCCCTTGTGGACAAGTACTATTCTGGATACCTATTCCGCTGGATGCGGAATGATCTGTTTTTTTATAAATTCCGGATACTACATTTTTATCCGCCCCATCAGTAACAAATGGGTTGTATCTGTCGGGCTTTACATCCTGGGATGTATTTGCCACCATTGTAGATACCACATTTGGATCTATAGTACCTATAGTCAATTGTGCAGCTTTCACATATTTATCTAGGGTCAGTGCAGTATTCTGCAGTTCCTGAAGCTCATTCGTGAGTTTCTGTCTGTCTTCTTTCAGTTGTTTATTATAGGCTATAATGCCCATCCGGATAGTTTCATTGTCTTCAGCTTGTTCACTGCACTGAAGTTTCAATTTCTCTAATTCGTTTTGATATTGGCTTATTTCGGATTTGTACTAAGCCTTATCAAGACATAATTGGTCATTCGTATCTATGTATGTCTGGATACGAGTGTGTCTATTGTCATATTCTTTATTGAATGACTTCCTCATTTTTTGAAGTTTTCTTTCTTCATTTTCTAATTCTCTCATATATTCACTTTTTCTGGTTTCGAATTCGTTTCTCATACCGATTAAGTCTTCTTCTAGATGGAGTTTTTCGTTGATTACTTCATCTTTCGCTTTGACCAAGGTATTCAAATTCTCGTTCAAAGTAACATAGGTGTCGTTTAACAACATGACATCCGGTTGTTTAAATTCTTCACCTTCCGGTACCGCATATGTTACATCGCCGTCTATGGCGCTGTAATCTAGAATCGGTAGTCCGGGTCTGGGTATACTGTATGGTAATTTTCCAAACGTAACCCTTTTTGGCATGGGTGCCGGATGTTCTGGATTAGTGCTTCCACCAACTTCGAACATCGAATTACTTAATTCGTCAACAAGTGATTGTTGACTCATCAAATTACTCTTTCTCTGTATGGATTGTTCCCTCCGTACAGAGTCCGGTATGTTCTCTTCACTATCCATCTTATAGTGAGGTTCGGGATCTCTCCAAGATGCAGCGTCTACATCTTGTGAGTTCGAATGGGTATGGATCACCAATGATCCATTGCCATTCTCCTGGGCAGTTGATTGCCAACCCATGGACTAGCCATTCGGACGTTATAACGTCCGGGCTATACACCAGAATTAACTGGTCACGGCACCAATGTAATGGTTTAGTCTTACGGACTTGGTGGTTCGGGCCTTACTAATCGGGAAAGAAGGAGCAAGGCGGTGATTCAAGTGTATGCCAACGGATAATTTATTATATGAACACTCACGGCTACCCGGTAGATGGTATAAGTCAGCTAATGGATATAAAGGTTTACATGATCAGAGGCCAGGAGGGCCTCTGACGTAGCGGCTGAGCCCTGGTCTTTATATATGGACCTAGGTGTTTGTCGTCAGATGTCCCCACAGACCCGGATCGGTGCTGCCACCTATCCGGAACCTGAGGAACATCCGACGACTGGACTCACCCGCCACGCCAGATGGTACCCAACACTATGGTTTGTATTAACGTACCTCTACAGTATCAATGAATGAAATCACATTAATATTAAATTAATTCTTCAAATTTAGAATCAAGTGTACAGGGGTATCCCATTGAACCAATGACCTTGTAAGCTACTGTGGGCAGCATAATTGACCGTTGAAAAAACACCCTAATTCAGGCCAAAGCGTCACATATTCAGTACAGTCCTTCATGGGATAATGTCTTTTTATATGTAATTTGGAGAATATGAACTGGATTTAATTCCTCTTGAGACCTTTTCATGGATCGGTGATGAGAACATTTTTTTGAGTGATCTTAGTATCAGTTCACATGTAAACAAATAATAAAATCATAAATTGTTTACACTGTTTTATTAGTTCTGTGTAGGCATACATTGAACAGTGGTTTGCATACAATACTATAAGTTGCATTGTAATATAGGTAATACATACACAAGAACAAAATATACTCGGCCACCTACCAGCTATCGAATGCTCTCCCAAAGCATCACTGCTTAATTGTAATAAATGATATGCTTGCATACACTTTTATTTAGAATATGTTCTTGAGGATATATTTGTAACCCATTAGTAAGGATATTTCTGTTATTGTGTACAATTAAGATCTGCTGATATTCAATATCTTGAAAAGTAATTAATCAAAGATTAAATGGGGATTAAGTAGGAGGTAGCAAGCTGTAGATAGGAAGGGATCTATATGACATAGTTATAGCCAAACATCATAATTCATACTAATCTCAAACTTGATTATATTCCCATTACAATGATCATGTAATGATCTTTCTAACCCTGTTTACAACCACGAGCCACCAACTGATGTAAATATGTTTACACATGAGCTATTTCTTGATGGATTATATAGGAAGACGAGTATATATGACATCGCTAAAATGCATATGTATACATCAGAGGTGGGGGGCATCCACAAATGACGTCACGCTGGAGGGGAGAGGGGGGGGTCAGGCTCGGCGTGACGGAATTAATCTTAAGTCTTAAATGAAGATATCTTTCACAATTCACAAAGCAATGCAATGTAAGCCTAACATTAAATGTTCCATACTTTACTCTCTTAAACAGAGGTATTACTGAAATAATAACGTTATCTACTCGTGATTTCAAGTAGCACAGGGATAACATGGCTCTCAAATAAATATTCTTCTGTTCTTCCAGACCGAGTGAAGATAATAGGCTAACATAGAAATTGACAATATCTCAATATAGCATCATAAAGAGTTTGGCCTTAATTAGACAATGCCTTAATAGAAGTCGAAGCAGCCAAGCATCACATTGTGCATACAGTTTGATTTAGGATTTAAGTTCATCTGTTATTCAAGTGTAGTGGTCTGCTGTCTCAACATAGGGGGGTGTTAAGGATTATCTAACAAAGTTTTCCATTTTACAAGCTTTACAAGACAAGCGAATATGTTGTTATTTACCATGTATGTTCATTGGAAAAACTCATTTGCGGGGCGAGTTGCACAATAAACTTTCAATACTTGTTCAGATGCTCCAAATGTTAAGGATTTTTAGTAGGGAATAATCGGTGAAAAGAACATGGTTATATAGAAAATGGTCCATACTTAATTGCTTCAGAAATTGTATTGGCAAAACTAATAAAAAAAAATCCTCTAAATGGCAGCAACATATATCCCTCAATATATATCTCTTCTTTATCAGAACAAAATCCTTCCACCGAAGCTAGCCAATAATATGTAATATAAATCTAGGTTTACCATTAGCTATTGCTTTCTGATCTGTGTACAAACCATGTACATGTACTAAAGCATAGTAATTCTTAAAGCACACTATATAGTCTGTGTATTCAAATTCCGTCAGACAATGCATCACCCACTCTATCATAAGTAAAGCAATAGCAAGAGTGTCAATTCATCCCTTTTCTGTTACAAACGAGATTCTTTCATTTCAGTAAGCCATCATTTTTTAGAATTGTTAGTCTCTAAAGCTGCGGTTACACTAGCAGCACCGGCCGAATGGCATCAACCCCATAGAAGCTAACAAGCCACAAGGCCGATGCCCGAGTGTAACACCCCCTTAACCAACCTATCCCGCAATTAAGATAGCAACAACTTCTCACACATACATGTGTCGATATTCATGAATAAATGTCTTTTTTCTTTTACAAATAAAACCATATATAAGCAAGAAACAGCTTGACAGGTTATGAATTTTAGATTTCACAATGCCACATCAGCAATAGATCTTTCCATTATACACAAACGATTCAACGTTAGTTTTTTTCCTGGCTTTGAAGTCAAGTTTTGAAATTCCTAACAATTGTATAAACATCTCCTCGAGTTAGCATACATCCAACATTTTTACTTTTGAAAATAAAACACCAAAAAGAAAACACGTTTTACTCCTGGTTTTGTCATACAATTTCCATCAGCAATAATCATATTATGCTTTCACCTTATTACATTGCTTCTTCATGTGTCATTTTGTTCAATGTGGAACATTGTGACTACACATGCTTTTTTTTGAGTGGTAGAAAAAATACAAACCCTATTTTTTGCGGACGTTTTCTTTCTGAAAGACCTCTTTCTACAATACTATCACAGTTATATCATTTATAAAGGCCTGTTATTTTGTTGCCCTAGCAAAGATCTTTCATCACCTTTCCTAATTTTATCTTAAGCTATTCAACCCCATCTGCAAATTCGTTCTAAAGAAGAAAAGGCTTTATAGGGGAGAAGCTATGCATGTATTATAACAAAGCAAAGCAGTGGTTATATATATATATATATATATATATATATATATATATATATATATATATATATATATATATATATATATATATATATATATATATATATATATATATATATGCGTTTGATGAATTGTGTAAACTTTTCTTTTTAATGTCCAATAATCCACAAAATTAATATGGACTAATCTGAGATCAAAAAGCTGTTTTTGATTTTTAATATTTTCAAGTAAACATCGATACATGCCTGCCTAATGGCTAGCATTCTTTTTTCCATACTGCAAAGGGATATCATCTGAAATATATTTGCTAAATTAGCATTGCTTGCAAGGTTCAACACTCCCCTTTATCTTTTATAACCAATCTAACATAACTCATTCTCAACCTCCATGATTTCCCCTGTAAATGCTTGCAATTATATTTTCGTAGGAACAATCGCATTTTAGATGATTGTATTGATAGGATGACCCAATTTCAGGATGTAACGTACCATACCTTGTTATTTATGATACACTTATCATAATCAGAAATATTATGATCCCTCTTACATATCTTCTCTACACATATCTGTGGAGTGTAATATTTCATCTCATTACCCACTGCTATCTTCAGACTTAAGTCATACTTCAATCACTGTGCTATACACTCCTCAGATAGTCACATGACAACACGCGACCAATCATATAGGAAAACGCTCTAATCATCCTTAAAGGAATCCTCAATGGGGTCATCAAGGTGATACCTGAGGGAATAAAAAGCAGAAAAAGCTTTGATGAAAAGCAAAATCAATGGTTATACAACATTAGCAAACATTAGTTTTCTTGTGATTCACAAATGCATATATGAAACATATTTCAGTGAGTGTCATCTGGTTTATTGGGGATAATGATTTTAGAGGAGTTATGAGTACTGGAAAGCTAAAATAAATGTATTCAAAATTTCCTTCGAATGATTATTAGTTAATAGGTAAAAGTAGTAACCTCAGGTTTATTGCCAATGACAGCTCTTCTAAAAAACCCTGTATAATTTGCTACATTTATCGGTGTTGTTAGAATAATAGGTTCTACAGCAATAAAGGTTAAAAATGCATAGTTGGTAAAAACATCCTATTCTATGTATGTCAACAGATACTTGAGATTAAGTCAGTGAAGCATCCCAAACTGCCACTAATTTCACACAATTATAAAGTAATACTTAAACATAAAATGGCTTGTAAATATATATATATATATATATATATATATATATATATATATATATATATATATATATATATATATATTTAACAATATCCACCTGTGCGTTTAAGCTCTCCCTAGACCTTGTTATTTAGATGAGCGAGGAGTGCGATCAAGGTGAACCAGTGAATGTTGTGACATGGCAAAGAGATTTTTTTATTTTTCAGGCTCAGTCTGGGTTGGGTGAAGTTACTGGTATGTGTAAAGTGAAGGGTTATTGCTTTGTGCCATATTTACATTTCAGAATATATCACATTTATATGTATGGTACACATAGTACCTGAAATGACACATAGTTGAGCAGGTTTGTGATTTGTATTTAGCTTCGTTCAATTATTTCTGAGCGGGAGATTTTCAGTGTGACTACCGTAAATTCTCTCGTTTAAGCCCTGCGGCTTATACCAGAACCTAAATGAAAATGTGGCTTATAGGATAGGCCCAACGTCGGGATGCGGCTTATATAAGGGGTTTTGACCCCATGGAACAGTACTAAACTGCCTATTTCAAGCCCCAGATGTGGCTTATAGCCCCCTCCTAAACTCAGGGTGCGGGTTATATGAGGGGTGCGGCTTGTACGAGAGAATTTACAGTAGTAGACTAATGCACGTTCTCAGAATATCAAGCTTGAATTTCAATAACACAAAATGTTGTTCTAACACATGATTTTTTCCTTATCTTTAACTTGTATCAAAGAATACACACATGAAGATATGGTCATGAATATACAAAGGTGCGGGGAACAATATGTTGATTTCTAAATCTCTCATGGTATCTTATGTTCCAAATGCCTTCAGCTCTTTTGTTGAATCAATGCATAAATGAAGTAGAGGAGGGGAACTCAACACTGCAGCTTCCATGAGTAATGTCATCCCTACAGGGTCAGATTGATTAAAAATGCAGTGGCCCTAGGTTTCTCCTTGACTTATACTGGATCATCATGAGGGTAAATAAACATACAGCCTTGCAGCACATCTTTTCAAAAAAAAAAAAAAACAACACTTATGATCAGGTATTCCCGCTCTTGAACTCCAATTCTGTGCTTGGAGGTGATGTATGATAAAGGAACCATAACCCAATGTTGTTTATAAAGCTGAATGATACTGGTTTACAAGCATGCAGGTCACACGAGGAACACTTATTAGGTCAGGCAGCAAGCAAAACTGGGAGATCCTCGTATTTGCATCTATCATATCCTAGAATTCTATAGCTATTATATTCATCTCAAAAACTCCTTAAGAAACACCCCTACCTTCTAGAAAACGTGTAAGCCGACTTTAGCTTTATTTAAATAAGGCTAATCTATAAATGACCTGATTAGCTGATCTCCCCACTTTAAGAGAATGCTTAAAGCCAAAAAAGACAACCTATTATTTTGTGAATATCTTAAAAAATTATCTTCATTATTCAAAGTAGGATTTAGGTATAAACACGAGTCAAAACAATAAAATGGATTTCATATACCGGTAGAAATTTTAGATTTTGTTCTAAAAAATTACTTTTCTTTAAAGGAGAAAATGGAAAATCAATCTTCGATATGAAAATGACAAGTAAGAAGATCTCTTTGAAAATACAATTTGAACAGAATGTAAGCGATAAATATATCGCTGGTAAGTCGAAAAGAAGGCTTTTATTATGGTATATCGATGCAAACTTGAGACATTGCACAATAAGTCTTCAACTAGATACTACCATATAAATGCTACACCTCCAGTGTTCTAGGGCCACACCAAAAAAATAAGTTGGTCTATGGATTTCCCTCTCCATATTTTCGGAAATGCAATTATTTCGCTCACTTCACTTTCTTCAAGACTTCTCTTTGTGATATTTGGAAATTTTCTTTTTTAAATAAATTTTTTTTCGCTCGCCTCACTTTTTCAGCAAGGAATACATTGGACATAAAAAAATTCTGCTCGCTCGCACCATTTTTTCAAAACCAAAATCCGTAGACCAACTTATTTTTTTTTGGTGTGGCCTAGGTTAGACAAGTTCAATGTACACCCCTCCTTGCAGAGTGCAATGTAAAGAGGGTGGGAAAAGTTGAAAACAAGACTGAATTTTACAATCTGCAGTTAGGGCATATTTTAGAAGGTTAGATACGACGAACTTCAGCTCAGCAGAGCAAAGTATTTGAAAAACAAAACACCTAAAGCAAGAAAAAATTCCCAGGTTCAATGTTTTTGATTACTAATAATAATGTATAATAATGAAATCACACAGAACAATATACTCTGTACTATTCCTTTTAAGTGGAAACAGCCAGTTTTGGTGTAGCATCATTTTAGCCTGTTAGTTCCTACATGAAAAGCGTGGGAAGGTTGATCCTAACCCATCCCTTCCAAAACCTTCAACATGGGAGCCCAGAGGCATCTGAACCGCCCTCTGGATAAGTTGTTTTTTTCCCCAAAAAACCTTATCTAAGTTTAAATCATGATCTTAGTATTGGGTGTCAAAGAGATATGGAAATATATCAAGCTATCTCATGTCAGTTTTTCACTCCTTATTTTGCATTTGAAAAGACAAATCAGCTCATTTCAGCAATGTTTTAGTGTCTTAATTACTCTTACTTCAACCCATCTCTTATAGGTCTTTTCGACTTAAATATATATGATATGAATATCATCTCCATATAAAATTCTATAGAATGTAGGCTTAGTCACCATTAACTACATATACTAATTCACACCATAATATATTTAGGACAAAGACATAACATTACTGACCATTGATTTCCCTTACTCTCCTACAGATAACTATTAATATTACCAAATATAAGGTGAATATTTACAATATGCATTCTTTACTGATAAAAACCACTTATGCTAACAAGCAGAGTTTAGGATAAGACAAAGAAATATCCCCTAAGCGACAGAAACAATGTTCTGGTAGACAATAAGAACACGCAAAATCACCTGTTGTTTAAATCACGAACTAAAAGCTTCCAGATGCCAATGACCAATGTATCTGTCTTAGTCAAAATTCAGTATGCAGTCTTAACATTAAAGAAATTTATCTTAAAAATTAAAATAGCAGAAATAGGATATCATATACTGCAGACTTTTAATATAACAAGATTCAAACATACAAATAAAATTCAGATCTGAAACACCTGGACTTTTCTATTTCCCTGTACAGGCATACAAATCATAGAAGTTTCTGTGAAATCATAATATTTTATAATGCTAAATCATATGAATTTCAAAGAGACTATCCTTGGTTTTCCATGGTTCTTTAATGCAAATATAACTGACACAATCACATTGACTAAGACAAACACATGGTGACCTAGCTGTAGAAGCACACCTGCCATCCAGTGGCATATGCTGTACCTACCATGTCACCGAGACTTTCGCTCACTTTCAAGATAAAACCTACAGAGGAATGAGCCGAACAGTCAACGCATCGGATTAAGCAGCAGGCAATGATACCATCCACCTCCAAGAAACCTCCCTAACCTTCAGAAGGATGATCTTTACTTCATATTCTGCACTTTGAGCTTCAACTGAAAATTCTATTGGTAATCTTTTTAGAATAGTAAACGCACTGTGGTGCCCATTTGGTAAGTTCTTTCAATGAATATATATCATAAGGACTAACATAGGAAAGGATATACTTTTAAAAAACTGTCATCAAGGGTGTAAACCTCAATGTAAAAAAAAATCCTAGAGAAAATCGGACTTTACTTAAACAGGAGGATTGATTAAGTCTGGAACACTTGGAGGTGGAGGTACAGGTTGCAGCTCAGGGGCCATCCATAAATGACGTCACGCAAAATTTGACCATTTTTGACCCCCCATCACGTTTTTTGCCAAATTTGCAATGCTGAAGGTATATGGAAAATTAATTCCGTCACGCCGAGCCTGACACCCCCCCTCTCCACCCTCCAGCGTGACATTTGTGGATGGCCCCTATTAAGGAGCAGATGGTACAGGACACCATATGCCACAAATGCATGCAGGGGACAAACATGGTTCTTCTTCACTCTTCTTGCAGTCACATCATAAGTCAAAAAGTGGAATCAGTAGTAACACTGCAAATGTTAGCTAGTTATGTGGGGTTGATGCAAACAACAACTTCAGGCATGTCCAAATGTGACCATTTATCCCATTACTAACAATGAGTATACATAAAAGGAGATATACAAAGGCTTTTCCAAAACATGGAAAATAATCTAAAATTTTGGAATAACCATGTGAACTATGAATACTTGAAATCAGTGGGAAACAAGTATGGATTTCATTTCAGATGAATGAATATGTGAAGTGTTTTGGAATAGAAAATATCAAGAGGTGGTTTCAAGCTACAAAGTATATAATTTTGATTCCAGTGTTCTTTTGTAGATTCTACATATAGCATTGCTACGCCAGTGTTCTAGTGGTTCACCAAACTGTCAGGTGGTGGAAGTTTTCTTATGATCAAGCACATACAAAGTACATATATGTGCAAGTAAGTAGAGATTCAATCCTTAAATCACCTGTTGCCAAACATGAGGAATTCATAAATTTTTTATTACAGAAAATCACAAGAAACATGCTTCATTTTTTCTAAGCAAATTTTTCTTCTCCTTCAACAATCATTGGCATTTATAGGTATAGACATGTACATTGTGAGGATGAATTCAATCAGCTTTCATTTAATTGTTGTTGTACTTACTATTCTTCTAAAGAAACACGTAAGACCCCAAGGTTGGCAACACTGTGAAAGGTATGGGAAAATAAGTAAGAGTTGATACTGACCATTCAGTAGTAGCCTTGGAGAGGTCCACTTCAGCTAGATTGATGACTACTTGTCCCATGTGCACACGTGCCTTGGAGAACATTGAGTTCTTATTCTTCACTTGGATATCTAGTGTTCGCTGTATCACCTGATTCAACGGCAGTTGCCATTCAAATCTGTGGATAAAACCACATTCTGTACTTATAACATTTTTTGAGATATCAATTGGTTCAAAAGTGAAGTTGCTTGTATTTGTTTTTAATCTTTTCTTTTTACACAACTACCGTAAATCCTCGCGCATAGGAAGCCCCTCGCGTATAGGACGCATCCTGAATTAAGCAAGATCATATAGCACCCACTTAGAGTCAAATTTTATTCATTTTAGTCCTGTTCTTTAGTATGAAATCCTCACCTATAAGATGCACCCAGACTTGGTATAGGTTCTATAGGACGCAGATGATGTAATTCAGGTCTATAAGCCGCGTCTTACAAGCGAGGATTTAAGGTAAGACCCATCTATTTATCTATCTGGACACAGGCAAACCACTGAAGTTCTTATACAATTGGATGATACATAAGATAACAACTTGCTTAAGAAAAAACACAGGGGCTTACGTTTCATCAAAGATGGGTGTGAGGTTATTCTTTACAGTTTGCGTCTTGCGCTTGCTTGCGGATGATTTGTCTGGGAGCAAGTAGAGACGGACGTAGGGGTCAGCCAGTTGGTCGTCATCGCATGGAATAAGGTCCCTGTGCAGACAAAAATGTTGACACTGAATTAACTTGAAGACTGTAATGGAAAATCTTTTTCAAAAACTTTGGCCTCAAAAGAAAATATCTAGAGTTATTTTATGTCAACTTGGAGGATGATAGAATCAACTACCGGGGTACCTACTTATATAGGCCCTGCATTTCACTATAAAAGCTCCTTGCCACTGTCCTTATCAAGAGCAATATCAAATTTTGAGCAGTTCCCAAAGTTCTTATAAACTAAGTCGATATATAGAAGAAAAATTGTCTCCCAAGATCTAATACATGCTTTGTGTATATTTTGCCACCTTGTGATGGCACTGAGGGGAAGGCGCCCACACCTCACACCTAGCCATGGGTGTGAATAAAGCTGTTTTCAATGAGTGTGTCTTGATACCTTTACACACATGTACTTTGATCCACTAAATGAGGCTCTACACATTTTAGAGCTGGATTTTCTATAATACTGGTAATTCGAAACTGCACAGCAAAAAAATGTCTGTGTTAATTTCTGAATCGTCCAATTACCGGTAATAACGTTACCCCTAACATCTACACAACACAATGCATAACAAGGCAAGTATAGAGGAAATAACTGCCCGTGATACTTACACACATTTGTGAACTACAATGATAAGACGGCTGCGTTGGGAGCTGTAGCGTAGGGTCAGCTGAATTTTTCCTAGTCCCATGTCACCCAAACTGGAGGTTGTTGGACAAATGGCAAAGCATATATTCTTGTTCTTCAAATAAAGGAAATTGTTAACCCAAAATCTATGCATAAACTATGATAAAGTAAGTATATATCAAAATATTACATGAGTATTATGTCTTTAGATCAAATGCATGACCACCTTTTAGAGTCTCTTTGTATCACTGAAAAAATGCATATAGAATCATAGTTCCGTACTGGGTCTATTACAACAATAAATAGAAAAATACCCTTCTTATGTAATCATAAATAAGTTTCACCATAATCTTACCCGCCAATCTTTCTCTGGCGGAGTTCAGATCCGTTGCGTTCTAATGTGGATGATGCGTTACTGATCGTGTCTCCATCTCCGAGTAAGAACTCAGCTGCAGCTGATGTTTCCTGTGCAGCTTGTGGAATGATGTCCTCAACCCCAATAGGCTCTAGGGGCTGTAAAGGTAGAAAGGTGTGGACATCTCAAGAATGGCAGAAAGTAGAGACTGTTATACATTAGTATATGCTAGGTATTGCTAAATCATTCCACCTTTAACATTTGGTTCAACAAGTATGGCATACATCTTAACTGGCTGTATGGCACCAATTACCCTAAATTCTCTCGTATAAGCCACGGCTAGTACCAGGGTGCGGCTTATATGAGGGTATTTTACACTATAAAATAGTACTGAACTACCAATTTTCAAGCCTTTGCTATGGCTATAAGCTTCTCCCAAAGTTAGGGGTGCAGCTTATACGAGGCTAGTACGAGAGAATTTGCAAAAGTATCTTTTTAATACTACATCCAGGTACTACCGTAATCTCCCGCGTATAAGGCGCAGCCCGCGTATAAGGCGCACCCCCAACTAAGGGAGGCCTGTCCCACGTATAAGGCGCACCCCTAAGAGCAGATTTTTTGTTAATGTAGTACTGTTCTATAGTAAAAATACCCCCCTATAAGGCGCACCCCAAACTCAAGGCAATTTTCCTCCCACGTATAAGACCCAGCAGCCTTTTGTTTGGCATATAAGACGCACCTTATACGCGGGAGATTACGGTATCTGCCATAAAGAAATTCACAATCTAATCTATAAAAGTAATTCAAATTTGTTGACTTATTGTTTTGAAAGCCTCACCTTACTATTATGATGAATTAATTTATTGACCTTTCTTTATTTCAAGAAGTACTACCTTGGAAGGGGCAGGGGTTGATTCAGCTTTAGCTGGGGCTGGTTCTGCTGGTTTGGCTGGTTTTTCCTCAGATTTGCTGGCAGCTGGTGCTGCTTCGGCAGGGGCAGCTTCGGGTTCTTCAACTGGGATGGGTGGGTCATCCCGGGCCCAGTCTTCTGGTAAATCAGCTGTAAGCACCTGTAAGGTAATAAACATACTGATACTTCTGACCAACTCACAATGTGCCATAAGGTAGACATGTCAAAAGGTTGTAAATCACTGATTTTAACAGTAAATAAAAAGATAATCATATTCTGCAATTTTAGCTAGACAGCAATTCAGCAAAGGCAATGAAAAAGAACAGTTTTTAACACTAACTTTGGAACTTTTTATTGAAAGTTTTTTTTTAAATGTAGCCTGGTATTGATTCAAAGGTAACCCTTTACCAGTGTGTGCAAACATGTCAAACAGTCACTAGACACCTGAACCTGTCTACTCTTTTGCTCTCCTGTATCCATAAACCCCCACACAACCTTTTACACATCCACACAGTCCTACATACCCACACAGCCATGTATACACCCACACAGCCCTGTACACACCCACACAGCCCTGTACACACCCACACAGCCCTGTACACATCTACACAGCCCCGTACACATCCACACAGCCCTGTACACACCCACACAGTCCTACACACCCACACAGCCCTGTACACACCCACACAGCCCTGTACACATCTACACAGCCCCGTACACATCCACACAGCCCTGTACACACCTACACAGCCCCGTACACACCCACACAGTCCTGCACACATCCACACAGTCCTACATACCCACACAGCCCTGTACACACCCACACAGCCCCGTACACACCCACACAGTCCTGCACACATCCACACAGTCCTACATACCCACACAGCCCTGTACACACCCACACAGCCCTGTACACACCCACACAGCCCTGTACACACCCACACAGCCCTGTACACATCTACACAGCCCCGTACACACCCACACAGCCCTGTACACACCCACACAGCCCCGTACACATCTACACAGCCCCGTACACACCCACACAGTCCTACACACCCACACAGCCCTGTACACACCCACACAGCCCTGTACACACCCACACAGCCATGTATACACCAACATAGCCCTGTACACACCTACACAGCCCTATACACACCCACACAGCCCTGTACACATCTACACAGCCCCGTACACACCCACACAGCCCTGTACACACCAACATAGCCCTGTATACACCCACACAGCCCTGTACACATCTACACAGCCCCGTACACACCCACACAGCCCTGTACACACCAACATAGCCCTGTACACACCCACACAGCCCTGTACACACCCACACAGCCCTGTACACACCCACATAGCCCTGTACACACCCACACAGCCCCGTACACATCCACACACCCCTGTACACACCCACACAGTCCTACACACCCACACAGCCCTGTACACACCCACACAGCCCTGTACACATCTACACAGCCCCGTACACATCCACACAGCCCTGTACATACCCACACAGTCCTGCACACACCCACACAGCCCTGTACACACCCACACAGCCCTGTACACACCCACACGCCCTGTACACACCCACACAGCCCTGTACACACCCACACAGCCCTGCACACACCCACACGGCCCTGCACACACCCACACAGCCCTGTACACACCCACACAGCCCTGCACACACCCACACAGCCCTGTACACACTAACACAGCCCTGTACACATCCACACAGTCCTACACACCCACACAGCCCTGTACACACCAACATAGCCCTGTACACACCCACACAGCCCTGTACACACCCACACAGCCCTGTACACATCTACACAGCCCCGTACACATCCACACAGCCCTGTACACACCCACACAGTCCTACACACCCACACAGCCCTGTACACACCCACACAGCCCTGTACACATCTACACAGCCCCGTACACATCCACACAGCCCTGTACACACCCACACAGTCCTACACACCCACACAGCCCTGTACACATCCACACAGCCCTGTACACATCTACACAGCCCCGTACACACCCACACAGCCCTGTACACACCCACACAGTCCTGCACACATCCACACAGTCCTGCACACATCCATACAGCCCTGTACAGCCCTGCGTGCCCACAGAGACCTGTTTATGTGCCGATACCGTTGTACTCTTTGTCACAGCCTCTAACATGTCTACAAAGCATCCAAAGTACGTCAACAAAACTCTCAGCACATTGAGAAAGCTAAGCACGTTCAAAGGCTTTACATTACTGGCATTGTTCTTTTTTGAGTGGAAATGTTAGTAAAATGGAAAAAAAAAATAACAAAAGCTGTAAAAATCAGTACATATTTATCAATATCATCTCATCCATCAAAAGACATGGTCAGCCCATTCAAGCAAGCATTGATGGGCAGGGCTCTGCAAAGAGGAAAAATCTGGGTTACTTGGAAGCGGCTGTATTCTCATGCACTATGAAAAGGTGACATTCTGAAAGTGATGAATAAAAGTATTGATACTTAAGTCCTGATCTTTACTAAGTATAAAATCAAAAACTGAGTCAAAAAATGCCACTAAGGCACAAATCCTTACATTTTCCATGACTTGAGCAAAGAATTTGGTGACATATTTCTAAACATGATTCTTTCCCTTCAAAATGTCACCCTGCCTATTGCATGGGGCTAATATAGGTCAGAGTTAAATCGGCTAGTCAGGCCTTCTGCAATTAGACAGCGATTAACCAACCATGCAGGGATTTGGTTAATAGTTAGTCAATATGTTAATTGAGCATTATACTAGTAACGCACATCAGATTTCTCCTTCAGGCCAGAAACGTGTGACTTCTCCTTCTGTGCTAATTTGGCTGATGCTGTGGGTATTGGCTTTTGAGCCGATTTCTCTGAACCAAATCGCTTTTCTCTCAGAGTAAGACTTTCAGGCTCCTTCTCTTTTGCCTTTGGGGCCATTGTTCTTTCTGGCACACCTTGTTTCTCAGTGGCAGGAGCCTTCTCATTCTTTTTATCCACCTGTTCTTTTGCAGGTGCTATTTCTTCTTCTTCTTCTTCAGTGTAATTTGGGGGTTTGTCTTTACTTAGAATCTGAATGAAATGGAAAGAAGACCATCCAACTGGAAAAACTGCTATCACTACATTTTCGTTATGACATTTGTTGTATAAAGCTTATGAGTTTGCTATGATTATTGCAAGAGAAAGATTAAGGAAATCCAAGAGCCTAATTTTACCACTCAGTACTGTTAGAATGTTGAGATTTATTAGAGTAACATATACTGAGTTTGTATGTCAAAAGTATCTCTTGCATATAAAGCTATTGGAAAACAGCTTGTGCCATTCATACACTGAAACACACCTAAAAGATGGATACTTTTCTTCAGCCGAGGTACTACATAGCATGAAAGTGTCACCTCCCATACCCAACTCTATATTCTCTACATCAGTTTAATATTTGGATCTAAGGCCACACCAAAAAATTAAGTTGGTCAACAGATCGTCCTTTCCATATTGGAAATACAAGTTTTCTCTTTGTGATGTTTGGCAAATTTTTTTTTTTGAATAAAAAAAAATTTGCTCGCCTCACTTTTCCAGCAAGGAATCCATTGGATGCCAAAAGAATTCTTCTTCTTCTTCTTCTTCAAAAAAAAAAAGGGAATTCACTCGCTCTCACCATTTTTTTCCAAACCAAAATCCGTAGACCAACTTTTTTTTTGGTGTTGCCCAAATTCTTTTTTTCTTTCTTTCAAAACTCTTTTAGAAATCCATGCATACAACATATTCATATTACCCTAGTTGGGGATTAGCATAACCAAATCTCACTGAACTGAAGCTTTACAGTTTGGTACAAAGGCTCAAGTCAACACAAAAAAGACATAAAATATACATACACAACATTCTAACAACAACATTAGCATGGTTAAATATATATATAGACACTATGGACCTACCCTAAGCACAATACGCATATTGATCTTGGACTGGGGTCCGGAGTTCCTCAGTTGGTAGGGTTGGTTTACGGTCATGTCAGGCATGGACAGCAGTGACTTCAGTGACACTGTCAACACACCCAGCTTCTTCTCCTTGTTGCTGCTATCCAACACCTAACGCACCCAAAGATAAACACAAATGATTTAGCACTGAACTTTGAATAATAAAACTCAGTGTATAACCATTCATTGTATTATTCCTGCAAGGGTCTGAAAGGGTGGGGTGTCAGAACTGAAAGGGAAGTTTAATTTCCTCAGTTAGTACCTACTGGAGAAATGCTCATTCAATCAAACACATTATGCTCATGGTTCTATGGTTGAAGATACATTTCTCATTGTAAGAAAGAAATGAATCTCAATATTCGGACTGGAGGACCTAAACAATCCATAATCTGGTCAACCAAAGACTGCTTCTCATACTTCATGCATCAAATTATTGGCAAATTAACATAATACTACAATTCTATTAAAGAAAATACTATAGGGTGGATGTTGTGTACACAGGAATATTTCTTAGTATTGATGAATCAATAAAAAATCATAAAGGGTGTGACTTTTTTTCTGTTTGAAAAGGCACAAGGAACATAAAGTTTGAAATATTCATACACTAAGTGCATCAGACTATTCAACATCAAAATGATTCCCAGTAAGCTTGACATCAAAACTATAGGCATGGGAAGAAATGATCCTTGGTGCAAACACTATGATATTTCTTTTTGAATTTTTATCATATATTTTCATTTTCTTCTTTCTCTTGTTGGATTGAGGAGAAAAAAAAGATGTTTAGATGCAAATTGAATTGTCTAGTAACAACCAAAAGAATGTATGATTATTCTTTTGGTATAAGCATATGTTTAAAAAGGATTGTATTGGTTGTCTACTTTTCTAAATTGTCACAGGGAGAGGACTAGGTAATGAGTAGGAGGCAATAATGGCAATGGATATGTTCAAGGTAAGGTTCCTGGACTGTAATATATCATAGGGTTAAGTTTTATGCAATCTTTAACGGTTTAATGACATCATCAAAAATTGAAAAACAATGTGCTTGACAAGGCATCAAATGTCTTTATGCCTATGCTGTCATGGGTAGCAGGGGGTGGGTAGAGGGTTGACTACCCACATGCAATGGCAATATTCCAAAGTATTTTTACTAGATAATTCTTAGGGGGCAACAGTGTCCATTATGATTTATATTTTCAGAAAGTGCTTACAATATTAGTATCAGCTTATGTGCTTATGAAACAGTGTGGAGGAAGGGAATAGGGAGTCGAGACAAGAGCATGTTGATAATTGTGTACAAAGGAGAAGAACTTCAGCTTTTAACGGCCTTTGCAAACACGGGGCTTACTGCCAGAACAGGTTGGCAAGGCTATGGTTGTACAGACTAGAATCAGACGACCAGCCTATGCAGTATTTGTACGTTTTCTATGTCAGATCAGATTACAAATTTACTCTTGAATCGGTGGCAGATTCATAGTTAATTATCACAGCAATTCCTCTTCACATACATCTACCTAAGCAAATTATTTCTTCTATGAACTAGCAGATATGTGCCTACTATATCACAAGAATGAATTACAAGACATTACCCATAACCATGGGGGTGTTGACAGTAATCACTTTACTATTGAAAGGATATTTAAAATACCAAGCAACCCCAAAATTACAGTTACAGTTTAAGTTATTTTTCACTTCATATACTTCAGGGAGACCAAAATTTCACATGTGTGGATTTTTTCTCACCTTACATGTGTCAAACTGTAATTATTTTTGATCACACTTTTAATAATTGATGTGAAACTGATTTAAGAATAAATTTCATGACAAAGATTATCCAGTAAATATATGTATAACATGAATTAGAATAAAAGACAAAGTCCCTGCAATATGGTCATACCCATCATTTTTTTTTTAAACTCACCTCACCTGTTTAGTATCACATAGTATTGTTTTGCATAGAATTCTCTTTTCCTCTCCTATGAGGTCTTCCAAGCTACAGGAATATTACCTTCTCCATTCCCCCGTCCTTTTCTCCTCCAGTAAACCACTACCACATATATAGGATTTTAATTGAAAAGATGTCTGATTTCATTTGAAGGATAAGGAGTTCAGAATATTACCGGTATGTAGAAAATTAGTTGAAAAGGGACCAATTACATAAACATAATACAACATGGGTAGAACACCTCCTGGAGGCCATTTCACCGCATTTAATACAATAAACACGGACGTCCGTATTTTAAATACGGACATCCGTGTTTCAAATTTCTGTCCATATTTGAACACCTACTGCCTCCTTCCCCCTCCGTATTTGAAATATACTTCATATTGTAAATGCGGAGGGGGGAGGGGGCAGTAGGTGTTCAAATATTGACATAAATCTGATACACGGACGTCCGTATTTAAAATACGGACGTCCGTGTTTATTGTATTAAATGCGGTGAAACGGCCTCCTGGGAAGACATACAAATTCTATGGATGACAATAGCCTGAAACAATAAACACATACACAATTAAAGTAAATCAAACATGCAGAGCAGAGTGTAGGGGATGTGAAAGCAGGATACAGCATAAAAAACAATAGTTTGAAGCATGCAAGGTAATAAAGCAACTCAAGCAAAGTAAGTGTGATTATGTTTGAGTTTATAAATGCATGAAATTAATATAAGTCAACAACAATTGCTATCAACATTTGATAAACATATTTTTTTCTTAAAAATTGGTATTTTTCTTTCATGCTTTCTTGAGTTGCGATATTTCTGTGTGTGTGTGACAAAGAAGTAGTCATAGCATAATCTGTTCTCAGGAATTGGCTAAACAGTTTCAGGTTCAAGAACACAATATAAAGGACCATCAGATTTTTTTTCCACAGACATACTAATAGTACATAACAAAATGCCCTAAAAATAAAAATGAAGCACTTCTATAAATAATACAAAATGAAAATTAAAAAGCAGCCTTAATCTGTACTCTTTTTACCCTATGCATTTACTTATCTAAAATGTATCCTTATACCTCCATACCTCCCATGACCATAAGTTGAATTAGGTTCCCAAAAACGTTAGAGTTAGTACAATGTACTAAGCTATGTTATTACTAAGCATACCCGCATTCCCGAAAATCCTCATCTGGTTGTTTGTCATCTATTTGCGCAAATGGCACTCTGCATATAAGGCCATATTAGTAGCAGGGTTATGAAAATATGTACCTCTCCCCTTAACTACCTTTCTGCCTTAAGCAAAATATTTCATCCCTCATAAATCACAAGAATTTCAAACATCCATCTGTTTTTTCTTGTCTAGGAATGTCAAGCAAAATAGATCTAAGGTTTATTTTGATGTGTCCTACAATGTGAACATTAAGTTTTTTCTGCAAAATATCACTTGCACATGTGATAATGTGCAACAACTACTGCACGTCAAAATTGAATGGATACTGAAATGTATTCCATAAAAGAAAATTAATAATGTGATAACCCGCTAGGCCAGGGAAAAAAAATATGTATATTTTCATCTTATCTGGAAGAAAGTGATTTGACCAATTGCTTGTGAAAGATAAGAAATTTCCTTGTACCAAACATGTCTCAAGGAGTGTATTGTCCAGTATGTGGGTATGACTTGGCATGAAAAGCATTTGGCTTGCACTATTTTTACCCTGAGCGATGAAGCGGAGGGATAAACCTGTATTCAATGGTAGATTCAGACATAGGTCATTGTGTCTTCTGCATGCGGAAAATACCAGGTACAACTAGATTTATGAAAAAAAAATCCACTACCTAGGATTACCCCTGTGCAAGAGACATTGAATATGATTATGTGAGCAATGCCCATTTCCTGGCTTGGAGATGCTCTACAATAATAAGGCTAAGGTCAGTGCATTCACATTGTTCAATTACATCTAGTAAATGTAACTGGTGATCATATTGCAACCTCCTACCTTCTTTTTGGAGTTAGAATCATACACCTGGAGAGAAAGTTCATGACAACATGTTTTGTATTTTGCCTATGGTAAAACTAAACTGGGTCTGGGTATCAATTCATCAATAAAAGGTATTTTCCCCATCTCCATGTATACAAACAGCTAATCTCATTTTTGATTTTGGATCAAAAATAGATAAGAATAAATGAATTACTAATCTGTGAAAGGAAACCCCTTAAGATATTCAGTTCTAAGCATTTAGCTGATCCAACATTTTGCCTTTTTAGCTGTTAGAATGGAAATGCACCATTTTGTTAATTTGAAATAAGGTGAGAATTCCAGATAACAATGAAAAGAAAGTGGCATTCCTGAGTGAGGGAACATATAATAAGTTTCTGTTTATGTTTGTCCATCAATAGATAGGAACTAGAACAGTTTTACCAGTGCAAAACCAGGACAAAAGACTACACCTTTTCTGTATATTGATTACACATACTAATGCCAGAGAATTTGTATATATATTTTTGTAATCACCGCAAACAGGTCTAGCTTCAAAGTTTTCACTCTTTTTTGCTAACCTGTCAATAGTAATTGCATACCGGTAACAGGCCAACATGATAGAACGCCACATGTCATCCACCAAGTGTAAAATCCTCAATTTACAAGATATTGTGTTAAAGATGATAGCAGAAATTCGTATGTTTATAAACATAATGTTTTCAGCTGAATAACTGTACAACAATGAAATAAACTTATCATTTAACATAATTATAAATTCACACAGATCACAAAGCTAGAGATCCCTGCTTAGATCTATCTTGATGTTATCATCACATGATATGTAATTTATCTAGTTCGAGGCAATAAAGGTGATTCTCTTGATAACTTCATTGCACTGCAGATAGTATTACAGGTAGCATTAAGGATGGCAATAAAAATGTTACTTATTCTTACCTCAACAAGCATGTCTTGGTTCCTGGGATCGTGAACGAGGAACTGGAAGTTCTCTTCCCACTTCGGGTCGGATGTCTTTGGTTTGGGAATGCTCTTCTCCACCAGGTTTCCAAGGGTCAGTTTCACATATGGGCTAGGCTCTGACATCGACTTCTTTGACCGCTGCAAATTAATGGTGGAAACAATTAAATCTGTTAATATGTTTTCTCATTTGCCATTAATACAATGCCTATACTAAGAAAGGATAAAAAGACTGAACACTGTGCAATGGCTATTCATTATATGAGCATTTCAAAGGAAGCTAAATTTCTTCTCCCTCTATTGTCTTCCATGTATAACTTTCAAACTTGCTATGAATTCTGATGAAAGTCCAAAGATATCTTTTTTGGTTTTGTACAAGAACCTAAGGTAGTGACTTGAATAAATTGAATTCAAAGTAAAATTTAAAATCCACAATTATTGCAAGCACATACAACCATATGATGCAGAATATCCAAATTGTCTTTTGATTATACAAAAATGAAATACCATACTTTTGCATGGCAATCCCTCATTCAATTCCTAATACCAAGAAAGGAAACCCATGCAAAATATGAAAGAGAAGGCGAGCTGCAAAGCCCTAGGGCAGAACCCATTCTTTCATTGTTATGATATCTGAATGAACCATTGCAGGTCAATACAAAAGCTGTATTCTAAGTAAAACTGTCCAGATATGAGTGTTGTTTCTTAACAAACTTAATTAACAGACACTCATATCTCTTTCCCATGGGAATATATGTCAAACATCACCAATCAATGACGGGGAGGAAACAGAATTCTATATTTGGCAGGTTGTTGCACAAAAGCACCCGGCCTTGCAGATATGGCCCAAAGTCTCCATCGCCTACCTGTAGCTCCATGTTATATATTTCTTTTACATTAGCATTCCTTATCATGGCATACTCGAGTGAATTAGATACAGATAGAAATTGTGTTTACTTGTGTTTATATATCCACAAATATTAATGGTTAATGGATCCATCAAAGCCAACCGGCAAAAGCTTTTGAACAGCAACCTGTGTATTAGTATCAATATTGTTCTGGAGACCCCTTTTACCAGGGGATTCAAAAATATGTCAAAGTATATGGGAGACTCTTAAAAGTCACCTCATTGCTGTTTTCTTGAGAAATTATCAGAAAAGGACAGTCTGTCTACAGGTGATAATACTGTGTTATCTGAAACTGGGTACAATGTTGTGGGTATTTGGTACCATGTTATGTTGTGCCAGTGACTTAAGAAGCACCTCAAACTCACTTCTCCTTAGACTATGGTGTGTTATTTAGTGGAGAAACATGTGGACGTTTTAGGTACCTATGCTACTACCCTATGGAGTATGATAGTACATTGTTTCTTGCATTTTCACATCTATTTTTAATCAGACATTTTAGGGCCTTCAAATTTACACTCTAACTTTCTGCTAATACATGAAATTCAGTACATGGATAGAAATATATTAATGGAAACTTTCTTTATAAACAAAACATAGATCCTAGGTCCTTTTATTCACCCTCAGTCCCTGAAAGTCCATGTTAAATTTGGAAATCAATATTTGCTTAATTTTGATTTCAACCTGTTTCTGATACCCTCACTTAACCCGAGGTAATGCTAATGGTGGTGATTCTGGGTTTAACTGCCACCTGCCATCCAACACTGGTGGCCGGCTG
Source organism: Acholoe squamosa (assembly GCA_949317995.1). Classification (NCBI taxonomy): domain Eukaryota; kingdom Metazoa; phylum Annelida; class Polychaeta; order Phyllodocida; family Polynoidae; genus Acholoe; species Acholoe squamosa. Next base: position 22,714,968 of record OX439048.1, read on the forward strand.
GCATTATTTCAGTGCGAGAAGTACTCTGCTGCTGCTGGCAACTTCAAGACCATTTGATTTCTTTATAATACATTTTAAAGCTCTGAATAAAAGGTGCACATTGTAAGGGTCAGGCCAAGGAGTGGAGAGGGATGTTGGGGGTGGGGATTTCCCTAAATGACATGTGCTTTGGTATGACATTCTTATAGGTATGGAAGGGTTTCACAACAGGTCTGATGGTGCAGTCCTAAGAGGATTGGGTATATATGCATGACTATTACTCTAGAATCAATATATACACAGTTCAAAGCTGCTAAAAACCAAATATGGTTGTAATAAACTGGTTTTGGTAGGTTCAAATATAATTCCAAATGCAACCAACATTGTCAAAAGGGACTTGATTAGTTGCTATCTATGAAATACACTGTTCTTAGATAGGAGAGCACTATTAATGACAACATATGGTAGATACAAACTAAATTATAGTTTACAGGTCCAGATGAACTCCTTCCTTTATGATAATCTTAAAACACATATACCTTGTCAAAAACAAGCCTGAACATCAAAACATGTTCATAATCTTTTTTCAATTTAAGGAACTAAATCGTGGTTAAAACTAGGACCTGTCAACTATTGTGTAAAAAAACAATATCATAAGTATCATCAACAGCATAACAGATCCAGTTCTGAAAATGGTAGGGAATATTCTAGAATATTTAATTCCAAGTAAGATTATTCCAAAGTTGGTAGCGCACAAATCACACCTCGCTCTCATAACTTACCATCTACTTCACTCTTACCTTTGACTTTGGAAGTGTAATCAGAGAAAGAATTTATCAGGCAAATCATAGAGGAATCTTATGGCCGTGCAATAGAAAATTATTCAATACCAAACAACTTCAAAATTGCTATACAGAAAGAGATCTTGAGTCTAAAATTTTAAAGAGTTATCAAAACAGAATAGTTTTTATTTTTTAGAATTCAAGATCCTGTTAAATGTTGGGTTTGACACAGTGAATACAGTTGGGCAGAATATTGTTCTAGTACCAGCTGAAATAGGGGCGTTTAATATGTTTTCCACTTTGAAGGTAGGAAAGGAATCTTTGATCTCAAACTATGAAAATGGGAAGAAAAAAAAAACAACAAGCAAACAATAAGCAAATTTCCAAGAACAAATCACAGGAATATGATACAAAAGATATAAGAACAAATTTATTTTCCCATAAAGTTTACCTACCGGTAGTGCTTTGGCAGAATCAAGGTGAACCATGAGTAGAGCTGACGAAAGGTGGTCTTCAGTGATTGATGATATTTCTTGTTCCTGGTTTGACTTAACTGCCTATAATTGAAAAGGATTGCAGTTGAGTTATTGCCACTATTGATCTCAACTTTTCAATCCAATAAAATAACTTGTAAAGTGCTATTTCATATTTGAGGGGAATGACTCAAGCCATATACTCAAAATTAAATTGACACAGGAAACATGTAAAGCACGAATCATATAAATAGCATATAAGAATCTATTACAGATACTGATACATAGATAATCATAATTATCCTATTTTACACTGACATAACTTTTGGGGGAAAATATGAAACATACATTTATGGGAACAAACACCAAGCTGAGGGTATGGAGGGTTAAATATGAACATACACAAAACAAAATCAAAGCTTTTTCCAACATATCCATCGAACCAACATTTCCAATAATGGTAACAAAAAATATGTGTATTCAGTGGGGATTTGTTGGGTCAAACAAGAAAATAAATCCTGACACAAGAATAAATGATAAACATGTATATTTAGACACAAAAACATTATTGGGGAAAATTTGGAATTTACAGGTTACTAGAGGTGACTTTAAGGAACTGTGCCAAGGGTTTTGCCTAGCCTATCTTAGGGTAATTATGTTAGTTTTTGCATAGTTCACAGGTTACAAGAGTAATTTGTGGCAGTATGAACTTGAATACTTTATATTATTTTGTGTATCCCACCAATCTGAATGCAGACCATGAAAACATTTCATGTATAACAACCTCATTCTGGGGAAGGAACTTTGATGTACATCATCATAGTCAGTAACTGGCAATAACTGGAAGAATAGATGTAAACTGTACTTCAGGTTTAGTTGAGTGTCCCTCCTGAACACTAACTTTATACAGGTTTCATAAAGTTGGTCAATCTGCATGGGTCAACCACAACATGCATTTCGCATTAATGTTACTGTAAGCAGCGATTCAATGATATGGACCCTACGGGTGCCCAAGTCACCTACTCTTGTGTGATCAGGCGCTTGTTTAAGCCAGTCTTCACATCCACCGCACTGAAATCCAGCAAGGATTCTCACCATTTCGTAATGTTATGTCAAATAAACCTGAATGAATTTCTATCATTGAAATTCCCACTCAATATGAAATCACATGAAGTATCACCAAGTCCTCAAGACTAGGTCTTTTGCAAAAGAAGTTGGCATGTTACATTTTATGGGCTTCTATTGAATTTGGGGTGGTGGGTAGTTCTTCAAGATAAAAAAGAAAGATACTAAGTGAAGATGTTCACTTTGGAAAAGAAGTGCAAGAGATGTTAGAGCCCCTAGATCAACCAGGATTTCATATGAACTGAGGTGTACAATCTTAAATGAGAGGAATCTACAGGGGACCGGGAAATGTGCAAAGGTATTTCACTTCACAGAATATATAATACTGGAACCAAGGATGTATGACACTGGTAAAGGTTATGAATCCTGCCAAGTATTCAGGCCATCACCTGTAGATTGATCCATCTTAACAACAATGTCCTTGCCTATGTTTTACATTGAAACCGAAAGGTATCATGAGAATATGGAAGGCCACCAGTGTAGGAGAACCAAGATAGACTCTTTCCATCTATATTAGAGTTTGAATACTTACAAAGTTCTGTGCACATTTAGAAATGTTGAATGAAACATATTGAATATAACTTAGTCTTCTTTTTCTAAAATTTTGGGTTAATATTACTTTACACATAGAATCAATTTAGTACAAACTCACACAGTATTGACAGGTTTTAATCACAGATCACAAATCACAAATAAAGTCTCATGTATACCAGACTTAGGCAGTAGCATTAATTTTGTATGTGCACTCTTTAACTATGTACATATGGAAGTATTTAGAATGAAATATGTAGATATCTATAGCTTGTCTGTAGCCACATCTCTAATGCATTACCGAATCTTTTTTTGACAATCTACGGTTCATCACAGCCTGGTAAAATAACAAAGCACGTAACACAAGAAAATCATTAAATGTTATTGGGATTTTATAATCAATGAAACAATGCACCCGAAAAAATGTTGAAGTTCCAGCTCAGAAAAGATCCTATGAAAGTTTCAGATATACAAAAAAGGGAAATACAAAACCTGTCATGTCATTAGAATCAAAAACTGCATAGTTCATGAATTTGAAAAGTGTCCTCCACTGTGTACAATGTTAGAAGGAACTGATGACATTGGAGCACTGACACACATGTGGCGATTACACCACTCAAATCATCTGGGTAAAATATTCTTGAAGTAACTTTGCTATACAAAGTTAAGTTGATTTATGTAAATTACTTTGCAAAATACTATGTCAGTGAATAAGTTTTGTAACAGGTATAGTTTTTGTTGTATTTGTTTAATTTTTCTCCTGCTTGTCAGTGGTGGATTCAGATATGGGACAAGGCGGCACATGTCTGCTCCTTTATGCTAGTACTTTATTTCTCTATTAGGCCTCAAATTTAGCCAAAAATGGGGTGTGTACCTCCTCCTTTAATCCCAAGGCAGGGGCATGCCTCTCCCATTTGCAAATCCTGGATCTGCAAACCTTTATTACAACCTGTGCTCACACAATTACTGTACAAGCAATAGCGCAAGAGGAATGATTTCATTAACGGGGGGATGAAGAGGAGAATATATGGAATCCCAACCGTAATGAAGAAAAATTAGGCAAAGTCTTTTTTTAAACATTTCTAAAAAAAAAAAAGAAGATGAAATCCATAAACCAACTTATTTCTGAGATATAGATGTATACATGAATGTGTATACACATATTACTTTAATTCTAGTTCATTTCAGCACACAAAGTAAACCCTCCAGATGGTTTGAGCTTCATAATGTAACAAACTTACAGAACTGTACTCGCTTGCACGGATATGACGAGCATTTTCTTCCTGGGTTACATTTAAAAGCATACGACACCCTAAGCACAGAACGAATGATTGTAATCTAGGTGGTAAGGGGAAGGGCAATTGCACACATTTTCATGGAATACTGCAAGGTGCCAAGATAACTCATCATTTTAGTATGATGTTCTAGGAGTATGTAAGCATTAGGGATGTGCTCTTCTAGAGGTATACAAACATAAATGACTAAATCAATGAACAATCATTATATTTGACAGGAAACAGGCAAAAATAAGTCTTGTCATCTTATAATACTTCATTTATTATTGTACCTGTATTGATAATATAGTCAATAGACAATACATAACCCATTTTGTACACTATGGTAAACCTTATTATATGAAGAAAAAAAATTCTCACTCATTGCTATGTCAATAAATGTATAATTCCTGTTTTCTGTCAAAGGAATTTAAGACCATTTGAAGTATAACACGAAATCAATAAAACATCATTCAAGAGCTTTACATAAACTCTGATAAGTCAGGACAGAAGCATGTTTGTGCTTCATAATGACTCTACTATGGAAAATCTCTTAGTAGCTGTATGGATGATACCTTTCTCTGTTTAGAAATTTTGATATCTACTAGAAAACCTTGTTTTACTGAAACATTGTCTAAAATGTTCTCAGAATGAACTATGAGCTAACAAATATGAAAAAGGACACTTCAAAAGTAAAGAAAATAGATTTAGGCAGGAGTTTTATAACAGCTTCGCTCATACTCATTGCAACTTAGATCTTTAAGCAAACTATATCCACCTGTATATTTCTAGAAGAAAAATGAATATGTGAGTTTGAACTCCCATATATTATATCCATTCATGTTGGCCATTGTATGGCAGTTATAATGGGCATTCTATTACCAATAAGCATACGACCGATCACCAAGATCTCACCTAGCCCTAGCTTTTTCACCCAAGAGCATTTCATTAACCTGGCTTTGGCAAAGTCTTATCCCAAAGCAAAATCTGAGATATTAGTTTGCTGGTATCAAGAATGATTTTCAAGTAATGACTGAATTTTCTATATTTCTATCTTATTTTCAAATTATTTAACTTTTGTTGAATGATGTGTATCAATATTGTTAAACTGATTATGTGCAAATAGACATTGATCTCTCAATGTTAACATTAACTGTTCTTAAATAATACAAGCCCATGAAATTACTGATGAGGGAATTTAGCTTAGGTATAAAATTTGAATTACTGGAAAATTTTCCAGCTAAACCACATTCTCTGCTGCATTGCCTATATCTCATAAAGCAATTTCTGGAAAGCATATGCCTATGGGTATCTACACCTTTTCCATATATATTACTAACTGGTCTCACTTCTCTACCTTCTACCTTGAAGCAAGGTCAAGGTCATTTTAAGGTTAATTAAAGGTCAAGGTTAGCATTGCAGAAAGGTCAAGCTAAGTATGGAGTGACCTCTATTACCGTGTTGTTCACCGCCTAAAACAAACAGTCCAACAAAGGTGTCACATGAGGAGAATAGGCTGTGGACAACCAGTAACATGTAGACAATTTAACTAATAATGTACATATTTAAATATTATAGAGTTCATATAAGCTGTAGTACCACTTGTTTGAGACGCCCCACATAAAAGGCGTACCTTGGGTAAAGGCCAATCGGATTAGGTCTTCAAAGGCAGTTGATTTTAAGCAGTTAAATGTGAAATCCATGAGGCTGCACCTTATATGCTAGGTACTACAGCATATATCTATGTGTATATATTTATATGTGAGGTAACTTTGTTTTTCAATTCAATTATTCTCTTTCTAACTGTTGTCAAGGTAGGAAAAATAACGGTCCAAAACAATAATAGTTTGCATATACTTATATCTTAACAAATATGGTAGATTATTGGGAAGTAGTAGAATCTTCCATTTTGTAGGGAATATATCTTCTGAGAGTTGAAATTCATTCTTCAACTCCTCTATATAAAGATCAATTATGGTCACTCTGATCTAATTACCGGCAAAGGGGATAATATCAAACAAATTCAGATTCTACATTTATTAATGAAACCTGATCAGGAGAAAAAAATACTCAGGAACTATGATATGCTTTCAGTGCATGCGATCTATTCCTTTTTCATGATTGTCTGGACTGAATAAAAAGACAGTTACTGTACTAAGACTTATAGTATGGGAGAATCCCTATTGGCAAAATATGCAAAATGAGAATAACCATTCAGTTTATTACCTTCTCTAAGTCCTCTGGGTTCTTGCTCAGGTGAAGCCAAAGGGCACGGATGTGCACCATACCGGTCTCAACGTTTTCCAGGGGTAGCCACTGTTAATGATCAATCTTGTGTAAATGTGATGGTACAGCTTCTGTTTTCTTGCTTTTTTTTTCTTTCCCTTTCACTTTCGTTATGTTCATATGTTTACATTCTTGGGGTATTGTGTAGCTCCTACCTCTAAGAGGTGGTGCCACTCATGGAGTCATTAAACATTTTTATACTACTGTACACCAGTTGACTTACACCTTTCTGTTTATATAACTTTTTGTATAATGTTACTTATACAGGCTTTTAATGTAACTATTCTACTGTCTCCAATTCCAAAGGTCATTCCTTATTTGCTACTCACAGTGTCAACTGAGCTTTTTTCTGCAACATTCTGGATGTCCACACTGGCACTGTTTCAAGAGAAAGGTAGAATATTACACTCATGAATAACCTATTACCCTACGCTTTAAGGACCCCATTTAGCAACACATGTTATTATTCTGACAAGAAAGTAATCTTGAAAGACTAGTATTAAAGTATCCTATATCATACCAAACGCATGGTTGACCCACATATCAAATTTCTTAAGGCAACTCTACATTGTAGAAAATCAGTTATAATACTTCGTAAAAACAAGCTCAATCCTTATTCTTCTATTTCTCAACCTGAATACCACTTGTAAGGAGTTAGCACTGAATCTATGTTGGTTTAAGGGAAATACAGAACCCAAGTTAAGATTATTCAGTCTTTATGACTTACGTTCCAAGTTCATCGTCATCTCCCGGATCCTGATCCAAAACCTCCACCTCTGCAAATTGTCCATGTTTCTGGTCCACCACCGCCTGCAAAATGAATCAAGATTTCCATATGATTGTTTACATGTTATAACATTTAAACTATGAAAAAAGGATACATATAAGACCACAACTTAAGTACAGTTCAAGTTTCAGTTCAGTAGATTTTTATTGCAAACTTCAAAAACATTCACTCTTTCACTCACTGCTAAAGGGCAGCAACAGCTAAATACATAGGGAAAGCTGAATACTTTTCTTCATGTAAAGGTTTTTTTTTTTTTTCACATGTATACGGTGTATGAAATTCATGAACCACATTTTTACTGGAACTTCCCTAGCAATCTATATTTCTATATTAACTCACCTCAAAATAGCTGTTCCAGACTGGGCTGATTGTGTTCTCTATGACCTTGGTCTTGAAGGTCTGGGCACCAACTGTAATCGGATAGAACATCATAGTTCAGACTTTTAGAAAAGTAGTGTAAAATAAACGCTTCAATATAGGTTTTGACAGCAAGGCATGGAAATTCAGAGTTCCTTACAAATATGTAATCATAGTACTACCGTAATCTCCCGCGTAGAAGACGCCAAACAAATGCCTGGTGCGTCTTATAGGATTATCTTAAGTTGGGGGTGCATCTTATACGCGGGGTACTTTTACTATAGAAATGTACTAATCTTCCAAATTTCAGCCTAAAGATGTGCGTCTTATACGTGAAACAGCCATTGGCAAGTTAGGGGTGCGTCTTATACCCGCACTGCGTCTTATACGCGGGAGAATACGGTACATCAAAAACTTCTGGTGATTTTTGTATTGTATCTTTTTAGAATTTGCTGGAATTCCTAATTCATCATATCTAATGTTTTCACTGTGTTTTATCTACTTACTGAATATTTTACAGTAGGGGTCAGATTTTCCTTTGCCCATGAGTTTAAAGTCAGCCTTCTTCAGTTCACGCCCAGCAACCATATGTAGTCTGAGAACTCCCTGTATACAAAATTGTTCATAGTTAAAAAAGCATGACTTGTCATACCTATTTGAATAAGAAAATATCACAGTTGTGGAAATCATATGCTAGGACACAATTCATACTCATAATCATTGTGGATCAATTCACAAAATATTTCTTAAACTATAGATGTACTAAGAGTGCTATCAACAGGTGTTCTGAAAGGCATAGGGTTTTGACTATATTATATTAAATTTATTATCCTTGTTTCCTACTTACCTGTGGCATTGGATGGTGCAGCCTCTGTAGGTCAATAGCATCCACCAGCTTGATGGGGATCTTGTTAGGGAGCACTAGGTAGTAGTTGAGCTGGTCCTGTATCACTGACCGCAGCGAATTACTACATAACAACATAGGGATTACATTAGTTACTTTCTTTGTTTTTGTGGACTTTTTCTGCCCAGAATGGGTTAGGTAGACCAACAAGTTTATCTTCATATATAAGTAATAGTATGCAAACATTTCATTTTACTAATTATGTGATATTGAAAAATAACCTATGAGAGCGTTTGCCCAATGTCTCATATTTGACTATTATAGCATTACATATACCCTTTCTACAGAAGTTTCTCATTGGTATAGTTATCTTATCACTATTTTAAAGATTTGTAGGGGGAGGGGTCAAACTCTCCTTTGTTCATACCTCAACATGGGCAAGTCGAGGAAGTTCGCAGCATTTGTCAGATCGAAATCAACAGTCTGTTTGGAGAAATACAATAACATTAAATAATTCCTGCCATCCATACAGAAGCAATTATATTATCAATACAGAACAATTCTGAAGCACAATATTCAGATAGTACATCAGGTTTTCAAGTGCAATATTTATAGTTAGAAAGAGTAGGATGAATATAAGTAGGAAAATACTGACCGGTGGGTTGAGGAAAAAGACATTGAGACCACCAATAATGGGCATCTTATTGCACAGCTGCATGACACATCTGAGGTGGCCATGGATCTGAAACATAGAGATGGTCAGTTAGAATAGAACCAGGAAGAGGCCAAGTGCCAATTTCTAAAGGATTTAAATTTGAGTAATCTCTGTCCTTTCCTTCAATTACAAAACATTATATACTGAGCACCCAACCCTATTCAGCACTGTCCTTCCCATTTTGAAGCAACCCTATTCAGCACTGTCCTTCCCATTTTGAAGCAACCCTATTCAGCACTGTCCTTCCCATTTTGAAGCAACCCTATTCAGCACTGTCCTTCCCATTTTGAAGCACATTTAGAAATGTTGATGCATTTGAAACTCCAATCAGCAAAAATGTCTTTAAGGGTTTGAAGACCTCAGCCAAATATGGTAATGCAGATTCTAGTTTCATCAAATTGAAGTTTATTCAGTGGTAGAACTGTCCACATTGATGAACATGAATACTGGTATTTCCTGTCAAAGAGTATTTCTCACTCACCATGAGATCTTTGATGCCGGCGTTCATCCCTTTCAGGCACACCTTGATGTTGGTGTCACTGGCCAGGCTGAATTAAACCAACATATCATGTATTGTATCTTAATTGATTAAGGACAGTATGAGGCTGCAAGGCTTAATTTGCAGTAATGTGCCATTGCAATGCCTACCAGAGCTGTAGACCTATTGCATATTGTACATCAGGCCTTCTAAGACAAATGTGCATTGTACACTAAAGGACTATACTGCCATTGCCATCAAAGTATTGTAAATACTACAAATGTGCAGTGAAAACAACATCATTTTGGGTGCATTATGATATGATACTTGGGGAATATACTCATCCTACACACCTGGCCACGTCACTTATATTGATGAATGTACCACTTACATTGATAAATGTAATATTCAAATCTCAATCATAGGTATCGGTGGTTGTGTAGAACTTACCCATACATTTAATTCATTCACTTACAGTATGTATACACTTATTTTTAGGGTTCCAAACAGGTGTACAGTACATTCTATAAATTCTACATATGCAGCACTCAATGAAATACACAAATCCATATGGATATTACTTACAATATCTCTAGGTCCATGATGATTTCATCTCGCTTGATGTTGTCAATGTAAACCTTGACTCCTCCAATACGTGGGGGCTATAAACATAGGAGCAAATTGTCAGAAACAAGTTACTGTTACATCCAAGGAACAGGAGCATAGCAGAACGAAAATGCATAATTACTATGCTGTAATTCTATGACCAAAGGCAAGGTGCTGGTGTTGACTCGAATCCCCTTTGCTAGTATTATGCTATTAGCGTCATACATATATCGACTTGAGTAAGAAAAAGGGACCATATCATACCCTTCCTGTGGCTTATAGCTTCTTCACAAACTGAGGGCGCTGCTTATGTGCGGGTGCGGCTTATATATACAAAGGCGTTTATGGCATACAGATTATACCCTTCCCTCCTTACTCCCACCAGAGTAAAATAGCTTCCCTAGCCCAACTTAAAAGTGTCTTAATCTTATTATTCCTGTCCCTTCCGTGTGCCTGGAGCGCATAAGCTCAGACATCATCCAATACAGTTTCCTCACCATAAGTAAGACCCCAGCTCCTATATAGTATTAGACAACTACTAATTGATCACTCACTCAATTGTCAGCTGCTTATTATGTTCTACAATATCTTAGATACTTACTGCATCCCCAAGGTCAATCTTCTCAAAGCGGAAGGGTTGGAGAGAGCTGGGGAGAGAGTTACTGATCTGTCCTTCCACCGATGTCTTCAGGATCCCCTTCACGTACTCTCCAATGTAGGGCCACATCTGTTTCACCATCTGTAAGGAGACGAATTTTGGTTTATTAGTTATACAGACAACTAATGTATATATTCAATGCATTGATTCGGAAATTATCATTACCGGGTATACATTAAACTCTGTGAGAAGCATGAACATGAATCCAATCAAGCTATTCTTCAATTTTACGACTTTCTTTGCTGAACCTTTTGATGGTATTGAACTACTTGTATTTAGCCCTAAACCTTTCACATTCTGTGGACTCCATCACTTAATATCTTGCACAAAAATCCACAGAATTCTAAATTTGTTCGGCCTTCAGAACCTCTGAAAATAGGTGAACCTCTGAGGGTCTGACATCTCTACATGTCTGTTTGGGTAATTTCAATATAAACCAACTTATTTTCTGGCCTTTAGTAAAGAAAAGATAAACCTAAAAAGATGACAATGATGAACTTGATGGCTACATGTTATCCCATTATCCAACCTGACTACCTCCACACCTGCCCCCCACACCCCTCCAATCATATGACGATCATTGGACACCGGCCAGGTCTACCTCCTGGGTCTACCTGTAGGGCTGTGGGCCTGACCCCTGGCAGGAGACCAATGTACCAGTCCTACACAGACCACCACTCAGGGTACATACTGGTGGTGCACCAATGTACCAGTCCTACACAGACCACCACTCAGGGTACATACTGGTGGTGCACCAATGTACCAGTCCTACACAGACCACCACTCAGGGTACATACTGGTGGTGCACCAATGTACCAGTCCTACACGGACCACCACTGAGGGTACATACTGGTGGTGCACCAATGTACCAGTCCTACACGGACCACCACTCAGGGTACATACTGGTGGTGCACCAATGTACCAGTCCTACACGGACCACCACTCAGGGTACATACTAGTGGTGCACCAATGTACCAGTCCTACACAGACCACCACTCAGGGTACTACTGGTGGTGCACCAATGTACCAGTCCTACACAGACCACCACTCAGGGTACATACTAGTGGTGCACCAATGTACCAGTCCTACACAGACCACCACTCAGGGTACATACTGGTGGTGCACCAATGTACCAGTCCTACACAGACCACCACTCAGGGTACAAGAGGCACCCTGACAACACATTCTACCATGTGCATGGAAGGCTTGATTTTTAGTACACTATATCGTGATGATTGAATGAATGATTGATTGATTTGTTTAACGTCCTAGGGCTCTCACAGCTCATGGGGATGACTTATAATATATATATATATATATATATATATATATATATATATATATATATATATATATATATAGTGAGGAACTTCCATAAAACCCCTCATATAAGTCGCATAGATATGCCCATAAATAAAGTGTAACATGCCGACTTTATGAGTTGGCTACCCTTCAGATGCACCAGTATAAGTATATTGGTGGCACAGCTTTGGAACACCGTGAGTGAGTGAGTAATAGATGTTTAACGCCATTTCGACAGCTGAGGTCATATTCATGGCAAGAACTGCATTACACAATTTCACAGAGGAATGTGTCAGTGCCCGCGCATATGTGCACCACACACATCCTGAGGGGATAGGAAAGAGGAGAAATAGACCCTTTTAAGTGGGCTAGGGAAGCCCGTTTGGAACACCGTGGAAACATATGAACAAAAGTTTTGGCGTATGAAAATCACCAGAAGTCCCAGGCCTACGCTACCACTAGCCCCACTATACCTATAACTTAAGGTATACGGGTAGCAGCTAGAAATACTTTGTGATGTAATCTCCACGATCTTGCCATTCTTGGAACCCGTATTATGTAGACGTGAGTACAAGGCTTATTATGCAATGTTATGGCAAATGTAAGGTGAGTTTCAGGTAACACAATCTGATAATCAGAATGAGATGGGTCGGCCCCTTTATTAAGCATGAGCATCTTTCTTTTATTTTTTATATGGAGTCTAAAAGGGCACAAACAACAGCAGTGACTATGATGCTGTCCAACTGGCGATGCATCAACTGTAAAATGGATGTAAATTTCTCATCTATATTTCAGAGAGGTTACAGTACGTTAGACCATTTTGCTTCTAAGCTCACATTCATAATGCGTCAAAACACAAATTGTCTTTCAAGCATGAGAAGGTCCAGGACAGAGAGGAATAGGAGAGCAATTGTACAGATGTACAAGTTACACATTTACTAAGGTAATGGCTTTTCCCATTGCATACCTATACGGTTGTACAGTCACAAAATGGATAATTAATGCCCTCAATATACTCTAAGCCCAATCACTATCGGGATTAGACATAGAAGTGCACATGATTATAGGGATTCGAATCCACAGAATCAAAGCCAGTGATCATAAGGCAGCTATCTTACCACCTGACCCCTCACTGTCACAATATTGTATAAAACAGTCAGAAGTCACACTCAGCTCCTAACCCAGTCATCTACAGTTTAAATTGATAAGGCACGAGATAAGGGGCACTCAGTTACACACACAGGCCTAAGTTCACAAGTACAATAGTAATCCTTAAACACTTGACCCTTTTGTGGGTAGAAATATCTCCACTCATGTATGCTGATAACGACCACAGGGCAGAGTATCAGTAGGTACATAGAGAGATAAAGATGAAGATCAATCTGAACTCGTCTCAAGAGCTCTGTTTTTATGACAGCCTTCATATCATTTATATCTATTTTTTATTATTAAGATTTCTTTTCATCAATTCATCCTTAAAGTTGATATCACAGTTTCTAAAGCATATAACTGTATAAATGACATTTTCTCAACATCGTTCAGCTTTGAGAAAATACATATAGAGTAACATTTAATAATCTAATTTCTGTGACCTTTCTTTTATCATTCTAACAACGATAAATCAGGGTAAAACAAAAACAATATCAGAATTGTGACCTGTGCAGGGGGAGACCTACCAGGCTATTCTAAACACAGGCCCATTTAGTTTGTAATAACAGGGATGAGGGGTGGTATTACTCCTTGACTTATTGATTATTGATGGTATGGCCCCCTACTCTGGCATTAACCCTTCATCGTCCCAGGGAGAGGGTCATCAGGGCACCATGCCTCCAAATGGGAGTGTATCAAACTAACATACCTATTCCCAATACAGTGCCAGCCAGTAATTCTGCCATTGGTGCATCATATTCACGCCAAACATTTTGCAGTGCTAATCATTACCAGTCGTAGAATCGGTATACATGTAATACATGAATGTGGAATTGGCGAATTACTCAGCAGTGTGCTCTCCTGTTTGATGGATACAAAATTCAATAATGGATAATAAATTACCGTAATCTCCCGCGTAGAAGGCGCGTCTTCTACGCCAAACAAAATGCTGCTGGGTCTTATACGCGGGAGGGTAACTGCCTTGAGTTGGGGGTGCGCCTTATACGCGGGTTTTTCCAACATCTCATTTGGGAAAATGCGCCGATGACAGCTTGAACTCATATAGCCAGCACCGCGGCAGACCGGTCGGTGTAGATTTGCTCGGCGGGTTTGACGCCGATCGTGTGCCGATGACAGCTTGAACTCATATAGCCAGCACCGCGGCAGACCGGTCGGTGTAGATTTGCTCGGCGGGTTTGACGCCGACCGTGTGCCGATGACAGCTTGAACTCATAGAGCCTGCACCACGGCAGACCGGGCGGTGTACAGGCGCTCAGCGGGTTTGACGCCGACCGTGTGCCGCTGACAGCTTGAACTCATAGCGCCAGCACCGCGGCAGACCGGGAGGTGTCGACGCGCTTGGCGGGTTCAAGCCGACCGTGTGCCGATGACAGCATAGACTCAACAGGTTGACAATGCGGTGTGGCTTGCCGGGGTGTAGGGAACACGTGGGCCGATGACAGCATCGACTCATAGCGCTAGCGCCGCGGCAGACCGGGAGGTGTCGACGCGCTCGCCGGGGATAAGGCCCACCATACGCCGATGACAGCTTGAACTCATAACACGAGCAGCGCGGCAGACCGGGAGGTGTCGACGGGCGCTCGGCGGGTTTGACGCCGACCGTGTGCCGATGACAGCTTGAACTCATAGAGCCTGCACCGCGGCAGACCGGTCACTGTAAAATAGGGGGTGGGGAGGGGGGGGGCGCCTTCTACGCGAAACAGCCCCCCTGTGAGTTGGGGGGGCGCCTTATACGCGGGTTTTTCCAGAAATCGATCCAGAAGAGGTACGTGCGCCTTCTACGTGCAAAGGCCTTCTCTGAGTTGGGGGGGCGCCTTCTACGCGAGCTGCGCCTTCTACGCGGGAGATTACGGTATGTCATTATTACATGGTTAAATCCCCTACAGCTGTTATATTTACATTAACCGTTGTAGAAGAGGTATAATGTTATATCATCTACTTTACGGTACAACCAACTCAGCATTATGATGGATGGGCAATGCAATATTGGACTAGCACTGTGTGAAGACCTCTGTGACAATGTTCTAGTTTTTCTGACAACTCTGATTTATAAAACATTCTTGATGACACCAATTCACATTAAAAGGGCTCTGGTGTTGGAAGTGATCCTTCCTCTACCATGACACCATGTTATAGAGAAAATAACATGGGCATAAATGAATAATTTTTGTCCATCCCGCCATCACCCACTCACACGGTGAGATATGCGAACTACCGTAGTGGCCCGTATAAGCGCCCGGGCACTCAATAATTTCAAACCAACTGTACCCCTGGCACTTATATGAGACAGGCGCTTATTTGAATACTGTTTTCAGCGCTTAATATTAATTTCAATACCCCTGAACCCCCAGCGCTTATTTGAGACCCTGGTGCTTAAACCGGCCATTATGGTATTCATTGCTTGAAGCCTTTCTCTTTTTAACACACTAAAAATGAAATAACCCTCAGCATGTCATAAGGCATGCTTTGTGTCTCTGGCCATTTACATTAATCAACATGTAAATGATGGCAATAATGACAGGAGGAGCAGGTAACAGAGGCTGTGTCTGTTTTTGTGGGTAGAATGGTCCCATTCATAATACACAGCCCCTGTGTGCCTGCTGGTATGGGTTAGACCCTCTCTATCCCATGTATACCCTCCTATGCCTTGGTTCTACATGTATAAATTTTAAGGCAAAAAGACCGAAATGAAATCCACATATCGCAAGAGAAGAGCATGATTTAGGTGTAGCAGGCACCCGAGTATACTTGCTTTGGCTCACAATAAAATATCAAAAGAATGATAAATGCACGAAGACTTTAAAATTGTCTGAAAAATAACAGTCTGCTACTAAATGTACACTGCGCTATACTTCCTTATGGCGTGACCTATGTACATACTGTAGCCATGCATTGCATTTAAGCAAAACAGGTTTGTATAAGCAATGGTTATTTATAGAAATAGACCTTGATTAAGTGCCAGGTTTGAACTGCGGCCGGGGTATTAAATCAAGCACCGGGGCCATTATCCCCCAAATGCCACAATGGGTCTCACATTGCTTTCTGTTCCTTGCAAATGACTTTGTTTGGTTTTCAAAGCAAAGTGTAAAAGGGAAGATAGTGCTGGGAACATACAATGTCATATAACTTTACAGCTACCCTTTAGAGAATATAAGAGAGAGCCAATATAAATAGCTTTTGATCTTAAGTACTTGACTATAATAGAGGGTGATAAAACACATGTGTGCTGCTAAAAAAATTCAAAATAAGGCCCTCCTGTCTTTATTTTATATCTACTTAAACTCGAGTTCTATCATAAATATCGATTCTCCTTCTGGGATAAATTAAGACAGGTCTATATCGATTAATCAAAATACATGGTATTCCTAGGAAAATTGCATGATAATCACTCCATCCTCACGTCATGCTATCGAAAGTATTTTAGAAATGTCAAATATACCGATATTCTCAAAATTAAAGTGATGAGTGCCTCTTTACACAATGTATATGTGCTTGAAATAAGAATGAAATAAGAATGTCTGGTATAGCAGAAGGTACCTTTTGTGCACATCATAATTCATATGAATAAGACTAGTGAATGTAATATGTAGTACTGTAATCTCCCGCGTATAAGGCGCGTCTTATACCAGAATCCAAATGAAAGTTAGGCTTAAAGGAATAGTCCAAAGAGGGGTTGCAGCATATAGGAGGGTATTTGGCACTATAGAATAGTACTAAACCTACTATTTTCAAGGGCCAGATGTATCTCATGGCTCCCTTCACAGTCAGGGTGAGGCTTATATGAGGGATGCGGCTTATACGAGAGAATTTACGGTAGCTGGGATTTAAGTGGCAGATATCTAATGACAATAATCTGCACTAAACCAAACACACATTACAGTGAGCTAAGATAGAGAGAGGGATTGTGGAGAAGATTAGGCCTATCCATTTAGCCTAGATATGAAGATCCCAATGGCTCTGTCATATGAGATAAAAAGGGAAAGGAGGCCTACTCATTGTTACCATAGTTACTGAATAAACAATGAGCTGGGCGTGTCCCAAACACCATGCAGTACACTCAATAATGGTGTGTGTAGTGGAAGGTGAAACAACTGGACCTGTAGGATAGGGAACAATAGGCATTAGTATACATAACACAGATATAGACACCTGTATCTGACCTCAAACCATTAATACTCTATTTCGATACCAAAAAAGGGGTTAATACACTGACTCTTGGATGCTCTATAGAAAACATACCAACAAACGGGGATGTTTCTTCGATACCATTCATCACTCCATAATATTATCTTAAAGGGATTCTCCTCTGATTCATATGAGAAGAATCAAAATATCTAAGGGTCAACATGTAAGATATCGTTCAGCTGGACTTCTTCCAACTCTATGATCGATTTTCCCGGGCTTTAATCCACTTGTAAATGGTATTAATGGTAAATTCTACCAACATATATTCTTTCTATCTAAAAACAAGGTGCCGTGCACTATCTTTAATAGAGAATAGGAGGGTGTCTGGAATCCATTAAAAAATGAGTCAAGTAAATGGACATATTTAGATTGTATAGTGGAGGTCATAGGCATAGGCCATAGGCCTTCAGTGTACAATGGGACAGGCTTGAGTCAGTCTATGATGCTATCTACAGAGGTAGGTGACTTGTGCTAGAATAAAGTTTGGCTGTATCCTGTCTCTGTAAGGGTGTTATTTCACATTAAGTAGCATTGCTTTGCGATGTTTTTTGGTAACTACTTTTTTTTTTCCAGAAAAATGGGTAAAGAAAAAAGAAATTAAAGATAAAACAAATATCCTATGACCTATATATCATTTTCAACTTGTTTCATGCATATTTTCTAGGACATAGAACCATAAATGTAGAAATGGGACAGAAAACATTGATATTGGAAAGGCCCTTCAGAAAATGAGTTCAAGTAACCAATAGAGCCGTTAGGTATAGATCAAGTAGATCTATGGTATTACTTGACTCGTTGATATTTTTAGAATTAAGCTTGTATGAAGATGGTCATTAGCAGGGTCATTAGCCACATATGATATGACATCTAGGCAACTCGGAAAGTGCTTTAATATGTGGATCACATCCCCTCGTTGCAGATGCTGTTTTTTCTAGCTTACATACATAGTCTACAAAGGCTTCTTTATCCTCCGAGTAATTATATTGATCATCAACTATATACAGATTATTCTGATCCTGCCTCCAAGATCTAGGTGTGTTCCCTCAATATCGATAAGACCAGACATATCCAGCATAGGGCGTCTAGTGCTGTTAGTGGTCACGTCTATACATAAACCAGGAGGGGACCAGGAGGGAGGCAGAGTACACTGGAGTAGGTGTTTGGTGTTGTGGGAGATGGTGGCTAGAGGCCAGTATTCCTGAATACAACTCAGGCTATCTAGGCCATTCTCTACCTACAGGCACTAAAATGTAGCTAGACTTGACAAAGGAACTTTGTCATTGCAGTATATATATTGTCAGGTTAATGCATCTGTGATATTAATGAGGAGGCAGAGTAGAAATAGTCTTGACGCCATTTATAAATCTTCCTGGAGGGCCTAGGCAAGACTAAGTCTGCCTGATGTCTAGAATAGAGGAGGTGAAGGGGGTGAGGGTGAACACCTGGTATGAAGAACTCAGGTAAACAGCTTAAAATTATCCTTATGTGCATATTTATAGATACTGTATCTATCTGCATGATGAATAATGAGGGACAGGCATATCTATTGTACTCTGGGTGTGCATTGTGACCAGGTATATATATAAGTATGTTATAAAATAACACTACTAAATATAATTTATTAAATGAATACACATCTCTATCATTTCATGAGAATATTTAGTCTATAAATAGCAATTTCATAAGAGCAAGGTCTGAAAATCAAAATTTGTTATAGTTCTGAATAGTTGTATTGTATATTGTATCATTATTATAATATCAGAGTTGCCACTCATTGGCCAACAAAAAACAGAAAAACTGAACTTTTGGACACATTTTCCCAGGAATTTAACATGATTTAATACAGGTATCTTGAAACGAAAACCAGGAATTCCTGGTAAACCAGGAAAAGTGGCATCTCTGTGATATGATTACTATTCTGCAAATGTCAATGGGTGTTGCCTTGTTTGTTATGCACAGTGATAACGACCTACCTTCAACATCAAAGGCCAGAAAAAAAAGAAGAAACAAACCAAAATACATTTTCATGATTGTGTTAAGGTCCCTTATTGAGCTAGATAGGTGAATTAGTATATCATACAAGGATAAAAGGTAACTATAATTGTGTATGGGTAGAGACTAAAGAACACTAAGGTTGGAGAATGCTCTGAGGTCAAATGGTAATTAAGGAGAGAGCTTGGGTCACATAAACAGGCATGAACTATGGGTCAGGGATGGACTGGTGACTCAAAGCCTATGGTGAACTATGTGCTTGGGATGAACTTATGACTCGAAGACTGTATGAACCCATGTACTGGTGATGAACTCAGTGTGACTCACAGAAACCTGTGAACTGTAAACCAGGGACTGGGCCATGACATGACATGGGGTGGTGAACTCACACGAGCTGAACCTAATTCAACCCTGAACTCAAATCTATGACATAGATGGGGTCATGACCTCTTGGACTATATTAGATCGGTCAGACTGCAAATCTGAAGGGGGAAATTAAGTGAACATATTGCTGGTGAAGACGAAGAGCAATTGGACTTGGGATTGCTAACTGTTGCTGAAATCAGGGTGAATTACTGTGTGTGAGACTACCCATGGATAGTGCTGCCACTCAGTAGGACAGTAAGGACCTATAGATATCCATGGCCCATGAAACTGGATATTGGAGCATTCTCTGACTTGGACATTTTACCACTATTCTGATCATTGTGATGTTGTGCATACCAGTTGTGAATATCAGCAATAAAGTGCAAAAGCTTATTATCTCTCACGAGTGCTCTGTGGCTAATACAGATGAGCGCGTATTGGTCAATTACATACAAGTATTAGCTTATCATTCTGGGGACATTACTGCTAACTACATCAGTTGTGCTGGAGACAAGGTAAGCAGATAAGACCTTAATATATGTGCATTCATCCCAGAACACAGACACGCTCAACAATACAACAGCATGTTGTTTCAGATCAGACCTTTTATGGGAGACTCTAGAGTGGAATTTTCGGTTTGCGATGCCATATAAGTTAACAGGCAATTGCCCCTTTGAGGTATGACCGACCAATGTAATTCAATATCCCCATGATTTATGGAGATATACAGCTTATAATACTTACACTGGTACTCCACATGAAATGTGCTTATAAATAACTACCATTAATCCTATAGCATATTGAGTTTATCTGAATTTCTCCTAACAAATTGGCTTTGCACACTTAAAATTGTGCAACGGAAATTGCATTAAAGCATACACAATTATATAACTATGATCATTTTACAGATCAGGACATGCAATGCATATACACCTAAATAGCCACTTCCTGGAGTCCTGCAGTACCGTAATCTCCCACGTATAAGGCGCAGCCCTCGTATAAGGCGCACCTACAGTTTTGGAAAATTCTCAAAAAAATGAAAAATTCATAACTTTGGTTCTACTGAATGAATTTTCAAAATTCAAAGACCTATGTGTAACTTGGGCCCCATGGTCCCCCTGGGCCCCATATATCCTATTATGGCTAAGGGGGCATGTAACATAGCAAAAGAAAGGCCTTGGAGTCCTCCTTGTGGTTGCAATGAGAACTAAAACCCCCCATATAAGGCGAGATTACGATACTTCATGATAAGATTTAGGTGATGGGCCATTGCCTGCCTTCAAGTTTCCAAGAACGAACTGTGGTATGGGCCGGTACCCAGTCTGCAGGATAAAGTGTAGATCAATACCACAAGGAACCAGCTCCAGCCATATGGGCAACATTTGAAGGGGTGGGTGGGGTTGGGGGCCCAGACAGCAGTGTGATATTGTGTCAGGGCCTTACTGCCATTCGATTTTTAGGACCTGCATTGTCATGCTCATTGCCTGATGATAGATGTCATAGACTGATATGTTTAACTATAAATGGTGGCTCAATGCCTCCAGATCATGTTCCTTTGTCGTCATGATGCACAGATACAGAGCTGGAGAGCCACCTCACCAGCACTTCATAGGTGCATCATGACTGTTCTTACATAGTGTATCACCCCGGTGTGCCGTTATGATACATTAGACCGCTATGTGCCTCGTAAGGGACAATGCTAGGAAGCATATTTTGTAAAAAGAATGTACCAGTAAATATATTTTACTTTTTCTTAGTGTATGGGGTGGCAGTCCATATGTCAGTAGGTTAGTTTTTACAACATATCCATATTCACTACTTATAAAATAGTTCTGGTAGTTGGCACTGGTCCAAAGGTAAACGTCTGTAAACATTACTTCAATCTACATAGTCATCTACATTGGTATTCAACACAACGATACCAAATCTCGACTCACATGCTCCGTCCACTCATTGAGAGGAGGAACCAGAAGTCCCACACCGTCTCTCCAGATCGATCTCTCATTGGTATTATGCCAATACGGCTATCAACAATGAGGATGGAAAGGAAAGAAATTGAAATCATTCTTCCCATTAATAATTTGTTTGATTCTACAGTAGAATATTGGTATTGGATAGCGCTCCTGCCAAATAAGACATTTGAGTTTAATTCCATTCATGCCAGTGGGGGATTTAGAAGGTCCCGCGCTCCTTCCCTTTTGCCTTTATTTAAGAGATTAATTGCATGTTTACTACCCAGAAAATTGCCCCCTCCTTTTGGGCCGCGTCCCTTCATTTTCCAAATCCTGGATCCGCCACTGAATTCTACATGTATTTTGAAAATACATGTACATTACAATACCAGTCTGACCCTGGCGTGTTTATAGGCTGAATATGGATCTGGCTCAAAAAGTTGTGTTTGGTTGTCATGCGCTAAACAGACTGCATGCCCTAGCCTGGGGGGGGGGGGTGGGGGGGGGGGTGCTGCTGTGAATGGTGCCACTACCAGTCTGTATAATTTAAACCTGGGTATTATGTATATCATTTTACATGCCTTCTCCCTGCACTCATGGTTCGTGTAAATTATGTATACCTAACAAGGCAATTTATCTCAATTGGCAACTGTAAGGGCTCTATAAAAATGAAGGACACACTACTGACCATAAGATAAAGGCACTAGGTAGTACCAAAGTTTCAAAAGAACTCTATTCATTTGAATACAGCGTGACAAAATTACAATTAATATAATGAGTACATGATGTTGGCATACATCATGGGTATGTACCTGGTATAATAATAGGGCACAGTTTAAGTGTCCTGGAACCTGAACAATGGAGGTTCCATGTTAATGTACTGGAACATCATTGGCATCCAAGAGGTATCGTGGGATGCGATGGTGGGGGTGGGGGTGGGGGTATTGGCCATATATACCTGCCCCTGCATCCATCCCTGCATCTCTGAACTACAGGTAAAAGTCTGCAGACATTCTATGTTAAATAACTCACAAATGACTCATTCCGTCTAAGGTAGGAGTATGCCCCATGTAAAGAGAATAGACTGTTATACTATGGCAAGCCAGCTCATGATTAAATCATATTTACATGAATAACTTTCTGTGTGTTTCTCTTTTAATCATAGCAATTGGAAACTAGAAGCCTGTATATCATGTACATTAATAATTCTAGTTTTTTTCCTTGTATTACAATTGGTCGCAATTGTTTAGATAGAACTTCGGAATTATTTTCTTATATTCACAAAGGTTTCTGAGAGTTCAGTAGAATCTGTTCACCTTCCAATTGACAGTACTTAGATTTTAGCTCTGAATCCATAACATTGTGAGTTAGGCATGCATATGACAGAAAATGATTCATAAGAATGGCTCCCCAGCCTCCCCTGACCTAAGTGTGTCAGATAAACACTGGTACATTGGTAGTAGGGGCAGGTGTCTGGGCGTGTACATGTGTGTGAAGGAAGGGTGACATACCTCCAGGTTCTCACTTTGAGGCCTTTGTTTAAATCTACCACCACTTTACCATGTCTTCAACATGTTATCATTAGAATACCATAGTCCAGTCTCATAAAGATATGAAAACAGTTAAGATTTTAAGAGGTTATATTGATATATAGCACGATGAGGTTACCTAATTTAATGATAATAGGATCCCCCCTTACTTTTTTTTAAGATTAGCCTTTGTTTTAACATCTGCCTAGCATTTATCAAGACGACCTAAGACCAGCTTCCGCACATCAAAAGAGCTAGCCATTTACCCCAACCTAGTTAATTATACAATGCTAATTTGATTGATTAATATGTATACAGAGCAGATCCATTGTTGAGAGGGATATCTCATAATGAATGTCCAATAGTGGCAATTTCTATGCTATTATACTTCGTCCATGGTACATAAATTGTTGCATGCAACTCTCACATCTCGTGCTACCGCTTATATATAAACAGATTCTCTGTTCACAGCTAATAATATGAATCAGAGTATGCCCCATCAAATATACACAAAGCCTGAATGGCATATAGAACCACTATTGATGAAAAAAAGAAGAAACACTATGAATGACTCCCCAGTGTCCCAAGAGACTGCTACCATGGCAACCAGAGGGCATGTGTGGGATGGGGGATGCCATCCAGTGTTTGCTGAAACCAGCAGCCATGGAGGATAGCGCTATTGGATCCTGAGGGAGTCAGCAAAAATCAACATGCAGTAGTTCTTGCAGTCCTCCA
Organism: Acholoe squamosa; assembly: GCA_949317995.1. NCBI lineage: Eukaryota > Metazoa > Annelida > Polychaeta > Phyllodocida > Polynoidae > Acholoe > Acholoe squamosa. The sequence continues at coordinate 22,739,094 of OX439048.1, forward strand.
CCAACAAATCAGCTCCACCCTCTGAAAGTTGAGCTAAAAATAGCGGGGAGCTTGGGATTGTAAATTTTTTTAGGTTTATGGTTTAAGACTATTTATTCCAGGATCCCTCCACATGTATGGACAGTGAATAATAAGAAATGGCTTTTTGAAAATGAAATCATTAGGATGTTTATACCAGTGGACCAGACTTGTATTCAAATGGTTGACATGATTGCAATTGCGCATGACATGAACGTCATAGGACGTTATATTGATACATGTTCACTACCATCAAACACGCCATCAAGTCATGAAGTCACAATGACCTTCAAAGCTCCTCTAAATTGGGAAGGCCTAATTTGGATTCCTGATTATAAAAAGAATCTGCAGTGTTTGTGTCCCCATGATCTACATTCATGAATCAAGACTGGTGATGACGCCACATTGACACAAAAGTCTACAAATCCAAATACACTGCAATAATCAGTGTGCATTTCTGAATTCGTGTAGTTTCTACCAGTATCACATAACCAGCTATGGATAGACTCTATCCTATTTAAATACACTCAGACACGATGTTATAGAAGCAATGTGTTTAAAAAGGGCCCTTAATTCGCCTACACCTCCACATACCAGTATCATGATTATTGTCATTTTAATTCAGTTATGAAGAACATAAACTTTTCAAGAGTAGCTATTCCAAATACATAACAGGGGTCCTATATATGTGTGTGCATATATTGTGGGGTGGAGGGGTGTATGTGCAGGTGTATATATTCAGACACTTATTGGTTTAGTGCCTGGATGCACGTGTCTATGTAACAGCTGCTTTAGGCACTGACACATACCGATTAACTCATCAATTCACACTACCACAGAACCTCCAGTACAAGTCGACCCTGTGTGCTTAACTTATGCATCAAAGGATGGAGATAGCCAGAGAGATATATCGAGTGAGAGAGACAGGGGGAGGAGGAGAAAAGGAGAGAGAGAGAGAGAGAGAGAGAGAGAGAGAGAGAGAGAGAGAGGGGGCGGAGAGACAGAGAGGGAGGGAGGGAAGACAGATATAGAGAAAAGTCCATAAGGGATCCACTTATCAAGCGTTGCAGGAGCAGCACACAATTATATGAGCTTTAATCAGCACGTATGCCATTTATGAATTACAGTTGAATGTACTGATACAATACAAACCTGTACAGAAACAATGTACTGACACCTATATCAAGCCATCACATTGTAGATATCATTTGCACAGTGCATATTGATCAGCTATGGGTGAGTGGAGAGTTGTGAGTTATCCTGCAGGTGACAGCTGGTATATGTTCTATCAAAATATACATCACAGCAAACTGTAGTCTCCACGTAGACGTGTGGTACGACATACATAACTTAACCTGCAGCTTTTTAAATTTCATGATAAATGATTAAATACCCTGTAACCCCTGCTGAAGGGGGAATATAGAGCCTTTAAAGAAACTTAATTATCTTAGATTGCAAAATATTGCTCTCTATGCAACTAAAGATTGAAGGGGGGTTGCTAAAATGGAATAACACAAAGGAATTCCAAAACATATCCAATAACTGGGTAGGTTAAGTGGACCAGTAGCACTTGAGTAGAGCTCCTGAAACCAAACCCATATGAGGAGGCGTGTTTTTGATGACTTGGGGAAAACCTTGAGGAAAGCACAGCATAGCTGTGATGAATTACTTTGCCAAGGTTGATGACCAGAATATTTGAATAGGTTCCCTCTCGCTAAAATTTAGACCAATAGCTCATCTATTGAAATCATTAGACCATGACCTAGACCGCTTAGGCCTTGATGAAGTCCTTTCAGTAATTCATTCATTCATAGTTACTGACATATTTTGACTAATTGCTGACAAATTGTATGTAAATACTGACATGTGTTGACTAATTTCTGCTATATAGTGACTAAGTACTGACATATCCTGACAAATAGTCAGTAATTACTAACATATATTGACTAATTGCTGACAAATAGTAAATTATTACTGATATATTTTGACTAATTACTGACAAAAAGTGAGTAATTACTATTATATATTGACTAATTGCTGACAAATAGTGAGCAATTACTAACATATTGACCAATTGCTAGTGAGTAAATACTACCATTTATTCACTAAAATGGGAGTAAACACTGACGTATATTGACTAATTTCTGACAAATTGTGAGCAATTACTGACATATATCGACTAACTGCTGACAAATAGTGCATAGGTACTGACATATTTTAATTGCTGACAAATTGTACATAATTACTGACATATTTTGACTAATTGCTGACAAATAGCGACAAGGTACTGACAAACATTGACTTATTGCTTACAAAATTGGAGTAAATACTGACATATATGACTAATATCTGATAAATTGTGTGTAATGGACTAATTGTTGTTATATAATAACTAAGTACTGGCATATATTGACTGATTGCTGACAAATAGTGAGGAAATACTTACATATATTGACTAATTGCTGACAAATAGTGAGTAATTACTAATATAAATTATATTGAATAATTGCTGACAAATAGTGAGTACTGTAAACTCCCGCGTAGAAGATGTGCTGCGCGTATAAGACGCACCCCAAACTTAGCACATGCATTTTCGCGTATAAGACGCACATTTTAAGGCTGAAATTTGTAAGATTAGTACATTTCTATAGTAAAATTACCCCTCGTATAAGACGCACCCCCAATTTCAGTACATTCTATAAGACCCCCCAGCATATTGTTTGGCCTAGAGGACGCGTCTTATACGCGGGAGTTTACGGTAATTACTAACATATATTGACGAAATGCTGACAAACAGTGAACAATTACTAACATATTGACTAAATGCTGATAAAATGTAAGTAATTAGTACCATGTATTGACTACCGTAATCTCCCTCGTAGAAGATGCGCTGCGCGTATAAGACGCACCCCAAACTTAGCATATGCATTTTCGCGTATAAGACGCATTTTAATGCACAAATTTGTAAGATTAGTACATTTCTATAGAAAAATTACCCCTCGTATAAGAAGCCCCCCAAACTTCAGTAGATCCTATAAGACGCACCAGGCATTTATTTGGTGTAGAGGACGCGTCTTATATGCGGGAGTTTACGGTAATTGCTGACAAATAGGCCATAGATACTGACATATTTTGACAATTACCAGTCAAGGCAAGATGCACAATTGAATCAATGGCTATTTCTCTGTTATATATTGACTAATTGCTGACAGATTGTGAGTAAATACTGACATGTATTGATAATTGCTGATATATAGTGACTAAGTACTGACATACATTGACTAATTGCTGATAAAGTGTGGGTAAATACTGACATATTTTGACTAATTGCTAACAAATAGTGAGTAATTACTAACATATATTGATTAACCGCTGACAAATAGTGAGTAATTACTATCATACCATAACACTAACCTGTTATAGCCCTGTTATAAACCCAATACATGTACCATAAAAACACAGATTAAAACAAATTAAAACACAGAATGATGTCAACATTTTCAATCAAACACCAGAGAATGGAGAAATGGAAAGGCCTCCATGCAGTGCAAACAGGGCTTGTCCCGTGGCTGAAGCTTATCAACAGTGATAATGCACTGGTAACTAGCATTTGGATCTAAAATGTCTAAGCACCTGATCAAGCAATGGCTGCCTCCATTGAACAACTTGATTGATGCTATAGGAAGGTAGGGGAGGGGTATTTCTTTTCTATTGTTCAGATTCCACTAGTCACTTGGTGCAGTCAGTTGTTTATACTTGCAAGCATATGAATTCTATAAGGGACCAATGGAACATATCTATATTATATTGAACAGTACCAAGATACTGCATAATTATGCTAACTATGCAAAAAGAATTGCTACAAAGCATTGTAGGATATGGATCTGTGGTAGTTTTTCCCTCCGATTGACCTCGCACTATCGAAAATTTTTTTCAACTGAAATGAAGCGAAATATAATTTTGGACTGGGACAAAACCCCAACTAGGTGTCAGTAATTTATACTTGCAAGCATATGAATTCTATAAGGGAGCAATGACACACATCTATATATATGGAAAAGTACCAAGATACTGCATAATTATACAAATAATATGTGTGGATATGAAATATTTAGTATCAATCTGGGGTGTTTCATCCCCCTAAAGAACATACCCCCCCTAAAAAAATTGTTTTGGAAAAGTATAAACAAAATATTTTTTTTTTAACTAGCAGCCTTTTTGGCCCCAGCGGGTCCACCTGTGGACTATCCAGGGTGTGGTAGCACCCTACCTACAGCCAAAACCCATCTGTTTAAAGCGTCACCAGCAAAAAAGGGCAGGTTTGAGGAAGGAACGGATCAAAATGAAGGGTTTTTTGGAACTCGGGGGCACATGCCAGTCCAGGCACTGGCAGAGAGGTCCAAGAACTGGCAGTTTTACAAAAACCATCATATCTCCCTTAATAATAGGGGTTTCCCATAGTGTGACCTATAGATTAAGGGTAGCTCGAGCTGGCGAACGTCACTGCGGTCTTTGTTTTTTTGTGTGAGGCCTCTAGGCGTCAGAGACAATTAAAACTTGCAACATACAGTCACTGTAGCCAATCTGGGTGATATTATAAGTGTGTGAGGGCTCTAGGTGTCAGAGACAATTAAAACTTGCAACATACAGTCACTGTCTGCATTCTGGGTGCTATTACAAGTGTGTGAGGGCTGTAGGGGTGAGAGACAATTAAAACTAGCACCATACAGAGTGGGGGGGGGGGCGACCTGATGAGAGCTGGGGGGACGGGGTAAGAAGTAGTGGAGACAGGTGGGTACTGTAGGCAGGGAGAGCAAGCTGTATCGTCTCTGTAGGTGAGATCTGAGTTGGTAGGGCGTCTGAGGTGTTATATACAGCATGGACAATCAAAAGTCGGCAGGACAGCTTTCACAGCTATTTCCAGCTTATTGAGGGGGCTATAGGCGAGATATAAGTGGGTAGGGCGGGTAGCTGGCTCCCCAGGCACGTGTATTGATGCCTATTCATCCTCAAGAGCCACAGAGTGATTTAGGTAATTGGATGCAACAACTGCTCCAAATATAATAATGCTATGTGATTGGGGCTCCTAATATGGGAATGGCACACATGTTTACGGTCCCAAGACTCCAAATAAACCAATGCCACGCCACTTAGAACTCCTAATATAATAAGGGGCATCATACTTATGTGTACATATATATATATATATATATATATATATATATATATATATATATATATATATATATATATATATATATAATATAAGTTAATTATGTTCGTTGGGGATCAATGATAATAATAAACATTATAATAATATTATAATAATATCACAAGTGGAATAAGGAAGGAGACAATGGGTTTGGTGAGAATTGACTTGGTCAATATCAATCCTGTACATGCCTTTATTAAAGACAATAATTTGATAATACAATACATAAATACGATATAACAATATAAATACAATATATACAATAATAGATACAATAACAATGTAAATACAATATATACAAGATAATATTAAAAGTTAAAATTTTCCGGCACCACCCAGCGTGGTGTGTGCCGACCTGAGGAAACTCGCCAACTGACGGTTAATTTGGATCCCGCAGTTTATATAGGCGCTGGATGTTTACGGTGACGTCACACAAACCAATGCGCGCCCTGGAGGAAAAGTAGATCCAACCACTGCACATATTAATTATATATATATACACGGGTGTATATAGTCCCATAATATATGTGTAGGTGGCCTTTAGTGGGTTAATGGATGCATGCATGTGGGTGGCTTTCACGGCTTAATGAAATCAACAAGAAAAGTTATCAGGCGGCCCCAAGACGATGAGGTGGCCCAGAACGACCTGGGACAAACATAGACTTGCATAGGTCATATATAAATCCGTTTTGTTATTGCCTATTTAGTCTGAGGCGAGGTCTTAAATATTATACCTATGTTGGCACAGAAAAAAAAAAGAATAACTGAAAGGACCTCATCAATGCCTAGGTCATGGTCTGATGATTTCAGTAGATGAGCTATTGGTCTAAATTTTAGGGCAAGGGTATACATGTGAATGAATTATTTTCATAAGTAAAAATAATTCAAAAACAGATTCCTGAACCCAGCCAGTCCTAGCCTGTCCATACTCTTGGCGGGACCCTGGCTAAGCGACTGGCTCCTGTCCAATAGTTATGGTAGTCATATACCCTGGGTATATTTTAGCCTGGGGGAACCTGATTACAGGTTTGTTTGTCAACACTGGACCTGGCCACACAAGTACTTACTGCTGATATTAGTTACACAACAGTGTACGATATGACCATGGGGGGAGAGATAACATTTGATAATAGACAAGGTGCTTTGGACAGTCCCTAAAGTGGAGCAATTATCATAATGTTGCCAAAGAGTGAATATCTATGTGTTATTAACAAGCACAAAACCAAAATGTTTGGGCCATTTTCAATATGTATACATTTTAACGCATAATGTATGTCAAACACAATATAGGAGATGACTTCTCTTTTTTTTCTCCTGTCCTTACAATGTCTCCCTATGGTATGTGAGGGGCAATCGCAAAATCTATCATTTTTAAAAAAAAAAGGGACAATTGATTTATTGGTTTGCTCCCCTATTATCAGTCCATTAAGTAAAACTATATTCTACTGTACAGAAAACAATGTCACGGGGAATTTTTATCATATATATGATACCCTCCTACATTATCACATGAGTCTATGTAGATGGGCCTGGCTCTCTCTGCGGTGCCCCTCTATGTCAGGAACCCTGTCAGGGGAGCAATGGATGGGCACAGCATATATTTTTTAATCACCTCTACAGATACATTGTGCTCCTTTTATATCTATAATATTCAGTCACTGATTGGATAACCTAGAGCAAGAAACCTTTTGTAGCGATGAGACTATTGTAAAACCCCGTGTACAAAGCGCAACACAAACACAGCCTTACTTCGACTCTGACTCAACGACTACAGGTATGTTAAAAGGATGCCTGGCACATATCGCTGCCTGGGTCATGGGCATTCCTGACCTTGGCGGTGGGGTTTGAAATATTTCTGTTCTCTATATCTCTGAGTTCAGGCTACCGGTAGTACGCAAAGGTGCAACCCTGTTTCATGTACAAACCATTCAGGTTTTATATATTTTTGAAATAAGTTTCTGTGACCCAATTTCAAGAATGATTTGAAATCGACTAATAAGCTTTTGGCAAGTCAACATTTAAACAAAAACGACTTGTTCTTGAGCCATAAATCATTCTTGACTCTTATCCCTACCAGTACACACCCACTTTCCACACTCAGTTCCCACCCATGTGCATTTTAAATCCATGGCAAGGCTTAGCCCTGTGGCACCCAGCTATAGCTGCTACTCTGGCCTCAAGCCAAGCTCACTACTTTACCACCACGGTGTTCAACCTGGAGGAGTGAGCCCCTGGAGGGGTGGAGGTAGTAGTACTGAATGTATAACCTGATCCCACTCCTCCTGCAGCCCTAACCAAGGCTGTGGTGACTCTGTCTGAGACTGCCCTTACTCACTCCAGGTGTAGGTAGTGTTTATATAGAAGGAGGGTGTACTGTAGCAGTTAGGGTAGGGGCTCTGTTATTATAAGCAATTAGTCATTACATATATTTTAGGGACATTGTATATCCTATATAGCCTACCCATTATTAAAGATTTACATGGTATACAAGTTACAGTATTTTTTAGCGCCTCCCACGCCGCGTAGCGGCGGTACCGCGAAGCGGTACGGGAGTGCACTATGATAATTGCATTTGCCCCGTGTGATGAGGTCTCTCACAATACAAAATTACTGAATACCGACATTAACGGCGGGAGGCGTCTTTTTACGCGGTCACAACCGCATTTCTTGTTAAAAAATTATCTGGCATTAGAATGTATTATCTAGAGTCGAGAAAACCTCCTGTAGGTACCACAGGGTAGGAATGTAGGAAACCGTAATTAATTATTATTGGAAAAGGCCCTGGTGAATATTCAAGCAGACATTACTCTTTCACACGGTATGAGATGTTTTAACTATCCTGGACACTGATCTGAATGTGGCCTGGGGACAATGTTAATCAATTCACATGATGACCCGGGGCAGTACACACCCTGGCTTCTATTCTATAATCATTAGTGTGAAGTGTCTATAACTTGTCACTTGGCCAGGACTAGTCACTTTCACTAATATACCCCCTTTTTGAACAAGGTTTTACAATGGTATAACATATAAGCAGTTATGGATAATAGTTGTTTGGAGAACGTAGAATCTGACTTGTATGCTAAGTAAATATATAAAAGTCCACACTTGTGACTGACACCTGAGCCCACATAGTCTACCACCACCTGACTAAGTCACCATGCCAACCTACACACCATGTGACTTTTCCAACTCACTCATGTGCTATTATATCTACTACTTTCGAAATATTATTAGATTCACAGTTCAAACATGGACAATCATTTTAACGTTCATGTGGTGCACAACCTGGCTTCTATTCTAAAATCATATCTTTATAATGACTAAAATAGTAAATTGGCGATCTGTGGCCCACTCATATGGGCAGGGAGCAGGGTGTATTTTTGAAAATGACGCTGTGACTCATTCCATGTCTAATGTAGTTTTACCACAATGAGTATGACCTCAGCTGTTGAACTAGGCTGATCATGATAGGTCCAATTTAACTTGTCTTCAGACATCAAACAGTAGCATAAAAGGGACCAGTATTAACAGACTGGGTCTGATCTGTAACTATATAAATAGCACACTCAGATCTGGTATGATTGGCAGGATATAGAGTGTTTGATATTGGCAAACACGATCGGACGTATTCCTAATTAAGTCTGTCATGCTGCAGACAGACTTCCTTACGCTGCAGACAGATTTCCTTACCAGTCACGCGGCTACTCAAATCCACCTCTCTGTGGTCGGTGTCTTATGAATAACACAGTAGATTCTAACATTAATTAGTCGCTAAGTTCATATTGACATCTTGACTGTTTCCTACCTACAACTAATTCCATTGAGAGTTTAACAGCCATGTCGTATGCATATTATATTAGAAAAAGAATAAGCAAATGCATGATGAAAATATTTGTGCCCTGTATGCATCGATGAATCATGCCCATTGGTCGTCATGATGCATGGATGCAGCCGTGGCAAGTAACTCATCCGGGCTATATTAATGCATCATGTCGACCCTATGGGGTTGATAACTTGATACTCTCCCAGAGGGTCGAAATGATGCTCCAATGAAGTGCTGGCGAGACTGCTCGCCAGCACTTCATTGGTGAATCATGACGACCGATGGGTTTGATGCACTCTTGCATCAACGGTCCTTAATTAGTTTAATGTGCACACTTACCTTGTTCAGCCATTCTGCACGCTCTACGTCAGGGAAGAACACCTGCAACAAGACATGGAAGTGTCACAAATACTTGTAGGACATTCAACTGTTCTTACATTGTGGAATGCAACAAAAATTACAATATCAACTCTAAAATTTTAGATTTCTATGCATATGTATGTCATGATATCTTTTATCAAACATTTTAATGTAAATTCTGATGATCTGTAGAGCCTACCCACAACCTGCTATAAACACATACTATATTTAGCTCCCTCGATCCCGTCCATCTTTAATGGATTATGAAAATAACACACTATTAATTGTACACATGTATATTGATTTGGTCACCCAGACAGGACCAAGACTATATCCACCTGCAATCCGCCTGTCCCCTTACCCCACCCTTACCTCCCCTCCCGGTCCCCCACATAGCGTCTGTGCACCCTTTAACTCTTTAATGACCGCTAATGTATAAATGTAGGACACCCATTTGTCGTTATGGCGCACAAATGAAACAGACTCGGCAGCATTTCATTGATACATCATGCCAAACCTACAGGAATGAATCTGCTCTGTAAGGAAGGCATGATGCACTATTTCACGATTATGTTTGAGGATTGCAGAGTATGCATCATCTTTATTGTCAAGATAAAGCAGACAGAAACTGTGCTGCACCCCTGAATCTTAACTTTCTGATGAGGTGTTCAGTGTGTATTAATCCCACTAGCTATTCACTAACCATGAATAATGATGACAAAAAAGGGGTACGAAACAGCATGATTCTGAGGTCCCTACGGGCCAAAGTCTCCTATGCACAAAGTAAGAATACATTGCCCTAGTGAGACAAATATAGACATTCTAATCTCTAAATCTTCACACTGACTACTCTCCTGTCTGAACATGTATCAGTGTCTCTTCTTAAACTCTATTTTTACAACGTGTACTGCCGGGTATTATCTGATATCCTCTGTCTAGCTACTGCTTTGGACGAGCCAATTGTGTATTACCGTACATCCTCAGAAAGGTTGCCCCAACTGTGCCTTATTCCGAGTTAGCAGGTTATCCTATGGGTGCCGCCATTACTGGAGCTTGTTATCAGCGAGTTCTACTGATAACACCTAACAGATGGGTGTCAGTTGGCCCCTGAGAGGACCGCAGTGAATAGTTCGTGTCATTTCATTGGCTGATAATCAAACTAAGCTAAGTCCGTATAGAATCTAATGGAGTCAAAGTACGCTTTAGAGGGGCAGATTGTATGCTATCGAATAGTCACAAAGCCATCATCTAATTGTAGCACAATAGTGCTGTAAATTATGTTGTATAAGTCCCACCCTCGTATAAGCCACACCCCCAACTTTCTTGGGAACTATAAGCCTCATTGGTTGCTTGAAAATTGTAGTTTTAGTACTGTTCTATAGTGCCAAATATCCTCCTATAAGCCGCATCCCCTTTTTTTTTGGCTAATCCTATAACTAGAATAAGCCCAATTATGATTTGGGTTCTGGTACTAGCCATGGGTTATATGAGAGAATTTAGGGTAAAATGCATTTTGAGCAATAGCGACATCATCAGATGCAAACGATGAACCTGCTGCTCTTCTCTATAATGATACATATTTTAGTAACGATGTCAAAATCTTTTGATTTTAGACAAAAGTTATCAATATATGCTACATGTTTTATGAAAATCTATTATGAAATATTTCATTGAAATCATGAAAATAGGGTTCTGTTTTTCTTTAACTTTAAGATACACCTAATAGACTGAGACGCGATTTGCTGCGCTTCCTTACATGCCTATTTGAAATGTGTTGTTAGGTCTGAAGCTTAACTTAGCTGGTAATGCAGGGCAGGAGGCCCTTAGACACACATGGGTGATCTTACATCCCATGTGCATTAAAATAGCTCTGTAACCAGTGGTAACCAGGTCGTCCATGTCATTACAGCAGGACAACTGTTCCACTCTGAATACAGACTAGACCAGCCCGAGGGTACTCAGGTATGGAGTAAACAACAGACATGTTCCTTATGTTAAACTAACTATTCTAAACTGGGCACAACTAATGATTAATTAAAGCTGGCACACTGGCAATATTAAAGTTATTTTTTGCTGGAGTTGGGTTAAGGTGGGCCATGTTTGTTGCCATCCCCTCCTCCCCTTGAAATGGAAGTGAAAACATCTTTTTTAGTCCCAGCCCTGTGAAGGCCAGGGGTCAAATCTACCCCACCACCCTAATAAATTAGAAATTATTATATGAAAAAAAAAACTTATTAGAAGGATAGGTAAAATTATAAGGTGAGGGTTGGGGAATGGTGTCTTTTTTTTTAAACAGAACAAATGCATGCTTATCAATTTATCTACAAAAACAATATCTGAAAGATATTCAAAATTTGCATCACATATGTAATACCTTATTTTCTACTCACATTTTTCAAAAAAAAAGAAAAGAAAAAAAGTCTTCTTGTAGTTGTACTTGTACAGTATCATAATTTATATTGTCATTGCCTATAATATTTTGACCCTTTGGCTTTGCAATTTCCTTAGCAGCATGGGTACTCTCATGAGAATAGTTGATAACTATTTTTATAATAACCACTCTCTCAGTCCCTGAAAATGAGAAAACAATAACAGCCTTGACCCTAAAATTATAATCTCCTTTATAATCAATAATATTTATAGATCTAGTAGTAGTAGTATACTGACCCAGCTTGGGAGCTCTTGAATTCTTGATAACACTGCACTCTTCTCATCCACTGCAGCCTCCTTAGCAAACTTCTTTTGGTTATCTTTCTTTTTGCGGTACTCCTCGTTCAAAATGTAGAAGAAGGGTGGGATCAGCAACCAAGTTGCACTGAACCTAAAGTAACCTACAGTCCAAATGCCAACCAACAGCCCAACTGTTTTGAAGTACTTTTTTATCAGAGGAATGATGGAGACTTTCGCTACCACTGGTTTCTCACGGCTCTTTCGAGTCGGGGTGCCTGGCTCCAGCGTTTTCTCTGACATCTTGATCCGATGAATTCCGGAAAGACAGAAGATCTTCAGAGGTTTGCCAACAAGCAGCAACTGCGATCGGGCGATGACAGCCCTCCTTTTTGGTGGAAAATCAAGAGGGCGACAGGTTTTGGGAGTGACACCTTCTCCCTTTTCGATAGCACTGACGGCTCGCGATGTTGACGTTCCTCCCAACGATATGGACTCTTCCTAAAAAGGGATGAACACTACCTACTGCAATATAGCTTTGCGTATATTGCATCGTATCCACATCATATGACCCACAATCCATACTTTATATTTGAATTATAATAGATAGAAAATTTCCACGACCAATAATAATTCATGACACAAATCATTGAAACATTTTTGGCTGACCAAACCCCCTTTCTTGTCTGACTTGATGGATTCACCCATGACCTATTTAGCGGCATACGGATACGCTCACTTCCACTCGTAAAGTTATATCAAATCAAGTATTTAACAGTTTTTTGAATCGGTCATCCCATTTTTAATTCAATACTTTATGTAGCATTAATATTATTTTGTAATAGCGGAGAAAATTAAATCACGACATTGCAGAGGATCTTACGCGCATGCTCAATGGGTCACATAGTTGTGTGATGGCGGCGTTGGAGATCTGAAATACACACCGAAGTGCCTGTAACTCAAAACAAGTGCTGATTTCTTATTACTGACGGGCCATTTGGCCTACTATTCTTCGGAATGCCGCCTGTTAAGGTATTTTCTTTGAGTATATCCAATTAAATGTTGTTGATATCCCCTGACAACTATAATCTTATTTGTTGACAGCTCCTGATTTGACTTGTTTTGGCACTTTCTTGGACACTTGCTTGCCTGCCCTTGGGGATGGCACTGCCACTGCCACCTGAACAGAATTGAAAGAAATGTCACTGTCAGAATGAAACTGGAAGTCACTTCCGTTTCTGAAGTTGTCACATTAAACAGTTATAACTCATGTTTACATCCACACTTAGGGACAATTTAGGACTGAGTCAGTACCGGTAGTCTGACTAGTAGCAAGAATAGTATAGGTTCCCTAGGATGTGTTACTCCATAGAGTCCTATAGTGCAAGCCACCCCCCTCTACCCCCCCCCCTTAAAAGTAGGCTACCTTTTGTGTTCAGTACTGAGTCCTATGTAAGATAAGGGGGTTTATGGAGATGTCAGGAATCTTTATCAGAGTGATATCAAATGGAAACAAGGGGCCACCTATACCAACAAATCCTGCTGAATCCAAAATTTGTGGTCTTGATTCTCAAAATTTGGCCAAAGGTACCTAAAATTGAGGTTTGATGATGAAAATATTTTAAAAATGTACAAAAGTTATATTGAAAATGATTTGAACTTTTTATAGATGCAACATGCTAATCAAAGTCAGTACCTCAATCTACATACCCCAATGTTTGCCTATCCCAACCTGACAAGTACTCTGCCTGCATATGGCTCTGCCTCTCCAACATACTGCCTATCCCTTAGTCTGCCTATCACTCATACTACCTATCCCTTGAAACATCTAGAGTTTAATTAGGTTTTCCCTCAAATGGCTTAAAGGATTAAAGTTTACCCCTCACCTTTGTACCTAATTTTCTCTGTACATTCTTACCATTAGTCTACCTATCCTCAATCTGCCTATCATTGACTTTACCTATCCCTCATGGTGACTATCCCCCAACTCTGCTAATCCCTCATATTTGACTGGCACATCTGTGATATTACCTAGCACCAATGTATCTTTTGAATATGCTCACCTTACAAGGTACCCTCTGTGCCTATCTCTTAAACTGTTTATTACCTATCCTCCTTGCTACCCATCCTCTTCAATACCTATCCCTCAAGCTCACTTTATAGCTTTCTTACCTATCACAGCTTGATCAGCTGGGATAGCTCACATCCAACCTTTATTATGATCTCTTAGTCAACCTATCCTCTAAAGAACACATCCAACAGTCTACCTCAAGCATACATCTACTGATCACTCATGCTATATATCCTTGAGGTTACCTATCCTTCAGGCTGCCTATCCTTCATGGTATATAGCCTTCAGTCTACCTAACCAGCTATCTATGTATCTCTCACTTTGTATTCTATTCTTTCTACCTTTATAGTAGCTCTTATAGTCTATGCCTTGTGAAATATACCTATCGCTCATTGTACCTATCCTCAAGTCTGCATATCACTCATGTTTACCTTACATATCCCTCAGACCATTGAATTATCATGCTTTTCTTAAATGCCTCACCATGGCTATCATTAGACTAGCTAACTTCCTATCCTACATGTCTATTGTTTATTCCCCTCTTCCTATCCTCCATGCTGCATATCATTCATGCTATCCCACTTGACATCAAAACCTTTTTTAAGGTAATAAACTGAGGGCTCTATACCATGAAGGATAGGTAGCCTGAAGGATAGGTAACCTCAAGGATATATATAGCATGAGTGATAGGTAGATGTATGCGTGAGGTAGACTGTTAAATTTGTTCCTTAGGGGATATGTTGACTAAGAGATCAAAATGAAGGTTGGTTGTGAGCTATCTCAGCTGAAAAAGCTGTGATAGGTAGGAAAGCTATAAAGTAAACATGAGGGATAGGTATTAAGCTATAAAGTAAACATGAGGGATAGGTATTGAAGAGGATGGGTAGCAAGGAGGATAGGTAGCATGTGTAATAATCAGTTTAAAAGATAGGCATAGAGAGTACCTTGTGAAGTGAGCATATTCAAAAGATACATTGGTGCTAGGTAATATCACAGATGTGCAGTCAAACATGAGAGATGTGAAGAGTTGGGGGATAGTCACCATGAGGGATAGGTAAAGTCAATGATAGGCAGATTGAGGATAGGTAGACTAATGGTAAGAATGTACAGAGAAAATTAGGTACAAAGGCATTTGAGGGAAAATCTAATTAAACTCTAGATGTTTCAAGGGATAGGTAGTATGAATGATAGGTAGACTAAGGGTTAGACAGTATGTGGGAGAGGCAGAGCCATTCACAGGTAGAGTACTTGTCAGGTTGAGATAGGCAAACATTGGGATATGTAGATTGAGGTATTGACTTTGATTAGCATGTTGCATCTATAAAAAGTTCCAATCATTTTCAATATAACTTTTGTACATTTTTAAAATATTTTCATCATCAAACCTCATTTTTAGGTACTTTTGGTCAAATTTTGAGAATCAAGATCACAAATTTTGGATTCAGCAGGATTTTTTGGTATAGGTGGCCCCTTGTTTCCATTTGATATCATTCTGATAAAGATTCCTGACATCTCTATGAACCCCCTTATCCTACATAGGACTCAATACTGAACACAAAAGGGAGCCTACTTTGAAGGGGGGGTAGAGGGGGGGGGCTGTTACACTGTGTCCATAGGTAAAGCTCTGAGTTTCACCTCATATCTATTGAAGTTTCTTGCTAGTAGAGCTAGACTAGTCTTAGAGTTAGGCCAATAGAACTCATGTTACAGTTTACCGTCCACCGCCCGCATGCATTTAAAGGGCCGCATGAGAAAATTTCATAATTCATTATCTAAAAAAAATTGTAGAATTTCTCAAAAATGTATTTGGACATGGTAGGAATGAGCAAAGGAGGGCATATTTGGTATCAAATTAAAACTTACAGTGCCAGGAATGTCAATAACATGGTGGCATATACAACCTGGAGATTTCCAGGCAGTGCTACCTTTATAATGAATAATGAAAAAATGCCTCATCAATTTTTAAAATGGCTCGGACGGTAAACTGTAACCTGAGTTCCCATGGCCTTACACTTAGCTTAGTCTACTCTAGTCTAGATATCTAAACTCTCATCTCTGTACCGTCGTGGGAGTTTAGAAAACTGGATGTTTGTTACTGGGTGAGGAAATCTTTAGTCAGGAGGGGAGAAGCCAGTGAGTTCTGACATACTTCTAAGTTTATTTATAGCCTCCACCATTTTCCCGCTGAGACTGGGAGATGGCAGAATGACAAGAGGTGTGTGCAGGAAATGTGCTCTAGAATATTTATTATAAGCCATCCGGTTTCTGAAATTGGTGAGAGTGTACCTAACATATTAGTCTTTGCCAACTTTGGAAGGACCTTCAAAAATTTAAGAAAATCAAAGTCTAAGTCTCCGAAAATCTGCGGTCTTTGAGCAGATACACAGCAGTCACCCACTAGGAAACATGAGATTTTCTAAACTCTCACGGCGGTACAGAGATGAGAGTTTAGTATTCTAAGCTAGACTAGTCTAAACTAGTAGAGCCAGTAGAGGGGGAGGTGGGTATTCCCATTTTTTTCGGGCATTTTGAAAAATAAAGGCATTTGTGAGTCTTGGGAGGGGGGGGCAACCCAATAAACCTCCACACTGGGGTGGGGGTCAAAACTAAATATGGGTGATTTTGAGTACCGTAATCTCTCGCGTATAAGGCGCAGCCCGCGTATGAGGCGCACCTAGAGTTTTGGAAAATTCTCAAAAAAAATGTAAAATTCAGAACTTTGGTTCTACTGAATGAATTTTCAAAATTCAAAAACCTATGTGTAGCTTGGGCCACCCCGGACCCTCCTGGGCCCCCTTATGTCATATTATGACCAAGGGGGCATGTAAGATATCAAAAGAAAGGTCTTGGTGTCCCCCTTGTGGATCCAATGAGAACTAAAACCCCCCCGTATAAGATGCGCCTTATACGCAGGAGATTACGGTAAATAACCAGGGATATTGCTAGGATTTTTACCAATGAGCCAATGGCGCACTTCTGGAGAGATTAAAGGGGGGCTAGCATGGCAAAGTACAAAATGGGTACGGACCCAAAAATCGTTGGTAAACTCGCAGGAACCAGCGGAGCGCCCTGATTGGTCAATGGGTGGTCACGTGACCTTTTAATGCGGGCATGCATTCACCGTGCCAGGGCCCCTTTAATGCGCCATTTAGAGACATAATGAGCCATGAAGTAGGGTTACCAACTGTTCCAAAAATTCCAAAAGTAAAGTACTGTAATACCCTGTATATATATAAGCTGCAGCATATTCTATGTAGATCACTCTAGAAACTTAATTCTTCAGATGAAAGTATGTTCTTTTTTATCCATAATCTAAAGAGGGCCCTTCATGCAATTAGGGTGCAGAATGTGGGGCTTTGCTTTTGACAATTTAGAACAGAATACTAATGAACATATTAGATATCTGTTAGGTGAGTGTTTTAGTGAATTCTCTCGTATAAGCAGGTATGTGATTTCTCCTACATCTGTTGGATTTCCTACACTTGAGGGTCAAAAAGTTGATCCTCATAATTTTCAAAGGTCCCATAAGAAAACATTTTAACATTCATGAGGGGGCTTTAACCTATATAATAAAAATTAAAAAGTGTAGTTCTTCACTGCCATCTTTATCAGTCAATAACACAAGTGTGGCCTTAATAAGTGTAGGGAGTGAAATGGTCATACTTTGCTTCACGAGGGTATTTATCCCAGTAAATGTTATGCTCATCTAACAATGCGTTGTTCAGACTTTAGCTATGAATTTGAAGAGATTTAATTACGATCGTTGGAAATAATAAGGACATTTTAATACAAGTAATCACATAGGTAATGAAAAATGAAAAGAGGAGGCATATAGCCCAAAAAAAGAAACGAGGCTCGGATTACTGAAAATAAAAAAAATTTTGCCCACCCCTGGAGGGGTCTGACATTTGGACATTAAAATTAGATATTGGAAGTCCCGTCTAGGCCAATGTAGAAACATTTATCCAATAAATGCTATGCTCATCTGACGATGCATTGTTAAGACTTTAGTTACGATCTTGGACCTAAAACTTTAACAGATATATCATGGGACATTTTGTTCAATAATTCTGGTTCTAATAGGAATTTTAACAAAATTCTTTCAGTTTTTTGAAAGCCCTATATAAGGGAAAGAGGGATGTGTTGCACAATAGGGTCCATTCAATACGCCATTTTAGATATAAATGCACCTATGGCGCAGGGTGCAGCCCTGGCAATATCCCTGAATAACTGAAGTTCAACATATATAAGTGTATGTTGGTTTCCAAATTTTGATTGGGGGGGGGGGGCAAAACACAGGTCCCTGGCCTGGGATGGGGGCTATGAACTCTCCCCACCACCACGTCCTGACACCCATTGGCATTCGCTTGGCCCTGGGCTTGGCATTCAGAGAGCTGCATGAGACGGAGTTGGATCATGTACAATGGACAAGTGGTACCAGTAATTGGATGTTGATTTTAATTGATGAAATATAATAGGGTAGGATCAAAATGTCGAACTGACAATATCTTCCCTTTCATTACATTCACACATATTTCACAATTATCACCTTACCCAAAGATCAAACCAAACACCCAGGTGACAACCCCCCCCCCTCCCGCCTACTGTTCCATCTATGACTATCTGCACATGACCTGATGCCATTCACTTTCATCTAGCACCCCTCTCCCACCACCACCACCACTACCACCTTCACTCCAATGGAAATAACTTAACCATACCTGCAGACATGCAAGAGGTTTTCAACAGGGGAAGGAATCTAGGCCTATGAGAAAATGCGAATGCAAGTATAATTGTAGACCTTAATTGGAATGATCTATACAATGTATACTCACTTCACAGTATCCAGAAGTACAATGTGTATTCACAGCTGACCTGACTCTCAACATGACTTTGTAGTGTTTCCACTTGTAACAAAACGGTCACTACCTGGTATGTAGTTTGCTTACACTAGTAACAACTTTCACATGGCCTTATTTTACCAGCCTCGAGATATGGAGGACACTTGGAATCCTGCTGAACTTGAGAAATCCCTCAAGGTGAGCACTGTTAAAGTAGTGTGTAGAGTATATCTAATTCCCCCTTTTTTATTTTTCATTAAAAGAAAAAGTTCATATGCAAAACAAAATATCTACGGTATCTAGTTTTGGTGCTTTGGGGTGTAAATTAACAAGAATTATATTTGTAAGGTATGACAAAGAATATATGTCAGTAATTAGCTTTTGAAAGGTCTAAATTGTTAAATGAAAACGATTAGAATATTTAGCTTTAGTTGAGAGATTCTCAGTAGGTCACAACAGGGTAGAAAACCATTTCACATTTCCACACTGCACTGTGTACCTACAATCCGAGTCACTGATATTTTCAGAATTTCGTTTGCTTTGTATGCCATTTTATTATTTTATTTTGCTTATTTTGGTATGTCTAACAAATTACTTTGACAATAAAGCGTTTAGACTTAAATTTGACATGGCATTTACAACTCCATTTGCATGATATTACACCCAATTGTTTCCCAGCATGGTTTATGTGTTGTAACCAGTGACTGGTTGCTGCTCCTTCCCTTTATTCCCCATGCCCCCTTTTTTTGTTATATTTTTTTGTAAGAAACTATTGTGAGCAATCATGCAGAGCAAAGACCATCGTAGTATAAATAATAAATATTTTTAAACCTGAATATTTCAACGGGTGTATGTTCATAAATTCACTTTAAAGAACTCCCCCATTGACCCTCCCTCCAAATCACAAATTTGTGTATCCTGTTTCCTTAACTCAAAAAAAATCGTTGAATATTCTAGGGAAGCAAGGATGACAGGAAAAAGTCCAGAGACAAAGACCGAGACAGGGACCGTGATAAAGACAGAGAGCGCAGAAAAGAGAGGCCGAAGGAAGACGATGAAAAGAAACACAGAAGAAGAAAAGATGAGGGTATTTTAATCCTCAAATACACCATACATATTTTGAAATTGAATTCTCATTATCTTCTTGTGTAAGTTCATGTAATGATTGGAACGTTTGATAAAAATAAATTGGTTCATCCGTAAAATAATGTACAACTCACTACAAGATGTTACATTTCCACAATCGAACAGCGTTAAGTCAACTAAAATGGTACTGTGTCTGTGATTACAGTTGTTTTTGAAAAATTTACAGATGGAGACAGAAAGGAGAGAGACAGGGAAAAGCGAGATAGAGACAAGGATAGAGACAGAGATAAGGACAGGGACAGAGAGAAGAGGGACAAGGACCGAGAGAGGCGCCACAGAGATAAAGAAAATGGAGATGTACGTTGATACACCAACTAGAAATATTTTGCCACATTGTTTAATGTATTCGTACTGCATTGTCCCTCTGACATTTTGTTTTGCTCTATGACGATTTCCTTCTCAGTTTCATGTAGATATATTTACAAAAGGATATTTGTTACCCATGTACATAGGCTAGCTACAGATATCGGTATATTAAAGTTGCTCATATAAATCTGCAATTTGGCATCTAGCGATGTATGCTTGGTTATTCATCACCTGTTTATATGCATGCTTTCCCTTTCTCAGGGAGAAGAAAGGAGACACAGGCGGAAAGAAGGTGATGTAAGTATGGTTTAGATCTGGATATATTTTGCATTCCAATAGGCCTAAAGAACATTTAGCCTTATTTTGAAATCTTATTGCCATGTTTGATATAAGACAAAATGCCTAGAATTTTAAAGACTAAAGTTATCGGTAGATTAAAAAGTAATAAATGAATGGAATGCTATTGTAAAGTGTTTTAGGTACCGACTTCTTTAAATGAGATACAATATACTGTATGTATATTTTGCAGGAGAAAGATGAAGATCGAGAACGTCGGCGAAGAAAACATAAGGAAGAAGGAGATGTAAGTTTTGTACATAAATTATAAATATAAATGAGTAAGCATTGTTTAAATGGGGGAAATTCTCAAGGATGCATCATTTAAATAGTGCACATAGGTGTGTATGTTTAGTACCGTAGTGCTTCACATACAAGACTCTTGCTATGTATGAGACGCATCTTTAGGAGCCAGACCGTTAAAGTGTAGCTGGGGGGGGGGGGAGAGGTTGGTTTTAACCAGATTGGTACTAATGTAATGCAAATTTACCCAACCTTTAAGACGCTCCCACTCTTTGGAGATTTTCTATAATGATAAGCTACAGTAAGCATCAGTATTGGGTATAAGCCACAAATTATACACAAGGTACTACGGTATTTCTAGAATATCTCGTCAACTGCCTCTGGAAAATCAATGCAAAAAGTTACAGCTGTGGTGGAATTAATTGAATTCATGCAATGTTCATTTAAAAGGTTGATAAAGCAGAAAGGAGGAAACAACGAATTGAGGAACTGGTAAAATGAACAGAGAGTGTGATGCCAAAATTTGCTGGATTCCTCTGTCTGACAGCCTGTATTATGACTTGATTCTTTGTACAGTGCAATGGCGAATGCATTCCTGAAAAAACTTTTTATTTTGATTATATTGTCATTCTTGCATTGTTAAAGGTCTGTAACACTTCGTGATCATGTTTATTTTACTCCATAGCTGTATATGATAGCAATCTGTGTATTTGATTGAATGACTAACAATAAGGGAGGTAATATTGATTGCAAAGCCTGTAATAGCCTTACATACAGACTGGAGGCCTTTCACCTTGTTTAACTACTTGTTTGTAAAAAATTCGACCGTCCTTATTTGCAATTACAAAGGTCCATATTTCAAATCCATGACTGTATTTGAATACCACCTACCATTCACTCCCCTTGTATTCAAAATATGGATCATAAAATTGAAATAAGGACTTCCGCGATTTCAAATACGGATGTATTTGAAATTACATTATTAGTTACTGTAATCTCCCGCGTATAAGGCGCACCCCGCGTATAAGGCGCACCTAGAGTTTTAGAATATGGTCAAAAAGATAAAAAAAAATCATACCTTCTCTTCTACTGAATGGATTCTCAAAATTCAAAAAGCTATGTGCTGCTTGGGCCACCCCGGACCCTCCTGGGCCCCCTTATGTCCTATTATGACCAAGGGGGCATGTAACATATCAAAAGAAAGGTCTTGGTGTCCCCCTTGTGGATCCAGGTAGAACTAAAACCCCGCGTATAAGACGCGCCTTATACGCGGGAGATTACGGTAAACGAGGTGAAATGGCCTCCTGATATTGAGATTGTAACAGAGCCAAGGGATGCAACAAATTCAGTATATACATTGCTTAAAAGTCTTTGCTAACAGTTCTTTGCTTTCTGTTATACATTTTATGAAGCAACAGTGTGTTATGTTGTTTTATGTAATATCGTGTGGTGTTTAGTTTGGTCTTTTCTAATTTAAATGAAGATGCAAAATGCTAAGTACATGCTCCTTCCCTCATATAATGATTGAGTGTTCCTTGTTACATTTATAGAAACCTGAGTATATACTTTACCCTTTCCCATGCAATAAGTTAGTTGTTAGCTCTTCTTGAAAATTCACTTTCTTTTCTGCATCTTCAGGAGAAAGACAAAGATAAAGAGAGGCGAAGGAGACACCATAATGGCGAGGTAATTTCTTTAAACATCTCTATGCAATTCTATGAATATCTTCAAACGATGCCTATTCCTTAATTAAATTCTATAAAAATATAAATATGAAATGATGTGGTAAGGCCACACCAAAAAAATAAGTTGGTCTACAGATCGCCCTCTCCACATTTTTGGAAATACAAATTTTTTTTTTCTTAGAAAAAAATCGTGTCTACGGATTTCGCTCGCTTCAGTTTCAACAAGTTTTCTCTTTGTGATGTTTGGCAAAGTTAAAAAAAAAAAATTGTTCGCTCGCCTCAATTTCCCAGCAAGGAATACATTTGATGCCAAAAAATTCTTAAAAAAAAAAAATCGCTCGCTCGCACCATTTTTTCAAAACCAAAATCCGTAGACCAACTTATTTTTTTGGTGTGGCCTAAATACATTAAATATATCAAAATTATATATTCATATTAAGGACATAAAAGATAACATCATGCTTCATCATCCATTTCTTTTCTATGAAAACAACTTGCATGTGCTTTGATAATTTGATACTTGAATCTCACTTTTCCCTACACAGTCAGGGTTTTCACATGTTATGGACAGTCAGGGAAAGTCATGGAATTTCAGGAATTTCCATTAGGAGTCATGGAAAATGGGAAAACTGTATATTTTTTTGGCAAAATCTATTGAAATGTAGATCACAGAAATGTCTTCTGAAAATAGATAATTATGTCAGGGACAATTTTAATTTTTGTCATGACCCCTGTCATGTGGGAACCCTGCCAGTACATTAAGCTATATAAATTATGGTTGCTCTTGACACTTAATTTTATTTTGTCTCCTTCAGGACAAAGAAAAGGATAAAGAAAGGCGTAGGAGACATGATGGCGAGGTAATTACAATAATATCCATATTAGAAATATGGTTTTATTACTTGATATGGCATTATATCAATAAAAGGTCAAAGGTATTAAGATGCAATTAGATTTAATGGAGTGAACACGATTTTATAGTTACCTAAGGTGATCACTACGCTCTGCTGGTTCATAACTCAGGTATATTGCCATTGAGTTTGAACCCTTTGAAGGATGGTATAATGCCAGAAATTCCATGTTCATTTGCACCAGTGCTGGGCAGTGTTTCACTAGCACTGCATTGGCTCATGAAACAAATGTTTATGGACTATTCCAACCATGCAGGCTTGAGAAGATGCATGAATGTAACTCTGGTGAGTTACTCACCAGGGGTGCATTCATGTATCATAGAGACCAAAGTGCAAAATTCAAACCAAAGTGCAAAATGCAGCTTTTTACTGATGTAAATGATCAATAATTACAAAAGATAATAGCATTAATCTTCCTGATAAAAGGATGATGACAGGCGACGACGGAGACATCACGACGAGGTAACCAGAGTAGTTAATGTTTTAGCACAATTAAGATAGTATTCTCTGTGTTGATGACCTGTGTTGACGAACCTTATCCCATTGTACTCATAATGTCCATGTTAAAGAGTACTAATGACATTTTTCTCTAAATTGTTCTATATATATTAGCTTGATGTATAAGGTCTTTTCGTTGACAGAGTAAGGCCTGTTATCAGTAACACTGATAAATTCTAGAAATAGGGTGTAATGAATTTTCACTTTCCATTTACAAATTGTGTGACTAACAGTATTTGTTGTTTTTCAACAATGTGCAATCAGTTAATGTAATACATAAACTGCAGATACATGTTTTGTTGTTTGAAGAATCATTCACACTACCCTTTTGAAATACATATGCCCTGGTACATACCGGGGGTATGGAGCTTCAACAAGACAAAATATCTCTTAAGGTTGAAGGTTGAAAATTATTTTATTGTCCATGATACTTTCAGAAAAAGTAAGTAAGTTTTTCCCAAAAGAGGAAAAATGATGTCATTATTTTGAATCATAACGTTTCATTTTATGAAGAGATAAGCATAATTTAAAGAGAGTAGTCCAGTAGTGTTACCTAACACTTCCTAAAGCACAGACAAAAGTCTTCCACATGTTTCTGTTAGAACACCTCATAAAGTTTGATTGATGTAAATTTTCAAATGCAGGATGATGATGAGCGTCGGAAGCGGCGGGAGGAACGTAAAAGAACAGACGATGAGGGACGAGAAAAGCGTCATAAGGTAATCAATGTTTGCTTGTTAATCTGCAATGGCAAAATGATTGATGACATTAATTTTTTCAATTTTTCATGTAGGTAATAATGCTAGGTAATGTACAAACATTTGCAAGATGTTCAGAGTAAAAAGCCTGGCCTTTTCTCTGATAAAGGCCCAAGATGGGCAGAATAATTGATTTTTCAAAAACAGGTCCTTTGCTTGTACTCTATTCTTAAGCATGAGCTCTCAGAGCATCAAATGTATTTGCTTGCTACAATCTAGCTTTAATTCATGTGTGATCAGTTTTGCTTTCACTTCTCTTTTTTGACAAAAGGTGACTGAAGTCACATGTTCTACAAGGCTGATGTCAAAATAAAGCTCAGTGTAAAAACCATACCCTATAGCTGCAACCAGATTTACAGATTGATGAAAATAAATAAAAAAAAGCATAATTATTCTGTTCAAATTTTTGGTGAAGGCTGATACAGCAGTCTGCTATTTTCTCTGAATATTGGTTCAATATTTTGAATAGCTAAGTCTTATAATGATGATAAAGCATTTGGGTAAAAAAAACTTGACATAAAGACTCAATTCAGTGATGCTGTATTCTACCTAATAAGAGCACAAATACAGAGATTTTTTTTCGGGGGCGGGGGGCTAAAAAAGAGAATTCCAACAAGGGCACATCCCCTTACCTCCCCATTAGTTCATTTCTGTAGACAAGGTATAGGCTAGGTTACTGAGATATATCAGGTGCAGGATGTAGCATTCTACCACCTAGTAGTCTTGGGGGTCCTGGTAAGGCTGGACAGGCACATAGCAGGTGTAATGATGGTGTTTGCAGGTGCACATAGGTCTAAAACCTGGAGATATGCACTTTATAGGGCATATGAGCTTAGTAAGTCAAATATGGTACTTGATATAATGGGTGCTTTGATATAATCACCTCACAATGTGTGTCTTTGAAGTTTTTGGCACTGCTTTTGCACTTCACAACGATAATAGGATCGGGATGAAGACCGAGAGCACCGACGGAAAAGGCATGATGAAACAGATGAAGAACGCCGTCAACGCAAAAAGCGTGAGGAAGAGAATGGGGAGAGAAGAAGACACCGGGATGATAAAGACAGGGATCCTGACAGGGAACGGAGAAGAGAAGAGCGGGATCGACGGCACCGAGATGAGGTGGAGTATCTGCACTAAATGCGTGTGATGGCTGGCTGTATCACTAAATACATTCTTCATTCCTTCTTATTTTTATTGCTCTCAGCTCAAAATAATTGTTGATAAGTTAATTGAAATACAGTGTGATATTATGCTGACTTATAAAACTTGTGAACCTTAGCTGTAGTCAGTGTAGTTTGATGATTAGTGATTTTTTTGCAGGATGGAAAATCCAGTCGGCATAAGGATAAAGAAAAGGAAAAAAAAGAGGAGAAAGAAGAAAAGTAAG
Organism: Acholoe squamosa; assembly: GCA_949317995.1. Classification (NCBI taxonomy): domain Eukaryota; kingdom Metazoa; phylum Annelida; class Polychaeta; order Phyllodocida; family Polynoidae; genus Acholoe; species Acholoe squamosa. Next base: position 22,765,362 of record OX439048.1, read on the forward strand.
TTCACTTGTCTTGTTATGGTTTCGACAGGGCTAGTGATGAATTGATCCGTACTGCATGATGCTACCACTTCAAATGATGCAACAGCCATTGGGCTGTGACATCACTCAGAACACCATTGTTTGCCAACAGTCACATGTGTTGCTGTCACTAGGTGACAGTGTACACTGGTATCCATGGTACTGGGTATCATGGAGATATCGCTATCCAAAAAGGTTTGGGTAGCCATGGAAGCAGTTTCATCCCATGGGGACTCATCAGGCATCTGTTTGTGCTAAAATGTGACAATTAAATATTGCCAGTGGTCCCAAACCCACAGGGGCTTGAAGTTATTTACCTATTAGAATTAAGAGATAACTCCATAGGTCCTGGTATTTTTGTATGTACAAATCCCACCGGATTAGAGTAATCCTAAAATTATTAAGCCCTGACTGGGTCTGGGAGTAATAAATGGGGGAGAATTAACACTTTGATGTTAATCTCAGGTGTTCCGAGATATTAGATTTAGAAGTAAATCTAATATCTATCCTAGACAGTCACTTGTCTTGTTATGGTATCTGTGTGCTATAACTGATAAAATAAGTCATATCACTTGGGGTCTATAAGTTACTCAAGAAGTCAGTTTGGTCAGCATCACCTTGTGGTGATGGGATGATTGTGAAGAAGTTGGTGATTTGATTGGTTTTCTGATGCATTTCATCTGTAGATACTTATAACACCTTTAATGATAAATATCAATGTTAAGTTATATTCAACTAAGTATAGTTACAGCAATTCATATCCTTGCTACAGAAACTATTGATAAATCTTTGTGCATTTCTAAAACATGACCACAGAAAAAGGTAAAAAAGACAACAACAAAAAACAACTTTACATTAAATGCACATGAGTTCCTAAGTGTGGACTCCATGTTACTTAATCGTTATTAAGACATAAATATTTTCACTATATGCACCTCAGAAGCTCAAAAAAATTGTCCAAGAGTAAGGGAAAGGAAAAAGATTCCAGGTAATTACCCTCACCAATGTGCCCCCATAGAAGAAGTATTTTCAAGCTACTGTAAATTCCCATGTATAGGCCGCGGATTCTACATGAAGCAAATTCCAGGTGCTTCTTATAGCATAAGCTTATACCGGCTTATTGGGTTAATCATCAGCCAGTTTGAAGTAATCACTTCTCTGATAGCTGATATCTGATAGCTGCTATCAGAGATAACTGCTGGTAACCAGCTTCGACAATGGCTGCGGCCATCTCGTAACCTCGGTATAGAAGTGGGTGCAGATTATAAGAGGGAATTTACAGTATGCTTCATCATGCACTGCACATAAGTGTTTTGTCTTCCCCTTCACTTGAAGAGCATTAATAGTGTTCACCATTTTGTCAAAGTACATCCTGGTTGAACAATCCTGCAGTATGTCCCTTTTTACAAGAAACAACACCGGTATTCAAAAAGTTTCTGCGTGTGCCTTTTTTGTATGTACATGACACGATGGGCACTGTGTGTTAAGTGTTCTGAAATATACCACTATACTTTTCTACCAGCATGTGATATATTTAGTGACTACCACACACAGTCCTCAATGTTGTGATATCAATGTACACATTCTGTCAGCTGTCAGGGGTAGCTAATAGTTGAGCTGGTAAAATATATGAGTGTGTCACAGAAGCATGAAGAACTACCGTAATCTCCCGCGTAGAAGACGCGCTGCGCATATAAGACGCACCCCAAACTTAGAACATGCATTTTCGCGTATAAGACGCACATTTTAAGGGTGATTTTTGTCAATCCAGTACTGTTCTATAGTAAAATTACCCCTTGTATAAGACGCACACCCAACTTGAAAAAAGGCATTTGTTTGGCGTAGAGGACGCGTCTTATACGCGGGAGTTTACGGTAATAGTATATGTAGCTGATGTACAGGATTAACTGCCCTGTCTCAGATAAAGGATGCGAGTTATGTGTACCTGCAGCCGAGATTATACACTGCAATAATAGTTGTTTTAGATTAAGTTCTCTTCATGATTCGTAAGCAAGTACCGGTTATAGCCCTTGAATTACAACTTGGGTGATCTAAAGGGCTACAACCCCAATTATGATCTATAAGCAGAAATGAATTTTACCCAGATCTTTCCCATAACACCATTGAATTGAGTGACATTTTCCAACTCTTATGATTTTCAGGAAAACTGCCACAAAAACTGAGGTAATGTACTTTTCCTTAATGTTAAAACATTTGTCATTGTAAATTTTGTATGTAAGAACCATTAACATATAAATTTTTCTTTGAGGAAAAGTTGGAGAAATCTGCTTGTGTATGTGTGAGGTATACTCTAACTGAATTCTCACCAGTTGATAATTTACTTTTCAACATCAAGATGCATGTACATGTCTTATATATAATATCATGCTCTTCTAGAATGCAAAGAGGTGTACCTTCACTATCTTTTCCACCTTAATGTCTTAAAAAATATTGTGTAAAAAGCACTGAACAGTACAGAATCCAAATATCTGCCTTACCTCACAAGGGTTAGGCAATTTTCTTAGAACATTGCTGGCAGTGATATTGCATCAAACCAACAGCAACAGAACTTTTGCTGATACCCACTGTAGGAGAGAACAAATTTCAATTTTGTTTTCATGCAGGTGTCTTCAATTCGCAGGAACTCAAAAACTGGAAAGAGCAATGATACATTTACTGTAAAATCCCCACAATATAGTAGGTCTCCTCGAAATCAAAAAAGTCCTCTCCAATCTGTTAAAAGTTCTTCAAAAAGTGGACTGAAAACACTCTCCACTCCTCGAAGTTCAAAAAGTCCTCTCCAATCTATCAAAAGTAAATCAAAAAGTGGACTAAAAACACCTACTAGTAAGCCTCTGGTAGCTGCGACTACTAGCAGTCATAAAAGAGACCCTGTTAAATCTGTTTTAAATAAGAATTCAAATGCTGTATCTACCAGTAGTAGCTTTGAAGTTGGTTCACCAATTGCCTGCTCATCGGCAGTAGAGGCAAGTAGCAAGATTAACGAAGGCAAAATTTATCCGTTCAGAGAGACCTTGTGTTATCAGTTATGTTGCAAACTGTTGTATGTTCTGTGTCAGGTAGAAAGTACTATAGCATCAATCATATAAGGTGACCCGCATATGAGATGCACTTGACTTTTGAAATTTGTTGGAGAAATTTACAATGGCATAACCAAGGTTCTAAGAAATATGTCTCCCGAATTCAAAAGCCCATATGGAGCAAAGTATCCCTCAGTCCTTTTCCATTGCAAGGGTTGGGGATCTCTGTGCCTTTTACACAGGGTACAACAGTATTCAGTTTTCCTTGTTTAGTTCCCCTTTACCTGTTTAATGTTTATCCTAGGGATGGCAGATGCATTGGCAGATTTCAATTAGTGTAGCAGAGATGTCAGACCTTCAGAGGTCCGTCTATTTTCAGATGTTCAAACTTTCCCAAAAGTCAAACCTCTCAGAGGCTACTTCCATCTTGTGGTCATAATACCCTTACAACATGCCCTTTCTACTTCTATGGAGCATAAGGCTGAGCATAGTTCAGGCTTCAGCAGGTGAAATTTAGCCTTTTCTAGACAAATCACCTTTCAGAGATCAGAGTATCTCTGAAATCTTATTTCAGAGGACATGAATCTAAGCTGGCTTATGATTGGCTGGAATTCAAATGCAGTCTTTTAATTGTTTTTTCTATCACCAACCAATCTAGAGATAGTTTTAATGGTTTTTTATGAGGGGAAATGAAAATGAGATGGGTGCTTTTAGTATAATGAATAGAGGGAAATGGGTGCTTTGCTAACACCCAAAAATTTCAGAGGTTGGGCCCATACCCAACTGACATCTCTGGTGTAGGGGGAGGGGGCACAGGCCCCACTCGTTGTGACTGTGGTTTTAGAGTTAGATTCTCTATTTTGAGCTCTCATATGTTACATATATCAAATTGCTCCCAGCGCTTTGATTTTACTGCTAAAACAGAAAGCGTTTTCTCATATCTACTCAAAGGTATTGTTAATAGAATTCTTTGTGGAAAAGCACTAAAACTATGTTAGAAAAATTATATATGCTTCTTCTCAATATATTCTATATAGTGTAGTGATGTCAGAAATGAATCTTATTTAATCAAAAAATTAAAAGAGTATTTCAGTGAATGCCTTACTTTTTCAGGACGAAGATGAATATAATTACGATGATGATGACTTTGAGGTAAGTTAAATATAAACTCAATAAGATTCTTGAGAGTATCAAGTTGGTCACATTTGTACTTTGTTTCTGTTAGATTCATTTTATAACCTCACTGGTTCATTTTGAGTTAATCATCTCAAGTGAGGGGAGGGAACTCTATGATGAATTGGGGAGGAAGCTTCAGGCTCCACAGAGGGTCTGATAAATTTCCTAATTCAGCAATTTAGTATACTGATAAAAAAAAAGGTGTGTAAATCTACAACTGTCATTGAGTGTATCATATTTATTACAGGATGACTCCTTTTGGGCATGAGCTATCATTCCTTTTTTTTTTTTTTTTTTTGTCCGGTGTGGATGGTTCCCAACCATCGTCCCTAAATATGAGCTATCATTCCCACCTGAAATTTCTGCCTTATAAAAGACCATATTAAATAACACTAATGTTCCTGTTCTTCAGGACTACGAAGAAGACTTTGAGGAAGATGACGATGATGATGAAGATGACAAAGTCGAAATTAGCGAGAAAGAAAAGGTGGTAAGTACTGTAATTTTGAGCTCTATGTATGAATAGTGCTTTCACTGTATTACTATTGTTATAATTCATAATTTTATCAAAAATATTTTATCACCATGCATGAAAGTTCATGTAGAGAAACAGAAATGTGGGATATCAAAGTAAAACCACACAGACAATTTTCATTACAGGGATTAGAATTTTTGAGAGATTGTTTATAGTATTTCAATGTTTGACCTGAGAAGATGAACTAAACAAAACTTTCCATGTTGAAGTACTGTAATCTCCCATGTATAAGGCGTGTCTTATACGCGAGGTTTTAGTTCTCCCTGTATCAGCAAGGGGGGAAACCAAGACCTCTCTTTTATGTTACACCCCCTTAATTCATAAGAGCACATAGGGGGTTGTAGGAAGGTCCAATGGGCCCTAGCTACACATAGCTTTTTGAATTTTGAAAATACATTAAGTAGAACAAAAGTATTCATTTTTTTCATTTTTCTGACCAAATCCTAAAACTCTAGGTGCGTCTTATATGCGGGAGTGCGCCTTATACGCGGGGGATTACGGTAGCTTTTACAAGGTTCACCCATGGTATTTTATTCATGTTACATAAAATAAGTTTGCATATAATTACAGAAGGGCACAGGAAAGGTAGGTTGATCAGAATATAAGAAGAGTAGCTGTAGTGTTATGTAGATCTTAACATGATTAACAAAGGAGAAGAGGGATATTGTTTCAAGTTTACTTTTGTCAGAGAGCATTTCTTTCCTTCTGAAAGAAGGATCAGGGAATACTCCTGTGCATTTATTTCTTAAGAATAAGAGGAAAAATAAGTCTTTGAGTTGAAAGTGATTCATGGAAAACTTCTGTGAATGATAGTCATTGAGTTGAAAGTGATTCATGGGCAACTTCTGTGAATGATTGTACAACGAAAAACAAAACAAAAACTATCACCACAGAATTTGATTGATCATATTATATAATACTAATTGTATCTACATATATGCAAATCATCACTAATGCAAAGTACAGTAGCTTTATCATATGGTTACAATACTGGTGGAGGGTTGCAGGAAATGATAAAATAAACAGCTTTGCATGGTTAGACATTTCCATTTTTGGTAGAGTGAACACATCTTACAATAATAAAAGATATACTGTAAGAATTCTGCACAGGATATTTCCTAGTACATCACTAAATTTGATATTGTTGTTCAAGGGGATATGTTTGGGTCTCTTTACTTTTGCCCTTTTACAACATTTCAATGCATTGCATTCCTTCCTTTACCTTCTTAGGAAGCACAGAGCACCTTGAAAAGCATTTTTGATCATTTTTCTCCTGAGATATCATAAATGCCTGAACAACCTCATAACACACCAAGAAATGAAAGTGACCCAAGTCTTCTTTGGTGTTATTGCTAGGACTCCCCTCCCATGACAACGCCCAGGAGTGTGCGTGATGTGACCAGTGGCTATATCCGGTCCAAGAACTGGGAGGATTCTAATGAAGTAATATCCCCAGTAAAATTTAACACTTGTCTGTGGCAATAATGAATGTATGCACAGATTAAACTAAGAAGTAGTTCATAATTCATACATTATGTTCCTGTTACTGAACATAAATGCATGTGCCAAATAGAACCATCTAGTTTGATTGACTTATTTTGATAGTTTGGTTTTTAATATAATCCTCCATGCCACAATAATATAAAGAATAAATTAAATTATTTGAGTAATTACTGGATTCGATTTCACTCCCATTAGTTTGAATAGATTAGTTATGTTATATTTACCTAAGGCAATTGTGCTTTGAGGAATGGAATGAGTTTGTCTCTTTGCTTTACAACTTACAGGAACTTTGACGTTCCCCACCCTCACCTTTAGTATACTAATAATCTCATTATGATAAGGAGTTATGTAAATAACCCAGTCATTTCTTTATTTAGATTTGTTCTCATCTGGTTTTCCTTGTGACATCTCATTGTTTTCATTAGAGAAAAGGGTAGAGGTTGATGGGTGAAGGGAATTTCCATGGTGGCCAGTATTAGTGCAGGTCCTCAAATAAACTCCTGGGTTAAGTTTTAGTGCTGGATATAAGTGGGTTTTGAAACCTCAGTTACGCATAGGGTAAATTATAATAATTAGAGGTCACATGACATAAGCATAGGTGTACTGAAATGGGCTGCTACTGTATATCAAATCTTCTGCATGACAGATGCCCATCATTCGTATCTAAATCTTTTTTGTAATCGGGAATACTGGTATAGTCCTTTCTCAAGGAGGTCAAAAACGCAGTGACATAGGAGGCACTTGTGCCATTTAGTTCTCATTTCACAACCATACATAGAACTAATAGATGAAGTGATGTCGGGTGTAACTGTCAGCTGTTTAGTATACAAAATAGGTATGATTACTGAAAAAGATTGGATGAGGAAATTTGTGAACAAACTTCTTCCTTTTTGCACATCTGTTTTAACCTCTAGTTGACGAGTTGAGTTGATATTTTCTCTGTCAAGTATTTTTCTCTACACAGAAAATTAGGTTGATTTAAAAAAATGTCAAACTGCTCTACAGAATAATCTCTTTCTGTAAATGTGTGTTCTAAACAATCAATACTGTTTTCACTAATTATGTACATGTTTAGGTGGTGATGGTGATGATGTTTAACAGAATGAAATCTCTACCCTTGAATATTTTCTCACCATATATAACCAAATACTCTTCTAACAACTGTTTGAACAGAAAACCAAAATACAAAAAAAAATTGTTTAGTAATATCATATAAATTTGTTATTGTAATTGATTTGAGATGGCACAAAGCTGATGTATTATAAGGATTGATTACAGTCTCTCCTTCCTATGGTTGCAGTCGCGGAGAGAGATGGATGATATTCTTCAGGCTATGGATGATGAAAACAATCGGTTGTTAAAAGCATCTCGGAATGATGATTATGAGGATGATGACAATAAGGAGGTAGGGCTGATAATTCCTCTGTCTTAACATAACATTGATTTACCTGAAAGTTGTTATTATGCCTAAAGTATATTTGTCTAGTTTGGGCGACCAAAGTTCTGTATATATTTACTAAATATCTGAGCTTATTCATGAGCAATACTTTTATCTTGGTAATAAAGCTATTGATTTATCAAGACTTGTAAGGCCATGTATATAAGCACACTCTTAATCAAGTAGGTCCTGAATTGGCTGAACTATTTGTTTACCAGTATGCAATTTTATTTCTTTTTAATTTTTCTTCTTCATTTAGTCATATGAGAATTCAAGACACAAATCATCAAAAAGACCAACAACGGGCAAGCGATCATTCATCAACTTTGTATCAGCTAAGCAGAGGGTAATCAGTAGTAAAGCATCATTAAGGGCAAAGACCCGTGGACGGGAACTACTACAGATCATAGAACTTGACCGAGCAGCATACGATTTGTTTGACATGCCACCTGTGTCTGAGTATGAGCTCTACATGCGTACCTATGGCCGGTCAGATACAAAACAGGTTAGTATAACCATACTATTTTTCGATCCTAACATAGAAGTGCACTTATTGCACCTTATTATGTTTTGATAAAAATGGTATCCCATCCATGACAAGACAAGACTGATTTAAAGGATGGTCTATTGTGAAGGAACAAGAGAATTATTCATAGGCTGTACTTCACTGCATTACGTCTCATCTGTTCATGAAAGTAAAGTCATTTACAAAATCTTATTATGCAGAAATGTATTCAAACAAATGAGGACAATATAGAAAAGGATATTCAGACAGAGGAGATTGAGACCACAGAGAAGTGGGTGCAATGCCCCCCTGAGGATACCAAGGGTTGTGGAGGTGAGCATATTTACTCCATAAGTCTTTTCCTTTAGATGTATTAGATGTTAATCATGCATTTGAAAACAGAACACTTAAGTAAAAAAGAAAAGCAAAGCTGGAAAAGATCTTGAGAAGATGACATGGTCCTTTCCCTCACCCCATTGCAAAAGCCCCCTTTTCAGATATTAACGAGTCCAGTATCCATAGCAACCAAATCTTCACAGCAACCATGGCTTAGGTACTGGACCGTTACTACCAGTGAGGTATTATGTGTGATTAAGTTAAGTTTTCTTTAAAATGTATGGTTCATAATAGTTAAAAGTTTCTATAGACAAAGTTAGAAAACAATGTAGGCATATTTGAAGACTGTTTTCATGAGTATTGTATTTTTTAATGAATTTTTTCAGAATTTTTCACTGGTCTGGGTACTGATAGACTTTTTTTGTGTGCATAGTATGTATCATGCCCATTATTGTGTAAAGACTATGTACTACCAGTGGTTTATTTTACACTCAGAGTATGCTAGAAAGATAGGCTCAGGTCATGCCATGTTTTTTTTTTATGTCACTAGTCAGAGAAATGAGTAACATGATGGCAAAGTGACTGGTATTTTTCATTAAGGTAATACATTAGAGACCATTCTGGTGTTCCTCTATGACTATTGAATGTGAATCAACTGTCAGCAGTGATAACCCTGGCCCCTTTAAGAGTTAGTTTCCCATGGGAAAGGAAGGAAACAGTAATGAGAACTGTAACAAGGTCACATCACCTTGGCAACACTGACTGTGACATTGTTCATTGCAACCCTTGAAAGGCATTGACCCAATATTGGGATGAGATTTATTGGATGGGATGGGGTCCATCGGATTCCATGGGATGATGACATGGGGTGATGACATGGAATGATGGCATGGGGTAATCACTTTGGGGTGATCACTGATAACTTTGGGTGATAACATAACTTTGGGTTATCACTGATGATTTTGGACAGAAAACTTTCAACTTTGGGTGATACCTTTTGGTTATCATTTACAACTTTGGGTGATAAGTTTGAGTTTTTATTGCAACACGTTACGCAGCTTTCACCACAACATTTCATCATGCAGACAAGAACAGGAAAACTTCAAATGTGTACATAAATTAGAAAATGTTTTGACTAAATAATATTAGACATGAGTATATGTAGTGTTTAATCAATGTTATGAGAGAGCATGCGTGTGTCTATGGTTCAATATTCCACGACCGCGCAGCGGGAGTGGAATATTGAACCATAGACCCACAAGTGCTCTCTCATAACTTGATTAAGGCGTTTATCCAACATTTGTCTCCATTTTGTATTAATTTCTCACCTTATAACCCCAGAAATAATCCAGGAGAAGACATTTTCTAAGTGCATGCGATACGCTTGCTTTGCCAATCCGCTGTGGCCATGTTTTTACTCCACCCGTCATACCCTCGTATTTTCAAACACTTTTCGGGTAGAATCCAAGCATATCAAGTGCTGTACTTCTAGCACTGCCAAGTATACGATCTCTAGTTGGTATTCCCCTACATTTTGTATCCATTTTCTTTGAAATAAATAAGAATCCAATGATTTTACACAGCGATCCAATGCACACGGCCATTTTATCATGTTGACGAAGCGGGTAGGTGCCCGGATGTACTTGACATACTTTCGGCTGAAGAACTAGGTCAGATACGCATCAAACAAGGAATGGCCGGACGGAGCGGGTGCCGAGACGTATCGCTATGGAAAATCAATGGATTCTTATTTTTTTCGAACAAAATGGCGGAATTAGGCATGGCATGTTCATCTAGGATATCTAAGGATGGTTCTCTGTTAATAACTCCACCTTCCATCATTGGAATCTATGCTAACGAGGTGTGTACACATCAGGTATATCGGAACATTTTTTCAAATCCTCCATGTGTAGTGGTTTCTACCACCGGTCGGCTTGGTATAGTGGACAGCGAGCTCGTCTCCTGCCACAGCGGCCGGGGATCAATTCCACGTTGAACCCTGAACAGTTTTAACTGGAAATGTATGGCGAGGTTGACTTTGTATACTTCTCCAATTTATTAACATGTCCAGGTTGAAACCAGCAGCTTCTTGAAGACGAACAAAAGGTCTCAGAGTGCGTTATGGCTAGATAATGAACTGTGGGTTATAAGAAAAAAAGCACTGTCCAAGCCCAAATCGTTAGATAAAAGTACATACATACAGTGCAGTAGTTTATGTTTGTTCAGAAAAAGATTGTTGGGAACAAATAGCGGGGTACTTAAGTTAGCTCTAATTAAGATTACTATATAATCAATTCTAGTGTGCCCATGGCAGTGCTGATGCACTGTACCTAACTGGGAGTCAAATAGCTTGACATCTTCATCATTGTGTGGAAGTGTCAATGCTCATGCACTGTACCTACTTATTTTTCGGAATAATGACTAAGTGAGTTTGTTTCATAATCCTTGAATGAATGACTATAATTCAAACTGTATGTTGTGTGTGTTTCCATATTCGAGAGGGCAGTGCTTAGGCACTGAACCTGTCTCAACTGAGCTTTTCTCCATAGTTGTCCAGGTGATGGGAGGGTAGGTGAGGGGCAATGCTTATGCACTGTACCTGCCCATGTATGGATATTAATATGAGAATGATGATGAAGACATACTAACAATGTTGTAATATATGACAACATATGTGAGGTCAACATGAGTAGGCAGTGCTTATGCACTGGACTTAACTCATGTGTGTGTCCTTGTTGTGTGTTTCTTTGCGACTAGGCAAAACAGGAGGGAGGGCAGTGCTTATGCACTGAACCAGTAAAGTCAAAGTGAAATTGAGCCGGACTTAAATATTCAAACAATTGGATTCTTCACCCTGGCAAATCTTACTAACTGCTGTTTTAAATTTCTCTTTATCAACAATGTGCTGAGTTTCCTTTACCAATGAGTCCCATAAGATCAGTCCTCTATGGAGCGGGGATTTTTTGACTATTTGCAGTTTTGGCCTTTGACTTTTTAACTTTATTTTAAGATCCCCTCTTGTACGTATATTGTCAGAAATAACAAGATTACCTTGAATTTGGGAGAGTTTATGAACCAAGAGTAGTAGCTGAATATCTCTGTGTCGAGCTAAAGTGTCAATTTTACATCTAGAATGGAGATCCTTTTCAGAGATATCCAAGGGATTCCTGATGCAAAGGCAAGTCCTGAGACCTCTATTTTGCAATATTTGTAAACTGTTTTGGTTAGTAACTGACATACTATCTAAAATAAAATTACAATACTCTAAAGTGGGTAGAACACAGTGTTTGTATACCATTAGTGATTCTTCTTCATTAATCAATTTCCTGATTTTTCGGGATCGATATATTTTTTGATTACACCTTTTTTTAATATCTGAGTAATGCAGGCCAAAAGACATGTTTTCATCCACTGTTACTCCTAAATAGCAGATTGATTTTTTATGTCATCGTTCCCTATCTGGAGAGGGGTTGAAGCATGCAGGTTTTGTGTGGGGTGGTGCCATAACCTATTTGAATAGTTGAATGTCTGAGTTCCCTGATGGCCCCTGGACGTAAAACTAAACAAACAAACAAACTTAAATAGTTTTTTTCTGAATTAATGGTTAGTCTATTAGTGGTGCACCAGTTTAGAATAAGCTGAATATCAGGCTGGGCAAGTCTATACAAATCATTTCTGGTTTTGCCCTCAGTCATAAGGACTGCGTCATCGGCATAAAGAATGACCTTGGAATTTTCCACTAGACTGGGCAGCTCATTAATGTACACGGAAAAAAGCAATGGGCCCGGTATGGAGCCCTGAGGGACTCTGGGGTGATCACTGATAACTTTGGGTTAACACTGATAACTTCACTTTGGGATGATCACTGATAACTTTGGTGGGTTATCACTGATAACTGGGTGAAAACCTTTGGTTATCATTGATAACTTCATTTGGGGTAATCACTGATAACTTTGGTGGGTTATCACTGAAAACTTCATTTGAGGTTATCAGTGATAAGTTTGATGGGTTATCATTAATAACTTTAGGTGAAAACTTTTGGTTATCACTGATCACTTCATGTAGGGTTATCACTTATAATTTTGATGGGTTATCACTAATAACTTTGGTGGGTTATCACTGATGACTTTGGTGGGTTATCACTAATAACTTTGGGTGAAAACTTTTGGTTATCATTGATCACTTCATTGGGGTTATCACTGATGACTTTGGTGGGTTATCACTGATAACTATGATGGCTATCACTGATAACTTGGTGGGTTATTACTGATAACTTTGGGTGAAAACTTTTGGTTATCATTGATCACTTCACTTGGGGTTATCAGTGATAAGTTAGATGGGTTATCAGTGATAACTTGGTAGGTTATCACCGATAACTTGATGAAAACTTTTGGTTATCATTGATCACTTTATTTGGATTATCACTGATAACTGGTAGGTTATTACTGATAACTGGTAGGTTATTTGGGTGATTACTTTTGATAACTTCATTTGAGGGTATCACTGGGTTCTCAGTGATAACTTTAGTGGGTTATCACTAATAACTTTAGGTGATAACTTTTGGTTATGACTTCATTCAGGGTTATCACTGATAACTATGGGTTATCACTAATAACTTTATTTAGGATTATTACTGATAACTTTTGTTGGGTTATCAGTGGTAACTTCATTTTGGGGTGATTACTTTGGGGGCGATCACTTTGGGGGTGATCACTTTGGGGGTGATCACTTGGGGACTTAGGGTGATACTTGGAAGGAATGATGGTGGCTACATCATCATCACAACACTCACCACACAGGGAATAAACAGACACTTGCATAGGTAAAACTACTGCCCTTAAAATGTGTTGTCCCTGGTGCTGGGAAGCCATGGGCAAGTCACTCTGTAACTGGACTCGTTAATTTTTGGATAAAGACAAACAACTAAGATAAAAGTTAAAGCAAACGCCACCTTGTTAATGCAAGAGTCTTACACTATGTATTGTGTCATTTTCTCTCCATTCAATAGGGGATAAGGAAATTGAAGAGGAAGAGGCCATAATGAAACCAGTTGACACAGTTGCCCTGACAAAGTTTGTTCAAAATGCAGGCCAGGTAAATGGATTTTTCTTGATTCAAAAGATATAGAATTATGTAGCAATCCTGAGAATGTAACTATTGGGTATGTGGTACAGTTCATTTCTTGGACATTATGCAATTTGTGTTGTACCGACCTACCTCTTGAGGGAATTGTTAATCTAGCACAGTTCACTGATGGTGCAACTGGTATCAGTTTATTTCCAAACAAGGAAAGGAGGTGATTCTGGAATAGGGGTTGTGTAAAATATAAGTTCTTATTGGTTTCCTTTCTAGGCAATTTTAATCTTGTTGGAGGAAGATCGTGCAGAGGCATCACAATCTGACACCAGTCAAAAACGGTCTAACATTTGTCTCAGTGAAGCATTCCTGGAAATTACTGCTCCACCTTTCTTAAAAGGTAAAACATACTTCTGGAAATAATGTTATACATTCACCCAGGAAGTATTTAAAATCGGGTAGTAATACTTCAAGATCATGATGAGTGTTAAATTTTTTTATGTGAAATTCTGAAGTGTCCAGCAAAATGGGTACAAGCTTGTTTATAATTGAAAGGTAGCCACAGTTGCAGAAAAAATGTTTTGAAATGTACCTATACACAACCTTTCTTGTTCTACTGTTTATAGATCGGTGTGTGTCACGTACACAATTCTCAGAAGCTCAGACAAATCTGTTACTTACTGTTCATGACAGACAAGATATAGTGAGTATGGCACGAACTACATATCATTAATTAAGATAGTTCAAATAATATATTTTATTCATTAGAAAAAAACAGTCATATGAACCTTTCAGCATATATAATACTAGATTAAATATACCGTAATCTCCCGCGTATAAGGCGCACCTTGCATATAAGATCCACCTAAATAAAAAAATCATAATTTTGGTTCTACTGAATGGATTTTCAAAATTCAAAGAGCTATGTGTAGATAGAGCCCCAATCACCCCCTTGGACCCCCCTATGTCATTTTTTTGAGGGGGAGTGTAACATATCAAAAGAAAGCTGTTGGTGTCCCCCTTGCGGATCCAGGAAGAACTAAAACCCCGTGTATAAGATAGGTGAATATGTGATTTGCATGAAGGATGCTTTAAAATATAATTGGATTAACTGTTCAAACGACCAAAGAAGATATATCGTTTGAAGGTCACACTCCACAAGGAAAAATCTGTAAGCAAGTGGCATTTGTGGTTAGATGGAATTGTATTTAACAAATTTTGTATTTTTCCCCAGAAATATCCTGGTGATAAGTTGTCTTCAAAGGGTGCTGTTTGTGTGTGGAATGTCAATGAACCCTCACATCCACAAAAGTAAGTGCCTACTGTTACAATTGTATCAAACACTAACATCAAACAAGAATAACAGATAACTGGGCAATCAAGAGATGGAAATGGTATTTGGGTGAATAAAAGGAATATGTTAATTGCAGTTGATGGTCAGTGAGGGCTGTTATTTGTATTATTTGGCAAAAACCAACATTTATGTGACACTAATGAGAAAAGTATTTTCACAGATGAGTTTTTAAACATTTATGTTATTTTCTTACAGGGTCTTGTTATGTGAAGGGCAACCACAGTGTTGTTGTTTCAGTCCTGTTATAGCAAATCTAGTCTTTGCCGGAATGGTGAGTAAAGTTCCTCTTGTACATCACACCTAACTTGGTGATTAAAATAGAGGTCCCTGTATGGGTGTACATGTAAATGGTTAAAAGTCTATAAGTGAGAATTATCCATAGTATGACCATAGTTTAGTCTGCTGAGTATAGCCCTAGAAACTAAACTAATTAAGGATATGTACTTGTACATATATTAGTTGTACATCATGCTGATTCTGCATGGTTTATACACTCCAGAATTAATACAACCATGGTGACTAGACTTACCACAGCTACCATCATGAATCATGTCTTATGGGCATGGTGCATCTTCATTTGTCCTTTAGACTTCTTGTACGATTTCAGTACCTTTATGCAAATCTTTGTGTTGTGTAGGTGGATGGATCTGTGGTAGTATGGGATCTCAGAGAGCCAAATAGTTTACACAAGCAACATATTGAGGGTGACGAGAGCTGGTTCTTGCGGTACCCCACATATAATACAGGTGAGTGTTACTCTTAGTATTGGAATACAATATTTTATGGTTTGGGAGTAACGCTACTGGATTTAAATTACTAATAGAAAAGGTTAACTCAACCAAACTAAACCAAACCAAACCTTGTGTACAAGCTGCGCCCACATAAATAAGCCACACTCAAATTTTTTACCTGATTTTTGGGAGACCCTATTATTTCCATTAAGCCTATAATGATGTATAAGCAGTATCTCATGTAGAGGGCTTACCTATACAGATGTTAAATCAATAAATAATGTATGCCCGCAGGTGAATAAAGCCCAAACCTGACATTACAGACTTCACCTCTTGTCTGTTTCAGCCGGAGTTTTACATTATGAAAATCATCAAAGTGCAGTGACATCTATAGTTCCTATATTTGTACCAGGAAGTGGAGACGATATGGATTCAGGTGAGCTTCAGTCTTTTGAACTATCCCTTCAGACTTCTGACGAATGCTTAGCTACAAATCTGACTGTTATTGGAGATGCCCTTGGGCATCTCCATTTAGGACCTGACAGGCTTTGCGTTTCATGAAAAATTGACCAGTGAAATTGCCTGAGTCGAGCTGTGCATTTGTAAATTTGCCTTATTTGATAGTCTATGTAATATCTATGGGTAAGGGCTGCAGATTGGGTAAGGGCTGCAACTAAGTTGTTGGATTATGGACTATTTACCCATACCCTCTCCTTGGCAGGTGGCCTGTAACTAATTCCTATGTTTGGCATAGCTGCGAAATCTCCAGCACTGCCTATATAGTTCAAGTGTTTACTACCACCCTGTACCCTGCCTAGTAGTTATGGACAATGCACTGAGGTCGCCGTGGAGAAAAGCTGTCCACTGTTAATAATATAGTTTAATAGTGACCTGTGTGTGTGAGTGGGGGGGGGGGGGTCACGGTCCTTGAGGTAGCTGTCCGCTGGTGTTATGTAGGGCTTTGCCAACCTGAGAGTGGACAATACACCTATAGGCACCTTTGTGTATCAATCCATAGGGTCGGCATGATGCCAGTGCTACATTCATGCATCATGACGACCAATAGGCCTCTCTACACTGTAAAAAATGGGGATAGCATGATGCATTGATGCACAGTTATCCCTTTATGGATGGCATGATGCATTGATGCACAGTTAAACCTTTATGGAAGTTAACCCTTTATGGATGGCATGATGCATTGATGCACACTTAGACCTTTATGGATGGCATGATGCATTGATGCACACTTAACCCTTTATGGATGGCATGAAGCATTGATGCACACTTAACTATTTACAGCAACTCACTTACCTCTTTAAGGGTGTCATGATGCATTTGCCTTTTATTGATGGCATGATGCATTGACCCACAGATAACCCTTTATGGATAGGATGATGCATTGATGCACACTTAACCCTTTCTGGATGGCATGATGCATTAATGCATGCTTAGCCCTTTATGGATGGCATGATGCATTGATGCACACTTAGCCTTTTATGGATGGCATGATGCATTGGTACATGCTTACCCTTTTATGGCTGGCATGATGCACTGATGCACAGTTAACCCTTTATGTTTGGCATGATGCATTGATGCACACTTAAACCTTTATGGATGGCATGATGCATTGATGCACACTTAACCCTTTATGGATGGCATGATGCATTGATGCCCATTTAACCCATTATAATTGGGTGGCATAATGCATTGATGCACACTTAACTATTTATGGATGGCATGATGCATTGATGCACAATTAACCCTTTACGGATAGCATGATGCATTGATGCAGTTAACCCTTTATGGATAGCATGATGCAATAATGCTAGTTAACCCTTTATGGATGGCATTATGCATTGACACATGCTAAACCATTTATTGATGGCATGATGCACTGATTCACAATAAACCCTTTATGGATAGCATGATGCATTGATGCACAATTAACCCTTTATGGATGTCATGATGCATTGATGCACAGTTAACCCTTTATGGATGGCATGATCCATTGATGCCGATTTAACCCGTTATAAATTGGTTGCATAATGCATTGATGCACACTCAACCCTTTATGGATGGCATGATGCATTGACACACAATTAACTCTTTATGGATAGCATGATGCAATAATGCTAGTTAACCCTTTATGGATGGCATGATGCATTGATGCACACTTAAACATTTATGGATGACATGATGTATTGACACATGCTTAACCCTTTATGGATGGCATGATGCATTGATGCACAATAAACCCTTTATGGATAGCATGATGCATTGATGCACAGTTAACACTTTATGGATGGCATGATGCATTGATGCACACTTAGACCTTTATGGATGGCACAGTGCATTGATGCACACTCAAAGCTTTATGGTTGGCAGAGTGCATTGATGCACACTTTACCCTTTATGGATGTCATGATGCATTGATGCACACTTAACTATTTATGGATGGCACAGTGCATTGATTGTTTTTTTATTACTATTGAAAACATCAGTAGCTTTTGACAGTTCATCATGATTTAATTTCAATACCTTTGGCCCATAATAGTACAAAGGGCATGCTAAATAAGTTCATATTCATGGGCATCTCCTTAGGACTTAGTCCTTCACCTGTGACATTTTAAATGTGTCACTAGGCCAGACCAAAAAAATAAGTTGGTCTATGGATCACCCTCTCCATATTTTCAGAAATACAAATTTTTTTCTTTGAAAAAAATCTTGTCTACGGATTTTGCTCGCTTCACTTTCTACAAGTTTTTTCTTTGTGATGTTTGGCAAATTTTTCTTTTTAAATAAAATTTTTTTCGCTCGCCTCACTTTTCCAGCAAGGAATCCATTGGACACTGAAAAATTCTTTAAAAAATCGCTCGCTCGCACCATTTTTTCGAAACCAAAATCCATAGACCAACTTATTCTTTTGGTGTGGCCCTATCAATGATTTTGGAAATGACACAGTCCATATGGTGTCCAGATGGAAAATCATAGATTATGATATGATTTACATTATCCATTGCAGTATTGAATTGTTTTATCCAGAACAAAATAGCCTTTAGTCAATTTAGTCTTCTTAATCTCGGCTTATGTGGCCTCTGTTTGTATTACTGAATAGTTGGTATGATCTACTTCAGATGTTGGAACTACATCTTTCCAATTAGCAACTGTGGAAGAGAATGCAACATTGCATTTATGGGTAAGTTCATCCAGTTAAACTAAACTAACTTTGATATCCTCAAGGCTCAATGTGAGGGGGGGGGGAGAATGGTTTTCAAATTTTATACACTATATAAAAAAGATTCATTACCCCATTGTCTGTACTTCTTTCTTATGCCAAAGTTGGTGCTCTCAAGATACCACACTTAAGCTTTTTTTGAGCCCACACTACTAAAAGTAACCCTCAGATTAATACATTGCAATAAATACACATTATACCACTTTATTTTACAGGTTGTAGCAGAGATTGCTCATCCAGATCTAGCTGGTTCAGAGTCTGACCTTGGCCTTGCCCCAGGTGGCAAGGTTAAACTTATCAAGAGCAGCGCCATAGTGCTTGAAAGTCCCATGAGGTTAGTTTTGCAGTTTTCTTTAAATACAAAGCACAATTCCCGAATACATGTGTACTGATCTCAGTCAAATGTTATTACAATAAAATATTTCTTTTTAACCCTTTGTCAGATTTGGTTTAGCTTATGGATGTTTTTTCCATTCCTTTCTTATCAAAGTGTATTTATAGAGGATTCATTGATCATATTCTCTATCTCCACTTCCTGAATTCATTTGCCTGATTTATTTCATGGTAATATATGTCAAATCCATATTAACAGGGATTCACGATTACGAACTACAATGAAGGCGTTCGAAATGAAGCTTCTTCCTTCTGACCCGAGCCACTTTTATGTTGGTACTGATACGGTAAGGATGGGATGCAATGCAGCACTCTGAATTATTCTATTATAATTTGTAATCTGGAACTGTAGTGATTGGAATTGTAGACATTTTCTGATAAATTTATTGACCAGCACCTTTCTTTGATTTGAGGTGAAATTAAGTTACATATAAATAAAGATTAACATCTGCCAGTATATCAAAAGAATCCTCATATTTCTTGAAATATGATATGAACATTTCTGTAATTACAGGGCCACATAATTCATGGTGTTCGCCATGGCGGTAAGGCTCCACCAAAGGCATACAAACCAGATATAGGTATGTCACACTATCTTTCTGCAGCCATATTTTTATACTCTTGGCTGAAGATTCATCTGTTATATGAATCTCTGCTGTAGTTCCTGTATTTGTTCACAAAAACATGCAAAAAGATTAACCTCATGAAGTATGGATTGCCCATAAAGCATCAATATGCATAAGAATCTTCCTGTGAGAAATCACAAATTGATAAATGATTAGACATTTTAAGTTATCTGTATCAGACAGCAATGGATCTTTACCAGATGCTCTAGAATCTTAGTTATACCATAGACAAAGAAAATAATATCTCACAGATACAATCACTATATTCCCAGCTGATTCTAACCATTACAGATGCTCCATTTGAAGTGACATCAATAGACTTTTCACCGTTCACAGAACCCGTATTTTTGGTAAGTAGGCTATTATGTTAAAAGCTTTGTTTGATGAGTATATTAATCAAAATTATGTAAGGTACTTTGACTTAGGCCAGTCTATGAAGCATGTCAACCAGGCTATTTATTAGGTTTAAAAAGTAATGTACAAGGAAAAAGAAAAGTTAAAAAAAAAAAAAAAAAATCAGTCTGCCTGCTCTGTGTGCTCACCTGTGACAGGTGTGGTACCGTCGTGACATGTGATTGCTGCCCACAACCTATCACCTTAAATTCCTTCACATAAGCCACACCCTTGTATAAGCCGCACCCTGAGTCTGAGAGGATGATATAAGCTGCATCTGGGGCTTAAAAAATGGCAATGTACCTGCTGTACTATGGTGTAAAAACACTCATAGAAGCCACACTCTGCCTTTGGGACCCTCCTATAAGCCTCACTTTCATTTGGGTTCTCAACTTCTGGTACTAGCCACCGCTTATACAAGAGGATTTAGGGCAATATTTGAATCAACCATTTAACTTATAGACTCCACACACTTATATATGTCACAACACCTTACTATTTGTATCTAGGCTTGCACTAATTAGTGGTTTGCCTGTGTCATCAGAAAGTTCCAACTGCCAAAGTACATTATAAAAATATGCCAAACATTTGTCAGAGCCCATATGGCAAAAGTAGAAGGCTCTCAGTAAAATCAGAATAAAAGCAGTATTGGTATTGTAGATTTCATTATTAATTTGAAAATTCTGATTTTCAGGCAGGATGTGTGGATGGCAGTATACGGTTATATCATACAAATAATGGTGAGTGTTACATGATATCTGCAATACATGTACTTACATTCTCTTTTTTTTTACTGTAAACTCCAGCATATAAGCCACACTTACCTATGTGCTGCACCCCAATTCAGGTGAGGGTATAAGCTGCATCTGTGGCCTGAAATATACAGGTTCAGTCCGGTACTCTTCTTTAGTGATAGACACCAGCTTATAAACTTGAGCCAATTCTAGAGGGCGCACTAGGGTCTATCCTTTAGTATAAGCAGCTCCGTATGGGTGTTATAATTATCATGGTACAGGTTTATTATAACAGTATATATGTGTAGCGGTGTCTACTACCGTAATCTCCCGCATATAAGGCAAGTCTTATACCCGAATCAAATGGTGAGTGGGTCTTATACGCGGGATGGTTATTGCCTTGAGTTGGGGGTGCGCCTTATACGCGGGGCACCTCCTAATTCCAAAACAGCCTGATGTACACAGAGTCATCTATTTTCTTTAACCAAAGAAAAGGTGTAGTCTAACCCATAGTGGGCTAAATTTCCTTAAACTGCTGAATGATGCATGCTTTTCTGCTCACTATTAAAGTGTTTGGAAATATTTATACACCCCACTCACTGAGAGCTTTATTAATTCCATTATTGACCTTTTAATCAAGAGAATCCATGCAGCATTACAATTAATAATCATGCCATAGTATGTGCTACCACCTGGTGTTATGGAAGTACACTATGGCATGATTCTTTATTGTAATGCTGCATGGATTCTCTTGATTAAAAGGTCAATAATGGAATTAATAAAGTTCTCAGTGAGTGAGGTGTACACATATTTCCAAACACTTTAATAGTGAGCAGAATAGCATGCATCATTCAGCAGTTGGGGTGTTGGCATCTACAGAAAATATTTGAAATGCCACTTTAGGTTGGGTCCCTTATGGGGACCATGCTCCTTCAGTTAGGGGTGCGCCTTATACGCGGGGTTTTCAAATATTAGACTCAGGATCAGCAGATGCGCCTTCTACGCGGACCTGCCTTCCCTGAGTTGTGGGTGGGCCTTCTACGCGGGCTACGCCTTCTACGCGAGAGATTACGGTACATCAGGTGTGTGCTACCCCAGGACTCACCCATTTTGGTCACCTGGGGGCAGGCTTGCATACTCACATTTGAGTCCCCCTGTGGAGTGGGGAATTTCATGTGAGGGCATGGAGGAGCAGAATAACTTCATTGGGAGTCCATTGAGGAGGAATTCTCCTTCCATTCTACCAGTGGGCATACCAGGTCCGTAAAAGGCGACAAACCCGGGGTTTCATGTGGCTTGGGGTGAGCATGTGGGCAGCTAATGATATGGTTCATGTACTTTTTATTTACAGCTGCCCCTATGATTGTATGGGAGTCCACAACAGGTGGTCGGCCTGTACTGGCTGTGCGCTGGTGTCAGAGCCGTCCAAGTGTATTCTTTGTGGTGGATACCGCATCCCGCCTCTACATATGGGACCTGCTGATGAGTGATGCCACCCCTATGAAGGAGGAGGTCATCTCTAAAGACAGGTATATCTTGGCCTAACCCAACCTCAACGTTTTTTGTTTTCTTTCTTCTTTTTTTGAGGGGGGAGGGATTGGGGTGAATAGGTCTATTAAATGCAGGGTTCTATACCTATATTGTCTATTAACCAAATAGCTCACTGAGTGGCTAGAGAGACTTTTGCACCAATGTACCAACTGGGATAAAAAGTATTATATGAGAGCGTAAAGTGTATAACATAGCATTCTTCGAAAAAATAAAAGAGGTATCAATACTGTTCAGATTATAGATATTTGATATCCATAATAAATTCTGCTATGCATTATGCCATAGATACATTATCCAGTGAGTTCTGTAATATGTTCCTGATATTCTCATCAACATTAATTTTGTTGATGTCATTTTGCAGGCTAACAAGTTTCTGTCTATCAAACGACTATGCAGCGACAGGCGCTGGTGTACCTGGCAGAAAACCTGCAATGGTATGTGTGCTAGTTATACAGTCTATATCTATTTGAAAGGAAATTAAAGGCAGCACAATAACCTAGACCACCAAATGCAAGTTAAGCTAGGGGCAGTTAGCTGATTATAGTAATGCATCATGTTTTGCCAAGAAACAGTAGTCTTTAGACCATTTTCAGAATCCTTCCACAAAATGTAGTTTAGAACTATCGAAAATAAATTATCTAGAATCAATGTAAATATGTGGTTAGACATTACTGTTGATTTATTTTGGTGCTTTTTATATGATGAAAACAGTTGTTTTTGGAAAGCATTTTATATCATAAGTGCTTTGGTAGCATGTAAGAGTACTCACTGAGGTCTGATGTTATCATTCCCTCTAGGTGGTAAGTTATGAGAACTTAAACTTAAAAGAGATAGATGTTTCTATTGTAATATACATGTCCTTTAAGATTAAGAGGCTAATCATACTGCTTGACTTTATCTTTATGGTACCTTGTAACAGTTTAACAAAGTAGTGGAGTATTTACTACTTCACTAAACATATGAAGACACTTGTTACAAAACTATTGCTAAACCCTTTAGCTGCATCTAGGGATCACGTCTCAGACAGCCCGTTTACAACACTACCATGGCATATATTTCCCTATTATATGATCAAATGTACTTCTTAACAAATTAATCCTTTTCAACAAACATATAAGACGATTTGTAGGAAAAAGAAATGCTACTGAAATAAGCTTACTAATCTGTCTAAAGCCTACTGCAGTTTGGAGTGAATGGATAGCTCAGAGTAACACTTTCTTTCTAAGGTGCTAATTTTTACTCTGCCCAGCAGGGTGTCCTGGTGATAGAGATTCATTATGTAGACTATAAGTCAGAAACTGAGGCTTTTGCATATTCTTTTGTTTGGATTAGATCTGGAAGATGGTATGTACATTGTACTGAAAGTGCACACAATTCTTGTTAAGTATTCCATGTATTTCAGAGTACTACTCTCTACAACTAGTATATGGCTGTTTGGCACTACACTGTGATGGGAAATTGTTAAAGGAATACTGTGTATCCCTATCTTAATTGTTAGTCCATCATGTAAGCCTGTACCTACCCTTAATGAAAACAACTTTTGCACAACCATTCTCATAAGTAGAGACAGGAACTGGAATTATCCAGCATATAAATGAGCACTTAAAAATGGAGCCTGCCAGCATAATGGTTATTGAAGCAAAAATATACACTCAATGATCATTCTGAAATATGATTTGAATACAATGGGAGTAAAAAAGCGATATACTTCATCCCCCTTGGTCTGGAATGTTAAGCATTTCATAATTTGGTGCATTAACACTTGCTGCACATGAATGTGTAGCTTAAACATCAGTTTCATATTTCTATTTGGGGAATATAATAGGGAAATGATATGCCTTTGCTTGCTGTGAGATCCCTATAGTGTGGCCCCAAGTAGACTTAGTACTAGCTCCTTCCACCAGTGCTAACACATTGTTGCAGCCCACACCACACCAGGAAAAGTGAGCACTCCCACCAACAGCTTCTAGCCTCTGGACATGAAAAGAACAAAAGACAATACATTTAGCCCACTAAAATGTAGGCTAGTTGAACACTATGTATAATTTTATACCCAAAACATGGATCTGCTATACAGCGCTTCAGGCACAATAAGTCGTGGGAGCACAAACTTAAGAAATTCAAGTTATAAGTCATTTCTCTTAAGATATTATCTGTTAGCTCATCTGCATGCATATACGGGCATTTTGTTACACTAAGTAAATGTGGTTTCTGCATTGAACTCTTCAGAACAATTCATACTTATCATATCCAAATCAAACTAAGTGTCATGAAACAACCATGACAGATTAGACTCATAATATGATATTCTTCTTACCATTTCTCCATCTTAATGCAGTATGTTCTTATAAGTATGATCTTTAGAAAAAAACAACATATTCACTTCCCAGCCTAAAATGTGTCTGCAAACAATTCTTTTTCAGGCAGTGAGCTATGAGACAGGCCGTGTTGAAGTCCACACAGTCAGCCAGCAGTTCTCAGCACTGATGCCTGAAGAGGTTGATCAATTTGCACAGTTTCTTGGAAACTCTAATTGACGTGTGTCAGCTTTCTGGACCCTCCGCCTACCCCTCCTCAGACTAGTCCCTTACTCTGCCCGGCAGGTGAGCTCATCGCTTAGTGTTGCCCAGTCCAACTACTTAAACCAAGGAGATAATATTGACTCAGCATACCTTGAGGTTGTAAAAGACTTTGATCCATATAGCAACTCTTATGATCAACCCAAAAATTTACCTGGAGAAGAGGAAACTACAGATGCAGCAACAGCATCATCAGCCACTCGCCCTTCATCACGTGCAAACCTTTCAAATCAACGAAAGTATACCTGGAAGCAACTCTGTACAACTTTCAGTTTTCCTACCTGAGGACACCACATTGACCATTTTTTCTCAGTAAGGAAATAGTTGTTTTCTTTTAAATCCATGTCTACTCAGCATTTAAAACAATCAGTAATGATATTGTACAATGGCGTGTCATAGGACATTTATGTGTTAATATGAACATCAAATTCCAAAGATGAAATAATACACCTTTAATTATGTATCTCCAATACAGCTTTGGGATGTTTGGATTACTGTAGTACCTTGCATATATGCAGGCTTATATGAGCAGACCAAAGTCATGTTGTTTCTTATGTGCTGGGTTATTTGTATAGAGCAGTACTA
Organism: Acholoe squamosa; assembly: GCA_949317995.1. Lineage (NCBI taxonomy): Eukaryota > Metazoa > Annelida > Polychaeta > Phyllodocida > Polynoidae > Acholoe > Acholoe squamosa. The sequence continues at coordinate 22,791,171 of OX439048.1, forward strand.
AAGCTTCAAATTCAAACCCAACCTGAGCCCTACATGCTTCTCTCAAAATCTGCGTGCATCTTATACGCAGGTATGCCTTGTATGTGAAATACAACCGTATGAATCAAAATATCCTATACACTGCACATACCTCAACGAAGTGAAACAGATAATTCTTCACTGACACTAGGTATTTTTCTGGGAAAAAATTCTGTGGTACAGGAGAGTGTGCTTCTCACTTACTAATATCTAAGAAACCAGTCTGTGATAAAGGGGCTAGAGGTATGATTTCATATATGTATGTTCTTTAACTGTATGGTTGACCAGACATTTTGGAGCTCTGAGAAATAATTACAAATAATGCCAAATCTAGTGTAGGCAGATAAAGCCTCAGCAAATTAACTGAATCTAATATTATCCACGGGGCTGATTTTATGGAGCATTCCCTCAGAAGTTCTAAGTTAAAAAAAAATGGCCTGATCTTGTGAAGGCTTAACCTGGTTAATAAGGATACTCAAACAATTGGCTTTATGCAGCATCTCTAAAACCCGCCATTTTCAAATTTCTTTTTGATTAACAATTTTATAGTATTTTCTTTTCTTTATTGTTATGTTTTTTGGTTCAGTAAAATTCCCTTTTTTAAGATTCATTAATTTTATAATGTGAACTATTTGTATAGCAAGTGTTAATTTTAACCCTCTCACGTGTTAAAAAAAAGTAGCTTCCCTGGCCCAAAAGGTCACATTAGATGCTAAATCACACCTAAAACATTCTAGTGCACAAAAGTCTATCCTGGGGTACTAACATAGAGTTTACTAGCATAACTTCTTCTTTCAGTTCAAATTTCACGCTCTTTTTCACGCGTTATGTGCAGTATTAACTTGTGCGTGTGCCTTTCAATGTCAAACATTCTAACTACATCACTCATGCACATTTTTTTTTTTCGAAAGGGTAAATATTGCAATTGTTCTCTTTGAAGATGCCAATACTAACTAGAGTTTCAAGACACAAGTTTGTGCTTGTTTACCGCCAATAGTAACTCATAACAAGACCTGTTCCATGAAGACAACACCTTCTCTGTAAAACTGAATGCTGTGATTTCAAAACAGGAAAGATCTGAACAACTTATCCTATTTTCTCATTACATCGATACTTTTGGGTCTGGAAAGCTACACAGTCCAATTTACCATATTTTGCTTATTTGTGAGAGTTTAGATTGTAGATTTTGTTTCCAGATGATATTATTTTTGCATTGCACTTTTCATCATGACTTTTTCTGTAGAGAGCCAACAGTTTGTCATTATTGATTTACTGATGAACATACATAGCCATTATTATAGTACATATCCATGAGTTAGCTTAGACATCTGCATTATTGTGTTCCTAGGGAGATTAGTTATTGTATAAACATTGGGAGGAATAAATATGCCCAATACCATGTTATATAAAAACATTATAGCTCAGTTCACTTTGTTATGACTAACAATATATTATTTCCAAACAAAATATAAAAGAAATATATCTGTTCGAATAAATATAAACTGTGTTAAATTAACTTTTTTCTTTTACACTTTATTGTAACCCTGACAAATCGTCCCTTGGCAGTTCATTTTGAATTGTGATAATGTCTTTCCTCAGTGTTATCATGTAATATTTGACCCATTATAAATAAATATGTGAGGAATATAAAGCAATCACTCACAGAGGTAATCATTTTTCATAGATGTATATGTCAAATTTCTCTTTTCAAGAGAAAATTCCCCTAGGTTGCTCAAAAAATACACTTAGGCTGTTGAATAGAATATACAGTGACCTTATTTGAATGTGTTAATATTGTGAGCTTTGAGTCAGGGTTACCAAATGTACATCACTGATATCATATAGGCAACATTCCAGTGTGCTTTTGAGGTAAAACTTTGACTTCTTATACATACATGAAGACAACTTGTAAATAGGGGGAGCATACTGTACACAGGTAGTGAGTTGCATTTGGTTAGATATGATGAACAAAATAAATATTTTGTAAGTATTATTGCAAATATGGGAGATCTCATAGGAAAACTGTGATAACAAAATTCCGCCCATGTTATCAACTTTCAATCAGATTTCATATATAGAAATTGTTGTTATTTGATGTCTATTACTTTACTTTAGGTGGGTTGAATGGATCTGAGATACAGGCTATTGTAAAATAGGGTCAGATTGCATAGCTTTAAAGAAGTGAAATCCTGACTTGAAAGCGATTGATGATATGTAAGAATGCCATCCATTGAATTCCTACACCTGTGTTTATTGGGATAATGTAAATAAATCTCTGAAAAAACTGTACCATACTATAGTTATCAATACTTCTTTTTTGCTTTTTTAAATGGAATTGAGATGTAGCTATCACTCTCATCCCCTGTAGATAGATCTACAGATGTGTTAATCATTACATCAACCCCTTTCAGGAGGGAACTATTGGATTATATTACATGATGGTTTAACTACTCACAATACCATTGAAAGTCAAGTGACCATGCAGAGCAGAGCAGAGTCACCTCTCAAGATGAGCCTCAGTCTAGTGGGGGAAAATGTACCCCCTACCATAGCTGAGAAATCACAGATACAGAGGCATGATTCATGCACTATCCCTGTGAATGAAGGCCATTATCTTATGCCAACAATTATGTAGACATTTAAAACATGAGTGACTTGACAACTTTTTGAGTGAAATGGGCAATGAAAGGTGGGCATTGGTCGTGGTAAGCAGTAGGTGGGTGGGTGGGTGGCATACTTTTCTCTCTTTTGACCATCCCCCGTTGCGCCTGTCGGGGGATGGAGAAGAGGGTGTACAGTGGTGAAAAATTACACTTTTTACCTCGGACAACACTTCTAGTGGTGTCGAGGTTATTCTACGAGAAGGAGGCCAGGCCGTGCATGCATAGTCAGAAGTCGATTTTGCTGACAGCGTTCGTCATCTTCGATTTTGAGCCTTGTCTGTTTTCTGTGGTAAGTAAGATTTTGCTTATCCTAGGTGCAAACAAATTTTGCACTGGAGTTTTCTTAAGGATTATAGCACAGGCTTGTGGGTGCTTCACTCACTGAGACGGTTGCTTTCCTTTGTTATTTGTACTCTGGGGCGCCATATTAGATTCGCTTGCATCAGTAGAATTTTGGTAAATTAGGCTGGATTAGAGCTCATTTGTATGTTTTTTATACAAATTGAAGACAAATTCAGTTATCATCTCCTCTTTTCGGTCCTATTTGGGCTGTTTTCTGTCGCGCTCGGTTGTCCGGCTTCGAAGATGTACAATCTGAGACGAGCTTGTGTCCTGCGCTCCTATTGGTTGACGCCAAGGTTCTGAGTGAGTGAGTGAGTAATAGATGTTTAACGCCATTTCGACAGCTAAGGTCATATTCATGGCGAGAACGACATTACACAATTTCACAGGGGAATGTGTCAGTGCCCGCGCATATGTGCATCACACACATCCCGAGGGGATAGGAAAGAGGAGAAATAGACCCTTTTAAGTGGGCTAGGGAAGCCCGATGCCAAGGTTCTAACCTGTCTTCTGGTTGGAGGCCGCAGAGCTACCTTTTGTCCTGCTCTCGCATTATTTGTGGGTAGGCTTCAGGGTAGTTGTTTATCACTCGGCGCTTGACGCTAAGGCGGATTTCGTTGGTTTATTGTTATTTTGAGGTAAATCTCTTCTTTACTGCCCCTTTTGGACAGGTTTTTGTTGAGTTTCTAACGGTCTCTGCCTGTATAGGCTTTGCAGACGTTGGATTTACACACTCCTCTTAGGTTGGATACTTGCCAGGGCGCTGTAAGCTCATTGGTTGGCGAAAGTCCTACCGCTTAGGCCTACTCTCAGAGTAGGTCAGCAGGGGCATAGGAAGCAAATCTTTATTGGGGGGGGGCCCAGGGGTCTCGGTTGGGGGGGCCTGCTATATTTTTATATAGGCTTATATAGGGAACCTCCTCATTTTTGGAGGGCCCAGGCCCCCCTGGCCCCCCCTTTTCCTACGCCCCTGGTCAGAGGGTACACACAGCCTGTTACGCTGTTTTACTTGAGTGTTTTGTTAATGCCTGTAGCGCTCGGCCTTTAGGGGCTTGGAAGACGACGGGTTTAAGCTGGGATTGTTCAATCTCAGGCCCTTGTGGAGGGGTCGTGAGGCAGCACGATAAAGAGAGGCCTTGAGCCACGAGTGGTATTTCACCGCTACGAGCCGTGTCCCACTGCTACAAGCAGACTCATAAATATATGCACGCGCGCACACACACCCATCCAATCATATGCGCAAACCCGAGGTAGGCCTGCAGCCTACCATTACTATTGAATAGTTTAAAATTCTTGAATGTCTGAGTTCCTCGATGGCCCCCGGACGTAAAACTAAACAAAGAAACAAAAATTGTGGAGGGGATGTACGCTATTGGTTAGCGACAGTTCTACTTCCTAGTGTTGACGTGTGAGAAGCAGGAATACTCACTCACACACAACTTGGATTGAGCTTATCAAGGTAGAGCAATTCACAGTAATGTTTAATTACATACATGTATATAATTGTGTTATATACTAAGAAACACTGATATGGGAATGCACAGAGAGTACACAGTACATGAGAACATAATGTATGCTGATGAGTAAGTGCACCAACTGAACCAAATGAACTGCTCTCCAGCAGCAGGATGGAGTGATGAGTAGTGAGATCATACTGCTCGTGTATGAACCCTAGATGACCAAGGGATGACACAATTAGGAACTACTAACTTTGACCTATGAGTTCATGAGTGGGAGGTTTGACCTTCTGCTCCTGGTGAGCTCATCCTGCTTATGTATGAACCCTGAATGACACAGGTATGACCCAAGTATTAACTACTAACTTTGACCTGTGGGTTCATGACTTGGTGTATCAACCTTCTACTTCATAAGCTTAGGGCTGACTGCTGCTCAGAGGAAGGATGTAGTCAATTTGCTCTGTGGGACTGGAGGCAGCACTGTGACACCATGACAGGAGAAGAACTTGGATTATTCTCACATATGCTCGCTAAGAACTATATGGAGATAGTGATGATGAGATTGCCACTCTGTGACTCAACTGAATTGGACACTCTATATGATTATGGAGACTAGTGTGGACTCTGTGTTTGGACTCAGCATGTATTGGGATCAGAGTATAGTAACTGTGCATTCCCCATGGACATTACAGACTATTTGGTAATCATATTACGTTCAGAAACATCTGGTTGGTATTTGTGGTTATGGTAATAAAGAAATGATTAACACTTAACCTCTCACGAGTGCTCTGTGACTAGTACAGATGAGCATGTATTGGTCAATTAGCTACAGGCACTAGATTCTGATTCTGGTGATATCACTGCCCACTACATCGGTGGTACTGGAGACAAGGTAATCAGATAACACCCTAACGTATGTACATTTATCCCCGAACAAAGATGACGCTCAACACTAGGTCTACTCTCAGAGTAGATCAGAGGGTACACACAGTTACACTGTTTGCATTGGGAATTGTTCTCTTTGCTAAAAAATTTTGACCTGGATTTGTTCCAGATTCTCGTGAAAATGGTTACTATGGCGTCAGTTACTTCTACGCCTGCAGCGACTACAATCACTTCTCATACAGTGACTACAACCGCAACGACTACTGCGGGACAAACACTGGTGGTGCCCTCTACTGGTGCCCAGCCATGGATGCATTTCACTGGGCTGCAGGGACAGTTCCAGTTCCAGCAAGCTGGAGGATCGTTTGGACAACAAACTCCTCAACAATTGGGGTCCTACGGAAAACACCAACAACCACTGCAGCCTGCGGGGCTCTATCGACAACAACAGCCACCGCAGCCTACGGGGCCCTACAGGCAACAACAGCCATTGCAGCCCACGGGGATCTACGGACAACCACCCCAACCCATGGGACCTTAGGGACAAATGGAGTCTTACAGGCAGCAACCCCCCCTAAGTTGGGGCCTTATAGTCAGCTACCGCCACAGTCATATGGTTTTCAACATCCAAATCATGTGATGGGTTCGAACCAGGGCTACCCGCCACCTCCTCCACCGATGAACTTTAACCCCTATGGGGCCTATGGTTATGGTTATCTGGGACACTATCCTCCAGCAGATGACGAAGAAGAGGAGGAAGAGGAGGATGAAACTCCCCCGGTTAAGAGGAAGAAGGTCGATGAGGTATCTGAGAACTTGGATGACGACCTGGGTACCAAGTCAAAGAAGGACAGGGAAAAGGAGGCTCCGTTAGGAGATGGAAGTCTCGCTGATATGGTAAGGACCCAGAGAGAAGGGCAAGCGGCCAAGAAGAGAGAATTTAAGCTCGACAAGCGAGTGGCCGACATGGTGGATGGTGCTTTCACCGAAAGAATGCCAAAGGAACAGTGGGAGAAGTTGTTTATTGACCATCCACAACCTGTAGATATTGACAAGATGATTGTCCTCGAGTTAGAGGATGAGATTAAGGAGGTCATTCAAGACAGACAAGATATTGTTATCTTGGAAAAGAATGTCAAGAAGCTTCAAGGTTTCATCTTAACTGCAATGGTCACTTTCGCACCACTGGCAACTCTTAGTTTTGACAAGGGCAAGGCGGATCCGGAACTGGATAAACTATCCGCGAACCTGAAAAATGGCTACACTTTACTGGCAGCTACGATGACCAGCCTGTCAAACAGACCAAGAAGAAGCATGATGGAGCTAAGAAGACAGCAGACGGGATTTCTGCCTCTAAGGCTAAGGCAGCAGCTGCTGCTAAGGCAGTCGCCCATAAGGCAGCACCTACGCACGAGAGAGGTCAGCGTGGGGCCGGCGATGGCAAGGCAAGAAAAGGGGGACCGTCCTATTCGAACCAGGGACCACTGGTTTTCGTATAATCACCCCGGCACCATGAAGTGGGCCCTCAGTAAAATCCTAATTTTACAGCAACTTACAGGTAAGTTTCGTCAAATTCTACTATTGTAACACCACATAAGCGGCTGCTTGGGGCATCATGCTTATTGAGGGATAATTAAACGTAGATTACCCGACCGTAGAAAGGTAAATGTTTAACTCGAAAAGCGAGTTATAAGGAGACACCCTGGGGCCCTGCACTTTCAGTCATTTTGTTGGTGCGAATAAGTTTAAAAGAAGATGGAAATTTTATATGTAAGAGGCAGAATTACTTAATGAATTTGTAGTGCCATTAAAGGGGGAGATGTAGGGGACTTGCAGGAAAAGGTATTTCATTACCAAGTTTTGTAAATTTTAAGAAATTGTACAATTTTGTACAGACTCAGTTGGTTGGCAGCCATAAGATGCTTTTTGCCTCCAATGGTGAAGGTATATGATGTTGATCCATGTATCAACTTTCCCACCTTTTTTGGCAATGTGGTGCGAATAGCGCAGTTTTGGCAGGAGTTATGCGAATAGTGCCTTGGTGGTGTGAATAACCTGGGTGAGGGAGTGCTGATGCAACAGGATGAGTGCACAACTCATGTCCCACTCATGGGAGCCAATCACAGGCTTTTCACTTTTCGAGTTATCAGCAATTTACATTGCTGCATTATATTAATTATACTATCAAGGAGGATGGAATCTGCCACTGAGGATGGTCCTTGATCCATTGCAATAGTGGTCAAGATCCCCATCACTATAGGCCCATTTGACAAGGTAGTAGAATCTGACAAGGTACTATGGACATTTCTTTAAAATCGACATGTGATGGCCTTATATAAGGTAATCAGGTCTATTAAGAGACAAGACACAGGTGTGACATGGGGACCCCCATTCACCCCCCATCCCCACCCTTATATACGGGACTAAGCCATTGCTAGTACAAAACAAATTGAAATACAAGAGAAATTAAACTTAAAAAGTGTTCTATAAGAGGGAACATGTAATCCAGCCTGAGAAATACCAAGCTATTGTCTCCCATTCACACCTAAAACAATAGACAGGTACTTAAGGTGATTGAGATAGAGGCATGGGCAGCTTATCAGTCTTATCAATCCCCATTGTTTTCTGTGGGTGGAGGGGAAGATAAGAGATTACCCACAATGCTCTGCCAGATCCAAGATGGCCATCAGGGGCAGTTACATAACCGATTTCAAGATGGCCACCTCCATACAGGAATGGCTCTGTTCCCTATATACTGGTTGTTTTCTAGGGTAATTGGTATTAGGGAGTGGCCATTTCTGTAGGGCCTGAAATTTGTCAACCCCGCCCCTTTCATTTCATAGTAAGCTATAAAAGTGTGCAGGCGTCCCCAGGAAACAAGGCACGTGATTGCCACCACTTTGACACATGTCAGTTTGGTGAAAATCTGGTGTCGTGACAATTCATGTGTAGAACACAAGAATTTCATGTGAATTTGTCTTAAGATATCAACACAAGAAATACTCGTGTCAAATTTATTCTGCACTAGGTGGCAGCACTATTCTGTTTTGACAGTTTTATCTTCCTCAAACCATTGAGAACTTAATCTGTTTAGTCTAATACTTCACTGATACTCTAACCTGTAGTTACTTCTGTATATGTATATAACCTTTTTGATATTATCTTCATGTATTGATTATTGACCATAAAAGCAGCTAAAACAAAAAGTAACAATGAATAAGGTGACACAGACACCATTTCTGTGGGCGTAAAATCTGCTCATATGCCTGGGCACCAACACCAACTGTAAATCACATGGCTCCATTGCCCTTGCATCTCAGGTGCACTTTCAGTGAACTGTTAAGAAAAGTGATGAATAATGCTGATGACCAATGCATTGGAGCACCTATATTTGCGAGGTTACCTTTCTCTGAGATAAGAGAATGGTAATCTCAATATATAACCAATGCCTATACCAGGTGGCTATCACTTTATACATCACCACCACAGACCCTCCATCAAATGAAAGTTTCTTTTCTATATATCACTCATATATAAATCTTAAGTTTTAATTAATTATGCTAATTACCAATGCCAAAACATGTGTAAATCTTGTGATTTCATGTGAATAAATCATGTGTTCAAAACATGTGATTTCAGTAGTCTGGCAGGTCACAGAATCACAAGAATACTTGTGTTTCATACTCGTGAATGACACCATATTTTCACCAATATGACAGGTTCCAAACACGTGTTAAACACAAGATTTTGTTTCCAGGGTCGTCTACTTAAAACAGGGATTTTTTCCATCCCCCCAAGAGAAGTTTTGAAAATGGAGCCACAATTTCCCCACTTTTCAAGAAATGTTTCGAATGTAAGGGAATATCCCCATAATATCCATGGTCAATTCTGAAGAAGAAAGGTCAGATGTTTGGTCAAAAGTGCCTAAGGGAGTGGTCAGGGGGGTGGTGGGTTTTCATGCGGACGCACAAACATTTTTTGGGGGTGTGGATGGGGGGTCCCCCATGTCACATGTCAATTTTAAGAAATGGTTATGTCACATGTCACTTAAATCCCTATGTCCCATGTCACCTCTAAGAACCTCTCATGTCACATGTCGATTTTGAGAAATGGTTATATCACGTCACTTAAATCCCCATGTCCCATGTCACCTCTAAGAACCTCTCATGTCACATGCCGATTTTAAGGAATTGCCATGTCACCATGTCAAATTTAGTGGTCCACACCCATTTTTTTATACCCTCCCTCGGCGACAGTCAAAATTCTTTGCGCCTCTAGCGCGCAGAATTTTCACGCCCCTCTTTGATCTATAATAGCGCGCAGGGTTTTTTGCTACAATGAGGATAAATATTTTAGCCCCCCCCGTCAAGAGGGGTCAACATTTTTTTAGCCCCCCCTTGGGAGGCGTCTGAAAGTTTTTTAGGTAAAATCCCCCCCAGCCCTAAGGGGTTGTCAGAGGTCCAGTCACGCACCTTTATCAGAAAAAAAGGTGAGACCCCCCCCATCCCCTGTTGTTAAAAAATGACCCTATCTTAAATGGGTTAATATGTCCTTTTATAGTACAGCACTGTAATTCATAGCTTACTACCCTAATTAGCTTTATGTAAAACTATCTTCACCTCTCTGACTACCTGACATCCCTACACCGGGGGTGTGGATGGGGGGTCCCCCATGTCACATGTCAATTTTAAGAAATGGTTATGTCACATGTCACTTAAATCCCCATGTCCCATGTCACCTCTAAGAACCTCTCATGTCACATGTCGATTTTAAGAAATTGCCATGTCACCATGTCAAATTTAGTGGTCCACACCCATTACACCTTCATATACTAATAAACACCGCCCCCCTCCCCCACCCGACCTCCAACCATCAACAGGAGCTACTTTCCCGACTTTCCCGCCAGTTCAAGGGCAATGCATGCAATGTTATCCCATACACTCTCCAGTCACTGTCTGTAGGCATTAATTAATTTATTCAACTGTCTATCCAACTAAAACCTGCTTGGAGATGGGTAGACGCTCGAGCCTGCGCAATTTGAGCTATCTTCACGTGGTCCCGGGGTCATTAGACGGCGAAGGCAAAAGGGCAGCAATTATATCTGTAAACGTAAGTAAATTAATCGTGTCTGTTTAAAAGAACAATCCAAAGAATTAGAAACTATAACATTCGATAAACGCAGAGAGATGTAAACACAATCTTTTATCGAGGGAATGCCCCTGAAACCGGCCCTGGAACCCAACACATTGATTTGGGCTGGGTCGGAGGCCCTTGGGCCATGAGGCCCGCCATGAGGCCATGAGGAGTCTCACCCCCCCCCCCCCCACGAGACGCTCGGAGCCCGAGGGCGTCTTGAAAGGGCGTCCGCAAGGCGTCCCAGGAAGGCCGGCGGGAAGGTTACCTACTTGGTGTGGCGGGTGGCCCGAAGCGGAGACTCCAAATTTCTAAGATTTATAATAGTACATGTACAATTCTTTTTGACACGGGACCCCTTCTGACATCCCTGTTAAAGTGTTATATCCTGTAATACCTTTGCTTGAAGAAGTACCGACTTTGGCTCATGATCAACCCCAAAAAGCAAAAAAGTGTTGTTTTGATGCCTATAAATACTATCTAGGCCCTTGGTCCAAGGAAATTCCTTTAATCCTAAATTAATATTCTATGCTAAATTGGATGATTTTTCGTGAGAATTTGCATGAAAAAATTTTGAAACAAATATGAAAAATTTCGCATATAGGGTACTTTCATATGGGCATCTTCATCTATCATACATGGCATAACTTTTCTACCCAAAAGTGAATGAATTGTCACACTGGTATTCAAGATCCATGAGAAAAATAATGAAAAAAAATATAATTTTAGTGGGAAAATTTACAATTTTTGGTTTTTAGAGGATTTTTTAGTAAAGACGGGGTGACTTTGGCTCATGGTGTGACTTTGGCTCAATTCATTCGATTGCCATAGTCTCGCACTGTATTTGACCTAATAAGGCCCCTGTCACCTCAAAAATATAATCTGAATGGTATTTTAGTATTTCAGAGTTTAACTATCTCCAAACCAATGAATATTTGTGCTTTTCAGGGGTGTGAAATCTCCGCCTTTAGGCGGAAATCCGCTCAGAAGGTGTTATAATGTATCTTAATAGCTATTTGGACAACTTTTATCTAATGTCAAATTGACTATAATTCCTCACAATATACGTAAGCCTGAATCGATTTCAGCATTTCACACCCCTGGCTTTTGTCCAATTTATTAACCTGGTTTTTTTTTTTATATCACTGAATATAATATATCACAGCCCTGACATCATCTATAAATTCAAAGAATATCTGTAAAATAGTATTATCTTATGAACCCTATAATGTGAGCCAAGGTCTTGGGGGGGGGGGTTGGAAGCCAGGGTGATAGGGGGGGGCAGGACACCTATAGCCAGGGCTCGTCACCTCCCCGTCCCCCAGTCCATGGATATCACATGGGGGCTCAGTGAAGAAAATCCTTATTTATGGCAGAATGGAGGGGTTGGCAATTGGGTTTTCAATAATATGTTACATAGTAGTTTAAACATTTCCTACAGAACTTGCAAAACCTATATTTATGTAGTGTCTCTATGAAGAAAACATTTCTTGGCTCCCCCGACCCCGAGTCCCCATTCCCTCCCCCGCCAAATGGGGCCCGGGCTTGGGGGTACAGAGGGGGGTACAGAGGACCCCCTCACCACCCAGGTAGGATGAAATGTATATTGCTAAGGCCTAAAAAAATAAGTTTTGTTCAGGTATCCCGACCGACCCTAGTTTTTTGGCCCGTCCCTAATTTTTTTTGGACAATAGTAAGATTGTCCAAAATTGTGTGGATTCTGCCAGAAAATGTCTAAACCTAGGCATATTTGGTATCAAATTGAAGCCAATGTTCTCAGGTAGACAGCTACCTATAGATAACCAATATTTTTAGTTTTAATGAAGTCATTATTTTTTTAGTCGGACCTAAAAAAAAAAAAAAAATGTGACCTACCTACCCTAATTTTTTGAGCTGTTACCAAGAATAGTATAGGTTCCCTAGGATATGTTACTCCATAGAGTCCTATAGTGCAAGCCACCCCCCTCTACCCCCCCTTCAAAGTAGGCTCCATTTTGTGTTCAGTATTGAGTCCTATGTAGGATAAGGGGGTTTATAGAGATGTCAGGAATCTTTATCAGAGTGATATCAAATGGAAACAAGGGGCCACCTATACCAGAAAATCCTGCTGAATCCAAAATTTGTGGTCTTGATTCTCAAAATTTGGCCAAAGGTACCTAAAAATGAGGTTTGATGATGAGAATATTTTAAAAATGTACAAAAGTTATATTGAAAATGATTGGAACTTTTTATAGATGCAACATGCTAATCAAAGTCAGTACCTCAATCTACATATCCCAATGTTTGCCTATCCGAACCTGACAAGTACTCTGCTTGCGTATGGCTCTACCTCTCCCACATACTGCCTATCCCTTAGTCTGCCTATCACTCATACTACCTATTCCCTGAAACATCTAGAGTTTAATTAGGTTTTCCCTCACATGGCTTAAAGGATTAAAGTTTACCCCTCACCTTTGTACCTAATTTTCTCTGTACATTCTTACCATTAGTCTACCTATCCTCAATCTGCCTATCATTCACTTTACCTATCCTTCATGGTGACTATCCCCCAAATCTGCACATCCCTCATATTTGACTGGCACATCTGTGATATTACCTAGCACCAATGTATCTTTTGAATATGCTCACCTTACAAGGTACCCTCTGTACCTATCTCTTAAACTGTTTATTACCTATCCTCCTTGCTACCCATCCTCTTTAATACCTATCCCTCAAGCTCACTTTATAGCTTTCCTGCCTATCACAGCTTGATCAGCTGGGATAGCTCACATCCAACCTTTGTTATGATCTCTTAGTCAACCTATCCCCTAAAGAACAAATCCAACAGTCTACCTCAAGCATACATCTACTGATCACTCATGCTATATATCCTTGAGGTTACCTATCCTTCAGGCTGCCTATCCTTCATGGTATATAGCCCTCTGCCTACCTAACCAGCTATCTATGTATCTCTCACCTTGTATGCTATTCTTTCTACCTTTATAGTAGCTCTTATAGTCTATGCCTTGTGAAATATACCTATCGCTCATTGTACCTATCCTCAAGTCTGCATATCACTCATGTTTACCTTACATATCCCTCAGGCCATTGAATTATCATGCTTTTCTAAAATGCCTCACCATGGCTATCATTAGACTAGCTAACTTCCTATCCTACATGTATGTTGTTTATTCCCCTCTTCCTATCCTTCATGCTGCATATCGTTCATGCTATCCCACTTGACAAGTTAAAAAACTGAGGGCTATATACGATGAAGGATAGGCAGCCTGAAGGATAGGTAACCTCAATGATATATAGCATGAGCGATAGGTAGATGTATGTGTGAGGTAGACTGTTAAATTTGTTCCTTAGGGGATAGGTTGACTAAGAGATCAAAATGAAGGTTGGTTGTGAGCTATCCCAGCTGATCAAGCTGTGATAGGTAGGAAAGCTATAAAGTGAGCTTGAGGGATAGGTATTGAAGAGGATGGGTAGCAAGGAGGATAGGTAATAAACAGTTTAAAAGATAGGTACAGAGGGTACCTTGTAAGGTGAGCATATTCAAAAGATACATTGGTGCTAGGTAATATCACAGATGTGCCAGTCAAACATGAGGGATGTGAAGAGTTGGGAGATAGTCACCATGAGGGATAGGTAAAGTGAATGATAGGCAGATTGAGGATAGGTAGACTAATGGTAAGAATGTACAGAGAAAATTAGGTACAAAGGTGAAGGGTAAACTTTAATCCTTTAAGCCATTTGAGAGAAAACCTAATTAAACTCTAGATGTTTCAAGGGATAGGTAGTATGAGTGATAGGTAGACTAAGGGATAGGCAGTATGTGGGAGAGGCAGAGCCATACACAGGTAGAGTACTTGTCAGGTTGAGATAGGCACACATTAGGATATGTAGATTCAGGTATTGACTTTGATTAGCATGTTGCATCTATAAATAGTTCCAATCATTTTCAATATAACTTTTGTACATTTTTAAAATATTCTCATCATCAAACCTCCTTTTTAGGTACCTTTGGTCAAATTTTGAGAATCAAGATCACAAATTCTGGATTCAGCAGGATTTTCTGGTATAGGTGGCCCCTTGTTTCCATTTGATATCACTCTGATAAAGATTCCTGACATCTCTATAAACCCCCTTATCCTACATAGGACTCAATGCTGAACACAAAAGGGAGCCTACTTTGAAGGGGGGGTAGAGGGGGGGGGGGGGGAGCTGTTACACTGTGTCCATAGGTAAAGCTCTGAGTTTCACCTCCTATCTATTGAAGCTTCTTGCTGTTACCTGAACACAATTTTTTTAGGCCTGTGGCATCTGTACTGCTAAGTATCATGATGTAGTTCCTATATCTGTTATTTTTTTTATCAGTATGCAACCAATAATCAACCTTGATGACTATTTAATCTCTTTTGAGCCAAAGTCACCCCGAAGCCCGGGTGACTTTGGCGCACTCAAAAGAGTCCAATTTCAATACCTTCTAATGAAACCATCATATAAAAATATGTGTCTAAAAAGATTTTTTAATCATATATATTCACAATAGGGATAAAGTTATCATTTAAAGCATACAAAAAGTGAACCAACCCTATGAGGGGGCAGGTAAAAATATTTTCACCTGTTTTCAGCAAAAAAAAAAAAAAAAAGGGCGCAATATTTCCCTTGGGGGGGGATGCAGCTAAGAGGATATCAGACTCGTCCCTCTTGTTTTGTATTTTCTGAAGTGTGATTTTGCAGTTTTCTGATAATTTAACCTAGGCCAAAAAAAAATTTTTTTTTGAGGCCATAGTTTGTCTGGCCCTGTCTATGGAACCAGGCAAATAAAAGAACACTTGCTATCCTTCGAAAAGAGTAGGGGAATGAAGCCCCGGTAGCAGTTTTCCCCCTCACCCCTCCTCATAGATGCGATCATTCATCTCATAGATTCGGTCATTCATAGATTCGGTCACTGCTGTGTCGGGCAAGCAGCATATAAATCCCTGTCTAGCTGTTTGGGCAAGCAGCTTTTAAAGACCTGACCAAAAAGAAAAGAAAGGACTTGATGTCCGCGAACCACAGAATTGCTAACTTTTAAGTACTATTAGTGGACTTAAAATCAAGCAGACCAAACCAGAATATAGCCATGTGTTTTCCCATCATTTTCTCATATTTTATACAGGAAACGATCCTTTCTTAAAATAACCAGTGAAATTCTAGCACTATATGAGGCCTAAGATACCAAAAGGCACCCTCCAAATACGGCCTCATCCCTCCCTTTTTCTACTACCGTAATCTCCCGCGTATAAGACGCAGTGCGCATATAAGACACACCCTTAATTTGCCAATGACTGTTTCGCGTATAAGACGCACATTTTAGGGGTGATATTTGTAATTTCAATACTGTTCTATAGTAGATATACCCCTCGTATAAGACGCACACCCAACTTGAGGAAATCCTATAAAACGCAGTAGGCATTTGTTTGGCGTAGAGGACGCATCTTATACGCGAGAGATTATGGTATTTATAAATTGGGCATATGGGAGAAATAAATGTGCTGTACATTTAACAAAATTTTCCACATCTCAACTGTTGGTGTAGAATCAAAATTTAATGGGTATTCTTTTCCTTATTCCCACGTGCAGATATCAGAAACCATTACATGTATTGTTCTTATTGGTTTTTGTGGTGAATTAAAGTAAAATCTCTAACAGTTGAAAGTAAAAAAAAAGACCTTCCACATCGACAGAGAAAAGGATAACAAATATAATAAACAGCCTCCCTCCTTTACCGTCTTTTCACAAAAAGTGTCCGCAAAGTTGATAATCAATTTCATGACATGTAGCCTCATGGTACAAATTTTACCAGTTTTCTAGTCTCTTCCAGCCCCTGGTGCTACTGATATTTCATGTGCTACATTCTTAGCTCAGACGCCAAAGGATTGTGAAAACACATGTATATTGATGTGCCCCTTTCAGTAACTTATATTTTCCTTGTCAAAATATTAACTGGAAACTGTACTGAAGCTATTATATTAGATGTTAGAGAATATCTTTTTGTCATTCAACAACCTTGAGTGATGAGATAGAACGTTTGCTTTATTGGCCGAGAGACTTGTCTCCTCGGCCATATATACATCATGTAGGAGGGGGACAGCAGGTCATGTCAAAAACAGCCAAAAGTCCTCTACTATAGATCAGCTACTGAAATCAGTCAACCATGACGAAGACTGTGGTGTACCAGTGTACTAGTACCAGTGTACCAGTGAATTGCTATTATTCCAGGTCGTTCTGGGACGGGCTGATAACTTCCACACCCACTCTAGGCGCCTCTAAGTACCTGTAGTCAATTGCTATTGTCCCAGGTCATCTAACAGCGCCGCAGCTCTGTCCCCTAGAGACTCTGAGTGTTTGTTCAATCACTTCATAATTACACATCTCTACTACGATCTCTCGGCCATTACATCTGTGATGTACAATTCACTCTTAATAATGTCCTCAACCAAGCGTGATCTTGTTATATTTGACAGGAGAACAGACGTTTCTAAGGTCAACAGGGGGATATGCCATTTCTTGAAAGGTACATGATTTTTATACTAAATACTATGATACTTGTAACAGACTCATCCTCTTTTTCAGGCCTATGAATGCCTTGAGTCACGATGATTGTTGCGGACAAACCGAAAAATCAAGCTGGGGACCATGCCCAGAGTCGGTTGTGGAGTGCAGGGGACCTTGTGTGGGCCAAGATGACTGGACATCCCTGGTGGCCTGCGTTGGTGTCTCCTGACCCTGTTGATAGCAAGTTCCACCAGATGAAGAGTAGTAAGTCACCTTTAGTGATAGTAATCATGAACTCATTGGCTCATGGGATATGTACTCTGAGTCTAAATCACCAGGTTGGCAGTAACATCTAGCACCACATATCAAGCAGCATTCAATGAACTGCGTCATAGTTACAGAGATCACGTACCAATCTACACCGACGGATCACATATGGCAGACAAAACAGCATCTGCAGCCGTTCTAGGACCCCATGCCTTCAAAGAACGCCTGCCAGACGAAGCCTCCATCTACACAGCAGAGCTACATGCGTTATACCTAGCACAAGATCACATTGAGACATCAGAAGGCAACAACTACCTGATTGTATCTGACTCCAAATCATCACTGTCAGCAATGCAGCATAGCAAGTGGACACACCCTCTCGTGAAAAGAGTGTTGGAACGACACAATAGTCTTGCTCTAGCTGGAAAGAAGATAGCGTATGCTTGGGTACCAGGCTATGAAGGAATCCATGGCAATGACCTAGCAGACGTTGCTGCCAAGGATGCAACAAATCAAGTTCCAATAGATATGCCTCTACCATCAGAGGACCTCAAACGGAAAATCAGGAAATACATCCACCAAAAGTGGCAAGAGTCATGGGACGCTGAAAGAGACAATAAACTCTACAAAATACAGCCCAAGATAGGCACAACCAAGAAAGCCAAATGCAAGAGCAGAAGAGAAGAAATTGTCATGAACAGACTAAGAATAGGCCACACCAGACTAACGCATTCACACCTGATGAAGAGAGAACCCAGACCGCTTTGCAACAGGTGTCAAAAACACCTGACGGTGGAACATTTCCTTGTGGAATGTAGCCAGTGCCCCATCAGGGCACAATACCATCAATGTACAACACTGAAAGAGTTATTTGATACCTGCAGACCGGATACAATACTTGCATATGTCAAGAACCTGGGATACTACAGTCAAATTTAAACAGTAGAAACTTTCTTCCATAAAACCTTTAGGCACAAATAGCCATCACCAGTAGCTGACGTGCCGTAAAACACTAACTAACTAACAGTATTGTTTACAAATCTTATTGCCCATTTGACTTGAAATATAAATCTCCAATCTTTCATTAGATAGCTGACACACTATTTGCTTAGAACAAAGGAACTTCTCCATGGCCTCCTCTAGCTAAGGGAGTGGTCATTATTCATCAACATGGGGCTAAATTTCAGACGGATTTTTTAGCAAAAAAGCCTGCGCACTACAATAGATCAAAGAGAGGCGCGAAAATTCTCTGCACCTATGAATATTGCCACACAAGGAAAAACCGTCTTGTGATTCAGCCTGAAAAACTCAATGCCAAAAGATCATTTATTGAAGCAAGCAGACTCAGATGGGACGTTTTCAGAGAAAAATTATCTGAGAAATAGGGTCGAGGTAAACTGCATTGAGTTGCCCACCTGATGTTGAAATTGCAAAAATCACACTGTATTCATGAATGTACCTGCTCTAAATATTTGAAATTTATGAGCAGTCATATTGTTACATTCATTAAATGGGGTGACTAATGTCTAAAACTGTTATTTAGAATCTTGGTATCTTTTTATTCTCTGGCAGTGAGTATATTCCATGTGGTTGATACAAGGTGGTATTACCCACTGGCAGGAGCCTTCTTCTGAAGAGGCCTGCATGTCCAGTTTGGTCCAGGTTGTACCTCGCATGTTGAAGTACTGAGCCCCATTAAATCTATAGCTTTCACACCTGCTTAATGCTACTTAAGTTTTCCTCAAGTCATCAAAAACACGCCTCCTCGTTATATATGTACATACATATAGTTGATAAGAGTCTTCCCCAGCCACACTCAAAGGGCTGCATTCATGCATCATGATGGCCAACACATTGTCAGTGGACTATTCTATGTATTATAATTATCAACGACATATTCAAACCAAGCTGACCAAGCTTCCCCCTGTAGAACACAAGGCTACCCTATTTTTAACCTGACAGGGTGAGTGACTCACTCAACCCCGTCTGACTCACTCACCCCATCCTCCTCCAGTGAGCACCCCCAGGTCCCACCTGCGGATCCCCCACTGGAGGACATGATAACTTGTGCTATTTTTGGCCTCACCTGCCCAGGTGACTCACTCCTGAGAGCAGCTCCCTCCCTCCTACTCCGGATTGGACTGGATCCATCCCCCAGACTGAGTCACCGAGTACTTCTAGAAATAGCACATGGCGTACACTGAGTGGGACTCCCTTTATAAACAGGCAGAACCCCACTCAGATCATCTTATTCTTCTCCAAACCTAGACCCTACGACACTCAGGTGCCTTGGCCCCAGGATATAGCTTGGTCAGACTGGTGAGTACTATACTGTGTACCGTATTGATTACTCTCATGCCAATCTTACAATAAAGCTGGATCATCAACTGAATTGTCTGGACTCCTGTTACCTCACTTCATGACATGTAACGACCTGTTGACAACATGCATAGCAAACCTCCTACTGTATCATGTCTATTGGACACCATGATGCACCATCATCATAGATCCTTAGGTTTGGCATGATGTATTAATGCAGTGGTGACAAGACACATTGATACACAGTCAACATCATAGGGGCAGCAAGATGCATTAAAACACAGTCAATCTTATAATGCCTTGGTATACAGATAACCCATTTAAGGTTGGCATGGTGCATTGATGCACAGTCAAACTTATAATGTGCATTGCTATGCTGATAACTCTTTTAGGGATGGCATGATGCAGTTGTGCAGTTAACGCCTGCATGATGATGCAATGCTATTAATGAAATATTAAACCTTTAGAGGTGGCACGATACATTGACGCTTTTTTTTTAATATATTTTTCATTTGTTTGATATGTTAAGGAACTTAAAAAAAAATCTAAAAAAAAACTTAAAAACTTATGTCAAGTGAAATCAACCCTCAAGTCTTAATGTGTGCCATGCATAGGCTATTCTAATTCCCAATTATGTACCTGAGGGAACTTATCATAGGCATGGTAAATTATTAAGGAGTACCAAAACTATGGCATTTTCCTCCTCTTAAATGTTTTATCCATTTAGTCTTGTACTGGCTAGTAACATTACTTTGGGTAGATAGCAAATTCTGTAATATCATTTACATTATTATCTGGTACTCAAATTTTGGCACGTCTGTCGTGCTCCTTTAGTACTTACAAGAAACTGAGTAGTGGAGTTGTAGCGCTACTACATTTAGCCTCCACATGGTTTATGAATAGTGCAGTTTTACTGTTATCTAAGATATCTATGACTTAGCATGTAAAATTGTATCATTGCAATTTGCAGTATTTATTAATCACATCTTCATTAAAGATTCAGAGATATTGGCTTGTGGAATGAAAGAGCCAATTCTGACACCATTGTTGTATCAATTGATGTTTGATTAGGCTAAAGTTAGTTGTGTGGTGATGGTTAGTGATTGACTTGGTGGACATATATGCTTTGAGTATTAGAACTAGTATTATACTAATGTTTCACTCATCATCCTTTTAACAGAATACGTGCAAACACCTGACTGATAGTGATCAGGGAGGTAATATCAAAAGGTGGCTACATGAAACGTCAATAAGAGACTAATGGTGTCAGTGTTGGCTGCAATCTTTATTTTAAACCATGGAGTGCCAATGTAGAAAACATTCAGAATTGCTTGCAGTTACATTGTTATGATACTGTAGGGGCCGGCATCGTTGTATATATATTAGTGCGCTTCATCCGAGAGACGCGCTCGTGTGGTGCTCGTTCCTTCTATGCCAACCAGGTGTCGCTTCGCGATACCCGTTTGGTACAAGAGGGGGCAGCACCATGCCTCGCGTCCAGCTTCTACTAAGAAGCCGGACGATCCGCAGAAGGAGACTGGACATAGTCCAGTCCAGACGTATGTGAGGCACAAATAGCCATCACCAGTAGCTGACGTGCCGTAAAACACTAACTAACTAACATCCAGACATATGTTCTAAACCAGAGAGTACGTAATAAAGTCCTACCCGAGCGGTAGGGGAGTCTGGGGCTTTGCCCAACCCGAACTACTCGTGTTGTGTTGGTATCTTTAGTGATAAGCGAGCCAACGAGCCACCCAACATTTATGTCGATACGAACCATTACAATACTTTTGGACAAAGATAGCACTCCCTTAACATTGCTGTGCCTAGTTTTAGGCTATGCACTGCTGGTGATGGGTCAATAGATTGGTGATGGATTCATCTGACATCAAATAACCTAGGTCATTAAAGCCTGCTATAGAACTATAGAAACATGCCAAGTCCCACAAAATTTCAAGAATCTTGGTTAAATAAGAGAGATAAAAATGGAAATTTAGTCAAACAGTGGTGTCGTGTAGAGCCAAGTTCTGCTTACAAAGCCTACTGCACACTATGCAACAAATCATTTCAAATAGACAATACAGGTCTCCTGCAAGTTCTAGCCAATGCATCGGGCTTCCCTAGCCCACTTAAAAGGGTCTATATCTCCTCTTTCCTATCCCCTCAGGATGTGTGTGGTGCACATATGCGCGGGCACTGATACATTCCTCTGTTAAATAATCAACCTGTGAAGCACGGGATAGCCACTTAGTGCCGCTAAAGTGCTGTAAAACACAAATCAATCAATCAATCATAGCCAATGCATCAAGGGTTAAGCATACTCAGTGATACTGGTTTTGCTAAAGCCAGATTTGGAAGCACATAGCGCCACTTCGAAAAGAAGAGTGCTAGTGGAGCAGCTAGTGGATCTGTATCAGATGGTGCTGAACCTACCATAAGTGACAAAACAGTACCCAGTGCAAGTACCTCTGCTAAGCCTAGTTCATTCATGGTGCAGACAGCTTCCTAGCAAGAACAGATTACCATTGCTGAAATCCTATGGGCCCACAATGTATGTGAGAGCAACTTCAGCTTTCAGTCTTGTGAAGGATTTTCTGACTTATTTGAGATAATGTTTCCCTGTGTGATATTACAGCACTTTTCACTGAGCAAGTTCAAAGTGTCATATCTGCTCTCAGATGGACTCGGACCATATTACAAGAGGGAACTTGTTAGTATGATCCGTGAAACCGGATGTGCTTTCACATTACAATATGACGAAACTGGGAATGCCCAAAACCGTAAATAATGTGATGTTCTGCTTAGATACTGGTGCTTAAGATTCGTAACAGCTTTTCAAACTTTCACAAAGCCTCTTTTGCCTTTACAAGACAAAAGTTTAGAGTAGTGGGGGTTGGATTACAATGGTTATAGGGTATGAATTGAGCTATAGTAATGGGTTATTTGGCGACCTGTGGATAGTAGTTTTATGGAGTGAAGGTTGTGGATCTCACAGGGTTTGGATGTACAGGCATTCACAGGTTCACATAGATGGGAATTTCAGTCAGATGGAGATGAGGGGTCACCACAGGGGGGGTGATAGCCCACTGAACAAGATCTCGAGAATTTCTCAGCAATTTCTCGAGTCCTGACTTGTGAATACGACAAGAATAGAGAACGTGAATTTCCCCGGAGATTTGGACACACTATAACGTCTTACACTCAAGAAAGTTCTCGAGTCTAAATCTAGAGAATTTCTCGGGAATTTCTTGGGAAAGACTTGGGATATTCCCAAGAAAGACTTGGGATATTCCCAGGAACTGGACATTTTCTTTTTCTCGAGTATAAGATGTTCTAGCGCGTCCAAATTTCCAGGGAAAATCACGATCTCCTTGCCCAAGTTGTGTACGTTCCCAACTCGAGTCTTGTTCAGTGGGAGACAGGGGTCCGCATAGAGAGTGATATTGTGACATACCCTCTGTGTAGTACATGAATACATTGTACAAAAACTGTGTCTATTAAGTAAGTTTTATAGAGGGGTTTCACAAATTAGTACCTCACAGATCTTGTATGGCAGCCATGTTGAGGCAAAACCTTTGCCATAGACATCATTACAAGTTTCACTTGTTAGTGTGCTGAAACAACTAGCCAATTTCTCAATCTCAATCTAGGATCAGTAATCCCAATACAATGGCAACAATTCATGATAAAGAAACTGAGCTGAGCTGAGCAATAGATGTTTAACGCCATTTCGACAGCTAAGGTCATATTCATGGCGAGAAATTCATTACACAATATTAGAGGAATGTGTCGGTGCCCACGGATATGTGCACCACACACATCGAGGGGATAGGAAAGACAAGATATAGACCCTTTTAATAGGGCTAGGGAAGCCCGACAAAGAAACAATTTACTGTCTTATTTCATACATTGTGCTCCAACATGGCCACTGTACATCATTTTGACATAGCAGACTTGCAGTAAATGCCTTCATGAAACCACTGTATATCATGTTTCACATACCAATGATACAGGTACAAACTGAGCACCATTTAAATATGTTCTGGAATATTATCTTATAGATTCTACATATAAGCTTATCAATTCTGAGGATAAAATGGTTTATTACACATGCATTGTTTATTCTGCATATGTCCTATTTTTCTTACATTTTCCTACTTCTTTCCTAATTTAGTCCTACTTTTTGAAAATTTTCAGTCCTATTTTTGTCCTTTTTCAAAGGGGTCTGTCGGACACCCTGCCACCACCTCCATGTTTCCAAAACGTGTAAAACCTATCCCTAATGTCCCCTGGCCTACAACTAATACCAATGTAGGTCATGGGTATAGGTACAAGAGCCCAATTTTGAACTTTAAAAGTTATTAGATACCTGATTCTATTGTTTCCCATGTGGGTCGGCCATCTTGGTTTTCCAAAACACAGGGATCCAGTCCATATATGGTCACTTTTGATCTTTAAAAGTTATTAGGTGGATGTTAGTAGCCATAGGGACACCTCAACTACCCAATTCTATTGTTTTCCATGTGTGTCGGCCATCTTGGTTTTCAAAAACACAGGGATCCAGGCCATACATCGTCAATTTTGATATTCAAAAGTTATCAGATGGATGTTAGTGACCATTGGGACACCACAACTACCCGATTCTTTTGTTTTGCATGTGTTGGCCATCTTGTTTTTCAGAAACACAGGGATCTAGGCCATATATGGTCAATTTTGATCTTTCAAAGTTATCAGGAGGATGTTAGTAGCCATTGGGACACCTCAACTACCAAATTTTATTGTTTTCCATGTGTGTCGGCCATCTTGGTTTTCAAAAACACAGGGTTCCAGGCCATATGTGGTGAATTTTGATCTTCAAAAGTTATCAGATGGATGTTAGTGACCATTGGGACACCTCAACTACCCGGTTCTATTGTTTTCCATGTGTCGGCCATCTTGGTTTTCAGAAACCCAGGTATCCAGGCCATACATGGTCAATTTTGATCTTTTACAGTTATTAGGTGGATGTTAGTAGCCATTGGGGTACCTTAACTACCTGATTCTATTGTTTCTCATGTGTGTCAGCCATCTTGGTTTTCAGAAACACAGGGATCTAGGCCATTCATGGTGAATTTTGATCTTCAAAAGTTATCAGATGTTAGCATACTGGTATATGAGTCCACCACCTCCATGATAAAGTTTGAATGTTTTTCCTTTACAATCTTGGTTGAATTTGACTTGATCATAGCTCCTAATTATCTAAGTATTAATGTGTACGGCATTACAGCTATGCTGTGTATTTTTGTGATTACAATAATTTGGTTTTAAATGATAAGATATCATGAAACTACCAGATTAAATTTTGAATCAGAATAATGTACGGCAATATAAAGATGTCTGCTATTAAGACCGTGGCCATGTCAAATCTTAAAATCTGATCCTAATATCTTGATCCTAGATATAGACCCTAAGATTTCAGCTGAATCAATATCCTGATCCTAATATCCTATCTATTGCCCCCTCGTTACCTGGGACATTTTTAAAACCTACCATGTTCAAGTCTTCAAAACATTTTTTTATTTCGTTTCAGAGACAGCTTACTACCATGTGTTTTTCTATGGTGAGGGGGCCGGCAGACGGTGGATCCCGGAAACATCAATATTGATGTTTTCAAGTCCTTCTGAGTTAAATGAACATTGTGCTCTGATGTGTAGTAATACAACCAGTCCTTTAATGAAGAAAAAGTTCTCAGCGATACTTAAGCCAGGTTCTAAATGGAAGTGGGATGTAGCCGTGATAGCAGCATTAGATGTATCTAATCGAAGCCCACTAGATCGACTGAAGCAGTTTGATGCATATTATGAATTTGATATAGCTACAGCATTTCCCCTAAGTAGTGAGTTAGAAATAACACAGAAAACCCCAAACACTGAGATTGAGAAGACCCCAAACACTGAGATAGAGCAGCCAGCTAGTAGCAAAACACTTTCATTTTGTGAGCCAGAAATGAAGAGCAAACAACTTGAGATGAAGGAGTCTATTTCCACTCCAGCTGGTAGTAGAGAACCAACACCTATTACAACTCCAGAAAATGATAAACCTAAAAGAACACAGAATTACAAGCAGATGTATCTACAGGATTCAGCTGGTACCACCCCAGTTGGAAACGGGGAGCCAGAAATAAACCAGAGAATCAAGGAGCCAAAGCTAGAGGAACTAGACTGTATAATTCTAGAACAGGAAAACAAGGAGATACATGTAAAGGAACCAGCTAGTACCACCCCAGTTGGAAATGTTGAGCCAAAGATAGCCCAGAAAATTAAGGGCCCAGATCTAGAGGTGCGAGGCAGTATAATTTTAGGAGGATATGGTGAACCAAACACAAAGGAGGATACCACAGAGACTGAATCATTGAAGTCAACCATTGCAACTGCCGTTGGAAGTATCAAACCAGATATGTTACAGACCACCCAAAAAAGTGAATTCCAGGGACCAGCTAGAACAGTTGGTGAGTGCCTAAAAATGATGTCTAAAACCCCAAATCGTTTAATACAGCCATATTATAATGGTTGCAACTGAGAGCACTTATTTGGAAGTATTGTTTGGGGATCTTTTATTAGTTGACATAAGTTAAGTAAAAAAGAAATATTGTACATTATGAAAGAATTAGGTGTGGGATCATATTCTTAAATAGTTAAATGATTATGAAGTTTAGCCTATAGTGTAATGGTGTATTCATATGCATTTATGATCCGTAGGCACTACAGTGAACAAGGTAAGTCTGATTCAAATAGGTAAGGGAGTGATCGTTCTCAGCAATAGGACAGGGGGCAAAATGATTCTTATCTCCAGACGGAGGCAAGGGAAGCAAAGTTTCTTTTATCCATTTGAGGGATGTAAGGCAAGGAAATCTGCCTGTTTTAGCTTACAAACCCATGATGTCCAGACCTGTTTGTATGGGGGGGGGGGGGTTGGAGGCAAGAACTTTAAACCTTGACAAAAAAAAAAGGGAAAAAAAAGTTGCACCTCCTGGATCTATGTTAAGAAATTATCACTTCACATTTGCATGATGTATTCAGTTATAAGTTTGTTCATTACTCATAAGTAATTACTCCATCAGAAAGCATGTGGAGTTCAGTTTCTCAGGTGTTAAAACCTTCCTTATAAATCTGTCTTGCACTTGTTTATGGTGGCTATTGAAAAGCTGGATTCAAGAATAGAAGGGGGTGGGGGGGGGGGGGTCATTGACTGGTATTTTACTCAATTATGCAGGGTCTCCCTCCACCCCATCCCTTGCAATTCCCATTGATCTATCAAAGAAGTGTGGCATTCCACTGAAGTGACTCAATATATTTGTCCCCCCCCCTCCACCATAGTCAGCCACACGGGAGTTTGATTTACCCAGAGTATCCTCCGGGTTATAAGTTGAATGCAGATGCCCATGTGCCGATTCTAAGATGATTCTGGGTGCAAATCTGAGGGACTTTACAGCATTACAAGGGTAAGTAGACCAAGAATAATGAAGTTTGGGTTTCAGATTAAGGAAAATAACAGTTGATTCCTGTTCTTGAAATACTTGTGTGCAAAGAGTTTAGGAAAATAGGCTAACCTCCCACCTCTAAAATGAGTATTCTTTAATATATCTAGAATACATAAAAATGGTACATGTCAGATGTTTAAATTTGATTTAAAGTATTCACAAAATGTTATTGTTATCACAATATTGTATTATCTGTTCTCGTTTTACATGAATGCTTAGTTGGGTTTACTAGTGCTCTACACTTGCATATATTTGGATGTATATTTTCTACTCATCACCATAGATAAATACAACGTAGAATGGTTGTCATTTTTAGGTTTCCTGTTTTGAAAATAACTAGATCAGCTTTCTTTGTTAACACAAAATATTTGTAAGCAAGATGATCACAGAAACTTATCCCCATACCGGTTAAAATTGCTTGGAAATACAACACATGAACTCTCACACTAAATATAGATTGACATTATTTATTTATTTTGCAGGCCAATATAGTGAAAAAGAGCACAGATTGTGATGTCTCGATGCACATGTCTGAGAGCGTTGGAGAAATCACCTCCAAAGGAAGTCCCCTTGAACCAGTTGACGCAGTTTCATCCTCGAAAAGTAATCCCCTGGAACCAGTTGGCACAGTTTCAGCCTTCAAAGGACATCATTGCCTGGAACCAGTTGGCACAGTTTCAGCCTTCAAAGGACATTCCCTGGAACCAGTTGGCACAGTTTCAGCCTTCAAAGGACATCATTCCCTGGAACCAGTTGGCACAGTTTCAGCCTTCAAAGGACATTCCCTGGAACCAGTTGGCAGAGTTTCAGCCTTCAAAGGACATCATTCCCTGGAACCAGTTGGCACAGCTTCATCCTTCAAAGGACATCATTCCCTGGAACCAGTTGGCACAGTTTCATCCTTCAAAGGACATCATTCCCTGGAACCAGTTGGCACAGTTTCAGCCTTCAAAGGACATCATTCCCTGGAACCAGTTGGCACAGTTCCAACCCCCAAAGGACATCCCCTGGAACCAGTTGATTGTTCAGTTTGCATAGAAGGCTTTGCAACCATTGAACTATTGAATAATCATTTAGGCTTGCTGCACAAGGACAAGATTAAAAATATACAGACACAAGAAGTCACTAGTGCAGGAGATGAAGTGGATGATAAATCTAAGATGTGTACATGTCAATGTAATGAGGATGTTTGTAAATCTGTGAACTTGGAAGCAAATGGTAAGTGGAGATTCTAAGGTCATCTGATTATCCATTATTACATCAGTTAAGCACTACGTTTGAAAGAAAGCACTGGACTTCTGTGGTTGCTTCAGATTTCTTGTACACATGTAATTTTGACAGTATGCTCAGGGATGTAAATCTTCAGGTTTTTTCAGGATTTCCTGATTTCTGAAAATTATGAATGACATGTATTTTCCTTATACAAGAAGGGCTGTTTGGAAAAATAGAAAACTTTTATATCAAGTAAATGCATGGCTTCCTGATTTTGGCCCATGCCTGACTTACATTACTGTATGCTGATACACTAATTTCAGCTGTCTTCTTGACCATGTAAATAATTCGTTCATTATAGTGAATTTCTTAGCTGTGTGACATTAATTGACATTAGAATCA
Organism: Acholoe squamosa; assembly: GCA_949317995.1. Lineage (NCBI taxonomy): Eukaryota > Metazoa > Annelida > Polychaeta > Phyllodocida > Polynoidae > Acholoe > Acholoe squamosa. The sequence continues at coordinate 22,819,919 of OX439048.1, forward strand.
ATACAGAAATAACTCGTCAGCCTTTTATCTACTGGAGGAATTAATGGTCTAGACGTCTACAGATGATATATCACCGCTTAAGTGATCTACCCCAGTATCCTCTAATTGTTGTTTTGGACCTAAAAGTAGAGGAGTAGCACAGGATCCCTGAAAAGTATTCTCCTTATTCATAATAATTAGAAATTGTACATTTTTAATTAGGTAGTACCAGACAAGGCACAGCTCGTCAGCAGTGGTCTCTAGGTGAAGTAGTGTGGGCTAAAATGACAGGTTTTCCATGGTGGCCTGCAGTTATTTCTTCTGAGCCTTCCACAGGATTGTACTTTTCCAAGAAAGGTAACTCCCAACTTGTACCATAAAACCCTGGTCATAAGCCGCATTTTTTTCCTATTTTGGGCCAAAACCGGCTTCTAAATTTCCCCCCAACTCTTCCACCGGCTTATGACCGGGGTTTTAATACAATAGATTAAAGAGAAAATAGGGAAAATTTGGCCCTAAAGTCAGCTTATAAAATTCCCCTGAACTCACCCCCTGGCTTATGACCGGGGCCAGCATATGGCCAGGGTTTTACGGTATATTTCTTCTGTTGCCCCTTTGTGCATAGATTATTCAGTAAGCATGTTCCCCTAAATCAATTTTGGGACATTCTGATTATTATTGCATCAATTCAATTGACAATCCGTTCTTTTCAATTGAGTGGACTAACATGGAAAAGAAACAATTTTTCATGTAAGTTATCAGGTAATTGAGAAATTGTTAAAAGAAATGACATCTTGAATAAAAGTGCTTGTAATCAATTATCCTTCAGCTGCCTTGCATTATGAATCTTTCTGATACCGGTACTTAAAGGTGTACCCTGATTTTTAAAAAGATTGTCACTGAATTTGATTACAGATGGAAAGAGCTCCACCTTCTTCAAATATCATGTGAACTTCTATGGTCAAAGAGGGGGTAGGCAATGGATATCTGATGCATCGCTGATAGGATTCTGCAGTCCTAGTGAATTTTCTGAAATATGTAAGGCAAAAGCTGCAAGGACAAGCCTCAAAGCAATGAAACGAAAGTTCTCCACAGTGGTGCCACCAGGGACTAGGAATTGGTGGAACAGTGCTGTAGCAGCAGCCCAAAAGGACCTCGAGGCTAGACAGCAAGAAAGATTGAATGGTGCCAAGGTAAGATATTAGTGCTAACTGGATTAATGATAAGGTAAGGCTTAAAAGGTGCCCTGCAAGTTGAGATGTTGAAAGGATTACAGATGGATTAAGTCCCTGACACAAGTTACACTTGTACAAGAATTGTCTTTTTTTTTTAATTTCCCCCCCCCCAAAAAAAAAAAAAAAAGAAAAAAGATTTAGTGTGTTGTGAGTACTGGTACTCAACTTGCATGGCAACTGTTTTCACTTTTCGAAATAGTTCCAGTTTACTCTGTTCAAAAGTATCCTAAGCAGTAATGTCATATCAACACACTGCTAAAAGTAATTGAGGATAGTTATTCATACCAGTTGTTATTTACAATTCTAGTATAAGAAAGTACAATGTACAAATTAAGATTATAGAGATACTTTGCATAAGAAACACACCATCTTTGAAGTAATCTTCAGTTATGATAGCCTTCACATCTTACTTGCTGTATGCTGAGCTTGTTTGGTCATGAAGTCAGTGGCTTTAGACTTTACAGGCTCTAGATCTAATGGAAATACCATGTCAAGACTGAAAAAAATAATTAAGTAACAACTAAGGGAGAGATGAACAGATGACTGAATCTGTGATGATGTGAACATCCTAGCTAATGAGCTGCTTTGAAATGCAATGCAATTGATGAGAGTGATTTTCTGTGGAAGAAATTCACCAGATAAGCAAGGTGTCAGCACTGCTACACAGAAGCTGATGCAGTCACAGCTCAAAGTTGAGTCAAATACAGATTGTTGCTGCTAGCTAAGAACAAAGACACGAAATAGCTGCATAAAGTGACTTCCATGAAACCACTTCCATAATGGCAATTATCAGATGCAATTATTTTGGAGAAAGATGGCAAGGCCTAGGTTTGGTAGTAGAAATCTTGGAATTGGTAGATATGCTAAAACTGGTTCTCCTATATGAGAGTATAATGAGCTTAGATGCTGACATGAGGGTCCCATACTGGTAATACCTCTACTGCATCCACAGAGTAGTAAAAGTAGAATTTATGCACAAGATAATTAACAGCACATCGATTCTATCTGCCACTTACATGAACACTTTGAAAAAAAAGGAAAATGATATGAAGATTACATTGTCACCTCAGTGCAAGAAGATTGTAAATGCAGTTAGTTGCAACCTCCTTGCACTGAGGTGAGGATATGTACAAAGTCTGTTTGAATTAAGGGATGACTATAGGTAATCAATCTGATTTTTTTTAAGGTGCTGACCAGTTGGCCTAATGAGGTACATCAAATATCGGGACCTACTACCATGCCTGCTCTTTGTTCTCAAGAGTTCCATTGGGGAAATGAATCTGACCATACATCAATTCTTACTGCAAGAGGTCGATGGTCTTGCACTAAATGTAGCAAGACGTTTGCTCATCGGAGAAATATGAATAAGCATACACTGACCCATATAGGGGAAAAACGCTACAAATGTCATGTGTGTTCCAAAGCTTTCATGCAAAAAACTAACCTTACTCAGCATAGTGCTGTACATTCAACCAAGCAGTTGTTTAGTTGTCAGAAATGTCCAAAAAGGTTCAAATTTAAAAGTAAGTATTATAAACATCAGCATATTCACTCTAATAAGGATCCTCTCGTCTGTGACTCCTCCAATCCTGTTGTGAAAGGCCGCTTCAGCTGTTCCAAGTGCCCCAAAACGTATATGTCTAAGTATACCCTGATCCTGCATCAGCGGCTTCATTCAGGCAAGAACCTCTACAAATGTGGCATATGTTCCAAAGCGTTTAACCAGAAAGTTCATCTGTCTGAGCATAGTGTTTCGCATTCGACTGAACGCTTGTATGGTTGTAAAAAGTGTCCAAAGAGATTCAAACTTAGACGGTTTCTAATTTACCATCAGAGACAACACACCTCTCAGAAACCTACACAAAAAGCTCCTCATAACAAAAAGCATCCTTTTGCCAATTCATCTGTTCCGATCCAAAGCAAGCCTCAGGCCACCAAACTCAGGTCCATCAGATTGACTTGTACGAAGTGCAGTAAGGCTTTTGCCTACAGGCAGTGTCTGGCCCGGCACCAGCTAATCCATACTGGTCAAAAGCCATACAAGTGTGGATGTGGTAAAGGCTTTTGTAGAAAAGATCACTTAGACAAACACAAGCGCCTTCAAGGAAAAGATTGCATAGGCAAACAGAAGCTTCCGACTACCGATGGGCAGTACACTTGTCTTAAATGTAGCAAGACTTTCAAATTTAAGCACAAAATGATTCTTCACCAGAGGATTCATACTGGCAAAAATCATTACAAGTGTGGTATTTGCTGGAAAGTGTTTTCCAGAGAAGATCACCTCACTAAACACAGTGCTGTTCATCTTAGGGAAGAACTCCTACCACACAGCTGTACTGAATGTGGTAAGAGATTCGAACTTCAGGATTCACTTGTACTACATAGATTGGTACACAAGTCTGATCAGTCTCACAAGTGTGCCATTTGTACAAAAGTGTTTAAGCAGAGGTCCACTTTATTGACCCACATGATTGTGCACAGTACTGACAGACCATACAGCTGCCAAAAGTGTGAAAAGTCCTATAGATATAAACAGAATTTATCCAGACATCAAAGTGTGCATCAAGATGCCTATCCATATGAATGCAAAACATGTCAAAGATTTTTCTCTTGCAAGAGATATCTGGACAGCCATTTACATTCAGGATGTGGAAAGAGAGGGAAAAAACTTACAATTGGAGCATCATTTGGACAAAAAGCATTGCACAGATGTGGCCAGTGTAAAAAGAACTTTTCATCTGCCTATCATTTGAAGAGGCATGCCATTGAACATTGCTCAAACAGACAGCTAAAAGGTATGCCACACATTCAGACAAAACAGCATAAGCATCAGCAAGTTACCTCTCTCAAATCACATACAAGAGGAAGACTTCAATGGTGCAAACTATGTAAACATGGTTTTGAAAGCAAGGTGCTTTTTGCACAGCATCTTGTTCTTCATGCTCAAGGTAGAAGTATCAAACTATATTTGGAGACATGATAAATTGTTAGCACTGTTTTGATTTATATCCTGTACGAATGCTTTACATGGTCACTGTTTCTAAGTTGATATGAAAGTACATGAACTTACTGCTTTGTTTCTGGTGACTCCAACTCGGAAAGAGTTCTAGGCACCACCATTGATTAAGACGCTTTTGGAGGTCCTTCAAAACAGGCAAAAATGGGGAAACTTTGTGGAAATTAACGGTTAAAGAAGTGTTTTTGTCCAAAAATATGTCCATATACTGCTAGACATAAGATGTTGGGATTATAAAGTGTACTTAGTTGTTAAAAAAGTGAGGGAAGTTAATACAATAGATAGATTAAAAAAAGTTGTTTAGGAACAGCAGAGAGGCGACCCTTTGGGCCTCCAATGGGGAAGGATACACATTCCATTGGGAAACCTTTTTTCCTGCTCTTTTTCGGCCTGTGTTAACCACACAATGCTGATGGCATACTTTTGGAACGTATACCCAAGCTGGCACCATATCTTCTATTTACACCCATATATTGAGATTGAAAAGTAGACTACCCTTCTTGGTCACACCACATGGGTGCTCCCAGCTTTTAGAGCTAAGACCTATCATTATTTGTTCAAAAGTTACATCTATTTGTTTGTACATGTATGTGATGGGTGGGGGAAACATGGATCCATACAGGAGAAATTCTTTCCGAGTTATCAGCGTTTTTAATGCTTACCTCTAGTTGTGATTAAGGCAGGAGTCCAAATGTGACTGCTAACAAGATGGGATAATGCATTAGAAAAATGAATGCAAATTATTTAATAGTTTTACATCCAAGTACATTGTACACTTTCCTTTACAGCTGTGCTGATTGTGATTAAAGAATTTAAGGTTTAAGCTAACAGCAGAGACTAATATATAAAGCTGAGCAGGCTCATAAATATATGTATGTACATGTATAAGGTTAAGGTTTGGAAAGGTTTTGAATAGGTTTAATGTACAGGACTACCTTTTATGCTCTCCAGTGTATAGTCCTGGAATGGAACATTTGTGTTGTCAAAAATATGAGAAGACGCATATTAAAAGGATTTGGTTATCCATGAAGCTGTTGATAAAGGATAAAAAAAGGTACATAAACATAATGGAAATTACTTACAGAGGGATTCTGCTTTGATGAAGTTTTCCCACCTACCGTAAATGCTCTCATATCAGCCACACCCTCACCTAAACTGCGTCCGAGTATGGGAGAAGCTATAAGCCATAGCCAAGGCTTGAAAAATGGCAATTTAGTACTCCTTTATAGTGGAAAAAACCCTCCTGTAAGCCGCACCCTGACTTTCAGCAATTCCTGAAAGTCTCTTTTTATTTGGGTTTAGGTATTAGCTGTGGCTTATACGAGAGAATTTATGGTATTTCCATTTTTATCTAAGAAATGGAAATGAGAATTAAATTGTTTTCACTGTTCTGTACTGTGGTCTGTATTAATTTCTTGCGATATGCAGTTGGCTATACCACGTTTAATGGTATACCAGGAATCCCTTGCTTTTGTTGGAGATTGCTGGCTGGCTAATGTGTATTTCATGGGATACAGTGTCAGAAAGTGTAGGTTTTCTCAATTTTCCTTGGCCAGCAAGTGGCATTTCTGTGCTCTAAATGTTTTGTTTTTTGTTTTTCTTTTTGTCGTAATGTTGTGCGTGACATGTCTCCTGTATGTGAGTAGGATGTGATGAAAGTATACAACTTGTAAATGTATCCTTAAAACATCCACTTACCTACCTACCTACCTTAAACAATGATATGGGTGACAAATGTCTGCTGCCTGAGAGTCGGATGTGTGTGTTGAAGGTATGCTTTGTAAATCCAGGAGTGTGGTTAGGTTTCAGACTGTTTGAAAAGTCAGAAACTGCTTGTTGCAGAAACTTTGAACCCTGACTCCTGAATATTTACAAGAAAGGATCACTTTGAAATCCACCATTGAGTAAAAATTAAAAACAGTGTCAAGTGTCCCCAGCTTGCTAAAATGTATGCTTTACATTCCCAAAGCAAGGATACAAACTGTATACAATCGTTTTATCAGTTTGATACACTAAATGGCGTCCTAGTTGACCCCTAGGCTACAGGGGCTCCTCACCCACCCAGCCCCTGCAGCCCCATAGGCCTATTGAGGGGGCAGAAACACCTCTCACCATTATAGTTTTGAAATTGAAAAACGGTTCCAAGAGCTTAGAAATCAGAGATATGCAGAGAGAGATAGTGTATTTAGATATCCCATAAATATTGCATTGAAAAAATAAACCAAACACCTTCTATAGCATTTCAAATATTGAGGTACACTCTGCAGTAAGTAAGAGGGAACTCACCATGCCCCTGTAGCAGAAGCAATTTGGCATAGTCGACACTAACGCCATCTACTGTATATCCTTGATACTGTAATCTCCTGCATCTAAGGCGCAGCCCGCGTATAAGGCGCACCCCCAACTCAGGGAGGCCTGTCCCACATATAAGGCGCACCTCTAAGGGCAGATTTTTGTTAATTTAGTACTGTTCTATAGTAAAAATACCCCCCTATAAGGTGCACCCCAAACTCAAGGCAATGTCCCTCCCACGTATAAGACTCAGCAGCATTTTGTTTGGCGTATAAGACGCGCCTTATACGCGGGAGATATAATAGCCAGGACACTCATCGATTTTAATTAAGTCGTCTATATCCCCGGCCCCTGTCCTAAATCAAGACTTAAATCCCAGGGTTTGGTTCTGCTGCTGATTATCCCAAAAAACTCTGGATTACATTAGTATGATTTACTAACATTAAGAAAATGCAAAAAAAAGAAAAGAAAATGTTACAGTGCTTACTTTCACAGTATGACAGTTTAAGTGTAAAAGCTATAGAAGTGAATGGGGAAACACTTTTTTTCGTATCACATCTCATAGGTAATGCCCCTCTACTGATTTTTCTACTAGACTTGGATAGAAAGAGGACAAAAACATTTTGATAAAAGGGAAATGGGGGGGGGGTCATGGTTAAATTAAAATTTTTAATTTTTTTAAGATTATTAATTTTCCCTTAACTATAGGATCCTATCGGAAAAAGAACTGCTTATAATATTTCATTTGTTTGTAGTGATTAGAAATGAGCTGAAAAAATATGTACAGGTAAAAATCGTCCACTTAGGGTGTGAAATAGCATTAAAATAGTATCTTTGACAGGTTTTGGTTTTTTTGCCTCTTGGTGGGTTCTGTGTATCTTGTGGCATTTGTGTTTATAAAGTTCAACACCCTTTACCCCTGATACTTATTTAAGACCGATGCTTATTTCTAGATCTGTACTTATTCAAGTCCAGATACTTATACAGGTTAATAAGGTGCTGAAACTTCGGTTTTATCTCCGGTTTATCCAAACTCCTGAGAATAGATCATATTTCAGACATAAAAAAAAGCAAGGATGATGATGTAGCAAGGATAATGTGTTGTTAGCAGTGCATGTTTTTGTTATGTGTAGTAGCCTGTAAAGTGTAGGCCCACTGCCCAATATAACCTCAGCCATGATATAAAAGGCACTTAATGAGTACCCTGTAGTAGTATTCCAGTTGTCTCTAATACAGTAAGATTGTGTTCTAGTGCAGTGCCTGGGTCAAGTAAATAAATTGGTTAAACGCGAATTTTGTTTTGAATAAATCATGTAGTTCAGAGAGCAGTAGAGGTAGCCTAACAGAGGTATGCTCAAGCTTGCATGTGCAGAAGCCGTCACACTCCCTGACACTTCTCAGAAATCCCCCACCCCCTTCCCACAGGCGTTCATAGTTAAAGGAAGGTGGGTGGAGATGCCCAAAGTCTCTGGTATCCTTTAAAGTCATTGTAAGATCAGGTAAACTATTCTATAAGCCCAAAAATATTGTTGTAAGCGATTTCAGGTAGAGGAGAGTTTGTTGTAAAGGGTCTTTTTTCATTGGAGAGGCTGAATTACTATGATGGATTTTTTTTTTATAACTTAAAATTCGATGTACACAATTTTGACCTATATCTTCAAGCAGTTTAGTTAGGATGGAACAGAATCCCATGAATCTTATTTTGCTTTTGCTATTATGATATGTCGGATATGAAAAACTTATTTCTTTTGGCTGTGGGTAAACTATTTAATGCATTATTGGCGAAAATAAGATACCTGTATATAGCTTGTTAAAGGTTCTATAGTTGGCATTGTAGGCATGTTCCGCCTTTCTAGTGCATGGCTATGACTTGAGCAAGCTAAGACTGATGCATGCAACAATTATCATGGCAAATAAATTAAACTTTTATATACCTACAGGATTGCAAAAGAAGGAAATTGACCATTGTAACAAACAAAATCATTCTGGCAAGCATATCATATAACCTCACAAAAGCCAACAATATGTTTGATCAGATTTGGCTTAAAGCATTTTCTCAAAGTGGGGATCATCTTATTAGGAAGATGTTAATGTATAGTTTAATCCTGATTAGAAATGTGGGCTTAAGTTTGTGAGGAAGATGGGGTTTTACAGTACAGTCTACAACTGTAAAGAAGTCACATTTATACATGTAAGGTTTTACTGTGACCCTGATCACCAAAAAAGAAAATTGGTTGGAAATGAGATAAGTGAATGAATAAAAAAAAACATTGTCAAAATTAACTATTGAATTTGTATAACTGTTCCAGCGTTTTCTTTAAGGTACTGACAACATGGAGTAAGGATGGACATGAAAATTGCATAACCTCTGGTAAGAGTGAGAAGTGCAAGAGTGAAAATGGGCAATGTGATGTTTATAAGAGAATGCACAGGATTGGAATTGGAAATGGACTTTGTCCCTTGAAAGAAGTGTCAGGTTATGAGGCTTGTATCAAAGGTTTCCCAACTGCTAAACTTCTGGAGCAGCATCTGGAGTCTTGTCACAAACAGAAAGATGAGGAATCATCATTTTCCAAAGGGTCTTTCGGAGAAAGTTCCTATCAGTTACCATATAGTGCAATACTTGTCAGACAGGTTTATCAAAAGTACAAGACAAGAGACTCCCTTTAGGTGCAGTAAATGTGGTAAGAGATCCTTTCACAAATGTGGATTTGAAAAGCGTGATTCAACTCACAGACATCAGGGCCCAAACAAATGTCGTAAAAGGTACAATGGGAAAGATAGCTTGATGATGCATAGAAGACTGAAACATTTTTATACTGATGTACAGTATGCACACCAAAAAGAAGAGCTTGCTGAACATATTAGAGTTCAAAATCCTTGGTCACCATATAGTTTTAAGAAAGGTTGAAAGAGATTCAAAGTTTTAACAAGTCTTTTCAAACAAACAATTCACTGGGCTGATCAGCAAGTCAATACCACTCAAATGAATCCAGTTGCACATACTGCTGTTTTTCAAAAGCGATTTGCTTGTACCACATGCAACAAGATGTTTGATGATAAGCAAAGTCTAAAAAGTCACCAGTGGCCTCATCGTAGAAACATTCTTTTCAGATGCGCCTTATGTTCTGAAGCTTTTTGCCAAAAAGGCCATCTTTCTGAATGCTGTGAGAAATGTCGCAAGTCATTCTGAATTAAAAATAGGAACTTCCCTGGAAGAATACATTCACTCCTCTACTTAGGAAGAGATAAATGTATCCTAGCACCTCCCATATTAGGCTTTTACACAAGGCTTAGCACCAGATGTGCTTCTTCAACTCAGGGTGTGGTGCGCCTTATATGAAGATACTACATTCCTTTCAAATACTTCAAACTGTAAATAGATTAAGAAATATTAAGAAAATTGATAATTTATCACAACTGCAGTTAATATGGGATTACATTGCTTCTCCGGCATTGAGCTTCACACAGCTTGGCCAGTGTCAACAGTCACTAAACTGAAACATTAGTGACGAAACAGGGAAAATCATAACATTAAGGGAAATACACACAAATGCTCTAAAAACAATATTTAAGGAGATATGACCAAAAGAGTAAAAAATTAAGTGAAAACAAGTCTAGGGTAACTTTTTCCGAGGAATCTTATGCTATAGCCAAAGCTCTATTTTCATTCTAAAATTACCTTATGTAGAATCCATAAAGAATGATTTTCCTTAAATTTAGCACATTTGTTGACATTTGGTTGCCATGGAAACCATAATTTTGCTTTTTTTGAATAAAATATTACTTTATCGTATTAACCTGTCCATAAGGTTTTTGTATCTGAAAACAGAATTGAATTATCCCTTCTAGATCCAAAATTATGGGTGATTACGTTTAAAAATTGTTATTTTTTTCTCCAATAATGGCATTTTTATTGCATTATGCCACAATATTTCAATATGCAATTGAGTTAAGGGCTATCATAAATTTCTCCATGTTGCTGACAACGAATGTTTGAGATCTCATATTTCTGTAGCTATTTGGAGTATTTTCTCATGCAAAGTACTAAAATGTAGCTGAAGACATGAATTTGAAAAAAAAAAGAGATTTTCCCTTAATCTTACACTTTCCCAAGTTTTGTCACTTTAAACTATGTATTGAATGGTGCACCTGTTCACTAAGCTGAAAGACCATATACGGTAGGATCCAAAAAATAACAAAAACTTGCATAGGAATTTGGGAGACATTGTTCTTCATGTACTGTATGGCATGTCATCTCTCAGACCAAAAGCATTGTAGGAAATAAGGTATGGTATACATTAGGTTATGGATACAATAGACTCTTGAGACCCGAGATTTTGGCAATGTTGACAAAAGGAGGCCCCTCAAAATGAAACTCCAGAGGTAGTTCACCAGGGGAGTGCCCACAAATGCCCTCATATTTTCATCACATCAAGGACCTCTTTCCACTTTACATATTAAAGGACTTTGAAACTTTTTTTGTGCACCAGGGAGTGATATGTATGGAGTCTTACCTTTTGTACTGTAGTCTGTCATGTTTAGAGTGTGGCCTTTACGCAAAGATAAGCCGTTGTTGTGTCTCATAGAATGTGGCTTTAGTCAGGATGTACCTTAAATATAGGTGGGAATATTCTACTTTAGTTCTGTACAAAAGTGATCAGAATGAAACCCCTTATGTTGTGCCGTACATGTATATGAATTATGATATTGAGGGAGTTAAATCGTCTTTCACTTCATTTAGAAAAGTACATAGCTTGTCAACGTTTATTTTTGCTTCATAAAATCAGGATGGCTTATAATGGTGCAGCACTAGGCTGCTAGGGGCCTTATTTCTCAAACCATTGGTCATAAAAAAAGGCTAGAATATATACAATTGGTACCACTGGAAAGCTCTGATCATGTAGATTACAGCCCTGGTGAGTGTACAAATCATTGTCGGGATGAACTTGGCAAATGAGCAGTGAAAATAAAAATATTTAATTGGGAAAAAATGAGACTAAAAACATTTAATTTGTAAATCACATTTTCCTCTATATGTTCTCATACTACAAAGCTAAGACACATTATTCAAAGATATATAAGGTCTAGGTCAAAGGTCAAATATTTCAGATTTTTAAATGATTTATATCACATTTTTACCAACCCAAATTACAGATTCAACCATGTGTAACAACACGGTAAAAGGTACGCCCACGAGGGGGTACGCGGGCATACCTTTTACCGCGTTGATCCACATGTATTTCAACATCTCTTTGTTGTCTATGATACATATTCAATAAAATGCCACTTGATTATGAGAGGTTAAGGTCATTGTCCTCTTGCCATTTATCCTATGCATATAGAAAAACACAAATGTTCTGCTTACTTTCATTAAATAGGCCTGCTTAGATTGTAGGCATATGAAAAACAGAAAATGATGTGCATTACATGAAAAAGGCAATTGGTTTTCAAAAGGTCAAGGTACATATTTAAGTCCAAGGGTGTCCCTTTAAAGGAATTACTCCCATTGTAAACTCAATACACTCATATGTCATCAAAAGATTTGAACATCATTATTAAAGATGTTAAATAATCAAATGTTGTGCTCTATGACCCAGAGGTCAAGGTCATTGGTCCTGTGACACATGTCCTTCCTAACCCCTTAAAGGTATATTGTCATCATGATGGATGACTGCACCTCAGATGAGTCACAAGAACTGTTTTCATACATCATAATATGATGGAGATATAGGATTCAAGCTATCCTGCATGATACACCAATGAGCATGATGCACAGATGCATTTGATGCACAGATGTATTGACAGCCCTTAAGAGACTGATATACTTTGGGCAATCAAGAGTTGCCAAAGCTAACAGAAAATGATTTGCAGCAGAAGCCTAACTGTGGTAGTCTTGTACCAAAGTTCATTGCACACCTCTAAACTTCTAAATGATCTCATCTGTGAATTCATGCTCTGATGAATGTACAGATAGGTGTGTATGCGCCTCATGCCTAAATGTTTATGCCATAGTGCCAGAAAATGTTGACTCTGAAGATGAACAATAGTTATGTGTCACCCATGCCATGGAAGACAGGTATGTCATTCTTTCCTAGGCATAGTCTCAAACACAAATATGTGACCTTGACCTTTGGAAAACCAATCAATTTCATTTATAATATGATGCATGCTTTTGTTGTTCATTTGTCTACAATATAGTCAAGACAATTGAAATATTATCTCTCTGTTTGTCTATATATAAGATAGATTCCATGATGCCAATGACATTGACCTTGACCTCTCATAAGTAGAGAACATTTAACTGAATATTTATGTCATGAACTGTAAAATTGCTGTTGCAATACATGGCTGAGGGTGTCCTCTAGGTATATAAAATTGTGATAGCAAATCATAGGAAAATGTCAATATTTTGACCTTTGCCCTATGGCCCATGACCTACTAGTATAATACCTTACACATCATCCAAAATGTGCTATAGTATTCTGGTATGAGAATCTATAGAGAAAAAGTGTGATTTAAGAATGAAACATTCTTTGTTACATTTTTTCCAATTAACTGAAATTTTCCTACTTTTTATTTTCAATGCTCATTTGTGTTGAACTTGCACTGTCTAGCTTCTCTCCACCACCACCCTTCCTACACTGTAAAAAAATGTGTGTTGAACTTATACTGTCTAGCTTTTGTCCACCACCACACTTTCTACACTGTAAAGAAATGTGTGTTGAACTTACACTGTCAATTGACATTTGACATTGAAGTCTCTTCCTTAGGACTGAGTCCCTCACCTGTGACATTTTTTCTTTCCTTTACCTCTCATGAGGATGTGAGGTAACAGGACCTTTACCCCCTGGACATTTACCCCCAAACCATTTACCCCCGGGCTTCCCTAGCCCACTTAAAAGGGTGTATTTCTCCTCTTTCCTATCCCCTCGGGATGTGTGTGGTGCACATATGCGCGGGCACTGACACATTCCTCTGAAATTGTGTAATGTAGTTCTCGCCATGAATATGACCTTAGTTGTCGAAATGGCGTTAAACATCTATTACTCACTCACTCACTCACCATTTACCCCATGGATATCTACCCCAAAGGTCATCCACCCCCAATGACATCATGGCCACATCCCTCTACCCACTCGGACATTTACCCCCACCCCTTGTATTAATAAAGGGGAGGGGTGGGGAATGCCCCCCCAGGGCAAGTGGTAGTCCCAGGGACTTAACTAGTCCTGAGGACTATATCTTAATCCCCAGGACTATCTTCCCAGTCTTAAGGGTTGCACACCTTTAGTCCCAGGGACTAGACCTATAGTCCCCGGTACTGCAATTTAGCCCTGAGGACTAAACAAGTACATTTTTAGTCCTCAGGACTAAACAGGTAGTCTGTGAGACTTAAAATCTAGTCCTCAATGCAATTTTATTGAAAATATAATGGACTAGTCCTGAAGTCTACGTAGTAGTCCTCAGGTCTACAGCTTAAGCCTGAGGACTAGGTTTTTAGTCCCTAGGACTGCATTTCTAGTCCCAAGGAGTACATGAATATGGAGGGGTAAAATATCCTAGGGGGTAGAAGAGTTAGGGGGTAAAAGTCCAAGGGGGTATATGTCTGAGGGGGGTGAATGGCATGTGGGTAAAGGTCTGGGGGTAAATGTCCAGAGGGTAAATGTCTTGGGGGTAGAAGTCCTAGGTGTTGGAAACAGGTGGGGCTTTTTCCACCATCCCTGGTCCGCAATCATGCTGGGCTAATATTGGGTGTGAAATGATAAGGCCTAAAAAAATTTGTTGTGTTCAGATAACAAGTCGAAAAAAAATTAGGGTAGGTAGGTAGGGATTTTTTTTTGAGAATTTTTTTGAGGTTGGTGCTTCTAGAACTTCTAATTTTTTTCTACCCATTACCTGAACACAACAATTTTTTTTTTAGGCCTTACTAATTCACACCTATTATTAGCCCAGCAAGGTTTCGGACCAGGGAAACACCATTAATTTAACCCAATATATACATGTCCCTTTAAACCATCTCAATTTGCTATACTCTCTTCATGTACTTTGGCGGGCTTCCCTAGCCCACTTAAAAGGGTCTATATCTCATCTTTCCTATCCCCTCGGATGTGTGTGGTGCACATATGCGCGGGCACTGACACATTCCTCTTGTGAAATTGTGTAATGTAGTTCTCGCCATGAATATGACCTTAGCTGTAGAAATGGCGTTAAACATCTATTACTCACTCATGTACTTTGGGCCGGGGGGGGGTATCTCTTCATGGCGTCATGTTAAGGGGGGGGGGGTCAAGCATTGTATAAAGAAACATGACAAGGGGGAAGGGGGGGGGTCAAAAATGGCCCAAAAAAGCATGACGTCAATTGTACACAGCCCCTTATCAAGAGTTCAATATTAATTTTGCTCATAACCCATATTTTCTGGCTATGACATCTTGAACAACTTTGCCCATGTTTCATGTTCAGCTTTGAAAATGGCTTCTAATTGTTAGTATTCCTCCTCGTTTAAGGTGCTGACTTCTCCACTCTTGAAATGTACCAAGGATATGAGACAAAGAGTGTGTCATAGTTCAGAAGGCACGGCAAAGAAAACCACACCTGACTTAAACACTCGCCTAGATGTTCCCACTGGCAAATGCTTCACAAGTGTCACTGATCATATAGTAAATGACCGTCTCTCTGCAGCAGCCTTGAAGAGGAAAACTTCTCAAGGACAACCACAGAGGTTACATATTGGTTTGAATCAGAGAAACTCTAGAAGACTGGTTAAGAGTGGACATGCTAAAAAGCCAAAAGATTCTTTCTCGCCAAGTACTTCCAAACCTCAAGTTGATGAGTGTAAACAAATGTATACTAATGAAGTAGATGATGCCATTGGTAAATCATCTGTTAAGAGGTTGGAAAGATCAGATAATGTGGCTCATTCCATTAAAAAACTACATAGCTGTAGAAAGTGCCTGAAGACTTTCCGAACGAGATCTGGTATGGAACGGCATAAGGTGGCGCATACCGAGAATCGACCTCACCCATGCATTGTTTGTGGGAAAAGATTCTATTCGAAATCCGCGCTTTCACAGCATGCTCGGGTACACAGAGAAGATAGTTCAAAAACTCTGAAATCGAAGAGAAACTTGGTCAAACAAGATCAGAATCATTCTCGGGAAAAAATTAAGAGGTCCAGAGGTAAATCTGTGAAGGAGAAACACAAGTTTAGTTTAACCACATCTCAATTTGTTAAGAATGGCACACATTATCATAAGCGAGCTGTATTAAAACGCTGTTTTATCAAGACAACTAGGGTGGTTCTCCCTCAAAGTAAATGCAGGCCATGTGAGTGTTCAACATGTCATAAGGTGTACAGACATAGAGGTATTCTCAGAATGCACATGCAGAATCACATTGACGAGTTCACATGTCGCGACTGTATGAGGGGATTCGAAAGTAAAGTAGGGTTTATTCTACATACTGTCATCCATTGTGTTAACAGTCTGTACCACACAGGACAGTACGAACTGCCAGTATCTAGCACACCAACACACTCCAGGTGGCACTAGTATATTAGCAGCCATCGTTTCCTGTGTACAATGTCCCTGCCAGACATTGTGGATTTGGCTTTTATTGATAGGAAACAAAATCCTTGCCCATATTCCGACTTAGCGGGATACATTATTGACCAGTGAGAAAATTCCTTTCATTCAGTGCCGACTTTTCAGGGTGCATTACGTAATACCTGGTACCTATCAGCTCACTGTTATCAGTCCTTATCTCGCAAGGTAACAGCTTCAGCAGGGGTCGGCCCACTAAGGAACACGCTAAGTCCATATATGTGGATCAACATGGTAAAAGGTATGCCCGTGCACCCCCTACCGGACATACCTTTTACTGTGTTGATCCACATATATGCTAGTGCGCTACCCAACCGCAACTTCAGTATTACAAATTTGAAGATACATTGTCATAACATTTTTCTTTTGTTCAGTGGATCTCATGAGAGTGCAATTTACAGTTCACAGATTAAACTTTTTTTTTTAATAAGGCAACTCCAGAAAATTCATAGTAGCTGTGATTAATTAGAGGAGTTTTTGCTTATTTATGTTTTGCTAATATGCGATTGCTATCTGCAAACAAATCATTCTCTTGAGTTATTCTAGCATTTTCTCACCTAAGACATACTTTTTTTTTGCTGAATTCTAGCTGACTCTGTTATTGCATTATTAATGATGTAGTCTTATCAAGCTAAGAAACAAGAAATTCTTAAAAAGATAGTTTGTCTCTCACTTTCTAATACTGTAATGTGTTAGTTATCAAATAAAATGCTAATGTATATACTTTGGGGCCTCCTTTTTGATGTACATACATATCTGATTTTAATTAAATTCAAGGTCCTTCTTTTGTATCATGTGTTTGGAGGAGTGAAGATTTCTAATTTCTAATATTCTACAATCAACCCCCCCCCCCAAAAAAAAAAAAAAAGAAAAAAAAAGAAGAAATTAATGTCACTTTAATCTCGGGAGGATGACACTGAACCAAACAACTTGTTTGGCAGCAATATGACTGCCCTGAGATCCAGTATATATTTTGTGTGAAGTAGTTATTTAATTCCTTTTTACTTAGCATTTTATTATTTATTCATATTACACTATTGATGCAGAACATTTAGGATGTAAATTTTATTAACAACATGCTGGGTTGATGTGTTTTCGCATGGATGTCCTAAATAATGACCTCACCTCATCCTTTTTTTTTTTTTTTGCCCCACCCCTTGTTAAAAAATGATCTCTCCCGTAGTCTTATGACAGGTTTTTGTCAGCGTTCAGTTGTGATTTAAATAGCGACTTTCATATGGTAACGAGTATTATTTGTGATATTGCTGTTCGACTTCATGCTCTTTCATGTAATCTTATGTAGTGAGTGTTTATGATAGACAAGTGATATAATTTCAAATAGGACTTACCATAATCTCCCACGTAGAAGACGTGCTGCGCATATAAGACGCACCCCTAACTTGTCAATGGTTGTTTCGCGTATAAGACGCACATTTTAAGGCTAAAATTTGTAAGATTAGTACATTTCTATAGTAAAATTACCCCTCGTATAAGACGCACACCCAACTTGAGAGAAAGCTATAAGACGCCCCAGCATTTTTTTTTGGCGTAGAGGACGCGTCTTATACGTGGGAGTTTACGGTAATTTGAGATGAATATTCTGATAGCATTAGCAAATGTTTTTGCCGACCATCAACCAGGCAACTAAATTGTAAAACAGTTCGTGTTTTTGTCAAGTGCACTATTTGGTGTCATTTGGGAGAATAAAATGTGAAAGAAATCCAAAGTCAAAAGTGTTTGATGATACTTCAAGGGAATTTAGTACTACATATTCACATTGGAAAGGGTTTGGAGCCAGTATCCAGGCAACGAGTTAAAACATTAATATTTTTGAGACCTTGGCTTCCTTGTAGAGCTGAGGAAATGCTTGGGAAGCTAGGATCTTAAACCCTTTTTCTATGGTGACTTGGGAGGGTGGGTCTATTGAATAGAAAATTATACACATATTTCTGTGAGTGGTTATGCAACGATCAGATAAGGGGATGTGGGGGTAGGTCTCAGTCAGCTCTCTGAGGTATAGGACCTCTAACCTAGCCAGAGTTGCATTTGCCAAAGTCAATTGATTAACGATTTTAATTCAAGAGAAATGAATTAAGATTTAGGAAGATTCACTTTTGCATTCATGCATCATAATTCTTTGGGAGTGTATCAAAAATGCTCTTGGTTGCCATGATGCACTAATGCATTATGCCCACATTATGACGGCTCTTTCCCTTTGGTGGGTAGATTTGCCTCCAGCTGCATCAGCTTATTTTCTGTGTACCTGGTTGCTTCCATGCATTGATGCAGCGAAATCCACAAATTTGTAGTCACCAACTTTAGGGTGTAATCATTCAGTGATATACTGTTATTTTACACATTTTTTCAAAAGCCAAAGGAAAGTTTCAAATCTCATCTATCAGACAACATTTTATTTTTCATGTTGAGTGATGTCTTTCTCTATGAAAAAAAGCTGCTGTACTTGCGTCATGTTTTCAGGTGCCATACTGACTACAAGGCCCTTAAGCATTGGGTCTATGGGTGCGATGGATTTTGGCGATAGAATGAATACATGGGCTCCTATGCGAATTGTCAAATTAAGACGCTTTTTTTCAGCAGGTAAGCTTACAATCCTGTCACCGTACTGGCTATGATGCAATAGCCACAACAATATGAGACCGTTCATATATGAAGGTTTGTATAGGAGGGTTCATGTAGGACCACCACAACATCATTCTGCGCCCTTTCATATGTGAGACCGATATATCGGAAGGGTCATATAGGACCGTTCATACAGGATGCGATCGCCACAAAAATTCATCATTCTGTGCCCTTTTATGTAATGTGAGACCGTTCATATAGGACCATTCACTGTAGGACCTCCTTAGGTTACCGGTCCCTGGGCCATAGGTGCATATATATAGCACCTGTCAAATCTTTTTGGTTCAGCGAGCTCTAAACAAGACTCATTTATTAACCCTTTAGCACTCATAATGGCCGATTTTTTAGTCATGAACTACTCAGACAAGGTCCAGAGAATGTTTGAGAACTTTTTTGGTGATTGTAAATGACTAAAAGTCTACATATGGGTAGTAACAAAATCTATATTTGACCTCAAATGACCTTGACGTAATGTCAAACATTACCAATAATTTTTCAGCAAAACGGCTGTTTTGCAATTGCTGAAGCATGATTGAGACCACTTACCTTCAACCTCTGTTATTTTATGAGAAATTGGTATATCAAAAATTGTAAAAAGGTATTTTTCATATTGCTCTAAACTTCAATCTGGTACATTAACTTTGGCTTTGGATTAGAACTTAGGTGGTGCGGTAAACATAAAGTGTCAAGTTATTGGCCCAGCTCCTGCTGGGTTATTGGAGGCGGGTTTTCAATATTTTTGGTCGATCAAAATGGCCAACTTTAAGTGGGAATTTCTTATACAAAGAAGGGGTCTATAAATTAATGGAAAGTTGATAAATTTTCTTTAGATCTTTGTCTTTCTGTAGATGGTAACAATTCCTGGAAAAACAATTGTTTACCTATGAAAAAAAGCTGAAAGAAAAACTTGGCATGTTTGACTAAATTTCTGACGAAAACGTATTGGAACCAAAAATTGAGTTTTTGGGCCTAATTCAAAGATTATACCAATTTTCTTGGCCTAAAACAGCTATTTTTAGGGCTTAATGCCAATATTCCAATTTCTAGAATACATGACTCCACGGGCAGCCATTTTATTAAAAAGATGAGTGTGGAAAAAACTGATCCTAGGAGGTTTTATAGTTTGATCCATTTGTCAATCTGTATTTACAGATTATTGGTGAATGTGGGTCATTTTCAGAAAAAAATGGTGAAATCTCTGAGGGCCAAAGGGTTAACAAAGCATCATACAAAGCATTTATTTGAGATGAATTAGTTGAACCAATTATCACCTGACCAATTGTCCTTGACCTGTGTACAACAACAATATGTTGTCATCCTAGTTATTGTGCATGATCAAGTTGTCATATGAGAAATATCGTATGACTAGTGGTATATAGTGAGTAAGAATATCAAGCTCTTATTAGTGCTATTCCAGTTATCACTGGTTTATTCAGCTTAGGCAGACATGTTATGTATGAGTCATACAAATGTTAATATACAGGTAATTTCCACACACAGTAATTATACAGTTGGTTATAAAGTATAAAGTTCTGTTCCACTCCACCTGTGCAATAATGATGATGATGATGACGACGACGACGACGATGATGATAATACACTGTCCAGTTTGGTCCTAGGTGGGTTCCCACACCTAGCTCCTGACCTGCTGCTTAGAGGGATAATATAACTGTGTAACTTTACCCTCTGGTAGTTGACTGGTGGAAGATAGCCTCTGGCCACTAGAGGGGGTAGTCCTATGCCTGTCTGGCATAGTCTAACCCAGCATAGTGCAGAGCTATAGCAGGCAGTAGGAGAGCTGAACTGGAGACGTTACCTCAGTGGTGGTTCTGGAGATTCTGATTTCTAGAGGGGGTTGCCAGGTGTATAAGTACCACTTCCTGGCTTGGCCCCTCAGACTGACTGGAGCCAGTGGCATCTGCCATAGTCTGTGGTTGTTTGTGGGGGGTCTTTCATGTGTCAGTGGGCGCACAAAGGACCCCTATGGACGCTGCTATGTCCCCCATTGTCTAGGTCGGTTTCGCATGTTCCGACCTTCATATCTCGGTCGTTTATGAATCTACAGCCTTCATATTGCGCATGCGCAAAGTTGAATATGTCGAGTTATCACTGCCCGCTTTCTAGGCGCGTAACTAGCGCTGGTTTGTCTGTAGCGCATTCGGAGGTCGAAACCGTCCCGGTTGCATAACTTCCTTAATAATGGGAGTTGGGCCTTGATCTTGGGCTCATTTTGACCGTCTAATTATGGCAATTACATAACTGCTTTCATATTTGACCTGGGTTGCTCTGGAGCGACACTAGGGCGACCGTAAGGGTATGGTGTCGTTACTTAGGTAACCTATTGTTCAGTTCTTGGGTGCTCAGACACCCGTGACGGCGTCAGCGGTGCTCAGCCACCCATGACAGTCGGTTGCATTCTCTTTAAAACATTATATAAACTATTGTTTGTGTTCAGTGAACCATTAGGTCGGTCTGCTTTAACCATTAAATCATTATATTGTGCAGTGGACCATGAGGTCGGTCCTTTTGGTGATGTAACTTATGTATATTTGACATAGCTGGTGTTCAGTGGGGCATGAACGCTCACATGGATGTACAATGTATTAATTTCTTATATATTCTTTGATTAATACAGTAATATGTTAAGATAATTGGAATAATAAAATGGTATATGATAATGTGACCAGATGGGAGAAAATCTACATCCAGTATGGAAAATATGGCTTTTTAAAGTCATGTGTTTTAAAATGAGATATCTTTAGCTAAAATATTCCAGGTTGTTCTTCTGTAATTGCTTGTCAAACCTAGGTCGGTGTGAGCAACTGAAAAATTCAAATAAGCTCTAAATGCATTATGCCTTCTTAGATAGTAACAATGCAAAAAATACAGTTTCCTGGAAAAATAAACAAAGAATTGTGATTTTTTTTTTTAATCATAAAATCGGTTCTAGAGGGAATTTCCTGGTTTTCGGTTCTGAGTTTCTTATGTAAATATCAACACATTTGTGGCAAAAATTCCCATTTAGAATAATGTAGTGGTTTCCTTGGCAACCAGATATTGCCATATAATATGCAAATTATCTATGTTCTTATGGCAACAGATGTGTCTTGCATCCCATAAATGGAACGTTTTCAGTAATTCTGAGCATACCCCTGAATTCCCCATCAAAAAGGATCATTTTCAGTGTTTTACTCATACATCAAATGCAGAACAACCCCCACCCCGATGCACTTTTTCTCCAGATAGATCACATATAGTAAATTTCTGAACAGTTCTCAACTGTTAACAACATTACTATAGTCCATTACAGTTGTCACATGTTTACATGATTAAAGTTTATCCCTGACCAGTTGTCACTGCAAACAATAGTCCATCCCTGACCAGATGTCACTTACATAAAACTTGACTATAAACTATACTCAATTGCTGACCAGTTGTCACCTGTCACTCGTTGGTTTAGCTCGGGATATTGCACTCCCGCTGCATGGTCTTGCAATATCCAGAGCAAAACCAACTGGTGCTGGCTTACAGCATTGATTAATAGCTTATTAATCAATCATCCAGACAGTTAAGGCATTATGTAACATTTTAAATACCGATATATAGCATTGTATTGCAATATCACTTTCTTTTTTCTCTCCGTCATAATCAATATGAAACACACTTTAGAATATAAGTATTTACGTGCCAGGGCACTTCTGTAATAGATTTATAAGATTTTGAAGCATAAAATTGACATTACTCTTATCAGGAGACCCCTCCCACCACCACCACTAGAGAATCATCCTGCACATGTATATATGGATAAGTGAACACCTTTCCACTGCTGAGTCCAGTGTAATCTGATCTAGGTATTATTGCATGACCTATATAGAATTATTAGTGCTGTGACCAGTCAGCTGGAACCAAGTGCACTGGCCACATGATCAACCAGTTCCTAATAACATGGTGGTGCAAATAATAGGTACAAATATTTCCAGAATTATGACTATTTACTTCAGTGGAAGCTTGTCCCGGACTTTCAAATTAATCTGCACTCTTGTAAATTAGTCAAATTAGGAGATATTCAAAGGTGTGTCATTTATCAGAAGTGAACTGCACTGATGAAACACAGATGCACAGATTATGGTAGACATCAGATATCACTATTTCATCCAACAAAATACATTCACAAAGAAAGTTTTACCATTTCTTTTAAAACTTAGCAACCAGTTTGACTTTTCCATCAAACATCAATTATGATCATGCTTGGGAAATAATCATGAAAGAAACATGGAAGGGCATTAAGTCACAGATCACTCATTCAATTGAACAGGATTTAGCAGAGATGATATATCTAGATCTTACAATGGCACAATGAGTACAATGAGTAAAAGCTGGCAGAAGGCTCTCAACATCAACTTTGCATATCTTTATCAATGATTTTCAGAAATATCACAGCTGACAAATCAGGCTTGTGTGTTACTCGTGGTCATGCACACTTACAAACAATACCTTGAGTATATGGCACATCTTGGCGTAAAATAGCTTATGTGTGCTTCAAATGTATGAACAAAATATTGCTGTCTTTGATGGGTCTGCACAAGGATGTACCATTCAAAACATGATGCCAATCTCCATTTGCACACAATAATTTGGCTTGGTGTTTGAAACCTTCCATACAAGGTGATCCTTTCTTCATCCAACAGGCTAGAAGAACAAAAGTTTATAAAGTAGCCAAGGCAGGTGATGCAACCCACATCTAATTACATAGTGATAAGGAGAAAAGCATCTAGACATGTAGATGATTCAAAAGATTAGAACAGACTCCTGCTATTTTCTTCTCTGATTTATGAAATGGCAGCCCATGTGCTGCTGCATGATAGAAGTGGCCTTGAGTGCATAATAAGAGTGTAGTGCACATCTGAGCAAGGCCAAAGCTTGTATATCATTCATCAGGAATATGTGAAGTTTATAATAACACCTTTCAGTGTGGTGCAAGATATGTACAATAGACAACTCATTCTTCACATCTTGACTGTCTGTTGTCCTATAATGCACTCGGATAAATTTGTGCATTATAGGACAACAGACGCGTCTCCACGTGCAGAAAGTCTTTGTCTATTCTCTAACTATTGGAGACTCCATCATCATGTTTCCATAAAGTATTCCCAAGCCCTATTCCACATATCTGAATATCTCCATGATGCTATTTACAGGAGCTGAAGTTAATGAAAGTCTCAAATGATATATATCAGACTTTCCATTGATGTAAAAAGTCATAATTCTGGTACTATGATTTAACAACAGCTGCACCATCTTAGCAGGAGCTAGTTGGTCATGTTGTCAATGTAGTTGGTTCCAGTCGACGAATCACAGCGCTAATAATTCTACATTGGCCATGCAATAATGCCAAGAAGAAGAGATTACCCTGGAATTAGAGTGCAATGTGTTCACTTGGCAGAATCCATAATTATGAACATGTGCAAAATGAATTACTAGGGGAGAGGGTATTCAAAATATCAGTTTTCTTTGCATATGTCTGTTGAAAACTATGAATTTTGGTCTCAAATTTAAGATAACCCCCAAAGATGGATTTTGTTTGATAGTTTGTATGAGGTTTGGGTAGCTGTATAGAACCAGAAAAAAACTACAGGAAATGACATTTTGAATTAGACCTGTGTACATGCAGAATAATTATATTAATTATTACTGAACTAAGATGAAAAGCAGACAGCTTGCATGTAAGTTAATGTGAAGGAGACACAAGCTGTTCGTAACCTATTTTGGTTGATACCAAGGTAACAGTCAAATCCCATGTGCATTATATAGAGTTTGAAATTAATAGTTAAAGACAAATTTGATCTAGAGAAAGTCACACTTTGTTCTGCACTTTTGTAAGCTTATGACATTTTTGCTGTTTTGGAGATATTTGTTGGGATCTTGACCTTTGCTAATGTCACAAAATCCCATAGGCCAGATAAATATATGATATAATTGATATAGAATGCCAAAGAAAAGTTCCAGTAAAGGAAATTCCCTCAATATTCACTTGTAGGGGTTTCTTCTTTAATTAACTTGAAAGAGTTATAAGAGTCGGGTAAAAAACAGACCCATTCAGTGCCTCTTAACAGAGAGAAAAAGTAAGACGCTTTTCCGGTCTATGTTAAACCCCATAAGAGGTGCAAATAGATTCAACGTTCCCGCGTTTTTGGTCTGGATGTCGTAATTTCGGCACAAACATGGCGGATATAGATTTTTTGTAAATTATGATATAAAAATATGATAAAGAATGGACAAAGGATATGACTTGAATCGATATGTTTTATTAAAAAGATAAAATTTACGTGTTCGCCCTGTCTTTAATTCGCATCACAAAGCCGTGGTGGTGCAAATAAACCCAAATCCCCATGGAAATTGGGTCGGGCATGCGCAGATAGAACCAAAATCCAAAAATTCCGATCGACTTGTGGGGCTTAGGCCGAAATACCTGCCTGCTCACAGGCAGGATCCAAGATGTATACAAGCCTATAGTGGCACAAACACATGGCTAGTCTGAACTAAGTACTCACTTTCAGTTCCTGGAAATTGTCCCTCCTATTCACAAACATGTAGTTTTCATGTACATCAGCTTATATTGACTGAAACATGAAATATATCCAATAAATCTGACATGTTTATCTTGAGTTTAGCTATCACTACCTCAATGGCCTCCATTGTCAACATGATGTGGTGCTACCTGGTGGTAGACTGCTCTTGAAACAAAGGGCTAACCAACCAAGAATAGTGTAGTCTTTTTCGCACTAGGTGGCTACACCTGGCTTCAAGATGGCCGACAATGATTTGGAGTTAGGGAGGGAGATTTGAAAATCACCTGGATTATTAATTATTACAAGTATTTCAAGTGCTTTGTGTATTGTGAATCTTTGGATATACATTGAGGGAAGTGTTGGTGGAAGCATTGGACCTGACAGTAAGTACTTCTGTGAGAACTGGGCACTCAGCCAATCTGGCTGACCAAACAGACTACAACAGACACACTTGGTCTCTGAGGTTCCCTCAGAGCGTCTACGGAGTAGTGGGGCTATAACAGTAAAAAGACAGGATATATTCGATTCAATCCGATTGATATTGCCAAAGATGCATGGATTATATTCAAAAAGCCATTAATTTCAAGTTAGATTGATAGAATATATCATTTCTCCGTCGAAAATGCTACTTCCGGTAAGGAGGGGTCGCGCATGTGCACAGAACATCAAAATTCAAAATGGCGGACAGACGATCGACTCACGGTGCCATTGAAACTGCTGGATTATAACAAAATGGGGGAGAACGACAGTGTCCCATGACTTTTTATGGTTAATCTGGATCCTTATTCAACACCTGCTGGTATTGTGTAATGCTTAACTCGCCAGGAGTGGAGTTATTCGCCAATGAAACATGCGATTGATAATGGGTGTATTCTCCATAGGCTTAACCATTGACAGTGATAATGCTCGAAGAAAATATGAGGTTAGTATCAGAAGGGGCCTAAAAGAAGAGATTAAGTGCCCTTTCGAGTTACTTGCATTGCAAAATGCTGTCCTATATTTGTAAATATATGCTTAATTTTGATAGATTTTACCTCGGGAATACCTCGGGTATTTCCGGAACCGATGAGATACGACCGAAGCCGGTCACGTGACGACAGTTTGGATCGAGCGTCCGTGTTTGGCAGACGGTTTCAAATTTCCAGGTGAGTTTTTGATCGGTTTTACCCATTTTACCCCCCTTTTCTGGGCAGTTTTTGCCCTATTTTAAGGGTTTTTGTTCTTGTCTTACTTCTAGCCAGGGTTACGCCGTTGGGGTACCCGTTTAGCGCCAGAAAATAGAGTTTTTCTCTCATAAGACAGTCGTCGTGTCGGCGGGCTGTAGAGAGATCTTACATTTTACATATTCCTGGAGGAATTCCGCTGGAATTCTCTTGTTACAGGAATCTTACAGGGGTCTTTGAGCTTTCCCTGCAGTTGGCACCCTTTTTGCCTGCATTTTGCACGGTTTTCGGGCAGTTTTTGTTGATACCGAGGGGAAAAAATTGTCCGTTAGCGCTCGGCGAGTTTCGCCGTTACCGCTATGCGGGTCTACTTTAGGTACACATTTCTAGTCCTGCTCTAAGTACATAGCGCTCGGCGAGTTTCGCCGTTACCGCTAAGCGGGTCTGCTCCAGGTACACGTTTTCTAGTCCTGCTCTAAGTACATAGCGCTCGGCGAGTTTCGCCGTTACCGCTAAGCGGGTCTGCTCCAGGTACACGTTATAGTCCTCCTCTAAGTACATAGCGCTCGGCGAGTTTCGCCGTTACCGCTAAGCGGATCTACTCCAGGTACACGTTTTCTAGTCCTGCTCTAAGTACATTCCGCTCGGCGAGTTTTCGCCGTTACCGCTAAGCAGGTCTACTCCAGGTACATGTGTCTAGTCCTGCTCTAAGTACATATCGATCGGCAGCTTGTCTATAATCTTTTTATTTCTGGTCTTGTTTCCAGGATGGCAAGTACATCTCAGTCCAGTCCCACTGCTGTGGAGAAGGGAAAGAAATCACATAAGAACTCCAGTTCAAGTTCCAGCTCTGCTAGATCTTCATCTAGGCATTCTAAGGATAAGGGTGCTGAGAAAGACACTGTGAGTTCAGTAAACTCTGAGAAGGAGCCTGAAGTTCAAACTACTGAGACTCCCAGTGCTCCTGTGCTGTTGGTCCAGCAGCCACCTCAAAGATGGGCTCCTCCTATGCCCTACTATCAGCAGGGTTATGATTACTATCAGGACCCTTATCAGCCGATGGATTATGCCTATGGTATGGATCACATGGCCTACCAGTGTGAACCAGTAGAGGAGGAAGGTCAGGGTTATGTGGTACTAGGCCCACATGGACAGCACATGCTATGTCAGTAGTGGATGATGAGGAGGAAGTGGCTTCTGTGCAAGGTGATTTTGAGGCACAGTCGTCAAAGGCTAAGCCACCTCCAATAGACCATCTCAAGGGGCTAACTGGAAGCCTAGCTGAGAGTATCCAGTCCTACAGACGGGAAAAAGCGGAACTAACCAAGGAAGGCCCCACCGTACATGAAGCCCTCTCCGATGCCATCAATTCCTATTTTGAAGAGACTTATATTGCCCAGGACTTGGAGAAAGCGGCTAAAGAATTTCCTAGGCCTTCAAATGTGCAGAGACTGGTAGCACCTAAGTTAGAGGAAGCAATTTTCAACTCTGAGGCACTTTCCAAGAATGCGGCAGTGCGTATGCTGGATGTATCTCTTCAGACCCTGCAGAAAGGGGTGGTCTCGGCCATTGCAGCTATGGCACCGTTAGGCTCGATGATGTTGGAGAAAGGGCCCGAGGACGAACAACTGGATGCCTTTGGAAGGGATTTTAATAAGGCAACCAGACTACTGGTCAATGTATGCAATGGGCTATCGGTGAAGAGGAGGGACTTGCTAAAACCTTTCCTTGCTAAGCCCTATGCTAAGGCGCTCACTAAGACCAACATTGATGGGGACCCACAATGGCTTTTTGGGGGCAACCTGGAGGCTCGTATTAAACAAGCTGAGGAGGACAAGAAGATCTCAGACAAGGTTCTAGCGTCCAAACGCCCGGGGCCGCAGGATTCTCATTCCCAGTCTAAGAGGCAGAAGGTCATGGGCACAGCACCTGCTCAAGCCTGGGGGCCTAGACACCCTTATGGACAGAACCACTACTATGTCCAGGGCCCTAGGGGCCGCTACCCTGCTCCGCGCCAACAATACGCTCAGCCGAGATTTCAAGTGGCTCATGGCTACAGGCAGACTTACTCTCAGAATTACCAGACACAAGGCCAGGGTTACCGCTTCAAAGCACCTCATCCGCAGGGCCAAGGTCAGCAGCAGCAAGCCCAACAGGGTTTTTCCAAGAAGGGGCCCAAGTAGGGCAGGTGAGTCCCTTCCCACTACATAACACTGTCCAATCCTTTCAAGGGGGTAACATTCTGAAGTGTGCTGATGCTTGGTTTAAACTCACCAAGGACCCTTGGATCTTAGCCATGTCTCAGGGTGTCACCATTGACTTTAATGCCTTACCATCCCAGGACTGGGTGCCTCCTCCATATAAACTTGATCCGGTAGAGGTGGCCTTTATGGATAAGGAAGTAGATAAAATGGTAGCTAGGGGTATTATTGAGTTTACAGTACATGAACAGGGCGAATTCATCTCCAATGTTTTCCTGCATCCCAAGCCCAATGGGGATTACAGGCTTATATTGGATTTGACAGATATGAACAAGCAGGTCATGTATGAGCATTTTAAGATGGCCTCCCTACAAACTGCTGTGGACCTTGTCACCCCTAATTGTTTTATGGGGAGTGTAGATTTAAAGGATGCCTATTACTCTATTCCTGTACGAGAAGATTATCGTAAATTTCTGAAGTTCAGGTGCAATGGGGTCCTCTACCAGTTTGTAGGGATGCCAAACGGTCTTTCATGTGCACCAAGAGTATTCACTAAGTTGCTCACTCCCCCCTTCGCAAAGCTAAGGGAGGAGGGACACATCTGTTTCCCCTACATTGACGATTCTTTTATTATGCATGAGTCAAAAGAAGGTTGTGAGCAATCTATCAGAAGAGTGTGTGAAACCCTGGATGGGTTAGGCTTTGTAATTCACCCAGATAAGTCAGCCTTTGTAGCCTCGCAAAGGGTGATCTTCTTGGGTTTTTGGATTGACTCTGTGGATATGTCTATATATCCAACTCAGGAGAAGGTAGACAAATTCATGTCAGATTCCTACTTGCTGCTGGGGAAAGTCAAGCCAAAAATCAGGGAGGTTGCTTCTCTCAGAGGTCTTATGGTAGCTTACTCGGCAGGAGTTCAATATGGGCCTGCACATATTAAAGGACTTGAGAAATGCAAGAATGAATGGTTAGCCTACCGAAAAGGGAATTTTGATGCAAAAATGGTACTTTCCAAGGATGCTATACAGGACATACTATGGTGGCAAGCCAGCATACCAACTGCTAAGAAGGCACTGGATGTAGGTCCACCAGAGTTTGAATTGTATACGGATGCATCGGATGACGGCTGGGGTGCACACAGGGGGAACGTCAGAACTAATGGCAGATGGCTTCCCTCTGAGGTGGACTTCCACACCAACATCCACGAGACCATGGCAATAGAATATGGGCTAAAATCGTTGTGTAAAGTGAGAGGGGCTCATATTAGGGTCATGACAGATAATACCACGGCACTTGCATATGTGAGACATATGGGAGGGCTGCAGTCTCCAATGTGTAATCTGGTATCAAGAAACATCTGGAACTGGTGTGAGTCTAGAGGGATCTGGTTGACAGCGGCTCATGTGCCGGGAGTGGATAATGTCATCGCTGATCATGAGTCACGCCATTTCCAAGATGAGACTGAGTGGGAGATAAATGACTCAATTTTTAAAATCATTTGTGAAAGGTTTGGGAGGCCTCAGGTGGACATGTTCGCTTCTAGAACAAATTGTAAAGTTCAATGTTTTGTGTCACGTAGGCCAGAACCAGAAGCATGGAAAGTTGACTCTTTCTCATTCACATGGCCTAATAAGCTCTTATATTGTTTTCCTTCGTTCAGCATTGCAGGCCGGGTGCTTCAACGCATATTGAGGGCAGGAGCAAGGGCAATCCTTGTGATGCCGGATTGGGAGAGTCAACCCTGGAAGGCAAAAGCCCACAAGTATGCGGTGGACTACGTATGGTTCCGCAAGAGAAAGAACAACCTACTACCTCATGGGGCCCCTACAAGCCTACAGTTCATAAGAAGTCTACCAATTATAGCTTTCCTTTTCTGAGGCGACGCCTCCAAAAGGAAGGGTATGACAAGGCTTCCATTGACCTTATGATAAAAGCTTGGAGACCATCTACAAGGAAACTTTATACGACTTACATAAACAAATGGATAGTTTTCTGTGTTGAACGGGGTTATAACTGGATGAAGGGCACTATGCCACAAGTGTGTAAATTTATGAGAACTTTGTATGACTCGGGAGTAGGTCACGGAGTTATGAATGTGGCACGATGTGCTTTGGGAACCCTGTTACCACAGGTAGATGGGGCGCCTATTGGGCAACATCCAAACATTTGCCATATGGTGAAGGGTACATACGAAGATAGACCTAGTGGACCAAGGTATGACACGTTTTGGGACGTTACAAAGGTATTCAAGTTGTTCAAAACTTGGGGGGATAACAGTTCTTTGTCACTTAAGAAGTTATCGTTGAAACTAGCGGTCTTAATTTTGCTTGTCACATCTCAAAGAGGGCAGACAATCTTAGCGTTAAGGACAGATGAACTGTCTTGGGAAGACAGAAATGCTGTCTTCAGACTCAGTACTCTGTTAAAGTCTAACAGAGTCGGTGACCCTTTAAACACTGTGGTCTTGCGACCCTACATCCTGAATGAAAAACTCTGTGTGGTCAGCACCCTCAAAGCATATCTCACTAGGAGGCAAAAGGTCCGTGAAAAGTCTGAACGACTTAGGAGGAAGCTGAACCTCCCACCTCTTGAAAATCCACTGCAGCTCCTTATGAGTTACATTTCGCCTCATGACGGAATCAGTAGGGATACCCTGGCCAGGTGGACCATTGCCACTCTAGACATGGCTGAGATTGACACTTCACGTTGGAAGGCCCACTCTACTCGTGGGGCTTCAGCTTCAGCTTCCACCAAGGTAGGATCTTGCTTGAATGCAGTAATGCGCCTGGCAGGGTGGAAGTCAGCTGACTCATATCGAAAATTCTACAACAAGCCCATCGAGGTTGATACAGAGCATGTAGCTACTAACTTGCTGAGACTAGCAGATTAGTTTCCTTGAACGTTCAAATGTATGGGTTATCTGGTGTATGAATTGCATTGGTTGGTTATTTGACTACTCCAGATTACTAGTGTATTGTACTTTAACCAAGTTGGTTATGATAAAGGTCAGAAAATTAAAGCTGTTGAATTGATTCGGTTTTGGTCTTGGTCAATTATTAAATTGATAATAATTGAGAATTATTGATAATAGCCAAAAATCTTTATGACTAGAAAAACACATTGGCTTTCAACATCTCATCGGTTCCGGAAATACCCGAGGTATTCCCGAGGTAAAATTTTGGAATTTTGGGAAACTTACCGTAGGGTACCGGAGGGAAGTTGAAGTAAAACTTCTTATTTTACCGAGGGAATACGGGGTATTGGAGGAACAGATGCCCTTCCCACCCTACCCGTATTCTTTCGAGGTTATTATTATTATATAAAAAATTGAAATGTCTAATCTGGTTTGTTTTCCAGAAACTTGTGTGTGTTTTTCTACTCATAAGATTTTAGGTTTTCAAGTCTGTCGTCACGTGACCGGCTTCGGTCGTATCTCATCTGTTCCTCCAATACCCCGTAGTTTTACTTCAACTTCCCTCCGGTACCCTACGGTAAGTTTCCCAAAATTCCAAAATTCAACACAATTTACATCATTTTGTGAATTGCATTTTAAAAACACATACTCTAGGTATGACCTGGATGTGTTATCTTATCTAAATTCACATATGTCTGGTCAGTACAAGAATTGCAAATATGGAATTATATGCTATTTTCTATGTTTGACCTTGTAGAATATGACCTTGACATCAAACAACTCGAACTAAAGTTTTCCGATTTGTGATTTATATATATAGATAACTCATTATCTCACATATCAAAGCACTGGCTACAGAATTTATTGATTTATTCAAAAATGTATGTGACCCAACAAGTTCAAAATTTATAACAATTCGCAACCTTTGACCTTGAATTTTACCCTCTGGCCCTCGATGGAGTTTGTTTGATAGTTAATATGATGTTGTAGGCATATCAATGAGTAGAATGAGTACAGTCTAGATAAATTTGCAGTTACTCCTGGGTGCAGGCCCTTTTGGTGCCCATTTGACTGGACTAACAAAGGACCTACACCGGTAGCTTAAATCATTACCCCTTGTCCGCAATCTGGTCACAGCTGGATAAGTTGACAATGATATGGGGGCTTCCCTAGCCCACTTAAAGGGTCTATATCTCCTCTTTCCTATCCCCTCGGGATGTGTGTGGTGCACATATGCGCGGGCACCTACACATTCCTTTTGAAATTGTGTAATGTAGTTCTCACCATGAATATGACCTTAGCTGTCAAAATGGCGTTAAACATTTATTACTCACTCACTTATATGGAACTCAAAATTGTAATGCAGTTTAAATGTCATAAACCACTATACACGGAAAGGCGAAACCAATGCGAGTGCCTTCAAACCTTTGTGATTCAACAGTGAGTATAACTAAAACAAAATTAATATACCATGATTGCTAGCACTACGGGATGAAATGATATATGGGGTACCTGTAGTCATTTTCATTACACCCAGCTCTGCACACAAGGCAATCTGGCAAACAGGATAAAACATACTTCTGGTAGCTGATCCTTCTCAGATGCAGTTCTCCCACTAGGAAATATGACCCCAGCTGATCGGTGTCAAGCATCTGGGGCACATGGTAGAGGCCTTTGCAAGGTTAAGTCATCTTTCATCATTTAATTCGAAACCGCAGCCTTATAAAGCAGGTATATTTCATAAAGATTGGAAATAGATAACCCTTCTCTGGAGATTTTAAGAAAATGATTTGCTTTTTGGCTACCCTACTCAACCAGCTAGTTAGAACGCATTGTTTTAGTAAGCATATAAAATAGAAACGAATGTTTTCAGGTAGGTAAGTGGTTCTTTTATATACAATTAGGCAATCAGGAGGTCTACTGTTAGTCTGTGTAGCTGTGTTAATACCACTACTGGTTGAACCAAGGAGGAGAAAATATCCCTCATTTAAAAGAAAAACGAGTGAAAACTGTGGTCACATGACATGTGACAAACCAAGTTGCCCCCCCCCCCCACTCAATCTCAGCCAGATTGCACAAGTTCTAAACATCCCTTACCCTCCATGAAGACCAGGGAGAGCTATGGCTGATGTTTTGATTGGTCTAGACAGAGCTCTAATTACCCACTTGTTACTATCACCACTCAAATTGAGCCAGATTGTTGTGAAGGAAGAGGGAAGGGTGGGTAGGTGGTGACACTATCAGACAATTACCAGTGGGTGTTGCCAGGTAGTGGTAGGTAGGCAGGCACACCACTGGGTGTAGGAGGTGGGGGATGCTCAGCTAGGCCTCAACAGTCCTGAGTGGGTTGGGGGGGGGGCTACTCAGTCACACCCCAGTAGTCCTGGGTGGGCAGGAGTAGGGTCCATGGCTTTAATAGTAGATGCCTACAGATGTCATCAGAGTAGCGATGGTGGGTGTGGGTGGGAGGGTCAGTGATGGCACACACCACAACCAGCACCTCCCATGGCTTGGGGGCTGCCTAACAGCACCACCCATTCAGAACCACCACTCTCAGATCTCAGTAAGAGTCTATATACCTGTACCATGCATATGCTAAATGTGTAGATTTACGTTAGGATATCAGTAAGGCTGTGTATAATTCTATAGGGTCAGACTGATGCAATCCTGCTTTTTTCATACTTTCTCTGCTCTCTTGTTCCACTGCCCCATACTAGTAACTAGTAACCGTTTGAACTGCTCTCACTTAATATTACTGTCTAGTGTTAATCCCCAATTAAATTTGATGATTGTGTGTAGATATTTTCAACGTTATCATGATATGGCGTATTATTTAACAAATATGGATAGTCACATGAGGAAGATGTTACTTAGGTATGGCCATGTGTTGTTAGGTATCATCTACTGGGTTGCATCTGGAGCTGTGGTTCAGCTCCTTGGTAGATGTGTGCCTGACCTTCAACTAGGGCTTCTATGATACATTGGTACAATATTATGTGCTGCATTTCTCATGTGCTTCAAGAAAAGATCAGACCTTGAAGTATCTAGGGAATATTACCTACAGGTTCTACTGATGGGAATCTTCACAATGAGGTTTAATTGCTTGCACCTTTGTGCTGTGCCACTTGTACCACTAAGTCATGTGTCCATCGGTTTAATTTGCATTATGATAATGACAACTGGCACTATGAAGGTATTGCACCAGAATTCACTCTGTCTTCCTCGGAAACATATTACACTAGACAAAATACTGAAGAAAATGAATCTGCGTCATCAAGTTCTACATGGGGGCTTGTACTGGGTTACTGAAGAAGTAATCAATGGATAATTCATGATGAGTGTGTGTTAGTGAAGGATAATTACACGAGGCCGTAGGCCAAGTGTAATTAGCCTTTGCTAACACACACGAGTCATGAATTATCCATTGACTACTTATTTTATACCACGAAACCAATAAATAATCAATAGAATACCTATAAATTCAAGTTGAAAACAAAAATTATTCCCCCTCCCCGGGACTCGAAGCCAGCCATTGTGTGTGTAAAGGTACATACACCTCATCGCCCGGCAGCGGACAGCGACAGCCCCTGTCTCGGCTCGGCTTGGCAGCGCACACGGCGAAATATAGTGTACACACATCTCGTCGCTAGACCACGGCGTCTCCTCCTTCAGCGGCCGTCTCGGCTTGGATTGATTTGAACGCATCCCTTGGTTATGTATACACGATCGGTACACACACCACTTCTCGTCAGTCCCTGTGGCGCAGTGCATAGGGAGTTGGACTAAGGACCTGAGGCTGCAGGTTCGACCCCTACCATGGCAATGAAAAATCCCATAGGTTTTAACATGTAACATATGACATGGAAGGACATGAGAGGCGTGCAGGTTATCCATGGATAACTGCACTGGGTGCGGGTTATCCATGGATAACCGCACGCCTTACAAAATTGATGTTACAGCCTACAGGGTGTGCAATATCGACAGGTATGTGCATGGGAATATCCAGCAAAAAGCACTGAGCAACCCAGAAATCGTGGTATAACTTGTTCTAATTTTGGCTGGACTAGTTGTAAGTTTCTACTCAATACTTGCAGGCGAGTATCTAAAGAAAGTAAACCCAGTCCTGCTGATTTTTTCTTACTTCAGGTGTAGCAGTACCAATAAGCCTTTTTTGCAGTCTATTTCTTGAACAACCAGTGGTAATCACTGATCTGTACGATCTTGTCCTGGTTGCAATACATCATCGCTTTAGTGCAAGAAGGTTGTATCTGCATTTTTCAAGTTTTGCAGTAGAGGCAAAAAAAGTATTCAACCTACTATAGCACAAAGTGGAAACTATAACATTGCACTGGGGCCTGTAGGCACACATATCATAGGCAGAGCTTCAGTACTTTCATAGTAGCTAGGTAAGGGTCAATACATATTAAAACAGATGAAAACTCATTTTTGCCGAAATGTCAGTTGCAACCTTCTTGCACTAAGGGGACGACATGGTGTCACAACAGCAGTGGCGCAGCATGGGCAAATTACGACTTGCCAACTCATAAGCCCCATCCATTTTGGTATTGCAGTGAATATTCTCCCTGTGCTAAATCTGGTCCTTCAATACACCATTCTAGGTGATCACTTGTATGGAAGAAGGAAGGTAATGGAAGTAGCTGGGTGTATTCTGATTGTAGTATCCATCATTGTGCATGGACTATTTAACAAAGAAGAAAAACATGAAGACTTTTGAACACATTTCATCCAAATGTAGGCCTATTACATTGATACTACAATGCTATTTTGACCCTTAGTCATTTACTAAAGGTGACCGTACGAAAGTTATCTAATATAGGCCTACTGAAATCTTTAGCATTGCACCTCCTTAGACAAAAAAAATACCTGGCTTGTAACAAAGCCAGGTATGTACAACACAAACGTCCATTTGCTGATGTTGCTGCATCCTTCCCCTCTTTTTGGCTCAGGGTCCCCCTGAGTCTATACCGCCAGGTTGGCGGTGGCGTTAAAAAATGAACAAAAGTTAATTTTTCATTTTACATTTTCTATAGGAAATAGAAGTTATACATTAATTAAATTGTTATAAACGATTAGTTCATATATTTGTCTGTATATTCATGCAAGAAAAAAACTAAACATGCACTCATCTATTTACCATGATTATTTGCAAGTAAAAAGTAGATCGATTTTTAATGATTCTCCAATCCACTTTCCCATAGGCTTAGGTCCCGGTCCGACTTTTCTCTCTTTATTCTTACATAGATTAAACAAAAGCGTCTTAATGTGAGACGCTTTTGTTCAATCATATAAGAATAAAGAGAGAAAAGTCACTAACTCCAGGTGAATTGACATTTGACTTGCTCAAGTGAATAGATTTATGAGGGAGGGAGATTTGGGAGCGAGGAGGGTAGGTTTCCAGGGAGCCAGGTGTCCAGGGCTAGGTGTCCAGGGGGCCAGGTGTCCAGGGGCCGAGTGTCCAGGGGCCAGCACGCCAGGGGGCCAGCGTTCCAAGGTGTTCAGTAAGATAAGATTATCCCAGACTGGTCTCAGTACATGAATAGATAATAGTCTCTATTTGTAAGTAATTAGTCAATATTTCGCAAGTGCTGATTCCTGTGACCCTACAGGGTTGATAGAGGGTTTTGCAGTACCTACCCTGAGCCTTCTGTGCTTCAATGCACAATGGCCAATTTTTTTTCTACGCTTCTCTGCTGAGTTGGAAATTGACAAAGTTATCTAGTCGGGAGGCAAAATCATGAAATTTTATGGTATAAAGGACAGAATGTTAGGGGATGACATCCATGCCAGACTCGAAGTATGGTCCATACTGATCAACTTTGGGGTGGATGCCACGCACACAAATCGTTTTTCTCTGAAATAGGTAGCCATTACCAAAATTCCTTGTTTTTCCCATACCTTTGCAGCCAATGATGCTAAACATTAATTTGAAGTGACTACTAGCACATTTTTAATTCGGAAAGTCGAGTTATAGGATACAGGTAGGGGCTCCCGGAATTTTAAGATCGCAAAATCCTGATTTCAGAGATGGGAGTGTTCACTTAACCCTCAAATAACATCAAAATGGTCAAATATAAGAGAAAATGAAACATATCATGACATGGTATACATATTCAAGATTATTCCACGATTTCTGGGATTCTGAGTGCTTTTCCTGGATATTCCCATGCACATACCTGTTGATATTGCACACCATGATGCCTGCATCATTACTTTTGTAAGGTGTGCGGTTATCCAAGGATAACAGGCACCCGGTGCCATTATCCATGGATAACCTGCACACCTTACATGTCCCTACATGTCATATGTTACATGTTAAAACCCACAAAATTTCATGGCCAGGGCAGGGCTCGAACCTGCAGTCTCAGATCCCTAGTCCAACTCCCTATGCATTGCGCCACAGGGACTGACGAGAACAGGTAGGCTAGAACCAGATCTTGATATGATACAAAGCCCGGGGAGGGTACTCACATCTAACTTCTATACATTCAAAGTGTGAAAATTCCCGGCAGTCTGGGTTGTGCCCCCCCAGCTTTGTCGCGTTCAAACCAAAGCAAGCCTAGCCAGGCGCCGAGGTGTGTGTACCAATTGCGGGACGCATTCCAACCAAAGCAAGCCAGGCCAGGCACTGTAGAGGGAGACGCGGTGGTCTAGTGGTTAGCGCATTGCGCTCAGCCGTAAAAGGTAGGCGGGTTGAGTCCCGGTCCGGGCGCACTGGTCCACTGCCGGGCGACGAGGTGTATGTACCGATTGTACAAAAACATGGTCCGGGCGCATCTTTTTTTCGCCGTGTGCGCTGTAGCTGTCCGCTGCCGGGCGACGAGGTGTATGTACCGATCGAACACAAACTTGTGTGTGTTGGCCCTTGTGTAATTATCCTTTGCTAACACACACTCATCATGAATTATCCATTGATTACTTGTTCATCATGGAGATGTAATTGCTACCCTTTATATGTCTCTTATTCTTTTGATATAGAAGTTTGAAAAAAAGTAGGTCATCTCAAGTTCAACTTAGACACTTTGTGCACTCAATGCTTTTCTATGGGGGTGACATTTTGGCTGACAGGTTTCCCGCCCTTTTTAAGCAGGGTGATGGTCTCATTGTTCGTTATTTAGCAGGGGAAACTGAGGTGTTTCCAGCTAAGGGGCAATGGGAGATAGATATTCCATACCATAGTGTTTTCTTCGTTGTTTATTCCACTTTGAAAATAGCCATATATAACTCTGTATAATAGCATTATGCTGACACTAAATATTAGATGAATATATAGTGATAGATAAGATATTTTGAAAGGGGAGAGATTTTCTGATACTTGGTCCACCCATGTTAAGTGCATCCTGTGTCCTCCCCTGCTAAAATATGAGCCAAGTGCAGTTTGCCTAGTACACTATTTACTCACCAGGAGGCACCACCTCTAGAACAGTACTGATGTCACCTACATCCTGTTACCTACTGTAGTTCTGAAAGGTTCCCAGAGTTTCAGAGATTGGACTGTTCACTTCACCCCCAAATAACATCAAAATGCTTAAACAGGGGTAGACACGAACACTGGCCCGGTGGCCAATGACCAGTAGTTTTGAGTGCTGGCCAGTGATATTTTTGAAAAACAAGCTTCCTACTGGCCCGGGTGGCCAGTGGTCTTTCGGTACTTTAATTTTGTGACTAAGGAAAATTCAAAACTGCAATATTTTTTATGGGGTTTTAATGTACCAGAGACGTCAAGAATGTCAACTTGGCTAATATTGTCAGTAAAATAGAGTTTCTAATTGGCCCAGGGTATCCCCTGGGCTATTGGAGCCGGGTTTTCAGTCAGATCCACAAATTTGTAATCACCAACTTTAGGGTGTAATCATTCAGTGATATACTGTTAGTTTACACATTTTTCAAAAGCCAAAGGAAAGTTTCAAATCTCATCTATCAGACAACATTTTTTCCTTTATGGTGAGTGATGTCTTTCTCTATGAAAAAAGCTGCTGTACTTATGTTATGTTTTTGGGAGCTATACTGACTACAAGTTCTTTAACCATTAGGTCTATGGGTCAGATAGATTTTGGCGATGAAATTAGCACAGGAGTCCTATGGGTAATCACCAAATGAGACACTTTTTTTCAGCAGGCAATGTTTACAGTGTCCAAGCTATACACGTAACACATTGGGGACTGAGAGATAAACTAAGCATGCTAAGGATAAAGTTTTCTGTGGGGGCTAGGCATACAGGGGGCCAGGTTTCCAGGAGGCCAGGTGTCCAGGGGCTAGGTGTCCAGGGGGCCAGGTGTCCGGGGGCCAAGTGTCAGGGGGCCAGGTGTCCGAGGGCCAGGTGTCTGGGGACCAGCACACCAGGGGGCCAGCGGTCCAAGGGGTTTAGTAAGAGAAGATTATGCCAGACTGGTGTCAGTACATGTATAGATAATAGTCTCTATTTGTAAGTAATTAGTCAATATTTCACAAGTGCTGATTCCTGTGACCCTACAGGGTTGATAGAGGGTTTTATGGTACCTACCCTGAGCCTTCTGTGCTTCAATGCACAACACCCAATTTTTATATTGGGGGGGTAGTAGACCCTGGGCAATATGTGATATATATCACACGTTAAATCTTTTTTAACTTTTTTATCACAAATCGTGGGCCAACATCTTTAGCTGCTGGCCAATAGATTTCCAAGGCTGTTGGCCCGGGTGGCCACTATATTAAAAAGTTAGTGTCTACCCTGTTAAATATGAAAAAAAAAATCAAACCTGTCATGAAATATGACTTATTCAAGATCATAGAGATGTAATTGTTACCCTTTCATGCAGAATACTTAGTACCTATGTTTCTCCTTTGGGTGGGTATTTCATAGGTTTAACAAGTACTACAGCTCTAAACAATTGTTGGTATGTATCTTTCCGAGTTACCTGTGATATAAATCGCTTCAACACTCGTCAGTGTCTAGGAACTCATTGGGAACATCCTGATTTTTCTCAGATTCATGCTAAGCCTAATCTTAGGCCTATTTAAGGTCGCCATTACCAGAACTCATTCATTTTGAAATAGATTTGCAAATAAGGCTCATAAACGTTCACATTATCAGGGTCTAGGAGTATAATAGGGGCATTTTTCTCACTCTCCTATCCATATCTATCTGCCTATCATAGGCCTGGACAAGGAAGCCATCACCGAATTTGACAGTTTTCACCATATCTTTGATACTAGTGCTGGTAGACACTCATTTCATGTGTCTGTATACACATTCTTCGGGTCTAGGACTCTAGGGGCACTTATCCTTCTATCCTTTACTTATTTATTGTCCTATCATGGACCTGAGGTAGGGTAGCCATCAAAGCAATTACCAAAATTTACAATTCTTACCACATGTCTGGATGTACATCCAAAGACATGTAACAACGGTAAATAAATCCATACTTTTAGCAATAAAACTAGTCCCTCATATTATTGTATCCATGTTTTGCACAGATTGGTCCTTTGTACATCTACCTCATTTGAAGCTTTCCATTATGTGCCTTATTTCGAGTACCTGCTAGCTTGGCAGTTGTATATGGTTTGAAACACTGAAAGAAGTGTGACAGTTTCATTGCAAGTCAAGAGGGTTTGCCCCTGGAAATGATTGATAGGTGTATCACCCAGCACAAAGCCCAGAGAGGTATGCTTGTATATTAATTTGTTAATATACAATGAACCGGGGTGATTATAACCTTTAGTAGGGGGATGGGGTGATGGGAGAAGGCTGAAATCCTTGGGGTCTATTGATGCATATTTCCTACATTTCTTATAATAATCAATCCAATGAATATCATAGCCTCCCCTTTAACAGGTAGGATCTTGACTACTGTAGTTAGCCCCTGACTCCAGCAACTGACTTAACCCCTCTTATACACACAGCACCCACTGGCTACAGTAACACTGTAGCATTGAAACTGTACATTAATCTTCAAACATTGTCAATCTACATGCATTTCTTCAATGTAACCATGTATTGATGTTATGGGTGGACATCATTTTAATCACAACTGTCTGTGTCTGGTAATCTAAGATATTAAAGGGTTCCAAGGTAATTCAGCTGAACACATTTTGAGTGCTTACATTGTTATAGGTATGGTGGAGTTATATGTGATATACACCAGTATGACTGTAGTTGATGTCTCATTCAAATATGTTCCATTTTATAAGGATTTCTTTTTTAGCTTCTCTGAACAGCTTCAGTGGATGAAAATTATCAGTTCTGATGATTTAGGAATTATCACATCATTTCCTAGGGACATTTTCAATTGTGTTGATATTCCAATTTTCAAGGTCAGGACAGCTTTTCAAAGTTGCTTAGTTACTAAAAAATGGTAAACTTTCGAGGAAAATGGGTGAAAATCACACTTTTCCAATCGCCAGAACTAATAACTATGTTGAATTTCCATCCCATAATGTTGTTCAAAGAAAAATAAGCTAAAAAAAAAAGAGTGTTTCTGTTCCAGTTTCATTCCATGCCTGGCAACGCCTTATAAAATGGAACTTATATCAGGGAGACATAAACTATGGTCATATTGTGTATATCACATGTAATTTCATCATACCTGTGACAAATAATGCAGTAAAATGTATTCAGCTGAATTACCCTGGAATATTAAGCCCCTTGAGTAGGGTCTATTATCTTCTGAAGAATGTGTGTGGTATTGTGTCTTTGTGTGGTATAAAACATAGAAGTTTTTTTTAAACTGAGGAAAGCTGCTACAAGTAGATGACAAGAATCCATATTTTTGCATCTGTTAGGGAATGCATGCCTGCTGTACCATTCAACTGGTACACTATTAAACTTAGGGTTGATGGCATGGGACAGAAATGATATGATATAAATAATCATGCCCAGTTATCCATCCAAGGACCTCCTCATCATGTGTACTAGCCTAAATGTTCATTTTCAAATGGTCTATATCAGCCACCACAACGCCATTGACAATTAATATGGATATTATGTTCAGTTGTTTGCAGTTCTTTATTGAGTGATTGTACATCTATTACTTGGTGGGTTACTTCTGGTGTATCTTACAGGAATAAGATAATCAAAGGTTACCCTCAAAATGTACATAAAAAAATGATGTCATAGTTTAGGTTACCAACATTTCTAACAGATATATGACAAGAGACAGACATTGGTATTTAGGTATGTTGGCTTGATTATATATACATCAGCCCTACATTAATCTTGTACAAGCAGATGTCCATTTGTCACATATGCTCCCATTTAACTCTTTCTAGCTTGCTCTTTCAAATTTTCCCCCCTAGAATAAGGCTTTATTGATAAAAGGGGTTACAGAGACTATAAGGAACAATAAATATTTCAAGTGCTATTGATTTGCTTTCTGCTTGAGGTTTCCTGCCATACGGTATATCTTGTCATACTTGTATTAATTGATTATTGGTGATGATAGTTTTGGAGACCAAAAATGCCAACTTCAGAGTGCACTAATGCTCAAGCGAGATGGATGAGTCAAAGAATGGTTGGGGTATAAAAATAACTTATATAGGGCTTTGTTTAAGAACCATGAAAAATGCAGGACCATGGCTATGCCGGATCATAATTAGACTTCAATTATTTTAAACATATAACAGAAAGGATCCCTCAATTTTGTTTCTTCACTGTGAAAACAAGGATATTGACACACTATGCAATGAATGGCAATGTTGGTAATGACTACCCTGGCCAAGTCTGTAATAGTCGGAAATATGCAAAATATTTAGAGGAGTG
Organism: Acholoe squamosa; assembly: GCA_949317995.1. Taxonomy (NCBI): domain Eukaryota; kingdom Metazoa; phylum Annelida; class Polychaeta; order Phyllodocida; family Polynoidae; genus Acholoe; species Acholoe squamosa. The sequence continues at coordinate 22,863,288 of OX439048.1, forward strand.
AATGAAAAATGCCCCTACCATGTTCCTAGACACTAAGAATGTGGATACAGCCACATAAAATGAGCGTCTACCAGCACTAGTAGCAAGGATATGATGAAAACCATTGATTTCGGTAATTGCTCCCTTGTCCAGGCCTATGATAGGGAGATAGATATTGATAGGAGAGGGTGAACAATGCTCCTATTATGCTCCTAGGCCCTGATAATGTGGATATAGCCACATAGAATGAATGTCTATGAGCCTTATTTGAAAAGCTATTGCAAAATCAGTGTATTCTGGTAATGGCGACCTTAAATAGGCCTAAATTAGGCTAAGCCTGCATCTGAGAAAAATCAGGATGTCTCAAATGAGTCCGTAGACCCGGAAAATGTGCTATTAGGTACTTCAAATGAATGCCTAGCATCATTGGCTGCAAAGTTATGGGAAAAACAAGGAATTTTGATAATAACTACCTTTATCCGGCCCTATTTCAGAGAAAAACGATTTGTGTGCGTGGCATTTACCCCAAAGTTGATCAGTATGGACCATACTTCAAGTCTGGCATGGATGTCACCCCCTAACATTCCGTCCCTTATAAAGTGATTTCTAAGCCTCTTATGAGATTTTACATCCCTACTATCAGTAATTTCATTTTTCTGCTTGATAGATTATGTATTATTATACTCATCCGAGCTTCATTTGTGCATCATGATAATTAGCAAAAATTAAACACACATCATGCTGTCAATTAAGATTTAAAACCTCCAATACCCAGCGGCCTAGTCCATCAGGCCCTGTTGTGGCATAACTGCTTGGTACATATTGACTCCTCTGTTGCTATGGCAGAGGTTCTCACCACTCATAAAGTATTATCAGCAATGCATTAGTCGAGACCAATCTCTTATCCTGAATTGCAAAACCAATTCAATAATAGGCTTGACTTGCCTTTGGGGGAGTGGGCATTTTCTTATGATGGGATTGAATTTTCGGAAATGGGAATGAGTATCTATCTATACTGCACCCCCTCCAGCCAGCCAGTAACCCTCTTTGTCTTGAGCTGGTAGAAATCATTCAACCTTCACATGGTCTGAACATGTAAAGTACTTTCTTTGAAAATAGTAAAGTCCCCCCTATGCCCCCACCCAAAAGCAATCCACCGGTCCACCACTCCCACTGTCCATTCATAAATTACCACTTCCCAAGTCATAGAGTTGATCAAGTGACTCATGAACTGGTAGAATTACCATAATCTCTTGCGTAGAAGGCGCAGCCCGGGTAGAAGGCGCACCCCCAACTGCAGAAGGTCTGTTTCACGTATAAGGCTCACCTACTACCCCTGGATCGGTTTTTGCAATAACCTTGCGTATAAGGCGCACCCCATACTTCTGGGGCATGGTTCACGTGGAAGACGCACCTTCTACATGGATTACCTCCAGAATGTTGCCATGATGCAGGTCATATAATTTTCAGAATGTGACAAATGAGGTGTGAGCAGAAGTGGAACTTAATTCTAACATTGTATCAGTTCTAAGAATCATTCAGAACTGACACCAGATGGTGCCAGGTTAGCATTCCTGTTTTCGGAAGATCTGGCGGTCGGACAGGGTGTAAGTTTCATAGCCAAATATGCAAATGAGGAGGTAGCTGGTAGTGGACAAGCACAGGTAATAAGCTGACACAAGCACAAATAGCATGTCCAACACCTATCCACTTGCTCCTGTTTTATTTGGTGGTGATCTAGACTCAGATAACTCAAAAAAAAAAACAATATTGAAACTATGTTTAGATAATGTGATCAATCATGTTCATTGCCTAACATGTCCCAACATTGATGGATGCTCAAATGGAGAAAAAGAAATGATGATACAATGTTAGAATCAAGTTCCACTTCTGCTCACACGTCATTTGTCACATTGTGAAAATTACTTTTTCATCATCATGCTGACTTGGAGATTCAAGGTACTCTGCATATAAGACACACCCCAACTTGGCAAAATGCTATAAGGCGCACCTGGTACCTGATTGACGTATAAGACGCGCCTTATACGCGAGAGATAACGGTACATGTGACTTGACCATTTACCCTATTTCTCAATTGGACCTAACTTCACACGGTAGTATGAAAGTTAATGGGAAGATGACATCCATGGTACTAACACTCATAGGCAAAAGAAGCAAGAGACCATGCAATCGTAGTCCTGTAAGGAGTATGGAAATGTTTGTCTATTATACTTACTTCAGCAAAATGGTTTCTTGATTATCTTTGTGGATTACCATAAGGAGATGTAAAGTATTGGATAATACTGTGTTGCCTCAAGGTTCCAGATGTCTGGATGAGCCTTGTCATGCCGGCTCCCACCTCACAAGATTTTACATTGTTTCCTACATTATATGATCGGTCAAAAACTGGTGGTGTTGAAAAGTGGAAGCAGCTTGTGTCAGCAGATACTTTTCTCCCGCAGGGGCAGTTGTATTTTGCTTGATTCCTATTCCAACACTGTAAAAACAGTGTTTAGGGATTAAACACCAGTGTTTAGAAGTTAAACACTTGGTTAAACACATATTTGTCCCACTTTTCTCAACACTTCTTAAGTGTTAAACGCGTTCAATTTTAAACATGTTTAACTAGGAAGTGTTTGACCAAGTGTTTAAATGCTAAACACTTAAACACTTCAGTGTTTAGGTGTTTGAGAATAAGTGTTTAAAAGCTAAACACTTCAAGTGTTTAGATGTTTAAATGTTGGTGTTGAGAAAATTTGGTGTATATCTTTAAACACCTTTTTTTTGCAGTGTATGGTTGCTCAATGAAAGTCAGAGAATTATAGAGTAGAGCATAAGGGACCTGCAATGTCTGTGTCAAGTCAGATGAATGACAGTGTCGTCAACAGTTTGGTCCAGTATGGTGACTCTAGTGTTGCATACTATTCAGTGTTTTTGACAGTAGGACTTGGCCTTGTGCTTGTAAATCTCTTCATCATGTCCCTGTTGTGTAGGAGTCCTACCCTCCTCAAGCCCCACAACATCTATGTCATCCACATGTGTGTCGCTGACCTCCTTGTTGGCCTTGGCCTAGTCTTCTGGGCAATGACGCGCCTCATGCCTCCTGGCAGTAGTCAGGAGATGTTGGCCTTCTGGCTTTGTGCTACATCATTGGCATTCAGCCTGACATCACTAGCAGCATCTGTGCTGTGCTTGTTGACCATGTCAGTGGAACGCTACATCAAGGTGATTCTGCCCTTACGCCATGCGTCTATCCTCAAACCTCAAATGCTGCATGGAATGCGTGTAGGTTGCTGGGTGTTGGCTGTGACCTGTGGGGTGGTTGCCTTCTTTTTAGCTAAGAAGCAAGGTCATGGGCAGTGCCGGCGGGATGTTCACACATACTTCTCAATGGCTCTCTTCTCAATCGCACTCATCCTTCTGACCTTCTTACATGGAGCTGTCCTGCATGCCACTCTCAAACAGAGGCGGCAAATCAGAAGCCTTTCTGGAGGTCACATGACAGGACAGCGGAGACGTCACATTGCGGACCTACGTTTGGCACTAATGGTGGCACTGCTGTTTGGGTTGCTCTACATCTGCTGGTTGCCCAGTCTCATTGTGAAGTTGGCAAATCTGCTCAGTGACTGCCCAAGTGAACAGCTTGGTGAGGCTGTGCAGATAACCTTGGTCCTGAGGTACTTTAGTACGGTCTTTAACCCCATCATCTTCAACACCTTTAACGCAGACTTCAGGAGGGAGGTGATATCCAGGATGACTTCTCTTTGCAAACAGAAGAATTGGAGGTCCCAAAGAACACCAAAACTGACAGTGTCGGCCATAGTCAACATGAGGTTAACTTCAACTGCATCTAGACGGCAGCACCAGTCGGCTGAATTACCCGTGAACCCTTTCGGGGAGAAACGGTAAGATCGGAAGTGTGTCCCTGGTTCCGGTGGTGAATATGCGAAAGTTTACTGCTCATATTTTACAAGCGAAAATGGTGCCGCGTTAGTGCTTCTCCTCGAAAGACGTAACCTGAATTACCATGCAGACCTCTTGAGGTTATGTGGACGTAAATGCTGCCCTCTCGTGAGTCATATGGTATTCAGGCCTGTACTGAAGGGTGTTCTGACTGCTGATTGGTTTAGAATTAGACAGAAGAAATATTGGTAAAATTATGAAAAAAATTCCCAAATAGTTAATAGATGGAATAGTAGGTGTGTTTTTATATTATGCCAGGCCTTGGGGATTTTATGCAAAAGTTAATCTGGCCAATGGAGATTTTTAGGCCCAAAGTAGGGTAGAATGGCACCCACTGCACATATCATTCCCTTATTAAGATTTTCAGGGTTAAGCCTATCCAACATTCTGTCACATTGTGTATGAGGGATGAGTTAACCGTGCTATGGTTGAAATTTTTACCAACAAACATTTTAGGCGGCTGTTTTTGTGTGTTACGCTATATAGAAACATAGAGGAAATGGATTTAGTTCCCCGTGACCTTGAAGGGAAACATGTACCATGCAAACCTCTTAAAGAGTCAGCGTATACCCTGCAACGTTTTTAAAGGACTGTTTGGGCTTCAAAGCATAAAAGTCTATCACAGAGTGGAACACAGCCCCAGAATATCTTTGTGCGGTAGATGCTTATTGGCAAAAAGGAGAATCCATGATAAATTGACCTAACCGTACCATGTTATTAGACATATTACCCTAGTATGTTATGTAACTTCTAAAATTACTTTTAGAGAAGTGTATATCGTGATCAGCTGTGTATAAAGTGCAACCCGCATATGAGACACATCCCAATTTTAGGAACATCCTATAAGGCACACCTGGGACTTAATTTTGAACACTTTATAGTACTAATCTTATGTATCCTATTTCCGCCTATAAGGTGCACCCCAGATTCTTACACAAGAGGTCCATCCTTGCATATAGGCCGCACCTTGTACATAAGGTATACTGAATCTACCACAACCTGGCAAGCTTCCTGACTGTGACGTCTAATGCCCAACATAAGTGCCTCACATCAAACTATCAATTAAATCAATCTTGACACCCCATGACTCCTGCCCTTAATCTTAGATGTGGTTTTACGACCACCATTAGGGCAGCTCAACCAATACCTGCACTCTATGGGGCCTTGTATGTGGTTTTGGTAAGCATCACCTTAATTAGGCCTCCTCCTGTAGGTGTGAATTGGTCACTAATAAAACAACCACTATTGGTTTAAGCCTAGGAACCCCTCATGGTGAACTCATTCAGTGAGGCCCTTTGTTGGCCTCGCCAGGTTGAGATAGATGCAGTATATTACGGTAGGTGATATACGACAACTTGACATTGTTGAGGCTTCTGTAAATGTTGCATATGTTATAACATTACATGATACTCTAATAAATCATTACTTTTTCGATACAGGTCTTTAATCAGCCTCTTACACAATGAAGAGCTGCTCTCTCAAGTTTTTCAATTAGTCTAATCAATACAGAAAGTTGCGCAAATACCTGTAATCTGGACAAAGTATATGCCTGCTCTTAATAAATGACATATGAGAGGTATCCTGATACTAGATTAAGCTGCAGCACTTCCATTTTGATGTTCAAGCAGATGAAGCAGCACTTTTTATGTTAGGCAAAGAAAAATAAAAGCTGTGTTTCCAGTATCATAGCTCTAAGTGCTAGGGTCGATAGGTCGGAATTTTTTTTTTTACATTTATAAGGGAAATGTTAGGGCACATATCAATGGATGTATCAGATTCTTTGATTTCATTGTAAAATAATGGTGAGAAAATGGCATCTATGAGAGAGGGGAAAAACATGAAAAGGATACAAGAAGAAATCCTCAAAAAGTAATGAAAATTTCTTTAAAATATGAAAAAAATGAGACAAATTTCTTCAAAATCACAAAAAAAGGGTTTTTTTGCCCTTGTTTTGCTGGGGTCGGGCGGGTAACTGGAAACGTGCCTTTTTTTTATTTGGCCTTAAGTGTAATCAGTGTTATGTAGTCTCTAGGTCAGTCAAGAAGGGCATAAAACATAATAATGTCTAGATGGTGCTGGTGATGACGTCCATATCAGAAGTACTAGAAATATGTTAAGAAGTGACTTTCTATTTTCACCCTTAAAATTGCTAGAAGTATTCTTGATTGACAAGATTGAAGAAATTCAGTGAAAAATAGCAAGTTCACTCTTTATTGATGAATGCAGCACTGATGATTATAGGTAATAGAAATTCTAGAATATATGATTAGTATTGTCATGAACAGGAGAAAAAGTGTTTCAAGTGACACCGTTGGTCCAGGTGTACGGAAGCCATGGAGGGCCACACCTTGAAAAAGTTCAACTTGAACTTTTTTTCATCCCCAATATGGAAACAACATAAAATGAAACATAATAAAACTACTGTCAAACCTAAAATTTCACCTGCCAACTGTCAAAGTAGAAATAAAAGTGCTGTCAATATGATAATTTCCCTGCCAACTGTCAGACGACAGATTTTTTTTAAACTTGACAGTTGACGGGAAAAATTATGTTTTCTTATTGGGTGTCAACATGATTTCTTTCTAACTTGACAGTTGACAGGGGGAAATAACATGTTGACAGCAATTTTTTCATGTTGACACTTGACAGGGGAAATTATCATGTTTGACAGCAAAATCTTTTTAAACTTCATCTTGGTGGTTGTAAGATACATGTTTTATTTTGTGGTGTGGCCCATCACGGCTTCCATACAGGTGAGTATTCATTCAGAATTGATATGTAAATTAATAATCTCCAGGCATCCTTAATTTCAGATAATATGTCAGCTTTATAGTATACTCCAAGAACGTTGTTTCAGTTTTCTATGAATGAAATGGGAACGCATTTGTAACTAAGCCAAGTTTTCCTGATCATTCCACTTCAACATTGGCTCAAGCATAACTGTTGAAGGAGATTATGATAACAGCAATAATCTTCTCTCACTTATTACTTTGTAACCTATACACAGATGTCAACTTTCATAATATGATGGCCGGAGAGTTTCCTTTCCAATTCTGGTTCAGCTATGGACCATGTGTCTGACTGAGGACAGTACACTTCGACAACATCTGAAGGTTCGTTTGTGGCGTCCTTTCCACCAAAGACAAGGATTTTTCCCTGAAAGGAGACATTAGGCTTGCATTAAATCTTTAGCAAGCGCACATAGAATACAGTAGAACCAGGGTCGCCTCTAGCTACAACCCATACTCAGGTATATGTTTGTGTCCCTAAAATGGCTCGTTTAAGTGTCAGAACTAGGTAATGCCGGACTGTGCCTAGAGCTAATTTGGCACTGGTTGATTTTACCAAATTTTTCAGGTACTTTCTGACTGTCAATAGGGATTTGTGGAGTGAAATCGTGGCTCTCATAAACTCAAAAGGTTGAGTAGAAATATGAAATGTTTTGAATGGATCTGATTGCTTAAGTTATGCCCAGTTGGGCTCAGACCAAATTAGAAGTGAACAAATGCTTGATATGGGCAAGTGTGTATTTCTGTACATTGCCAATTCCCCAGAGAATGTCTACCATTGTGCTATCTGATTCTAACCAGGCTTTTAGATTGAGCGTATTATCTGAAGAGGGTGTTTGTATGAATGGCGACTTTCTGCATAGTTGACTGATCTTTGAAGTAGGGGAGCTGCAGTGCAAAAGTCGGTGGAGTTTGCTCCTCGAATCACAGCGCCTTTAACTATCCACAGATAATATTATTGACCATTTTTAAAAGGCATTTACTCCAACTCTTAGAATTATGTGATCTTTCTCAGTTTGGCAATACTGAGGTGATAGTCAGGTAATTGAGTCAGAGTATCACTATTAAGAGTGTCAAGCAATGCTGGATTATGCCTGCATTAGAATCATTCCCAGGTAGACTGTTTCTAACTAAACTCTAGGGGTAAATATAAAATGCAATTAGTGCATAATTATTGATATGATATTGAACTACCTACCTGCAAGGCAATGGCTGGAGCATGCCCATGTGCTCTGCTAGGAGGAGTGAGAACAGTCCAAGTGTCTGTTGCTATGTCATAGCTCATACAGGAAGGCTTCAGGCCTCCAACTACATAGATCTTGTCCTGGAGACCTGCAATGGCCCCATGCTGAACTGCCCAGGGCATGTCCTTCCTGTACTCCCATTTCTCCCACACTGTGTCATACACCATCGTGCTGACAGACTGACCAGTCATCCCATGTCCGCTTGTCACAAAGATAAACCGGTCATGGCTAACAGATAATGAATAACACAGGGGCTTCGGCATATTAGGCCTTGATACCCAACGACCCAGAATCTTGTTGTACAACTCCACAGACCTTAACCCTCCATAGGGACCAGATCCTCCAAGTACATAAACATTCCCCGCTTGTACAGCGCTGCCGTGACCAAAGCGACCTGTGATCATCTTACACATTGTCTTCCATGTCTGGATTCTGAAATCAAAAAAGTAACACTCCCTCTGCGCAGTTTCATTTTCTTGTCCACCAGTTATGAAGAACCCATTCTCAATGGCAACAACAGCGTAAAACCTCAAGTTCTTCTTTGTAAATGAAGTTAGCTTTTTCCATGATGGCTGACTTGTATTAGAGTACCAGCAGGTACTGTTTATGTTGTCTCCTTCTTTAGTGCCACCAAAGATCATTAGAGAGCTGTAGATAGGAAATTCATTGCGTGGTTCGGTGCGAGGAGAGCAGATTGTATCTCGCTGTTCAGGCAACATGTGAAATGTGCAGGCTTCCTTCAGGTAGGTGGCACAGTCTGGGGTAGCCATGTATGGGCAGGTCACCACAGCACAGGAAAAGAAGCTCTTACTACAGAATGGAAATCTAATCTTGGCTGCAATACTGGCAAATTGTGCCTCCCTAAATACAGACAAGGTGATAATGCTGTGTCATTATTTTCATCAACAATTGACATGAAAGTACATATTGAATACAATATAATTCCAATGTTCTCTAATCTATTCCAAAACGATTTAATATTCTGGGGTTGTGGGAGAATTAGGAGAGTGAGGTCAGTGGAGATCCTCCTATGTTTGCGCAACAGATCTAGAGAAACATAAGGGTGTGGCTATGCAAATTAGCAAGTGAAATATTACTGCTTTGCAGCACAACAGTCAACTTTTAAACTTTAAGGGCCGATTGTGCATTAGTCCAGCATGCCCTCTGGTTGTCATGGTGTGAATTAAGCCCTGGATAAGCTACTCATATAGGCCTACGGGTCAGTCAGATGGATGAATGCAGTCCTACCAGGTAACTATGGTGACGCTTCATTCACGCATCATGAAGACCAATAGATAAGATGCATTAATGGACTAGGGTTCACTTTACCTGTTTGCTGGATCTACACGCACCCATGCACAGACAGCTTCAAACACAGGATCTTCAGTCTTCACCTTGAGGTCAGTGTCTGATATGTAGTCTAAAACCTCTTCAGCTCCCAGGTCACTGAACTCAGTTGTCCTACAAAAGACCAAAAATGATGCAGCATCTACCAATTTGACTGAAGTATGCTGAAATTTATTTAATTAATTATAAGGCAATCTAACTTCAAGTTAGATTGCCTTGTGTGCATGCCTTAGATTCTAAGGCATGCACACAATGGAGATTTCAGATCAACAATTATATCATTCAGCTGTTGCTAAATCTAAGTTCTCTTTCCATACTAAAGAATCTATTACCTGGCAACATCCAAAAAGTCTTTCATCATTGTGGATTGAGCGGCTCCTTTCAGAGATTTGAGTCCATACAGTTCGGCGAATTTCTTAAATCCTAGGCAGTTTGATGGACAGATCTGTTTGATCATGAAGACCTCACAAGCATTGATAATCTCACTGAAGCCAAGGGGCATGCAACTCTGTCAAGAAATAAGTAAAGTCATTAATGATTATCGTCTATATTATAGTTATCCAATTTTGGCACTCAAAAAGAGCGCCTATTATGATAGATCTACAATGAAGTGCAAATTAGAGGATGCTGTGCACAGTAGCAGGTGCTGGACCCCCTGTTAAATGATACATGTGATATCAGCTGACAGTATTCTAACAAGAAATTCAAGCTGAAACAAAGGACTTAATATCAGCTTTTGTAAGTGAGAATATACATAATCCGTGGAGGCCTACCTCAATGAGGTACTGTACATTGTCAGTTGTGATGTCAAGGCTACCAGAGTACATGTATTGTATCAAGGATGACAAGGTGTCCGCATTCATTTCATGTAGTGGGATGGTCGCTGAGCTGCTCTCCACCATACCTGAGCTGAACATAGCCTTGAAATAGGGACTTGCTGAAAATTAAGTATTTCTAAGAATACATGAAATAATTCCAATAAAGGGAACAGGCAAATATTCTCCTTAAAGGAGGGGTGCACCCCCGTCTTCTCAAAATCTACCACGGCCCTGTAGCTCCCAAAGGCATCCTTTGAGCTTAAGGACTATACCGACTTAGCTGGTTTAATTATCAGCCAATGAAATAACTCTCAACAATTCAATGCGTTCCTCTCGGGGGGGGCAGGTGGTACCCAGCTGATAACTGCTATCAGTGATAACCACTGGTAATCAGCTTCAGTAATGGCAGCACCCACTGGACAATCCGCTACCTTGGTATACCTGGGTTGGTATAGTAAACAAAAGCTTTTTGAATTATGAAGACCCATTAGAATAGTCAAAGTGAATCTTAATTTGTGATGTTTGCCATGTATGCCAAAATTGAATGCTTTTGAATATGTGTACCTTTAGGTAAAATATAAGGCAGACATTACCATTGAAAAAGAGTTAAATGGTTACCTGCAGCCAACACTACACGGTGGCACGGAAATTCCTTTTCATCATTTGCTTTTAGCACTACATCTGAAAACTGTTTCTCATCCAATAATAATTTCAACTGTTCTGAGAATTTCCTTGAATGATCCTCAGCTTTAAAACTGAATACCACATTGGTTATAGACACATCATTATCTGTATTCTGAAATAGAAAACAAGGAGAACATCTTTCAGATGTGTAATACCTTAGCTCGGGGTGTGCCTTAATATCTAAAACGTGATGTTCCTTACCACAGGTGAGGTGGAATTGAACTTTACATGAGTTTAATGTCCCTAAAGTTATTTGATGGAACAACTTCAGATACCTGCTTACAAGTCTAGAGTCAGACTTCTAGGCAACTGGAAAATGCAAACATTGACAATACTGGGGGAAGACCCCTAATGGGTATTTGTGTCACTAAAGTACTGTTTATATCTAATCCTTCAAAAGTTAATTAAGTATGGCATCAGACTAGTTCTTGAAGCTATTCCATAGAAATACTGAATTCTATTAGGTTATAGGCCCAGGTACATTTTATGAATGGTCATAGGGATATTCTGGATATGGAGTCAATGTAGGAACTGCATTTGACATGTCCGGCATGGTAGGACATCGAGGGTAGAATCTGCTGAAACACTGAGTGGAAATACTTGAACTGTAGGCACATGCAAATATACAAGGGATATGGGAAAGTGGCATGATTATTGTGGATAACTTATCAGAGGGGCCCGCCATGAATATGACCTTAGCTGTCGGCTTGGCGTTAAACAACCATTACTCACTCATCAGAGGGGTACGTGATTGTGTACGTGCCAAGAATCACGTGAACAGGTGCTGAGGTCAGCAGTTGTACCAGTATCCGTCTGTCTGACACAGGACGATGCCAGGGACAATAAGGGGCGTCATGAAAAAGTGCTGATGTCATGAGGTCAGTGACAGGTGGATGTTCGACTTTGAGACACTGGGAAGCGAGTTGTGTTTGTGACTGAACTGCTCATGAATGTGTATCAGTACCTGTGGATACTGCTGAGATGGAGCACCAGGAAGATGTTGTGTACTGCAGGGGGGTTCAAGACTTAGGTCCTCAGACAGGTAAAATCGACAAAGGGACAATATCACTTCTTAAAACCGACAAGGGACATGGGATTGAGAGACAAGTGACAAGGGCCACTTCTTAAAATCGACAAGGGACATGGGCTTAGAGACAAGGGACATGGCCTCTTCTTAAAATGGGCAAGGGACATGGGGTTGAGAGACAAGGGACAAGAACTATTTCTTAGAATCGACAATGGACATGGTACCCCCCTGTCTAGGGCCCTAGACTTCAGGGGTCATATCAGCACTGTAGTGAGGAAATCAATAATTGCATGGGAGACATTAATTCTTCACTAGAAGGTGAACTGCATGTGAGTACAGGTAGCTATAGAACTGGAGATGCTGTGTTGAGTTTGGTTTCATTTCGTTTCCACTAATAGGGCAAATAGGGCAAAATGCGACATCCTATCGGATGGAACCAGCCTAGATTACGGACGGCGTAGGGACACTATCCTTACCCATTTAGTTGTTTCTAGTTCTATTAGAGATTGGAGTATGATTATTTGATTCACTATTAATCCCAAATCTTTTTTATTCCAGTATCATTGCCGACAGCATTAGATTCAGATGAGATCTCATCTGAAACCCTTAATTGTTTCTAGTTCTATTAGAGCTTGGAGTATGATTATTTGGTTCACTATTAATCCCATATCTTTTTTATTCCAGTATCATTCCCCACAGCATTAGATTCAAATGAGATCTCATCTGAAACCCTTAATTTTCAATTAAGTGGCTACAAAAATTTTGTCAATGAAAATAAGCGCTGAGACATAGGGATTTCTTTGCATTTTGCTATTCTTTATATATCAATCTAATACTATCCACATTTATTTGAGATTATCCATTGGTCAGCCTGTAGCGTTTGTCTTTGATGGCCTTCCATAAGACTAATATGATGTGGTCCACAATAGGGTAGAGGCACCCATCTCGGATGCTCCTGACCACTTAGGAGGTGGCCATATTTGGTGCTCAAATCTTGTACCTTTAAATGTGGTAAATTCTACTTTTTATTGTACTAGATGAAACATGATACTTTACTCCCAAGATCCATAAAGAGGTTTTGATGAAACCCTCCAATACCTATGAATAAATGAGCTGTTCATATTTAGTCTCCAAAACTTCAAATTGCACCTCATGTTGGACAGTTCATGCCAGAGGTGACCCTAGAGTCAGTCACTTTGTTATCTAATTGATAGAGACACATTGGGTCATCATATCTGAAATATGCTATAGAGGTATATAGCATGTAACACTAAGAAATCCAAGCTAATACAAAACTCCTCTCCAGGATACTCTCAGATGTTTGATTTTGCATACCTGAAACAGGACAGTCTACAGGCACAGATGAGTATGACTTCTATGGGCAGATTGCACAGTGATTAGATTTAGGTGTTAGATAGTAGGTAAACTAAACACAGATTAAATATCCCTATCTGGGAGTAAATGTTTATTATGGGGGATTCTGTTTGCAGTGATGCCATTTTTCCTAACTTCTTAGGAATTCCGAATTTTTGGATGCAATTTCTATAGGTATATCCTATTGGAAACTCAGAAAATTGGGATAATTTCCGAATTTTCAGAGACTGGTGAGTGGCATATCTGTGTTTGTGATGAAATATTATTAAAGTATCTCAATCGTGATATAATTGTGTCCAGGGTGGGGTGTAATTGGTGTCTGACTGTAGTTGTAATCTAAAGGTCTTTTAAGAATAACTCCCATATTGAAAGATGAGGGATATATTCAGGTTAGTCAGGTTTGTCAAATTATTAGCAAAAGTATGTATATTGCATAGGCATGTATAGAAATCCTAGAAACATAAAGGTTAAGACATGACAAATTGAGAAATCAAACCAGGATCTCCATTTTAGTCACCATTCTTCATCCTCAAAATATAGCAAAAACACCCTCGGTTTGCACAGTTGTAAAACCATGTATAGCAGGAGTTTTATATTTTATTCCTGATTTGTTAGAGAGTATGATACCTGGATTTCCATCTCTAATTCAGATGATAGCTGAATTCTTCATATCTATTATGTAATTCAATGCAAAAGGTGTCCGACTTTAGGTGTCTGTCCGACTCAGGGTGCCTCTACCCTATAGGGCATGGGACTATAGCCGGGCCGTGACCTATAGATACGGGTCCCGGGGCTGGGTCCATTCGGAAGGAGTTACATATATATATAATATATATATATATATATATATATATATATATATATATATATATATATATATATATATGCACTAATAGTACCCAAAGGTTAGCAGAGTTACTGTTTTTGATCAGACATTTAGTTCTTTTTTTCTGGACAGGTATTCATTAAAGCTGCTTGTCCAAACAGCTAGACTGGTATTTATATGCTGAGACAGCAGTGACTACATCTATGGATGACTGAATGTATGAGATGAATCATTGAATCTATGCGGAGGGGTGAGGGAGAAGACCGCTACCGGGGCATCAGTATAGAAGGAGACTGCTCCTTCATGGACTCCAGATGAAGTTATTCTTCTCCTTTATGCCCTCATCATAAAGGTCTCTACTCCACAGGTGGACTGTGTTGAGTGCTCAAGGAGAACTGTAGATTGTTGGAAGGTGCTTGAATTGAAGTTACTTAACCCAGTAAACTGTGTAGTCCTAAAAGTGGGAGACTTCATGTACAGTGATGGAGAGCATATAGGTCTATGTGTGATTACTTTACTACATGTCTATTGTAGTGTGTTGCTGGAATGCCATTGTGTCAGAAGCACCAGGTACCAACTGACTCGATAGGATGTAAAATGAATTATAAGCTTTGGGACAGTATTCTGAAAGTCTGGAAACTTGTAGGGGTAAACTCACAGAGAATTCATAGGGACATTATCTGAATCATCAGCCTATCCTTAACATTGATGCCCTCTGGGCATATTCCGAACTTAAATTCAGTAGCTTTAGACTATTGGTATGTCCATGGGTCATGGCCAACATCAAAGACACCCTGAGGGCATATATTCTAAACTCGTATGGAAGCAGACTGCAGTTGTTCTATAACGGGCCGGAATAAGTCCTGAGGGCATCTATGATAAATATGATGAGCATTGGGGTGAGGGTATTATGAGATTGAGGGTGAATTTTGCTCCCATTAATGACGAGGTAGCTAGGGGTCGAGAGGGTGCAGCAAAGCTGCAAGACCACTTTCATGAGGGGTTTAGGAGTTTAGATGGCCATTTAGATAACATTGACCCTTTTGGTTTGGCAAAAGAGTCATGTGTGGTAGGCTTAGAGTAGGAGTGTGGGTTATATAGGCTTTAAATTTCTTTAAAAGTGTGATGAAGGGAGGATGTGCATGTTAACTAACAAATTTGGCATAACTACTGACATATTTTGACTAAATAGCGACAAAGTACTGACATTCATTGACTTATTGCTGACAAAATGCGAGTAAATACTGACATATTGACTAATATCTGACAAATTGTGAGTAATTACTGATATAAATGGACTGATGGTTGTTATATAATGACTAAGTACTGGCATATATTGACTGATTGCTGACAAATAGTGAGTAAATACTGATATATATTGACTAATTTCTGACAAATTATGAGCAATTACTGACATATTGAGAGTGAGTGAGTAATAGATGTTTAACGCCATTTCGACAGCTGAGGTTATATTCATGGCGAGAACTACATTACACAATTTCACAGAGGAATGTGTCAGTGCCCGAGCATATGTGCACCACACACATCTGAGGGGAAAGGAAAGAGGAGAAATAGATCCTTTTAAGTGAGCTAGGGAAGCCCACTGACATATCGACTAATTGCTGACAAATAGTGCATAGGTACTGACATATTTTAATTAATTGCTGACAAATTGTGCATAACTACTGACATATTTTGACTAATTGCTGACAAATAGTGACAAAGTACTGGCATTCATTGACTTATTGCTGACAAAATATGAGTAAATACTGACATATATTGACTTATATCTGACAAATTATGAGTAATTACTGACATAAATGGACTAATTGTTGTTATATAATGACTAAGTACTGGCATATATTGAATGATTGCTGACAAAAAGTGAGTAAATACTGACATATATTGACTTATATCTGACAAATTATGAGTAATTACTGACATAAATGGACTAATTGTTGTTATATAATGACTAAGTACTGGCATATATTGAATGATTGCTGACAAAAAGTGAGTAAATACTGACATATATTGACTATTTGCTGACAAATTTTATGTAAATACTGACATGTCTAATTTCTGATATCTAGTGACTAAGTACTAACATATATGGACTAATTGCTGTTATATAATGACCAAGTACTGACTGATTTGGCTGATTGCTGACAAATAGTGAGTAAATACTGACATATATTGACTAATTGCTGATATATATATATATATATATATATATATATATATATATATATATAGTGACTAAGTACTGATATATATCAACTATTTGCTGACAAATAGTGACAAAACACTGACATATACTGACTTATTGGTGACAAAATGTGAGTAAATACTGACATATATTAACTAATTGCTGACAAATAGTCCATAGATACTGACATATTTTGACAAATACCAGTCAAGGCAAGATGCACAATTGAATCAATGGCTATTTCTCTGTTATGTATTGACCAAAATGCTGACAGATTGTGAGTAAATAATGACATGTATTGATAATTGCTGATATTCAATGACTAAGTACTGACATGTATTGATAATTGCTGATATTCAATGACTAAGTACTGACATATATTGACTAATTGCTGACAAATAGTGAGTAATTACTGACATATATTGAGTAATTGCTGACAAATCGTGCATTATTTCTGACATATTTTGACTAATTACTGACAAAATGTGAGTGCATCATGTCAATCTGGGCATGATGCACAAATGATTAAAATGCCATTAATCTTTTTAACGTCAATACTTAGTCACTAGGTGTATACTGACTAATTGCTGACAAATTGTGAGTAAATACTGACATATTTCGACTAATTGCTAACAAATAGTGAGTAATTACTAACATAAAAATTATATTGATTAACCGCTGACAAATAGTGAGTAATTACTATCATACCATAGCACTAACACTAACCTTTTATAGCCCTAAACTCAATACATGTACCATAAAAACACAGATTAAAACACAAATTAAAACACAGAATGACGTCAACATTTTCAATCAAACACCAGAGAATGGAGAAATGGAAAGATATCCATTCAGTGCAAACAGGGCTTGCGCAGGTATTGATGTGTAAAGCTTATCAACAGTGATAATGCACTGGTAACTAGCATTTGGATCTAAAAGGTTTAAGCATCTGATCAAGCAATGGCTGCCTCCATTGAACAACTTGTTTAATGCTATACAAAGGTAGAGGAGGGGGTCTTTCTTTTCTACTGTTCAGATTCCACTAGTCACTAGGTGCAGTCAGTAGTTTATACTTGCAAGCATATGAATTCTATAAGGGACCAATGGAACATATCTATATTATATTGAAGAGTACCAAGATACTGCATAATTATGCTAATTATGCAAATAATATGCGCGGATATGGAATGTTCGGTATCAATCTGGGGTGTTTCGTCCCCCTAAAGAATATGCCCCCTAAAAAATTTGTTTCGGAAAAGAATAAGCGAAATAATTTTTTTAACTAGCGGCCTTTTCGGCCTGAGCCGGTCCACCTGCACCCTACCTCCTGCCAAAACCTATCTGTTTTAAGTGTCACCGGCGAAAAAGGGCAGGTTTGAGGAAGGAATGGATCGAAATATAGGCTTTTTTGGGACGCGGGGGCAGACGCCAGTCCAGGCACTGGCAGAGAGGGCCAAGAACTGGCAGTTTTACAAATAAAATCATAACTCCCTTAATAATAGGAGTTTCCCATAGTGTGACCTATAGATAAAGGGTAGCTCGAGCTGGCGAACGTCATGGTGGTCTTTATTTTCAAATCTGCACAATGGGAACAAAGTTATCAATGTTTTAAAGCTATGACATCACAAAAATGGCCATAACTTTCCACCAAATCATCGTAGGAAAAAAATTCAAACAGCTATGGACTCCTCTGGAAAATCGTTTTTCTCTCGGAACCCTATTATCGCCCAACGATGTCTCTCTGTCTTCAGGCCATTTTGGCCTTTCCCCAGCATTTTTGGCCTCTACAGCGATGTTTTGAGGGTATTGATGAAAGAATGATACAGACCTGTTCTCGGAGTCAGACCACCAATCTCGGACCACCAATGGGGCCGCGCATTACGCGGTGTCTTTCTTTGTTCAAATCTAACAATTTCCTGCAATTTCCCGGCACCATGCGGCAAACAAAGATGATTTGTGACAATAATCCATATGTACTGCGACAATAAAGCAAGATTTCTTTCAAATAACAACACATTTGGGCCAAAAACACCAACACATCATCACATTGTAAACAAACAACACTTTCGCTGGTGCTGCAGCTACTGCAGCAGTACCAGCGAACATGTGGCTTCTGGGGACGTGCCTAACTGTCAATCAAAGACGCCGACCCACCGGGGGGGTGGTGGGGGTTGGGGAAGGGGGTGAGGGGAGGGGGCTATAGGCGCTCGGCGGGCAAAAACGCCGACCGTGTGCCGATGACAGCTTGAACTCATAGAGGTGGGTGTGGGGGGCAGGGACTGCCTCAGCGGCGTAGCAGCCAAAGACGCCGACCCACCGGGGGGGGGGAAAGGGGTGAGGGGAGGGGGCTATAGGCGCTCGTGTGCCAATGACAGCTTGAACTCATAGAGCCAGCACCGCGGCAGCCCGGGCACTGTAGATTTGCTCGGCGGGCAATACGCCGACCGTGTGCCGATGACAGCTTGAACTCATAGAGCCAGCAGCGCAGCAGTCCGGTCGGTGTACGCCGACCGTGTGCCGATGACAGCTTGAACTCATAGAGGTGGGTGTGGGGGGGGACTGCCTCAGCGGCGTAGCAGCCAAAAACGCCGACCGACCCGGTCGCTGTAGATTTGCTCGGCGGGCAATACGCCGACCGTGTGCCGATGACAGCTTGAACTCATAGAGGTCGGTGTACGCCGACCGTGTGCCGATGACAGCTTGAACTCATAGAGGTGGGTGTGGGGGGGGACTGCCTCAGCGGCGTAGCAGCCAAAAACGCCGACCGACCCGGTCGCTGTAGATTTGCTCGGCGGGCAATACGCCGACCGTGTGCCGATGACAGCTTGAACTCATAGAGGTGGGTGTGGGGGGGGGACTGCCTCAGCGGCGTAGCAGCCAAAAACGCCGACCCGCCCGGTCGCTGCATGTAGATTTGCTCGGCGGGCAATACGCCGACCGTGTGCCGTTGACATCTTGAACTCATAGAGGTGGGTGTGGGGGGGGGGGGAACTGCATAGCAGCCAATCAAAGACGCCGACCTATGGGGGGAGGGGGTGAGGGGAGGGGGCCATAGACCAGTTAAGGTATGGAACCGGGGTGCGATTGGTACATTGATTTACAGTGGAGGGTAGAGCTCTAGGCAAAGTCTATGGGCCGATGCAGTTGTAATATGACCACTTCCGCTAAAGCAGCGGAAAGTGGTCAATAATCATTCTGTTTGGCCCAGGTCATTGGTGATGCCTTCTGGGTGAAATTTGCAAATTTCTAATCGCTTGGTAGGCTCAAGTTTTTTTTGGCCAAATACTTACTCTCTATTTGTCAGCAAGTAGTCAATATTTGCCAGTATTCACTTACTGTTTGTCAGCAATTAGTCAATATATATCAGAACTTTTTCAGTATTTGTCAGCAATTAGTCAATACCTATCGCTATTTGTCAGAAATTACCGAGTATAATTTTATGTCAGCTATTGTTTACTGTGTCAATTTGTAAATTTCAGCACTAAGTCCCTCATCTGTCAGCAATTATTAAACAGCATGTCAGGAGGATGTTTCACCACATAGCTATATATATACACACATACGGCCATAAGATACGGCCCTTATGTGGAAAAAGAAAATATTATTTAAAAAAGTGTTTCAGATAGGTGGCCGTGTCCTGTCCGTATGTTATAATGGAATTTCTGTATCTTGAATTCCACATACGGATTTTTTTGTTGTCTTAAAGGTAAACATGTGCAAATTCCAGTCAAATTCCAGGAAACCCCCTGGGAATTCCCTATATGATGTCACACATGCGGGGTCATGTGATCTATGTGGAAATAATCTTTAAAAAAGTGCCGTATGTTGGTAGAAAGAGTGAAGGGGGGGGAGGGTAAGTGTATATAGGCACAAGTGGGAGTGCAAAGACATTCAGGAGGGTGTTGCTCCTATTATAAAAAGAGCTGTGAGTATGTGCCCTCTTTTCTAAACAAGTTGTGCACTGCTTCACCTAAGTACTTGCACTCACCACATTAGTCTGAAAAGTCACCTGGCTTGTTTAAAATAGAGAGAGCTGCACTACCAGTATACCTTCTCATGTCACACGCTCTATAGTTTATTATACTGACTGACTTCTCCCAACTAGGTACCTACTCAAATCCCCCTTTTTCAGCACCGTACTTGATTGACCACTTGTGAGCAACAAAAGGGACAAGCTATAGCTACATGAAAAGAAAGGACTGGAAATGAGGGCATTTTTAGCCAGCTCTTCAGCCAAGTGTACACTCTCCTATAGGCAGAAATGGGGAGAGGCTCGTGAATGAGAAGTTCATGGGGGGGGGGGGGGTCTTCTTGACACCATGTAAATCATCCCAACCCCCCCCCCCCTTTCATTCCCAATATACCTTGTATTTCTGACATGTGGGCATAAAATATCTCCACATAGCTGATTTTCCCCCATATACAACATACAGGGTACCCCCTTACCCCTCCACATTCAGAAGGATATATGTGGCCTCTATGTGGAATTTTCAATTTCCGTATCTTGAACAGAAACAGGTAAAAGTCCGTATCCACATGTGGAGGGCCGTATCCATGATTCTAGGATGTGGAAATTTGAACAGAAACAGATAAAGGGCCGTATATGACATATGGGGGCCGTATGTTATGTGGTGAAACACCCTCCAGGCAGCATGCTTCAACTCATGTGCCAGACCCTCGGCCATATGTGATGTGGAACCCTCGGCCATATGTGATGTAGATCACACGTTTTTTTCCTTCTGGAGGAATCACTTAATTTATGTCATAAATTACCATACGATAAGTCTAAACTAGCCCCTCATATACGGTCTAATAAATAAGAAATACACCAGACCATTTGATGTCTAGATTTTCAAATTTTCATGCCACCTATCCTACAGTGGGGACAGTGTACCCCACTAGTTTCATTGCAGCGCTGGGCTTGTGACCAGGTGCGTATTTAGGGAGGGATACAAGGGATGCGTGCCCCCCCCCCCCTATTTTCTTTTCCAAAATTATGTTTGATCAGAATCTAGGCTTTCCAACAGCGAGTGAATTTTTCAAATATTCCTACTAGAACCAAAGTTATAAAGTCATTCCTTGAAGTCACCAGAATGCATGTTTTGACATTGAAATTTTCTCAGGAAAATGTCGCCAACCCATCCTTTACATTGCCACAAACTAGCGAGTTAGGCTGCCAGCTGCCAACCCATCCCACAATGTCCTACCAATATCCTTTTAATCCCTTTTCACCTTTTCCCTGCCTTCATAATTCACATATCTATATATAAATCACACACACACACACACACACACACACACACACACACACACACATACATACATATATATATATATATATATATATATATATATATATATATATATATATATATATATATATATATATATATAATACCAGTAGATCTGTTTGTGGTTGACTACCTGGTATCTCAATAGGGAGGAGCCAATGGTTGAAAATTCCAGGTCTTGGGTAGTGAGGTGCAAGGAGGAGCATCAAGAGGAGAGGCAGGATAGGGTAGAAATGCCTGTATCTGATGGACAGAAGGGGCACTGCTGATTTCACTGGTGTCACTGCAGGATGATATTGCCCTCCCCCCCCCCCCAGGTTCATCTCTCCACCATCTTCAATCTCATTCCAGTGGCGGATTTAGATGGGGGTGCAGAACATTTGCCCCCTCCTTTTTGTCAGCAGTTAAGAGTTTATTTGCCCTTTTACCTCCCCAAATTTAGCCAACATTTTGGTGCCAAACAAGGGGCACCCACCTCCTTTTCAACATCCTGCATCCACCACTGTCATTCTGCTACTAGAAATTTGACATCCATATTGTAGTAAGTGATACTAAAATAGCCAATAGATTGGGGTCTAAAATTGCACCAAATGCCGTCTAGGATTCAAAATTTTCCTGGGGCCAGTTCCCCCTACCATAGTCACTTGGCTTGCGAATCGACAGCACCTGGGGGCCATCCACAAATAACGCTGGAGGGGGGGGGGATGTGGGGGAGGCTCATCGTTACAGAATACATTTTTCCATATATCTTCAGCATTGTAAATTTAGCAAAAAACGTGACAAAGGGGGGGGTCAAAAATGGTCAAATTTTGCGTGACGACATTCATGGATGACCCCTCGTGTGAGTCCACTAACCTATTTAGCTACATCTGCGGCCATCCCTTGGCCAAGATGTGCGCCCCCCCCCCTTTCTCAACATCCTGGATCCGCCCCTGGTGACATACCACACGCCTGCCCCCCCCCCCGACATTTTGCTCATCATCATCCCCTTCCCCTACCCACTCCTGGATCCGCCCCTTACACAACATACTATAAGATATGTCAATAAAGTGCCCCCTCCCCGGCGTCTATGAATCAGTCTAAGGGAGTGGTCATTTTTTAACAACAGGGGGATGTGGGTTTGGGGGGGACAAAAAAATTTCAGACCCCTCTAAGGGGGGGGCGACAAAAGATTTTTGCTTCTTTTGAGCGAAAAAGCCGTGCGCAACTATTGAATTAAAGGGGGACGGAAAATTTTCAGACCCCTCAGAGGGGGGGACAGGAAAATTTTCGGGGCATGCGAAGGGAGCATTCATTATTTATGGCAGGGATGGGGAGAGCAAATTGAGGGGGGGGCCATTTATTTTCAGGGTATTCTTACGGGGGGGCAAATATTTTCAGGGTATTCTTAGAGGGGGGGGCCATTTGTTTTTTACCTATTCTTAGAGGGAGGGGCCATATATTCTTAGGGTATTTATCTAAAATGCCGCAAATTTCGTCACCATAAAATGTCTTTTAATGTATCAGAGACTCCTTTTGAAAGATTAAAGGTAATCAAATTGATCCAGTTCAGTGAAATCTAATTAGATGGAACTATATTCACAGATCTTTTTCAATTGATCAATACCAATGTGCATTTCTTGTCGATGACTACCAGTACATGCAGCTACAAGACCACCTGAATGTGTAAGGACATGTTATAAGGCACATCTCATGTGGGTATACAGTCGACCCTTGCTTCATCAGATTTAAAAATGCAAGGAAAAATATCTGGGGAAGCAAATTATCCAAGGATGTAAGTCCAAATATAATAGAAAACATAGAGATAGTTGAAGATCATCTGTCTGAATTAATGAGGGATCTAAAGGGTCGAGGAAGCACGGGCCGACTGTAAGCCCCGGGTCAAGGTAAAAACCAATTGGCAAATGTTGGGATTTAAAAGTATACATACAAAATATCCTGTGGGTGAGGCACAGATTGGGTGAAAATTGGAAAATTAAATACTTTTCTACAATATGATATCCTAGCACACCCTGACTTTAGGAGGATTCTTTGTGGGCCTGACTGAAGGAGCTATCCTCGTGTATAATCTCCACCTTATGCATGAGTTTTTACAGTAGTAGGTCTATTATTCTACACAAAAATACCTTGTCTATAAGGTGTATCTGAGTTGAGACCAATTCTATCACCTATCCTTTGGAGTCTATTAACCCATTAAGGGCAGAAGACACATGAGTTATCTGGCCATGGGGGAAGCCTTTAAATTTCCTAGGAGTAAGGGCCTACATTCTATTAAATGCACCTGCACTAATAAGCGCACCCCTCACCTTTTGGGCCTTCGGGTTTTTAGAGAAAAAACAATGGTTTTAGACTTTAGGGGTGTGCCTTTTGGAAATGATTTTTGTATTAAGGTTTCGACCATCTAATGATTAATTTTCAGCACCGGTGTGGTTATTAGAATGAATATATGGTATTCACAGTCCCCGCACAATTCCTATATAAGGAGGCCTACATAGTGTCTACTATAGTCGATGCTAGACCCGTCACGGTGTTGACTATAGTCAATGCTAATCATTAAAATGTAAAAGTACTACTCCTATGAATCATAGCTAAAAGAGAGGTATAATTATATTCATCACACAATGTATAGGCATGGTTTTGGCATTTATGTTAGATAAAAGAATATTCATGGAAGATCGTCATTGGGGAGGTGCTTTATTTTCAACCTATTATTGAGGGGGGGCCATTTATTTTCAACCCATTCTTGAGGGGGGGCAACAATTTTGGACGTATTCTTTAGGGGGGGGGCTTTTATTTTTTACCTATTCTCTTTCGCCAAATGCTCACCCCAACCCCCGCCATAAATAATGAATGCTCCCTAAGTGCCTATCTCTATGAACAGGGACGTAAACAAGCAGGGATCCGAAATAATCTCCTCTCTATGGTTGAGCAGCAACTCAGGACCCCAGACTATGGTATGAGTTGATACAGAATGCTACAAATTATTGCCACTGTTCTTACCGGCATTGTTGTTTCCAAGGTCAAAGATGCCTGTTGAACCAGAGTGTAGAAACCTATGACGATGTGCTCACAGTGCTGTCTCCCCACGACGGTGCCCACCAACCACCTGTGTGTACATGTGACTGTACTAGTATGGTTGTCGTCTGCTGGATCATGTGTGTCAGGGCTGATCCAAAAAGTATGTCAAGCTTTTTTTGGACAACCACCCACCCCTTCGTAGCGCTTTTACTACAGAAATGTACGGGAGCCATGGATACACACTCCCCCCCCCCCCCTGGCATGGTATACTGTATGGATAGGCCCTTAGACGAAACTGTGGGCTGATTTTCGGTTTCGTGATTGTTTCTAATTTTAGCCTTTTTGCCATTATGTCAGTATGGGCTATATAACCTGAGTTATAGTTGGTCTGGTCAGAAATAGTTTGGCTAGTTCATCAGCATGTATGGGCCCTTGATGGGGGGTCCCCATGTCACATGTCGGGTTTAAGAAATGGCCATGCCCCATGTCACTATATAAGCAAAAACACATGTCAGCAGTGTCACTAACATAGTCAATCCAATAAGGCCAATATGGGGCTTATTTTAAGTGTACCCATATAGTACATAGTTTTCAGGGATACTCTTTTACTTAGGTACATCAATAAAATCCTATTTTCGTGATGACACATTTATACCCTTGTAAACATGTATAGGACACGGGTTACGTGGCATGCAAAAGTTGGTGCCCTTCTGAGGGCCCTAGACCCCTAAAATCGACATGGCAACATGGGCATTTTAAAGCTTAGTAACATGGGACATTGGCACCTTCTTAAAATCGACATGGCGACATGAACTTTTCTTAAAATCGACACAGTGACATGGACATTTCTAAAAATCGACACAGTGACATGATCATTTCTTAAAATCGACATGGGACATTGGGGACCCCCCATCAAGGGCCCCCTTCTGGTGTTGAAATATACGCCAATCACCGTTACCAGCTAATATGGTGCCAACGACTCTGCTGCTCGTTCCTAAAGTGTACAGATGATTATATAATATGAGGCCGGCTCCTTTCTCGCGGGAAAGGGCGAGATGGATGGATCATGTCTGCACACACAGAGCCTCCCTAGTCAGCGTTATACATCCCACGAAAATGGTATTGATTATAACCCGTTTGGTGGCCCCTCTAAATCTAAATAAAAAAAAGCAAAACTGTCCTTTGCATTATACCCCTTTATGAAATAATGGTTAATGAAAAGTCTGAGGACCATGCAGGCTGGGGTAGCTCAACTTTGGTTTTTCTGCTGCAGGAATAAGGTCTATCACAGTATTGGGGTCCACATGGACCCCACTGAAAATGATAAAAAAAATTTATTTATGAAAAAACGACCCAGGCTTTTTCAATAAAATTTGGTAGGCATGTAGGTATATGGGGTATCTACTATATGAAACAGAAAAATCACATTCGGTCACTATATCTTTTTATTGACAACATTTTGTCCTTTTTTCATTTTCTTCTCCTAGGAATTAAGTGCTAAAATAGACATATCAAAACTGGTGATGATAACATAATTACCACTTGTAAAGATTCTTAATATCCTAATGAATGATCTTGCAAGAGATAAAGTGTCTATCTTGTACCATCAATGTGTAGGAATTTTTTCTAGTCTGGGGTCTGGTTGGACCCCAGGTAGTATTAAAAGTGATTTTTTTAAACGTAGTATGATAAAGGCTATAAATGTTTTTAAACATTCTAGATGGAATTTGTAGTGGTCTTGTGTCCTTTAAGGACACAGTGGTCTGCTTGTGTCCTTTAATGACACAGTGGTCTGTTTGTATCCTTCAAGGACACAATAATATGCTTGTGTCCTTGGAGGACACAGTGGGCTGCTTGTGTCCTTCAATGACGGATTGGTGAAAAAAATACTTGCACCTCAGGAGGGGGGGGGCCCAAAAAATATGACCACTCTCATCACTACCCCTGTTAATAATTGATAAGCATTCTCTAACACGCTAGCTTCATCGCCAAGGATTGTACAGTATAGGATAGGTCAGTCCATACAGTCCTATAGTGAAGGCCAACCCCCCTCTACCCCTCCCCCCCCATGAAACTAGGTGACCTTGTGTGTTCAGTATTCGGCCCTTTGTAGGATAAGGGGGTTTATGGAGCTATCAGGTATCTTCATGAAAGGGATACCAAATGAAATGAAGAGACCATCTAAACCAAAAAATCCTGCTGAATCAAAAAATGTTGGTCTTTATTATCAGAATTTGACCCAAAGTACCCAAAAATGATGTTTGATGAGGGGAATATTTTGAAAATGTACAAAAATGATATTTAAAATGATTGCAAATCTTTAAATATAGAACACATAAATCAGAGTTAATACCTCAATCCACACAGCCAAATGTCTGCCTATCTCTCAGTGAGGCAAGTTCTGGGCCTGTGCATTATTCTGCCTATCCCACATACAGCATATCAACTGTGTACCTATTACTCATCCTGCCTATCTCTTCAATCCAAAACATCTACAGTTCAATCTGGTTATCTCTTAAAGGGCCTTATAATGCTTGCCCCTCACCTTACCTTATCTCATTTGTTCCTTCTTTCCTTTAGTCTACCTATCCTCAATCTGCCTATAATTCATTTTACCTATCCCTCATGGTGACTATACCTCAGACCATCATATTTAATCTGTGGTGTTTGTCTGCTATATATGCCTTTATTGTTTAATGGTACATTCCTTACCATGTCTACTATTTCAATTTTAACTATCTTGTAGCCTACCTATCCCTCATTGTGCCTATCCCCCAACTCTGCACATCCCTCATATTTGACTTGCATATCTGTCCCTAAAATGCATGTTTTCTTTTTTTATGTTTGCTCATCTTACAAGGTACTCCATGCCTCAAATATTCCTCAAATTTTTAATTGCTCATACTGCCTATCCCTCTTGCTACCCATTCTTACCTATCCCCCATGCTCTCTATACAGCTCTCTTATCCATCTCACCTCTCTTTACCTACCTATGTCACAACCAACCTTCACTAAGATGACCATTTCTTAGTCACCCTATCACCTAACATACTGCTTCCAGTCCATCTTATTCATACAGCTACCTATCATTCATGCTGCATATCTTTCAGTTTACCTATATAATGATATGAATGGAGGATAGGTATAGTGGGGGATAGGTATATTTCACAAGGCATAGATCTGGAGACAGGTGGAAGAAAATGAACACAAGCTGAGATATGTATAGAGAGAGCGGGTTAGACTGACTGAGCTGACATGGTAAGAAAACCATATGGAGAGCATGAGGGATAGGCATTCAAAAGGATTGGTAGCAAGGGGGATAGGTAGCATGTGCAATATCTAGTTTGAGGGATAGGCACAGAGAGTACCTTGTAAGATGAGCAAATGTAAAACAAGAAATCATGAGTGCTAGCGACAGATGTGCAAGACAAATATGAGGGATATGCAGAGTTGGGGGATAGGTATAATGAAGGATAGGTAGGCTACATGATAGGCATCGTTAAGGATAGGTAGTATCAAAATGATAGACATGATAAGCAATGTACTGTTTATCATTAGGGCCTAAATAAACAGATGAACAATACAGTTTAAACATGGTGGTCTTAGGGATAGTCACCATGAGGGGTAGGCAAAATGAATGATAGGCAGATTGAGGATAGGTATACTATGGGAAACTAGGTCCAGAGAAGATTAGCTAAAATAAGGAGTAAGCTTACTTGTCAAATTAGGAGATAGGCAGACATTTGGATATGTGAACTGAGGTACTAACTCTGGTTTACATGTTGTGTCTTAAAAGACTTCTCATCATTTTGAATATTATTTTTGTACATCTTTAAAATATTTTCTTCGTCAAACCTCATTTTCGGGTACTTTTATTCAATTTCTGAGAATCATGATCACAAAATTTGGATTCAGCAGGATTTCCTGGTCTAGGAGGCTCCTTCTTCCCCTTTAGTATCACCCTGATAAAGGAATACTACAGCTCAAAAAAACACCTTATCCTCTATAGAAATCAACAATGAAGACACAGGGGCACCTAGTTTCATGGCGGGGTAGAGGGGGGTGGCCTGTCCCACTCTACCCATAGACTATGCTCTCAGTGACCTCTCCTATAGTATCTAAGCTTCTTGTCATCGCTATATGGGCCGAGTCATTTATTGCCAGCTGGAAAGGCTTTGATGGATTAAAATTTAAAGTTATCATAAACACCCACGAAATGACTGGGCAAAATACCCCTCCCTAGAAAAAATTTGATATGCAACTGGAATCATCTGCCACAATGAGTATTGAATCTGCCATACCTGGTATTTAATTTTGACCCCAGAGTGTAAATGTTTGTTGGGTTTCAGCTCACAAGCAAGGAGCACAGCAGATATTTTCTTTTAAAATGCCCCCCGCCCTATATTCAACAAGCCCCCCACCTTTCAATAAATGACTCGGCCTTATTATAAAGGGAGTCATAATTTTGCATCAACAGGAGGGGTGCATCAGTAGTTAAGGGGGGCAAAGAATTCCAGACGCCTCTTTGCAGAACAAGAAAAATTCCCCCCACCCCCTTTTTAGCATAAAATCCTGCATGCTACTATCTTACAGAAGGGCTGGTGCATGGGATGGGGGCATTTTTTTCCATGGAGGCTTGACAATCCACCAACCCCCCTGTTGTTAAAAAATGACCATCCCCTAGAAAGCGGAGGGGCAGATATTTTGCCCACCCCTCCATGTATCCTCTAAGGATACAATGACTCAAGCGGCCATGTGCAGCTGCTGAAACAGAAGCCAGCTTCTGATTGCTCAGTTGCTTGTATCCTTCAAGGAGACTATGTAATGAGCTGTGCTGTATCCTTCAGAGACACAGAAAGCTGACCATCGGCCCTGCTGCCTAGGAACAGGTCAAGCTGCATTGGGCAATCTAGGTAGGGGTGTGGCGGTCCTCTCTGGCCTCAATTTGCTATCTACAAAAGCTAAAAGGAAACGATCGAAGCATCCACTTTACCCTGATTACCATTTGCCTAATGATAGAGACAAAGAGTTTGAAGACATGTCTGCGGGAGAGCTTGCATATGGTATGGCGTGTGTGCTCGATTACATCCATAAGGCTAATGTAGAAGGCCTTACAGCGGGTTCTTATCTTGCCCATATGAACTTTGTACTGTTCAAATCTATGGGAGGGACCTATACAGATTCTGCCTTATCTTAGTGTGAGCAGAGTCAGATATCAATTCATTCAACATGGAATTAGATGCAGGAGGGACCAAGGCCCTACAGGATGCAATTTAATCAGTGTTGAAGAAAGCCACTTCACAGCCTAAATCCAAACCTAAGTACAAGGTGGAAGTACCAGCTGACATATGTGCGAAATACAACTTCACCTATTGTAACTTCCCCCAGTGCAGCAAAAGTCACACCTGCACCATTTGTAAGGGGCACCATAAAGCCAAGTCATACACCTCCAAGGAGGCGGAGAAATCCACCGCCCAGTCAGCCGGTAAAACAGTTTGACCGCCTGTTGTGTATGAGCAATGAGCGGAGAAGCATGTGTCGATGTTTACCAACACTGCGGCCATGTGCGATGAACACATGGTGTCTCCCATCAACACTGCTTCGCGGAGGGCAGGGGATGGGTCTATGACGTCACAGGCCGGTTCTTCGCTGGACCTCGGCAACTCATATGGCTTGCGGCACACTGATTACAGCGCTGAGATATCTTCTCTTGTCTGGCGTAAGCCAGCAAGATAACGTATTTCAGTCGTCTGTCCTGCTGCAAGCCATTGGTTTTGAGGCTCCAAAATTTACAAGGGTTTTGTGTATGCTGAAACTGAGGACAAGAATGACCCTAAAGTTCTCATGAAGAAATATGACAAGTACTTTGTTAGCGAAACGCATGACTTTAGCGAGCGACTGGTATTCTCTCGCCGTGAACAAGAACCGAATGAAACCTTCGAACAGTTTCTCTCTGCGTTGCGTTTTCTAGCTAGTACTTGTAATTTCTTTAATGTAAAGTGTAGAGATGCTAGAATTATGGATCGCATAATTGCTGGTCATAAAGACCAAAAGGTTAAAGACAAACTAATCTCTAAAACAAAACTAGATCTCCCTGCTGCTCTGATTATCTGTAGATCTATGGAGCTTAATGATGAAACGAAAAAGGTTGTTAACCATGAAAATGACTATGAGGTCTCAAAGGTGTCTCATCACTTTTACTCTTGAAAGAAAGGGGAGAAGAGTGATAAGGGTGAAAAACTCTGTAACTATTGTGCTAAAACTCATGTTATGGGTAAATCTCACTGTCCTGCTTGGGGAAAAACCTGTAATACATGCAAAAGAGAAAATCATTTCTCAGGGTCTAAAGAATGTAAAAAGTCCTACAAACAAAAGTAAACCTAAAAAGAGGTATAGTAGGAAGAAGGTTCATCAAGTCCGAGACTCTGATGAATCATCTACTGAAGGTTCGGTAAGTGTCGTTGCAGATGTATCATCTGTTAGCAACTCTGAAGCTGTCTACTGTAAAATAGTCATTGATTCGACAGAAGTCATACATCAGATAGATCCGGTTGCTACTGTGTGTATACTTCCAGTAAAGTATATCGGTACTCGAACAGTGCGTGATGAACCTGTCTCACTGAAAATGTGGAATGGAAGTAGTGAATCCGCACTGGGTAAGGTAAAGATCAAAGTAAGAAATCCGAAAACAAACAAGAAATGGAATGTTGATTATGAGTTAGTCGAAGATGAAAAGTTCATGTCATTACTAAGTAGAAAAGCAGCTGAAAATATGGACTGATTACAGTCAACTATGATACATTCGAAGTGTGTAACGTCAAATCTGACATTAGGTCTGAGTTTACTAGTGTGTTTGATGATGGTCTGGGTACTCTACCCGGAGGTCCTGTTCATTTGACTCTGAAAGAGGATACTGATCCTGTAGTGCGTCCTGCACATACACTTCCTGAGGCTCTTAAAGATGATGTGCTCAAGGAGCTGGACAGGCATATTGCTGAAGGTACGATGTGCAAAGTTGATCGACCTACTGACTGGGTGAATCAGATGTCTGTCTTAAGGAAGAAATCTGGTATTATATGTGTGTGTGTAGATCCACGTACTCTGAATGCTTTCCTGAAACGAGAACACTATAGACTTCCTGTCTTAGACGATGTGCTTCCGAGATAAGCTGGTGTAACTGTGTTTTCCATCTGTGATCTGAAGCAAGGATACCACCACATAGAACTCGATGAAGAGTCAAGTTATCTAACTACGTTTGCTACTTCATTTGGACGCTACAGATGGCTGAGACCGCCATTTGGACTGAACATTAGCTCTGAGATATTCCAAAAGAGACTGTGTTTAGCTCTTGAGGGGCTAGATGGCATCCAGTGTGTTGTAGATGATGTCATCATCTATGGAAGAGATCAAGAAGAGCATGACAAGAATCTTCGTGAACTCTTATCTCGATGCCAACAGCATGGCATAAAACTGAACAAGGACAAATGTCAACTCAATGTTCCCGAAATCAAATTTCTTGGACATATTGTGTCAGCAACTGGACTGAAAGTCGATCCAGATAAGGTTGAGGCAATCCTCAAGATGGAAAGACCTACTGATGTAGCAGCTGTTGATGTAGCGACTCAAAGGAACTGTAACATACCTTGCTAGGTATGTACCTAATTTTGCGGATGTGATGTAGCCTATCACGATTCTCACGCATAAAGAAACTGAATGGCACTGGTGTAACCCTCAAGAAGAAGCTCACTGAAGCCCCAGTTCTGGCCTATTATGACAAAGACTCAGAATTAATCATTCAATGTGACACGAGTGGTACTGGACTTGGTGCTGCATTAATGCAGAACGGCAAGCCACTAGCCTATGCTAGTCGAGCACTCACTCCCACCGAGACCAGGTATGCAACAATAAAAAAGGAGATGCTTGCGATAGTCTTTTCGTTAGAAAAGTGGCATCAGTTCACATTCAGTTGTCATGTCATAGTACATTCTGATCATAAACCATTATTCTCAATCGCAAGAAAAACCTTTCGACAGAGCTCCGAAAGGTTACAGACAATGCTCATTCGATTGCGTATGACATTGACATTAAGTACCTCGAGGGGAAAAAGATGTTAATAGCGGACACACTCAGCAGAGCACACCTAAAGGACAGAAAGAACAACAAAGAGTCTGAGTTCGAAACCGTAAATGCTGTTACTCACCTGGCAATGAAAGAAGATCAAATCATAAGAGTCCGTTACACTACGTCCAAAGACAAGGTTCTGTCTCTGTTGAAATCTACGATACAAGAAGGCTGGCCCGAGAAAGTCATGATTCCAACTGCCATTGGAGAATATCATGGTTTCCGAGATGAACTTGCAGTCTCAGATAGACTGATATTTCGAGGAGAAAGGCTAGTGATTCCCAAAGATCTAAGGGGAGAGATAACATCTGAACTCCATGCAGGCCATACCGGCATGGAAGGGTCACTGAGACGAGCAAGAAAATCAGTGTATTGGCCAGGGATGACCGAAGATATCAGGAGAAACACAAGAAAATGTGATGTATGTCAGGAGTACAGTCAGTCACAACAAAAGGAACCATTGAAGAGCCATGATATGCCATCAAGACCTTGTCAGAGGATCGGAGCTGATCTGTTCTCCCTCAATGGAAAAGACTATTGAGTCACCGTTGACTACTATTCAAACTTCTGGGAAATCGATAGACTACAATGTAAGATCAAAAGATGTGACTCAGAAGATTAAAGCCCACTGTTCCAGCTATGGTATTCCTGAGGAGATAGTAACAGTCAATGGCCCTCAGTTTACTGGTCCACGCTTTAAATGTTTAGTGAAGAAATGGCGGATCAAGCATGTTACTAGCTCTCCACACTATGCTCAGTTGAATGGAAAAGCGGAATCGGCTGTAAAATCGGCTAAGAGATTGTTAAAGAGGACGAACAAATCTGGTGAAGATCCTTATGTTGCTATCTTGAACATTCGGAATACTCCACAGCAAGGTATTGACCTGAGCCCCGCCCAAAGGCTTCTGGGTCGTAGGACAAAGACATTACTGCCTACCGCATCTTCACTGCTGAGTCCTACTCAACACACCAATGTGATGGATAAGCTCAAATTCCAACAAGCAAAACAGAAGTTCTACTACGATAGAAACACCAAACCTCTTGAGATTCTCGATGAAGGTGACAGAGTTCGTGCTAAACCATACCGCGTTGGTGATAAGTCCTGGAAAGGCGCAACTGTATCAAAGAGAATAGATGACACCAATGCCAGACAATCTGCCTGATCAACCAAGCACACCACCACCAGCAACACCTCAGAAGGAGCCAGTAGTTCCAGCCAAATCGCCTACTCCGAAAAAAACCGCGTCGTTCTGTGAGAACATCAGTCAAACCCCATTATTTGAAAGACTATGTTTGAACTTGTTTCTTTTTTTTTGTGTTGGGGATGTTACAATGTTATAATATGATGCCCTCTGGTAAGCCCTGTGTAAACTAAGGTCCTAGGTCCAAAGCAGTGCCTAGCCCTGTATGGATGTAAGTGTGTCAACTTGACCTAGAAAGCCCTCACAGTGAGTAAGCATATTTCTAGTGCCCTCCACCTGCTTCTCTCGAGGCGTTCGGGCAATGGTTTTCCAACGATATCTATTGCATTATGGGTAGGGGTGACCTCGAATGCTAACTACCCCACCTCAGCTGGTTCCCTCCACCCCCTTCTATCCCAGCCATGTCTGGCTAGGTACCAGTCCCTAACTATGCTTGGGAGGGTAGTAAGTTGACTCAGGGATCAACATTGACCCACATGGGGCAGACCAATAGGGGGTGGCCTTACAAACCAGCATTGATCCCTCGGCCGTACTCCGAATGCACCGACTCAGAGATCAGGCAAGGCACACAGCACACCACTCCTTACTACAGTTCACCTCTACTGAATAAAACTACAAGTTAAACCAACAATGTCTTCAATACAGCCTTACATATTGAAACAAATGGCATCCTTTGTGGTTTTAAAAAGGATGATCCACATGCTCCAATTGAAGAGTATATTACCAGCAACTATAAGTCTGCTTCAGAATCTGCGTGACATGAGGTAGAATTTAGTATATCTGATGAATTAGCTGCGGGTGGGCTGTCTAGGGTTAGTGTTGGCCAACTGGAAGGTCTATTAATAACTACATGGTTCAAACATTCAACAAATTCTCGTACAAATCTATTGATGATGTGTGTAAATACTTAGATAAGGATCATTACATCGGGGTGACAGACTTAAGTGCTGCCTACCGCTCAGTTTTAGTGAGACCTTGTGATAGAAATATGCAAGGCCTCCAACGGTCCGACAGTGACGGTGACTTTTTTGTAGTGGATAACTTAGTTAGTTTTGGCACAAGGTCGGCTCCTTATATTTTCACAAGAATTACTGATTCTATTTGCCGATTTATGCAGAAATCGGTATATAATTGTACCAATTTTTTATGTCAGCAGATTCTTATGAAAAATGTGTGGAAGCCCAGTTGTACCTTCATGCTTGGTTGCGCAATCTAGGTTTTTATATATCATATAGCAAGGTAAAGTCACCTGCAAAAACTCAAACCTATCTCGGTATTGAAATAGACACTGTTGAAATGAAACTTCATTTTCCAGTTGCTAAAATGAGAAAATTCCATTCTGAACTATTATTTTTCGAGGGTCGACATAAGGCGACAAAGAAACAAGTTCAGAGGCTATGTGGAGTGAGTGAGTGAGTAATAGATGTTTAACGCCATTTCGACAGCTGAGGTCATATTCATGGCAAGAACTACATTACACAATTTCACAGAGGAATGTGTCAGTGCCCACGCATATGTGCACCATACACATCCCGGGCTTCCCTAGCCCACTTAAAAGGGTCTATATCTTCTCTTTGCTATCCCCTCAGGATGTGTGTGGTGCACATATGCGCGGGCTCTGTCACATTCCTCTGTGAAATTGTGTAATGTCGTTCTCGTCATGAATATGACCTTAGCTGTCGAAATGGCGTTAAACATCTATTACTCACTCACTCACTCACCATACACATCCGAGGGATTAGGAAAGAAGAGAAATAGACACTTTTAAGTGGGCTAGGGAAACCTGGGCTATGTGGAGTGCTATGCCATTGCAGCACTATGGATAAAGGTGGCCGGATTTTTTCTCATCGGATCATTGCACACCTGAAGCATTTCAATCATGGACAAAAATACATAAGCTTAACGAAGTCATTCTTTAAAGATCTAGCTTGCTCTATGGTTCAATGGTGAGGCCAAGATAATTGATCCATCAAACAAAAATAAAGTGTGTCTGTTTACTGATGCTTCCAATACCGGATGGGGAGCAGTCTATACCAATGACTGGCTATGTGGCACATGAACATTGGAACTAGCAATAAGCCAGCTACACAGAAATCGCATGAACATTTTGCTGAATCTCCACCAGGTGTGTTTCTGGCAGGCTCTGGGTGACCCAGAGCCTGCCAGAATCACACTAGACATTTTACACCTGTTAAAGGTGTTCTACGCTATGAATATATTCAGGATCCCAATGGATTTGAAGCCTGCTTTCTGCTATATAGCAAATGAAATGAATAAGTCACCTAGTTATTGTGATGTAGATATAGGTGAAATGCACAGTGCTTAGTATCTTTTGTTATTCTCTGATGTAATATCAATATCTTGACTCTCACGGTCATATTGGATCATTCAAGAACTATCTAGGTCTATGCCTGCCTATTATCTCCATTATTATGTACTTCATGGTAATGATTTAAGGTGTTTCAGTTGCCAGAATACCAATTTCCTATGATTTTGAAGTGACAGTAAACCAATATCCAAGTTATACAGTCATATTACCATTTATCGCTATTTCACGGTACTACAAATGCAATATAATGGCTCCAATAGGAGACCAAATCACCTCAATCTGAACCTGCAAGCTTTCCTCATGATCCTAGGCTTTATCTATGATGACTTAATACAAGTGTTGGTTTTTAATTCAGGTATGAAAATGTACATAAAATACCCATTTGTGGTCCTGGTGGCCATATTGGATTTTTCATAAAATTCAAATCATGTTTTTTTGATTTCTTAATTTTTAATTGTTGATTTGAAGTACATTTCTGAATACCCTAGAGTGATAAGAGGCTTAATATTAGCAATATGATAATAAACATGAATTAATTTAATGTTTTCCCACTTTTTATCTTCGGAGGGGGTGGTCAGGGGGGTTAGAGTGCCGAAAATCGAAAAAGAACCCCAGATTCTTGTTTCTCATGATGAGTAGCAACTTTTGGAGGTGTCCCCAAAAAATCTTTGGTCTAACCTCCCCCTCTAAAACCATAAGTCTAGAAAGTTGCATATTGGGTTCATTTCCACTAGCATTGGCAAATATAGTGGGTAAAGGGTCAGGAAATATGACTTAACAAACGTCGACGTTGATGTTATTAGAAATAAAAAGTCCATTTTAATATTTGATTTAGTGTTTTAGATGTTTTATTTGACAGAAGGTGCCCCATTCAAGTGATTTAAATCTCTATTTTTGATATAAATGATAGTATTGGCTATATCCCACTTGGCATAAAAAGTTTTTTTTTAACGTTAAAAACGTTTTATATTGGTTTTCTTATTGAGTTTTTTGGTTGAAAATTGGTTGAAAAACTTTCAACAAGAAAAATGTGACAAGGACCACGGATGGGAGTTGCCACTCCATCGCTAGCCACTGCGGGTGACGTCACTGAGGCAGCATGATGTCACCAATGACGTCATAGGTGACGCGGCTTGCAACTCCAAAAAACGTTTTTGCCAAGTGGGATTGTACTCCTTTCATGTGCACCAACTTGAGTCATTCTCCATAGAGAGGTTGTGGAGAGAAGTTTAGGAAAGTGTCAGATACTGTAGTTCCATGTCTGCTTTGAGCCCATAGGGTTTGCACTGTGGCTGCAATGTTCCATGTCTGCTTTGAGCCTACTTTGAGCAGTCTGTACCAGTATGGCGGCTTCAACAGTGTCCTACCCTGTACTATGTTTAGCCTCAACCCCTACCCCACTTCTAGAGATCCAGTTCATTAATTGATTCTCATGTACCAGCCCCCCGGCTGCTGCACTCTCCATCAAAAGGGGACGTCACCTGCGTTCCCAGTTTTCAAAAGTACCCCCTTATTCCCTAATTTTGGACAAAAGCAATACCCCTTATTTTAGCAAAACGCTGACATTTTGGGCCCAAAAAAGACCCCTTATTTCCAGAAACACTGACATGTTTTAGCATAATGAAGGCATCTAATTTTGTTTATTAGCTCAATGGGATATCTTTCGTATAATTTGTAGATAAAATATAATTCTGGATGGAGAGCACTGTTGACTAAGTGGAATTCTCTCCCACAAAATCCACACTCATACAAAAACACCCCTCATTTCAAAATCCACAGAGATTCTTGATATAAAATTGACCCCTTATTTCAAAATTCACAGGGACTTTAAGAGAACTGTACCCCTTATTTTGGGTTTCAAGAACATTGGATGTGCTTGAAAATTGACCCTTATTCTGTGATTTTTGGAACGCAGGTGACGTACCCTAAGGGTATGAAGTGCAGGGGCCAGGACCAGCCCACTTGGCGACAAGTTTTTTTATAAGTTCACTAGCATTCGTAATGTTTCTAGAACGTCAAGCATTGTAAAACATCAATGAATTCCCTTCGAGCATCTCCAAACAATCAACAACAACAAATTTCTGCATATAGGAACGCTTTTTTTACAAACACTTCTTCCCCAGTGGGTATGAGGGCTATTTGTGATACATGTAGTTTTTTTTTTAAATAAATTCACAAGCATTTATAATGTTTCTAGAACGTCAAACATTGTAAAACATCAATGAATTCCCTTTGAGCATATCCAAACATTAAAAAAAAATCCGCATACAGGAACGCTTTTTTTTTATAAACACTTCTTGCCCAGTGGGTATGAGGGCTATTTGTGATACATGTAGTTTTAAAAGAACATTCATAGTTCTGGTATCAAAACCTATGAATTTCCCACATAGAATGACTTGTAAATCTAAACCCCTGCAAACTTTTTTCTCTTCTTATGGTATCCTTAAATAGCATTTTTTTTTGTCATCCTTCTGGCAATGAAAAACCTTGAAGAATTGTGTAGAGGCAAATTCAGATCAGTAGCTTTTCAGTGATATATTACAAGAGAAGATACTCCTGTTAGTCTTAGAGGAATGGCTTGCTAAATATGGGTAGTTATGACCATTTCCTGAATGGCAATAAGCTCTACATCTAATTGGTCATGAGATACATCTAAAATTAGCATAATTTATGCTAATTAGCTAAATTAGCATAATTTTTTAGTTCTTTTGCCCATAACTTTTGAACTAGAAATGGTATTTTTGTTCTGTTTTCACCATAGTAAACCTGGTGAAACATACCTTCAAATGAGATCATTGATTTTCCTATTTAGAATGAAAATCATGTTTCCATGGCAACAGAAATCAACAAAAATGCCTATTTAGGCCAAAAAACGTTCTTTTTACATGCCTTGTTTGGAACCTTTTTACCCAAAATAGAACATTTTATCAAAAATCATTGAATTCTCCATGAAAAAGTACCCAAAAACAGTTTTAGGCATATTTTTCCTATTCTAGCCCATAGTGATGCCCCCTGGTGGCCAAAACAGGTACTAAATCCCGCAGGAACCCCCATTTCTGCTTGCTGGCTTATTGTTCTTGGAAATGACGGCACCTTCACTGGGAACTTGGTCTCTTGTACGTGGAAGTGAAGAATTTCATAATAAGCCCACATGTACAAAGAAGAAATTGTATG
Organism: Acholoe squamosa; assembly: GCA_949317995.1. Lineage (NCBI taxonomy): Eukaryota > Metazoa > Annelida > Polychaeta > Phyllodocida > Polynoidae > Acholoe > Acholoe squamosa. The sequence continues at coordinate 22,902,680 of OX439048.1, forward strand.
TGCATGCATGTATATACAAATAAGATATAAATACAAGTAGATACAATAAGGTGCCTGAACTCAATGTATTTTGCAGCTACAATGTATTCTTGGCCTAATTGGTCACACACAAAAATACACACACACAAACAGTTAAAACACAGATTTCCCAGTAATCACAAATTTGGTTTCATAAATAATGGTTTCATACATATTGAGGAACCCATATATTGTGAATCACAGTGGTGTTATTGTCAGTACTGCTTGAAGAGTGCATAACAGACGCCGTGCAGGTCCCCACAGATAAGGGGCTGACTGAGGCAATAGCGGCAGAACCGGAGCGACATCTGACGCTGTTCTCCCACGTTTGGCGTTTCCTCCTGCAGTATCTTCTCCAGGCGGGGGTTCTGAACTAGACCCATGGGGTACCCTGAGGAAGAGAAAAAGAAATTTGATTGGGAGTGGTCCTTTTTTGATAAAATGGGACGGGAGATTTAAGGCAGGCAAGGAAAGTTTTGTTTGATGGGGGGGGGGGTGTCACTATAGAGGGTCTGAAATACACCCCACACATACATACTCCCTTACCTTCTACGCTTTGTTGAAATTTTAATAATTGCAGCACCCTTTCCTCATGCATGTATGGGTATATCACTGTATCTATAACAATGCTGAAATGAATAACGTACCATAATAATGGATACTATTAATATAAAAGTATAATTATGGTTGATGATATTAATATTAAGCCAATGTAGTAAATTATCTATGATATATAAGCAAATGTCAACGATCATGGAATATTTTGGAATATACGGCTGAGTTGAATGCGGGCAGCCTCACCGAGGGGAATACGATGCCAAAATATTCCATGTGAGTTGACATTTTCATTTATGCCATGGCCTACGGGTTTAAATTGCTTTTGAATAAAGGAATACAACAATATTTACTGGCTTTGAAGGCATAGATTCGTCTCGGTTTGTTTTGATCCGCCCTTACAGCTTGCTTGACGAAGTAGGTCACGTGATAAGAAGCTAGCTGCTGCTTTTAGTTTCGAATTAAATGTTCCTTACGCAGGGCAATATTTTCTTTTTTGACATGGCGCTAATACTTAGATATACCTTAAACAAGTCATAACATAAATTATTGAACTATTCCAATCGTTCTTTAACTGTAAAACTTCTAATAACCATACCTAAATACAAAAGTAACTAACTCTGTATAAATTTAAAAATGGAGGCATTGAATATGCGAGGATCATATTCCATCCCCCCCCATTGAATACGGTGTAAGTAGTACATATCGTCGGTATTAGCCATGGCATAATTTGGTATTGTACCCAGTATGTATAGAATTGACAGTGAAACTCCAAAGAAAGTTATGATGATTGCTGAAAACAATGACCGTAAAATCAACATAGAATGTTTGACAACCATTGCTGACACCTTTTTTTCTATGTTAAAAAGGGTGAGCATGATGCAGAATCTCTGGGGTACCTTTTGCCAATGAATTTGTGCGTCGTAACAACAAATCTCATGTAGCCCTTAGACAGCAGTCCATCCATAAATAGTTAAGAAAAGAGGACCCGGAGTTAGCTCAAATAAGGAAATGTCTTCTGGCAGGCTTCTCTATTTTGTGTGTCACAGTGCGGGTGAAATGTCTCAGGCATTTCCGCTCTGAATGCATCTAACCTTTGCAGATGTTCTTTTCTGATGTAGTTAAATTACAGGTATCTGCTTTTTGCTGTGTTGGTTTTGGTGAGGTGGTGCTTGATAACAAAATGATTAAGGATGACAAGCAGTGAAGAGATAGTAGTATTACTTGTATAATTGTTTGTTTCTTGTCCCTGAGATGGTTTAGGCTGTCATTTCTCAAAAAAGAAGTGCTTCCCATACTTGATAAATAGTGATGTAGTGACTCATTTTAAAAAGCATCAGGTCTTCAGTGATTCACGTATGGTGCATGAATGCAGCAATAGATAGCATTGCGTAGGGTGGGTACAATGGCCCACAAGGATGGACCTATTTTTAGCAAATTTTGGGGTCCAAATTATGTAATGAAACTCGTAAGTACAGGCAAAAGAGAGGGGGCGTGCCCCGTCTTAATTAATCCACTACTGGCATTGCTGTAATCCTGCATGGTAGACACTTTGAAGACGATGTAATTCCTAAAGTTTTTTTTCTAGTTTTTCTTTACGTTCAAGTTCATTTGATGGCATTATAATGAAGTCCTGACAAATGACCTATGTTTACTTAGTTTATACTTTATGTATAGACCTACTATAGGGCTTGTATAAAATAACCGGCTCATTTCTATAAGTTACTGAGCCATGTCTCCTAGGGATGCCAATCATTTTGAGAAATATCCCTTGGTGGAGTCGGGTTTGACCGTCGTCAGGATGTTAACTGAAGTGGGATCTTCTTGCTGGCCCAAAAGTTATGGAGCGCCCATGGGCATTGATGCATCATGGTGAACTTGAGTTATTGTACCAATCTAAGAGTAATAAATTGTGATGAATGTAGGATTTGGAAATATTTGAAGGATCTAATCAAATAAACTATAGGCAAACAGGAGTATGTGCCCTCTCTCCGTCACTGGGGCCTATCTACTTTATCCTGGCAGGATGAACAAAGGCCCTGACTAATGAGTTCACCATGAGGGCTCCTATTAATAGTGGTATAATTAGCAGAATACTGTCCAAACTCATACATAAGTCTCCACTTTGTGCGGGCATCATATATAATAGTAGATGGCAGGTGAGCTGCTCTAATTTACATTGGCGGATCCACGAATTAGAAAAGGAGGGGGCCGGGGTAAAAGCGAGGGAGCGCACCTCCCTATTCTTCAGCAAACATTTGGGTCAAAATAAGCAAGTAAACTCTGAAGTACAGACAAAAGTAGGGTGCGCCCCTGTCGCCCTCCATCTAAATCTGTTACAAAATTGCTGCTGTAAAATCATATATATATATATATATATATATATATATATATATATATATATATATATATATATATATATATATATTGAGGAAAATGACCATGTGGTGTGAAGAATAATTATTTGAATAGGTATTTTATTGTGTATCAATGCTTAATGGTAGACATTGTGACCTCATACACAGTCAGTGGTATTACCAGGTTAGGGTAGATTCAGCGTATGAATGCAGCACTATCGGGTTACTTAGCTTTGAGGATTATGACATTATATTTACAAAAGGATGTTGTGCCTGAAAGTCCCTGGAGGATGTCAGTCACAATGATAGCATACTCAGCATCCTTCCCACACAACCCTAGAGAATGTCCTCATTATGAACATTCACATAATGGATACACAGTCTTCCTTTCAAACCAAATGATCGGATACAACTATTGTCAGCCCATTGTATGGCCCTATTAGTGGTTATATGACCAGTGACGACATAAAAGAGTCCTTTGTAGTCAGTGCTCTACTGTCAGGTGTGTGGCAGCTGCACTTACATCATTATAATTGAGATGTTAAGCATCTAAGAGGGTTATGCCTAAGGCAAGAAGCAAAATCATGTAGTGAGGCACATGTCTATTACACATAGTTTTAACAAAGAGGAAGCACATTACATTACTCAACATTATGCATGCATTTAACAACAGGCCCCTAAGATGTTCATAATCTCTCTAGCAACCCCCAGGGGCTGAAGGCTTGAGATGGGGTTGACTGAGAAATAATGGTAACGGGACTGAGGCTGGGGGAATATCTTGCGCCCCCCATTCACGACTCCGCCGCCACTGAATTGATTTTCTGATTTTCCGAGTCTAGAGTAAACTACCTAAATCCTGGATAGTAAGTGGCTGTCCGTTAATTTCTCCCAGCCAGAATACCATATTGATCCCATCTCTTGACATATCAAAGGCAAAGATCTGTACTATCATGTCATTCAATGGGTGTTCTTGGGGTATGATAATCATTAGGGAAATATGAGACTGAATTCCGGACAGTGAATTTGCCAACCTAATATATGTTGTACAATGCAAAATCAGGAGATATTCTTTTGTTTTTATGATCCTCTAATGTCACCTTAACAAACCCTGCAATTCAGCTTTGACGTCCCCAATTTCCATGTGATATAAATGGAGGCTGAGGACCGAACTCAAATATGTATACATAGTTTTCTTTCCCTATGCAGGAAAATGTTGTCTATGAAGTATGTGTCATTTCTAAAGTAATCTTACATGCAGGAACGTGTTTTCTATGAAGTATGTGTCATTTCTAAAGTAATCTTACATGCAGGAACATGTTGTTTATGAAGTATGTGTCATTTCTAAAGTAATCTTACATGCAGGAAAATTTTGTTTATGAAGTATGTGTCATTTCTAAAGTAATCTTACATGCAGGAAAATGTTGTCTATGAAGTATGTGTCATTTCTAAAGTAATCTTACATGCAGGAACCTGTTTTCTATGAAGTATGTGTCATTTCTAAAGTAATCTTACATGCAGGAACGTGTTTTCTATGAAGTATGTGTCATTTCTAAAGTAATCTTACATGCAGGAAAATGTTGTTTATGAAGTATGTGTCATTTCTAAAGTAATCTTACATGCAGGAACATGTTGTTTATGAAGTATGTGTCATTTCTAAAGTAATCTTACATGCAGGAACGTGTTTTCTATGAAGTATGTGTCATTTCTAAAGTAATCTTACATGCAGGAACATGTTGTTTATGAAGTATGTGTCATTTCTAAAGTAATCTTACATGCAGGAACGTGTTTTCTATGAAGTATGTGTCATTTCTAAAGTAATCTTACATGCAGGAACATGTTGTTTATGAAGTATGTGTCATTTCTAAAGTAATCTTACATGCAGGAACGTGTTTTCTATGAAGTATGTGTCATTTCTAAAGTAATCTTACATGCAGGAAAATGTTGTTTATGAAGTATGTGTCATTTCTAAAGTAATCTTACATGCAGGAACGTGTTTTCTATGAAGTATGTGTCATTTCTAAAGTAATCTTACATGCAGGAATGTGTTTTCTATGAAGTATGTGTCATTTCTAAAGTAATCTTACATGCAGGAAAATGTTGTCTATGAAGTATGTGTCATTTCTAAAGTAATCTTACATGCAGGAAAGTGTTGTCTATGAAGTATGTGTCATTTCTAAAGTAATCTTACATGTCAAACTGAATGCAAAAGCAAAAGTTCTCTAGTAAAATCAATTCAACATCAATCTATATAAAACAGGCTGCTTCTAGGAATAAGGGTGCCCCTTAATGGTAGCTTGCTCCCATTGTAAAGCCATTTATCAAATATAAAAGCCATTAGAATGCCACAGTTCCTTAATGTAATACAATCAATGGTCTGTTATACAGTCACACCAAAAGCATTTGTCAAAATTTCGTTTTATATTCTCTTTGGCATATTCACACAGATTCGCTGGTGTTAGGTTGGTAGTGCCTACTGCGTTATAAATTCACTATTGCAAAACCTAGTGTATGGAACGATGGCACTTTTACCTATATTTCCAATTTAAAGAAAACTTTGTAGTAATTTTTATGCCCTTAGCCGAGGACAAAATGTCATGTGAACCTGTTTTATAGCACCATTTGTTAAGTAATCAATAGATTATTGATTACATGTACCAATATCAGTGTTCTAGCTCATCTGGAGTGTCCGAATTAGGGTCTGTCTGGAATTAGGGTACATGTATGTTGTAATCTTACGTTCTTACAGTTTTGGCCATTAGCACAATTTTTGGTATTTTCACATGTAAAAGAACGATTTTAAAACTTTCAAGCATAGGGAATATAACAGTAAAGTGAAGGATTCTCCATTTTCCGCATTTTTTACTGAAGTGCTAAAAGGCTTGCCCCATGCAGATGCGCCTTAAAGTTTTCTCTCAAGTTGGGTGTGTCTTATGCACAGGGTGCGCTTTTGATGCAAGGTATTGTGATGGGTCGAATTTTCGGAAATATTCTTCCTTGCTCAGGTCTCGACTTTTGCAATTTGAGCGGTCAATATTGCAATGTGAGCGGTAAATATATTCTAATTTGAATTCAGTCACTTCTACCATCAATTGCAAGTACACATTCGGTTTTAAAAATTATTTTAAAAAGTCCATTTTACACTTATTTGAAGGTTGTCATTCACTTACCTTGACTTAGGGTGCAGAAGGCCAAAAGGCACAGACAGGCAATGGTCATCATTCTCACGGACCACATACTGGTTTAGTACTGAGCTAATTGTCAGAGATATGCTGCTGCTGCTGACAAGTACCTGCAGGAAACTCTGCTTTCTTTAGGTCGTCTTGGTGGTGCTCAGCCTTGCTGTGTTTGTTTGGTCACCAGAGGGAGGGAATTAAGGCTCCAGCTCAGCTCCACCCAGCCTTATACTATGTTACTGATTCACTTAGGCCAAAGTGTTATAAGGTGTGTTTAGGGTTACAGTGTGAGGGGAACTGGCCAATTGATGTTTCTTTACATCTATCGATGTTCTATGGAAAAATTGCTATTGATTAGCATTTGCCCTTTCTAGAAATTATATGGACATTGGACTTTTTTTCAATTTATTTTTTGTCTACTTGACCTAAATTGTCTCCAGTATTGATTCGTATTTTGTTAACAGCTGGCCCATCAAGCTATTAGTTCTCCGTTTTGTCCCACAGTTATATAGCGTCCATTATTTTTCGTTGTTGCAGCAGCTTTAGGGCACAGGGAATGGAGATCCTATTTTCGACACAATGCTTAGAGTCCAATTTGTTCAGATAGGTCGGGTTACCTTAAAAATACCTACTTTGTTTTGCCTGATTTACCCAACAATGACGTCTACTGCTGAGCACCTCAGAGGCCACTCCCCATTGCTGAGGAGTGATTAGCATCAGCTCATGTCCAAATTAACCCTGTAATAACCGTGTGATGTCTCAGAGATCCTGTCCCTTAGTCGACATGGTACACCAATGCAGTGCTAGGAAACTAGCCAGCAATGCTTTCAAGACAGCCCTTCTGGAATGGACCAACCATTTGGGGTCGGCATAATGGATGAATTAAGAAATTGGGGACGATTTGACAAGGCTGCTGTGATAATAAAGCAAGACAATTAAATGTTGTAGTGCATTAAAATCCTATGTGAATTTAAAGGTTTAACCTAAAGGACGCCCACCCTGATGTCGGTGTAATGGACTTCCTGGGACCCCTGCTGAGAGCTACTCCCTCCCACTGTGACCTTTTGATTTACACAGTGAGCTGCTCCCGCCGTGTTCGTGACTTGTCATTGAGCTGTTCACACATTTTTAATACAAGGCTAACCATGGGCTAAATGAATACCACCCATGAGCAGTTGAAAGAGGAGTAAACTCTGTAGGGGGTACCCGTGCTGTCCTTTTTCTCATTTTTTTCCGTTTTGATAAGAATTGCAGTTGATTTACATCAATTAGTTTTACAAATAATTTGTAAAAGAAGGCAAAGGGGAAGGATGGTCACCTCGACTTCATTTCTATCTCTAGGTGGTCTCCTTCAATCCCAAGAGGGGCCGTCCATAAATTAGGTCACACCTTTTTTTGGGCCATTTTCAACACCCCCCATCACACTTAGTCACACTCAGCCAACACCCCCCCTCAAAAATTATGTCACACTTGTGTCAATGGACTATTCTGGATATTATCATTATTTTACACCTTTATTAATTCTTCGCCACACAAGCCTGAGCTCTGCCCACAGGCCTACAACTCACCCTCCCACCTTTACTCAATTATAAGCAGAGACTACTAGTTAGGGAACAATAACAAACCTTGTCTCCCCAAGTGGGACCCGTGGACTACCCCATGTGACCACACTGGAGTATACATTGTTCCTAAACACCATCCCACTGGAGATTTTGCAACATGCCAGACCATACCAGATCCAGTTGGATCCAACTGGATCATACCAGATCACATCAGTTGCAACCAGTTAGCTGCTCACTTCCTTGTGCAATACAGATTGCAACATCTGTGTTGCGACATGCAGTGAGCAGATTCCATTATGCTCTGAGCTGCTCACTGGGTATATAATAGACCAAAGGAGCAGCTCATATCATCTCTCCATACCCATACCTACACCTTACACCTAGAACCTACGACAGGTTGAGCCATAGGCTCAGGGGCAGAGCTTGGACATGACGAGTATATCATTGTTACCACCTGTATGAACACTCATGTCTGCTGTGCAATATTTAAAGAGGATCAAATGAACTTTTCTGGATTCAGTGTTTATCACTTCACCCACTTGTAACGGTTCATTGACACGATGGTGGGGAACTCCTCAGAATATCCCACTATAATTACATCTCATAGCCATGAGTAATGATGAGACAACACCCAAGGAGCCAGCTTCTGAACGTGCCTTTACATCACTAGGGCTAGACACGCCCAACCCACCTGCAGCTGCAGCACATCCCCACCAGAGAGAAGACTCAAACTAGACCCAGTCACACCCATAGCCCTTCAACCATGTGTACAACAATCTGTGAGTACTGGTACTGAACAATTTTCTTCCACAATTGTAGACAATAACACTGGAGCACACACCAGTACACCAGTATCCCTATCTGCACCAGGATTGAATCTAACCTTACCTGGCTACTCACAGACTGGAACCCACCCCCCACCCCCACTAAGGCTATCTGGTATTACAAGCCCCACATCTGATATACCTATCACAGGTACACCAGACCATCTGTACCTAGACCCACCCCTGGAGGACAGACCACAGGATCTACATACAACCCTGCAGGATATGGCAACGCCACGCCCACTTGTTGCAACTGGCACTGTGCCTGCCGGTAATAACTCTGCACATACCAGTACTGATACAGTGTCTACCGGTACAAGGGTCACATGCCCAGATCCACCACCCTTGGTTTGGGAAAGCCCTGTGGTTGTAGATTTAGACTCTGACACCTCCCTAGATGCTGATTATTGGAGAGACAGGATTGGATCAGCCATATCTAGTTGGAGATCAGCATATGAAAACGGTGTGGGAAGAGTATACCAAGTCCCGTCCAGCACCTATTCTGAAAATCAGGGGGAAGAAAATAATTCTAGTTTCTCAGTCAAACATCAATAGACTCTTAGAGCACGAGTGGCCTGACCCTAGTACTGACCACCTCAGAACCTACCACCACCCACCTACATCTGAGGAGGATATATACTTCCCCCCACCTGTGTATACACCTATATAGTGCAGAACCAGATCTGTAGACTCTCCAAACAGACCCCAGAACAGACACAGGAGAACTCAATCTAGTTCACCTTTCAGAGGGAGGACACCCACTGGTTATAGACTTTTGAGAAGTGTGGACGGCACCACCAGCAGGTCCCACCTAGTGGCAACCACCTGAGCTCACCTCAGGTTATTAGCTCTTCTGAAGAGCACACAGAAGTAACCTTCCCTCATAGAGCCGACATCATAATGTCTAGTGATCAGCCCCCCCCCCCCCGCTACAATCAGGATGAGCTGAGAAGAAGTTTGGTCAGAGAGTGCACTCAGGCTGTCAGCGACTCCTTCTCTGAATTGCTCGCCAAACAAGTAAGTGCCTTGTCTACTGAGATCAAAAGAAGTGGACAAGAACATACCAACCAACTGGCTAGAGTGAACCAGAGACTAGATGACATGGACTGGTGGAGAGAACACATGGAAAGTGAGACCGCCCACAATCAAAGAAGGGCAGCAGAGGGCAACATGGAGGCTCTCAGGAGGTCTGAGGATTTCACATACCAAATAACTGAGCAGCTCAGCAGAAATATGGACTCAATGAAGACTGACCTCTTTAGAGCCATACATAGCCAGTCAGTCAACACTAACGATTCCACAGTGCACCAAACCTCCTCCAGCACCCAGTTTCACCGGACTCCACTCCATCAGAACCCCCCTTACCCTACTGCACCGAGCTATAGACCACCCCAAGCCACCACAGGGACTGGAAGCCCAACTATCGCCTTCCAAGACAGCGCCAACCATGGTGCAGTAACTGCCATGCCCACCCCACAAGCCGCGCTGTACCAATCAAACAGTGTTAGTGCGGGAAATTCACACCAGATGGCAGCAGCAGCAAACACCCCAGCACTGAACCCAAGCCAGCCCGCCACAGGCCGGGTAATCAACAGTGTTTACACTCCTCCAGGGTACATACCTAATCAGCCCACCCAAGTACAGTTGCCGTACCCCTCAGGGTACCCTCAATTGGTACACTCCACACCAGTGAGACCCAACCTAGGACAATCCGTCCTCGGCCAAAACACTAAAACACTAGGTGTGGCAGACAATGAAAAACTCACATCTGCTCAATTGGGCTCTTTCAACAAGCCAGAACCTTTTGAAAAGTCTTCACCTTACAGGTCTGCAGGAAAATTCCTGACTGAATTCAAAATTTTCATCAGGAACGTCCACCCCAAGAGACTTGACCTACATGCTCCTTGCATGTACACCTTCCTTAAGGGTAGAGCAGCACAATGGTTTTTTGCCAATACTATGGATAAACCCATCATGCAAGACAAAGACGCTGTATATGAGGCTTTCTTAACAAGATTTGGCACCCCAGACCCAACTACCCTCCTTAAGTGCTACAGGAGCAGAAAGCAGCAGCCCAATGAATCAACAGAAGACTACCTAGCTGATATCACCCTGCTACTATCAAAACAGCAACCTGGATGAGGCCTCACAAATTAACTACCTAATTAATGGCCTCAGACCTGAACTAAAAAATGTTGTCCTTGCCAAGTTGCCTAAAACACTACTAAAAGCTGAAGAGTTTGCTCTCGACCAGGAATTAAACATTGAAGCAATCAAAATCGCCCAGGCCCAGAACAACTCCGCTGAGCTATGTGCAGTAGGCTACAATACCAATCCCAAGGTCAATAGATCCAGGAAGGACAAATATCAGAATGACCACAAGAAGGAGGAATGGCTGCCCAGTGGAAATTACTACTGCCTACAGATCTAGCTCTAGAAATAGATCCGGCTATCAATCTCCAGGCAAATCCAGTGATAGATCTGACCAAAGGTCAAGGTCATCAGAAAGCAGTAAGAGCTTTGTCTTCATCCCTGTTGCTGGGCAACCAAATAACAATCGTAACGTCTCCTTCATGGTACCAGCAGTCTTCACCATCCCAGATAACTGGGTGCAGCAGTCACTAAAGAAGTCTAGAGACCCCTCACCAGCAGAAAGGACAATAGAGGCACACTGGGTCTCAATCCGATCATGAAGACGGCAACCTTAACAACATTGATGGTGAATAGGATTCAGGGGACGGCCCGGCAGCACCTCTTGACCCTGCCCCCACTAAAAGGAATCCCACCAATGGAACGTCCCCCACCACTTCTCAATCCAAAATTGACCAAGCTGAAGCAGAAGTAAATTCAGATCATTCTCACAACTCCAAAACCCATTACTCCCAATATATGGACTACAATGAGGACCAGGACTCCTCCACTGATGATGAAGCCAAGTATGAGGACCATAGCCTGAGGACGTCAATCCTGAAGCTAAGGATCAAGTCTGATCAATATGGACAACACCGATTTGACTAAAGGTGCAGTATCTGTTTACATAAATAATCACTTGTATAGAGCCTAACTGTCTTTTATTAGCCAAAAGATGGCCGATAGAGTTGCCACTACACCCAACTTTAGACATGGTAGACGCGTGTGCCTTACAGTACTCTTAGCTGATAAATCCCCCATACAGGTAAATCATTCAATGACCCTAGACTTCCTCATTGATGGCCATGAATTTAGGACCAGATTCCATGTGGTTCCTGAATTGAACCACCCACTCATTTTAGGTGTAAACTTCATGACAAAATACAAGGCAAAAATCACCTTTGGTCCTAAACCCAACACACCCAACTACATCAGGGCAGTAAAAAGTATTTCAATCCCACCAAATACTGAAGCCACCTTTAACGTCATTGTAATGGGAAACAACAATATAGTGGGTAAAACTGGAATAACTGAGAATGCGGGAACTACCCTACTGGTACCTATAAAACACATCATTGTTAGACCTAGGTCAGCGCTCAGCGCTGAAATTGGTACCGATAAGTGTAGCAAACCAATATGACTTTCCCATCTAAATCAAAAAGCACATGAATCTTGGTGTTTTTATGCTCTTCAACATCAAACAAGCTGTCCCTATAGGTACACTCAACAACTAGCACTCACTCAACAGCGTCACCTCTGAAAAAGATTTATTCCCAATCAATTGTGGGGAGAATCCTATGGATCAACCCCCAAAGGGGGATGAACCTTTAAAGTACAAAGTCTGTGAGGATCTCAGTAATACTCAAAAACAACAGGTTAAAGACATTGTTGTGGTAAACAGACAAGCCTTTTTCTTGAATGAAATTGCCATAGGTCTAAATGTGGAAAATGAAATTAAACTGGAATTAATCCCAGACTTCAAACCATGTAACAGACAGTCTTACAGAATGCCCCCCCCCCCACAAGGAAATCTTCCAAAAAGATCTTTTAAAGAACAAGGGATCATTGAAGATTGCACCAAACCTTGTGAATGGAATTCCCCAGCCTTTCTGGTACCCAAACCACAAGGAGACAGATCAGTAGCCTCTGGTTGGAGAATTGTAGTGGACTACAGATGGGTTAATGAAAACCTAAAGTCCTTCTCATAGAGCAGATGACCTAATGCAACAAATAGGCAGAACAGGCACCAAATATTTTTCAAAACTGGACGTCAACAGTGCCTATCACCAGATTCCCCTAGCAGAAGAATCTAGGCCCCTCACGACCTTCTCAGCCAATGGCACGAGATATATGGCTAAAGTTCTTCCAATGGGCCTCAAGACTTCAGGCCTATCCTTTATGAATGTAATGGAACAGTTGCTCATGAAATGCAAATACAGAAATGCTCTAGCATATGTGGACGATGTAGCCATTTACATTCCAACATGGGAAAGGCACCTGGAAGATCTAGATGAGGTTTTGAAGCTTTTTATTAAGGGAAATATCAAACTGAAATCAGAAAAATGTGAATTTGGTACTACAAAAATGGAATTCTTAGGTTTTAACGTCGACCAACATGGTTTATCTCCATCTCCAGAGAAAATTGGACCAGTTAAATCCTTCCCTCCACCCAAAAACATCCATGACCTGAGATGAACATTTCAATGGAATGGTGCAGTTCTACAAAAGATTCATTAGAAGTTTTGCTCACATAATGAAGCCCCTCTATGAGGCAACCAAAGGAACCTTCAAATGGACTACTGAGTGTCAGAGAGCTTTTGAAAAAATCAAATCAGCAATCTGCACTGAGGCTGTGCTCAAATTCCCCGGCTATAACAGACCTTTCATCATTTTTACTGACTCAAGCAACTACAGTTTGGGAGCAGTGATCACACAAGTTGATGAATTTGACTTTTATAGGCCAATAGAACTTGCAGGGAGAGGTTTAACACCTCAAGGATCTAGATACGGAATAACTGATAAAGAGTTATTGGGAATAGTCTTTGCAGTAAAAAAATTCCACCATTATGTGGATGGAACCCACTTGAATGTCTGAGTTCCTCGATGGCCCCCGGACGTAAAACTTAACAAACAAACAAACAAATTTCAAAGTGTACTCAGACCACACACCCTTGGTCTCCCTGTTTAACAAAAAAAGAAAATATAACAAACGGGAGGCTAACTAGGTGGGTCGATACTGTCATGTCATATGATTTTGAAGTCAGGTACTTGCAAGGAAGAGCCAATATAGTGGCAGATTTCCTCTCAGGGGGCGAAAACATGCCCCCACCTCTGATGACCCAATTCCAATTAGATCCCAGGGAAAAATCCTACTTCCCCAAAAATCAGTAAAATTCTCAGATATCACCATGACGAAGGCTTTCAAATCTAATGAACCTGTTCCCAACAACCCTGTCTTCATGGGACCACCAAGGTCTATACTCAAAGGAGGACAGATCTGGGGTAGTACCAATAAAAAACCCAGGGGTGTAATTGCTAAAAAGGGTAGCTCTGAAAGAGAGAGCATTAATTCGATCTTCATTGAAACCGAGCTGTGTGTACTGACACGGTCAAAGTCTCAGCACCCCTACCCAGACACACCCCCTGCTCCCAGCAAATCACAGAAGAGAAGGCAGACACACCCCCCAAAAGGTCAAGGCCGCCAAGCCCAAGCCTAGGGGCCGACCACCTAAATCTAGGTCACCCAAAGTATCAGTGAGAGTAGCCAACGCCAAAAGGGCAAAGTTATCTCACAAGGTACAACCCATGGCTGAGAGAGCCATCAGTCAACTATGTAAACATCATTCCCTAACACCATCCAGGGAATCCTTGATACAGGTGTAACAGGAGGACATCTTTGCCCTCTCCATGCTGCAGTACATCAAAAAGGGTGAATTACCAGATGTCTCAAGCCTTAGCAAACAAATACTGTTGAATCACGACCAGTTCATAAGTTTGGATAAAGTACTAGGCCTATTCAGTCAGAATTACAAAATCCACCTTTGGTGACAGTCTGGAACCTACACTCCAAATAGTCATTCCAGAGAAATGGGCAGAATCCTTCATTGAATCCACCCACTGCTCACCCCTAGGAGGTACCTTGGTCCAACCAAAACCTATGTAGCTATCAGATCCAGATATTACTGGTGATCAATGTTCAAACAAGTGTTTGATTATTGAGGAACTTGTCATACCTGCCTCACAACCAAAAAAAGACCCAAACACCTGAAAACCCCAATGACTCTAAGGGACCCTGTACTAGCAGCATACTCTCACTTAACAATGGACACAATCAGCCCTTTCACACCTGCTGTGGACGGCTCATTGTACACCCATGTAGTAACAGATCACGCCACCAGAATTATCACTGCATGGTCCACTAAAGAAAATACTAGCGCTGAGGTAGCACTGGGATTTTTCCAGAGAGTAATTTGTATTTACGGAACCCCATCAGTCCTAAACACAGACAATGCCCAACAATACGTCTCAAAATACTTCACAGCTTTTTGTGAAAAATTCGGCATTAGACATGTCACAGGAAGTACAAATTGGAGAAAATCACAAGGTCTCTGTGAGCACCAACACCAGACCATAGAGTCTTTTTTGAGAGCTTTCGTCTCCAAATCCCAAAAGCACTGGTCTACTTTCCTACAAGCAGTAGTGTTCAGTATCAATAACACAGTATGCAGCGTGCTAGGATATTCCCCCAACCTTTTGGTATTTGGAAAGCAAACACACCTTCCCACAGAATCATCCCTCTCTTTGGTAACATCTACCAAAGAAATCCAGGATAAAGAGAGTTTGGTCACCGCCCTACTGAGCTTAAGGGATGAAATTCAATTGAAGGCTGCAGAAAGCATGATAAAATACCACAGAAAGATGAAAGCCAGGCATGATGCAACAGCTTCCCTAAGCACTTACAGCACAGGTCAGCTGGTATACCTACACATACCCAACTGACTTGTGAAAAAGACTACCAAAAAGCTGCAACCCATCTACAGTGGACCATATATCATCATGAAGATGACCTCACCTGTGGCAGCAGTATTAAAAAGGCTACAGGATGGTAAGGTACTGAAAAAAATCAGTGCATTTATCTAGTCTGAGAATGCCAATCACCAGGGCGAGTACCAAAGCAGTAATAAAAAGACTGCAATCTGGCCCTATAAGCTCACTCTATGATCCAGACCTAGACACCACCCTCACTGGAGACCTAAAGTCCCCAGTTACCAAAAGAAAAAGAGGACGACCAGCAAAAGAGGGAATAATAACCTTTGCCCCATCCCCAATTAAAAAGGCTATGAAAAATTTCATTTCTGAATGCAATATACACCCCTGCATTTCACAATACCACCCCTCCCCGTCCCTCCCCATCCACCCCCAATTAACATCCAATATACACAACTTCACACCCCTTACTCACCTAATTACAGCGCCCCAGTGCCCAGAGAGTGCCCAGCGCCCCATAGCAAAACAACCAACCTTTCCCCACACATCCCATAAAATCACAAACACACCACCATGACATCCTAGGCAAATTCCCCTGTGTAGTTAATAATTTTCTCCACTTCCCCCAATCAGGGAAAGGAGAGTGCACATATTCCAACCTTTTATTCACCTTTATGTTTATCACATCGTCAATAACTTTTCACTCAAGACACAATACCATTTTCAAATTACCTCTCCCCAACCAACCCACGATTGTTCAAAAAAAAAAAGAGGGACATTGTCAAACTCTCTAATTAATTTCTGAAAATCTCAGACAGTCATTTACTGGTTGAATTGGTTGGCATGCCACATAAATTACCCATGGTCATAGCGTATCCTCGGTTAGTGGATCCCATCCCTTTGGGAACATGCATGGGCCGGTTTGTTACAAGCTCAGGGCTCCTTTATACCCTAAGGTATTACCAAATGACAGCCTATTGTAGGAGAGCAGCTCTTTGACATCCTGATCCATGTTTATACCTCTGTTTACATTTTGGTATTGGAATGTTTGGTGAGACATCTAATTAAGTTAACTAGCAGTGATTCCTGTGCATCATGACGCCAGGGTCGTGTCCCCTGACCAGCTGATTGAAACATACAGCGACCTCCACCCTCCCCCCCTTCACAAAAAACCAAAACAATATTGTGTCATTCTTGACCATCCAATCCCTGTTAGCTACAGGATCAAAGTTTGCATAGGGGCGGGCCAGCCCCCATGCATACACCCAATAGGAAGGCTCTATGCCATTTTTGGGATGAGACACCTGTGATTGAGAAAATAGGCACCCTCATGATCAGCTTATAAGCGTCAGCCCACCCCCATCTTACCCACTCATCAATCAATACACCAAACTCACCACATCCTTTACCAATGGAGCAAGTATCCGGAGACCTCAGGGCCCCAATGTCGGGACTGCCATGCAACAAGCCCAGGTAGGACTTGTCTTATGTGTCCATTAGTAGCGTCATCAATCATTCTAGCATGAACATGGTGGATTATGCCATCATGATGCCCAGGTACCCATTACATGCCAATGGGAGTGTGCACCCAGAGTGCTTTGTAAAATACAATAGTTGAATTTGCAGTCCACTTCAAACCATTCTATGGCAGTCTGACTATTTGTCAGACTTAGTTATTAACCTTTTGGCAATACCCCTCTCTTCCCCAACAACCAAACCTATCTTACCCTAGACTAACCTATACTTTTAATATTATTCTACAGCCTTGAGGCTCCTGTGATTAAACACGGACCCAACTCAGGGTGGACCATCCATAGTCTTTTAGGCCCAAATGGCATTAGGAGCAAGGCCATGGATCTGTTTGAGATCAGATTGACCATAATGGAGCATAAACACATGTTCACTGACATAAGCAGCAGCGACCTAAATTTTTACCTCACCCATAAGACTGTACAGAATGAACTTCAGTTCCAGGACCCCACTGTGTCCTCAGCCACCAAGGCCACCATACTTGCTCTGACCACCCTACAGTCCCAATGTGGGACAGATTCAGCAGTGTAACTTCTAGCTACATTGCACTACTTTGCGCATGCGCACTTATCGCCTCAGTGCGACCCTTACTTGAATTACCACGGTATTACTCCAGTGTCGGCAGACACAGTGTCATAGTACACACCCTAAACCTTCAGGCCCAGCTAGCAGTCTTTGAAATGTTCAGATATACTACCTACGTATACATATACTCCCACCACTGGATTGACCCGTCTCTATTTTTATTTACCTAAAAACTCGAGTCAGGGTAAGATGCATCAATTATTAAATACCTGATTTGTCTATACCGCCTAGTCTGTTTTGGAAAAATGCCTGAATGTCTTACTAACAATTGAACCATCAAACTCCATGCAAACCCCCCCCCCCTCGTGTATAGGCCTCACCCAACTCAAAAACCCAACCTAAAAGACACTCCCTCACACCTCCCAACCAACACCCCTCCACACCCAACCAGGACAAACAAACATTTATCACAACAAATCTGATAAGATATCCTTTAATTTTTTTTAAGGGCAGCAGTCCCTTTGGCAGCAATCGTCTTTATATCTTCATAGTGCAAATCCATTACTCCAGAGCACAGGATTTCATGAAAAAGCCAGGAACTATTTTCAGACCTAACTACAACGTGTTTTTCACACAACTACCCCAATCACTTCTTTCTGGATACATGGACTACCCCCTAGTGTTCACACTGGACTTAGCATTCAACCACACTCTGCAGCAACCTGAGAGATTGACCCCATTAATCAAAAATGACGCCCCAACATTCATCACGGAAACAGCCTACTCTTTAGACCTAATTTTAGACAATCTCTTCTCCAAATCCCAAAAATCACCCAAATTATTAGTTAACCTTTTGTTACACCCCATAACCTGCAGCCCCAGAGGAGCCCCAGGACAAATAATTGGCGCTATTTTGAGAGCCTCTATAGGCCTTGGAACCCAGCCAGAAATAGATATTCTAAATTCTGAAATGACTGAACTAGAGCAAAAATTAGCCACCAAGATGTATGTGGTCGAATTAGCCACACACTTCTTGCTGAATATATCTGAATTCAACTATAAATCCCTAGGTGTCTTCTCGAGTATTCAAAATGATACTTATGATGCACTATCCTCAATTGGCTCCAAGCTTCAGTATTTAATTAGAGGATATATAAGCTTTATTGATGCACGAGTTTATTTTAGTCATGGATGTAATGAACGAGGGCGTTATACAACGGGACTGGAGCTACTTTCTCTATACCATGGTACCCACCCCATAGACCATTATATTAAGTATTTACCTTTAAAATCAATGAATTCTAATGCGAGTTGGGCCGGACGAGGAGGAAGCCATCTTGGATTTCTTGTTTGTCAATAAGCCATGTGGTCTGCCAAGAAAAACAATGTATTTACACATCTTATAGACCAAAGATAGGTTCCTGGTTTCATGTGGTCAATATTGAGATATCCTTTTAAGTTGTGCTGGCACAGAATACATGATTTGAAGCCTATATTTCCTGAAAATGGCCATAATCCAATGGGCTATGTGTCAGCGTTCCGAGAAGAAGGGTAGTACTTTCTCTATACACCAGATGGCGGGACTGCAGCGCGACAGGGAAGGTTGACACTAAGGCGGAGACGCGCAGCCCGCAGTCTGCAATAGTAAAGGATACGAGTCAACTCGCTGTCATGGTATGTTTCAGTTTAGTGTCAATTATACCACGATTTCTGGGTTGCTCAGTGCTTTTTGCTGGATATTCCCATGCACATGTAAGGGTTTGTGGCCTTACGGACCTGGGGGGTTCGGGTCTTACGATTCGGAAAGGAAGAGTAAGACAGTATTCCAAGTGTATGCCAACGGTTAGGTTTATTACTTAATGCACACTCACGGCTGCCGGATGATATCAAAGAGGCAGCTAATATTAAAAGACAGTGGTTTACATAGTGTGGAGGCCAGAAGGGCCTCTGACGTAGCGGCTGAGCCCTGGGCTTTATATACGGACCCAGGTGTTCGTCGTCAGATGTCCCCACAGACCCGGATCGGTGCTGCCACCTATCCGGAACCTGAGGAACGTCCGACGACTCGACTCACCCGCCACGTCAGACGGTACCCAACTCCTATGGTTTAGTAAAGTGTACCTCTACACCACTCCCCCAGACATTTAGGAGGGTGTTATACATATAATATTACTAGGATAACATTTCTACATGTCTAAACCTTTAGTAATAGAGGTACAACCATAGGTATAACATTAACACTAAATAAATTGTGAACCAGATGTCATATATATATATTCGATAGTGAAATTTAGTTACATATAACGATTAGGATGTTGAAATATTATACGAATTACTTGAAGAAGAGACAGTTATGTGAAACGGAACTGTCTATTTAATTATTATACCACATAATATTGTATTATATTTCAGGTATAATTAATAAGATAAGTAATATGAATCGTATACATGTGATGATGACAGCTATATGTAACGGAACTGTCGATAATAAAACATATCACATAATAACATCCGTATGTGTGTTTGTAGTCATTGACACCACATTTGAATATGTATATATGACATCTGGTTCACAATTTATTTAGTGTTAATGTTATACCTATGGTTGTACCTCTATTACTAAAGGTTTAGACATGTAGAAATGTTATCCTAGTAATATTATATGTATAACACCCTCCTAAATGTCTGGGGGAGTGGTGTAGAGGTACACTTTACTAAACCATAGGAGTTGGGTACCGTCTGACGTGGCGGGTGAGTCGAGTCGTCGGACGTTCCTCAGGTTCCGGATAGGTGGCAGCACCGATCCGGGTCTGTGGGGACATCTGACGACGAACACCTGGGTCCGTATATAAAGCCCAGGGCTCAGCCGCTACGTCAGAGGCCCTTCTGGCCTCCACACTATGTAAACCACTGTCTTTTAATATTAGCTGCCTCTTTGATATCATCCGGCAGCCGTGAGTGTGCATTAAGTAATAAACCTAACCGTTGGCATACACTTGGAATACTGTCTTACTCTTCCTTTCCGAATCGTAAGACCCGAACCCCCCAGGTCCGTAAGGCCACAAACCCTTACACTGGTGCCGTGACCAGTTAATTCTGGTGTATAGCCCGGACGTTATAACGTCCGAACGGCTAGTACATGGGTTAGACACCCTTAGGGAAGCTAACCCAGCAGGGCAATCACTTGCCCAAGAGAATGGAAATGGATCGCTAATGCTCCAAGCCCATTCGGACTCACAAGATGCGGGATCAGCATCTTGGAGAGATCCCGGACCCCACTATAATGATAGTGAAGAGAATCTGCCAGACTCTGTACGACGCGAACAGTCCATACAGAGACATAGTAACTTAATAGGCCAGCATTCAATTGTTGACGAATTATGTGATTCGATGTTCGAAGTCGGTGGTAGTACTAACCCAGAACATCCGGCACCAATGCGAAAAAGGGTAACATTCGGAGAACTACCTTATAGGTTACCCAGGCCTGAATTACCAATATTAGATTATAGCGCTATAGATGGCGACTTAACCTATGCGGTACCGGAAGGTGAAGAATTAAAACGACCGGATGTCCTGTTGTTGAATGAAACTTATGTAACTTTGAACGAGAATTTAAATACCTTGGTCAAAGCTAAGGATGAAGTATTCCATGAAAAACTTCAGCTGGAAGAGGACCTAACTGGCATGCGAAATGAATTCGAAGCCAGAAGGAGCGAGTACATGAAAGAACTCGAGAATGAAGAACTAAAACTTCAATCTATGAGAGAATCATTCAATAAAGAATATGATAATAGGCACATTCGTATCCAAACATATATAGATACGAACGACCAACTAAACCTTGATAAGACAAAATTCGAATCCGAAATTCGCCATTATCAGGATGAGTTGGATAAATTGAAACTTCAGTGCAGTAAACAAGCTGAAGACAATGAAACCATCCGGGTAGGCATCATAGCTTACAACAAACAACTGGAGGAGGATAGACAGAAACTCACGAATGAGCTTCAGGAATTACAGGCCACTGCAATAACTCTAGATAAATATGTAGAAGCAGCCCAGTTAACTATAGGTAATATAGACCCAGCTGTGGTATCTACAATGTTGGGAAAGACATCTAAAGATGCAACCCCAATTAGATACAGCCCATTCGTTGATGATGGGGCCGACAAGAATGTGGTATCCGGAATCTATAAGAAACCGGATAATGCTGCAGTAAATGGAACCGCATCTAAACCAGTAATTCCAATGCTGGATACGATAGGCCCAGCACCACCCATACCAGATTTGAGTCACAAAATCAAAGCGACTCACGATGGTGCTACAGGGAATAATAATAATTCACCCGTGGCACAACCAAGAGCACCCGGACCAATGAGACATATGTTGACACCACCTTCATATTTCCCCCAACCCGGCCACAGTACACCAGCAGTACCAAGATTACCGAATCCACCCCCAGGTTCTGGTAATGGTCCTACTGATGGACGTTTTCCGAGACCAAATCCGCCACAAAACAATATCAATGGCGGTACGTATCAACCGAGAACATCTTCCTATGGATATAGAAATAATTATAATCCATCGGGAAGTGGCAATTATCAGAATGGTAATAGCTATAACCAGGGATGGAATCAAAATGATTCTTACCCTAGACACGCTTCTTCTGGAAACACCGGTCACAATAGTGGATGCCCTGGTGGTTCATCTGGAGGCTATAATAATAATGGTCCACCAGGAGGAAACCCTCCAGGCGGCCCCGGAGGATCCGGATTCGGAGGATCAGGATCAGGAGGAGATGGCAGGAAACCTAACAGGAGAACTTCTATGCCTGCAGGGATGCAAACCATCTTTGATAGAAGCCAATGTATACAAAACCTTGGCATTGACTGCTACCGAAAGGGAGCAGACGGCATGGAAGTCATGAACTGGAGCATGCGAGAAGCAGATAGACTACGCGGATGTAATAATCCGGCACGTAGGCAGGCACGGATACCCCCTCCATATGATTCTAATGATCCATGGAAGGACAGGTATCAAGCTTTTGTTGACGAAGTCAATTGTAGTGGCTGGACAAAAGAAGAAGCTCTGCCATATTTGATCTGTTGGTTAAATAAAGGCGGAAAAGTAGCCCTCAACCAATGGAGAGCAGCTTACGGAATATACGGTACTTATGATCAATTGGTCGAATGTGCCGCATACCTGTTTGGATCAATCGTTAGAGAAGATCCGTGGGTAAGCTTCAAGAAGAGGACACAAAAACCTAAAGAATCACACAAAGTCTTTGGTTTGGAGCTACAGGACTTGCTTTCGAAAGCACGTCCAAATTGGGCTCATGATGATGATTGTTATCTACAAGAATTGTTTATACAATTCTTCAGTGGATTGCGTGATCCGGATCACAAGCAAGTGGTCTGGGACTCTTGGAAAGATGACACTTCCTTCAGTGATCTGTTCATAGCAATCGATGGACATGACATGAAGAAACGTTTGGTAGGTCTCGGACCTAATCCAATAAGAGCAGCTCCATTCCAATATGGAGGTACACCTGCTCCGGTATACGATACTTCCCAATTAGCTCCGGTTGAATCGAATGAAGTTGATGAGAAAGATGAATATGTCTCTGATGAAAACGGAGATTATATTGGTTCAGTCCATGTAGCTGGAAAGTATTACCGACAAAAGCGGTATAGGAAAGTACATTCGAGAGGGAGAGGAGGATCTGTTGCTGGTAAAACAGCTTCCGGATCAACTCAACCTGGCAGTGTAGCCTCTACGGTGAACCCAACTGTAGCAGCCACTGTTGCTCCGACTAACATGATGGAAACATTATTAGCCGGATTAACAGAAGCTCTAAAGAGACCGAGAGTTGACAAATCTCAGAGGAGATGTTTCAGATGCCAGAAACTGGGGCATTATGCTCCAGAATGTATGGCTGAGAAACCTGTCCCTCGTAGACAGGAGAGTGTCTCTGGAGTAAGTACAGAGGAAAACTAAGGAGGGGTCTCCCGAGGGGCAAAGAAGGGGATCCCAGTGACAAATCTTGCCATGATATCACCATTCGTGATGATAGTTCGCATGAAGTAACAAGATCGCCTAACACCGAGGTGGTTGTAGACACCCGGAAGGTTAGGGAAGCTGATATAACAGGTGCTATGGGAGCACAGGGGAAACCCAATATCAGTAACGAGGCAGGCGGCTATTCGTTAGCCAAGGTCTGTGGTGCCCACCTGCCCCCGGGTCATCCTTGTCTGGAATTCTTGAAAGGATGTGGATTGACTCCTGGTGTGAAAAATGACATTCCGATTGTCACGGACATGCCCTCTGTTCTAAACGGAAGGCGGTGGTATGTTTGCCTTACTGTTAACGGAAGGTCTGCCGAATTCCTTGTGGATACGGGAGCTAGCCACTCTTGTATCTCCAGGGGGTTCTACGACCTTATACCGGATGAACATGATACTCTCAAATCGGGAGGAAGTGCTCAGACGGCCGACGGCAGTACCTTGCAAACGTATGGTAGAACTTGTGTGAGACTACAGTTAGATGGTATACATGACTATGTCATGAGCGCCACCGTTGCGGATATAGCAGATGAGGGGATACTCGGGTTGGATTTCGCATCCCTGTATGGTGCTGTATTGGAACCCCAAACAGGAGTGTTGAGTGTGAGATACCCGTACCCCGTGAAGGTTAGATGTGCACTGAGACAAGTGAGCAGTATGGCAAGTGTGGCACACACTGTGCGAATCCCTCCGGGAGTAGCCTGTGATGTGCTTGTAAGAAGTGATCCTGCAATGCGTAATAAACCTGCAGTGATAGAACCGGATGTAGTTACTTTGTCAGGTATTGGATTAAATTCTGTAGACACGATAGTAGCGAATGCATCCTGGTCGGTAGTACCTGTCTCCAATACTGGAAACACGACTATCTACTTGAAAAAGGGACAAGTTTTTGGAAACGTGACCCTTTCGGAAACTGTAACGGATAGTAAGCTAAGCTTACAGAAGATAACAGGGGATGACGAAATTTCGGAAGACTTATTTAAGTTGTATGAAGAAACTTCATTAGAGGATCCGGAACACCGGAAAGAGTTCTATGATATGCTCTGTCAGTATCATACTGCCTTTGCCAAACCTGGTGAAAAACTAGGTACGACAAATAAAGTATTACATAAAATAGATACTGGAGATGCCGAACCCTTTAAGATACCGTATAGACGGTTACCCTTAGCAAAAAAGAGAGTAGCTGAGGATGAAATAAATAAGATGTTGGAACAGGATGTAATAGTCCCTTCCAATAGTCCATGGAGTAGTCCTGTGTGTATGGTAACAAAAAAAGACGGTACTATCCGTTTCTGCATAGACTACAGGAAGTTGAATGGAATAACGAAAAAGAATTCGTATCCATTACCGAGAATAGATGAAACCATTGACTCCTTAGGAGGAAACAGTTGGTTTTGTACCCTAGACTTGCAATCAGGCTACTGGCAAGTGGGAATGAACCCCTCAGATATGGAGAAAACTGCATTTTCAAGTCATATTGGATTATTCCAATATAATGTAATGCCGTTTGGATTGTGCAATGCACCTGCAACATTTGAAGCAATGATGGAAACAATTCTAAGTGATTTATTGTGGAAAAGATGTCTTGTATATCTAGACGATGTCATTGTCTTCGGAAAAACATTCGAAGAATGTTCTAATAACCTAAAAATGGTACTAGAACGTATTATCTCTAATGGTCTCAAATTGAAACCTAAGAAATGCCACATGTTTAGAAAGTCCATAAATTATTTGGGCCGCATCATCAGTGATGAAGGAATAAAGGCTGATCCGGAAAAAATCGAATCAGTTACGAATTGGAATAGACCTAAAACACCCAAAGAAGTGAGGTCCTTTTTAGGATTCTGTTCCTATTACAGGGAATTTATTCCGAATTATTCTAGAGTCAGTTACCCATTACAAGCAATAGCTAACTGGACTCCAGGAAGTACCAAGGAAAAATTTCCTTGGACGCATGAACAGGAAACCGCTTTCCAAAAGCTAAAAGATCTGTTCACGAGTACTCCCGTATTGCAATATCCGAATGAAACGGATCATTTCATACTGGATACTGATGCTAGTAATGATAGCATTGGTGCAGCTCTCTCGCAAGTCCAAAATGGGAGAGAAGTGCCAATTGCCTTTGCCAGCAACACACTGAGCAAGACTCAGCGCAATTACTGCACAACCAAAAGAGAGTTGTTAGCAGTAGTCGTATATACCAAGAAGTTCAAACACTTTCTATGGGGAACGAACTTTACTTTGCGTACGGATCATTCCTCTTTAAGGTGGCTACTGAACTTCCGAGATGCTGAAGGCATGTTAGGCCGATGGCTAGCCCATTTATCCGAATATGGGCTTGAACATCAACAGATTCAGCATAGACCCGGAGTTAAGCATTTAAATGCTGATGCTTTGTCTCGAATACCAATCCGGAAATGTGATAATCCGGATTGTACTGATTGTGGAGCTCATAAGGCAGTGTTAGCAGGGATTCGAAGACCATTCGTACCCCTAGTTGCCAGTATACTGGATTGGTCTATGGATCACATACGACATTTCCAGGAAGCTGACTCGATAACTGCACAGCTACTGCAATTAGTACCAAAGGGTATACGTCCAGCTAGACCAGAGGTCTCTCTGGAAAATCGAGAAATGAGAAGGTTTCTTGCTCAATGGACCGAGCTTGAAGTCCGGAAAGGCGTGTTATACCGTTGGAAGCCATGTAATAATGGTGATAGAATCATGCAAGTGGTGATACCACATGCCATGAGACATGACATTATGTACTTCTGTCATGGACATCGGACCAGTGGTCATTTCGGAAGGAAACGCTCGCTAACACGACTTTCCAAGAAATACTATTGGCCTGGCATGACACGGGACTTGCAAAGATGGGTAACCACCTGTCCGGATTGTTGTAAAAACAAACCCGGACCCGGGATGGGCAAACTTCCCCTATCCCAAGAACTTTTCGGAGTTAGATTCGCAAGAATCGGGGTAGATATTATTAGTGGATTTAATACAACCGCTAATGATAATACCTGTATGATGGTAGTGTGTGATTATTATACGAAATACACTAAAGTATTTCCACTACCGGACCACAAAGCAATTACTTGTGCCGAAGCTTTTGTAAAAGGTTGGGTACTGAGCTTCGGTGTACCATTAATGTTACACAGTGACCAAGGCAGAGAGTTCGAATCAAATCTCTGGCAGGGTATGTGCGAATACTTGGCTATTTGCAAGACTAGAACCAATCCGTATAGACCACAAAGCGACGGATTGGTGGAAAGGTTCAATAGAACCCTCATCCAAGTCCTAAAGTCACTCGTTAATGAACATATGGATGACTGGGATGAGCAATGTCATTTTGTGACACATGCTTATAATAGTATGGTACATTCAAGTACAAATTGTTCTCCGAACCTTTTAGTATTCGGAGAGGATTTGATAATGCCTGCTGACCTAGTTTTTGGAGTCGTAGGAATGGACCCTGAACTACCTTGCCATGTAGTTTTTGTGGAATGTTTAAGAGACAGATTTAGAAAAGCATATGAGTCTGTCCGAATTGATTTGGAGAAAAGTGCCAAATGGCAGAAAGTAGGATACGATACCGATCTAAAGCATCGGAAATTCCAATCCGGAGACAGAGTCCTCAGATTACATGAACCACTTAGACACATAAAATTAGCGTCTAATTGGGACGGTCCCTTTACTATAACACAAATTATCAGTGATTGTACCGTAATTATTAAATCTGACCTTGGTCGACTCTATAAGTCAAATGTGGCTAGATTAAGGAGATGGTCTGGGAGGGAGACCTCCACAGAAATGTATGGTGAAGGTTCCGAAAGGATCCTGAACCAGAATCGCATAATAGACCAGGTAAAGAACACTACAGCGAAGCGTGGTCATGGTAGACCCAAAAAGTGTTCCGAATCAGTGACACCCACGCCAACACCGATTAAGCGTGGGGGAGTTAAAAAAGTCTCGGCAGGTGAAGACAGAAAGAAGAGGAAAGGTGTTTCTAAGGCTAAGAAGCACCTAGAGAAAGCTCTTCAGACTGTCAGGTCCGATAAAGAACTATCCGAGAAGGGGAGATACGTTCGCCGCAGCCCCCGAATTGCCCAGAGGACTGCAGTAACCTAACCTGTATACACAACGAGTGTAATGTTTACATTTAGAGGAACGGATGACAACTGACCCTAAAGGCTTATTTGTCGCCCCCGCATGATGTACCAATGGGTAGTGGACGGATAATCCGGTGGATTTGCTTAAGCTTTCCATAATCTCCACTTAAATCCCCAGTCGAGTCATCGGGGTGAGCGATAATTACCTAAAAACAATCAGTTTGTTGATGTACCGCCTGTAGCACGTGCGTTTCCGCATGACGTCACCGTGTCCAGTCTCGGCTGACCTCTCGTGACCTCGCGGACCGCGGGGAAATGACGTCACGAAAGCTGGCCCGTCGCCATATTGTTTTTTGGTAGTGTTTGAGACAGTCGGGTCACCCCTTCTCTCTTGAATTCTACCATCTAGCAAACCCCTTGTGCGCCCTCAGAGTCTGTCTCTCAGCAGGCAGACTCCGCTAGTGTCGGCCCCGGCGCCGTAAAAGCCGGAAAAAGGAGTAGTTTACTCCCGTGGGCGATTCCCCAGTCATGGCTGAGGAATCCGTAGCTGCAGCCAAGCTATCCGGTGACCCGGATAAGCTGACTCCGTCCGCAGAAGCTTTTCCGGAAGCTTTGTCGCCTGTTACACAGGAAGAGAGCGAGATGATGGACGTGGAGGAACCCACGGATCGCTCGTTCGAGGAGAAGCTGGCTTCATTCTCACTCAATGAGCCAGAGAAACTACTATCTCCACTCCCGGCAGAGGGATCCGGAGCGACTGCGAGTGCTGAACCCGCAGCGACAGAGTCCGAAACTACCCAAGTTGACGGACAGAAGGATGAGTGGAAGCCAGCAGTGGCGGAGCCTTTTCCAGCTAGCTATGATGGTCGCTACCTGTATGTCCACCCGGAACTGCAGGCACAAGTGACCTACGCGGACGGGACACCAGTCAGGATGGACCCGAAAGTCAGGATAGCTATCGAGGGCGTCATGGCTCCCGAACAGCTGACCAGGATGCCTCCCGAGTGGCTTCGAGACTGGCCGTGGTTCCAACGGGGACTTATGGTGGACGCTGGTTTCCGTGAAACCGTGTACGCAGCTAACCGAGCCTTCGAGCTCGGAGCGTATCCGAAGCCTGACAAGTCCCTGTGGAACGTCAAGGCTACGAACATTAACTGGGTAGGCTGTGTCTGGGATACCGATGGCCAGACCTACCCACGCCCTAGTGCTATCCGGACGCCGTGCCGGACCACTAAGGAATTCCGGGAGGCCGCTGCTAACTTCGAGCAGTGGGACGACGGTTACTACATAACCGAACAGGAATTGGTGGATGTCCAGAACAATTCACTAATCGGATTGGACCGAGCTGCAGCCCTTCGGACGGTTATTGTCCGCCGTATGACTGCCGAACAGGAGGCACAGGAAGAGGCTAAGAGGGCCGCGGAAGCACCCGCACCTCCTATCCCCGACCTGAAGCTTGCCACCAGAAGCTCCGCCAGTGCTACATCAGCTACCGGCAGCACTACTACTCCAGTAGAAGCTACGACCTCCAGCACATCCGGAACCCAGGAACCGGAGGAAGACTGGAAGGTCAGTAAGAACCGACGATCCGCTGCTCGGAAGCTCAAGAATCTCCCGGATTCTGCGAGAGCCGAGCCGAAACCCAGCACCTCAACCACTGGTAGTACTGCCATGGAGATTGAGTCGTCTGACGAGGAGTCGGTGCACGAATCCTCGGTTGAGTATGATGAGAAGGCCACTCCATCAACTCAAACCGAGGCCGAACGTTGGGCTAACGCCAAATCCGGATTCAAAACCCGGATCCCGACGTGTTTCTCCGACTGTGCGTACGGAGTTAAGAAGGACGGCTCTACCCTCTATGCCTGTCCAGACTCAATCAATAAGAACGATGAGTCGGATGATGAAGATTGGATGCGCCTTTCGGACGAGGACCCCAATCCGAGCAAAGCCTATCGAAAGATGTGGCTTATGCTAAACCACACCGAAGGGTATTACACTTATACCCAGAGGAGGAAGCTGCGTTGGGCTTTAGAGAAGTGGTACGGCGACGATCAAAAGTCCTGTCCCTTCTCTATCTGCCAGGATGCGAGTGATGTCTCGATCCGGACCTGGAGTACTCCAGCCCGGTTCCAAAGGCATCTGGTAGAGGCCCACTTCCACCATCACCCGGTTTACATTTGTGATCCGAGTTATGGTAAGAAGGGCAAGAAGTGTACTACGAAGGTGCAATACAACCGACGTAGTGATCTGGCTAGACACCAGAAGAAATGCCACGCAGAAGGTTTGGACGGGGCCCGGAAGCGCATCATGGAGCTTCATCAGGAACTCATGAAGGAGTTCGATAGCCTGAGCGAGGATGCTTGGTCTAAGATCCCACCAGGGGACCAAGTCCTCTGCGAAGTTCCGAAGACCAAGGATTCGAAACTCCGAGCAAAGATAGTCCTGACTCCTGGAAAGGGTAAACTGGACATGCACGAGTCTCTCTGGCAGAAATGCGAGGAATCCGGAAAGGAAGAGTAAGACAGTATTCCAAGTGTATGCCAACGGTTAGGTTTATTACTTAATGCACACTCACGGCTGCCGGATGATATCAAAGAGGCAGCTAATATTAAAAGACAGTGGTTTACATAGTGTGGAGGCCAGAAGGGCCTCTGATGTAGCGGCTGAGCCCTGGGCTTTATATACGGACCCAGGTGTTCGTCGTCAGATGTCCCCACAGACCCGGATCGGTGCTGCCACCTATCCGGAACCTGAGGAACGTCCGACGACTCGACTCACCCGCCACGTCAGACGGTACCCAACTCCTATGGTTTAGTAAAGTGTACCTCTACACACATATCAGTCGATATTGCACAGCATGAATGCTGTAGCATGAGTTTTGGAAGGCGTGCGGTTATCTATACACCAGATGGCGGGACTGCAGCGCAACAGGGGAGGTTGACACTAAGGCGGAGACGCGCAGCCCGCAGTCTGCTATAGTAAAGGATATGAGTCAACTCGATGTCATGGTATGTTTCGGTTTAGTGTCAATTATACCACGATTTCTGGGTTGCTCAGTGCTTTTTGCTGGATATTCCCATGCACATATCTGTCGAATGCTGTAGCATGAGTTTTGGAAGGCGTGCGGTTATCCATGGATAACCCGCACCCCATGCAGTTATCCATGGATAACCCGCACACCTCTCATGTCCTTCCATGTCATATGTTACATGTTAAAACCCACGAAATTTTCAAGGCCAGGGTAGGGATCGAACCAGCAGCCTCAGATCCCTAATCCAACACCCTATGCAGTTCGCCACAGGGACTGACGTGTGATGGTCTGGGTTTGCTTGGTAAGCTTGTAGAGGTAGGCGGGACGATTCCCGGTCCGGGCATATATTTTTGTTCCCTACTGTCAAACATAGCCAAGCCAAGACGTCCGCTGAAGGAGGAGACACGGTGGTCTAGTGGTTAGCGCATTGCGCTCAGCCGTCAAAGGTAGGCGGGTCGAATCCCGGCCCGGACGCGTCTTTTTTTCGCCGTGTGCGCTGTCGCTGTCCGCTGCCGGGCGACGAGGTGTATTATACACAAACATAACCGCGAGAAGCGGCCTCGTGTAATTATCCTTCATTATACCACGATTTCTGGCTTAGAACAGTGCTTTTTGGTGTCTATTCCCATCCACATATCTGTCGATATTGCACACCCTGTAGGCTTTACCATCGATTTTGGAAGGCGTGCTGTTATCCATCTAAGGCGTGCTGTTATCCATCTAAGGCATGCTGTTATCCAGGATAACAGCACGCCTCTCATGTCCTTCCATGTCATATGTTACATGTTAAAACCCATGATAGACTTGACCAGGGCAGGGCTCGAACCTGCAGCCTAAGATCCCTAGTCCAACCCCCTATGCAGTGCGCCACAGGGACTGACGCGAAATGCTCAGTTCGAACCAAGTCTGGATATGATACAAAGCCGTGTGCACTGTCACTGTCCGCTGCCAGGGCGACGAGGTGTATTTAGTATAGAAACATAACAGCGAGACGCGCTCGGTGGAGGAGACGCCGTGGCCTAGCGGTTAGCGCCTTGCGCTCAGCCGTCAGAGGTACATGGATCGCGCCCCAGTCCAGGCGCATCTTTTTTCGCCGTGTGCGCTGTCACTGTCCGCTGCCGGGGGAGGAGGTGTATTATACACAAACATAACCGCGAGAAGCTTCTTTTTTCGCCGTGTGCGCTGTCGCTGTCCGCTGCCGGGCGAGGAGGTGTATTATACACAAACATAACAGTGAGACGCATTGAAATCTTTCGCCGTGTGCCGCTGCCAAGGCTAGCCGAGACGGGCGCTGTCACTGTCCGCTGCCGGGGGAGGAGGTGTATTATACACAAACATAACCGCGAGAAGCTTCTTTTTTCGCCGTGTGCGCTGTCACTGTCCGCTGCCGGGCGAGGAGGTGTATTATACACAAACATAACAGTGAGACGCATTGAAATCTTTCGTGGTATAAAATAAGTAGACAATGGATAACTCATGACTCGTGGGTGTTATCAACGATAATAACACTCGGCCTACGGCCTCGTGTCATTATCCGTCGATAACACCCACTCGTCATGAGTTATCCATTGGTTACTTGTTCACTAACACACACTCGTCATGAATTATCCATTGATTACTTGTTCACTACTGTTCATTCTAGCCATGGTTAATTGCATGAGTTTTATCCTTAAACTTGAACACAAAAATATGCAAATGACCCATAACCGTGGTATAAACAGTAATATCTCAGATATACTACTCGACCTGGAACTGCAGACCAAACAGGCCACCTTCCACTCAATGTTATTTTGTGATGGATCACATGGACATGGAGATGTGTGAAATTGATGCATTCAAAAGTTGTGACCAGCTCAAATCCCTAACATGATCAAACCCATATCTCACAGTTCCTATATACTGATAACCAACAAGTCACCATCTATCCTGCAATGCACTAACTCAGCAATGCATCTGTCTGAACATTTACTGAAGCAGTATTTTTGAATATGAGTCTTGGTTCATAATACATTAAACATGCAAAACTGCTAATATCTTAACTAACTAGAGTAGCTGACAGGCTCAGAGGCACCTCTTAAGCGCTGGTTCCACAGACATAAATCGATCCGACCGATTTTTTTCTATACTTTTGATATATTATAAATCGTCGGATTAGGGCTATTCCGACCGATTGTATGGCTGTGGAACCAACGCTTTAATTGAAAGTTAAGGTGGGCATTAGAATGGTTTACAGCCGGCAAATATGGCAGAGATATGTTATAACTGTATAACAAATATTGAATTGCATACAAAGGGCTAATGTCCTCTCGTTGCTGCTATTGCTATTATTCTTATTTGTTATTTTTTATTATTAGTATTAATATTCTTTCATCTTTTAGATAACTGATGTACCACTGTTCCGACTTTTCTAACTCAGTTATGTATAAATATTAAATGTGTTTTGTACGGTACACCCTGCATTGCTCCTGCTCTCTCTCTCTATTTAATGTAATTAATAGTCCCTGGGGAACATTGGGTTGGTATCTCCCTAGGGACTCTATCTAGGGCCCTGAGTCATTACTTGGGGCCTTCATATTTTTGTATTGTTTTTTTCTGTTGTTTTTGTGTGTTGAGCTCGGGAAATGTCTACCACTTTAGTGAAGGAATTTATTAAGACCAAGGGATTCAAAATGGTGCATCTTAACACTCGCAGTATGTATAAAAAGAAAGATGATATTTTCATTAAATTAAATGGTTGTGACATTGTCTGTATGACTGAAACCTGGCTCCATGATGATGTAGATAATGATTTGGTATTGTGGCCGGGTATGAAACTGTTTCGACAAGACAGGAGAACAGGGGAAAAGGGTGGTGGTATTGTTACATATATCAGGCATGAAATTGCTCCTTATACGACGATAGTAAATACAAAGGACATTGAATGTTTTGTTTTGGACATTGCTGTCCCGTCTCAGCCCATTATGAGATTTGTTACCTTGTATCGCCTACCTTCTGGTAATAGAGCTTCATTTAAGCTTCATTTAGAGAAAGTGTCTAAAAGAGTTGATTCTGACAGAGTTGAACTCTGGTGTCTAGGTGATATCAATATAAATACCCTGTCTGTTAAGTTCTGAGGTACTGTAGAGGTAGCGGATTTATGCCTATCATATGGGGTACACAAATTGATTGATCAATGTACTAGACCATACAAGAAACGTGTATCATGTTTAGATAATATCCTAACCAGTTATGGAGGTGATGTAATATCGGGTACTCTGAATTTCTTAGTCAGTGATCACCTGCCTGTGTTTTCTGTTAAAACTAAGCAACCGAGTGTAGTTACAACAAAAGTGGTAACTATGAGACAGTATAGGAATTTTGATAAAGAGTTATTCCTTGATTGGCCGTTGGAAGCTGATTGGGAGGAGTCCTATGCTATAGAAGAACCCAATGATGCATAGTTGTTTATTGAGAATCTGATTACCACCTATCAAGATGGCATCTGTCCTTTAATTACAAGGATTTTTCGAGATAACGGGCATAAATGGATGAATGCTGATAATATATTAAGCCTTATACGTGAGCGAGAAACTTGTGTAAACTTGTTCATAAGAACCAGGGAAGGGAGATACCTTGATAGAGCTTGTAAGTTATGCTGTAGGATAAATCTCAGTTGTAAGTACGCCAAAGAGGCTTATTGCAAACAAGAGTTAGAAGAAAATGAGAGAGATCCTAAGAAGTTCTGGTGTAATATAAATGCTATTATCAAGCCTTCTCCTGACCATTGTCCTCCCTTGTTAATTGGAGAAGATGGTGAGATTAAAACAAACCAGCAATCTGTGAATTACATTAATGAATATAATTTTTGCCAAGATTGGGAAAAAACTGGATGATGCATGTCACAACGCTGTATGCGTGAATCATGATGATGTAGTACGGCCTGATGAAAATCAATCGTATGATCAGGCAATCAAAGTAACTGAGGAGGAGGTTAAGTACCTAGTCGGTGAAATAAATATTAATAAAACATCAGGAATTGAAAATATTAGATGTGATATTTTGAAACTGGCTCTGCAAAATCTGATTCCTCAATTCACTTGGATGTTGCAGAAAAGCTTTGATTTATGCATCTTTCCTGATAAATGGAAGTGTGCGCGTGTAACTCCCATCCCTAAGAGTGGAAATGAGCGTCTAGTTACCAACTGGAGGCCTATATCCCTCTTATCAGATCCCTCAAAAATTGCGGAGTGTATCATGCATGGCCATGTTTACCAAGAACGAGATAAAAAGTTCAGTGAGTTTCAATTTGGTTATCGCCAGGGAAAAGGAACAGGTGATGCGATTTTCCGGTTCTTAAATGACTTATATGACAATATGGATAGGTCACATGTCACAGCGACGTGTTTTTTAGACCTTAAAAAGGCCTTTGATAGTATACCACACCCTGGTTTGTTAAGCTCTATTAGATCATTTGGATTTGGTGATAATATTGTAAGTTGGATAGAATCCTATCTCGACAGACGTCGTCAATTTACTAGGATTGGGAATTTCACATCTGATATTGAACCAGTCGCATACAGAGTACCTCAACGCTCAGTGTTAGGGCCCTTGTTGTTTATCATGTATGTAAACGATGTCTATACTGCTATACAGGAATGTAAGTTCCTGATGTATGCAGATGATTTAGTCTTTTATAGTTCGAGCAACAAAATGGATGTTGCCCACTCTAGGTTGCAACAAGATATAAACAGGGTTGGAATCTGGTGTATACAGAAACGGCTGACTGTAAATGTGGAAAAAACCAAAACCGTTTCGTTTGGTGCAGTACAGAAACTGAAACGGTTACAGTTGTCTAGATTTACCATGTATTCTAAACCACTCAATCTGCAATCAGAGTATACCTATTTAGGCTTACAAATTGATAGTCATCTAAGCCTCGAGTTAAGAAAGTCAATAATCGCTTATTCAGGTTCAGTAAATTAAGGAACTTAATGACTCAAAATGTTGCAATATTAGCTTATAAGAGTACTATTATGTCTCTCTTTGACTACTGTAATTATGCCTATTCAGGATGTAGCAAAGAGGAAAACTTAAAGAAAGCCCCACGACTTAAAAATCGGGGTCTCAAAACATGTTTTAGGTCACATCGCACAGGCTTGAGTGTACGGCAGATGCATGAGACAGCCAATGTACTCTATCTCGATAGGAGGCGGGATGAACTGCTATTGACTGCTATGTATAAATACTTCAAACATGTGGACATGTTGGATACATTGAGAGGTAACTGGATAACAAATTCTGATTCTAGGATAAAGTTCAAGGTGAAAACTCCTCGACTCAGTACTTATAAAAGATCTCCTTTATATAGAGGTGCTATGCTTTGGACGTTATTGGGCAGCTGGTACCATTACTCGGAAACCCAAGCTGCAGTTTAAGATGCGGATACCAGCAATCAGTAACTTGCGGATTGAAAATAACCAGCCCGGAAACAATGATGATGATAGCAGTAGTGATGGAACTGTCTCGGTCAGAAGCATGTATGGAGATGAAGAACATGAATACGATTCGATTGATATCGTGGCATCTCTTGATGAAGAAGATGAAACTGAGTAGCCCTTTGTTATTGACTGATTACGTTTGGAGATATGAATCAAACTATCTATATGTGACATGTATATGCTTCCGTAGTTATTAACTCTGAGAGAATATATTCCTAACTGGATGGAGCTGACCGGTTTAGAGGCACCTCTAGTTAAGGAATGTTTTCTGGCTGTTGGTTCTGGAGTTGCCACATTGGAGCTGACCAGTTAAGAGGCACCATTTGGCAGCTTAATAGCCAAAGTCTATGTTATATATAACAAATGAGTTGTATCGGAGCTTATGTCTAGGTAGGATGATAGACAAACAATGCTATAGCTGTAGATTTACTATGTTCTTAAATACAAATTTACAGGATGGAGGTTGACTCTAATCTTTACCTTTTCTTGTCATGAGGGATCTTGATTTTGATCCTGATTTTGAATTATTATTCAAAGGTACTTAACACATTTGTAGTCATGGGCTGTCTATATCAATGATATATATATATATATATATATATATATATATATATATATATTTACAAGTATAAATTCCTAATAACCTAGCCTGTATATACATACTTTGTGGTTTGGAGATGTGAGTTTTCAAAACTAAAAATTAAGTATTACTCTTTTGTGATTCACTGTTAGTGAGTTAACTATTGTCACTCATTTTTGGATCCCTATGGTAAGGTAGCTGCGAAAGTATCGCAAATATGCAGATTAAAAACATGATTTAGTGTGAATAATTTTCTAGAGCTCTAATCTGTGTTTACTTCTCTATTTTTGTTAACTCTATCTTGGCATTTTTCCTTTTTGTCCATGTGTGTCCTGCCATGTTATGTTTGGTATTGTCCTGTGTAGTCTTAATTCATCATGAAGTCATTTCAGACCCAAAGTCATTTAAGACCCGGTCATTTCAGACCCATATTCATTTCAGACCCAAGTCATTTCAGACCCATGGTCATTTCAGACCCAGGTCATTTCAGGCCCATACACTCAATTAGAGCCTGCATAATCCATGAATAGAGTCAACATGAAACACTAGTCTGGGTCGGATCCAGAAGGGGTGGTCCAGGAGTGGCCTCACCGCACATTTCATTTGAGCCTATCCAGTGACCAGCCAATGACTGTATGTCACACCACACACAGCAATGGGTGGCCACTGGCTGCCCATTGGCAGTAGGCTGCCCATTGGCAGTGATAGTGGAATTATATGATTTGGGATGAATAGTGAACCAAATAATCAAACTCCAAGATCTAATAGAACTAGAAACAATTAAAGGGCTAAGGATACAGCCCCTACACCATAGATCTAGAAGACTAACAATAGTATCTGTGCTCCCTCCACCCTTGGTGTAAACTTGAAAAATGGGAGAGGGGCTGCAGGCACCGCTGGAGTAGGCAAGGCGGGAGGGGGTTGTGATGTAGACATGTCATATGGGTCCGAAATGACTTGGGTCTGAAGTGACCATGGGTCTGAAATGACCAGGTCTGAAATGACTTTGGGTCTGAAACTACCTGTTACCATTCATGAATACAAGTATTCATCATTACAATGTGTGTAAACCATTTTACTTATCATTTAATTGGGAATCATAAGCTTGTAAATCAAACTGTATAGTTGCAAAACTTGAGACAATAGAGCATTATATTGAGCCTGCTTGGAAATGATATGTGTTACAATTGAACTTGCTTTAATAATTGTATGTCAATTTTCCACATATTTCCTTTGTGAGACATACAATAAACTATTTTCAAACTCAGGCCAGGTAGAAATAAAAAATGCAGCCTTTTCCATAGTATCAATACCCTGCCTATGCTCACTCAAAAACCAAGGAACGATGATGGTAAACTCTTATCTATCCTGTATTCAAAACTTCACATTAAATCCTATCGGCCAAGTGACCATCAATTTGCCACTGTGGCGGCATTTTGGAAACCTGCCAGCCAATGTATCTGGTGTCACCATAGCAACCACTCCCCCCCCCACCTTGAGGCTACCCAACTTCCAGTGTCTCAAGCACCTTCATAATCAGAAAATCCTACCCCTAATTAAAGACGTACTCACCCTCAGGGATGCTGCAGTAGGTATCCATGATAAATCATCAATGTTGTCCACCGATTCAATAACACACCTAGGATACCACTTGGAATTCTCACCCTGGTTACACCTGTTGTCACCAATCATCGCCATTTTCTGCTGCATATGCCGTGAGGTCACCATGATCATTGCCGGACGGCTCAGG
The DNA here is from genome assembly GCA_949317995.1 of Acholoe squamosa. Lineage (NCBI taxonomy): Eukaryota > Metazoa > Annelida > Polychaeta > Phyllodocida > Polynoidae > Acholoe > Acholoe squamosa. The sequence continues at coordinate 22,941,133 of OX439048.1, forward strand.
ACAATTCGCCTGGAGAGATATCCATGATGCCCACTGTCCTGGAGAATTCCCTTGGGGATCGTATTAAAGTCCAAGCCTCACACACTGACTCAGGTGATTGAACGAAAAGGCCAGCCGGATTTCCAGTTGACTCCATCTGATGGAAAAATCTCGGCCAGTTTCACCCCAGTGTCGCCATTACGACCTAGGGCCCGAGCGACTCCAAAGAAGGCCAGTGAACCACAGCCATCAACGAGCAAAGTTGATCTGAAGGAAGTGGCATTTTTTATTACACCCCAAGGAGGCCCAACCTCCCAAGGATATGTACCTCTTTGACCCCACACTGGCTGAGAGGGCCACAGACACACTTGATGGTAGGTTTTCCTTCGACACAAATCCTAAAAATCGTTGGTTTAGATTCATGTGGGGATCATCCCTGGTCACATACCGCCTTTCCCCCAGCCACTACCGGCCACCCCTGCTAGCTCATAAAAATAAACCAGCGCAAATGTTAATCTAAATGGACCATAAAATTGCACTTATGTGGGGATGGCAGCTACCCCAACGCACCAGCGCCAGATAAAGCACCGGATAAATCGGTGAGACACTGATGTGGGGATCCCTTTCCCAGGACGCCGTTCCCCCCAGAAGACCCCCACCCCCGGCATGAACCCCACAACCCCAATACCTCCCCCAGATGTATCAGTTAGCACCTGCCACTTAACCAATTATCCCAACACTAGATTGCACCATCAGCTAACCATAACTAACACATTACATCAAGTTAGGGCGTTGTTTGTTCAACAGGCGCCCGCCGCGGCGTCAGGACGCCCCCTTCCCGCTAGACGCTGTGCCTTGTTGCCATTTTGAAATCACTTTCCCCAACGTTAAAATGACAGCAGTCACGGCCGTCACCATGACAACAATCTGTCACACTTAATGTGTGCGTCAAAACAACAACATTGACACGTGGACTTGTTTAAAACACCGACCTACCTTATTTCCTAAAACCCGTTCGCCATCCCCGGTGGCGTGATGCTAAACTGGATCTCCACAATGCTGAAAGATAAAGGAAAAATCTTTTTTTATCACATCACAAATCACCCATCCAAAACGAGCCTCAATATTAAAAGTTCATGATGCAAAGTTAGCCCATTTGGAAGATGGGATCGAACTCATACACCTCTCCGCTGATTATGTAACCTTTTGACATAAAAAACGCCGGCAGACGCCTTATATAGCCCGCCAAGGTGCGGGAGACAAACTCCCTAAGGCATCACACCCGAAATTCCCTTATATTTTTCGAAACATCAATCAAAATTCAAAGACATTTTATTTCCAATAAATAATAAAATCCCTCCACCCATCTTAAAGCATTCAAGTAGAAGGAAGGAGCAGGCCTGAGCAAGTCGAGCCCAATTCCGGCCATAATGTACTCCGCCTTCCCATCTCCACTAATTCAGTGCTGACACCTAGTGTGTCAAAAGTAAATCAATGGGAGCATCCCTGGATACCAGGCCCGCGTTTCCTCTTGTCAATCAATTGAGCTCTATAACTTGTGTTTATGTGTCAAATTGACTGCCATTTCCACCTTAATGTCAATATCAGTATTAACTCAGGCCCCCCTGTGAAACATATCAGATGACTCTGCAGCTAAAGGACATGTCCCTGCTATGTTTCCTTTACTGACAGGCCTACATTCAGATGTGGCAGAAGCCCCACCAGACAAGGAGGTAATGAGAGAAAAGCAGTAGCCCGCTGCCAACACAGGCCACATTCCATCAGGCCATCATTATGCACCAGAGTGTCAGCATCCTGCAGGCCGGGCACCCCAATGCCACCGAATTACCATGAATACCAGGACAACTTCTGAACCCCAATCAGGGGCCAGACATCGGCAGCAGGGCTGTGCATACCCTGTTACCACAGGCCTGAGGGTTTCTTATGCCCTTATGCCTGCACTAAACATTGCCTCCCGGTTGCCTGACCCCTTGCATTGACGCAGATCCTCCATCAGATCAATATGGCAACCAATGCCAGAGTGCATCAGACCTGCTGAAACCGGAAGTGAGTCAGAAAGTGCAGACTCTATAACTTCTGTGGCCGGAGACCTGACCTCAGTTGAGCAAGACCTCAACAGACTCTCCTTGTCCCACTTCCGCCCAATCAGGCAGAGATATAAAATCAGAATGAAGGCTGAAGGCCGTTTTATGGACAAAGCACCGAGGCAGCATTCCAACCTGCCTCCCCCACCAGTTTCCACAATGGGCGGCAGTTCAGGCACTCCTAATGAACTTATCAAGAACAAATAGATTTCTGGACTAAAACATCCTTATTTTCCAAGGATCTTATGAGTGACAGTGCAACGTGACCTTTTGCTCTACCCCTCGAGGTGCTATAAGATCTACCCTCATCCTTGTACAGTTTCAAGCTCAACCATGTATTGTATTTATGAGCTTTAGTCAGTAATAAACAAAATCGATCATTATCATAATAATTCATAATCATACCTTTTTAGCACGCATTAACCACCAGCAAAGGTCAACAGTCCCAAAGAATACTACCTTGGCCAATCCTTTTGATGTAAAACGCATCAATTGCTGAAAATCGTGTCCTTGGCAACATGGAACCAAATTTTTTATTATTATTACCACTCGCAAGGCTTTCACCCGCTAGTCTTGATATCTGGTTTTCTTATGTCATGTTCACAACCCTTGTTTAATTTTTGTATCTCATGCTTGTAATTCTAATAAACCTTAGCCAGGATAACCACATATATGTACGCCTTATGACACATCATTTTACCTTACCGAGCAACTCAAGAATTACTGGCATCCAAGGCGTGTCCTTTTCAAGATTAGCAAATTTTTGTAGCAAGTAGTAACCTATATTTTCTTAGATCATACAAGGTATTTGCATGTTTCCTGTATTTGTTCACAGTTCCATAAAGGAAAAATACAAATTGTACTATTTTTATACAGTATATCCATATCAAACATATATTTTTTTTATTTTTACATATGTATAACAGCTAATACCCATGGTTGTCAATGGACCTGACAGAACCTTACATTTCTACATTATTTTTCTCCCTTTAACCTCGTGCAGAGACGAGTAGGAATGTGGGGATTTGTCAATGGGTATTATCATTAATTTACACCTTTATTAATTCTTCACCACACAAGCCTGTTCCTAACCAACATTGTTCCTAAACACCATCCCACGGGAGATATTGCAACATGCCAGACCATACCAGATCCAGTTGGATCCAACTGGATCATACCAGATCACATCAGTTGCAACCAGTGAGCTGCTCACTGCCTTGTGCAATACGGATTGCAACATCTGTGTTGCGACATGCAGTGAGCAGATTCCATCATGCTGTGAGCTGCTCACTGGGTATATTAATAGACCACAGGAGCGGCTCACATCATCTCTCCATACCCATACCTACACCTTACACCTAGAACCTACGACAGGTTGAGCCGTAGGCTCAGGGGCAGACCTTGGACATGGTGAGTGTATCATTGTTACCACCTGTATGAACACTCATGTCTGCTGTGCAATAAAGAGGATCAAATAAACCGGAATTGGGCTCGACTTGCTCAGGCCTGGATTCAGTGTTTATCACTGCACCCACTTGTAACGGTTCGTTGACACTTGCCTGGACCCCCCCCCCTTTCACCCATACTACCAACTCAGCTCAGCTTCCAATAAGGATATCTTATTTGAACCTTATTAGAATTTTACCTGAGTAAAAGGTATTTGGGGGTAAAACAAAATCTTTCCTGGCTAGTCACTATTTCCACTTCACACAAAATGTCAATCTGTGCTATTTACAAAATGTAGATTAGTTACCTATAAGGCTGTATTTCAGGCCGGATTAAGATAAGGGTCTGTTTGACTAACCATAGATTTCTGTGGTCCACAGCAGGAAGTGAGGGGGTTGGGACCCTATGATTGCGGTAGGTATACGGACGCAGACACTGTTGGGGATGGGACCTTATGCCTGTAGTGGCAGATCCCGTATTTCGAAAAGGAGGGGGCGCACCCCTTGTTAATCACCTATTTTTGACCAATGTTAATGCCAAAATAAGGCAATTAAAGTGAGGGTGCATGCCGAAGTCCCCCCCCCTTCTAAATCCACCACTGCTCAGTGTATGTTGGAACTTACCAGCCCCCATTCCAAAGATGGGGTGGGGTTAAAGACAAACCCTACCTGGTACACAGAAGCCACCTGGTGGCAGAAATAAGAACCCATTAGTTCTTCTATTTTCATGATAATTTTCACCCTAAATGGACCACTTTACCTGTACATATTTTTTCAGCTCATTTCTGATCACTATATATAATTATTACAGTGGCGGATTTAGAGGGGCGCGCACCTCCCCTTTTGCTCAGTACTTAAGAGTTTAACTACATATTTTGAACCCCAAAATTTGTCCAAAAATAGGGGGTGCGCCCCCTCCTTTTGGGCCGCGGCCCCTCCTTTCCAAATCCTGGATCCGCCACTGTAATATATACATAAAAGATACTTATATATGTCGTTTGGTTCCCCATAGGGCCTCATAGTTAAGGGAAAATTAATATATTTGAAAAATTCATAACTTTTTCATTTTAACAGTGACCCCCATTTTTCCTTTTTCAAAATACATGTGAGGAGGCAAGTTAAAAGGATCGTCCAGGGGAGATTAGTACCAATTCTGGCCACCATGGGGACACCACTATGGCCTAAAGAGGGGAAAATATACCAAAAATTGTTATATACTACTTTTTTACGTAGATTACAATAGTCCAAAAGAGAAATTCCCAATTTTGAGGAAAACCTTCTAAATTTGGAATGTAAATAGAACATTTTTGGGCATTTGGGGGCAAAAATCAGTGCTTTTGTTGTTATTGGTTGCCATGGAAACGTTATTTTCATAAAAAATTGAGGAATCAAAAAGGCCTATTTGTAGCCACACCCACAAGGATCGATGTGTTGAAAAAATGGTAAAAATCCAATTATCAGATCCCTTATTTGGGATTTGCATACGTCAACAACCATCTAAGTTCATAGAGCCGTAACTCTAAAACTAGCATAGATATTTTCTCATGTAATTCATCATTGGAAAGTTCATAGCCTTATTTTAAAAATGGACTTTTTCCCTGGGGGACCCTTTTCCCTTGGCTATACACACATGTATTTGTTTAGATATCATCTTTCTATCCTGTGAGGCTTGTAAAATAATCAGCAGTGGGTCAGTAGAAATGGGACACTATATGAAAAAATAGTTTTTACCATTCATTTCTATAATCAAGGCATTTCACACTTATTGTCATAATTGACATAGGGATTGTTTTTGCATTTTCTTATTGTTTGTATATCAAACTAAAGTTATTTTAGATTATCAGCAGCAGAACAAAATCCTGGCATGTGGCTGCATTTGTCGTTAATATGTGCAGTCGCAGTAGAGCCATGGAGGATGCATCCCCCCACACTTTTCTGGATGGCCCCATAGAAACCTCACACCTTCCTAATTATATCTTGTTCATCTGCCACAGATAGCTGGTAGCTACATAGCTCTACCTCACCTCTACCATAACAGTGCTGATCTTCTGTAGTTCCCTTAAGTTATAGCTAACATATATATTTAGCTTGTTCCATATGACATCTTTAACATAGTTCTTAAAATCAATTTGAAAATGTGAGGTCACACAATCTTGACACCCACCACCCCCACCCCTGTCACACTTTGTCACAATCGGAAAATACCCCCCCCCCCACCCCCAACCCCTCCTGTGTGACGTAATTTATGGACGACCCGAGAGCTTTCATCTTTGAAATTGTCAAATTGTTTAAATTAAAAGTCAGGTGGTGGTCATCTTTTGACAAAAAAAAACAAAAGTAGATCGACAATATTTACCTGTTTTTAATCTTCACAGACACGATATCCTGAGCTTCATGATTAAGAGGAAAGTAGTGGTGCCCAAACTCAGCTTCACAGAATTCAATGTTTTACTGATTGTCCCAATCAATGTAGAGATGAAGAGAAATTCAGATATCCAAACTATACATGTGCTTGATACACTTATAGCGTTGACCAAACACCTGTCAAAGTCAAATCAATCTCTTTTCTTATCTGCTTTACATCTTTCTTGTTTGTTTTTATCTTTGATTAATCATCCATGGCATAACGAGAATGGGTTCATAAGAAATCCTGAACTCTGGACATAGCACCACAATAACTCTTCACACAAAAAGAGAATGTTCACAATACATGTTTAACCTTTATTTCCACATTGGCATTTTCATGACAATGTTCTAGTCACATCCTTCAAATCACAATTCGCAAAACAGAAAAGGGTTACAACGAAAAAAAAAAGGGGGGGGGGTATGTGTTGTTTGCATGAAGGAAATGTGTTGAATGAAATCCTGAGTGGTTGCAAGCACCAAACTAAAGCTGATTCCAGTTTGTTGGATCGGCATATAAAAAGCTTGTAATTTTTGTACATTTCAAAGAGTACATGCAATTCAAAGAGAGGAAAATATCTAGAGATCATTCTCAACTTGTATAGCAAAGTACCCTAGTAACCTGCCACATTTACTTATGCAGCACTGGAAATAGTGACCATGACCTCTTTTCCAGAGTCATATTTACTCTATTGAAATAAGAGTGCACTCGGCTTCCAGTGCACAGACAATTACAACCAGGTTAGTTAACTCACGCCTATCAGCAGTCATATAGTTGGGAACCTTTGTGGAAGGGTATGCTCAGTTTGACCGCATTACACATGCCTATATATTACTTGTCAGAGAGATCATCAATTCTATCCATCTGGGAGTCACAGTCAACACTAAATATCATGCTATACATGTAATCATCGCCAGAACGATTTATCTAGGGTCAGTGAGATGAGAATACTTAAGTAAAGTAACTGGGTTTATTAATGGGTATCTACAGCTAAATTATAGTAAGAACTAGGCTGACATAGCCCTCTAGTACTGAATGTATATTGTATCAAAATGGACAATGCAAGTATAGAATAATTTGTTACATAAGAACATATCTGAGTTCTCACGATCTTTGTGGTCATAACACATGACAGAATAATGAAGAACAGAGTAGAGGTATCCTTATTGCATCATAGTTCCCTTTCAGAATCACGTTTCCAAATATGACAACTCACTGAATGTGAGTAGTATAGGTAGAGTGGCGCTTTTGCCTGGTGAATCTATTCCCCTGATTAAATGGTGTATACGATGGGGGACCATGGGAGTCTAATGGTAACAAAGAAAACAAATAGAAAACAATTTTTTTCTAGTTGGTCACACATTGGAGTTAAACTTATCTGGTTCACATTTTTGGTGTCATCTTCCCTGATAGTTGCCAGTTGTCAGAGTCTAACATGGTAACCTTATTTGTCTATACAGGGACAGGTGTGCTAAGGGTATATTCTATGGCCTGTGATGGTGGTAAGGACCTGTTCACAGGGCTTAGCTCCTTCCTTCGGTATCACACACACACACACACACACACACACACATATATATATATATATATATATATATATATATATATATATATATATATATATATATATATATATATATGTGAATTTGGTAACCAGAACTGTCATAAGTCATGAGGAAAGGGCTAACCCAAGAGGGCCCACATTTTGATAGAGTTGTAGTTACTCAATCAAAATCAGTGTATAAGAATTGACATTGGAATGTCAACTGTTTTATATAGAGTAAAAATCCATGTTTTCTGCAATGCAACCTCTCAATGCTAAAAGTCAGTACTCAATTTGGCCTGGAATAGTTGTAAATGAACTAACAGCAGTGGACGCATGACTAAGTGTAGAGCCCAGTGAGACAGTGGACATGCCTACAGGGGTGTTAGCAATGGTGTGGTCTGAGATCTCACTACCTGCTCTGCTGCAACCCTCATGGCGGCAGCAGGGACCCTGGTGATGGTGATGATAATGGTGATGATGATGTACAGTGTAGTTGGTCTGCTGACTATGTCGAGAGCACCTTGACCGAGAAGATGTCGGTGTTGAAAAACCACTGTCTCCTGATGACTCATTCCCAGAACTGTGTCCAGGGAAAATTGTTGACAAACGCTGCTCTCGCTTGATCCTTGCAAGGTGCGACCGATGCTTTCTCTGGGCTTTTAATAGCATCATCCGAGCAGCTGGACTCGGCTGCTGGAACATTTCACGATCGCTCTCACTGAGACTCCGTTTTCGTGTCCGCCTTGGCATAGTTTCAGTAAATGAGGCAATAGATTTCTGGTTCAAGCCATCCAATATGTCCCTTCTTTGGTTTAGATTTGGGAAGCTTACAGACTTTTCTAAACCTCCAAGCTGGTAGCGTTGAAAGAGATCCAGAGTGCTACGCCGCCATGAGGTAGCTTTACGATTGCCAAAGTTCCAACCAACTGATTCAAATGACCGTCTCCTGCCATCTGTGCTTGTAACAGCAAAGCGAGGCAAATTCAAAAGTTTCCCTTTGCTGGCACGAAAAGCTAGTAGGGGTGTCTCGTCACCATCATAGCACTGTGTACAAGCCTTATGTCTGAAAAGTGAGAGGAAAAACTATTAAATTGTGTTTCCCTTGCTTAGTTTGAGTTATATATACTCTGCTCAGTTACTCATGAGGGGTTCAAGGTCTCATAGCTAAGCACCAAAAGGCTGCTACTAGTCGCGGATATACCTCCAGAAAAAAATGAACACATGCTTTATGGTGTAACATAGCCATCTAGACTAATGAAAACAAGACACTCACTTTTTACAGAGGTAAACACCTAGGTATATCAGACCAGCAATAACTGCTAGAAGGAGGATGGTTAAGAAAACAGCTGTAGCAACGGGGACTGCCGTATCTCCAGTGTTTGATACGTCTGTAGTGTCTCTTCGGTACCTCCCAAGGAGATCTGTCAAAATAGAGCAAGTGTATTTCATTGAATATTTTGTACATCGAAAATGACAATTATATAATTTTCTTGCAGTAATAGGGATGATTAAATCAAGTGTTTGAGATCATTTCTTACAATTCCCAGTAGTAAAAGTCCTGATAGTTCCATATATATTCGTGTTTATTTTTGCCATGTTACTACAATCTCTGTCCCAAAGAAGTGACTGGGTACCCATATAAATGCCTTATAGCAAATGCCTTTTTTAAAATAGCAGCCTCCTCAGCTCTAGTCACTTTGGAGTTACTCTTAAACCTAGGTAATTCTATAATACTGTGATTTATTCCCTAGGAATACATTCTAGGATAACTGTGTTACTTCATTTTGCGAGTATGTTTGATTTAATAGAAGAGAATAAAATCGACCTAAGTGCGGGCATCGTATTTCTAGTGAAAGTATTTAAGACCAAACAAGTTCAAGGTCCCACCATTGTTATAGTTCAAACACCGTCCATTAAACCCAAGCCTTGCCAAACTGTCCGTGGAGCCTCCAAGAATGCTAATCCTAGTGTGTACTATGTGTAACAGTGGTTTGTGGCACTTAAATCTTTTTGGGAGGTAGAATAGCACCTAATCTCTTCATAATCTTAATCCCATTAAAAACATGTTATTTATACAAATAGTAACCAATCATACACTCACAGTAGTCCTGAGGAGAAAAAGAAAAGATTGCCACCAACGAGCAAAACCAAGAGTCTGTTTCTCTGCCTTTTCTCTCTCTGTCTTCCTTTCTTTCCTTCTAACTTTCTTTTTTTCATTCTTTCTATATGTCTCCCAACCCATCTATCTACCTTCCCTTTATCTCTCTTTGAGACCTCTCTCCCCCCCCCCTTAAGTTCACAAGCTCTGAATAAGAGATTGTGTTTTTATGATTTTGTGACTGCACTGTAAAAAATCAACTCTTGAATCCACCAGGCATCCTCGTTAAACTGAACATTGAACCACCATGATGTAAAAAAAAGTATAGGGGGAACAAGTGTAGTTTTTACAAGAAGCCCCATGTGGCAGTATGGTCTTGCTAGGAATCTCTGAAAATAATGATGGATCTCTGCCAACTTTGGGATGAGAACTCCGCTGTTACTTTAGCGACATTTTCTTACAGACGGTGTGAGTAGAAAGGAATTCAGAGCCCCCTGAGTTTATGGAAACAGATGTAAAGTGATGTGAGTCAAACCTTCGGGATTCAGATTTCAAAATAAAGCTATACATATGCCACGTTTACATGTACATACCTAGTGTTTCAAAGGCGTAGTTGAGGTCCACGCTAGTCGTGCCAGAGTTATCCTTTACTAATTTCATTGCAATCTTCTCACGAAAATCCCTCAGTGGGTGATTGCCATCACCTATGCTCTCTCCCTGATTGCCATCCTGAGCAAAAGTGTTGAAACCAGATTTAAGTTCGGCCTTTTTTCGATCTTTATCTCTCAGTTTGTTCTGTATCTCGTAAAGCTGTTCTGAATGGTTATTTTCTGTGTTCACTTGTCTTTTCTCACGCTTGTGAGATACATCGTGAAATCGAAGTAATGTTAATAGGGTATGACGGAATAGTTCCAGGTTTTTTACGAGTTTCGTCTCCTCCCTCTGGACGTACAATTCAGCAGCCTCCAGAATATTAACAAAATCTGCCACAGTCAGAACGGTCCCATCTTCATCTTTGGAATTTCTTTTAGGGCTTTCTTCTGTCGTTACTACCTGTATATAAAGTCCGCCATTTATCCTTGCCTCGCTGTTCTGATGGTTGTTTCCAAACTCACCAAAGACAATCCCCCTACTTTTGTCATCTTCCTGATCTTGGATCTGTCTCTTTTCATGTAGCTCTAATGTGGCTCGTGAATGAACTTGAGTGACAATGGACATGGACGTCAAAAGGACACTACAGAGAAACCAAAGTGTGAAATTGGTTTTCCTTTTCTTGTTCACTGTGGGCCTATTTAAAACCATGATGGTACCTTAATGTGGCCATAACCTGAAACCATGGCGTTTGATGGTGATTAATTATACCCTTCTCCTATTCCCAGATCCACAGACGAGGCCATCATTGTGAATATGCCCTCAGTGCTAGGGCAGCATGCTGCACCTATACACCCATTCTACGTCAATGGTGCTAATGTCTTACAGGAAATGGCCTGCTGTGTTACTGAATCGTACTGATTCACCTGGCTCTTACGCCATCCCGTGTTAGAATATTGCACAAATAGCGATAGGCCACACCTAGCAGATTAAAGCTTGAAGGTCCACGTGGTGTTTTAAAACACTGTGTGTTTTAAAACACCATGGCTTCAGGTTATGGCCACATTAAGGTATCATGTTTTTGAATACACCCTTGATGAACAAGAACAGGAAAACCAATGTCATCATATTTATGTAAGAATGTAGGGATTTGCTGACATGACACATTTATACATCATGCTAACGCATTCCTAAGGATGAGATTTTTTTTAAGCGGTGCTGATCCGATGCATCGTGACAAGAATCGAGGTATTGTGCTACCCTTGAATTGAATAATTAACTCTTTTTTATTCACTTTTAAAGTTAGGGAGTTCTAGCTGTGTATGGTCTCCTTAAATATAGTTATAAGGCGCATGTAAACACTGTGTAAAAAGCATAACAGCGTGCTAGTTATTTGTATTATTGGGAGAAGTACTCTTCTTTATCTAAAATAGTTATGTGTGCCTGTCTGCAATATGAATTATATACGTCTATTAGCATACCAAAACCCATACTTGTACTTTTCGTGGCCTACTTATACCACTGATCCATAAATCGTTTTAATCTCCCTATATAGTCACGTGGCATGTCTAATCCAGTCAGACGTGGATTCATACTCAAGGCATTCAAGAGGTGTGGTCAAAATCCAGCTACATAGGTTATATCCTGTCCCCCTCCCCTGTAAGAACCACTCAACAATGTGAATTGGCAATGAATTGCTTTAATTTCTATTTAACCCTTGAAGGTCAGCATTCTATCTCAAGGCTGTATGTTCAATTGTCATCTTCTAAGTACCTCACCAGTGCTATAGTGATCGGTGGGCCATTTCCCAGCAAGTAACATGCTACAATATGACCTTTTCAGGTCATCGCAGAAACACCCTGCATGCACGGAAAACTTACCGACAAATCGAAAACTAATCGGTGCAGATGAGTTAAGGCCATCTTTCACTATAGATGAGCAAGGGTCATCATATTGATTACAGCATTTCTGCCGCCAGGGGATCCTGCTATACAATTATGTGAAATATGATTCACTCAATGACATGTATTGATTTACAGCTAAGAATGATCAACCATTTGGCATAGACCCTCACTTTCCTCAAGTAAATGACCAGTATCAAAATGAATACAGCATGATACAAGTATATATGACCTGCCCTGCATCCATACATCATGCTGAAAGAGGCAGGCCTAGAAAAGTAATTGTAAGGCCATGTGCTACAGGTGGCTTAAAAATGATTTGCGGGCCCATGTATGAAGATGGATTCACTATGGACTTCAATGGACAAGCAGCTAAAAATCAGTGATTTCTGATGGGTTTTGCTAAACAAATCCCAAACTATATAAGTGTAAAAATATATAACAGTGAAAAATGGTCATGTAAAATCATATGGATCCAGAGCTACTTTCTGCTCTGGATGCACATGAACGCAGATGGGGTGGGACCTTAAGCATTAGTGACCAGATAGGGGAAAACCTGCATCCAGGGACGAAAAGGCCTTTAAAATAAGATATTACGAGCTAAAATATTCCAGGTAGTTCTTCTGTAATTGCTTGTCAAACCTAGGTTGTTGTATGCAGCTGGAAAATGTAAATAAGCTCTAAATGTATTATATCCTAGATTATTTACTGATAATGCAAAAAAAAAATATGCAGTTTTATAGAAAAATAAACAAGAAATGTGATGTTTTTATCATAAAATTGGTTCTAGATGGAACCTTTTAGGCCTGTTTTCAGTTCTTGGTTCCCTATGTAAATAACCAACTCATTGGTGACAAAAATTCCCATTAAGAATACTGGAATGGTTTCCATGGCAACCAGAAATTGCCATATATACTAATTTTCTATGTTTCCATGGCAATTGATGTTTCTTTTACATTCCATAAATGGAACGTTTTCATTATAGATAGAACGATTTTGAGCATACCACTGGATTCCGAATCAAAAATTGATCTAAGCCATGTTTTGGTATATTTTTTAATGTTTTACCCATACACTGCCTAACTGAAATGTTGAGTTTATTTTTTTCATGGTTGAGCTTGATACTTTAATTCCCTATTTCTTTTAACCTGCCTTCCAGACTACTCACCAAATTCCTTATTTAAGGACTCACTTTGGACTAGGTACAGCTGTTAGAGATAAGAGTTGATCTAGTGAGTGAAGGGCACTTAGATGCTCTTAATACTTCAAAGGCTACATGATGTCTAAATTATCCTGTTCCTTTGTCGTTATAATGCTGGCGAATGATTGAAATTAGCTTAAATAAACCAGATTCCTCTTTAACAAGATTTTCGCTGTAGTTCACAAAATGACCACAGGTGATGGTTAGTAAAGGTGGTATTGTCCCCTATATTTTACACCGCAGACCATAAACTTCCAACAAATCGTATCCCAAAGCTTAGCAATAGGCCTTTGATATGTATCTACGATCATTGCAAATATTCAGCTGTCAAAATCATTTATGTAAGGGTTTTTGGCAACTTAGACAAATTATATGTGATAGGATCTGCGAAAAGGGCCCTTAGTGCAGGGTGTATTAAGGCCCCTATTCTCAGTACATGTTACATAATATAGGTATTAACTGACATAGGCCCATCCTATTAAGTCTGTAGGCATAAGGCTCCAGTTCCGTAGAGCAATGATGATTGAAAAAAAGAGCTAATTCCTGTGCCCCTCCCCTGACAATATTTCCCCTGCCCCTCCCCCTCCCTCCCTCTCTCTCTCTCATTCAAGTATAAAACAGGGAGAAACACGGTTCAACATCCATTCCCCAGCAGGGATCGTATATTATTACATGTCCCTGGACCACTAAATTCAACATGATGAGGTGACATGGGCCTACACAAGGTGCTTTCTTTAATAATTTAGACATGTCACATTTGGTCCTTAGAGGTGATATGTGACATGGGAATTATTATTATTATTATTATTATTATTATTATTATTATTATTATTATTATTATTATTATTATTATTATTATTATTATTATTATTATTATTATTATTATTATTATTTATTATTATTATTATTATTATTATTATTATTATTATTATTATTATTATTACTCGGGCAAGTACTAATGCCAGCTAGTGTTAGCTGGGTGGGAGAAGCCTTCTTAGTCAGGGGGTGGCGGTAGCAGTCAGTGTTCCTTAATTTGGTGCTTAAAGCACTCAGTGGAGGGTGCATGTTGCGTGTCAGGAGGTAAAGAGTTCCATGATTTGGTGCCTCTGTACAATGGGCTCCTTTTGTACTTTTGCTTTTTGCAATTGTATGTTGGAAACTTCTGTCTTCTGTCTCCGCATGTTCTGATGACCTGGGCATTTTGGATCCCTAATTTGTTTGCTAGCTTGAACACTCTTTCCTCCTTCTGTCGAGTTTGTCCAACTTACATCTGTCATGCAGCTGGGCTGTCCTATATTCAATATTGTATTGCCGGGTACAGACACGCAAGGCTCTGTTTTGAAATACATGAAGCTGGTCTGTGCGTGTCTTTTTCGCTCCATCAATTATATGGCCTCAGCTTGTACAGTCTAAAATTTGCCAACAGTACTTTTTGTTCCGTATTTTTGACAAATTTATCAAGTTTTAGGTGACTGTCCAGGGTTATACCGAAGTACTTGTATTCGTCTGGGGAGTCTAAATCTACACCTCCTATCTGGATTTTGTGTTCTTTCGCTAGGGCAACTGGGCATTTTTCTCCATACCAGACTCTTTGGGTTTTCTTGGTATTGATTGTCATGCCATTGGTGTTACACCAACTAACAAGGCTGTTCACATCCTGTTGTAGGAGGTTGCATGCAATCTAGGGGTCTTCATGGGAGACTGTTAGGACAATATCGTCAGCATACATTTTGATATCAGCGAGTTTTGGCGTATTTGCTATATCGTTTATGAACAAGATAAAGAGAAGCAGTCTAAGGATAGATCCTTGTGGGACCCCAAAGAGAACATTATTTTCTTTTGTTTTGACACCATTAAGAAGAACTGCTTGTTTCCTGTTTTGCAGGTAGCTGGCGACCCATAGGATCACCCCCGTAAAAGGCGACAAACTTGGGGTTTCTTGTGGCTTGGGGTGAGCATGTGGGCAGCTGGTGTCCATATGCGCGGGCCCAGGCCCACATGCTTGTCATTTGCCATGGGATTCCCCCTCAGTGAACCACGTCTGAGTGATCAAAGGCCGTAGTTTGTCTGGCCCTGCCTATGGGACCAGGCAAATAAAAGAACACTTGCTATTCTTTGAAAAGAGTAGGGGAATGAAGCCCCAGTAGCGGTTTTCCCCCTTACCCCTCCTCATAGATTCGGTCATTCATCTCATAGATTCGGTCATTCATAGATACGGTCACTGCTGTGTCGGGCAAACAGCATATAAATACCTGTCCAAACAGAAAAGAAAGGACTTAATGTCCAAGAAACTTTGAATGTCTGAGTACCTTTATGCCTGCCGGACGTAAAAGTAAACAAACAAACAAACAGGAGTTCTATTTCCTCTTTTGGCCTATGTCTGCTATTGACCTTAGATTTTGGTGCTATTAGTCTGTTCAAGTGGTGCCAGAAAGCCTTTGGGTCATCCTTGTGTCTTTCTAGGGTATCCTTCACTTGGTTGCTCTTTGCGTCCCTGCATGCCTTGTTTACCTCATTCTTTTTGGTGTTTGCTTCGTCAAGAGTTATAGTATCTAGTTTATTCCTATACTCTGCGACAGTTGCTCTTTTGTCTGCTTTTTTTTCTCGGATCTCAGTAGTCATCCACTCATTCTGGGTAGCACGGCATTTGATCTTTCTTAAGGGGCAGTGCCTGTCTAGGTATTGAGTTATTCTCTTGGTGATGATATCCCATTGCAGTGAAGGGTCTGTCAATGCATAGAATCAGTCCCATTCATCATCTGCGAGATCTTCTCTGAGCTCAGTCCCCGAGTAGTATTTATAAGATCTACCCATAAAGCTTGTCATGGGGCATTTTTGGCCCAGCTCCTGCTGGGTCATTGGAGGCGGGTTTTCAACATTTTTGGTCGATCAAAATTTAAGTGGGAATTTCTTATACAAAGAAGGGATCTATAAATCAATGGAAAGTTTATAAATTTTCTTTAGATCTTTGTCTTTCTGTAGATGGTAACAATTCCTGGAAAAAAATTCTTTTACCTATGAAAAAAAGCTGAAGAAAAAACTTCTTACGAAAATGAGGCTCCATAGGATTGCATTGGGAGGTCCATTTTGGCGGTCGACAGGGGGTCAAAATAACACATTGACTTCTATGGGAATAGGGCAATTAAGACGCTTTTTTTCAGTAGGTAAGGTGGAATTTCCAGGCCAGGACGGGTTAAGACCGTTGATATATGAGTGTGTAAATCAGACCACCATTTTTTTGTTATGTCGACCGCCTCCCTTGCAGTCTGGAGACTTGACGCATGCGCGCAGAGTAACCGGTCGTCAGATTTGATTTTATAACAGTAAATGGATAGTGTGTATTTGATTCAAATCGATCAATATTGCCCGAAATGAATGGATTATATTCAAAAACTTGTAACCGTCGGGCCACCCGTTGGTAAGCCTGTCGGGTTATCTGTCTATGCGACTGTGATACTTAGAGACAACAACACAAGGAACTTAGAACACAGACGTACAACTTTTTAGTCCAATAAAATGTAAGGGAAACTCCACTTGTTTTCTGTCTTTTGTTTCATAAAACAATTAGTCTGTAGAAGTCCAATAGGGGTAGGATATAATATAGTTAGAAGCTCCATAGTAAAAGTCCAGCTTCACTGTGAGCAACATATGGCAGGTATCCTCCCACAGGCTAGTAAATAACAGTTTATGACTGATAATCACGAATCGTCGTTAACTGGCCTGTTCTTGTTCTCCCTTTAACAAAAACTTGAAATGAAGTAATATAAGTGTCTTTATCATTTATTCTGGTCGGGATGGGATAGAGCTACAAGGGGTATATGGGTTTTGCATATCTACGAGGCATATTTAGAGAGCTAGAGGGCTATAACTGCCCAAAATGAGGGTTTTTTCGAACAAAAACACAATAATCTCAAGTGCAACTTGCAAATAATAAAAAATGCTGGGGCATAGGTTCCTTTTTTGGATTTGGTTTTTCCCCTAGAGCACAGGGAAAATTTTAAGATCAAATAGGAATATGTGGCCACTGTCGTTATTATGCTGGGTCACTGAAGGTACATGGGCAGTTCTACACTAGACCCGAGAGAGACCCTAACATAGCAACCATGCTCTATTATTCATATAGCACAGAGATAATATAGATGTACCATGCGAAGCCTTAACATGTACCTAGATGCATGAAAAAAAAATTGGAAGTCTAGCTCCCATATCATGGTCTGGGTAGTCCATCCAATTTAGATGACACAGTTGGGGTAGTTTCGCGTTAGACCCGAGAGAGACCCTTCATGTCAGTCTGTCTCCAGTGTATAATATATTTAACTATTATCTCTTACATGTTGATTGACCTTTGTATCAAAGTATCTTGGTCTGTTAGTATCAATCCCTCACTCCATAAAGTCTCAGAGATATAGTACCATAACTGGCGATTGGAACCGAGAGAGACCCTAGACCCGAGAGAGCCCCTAGCGTCAAACAGTTGAATTACCGTCGATGCGCCATCTAGCGTTTTCGTATGAACATTGCACGGCAGGGTTGCAACGGATTCAAGCCAGAGGACACACGGACGACCATAACAAGGTGAGAAATCGATAAATAATGTTCTTATTTTGATGGTTTTTGACATATATAAAGCAAAATTAACTAGTTTAACATGTATGGAACATAATTTAGATCAATTTGAAGGGGAAATATGGTAGAAAGACAAAAGCTGACCGACCGATAGGCCGGCGTTCGTAGCGTGTAAATGCTCTAGTATAAGCGGGTCTCTCTCGGTTCTAATTTTTGGGTCTCTCTCGGTTCTGATACAAAGTTTGGTGTAATTGCTGTGTACTACGTCATTCCCCTCCAATGCTATATCAATGCTATAGCTCAAACATCTATATTTTGTACGTATCAGAACCAAAAGAGACCTGTCTCAATACTATAGTATAGGCGGGTCTCTCTCGGTTCTAAATTTCAGGTCTGATAGATGTTTGGCTGTATTCTTTTCTATATTTTGGGTCTCTCTCGGGTCTGATGCGTAAGCTCTATGGTCTATGTGTTTGATGTTAAATGTATCTTCTTCTTCAGATGCCTTACAAAGACCGATCCTCTGCAGCAGCTAAGGCTTCGGCCAAGAAATCTAACGCAAAATATAGGAAGAAAACCAAGGGGGACCCGGTGCGTTCTGCCGCTGTAGCAGCCTCACATGCTGTGAGTATAGAATAACTATATATAATTTTCAATAAATATAAAGCGCAAGTAAATCTGAATATATATGTTGAATGACTGTCCCTAGATGCCTGAGAGAAATCCCAGCCTGAGTTATAGTGAAGTTAATTTATAAATTTCCATGTTTTTATTTTTTGCAGAAGTTTGATGCCACACGCCCATACAGGGATTTGACTGAGGAGGGCAAGGAAGAGAAGAGAAGTTCAAAGCGACGCTCCTACTACAAGACCAAGGAGAAGAAAGCCGGTAAGAAAATCTTATAAGTTTTATTAATAATAATATTTTGTAAACACCTACAGATTTGGTAGAGCCCCCCCCGTGTACCTCTTCAGTCTGTTATTCTCTTGCCTTTGGTTTTTAATGTGTTTTAATACTCTTTCCTCTTTAGCTACCGAGAAAGACTTTTGGACAGCTGCAGGGGACGCTCCTCTGGCTGCCCCCATCCCGGATGATGGCGCCCCTGGGCCTGCTGCTGCTGACCCCGGGCCTGCTGCTGCTGACCCCGCGCCTGCTGCTGCTCGCCCCGCGCCTGATGCTGCTGCCCCCGTCCAGAAGAGGAGATCACGCCGGGCAAAGGGAGGGTGTGCCGCCCCACCGCTGCCACTCCCCGAGAAGCGCAGGAGGACTACCTCTGCCCCTGCAAGCTCCACCACCACCACACCTGCCTCCACCACCACCGCATCTGCCTCCACCACCACCTTAGCTTCCACAGCTACCACAGGGAGCAGGACACGCAGGAAGGGCCCCAGCTCCGCAGGAGGTTCTTGGTAAGTAGTCCATTACTATTGACATCATCCACCTGTATTGGTAGATATCTCTATAGCCCTGTTCCTACAGTTAGGGTCTCTCTAGGGTCTAGTCTGTTACTATGGACATCATCCTCCTGCACATAGGGTCTCTCTAGGGTCTAGTCCGTTACTATTGACATCATCCTCCTTGCAAACATTTAATGTCTCCAGTACAGGAGCATTATCTAGACACAGTTAGGATGTCTTATAATATAGACATTAAATATTTATAACTATTTATATTTTCAGCTTGACAGAGGATGCACCAGTAATGGCCAGCACCGGCAGCAGTGACCCCCCCGTGGCCAGCACCTCTACAGGTAGGAGGAAGGGACAGCCCCGAGCCACCCCTTCAGCAGCAGCTGGTCGGTCAGTATTGCTTTTTACTTCCTATAACATAACCAGTAGGTAAAAGTTAAAACCATATCTCTAATAACCAAAGAATATAGCTTGTCCCCTGATGTAGACCCTCCAGTACAGGAGTATGTACATAGATCTATGCAACATGTACATGTGTGCACATGTATGACAACATTAGATTCATGTTTAATATGTTTAACTACATACATGTGTTGTTATTGAATTTCTGTGCAGGATACCTGAGTCCACCCCTGTCTCCCACTTCAACCTGTGACACCTTTGGAAGAATGAAACTGCTTAATTTCATTTTTAATCTCACATTGCGAGTGACACATACTTTTTACCTGGTAGACTGGAGGTCACTAGATGTTTGCTGGGTTCCCTTATATTTGAAATAGGTATGAGTGACATGTGGATACCTACGGTGTGTCGGGTTCTGCCTGGCGAACAACGAAGCATGTCTCACATATCTAGGAACCTCTCAGATGTCACAGTATCTGAATCTCAGCACCCTGCTACTATGGTGTTTTTTTTTGTGTGTCATTGGCTATCTTGATGTAACTTATGTGAGGTCAAAAAAGGAAATTAAGCAGGCACTCTTAATCCATAACCTAAAGTGTAGCAGTGTGCTTTACAAGTGTAGACAAATTAAACTACACACATAAAGTATCATCCTCCTGTATTGGTGGATATGTCTAGGGCCCTGTTCCTGCAGTTAGGGTCTCTCTAAGGTCTAGTCCGTTACTATGGACATCATCCTCCTGCACATAGGGTCTCTCTAGGGTCTAGTCCGTTACTATGGACATCATCCTCCTGCACATAGGGTACATTTAAGGTCTAGTCCTTGCAAACATTTAATGTCTCCAGTACAGGAGCATTACAGTAATAGCCAAGAGGAACATGTCTCACCCAATACCTCAAGTCTGTTACATGTGTGTACCCTCAACCTTTTCAGCTCTGTCAGCCCAGTGACACCCCCTGCTGCAGCCGAGAGGGAGCCTTCGCCAGACTACATCCCCCATCGGTAATTATTTTTTTTTCATTATTTCCTTTATGTTTGCAATAATAAATCTGACTTCATTCCAGGTGGCAACCAGGGATCAACACAACTACACACTTAAAACTATTATTTTGTCAAGTGATTTGTTTAATTAACCAATACTTTGTTGTGTTGTGTTCTGTTTCTTAATGAAATTCCTTTTCTTACAGAGTGAGGACGGTCGAGGAGCTCCCGGTGGAGAGGGTGCCTCTGAGGTACAACCTCAGGGGCCAACTCCACGTCACCTACTACACGGGCAGGGTGCTCGGCCGTGTAGTTAAGAAGGAGCCAGCGAGCAGTGAAGAGGAAGCCTAATTTTGTTTTTGTTTTTATTTTACTGAAGCCTGGAGCTGCCATTTTTCTTACTGTTAATTTAAAACTAACGAAAGTCTATGTATATATTTATATCTATCTATCTAAAGGAAAGTGTAATTCAAGTTTCATTCATATAGATCTATGAATATCTATCTATATATATTTAAAAGAGATATATAAAGTTCTCCTTAAAAGAGACATCTATTTAATAGAGTATTTAATAGAGATAACTATGTTATAAAATAAAAGTATCTATTTTTCTCACTACATATACTTTTGTCTTGTGGTTCTTTTGAATTAAACACATAGATCCACTCAGTTACTGTGGACATCATCCTCCTGCAGTTAGGGTCTCTCTAGGGTCTGATCCATGATGACTTTACTTACCTTTTGGACTATCTTTACCTTCTAGGTTGGTTGTCTCGATGCCCTTCCACAAAACACCATTTTCCAAGCTCCCAAAGGCTCGCAAGATGAGGAGGGAGATGGATGCAATGGAGCTCGAAATTGCAGAGCTGCGTAAGGCTGTCCGTCTGCAGAAAGGAAGCTCTACCTCAAGCCCCAAGCTCAGCTCCGCTCCCTCCTCAAGCCCCAAGTCAAGCTCCACATATGCAAACCCCAGCCCAAGAGACCCAAGCCAACTACACTGGGTAGACCCTGTATACCCAGTGCAGCAGGAAGTGATGGAGGCCCAACAACTGCCTGCTGCCACACCGCAGCCTGCTGCCACTGATGCTCCGCAGCTGGCTGGACCAGCTGCACCACAGCCTGCTGCCACTGATGCTCCGCAGCTGGCTGGACCAGCTGCACCACAGCCTGCTGCCACTGATGCTCCGCAGCTGGCTGAACCAGCTGCACCACAGCCTGCTGCCACTGATGCTCCGCAGCTGGCTGAACCAGCTGCACCACAGCCTGCTGCCACTGATGCTCCGCAGCTGGCTGAACCAGCTGCACCACAGCCTGCTGCTCCTGCTCCCCCACTTACCCCAACAACAGAAACCATCCATGTGTTGGCGGCAATGGATGTTACCCCGAACGCTGACCGCTTGAAAGCTCTCACGAGCTACATCATGGTCAGCCAGCAGGTGCGTAAGACATCCACAAAAATTAAACAAAAGCTGATGCACTCACCTGCCACCAAAAAGGTCTATGGGCAGCAAGGCAGGCTGTTAAAAAATGTAGGCCTTTCCCCCGACTATATCTTCCGGGAAAAGGAGAGTTCAAGGAAGAGGCTGGAGGATGCAGAAAACACCAGGAAACATGTCCTTGAGTTCCTCACACGAGAAGACGTTAGTTACGAGTTGCCCGACAAAAAGCATGCAACTAAGAAGGGGCAGCAGAAGTATGCCCTCTCAGACACCCTGGTCAACCTCCACATGAGGTACTGTGCAGAATTCAAATCAGACCTGTCATTTGCCACCTTCCGCAGAGCCAGACCGATATGGTGCAAGCTGAACCACTTCCTTAAGAGGTCTGTCTGTCTCTGCAAACATCATGCCAACATGGGCCTCATGTTGGAGGTTGTACCAGGGCTTCCTAACTCAACATCACAGTTACTGGAGTCTTTCACCGATGGGGAGATCATGGAGAAGATCAACAACCTGCCAGGGACACACGTGTCATACAGCACATGGGATAAGGTCACCAAAAAATACAACGACAAAGATGTCACTTACACCAAGCTGATCAAGGTACTAGACACAAAGGCAGACTTCATGACGAAATTCACAAGTGCACTGCCCAAATTCCGGGCCCACTGCTCAAGAGTTGCTGCCCAGTTCAGTCAGTGCCAGGCACTCCGCGACAATCTCCCGAATGGTCACTGTATAATCCAGATGGATTATGCAGAAAACTGGAACTGCTCTTACCTCCGGGAGATTGCCGCAGCTTATTATTCGAAAGACCAAGTTACCCTTCACCCTATGGTGGTGAAGGTAAAGGCAGCCAATGGAGACCTGGAAACCATCACATTTGTCGGTGTGACTTCTGTCACAAACCACACGTTTCCGACCACCTGGGTCTTCATTGGCCAGCTGGTGGAAATCCTGAAGAAGTCACATGGTATTAATTTTGTCCATTTTGTCACTGACTCGCCCAGCAGTCAGTACCGCAACCGGTACACCATTCAAATGGTGGCCCGGTTTCAAGGTATCTTCAGCCTCGGAGCTGCCTGGAACTGGCTCGAGTCGGGCCATGGGAAGGGTGCATGCGATGGGGTCGGAGGTACCCTGAAGCGGCTGGCTGATCGGCTTGTGAAGTCCAGCTCCATCATCCAGAATGCTGAGGACTTCACTGAGGTGGTGGGTCCAGCCACCAAAGTGAAGATCCTGTACGCTTCGGCAGATGATATCAAGGCAGCCGAGCAGGAGGTGGCTGATTGGAAGAGCCCTGCCCTTCATGGCATTCTCTCTGTCCACCAGGCAGCATGCCACAACAGCAAGATAATGGTGAGGGAGACGAGCTGCTACCAACCGTGCTGCTTGTCGGAGGACGGCTTCCACCCCTCATGTGCTAAATGGAGGCAGACGCGAGTAGCACAGGTTGGTGAGGTGGTTGAGGAGGTCCAGGATGAGTGGGAGGAGTGGGACTCTGGTTATGACACCACCGCAGAGGATGACCGCCCTCTCATCATCCTGCAGCAGGAGCTGCGTGATGAGGATGATAACATCCCCCTCGCTCAACTGCTCCATGAGGATGAGGATGACATCCCTCTCGCCCAGCTGCCTGCCAGTGAGGATGAGGATGACATCCCTCTCGCCCAGCTGCCGGACACAGAAGATGAGGATGACGTCCCCATCACCCAGCTGCAGCCCATCCGGCGTTCGACCAGGTGTCAGACTCGTCGCACTTGTCGTCATTGAGCATTGCTTATATAAGGATGATACTGTGGGCATTGTCCTCCATTGGGTCATTTAGGTGGGCATAACCCTCCATGATAATGTTAGGAAAATGAATTAAGTAATTGGCATGATTATAATGAAACATAAATGAATGAAGTAATTGCAATGATTATATAAATAATGTACCATGGGTGGACTGGGAGATAGGGGGGTTTAGCTGGATTAAGTCATATATATGTAGACTAAGTTGTTATGTAGATGTATTAAGTCATAGATGGATTAAATCATGATGGGTGGCCAAGGGGGGTAGGGTATGTAATTGTATGCAATGTTGGGGGAAAGGGTAGTCAATAAACATGTTCTTTCCAGTTCTGTTAAAAAGTGTTTCTGTTATATATACCAGACTAGACCCGAGAGAGACCCTACATCCAGAAGGTTGATAGCCATAGTAACGGACTAGACCCGAGAGAGACCCTGTTTCCCATGCCCAGAGCAATAATTATATGCTGCAGACACCAGTGTTTTGTTTTACTGTGAAGATAATGAATGTACCAAGCACCAAAAGTCCAAAACAACCGCAAAGGTTTTGTAAAAATATGATTTTTTTTGCAAATTTATTTGCCCGCATGCTATATTTTTAGCAAAACGGACTAGAAAAGAATATCTTTCCAAAGTAAAATCATGTTAAAAGGAGACTAATAAGAGAGTAAAAGTTTTAATGAACCTATGGGAGCATTCAATTATTGTTATTAAGCACTTCCCTAAAGATAAAAGACATGGGAAAGAAAGAATGATATATAAAGGGTTTTCACCCCTGTTTTAGGCTACGGACTAGACCCAAGAGAGACCCTACTTGAGCTGCTGTAGCAGAACAAGGATAAGTCACAGGCTAACATCCTTATAGGTGGTTGTAGACAAGCTCCTTAGCTACCATATGAAGTAGAAATAAGAGGGATAACCCATGTGTTATGCAGTTTTACAATGTTTGGCAAAAGGCATGGTGAGTTGTGTAGGTGATCCCCTCGGACCGCAATATTTTAATTTTACTATAATTATACCAAAAATTCATAGAATGTCCATCTAAATTCATTCCTAACATGCTCCAACATCTGTGTTTTACATATAAAAAAGAATAATAAAGGAAAGATTCATACAAAACATGCTAAATATGCATATACTGTACAGGGGTAGGGTCTCTCTCGGGTCTAGTGCGTAATTGAGGTAGTCCACTTCAGCCCTGTGCCCTGGATTTAAAAACGATATTTAACTTACCCACATATATGGACCCTAAGCCCCAACACATGTACTATGTGTACCCTAAAACTTTTTAGGCTGCTCCAGAATATTTTTGGGACCCCCCTGGTAGCCCAGTTAACGACGATTCGTGATTATTGGTCTTATAAGAGATCGTCCTTTGTAGATAAGGCACTATCACCCTTCTGTCCGTAATGCGGCACGGCTACCGGGGTCATCATGGTCCGTCATCAGTCGGGTTAGTCCATGGTAATGGCCGGGTCTGCATCCGATAGAGATGGAGAGTAGCTACCTAGACTAGGTAGTGTCACCATCCCCACGCGGCTTGTCCTCTTCTACAGGGGCTTCAGTGTCCATCCACTCCTGCGATGCCGGGGAGACATCCTCGGTAGGAGGCGTGTACTCCTTGGCCGGTTGACCATTGGAGTGTGAGCAACCCGGCCGGTGGCACCATAGGGAAGCCAGGTGGTGGCATTCCCTGACCTGTCATGTGAAACATGTGGGTCTGGGAGCCCATGGCCTGCCAGCCCATGGCCTGCCAGCCTGGAGGGGCAGTCATCCTTAGGTCCAACGTCATGCTGGGCCCTAGGACGTGGCTACTCATCGGCACGAGCGTCGGGTAGCCTTTCCTCTCCCAGGCCTCTAGGGACATTCCAAACTGTCAATGGAAATGTGATAAGGCCTGATTCCACTTAAGAGTTATTTCCTCGTGGCGCGCCTTATAGAAGGCAGCATCTCGGGAAACCTGCTCTTTGTACCCGTCCAGTTCTGCCTGGGATTTCGCCTTCTCTTTAACCCTCTTCTTCCCCTCCTCTTCGGACAGTATCGAAGAGGCCTTCAGTAGCGACTGCTCGAAAGTCGCTACTTGAGAGGCTAGAGTCCGGCTGAACTGCTCTGTCAGCGAGTCTCAAAGCTCACACACCGGGGCGCTCATTTGCTCCGAAAACTTGCTGTTCTCTTCTGGTAAATGTCCAGGCAACAGGGGCCTGGCTGTTCCAGCTGGCACCGACGCACCGTCGGAGTTCTGATGGGGTAGTCCTTCCAGTCCAGGCGTTACCGAAGCAGCAGAGCTGCTCCAGTTTATGTCATGGGGCGACTGGGTGGACGTATCAGTGACCCGGCCACCGACCACCAAGGTCAGAGCACTCATGCTGCTGACAGTGCTCGAGGTGGAGGCTAACGGCCGGGTCTGTGAGGGTTTCACCTTAATGTCATCCAAGACCTTCAGGGATTGCTTTTGGCTCTCGAGGTAGGTCTGACAGATGACACTGGCTGCATCAGTGCCCCACACACCTTGCATGATAGAAGTCACCTTGTTGCACTCCCGCATCTTGGCCCTCGAGAGAGTGCCGGTAGCGGTGGAGCCACTTGACCTCTTAGTCGCTCCGGAACCAGAAGGCTTTGGTTTTGACTTGGGTTCAGGCTTCTTGGCCGGGGTCTTAGCCTTTGGGGGAGGACCCGATGACTCGTCCCTGGCACTAGAAGACTTCCTGGTGGGGTTTCGGGAGCGTTTCGAACAGACAGAGGCAGTCTCAGAATCCTGCTCCTTTGGCAAGACATCGGACCCGGACTCTCCCATCTCTTGTTGGGGTCCATAGCCCTTGGTCTTGCAGATACAGCGGTCCCACTCATGGTCCATAAGTTTGAACTGGTTGATCAGGCAGTCAAGGAGTGAGGTGAGTTCCTCCACATACCACTCGATAGGGTGGTCTGTGTCACTCATCCAGTCCTCATTGTCCGACAGACCGGTATCAGGGTCAAACAGCTTAGGCACCCAGTGACATCTATTCTTGTCTTGTAGACTTTCTAGTGTCACATTCGACCAGTTCGCTGCTCTGACAGCATCGGCCTCCTGTGCTTTCTTTGCACGGCGCCGTTACTGCCACCTCTTCTTCCGCAGGTTCTATGGCCGGGTTGGTACCGGCATCCTCAGGGGCTTCAGATTCAGAAGAACGTTTCTTCTTCTTCTTCTTCTTCTTCTTAGGCCTCTTTTTGGACTCTGTGTCGGTAGTCACGGTAGAGTCGACCTCCATGGCCTCCTCTCTGAGAACTACCGGCTTCGGTACACCCTGCCCCAGCAGTGGTGGGGGAGGTGGCAGTGTCGGTATGGCCTGAGGTGTGGTACCCTGGTCGGTAGGACAAATAACAAGACATCCAGGGCTTTGTGGTGTACAGTCTTAGATAAAAACTGATTTATCACCACCACCCTTGCGTCGCCTCCGCCGTAACTGCCTAGCCACATCCGAGGTGGTTGACCTAGATTTCTCTAGCTCAGCCTACTCGATACGGGCTAACCTGACCTTCAACCTATCACCTCGGTCACGAGCCGTGGGTGCGATTGATACAGCCGGGGCTTTGTTGATTCTAGCCTTCTTTCCACGTTTACAACTTTCCTTCCTTTGATGTTTGGTAGTGGCAGTCGGCGCCCTGACCTGCTGTGGTGTAGCATCCTGTGTGGTTTTAGGAATTTTTGATTCCTTATTACCAGTCGGTAGGTTAGGCTCGTCGGCCGGTACCCCATTCCAGGGTCGCAAGCGGGCCACATGAGAGTTGTATTTCCTACCATGGGCTGACTTTATAAGAACAGTGGTTTCATTAATCACTGCTTAAACTTCCAGAGGTCCAACCCAGTCATAGTTGATCTTCTCATTGGCTTGTGGAGTGCTATACTGAACTACCAAGTCCCCGGGTGCAAACCGTCGGGTCTTAAGTCCAGTATCGTAAGCCACTTTCTGTAATCTGGCAGATTGCTCCAAATTACTTCGTACCAATGAGTAAGCATCCCGCAACGTTTGTCTCGTGTGCCTCGACAAAAGTCAAAGTACAGGGCTGCTCACTGGCTAACCCTGGGACTCCATACACCATGTCAGAAGGCATGAGGATCTCCTCTCCCATTACCAATAGGTTAGGGGTACACCCAGTCGATGCATGCTCGGTGGCATTATAAGCATGGTCATCCCAGTCGTCCCTATGTTCATTCACCATAGTGGTGAGGCAGCTTATAAGAGTCACTTTGGGGTCGGTAGGGATTCGTAGGCGTCTTACAAATGTACGTCTTCTCACACATCTCAGCCCAAAGGCGAGATTCGAACTCTCGGCCTTGGTCGGAACATCAATGGAGCTCCACATGTGAAAATCCAGTTCTTGAAGAGCCCTGTTGCACAGGTGACAGCAGTATGGTTCGGTACAGGATATATTTGGACGTACTTTGTATAGTAGTCCTGCACTACCATCATACATGTGTTACCTGCCGGGGTAGTGTGGAATCCACTGATGATATCCACAGCTATACGGGCGAAACTTGGCTTAAAGGAAGCTTCCCTAGGTGGGTCGTGGTTTGGCTAGACAACATTTATTACATTGTTTAACCCATCGACAGATGTCCTCCGTCATACCTGGCCAATAGTAACGGGATTTGATCTTTTGTTCCGTCCTTTGCCTTCCAAAATGTGCCGAGGTCCGAGCCCGTGGCAGAAGTCTATTATTTCCAGGCGGAGTTCATATGGAACTACTGCCTGTAAATTCTTTCTTCTACCCGGTCGGGTTCTCCATCGACACAATACATTGTCTCTGACACACAAGTTGTCCCATTGAGCTATTAAAGCTCGGGTTTCCTTGTGTTCTATAGACAATGCTGGCCTAGTTGGTTTGGGTTCACCTTTCTCGATCCGAAGTCTAACTTTGGAAATGATAGGGTCTTCCAACTGTTTCCTTCCCAAATTCTGGAGAGTCCAGTTGGGGATCGGCAGCGTTACCGAAGCAATTGTTGCATTGTGACTTCCACAATCTGTACAGTCTATCCGATGACATTTCCGAATGGGGATGCGCGACAAACAGTCGGCATTGATATGTTTAGTACCACTCCTGTGTTCGATGTGAGCATTAGTCACGCCAAACTCAGAGAGGTGGTTCAGCCATCTCCCCATCATACCTTCGGCATTCTTAAAATTAAGGAGCCATTGGAGTGCGGAATGGTCGGTACGCAGAACAATTCTCCACAAAAGAGAAAATGCCGGTACTTCTTTGTGTAGACGACCACAGCAAGAAGTTCTCTTTTTGTGGTACAGTAGTTGCGTTGAGCCTTGTTCAAGCTGTTGGAGGCAAAGGCTAAGGGTACCTCCTTTCCATCTTGGATTTGAGACAATGCAGCTCCAATGCTTTCATTGGAGGCGTCGGTATCCAAGATGAACTTGCCGTCGGCTCTAGGGTAACTTAGAACTGGAGTTTCTCTGAAGAGACATTTTAGTTCTTCAAATGCACTGATGGCATCCTGGCCCAGTACAACCTTTTGTCTCCCCTTCTTTTCGTGGATTATCAGCTTCTGTAGGGGAGCCGATATTCTAGAGAAGTTAGGGATAAAGTCCCGGTAGTAGGAGCAGAACCCGATAAAGGATCGGATCTCCTTGCTATCGGTCGGAAGAGGCCAATTCTCCACTACTTGGACTTTGGTTGGGTCGGCAGCGATGCCCTGTCCAGATACTATCCGACCCAGGTATTCTACTGAATTCCTAAATAATTTGCATTTTTTAGGTTTCAGCTTCAGACCATTGGTTCGTAGTCGATCTAGCACAGCGCAGAGATTATCGAGACATTGTCGATACGTGTTTCCATAGACGATGACGTCATCCAAGTACACTAGGCATTTATCCCACAGATAATCCCTAAGTATGGATTCCATCATCGCCTATTGTCTCTCTATCTTTTGGGTCCATTCCAATCTGCCAATATCCAGATTGCAGGTCAAGAGTGCAGAACCATTTGGCTCCGCCAAGAGATTCTAGACATTCGTTGATTCGAGTTAAGGGGTATGCATTCTTCCTAGTGACTCTGTTCAATTTTCTGTAATCGATACAGAACAGACGTGTCCCGTCTTTCTTCGTTACCATAACGACAGGGCTAGACCAGGGACTATCACTGGGAGAGATGATTCCTTCTGCCAGCATTTTATTTACTTCATCTTCCATAGCAGATTTCTTAGCCATGGGTAGACGTCGGTAAGGCAGCTTGATAGGTCGGGCATTGCCAGTGTCCACCTGGTGCTGAACCATGTTGGTTCGACCGAGAGGTTCCCCAGGGGCAGTAAAAGCAGTCCTATAGAAGGACAGCTTATCAATAACCTCCTGATGATATTCTCTCCTAAGTCAGAGTCCATGACTAATGGTACTAAATGCATTGTGGGCTCGTAGGTGGGGCCACTCCCACCGCGGAGACATGCATTTCATTATCATGCGACGACTCGTGACTCACAATAAGGGCCGAGGTACCGACCGACATTCCTTTCCGCAAAACCACAGTTTCGGTAGTAGGATTGCTGATCGGAACCACAGCCCATCGAGGGTTGACAATTATTGTATCGAAGCCTTCCAGCCCAAGAGAAGCTAGGGTGGACTGTTCAGGCTCGAATACCGATTGTCTGTTCCCCTGTACACCTACGCAGCTGACCAAGACATCAGATATCTGTCCTGGGCTGAGTTTGGTGGTTTGCACTACAGAGGCAGTTCCGGATTCAACCCTGAGCTCACACTGGATAGCATGATCAAAAGGGGATCGAATCCTTACCTTCCCCGTTCCGGCATTTACTGTCACCCCATAGAGTGCAGCAAAGTCCATACTGAGGATGCCGTCATCCGTGATATTGGCAATGGTGGGACAGATTAAGAACGTCCTGCCTCCAACCAATATCGGTAAAACAGTCTTACCATATGTTTGCAAGTTGTCTCCGTCGGCCGTCCGTGCCCTTATTCCTTCTTGAGGGATTTCAGACTGTGGGCCTAACAAGGACATGAATTTCTTCCCAACCAGCGAGTGTGACGGGCCTGTGTCGAGAAGAAACTCACCTCTCTGCCCGAAGACGGACAAACATACATACCAACGTTTACCCCGTAATGGGGTGCACCTTCCGGTCGATATTGTTTCAATACCCCTGCTGCTCTGAGCGACCCCTATAGTTTTCAGATACTGAAAACATGGGTCGTCAGGGGAGATGTCGACACCACCTATCCATGAAATAGTGTGGGCCCATGACTCCTCATTACCAGCTCCGATTAGCTTGGTCCTGTCGATAGTGTCCCCTGGAGGTGGATCAGGCCCTGTTGAAACACTGTCGACCGGGTTAGCAACGACTATTGTCTCACCACCGATCGTGTTGGCTCGGCTTACTGAGGTTTGGGGTGATACTATGCCATTAGTACCACCCCGCCCTAGTTTTCCTGAGCTGTCCCTTGTTCGGTTACTGAATCCTCTTTAGGAACCGGAGCTGGGGCTTGACAATCAGGTGCGATATGCCCTAAGACCTGGTACCGATGACAGGTCTGCTTCTTTTTCCATTCCTTGCGGGAATTCTTACCGGTTTTTGATGTCTTCACCTGTTTTGCTACTAGTTCTTTTACCAAAGTTTCTATTTCGGCATTTGAACTGACATTGAGCGTCTTCTGATACTGTTTAGCTTCTGTTCCTTTTTTATGGGCTTGGACACCAACAATACCGATACCTTCTTGGGGGTTATCGGTTGATGCTACAGCGGCCACCGCCCCTAGTGTGGGAAACACAGCTTTTTTAGTCTCATAGATGTCTGCGAAATCAAACAGCTCGGACATACTTATTTCAGGTTGCCATTTATCTTTAAGATATTGTTGAGAACCTGGGTCTCTTAGCCTGTTTATAAATCGGGTGGTAGCTTCCTGAACTACTACGGGTGCGTCTGGTCGGCACCTGGCGTATAGTTCAGCGGAAATGGTGGTATGATTTGTATATGTGGGGGAAGTAATCATCAGGTTTCAACTAGATGTTATTGTACAGCCTAAGGGCTTTTATATATCCCAATATTTCCTCTGGTTTGTGTTTCTCGAATAGTTCTTTCAAGCTTGTACAAGCGTGGTATTGTGCCCTGTAGGGAATCGATGAGAATGTGCTCCACTGTCAGGGGGTTCTGACAGCGGGCACACTTGGGAGGGTTTTCTCTCCCTATTCTGTAACCATAGGTCAGTCTTGTGTGACCTATTCTGAGGCGGCTCATAGTTTTCTCTTCATTTCTAGACTTGCACTTGTAGGGTTTGGTCATGTTGACCTTTGTTTGGATCTTTTGGAGTTGGTTTCCCACCTCTGCGTCCCATGATGTTTGCCATTTGTTATATATGTACTTGTTGATCTTGCGCTTGAGGGAAGTGGCATTTCTACTACTGCCTGGCCCAGGGCATCCTTGGCAGCTGAGTCTGCTTGTTCATTTCCTTGAATCCCTATATGGCCAGGGACCCAACCATATTTTATGTTCTTTCCCTCCTCTGTTAACTGGTGGTGTCTTTCCAGCACTTTGTTTACTAGAGGGTGGTTCCATGCACCTGTTTGCATGGCTTTAAGTGATGACTGGGAGTCTGAGAGGATCAGATGGTCTTTTGCCTCTGAGGTTTCTACATGGTCTTGTGCAAGGTAGAGGGCATGCAACTCTGCCGAGTAGATAGATGCTTCATCTGGAAGGCGTTCTTTGTAAGAGTCTAGGCCTTTTACAGCTGCTGAGGCTGTCTTGTTTGCCATATGAGATCCATCAGTGAAGATGGTCTCATAGTCCTTATACTCGTCGCGCAGTTCGTTGAAAGCTGCCTGGTAAGCAGTGCTTGATGTCTTTCCTTTTCTGTGTGGGACTAAGCTGAGGATAATTTCTGGTTGGTACAGTGTCCATGGTGGTCTCTCTGCAATGGTCAGTTCCATGACTTTGTTCAGATCAATGCCTGCTTCTTTCAGTGATTTTGTAACTCTCACTCCAAATGGAGCAAGGAACCACTTTCTCTTGCGGTCATATTCTTCCTGATATGCCGGTGTTTTGAGGAGTGTTGTTGCAGGATTGTTAGAGTTTGCTGCAATTCGAATTGCATATTGGAGAGATTTTCTTGCCTCAAGAGGAGTGGCAGTTCGTTGGCCTCTACTTCAAGGCTTTTGATCCGAGATGTCCTGAAGGCTCCGAGGCAGATTCGTAAACCTTGGTTTTGAATAGACTCAGCCATTTTAAAGTATGAGGGACTGAACTAGAAGATGGGTGGCAGTTTCGATTAACCCCTGCAGGGTACCGTCACCATTCTTCTCGAAGGCTCAGATGACCACCTGGCCGGGTCCTTCTTCCAATGCCTCCTTCAGTGACATTAGCGCTTGATGATCATTGGCTCCATTGGATAAGTTTACGTTATGCCAATGGGACAGCCATTTCCGCCAAGGTGGATCGCCGGTAAAAGGTTTCACTTTTAGAGCCTTTGGCTTTGCAGTGTCAGGGTCTCGGGTAGTACCGAAGTGTACCATTGTACACTGTTCGATCAGGCATTCTGTGGCCCTCGGTACTACATCTAACCCAGTTGCTAGAATAGCCGGGTTTTGAGCAATTTTCTCCTGTTCCATAGGAGATAACCCTATTCATATCTTCGGAGCGGTGGTACTCTGAGGTGTAGCCGAGGTCCACACAAATGTATTGTCATACTTCGGGACGGTATTGTTCATGGTTCCTTGGAAATTATCATTTCCTTTGTTCGAACCCGATTGGTTACTGAGTGAAGCATGCGTTCCACCCCTTCCAGTTCTCATAGAACTACTAGAATCTGCATGTGCATTTGGTTTATCAGGAATCTGGTTCAGCAAGATTTGCCGTTGTAGATCCACCGCCGATGCACCACTCAAAAGTTCAGTTAAGTCTGTCTGAGCCTTTTTTACTTGGGCAGCTACCTGCTCATTAGTTTGTAAAAGCTCATTCAGCTGGACTTGTGTAGTCGCACCTTTCTGCTGTATCTCTTTTAAATCAAAAGATTTAGCAGCTATATCAGTTGAGATCTCCGATAGTTTCTTAGATTGTTCTAGATAATCTGAGTTCAGAGAGTTCTTTTTCTTCTCTAACTCCACTACCTCAGCCCTTGCTTTCTTCAACTGTTTCAGTTTGACCAGGAGATCTTTGTCCAGCATTTGACCGACTACCAACTCGTCTAAAGGTAAGCCAGAAGGAGCTTCGGTAGGTGTTTTGCCAAATAAGCCGGGTCCCGCTGGTTTTGGCTTAATGTCCAAAAAGCAGTTAATCTCCGTATCACTGAGAGTTTCAGTTACAGGTGTTACCATGGTTAAAGTACTACTATCATCAATAGGTACTTGATTTAGAGTTGAACGTTCCCTTCCCTTCTCCTCACATTAGGAGTCGATGTAGTATCCTGTATTTCAAATACAGCGGTAGTAAGGTCATCGAGGGAATGTGGAGTGTTAGCCTCTGCATGGTTAAGAGCCTGATGTCCACCTGTTGGTAACTGCGGTCCCTGACTGATAACGGTCTCATTTTGGTCGGTAGTAATTAATCCCTCCGCCTGAGAT
Organism: Acholoe squamosa; assembly: GCA_949317995.1. Taxonomy (NCBI): domain Eukaryota; kingdom Metazoa; phylum Annelida; class Polychaeta; order Phyllodocida; family Polynoidae; genus Acholoe; species Acholoe squamosa. The sequence goes on from OX439048.1 coordinate 22,975,540, forward strand.
GGTATCTGTCTAGGTACCGTTACTGGTGTGTTGGTTCCTGGGGTTCCTTGGTTATTTGTGAAAGATCGTCTTCCATCAAATGAGGAATCCCACTGTCCGATAGATGTAAAAGATCGATAAAGACCTCGGACCTAGTCCATATCGATACATAAAGCTTGGTTAAATCCAAGAGTACTCTTGTGCTGTCAGGCAAGTTTCGGTGGTCACGGCACCAGTGTAACCGTCAGGCCACCCGTTGGTAAGCCTGTCGGGTTATCTGTCTATGCGACTGCGATACTTAGAGACAACAACACAAGGAACTTAGAGTTTCCGAAGCCTTATTACTTTGTTGAACATGGGTTGCTTGGTTCAATAGCAAAGTGAACACGTATTGATACTATAAGGGTAATACCGTATGACTCTATCTGCCTAGGTATAGACAGTAGGTTTTAACAGATATTGGATATAGTATGGAGGTGCGAAAGGTCTTAGCACCTAAGACACACTCTGTCAGGTAGGGACATGTGGTCCTTTATATAGCAGGTTCATTAAAACATGACATCATTAACATATAGATTGTAATTAGCAACGGCGGGAACCGCGCAGCAGATATTAATCATCTTACATAACAGGCTTAGCGCCTGAACGGTTGTTAAACATATGGTACGGTCAGTACTGATAAGTACCCGTATTTATATTACCGGTCGATCAGATATTATCGAAGTGAACATATGTTATTATTATAGAACAGTAGGGTAGCACGTAAGCTTGCCCGTTACAAACTCATTAATTTCAAGTTAAATCGATAGAATATATCATTTCTCCGTTGAAAATGCTATTTCGTGCAAGGAGGGGTCACGCATGCGCACAGAATGATGTGAGTGGTGCACATATGCGCGGGCACTGACACATTCCTCTGTTAAATTATCAACCTGTAAAGCACGGGATAGCCACTTAGTGCCGCTAAAGTGCTGTAAAACACAAATCAATCAATCAATCAAAATCCAAAATGGCGGACAGCGAGACGATCGACTCACGGTTGCATCGAAACTGCTGGATTATAACAAAATGGAGGAGAATTACATTGTCTCATGTGTTTGTATGGTTAATATGGATCCTTATTCAAGACCTGCTAGTATTGTGCAATGCCAGGAGAGGAGTTATTTGCCAATGAAACATGCGAGCAATAATGGGTGCATCCTCCATAGCTTTAAGCATTGAGTCTTCACCACACTGTCACTATATTGACAGTCCCCTAGAGTAGGTAGTGGGCGATCTGGGCCAGTCGTGCATAATTGCACGTGTTAAATCTTTCTTTTACCTTCTTGCAAATGACTGCCAAAGGAAAGTGATCACTTATGATATCTGAGAGAACTCCGCAGTGCGAGACTACGGGGCAGCTAGTGAGTATTTGATCAAGGCAGCTATTTCCCTTGGGGTAAGTAACCTCATTTATTAATTGTTGAAGCCCATGATTCATTATGAATTTATATAAAGAGGACCCACCTTTGTCCCAATCCCTTTCAATATCAATGTTCAGATCGCCCATTATCCACAGCTCAGCGTATTCATCATCCATCCGGCCGACCAACCTTGTCAACTCCTCTATGAAGCCTTCAGGGCAGCCGTCAGGTGGTCAGTAGATATTCATGACAATCAGTCGTCTGTGCTTTTCCTGCTCATATCTGACTGTGAGACATTGTAGTTCCTTATCTTGCATAGTAGCTTCTTCTACTTGTTGGGTGTAAGGGAAGAGTGAGGTACTGACATATGTCACAAGCGCTCCCCCGGTTTTGTCTGTGTCCCTGTCTTGCCTGAAAAATTGCTTACCTTTCCATAGAACAAGGTCGTCGCTATAGAGATTATGGAGCCATATCTCACCTAGACAGCAGAAATCTAGGGGATCAAGTAACTCTTGTATATCAATTTGTTTAAAGAACATACTTCTGCAATTCATGTGCCCAAGTTTAACACCTCTCATAGTTGACAGATGGTCGACAGTGATCTTCAGCTTAGCGCTCATACTGTCATGATGGTTACCTTAAGACTGGTGAGTAGCTCCACACTTACCTCAAGAGCTCCCAGACCCCTCCCAATACAGGTCACAAATCTGCCCATGTTTGGTTTACCCATCTGGTGGATGTGGTGAGGACGGTTGTGATCAGAGTGGGTGACACTAAGCCGCGAGCTTGTCAGCTCTAGCAGCAAATTTGGTAGTTCATCAGGACCATATCTGAGGGTCGGCTCAACTGGAGTGGTCCTGGTAATGTTCATCATCAATTTATCCATCCAATAGTATTCGTAATCCCATAGCATAGCGTCTGTTTGGTAGATAAGGGATATGAGATTAATGCTAGGTGCAGTGGATAGTACAGGGTATAATCTACACAGTATAAGTAGACTTAGCTAAAAATTTCAATAAAAGGTAAGTGAGCATGGTGATGAGCTAGTTATGAAAAATATGATACTTGTATACCTTTATATACTATTAATTTTGATAAACTAAGCTAACTCACTAAACTGTATTATACCATACAACTAACTAAACTATACTGACTGTGATTAAACTAGGTACTATCAAGTATTGTAGGTTAAGAATTTAGGCCTAAGTCATATGTTACATAAATATTTCTCAAAATTGACATGTGATATGGGGACTCCATCCAGGGCCCGACGGGCCGTCATTGGCTGTGGGTCTGGATAACTATTTAAACTCAACATGGTGACATGGGCATTTCTTAAAATCAGCATGTGACATTAGGTACCATTAGGCCTAGTGTCCATTAGTGACATGAGGGGGGGAGTGACATGCCCGGGTGACATTATATGGGGGATTCCTTAAGTTCAACACGGAACATGGTAGGTTTTTAGAGTTCAAATGTGCTATGGGATGTGACATTTAATAGGGGTTCCCATCCAGAGCCCATTCAGAGCCCCTATAATGGGCTTGGCTACCCTCGGTACGCGTACCCTCCTCGGATACCCTCCTCCACCTTAGGGAGTGGTCATTATTTATCAACAGGGGGGTGGGTGGTGGGTTTTCACGCAGAGACCCGAATTTTTTTATGCCCCCCCCCCTTGACAGCTGTCAGAAATGTTTGTGCATCCCCCACCCCCAGCGCTGGAGGCGCGAAGAATTTTTGTGTCCCTCTTTAATCTATAGTAGCACGCAAGCAGAAGAGGGTAATTTCTTTTTGACCCCCCCCCCTTGGGCGGGGTCTGAATTTTTTACGCCCTTAAACTGCCCCCCCTTTGATAAATAATGACTACCTACTCCATTAGGACCCGAACTCTCATCACCGGGACTCGATCTCTTACTAAGTTGAGTGTTACTGGGGGCCATCCATAAATGATGTCTCGCAAAATTTGACCATTTTTGACACCCCCTCCCCCCTCGTCACGTTTTTTGCCAAATTTGCAATGCTGAAGCCTGCCTGACCCCCCTCCCCTCTCCAGCGTTACGTCATTTGTGGATGGCCCCCTAGGCCGCAAGTGTAACATAAAAATTAATGATGTAGGCCCTATTTACCGGTACATGTAAAAATATTCAAGTCATATAAATGGCATAGTCCGAGGGGGCACTTCATATGTTTGACATACACAAGTGTGCGCAGGGTTCCCACCATTTACGGGTCATGGTTTTGAATGACATTTACCTGACCAAATATTGGATAATTCACAGGGTTCACGAAAAAATTTATCGGCCCTGAAGCGAGGAGGTTAAAGAAATTTTGCAAATTCGTGTGGAATTTTGACAATCACCCCCTTGAAATAACCACAATACCATTTTTAACTGACTTTTCCTCAAAATATCTTCTTAACTGACTTCTAACTGACCTTTAACCTTTAGATGCCCAGAATTATTTGATGATTTTCCATTTATTTCACATGTACATCACTCTATAGTGATAAAGACCATGTAGATATAATTCTGAACAGGTCTTTGATATGGAATTCACGTTATGCACCTGATTCTTTTTTACTTAAACTTTCAGTTAAGAGAGAAATTTCTGACTGAGTGTGGTTACCATAGCAACCAAAATGTTCCTTTTGTTGTTATTCACTAGTATAATAGTCTCTTTAGTGTTGTGCTGCTCTAATCTCATTAAGTGTGAGGTTTGAATAACTCAACTCAACTAGTTCCGCCTGTGTGTACTACCAGGGTGCAAAATGTCTTGGTCACAGTTCATGAAATCATTTACATGGATATGAACAATTCCTATGAATAGATTAGTTGTAAGGTTGGCAAGTCTATCAAAGGTGTGGCAATAGGGGACTAATGATCCAGCATCACCTTGCTATCATGCTAGATCCTATCTCCTTTGGGAGATTCCCTTCAAAGAGTCACATGTATGATAACTAATTTTCAGGTTTTGACTCACTGTGTCTGAGGTAATGGAGATACAATCAAATGGATGGTCTCATTGGAATGAGGGGGTCATGGTCGTTCTAATAATGAGGGTATAACTTGGCAGATTGGACCAGTAGATGTTCCTGGATGAAAATTTGTTTCAATATGCATGTATTTAAGCACAAAACCGCGCATTTAAGCGCGCCTAGGCACCTAAGGGTTAAAGAAAAATGGGTTTAACTGACTTTTAACTGACCAGTGGGAACCCTGGTGTGGCTGGCAAGGGTGCTTTTTCAATCCTAAATCTCCCTAGCCAAGGGTCTACTTTTGGGAAATCTCCATATATAGGCAAGGGTCCACCTTTCAGAAATCCCTAGGCGGAAGCCTATATTTTGAGTAAAAACTGCCACAAATGCTGATAATTTTTCATGAAAATGCTTAAAATTTTCAATTTTTTTCCACAATATTGTACCATTAATCCCTCCAAATTTTCCCTAAGGGAGTGGGCATTTTTTGGAGTTGAAAGCCGCGTAAGTGGCGGGGAGCGTAGCGACTGTGCAACTCCATTATGTTTTCAGTTTGCCTATGATGTCACTAGTGACATCATGCAGCCGCTGTGACGTCATCCATGGCAACTCCTATCCGTGGTCCTTGCCACATTTTTCTTGTTTAACAACGGGGGGGGGGTTGTGGGGGACAAAAAAATGGGGGGACAAAACACACCCGTGTCAGAAAAAAAATTAATTGAGTGCCCCCCTCCCCCACTCACAGGCATGGGATACTACGGAGCCCTGGAAAGGACATCTGTTTTCTACACATTTATTTCTAGAGTTTGTTTCCACAAGAAGTATTTTCGTTTCCGCAAGAAGTATTTTCGTTTTCGCAAGTAGTATTTTCGTTTCCGCAAGTTTTATTTTCGTTTCCGCAAGTTTTATTTTTGTTTTCGCAAGTTTTATTTTCGTTTTCGCAACTTTAATTTTCGTTTTCGCAACTTTAATTTTCGTTTTCGCAACTTATACTTTTGTATCCACAACTTAATAGTTTTTCTTTGTGCATAGTCAATCAATTGTGAATGTTAAGTTGTGGAAACAAAACATAAAGTTGCGGGAACAAAATGTTTAGTTGCGGAAACAAAATATAACTTGCGGAAACAAAAATAAAAAGTTGTGGAAACGAAAATAAAACCTGCGGAAACGAAAATAAAACTTGCGGAAACGAAAAATAAAACTTGCGGAAACGAAAATAAAACTTGCGGAAACAAACTAGAGAAAAAAATGTGTAGAAAACGGATGTCCTTTTAGGGGCTCCGTAGGATACCCTAGACTGAGTTTCGTCTGTGTCACGGGTTGGCCGTTCACACTTTGGTAGGGCTACGAGAGTGGCTAGGGATACCCAGGATGGGATATAGGCCTACTATACGGCCTTAGGGAGCGTTCATTATTTATGGCGGGGGGGTGCCAATCTGGCAGAACGAATACATCAAAAAAAAATTACCCCCCCCCTTGGGAATAGGTTGAAAAAAAGTGACCCCCCCCTTAGGAATGGGTTGAAAAAAAATGACCCCCCCCCCTTAGAACTGATTGAAAGAAAATGATTCCCATCACATTACCTTATACATTTAACCATGTTCAACAAAGTCTGTGTACATCAGGTCTCTTCATTCCTGTCATATTAGGAGAAATTGAGGGACTAATGCACTTTAGCGGGTGCTGAAGTGAACCCTTTAACTACCCTAATGCTAACCCTATGCTAATCCTAATGTGCAGCAAGATGTGCGCCAGCTAAAGTGTATTCTACCTGAATTTAAACCATTCCAATTATATGTTAAAAATGGGGTGGCCGTTGTAGAATGTCATAAAAGCTATCAGCCGTTGGCCAGCTTTCATTTTGTATAAATGCAAACCCTTTTTCAAAATGGTTCCGATCTTTTGAAAAATGTGAATACCCTGCCATTGATTGATTGACATCTGTATAAAAAGTACCTATTTTGAAGGCTCCTCCATAGGGGGCACTAGCATGGGCCACTACTGATGCAGTTTAAGCGGGTACTATATTTCCCTGTGTATGGCCTCTGTGCTCAATGAAAAAGCATTTTGGACCATTACCATACTTCAACATATGGTATTTATATATTTTTTCAGCTATATCAATTTCCGCTACCCTTATATTTCATGCAAAGAAAGATAAAGGATTATAGAAAATGTCAAAAGAATGATGTACAAACCATAGATAAGTCTTGAGCAAACTGTTTGTCACTCCCTCATTATTTCATGTAGAGAAATGTGGACAGATGAGGGGAAAGGGTCATCCGAGGTGAAATGTGACATTTAAAATTGAAGTTATCAGCTTTAAAATGAGGTATCACCCTTGCAGATAGCCCTTTTGGTCTTGGAGAAATTGCTTCACAAAAATGGAATGACATAACTGTATCAATATAGGCAATAAGCTTTATTATTCATTGTTTGCATTGAATTTGGCATCTAATTAGCATAATGATTTAAATAATCAATCAAAAATGACCAAACTTTTTCATACTTTTGGGCACAGTTTTGGATCTAGAAATGGTATGTATATCCTTTTTTCAGCATATGAATCATGATGAATCATTCTATCAATTGACATTACTATTTGGAACATTTATTCTTGTTGCCATGGTAACACAATTACCTGAGAACCCTTTTTTTTAGCCTCTTTTTGGATTCAAAACATTCCATTTACATTCCAAATAGACAGGAAGTGCCAGAAAATAGAACATTTTTGAGAGAACAATCTTTTTCTGTGTAAAAAAGTACATAATAGTAATTTTTGGCCTATTTTTCACATTTATGGCTGTTGTAGCTCCCCAAGTGGCCAAACACAGTACTAAAGATCCCGCAGGGAGGGCCCTTTCCCCTCATCTGCCCACAAATATAAGCCTGCCCTGTGTATAAGCCTGCCCTGTTTATAATCCTGGTAAATTTGCCACTTAAGTGTGTTTACAAGCCCGTACGGGCTTTTAGTAATACACAGTCAAATACAGGATGTCTTAGCAAGCTATATCATGCAACCTATTCCTGACTAACTGTAGTGATTGAAGCACTTGCAGCTGTCTTATTCAAAATTTGCGCATACAAAGACAAACTTTTTGAGATTTTTCTAGTGTTTCAATTTCATTCTGATCTCATTTTTTAACATTAATTTAGTAGGTGTGATGGATATCAATTGCAAAAGCATTGATTTCAAAAGTGAAACTAAGGGTTAGAAACTGGAGGTTAACTAAATTCTGATCAGTAGTTGCTGTGATTATAGTAGGTGACTTTTTTACCACCGAGAACTTTGCTGGCACCTCTCAGCTCAAGAGACATGCTTTTCTATGTATACTTCTAGAAAGCCACTGCTGTCATCTACTCTGATGGTCCACAACAGATTGGAGAATGTTTACCATTCTCTCTTTCTTGACAGAAGACCCTTGTGCCAGATATAAGATGATAAGGTGATTTGATAATGGTTCACTGCTCCTGACACCCTGAACTAATTACCCGGTACATGGAATAAGAAAATCAAGGATTTTCATAGGGCCGCGCCCTGCGCCATACACGCATTAAAATCGGAAATGGCGCATTAAAATAAGGTAAAAATGCGCCCTATGGCCCATGAGAGGCTTTTTCCTATCTGTCAGATACCTGGGGAGGAAACTTTTAAGGATACAGAAATGGCAGACCCCTCTTTGGAAAGATACAAATTCCCAGATTCTGGAAACTGGTTGTTATATATTTCAAGTTTTATTTAGAGATCTCGAAACATGAGAAATGAAGTCCTAATAACTCAAAAGCTCCTAACTTTTTACATAAGTTCCCATGCACTTTACTTGATATGCTACCAGCACTGGTATTGAGAAGACTATTATCATATCTTGTTTAATGTACATATACTAAGGCAATTTTCTTTTGTGAGTAGACCAATTAATTGAGGTAGGAGGGTCAGATCTTTTTTAAACTATTTTGGCCCATTTATTGGATTTTTTTTCCTTAATTGATTAATGAGCCACAGGTAATATATCAACAGGCCCGTAACTAGCCCTTGTCGCGGGGTGGTTCGATTTTCGATAAGGTGGAACTCGATCAGTTAAAAGGTGAAACCCGCCAAAAATTTCATATAATAAACAGCAAATATTACCTTAATTTGTATACAAATCTGTATGATAATGGGTCATTTGAGGCAAAATGTCCTAATTTGAAGGATTTCTCTCTAAAAACCTTAATAATTGTCCGATTTACAAGCTGCAAAAACTGACATGTAGCTTATCATGTGCACTTTTTGGCTAGCTAGAGTGGAACTTTTTTGGCCCATCAGGTGACTGGGGGGGGGGCTCGTTCGAACCGACGAACCTCCCCCCTAGTTATGGGCCTTTATCAATCCTCTATCAATACCAGTCAAAAAGGAGGAGCTTGGCAAGAAATGCTGGATATCCAGAACACAAAGGTTCTAAAATCATTAATACCACGAGAAAGGTCTGAGGTCAGCTGGTGCCCTTTTTTTAGATAGAACCCCCCCCCAAAAAAAAAAAGGGCTAATGGATTTTAAGTCTATGATGGCCCATTGATTTGTAGAATGGCGCATTCTTTTGCCTGGGTGTGCGCCATTTGGCCCATTGCAAAAAATCCTGTCAAAATCCCTGAAAATGGTAATTTGAATTACAGAAAAATGTGCTTTGTGATATCTTTTGACCACCAAGATTATTGAAAATGAAGTTTACCGTAATCTCCTGCGTATATAAGGCGGAGCTCATGTATAAGGTGCACCCCTAACTCAGGGATGTGTGTTTTGCATATAAGGCACACCTACTGCTTCTGGATCAATATTTTAAAAAACCCTTGTATAAGGTGCACCCCAACCTTTTGACATATGCTGTAAGACATAGCCTCCCTTGGTAAAAGCCAACCTACATGTAAATTGAATAGGCCTAAGTTGTGGGGAAAGCCTTGCTAAGGTGTTACTGCGACATTGGAGGGTGTGAGGGCGGCATGGGATGGAGTGAGGGTGGCATTGGATGGTGTGAGTGTCACATGGGAAGGTGTGTGAAAAGCTATGGCCACCATAGAGTACTGGTAGGGTTGGAGGGGAGCTGATACTGCCCAACACCTTTACAGCATTCATTAGCTTTACCCATAGGTGTGATGGAGGTGGGGGGCTATTTACATGTTTTTCAAGGTAAATCATTTTATGTATCAAATGATATTTGAATAAACCCCACGTATAAGATGCACCCTTAACTCAGGCTGATCCTATAAGGCGCACCTGGGCTCTGATTCGCACATAGGCCTAAGACACGCCTTATATGCAAGACATTATGGTAGTCAGGACTAAAACATTCCTAAATACAAACTTCATGCAAGAGAATACATTTTTATTACTGTACCACATTAGTTAAGTAGTACAGCATGGGAGCAATAATAATGGAGTATGAGAGTATCTCCCAAGAATGTTTTTGGAATTTCTGGAGCCAACTTCATATTCTCATTTGATCTTTTGAATTTGCTCCTACAGTGTGCCTTATCCACAAATCACACGTTATATATGGGAGGTACTATTGAATTTTAAAAATATAATCATGAGCACCTTTAAGCAACGTCTAAAGGAGCATCAGGTCTAGTGATGTAAGCAAGTTGTTCTAACACTCGAGTGCAGTTGGGTCGCCTTTCCTGCAATCTGATTGGTTGAGAGCGCATGTTGGGTCAGGGGACCCATAAAAGCACTTCCGGTCTCACTTCCTGTTTGTGGCTTTTCTGTCTTATTTGTGAATTATTTTAAGGAAAATTAAAGCTTTTTCTTGTGTCAGAACGTAAACAAAGGGCTCCAGTTTGTCTCTGTTCCGGAAACCCAAGGCCCTCGGTCCTCAGGCTGGGCTGATCGCCTTTGGCAATTCTTGGATACTCTATTGAGCAAACATTTAGAAGATTAGTTCTTGAAGTTCTTTAATGTAAAGTAGACTTGTAGTGTTACAAATTCAGTTTCAGCCACATGTTGACATGCTGATCTCCGCTTCCTAAACCCCCAAAGTTGTGTCCCACTCAACCCACTCACTTTACTTTTTAGTTCCCCACACAGTCACTGGTGGCAGCACCATATAGGCATACCGGTCATACCACATCTCCTTTTTTTTTGGAAAATGAGAAGTTCACTTATTAGTCTCTTTGTCTTGAAATGTTCATAGATGAATAATACCTATCGATCAAAATGAGTAGCTCACTTATCAGTCTCTTTGTCTTGAAATGTTCATGAATGAATAATATGTATCAACCAAATAAGAACATGATTATAGCTAGTATCTCAAGTTGAATACGAGAGCCCCATAGGCTTAACCAAGAAACTCTGTATCACACCCCACAGTGTGATAACCCTTCCCCGTATCACACTTCCTGGGAAAACATCCAAAACGGTCAAATAACTGATGATAAAATCATTTCTAATGCCAAATAAATCGAGTTTTGAACATATCTGACTATAAATTAACTTGAGATAAATACAAAGGAGCACTTGAATTGGTCAGCATTGAGGGTTATCACACTCGGCTTTGCCTCGTGTGATAACCCTCAGTGCTGACCAATTCTCGTGCACCTTTGTCTATGTATCTTGCTATGAAATTATCTCTCAAGTTAAACTAAACTGATATCTCATTGAGTCTTTCACATGTTTTCAATCAAATGCTGAGGTGCAGATCTGGCTCTCCCAGACCTACGAGGCTCAGTAATATCAGCCCCTGGCGGGTCATCAGGTTCATTCACATATGAAGGGGTACCCGGCTGATCAATCCTCAGTGTTGGTTTGTCAGGTGAGTCAACCCTAGGGGTGACTGCATGTGATGGTATGTCTTGGTGTAGGAGGATGAACTGCTGGAATAGGTCCTGCATTAGGTGGACCTGGTATTGGTAGTGTAGCAGGTGCTAGTCCAACATTTTTAGTCATACGGCGGTTTCGCCTCAGGAGGCCTTTTGGGGTTGAGATGACATATGATCTCGGTCCATTGGCTTTGCCTACAATTGTGCCATGAGTCTTGAGATCAGGGACTCACACTTTGTCACCTGCTGATAACTCTCCGGCTTCTTTCACGCGGTGTCGTTGGTCATAGTTCAGTTTCATACTGGCTCTGTACATCCTCTCCTTTTTTCGTACAACAACCGGGTCTTGTGTGCTTGGTAAGAGTTCAGATGGATAGCAGCGGACTCTGGTCTTTAATTTCCTGCCCATATCTAGTTGCGCTGGTGAGAAGCCATTATGGAGTGGTGTGTTTCGGTACATTAATAATGCTAAGTCCACATCAGTAGCTTTGTTGAGAATACCTCTGACTGTCTGTATGGCTCGCTCGGCCTCACCATTTGACTGTGGATATCTCAGCGAAGATGTTACATGCACAAATTTCCACTCATCTACAAAGTTTGCAAAGTCTCTGCACTGAACTGAGGTCCATTGTCTGTGACGAGTATATCGGGGATGCCCTGATGAACAAATATTTTCTTAAGTTTGGCGACAGTCTCTGCGGCGTCAACTCCTTTAGTGACTTTGCTTGTCTCAGTATCCCTTAAGTAGTAGTCAACAACTACTAGGTAGTTTGTTCCAACATGATAACAGAAGTCAGCAGCAATTCGAGACCAAGGACAGTCGGGGAACTCAGTTCCTTTCATTGGCTCGATTCTTTCTCTCCTGTACTACTGGCCCAGCCCTCGGACCTCGGGCCTTGGGTCTCCGGACAGAGACGCACCGTCGCCCTTTGTTATTACGACCAATTAATCTGTTTTTATAGTTTGCACCAACATGATTAAATGGATATGAATGATAGGTAATAAGAAAATGTTGGGCAAAATTGTGGCTGCAATCATTAACAAGTACTATTACTTGGTGGAGAATTGTGAACTTCGCGACATGTCGCGCAAAAAAAATCGTGTTGTGTTGTGAAATTTTACATTGTGTTGGCGAATACCCCAAAAAAAGGAATTGCGCTGCCCCTCAGGAATAGGTTGAAAAAAAATGACCCCCCCCTCTCACAAAAGGCTGAAAAAAAAGACCCCCCCTCTGAATACCCCTAAAAATTTTGACCCCCCCCCCCCCTCATTTGCTCACCCCCCCCTGCCATAAATAATGAACGCTCCCTTAGCTGGTTTGATTATCAGCCAATGAAATGACACAAAATGTTCACTGCGGTCCTCTCGGGGGCCAACTGGTACCCATCTGATAGGTGTTATCAGTAGAACTCGCTGATAACAAGCTCCAGTAATGGCGGCGCCCATGGGACAACCTGCTAATTCGGAATAGATGAACGCTTGGGGTTCGGCCTTCGCGCCAGAAATGCAGAGCGGTCAATTACCCGGCCACGTGATCTACAGAATTCCCTCGCCTTGCCTTTGACGTCACGGAAGCCAAAAATAACCACGGGGTAGCCCTTCGGCATCAGATCGACAACACCGCCATTATTGAGGAAGGTAGGAGTATTTTACTACCCTATTGATCAGAGAAAGGTATATATTTATCCGAATTTTTATGTGGGATCATGTGTGTGAATGTTCTCCTTGTATTCTGGTGGTTAACTTATTGTCTATTTGTGGAATCCTGGCCCCCAAACGACCCTATTGTGACGAGAAATCTGGCAGGCTGCTGTCTGAAAACTGGGCCACTCTGGTGGCAGCAGCTGAGATGCCTACGCTGGATGTGTAGTGTTTGACAGTTTACTAATTTCTCAGGCTATCCATAATCCAATGTTAAAATTCTTAATGAAATATTGGATACCAATATTTTAGACACAATGTTCTAGACATCTAGATCTAGTTTTAGAATAAGAAAAACTGGCCTGGTTTAAAAAAAAAAAAAAAAAAAAAAAATTATTTGTTCTAGATCTATTCTATTCAGTCCAAAGTTGGAAAAAAATATTATGTTCACTGACACTGTGTTGACAACCCTGATTCGAATTATTAATAAAAATCGGTGAGTGTATAACAAGTGCCATAACATATTGACTCAATGAGACGGACATCTATTTAGTAATAGTAGAGAGAGGCTGCAGTGAGTGGGATAAATGTGGGCGTGGCAGCCATGATGATTGTATGGTTGGTTGACAGATGATCAGCAGTGGCGGATCCAGGATCTGGAAAAGGAGGGGGCGCTGCCCTAAAGTAGGGGGCGCACCCCCTATATTTGAGCAAATGTTGGGGACCAAAATATCTAATTAAACTCTTAAGTACTGGTAAAAAAAACCGCCACTGTGATCAGATGATATTCATGTAATGTAGGCATACTGATTTATTACTGTTGTCGGTACCATAACTTAAGTTTGTATACAGGTTGTAATATCATTCCATATTTTCACATTTTGATAGGATTCAGCCTCAGGTTTAAGCACCGGGGACAGAGGGGTTGTCAAATATCTTAAAATAGATTTTGAATAGTGCCTGGATATCTACATAAGGCTTTAGTAGTCTACAAGTGAGTACAACACTAGTTACAAGACTAGTTACTAGTAGTATGGGTGTAATCAGTCCTATACGGGACAGAGCCATTGCTAGTACCAAAATAATTAGGTAGGTGGCTAATGTAGTCGGGGGCTAGATCAGCAGTTGGCCTCTTTGTACAGTTTACTTTGGTTTGCCCTTTCTAATACTGTAGTCTATATTAAGCTATATTCTAAAAATCTATACCTTTAGAATTTTTTAAACTTGAACAATATAAGCTTTAGATAGACTTAGTACTTCAAATACAAGAGAAATTATACTTTAAAAGTTTTCTAAGAGGGCACATATAATCCAGGCTGAGTAAAACCAAGCCGTTGTCTCCCTATCAGGCTAATCCCCTCCATTCACACCTAAAACAATGGACAGGTACTTAAGGTGATTAAGATAGAGGCAGGGGCAGCTTATCAGTCATCAGTTCCCATTGTTTTCTGTGGGTGGAGGGGAAGATACAAGATTACCCACAATCCTCTGCCAGATCCAAGATGGCCGTCGGGGGCCAGTTACATAACTGATTTCAAAATGGCCACCTCCATACAGGAATGGCTCTGTTCCCTATACCTACTGAAAACCCTGCATATAAGCCACATCCACTCTAAGACACTCTAAGACTAAAATGATCTTAGCTGTACCTGAGGTGTGAAAAAGGTTGGCTTTTAGTATTATTCTATAGGACTCAGTATGGATTCCTAATTGATCCACCATCTTGAATTTCGCTGGTTGAGGTAAAACCCACTGATAAGACATACCGTGATGGGTATCTTGCAGGGTTCTCCTCACACTGTAATGACTGATTTTTACTGCCGCCGGTGTGATTTCATCTCAGAATCACCGCCAGTGTCATTTTAGCTTCATATAGGTTTTTGAATTTTGCAAATCTGCCAATTAGAACAGAAGTTATGGCCATATTTATGAAAATACTTTCAATTTCTTTGTTAAATTCCCATCTGTAATCCCCACACTGTCATGAATGAGACTAAACAACCAAATTTAGCCTACCATAAGGCTTCAGACGTTAACAAATAAAATTTTACGCCAGCTCGCTGCAGGATTTTACGGTGTGATTTTACATTCTGTGGAGAACCCTGTCTTGTCCCTGGTTAACACCCACTTCCAGGGACATGCTGGTCCCATCTTATCAGTTCTTATCAGTGGATGTCGCCAGAACCAGCTCCACACCCGCTTGTAGCCAATACAGACGGGAATAATTATCAGCCAGTGACATAATCCCAACTATTCACTGCAGCCCTATCGGGGGCCAACTGGTACCCATCTGATAGGTCTTATCAGTAGAACTCACTGGGAACAAACTCCAGTAATGGCCACGCCAATGGGACAACCTGCTACCTTGGAATAGTATTGACACCCTGAGTCTTACGGGTACCCCTTACTTGTTCGGTAATACCTGCGTGTAAGCCACACTTATTACTTGATTGACTAGACGTCAATCAAGTATTTACATCTATCTAAACCTTACCATATTTTGCAGATACAGTGTCTCCATGAGCATTGCAAAGCTGTTACCGTATAGAACAGGGACCCTGTATAAATCTATTGTGCTGACAAGGCATATTAGGAGGGCTACCAGCAGATTATTTACACATGGGAATAGAGTATTGATGTTGTCACACCTCGGGGTAATCCTTAACCCTTTAACAGGCCACCTTCATATATATGTACAACAATACAAAGGCCTTATTGCCCGAAGGTTGGTATGATGCACTAACATTCTGTGTCCCTTGAGGTACTCTAATAGTTCAGCTCTACCCAATCTCAAAATGCCACTACAAGAGTGTTGTTCAGTCCCCATTGCCACTCTTAGCCCTCCCCCCCCCCCAAAAAAAAAAAACAAAAAAAAAAAAAACTTCCAAACTCCCACGCCTCTCTGAAGGGAACCTTTAAACCTTGCACACATGCATCACTGACTTTTAGCCCTTTAAGAACAGGATCACTTACACACTCTTATTATCTCATTGACTAGACATTAATGTCTAACATTGCAGCCCTGGTGAGTTATGGCCATAATACATGATAGTCAATCATACTTGTGCCTGTGGCACAGCCTTAGACATTTTCATATGGATTGCTTTGAAATCTTAGGAATTCATGACTCTTGAATTTTCAAAATTCATAATCTTATAGGGCCCTGGAGGTTTCCTCCACCCCTCTACGTCAATAAAAATGTTGGTGGAAGCCTTTAATGGGAAGGTGGTATAGCTACCTACCCCATCCCTCCCTTCCTTCTCCCTGAGTCTAAAATGGTGTATAAGCTGACGCTTATGCGCAGGGTTTTTGCAATAAGGTGTAACTGACAATTTGGCAAAATTGAATTTTCTTCTGTTTTAACATCTATTAACTCTTATCTACCTACTATCAAAGTACTGAAGCTCTTATCTATGATATATGTGCCCACAGGCCCCAGTAACAAGGCTGCCTCAACTGTGTGCTAAAGTAATTGTAACACATCTTTTGCCTCTCCTGCAAGACTTGAAGAATGCAGATACAACCTTGTTGCACTGAGGCGACGATATGGTATATCAGCCTCTAATGATATGCCTCTGCCCTGACTTGCTATGTGTCAACACAAGTTTATGGTATCAAGCTGTGGCTTGCACACAGGATTTAATATGCATAGCGATGGCACAGAATATCACTGAAAACTTTTTCTCGATGTAGCTGTAGGCCAGAGTGGCCTGCGTTCTTGCATCTTATGCATACTATTTCCTATTCGAGCTATCCTATTTCTTACTGACTGATTTGAAAGATTATTTCATCATTATAACGCTGACATCATGGCAAGCCATTCAGGACAGTGTCTCCCAATATCCTACATCAGCCAATTAGATTCTTTATCTAAAAGCCGACATCATTTTGGCAACATTGTTCAGAAACCATCGTTTCAATGGTTTCTGGGCTCAGCCACTTTCATTCTTGTTCAGTAACATGTGCATGCATTTCCCCACAAAAAAAATGACCCACACCCACTTCCCAATATTGTTTACGAAATGTAGTTTTGGGACCTGTCTTGCGCCATGACACACGAGTAGACCGCTCCCCTGAGGCGTGGGACCAATCTGCTTCCATCCTTGCCCCCTAAGCAAGGCAGGGTTTTTTTAACATCGACCGAGTACAGATAAGGATCCCAGGATTACTTTGGGATATTTATTTTCTGTCCTAGTGGATCATATGTCCGTTTAATATAAAGTTGCTGAGAGTGAGCGATAATAGGATAATCATGGGGCCATCGAGGGCAGCAGCAGCCGGGCATCCCGCCAAGAAAGACAAAGACAAGGATAAACCTAAGGAAAGTGTTCCTCTTACTCTTGACCAGAAAATCGATAAACTAATGACAGACGTTGGCCGAAACTTTGAGGAACTCACAACTATAAGGGCCTTTGCTGAATCATGGAAAACCATTGAAAAAACAGCCGTGGACACAGCAAAAGACGTGGCCTTGGTTACTGGTCGTGTCAGAGTTTCTGAAGAAAATATCCGAGTAATTGAAGGTAAAGTCAATGAACTAGAAGCAGCAGCTGAAGTAAACGTCCCTGCTTTTACAGCACTCGAGGGTACAGTTAAAACTAACACCAAAATCATTAAAGGGCAGGCAACATCTCTTAACCAGTTACAAGACCAATTGGCAGCCCTACAAGAGAAGTTTGATAATCTGGTCGCCAACGTTGACTTAGCAGTAACTAAAAGAGTCAAGGAAGGGCTTGAAAGAGAAAAGCGCAGCAAAAATCTGGTTTTTGAGAACATCCCAGAACTAAGCAATCAGAATTTAGTGATTGATATTATCCATGTCCTTAGATCTGTGGGTTTCCTCACAGTCACTCGAGGTGACATAGCAGCCGCCAGGCGCGTAGGCCGCAAAGGCCGCAAGTTTAGGCCTATCGTCGTATCTTTTGAAAACAAACTTCTCAGGGATGAGATTTATGAGAAAAGAGCCCGGTTGAGAGACACCCGTGATTACAGAGAAGTCTGGATTAACAAAGACCTGACAGACGAGGCAAAAGACAATGATTTCCTGATAAAAGGAGTCGCTGAATTGGCCATCCGAGACGGGGCCAGTGTGAAGGTGATAGGAGAAGCTATCATTATAGACGAAGTGAAATATGAGGTCTTGCAGTTCCACCTCCTCCCAGATAGATACTCTGTGGAGAAAGCATTTACACACAAAACGGTGCACGGCACTGCCTTCATGGGCAAATATAGCATTTTTAGTAACTGGTACGCCTCTGACTTTACATGTGATGGTCAGGATTGGTCTTCAGTCGAACAATTCTATATGTGGAGAAAAGCCACCTTCCACCATCGCCATGCCCTGGCTACCCTCATTGCAATGAGGCTGACCCCCGTTCTATTAAAAGAATGGGGGACTCCTTCCGCCCGAACCGGGATTGGACAGAAAAAGAGCAAATCCCTACCCTAAAAAGAGGGATCACTGCAAAATTCATGGACAACCCGGATTTAAATGAAAAATTACAAGCAGCTAAAGGCCCTTTCCTAGAGGCTACCCGTGACAGATTCTTTGCAATTGGTTGCACTCTCTTCTCTAAGGACCTAAAAAATGGAAAACTGACGGGTAGGAACGAGATGGGGAAGATCCTGCAGGAAGTCAAAGCTAACCTAGCCCCAGCGCCTTAAGCCCGCCTAACCCAAGCCTACATTTTTGTCCTGATTCCAGGACGCGCGACGAGCGCTCTGGCGCCAGCGCCGTCTGGGCGCAATGCACCCGTTGCACTCTCCCGCAGCCAATCAAATTACATAATTCAGCCATGTGCCACCCACGTGTCTCCCCCCCCCCTTAGGAGGGCGCTAAGTCCTGCCCACCATCACTTAAGGATAAGCCAGCTCGAACACAAGTTGTATTAGCATCTCTGTGGCAGTCTCTTAATTACGCCAGGAGCCCAGTCTCATTCTCATAGAAAATGTGTTCGACAACACCTCGCCTCGTTCATGTCTTCGCTGAGAGGAAAGGTAGGAGGTTGCAGGAGGCACTTGATGCGGTCTCCACTGACGTCTACACTTTCACAGTCTTCTATAGGCCTACTGCACGGCTCTATGATCTTACTGAGGAGGCGGTAATAAGTGCACACGAACACCAGCCGTTTGCCACCATTATATTAGGAGGATTTAACGACATCTGCTCATGGGTAGAGCCTAACCAAGCCTTCCTCCCCTTTGGATTAACACCCAGACATGACAAGACGTCAGGCCTGACAAAGTTAGGCTCAGCTCAGTTACTTCTAGCAGCCAACTTGGTGGTGAAACAGGTGCCTTATCACCGCTTTGTGTTTGCCCCCCTGGTCGGGGCCTTGCTCTACACCGACCCTGATCTACGGCCCCCGGAAGTGAATTACCAGAAGGTGTTGGAAAAAACAGTTATGGAACTTAATACACGTATCATGTTCATTAATAGTGCAGCAGGCTTCCCCACACCCCCACTAGCCAAGTGGATCCATAACATTCAGCCTGGACAGCCTTCCTCCCACTCTTATTAACTAAGTAATGTATGGGCTAACAGGCACCGAATGGCATGTATCGTAGGATATCGAACGAGTGGCCGTAGGCCACGAGTTTGATATCCTACGATACATGCCATGAGGTGCCTGTTAGCCCATACCTTACTAAGTTTATTACACGATTAATCAATAAAAAATCAATAAATAATCAATAAAATATCAATAAAAACAAGTTGAAAACAAAAATCCTTCCCCGGGACGCGAAGCCAGCCACCATAGTGTACATACACCTCCTCGCCTGGCAGCGGACAGCGGCAGGGCACACGGCGAAAAATAGTGTATGTACACGATCGGTACACACACCTCGTCGCCCGGCAGCGGACAGCGGCAGCGCACACGGCGAAAAAAGACGTGTCTCGCGGCTATGTTTGTGTATAAAATACACCTCCTCGCCCGGCAGCGGACAGCGACAGCGCACACGGCGAAAAAAGCTTCTCGCGGCTATGTTTGTGTATAATACACCTCCTAGCCCGGCAGCGGACAGCGACAGCGCACACGGCGAAAAAAAAGTGTGTCTCGGCCGGGATTCGATCCGCGGACCCCTCACGGCTGAGCGCGACGTGCTAACCGCTAGACTACCGCGTCTCCTCTTCTCGCGGTTATGTTTGTGTATAATACACCTCCTCGCCCGGCAGCGGACAGCGACAGCGCACACGGCTTTGTATCATATCCAGACCTGGTTCGAACCGAGCGTATCTCGTCAGTCCCTGTGGCGCAATGCATAGGGAGTTGGATTAGGGATCTGAGGCTGCAGGTTCGAGCCCTACCCTTACCATGGATAGTTCATGGGTTTTAACATGTGACATGTGACATGTGACATGGACAAGGAGTGCTGATATCCACCTCAGAGAGTGCTGATATCCACCTCAGAGAGTGCTGATATCCACCTGGGATCTGCTCATAAGGTGTCGCACAATATGCAGGAATATCAGAACTGGGATATCCAGGAAAAGCACTGTGAGTCACAGAAATCGTGTAATAAGCCTTATTAACTCACAACATGATACCCACAGCCCACTGCCTCTCTATCTGGGCTAGGCAGCTAGTGGACCTGGTATATGACTTAGAAAAAATCTAACTATGAGACGGCTTGAAGGGTTAAATTGTATGCAATTTCATCACTGTATATAAGAAGTGTTATACAGGCTGCTGTCCACTGATTAAGCACGCCATCAAAGGTTAATTCTGGTGGTGTTCTTAGGAAGCACCAACGCTGCCTGATGTTACTTGGTAAACAGGTAGGCAAGGTCCTGCCTCTATTCCTCCTCTCATGTGTTTTTCAGTTGGTATAAACTTGATACATATCATTCCCTTGGTCCCACGCCTCCACTGTCTTAACATGTACCCGCACTCCCCCTCTAATGTTGTCACGTCCTGTTTGTCCTGTGTGATGGTGGAGACCGGAGACAGGAGTTTGAGATGTCGTTCCTACCTCGAACTGAGTAGTATATGGAAACATAGGATTATACCAGGTCTTACTTTGAGATATGACGCGCACTGCACATTGAGGAATAAATTGGTATTGAGTAGTATATGGTCATGTATAATTGTGCCAGGCCTTACACAGGGGCTTTTGTACACCATGGTCTACACCGTGTCAGCTGCCTTGAGCAGTACACTGACTGTATTTCAAAATGTAGTACAATGATTGGTAGAGAAAAAGGTCTTTTATCAATTTTCTGGAATGTCCAAAGTTTGCATGGTAAAAAAGAGGCTGTTAGATTTTTTGCATATGACCGTACCCCAGACATCTTAGCTATTTCTGAGTCGTGGTTAAAGATTTACAATCACGAAACTGACTTTGATATTTTAGGTTATGCCCAACATAGATGGGACCACCCGATTTACAACTCAGGAGGGCTGGTAATGTACGTGAGGGAGACTATACCACATGTCAGAATAAATGAGCAGACCTTGAATGTAATGTCTAATCATATAGAATTGATGGCAATCAGATTAATGCGCCAAGGTTGTAGGCCAGAAATCATCATTAATGTATACAGGCCTCCCAATGGAAATATTCCTTTCTTTGTCACAGCACTCACTGCTGCAGTCCTAAGGGTTAAGCAAAATTATAAAAACTGTGTCATAACTATAGGAGGCGATTTCAACATAAGTTTGAAGCCTGAGGAGCTTTCTAAGTCCCCACTAGACGCGCTCTGTAAAATTCATCATCTGAAATCTTATATTAGCGAGCCTACAAGGCCACTGTACAATGAGCATAATGTCATTGACCAAATATTAAGTGCGTCAGATATTGTAGCAGACGCGGGTAGGATTCTTGTGAACATCTCAGACCATGTCCCTGTTTACATCAGGTTTAAAAAGGACAGAAACCCCAGAAAGACAGAAAAATACGAAGCGAGATCCTTTTTGCACTACAGTGAGGATGCTATCAGGGATGAACTAGCCAAGGAGGACTGGGACTCAGTCAATGCCTTAAAAGACCCTAGTCTAGCATGGGATCGCATGGAAGGGATTTTATTCAAAATTGCCAATAAACTCTACCCCATGAAAATTTTTAAAGTACAACAGAGAAGACCATGCTGGCTAACTAGGGAGCTCTCCATTTTGTACAGGGACAGAGACTTAGCACTTAAGACTGCCATAAAAACGGGTAGACTGGAAGACAGGAACCGGGCCAGAGCGTTCAGAAACCTTGCCAATGGTAACACACGTAGGGCTAAGGGAAACTATATTAGGCTCCAATTGGCCCGTTATAAAAACGACCCTAAAAAATTTTGGGAAACGGTTAGGGAGGTCCTCCCTACCAAAAGCAAAAAGAGTTGGGTAAACCTTTTCGACCAACATGGGCACCCTGTTCCCCCCCAGGATGCAGCAACAACAATCAACAATTTCTTTGCTTCTATAGGGATAGAGTTGGCAGACAAACTTCCTCCCCCGCCCCCCACTACTCCCTCACAGCCTCCCCCCCCTGGGGAATTTTTTTTTACCCCCCTCCTCCAAGGGGCAGTACAAAAAGAAATAGCACTATTAGACATCTTTAAGTCCTCAGGGATATATGGCCTCCCAGCAAGGTTCCTTAGAGACTCCCTACTTGTACTTCAGGTTCACTTCACTAAGATCCTTAATCTCTCATTGGAGACAGGTGTCTTCCCGAAAAAATGGAAGCTTGGCACTATTGTCCCAGTCCCCAAGCGTACTGGAGCATCCTCCCCCTCAGATATGAGGCCAATAGCACTACTCCCAGTGCCGGGCAAGATACTAGAGAAATGTATACACGAGCAACTTTATAGGTATCTGACCACATATAACTTGCTGAGCCCCGAGCAAAACGGATTCAGGGAATCTAGATCTACCCTAGATTCTGTGTTTCAGGTGCTTCACCAAGCACATTTGGCTAAGGTTGAGAAGCGCATCATTGGAATGATATTCCTAGATTTTTCTAAAGCGTTTGATTGTTTAAACCACTCCCTACTGTTAAGCAAGCTTAAGGACTTTGGAATATCTCACAGTGTCATAAAGTGGTTCTCCAGCTACCTCGCTGACAGGAAATGCCGAACAGTGTGTAACGGCTTTGTTTCCGCATATAAAGAAGTCCCATATGGCATAGCTCAAGGGTCAATATTAGGCCCCCTTATTTTTATATTGTATGTGAACTCGTTGCCTAAACTCAGGACTTTCTCTGTTATTAAGTTGTATGCAGATGACACTCTGTTAATCCATTCGGGCCCGTCATTTGGGCAACTGAATGCTGAGCTCCAAGCTGATCTCAACCTGGTCAATACCTGGTGCATCCAAAAGGGGCTGACAATCAATCCTACCAAGTCGAGGCATATGTTGATTGGAGGAACAGACACCTCCCTAACTTTAAAATTGGGGAGTAAAGACTTGGAGGCTACGCAGTTGTATAAATATTTAGGTATTACTTTCAGTGAACACTTTACTGCATCGATGAAGTCCATAAAGCATAAAATCTGGTTATTACTTCATGCAAGGAGATTCCTAGATGTAACTACAGCTCTGAGGATTGTTAAGGTTATGATCATGCCCTACTTTGATTACGGGTTAATATTTATCACCAACCTCTCGGTAGCGTGTATGAATAAGTACCATGTATTATATAACACATGCCTCAGAATCAGTTTTGTTGTAAATGACCCCCGTGATGTACCGGTAAAAGTCCTGTAAAAGAGGGCTAAAATGCTGCCAATTGACTTGCGTAGAATCTACCTCCAAATTACTACATGTCACCACTTAGTGTTTACAGGATCCATGGATATTCTCCCTGACACTGGTACTAGAGCTACTAGTGCTCCAATTATAAGGCAATGTCGGTCAAGGCTGGTAGGGGTCTTGCACGACCCAATTTATCAGGCCTTTAGCCAGTGGAACTCACTTGACCCAGATACTAGATGGACTCTGAACAAGCCTACCTTCAAAAGACTCATAAAGGCAAAACTATGCAAATTTTTCTATGCTGAATGGAACTCGAAGTACTTGAATCTCCATTTTACCGGTAAAAGTGTCTGTATGTTTTAATTGATGGATTTTATTTTATTATGGTTCATCATAGGCATGTAATGCTGAAAGGATCTAATTGTTCATGACTCCCACTTATCGTGATTGATGTGTTGTTCTCATGTCGCCCTGCTCTTCAATCAACTCTTGAGCGATGCTATTACATGGTCATTTTCGGCTCCATGATTGACCCAATTCATGGCCACACTACTTTCAAAGGATTTTAAAATCCACCATTGTCCCACGTTTAGCTCTCCATGTACTAGGTTCTTCTTCTTATTTCCTCTCCTTTGTAAAGTCCAAATATAGGTACGCTCAGTAATGTAATGAAGACATGCGGAGGCTGTTCATTCTTGTATACTCTTAAGACTGTACTTTGCCATGTTAAGGGGTGCGTTCCTCCGTGTCCATCCCCCCCTAGCGGTGATTACAACGGAAGATCAATTGTTTCATATTGAGTTATTGTCGCTTGGATATTCAATAAAAACCTTTTGAACTTGAACTTGACTTGCCTTGCCACGGATCTATACCTTCCCTCACAATAGCCAGATAATCATTTAAACATATTGGAATGCATCAAGATTGATGGATATCAGGAAATGTTGAGTTTGTTAATGATGTGGTTGTATCTTGTGTGTGTGTTGTAGGAGGGACCATCACAGAGCGTGTTGCCAAGGCAGCAGCTGCATGAGGATGGGGGATGATGACAAGCCGTTCGCCTGCCCCCAGCCGGGCTGCGGAATGGTACAAAATCTTAATTATATCCACATATCTGGAATTATCAGTGATCTGTTTGGAAATGCTCTCAGGGGTGTCATATTTCTTCACTCTTTAATCATATGTCAAGGTTTCTTATCCTTTCTCCTGAAAATTTGACAAGAATTGCAATATCAGAAATCTTTATGTGCCCAATGAAATTTTAGCACAGGGATTTGTGCAGCCCTGGACAAACGTTTGTTAAGCTAGTTTTTGAAGTTACCCTTGATGAATACGAGAATATATATTGTCAAATAGGCTCATATCTAATAAGCCTTGTTGAATGGGTTAAACTAACATTCATTCATTGTAGTTTAGGATGAGACACAGATGTAGGTTTGTTTTCCAACACTACACTCCTTCAAATGATCACTTGGTAATATATATAAGAAAGGATTTTGACAGGACTAGGTTTGAATAGGTCCGTTAATACTAAGCAATTGTAAAATATATATATTATAAGAAAGGAAAATCAACCTTTAACATTCAATGAATCATTGGTTTGCCAGAGCTGATCTCCTTATTTAGCAGACCCTTGTCAAACATGGCCCTGGTTAAGTTACTGGCTTTATCAATGTTCATGTTTCTTGCAGCGCTTCGTTAATGCAGACCACCTTACTGTCCACAAAGAGAAACATGAGATGTCGCTGATGTTAACCCCGGGCACACGGCTAGGGGGCAGTGGCAACCTTTTTGTGGGTGTGTATTTATGTCATTTGCTATACCCCCCCCCCCCCCAAGATTCAATAAATAAAGAACGTGTTTTTATTCTAAGGAAATCAAATGAATAAGATAAGAAATATGGAACTTTATCTTATAGCCTGAGTAATCATGGATCAGTAAATTTTGTTTTGATAATTTGTCTTTCGTGCCATGCTGCAACAATTAAATATGACCCGTGAGTGACAGTGGTTTCTGTGGTATCTTAACAGCCGTGGCCTTCAGATATTGGGCTTTAAGAGGGGGCGGGGTATTTAGTTTACTGTTTTTAAACAACAACAAAAAAGAAAAAAGTCATGTTACTATATATAAACCTTTGTGTTAATCGCATATACCTGATCAATATTGAAAAAGTGCTTAAATGTATTGTCTTTCAGATTTTTCCACTGACCAGACCCCGACACCAACCAAATTTCTGCGGAATTGTGAAGAGATTGGGTTGTTTAGTGAATTAAGTTCCAGTAAAAACCCATTTGAAGATGCCTTCAAGAAAGCAGCCCAGGACAACATGGCACAGAACACGCCGGAAACACATCCAGAGGTTAGTCTCTCTCTTTATTGTTTGTGAGGGCGGCGGCCAAGGAATAGATGTCTGTTTCTTAGTATACATGTATTCTAGGGAGCAGCAGTGACGTCATAGCAACCAGTGCGGCCCTTATCAGCCTTATCTGCCCACTGATAAGAAACCTCATGAAGGGTTATTAACTCTGAACGCCGAGTTTTAAGAGACGGGTAGGGGCAGAGGAAACTTTTAAGACCAGAATTGAGCAGTTTTTGAGAAGAGGTTGTTGACTTTGAGGTCAAATTACATGAAAACCATTAAATATGAGATGAAATGAAACCTGTCATGTGATAGAGTACATATTCAGGATCATGGAGGTGTAAGATTTACCTGTTATAAGATTCTAATCTTTGCAAAATTTAGGTTTGAAAAAAGTAGGTCACCTGAAATCCAACTTAGATGCTTGGTGCACTCAATGCTTTTCTATGGAGGTGTCATTTTGGGTGTCAGGTCGGGGCGGGTTGGGTGTCACATACCTGAACAGAATGTAATGGAAAATGATATATTGCATGTTAATCTTGTTTCTATGGTTCTTTTGGACATTTCTCTCTGTATACGCATTAAAAATAATTCAATCTGGTGCTATAATCCTCGGTTATACAATTGGTGTTCGTCTCGGAAAGTTTTTGCCAAAAATTGTCCGTGCGGCTGAGCTTTTACGACATTCCGATTGCATCTTACTTTGATACAAACCTGGCGGCTATTGAATTAAATTTGATAATATATTAGAGTGTAGGGAGAAGAAGATGAATCTATGCAAAAACAGGCATAACAAATATGATTTGAAATTATTTGAGAACATTTGCCGCGGTAGGACGACATAGCCTGCCGATTGACAGCAAAATCCAAAATGGCGGACGCGCAATACGTATGGAGTATGTTTCTTCTTTGCTGTCACTATAGTGTCAAAAAGGTAGGACATTTCTCTCTGTATACACATTAAAAATATAACAATTAATACGACATAGCCGGTTGAGGGCAAAATCCAACATGGTGGGCGAGCAATAGACCTGTTAGTCTTTTGCATTGCTGTCACTATAGTGTCAAAATAGTTCCAAGGTACTTGCAATATCAATCGCTTATATACTGGTTTTAAATAGGAAATGTACTAGAAAACCCTTATCAGAAAAGATCTAAACACCCCATGGCAGAACGCGTCACAAAATCTGAAAGATATTGAAAATTTGCATCACATACTTAAAGCACTATTTTCTAATCCCCATATAAGAAAGGAAAACAGCGAAAAGGTGAGTTTTTCTAGTACATTGCCTATACAATTTTACCCTTTGCCAGGTCCCTAGCAACCAGGGTTCTGCTCCCCAGAATACATACGAAGTCAGGCATTGCCTAATGGTTGCACCCCAAGGGGTTGAAAACTAAGTACCGTTATGGTACCAGTGTGTGTGAGTTTGGGGAAGCGGGGGGGGGGTCTCCATTTCATAGCTTTATTCTCATATTAACTCCTCTTTTGGGAACTGTGGTTCTCACATTACGGCTGAACTTGATGTATTTTAATCATTGGAAGTTGAAGAAAACCTTGTGTTTAATTGCTTTGTTCTATCTGTGGCATCATGATTCAGGGTTGCTTAGATTGAATAATCTACTGAAACTGTAATCTATGATTTGCAGATCTTGGTGACTATAGAAGGTGGCACACTAAACACTCCTATACCCCAGGTATGTTAAAACCTAGAGACTTGTCAGGCGTAGTTTACTTTGTTAAGATACTACATCTTTAACCCTTTAAGCGCAGAATATCACTTTAAGGCTTTTTTTCATCATGCCTTGTCAGTTTAAGGTCAGGTAAACATTTTTTTTAAAAGTTCAGTTAAAAAGGATAATTCGACTACCAGTAATTTAGGCAATGAAATGATAAAATAGCAGGGGCTTGTCTAGATTTTGCATGTATGTGCAAAAACAACTTTATACAACCTCGCCCGCAAGTGGATGAACATTTTTTGTGACTAATTTTCCAATTTCTGGTCAGTCCATAAGTGTCAGGTAAAAGTCAGTAAACATGGGACCCCTGCTCAAGGCAGCACCAATTGGTTGCAACTGTCTATACCCTTTGTATTTTGCATATAAAAAGCCATATTTTGACTTTCAGGCTGATTCCTCCCAGCCCCAGCCGGAGTACATCCCACTGCCTGGACCCACATCAGACTCAGGATCTACGCTCGGTTCAAACAGTGTGTCATCCATGAGCCATAAACAGGAGCCTGAGACTCCAATAGACTTAAGGATGTCCTCCACAACATCCAGCACAGCAGTAACTCGCACCATCACAATACCAGGACTACGCACAGTTAACATCCCAGCCCCTCCTGTAGACAGCGTCAGGGTGACACAGGATGAGACATTATCGCCTGTCGATGTCGAGCACACACCACCACCTGAGTCTGAAGATGACATCTCAATCATCTCAAGTTCTAGCATGGCTTCAGCCAGGGCAGAGGAGGATTTGTCGTCGTCGGGTGTCAGCGAGAATTATATGATGGCTGCAACGGTCCCACACAACACTGTAGCAGTGTCGTGTGCGCAGGAGGCAAGTCAGACCACCATCGTTTCACCTCAAGTTGTTACATCCCCACTTGCCACACAAGGTGGCATCGCTGTTGGGTAAGTAGTATGCTGTACTGTGTGTTTATATTTCTAGCAGGGTTTTAGTAGAATTCTTAAATTTTTATATCATTACAAACATAAAATTTGTTTTAGAATACTTATGTACACCAGGCTTAGAAAAAGAAAAATATCATAGCAGTATATGGAATCTGTCCTAAATTTCTCAAGAGCATTAAGTTTTTTAGGAGTTGCCAACCATGACTGTCCCATGATGCATAGCAAGTTTCCCAGGTAATGTTATGACGTCCGCAGACGGCACCATCTTGCCCAGGTGACGGCCCCAGAACTGCCTTCACTCTCTATGCGTAGGGCTTGGCTAGTCCCGCTGCCCCACCTCCCACACTCCATATTCACATCGATGCCGCAGAGGTGTGAGACTCTGTTATCTTCTCTTTTATTACGTCATACTGTGTCAAAGAGGATGCCATAAATGCTACATATTTTGAGAATGACACTCCCAACATAGTCTGGCAACAGAGCTACCAGCGTTGCTACCCTCCCGTTGTCATGGTGATATCACTAAGCAGAGGCGTAGGAAGCAAATCTTCATTGGGGGGGGGCCCAGCAGGGGCCCCACCTCGAACACCTTGGATTGTCGGCTCAAGCGTAATAGTGCCTATACAAACCTATATAAAATTTGTACAGAAAAGTAATTTTTAATGAAATTTAGATCTGATTTGAGGCCCAGGCCCCCATTTTCCCTATCCCATTACTATATCAATCTAATTTGAGATGCAAAGTTTTAGCTTCTTGTTCAATTTATTATGAATTCTTAGCAAATTTTGGGGGGGCCCAGACATACTCAGGCCTCACCTCCCTTGTGATTGGGGGGCCCAGGCCCCCCTGGCCCCCCCTTTTCCTACGCCCCTGCTAAGGGGTCGTTAGTGACATGAGGTCAGGCAGACGCTGATCAGTAGGCCTATGTTTTCCGCCGAGGGTGGGAGTGTAGATAGGGGTGGAAACTGGGCGCAGCTAGGGTAGTTGGGATGGATGTGGGGGGGAGTGGTAGGGTTGGCAGAGAGCTAGCTCAAAACGTCATCCAGTTATTCGCCCTAAGCTACACATAGGCAATACGTCTTATAGTGACTAGTTAACAAGTGCTAAGGGAGTGATCATTTAACAAAGAGGGGGAGGGGGAGGAGTTGGTGCGTTTGAGGGGGGAGGTCTTAGAATTTTTTAATTTCACCTGTTTTCAGTGGAAAACCCCGCACATTACTGTAGGTTAAAAGGGCATATTCGTGTGTCATTTTCATCCCTTATGGGGGGGGGGGCAAAAAATGTTACCCCCTCGAGAGGAGGGGGGGGGGTCAATTATAGATTCCAGAGCGCAACGATAGATGTCGTTGCGGTCTCATAGGAGATCCGCATGCGCAGATCCGTAGATGTCAGACTGCTGTGTATTTCCATAGAAGGAGGACGTCTCGCAATTTGGCTTACAATTCGAGTGAGTTTTTAGCAATTTCGCTATACTTCCATTTTTCATATGTTTTTATTCCATTTTAGGGGGTTAATTCGCCTTAAAAGTTAAGATTAGGCCTCTTTAGGCTAATTTTCTCACTTTTGTAACGATCTCTGTTTTCCCGCCGATCACGGAGAAGCAGTTGGTTTCCTATCCCGATCGTTCTACTTTTGGGCGAGTTTTCCCACCTTTTTTGATTTTTAAAGAGTAATCCTTCAATATTTTGTTAATATCTACTGTTTTTGGGCATTTTCCGTCTTATTTTGTCGAAAATACGACTTTGTTTTCTTTTACGACATCTACATAACTTAGAACCGTTTGGCGGCAAAATCTTCGGGAGTTTCCGGTATTTTCCGGCCACTTCCGGTTCGGCGCCGAACTTTTCGTCTCGGCCCGCCGTTTTCTCGGTTATATTGTTATTTTGGTGCCTTAAGACGGATTTTCTTCCAAAAACTGTAAGATTACTCTGTTTTTCCATCGTTTTCACCTTTTTCTTGTCCATTTTTACTTGGTTTGCTTTGTATGTTATGTTTTTGTTTGTTTGTTTTTGGGCGATAATAGAGGTAGTTCCCATAGACCAAGGCCTGTACTGTCACTCTAGTGTCAGTCTGCCTGCTGGGGTGGTGTTTGAGGTTATCTATCTCCACACTCCTGTTTAGGGTTACTTAGGAGGACTTCTGCTTCCTTTGTACCTGTATGGCTACCTTTTTGTCCCCAAAACTAACAAAGTTGTCAATTTAGGCTTGTGTTCTTAAGCCTGATTGACACTTGATGTTTGTCAATCTACCCATAGGTTCATGATCTGGAACCTCAGTTGACATCATCAAACGAAATAATTTTAGTAGACCTTTGCACTGGTTAGATTGTCACAGATATACCTCTTGATGGAGTTCAGTCTGTTGACCCACCTGGCTATGGTCTGAGCTGGTGGACTTAACCTATGGTATATTAAAATTATTTTGTGCCTGATACACGCTAAGTCGGACCGCTGCAGGTCTCCACATTAATTTCTGATGAAATGAAGTGGCACTAGCCATCCCATACTCACAGACTGACTTGTGAATGAAATGGCTGTGTATCAGGGAGGTTATCTACACCAATAAGATGCTGGACTCTGTGCTCGCTGTACAGATAGGCCACTGTTTTTAGAATTTGGGTACAATTCTTAAACAGTGACTCCTTTCGTAACTGTCCGGACCTGCGGTGGGACTTGTTACTGGAGTTGGGTGTAAGAGGACCTTGACACCACCAGAGTTGTGGCCCCCCGGCACAATACTGGCTAGCTGATTCAATCAGTGGTTCGATTTTCTACCATTTTCGCTGATTATGATAGAAAATTTTGACCTGTCTCCCTGGGGAGGACAGAAGTCTTAAGAACGGTGTCTAAACACGGCTGTATAGGTTGATACTTGTCAATCTGATTTTACCTATACCTTATGCCGAAAAATTTCTCATGTAGAGAAATTTGAAAGACTAGCCTCCTCACGGAGGGCTGATTGTCTTATTTGACTCTGTCTTTTGGCTGTCTAGGTTTTGAATTGCTAAATTCAGTTTTACCTATACCTTATGCCGAAAAAATTTCTCAGTTGGAGGAATTTATGACCTGCCTCCCCGGGGAGGGCAAAGCTAGGCTTTTCAGAGCTATAGAAGGTGACTGCCTTTGCCAGGGCTTATAAGGTGGTGATTTAGAAAATCACTTGCCTATACTTTATGCCCAAAAGATTAACAAGCCTGTTAATTCTTAATTAAAGTGAGTCAGAGAATCACTTGAGACCCTTACCTTATGCCGAAAAATTTCAAAATTTTTTCCAGAGGGTCCGCTTACAGTCACAAGCCTTACAAGCTTACTTGGGGTTGAGTGAGATTGTGATATCACAATTTCCTTTACCTTTGCCTTATTCTCTGACTGTACAGAGGCACAGGCTAGGTTGATCACCCCTCCTTGGTTGACTTCAAACTGATACACTATAAGTGCAGATAAAGCTATTTAATCTGCTGAACACTCCTACTCATGTTTTCACCTAAGATTGGTGACAAAAAATGAGTTGTGTTTTCAGTTTACACCAATAAATGTCTTTTGGTAGCTGTTAGCTTAAGACTAACTACTGCTATAGAATCTGGTAAAGATTCGTTACAAAAAATTTCACTGTGGTGGAAAAAATTCCAGACATTTTAAGATTGGTTTTTAGATAGGGTCTATGGCCTTATCATGTCACCAAGTTAAGTAAAGTTGAGCAGGTTAGCTACACCTAAAATACAGCTCTTTCTGTGCCTGCTCTACAGTTAGACCACTGTGTTTAGATTTTGGGTAAAATTCTAAACAGTGACTCCAGTGTAACTGTCCAGACCTGCGATGGGACTTGTTACCGGAGTAAGGTGTAAGATGATTGACACCACCAGTTTTGTGACCTTCTGGCACAACACTGGCAAGCTGATCTTTAATCAGCATGTCAAATTTCTCTATGCTACCTTTGTGGTGAGAATGATAGAGAAAAAATTTGACCTGTCTCTCTGGTGAGGGCAGATTCTTAATAAGGTGTCTAAATCAAGTGGTTTAGGTTGTGATTTAAACAATCAAAATTACCTATACCTTATGCCAAAAAATTTCTGTGGAGAAATTTATGACCTGCTTCACCTGGGAAGGCAGCTTTACCGTTTTCCTGGGCATGTTGCCAATAACCGATAAGCTGCCTTGTAGTGATTTCAATTATCACTGAGACCCTTACCTGTGAAAATTCCTCAGAACTTTCTTAAAAGGTCAATGGGTAGCCACAGGCCTGTTAGCTTGTGTCAGGTTTTCGGGCACTAAAGTTTCCAACACCTATACCTCTTGCCATAATTTCCCTGAAATTATGCTAGCACAGGATTAGGTTGTCCAATCTGGTGTTGAAACTATATACTGATACACTGAAGTTTTACCTAGAGCCATAGCGCCACCCTAGGGTACTTATTTGATAATCACCTAGACTGGTGACCAAATTAGTTGAGTATCAGGTAGCCAGTTACACAATAATTGTTTTATTGGGAAACTGTAACAGGCAGGTTACTTACACCCTTAAAGAGTACAGAGATTTCTGTATTTGCCCTACCTTTAGGCCAAATTTAGGTCTAGAATTTGGTAAAATTCTTAACAGTAACCTCTGAGTAACTGTCCAGACCTGCGGTGGGACTTGTCAATAGAATTGGGTGTAAAATGACCATGACACCACCACAGTTGTGGCCCACTGGCACAACATTAACTAGCTGATTTAATCAGCATTCCGAAATTCTCTGCTCTACCATTTATGGTGAGAAAGATAGAGAATTTGATCTGCCTCCCTTGGAAGGGCAGAATGGTGTCTAAATTCTGGCGTAAAAACTTTTTGTATAGGTTGTGAATTGAGAATTCAAATATACCTATAATTTATGCCCAATAAATTCACAAGTATGGTAAAAATCTTTAAGCCTGTATTTAACAGCTTAAGAGCCATACTTAATGTCATAGAATTCTATGAGAATTGCAGTTGACTCACCAATAACCACAAAGCTGCTTGGTAGTGATATATAAATCACTGAGACCTAGTTTTTACATTAGAATATTTCTTCAGAAATATCATAGAGGTCAATGTGCAGCCACAAGTATCCTAGCTTGTGTTTGGGGTATTTGAGTGCTCAAGTTACTGATAACCTATACCTCATGTCATAAATTCTCTGAATTTATTTATCTTAGGTTAGGATGTCTTTCTTGGTGTTCAGTTTACTTTGACAAACTAAAGTCTACCGGTGGCCAAAGTGGTAAGGTGGTTAACTGAGGTAGTGTGCTCATCTTAATTCACCTAAAGATTGGTGATAAAAATGAGTTACGTATCAGGTTACACCAACAAAATCTTTTCTGTTTACTCAGAAGAGGACAGAAGGACGAAATCTTACCTATTAAACAAGAGTACTGAGGTAGCCATTGCTGAAACCCAGCAATTTCACTGATATTAGATATCAGATGGCTACCAACTGCTCCTCGAAAGGACCGCAGTAAATAGTTGTCGTTATGTCATTAACCCTGATAAACTCTGTTTTTGGAATTATGAGTAAAATTCTTAACAGCTACTCCTATGTAACTGTCCGAACCTGTGGGAGGACTTGTTACTGGAGTTTGTGCAAAGATGACTTTGACACCACCAGGGCTGTAGAGTGAGGTGACTGTTTTAGAATTATTGGTAAATTCTAAACAGGGACTCCTGTAAAACTGTCCGTACTTCGATGGGACTGTTACTGGAGCTGGAGACTAAGATGAACTTGACACCACCAGAACTGTGGCCTTTGGCACAGCACTAGTATTGCTGGTCTAATAGACCCGCAGTTGAATCTATCTCCTCTACCATTTGCCTAAAAATGATTTCTTGATTTGCTCCTCTAATGAGGGCAGAAGGCTCAAGAAACGGTGTCTAGATTCAAGGTTATAGGTAGTGTTTTGCAAAATCAAAATATCCTTACCTTATGGCCAAAAAATTCCACAACTGGTGAAGTTTATTTCAATGTAAGAGCTAAGACTCTCGTTTATAGTCTTGGTTGACCTTGTTAATGAAATTAAATCTAAATACTGAGTTTGTCACTGATGTAGTTTCATAATGGAGACTATCAGTTGATCCACCTTGCTATTTCAAAGGTGGTGGACATAACTTTGGTATTTTAACTAATTAATTTCTTACATGAGCCACCAATAAAGCAGACCCACTGCAATATCTCTGAGTCAATTGAAGATGGGTCAGGCTAATCATTCATACCAAATAAAGAAGTTTGGTATAAGTCTCAATCTCATTTTTGTAACTGTCCAGACCTGTGGTAGGACTTGTTACTAGAGTTTGTGGGTAAGATGAACTCAGCACCACCAGAGATGTGGCTCCCTGGCACAACACTGGCAAGCTGATCTTCCAATCAGCATTTAGGACATGTCTGGTGTACTTGGTGTATAATACTGTATGCAGTATCATTGTTACTGCTTGTGCTTGTTTAAACAGCATAACGGTTTATTCTTGTACAACATACACATAATTGTGTGGTACTAGTTATGGTAGCTGATTATGCTAGATAACATAGGTAGTCTATTTACAATAAGTAAATATGTCAAGCTGCTGATAAGGTACAATATGTCCAGATTCTAGGACAAAATTGTACAAACGTATGGTTCCAATAAACTAGCTTCTTAGCTATTTAATTGGGCAGCTTATATGTCTTACCATATCAGCTGAACCTATCTATGCAGTAAAACATGTGTACACTTTACAGTATTAGCAACATTGACTGTTTACACTATACCGTTGCAGCAGTAGCTAGCCAAGTACTGTCACTTTACCATGTCTAGTGGTTCTGGCTTGTACAATAAGTCATAGTTGCTTATTTGTACAAGTAAAGGTAATAGCTTCATTTGAAGCTATCACGACACTAGACAAACAGACTGTTTTTTGTGTGCTACAAAAGGTCAATATACTATACCATACTGGTATTTAGTATTAGTGATTATATTGTACATCATGTAAAGACTGTAAGTTGTTTTACTTTACACTATGAATGTAGAAACCACACTCTACATAGTAAATGTGGTCGCTGTTTTGCCTGCACCAGCTGAAGCTCACATTATATATGTAGATGGTTTATATATACATTACAAGTGTACTAAATTGTACAACATATGGATTAAAATACTTGTCCAGCAGTCATAGCTGCTTATGTTGTACAATATGTGTAGGTACCATATTTTGCACCTATATGTATGTACCAGCTGCTTATGATTTACAACATACCTTTATGGTGACCTGTTCAAATCTACATTATAAATGTAGAAATCTTTTTCTACATTGTGAATATGGGTGTTAACAGATTAAGCTGTTTAAATGGTACAACAAGTTGTACATATCCCTCTTTTTTCATTTAAGCAGTATCTTCTTACGCAGGAATGATATGTATCATACCATAACTGACCAAGCAAGCCTTAGCTGCTTATATGGTACATATGCATGCCACTAGGGTGTACAACTAATAGCTGTTTGTGTGCCTACTGTTTTTAGTAAAAACAGTCATAACTACTTGTCTGTACATAAATTGTGCAGCAGTCTTACCTGCTTAATTTGCACAAAATATGACTGTTATATACATACCAGCAAGATTGTACACTCTCTGCATGTTATGTCTGCTAGAGAATTTTAACATGCTTATATATCTCAAATTATGTAGTATTAGAACTACATAGATTGTACAACATCAGGAGGTACAATACTGTTAAGCAGCTGTTAACCTTTGAGAAACTCAAACCTGAGGTAATCTAATTAATGAATTTCCCAAATGGAAAATTCCCCTTTCTAGCACATGACTAATGTGCTATTTACAACTAAAATCAATTGGGATTTTGTTGTTTGGCTTCTTTGAATCTAAAAAGAAGGGTCTTGTTTACCTTCGTTGAATCTAAAAGAAGGGTAAATGAAAGTAATCTTTCTTTTGGTTTAACCAAACAAGACTTTTCTTGAAACCTGACTGCCTCTTTAGTCAGGATGAATAAAGTTATTCACTTATTTTCCTAAAAAGTCCTGCGTTACAGTTTCTACCAGTTTGTGAGAACTAGTAACATTAGATAATAGGACTATGGAAATGGGCAGTGAATCAGCTGAACTTTAAAGTCTCCTATGAGACCGCAACATCTATCGTTGCGCTCTGGAATATAAAATTAATCGATACTTACATGTAAGTTGATGATTAATTGTTGTTCCAGGAGCAACGATAGATCGTTGCGGGGTACATAGGCCCACCCATCCTCCCTAGGATGAACAGATTAGTGACAGTCAGGCATAATCATTAATCTACAATATTCAAGCTTTCTTGAATATAATATCTATATATAGATCTTATTCGACGATACGAATTCATCTATATAACTACGACAAATTGAATAGTATAGATATTGATTTCCTATGTACCATAAACGAAATTTCTTTCAGCGATTGATTCACTGCCAGCGGACGTCTGACATCTACGGATCTGCGCATGCGCATCTCCTATGAGACCGCAACGATCTATCGTTGCTCCTGGAACAACAATTAATCATCAACTTACATGTAAGTATCGATTAATTTTATATTAAAATGAATAGTTTTAATTCTAATATATGTAGATCTATGTGCTGATAATAGGCGCCCAGAATAGATGAGAAAAAAGTCGTCACGGCTACCTGGGAAGTTATTGAAAAACAATGCCAATGAGAAGAAAAATACTGAAAATGATCACCCCCAATATTTTGCACCTGTTCTGTTTCATCTATTTAAAACCCAACATCTGCTTGAAGATTTAGCCTTAAACTGTCGATAATAGGGTCCACTAGGTGGATTTTCGTGTGTGTGTTGAAATTTTCCACACCCCCTCTTGGAGGGGTCTGAAATATGTCTGCTCCCCCCTGTTACTATTAATATTACCCGGTATTCCCCACCCCCTTGAACTCAAGAAAAATGTGGCTTGCACCACGGAGAGGAGTGGCAACTCCTATCCGTGGTCCTTGCCACATTTGTCTTGTTTAAAAAGATTTTATCCATTAAATTCCATTTTACATGTAGACTTCCATGTTCAAAACCATCAAGATTGACAAGTAGTCATGTACTTTAAGGCAGTTGATAATGATAGCCAAGGCAGTGGCATGAACAGAATGCCTTCATGTTGTGTTGCAGTGCACCAGTGGCTGCTGCATCAATACGGCCCACAACCCAGTACCTAATGCAGGTCATGCTGCAGCTACCTGGAGGTCAGACCGTGCCCATGCAGATCCCTGCCGCCATTGGGCCTGGAGGTGCGCTCTCCCCACAGTCGGCTGTACAGATCATCCCCCAACACATGTTAGCCCAGCAGTTCCAGGTGAAAACTGAGCCACTGCCCTCACCACAGCGTGCACCGACACCGCCGCAGCCAGCACCCCTACCACACCCAGCACCCCTGCCACACCCAGCACCAACCATGACTGTCCCAGTACAGTCTCCGAGTGTCGTACCAGCACCAGCACCGACACCAATACCACCAGTTGCGACAGAGGTATCAACAACTACAAGTGTACAAAGTGCTGCCTCAGCCATCACCAAACAGGTGAGTGCCAAAACCAGTTCTCTTATCACACACTGCAAGCAAACCATTGATGGTTGATAGCATAGTCTCCCCATGATGATTTACTGTGTTGTCCTCATTCACCTATTTTCTTTATCAAATTGATATGTCCAGAAATTTCTATAATTGAATATAAAAAAACAAAAACATTTGGTTTCAGCTTTCTTTGGTTAAAACATCAAACATTATCAAAGAAATTTGTATTAATTGGATGAAATGTCATATCAATTGCCAGAAACTGAAGGCAGCAATTACACAGAATGTACAGCAGAGCGTGCTTCACAACAACATGCGGGTTATGACAGAGGCAGTGGAGCGTGTAATTGCGGCACCCGCTCAGCGGCCACAGACCCTGTTGAAGGCGGCCTCTAGTGGCAGTGTTCTACTTCAGCAGCAGCCTGCGCTAATGACAACCAGCACCAGTGTAGTGCAGACACAGGCTGCAGACACATCAACTCCCTATGCGTAAGTAATAATTAGGGCTCACATTCACATAACAACACCTGTAGACTCCTCAGTTTTATGATATATGCTAGGGTTACACTCTCTTACTACCTCAAGCAATTTTAACATTTGGAAAGGGGGTTGGGAGTCATTAGAGAGGTTAAGATTCAAGCATGTGTACCTGTACGGGAACGCCAAGGGTAACAAGTACAGGTTCCAGTACAGGTACAGGTAATGTGGTTAAGATAGACCCTATATGGACCCAGGTGACAGGGCAATGGGCTGTCAAAAAGAGTTAATTAACTCGAACAGAGTTATAAGAGTCGGGTAAAAAATTGATGGATTCAGTGCCTCTTAACAGTGAGAAAAACTAAGACGCTTTTCCGGTCTATGTTAAATCCCATAAAAGGTGTAAATAGGTTCAACGTTCCCACGTTTTTGGTCTGGAGTGGTGCAAATAATGATGAATGTTGATGAATTTACCATCATTCGATCCGTCCGCGCGTCTCCAATGTCGTAATTTCAGCACAAACATGGCGGATATCGATTTTTTGTAAATTATAATATAGAAATATGATAAAGAATGGCAAAAGGATATGATTTGAATCGATATGTTTCATTAAAAATGTAAAAAAATACGTGTTCGCCCTGTTGTTAATTCGCATCACAAAGCCGTGGTCATGCAAATTGACCCAAATAACCATGGAGGACAGCGAGACCATCGACTCACGGTGCCATGCAAACTGCTGGATTATAACAAAAATGGAGGAGAATTACACTGTCTCATGCATTTTTATGGTTAATATGGATCATTATTCAAGACCTGCTGGCAGGAGATGAGTTATTTGCCAATGAAACATACGGGTGATAATGGATGCATTCTCCATAGGCTTAACCATTGACAGTGATAATGCTCGCAGAAAACATGAGGTTAGTATCAGAAGGGGCCAAGAAGTAGAGATTAAGTGCCCGTTCGAGTTACTTGCATTGCAAAATGCTGTACTATATTTACACTGTGCCATTCTTATCACAGACCACATACATGAGTTATAGGTACCTAAAGACCTTTCATCTAAATGGGCATGGTCAGATTAGTTTATTATACATGTAAACTGTATATACAGTCATTTTCCCTACACATAGATGTACTACGTGTAGAGTGGGGTCCACATGTCCAAACCTTCAAGTCTACAAGTTGTATACTGCTAGCTTGGGATTCCCCCCACGTGACCTATGACATTACCCGTACATGTTGCCGTTACCGTCCATATCTTAACCTCTCTAAAGTCTTTACAATTTACGTCAAGGTGTCAGACAGCCTTCTCGCATAGCTTTCTTTTGAAAAACCAGGTTTGGGAGGTTTTGTAATGCATATTTGAGTTTACATATGTTTTTCCCATCATTTAAGGTGTACTCTCCCCTACCATATTGATAAAACAATGTACCTGAATTTTTCTATGACAGGAGTAAACGCTCGAGGAAATCTTCAGAAGAGGATCCAGATGAAAGGAGGAGAAAGTTCCTTGAACGAAATAGGTAAATCACTGCTTCTCGAACTACAACTGTACAAACACAGTACAGATACATTGTATACATAGACATATATTTGACAAAAGGTATTTAAATTGTGAACGTTACTGCTATGATTATATGGAGTACAGAAATATGATGTGTTTTATGACAGGGCCGCTGCTGCGCGGTGCAGGTTCAAGCGGAAACAATGGATCACCAACTTGGAACGTAAAGCAGATGACATAAATGGAATCAGCTCCAAATTACAGGTACCTGGATTTGAAATATGATTATAAAAAGCAAAAAAAAAAAAGACATTCAACAAAAAGGATACATTATGGTATTGAACCATCCAGTTTTCATTGTGGAAGAACATCCACCAAGTTAGTTCAATTACCAATGTGCAAGGCACATCTCTGATGAATTACCAAAGTAAGATGAGAATATTGAAAGCTATTTACATGCAGCTTTTAAACATATGATTTTGCCATTATCAGCACTTGTATTCTATATATAGAGCAGTAAAATATCAATAAACTTTTGTTTGTCGTCAGACGGAGATTAACCAGTTGCGGGCGGAGGTGGCTCAACTCAAGGCTCTGCTGCTGGCACACAAAGACTGCCCCATCTTTGTGCAGCAGCGCAGCTCGGGTCAAATCAACTTGGAAACAGGTGAGACCACACTATATACATCTTTCAGTAAAAGTCTTTCAGCAAGAAAAATAACTGTTCTTACCCAATTTTACCCTCTTTTTGCCTCTTAAAAGATACTTTTTTTTTTTACATATTATGAGTGTGTCTGGCCACTGCATGTCTTGTTGCAGGGGCTATGGTTAAAACAGGGGTCAAATACCAGCCTTTTCTAGAAACCTTACAGCTGAATTTTGATTAAATCCAAAAGAGAAAAGAAAAAGTGTTGTGTTGTGTTTTGCATGAAACATGATGATAGAGAAGTGTTCATGCAATCTGCTAATGGGGTTGTCTTATTTCTTTGGGGAAGTGTGGGGTTGAGGACTATGATAGAAGTTTTCTGACAGGTCCAAAACTGACCCACTTGTCTGCTATATTTACAGTCAATGTACAGAAGATGGAGATAGGCTCAGAAGGTGAGCAAGTGTCAGTGCCCACCAAGGTTACAACCCTGAGCCTCACACCCGGACAGTCTGGTCAGCCTGCCCAGGCAACAGCAACAGCACCGTCACCAGGACAGGCCCCGTCACCAACCCAAGCCTCCGGCACATCACAGATGGTTTGCCCTACAATCATAAGCGTCATCGACGGTGACAGTCATAGCAACATCCTAGTGAAGCAGTCTTGACAAGCCTGCCCACCGCAGCAGTAGATGATGGGTTCACACTGTGGACTATGTGTTGGTGCCATTGTTTTTCTTTCATGTCTTTATCATCATATATCTATATTGAACTGTTAATTATTCATTTGCCAAATTGTGCGTGGTACTTTTTCTGTTTCTAAGAAGAAGGTCGTTATTGTTGCGCTATTTCTCAGACGCGGTCTGTGCTCCCGTGATATTTAAGACATCATTTCTCATCTGCACCTGTACATTATCTGCACTTCATTAGTCCCACTACAGGCTAGAACCAGGAGGGAAGGGTAGTAAGCTTGGGTGTATGCTGAGGGAAGGCTAACATTTAGCCCTTTAAATACGATTGGTTGGGTTGGATTTTGATGAATTTATAGGAATTTTTTTTTTTTACTTCAAGGTACAGAGATTTTTTACCTGATAACTTGCAGATTTATCCCTCAAACTGAAAATTTGCCTTATGTGTAAT
This sequence comes from Acholoe squamosa, assembly GCA_949317995.1. NCBI lineage: Eukaryota > Metazoa > Annelida > Polychaeta > Phyllodocida > Polynoidae > Acholoe > Acholoe squamosa. The sequence goes on from OX439048.1 coordinate 23,017,330, forward strand.
AGGGACACTTTATTGGGGAAAAACAAAACTTGTCAATTATTTTTGCATGGTTGGTCGGGTAATGTTATACACACTATTTTTGTTGTAGCCTAGAAAGTGTTGAAGGGGAGGGAGCGGTATAGGGTAGAAGCGGGGGGAGGATAGCCTCCTGGTGATAACTATTATTTCATAACTATAAATGTATCATGGTATGTCAATACAGTACTGTTATACATGTGTTATCAATCCCATCTCTACCTTGTTCACACTTATCCATGTATATAGTTATATTCTAGATTCACGGACCAGTGTTCCAATCATTCCATTGATAGTATGTTGGATCATATTTGAAATAAGTTAAATACTCTGATCATCATTGCTATGATCTAAACTAATGACACATAGGCTAGTAATGACAATCTCTGCATATATGTGAGACATAAATTATAAGATGTACTATGAAACAGTGGGCTTTAAGATAATCTTGATATGATTCTGTCTGCACACTTTTAAAGCGGTGGCTTCACAGTATCTTCTTGGTTGTGTCATAAAGACAAAGCTTCATTGTCACCTTTCATATCTGACTATCTAAACAATAGAATGAGACCGAAGCAGGTTTAGAGCAACATTCAGATATCAGCATTGATGCAATGAAATCAGGTATATGTACTACCCTAATATCATGTGTATAAGGCGCACCCTTAGTTGAAGGCAGTGGTAGAAGGCACAACTGGGCCTTCACTTTTAGACAGTTTATTATTGCTCTTTAGCATAACATCCTTGCCTATAAGGTGGTCCCTGACTAGGCAGCTGCTATAAGATGCAGCAAGGATTCTCGCTTAAAATCTGTGCCTTATAAGCGAGGTAATAGGGTATTACAGGTGTAATAAATTGGATCAAATGCTGGTATATCAAGGGAAATGGATAAATGTGCTTGATCAGTGAGACTGAGAATGTTCTGCATGTCAAGAGTGCAGATGTTAAATGCATTGCAACAATAAAAAAAATAGGACATCTGTAGTTTATTGTAAAGCCTTTTGTACAAGCCATGACTTATGTGTAAGTCAAGGCTAGTGGATTTCCTGATTTCTGAAATTTTTGAATGACATTTATTTTCTTTACATGAGTGGTAAGGAGGGCTATTTGTGAAAAATAAGAGGGCTTTTATATCAAGTAAATGTATGGCTTCCTGATGTTTGCCTATTCCTGACTTACATCCCTGTAAAAGCTGTTTATATGAGGGGTAGCTCCTGCCATAAATTGTAGTCTTCTGTTGGTAATGTTGGCAATCAGTCTTCTGGTGAAGAATTAAGAAATTGCTTCAATTGACAAATATCCACAGCATAGTGAACAGCCCTGTCCAAATTAAAGGCTATTTTATGTCTTATGTTTTTCTTGTTCCACATTGCATCAGTTTATGTTCTCACACTATTTTACACCCTATACAGATACCAATTATTTGAGAACTTATAATCTGACCCATGAGCTACTGGTTACCACCATATTCACACTCATGTTTTTTGCTTGAAATGTAAAGACGGTTATTTTTGTACTTCACAAAGAAAGCTTTCGCTGCATGGTACTAGTTGTGAGGACTACCCGACACTCATGGGTATATGATGGTATAGGTGACATACCTATCAAATGGAGAAGAGAAAGAGTAGCAAAGGCCTCTTTAAAATTATTTAATGTCAGTGTGGTATCAAAACCTAGAATCACTTACATACATTTGAGAATGTATCAAAAAGGGGATACCCCCAGTATTTGCATGAGGAAATTCTGCTGGAGTTTGTTTAATGCAACTTGTTTAATGAACCATAAGTATAAGTAAATAAAAGTTTTGGAATGCTACTTTGAGGAGCACTCGAGGAGCACATAGGTACAATACATGAATAAATGGAAGTAAATAGAAAAATGATATCATTACAAGTGTGAATCACTGCAGTGACTGGAATGGGAGTTGATATTTTCTGTCCTATTTCATTCAATAACTCAAAACTAAAATCATGTAGATGAACAACATTTTCAGTGGTGGATACTCAAGAACAGTATATTTTCTTTAGATCAAAACAGGTACTGTAAAACCCTGTGTATATCCCACACTGATATGGAAGACCCAAGGATTAGCTAAAACTTTGTAAAATTGCAAAGCCTTTATAGTCAATGACCTTCAACTTTCATAAAGCTGTGAGCTGCTGGGGGCCCAGATCCCCCCTGTGCATTGTAGAAATTTAGGAAGCATTAGGCAGGGGTGATTGAAAGATCGCACTCTCCCCTCCTTCCTCTTTCTACCTGGATCTAAAAATGGTCCATAAGCTGCAACGTATGCACCAGGTTTTACAGTAAATACCAGTCATTACCCTGAGCTTCTTAATTGTTACTGTTGTAATTGTTCAACATTGAGCAGGTTTTGTTGTCATCTGTTGATTGTTTGTTGCATCCCTTTAAAATTTCTTGTGGGGATGTATTTTAAGGTGTGGTTTTTTTTCTGTTCAGGACACAATGTGTCAATTTCACATGTTTAAAACCTCTATTGTATCTATTTGAATCCATTTCAAAATGTCTGCAGGATAGGGTATTTTGCCTCTCTGTGCTTAGCTAGTGGTCACTCTATGTCCCATTTTATTGTTATCTTCGTCACAAATATATTGTAAGCTAGATGATTTGTTGATATTGGCTTTAATTGACAAGTATATATGTGATCGCTTATACCATTAACATAATGAACATGTTCAGGTGCTTTGATTTGGGGCAAGATTTTGGTGAACATAAGATTGTGTTTAAGAGCGTTATGTTTAAAAAAATTGAAGGTTATGAGTACAGTTTCCTGTTATGCATGTTATTTTGTTCTTGTATTATATCATATCAAATCCTTTCAGCTGTATTTTGACTTGACTCACTCGCAGTTGTTGAGTGTATAACTAATTGTCATCTTGACTATTTCATGAAAAACCAAAGATACCACTTTATTTTTACTCTTTTTTTCTATTTTTTCAAAACAGTGTATTGCAGTTGACTTGACTAAATACCATAAGCTATAATGGTCAACATAACATTCTGTATTGTTATATCATATCAGTTATTTGCTGGATATATGGGGGAAAGGTGATTATTACTGTGCCATTTATATAGGTACAGATTGATATGGGAAACCAGACCTTAAGACCCGAAGTCACACAATGTTAAAACAATTTTTCCTGAAATGTAGAAAAGTCCACTATTGGAATGCAGACGTGGTGAATGTTTTCAGATTTTCTTCTTTGATCTGCTTTACATGATTATATCTACCGGGTATAACCATTGTTCAAGAATTGATATTTAGTACCGTAATCTCCCGCGTATAAGGCGCAGCTCGCATATAAGGCGCCCCCCTAACTCACAGGGGGGCTGTTTCATATATAAGGCGCCCCCCTGAGGGTTATTTTTTGTCAATTTAGTAATGTTCTATAGTAAAAATACCCCCCCCCCCAAACTCAAGGCAATTTACCTCCCACGTATAAGACCCAGCAGCATTTTGTTTGGCGTATAGGACGCACCTTATACGCGGGAGATTACGGTATTACTGGTAGGCCATAAGATTTACTGTCTGGAATATAGTTAGCACCTAAAACTTTGCCAAAAGCATTCTTTTTACATTCAGAAACTTGCTTTTAGCCACATCATAGGTGTTTCTATTTTTTATCCTGTCATATAATATCTCCAGTTGAGATGCTGGTACTGAGTCGGATGCCAGTGCATTCTGGCGTTAAAAAATGTGTCAAGAAAGGATATCAAAAGACACTAAACTGTTTAAAATTCACAGGAAAAATTCCATTAAATGAGGATGTTTCAATTAGAAAAAAAATGTAATAAAAGCAAACAAATTCAATGTAATCATGCTCTATAAGATTAGCACCTGGTAATCAATGGATAACCCAGTGATCAATAGGAATGAACCTCAATAGCACACTTATGTTGTGTTTTATTACCTAGTTTATCAACGGTCCCACCGATATTGGAACGTCTTTCATTTGCTAAATCCCAAGGTGGCTATATTTGTCCAAAAGAACTAAGCACTGGATGGCAATAATTAGGGTCATTATCCTAAATATTCACTTTTTAATATAAACAAGGCTGCACTCACTTCCTGCTCTTTTATCATATGGCACATGATATATCAAATATAGCCAATAGTATAACAGCAAATTTGCATGTTACTATCTTCAGTACTACCCCACTACCACCATGATGTAGTAAAATGTGCATACCTCCTCAAAGGGTTATAAATAGTCTTGTGATATTTTTGTTTTGTTTGAATAGAGTATGTTCACTGATATGGAAAACTAGAATAAGGTAATAGAGGAAAATCGATGTACAATTATGTGAAGTAATATATGAATAATCTAGTGCAAGCCTGTGGGATACATTGATTGATAAAGATGGAAAAGTTTCTTGTGAGTTATTCAAAAAGTAAAATCAACCCAATGATATATCATAAATCAATGATGGTTTTACATGTTTTTATTAACACTGTTTAAAGAAACTCATTGGTGATTGTTGTGCATCGTTGGTTGACCAAATCGTGAATAGCTGAACCTTAGGCTTAAGAAATGTAAAAGGAATTGACCGGATAGTATCGCATGTTTTACAAAGTGAATGGGAAAGAAACGAAAAAAATAAATGTTTGAAGCAAGCCCACAAGCTGTTATAATAAAATCATGACAAGAGTACATTGCCTTATGTATTTATCCCTCACATTTACAAATTGATTTCCCAATGGATGATTAATGATTTAAATGGCTGATCAATTTATGAGCCCTTTAGAAAGGATCATTCTGGTAGATTAACTATTCTATTCTTTTCTATTTTGAAAAATAGATATGTTAAGCGAAATCATTTTGATACTCACTCGCTCATTTCCCAAATTTTACAATCATGTCAGGGAAATTTTTTATCTTTTTCAAGGAATATCATGGCATTTCAGTCTAAGAATTGCCATAACAGACCCTTTGTGCATATAAACCAGAAACTGCAATTTTCCTAAACACTATTCTCACATTTGGTAGACCAACCCTATAGCCTGGATTTTTGCCACTGTATCTATCACAGTGCTAAAACAGGAATGTGAAATCTCCAAAAAGCCTCAACATTATATATGCAAGGTCTGGCCTAAATGATTATGAATCTATATGGTCCACCATAGTATATCAGTGGAATTCTGGATGACAAGTTGGGTGTATAAACTCCATTGGAAAAACATTTACCGTTTCGTAGGGAATGATTTTCCATTTCATGCGGAGTGATAACTCATATTTCAGATGAATTACAGATAACATTGCTCATGCTATTGAGGTGCATATTAGGGTGCATATATAGGTAACCATCTTGTGTTTGTGGTAGTTGTTGAAGGATATATGTATAAAGCAGGCAACCGAATTATGCAATTTATTGAGAATCGGCATCAGATGGTAGCGCCAAGTGCTATTCTTTCTTTTCTCATCCCCTCCTCTGTCCCATACCGTTTTGCTTGGTGGGGGATCCGCCATGTGGGTCATGTGGAAAATTTCTGTGCTAAACCTTATCTAAATTCGCTACAGGAAGAAGGCATGGATGGGCCAGGGGATGACACATGCAATATCCTGAAAAGTAGCCCTCCTTGCACACAGAGCAAGGGATATTTACTGGGGGGATCTGGCAATGTGGGTTAGCACAAACTCTAAAAATGTTCTTTTTTCTTTTATTGATGTACACATCAGAAGATATTTGGGGTACATCTCAAAATGACTGTTTACAGATACAGTCTGACATTTAAAATACAAATAAATAAATAGTCACCTACATTTCTACATTGAACACAGGGGTCGCTTTAGGTTATGTACAATATTGCCATTCAGGCTATTCAGGTTTCCCATGATACACTATGTTCGTGGAGGTTTCCTGTTAATTACCATAAGTAGGTCAGTCACGTGACCAATGCCATTGGCCAGAGTAGGTCATGTGACTGACCTAATTATGGTAATTAACAGGAAACCTCCATGAACAGAGTGTATTATGGGAAACCTCAATAGCCTGAATGGCTATCGGGGGGAACGTGATCTTACATTTTATATGCTAAACACATGACAATCTGCCATCAGAAAAATATGATTAATACATATAGTATATAAGTCAGTAATAGAGCAAAAATATGAACACGCTATATCTAAGCGATTCTTGACATCATCCATAACATCTTACAACTGTACTTGATAAAAGTCCTCTCACATAAACAACAGCTATCTCTGAGCAACTATGTCACTGTCAGAAACTTCACTATGGAGCAAAACCCTTAATCATATCTGGGCAAACAGATTCCTCATTATTCTAAGCATAGGTCATGCAAGCGAAAGAGAACATGCATAAGCAAAATCTACTGGAACATACAATAGAGCATAAGATCAATAATATTTATTATATGTATGGGTATTCAAACCTATAATATACAATCAAACTGGATAGTGTGGTGTCTAGAGTTCTTTGCATCATAATCCACAAAATGTTTCTTATTCAAAACAGAAAGACAGAGTGGTAGTGGCATTAGTCAATGAGCAATTACAGAAACCACTAAGATTTCTCACTAACAGGAATTCTAGTAAAACAAGCCAAGATTCAATTCTGTAACTTATAATAAAACATAGTCTATACTGTCAGGAATGTTCTATTTTTCAATAGTTTCCAGTTAACACTATATTAACCAAGTACACATTGAATAAGAAATCAAATAATGTAGCCATGAAGTAATTGTACCTTTCAATAAGCACTAAAAGAGCTGTTGAAATTGCAATATTTGTAGTCACCATTAGACAATATATACTTCAAATAGTATTTTCCATTACATTTCCATTATGCACTTTAAAAGATTTACCGTAGTGCCTCACTCATAAGCAACAGCTTATAATGTAGATCGGTGGCCTACTCTGGACTACAGGATAGATCAAAGCATTCTTTTTTATCTATTAATTCCTTGATTTGTAAATACAGTATGTATACTTCATTACCATATCAAATGCCACTTAAGACAACCAGGAAGCTTACAGTCTGGGTACTTATCTACATATGAGTTCTAGGTAATGACTTGGGGAAGACTGAATGCACTGGGGTGACCCTGAGAATAGTTATATTTTTTTTCTCCTGACAAATTAATACAGGTGGATGGCTTGCCACTATACAATTGAAGCTTCTTTTTCTTTTTCAATGTAGGCTAATTTGCTTTCCTATTCCATTTGTATTTCAGTCCACTATCTTTTATAAACATTGTAAAAATTCAATATTCATTTAACATCACAGGTAGAGGTTTTTACAGTGAAACCTGGTTGATATGACTCAACATTTGTATATATTCTAGTATACCATATTGAAACTGTTTTATCCAAGTAAGTATACAATTTACATTACAGCACATCAGAGCCAGAAGAATGTATAACCACATTATTGAATTGCCAATGTATAACTGTTGCATTTTTACACTCATTCTTATGAATATAACTAAACTATACACTCAGTACAAGTGTCAGCTGTAGAGTTCATTATAGATAGCTAAAGATTAGATGATTCTGTTTAATTGTGATCATTTAAGTACATAGCTTCATGTGTGCAATATCACGAAGGCATAAAAAGACTAATTTAACAGTAACCTGTAGATAGATTCTAAATCTACATTGATGTTCATAATGTACGGTAAGCTACCTGGCCCCACTTGATATCAAAGTAGCTGTGTAAATAATTTACCTTTTGGTGTTGTGATTTTGCACACACAAATTAGTATGTTCTGATTTCTATCAATCTATCTAGTTTACAAGTTGTTCATCATTCATCACTCCTCTGATTTTCATTTCATACTAATAACTATTATTCAATTGAACTAGCAGTACTACTATTGCATTATATAAACCCTTTACAGCACCGATATCAGGGAGAAAGTGAATGCAAGTGGCATACATAGGTGGGTTTTCACCATATGCACTATCTAAATTAAAAAGCCACTATGTAAATTGGAGAACTTTTACTAATCTTGTGTCAGTAAACATAATGAAAACATATTGGCTGTAAATTTTCACTCGAACACATGTCATTACTAACGGCGGGCAGTTAACAAATACACTAAGCAAAATATATTCTAACAAGGTTTCAATAATGAAAAAGAGGGTAGGACTACTTTACACAGAGTGTAGCCTACAACATTAATGAATACTGAGTCACAGATTCATTGATTAGTTTCAAAAAAGGAGTTCACTATTCCAGCACAACAATTATACAAGAGTAAGTTTCAAAATGAAAATGATAAAAATCAGTTGGACACTTCAAATATTAGCAACAAGAACAATGTAATATATCCATCAAAGAATCATAAACAGATGTCGACCTTACTTTTCGTTACTCCTTATTTCATGTTTCATCGGACCCGGATGGCCCCAGTATCCTTAATAAGACTAATCTGTACCATAAGCCTAAATTGATTCCAGTCCAAATCACAGGAATATGAGTGCTTTAACCCTTATCAGCATTTTACTATCATAACATAACACATTCCATGGCCTGATCATTTTATGTATGGACATATAGCCATGTATGCTGTCTTACTACAGCTATGGTATAAACTGGATTGTACCAAGGGATAACTCAGTACACACTTAGTACTGGAAGTGCTTAAAATCTAGCTAGGTGGGAAGATATTAGCAGTACACATATGTATCTATACCACTATAGTTACTAAAGTAATGAACGCGCGATGAAGATTAGCACAGTATAACACATATTGCACTCTACCCTCAGCAGGGGAAATTATGGCAGGTAGATAAAGCAGCCAATGAGGCAGCTACAGCATATAACAAGTTTATATGACAACAGAAGAACACTTGGGCATTAACCTTCTTAATTGGTGGGTTGCCACTGCATGATGACATCATTGAATGTACCGGTGGCATATAATGATTGTAAGGTTCTGTTCAGGGCACCCTTATTGCAAATGTAACAAAGCATTCACAAATACATCTTACATATATATGAGCCAGGACTTATTGAACCAGAAATTTATAAGTGCCAGAATGCTTGCATTTGATGGTAAATATACTGAATATTTTACAGGTGCAATGTCAACAAGCTTGTATTCACCCTATTTTTGATAAGTTCTGGATGGGTTGTTTCGGTGTGTCCACACTGGCAAGGATAACTTGTGAAGAATACAACACACCATCTTGGAAATAACAGATTGACAGCACTGACTCATGTATAAGGTACTGTGATGATATCAAATAGTGGATTGGTACAACATTGTTGAATTTGCATGGTAATATATCTCACAACCTTACTATATGTGGCACATACTATCCTCATAATGTAAATTTGGTGGATACAGTCAGACCTAGAGAGTCTGCCACTTATTGTTGCAGGCAACATGATGGCAGATATAAAATCTGGCAGACTACCAACTCACATTTGAATGTTGATATATTAGAAACTGTCCCAACCAAAGCCTGGTGGACACTGTGTATCCTGTTCTATCAAGGGACGACTTTTCAAGGTCTGACTGTATAAGCAGATATACAAATTGGCAGCACACTGATGAATGGGGATAAACCTACAAACACATTGAAGGACATACTGCACCATGATTCAGATGAACACATTCTCTTGGATAAGAATTACAGTAGCTCTTATACATGCATATCATTTTGACTGTATATAATGCCTCTTTTCGAATCAGTTTCATTTTACATTTTTGATGGCTGTGGAATGTGAATGGAAGAAACTGTGATTTGCAAAGATATGCTTTTCATTTGCTGATATTACAACCATGTATGACCACAGAACTGCTAAATTTATCATATATACTGAAAGACAGGAAATTGGTTTAGAATATGGAGGGGGTTTTCTTCATCATATTTAAACCTATTAAATCCTTATGCAATTTAATTTTTGAGAGGCAATTAACCTGGTCAGACTGTAATCCATCAAATATGCCTGAAACTAAGGTGCAATATATCCTAAAGGCAAAAGGGTTATGTTATCAGATACTAGTTGTTATGGATTAAGACTTTGGGGTATCTGCAATGTAAATGTCTCTATGTACACCTGACTGTTTTATCTCAGGTTTGCACATCTCTTCACTACTCATCATTGTTGAGATTCAAAAGTTTACAAAACATCTCCATCTATAAATTGTAGAAATCTATCCATCAAAGAACTTGCATCAATTCTTATTTGTAAAATTTGTAACAGGATGCCTAAAAGGCACGACTAGATTTTACATATATTCTTAATCTACATAGAACCTGTCTATCCAAGTAGATTCATTTTCTGAGATTTTGTGACCAACATTAAAGACCAAAGTGCACGTTTTAAGAGAAATAAATAACTTACTTTTACCTATCACATTTAGAGATTCTGTGTTTCAAAGGAAATGCACATATGAGCACACTGAACATTATGATATTGGCCACCTTAGAAAGATATTACATGATGTTACAACGATGATAAATTTCTTGATGGAAGGCATATCATATTGATTGTCTACTTCCCTATTTATAATTTAACTTCAATTGTCAACAACATTTCACAGGAATAATTCAAAATACATAACATGAGTGTATCAACAAGAGACATGGGTAACTGGTGCCATACTTCTTGTAATAAGAAATGACTGGCTCATCCACTGCTGGGACAGCTATTACTGTGTGGCCACAGGCTGCTGTTCAAGACTAGTTGTGACAAGGGTGTTTGGTGTCGCTGCCGCTAGCACTTGTGATAGCTGCGAGCTTTGGATGGCAGTGACAGGCATTTGCTGGAAGCTGGTGACCCCATTCTGTGGGAGACTGCTCAGTGACACAGGTACCTGGATCTGCTGTGTGTAGTGTGTTTGTGATGGTGACTGGCCCTGCTGACTGACGGTAGTCTGTGGCAAGTTCAACCCGGCCAGCGTGGTGATGACGTGCTGTTGGGACTGCTGTGACAACTGTGAGAACACTGTATGTGGAATAGTTGTTGTGGCTGCGTTGGCCTGCAGCTGTGCCACAGAAGGGTGGGAAGTGGTCTGAACTTGAGCTTGTGCTGCTTGGGCCTGTGCAGCTTGGGCCTGTGCTGCTTGGGCCTGAGCTGCTTGAGCTGCCTGAACCTGAGCCACCAGATTACGCTGCAGTTGCTGCTGTGTGACCGCCGTGACCAGCTCAGCCTGGGAGTGATGGGCCACTGTGTGGTTACGAAGCCCCTGAGAGGTCTTATAGCTCTTACCACATTTACACTTATATGCCTTCTTTACCCTGGAAGTATACAATATGAACTTTGATTATACCATATCTTACAACTCCTTTACATGGACACTGTTTCAAATCTTTCTGAATGGCATAATGGTTCATGATTCAGGTTGATGCACTAATAAGGTAGGAGTAGATCATTAGGCAAATGGTTTCTTGCCACTGTTAATAGACAAATGCTTTTTTGCCACTACACAGTAACATATTTACCTATTGCAGTCAGCATATTGCAGGAATGCATTAAAAAGGTTTACTATGTATATATATATATATATATATATATATATATATATATATATATATATATATATATATATATATATATATATATATATATATCTAAAAGGCAATGATTGATATATTCATATACTGTAAATTCACAAGTACATGTATAAGCTGGTTTTAATACAGGGTACATTTTGATAAAGGATAACACTATTCTTTGATAGAACTGTACAGCCGATTGCATTTATCTAATATATCGAATTCCTTACTTGGCATCTTTGCGATGACCATGTTTGGCATGGTATTTGATACCGTTGACATTTTTATAGCGTTTCTTACAGCCGGGCACTGGGCAGGCAAATGGCTTCTCTCCATCCCCATCTTTGTTGTTCATCATACTGGCAAAACAGTGAAGAACATGTTAGCCATTGTAAAAAGTAAACATAAAAGGGTGCAGCTGCTCATCCTTTTTCAAATATTGTTTCCACTTTTGCAGCCCAAAGAATCATACTCTTGAGATCTCACATCAATAAACTCCACTGTTCATCAAGTCTTTTACCTATACCCCCCTACAATCCTAACCCATCTTTCCTCCACTCCATTACCCTGTAATTACAGACCTATGGTCCCTATACCCACATTTTCCCATGAGAACAAGCCCTTCACATACCAAAACCCCATAACAATTATTCCACACCAAATGTCTCATTTTACTTCATGGCCCAATTACCCCTATACATGTACCTCACCAGCCCATGGCAGCTTCCATTATATGGTCTAGCATACTATGTCCCAAATGCCCCATTTACTAACATCCTGTGTTTCAACGACATTACCTGAGAATAAGGTCAGAGGTGAACTCCTCCTGTGTTGTCCATGAGTCATCACTGTCCTCATCTTCGCTGCCCACCTCATCTTCATCAAACTCACTCCCTGAAAGCCCACAATATACACAATTAAAAAAATTAGCAAATCATGCATTTTGATGCAGTATAGGCTAGTTTTCAAGGGAAGGAACAGAGAGTAAAGCATTTCATCATAGATTCAAAAGGCTATGGGTCAGTGGATGTTAGGCAGAAAGTAGGGTGTTGAAGCTAGTAGAAAAATTGCAGTAGGTGGTTTGATTGATTGATTGATTTGTGTTTTACAGCACTTTAGCGGCACTAAGTGGCTATCCCGTGCTTAACAGGTTGATAATTTAACAGAGGAATGTGTCAGTGCCCGCGCATATGTGCACCACACACATCCTGAGGGGATAGGAAAGAGGAGATATAGACCCTTTTAAGTGGGCTAGGGAAGCCCGTGCAGTAGGTGGTAGCTACAAACCCATGTAGGTATGGTCAACTGAGTAGCATTTAAAGTTTACATACATATATACAGCATTTTAAGATAGAAGTACTAACCAGTTGGAGTAGTGCTTCGAAGGCTAGAGGCTGGACTTTGTGCCCGTTTCATCTTCTTAATAAGTTCTGCATTTTCTTTCTTTGCTGCATCAGTGAAAAATCTGGGGAAAATAGTGTATACAATATGTTACCTTCTACCATCACTATAAGATCCGTGTATGAGATATGATATATCTATTTATATTAAGATGAATGATTTGTTATTGTACCACAACAAATTATCATGAATATTTCAAATTATACAGAGATTTTCAGGCTGAGAGAAGAAAGTGTTTAAAAGATACCGTGATTAGAAAATTCAGGGAAGGTTTCCTTGAAACATTATCTTTGTTTATGCCTGGCCCGTGGATATTTTTCACATGTCAGACTGAGGATAGATATCTTACCTGAGGACATAACTCAAAGCAAGAGATGCAGGCTGCTGCAACTCTTGCTTCTCCAAATTTCTTGGATCTGAATCTGGAAAGAAAAAACAGGGCATTAGTTACTAATAAAAATAAATGTATGCTGTACCTATAATCAATCTGAATCTGGGAAAAAAAAGAAGATAGCACCTGAGCAATAGTTACTACCGGGGTAGTGCAAATATGATATATCTATAAATGTAGATAGGGTACCTGACACTACCAAAGATTATGCATAGAGTAGGCCTATATTGTAATGGTACCTGTAGAGCTCCTGGAATCCAGGCAGCACATGCAAATCAGGCTATCAATATGGTCAACATTGGACAAACATGGCAGGCCAATATGAATAGGGCCACAAGAAGACATTGGCAAGCGTTCTCAACCGTAAGATAGAGGATATAGGAGCATTTTTGGGAGGGGCAAGGATATGCAATCATAGACAACATATTCCCGGTCTGATTGGATCATTATATATCATATATATAAGAAACATTCAGTTTGTGCTTCTTGCATATAGTCTAAAGAGAACATGACATTTGGCAAACTGCATATATATCCCCAAGCCATTAAGTATTACCGTCCGTAGATTCCCTTGTATAAGCCGCAGCTTATACTAGAACCAGATACCTATTACAGCTTGTAGTATGTTCCCAATGGTAGGTGTGGCTTATAAGAGGGCATTTGACACTAAGGAACAGTACTAAATTGCCAATTTTCAAGCCATATGCTAGGTGAGGCTTACAGCTTATCCACAAACTATGGATGTGGCTTATACAAGAGAATTCATGTTACAGTGTATGCATTACTTTGCTATGTTTTGATACACACACCTGAGTTTCAATTACAAAGCCTACTTCCGTAATCTCCCGCGTAGAAGGCGCGTCTTCTACGCCAAACAAAATGCTGCTGGGTCTTATACGCGGGAGGGTAATTGCCTTGGGGGTGCGCCTTATACGCGGGTTTTTCCAACATCTCATTTGGGAAAATGCGCCGATGACAGCTTGAACTCATAGCACCAGCACCGCGGCAGACCGGGAGGTGTCGATGCGCTCGCCGGGGATAAGGCCCACCATGCGCCGATGACAGCTTGAACTCATATAGCCAGCAGCCCGGTCGGTGTAGATTTGCTCGGCGGGTTTGACGCCGACCGTCACACCGTGTGCGGATGACAGCTTGAACTCATATAGCCAGCAGGCCGGTCGGTGTAGATTTGCTCGGCGGGTTTGACGCCGACCGTCACACCGTGTGCGGATGACAGCTTGAACTCATATAGCCAGCAGCGCGGCAGACCGGGAGGTGTCGACGGGCGCTCGGCGGGTTTGACACCGACCGTGTGCCGATGACAGCTTGAACTCATATAGCCAGCAGCCCGGTCGGTGTAGATTTGCTCGGCGGGTTTGACGCTGACCGTGTGCCGATGACGGCTTGAACTCATATAGCCAGCACCGCGGCAGACCGGTCGCTGTAGATTTGCTGGCCGTTTTGTTACGCCGACCGTGTGCCGATGACAGCTTGAACTCATATAGGGGGGTGGGGAGGGGGGGCGCCTTCTACGCGAAACAGCCCCCCTGTGAGTTGGGGGGGCGCCTTATACGCGGGTTTTTCCAGAAATCGATCCAGAGGAGGTACGTGCGCCTTCTACGTGAAAAGCCATTCTCTGAGTTGGGGGTGCGCCTTCTACGCGAGCTGCGCCTTCTACGCGGGAGATTACGGTTATTTAGCAGTAGCCTTAGTGCAACATATTTTCTGACTGCAGGGATATGTATCAGATTTTCTGGAACAGTCAGGAATTTAACCTTTTAAATGCCGCTAATGCATTGATGCATCATGTGGATTGGTTGTCATGATGCATGAATGCAGTCCTGGTAACTTGCCAGGGCTGCATTCAAGTATCAAAGTGATGCACAAACGATACACAAATGAAGTGCTGGCAAGACTGCGTCATGACGATCAATGGACATGATGTATACATCAGCGACCATTAAAGGGTAATAAAAATTAAGAACAGGTAACAATTCATCAGTCTAAGTATGCATATATCTTCTCTGGTTATACATACATTCTATATCACAGATTTGCAGGACAGTTGAATTACAGTACCTACGACACCAGCGGTATGAATGTTGCAATTTGTGCCAGGATTTGGTGTTAATTTATCCCACCTTGTCCACTAGCTATCAGCCTAATGAGGATGCTGGTTATGTAATGGCCTTAGCAGTCCTACCAACACCATTAGGCTATCACAGCTACTGCCATGGGTACCTCTATAGGCTGACCATTATGTAACAAGCGGCCTATCAAAGCCCCTGCCAGCTGGTCACCATGCTCTAGCCATAATGCAATGCCAATATTGATTTGTATCATGGAGGGAATTGATGCATTCTGACATGGATCTCCCTATCATATACCTGATACAGAATATTACAAGATGTAGTCTCCATGACGAATTTTCGCACCTATGCAACGAGAATTTGACGTGTGAAATCGTATAAGAAAAAAACTTACAATTAAGTGCCAAAATATCATATTTTCCCCAAAATGCCCATGAAAAAGTTAGGGTAGGGCCACAAAATTAGGGTAGGTACCATTACCTGAACACAACACTTTTTTTATGCCTATTCAGAGAGTATCCTCCCGAAAGGGGTACTAGTATCTTTTTTGCCCTCTCTCTTCAAAGAAATTTTCACAGAAAAAGGGGTATATTTCTAAGCATAAATCATGGACAAATTAAACACCAGCCTGCCCTATATGAACAGCATGCCACCCCCCCCCCCTTTTAAATGCCCTCTCTGTCAGCTGATGTACACAGGTCAGCAATGTATCCAAGGATTGCTATGAAATTACTAAACCCCCACCTTTTAAAAAGCACACATTTATAAATGAACTAAAAATCAATGAGCCCATATAAAATTGGTTTTAAATTATCCTGTCATATTGCAGGAAAATCAAATCTAAATTCAAATATCACTACAGAGAAAATCGTTTGTACAGTTGAATGACAGGCAAACCCAGGGTAGTGTTCCCTGATTGGTTAGTCACTGAGAGCAACAGATGTCTGTGTACAATATCCCAGACATCAACCACACCAAGTGGATGTCTGAGACTTGGTATAACAGTTTAGAAATGAGCTGTTTATTCTTTAATGAAGAATAGTTAATGTGTCATATTCACACAACTAAATATGTGTACCAACATAAAATAAATAGTGTAAACTATAAAATGGGTCATTGGTAGGCATAATTGGTATATAGGACAGGGGTGGGCAGCTGTCGCCATGTAGCCAAAAAGTGGCGACAATTGCCTTGGAATTGGCGACAGCTAGAGTCAGATTCTGGGCTTTCCAAAACTGAAAGAATCTTTCAGATATTCCTACTTGAACCAAAGTTATGAAGTTATTTCCAGAAGTCACCAGAATGCATGATTTGGCATTGAATTTTTCAAAAATTCCCACCATAAGTATTCAATGTGTACCCCTTATTTCTCTTTCCCTTGCTTCCCCAATCCTTATCACTGACCTTTTACACTGCCCCCCCACACACACACTAAGGTAGGTTGTTGGATGGGGTAGTAAGGGAAAATCGGCCAAAGTTTTAAAATTCTCCATGGGGATGGGGTGAGAGAAATCAAAATTGTGGGATCTATGGGAAGAAGATCCATATGATCAATGTTCCTGAGGGGAAGACAGACAAAGTCGTTTGGAAGATTTGGGGTGACAGAGAAAGAAATTGTGTCTGAAGTTGCTTGAGAATGCACCAGATAGCTGGTATCTATGTGTAGATTTTCAAAGTTTTTTTGGGTTTTTTTTAGAAGGACCTTCATTCTGAGACTTTTATCTTTTAGGCCTATTGATTTGAGGGGGGATTTGTTATGGTCTAAAGAATGTGTCATCTGTCTTCGAAAGTCATTAGAATGCACCTACTGGCTTTGCAATTTTCAAAATTTTGCTGGGGGTTTGCCCCCAGACCCCCTACCATAGCTGCTTCACTAGGCTTGCAAATTCACTGCATATTATAATGTACCTTGGAATGGATCCATCAACACATTCAACTACATCTTATGTCTGAAATGTGCACTCCCTTCCGAGCAAAATCCTGGATTCACATCGTTATCATCTGTATACCAAGGCATAGCCTTGGCTACCCCTGCTACTGCATTGGCTCCAGGTTTTCAAGATGTGCCCACCTCTGTAGGAGATGACAGTTCTTTGTTTTGGTTCACAAATTAAAACTGAGTAACTGATCCTGTCTGGTATGTGACCCCGGGTATGTGACCTGTGACCCTGGTGGTGCTGACAGAGATAGTGACTGCTACTAACTGCTGTACCGGTACGGCTCCTAACAGTACTCCACCCTATTTAGCGTTACTGCCTTAACTAAACTTGGGCCTTTAAAGGGGTACCGTATCACGCCAAAAAAGGTATGCTTTCTTCAAATTTTGGAGCTTCCCCCCCCCAAAAAAAAGAGGTCTATTTTTTTTCTGAATTTTGACCCACTAAAAAGCGACCAGTAGAAGTGAAGCTGGGCAATTTTTGTGTAGTTGTTTTATATTAGCGTATTTTCCAATTTCTATTCACTTAGGGAGTGATCATTTCTTTACAACAGGGAGGGGTGGTTGGTGGGTTTGCGCACAGACGTGCAAATAAAATTTAGACCCCCCACGTAAGCGACGAAAATTGCATGCAAACATGCTCTATTAACCTATAAGAATTAGTACCATGGTAATGCGCAGGGTTTTCCGCTGAAAACAGGTGAAATTATTTTGACCCCCCCCCATCAGAGGAGTCGAAAAAATTCTGACCCCCTCCCAGGTCAAGGGGTCGAAAAAAAATTCTGACCCCCTGTTTTTACCCTACCACATGGACTATCTCTAGAAAATGCGAAGACAATTAATACCCCTGATGGTGTAGCCTTTCAAGGGCCCCACTCAGTCTTCTCAAATCTCTATCCATGCCAAATCCAGTACCATGGTCAGATGTTTGACTCAGTCGAAAGAGCATATTGTGCAGAAATGTGTGTCAAATCTAACCAACCACATGTACTTCGTAAAGTTATGGCAGCTAGGACACCTATGGAGGCAATGTATGCAGCCAAAAACTGTAAAAAATCAAATGAATGGTTCGACGAGGAGGAAGCCACTATGTTGAAACTTGTTGAAACTAAATTCAATAATCCTCTCCTCAGGAACAAACTGACAGCCTTAAAAGGCAAATACATGTACGAAGCCACAATCAACAAAACATATGGATGTGGGTATCATCTAGGTCAGAAGACGGACATAACAATAACCAATGTGGCCAGGTCTAACTTTGCTAACAAGTTAGGAGAAATTCTGGTTGAAGTACGTAGGCTACACACAGGTGAAGACCCTCTTAAAACTGCTGAGGAGGTTCGACTGGAAATGGCCCGTAATCAAGATCTGAATCTACCCCAAATATGAATGGACTCTACTTGATAGACAAACCGACTCAAGGACTATGAAACATATATTTAATAAACCTAATAATATACCGGTACATCTAATATATTGAGCTGAATCACCTTTTAACCTATATGCCTATGAAAACTTTTCCCTATGCCCACTATGCCCATCAAATCTAGCTGAAAACTCAATACTTACCGGTACCATGGGTGGCATAAAGGCCTTTGCCAGTGAAATTGTACCGAAATTATCTACTAATATACGGTACCAATTATTATATATTGATTTAATTACTGATTATATCCTTAACTATGTACAGAATGGACTCGAGGGAGAATTGAAATACCAGGTTGTACTCCAAGTTCTAACATGTCACAAGACGTAATTAAATTGGCTGGCACCAAAGGTATTCATATTGTTCACTTAAATGCCAGAAGCCTAAGGGCTAACTACCCTACTATATGTACAGAATTATATAATGATAAGATTGAAAGAATTTTTAAAACCACTATTTTACCATATATGGACTATGCTGATATTATTTTCCATACCACATATGAAAAATATCTGGAAATGCTCCAATATGCTCAAAACCGATGCTTAAAGATCTGTCTCAAAGTACCTCATCTCACCAACACTCGCTATATTCACCATATATCCAACTGTAATTTTTTATCTGATAGAAGACAAACGCATTTATTGAACTATATGTACACAAGATCTAGATGTATTGAAAATATAGACCATAGACAGATTAGAACAAGACAGCATCTGGCTCCTACTTGTAAGGTATTATTTCCTAATACTGTATCTTACATGAAAAGTATTGAATACTTTGGTGCCATAAGTTGGAATGCTCTCCCAATAACCCGTCGTAATACTGAAACTTTATCAATCTTTAAATCTAACAATAAAAAATTATTACGAGAACTAGTCCCCAAAATTGGGTGAGCTGCACAACTTTAAATCTATTATATCTACTGATTAATTAAATTCTGAGTTGCTTCCCCTCTCTCTCGTCCTTTAAACCTCTATAACAGGTAAACTGTATTTGCACTATATTCATATTATTATTTTGTACTATATTGGTACATACACTTTCTATTTCTTCATGTGTGTCAATCCTATACAAACATAAGCAATCAGTTTAGGTAGGACTTGAAATATCAACCCATACACCCTACCTGGTGGGGATGAGGTCCGTCACCTTCTTTAGTCTCAGTTTGGTTTCATATTCTTTATGTTTTATGATTTTCTCTATAAACTGGTCAATATATTTCTTCACTTAACATATTTCTACATGTAATTGTCGCTATACCTGTAAACTGAGAAAATAAAGAGAACTTAACCTAAAAAAACCCACCAGCCCCCCCCCCCTAGCTACTACTGGTACATACAGACTGATGGTATAATTGGTGACAGGGGTGGGTGGGGTGTAGATTGGTGCTGATACTCCTATTTACCTGGTATAGGAGGGAGTGGAGGTTGCATGCAGACTTGCAGTGTCAGACAACTTTTGATACTTTTTATGGAAAAAAAGACATCTCTCTTACATCCAGGAGTGCATGTCATGAGGCCTTTACAATGCATAGATATCGCCATCACATCTGTGCAGTCAGAAATACATGAAGCGTGCCCCGCCCATTTCCCTACTACCACAACAAGCCAGCCTGATAGCGTCCGTGTGACGTCACACGATGAGCTCGTCTCCGCATCTCGCTGTCTGTCAATCTCTGTTCGATGTAAACACGCAACTGTCATGTACTTTGGCACGATCATACTCCTCTATAGTGTAACCTAGCGCCTAATTTTTGCATTTATTTAAAAGTACAAACCTATATGTGCTTCTTCGATGTGTTGAATTAGCTCCCCGAGCGTGGTAAATGTGAGTCCGCAGCCATTAAATTTACAGTTGTTCACCAGGAACACCGCCATTTGCATCAGGCTCGGCAAACGATGGCCTGGGTCGGGCTGCCTGGTACGACTTGTTATTGCTAGAGCCTAGACTAGAGGGGATGCTGCGTTGGTTCAGACAATTGATCATGTGTTATGGGGCGGGGGAGGGGGGGTCAAAGAGCAAGCAGGTGAAGGGATTTGTGAATAAATAGGTAAATAGGCCAACCCAAGCCAAAAAAAAAGAATAGATAAAATTTTCAATAGCATATAATTGTAACAGATTATCCTGGACCATATGGCAAGCCTTCCATAACTTGGCATAAGCCTATACCCAGTATGTAGATCTAAGCTTAGCCAGGTGGATCTATCAATTATTCATTATATGACACATATCTGTGCAAGAATGTTTAATAGAAATTTAGACCTATACCCCTACAACTGAGGGTTAATTGGGTGAGATTAGTGTGTACGGTATATGCAAACATCGCACATGAAGAGAGCTAAAATTTACTTTAATTAGCCCCACAGAATCGACCCCCTCCCCACACCCTTTTATATTTCCATTTGATATGCAGAAACTACAGGGGAAAACTCGTGTCTTCCTAGTAACACATCCTACTTTAAAGTGTTTTTTTTTTTTTTTATGTTGCTGTTTCAAAGGGGGGCTAGCACCGCAAACTAACAACATGGGTACCGATTCAAAAAGAATCAAAGAGTGATCATAAAATCGCGGGAACCAGCGGAAAAAACGTGGTGCCCTGATTGGTCAAGGGGTGGTCACGTGACTTTATAATGCTGGCATGCATTACCATGCCAGGGCCCCTTTAAAAAGGTTCATGTAAACAGTTGTAGATGCCTATGGAATCCCAGGGGGCACTTAATTTTTTTCTAACACGGGTGTGCGGCTGGGCCTCTCACATCCTTTACCCTTGCTTAGAGGGATTTTCTTGAAAAGTGATCCTTGCTTAGAGAGATTTTTGTGACAAAATATCCCTATTTCAAGAAGATTTGAAAAAAAAAATTATGTGGATATTTTTTATCCTCTCAAAAACTGACCCTTGGTTTTGGAATAAAAGTGTCCCTTTTTTGAGCGAATTGGTCAAAAAAGTGACGCGCGCGATGGCTTTTGGCCAAACAGACCCTGGCTTAGAGGGAATTTTTGCTCAAAAGGGACCCTTGCTTAGAGGGATTTTGCTCAAAAAGTACCCTTTACAGCCGCACACATGTGTATCTCCAACATATGAAGTGCCCGGTACCCAGGTACAAAGTCTGCAGCCTAGAAAAAAATACATGGTACCTAGGCTTAGATTAGAGCGTTTTCCTAATTTATCTAAGAAAATGGACACTGACCGAGTTTGATAAAAGGAGATGAATTATCAAACTTAATGAGCCCCCCCCCCCCAAAAAAAAAAAAAATGCATGATGGTGTGTGTATATGTGTGTGTGTGGGGGGGGGGGAGGGCAGGAGCACTTCGACTAGGCGTTTCTGGATCCTCTCTAGCAGGTGTGTCCCAGGTAGCACAGAGACATTGGCATAACGTTGGGCCAACGTTGGCCCAACCATCGGCTTTACATAGGCTGCCCATCCTGCCTACGTAGGCCCGACGGTGCCAACCAAATGCCAATGTAGGCCCAACGTTGGCTTTTGGTCGGCAAACATTAGCATCGGCAAATGGTCGGCCAGGGGCCGACCATTTGCCGATGTCCTGCCAACATTGGGCCAATGTTGGCATTTGGTTGGCAAATGCCACTGGTCGGGCCTACGTAGGCCCGATGGGCAGCCAACGTTGGCCCAACGTTGGCCCGATGTGTCGGGCCAACGTTGGCAAATTTTTTTGTGCTACCTGGGGTGTGTAGGGGGGGGCGGCCAGTTTATAGGATGGACTGTTTCGGTGAGGATCTAATTTCTAGGCCTACTCCTCTTTACTTTGGAAAATGTCAAAGGGTTTTAAAAAAGATATTAAAGAGTAGGCATACCTGGTAAGGAAAACATTGAAAAAAGTAGGCCCCAAGGGAGTGGTAATTATTTATCAACGGGGGGTGCATGGTGGGTTTAAGGGGGCTTACAAATTTCAGACCCCTTCCAAGGGGTGGGGGCTAAAAAAAATTTTACCCTCTTTTTTAACAAAAAAGCCTGCACGCTACTATAGATCAAAGAGAGGCACGAAAATTCTCTGCACCTCTGCTGCAGGGGGCACAAAAGAATTTTGACTATTGTCAAGGGGGGGGCATAAAAAATTTTCACACATCCGCGCGAAAACCCATTACCCCCCTGTTGATAAATAATGACCACTCCCTAACAAAGAAAATGTTAGGGTCATCAGGATCACAATTGAATTTGTCTTTTTAAACAGAACAGCAGGATAAATAGTTTTCACATGGAAAGGCGAACTTTACACCTGGTTTGTATGGGATTATGAAATTAGACATCTCTTGATTTACATTAGATATCAATCATAGAAGGCTAATTCTAGCCCACCTCTTTAGAAAGAGGCATGGATCATCCGTGGGGATTCTTAATGCGACTGCAAACGGGCCAGACTCGATCAGTAGGCCCTATCTAAGGAGTATTATCCCGATCGGATCGGGAACATCAAACATGTTTGATATTGTCAGACCCGATCAGACCTATGCGCAGACGCCCCCGATCGTCAGGATCGGCCAATCAATTCGGGCTTGTATGCAGTGCCCTTTCCCAGTGAACAGCAAACGTTTAGAGAATGTTTGTGAACGTCATTTTAAAGCTAGAAAGTGAACGTTAGGTTTTGATGTTTTCCAACATAAATGAAATGTTCAGCAAACGTTTACTAATGTCCATAAAGGCTTTAAAACAAACGTTCATATATAATGTTTTATAACATCAAACAAACATTTAACAAATGTTTGTTAACATCAAACAGTAATTTAGAATGTGAACATTCATTCCAAACATTTTAAAACGTAATAAAACATTCAACAAATGTTTATAGAATGTTTTCTAACATTTTTATATGTTTATGTTAAACATATCTTCCCCACAAGGTGGCAGGCCAATCGATGGGGAGATTTTCCCTGTATGTTCTGTAATCTAAAGTTGCTTTAAATGTATACATTATCATATTTTTGCTTACTTCATATATCCTTGGATCAAAACTTTAATTCCAAGTCATGCTTGATAGAATATGACTGGTATTATCATGTTCTATTGGATTAAATGAAATAATCCTGATGAAGACATCCATTGCTTGTTACCAAGAAATATACATATTCCCTCTGAGGACAATGTCCTTTTGCACCAGTCCTAGAGATTTTTGCTCAGGGATTACAGGTATAATGTGCTTCAGGAGAATTCTATATGAAGATACTTCTATGTGCACAGCAAATGATTATGTTCTGTCATTAATTTGGCAGGCACAATAGTTTGGGCAATAGGTACCTATACAGAATACAAAGTCAAAATACCCCAGCGGTTATGCTAGTAGAAACGTTTAAGAATGTTCTCTAATGTTTTTTAATGTTGAAAATTATGTTAGAAAACATTTTAAAATGTTACAAAAAAACGTTTGTGTGAACGTTGAAAAATGTCAGAATGAGTCAACATTTAAACGTTAGAATAACATTCAAAACAAATGTTTCCAAACTTTCAAATTATGTTGAAAAACGTCAAAAAACGTCTTTTTGTTCACTAGGCCTATACAGATAGGTTTGACATTTGAAAATCCATTGAGTAGAACAAAGTTTATGCCATTTTCTTATTTTCTGGATAAACCCAAAACTCTTGTGTGCTTGGGTCACTTTTAATATGCACCAGATATTAGCCTACGGTCTCTACTATCGTATGAAGAGTCAGGCCCATGTTGTACTATGATGCTGCTGGGAATGTAACGGGCCCCCAGCTCCTATTCAAAATCCTGGATCTGCCACTAGCTCAATAGTAGGCCTACGTAAGTCCCAGTCCTACACATGATTTCACTAGTTTCAGGCCCATGTTGTACTATGATGCTGCTGGGAATGTAACGGGCCCCCAGCTCCTATTCAAAATCCTGGATCTGCCACTAGCTCAATAGTAGGCCTACGTAAGTCCCAGTCCTACACATGATTTCACTAGTTTCAGGTTGTGGTAAAATTTGAATCATGCTTAGGCTACACTTAGAGTAAATACTAGTAAATGACACTCTGTACTCAAAGATTCAAGATGGCTTTATTGACTAATGTACAGATACACTTGTGGTGTCACGGTACTAATAGGGCCAAGGACGTTCTGATTCCCCCCCCCCATCTTCCACCATAATACTGGCGTCAATCGGGTTCTAATTTGATGGCGTTCATAAATAAAGGCTTAAATTAAAGCTGAAGTCATTCTTGATTTTTTTAGCATGGTCAACCATAACGGAGTCAGATCCGTTTTTGCACCAGTTGCCATGGAAATCACCATGTTGAATAAATTAAATGATACAAGCACCCCTGACAAGTCACAAATGTGACCTTGGACCCCTCTCTGACAAAATAGGTTTCCATGGTGACCAAAAATTTTTTGCAACTTTTTCCCCCAAAATCATTACCTTTCTTCTGGTACCAAAATTATTAATCTGAGATAAGAAATAAGGTCCCCTGGCACTGATTATACCAAGCAAAACACTGTTTTTAGTTGGGACTATTTAGCTGTCCTAGGCTTACCAGGGCGGATTACTACCGTGCGGTTAGCACCAGATTAACAATTGATGGTTTTGAATTTGATATAAGACAAAATACAATCTATGGCCCAGGTCCTACTAATTGGTCTATTTAATACAATAAGGAGTTACAGATACTATTTGGGCTAGTTTTCTATTGTGTGTCCTCTACAGTCAGTGGTCAGTCGGGAGAAGTTTTGAGAAGATCAGGGATAAGAGATAAGATAAGGGTCCAATTGAGGCCTCCTACTTCTGACCCCTGGTTTACAAATCTCTCTATTTTTCATAAAGGAGTTATTTCTTTTACTCAATTGGCTGTATTTTTTTTACATATCCTAAGGTTTAAAAATTCCTGATTTATTTTCGATTTTTCTGTTAATTTTCCATCTAATCTTTCAATAATTTTGTGATTTTGATAAATTTCTCTCTTATTTTCTATGACCCATATGTTTAGAGCCCCACTGCCTATGTCAACATCACCCTCCCGGCTGGGGAGGCTTCAGAAACGACTGACGACTGACTGTCTAGTAGTTGACAAACTTGACATATTTCTTTTAAAACTTTTCGCGAAGAGTACAATATAAAAATATGTGGTACATCCGGAGTTACATGACAGCGTTTACAGATGGTGTCAGTAGGCTTCTTCGATTTATAATCTAGACAAACTATCATATATATATATATATATATATATATATATATATATATATATATATATATATATATATATATAGGGGGCCTTCTCAGAAACTCTGGATTGCTAAATGTAGCATGTGGGTCACTTCTTGGGATTTTGACCTGGCCGGAAGTAGAATGACGTCACACTGGAGACAAACATTCACGCCGCCTCAGTTCCTCAGGGACGTGGTGGGACCATGCTGTCACACACTTCTAACTGTTTTCAGATGAGATCTCATCTGAATAATATTCTTCCATTTAAGTTTCCATAAGTTTCAGATGATCTCATCTGAATGTAATTCAAATTCAGATGAGTTCTGGCATATATCCTTGAACCCCCGTTTGGCGGGGCACCATGGGGACCATGGCAGCGTCAACATTCATCTCCACAGAGGGCCAGGTCAAATCTGCAAGAAGTGACCCCCCAGCAAATCCTAGTGAACATGAGTCATGCTGGGTGAGGAATGTGTGAGTACATTGAGTGATAACGAATAATGTCATTTTGTGTGATACAACGTCAACTCTCACTCAGCTTGACAAACCTTCACTTACTTCAGTAAGACCTGAGAGAGCATGCGTCAACATGTGTCAATACTTGTCAACTCTCACACCGCTTCACATGTCTTCACTCATTTCCATAAAGATGTGAGGGGAACTGGGTGAGCAAGTGTCAACATGTGTCAATACTTGTCAACTCTCACACAGCTTCACATGTCTTCACTCATTTCCATAAAGATGTGAGGGGAACTGGGTGAGCAAATGTCAACATGTGTCAATGCTTGTCAACTCTCACCCAACCTCACATGTCTTCACTCATTTCCATAAGGATATGATGGGAACTGGGTGAGCATTTGTCAATACTTGTCAACTCTCAGGCAGCTTCACATGTCTTCACTTACTTCAATAAAGATGTGAGGGGACCAGGGTGAGCACATGTTAACATGTGTCAATACTTGTCAACTCTCACCTAGCATGACATTTCTTCACCAAGCCTTCAACAATAATAGACTATGGAAACTGTATGGATTCTCATGGCTTGTACTTTGCAGAGTGGGCCTATGGAGTAAATGTTAATATGAGAATTTATGTTTCACAGAGCAAGTTTCTTTTTTACATGGCATGAAATACATATGAATCAGGAACATAATGATAGCCAAGTATATGTGATTTAGTGCATACATTAGACATAATAGCTCATTTGTTTTGTCTATGGGACATAGCACTGAATTGGAATTGCATATGTTTTACATGATATCTAAGTATCTGTTTGTCCTGGTTTGATGGGATATGAAGGTTTAATGTCTACTGATCAGCTAGGTCACAGCTGATTAGAGCAAATATACAAGATCTCTTCATAGGCTGGTTAAATAACTCTGTATTGAGTGATAATAGGGGCAGATACTTTGTCCAACATTAGCATGACAGACTGTGTGAGGAGATGTGAGCATGCGTCAAGATTCGCCAACTCTCACCCACCATGACATAACTTCACGCACAATGACACATTATGTACTATTCTGTGTTTTGATTGGTCCATTTCAAATTTCCCTCCCATTCCTTTGTTCTCCTCCTGCTTTCAAAACAGTCAGGCAGAGGCAGCCATGGAGAACAGATCTTGTGGTAGGTGGTCACACAGTTCTAGGTTGATTTGACTTGAAATCCTATGTGATAAGCATTTATACAGTAACACATTGATATTATCTACAATCCCTGAACATCTATCTTGTTGCTGAATTCAGCTATTTGTCTCAACACCCCAAATTAATGTAGAACTTTCTATGTGAGCAAGGCTCAGGGAAATTCTGGGGGATTCAGGCTGCCATATAGGAGTAGTCATTGTTTATCAATTTGGATGTGAGTGGGTGGTGAAAATTAGATTGCTGCTGTTTGTTTATGACCATTTCTTATCATTTCAACAGGCATTCTCAAGACTGATACAAGGAAAATTCAACTCACACAGCTGACAGAATATCTATCCATTTTCAAGCAAAGTGGGCAACACATGACATGCAGAGGAGAGATATCTTCAATGGGAACCAGCATATGAACAGCTGAATTGATGTTAATAAAGTTATGAAATATCAGAAATCCACAACCACCTGCAACCCCCCCCCCTGCCTATCCCCCACCCATAAATTAGTCTGTGCGTCAATATATGTGATACTGTGTCATGACCCATGTGTCAGTGTGTGTGATAATGTGTGATGACACATGATGTCATCATGTGTCATTGTTGGTGAAGGTTCACGCATGTTGACTCAACTTCACAAATTTGGCTGGGATGTTCATGCATGCGTCATATCTTGTCATGGTCCGTGATCACCCACGCGTCAAGTCCTAAGAGCGCATGGGGTGAGGCTGGCACAGCATGACAAAAGTTGACACAGATTTGCTGGGCCTTTTGCCTAAATGTAGGCCTAGCTAGGCTAGTAATATGACCTAGGCCAACCCTAGGGTTTGGTGCACCATGGACCCCGGTTACTTTAGTGAATGATAATTATACCATACCTTTTTAGTTAGAGGTACAACCTAAATTGTTCATTTATAGACGGTTCGCGACGTTCTATAAGTGCTCGGAGCGGCCTGGGATCTGAATCCTCTTAGCGGTCTGCTCGTCGGCGTGGCGGGAGATTATGGCGCGTCTGTCTTGGCCTGCCATCCAGGACCTTTAATCGTCTTCCGAAGTGTCATACGGAAGTTTCCGAACTTGCAATTGGAGATCATAAGTGTTTTATTTATCTAAAAAATGTTTTAGTGTCTACTTGTATCCATTTATGAATTATTCACCACGTAGCAAATTCTGAGTTGTAAGAGAAAAATAAGAACATCTTGCAGTCACGAACGGGAGAGATTATTTTTGTTCTCCACTGCGCATGCTCGTCGGCGTCCTCCGAGGTTGATAAGCGGTGAGTATCGCCATTTTCTGTACAGTTAGAGATCAAATCTGTCACTTCCCCTGCGGTAGGTGCATCATCGGGTGTTTGCTTGTTATTACATACATTTAAGACATGTCTGTTTATTATTTGATATGATTATTTTAGTGTGCTATACTGATTTACATGCTGAATTTGTGCAATGATTTCTGTGTATTGATACGCCGGTTCTGTACCGGTTCCATCTCCTTGTAGGACAGTCAAGGTTGAACACCGGCCAGACAAACTACAAAGATGTATTCCTGCACAAAGTTCCTCACACCCGTGGCCAGGAGCATGGTGAGTAGAATTATATACTTATATTTGATTTCCATTGATTTTTTTGTCCCGATAGGGAGTTGTTATATAGCAGCATTTATGGTCGCGACCGACCTTGACCGACCGATCCAGTTCAGCCTGGATTGGAACTGTCAAAATAATTGTCAAGTTCACATCTAATCATATTTCAATGAAGGATTGGTAAAACATACCAACCAAGGATTATGCTTTACAATCTCTTGTGGCGGTCGGAGTCTAATTCATGTGTTGTCACGGCAAAATGATTATCTGACAGATGGAACTTAGTCTTAGGAAGCCACTGTCAGTGTCACTGTCAGAAGAGTGAACTGTCACCTTGGCACTTCTTGACCTTGCTTGTGTTGACACAGGGGGTTATAAGTCCACAAATACTAATGAAAGTGATCAACTCTATGACCTTAGGATGTCAATGGCCACCAGGCTGCAGCATCTGTTTTTAGAGGTCTGTACACAGTAGTAAAACTGAAATCCTGTCCATATAGGTCGTGTTTACCAAAGCGAAGATCATTTGCCTGCAAACAAGCACTCAAAGATCTTTAATAGACACTTAAGTTAAGAAATATAGGTTCCCAATAAGAGGTCAATGTGAAGAGTCTAGGGGATAGTTCTAAACAGTGATTGTTGTGAATGTGATATGTATTTGTGAGAAACTTTCAAGGTACATTTGGTGTGAACAGATCACCATCTTGAGCTCTCACTGCTCTGTCACTCAGTTGACAGCTGCCTTGGACATCATTGCAAAGTACATCTACAAGAAGCTAACTGTAAATTATATAGAATACACAGCCCTGGTCTGAGAACAGAATCCCAAGATGGCACAAACTTAGTTCTGACAAAAATTTATTTTGTTGCATCCTCTTTGAAATTTTGGAAACGACCTTCATCAGTTGTGCCCTTGTGTTGCCCTCGACAATGACATTTGGCTTTACTTATAAAGTCGATTGTTAAACTTGGAAGATTTTATATATGGGAATACTTATGAAGCCAATGACATTTACATTGTGACTAGTCGTCATCACCATCATGCAATTATATGGAACTTGTAGCAGATCAACATATCATATGATATATGACATGCGAATTGAAAATTTCTGATGATTCAGTCTTGTTAAAGGTTGGGTCCCATACATAGGCCATGTTGAGTTCGGCATGTAGTTGGCTGGCCTCTTGTTACTTAAAGCCAGAAAGCAGTGAAGGTCATAGCTGGTCAGCCACTGATTTAAGCCTTTGAACTCATCTTAGTACTCTGTAATAGAAAAGAAAATGAAGAGGTGCTAAGACATAATGTCGATGCCTTGAAACAAATGAATTATTCTAGATGATTGATACGAAGATTGCTTCTCTTTATGTGTGAGAGACTATGAACTTGCACTTTGAGAGGATGCACTTAGTCTTAGCTTAGAATGATGTTTGTATGACTAAGCATAGGAACATTCTTTTGTTTCTTGAAAACCTTAGAAATAGATGCTTAGATATTTAAAACTGACATGCTTTCTAGTGATGAATAGGCCGAAATACCTGCCTGCTCACAGGCAGGATCCAAAGGTGTCTGTTGGTAGTCTATCTACTCTGCCAGATTGGCAGAGTGCCCAGAAGTACTTAATGTCAGGGCCAATGCTTCCACCAACACTTCCCTCAATGTATATCCAAAAATTCACAATACACAAAGCACTTGAAATACTATGTTTCAAGAGCAGGCTAACACCAGGTAGCACCCCCAGCATGTTCGACAATGGAGGCCATTGAGGTAGTGATATCTAAGCTCAAGATAAACATGTCAGATTTATTGGATATATCTCATGCTTCAGTCATTATAAGCTGATGTACATGAAAACTACATGTTTGTGAATAGGAGGGACAATTTCCAGGAACTGACAGTGAGTACTTAGTTCAGACTAGCCATGTGTTTGTGCCACTGTAGACTTGTATACTGTACATCTTGGATCCTGCCTATGAGCAGGCATGTATTTCAGCCTAGTGATGAACAGCAATTGCTTCTCTAGGCGAAGATCTTAATAAGACTAGCATTACCTTGACACTTTTATATCGGCCAGTTAATGTAGTTAAGAGGAATATTGAAGGCTGAAAGAAATGCAGAGAAGCATTGAATGAATGGAAAAGTCATGGGAGATCAATATAATCAGTAGATCAGATTGTAGCAAGCTGGCATGTTAGTTCCCCGACATCTGTAGGAAACATTTGGCCTCAAAGGTGGCCCTCATGGTTTTCATAAATCCATTGTCTGGGAGGGCGTGTCTTTGAATTTGGTCAATCGGTAATTTGATAATGGACCATTGTGATCCGGTCTGGTTTAATGCTTATTTGCAAAATTAAAGTGACATCTCTAGCCTTAAATAGTTTTTAAAATGCATGTATAAGGCCTTAAAAAATTGTTGTGAACAGGTAACGCTGCCTACCCTAATTTTTTGGCTCAACCCTAACTTTTTGTTATGGGCATTTTTGAGCAAAATCTGATATTTTGGCATTTATCGAGACATGGAAGTTTGTTTGGTTTTTTTTTACGATTTCGCCCATCAAATTTGTGTTGCAAAGGCGCGAAAATTTACAGCCGGCCTAAAAAAAAATCTCGAAACAAAAAATTCCCTACCTACCCAAATTTTTTTTTGACCCTGTTACCTGAACACAAGTAACGCCTACATATAAGCCACACCCTGAGTTCAGAGCTTTACTCAGGCGTGGGATTTTTCAGGAAATTCGAAGGTCATATATATATATGGGGTTTTACAGAAGTATTCCTTACGTGTGTTTCACTTGAAACAGACTGGTCTCAATTTACAATTATTGTAGCATATGTTCTATTATAATTAATTCGTAACAATTGGTCTAAGATTTTGTTCTTTTTTTTTCAGGCCGCCAATGGCCGCTCCGTGATGAGGCCCCTTGGCAGCACAGTCACCATGAGGAACGAGCAGGTGAGTTCTACTTCCACTCCAAAAGAGCAATACCGTTTGCATATAAATATCATAAAGCTTAGTTAAGAGGACTTAATCTTTTAGATGAATGTGGTTTGTCTGGCCCTGCCTATGGGACCAGGCAAATAAAAGAACACTTGCTATCCTTCGAAAAGAGTAGGGGAATGAAGCCCCGGTAGCGTTTTTCCCCCTCACCCCTCCTCATAGATGCGGTCATTCATCTCATAGATTCGATCATTCATAGATTCGGTCACTGCTGTGTCGGGCAAGCAGCATATAAATACCTGTCCAAACAAAAGAAAAGACTTAATGTCCGAGAAACCTTGAATGTCTGAGTTCCTTTATGGCCCCCGGACGTAAAACTAAACAAACAAACAAACTTGCCTGATCATCACTGTATAAAATCGACGTAATTAGAGCATTGAATAGGTAACTTAAGGATACATGTTATCAACTGGTATCAGTACACTCGAATAGGTGTGCATTGTGATGCATATCACCATAATGGCTCGTTTATTGGCACTGTATACCAATATAACAAGTAGGATTGATAGAATAAGGCACAGGGGTGAATCATATCTGGTGACTGCTGACATATAACTAACCTGTGACATCCTTCTTTCAGCCCGCCAGCACATCCAGTTGTTCTCTGGCAACATACAGTGGTCTGTCCGGTCTCAACCTGTCTGCCAGCAGCAGCCCCCTCTCCATGCTCAACAGCCAGGTACGTCATATTTAAGCAGTCTTAAATTCCATTTTTCCATCAGAATAAACTTTTCTCAGAGAATAATAATAAAGGTCAAAGGGACTATATGAGTTGTACTGTTACATTAACTGGAATGTGATTTCCCTTAAATCCGTAGAATTTTTATTCATGGTCCAAAAAGTTCACCATGATTTTGCCAGACCCATTTCAAAATATGTGTGCATTGTATGCAGCATAATACATGCATCTCGGGATTCTGATTTCAGTTCAGTTTAACAAAAGAAAATACATGATCACTCTTCTTGCTATTACTAATTTGGCTGCAAGATATTAACTCTCTTCCTTTCACTTCAGATCCGGCAGTTCCAGACCAGCGCCGTACAAAGGGATATTGATCAGGCAGCCAAGTACATTGGTGCCGGAGCAGCCACTGTAGGCGCCGCCGGATCTGGTAAGTAGTAGTCCCATCAACTGAGTGCAATTGTTTATAAGCTTGAGAATTGTTCTAGATTAATATTAATTCAATGTTAACTTCCTAGTCATCTGTACAACTCAAGGCAGCTTACAAGAAAAAAATAATAAGGTTCTAAAGCTTGGCTATCTTGTGTCTTTCAGGAGCTGGAATCGGAAGTGTGTTCGGAAGCCTGGTCATCGGCTATGCCCGTAACCCATCTTTGAAACAGCAGCTCTTCTCATATGCCATCCTGGGATTCGCCTTGTCCGAGGCTATGGGTCTTTTCTGTCTTATGATGGCGTTCCTTATCCTGTTCGCTTTCTAAATGACATAACTTTGCTATTACCAAGGAGAGACCAATTCAAGAATTTTTTGAGCAGTGACCGTGAAGTGTGTGGGAAGTGACAGAGCGGGAAGCCGCTACCAACAAATCATCAGATACAGGCTGGCACTCGCTCCTTGTGTGGCGTGCTTATCTTAGTGTGTATAAATATTTAATGCTGCGTCGTGGACTTACGCTGGACGTAGATGTGCTCTTACCCCGGGACTACACTACAGTGACTACTGTAACTCAAGAACGACTATATAAGGGACCAGTGTATGCCTGTACCTGCTTCATGTATCATCAAAATGGATGCATCCACCATCCGTCGACACAAGGACCATAAATATAATGTAGGCATGCCATGTGAAACGAAACAAATATCAAAGACACTAAAAATTCTGTGTTGATTGATGTGGATTATTAATTTTGATTGTACAGATAGCCAATTTACGTTACCTGTTGTGAACATCAGATTAACAGAAGGGAATAAATGTTGAGTATGGAGGAGAAATCACACTTGATGAGTTGTTTTAATTGAAGAAAACACATCAGTGCCCTAGTGCAAGAAGGTTGTAACTGACATTTTGGCAAAATTGACTTTACCATCTATTGACCATTAACTATAGGGCACTAGCATATCAGGTCATGGAGGCCGCCATCTTGCTTTGCATCATGGGTAGGCCCCCAACTCCACAGCAGTGCATTCTGGGTAAAATTCTTATCAGCCACTGTTCACACCTCTGAACAATGGTGATTGATAACACTGATAAGGGAGACAAGCTGCACCCTGCCCCTATCTTAATCACCCTAAGTACCTCCCTATTGTTTCAGGTGTGAGGGGAGTGGATTAGCTTGATAGGGAGACAAAAAAAATGGCCTGGGTGTACTCAGTCTGGATGATATGTGACCTCTTATTGGAATTTTAGTTTTATTTCTAATGTTTGAACTGTCAGGTTTAGAGTAACCTTATCTCATTAAAGTTGAAAGTATTTGCTATACATAGATATAAATTTTAGAAAATAGCTACAGGTAATTAATGAGGAAGAGACAAAGTAAACTATACAAAGAGGCCAAATGTTGATCTAGCCCCCGACTACATGAGCCACATAGCTGATTCTCTCAGTACTAGCAATATGCTAGTGCCGTATATGAAAGAAGTGACTACCGTAAATTATCTCGTATAAGCTGTGGCTTATACCAGAACCCAAATCATAATTAGGCTTATACATTCATATATAAACCCCGGTTTTTGGGGCGAATATTGGACCATTTCAGGGATTTTCGTGCTCTGTGACTTTCATCCCTGAGGATCAGCCCAAAGTGGGGGTGCGGCTTATACAAGGGTATTTGACATAAAACTATTAAAATGCCAATCTTCAAGCCCCAGAAGAGGCTATAGCCCAGGGATGTAAGTTTTCAGAATTTTGTCTGATTTCAGAATTTCTTGAACCAGACATGTATAATAGATTTAACCAAATTGTCTTTCTTGCATCAAAGTTTTGTTAATGTTTTACAATAAATGCAGGATTTCTGAATGTGTACTCAGTCTGACTTACATCCCTGATAGCCCCCCTATAAAACTCACGGTGCGGCTTATACAAGAGAATTTACGGTATCTCTGATGGGTGTGCCTACAGGCCACATTACACTATGGTTTTGCCCACTTAGTGCTACAGTAATTACAACCATTCTTTAACCTCTCCTGCAAATCTTAAAAGATGTAGTTGCAACCTTTTTGCAGTAATGTGACGATGTACAGTATGACATGTTAGCGCACATTGTGCTTAAAACAATAGTATCCTATTGTGTCGACTGATAATGTTAGACATGGTT
Organism: Acholoe squamosa; assembly: GCA_949317995.1. Taxonomy (NCBI): domain Eukaryota; kingdom Metazoa; phylum Annelida; class Polychaeta; order Phyllodocida; family Polynoidae; genus Acholoe; species Acholoe squamosa. Next base: position 23,052,736 of record OX439048.1, read on the forward strand.
TCTGAACATCAGTATTTATAGAAGTGGTTTTGATATTACGCAACTGTCAGTTAGGAAAATAAGCAGTTAGGGCATTTTTGAAGTAACTGGCCTGTGCATAGTTTTGAATACTGTAGGCACTTACCTAGTTTTTAAGACTTGGTTCTATGCACTCTAGCTAGTGATCTGTGGATAGATCTTGCAAAACTGATTGACTTTGCTTTTTGAATGAAGTCTTTATGTCGATTTAAAGCAAAGCTATGGCCATTCAAAGACCTGAAATTCAGCCTATCGTTCTGCCAGAATTAACCATACCGTAATCTCCCGCGTATAAGGCGCGTCTTATACGCCAAACAAAATGCTGCTGAGTCTTATATGTGGGAGGGACATTGCCTTGAGTTTGGGGTGCGCCTTATACGACACGAGAGAGAGTCACGCACGAGCAACTAACATCGCTGGTGGAACAACTGCCTCCCCCATACATTCTGCTTGGTGACTTCAATGCTCACAGCACAATTTGGGGTTCACACCGCACAAACAGAAGAGGTCGGACTATTGAGAATCTTCTCGATAAAAAGTCACTATGTTTACTCAACACAGGGACTCCAACCTTTCTCTGTAGATCAGGCAGAAAATCAGCCTTAGACCTTACAATCTGTCATCCAGATATCGATGATGACTATAACTGGAGAGTGCATGCAGACCCCCTGGGAAGCGACCACTTTCCGGTGATACTCAGCAACATCAAGGCAAACTCTCATGAAGACCAACCAGAACGTTGGAAGACTTATAAGGCGGATTGGGAGCAATTCCAGGACACCTGTAGTAGGTCCTTCTTACCCTGGGAACTGGTCAAAGAGAAAAACGACCCGACACAGTACTTCACAGAAACCCTCAGGGAGGTGAGTGCTATGTGCATCCCGAAAACCTCCAAACAACCTCGTGCCAAACCGGCGTACTGGTTTAACGATGAGTGCCGCGAGTCACGAAGACTCAGAAGGAAGGCACTGAGGAAGTTTGAGAGCAACATGAACTTGGAAAATATGCTAGCATATTACCAAGAACAAGCCAGAACCAAACTGGTGTACAACAACGTGAAGCGTGAGTCATTCCGTGAGTATGTCAACACCATCGACACCTCCACCCCCCTGAAAAGGGTATATCAAAAGGTGAAGAAGCTCAATGGAAAACCGACTCCCGCAGCAACCCACATCAAGGTTGGTGATGAGACTTTTGAGACGACACAAGAGATTGTGGATTCTCTTGCTGATCACTTCAGCAAAGTCTCGTCCAGTGCCAACTACCGAGAGGAATTCCGCCAACATAAAGAAAGGGAGGAGATGAACCCATTAAACCTGCACTCTGACAACATGGAAGCATACAACAAGCTGTTCACAATGGCTGAGTTACACCATGCTCTCGAGCAGGCAAAAGACTCATCTCCAGGCCCTGATGAGATTCATTACCAGATGTTAAAGCATCTGCCAGAGCACCAACTGAGTTTGCTCCTAGAAATCTTTAACAACACCTGGACCACCGGTCAATACCCATCATCCTGGTCGGAGGCCTTAGTTGTACCGATTCCAAAACCTGGAAAGGATCCATCTATGCCCTCGAGCTACAGACCCATTGCTATGACCAGCTGTCTGGCCAAGACAATGGAAAGGATGGTCAACAACAGACTGGTATGGTACCTGGAGTCGAATGATCTTCTAACCCAGTACCAGTCTGGATTCAGAAAAGGTCGCAGTACAACTGACCACCTAGTCCGTCTCGAGAGTTTTATCCGGAAAGGATTCGCCAACAAAGAACATGTTGCTGTATTTTTTGACCTTGAAAAGGCTTACGACACAACATGGAAATTTGGCATTCTCCAAGACATGGAAAAAATGGGACTGCGAGGCAGACTGCCACAATTCGTGGAAGGCTTCCTCGCAAACAGAACATTTAATGTCCGACTTGGTGCCACACACTCCAAGAGAGTTGACCAAGAAACTGGAGTCCCCCAGGGCTGCGTCCTCTCAGTGACCCTTTTCGGCATTAAAATCAACGAAATAGCGAAAACCCTTGCCCACAATGTTGAGTGCTGCCTCTACGTGGATGACTTTGTCATCTGCTATCGGGGCACCTCCATGGCAACGGTCGAAAGAAGATTACAGCAAACCCTTTACCACCTAGAGACTTGGAGCCTGGAAAATGGCTTCAAATTCTCTGAAACAAAAACATCCTGTGTGCACTTCTGTCGTAGACGAGGATGCAAGGAAGCTCCTGCCCTCACACTGCACGGGAACGCATTAAAGGTAGAAAAGGAGGTGAAATTCCTTGGACTCGTGTTTGATAGCATTCTCGCTTTCAAACCCCATATCGAATACCTCCGGAAGAAATGCCAAAAGGCCATGAACCTCCTGAAGATGCTTTCCCACTCAGACTGGGGAGTGGACCGGGAGATTCTGCTGACTCTGTTTCGGACGTATATCCAGTCTCGCCTGGACTATGGATCGGTGGTGTATGCATCAGCTGCAAGGTCCTACTTGGATTGGCTAAAACCTATCCAAAACCAGGGCCTACGGCTCTGCATGGGAGCATTCCGATCGTCACCGGCAAGTAGTCTCTGCGTTGAGGCAGGGGTTCCACCACTGGATCTGCGACGAATCAAGCTGTCCCTGCAATACGCCATCAGAGTCAAGGCAAATGAGAGAAACCCCACCCACGATACCATCTTCTACGAGGACCACAGTGTCTTTCGTAGAAACAAGAACGTGGGAATTCGGGCCTCAGAGAGGCCCGAATTCCCATCACAAAGGTCATGAAGGAAGGACCTGCCAAGTCCCCTCCTTGGGAACAGGCAGAAGCCAAGATCCTTTTTGACCTGAGCAAAAACAAGAAAAGCGAAACTGAAAACAAGGTGTACTTGGAGAAATTGGCAGAAGTCTGCCATCACCATCAAATGTATACTGAGGTGTACACTGATGGCTCCAAGGACGGAAACCGAGTAGGCTTTGCGGCTTGTACACCCTTCGGAGTACGGAAAGGAGCACTACATGGAAGGAGCAGCATCTTCACTGCAGAAGCGCATGCCCTCCTTAGTGCACTGGAGTGGATGAAGGTGTCTACGCGCCATGCCTTCATCATATTCTCTGACTCGAAGTCATGCCTGCAAACTCTATGCCAGCATGACCCACGAAACCCAGTGGTGCAGCAGATGAAAGAATCTATCTCGCACCTGACTCAGGCCCAGAAAGAGGTCACCCTCTGTTGGCTCCCCAGCCACATTGGGATAGAGGGGAACGAAGCTGCAGACCATGCAGCTAAGAAAGCCCTGAGCCGGGAACCCGGCTTGGCTCCTATCCCCTCTTCAGACCTGCTCCCTATGGCCAAGGAGTTCATAAAAAAAGAGTGGCAGAAAAGATGGAGTTCTGACCACAATAACAAGCTCAGAGCCATCGAACCTTCGATTGGCAAAGAGCATGACCACACTGGCCTGACCAGGAGGGAATCGACAAGACTGACCCGTCTTCGGATAGGTCACTCTCTGCTGACTCACGGACACCTCATGAAGGGTGAAAACCAACCCACATGTCAGCAATGTCAAGTACCTCTGACTATGGAACACCTGGTGCTCTCATGTCAGGCAACAAAGAGGAGTAGGGACAAGCACCTTCATGGTTTGTCCATGAACAGTGTGTTTACCAGCACTGGTAAGAAAGAACTTCTGACCTTCCTCAGGGAAGTGAAGATGTTCGAGAAGCTCTGAAGCGGGGGGGAAACACCTCCCCTCAAGTATCGGTCAGGTGGGCTGGGGGAATGATCCTCCAGCCCGGCTGGAAGAGTAATCTTGCAGCCAGGTTGGAAAGTGGCTCTCTATGCTCGTCAGTCCGTGGTAAGCTGACCCGATTGGTATAGAACCACGACTGTCCGGCCGGTGTCAGGATAATGGACCGGTCAGATGATGTGTCAACAGTCTGCGGCACAGCGTCTGGGTGAGGCAGCACGATAAAGAGGGGCCTTGAGCCACGAGCAGTGTCTCACTGTTACGAGCCGTGTCCCACTGCTACAAGCAGACTCCCAAACACACGCACGCGCACACTCACACGCACACACACGCGCAAATTAAGTTTGAGAAAAGAATGGACTAAATGTCTGATAACCAATGAGGCAGTCCCATGAGGCCTACGGCCTTAGGACGTTAAACAAATCAATCAATCAATCAAGCCTTATACGAGGGGTAATTTTTCTATAGAAATGTACTAATCTTACAAATTTCAGCACTAAAATGTGCGTCTTATACGCGAAAATGCATGTGCTAAGTTGGGGGTGCGTCTTATACGCGCAGCGCGTCTTCTACGCGGGAGATTACGGTAGTAAAGAGTTTAATTGTGATCCAAATTTTGTGATCGACCAAGCTGGTATCAAGAGTCATTTAATTACTTAAATGCCTATTTCTCATGAACTATTGAAGCTAGAAACATGATTTAAAAAGTGGATTGAAGGTCATCACAAGGCGGATGTGACCATGCATGTGATGACCTTTTCCAAGGTCAAGGTCATTTTAAGGTCAAAGGTCAATGTTGCAGAATTAGGTAAATGAGTCCTTCCCATGAAAAACTTCAACTAGAAACTTGATATAAGACATAGTTAAATAGTTTTTTTTAGTGAATAGGGATGTAATGACCTTGGTCAAGGTCAAGGTCACTCCAAGGTCGAAGTTATGAAATTGGAGTGAAATCAACACATCTCATGATATATCAGGGCTAGAAACTTGAGATAAAGACTGGGTCTAAGGTCAGCAAAAGACAGAGATGACCATGCATATTGTGACCTTCTGGTGACCTTGGAAAGATCAAGGTCATGTCAAGGTCAATTTTATGAAATGGGAGTAAAATTGTCATATCTCATGATATATCAAGGCTAGAAACTTCAGATAAAAAGTGGGTTTAGGATAAGCAAATAGCAGAGGTAACCATGCATGTGATGACCTTGTCTAAGGTCAAGGTCATTTTAAGGTCAAAGGTCAATGTTGTGGAACTAGGTAAATGACTTCTCCTCATGAAAACCTAAGCTAGAAACTTGGAATAAAACATAGTTGAAGGCTTTTTCAGTGATTGATGTGACCTTGGCCAAGGTCAAGGCCATTCCAAGGGTAATGTTATGAAATAGGAATGAAATTAACACATCTCATGATGTATCAAGGCTAGAAACTTGAGATAGAAAGTGAGTCTAGGGTCAGAAAAAAACAGGTGATCGTGCAGGTTGTGACCTTAGCAAAGTCCATTCAAGGTCAAAGGTCAATGTGGTAAAATGGGTTTAAGTAACTAATTCTTATGAAATGTTTAAGCTCATACATTGAAATACTTGAAAATTCTAAGACATAGAAAGGAGTCAAGTAGTTAACATTAATGTTTATCACATTTATTTGTATAAGTAAAACTGAATTTCAAACCAGGAGGTAAGGTGATAGTATGTAACAATCATATAAAAATATTCTACAATGGCTCATTGTCAAAGCCAGTTGTATTTGAAAGCTTGTAATAACTTAAACATCAATACTTTTCACTTTTGCTGTGGGTCATCATCAAAGCCAGTAACAGAATATCACAGTCTCAAATCAATCACATTCAGAAATTAAGTACACTGATGCTAAACAACCACCCTATGACTGATGTTCAAACTTCAAAGAAAAGTCCTACTAGTCAGTCACAGAGAAGCCCTGGTAGTCACCCCCCCCCCCCCCAGCCCCAGCCTGGGCCCAGGGCCACCTCCAGGTGGTCCCTCCAGTGGTGAGCCTATAGGTGTGGTGCAGTGGAGGTGTGAGTGCTAATCTCTCACTCCCCCTCACAGTGTTAATAGGTCATGATTTTGTTGCTGCATAGAAAACATACTGTTCCCTATTGGAAATAGACCTTATTTAACCAGGGAACATGTGAGTATCATTTTTATCAATGTGAGATGTGAACTTCATGCCATAAAATGCTCCTGAAGTTAAGTTCTAAATTCACCTGGGAGAAATATATTTGTTTTTTCTCCAATTCATTAAACAAATACATGCATATTGTAGCCCTCTCCAAGGCCTTTAAAATGACACCCTATTTGTCCAAATCCACCAGTGAACAGCTTCAGAATCAACAAGTAAAAATATGTCAGATTGAGGTCTGCTATTTTTGCTCTATCACACTTTTGGCCTCCGCGCACGGCAGACCCGCACACGGGAGTTACGTCAGTGCCTAAATACTGGGCTCCTAGTCTGTGTTCACTCGCCAGTATGGAGTGGAAATCTCCAGGCATTTGAGTTATCACAATAGTATCAACAATGAGAAATTGAAAAAAAAAAAACGGCAGTTTTGACGGTTGGGAGGTACAGTACGCTGTAGGCCGACGTGTGTTCCGTACCTCTACTTACACAAGTACGCACTGTGCCGAGAGTCAACATTCAGGCCAAAGGTACTGCAGCCTAGTAGTCCATACCAGTTTCACTATGTGGCAGCATATTGGTCACCTGTGTGCTTAATTCCTACCACATCCTACAGCAGAAGTCGCACATTCTGAAATAGATTTTGAAACCAATGTTATCGGGGACGTATTTTGGTCGTTTAAGTTCTCAAAATTCTCGTGTATAACTTTAGCTGTTACTATAGCGCTCCCTTTTAATAAGGGTCCTGCGGAGTTCTATTAGGGGCTGAGTGGTTGTATCCACCCTACCTGATTGGGGATCAAACACTGCTGGTCTGGGGTGGTGCATGCAGGTAGAAGGGTAGATTCAGGTAAACTTCAACACTGCACTGTGTATTGGTCATATACCTTTGGTCTACAACTTTGTATAAACATGTGGACCTCCCGGTCTCACACTGCTCCAGCATCATGAAGTTCCATTCAAAGGTCAGGAACCCTCAAAAATGTCTGTCAGAATAACTGAAAATGTTTTTTGTGTTTGAATTTATGGCCAAAATATGGGGGGATCATATACCTGCAGTATGCCCCATAAAAAAGCTTGTCCCCTCAAGGTCACATTAGGTTCTATGAGTTGGACAACAAAAATCATCAACAAAACACCTCTTCAACAAAAGGGAGTGATAATCTTTTAACAACGATGGGGGGGGGGGTGAGTTTTGGGGCCAGAATGCAAAAAAAAAAAAAGAATTGACCCCTCATCACATGGGCCAATTTTTTTTAGGCAGTGGCCCTTTTGAAATATAGTTACTGAAAACAGGTGAAATTATCATGCCCCCCCCCCTTCAGAGGGGCTGAAAAAATGTTGACCCCAACCTTCTGAAACCCACCAGTCCCCCCCCCCTTGTTATAAAAAAAATTGTCACTCTCTGAAGTAAGATTTGTAAGTGTTTGATTTATGCTGAATCTACCCTACCAGGAACAAAGTGTATAGACACATTAGCCAAAGTCACAATCCAACTCACCTTAGAGCAAATATGAAGATATCTTGTGTTTTTTTCTGTAATCCTCTGCAACCCGATTTAGATTCAGTCTGTCATCCGGTTTACTACAGGCTTTGATCCATTCAAGACATTGCTTGGTTACTGGACCCATGGGGTCAATAGACAAGTTTGGTTTGGGAAATCTAAAAAACTCCACACCTATCATGTGCTCTTTAGACCAGTATCTCGAATCACTCTTGCATGTGTTCCATGCACAACATTTTTCTGGCATTTTGGAATGCTTTATACATGTATAGATCTGTATAGGTATGCTATATAGGTGGTCGTTTGATCCCTACCATGCAGTGAGCCTGCAGTCTCAGTTGTATGGTGTTAAAAAACTTGGACATTATCCATTTCTGCACTCTCTTGTGCCTACTACTAGTAATGGAGCACATGCCTTATTATGGCATATATTATGTGTAATTGATACAAGCATCCACTTATACCATTTTGAGATATACTGTAATCCTAATTTATGTCGTGCTGTACACCGAATTTAAGTACACCATGAAAAATTATCCCTTGTAGGTAGTCTGCTCTGGATGGGGGTAGGGGTGGGGCATGATACTGAGGGGACAATCAACGTTCTAAACCACAAACAATTATTATGTATTGATAAAATGTTTACCAATAATATAAGACATGGAAATGATATATATTTTCACCAGAAAACCCCAAGCATAGCGTATCAATAGTGCATGGGTAGGTGTATTTGGAAATAATCTGAGCGACCTAACAGTAGAAATATATGTACCACACCTATATAGACACTCAGAACATGGTCTATGGATGAATTGATTAATTTAAAAAATCGGAAATTCGCAAATTTAAATACACGCGAAATTGCCTTTTTAAACAAATTTGCGAAAATGTATACACATGAAAATATCTACGTTTACAGTAGCACTTCTTAAATGAGGTAAAATGTTTAATGGCTTAAGTAAAAAACAGAAAGTGTCCCATTACAAGACTGTTTACTAATAGGGTCACTCAGGTAGAGTCTAAACCTCCATGATCCCTATGAGTGTGTGTGTGTGGGGGGGGGGGGGGCTATAGGGCACCTTGTCTATAGATAGATTTACCAGTAGAACTGCGTGACAACCCTATTAGCACAGGCTGTGGCGTCCAGGTCGTAAGACTACAGTTCCATTCATAAGAGGTCCCCGTTGTCAGTAGACGCTACGAAGGGGGTATGGTGACCTTGGATATCGGCATTAGGGCCTATCTTCTGTTGAGTCAAAACCCTTGCTAGTATTTGTACTGTATCAAATGATATGGAAAACTATCAATATTTCTAGTGGGGATATATTCATAGCTAATAGTGGAAATCAGTCGAGAATAAACGTAACATTGGTGAGAATAATGTTGAGGGAATTACAGCGTGGCACACACTCGCCTCCTAGTGGTTAACTCTAGAACCAATCCCAACAGACCCCACCAGGTCGGTCAGTGGCGTTTTCAGAGAAAATCAATGTGAATGTGAACATCCATTAAGCAATTAATCTACCATCCAAATTTGTGGCAGTGATCCCTTGTAGGTCATGGCAATCTGCCCGATGTCGTCCGGTAATATTGTTGCACAATGAAGGTCGTCTATGAGCTTGCAGAGTTGCACACACTCGCCCCCTGCTGGTTACCTCTAGAACCAATCCCAACAGACATCAACACTTGGAAGTTGGACCCTCAGGTTTACATCGATAGTCCAGTAGGCCAAGTGGACTATGGACTTTAGACAACACTAGCAGGAGACCGTCCAAACATTATATTAACTGCAGGATTAGGGAATGCTGCATGTCATCCCCCCCGGGTAGTGTCTATCGCTGGACCTTGGGAAGTCTGTTGGAAATACATGCACCATAGTGTGGCTTATAGCATTGTCCTGAACTCAGGCCACGGTATATACGCTGGGATTTACGATAGTTTGAAGACCCACATCTTTCCACTCCAACTAGGACAGCATCAGGACCCCAAAAAGAGTCTTATTTTAGGCGATTAATCCACTATTAGTACCGAACGCTATGGCATGCTTAAATTTCATGTTGTCTAATGTAAATTCTAGTACAGTATTGCACCGCCCACCTCCCCATTCCACGTCTCTTTTAGTTTTACGTTAAACTGACGTGTTGTTTTTTTTTTAAGAAACTTGATGTAGATGACAGCAGCTTTGAGATTGGCGCCTTCTGAGTCTGTGAATACGCCCTAAGGGAACGTTTAACAATTATGTCACTGTGTGTGTGTGGGGGGGGGGGTTCTTTGGGTTCTGAAAAAATGCCAAAAGCAGTGACATAATTGTTGAACGCTCCTTAACACAATAAACAAGTGTAGGGGCACGGTTTAATATTAGCGTCTATGGCTTACGGGTTGACTAGTTTCTGAGCGGAGCTTCCCTTCGGGTTGAGGCCTGTTACGCCTGGCGTATGGTGGTAGCACTGTCCTCCTGGCTTACCGGCTTAAACACGAGGGGTCGCCACCCAACCCCTGTGGCTATATGATAGTCGGGTCTCAAGCTAGTGAGACAGAATCCCCCCGGATTCTGTACGAATACCCTAAGATCTCTCTGACTCCGAAGCCTTACCTGGTAGTCACAAATCAGAGCTATCCGAACGATAACACGCCTACTCGGAATACCCCCAGTTTACTGTATAGTAGGATACTGAATAAATCTTGTTGCCTTCTGACCGGACATTCTTGTATTTGTGATCCTTTCTGAACAAATAGACAGCCGGTCTAAGATAGAACTATTACACAAGTAATCCCTGGTGACTTAAATAGAATATAATATAGTCTGTTGAAATTTAAACAGAACAATAGACGTTTTCCTTAAATTGAGAGAGAGAAAAATAGAAAAGAAGGTTTCCTGTTTCAGAGTAGGATGTCTAAAATTCATAAAGAATGATAGCCCTCCCACTCCCCCAGCAAAAATAACAAAACACCTGAGAAGTGGCTTGAAACGTTGCCCTTTTCTTATATCCTTCCTGTAATTTTCAGGCTTGTTACATGCAGCTTTCCAATTGTTCGGCCTAAGCCCATGAACGCTGGAGGGAGGTGAGGGTGGGCGCGGCGTGAAGGGGGGGGGGGTCAGAGTGGCTTCAATAGGTATTCAGCCATACTATTAAATGCTCTATCCTTTACTCCTCCTGTACCCCTGGCCTCCTTGATCCCTCCCTTCTACCAGCTTACTTACTGCAGGCATACACAGGCCAATACAAAGAACAAGCCATGCCGTGGATGGATCATTTAATATGGACATACAGAATGCACATACAGCAGGAGGAGGGGCACTATTTTGCGACCTTCCCCTCTCTTATAATGAGGGCTCAGAATCTGTTGTGGTCCGAGTTGATTCAAGGTATTGTAGGGTAATATTTCACTGATGTGTCAAGTACATGAGGGGAAAAACAACTTCCAACGGTGTTTAGTCAGAACGTTCAAACAATATTCACTGTTGGCCGATCAACATTGATGTCCAGGATAGATTCTATGTTCTGCGCCCATAGGACAGTTTGGTATCGTCGTGAAGGGTCATGTGAATGTTACATATATATTATATAATCAAGTACCCCCGCTGATTCATTAAAGCCCATGCGCCTCCTGTCTTAACTAAATGGCCACCCCCCCCCCCCCCCCGCCCCGCCGCTGCAAACATGTGTAGGCCCTATCGGGGCGCTATCCCTGTTCACTGCGTGGACGTGTCTCATGATATTGTGCTAGTGCGGCTGGATATTTAATTATATATATATATATATATATATATATATATATATATATATATATATATATATATATATATATATATATATATACAGTAACAGAATGTTATACTTTAAGTGGACTGACGGTAGTTGTTAACACCTGGAGGTACTGCTGCTCCATGGCATGGGACTGTAAAGGTCCATGTAGCCTACTACATGTATAGTCCCTACCTGAGCCTTCAGTGGTGTTAAAGCTGGAGACGTGTTTACACACCTCCACAACACACGAGGACCCAGCTCAGACAGGTCTCCCGGAGTAAACACTACATACATATACAATGTATAATGTTCATGTTTTTCTAAAATATATACTCGGATAAATACCATTAATCTGCAGGCTTTAGGGATAAAAAGAAAACAGCTATGTCGCGGACGTTAGTGTTGACAATGATCACCTTGTATCTGACCCTTATAGGTGAGTTTGATACTTTCCCATGTAATTTGTGTTTCTAGCAAATGCTAGAGTTCACTGTGTTCGGTAAACGCGATATATATGTATACAGCTTGGCCTAAAGAAAAATAACAAAATTATGTAATCAATTCCACAAAGAGGACTGCATGGTCGGCGGTCCTTATCAAAAACACTAATGGGTGACACATGTCGATTGTAAGAAAAGGCCATGTCAAATATCATTAACACGAAATTTAAAAAAAAAAAAAAAAAAAAAAATCAATGCACCCTTTTTGCATTACATGAAATAACATACTCCATCGAAGCTGCTAACATTTGATATTTTCTATAATTTTGCAGATTTGGTGGATAGTACTGTATTAGGGTCTGCCTGTTCCAGTACAGCTGACTGTGACATCACTAATGCAGTGTGTGAAAACTCAATATGTAAATGTACAGACGGATACACAGGGATCAAAGCCGGACAGACGTGTGGTAAGGAGTTATATTTCAAATTGAATGAACCCTATCAATATGATCTGAAGGTTTCAGTCTCTTATACTTTAAACTGGCAGAACACGTAAATATAATGTCGGCTAAGCAGGCTATCTCTCTATATAAAGCAAAATTACCGCCATATTTGGAATATGGAGGTATTCTAGTACATAATGCAAATGTCACTTTACTAGACAAATTGCAAGGTCTTCAATACCTAGGTTTGAAAATAGTATTTAGAGCTCCCCCTTTTACCAGAATAAGCAAATTACATAAGGATGGGAAAATCAATTATCTTGAAGAACGAAGTGCAAAGCAGATAGTAATACATGCGTATAAAATGACGCTGCATATAAATAACTTAGTTATACCGGCCAGACCTACACGCTTACATGATGGTCCTGTCCTTAAGGAGTATGGTTTTAGATTGACTGCATACACACATAGTGTAAATTATAAATGTTATCACTTATGGAATGACCTAGGTGTCAATGATAGGCTTATTTCAGACCTGAATGTCATGTCATTAAGCTCATAATTATTAGTTGTGTGCTGCCCAGTACATGCCATTCGCCTGTAACATTCAGTTCAACAAAGCGGCCCTCTGGAGCCAGGAGTATATGGGATCTACATGAACCCGACCTATTGCTCCAGAATAAATATTACACTAAAAAAACAACAAAAAACAACAACACTGGACCAATATCGATTGCAACTACATGTATTTGATTCATACACTGTAAACGTAGTGGAGTGGCGCAATGTTGAGTCCTATAATAATATTATTGTACCATATGGATTATTTATATCATTCTGTTATCCAATTTCATGCAAATAAAATAGCCAATTAATCCATAAATGTACTTATATCAACAGATTATCAGCGGAGTACAATATGTCTCTAATTTAAGTGTTGATTCTTTTTTTTTTTTTTTTTTTTTGCAGTGCGTGAGGTCTCGTAAGTAAAATTATCCATATAATATTAATCATATACATCTGGACAACCATGCGAGAAAAAAAGAAAATTTGCTCACCAGATTAAAAAGACAACAAAACGATAAAGTTAGAAAATATATATATATAAAAAAGCAGACAATCCAAGCTAGTCCATATGACCACTATCCACATCCTCCATTCTGCTCGTGCGTTAACACTTAATTTGTTAGAAAGTAAATCATCAACGACTTTTTTTTTTCATCGTGAATAACAATTGCTGGGTGATGTACTACATGTCTGTTGTCATTTTGCAGGTTAGAGAGCACAATAGGTAAGTATAAACCTACATATGAATCCTGTGTTAATGAGACGTGTTAATGGGACAATTAAGTAACGAATGCTCTGCCATGTTTTATCTATCAAAGTTAACAACCAAAGAGGCATGATTGTGAGACTGGGTCACTCATGAGTTGTCGATCTGAATCGTAGTGGTCCTATTCTGTCTGAAAGAGAGAGACTAAGAGAGGGAGAGAGAGAGAGGGAGGGAGGAAGGAAGGGAGGGAGGGAGGGGGCAGACATGCAGACACATACATACATTGGAGGGAGATCGATGCAGGAGGTCCTAGATAAAAAAAAAAAAACACAATGATTATAAACACAATGTGGCTTTCTCCTTTCAGTTGGAATTCTCATGATTGCGTTCATACTCTTGGCAGTTTCTGCGGCCGGAGGTCTTTTGGGTTTCTTCAGAGATGGACTTTACGCAATGACCCCATCAGCAATGTAAGTTCACAACTTGTAGGTTTATCAGATTGAGTGGTTTGTAGCCCTGAGAAACACCTACCCCAGCCACAGTTATCTTCTATAGATTGCCTACTATTTTACTCATGCAAAATGATTGAGTAGACTTTACTCATTTACTTTTAAATGTCTGTTCCACAATCTTGTCCCAGTCTAATTATGTGATACTACCTTGCCCCTTTGTCTTTGAAACAGATCAAATTCCTTCATGTTGTAGTAAATCAGACTTTGTTTTCAGTAGACAGCTGCAATATGTAGTAGATTGCTACCACACTGTAAATGACTTGTTTCCCTGCCCTTCACACCTACTTGACTTCATAATATAATTGATGACTAGTCAGAAGGTCTATTAATCTAACTTAACTCATACCAACCTTCACTGTACCCAATCATTGCTTTACAATCTGTATACCTATTTAATCAGTTCATAGCATGGTTCATAGCCAATCAGTTCAATACACATCAAACACTGTTGACAATGACACTTGTTGATCACAATTAGCGGGGGCTTCATCCACATTCATATTGCATTTTAGAATTATTTGCTATATTGATTTCAAGTTCAATGGCAGAGGCTAGTGTCCTATTGAGATTTCTTTTTATAAATAAGTTATCATAGCCCAAAATCAATATTTAGACCATTTGTACTGTCATTTTAGTGTGCCTACCAGAGTTTGCATAGACTAACTCAGACTGTATATGCCATCCCTACAGTCCCAGCCTCTCTGGACTATTGGTTTGTTGAGATTTTGGGGTCATCACTACGATCACAATGGCATTTTATTGCTTTTAATTTTGCAACTTTATGAGGGGTTGTTCTCTTCATATTATATGGGCTCGAACATATTGGATGCTCGTGAGTTGTTAAATTGTTTCTACCAATATTTGCGTTGTTACAGCTGTGTACGTCCCAAGTCTTCTGCACCTGAGCCAGAATTTGACCCAGCAAGAAGAGCAAGTCAAGCTTCTGTAGTATCCGTCAAACTAGCCAGTGCTGCTGTTTCCAAGAACCTCAGTAGCCGCTTTGGGGGAAGCTTAAGGCCCAAAGTAAAGCCTTTAAACACAGATAAAAATGTACCAGATGTGGTCGTAATGTCTACAGATTAACACAGGAGTATTTTGTATATGTTGTGCCAAATCATAGTTCTTCCACTAGAGCTAAAGAGTTATCGTATTGTCTATAACAAGTTAAGCCAAAGGTGCCAAATGAATATAGACTTCCTGAGAAGTAATGCTCAATAAAGATTTGTGACAAAGGCCCGGTTTGTTTGTTCTACATTTACATATGCTCCGTTCTATTGACTCTGAAGGCAAAAAAGTAAATAAATTGTTTACTTGAAAATCTAGGGTCGGTAGGTACTAGGCAGGGTTATTTTTTACAGTGGCGGATTTAGAGGGGGCGCGGGGGCGCCCCCTCCTTTTCCCAGTACTTAAGAGTTAAACTACATATTTTGGACCCCAAAATTTGCCCAAAAATAGGGTGTGTGCCCCCTCCTTTTCCAAATCCTGGATCCGCCACTGTAATTTTATTCCTCTTTTTTTTTACATTTAGGGTATACATAGGATATGTTAGGGCAGGTATCAATGGATATATCAAATTTGTTGGTTTAATTGTGACAAATGTGAATTAGGTGAAGAATATGATAGAGGTATGGGAAAGTGGATGATATAAATACTTAAGTCCTCGAAGAGTGATGAAAAAAATTGAGAAAATGTGAGAAAATACTAAAAGAATATGGAAAAAAAATCTTCAAAATGAGAAAAAAAAATTCTAGAGTCGGCCCTGTTTTGCTAGGTTCGATCGGGTAACTGGAAACACACCTTTTTTGCCCCAGAATTATGTAGAGTAGAATGTTAACCTATGTCGAGTATACTTACGTTATAAATGTCCCCACAGAAAGCAAACACAGTGAAATCTATGTAGTAATTACATCCCTTTTATTGCATATCATCCTACATGAACATATTGCAGAACCGTAGCTAATGAAAGAAGAGACGCAAGATGACTTATAAATAGGCAATAGGTAACAGCCATTATAACAAGCACTAAATTTTTTAAACACAGTTTGATCATATATTAGCATGTTCCTTAATGTCAAATTAAGTATATGCACTTAATCTACCCCTTTTTAGACTTTTCTTTTTACAAAATCCAATTGAACCATTGCTCTATAATCAATGGTATCTTCAGCCTTCACATCACAACCACGATATCTTAAAATGCACAGGTAAATTGAATGCGAGAAAGGAATATTGATATGTATTAATCAAAGACAAACACCAAGACTATTTTGTTATAAACACAAGTTTCTAAGCACTCCAAGAAGTAGGAGACTAAATCAATGTTATCACAAAGGTATACATATAGGGAAGCTTGTTGGTAGACTGTATAAGGAAGAGACTATACAAAAGAAAAACTACAAACAGGAAAACATGGAAGTGGGTCTTACTGCTCTTAGATTTTGAGGGAACAGAGACAAATGTTTTTTGTTTTTTGTTTTTTTTTTGTAAATATGATTATATAGATAAACTATCAGATAACATGTTATGTAATGAAGTCTCAATGGATAATAAGTATCGACACTGTCTAAATTCTCTTATAGCTAAATGAAATATATGCAATAGGCCATAATAACAATGATACAACATTGTTTATAGAAGTATGGATATACATACTGAATAAGTAGTTACATGAAATAAGCAGTGATATATGTATACAACAATCATAACATAAGATGGAATAGAGAGGATTAGAATCATGTAATGACTAAATGCAGGACTAACTATAATAAACAATCCCTAAGCATGATACTCCTTGTAGCAATGAAAAATGTTTTTCCTTTCACAAGTAATGAAGTCCTGTTTCTTGCGAACTGCTTTGAAAATTCCTGAAGATTTGATCGATGAACATTGTATGAGAAGCACCAAGGTATTATACAGACAATCTATTCTTTCATTTCATTTTCACTTGATTGGGGTTGAAATCGTAGTGTCATTCGCCTTTAAAGCATTGCACTTTCTCGGGATCCGGCGCATTGTTCCATTATACTTTAGACATTCGGCCTACTCCAAGTGGAGTACGAGTTCATAGATATATAATTTTCTCAATTAAATTGTAGTAACACTCAACTTGATCTCCAAGCTTTCAATATGATTGGTGGGTACGACAGAACTGTTCATATTTTTTCCAAGTATTTCTGTATATATATAGCCTACATGTATTAGGCCCCTATGTAGGCTATTTCAAGAGTGCTATGAACCTTTTACCATTCTAGGAAAGATGGTAATTACCGTAATCTCTCGCGTATAAGGCGCATCTCGCGTATAAGGCGCACCTAGAGTTGAAGAATATTGTCAAAAAAATAAAAAATTCATAACTTTGGTTCCACTGAATGAATTTTCAAAATTCAAAAAGCTATGTGTACCTAGGGCCCCCCACACCCCGTTGAACCCCCCTTTATTATTTTTTGAGTTAAGGGGAGTGTAACATATCAAAATAAAGTTCTTGGTGTCCCCCTAGCAGATCCAGAAAGAACTAAAACCCCTCGTATAAGACGCGCCTTATACGCGGGAGATTACGGTACCCTTCATAGACGCAGGCCAAAAAGGGCCACTAACATGAGTGCAAAATGCCATGCAATGTCTATGTTATACAATGTGTTCTCACTTGATAACTGATCTTGATTCCCTGATTCTTAATTGGAAATTAAACGTGCCATTGATTTCTAGGGCTTATTTGTATAGGTTTATGAACGATCTGGAGGGAGACTCGGCTAAATAATAACACCGAATAGCAATTGTAGAAGGAACACCATGGAAACAATAGTATACATCTACAGAGTAGATAAATGGGAATTCATATAATTAAAAAACATAATATTATATTTAATGTATGAGTATATAATTAGATAAGTCAATAATTATAGTGCATATAATGACTTGCAGTGTCGGATTTAGAGGGGGTCCCTTTTCCCAGTTCTTAACAGTTAAACTACATATTTTGCCCAAAAATAGGGTGTGGGCCCCCCTTTTGGGTCCGCGCCCCCTCCTTTTCCAAATCCTGAATCCGCCACTGATTTTATTTGGTTCTGATGGATAAGGAGTAGTACGCTCTTTCAATAAACCCATACTGTTATAGCTAAAGATGATAAGTAATCAGAAGGTGATAAATTGAAACATACACTTGTCTGCATAATATGATACCCACAAGAGATACGAATTGCACTCAATTCAATACATATATTTACAGAAAATATAACTCCAAATGTGTGCTTCGAATTAAGCGACCCTCCCTGGTGTCAATATGGGTGCGAGTTGAGAAAAAGAAAGATGAACATCCAACTTAACCAGCCTTGATTTCCATTTCATGTACCGGAAACCGACATGCCCTTTTTCTATTTTGATCAGTGGTACAATAGAATATGTACATAGACATCACATGATAAATAGACTTAGAAGAATGCACTAGTAAGATGACATTCGGTCTGCAACGCTCTTCACTTTTACTAGCCCACATGGTGCATACCCTTGAAACAAGACACGGGAAAATCCCGTGAACGACTGGTGAATCTGTGAGCATATATTCTCGGGAAGATCCTGGGAATAGTACCTACAATCCCGTGAATTACCTTGATATTCCCCAGTTTTTAACAGGGCCCTCTAGTGAGATTTATACACATAAGTCTGATTCTTCAGCATAAAGTGAAGATGCCAGAGTCCACCAGGGGCCTCTGTGTGAGCATGGAATCCTGGTTTGGTCCAAAGAACAGAGAGAGGGAGTGAGATGGAAAGAAATGAGAGAGCAAGAGAGGCACAGAGAGAGCAAGAGAGATAGATATAAAGAGAGAAAGAGAGAGAGAGAGAGAGGGAGAGGGAAAGGAGAGAGAGAGAGAAAGGGAGAGGGAAACAGGAGAAAGAGAGGAAGGCAATAGAGGGAGGGAAGAGAGAGAAAGAGAGCAAAATAGAAAGAGAGCGAGGCAGAAAAAAAGAGGGAGAGCCTTGCCCCCCAATAAAAAAGGAAAATTGATTGACTTAAGCTACTGACAAAATTGATACATAAAGTTGATTGAATCATAATATTATGTGTCCCATTCTAATATGTGTGTGGTGCACATATGCATGGGCACTGACACATTCATCTGTGAAGATGTGTAATGTAGTTCTCACCATGAATATGACCTCAGTTGTCGAAATGGCGTTAAACATTTATTACTCACTCACTCTCCCGTCTAATAATTATGATTGATATCTCACTAAATGTGCATATTGATATCTCACTAAATGTGCATGTTTGCTAGACATGTCTTGAACAGAGTTAAACCCTTTAAGGGCTAACCCTAATGCATTAATGCATTTTGGTTGTCATGATGCATTAATGCAGGCAGGGCTTCATTCAAGCATCATGCTTACGCTTTGGGAAGATCAGCATGATGCCCCAATAAAGTGCTGGCAAGCAGACTCCCCAAGTCTTCATCGGTAAAACATGCCAGCCAATGGGCACGTTACACTACTGCATCAGCAGACCTTAAAGAGTTAGGTAGCATTTAGAGGCCTGGCAAATAGGCACTCAATGATTATAGGGCATGCTAAGTTGTTTACGGGCACTAAGTAAAGAGTCAGCTAAATTTAGACTGTCAAGGTTGTAGGGTGCAGGCAAACCACCTGTGGTACACACTTACAGAACAGGTCATTTTAGTCAGATGGGGAGGGGGATTTCTGGGGCATAAATGGGTGAATGTAAAAGCATCATTTAACACTGTCTGTGCTGTCTACTTAACCGGGTAAAAGCACCCAAAATCTCACTGTGCCTTATTCACTGTACTAAATAAATACTCAGACATTTAGTTTGGTCTTTACCCCTGGTCCATATCCAAGACAGGTACTTATGAAATTTTAGTGCTGAAGAGTTATTTTAACACCTCCCCACCCCCACTAACCACTGGTACTTATATGAGACCAGCAATCATTGCTGAGTGTCAAGAATTAATCTTCTCAAAAATGAGCATCAAGATACTCACATGGAAAACTTTTCTGACTCTCTTTTGTGTCATTTTTTGGGGAAAATATTTGGGGAAATCTCAAATTTACACCAGACTTCCTTCATATGGGATGCATGCCATAGTTCCATCCATTAAAAATACACTGTAGCAGGTTTATGCCTAGGTCCATCACACCTCATGTATAGACTCACTATGAACTATGTGATATTTAATGGACTATTAACACATAAATACCATGTTATGACATGTGTCCGTCGAGAACATATTTGAGTATGATTTGAAAAATGAATGTGACATATCAGATGGAAATAGAACCACCCCTGTGCCCCCTCACCCCCTGCTGATACCTACTGAGCACTCCCAAACACCAACAGGACCAACCAGTTTGGGCTACACTGCCCCACATCAGCTGTCATTTCCACCTGGCTCACCTACACACAAGACCTGTCTCCAAAAACTGAGGTTAACAGTGGGTAAGCATAAATTTGCCATTTTTCACCATTTTCTATTCATTATGACATGCAAAGGTCACCATTTTCTTGCTGCTCTATTCATAAGGGCACTTACAAATCCTAAATAGGAAATGGCACTAGTATCTCAATATTACCAATGGCATTGTACCTTGTTGTGTGCAATATTTATGAATGCTAATTCAAGCACTTTACCAGCATTTGCAATGATCCATAAAAGAAATCCTAAGTACTTGACTGGATATTTATTTGCAATAATATGTGATATTGTACATCTGAAGGCATGATTGCAAACCCATACATGTACTTGTGTGGCCACTGGCTGTGTTCAGAAATAGCCCTCCTTATTGCAGCTGCATACTACTACTATACAACTAAGTGTGAGAGGCAGTCAGACCCTTTCCCAATCCAGGTCATAGTGGGCCCACCTTGTGTACTGATTACCTTACCTCTTATACAGTGTACCCATTCCCAGCCAGCCTAATTTGGGTAACTCACACAAGCACCTAGCAGAAGGTGACTTTACTTGTATGCAGGGTTGTTGTAGATTGCAACACTCATGGTCAGATTCCCCTTCTGTCCCAGTATATTTACATGTCTGTATATGTGTCCACACTCACATCCATCTATGTACATACATTCCCTTTTATCCACATACACTCACATGCCTCATGTCCACATGCACCCCCTCACACATCCACATCCTCTCTATGTCCACATCCCCTCTAAGTGCACACATACCTCCCTCTATCAGGCTTCCCTAGCCCACTTAAAAGGGTCTATTTCTCCTCTTTCCTATCCCCTTGGGATGTGTGTGGTTGATTGATTGATTTGTGTTTTACAGCACTTTAGCGGCACTAAGTGGCTATCCCATGCTTCACAGGTTGATAATTTAAGAGAGGAATGTGTCAGTGCCCGCGCATACGTGCACCACACACATCCTGAGGGGATAGGAAAGAGGAGATATAGACCCTTTTAAGTGGGCTAGGGAAGCCCGGGGATGTGTGTGGTGCACATATGCGCGGGCACTGACACATTCCCCTGTGAAATTGTGTAATGTAGTTCTCGCCATGAATATGACCTTAGCTGTCGAAATGGCGTTAAACATCTATTACTCACTCACTCACCTCCCTCTATATACACACCCACCTCCCTCTGTGTCCACACCCACCTCCCTCTATGTCCACACCCCCTCTCTCTGTGTCCACACTTAACTCCCTATATGTCCACACCCATCTACCTCTGTGTCCACACACACCTCCCTCTGTGTCCACACCCACCTCTCTCTATGTCAACACCCAGTTCCCTCTGTGGTCACACCCACTTCCCTTTGCGTTTACACCCACCTACAGTGGCCCACAAGGGTCAAATTGAAGTTGAAGTAAAGAATTGACTTTCACAAAAAAAGTTAGTCCAAAACCAATAATAATGTTCAAAGTCAATTTCATTTCATTGCTGTCAAACTGTCAAGGTGTCAACTCATGAAAACCAACTTGTGACAGGTATCTTTTAGCATTGCACTCTATGTCTTTCTATATGAACAAAGCTTATACCAGCAACTACTGGGTAGCTATCGGTTCCCTCACACAATAACTGATGGTTCCACACCAAGTAGTTGGTGGTTCCAGCATCCTGTAACTGGTGGTTCCCACCCACTGTAACTGCGGTTCCACACCTATCCGCTACTGGCACTGGATCCCATACCAAGTAGCTGCTGGTTCCCACACCCAGCACTTGGTGGTTCCCATGCACATTAGTTGCTGTTTCCTGTACCCAGTACAATGCTGGTTCCCACATCCAGTAGCTGCTGGTTCCCATATAAAATGATTCCTAACCCAAGTAGCTGCTGGATCCCACACCCTTGCTGGTTCTTGCACCCAGTACCTGCTGGCTTCCACATAGAGTAGCTGGTAGTGGTTCCCACATCCATTAGGTGCTGGTTCCTGCACCCACTTCCTGCTGGTTCCCAAATAGTGCCTGCTGGTTCCTACATCAGGTAATTGCGAGTTCTTAAAAGAGTAGCTGTCAAAATAAGTCAATTGGGTCAGGATAGGTCAAATTGGGTCAAATATGTTGAAAATAGGTCATATTGGTCAAAAGTATGTCTATTCGGGTAGCATAGGTCAAATTATGTCAAATATGGTGAAAATAGGCCAAATTGGTCAAAAGCAGGTCAATTAGGGTAGGATAGGACAAATTAGAGTAAATATGATGAAAATAGGTCAAATTGGTCAAAAGTAGGTCAATAAGGTCAGGATAGGTGAAATTAAGTCAAATAAGGTGAAATTAGGTCTAATTGATAAAAAGTAGGTCGATAAGGGTAGGATAGGTCAAATTAGGTCAAATATGCTGGAAAAATATGTCAAATTGGTAAAAAACAGGTCAAATAGGGTAGGATAGGACAAATTAAAGTAAATATGGCGAAATTAGGTCAAATTGGTCAAAAGTAGATAAATAATGTCAGGATAGTTGAAATTAAGTCAAATAGGGTGAAATTGGGTCTAATTGATAAAAAGTAGGTCAATAAGGGTAGGATAGGTCAAATATGCTAAAAAATATGTCAAATTGGTGAAAAGCAGGTCAAATAGGGTAGGATAGGACAAATTTGAGTAAATATGGTGAAATTAGGTCAAATTGGTCAAAAAAAGATAAATAATGTCAGGATAGTTCAAATTAAGTCAAATAGGGTGAAAATAGGTCTAATTGGTAAAATGTAGGTCAATAAGGGTACAATAGGTCAAATTAGGTCAAATATGGTGAAAACTAGTCAAATTGGTCAGAAATAGGTCGATAAGGTCAAAGTAAATCAAATTAGGTCAAACATGGTGAAAATAGGTCGAATTGGTCAAAAGTAGGTCAATTATTTTCACCATATTTGACCTACCTTAGCCTACTTTGACCAACTGGACCTAATTTTGACCAATGTGATCTATTCTTACCACCATTGACCTAATTTGATAGAATTTGACCTGATTGACCCATTTTCAACCAATTTGACATAATTTATCCTAGTCTGACCTAATTTCATTCAATTTTACCTACTTGGAACCAATTTGACCTATTTTGACAATTTTTAACTATGTTGACTGCTTATGACCTTGTTTCATGCAACTTTCCCAATTTGCCCATTTTTGACTTTTATGACCTTTTTCATCCAGAATTCATCCAGATCACTCTTTTGCTACTAGGTATGGGAACCGGTAGCTACTCTATATCGGAACCAGCAGCTACTAGATATGGGAACAAGTAGCTACTGTATGGGAACCAACAGCTACTGTTTTCAGAACTAGCAGCTACCTGATGTGGGAACCAGCAGGTACTCTATTTGGGAACCAGCAGGTAGTGAGTGCAGGAACCAGCACCTAATGGATGTGGGAACCACTACCAGTTACTCTATGTGAAAGCCAGCAGGTATTGGGTACAAGAACCAGCAAGGGTGTGGGATCCAGCAACTACTTGGGTTAGGAACCAGTTTATATGGGAACCAGCAGCTACCTGATGTAGGATGCACTAGCTACTGTATGTGGGAACCAGCATGTACTGGGTACAGGAAACAGCAACTAATGTGTATGGGACTACCAAGTGCTGGGTGTGGGAACCAGCAGCTACTTGGTATGGGATCCAGTATCAGTAGCTGATTGGTGTGGAAACACCAGTTACAGTGGGTGGGAACCACCAGTTATGGGGTGCTGGAACCAGCAGCTACTTGGTATGGAACCATCAGTTATTGTGTGAGGGAACCAATAGCTACCCATTAGTTGCTGGTATAGACATATAGAAAGACATAGAGTGTACCATGCAAAGTCAAAAGATACCTGTTACAAGTGGGTTTGCATTCATGAGTTGACACCTTGACAGCTTGACAGCAATGAAATGAAATTGACTTTGCTTTTGGACTTTAACTTTTTTTGTGAAAGTCAACTCTTTGCTTCAACTTCAATTTGACCCTTGTGGGCCACTGTACCCACCTCCTTCTGTGTCCACACCCACCTCCCTCTATGTCCACACCAATTTTCCTCTGTGTCTACACCCACCTCCCTCTGTATCCACACCCATCTCCCTCTGTGTCCACACCTGCCCTCCCTCTATCTTCCTACCCATCCCCACTATGTCCACACCCAAAGCTCTCTGTGTCCACACCCACCTCCCTCTGTGTCCACACCCACCTCCCTCTGTGTCCACTCTCATGTCCCTCTATGTTCACACCCACCTCCCTCTATGTCCACACCCACCTCCTTCTATGTCCACACCCACTTACCTCTTTGTCCACACCCACTTACCTTTTTGTCCACACCCACTCACCTCTCTGTCCACACCGACCTCCCTCCATTTCCACACCCACCTCCCTCTGTGTCCACACCTGCCCTCCCTCTATCTTCCTACCCATCCCCACTATGTCCACACCCAAAGCTCTCTGTGTCCACACCCACCTCCCTCTGTGTCCACTCTCATGTCCCTCTATGTTCACACCCACCTCCCTCTATGTTCACACCCACCTCCCTCTATGTCCACACCCACCTCCTTCTATGTCCACACCCACTTACCTCTTTGTCCACACCCACTTACCTTTTTGTCCACACCCACTCACCTCTATGTCCACACCCACCTCCCTCCATTTCCACACCACCCCCTCTGTGTCCACACCACCTCCATCTGTGTCCACTCTCACCTCCCTCTATGCCCGAACTCACATCCCTCTGTGTTCACACATCCCTTTGTGTCCACTCTCATCTCCCTCTATGTCCACATCCATTTCCCTTTCTATCCACACCCACTGCCCTCTTTGTCCACTCTCCCCTCCCTCTATATCCACATCCAATTCCCTCTATGTCAACACCCACCTCACACTTTGTTCACATCCGCCTCCCTCTATGTCCACACTCCCTTTGTGTCCACTCTCATCTCCCTCTATGTTCACATACACCTCCCTCTCTGTCCACACCCACTGCCCTCTTTTTCCACTCTCCCCTCCCTCTATTTCCACATCCATTTCCCTCTGTGTCCACACCCACCTCCCTCTATGTCCACACCCACTTACCTCTTTGTCCACACCCACTTACCTTTTAGTCCACACCCACTCACCTCTATGTCCACACCCACCTCCCTCCATTTCCACACCCACCTCCCTCTGTGTCCACACAACCTCCCTCTGTGTCCACACCACCTCCCTCTTTCTTCACTCTCACCTCCCTCTATGCCCAACCTCACATCCCTCTGTGTTCACACTCACATCCCTTTGTGTCCACTCTCATCTCCCTCTATGTCTACATCCATTTGCCTCTTTGTCCACACCCACCTCCCTCTGTGTCCACATCCACCTTCCTCTATGTCAGCACCCACCTCACTCTGTGTTCACACCCACCTCCCCTATGTCCACGGCCACCTCCCTCATTATCCACACCCACCTCCCTCTATGTCAACACTCAATTCCCTCTTTGTTCACACCCACCTCCCTCTGTGTTTACACCCACCTCCCTCTGGGTCCACACCCACCTCCCTCTATGTCCACACCCGCCCTCCCTTTGGGTCTACCCAAATCCCTCTATGTCCACATCCAAATCCCTCTCTATCCACACCCACCTCCCTCCGTGTCCACACCCACCTCCCTCTATCTTCCTACACATCCCCATTATGTCCACAACCACCTCCCTCAGTGTCCACACCCACCTCCCCCTGTGTCCACTCTCACCTCCCTCTATGTCCACACCCAGCTCCCTCTATGTCCACACCTACCTCCTTCTGTTTGGTTTGGCATAACCTAGTGAGTAATGGATATACCATTTGTCTTTATAGGTGCATGAAGTTGGACCAATGAAGACCTGGAGGCAACATCCTACTAAGTGGTTCAAGAGGACAACACGTTCTACTCCATATGATTTTTTCAAAATTTTCAAAGGTTCTCTAAAATTGTTATTTGACATGTATGCACATATTTGCCAATGATTTTTTTTCTGATATCCCAAGCAGGAAATGAACATTTCTAACACCCACCAGTGAAAACCTAGCAAAGAATAATTGCTTTTCAGTGACCATGATCACTGAATGGTTGATAGTATGGAGAAACAATGAATTTCTACAACATGCTTGGCAAAGTCCTAGATTTTTTTTTGGTTTTTGTGGCCCATAGCCTTTAACCATTACAGCTATGTAATAATGCTATCCGTAGTATCAAGCACATCTAACAAGCTGTGAACAGGTCAGCTTGACTCGTACACCTGGCCTCCAGAACTGGTCATGTGACCATAGCACTGAGACACACACAGAGGACCTGCCCTCCCCCCACTTGGCCCTTCATAGGATGTGTTACAGTTACTGATTGTTAATATTTATGGGTCTTTTTAGGCAAACAAACCAATGCATTAGGTTGACCTTTGGGTAAGATGACTAGGATGCACTTACCTGAAAACTATACACACATTGCAATTAGATCTTAATCTCTTGTTGTACATGATAAATCATGTAATTTACATACCGGGTACCAATCATAGGAGCACATCATATAGTCATCTAACAATATCCTATCTAATATATTCTAATATATTGAGGAGCTTCTACTCATGGTGTAGTCACCTAACCATGTGTTGCCAATGTCTGCCTGCAGCTAACCACCCTGTGACATCACAGAGGCCTAACTGTAACACACCCTAATGGTCACGACTTTGACAGCTCTCATACCCCCTCCTCCACAGTAGGGCCGCACACACCTCTTAACCCTTCAAGGGCCTCTAATGCATTAATGCATCATGTCCATTGGACATCATGATGCACCAATGTATGAAGTGCATATTAGGAGTACAATGTGACATGGCATTGGTTAATTGGAGTCTTAGAATGGAAAACAAGCAAGTCATTCCCATATTAGGAGCCCAGTCACATAGTATTGTTATATTTGGAGCAGTTACTGCTACAAATACACATGTTGCAGACTGGTAATACCTACACAGCCGTTGTTCTGTTTACTGGTGTCTATTTTTACACATCCCAGGTCACTTCAGGTACATACAGAGTGATTGGTGGTTTTGGGTTTTAGGTATTTAACACAAAGCGATCCTGGATAGTCATTGGTAGGTGTCACACACTGCTATATTACAGGCTGGGTTTATATGTATACATGTTTATTTTAGTAATTGTTAATGTGGGTTAGAGTTTTAGCAAAAGGTGATCCTGGACAGTCAGCAGTACCGGGGTAGGCATCGCACACTGCTATGTACAGGCTGGTTCTATATTTTAGTGGTTGGTAAGGTGGGATTAGAGTCTGCATGCTCTCCAACACTTAATTGGAGCATTATGCCGACCCTTTTGCAGTGTGTGTATCAACTCATATGGTCGTCATGATGCATGAATGTAGCATCATGATGACCGATGGGCATGATGCATTAATGCATTAGTGGTCCTTCAAGGGATGTAATGGTTGGTGAGTTGGGATGTAGTGGTTCAGGTTGGTGAGTTGATGCATTTGATGCATGGCCATCAAAATTTATATGATGCCAAACTATAGTCCATCCCTGATTACTTGTCACTTGTACATATAATAACTGCAACCTATAGTCCATACTTAACACATGTAAACAGATTCATTTCCCTTGGACTATGGGCAGAAGGAGGGGTCAGCTAGTGCTGGAGGAATGGATAGGCTTGTAGCTTACTGCCGGTGGGGGACCCATTCATATTTTTGAGATACAGAACCTTTAATATTATATAGGATTATGCAGTAATTTGTCACATTATTCCCC
Organism: Acholoe squamosa; assembly: GCA_949317995.1. Lineage (NCBI taxonomy): Eukaryota > Metazoa > Annelida > Polychaeta > Phyllodocida > Polynoidae > Acholoe > Acholoe squamosa. The sequence goes on from OX439048.1 coordinate 23,080,722, forward strand.
ATATTCATATCCAAAAGTTGACAGATTTTTTCATAACTTCCTGAGCACTTAGATTATAAACATATCTTTGTAATGAATGAAGTATCAACATATAGTCCAAGTGGTAACACATTTGACTCTATATCAAGAGATCTTGGGTTCTATTTTATGCCAGGGAATGTAAGAACATCTCTGAGCCAGCAAGCAGAAATGAGGGTTCCTGCAGGATTTAGTACCTGTTTTAGCCACCAGGGGGCACTACTATGGGCTAGAATAGGAAAAATATGCCTAAAACTGCTATAGGCTACTTTTTTATGGACAATCCAATGATTTTTTTTATAAAACATTCTATTTTTGGGGGAAAGGGTCCATATTTGGCATTAAAAAGAATGTTTTTGGGCCAAAATAGGCATTTTTGTTGATTTCTGTTGCCATGGAAACATTATTTTCATTCTAAATAAGAAAATCGATGATCCCATTTGAAGGAACATTTCATAAGGTCCACTATGGTGTAAACAGAATGAAAATACCATTTCTACATCGAAAGTTATGGGCAAAAGAATGAAAATTTATGCTTATTTAGCTAATTAGCATAAATTATGCTAATTACAGATGTATCTCATGACCAATGGGACTTATGGCTTATTGACATTTACAAAATGGTCATACCTACCCATATTTAGCAAGCCATTCCTCCAAAATCTTCTCATGCAATATATCACTGTAAAGCTAGTGATCTGAATTTTAAAGTTGACTTCTAGCATGGAGCACCCTTTCTCCTTGCCTCTACACATCTATACAAATATTTTCGGAACATTTCGATTTTCTTTTTTTAATTTGGCTACCATAAAACGTTTTTTAATGTTTGTCAACATTTTTTCATCATCCAATTGATGTTTCTGGGACAAACCCCCTCTCTATCAAACGGTTTTTACTAACCCTGTTATTAAGCTATATTATCATAGAATGTGTTTGTCTGAAATATAGACAGATTGCAACCCCTCTTTTCCCTCGCCTGCAAAACTTGAAATATGCAGATACAACCTTGTTGCACTGAGGCAACGACATATGGATGAAAATCAATATGAAAAGCAAATGCTGTCATTCACTGTTAGTATCAATGACACACAAAAACAATCTATTATCCAATAATTTGTAATACACTAATGAGGTTTATTATATAGAAGTCATTCTACCCAATTTACAAATTGATATTCATGTAGTAGATTAATTTGTTATCATTCCATAATAAAACTGATTTAAACTAAAACTTTCCCAAAAATATTATTTAGATGACTTGTGTTAAGATAAGTGGAATTTTTATCAGTGGTCTCATGCATTGGTCATTTGAATTTGTGTAGAAAAGTATAAACTTCCTTTATAATTGAGGCTGGTGCCCCTTTTCCTATGCCCCTGATTCATGTTCCACTTGAAATAACTACTACCCACACATTCACTTTAACTCACGGGCATGTAATTTTGTTTTCTTTATGCAGGTAGTCAATTGCAACACAGGAGCTTGATGAAATCTGCTAGATAGCACATATTAAGAGAGGTACTCCAGAGAAGAGGGCTGGCTGAAAAACAGCACAGTGGTGCCACCCATATGATATTTTAATTGCTGTCATAGATTTTCTGTCAGAAATAAGATACATTAAGTATGGCTATTTAGGGAAACCAAACTTTGAGAGGCTTGCATTGTTGATTCCTGGATTCATCATGCCTTTTTTGGTAGATTTGAATAAAAAGATTCAGACATGCAGTCTTGAATTCTAAACAAAAGAAAATGTAGTTACAATGCCCTGTCTATAAGGTGCACCCCACATTTAAGGCACACCCAGACCTTTCTAATATGATAAAAGGATATGTAAATGTTGTATATTTTATTCTAATCAATGGATCTTCAAAATTGAAGAACCAATAGCCATCCCAGTGCTTCCTTCACCCACCTTTACCACTGAATGTGGATGGGGGAATATTGCAGAGACTTTGGGGGAAAATTTACTCCCAGAGAGAAAATGTACTCCCAGTTTTGCTGCATCTAGAAGATGCACCAAAGGGCAATTCTTGCATATAAGACATGCCATATACATGGTGTATTACAGTATAATATTGCAAAGGCATTTTATGCTATGTTCCTGCCCCCTGGTGGCCAAGACTAGAACTTCAAATCCTCTATGTAAGAATGTATGGTAGTAATAGCAGTGTAGATGTAAGCGTAAATGGTTTTCCATGTTAAAAATCAACTATCAAATTAAAATCACACCTTTCAGTGTTATATTGCATAAGGAAATACTCCTGATAGTTTTAGAGAAATCGCTTGCTAGATATGAACCCATGAGTATTTATAACCATATCCCCAATCTCAATATGTTCTAGCTCTATTTGGCCTTGAAATACATCCATTTATTTCATTATAACTTCTGGTGTAAGAATGGTATGTTCTTTCTGCCTTCACCATAGTAAACCATGGAACTTTCCCACAAATGGGTTCCTTGATTTTCTTTTGCTCCTTTGTGCTCCCTTGTGGCAAAATTAGGAAATAAATCTAGCATGGGCTAGGCACCAATCCTGTTTACCTGTTCGAGACTATATGTGTGATGAAAAACCTGAATATTTTCATTGCGGTGGAGCTAACTCTATTCAATATGCTGACGCTGGCTTTTTTTAAGGTAGGTGGCTCTAATGCCAATCATGTTCTCTGTGCAGGTTTCTGCACATGTGTACTTCTCTATGGCTAGTGAACGACTATACAAAATCATAGCAGGCCCATGAAGCTGAGGTGAACTCTCAATCTTCTGTGTCTACACCAGGCACACTAACTAGTTAGGCCACAAAGCCAGCTGGCTGTGTGGGGGTTTATGAGCAGTATTTAGCCTGCATGATGTAATTCTATTATTTTCAGGAGATTTTCAATGTGGAAAAACAATTCAAATGTGCATGGGACCACATGATGGTAATATATTTTCTGGGTACAGAAAGTTGATGAAAATATTCTGGGAAAGTAAGCCAAAAAATTAGCTACTCTTTAATGAGATTCCATGCAAATTATGGCAAAACACTGTATAACCCTATGGTAGATTCATAGATAAATATCTCATAAACTAGCATGGGACCCTATGCTAGTTTATAAGACTGCTTTCTTTGTACTATTAGAAAGAATAAGTAATTACAAACATCTGGCGAAAATTTAGCTACTTTTAGCCTATGGGCGCCATCCACCTTCCCCATTTATTGCCCCCATTCTAGATGTATTTATTACCCAAATAAAGGCTCAAATCAAAATATAAGTCAATGTGTCTAGTTTTGTGTGAATCTCTATATTGCTCAGAATCTATCAATCGAAATGATGGCGTTTCAAGACTAGATCTACATCAAAGACAAATACAATGAGTAAAGTCTCATCATAGGAATACAAACTATCGATTTCAAATCTTAAATTGAGGTTAGAAGTGGGGGTTATTTGCAAAAGTATTTTCAATATTCCCGTGATATCACGTGAATTTACTGTCATTTCACGTGATCCCGTGATATCACGTGAATTTCTGCTCACAGAATCCCGTGAATTCACGTGTAAAATTCACGGGAATTCACGGGAACGACACCAGTTCAACACGTGATTTTACTGGTGAATTCACGTGAATTTGTTTCAAGGGTAACATGGTGTAAAATACTCACCCTTAATATTTCATGTTAATTGTGCATATCACCACATGATAATGATCGAAGTGCACTCGAAGTGCACCTGTACAATTTGAATTACAAAATGTTGCCCTATTGTATTTTCTTATCTAGTAGGCCTAGTAATTGTGCGTGTCCAAAATAGGAACGAGCAGGTACATACATGTAGGCCCTATCTCCTGATTGTAAGGTTTCCAGACTTTGGCATCGTTAGGCACACAGATTCAATACATGTAAGGAGGAAGCAAACCTCTTAATCATATATATTTTCTACAAATAAATGATGGTATTTGGCTTTACCTGTGGGTAATGCTGCATCTAAATCACGAGGTTTAAGTGGAAATCCACTCTTTTTCAGGTTTATATAGAAAAATCTGTAGTAATACCCCGAACAACAAGATCCATATTGCTATATGTTCTCTATACTTTGGCATTTCCATCCCCTTCCTGGCCTTTTCAATGTCCTGGGGGGATGTCCCTGAGAAGAAGACTTATCCTGTTTTTGGTGGAAGCACACAGTCCTTCGAGGCCTCCTGATAGGGCGGGGGAAGCGTCTGTTTAAGAAAAGACAATACAAGACTGTTAGGCCTTTTCATATGCAAGCCTCTGCTAAAATATGGCTGTGCTGCAGGTGGAAGTTTTATGTGTGTGATTTTTTTTTTCAATTCCATTCATAGCATATATGCCACAGATATATATTCAGATGAAAGTGAGAATTGTGTGAAACTTTTAACCCATACAATGAGCGATTGCTCTAAGTCATCTTTCATTGCACAGGCATTTTGAGAGGAATAAGAATGTTTTGACTACATCCAGGGGATAAATTGAAAAAAATAGACCTACATCAGAGCTACATGCTCCTGCTTTGGCATGACTGGGTGATTGTGGATCATATGCTGCGTCCATGGCCTCAGTGTAGGGTGGAGGGGCCTGGGGGTTGGTCAGGGGCATCGTAGGTGAGTCCGACACATCAACCATGATAGAATCACTCTCACTGAGAACACCCACACGGGAGGGAGAGGATGGTCCTCCACCAATCGGTGGTGGTGGGTTTCCACCTATATAACAGTTAAAAATAGTCTTGTTTGACGCGTTTTGAAATCAAAGTTAAATTCAAGTACTCAAAAATAATAATAGCCTATAGATTGTAGCTCTAAATGGTCTTTTCGTTTAATATAACGTCAATTTATTGTGTATTTAATGGTTGAAGTCAATGTCAGCAATGTTTTTTTTTTCAATATCACAAAAGGTCTAGGCATTTATACGGCACATGGCTATTGTATTATTGACCAATGGGAAGCATCCCTGGCATTTACTGCGGAGACGGGGGCTGAAGGTGTTAGTCATAGTGCAGTCGGGGTCTAATGGCGGCCTCCATAGCCTAATGTGCTAATGCCCTTATAGGGCAGGTAAAATACAAAAGTTCTCTCATATTCCAATAAAAGTGTGTGTAGGGCTAATAATACACCTTTTGTAAGAGGCAGAAGGGGACATAAAACATCTGCACATAAATCTACTCTACTAACAAATTACTATTTGAATAAGACAATATTCAAACTTTGAACACAAATGCCGATGCCTACCATATTGCAGGTACTTCTTGCGGATATTGAACATGATGCACGTAGCACCCACAATACTTGCTACAAGAGCAGCGATGGCTATCGATACAAATGATGGGCCACTGAGAGAAGGAAACCCTGAAAAATTATTGCACAACTTTATCAGTAATCAGGGTAAAATCAATCAAAACACTCTAGTTGGGAATATTACTTTATCAGCATGGTTCGTGTTTGTCATAAAAAGTGATGTGTCACAGAAAGGTAGATTTGAGTAGTGCTTTTCAAACCACTTGCTAAAAACGTAGGCCTATTCGTAACCTTCAAAAGGTTTTGGGTGATAAGTCTTTTTTTATATCTCCTGTATACAATGTGTTTTTGGCGCACTTACCGCAGTAGCTTTCGTCACTGCCATCATCACAATACTCTTTGAAGTTACACTTTTCCTCCTCTCCATAACACCTGTCACCACATCGGTAACTCCTACTCTCTGGGCACTCATCTTCCTCTGTATTAGAGAATTATATTTGAAAAATTAAATATATTTCTACACTCAAAATGACGGCATCACATCTTTTTGAATGCCTATTCACTAGAGGAAGCCTCTCAACTACCAGTTACATCCCTCTCCAATCCTCACCTCTATATGTCAGGAACTACCAGTTACATCCCTCTCCAATCCTCACCTCTATATGTCAGGAACTACCAGTTACATCCCTCTCCAATCCTCACCTCTATATGTCAGGAACTACCAGTTACATCCCTCTCCAATCCTCACCTCTATATGTCAGGAACTACCAGTTACATCCCTCTCCAATCCTCACCTCTATATGTCAGGAACTACCAGTTACATCCCTCTCCAATCCTCACCTCTATATGTCAGGAACTACCAGTTACATCCCTCTCCAATCCTCACCTCTCCATGTCAGGAACTACCAGTTACATCCCTCTCCAATCCTCACCTCTCCATGTCAGCTAACTGTACCATTTATTACAACCTTCAACCCACACTTCTATTTCTCTAAAACAATGGCAGAGAGGGAAGTGTGTACTCACCGCAGTATCTTGAGTCATCTATGCATCTCCCATCATCACACTTCTTCTCAAACTCAGCACAAAAGCCAGCTGCAAGAGAAATGTTAGTTTATTTCAATTGTGCAAAGAGGGTAATCTGAACCAAAGGACCATAACAATTACCACTTTTTACTGTCTTAAAAACGACCATTTATCCACGTTTTTTTTCTGTCTTTCGACTTGATAATTTCATTGAATTGAAAGTGAAATCAAAGAATTGCATGTTCCAGGGACTAAAAGTATTTGGAGGTTCAATGCTTACCAGACCTTGGGCAGTGAGTACCCAAAATGCAGCTTCCATCTGGACATCTTGTTTCCCATGTGCGGCATCCTCCAGCTGAAAATTATTTGAAATTATCAGTGTAAAGGTTTGCCTATTTCCAAATTTTGCCATCTTCATTCTGTTTTTGGGTCTCATATACCAGTCAAGTAGGCCTACACGAAGCAGTTCCTTGTAAAGGGGTAAATCCACTGCCATCGTTCATTTCGCCAACTATGATTCCATCGTGATTCCATCACAGAAAGGTGACGTAATCATGACCGAATCTCAAAAAGTGCAGGGAATAGTGATGGAATCATGACGGAATCATGGCTAATGAAATGAGCGACACCAGTGGAGTGACTTAACGGGCGGGTCCACCAACACTACATTGGTTCATCATGTGTATACCCTGTGCACAGACTTGTATTATTTCAATTTATTAAGGGTTAGTTTCATAAATGCATACAGTGCTGGTAGGTTACCAGGGCAGCATGCATACACCAGGGCGATTAAATGACCTCCCAGTGCTTTAAGCACTATGTAGCTGTTACATGGTTAAAAGGGTTTGGTTGTACTTACGACACTGTAGAGCCTGCAGTAGACAACTACCATCAGGGCACCTCCTCTCCCACGTCCAACACTCTCCAGCTGAATTGTAAAATAGTTCTTCTGTAACTTTTCCTTCTAAAGAGAAGTCTAATGGAAAATGTTGTACCTTCTTTACATCTGCTGATTATTCCTTGCAATATACTACCCATTGTTATAGTAAGGAAAATAAAACTACATTCCTTTTTCAGTTATAGTCAAACAGTAGATGTTGGTCTGCCTAGTATATGAATGTGTCAGTCGCTAATGCATTCATGCAAGGCATAATAGAATTCCTTGCAGCATTATGAAGCAAGGTGTTATACCTACCACTGCTCCTAAGAAGATAATTGAGATAAGACACTTACGACATCTGTTGGCGATCATGACGCAGCTGCCGTCTGGACAGTTCTTCTCCCAGGCCCAGCATGCCTCAGCTACAAGCAGAACACACACACAACATAACTAAGCACTGACAGTCTAATAAGCCCTAACACAGCTCATATATATCTAACATGAATAGCCTACATTATCACTCAGGCACATACAACAAATGTGTGTATTTTAGGTTCAGGCTTTTTGAAAAGATATGCTGGAACGAGGGGTAAAATACCTTTTACACATTTTTGTATTTGATTTTTTTTTTTTAATTTAACCTAATAGATTTTGGTTATTGGAGTGTCTAGAGTGTGTATGTGTCGGGGGGGGGGGGTTATAATAACCATGAAAAAGCATATGTATGGTATAGGAACATCAATTTCAGAGAGGGAAAGATGAAAAACAATTGTTTGTATCTATTTTCCTAATCACTAAACATGGGTTCACTTTATTGAAAACTTTATATATCGCTATACCATGTCCCATCTACTAGCAAGCCTGATAAACGCCTAGGCTCAATCAAACATGGGCATTCAAAAAAGATGAAAGTGAATAGTCAATAATTTATTGCTATATGTATTGCTTTAAAGGAGTGGAAATGGTGGCAATGTAGGCCCCCTTTGGAGGATTATAGTGTTACCAAAATTAAGCATAAAAAGAAAGTAGTTGATAATCCATAGCGACCACAAATCTTTTATGGACTGTTGTTTAAGTTTAAAAAAAAACACGTTTTACATAGTAATTATATATAATATAAGTTCATGCAATTAATAATGAAAAAAAATGGTTACTGAGATGTATTTGCTAACTGAGGAGATCCGGTGTATGTTTTGTTCAGAGATGATCTTTGTCATTATTAGTTTATTTTGTGCACTGCCTACTAGGCACGGAGAGCAAGTTCTTTCATCTATGAGGATTATTCTGATAAAACGGAACTGCATACCAGTGGGCGTATTGTGTGTGCTGGAAGTGGTGGGCAGCACGGAATTGGCCTCTGAAGGTGTCTCTGTAGATGAAAAAAGGGGCACTTTGTAATTAGAGGACACGACACTAAAATATTGCCAGGACTGTCTTAAAGATAATTTACTGCAGCCACCATGTGCAATTGCCTTAAAGGCACATATAACAAGAACAACAGTCCAGCACTATACCTCGATAATAGATATTGGGTAGATGGCCTTGACCATAGTCCATGACAGCAGAATAACACAAATGGACAATAAAATAACACACTACAGCCAGAGTCTAGCACTGTCTTAAAGACATGAGAACAATACACAGCGGCCAATAGACAACTGCTGCCTCAGTACTTATCGCACATACTGCCTCATTTAGATAAACTTCAACACACCTGAGAAAAAGACACTTGAATTGACATAGAACTCAAATGTAGGCTATAGGGTTAAGGAGTATTTTACAACACCCAAAAGATACTGTAATCTAGAATCAATTCTGGAATGGCAGTATAGTAGGTGAGCAACTTGACTCAGATCCCTTCACAATGGGCATTGTGAAAAAATAATTGCTGATAGGAACTGCCTTTAATTCCGTTGACATTAAGCAGACTGTCTGGGCCTCCAAATTAGCCTTGTTAAATGGAAGTGGACACTGCCGAGCAACTCACCAGTGCTACCAATTTCAGCACTGCTCTAAAATAGACCCATGTGGCAAGAAATGGTGTATATTTGCAGTAAAACTGGTGTGCTGAAAGTTGTTTCTCAAAAATGATGTTGGTTTTGTCGAAAATTGCTGCTTTTTATTTTGAACTTGCTGCTTTTTATTTCACAGGACAAGTACCCCTAGATTGATGTTACATTAAATAGCAATAAATCACAATTTGTGATATGAACATTAATGAGATTTCTAAAAACAAAAGGCGCTCTTTCTTGCCGCATGGGCCTATAGTGTTATCAGATCAGCAGTAAAGTCCACACTGTAATACCCCGCCATGCTATTTACAGCATTTTGCTTTTATTTTTAGAAAACAGCAAGAAGTACATGTACTGTCAGTACAAACCTAATGACTCTACAGTAAATAGCCCCGTACCCAGTACACGACAATGTTCTGTATATTCACAATTGGGGCTCAGAGTGCAGGTACAAATACAGTCATGTATCGCGGGTCGTGGAATATTGAACCATAGACCCGCGCGTGCTGTCTCATAACATTGATTAAACGCTACATACTCCATGGTCAGAATTGCTGAATTGCCAACTATCATTAAATTTTGACTTTAAGATCACCTTTATGCTCAATTACTAAGTATAGTCATTGTAATAAAGCCAATCAACGCTCAATGCCAGTGATGGTCTTAGAGTAAAATAAAGGTCATCACTTCTGAATAGTGACCTATGGGGGCTGACACAGGTAGACACATCGCGCTGAAACCAGGATCCACTGGGGCCTGTGAGGCAGCCAATTTGTACCTGGCTATAATTAGCTCACCTAACCATGGTATTGGGAGAAGCTAGGTCTATTCAGTGAATTATTCAACAGATTTCTCTAACCTTTCAGGAAATATTCAACACAGGCCCTTTTTTAACCCAAAATCCCACCACCCCTACCTAATTTTAAGAAAAATACAATGAAAGTAAAAAATCAATATAGTCCATGAAAAATATCAGATCAATGTTCATAAACAAGTAATAAAAAGGCATAATTTATTTACCTGTGCAATCGTCCTCGTCCTCCCCAGAATTGGGCCCGCACTGTTTGATACCATCACAACGGTCTCCTGCAGGGATGCACCACTTGAAGTTTGAGCAGGCATACCCTCGTTTTACCTCCCCATCCACTGCCTTAAACTCACACGTACCTGGAAAAATAACACAAATATATAAATATATCAGGTATGACCCTGTATACCATTGACCCACATCCTCATGAAGAGTCATGGATCCCACCGTCGGACCCGGTGACCGTGTTCCGAGATACAAGACGCCTCCCTTCCTTCTTCCAGGAATATCCATACTTAGGGAGTGGTCATTTATTCATCAACAGGGGGGGTGGTGGGTTTCCGCGCGGAAATTTTTTATGCCCCCCCTCAACGGCGGGCAAAATTTTTTTCGCCCCCCCCCCCCGCGCCGGAGGCGTGGAGTGTTTTTGCACCCCTCTTTGATCTATAGTAGCATGCGGGCTTTTTTGCTGTTTTGCTTTTTAGCCCCCCCTCAAGAGGGGTCAAAATATTTTTATAGCCCCCCTCAAACCCACCACCCCCCCTGTTGATAAATAATGACCACTCCCTTATACTCAACAAATACAAGACTAGCCAATACCACCACCCCCCCTGTTGATAAATAATGACCACTCCCTTATACTCAACAAATACAAGACTAGCCAATACATGTACAAAGCAATGTATTTCATTATCTTTTCAGCAAATACTACCAGGTTACACTTGTCAAAGAAAGTAAATTCTATATTGGTCACATCATATTATAGGATGGTCTATTTCTGTATGAATTATTTTAGAATAAGTGCAGCCCTCCCTGTAGAGTAATGCCTGTATAATCGATGACATTCTAATTCTTGAAAATCCAACTTACCGTGTTTGACGTTCTCTAGTTTCTTGGAGAAGAGGCCGTACATGAAATTGAGTGATCCTAGACTGAGAGGTTTCCTAAGTCGGACATACAGGCCATCGTGTGAGTTAAATCCTTCCTCAGCCTGCATTTGAACATTGCGCCCACCCATAGCGTTCACAAAGAATAGCATGGGTGCATCGGAATGCACCCCTTGCCTTACCTCCAATATACCTGAAAAAAATAATGAAATTTCTTTGAGTTCAGAAACAATTATCACGTCATTCAACAAATAAAGTGAGTTTGGGGGAGGTTATTTGAGTACAGTGCAACGCGGGGATGGTGCTAGAACTTAAATAGTAATCTGTGTAATCTGACAATCAATAATGATATGATTGAAACTAGTTTTCGAAAAGGTTTTTAGTTGGACTTACCATATAGATCGGAGGTATGAGTGAATCTAATGAAGGCGTCAACGCTTTGATACTCTGGTGGCGTTTTCAGAACCCAGACGCAGTCAAGCTTTCTGTTATATAACGATATAAAACACAATGTATGGCTACTGTGAACGTATCAAAACAAAAGGCAAATACCATACCGCTAATGATATCATTATTATGGATCTACATGATAGAACCCATCTCTCATAAGGCCAATAAAAAAAAACATTGTTTCTCATCACCGAGTCATGAAGAGAGTGACGATTTTAATTTTTTTGCCTACGCAGTTCAGATGGGGCCTGATATCTGTGCATCGCGAGCTTTCATTTGATACCAAACTTGACTACTTTTATTCATGTTTTAGTATATTATTTCTTTTTTTTTTGAGTGGCCTAAATATTCTCATGGTATCTTTATTATCGTCATACTTACGGCTTTATAACGAAGAAATTTATGATTTCTACGAAATAATGGCTTTGGGAAAAGTTGCTGCATTCTACTTAATTGGCCACTAATGGCCGACACTCACGGAGCGGGCTGCAGTTTAGATGTTCCGGGACTCAGTTTGATCTCTCCTCCCTTCCAGTCTGACAAGAGATTTATACTCCCACAGCCGGAATCTAGTAGGCGAAAGAAAATGTAATAAAGCCACATCAGTGGTCAGTGCATGGCTATCCTTGCAAATATAACTGTCCAAATTTATTGTTGTATCTTGAATGGGCTTTAATAATTGAACCATTTATGATATTTAATATTGTATGTTGTAATTGACTTGTGTAGCATTCATATTATACGATGACGTCTCATGTCCTTCATAAATCATGTCACAGATGATCTTAAAGATAATAACTACTGTGACATTGTTTGATTTTCAAGCAGGTGGGTTATACATGTATTTAGTGGTTTCGGACCATTTATTAGGTTTGATATACAGATAGACACTCACCTGATGTAACTGCTGCCGTTTCCTCAATTTCTTCTGCAAGGAAACATTCCATTTTGAAGTTGACATTAGCTTTCGTGTTCAACGATATGGATCTAGACGTGTGGTTAGCCAAACAGAATGTGTACTGCAGTAAATGGCAAGGGTATTCTGTTTTAAGATTTTCAAAAACCAAGACCTGCACAGTTTTTGTCTTGTTGAGGTTTGTTCCTCGCTAAGGGTTGTTTTCTCAAGTATTGGTTTGATATGGCAATCTAACGGGAGTGTTTAATCCACAACAGTCAGGATGGTGCATGGATGCAGCCATGTTCCTTTGCCTCCTGAGAGGCCGTGAATAAAATGAATTGAATTGATTGACAAGTAGACTCACCAGCAGGGATACATACTAACCAGAAACGTCACGGCAACTAGTGGGTTTACATTGGACATATGGGTACGAGTAGGCCCTATGCCCAGGCCCTATTACCATGCCATGGTGTTTCTGTTTTATTCTACCCAAATTAACAAGAGAAAATGATTTTAATAGACAAAAATGGCTGGGAAAATTTGAGATGTAACGTCATAACCACAAGTATTTTCCTTGTAAAGTGACGGTCACCACTTTGAGCATCATATAGACGTTGATATGTTTGAAATACCTGAAGATTCATGAATCCATGCCCCATCATATTCAGACACATTTTGGTGTTTGAATTTCCAAATCCACCGAGAAATAAACTTTTTAGAGCTGATTCTGGTGGTTTCTGAGAAAGTAGTGCACAAAGTGAGCAATTTTCTTTTTTTTTTGCATATGAGTTGCAGTGGTTAAGATAAATATGATTTCCATATGAGCAGCTTTGTTATTTAGGGTAGAAATTCATGTATCATGGTGCGAAATGGGCATACTGCATTTAGTACACTATGTGACCCTCAAATGCCTGGCTCTCAAATATCTGTTTAAATGCCTTGAACGCCATGTATGTGGTACCTACCCATGTTGAATGCTGTTATCTGTAGTTTGACCCCCGTGTGGTCTGGGTCCTCCTCCTGGTGATGCACATTTAGGATCACTGATACATTATCTGACGTCACAATCAAAGATGGCCGCGACCAGAACCCATCATGCAACTCGGCTGACGTCAGCAATGTAGACTGACTAGACCACCCGTCATATACCTGTTTGGGAGAAAATTATTAGATGTAGCCAGTTGATTGGAATTTTAGTTTGTCTAGAAGTGTATATATCCCTGTCTCAAAAATAAACATTTAAAATCATTAGGCTTAGAACAAGTAGACCACAATAATGACAATACAATGTAATTTACAATACTGGTATTATTACTTAAAATAACGATATGCCTCCCCCCCCCACCACCAAACACACATACGCACTTTGAGGTTTAGGCCTATAACGACACCCCTTTACCATGGTTTTAGTTAAAGCTATTACATCCCCCATTCATCTTTTCCTTCCCTTCCAAAACATGGGAATGAGTTGTCACCATCTGGCATCTGACAGCCCTTTATTCTAAGAAAAATCGAGTAAAATATGTGGGGTTTGTAATCCTGGGGCTTACCTCTAAGCTTGAGAGTTGTGGTAGATCGACATCAATAAACATAATATTGAGTCCACACGAGGTGTAGGGACATCGTATGTAGTAGGCGAAATCCCTCAGGCAGCACTCGGGGAAGGAAGGTGAGGTGAGGACCAGCGTCTCTCCTATCGTAATCGTCTTGTTCTCAATCACCTTCTCTCCTAATGAATATAGAAAGAGTGATAAAGATTGGCCTTTTCAACTCGACCATACAAGTCTTATGGCATATGAAATCAAATCTTATAAGGGTATCAACGACAACAGTAGTGCAAGAGCTATGATGAAAGAACATATTGGTACTGACGATGGAAAAGGGTCGGATGGGGGGGGGGGGTACTCCGCAGTCATACTTTTGGTTAATTCGCTGGTGAGAAATCAATGATAATAATTATTTCATAGTCCAGACACTCCTAATTTCCCTCACTCACTACCCCCTATTCTCCCTGGAGTGAGGGACGGCAAATATAGTCAGTGCAGGTGAGGCCTCTCGTACCACACAGCAAGGGTCATGTCAATGGCGCGGGCAATACCACTGTTAGTAAGTAGTACATGGGTATGGTACTGAGTAGCAGGCGTTTAGATACCGGGCACTAAACAGTGCGACTGTGATATGGTCCGTCCCTTGATAGTACGACATGTGCACAGTCTGAAATGTGCACCGATTTAGGCTAGGCCTACATCAAACCTAAGCATACAAATATGCCTTGATAGTCAGTCTGGTAGGGGGCGGACTATACCAAGATCTGAACGGGACTCTAGTGCCGAGGCTCCTGAGGGTAGGGATGGTGGGTACTCTCTTTTGGAGACGGGAGAGTGAGCAAATTAATGTATATTTCGAACCATTCCTTTTTGATACTTACAGGGGTGCCACCTTCCCTGGTATACCAAGAATTGGGGTTCTGGAAAGCATTGTAATGCAGAATTGATCCAATTAATAATATTTCACATACTCATAGGTTAGTAATGTATGAATCACAAAGTAGGGTGTTTTTTGCTGCTTACCTGTGACAATCCAAGTCTGTAAACTAGCGAAAAGTGCTGCAAGTGTGTACAATGTAAGCCGCGACATGGTCGGGTTCTGAAAGAGAAATGATTAACCACATTGTAAAGCCATCATCAGGTTTATTATAGGCCTTTTGACACAGGGTGTTAGTAGAGGCTATAGGCTACACGGTGTATAATAGCCTGGGTATAGGCCTACTATTATTGCGTGTGTTTCCTCATAAGGGTATAAGAAAGGGCATACATGTTTCTAGATAGCTGTATGATCCTCGTGTACGAATGTCTGAAAAATCGAGGACCAACAGCATTAATAAGATAAATTATCCCCAACAACACTGAAATAAGAGTCACTCCAACGTCTGACCTAAGCTGTCCTTATAGGCCTACTCACCATAGATGTGAATACGCGCAAATGCTTTATAGTATCTTATCTCTCAGTAATCTAATCCTGTCATTCAAGTATGACACAGGCTCAGAGATCTGTCTCTCTAAAACAAATGATGTAAAATCAACTTATTTTTGACAAAATTACGAAAACAATATTACAAAAACGGCCAAGGAAAAGGGAGACACCGAACGCCCCTACTCGGAGTGTCCCAATATATCTACTCTGACGGCAGTGACGACACCAAATGCCATTACATCGATGATAAATCGTCATTTATTTTAGGATGCAGACAAAACCTGAATGCCAAAAGTGATACGACCTTGGCCTGACTGAGCCTTATAAAGACGTCATGAGCAGCTCAAAACGTGAGCAGCTCACAGGCCTGAAGTGACCACGTACAAATCTGAAGACTCACTCGGCTTTACCTCGAATACTTTTCTATCCACAGAGCTGTCATCAACATCACTACCATTCAATAAGAACTCAGTTTGTATAAAAGACCCAGAACCCATAATATATTGTGTATAATGTATTAAAGCTGAGATCAGAACCTACCTGTAAGCACCGATTGCTGGTGTCAGAATGGCTACAACACTTGTGGCTGTTGCTGCTGGCTGCTCTGACGTCTGTCAACCCACCACTGCCACCAGCTCAAAATAGCAGCAGGCCTGCTGCAGTGTGAGGGAGCAGCTCAGTGCGTTAGGGGAGTAGCTCAGCCTCACTGAGTATTGTTGTGGTGTGAGTATTGACTTCCTTCAAATAGACGCTGCCGTCAGGGAGGGGCACAGACTGCTGCTTGAAGTGGTGTTGGTGGTTGGAGAGAGAGAGAGGGGGTGGGGTGGGTGGTGGTGGTCCAAGTGGGCTCAGTGTCAGGCTGTTGTGTTGTAGAGGGTGGCGCTCATCTGGGATTAGAACGATGGCATAATGAATGTGAACACTGCTGTGCTTTGATCCGTATTTGGGCAATCTGATTTAGGTCCTTTCTTTCTCGTCAGATAGCAGCATTGGTATTGAAGCAGGCGAATTGTTTTGGTAAGTACTAGCAGATGGCGTTACTTCTCCAGGGCCGCCGCTCCTCCAGCGTTTTCCCACGGTTCCAATAGGTTCTTCATCAGATGGGTAGGAAGCTTCTTTTTTTTTTATATTGGGTGGGGGGGGGGGTTACTACACTTCAATATGGTCATAGATAGAATACCTCCCCATATTTGGGGAGGTACTCCTTTCCTACGTCAGTGTTCATCCTGCAAATAATTACGTTTTAACGTTAAAAAAAACCTTCAGAAATGGTGCAAAAACGTTTTAGTAATCCATTACAAAAGCTTTTTTGTGCATATAAAAACAACTTCATTTAACGTTTTTCAAACGTTATTATAACGTTATTGTGAACGTTCAAAAAAGGTGAGGATAATAAAAGTTTTTATCTGCACCTTGAAAAAAACTAGGCCCTAAACCAGGAAGTGAAAAGAAAAACGTTTTTCTCTAAACCTATTCTTTAACCTTCACGGAAGGTTCAGAAAAGGTCGAGACTAAAACCTTTCAATCGTAACCCTAAATAAACCCTTCAAAAACGTTCAGGAAAGGTAAAGGATAAGTTTTGAGAAAAACTTTTTTTACTTTTTTTGGGGGTTATGTAGACTCATAACAGTTTATTCGACTGGTCATGATTTTCAATACATATTTTGTTCCATTTCTGTAAAATTACAGGCAAGCATCGGAGTTCAAATGACTCGGTACAGAATAGGATATTTTGCTTCAAGTGTAGACTCTAACAAGAACAATGAATATGTACAGATGAGTATATACAATACAGAATAAAAACATACAATATAACCAAGGATTGCCCACTCTGATACTTTCTACCTGACGACAGCTAAGTTTAGAAAATAATTGATAGTGGTGTATAATCCCTTCCCAGTGCACTAACATGATGAGCAATCTTGCCCGAATATGTTAATATCAATATGCTCGCCTTGGTATATATTGCAAGGAAGTTATGAACATTGAAATTGATTTTATAACTACACTCACCTTATCTTGGTCTGTTGGTTAATACTGGTCCGTTTCCTCTGAAGCAGGACCCAGTAAGTGAGTGAGTGAGTAATAGATGTTTAACGCCATTTCGACTGCTAAGGTCATATTCATGGCGAGAACATTACACAATTTCAGAGGAATGTGTCAGTGCCCACGCATATGTGTACCATACACATCCGAGGGGATAGGAAAGAGGAGATAAAGACCCTTTTAAGTGGGCTAGGGAAGCCCGGACCCAGTAAGAGCCAAACTACCAAGATGTACAGGTAGCTTCAAACCTTAATCTGTTGACTATTCTAATGCAGCAAATTCTTCTTCCTTTTATTGCGCTTAGCTCTGAGGTTTAACAGGGCAGCTCTCTGTCCCTTCATATTAGTACCCAAGATTTTCTTAATTTTGGTCTTACAAATGTTCCTGGTGGCTGATAGCTGAATATTTGAAGAGACACCATTCCACAAGAGGGCGCCTCTATAGAATGGCCCTTTTTTATATGTATCATAAATTGGTCTTCTTAATACAAAATTTCTTTTAAAACTAGATCTGGTCCTTGCATCTTGTGTAGGACCTGGCAATTCCTTTGCCTTATTATACATAAGTGACATTAATAATTCCTGTCTCCTCTTTAACTGAAGTGGTGTCTCACATAGTGTGTGTAAATTGATAACCAATTCATCTTGCATGTGGCAACCAAGGCAACACCTTAGGATTCTATTTGCGCTATCTCTAAGTCATCTAATTGAATTGAATTGAATTGAATTTATTGTACGGAATCGTCCCGATGGGACGTTTTTCTGCGCACACATTTGTTACATTAGAGTTGCTCAGGGATGTGGCAGTCCAATAGTATTACAAGTCAATCCAAACAGTATATGATTAATTAACAAATAATTGTATATCACAAGACCATATAATAAGCTTATATACTATATGTGGACTTAGACAGAGTGATAGAGGCCTGATAGTAGGTGCAGGCATGTTAAGTACGCAGGAATTTCTCAGCTGCCGTTTTAAAGCGGCGTCTGGTAGGGAGGCGCTGTGTTTCATTTGGTAGGGTATCCCAGAGTGATACTCCCCTATAATAGGGAGACTTCTGGTAGAAGCTGGTCTTTGCCCGTCTTTTGGCGAATTTGATTTTTCTGTCTCCTCTGGTTCTTATATTGCGCTGTACCAGTGCCTCACCACTGTGTGCCCTTTTCCACATTAATATTAGTAACTGCACTTTCCGTCTATGCTCTAATGGGTCTAACAAGCAGTCTTTATGTAGATCAGCAACGCTTATCTGTCTTATACCTACACCGGAGCATATACGGAGGGCGTGGTTCTGCAACCGTTGCAATTTTGTTAGTTCATAACCATGGGCACTGCCTATATAAAAAGAGCAGTACTCTATGCTAGGCAAAATCATAACTTTGTAAACCTTAAGGCTAATGTCCTTTGACATACATTTGCGGAGTTTACTAAGCTTATAAATCTTGTTACCCATTGACTTTTTTACTTTGCCCATGTGTGGGCTTAGACTTAGATGACAGTCCAGTTCCACACCTAGATAGCTATAGCTCTGACAGCTCGGTAGTCTGTTACCATTTAAAGTTATGTTGGGGATACCTATATGCTGGAGTCTGTTCCTTGAACCAAAAAACATTGTCATGCTTTTATCTGAGTTAACGGTCATGTAATTCCGATTACACCAGGTACCCACTCGCTCCATGTCCTCCTGTAGTAAACGTTCGGCGACAGCCGGGTCAGGGTTGGAGACATAGATTACCACATCATCCGCGTACATGCTATAATGACAATTTTCAAAACAAGCACCAAGATCATTTATGAAGAGTACAAAGAGTAAAGGACCAATTACAGATCCTTGTGGTACGCCAAACTTGACAGGTGATTGGGCAGAAAGCTTTTTGTTTGCCATCGTACCATGGGATCTGTGTGACAGGTACTCCATGAGCCATTTCCTGAGTTTACGATGAATGTTTAACTGACAGATTTTGTGAATTAGGGTGGGGTGGTGCACGGAATCAAAAGCTTTACAGTAATCCAGATAACAAGCTGCAGTGACCAGACCATTATCTCGTGCATCATAGAGATCCTTAACCACATGGAAAACTGCATCACAGGTACCTGAGCCAGGGCGAAATCCAAATTGGTTTTTACTCAGCACATGATTTTCTTCAAGATGATCAGATAACACTTTATGGATTAGTTTTTCCAGTAATTTCCCTGGTAAGGGTAGTAGTGTGATTGGGCGCCAGTTCTTAATATTATTAAGGTTTCCCTTTTTAGGGATCGGTATTAGGGTACCAGCCGACCAGGCCCTTGGGAAGATACCTTCATTGACAGAGTTGTAGAAAATAAGAGTAAGCTCTTTGGTAAGGAAGCTGAATGCATCCTTAAGTACCATGCTGTTTACACCCTGGAGGCCACAAGATTTGTCAATGTTAATGCTCTTGACTAATGTTGCAGTAGCTTCAGCATTTATAAATGCTGATATGTCAAGGTCATCATTATCGTCATTAGGATTCAGGTCAGGGTCTGGTAGGCCAATGTCACTTGGGGGGAGGTTGCTGAATAGATCATTTCCAATGTTGGCAAAATATTCGTTTATATAATGTGCAGTTTGGTCAATGGGAATTACCTCATCAGTAAGGTCGTTTTTCAGCTGGATTACTAGATTTTTTGTGGTGGGATTTACCAATTCATTGATTTCTCGCCAAAATTTAATGGGATCGCCTTTAGATTGCTCTAACATATTAAGCACAAAGGTTGACTGCCCATTATCTAGCTGACGCTGAATCCTATTACGTATTCTCCGTGCAGCTTGTAGTAAAGCAGGGTTTTTTGTTATTTTGTGCTCATACAATAATAGATGCCGATCATTTATCAGCTCAATAGTTTCTTCAGTTACCCAGGGCTTTCTCTCTTTCTTTATAGTGAAATTACGGATTGGGCAGCTCTTATCCAAGTATTCAATAAGCGCATCATACATAAATGTCCACTGGGCATTAGGGTTTGAGCTGGCAAAGAATGGGGCCCAGTCTATATCACAAAGATATTCAAACATATCTGATTTGTCATATTTTCTATATGATCTACCCGTGAAAGACCTAGGGTCATAGCTTTCCTTCATTTTTTTTCTACATGCCAACAAAGGGTAGTGGTCTGCTATGAGACAAGCAAGGGGTTTACAAACACTGACAATATCACAATCTGTAATTACATGATCTATACAAGTTCCTCCGGAAGCAGTTTCATTAGGGCGCGTAATATCATCATTCTGCCTCTTAATACTAAACTCACGGCAAATATCAAAAAGTTCCTTGGAGGAGTGACAGTTCCTATCCCTAGTATTAATGTTCAAGTCACCGACAATCCACAACTCAAATCTATCTCTGTCCACCAGATTAAGCAGCTCTCTTAACTTGGTAATGAATATGTCAACATCTAGGGTTGATAGCTTACAAATATCAAGTAGAAATGAGCAGTTATCTATTTTTGGTAAGATAACTTGCCTGAATATCTTGACTGCTATCGGTTGGTTGAACCTGAACCTTAAAACCACCCTATCTAAGCTCTTTTGATTGGAACGGTTTGTCCAAAAACGTGTTTTTTTTATTATTATTATTAAAGAAACGTTCTCCTAAAAAAGTTTCACTCATAACCTTATAAAAAACGTTTTCAAAACGTTAAA
This sequence comes from Acholoe squamosa, assembly GCA_949317995.1. Lineage (NCBI taxonomy): Eukaryota > Metazoa > Annelida > Polychaeta > Phyllodocida > Polynoidae > Acholoe > Acholoe squamosa. Next base: position 23,101,831 of record OX439048.1, read on the forward strand.
AATCATTATGTGTTTACTGGGCAGTGTCTACATTGCAAAATGTGTCTAGATCATACATACCCGGTACCGAATTTTGAACAATTGAACATTGAACGACAATTTCCATTTTAATAAGTCCACTATAATTAAAAAAATTATAGACCATAATTCACTTCGATCATTTAGGTTAGGCCTAACTAAAGTTAGGCCTATAGGTAGTCACCTCTCCATAAGAAAGAAACACAACCATAAAACAAAACAAAAACAACAACAACAAAAAAAACAAACAAATACAAAGCAGACATATAATAAGTAAGAAATACAAAGCAGACATATAATAAGTAAGGGGAAATAGTAGGGGGGCATCCATTAGTTATGTACGCACATTTTTGCCCAAAATAGACCCCACCCCTGTTGCACCATGGACTACCCCTCCCCCTATGCATACATACTCAAACCACATTGACCCCCCCCCCCCCTCCCTTCCCGGGTGTAAGGAAATATTCCTTTATTCTCTGGTATGTAAATGTGTATGCATACTATGTAGGCCTACACCCTTTATTCTTGTAGCTTTAGTGAGTATTTCAATTAGGGTGGTGTTCACTACAGTCAGCATATTTTGTAAGCTTACAAAGAGACCTACCATCACCCCTTCCCCCCCCAAAAAAAAAAAAAATGTCTATATTTCTCCTAAATTATTAGGCCCTATGCATACATACTCAAAGCCTGTGACTCCCCTCCCCCACCCTGTATGCATCTGTATGCATTTGGATTAACCCCCACCCCTTGATGCGTACTTAATTAATGGATGCCCCTAATAAAAGGAAAATCACATACAATAGTGGAACACGTTTTAAGGCCGATTCCATCAGAGACATTACCTTTATATCTCTGATTCCATGTAGCCTACTATTGTATGTAGGCCTGTTCATGTAAATTAGTCCCAGCACTTGTATTTATCCCTTCTACAGTTAGCCTGTTATGCCTATTCAATTAGGCCTTGGGGTCCTGCGTTCCTAGCTCAAAATCTGTCATAATATTTCACAGTTTGTTATTATTATTCACGGTCCGGGCCACCACGTGCTCCTCTTCATTTGTTTGTTTACAGGAGGCGCTACGAGCAGCAGGTGCGCGGCCTGATTGGCTACCCACCACACTCTTCTACCACATGTTCTCCTTTGGTGCAGTGAAGCTTGCCAACTCAATACCCGCTTGAAGACCGGCACAGGCCGCCATTGAAGGAACATGGTCTAAGGAACCAGGGATTTATTACGAACCCCAGGAATTTACCCCCATTTCTACAATTATTACAACCGCATTTTACAGCTCCTTCACGGAGAACAGTCTTGGCGGATTCAGGGAGCAATGGGAAGTGTGGACTAGTTTGGAATTGGAAGAATACTAGCATAAAACGTGAATAAATCGGCCCTATTCTCACTTGACAGTTGCCCATCGCTGGGCGGGTGAGTCAGTCTTCAGCAGCATCGTTGGATGCTGACCAGAGTCAGGTACAAATCCAGCTGGGGGTGCGATCACTTTGTCTGCGAGTTGGAGCGAGCTGAACACTGGTGGTGGATTTACGTTCACACATCAAGCCCTAGGAACGTGCAGAGGGATGAGGATATCGACAAGGTAGGTTTTATTTATCTCTACAAAAGAACATTGAATTTCAATCAAAAATACACACTATAGATAAAAGTCACTATTTTAAAAGAGAGTACAGGTAATTATGTTTTAATGGGGGGGGGGGGGCAACAGCGTTTTCGATCCCTTGACTAGGGGTAGGCCAAGACTCCTCTGACTCCTCTCATTTTGCCACACCCCCTCAGACTGAGGGGGTGTGGCAAAATGATTTTACCTGTTTTCAGTGAAAAGGCCTGTGAGGCTGTGTGTTACTGGCACTATTACTGCACATATATAAATTAAAGGGTGTGCCCACGCATGATTTTTGGCCCCTCTGGAGTGGGGCAAAAAAATGTTGATCCTCAAGGGGGGGCAATTTGTTTTCAGTGTCTGAGAGGAAACTCACAAACCCCCTGTTGTTAAAAAATGAGCACTCCCTAATCAAGCTATATAATTAAGCCTAGGGAGGGGGGGGGCAAAACAAATTGGGGGCAAATAAGATTTCACCCCTTTTAAGGTGCGGATCCACTGCCGCGAGTTACTTGCGAATTGTACTCATGCGTGTCTTATCGCAGAGCAGTCGCAAATATCAAAAGTTTTTGATTTCTGCAAATGTCCTCGCAGGTTGCGCAAACTTCGCATGTACGTTGACACAGCAGCTGATCCACTAGTGGAATGTTATCTGCGAGAACACACGCACGAGTACAATTCACAAGAAATTCGCAGCAGTGGATCCCTAGCTTTAGTGAAATGGCATGTTTGACATAAGTTTGTGGCATGATATCATTTCTGATCTAAGGGAGTGACCTTATGCTACATATGCATTTTATATTTCCACTTATATTGCATAAGGTGCCTGGTGCTGATATATGACATTCAGCAACAAATAATATTTGTTTGAGACCTTATTTCATGTTCATGACCAAATGCCCCCATAGACTATGGCTATGGCATAGCCCGCCATTGTTGTAACCCAAGGTGGATAGTCTAAACTCTAGATATCTAAACCAGAGTAAGATAGGGCAGACATGAGTCACTATCTCTGTACCTGATCCCCATGTATCCATTATTTATCAATTTACGTGTATGTTATATCTTCCTGTTCTGGCCACAACAATGCCTATGTAGACTGAGTCACTGACTGCATTGATCAAGGGACATGTTGTGCCTGCATTCTTTATGAGTGGGATTGGTAACAGATGGCAGTGGATCTCTGCTGTCAGTACTTACTATAGATCTGTGTGTAGGTGTTTATAAATAATAAATAGGTACATGATTGTCAATATTATGGTGTTCTAAATGGTTTACATACACGTTTAATATATAGGCCTGAGTATGGAAGCCCAGTGGGGCCGCCATTGCTTGAGCTGGTACCTGAGGAGACTGAGATAAGCACTGATAAAAGCCTGCATTTTGGGGACCAGTTGCTATGTGATGTACTCTAAAATACTGCAGTGAATAGATGTAATCATCTGATTGATTAACCCTTTAAGGGCCGCTGATGCATTAATGCATGGTGGTCTTTGGTCGTCATGATGCATCATGACGACCCTGCAAAGTTGTTACTTTTACAGAGGGTGGGCATGATGCTCTAAATCTAATGAAGTGCTGGCGTGCAGTCTCGCTGGCATTTCATCGGTACATCATGCCAACCGATTGGCATGATGCATTAATGTATCAGTAGCCTTTAAAGGGTTAATAAGGCATCCCGCTTCTGCCCTACGCCAGGTAATGCACCTTCAATATATGTCGGCCAGGAGCAGCAAAGGTTTATATTTAGCTATACACAATGTACATGTACACCTAATAGCTGCGTCCAATTCACCCATTTTCCAATATGGTGAGAATATACCGGGTAGGTCAACATGAGTGGTGTGTAACATAATCCCTATAGCTCCAGTGGTATTTAGTCTACGTGTATACAGCTGCCGAGTCAGACCTGACTAAATGGAGACCATTCATATTACAATTGAGAGTATTAATTTTGCTGTTAGACCATAAGAAGGGGATACTTATACGTGGTACCCAAACACTATAACCTATAAATAATGCTGATGCAGGTGTGAGCATAGACTAACAGGGTGATGCACTTTTATATAAATATATGTCGGTCTGGAGCTGCAAAGGTTGTTAAGATATACGGTACACCGGTTCACCTATAGCCTGTGTTAAATTCACCCCTTTTTCCATATGGTGGACATATAGTATGGCCATAAGGTGGCCATGCGTCCGTTTAATAGCTGCAGTGTTAGTCAAACCTGACTACTACTAAATGGAGACCATTTATATTACTATGGAGTATATCAATTTTGGCGTTAGTGCACAAGTGGGTAGGCATGTATGTGATTCTACAACACAATATAAACCTATGAATGATGCGGATGCAGGTGTGAGCATAGAAAAGTGTACGGTATACGTAAAGAGAGAGAGAGAGAGAGAGAGAGAGAGAGAGAGAGAGAGAGAGATAGAGAGAGAGAGAGAGATAGAGAGAGAGAGACACAAAGAGACAGAGACAGAGAGTGGAAAGGGAATATTTTCTAAGATGTAGAGGTTGGCTCTAATGAAAAGCATGCCATTAAATATCGGGTAGTCGACTTTTGTATTTGTTGTCAGTTTTACGCCTGATGTACCTGGTATGGTAATGCTTACATTGTGTCTTGTACTTTGTGGTGGGTTTGGTCTCCCACTGTTCATACCCATGTACGTCCTATAAATCTGATGTGAAATGAAAACATGATTTATGTCACAGCTACACCTTGGCGTGGTTATAGGTGCCAAACTCCCACTCCCTACAATACACACGACCAGAGCACTAAATACAATACTTGCACACATGTATCAGTTTTTTCCCCTACAGGGATTTAGACAAGTCTACTGCATACTGGGATAATGAAATAGGTTTACCTCATTTAGATCTCTATCCAGGGCCTGAGACAAGTCTATGCTGCATACTGGGGTAATGAAATAGGTTTACACTATTTACATCTTTAGCCAGGGCCTGAGACAAGCCTATGCTGCATACTGGGGTAATGAAATAGGTTTACATCATTTACATCTCGAGCCAGGGCCTGAGACAAGCCTATGCTGCATACTGGGGTAATGGAATAGGTTTACATCATTGGCCCAGGGTATCCCCTGGGCTATTGAAGCCGGGTTTTCAGTCAGATCCACAAATTTGTAATCACCAACTTTAGGGTGTAATCATTCAGTGATATACTGTTAGTTTACACATTTTTCAAAAGCCAAAGGAAAGTTTCATCTATCAGACAACATTTTGTCCTTTATGGTGAGTGATGTCTTTCTCTACGAAAAAAGCTGCTGTACTTACGCCATGTTTTTGGGAGCTATACTGACTACAAGTTCTTTAACCATTGGGTCTATGGGTCAGATAGATTTTGGTGATGAAATTAGCACATGGAGTCCTATGGGTAATCACCAAGTGAGACACTTTTTTTCAGCTGGCAATGTTTACAGTGTCCAAGCTATACACATAACACATTGGGTCTGAGCGATAAACTAAGCATGCTAAGGATAAAGATTTCTGTGGGGGCTAGGTGTCCAGGGGGCCAGGTTTCCAGGGGGCCAGGTGTCCAGGGGCTAGGTGTCCAGGGGGCCAGGTGTCCAGGGGCCAAGTGTCCGGGGACCAAGTGTCCAGGGGGTCAGGTGTCCAGGGGCCAGGTGTCCGGGGGCCAGGTGTCCGGGGGCCAGCACACCAGGGGGCCAGCGGTCCAAGGGGTTTAGTAAGAGAAGATTATGCCAGACTGGTGTCAGTACATGTATAGATAATAGTCTCTATTTGTAAGTAATTAGTCAATATTTCGCAAATGCTGATTCCTGTGACCCTACAGGGTTGATAGAGGGTTTTATGGTAGTAGACCCTGGGCCATATGTGATATATATCACACGTTAAATCTTTTACATCTCTAGCCAGGGCCTTAGATAAGTCTATGATGCATACTGGGGTAATGAAATAGGTTTACTTCATTTAGATCTCTAGCCAGGCCCTGAGACAAGTCTATGCTGCATACTGGGGTAAGGGAATAGGTTAACACCATTTACATCTTTAGCCAGGGCCTGAGACAAGCCTATGCTGCATACTGAGGTAATGAAATAGGTTTACATCATTTATATCTCGAGCCAGGGCCTGAGACAAGCCTATGCTGCATACTGGGGTAATGGAATAGGTTTACATCATTTACATCTCTAGCCAGGGCCTGAGACAAGTCTATGATGCATACTGGGATAATGGAATAGGTTTACCTCATTTAGATCTCTATCCAGGGCCTGAGAAAAGCCTATGCTGCATACTGGGGTAATGGAATAGGTTTACCTCATTTAGATCTCTATCCAGGGCCTGAGACAAGCCTATGCTGCATACTGGGGTAATGGAATAGGTTTACATCATTTACATCTGAAGCCAGGGCCTGAGACAAGCCTATGCTGCATACTGGGGTAATGGAATAGGTTTACATCATTTATATCTCAAGCCAGGGCCTGAGACAAGCCTATGCTGCATACTGGGGTAATGGAATAGGTTTACATCATTTACATCTCTAGCCAGGGCCTTAGATAAGTCTATGATGCATACTGGGATATTGGAATAGGTTTACATCATTTACATCTCTAGCCAGGGCCTTAGATAAGTCTATGATGCATACTGGGATATTGGAATAGGTTTACATCATTTACATCTCTAGTCAGGGACTATGCTGCTCACTGGGATACTGGAATAGGTGTACATCATTTGGTAACAGGTACTTTAGGGTGCAAGGACACTTAGGATGCAGACATGTAGGGTGCACAAAAAGGACAGGTAGGGTGCAGGGTGAAAATACCAAGACACTTAGGGTGCAGTCGGTCTATAGCCCATCTGTCTGTAGGGAGTCCCCTCTGAACAGACATCACATGCCTCTAGCTCGCACCACTGATTTTATCTCTATGCGTATAAGGCTATGGGGAATAAAATCAGTGGTAGGGCTAGAGGCTGGCGATTTCATCTTTGTATACACAACAAAACTGCCGACTGACAGCGTAGGGACAGTATCCTTAGCCCTTTAATTGTTTCTAGTTCTATTAGAGCTTGGAGTATGATTATTTGGTTCACTATTAATCCCAAATCTTTTTAATTCCACTATCACTGCCGACGGGAGGCCGACTCCCGGCCGCCAGCTTCTGGGGGGGAGGGCAGACACTCTGAGGGGGGCAGAATAGTTCACAGTTTACAAATCTAGACCAGTTTGATTGCACCCTAAATGTGCTGCCGTTGCACCCTATGTGTCCTTGCACTCTACATGTCCTGTGGTTTGCACCCTACATGTCCTGGCACCCTAAGTGTCCACCTGCATGCACCCTAAGTGTCTCTGCTACCTAAGGTACCAGTATTCCATAATTTACATCTCTGGCCAGAGACTTAGACAAGTCTTTTCTGCATAATGGTGTAACAAGGTAGGTTTACGTCCTGAGGGTCAGAGGTCTCCTCCCCATGGATTCAGCTCTTATAGGTAGTGTGTAACGTGCGCCTGACTAAGTGCCATACATTGCAGAGAAGAAGAAACTCAAGAACTTTATTGACCAGTGATCCATATACTGTATCAGCCCTGGTATATCAGGTCCTGTATATGTTTTTTTCTCTTTACTTTTCCCTTTAAAGTCCAAAGAGCAACACCTCTGGTTTACACTTGAATTGAGGTCTACTAGTTAGAGAATAGACAACAATCTTCTTCACATCGAGATTGTCTGTTGTCCTATAATGCGCGAATGCATCTGAGTGCATTATAGGACAACAGGCAGTCAAGATGTGAAGAAGATTGTTGTCTATTGTCTTTATAAAATGTTTTACATTTCATTCCAATCAATCAAGTACCCAATCAAGGTGTACAACTATGGTGACCTTGCTCAGGCCTAAAAAAAATTGTTGTGTTCAGGTAACAGTTCAAAAAATTAGGGTAGGTAGGTCGGATTTTTTTTTTCATTTTTTTTTTAATGTTTGACTGCTCAAAATTTGTCAAACGTATGAGGTAATAGCGAAAATTTGTTTTGAAAAATGACAACTTCCTCAAAACTGTAAAAATATTGGTTATCTATAGGTAGCAGACTTCCTGAGAGCATTAGCTTCAATTTGATACCAAATATGCCTAGGTTTTGACATTTTCTGGCAGAATTGATAATTTCTTTTGACAATTTTACTAAAAAAATAATTAAAAAAAAATTAGGGTCGGGCCAAAAAACTAGGGTCGGTCGGGATACCTGAACACAACTTCTTTTTTTTAGGCCTCAGCCATGCACTCTATTCCTATAATGCACTCAAAGTCACTTCTATCGTGCAGCAGGGCACTGCCAGCCGTTTTATAATACATTATAAGGTAAATGCACTTTGATTCCGAGAGAATCTAGATACGAATCAGAGAAATAAACCCACCGCGTGAGCATTTGTGGGATCTTAAAATTCATCTTTAGAGACCAGTGGAATGCCTAGTAAATCCCCTAAATCACATCCACTTCAAAGTGCAGGCTATGTCAGTTTGTGAGTGTACACAGAAAAGACGCTCTGAGATTGTGCTTGTGGGTCCTCCTTTCCGCTTGGCATTCCATGATCTCATAAGATAAAAATATCTATAGGTAAAATGGGCACATCGGAAGTCCTTTTGTCCAAAGCAGTCTCACTTCGTTCGTGATCCCTTAAATTCAAAAGCAATATTGAAGTTAATTGCTTTGTATTAAGGAAAAATAAAGTTGTTTGATTTATTCTTGGTTTGTGTCTCTTGGCCTGTCTGCCCTCAGTGGTTGGCCAGCTTCTACCCATTTTTGCCGTTCATTCTTAGGAATGATTGCCGTTCATTCTTAGGAATGAATGGCTATAGGAGGGGACCCATTCTTAAATACAAGCTCTCATAGTGGTGCTTCCTCGCTCTCCATGTATAATCCTGTCATAGGTACAGTATTGAGTATGCCTATACCTGGATTAAAATCTGCAAATCAGTCAAGCATAGAAGTGGTGGCAGTGGTGGTGTTGGTGGACCTGTTATTGTAGACCCTGGGGACAGAGTGGTGGTAGCCCTGGACACATCAGGCAGAGCCATGGTATATAGTATATATACCCCCCCCCCCACCTCTGAATAGTGGTGGTGGCTGTGCTCCTGTGGTGGCCCCATACCTGCCTGCCACCACCTCCCCCAGCACCATGTGGTTCTCTTCTGCTGGTGGTGCATTTCTCAGCACCACTGACTATTAACCCACTAAAGGCCACCTACATGTATATTTATGTATACATGTACACATAAGTATGATGCACTTTTTTAGGAGTTTTAAGTGGCGTGGCATTGGATTATTTGGAGTCTTGGGACCGTTTTCCATGTGTGTCGGCCATCTTGGTTTTCGGAAACACAGGGATCCAGGCCATATATGGTCAATTTTGATCTTCAAAAGTTATGAGATGGATGTTAGTGACCATTGGGAGACCTCAACTAGCCTATTTTATTGTTTTCCATGTGTGTCGGCCATCTTTGTTTTAGGAAACACAGGGATCCAGGTCACATATGGTCAATTTTGATCTTCAAAAGTTATAAGATGGATGTTAGTGACCATTGAAAGACCTGAACTACCTAATTCTATTTTTTTCAATATGTGTCGGCCATCTTTGTTTTAGAAAACACAGGGATCCAGGCCATATATGGTCAACTTTGATCTTCAAAAATTATCAGATGGATGTTAGTGACCATTGGGAGACCTAAACTAGCCTATTTTATTGTTTTCCATGTGTGTCGGCCATCTTTGTTTTAGGAAACACAGGGATCCAGCTCATATATTGTCAATTTTAATCTTCAAAAGTTATCAGATGGATGTTAGTGACCATTGGGACACCTCAACTAGCTAATTTTATTGTTCTCCATATATGTCCGCCATCTTTGTTTTAGGAAACACAGGGATCCAGGCCATATATGGTCAATTTCGATCTTCAAAAGTTATCAGATGGATGTTAGTGACCATTGGGGGACCTCAACTACCCAATTTTGTTGTTTTCCATGTGTGTCGGCCATCTTGGTTTCAGGAATCACAGGGATCCAGGTCATATATGGTCAATTTTGATCTTCAAAAGTTATGAGATGGATGTTAGTGACCATTGAAAGACCTCAACTACCTAATTCTTTTATTTTTTTCAATATGTGTCGGCCATCTTGGTTTCAGGAATCACAGGGATCCAGGTCATATATCGTCAATTTTGATCTTCAAAAGTTATGAGATGGATGTTAGTGACCATTGAAAGACCTCAACTACCTAATTCTTTTTTTTTTTCAATATGTGTCGGCCATCTTGGTTTCAGGAATCACAGGGATCCAGCTCATATATGGTCAATTTTGATCTTCAAAAGTTATGAGATGGATGTTAGTGACCATTGAAAGACCTCAACTACCTAATTCTATTTTTTTCAATATGTGTCGGCCATCTTTGTTTAAGAAAACACAGGGATCCAGGCCATATATGGTCAACTTTGATCTTCAAAAATTATCAGATGGATGTTAGTGACCATTGGGAGACCTCAACTAACCTATTTTATTGTTTTCCATGTGTGTCGGCCATCTTTGTTTTAGGAAACACAGGGATCCAGCTCATATATTGTCAATTTTAATCTTCAAAAGTTATCAGATGGATGTTAGTGACCATTGGGACACCTCAACTAGCTAATTTTATTGTTCTCCATATATGTCGGCCATTTTTGTTTTAGGAAACACAGGGATCCAGGCCATATATGGTCAACTTCGATCTTCAAAAGTTATCAGATGGATGTTCGTGACCATTGGGACACCTCAAGTACCTAATTTTGTTGTTTTCCATGTGTGTCGGCCATCTTGGTTTTCGGAAACACAGGGATCCAGGTCATATGTGGTCAATTTTGATCTTCAAAAGTTATCAGATGGCTGTTAGTGACCATCGGGACACCTCAACTAGCTAATTTTATTGTTCTCCATATATGTCGGCCATCTTTGTTTTAGGAAACAGGGATCCAGGCCATATAGCTCACATAGCCATTATCAGCTGGGGGCCGCCATTAGACCCCGACGGCACTATGACTAACACCTTCAGCCCCCGACTCCGCAGTATATGCCAGGGATGCCTCCCATTGGTCAATAATACAATAGCCATGTGCCGTATATGGTCAACTTCGATCTTCAAAAGTTATCAGATGGATGTTAGTGACCATTGGGGGACCTCAACTACCCAATTTTGTTGTTTTCCATGTGTGTCGGCCATCTTTGTTTTAGGAAACACAGGGATCCAGGTCATATATGGTCAATTTTGATCTTCAAAAGTTATGGTTAGTGACCGTTTGGACACCTCAACTACCCAATTTTATTGTTTTCCATGTGTGTCGGCCATCTTGGTTTTAGGAAACACAGGGATCCAGGTCATATGTGGTCAATTTTGATCTTCAAAAGTTATCAGATAGATGTTAGTGACCATTGGGACACCTCAACTACCTAATTCTTTTGTTTTCCTTGTGTGTCGGCCATCTTGGTTTCAGGAATCACAGGGATCCAGGCCATATATGGTCAATTTTGATCTTCAAAAGTTATCAGATGAATGTTAGTGACCATTGGGACACCTCCACTACCTAATTCTTTTGTTTTCCTTGTGTGTCGGCCATCTTGGTTTAAGGAATCACAGGGATCCAGGCCATATATGGTCAATTTTGATCTTCAAAAGTTATCAGATGGATGTTAGTGACCATTGTGACACCACCACCACCAATACCACCACCACACTACTCCCAACCCTCACACACATTCCTTATTTGCATATTTTAATCCAGGCATAGGTTTACTCCATACTATAGCAATGGGGCAGGATTTTACATGGAGAGCGAGGAAGCACCACAATCAGAGCATATATTTAAGTATAGGTCCATTCCAAAGGCCATAGAGTTCATATATAATGATCTTTTTTCCTTGGATCATCATAGGAATATGCACGGCATTACAGCATTGCTGTGTTTACTTTCCTGAAAGTATGTTATAGATTAATAAATTGCAAAACACACAACATATGAAGGGCTTTTAGATTCCGTATTAAAATAATTTTTGTTCTGAAAATTTTGATCTACTATCATATTAAAAATGTTGTAAATCAATTCTATACTTCTTAGAACATGATATGAATATGCACGGCATTACAGCTTTGCTGTGTTTACTTTGCCGAAAATATGGGATAAATTTCTAATCCGGGAAACGCACTGCAATTTAACTGCTTTTAGAATTGATATTAAACTCAGAATTGATCGTCAAATTTAAATATGAAACCCTAATATCTTGATCATAGATGACAGATCCTAAATTGAATCCTCTCAATTCCATCCTTAACACAGGCCTCTTGATTATAGATCTTAGATTCTAAATTTTCAATTGAATCCTTAACATAATCTCCTAACCATGGACCCCTTGTATGCATTTAAGGGTTGCATGGTGTTTAATGCATTGTCTTTTGATCATCACAATGCAAGAATGCAGACTGAGCCCTGGCATTCCTTCTTGACAATGCTGCATCCATGCATCATACCAGCCCTAAGAGCCGGCGTGGGTCGGTAGGATTCTCCAATGCAATGCTGGTTAATCCCATTAGGACAAGGGAACATGCAATTTGATGCATTGTAGGCACCTTCAGGGGCTAACTGCAATTTCATCGATACTGATCAGTCATTGATTTCCACCTTCGTTTAATTTGAAATCTTCATTATAAAATGATGGATCCTCCCTTTTTAATTGGGCTCACCTATGGCTTGATATTCTCTTCTTTTCTCATAAAAGATATAATATTAGGTTTTCATTGTTTCTTCTATTGAAGGGAAATACTAGTCTTGTTAATAAGCAGCAAATATTGGAACACAATATATGAACTCGCCATCATAGCACTTCCTGTCCCAGCAATAGACGGTTTTAATTCCGAGGGGTGCGTCTTGTATGCACGGTGCGCCTTATACGTGAGATTAAGGGTACAACCCGGGGTACAACATATACACATTCATCTAGGGGTAAGCATCTCTTCATAACACACTATATATTGAAAAGTAGGGAGTCAGTTCTACCGGTAGGTTTTCTCTCCCATCTTCCTCATTTTGACACTTCGTTTCGCTTTGATGGTAATAAAATCATGGTATGTCGGCCTTGGCTAACCCAATAAATGAGTCCAGACCCGGGCTATGATATGCACATATTATATTCAGCTCTCTCACTTCGGTAAATTTTTCACACTGTCTTTGGGCCAGGGACTCATATCATCTCTGATACCATTTACGGCCTTATCTTAGAACCTCTTTGAGCTCCATGTTGAAACTACTAAAACGACTAGAAGGTCTCCATATTGGCTACAGGGCACTCAGTGTAATAGTGTTACATGTGCAATACAGTGAGTGGGGTGGGAGGGTGAGTTTATCTCTCCAGCATGAGGCCAGCTGACATGTGAATAGAGCCCCATGATTTACGGCCTCCCATAGGCCCTCCAGGCGTCTCACTATAGGGACGTCCTGGCCCAAGACTGGGTGTGAGTTTTACTGATGTTCATAGATCAACCATTTGCGCACCACTATGTGCAAATGTTTGTCGTTCAAAATTCAAGGAATACTTCTGCTTCCTGGTGGACGAGAGAATTATCTATCAATCTGGCAGGGCATTATACATCAAAACGCATTTTCATGTCGCGACCAACCCAAAGTCACCCTTCTCCCATCGCTCATAGATAAATTGATATATCCAGTAAATATATATCAAAAATAAATCACGAGAAAGCAGGTTCTAGCCCCTGAAATAACCAGAATTTCTATCTTTCACTTGCTAGGCTAGACACAATGTTTACAAAAAAAAACCCAACTTTTTGTTTTGTAGTCTCTGGGGCATGTTACTCCACCCTAAGCCTGTATATATCCATGGTGGGTTTGGTTGACTACATGGGTTAATGCCCTGCACAGCTACCACCCCCCCCCCACCTACCACGACCACCACTACTCACCCGGTCACATGGGGAAATTAGACCACAGAGGCGGGTCCCAAGGCCGCCAATCGACCCGTCAATAACTCAAGGAAGAAATGGCGTGGATGATTATAGGGTTTAAGGATAGGGCACCCGAATAGACAGGGCTGCCCACATATCATTGGTGGAAGTAGTCCTTTTCAAGCAAGGGCTCAAGTTAGATGCCCTTTTTATTTGAAGCAGAGTCTTGTAAGACAGATAAATTGCCCCAATTTTTCTCCCAATTTCAAAATCGTTGTCGAGTAATACTCCTTGTGTATGTAAAAACACCCAGATTTCTGACCATGTTACTTGAAACATGCTACTCTATTTTCTTTGGAGAGCCTCCATAAGAGAGCCTTTGATTGTGGGTCTTAGCATGGGGTAGCGGTCCATTCACTTTAGGCTTTGGAAGACGGTGTAAGGTCAAGCGGCCTCACTACAATCCTCTTTGTGACTTCATGGCTGCTGTATGACAGGGTATGGGTGCCCTCTCTGGGACTGAATTCGGGCTGTATGGCTTATACAATAGGTATTGGTGCCCTTGCTGTGATTGCATTGGGGATACATGTATATGGCTTGGTATTGGTGCCCTATCTGGGACTGGATTTGGGCTATAGGGTTTTGTATTTGTGTTTTTTATATGTATGAATTAAGGCTGTATATCTGGGTATTACTGACCTTTCTCTAAATTGGTGCAGTAGCGTTGAGTGATACAGTCTACTCTCTACTTATGGTCACCTCTCTAATGTGGTCACCTCGCCAATGTGGTCACTTTTGGAAAGATGCGAATTATTTTCCTCCTTGTTCTATTGTAAGGAACTCTCTATGATGTGGTCACCTCTCTAATGTGGTCATCTCTTTTTGTGCTCACGGATTTTCAGTCAAAAAGTCAAGATTTTCAGTCAAAATGTTTACTCTCTGTAGTGTGGTCACCCTGAAGTCAGGGTAGGTAAAACAAAATGCCCTTTCTCTGGCCTGTGCTTTGTGAAATATGGCAGTGATGCGCGGTGCCTTCCGCCCCCCCCCCCCCGCGTCTTTGGCTCCATGAGATCTGTATTAAAAATGTGTTCTGATGCTACCGTACATTGCTTTTCATTCACAACTTTTAACTGGACATATTAAACAAGACACACAGCCTAGTCTGTATAATAGTTACACTGGGGGAGTACACAGGTCTTTAATACCACAGGTATGTAAAGCCCCATACACCACAACTGTGTAGATCCCTATGTACCTAGACTAGAGGCCTGTCAAGGAGCCTAGGTATGGGATCAGTGCACTCCAAAGTCCAGTAAGGATCAGTGCCTACATGAATCTCCTCCTCCAGCTCCAGGTGACGACACATTACACCCAGAACCAGGTCACTTTCAGAGACCAAGTATGAAGATGTGTATGTTACCTCATATCTCTCACCTGGCCCTCTGGGTTTGCCTTGACATGTATTCGGTAGGCCTAGTTCTTTATGTGACGACACTTGGAAGGTTTGCCTTATCTCGGCCGAGGTGAAGAATATACACTCCCCCTGGCTCTGGTCCTGGATGGCACCGGCCCAGTTAGGGCTCCACTCACCTGACTTCCTCCTGCCCCCCCCCCTTTGCTCCCCCCTCTCTCCTCCTGGCCGTCACAGCACTAAGCTGACAACCATGTGAGATGGTTTTCAGCTGATATTTTCATTTTTTAGTCTCTCTTTCATCGATGGTTGAATCACAACGACGTTAAAACCCCTCGTATTTTTAGGGACACAATGATGAGCTCTATAGCTATGCAAGCCTCTGACTTATGGGATATACATTGTATACGGGATTCAACCGTATTTAATCGTTTCATAGCCATTAAAAAGTAAAACATTAACCTAATCATAATACAGAGAGGCGAAACAACCTTTCCAAACCTGCTCACAATGAGCAACAGTGACCTTGTGGCTAGGCTGGTATGTGGTAGGCTCTTATAGGATTTATAGCTTTTTTTCTCACCCCATAGACAAAACAGGCGGCCAGTCTCTGCACTATACCAGGGGCGTAGTGTACATGTAAAGCATTAAGCATGGAAGTCGTGTGTTTCACGCAACCTGCTGAAAAGAGTAAGGGAGGATTTTTTTTTCTTTTAATCTAGGGGTGGCCGGGTTACTTGAGCGAAACAACTCATTTTAAACCATAGTGAAGATTGTGAAAATGAGTGACAAATTAAAATTAAAATTGTAATGAATAAACTGCATATATATATATATATATATATATATATATATATATATATATATATATATATATATATATATATATATATATAGAAGCATTTAAAAAGGAGAGAAAACGTTATGGCTACTTTACTCGGCATCCGTTGAGGGGTATAAGGAGGAGTAAGCACCTCCAGCTGTCAGGAGGGGGTAATAAAACCCAAGATTGGGACATAACCTCTGCACTCAGCCTCCAGCAATAGTGTTTGTGTAAAGGTTTTGTGACATAGCCTAGAAAGGCAGAGCGGATCAAAATATATACTAAAATTATCCTAGTGTTAGGCAGTGTCAGGTACACTTTACATCTACCGGTACTTACTCAGCTATAGGTTCTAATCGGTCACTGAAGATATACTTGATGTTATTTGCCTTAAGTGTTAGTTTAAAAAGATATCTTGAAGGGCCAGCGAACAACACTGGCAAAAGGTATAGCAGCAAGTACCAGTGCCATGATACATGATGCCTGTTCACTGCCTGCCCAAGGGAATCTGTTAATACTAGGGGAAGTCCCAAATGTTAATGCTGCTAGTCGTTTCTCCCTCAGTCTACTCATTTGGGGTTTGCTCCAATTTTGCTTTATTTTTATTTTTGGTCATGTAGACCCATAACAGTTTTTTTTGAACTACTAGTAGTTATGATTTTCTGTACCTATTTTCGTCCCGACATCTCAGCACAATGCATCAAAGTTCTAATTAACGAGCAACTCACACACTGGTTTTTATGCTCACCAGACAGCAGCTCACTCATTTGTTCACTCTCGTCCCTCGCTTTCTCTTTTTTTTTGTCTCTTTATCTCTCTCATTCTCCCCGTCTGTTTATCTCTGTCTGTCTTGTTTTCTCTGTCTGCCTAGCTGCCTATCTAGTGTCTGCCTGTCTGTCTTCCTCTGTCTGTCTCTCTGTCTGTGTGTCTATCTCTCTCTATGGGACCCATGCAAGTACATTGCCTAGTAATCTATGAATGTTTTTATGGACTCCTTTACCCCAGGGAGCAATTGTGTATATGATTTTCTCTTTTTTTCAAAATATTCCCATAAGATTTCTTGGCCCAGTAATTTATTACCAAGCGAGCTAACCTGAAACACGTATTCTTATTGGCCAAGGGTGTATTCTGTGAACTAGGAAGCCCTGGTCCCAGTGGATTGGCTATCGTTGTGGGCTGAATTGGGAAGGTTGGTGGGAGAGGAGAAAATGGATTGCTTTTGATGTCCGTAGAGGGCGTATGAATGGGTGTTGGGTAGGAGGTTGAGGATTGAGGTCTACTGGAGGAAAACTCTGATATCTCCCCTTGGTCTGCCTGGTTGGTGAAGACACTTTGAAGTCCTAGTACGTACTAGTATGTCCGCTTCAGTACTGATAAGGAAATAACCCTGAAAAGAACGAGTTCTACCTTTGATTTACACCTCAGTGGACATCGCAGTGTGAACTGTAGGGCCAGGGGGATTGTATATTCTTCACCTCAGCCGTGATAAGGCAAATCTTCCAAGTTTCGTCACATAAAGAACTAGGCCTATTGAATACATGTCAAGGCAAACCCAGACTCCTCATTACATATAGATATTAATGATATCCCCCCTCGTCTCAATAACAATTGGGTCCCCAAAAAAATGCAAGAAAATTTCACATTGCACTTGTATCAATGAACCGCCACGTTATACATAATATAAAAATAAAGGGTGGTGGGGCAGAGGATCCAGCCATACAATATCTGTGTAATGCAATATACACAGACCAACAGCAGGTCGAGAGTGTAACTCGGCACATTTAGGGAATGATGCACGGGGCATGGCTGTGGGAGTGCTCTAGACTGTATTGAGACATTGAGGGGCCTTATCACCCATCAGCCACCTGACAACACATGAATATCAATTGTGCAGTCTAAAAGTGAGATGAAGTTAACCTCCTTTCCCAGAAGTGCATTATCCATCTAGATAATGCACAGTCAATCAGCCAATCAGAACCCAGCATTCAGGATAATGCACTCTAACTTTGCCCAGCAGTGTTATAACTAGGGATAAAACATCTTTAAGCACTAGAGTGAGGCATACACAAGTCGTTGTATTCATGGCGACATTAAGCTTGCGTTAATACACATCGTTGCCTCAGTGCAATAAGGTTGTAACTGACATTCTGGCAAAATTGAGTTTTTTTTCTGTTCTAACATCTATGGAATTACCTTGTATGAAAGTATTAAAGCCCTATCTGTGATATATGTGCCTACAGGCCCCCATGCAATACGGTTGTGTTTAGTAATTGCAATACTTCTTTTGCCTCTCCTGCAAAACATAAAATATGCAGATACAACCTTGTTGCATGAGTCGACGGCATAGGGTACACCTCTCTCGCTGGAACTTGGCTCTGTCCTCGGACGCTGCATGCTTTGTTGCCAAGATCGCTCGCCTGATGAGGGCCAAAGTTCTATCCCCATATTTATACAGGTGAATCTTCTTCTCTTATCTTTTCCTCCTCTGGTTCTCGAGAAATATCACAGAAAAGAGGTCAGGGCTTTAGGCATCAGCTTGGCTTAATACTGCTCCCTGGTTTACATAATAGCATGAATAAGGACTTTACTCCCCATTACCATTCACAATCATACAGCCAGTGGCTTTAGATTGCCACTGAAGGAGATACCAAAAGAAATTGTGTGTTTCTGGTACTAAGAGTGACCCAACCCTACCTAACAGAAATGTATGACCACCTAATCATTTTTTTCAGTCTGACATCAGGTTAAAACCAATTCTTTTGCTAAAATGTATACATATGTCTAAGTAAGCACATCATACTCTTTGGACAGGGGGTATTGACAAGAATTTTAGACATCATCACATGTCTAGTAGAAAAATATGTAACCTAGCGTTAGAATAGTGTACAATCAACCCTCACTTCCTCGACCTTCCGATTCCTCAGATCTCTCATAACCTCAGACAGAAAATTCTGAACTACCTCTATGTTTTCCATTATATTTGGACGTAACTCCTCAGATATTTTGCTTCCTCAGACATTCTTCCTTGCATTTTCCATATCTGAGGAAGCAAACACTGACTGTAGTCTGATTCTACTATATTCCCCTTTCCATCAAGCTCTGGCCCATTGGGTGGGAGGCTCCCCCTGTGGATCAGTGTTATCAAGTGGTCTCTACTAGTACCTTGCCAGACTAAACCCTGAAACCCCATACCCTCAAACAGCTGGGAAAACTAGGTATACAAAATGGTGTTCCATATATTTCTCTACCTAGAGCATGCTACACTGGGGGACCTAGACCCGCAGATGACAAGATTGGCCAAAGATTCACAAAAAAACCTGGACAATTTCGTCACATTGAAGAAGAAAAAAGTAGGGTATGCCTATTTTGCTATGTAGGGTTGGGTTACCTGAAACAAACTTACTTTGACTTTTTTTATATTTCTTAGTTAACATAGGAATTAGGATGTTACAATTTCTTCTCTCTCAACTGTTGACTGTCAAATAAACGAAAGATAATTCTGCATACAATGTTTTGTATTATATTATTAGGATGTGCCTTTTCTATTTATAGATGTATCTATAAATAGAAAGGCACATCCTTCTTGGTGTTGGTGGTCGGGGTGGGTAGCAGTGTCTGAAATGGGAAGATCACTTTTGCTCAGAAAAAAGCTATGTCAAGCTAAATTATCTTTCCATTCTTTCTGTCACCTGATTCTTGACATAGATGTCCTTCATATTTCGTTTTTATTTTTTTTTCAAAACTTGTATGGAAAAGGTGTTTTCAGGAGGGTCAAATCAAACATACATAACACAAGACCTATTTACTGAAGCTCGCCCAGAGCCTCCCCTAACTCACCCTCAGAGTGTGGCCCAGGGGGGGGGCACTCGCTATATAGTAACCATGTGTGTACACAGCCCTTGTTAATGTGGGGCCGCGCATTACTGGTATCACGCTGAGGTATGTCTTCATAATCGCTTGGAAATAAATGTATATAGTAGCCATACGACCATGAAACATTGATGAATGTGAGGGCAAGATGTTAGGCATGAATCTACCATGGTTATTTTCAGTTAGGGATAGATAGGTACACCATAATCCTTCTAGTTGGAATATTTGAAAAATTCTTTTGCCATTCGAAAGCCCTTTAAAAGGGTACCCCTTTTAGTTTTAGCTTAAATTCGGCCCAAAAGGACCCCTTTTAACAGGTCCGGGCAGGTCCGCTCATGGGTCCCAAAAGGTACCCCCTTCCCCGCTAGTTTGTATATGCATATGGTATCCATAATTCCATGTGTGGCCCCCCGGGGTGTGGTAGACCTATGTATAGCAAAGTATACAACTTGTAGTAACAGGTGCAATAAAGGTCACCCCACCCACCCAACACACTCTTCCCTTGTAGACCAGAATGTTTGCCCTCACCCCACCCCCTCCCCCTCCCACCAGCCACAGGTTGCTAATTATATCACAGAGGCGTAGGAAGCAAATCTTCATTGGGGGGGCCCAGCGCGTCCCCACCATGGCCACCTTGTATTGTCGACTCAAGCGCAATAGCACCTCATAAAATTTGTATAAAAAAGTAATTTTTGATGAATTTTAGATCTCATTTTAGGCTCAGGCCCCCATTTTCCCTACCCCGTTAGTCTATCAATCTACTTTGATAATGCAAAGATTTAGCTTCTAGTTCAATTCATAATTAATTCTTGGCAAATTTTGGGGGGGCCCAGACATACTCAGGCCCCACCTCCTTTATGATTGGGGGGGCCCAGGCCCCCTGGCCCCCCTTTTTCTACGCCCCTGTATCATACCAACAGCAGACAGCCTGGCTCCACCACCATGACTAGGGGGTCCAGCACACTGCCTGCCTAGTCCCAAGTACTCAAACATAACAAGTAGACTGCCTGTGGCTACCACATTGGGAGTGCATGTACACTGGGAGGGTTATTTTGAAGTCATTTCCAGAGGAACTAAATAAATTAAAAGGCTTATCTACCTGTCTTTTCAGTCATTGGGACAATCATACTTGATAATCGAAATATCCCTTGGTTTGCTCTGGGAATCAAAATATTTCATTTTACTCTACTGTAGGGTGGTTCATAACAACCACAGTTTGACTTATGACTTATGAGGGGTATTTCATAAATAAAATGATGCAAATGAGTAAACTTGACAAACAGAACATGTAAATGTTTTCTGTACCATTCCACCATAGAAACTTTTGAGGAGTTATGGATCTCAAATTGATAAGTTTGGAGATGAATATGAAGGCGTTCTAGGCACTAGCATTTCATATGACAGATAACATCATTATTCTTTGGGCATAGACTGCCCAAAGAATAGTTACAAGAACCATGCATGTTCACCGATGTTGAAACGCCCTTCTAGTGTAGACTTGCTAGGTCAAATCTATAGCCTAGCCACATATTGCCCTTTTTTACTCATAGGATTACACATAGGGTTGCACAGGGACCAACCTATCCTTTTAATATTGGCTGTTAGTGCTTGGACAAAGAAAGTCTACTCACCCTGGATATAGCTGTGAAAACCCATTTTAACCCTTTAATGCACTGGTGTCTGTTTCTATAGGGATATACATAGGGCAGTGCATAGGGTTTATGATGCATTGATTCACACTGTGATCCTTACAGGATTAGCAGGCTGTCCAGGGGCCGCACATACTTCCCTATGGCCACTATCTATGAAAGTTCTCCCGAGCCCTAACCACCCCACACAGTTTAGTACCTGTACAACGCCAATAGACCCCTCTGAAGCAGTTCTACTGAGCCCTAACCACCCCACACAGTTTAGTACCTGTACATCACCAATAGACTCCTCTGAAGCCGTTCTACTGAGCCCTAACCACCCCACACAGTTTAGTACCTGTACAACGCCAATAGACCCCTCTGAAGCCGTTCTACTGAGCCCTAACCACCCCACACAGTTTAGTACCTGTACAGCGCCAATAGACTCCTCTGAAGCCGTTCTACTGCCCTAACCACCCCACACAGTTTAGTACCTGTACAACGCCAATAGACCCCTCTGAAGTCGTTCTACTGAGCCCTAACCACCCCACACAGTTTAGTACCTGTACAATGCCAATAGACTCCTCTGAAGCCGTTCTACTGAGCCCTAACCATCTCACACAGTTTAGTACCCGTATTACTCCAGATAGAGGTACAGCATTGTATTTGGCCGTGAAATAAATTATTTGTCATTAAAAGATCGCTAAATAGGCCTAAAATATCGCTAGGTTGGTATAAAAGACTCTACACATTTTTATTAGCTGAGAGACCCTTAGACCACCTGTCATTTTATTCCATAAGGTCAGCGTGATGCACCAATGCATTTATTTGTCCTTAACAGATCGCTAAGTTGGTGATAACTTTGTTCCCATTGTGCATAATTGAAAATAAAGACCGCCATGACGTTCGCCAGCTCAAGCTACCCTTTATCCATAGGTCAACTATGGGAAACTCCTATTATTAAGGGAGATACGATTTATTTTGTAAAACTGCCAGTTCTTGGACCTCTCTGCCAGTGCCTGGACTGGCGTCTGCCCCCGCGTCCCAAAAAAGCCTATATTTAGATCCATTCCTTCCTCAAACCTGCCCTTTTGCACCGGTGACACTTAAAACAGATAGGTTTTGGCTGGAGGTAGGGCGCAGGTGGACCGGCTCAGACCGAAAAGGCCGCTAGTCAAAAAAAAATTATTTCGCTTATTCTTTTCCGAAACAAATTTTTTAGTGGGGCATGTCCTTTAGGGGGACGGAACACCCCAGACTGATACCAAACATTCCATATCCGCACATATTATTTGCATAATTAGCATAATTATGCAGTATCTTGGTACTTTTCCATATATATAGATGTGTGTCATTGCTGAATGGATGTCTTTCCATTTCTCCATTCTCTGGTGTTTGATTGAAAATGTTGACGCCATTCTGTGTTTTAATCTGTGTTTTTACGGTACATGTATTGAGTTTAAGGCTATAACAGGTTAGTATTAGTGCTATGGTATGATAGTACTATTTGTCAGCAGTTAATCAATATATGTTAGTAATTAATCACCATTTGTTAGCAATTAGTCAATATACGTTAGTACTTAGTCATTATAAGTAACACAGGGATCCAGGCCATATATGGTGAATTTTGATCTTCAAAAGTTATCAGATTGATGTTAGTGACCATTGGGAAACCTCAACTACCCAATTCTATTGTTTTCCATGTGTGTCAGCCATCGTGGTTTTCGGAAATGCAGGGAACAAATGCCATATATGGTGAATTTTGATCTTCAAAAGTTATCAGATGGATGTTAGTGACCAATTATTCAATATATACTAGTAATTACTCACTATTTGTCAGCAATTAGTCAATATAGGTCAGTATTTACTCACTATTTGTCAATATATGCCAGTTCTTAGTCATTATATAACAACACTTAGTCCACATATGTCAGTAATTACTCACAATTTATCAGATATTAGTCAATATATGTCAGTAATACTCGCCATTTATTGAATTATTTTCATTTATGAAAATAATTCATTTACATGTAGTACCTCGTGCTAAAATTTAGACCAATAGCTCAGCTACTGAAATCATCAGTGCATGACCTAGACCGCTTAGGCCTTAATGAAGTCATTTCAGCAATTCATTTTTTTCTGTGCCACCATAGGTATAATACTTAAGACCTTTCTCATAAGGCCCACTCACTGTAAGGCATGTGCAAGTCTAGTGTTATCACACATATGTCATAGCATCGGCCCTCTCTATCCCCTGTCCGTCTCTATCCTGTCCTGTTCTTGTTGATTTCATGAAGCCGTGAAAGCCTTCCATTAACCCACTAAAGGCCACCTAGATATAGTACACATAAGTATGATGACCCTTATTATATAAGGAGTTCTAAGTGGCGTGGCATTGGTTTATTTGGAGTCTTGGGACTGTAAACATGCGTGCCATTCCCATATTAGGAGCCCCAATAACATAGCATTATTATATTTGGAGGAGTTATTGCGTCCAATTACCTTAATCACTCTGTGGCCCTTGAGGTTGAATAGGCGTCCACACACGTGCCCTAACCATCTCACACAGTTTAGTACCTGTACAATGCCAATAGACCCCTCTGAAGCCGTTCTACTGAGCCCTAACCACCCTGCAAGTATAAACTACTGACTGCACCTAGTGACTAGTGGAATCTGAACAATAGAAATATATCCCTCCCCTACCTTCCTATAGCATGATTCAAGTTGTTCAATGGAGGCAGCCATTGCTTGATCAGGTGCTTCGACCTTTTAGATCCAAATGCTAGTTACCAGTGCATTATCACTGTTGATAAGCTTTACACATCAATACCTGCAGCCACCCGGAGTACAAGCCCTGTTTGCACTGAATGGATGTCTTTTCATTTCTCCATTCTCTGGTGTTTGATTGAATATATTGACGTCATTCTGTGTTTTAATTTGTGTTTTAATCTGTGTTTTTATGATACATGTATTGGGTTTAGTGCTATAACAGGTTAGTGTTAGGTATTCATTAGTGCTATGGTATGATGCATTTGATGCATACTTAACCCTTCATGGATGGCATGATGGATTGATGCACAGTTAACCCTTAAAGGATGGCATGATGCATTGCCACATGCTTAACCCTTTATGGATGGCATGATGCATTGATGCATACTTAACCCTTTTATGGATGGCATGATGCATTGATGCACAGTTAAACTTTTATGGATGGCATGATGCATTGACACACAGTCAATCCTTTATGGATGGCATGATGCATTGGCACATGCTTAACCCTTTATGGATGGCATGATGCATTAGGTGCACACTTAACCCTTTATGGATGGCATGATGCATTGACACACAGTTAACCCTTTATGTATGGCATGATGCATTAGTGCACAGTTAACCCTTTATGGATGGCATGATGGATTGATGTGCAGTTAACCCTTTATGGATAGCATGATGCATTGATGCACAGTTAACCCGTTATGAATGGCATGATGCATTGATGCACAGTTAACCCTTTATGAATGACATGATGCATTGATGCACATTTAACCCTTTATGGATAGCATGATGCATTGATGCACAGTTAACCCTTTATGAATGACATAATGCATTGATGCATTTTAACCCTTTATTGAAGGCATGATGGATTGATGTGCAGTTCACCCTTTATGGGTGGCATGATGCATTGACTCACTTTAAGCCTTTATGGATGGCATGATGCATTGATGTGCAGTTAACCCTTTATTGATGGCATGATGGATTGATGCACATTTAACCCTTTATGGATAACATTATTCATTGATGCACTTTAACCCTTTATGGATGGCATGATGCATTGATGCACATTTAACCTTTTATGGATGGCAAGATGCAGTGATGCACATTTAACCCTTTATGAATGGCATGATGCATTGATTCACAGTCAACCCTTTATGAATGGCATGATGCATTGACACACTTTAATCCTTTATGGATGGCATGATGCAGTGATGTACATTTAACCCTTCATGGGTGGCATGATGCATTGATACACAGTCAACCCGTTATGAATGCCATGATGCATTGATTCACTTTAAGCCTCTATGGATGGCATGATGCATTGATGTGCAGTTAACCCTTTATAGATGACATGATGCATTGATGCCCATTTAACCCTTCATGGATAACATGATGCATTGATGCACTTTAACCCTTCATGGATGGCATGTAGCATTGATGCACAGGTAACCCTTCAACGATAGCATGATGCATTGATACACAGTTAACCCTTTATGGATGGCAAGATGCATTGATGCACTTTGACCCTTCATGGATAACCTGATGCATCGATGCACTTTAACCCTTTATAAATGGCATGATGCATTGATACACAGTTAACCCTTTATGGATGTCACAAAGCTTTGATGCACAGTTAACCCCTTATGGATAGCATGATGCATTGATGCACAGTCAACTCTTTATTGATAGACAAAGCATTGATGTGCAGTTAACCCTTTTATGGATGCCATGATGCATTGTGAGCAAATATGTCAGTAATAATGCACTATTTGTGAGCAATTACCGTAATCTCCCACGTATAAGGCGCAGCCCGCGTATAAGGCGCACCCCCAACTAAGGGAGGCCTGTCCCACGTATAAGGCGCACCCCTAAGAGCAGATTTTTGTTAATGTAGTACTGTTCTATAGTAAAAATACCCCCCTATAAGGCGCACCCCAAACTCAAGGCAATTTTCCTCCCACATATAAGACCCAGCAGCCTTTTGTTTGGTGTATAAGACGTGCCTTATACGCAGGAGATTACGGTAGTCAATTTATGTTAGTAATTGCTCACCTTTTGTCAGTAATTAGTCAAAATATGTCTGTAATAATGCACTATTTGTCAGCAATTAGTCAATATATATGTTAGTAATTACTCACTATCTGTCAGTAGTTGTAAACATATATCAGTAATAATGCACTATTTGTCAGCAATTAGTCAATACATGTTAGTAATTGCTCATTATTTGTCAGTAGTTCATCAACATATGTCAGTAATCACTCACTATTTGTGAATATCTGATTGAATATTGAAAATTGAATTGGAAATAGCATTGAAAATTGCATTAAAATCTCGGATCTTTTAGGTCTTAGACCTCACCTGCTCCATCTTCATAATTTCTTACCATATCCACCCTCCTCCCCACCACCACCCAGGCATGTACAGGGGGAAGTGGGGAATCTAGGGCCATTTTGGCATATGCATTATGTACGCAGGGGGGTACTTTAGAGGTCAAATTTAGGGTTATTGACAGCCATTTTTGGGGTTGTTTTATAGGAGAATAATAATATTATATGTTTTATTATGATTTTCTGGGGGTCATGGATGCAGCAATGGTGGGACATGGATGCAGCAGTGGTGGGACACAGATGCAGCAGTGATGGGACACAGATGCAGTGATGGTGGGACATGAATGCAGCAATGGTGGGACATAGATGCAGCAATGGTGGGACATGGATGCAGCAATGGTGGGACATGGATGCAGTGATGGTGGGATACAGATGCAGTGATTGTGGGACACAGAAGCAACAGTGGTGGGACATGGATGCAGCAATAGTTGGGCACAGATGCAGCAGTGGTGGGACACGGATGCAGCAATGGTTGGACACGGTTGCAGGGATGGTGGGACATGCATGGATGCTCAATGGTAGGACATGGATGCAGCAATGGTGGGACATGGATGCAGCGGTGCTGAGACACGGATGCAGCAATGCTGGGACACTGATGAAGTGGTGGTGGGAAAAATCTTTTTGGATGTACAGCCACTTGAGGTTTTAGACCTTGCTCTACATCCTTGGAACTCGTTCATGTTACATATGTTTTTCTGACATGTGACATGTAAGATTTTGCTGTATGGAGCTCCTACGTATGTATCAAAAAAGAGGGAAGATGTTCATTTGATATAAGGCGGGAATCCTAGTCCCGACTGCCACATACCTTACTTGAAGCCCCCCCCCCCATCAAATCTAGGACATGCTAAAGTGTGTGTTTACCACTATACAGTAAATTCCGTTATAACACACTGGTTGGCACAGGCAAAAAAAAATCGTTATAAACAAATTCCGTTATAACACTGGTTGGCACAGGCAAAAGGAATTTGTTATGAACAAATTTTTTAGCATCTAAATTAGACAATTAACACATTAGGGCTGATGTTAAGAATACTCAACATCCATGTAGGGACGGATGCTGAGTATTCTCAACACCATGTAGGGGCTGATGTCAAGTAAAATTGACATAGATATAAGTATATATTGATATGGCAGCCATGTTTTGAAAATTGAGATAGACTACTATTTTTGGTCTATTATTTACCTATTTAGGGTTGAGGAATTCGAATCTAGAAAGTTTAGAGTGATAGGGATATTGAAAAATGGTTAGAAATGATATAAAAAACATCAACAGTGTATTATAAATTGCAACCTCCCACCCCCTGGTACATGTACTGCTCAAAATCCAGTCCCCTGGCCTTAAAATGTACCCTCATAGCTCGCCCTTAATGGGTTAAGAACCATTTCCCTGACACCTATGGGGCTTTTGAATGAGGTTCCATATGCCCACTGTCAATCCTTGTCCTTGATATAAAAAAGATGAATAGCATTTGATTTATTAATGCTTCATGCCTTTAAGGGGTTTGTTCCCCCCTCCTGCAAAAGAAGTTACTGCCAATCTTCCCTAGAATAGCAGGGCTAATACGCAAAAGGCACATCCTCCCAGTAAAACAGTTGTTACTGTTAACTACGATGTAGCATTGAACTGTTGTATTTTTTAACTGCATTTGGCATTTGTCCATGGTAAAAGTGGGTATGAGATGTATGCAGCCTCACTGGCATACACATATTGGTGAAATCGATCCTACAATACCGATAATTCATAGCAATAATAGAATGTGCCATTTATTCAGCCTGCTGTTCAAATAAAGCAATGAATGAATAACGACCAAGGGCGGCTGTACGTTGAGGGCAAGGGCCATATGCCATTAATGTCAAAGGTCATAGCCCTGGAGTCATAGGATATACTGATATATAGCCATCCAAGCGGCATATTGGTAAAGTAGCCTGATGCTGAGATGCAAAGTGTGGTGTGGGAGAGAAAGGAATACAGTGTTGGGGTGTGGAGTGGGAGAGAGGACGGGATAGGGACTATCATGTTGGGGAGAGGTTGGTGGAGTAGGGGCTTTGGAAGAGGGTGATGTTGGGTTATTGAAACAGACTGGTATTAAATGGGGTGAATGGTAAAAGCTCCATCCACCTCTTTAAAATTTTGGATCCGCCACTTGGATGATGGATGGTTTTAGGGTATGGAGTAGGGTAAAGGGTGTTGGTGAAGGGCGTTGGAGGAAGGGTGAAAAAAAAAACATTATATAGAACGGTGTGAGAAGCAGAAAGTGGTTTTCATTTTCAGTACCATGAGGGCATCCATATACATGTTCCTGCCATATAGTCATACACATAATAGAGAGTGTGTGCAATCCTTCATTGTAAGGTCAAAAGTCATGTTCCTGCCATTAGTGAGTAAATAGAAGTGCATGGCACATTCTGGGCTGTTTAGTGCATTAGGCTAATGGCAAAGTGGTATAATAGCAGTGTATGGCATAATAGCTGCACCCTTAGCTACGATACTAATATGGCAGTACCCCAACTATACACTATAGTAAGTTGGTCAATTGTTCATTTCTTCTGCATTGCTATCGTGTATATCATACCTGAGGTGCCGCAGATGGTATTTCACTTCACAGTGTCAGGAGGTCAAGGTGGCACAAAATCAAAAAGTTAGGCTTGTCATGCTGCATTCAATGTAATATGGATCAAGGAGTGAAACAAAGGTCCCAAAGGGATTCGCTGAAATAATCTGACTGGCAATAGAATATTTATAACCAATCACTGGTCCACATGGTGCAAGCAATACAGTCTGAGGATGTATTGGTTTCCAACTCTTGTAACGTGTTGTAATAGTGAAGGTAGTAAGGACAGACATTATTCTAAGGTAGCAGATAATAGTGTGTTGTATGGTAACAGTGAAGGTAGTGAGGGCAGACATATCATTGTATAGGAACAGTGAAGGTAGTGAGGGCAGACATATCATTGTATAGGAACAGTGAAGGTAATGAGGGCAGACATATCATTGTATAGGAACAGTGAAGGTAGTCAGGGCAGATATATCATTTAGGCACAAATAGCCATCACCAGTAGCTGACGTGCCGTAAAACACTAACTAACTAACTAACAGATATATCATTGTATAGTAACAGTGAGGGTAGTGAGGGAAGATGTCACATATTGTATGGTAAAAGTAAAGATAGTCAGGATCATGGTAAATCCACTATAACGGTCTCTGAGAGAGAATTTTCCCAATGACATGTCCTCTGTCAATTTCCAATTTCCTGAATAGTTCACTGCCTATGGTAACAGTGAAGGTCGGGGAGGCAGATAAAACTTTATTATGTGGTAATCAGGACAGGTAGCACATGCATCATGGTTCTACACAGACAACACATACTATCATGTTATGTGGTAACAGTGTATCATGGCCATACCACTGGAGAGTGGCCAGTGAGTGAGTGGGGTGATAATGGTGGTGTTGGTGATGATTGTTCTGGTGCCACTTAGCTGACAAAGCTGCAGGAATATTGCCAACCACTACCATCAACTCTCCACATCCTCCATACAAAAAAACCAACAACAGGCCACAGAGTTCACTCCCATTGAATCAATTCTCCTATTTCATACACTGTAAGAAGTTTATGTTTTATAACAGAGATGTCTCTTGTAAACTCACAGGGTAAAGTGCTGTTCTCTCAAATACTGTGACTCTTACTGTAATACCAAAGATTTGCAGGTGTAGATATAGGTGTACAGAGGGTGATCCTGTATAATTACTCTGTATGCAGCATGCCCTAGGTCAGCCAGTCACTCTAGTGGCCCTTCAAAGGGTTTACCAAAATAGCCTTACATGTACTTTCCCCCACAGGAGGCCAGTAGTATACCATATATTTAGTATTATATAGTCTTATTTTGCACACCTCAATCCAATATTTTCCCCAGAGCTGCAGGAATATTGCCAACCACTACCATTAATTCACATCCTCCATACAAAACAACCAACAACAGGCCACAGAGTTCACTCCCATTGAATCACTTCTCCTATTTCATACACTGTAAGAAGTTTATGTTTTATAGCAGAGATGTCTCTTGTAAACTCACATAAACTCACAGGGTAAAGTGCTGTACTCTCAAATACTGTGACTCTTACTGTAATACCAAGGGTTTGCAGGTCTAGAATAGCTTATTAATGAATTGCAATATGATAATAACCTCAACAGGTTCAATCTGGCATTGTGCACCAATGATATTGTACAAGGTTACCTGAGAAGAAACTAGGAACATATGCATACATGACACCTTAACTGTGTCTTAATCTGAAATACAAGTCCCTAGACTCTGGGGTTGAAGCTAACATAGGCCTACCTGCCTTTGGGTTATTTCAGTGTTAAAACTGAATGACCATGAAAGGGTTTGGGTGAGATGGTTCTCTACTTCTCTTACCCTCAATAGTGCCTCACTTCATTGGCCCAGGTCCTCCTGGGTCATTGGCGGTGCGTTTTCAGCATTTTTAGTCGATCAAAATGGCTGACTTTAAGTGGGAATTGCTTCTACAAAGAAGGTCTAGAAATAATGGAAAGTTGATCCATGTTCCTTAGATCCTTTTCTTTCTGTCGCTGGTAACAATTCCCCCCAAAAAAATTTTTACCTATGAAAAATGCTGAAGAAAAAACCTGACATGTTTGACATGAAAACGAGGCTCCATAGGGTTGCATTGGCCGGTCAATTTCGGCGGTCGAAAGGGGGTCGACAAAACACATTGACTCCTATGGGAATTGGGCAATTAAGACGCTTTTTTTCAGCAGGTAAGGTGGAATTTTTGGTATAGGAAGGGTTAAGACCATTTATATATGAGTGTGTAAATCGGACCACCATGTTGACTGCCGCACTTCCGGTATGGAGACTTGACGTATGCGAGCAGAGTGACCGGTCGTCAGATTTTATTTTATAACAGTAAATAGATAGGGTGTATTCGATTCAATTCGATTAATATTGCCAAACATGCATGGATTATATTCAAAAAGCCATTAATTTCAAGTTAAATCGATAGAATCTATCATTTCTCCGTCGAAAATGCTACTTCCGGCAAGGAGGCGGGTCGCGCATGCGCACAGAACATCAAAAACCAAAATGGCGGACAGCGAGACGATTGACTCATGGTGCCATCGAAACTGCTTGATTATTAGCTGGGAGTCCCAGACTCCCAGCTATATTACAGCGTTCCAGAACAGGGAGAAATCGTCGTCCATTTGTCGACCAAAAACGGATACAATAGCTCAGCTACTGAAATAATCAGTGCATGACCTAGACCGCTTAGGCCTTGCTAAGGTCCTTTCAGTTATTCATTTTTTTTCTGTCCCTGCATAGGTAGTATTTTAGACATCGCCTCAGACTAAAAAGCCAATAAGAAAACGGATTTATATAAGACCTATGCAAGTCTATGTTTGTTACACCTACGTCATGGCATTGGACCTTAAAGAGAACTGGAGGCATATGGGCCACCAGTGTTTCTAAAACGTGTAAAAGCTATCCCTAACGTCCCCTGGCCTAATGATAGCCTGTAAATTGTCCACTCAACATGCATCAATCCAGCCTGCTCTCCCCACTCAGAACTCGCCAAAGCCGCGAAAACGCGGCCCTAACACGTCCCATTGCTTTTATATTACTCCCAGAGCTCAAAATTACCTGCAGAGCCGTCCAAAGCCGTGAAAATGCGGCCCTAACACGTCCTATTGCTTTTATATTACTCCCAGAGCTCACATTACCTGTAGAGGCGTCCAAAGCCGCGAAAATGCGGCCCTAAGACGACCGATTGCTATTATGTAACTCCCACAGCCCACATTACCTGTAGAGGCGTCCAAAGCCGCGAAAAACGCGGCCCTAACACGTCCCATTGCTTTTATATTACTCTAAGAGCTCACATTACCTGTAGAGGCGTCCAAAGCCGCGAAAACGCGGCCCTTACATTATATTACCTTGCTATAGTGGTGCATTGACGCTAGGAACTCAATAAGACAGTATATTAATTTGTAGGGCCAGACTGATACTCCATTACCTTGCTATAGTGGTGCATTGACGCTAGGAACTCAATAAGACAGTATATTAATTTGTAGGGCCAGACTGATACTCCATTACCTTGCTATAGTGGTGCATTGACGCTAGGAACTCAACAAGACTGTATATTAATTTGTAGAGCCAGACTGATACTCCATTACCTTGCTATAGTGGTGCATTGACGCTAGGAACTCAATAAGACAGTATATTAATTTGTAGGGCCAGACTGATACCCCTCTACCTTGCTATAGTGTTGCATTGACGTTTGCAACTCAAAATTCCTTTCATGGCTGCATTTTGGAAGCTAACTTATGCTTGACCATAGGTGAAAATAAACATCACCATGATGATCGCCAGCCCGAAATACCCTTAAATCATAGGTCACACTATGGGAAAACTCCTATATGAGGTTTTTGACTACCCCCTGCACCTCCTTTTGCCAGTCTTGCACTGGCATGTAGGCCCCCCCCTCAAAAAACTCTTTTTCGACCTCTTCCTGCCTTAAACATAGCCTTTTTTTCGCCAGTTGAGCGCAAAACAGGTATCTTTTGGCAGAAGGTAGTGCGCGTCCACACCATGGTAAGGGCACAGGTGGACTGGCTGGGCCGAAAAGGCACCTAGTCAAAAAAATTATTTCGCTTATTCTTTTTCGAAACCGATTTTTTAGGGGGGCATGTCCTTTAGGGGGACGAAACACCCCAGATTGATACCGAACATTCCATATCCGCGCATATTATTTGCATAATTAGCATAATTATGCAGTATCTTGGTACTGTTCAATATAATATAGATATGTTCCATTGGTCTCTTATAGAATTCATATGCTTGCAAGTATAAACTACTGACTGCACCTAGTGACTAGTGGAATCTGAACAGTAGAAAAGAAAGACCCCTCCTCTACCTTTGTATAGCATCAAACTAGTTGTTCAATGGAGGCAGCCATTGCTTGATCACATGCTTAAACCTTTTAGATCCAAATGCTAGTTACCATTGCATTATCACTGTTGATAAGCTTTACACATCAATACCTGCGCAAGCCCTGTTTGCACTGAATGGATATCTTTCCATTTCTCCATTCTCTGCTGT
The DNA here is from genome assembly GCA_949317995.1 of Acholoe squamosa. Lineage (NCBI taxonomy): Eukaryota > Metazoa > Annelida > Polychaeta > Phyllodocida > Polynoidae > Acholoe > Acholoe squamosa. The sequence goes on from OX439048.1 coordinate 23,135,416, forward strand.
TTGATTGAAAATGTTGACGCCATTCTGTGTTTTAATTTGTGTTTTAATCTGTGTTTTTTACGGTACATGTATTCAGTTTAAGGCCATAACAGGTTAGTATTAGTGCTATGGTATGATGGTAATTACTCACTATTTGTCAGCAATTAGTCTATATGTTAGTAATTGCTCACTAATTGTCAGCAATCATTCAATATATATTAGTAATTACTCACAATTTGTCAGCAATTAGTCAATATATATCAGTATTTACTCACACTTTGTCAGCAATTAGTCAATATATGTCAGTACTTAGTCACTCTATATCAGCAATTATCAATGCATGTCAGTATCTACTCACAATCTGTCAGCAAATAGTCAATATATAACAGAGAAATAGCCATTGATTCAATTGTGCATCCTGCCTTGACTGGTATTTGTCAAGATATGTCAGTATCTATGGACTATTTGTCAGCAATTAGTTAATATATGTTAGTAATTATTCACTATTTGTCAGCAATTAGTCAATACATGATAGTAGTTACTTACATTTTATCAGCATTTAGTCAATATATGTTATTAATTGCTCACTATTGACTAATATCTGACAAATTGTGAGTAATTACTGACATATATGGACTAAGTGTCAGTAATTACTCACTATTTATCAGCAATTAGTCAATACATGTCAGTATTTACTCAGAATTCACAAGCAATTATTCAATATATATTAGTAATTACTCACTATTTGTCAGCAATTAGTCAATATATATCAGTATTTACTCACAATTTGTCAGCAATTAGTCAATATATGTCAGTATTTACTCACACTTTGTCAGCAATTAGTCAATATACGTCAGTACTTAGTCACTCTATATCAGCAATTATCAATACATGTCATTTACTCACAATCTGTCAGCCAATAGTCAGCAGTGGTGGGACACAGATGCAGCAGTGATGGGACACAGATGCAGTGATGGTGGGACATGAATGCAGCAATGGTGGGACATAGATGCAGCAATGGTGGGACATGGATGCAGCAATGGTGGGACATGGATGCAGTGATGGTGGGATACAGATGCAGTGATTGTGGGACACAGAAGCAACAGTGGTGGGACATGGATGCAGCAATAGTTGGGCACAGATGCAGCAGTGGTGGGACACGGATGCAGCAATGGTTGGACACGGTTGCAGGGATGGTGGGACATGCATGGATGCTCAATGGTAGGACATGGATGCAGCAATGGTGGGACATGGATGCAGCGGTGCTGAGACACGGATGCAGCAATGCTGGGACACTGATGAAGTGGTGGTGGGAAAAATCTTTTTGGATGAACAGCCACTTGAGGTTTTAGACCTTGCTCTACATCCTTGGAACTCGTTCATGTTACATATGTTTTTCTGACATGTGACATGTAAGATTTTGCTGTATGGAGCCCCTACGTATGTATCAAAAAAGAGGGAAGATGTTCATTTGATATAAGGCGGGAATCCTAGTCCCGACTGCCACATACCTTACTTGAAGCCCCCCCCCCCCCCATCAAATCTAGGACATGCTAAAGTGTGTGTTTACCACTATACAGTAAATTCCGTTATAACACACTGGTTGGCACAGGCAAAAAAAAATCGTTATAAACAAATTCCGTTATAACACTGGTTGGCACAGGCAAAAGGAATTTGTTATGAACAAATTTTTTAGCATCTAAATTAGACAATTAACACATTAGGGCTGATGTTAAGAATACTCAACATCCATGTAGGGACGGATGCTGAGTATTCTCAACACCATGTAGGGGCTGATGTCAAGTAAAATTGACATAGATATAAGTATATATTGATATGGCAGCCATGTTTTGAAAATTGAGATAGACTACTATTTTTGGTCTATTATTTACCTATTTAGGGTTGAGGAATTCGAATCTAGAAAGTTTAGAGTGATAGGGATATTGAAAAATGGTTAGAAATGATATAAAAAACATCAACAGTGTATTATAAATTGCAACCTCCCACCCCCTGGTACATGTACTGCTCAAAATCCAGTCCCCTGGCCTTAAAATGTACCCTCATAGCTCACCCTTAATGGGTTAAGAACCATTTCCCTGACACCTATGGGGCTTTTGAATGAGGTTCCATATGCCCACTGTCAATCCTTGTCCTTGATATAAAAAAGATGAATAGCATTTGATTTATTAATGCTTCATGCCTTTAAGGGGTTTGTTCCCCCCTCCTGCAAAAGAAGTTACTGCCAATCTTCCCTAGAATAGCAGGGCTAATACGCAAAAGGCACATCCTCCCAGTAAAACAGTTGTTACTGTTAACTACGATGTAGCATTGAACTGTTGTATTTTTTAACTGCATTTGGCATTTGTCCATGGTAAAAGTGGGTATGAGATGTATGCAGCCTCACTGGCATACACATATTGGTGAAATCGATCCTACAATACCGATAATTCATAGCAATAATAGAATGTGCCATTTATTCAGCCTGCTGTTCAAATAAAGCAATGAATGAATAACGACCAAGGGCGGCTGTACGTTGAGGGCAAGGGCCATATGCCATTAATGTCAAAGGTCATAGCCCTGGAGTCATAGGATATACTGATATATAGCCATCCAAGCGGCATATTGGTAAAGTAGCCTGATGCTGAGATGCAAAGTGTGGTGTGGGAGAGAAAGGAATACAGTGTTGGGGTGTGGAGTGGGAGAGAGGACGGGATAGGGACTATCATGTTGGGGAGAGGTTGGTGGAGTAGGGGCTTTGGAAGAGGGTGATGTTGGGTTATTGAAACAGACTGGTATTAAATGGGGTGAATGGTAAAAGCTCCATCCACCTCTTTAAAATTTTGGATCCGCCACTTGGATGATGGATGGTTTTAGGGTATGGAGTAGGGTAAAGGGTGTTGGTGAAGGGCGTTGGAGGAAGGGTGAAAAAAAAAACATTATATAGAACGGTGTGAGAAGCAGAAAGTGGTTTTCATTTTCAGTACCATGAGGGCATCCATATACATGTTCCTGCCATATAGTCATACACATAATAGAGAGTGTGTGCAATCCTTCATTGTAAGGTCAAAAGTCATGTTCCTGCCATTAGTGAGTAAATAGAAGTGCATGGCACATTCTGGGCTGTTTAGTGCATTAGGCTAATGGCAAAGTGGTATAATAGCAGTGTATGGCATAATAGCTGCACCCTTAGCTACGATACTAATATGGCAGTACCCCAACTATACACTATAGTAAGTTGGTCAATTGTTCATTTCTTCTGCATTGCTATCGTGTATATCATACCTGAGGTGCCGCAGATGGTATTTCACTTCACAGTGTCAGGAGGTCAAGGTGGCACAAAATCAAAAAGTTAGGCTTGTCATGCTGCATTCAATGTAATATGGATCAAGGAGTGAAACAAAGGTCCCAAAGGGATTCGCTGAAATAATCTGACTGGCAATAGAATATTTATAACCAATCACTGGTCCACATGGTGCAAGCAATACAGTCTGAGGATGTATTGGTTTCCAACTCTTGTAACGTGTTGTAATAGTGAAGGTAGTAAGGACAGACATTATTCTAAGGTAGCAGATAATAGTGTGTTGTATGGTAACAGTGAAGGTAGTGAGGGCAGACATATCATTGTATAGGAACAGTGAAGGTAGTGAGGGCAGACATATCATTGTATAGGAACAGTGAAGGTAATGAGGGCAGACATATCATTGTATAGGAACAGTGAAGGTAGTCAGGGCAGATATATCATTTAGGCACAAATAGCCATCACCAGTAGCTGACGTGCCGTAAAACACTAACTAACTAACTAACAGATATATCATTGTATAGTAACAGTGAGGGTAGTGAGGGAAGATGTCACATATTGTATGGTAAAAGTAAAGATAGTCAGGATCATGGTAAATCCACTATAACGGTCTCTGAGAGAGAATTTTCCCAATGACATCTCCTCTGTCAATTTCCAATTTCCTGAATAGTTCACTGCCTATGGTAACAGTGAAGGTCGGGGAGGCAGATAAAACTTTATTATGTGGTAATCAGGACAGGTAGCACATGCATCATGGTTCTACACAGACAACACATACTATCATGTTATGTGGTAACAGTGTATCATGGCCATACCACTGGAGAGTGGCCAGTGAGTGAGTGGGGTGATAATGGTGGTGTTGGTGATGATTGTTCTGGTGCCACTTAGCTGACAAAGCTGCAGGAATATTGCCAACCACTACCATCAACTCTCCACATCCTCCATACAAAAAAACCAACAACAGGCCACAGAGTTCACTCCCATTGAATCAATTCTCCTATTTCATACACTGTAAGAAGTTTATGTTTTATAACAGAGATGTCTCTTGTAAACTCACAGGGTAAAGTGCTGTTCTCTCAAATACTGTGACTCTTACTGTAATACCAAAGATTTGCAGGTGTAGATATAGGTGTACAGAGGGTGATCCTGTATAATTACTCTGTATGCAGCATGCCCTAGGTCAGCCAGTCACTCTAGTGGCCCTTCAAAGGGTTTACCAAAATAGCCTTACATGTACTTTCCCCCACAGGAGGCCAGTAGTATACCATATATTTAGTATTATATAGTCTTATTTTGCACACCTCAATCCAATATTTTCCCCAGAGCTGCAGGAATATTGCCAACCACTACCATTAATTCACATCCTCCATACAAAACAACCAACAACAGGCCACAGAGTTCACTCCCATTGAATCACTTCTCCTATTTCATACACTGTAAGAAGTTTATGTTTTATAGCAGAGATGTCTCTTGTAAACTCACATAAACTCACAGGGTAAAGTGCTGTACTCTCAAATACTGTGACTCTTACTGTAATACCAAGGGTTTGCAGGTCTAGAATAGCTTATTAATGAATTGCAATATGATAATAACCTCAACAGGTTCAATCTGGCATTGTGCACCAATGATATTGTACAAGGTTACCTGAGAAGAAACTAGGAACATATGCATACATGACACCTTAACTGTGTCTTAATCTGAAATACAAGTCCCTAGACTCTGGGGTTGAAGCTAACATAGGCCTACCTGCCTTTGGGTTATTTCAGTGTTAAAACTGAATGACCATGAAAGGGTTTGGGTGAGATGGTTCTCTACTTCTCTTACCCTCAATAGTGCCTCACTTCATTGGCCCAGGTCCTCCTGGGTCATTGGCGGTGCGTTTTCAGCATTTTTAGTCGATCAAAATGGCTGACTTTAAGTGGGAATTGCTTCTACAAAGAAGGTCTAGAAATAATGGAAAGTTGATCCATGTTCCTTAGATCCTTTTCTTTCTGTCGCTGGTAACAATTCCCCCCAAAAAAATTTTTACCTATGAAAAATGCTGAAGAAAAAACCTGACATGTTTGACATGAAAACGAGGCTCCATAGGGTTGCATTGGCCGGTCAATTTCGGCGGTCGAAAGGGGGTCGACAAAACACATTGACTCCTATGGGAATTGGGCAATTAAGACGCTTTTTTTCAGCAGGTAAGGTGGAATTTTTGGTATAGGAAGGGTTAAGACCATTTATATATGAGTGTGTAAATCGGACCACCATGTTGACTGCCGCACTTCCGGTATGGAGACTTGACGTATGCGAGCAGAGTGACCGGTCGTCAGATTTTATTTTATAACAGTAAATAGATAGGGTGTATTCGATTCAATTCGATTAATATTGCCAAACATGCATGGATTATATTCAAAAAGCCATTAATTTCAAGTTAAATCGATAGAATCTATCATTTCTCCGTCGAAAATGCTACTTCCGGCAAGGAGGCGGGTCGCGCATGCGCACAGAACATCAAAAACCAAAATGGCGGACAGCGAGACGATTGACTCATGGTGCCATCGAAACTGCTTGATTATTAGCTGGGAGTCCCAGACTCCCAGCTATATTACAGCGTTCCAGAACAGGGAGAAATCGTCGTCCATTTGTCGACCAAAAACGGATACAATAGCTCAGCTACTGAAATAATCAGTGCATGACCTAGACCGCTTAGGCCTTGCTAAGGTCCTTTCAGTTATTCATTTTTTTTCTGTCCCTGCATAGGTAGTATTTTAGACATCGCCTCAGACTAAAAAGCCAATAAGAAAACGGATTTATATAAGACCTATGCAAGTCTATGTTTGTTACACCTACGTCATGGCATTGGACCTTAAAGAGAACTGGAGGCATATGGGCCACCAGTGTTTCTAAAACGTGTAAAAGCTATCCCTAACGTCCCCTGGCCTAATGATAGCCTGTAAATTGTCCACGCAACATGCATCAATCCAGCCTGCTCTCCCCACTCAGAACTCGCCAAAGCCGCGAAAACGCGGCCCTAACACGTCCCATTGCTTTTATATTACTCCCAGAGCTCAAAATTACCTGCAGAGCCGTCCAAAGCCGTGAAAATGCGGCCCTAACACGTCCTATTGCTTTTATATTACTCCCAGAGCTCACATTACCTGTAGAGGCGTCCAAAGCCGCGAAAATGCGGCCCTAAGACGACCGATTGCTATTATGTAACTCCCACAGCCCACATTACCTGTAGAGGCGTCCAAAGCCGCGAAAAACGCGGCCCTAACACGTCCCATTGCTTTTATATTACTCTAAGAGCTCACATTACCTGTAGAGGCGTCCAAAGCCGCGAAAACGCGGCCCTTACATTATATTACCTTGCTATAGTGGTGCATTGACGCTAGGAACTCAATAAGACAGTATATTAATTTGTAGGGCCAGACTGATACTCCATTACCTTGCTATAGTGGTGCATTGACGCTAGGAACTCAATAAGACAGTATATTAATTTGTAGGGCCAGACTGATACTCCATTACCTTGCTATAGTGGTGCATTGACGCTAGGAACTCAACAAGACTGTATATTAATTTGTAGAGCCAGACTGATACTCCATTACCTTGCTATAGTGGTGCATTGACGCTAGGAACTCAATAAGACAGTATATTAATTTGTAGGGCCAGACTGATACCCCTCTACCTTGCTATAGTGTTGCATTGACGTTTGCAACTCAAAATTCCTTTCATGGCTGCATTTTGGAAGCTAACTTATGCTTGACCATAGGTGAAAATAAACATCACCATGATGATCGCCAGCCCGAAATACCCTTAAATCATAGGTCACACTATGGGAAAACTCCTATATGAGGTTTTTGACTACCCCCTGCACCTCCTTTTGCCAGTCTTGCACTGGCATGTAGGCCCCCCCCTCAAAAAACTCTTTTTCGACCTCTTCCTGCCTTAAACATAGCCTTTTTTTCGCCAGTTGAGCGCAAAACAGGTATCTTTTGGCAGAAGGTAGTGCGCGTCCACACCATGGTAAGGGCACAGGTGGACTGGCTGGGCCGAAAAGGCACCTAGTCAAAAAAATTATTTCGCTTATTCTTTTTCGAAACCGATTTTTTAGGGGGGCATGTCCTTTAGGGGGACTAAACACCCCAGATTGATACCGAACATTCCATATCCGCGCATATTATTTGCATAATTAGCATAATTATGCAGTATCTTGGTACTGTTCAATATAATATAGATATGTTCCATTGGTCTCTTATAGAATTCATATGCTTGCAAGTATAAACTACTGACTGCACCTAGTGACTAGTGGAATCTGAACAGTAGAAAAGAAAGACCCCTCCTCTACCTTTGTATAGCATCAAACTAGTTGTTCAATGGAGGCAGCCATTGCTTGATCACATGCTTAAACCTTTTAGATCCAAATGCTAGTTACCATTGCATTATAACTGTTGATAAGCTTTACACATCAATACCTGCGCAAGCCCTGTTTGCACTGAATGGATATCTTTCCATTTCTCCATTCTCTGCTGTTTGATTGAAAATGTTGACGCCATTCTGTGTTTTAATTTGTGTTTTAATCTGTGTTTTTTACGGTACATGTATTCAGTTTAAGGCCATAACAGGTTAGTATTAGTGCTATGGTATGATGGTAATTACTCACTATTTGTCAGCAATTAGTCTATATGTTAGTAATTGCTCACTAATTGTCAGCAATCATTCAATATATATTAGTAATTACTCACAATTTGTCAGCAATTAGTCAATATATATCAGTATTTACTCACACTTTGTCAGCAATTAGTCAATATATGTCAGTACTTAGTCACTCTATATCAGCAATTATCAATGCATGTCAGTATCTACTCACAATCTGTCAGCAAATAGTCAATATATAACAGAGAAATAGCCATTGATTCAATTGTGCATCCTGCCTTGACTGGTATTTGTCAAGATATGTCAGTATCTATGGACTATTTGTCAGCAATTAGTTAATATATGTTAGTAATTATTCACTATTTGTCAGCAATTAGTCAATACATGATAGTAGTTACTTACATTTTATCAGCATTTAGTCAATATATGTTATTAATTGCTCACTATTGACTAATATCTGACAAATTGTGAGTAATTACTGACATATATGGACTAAGTGTCAGTAATTACTCACTATTTATCAGCAATTAGTCAATACATGTCAGTATTTACTCAGAATTCACAAGCAATTATTCAATATATATTAGTAATTACTCACTATTTGTCAGCAATTAGTCAATATATATCAGTATTTACTCACAATTTGTCAGCAATTAGTCAATATATGTCAGTATTTACTCACACTTTGTCAGCAATTAGTCAATATACGTCAGTACTTAGTCACTCTATATCAGCAATTATCAATACATGTCATTTACTCACAATCTGTCAGCCAATAGTCAATGTATAACAGAGAAATAGCCATTGATTCAATTGTGCATCCTGCCTTGCCTGGTATTTGTCAAGATATGTCAGTATCTATGGACTATTTGTCAGCAATTAGTTAATATATGTTAGTAATTATTCACTATTTGTCAGCAATTAGTCAATACATGGTAGTAGTTACTTACATTTTATCAGCATTTAGTCAATATATGTTAGTAATTGCTCACTATTTATGAGCAATTAGTCTATATGTTAGTAATTGCTCACTATTTATTAGCAATTAGTCTATATGTTAGTAATTGCTCACTAATTGTCAGCAATCATTCAATATATATATTAGTAATTACTCACACTTTGTCAGCAATTAGTCAATATATGTCAGTACTTAGTCACTCTATATCATCAATTATCAATGCATGTCAGTATCTACTCACAATCTGTCAGCAAATAGTCAATATATAACAGAGAAATAGCCATTGATTCCTCCTCCTGTGCATCCTGCCTTGACTGGTATTTGTCAAAATATGTCAGTATCTATGGACTATTTTTCAGCAATGAGTTAATATATGCTAGTAACTATTCACTATTTTTCAGCAATTAGTCAATACATGGTAGTAGTTACTTACATTTTATCAGCATTTAGTCAATATATGTTAGTAATTGCTCACTATTGACTAATATCTGACAAATTGTGAGTAATTACTGACATATATTGACTAAGTATTGTTTTTTATAATGACTAAGTTCTGGCATATATTGACTGATTGCTGACAAATAGTGAGTAATTACTGACACATATTGACTCGGGCTTCCCTAGCCCACTTAAAAGGGTCTATTTCTCCTCTTTCCTATCCCCTCGGGATGTGTGTGGTGCACATATGCATGGGCACTGACACATTCCCCTGTGAAATTGTGTAATGAAGTTCTCGACATGAATATGACCTTAGCTGTCGAAATGGCGTTAAACATCTAATACTCACTCACTCACATATTGACTAATTGCTTGCAAAGAGTGAGTAATTACTGACATATATTGACTAATTTCTGATAAATAGTGAGTAATTACTTACATATATTGACTAATTGCTGACAAAGTGAGTAATTACTGATGTATATTGACTAATTGCTGTTATATAGTGACTAAGTACTAACATATATTGACTAATTGCTGACAAATAGTGAGCAATTACTAATCCGATCATAAGTACATAAATCTAGATGATACGACCGAGCAGCTATTACAGCAATGCTGTATTTCTATATCGAAATATAATATCCGATCATAAGTACATAAATCTAGATGATACGACCGAGCAGCTATTACAGCAATGCTGTATTTCTATATCGATATATATTAAATGATCATAAATACATAAATCTAGATTAAAGAGTCATGATAATGATCCTTGAGTCATGATAATGAGTATAGAGTCATGGGCATCCTCGTAACAAAATGGAGGAGAATTACAGTGTCTCATGCCTTTCTATGGTTAATATGGATCCTTATGCAAGACCTGGTGATATTGTGCAATGCTTAACTTGCCAGGAGAGGAGTTATTCGCCAATGAAAAATGCGAGCGATAATGGTTGCATTCTCCATAGCCTTAACCATTGACAACTCGGACACACTGTCACTATAGTGACAGTCCCCTACGGTAAGTAGTGGAAGACCTGGGCCAGTCGTGCATTGCACGTGTTCAATCTTTGGAATTGGAGAGAGTTTTGTCTTCATTAGGCATGCATGGATTAGAGTATCAATGTATGCATGGAGCGCACACATAAATGATATTATGGGGATGATTACCATGAACTGACCCCAATAGCAGAGTATATATAGCAGTATCTTTTAATAACATACCTGTATATACAATACATTTGTTGTTGATTAACAGAACCCCTTGCTGTAGTTCTACAATTCGAGTTTCTGTAATTTTACAGCAATAGTTGCTGAAACCTCAGTTGCCAGCAAACATTTCTGTAAATTTACAGTATATTTTATTGTTTATTTACAACAAAATTTGCTGTCCATTCACAGAAGATATTGCTGTTTATTTACAAGACATTTCTCTGTAATCTTACAACACATTTTGCTGTTAATTTACAACATATGTTTCTGTAGAACTGATCGATCTTGCTGTATGATCACAGTGGCTGTTACTGTATGACTACTCTGAATTGTTCTGTAAAATTACAGTGGTTCACCTCCTGTAGATTTACAGCAAAATGTACTGGAACCAAAGTTGCCAAGGGATTTTGCTGTAAAATAACCCTGCCTACTTCTTACAGTGTAGTACATTTAAGTGGATAAAGACAGATCTATAGAAGAAAGATGCACAGTGAACATGAAACGTTGGGAATTGTGCATGGATATTGAAGTATTGATGAGGTAGATTTTATAATGACATTATACGTCAGTAATGTCTATATTCCATATCAGTTAGCATAAGACCAAAACATATTCATTGTTAAGACACAGCATATATTATTCCTATTTATCATATTCATTGTTGGAGCCCCACACGAGTGGGAGCACCATATTCAAGCAATACTAAATGAAATCAACCAAATGTAAATTCCTTTCTTTTCTTTTTAGGTATGTGCCACGATATGCGATCCATGGGGATGTACATCATTTCTGGAGTCTTCTAGGGTTTGTACCTCTATTTAAATTAGACCTATAGCCTTCATTCCAACCAATCAAGGGGATATCAACTGCAGCAATTTTATGGAAAGTTTGTTTGAACAAAGATGACCAAAGACAGTCGAACCTGGTATTATAATACTGCTTTAAGGATAAGTTAAAGTCTCAACTGCAAGACAATGATGAATGTCTGAATTCCTCGATGGCCCGCGGACATAAAACTAAACAAACAAACAAGCAAGACAGTGAAGTAGATTTGATGTGTCTTAAGGTGGTACGCTAGCTGCCAGGGTTTGATGAAAATAATTATCAACATTCTTGCAATAGAGTAGGTTGGCATCAAAGGGTTCATAATGCAGAACACAAGCATATGGAACCCTACAAAAAACCCAGATGTGATGAAGCACCTGGCAACGGAAGAAGGTTGCTGCAAAGTCTCCTAACATAAAAGAGCTACCGGTTATAAAACAATATCAATACCAGTTTGTATTAACATCAGTCTATATTCAGACTATCATCCTTGTAGGGTAGGGTCTGTAGAGACTGGGTAGTATTGATGTCTTTGTGTGAAGAGTCTGTATTATATATTTGACCCAGTGCACTCGTGCACTGTAGTCTTAGGTGCCACTTTCCCACAAAATTAAGACGCTATTTGTCAAATTTCAGCAGCTTTTTTAAAGGCTTTTTAGCTCTTACTTGCTGAAAAAAGGAATCACATCCAATCCCTCAGACACTTAAGTTTAAATACCTGGTGGAAATTCTTTTTTTAATTGTGTTAAAAGAAGTTATTAGCTTTTTACTGGAATAAGTTTTTGACTCAGGAAGCCATGAATCAGAAATGCATTGCACCCAATGGGAGGACAGTCAAATACACAGCCCTTCTTTTTTTGACTTTCACTCTAACACATAGAGTTCAATGAGGAACCTGAGGTGAGACACTTTTGGTATGTGTGGTATGCAATAGACTTAATATTAAACAAACAAAGGAATGTAAAGAGGGAAAGGGTCCCATGCATACATGACATGGCCCCAAGCTTACAGACTGAACTCACTGTCCAGAACTGAAGCAGAAAATTCTTTTAACATGGCAATCCTTGAAGGTCATGGTATCTTGGGCTGTGAGGAAAATTTGTCACCTCATGCCACAGGTGGTCCACCCCGCCCACCATGCTCTGTCCACAGTCTGTACTATGGACTATGGCCTCCAGGGACAACTCCAGAGACAGTTCCAGAGACAACTCCAGAGACAGTTTCAGAGACAGCTCCAGAGACCATTCCAGAGATGAATCCAATGACAGTTCCAGAGACGAATCCAGAGAAAGTTCCAGAGACGACTAGATTATACTTTACCTTTTATATATATGTCACACCACCTTTGATTTTCAATGATTCAGCCCTGGGTATTTGTGTTGAGAACACACATTCAATTTTCTATTGACTTAGATTAGAGAATTATATTAATGATATAAGTATGGTTAGTTCAACTCAGATTTTGAATTCCAGATTTTTACTCAGATGTTATGCCGATAAAAGATGACAACTCCCATATAATGTTCAGGGACATGTGAATTGTAAAGACAGCATCAATAACTTTATGCAAGGCTTCCTACATTTAGATGATCCATTGATCTCTGACAGAAGTCCAATAGCTCAGTAAATATAAAATTTTCTGTATTAATATTGCACTGGGTCATCTGTGTTCAGAAACACACTACAGCTAGTTATCCCTGTGTACTGAATCTGTATGGGCCTCGTGCACACAAGATGGAGCTAGACACGCCACTGGGAAGCACCATGTGTGGTGTTATGTGTCTTAACCCTTTTAAAGCCACATAATCCCTTCAGTTTTATTTTCCTTTGGAGCATTGTGGTAGTGGCAATAGGTCTGGACAGTTCTCTCATGCCAATAATTCACTGTGACATGCAGATTGTGAATTGCACTTTTCATGAAAATCCCTTTACACAATATTGAATGATGTCAGTTAATTTAGACCCCCCTCCTTTATAAGTCAAATGGACCACTCCCTTCATATTATCTTTTACATCAAATACCCTGCACCAAAGGTGCTTCAAAATATATATAGCCCTGGTAACGACTCTTAACAAGCCCTAAATACCCCGACCCCCTCTCATTTGTAATTGGTCCCTTAGGCCAACTGGATAAGGATCCTGCAAAGACAAAAACAACCTGATCCCACCCATTAGCAGTATATTAGCTCTGAGTAAACAGCACCATGTGTCTTCACTACCAGAGCCATCAAAATAGAGAAAATGTAAAAAGGAAAAGGCAAGAATAAATTATTGCATGTTGCAGGGTTGGATGTCGACCATTCTATCTCCCCAGAGCACGCCACAGTTAGCCCTAGCCGTCTCTATATCCTAATATCTTGATCATTGGCTCAGGACCCTCCTAAGTTTATACCGCTGGGTAGGCGGTGCTCGGTTAATTTTTTTTTCTTCAATAATTCATAAAAAATAGAAAATGTCAATGGTTTATATTGAAAATACTCATGCATGTCATAAATTTCATACTAAAGATATATATTGTTCAAAAATGTCCAAAAAATGTATGTTTTCCCTTTCAAAATCAACATTTAAAAAAAGATAACCCTCACAAAAAGAGACAACTACCCATCCACCTCCTCATAGACTCAGCTCCCTCTCCGGCACCAGACCAAAAATGTCTCTCTTTGTTCTTATATAATGGCCTTCACCTTGGTGACAACCGTCTGAATTTTAAGACGGTTGTCTCCTATAAGCTGGTGGTGGTGCACTTTTGTGTCAAGTTGACACTAGTCCTGAGCCCTCTGTGCAGCAATGCACATCGCCCAATTTTCTCTCTGCCTGCTACCAGTTGGAGTGGAGGCTGTGTTTGTATAGAAAGGGCTTGTTGGGAAAGCCAATGGGTACACAATAGACTCTGCTGGGTGGAGCTGTTATCGTTAGCTTCTGAAAGCCACTGTCAACATCCAGCTTGAAAACAGACAGGGCTCCAGGGTACTTTTCCCGATAGATGGTTAGGGAGTAATCATTTTTTAACAAGAGGGGGGGGGGCTGGTGGGTTTGCGCGCAGACGCGCAAAAAAAATTTCGACCCCCCCTCTCGAGGAGGTAAAGTTTTTTCAACCCCCCCCATAAGGGACAAAAATCGTGCGCGAACGTCCCCTTCTAGCCTATAGTAACGCACGGGGTTTTCCACTGAAAACAGGTGAAATTATTTTGACCCCCCCATCAGAGGTATTGAAAAAATTCTGACCCCCCCCCCGGTCAAGGGGTTGAAAAAATTCTGACCCCCCCTCAAACCCACCGCCCCCCTGTTGTTAAAAAATGATCACTCCCTTACTCCGACTCAAAAACTAACTCAAAATAGTGGAATTGATTAACAGAAGTTGATGGAACTCATTGGAAGTGGACTTCCGTATTTTAGAGAGACTCCAACATTTTACTGTAAAGAATCGGTGTAGAGTACATCAATTTTTTACTGCGAACATCTTGATCTTGTCTAATTGTCATTTGGAATTCCCATTCATTAGCAAAAGTCACATTGCTGCTCAGTAGAATGCACAGGGCCTTCAGGAGAATCCATTACTTATTGACAGAAGGGGATGGGATGGGCGGCAAACTCCCATTAGAGATTTTGGGGGAAATGACGAGGGGGTTAAAATATGCCGTGCTTTTAGCCTATGTGATCATGGGCCAAAAATCCATCCCCCAACCCTTTCTTCCCACTTTTCGTCAAGAATGTCAACACCCTTAGTTAGTGTCACATGAGGTCGTTGCACCCATCTTACTCGTTTGTCAGCAGCACCTATCAGCTTTAGTGTATTGATCTTTGGACGAGTTCTGAGACTGGGACCAGGGACTGGCCTGAGAATAGGCCTGACTCTGTGGGACTCTTATGTAAGCGGCAAGATGAAGGGCGCAGCTCTACAGGAAGTGCCCCTACTTAACCCTGTATAAAGCAGTGGCGGATTTAGAGGGGGGGGGGGGCGTTTTGCCCAGTATACTTAAGAGTTTAACTACATATTTTGGATCCCAAAATTTTTCCAAAAATAGTGGGTGTGCCCCCTCCTTTTGGGCCGCGCCCCCTCCTTTTCAAAATCCTGGATCCACCACTGGTACGGAATACATGGCGCTTAAATGCAGTATGCACATAGCATCATCATGATGCATGAATGCACATCTGCTAATCTAGTCTACACGCCAGGGCTGCATTGATGCATCATGCCGAATCTACAGGATCAATACACTGAATGCAGTCACGGTAGTCCTAGTCTACTCACCAGGGCTGCATTGGTACATCATGCCGACCCTTTAGGATCGATACACTGCCAAAGGGTTGGCATGATGCACAAATGCAGTGCTAGTGAGTATAGGCTCATTGTGACGAAAGAAAAACCTGGACCTGAAGTCTCATGTGACCCTTAATTAAAGGTTTTCAGGCATCCGTGGTTTACACAACAAATGTAAGAGCTGGAATGGTAGGGAAGGTCACACTGAAAAATGATTTCTAAAAGTGCTTTGGTTGCAACAGTGTCGACTTTGTGCTCCGAATTTAAGCTTTGGTTGCAAAAGTGTCGACTTTGTGCTCCTAATTTAACCCTTACTTTCCAAGTGTTCATTTATCCCCATTTGGAATATTTATGTAGTGAATTGGTGTCAGGTGAATGACAAGGAAAGAAATTATTAGTCACGTAAAAAACCCAAAAAACTCATAAAGCTTCATGTCACAGTAAATGTATACCCCGTATACACATGTGAAGTCAGCTGTCTGTTGGGTTGTATGCAGTGGGTTTTAACTACAGCACAGATTGGGACTATCGTTAGATGGCGTGTCATGCTTTCACCACTAAGCCTCCTGCCTTGATCTAAATTGGTATATGAGAAGGGCCCTTAGGTTTGCCCATATGTCACATTAGGGCTGGTGCCTAGGTATTAGGGTGGAATGATGTCAGCTTAAGTGTCCTTACTGCCATGATCAGTAGCTATGTCAGATATATTCTGTCATGTTAGACTACTGACTGTGAGTGTGTGCAGCAAGTAGAGGCTGGTTCTTGCTTGCTATCTGAGGGTGAGACAACCGTGAATATGTGCAGTCTATGGCTATTGATAGCCAGTTCAATATTTCTACACACCACCCTACAGCCCAAATATTCGATATAATCAATAAGGATTCACAAATGTGTAACTATAGCCATTCATAGTGACACAATATCGGCTTAACAAAAAGGGGTGAATTTTCAGACATGGATTATGTGCTAATGTTGCATACATACACAAAGGTGCATGAGTATTGGAAACCAGTTAGGGTCATCACACGAAGCGAAGCTTTGTATTTATTTCATGTTATTTTGGTCAGATATGTTCCAAAATACATTCATTTGGCAAGATAAATGAATTTTAATATCTTTAAATGAGCATTTAGGGTGTTTTCATGGGCTGTGGAATACCGGGCTGGGTTATCTCACAGGGGGTGTGAGATACAGAGCTCCCATGTTAAACCTATGGGGGCGTCCGTATTTCAATGGTTCCAACATGAAATAAAAAACGTTCCCAACGCTAGGGCGCGGCTTATACGAGGGTATTTGACAATATAGAACTGTATCAAATTTAAGTTCAAGGTGCGGCCTTTATCCTCAGGGTGTCGCTTATACAAGGGTGTGGCTTATGCGTGAGAATTTACGTTATCACTCCATGAAAAGTCTCCCCTTCGTACAACATGGTTCTACAGTGGCAGTTGATACGTGGAAGGATATTGACTCGTTGGTATTTGGCAGGAGATAAAGCCTTAATACCAAGACAGTTATTGGTATTCTTGTCATGAACTGTCAGGGACCCTGATTGCTGTGAGGGGCATCCCCCGACACAGTGACGTCACACGTTGAGTTATCTTATATCAGTGTAGTCTATACCACTTGTGTCTGTGATGCTGATATTTGTAGGTGGTGCCACTCTATGTATACAGTCAATTATGTCTGAATATGCTCATGGCTTTGATTTGACATACATGTGTGCATGGGATTGCAAAGTTCTGTTTTGGAAATTAATATTTAGTTAAAGTGACTAGTGGATTAATTATCAGCCAATGAAATAATCAGGCTATGGAATAATCCCAACTATTCATTGCAGGCTTCCAGGGGCAGCTGCTACCCATCTGATAGTTCTTATCAGTGATAACTCACTGGGTTAAGATCCAGCAATGTCCGCGCCTATTGGACAATGTGCTCACCTCGGAGAGTCAGGCATGTGGTGTTTCCTCAAAAACACTAAAAGGACTTGGCTTATAAAATGCTTGTTTTCAACTTGTATGGCCAACTCTATAGGCACAGTACTATAGATAGGGGAATGTAGTAGGCTACTTCTGAAGCAGAACCTCCTGTATTGTTACAGGATAACACATCCTATGTAGTTACAGGGCTATACGTGACTATAGTGAAGAGAGGGGGTGGCTTGGCACATGGTTGATGGTGTAATGTATAATGACCTCATGCCATTCCCCTTACTGCCACCGTTATATAAGCACACTGAGGTAAGGACAGAATAATGATGTACATAATTACGAATTGATCGGAATAGTGCATAATCCTGATGTTTATAAAACAGTCTACATACACACACTTGAGGATGTTGCCAGCTACTTCAGATGTGGAAATGCCCAAGCTTTCTTGCTAGCGGCATATTATTGACCATAATAGTAATTGTAATCTTCATTTACCTATGAACAATCAAGATAGGTGGTCAAAGGTAGGTAGAGGGTAAGAATTTAAATGTGATTGCGCTCATTGTGCGGCTCCATTGCTTGATCTGGTACTAGGGAGATGCTGATAACAGCAGCCATGATGGGTACCAGTTGCACCCTAGAGAAATGTGTAATGAATGGAGGGAATTGTCTGAAAGGGTACCACAGCATGGATCCCTGTGTAGAATCTCGGGGGTAAGGGTTAAATCTATGCCATAGTATAGTAGTATATAAAGCATAGGCGAACAGATCATAGTTTTGTTTCATATGCCCTAATCAAAACCAGTAGCCAAACGGTCAAATTGAACTTTGTCCCGGAACCAAGGCCAAAAATTTAGTGTTGAGTTAATCGATGTCCAGCATGTATAGCTCGTCATAATGAGATCGGGTTCAGAATTAATCAAGCAGCCCAGTTCACATATTTCAGAGCTAATTCATCATTCTCGTTTAACTTTAAAATGATTAAGGCAGGATAAAAAGGACAACAAGGTTTATACCTCGCCATAACATTTTCTTCTCCTGGTTAAGCCCTGGATATATTTCATTGTTGTTGCAGACAGACAGAAAATAACCAGAACATAACGTTGTCTGATATTGGCATTGGCCTGATATATGCCCACCCCCCACCCCTGTGTCACACATCCTGGGATTGAGTACTACCTCCCATGCCATATACAACGTGTGCAATTTGCTTCCAGAAACAGTTATGACAAGGCCTCACGTCAGCACTGTGTAAACAAAGAGAACTATTTTGTCCATAACAGTATATATGTATGGGGCCAAAGGTTTTGCTATATATAGGTATAAAAATAGCAGCGGAGAGAGAAAAACAAAATTTTTGGGCCGTCAGGGTGAAATGCGCCTATAGGGGGATTTTTAGTACTGGTTTTGGCCACCAGGGGGCAGTATATGTGTAAAGCTGAAAAGTATACCAAATATTGCTTTAGACCAATTTTTGATAGGGAATTCAGTATTTATTGCCATGGCAACATAGATAATTGACATGGCAATTTCTGGTTTCTATGGAATTTACTTCATTACTCCAAATGGGAGGTTTTACCACTAATGTTTTGGAAATTTCATAAGGAACTCAGAACTGCAGACTGCAGACCTGAAAAAGTCCCTCTAGAACCAATTTTATAAATACATCACATTCTTTGATCATTTTTCAACAAAACTGTACCTTCCTATTATCATTATTAATTTTATGATAAGTTATGATGCATTTGGAGCTTATGTGACATTTTTAGTCGCCATACACACCAACCTCAGTTTGACAAGGAATTACAGCAAAACTAACGGATATTTTAGCTCAAGATATCTCACTTTAAAGCCTGTGACTTTAAAAAGTTGTTCTTCCCTTTCAAGGAGGAAGCGAAAGAGCTCATTTTCATGCGGTTGCTATGATGTGAACATTTAACTGAGAGTGACAATAGAAACGTATGTTTACATGATTTATGAATGATCAAGCCTCGGCTATTGGTTCATCAACTTAATCGTGATACCGTGTGTAGGAATTCTAAATGGTAATGGTTTAATGATTCTTTGTTACACGTAAATGTCCATTCTTTTCACGGGAATTGAATTGATAAAACCTTTTCGGTTAAAAAGTCCTCCCAAGAGGACTTTCGCGAAACACCCTATCGTGGACTTGCTAATTTAAGAGCCATGTATACATGTAAAAAACTGGCTGAAGCGCCCACTATTTCATGCCATGACCACAAGGGATACCACGTAGGGGTGATGGGGAAGGATTTGAGGGAAAGATTTGTGTCCATGAGTATCAGTATATATTAGGTTATAACTTATGATTTTAATCAATTCACTTTCATAGAGATCTGAACAGGTCTACTTGGTCAAGACTTGCACATGTAAGTAGTACAGGGAAAGTTGAACTAGGTTTTGGTTGACAGGCAACCCCCCCCCCCTCAACAGCTGCCCAATGAAGCGTGGAGGAATGGGTTACAGCTTTGAGGTGAATAGTCATGAACAAACACTCGTTTTTATGCAATTCTTGTGAAAATCTGTCGACATGGGCTAGATGCACACACTGAAAGTATTTATGGCTCAACATCTCAAGAATCCCACCTTGGTTGGCCTATGCACCTATGTGTGCAGACTCATTGTCTCATATCAAAATGTGGAAAGTGGGAGGTTTAAAAGTATTTATTTCACTAATGGGGCTTTCTGAACACTCTATTCAGCTTCAGGACGGTATCGAATTGAGTTTTAAATATTTCACAGGGTGTGTGTGGGAAACACATGTAGAGCTGTAATTAATTGATTTTAGTTGGAACCCCATCATGTCATTTCAATGTACTGGCACGCCTCACAAACAGCGAATTGCCACCATTTGTACAGAGACTGTAGTGTATTGGGCTGGGGGTAATGTCGATCCTGATCAGCTTGTATACCCGAATTGAACTCACAAGAAATAGATTCAAGTTGGAACCCTGCTACCTTAAAATGGCTTAAATACACGATCTACCAGCTGAGGATGGGGACCCACTTATGTGGAAAAGGTGAGGTGTAAACCCCACAATCAGTCTTCATCAGCACATCCTCTGCCATAGTACATAGTATCGTAGTATAGTTTGGAGTTTGTTTAGAAGGATTCAGTAGCCTACACATAGCATAAAGCTGCACATGAGGCCTGTTTTGTAGAAAGGTGTGAAGTGGATCTTAGTCACACGCCCAAACAACATCTGGGGCCAGTCTGGTATTGTAGCAAAATCCAGGCTTGCCCGAAGGTGACTTCTGGTAGCTAAAACCAGAGTTCACTTGGGCTTTATCGCGTGAATAGTGAGTAATAGATGTTTCGACAGCGAAGGTCATATTTATAGCGAGAACTACATTACACAATTTCACAGAGGAATGTGCCGGTGCCTGAGCATATACATGGGTACCACAAACATCTGAGGGGATAGGAAGGAGGAGATATAGACCCTTCTTAGGTGGGCTAGGGAAGCCCCATCGTGCTAATAAGCCATACAAAGCCTGGGCCAAAGAAAGGTTTGTTTCCAGTAACCCGACCGACCCTAGCAAAACAGGGCCGATCTTTTTTAGCAGGACAATAAAGCCTACTTAGTACTATGAACTACAGCCTTTTGTTTTAGGCTGTAAATTCTTTAATAATGGTCCAATTTGTAAGCTGTAAAAAACAAAATATAGCCCAGGTCAGCGCCCCAAGGTTGCAGACAGATTAGAAAAAAATGTGAGGGAGTGCGGGAAGCATTGAATTGTTGCATTGTCTTGCATACCATTGCAATCAGACATTTTGTCCGGTAGTCTGCTAATTTCTGCTGGCTTAGCAAGAGTTCAGGGATGTGATTTCTTCTACATCTGTAGGATTTTCTACTCTTCAGGGTCAAAAGGTTGACCCTCGAGTCGTGATTTTCACAGATCCAATGAGACTTGTTGGAACTTTTTAACATTTATGGGATATTTTGAGACCATGAATTTACAAATGAGCCGCAGACATGTTGTCTGAACAAGGTTCCTAAATATTGGCCAAAATGAAATCACATCCCTGGAGCTGGTGGGGGAGGGGGGCAAAACCCAAAAAACTTGACAGTGGAGGTAGGGGTTAAAACTAAATATGGGCAATTCAACAAATATTTTATATCCTCGCGTATAAGACGTGGCTTATATACTTAAATTACACCCTCTGCGTCCTATAGGATATAGCCCAACTTAGGGTGCATCCTATATGCGAGGATTATACACTATAGAACAGTTCCAAATTGATCAAAATGTGACCCCAGATCCATCTTATACGGTATTGTTTAAGTCTGGGTGCGTCCTGTACATGAGGGGCATCCTATACGCGAGGATTTACGGTAGTATTCATCGCAACATGCCATTCCACATCTGTATACAATTTTTTATCAATCAGTTCTCAGTGGGAGGGGGGGGGGCATGATCATTTTTATCATAACGGCAGGGTGTCTGGAAAAAAAATTTTGGTACACAAAAATCCATGTACCCCCACCCTTCTGCTGGTAATAAATGACCCGTCCCTCTTTTTTTAACAACAAGGGGGTTGGTGGGTTTGCACCCCACTGAGGGCCATAAATCGTGTGCAGGCGCTCCATTTTAACCTATAGTAACGTGCAGGCTATTTACTGGAAATATGTGAAATTATTTTGACCCCCCGGGCCACATATTCTCCTCAACCCACCTTGAAGTTACCTTTGTTTTGATATATAACATGCCTATATTGACAAGGACGAAGCTTCCTCTTAGGTAAGGTAAGGGCAAGCTTACAAAAAAAAACGAAAAAAAAAAGACCTACCGACCCTAGCATTTCAATTCATGTTACTGGAAACACAACTTTTTTGCCTTATATAAAATCTGACGATAGAGGGCTAGTGGACAATGGGTATTATAGGCCTACTCATTCGCCTTGTTCTAGGGCCTGTGACTATTTATGATAATATAGCCCTACATTACAGAGTTATGGCCAGCCTCATGCATGGTCTGTACTGGTCTGCCACAATGAATTTCTCTGCCTCTCAGGGTAGTGCATTGCTTCATACCCCACACCCACCCTCTTTGTCCGCTACCCACCCACCCACTTAGGCTCTCAGTAAAGTGGAATATATTGGCCATTAATGTCACCTGGGATAGACATAACCCGTTTTATACCCCTTACAAGCCTTCTCAGAATGCTAATTCTCTTGTTACATGGAATTACTTTCAAGTACCAGGCGCAAGGCATTATTGCCGTTCATTCTTAGGAATGAACGGCTATAGGAGGGGACCCATTCTTAAATACAAGCTCTCATAGTGGTGCTTCCTCGCTCTCCATGTATAATCCTGTCATAGGTACAGTATTGAGTATGCCTATACCTGGATTAAAATCTGCAAATCAGTCAAGCATAGAAGTGGTGGCAGTGGTGGTGTTGGTGGACCTGTTATTGTAGACCCTGGGGACAGAGTGGTGGTAGCCCTGGACACCTCAGGCAGAGCCATAGTATATAGTATATATACCCCCCCCCCCCCCACACACCCACCTCTGAATAGTGGTGGTGGCTGTGCTCCTGTGGTGGCCCCATACCTGCCTGCCACCACCTCCCCCAGCACCATGTGGTTCTCTTCTGCTGGTGGTGCATTTCTCAGCACCACTGACTATTAACCCACTAAAGGCCAACTACATGTATATTTATGTATACATGTACACATAAGTATGATGCACTTTTTTAGGAGTTTTAAGTGGCGTGGCATTGGATTATTTGGAGTCTTGGGACCGTTTTCCATGTGTGTCGGCCATCTTGGTTTTTGGAAACACAGGGATCCAGGCCATATATGGTCAATTTTGATCTTAAAAAGTTATCAGATGGATGTTAGTGACCATTGGGACACCTCAACTACCCAATTTTATTGTTTGCCATGTGTGTCAGCCATCTTGGTTTTAGGAAACACAGGGATCCAGGTCATTTGTGGTCAATTTTGATCTTCAAATGTTATCAGATGGATATTAGTGACCATTGAAAGACCTCAACTACCTAATTCTATTGTTTTCCATATGTGTCGGCCATCTTTGTTTTAGGATACACAGGGATCCAGGCCATACATGGTCAATTTTGATCTTCAAAAATTATCAGATGGATGTTAGTGACCATTGGGAGACCTAAACTAGCCTATTTTATTGTTTTCCATGTGTGTCGGCCATCTTTGTTTCAGGAAACACAGGGATCCAGCTCATATATTGTCAATTTTAATCTTCAAAAGTTATCAGATGGATGTTAGTGACCATTGGGACACCTCAACTAGCTAATTTTATTGTTCTCCATATATGTCGGCCATCTTTGTTTTAGGAAACACAGGGATCCAGGCCATATATATGGTCAATTTCGATCTTCAAAAGTTATGAGATGGATGTTAGTGACCATTGGGGAACCTGAACTACCCAATTTTGTTGTTTTCCATGTGTGTCAGCCATCTTGGTTTCAGGAATCACAGGGATCCAGGTCATATATGGTCAATTTTGATCTTCAAAAGTTATGAGATGGATGTTAGTGACCATTGGGGGACCTCAACTACCCAATTTTGTTGTTTTCCATGTGTGTCGGCCATCTTGGTTTCAGGAATCACAGGGATCCAGGTCATATATGGTCAATTTTGATCTTCAAAAGTTATCAGATGGATGTTAGTGACCATTGGGAGACCTCAACTAGCCTATTTTATTGTTTTCCATGTGTGTCGGCCATCTTTGTTTTAGGAAACACAGGGATCCAGGTCATATATGGTCAATTTTGATCTTCAAAAGTTATAAGATGGATGTTAGTGACCATTGAAAGACCTGAACTACCTAATTCTATTTTTTTCAATATGTGTTGGCCATCTTTGTTTTAGAGAACACAGGGATCCAGGCCATATATGGTCAACTTTGATCTTCAAAAATTATCAGATGGATGTAAGTGACCATTGGGAGATCTAAACTAGCCTATTTTATTGTTTTCCATGTGTGTCGGCCATCTTTGTTTTAGGAAACACAGGGATCCAGCTCATATATTGTCAATTTTAATCTTCAAAAGTTATCAGATGGATGTTAGTGACCATTGGGACACCTCAACTAGCTAATTTTATTGTTCTCCATATATGTCGGCCATCTTTGTTTTAGGAACCACAGGGATCCAGGCCATACATGGTCAATTTCAATCTTCAAAAGTTATGAGATGGATGTTAGTGACCATTGGGGAACCTCAACTACCCAATTTTGTTGTTTTCCATGTGTGTCGGCCATCTTGGTTTCAGGAATCACAGGGATCCAGGTCATATATGGTCAATTTTGATCTTCAAAAGTTATGAGATGGATGTTAGTGACCATTGAAGACCTCAACTACCTAATTCTTTTTATTTTTTTCAATAAGTGTCGGCCATCTTGGTTTCAGGAATCACAGGGATCCAGGTCATATATCGTCAATTTTGATCTTCAAAAGTTATGAGATGGATGTTAGTGACCATTGAAAGACCTCAACTACCTAATTCTTTTGTTTTTTTCAATATGTGTCGGCCTTCTTTGTTTTAGGAAACACAGGGATCCAGGCCATATATGGTCAACTTCAATCTTCAAAAGTTATCAGATGGATGTTAGTGACCATTGGGACACCTCAAGTACCTAATTTTATTGTTTTCCATGTGTGTCGGCCATCTTGGTTTTCGGAAACACAGGGATCCAGCTCATATATGGTCAATTTTGATCTTCAAAAGTTATGTGATGGATATTAGTGATCATTGAAAGACCTCAACTACCTAATTCTATTGTTTTCCATATGTGTCGGCCATCTTTGTTTTAGAAAACACAGGGATCCAGGCCATATATGGTCAACTTTGATCTTCAAAAATTATCAGATGGATGTTAGTGACCATTGGGAGACCTAAACTAGCATATTTTATTGTTTTCCATGTGTGTCGGCCATCTTTGTTTTAGGAAACACAGGGATCCAGCTCATATATTGTCAATTTTAATCTTCAAAAGTTATCAGATGGATGTTAGTGACCATTGGGACACCTCAACTAGCTAATTTTATTGTTCTCCATATATGTAGGCCATCTTTGTTTTAGGAAACACAGGGATCCAGGCCATATATGGTCAATTTCGATCTTCAAAAGTTATGAGATGGATGTTAGTGACCATTGGGGGACCTCAACTACCCAATTTTGTTGTTTTCCATGTGTGTCGGCCATCTTGGTTTCAGGAATCACAGGGATCCAGGTCATATATGGTCAATTTTGATCTTCAAAAGTTATGAGATGGATGTTAGTGACCATTGAAAGACCTCAACTACCTAATTCTTTTCTTTTTTTTTCAATATGTGTCGGCCATCTTTGTTTTAGAAAACACAGGGATCCAGGCCATATATGGTCAACTTTGATCTTCAAAAATTATCAGATGGATGTTAGTGACCATTGGGAGCCCTCAACTAGCCTATTTTATTGTTTTCCATGTGTGTCGGCCATCTTTGTTTTAGGAAACACAGGGATCCAGCTCATATATTGTCAATTTTAATCTTCAAAAGTTATCAGATGGATGTTAGTGACCATTGGGACACCTCAACTAGCTAATTTTATTGTTCTCCATATATGTCGGCCATTTTTGTTTTAGGAAACACAGGGATCCAGGCCATATATGGTCAACTTCGATCTTCAAAAGTTATCAGATGGATGTTAGTGACCATTGGGACACCTCAAGTACCTAATTTTATTGTTTTCCATGTGTGTTGGCCATCTTGGTTTTCGGAAACACAGGGATCCAGGTCATATGTGGTCAATTTTGATCTTCAAAAGTTATCAGATGGCTGTTAGTGACCATTGGGACACCTCAACTAGCTAATTTTATTGTTCTCCATATATGTCGGCCATCTTTGTTTTAGGAAACACAGGGATCCAGGCCATATAGCTCACATATCCATTATCAGCTGGGGGCCGCCATTAGACCCCGACGGCACTATGACTAACACCTTCAGCCCCCGACTCCGCAGTATATGCCAGGGATGCCTCCCATTGGTCAATAATACAATAGCCATGTGCCGTATATGGTCAACTTCGATCTTCAAAAGTTATCAGATGGACGTTAGTGACCATTGGGGGACCTGAACTACCCAATTTTGTTGTTTTCCATGTGTGTCGGCCATCTTTGTTTTAGGAAACACAGGGATCCAGGTCATATATGGTCAATTTTGATCTTCAAAAGTTATGGTTAGTGACCATTTGGACACCTCAACTACCCAATTTTATTGTTTTCCATGTGTGTTGGCCATCTTGGTTTTTGGAAACACAGGGATCCAGGTCATATGTGGTCAATTTTGATCTTCAAAAGTTATCAGATAGATGTTAGTGACCATTGGGACACCTCAACTACCTAATTCTTTTGTTTTCCTTGTGTGTGGGCCATCTTGGTTTCAGGAATCACAGGGATCCAGGCCATATATGGTCAATTTTGATCTTCAAAAGTTATCAGATGGATGTTAGTGACCATTGGGACACCTCCACTACCTAATTCTTTTGTTTTCCTTGTGTGTCGGCCATCTTGGTTTAAGGAATCACAGGGATCCAGGCCATATATGGTCAATTTTGATCTTCAAAAGTTATCAGATGGATGTTAGTGACCATTGTGACACCACCACCACCAATACCACCACCACACTACTCCCAACCCTCACACACATTCCTTATTTGCATATTTTAATCCAGGCATAGGTTTACTCCATACTATAGCAATGGGGCAGGATTTTACATGGAGAGCGAGGAAGCACCACAATCAGAGCATATATTTAAGTATAGGTCCATTCCAAAGGCCATAGAGTTCATATATAATGATCTTTTTTCCTTGGATCATCATAGGAATATGCACGGCATTACAGCATTGCTGTTTACTTTCCTGAAAGTATGTTATAGATTAATAAATTGCAAAACACACAACATATGAAGGGCTTTTAGATTCCGTATTAAAATAATATTTGTTCTGAAAATTTTGATCTACTATCATATTAAAAATGTTGTAAATCAATTCTATACTTCTTAGAACATGATATGAATATGCACGGCATTACAGCTTTGCTGTGTTTACTTTGCCGAAAATATGGGATAAATTTCTAATCCGGGAAACGCACTGCAATTTAACTGCTTTTAGAATTGATATTAAACTCAGAATTGATCGTCAAATTTAAATATGAAACCCTAATATCTTGATCATAGATGACAGATCCTAAATTGAATCCTCTCAATTGCATCCTTAACACGGGCCTCTTGATCATAGATCTTAGATTCTAAATTTTCAATTGAATCCTTAACATAATCTCCTAACCATGGACCCCTTGTAGTCTATACTTACTATATCGACCCTTCCTCGGGGGGGGGGGCAAGATGTTGGACAAGAATTGAGAGAGCAGTCGGATTCCATAATCATAGGCATTTATCAGCGATATCATTCGGGGCCCAGAAATACCCCCAACCCCGCCATTTCCCTCTCCTCCCCTTAATTCTGATATATATATATATATATATATATATATATATATATTTATATATATATATATATATATATATATATATATATATATAATTGTCATCGAACGATGATCCACTCATTCATATCAGAAGATGGGCTTTTAGCAGAGACTAATCTGATATACAATATTCTCTAAGGCTATTCTGTTTCTCCCTGGGACCAGTGTTACAAGTCTGCTTCCCCTGACGACGACAACACAGCAGCAAGCCCACGCCTCGATCCCCCCTACCGCTCCTGCAGGGTCTGCACCGTGTTTTTACAGAGTATAACACTATTGATGCTACTCATGTAAGCCACCTTCATGTCAAATTCTCCTCATAACCCTTTTAGGGTCGCTAAATGCATTAATGCATCATGCTCATTGGTCATCATGAATGTAGCCCTGGCGATTAACTCCAGGGCTACATTCATGCATCATGCCGATCCTACGGGGCTTAAAATTACACACCCGGATCATTGGCATTATGTGTTAGCCCCAGATTTACCTTTTTCAGCGGTGTCTTAGCCGCCATCTTGGATTACGCAATGTTACGTAACATTATGACATATTATGCTATAATTGTTAATTATAAATCCATAATTCATATTGATCTGATTATTAATGTCTCATTAACATGATATTATATTAATTCTCATATTGTCAAGCGAAATGCCCACCAGGTGGTGGCCCTGTGCTAGGACTTCTTATTATGCAACCATAGCCTATTGGCCCATGTAATGACCAATCACTGTACTGATATGATAATTACCTGGATCACGTGGGTGGCCAGCATGTGCAAGAGCATGATTTAACATGAAACAAGCCGCGCTGACCAGACACTTAGACTCCAGGCGTACTGCCATTAATAAAAGCCATCTTCATCCAACTGGACATCACAAGACTCACTTATTCATCCAAAGTAGCCATTAAGAGCCTACATATGGTCCAATGGAGCAGACTCGACAGCACTTCATTGGTGCATCATGACGACCAATGGGCATAATGTATCAATGCATTAGCGACCCTTATAACACGGCTGGGCAAAGTCATAGTGCATTATCCTTGATGCTGTGTTCTGATAGTTGGGAATTTAGTTGGGACTTTAGTTGGGAATTTAGTTGGGACTTTGGTTGTGACTTCAGTTGGGACTTCTGTTCTGTTAGGACTTCTGTTCTGTAGGGACGACTATGGGACTTCAATGATTTAGTCAATATATGAAAGTAATTTACTGAACATTTGTCAGCAATTGTGCAATGTATGTCCGTACTAACTCAACATTTCTCAGCAATTACCAGTAGTCCTTATATGTTAGTACTATTTGTTAGCAATAAGTCAAAACTATGGAACTGGGAAATCTTTGGGACATCACCGGGACTTCATTTCAGCTTAGACATCAAAAGATTTAAAAACGCCCTGCCTCACATGTATCAAAACACACGTTCAAATTTTGATACATGTACATATATGGGCTGGACCCTCAATAGGGGTTTATTTGCAGATCAACACAGTAAAAGGTACTCCCGCGAGGGGGTGCGTGGGGATACATCTTACCGTGTTGATCCACATTTACTTGACTCGTTTTTTTATGGATTCCAGACACATTACCATGCAATATGCACAATATAGCATGGCACCTTGTGTTAAATAATATGATGGCAGCATAATGCAGCAATGCAGGGTTGGTATTGAAACTGCATTGATGCATAATACCGAGAATTTGGGGGTAGGATTGACTTAAACCACGGTGACACCTTAGAACAAAGGAAAGAAGGTCTGGTTATTTCATGTAACCCAGGTTTAAGCCAGTTCACCCACAGTTGTGTAGGGTTACTTGGTATAACCACTGCCTCAAGTGGTCAATCTAAGGTGTGAAGGCTTAAGTGGTCAATCCAAGGTGTGAAACACCTTGGATTGACCAATGAGCACTGGTTATACCAAGTAACCCTACACAACTGTGGATTAACTAATACATAATGCAATGCATAAATGTAGCATTTGCAACTGAGTCGCCATGGCTTTATCACAAAGACCAAAGGCTATAGCGTAAGATAGCACCATATCAAAAATTGGGCCTTCAGGGTTTAGTCTTTAAGCTTACCTTCGTGTTTTCATGCACTAGTGTCTTGTTGTCTGAAAGCTCAGGCGTTCGGACTGATTCTATTCAACATTCTATGACATTACTCTATGGGGAAAAGTAAAGAGGTACACTAGGCAAAAAAAAAGTTGTGTTTCCAGTTTCATGCCTAAAATATCTAGGGTTGGTAGGTCAGATTTTTTTTTTTAATTTTTTTTTTAAATTTTGTATAGAAATGCATAGGCAGACATGTTGGATCCTATGATTTTACAGTAGAATTATGAAAAACAAGAAATGTGAAGCACATGTAAAAGATATGAATAACTGCTATGAACTGTATACAAATAAATGAGGACCTAGATAAGCTCCACGAAAAAATTGATGAAAAAATATGAAAATTACATGAAAAATGCCTAAAAATTGCCAAAAAAAAATCACAAAAAAAAAAAAAATTTCAGGATCGGCCCTGTTTTGCTAGGGTCGGTCGGGTAACTAGAAGCAAACCTTTTTTTAGGCCCTATAAATAGTGCCTCTGTATTATTAAGAGGTTGGTGATCAGGGGTGGTCTAAGGGGGGGCACAGGCAAGAATCTTTGGTCGGGGGGCACAGCCAGGGTTCGGCACCACATTTCCTATAATCTAATGAGTTTAATGAAGGCCCAATTTCGGGGGGTGGGGTCGGGGGGGGGGGGCACGTGGCCCCTAGGCCACCGCTACTGGTGATGGGTTCTTTATGCAGATGGACATTTCATTGGAGAGAAAGAAACAACATACACATACATGCGCCAAGAAATAGCCAATAAGGGGGTGGTAATCTTTAAAACAACAGGGGTTGGGGTTGATGCATTGGAAGGGACCAAAACGATTTCAGATCTTTCCAGGGCCAGGGTAGGAAAAATATCACCCCTTTTCAGAGAAAAAGCCTACACCTTACTATAAGGCCTAAAAAGTGTTTTGTTCAGGTAACACTACCTAACTTTTTGGCCCTACCCTAGTAACTTTTTTATGGGCTTTTATGGAAAAAGATCTGACTTTTTGGCACTTATCAAGACATGAAAGAATTTTTACAATCACACACATCAAGTTTACGTTGTATAGGTACGAAAATTTACAGATGGCCTTAGAAAAATTCTCGAAAATAAAAAAATTTCTCTACCTACCTACTCTAATTTTTTTTTTACCCCGTTACCCAAACACATTTTTTAGGCCTGAAATAAAGAAGGAGACCACCATTTTTTAGATCCTTCCAAGGAGGGAACCAAAAGAAATTTCTCGACATGGTGCTACTAACCCCCCCCCCCATTATTTAAAAAAAAATACCGTTCCCTTGGAGGCTTAACTGCACAAACAATGTCATCAGAGCTGTACGACTGCGCCAGTGAGTTGCATTTTTAAGCCATACAACTCAACCATTTATTCCCCCCGTCAATGTTACACGTGTATTACATACCGTAGTAGTGTCTCTTGGTCAGCTTGCTTTATAACCCCTACCCATCAATTCTCTGTGTCATTTCTCCCTATATAGTGCGATCGATATAGCCCCAGTGCCGTTCACCAATTCTCAACTTATTATTCTACTCCCCTCACTTTCTGTGAATCACTCCATCTTTTATTGACGTCTGCACTTGGTCTCGTCTTCCCACGCTTCATCCATTTCTCACCTATACTGGTGAATGACTCGAATGCGCATTCCCCATCATGTCATATTCTTTTACGTCTTTACTTAGCGAAGTTGATATCAAGTATTTAATATTTTCTAATAGTTTCAAGATACAATGATTAAGACGAAGAACCACCTTTCAATTGTTCAATTCGTAGTGGGTTCCTATGGCACAGGGATCAACCATAGGAGTGAGAATAGGAGGGACTTCGTTAAACCGAATAAAAGGTTGTTTCTTTTTCATATAAATTATGCACGAATGATGTTATTTGGGGATTAGGGTAAGGCTCAATTACTGGTTCGGTGATCTTTTCTCTTTGTGTCTAATTGTACTACCATAATGGTTTCTGGCCAATTTGGTGCCGAATGGCTGGGGGCCAAATGGCTGGGGGCCGGATGGACAGGGGGCCGGATGACGAGGGGCTGGATGGCAGGTGCTGGATGGCAGGGGCTGAATGACCTACAATCTACCATAATACCCCAGCTATAAGACGCATCTAACAAACATATACATACATGTAGCTCCCTCATCTAGGAGGAATCCTATTATGCTATATTAGGACGTCACCTTGGACCTGACCTGTACCAGGTTCGGACTAATTTGATGAAGGATATCTTACCAATGAGGTGCACCCATGGTTTTCACTGCCTTACAAATTACAATTTTTATAAGCACTTGGTCTCGTCCATCCTCAGAGGTCGATTCAAGGAAGAGCCAGGGGGCACGTGCCCCCTAGACCCCCTGAAAATAGGACCACATTTTCCTCCTTGTGGCGCCCCTGGACCACCCCTCCGGGACCCCCCCCCCCTGAATCCCCACTTACAACGCGTGCCTTCTACACATTGTATTATGGTACTGATTATCACAGTCTCTGCCATTGATGAAAATATTATGTGTAATGGGTCCTTTATACCGATGTTTGGTACAGGGATCCTGTGATCATATTGTTTGATAAATGGATCTACTGTTTGGTTGTGATTACTGGTGCAACCTGGTAACAGTGCATACAGTGTTAGTATGACAATGCTGAATGTGAATCAAAAACATCTGATAGGATTGGGGCTAAATACAAACACAAAGGGAGGGATTAGAGGGAAATATATTTGACTACATGTATTGCTGTTTTCTTCTCAACCCATCATAGCCGTTGCTTTCTATGTATACATATCGAACTTCCCTTGTGTATTATGATAGTTAAATCACATCGAAAGATCTGTCATGAGCGGTATATTTGGTAGGACTTAGAAAGAGCAGCATCTTCATTGTGAATTGTATCTGGTACGCATAGTAGTTCCCGAGAACCTAGCTTGTAACGGATTTAGGCCCTACTGTTATCCAGAGGTGTACTTTAAATGTGCATCGATACACACGTAAGCCTATATATGCAGACTAAACACACAGAGAGGACGGACAATGTGAGAATTAGGCCCTCTTGAGATGGCCTAGGGAAGCCATCTTCAATGTATATCGGTCCCAGAATCCAATCTAGGAAACGTCAGCAGTGACCATCTCTATTTTATTTCTTATAGAAATATGAGCTAAATGTCAGACCTCCAGCCCCGTAAGTAATCACACGCGCCTCTACAGAGACAATAACATTGTCTAGGCTCCTGGGTTCCTTTTATTGGTCTTTCCAGCCGTTACCTAGTAGTGTCTGACTAACGTCTGGGTGTCATCGTTTTTATCGGGTTTCATTGCCATCTTGTTCTTGTTATTTAGTTTGTGCTTTAACAGAGGTCAACTAGCTACTTAACAAAGACCTGAATGACTTCAAATCAAACGTCTGACTTGAACATATTTGTGTAAATCAATTTTGATAACGAACTCAGTTGCCTGATTTAACTTGGGTAATTTTATCAATGCTTTCACAAATGTCAGTCAACAAGATAGGCCTAATTAATGGTATAATTCAAACAAAATTATAACCTTGCTGGATATTATTGTGTTTTGTATACATGCGATCATAATATCACTATAATGATGGCCATGTTGGTTTTAGAGGATATTTTTCCTGATGGTGATGTTCAGAAATTTACTTTGTTCGAGAGCCTATAGGGCTCTGTTGTAAGGTGCTGCTATCTCACGGTGTACGGCACAGTCTACTGTGCAGCGCAGCACTTACATGGACATACTGCCATCTGATGTAAATAAAATAAACTACTGCTTGTGTTCTGCCTTTGAATCATTGTTTGTATGATACCAAAGGTTATAGTTTATTCAATAAATACCGGGCGTAATGTGTGCTTATAAAGCAAAGAATTTTTTTTTTTCATATTTGAAAAGAAAGGATAACAATTTCCTACAGAGAAAATGGTAAAATTATTATCTTTCAAAGGTTATACCTTTGGCATGGACTTGCTTGTTATACCAGAAGAATATTGAGTAGTCATATTGACAATAGCATAGCTATGCCAGTACAATAATGGTATGGTATTCGGTTAATTATGTCTAATTAGGTTTGTGTCTGTGTTTACAGAAGATGTACCTGATGGGCTGACTATACGGAAGTAGCTCAGACTGCCACCACCAACATGTAAGTAGCTCTACACAATTTGTTCTAATCTTACCTGTCTCATACCAAAACATTTAACCAAGTGGGTGCGGCATTCATATTGCTGGTTTAATTAATGCATCATGGCAATGAAGGGCCAGGAAGCCTTTGAAGCGCCATACATGGTCCTTGATGTGTGTTCAACGTTATAAATTGCTCTTTATCACCGGTAGAAGAATACGAAAGTGAAAGCAAAGGATGAGGGGGGAAAAGATGTGACGCGGTTTTAGAAAAATAAAAAGAGAAACAGATGAAAAGCCTTTACTGGAGGCACAAACACCTGAACACCGACGTCATCATAATGCACGAGAATCAAGGGAAAGTGTATGCTGTGGATGAAATGCTATAGAAAGACAGAGTCGCATCATTCATAAGAAGGCGGACGCCTCTGCCAAATACTCAAGACTTGGAGAGGCATCTCGCCACTCACCGATCCTAAGAATAATTTATCTGGATATGCAAAGCTATTTCCTTATTAGGTACATTTCATATCATGACTGAGGATAGATCTGTGCCTGTTGATTGGTCCAGAAGGACATAGGGTAACCCTTTAAGGAAACGCTATGTGCAAAGGCTATAGTAGCTCTGCTCGGTTATGGAAAAAAAACATAATGTGAAATAGATGAGCAATGAAGAGAAAAATGTACAGAATGGGAACAGAGACACTCATCATCCATGCTGGGAATATCCCCCCAAAAATGGAGAGAATTAAACTGTGAAGATGGAAGTAAGACAACCCATCTTCGACCAAATATCCACAGGACCTCCATACAGTGGCTCCCCCACTAGAGACGCTACAACAAGTGGTGCCACCTGCATGCGGCAACTTGAACTAAAACTTGAACTATAACCTGGCTCACCTGGGGAGTGTCGCAGAGCGTATACTCACCCAGGTATCAGCCAATGCTGAAATGACCTTCGCACCACATCATCTAGAAGTGTATTCCAGCTAGTTATTTAATTATTTTATTGCCCTTTTGATTTAGATACGAAAATTGTTGAAGTTGCTAGTGTATTGGTTACCCCATGGTCTACCCCATCCCACACCCACCTCAACCTTCTTAGTATAATACACATAGCGCGGACGTGCATCTCCTGACTGACACTACCCCCTTCAGTGAACAATGAGATTCGCCCATCCGTTCTACTAAGAGCCCAGTCATTGAGGGAGGAAGGCTGGTTTGCTGATATCTGCCTGTAGTGTAGGTACAAACACGGGCAGCTGGTGAGCCTAGGTTAAATACATCCCAATTATTCTGACTCCTTTGTTCTAGCTGGTCCACAAATGAACCCCCTGTGTGTCATTAAATGGTAGAAGTATTCAAATAATTCATTTCACAATAATGAATCAACGTGATTGGTTTTTATTACAGGTCAAGGGCGATGTGTATCTGTCTGAAAATAGGGGATAGAGGACCAAGAAAAGGGTGATACAGCAATTCAAACTTTCTTTTCATGGAAAAAAATCTTCAGGTTCTTGTCCTCCAGGATCTTGGGACTCTCATTCTCACTTTTGATCTCCTCAAATGGCCATATTCTGCTTTAATGGAATACGAAGAATAATAGTTTTATTTAGTCAGCTTAAGCTAACACAAGGTTCATGTGCTGGTGCCCTGGGTGGCTCTTTCCCTCTGCGCATTTTCTGATAATGTTTTGCTCGTATTCCACTAAAGAGAAAACCATGTGGTTCCAGGTGCACACATTTAACAGAAGTTTTTCCGGGTTATTTTCTGCACATGCTCTTGGTGGCTACGCCCCCTTGTAGATGACAATATTGTTACACATGTTTGGGGTGTGGGTGAGGGTGACATATGTACAGTGCGGGGTAAGTCAGTGCCAATTTCTTAACAACAGGAGGGAGAAATGTTATTGGTCCGACCCATCGAAATTTGGACCATTCTAGGGATGTCATCGATATTCACAATATCTAAATATCGGCAATATTGTGATGATGAATATCGTATCGACATCACCATTATATCGATATAATTTGCCTTAATTTCTTTAATTTCTCACTCTCTGTATAGAAAGACTCGAGGAAACAAAAGAAATACGGACATATTTGGTTTCAAATGAAAGCTTATTACATCAGCACTGTAATGGGCTACAAATAAATTCCAGGATGGAAGGAAAGATTTCTTTGCCACAAAGCAACCTCTAAGGTTTCTTTTGATGTAGTTGCATAAGGAAATGACTCAATCTATCGTTAATGTACATCCCCCTAAACTTTCAATGTAACATTCCAGCAATTTACCACTGATTTT
Source organism: Acholoe squamosa (assembly GCA_949317995.1). NCBI lineage: Eukaryota > Metazoa > Annelida > Polychaeta > Phyllodocida > Polynoidae > Acholoe > Acholoe squamosa. The sequence continues at coordinate 23,172,025 of OX439048.1, forward strand.
AAATCATTATACTATCGCAATACATCGCAATATCGACATAAAAAAATCGCAATTATCGTCATCGAAAAAAATATGGGTTTCAATGACATCCCTAGACCATTCTTATACTAAATAAAACCTCACGAATTAAATTTACAAGTCTCTGCATCATAGATGTGAGGTTTAGCCACCAGAGGTATTGTCTCGAAGGTTCCATAGGTTGTGTATAAAGAAAACTTCAGGTAATTTGTCTCAAGGCATACATGTAGACATACAAATGCGTTCCTGTTAATGATGAAAGCATAATGTCAATACTTAGATTTCATGAAGCATATTTATTTCCATACGTATCTTCTTCCCTGTTGGTCATGTTTTGCAATTTGGCATTGAAGTCTGAAAAAAAAAACTTTGTATAAAACTATGTATTCCGCGGTTAGAATACATTAGATTTTCGTATCGTGAAGATTCAAGAAATGATAAAATCACAAAACAAATTAAATGAAACATGGATTATGCCCCTTCTATTGAGTGTGCCCATAGCCTCAGAAGCGCCGATTAGTTCGGAAAGCTGCTCCCAGATGTCCTTGCCATCGCTGGTGTCTCATGTCCTTAGCCAGCAGCTCAAGACAACATAACATACCGGTAGTCTTAATATTGGTGGCATATAATAAATGAGACTCACATTAAAGTACATGAGAAGAACTTGAGACAACACTGTGAATCGGTAGGCCTATAATTATGCGCTTTCTTGATCATGTTATTCCCAAAGTCTGTTCCAAAATGTTCCACAAGACTTGTTGCCGTTCATTCTTAGGAATGAACGGCTATAGGAGGGGACCCATTCTTAAATACAAGCTCTCATAGTGGTGCTTCCTTGCTCTCCATGTATAATCCTGTCTCATAGGTACAGTATTAAGTATGCCTATACCTGGATTAAAATCTGCAAATCAGTCAAGCATAGAAGTGGTGGCAGTGGTGGTGTTGGTGGACCTGTTATTGTAGACCCTGGGGACAGAGTGGTGGTAGCCCTGGACACCTCAGGCAGAGCCATGGTATATAGTATATATAGCCCCCCCCCCACCTCTGAATGGTGCCGTAATCTCCCGCGTAGAAGGCGCAGCTCGCGTAGAAGGCGCACCCCCAACTCAGAGAAGGCCTTTTCACGTAGAAGGCGCACGTACCTCCTCTGGATTGATTTCTGGAAAAACCCGCGTATAAGGCGCCCCCCCAACTCACAGGGGGGCTGTTTCGCGTAGAAGGCGCCCCCCCCCCTCCCCACCCCCCTATATGAGTTCAAGCTGTCATCGGCACACGGTCGGCGTAAAAAAACGGCGAGCAAATCTACAGCGACCGGGCTGCCGCTATGAGTTCAAGCCGTCATCGGCACACGGTCGGCGTCAAACCCGCCGAGCGCCCGTCAACACCTCCCGGTCCGCCGCGCTGCTCGTGTTATGAGTTCAAGCTGTCATCGGCGTATGGTGGGCCTTATCCCCGGCGAGCGCGTCGACACCTCCCGGTCTGCCGCGGCGCTAGCGCTATGAGTCGATGCTGTCATCGGCCCACGTGTTCCCTACACCCCGGCAAGCCACACCGCATTGTCAACCTGTTGAGTCTATGCTGTCATCGGCACACGGTCGGCGTCAAACCCGCCGAGCAAATCTACACCGACCGGTCTGCCGCGGTGCTGGCTATATGAGTTCAAGCTGTCATCGGCGCATTTTCCCAAATGAGATGTTGGAAAACCCGCGTATAAGGCGCACCCCCAACTCAAGGCAGTTACCCTCCCGCGTATAAGACCCAGCAGCATTTTGTTTGGCGTAGAAGACGCGCCTTCTACGCGGGAGATTACGGTGGTGGTGGCTGTGCTCCTGGGGTGGCCCCATACCTGCCTGGCACCACCTCCCCCAGCACCATGTGGTTCTCTTCTGCTGGTGGTGCATTTCTCAGCACCACTGACTATTAACCCACTAAAGGCCACCTACATGTATATTTATGTATACATATACACATAAGTATGATGCACTTTTTTAGGAGTTTTAAGTGGCGTGGCATTGGATTATTTGGAGTCTTGGGACCGTTTCCCATGTGTGTCGGCTATCTTGGTTTTCGGAAACACAGGGATCTAGGCCATATATGGTCAATTTTGATCTTAAGAAGTTATCAGATGGATGTTAGTGACCATTGGGACACCTCAACTACCCAATTTTATTGTTTGCCATGTGTGTCGGCCATCTTGGTTTTAGGAAACACAGGGATCCAGGTCATTTGTGGTCAATTTTGATCTTCAAATGTTATCAGATGGATATTAGTGACCATTGAAAGACCTCAACTACCTAATTCTATTGTTTTCCATATGTGTCAGCCATCTTTGTTTTAGGATACACAGGGATCCAGGCCATACATGGTCAAATTTGATCTTCAAAAATTATCAGATTGGTGTTAGTGACTATTGAGAGACCTCAACTAGCCTATTTTATTGTTTTCTGTGTGTGTCGGCCATCTTTGTTTTAGGAAACACAGGGATCCAGCTCATATATTGTCAATTTTAATCTTCAAAAGTTATCAGATGGATGTTAGTGACCATTGGGACACCTCAACTAGCTAATTTTATTGTTCTCCATATATGTCGGCCATCTTTGTTTTAGGAAACACAGGTATCCAGGCCATATATGGTCAACTTCGATCTTCAAAAGTTATCAGATGGATGTTAGTGACCATTGGGGGACCTCAAATACCCAATTTTGTTGTTTTCCATGTGTGTCGGCCATCTTTGTTTTGGGAAACACAGGGATCTAGGTCATATATGGTCAATTTTGATCTTCAAAAGTTATGAGATGGATGTTAGTGACCATTGAAAGACCTCAACTACCTAATTCTATTTTTTTCAATATGTGTCAGCCATCTTTGTTTTAGAAAACACAGGGATCCAGGCCATATATGGTCAACTTTGATCTTCAAAAATTATCAGATTGATGTTAGTGACCATTGGGAGACCTCAACTAGCCTATTTTATTGTTTTCCATGTGTGTCGGCCATCTTGGTTTTAGAAAACACAGGGATTTAGCTCATATATGGTCAATTTTGATCTTTCAAAGTTATGAGGTGGATGTTAGTAGTCATTGGGATACCTCAACTACCTAATTCTATTGTTTTCCATATGTGTCGTCCATCTTGGTTTTCAGAAACACAGGGATCCAGGTCATATATGGTCAATTTTGATATTCAAAAGATATCAGATGGATGTTAGTGACCATTTGGACACCTCAACTACCCAATTTTATTGTTTTCCATGTGTGTCGGCCATCTTGGTTTTAGGAAACACAGGGATCCAGGTCATATGTGGTCAATTTTGATCTTCAAAAGTTATCAGATGGATGTTAGTGACCATTGGGACACCTCAACTAACTAATTCTTTTGTTTTCCTTGTGTGTCGGCCATCTTGGTTTCAGGAATCACAGGGATCCAGGCCATAATATGGTCAATTTTGATCTTCAAAAGTTATCACATGGATGTTAGTGACCATTGGGACACCTCAACTACCTAATTCTTTTGTTTTCCTTGTGTGTCGGCCATCTTGGTTTCAGGAATCACAGGGATCCAGGCCATATATGGTCAATTTTGATCTTCAAAAGTTATCAGATGGATGTTAGTGACCATTGTGACACCACCACCACCAATATCACCACCACACTACTCCCAACCCTCACACACATTCCTTATTTGCATATTTTAATCCAGGCATAGGTTTACTCCATACTATAGCAATGGGACAGGATTTTACATGGAGAGCAAGGAAGCACACCAATCAGAGCATATATTTAAGTATAGGTCCATTCCAAAGGCCATAGAGTTCATATATAATGATCTTTTTTCCTTGGATCACAATAGGAATATGCACGGCATTACAGCATTGCTGTGTTTACTTTCCTGAAAGTATGTTATAGATTAATAAATTGCAAAACACACAACATATGAAGGGCTTTTAGATTCCGTATTAAAATAATATTTGTTCTGAAAATTTTGATCTAAGATCATATTAAAAATGTTGTAAATCAATTCTATACTTCTTAAAACATGATATGAATATGCACGGCATTACAGCTTTGCTGTGTTTACTTTGCCGAAAATATGGGATAAATTTCTAATCCGGGAAACGCACTGCAATTTAACTGCTTTTAGAATTGATATAAAACTCAGAATTCATCGTCAAATTTAAATATGAAATCCTAATATCTTGATCATAGATGACAGATCCTAAATTGAATCCTCTCAATTGCATCCTTAACACGGGCCTCTTGATCATAGATCTTAGATCCTAAATTTTCAATTGAATCCTTAACATAATCTCCTAACCATTGACCCCTTGTATCTAATGTCAACTGCTGGTGTCATTTATTATTTCATGGAGGTCCTTCTCCCTCGTTATCTGTGGTGCAAATAGGTGCAACATCAGAGCACCCTGATGTGGGGTGAAGGAGTGTTCAACAAAAGCAAGGGAATATCTATAGACATGTCAATCAGGGGGTAACAAAATGGGTAATCATGTCTATCAAAAGTGTAATTAAACAGTATAATTTTACGACTAATCTATTTATAATTGCCTCATAGGCAATGCCAGCCATAGTCCCATGATTAAAATGCACAGGTGGCGCCTAATGGAAGTAGCTACAGATGGAGTAAAATGTACGAGTATAACAGTGCCGTAGTACTATAATAGGTATAAGGACCAGAAGTTAGATGGATCACATTTTAGATTTACACCCTATGAAGGTTATCAAATGGTCGTAACTGACATTCATGAATAAGACAACACCTCACCCAAACCATCCCTGAGCCTATAAATCACATAAGTGGTATCATAAGGGTCAGTTTGTATCAGAGGCGTTATGATACCCCAGGATGTATGTTGTACGGTAACTGGTATATACTATGATGGATGCGACAGAGTGGAGGAATGGACTACTCAGACTCTCTGTGGGTGGTCAGAGAGGGATCAGTGATCAATCTGGAGATTGCAATAACGAGGTGACCAAGTGAGGGGAGGTTAATACATGCATTTACCATTGGAAAGGGGTTCCCAAATTTTAACCCTAGCTGTATATATATGAAAGTTATAAAGGCAGTGGTGGATTTTATTCATGGAGCGTGGGAGGGGGCGCCCCCTTTTTCTCCCAAGTTTATTTCATCACCCCCCTCCCCTGGAATAAAAAGTATACAAAATGGGGATTGCACCTCTTCTTTGGGCCACGCCCCCTCCTTTTCTATAAATCCTGGATCCGCCACTGAAATAAGTGAAATGGCTCACCAGTATCGTATTGCAAACCTTATAATGGCTTTTGGTAAGGATAAAAAAGGTTAGAGTGTGAGCCATATGTGAGCCAGCAAGTAGCCTAAAACTGCTTTAGGCTACTTTTTTATGGAGAATTCAAAGATTTTTGATAAAACATTCTATTATGGGGGAAAGGTTCCAAATTTGGCATTAAAAAGAGTGTTTTTGGGCCAAAATAGGCATTTTTTGTTGATTTCTGTTGCCATGGAAACGTGATATTCATTCTAAATAAGAAAATCGATGATCCTATTTGAAGGTACATTTCACAAGGTCCACTTTGGTGAAAACGGAATGAAAATATTATTTCTAGATCAAAAGTTATGGGCAAAAGAATGAAAATTTATGCTAATTTAGCTAATTAGCATAAATTATGCTAATTATAGTTGTATCTCATGACCATGGAAACGTAGGGCTTATTGTCATTCACGAAATGGTCATACCTACCCATATTTAGCAAGCTATTCCTCCAAATCTAACAGGAGTATCTTCTCATGCAATATATCACTGTGAAGCTAGTGATCTGAATTTTAAAGTTGACTTTTAGCACAGAGCACCCTTTCTCCTTGCCTCTACACATATACATGTGGTGTAAATGTCATCTAAAATCATGCTTCAGACAAGCTTACTTATATGAAGTACAATCATACAGGTCTATGTCTGTGTGTTTAGATACTATAGATCTACAAATACACATGTGCCTGACTCAGTACCTCCCAGGTGAAGGGTGAGGTCATCCCCTCCAACCTTTCCACATGTACTTGTATTAATAGTGACCCCCTACCCCATCCTATTCTACCTATCTTAATGACACACCTTAGTCCCAAAGCAAAATTAAATAATTGGTATCTTTCAATCACTCCTGTCTTCTACTGCAATGAACCCAAAATAAACAATGGACTTAAAAAAAAACCTTTTAACTAAAAAAAGTCAATAGGTTATATTTCCATATGAATGTACCATACCATATATTATCTACCTTCTCTCCCTATCCAATAATTTGTATGTCTAACCTGAAAAAAAACAAACTTGAAACACTTTGTCTCCTTGACCTACATATGACTACCCCCACCTCCCCGTCAACTCCCATCTCATGCCACCTCCCCCCAAATACTACAGCCGACACCTCCAGGGGATACACCTGTAGGCCTAAAGTGAGTCATAAGTGAGCAACCCTAGCTGAGATAGTATATATAGAGGAAGGACTAGTCCTAGACTTGCACTAGTCTATTGATTTTGATGCAAGAGAAATGAAATATTGTAAAGGAAAAACAAATGTGAGACTTCTAGGGAATCAATGAAATTAGGTTTAGACAGCTTGAGACAGGTGTAGACAGAGGGAGTAATAGAGACACGTTACAGGAGGGAGTACTAGAGAGTGATATAGATTGAGGGAGTGATAGATTCAGACTAAACAGAGGGATTTATAGAGACAGGTGTTGGTAGACATAGTATTAGAGACAGGTGTACAGGAGGGAGTAATAGAGATAGCATTAGTTTTGACCCCTTCTGTACCTCCCCAAAACATGGTAAAATGCATTTATGTGCTGTTGATATGATGTCATAACATAGGGCTTCCCAGCCAAAGCTTGGCCATTATTATACATAAATCTTGAACCAAGGCCAGTCACCATGAGGCATCAAATGGTTGCTGAGATAAGGAAGCCATGAGACATCATAGGGTGCACTGATATGTCTAATATTATCAGCAAGAAGAGGGACCCTGGATAACCCTATCACATCCCAGTTCCCTGAGGGAGGTGCCAAGTCTGACTCACTCCCTACTATCTGTGCCATGATAGGAAACATGAATTATATGTTTCAGGTTATGTGGTCAGAAAATCAAGAACGGCTAGGTCACAGGGTTGTCTGAGCGGAGGAGAGGGTGGGGGCATGTCCCCAATCCCTGCTCATGGTCCAAAATTTAAGATGCTGCATTTGTAGCACATCGAATTGCCAATGCATACTGCCTTCTCAGGACTCATTGACATCCCCACATCCAAGTCACGTTGGTTCTGTCCCGACACCCCTGGGTCAGAGAGCATAATAATTCTGATCTGTTGCTTCTTCAGGAACTAGTAGGGGATTTTATTTTCCTATGTTATTGATTTGTATTTAAGAGAATGTGGACCTACACCAGAATTACCTCAAATTGAATATAATCATTATATTGATTTGAAATAGCATATCCGATAAATGCTTGTTAGATATATTAGGCCTAATGGAAATCAGTGTATATAGTTAAATTGTATAATCATGAGGCAGGCCGATATTAACCGTATTATGACGAGAATGCCTTTTTATTATTTGTTTTTTATTGGATCAAATATGTATAAAATTCGAGGGTATAATATATAGATGATAAACTTAAAAGAGTTCTTATGTGTCAGTAGATTTCCTTTTCATACTGAATTGCTTTCGACGAAAAAAAAAAAAAAGACAAACAATCGCTGGGAAAAAAAACAAAACAGAACAGCAACCATGGCGACAACCCCACTTTGCCAGGCTATGTCAGGAAGCAGTGGAGCAAGAGTGTTGGGGTATTCTGAAGAGAAAATATAACACATGTAGTGGAACCGTATGTGCCTTTTTTTTCATTACACCCTAGAGCATGATCAAAATGACCTATACTAGATTTAATTTGATTTTAACACAATACCTCTTGTGTCTACAATAAGGCAATACAGAAGAAAACCCCTAGTTTTGAATGTGTTGGCTGCTATTTCCATTTATTTAAATAGAAGTGGGGTAGGTTTTGAGGAACCATACGTGCCACATGTCCTGATGAATTATGAATTTACCTTTGGGATATAATTAAAAATATTTCTCTTTGTGAAAGCTATTTATATGAGGACAATATCTTCTTTTTTAACATGGTGCTAATACATGGATATACCTCAAACAATTCATAACATATTATTTAACTAGTTCAATCATTCTTTTTTTGCGTAAAACTTCTAATAACCATACCTAAATACGAAACTAGTTAACTCTGTATAAATTTCAAAATGGCGCCGCAGAATATGCAAGGATCGTATTCCACCCCCCCCCCCCCATTGAATACGGCGTAAGTAGTACTAATCTATAGTGTCGTCGATATTCGCCATGGCATAAAGGGTTATTCCTGTGGCCTCTGCCACTACTTCAGTGACCAGGATTCACCACCACTACACTATACTCCCACCCCTCACACACATTCCAAGGAAGGCAATAACAGGTCCACCACTGCCACCACTACTACCACCAACCCTACAGTAGGAACGCACCACTATTCCGTGCTTGACTGATTTGCATATTTTAATCCTGGTATAGGTTTACTCCGTACTATACCTATGGGACATGATTATACATGGAGAGCGAGCAAGCACCACATTCAGGGGTATGTCTTGAATAGCATGATGCAATTTCAGCACCATTGATCTTAATATGAATATGCACGGCATTACAGCATTGCTGTGCATCTCTGCAGATAAAATGGTATAAATTTTTAAATGGTAAAACGCATGGCAAATAGACTGCATTTAGATACCATATACAAATCATAATATTTATCCTAAAATTTAGATCTGAAATCATATCTTGATCATAGATCTTAGATCCTAAATCTTCAATTGAATCCTTAACATAATCTCCTAACCATTGACCCCTTGTTATGGTTACTGTGTGTCCCGGGCATGAAGTGGGCCTCTAACATGGACCATAAGCAGTGGGTAATACACAGGATTTTACTGAAGGGTAATGTTTTACTTTGTGGCACGTATACAGTGGCATAGGGAAAGAAAGGGTGCAGAAGCTGCCCCGATACACACAGACAGGATCTCTCTCAAGATTGTGATGTATATGGTTTACATATGCACCATTGGGGCACAGTGTCAAATGCCACATTTCCTCAGGTTAAAAGTCATACGAAGGCCCTTTTTTTTTGGGGGGGGGTGGGGGCTTAGCATGGGCCCCTAGCCCCCCCCCCCCCGATCCACCCCTGCATTTGTTATGGCAGGTGTTCAGCCTATCGCCATAGGATATTGATTCTGAAAATAGATGCTGAGCTCTCTGATAATCATTTATATGACATTTAATGAGCTTTGCATATTATCAAATGGATGTGTTATTTACATTAGCATGGTGCTTTGTATCTAGCCTCATATTTACAATTAAAAGAAAAGACCATGATTATACAGGAATTCCCCGTTATGTCTTCATGTTTACAGAGCTGGCGTTATGCCAGAGTAAATTGTTTATAGGTGGTATATCTGTCACCAGTCTTCAACACAGACCATGGCTACATAGCAAGGATGCAGCATTACCACTCAGATTGTGGGATTCCCTAGCCCATCCTAAAGGGTCTTTATCTCCTCTTTCCTATCCCTTCTGTCGAATAGCATTAAAAAGCATTACTTGTTCAAGTGGAGACTGACTCAGATCTGCCTTACCGCGCCATTCTACTATATTAATCGGGAAAATGGGGCAATAGCACATTCTGATCATTATTACTTTTGAATCTCAATCCCTCCCCCCACTAACTGCCAAGCAATCACCTAAGAAGTACATGCATTTATTTCATGTGAATAACTACTTCCCATATGATTTACGTTGAAGGGCTGATCGCCACACCCCCAGTGGAGTAACATGTTTCGATTGCCACTGCTGGTCACGTGAGTTATTCAGATGCTAATTTACATGAATTTAAGCAATTTAAAATTGAAATAATATGAAATAAATACAGAACTAAACTCTCATCGCCCACGGGGTAGACTGCCCCCTCAGGATGGATCGATGAGAATGTACGCCATGGTCGTTTAGTTCTGTGTATGTATTATATATCATGGTGGTTTCCTCCAAGGTCACATGACCCATCAACAATCACCGTGGCAACCAGGGACGCTGTTGACAGACCGGACGCTTGTTGACAGACATGGGATCCCTTGGGGTGAAAAACAATCATCTATCCCCACCTTGTAAGACTGGATAGTTTGGCTTTTGCAGTTGCATAGACAGTAGTTCATAATGAGTGAGTATACTGCGTACTCCTGTCGCTCGTGACGAGCAGTAGGTTGATTTTAACTAGGATCTGAAAAAATGATAATATGTAGACCTACATGTATTTTCTTCATCCGGCAAGCCTTTAATCATGTCGTGTACCATGTGAAGAAGGCCAGTTTTACAATCATGAAAGATAACCCTTTATGTATAAGTGTTATAGATAACCCTTTATGTACAAGTGTTATAGATAACCCTTTATGTACAAGTGTTATAGATAACCCTTTATGTTCAAGTGTTATAGATAACCCTTTATGTACAAGTGTTATAGATAACCCTTTATGTTCAAGTGTTACTTTGAGTTTTATATCACACATGGAATGATTGTGTTGATCTTCATGAGATGGGTTTGGGTTCATCCCCCCATGGCCCATGGCTTGATAAAATAGAGCGTGGGTTCACCGGGTTCAGAACAATGTTTCAATGCACAGAATAAATCACTGATCATCATTTTGCAATCATTAGTATCGGCCAGTGAGTGCACGATCTTCTATTGAATAATGGTTACAAGGAAATGTAAGTTTTAAAGAATCTAATATGCACGAGGGCTTTCATGTTAAATAGTAAAATTATCTGTTCTCCACAACCTCTAACCCTACCCTTACCCACCCACGAAACACGCCTACCATAATACCTCGCGTATAAGGCGCTCCCCTTGTATATGGCGCATCCCGAGTTCATGGGAGAGCAATACGGCATATTTGGAGTCATATTTTAAACAGGTTAATACTATTCTATAGTATGTGATCCTCAAATATAAGGCGCACCCTTAACTTTAAGTTTTACTAATTTTATAAGGCACAGTACTGTAGGCTCCTAATTTATTATCATAAGCCCCCACCTTATATGGAGGGTATTACGGTACTACCAAGTTGTCCTATCATCCGTCCCAGTGAAAGTGACAGCCTGCACGTCTACCCACACTGCAAGGTGTGGTATAAGTGTGGTCGGTATAGTGGGGGGGGGGGTGAGGAAGTCTGATAAAGATGTAGGCAGACCCTGGATGACTTGGTCTATCAACACAGCAAGTAGAGGTTTAGTGACGATCTTTAATACTGGAGTGATAGTTTAGTCAATAGCATCCCAGTTTTACATTAAAAGAAAAAAAAAAACCTTTATATAATCTTTGGGTTTGTGCATTTTGTTAAAACGGAAAAAAATCAAAGTGTGCACTCAATAAACATTCTGATGTTATTAATAAATTACTTCTTGGGTATAAGATGTAATCAGAGGCGTAGGAAGCAAATTTTCATCGAGGGGGAGGGCAGGGCTCTTGGTCTGGGGGAGGGGGCGATATACTTTTATATAGGCCCCGCCCCCCCCCCTTCCTACGTACACCACTGGTAATCATGATAGAACATGTGTGTAATTGCATATATTATATGCCTAAAAGGGCATTTAAAAACGTTCCTGAAACATTTTTTGTCTAATGTTCATTCAACATCAAAAACGTCCCCCCTGCTTGGTCCATTTTCAAACGTCTAAACATGGGAATTGGCAGAATGCCGGACAGAATAGCTGGCTCTAATCTTGGGACCTTGGGCTACATTTAGTTTGCACGGCTTGCAAATCTGACCATTATTAAGGTTTTTACTGCCTAAAACAGCCATTACTCTTTGTTAGGGTTTGAAGAGTTGAATGATTAAAACAGTGAATTAATTCTTGTTTTTCATTATTTCTTTGCTGACACTAATAATCTTGAGGTATTCGGTCCTGCCAAAATCAATCTGTGCCTGCAGAACAATAAAATCTGCAGGACCGAATGGCCTGCGAGGAGAAACACTTTTCATATAGACTGATAGTATTATATATGTAGGTGGTCAGCATTTACATGTAGAGGTCACTTGTCATTCCCCACTTACAAAATGGGGCATCACTACACTGTGCTGCTGCGCGTTGAGGGTTAATGAATATTGTCCCCTTGATATTATTGAGATGCTTCATTTAGATTAATGCTTAGGGCTATAGTTCTGGTTTACATTTCATGCAAGTGGTAGACAGTGAGGACTGGTTGGCTGGGCTTTGTTTTGGCCTGCTGAGACTGAGGGAATAAAAAGTAAAGTGTGGGGATTAGCAGTGAGCTTATAACCACCGGGAGCCACTTAGCAAAGTAAGTCATCCAGGGTGGTGAGTAACTCAGTCCAGACACAATATAGAGTGTATTAGCTGTGCCTGGGTGGAGGAGTGTTGTATATGTTAATGTAATAGAAGTCCATGTACATGTAATAGAGATAAACTGATCACTTTACAATGAAACATACTTTCCTGAGAGCATAGTTATGTCTTCTCTATGCAGTCAGTTTCTTTGAATATTGCACTTATAGACTGTTCGTCTAGCCTTCCTGAGAGTGCAGTTGAAGCTTCTTGACAGTGCATTCTGATTTTCTGTCAGTATAGCCCTATCTTCATCGCAGTGCAATCAATTCTAACACTCGAGTGCAGTTGGGTTGCCTTTCCTGCAATCTGATTGGTCGAGAGCGCATGTTGGCTCAGGGACCCAGTGAAAGCACTTCTGGTCTCACTTCCTGTTTGTGGCTTTCCTGTCTTATTTGTGAATTATTTTGAGGAAAATCAAAGTTTTTTCTCGTGTCAGAACGTAAACAAAGCCCTCAGATGCGAGTTTGTACTCAGGCCTCGGTCCTCGGGCTTTGCCTGATCGCCTTTGGCGATCTTGGGCAAAGCCCTCGGGCCTCGGGTCAGGGTACAAACTCGCATCTTCGTGCTTTGTTATTACGACCAACTTGCTTGACAGGCATGACATAGGGTCACTGCATCAACAACACCTTATATACTTTTGTGATCGATCAGTTTCAACTGTCATAATGTACAGTCATTCAAACAATCTTATAAATGAACATGAAATCATGGGGACGAAATTCCTGTAATTTCACCTCATGATCTTGTAATTTTATACGCATCCCCAAACCACACGTAATCTTGTCCCCCCCACCTCCTAACACGCGTCCTTGGGTAACCCCGGCACATCATCCCTCCCCCAAAACGCTCAGTCACCCACCCACAGAGCGGCCCATACGACAAGGTGTGAGGCGTAGGTCCTGTCGTATCCCTTCTCACCTGCTCATTGCCGCCTGTAGTGAGCAGGTCCCGAGCAGCTCAGCAGTGTGAGTTAAAGGAAGAGCAGCTCAATGTATGGGTTAGAGCGCTGAGTGTTACTATAGAGGACACGTATATATACCCTAATACATGGCTCCAGGAAGCACTCAGTGGGGTCTCAGTCACTGACAATAACCTCTATGAATTACAGTTTAGGAGCAGCTCGGGCTATTTGTGTAGGAGCAGCTCATGGTGTGTGGCAGGAGCACCTGTAACTAACTGGAGGGGTATACCCTGGAGGGAAACACCTACAGGGGATAGTTCACGTCTCACAAACACTCCCAGGCCCTCTGTCTCGCCCTCTGGATCTACCTGAGCCTCCCTGGATAACAAAAACCAAACACTCTTCCAGCGGACTACCTATAGGAATTAGGCTCAAGAGCAAATAGGATACTGTGTGTAGACGACCTAAACCTAACCCGGAGGAAAGTTGGAAAAGTAACACGAAGTGATTTTTGTTCACTTTAGCCTTTTGATACCTGGGTTCAACTGTCACCCTGGTAACTTATTACAGAATGGCTAGTCAATAGTCATTACATCCAATGGTAGCAGCTAGCGCATGGTGATGGGATTGTTACATATGTGCATATGGGTTCTCAATTATATTGGATTTGTAGTCATACCTTTCTAGAAATCATTGATGGTATTCCATAATGGGAATGTATTCTTTCACTGTGCTCGATTTTAGTGTGGAGTGGGTGTAATCCAGTATGTTATAGGTGCAGTATCAGAAAGTAGATGTTTAAAACTGTAGCAATTTCGTGCTCAATCTCCTGTGATATAAAAGGGTTAAGGGTCCAACTATTTTATCTACTGAATGGGCCTAACTGTTCTCATTTAGGCAACAAATAGACAGGGTTATACTACATGGACTACCATTTTCACCCATTGCAACAAGTTGAATATGAGTCCCAACCCCCAATTGAAATGTGTCCTTATGCCTGACGAGTGTGGAATGACATTGGTTTAGGCCTAGCCCTGGGTCCCGCTCCTTTTGGGCCCCCAGATCTTGTCAAAATTAGGTGCGCCCCCTCCTTTTATCCAAGGCACCCTCCTCGTTTACCAAGGCCTGTGACCACCAGTGGGTGAACGATGAGAGTGGGACTCGGTCACTGAGTGAACTTCTTTGATTTCATGCCCCTTTCCTTCTATGAGTGTATTCAGAGGGGTAGCCAGTACATTGCATAGAACCACGAATTCTGAGATTTAATTATAAGACTATTAGGACCAAAAAAGAAATTTGGTTCCAGTAACATGAATTGAAAAGGTAGGGTCGGTAGGTCGGATTTTTTTTTTTTTTTTTTTTTTTACATTTACATAGAAAATGTTAGGGCACATAATGGATCTATGAAATTCTTTGATTTCATTGTAAAATAATGACGGGAAATTGACAACTGTGAGAGAGGGGAAGAATATGAAAAGGATACAGGAAATGGATGAAAAAAAAGTAAAAATCCTCAAAAAGTAATGAAAATGTTATTTAAAATATGACAAAATGAGACAAAATTCTTCAAAAAAAAAAGAAAAGTGTTTTGCTAGGGTCGGTCGGGTAACTGGAAACACAACTCTTTTTTTAGGCCTAGTATACTTTCCATGGCCTACATCATCCCCACTATAATTCAATAAATTCCCAATATATGCGTACAGAAATCACCACTCATTAGCATTATCAGAAGAACGATGAGCATGTCTGTGGGTCTTTTCATGTCTAATTCAACAGAACGATTTTTTAATATTTTTAGCGCGGCGACTCTAAGTCCTACTAGTGAGACTTGTAGACTAGTCAATGGTTCAGAGTCGCCACGGTGTAAGGGATAGGGGAGCCCTGATTTCTATTTTCGTTCACTGTTCTTCTCCTATGGACTATTTTGGCACAATATTGAGGCATTGTTATCAGCATATGTATGTACTAATGGTAGATAACTTGTTTTTGTGATATATGTTTAGTTTGGGTTTTATGATTAGATTAGACATTTCAGCTCCTGGAGCTCTATGGAAGATTAGCATAAGACAAAATTAAGATTCACCAATACATCTCTGTAGGCTTTATCTGATAATTCTGTGGTCTGAAATTGCTGTATATATGTACTAAAGGTTTCATCTCACGGGGTTATGGTACATTTGGATCATATATTCTGTATTTGAAGGAGATATTTACTGTTTAGAATCTCTATAAATCTCTATGGAGAGACAAATGCTAAACTTGGTGTACCCTGTCTACAGAGGGGAGGGGGTTACCAGTTTGGTGGGGAGGGGGTTGTGACCAGCTGTATGCTGTTGGGGTTGGTAAGACTGCCACACACAACCCTAGTCATTCTGGGGTCCTTGGTGCATATGGTTCTGGGTCATTGAACATGCCCACCTCTACCATTTGTAGTGGTCATCTATGGGCAGGCAGAACTTCTTGGTAGTAGACCTAGTAGTACAAGGCAGCACAAGAGTTACAGGGTGAGCCATATGGTACAACCTTTAATTGCCTTTGAAGTTAGCTTTCCTATTATTCTATCACTAGACACAAGATTACAAGTTGCCGCGCTATGTCTCACAGGTCTATTCTCTACTATTCTATTAAAATCTACAACACTACGGTTTTATTTTTTAAAATGTACTTACATCACTAGCTAAATCTAGTACAAGGTGCCTATCCATCAACCTCTTTCATACAGAAAAATAGCACCCAGTCCAACAGACAGTAAAATGTGTACCCTCATTTAGCATAGTCTATACATGACATCCCACTAGATTATCATGTAGGGGACACGTAGGATCTGGAAAAGGGACCTTATTTCAGGGAGCATAAGGTCCCTTTTACTAGTACAGGTGACAGATGTAAACCTTTCTGTTTGGTAAATAGAAAATAAAAAAGTCTGATAGATATAGATGGGGCTGTAGGGCTGTGTCAAAGAAGTGTAATACACGTGTCAACAAGTATTACAGCAGAGTGTCCATCTCCCACACCACATCTTTATATACGACTTTGTTTGACCCATTTTTTGTTATATGGAAAACTGGCCTCCATAGATATATAATGGGGTTCTCTCTCCCAAAACCATCCAGTGTGCCGTCTATTTTCATACATGTATAATGCATAGATATATTTCATCAGGTTGAGTCGCCTGAAAACTGCTGGTTTCTGAAGATGGTTTTACTCAAGAATAAAAGCTGTTTTCCTTGATTTCAAAGTTGAAGTATTTAGCCCAAATGTAAATACGTTTACGTTTTATAAGGTTGATATTCAAAATGAAAATATGATATATTATGATAGATAGTTATATAGCTTAACCTGAATTGGAGAAAATTGATTATAAGGCTGCACCCACTGATAGGTTCCGAATTAGATTATTATCTAACGTACCACACCATTCAAAATTTCATCTCGCGTGCATAACATGAGCTGTATTTGAACAAGACAAGTTACATACATAGTCATTTTGAACGTCCATAAACACATTTACAGTTCAGTGCAAAAGAGGATATTGGTCATGGCAAAGGGGTACAGACTTTGCTTGGCGGGCTTCCCTAGCCCACTTAAAAGGGTCTATTTCTCCCCTTTCCTATCCCCTCGAATGTGTGTGGTGCACATATGCATGGGCACTGACACATTCCTCTGTGAAATTGTGTAATGTAGTTCTTGCCATGAATATGACCTTAGCTGTTGAAATGGCATTAAACATCTATTACTCACTCACTCAGACTTTGCTTGGAGCACAATTGGTGTGCAGTGGCTAGTGCCTGGAGGAAATGCCACAATCCATGTGTATATCTCATCCAGTGCCAGGCCCAGCAGATGCGCAGCCCTGGACAGAGATCTAGATTCTGGTTTGTGGTTGCATGGTTTACAGACATACACGCGTTTGTATTTAGCATACAGTGCCAGCTACCGGTACATTGCTACCAACGACAAAAATGAGAAATAACATGTACCGAAGAGAGAGAAGGAGTGAAGAAATAGGCAAGAGACGAGAAGGGACATGTGCAAAAAATGTAAGAGCAGAAAGATGAAGGAAAAGAGTCCCAAGAGCACCAGTACAACTTCCTTAGTCATAAGAAATGTTGTGTTCAGGTACCAGGGTCGACGAAAATTGGAGTAGTTTTGATCCTAAAGAAACTTTCTCCTTTTTTTTCGCAAGCGCTAAAAATGTTGATTTTCCTCCCAAAATGCCCATGAAAATTTAGGGTAGGCCTTAAAAATAGGGTAGGTTGCGTTACATGAACACAACACCTTTTAGGCCTTAGTATTGAGGCCAGGACCAGTAGCAGTATGTGTCATGTTACATGGTGTGGACCTCTCGGGTAGGAAGGTATGTGTTGGTTAAGATGACTAGTTCTAAGGAAGGTTTGTGTGTGACAGTGTAGGGTTAGGTTGGGAGAGAATGTAGATGTGTACTTTCTGCCGGGCGTGTATTTATGTGATGGTTGTAACAGTTGATGTCCTGTACTAGTTGGGACTCCAACACTGACGCCATCTTTACCTATTTCTGAAACTCATATATTACCATATTACCAGAATGTCTATCAAACTGAACTATGTTTTCAGGTAAAAATTAACTCTAAAGATTTGAGTGTGTTAGACGACTTTGTAGGGCAACAATGTTAGTCAAATGCTTAGATCAAATCATATCACACCTAAAGTAATATACCCGTAAATTCTCTCGTTAAAGCCTAATCCCGGGTATAAGCAGCACCCGGAGTTTGAAAGGAAGCTATGAGCCATATCCGGGGCTTGAAAATTGACAGCTAAGTACTGTTCTATGGTGTAAAAAACCCTCCTATAAGCCGCACCCCTTCATTTGGCTAATCCTATAAACCTACTTTTGATTTGGATTCTGGTATAAACTGCGGCTTAAACGTGAGAATTTACGGTAGATCGCAAATAATCTTTACAGCAATTGGTTTTGAGTCCAAAAGATGTATCAACTCAAAATGAAACCTTTCTTTAACTTGATGGACCCGAGACCTCCAATTCCTGATCCTGATAATCAATTATTATGAGGACTTTACAGAGACTTGTTCACCCATGCTTATATTAGGCCACCCTTAAAAATATGTCCATTTCCTGTCCACAGGGTGGGGTTTTTCAGACCCATGAGGGAGGGAGGGAAACATTTTTTTTTTAGGAAAATATTTTTATTGGCCCAGCCCCTGCTGGGTCATTGGAGGCGGGTTTTCAACATTTTTGGTCGATCAAAATGGCCAACTTTAAGTGGGAATTTCTTATACAAAGAAGGGGTGTATAAATTAATGGAAAGTTGATAAATTTTCTTTGGATTTTTGTCTTTCTGTAGATGGTAACAATTCCTGGAAAAAAATTTCTTTACCTATGAAAATAGCTGAAGAAAAAACCTGACATATTTTACCTTCTTTCTCACGAAAACGAGGCTCCATAGCATAGCATTGTGTGATAGATTTTCGCGATAGACATAACACATGGGCTCCTATGGGAATTGTCCAATTAAGATGCTGTTTTTCAGTAGGTAAGGGTGGAAGACTGTCCATATAACACGATTGCTTGAGGAAAAGTTGGTAAATTTTCGTAGAAGACCATTTATATACGGACCCTGTAAACCAGACCGCCATAAGTTTGTTATGGCTATCGCATTTCCGGCAAGGCGAGTGTAGGACTCTATGTACGTAGTAATATAGTCAGAGGACGCAGGCTCTTATGATTTCTATGTATTAGCCTTTACACCGCCATTACATGCGCCCTCTGACATAATATATATGTACCATATGTACTAGTCTTAACACTCTCCCTCCCACCCAGAACATCCTCGTGCGAGTTTGCACATGCGCGCAGAGTGACCGGTCGTCAGATTTTATTTTATAACAGTAAATTGAGGGGGTGTATTCGATTCAAATCGATTAATATTGCCAAACATGCATGGATTATATTCAAAAAGCCATTAATTTCAAGTTAAATCGATATAATCTATCATTTCTCCATTGAAAATGTGACTTCCGGCAAGGAGGGGTTGCACATGCGCACAGAACGTCAAAATCCAAAATGGCGGACAGCAAGACGATCGACTCACAGTGCCATCGAAACTGCTGGATTATAACAAAATGGAGGAGAAGTACATTGTATCATGCATTTGTATGGTTAATATGAATCCTTATTCAACACCTGCTTGTATTGTGCAATGCTTAACTCGCCAGGAGAGGAGTTATTCGCCAATGAAACATGCGAGCGATAATGGGTGCATCCTCCATAGCCTTAAGCATTGAATCTTTGACACACTGTCACTATATTGACAGTCCCCTACGGTAGGTTGTTGGCGACCTGGGCCAGTCGTGCATTGCACACGTTAAATCTTTTTTTCATGAACATCGTAAGCGGGGACGGCATGAATTTGTCATCATGTTCTAAGATTTAGTAATTGGAAGCCTAGATTCTTGTGCTGATGGATGAAAAAAATACCTTTTTTCAGAACTCAGGAAAAAAATTTTCCCATTCTCAAAAAAAAATCCACCAGGCCTCCAGACAGGAAACGAACATATTTTTAAGGGTGGTCTTAACCCAAATATAAGAGCTTGTAGTCTCACTGAAGGCCGTACATATGCAAACCCAAAGTCATGACCTCATGTCATTGGAACATCTATTAGTAAAGCTGCATCGTCAGTGGATATAGACGTAAGTAGCTTGTGCACCAAGGGCCTTTCCCATAAGAAACAATGTTTTATGTTTCAATCAGTGCAACAAGTGACATTTAGGTCTGTGGCCAAGAATATATCACTACGGCACATGGGGAGCCCCTATCACTTAGTATCAGTGTCCTGGCAATGGTCTACCCACTGTAGAAAGGAAGAGGGTCCTGTACAAAGTACCCATGTACTAGTACCTGCAGACACAAATACATTGATAAAATGGTTGCCAGAAGGAAGCTATTACCAGAAATCTAAATTGGAATAAAAGATATGATATTGTATTTCTCAGGTTGAAACCACAAGATGGCCAAAGATCTTTTCAGACTTACATCACTGTAGCAAACACTAACACCATCAGATCCTTGCTGTCTGATCATTGTAGAATTCTCAGGTGGGAAACGTCTCCAGGTGAGCCTTATGTCAAGGTCTGTCTGCTGATACCTGGGACGAGCAAGCTTTAAAAAAGCTGGCTGAGGAAAGGTACCTGACAAAAAGAAAGGCACCTGTGATTGAAGGCTTAAAAAGCATTGATATTTGTTTGTGTGTTGTACAGAGAAAACACACCACAAACTGGCACTGAGGAGGTGGTGACTGTTCTCATGTTATTTTGATTCAAGAGGGTAAATATTGGGATGGGAGGAGCTCTGTATGCCCGATAAGTCTATGGTAACTTGCCAAACCGCTCACATGATATATACTTATAGGTACCTATTCACCTAGATGGCACACGCATATATCACTTTTTAATTTGGGTAGTGTGTGAGATGACTATTGTTATCAACGTTGAGCCAGCCATCTTCATGACCATGTAGTGCGTAATATCATTAACCCTGTATTATTCTACCTGTATGGCAAATGCTACAATGAACGTAGAAATTGCCTTGCCGTGCTAGTAAATGCAATGCCCATTGCTAACATGTCTGGGCATTTCGGTCCGATGGTGTCATGTCATGTTTGCCTGTTGGACCCTGAAACTGAAGAAACAGCTCGGAGATTAACCCAGGCTTTCTTCATACCTGCACCAGCATCTTTTCTGACAGACACAGTGTCCCTTGGAAAGCCCTTATAGCCCAACTTACACATACCTGCAAACTCCTCAGTTTTCTCGGTTTTCTCACGGTTTCTTTTTTCGAAGATCTATCTGGGTCAATCTTGATTCGTCTAGATCCAATGAGAACTCATTCCCCGGAACTCAAGGAAGGGGGGATGGACTTCAAAGAACCCAGTTTGTTTTTCTAGTCCGGAGTTTGCAGGTATAAAATTTACAGTCCACAATTTAGAGGTCATATTGATAATCATACACTGGTTCATGATCATCTTGAAAATCTTTCATTAGTCGAATGTACCTTACATTGAATATCTAGATTACCAGAGAGTAATGTCTATGATACACATCTTAAGAGTGTTTGGAATAATTATGTTTTAAAAAATATAAATCTTGCATGTTGTGAAGGTGAAATTATGAAGGTTAACGCCAGCTCTGTACCATACGGCCACCAATTTAGCTCACCTGCCTCCTTTCTGACAGGCCTCCATCTGTGCCTAATGTTGTGTTGAAACCCTCTGAGTAAGGAATCACCTGAGGTCCATACAAATGGCCCTGTGATCTGGTAGACCATGCAGTAACGTGAGTTTCGGCCTCAAAAACTGATGGTTAGCCAGGCAGCTGTTGAGAGGTTCATTATACTGTGTCGTGTGTTAAAGATTATCAGAGATTGTAGCTCATCAGGTGTGGCACGATGGGGCAAAATGATTGGGGTTTGGTTTAACCCCTGAGGGAGTATCATGCCAACCAGATCAATAACAGCTACAAAATATGTTGCATGTGACAATGGCGCTTTTCTTCAATTCCCGAGTCCATTTAGTAAGCTTAGCTATATAATGCAATGGTGACTTGCAATTCGCCATCACCGAAAAAAAGGTGATGTCTGTGTAATTTTGAGACAGGGGTAAAATTATTTTGACCTAAACCACTTTTTTTTGTGTGTGCGCTGTACTTTGAGAGTTCTGTTGCACCATAGCCTCAAATGACTGCCCCAGGTTCACTCCTTTACAGTAAAATTAGTAAGTTCTAAAAACACCTTTATCTGTAGGCCTATAGTGGCCGCCATTTGCTCCTACAGGGGGTATGTCTGTAGGCCTACAACACTGGGGAAAAGGAGGGAGAGGGTGAAGGTAGGTTAACAGGATCCTTCACAGAAGTGTATGCCTGACCGATCATATCTATTGCTCTGTTTTGTGGTTGAGCACCTCAGAATTAGTTTGTAGAAACTCCACTTCGGTGGAACATGGGTGTTCTGGTACTTAGAAGGGAAACTTATTAAATTTTCACTAAAGGGTCAGTTAATTTATGAAATATTGTAGTCTGGGTGGATCAGTCTAAAAAGATGGATAAGAGATTAGGAACTGTGCTGTTTTGTTTGGTCACCCAGATAAGACTTGCCTCTTTGCATGTAGTGTTTTGTAGGGTTTGAATCCCCCCCCCACCCCCTCAGTCTTTGTGTGACAGGACAGAAAGGGTATAGGGTTCTCATGTTTGCACATGTTTATGTTGGCCTTCAGGTAACATTCCCGTCCGCCCCCAACTTAGACCTGACAGGCCCAGGAGGGCCCAGACACCAATTACTCATATATTCTAGGACAGAGAAAAATACGACTCAGTGTCTGCCAGGTCACAGATGCAGAAAATATAAAGTAGGTAGGTCAATTATTTCGTCGTTTACATGGGAAACTTGGTGCCACATTTAGCCTATGAAGAAGAAATCATTTCAATACTGATCTGTTCTTAAATCAGTGCTCAATACCTGAGGAAGGTTGCGGCAAATGACATTTTATCTTTAGATGGGGTGGTAGAAGTTATTGATAGGAGGGGTCAAAATGAATTGAAGCAAGGCTGAAAGCAAAGGAGAAAGCTTTTTGTAAGTTGATTAAGATTAAATATCCCTGAGTGGTCTTTCTAGCCAGGATTTCCTGGCCCTTTTACTTGAAGCACACCTGTATTTCTAATGAGTAGGTAGTTTAACATTCAGTTACAGAGTGGCCTCATCATAAGGTGGCAGAGTTCGTTTTAACTGACAGGGGAACTTAATCACAAGCTTTCCCACAGCTGCAGGACAAATTACCTGTGAGTCAAACTCACATTAATTTGTTAAGCTACCGTAATACCCAGTGTTTAAACTACACCTGCGTACAAGCCTGAGTTTGTGTATTGCTTTGACCCCCCCCCCCCCCCACCTCCCCTCGTCACCAACTTGTGCGGTGGTTATATATTGAGGCACTCTTACTTCAACCAGGGACCATATTATTCTGTTCTTTTTTTATTATTGTTATCGATTGCCCCGGGTTCAAATAGACCTATTTTGAAAACACAGACCACTAACACACATCTTGGTAACAAAAACGGCATTCCCATCACCAGATCACTCATCATGCGGGTCGTAGAATTCGGAAATGTGTTCAGGGGTGTAACTTAAGTCAATAGAAGTAAGGATCAGAGCTTATTGAGGTGGATGATATGACGTGGGAGTGGATTGGGGCATGAAGCAGGGTATGAGGGAAGTTAGTCGTCAGATTACAGAGTAGGAAGCAGGGATCCAGTCTCCATAGGGGGTGGAAGTGGTAGGTCTCTGGTGTTGGATCATGAACATGTATTATACAAATGCACAATGTATATACATGAGTCATTGGTCACTCATGTAAAACAACCACAACATCCTCACTGCTTTAAGTGACCGGAAGTGAGCATAATGCCCCGTCTACCCGTATTTCCTGTGGTGACTATGGTTCAGGGGGTACCTAGGATCCACCTGTCGGCTTACCTGGCGGAATGCCATTCAACTCTCACCCAGCCAACAAGTTACTGTTATTGTGGTCACCCTTTCAATAATCTACCCCTTTTCCAAGTATTTGCCAGGAAATTGAGAGCCCAATGAGGACAGATCCCTCACGAGAAAACCTTGTAGCTTTTGGAGGGGGGGGGGGCATGGCTTTATATACAATCATGTATAGTGGGCATTTCCTTCAATTACCTTTCCCTGCAATCTAATCAGATAAATAGAGAAATTCCCTTGAATATTTAAACAAAAGCATTATATATACATGTGTAGTGTAACAATATGGCAAAGAATACATTGTATAGTTCTTGTTTTAATAATCTGTCTTGAACCTGCGCCTGTAGCTCAATAGTGCCTCTTTGTGACAAATGTTCCCGATCCATAAACATATATACGTTTGTACCTTGTTAGGGCGACACACTTAAACCTTTAGATAAATGTCTTTTCCCAAAAGTCAATTTTTGGCAACCTGTTTACACTTCTCAAACCCTAAATAGCTAGAACAATTAACCATAACTCACTTCAAAAGAACCCAAATAAAATGGACTAGAGATTTCCTTAGAGCCAATATTGAGCTAACTCTTTATGGTCAATAAGTTAATGTGCGGTAGTAGGTTTGCTGTCATTTGAAGCAGTGTCTACAATTAAAGATAAATATCATTCCGTTTTCAAAGACCCTCAAGGAATGAATTCATGGCTGGCTAGTCCTCGCTACCTTTGGGAGCATTAAAGTGCATTAAACTGTTAAAGCACAAAGTACGGCTTGAAATGAAAAGATGGACAAGGCAGGGATCACGGATCGTTTTATATTTTCTGCCTTTTTTTTTTTTTTCTTTCTATTTCTCTAGAAAAAAAAATCTTTTTAGTTGGTGAGGGGTGTGACTTTAGTCAATTTCATTTACACTAGATTAAAACTGTATATTCTATCTTTGTGTTAAATGGTCGGCTCATTGCAGTCTGCAGGCAACCTTCACGCTCTGATAGCCTGGGACATGCAAATCATCAATCGGACAAGTGCAATCTATTGGATGTCTGAGGCTTATGTCATATGATGACGTCATAAATGACCTTTCTGAAACTTGACTTGTACTCCCGGCTTGTACTGCAGTTGATTATTATGTACAAATGTACAATGGTAGGTCTACTAATCTATCGCTACAATCAAATCAGCCCCTAGAGCAAGTTATGGAAATGAAACCCTTGTCTACAAAGCGAGACAGCCAGTTACCTATACTTGGGATATGTGGGAAGGGTCAGATTAACCCTAAAGCATTTACCCAACCTTTTCTCTAGTTGAACAAGAGTTTGGCGACATGATTGTATGAAATCATGATACAGGAAAGAAAATAACGCAACAGAAAATAAATGATGCTGAAGCATCCTTTCTGGTTGGCTCCTCACAGTTCAAGCTATACTTCTAGTGCAATATGACCACATGCCAAGTCCAACTGACACAGTAAAATCCAGTTACATCAGCCCAGTGACGATGACATTGACATACTTCTGGTTGATATGATAAATTCAAAGCATGACCTATAATTTGCGCTGATCAGAGAGGATGGATTCGGGGGGTGGGGGTAGGTTCTATGGGCACCACGGGATGGGATTTCCCCCACACGTGCATGTGGAGACTGCCTATATTAGATAGACAGGGTGTGGTTACTGAGGGTGGTGTCACATCTATTGGATGAGTCTGTTCAGGTACAAATGTATAGCATCACCTGAGATGTCACCACCAACGTCAGCATCCGAACTGGGCTTCAATCCCTGGCTCATCTGTCCTCTCTATATGTGACTGGTGCCTGTATGGACGGCCACCGAAACTCAGTCATACGTTTACTGTAGTTTTCCCGCCGTGGATATAACCGTATATGTAACTTAAGTCACTCATTCAGCATCCCAATACTTCTATCATTACCAGTATTTGCATAATTGGCTCGAAGTTATCC
The DNA here is from genome assembly GCA_949317995.1 of Acholoe squamosa. NCBI lineage: Eukaryota > Metazoa > Annelida > Polychaeta > Phyllodocida > Polynoidae > Acholoe > Acholoe squamosa. The sequence continues at coordinate 23,197,908 of OX439048.1, forward strand.
ATCTGTTATCATGAAAGTCATATTGTGTATTGCCAATTTTATGAAGTTTCAATACCAATAAAAAAATTTCTCTAAAGTCGCTGTTTTCTCACAGAAAATTAAGATTTTAAAAAAGATAACCCTGCCAATAACAGACAACCTCCAATCCAGTCCTCCATAGACTTACCTCCCCCTGCCGCGGGAGAGCAAATTTTCCCTCTTTGTTCCTATATAATCTTGCGCGATCGGTGACAACCGTCTGAATTTAAGACGGTTGTCTCATTGACATACTACTACGGGTGCAAGTTTTGTTTCAAAAAAGCGCGCGAAAATGTTGATCTGTGGGGGCTAGGTGTCCAGGGGGGTAGGTTTCCAGGGGGCCAGGTGTCCAGAGGCTAGATCTCCAGGGGGCCAGGTGTCCGGGGGCCAAGTGTCCAGGGGGCCAGGTGTCCAGGGGCCAGGTGTCCAGGGGCCAGGTGTCCAGGGGGCCAGGTGTCCGGGGGGCCAGCACACCAGGGGCCAGCAGTCGAAGGGGTTTAGTAAGAAGATTATGCCAGACTGGTGTCAGTACATGTATAGATAATAGTCTCTATTTGTAAGTAATTAGTCAATATTTCGCAAGTGCTGATTCCTGTGACCCTACAGGGTTGATAGATGGTTTTATGGTACCTACCCTGAGCCTTCTGTGCTTCAATGCACAACGCCCAATTTTTATCACATGTGATGTGGATTTTGTGCCGGGAAAGGGAGATAGGGATGGGGCAGGAGTCTTCGATTTATTTTTTGACATTTTTGGCTTTTACATCAATGAGTACTGCTCTCATTTGTGCACTGATTGATCACTTCAAGATGACTGATTTGAGCTCTGATCACTTCAAGGCTTGCGCAAAATCAGCCTCACAGCCTTCATATTCAGTAGTTTGTTAACAACTTTGACCTACGGTGTGTCTCTAGCAATTCAGCAATGGTATGCAGTGTAATGGTAGAGCTATAGCTATAGTAATGGTGTGTCACATTGTAATGGTAATTTTGTGCATTATGGTGTAATGTAGTGTAGAATCAATCATGTGTAATACTGAATAGGAGTGATCAGTGCAATATGCCGTAACATTAATGATGGGCTCACTCCTGCCGTTCTCTTGGTCACACCTCACTTAAATAAAGTAGCCATTCTATACCAGGGAATGTGAACTATTTTTTTTCTCAAACCCAGCCTCTCTCGCCTGTTTAAAGTGATCACTCATTATCAAAGATGGATTAGTACTCTACTATGGTCCAATACGAGCTCTATTCAGTTTAGAAGAAGCAAAGATGTTTGCCCCCTCAAGTCAATGTTAATGTTATCTATAGATGATTGCCATCGACCTATAGTGACCGGGAATCAATATGAAACCTACATTATCTATTCCTGGGATGTAGATAAAATGAAATAAGCTCTAAAACAAAGAAATCTACCCCACGCACGGAGTATAACCCATATTCTCCATGTTACCAGTAGTGAAATAGCATTTACTATACGGTATCAAAGCTGTGTCAGTGAGTTCTCTCCACCTGTTTCCTTACCTGGGCCTTCTGGTGACTGTACACCTTGATATGGGTGGCCTACATTACCATGGTAACAACTAGGAAGTAGGCCTATTGATACCCCCCCCCCCACACACACACACGCAGACAGCGAGCAGAGTTACTCATGGGGTTTCCATGGTAATGAGCTGTCCCAATGAGCCTGGGGCTGGAACCTATAGAGCCACCCAGCAAGAAACTACCCAGATACAGTGTACCTTTTTGCATATATTGAAGATACCCTTACAGTTACACTTTTTAGCTTCAGCTGACATTTGAGAAGCTCACGTGCAATACGAATTTTTCAAATAGCATTACTATCTTACTGAACGTGTTGCTCTTTATCACCCCCCTATCGCTCAAGTATTTCAGACGGTACTCTTGTCCCTCTGCCAATAAATCACAAAAAAAATCTGCCCTGTCTCGCTGTAGTGGTCTATAGAGCTACTCTTTGCTATAAAGGTGTTGCGGGGAGTGGGACACTTGGCAGGTGGTGGCCGAGTGGAGGAGACTGCAAAGTTTACATGGGGAGTAACCAGCAGGTTTGTGAAATTGATTGACATAGTTCATTACTTATATATAGATATGAATAATTTATATGTAGATAATGTTTGGCCATATGGAGCCTAAATGGGTAGTGTAATTAGCAAGACTGCGCTTTATGCAACCCAAGGTTATTTCTGCACAGACTGATATTGATTAGGTTAATTACTAATGCTGTCAAGCGTTAATAGCTGACGTACCAGAGGAGTTATTGAGTCTAGACCATCGTGTAGGAGCGTGGGCTACTCCCACATCATATCTATACATTATGGGTATAGGAGAACAGACACATAAAATTACTTTCTTTTGCCATTTACGGGTATATTATTTATTTATGGTACATTTATAGCGCATGTAGAGAGACGCCACCCTTCCCTGCATTTGATCAAATCTGTCAAAGTACCTTCAGTGTATATAGGGAGATAGTTTTTACCCTCATACATAAGTTTTTTGCAATTTTTATAAAAGTAGTCTGGGTTTCCTAGAAATAATCAATAGTATCTCTGACAGTGTAAATGTTCCTTGTATTTACCTTCCTCCCTGCTGATAGGCATGTAGATAAGGCTGTGAATGTTGTTATCTGGATAGGTCAGGGCAAAGAGAACAGGTGTATGTTATACAGGACATGGTCAGACTATCTTTGCTAACCATAATATATTTTCATTTGAAATATAGAAAGTCACGTTGGACCTTTGCTATGAATTAGGGGTATTTAAATCAACTCACGGATCTTGGTAAAAATTAGGATCCTCTTCAAAGTAGGTCAGCCAACTTGAAACAAGCATGTCTTTAGTCATATTTTCACACTTATGACATGTATATTTGTGTATGGTGGATGCGGTCAGTTGATGGGAAATTTGAATTTTAATTCGGTCAGTATTGTGAGAGGATCGGACGTTGGTTTGATAGCAATATTTGCCTATATCCTAGAGAGGCAGCAGCAACACCCCCCCCCCCCATACACACACACCCCATCCAACCATAACTCACCTACTCACACTGACCCATGTATATAGCTCACATAGCCATTATCAGCTGGGGGCCGCCATTAGACCCCGACGGCACTATGACTAACACCTTCAGCCCCCGACTCCGCAGTATATGCCAGGGATGCCTCCCATTGGTCAATAATACAATAGCCATGTGCCGTATACCTTTACATTTTACACCTGTTCTCCTCTATCGTAAGATCCAAGCCTCCATCACCAGGTTGTCAAATATAATACAAGCCATAGAGGCATATAGCTCAGTCATCTATCTCCCGTGTATAACTGTACGTACAAATATTGACACCTTTGCAGTACATGTACATGTATCATAATGCAGCACTTCCTGGTGGAATTACAGCTCACAATAACCTTAGATATCTCCATTTTTATGCAGGGGTGGGGGCGGGGGGGGGGTACACGTATGTGGTCCCGACTTGAACAATGCATTACTCGTGATGCATGTAAATGCCATGGTGTAAGGTTACAATATCTCCTTCTTCTCACAAAAGAGTAGCACCTTACAATACCTGCGTTCCAACCAGGTGACCTACCCTTGTACTGTGATGCTGTGGCCCTTATATCACCTTTGGACACGGCTATAGGTGTGTCATCCATTTTCAGGAGAAGGTCAAACATGCAGATGGCAGATTTCTAGATAAGGTCATGTAACCCAAAAAAGAAAATCACTGTAGAACTAGCTTAAAGTTGTAAGCGATTCTAAAACCACACTGTATAGTATATAAAAACGGAGATTTGTGTCGGGTCTCTTAGTCTCTCTGTCTCTCTCTGTCTCTGTCTCTGTCTCTCTCTGTCTCTCTCTCTAGCAGTTCAAAATGTGTATCTCTTAACTAATGGTCTTTTCTCCTTTTAATTAATTAGGGTAGAACAACAGATGATCCATGTGCCCATGGATCTCCAAAAAACTCTCTATTTTCATTTATGTCTAATTAATTTTTGAAAAAAGGGTTTAAAGATGAAAATTGAGTAATCTGTATCATATCAAACCCTGTATCCGGTTCCTGTGGTGTCATTGAAACTTTAGAAAACAATACAGACAGGCTGAGTCTGTGTTACTGATTAGCATTTTCTGAAGCTTCACTAAAAACATGTGTTTCTTATAACCTAGCTCCAATTTGGGTTCATGACACAAAACAGGGTCGCTATACTAGATTATTCTTATCCAATTGTCACAAATTATTGGGGCCTTTCTGTTTAACTGAATTAAAAACAGTGAATGTTTCTGGGCTTTAAAACAATCTAACATAGATCTCATGACTATGTTACCTGAATCGTGTTTCATTGTATTTGTGTTTGGCGTGTGGTTATTTTGGTGTAGACTGTGACGGTGGTGTTTGTCTGTGGTGCTGGAGCTCTGGGCCCCTGATATTATGGCATTGCCCACCAGTCGTCGTTCCTCTCTGGTGTTTAGGCTATCTGCTGAGTCTCAATAGTCCCTGTCTTGGTGAATATCATCACACATTGTATCTATAACCCAGATTTATTCATCATACGACAACATACTTTTTATAACTTTGTTTTCTATTGTCAATGTTTTATTGTGTTGTTTTTCCCCCCTCTTTTTTAGTTTCTTAATAGTATGTAGGAAACAGTTGTCCTTGGTTGTTTAGGAGATATGAAGAACTGCTGAGTGTATCAAACACGAATACACTCCTTTGCTAAAATTCCAAATTCACCCGGTAAAGATTTAGATAGATTTAGTATTTTCCCCTGGAAATTCAATCCCATACTACCCCCCTCCCCATCCACTCCACCCCAACACCCCACCCTCAGCTCCCATCCCAACTATTATCGCCTCACATTCAATCCAGATAAACAAAATACATTTAGCTTTAGCTCTGAAAACCTTTCGAAAGATTTAGATTTTAACGTTTACATTGGCCGGTGGTTTGTGCTCCAGTAAGACTTGACAGGTAAGAAATGGCTGGTAACTTCCCACTGGAGGAACACACAGGTAAATAGCCACCATCCCTACCCTAACACTCCACCCCACCCACCTGCAGCTCCACCATCCCACTCGTATAACATGTAACTACCTAACTAAGTGGTCAGCTACACACTGGGCACTAGTGGTGGTACTGGAGAGGATCTATAGTCAGTGTATATCGAGAAATTTCCTATAAAGGCGAGAATTTTCTCTTCTTTTTCTTTGGGGCTGTTACCTGAGCTTCGATGAGTGCACCGCGGGTGTAAGGGGATAAGAAACATACATTTGTGTTTGCTATATTTCATAATATAGTGAGATCTGTAAAGATGGCATAACCTCTGATGCAATGGGCCTACATATTGCTAAAATGGTTTTCTCTGATAGGGGAATCCAGGTTATCATGGATATTTTGAATAAGGTGGGATTAGTAAAGGGATGAGATAGGTTGATTAAACATGTCGTGTGATACATCTTGTCAGGTGAGGTGCAGTGAGTTGAATGAATGAGGTGAGAGACTTCAGTCACCCCCTACATGTAGACCACCACTTGGGGCTGCATGCATGGGGCGTATGGCTGCATTAGCACCCACACTCACGCACACATCCACATGGGTATACATCTACATGACCAGTTCATCTCACACACTCACACACCCTGCATGTTAGTTACCCAGACCACAGGAAGGGAACATGTACAGTCTACTGGACGTGGTACATGGTACAGGCAGGAGATGGGGATAGGGTTGTAGTAAGAACAACAGGACCATTGGATGTTGTGTCGGGTAGTGGACACATACATGTACACGTGGGAGGATAGCATCATACACTGAGTTACTGTGGTAAATGGGTGAAACTCCATCCTTCAGCCTCTGCTCTTCAACATAGGCTTATATAATGTATCCCTATGCTTAGTTTCATCTCCCCAGGCATAAAGGACTCTACCAGATCCCGCAAAACTTTACCCACACATACCCTGCTGGATATTGCCTTCTACCAAAATGTTATGCAGAGGCCAATATTAGCCTACTAAATGGCTGTACGTGGATGGACCCACTGGACAGAGTGATAAGACCTAATCAGTTAAGGTAGGAGCAGCAGGATTAGGTGAGAGAGGCAGGAGGATTAGTGTTAATGTGTGTGGGACCACAAGGAGACTGCTGTAAGAGTAGGTGTGTCTAAGTAGGGTAAGAACAGCCTGCAGGTGTAAGCTTACCTGGGTAGTGCTTTTAGTGAATACGTCTGGAGTGAAATGGGCCTTCAATATTAGCATGGAATCTCCCCCGTGCATGTAGACCTTAACTAGGTAAAGTGAGTATAGTATCCATTATATGGATGACATAGACTTGACATGGCATGGACTATAGAGTCCTTTCAGGTCAGTAGAATAGGCATTGATGTCATCATTCAGGCCGATGGCCTTCAATTACTTCTCGACCAAGATTTTTTTTTCAAATGCGTCGTTTTTTTCATAGTGAATCTGAATATGAGAATATCCCAAATTATATAATTGTAAAAAGAAATAATCACTTTAGCTGGCCACAGTTCCCACAGGGACGTTATCATTTCCTTTATACTACTTACAGAGAGCCCTCCAATATACCCATGAGACTGGTATTCCATTTTAGAAGCAGAAATAGACAAATTGAAAGTGAGTAAATCTATTAAGGCTACATCATGCCATAATTACAGGGTACTGTCCCAGGCTCTGTACTTTCCACGTCCAGGGACCCACCCCCTCTCCCACGTGGTCCATTATCCTTATTCCCAAGTGAAAACTTGGTAACTACACCTGTAATTATACACCTGTATTGGGCCACCTACATTAAGGCCCCTCAGGTGTCACTTAACTGACAAGGTAGGGCATGACCACACCTATCTGGTCACACCCTATCCACCTTTCCCCCTTAACAAAGTATTGCCAGTATTGTGCTTTGGTGCACCTGCTGGAGTTAGGGATACAGGTCTGATAAGTAACCCCTGGATGCATCAGTCCTATGAAGATGATACACTGGCTATCATTCAATATGATGCACTGGGGATGTCACTTGAGTGTCAGATAATATACAGTTCTTGGTAAAAGTGCGTTCCAAATATTTAGAACTAATGCTACATCCTTCAAGACACTTGTGTGTAAGATACTTTATACCTTAATTGACGGGATTCGGGGTTGATATCCAGGCTTCAAATACTTTGCCCTCCTTTTCGTTTATCACAATACTGAACTTGATTCAAAAGACAGTGTTTAGGAAGTGGTTGAACTTGTCACGTGTCCCCGGCAAGTACCTGGAGCTTGCAAATAACAGGGATGATCACTTCCTTTGTGTATCCTTGTTTTTTTTTTTCATTATAACAAGACAGAAATAACACTTTAAAAATAGTTCTTCGGCACCACAGCTACATTTATTTTAGAAGAAGACTTAAGGTTTCTCTAACCATGATTAACAGTGGACATGATGAGCATAATTTAAACATCCATTCCAGGTCATGAGGGTCTTTTGTATACTGTATAGACTATAGGCTTTAGTGACAAGTCCATTCCCAAGATCATTCAAAGCAATTGTATTCTTTCTCAACCACACCCTACTTAGCATAGAATGGACGTAGCAATGAAATTTCAGACAGTCCTATTTTGGGCCCTATAATAATTAGAATGCAGGATATGTTTAAGTCAAGCGGACATTGTGTGTCATACTACTCTACTCTGGCTCTATGTACTCTACCATATCTGGTCCCCGGGGTGGGGGGGTGGTTTGTTTACATCCGTATAACATCCATAGTTAGCTGAGGTCAGGTCCTTCCCAGACTCCTGTCGCATCAGGCACACATCATGTCACATTCCAGGATCCAGAGGCCACCTCTAGGGTTATCATGCTGACTCTAGGGGCTGTATGTTTTAATAATATTATTATCATGGTAGAAATATTAGCTGTTGGATCGGGATACTGAGGTCATATGGCTAGAAATCATCCGGGTAGGCCCCTGTCAGATTGACTTCCTTTAAGCTTTAACATTTCTCCCAAGCTTTACATGTACAATTTACAAGCAGATACACTACCCTGATGTCTTTGTGGTTCATGGCTCATTGTAGTTTGGAGAATAATGTGGAGTTGAAAGGGGTGACTCCAAGAAATATGCCAAATGTTTAATTTTCCCTGAACTGGAGGCTTAGAAGAGCAAGTTGTATACTTTTCTGTCATGGTTTAATTTTCCCTCATCCTTTATTGCCAGGTGTCGTATTCGTAGACAATGGGATATCTCTTTGATATATGAAACCAATTGGACTGATGAGGTTTCACCGAACAGGACAACTTTCGCCCACCTGTATATATAGGCTACCTTATAAAGGCCTATACAAATTCTCTTTCGCTACAACATTGAAATGTGCTGGATTCTTTTCTAAAATCGTCCATAGCCATACATAACATCTTTCACAACCAAGGAACCATACATGGAGGAAGTTGGTTTTGACAAGTGTAAAGCAGTTTGTCACCATAATGTTGTCATAAAGTACCATTCCATAACAGCAGGGGGCTTATTGGAAGTGCTGTACACCACGAGGAGGTGTTCCCCACCACTGTGCACACAGGAATAGGACTCACGTCAGCCTCTCCCCTAATGTCACCAACCCTCTGAGGAATGACATTGTCATCCACTGACCCGGAACAGGAGGCAGTAGTTTCAATTCTCCCCTGAACCAAACGCGGCCCAGTTTTCGCTTTGATTCTACTGTGGACGGACGCAGTGCGACGTAGCACCGTCCACCTTTCGCTGGTGCCCGCTCTATCACATTGAATGCTGGTTGCCACCTGCAGGAAACCAGCAGCAGCCTTGGGGCGAGATTTGGAACTATTGTGTAAAAGTCGTCTGCTCGCCAATTGTACTTTAGTCACGTCACGTGATTGAAAGGTCACAGGGACGCTGGTCGTGGATACTGATGCTAAAAACATTGCTGGAGTAACCAACTCACAAGGAGCCACTGTTCGTATTTATACCTGGATTGTTATTTGGTGATTAGCCAATACCGCAGTCGCCACAATGTGTTTCTCAACAAAAGCACTCTGGAAGAAATTTATGAAGAAGACAAACTTAAAAAACATCAAGTCCTCCAGTTCCAAGAAGTATAAACATTGCATAGTGAGGACAGATACCATCGTCATCTCACCCCAGTTCAAGACGTAAGTGTTTGTTGATGTGAGGTTAAGGTTTATATATAATTACATTTATTTCAGAGTCCCATCCATGCACCTACTGTTTCCAACTTTGCAATGAAGCTAGTCAAAGTGGGATCAGATATTGCCTTGGTAACTGTAACTAACATGTCCCAGACGGCCATGCAGTGCCGCTGATCGATTGGGCCTCTCTCTGTCTTCATATCAATATCTCCATGTATTCATATCTTCCTGTCTGTGCGTTTTGCTGTTGTGAATTGTGATGGTGCCATCTAATGCATGATTGATATGAAATGATATGGCAATACCATGCCATGATGCCTTTTGAAACCAATTCAACTTCATCTACAACATGTGTGAATGGGAAGGGGTTCAGTCCAAACCTCCTTTCACCCCATTATCTTTGGTTGGTCATTAATAGGCATTGACCATGACCAAGAAATTACATTGATCTGTTCATATTTGAAATCTTATGTATTTATTCTATATTTGAAATGTGCTGACGTTGAAAGTGACAGGATCCACGTGATTTCGTGCATTGTCCTGCTATATATTTTACTCTCCCCATGGTGCACAGATAACTAGCAGAAGATAGCCAGTTCTACCACCTCTATATCGTTATTATGGCTTTACAGTTTGAGTAGACCAATGCTGTCACCACCATACATGCCATTTATGTCATTTTACCGACTCTTAACGTAGTTGAGTACCCTTAGCATGGCTGTTAAAAGTCAGATATACCTGTGGCCAGAAGGAAGAGGTAAAGGTTTCAGACCACTTATCCTAGGCACCAAAATGTAGTATACAGATAGGAAAGACGAGCGATCCTAGCTCTTTAATGCAATATTGTTTTCTCTCGTTTGTGTTTGGCACAAATACAGGGACGAGAGTCGTAGAGGGTTTTTCTGGATTTCATGGAGTTAGATGCAAAACCCAATAATTTCCCGTGGGGAACCTCTATTCAGGAGCCTCTATTTTAGGATATCAGGGATTTTTTTGGGATCCCTATATACTTTAATCCCAGCACCCAAGTTGATTTTATTTCGCCAATATCTTTGATTTACGCCCCTTTTCACGAACTAGTCATGTAAATTTACCTAAACCAGACCTGTTGTTTTTAAAGGTTTGAGGACTATAAAGGTGGGTTTTGACATGATTCTCAGTACCAGGATATCCTTAGTGTGGTTGTACAGGAGATAAGGGTATGAGGTCACTCTATAGGGGTCCATAATAATGTATACCTGGATGAAATGTGGGCTGGGGTCACTTCTAGGGGAGGTTTTGTAATAACACCATGGGTTGAGAATTTGCACAGATTTAGCCAATTGCTATGTTATCCTGGTTTTATCTATATGAATGCCATTGAGTATGCATTGGTTAGCTATCCCTCGTCTGTACATGGTAGAATGACACACCAAGTAACCTCTTCAGTTCCTGATCCCAGACATATAACCCTAGGTCTATATATGTATGTAGTAGCTATTAAAAGTTAGTATATCCGACGATTGGCTCACAAAAACCTTCCCTAAAATGTGCTAGGATTGTCAAATAGACCATAGTTACTGAACTAAATACTTTGATCACCCTTTTTTCTGAACGATTCCACTTGTATTTAAGTGCGACTGCTAGATTTAAGCAGAAGGTGCACCTTTGGAGGGCACGAATAAAGTTGGAATGTTCTAACTTTAGGTCAAACTTCCTAGTTCTGATGTGCGTTACATAAATTATAGTCTTTTTATACAAATGCAGAAAGCTAAAAGCTGCTTCGCACTGCACTCCCATCTTGCCTTCCCAGAAAACGTTACTGTGTAACATCAGTTTTATCAACAGAACCTCCCATTGAATGGGTTGGAGCAGTTTCTATTTGTATAACGGTCACCACAACAACCGGGTCTCATCACGGCCATGTGCATGTTGTACCTAGGCATTGTATCCAGATGTAGTCTACTCTCCCTTAAACCATCATAGAGTGTTTTTTTCTTTCTTTAAAAGGCCCCCTTTTTATCTCTCAGATCGATTTTAATCTGTATCGTAGAATTGAGCTTTATTAACCCTTTAACGGTCGTATAGTAGGTTACATTCCTGCATTATGCTAATTTGTCGCCATGATACTTGAATCCACCCCTATAGCGAATAAAGCGCTCTGCTTCATGCATCATGTCAACCATATGGTTTGATACCCAGTGGAAGGTTCAGCATGATGCCCTAATGCAGTGCTGGCCGGACTCTCTACCACTGCACTGATGCCGGGACTGATGCATCATGACGTCCAAGGAACATGAACCTCAGGGAGGCATCTTAATTTCCTCCCTTCCCCAGGTGGGAGGATGCGTGTGTAGTGTAGTGTATGCAGAATTAGTACACGGCTTTGATGCATTGCATGTCCGTAGGTCGCCTTGTGTAGCCATGTTTAACTCGAAAAGCGAGTTATAAGGAGACACCTTGGGCCCTGCACTTTCAGTCATTTTGGTATATAAAAGGCAGAATTACTTAATGAATTTGTAGTGCCATTAAAGGAGGAGATGTAGGGTCTTGCAGGAAAAGGTATTTCATTACAAAGTTTTGTAAATTTTGAGAAATTGTCAATATTGTACAGACTCAGTTTGTTGGCAGCCATAAGACGCTTTTTGCCTCCAATGGTAAAGGTATATGATGTTGATCCATGAATCAACTTTCCCGCCTTTTTTTAGCAATGTGGTATGAATAGCTCAGTTTTGGCAGGAGTTATGCGAATAGTGGCTTGGTGGTGCGAATAACCTGGGTGAGGTAGTGCTGATGCAACAGGATGAGTGCACAACTCATGGGATCCAATCACAGGCTTTTTACTTTTCGAGTTATCAGCAATTTACATTGCTGCATTATATTGTGTATAAGGGGGTATTGACTGTGCGATACCACATAATTCTCATTATACATGCTAGTACCCGATTGAGCAACCACACCAATTAACTGCTCAAAGTCATACAGATATTTTTTTCTATCTACAGGTATTGTTAAATGGAGCTGTTCAAAGTTACTCTCAGTGTGTAGTCTAACGCAGAGCTATGATAGGGTCGCCGGTCCACCCAGCACCCACATCTGAGATAAGAAAAGATAAGAGCTTCTTGATACCTGCATTGGGGCTCCCTACTAGTGGCCACTGGGTTACCCAGTATGGATTTATCTTAAAGGGACCCTAGCATGGTAATGCATGCCCGCATTAAAAATGGTTAAGGCTAGGGCACAGCTCTAAGATACCTATGGTCAACTGTGTTCTATGTGCTATGCTAAACTATGCTATAACTAAATGCTGACAAATAGTGAGTAATTACTGACATATATTGACTAATTGCTGAGAAATGTTAACTAGATACTGACTTAATTATATCGACTAATTTCTGACAAATAGTGAGTAATTACTAATATAAATTGACTAATTACTGACAAATAGTGCATAATTGCTGCCATATTTTGACTAATTACTGACAAATAGTGAGTAATTACTAGCATAATTAATAATTATATTGACTAACTGCTGATAAATAATGACATAGTGGACGTCCTTCCATTTCTCCATTCTCTGGTGTTTGATTGAAAAATGTTGACGCCATTCTGTGTTTTAATTTGTGTTTTAATCTGTGTTTTTATGGTACATGTATTGAGTTTAAGGCTATAACAGGTTAGTATTAGTGCTATGGTATGATAGTTATTACTCACTATTTGTCAGTGGTTAATCAACATATGTTAGTAATTAATCACCATTTGTTAGCAATTAGTCAATATACGTCAGTACTTAGTCATTATAAGTAACACAGGGATCCAGGCCATATATGGTGAATTTTGATCTTTAAAAGTTATCAGATTGATATTAGTGACCATTAGGAAACCTCAACTACCCTAATTCTTTTGTTTTCCATGTGTGTCTGCCATTTTGGTTTTCGGAAACACAGGGATCCAGGCCATATACAGTAAAATTCCTTTACAACGAATTCTGTTACAACGAATTTTCGTTTACAACAAACAAATCACATTGTCCCATATCATTCCAATATATTTCTATAGTAAAATAATTCCCTTACAATGAACTTCAAATAGCCGAAATTCGTTTACAACGAATCTTTTGGCTTGTGCAGTAGTTTACCTGGTCTTACAATGACTTCAAGGTAAGATGTGAGAGGTGTAAATATGTGTGATAGAGCTTCTAGCCTTGCACCTTTTTTGCTACGAACGGCTGTAAGTGAAGGTAAGATGTGAGAGGTGTAAAAACATGTGATAGAGCTTCTAGCCTTGCACCTTTTTTGCTATGAACAGCTGTAAGTGTAGGTAAGATGTGAGAGGTGTAAAAATGTGTGAAAGGGCTTCTAGACTCCACCATTTTTGCTATGAACGGCTGTAAGTGTAGGGCTGTGTACGTGTAAGTGTACGATTTTGGCTTGGACAGTGCTTTTTTGCTCATAACCCCCGTGCATTATCCAGCCATAACGCACTCTGAGACCTTTTCTTCCTCTTCAAGAAGCTGCTGGTTTCAATCCGGACATGTTTAATAAATTGGAGAAGTATACAATGTCAACTCCTCCATACGTTTTCCAGTTAAAACCGTTTAGGGTTCAACGGGGAATCGATCCCCGGCCGCTGTGGCAGGAGGCGAGCTCGCTGTCCACTATACCAAGCCAACCGTGGTAGAACACAATACACATGGAAGATATGAAAAATTTGTCCGACATACCTGATGTTTACAGACCTCTTTAGCATAGAATCCAATGGTGCCAGGTGGAGTTATTCACAGGAAAACATCCTTAGATATCCTATATGAACATGCCATGCCTAACTTCTCCATTTTCTTCGAAATAAATAAGAATCCATTGATTTTCCATAGCGATACGCGACTGACCCGGCTGACCTCCTTGCCGGAAGTGGGTTCAGCCGAAAGTAGGTCAGTTACATCCGGGCACCTACCCGCTTCGTCAACAAGACGAAATGGCCGTGTACCGGGCCGTGTGCATTGGATCGTTATGGAAAATCAATGGATTCTTATTTATTTTAAAGAAAATGGATACAAAATGTAAGTGAACACCAACTAGATATTGTATATTTGGCGGTGCTAGAATAACAGGGCTTGACATCCTTGGATTATACCCGAAAAATTGTTGGAAAGATGAGGGTATGACGGGTGGAGTAAAAACAATGGCTACGATGGATTGGCAAACCGAGCGGATCGCATGCACTTACAAAATGTCTTCTCCTGGATTAATTCTTGGGTTATAAGGTAAGAAATTAATACAAAATGGAGGAATCTATGAGATAAATGCCTTAATGCATGTTATGGGAACGCACTCGTGTATTTACGGGGTAATAATCCACTCCCCCTACGGGGTCGTGGATTATTAACCCGTAAATCCACTCGTGCGTTCCCATAACATACATTAAACGCATAGTAATTACTCGCCATTTATCAGCAATTAGTCAATATATGTTAGTAATTACTCACCATTTGTTAGCAATAAGTCAAAATATGTCAGTATTTACTCACAATTTGTCAGCAATTAGTCAATATATGTCAGTACTTAGTCACTCTATGTCAGTAATTATCAATACATGTCACAATCTGTCAACAATTAGTCAATATATAACAGAGAAATAGCCATTGATTCCTCCTCCTGTGCATCCTACCTTGAATGGTATTTGTCAAAATTAGTATGTCAGTATCTATGGACTATTTGTCAGCAATAAGTTAATATATGCTAGTAACTATTCACTATTAATTTTGTCAGCAATTAGTCAATACATGATAGTAGTTACTTACATTTTATCAGCATTTAGTCAATATATGTTAGTAATTGCTCACTATTGACGAATATATGACGAATTGTGAGTAATTACTGACAGAAAAACAACAAAAAACGGACCCACCTTACTAAAGGTATAGAGCCCCACTACACCCACCTGGTGTAAAGGTGGGGTAGGGGGTAGGGCGGGGGGCAACAGACCGTGACCTCCCCGTTGGGGACGTCTACACTGTCGTTAGACTACACACTGCTCTGTCCAATGTAGGCTACCATTCTATCAAATGTACCTCCTTTACTTAATAAGAACGCAGGAGAATCTGCTGAAGAAAATTGTAAAAAAAAAAAGAAAAATGGCTATAGGGAATTTAAGTATCTTTCGGCAGAATCCATACTAATGTACGTCATAAATGTTTCATCATAGATAGACACGCGCACTAAGTCCACATACAGGGCGCATACACAGTCATGACTTTCCCAGGGAACTTTTTGTCCAATGCGGGGGGGGGGGGGGGTAAAAAGGTTTAACAATAAATACAGAACTTGTGTCCACACCCATGAACCCTAGTGAGTGCATAGAGGGTTAAAAATAAAATAAAGAGGTGCTCAGTTTTGGTGTGTGTGTTTTATTTTTTTTTTTTTTCACACAAAAACTAATGACTGGTCAGGGACTTAACTACCTTCACTGTTACCAATCATCCTGTGGGAACGCTTACAGATGACGTCACTGTATCGGGCTTGGGGTGGAGGGATCATGAGTACCGTAGTACTGCATTTGTATGTGTAAATTCGCAACAACAAAAAAGGAAGAATGGGCGAATCTGAAACTTTTGAAAATCAAAGGTGCAATTCGTTAGTGCATTGTTACTGTAGAATGGGCTTATAGGAAATGTAATTGGAAATTAGAATTGCTAAACATTTCAAAAATAGCTTCAACCCCATCATATCTCTCTATTTACTAAATGCTTTTATATATCATAAAGATATGGTATGATTTTATACACTCAAATATACTCAACCTTGCGATGAAAGGCTTACCCCCGAGGGCTTTATACCCCTGTATCTGAGAAATTGAGAAGAAATCGGTACAATGGGTATGTTCCTTGTTATTAGGCGTGAGTGTACACGTTTAGAGGGTTGGTTGGTGAGGGTAGAGACCCCCACCGCCAACAACCCCCTACTCCTACTCTGGCCCTCCCTACATTGGTCTGACCTTGAATAACCTACACTTTTTTCCCTCACATAAAAACCAAAAATTGATCACAAGATGTGTGAGTGCAGGTCCCGTTTTGTGTGGGCCACCCTACTGGTGAAAAGGTCTCTAGGTGTATGTGTGATGAACCGTTATTTGTATGTTTAAAAAGGGTGGGGCACTTCAGTATAAGCTAAGAGCACAGAATAATAAATATTTGAGGGCCACATTGTGTGTATTTGCATCATGCTGATTTGCGACCAAGCTGCATGGATGCATCAGTGATGAACCTCCTTAGCAGGATTGCATGCCACCTTTCATTAGGAAGAGAGAGAGAGAGAGAGAGAGAGAGAGAGAGAGAGAGAGAGAGAGAGAGAGAGGGAGAGACGTGTGTTACACATAAGGACCCGCTTTACGGGGACCAAAGGACCCACCTGGGTCCTCATGTTGATGGAGTGGGTCCCTATGTTGACAACATAAGAACCCTGGGTCCTTATGTTGCCGAGATGGGTCCTTATGCTGCCGAGATGGGTCCATGTGTTGATGCAGCTTTTCTCTCTCAAAACTGGGTCCTTTGGCTGCCGGGTCACCGCAGGTAGGGAGGTTTTGGTAGTTGAGGGAGCTTTTTTCAGAAACACATAGGAGAGGGTGGGGGAGGGTTTTGAAGGGTTCAGGACCACAGGGAAAGGGTTCAAGAACATAGGGAAAGGGTCCAGGACCATGGGGAAAGGATCCAGGACCACCGGGAAAGGGTCCAGAACCACAGGGAAAGGGTTCAGGACCATAGGGAAAGGGTTCAGAAACATAGGGAAAGGGTTCAGGAACACTGGGAATGGGTCCAGGAACATAGGGAAAGGGTCCAGGACCACAGGGAAAGGGTCCAGGACCACTGGGAAAGGGTCCAGGACCACTGGGAAAGGGTTCAGGAATTTGGAATTTTTATTCTGTAAGATGAAGAATTTAGAATGAAATGTTTCATAATGTAGGGCCTACAGTATCTGAGAGATCTTCTTGCTTTTATTTCCAGGTCTCCCCCATTGGTGTCCAGCCTTCTCTACCTTTCCTTTTCCAAAGTTGGTGTTAGTTACCTTATATTGCTGTATTTCTTACAGGCACTAGGCAGATTACCAGCAGATAGTTTGGGAATCTATAGAGCCTCATAGGAACTTCATTGATTGAATTGTATATATAAGGCTGGAAATTGGTTGACAGTAGACCTATGAACCTATATATAATGTGATAGGTCCCTAGATCAAAGTCTGTGCATTTTGATGGCTCCTTTTCGATGGCCATAACATAACATAGCTAACTTGAGAATAAATTTGTATCTTTTAGGTGGACCAAGAAGAAGAAGGCGGGTACAGATGTGTGGTTTGGGTCATGCCTGGAGGAGATGCCTAACAAGAAGGTGGCGCCACTGGTACCTGATGTGTTCGCATCCTACACAGGCCCTGACCGGGGACTGGCAGCTGTGGCCAGCATGGAGAATGCTAATACACAACCTGCCCCCACAGAGGGTGCCACGAGTAAGTGCTGCAATACTATCATAATTCATTGTGCCTTGCATATAAGGTGCGCCTTATATATAAGGTGCAACCCTAACTCGGGCCCATTCTAGCCAGTTGTAGATCCATAAAGGCAAAATACCATACTTTGAGGATTTTTTTTACCAATGAAGAAATATGGAACACCTTAGCGACTACATTCAAATTAAAGCTCAAGATGAGGTCTTTCAGGAAAAAAATATTGCAGTTCAATAACTTTGGGGTCACATGACTTTAATGGCTGCTGAATATAGGTCATTTGACTAAATTGGCTGACTTTGGCCACCAGCAGCGCCACCTGTATGGTGTTTTCAGGTTAAATTCTCATACCAATACAAGCCCCACATCTACCCGAATATATGTTTCCCAAAGTTGCTGGAGATAATTTCTAATTTTGACGGATTTTTGATTATTTAAAATTCTTGACAGCCCATTGATTTTTTCCTGTTTTCCAAGCCTCAGTGCATCAACACATAAGGGGTATGATTTTATGCTTGTTTGCTGGTCTCTCCAACTAGTAGTACATGTCTGATTAATTTAGGACCTGTAACAATAGCGGTTTTCTTATGACAGGCTTCTGAAAATGGCCCAGAAATAAGGGTTTGCTCCCCAGGGCTGACCCCCCTCCCACAACATGGGCCAAAACTCGGAGACTGTTTGGAATTTTAAGGAAATATTTGGGGAGAGTACTTCAGATACATGGACCAATCATATATATGAGTTAAAAGAAAATCCGAGATGGTCATCCAGGAAGATTGGTTGAACTGACACGGAATAGGCCACCAGTTAGTAGTATGTTGGAATACAACGCCCAGGGGTGGGTTCAGAAAGGATGCTCTAGGTGGGAGGGGGGCACAGCCAGGGAAAACTGAACAAAAAAGGTGCCCTTTGTACCTCTAGCATAATTTCAGGTTGCACCTTATATCCAGGATGCACCTTAAATGCTAGGTATTGTGGTAATACACAACATATCCCCATGGACATGTCATTATTCCCTTTGTCTCCGACAAAGGATGGAGATCTTTCTATAACATTTTATTATCAATATTTTTCTCTCTTTGAATGTTCCATTATGGTGTCACCATCCCAAAAGCCTTGTGGCCATCCAAAAAATCACAGGTCTTCCACCTTTGACCTGATATTAAAAATACCTAAAATTCTCACAGTGCTTAGCAACCTAGACCATAGTTTAGCTTTTGAAATGGAGAAAAAAATAAGATCTAAGGGAATGAACACAATGAATCACATTATTCAAACATAGTTTGAATCTCTTTTGTTTTTAGTTATTTAAGTTCATCTCTTCATTAGATTATATAAGAACTTCATAGTGGTGCCATCTGGTGTAAACCATAGGAAGGTCTAATGCATGTAAATGGTATTAAAGAAACTGCTGTTCTTAGACCACATCTTAGACCTGACCTGCCTTGTCTGAGGCCTGATATTATATTTTAATTGATGGTTGAAAATACACCAATCACATTTGGATGCAGAGACAAAGGCTAGAGCTTGCTCTACATCCTCGAACTCGTTATGATGAGATTTTAATGCCCCCCCCCCCCCTCCCCAGATAGAGAAGACAGGCCCCAAACGTCCACAGGGGGACCGGGCCGGACAAATGACGTGACGCCATGTGATCCTAAATTTAAAAAGGTTTGCCCCAATAGTATTATAGCTGTGATAGTAGTACATGTATATGCAAATGAAGAATAGCCATAGGCTTGATATTGAGCGACCCAGGTATATGTAAGAGAGCAGCAAATGCCATAGTTGTTATCCTACTCAGATATCAAGGGGGGTATTGAAAATACATGTTTCTGCCATATACTAAGAACTGCTCATTTTTAACATTATAGCGGCTGCAGTTCCGTCCAGTCCTCAACAAAAGCCGGACATCGCGGGTGCCCGGGCATGGAACATCAAGAGTAGGAAGGCGTATGGCATCTGTATGTCACTGTACGACCAACACCCAATTAATGGAAAGATCTCAGGTACATTTCGACATCATGCATGATCAGTTGATCCCTTGATTTTAGAGGAGTCACATAAAAGATTTTCATGTCAATGAGAAAAATGCACACTTATAGTAGATAGAGTAGCGATGTTGCTTGTATTTTGTATACCGAAAAATTAAGGGGTTTAAGATGATGACTATAAAGTATTTTAATTCCTCATGCATAAGGTTGTCCAGATGGGAAAATGAATTGGTGAAACAGTACTGTTTGTGAAGATTGCATATCATAAGATAATACCATACAGCTGATTTGTCTACTTCCAGGTGACCCTATAGCAGATGCGTTTGGGATCTGTGCCCGTAAAAACAATGCTTTGATGATCGTAGCTGATGGTGTGAACTGGGGAGAGAAGTCTAAAATAGCCGCTCGATGTGCCGTCTATGGGGTCATGAAGTTTATGAATGAGAAACTCTTCTCATCAGGAAAACCACTCAAAAATACACAAGTAAGGAATGATATATACTCTATCAAGTATTGGGGTGAGCAACACACAGGTGTCTATGAGGACGCAAAGTATTAATGTCTTGGTATCAAGTAGTTTAGCTTGAATGCTTCACTAATGCCAAATGGAAATGCATAGGCAGACATGTTGGATTCTATGATTTTACAGTAGAATTATGAAAAACAAGAAATGTGAAGCACATGTAAAAGATATGAATAGCTGTTATGAACTGTATACCAATAGATGGGGACCTAGATAAGCTCCTCGAAAAATTGATGAAAAAATATGAAAATTACATGAGAAATGCCTAGAAATTGCCAAAAAATGTAAAAAGAATTCACAAAATAAAAATAAATAATTGCAGGATCGGCCCTGTTTTGCCAGGGTCAGTCGGGTAACTATAAAAAAAACCTTTTTTTTTAGGCCTAATATTGTATTCTACAATAACATTGGTGGATCTAGACAGGGGCTTGGGGCAATGAGTACCTGGGGATATATTTGCGGTTTAGGACCCCAAAATTTTCTCAAAAATAGGGGATGGGCCCCCTCATTATGGGCTACTCTCCCTCCTTTCCCAGATCCTCCATCCGGCACTCCCAGTAAAATCTGATATACCGAGTACTTTGAGTAGAATATTCCAATATTTTGCAAAGGACTGTTTGTATACTTTGGAATTTTAGAATAGGTTAGCTTCAGTTTTTATCCAATAGATTGAACACAGTTAAATCATATTTATCTTCTACCTTAATCTCCCGCATAGAAGGCGCAGCTCGCGTAGAAGGCGCACCCCCAACTCAGAGAATGCCTTTTCACGTAGAAGGCGCACCCATAAAGGTTGAATTTTGTAAGATTAGTACTTTTCTATAACAAAAAAAAAACGCGTATAAGGCGCATCCCCAACTCAAGGCAATGTCCCTCCCACGTATAAGACCCAGCAGCATTTTGTTTGGCGTAGAAGACGCACCTTCTATGCGAGAGATTACGGTAACTAAATATCGGGTTAATAAAAATATCTTCTTCCTTCCATTCAAAACATGTTCTAACCAGTTTTATTTTAATCTCTTATGTCATCTACAGGAAGCGTTTCAGTTCCTACTAAAGTCCTTAGACGTGGCCCATCAGACGATCCTTGACCACGAAGGTGGACTTACGACTCTCTGTGCAGCTCTGATCCTACCTGCTAAAGACTCCAAACAGTTTATTGTGTGCATCGTCAATGTTGGCGATAGTTTGGCCTATGTATTTAGCAAACATCACGGTGTTCGGGAAATCACCACCGGCTCACATGACATAGAAGCTGAGCGAGACATTCGGGATGCAGGTGGTGCACTTGGCCCAGTCAACGGTCGCGACCCAGAACTTCATAACTTAACATGTTCAATGACATATGTGGATCCAGGGGATATCCTCTATCTAACCACAGATGGAATATCAGACAATTTCGACCCAGTTGTGACAAAGATCGCGATGGCAAAACGTCGCCATAGCGATCCAAACCTGGAGGATAGCAACCAGAATGATAGTGTCGGCATGAAAGACGGTAAACCCGAGATGAGGCCGCATGAGCGCCATCTGTACTCCGCTAAGGAGATGGAGCGAATCATTCATGAGTTTGAATTGAACACTGAGATGCCATGTTCAGCACAAGAACTATGTGGGGCTCTCTTACAACATGTGCTTAAACTCACCGACCCTAAGCGGAAGATACTCGAGAACCCAGATCTCTATGGCAAGAAGCTCCGGTCAAAGGAGCGGAAACGCCGCGATTCAGAGATTGTCTCAAAAATGTCAAAGGCCCCAGGGAAGTTGGATCATGCATCTATAGCGGCGTATGAGGTTGGGATATATCATGGTAATGATGATGAGGATTATGAAGCTGAGTCGGAGGAGGAGGTTGTCGACAATATGCCGACCACCACCACCGCTGCCAATGGAGACTCATCATCAACTTACGCTGTGAGAGAGATTTCTTTTGAATCTAATGTGTAGAATGAGTCATTTCAGGGTTTACTGCCTCCTAATCACATTATGTTCATTGTCCTTCTCATTTCCTCATTGAGTTTCTCTGGCCTTACTGAGGTCTATGCTCCACTTGCGATTGGAACATATGCGTCAAGTTCACAATTATGACCATATTCATCATCTTTCTACAAACTTTCGCATAATACTAAAAACAAATCAAATATATATTCTATCACACAACCGACTTGCCGGGACAAAATCTAGTCTTCATTCAAAGCATTTCTCATTTTTTTAATCACGACAGTCTTCGTTTCCAGAAAACTTATCACCCCAAGTTTGACATTAAGTTATTACAATTGTATGCGCTATCCATGTTTGTTCAGTATTATATAATCCAATCAATTGCAATAATTGATATATCTATGATATGTAGTTTACCATTATCATGTGGTTTCCAAACTTGGTACTCTGACCACTGTGAATTTGCCATGTCGTCCTATCAAGAGAAGTAAGATTTAATTTGTGTGCAGGACAACCTAACTATCTACACATATGAATTGTATACATGTATCTAACAACATATCTAAATTACATGGTTTTTCCATAGTAGGATGTAGTCAGGATAATGACGATATGCTATGATTGCTGAAAAGAAAATAATACAGAAGTCGGGAAATATGAAGAACTAAGTATGAGTTAAGGGAGCTTACTGATTTCAAGTATGATGTTAAGTATCAGATATTCGTCTTAAAGATGCAAAGTCAGCCAAAATAAACACTATTTAGGCTTTAATAACTTTCCATGGTGGGACCCAAATTCATTATAGCGGCCATGTAATTAACTAAGTATTTTCCCAGACTATTATATATGATCGGTTCAATTTGATTAGTCATTCTTCTTAAACAGAAAACTGAATGTATAAAGACACAAGGCCACACCACCCCTACACTAATCTCGTCTATTGATTTCTTGTATCTTTTTATTTCTTTTTAGATTTCATAACTATATGTTTTCATTAGTAAATAACCATACACTTCATAGCTTGCTATAAGTCATTTCATGTACAAATTCCACTGGCTAAGGAATAAGAATCAATAATTGAATTTTGTTAACAAGTCATTTAAAAACGCAGAAATCCATAGACCAGGTTTAAGTTCTGGTGTAGCCCATGGGGTGGTGATAGAACAGTGTACAGTGTTATTAACTGAGATCAGTCAAACAGTAGTAGGGAAGTAGACAGTGAAGGAGCTAGGAGCGATTTTGCCAACCAAAATATAAAAAAGAGTAATTTTGAGGTTGCATGGGGGAAAATTTGAAGATATCAACCCAAAAGGCATCCAAAAGATTGCTTCATGTGCTTAACCTTTACTGCTGGGACAGATGGAGTAACCAGACATATTTAATTCGTGTTAGGTTGGAATAAGTATACCTATGAACTTCCATCCAGAAAGACTTAAAATGTTGAATAGTACAGCCGGCCATGGTACAATGATATTGAGTTAAAACCAAATGAGAAATGTGTAAGAGCGACGCTTCCCGGCGACGCTTCCATTCAGGCTTATGAAGAAATCAGGGACAATGTTCTTAATCGGTGTGTTCATATCAAACATAGGATTGCTTTATATGACTGGTTATAAATCGAGTGCTATCAGTTATATCCTGAGGGAAACAGTCGCATGAAACCATTTTCTTGGAATTTGGATAGTTTACCTCTAAGAAAGTTTCAGTGGAAGTCGCGCTTAATAACACAATTAAGACTCGTGTAAATTAACGTCCAGATACTATAGTAATGTACAGGTAGAGACCATTGGTTCATGTAGGTAGGATTTAACATACCAAAATTTCATCATTTTAATGTTCAGAAATAAGAGAGTTTAATTTTTGTCCAGTTATGATATTATTATTGCCCATGTATTTGTCATAAAGACCAATTATTTTGGTGAGGAGATGGATCAGATATAATTGTCTGTACATAGATATAGCAACATATATCTAGACTTCCCCCTCCTCCCCGCCCCCCACTACCCCCACTGTAATTGTGAAGAGTCTTACAGAAAAGGTCATCCATGTAGGGACTGTTCACAGTCCTGATGTCGATCCTCTACCCTTTTTCCATTGTTATGAGCTAAGCGGAAAGGATCACCCCCCCACCCCAGCACTGAACACCCTTGATGTGTAACTGCCCATTAATGTCCCTCTGTGTAACCTACTTCCGATAACAGTTCTTCCCTTCTATATTCCTCATTCTTTCTGAATATTGGGTTCTCTTTTTTTTATCATTATTATTAATGAAGATATTGTTTGAATTAGGTTGAGGGGAAGAGGCCCTATTGCTTGACTGATTTTTCCCTTTTTGTCAAAGCCATTATTTTTATTGTGTTTTTGAGCTTGGCAGGGACCAGAGTTGATATGATACAAGGAAGTATATAGCTAGTCATTGTAAAGAGAGATACATTTTATATGACTATCACTTACAAATACATGCATGAGCAATAGGGCTTTATGCCTCCCTTAAATATTAAATATTAGATCTGAATTCACAATCTGAATTTCAACGATAATGAATAGTGTAGAACGTGTTTCTTTTTTTTTTCATTTGTTTTTTTTTTGAGATTTTCTCCGTGTATATTGAAGCACTCAAAGGTCGAGTCTATTTATGAGAACGCTACATTGTTCAATGTCAAAATCGTATATATCTATTGTAATATTTTGCTGTCAGGACCTTGTACAGTATATTTGTGATTTTGTTCCCATGTCCATCATGATAATATTAACAAAGTAACATAAGGCATAAATAATATGTGAACATACAAGTCAAGGTTTGAAGTGTCTGTATTAGGCCACACTTTTTTTCTTTTTTTTTTTGGTTACGGGTACCCAAAATCAAAACTCCAGGTCGGAGGGCAAAATAAAAAATAAATAAAAACAAACATTGTGTGGTTCACGGGCATCACACGACCATTATATGAGATATTTCTTTGTGACAGTACTTTTAGATGTTGGGATTCTTTTGTTTTGAGCCTCTTCTATGATCCAACTAAGCTTTCAATGCAGATGACATCACAATGAATGCATTCCTGACAGTATAAGCTCCGACTTGACACCAAATACACCTACCTTTTCAATAACAAGTGTCATAGATATGGCAGGGGATGTCGGAGGAAATAAAAAAAAAGTTGCTTTTTCAAATTTTATTTTTATTTTGGTTTTTGACTTCTCTACGTCGGCGGGCCCGTAACCCAAATAAAAATAAAAGTGTGGCCGTATTCCCAGAATTATGTCCATAGATCTTATCCAAATATCAAGTTAAGCAGATACAACTGAATTTAATTCCAATAATTTCCGCTAGATGCAAATTTTTCGCTAGATTCAAAATTTAATGGATGTAATTGAATCTATTCGCTAATTTTCCAGTATTCCCCCGAGAATAATGAGTTCCTTACAAGAAGAACTTTGGATCCAATAATGGAAATAGTGAGTACATAAAATAATGATATTGGTTTTTGTCAGTAAATGTTCCCCTATTTAGTTACACCCAGGTTTTGTGGTTTAATATATTTTTTTCCCCTCCAGTTGTCAGGTAGAGACATTAGTCCCAAGTAATTCCCACTTTTTATGAGATCCATCATTGTGATCATCTGATTTGGGATATGGACATATGGGGATAGGTGATATCAATCCTATCTAAACGATTGATACTGATATTTCTTTTTCTGTATGTTTTATAAGTACTATTTTAACAATTTTTTTCTAACCCAAGACTACAGAAAACCTTGACTTGTATGTATTTAAGCATGCTGCTCTGGCATGTGCAACCTTTATAGACTGTTTTCCTGTCAATGTCTTGATAACAATATTAACGACTGTAGCTTAAATATGAGTTTACCCAGCATGTATGTATGTGTGCTACAAACCCAGCTACGTCACATGGGCAGCCAAGGCATATCAGACAACCTAATTCTGAAATTCGTATTCACATGTTCTTCATATCTTCCCACTGTTTGTACCTAATATTTCATATGAGGTCAAAAAGAATGTTAGAATTTCAGAAAGCACATCCGATGCAACAGATATCTATTTTGTCATCTTCAAAGTTCGAAACAAATAAATATGAATGTCTGTTTTCAAACGAATTATGGGGCATGGTTGGAATTGGCCATGCATACCCTAAACATATCCTATAGTAGCTTGATACTGATTGAATCTTCAACAAGGTCGAATCGTCATTCTCAAAATGAATTGTTGCTGGCGATATTCAAACGTTCATATCTTATCATGGATTCGAGAGGAAAGTCTGGAATTAAAATAGAACAAAATTTAATGAATTTAATTAACCTTTCTTTTATGCTACTACCAGTTGCAATTAACTTCATAAAGAAGCTATATCTTTCAGACCTAAAAATACCTAGGCATATCCAATGGTTACACTGGATACTGTACAAACATTGACTTAATGCATGGAATTTGGAAGCTGATTTAGGATTGGTTGTATGAGAGAAAAAAAATTCCTGTATGAATTGCAGTGGACATTTGATAGTATAGAATGGGCTGTATATTGCCAATGTGTGATTCCTTCCATAATTGTACTTCTTGTATAGTCAATATAGAACAGGAAGGAAGCATAAAGTGCTTGTTATATTATGGATATATCATTGTTAGAGTGGACTATGGTTCACTTGCTGTGAGAGTTGTTGGCTTATTGTTGTCGCTACAAACTGTTGTGCCGTTATCAAACAACCTATCTCTGATATCTCTGGGATTTGGGGGCTGAGACAAGCAAGGATTTGATAGGGGCGTAGCTTTGCAAAGATCTTGCAAAGCTATATCCTTCAAAGTCAAAATTACAAAGAAAGGGGAACAAACTAAATGTGTTGTTTATTATGGTCATATATCTACCGATATGATACATACATAATCAAACTTACTGCTTGTGTTCTAAGGAGCATTTACTTAAACCAAAGTGAGAACAATTATATTTGGAAACTAAAATTTAATCATATTACTTTAATAGACGAAAAAGACAAACTATGTGATCGAGAAAATTAGTGCCATGATGTATATCTATATCATATGTAATTTATTTTTAATCAATTTCTAAGGGATAATGACAATTGAGTTCCTGCTTTATTTCAGATCTTATGTGACCTTGGTGATAAACTGTAGATGTTTGACATTGATCTTCATCAGTAACCTTGAAATTGAGCTACCTTGACCTTGGTTATCAGCGGCTTCTTGTGTACTTATTTGCCCACATTAAACGTGCCAATGCAGATGCGCAATGTGTTGTCATATTAGTCTATTTACTAACTTGTATGATGGTAGCCATAGCCTTGATTGTGCTCGTATAAACTAGAGAACTGGTCATTTTTACCAAGAAAAGTCTGGAGATGGGTCAAATAGTTTTTGCCCTGTCATCCTACTTAATTAAACTAATATTCTATCCCATTGTATACCATTGCAAATTTCATGTAGCTTCAATTCAAGTGTCCATTATATCTTTTGTTTTCCTGTTAGTCATTTTTTTTCTCACCACATCAAGCCCTATTATTCACTGTCCAAGCACAGTTGGTATAAATGACCAGTCCTCTGTTCTTTGGAATCTTGAGTACCGGGTACCAGTAGTGGGCTGTACAAGCACATGGTCTTGACTGAGCGCCGCTATTGAATAAGCATCGCGAGTAGAGGAGCATTGAAATCAAAGAATACACTATGAAATACGCCTTGAATAAGCCCCAGGCTTGAATAAGGACCGGGGGGTATAGGGCCAGTTTGTGAACTGGGGGGGGGGGCTTAAACAGGCCATTGCGATAGGTGAGGTGTGTGCATACTCGAAAAAAAATGACCATCAGATAGTCAACGCCAATATACACTGCTCCTGTACCTGTTTCTCCAGCTCAAACATGAATGAATTTAAAACAATGCAGAGAATAGTTGTAAATGATTAAATCACTTACAACATGCCTCGCATATTTGGAAAAGACCAATGGAAAAATATGGTGCCGCCTAAGTATACAGTATGATATGCATTCCTATAGGAGCATCCAATGACATCTCTATCCTGCAACAGCAATTATAGGGCAGCTGTGCTTCAGTGAAAAATGGAGAGTGCTTCTTTGTTTGAAAAGCTTAACAAAGTGTACCATGGAATGGTTGGTGTGTGGAAGGCTTTCTAGATGTTTACCTGTAGTAGAAAATCTTAACACATGAATGCCAAATATGGATAGCCATGTGGAAAAAAAAACACTAACTGAAATGCAAAATGCATTTGAATAGTAAATTTTGGCAAAAAAGATCTCCGCTGGATGCTAGAAACTGTACATAGTGTTATGCTTTTAGAGTAGCGTTATTAGATAGTCAGAAGGGATGATCCAGCAACCAGTACATGAAGCATCCTTTCTGAGTAGCCCCTCACGGATGTGTATATTTTCAGGATTATTTTGACCAGTTTGAGGGAGAAGAGATCTTCGTCTGAGAGTGACAGTAAGTACCATTTTTTATATGGGCCTAGGCCCACAAGTTTGTAACAAGTCTTATCTCATTGACGTAGATTAAACCCTGGTTAGTACCTGCAGACACAGCAGTAGACCCTCCAAAAGAGGCATACTTAAGGAGTTTAATGCAGGATCATTACTAATGGCTACAACTTGTTTTTCCATCTTTGGAGATATCTGAGGGTCAAGAACGGTATAGTTGTACTGATATAGTCACATCCATATGATATGAAACTTGCGTTTTTTTCATTATCAGTTTGTTACATTAACAGAATAACAAAAACATACATGGTACCATTCATTGGATAAATATGTTTATCTCAAAAATCAATCTGATGATATCTATGCCCCCTCGCTTAGGAAAAGGGAATCCAGCCAAGCCATAATTTTATTGCTATAGCAACTGTTGCTAAGCAACAGTAGCTTTTCATGGAAACAAGTTCTATTACTAATCATCACCAAGAGGCTTTATAAAAGATTTATTTCATAGTTGCAATAAAAAGACAACCTGGTTTAAAAAATAATCCATGTTTAAAGTTAGTATCTGCAATTTCATAGCAACAGCAATATTACATAGCAACAGACATGTCATTGACTACTAACAAATGATCTTCCTATTCTAATCTACATTTATCACAGAAAGCAACCAGGATTGCTAGACTCAACATATGAGTGTTGAGTATCATGTATATTCACAGCTTCCTCATCATAGAGAGTTACTTAGTAGTGGTGATGATTTCTTCCCCCAGGGATGTCTCTCAGCTCCAAACATACCAGGAGGTGTGGTCATGAGTTTAAGTATCTTACCTATAGTGGTGTATACCTATTTCTAATAATATGACCCATAATGGCATAATGTTCACTGATTTTAGTACAAAATTAGGTACCAGGGGTACACACAATCAAGGTCCTCTTTACACAGAAGGAAAGATTGATACTCAGTGTGTTTCCACTTACAAATAACACCTCAGGTATCAATTTGTGTGATATAGCCAGTATTATAGCTAGGAGTGCTGTTACCTGGCCAAACCAACATTCTCCTAGTTCCATTAACATGAATAACCAATTCTATTGGGTTCGGGAAAGTATGGATGGGGCCCTCAGCCCTCGGTATATAGGGCCTCTGGTCCTACATGAAGGGGCCTTTGGCCCCTTTAAATAGGACCCTATATATAGGTACCCCTATATAGGCTTATAGGGACCTAAATTAAGTTTAGGTCATTTTTGACGTGACTGTTATGATTTTAGTGGCCAAAAATCGTAACCAAAAGTTGCGGCCATTTTTTAACACCCACTTTTTGAGTAACCACTTATATACTGCATTCATTCTTTCTAGCAACCTAATCGTATGTATGGCCATAAAACTCTATGCCCAATGTGTAAACTAATCCTGTCATCAGCCCAAACCCATACCCCTAATGGAAGTAACCCTTGAAAATACACCCTTATAGGAGTACGCCATTCCCCTCCCTGGAGGCTCAAAATGGACCCATATCCTTCCAAATTATGACCACACCTGGTACGATTTGGGCTAGGAGACGTCCCAGAGTTTCTTCCCTATTGTGACATCAATAGGCACTTGGGTAGTTTTCCAATGTATATAGATTTGAAATGTTACACCCGATCTAATACATCAGATCATATAGGGTGTGTAATATTGAAAACTGATCGATCCTTTCCCTTTTAGTATGTGTGCACCATGAGCAGTGGTCAAGAAATCAATGTAAAAGTGCAGGGAAATTAATGCCCATTATAGATCAGCGTAGTACTTAGCAGGTTCTCTCTACAGCTTCTCCGTACAGCTACCTCACTAATACCAATCACATGTGGACCCAGTTGTTTCAGGCCCCTTTTGTATAGTATCAAGTAGATCATGCAGTATACATGGTATCATATTTGAACCTCTATTGAGCAACTCAGTGCTATGAGAAAGCACGAGTGGGTTTATGGGTTGATATTAATCCACAACCGCGCAGCGGGAGTGGATTATTAACCCTAAACTCAGTCCTTTCCCATAACATACATTAATGCGTTTATCTAACATATTTCTCCATTTTGTATTAATTTCTTACCTTATAACCCCTTAATAAAGCCAGGTGAAGAGATTTTGTTAGGCCAAGTGATAGAAATTGATTCCTTGGTTTGCCATGTTGACACTGTAAAAGTAGACCGGATGTCGGTGCCTGATCTAGTTACGGGGTCAAAGGTCAGCAAGCCGCAATGGCAGGTGCCGAGACGTAGCACTATGGAAAACCATCGGATTCTTATTTATTTCGAACAATATGGAGAATTTAGGCATGGGATGTTCATATAGGATATCTAAGAATGTTTCCCTGTTAATAACTCGACATGTCACCTTTGGATTCTATGCAAACAAGGTGCGCAAAGCCCCAAGTATGTCGGACAACTTATTCAAATCCTTCATGTACATTGGCTTCTAGTACCATTGGGCTTGGTATAGTGGACAGCGAGTCAATCTCTTGCCACAGCGGCCGGGGAACGATTACCATAGAGCCCTGAACGGTTTTAACTGGAAATGTATGACGATATTTGCTTTGTATACTTCTCCAATTAACATGTCCAGGTTGAAACCAGCACCTTCTTAAAGACGAAGAAAAGGTCTGAGAGTAGGGTTATGGCCTAATAATGCACCTGGGTTATAACCAAAAAAGCACTGTCCAAGCCCAAATCGTTAGATAATGGCATGTATTGATTGACTCTGTAGAAGGTAACATCAGGTCACTCATCAATAGAGTGGTGACGTCTGGCAGGTAGTGCCTGAACTACACCGAGTTGCCTGCCTATGGGAGGGTTCTACTGGAGTGGCATCTAGTGGGTAGCTCGATGCAGCAAGTTGGGAACCTGAGTGTTTTCCAGTTTTGGAGGCAGCTGTGCATGTAAAATGCCTTCATTCAAGGGACATTTTTGTATATGCAGCAGAAGACAAGTCTTGTGTATGATTCTCTCTCAAAAATCATAACAAAATATGAAAATAGAATCATTTGCTATGCATTATTCCCTCATGATACATGTCAGACTAGACAAAATGCCCTCCGTAGGTCCCATATGGGCTGGAAAAGCACCATGCTCATAAATGCCTTCATCATTTTCAAGATAAGAATATCTGAAGACCTGAACAATGTGAACAGGTCCATGGTGCAAAACCCTTTTGTTTCTATTAAATTCCATCATCAATTATTGTTTTGACCTGATTACCCATTGAAAACCATATTGAAATGCTATTAGAACCCCATATTAGGCATGTGAGGCCTATTATAATGCACTATTGAGCTATTTAGCTGCAAAAGCGTTGCCGGCACCAAAGACTAAAATCATAAGATGGGGCTAATTCTTCTCACACTTATTGTATCACTTAGATATTTCCCATGCCTTTAAAGATGATCAAGTAGACCATAAAAATGGATAATTCTGGTATCAATGGGTGATCACGCATCCATATATGGTGATCTATGTGGTCCCACATCAAAAACCAAGCAGAAATTTCGCTGAAAATCACAGTTTTTGCAAACTAACAAAAATCACATGTCTCCCATAGTGTTATAAGCCACCATAGAGGTAGGGAGAAAAAGCATACTCATTGATAAACTTGATGGGTCAGTATTATGCACCATCTATCGAAAACTGATGATTAGAATATTTTTTCACAAAATATATAGGGCCAAACTTTGAAAAACAGCAATTTTTTCAAACTAATGATTTTTAAATTTATAATTTGTACTTCAGTGGTAAACTGTGCACTATATTATTGTAATACCATCTACCCTGGCCTAAAAGCAATGAGTTTCATCTTTCATTTGCTGCAAATATTGTGTAAATCGGATAATTTTTGGCTAAACCACAGCATTTCTTACCAAAAATTCAGGAAAAACTAAGTTTTAGGTTCCCAACTTGCTGCATCGAGCTATATAGTTTTTGTCGTCTGTTAACTCTTTCCTGCCCACTAGTTCATTAATGCACTACCAGGTGAAATATGGCTAGTGCATTGATGCACTATTTTAAATATAGTATATGATAGCCTTATCCTCAGCCCTATCAATAGTAATTTTCAATGACACGAGGAAGCATGGCATAACATGAAAGGAAATTACATGCAGAATTCAGATCGATTTTTTTTTATACATTTCAAAAACATTCATTCTTTCCCCACGGTAGCTGTAACCCCATGCATGTATCAATACAACGGGGTCTGGGACCTCAATCTGTCATATTCTAGGGACTTTTATCAATAGAGAGCCAGCTGGAAAGAGTTAATGTCATGAATTGGGCTACAAAAAAGTGCAATTTTTATGTTATATGGACATGACTTCATTGGTACAACAATATTTATCTGGATCCCTGAAAATACAAGAACATCGAAAAGCAAATTTTAGCCATTAGTAATGACCCTGCATTAAATCTATTTTGAGGTAGCTTCTGCTGCTGTCCTACATGGGTAGCACTACAGAGGTTGGGGTGGATGGTGGCTTCATCTGGTGATTAATACATGACATATAACAGGTGATTCATACCGTATTACAGTCGTAGTTTAATTGATCAAGAGAAAGAATTGCTAGGTACATCATCAGATATCTCCCATAATAACCTGAGTCTTCTTAAGCCAAAACAATGAATTCCAGCAAAAGTATTGTGGTTGACGCATTTCCAAACCCTCAGGAAACCCTTGCATCAAGTATAAGACGAACCCTTCTGGGATTGCCTAGAACTATCAATTATTATTGAAAGGATGTAATCCAAATCCAAACGCCTATTCAGGCTGAATTAGTGATAGAACCTCATAATTTTCGATTGTGAAAGAAAAAATAGAGAAATAAAACAAGAGACTGACTTTCAAATGACCTTCTTCTGCTTTTAGTATTTGAAATGAGATTATCTTTCAGCAAACCCAGGAATGACGTTGAAGTGCGTTCGAAGTGGACTGGTCCTGCCATAGCTCTCTCAGAAAATGAAGACTGCGACCGAGGCCACGGAATAGCTAAATGAGTTGACAATACAAGGAGAAACATGACTTGCTACCATGAAGGACACTGCACTTGTTTTAAAATCAAAATATCTCTGCCTCAACAGAGTTGTTCACATATGAAATGGGTAATTTTTACTCGATTATAACATCTGTAATACCAAATGGATATTTGATTAAAACATGATGTTCTGTGATTTACATATGGGGTAGCCCTGGTCAGGGAACTCAGATGATTGATAATGTGGGCATTAGGGATTTAGTCCAAGCAATTATTTGCTTTTATGTGTGTTTGACTGTGAGAGCACAAATCGATGTGTGATGCTTTTACTAACATTTTAGTAGGCTAGAAAGGTAATACATGTATATGTTATTGTTGTTGTTTTCTTCTTCTTACCTATAAAGTTCTGCAAGGGGAGAATCGAAATACAGAGCTCTGTCCAAACCACCTACACTTATACACCTGGAGGTGTACATGTATTTATATCTATGTTGATGAGAAACTGAGTATGAAAAGGGAATGCAGATAGAGTGTTCTTATGTGTGTGGACTGAAGTGGAGGTGGGAGCGGGCTATTAAAGTGTGGTACATATACTGCTAAAAGATTTCCTCAATTCAACAGGGACTAATTCAACTACCAAAATATCCCAAATATATATAGTTCAATGAACAGGTTCATTCTGTTTGGAATATCTATAAAGTAAGCTCCACTCCGGGCTCCACATTTATCGTATTTCAAGCGAGTATCATGCAAGGCAAAAAAAAAGAGTACATGCAAATTGGCTAAGTCCGATTTTGTAATTAATCTTCTCTGTCTCTCCATCTACCCTCTGGACCACATTGAGACGCCAGAGAAAAGGTGCTGCCTCCTGCAGGATAAGTCTAGAACCTCTTTGAAAGACGCCAGAGAAAAGGTGCTGCCCCTGCAGGATAGGTCTAGAACCTCTTTGAAAGGAAGCCTTTTGGCAACGTGAAATGAAATGTCCTTTTACACTGGTACAAATGTGATTTTGCATGGTTTTAGTTTTCTCATGGGAAGTATGACATAATTTGAATTTTCTCTGAACTTCTGGTGTTCCAACTCGCTGAACCAGACTTTTCATAGGTCATCAAAGAAGCCCAACATTTTCACATGATTAATGAAACTTCAAGTTTAAGATGAAATGAATGCAATATGATGATGTCATAAGCGATGAGATCTATTGTATGTGTTGGATTGATTCAGTGGCTATCATTCAAAATGCAGGCCTTATATGTAAGGCTTTTTCTGGTGAACCTAGGACATTAAGAATATCCCTCACAGAATTGTCATTTTCAAACTACAAATAATTGATTTCCCTAAATGCACTATGGGGATACAACTAAATTCTGATCATTGTATATTCTATTAAGCTAATTCTATCAGACAGTGAAGAAATATTCTAGATATTCCACATAGTTCCTGAAATATTCACAAATATGTGGATAGGGCTCATGTGCAAGATTCAACCAATTAGGACTGAAGAGGACCAGTGTAGTTCAGGAGTCACTGAAGCAGTTTAGCCTCACAGAGCAAACACACCACAGAGAACTAATTTCCACCTCATCTCCAGTGTTTTAGTTCCACACTCTCCCACTGCTGGCGAGGTACCTGTACTGCCACCGAGTGACATATCCTTAAACTACAACACTGGAGCCAGGACAGGTGAAAAATGGTTCTCTGTGGTATGTTTGCTCTGCGAGACCAAACTCTTCAGTGACTCACGGCCTACACTGGTCCCTCTTAAGTCCTAATTGGTTGAATCTTCTACCCTAGCCAAATTCGCATTTTTAAGGATATTTCAGAAACTATGAGGAGTTTCTGTGAAATTCCTTCACTGCTAGATAGGTTTAACTTATTAGAATGTATAATAATGGGAATCAAGTTAAATTACATTGGACACCAAAAGTAATTGAATAATTTGTAGTTTGAAAATGGCAATTTGGTGAGGGCAATACTTCACTCCCTGAAATAATCAGATTTGTCTCTGTAGGCATGGCTCACACCCTGAATGGTAGGTATTGAATCACCCCTCTATGTCTATGATATTATATGGCATATGGGACCTTCGTTTGTCTTTGATATTATCTTGAAGTTGAACTTTCATATTTCATGTCAAAATGGCATGTTTCTTTGACGACCTAGGATAAATCAGGGGCATGAGATTAAGGTGAAATTATACAAGGGAAGGATTCATAGAGGTCACAAGTAGACAAAAAGGCTTGCAAAATAACATTTCTACCCCTAAAAATATGCGTTTCTGAGTTGTCACTGGAAGCCTACTTTTCAGGACGAGAAACGGGGGTTCGATATTTCGCCTAAAGAGGGCAGCACATGTCATTTAAATGCGACTCTGCCTATCCATCATGGCCAATGGACTGTGATTGGCAAGTGATATACGGAGACAGAGAGGGGGTGGGGCTACTTAAAGCCCGTTAGAAAATACTCTTTGAAGAATAGTTTTATGTTCTATGCTACTTACCAAGGAGTATTGCTGTAAATGAGTGCTGTGTCAATTCTGGCCTCAATCTCAGTAAAGCTGTATTATAGAATTGCAGGAATGCTTTTGAGGATGTTTTGTGCATTACCGGTAACCCTTATCTAAATTTTGAATAGTTATGATAAATGTACATATGATATCGCATGCTGTGGTCAGGTCTTTGTAATCAGACTTGTCTTTATCTGTAAATGGGGG
This sequence comes from Acholoe squamosa, assembly GCA_949317995.1. Classification (NCBI taxonomy): domain Eukaryota; kingdom Metazoa; phylum Annelida; class Polychaeta; order Phyllodocida; family Polynoidae; genus Acholoe; species Acholoe squamosa. The sequence goes on from OX439048.1 coordinate 23,234,192, forward strand.
GTGTGGATGGGAGGTCCCCCATGCCACATGTCCAATTTAAAGAATGGCCATGTCCCCATGTCAATTTTAAGAAATGGTCATGTCAGCATGTCGATTTTAAGAAATTGTTCATGTCACCATGTCAATTTTAAGAAATTGTTCATGTTTCATGTCATTAAGCCAAAAATAGCGCATGTCGCCATGTCGATATTAGTGGTCCACACCCATTAAATGATGACATGCAGGCACAGGTTCACGTATGGAATGCTAGGATAATAATGTACTGTGTATGCGCCTTGTCTTCAAATAAGTGTTTGTCCTAAAAGCTGGTCTTAAAGCTGCTACAAGACGTGAAATATGTGGATTTTTCATTTTCTTCATTTCTACCATTAACCCACTTGTTAGAATGTGTTGGTCAAATCTCATTATCTTTTGTGAGCTTTCGCCATGCTAATTCCAAGCATAGAGATGTGCAAAAATATACCGATTTAGCATATCGTCCAATGGCCGCCGCCATTGCGGAAGCTGATTACCAGTGGTCATCACTGATAGTAGTTATCAGATGGGTACCACCTATCCCCCGAGAGGACCGCAGTGATGAGTTGGTGGCATTTCATTGCCTGATAATTAAACCAGTTAAGTCTGTATAATGCTTCCAGCATTTTATCCATGTTGACAAACACCTTATTAGACCAGCTCAGTGGCTCCATCTGTTATTGTCAGATGGGGGTTTTGTGCCTAAGATTGCATATTTTCATGAATTTTCGGGCTAAAAACTAACAGGAACATGGTTGAAATGAAAAAGTGTAAAACCATAGGTGCCACAGTCTTGAAAGAAAGAAGGACTTGGTTGCTCTGGGGAAATTATTCAAAACTATTTAGCTGACTGTTGTCCCTTCCCACCAAAAAGCAGACAGCAGCTAAGACCTAAGACCTTATCTGTATGCCTCTCACCAAAATGAATGGCACTGGATATGAGGAAAGGTGGTGTAGAATTATCTGAGATGGAGGTCAGAGAAGGGTATTCCAACATTTATTGCAGCTTTAAGTATACACCAGTCCGATATTATGTGCTATCCACCATGTGTATAAGGTATTGCAGCCCAGCGCTTAAATGAATGAATATAGTAGGTTTAAAGACGACAGGTGCTATAATAGAAAAGAGCTTCCTATCAAAATGATGACAGCATCAAAATCTGGGTTAGGGAATTGTGTAATTAATATAAGAGAATCTTGAAATGTAGGTAGAAACTAGGATATGGAGGCTGATGCGTTTTCTCGGTCATGTTTAATATAATGCACTCTAATAGATTGGTGTGGACCACTAAAATTGACATGGCGACATGGGCTATTTTAGGCTTAGTGACATGGGACATGACCAATTTCTTAAAATTGACATGGTGACATGACCATTTCTTAAAATTGACATGGTGACATGACCATTTCTTAAAATTGACATGGTGACATGACCATTTCTTAAAATTGACATGGGGACATGGCCATTTTTTAAAATCGACATGTGACATGGGGGACCCCCCATCCACACCCCCTAATAGGGGTCATCATTGTTCCACAAAAGGAAGATTGGGGTTCACTCCGTCTTTCTTTCTCTTTGAGTGTGGAAGGAGGGTTCTCTATTAGCTCTTTCAGAGAATTTGTAGGGGAGGGTTTAGGCAACTTACTAGCACCCAAATGAAAATCCCCTGTAAAGGTGGGCTCATTATTTTATGAACCATGTGAGGGGGAGGGGCCCGGGGGGGCACTCTCTATGTAATGTATACACATATGTGCGGCTGGCAAGGGTACTTTTTCAAGGAAAAGTCCCTAGCAAGCCTCCTGTTTCAGCCACAAATGTCCCTAGCAAGGGTCTACTTTTGAGCAAAATGTCCCTAGCAAGGGTCAACTTTCGGCAAAATACCCTGATTCATGCAGAAAATTTAGAAATTTTCATAAATATTTTCCAAGTTTTCATGAAATTAGCATGAACAAAATACAATTTTCTCCCAAACAAGGTCATTTTAAGATATTTTGAGCAAAACCTAAGACTATTATGTAAAAGGTTCCCTAGCAAGGGTAGGGTTTGGAAGAAAAACCCCGTGAACAAGTGCCCTAGCAAGGGTAAGGGTAGTCGGGGGTTCAGCCACACACCCGTATCAAAAAGAATTGAAGTGCCCCCCCCCGGGGGGAGGGGGAGGGGGTCAGCTTGGGAGGGGTGCAAGATAATGTGCCCCTCTTGAGGGAGGGGGGGGGGCGTAAAACAAAGTTTAAAAAAATAAAATAAAAACAAGAGCGTTATTATGGTTCTAAGAGGAGGGGGGGGGATGATTGCCCCTTTTTGAAGGAGGGGGGGGGTTAAAGATTTCTGTGCATCCGGGTAAATCTTCATCACCCCGTTGTTGATATATGATGATTACTGTACTCTGTATAAATTCTGGTATAATCCAAGTGCAAGACGATCGACCCCTATATTACAGGATAGTTGTCCAATGGTTCCTTCAAGTCAGGTCGAATAAATAGTATGGAGATTGATTGCTGTGTGACAGTGTATATTATCTGCAGGGATGAAAGTCACTGAGGCCAAAAATCCCTGAAATGACCAATAAGAACCCACCTAAATATTGCTTTTGTATATGAATGTACATAGGACGTTGGGGCTTGAAAATCCCTGAAATCAGGGAAATCCATGAAGACTTCCATCCCTGTATCTGAGCTTTCTCCAGACAAGCAATAATACGTGAAACAGAGACAAGAGGCTACATCCACTGTTTGATTATCGAATGTTGCCTCGATGTATATTATTTTCTTTACAAGCTTCACATTTCTCTTAAAGGTCTCAGTATGAATGGGATAACTGAAACATGTATTGCTATTGTCCAAAATGTGAAAAGAAGAGAAACATGCTTGAAAGTTCCAGTTGTTGAATAAAATGTGAATTAATAGCACACTGAAGTCAGACTTGACACGGCTATACATAAGATGTTTTACATTATCCTACGGCATCTTCATTGAAATCGTATAAAGAGCTCCATTGTAATCGCACTATTATACGAACACTGGCTTTGAAAGAATAAACGTTATGAAATTATCTTAAATCGTTTTTCTTTTATTTAGCTTTTTTTCTAAACAAAAAATGTAAGTGTGATGTAAGACTAGCTTAAAGCCATCCCATCAAAGGAGTCTTTGAAAATCTAAAGCCAATTGGTGCATATCTGGTACCTTCTGATGCTGGCTGCTGTCCGAATTAAACAAACGAGGGGACAATGTGATAAGATATCCATTTTAAAAGATTTTGATCAAAGACTATATGGACTAAAGATAGAAGTTCAATGATATTATGATAGCTGAGAAGGTACAGCACAGCTGTAATGCCAGTCGGTTACTATAGATTAATATTTAAATATGATTGTTCGTTGGTAATCAAATTCATATATATATATATATATATATATATATATATATATATATATATATATATATATATATATATATGCCAATGACTTTGTGATACGTTGCTAAGGTATTCATGGTTCGTTGCTAAGGTATTCTTTGTTAGAGTGTAAACCCACGATCCTCGGTAAATGAGCGCGGGAACGCAGGACGCAACTTCTTGACCTGGACTATGCCCCCGGGGCCTACAGACTGCCGCGTGGGAGTGATGCGAAAATTACGCGGACAGCAGTGGCTGAGGCGTGCCCTTTCCCACACTCCCCATGGCAAGTCTGGGAAAATGCCCCCAGGGCATCCATGGTAAGGATGATGCTCCCAGGACATGTAGGCCTATATAGGGTATTGGACTATGCCCCGGGGGCATTGTTTAGTACATGGATGCCCCCAGGGCATCGTCAATTTTTTTTATGCATGTATGATTATCCTTACTATGAATGCCCTGAGGGCATTTTCCCCCATTGTTCTCTGTACCATGCCCCTGGGGCATCCATAATATGGATGATGTGTGATGATGCCCCCCAGGGCATAGCATTTACTTCTATATTATAGACTGAATACTATTATGTCCCGGGGGCATCACACACACCACAAATGCCCCTGGGGCATAGCCTTTATTCTATAATCTGAAATCTACAATGGCATGCCCTGGGGGCATCAGCAATTCCATCAATGCCCCCAAGGCATTTTCGTTACTCCTACACAAGAAACGACTAAAGTATGCCCCAGGGGCATCACTGGGCCGAGAATGCCCCCGGGGCCTTTCCTTATAAACTCACACCAGAGTCACAATCTGACACAGCACGCGTGGAGCAGCGCGTGAATGCCCCGGGGGCATAGTCCGGGTCGAGAAGTTGCGTCCTGCCGCGGGCACAGCGCTACTGTGCCGCCCTCTGTGGTGAGAGAATGGAACTAACTTTGTTGTTTTAACTGGAGACAACTTAATAAAGTGGTACTTCCGGTCCTGCAGCGTGGGCCACGAGGAGTCAGAGAATCCAAATGGAAGAAGTGTTTCTTGATTAATCCTTTCATTTGAAGAAGTAAATGCCCAAATTATCCTCCACAAAATGGCTTCCACACTAACAGGTCATGGACCCAGGCACAGGTTGATGTTTGATGGAGATGAGGGCAAGTATGAACTCTGGGAATGTAGATTTTTAGGCCACATGAGGCAAATGAAGTTACTGGATACAATTGCTGGGAATGGTATTGCAGCTGCAGATAAGAAGGCAGAGGCATATGCAGAAATTGTACAGTATTTGGATGATAGGAGCTTATCCCTTATCATGAGAGATGCTAAGGATGATGGCAGACAGGCTCTTAAAATTCTCAGAGACCATTACAAAGGCAAAAGTAAGCCCAGGGTTATTTCCCTTTACACTGAACTGACATCATTGAGAAAAGGTACTGATGAGTGTATCACCGACTACGTCATCCGTGCGGAGACCGCTTCAAATGCGCTGAAAGAAGCAGGGGAAGAAGTGAGTGACAGTTTACTTGTTGCTATGGTTCTGAAAGGTCTTCCAGCTGAATATAATACTTTTGGAACTGTTACCACCCAAAAGGATGACCATAGGTTCAGTGACTTTAAAGTGGCACTTAGAAATTTTGAGGAGACGGAAAAGTGCCGGTCGAGTGACGCTGAGTTAAACTCGAGACAGGAGAATGTGATGAAAACTGTGTCCGATGCCGGGAAGAGCGACAACCCCAGCAAACCGAGTTATACATGTTATGCTTGCGGAAAACCAGGACACAGATCTTTTGAGTGTAAAAATAAAAAGCAGGGTAACAAGTGGTGCAATAACTGCAAAACCAAAACTCACTATACAAATCAGTGTAGGAAGAAGGACTCGGCTAAAGTAGCCAGCGACGATAGTTCGAAACCGGGTCATGCATTTGCGTTCAAGGTTAGCGTTGATTATGCGGATGTTTGTAATACAACTAGCCTGTATAGTTTATTGGTTGATTGTGGTGCAACTACTCATATTGTTACCGAAAATCCAAATTTGTCAAATTTGATGAAAGTTTTGTTCCAGAGAAACACTACATAGAGTTGGCGGATGGCAGCCGTACAAACGGTGTTGTGGCAGGTAGAGGTACAGCCAGTGTACAAATTCAGGACAGTACAGGTAGGCCACACAACATTCTTTTAGAGAATGCCCTCTATGTCCCATCCTATAAGCAGGATATATTTTCAGTGCAAGCGGCAACTGAAAAAGGCGCCAGTGTTAAATTCAGTCCCGACTCAGCTGAATTAAATGCGCCAGATGGTACTCGCTTTGAAATAGAGAAATATGGTAGATTATATTTTCTCAACAAAACTAGTAAATCTAGTGTTCGATCCCACCCAGTGGAAGAGTGGCATAAAATTCTTGGTCACTGTAATGTAAGAGATTGCATGAAACTCGAGTCAGTAGTTGATGGTATGAAAATCAGCGATAAGAACAGTTTTGATTGTGATACCTGTGTAAAAGGTAAAATGTCGCAGTTCAGAAATCATGATCCAGATAAACGGGCAGAGGCCCCACTTGATGTTGTTTACTGTGATCTCGCAGGCCCAATTGATCCTACAGCAAGAGACGGTTTCAGGTATGCCTTATCTTTTGTAGATGACTATTCAGGGGTAAACATGGTTTATTTTCTGAAGCAGAAGAGCGACACCGTAACAGCTACAGAGAAGTTCCTTGCTGATTGTGCACCATATGGTAAGGTGAAGTGTATTCGTTCAGATAATGGGGGCGAATTTACTAGTGCAAGTTTCGAAGCTCTGTTGGTCAAAAATCAGATTAAACATGAGAAAACAGCTCCCTATTCACCTCACCAAAATGGTACAGTAGAAAGATCGTGGCGCACAATATTTGATATGGCAAGATGTCTGTTATTAGAAGCCAAATTACCTAAAGAAATGTGGACTTATGCTGTTATGTGTAGTGTATACATCAGAAACAGATGTTTCAATGACAGGGTCAATATGACACCATTCGAAGCGCTCACAGGTAAGAAACCAGACTTGAGCGGTATGCATGTATTCGGTACTGTGTGTTATGCCTATGTACAGGAAAAGAAGAAGCTGGATGATCGCGGCGAGAAGGGTATCTTTGTAGGTTATGATAAGTGTAGCCCAGCATATCTTGTGTATATTCCCGAGCGTAACATTGTGCGTAGAGTAAGATGTGTGAAGTTCTTTGATAAGTTTGAGGAGGTAACAGACAGTTGTGATGAACCGGTGTATACCACACCGCAGGTAGAACCTGAACTTTACCCAGCTCCGGATGTAGCTGATGATGCTCCTCAGAATGGGGTTGGTGGTGAACCCGATCTAAACCTGCAGGGTAATAGGGACAATGCTAGGTATCCCCGCAGAGGACGTAACCCGCCTGGCTATTTGCAGGACTATGTAACCACCACTGTGGACTATTGTTATCGTATGTCACACATCCCGAACTCATATACTGATGCTATGAACTCGGACAATGCGCAAAAATGGCAGAACGCCATGGATGTAGAAATGGATGCGTTAATTGACAATGATACTTTTGAACTCACCACACTACCTGAGGGTAGATCTGCAGTGGGGGGTAGATGGGTGTATGCAATGAAAATGGGACAAAACGTTGATGAACAGTACAAGGCACGGTTTGTTGCCAAAGGATATTCTCAGGTCCCAAATATTGACTATCATGAGACTTTTTCACCCACTGCCCGTATCACATCGATTCGCATGCTTATGCAGTTGGCCGTCCAAGAGGACATGGTTGTTCACCAGATGGATGTTAAGACAGCCTATCTGAATGCGCCGATAGACTGTGAACTCTATATCGAACAACCAGAAGGCTATGAGGTGAAAGGTAAAAATGGTGAGAAATTGTATTGCAAGCTTAATAAATCTCTGTATGGTTTAAAGCAAAGTGGTAGGAACTGGAACAACATGTTGGACACTTACCTTGAGGAGGAAGGTTTCCAACAGTCTGAGACTGATTCATGTGTATATACTAAGTTTGAACAAAATTCCAAGACTGTTGTTGTAGTTTGGGTTGATGATATTATAATTGCAGCAAGCGATGAGAAGACACTCAACACAGTCAAACAGTCTCTGTCCACCAGATTCAAAATGAAGGATCTTGGTAAGTTATCATGGTTCCTAGGTATTGAGTTCAAATGTGAAGATGGATCTATTGAAATGAACCAAACCAAATATGTCGAGAAGTTGTTGAAAAGGTTCAAAATGGAAGATTGTAAACCCAGATCGACTCCTTGTGATGTAGGGTCCAATACTACAAAGGATGAGGATTCCGAAGAGCTAGCTGACGCTAAGCAGTATCGAGAAATAGTGGGAAGCCTCATCTATTGTATGTCAATCACAAGACCTGATCTGTGTTATGTTGTAACAAAACTATCTCAACATATGGTGAATCCCACCAAAGCTGATCTTGGTAGAGCCAAGCAGGTACTACGGTATATCAGAGGTACACTTGATTATGGACTAAGATTTCAGAAATCTGATGCTGAGTTAGAACTTAGTGGCTTTTGTGATGCCGATTGGGGTGCATCTGATGACAGAAAGAGCATAACTGGTTATGCATTCAGGTTGACCAACAATGGTCCACTCATTTCGTACAAAAGTAGAAAGCAACAGACAGTTGCACTTTCCACTTGTGAAGCTGAATATATGGCTCTGTCAGCTGCTACCCAAGAGGTAAAGTTCCTTAATCAACTTTTTACCGACATGACTGGTATTAAACAAACAGAGAGTGTTGTTTTGTATGGGGACAACCAAGGTGCATTGGCACTAGCTAAAAATCCTGTACATCATCAAAGGTCTAAGCATATTGATATCAGATATCATTTTGTGAGAAATGAAGTGCAGAATAATTCTCTCAAGCTAGAGTATGTACCCACAGCAGAAAACATTGCCGATGTTTTCACAAAGCCGGTTGCAAAACCCAGGCTTGTGAAGTTCCTGAGTGTACTAATGGGTACATAAATCTAAATCATCATGTATTGATAACCTGATGTATTATCATAAATATTGTATTGATCATATCTGATATATGTTATTCAAAGTTGTATACATAAGTAATGTATCGATCGTAAGTTTAAGTGGGGGTGTTAGAGTGTAAACCCACGATCCTCGGTAAATGAGCGCGGGAACAGCGCTACTGTGCCACCCTCTGTGGTGAGAGAATGGAACTAACTTTGTTGTTTTAACTGGAGACAACTTAATAAAGTGGTACTTCCGGTCCTGCAGCGTGGGCCACGAGGAGTCAGAGAATCCAAATGGAAGAAGTGTTTCTTGATTAATCCTTTCATTTGAAGAAGTAAATGCCCAAATTATCCTCCACAAAATGGCTTCCACACTAACATTCTTGATGCATTGCTAAGGTATTCGTGGTGCATTGCTGAGGTATATGTTGTGCGTTGCTAAGGTATTCGTCGTGCGTTGCTAAGGTATTGGTGCTGAATTGCTCAGGTATTAATGATGTGTTGCTATGGTATTCATGATGTGTTGCTAAGGTATTCATGATGCATTGCTAAGGTATTCATGATGCGTTGCTAAGGTATTCATGATGTCTTGCTAAGGCAGTCATGATTTGTTGCTAAGGTATTCATGGTGCATTGCTAAGGCATTCATGATGTGTTGCTATGGTATTCATGATGTGTTGCTTTGATATTCATGATGAGTTGCTAAGGTATTCATGCTGCATTGCTAAGGTATTCATGATGCAATGCTAAGGTATTCATGATGCATTGCTAAGGCATTCATGATGTGTTATGCATGATGTGTTGCTAAGGTATTCATGGTCTTAATGGTTTGTTGCTAAGGTATTCATAGTGCATTGCTAAGGAATTCATGATGTGTTGATAAGGTATTCATAGTGCATTGCTAAGGTATTCATGATGTGTTGCTAAGGTCTTCATGATGTGTTGCTAAGGCAGTGGTGTGAAATCCTAAAATCTATTTCCTCTGAAGCTACTTTGCAATGATTTCCAGTTTACATTTTCTCAATATATAAAGGTCATTTAAATAGTCAATTGGACACATGCTATCTTCTCTTGTACAGAGAGACTAAGAAATACCAGTGATACTCAAATTTATGATTTCGGATGACAACAGATCTTAACATTTGAAAATATGCTAAGGACCCCCCCCCCATATACAGTAAACTCTCTCTATTGTGGTCACCATTCGTTCTTTCGAAAAGTGACCACATTGGCGAGGTGACCACATTAGAGAGAGTTCCTCTTGAGGGCATAGAGTTAGCAGGCAGAAACCAAGAAAGGTTATGTGTTGTTCTGTGTTCGTTTCTATTATGAGAATAAGCTATATCTGAAACTTGGTAAGTTAAATTTGGTTTAAAAAAATCCCTTATATTGAGATTTGGATGTATTAACAAAAATGCTTGATTTGGGATAAGGAAATGTGTTGCTGGCCCCTGGGACAAGAGTGGGTGCCAATGAAGGGACCAGAGGGGCAACCTGAGAAGTCTTCTACCTGCTATGGCATCCCTCAGATCTCCAACCCCAACCCCCCCCCCATACTCCCTTATAGACTTTGAGGGGACCAGAGGTGTGACCTGAGAAGTCCTAGAGTTGTTCCAGTCCACTGACCATATCCTAGAGTTGTTCCAATCCACTGACCATGCCCTAGAGCTATTCCAGTCCACTGAGCACACCCTAGAGTTGTTCCAGTCCACTGAGCACACCCTAGAGCTATTCCAGTCCACTGAGCACACCCTAGAGTTGTTCCAGTCCACTGAGCATGCCCTAGAATTGTTCTAGTCCAATGACCATGTCCTAGATTTTCCTTTTCTGGCTCCTCTCAAGTTTCCTCTCTGGATATGACCTTAGCTGTTGAATTATGTGTTACACAACCATTACCCACTCACTAAGAGCCACCCAATATCCCTTCAGGCTTCTATAAGGCTACAACTGAATTTGGGGTGACCACATTAGAGAGAGTAAATGTGACTTTTTGACTGGAAATTGGTGACCACAAGGAGAGGTGACCACATTAGAGAGGTGACCACATACCAGAGAGTTCATTACATTAGAACAAAGAGGGAAATAATTCGGTTCTTTCCAAAAGTGACCACATTGGCGAGCTGACCACATTAGAGAGGTGACCATAAGTAGAGAGTTGACTGTAAATACTAATTCATTTTCTCAGTGGATTTGCACAGATCTCAGGAATGATCCCTGTGAGCATTAAAACCGCGGAATTCCACATTTCCGCGGAGATTTCACACCCCTGTAAGGTCTTCATTGTGTGTTGCTAAGGTCTTCATGATGTGTTGCTAAGGTCTTCATGTTTTGCTATGGTATTCATGATGCATTGCTAAGGTATTCATGATGTGTTGCTAAGGTATTCATGGTGTGTCGCTAAGGTATTCATGGTGTGTTGCTAAGGTAATCATGGTGTGTTGCTAAGGTAATCATGATGCATTGCTAAAGTAATCATGATGCATTCCTAAGGTATTCATGATGTCCCTATCCCTAGTTCTATGATAATAATAGAATGGAGGGCAATGGAGCCCAGCTCCTACCTCGACGGCAGTTGCTGTAAGAATGATACCATGCAGGTAAGGTCACAATAGCATACTATAGGTACCCCTATGGCTAAATGTCATAGCTCTTAGGAATGATTCATATTAAGTTAGGTTCAATATCAGACTTGTTAACTACCTATTAAGAGGATTAGTGGTATCCTCATGGTCAAGGGCTATTGGTTTTTCCAAATGTTTTCATGTTTAAGAGTCACAGATTATATGAGTGAAGATTATTTGCTAAGGGCTATGATGAGCTGTGCAAGTCTAAACATCCCAGAAAGTGAAGAGTTCTGTGTTGGCTAGAAATGGCCAGTTGGCTATGGCCAACTGGCAATAACGTGTCTTTTCCCCCATTCCCTATTTAAGTATAAAAAATGTCATCTTTAATCACAAGAAGTACTCTCGTGGATTGAAACTGTCATTTAGCAAACTTAAGGGGCAGCCGTTTCACTATTTTGAAGAAATTTCTGAGATTGTGCCTAAATCCTTTCAATGGGTGTGCTTTTATATAAGTTTTTTGGGGTGGTTGCCGTTGAAAAGCAAAGCCTCTACCATTAATTGTAAAAACATTTTCTCAATAGATCTGTGGGGTGACCCATTCAGACGTCAGATTTCCAAAAGAACTGCCATGCCTGATGAAGGTGTCATATTTTTACCTCATGAAAGCAGGCATACCTGCTGGTTCAGTTAGTTTAGATGGACCCTCGGTCTAGCTTTCATTTATTGATCCCAAGCATTACAAACACATCATTCTTTTTACATGCGTGACAACGGCATGTTTCAGTTGCTTCTATACAACTTGATCTTTATTCACAGTTTTCTCCTTATTTTTTTTCATCACAATTTTCGGTATCTCCCAATTACATATATATGGTATGCAGAGGGGGAGGAGACCATAGTATAGTATACAACGCACCGCCACCTGGTGCAAAGGACAAGCAACAGTGGTAAAGCCTAGAGTCGTGCCACATAGGGCAAAACCACAAGTAATTTCTTTTCTCAAGGTCAGGAATTGTAAACCTTTTAACATGTATACACAAAATCAATCGTTTTAACATAAAAAGGTCAAATCAACAGTGGCATCACAGGCATTCTGCCAACACCTAAACCAACCTGTACTCTAGTAGTAGATATTGGGGTTTCTGTTGTCATTAACTCTTGTATGAAATTTGAATGGGGTGAACGAATGCCGCATTATGCTTCCCGCAAAGGACTACTGTCATAACTGTTGTCTATATTCTTATGCCAAACAAGGACAAAGGGTGATTTACCTATAACACTAAGGTGGGTTTAGTGAGACACACGTCAACAACTACGTGCCAATGGCTATCTGGTCGGGGATGTGAGACTGTACACCAGCGTTATCATCAACAGGGTATGTATGTACAGAGTAACCGCATCACAACACATTCCGCACCACTAGGTAGGCTATACACACCCATCTACCGCTTCCTGCATCTATTACAAACATAATAGAAACCCTCTAAGTAATGATCTTGGATATTAAACAAACTTAGTAAGAGTTATCCCAAGATAGGGGCCCCTCTCTAAACCAGGCATACTGTAGACTACACAAAACAGACAGTGGGTTGAAAACAAACTATACCGACTGGCTCTCCGCTAGTCTTAGATACAGATGACTATAAACAGGGTTCTACACATGTGTATTGAATATGCACTACATGAGATGCTTTAGTATTGTATAGCTTATTCCACTCTAACTTTGATGCCTCTCCTCCCCAGCAAACAGTTGCTACAAACCTACCACTTTCAGTTATCAAAATGGCAATGTATGCCACAGCTAACCTTACCTCAAGTTTAACATCTTAATTCAAATTAAAACATTACAAGGAATGAAACCATGTAGAACTGGTCAGGCAAGACCGTTCTACTTTTTATCAAAGCTGTGATCTATAATGTGCTACATGCGCAGCATATGAGACAATCAGCGTACAGACCGGGACCATCGGAATCCTTTGTTTGGACACAGTTTTGGAAAGTCATGCCATTGATGTTAACATAGTTTATGCGATGACGTTGACAGCAATAGGATACGCTACATTGTTCTTATGCGTTTACTTGCCATTACCATCTTACCATTCAAAAATATAAACAGGGTTATGGGATTACTGCCAAAAGCACTGGGTTCTGCATGTACAAATATATAATACATTCTCACACTTTGAATATTCTATTGGTTTTGTTGGTTGTTTTTTTAAATGAGAAAGCAAATTTTTCTAGATCCTAAGATTTGTAATTCAATTTCGGACAATTAATTCAAAATGCAGGAACACGTGTAGAAAACTCTATATAGACTTCTTTCAATTTATATTATAACAGGGTAACATAGAATAGTTAAAATAGTGGTAAATTAATTTGAAACGATACTGTTTGCCATATCAGTTAAACGACAAGAGACACAGAGACTGTTCTTTTACCTTTATCGCATGACATTTGTGTAGCACACAGGCATTATACACATATCAGTACAGAGATAAACATTTTCCTATCACGGGGAGTAGACATCACCAAAGAGTGTACAGTACAACAAATTCAGTTTGCGAGTTCTCCCATATATGCAAGTCGATAATTAATATGTATGGTTGATAACAAAAAGAAATCAACAAATTATTTTCAACAGGTGTTCAATGAACAATGTTTTGTTAAGAGCAGGGGTCAATTCTGGATACAATGCAGTTTATCTAAACACCAAACCATCGGCAGTACACTTCACACATTGCCTGCGTCTTCATATTCAATACAAGCACCTCACAAAACAAAATTTACACATGTTGGGAAAATTTACACATTTTACCATCATCACCGGTGTTTTCTGCTCAGATAGATGAAAAGACATTTTCACCATTTCTTTCCAAGCACGTGGCAGTGGGGGAAAACTTAAGTGGCTGGAATGCTCAATTTACATGTGCAGGAAATAAAACAATACTTTCAATATGTAGTAGACGCAACATGTCGAGAAAGTAGGTGCTATGTACAATGCTTTTTTTTCACATTTTCTCATGTTTTTACAACTTTTTTTTTTTTTTTTTTTTTTTTTTACATTTTCTTTATCCATTATTTCTGCATTTATAAACTTGCTCATTTCCATTTTTTTTTGGGGGCCAAAATCTTTTCAAATTCCATAGTACTAGGTGAGGAGGCACAATTTGTGCAATGCAGAAAGATGTCCTCGGTGGTTTCATGTAGCACCAGACTTAAGCATTTCCATTTTTTTTCCATTTATTTTAAGCACACAGACGTACATAAGAAATCCTAATAGTAGGTTCCTAATATCCTTCTTTTTTTGGGGGGGTGGGGGGTGGTAGGTGGTCATTTTATCCTAATTTTGTTCAGTTAATGCTCAAGGGAATAAGACTGGTATATCTTTCTCCTTGGGGATTTTCTCCCTACAGTTTAAGTACATCACACATTGCAGCATGTTTCGTGGAAATCTAGGCTACTACCCTTGAATAACATTGGGCTTAGATGCCGGTGCAACTTGTAGAAATATATTCAATAACAAGAGATTGTGGTGAACCACACTCTGCGTAAACAGAACAAAAACTCACACGAGTTGAACTTGTTTATAACAAAATATCAAATCTCTATTGAGCGGCAGTCTGTCTGAATCCTCAAGGCCCTTTATATTTATTGTCCACAGTTTGTAAAATACACTACCTCTGACACAACACACCATGGTGTTGGGTTTTGATCAAAACTACAGAGATCATTATTCACCGATGCATGCTGGGATTTTCTGGAGACAAACCGACCAGCGCCTGCACGCTATTTCTCATTACACCTCAGCGACAAAAGCCATGGCTACAAGGCAAACGTGCTACGCCTGGTGCTCCACGTGTTAAGAACACTTATTGGGATGTCAACAATACATGTCTGTGGGGAGCTACCACCTGTACATTTGTGTGCAGACGGCTCAACCCACTGACCGCATGGTGTCAAGTCAGTTTGAATGCTTATGCTCTCCGGTCAGCCTGACAGATTTTTGTGTCAAGTGACACTGACATCTCATAATGACAGACAATGCTGATACTGTTAGTAACAGATGACACTGACACTTTATAAAGTCAGGTGATATTGACAACTTAGAGTGCCAGGTGCCACTGATAGCTTATAGTGCTGGATTACATTGACAGCTAAGTGTCAGGTCCCACTGAAAGCTTTGTATCAGGTCATACTGACAGCCTCTGTGAACCTTCAGGGTAAGCCTTTCAACACACATAATGTGTCAACCACACTGGGGGGCTTTTACCTTTTAGCTAGTTTGAGGACAAGTCCTGAATGATGTTGGGGACTGGGTTTTTCAACGCCATCCACCACTGACCATTCAGGGTCATTAGGGTCGTCGCCAATTACCGAGCTGTTGGAGCTACTCGGCATGGGCGATGCTGGGTTACTGTTCTCTGGGGTCGCAGTGTGGTACGTGTAACCGCCTTTGGTCGTCGTTGATGGATGCCGCACCGGACGGCCTGATGCTGTTGTTAGTTCAGGAGTAGTTGAACAGTTTGACATTACATTATTATCCTGAAAGAGGCTCTCGTAGTCTGTGTCACTTAATGGGAAAGTCCGGGTCGGCCATGGGTCCATTCCACCAACCTCATCTTGCATATCTTCAGAATATATTGATGTAAAAGACACAGAAGACCCGCGGGTGCGCAGTCTGCCGGATAATGACCGTCGCCGCCCTGAGCTGGTCCCGGCAGCTAAGTCTTCGTGTGAGGAGCAGCTACCAGAACGCAGCCGCTCACCAGCCATTTCCATCTCCTCGTCCAGGAGTGCAGTAAGCTGTGGAGGCGGGGCCATGACTGGAGTACCGGGTGGGGTGGATGATGCACTCGGTACTGATGCCCCAGATGCAGCAGGTGTGGGAGGTGCATCAGAAATGTCTGTTGGCAGGACTAAGTCATCACCAGCGTTCATGCTATCTGTTCGTGTGCTACTGCGGCTACGTTTCTTTAATACAGACATGAAGCGCTTCTTCTCCTTTACTTCACAACGCATGTGGCGTGCAGATATCAACTCCTCAGACAAGTCCTCCTGGAAGGCAAAAACATTTGGTATCCTTTAGGGTTTGTATCAATATTTTTCGTCAACTCTGCTTATCAAGACTGACAAAACTAAACTTTCGTAAGACAATCTATTAAGAAGCATTGAGATGTGTTATTGCTTTCCACAATTTAGAATCTATGCAAAAGTCTGTAGTAACTTGATTCATCCAAAATATATATATATATGCGGCTTACACACAGGGTTTTACAATAGGCAGATTATTTTCTGATTCATGAACATCGCTACATGCATCTTTTACTTACTAGTTCATCTTCCTCGAGGGCAGTTGTCCTTGAGAGGCTGACAAGACCGTTACCTCCCGGAGTTGCTGCATCCAGGCACTTAGGGGGCTCCACAATCTTAAACGTGGGGCCTTGCATTGTCTTGTCTGGTATGCTGGTATCATTATTGGTGATGTCCCCAGTGCTAACTGTGGAAGTGCCTGCTGTTTGTTGTGTAGAGTCTGCTTGTTGTGGAGGTGATAACGTACCCAGCGTACTGATGGCTGGATGGATGCTTGGCGTCTCTGGGGTAACAGGAGTGTCCGGTAGCTGTGGTGCACTTAATGTTGAGTCTCTGTGCGGCGTGGTGGTGTGTGCCAATTCAGGTGTTTGTGATGTATGTTTGTGTGTTGTGTGTGAACTACCCGGTGTCGTGGTGTGTTGTAGCCGGGATGTGCCAGCTAGGTGTGAGGTACTAGGGGTGCTCGGCGTCGGGGGTAGCGCCGATTCAACATGTGAGTCTGAGTCCGTAGGGTGGGTTCGAGACCGTGCTTTTTGTTCTGGTGTCGTCATGGGTGTTTCCGCTAATGACGGCTCCTCCTCCCCATCATCCTCCATGCCGACCTTTCTCCATCTAGAAATGCAAATACAGGACTATTTCAGTTGTCTTATCTAAGACTAAATGGGAACAGCCGCAATAGTCCTGTTTGTTTTCAAAGTAATGGGGAGAAAAACAGAGAACAATACTATTGTAAGATAAAATAATACTTTCAAATCTGCAATGATAGATACCTAAAGGCATGAATATCATCAAAGCAATTGCTGCTCCACGAACGTACCTAGGGGTTATAATTTCCTTGTAGAGCAGCTTTTCCACTCTTGTTGAGGCAGCCATGCTGTAGGGAATGACGATGTTGTTAATGTCAAAGGCACTCTCCCCCCGTCGCCGCCGTTGCTGAGCATCCTTCATGTCGCGCAGTGTGGCGGAGGAACAGGAATGTGAGAGCGGGGAGGGCGTGTCCCGTGGTGAGGCATTGGTCGGGGACGGTGATGGCTGTCCTGCACTACATGTAGAGATGTTCCGCTTCTTACGGCCCCCTTCTACACAAAGACCAAAAGTAAGACCCATTAATGAAGGGGAAACGAGGCAGTTAATTAAGAGAAATACACAGATGCCACTTCACTGGCTGGCTGACAAAACCCAGGATTTTGAACGTTATCAAAGGAAACTTAACTCTATCAGAAATTTTCAACGAAAGCCAGGAATTCCTGTTAAATCAGAATCAGTGGCATCTCTGTTAAGATTTGTATCAGGCTGTCCCCCATTCAGTTCTATTGCGTAGACATTTCTTACATCTTAAAAATCATATCCTCTATACATTTTTTGCATCATTCATGCTGTGAGTGTGATCTTATTCATTCAAGGATATATATATATAGAGGTCCAAAATAACCACAAACTTCAGTCATATAAGAGTAAATATCCGATTTTACTCAGATTTCACGAATACGGTTGAGATAAAAGAGCCATGTTCGATCAAATGATTTCCGATTTCCATATGATGGACCACTTAAGACTTTCTTTAAAGTGGGCTTTGTTGGGTTTGACTCGGGCAGATAAGTGGTTATTTGGATCTGAATTACATTTGAACAGACGGGTGCATTATTTTATTTCAGATGGCTAATATGTGTCACATATTCCGTTTGGGAGATAATCAATTGAAGATTAAACTCGCCAGTAATTAATGCCAAATTCAAATACTTCCTGAAATGGCCTACAAAAATAAGTGGCAGTGTCGCCGACAAACTTCAACAGCAAACCATGATATTCGACTTGCATTCTGGATGTGCTTTCTCCGCTGGGGTTGGGAACAAAGGAACTACTAAAACTACCAAACTATTAAAAGCTGAAACTAAATCTGAACTGAGAAAAGCTTACCACACACACCTAAGCTGGACAGGGATGCCTTTCGCTTCTTGTATTTTGACTCGGGTGTTTGGGAGCTATGCCTGCTGTTGTAACTATGGGATGACACGCTGACATTGTTTTTGGACGAGGACTCACTGCACCCATGCTTGCTCAAGTCATATTTATTACGTATTTCTGTAAGGAGAGGTTGAGGATCTGTTAGCCTCCATACGGGCCTAGATGAAGGAAAAACTACCCCAACTACCGGGGTAGTTTAATTCAGGCGTGTTTATCACTCAGAAAGTTGGGGGAAAATAAATGTTGCATAACAAAGAAGGACTGTTAAAAATGTCAATGAAGAAGAAAATTTTAAGTCCTTATGTTTGTTAAATGCTCAATCTATCCCTTGAACTATTACAATGAATTTCTCATACAATGAATTTCTCAATCTATTTACCTGGATATGCACTCCTGCTCAGCATACCTTATGATCAATGCTGATTTGCTATAAAACACATGAGTACCCTTGGGACCGAGCAGACTTGATGTTCATTTACAACTCCGTGCATGCTTTTGGTCCAAAACGTGTACATTTGTTTTGTCGCATTGTGTTGTGTGTGTTGTGCGTTTAATGGTTACTTTATATATATACATGTGCTAAGTGGGGTGAAATTTGGGGGAGACTTCAGAAAAGGAGGACATCATTTCTGAGCTACTTACTTGCTGTTATTGCCGCTGCATTCTTTCTGTACTTCCTTTCGCTAGCTGGACCCTTTTGTTTTCTGTAACATAAAACATAATGTAATTTGAGGTGTTCAACATAGTCAATTTTAATTTCACTATTGCGAAAACAGCTGACAATTTTGATGCAAAGAACGATAGTGTATGGTGCTGAATTTTTTCATCACTTGATTCTGCTAGGATACTAAGGGAGTGATCATTTTTTAACAAGGGGTGGGGGGGCTGGGTCAGAATTTTTTCAACCATTTGACCGTCGGGGGGGGGGGGGAAGAATTTCTTCAACCCCTCTGATGGGGGGGGGGGGTCAAAATAATTTCACCTGTTTTCAGGCGAAAACCCTGTGCATTACTATAGGTTAAAAGGGCACGTTGCGCGCAATTTTCGCCCCTTATGGGAGGGTCGATTTTTTTTTGCGCGTCCGCACACAACCCCCGTTGTTAAAAAATGTTCACTCCCTAAGGACGGTGTACTTTGAAATCCTTGTTGACTTACCCTTTAGTTGAGCCGAGTGGCCGGAGGGGCTTGGTGGGTAGCGGTTTGTGTTGCCACTCACCACAGCGCAGTAAACTCTCAAAGTGAATGGGTAGTGGTGTGTCTACAATCAGAGAGACAACAGTCATGAGTATGGTGTCCAACAATGTTGATAATACTTGCACAGTACCGTATTGGACATAATGTGTGCTCACACCTTAATACTAAGTGCATAACCACTCTTTTTGTTCACATTTTACTTTACCAAAGAACCCTTACCAGCAAACCGGCATCATAGATTCAGCTATCACCTGAGGCAGAAACAAGATGTTGTATCTAACTGGGTGTGGAAAGATCTCAATGTCGCATGACCAGACTTTCAATTTTAGACAAGGTGCCGTGCTATATTTTGCATAGTGCATGGTAATGTGTCTGGAATCCAAAAAGCAAGTTGAGGGTCCCGGGCCCTGAATGTGTGTTTACATCCATCCATCCATCGTGAACTAACCAACCAATATGGCAATAGCAGCTCCCCCGAGGTTTTTTCATGCCACAATTTTTTTACGATTTTTTTTTTTATGTACCTTACCTTTTTGCCAAGGAAACGAAACGAAAGACTTTTGTTGTACTTTATCCAAAGCAGCTATTTTGACCCTTGGTGACATTGTCCCCTTCTCCTGGGGCCCGTTGCAATTTTTTTTTCAACCTCAACCAAAGCCATGGATCTGGACAATTGGGCCAAAGTGAAAAAAAATTCACAGCACCCCTCCAAAGAAAAATAATTGAAAAGTGACAAAAAAAAAAATCTAACTATGGTCATACTTCCCCCCCCAAAAAAATTTCATGGACATAGATTGGGAATTAACCGAGATATAATTTTTTTTTTTTGTTTCAGGCCTCCTCTAACAGCCCCCTTAAGAAACGATTCAAGTAGATAATGGAGATATGGTGATCATGGAAAAATGGGAAATGGTACTACTTGACTCGTTAATAAGGCAGTCAATGAGTGAGGTAAACCATGGGTAGTAATCCAATCCTCCCACTCCATGTGCTGCCAGGTGCAGTCTGTATGCCGTACTGTGCCCAGTTCGACTCAGGTTCAAGTTTCAAAATCTTTATTTGCTATTACCGTAAAACATCGCGTACAAGAAGCGTCCTCTACGCCAAACAAATGCCTTGTGCGTCTTATAGGATCTCTTCAAGTTGGGGGTGCGTCTTATACGAGGGGTAATTTTACTATAGAACAGTACTGGATTTACAAAATTGAGCCTTAAAATGTGCGTCTTATATGCGAAAATGCATTTGCTAAGTTTGGGGTGCGTCTTTTACGCGCAGCGCGTCTTCTACGCGGGAGATTACGG
Organism: Acholoe squamosa; assembly: GCA_949317995.1. Lineage (NCBI taxonomy): Eukaryota > Metazoa > Annelida > Polychaeta > Phyllodocida > Polynoidae > Acholoe > Acholoe squamosa. The sequence goes on from OX439048.1 coordinate 23,254,932, forward strand.
TAATGAGTCATTTATTCCTCTATTGCTCCAGGGGAAACCAATGCTCTAATTTATCAAGTTTAACTTTAGGACACAACTGACCCATGGCATATGAATCTTATGATATAAACAGAAGCTAGTGCATCAAAGTAGTGGACAAGTAGGGATCAACATAGCGAGATGTGGGTAGGTGGATGCATAGGTGACAAGCTTACTCTAGAATCTTCAGAACCACATTTTAACACCATATTCAGATGCTACTACGGTACAGGTAGTTATATCTTAATTTCATGACTCACTAAGGTTTTATAGAAGGAGGTTATAGCCCCAGTCTGTTTACTTTCTGCCAGAGGTGATATGAAAATTGTAATCTCCCGCGTATAAGACGCGTCCTCTACGCCAAACAAATGCCTGGTGCGTCTTATAGGATTTTTTCAAGTTGGGGGTGCGTCTTATATGAGGGGTAATTTTACTATAGAAAAGTACTAATCTTACAGAATTGTGCCCTAAGAGGTGCGTCTTATACGCTTAACGGCCTTTGCGGAGTTTGGGGTGCGTCCTATACGCGCACCGCGTCTTCTACGCGGGAGATTATTGTAGCTTGTTAGAGTGTGGGCCTATTGTAGGACGCATGCGTCTTAATTCTGCCTATAGCCTGCACAGAATCTGGTGTGTAAACATTACATAACGTGACATTACTGTCTACACATGTACTCATTACAACATTTCACAAGCACCACCCACGCCACTACACACTTAAAAATTGAACGACGTGCATTGGTACAGAGGGCTCAGGGTTAATTTTCCCGCGTTTTTTTAAAGGCATCCAAACCGTCTCGCTTTTAGACCCTGTTTTTGAAACACATAGGAACAAAGAGAGAAAAGTCCAGCCCGGAGGTAAACCTATGAAGGACTGGTTTGGAGACAATATTTTTATGAAATGACTTTTTTTCTTTACTTAATTTTGTATGAACTCATGGACGGATTTTTTAATATTTTTCTTTACTGTAACTAAAGACTGAAATATGAACTACTCAGGTATGGTAATTTTATTTGTTTACATGCTTTGTTTCTTGTAGAAAATTGTATAACTGACTTTTTTTCCAATGCCACCACCTACCCGGCGGTATAGACTCAGGGTGGTCCCTGAGCCAATTAGGTTACACAGGTCTCTATTCACCCTGGTATTTTTACCCTACAGTTTGAGTTAATCATCAAATGTACCTTCAGGGAATCTTTTGAGACCTGGCTGTATGCGTCTGAATGAACTTGTGATGAAGCTGATCTACAGGATTCAACTACATGTACATGGAGTTCAGCAATTGTCAATGCCCAGGTCAATCTTTGTCAGGCTTGTTTCAATTTTGGACATAGAGCTACCACTTGGCAGCAATCCAATGCCTCCCTTGTATAGCCTTCTTGTATACAGACTTAGCAGGTTAAATTATTAGCCAATCTAGCCAGAACCCCAATCTATTTACTGCGGTCCTTCACGGGCCAACTGGTACCCATCTGATATGTCTTATCAGTAGAACTCCCTGGCAACAAGCTCCAGTAATGGCGGCGCCCATGTGACAACCTGCTAACTCGGAATAGTCTGTGTCATGCCTACCTGTCGACTAATGCCTACCTGTCGACTAATGTAAGTTTAATCTCTCAAATGACATAGCTGCGGTCTGCACCTTGTTCCCACAGTACACTATGAACGTAGCTTAAATGTAAGGCATTTCATCCTATTACCCGGTAGGCCAAAAACTAAATTGTCACCCGACCCTACCTAGCTAAACAAGGCGGCAGGCCGCCCCTAGAATTTTTGTCTCCATTTTACACATTTTCGGCTACTTTTTATTCAATTTAGTCTTCCACGAGTCACTGTGACTCGTCGTGTCTCTTTTAGGCCACACCAAATAAAAAAATTGGTCTATGGATTGGTCTTTTGAGAATATGGTGCGGGAGGGCGAAATTTTTATTTTCTAGAAATTAATTATTATCTATGGATTCTGAACATCATAAATATGGAGAGGGCGATTTTTTTTTTGCCATTGCATATTTCTGCCTATCCAATGAGGGGTCTGCCATTCCTGTACCTTTATTATTAATCATATATTTATTGCTTGATCAAAAAAAATAATATGAAAATCCCTGCAAATGAGGCGGGCAGGATCCATAGACATGTTATTTTTCAAATAAAAATAAAATTTTAATTTCTGAAAAACAGGAGCGGGAAATCCATAGACCAATCTTTTAATTTGGTGTGGCCTTATCATTTTTTTTTTTTTTTTTTTACAAAATAAAAAACTAGCCTACCTAATTAATTTTTCAGCATGTTACGGAAATATACAACTTTTTTGGGGCGCTCTATAATGATTAGAATCAAGCCCCAGTGCAGTTGTAGTACAATACATTCACAAAGTCACAGGGTGGCTCATTCACAAGGTTAAGTTTGCCTTACTTATGTACCTCATCTGGGGGATGAAGATAGGTGATTTTGTATAAGCGCCCCCCCCCCAACTGGGGACATGGTATAAGCCACACTACACCTCTGAGTTTTCCACAAGCAGTGGCTTACACTACCGTAATCTCCCGCGTATAAGGCGCAGCTCGCGTATAAGGCGCATCCCCAACTAAGAGAATGCAATTCCATGCATAAGGCGCACCTCTAAGGGCAGATTTTTGTTAATTTAGTACTGTTCTGTAGTAAAATTACCCCCCTATAAGGCGCACCCCAAACTCAAGGCAATGTCCCTCCCACGTATAAGACTCAGCAGCTTTTTGTTTGGCGTATAAGACGCGCCTTATACACGGGAGATTACAGTAGGCCAAAAAAAAAATTGTTTCAGGTAACCCGACCCTAACTACTGTAAAACCCCGCCTATAAGTCGACCCCACCTATAAGTCGACCCCCCTCTTTGAGAAACAATTTTGACCTATAGCAAAAAGGGTTGAGAAATATTATCACTATAATCTATTATATAAAAACCCCACCTATTAGTCGACCCCCCCAACTTGGGATCAAAAATCGACTTAAACAAGAAAAAAAATCGACTTATAGGCCGGGTTTTACGGTAGCTAAGGCCACACCAAAAAATAAGTTGGTCTACGAATTTCCCTTTCCATATTTTCAATAATACAAAATCTCATCTACGGATTTCGCTCGCTTCACTTTCTACAAGTTTTTTCTTTATGTTTAGAAAATTTTGTTTTAAAATAAAAAAATTTCGCTCGCCTCACTTTTCCAGCAAGGAATCCATTGGATGCCAAAAAATTCTTTAAAAACAAATTTAAAAAAATTCGCTCGCTCGCACCATTTTTTCAAAACCAAAATCCGTAGACCAACTTATTTCTTTGGTGTGGCCTAAACAGCCAGGCCGACCCTATTTTTTTTCTTCCAATTTTGAGGAATATTCATCTCAACTCAAGTTACATATGTCGCGGCCAGCCGCCCCAACTCGTCCAGCCTCTTTGAGGCATTACGGAAAAAAGTGAAAAAAATCAGATCTACCGTAATCTCTCGCGTAGAAGACCCACCCCTAACTAGCCTATGGCTGTTTTGTGTATAAGACGCACCCCTGAAGCACTTTTCTATAGTAAAATAACCCCTCGCATAAGACGCACCCCCAACTTGAGAGAAAGCTAGAAGACGCACCAGCCTTTTATTTGGCGTAGAAGATGCGTCCTTTACGCGAGAGATTACGGTAATACTTTTCAGCATGTTACCTGAAACACACAACTTTTTATTTTTGGCCCTCTCCATGCACTATGATCCATGTATACCTGACCTAGAGAGCAGGACCCTGGTGAGGCTCTAGGAGCCCTACATGTAACATGTATATAGCTGACCTACATAACAGTAGATCCAGGGTCACAGAACTGGGCCATGACTGATGTTGTATTGACATACCGGCCGTGTGTTGGGGTAGGTCCTGGGATCACAGGCCATCCAGGTCTATCACACAGGTGTATATGTGTGTGAACAAGGGGAAAAACAATGGCATGTCTACTACCGTAGTACTTCATGTATAGAGTGCGGCCTATAGGGCTTTGTACTGCGTCTGCCATTGCTTTATACTGCACTAGGTGAGATAAGGCCAGTCCAAAATAAAAAGTAGGTCTACGGATTTCCCGCACCACATTTTTGGAAATGGATTTTTTTTTTATATTTGAAAATTAGTTTGTCTATGGATAGCACACGCATCATTTTCTGAAAATTTCCGATTTTTTTTTTCTTTCTTTGCTGGATCATAGTAACCATACCGAGAAAGGTACAGAAATGACAGACCACTTCCACTTGTTGGAAAGAGCTCTATCTGCTGATGACTTTAATCACAGTTCCCGATGTGGTCCATGGATTTTTTCCACTATTATCATTTTTCAAAAAAATGTTCATTGTGTACTCATTAAAAGATCAGATTTTTAGGGCATACTATGTGTAGTAATTTTTTAACTACATGTATAATGATGCCAGAGACTATGGCCCTCCCTTTTCTGACAGCCCTGTCATTCTAAGGAAAAGAGGTTGAGCCTGTTATCTATTCACAAAAAAAAAAAAAAAAAAAAAATCAAGTTGGCGAATTTAACTCAGAAAAAAAAACACTAAATGGGTAAAATACCCAACATGTTAGTAACATCTTATCAACATGTTAGTAGTCACTTAGTAATCACTACCTATTCAGGCAATCTGACGTGACTTAGCCAAGACAGTAAATCAGTTACTTTATCACACTGATTATGATGTTGAACTAAAAAAAAAAAAAAAAAACCCTCACGCCCAAAATCGATGTTAAGGGTCCTTTTTTTTTTTTTTTTTTAATTCGTTCGCTCGCACCACTTAAGAACAAAATCCATAGACCAATTTTTTTTGGGGTGTGGCCTAAGCACTGATAACAAGCAGCATGATGGGTACCAGGTATTACATAATGTACCCAAAATATTCTGCAGTGAACACAGGGACAGAATCTGATTGGTCAATAATGCAACCCGAGTCAACCCTATACGGCACATGGCTATTGTATTATTGACCAATGGGAGGCATCCCTGGCATAAACTGCGGAGTCGGGGGCTGAAGGTGTTAGTCATAGTGGAGTCGGGGTCTAATGGCGGCTCCCAGCTGATAATGGCTATGTGAGCTATACTCTTAGATGGCCCTAGCTTTACCGTTAAGAATTAGTCTTCTAATTCAGGTGCACCTTATAGCTGCGGCTACTTCCAGCACATTTTATTTGAATGGAACTGCTCAAAATCAAACCCCAGCTGCAACTTACAGGTATGGCATGAACTGAGTCTGAGGGTGCACATGTTACAGTGATGAAGGGGGCTTTAAGCCTTACCCCAAAAATACCTGGAATGCTCAATTAAGCCTCCTCTTTATAGTTTTTCTATGAAATGTTATCATACAATTACAGCTTTTGCTAAACGTCACAACAATAGAAAATGCCACATCCATAAGAAATATTTTGGACAAATGCTTACCTTGTGGGAATGAGAGGACCTGGTGGTAGGACGGGTCGATTAGTGCCGCTCTCTCGCCAGGCGGCATGATGGTAGGGTGCACTGTCTGACAGTTGTTGTAGCGCCCTCCACACATAGCGCACGGTACCACTGGTGGGTAGCAGTGACACGGCACAGTCGATAAGCGCGCCGCTTTACGAGACAGCTGGTATAGTCCGCCTGTTGTTAGTAACTTTCGTTTGCCATAGCTGCGTACTGGACGACAACGCGCTGCCTGACAAGTCAAATCTACAGCCGGTGACGGAGGGTCAAACGAGAGCGACAATGCACCATCCACTGTTGAACGTGAGTCTGTGTTACTAGCTCCAGATGTTAAGAACCCATTAGGGGTCTTCGGTGTTTTTGGTGGTGTTGAGGGGGGTGCAGACTGGGAGTGTGACTTCCCTGTTGCACTACCCCCAGGTAGCAGTGGACTATCAGCTGGTGAGAAGACATTACCGAGCTGCTGAGTCAGTCTCGACGACTGTTTGTCCACATTACACAGAAGTGTTGAGAGGTTACAAGGTGACATCTCATTCTTTCTCTCCAGGTTGGCGATTTTCTCCTCAAGTGGAGATAGCCGCCGACCAACCCGTGCCCCTCCTGGGGTTGATGTTGTTGCAGTCGTAGATGCTACATTGCCCCTAAGGCGGGCCATAAGGTCTTCTGGAGGAGCGGACTCACCCAGGACTACTGCACCTTTGGCAGCCCGGATCTGCCTGTAGATGTCACTCTGTTGACGTATCCGGTACTCGAGATCTGAGACTTGAGCCTGCAGCCATGTCCACTTGGCGGCCACAGCTGCCCGCTCCATCGCCCACTTCCACTCCGCCCTTCGACGCCTGCAACAACAAAGGCAATACATGCTTATTTCAATCTACTAAAATTTTCTGTAGTTATATTAAACACTGTTTTTTACAGCCCGAGTAGATGACATCATTTTACAGTAGAGACAGTGCACTCACAATACTACTGATTCCTGAGTGTAACTATAGGCTTTAACATGAATCCAAGGCCTACTGCGCCTTTCAAGTTGTATAACTTCTCGAAATAGGAGGTGCCAAAAATGAACCCCTGACTGTGCCTGAATACTTTTCCTTCGAGTCAGAGTGTCTTTTACACGGGAATGTGCCTAATACGAGAGGTACTACGGTATCATACTATTTTTAAGGCATGTTAAACAGTAACCATAGAACATGACTGCTATCTCATGGTGATCCACTTTTTTATATATCCATGCCAATCGTTTTCAATTGCAGCCTTTAACTAAAGTAGACTCTAAAACCTGAGGGTTATCAGGGCCAATACAAATCAAGCACCCACACACCAATAGCCTTGAACACCATCCATATTCATCGAAAATGGGGTCAGCTTTGATATCAACACGAACAAGATCCCAGTCGAACCACTGTCTTTGAGCAACATCCCTTCAACTTGTCTAATGTAATTCTCTTCAACCTCAGACATTACACTTATACCAATTTCTCTTCTATTACATACTTTACCTGCAGAGATTTCTCTAACCCTTTGGCTTTACAGTCGGCTCTGACCGAACTTATCTAATCTCGTTCTGCCTGGCCTGCCTGCGATAACAGGAGACTGTACTTTTACATCACATCCCTATCCACACCAGCCAACACAGCATTAGATATGAGCTGGGACTCCATATGGGATGTGTTACATAACTTGTTGTGATTTTCATTTGTAATATCAGGCTGTTAAGTCCTTTCCACTAATCAAATAGAATCATATTCGTTTCAGTTTTATAAAAAGGATTGCGCATTCTTGTGTGTGTTTTTTTGTGTGTTTTCTTTCTTCTTCTTTTTTTGTGGATGGAGCAAGTTGTAGGTTGATAGGTTCACCTAAATACGTCCACATACCTTGAGACGTCCACCCCCCGTAAATTGGCCATAACATCGGGTTTGCTATTGAATCAATATTTTCAATTTGTTGATTCAATGCAAAAAGTTCCCAATGTTTATTTAGGTGCAAATTCCTTTTTTTATTGAAAACTTGTGGGGTGGACTCGACTCAAGGTATGTGGATGTCTTTAGGTTAACCTACCCTACAAATTTTGCGTAATAAGGTCTAACTTTGGATGACTATGACAATGGGTCAGCATAAATATAGGATAGCAATGTGCATTGCAGGTAACTGGAAAAAACGATTTTTTTTTCTTTGTTTTCTCATCAGTCACCACTATATACATGTATGTACTTTGTACAACAGGGAACTATTCGCACCACCAGCCTCCCTTTGAACCTCATTTACATATATCTGCACCCCCAATAGCCATTCGCACCACCTCAGTGTAAAAAGGTGGGAATGTTGATCCATGGATCAACATCCCATAGGCTCAGTACTGGGTACCAAAATCGTCTTAAATGGACTGGACACAAACTGTGAATGACTTGTATGCACTCATGACAGGATATTTAAGAAAGTAAAAAAGAAAACAACTTCACTCTTTCCATATCATAAAATAAAACCTTCTAAGCTCCAAACCCATGTACAAGTGAAGTTTATTGCATTTTTAACAGTGTATTTGCAAAATTGAAATCCTGCCCCTCCCTTTTCCCCCCACCTTTACTGAGGCACTGAAAACCTTGGCTTTTCAAGTTAATAAAACATCCATTGTAAGTAGCAGTTCCTGGTTACAAGTTACAGGTATAAAGCATTAACCCTTTAAGGGCAGAGCAAAATTGTTGCCCTGGCCATAGGGACGGCCTCTGAAAAAAGTATAGTTCCTAGAGGACGAGCCTATTTTCAATTCCTATACTAATCCTATATAACTGGCATCGACTATAGTCGACGCTAGGCCTGCCATGGTGTCGACTATAGTCGATGCTAGGCCTACCATGGTGTCGACTATAGTCAATGCTAGGCCTCAATGGGTTAATTCGAAGGAAAAGCTTCAAACACAGCAGAACAGGTCGTCTTATCAAACCACTTCAGTCGGAACCTGTAGTTGGCCCTTATCTACCTACTATAAAGTACTAAAGCTATGTCTATGATATGTATGCCTATAAATAGTGTTGTAAGTGGAACACTTCTTTTGCCTCTCCTGCAAAACTTTAAAAAATTTAATGCAGTTACAACCTTCTTGCACTAATGTATGTATTTATGACCACTCTAAACGGATTTTCGCCTTTTCTTTTCTAAACAATCATTCTCCAGTCTACACCCTTTTTCCCCTCTGTAAAATCCTCCTTAGGCCAAAATAAAAAGAAGTTGTTTTTCTGGTAACATGGTAAATAATGTTAAGGTCGGTAGGTCGGATTCCCCCCCCCCTTTTTTTTCCCTCCCTTTGCATCCCAGTGTTGCTGAAAACTTTTTCTCGACGCAGGCCAATGTGGCCTGCATCCTAGCGTTCTACGCAGGCCATTTTCCTATCACGCAGGCCATATGCATATTGACATGTTAAGGCACTGGTATAAACTGAATAATAAATGATTGTACACAAACAGCTGCTTCTAATTGACCGATTTGAAAAATTCTTTCGCCATTAATAGAAAACTCAGATCATGCCAAGCCATTCGGCAACACTGGCATCCAAGGCCTCATACTTTGATAGGTTTTCGCTGGTTATTATAAGAAAGGGTAGTTTTCTATGTGAAATATGAGAAAATGGAATGGGAAAATATGTGAATAGATTCCGAATACAACTTTAGATATAAAAAACTTCAACAAATTTGAAAAGAAAATGTTAAAAAGATCTGGAAAATTTTCGAAAAAATTCTGATGTTGGCCCCCTTTTGGTTGAGATTGGTCAGGTAACCAGAACCTTTTTTTTTTTTTTTTTTTTTTTTTTTTGCCTTATCAAGTGACGTTTGAACTATTTTGTTTGTATAGTCCTGAAATTGCTATACTCTATGTACTTCTGGCGTGTTATCAATATTGCATGGTTAAATATAAAATACTGGTAAAGATAAAAGTTGAATGGCCTACTTAAAGCGCTGCGAACGTGACCTAGTCTAGCCCCAATAAACTTGTATCTTTATGTACACTGTAAATACTACACGGTATATTGATAATTCCCTGTGGTAATCTTGGTCGGCCTCTAGATCTCCAATCTACGCCCGAACTGGCACACTACACAACTATACTATGCTGCCAGACCGCCAAGATTGATGAGCATTACAAAGTGTAACTTCAATCTGAGAAGACTGATGTGTTAATCAAACTCTCTGCTCTTATACAAAATGAACATGCTTAAATTCCACATCCACAGGTCATGAAGGGTCTAATAAGCTGCAGTGCTTTACAAGGTGCGCCTTATAAGCATGGCTTTCCGGTAGCATTTACTGCAGGTCAGCATTTCTTGGCAACGGGCAAAACCAAGTACCATGTGCAAAATACTGTAACCCCGGGTTTGTTTTCTTTCTTTTTTTTTTTGGTTGCCATTTTTAATAAAAAATAGACTTCTAAATTCTTTAAGTCTACTCTTATTATAAGAGATTAAAGAGAAATGCTAAAATTTCACCCTGAAGTCGGCTTCACCCCCGGCTTCTGACAGGGGTCGGCTTATGACTGAGGTTTTACGGTACCGCCTCAGTGCTACAAAGTTGTATCTGCAATTTTAAGTTTTGGAGGAGGCAGAAGAAGTGTTTCAATTGCGATAGCACCAAGTTGATATAAACTCATTGCACTTGGGTCTGTAGACACGGACAGAGAGCTTAAGTACTTTCATAGAAGTTAGATTAGGGTCAATAGATTAAAACAGAAAAACTAAATTATGCCAAAATGTTAGTTACAACCTTGTTGCAGCGAGGCGACGAAATAAGTGCTATATTGCCGATAATTGGTAGGCAGTTCTGCCCTTCATCATGTACCAAACCAGAACAACAGCGGATGATATTGGGTCATTGCAACCTACTTGTAAAATTTCATCAGCCGTGTCAAGGGCAAGCTGTGAATAATTGATTTCAATCTGGAGGGAATCCAGGCCAGCGTTCAAGTACAGTAGTCTATATTACACCCAAGTTTCAAGAACATAACTAGGCTCAAATCGTCAAGAGCCATTCCCATTTTAATTTAGGCCACACCAAAAAAAGAAGTTGGGTCTATGGATCTTGGTTTTGAAAAAGTGGTGTGCGTGCGATTTTTTTTTTTTTTTTTTTAAGAATTTTTTGGCGTCCAATAGATTCTTTGCTGGGAAATTGAGGCAAGCAAAATTTTATTTTTTTCAAAAATTTTGCTAAACATCACAAAGAGAAAACTTGTAGAAACAGGGGCGAGCAAAATCCGTAGACAAGAAGTATTTCCGAAAGTTTGGAGAGGGCAATCCGTAGACCAACTTTTTTTTTTGGTGTGGCCTTACTACGCTTTTCTCCGCTCCTCTCAGGGATGCCACTCACTGATCAATGAAAATTCGGAAATCATCCAAATTTTCTGAACTCCCAATAGGAAATGCCTACAGGATATAAATCCAAAAATTCGGAATTCCTCAAAAGTTTAGAGAAGTTTCTTCTCTGCCCTCTCCCCTTTTCATACCACTTTTGTGTGAATCTATTTAAGTTCCACCCCCGGACACATTACTCAGTAATATCTATGAAAAATGTTTCAACTGATTCACTACGTAATTATCCATTGATTCAGCATTATTTTCATAGACAGTTGGGCCACACTAAAAAAAAAAAGTCCGTTTCTGGTTGAGAGGCCTTATGAGTGTGAGAGTTGCATATGAAAAACTTTTTTTTCAGGTTCAGGCAGTTTTCTTTTTGTTCTAATAAAAAAAAACCTCATAAAATCGCAACAGAAAACTGGACGGAACAGCAGTTCACTAGACTCATGTGCGAGCAGTGCCTGGAAAATTAAAAAAAAAACAAAAAAAAAAACCCTACCTACCTACGGACTTCTCATCCTCTCAACCAGAAACGAACCTTTTTTTAGTGTGGCCTTGGGTTACTGTCATTGAATACTTCCTTGTATACCTATGATGGTAGCTTTCAGGATGTCAACATTAAGAGATAGCTTAGTCATTTCTATTTACATCTTATCCCCACTGTTTTCTTTTCCTTAGTATTTTTGGCAATACTGATCATACAAGTCATGAGACCAAACAAAATGCGACTCTTTTGGTCATATTGTATTTGAGTAGGTTTACGTGCATAAATATATTTTTCATTTGAACCATATTACAGATAGTCTTTGGTACCGGGTACTACATATACCAGTATCTCAGTTTTGGCCTGGGAACAATAGGGAGGTGAAGTCACGTCATGTGCGGGCGGATTCTGAGCTCAGCATATTATCGCCCGCAGGCTTGAAGGATAGGGGAATATCTTAGGCCTAGCATAATTTTTTTAAGAGTGAGAGTTGAGCCTTAAAATTTCATATATGGTGGGCCTTTAGGTCAATTCAAATATTGGTCATTTTAGTTCCAAATCAGATTTTTTTTTTATGACATAGTTTATCGCAAGACTTAGGCTCCCTATAGAATACTCTATTTCATTCTTAAGCTAAAAATGGTTAATACATTACATGCATATGGGTTAGTTTGACTGGCCAGACTCTTTTGCCTTTTACCGCTCTATGTCTGAGAGAGGTGATGAGTCATCACTGGAGTGTAGTTGAATCAATCTAAACAACAGTCTTTAATAATTAAATTTACAGTTCACTCACAAATACAGGGTATGTACGAGATTTAACTCGAGAGAATCCCTGACTGAATGATAGCTGATAACAAATCAGTTTAAATGCACCGAAAATGCCTAAATTCTAGTGTTTTATTAAGGACGAGCTGGACATACTTGTTATCTGAGGCCACATTAAAAAAAATATAAGACAGCATTTTGAAATGCAAGTAACTCGAAAGGGCACTTAATCTCTTCTTTTAGGCCCATTCTGATACTAACCTCATGTTTTCTTCGAGCATTATCACTGTCAATGGTTAAGCCTATGGAGAATGCATCCATTATTGCTTGTATGTTTCATTGGCAAATAACTCCTCTCTTGGCGAGTTAAGCATTGCAAAACAGCAGCAGGTCTTGAATAAGGATCCATATTAACCATAAAAATGCATGAGACAGTGTAATTCTCCTCCATTTTGTTATAATCCACAGTTTCGATGGCACTGTGAGTCGATCGTCTCGCTGTCCGCCCTTTTGGATTTTGATGTTCTGTGCGCATGTGCGAGCCCTCCTTGTCGGAAGTAGCATTTTCGATGGAGAAATGATGTATTCTATCGATTTAACTTGAAATTAATGGCTTTTTGAATATAATCCATGCATCTTTGGCAATATCAATCGAATTGAATCATTTTGGATTTTGGTTCTATCTGCGCATGTCCGACCCAATTTCCATGGGTATTTGGGTCAATTTGCACCACCACGGCTTTGTGATGCGAATTAACGACAGGGCGAAGATGTAATTTTTTATCTTTATAATAAAACATATCGATCCAAATCATATTCCTTATCATATTTCTATATTATAATTTACGAAAAATCGATATCCACCATGTTTGTGCCGAAATTACGACATTGGAGACGCGCGCACTGATCAAATGATGGCAAATTCATCGACATTCATCAATTATTTGCACCACTCTGGACCAAAAATGCGGCAACGTTCGCACCTCCTATGGGATTTAACCCTTAAAAATATATCCGTTTCCTGTCCAGAGGGTGGGATTTTTCAGACCTATGAGGGAGGGAGGGGAAAATTTTTTTTTTCAGGAAAAATTTTTTACTTGTCGCCTTGAATTTGTCATCGCGTTCTAGGATTCGATGATTGGAAACCTATATTCTTGTGCTAATGGACGAAAAAAAAATTTCTTTTCAGAACTCAAGAAAAAATTTTCCCATTCTCGAAAAAAATTTCACCAGGCCTCTGGACAGGAAACGAACATATTTTTAAGGGTGGCCTTAGTTTTTCTCACTATTAGTAGCCACTGAATCCTTCCGTTTTTAACCTGTCTCTTATAACTCTTTCGCGTTAAAAAGTGTTTCTGGTTGGGAGTATGAGGATTTTCAAAGTCTGTAGACAGGCAGGTAGGGATATATTTTTTTTATTTTAATCTTTTTTTTCACGTGAACAGAATGCCTGCTTGGTACAGCAGCTGTTCTTTTGACTGATTGACAATGTTTCAAATGGAGATTTGTACTGAAAAAAAAATTCCTGCCAGGGGCTGAAAAAAGTTTTTCATCAGCACAACTGACCCGTCCTCTCAACCGGAAACGGGCCTTTTTTTTTTAAATTGTGGCCTAATACATGTACATCGTATATATCCCCGCCCCTATTGTGCAAAATGGTCCGCCTTGAATTGATAATCCTTCAAATTTACATTAAAACACATAATTCTGTTTAAAAATTGTTATCACCTTTGCTGAAGACTCTCACATCAGTTAATTCAACTTAAAAGGGGTTGTATTATTGCTTTTTATTCCTTTTATTGTTTTAAAAAAAAAAAAATTTAAAAAATACTGCATCCTCTGAAGAAAAAAAAATCCCCCGAAAACAAAATGTTCATATCTGAAAGTGGAATAATCTATATATTGCATGGGTGACCGTGCTCCAAGTGATAAATTATACTTACAGGCATGCTTTCGGGACCTTTTCTTCATCATAATCGTAGTCCTCATCACAGCTTTCACCACCTGAACTGCTCTCAGTGGCATCAGAATCCAGAGCTGCTTCGAGATGTTTCAAGTCTTTCTGTACCGTGCTTGAGACCCTGTTCATTTCTGTACATAGGTCTTCATCTAGCCGCAGTACACTTGTACCATCACTACCCGCCTGGTGCGAGTTGGCAAGTCTCTGTCGAAGTGTCATCGCTTGTGAAGACTGCAATCTTCTGACTAGACTGACCAGTGCAGCCGTGGACAAGCTCTTGACATCTTCGCTCTGTAAGAGTTCTGCCTTGAGATCTACGCTGTTGTTGGGCTGAGGCTTCATAGCCTTAGCCATAGTCTGTAGATTTTTATGTTGATGGTCCACAAACCCACTCAATTGGTGTTGTACATGGGCTATAGTGTGTCTGCTCTGTAGGCGACGAATACGCCGAACTAACCGCTCTGCTTGTCGCTCAAGCTCTTTTTGACGCTTTGCTGTTTCTGCAACTCTATCAACATTGTTCAACAAGCCAACATCTGCCATTCCGGAGTTACATGCAGACTGGATCTCCACCATTGTAATAGAGGCAATGTCCTCCATGGACTGCATACTTAAACTTTCTGTTTCCATGCCTGTGTTCTGGGGACTGCTTGCTGTGGCACCACTCCTACCTGCCGTACTAGAACCACTGGTGGTGGGGTCACCAGCCGGAGCCACTCCTCCAGTACCTGACAGGGCCTGTGGATTGGGATTTGGCTGGGGAGTAGATGTTTTAAAGGTGTAGCCCATGCCTGGTGTCTTGGTTTGGATGTTTGGAGCCGCTGCAGGGTGGGGCATCTTACTCCCAGTGACCAAGGGGCGGGGACCTGTCTGTGCTGCAGGAGGACCTTGTGACTGAAGGAGGGTGGGTCTCTGCTGGTTCATTCGGCCAACAGTCTTCACAAACAGCAACTCACCTGTCCTGCTGTTAGCAAGGCCAGATCCACTAGGCTTGGTACTAGCACCGGCAACAGTGGCACTACTCCTTTGAATCTGGGGATTCTGACTGCGACTTGCCACCAGTCTCTGTGCTAGCGGCACGCCTCCTCCTGCACTGAAGGCTCGAGTTGACAGCTGGGCCCTGTTGAGGGCCTGGAGCTGGGCCGTGGGAGGCAGGAGGGCGTGGGTACTGGAGGCAGAGGAAGATCCAAGACTGACACGGCGTATTCCAATATTCAAACCTTGCGTTGCAGGTGGAGCCGAGACAGCTCCAGGGGCCTCTGGTTTGGGCAAGGTCACCAGATGCGAGGGCGTTGTTTTGGCCTGCACCAGGGCCGGGGGTGCGGGAGGGGCGGCGGCCACTGGCGGCGTCTCCGGGTGCGGCGTCGGCGACAGTGGACCCGTCACGTCACTCACGTCTGTCGGCGACGGACACGGACAATCTAGACGTGCAATGTCACTTGTCTTGTGTCCCACGGTCGGCAACTTAGCCCTGACTTGTGTTGCCGCTTCCGTAAGGGCGGGAGCCATGGCTGCCATCCACCATAGCCTCCGACCTGGCACTAGGCTCTCTCAGACTCAGTAGACATGTCCTAGACTAGCGCCATTATTTCACCCCCCGATTCGTCTAGCCGCGTTCTCAAGCTGATCAGATAAAGTAAAGTCTCCGATTATGTCATGGACAAGCTAATGATCTCCCGACAACCTCAATGGGCCTGAAATAGCAAACCAAATTTATATCATTAACAGAGATAGGTTATCACCGAAATGAGTACAACAATCACGTGACACAGTCAATGGCCACATTTATAAATTGAGCGCAAATTCTTTATTCCGCCGTTGTTTAGAATTGAACCCTTGATGATACAACCTCAATGACAGTGGTACATGTGCGAAATGCATGTCAAACTACTGTAACTCAGTGGTAGACACCGGTGTCATTAGATAAAACACAATGATTTCCTACATAAAGCGCGAAAAAAAAATTAAGCAAAGGACTTGAGCCCACGTGACGAGGCCACGTCCATCGACAATCCATGTCTCCAGCCTTCAATTCCGTCTGATTTTCACATAGCCGGTGTCGCGTCAATTTACTGGTTTATGTGACCTACCTTCATATATGTGAAGTTTAGTCACTTATAGTCCTTATCCAGTCGTCATAGGCGTGGTACGGCTAGTAAATTTCTTGTAAATCGCACAAATAGGTTTGTGCGTAATGGCGGCCTGCTATCTGGCAGAGCTCGGGCTACCACAAAACAAGGCTTCACCAGACGGCCCATTGCGTCAATGCTGCTACCCCCTCTACCGACCAATGAGATGAGGGGTACCGACGGGGAATACCAAAACCCCACTCGCACGGTTCCTTGCTCGGCGGGCTGCATCTTCGACGTTGGTGGCAATGTTGGTGGTCAGGCTTTCTTATCGTAGGGGAAATAACAACGAAAAATCATTATTGATCACAAAAAGAAGAGGAGAAAAAGACTTGTATGACAAGATATCCAGGGAGAGGTCAATTTTCAACAACAGTCCTTACAGGGGATGGTGGATTGGGGGGGGGGGGGGGGCAAAAATTTCCATGCCCCTCTCAGGGAGAGAGACAAAAGGATTTCACTCCTTCTTAGTGAAAGGGCCAGCATTTATTAGGGAGTGGTCATTTTTTAACACAGGGAAGGGTGGTGAAATATCACGCATGCATGACTAAAAAAAAATCGTTCCTTTCAGAGAGGTCTAAAATGTTCCCCTTTCATTCTATATTGGGGACATTCAAATATTATGTAGGACTAACAAAAATTTAGCGACTTTTTGAGCCCCCCTCCTCTCCCCCCCTTGTAACACTCTGTAAAAAAATGACCAACCCCCTTCCCTGATTACGTAACACCCGTTACACCCCCTCCCCATGCATTAATAAAGATCTAGATATCTTCCAATAGACAAATTGCAGGCTTTTCTGATGAATAGACATACTTGTAAATTCACATGCCCCCTTCCTCGTCTAAAGCCTCCCTTTTTTGGCCTAAGGAGCACATGAAGATGTTGGAAATGCTTGCAACTAGTCAATTTTTGTAATGTGATGCATTGACCATTTACTATAACACTTGGGCATACCCCCCTCCCCCTGTCACAAAGTGTAACACACTTCATGACCACCCCTCCCCCCTATGGTGTTATTTGAACGGCCCCATTAGCGTGCAGAATTTTTCACTGAAAGGGGGTGACTTTTTTTTAGTCCCCTAAACCCACTACCCCCATATCACCCCCTTTACTTTTTCCTTTTATTTGTGAGTGAAATTAATGTTCCCAGGTAACTTAAGGATTTTTTTTTTTAGATCAGTCTACAAAAAGAAATTTCAATCATCAAACTTTTCTTTAACCCCTGCTAAGGAAACAACAGCGAGAACCCCTATCACCACAAAAATTCAGGAGACGGTCGCATTGGGAAAAAACAACAAAAAGCCTACTGGAAAAAATAAATCTCTGCTACTCCAAATAGCAATATAATGCAGGTCCGATGGAGCAAAAACATATACAGCACATGGCTATTGTATTATTGACCAATGGGAGGCATCCCTGGCATATACTGCGGAGTCGGGGGCTGAAGGTGTTAGTCATAGTGGCGTCGGGGTCTAATGGCGGCCCCCAGCTGATAATGGCTATGTGAGCTATAATTCCCTAACTTTAACAGTTTACTGCACACTCGTGACGTTTTAATAGGCATGTGAGTGGGTTTATGCATAGTACATCCCATCCAGCAATATCACATATGTTGGATCGACCCCCCCCTCCGGATCTTCCCAATCAGATTGCATCAGATGTCCACGGTCACCCATTTCATTTCAGGCACAGAGCGGGGCACAGAGTGACCTTCAACAGTCTGGAACACATTTCTCCTTTAGACACCAGCCTCTGTGGTAGGAACCATCATGTTTGACAGATATATTCTTCAATACTCTTTAGTTTTATTTAAGAAAAGGGAATGAATCAACATAACATGTAATTTCTACGCAACAGCTACCCCCGGGCTAATCCACTGCTCTCAGGTGGGTCTTTCTTCCATGTCTGCACTCGAAAGTGGTTGCATTTAACGGCGCGGCAACTCGTAGCCCCCACCCGGGGCCCCTATCAGAACATTTGCGACGCAGACGCTAGCTGTTGCATCCGTCAAGCGCACACCCTCCCTCCGCATTAACATCATAGCTTCGGTTTCACGATAAGACAATCTCTATTTTCAACTACAAATTTCATTCAGCGATGTTTTTCAATTTTTCTTGTTGAGTATTGAAACGGAAATTATGCACTTATATGGTGACATCCTAAAAGGGACCGAAGGCCTGTAAATTGTACGCTGGGGTGTGATCACAAAAAGGAATTTCCAAGATGGCCCCTAGATTGGTGGGCGAGGAAGCCAACATTCCGACCTCTTCTCCAGGGCCACTAGAAACTACGCCCCCCGTGGGAATGTTGGTGATTCGTGGTTATAGGGAATGTCAATTGATACAATATGTAATTTTAGCTTGCTACATGTTGACTGGGGCTGTTTTGAGCAAGTGGTGGACGGTTCCTGCGCCCGGGTCCTGCGCATCCATGAAGACTCTCACTGGATAACATGCCCACCGACGCGCCGCCTCTCCCGCCTGCACTAGCCTGCATTGCACGCACCTGTCGTAGCACCTGCGGCACTTACATTGTCCATGCCAGAGTTACCTGGTATACTGGGCACTCAAGTCTTAGACTCAGCTAGCTCTTGTACAGGTCGTTGATGGTTGCGACACTGTGGGTAGCATTTCTAAATGTTTCCCTATTTTATGTAGTACTATCATGTGGGAAATTAGGAAAATTGTGGGGTTGGGGACCCTAGGCTAGGGCAAAAGTCAATTTTCAATTTTGACCATAATTATAAATGATTTTGAGTCCCGGGCACTGGATACCATAGACTAACTTTAGGCCTAGCCGCCTACTACCACTAGAAGGAGTTGGGTTGGGGGGGGGGGTGTGGATAGGGCCCCCGGGATAGGGCCTAACAAAAGTGTTGTGTTCAGTTAAAGGGGCCCCTGGCACGGCAAAGTACAACATGGGTACCAACCCATAGATCTTGGTAAACTCGCAGGAACCAGCGGAGCGCCCTGATTGGTCAATGTGTGGTCACATGACCTTTTAATGCGGGCATGCATTCGCCGTGCCAGGGCCCCTTTAATGCTACCTAACAGGACCATACTTCACATGACGATATTTTTTTTTTTTGAGTGGCCTTATCAAGTTCCCGGACGAAAATTTAAAGCTGACCTTAAAAAAAATCCACTGATCATAATTTTTGTGATGCATGTGGTGAAAAGAAACCATTTGTTTCATTTTGCCATTTCTGGATTGACCATTCTCGGGAGCAGAACCCTTGTTGCTATAGATAGGGACCTGGCAAAGGGTCCAATTTTATAGGCAATGTACTCGAAAAAGACTTTTTGCTGTTTTTTTTTTTCAAATATATGTATTGGGATTAGAATATAATGGATCAAGTATGTGATGCAAATTTTGAATATCTCTCCGATTTTGGAATGCATTTTGCTGTATGATGTCTAGATCTTTTCTGATAAGGATTTTAACACCTTTTTCTAGTACATTTCCTATTTAATTTAACCCTTCATGAGGATTCTTATCAGTAGGGAGATAAGCCTGATAAGGGCCGGGCTGGTTGCTATGACATCATTGCTGCTCCCTAGAATTGATGACAATGACAATGATTTTATTCTTGAAAACTCATACCAGTTACATGAGATACATACATATAATAATCATATAATGGTATTACCGTAAACTCCCGCGTAGAAGACGCGCTGCGCATATAAGACGCACCCCAAACACAGCACATGCATTTTCGCTTATAAGACGCACATTTTAAGGCTGAAATTTGTAAGATTAGTACATTTCTATAGTAAAATTACCCCTCGTATAAGATGCACACCCAACTTGAGAGAAAGCTATAATACCCCCCAGCATTTTGTTTGGCGTAAAGGACGCGTCTTATACACGGGAGATTACGGTAAAATACAAAACAATTACGAACATGCTTAGTACCACATCAGTTTTCTCAGAGTGTTACTAATACTGTATATGTTATATTTTCCCATCATGTCATGGGTTTTTTGATTTTGGTCTCATGAGCACCGGTTCTATACAGTGATGACAATCACTGTACTCTCAGAAATTCACAGAGAGATACATGAGACATACAATTATGTGTAGAGATGGTATGTAAACTAATCTACTTCTACAGTACTAGCATAAAACTTACATACCTATAAAACTGTATATACAAGTTTCCTGAGGATTGACTATTAGAGCTCATTTGCTGGGCCATGTTGGTGGCTCTGCTAGCACCATGCTTAATTATCAAATGATCAGGGGTAAAAACATTTTCTACAGAGTTCCTGGGATTACCCCTCTCATGTAGACATATAACTTAGATTTGCGCTAGTAAAATATGAGTTTGATATGATACATTTTGTACAGTGTTGTTGAGATTTCTTTTCCTTCAATGGGCATCTGACTTGATATACAAGTTTAATATATTGCTAAAGCATTGATTTCTGATGAGCACCATATACAGTAAATAAAACATTTTTCACATGACTTAGATTGGTACAATAGAACCTATTTCTCTATTTAGCACCAATTAAAATTTTAAGTGGTACATATTGTCAGATACATACACTTGGAAATTAAGCTTTCAAATGTTTCTTAGTTTGTTACACTGGCAAGTTCTGACATGATACATTGTACAAATTTAGATAACTTCTGGAGATCTTCAGGTTGGTGCCTTTAAATAGTTTTGAAATCCCCTCAGGCATTCCACCTTGTAGATAATAAGGGTTGATAAATGTATTTCGCTCTAATGCAAAGAAAAGACAGCTTGTAATATAATGTAGCTCATTCCCGATTTCCTGTTAGTTACACAGGGTACAGAGCCTCGCTGCTCTCTCCACATTATTGTATCAACCTAGTGTGATGGGGAGTTTATGGTTGCCGGCTCTGAATCTACATAGCGGAACCAAAAATGGTTTGCCTAGAGCAATGAAGTATGGTTCTAGTCTAAGTTCAGTTTTTAGCAGTTTGTAGGTTTTTCAATGCCTAGAGTTAGAGACCATTTCTATCCAGTTTTGACAGTGTCGGTCTTGACTGATAATGTTTATTTTCTGCTTAAACTGATTTGGGTCAAACTGGTCCTTATACCAGAATGCACTTAGTCCAAGGTTATTGAGTTCGGAGTGGATCTTGGTCAGCCATTTTGACTGGAAAATTCCCTCGTCATAGAGTCCTTTCAATAGTGTGTATACAGAGTAAATTATCTTATTATTCTTTCCATTTACCAGTTTTGCCCAGTAGTTTAACATTCTTTGGTTAACATGGTGCTGGATTTTGAACCTTCCCAGCTCCCCTAAAGCAATAGCATTACTGGTATTTTTATGGAGATGCAGCATATGTTTACATGTTTGCAAGTTAAACACTTCAAGTTGTGGGATTTTTGAGAATGAAAACAACCCCCAGCAGTACCCCTCAAGGCAGGGTCACTCCGTCCGGCCCTGGCCTAACAGCCAAACAACATCATACTACCAGACTCCAGGCAACCAGAGCACAGAAGGGGGGTCAAACAGGCCAAACCAGTAGTCAAATGACCCTGCCTGGCCTGAATACCCGCACCAACAGGAGATGCACCCCTACACCCCCTACAGTAGCCAGGGGACTGTATGCCCCTGGTGGCAGGATACAATCCACCGCAGTCCGTACCCTAACCAGGGGTCTAGATACCCTCAGCAACAGCTGACCCAATGGAGGCAAGGGTCGGATCGTCCATGGGGAACGTGGTAATTGCCAACTGCTATAAGAGTGGGCAAACCCCTGGACTCTCAAACACAAACAAGGAAGTAACTGAACCTATTAACAACCTAAAGGTAATAGTTGAAAATGTTAGTCACCCAACCCCAGAGGAATCCACATTACATCCACCCTACGTAACCAACACCACACAAGACATACAACTTAAAATATTATGCCTAAATGTATGTGGGCTCTCCTCAAAGTTAAAACTGGGTATTCTAGAAGAGTACATACAGGAGTTTGACATTCTCTGCCTCACTGAAACCAAACTGGATGTGTGATGAACCAAATGTTGTCATCAAAGGATATACACCCCTCTTTAGACACAGGGGCAAGTTCACCAGGCGTTCAGGAGGCATTGCTATTTACATAAAGAACCATATCTCTGACTATATCACACTCATACGTGGGGCAGAGCATGATTATGCACTATGGTTTAAACTAGACAGTGCAGTATTAGGTTATGAGGTCATTATGGGTGCAGGTTACATTCCACCTGGTGGATCAGATTATTTTAATGGGGAGGAATATGATTTTCTAGAAAATGACATCACTGATTTGCATGCAGAGTATGACACATCCTTTCTACTGATTGATGATTTCAGTGCAAGATCAGGTGTAGAATAAGACTTTATAGGAATTGAGAAATGTATAGTAGATACCCTTGCATCCACAGTTGTGACAGGTATTTAGCTTTTGCAGCATACGGGGCCAGCTTCACTGCTTCCGCATCTCTCATTTTGTTGTGCTCTAACTTTCTGTAGTGGAACAGGTGTTCGGCTGATTTAAAGGTGCCGCCTTTGTATTCCAGTTTGCATGGGAAGAAGGCTGATAGAGGGTGCCGCCATCCACGGAAGTACAAAACTTCTTGTGGGCTTTCCTTTTTGCTGATGTCTTCATTATGGGGTGATGCAGCTTTGGGGGTGTCAGGGCTTCGGCCTTGGGTTTGGGGTTGAGTTGATGCTACATTGGTTGCTGCAGTACCCTTGTGTGCAACACTGAGTGGCGGTTGGCCTGTTTTATTGTTTTCCTTTGTTGTGATGTTCTGCCTGGTTGATGGTTTGTCTGTTTGTAAGTCAGACTCAGCAATAGCATACTTTTCAGGCGATGGTTTATCATTTGGCTTTTTGTTTGCTCTTTGCGGCATGTGTGCTATTAGGTTTTGCTTGGGGATGGGGTTGTCTGTGTTATCCCACGTTTGCTGAACAGGCTTTGTCGTAGATATCCCCTGAGATGGTCGGGTATTGTTTGTTTGTTTTTCAGCCATTGCCAAAACATTTTCTCTCCTAAGTAGTGACCGCAGCCGTGCTACCTCCATGTTGGCGGCATTGATTTCTTTGTTTGTTTAGTTTTATGTCCAGGGGCCAATGAGGAACTCAGACATTCAAAAATTTTAAATTATTAATAGTAATGGTAGGCTGCAGGCCTAACTCGGGTTTGCGCATATGAGTGCATGGGTTTGTGTGCGCGCATGCATATATTTATGAGTCTGCTTGTAGCAGTGGGACACGGCTCGTAGCGGTGAAATACCACTCGTGGCTCAAGGCCCCTCTTTATCGTGCTGCCTCACGCAGGTAACATGTCGCAAACTGTAGACACATCACCCGGTCAGTCACATTATCCTGACACCGACGGACCAGCCATTTTTCGATTTTTTTTTTTTTTTAAATAAATTACACGTATATATGATCTATATGTACTTATATAAGTTTTATTCTTTGAGGAAGTTCAGGAGTTCTTTTGTTTCTATTCAGGTGGTGTTCGTGTGTAAGCCTTGTGTGGCCAATTTGTAGATGTGTTAATTTCACTTTCTCTGATCTGGATAGTTTTCTTTTTTCACCCTTTCCTTTCAGTTGAGGCTGAATGGAGTGTAGCTTGTTCTCATGCTGCTTATTCCAGTCAGCTTGCCATTTCAGTTTCACATATTTTTTTGATTGTTGATGTCAGGTCTGTGTGTGGGAATGGGACTTCTCGAGGTGTCAGTTTCAGTGCTGACTTTTGCAGCTTCATCTGCTGCCTCGTTTCCGTCTATGCCAATATGGCTCGGCAGCCAGCAGAAAACAACTTCTTTCTTTGCTTTCTCAAGGTTGTTGGTTTTGTCCCTGATGTCTTGTATCAATGGATTGTTTGGTTCATATTGGTTCATTGCTTGAAGGCATGACTTGGAGTCTGAGAGGGCAATGAATTTCTGGTGAGTTGATATCCTGGCATATGCTAGAGCGTGTAGCAAGGCGCTAGCCTCTGCTGTGAATATGCTGGCTTTGGGATGGAGGCCTCTTTTGAGGTTGCCATATGGCGTGTGTACTCCATAGCATACTTTGTCACCCTCCTTAGAACCATCAGTGTACACTGCCAGCTGTTCACTATGGTGTTTTTCTATCCCTTGGAGTTGATCTTTAAAGGTGACTGAGTCTGTTTCTGCCTTTTTGAGTTCGTCAACTGTCTTTCTAAGTTCTGTTTGGTGTGTGGCTGGGGCAGGTAGTGTATCAAGGAGATCATCCATGGCTCTTTTAATCTGGCTTAAAGGGATATCTAGGCAGGCTTCGTCGTTGCATAGGTTTCTGATGATGCGGAATGAGAGGACTTGTGCTACTACTTCTATATCTATATGGGGCGTGGTCTGAGTCTTTGGCTCTGAAGTGGAGTCATCTGTAGACTGAGTTTCATCTGGCATGTCAGTCGCTGTTGCGGTAAGGACATCTTTGGCTATAGTGGCATCATTTGTGGTGAGTGTGGTATTTTCTTTATTCTCGGTGGCTTCGTTGGGTGTAGGAGTGTGTGCCGTCTCAGCTGTGGGAGATGAGGAGCTGGTGTTGAATGGATCAGTCAAGGCAGGCTCTTCAGTCTGGGAATTTGTGTTGGGAACCGTGGTATCGTTTGCTGTAGTCATTTCAGGATCAAAGGGTGCCAGAGACCATGTTGGGGGTTGAGGGTGGTGGAATTATGCACAAAAAGCAGGGCAGTGGCGGATTAAGATGGGGGGCGCACGCCCACTACTTTTTCCCTGTACTTAAAGAGTTTATTTACCTCTTTTTACCCAAGAATTTAGCCAAAATAAGGGACTAAATAAGGGGCGTGTGCCCTCCTTTTCAAAATCCTGGATCCGACCCTGAAGGGGGGGAGGTGCGTGGGGAGGGTAACCACTCCATGGGCATGGCATGGCCTGTTCTGGAATTCCCTAGCCTAAGGCCCCTCTTTACTGTCCCCTCGGATGTGTGGCTACATATGCATGGGCACCAACACATTCCTCTCTGAAATTGTGTAATGCAGTTCTCACCACGAATATTACCTCAGCTGCCAAAATGGGGTTAAACATCTATTACTCATAGCCTGTTTTGTGAGAGCTGACTACAGGTGAGCTAGATATCACCTGTGTTTGTGGACGATCCTATTGACTCTGTACATTTGTAACCCTGGTTCCAGTGTAAGTCTGTGACACTTCCTTATCCCCCAACCCTCCCCCGTCCCATCCCTCGCCCAGTTCAGTAACAACGCTGGGCCTCCCCCCCCCACCAGGGATTACCATATCAGCTTTGGGCAAAGGCAAAAAAGATCCCATGTTCCTTTCTTACCTGGTATGTCCCCTCTGTGTGTCCTTGGCACATGTACACAAAAAACATGTATAATACGGCCATGGACATATTCTTCATACTAAGGGAGTAGTTATTTTTTAAATTTACACTGTTTCCACTGTTCCAATGGGATGAACGTGGCGGCGGCAGACGGGGACAACGCCTGCAGCGGACTGCTCGGGCGGGACCCTCCCCTCACTCTTTCCGTCAGCACTGTGGCTCCTACCCATTCTTCTCAAATGAACTCAGATTGTACATTCTGAGAGTGTACAACCAGCAGCAAATGCCTAACCAAACCGTGGCAAACTGGCAAGCTGGCCTCAGATTGAACATCCTCAGAGTGCACAATCTTTTCTCTGCATCTTGGCGAGAGAATACGAGAGGAGGAAACAGAAGCTATACCCCAAAAATGATGACGATTTGGCAAGGTGTAAATGTTTCGTCCAATTTCTCCTTAGCTATGACACATTCTATGAAAATGAAGCAGGCAAAGGCTGTGCAGTTCATTGCAGGATGGTTAATATATATGCCTGGAGCAGCCTGGAGCAGACCGATTGCAGGGCTTTTGACAGGATTTTTTGCAATGCGCCAATTGCACACTTTTTAGCAAATACAATGCGCCATTCTGTAAATGAATGGCCATTCTAGCCATTTAAATGCGACATTTAGGTATTAAATGCGTGTATTGCACACTGCGCAGCCCTGTCAAAAGCCCTGCGATTGTGATCGTATCTCCCATTTACCCTCACCATGTGTGCGGCCCGGCCATAACCTGGTAACCGCGTTAAGAAAAGGTGAGGGGCGGTGGGACTGCAACATTTTTTTGCCCCCCCCCCTGGAGGGGTCAGAAATCCCACCCCCCACCTCTTTATTCTACTTAATGAGCTGGCTATTTCACTAAACAGGGGTGAATGTTGTTTCCCCTCCCATAGAGGGGTCTGGATTTTTTTGCCCCTCCCCCCCAAAAACCACCACCTCCCTCACACAAAATTTTCTACCAGAAATTGTCAAAATCTTAACAGCAGGGATGAAAGTCACTGGGCACAAAAATCCCTGAAACACTCAATCAGAGACCCTAAAATATAGATTTTATATACTAATGTATAGGTTTTTGGGACTTGAAAATCCCTGAAATCAGGGAAAACCCTGAAGACTTTCATCCCTGTAACAGTTTTCTGACCGGGGACTGCCATAACAATTTGATATGATTTTACATCATTAACAAGTGATTTTACATCATTAACACGCGATAGTAATGAAATATGCTTACCTCATTTAACCTGTCATATGCAATTGGTGCCTTTTTTGGCGCATTTCCACCAATTGCATGCAGCTCAAGTGAGCCCCTGTGGCCAGCAGCCACAGCAGCAGCGCAGCACCGGACTTAAACCCCTTCTTTGCATTATCCTCTGCCAACGGTCCATCACTACCTGCAGACAGTGGGAAATGAATAAAAATTGGTAACTGTATCATATTACGTGGTTTTTCTTATTTATTTTCTTTTTAAATTTGTAAATAGATGTGATACAACAAATGTATATTCATGGCTCACAGTGCCCCAACTTGAGGCACCAATTAACCTGTTTCGACCCTCAACAACTATGACCCACTCCCATTGTTCAGAGATGTCGGTTTACCAGGAATTCCTGCTTTCATGTGGACATTTCTGTATTGTCTGCTGTTAATTTCTGGAGAAAAGATTTTCAAATGATGAATTTCCAGGGTTTTTGTCAGCCAGTGTGTGGTGTCACCGCACTGTTAGGGACGAGTCATTTATTGCCAGCTGGGGGGCTTGATGGATTTTGGCAGTTCGGCAGATTTTTTCCGACCCCCTCACCACTGTGACAAAAATGATTGTGAGACCCCCACTAAGAACTGATTTTGCAAAATGACCCCCCCCCCCGAAACGAAACGGATGCATGCATGGAATGATGTGTCGTGATGGGTATTTGAATTCCCCCCTTATATCTAACAAGCCCCCCCCCCCACCTGGCAATTAATGGCTCGTCCCTTATATATACCCATATTTATACAATTATCCTCAGCCAGTGATTATCAATATCTTTTTTTCTGATAAGGGGTTTTAACACCTTTTTCTAGTACATTTCCTATACGAGGGGATAATTGTTAAAAATTTTTTTTTAAGAAATTTAAATGCTAAGAAATCTAAGAAGGCACAGCATAGCTGTGATGTCAGTTGGCATTCATGGTCATATATATGTATATTTATCAAAAGAACAAAAAAAATCGCAAAATGGCTGGTGCGTCGGTGTCAGCATAATGTGACCGACTGGGTGATGTGTCTATATTTTGTGACTTATTACCTGCATGAGGCAGCACAATAAAGAGGGGCCTTGAGCCACAAGTGGTATTTCACCACTACGAGCCGTGTCCCACTGCTACAAGCAGACTCATAAATACATGCACGCATGCACACACCCATGCACTCATATGCACAAATCAACTAGTTGTTGACAAATAGTGAGAAATTACTAACATATATTGACCAATTGCTAGTGAGTAATTACTAACATTTATTCATTAAAATGTGAGTAAATACTGACATATATTGACTAATTGCTGATGAATTCTGAGTAAATACTGACATGTGAGTGAGTAAGTGAGTGAGTAATAGATGTTTAACGCCATTTCGACAACTAAGGTCATATTCATGACGAGAATTACATTACACAAATACTGACATGTATTGACTAATTGCTGATATATAGTGAGTAATTACTGACATATATGGACTAATTGCTAACAAATAGTGAGTAATTACTGATATATTTTGCCTAATTATTTGTCAGTGATTAGTCAAAATATATCAATATATGTTAGTACTTAGTCACTATATAACAGCAATTACCGTAAACTCCCGCGTATAAGACGCGTCCTCTACGCCAAACAAATGCCTTGTGCGTCTTATAGGATGTACTGAAATTGGGGGTGCGTCTTATACGAGGGGTAATTTTACTATAGAACAGTACTGGATTGACAAAAATCACCCTTAAAATGTGCGTCTTATACGTGAAAATGGTCCTGCTGAGTTTGGGGTGCGTCCTATATGCGCAGCGCGTCTTCTACGCGGGAGATTACGGTAGTCAATATATGTCAGTAATTACTCACTTTATCAGCAATTAGTCAATATATGTCAGTAATTACTCACTATTTATCAGAAATTAGCCAATATATGTCAATAATTACTCACTCTTTGTCAGCAATTAGTCACTATATATACTGGTATATTTGTCAGTCCACCCTTGAAAATGTGTCATTTGACATGAAATTGAGGCCTCTTCCAATAATGGCAGATACTAGCTTTAAAAACTGGCCAACTCCTCTCAACTCCTTTCCTGAGAAATCTTTGGTTATCAAAAAAAAAAAATAAAAATTTCGCCCTCTCCACATCCGTGATGTGCAGAATCCATTGACAAAAAAAAATTTCAAAAGAGAAAAAAAAAAAAATTCGCCCTCCCTCTCCATTTTTTCAAAATGAAAATCCATAGACCAACTTTTTAATTTGGTGTGGCCTTATTTAGGGAAGCATTGCGTGCAGGTAATCCTCAGCACAGGCTAGGTAAACTGCCATAACTCGACCACCTTTCAGTTGTATACTAAATGACTTCAGTGCTATTTCTCTATGTCAACACAATGGAACACAGCAAGGCAATACACAAATGCACTGGTCAACTCAAGGGTAATTGGACTGTCCGATTTTGTGTGCTATAAACCTCCCATGTAAGTGCAGTGGAATAGGCTATAGCATGTTGCATTAAAGACAAATCCGATCAGACACAGGTTTTGGAGGCCTACAATGCCTTCCTGTTTCTATACCCAGGTTATGAGAGCAGAGTCTGAACCGAGCTAGTGCTGTACAGTGGGCTTGGTTAGGGATACAGAATAGGTAACTTTCAAGCCTGAACTCAGTTTTGAATATTTTGTATGTTCTTAGTTTTTTCCCTTCACCAGCTGATTTTATTTCATTCATTGTTTTTTCTATATATTTCCTATTTATTGGTCCAGTTACGGCAGTTATAGCTTTAGGGTCATGACAAGTTGCCTGTTTAACCCAGAGCTGAGTATATCGCTCACCCATTGAGTTCAACAGTTCTTTAACATCACTACACCAATTAATCTGACCAGCAGTTTCAAGCAAAGATAGTTTCTTATAACATTTATGTAGTATGTGTGACTTCTGGAGGTTTACAATTCTTTCCCAGTACCTGAGTGCTCGAATTTCCCATTGCACTTTTAGAGGTACCCTCCCAGTATCTGCATATACTGCAGCTGTTGTTGTCTGCTTTCTAACACTCAACATAGATTTTAATTACCTTAGGTGTATTGATTCTAGTTTCCCCACCTTATTTCCCTTTGTCAGGCCCCATATCTCACAACCGTAGTCCAGGCAGGGCCTTATCTGGCTGTCAAATAACTTGAGCGCCATCCTGGGATCTGGTTTTCCAATATGTTGATAGCAACATGAATATGATTGATAGGCAGCCTTTCTACCCTTGTCATAAAGCTGATCATATGCATCAAAGAAGATGTCTTTATGATTACTTGTTAGTTGTGTTTCACCATACTTAAAGGTATTATTATCATTCTTCTTTTTGTGATTAAATATCATGATATTTGACTTATTTATATTTACTAGTAGGTGTCATTTTCTACAATACTGAAACAAATTGTCTAGCTGGTTCTGCAGACCCTTAGCTGAGGTGGACATTATAACCAAGTCATCTGCATATAGCAGATAAGCAACACTCATACTGCAAACATCAATACCAAGGTTAGGGTCAAGATGTTCACCAATATCTGAGAGAAAAGCATTGAATAATTT
Source organism: Acholoe squamosa (assembly GCA_949317995.1). Lineage (NCBI taxonomy): Eukaryota > Metazoa > Annelida > Polychaeta > Phyllodocida > Polynoidae > Acholoe > Acholoe squamosa. Next base: position 23,285,214 of record OX439048.1, read on the forward strand.
AGGACTGAGAACTCTGCCTTGTAACACACCGTATAAACTATCTATATTCTCACTTAATCTAGAGTTGACCCATACCTTTGAGTGAGACTTCTCGTAGAGATTCATTAAGACTCTGAGTGCTTCCCTTTCACCTGTTTCATTTTTTAACAACAGGGGGGACTGGTGGGTTTGAGGGGGGGGGTCAGAATTTTTTCAACCCCTTGACCGGGGGTCAATTTTTTCAACACCTCTGATGGGGGGGTCAAAATAATTTCACCTGATTTCAGTGGAAAACCCCACGCATTACTATAGGCCATAAGGAGACGTCCAAGCGCGAAATTTGTCCCTTATGCGGGGGGGGGGGTTTGAAAATTTTTTACCCCCTCAAAGGGGGGTCCAAATTGGTACCACCCTAATTCAGCCTCTTTCAGGTAGAATGGCCAAATAGTTCCTCAGAAATTTTGTTATTTCAAGGAATTCGGACCATTTGTGAGGAAGGAAAGGCTTAAACCCATGGTCATTTGGTATCAAAATAATCAGGAAGTGTTTTTCTTTAGTCGAGAGTCAATTTTTTATTGATATCAAGAAAACAGTGGAGGGTTATCGGGGTGAAATGACCATATAGTGTATTCCTACACTAGTCAGGTCTCACTGCTCAAAATCAGTGTGGTGGTTGCCATGGCAATTTAAAAAAAAAAATCGAGCCTGACTTTTATATTCTGGACCTACTGCATAATTTTCTCCATTTCCAAAGCTAAATTTTGGTGTATTGTGCTAAGCTGTCAGGGATTTTTAAGTATTTCAAATGTTACATCCAAGGTCACCAACACTGGTATTTTCTAGCCACTCTCGTAGCCCTACCAAAGTAGGGCTACTAGGCGAACCCCATTCATTTTAAGGGGAAATTTTTCAAAAGGGAGGATTACATTGAAAACATTATCTTTACACAATAAGTGATATATGTTTGGATAGATCTTTGTCTCACCTTTGGGGATTACATCAAATTAGAACTGAATAACACTTTACAAAAGTGTAATTATCACAATTCTGATGACACCTGCAGTAGGAAAGACAGTGGCGGCCATTTTAACGTGCATATGACGTAACTATCAGTTGCCATAGTAACATCTTACTTGCTCCCAAAAAGCCAATACATCGCAGTCAGTCGGTGAACGGCCATCCGGTGACACAGACGAAACTCAGTCTAGTATTTTCCGGTCCGCACTGGGTATTTAGGGTGGTACCACCACCAGCCCCACCCCGTTGGCTGTAGCCGCCGTATAACGTTTATTATAAGGGAGTGATCATTTTTTTAACAACAGGGGGGGGCTGGTGGGTTTGAGGGGGGGTCAGAATTTTTTCAACCCCTTGACTGGGGGGGGGGTCAGAATTTTTTCAACACCTCTGATGGGGGGTCGAAATAATTTCACCTGTTTTCAGTGGAAAACCCTGCGCCTTAATATAGGCTAAAAGGAGACGTTTGTGCATAATTTTTGTCCCTTGTCTTATGAGGGGGGTCGAAAAATTTTACCCCCTCGAAAGGGGGGTAGAATTTTTTTTTCACGCATCCGCGTGCAAACCTGGGGCGCAAACCCACCAGCACCCCCCTCCCCCGTTGTTAAAAAATGAACACTCCCTAAATTACTATTGTATATATCATGCCCTGTTACTGTTAAAGGACAGACTGAGACGTACACCTGGAGGGATTCAAGATAATGTACCGGTATATCTAAACAATGACAGGACACCCAACAGACAGTCAAGAGAAGAGACTAAACTGAGCAAGTCACTCAGTCTCAGTCACCGTGGTTGTTGAGGCCAATGAGCCTGATAATGTTAGTTCTAGGCCGAAATACCTGCCTGCACACAGGCAGGATCCAAGATGTATACAAGTCTATAGTGGCACAAACACATGGCTAGTCTGAACTAAGTACTCACTGTCAGTTCCTGGAAATTGTCCCTCCTATTCACAAACATGTAGTTTTTATGTACATCAGCTTATATTGACTGAAACATGAGATATATCCAATAAATCTGACATGTTTATCTTGAGCTTAGATATCACTACCTCAATGGCCTCCATTGTCAACATGCTGGGAATGCTACCTGGTGTTAGCCTCCTTTTGAAACAGGGCTAACCAACCAAGAATAGTGTAGTCTTTTTGGCACTAGGTGGCTACACCTGGCTTCAAGATGGCTGACAATGATTTGGAGTTAGGGAGGGAGATTTGAAAATCACCTCGATTATGAATTATTACAAGTATTTCAAGTGCTTTGTGTATTGTGAATCTTTGGATATACATTGAGGGAAGTGTTGGTGGAAGCATTGGACCTAACAGTAAGTACTTCTGTGAGAACTGGGCACTCAGCCAATCTGGCTGACCAAACAGACTAAACAGACACACTTGGTCTCTGAGGTTCCCTCAGAGCGTCTACGGAGTAGTTAGTTCCAATCGTAACTCTATCCTTTGATAAACTGAGTGAGGATCGCGACCACCAATACACGAATATTGAGTTGGAAAGTTCAACAAGATAATGTAGATAATCCATTAGTGTTGACAGCGGACAATAGCCCTAAAATAGAAAATCATATTGATTGATTTACTATAGTGTAGGGATGGGCACCCAAAATTAAATTTTTAACCATCCAATCGAAAAATTATACCCTAGAAAGAAGAAATCTTTGCCAACATCATGCTTTTTGAATAAATGTAATACAGTAACTAGAAGAGAAGCAATACATTTTTGAATATAAAAAAGTTAGGAGTATTTTCTGTCACCTTTTCCTGGTCAATATCAGCTCAGTGAGGGAAAATTAGGTCAGTTCATGCCTCACTGACCACACTCACTGAGTGGTGCATTTTTGACATTATCTCTTGTAAATGCTCATAATTTTGTAACAGTTTAAGTTAGAGAGAAACCAGTCACATCAGTGGACAGAAAACAGTTTGGTGGTTCTGGGAGTATAAATGTTTTTATGATTTGATATGGAGAAGTCTATCATATTTTGATGGAAACTCAAAATTCCCTGTGGTGGAGTAAAATCACACAGGTCAGTTTTGTGCAATTTTAAGCAAAATATGCTGTTACTGTTTTACTTCTAGCACTTTTCAGCACACAGATAGATAGGAATAGATTTTAGATTCTTGTAGAAGACAAAATTGCGGACATTTTGGTTGTAGTTCTAAAAGGTGAACAAAAACTTTGAAATTTCAAAAAAATGGTTAAAAATCTGAATTATTTTTTTCCAATTTGATAATTTCAAAAACTCTGTTTTTCCACATTAGCCAGGAAGCTTGATATCTTAAGTTTCAAATTGCTCCAAAAAGCATGTTATTTGGTAAAGAACTGTAGGAATTACAACAAATTTAGTAACTGATGTCAGGGTCCGAGGCACTCTGGTCAGAGCAAACATTGTCATTTGAAAACTTCATCTATAAAAAAACTACACATCCCACAAGAAAATGCCTATGGTATTCCTATTCTATGGGTCTGTTTACATAACATACCAAAAGATGGTATTTTTCCATGGAACAAAAGTAACAAAATTCAGGTTTTGAAGTTGCTCTATTTACTATAGTGACAGAGAGGCAGCGTTCAGCAGTAGCTGCTGGCGCCCATCCCTATATAGTGACAGATAGGGACCTGCGGGAGTGGGTGTGGGGGTGTTATTCATAATGAGGGGGAGGAAAATCGAACCCTTTTCTTCCAAGTCTTAAATGGTTTAAACTTGATGTGTCCAAGATAAAGTCCTGTCATCGTGACAAATATTACTATACCTATCATTTTCTACAACAACTGTGCATACTGAAAAGTTATTCTTACCGTTTGTAAAACTTTCTCAACCGATTCACAAACTGTTGCCTCTTACCAGCAGGTCGCCATTTGTTCCCGGAGTCCCCAGCCTCGTTTTAAGTTACGGGATATCCCTATTGGATGACGTCACTGCGTCTATAACCTAGAGACGAGGAGGCGGTTCCCGCCACAGAGTTTTTCGTGGGGTGGGGACTAGGTTTTAGATGTGTTGTGTTCAGCAATGTAGTGTTATCTAAGGACAAGGGGAATTTAGAGACGTCTCACTGATTAGGAAGAGACAGGCAGTTAAAGGAGAGCTAGGCCTTCAAAATTGGGAAAGTCAGGGGAAATAATTTGGTTCTAGGCCCTATATTAAAAACGTTTTTTTCAGCACTGAGGAAACGTTAGGGAGTGGTCATTATTTATCAACAGGGGGGGAGTGGTGGGTTTGAGGGGGGGTGTAAAATTTTCAGACCCCTCCCGAGGGGGGGCTTAACAATTTTTGACCCCTCTTGAGGGGAGGGCTAAAAATATTCACCCTCTTTTTAGCAAAAAAGCCCGCATGGTACTATGGTTCAAAGAGGGGCGCGAAAACTCTCCGCGCCTCTGGCTGGGGGGGGGGCGCAAAAAATTTTGACTGCCGTCGAGGGGGGGCTTAAAAAAAAAAAACACCACCCCCCTGTTCATAAATAATGAACACTCCCTGAGGTCTACCATGATTTGAGGTGATTTATCTTCTTTATTTTTTTAACTGGCCGACTGGCTATGTTCATTGGACACTTACTTGGACCACATTTGCTTGCTCTATGCATGTCCTAGGGTAGGTTAATCAATATGCATGCTTATTACACTCACAAACAATTAAAATCCGACTTTCCTGTGTTTTATATAAAAACAAAGAGACTTATAAGTATTGTACAGGTTGTCTGGTATGGAAAACCATACCACACGATCGTTTGGTATGGTTTTACTACCTCTTTACGCCCCCTTTCATGTATCGACTTATAAAGGCCATTTGCCTCTTGAGCCATATGTCAAATACTCGTCATGCTCGTTCAATACTGGCTATTTATTTCATGTTGGTATGCCCGAGATACTGACAGCCCATAGCTCTAGCACTCGAGGGCCGTATCTCACACCCCCCATGAGATAACCCGCGAAAATATCACACGCCGAGGGAAAGTCGTGACGTCACGGAAAGTAGTCCCTCGGGAGCGTCTGGCACGAAATTTAGTGAAGATGGACTCACCTCTCGAGGTTTCTGGCGAAATGGCGAATTCTGGCGAGTTTGTGGCCGAGGGCAGTCTCCAATATGTGGAAATAGAACAGTCAGAAGTCCAAGACCTTATAGGTCAGTTTAGTTTGGGTGAAATATTTGGAGGAATTGTTCCCGAGAGTTCTGAAGTAGACGTGAAGGAGCCCTCTGGAACTGAAGGAGGCGGAGTTGGTGCAGCTTCTTCAATGCCCTCGGCCCTAGATGAACAGAATTGGAGAGAACAGTTACAGAGAGATGAATTTAAACTTAAATCGAGGGCAGAAATGAAAGATTTCGTAGAATCTACCAGGAATCCCAATACAGTTAGAAAAACCAAACAGGTAAGCGCTATGTTGAAAGTTATTTGACATATCTCGAGGGGCTAGGAGGTGGTGAAGGGGTTGGGAGAATTTACATTTTTGATCTGAAATGAGTACTGTCAATTTATTATAAGGTGTATAAAGTAACTGTAAGGTAAGCATGGGTCTGACTGTTTTTAATGTATGAATATGATAAAAAATTTAATTTATTATTATTATTTTTTTATTTCAGGTTGTGACTTCATTCCAGCGCTGGCTGAGTGAATTTTGCCAAGAAGAAAGGCCCATTGAGACGATGGAACCAGGGGAACTGGACAGTTTCCTAAGTAACTACTTACTGACAAAAGAAAAAAAGGATGGTGGCCACCATCAAGCAGATACTCTTACAAGCATACACAGAGGGGTTCTTAGGTAGGTAGATTTTTTAGAAATATTTTATAAATATGGGAAAAAAATTTGAGCGCTCCATGAAGAGAATTTGAAATTGGTGCAAGCAGTGTTTATGTGTAGTGCAGGATTAATGGTAGAAAATGCTACAAGTGTACTCGAGGGGTGTGAGTAGGTAGGGAGAATTTACAAGTTTGATATGAATGGGAGAAATTTTATTATTATCATTTCTTTTAACATTAGTATAGGTTACAGGAAACACTGTAGAATTTATTTAATAAATTAAACAATGTATTATTTTTTTCAGGCATTTGAAGTACTGTGATTACCCTGTGGACCCAATGACAGATGAATCTTTTGATATGTCCCGAGAAGTGCTGTCCAGCAGGAGAACCAAATTAAAACAAGAAGGGTATGGAAACAGGCCCAACAGGTCTCTAAGCCTTGATGAAGAAGAAATTGACAGGCTTTGGTCTACAGGAGCTCTGGGGATGACAGACCCTCGAGTTTTGCAGAACACTGTTTATTTTCTACTTGTATTGGGATTTGGTCTGAGGGGATGTGATGAATCCAGGGCCATGAAATGGGGAGATGTAGACTTGCTTACTGACAAAGATGGCCATGAATATTTGGAATTTAATGAACGCTCTTCAAAAACAAGGCAGGGTGGAGATGGGGGCATGTCAGGGCATTCCCCCCTAAAGTTTTTGCCACTGGAGGGCAGCCATTTCCTATGCTCCAAGCACCGTAAATCCTCCAGTGGGAACAGTGATTCCTATGATAAGTAATCCAAATAACACACGAGGCCATGACGGAATCCAGCTCCCTGCCGCCCCGGTCCCCGTAAGCCTCCCCCGGCCTCACCCACTGTATCTCCCGGTAACCCCTCAGCGGCCAGACCCGGAGGCAACGTTCAGGGAATTAACCCAATCTGCAAGCTCGATGTTCTATGGCGCCTATGTGAATGGGCCCATTAATTTGAACATTAATTACAACGTACAGTCCAATGCAGCATCCACTGTTAATGTTAGCCCTCAACTTCCTCCCGTTAAAGAGGATTAATGAAATTAATGCCCGCTCGTACTTTCCAGCGTGTCCTGTTCAACTAAGTTTTGAGTGCGTTCATGATAAGCCCGGATGTAATTTTGAAAATAAAATTGTTTGATTCTCGTTGAATATGACTCTTTTTTATATTCTATTTACAGTCTCACGTAGGAAATTAATTAAGCTTTAAGATGGTACACTTTTATGAAATCGTAGCAATTTAAAAAAAAAAAAGTTTAACGACGAAAGTTGAGTACCAAACTTTTAGTGTTATGGCAGTACGGTAACTCTGTACGATTGACAAAAAATAATCCCGAACGTTGTTTATTTTTTTCAAATCGTCTTACATAAGAAGAACTGAAGGTGAAGAACAGCTTAATGATAATTAATTATTATTATAAAAGTGTTAATGACCTAATGTAATGAGTTTTAAAAGAAATTCGTTCAAATCGAGCAACAAGATACGAAAGAGACAGGCGGAAAAGACTGCCATGTCAGCGCGTAGTAATATGAGCCTCGTTCTACATCGAGCAAGGTGTCATGGCTACGCAGGGAGGAATTTTTACACTTTGATGATCAAAGTAAGTCAAATTTAATAAAATGTGGTTGTTATTTTTCATATCGAACATGAAATAAATGCAAAGGCGCACTTCGGGCGTCGTGCGATACGGTACAATGCTGCGAGTGAAGAAACCCATCGTAATTCCTCAAACTCGTGAACCTTTGCTAATATACCGGCCCCAGGATACAAGCCATTAATAGGATCATAGACTTAATGATACCCTTAAGGCCTCATCTTTATTGATACATTTATAGTGTTCCACCATATTCCAGACAATTTATAAGAGAATTTGTACACTCTGGGTAAATTTGTGAGTCATATACTACATGTATTAAGACTGTAATATGCCGTGGGGGCATAATATAGGCCTATAACGATACCTTCAAGGAATATATTGGACCTGGACTTAATCAGGAAAAAGTTCCTAGGGCCCATCCATAAATGATGTCATGCCAAATTTTACCATTTTTGACCCCCCTTGTCATTATTTTTGTTGTTGCCAATTATGCAATGCTGAGGGTATATGGAAAATTAATTCTGTCATGCTGGGCCTGACCCCCCCTCCAGCATGGCGTCATTTGTTGATGGCCCCCTATATTGTGACCTTTGGGCATTACACTAAGGGCATATTCCGGATTTATACAGTATTGGATAGAGATAACTCATCCCGATTATCTATATAGTTGATGCCCTCAGGGCATATCAGTGATGTCTTGGGGATATTGGTGATGGTGTTAATGCCCTGAAGGGATCAGCTTATTATTACTGCCCTCAGGGCACATCCAACAGTTGGAGAATGCCCTCGTGGCCTTAGGGCATAACCCACCATCAATTAATAGAGGGCATGATCTGGACTTTGACAGGCCCACATTCTGAATTTCTAACATTGGACTTAGGGTGTACCCTCTGGACACATCCTTGGTGACCTCAGGGCATATACATAACTTTTTCCATATAGTGTTGGTGTGAAGAGTGGGTATGACTGGTAGGGAGTGATTCTCAGACAGGGATTCAGAGAACAGATATGTTTGGTGTAGTTCTTATACTGACTCATTAATAAGATAAGCACTGACTCTGTGCTTATTTTTGTCCAGTTGTTATTATCCCTTGTGCTTCTTGTCTCCATTGTTAAAATGTAGGATTTACCTGCTGATAACTGCTTTTTTTTTATTATTATTCTACCACTTCATTCATACATACATTCACCTTGTATATGGGTTAAGTTACTTGTTGACAGCCTACACTATGCAGCAAAAGACTGGATGTAACTGATTATAAGCGTAACGTAAAGACTGTGGAACACCCTGGGAGCAGTGGCTACTTTAGAGATTATGGTCAATTCAATGCCCCCAGTGCACATCCTGGTCTTTTACTCTCTAGAGAAGAGAATACTGCGATATTTTCTATAGGGGTATGTATAATACTGCATGTATCATTGATTCCCTTAGGGCATATTCTACTAGATAACTCCTTGCATTCACTGCTAGATTATTAGTGTGCTATTGGTACCCATCGGGCATTGTAAGAGCTGTTATCAGAGTTTATTACACGAGGTACCAGATCAAGAAATGGCTGCCAGGGCCTTGCAATTTGGAAACCTGGATTATTGTGATTTTTGCTCAAGATCAAGATTTTTGGAAGCAAAAGGGGAAAAAAGTAAGTACCCCAAGAATCCAACATTTTCCAGCAGCCGGAGGCATTAAATAAGATGTACCCTTTTAACTTAAAAAAATGAAATGATTAATGTGGAGGACTTAATTCATGGAAAAGGTTGGCTACAGTATCACAGAAGAGGGTATTTTTCTTCAACGAACTTTATATTTTTTACCAAAAGTTCCCAGCGGTGGAGGTGAAAGTGTTTTTTATTGCATGTATTTGTTTTCTTGTTTGTTTTTTCTTGTTTTTGCTTGGAGGGGATTTTTTTTTTTAAAGACCTAGCCAACCCAACACACACTTTAATGCTTGTAAACTAAGACTGCTGCCATCTGGTGTCTAAGCATAGAACTATTGTAACCTAGAGCTTTTTTGCAACTTATCTGCATGACCTGCTTTCTCTGCCATCAGCTTAATGGTACATGTAGTGGAAACCCCCAGCATCAGACAGCTAGTGCAGGAAGTATTAATGTATATATATATATATATATATATATATATATATATATATATATATATATATATATAGTGTAGTGATTATATCACATGTATTGTAGTTTTAAATGTGGGGACGATCGGTCCGGTGGTAGCCACCGGCGCGGGAGCGCTAGTTAGGGTCTGTCCCACCTGGGGGCGACACGGTGGCAGCCGGTGACGTCATGAACGTGACGTCACGTCACATGACGACATAAAAGGGGGGCTCGGTGGCCGCGGAAAGGGAAATGCGATTAGAGACTTACAGGAGGCAGAAGTGCGGTCGGTGACTCCGGGTTCGGTGGTTGTGATCGGTGGATACCTGTAAGGGTGGTGCATCTCAATACAAGCGAGTGTAGAGGTCAGCGGAAAATGTCCTGGAGAAACCGGGAATCGAACCCGGGACCCTCCAACCTGCAGGCGGAAGCTCTACCGCTGAGCTACTTCCCCGTCTGACATTCTCTACCTTCCACCTACATCTGGATCGGTATAATACACAAGGGGGGCAGCTTATACCAGCTGACCAGCCCCTGAGGGCTGGTGCAACCGGAACGGGGCAGATGGCCTACCGCCATGGACTTACAGCCAGAGCTGGCCCCTACACTCCTCCCAACCAGCTTCAACCATGGCCAACCAGCACCAAGCATTCCTCCCAACCAGATAGATTGGGCTTTATCAAGCAGTGTGAGGCACTCCTGACTTCCCAGTTGACCTACCAGTACACAGTACTGCCAGGGTCGAAGCGTATCTGTATTATACCGTTCCAGGCACCTACACCTGGATTGGTATGACACACACGTAGGGGGGAGCTACCACTGGATGCCAGCCCCTGGGGGCTGGGATCTCCAGAAACGGGGCTGCTGGCCTTACGGCAGAGCTGGCCCCTTCACTCCTCCCTACCAGATTCAATATAGGGTTCAGTACCCTATAGGTACCAGATACCCGGGACTAGTACTGAGTCGCATACCGGCCACCTGTTTCCAAGTCTCCCCAGCACTAGCAAATTGAATCGTCATTCGTGTCATACCAGCCCAGGTACCGAGTTCTCGTAGTCCCCCCTCACACGGGTCAGGACCAACTCGGTTTCTCCACCAGTGTAGAGGTCGGCGGAAAATGTCCTGGAGAAACCGGGAATCGAACCCGGGACCCTCCAACCTGCAGGCGGAAGCTCTACCGCTGAGCTACTTCCCCGTCTGACATTCTCTACCTTCCACCTACATCTGGATCGGTATAATACACAAGGGGGGCAGCTTATACCAGCTGACCAGCCCCTGAGGGCTGGTGCAACCGGAACGGGGCAGATGGCCTACCGCCATGGACTTACAGCCAGAGCTGGCCCCTACACGAGGATAATTGATGTCAATACCAGAATTAATGAGACTTGTTAGCGATAAGGCCCAGAAGAAATAAACCAAACACCTTCTACTGTTATAAAACTTTATTGGCTGTGTCCGGTCCTTTGTGTTTACTACAATAGGGATAGTGGAAGAACGAGTATCTGAGAACACAGATGTAGTAGTACAGGCATTACAGGGATATCTTTGACCAACAGAGTCAGAGAATTCTCTAGAGAGGGAAATAGCCTTTATAACACTACATCGAACAAAATGTTTAAAAGTACCTGTGGTCAAGCCGGACCCCACACCTCACAACATTCCATACTCAGTAAGTTAAGGCAAACAAAGAAACAACTTGTATGTCTGTCATTACACATCATACTGTGCACTACTATGATTTGTAGCAATTGATATTAGTGAGAACAAAAATGTTTAAACCTTAATGATAGAGTATTTTTCATTCTTAGAGTGCACAGAAAAAAATCAAAGTTAGTCAGTCTAACTTAACTAAGTCAAAACGGCCAAATAATCTTAGTTAGTACATATGACTAATGTGTGACTAACAATGTCTAGTTTATGTTAGTCACATTGACTACCCAAATTATTTTCTTTCTCCAAGCACAATCTTAAACAAGGTATCTGCTGTGAGTTTCGGGCAAGCTAACTTATCTTAGCCACTGTCACTAAGGGATCTTAGTCACCTTGACTAAGATCCCTTAGTCACTTTGACTAAGGTATATTGGCATAGCGTTACCTTTACACACTAGGTAGCAGCGTGGTTTGAAACAGGATTTTTCTGGTGGCTTCGTACCATAAATTGTTCGATGAATGTCAAAATGTTGGTGATTTTTAGGCACTGTGTACTATTGAGGCTTTCACAATTCAATATAACATCAAGTTTGGCAAAATATATCAAATAGGTTGATGATTTGTTAAATAAACTAGATAGACAGATAGTAACAACTTTTCTGTGGGAGTCTAGATAAATTAAGTATCCACAGATGTATCTGCTTCTTTGGGGGAAACCCAGAGTAACTCGACTCAGGGGTTCTAATGAAAATGATGTGAGGCATTTCACATGCTTCCTGAATAATGAGACAATGATTTGTGGGATGTCTATCCTATATAGAGCTTACACTCCTCATTTGAATTACACTAAAAAGTATAAGATTGCATGCTTAGTCCAAACCACCAAGGAATCTTAGTCAAAATCAGGCAAGCCAAGGCAAGTTGGGTACTTTGACTAATGGCTAGTCATATTTGACTAAGAAAAACTTGGACACTTAGGCACGTGCTTTTGACTAGGTATTGTTAGAAAGTTAGCCTTTTTGACTAACATCTGACGAAGATTTTGAACATTATTTTTTTCTGTGTGCCCGCCATTCAGCAATGTTAGGATCAACAATTTCCCCCCATTTCGTGGCAACATTATTGATATGTGCCCACACAGTAATGGCACCTTTGACAACACGACCAAACAAACGCTCGGACAAGTTACTTCAGATGATGTTTGACGGCATGAGGTGGGACTCGGTGAATGGTGACTTACCTGGTATGAAGCTGATGAAGGAACATGGGGTTCATGCACAACACCTTATACCATGTTTTCCCACTTCATCTCTCCCAAACCATTTGTGTATTCTAACTGGTAAGCATTGTATTGGTCAATATCGTTTTGTGCATTGTTTCCCTACTCTATCGGGTTTCAGTAGCCCACTTAAAAGGGTCTATATATGCTCCTTCCTATCCCCTCATACGTTTGTGGTGCACATGTATATGCATGGGCACTGATGCTTTCGTCTGTGAAATTGTGTAATGAAGTTCTCGCCATGACTATGACCTTAGCTGTTAAAATGGCATTAAACATCTATTACTCACTCACTCTCCCTACTCTATCCCTGGGCTTATTTCATGACATCTAAAACAGATCATTGGAATCTTTAAAACTAACCATAAAAAAATAATGTAGCTAGAAATTATTGACCTTTTATACAATTTCAGGTTTATATGCAGAGAGTCATGGTATTATTGAGAACGAGGTCTATGATGAATCTTCAGATGAAACCTTGACATTGAAAAACATGACTCATTATCAAGACTCAAAATGGTGGGCACATGTTGATCCAATCTGGTCAGTAGCCGCGAAACAGGTATGGCATTAACTAGCGCGGTTATATCAGCCCTCAGTTAAATTCACAGACCAATATATTCATTGCATTCCCGTAACAGTACACATGTAATTGGGCTACTTGTAATGTGTGTATTTCTAATAGACACTCATAGTTTTAGTTGAACATACAGAGCAAACATTTTCAGTGGACTTGATAATTATATGTAAAAGCATGATATTTCTATTCTCTCCTTACCTTCCTACAGAATAAGCAAGTGAAGGTATATCACTGGATGGAGGCACCAATAAAGGCCAATGGGTTTTAACTAAATTCAGACTAATTCGAAAGGGCAGAAAGAGTTAAGATACATGAGGTTACATACCTCGAAATGGCTGTGCACGAGGCACTGACTAAGTTGGCAAATGGTGAACTAGAATTTGCAGGTGTGAACAATACTCCCATGTTATAAATGCATAATATGTTCTTTGATTCGTGTACATTATTCACACAGAAGAAAATGCATTAAAGATAGATTAGATCAGTTGCAAAGGGTGGGTTACAGGCAGACCTAAATAGAGTGCATGCTTGGTGTCACACAAATTACATGACCATTAACACAGAGAAAAGTATGAGTAACCTCCTTGGGGCTAGCAATAAGCTGAACAGATGCCCAGATCTCATATTACGCAATAGTGACAGAATTTTGCCTAATTGTACCAATTATACCTACTTGGGTGTACTATTGGATGATAAATTGAGTGTTAATCCACAAATTGGAAGGGTTAAGAAAAGTGTGGGCAACAAACTATATAAATTGAGCAAATTACGAAAATGCATGAGCAAAGACATCAGTCTGAAAATTTATAAAGCAATGATCGTTCCAGTGTTTGAATATTGCTCTTTGTATATCAGTGGTGGACATGAATTGTGGCTGAGCTAAACAAACTGCAAAGGATGCAAAATCATGGTTTAAGAATATGTTGCAATGTAAATATCAGACACATTGGCACTAATAATCTGCATGCTAGCTGTAATATTGCTACATTAGATAAGAGAAGAACAAAACAGCTGCTATGTATCATGTGGAAAAAGTCAAAGCGAGGGGAGGCACTACAGCAAGTCAATGTACGAACCAGGGGTGACAGGAAATTATGTTTTGCTAAAAGAAGGGCGAAAACTGCTTTTTATCAAAAATCCCCTTATTACCGCAGAGTCTCATTATGGGATACCCTGCCTAAAGAGACCCAATTTCTCCAAACCTTAGGGCTATTTAAGGCTGCTATCCACCGGTTCCTACAGTGACAAACTCTCATGCTACGCGAAGAATTTTGTCTTGTTTTGTTTCGAATCATAAAGAATATAAAACATACATCAGATTATCCTTCTCAGTGTATAAGTCAACGTTGGACCTATTCTGAAATCCTAATGTGTCCACCTTAAATGGTGTAGAGAAAAACGTCCCTAAGGGACGACTTCACTGAATAAAAAAATCAATCAATCAATAGATTAAAAGTATGACGCTAGGCACAGTATGTGTAGTGTGATACGTCATCAACATTCCCCTATATTAGCATTTAAACATGGCATAATTCCAATGAAGTATCAAAGCAATACAGTACATTTTCAGCAACTTTAGTTTTGCGAAATTAAAGTTGATTTAAGATTTGATTAAAGCCAGAGGGCCATTGATCATCTTTATATTTTTTGTTTAACGTTGTTTAAATGTGACGATTTCTGCAGTGTAAGTTTAGTTTGAAGTTTTTCATATGTAACAAAATCACCCATTTGAGATTGATACGCCTAATATATTCCATCCCCATTGTGAGGACTTAAATTTCGTAGCAGTGCCATAGGTTGGTGATACTTTATTTTTCTCTTGTTTTTTTTTTCAGCTATATACTTTGGTAAGCCTGACCACATACAGCATTACCATGGGTTTGGAAGTCCAGCGGCCCAGAAGATGATACATGACCTTGACAATGTGGTCCTACACCTACAGCAGAATAGTTCTTAACCATGCCCGATGGTAAAACTAAACTCAGTGACAAGCTAAACTTTATGCTAGTGTCAGATCATGGACATAGGAATTTCACTAAGAAAGGAGCTGAGTGAGTGAGTGAGTAATAGATGTTTAACGCCATTTCGACAGCTAAGGTCATATTCATGGTGAGAACTACATTACACAATTTCACAGAGGAATGTGTCAGTGCCCGCGCATATGTGCACCACACACATCCTGAGGGGATAGGAAAGAGGAGAAATAGACCCTTTTAAGTGGGCTAGGGAAGCCCGAAGAAAGGAGCTGTGAATGTGACTAATGTGTTAAATCAGTTTGACACCAAGCACATGTTGACATCAGGACCACAGCTGTTGATATGGCCAAATGGAAATACTGATGAGGTAGGGTAAAATTGTGTAGTATTGCACACCTTGTTGTATCGTGCATCTGCACATAGAGAGGCCTAAAAACCAGAGTTTTGAAGATTTTTCAAAAATTCTTTTTGCACCAGCTGTGCATGTCATATTTGCTCATTGTTCAATGCAGTTTCGGTACCTGAACTGCATGCAGATGAGGGGAAAGGGCCCTCCCTGTGAAAATTTTAGTACTGTGTTTGGCCACTGGGGGAGTTACAAAGGCCATAAATGTGAAAAATAGGCCAAAAATTACCATTATGTACTTTTTTATATAGAAAAAGATGGTTTTCTCAAAAACGTTCTATTTTCTGGCACTTCCTGTCTATTTGGAATGTAAATGAAATGTTTGAATCCAAAAAGAGGCTAAAATAGTGGTTCTCAGGTAAATGTGTTACCATGGCAACCAAAATGAATGTTCCAAATAGAAAAAAAAATAATGTCAATTGATCGAATAATTCATCATGATTCATATGCTAAAAAAAGCATATAGATACCATTTCTAGATCCAAAACTGTGCCCAAAAGCATGAAAAGGTTTGGTCATTTTTGATTTATTATTCAAATCATTAGATGCCAAATTCAATGCAAACAATGAAAAATACAGCTAATTACCTATAGGGAACAGAGCCATTCCTGTATGGAGGTGGCCATCTTGAAATTAGTTATGTAACTGGCCCCCCGACAGCCATCTTGGATCTGGCAGAGGATTGTGGGTAATCTCTTATCTTCCCCTCCACCCACAGAAAACAATGGGAATTGATAAGACTGATAAGCTTGATCACCTTGAGTACCTGTCCATTGTTTTAGGTGTGAAAGGAGGGGATTAGCCTGATAGGGAGACAATGGCTTGGTTTTACTCAGCCTGGATTACATGTACCCTCTTAGAAAAGTTTTAAAATTTAATTTCTCTTGCATTTGAAGTACTAAGTCTATATAAAGCTAATATTGTTTAAGTTTAAAGTATTTGCTATCCAAAGGTATAGATTTTTAGAATATAGCTTCATATAGACTATTAGGAAGGGCCAACCAAAGTAAACTGTACAAAGAGGCCAACTGATGATCTAGCCCCCGACTACATGAGCCACCTAGGAAATTTGTTTGGTACTAGCAATGGCTCTGTCCCGTATATTGATACAGTTATGTCATTCCATTTTTGTGAAGCAATATCTCCAAGACCAAAAGGGCTATCTGCGAGGGTGATACCTCATTTTTAAGCTGATAACTTCAATTTTAAATGTCACATTTCACCTCAGAGGACCCTTTCCCCTCATCTGTCCACATATTTTACTTCCAAAGCAAGTCATGTACAAAAAGCTCTTAAATCCGTGACCTTACCACGTGTTTCAATAAGAAAATTCCCATAGATATCAGTGGTAACTTTAATTAAGCTTATATCGCGCACATCTTGTTGTTATATCACGCACATGTTATAGGTTATTATCTCATGATTTTGGCTTGGACAGTGCTTTTTTGCTCATAACCCCTGTGCATTATCCAGCCATAACGCACTCTGAGACCTTTTCTTCGTGTTCAAGAAGCTGCTGGTTTCAATCCGGACATGTTAATAAATTGGGGGAATATACAAAGTCAACTCCTCCATACATTTCCTGTTAAAACCGTTTAGGGTTCAACGGGGAATCGATCCCGGGCCGCTGTGGCAGGAGATGAGCTCGCTGTCCATTATACCAAGCCGACCGGTGGTGGAAGTCAATGCCCGTGGAATATTTGAAAAAATTTTCCGACATACCTGATGTTTACAGACCTCGTTAGCATAGAAATCAATGGTGCCAGGTGGAGTTATTAACAGGGAAACATCCTTAGACATCCTATATTAACATGCCATGCCTAATTTCTCCATTTTGTTCGAAATGAATAAGAATCCATTGATTTTCCACATCGATACGAGTCGGGACCCACCCCGTCCGGCCATTCCTTGCTCGACGCGTGGCTGACCTAGTTCTTACATCCGGGCACCTCCCTGCTGAGTCAACAAGACGAAATGGCCGTGTACCGGGCCGTGTGCGTTGGATCGGTATGGAAAATCAATGGATTCTTATTTATTTATGAGAAAATGGATACAAAATGTAGGCGAACACCAACTAGAGATCGTATATTTGGGGGTGCTAGAAGTACAGGACTTGACATGCTTGGATTATACCCGAAAAATCGTTGGAAAGATGAGGCTATGACGTGGAGTAAAAACAATGGCTACGGTGGATTGGCAAACCGAGCGGATTGCATGCACTTACAAAATGTCTTATCCTGGATTAATTCTTGGGTTATAAGGTAAGAAATTAATACAAAATGGAGGAATCTATGAGATAAATGCCTTGATGTATGTTATGGGAACGCACTTCTGGATTTACGGGTTAATAATCCATAAATTCACTCGTGCGTTCCCATAAGATACATTAAACGCATATTAAGTAAAAACTTAAATTGTACATAAGATGACGAAAATCAGTCACGTGGTGGCCATTGATATAACACCACATTGGTCTAAAAATCGGGAGGCTAGCCCTCACCTGGTAGGTGTGACAGCAGTCCCCCTGGCCCTTGTTGTTTCACATCTAAATCACAGCGAAATGTGTGAAGGCATGTGCACGATATAAGCCCTATGGAAAAATACATTGGATTTTGGTTATATCGTGGATTGCGCGATATAACCCTAAGGGGCACGATATAACACAAAGAAAACCATGTAGATTAATTCTACTATAAGTCAATAGGGGGCAGGTATATTTCTCTTTCTCCCTCCTTCCCCGTTTCCTCCCTTCCCTTCTCCATCTTTCCCATGTCTCCTTATTCCTCCTCTGCCTACTCCATCCCCTTCCCTCCCACCTCTAGTTTCCTCCCCTCTTCTCCCTCTCCTTTACACCTCTCCAGTCTCTCTAACATATAAGTACGTCCCTTCCTGTTCTCAGCCGCTTCTCTCCCTTCCTGTCCTTTTTCCTGCCTCTCCCCCTTTTCTCCCACTGTTCTTTCAGAAGAACAGACTACATACCTGGATGTATGTACATGTGTTTGTGTATATATATATATATATATATATATATATATAGTACAAATATGTTTTATGTTTTCATACACTTACACATTGTCAGTTAGGGCTCATTTGAAAATCCACCCTCCACCATGAAAGTATTTTCAGCAACTCCTTCTGTATGAAAATCTTTCATCTACCCTGGGCCCTGTTTTTCCCCATTTAATAGAAAATATATAAACACGGACTGCTAACCCGGAATAAAAAAATTCCATATTTATTTTTATTGTCAAAGGTGTATAAGTTCGCCTAATTATTTCCGTCCGTCTAATATAACATGATTTAATTAAACGCGGCCCTGAACGCGGACCTTAACGCGGACCTCCGCGTTCATGTCCGTGTTTGGGTCCGCGTTCTGTCCTGCCCTACTGAAAAAATAGGGAGAACCCTGCAATCACGCGAGAAAATAGGGGAATCCCTGCGGGATCTCAGTCCTATGTCATCACCGGAAGGTCTTCCCCGTGTTCGCCATTCTCTTCCGGTGTCAACTTTTACAAGTTGTACACCGAGAAAAATCATGAATCGTGGAGATGAGTAAGAGGGTGAGTAACACAAGCATCAAACAATGAAATGAAAGCCCTGTGTCTGCTGTCTCTTCCTATGTGTGCATTGTATATGACATGCTTTTTTTAAAATCAGATTTCGTACTTAGAAACATCGGTTTTCATGACGCCGGTTAACATCAGTTTACTTTCTGGCACCCTTTATTTCAAGGTCCTTTTACCCACCCTACCTATTACTGACAATGAACTGAAACAATCAACTTGTAATAACATGGGATTGTGACGTGTGAATAGCTGTCAAGTGATTTTTTTGGGGAACAATGAAAAAAGGGGGGGGGGCAGAAGGAATCTGTTGAACCAAAAAATTATCGTGCGGTGCCGGGTTAAAAAATGGACTACCCTGACCTTTATTTTTTTAAGCCCTTTTTCAGTATAGACCACTCTTTTTTTGACCCTCCCCCTCCCCCCTTGTCATACTTTTCGGCACTTTTGCATGTTACAAGGTAAAAGGAAAAATTGTTCCCTTGCTAAGGGTGTGGGTCTGCAACAGACAGCCCCTAGCCTCAGAGAAAAGTAGGCCTTGAAATCTTAGAAATTAATATAAATAAGTTTGCACTATATTTGACCTCTTTTCCTTATTCATATAAATAAAAATTGTATGTCCAATTAGTACACTGTAAAAAAATCCAATGCAAATTATATATTCGTCTTTCTAAGAATACTTTAATAAAAGTGAACTAAACACCGGTTGTTCTTTCTTTTCACCTAGTTTGCTGACCCCATTTATGGAGAACCATATGACGAAGAATTCTATGATGACACTCGACCCGAAAATTTCTCTGGTGACGCAGGGGATCAAGCCATCAGTTATATGTCACACCTACACACAATGGAACGTCAGAGATCAGATCTGTCGGCACGCCGGCAAAAAGGAATGGCCCCAAGTAGAGAACATCAAAGTCACTTCCCTCCGCCGGAGAAACGGCGGTACATATACCCAGAGACTCCAGACTGTGAACAAACTGATCCCACATATATTTTGCCAGAGCCCACTAGAGGAAGTTCCTCGAGGGGTCGAGGGCGAGGAAGGGGAAGACCTCGTGGGTCTAATTCCTCTTCTTACCGAGGTAAAGGGAAAGGGCAGGCTGCCCCTGCTACTAATGTTCAAAACTTTGAAGGACTAACAGCAGCTGTTAGAGCGCTCACTCAGGTCATTCCACAGTCATCTTCTAACATTCCAGGGCTCACAGAGGCTCTGCAGGCAGTGTCTTCTGCAGTCGGTGAAGTCCAAGGATGCAGTGCTACCAGTGCTACGAGTGCTGAAACAGTCCCACCTGGTCCTTCCTCGTCCGATCGGTCCCTTAATCTGAACAAAAGCATGGTCAGCTTGTCTTTGGACCCAGTCACGGGCCGAGTTATTCTCCCCACTGACCCACAGGCTCTGGCCCAACTAGAGCAGAAGATGAAGGGTGTACACTGGAAAGCGAACGAACTGAGGCCTCTCATATTTGGGGCAAACCACCTTAAAGTGGTTTTGAAAGGCCTTTTCAAGCACCCCACTGACGGCGCAGTACTCAAGGAATTAGCTTGGAAAGAATTACAAGGTATAAAATATAGTCTCGTTTTCTGTTTTTGTTCATAAATATATTTAACCAATTAAAAATGTTTAATATTAGAAACACCTTTTCTCTCTCTCTAGCTTATACCATAATAGAACTTAAAACAGAAAAGTATGTTTCAATCCATATATATATTTTAATGCATATTATCTTGTAAATAATTGTTATGTTCTGTGTCTATGTAACACATGAGATGGATATTCTTTTCATTTCCTACGATGAATTACTTCTTCAGAGTACGTGATGGCTAACGGAAAGCGTTACAGATCCATACCTCAGTGCAAGGACAAGTTAAATTATTTCAGCCAAGACGCTAGATGCAAGGTAAATGAAATTTTGTTTTTCTCCACATCCTGAATAAATCATTATTTCATGTACTCTTTTTTGGATTTTCGATATTGGTGGGACATATAGTGGTTTAAATATTAAAGTCCATCTGCTTCTTTTCTGTCAGTCTAAGGCTGTTTAAAATAACTGAAGCACAATTGTACTTACAGAGACAGATGATAGACAACAAATACAAGACCGGCAGCGGTCAGAGGGACGCAGAGGACTACCTTGATGAGCTGGAACAGGCGATCTGTGATTACTCCGGTAACGAAGTAATTTTAGGTAAATAAATCTGACCTATATTTACTTGTATTTTTCCATTCTTTAACTAGGTATTCAAAGATACTTCAGTATATAAGAGGCATTTTTTCGAACTTATAAAATATGGTTCATATATAAATGATTTCATAAATAACATGTGTTTCACTAACTTTTTCTGCAGGCATACCAGGAATGCACCCCCCCAACCTGAAGGGCGGAGATCGAAAGGACAGGCCTTGGTCTTGCTATGACCCGGACAGAGAAGAGCGAGAGGACTATGCAGCCCTTTGTATGCCTTCTAAGGCCCTGGAAGTGGCACTAGAAGGTCAATTGGTAGAAAGCCTAGAAGGTGGAGGTAAGTAAGAACATGGAATCAATTTTTCTATTTACCAAGAATAATTCCTAGCTTTTCCCAAATATGTGCTTCTTTATTGAACAGGTAAAACCGTGAATTTTTTAAGTTAAGTTTACACTGAAATAACTGTTTTAGGCTTGGATATAATTATGTTATAGCTTTATGCATTGTCACCTATTTTTTATTGCAGAGCCCTTTGTTAATAAAGAGCAAGCGGTTAGGGTGGAAGCAGAAATGGAGAGGAACATGACCCCTGCAGAGCACCGTTCTTACCAAGAGAACTACAACCCTGTCATTTCTTCCAACTTCCAGGAAGAAGTGAACAGAGAGGATAACATCACACAGACTAACCCAAATTACCTATCCAATGCGACATCACAACAACTTCTTGCGAAGCCCTGAGTAAACTCTGGTACTCTTCTTCACATTGTTGACTCTTTCAATACCAGGGTTAAAAAGGCAGAGCAAAAGAAGACCCCAGACACAAGTGTTGTATCCCTTTTACCTTCAGGCAGAACTAAGGACGACCTTTTGGCTGAGGTGTGCAGGCTTCAGGAGAAAAACCGTGTCAGACTACAAGAAAATAAAAATTCTAACACTGGGCAAAAAACAAATACAAATATCCAAAGAGTAAACATCAGGCAGGATCAATCTCCAGGTAACGTGGACCCTGAAAATGTTAACTTTAATTGGCCTACTTCCTCGCACCACCAGCAGGCAGGTCCCTCACATGAACAGCTGGCACGTCCGTCTTACCAAGAGCCATGTAGTAGCTCACACCAACAGCCGGGTGGTAGCTCACACCAACAGCAGGGAGGTCCGTCCTACCAGCAGCCAGGTGGTAGCTCACGCCAACAGCAGGGAGGTCCGTCCTACCAGCAGCCAGGTGGTAGCTCACTCCAACAGCAGGGAGGTCCGTCCTACCAGCAGCCAGGTGGTAGCTCACTCCAACAGCAGGGAGGTCCGTCCTACCAGCAGCCAGGTGGTAGCTCACGCCAACAGCAGGGAGGTTCGTCCTACCAACAGCCAGGTGGTAGCTCACTCCAACAGCAGGGTAGTAGCTCACACCAACAGCAGGCATGTCCTTTGTACCAACAGCAGGGTGGGAGCTCTCACCAACAGCAGGGAGGTCCTTCGTACCAACAGCAGGGAGGTCCTTCGTACCAACAGCAGGGAGGTCCTTCGTACCAACAGCAGGGAGGTCCTTTGTACCAACAGCAGAGTGGTAGCTCACACCAACAGCCGACCCATACTGTACAACAAAAGCAGCCTGTTGTTAATTACCCTGAACGTTCAGTATGCAATCAGCCAGAAAATCCTGGAGACATGCTGCAAACCCAGCGTCATGTAAGTCAACAAGAGCAAGCTCCACCCACACTTCATCAAAATATAAATGAAACAGAAATCCAAGAAATAGAATACTCCATGGAAGATGGGACTGAAATAAATAACGAGGTAAATAAATATGAAATAAATACTGAACATATATCTGAGCAACCTGCAAAGAGGCCACGCCTTCGCAGATCGGCTTCTTTCTCGAAGATAATAAATGCATCACTGCCAGACCTGGAAGAGGACGAACCAGAGTTTCCTGAAGGATATAAAGGTTTCAGTACGAGTACTCCTAACCAAAACAAAGAGAAAGAATCTCCAGTTTTCACCTCTCAGGCCGGAAGAAGGTGCTCTCCACGTTTGGCTGTCAAAGCCAAAGGTACAACTCCTAACAGTCCTGCTTTACAGAAAATAGAGCGTGCTGTTAACCAGAAAACTCAATCCAAGAAGGAACTCTTCATTCAAAAGAAAACTAACACCAAAAAGGGAGAAAAGAACCAAAAGACTGACGCCATACAACAAAAATTGACATAGAATCTTCACCCTTAATGACAGCAATATATCTATTTTGATTGTTCAAGATGTCATGATACACCGGTTTCATTACATTACTTTGGTTTCTAGATGGTCAGCCGAAGCTCTACCAGACTTGTTCCCCTGAACAGGCCACCGAACAGCCGGATAAAATACTCATTCCAGCAACAGGTGCGTTAAAAAGAAATTTCCATATATTTTTATTTCTTTTACAAATAGAATTATGAAACAAATTAATGTCATGGAGCTTATTAAAGTGCAAAGTTGAAAAACTTTCAGATAAAAATCATTTCTTATGCTTAATGTTATAAAATATATATAGTCTTTCAATAAAAAAGGAATTTTTTTTTTCAGCGGTCAACCGGCAGTCCAGTCTCGAGCCTGACGCGAGCCAGTTGCCTTCTTTCTCAGTTATGCCCTCTGCTACGGTTGTCTTAGTCCAGGAAGACACTCCACCCGCCGAAGTAATGGGAACAGAGGGAGTTCACACTGAAGCACAGGACAGAATGCAGCCGGAGGTTCAGGTCATTCACAGCCCCCCTCAAATGGAGGTAGTGATACAGAACAGCCCACAACAGGAAGATGGCATCTTACAGAGCTCGTCTTAGCAGGACGGACTTACAGACAGCTGTCCATCAAAGGACACAGCTGTTCCACCAAACTCACCGCAGCTGGAAGAAGAGACTGAGGACAATGCACCACAGGATGTGAAAATTCAACGGGTACCCATGGCAGAAGCAGTGGCTATATTAGAATCATTGAAGAACGATGGGAGGGAAGGGGGAACCTCGGAAGCAGACACTGAGGGATCTGTCTCAGATAGAGACCACGATAACAGGCCCGTTAAAAGATCCCAGCGCATTAAAATTGAAAGGAAAAACAGAGAATAAGAAACTGTTGTGTCAAAACGCGAGAAATAACCAAGAAAAGTCTGTCATTGCTAAAAAGAATTGTATTTTATGTACAATTTATTTTTTATTTCGTTTTATGATGTAGCTATTAAGGACATAGCATGATGAAGCTATAACTTCTTAAGAGAAATAACAGAAAGTTATTTAACTGTATAATGTGCATATCATTGACAGGTACTGAACAATCAGTGGGTGCTAAGCGTATCAGTATTATGGTGATCATTTCAATACTCAGGTATTACATAATGTGCCTTAGATAAGGAGCATGCTTCCTTTGTGTTATATACGTTCATAATATTTATGTTTGTTGCTGGTTATCTTCCTTGAGTTATGAGAAAGTACATGTACTTAATGTTTCTGCTCATATATCATGATAAACATAGAGGTAATATGGAGAAATAATTTGTCTTTTCCATTTTATTCGAAAAAAAAATCATTGTCATTGTAAAGGTTTATTCACATATTTACAGTATCCTTGAAATTGATCATAAAGTTTGAGGCTCCAAATTGGTCGGTGTTTTAACCAAAGTACGATTACAATTAAACATTCTGTGATATCAAAGTGCTATCATGCCTGTTCACATTGGTTACCCTAGCGTACTGGCAAGCGCTGCAAAGCCAAACGCTGCACTGCAGCCCTAGCGCGAGCTGGCTCCAATTCCGGCCAGAACCACTCACGGATGAACTCAGCCCGCATGTTGTGGAACATGACACGAGCTTGTCCTCCCACATTGTCAGGCTGGTTTATGGGTTCCTGCAGACGTCTGAACTGGTCATGGGCTGGATAATCCCGCAGGAGTTGACATCTCCCCACCTTAGTGCAATTGTGGAGAGCTACACAGGTCTCTATAATCTGTCCTGCCCTCCTGGGTGTATGGAATAGGTACCCCCCACTGGAGTCTAGACATCTGAAGGAAAAAGGTTGTTGTGTTAAATTTGAAAAACAATTTGTTATGTGACTTAAGGTACAAAATTTTTGGTAGAAACAGTTACATAAACAGATAAAGAGCTATGTGGGAAATATATGAAGGAACGGGTGACTGGATGTTGTTGTTGGATATCAGGAAAAGGACATATCTGTAGGAAAGAAGATAAAAAAAATTTATTTTTTCTTATCATAACCATTATTTTACATGAAATGCAATTAAACTCATATTAAAGCAAAAGAAAGTAAATGGTCTAGTAGGCAAATAGATTTTTTTGAAAGGAAAAGAAATATATTTACCCGGAGTCTCTGAGCAAGAAGAGTCCCTTTCTCCGAGATATTTTATTTGGGACCCATTCATCACGTATACGTCATTACAGCTACCGGGGTTAGCGGCATTGACATGCATGATAACACCATCGAAGTCACAGACGATCTGAAAATAAAATTTTTTTTTAAAGATTAATTTTTTGGTTTTTATTCTGATTTTAACATGAATTATTGTCAAGCATTTACACATTATTACGTTTAAAATATTATGGAGGAAAATAGAAAATTGGTTTTATTCCTCAAGAAAATAAAATGACTTACCATAGTGTTTATCGAGTAGTAACCCCGGTAGCAATAGTACTGGTTCTCGTCTTCTGTTAAACCCCTGGGGCAGTGTATGGCGATATGAGTCCCGTCTACCAGGCCAAAACATCCTGGTTTTTTCTTCTCGCGCAGGAAAACAACAGCTTTGTTGTTTTTTTCTGTTTCCAGATCAGGCCAGTGCACGTACTCAGCCAAGTGGTCGTGGAAGTAATCAGACACAGCAGCTACACTGACAGACACCATGCTCTTAGACACCCCATGGCAGTCTCCTACTGCTGAGTAGTTTGCGCCTGTCGCAAAATATCTCAGGGCTATACAGAACTGCAAGAAGAGAAAGAGAGGAAAGTCATTTTCTTGTGACAGAAGGAGCACATGATATATATATATATATATATGGGTCATTCCAGGATTTACTAGGTCAGGTGGCTCCTTGGGCATATAATATTTATATTTCTTAGTGGGGGGTCATAGCTAAGATTTCCATATGGTTTGGTTGGGTCTTGGGGCATATTTTTTTTTTTTATACTGGGAAGTGAATGTACTCACACATGGTTTCGGACCATTCAGCCCCCAGCCATCCGGCCCTTGACCATCTGGCCCCATCCATTTAGCCCCTTACCATTCAGCCCCTCATACATTATAACTACGTCATAACCAAGAAGCAAACAAAATTGACGTATTTATGACGCATTTATGATGTATTTATGACGTACTTATGATGTATTTATGACGTATTGAAGGGCAAGCCAGTAGCAAAACGATTTAGACAGCATATGATGTATTACTGACGTACTTATGATGTATTAATGACGGGATTATGACGTATTTATGACGAAGTTATGACGTAAATTACAGCAGGAATTAAGAGAAAGGGCAGATGACGTATTTATGATGAAGTTATGATGGAAGAATGATGTATTTATGATGAAGTTATGATGTAATTATGACGTATTTGGGGCCAAAAGGCTAGGGGCCAAATGACAGGGGGCTGATTGGTAGGGGCTGTTTGGCAGGGGCCGAATGACCTACAATCCTCACACGTATCCTGTGAGGGACTGCATGAATGCCCCTTAGCACCTTCCTCTTTCTTGTGGCCACGAAGTTTTTTATCAGCACACGGACCACTTCTTTGCTGAGCCTGTACCGAGCCTGAAACTTCTTGTCAGAAAAGAAGCTCATGGGATCTACCCTCTTCATGTACTGTCTCTTTGCTCGTACAGTGAACCCCATTACTGCTGTTCTGTGTCTGTCTCTGACCACAATCAAAACAACCGCCCAATGAAGGTCAAGGTCGAGGTCATGACCTCTTTTCATTTAATTAATTTATATTATAATAAAATACGGGGGTGAAAAAGGAGGAAAAAGGTCCGCGTTGAGCTGCAATCTGATATATACATATTACTTATCCTACCCCCCTACCCCCGTGTAAAACCCACAGAAACCTAAAAACGGAGCAGGATATTTGCCTCCATGAAATGAGGAAAAACAGGAAAAATCCGTGTTTGAACACGGAGGTCCGCGTTTGAACGCGGAAGTCCGTATTCGTAATTATATTTGATCATATATTTGAGCTTAAACACCTAACGCCGCGTTGATTAAATACGGCCCCCGCATATTAAATGTGGACCCTCCGCCGAATGAGGAAAAACAGCCCCCAGAGAATATTTCATTGTGTGGTCTCGTATGAAAATAATTTCATGGGCTCTTCTGATGAAAATATTTTCATAGAGTTCCATTCATAAAAATCTTCCCTACACCATGAAAATAAAATTCATTGTATCGGAGGTGTTATTCCCAAATGGGAACCGACTACCATCAGGCAATGACTTCTCCCCTTTTTTACAGCAAGGAAATTGGTTATAGAAGTGGTTCTGAAGTGGTCATGAATTGGGGAATGCTTCCCAGTGTGACTCACACTAAGAGGATTGATTCTGAGTGTAAGGTGAGAAGCTGGTTCTGATCAGCAGAACAGCTAGGAACTGGAAGGTAAGTTATGACAGTGAGATTCCATTTTGATTCTTTTTGCAACAGCCTCCAGTTCTCCTGTATGAAGGTATTCTCTCCCGCTTAGACGTGAGAAACCATTCTTGAGCTCAAACTCATGAGTTTGTAAAAAATAAAATTTCTTCACTGGGCTAGTCATTCTCTCTCCTCTACATTCTATTTGTAACTATATTCCTCCTTTACCCTAGCAGTTTATATCCCCTCTCCAATTTATTCACTGCAGGGAGAATATTATACAAAAGAATTCTCTGAGCTGCATTGATCACTGACTTTTCACATAGTGGACCCAATGAAAACAATTTTCACCAGCCCTTCCCTTTGAAATATGCTATCCATTCTTGATTCATCAGCTACTCAGTAGATGGCACCACACACCAAAACAGTCCAGATTACTCCTCAGAGCATGGTGTTTAACCCCCTACCCTATTTTTGAACTTATCTGTACCTCTAGAGTGATGCTCATTAAATCTCTGACCCTGATCCTAACATTAACCTAAACTATAATCCTAATGAGTGTCTGTCTGGCGACAGCCACTGAGCACTGTATTGGGATTTCTGGAGTAAAGTGTGAGTGCACCCCCCAAGAAAGAGACATATAAAATCGCTTTTCCTGAATTAACTCCCACAATTACAATTGCGACTGATATTCAGTCATGCTTAACCCTGACCCTAAACCTAATCTTAGTCCTAATCTAAAATTTGAGCCTTAACCCAATTATAACCCTACTACCACACTTCATCCTAATCATAATCCTGACACTTCTACTAACCCTGTTTATAGTCAAGCATCACAAATATGCCAAACCCTTTGGTAGGCATGTTGGCTAATGCACTAGCAGACAGACAATGATAGACACTTTTTAGCTTTAGCTGTGCAGGGAATTGAAACTCTTAGCCTAAAATCAACCCTAGACCTAACCTTAACCCATATCCTGAATCCAAGTCTAACACTAATTTTTACAACAATCCCAACACTATCACATCATCATAACAACTCCTAAAATCCTATAACCTGAGCCCAAAACCTAACTCCAAAGCTAAACCTAACTCCAATTCAACTCCAGTTCAACCCAAGTCTAGGGTTAGGGTGAGGGGAAGGGTTAGTATTTGGGTCAATGTTAGGATAGATAAGGTGAGCAACACTGATCAACTTAATAGTTTATTTGTCCTGGGCCCTGTCTTTCCTTATCTTACGGACAGATACGGACGTCCGTATGTCACATACGGACCTCCCTATGTTGGTAAATCAAATACAGCTAGGGGGGTACCAGGTGGTATCCTGAAAGTGACATATAGACATCCGTATGTGACATACGGACGTCCATATGGTCAATTGCATTGAGATGGGGACAAACCCATTTTTCACCATGGGAGGGGGGTAAATGTGACTAAAGATTGAACGTTTTGGAAATTTTTCATTTCCATTAGGTGGGTAAGGCCAGGATCTTGCTCGGAAACTATGGTTTTGCCCATGTATCATTACTATTTAAAGCAGCAGACTACAAAATATAAGCTTTTTATGGGGTATTTCAAACGTTTTTTCATAGTGCTCCCGCTGGTATGGGGCAAAGTAAAGAGAAAATACATTGGAAATGTATAATTTTTTTATATTTCCACTAGCCCCCAATATTTAGCATTATATATAATCAATTTAAGAACTATTCCACTTATCTGCCTGGAGTTATTGCTAAAAACCTTGTGGTGTAGGTAAAGTGGAACCATATGTGCCTCATTCTTTAATACATGATAGTGGGGAGAAATAAATCATATTTATCAAATGCAAAAATATAATTAGAAAGCCTTAGGTGTCAACTATTAGTCTTTAGGTAAGAATTTTAGATTTATTAACATTATACCTCAGTATTGCCATATTTGAAATTACAATGTGATTTGGTGTAGTTTTAGAGGAACCATACGTGCCACATAAAGTGATTCCTCCAGTGCATAGTTATGGGATTTCCTAGAGATGCATTGTTATAAAGATTAACCACTTATGCACCTATCTACATGTAAATATTACAGTCCCATTATACAACTCAATAGAAATCTATGGGAGTTTTTCCATGTCAGGAACCATACGTGGCACATGGAACCATACTTGCCACAATATGTATTATGCCTGAAATATCATGAATTAAGAAGTTGTGTTATTGTATAAAAGGACAATGCCCAGCATCATGCAAAAATGATATCATATGAATCTGTTCACTTGAGGGTGGAAAAATTAACTCCCCAAAAATGAACCTATTTGGACCAGAATCCCATAGGAACTAATGCTAAATAATGGAATTGATTCTAAAATTGGCAATTCTTGATATTCCCAATTTTCAGGGTAGGTGCCTCAGTGCACCAGTATTTTAGACACACAATTTCAAAACAATCCAAGCAGTTTAATTTTATCCTAGTGAACCCTGTGTGACCCTAACTCAGTGCAATTCCATATGTGATATACGGACGTCCATATGTGACATATGGACGTCCGTATGTGTGGTCCGTATCTGATATTATTTTGTAACATTTTAATACATTCTAATATAAGGAAAGACAGGCCCCAGCAAGAAGGATTGACAATCTCAAACTAACGCCATATGCTGTGTATAGTGAGCTATCCCTCAGCATGATAAGTGATATCTAGGAAGAGGGGAAGGGATATATACAAACTGGGAAAACCATATCCCAGGAATATACCATACTGTACTGTCTGCACCATAGCAAATTGTTGTATGTTCTATAACAAGTTTGATTTATATATTATTATTCTTATCTGTTTTACCACAGAGATATGGGGAATCCACATAATTATGCCACATATGGCTGTCTGTATGCCTGTTTCTGTTTCAGCTCACATTTCTATAAGTTAAAAGAAAACATATGGAGGTCTAGATGTGAATACATACGGAAACTTACCTGTTTCAGCTCAACATATAGAAACAAAAAATTCCACATAAATGCTGCAATATATAACTCTAAATACAAGGGGCTCCATTCCCCTGCCTACCGATTCAATTTCCGTACATCCCCATTATATTGCCCCCTATCATTTCCAGATTTCTTTGCTTCCCATTATATAACAAAAAAAAAATTCAGATGGCTTCATGTTTTAAAATGTTAAAAAACATTTTATCACATTGTATAACATTTTTCTGATTACTGGGAGGTTATAATGCCGTATGTTATATGATGCATACATATATTTTGTATAACATACGGAGAGGACACCGCCACCAATAAGAAACAAGAAATAAGAAATTTGATAATAAATGATTTGCTTCAGCTCACAGTGCCATCTACTGAGGAACTCATAAGTGTAAAGAGAGAATTTCACTGGGACAGGCCACTGAAAATAATTGGTTATATATGGTCTGTGCTGCCATCTACTGAGAAGCTTATTCATGAATGGATTAGATATTTTCACCGGGAAGGGCTGGTGGAAATTGTTTTCATCCAGGTTTCCTGGTGAAAATCAGTGATATGTAGAAGCATTTATGTGAGACATGTGAGGAGGAATATTAGAACATTGGTGGACTCAGTAATAGTTTTTGAAGGGTTTGAACTTTGGCATCCTGAAGCTTATTCAGAATCAGTTATCATAAATTATACCCTAATAAAAATATTTTGATAAGAGTCAGGGAAAATATAGTGAGAGTGTGTATAAGAGTTTCATATGTCATGACTGGTTAAAACATTTTGGAGTGGAGGGGCATGACAGGGAAGACAGATCAACAAAAAAGGATAAGAGTTTATGGTAATGGGTCACTGAAAATATTTTCATACAAGACAGTCTGATGAAAAAGTAGATGAATTTTTCATATGGGAAAGATCACTGAAAATATTTTTATACGAAAGCGCTCAATGAAAGGTTTTTGGATGTATGAAACATTTTCATACGGAAGACCAGTTGGAAATATTTTTCATATGAGACAGTTTGATGAAAATGTTGATTGTTGTATATGAAAGTTTTTCATATGGAAAGGGTCGATGAAAATATTTTCGTATGAGTCAGCTGGATGAAAATATGTCGTATGAGCCAGCTTGATGAATGGTTTTTGGCTCTTTGAAAGATTTTCATATGGGAAGGACCTTAGAAAATATTTTCATGTGAAGACCCGCTGAAAGTTTTATCATGAAATGAATGCTATGTATCCATTTTCATCATAACATGAATTGAAAATTATTTAATGGTGGAGATGTAAAAACATAGTGAACACATAGTTTTCTTACTGTCATTTAAAGGAGGTCTCAATCAGCAAAGTCATATACATGGAAAAGTCAGGTTAGGTCCTTGACTGAGTGGTCCTTTATTGTATGACATATTGTTGCCTATAAAGTGGACCCCCAAATTTTGCTGATGATATTTAAAACAGAAAGGCAGGTAGAAACTTGAGGTAGAAGGGAGGAATTATACAGATAAGGCAGAAGAAAAAACAGTAAGTGGGAGCAATTAGAAACATGTGAATGAGAGGGAAAAGCTAAAGAGGAAGAGAGGAGAGTGAGGAGAGAAGGGAATGGAGGAGAAATGGCATTTTCTTTGGGTAGCATACAATGAAAACTTTCATACGGGTGTAGATCATAGAAAACTAGGCATGGTGCAGATGAGATAAGACTTATCATCGACCCAGGCCCTAAGAACAGAAAGCTTTTCATATGAGTCCTCTCCCATAGAATACAGGGGTTGGGGCTGGGGTTTGGGTTGTATCGTGTGTACCTGCGCAATACAACCCAAATTTACCCTAAGCAGAGGCGTTATCCCACTTGGCAAAAAAAACGTTATTTAACATTATTTTGAAGCATTTTTGGCAGTAGTATAGGGTCTATTGGGCGCATCTACTATAAGGTGTGGCATTATGTTCTTAGTAATTGATTGAAATATATTTCAGGGGTGGGGATCTTGTAAAAAAAAAAAGAAGACTATTCTAAAAGCAATCCAATGTTGATATCAATATACTGAAAGAATATGCATTTCTTTTAGATAATCAAAGGGCTAGGTCAAATCCCCAACATGAAGGTTTATCGGCGTGAGGATATCCCTGTGAGATGGCACTACAGAGAAAGTCCATATACACCACCAATACTAGCAGTGGTAGAACCCGGCTACTACTTTATAATAGTGAGTATGATCACAATCTGAATAAATGATAAATATATGCTATCATTTTGAATCCACAAATTTGTTTGACAAACAATAACTGTTACGTAAACGAAGGCCTATTTTTATAGATACAATGTATGCTAAAAACAATGAAAACCATGTTTGGGTCTTAAATGACATCCAACTTGAAAATCCAATGAAGTCACATGTTAAAATTATCTATCATTTTCAGCCTGATCATACTAAGTTACCATATAGTGAGGAGGACAAGAGTTATACATTGAGTAACCATGGTTATGATAAAAATGTGAAGGAGATGCTATCTTCCTTGCTCATGGTCCATATTTCAATAAAAAGATGACAGCCACTCCAGTGGAAAACGTCGACTTTCTCCATTCTCAGCATCCAACCCTCACCTAACAATGGTACTTTGTCAAGCATCAGGCCTTTTATCGTGGACCTCTTTGCCCCAGTGATGGTGTCCTGTGCTAATGTGTCCTTCAATTCAGTGATAACCACTGTCATATTAGCTGTGGGTGGAGTATTGGTGCTAACTGCTATTTTCTGCGGTATAAAAAGAATGAAAAGAAAAAGAATGACTCAGCATTACAGAACACTCCCAGCTGTTGTCCCACCATTCTCAGATAATGAAGACTCTGATCTGTGATGAACGGAACATGAATCTATATTATCTAACACTTGGTTAAGCTTGTTTGATTTTGATACCCATACTTCTGTATAAAATGTGTTATTTGGAAACTAAGGAATGTGCTTCTAGCAGGAATGAAGTAAAGGAATGCGCAGTTGCTCCATATCAGTGGTTGGGATTTGTTATCTGGAATTTTGTTATCACCGAATGAAATAGATTAATGGAATTTAATATCATCATATTTCTTGTTTAATGTGTCATACCTTATGGGTAGATATGAGGAAAGTGTTATTGAAACTTTTATCATGAATTAGGTTGTAGAAGCATGTTGTAATATGCAACATGTTTTGACATGTAATAATCGATTGATTTATTTTAGGGTTAATGCATCAATAATAAAACAAAAAAATACAGTTGGTTGTAACTTTGTATTATAATATTCAATTATGAGCTAAAGTTGGAACAGTGTGTTATCAGATGATAATAATTCTCAGTTATTTCTTATGTAAAGATCCATATAGTATTTAACTCAATGTCCTTGTCGACCACAAAATATTTAAAGTTATTGTCAGTGTTGTTTTCGTCAAATGTTATAACAAGTTGAAGGAAACTTGTAATTTGATAAGTTGCCTGAATAATTTCCTGTGTCATTTTCTTCTGGCAAAAAATCTACTTCGATATGTTGACTTATATTTTCCCCTGGCATTTTGAACTCTTGATGCTCTTGACGTCTTCACAGTTTAATTTAACAAGTTGTTCTTGACGGTTATTCCGATTTAATTCAATCAAGCGACTGTGTAATGAATGAGAGAAGAAATAAACGTACTTGCGAACAAATAAACTCTTCCCAACACTTCTTTTGTCTTAATTTGTGTATAGAAAGTGAAAGGTTTATATAGAGGGCACCCTAATTTAAAACACTAGTTTCGATTGTTATCCGATATTGACCTAGATTGAGCTCGTGGTTTATTGGGGTAGACGCTTCTTTAAATTTCGGTGTGCAAATTCTGTCAATATGACTAACGTACAGGTAGACGCAGACAATAGTGTCAGGGTTAAATATAAGATAACTGAGGATTTGATTTTGTGTTTCACATACCCAAATAACCCTATTTTGGATCCGCAATACTCTAACAAGTCGTTGTTTGTTAACGATGAGGATGAGCTGTGGATCACTCCTGCAGGGTACGTTGACTTTGTATTTCGGCTGAAGGAGATTGAGGAATTGTTTGAAACTTTGGGGCCCTACTACGGGACATATAACACTGAAAGTTTTATTATTCAAAGAGCTCCAAACAATACACTGGTTTTTTATCCAAGTGAAAAGAATTGGGTTTTCTTTAATTTAAGTTTGGAGGATTTTCATGTTTTAAAGGATATTCTACAAATTGCAGCTACTTTGAAAAAAGAGGATTATCTTAACATGATGTAATACACAACACACAGTTGATAAACAAGACAGAACATGTGACATGTTTTACATGTATTTATATACCATGCTATCATACTATTGATCACTACCTGTGTTGTAGTAAACATGTGACAAAATAGATATATTAGTGGTTAATAGTTAGTTTGAAATATGGTTAATTCTTTGTATATTGTGTTCAGAATAATCTGTTTGAATCTGTGAAGTGTTCAAACAAGTGTAATACTGATATAGAACTAATTTTATAGATAATATTGTCTTATGATTCACATGTTTGAACCTGAAGTTAATTGATAAAATCAGAATTCCTTTGTCGTGTCAGAAATCTAATTGAAATGTCTTATTATACTTGAACTTTATTATAGATAGCTTTGATATGGTGATGATGTTGATAAAGCCAATATGTAGTTCTGTAGATTATGGATCTATATTCTGTTCCTATGAGTTTGTCTATATGTATACACATATTGTATTTATAAACCAGCACTTATCTTTAGTTTATTGAAGTAGTAGACTAACAAAAAATGATAACGATGATATGGTGGTGATAATTAGGAAAATGAAATCATCTATAACATTAACAAGGATTCTGTGAGAAGTGTATAGTTTATTGTTTGGTAACTGATATATTTGGAAAGTATTGTATGTATGTACATAATGTATAAAAGTATAGACACAGTGTATATCATTATGCAGTATAAGTAGAACAGGGGAGGGGGGGTTGATGTGTCTGTGTATAAATACTTTAAGTTGCGAGGTATAGATTTAAGATACACCTTTATGGTTTGGGTGTTCAATCATGGCTTCGTGTCAGGTGTTGTCTGTCAAGACTAGTCTTACTT
Organism: Acholoe squamosa; assembly: GCA_949317995.1. Taxonomy (NCBI): domain Eukaryota; kingdom Metazoa; phylum Annelida; class Polychaeta; order Phyllodocida; family Polynoidae; genus Acholoe; species Acholoe squamosa. Next base: position 23,320,965 of record OX439048.1, read on the forward strand.
TCCTGGGGGATATAATAGAAGTCCATAAAAATACTTATAGTGGACCTAGAGTAGTTAGAGTTCCTACTAAGGTGATGCAATGGGCTCTTGACAATTCTACAATGTTGCTGACAGCTATTCCATCTCTACAAGTCACACATTCCTTTGTTACAAGTTCTCCAGAATGGCGTGTGGAGCGAGTCTTCTGCAAGTGGGATCGAAAAAACTACATTGATTTTGCTAGATATATTAATAACAACAGAGTGGGGTAAGTTAACTCATAAATATTTTATAATATATTACATTATAAAATCTAGTAAATATGTATATGAGTAGTACAGGGTAAGGGGTACTTGTAAGCTACACCAGATGGTGGTAGTAGTAGTAGTAGTAGTAGTAGTAGTAGTAGTAGTAGTAGTAGTAGTAGTAGTAGTAGTAGTAGTAGTAGTAGTACCAGTTTTAGGATTTATAACCAAATAAATTCCATACATATTTTATACACTCATCACAAACACAATGGATTTATATATATATATATATATATATATATATATATATATATATATATATATATATTTTACATTACGTATATATTATTATTTGCGGTATGTATTCCACCAATATGTTGGAGGACGAGTTCAAGAAAATTGATTTAACTGTAAACAGCGCAAGTGCTTCAGGTCCAGTAGTTGTTACCATTCCCTTGGGAGGTCAACCTACTCCTTTGCATCAGTTGGAGAGAAACGCAATCCCTCAACCTAGTGAAGAAGCTGCACAAATTCTACCTCATCCACCTTTCCCCCAGCTGTTGCCTACCTCTCCAACAGCTTTACCAGCTGCTACAAAAGGTTTGACTTTAGAAGTGGTTGCCATGCCTCCATCTTTGGAGGTTGATTTAGCTCAAACTCAAACATCTTGTGTTCTGCCTTCAGAAGTAGCTAAATTTATTCCAGAAGTTGGGGATCATGTTGAGAAGAAACTCAAGAATCAATGACTGATATTGTGCTCATGCCTCCTCCCCCCACACCCTCTCTAAAAACTTCTTCAGGTGAATTGAATGTTTCTGCTGGAGTAACATCACCTACTTTGTCATTAATTTCTCCAGCAGCAATTACAACTTCTCCACCTAGATTAGTTACCAGTGTAAATAAAAACAATCGGGTTAGATCGGGGGTTAAATCAGAAGGTGAGCCTCCCAAAAAAGGGAAAAAAAACAACTTTGGTTTCAAAGGAAGTAAAAGGAGTTAGATTTTGGTGGAAAATCTGTACTGCTGCTGCTGGGGAAATTATCCAAAGTTCTCAGGAAAAGTTCTTGTCTCATGACAACTGTCAGCAAAGTTTGACTAATGCTATGAAGACAATGAGTATAGTTGATAGCTCAACTATACTTTCTGAAATAGTAACAGAGGAAGTGGTGATTCCCAGTGCTCAGGAATTGTCTCAAAAAGTGTATAGATATTTATTTGATCATGAATTAAATACACGCGCCAAGCAATACTGTACAGGTTGTTCTACTGGAAATAAAAAACAGGAGGCACACTTGACTGGGTGTTTGGTGTCTTTTGAGGACAAGTCGCGATTATATGGTAATGCTGCACATCTCAGAATAAGTGGTCCCCGACTGTTTGAAGCTTGTCAGTTCAATGCCAATTATTATGGCCAAGAAAAATATGTCAGCTCAGCGATTTTGACGGAAATATTGGCAAAAACTCAAGTTAACTTGATCTCTTCTGTATCCAAAATCAAGTATGAACATGAATACGGTTACCTCATGGTAATGTAATGTAATGTAACATACAGCATTGGTACATAACATGCAGGAGCTCAGTTTACTTCATCAATGTTATAAGTTAATGGTAAGGTATATGGGTTAGTAAGTACCGGTATTGATTTGTGTTTTTGATATACAACATGATATATGTAGGAGCTTATTTTAGAGACAAAGTTGAATCATACCAGTCAAAATAGAATTAATGTATGGAGCAAATATGGGACTATATACTCCCAGGTATATATATATAATTAATGAGTGATACGTTGGTACTACTTGTCTGTGCGCATGATTTTCTATGACGTCACACATAACATTTTCCTCCAGTATATAAGCTCCAGCCGTTAAACTAACGGTCAATTGGCTTCATATCCTCGGACAGCATACACCACGCTGGGTGGTGCTGGAAATTTTAAACGGTTTTATCCGTTTTTCCAAATTAATACGGTGTCGAACCTATCATTATGGGTAGGAAAGGAACAACTGGCGGCACACAAAGGTCCAAGACCAAGAAGTTGCCTAAAAAACCAGGAAATATAGCCGATTCTAGGATTTCGAACGGTGCAGACTCCAATGGGGGTGGTCAAGGACCATCTTCCCCAACTGCTACTGGGGTTTCATTGGATCTGCCTGTTGACCAGACGTATATCGGGGAGCTGGAAGAACGGACCACTCGTATGAAGCAGCAACTTGAAAATATCCGGTCTTTATTGGAAGACCAGGCGGTTAAACGGACATGTGCTTCGGCAGCGGCTGGCGAGACAGAGACGGGTCGTACACGTGGTGGTGTTGACAAACATTCCATAGACAATACGGTAACCAGGCAACGGGGGCAGGGCCGGCAGCGCTCGCCTGACTACCAGGGTCTCCACGGCGACAGGAAAGGACGTCGCCATCTTGGATCTTCGAGTAGATCGTCTTCATACCGTAGTATTTCGACGGATTCATCTGATTCTATTAGGACTAATGCCTCATGGAACGGTCGTCGACATGCTACAAAGTCTAGAGGTACGTTTGACCAAAGAAATTTCTTGAAAAAGGGTGAAAAAGTGGATAGTATCGAGAAACTGCTGCTCGTTAACATCAGGATGATAAGACAGTTGATAGAGGAGGGTGAGGATGTTTTCGAGGTGGTTAAGCATATCGAAGTTCTAGTGGAAAAATCCTCTACCAGAATATATACTTTGAGAGCTCTGGTAGCTTACGATTCATCGGTAAAAAACAGAGCTAATGTTGAAGGTATTGAATCGTTTGGTGATGTTAAAAGTGAGGATATTCTTAGGCACCTGTCTTATGACGGAACGGTGCAAGCTCAGAAGGCGGGTGGGGCTAAGCCTAAGTCGTTCAAGTCTAAACAATCCAACCGAACCTGTTATGCTTTCAACAGGGCTGAAGGTTGCAGGGAAGACCCGTGCAGGTATCGTCACATTTGTGAGGTTTGTAGCATGTCAAACCATGGCAAAGACAAATGTCAAAAGAACAAAAAAGACTAGGAAATTTCACTTAGGCAAGGTCCTACATTAGATTCTGATATTTTGATGCCTGATTTTAGTGTAGTATGTGTGGTAGATCTTCCTGAGCCTCCCGTTCCAATCATTTCGGGTGAAAATAATGAAAATGATGTGAATATCTCTTGTAATGTTAGCAAGAATATTTTTATGTCTTATAGTGGCCCAGTACAGGGCGAGTTTGAACCACTGTTTACGGTGGAGTGTGTTAATAGGCCTAGCATCAGGGTCTATGATAGTTGCGTCAATGGTGTATGTGAGTGTGAGCATTTCATTTATGGTAGGAAAGCTTAAATTTTACCATGTAGACTGGCTAGTTTTTTGAGACAGTCAGATATTATTAATATAAATCAGACAGAATCTGATTTTCTATGGTGTGGGTTTACTGAGGGTTTCAAAATAGTTGACCCAGGTTGTGATACAACATATGATTGTAAAAATTATAAGTCTATTTTAGAGGATAGATTTTATAACGAGATGTGTGGTATTATTGAGGAAGAGTTAGCCCAGGGCTTGGTTACGAAGACAAATGTCAAACCCAGGTGTATCCATTCTTTAGGCGGTGTGGAGAAGTCTAATGGTAAATTAAGACCTATCACTGACTGTAGCATGCCAGGGGATATTTCTATTAATAATTTTATGAGCACAACGTCCAAAAGCTTCTCGTATAACTCTACTAACACTGTTACTTGTCAACTTGATAAAAATGACTTTATGTGTGTGGTGGATTTGAAATCTGCTTATAGAAGTATTAATGTTTATGGTCCACATGTGGGCTATCAAGGTTTCAGGTGGAATTCTGGTAATGGAGATGAGTTTTTTGAGAGTAACTGTTTGACATTTGGTCTAAAGTGTGCCCCATATATATTTAGTAGAATATCTGATTTTTTGACTGCGATTGCTAAATTTTATGGTGTAGATAGGATAGTAAACCTCCTAGATGATTTTATTATCATAGCTCAGACTGAAGAGGAGTGTTTACGTAAGAGAAATATCCTCATTGAGTGTATGGAATATTTAGGGTTCGTTGTGTCGAAAGAGAAGGTGACTGAGCCCAGCCAGGTGTGTATTTTTCTAGGTACAACCATTGATTCTACGTGTATGGAGTTGTCGCTACCACAGAAGAAGCTAGATAAAATGAGCCTAGCAATAGACGAGTGTTCGGGTAAAAAATTTGTATCTAAAAAGACATTACAGAAGATTGGTGGTTTAATGTCTTTCTGTTCCCAGGTAGTACGTGGTGGTAGAACTTTCAGCAGAAGATTGTTCGATCTTTGTGCAAAGGCCAGGAATAAGGGTGTTATTAAACTTAATGAGGAAACCCAAAATGACCTGCTTTGGTGGAGGGATTTCTGTAGGATTTTTAATTGTAAAAATATCATTTTGAATGATAATGAATGTACTCCTATGTATTCCGACTCATCTATACAAGGCTTTGGTGCCTGGTTTGGTAAAGATTATTTGTATGATACTTGGAATGATTCTAATCCTATGTTGGGCTGTAGGGATCATTTTGTTCATGCCCCTAAGCTTGATAATCTAAAAATCCACCACAGGAATATAAACGTATACGAACTCTACCCTGTTATGGTGGGCTTAAAGCGCTGGGTGAAGAAGTTTAGTAACACTAGAGTTCATTGTATCACGGATAACATGCAGGTCTTGGCTATGTTAAATACCGGTAGATCCAAGAATAAATTGTGCATGTCCTGGCTGAGAGAAATTTTTTGGCTATGTTTTGTTCATAACATTGAAATATACTCCACATATATTAGGTCTGAGGAAAATATTTTAGCGGACCATTTGTCTAGGCTAAATTACAGGGGTGTTCCTAAGAAATGTGAAGATGTCTTGACTGAATATAGCATGTGCTGTTATGATTGCAGACCTCAAGGAGTTGGAGAGGAGAAGGAAAAAATTCTTATATAGGGGTGTGGCTGATTCTACTCGTAGAACTCGTAGGCAGCAACTTAGTAGGTACAAAAAATTTTGTAAAAGGTTTAATTTTACCCCTTTTCCTTGTTCTCCGTCTCAAGCTTCTTTGTATTGTGTGTATCTGTCTGATTTTATGAAACCTATTTCAGTCAAGAATTATTTATCTGCTATATGGTATTACCAGAAATTAAAGGGTTATTTGGATTATAGTACTAACTTAGTGGTTAAAAAAACCCTTGATGGGATAGAGAGGCTGTGTAAAGGGTCTGGTAGTACAACCTACCCTCTGAGTCCTAGAGATATGGTGCAAATTAAATCCAAACTGAACTTCAGTCTTCTGGAAGATGTGGTATTTTGGTCTGCTATTTTGCTATGTTACAGGGGTGTATTCAGGATTGGTCATGTAGTCCAGTCCCCCCATAACTTATTGAGGAGGGATGTTAAAGTTTCTTCTGATTGTATAGAAATCAGAGTTAATTCTTCTAAAACGGACCAGTTTGGCAAGTCTCCTTATGTTGTGTATCTAAAAAGAGATGACAGTTCTGACTTGTGCCCGGCTAGGTATATTAACATGTGTGTTAGAGCCTGTAATTATAACAGGTTTCTATTTTCTTTTCAATCTAAACCGTTGCAATATAACTATGTGAATACGAGGTTAAAAGCTATTGCTTTTCAATGTGGTTTGTCAGTTAACATTTCAAGTCATTCTCTTAGGCACGGTGGTGCTACCCTGTTAAAAAATTCAGGCTTGAGTGTTCATGATATTATGAGGCGAGCGAATTGGAAATCTAATGCTGTTTTTAAATATCTACATGAGTCAAAGGATAGCTTGCTGGCTTTAGATGTAATGTTCTGAATTTTTATTATGGAATGTGTTACATTGTGTTTGGCGGTTGTTGGCATGTATAGGATTGGTATTGACAAAATCAATTCTCACCAAACTCAATGTCTCCTTATTATTCCATATTTATTATTATAACATGTCTATTAATATAACGATATAGTTATTATTATTACCGGTACTCCGGATCAACACATTAACTTATGGGACTATATACTCCCAGGTATATATATATATATATAATTAATGAGTGATACGTTGGTACTACTTGTCTGTGCGCATGATTTTCTATGACGTCACACATAACATTTTCCTCCAGTATATAAGCTCCAGCCGTTGAACTAACGGTCAATTGGCTTCATATCCTCGGACAGCATACACCACACTGGGTGGTGCTGGAAATTTTAAACTTTACTGTATATTGTATTTCTGTATATTACTATTATATTGTATTATATTGTTATTCTATATATTGCTATGTTTTTGTTTCATATTGTAAATTATTGTCTTATTTAATAAAGGCATGTATAGGATTGGTATTGACAAAATCAATTCTCACCAAACTCAATGTCTCCTTATTATTCCATATTTATTATTATAACATGTCTATTAATATAACGATATAGTTATTATTATTTACGGTACTCCGGATCAACACATTAACTTATATATATATAACTTGGGTTAGTATTGTCAACGGACGGTTACATGTGGTGAAGTGAATGTACACGGAATCCAGGGAAGTTCAGTTGTTCCTTTTATTGCATAGCTGACATGAGTGTTTCATAAAGGTGGTAACAATGATAACACTCGCCAAGATCTAAGCTCTGCCTCCGATCCTATAGCTCAACCTGTCGTAGGTTCTAGGTATAGGTGTAAGGTGTAAGTTGGGAAAGATGATTGGGAGCTGCTCAAGCTGCCTTTTATATGAAGGACTTGAGCAGCTCGCAGTGTTGTGAAATATTCTATACACATGGCTCAATGAAATAGGGACACGTGTCATAGGGAGAGATTGCCACCTGTGTGTTAATCATATTGATAACGATTGAGAGGAGATTGTGAAATATTCTCTCATTCCAAATATGGCATCACAGGTGGACCCCACATCCTCCAGCGGGGCTGTGTGGGTGTAGATATGATTGGAATGTTATTACATCTGTCTACATTATGTCACAGAGCCTCATGGAGGAAATGTGTTTGTGGTGACTAAAGGATCCTGGTTCCTGTTGAGGAATGCAGGACATTGTTGAGTATGGATCGTGAGCATAGCTTGGGTTTTATATGGCGAAGAAATTAGTAAATATGAAAAATAATAATAATACCCAGAATGGTCCATTGACAAATCCCCACATTCCTACTCGTCTCTGCACGAGTGTAAAGGGAGAAAAATAAGTAGAAAAGATGAGGCTTTGCCAAGTCCATTGACGATTATGGGTGTTATTATGCAAATACTGGGTTTTGTGAAAAACCTGATGGGTTTGACATTATATGCAGTATAAAAAAGGTTCCTTTATGGAATTACAAAAATAAAGTTTTTGTGTGGATCAAGTGACTTAATGTATATATATACAGGTTTTAAATGCCGGGATATGTACAATGCTTAAAATATAAATGTACCGGTATGTTATCGTGGGAAAATGAAAAAAAAAATTTCTGATTTGATAACATGTTGGTTTTATGCAATAATACACAATGAAGTATATCCAGATGAAAATTAACCAAGTTTGGTGATTCTTGGTATTGTGGGGTCAACAATCAACACAAGGGTGATGAGTTTTTGGCTCCACATTACCAAGGCTCATAGCTGAGGTTGTGTAGGGTCTGCTGCACAGTCGGGTATACGGTATGAGTCAAGGTAGTATTTAGTTTTACTGTTGACTAGAACATGGTAATTTTCACGAAAATATACAAAAATGTTATGTATACAACCTGTTGATTATGGATAACTAATTTAACTAAAACTCATAAATACATGTCATAGTTGAGCTTGAAAGTAAAACAATGGTGAAGGTGATGAACTTTATAGTGCCTAGAGGTAAACCAGAAGGCCATTTTGGTCTTAGTCTCATAATGTTCATCGAAGGAAAAGAATCTTAAGTTAATATATACATTGGCCTAAAGAAAAACAGGCTTTTTAAAGAATCCAGTGAAAAAGGATTTGACATGCTGAGGGAAAAGAAAAAAAAGATTTTACATTCTCAGAGAACAAGTAATACGTATAGGCGTGGGGGGTTGTTTACAATTGTGTCTTCATGGCTAGGTAGTACAAAAATTGAGTCTGTGAAATGTCTATTTGTGTGTTCTGAAATGTCGATTAGGGTGAATGCTGTTTGGGGGTAGGTTCTGATGTTCTTTGATGTTGAAATTCTTGAACCTGCCTTCAGCCTTACGATGGGTCCTGGATCTGATGGGCCTGAATTTTGAGATGGTAATGTCGGAAAAGTCTAAGTATACTGATGCTAAGTCACCAGCTGTGGCCACATCTGATCCGTCCTCTGAGGTGGTATCTGTCTCTGTGGTAGGGGTAGGTCGAGCTGGCATGGGTTTCCACATGGTTCTCGGCGGGGATCTCTGTCTGTTACCGCTTGGCCTAGGTTTGTTGTCATAAGCACAAGGGCACAGGAACCCATTTGGTTGATGGTAACAAGGTATGCAAAGTTTGGCAGCGGATACCTGCCCACTGATGTGGCGGCAATACTTATTGTTGTGCCTGTAGGTTGGGGCCTGGGTGTGCCAGGCCTGCAGGCTGCCGACACATAGGTTCCCCTGGGTGTTAGATGGGGCTTTCTAGCTGGCTCCCTCCACTGGCTGGTGGAAGTTGCTGCTGGGGCTCGGGGTCCGCGGCTGGTGGGGTTGGATTTTGCCTGACCTCTTCCCTCCTGCCTCTTCCTCCTGTCGCCTTCCTTGATGATGATTGCCCCGGCTCTTCTGTCTCCAGGGCTGGAGGGCCGACGGATGGTGGGGCTGCCAGGTCTCCAGAGGAGGGGTCTGTAGGGAAGAGAGCCATGAAAAACAAACCATTAACAGAGGTGTAAGATCCTGCTTGGGTCAGCTGGTGGCCTTGTCAATACAGGATAACCAATAAGTGCTATAAATTTCTGCTGTTCGACACATAATATTAATCTTGACAGAGCTCAATTTGATTGTAAGAACAGAACGCGGTAAGTGTAACTAAGCAAGCTTAGTTGGTTAATTTGTATCACGCTGGGTGGCAGTACCGAGCTGTCGCTTCACCGTGCTGAACCTGATTATTCAGATAAAAATCCTGAAAAATATTTCGAATCGTGGCCTAAAATTTCATGAAGGTGGTTGAAAGGTCTCGAAGAAGGTTTGAGTTTTGGCATTCCGGCATACGGTATGCTATTTGAATTTTGAGGGTGGGGGGTCGCGGATTTGAAATAAATTTTGAGTTTTGATGCCTATAGCCTTGGCCCTATATAAGATATGGGTGCCGGCTATCTTATCAGTAGTTACGCAAGATGGAGATCGTCCAAGGCGTTCTCCATTTTCCGGATGGTCGTGCGCTGTTGATTACAGTATTCATCAACGAGGACGGGACGTAAGTAATTTTGAATAAGTGGGCGTGTGAATTTATTTTGGAAAATTTTGAATTGCGAAATTTGTTTCGGGCTTTTTGGTAATTTCAATTTTGGATTTGTTTTTGTAGGATACATCAGGTCACCTACCTACTGCTGGCGCCTCAGGTGCCGGCAGTGAACGGGTTTTAGAAGAGACATGAGTAATCCCTTTTATCATAAAGCTAGGTTGTTTGCACGTGTTGATGTTGTTGTTTTCAGTCTATGTATCAAGTCAGAACGATCATGTGACCGAAACTTAATGGATATTTGCATATCACGAAGCTCTTTAAAAATGGCGACGCCGGGTCGCGACTGGCGCGAAAATTTTGTGCAGACGTTGTGACTGCGTCTATGGTTGTGGAAAGGTCTTGCGTCGTCATTGATAAGATCTAGTGATGTGCAAGGTGAAACAATGGCGGGATATTGTGATTTGTGGGCATGGTTTTATGTATTTAGGTCGGGATGGGGCCCTATAGGGGGTCCTTGGGGGGGTCTCGGGGATTTGCCGGATAGGAGGGGGATCCCCACATCAGCGTCTCAGGGCTATCCGGTCTGCTATGTAGCGCTGTTCAGCACCTGCCATCCCCACATAAGGGTGGTGGTACCGTCCAGTGTTGTCACCGGGCTTGTGGGCGCTGGGGAGAGTCCATTATGGGAGGAACCTCGGGGGGTGGCCGGTGGAGGTTGCTGAGGATGCTGAGCGTTCTCAACGATCCCCACATCAGCCGAAACTAATGGTTTTAAAATTTAAAAACCTACCATCCATGGTGTCAATGGCCCTCTCAGCCAGTGTAGGGTCGAATAAGTATAGGTCCTTAGGTGGCTGGGTTTCCCTGAGTTGTAGCAGGGCCATCTCTGCTGGAGTTGTCCCACTGGTGGAGGCCTTAGGGGCTTCCCGCCTGAGTAGGTCTTTTCTCCGTGTCAAAGGTGGCACTGGTTTGTAGCTGGCTGATAGTTCATATTCACTTGGTGTGAGTTGGAAGTCAGGCTGGTTTTCCTGTACAATGGCCGTGTGGGGTCTGGATCTGAGGATGATTGTGAGGGGGATGCGCCAGAGCAAAGGGCAACTGGGGTATCTCTCCAGCCTCACCGTCCTCAGTCTTCCACCAATGATCATTCTGATGTCTGACTTCCAATGCGCATCAAGATGACGGGCTAGGGGGAAAGTTAACCTGGGTGGTGCTAGTTTGGGTGCCAAGATGGATGCTGGCCAGAGGTTCCTTCCATACACCATTAGTCCCACTGGAAAGGCATATGTGTGCCCTCCAGAGTGTATCTTCAGCACGAATCTTGGGGTGCCGGTGGCGGGGTCCTGTCTGCCGTAGGGCCAATGCCTAAGACAGCGTCTCCCCGCCGCTTTGATGAATAGCAAGCTGAGGATGATGCCTAGGAAGGCAATCATGGAATCATACCTTCCTGGCATTTGAATCCAGTCAGGTGTAGTGATCTCCTGGGGTGTGGTCCGCGTAGGCCAATTTTGGTTGGTGTTCTTAATCATTTCTTTAAGCTTGTTCCAAGATGCTGCGTCAGCCATCGTTGTTCGACTGTGAATGGTCACTAATTGGGCTAAGTATGCCACGCGCATGTGTACACGGCACGTGACCAGGCAGCACAAGATGGCGATGGTTGGCGACAACAAGTGTAACCAAGGGGAAAACTCCAGGTGATATCCTAGATGTATGAGTGAGTTGGTGCTCAGGATGGATGACTTATCATGAATTTTGGTGGCAGCGCCTTTTAGGTTCAAAATGTCCTTAAATAGGGGTAGAAATTTTTGGTTGTGAAGGCGCTTTAGGCGCTGAAAATTTGGTAGGTCTAGGTGGGTCGGGGTGGTTGCTATGGTTACTCCTGATATGTTGTTTGGCGGGTTACCAAAATGCCGCCATAGTGGTAAATTGACAGGCACTTTGGCAATGGGTTCTAGAGTAAAGTTTTGGGCGCAGGATAGATCGGAATTAATCATTATCGTGCCTCTGTTTTTAAGAGAACAGAGGCATGGCACTGAAATAATAGAGTAGGCTGCATTTTTGATCTCGATTTGGCCTGAGTTTGAGCATTGCATTATTGAAGGTGAAAAACTAGTGATCAGCATGTAGGAGCTTTGGGAGATGGGTTTAGCAATGTTGGGAATTGGTGCTGTCATGTGTGCTCGAAAATTGCAGGTGTTATGTACAGCGTCAGGTAGATCTAAAAATAGGGATAAGCTGCAGGTGAGGTACCTAGGAGATAACATGGGCAGGGGCAGGTTGCATGTTATAAAAACATCTACGTCACAAAGATCTAAGTCGGAGTGGTCCAGTTCAATGTAGTGTGACTGGGACACAGACATAGCTATATAATTAGGCAAAGGCTGTATCTGTGTAAACCCAGTAGTGTTTACATTGGTGGTGTCAAATGGGACTGGGAAGGCCTCCGCTCTATATATGGAGTAGATGTTGTCTCCCAGTCCTATGGGTATAGGCACTGTGATGTAAAGTTTGTTTTGGTTCTGCCAGTGCACGTGCACTCTCCTTTTGTAATAGAAACCGGTGGGTACATTAAGAATAGTGATACCCTTATTGGCTTCATACAAGGAGCTTGATAGATTATTAAGTCCATCTTCCATAACTTTATGGGGAATTAATTTTGGAGGTAGCTCACCTTCCGTTAGAGTGGTTAGTGAGTCCAGAAGGATGTCTAAATCATTTTGCAGGTTCATTAGTACTTCAATCTGAGAGTTAGCAGCGGTGAATAACATCGAATGATAGGTGTCTTGTCTGCTCTGTTGTTCCAGGTTGAATAAGATATTTGATACATTCTTACTCAAGAGTTGGAGGTTGGAACTGAGCAGGGCCAAGGCGTCATCTGTGTTATTTTGCATGCTGGAGAAGATGCTCAGAGATTGATAATTAAATTCAGAAATGTTTAAGAGAAAATGTGTGGCTAATTCTACCACATGCATTTTAGTAGCTAGGGTTTTCTCTAAGTCGGATATTTCGGAATTCAACAAGTCTACTTCAGGTTGCGTGCTCAAGCCAATTGATGCTCTTAAAATATCGCCTACGATCTGTCCTGGGGCACCTCTGGGTGTTCTCGTTTGGGGATGTTCCAAAAATTTTATTAACAGGGCTAAAGATTTTTGAGATTTTTGGTAGAGATTTGCCAAAATTAGGTCTTAAGTTTGGGCGGTTTCCAAGATAAAATTTGGGGCATTTTTGCTGACTAGGGAGGTTAATTTGTCCGGTCGCTGCAAGGATTGATTGAAGGATAGGTCTAAAGCGAAAACTAATGGGTAATCCATATATCCTGAGATCATTTTCTGGGGTATTTTAGTGAATAGAACACCATAGTTTGGCCTGAAGATGGTCTCTTCTTTGGTTACAAAATCCTGTGCTCCTGACTGTTGGGTCTGGGCGCACATAATTAGGAAGAGTGCTGCCAAGGAGGCTGCCATCCTAAAAATAGAAATTTAGATAAGTTTATGAGAAAAGGATTATATGAGACTGAGATAGGACTGTTGTCCGGGGTGAGATGGGTCATTTTTAAGGGTTTTGGGTTGGGGATTTGGCTTTGTGTGAGGTATGTTTGTGTAGATTGGGCGGTGGGTGTCCTATACATATGGGGGGGGGGGTCGCTTGGTTGTGTGCGGTGTGAATGTGGCGCTTTGGGGCGTGTTATTTAAAGGTTATCAGGTTGCTAGGCTGATATCTTAACTAGCAAGGATGTCTCCATCTTAGTCATGTAAAGAAAAAAAAAAATTCTAGTGAGAAGAGAGAAAAAAAGAATTGTAGGAAAGTAATTGATTTTTAACGTTGTACATGTGTAGGGGGGGGGGGAGAAATGGGTCAATTCAGGGCTGATAGCTTTTAACTGTGTAAGTGGGAGTATCTAGCCATCTCAAACGCTGCCAGCTGGGTCTGAAGATTTGTTGATTGGATTATGACATTGTATCTGCCAATACCTGTTTCATATCTTGGTAGCTCTTTAAGTGGTTTCTCTGAGGTAATCAGAGTTCTGGCACATAGGAGTGCTATATAGCTTGATGTTTCCTCACTGAATCTGTCCCACAATGGGACTGTGGGGAAATCTTTGCATAGGTCGAATATCATGGCCTTGGTGGCCGATAATACAATTGGGTCTTGTAGGGTGAGCTCTTTTTGAACTGTTTTGTTGTTTAGGTATACACCTAAGTCTTCGCTGGATATACGTTTGATCATGTCTTTGTGCTCCATGATAGTTATTCTGATCTCGAACAGATCCATGGCCTTACTTTTGATGCCGTTTGGGCCTAAAAGACTGTGGATGGTTCACCCTCAGTTGGCTCCATGTCTAACTTCTGGGGCTCTAAGGCTGTTGTGAATAATAAGAAAAAGGTTTGATAGGTTTGTTGTTTGACTAAGATAGATGAATGGGCTGATGGGGGGTTTTGTCAAGAGGTTGATAACTAAGGTAATGAAAGGTCAGGCTGCCATACATGGTTTTGAGAAAGGACTGCAAATTCAACTATTGCATTTTACAAAGCACTCTGGGCGCACACTACCATTGGCATGTAATGGGTATCTGGGCAACATGATGGTAGATTCCATCAGTCATGCTAGAACGATTGATGACGCTACTAATGGACACATAAGACCGATCCTACCTGGGCTTCTTGCATGGCAGTCCCGACACTTGGGTCCTGTGGTCTCCGGATGCTTGCTCCATAGTGGCTGGATGTGGTGAGTTTGGTGTATTTGATAAGAGTGGTTAAGGTGGGGGTGGTGTGAGGCTTATAAGCACTTCATGAGGTTGGCTAATTCCTCATTACATGCCTCCCGATAAGGTATGTCTCACCCATATGTGGCACGGGGCCTAGCTATTGGTTGGTTTGCATACACCTGATCATCGTGATATGCAAATTTAATGGACCTTTATGGGGTGCGGATGATCATTGGATGATCTGAATATTGTAGTTATGAAAGGGGGGTTGATGGTTGTGGTGCTGAGATAAGTCAGCCTGCCGGGGTGCACTTGTTCCTGTTGTGATAACACAGCAGGGAGCTGTGCTGAATATTTTGATTAAGTGTCTCACCAAACATTCCAGTGCTGATGGTAAACAGAGGCATAAACATGGATCAGGATGTCTAGGTGCTGCTCTCCTACAATAGGTGGTCATTTGGTAATACTTTAGGGTATAGAGGAGCCCTGAGCTTGTAACAAACCGGCGCATGCGTGTTCCTAAGATTAGGATCCACGAACCGAGAATACGCTGTGACCTTGGGTAATTTATGTGGCGTGCCAACCTTAATCAATCATTATATGACTGTCTGAGTCTCAAACCCTAGATAAAATTCTTGACAATGTCCCATCAGTAAAAGTAAGCCAGAAGGCCTTTTGGGGTTTGTGTAGAAATTTTGATGTTAAAGGTAATTGGTATGTGGTTTGGATGATAAAAAAATAAAAAAAAATAAATGATGAGAAAAAGAAAATTTGTGGGGAATAACATCATTGCACGAAATAACACATGGCCAAAACTGCCACCGGTTGGAGGTGAAGGTGGAGAGGTGTGTGTGAATGTGGGGGCGTTAAGGTGGGTGTTTTGGGGGGGAGAGAGAAAAAAAAAAAAGGATTGTGTGTTTTCTGCAAATCTACTTCTTTTTTGTGGACTTCTTCTTTGTCTTCTTTTTTGGGGAAGGGGCAGAGGTGACAAGTCCTTTCTTTGCAGGTCGTCTTCTTTTCTTTTTGACTGCGGGGGATTCTGGTTCACCAATGTGGGTGGAATCTAGATCAGGGTCATACAAGGTGTTAACTGGCCCAGACTGCAGTCTTTTGATCACAGCCTTGGCGCTAGCCTTGGTGATTGGTCTCCTTAATCTAGATACATGTATTGATTTTTTCAATACTTTACCATCCTGTAGCCTTTTTAATTTTGCAGTTACTGGTGAGGTCATTTTCATTATGATATATGGTCCACTATAGGTGGCCTGCAGCTTTTTGCTCGTTTGTTTGACCAACAGGTTAGGTATGTGTAAATACACAAGCTGACCTGTGTTGTAGGTGCATGGAGAAGCAGTGGCGTCATGTCTGGCTTTCATCTTTTTATGGTATTTGACCATGCTCTCAGCTGCCTTAAGTTGGATGTCATCTCTTAAACTGAGTAAGGCGGTAACCAATTTTTCCTTGTCTTTGATCTCTTCAGTTTGTTGGACCAATGAGAGGGAGGACTCAGTTGGGAGATGTGTTTGTTTTCCAAATACTAAAAGACTGGGTGAGTATCCTAGCACGCTGTATACAGTGTTGTTTATACTGAATGCTATAGCCTGTAGGAAAGTCGACCAATGTTTCTGTGATTTGGAGACAAAGGCTCTGAGTGAAGATTCTATTGTTTGATGTTGACGCTCACATAGACCTTGTGATTTTGACCAATGTGCACTCCCTGTCACATGTTTGATGCCGAATTTGTCACAAAAAGATGTAAAATATTTGGACACATACTGTTGTGCGTTATCTGTGTTCAGGACTGATGGGGATCCAAAAACACAAATAACCCTTTGGAAAAATCCTAGCGCTACTTCGGCGCTGGTGTTATCCTTTGTGGCCCAAACAGTGATGTGCCTGGTAGCATGATCTGTGACAACATGGATAAATGAGGATCCATCCACAGCAGGTGTGAAAGGACCGATGGTGTCCATGGTAAGGTGAGTGTAGGCCGTAAAAACAGGGTCTCTCAGGGTCATTGGGGTTCTCAGGTGTTTTGGTCTTTTCTTTGTTGTGAGACATGTGTGGCAAGTGCCACAGTAGTCGAAAACATGTTTGAACATGGAACGCCAATAATACCTGGATCTGATTGCTGCATACGTTTTAGTGGGACCAAGGTGTCCTCCTAATGGTGAGCAGTGTGTGGCCTCAATTAGTGATTCTGCCCATTTTTCTGGTATCACTATTTGTAGTGTAGGCTCTAAACTGTCTCCATAGGTTGATTTGGTGATCCTGAATAAAACTTCGTCTAAAATCATGAACTGGTCATGGTTTAGCAGTATCTGTTTGCTAAGGCTGGGGTCCTCTGGTAATTCACCCTTATTGATGTATGACAGCATGGAGTTTGAGAAAACATCCTCCTGCTGTGCCTGTATCAGTGTCTCCCTGGATGGGGTTAGGGAGTGGTGTTTACATAGCTGGCTTATCGCTCGTTCAGCCATGGGTAGCACTTTGTGTGATAGCTTAGCCCTTCTGGTATTAGCTAATTTCACTGATACTCTGGGTGACCTAGATTTTGGTGGTCGGCCCCTTGTTTTGGTCTTGGTGTCCTTGACCTTAGTGGGGCGGGTCTGTTTACTTCTGGTTGATTTGCTGGGCTGAGGGGGTGTGGCTAGGTCTGGTAACTTGGCTTTAGATCGAGTTAAAATGCACAGCTCGGGCACAGTTTGAATAGAGCTGAGTTTTTCTCTCTCAGAGCTACCTTTCTTGGCAATCACACCCTTTGGCTTCTTGGAAGTGCTACCCCAAATCTGTCCTCCTTTTAGTATGGACCTAGGTGGTCCCATGAGGACTGGATTTTTGGGAATTGGGTCATTTGATTTGAAGACTTTGGTCATGGTAATGTCGGAGAATTTGACTGATTTAGGAGGTAGTATTATTTTACCTTGAGACCTGATTGGAATTGGGTCATCAGAGCCGGGCGGATATTTCCTCCTGGAGAGAAAGTCTGCCACGATATTGGCTCTGCCTTGCAGGTACCTGACTTCAAAGTCGTAGGACATGACTGTGTCGACCCACCTGGCTAACCTTCCATTGGTTATATTTTCCTTTTTGTTGAAAAGGGAAACCAGGGCGGTGTGGTCCGAGTATACTTTGAAGTGAGTTCCATCCACATAATGGTGGAACTTTTTGACTGCAAAAACTATTCCCAACAGTTCTTTATCAGTTATCCCATACCTAGACTCTTGAGGTGTCAAACCTCTTCCTGCAAATTCAATCGGTCTATAGAAACCATAGTCATCTACCTGAGTGATTACAGCTCCTAAGCTGTAGTTGCTTGAGTCGGTGAAGATGACAAAAGGTCTCTTATAGTCTGGGAATTTCAGCACAGCATCAGTACAGATAGCAGCTTTAATTTTTTCAAAGGCTCTCTGACACTCAGTGGTCCATTTAAAGGTGCTTTTTGTCGCCTCATAAAGGGGCTTCATGACATGAGCAAAACCTCTGATGAACCTTTTGTAAAACTGCGCCATACCATTGAAACATCTAAGATCATGGATGTTTTTAGGTGGGGGGAAGGTTTTGACAGGTCCTATTTTGTCCGGGGATGGTGACAAACCATGCTGGTCTACATTGAAACCCAAAAATTCCATTTTGGTAGTTCCAAATTCGCATTTTTCTGATTTCAGTTTGATGTTTCCTCTGATAAAAAGTTTTAAAACCTTGTCCAGATCTTGTAAGTGCCTTTCCCACGTGGGGCTGTAAATGGCCACATCGTCCACATATGCTACAGCATTTTTATACTTGCATTTCATGAGGAGTTGTACCATTACATTCATAAAGGATAGGCCTGAAGTTTTGAGTCCCATAGGGAGAACTTTGGCCATGTATCTCGTGCCATTAGCAGAGAAAGTGGTAAGTGGCCTAGATTCTTCTGCTAGGGGAATCTGGTGGTAGGCGCTGTAGACATCCAATTTGGAAAAATATTTGGCGCCCGTTCTGCCTATCTGCTGCATGAGGTCGTCAGCTCTGGGGAATGAGTAAGAGAAAGTCTTTAAATTCTCATTTACCCATCTGTAGTCAACTACAATTCTCCAACCAGAGGCTACTGACCTGTCACCTTGTGGTTTCGGCACTAAAAAGGCGGGTGAGTTCCACTCACAGGGTTTGGTACACTCTTCTATTATCCCCTGTTCTAAATGTTTTTTCAGGAGTTCCCTTTGAAAAATTTCTTTGTGAGGGGACATCCTATACGACGGTCTGTTGCAGGGTTTGAAGTCTGGTTTTAATTCAAGTTTAACTTCATTTTCTACATTGAGACCTATGGCGCTTTCATTTAGGACAAAGGCTTGCCTATTGGCCTCAACAATGTTTTTGATCTGTTGCCTTTGAATTTCAGAGAGTTTTTCACAGATTTTATACTTCAAAGGTTCATTCCCTTTGGGGAGTTGGTCCATGGGATCCTCTCCACAATTGATTGGGAATAAGTCCTTTTCTGTTGTTACACTGTTGAGTGAATGGGCGCTATTGAGTGCACCAATGGGTACAGCCTTTTTGATGTTGAAAAGTCTAAATACACCGAGGTTCATGTGTCTTTTTATCTTGATGGGGAAGTCATTTGGGTTAGCTACTGTTACTGGTACTATTTTAAGGTCTGATCTAGGTTTAACTATTGCGTGCTTAATAAGTACCGGTAGGGTAGAACCTGAGTTCTCAGTCAATCCAGTTTTTCCCACAATGTTGCTATTCCCTATCACGACCGCATTGAAAGTGGCTTCAGTGTTTGGTGGAATATCAACATTTTTGTTTGCCCTGATGTAGTTGGGCGATGGGGGGGTCGGTCCAAAGGAAATTTTGGCTTTGTATTTGGTCATGAAATTTACTCCTAAAATTAGGGGATGGTTCAGCTCAGGTACCACATGGAATCTGGATCTGAATTCATGGCCACCAATGAGGAATGTTACAGTCATGGAGTGATTTACTTGGATGGGTGTTTTATCAGCCAATAAAACTGTCAGTCGCGCGCGTCTCCCGTGTCTGAAATTTGGAGTGTTCGCGATTTTGTCAGCCATTTTTTGGCTAATAAAAGAAAGTGAGGCGCCGGAGTCAACAAGAGCTCTATACAAGTGGTTATTTATGTCTACAGAAACTGCACCCTTGGTTAATTCTGTATCAACGTAAATGGCCTTACCTTGCTGCCCATGCTGCTCGGATTTGATCCTCAGTTTCAGGATTGAAGTCCTCTGGCTCTGGTCCTCATACTCGTCCTCGTCATCACTGGAGTCTGAATTCTCATTGGTGTTTAAGAAGTTGGTATAATTCAAACTGAATGATTGGGAGTCTACTGAATTCATTTCTGCATCAGCGTCTCGAGAAGTGTCCTTGGATAATTTGATGGTCGTGGTCCGGGTGGGGTCGGGGTCACTAGGTGCTTGAGTGCCTTCCCCTGATCCCTATTCATCTTGTGTGTTATTGGGGCTGTCATTGTCGGCCTCAGACTGAGACCCTGAATGGCTTCTGGAGTAGTTCCTGCCTGGGGTTGGATCTCTGGATTTCTTCAATGACTGTTGTACCCAATTGTCTGGGATGGTGAAGTCAGCTGGGACCATGAAGGAGACATTTTTATTGTTATTTGGCTGTCCAGCAACTGGTATGAAGACAAAACTTTTGTTGCTATCGGAGGATCTTGACCTTTGTTCTGATCTGTCTTTTGACCTATCTCTTCCTGGGGACTTATAGTCAGATCTATTTTTGGAATTAGATCTGTAGTCTTTGGGATTGGATCTGTCTGAAGACTTGGACCTTCCTCTGTAACTGTTTTTGAATTTATTTTCATACTGTTTGTTGTAGTTACTACTGGGCAGTCTGTCTTCTTTCTTGTGGTCGCGCTGATATTTATCCTTCCTGGATCTGTTGTCATCCTTGTTGTAGCCTACTGCACATAACTCTGCTGAGCTATTCTGAGCAATTTTTATGGCCTCGAGGTTCAATTCTTGATTTATGGCTAATTCTTCAGCTTCCAGCAAGGTCTTGTGAGACTTAGCTACAACAACATTTTTCAGCTCGGGTCTGAGGCCATTTACAAGGTAGTCCACTTGTGAAGCCTCGTCCAGGCTGCTGTTGGACAACAACATGGTCATGTCTGCAAGGTAATCCTCAGTGGTTTCATTTGGCTTTTGTTTCCTGGCTCTGTATCCCTTGAGGATGGTACTGAGGTCGGGAGTGCCAAATCTCGCCAAGAAAGCTTCATAGACGGCGTCATTGTTTTGCATGATGGGTTTGTCCATTATGTTGCTGAAAAACCACTGAGCTGCCCTCCCTTTGAGAAAAGTGTACAGGCAAGTTGCATGTAGGTCAGGCCTCTTGGCATGCACATTCCTTATGAAGAACTTAAATTCAGTCAGAAATTTTGCTGCAGACCTGTAGGGCGTCGGTTTATCAAAAGGTTCAGGCTTGTTGAATGAGCCTAACTGGGCAGATGTGAGCTTGTCGCTGTCCATTCTACTAGGGGAAAATCTGGTGTACTCAGCGCCATGGTATCCTCCCTGGTGCACTACCGGTGTGGAGTGTGCTATATGATCATACCTAGGAGGATATGGTAGTCCAGAGTGGTTGCTTGTTTGTCCTTGGGGACTGTAAACACCATTAACCACATGGCCACCGTGTTGCTTTGGATTAGGCGCTGTGTTACAAGATGTTGTCGCCCCCTGGTGGGTGTTTGGTGCACTAGCTGTTGGAGATTGGTGCAGTGCGTGTGATGCTGTGTATTGGTTGTCTTTGAAAGCATGTGGTGGGCTCATCCCTGCTCCTGTCATGTCATTGTGGCTGGTGCTGTAGTCAGGTGCCGTGGGGTAAGGAGGAGTGGATTGTGCATGCCCTGAATTGCCTTGGGCGCCGGTGGCGGTTTGGTTGGGGTTGGTGGCGTCAGCACTGTTGGAATGGCTTTGAATGGCCCTCATTAGGTCAAGCCTCATTGAGTCCATGTTTTTGCTTAGCTGGTCAGTCATTTGATATGTGAAATCCTCGGATCTTCTGAGAACTTCCATATTGCCTTGTTCTGCCTGCCTGAAGTTGTGGGCGGTGTTGCATTCCATATTCTCCTTCCAGCGTTCCATGTCATCTAACCTGAGGTGTACTCTAGCCAACTGATCTGAGTGTTCTTGTCCATGATTTTTAATTTCAGTGGATAGGGTGCTCACGTGTTTGGCTAATAGCTCAGAGAGAGACTCACTGACAGCGTTAGTGCAGTCCCTGACAAGACTTCTCCTCATGTCCTCCTGGTCATACTGAGGGGGCTGGCCTCGGGACATTGCCATATTGGGTCGGCGGGGAAAGGTTACTTCAGTATCTTCTTCAGGTGAACCGATAAGGTGAGGTGAGTTGTAAGGCGTCCTGTTGCCTCTATTGAGTAGCGGGGTTGTAGCTACGAGATGAGATCTGCTTGTAGCTCCGTCCACACTTCTCAGTAGTCTGTAACCAGTGGGGGTTCTTCTTCTAAGAGGTGAACTTGATTGGGCCCTCCTTCTAAATCTAGAGGCTTGTCTGGATGGTGAGTCCACTGACCTGGTTCTAAGTGGCTGTGTAGGTGTGTACACAGGTGGGGGGTACAGGTCCTCCTCTTCAGATGTGGATTGGTATCGGTTTGGCTGGGTAATGGTAGGGTCAAGCCACTCATCCAATAGTCTATTAATGTTGAGTGAGAAGTTTGGATTGTCTCCTACCGGGTGTCCAGAGTCGTTATTGGAAACCCTGCCTACACCGTTTTCATAGGCTGCTCTCCACCTAGAAACTGCTGATCCGATTCTGTCTCTCCAGTAATCAGCGTCTAGGGAGGCGTCAGAGTCTGTGTCCACAACCACTGGCTCCTCACAAACTGGTAGTTTATGTGAAGTTACACCTGGATTAGTTTGTGCTGCAGATGCAGGTGCCCTAGGTGTTGTGGGTTGTGTGGGGGTGATGTCCTGGAGGGCGGCTTGAAGCTCTGGTGTTCTGTCCTCCAGGTGTGGGTCGAGGTACAAATGGCTCTGAGTATTGTCCACTGGTACTTCAGAGGTTGGGCTAGTTATACCAGAAAGTCTTAGTGGCGGTGAATTTACTTGCGAGTAACCAGGTAAGGTGATGTCTAATCCTGGTGCAGATAGTGATACTGGCGTACTGGTGTGTGCTCCAGTATTGTGATCCACTATTGTAGAGGAAAATTGCTCAATACCAGTACTCACAGGTTGTAATACGTGGGCCTGCAGTGCTATAGGTAAAACTGGATCCAATGTCAGGGCGTCTGGAGATGAAGTTTGCCTCTGGAGGGGATGTGTAGTATCACTTGTGGGTTGGTTGGGCGCGTCTAGCCCAGGTGATGTAAAGGTGCATTGTTTTGAAGCTGGCTCCTTAGGTGATGTCTCACTATTGCTCATGTTTAATGAGAGGTTGGTAGTGGGATATTCTTGGAGGGTTCATCCACCATCGTGTCAATGGACGGTTACATGTGGTGAAGTGAATGTACACGGAATCCAGGGAAGTTCAGTTGATCCTTTTATTGCATAGCTGACATGAGTGTTTCATAAAGGTGGTAACGATGATAACACTCGCCAAGATCTAAGCTCTGCCTCTGATCCTATAGCTCAACCTGTCGTAGGTTCTAGGTATAGGTGTAAGGTGTAAGTTGGGAGAGATGATTGGGAGCTGCTCAAGCTGCCTTTTATATGAAGGACTTGAGCAGCTCGCAGTGTTGTGAAATATTCTATACACGTGGCTCAATGAAATAGGGACACGTGTCATAGGGAGAGATTGCCACCTGTGTGTTAATCATATTGATGAGGATTGAGAGGAGATTGTGAAATATTCTCTCATTCCAAATATGGCATCACAGGTGGACCCCACATCCTCCAGCGGGGCTGTGTGGGTGTAGATATGATTGGAATGTTATTACATCCGTCTACATTATGTCACAGAGCCTCATGGAGGAGATGTGTTTGTGGTGACTAAAGGATCCTGGTTCCTGTTGAGGAATGCAGGACATTGTTGAGTATGGATCGTGAGCAGAGCTTGGGTTTTATATGGCGAAGAAATTAGTAAATATGAAAAATAATAATAATACCCAGAATGGTCCATTGACAGTATGTAGCGGTGTTGTAACTTGGTTAAGTATATATTGTTAAATATGATTGCACTAACAAATATGTAACTTGGGGTTAGGATGTAGAGGTATTGTAACTTGGTTTAGTATCTATATACTGTTGAATATGATTGCACTAGCAATATATATTACATGAGTAATATATTTCAAGCTATTTAAACCAACCAGAATATTAATATGCCTTATGTCTGAACATTATTTTTTGTATATGATATTACAAGAATGAATATTATACTTTATCTATTATCTTTGAGTTATCTTTGATTAAATTCATTTATGTAATAAATTGGTAAATTTTAAACTGTGTTTGTTAATCTATATAGGGAAACATTGATTGTATATGACATGATCATCATTATCATCAACATGATTTGGTGAAATTTCTTTGTTCATTTTCTCTAAATTAACCATTTCCAAAGTGTCTCGAAAAATACTGAAATAAGAAGGATTATGTTTGTTCCTAGCGTGATAAACAACAATAACCAAAATAACAACTACAACAACAAGAACAATAATTATTACAGTAGTAACTATAGTATAAACCGACCATGTATTTCTTTCTGGCAAAATTGTTGTTGTTTTTGTTGTTGGTGATGATGATGATGATGATGATGATGATGCTGACACTGTTGGTATTGTGGATTGAACAGTGGTCAAGGGATTGGGTGACACAGAAGAAGTGTCTTGTTTGTTTTTTGTAGTGAAAGCAGTAGTTGTATCTGCACTAATAGTAGTAGTAGTAGTCCTAGGTTTAGTGACAACCTTACTAGTGGTAGTAGTACTAAAAGTAGTACCGGTAGTAGCAGCAATAGTAGCAGCAATAGTAGTTGCAGTAGTAGTGGGACTACTAGTAGGAGTAGTAGTAACGGTAGTAGTAGTAGTAGTAGTACTAGTAGTAGTAGGAGGAGTAGTAGTAGGAGGAGTAGTAGAAGTAGGAACAGTAGTGGTGGTGCTGCTACCAATGACAATAGTACTAGATTTAAAAGTGGTATTAATTTCATAGCTAGGAGTGTTGGGGGTAGAGGCAGTGGTACTTGTTGTAGTATTAGAAGTAGTAATTAAATTTGTAGACATAGAAGTAGAAACAGGCGTAGTAGATGGGGTTTTACAGTCAGACAAAATTGTAAAACCAGGATTCACGGGTAGAGAGGAGCAGTTTATGTCAGTGTAGCGTACATCCAATAGTTCCAAAGCCTCAAATCTTTCATAAGATTTTTTGTTGTATTCAAATATGTAACACGTTTTAAAGTCCAGTTTTCAATAGTCATGGTTGTTGGGCATGTAGAGTTGATCAGGTCTTACCTTTCTACACATTATACTTAATGTTTCACTGTTACAAGTATATGAGAAACACATATCCTCCCTTCCTGCTGTTGATTTTAGGTGACAACAGTAAAATATGGTAAATAACCACATTTTAAAACATATTCCCTTCATGTTGAGTTGTAGCAGTGAGTGTTCTTAGTAAGAAGGTTGAATAAAAGAAGGGGGGCATTTTAGGTCAGCTCTGATTTTATAGCAAAAACAAAAAATCTATTAATTGACTAGTTAATCTAAACAGATAGTCAGACAAAGGCAAATATAGATTAACCTATAGCTATACTTATGCATATGCCTATATCTGTGTCCGTGTGACAGATAAAATTTATTTTACCGTAATCTCCCGCATATAAGACACATCTTATACATGAATTAGAGCCCCCAGCACCTTATAGGACCTCTTAAAGAAAGGGGTGCGTCTTATAGGCGGGGTACTTTTACTATACATTACTAAACCCTTTAAAAAAATCAAGCCCCAGTTTTGCCTTAGGGCATTCTTCTACTCGGGTGCGTCTTATACTTGAGATGAGTCTTATACGCAGGAGATTACTATAGTTCTGCCCCCTGGATTGCATTATTTAGCCTAAGTATAACTAAGTGCGGTGTTTCAAAAAACTGGTATCACCCCCTGGATTTCACTGTTTGAACTAAAGTTCAGCGCTGCTGCTGAGCGCATATCAAAGCGCCATCTGTCTTAAAAGTTATAAACTAGATAATTAGGATCGCGCAAAATCATTGATCGCATTGAATTAAAGAAATAAATAAAACTTCTTTTATGTTGAATTTAAGAACTAATATACATTTAGAATAGATTTAGATATTTTTATATTGAAAATTTCACTGTTTATTTAAATATAAAAGACATAAAATAGTATTTTCTGTTTGTGTTTTGAAGTCGCACGTTTTCATCTTACTGAACAGTGCGCAACAACACGTGAAACCGAACATGGAAAATGAGGAAAGTCAAGCAGAATTACTTTAATATGTCAGTCATACCGATATTCTTGCTGCTTTTAGGCGTCGAGGTAAATGCAAGATTATGTCAGGAGTGTCAGTGTAGAGGAATCTCAGTGAAATGTCGACGTTTGAGCATGATCGGGGTTCTTCGCCGCCAACTTGGTACAGATCAGGTTCACCGATTCAAATATTTGGATTTCAGAACGTGTACTATATCAAACTTTGAAAAGGCTCTACTTATGATTCCCTTGGTGTTTCCAAATGTATTAGAAGTGAACACTGAAAACACAAGAGTTAAATGTAGAAATGGAATTCATAAAGGTTTTGAAATACAATCTGACTGTGATAAACTTCCAAAGACCACTACAACCAGTGTATCTGAAAATGTCATCGATAACAACAACAACAACAACAACAACGATGGTGATGGTGGTGATGACGGCGGTAGTGTGCATTATACCACTGTAGGACTACCTGAAACTAACAACAACAACAACAACGGTGGTGGTGATGATGGTGATGGTGGTGTGCATTATACCACTGTAGACCTACCTGAAACTATCACTCCCTCAAAATACCCATCCAACAACAACAACAACAAGAATGATGATGATGATGATGATGATGATGATAACAATGATGGTGGTGGTAATCATGAAAAGACTGAACCTGGATTTATTAATACAGACCTTCCAACAAAGGTTGAGGATGTTGATGGTGTAGTTGAAGATAATTTCACGTCACCTAACATGACTTATTCCAAACAAACAAGACTTATTCTGCTTATAACAGTGCCATGTGGTAGTCTTGTGTTGATTATGTTTTGTTGTTGGTTGGGTGGAAAATTAAAACTATACTTTGAACTGAGAAAAGTATTAAGAAATAATCCTGCAGGAGTGATTAATATGGTATACAATGATCACTACCATGGCAATGTTCTTAAAGAAAACATGACCTTGGAAGAAAGGTAATATCCCTTTATTTTAACTAGTCTATACATTTTAAAACACTTTTTATGTTTTATATAAATATGATTGTAAGAAAATATATGACATAAATATTCTATCACTGTATTTATATAGGGGTGCACTATATTTATTTACTGCACTAAAATTTAATTTGTGTAAAACATGTATAATTTGTGTTGCTTGTTTTTTGATGTATTACAGACTAGCATTTGACAGAGAGGAAGAACAGGCGCGACAAAACCAACAAGATGCTAGCGCTCGTGCTCCCACCCCTCCTCCCAAGAATGGACCCACTTCCTATGCTTCAGCTGACACTGCCCGCACAACATATGAAACTATTCCTCCTGAGTGTTCTGTTAATGAAGAAGATGAAGCAACAGGTGAAGACAAAGACCAAACCATACCTAAACAAGTAGTTCTATCTCGTCGTACTTGTGCATATTCTGATGATTGTGACAGACCTAATCTTCAATTAAACCAAGATCAAGATCAAGATTCAGAACAAGACGTAGTGTTTGATCAGTCATTAATTGTAAAAAGACTCGTACAATACAAGACACACTTCCCTAGCCCGAAAATGTGTGTCTTGTGATCACAGCTCTGACCAATCTTCTTTTAAGGTAACTAAAGAAAAGGCAAAGAAAAAGGCAGCAAGGAAAAAAGATAAAGAAAATAACAAAGACTAGAGAAAAGTTAGGATCTGTAGAAAAGGGATTTATATATAACATCTGAGTGGTATAAATTAAAGATACCGGTAAATCATATCAAGTAAATTGATACATGAGGATGTGTAAAACCAAAAGTCTTATACCAGTGATAATAATGTATCAACAACATTAATATTCACACATGTAATGTAATAGTTTAAACTTAACATATACTGTAACATGAGGTATAGAACCACAAAAAAGTGCCTTTGTATTGTTAGCAATATTATACAAGATCTAGTTATGTTATGTCACACTTTAAACTTGATGTATAGTGTGTCATGAGGTATAGTACATCAAAACTTATTATACTGATGTCTAGTTTGTTAAGTTTGGCATAGTTAGTTAGTTAGACAGTTGTTGTTATTGTTCATGTTGTTTTTTATTGTTGTTGTTATTGTTGTAAGATAGTCTAGATTATTTTTATACATGTATATGTTCCAGTTTCATTTCGTAGAGTTTTGGTATTATGTTTATCCATAGAGGATCTCAATTTATCCCAAGTATATGTGTTATATCAATCTCAAGATGATTTTATGGGTAACAGAGATATTGTATTGATAACTTTCAGAGTTAAGGTACCAGATCTGGTTTTCTATATAGTCAAGATTGTGTTATGTACATGACACAAATATAGATTTGTTAATTTATGACAGAAAAACATTTTTTCTTTTGTTTTGCTGGTGCTTAGTATAACGATGTAGGATATGAAGTATACAAAAGGTTAAACTAGTATTATTTAGTTTTGCATAACTTTGTATTATCTTAAAGTATTACATACAAGTGAACAAACTATATTTTAGGTATAATATAAATACATCAAGATATGTGGTATTTGTATTTACTCTAGGCTTTGTCTCGCTGAAAGTTATTTACACAAAAACAAAGCGTGTTTGAGACAGTGTTATTAAGGTAGTGTAGTGTAGTGTTTTTTTACCATAGTAGTTGAAGTTAGATAAATCTTACAACTTCATCATTTAATTCTTTATTGTCAGTGAACATGTTTATAAAATTATTTAAACTTAATCCTCGACATCTGAAGTATGCAAACAAAATACAGTAATTACCACACAACATGCTATTACCCTGAATTCTTTTAGTGGAATAAGCATAGTTTTTACCTTGGGTTTGTAGAAAATATTTTAATTCTAAAGGAGCTTTTCCTAATGAATCAAAATATTCACAAGTTGAATTCAAGAAAATACAAACCCAGTGCTTACCTGGACCTGTAGATATGTCTGTATTTATCACATACAATCCTGGTTCAGGATTTTGTATAGGAATTTCATCATATGCTATAATACCTTTGAAATATTTTTTGGTGAAAGATCTCTCTTTACGTATTTAGATATTTCTAATTCATTCATGATTCAAGTATCACATTCCGAGCCTCATCTACCTTCATTAAAGCTTCAAAACTTCCGTATACCAAAGCCGTTACTGGTGTAGGTAAAGCTGCAGCAAACTTTGTAATTAATCTTGTTTGTCCTGGTCTTAATGGATTGGAATAAGACAAATCTTTACTTTTTTCCATATCAAAAACATATAAACAATAACCTTGTTTAAAGTCTTCATATATGTTAGGAGGTTCTCGTTGGTAATGTGGCATAGATTCAAATATCTTAGACTACTCTACTGGATAGTTATTGCTTGCATAATCAGGTTGTAATGCTAAAGAACCACTGCTTTGTCCATCTATTTGAAAATCCAAGTAATTTACTCCAAAACTTTCAAAATTGAACGGATTGACTTCATGATTTCCAGAATAATTTTTTGATTTGACCATTCTTTTTGGAATTGCATCTTGAAATAAATTATCCATAGTCCAATTAAAATTGCCCTAAGATATGTTGAAAGCTTTAATTTCACTTCTGGTATAAGGATACAAAGGCATTTCAGTTTTTAATAATTCTGCATGAGCAGTTAACATACCTGGATGTATTTTAGCAAAAGGCACTATCAGTGTTGCATCTGTAATGTTTAAGCTATAAAATTGTGATTTTGGAGTTGGAGTTGGAGGATCTGTCTCAGTGAAAGTAGAAGAGGTACATTTATACATTAATCTAAAATCATCTGTGTTTGGTAACAATTGTATGTTAATGGGTACATTGTTCAATAACAATCTCTTTTGATCACAAATATCATTGAATAGTCTAGTTTTTAACATATATTTCTTACCTCCTTTGGTTTTGTTGTATCTTAAACCTAATCCACCATTAGCTGAGTCTACTGGTTCATTGTTATCCATAAAACCAGAAGCGTCTTTATAGAAACCAGCTACAGCTAACCAACTCAACTGTTCACTTTTACCATATTTTAATATACTATCTAAAAGAGCCTTATAACCAAAGTTATTTCCTACCCCACTGCTTGTTACTTGATGCTGAATAGAAAAATCTTGTTGTCTAAAAATTGAACAAGCTGGTAGATTAATAAGTGCAACTTCATCGTCATCAGTGACCTCTTTATCTGTGAGAATTTGCAAGGTTAAAAGAAGATAAAATTATATAATCCCGAGAGTTATTATACACTGAAAACTCCAAAGTGGAATTTCTGGTTAATTGACCTACAGGTCTGTAGTCTTTATGGTATACCTCTTGAATCTCTCATCATAACCTTCCTTAGCGCTGTTTAGAACATATGTCATTTTTTCTTTTTAACCACTTTTTCTTTTTTGAAACAACAGTTCTTTTTTTAGGTTGTGTTTTTTTTTTTTTTTGGAGCATTGGATCCGCTTTTAGATTTAGTTCTTTGTCTCTTTAAATCCAGTTTTGCTCTTTGTAAAGCTCCTTCTGCTGGAGACTCAACTTTAATATTGCTTCCTCCTCCGCCTTGTTGTGAATAAAAGCGTTTTCCATATATTTGACCTTGAATATTATTCCAAGCCTTGTTGGTTTGTTTATATGGTAAGTAGCTCATGATTCTTTCTACCTATTGTGAAACCTTTCTAGATTAACGCGTCGTCTTTCTTAAAATGAAGGGTTAATCTTGTTTCAGTAGGAATTACAACTGTTTTTTTCCCTTTTATATTTAATAATTGAATAGATATCTTTGATATTAATTGATGTCTGCTCACAGACATGCAATAGGGATTGTCTAAACTTCCAGTTTTTGAAACAATACTTAACACTGGTAAAAGTAAAGCATGTACACAACTGGTTTCTACATCTGCACACACTATGTAGTCCTGACCTGAAGTGTTTCCTATGTTGCAATAAACTAAAGCACATGTCCAATGTCCATCTATTGTAATAAACTTAGGTAATTCACAAATAAAATTACACCCATTGTTTGAAGGGTGTGTAACTGCAGAATCAGTAGAAGATATAAACACATACATACTGCTTTTCTAATGAATAAAAAGAGATGAATGAGGTAGTCAATATGTGTGTGTTTGTGTGTGTGTGTGTCACATAAATGTTGCAATACCTAAGAATAAATCCTAAATAACATAATGAATTGATAAAGACTAATGGGGGACAAAGGTAATATCTTTGACATCTTTCTTAGGTATCCAAGAGTTATACCGTTCTGGCCAACCGTACCATTTTACTATATATAGCCATCTTTTTTGTTCATTTTCTTTTTCTTGATTTTTTTTATCTATAACATTTTTATCTTCATCAGATACAACAACTAGTTGCATTTCTTTTTCATAAGAATAGAAACATTATCCCAAGCTTTAACGCTATAGGTAGGAATATTTTGATTATTACGTTTAGATGTTATAGTATATATTTCATGAGTCCATTTTTCTGTGTATGCTCTTTCAAAAGGTGATCTGGTTACTGACAACCTTACCCTATCATTGACTTTAAATTTGAAAACTGTAACAGAAGGTTTACTTGAAACATGATCCTTCTTAGGTTTAGGATTTTTAACTTGATACTGATTAAACCATAATTCTGATCTGTCTGCTGTCCTTGCTTGAGTAGGAGTCATTTTTATAGTTCTATGTTTAGCATTATTTAAGCATGTGTAACTTTAGGGAGTGTTTCTAACCAATGAGGTGTATAGTTTTTAGTCTCTCTGGGCGATTTGTTTTAAACATTTCTTTCAAAGTTTGAAGCATTTCTTTCCCTCCTAAAGTTTTCAAAGGGAAAGTAAAAAAAAACGTATGAAAATATCTATGAGAACCAGAATATAAGAATAATTTTTATTAGAATCTTTGTAATGAACCATATTAATTGTGTCCCCGTCCCATTGATAGTCTGGGTAAGAACCTTTCTATGTAAAGTATACACATTTTGTTTTTTTTAACCATGCTTCGACTTCTTTTTTTAACTCCATTATGTTTTACTGACTGATATAATGAATTTAAACTAGAAAAAGAAGAAGGGTTAGAAGGATCAAAATATATGTCTTCGAATATTTTATCTTTATTTATATTGGCTGCAATTTATTTATCCAAAGATTGGGGTTCATTAAATCCAACGATTTGTTATTATCAGGAATACCCAGTGGAGGAAGCAAATCCTTTTGGTCTTGAGATAAATCAGAACTTTTTTTTTTTTTGGGCCACCTCTAACTAGACTTCCTCTACTTGAATGAAACAAAGACAAAGGAGCATGAGAAAGGCACTCATAAAATGCTATATACCCTACAGGAAAAAATGTTGACGATTTTACTAAAGCATGATTAATTAAATCAAAAATATGCAAACCTAATTGTATTTGACCTTGTATCACAATTTCACCTTTTTCATTCCAATTCCTACTATGATCGATGTATTGTAACAAGGCCTGAGCTTTTCTTTTATGATTATGGGAAACCGGGGATAAAATAAGTTCATAACTTAATCTATTGTTACCTAACTTAACATCTACAGGTTCAGTGTCATCTGAAGTCAAATTAGAATTAATCCCTGATTTCAAACCCTGCAACAGACCATCCTATAGAATGTCACCCAAGAAAGATTTTCCAAAGAGAGCTGTTAGAAAAACATTTACAGCAATGTGTCATTGAAGAATGCACCAAGCCCTGTGAGTGGAATTCCCCAGCTTTCTTGGTCCCCAAACCCCAGGGAGACAGGTCTGTAGCCTCAGGATGGAGGATAGTCGTGGATTATAGATGGGTTAACCAAAACCTAAAGTCTTTTTCCTACTCCTTCCCCAGAGCAGACGACCTCATGCAACAAGTTGGCAGAACAGGTGCTAAATATTTTTCCAAATTGGACGTATACAGCGCCTACCATCAGATTCCTCTAGCCAAAGAATTCAGGCCCTTAACAACCTTCTCTGCCAATGGTACAAGGTATATGGCCAAGGTACTACCCATGGGT
This sequence comes from Acholoe squamosa, assembly GCA_949317995.1. Lineage (NCBI taxonomy): Eukaryota > Metazoa > Annelida > Polychaeta > Phyllodocida > Polynoidae > Acholoe > Acholoe squamosa. The sequence goes on from OX439048.1 coordinate 23,353,599, forward strand.
TTAAAAACTTCTGGTTTGTCATTCATGAATGTGATGGAACAATTACTCATGAAATGTAAATACAGAAATGCAGTAGCCTATGTGGATGACATGGCCATATACAGCCCTACATGGGAAAGGCACCTCCAAGACCTAGATGAAGTGCTAAAACTTTTCATCAAAGGAAACATCAAACTAAAATCTGAAAAATGTGAATTTGGCACCACCAAAATGGAATTCTTAGGTTTTACCTTAGATCAACACGGCATATCACCTTCCCTAGACAAAATCTGGCCAGTTAAAACTTTCCCAGCACCTAAAAACATCCACAACCTTAGGTGTTTCAATGGTATGGCACAATTCTATAAGAGATTCATTAGAGGTTTTGCCCATATAATGAAGCCCTTATATGAAGCCACCAAGGGTACCTTCAAATGGACCACTCAATGCCAAACAGCCTTTGAAAAGATCAAAGCATCAATTTACACTGAGGCAGTCCTGAAATTCCAAGACTATAACAAGCCTTTCATCATCTTCACAGACTCCAGCAATTTCAGCTTAGGAGCAGTGATTACACAAGTAGATGAACATGGTTTTTATAGACCCATTGAATTCTCTGGGAGAGGCCTAACACCTGAGGAAACCAGATATGGAATATTTGTTTGTTTGTTTAGTTTTACGTCCGGGGGCCATCGAGGAACTCAGACATTCACAGATATGGAATAACTGACAAAGAGTTACTTGGGATAATCTCCGCTGTTAAAAAGTTCCATTATGTAGATGGCACTCACTCCTAGGTATATTCAGATCATACAGCCCTAGTCTCCCTCTTTAACAAAAAGGAGAATATCACCAACGGTAGATTGGCAAGATGGGTAGATACTGTTATGTCCTATGACTTTGAAGTGAAATACCTACAAGGCAGAGCTAACCTAGTGGCAGATTGCCTGTCCAGAAGAAAATATCCCCCTAGCTTTGATAATCCAATACCAATTAGATCACAAGGAAGAATCATTCTCCCACCAAAGAAAGTGCGATTCTCAGATATATCCATGACAAAGGTTTTCAGATCAGATGACCCAGTTCCCAATAATCCCATCTGCATGGGACCTCCTAGATCAATATTAAAAGGAGGCAAAATTTGGGGAAGCACGAATAAAGCACCCAAAGCTGTCATAGCCAGAAAAGGCACCCCAGAAAGGCAACAGGTTGTGAATCCTGACCTGTGTGTACTCACTCGAGCACAGTCCCAGTCCCAGGATGACACACCCCCAGCCGCCAGCCAATCAGCGCCCAGTAAACAGACCCGCCCACTCAAGCCTAAGTGCAGCAGTCCTTGCCCCAGAGGCAGGCCCGCCAAATCTAGGTCACCTAGGGTCTCCATCAAAGCTGCTAACGCCAAAAGAGCTAAGCTCTCCCGCCGTGTGCTACCTCTAGCTGAAAGGGCGATTCAGGAAATCTGTAAACATCAATCCCTGACACCTTCTAGAGAAACACTGATCAAAAACCAAAAAGAAGACCTTTTTGCATCCTCCATGGCAAACTACATAGAAAAAGGTAGCCTGCCACACGACTCAGGATTAATGAATCAAATACTACGTAACCACGACCAATTCATCTTACTGGATGAAGTCCTCTTTAGAATTACTAATGCCAACCTAGGTAAGGCCTTAGAGCCCACCCTACAAATTGTAATTCCAGAAAAATGGACAGAATCTTTAGTAGAAGCAACTCATTGCTCTCCCCTAGGTGGCCACCTAGGTGCAGTTAAAACCTATACAGCCATAAGAGCTAGGTATTACTGGAGATCAATGTTTAAAGAAGTTTTTGATTTCTGCGGCACTTGCCACACATGTCTGACCACCAAAAAGAGACCCAAACACCTGAAAACCCCAATGAAATTACGTGACCCAGTGCTTACAGCATACTCTCATGTCACCATGGACACCATAGGCCCTTTTTCCAAGGCCACAGACGGCTCTCACTACATACATGTGGTGACTGACCATGCCACTAGGCACATAACTGCCTGGACCAGTGAAGAAAATACTGCTGCCATTGTAGCACTTGGTTTCTTCCAAAGAGTCATATGTATCCATGGCACTCCCTCAGTACTGAACACAGATAATGCCCAACAATACGTTTCAAAATTATTCAAATATTTTTGTGAAAAATTCGGCATTAAACATGTGACAGGAAGTGCACATTGGTCCAGGTCTCAAGGTCTCTGTGAGCGCCAACATCAAATCATAGAATCATCCCTCAGAGCCTTTGTATCAAAATCACAAAAGCATTGGTCAACCTTCCTACAGGCTGTAGTCTTCAGTATTAATAATACCATAAGCAGCGCCTTAGGCTACTCACCAAATTTGCTAGTCTTTGGCAAGCAAACACACTTGCCAACTGAAGCAGCTTTGTCCTTGATTAAAGCTGAAAAAGACTCAAGCACCAAAGAGAAAATTATGACCAGCCTACTACAATTTAGGGATGATATTCAAATGAAAGCTGCAGAAAACATGATTTCCGCTCACAAAAAGATGAAAGCCAGACATGACTCTTCAGCAGAACTCAGCTCATACAACACAGGCCAGTTGGTATATTTACATATACCTAACCTGCTGGCCAAATGCACATAAAAAAAAGTTGCAACCCACATACTCAGGCCCCTACATCATAATGAAAATGACTTCAACAGTCACAGCCATTTTAAAAAGGCTACAAGATGGAAAAATACTGAAGAAATCAGTACATGTATCAAGGCTAAGGAGACCAATCACAAGAGCTAGTGCCAAAGCCATCATAAAAAGGCTACAATCAGGGCCCACAAGCTCACTTCATGACCCCGACCAGGATGACCCCTCCAATGTGAGTCTCACCACTCCCAAAATAAAGAAAAAGAGAGGAAGGCCAGCCAAAAAGGGCACAATCTCCTTCAGCCCCATGCCCTCCAGAAAATCAAGAAAAATTCCTAAGCGTCCATTATAGATCACAAGACATCGTAAAACACTCACCACCTATAAAAACCCCCCCTCCTTTAATCCCTACAGGCGCCACGCGCCCTAACCAAATTAATCAACCATTAATATCCCAACCACTTAAACACACTGACAGCAACAGTCACAGCCCAACACCCAACCTATTAATACTAACAACCATAAAAATTCCTATGTACCCAAAATCAACACTATCTTGATTAATTACATATACAACTACCTACCCCCTCTAAGTGGAACGCCAAACACCGGCAAATGGATTATCAGATAATTAGGCTAGGTTACCCATGCCACATACTGACCGCCCAAGGCAGCGCTGTATCCTCGGTTTGTGTATAAACTTAAAAAAACACATGCGATGGCTTGTTACCATTTCAAGACCACTATTTCCAATGATATACCTATTGTAGGAAGATGGATCTCTGACACCCATACCCTATGTTTATACCACTGTTTGATTTGTATATGTGCTGCGGTGGCACATATACAAATCAATAACACGCCACCCTCAAGGTCTTTAAGACCACAGGGTTGCCATAGCAACCATATCACCTTGGTCAGGGATAAACACCCCCCGCCAAACTCCCCAATTTTCTATTTTTAGACAATACCTCACTGCCAACCAATCCAGGCCAGGATTGCCCTAATTTGCATAAGGGGCAGATCAACCCTTTTGCATCCATCCAATAACATTTGGCCTATGCCCCTTTAGGGCAAGACATACCATCCAACGGGAGATCTTAGACTGAGAAATAGCCAAACCCAGCCTCAGGTTTATAAGCGCTTGCCCACCCCCATCTGATCACAACACAACTAATACCACCACACCTTAAACACAAGCAACAAGTGTCTGGAAAAGGACCATGGCAGACCCATCATGTAACCAGCCCAGGTAGGACTATCTCATGGGTCTATTTTTAGCATTTAGGATTTTTATTTTAACAGTCGTTCTAGCATTGTACATGATAGTAGTTTTATTATCATGGTGCCCAGGTACCCCTATTAACCAATGGCGGTGTGAGCCTAAAGTGTGTGTAAAATGTGGAAGAACTTCTCCACTATCCTATAATTTTAACACTGATAATCCAACTTACTAAACCTCTTCAGCCAAGCAAACTCCCCACCATTACCTCCCCCCCATTCACAGCCCACTTAGACCTTTCCCTTTTATGACTTACAGCCTGGACCCACCGGCAGAAAAGCATGGTCCAAATGCTACATGGACCATACACAGCCTCCTTGGACCACATGGGATCAGGAGTGATCTCATGGATCCTTTTGAAATCAGGAGCATAATCATGGAACAGCAACACCTCATCACCTTCCTCGGCCATGAGGACATTAGACATTACCTCAGCAGCCCTGTATTAAGACGGGAGCTGGACTTGAGCAACCACACCACAGCAGCAACCCTCAAAGCCTTCATGGTCGCTGTAGCTGGGGATAACCCCTGCCGGCCTCCATGGGGCAGGTTTTACCATAGATCTGCATCATACATAGCACTTTTATGTGCTCGCACGCTTTTAGCGTCAGAACAGCCCCTCAGGGACTTACCCCGCCAATACTCCAGAATTGGACGCGAACTGGCCATAAGGAATACAGCTAGCCTAGTATTCCAGTTTGCTGTTTGAGATAAACAGATTTGAAGCTCAATCATGCATACCGCCCCTGACAGTGGTAACAGGCACCAGTCCATCACCATGAACCCCCATCATATAACCACAACCCTGCCTCCCACAAAACCCCCACCCCTTGTAAATACTTGACCATACTAACATCCCATTTGTGACTAAGCTAATGCTGTTTAAATAAACCCCACCATCTAAACTTTTCACAATCCTCAAAATTCTCAATTTTTCTCATTTTTCTAGAACAGCAGTCATCCTAGCAGTTTGTATACTCCTACATCTGCATCTCAGCTGCGCCTCAACCCCAGACACCAATCTGAACACCATCTTCAGACCCAACTATGGCGCATTGTTTACCAAGTTACCCCAAACACTATTAGCCAATTACATGGACTATCGCTTGACCTTTAGCCTTAACTTGACCTTTGACCAGAACCTAAGTCGGCCAGAAAAACTCAGCCCACTCATCAGCACTGATGCACCCCAATACATGAAGCACACAGCTCATGCCCTAGATAACATGATACAGAGCCTATTCTCCAAGTCAAAAACAACACTAGAAACCTTATCAAAATTAACCTCACTTCCAAACATCAGGCAAACTAGAAAAGCCCCTGGCCATGTCATTGGAGATATTTTAAGAGCTTCAATAGGCCTTGGGACACAACCAGAAATTGATATTCTAAATTCTGAAATGTCTGACCTGGATAAAAAGTTAGCTACCAAAATGCACGTGTTAGAATTAGCCACTCATTTTCTGTTAAATATTTCTGAATTCAATTACAACTCTGTTAACATCTTCTCAAAATTCCAAAACGACACTGATGATGCTCTATCTTTTATTTCTGGGAAATTAGAGCATTTAAATTCAAATATCTCATCAATATTATTAAAATTAGAACTTTAATCCAGACAAGACACCTTCCATTCCATGTTATTCACAGCAGCAAATTCTCAAATAGAATCATTAATTGACCTCCAACATGACCTGGAAAATCTGCTCTTAACCATTAACAATCTACTTGAGGGCACCCTACCCCCATCCATTATTACACAAGATGACCTCAGTTTAGGTTTAAATAATTTATCCAGCCTCCTGCATGAGGCACATCACGGCATTATTTTAGAAGGCCTACCCATAAGTTATTATTATAGGCGCCGGGTACATGTACACTGGAGCCACAACTCGGGCCTGTTAATAACCATACCAGTACCCATAACCAGAGGGGGAAGTACCTTTTCTATATTTAGAATAGAAACCTTCCCCGTACCTTTCAACACCTCCGACACTAAGTCAGTAGGTCACACCCAGGTGGAGCCACTTCCCGGCTACTTGGCTATGTCCAAGACCCACTCACACTACATACAGTTTACACAAGCTGACCTAGATATGTGTGACCTCGGCCACCTTATCAGCTGTAACCTACCCCTGCCTCTGTTGTCGGCCACCCACCCCACATGCACTCTATCCCTATTTTTAGACCTACCAGATGCTGTGCACCATACCTGCAGTTTTAAAGCACACATGGCAGCACCCCTACCAAATCTCATCAAATCCTTATCTCACAGCACCTTCCTATTAATAACCGACCATCCCACCTCCATGCTCCAATGCACAGACTCAGGCCAAGTCAAAATAAAAAACAGTGCATACTCGGTCATCTCAGTCCCATGTCTGTGCTCTATTAAAAATGCCGGCATGATTTTAACCAATTCTGATTTATCCTGCACCTAAAATTTCACCCTAGAGCCCATATCAAAGGCTTACTTCAACCTACCACTGTGGCGACACTTTGGTCAACCTCCAGCCAATGTTTCCGGCATCACCATGGCAACCACGCCCCAAACCCTTCACCTACCAAATTTTGAAAAATTAAAACACCTACATAACCAGAAAATAGCCTCACTTTTTCAAGAAACCCTAACCCTTAAAAAGGCCGCACAGGGACTTGAGGACCAATCCGCCCTCCTGTCCACCAGCTCCTTGATCTAGGATACCACCTCCAGTTCTCACCTTGGCTGCACTTAGTATCACCCCTTCTGGCACTACTTTGCTGCGCATTAACTCTTAAAAACCACTTTCGTGTCAATCAATTGGCGCGCTTCATCACACTAGTCTCAGCAACTCGAACACCTAAGATGGCCAATGCTGAGAGCTGGAATCGGTTCAAGGAACTCATACGGCAGGCCAACAAGGACTGGCCTGTCTCATCCACAACCCCACCTACAGAATTCGGGTACATCCAATCTCCAGGCCGCTATGACAGCATGTTTACATGGACCTTATTGGTGATCTCCTTGTACATCACCTGGATCGCCGCCAAAAGATGCCTTCGGCACTGGCCCTATTGCAGGCAGGACAACCACAGTACACCCTCCATTGTAGCTAAGATCCATGCAAATGGACAGACCTTCAGTTTTACTGTTGGCAAAATGATCTACGGGCAGAACCTCTGGGCCCCTACCATCACGGCCCCCAAGGTTTCTCCAGCCTGCCTTACAGCACCTTTTGGCAGACACCTGGATCTCCACTGGAAATCCGACATCAAGACCATAATCGGGGGACAGGTCAGGCAAATCCCGCTACAGCACTATCCCCCAGTACCTTTCCTATGGAGACTACCATTGCACAGGATTCTTAAAGGAGCTCACCATATGACGGTTGTAATCACATCAAAGGGTCAACCTGATTACCAGTTGGCCTCCAGTGACACTGGCCCGGCTATAGAGCTACCTTGTGAGTCCTGGCCGGCTGATCATCATGACTCCCCGGCAGAACTCACAAAATACACCCCACTCCGGCACCAGCCAAAGAGGGACAAATACCTTTATAAACCACAGGAGATGATGCTCACACCACCCAGTACATCGACCCGCGGTAAGTTTCTTTAGAAACCTCCTTTGATCCTCATGTGGGGATCAATACAAGCCGCCGGCCACCCCTGTATCCACCCAATAATGAACTCTCCCGGTCACCCGAATCCACCGGATAGCCCCACCTAACACCTTCATGTGGGGATTATCCCCATCCTCAATAGCTCTAGAACCCGACCCTACCTACAATTAAAACCATTTTACAACGCCTCCAGTCCCATAGCACAGTTTCGACCCACAATAACACAGTTATTTTGACTCACTGTGAAGGCCCCCCGCACGATGAGACGTCGCCATCTTGTTTCTGACGTCGCGTCTGGTTTCCCAGCCAAACGCTGCGTCAGAACGCCGGCGCTGCGTCTCACCAGTGCCGTCGGCCTCCCCAACGTCAGATCTCTTGCATTTTCCCACGTTGGCATGACAACATGAACGTCAGTCAGGACACCCGCACTCAATATCTGCGTCAAAACAATAACATAAGCACGTGTCAGCAATATCACTAGACTTGTTTTCGCCCCAAGTTAACAACACCACCCCGCATGAAAATTAGAAGACCGCCCATGCCAATTTAGAAGCCCAGAATAAACAACAAAACTTCTAACTGGTGGTGGACTTTCAGGTATATTATTAGATCAAAATCACCAGTATAATCAGGCTCCTGGCAACATATATAAATTATCACAGTCTTTTGCATCACAGAATCAATTTTTAATCACATCTTCGCATTTGGCCTGCCACCTTCTGGAACTAGTCCTTTTTCCTTCTTTCGTCTTTCCTCCCTCTCCTACATCACTCAAGTAACTCGCCGCCTACGGCCCAACCTCTGAAAAACAAAGCAAACACCCCCACTAAGAAAACCTGCAAATAACACGAAAATCCAAATTCCCAAACCAAATTTTAAAATCCAAAGAACCGAACAATCTAGGCCTATTGAACAATTTTTTTTCACTCAAAAATTGGCAACATAACCTTTTAATTAATCTATACATACCGTCCACAGCTAACAATATACTGGACACGGCCCACTGCCCCCTCCCTCTGGGCCGTCGTGTGGCCCACGGACCTGGTAACAGTGCACCGGTACAGCCCCAATGTTAATCCACAGGAGGACGACCCTGAAATCCAACAAAAGATACACATGTGTCAAAACCACCGGCACCACATCCGACTACCCATCGACCAAAATTCCAGAAATATCTATTGCAACAACACTTACCCAAACAGGCCAACAACCACTACCGCCAGAAACAGGAGCCCTGACGGCATGACCACCAATCTGGCACGAAATATCATCTTCTCCTTTTCTTTCGGCGTCGCCAAAGCTCAAAAACAGGCAGCAAACAGATCTATCCTGTTAGTCAATTTCGGTCGCTTCTAATGCCAAAAAGATCTCCAAATCCTTTTATAGCAAGACCCACCGCGGGAGCATTGAGTTAATTTTTGGACCATATTTTCGAACAACCGCATCACCAAAATCCAAAATTTCAGCCAACTAAACCCACTTTTAGGCCCCGAACCACCTAACCCAATGTTGGGACAACCCTTACACATGACCCAACAAGGTCATGGCAAGTCTACACCATTGACCATGCCATTTGACCATACCCTTACACGAGCGCTGGACAAACGCCAGCTCAGTGGCGCCAGCCAATGTCTACCATAAAAACTAAATAAGAACAGATCCCCATACAGTGGCGCTACCCACGCCACACAACAGAACTAATCTGGACCCTGGATAGCCCAGGTTCCCGCTCACATTTGGCTATGAACCTACACCAGCTCGGTGACGCTGCACATCAATATACACTGCCTGATTACTGCCTTTGCTTGTCAATTTGGTATTTTTGTTAGTCACCTTGTAAACCATGCACTGTTATCGACCCTGCAACTAAAAATTCCCCCTTTTTCTTTCTTGTTCTGTTTTTCTATACAGAGGCCAACGACTTGATAGATGAGGCGGAGACCACACTGACGAATCAGCGGCAAACAACCTCAGCAGTGGTAGAGCAGGCACACCTATCCCAACCGGCCTGCCCCATTGGAGCACACGAGTCTGCTCTCCAATAGGACCTCCAACTGGTTCCATCGCATTAGGAGCAGGATGCCCCCACATGATGTATGGCTACAGCTGGCCATGCAGCATACATAGTACCAGCAATAGACCCAACACCTTTATGACCACCAAACCTCCCCAGGTCTGGAGACCATTACCCATGACATACACACCCAATTCATCTGAGAAGGATAGTGACTCTAGCGCCTCCATCTTGGCAGAACCAATAGACATGGACTCTGCGGATAATTTCGATCAGAACCTGCAGTCGGACTTAGGCAAACCTGACACCTCAGCAAGATTGTAAAATTTGTCCCCAACATCAAAAAGTCCAGGTCCAGGAAAAGAGCTTCACTAGGTCACTCTCTTAACCTGAACGTCTTAAACCACCAAGACTTACCACCCAAGGGCCTGATAAACAAAGGTCGCCATAGAAAAAGAAAATAACCTCAATAACTATTCTTACAATTTATTTATTTTTGAAACTGTCATTAATTTATGGACTAAAAGTGTAGAGACACACTTTACTTACCGACCGCCCATGGACACTATGAACACTGACCCAGTCAGCCTAGTCAACTGATTTTTAAAGCCAGTTTTTCTTGTTTTGTAAAGGGCTATGATGCATAACCATGACAACACGCTGCATTTTTACATTTATTTTTACCAGTTTAAGAACATTATGAAGATCACAAGCCAGGCAGCAGGTTTTTGTGATCTTAAGATGCAATAAAGTTCTCCCCTTTCACACTGTACCATTTCAAACCCAACCATGTCAAAATATTTATGGGTTTTAGCTAGTTTATATTTTTCTAAAATTTTACAAGGAAGCACTGGCAGCCTGTATTTTTGCAGGATCAACTGAGATCCAATCTAAATATCAGCCAGAGCCACCTTTTTATTCTTGTATTAACCTTGTCACTCTCAACCAATGATCACCCCAGGTAGACTGAAGGCTAAACATGCTAAATTCTCCATTGACCAAGACAAACCTTTTTACCAAATAAGAAATCCTTCTACAATTAAGTCAACCACGACCAAAAAGCCAAATTCTTTTTTTTTTAGAATATTACCTAAGCCTTCAGACTCCCTAGCCTTATCAGTATTATAAGAATTGATTGATAGACATTGCCAGTCATCAACTACCTTACCTCTGTTTTTATTTATTATGTTGTATTGTATATTGGCTCAAGACCTAAATATTAAGTACCTACCGGTACTGCAGCAGACTTCAATAATAACTTGTCTACCTCAAGGTCTGCCTTAGAGCCAATAATTGCATGTTTTAGGATAGTTTTTATTCCTTTTTGTGTGAATCCTAGAACTAGATACGTAGCCAGCTCTTGTATCCTACCACGACCTGAATTATTCATGTTTTTGCCAAAAATTGACTGACAACACTTCTTGGCACAGTTTCTTTTTGTACTATTTATAATTTATTCATGTTCCGCAAAAAATCAGCATTGAATATCTCCTTGGTACCACTGATTTTAACTTAATGATAAGATGTAATACCTATTATTACACATCAGATAAAATTGTCAGTAGACCTTTTCTCACAAACTTCCTCCTTAAAACCTCGCATAGAATCGAGTAGGAATGTGGGGATTTGTCAGTAGACCATTAGGTATTGTACTTATCATATTTATTTTTCACCTTTTGATCTCTACCATGTAACCCAGTGTCCGAGTCTACCCACAAGCCAAGCCATACCCATAGACCAAAGGCTGGCGGTGTCAACTGCACTCAGTGACCCCGCCTCCTCCCACTGGAGGATACGCCTATTAATCACGAGCAGCTCACTGCATGTTAGAAATTCCGAGCAGCTATGTTTAGACCAACTCCTCCTGCTGGAGGACATGCCCATTGATCATGAGCAGCTCACTGCATACCGGGAATTCCCAGCAGCTATATTTAGAACCATACTGAACTCTGTGACCCCCAGTGCTATGTTTAGGATCCACCTACAAGTAGTATAGGGGTAGCTTCTAGAACCTGGTTTGGTTAAAAGAAGGATAATGTTGGAAGTAGGGGTGATATGGCTTAGATTTTTATATCTATGTGTAGCTTACATATAGGGGAGTCAGAATAGTTGGTTTTAGTTGGGATGAATATGATATATTTTGATGTTTATGGCATATGTTTGTTTGTGTGTGTGTGATGAGTTTGGTTAAAAGAAGAGGTTGGAGGGAGGCAAGTTGCAGGTGCAGGCAGCAGGGGTGGGGCTCTATTGTTTGGGAGTCTATTGTTTGGTTGGAGGTGTGCCAGTTGACCTGCATTGGTTGTGGTGGTTGCTAGAGGATAACCTGGTTAAAAGAAAGATAGTGTGGGATGTATGGGTGATATGGCTTAGATTTTTATATGTATGTGTAGCTTAGATATAGGGGAGTTAGAATAAGTGGTTTTAGTTGGGATGATTATGATATATTTAGATGTTTATGGTATATGTTTGTTTGTGTATATGAGGAGTTTGGTTAAAAGAAGAGGTTGGAGGGAGGCAGGTGGCAGGTGCAGACAGCAGGGTTGGGGCTCTATTGTTTGGGAGTCTATTGTTTGGTTGGAGGTGTGCTAGTTGACCTGCATTTGGTTCTGGTGGGATGGAGGTAGGTGGATGCAGGGGTATCATAATTAAGATTGTATTTGTAGAGAATATGTGTATTAGTCAAACTATGCATTAATATTGTTGACATTGGGATATTGGAAAAATACAATCTGATTTAGTGCTTTTAGATGTTTTTGGTAGTTTCCTGATGAGAGGAGAGTTAGGCTGAGTTAAGAATTGGGAAATAAGGAAGTTTGGTTAACCCTTTAAGGTTAAATGATGCATTAATGAATTATACCCCTTTATCATTATGATATACAAATACTGCCCTTGGCATTCCAACCCTGTGCTCATGTAACTATTAGAATAGGTAGGACATTGAATAGAATTGAAGGGTGTTTACTGGATAATCAATTCAAAATGTACAATTAATGATGGAATGGTGATATGAATAGTTTGATTATATGGATATATTTGTTTGTTGTCTTTGTTTTTTTTAAGGGGGGTGTAGATTGATATATTTGTTTTTTTTTGAGTTAGTGATTGGTTAACTCTTTAAGGGTCACTAATGCATCATGCCCCATTGGTTGCCATGATGCACCAATGAAGTGCTCACAAACAGACTGCATTGATGCTTCATGACAACGAATGGGCATGATGCACTCTTGCACCAGCAGTCTTTAAAAGGTTTAATGAAGGGATCAAAGGTGACAGACGCAGATTGCATCCGGTGACTTCTATTATTCTGTGTTAGACTGTTGACCTATATTATATTTTGGTGGGAAGGGTGTTTGCTTTGAAATGCCATTGGCTAAAAGAAGAACTGTGAGTTAAATAAAATATGATTAAGATACTTTGGTAGGGTATGTGCTATAAGCTGCACCCTTGTATAAGCCACACCCCAACGTTTGATTGTGCTTTAAGCCACACCTATGGCTTGAAAATTGAAAGTTTGATGCTATTCCATATGGACAAATACCCTCACATAAGCACCACATTGACTTTGGGTTTGTATTAGTATAAGGTGTGGATTATAAGAGAAAATTTATAGTAATAAAAGTTGGAATAAACATATGAATAGTTTGATAAGATGCATATAGTTGGCAAAAGGAACCTGGCAGGTGCAGACTGTGTTGTTTGCCCTCTATTATTCTGTGAATGACAGTGACCTACATTAAATTTTGGCGTGAAAGGTGGTTGATGAATGGGTTGGAACCTTAGCCCAGGGAGGAGCTAATACATATGATAAATATAAATGTATATGTAGAGGGGATGTGTGGCTGTTAGACTATGCATGAATATCATTGGGACACATTCATGCATCATGATTAGATGAACTATAGGCCAAATCTGAGGCTTAAAATCTGAAAGTTTAGTGCTATTTTATATGAACAATATTAAAATTCTTGCTTAGTGCTTATAGTTGTCTTTGGTATTGTACTGATGGGAGGACATAGAGACTGAGTTAGAATTAGAAAGTTAGGTTAACCCTTTATGGTCAGGTGAAGGAATTATGCCCCTTTGTTATCACATCCTGCAGGCATCACATTGATTTTTACCATCCCTTTAGGCTCAGCATGATATATAAATTATAGTCAAAGGTACTAATGCATTATCGGCTCAAAAGGGGGCAGCTAAATACAATGTATATAGACAAGATATGTTTATATGTAGGGACATATACAAATATATATATAAAAGAAATATCAATCTGACTATGGTTGTTTAATGCCCATGGTATGCAGTATTTGGTAGTTTACTGGTTATAAACAAAACATAATATTCATATTCACCTTGCTTATAACGCACACCCCTAATTTAGGCCCATTTTATTAGGCACACCTGGGAACATTTTTGCCATGCTCTATATGATCGTATCCTCAAGTGTAAGATGTGCCTGTATGCTAGGTATTATGATGAAAATGTATGGTTTGAAAATCTAAGATTGTGAAATTCATTGATAGGTACTGATGCCCTTACCCTTGACCTACATCTACAACATTTACCAGTTTTATGTGACTCCTCATTGATTCTTTTGCATAATCTGAATAAATATGTCTTTAGTTTGTGACACAACACCTTACCTGTGCTCTAAAACTATATGTATCTAGCATTTGTAGATAAATAGGGGCTTGTTTGTTAACTTCATAGAAAACAGTACATGAATGGAATACCGTGATCAAATCAGTGTGAGATTCTGCCTAATTCTGATGACATGCACCTATTTTGTAGCAAATTTGAGTACAGTTGGATTATTTTTATTGGTAACACATTTATTTGATCATGATGCCAAAAGCAACAATAACAAAACACATTTATCTATATGGGATGGGAGAACGTGCATAATATTGAGGTCTGGTGCTATACAATGTAGTCACTGGGTGATGTCTATACATTGATTTATGTATATAAACTTTCAAGATGATTAGAGTCCTAGGGTTTAACTTATCATTAACTCAGTGTGCAATGGAAAATGCACGATGGTGGTGTACATACATCTACCTTGTAGCAGCCGACCAACTTCTCAGTGTGGTCAAAGGCTGATATCTATTAAATGACAGATGTGAGATTCCCTTTAGGCATAAAACTTCATGTGTGGGTACATAATCAGTTTTCTAACATTCCTGATTCAGTTATCATGAAGAAAGTATATAATTATGTGGATCAACAAGGTTAACAGGTACATCCACAAGTGGGCCTCAAAGACATACATTTTATCCTATTGATCTACACATTTTGAAATCCCTTATGGCAGTATCCAGCATGAGATACTGGCAGCCCATGTTATTGGTCTTCATTTATCTAAGGCATTTGATCTACATTTCACACCAGCTGAGTGGGAGAGGTAACTTTCATTGATGGGAATGATTGTTAGTATCTTAAGGTTCTATATTGTGACACCTTTTTATGATGAATTATGCTCCGACAACTTGAATGTGGTAACAGGGTGATGTCTAATAAATTCATTGGCCTCATAGATATATTCATACAGTTCAGATAATGCTTCATATATAAGGATAGATGAATGGTTCTACTTTAGAAAGTTCATTGGGGTTTTACTGATGGAATTGTATCAATATAGACATGGATTCGAGGATGGTGACAGTTAATTGCAGGTGCTGGCACATCTAGTGCTTCATCTACATTTGCCTTTTATTAGTTGACAAACATTACAATCGGATTATTATTTTCTGATTGGATAGCTTTTGTCACATGATAAATAAAAATCAAATTGGATGTACTTCAGGGATACCACCTTTATTGCAGTGTGTCGAGTATTGCACAGACATCTATTCAAGCACAGCATTATTTGAGACATGTGCAGTAGCTATTAGCCTGTTGGTTATGATTTACTTTCTGTCATCAATAGTCATACTATTGCATATCTGGTATTGTTTGGATACCCATAGAAGTGAGGAATTATTTGCAATATGATGAGATAAAGAAACAGAGGCAGGTTTAACTACTGCAATACCCCATGTATAAAATGCATCTTAAATATGTGGATAGACCCCAAGTGCTACTTATAGAAGCAGAACTATTTAGGAGAGATTTCTCTCTATAATTTCCCTAACACTCCCCTGACCCTGTATTGTGGTAAAAAGGTGGTGAGGCTCTAAGAAGGCCATAAGTCTTTGAATTTTGAAAATCTGTTGATTAGAACAAAAGATTTGACATTATTTATTTTTACTCTCATGTCTACAAAGTGAGGAAGCGCCTTATACGCGAGCTGCGCCTCACACAGGGTATTACAGTACTATAAACCTTATTGTGCATGGTATTGCTGTGACTCATGGTTATAAACCATGCACAATTGTACAATAGTATTTTCTAAAGGAATTCTAAAGGAAATGACTTTTGTATCCCAACATCAACATGCCTTGTGATTCTCAATGGAAGAAGTGTTGTTATCACTATTTTGACATTGTTAACTCATGCTGACTCAAATTGTTTTTGAGAGATAAGGTCAATGGTATTGATTACCATGTAATATTGGGTTTTCAGGTTATGTAAATAATGTGAAAAGTAATGGAAAAGTGGGTAGTTAATGAATCCAATGGAAGCATGTAAATATAACTGTCTACAATTGAATAAGTGTATGTATGTGAAGGTGGGGTATAAAGCTCAGTCTTTGGGTAATATGTAGATAGATGTGCACTGCAGTGTAATACATCCACATGATTCCACCCCAGGGGTGCTAGTCTCCAATGAGGGAAAAATAAAGATTATATAGATACGCTATGGGATCCAGGGGTGCAGGTTATTCAAAGGGGGTATGCAGATTGGCACTCTAGTGTTACGGCTATGGAGAGTATGAAATGAATAACTGAACAACATATACAATAGTTTCCCAAGGGGCTTAGTAAAAGGGGTTTGAATTCGGGAATGAAATACATGATGATATATAGCTATTAATCATTGAGTTTGTAACTAACTGGAAGTGGGTGTGTATGTAAAGTTACATCTTCATCTTGGTATATATACGTTAAACTCTTAGGAGTAAAAGCTATACCATACTAATACATTGGCAGAAGCTGTAACCTACACATAATGCTTTAAAACTGTTAGTTTGGTATAGCTTTTGGTTTTGAGGGGTTTGGTTAACTTGTATGAGTCACAACCTGTCTTTGGACATATCCTATATGTTGCCAATGTTGATGCATCTATAGTGCTATGGTAGTGATTCTTATTAATACACTGGGGCCTGGTGAGTATTGTGAACCTCCAACTCATGGGAAGCAGATAGATGAACTATGTGTTTGTAATATTGCTTTATTTTCTTCCCCAAAGAAATCTTGACATTGTCTTTGCAACAGAAACCCATGAAATGGTAAGAAGAGGTTTATAGGTTATTGTACATCTAGATATAAATGTTGCTTTATTTGATTATCTAATAGCACTTACTGTCTCAGTGAAGTGTAGTTTAGTTAGAACTATACATCAAGGTCATGTACCTACATTCAAAATTAAAATTCATGACCAGAAAGGGCCTATATCTATGTTAGAATAATTCACATTTTCGAAAAATAAGTTTACCATAGCTCTGGAATGTTGCAAATGATCCTGTGAATATGTTGTTAAACCTATTCTAATGGTGCCAACACTTTATTGGTTGATTAATTCAATATCTTAACCAACACACACAAAAAATATCCATGTGTGTCTATACATTGAGTCCTGGACATGTGTTTCAATTCTGCTTGGACAAAGGAACAGTGATTACATCTATGGACAACATACTCATTAAGATAAATGATTTCTTTGATTTGCATGATCTTATAGACAGGTCAGGCAAACCATGTCCTTTGAGAACTCTGACATAAGACACTGAAATCCCATGACAAACAGCCAGCATCTGGGTTCACCCATGCATATGGACACCATATGTTCACGGAGGTTTAGGGTGACACTAAACACCAAACTAACAAACCCCTTTTTCAGTGGTTGAGAATTCTGAGCAGATCTGGTGAAGTAGTACCATTTTGCTTGCCTAGAGTTAAATTATTATCAAGATTCAGTTCATATCACACTGCACCATAGGTCATTATGATTCCATAATACAGTTATAGATCACAAAAGGAATCAAAGCTACAGGTCTTGGACTTTTAATACACCATGTTATTTGCCGTGATACTACCCAAAAGGGGCGCCAATTTAAGGGAGTGGGGATATGCAAGTGCTTTATCTGAGTAGAGCCATACTTTTGTAAATGAGATCTATGTATACCTTACTCTTACAAAACCATGTTTAACATATACAATCAAATCATACATCCAATATGAGTTAGGAAAATTATTGTGGCTGTGTCAGGAGTATAAGATTATTTACCCTAAAAGATTAACTCAGACCTTGTAGAGCAGAGGGCAAAAAACAGGGAATTTTGCTTGGTCAGCTCCCTCCAAACAGAAGCCGAAACTAGCTACTAGCACATGAAAGGACTTGAATTGAAGTTGAGGGGTGTGTGTGACACATTTCTTATAACCATTTTAGCATACAATTTATTTAGCCTCATGATGGAGGTAAATTAGTATGAGAAGGTAAAGCAAGACCATTCTTTTTTTTTTTTTTGCTCTCAAATTGTTGCATCCTGATCATGGATACATATTTATACATCCTTGTATCATTGACCCCTGAAGTGTTTTATCAATGTGATTTCTGTCAGTTTAGTACTATATTATACATATGATACACCAAGTACAGGCTGCACCAAATAGAGGTATGGTTGGTATTAGATCAATTTCTGCTCTTTTTAACTCACACATAAGCTACAACTTTTACAGGGTTTCACAGTGTAAATCTCTATATAAAGTCCATTACTGAAGTATAGAATAGCATAATATAGTTTAACATTGTATCACATATAATATATAGAAATAAAAACAAAACTGTATTTTTTGTCATCATATTTATTACATAGCATATAGAGTAACTCAGTAATAATTACAATATAATCAAGCAGGGACAATTTACTTGGTGACAACATACACACCTTGTTTAAAAGATGCACCCTTTCAAACATTGTGGCTTGAAGTTGTGCATCGGTAAATAATAGATATAAGCCATCACTAGGGTCAACATCATAGATTAGATGCTTCTCATACACAAGGATTTAGAGTAGTTCTTACCAATGTCATTTTACCTCTCTGAACTCTCTAACTAAGCGTATGTCAACACATTATAAGCTAGTTTTCTGCAATGGGGGCTGGAACAGTTGTCATATAGTAGTGGTCAAGAGGGAATAACTTTGTTGCAAATATCCTTTAAGTACTGAATATATAAACTGTCTTTCAGTATTGAGTTAATACACAAACCTTGCTGTAGGTTAGACCATTGTTAAGGCACAGGTATTTCTAATGTAAGCTCCTATCTGAAATATGCATAAGCTATTCTCTTTTTCCTTAGAATAAGTAGTATACACTTAGTGCTAAGTGACCTAAAGATATGGCATGATGTCATAGCTAATTTGCTTTGTACCTGTTATTGTTTCTTTTGGTTATGTCCAAGAATGCTCAAGCTATAATGTAATCTAATAGATATTCTCCCAAACCTTTGTCATCAAGGGTGCCACAAACAGACAAATTGAACAGCACATCTTAAGTATTTTGCACAATACTGAATTATATGTGAACTCTATAGTTTCACATTTCATTTTATCCCTTGGTGATTTGGATGCAGAGTTTGCCGAATTGATTTGTAATGTTGTACTCTCCATTAGCTGGTGTGATCATTCCTGCTAGAACTTTCTGTATGTTTTACCTGCTGAGTCTCAAGTTTAACAAAGCTCTGCATAGCATTACAGTCAGGAACACAACATTAATCTTGAATCTAGTGTAAATCCCCATTTATTCTATAAGATGCAGCTCTTTTAACTATTATAGAGGCCTTCTCCAGTCAAATTCCAGGTGCAGCTTATAGGTAAGGCCTTCACACTACAAAACAATATTAAGCCTGTAAAGCTCAAGACCTGGCTGCTACTTGCAGCTATCCAGGGATGAAGCTGTGGCTTTGCACAAGCTAATACACAAGATCTTATCATACATAATGATATATCTGTAACTTTATAGATCTAAAACTCACATGTCTGACTATTCCATAAGTCTATCATATTGCATCCATACTATTAAAATCACCCAAAGTATAACAATTTCTTTTCCTTTTTTTGTATCTATTGATATACCCCACAGTCTCTTTCCATCCTAGCCAGAATTAGCATAGAATGTCTTGTCTTAGTACATGTTTTAGTACATTTCCATATTGACAATCAATGATAGCAGTAACACACTCATAATTTATGCAAGGCTATTCTTGCAAATACAATGAATTTAGATTATGAATATGCATACCCTATTAGTCTAGTACTCAAGCTTGACTTCCCAACTTCTTTGTGTGGTCTGTATGGAGAGCAAGTTAGGAAAGTAATACATTTTTATATTACCCATTCACACATGCATGATATAATGATATCAGATATAGAATTTTAGTGAGCCACTAAATAAACCTTAGCTCAATTTTGGGATGTAACTTATACTGCACGCAGGCACAATTCAATAACATAGTTCCACAAACACACATTTTTGAGACCATGGCACTGTTTCTCTGAACATATCCTACCAAGGAAACTTTACTGGTTGAATTACAAAGTATTATAGAACAAGGGGTAAATGCTTCATCCACCACTAAGAAAAAATACCAGCTGCTTATAGGCTGCAACCTGAGTAAAAGAATGAGCTAGAAGCCACACCCAAGGCTTGAAAATTGCAAGTTCAATACTTTCTATTGAGGTGAATACCCACCTATAAGCCACACCTTGAGTTCAGGTTAGTCCTATTTCCTGCAGGACTTGTCTGATTTGTCTTTAAGTCATAGCTCATGTGCCAGAGTTTTGTATTTGTTGTTTATCAAATTTCCACACAGACAGAACAGTGTTCATGTCAGAGCTACAGGTTTCTACACAGACACGCTTTTAATGACAACCACAGTCTGATCACTGACAAGAGATAACTAAACTGAGCTAGTAATAATAATCATTTGTCACCTGTATAATTCATGTGTTGTTTTTTTTAATTCAATATTGGTTTATAGGTTGGGATGCTCCTCTAATGCAATGGTTGACACATCTCTCTTCCAAAGCTCTGTTATTCTAGGGATGTAAGAAGGATGCATTTTTGTTTGCAAGTGGACCTAAACAATTGTCAAGGATGAGCTGACCTGAAATGAGTTGTCTGTCTAATTGTCATTAACTGTACAGTAGACATCCCAGGCAGTTGAACTTTTGACATTTATGATAATGATCAAACTGGACATAAAGGTTTGGTACACTGAAAGCTGGTAAGGACTTGGTGTAATTTGGTGTATAAAATGTCCTAAATTCTTGAAACAGCTAAATTAAGTCAGCACCTGAAAAACTCTATTCTGTAATGCACTTTACCATAATTGGTCATTGGGGGGCGGTAAAACAAAGGTGACTGAATGGCAATATCAACTCACACAGTATATGTTCACTAAGGACCTGTTACCTTGACCCAAGTGCAGTTACAACATTCTTGCACTTAAGTGAAAACATGAGCCCATTTAAGGTTTTCCTTGTAGGATCGTTTCATAGTTATGGTGTGGCTTAGGGTTGACATATGATATCATTACAGTATTGAACTGCTCAGAATCAGGTCTTAGGTATGCCCCATAACATCTTATCACATCAGTGTGTGGCATATATAGGATCATCTTATGTACAGAGAATTATGGCAGTTACTAATTGTTTGACATTGTCCAAGAGAACACATCCTTATTTTCCATTTCTCATGAATGCCTCAGTAATGAGAATTGATCTTAATGAGATGTAAATTGAACATTTTTGTTTATAAGCCCCTAATCAATGGTGTAAATCTTAGTGGATACATAAACAAAGGTTCACAAGTGGGAGTCCATGACAGTTATTTCACTCGCTGTTTGGCAGCCAAACAGCGAGTGCAATAACTCTGTCACGGATTCCCAAGAGTGCTCCTTTGCATTTATCTCATGTTTACATCATCTTCTTACATCTAGTAGACAGGACTACATCATGTTTTCACTCTGTAATTTACTGCACTGGACTTGTTTATATTGTCGTCTTGAAGCTATTACGTCATCAATAGATCACATTATCAGGCAGTGTGATATGCAACCTACGTATCACACACTTACCTTGTAATTCACCCTCCTAATACAAACACTATGGCACCTCAGTATTCAAGCATATTTACTATGAGATAAAAGTTTAATTCTATCTGCACATACCAATGTTAGGATATACATCATACAAATACCATTCTTTCATACACACTTATCCATGAATATGATGGTATTCTAGGCCACATGAGGAGAGATGAAAGTGAAGTGAAATGAAATGCAACAGAGAGTGCAAGAATGTTGTTTACATTGGAACATAATTATTTTGTCTGAGGCCACAAAAGCTAGATCACACTAACAAAGTTACTTGCATCTACCTTTAGTTGACGGGCTTCCCTAGCCCACTTAAAAGGGTCTATTTCTCCTCTTTCCTGTCCCCTCAGGATGTGTGTGGTGCACATATGCGCGGGCACTGACACATTCTCCTCTGTGAAATTGTGTAATGTAGTTCTCGCCATGAATATGACCGTAGCTGTCGAAATGGCGTTAAACATCTATCACTCACTCACTCACTCACCTTTAGTTGACATGATATCTTACAGAGAAATGTGTCCTTGACTCAGCATGTACACAGAACCCTTCCCTTTTTTAAAGAGTTGTGTCAGATATAGATAACTGGCCATGCCTGCTTAGCTCTGGGTCATTAGGTGATTGATGTCCACCAACTCATTTTCTGGTATCCACATGTTATTGCTTTCGGGCCAACCAATCCACTTAACCAGCACTTCCTTCCTCTTAGTTTCTCCATGACCAACTGTTCTATGTTTCAGAATGCTCTCCACCTCATATACCTCACTGTCATCAGATGTTTTTTGAGGGTTGTTTTCCTGCTCTCTCAAGGACCACTCTGCCCTTTCGGCATTTTTACTGCTCCTGGGATTTTCCTTGTTGAGTACATTTGAAGACGACAACTTTGATTCCCCACCTGTGTTGGTTATTGCCTCCTCCTTTTCACATCGGGTGTTTTCCAATTCTGCATATGGATCTGCATGGCCATACCTGCTAGTTGATGTTTGCATAGTAGATACCATGGTCCTCCATAGCCGGAACAGGTTGAATTCTGACATTGATATCTTCCTGACATTGATTGATGAATCGATATGTGGTGCTGACCCCATTGGAGACCATTCAGGAACTATCAATATTCCTTCTCTTGGAATAGACCTTGACCACCATCCTGAGGCTTCCTCACTGCATATCTTGGGCTGATGTGAGAAGGTCACAATTTGTGCATCTGGGACAAGTCTGACATCATTGACCCAGGGATGCTCTCCATGAACTCTCTTTATATGGTCTATGAGATGTTGCTTGCGTCCTTGCTTGAATGTATGCTGACAGACTGGGCAGAGCCACCCTAAGCCATTCTTTTGGTGAGTTAGGGCATGCCTTTTAGCATTATAGGCTTGTGAAAATGGACCACCTCCACATATCTCACAAATGAGTTTGTTACCGTTATTCATGGTTTTCCTGTTCATTTTCCTCTCTTGACTCTTCTCGTCTCTTCTTTCCATGTTACTTCTTTCTATCTTTGTGGTCCTCTCGATTGTCATGCTGTGACTGCTGGATGAATACAGAACCACCCATTGATATGTTTCTGGATGGCCTCTACTTCTGCTCTTGAAGTGACAGCCCTGCCACCTATTGGTGAATAATGGCGATGGATTGTATAGTTAAGTACAGGGGAGTGATGATACACTTGAATCATTTGATTATGATGAAATGCCCCCCCTCCAAATGATGGTACATGCCCTACTGATGTCCAGGTGGAGTAAAGGGGCAAGCTGGGGTAACGGAGATAAAGCCCTCCCGACTCCTCCCAACTACTCCCAAGTGGAGAAGTGAGGATCCCTCCCCATATCAAACCAAAATGTGTGATTTACCACCATGGGGGGGTGGGGGTGCTTACTCCTCCACTTGGGAGTAGTTGGGAGGAGTCGGGCAGGCTTTATCCCCTTTACCCCAGCTGAACATCAGTAGGGCATGTACCATCATGGGAGGGGGGGGCAAAATTCCTCCCAATTGGAGGAGTTTTGCCCCCCCCCTCCCATCATGGTACATGCCCTACTGATGTTCAGCTGGGGTAAAGAAAGTGGTTTAAGCCCTCCCGACTCCTCCCAAGTGAAGGAGTGAGGATCCCTCCCCATATCAAATTAAAATGTGTGATTCACCACCATGGGGGGTGGGGGTGCTTACTCCTCCACTTGGGAGTAGTTGGGAGGAGTCGGGAGGGCTTAAACCCCTTTACCCCAGCTGAACATAAGTAGGGCATGTACCATCATGGGAGGGGGGGCAAAATTTTCCAAAGAACTCCTCCCAATTGGAGGAGTTTTGCCCCCCCCTCCCATGATGGTACATGGGAGGAGTCGGGAGGGCTTAAACCACTTTCTTTACCCCAGCTGAACATCAGTAGGGCATGTACCATGATGGGAGGGGGGGGGGCAAAACTCCTCCAATTGGGAGGAATTTTGCCCCCCCTCCCATGATGGTACATGCCCTACTGATGTTCAGCTGGGGTAAAGGGGATAAAGCCTGCCCGACTCCTCCCAACTACTCCCAAGTGGAGGAGTAAGCACCCCCACCCCCCCATGGTGATAAATCACACATTTTGGTTTGATATGGGGAGGGATCCTCACTCCTCCACTTGGGAGTAGTTGGGAGGAGTCGGGAGGGCTTTATCTCCGTTACCCCAGCTTGCCCCTTTACTCCACCTGGACATCAGTAGGGCATGTACCATCATTTGGAGGGGGGGGGGCATTTCATCATAATCAAATGATTCAAGTGTATCATCACTCCCCTGTACTTAACTATACAATCCATCGCCATTATTCACCAATAGGTGGCAGGGCTGTCACTTCAAGAGCAGAAGTAGAGGCCATCCAGAAACATATCAATGGGTGGTTCTGTATTCATCCAGCAGTCACAGCATGACAATCGAGAGGACCACAAAGATAGAAAGAAGTAACATGGAAAGAAGAGACGAGAAGAGTCAAGAGAGGAAAATGAACAGGAAAACCATGAATAACGGTAACACATTCATTTGTGAGATATGTGGAGGTGGTCCATTTTCACAACCCTATAATGCTAAAAGGCATGCCCTAACTCACCAAAAGAATGGCTTAGGGTGGCTCTGCCCAGTCTGTCAGCATACATTCAAGCAAGGACGCAAGCAACATCTCATAGACCATATAAAGAGAGTTCATGGAGAGCATCCCTGGGTCAATGATGTCAGACTTGTCCCAGATGCACAAATTGTGACCTTCTCACATCAGCCCAAGATATGCAGTGAGGAAGCCTCAGGATGGTGGTCAAGGTCTATTCCAAGAGAAGGAATATTGATAGTTCCTGAATGGTCTCCAATGGGGTCAGCACCACATATCGATTCATCAATCAATGTCAGGAAGATATCAATGTCAGAATTCAATCTGTTCCGGCTATGGAGGACCATGGTATCTACTATGCAAACATCAAATAGCAGGTATGGCCATGCAGATCCATATGCAGAATTGGAAAACACCCGATGTGAAAAGGAGGAGGCAATAACCAACACAGGTGGGGAATCAAAGTTGTCGTCTTCAAATGTACTCAACAAGGAAAATCCCAGGAGCAGTAAAAATGCCGAAAGGGCAGAGTGGTCCTTGAGAGAGCAGGAAAACAACCCTCAAAAAACATCTGATGACAGTGAGGTATATGAGGTGGAGAGCATTCTGAAACATAGAACAGTTGGTCATGGAGAAACTAAGAGGAAGGAAGTGCTGGTTAAGTGGATTGGTTGGCCCGAAAGCAATAACATGTGGATACCAGAAAATGAGTTGGTGGACATCAATCACCTAATGACCCAGAGCTAAGCAGGCATGGCCAGTTATCTATATCTGACACAACTCTTTAAAAAAGGGAAGGGTTCTGTGTACATGCTGAGTCAAGGACACATTTCTCTGTAAGATATCATGTCAACTAAAGGTGAGTGAGTGAGTGAGTGATAGATGTTTAACGCCATTTCGACAGCTACGGTCATATTCATGGCGAGAACTACATTACACAATTTCACAGAGGAGAATGTGTCAGTGCCCGCGCATATGTGCACCACACACATCCTGAGGGGACAGGAAAGAGGAGAAATAGACCCTTTTAAGTGGGCTAGGGAAGCCCGTCAACTAAAGGTAGATGCAAGTAACTTTGTTAGTGTGATCTAGCTTTTGTGGCCTCAGACAAAATAATTATGTTCCAATGTAAACAACATTCTTGCACTCTCTGTTGCATTTCATTTCACTTCACTTTCATCTCTCCTCATGTGGCCTAGAATACCATCATATTCATGGATAAGTGTGTATGAAAGAATGGTATTTGTATGATGTATATCCTAACATTGGTATGTGCAGATAGAATTAAACTTTTATCTCATAGTAAATATGCTTGAATACTGAGGTGCCATAGTGTTTGTATTAGGAGGGTGAATTACAAGGTAAGTGTGTGATACGTAGGTTGCATATCACACTGCCTGATAATGTGATCTATTGATGACGTAATAGCTTCAAGACGACAATATAAACAAGTCCAGTGCAGTAAATTACAGAGTGAAAACATGATGTAGTCCTGTCTACTAGATGTAAGAAGATGATGTAAACATGAGATAAATGCAAAGGAGCACTCTTGGGAATCCGTGACAGAGTTATTGCACTCGCTGTTTGGCTGCCAAACAGCGAGTGAAATAACTGTCATGGACTCCCACTTGTGAACCTTTGTTTATGTATCCACTAAGATTTACACCATTGATTAGGGGCTTATAAACAAAAATGTTCAATTTACATCTCATTAAGATCAATTCTCATTACTGAGGCATTCATGAGAAATGGAAAATAAGGATGTGTTCTCTTGGACAATGTCAAACAATTAGTAACTGCCATAATTCTCTGTACATAAGATGATCCTATATATGCCACACACTGATGTGATAAGATGTTATGGGGCATACCTAAGACCTGATTCTGAGCAGTTCAATACTGTAATGATATCATATGTCAACCCTAAGCCACACCATAACTATGAAACGATCCTACAAGGAAAACCTTAAATGGGCTCATGTTTTCACTTAAGTGCAAGAATGTTGTAACTGCACTTGGGTCAAGGTAACAGGTCCTTAGTGAACATATACTGTGTGAGTTGATATTGCCATTCAGTCACCTTTGTTTTACCGCCCCCCAATGACCAATTATGGTAAAGTGCATTACAGAATGGAGTTTTTCAGGTGCTGACTTAATTTAGCTGTTTCAAGAATTTAGGACATTTTATACACCAAATTACACCAAGTCCTTACTAGCTTTCAGTGTACCAAACCTTTATGTCCAGTTTGATCATTATCATAAATGTCAAAAGTTCAACTGCCTGGGATGTCTACTGTACAGTTAATGACAATTAGACAGACAACTCATTTCAGGTCAGCTCATCCTTGACAATTGTTTAGGTCCACTTGCAAACAAAAATGCATCCTTCTTACATCCCTAGAATAACAGAGGTTTGGAAGAGAGATGTGTCAACCATTGCATTAGAGGAGCATCCGAACCTATGAACCAATATTGAATTAAAAAAAACAACACATGAATTATACAGGTGACAAATGATTATTATTACTAGCTCAGTTTAGTTATCTCTTGTCAGTGATCAGACTGTGGTTGTCATTAAAAGCGTGCCTGTGTAGAAACCTGTAGCTCTGACATGAACACTGTTCTGTCTGTGTGGAAATTTGATAAACAACAAATACAAAACTCTGGCACATGAGCTATGACTTAAAGACAAATCAGACAAGTCCTGCAGGAAATAGGACTAACCTGAACTCAAGGTGTGGCTTATAGGTGGGTATTCACCTCAATAGAAAGTATTGAACTTGCAATTTTCAAGCCTTGGGTGTGGCTTCTAGCTCATTCTTTTACTCAGGTTGCAGCCTATAAGCAGCTGGTATTTTTTCTTAGTGGTGTATGAAGCATTTACCCCTTGTTCTATAATACTTTGTAATTCAACCAGTAAAGTTTCCTTGGTAGGATGTGTTCAGAGAAACAGTGCCATGGTCTCAAAAATGTGTGTTTGTGGAACTATGTTATTGAATTGTGCCTGCGTGCAGTATAAGTTACATCCCAAAATTGAGCTAAGGTTTATTTAGTGGCTCACTAAAATTCTATATCTGATATCATTATATCATGCATGTGTGAATGGGTAATATAAAAATGTATTACTTTCCTAACTTGCTCTCCATACAGACCACACAAAGAAGTTGGGAAGTCAAGCTTGAGTACTAGACTAATAGGGTATGCATATTCATAACCTAAATTCATTGTATTTGCAAGAATAGCCTTGCATAAATTATGAGTGTGTTACTGCTATCATTGATTGTCAATATGGAAATGTACTAAAACATGTACTAAGACAAGACATTCTATGCTAATTCTGGCTAGGATGGAAAGAGACTGTGGGGTATATCAATAGATACAAAAAAAGGAAAAGAAATTGTTATACTTTGGGTGATTTTAATAGTATGGATGCAATATGATAGACTTATGGAATAGTCAGACATGTGAGTTCTAGATCTATAAAGTTACAGATATATCATTATGTATGATAAGATCTTGTGTATTAGCTTGTGCAAAGCCACAGCCTCATCCCTGGATAGCTGCAAGTAGCAGCCAGGTCTTGAGCTTTACAGGCTTAATATTGTTTTGTAGTGTGAAGGCCTTACCTATAAGCTGCACCTGGAATTTGACTGGAGAAGGCCTCTAGAATAGTTAAAAGAGCTGCATCTTATAGAATAAATGGGGATTTACACTAGATTCAAGATTAATGTTGTGTTCCTGACTGTAATGCTATGCAGAGCTTTGTTAAACTTGAGACTCAGCAGGTAAAACATACAGAAAGTTCTAGCAGGAATGATCACACCAGCTAATGGAGAGTACAACATTACAAATCAATTCGGCAAACTCTGCATCCAAATCACCAAGGGATAAAATGAAATGTGAAACTATAGAGTTCACATATAATTCAGTATTGTGCAAAATACTTAAGATGTGCTGTTCAATTTGTCTGTTTGTGGCACCCTTGATGACAAAGGTTTGGGAGAATATCTATTAGATTACATTATAGCTTGAGCATTCTTGGACATAACCAAAAGAAACAATAACAGGTACAAAGCAAATTAGCTATGACATTATGCCACATCTTTAGGTCACTTAGCACTAAGTGTATACTACTTATTCTAAGGAAAAAGAGAATAGCTTATGCATATTTCAGATAGGAGCTTACATTAGAAATACCTGTGCCTTAACAATGGTCTAACCTACAGCAAGGTTTGTGTATTAACTCAATACTGAAAGACAGTTTATATATTCAGTACTTAAAGGATATTTGCAACAAAGTTATTCCCTCTTGACCACTACTATATGACAACTGTTCCAGCCCCCATTGCAGAAAACTACCTTATAATGTGTTGACATACGCTTAGTTAGAGAGTTCAGAGAGGTAAAATGACATTGGTAAGAACTACTCTAAATCCTTGTGTATGAGAAGCATCTAATCTATGATGTTGACCCTAGTGATGGCTTATATCTATTATTTACCGATGCACAACTTCAAGCCACAATGTTTGAAAGGGTGCATCTTTTAAACAAGGTGTGTATGTTGTCACCAAGTAAATTGTCCTTGCTTGATTATATTGTAATTATTACTGAGTTACTCTATATGCTATGTAATAAATATGATGACAAAAAATACAGTTTTGTTTTTATTTCTATATATTATATGTGATACAATGTTAAACTATATTATGCTATTCTATACTTCAGTAATGGACTTTATATAGAGATTTACACTGTGAAACCCTGTAAAAGTTGTAGCTTATGTGTGAGTTAAAAAGAGCAGAAATTGATCTAATACCAACCATACCTCTATTTGGTGCAGCCTGTACTTGGTGTATCATATGTATAATATAGTACTAAACTGACAGAAATCACATTGATAAAACACTTCAGGGGTCAATGATACAAGGATGTATAAATATGTATCCATGATCAGGATGCAACAATTTGAGAGCAAAAAAAAAAAAAAAAAGAATGGTCTTGCTTTACCTTCTCATACTAATTTACCTCCATCATGAGGCTAAATAAATTGTATGCTAAAATGGTTATAAGAAATGTGTCACACACACCCCTCAACTTCAATTCAAGTCCTTTCATGTGCTAGTAGCTAGTTTCGGCTTCTGTTTGGAGGGAGCTGACCAAGCAAAATTCCCTGTTTTTTGCCCTCTGCTCTACAAGGTCTGAGTTAATCTTTTAGGGTAAATAATCTTATACTCCTGACACAGCCACAATAATTTTCCTAACTCATATTGGATGTATGATTTGATTGTATATGTTAAACATGGTTTTGTAAGAGTAAGGTATACATAGATCTCATTTACAAAAGTATGGCTCTACTCAGATAAAGCACTTGCATATCCCCACTCCCTTAAATTGGCGCCCCTTTTGGGTAGTATCACGGCAAATAACATGGTGTATTAAAAGTCCAAGACCTGTAGCTTTGATTCCTTTTGTGATCTATAACTGTATTATGGAATCATAATGACCTATGGTGCAGTGTGATATGAACTGAATCTTGATAATAATGAAACTCTAGGCAAGCAAAATGGTACTACTTCACCAGATCTGCTCAGAATTCTCAACCACTGAAAAAGGGGTTTGTTAGTTTGGTGTTTAGTGTCACCCTAAACCTCCGTGAACATATGGTGTCCATATGCATGGGTGAACACAGATGCTGGCTGTTTGTCATGGGCTTTCAGTGTCTTATGTCAGAGTTCTCAAAGGACATGGTTTGCCTGACCTGTCTATAAGATCATGCAAATCAAAGAAATCATTTATCTTAATGAGTATGTTGTCCATAGATACAATCACTGTTCCTTTGTCCAAGCAGCATTGAAACACATGTCCAGGACTCAATGTATAGACACACATGGATATTTTTTGTGTGTGTTGGTTAAGATATTGAATTAATCAACCAATAAAGTGTTGGCACCATTAGAATAGGTTTAACAACATATTCACAGGATCATTTGCAACATTCAAGAGCTATGGTAAACTTATTTTTTCGAAAATGTGAATTATTCTAACATAGATATAGGCCCTTTCTGGTCATGAATTTTAATTTTGAATGTAGGTACATGACCTTGATGTATGGTTCTAACTAAACTACACTTCACTGAGACAGTAAGTGCTATTAGATAATCAAATAAAGCAACATTTATATCTAGATGTACAATAACCTATAAACCTCTCCTTACCATTTCATGGGTTTCTGTTGCAAAGACAATGTCAAGATTTCTTTGGGGAAGAAAATAAAGCAATATTACAAACACATAGTTCATCTATCTGCTTCCCATGAGTTGGAGGTTCACAATACTCACCAGGCCCCAGTGTATTAATAAGGATCACTACCATAGCACTATAGATGCATCAACATTGGCAACATATAGGATGTGTCCAAAGACAGGTTGTGACTCATACAAGTTAACCAAACCCCTCAAAACCAAAAGCTATACCAAACTAACAGTTTTAAAGCCTTATGTGTAGGTTACAGCTTCTTCCAATGTATTAGTATGGTATAGCTTTTACTCCTAAGAGTTTAACGTATATATACCAAGATGAAGATGTAACTTTACATACACACCCACTTCCAGTTAGATACAAACTCAATAATTAATAGCTATATATCATCATGTATTTCATTCCCGAATTCAAACCCCTTTAATAAGCCCCTTGGGAAACTATTGTATATGTTGTTCAGTTATTCATTTCATACTCTCCATAGCCGTAACACTAGAGTGCCAATCTGCATACCCCCTTTGAATAACCTGCACCCCTGGATCCCATAGCGTATCTATATAATCTTTATTTTTCCCTCATTGGAGACTAGCACCCCTGGGGTGGAATCATGTGGATGTATTACACTGCAGTGCACATCTATCTACATATTACCCAAAGACTGAGCTTTATACCCCACCTTCATGTACATACACTTATTCAATTGTAGACAGTTATATTTACATGCTTCCATTGGATTCATTAACTACCCACTTTTCCATTACTTTTCACATTATTTACATAACCTGAAAACCCAATATTACATGGTAATCAATACCATT
The DNA here is from genome assembly GCA_949317995.1 of Acholoe squamosa. Classification (NCBI taxonomy): domain Eukaryota; kingdom Metazoa; phylum Annelida; class Polychaeta; order Phyllodocida; family Polynoidae; genus Acholoe; species Acholoe squamosa. Next base: position 23,385,508 of record OX439048.1, read on the forward strand.
GACCTTATCTCTCAAAAACAATTTGAGTCAGCATGAGTTAACAATGTCAAAATAGTGATAACAACACTTCTTCCATTGAGAATCACAAGGCATGTTGATGTTGGGATACAAAAGTCATTTCCTTTAGAATTCCTTTAGAAAATACTATTGTACAATTGTGCATGGTTTATAACCATGAGTCACAGCAATACCATGCACAATAAGGTTTATAGTACTGTAATACCCTGTGTGAGGCGCAGCTCGCGTATAAGGCGCTTCCTCACTTTGTAGACATGAGAGTAAAAATAAATAATGTCAAATCTTTTGTTCTAATCAACAGATTTTCAAAATTCAAAGACTTATGGCCTTCTTAGAGCCTCACCACCTTTTTACCACAATACAGGGTCAGGGGAGTGTTAGGGAAATTATAGAGAGAAATCTCTCCTAAATAGTTCTGCTTCTATAAGTAGCACTTGGGGTCTATCCACATATTTAAGATGCACCTTATACATGGGGTATTGCAGTAGTTAAACCTGCCTCTGTTTCTTTATCTCATCATATTGCAAATAATTCCTCACTTCTATGGGTATCCAAACAATACCAGATATGCAATAGTATGACTATTGATGACAGAAAGTAAATCATAACCAACAGGCTAATAGCTACTGCACATGTCTCAAATAATGCTGTGCTTGAATAGATGTCTGTGCAATACTCGACACACTGCAATAAAGGTGGTATCCCTGAAGTACATCCAATTTGATTTTTATTTATCATGTGACAAAAGCTATCCAATCAGAAAATAATAATCCGATTGTAATTTTTGTCAACTAATAAAAGGCAAATGTAGATGAAGCACTAGATGTGCCAGCACCTGCAATTAACTGTCACCATCTTCGAATCCATGTCTATATTGATACAATTCCATCAGTAAAACCCCAATGAACTTTCTAAAGTAGAACCATTCATCTATCCTTATATATGAAGCATTATCTGAACTGTATGAATATATCTATGAGGCCAATGAATTTATTAGACATCACCCTGTTACCACATTCAAGTTGTCGGAGCATAATTCATCATAAATAGGTGTCACAATATAGAACCTTAAGATACTAACAATCATTCCCATCAATGAAAGTTACCTCTCCCACTCAGCTGGTGTGAAATGTAGATCAAATGCCTTAGATAAATGAAGACCAATAACATGGGCTGCCAGTATCTCATGCTGGATACTGCCATAAGGGATTTCAAAATGTGTAGATCAATAGGATAAAGTGTATGTCTTTGAGGCCCACTTGTGGATGTACCTGTTAACCTTGTTGATCCACATAATTATATACTTTCTTCATGATAACTGAATCAGGAATGTTAGAAAACTGATTATGTACCCACACATGAAGTTTTATGCCTAAAGGGAATCTCACATCTGTCATTTAATAGATATCAGCCTTTGACTACACTGAGAAGTTGGTCGGCTGCTACAAGGTAGTTGTATGTACACCACCATCGTGCATTTTCCATTGCACACTGAGTTAATGATAAGTTAAACCCTAGGACTCTAATCATCTTGAAAGTTTATATACATAAATCAATGTATAGACATCACCCAGTGACTACATTGTATAGCACCAGACCTCAATATTATGCACATTCTCCCATCCCATATAGATAAATGTGTTTTGTTATTGTTGCTTTTGGCATCATGATCAAATAAATGTGTTACCAATAAAAATAATCCAACTGTACTCAAATTTGCTACAAAATAGGTGCATGTCATCAGAATAAGGCAGAATCTCACACTGATTTGATCACGGTATTCCATTCATGTACTGTTTTCTATGAAGTTAACAAACAAGCCCCTATTTATCTACAAATGCTAGATACATATAGTTTTAGAGCACAGGTAAGGTGTTGTGTCACAAACTAAAGACATATTTATTCAGATTATGCAAAAGAATCAATGAGGAGTCACATAAAACTGGTAAATGTTGTAGATGTAGGTCAAGGGTAAGGGCATCAGTACCTATCAATGAATTTCACAATCTTAGATTTTCAAACCATACATTTTCATCATAATACCTAGCATACAGGCACATCTTACACTTGAGGATACGATCATATAGAACAGTACTAGCATGGCAAAAATGTTCCCAGGTGTGCCTAATAAAATGGGCCTAAATTAGGGGTGTGCGTTATAAGCAAGGTGAATATGAATATTATGTTTTGTTTATAACCAGTAAACTACCAAATACTGCATACCATGGGCATTAAACAACCATAGTCAGATTGATATTTCTTTTATATATATTTATATATGTCCCTACATATAAACATATCTTGTCTATATACATTGTATTTAGCTGCCCCCTTTTGAGCCGATAATGCATTAGTACCTTTGACTATAATTTATATATCATGCTGAGCCTAAAGGGGTGGTAAAAATCAATGTGATGCCTGCAGGATGTGATAACAAAGGGGCATAATTCCTTCACCTGACAATAAAGGGTTAACCTAACTTTCTAATTCTAACTCAGTCTCTATGTCCTCCCATCAGTACAATACCAAAGACAACTATAAGCACTAAGCAAGAATTTTAATATTGTTCATATAAAATAGCACTAAACTTTCAGATTTTAAGCCTCAGATTTGGCCTATAGTTCATCTAATCATGATGCATGAATGTGTCCCAATGATATTCATGCATAGTCTAACAGCCACACATCCCCTCTACATATACATTTATATTTATCATATGTATTAGCTCCTCGCTGGGCTAAGGTTCCAACCCATTCATCAACCACCTTTCACGCCAAAATGTAATGTAGTTCACTGTCATTCACAGAATAATAGAGGGCAACCAACACAGTCTTTTTGTTTGTTTGTTTGTTTAGTTTTACGTCCGGGGGCCATCGAGGAACTCAGACATTCAAGAATTTTAAACTATTCAATAGTAATGGTAGGCTGCAGGCCTACCTCGGGTTTGCGCATATGAGTGGGTGGGTGTGTGTGCGCGCATGCATATATTTATGAGTCTGCTTGTAGCAGTGGGACACGGCTCGTAGCGGTGAAATACCACTCGTGGCTCAAGGCCCCTCTTTATCGTGCTGCCTCATGCAGGTAACATGTCGCAAACTGTAGACACATCACCCGACCAACACAGTCTGCACCTGCCAGGTTCCTTTTGCCAACTATATGCATCTTATCAAACTATTCATATGTTTATTCCAACTTTTATTACTATAAATTTTCTCTTATAATCCACACCTTATACTAATACAAACCCAAAGTCAATGTGGTGCTTATGTGAGGGTATTTGTCCATATGGAATAGCATCAAACTTTCAATTTTCAAGCCATAGGTGTGGCTTAAAGCACAATCAAACGTTGGGGTGTGGCTTATACAAGGGTGCAGCTTATAGCACATACCCTACCAAAGTATCTTAATCATATTTTATTTAACTCACAGTTCTTCTTTTAGCCAATGGCATTTCAAAGCAAACACCCTTCCCACCAAAATATAATATAGGTCAACAGTCTAACACAGAATAATAGAAGTCACCGGATGCAATCTGCATCTGTCACCTTTGATCCCTTCATTAAACCTTTTAAAGACTGCTGGTGCAAGAGTGCATCATGCCCATTCGTTGTCATGAAGCATCAATGCAGTCTGTTTGTGAGCACTTCATTGGTGCATCATGGCAACCAATGGGGCATGATGCATTAGTGACCCTTAAAGAGTTAACCAATCACTAACTCCAAAAAAACAAATATATCAATCTACACCCCCCTTAAAAAAAACAAAGACAACAAACAAATATATCCATATAATCAAACTATTCATATCACCATTCCATCATTAATTGTACATTTTGAATTGATTATCCAGTAAACACCCTTCAATTCTATTCAATGTCCTACCTATTCTAATAGTTACATGAGCACAGGGTTGGAATGCCAAGGGCAGTATTTGTATATCATAATGATAAAGGGGTATAATTCATTAATGCATCATTTAACCTTAAAGGGTTAACCAAACTTCCTTATTTCCCAATTCTTAACTCAGCCTAACTCTCCTCTCATCAGAAAACTACCAAAAACATCTAAAAGCACTAAATCAGATTGTATTTTTCCAATATCCCAATGTCAACAATATTAATGCATAGTTTGACTAATACACATATTCTCTACAAATACAATCTTAATTATGATACCCCTGCATCCACCTACCTCCATCCCACCAGAACCAAATGCAGGTCAACTAGCACACCTCCAACCAAACAATAGACTCCCAAACAATAGAGCCCCAACCCTGCTGTCTGCACCTGCCACCTGCCTCCCTCCAACCTCTTCTTTTAACCAAACTCCTCATATACACAAACAAACATATACCATAAACATCTAAATATATCATAATCATCCCAACTAAAACCACTTATTCTAACTCCCCTATATCTAAGCTACACATACATATAAAAATCTAAGCCATATCACCCATACATCCCACACTATCTTTCTTTTAACCAGGTTATCCTCTAGCAACCACCACAACCAATGCAGGTCAACTGGCACACCTCCAACCAAACAATAGACTCCCAAACAATAGAGCCCCACCCCTGCTGCCTGCACCTGCAACTTGCCTCCCTCCAACCTCTTCTTTTAACCAAACTCATCACACACACACAAACAAACATATGCCATAAACATCAAAATATATCATATTCATCCCAACTAAAACCAACTATTCTGACTCCCCTATATGTAAGCTACACATACATATAAAAATCTAAGCCATATCACCCCTACTTCCAACATTATCCTTCTTTTAACCAAACCAGGTTCTAGAAGCTACCCCTATACTACTCCTACATACCTGCACTGGAGTTCCCCAGTTACTATATTTAGCTCACCTGATACTATTTTTAGAATGAGCTGGGTGAGCAGCTTCTACTATAAATACCTGTAGGTGGAGCAGCTCACTCATCTTTCCATCTTCATACTTCATCCCTCACACACACTCACGTGAGACAAGAGCCCTCAGCTCAAGGGCTAGGCTCGGACACTGTTGGGCACCTTATACTGTATCACCATCTATACCTTGTGGACTTCAATGAATAAAGTGGATATCAAACTGGATCCCTGATTCGTCTGTATTCATCCTCATTCATCATTTACGGACTCGTTGACAACATCTATGAGATGAATGACCGAATCTATAAGGAAGGGTGAGGGGGAAAACCACTACCAGAGCTTCATTTCTGTACTCTTTTTGAAGGATAGCAAGTGTTCTTTTATTTGCCTGGTCCCATAGGCAGGGCCAGAAAAACCACTGCCTTTGATCACTCAGACGTGGTTCACCGAGGGGAAGCCCATGAAAAAAGGCAAGCATGTAGGCCTGGACACCAGCTGCCCACAAGCTCACCTCATGTCACAAGGATCCTCAAGTTTGTCGCCTTTTGCGAATCTGGTATGCCCACTGGTAGAATGGAAGGAGAATTCTTCCTTCATGGACTCCCAATGAAGCTATTCTGCACCTCCATGGCCTTACATGAAGGTCCCCACTCCACAGAGGGAAAATGCCAAGTTGGGACTTTGCATGTACGCCTAAACCTTAGGAAAGATGCCCAACTTGCATGATTTCTCCAAACTTGCCTTATACTTTTTCACTAACTACATACTTTCAAGCAATATAGCAATTCTTTTATCTTTATTGGTTTGTCATAAGGTTGGTGGTGGTTGAATTTAATCTCACCTCGTGCCTTCCTTACGGATGACGCTCAAGGGTGAGAGGTCCCGCAAGTTGTATCCACACCGAAGTGAGATTACCCTTGTGGCGTTGTGCCCGGACCCTAGTCTAGTGGGGAGGGGGAATGATGGTGACCGAATCTATGGGAAGGTAGAAAGCATGCCCCTACACATTTACCGAGGCAATGGTTCTTTAACATCCGTCACTACATAGGCATAGTGACAGATGGACAGGACTGATTTAAGTCATTTGTCTGCCATGACTGCCGAGAGACTTTCCAGCACAGCCTAGCCAGGACAGGGATGAACTCAAATGATGCATTACGGCGACGTTTGGAGCCACCACTGTGCCCCGACTGGGCCGGGAACCGAACTCCCAGCCCCTGAGCGGACGTGCTGCCGACTGTGCCACGCCTCCCGGCTTGTCATAAGGGCACAATTGTGGATATATGAGTAATTTGAATTTCCAAAGAAAAGGTGTTTCCATTCTTCTTCCTTGCTCCTTTAATAACACATAAACCTATCAGGTGTATGCTGTTAAATCCTATGGCAGGTTGAATTGTAAAGGCTTTATCATGTCAATAGTCATTGAAAGTGCCATGATTTTTACATTCATAAGCCTTTCCATGATATACGTTTGCCAGAAAAATCCTCATGCGAACCACACTGCCACCTGGTGTGAAGAAATCTAGTACCCCTTAGACAAAACTACTACCCCTTAGACAAAATAACCAATTTTCTCTCTTGGCTGAGTTAGGTCAGCTTGCCTGGATAGGTTAGTTAATACTACTAACACATGAGGAAGTTTTTACTACCATGTTGGGTATTTTGCCTAATCAGTAGTTTTGTCTAGATTAAATAAGTATTCACTTACTTGGATTTTTTCTGTGTAATTAGTGAATAAAGTTTTAATAAAGCAATATTTGGTGTTATTTGGATGGAAGGGCCCCATATACATTTAATCAGTACATTAAGATAACATGGAATGTCATAAAATTATGTTTATGCTCACAATCGATTCAGATCTTCTACAGGTTTGGTTACAAGCTATTAACATGGTCAAATTCAATTTTCAGCAATCCTTATACAAAGTTATGTAACACTTACACTTCACAGACCCTCCAGACTATAGAAAATTATCTTTTTCAGCATTTTGCAAATTCAAGTGTTTTTTTCTTAAGACGGAAAAAGCATATAAAATGATATTTTAATATTTCCAGTCAATCATCTTCTTCCGATACAATACATCTAATCAGTTCTCTTCTTCCTATAAAATACATCTAACTTGGTCTTCTTTATCAGCTCATATCCCTTGGGTTTGAGAATGTCATCAATTTCGAAATACTTGGTTTGAGATTCATCATCACTTCCACCATAGAACTTGTATTCAATAAGAAGTGTATCAATATCTAGACTGCGGAAGGGAATAGTTTTCAAAACACCTACTTCTGCACCTTCCACATCCAGAGAGAAGAAATCAATCCTGGTTCTGTTCAATGCCTTCATCAGTGAGTACAGAGTGAAACATTGTATGGTTGCAAGTTGATTGGCCTTATACCTAAATATCGGCAATTTCTCATCTGCAACAGCGTTAAACCCATGGTTGCCTCCTACACCAAATTGGACTTTACCTGAACTGTTCTTACTGTTCAAACAACTGTTTATGCTGAATGACTTTCGGTTTTTAGTTTGAAGTATTTTGAAGAGACTTTTCTCGGCTTCAATCAGCAGTCCAGTCCAGTTCCTCTCACGTTCAAAGAAGAGTGTGTTGGACATGCTCTCTCCATCATATGCACCGCATTCAACAAAAAAACCATCTGAAAATCATAAAAATTTTCTATTATTATTTTCATTCCATCCTTATCAGGTTTTCTTCAAAGGTCTTCAAAAAAGCTGAAGAATAAATTCATAACTGAAGTTGTTATTTCACTCCAGAGACAACTACCGTAAAACCCCACCTATAAGTCAACCCCACCTATAAGTCGACCCCGCTCTTTGAGAAACAAATTCGACCTATAGAAAAAAGGCTTGAGAAATATTAACACTATAATATATTATATAAAAAAACCACCTATAAGTCGACCCTCCAGCTTGGGATCAAAAAATGACTAATACAAGAAAAAACGTTTTAAAAAATCGACTTATAGGCAGGGTTTTACGGTATAAGTTTACTTTGGTGCAAATCATACCCACTTCTTTTTTGGTGAAGAATGTCATCAATTTGTGGTGACTGTCCATGTTGTGAGAAGTCCTTCTTTTGAGGATTATTCAGCTTCAGTGGTTTATTTGAAGGGGGATGGATCCAACTAGTATGGATCCACTGCAGTAATCGGGGATGGGTCTGGTCTGTGAATCCATTCTCCAGTCTATTGATTTCCTCCTTGGTAAAGGAGGCCGTTCCTTGAGCATCCGCAAGTTTCTTAAAAAGCGATATATTAGGTAGGTCTTTCTTTGATGAAACATACAGACAGAAGAGGCTGATTGATAAAACCAAGGCGATTGACAATCCATATCTCTTTTTATACGTGCCTCCCATATCTCAGTCCTGGATGTTTCTTCTTGTGTTTTTGTAATTAGAAGAGAACTTGCTGCAGTTGGATTATATAGCAGTGCTGTATAGTTGTGGTAATATGACACTGAAATGAAAAATAACGAATGATTATTCCAAATAAGTCCATTAATACTTCACTTATATATATGGGCTAGATTTTCTGGGCATGTACAATTGGCATTTTTCACACTTTTTTATGCTTATGCACCTACAGAATAAAAACTTATGAACCAATATCCTGCTTTTTGGTCCCAATTGGAAGAGAACACCATAACCTTTCAAATACATGTACTCTCTTGCATATCCAACCATAATAATATTTGGATTAGTTGGCTTCCAAAGTTGAAATATTGTGAAAAAGGGCAAATTTGACAAAAAATTTGACGTTTTTTACAGCCCTATTGTTGTGTTAATGATTAAGAAGGTTTTTGGGTATTGTAGAGCATAAGTATTTGTTCATGTAACATTCAATGTAAAATGCCACTCAAATGTCCATCCGACAGTAAAACTAAAACCCTCCCATATTCTAAGACAGTTAATACATTATTATCCTTACTCTGCTCAGAATTGAGGGGCACTAGGGTGGTTAAGCTGCCGCAAAGATTATTTTGCTGTAGCCTGAAGTCTTCCTCTTATACCAATGAGTGCATCCTTATACACATTTTTCTGTCGGATGGACATTTTGCACTTTTGCTGTCGGAAGGACAAATTTATTAATCTCAAAGTAATGCATTTGGATGCATCCTTTATGTTTTAAATCAAGCACAGTCATCCCTTGAATACTATTAAATAACATTTGTACCATAGGTCTCCCTATACGTGTGTTTTATAGACTGTTTTATGAAAAAAAGTCTGAAATTTAGGGTCATTTTAAGCTAATGCTGTTTGATTGATTGATTTGTGTTTTACAGCACTTTAGCGGCACTAAGTGGCTATCCCGTGCTTCACAAGTTGATAATCTAACAGAGGAATGTGTCAGTGCCCGCGCATATGTGCACCACACACATCCTGAGGGGAGATTTTGGTTTGGTTTGGTTGATTTTACGTCCACTAATAGTACTTAAAAGTTAGCAGTCCTTTCTTTTCTTTTTGGACAGGTTTTTAAAAGCTGCTTGTCCAAACAGCTAGACAGGTATTTATATGCTGCTTGCCCGACACAGCAGTGACCGAATCTATGAATGATCGAATCTATGAGATGAATGACCGCATCTATGAGGAGGGGTGAGGGGGAAAACCGCTACCGGGGCTTCATTCCCCTACTCTTTTCGAAGGATAGCAAGTGTTCTTTTATTTGCCTGGTCCCATAGACAGGGCCAGACAAACCACGGCCTTTGATCACTCAGACGTGGTTCACTGAGGGGGAATCCCATGGCAAAAGGCAAGCATGTACGCCCGGGACCGCGCATATGGACACCAGCTGCCCACATGCTCACCCCAAGACACAAGAAACCCCAAGTTTGTCGCCTTTTACGAATCTGGTATGCCCACTGGTAGAATGGAAGGAGGAAAATTCCTCCTTCGTGGACTCCCAATGAAGTTATTCTGCTCCTCCATGCCCTCACATGAAGGTCCCCACTCCACAGGGGAGAGGAAAGAGGAGATATAGAACCTTTTAAGTGGGCTAGGGAAGCCCGTTAAGCTAATGCTGCGCTGAGTTGGTGGTCCATTAGGTTATGATGATCATTATTTCTTAGAGTAGGCATGCTGAACTTAATGTAGCATTTTCTAGAGAACTAGAGGGAAAATAGCATTTTTGACAAGAATTTTCATTTTTTCACAAGATGGCTGAATTTCATCAGCCTATGTCTCAAAATCTTTTTGAACAGTTTATTCATGAGCTTACTAAACTTGTATACTGTAAGAGCTGGTAAACAAAATTAGAAGTTTCTGTGATGTATATGTTGGCAACAAAATCATATCACTGATTAAATCTGTTGGACGGACACAAAAAGTGACATTGTTATCACACAGCTATAAAAATGGAACCGGTAGGGATAACTGTATAATGTGTGTATATATATATATATATATATATATATATATGTATATATATGTATATATATATATGTATATATATGTATTTATATATATGTATATATATATATATTTATATATATGTATATATATATATATATATATATATATATATATATATATATATATATATGTATATATATGTATATATTTGAATTTGCTTGAATGCTGTGCTGAAATAAACACAATAAAATATTCCTATACATTCAGGACATCAGTTGATTTGCTCTTCATGAAATATTCCAGCATTCCCACAGAGTTGACCAAGAATTCTAACTTTACAGAAATAAAGACAGAGAACCCTGCTGGTAGATCAGCAAATTCCCCTGGATTCTTTCTTCTATACTTTTATAGAGAGGAAAGACTGAAAATCTATGTGACCAATTCTTCAGGGATTCAGGATTTGCTTGCTAGGGTACTGAGGGATGCACTTTAGGTGTTGAGAGAGAGATACCTTTTCATATTAAACTGTACCATTGTAAGGGGTATTTTTCCAGAAGCATGGAAGAAGTGTACTATCGTCCCGGCACCTAAGGTCCCCAATCCAGTGTCCCCTGCGGAACTAGGGCCCATCTCACTTCTGCCGGTGCCAGGAAAAATTCTAGAAAAATTTATATATAAACAGCTATATAGATACTTAGAATTGAACAATCTGCTCACCCTGGATCAAAATGGATTCAGGGAAAAAAGATCAACACTTGACAGTCTTTCAGGTCCTTCATGAGGCACACCTAGGGTCTTTAGATAGGAATAAGATAGGGATGATTTTCCTTGATTTTTCTAAGGCATTTGATTCTTTGAAACACGCCACCCTGTTAAAAGCGTTACCACCCCTGGGTTTGTCAAAGAAGGCGGTAGATTGGTTTAAGAGTTATCTAGGTGGGAGACAGCAATGTACTCTATGTAATAATGTCAAATCAGAATATAAGCCTGTCACCTATGGGATTCCGCAAGGATCCAGTTTGGGTCCGTTATTGTTTATTATTTGTTAATTCTATGCCACAGCTTAATGTGACAAGCAAAATTGAACTTTAGCGGACAATACATTGATGGTGCATAATGCAAACATAGTTCAGGAGTTACTAGATGTTATGCAGAGGGACTTAGAAACTCTTTTCAATTGGTGTAATGCTAATTCACTTACTGTTAACCCTGCCAAATCCAAGCAAATGTTGATACATGGTCAGCAGGGTGAGGAATCAAGGTTGAACCTAGGTAATCAGGGACTTACAGGTACTATACAATACTGGCATGAGAGTGTGTTTACCCATATGGGATCCAAGAACAATCCATATAAAAGAGCTGCACATCAGGGCTACCCTACTGCCCTTGGGTATAAGAAGGATCTTCCTTCAGCTAACCATGGTTCATAGATTGATGTTTAACAGATTAACTCGTACTAGGCCTGATATAGGCACCAGAGCGACTTTTGCCCCCACAGCGGAGCTGGGTACACCAGGCTAATTAGGGACCTTAAGGACCCTACCTATCAAGCATTTGCCAAATTGAATGCCATCGATGCTCAATTGCGTTGGATCATAGATAAGGACTTATTCAAATATCAGATCAAAAGAAAACTGAGACAATTTTTCCACAGACAATGGAGATCTGACCTGCCACAATTGACTTTTGAAGGAAGATCCATCCTAAACATGGTGGTTGATTGATTGATTTGTGTTTTACAGCACTTTAGCGGCACTAAGTGGCTATCCCGTGCTTCACAGGTTGATAATTTAACAGAGGAATGTGTCAGTGCCCGCGCATATGTGCACCACACACATCCTGAGGGGATAGGAAAGAGGAGATATAGACCCTTTTAAGTGGGCTAGGGAAGCCCGCTAAACATGGTGGATTGATCAGATCTCACTTGAGTATGATGTACTGATTGATTTGTGTTTTACAGCACTTTAGTGGCACTAAGTAGCTATCCCGTGCTTCACAAGTTGATAACCTAACAGAGGAATGTGTCAGTGCCCGCCCATATGTGCACCACACACATCCTGAGGGGAGAGGAAAGAGGAGATATAGACCCTTTTAAGTGGGCTAGGGAAGCCCGTATGATGTACTGAGGCTTAAAATGTGTGATTGTACATGTAATAATGTCATAACAGTATGTATGTAAACTGGTTCGTGTATGAAGGAGTGGGTACAAAATATGCGACTGCACTCCCTGGACACGTTAGTAACTAACTAGGTGGTTAGGGTTTTGTTTTTAGTGTAAAAGGCCATTTCTCCACGCCCTCTTTTCCCCGTTACCTTTTATGCTGATTGGTGGTAATGTGGTAGTCCTTTAAGTTAGTCCTTTAAGGGACTCCTTGATAAACAAAACCAGAGATGTCAGTTGGGTATTGCCCAAAATTCTGAACACTCCCCCCCGCCCCCACTATGCCAATGATAGACAGAGATTTCCTGTTCCGGGCCTCCTCACGTCGTGTGACGTGAGGATTTGGTATTACAACTCTCCCACACCCATACAGGGCGATCTTGGAGTGGCAGACGGGTGTAGAAACCCCACACTACCCTACGAGTTACAAAAATTTTGTACTACTGTGCCACATGGCCATGGCGATAATAAGTGTACTTTATTCATCAGACACGTTAAGTCTTCCAATCAAAGTATTTGCCCAATAGATAGTCTACCTTTATGACATTGTTCAAATGAAAATAACTCGCCATACATTAAAACACTTCTTATTTCCATCTCATCTTTATGTTTTATGATGATATTAATTTCTTTTTCTGTGCTTCTGAATAATGTGACAGTGGCTGCCATTTTGTATGCATCTTTCTGTTCTTTGGTGTGGGATGTGTTTTACTTGTAAAATAACTCGTCAGTTCTAATCTTGCTCATTTTTCACTGATTAACTCTAAACCAAATGAGCAAATCATACTGAAATATTTAGGAGTGGAATGAAGAAACCGTCTAAAACATTAATCAAGAATAATCAACCAATAGCAGGACAGCATCTGCACAACCCATCTGAGACCTGTCAGAGTGTTCCACGCTCTGAGCCCATTTGCGGTAGGTGGAGGGAAGAAGGCAAGGTGAGGCTGGGTGGGGCCAGGGGAGAGGAGCTGAGGCCGGGGGAGAGGAGCTGAGGCTGGGGGAGAGAAGGTGGGGCCAGGGCAGAGAGGTGGGCTGGGGGAGGGAGGGAGCTGGACAGTCTTCAATTTAAGGTGATAGCCATGTGGCCCTGGAGACATTCAAACATCTGAAAATACGCGGAAATCTGACAGTCTGACATCTCTGAAAAACAAAATAAATTAAAATATATTAAATTAATAAGATTGAGGTGATTACTCTCACCTCCCCTCCCCCCCACACCATTCATAACTCTACTTGCATGCATGATCTGGAGACACGGTTTTTTACATATTAATTCATGTTGCGCTTACATTACATCTGTATGCTTTCCCTTGCCCTTTCCCTTAGTGGAAGAGTCTTTACCTTTTCAACTACCAGTTTTTCCTTTCTTCTCAGTCTTTGGAGGAGTAGACTGAGAAGACAGAGTTTACCGGTTCACCAGCTGTGGGGAGGCCTGCACTGGTGGCTGTCTAGATGGGATTTCCAGATGCTCCAATGCAAACTGCTTTTCCATCAGATGCACCACGAGACCTTGTTTTATCTCGAGGCGCATTCAAGTGGAAACACCAATACGCGCTTCCTCAGCCTCAATTACTTGAGGGCCAAAGTCGAATACCGCATTCCCAGTCAACCAAAAAAATTGCAACACGTTTCCCTATGGTTCCTTATCATAGCCAAACGTTTTAAAACGTTAAAAAACTTTTTTTTTTACGTTCAATAACATTTTTTGTTGACTGGGTTACCTGCTGCTTCGTACTCATCTGCCATTCTCAAAAATAGAATCTGGTCACAGTACCTCATCAGCCCTCATGCCGGTGTAACCAGTCGTGTCAGACACATAGGAAGGTTGATCAAATCGATTCCTCTAAAAGGCCAGTTCAGCATCCCAAACGGTCTTACGAAACCACAAGTGGACTACTAGTCCCTTGGCCATCTGATGGTAATCCATCAACCAAGCTTCAGGGACTGTGTTTGCTCACATGGGGTGGATACATTCCCAGACAGCATTGATGGAATGTCATCCGCCACTAATCGTGCTTCAACTGTGACAACTCATAAGGTATTATAGAGATTATAGATAGTATAAGTGTATCCACCGGATTATCCGTCAATAACCATAGGTACACTGTCACAGGTCATGTTCATTAACTCACGATCGGCTCGGGTATACACTGACTAGGTTACAACACATAACAATACACAGTACAGGACTACACACTCGTGTTTACAGGTTAGGTTATGGCAGTCCCCAGCAACCTAGGACTGCCTCTAAGAGGTTTTGAGGCCTCTTTTATTGACCTGGTATCCATAAGAGCCTTTTCCAAGGTTTTCTTAGCCCACCGAGACTTTTTTAATTCTCCCCTGTCTGCCAGATAACGACAGGGGGCACCACAGCTTTCAGGTCTACAACATTCCGTGGTCTCCTGGGTCCCCTGAGTTGCTTTACATGATCCTGTTCGATCACTTGTTCCAGACCATCGCCGTACATTTCGGTGGAGGTATCCTCTCCCTCCATGGACGTAGTCTGGCCACATTTGATTTTCAGTTTTGATGCCAACAGCAACTCTAGCAAACCTTACTCCAAACAGTTCCTGGGATAAGGGTAATTTACCCAACCCGGGTCCTGGTTTGTTCTCGCAACACTCTGGACAGGTCTCTACCCATCAGGTGAGATCTGTGCTCATGCCAGGCCAGTAGTAGCTTCTAGCTAGGCACTCTAATGACCTTTTCTTTCCAAAATGTCCACTAGTTCTATGCTTGTAACAGAAATACATAATGTCTCTTCGCATAGCACTAAGCATGACCACTTGCAGGGATCTTCTGCGACTCGAATAGTTCTTCCAACAGTTAAGAACACCATTCCGGACTTCTAGCATGGCCCATTGAGCTAGGAATCGTCTTATTTTTGTGTTCTCCAAGGAAATTTCTGGCCTTGGGGGGCAAATTCCCTGATGAAGAAACTTAATCAAACGTGATGTGATCATGTAAGCACTCTGGAACTGTTGAATAGTCTCTATGGACCAATTCAGGACCTGTTCCGGATGGCTTTCGAATGGAATCTGAACCCCAGCTAACAGCATTGTGGGCTCCACAATCAGTGCACTCAGCATTTGCACATTTCTTTACTGGGATCCTGGACAAACCAGTAATAGGAACAAAAACCCAGGAAGGATTTGTTGGTCCTTACCAATTTGACACAGCATCCAATTTCTCTGGATCTGCCTTAATCCCTTCATTAGATATTATCCTTCCTAAGTAGTTGATAGATCTTCAGAAAAGATCACACTTCAAATTTTCTAAGCATTCCTCAAACGTCTTTCCACAGACTATTACATCATACAAATAGACCAGACATTTCTTCCATAATAGATCACTTAATAAAGTTTCAATCATGGTTTCACCTGGTGCTCCAAAAGCCTTCCTGTACTTGTGAAGCAAGTCAGTCAATGCTCCACATTGCTCATCCGTTTCAATATGGTTCCCAGCAATTAGCTTTTCTAACTCCAGATCCTTTTTGTTTGCTGAAGGAGATTAGGATGCTAGTGCCTTTTCACAACTTTCCACAACTTCAAAGGGATAACAGACCCTAGAGTGATATCTTTCTGGAGGTATATGCCCACTTGGCATAAAAACGTGTTGCTTTTTTACGTTAAAAAAACGTTTTAATTGGTTTCCCTATTGGTTATTTGGTTAATAATTGGTTAAAAAAACATGTAAGAGAGCGTTTCAGGTTTGATAAACTGCAAACATTTTAGTGCATCATTTGTTACAGGGGTGTTATAATTATATGTATTATACACCACTGTGACCAGCATTCATGCCTCCTTCAAATAAGATCCATTTTATAAGGCGTAGCTAGGGATGGAATGAAAATGGAACAAAAACGTTCATTTTTAGCTTCTTTTTCTTTGAACGGAATTATAGGATGGAAATTCTGTATGATTATCAGTTCTGACAATTGGAAACTTATCTTGAAGTCATTACCTGAGGAGGTTTTTTGAATTGTGTCAATACTCCAATTATTAAGGTCAGGAGAGCTCTTCAAAGTTGCACAGTTATTAAAAATGTGTTATTTTCCCCTATTTTCACCCATTTCCTCTAAAATTTACCAATATATGCATGGCAAGGAAAAATCCCTGTCCAACCACATCTCTCATCACTATAATTGGGTTTCAAAAATTGCACGTTTCATAATATTTGGACATGATTTCATTAGTACAACAGCACTTTCCTGAATCCTAAGATATGCATAAACATGGAAAAGCAAGTTGTAGCCATTAGTAATGACCCTGCATTAAATCACTTCTGAGGCAGCTTCTGCTGCCCTCCTACTACTCCCACAAACTCAAGTCTGAGAAATTCATTTCTTTTATTCCCCTCATGCTATGGTCATTATTTGCTAAGGAACAGGCATTCAATATGGTTCTAATATCGGGCATAGTGCCCACAGTATGGAAGATAGGCATAATTGTACCAATTTATAAAAATAAGGGTAACCCCAAAGAAGCAGACAACTATAGGGGCATAACTTTATTAAGCTGCATAGGCAAACTATTCACTTCTCTCCTAAATCAGAGGCTTACTTCTTACCTAGACCAGAACAAGCTTCTGGGCGAAGAGCAGGCAGGGTTCCATAACGGTTATGCCACAACTGACCATATACTTACTCTACATCTACTTATAGACTACCTGACCTCACAAAAGAAAAGGTTATATTGTGCTTTTATTACAAGAAAGCGTTCGACCTTGTAGACAGGGCGCATCTCTGGTCAAAGCTTATATCCCTAGGTATTACAGGCAAGGTACTACATGTCATAAAGAACTTATACACAGAGACCAAATCTTGCGTTAGGGCAAACAACTGTATATCCTCACTGTTTAACTGTGATGTTGGGGTTAGACAAGGGGACAACCTCTCCCCCCTTTTGTTCTCAATATATCTAAATGACCTTGAAGCGCATTTACGGCAATCTTGTAAAGGTGTCAAAATAGAACATACTGTAGGAGACATGATGGTCTTTATTCAAGTATTCACTCTTTTATATGCTGATGATACAATAATCCTAAGTGAATCTGAGTCTGACCTCCAAAATTCGCTCAGCTCATTATACCAGTACTGCCAGAAATGGAAGTTAACAGTAAACACTACCAAGACAAAAGTTATGGTTTTCTCGAGAGGTAAAGTTCAAAAAGTACCCGTCTGGCACTTTGGTCCGAATGAAATTGACACTGCATATGAATATACATACTTAGGTGTAACCTTCAACTACAACGGATCCTTCAGCAAATCCTTGTCAAAACAGACCAGTCAGGCAAGATACAGTATTACCAGTAAGGTCAGAAAACTTCAACTGCCCACTGACATTGAATGCCACCTATTCGACAGCTGTGTACTTCCTATTCTAACTTATGGTAGTGAGGTATGGGGGTACTCAAACACATCACAGATAGAGGTCTTTCATACACAGGCATGCAAAAATACCCTACATGTACATAAGAACACAAGTAATAGCATCACACTGGGTGAACTAGGGAGAATGCCATTACAACATCAAATAAATCTGCGGATGCTAAACTACTGGGCAAGAATAGTTAACGGAAGTGAAACTAAAACAATCTACAGGGTTTATTCCCTAATGAAAAACCTTTATATCAGCGGATGGTACAAATCTGAGTGGCTGGGAAAAATAGGCGGGGAGCTGGATAACTTCGGCCTATCATACCTTTGGCTTCAGAACCAGTTCGACCCACAATGGTTTAAAGGTAGAATACGGCTGGTCAGCGAAGACCAGCAGCGACAAAGCTGGTGTGAGTCATTAACAAACCTGAGTATATGCCGGAGCTATAGGTTATTTAAATCTGAACTCAAAATAGAACCATATCTCCTCAAGATTGATAAGAAATACTCAATCCCACTCACCAGATTAAGAGCAGGAAACCATAAGCTGCCGGTCACAGTAGGCCGCTTTAACAACATTGATATCCAAGACAGGCTCTGCCCACTTTGTACTAGGGGAGAAATAGGTGATGAAATGCATTACCTTTTTAAATGTCCCGCTTTTGATCAAGAACGCTGTAACTTTCTAACACCCCCCACAATGAGACTGGGGGCAGACATGACTATCTCTGATTTGTTCAATAATGCGGACCAGAAAAAACTACAAAAACTGTCACAGTTTGTCCAGTGCATAATGGTCAAACTTGCCTCATGAATGTAACGCCGGCATTACAAAGCAAATACCAACATCTACCTCTGTAGGCCCTAACTGGTGCTCCTGAAACTGATCGCATCTGATCAAAATCTTCAAGCATTAATTACAGAAGCTCACATTGTATTATCCTGGTCAGTGAAACTCTCCATACTAGTCTGGTTAATGATTTGTTTGTTTGTTTGTTTAGTTTTACGTCCGGGGGCCATCAAGGAACTCAGACATTCAAGGTTTCTCGGACATTAAGTCCTTTCTTTTCTTTTTGGACAGGTATTTATATGCTGCTTGCCCGACACAGCAGTGACCGAATCTATGAATGACCGAATCTATGAGATGAATGACCGAATCTATGAGGAGGGTCGAGGGGGAAAACCGCTACCGGGGCTTCATTCCCCTACTCTTTTCGAAGGATAGCAAGTGTTCTTTTATTTGCCTGGTCCCATAGGCAGGGCCAGACAAACCACGGCCTTTGATCACTCACACGTGGTTCACTGAGGGGGAATCCCATGGCAAAAAACAAGCATGTAAGCCCAGGCCCGCGCATATGGACACCAGCTGCCCACATGCTCACCCCAAGACACAAGAAACCCCAAGTTTGTCGCCTTTTACGAATCTGGTATGCCCACTGTTAGTATGGAAGGAGATTTCTCCTTTTGGACTCCCAATGAAGTTATTCTGCTCCTTCATGCCCTCACATGAAGGTCCCCACTCCACAGGGGGATCTGGTTAATGAAGCTAGTAAACAGGTGCTACACTGGTATCCCTAACCAAAGATCTAAGTCATAGGTATAAAAAGGAAGGAGTCTTATACTTATTTTTGTATCAAATATTATGTTAATATAGTAGAACATGTGACTTCAGTATTATAATGGAAAATGGTGCTGCTGAAACCACTCTGATGGATCAGCGAATTAACATTATGTTTAACTATTTGTGTATGTGTATGTATATGTATGTGTGTGTATGTATGTATGTATATATATATATATATATATATATATATATATATGTGTGTGTGTGTATATATGTGTGTGTGTATATGTGTGTATATATGCGTATATATATATATATATATATATATATATATATCATCTTCTGTACCCATCACTGCTATCGCTGGATCTCATGCATTAATAACTTGTATATATGCTTACATCTCGTGTACCTCTATGAGGTTTTGAGAAATAAAATCATTGTCATTGTCAATCATTGTCATTGTCATTTTAATTTATCTGCCTGGCATGGCTAAATCCATGGGCTCAGGTCCTATATCAACTAATTGCAGCAGGGCTTAAGGTGAAACCATCTAATTGTGAAGAGTGATGTTCCTTGGGCACACAGTTAGAGAGGGGGGTGAGGTCACTTATCCATCCAAGGTTGAGGTATGGAGATAGTGGACAGCAATGAAGAGCATGTCTGAGGTCTGCAGTTTCTTGTGCCTAGCCGTTGTGTAATGGTCATCCCTAGGTTAGCAATAATTTGATTACTTTAAGAATACTTGACTATTCTATACATCATGATTGATTGATTGATTGATTTGTGTTTTACAGCACTTTAGAGGCACTAAGTGGCTATCCTGTGCTTCACAGGTTGATAGGCACTATCAGCGGAAACGCTGGTATGATTTGTCTATATGGGGGAAGTAATCATCAGGTTTCAACTAGATGTTATTGTAGAGCCCAAGGGCTTTTATATATCCCAATATTTCTTCTGGTTTGTGTTTCTCGAATAGTTCTTTCAAGCTTGTACAAGTGTGGTATTGTGCTCTGTAGGGACACTGTTGGCATTCGATGAGGATGTGCTCCACTGTCAGGGGGTTCTGACAGCGGGCACACTTGGGAGGGGTTTCTCTCCATATTCTGTAACCATGGGTCAGTCTTGTGTGACCTATTCTGAGGCGGCTCATAGTTTTCTCTTCATTTCTAGACTTGCACTTGTAGGGTTTGGTCATGTTGACCTTTGTTTGGATCTTTTGGAGTTGGTTTCCCACCTCTGCGTCCGATGATGTTTGCCATTTGTTATACCGTAATCTCCCGCGTATAAGGCGCGTCTTATACGCGAATCAGGTCGTGACTGGGTCTTATACGCAGGAGGGTAATTGCCTTGAGCTGGGGGTGCGCCTTATACCTCCAATTTCCAATCCAGAAAGATGCACACAGAGTCATGTATTTTCTTTAACCAAAGAAAAGGTGTAGTCTAACCCATGGTGCTCTAAATACCCTTAAACTGCTGAATGAAACATGCCATTCTGCTCACCATAAAAGTGTTTGGAAATGTGTGTACAGCACACACTATGATAGGATTATTGATTATAATGCTGCATGGATTCTCTTGATTAAAAGGTCAATAGTGTAATTAACAAAGCTCTCAGTGAGTGGGGTGTACACACATTTCCAAACACTTTTATGGTGAGCAGAATGGCATGTTTCATTCAGCAGGTTAAGGGTATTTAGAGCACCATGGGTCTGAGCTTGGATTTTTTGTTTGTTTGTTTATTTTTACGTCCGGGCGCCACCGAGGAACTCCGACAGCCGGGTGTTGAGAGGGATTGGGGACTGGAGGCATTGGCTTCTCACGAGGATGGCCACACCTCCTTGGTGTCTGCCTTGTTGGTCTATTGTTCCTTCTTTTTGGTAGACTGTGTAGCCTTTCAGTTTGACATCTGATTTAGTTTCCTGTAGGCAGATGGATACGGGGTTGTAGATCTGAGTGAGTGAGTGAGTGAGTAATAGATGTTTAACGCCATTTCGACAGCTAAGGTCATATTCATGGCGAGAACTATATTACACAATTTCAATGTGTCAGTGCCCGCGCATATGTGCACCACACACATCCTGAGGGATAGGAAAAAGGAGAAATAGACCCCTTTAAGCAGGCTAGGGAAGCCCGTGTAGATCTGACACAGTAGGGCTATTTCTTGTGGTTTGCTGTTGAAACTATTACAGTTCCACTGGACTATTGTTGTGGGGTCTGATTTATCCATAATTATTTTCTTGGGAAACCAACAGGGCTGCAGTTAGGTTTACTAACTCGCCCTGATGGGGAGGTTTTTGCATCGGTGACCAGTTCTGGTTTTTGGGTCCCTCTTCTTTTCTTTTGATGAGGCTGGTTTGGTGGAGTGCCGAGTGGGCTTTTCTCCGTCAGCGCCGTTGAATATGATGGCTTTGAGAGTTTGTTTGTTTGTTTAGTTTTACGTCCGGGGGCCATCAAGGAACTCAGACATTCAAGGTTTCTCGGACATTAAGTCCTTTCTTTTCTTTTTGACTTTAAGAGTGATCTGTCCGAATTAGGGGTGTTTTTTGGTGCTGGCGTTGAAGGTTCTTGGGTGTCCTTCTCCTTGGCAGAAAGGGAATCTTGCTGTGCAGCAGCCTGTGTCTGAGGATGATCTCCTGCCAATGACTTCTCTTTAGTACCAGTGTCATGTTTATACTGGGCTGGAGAAGGTGGTGTTTGAGAGATTACCAAGTCTTCTGAGTTTTGTGGATGTGTAGGTTGTTTGTTTTTTGCTGCAGCTTTTTCTTCAGCCGCTTTGACCTGATGCATGAGGGCTACAATGAGTTCCCTCATTACGCTCACTGGTGCTTCTTTCATTTTTTCAAGTAGTGACTGAGTTGTCACTTGCTCTTTTGTTGCAGCTGCATAGAGGGGCTGCACTGGTTGCACCCTTTTACGGGCCTCTCTCATGGTTATTTCTTCATCGATTTTGAGTTTGAGAGCTTTTTTCTCCAGCAGCCACTGAGGGCAAGCTGGGGAATTCGCTGTGTGGTCTCCTTTGCAATTGGGACAGAAAGGGGAATATGTGCAGCTATCTTTTTGATGGTCCTGTGATGCACAATTCAGGCATCTGGGTTTGGACCGGCATCTGTCGCTGTGGTGTCCAAATGCTTGGCACTTGAAGCACCGCAGGGGGTTTGGGTAGAAGGTTTCTACCCGGAGTCTGTTGTACATAACATAAATGTACGAAGGGAGCGCTGGTGAGGCGAAGGTGCACACATAGATGTTTAGTGGGCACTGTTCTCGCTTCGAGTGAAGGGATCTAATGGCCAAGACCCCTTGGTCCCTCAGCCCGTCTAAGACTGTTTGCTCTGAGCACTCGCTCAGGATACCTGGGCGGTCAAAAAGAACGCCCTTTGAAGTGTTGAGGCTGGGGTGGGGTTCAACCTTCACCTCCATGCCATCAATCTTTGTTAGTTTTAACAAGTTCGGGACTTGCGTTTTGGTTGCTACCTCAATTAGGACTTGGCCTGATTGGTAGAGGCATTTCACCTTTTTGAGTGTGCCTATCTGTCCCTCAATGTTTTTGGTGAGGACGAAGGGGTTTACCCTCTTGATGTTTTCCTCTCCCGCAGAAGAGAGGAGGAAGAAAGAGGCCTGTTTAGGGTCTCCCTGGAATTGGTTGTAGGTTTTTTTATTTAAAGTTTTTTTGTTTTGGCTCTGAGTTGTATCCATGTGTTATTAGAAAGGGTTTCATCATTCTCCGGTCCACCCACCAACTTCACGGAGCCCCAATTTGGGGATGCCACTGAGTCCTGTGTAAATCCTAGCAGACCTAGTTGCTACATGATGCCCTTCGGGGCCATGGGCAGGACAGGGCACCAGACTTAGTTTATTGAGAATGATATACTCTTGTGGGATATAATCCCTCCGCGATTAACCCACTTGGGGCCAATTGGTTGAACTGAGTCAGGTCCAACCCCTTGTCTCAGGTAGAACAGGTGAGCCGAAGAGGTGTGTTAGCATGGAGGCTGTACTTTTGCTCTAGGCCCTGACAGTTGTCTCCATCCTCAACCTCCAGGATCTCTTTATCCTACCCTACAAGGACGCAACCCATGGCAAACAGGTTGCCCACTTTGTTTTGTTGCTACTAGCAAATGCATAAGTAGGAATTTGCCAGGAACCTATTTTTGTCCGTCCGGGTTCCCTTCGGTGGAGTTGAATGTTTACATATAACTAAAGAGAGAGAAAGTGAAACAGAATAGGACCATTTGTCATGAATCTTCCAAAAGTGGGCTGTTCTTGTTCCCCTTTTGATAAATTCTTCAAACAAAGTTATATATGTGTCTTTATCATTTATTCTGGTCAGGATGTGATAGAGCTACAAGTGGTATATGGGTTTTGCCTATCTACGATGCATATTTAGAGAGCTGGGGGCCTAAAACTGCCCAAAATGAGGGTTTTTCAATAAGAAAAAATAAAAATCTGTACTGCAAAGTTGCAAAAAATAAAAATTAAAGGTCACTGGGTCCCCTAATTTGTTTTGGTATTTCCCCCATAGCAAATGGAAAATTTTAAGACCATAAAGGTGTATGTAGCCAAATAATGTTTTATACTGGGGCCAGAAATGTATTTGGTAAGTTTCGTGTGGCTCCCGTCAGAGACCCTAACATGGCTCCCTTACTCTATTTTAAATATAGCAGGGGTATGAGAGAGATATACCATGCAAAGCCTTAACATCTCTATATATGCATACAAAAAAAAATTGGGCCTATCTCTAATATCCTACCTTGGGTGCTCCAATGATACATTTGGGGTAGTTTTTTTGCAGCACCCGTCAGAGACCCTACGGCTCCCATCAGAGACCCTACTAGCAGTCCATCTCTCCATAATATATATAACATATTTAACTAATGTGTTATATATGATAAATGACCTTGTTATCAAGGTATTTCACACAGTAAGGATCAACCCCATCCTCCACCATTGGACAGAGCTATGCCAACATCACCTAGTGGCGCTGGCGGCTCCCGTCAGAGACCCGGCACCCGTCAGATACCCTAGCAACTTCGCCGCTCTACCCTGGATCACAAAACGATATTTAACCTACCCAACTATATGGAGCCTAAGCCCCAACACCTATACTATATGTACCCAAAAACTTTTTAGGCTGGTCCTGATTTGATTTTGGACCCCCCTGCCAGCCTACTTCTGGATGATTCATGACAATTGGTCATATGGTGTATTTAATTAAGATGTCCAAAAATAAGTGGACAAGTGGTGTGCCATGTCTTATATCGAAAGTAAAAGAGAGTACTTACATCACCTGTTATCTTCATGTTCATACATTGTGTTTACATAAAACTAAAGAGAGAGAGAAAGCGAAAGAGCATACGTGTATAAGCAAAGAGTTTGGGTCACGGTATAGAAACACCCCCCTAACATCCAGATGTAATGAAGGAAACGTGACAGTCTTTTCACATCATCATTAGGTTTTTGATGTTTAACCCTTTGGTGCCCAGAAATATTTTGAGAAAACTAATTTTTTCAACATTATTTATAGGGTGCAGACCTATTCATATATCAGATTGAAAATAATAACTACTCAATATTGATTTAAAAGGGACATTAATAGGGACTGGATGTGGGGTTGAAGTAGCTTTTCAAAATGTAATATGAAAGATATGTCAGAACAATTCACTTGTGGACATGAAGGTATAAGGGTCTAGGAGGGTAGCGGTGTCTGATTTTGATAGGATGACAGAGGTTTATCATTTTTATCAACAAGGGATATTTGTAGCATGTAAACTTGCTACCCCGACATTCAAAATGAGAATATTCTAATGGAAGTAGGAGAAAATCAATACTACAACCAAAACCAATTTATGTGTGGTTTTGTGGATTTTCTTCAATCAATATGTTTTCCTACATGTCAAGAGCACGCACCTTTTTGTTGCATTCAAACAATTAAATCACATATACCGTAATCTCTCGCATAGAAGGCGCAGCCCGCGTAGAAGGCTAACCCCCAACTCAGGGAAGGTTGGTTCACGTAGAAGGTGCACCTATCTCCACTGAATTGGTATTTTGAAAAACCCGCATATAAGGCTCACCCCCAAGGGTCTCCTTGTAGTTGGGGATAGCCTTAGTTAAGGTTGAAATCAGGTTGGGTATTATGCTGAACATATATTTTTTTTTAATGCCACAAATGAGGTCTGACCAGGAGTAGAACTTATCTCTAACATTTTATCATCAGTTCTTTTGATTTCTCTTCCTACATTCATGCATTCTATCAAAGTTGTAGCATGTTAGGGAATGAATTTAAATCAAAACATTATCTAAACATAGTTTGAACATCTGTTCTTAAGTCAAACACATAGCAAGTGTATATAAATGGTATACTGGCTCCATCTGGTGGCATTTGGTCGACCCATACGTGATGCCATTCCTATCCTCTTGGGCCGCTATACCCCTCATGAGACATGGACAGAGCTGATGTCTCACCATGAGAAGGCCCTTGCACAGCATGACTCCCGAGAACGTGAGCATTGGAGTGCCCATACCAGACAGTTGCCTGAGCTCAAAGTGGGTGATCATGTTTATATACAGAACTTGCTGGGTAACCATCCCAAACGCTTTTTTTAGGTTAAGTTTTCTTTATTGTCTCAGTTTTCAGATATAGCAATAATTACAGGTATAAAGTATGTATCATGTAGATATATATTGGCCGTTTTATAAAGAAAATAATAAAGAAATATAGCCAAGCTGAGACTGGAGAAGGTGACGGACCTCATCCCCACCACGAGGGGTGTATGGGTTGATATTTCAGGTCTTACCTATACTTATTATTATATTTGTATAACATTGACACACATAAAGAAATAGAATGATATATGGAAAAGAAAAGTACCAATATAATACGAGATGGTGATGGTATATAGTACTAGTACAGTTTTCCAGTTTATGTGATTTAGAGAACGAGAGAGAGGGAAAACAAAGCAGAATTTGATTAATAAATAGATGTAGTGGTTCTATAGTTGGGCTGCTCACCCAATTTTAGGGATAAGTTCACGTAATAATTTTTTATTATTAGATTTAAAAATTGATAAAGTTTCAGTGTTACGACGGATTATTGGGAGAGCATTCCAACTTATGGCACCAAAATATTCAATACTTTTCATGTAAGAAACAGTGTTAGGAAATAATACCTTACATGTGGGAGCCAAATGCTGTCTTGTTCTAATCTGTCTATGGTCTATATATTACATCTAGATCTTGTATACATATAATTCAATAAATGTGTTTGCCTTCTATCAGATAAGAAATTACAGTTGGATATATTGTGAATATAGCGGGTATTGGTGAGATGGGGTACTTTAAGACAAATTTTTAAAAACCGGTTTTGAGCATATTGAAGCATTTCCAGATACTTTTCATAGGTGGTATCAGCATAGTCCATATATGGTAAAATAGAGGTTTTAAAAATTCTTAGGGATAACTTAGTATCGATATATTTCCTTAGATTACATAATAAGTAAGTTTTATGGGCAATAGTTTTAACCTGAATTTTGATATGTAGACAATAATTCAGTAAGGGATCCAATATGACTCCGAGATATTTATAGCTAGGTACAACTTGTAACATCATATTGTTCATGGTAATGTTAGCAGATAAAGTATTAAGTTTCATGGTACATGATGAGAAAATCATTATTTTGGTTTTGGCAATATTAACCGATAACTTATTTTGTTCACACCAGGTGTTATACATTTCTAGGTCTTCCTGTAGACACACTTTGGCAGTTTCAAAATTATTCTGAGAAGTATAGATCACAGTATCATCAGCATATAATCTGATTTTACAGTTTTTATACACTTAATTACATCATTGACATATACTAGAAAAAGCAAAGGTCCTAATATTGACCCTTGAGGGACACCACATACCACACTATACATTCTAGAAGCAATACCATTTGCCTTAACAATTTGTTTTCTATCAAACAAATAATTCTTGAACCAATGATATGTATCTGATCTTATACCATAATTATGGAGTTTAATAAGAAGAACAGAGTGGTCCACAGTATCAAAAGCTTTCCTTAAGTCTATAAATGCAGCAACAGTGGAGTTTCCTACGTTAAGGTCTCTTTTAATATCATCAGTGAATTTAGCAAGAGTATCGACAGTGCTGAAGCCAAGGCGAAAACCACCTTGAAAATTTGTTAAAATATTTTCATCATTTAAGAAACCATATAATCTATTGTGAACAATTTTTTCAATTAATTTACAGGGTAAGGGAATCAAGGAGATAGGTCTATAGTTATTTACCATCTTCAAGTTTCCAGATTTCGGAATAGGGGTGACTTGGGAAATTTTCCATTTAGCAGGTACAGTGGCTGTTGCAAATGATATATTAAAGATTTTGACAAGTTTATTGGGATCATGTGAGAACAGTTTCTTTAAAATTTTTGATGATATCTGGTCAATAGCTGAGGATTTGAGTGGATTGATGTCATGAACCAGTCTAATAACCTCTTGAGCATTGGTTTGAAAATTTGTTATAGTGCTAACAGTAGGTGGATCATAACTTTTCCAAGGTGTGTGCATAATAGTAGCTAATTTGGGTCCAATGTTAGAGAAGTATTCATTGATAAAGTCAGAGGTTTCATTTCTAGGAATGGTTGTATTAGGATTTTCATGATCCACTAAATTTATGTCACTAGCTTTATTTTCATGACCTGGGATTAATTTATTTATAACCCTCCAAAATTTACGATGGTCATTTTTATATGATTCAGCTTGTTCTTTATAAAATAATCTTCGTGCTTTACTTACCAATTTGTTAGATTTGTTTCTTAATTTATCAGCAGATTTCCAGTCGTTTTCAGCTTTGGATTTCCGAGCTGCCCTTAATTTAGAATTTTTATCTCTGATAAGTTCTATAACTTGCGGGGTAATCCATGGGTCTCTTAATTTATTAACAGTGAATGTATGTACTGGAGAGTAAGTATCTAGGATTGAACGTACTGCTTTTTCATATTCATCCCAAGCAATGTCTACGCTATTAGTCTGATTAAATATAGTCCAGTCATAACTGTCAAATTTGGCAAACAAGATATCATCAGAAAGTTTCAAATATGAGCGACCAGTAATCTCTGATTTTTCAGGTTTAATATGCCATTTCTTTCTGACCAGGTAGATAGGAAGGTGGTCAGAGATACAAGATTCCAGTATTCCCGTTTGAATGTAATTTCTTCTCAAGTTTGTAAAAACCAGGTCAAGTATAGCATTTTTACGAGTAGATTGCTTAATTTCTTGCATGAAACCTTGACTTTTCATTTTGTTTAACAATTGATTAACCATATCATTGTCATCCCTTATATTAAAGTTAAAGTCACCCATAATAATAATCTCATAATTATTAATATTATTTATACTATCAATAATATTTAATAGCGAATCAATAAACATCTGTTTAAGACCCTCTTCTGGTGGTCTGTACACATTAAATACAATTATAGGTTTCATGTGATCCTTATTGACCAGAATATTTTGAATTTCAATATGTTCTTCAGATAGGTTTAAATGCTCAAATGCACAGTAATCATGTGATACACCATGTCTTATATAGAAATACAATCCTCCACCAGTTTTAATATTCCCCCTACCATCCAGAGTTTGTCTATCTAATCTATATCTGGTATAATTACAAAATTGGTATGAGGTTTCAGGGTCTTCACACTTTAACCAGGTTTCAGAGAAAGAAAATATTTCAATCTTATCATTATACAATTCTGTACATATAGTAGGGTAGTTAGCCCTTAGGCTTCCAACAAAAGTGGCAAGAGTTATGGGACGCTGAAAGAGACAATAAACTCTACAAAATACAGCCCAAGATAGGCACAACCAAGAAAGCCAAATGCAAGAGCAGAAGAGAAGAAATTGTCATGAACAGACTAAGAATAGGCCACACCAGACTAACGCATTCACACCTCATGAAGAGAGAACCCAGACCGCTTTGCAACAGGTGTCAAAAACACCTGACGGTGGAACATTTCCTTGTGGAATGTAGCCAGTGCCCCATCAGGGCACAATACCATCAATGTACAACACTGAAAGAGTTATTTGATACCTGCGGACCGGATACAATACTTGCATATGTCAAGAACCTGGGATACTACAGTCAAATTTAAACAGTAGAAACTTTCTTCCATAAAACCTTTAGGCACAAATAGCCATCACCAGTAGCTGACGTGCCGTAAAACACTAACTAACTAACTAACTTAGGCTTCTGGCGTTTAAGTGAACAAAATGAATACCTTTGGTGCCAGCCAGCTTAATTACGTCTTGTGACATGTTAGAGCTTGGAGTACAACCTGGTATTTCAACTCTCCCTCGTGTCCATTCTGTACATAGTTAAGAATATAATCAGTTATTAAGACAATATAAATTAATTGGTACAATGTAGTAGTGGATAATTTAGGTACAATCACACGGGTATAGGCCTTAATGCCACCCATGGTACCGGTAGGTATTAAGTCTTTAGCTAGATTCGGGGGGCATAGGGGGTGCAGGGAAAAATTTTCCACTGGTACATAGGTTAAAAGGTGATCAAGCTCAGTGTATTGGATGTACCGGTACACTACTTGGTTTTATTAGATATATAAGTGATTTGGTAGTCATTGAGTCCGTTTGGCTGGGAGTGTACAGGTGTAGTGATTGAGGTTCGCCAGGTCCATCAGTATGCCGTCCGCGTGGATGGCTCAGGGCGGGTGACCCTTCCCAACCGTCAGCATCTTCGCAAGTTCACCCTGTTTCACACACCCACCAGCTCACGTCCCTTGTTAGCTCACGGCCCAACGATGTCTGCACCAACCATGCCCACTGACTCAGCTTTGGAACCCCCCAATACTGCTTCATTAGATCCCACACCGCCTGTGTCTATGTCCGGGGACGAGCCAGGGATGGATCAGCCATCCATGGATCCAGTGCCACTGCCTGCTCCTAGCTCTGCACAGGCCCCAGAGTCCTTGGGTCAGGAACTCTCAGCTGATGACAGTGCTCCGCCAACAACTGCAGGGCGTCCCACCTTGCCAAGAGCCCTCTCTCGCCTACAGCCTCATAACAGGGCTGGTGCCAGGGAGCCCCTACCTGCCACTCGGCGAGGGCGAAGTGGACGTACACAGGATTGCGAAGAGACTGGTTAACTATGCAACACTGAAATCTTTTTTGCCTACATTAAATTTTTATCTTACCCTCAAAAACTTGCTTCCCAGGGGGGGAGATAACTAACCATTCTTGTATACATGTGTCGCAGGTAGCAGTCATCCTTTTCCACACCCCTCCTGGTCGTATCGACTGGGGGGAGGAGAGTGATATTCAAAGAACTGGACTATCTTCTTTCTGTGTTCTTGGTTTTCCTATTCATGTATCATGTATATCTGTTCACTTTTGGCTTGTCGTTGAGATGATCTATGTCGATGTGTTGGAAAAGGATTTCACCCTTTGGAATAAACAGGAAGATGAAGATACTCATTTATTTATAATACCCTTTCCAATACAAAAATTGTTATAACTTGAGCACCCAAAAATCGTAATTTTGGCCCCTAAAATCGTAATGGTTGTAACAGGGGTAAAAAAATCGTAACAATTACGAAAAAATCGTAATACTTGGCAGCTCTGGACCTGGTGAAATTTTTCCATCCCCCCTCAGAGGTGTCTGAAAATGTGTCCCCCCTTTTTATTCTTCAGTAGCACACAGGCTTTTTCACTCAAAAGGGGTGAATTTCTTTTTGTCCCCCCCATGAGGGGTCTGAAATCTGTTTGCCCCCCCTCCCCCCACTGTTAGTAAATGACCACTCCCTGAGAATAGATCATTAGAGGCACAGTCAATTTTCATGCCCCCTTTGATCTACCGTATAATTGGTAGCACACAGGGTTTTATGCAAGGCCCTATAAAGAGCCTAGATTTTTTATGCCCCCAGCCCCAGGGAGAAAGGGGTATACTTCTCTAAAAGACTGAATTCGCATTTAGGAAATCGGGGGCGGGGTTCTGTAAAAAAGGCCACACCAAAAAAATAAGTTGGTCTACCCATAAGGTGCAGCTAGGGGCAATTTTGGGTCAGTTTAGGAGGGGTCATTATTTATAAACAGGTGGGATGGTGGGTTTTCCCACGGAAATCTTTTTATGCCCCCCCTTCCACAACAGTCAAAATTTTGCCCCCCCTTACTTCAGAGCCGTGGAGAATTTTCGTGGCCCTCTTTAATCTATGGTAGTGCGCGGGCTTTTTCGTAAAAAAAAGTTTTTGCACCCCCCTCAAGAGGGGTCAGAATTGTTTAAGGTCTGAAATGTTTGGGGAACGTGTTGCTCCTCTGAACCACTACCACAAAGTGCCTGCCACCCATCAGGGATCTCCCTGCACAAGTCTGGGTGCCTCTATCTGAGGTGCCACTCTTTATTTTGCTGGCTCTGATTGGCTGGTCACCCGGTTTTGTTTACTGATTAACCCTTGACCCCCAGCTTGCATACGGCCAATGTTGTCTATGCCGTGGTCCTACTCACTGGCAATTTTACATGTCTCAGTGTAGTTGGGAGGGCTTTCTATAGCCCATAGTCCATGCACTGATACATATATATCAGTATATGGGCTATAGGACATATCTATATATTATTATGCCCTTTCATGAGTGGTTTGTGGGTGTTGATTCATTCCCCACTCAGGAATTAAATCATGTCTCATGTAAACTGTTATATGAGTACGACTTTGTGGTTTCGACTCTTTTGGCATCATCATCAGGTGGATTTTTATTTTTATTTTTTCCATTAGGAAATGTGTGTGGCTCTCATGTCCCGGTGAATATTAGGCCAATTTTTTATTCATTGGTAACTAATATCATATTCTCAGATTTTACTTCCGGTATACTTTCATCAGGTAATAATTTCTGTCGTTTTTTTTCTATTTATATCCCGATGGGATCATATTCTTTTATGGATGGCAGGCACTGAAATTTTTATGCACCCCCCCACGTTGATAAAAGATGGAGCAGTTTAGGTCTAAGACCTAAAAGACCCCAG
This sequence comes from Acholoe squamosa, assembly GCA_949317995.1. Lineage (NCBI taxonomy): Eukaryota > Metazoa > Annelida > Polychaeta > Phyllodocida > Polynoidae > Acholoe > Acholoe squamosa. The sequence goes on from OX439048.1 coordinate 23,417,903, forward strand.
TTTTTAATGCAATTTTCAATGCTATTTTCAATTCAATTTTCAATATTCAATCAGATATTGACAAATACCGTAATCTCCCGCGTAGAAGACGCGGTGCGTGTAGAAGACGCTCCCCCAACTCCTGGTAGGCTGGTTCGCGTAGAGGACGCATCCAACCCTCCTGAATCGATTTGTAAAAGACCCCCCGTACAAGACGCCCCCCCAACTCAGCAGGGGGGGGTTCGCGTATAAGATGCACCCCCCACCCCCCAAAAAAAATTAAAAGAAATGTTAAGTCTATGCTGTCGTCGGCCCATGTGTTCCCTACACCCCGGCAAGCCATGCCGCTTTGTCTATAGTGTCAACCTGTTGAGTCTATGCTGTCGTCGGCCCATGCGTCCCTACACCCCGGCAGGCGAGTGGACCATTCCCCGGTCTGCCGTGGCGCTAGCTCTATGAGTCGATGCTGTCATCGGCCCAGCCGTTCCCTACACCCCGGGGGAGCGCGTTAACACCTCCCGGTCTGCCGCGGCGCTGGCGCTATGAGTCGATGCTGTCATCGGCCCACATGTTCCCTACACCCCGGCAAGCCCTACGCATTGTCAACCTGTTGAGTCTATGCTGTCATCGGCCCACATCAGACTATTTCCCAAATGGAAAATCGGAAAACCCCGCGTATAAGACACACCCCCAACTTGAAGAAATCCTATAAGACGCACAAGGGATTTGTTTGCCGTAGAGGACGCGTCTCATACGTGGGAGATTACGGTAGTGAGTGATTACTGACATATGTTGATGAACTGCTGACCAATAATGAGCAATTACTAACATGTATTGACTAATTGCTGACAAATAGTGCATTATTACTGATATATTTTGACAAATAGTGAGTAATAACTAACAAATGTGACACGATCTGCGAAAAGGGGTCTTAGTGCAGGGGGTAATAAGACTCCCTTTCCCAGTACATGTCACATATATTGACTAATTGCTGACAAATAGTGCATTATTACTGACATATTTGGACTAATTACTGAGAAAAAGTGAGTAATTACTGACAAAAAATGAGTAATTACTAACATAAATTGACTAATTGCTGACAAATAGTGCATTATTACTGACATATTTGGACTAATTACTGACAAAAAGTGAGTAATTACTAACATAAATTGATTAATTCCTGACAAATAGTGCATTATTACTGACATATTTGCTGACAATGCATCATGACATCCATAAAAGGGTTAACTGCACATCAATGCCTTGTCTATCAATAAAGGGTTGACTGTGCATCAATGCATCATGCTATCCCTAAGGGGTTAACTGTGTATCAATGCATCATGCCATCCATAAAGGGTTAAGTGCATCAATGCAACAGGTTATCCATGAAGGGTTAAATGTGCATCAATGCATCATGCCATTCATAAAGGGTTGAAGTGCATCGATGTATCATGTTATCCATGAAGGGTTAAATGTGCCTCAATGCTTTGTTACATCCATAAAGGGTTAACGGTGCATCAATGCATCATGCTATCCATAAAGGGTTAACTGTGCATCAATGCTACATGCCATTCATAAAGGCTTAAAGTGAATCAATGCATCATGCCATTCATGAAGGTTTAAATGTGCATCAATGCATCATGCCATTCATAAAGGGTTAACTGTGTATCAATGCATCATGCCACCCATAAAGGCTTAAATTGAATCAATGCATCATGCCATTCATAAAGGGTTAAAGTGAATCAATGCATCATGCCATTCATAAAGGGTTAAATGTGCATCAATGCATCATGCTATCCATAAAGGGTTAACTGTGCATCAATGCATCATGCTATCCATAAAGAGTTAATTGTGCATCAATGCATCATGCCATTCATAAAGGGTTAAATGTGCATCAATGCATCATGCCATTCATAAAGGGTTAAATTGGCATCAATGCATCATGCCATTCATAAAGGGTTAACTGTGCATCAATCCATCATGCCACCAATAAAGGGTAGAAGTGCATCACTGCATCATGCCATTCTTAACGGGTTAAAGTGTCAATGCATCATGCCTTTCATAAAGGGTTAAAGTGCATGAATGCATCATGCCTTTCATAAAAGGTTAAAGTGCATCAATGCATCATGCCATTCATAAAGGGTTAACTGTGTATCAATCCATCATGCCACCAATAAAGGGTAAAAGTGCATCACTGCATCATGCCATTCTTAACGGGTTAAAGTGTGTCAATGCATCATGCCATTCATAAAGGGTTAACTGTGCATCAATGCATCATGCTATCTATAAAGGGTTAACTGTGCATCACCGCATCATGCCACCCATAAAGGGTTAAATGTGCATCAAAGCTTTGTGAAATCCATAAAGGGTTACCTGTGCATCAATGCATCATGCTATCCAAGAGGGGTTAAAGTACATCAATGCATCATGCCATTCATAAAGGGTTAACTGTGCATCACTGCATCTTGCCATCCATAAATTTAAATGTGCATCACTGCATCTTGCCATCCATAAAGGGTTAAATGTGCATCACTGCATCTTGCCATCCATGAAGGGTTAAATGTGCATTAATGCATCATGCTATCTATAAAGGTTAGATGTGCATCAATGCATCATGCCATTCATAAAGGGTTAACTGTGTATCAATGCATCATGCCATTCATAAAGGGTTAACTGTGCATCACTGCATCTTGCCATCCATAAATTTAAATGTGCATCACTGCATCTTGCCATCCATAAAGGGTTAAATGTGCATCACTGCATCTTGCCATCCATGAAGGGTTAAATGTGCATTAATGCATCATGCTATCTATAAAGGTTAGATGTGCATCAATGCATCATGCCATTCATAAAGGGTTAACTGTGTATCAATGCATCATGCCACCCATAAAGGGTTAACTGCACATCAATCCATCATGCCTTCAATAAAGGGTTAAAGTGCATCAATGCATCATGTCATTCATGAGGGGTTAACCATGCATCAATGCATCATGCCATTCATGTCTAAGACCATAGAATAATAAAAACACACATTAAAACACAATTTAAAAAACAGAATGACGTCAACATTTTCAATTAAACACCATAGAACGGAGAGGTGAAAAGGCCTTGATAGACTCAGTCCTGAGTTATTTGGGTACAAGTGCTCTCTGATAGCTATCAGTGTAGCATGCTGGAAATCAGCTCAAGAAATGGCTGCACACATTCTACATCCTGCAATATCAGTATATAGAGGACCTATATGTACCCCCTCCCCCTCACACACACAGAGACCGGCTGGACACTGTAGACAAGGGAGAGGTGCATTGGTTAGTAAGACAAAGGACACCTACACCAGCATGAAAGTGAAGGGGAAGGCATCCACAGTTTGGCGGCTTAGGCCCTACTGTAGTGTAGGGAGCATTGCGTGCAGGCAATCCACTTGTGGCATGGGTAGACCTACCATAAATAGTCCTACAATATATCTGATACCAATACAATTTACAAATTATTCTATACCAATTAGCAATGGTCGATTTATGGTGCACATTACCCCTATACGCAAAAAGCTTCGGCGAAAACGTGTATACTAGAAGTAGACCCGAGTTCGGAACTCGGGTCTAATAATGACCACTCCCTTAGTACTAAATCTAATGTTAAGTTACCCTGCCTTTAAGGCCCATCCCCTCTTTTGGGAAGTTCTATAAGCCATATTATTATAATTACTTGGTGAACAGACTTTGTGAGCTCATATTTCTGTAGCCAGAGGCAAAAAAAAATAAAAAGACCTTGGGGAGGTGGGGGTCAAGCCAAAGGCATATAGACCTGGTGTAATACATGTTCATACAGGGGGCAGCGACGGTGGAACCGAGGGAGGGGGGCATGTGCCCCCCCAACATGGAAGTTGGGGGGGGCACATGCCCCCCTCCCTCGGCACAAATTTCAATGCTACCCCCCTCACTATCTATGTACTGTCACCAGGGTTAGGGGTCCTGTAAGGTACACATGAGTTTTTGAATTTTGATATTTTGGAAGGTACCCACTGTACTAGCCCCCCTTTCAGAAAAAAATGGGGGGGGGGGGTATTTGGACTAGACTGAGTTTCGTCTGTCTGCGGGGTACAGCAGGGCCGTTGGTCCGCTTTCTGTTGATCCCAGATGCACAAGGAATAGTGTACCCTGGGTACACAAGAAATTGACCAATCAGGGGGCAGCATCTGCTGCAGCAGATACATCTGTTCTGCTTCAATATGGCAGACATTTGGACAGCCAATTCAAGTTATTTTATGATAGAAAATGCTATTCTATGATATTTCAAGGATAAATAAATGTGGCATCTTGATTGGGGTGCCTATGTAAATGGTTAGAACAAGTTTTATTGCAAGCCTAGGAAAAAATTACAATTTACTCTCCGAAGATCACTGTTCATACTGGACTTGTAAATTTTGCACAATGAGTCATACCATAAGGGGCAGGCTGCTTCCGTACCCAGGATATACAAGCGACCACTTCTGTACTTAGGATATACAAGGGATTGTGTACCTGGGATACACAAGGGCTTCTGTACCTGGGATATACAAGGGCTTGCTGTGTACCTGGGATACACAAGGTACTGCTTGTATACCTGGGATACACATGGCCCTGTGTACCTGGGGTACACAAGCGGCTGTTTCTATACCTAGGGTGCACAAGTGGCTGCAGACATAAAATCAAAGTCCTGTGTGGTGCAGGTCAGCAGAGTAAAACCTAGAAAAGTTTTTATGGAATGGGACAATTTCTCATTTCACTTCATTTCTATCCATTCTGTCAACATCCTTGTAAAAATACAGGGTCTAACTCTGAAAAATAACAGCAGAAAGGAGCATATTTTTCCCTGAGGTGGAGTGTGGAAGAGATCCACCATCTTGGAAGCAGCAGATGCATCTGCTGAGCAGGTTTTTGCTTTTGATTGGACCACTTCTTGTATATCTGGGATAAACTTCTGCTTGTGTACCTGGGATCAACAGAAAGCAGACCAACGGCCCCGCTGCGTCACGCGTTGGCCGTAATTTGGACTCGTTTCAAGCACACAGTGTTTTCAGAAAAAGGGTGTCTGGGGAAATATTTTAGTGATTTCCCTAATTAGGGGTCATTTCATGGGTCCAAACATCTGCATATTTGGAGAAAGAGGGGCGATTTCAGCCTGAGATATCAGTGGCAGGGATGTAAGTCGCACTGTTTGAAAAATTCTGAAGACATAGACTCTATTCAGAAATCCTGCATTTATTGTAAATCATAAGCAAAACTTTGATGCAAGAAAGAAAATTTGGTTAAATCTATTACACATGTAATGGTTCTGCTCTTAACTTGAATGACAGACGAGTCGACAAGAAGAGGATTCGGGTGTATGCGAACAGGTTTTATTGTTTCGTATGACACAAGCACGGCTACCTGGAGGTAGCTAGGGTAGTTCTCCACAAGTACCGGATACTCTGATAGGCTACTAGAGATCTCCACACGGAGGTGGTCAAGCCAACTCTGACGCGGCGGCTGAGCCCTGTCCCCCTTTTACAGGTAGGGACAGTGGCGCCACACTGTGCCTCTCTCACACCTCCCGGATAGATGCTGCCACCTATCCGACAAGTGGAGGGCGAAGCCCGGCTGGCTGACTCACCCACCAGGTTCACTAGGGAACATTCGTGAGCATCCGGATTCGGATAATGGTGGCTTTCAACCCATATGAAAAGCCCAATCCAGTCTACTTGCGTAAGATCATCTACACCCCATGTACTACGATCTGGTCGTGGCATGAGGTCTAGCTCTAACATCATGGCAGCGTCATATACTGCCTTCCGGAATTCATGGTGGACCGTGAGTCCCCGCTGAAGCCATCCGTAATCCGTCAGCCATTCCTGAGGGATTTCCGAGTATATGCGGTTTGGTATAACCTCTAAAATACTCCGTCGGACCTCCTGGTCGATCCGAATGTAACGCCCATTCGTGTCCGTCCTCATTAGGCTCGGGTGAACGCAGAGGTATCCGCCATCAAATGTTGGATAATACTCCTCGCTCACTCTGTGGCGTCCAAGGATTCGAAATCCGTCGTCCGGGTTTCTAGTGCTATCATCGGTACCAGTGGTGGTAAGTAGGTCACCGGTGGCGTCACCGGATTCCCCCATCGTCTCGGGAGACGAATCCGGTACAGGAGGGCGATCCCCCCTTGCACTGTCGTCGCTTGGAGAAGACGGCAACGGCGAAACCGGTACACTGTCCTTCCCCAAGTTGAAGTTCTCGAGTTTATCGTCGAACTCCATCAGCTCTTCCTCCCGCTGGGTGACTGGGGGCAAAGGCCGTACACCCTGCTGCAACTCGGCATCCGGAAGGATGCTTACGGGAGTCGAGCGACCCGGCTCGCCGGACCGCTTGACCTCCTCTACGGTTTTCTCAGCCATTAAGCCGAGAAGACAAGTTCTTGAGAGTAGGTGTGTGTCGACTCTCACCGAACACTCACCTACACGGTGTTCATTATCGCCAGAACGCTGCTAGAGGACTTGTTCCAAGATAAAAACAGGCAGAGAGAAGAAGAAAAAAACGCACCCACATTCAGCTCTCTCTACCACTGTTTTCAAGATAGCCGAATTCTTGTTGCTGACGTCACTAATCCGCGGCTAGGCGGGGTCACGAGAGGTCATACGCGAATAGCCAGTGTGACGTCACACAAGCACATGCGATACATATAAACAAATAACAATCCGGACAGTTCTGCCATTATCGCTCATCAGCGGGAGACTCTCAAGGGATTCACATGAAGTTTATGGGTAGTACTCACTTACCCACGAATCATTCGTCCAATACCAACTGGTACATCTCCCGGGGCTCACGGATTACGGGACAATACACTCGTTGTGTAACGGGTTAGGTTACCGAAGCCCTGGCAAGTCGTGGACTGTGACGCAGCACTACACCATTCCCAGCTCCCTCGTTCGACCTGGCAGACTTCAGAGCCTTTTCTAGGGATTTCGTAGCTACCAATCTTCCCTTCCTCTTCCGTCCAACTTCACCCGTCGAGACTTTTACGATACCACGCCGAGATGGTGTTGGCGTCGGCATTACAGCTTTATTCGATGCCTTTCCCGGTCTCCCGGGACCCCTCCTTGGCAACTTCTTCAATCAGGGTATCCTATCCACATTCAATATGGATTTGGAACCTTCTCCATAGTTTTCATTGGAGGTCTCCCTCCCAGACCAAGGACATAGTCTATCTACATTGGATTTATACATCCTTCCTATATTCGATTGTATCAATACGGTACAATCACTAATTACAGTACTCACTGTAAACAGACCATCCCAGTTGGATGCCAATTTGACATGTCTGAGTGGTTCATGCAATCGTAACACACGATCCCCGGGTTTAGAGTGTCTAATCTTCAAACCTGTATCATATCCGGCTTTTTGCCAGTGAGCACTTTTCTGCAGTTCCAGACGAACTGTTTCATATGCCCTTTTAAACCTATCTCGTAATGCTTCCACAAAAACTACCTGGCAAGGTAATTCGGGATTCATTCCCACAACACCAAATACCAAATCTGCTGGCATTATAAGATCTTCCCCAAATACTAGTAGATTTGGAGAACAGTTAGTACTCGAATGAACAGTGCCATTATAAGCGTGAGTTACAAAGTGGCATTGTTTATCCGAATCATCCATATTGTCATTCACTAGTGATTTTAGGACTTGTATAAGGGTTCTATTGAACCTTTCCACTAGTCTGTCACTTTGTGGATGATATGGATTCGTCCCTTACAGATAGCGAGATATTCGCACATATTTTGCCAGAGATTGGATTCGAATCCCCTTCCCTGATCACTGTGGAGCATTAGGGGCACCCCGAAGGTTAGCACCCAACCCTTCACAAAGGCCTCCGCACAGGTAACGGCTTTATGATCCGGCAATGGAAAGACTTTAGTATACTTAGTGTAATAGTCACACACCACCATCATGCATGTATTATCATTCGGGGTTTTTTCTAACCCGCTGATAATATCAACTCCCACCCGGGCAAACCTTACCCTGAATAATTCTTGGGATAAGGGCAACCTACCGGGTCCGTGTCCGTGTTTATTTTTACAACAATCCGGACAACTAGCCACCCATCGGAGTAAGTCTTGGACATACCCGGCCAGTAGTATCTTTTGGAAAGACGAGCTAGGGATCGTTTCTTCCCAAAGTGACCACTTGTTCTGTGTCCATGACAATAGTACATGATGTCTCTGCGCATGGCAGATGGTATGACAACTTGTATCTGTTTTCCACCATTATTACATGGTTTCCAACGGTACAGTATTCCTTTCTTGACTTCTAACTCTGTCCATTGAGCTAGAAATCTTCTCATTTCCCTATTTTCCAGTGACGCTATAGGTCTAGCTGGACATATACCCTTTGGTACTAATTGAAGGAGCCTAGCAGTAACCGTGTCAGCTTCCTGGAAATTCCTTATGGTTTCTAAGGACCAATCCAGGACACTGCCAATACGTGTTTCGAAAGGAATTCGAATCGTGGCTGTTACTGCTCTATGTATCCCACAATCAGTACAATTCGGATTGTCACATTTCCGAATTGGTATTCGGGATAAGGCATCAGCATTTATGTGCTTATTTCCAGCATGATGCTGAATCTGACTATTATCTAGTCCGAATTCTGACAGATGAGCTAACCATCTCCCTATCATTCCTTCGGCATCCCGGAAGTTTAGTAACCACCTTAAAGAGGAATGATCCGTATGTAATGTAAAGTTGGTTCCCCATAGAAAATGTCTAAACTTCTTGGTATACACCACGACAGCTAATAATTCACGTTTAGTGGTGCAATAATTTTGCTGCGTTTTGCTCAATGTATTGCTAGCAAATGCTATTGGGACTTCCACTCCGCCTTGGACTTGGGAAAGGGCTGCCCTGATACTTTCATTACTAGCATCCGTATCCAGTATGAAATGCCCATCCTCAGATGGATACTGCAATACTGGAGTACTCGTGAACAAGGCTTTTAGTTTTCCAAATGCTTGTTCTTGTTCGGTTCCCCACGGGAACTTATCCTTTCTGCTACCGGGGGTCCATGTCGTTAAGATTTGTAAGGGATAACTTACCCGAGAATAATTCGTTATAAAGTCTCTGTAATGTGAACAGAATCCCAAAAACGACCTTACTTCCTTCGGATTCTTTGGTATCCCCCAGTCCGTTACTGCCTGGATTTTTTCAGGATCAGCTTTTATTCCATCATCAGATATTATTCCGCCCAAATAATTTATGGACTTTTTAAACAGATTACATTTCTTTGGTTTCAATTTTAAACCGTTAGATATTATTCTCTCTAAAACTAGCTTGAGATTGTCTAAGCATTCTTCAAAAGTTCTTCCGAATACTATAACGTCTTCAAGGTATACTAGGCACTTTTTCCATAATAGATGACTTAGAAGTGTCTCCATCATGGCTTCAAAGGTTGCCGGAGCATTACATAAGCCAAAAGGCATAACATTATACTAGAACAAACCTACATGACTAGAAAAAGCTGTCTTCTCATCCAGGTTCATTCCTACTTGCCAGTATCCGGACTGTAAGTCCAAGGTACAAAACCATTTATTACCTCCTAGAGAATCGATTGTTTCATCGATCCTCGGCAATGGATACAAATTTTTCTTCGTCAAACCATTTAATTTCCTGTAGTCTATGCAGAATCGGATAGACCCATCCTTTTTAGTCACCATACATATCGGACTACTCCAAGGACTGCTGGAGGGAATTATTACATTCCGTTCCAACATCTTAGCTATTTCGGCCTCGGCTACCCTTTTCTTAGGCAAGGGTAACCTCCGATACGGGATCTTAAAGGGTGGTGCCTCTCCCATATCAATGGTATGTAATACCTTCGTGGTCTTACCGAGCAGTTCACCCGGTGCGGCAACAGTTTTTTTAACATTTTGTCAATAGCTCCTTAAGCGCTTCCTTTTTCGAAGGGTCTACTAAACTCGTATCCTCGTACATGGTCTTCAATTCTTTGGTCCATTCCTGGTCATCCCTTTTTACAGGAAGGTTCAGGGAACAACTCGTCACTGTCTCGGACAGCGTAACTTTACCAAAAGTGGATCCTTTCTCCAGATATAATGTCTTGGTACCTGGGATGGAAACCGGGATGACTGACCAAGCACCATTGGCTACTATCGTGTCAACAGATTCCAATCCTATAGCAGCCAGTATAACTGTATCCGGCTCAATTACTGCATCCTAATTCTTTAACTCGGAACTACTCCGAACCAGAACGTCACATGCTACTCCCGCAGGAATCTTTACAGTCTGGGCGACAGACACCACACTGCTGACTTGTCTTAACACACATTGTACTTTCACTGGATAAGGATGCTTTACACTCAACACACCCGTCCGTGGGTATAACACTGCTTCATACAGTGATGCAAAGTCCAATCCTAATATCCCTTCATCCGCTATGCCGGCGATTGTGGTGGTTATCATATATTCGTGAGTACCCTCAAATTACAATTTTACACACGTCCTATCATATGTTTGCATCTTGCTACCATTGGCCGTTTGGGTGTTTCCCCCCATTGAGAGAGTATCACGCACATCCGGTATAAGATCCGCTATCTTCCGAGAGACACAGGAATGGCTAGCTCCCGTATCTACTAGGAATTCAGCGGGTCTTCCATTGATATTAAGTGAAACATACCACCGCCTTCCATGTAACATGGCAGGTATATCAGTAACTACAAACTCTGGCCAACAAATAACCTCCCACCTCTAATCCGGTACTGGGTTTCCCCTGTGCTCCCTGGGCACCTGTTATACCGGATTCCCCAATCTTCTGAGTGGGCTCCGTAACTACCTCAGTATTGGGCGAAAGTGTTACTTCATTCGGTTCTGCATCACTGCTGGTGATATCATGGCAAGTGACATATCTGGGACCCTGTTGCTTGCCTGTAACAGAATCCCTCCCTAGTTTTCCTTATCTTCTATGGTAAAAAAAACTCATCCTCGTCCTATACATCGGTTTCTCTGCTGTACATTCGGCAGTGAAATGGCCGAGTACCTGACAGCGGTAGCACGGCCTCTGGGATTTACCTATCCGTGGGCGTCACAGAGCATCCGTTAGCGGGGTAACCAAATTCTCCATAAAATCACCCTGATCAACTGCTACTTGAGGAGTAGAGAATGTGGGTAACTGCGGTACCGGTAGCTGAGGTGCTGCTGGTGGGGCATTTCCGGTAGGCTTAGTGAAGTTTGTTTTCTTCTTCAAACCTACCTTTCGGTACCTTTTCTGCCGATAATATTTACCGGCAATTTGTACAGATCTGATATATTCCCTGTCCTCATCGGAGACATATTCATGATCAGAATCCATTGATTCGGGCTCGACAGCAGCGGTATATTCCGATATGGGTAGATCGCTTTAACTCTTCTTTTACCAGACTATATTCAGAGCAGATTTTGGGTTATAGTAGGTTTCATAAGCTTTCAGAAACTGTTGGAATTATGTGAATATTCCAATTAGAATGAAAATGGTGATGGGTTATGCTGGGCTAGTCAATCAGAAATAGTTACACCCAAGATTTCTCTATCTACTTTATTTTGTGAGATATAGAATGAAAAATGGGGTGTTCTAATGAGAAAAATTTATCATTCACCCAAACTTTAAATTGCGATATCTTAACACTCCCTGTATCGATTGTGATGAAATAAGGGGCATGTTGTAGGAAATCTAATGTTTTGCTGGAATTTTGGTAAATGATGAAAATTAGAAAATGTTCTTTTTGGTTACCATGGCAACCAGAACTATGCAAAATCTGCATTTATAGCATATCTATATGATCTGTTGCCATGGTTACCAGGCCAAATGACCCACAATGCATCAAAAAACACTGAAAATTCCAATGCCATTTTGTTCAGCATGAAAAAACGTACAAAGTCAATTTTCACCCAAAAAATGATATTATTTGATGTTTTTCGTGATTTTTAGCTTAGATATTGATTAAACCTATGGAAAACTTTCATGGTGATTCAGAAATCTATCTCAAGTTGCAAGACCACCATGCAAAAAGTATTTGAGGTATAGACTAACTCCTTGTACGCCATGGAGAACCCAACACAAGGTGCAGCACTGTAAAAAATCTAAGACTTTCAGTGGATTTTGAGGAAGTTATAGACCACTTAAAATCGGTCAAAAATCGGCCAAAATCGGCCCAAACTACGCATAAATGCGTAATCGGTAAAGGAAGAGTTAAACTGCTGAAGCTCTTGCAAGGGGTGCGTTAGCACCAAGCAAACACTTCTTTCTATCATAATTCTCTATAGCCAGGAACAGATCATTGAAAGAAGTATCATCTTTCCATTTATCCCAGGCTACTGTCTTGTGCTCCGAATCTCGGAGACCGGCGATGAATTGAGTGAATAACTCCTGTATCCAACATTCATTGTCATATTCCCAATTAGGTCTAGCTTTACTAAGCAAGTCCTGTAATTCTAACCCGAAGACCTTGTGTGATTCTCGGGGTTTCTGTGTCCGTCTTTTGAATGTAATCTAAGGATCTTCCCGGACAATAGAACCGAATAGGTAGCAGGCACACTCCAACAATTCGTCATAGGTGCCATCGATTCCATATTCCTTTCTCCACCTGTTCAGAGCCACTTTACCTCCCTTACTAAGCCAGCAGACTAAATACGGTAGTGCTTCGTCTTTAATCCAGCCGCTACAATTTACCTCATCTACAAAGATTTGGTAATTGTCCTTCCAGGGTTCATTCGGATCGTACGGTGGAAGTATTCTAGCCATATGACGCGCAGGGTTGGAGCAGCCTTTAAGCCGGTTGGCTTCTTTCAAGCTCCAATCCATTACCTCGATACCATTGCCACCTTTGCGATAGCAATCGATTCCCAATCCCTGGATGCATTTACTGTTATCAAAAACTTCCTGCATTCCGGGAGACATGGAAGAGCGCCTGTTCATTTTCTTAGGCTTTCCTCCGTTCCTTTGACTCGCACCATCTGGGGTATTACCTCCACACCCTGGTCCTTCCGGTGGATATCCTCCACCTCCGGATCCTCCTGCTGGATAACCTCCACCTCCGGATCCTCTTGGTGGGTAACCACCTCCGGATCCTCTTGGTGGGTAACCACCACCTGCGGATCCTCCTGGTGGATATCTACCACCTCCAGATCCATTCGGTGGGTAACCTCCACCTCCGGATCCTCTTGGTGGGTAACCACCACCTCCGGATCCATTCGGTGGGTAACCTCCACCTCCGGATCCACTTTGTGGGTAACCATGGCCATAGCCTTGGTTAGCTCCTTGCCCAAAATTGTTTGAATTTTGGATATATGAATAGCCGGTATTTACACCATCATAGCCGTAGCTATTTGCTTGGTTTATCCTGAAACCACGGGAGTCAGTCATGGAGGTGGGCTATATACATACTGTGATCCTGTTTGAGGATTACTTGTATATGCCGGGCGGGGTGGGGCATTCTGAGGATTCGTATCCGACATGGCATTCCTTGTAAGGGGCCGTGGGGTACTTGCTCCGGGACCGAGATTTGAAGGTCCTGGGACGGATTTGGGTGGATCAGGTTGTTTCCGGTTTTTATCCCGATGTCTATCTGATCCACCCGAATCATCATTATTTGGATCTCTCGGATCCCCGGCTCCACCAGCGGCTGACTTTTTATTCGTTAAAAAAGTCAAATGTGGTACCGGTGGGGCCTTTGCAGTGTTGACAGGTGGAGTCGCATGGGGACTGTTTGTGGGAGGTGCCGTTACCCCATCACTTGGGGAGCTTTCTCCATCGGAGAGTATATTAGGTTTATAAATTCCTCCTGCAACGTGTTTATCAGCCCCGTCGGTTACAAAAGGATTGTACCGAGTAGGGCCAGCCACAGGTGCTGCATTGTGCAATCTAACAACAGTGTCATCTTCTACTGCAGCTCCTGTCGGTAGGCGACTAGCCAATTGTACGATGATTGTATCGTCCAGTGGGCCAATTGCCTGTTGGGTTTGCTCCACATAGTCACCCAATGCTGCTGCAGTATTTTGTAAATCCTGCAGTTCGAGTAGGTAATCATCCCGATCATTCATTAATTGCTCGTTGTATCGGAGAATACCTATCCGGACAGTCTCATTATCCTCGGCCTGCTTAACACAACATTGTTTCAGGCGTTCATATTCCGTCTGTTGCGATTGCCTTGCATTTTGGAATTGAATTTCTTCCTCATGCAAGCGCTGTTTCAGAGTTTGTCTCTCATGTTCAAACTCATTCCTCATATCTCGGATATTCTCTAAAATATCCTCTTTCTCTTCAATGCTTCATCTTTAGCTCTTGCTATTAGATTCAGCGTTTCATTCATGGCCAGGTATTGCTAGTTTATTTTATCCATTTTCCCGATTATATTTATCATGATCCAGAACGGTGAAAGTTACATTCCCAGTGGTTATAGCACTACAGTCAAGTGGTGGTAATTACCTTGGGACATCTTAAGGAAGTTCACCAAAGGTTACCTTCCTCGGCATAGGAGCCGGATGATTTGGATCATGGCTCCCTCCTGTCTCGAACAAAGAATCTGCTAATTCCAAATTAACAGAATAATGTTGGTTGACATGTTCAACCCTGTGCTTTACTAGGATTGAATCCGGGACATTCTCCTCACTATCTGCATAGTGGGGTTTCATGTCTCTCCATTGCTGGTCTCCGGAGGGCGCATTATTTTGCGCCAGATCCTCCCGAGACCCATGCGGATTGGCGTTATATGCCAATCTTGTATTTGCCTGTTCGGACACTATGTGTCCGGGCTATACATATTACTGAGCCCACTGGTCACGGCACCAGTGTAATGGTCCTGCTCTTAACTTGAATGACAGACGAGTCGACAAGAAGAGGATTCGGGTGTATGCGAACAGGTTTTATTGTTTCGTATGACACTAGCACGGCTACCCGGAGGTAGCTAGGGTAGTTCTCCACAGGTACCGGATACTCTGATAGGCTACTAGAGATCTCCACACGGAGGTGGTCAAGCCAACTCTGACGCGGCGGCTGAGCCCTGTCCCCCTTTTACAGGTAGGGACAGTGGCGCCACACCGTGCCTCTCTCACACCTCCCGGATAGATGCTGCCACCTATCCGACAAGTGGAGGGTGAAGCCCGGCTGGCTAACTCACCCACCGCACCAAAGGACCATAACGTTATTACATATTATGTACATATACATATACCTCTACACACGTCTGGTTCAAGAAATTCTGAAATCAGACAAAATTCTGAAAACTTAATTACCGGTACATCCCTGCAGTGGTATAGATCTAGACTATACCGTAATCTCCCGCGTATAAGGCGCGTCTTATAGGCCAAACAAAATGCTGCTGGGTCTTATACGTGGGAGGTAAATTGCCTTGAGTTTGGGGTGCGCCTTATAGGGGGGGTATCTTTTACTATAGAACAGTACTAAATTAACAAAAATCTGCCCTCAGAGGTGCGCCTTATACGTTATAACAGACCTCCCTGAGTTGGGGGTGCGCCTTATAGGTGAGGTGCGCCTTATACGCGAGAGATTACGGTACTAGGGATGAGGATGGGAGACTCAGATTTAAAATTTTTTGCAGGGTTCTGCCGGATTGAATTTGTCCCCTAGATTCTCCCGAATTTGTCCCATCTCCCTTTTTTTCTGAGTTAGGGAGTGATCATTTTTTAACAACGGGGGGGGGGGAGGGGCTGGTGGGTTTGAGGGGGGGTCAGAATTTTTTCAACCCCTTGACTTTTTATGTACCCCTCCCCTTAACTCTTTAATCGATTCTTGTTCGGTGGATGTTCTGGTTAGGCGGGAAGTGTTGGGTGGATGTTCGGGTTAGGCGGAGAGTGTTGGGTGGATGTTCGGGTTAGGCGGGGAGTGTTCGGTGGATGTTCGGGTTAGGCGGAGAGTGTTGAGTGGATGTTCGGGTTAGGCGGGGAGTGTTGGGTGGATGTTTGGGTTAGGCGGGGAGTGTTGAGTGGATGTTCGGGTTAGGTGGGAAGTGTTGGGTGGATGTTCGGGTTAGGCGGGGAGTGTTGGGTGGATGTTCAGGTTAGGCGGGGAGTGTTGGGTGGATGTTCGGGTTAGGCGGAGAGTGTTGGGTGGATGTTCGGGTGGCACAAATAGCCATCACCAGTAGCTGACGTGCCGTAAAACAATAACTAACTAACTGGATGTTCGGGTTAGGCGGGGAGTGTTGGGTGGATGTTCGGGTTAGGCGGAGAGAGTTGCAGGGATGAAAGTCACAGAGCATGAAAATCCCTGAAATGGTCCAATATTAGCCCCAAAAAACTGGGTTTCTATATGAATGTATAGGGCCCTGGAAATTCAAAATCCCTGAAATCAGGGAATTCCCTGAAGACTTTCATCCCTGGAGTTCGGTGGATGTTCGGGTTAGGCAGAGAGTGTTGGGTGGATGTTCGGGTTAGGCGGGGAGTGTTGGGTGGATGTTCAGGTTAGGCGGGGAGTGTTCAGTGGATGTAGGCCTACAGGGTGGGAGGGTCGGATGGATGTAGGGGTTAGACGGGGAGGGTCGGATGGATGTACGGGTAAGATAGGATTATATCCATGCAAAATCTAAATAGAAGTACCGGTAAAAACTTTGACAGCAATACTGCCAAAATCTATGGCTAGATGAAACAAAAATGCATTTCCGTGACTTTTTTACAGCATTCTACGTCATTTCCCCTTAACCCTATGACATATTTTTTGGCATCTTCAGACAATTCCCTACAAGATACACTATTGACTTTATTTCTAGGCTTATTTAAACCCTAAATACTAGAAAAACACACTTTGACATCAATATATACTGCCAAAGTTATTGTCAGAGGAAACAAAAACGCATTTCTGCGACTTTTTGACAGCATTCTACGCCATTTCCCCTTCATTTTCAGACAATTCCCTACAAGATACACTATTATTTCTAGGCCTAAGGACGAAAGAGCAATCTTTTCCCGTTATTTTGGTACTAGTGTGACATTGATGTGCACAGTAGAACCTTCAGAATCTTCATTTTACTGACAGGTCTTTACTGTCGTGACACAGCTCGATCGGGGGGAAGCAAACATCTGGTCTATGAGAGGAGGTGTGTGATAGGCTAATAGTGTGGTGGACCTATTCGCCTACTGCACAAATTGTGAAGAGAATGAAGAGAAGTGATTGGAGGAGGGGTGCAATTTGTCCCAGTTTTAATTGTATTGCGGTTGGTCGTTTAATGGCGGGGATGGCCTTCCATATGCATGTGACACCATGATTACTTACTCTAAACTCTAATAGAACTAGAAACAATTAAAGGGCTAAGGATACTGTCCCTACGCCGTAGAACTACTTTTGCCAAAACTATTAGTTTAGGGAGTGATCATTTTTTTAAAAACAGGGGGGGGGGCTGGTGGGTTTAAGGGGGGCTCAGAATTTTTTCAACCCCTTGACAGGGGGGGTCAGAATTTTTTCAACACCTCTGATGGGGGGGTCAAAATAAATTCACCTGTTTTCAGTGGAAAACCCCACGCATTACTATAGGCTTAAAGGGGACGTTTGTGTGTGATTTTTGTCCCTTATGGGGGAGGTCGAAAAAAAGATAATGACATGGGACATGGTCCTTTCTTAAAATCAACATGTGACATGGAGCTAAGTGACAAGTACAGAGGAAATTACAAATTTAGTGACATGTGACATGGGTTTTTCTTAAAATCGACAAGTGACATGGGGACCCCCCATCTAGACCCCCTTCATTAGCCGCACGCCAGCCACGCGGCGGCGCCACAGGCGCACCTCCTCTCTAGCTGGAGTGCGAACACGTTCAGGTCCGGGCGCGCGCCGATGGCTGGGCGTGCCGCCTATTGAATACCCCTACTGCCCCAAACTCTAGTCAGGCTTCAGAATTCCGCAGGTAGTATAGGCCTAATTGATGGAACTGCCCCTAACTCTAGTGGCGAAAAGAGGTGTCAGATTCTTTGATTTTCACCCGCTCACTCTTAGTTTTGAACCAACATTTTTCCTGCTAAAGTACGGTACCGGTAATACTTACCCGTCTCTGACTCCCAACACACGGCACAGTGCAGACAAGGGCCCTGGGGGACAAGGGGGGGGCACCTGGATCCCTGGGAGTAGATCTTGTCTGATTTTAGGGACGGGCGCCCATGAACCACTCAGCCTACCTATATATCTGTCACTATACTATAGTAAAGTGAGCAGTCATCAGGGTCTATGTTTATGTGGTGTGCTCCTATCAATTTCAATGAAATTCCTCTAACTTATGTAGAAAAGGGCATAGATTCCAATAAACATAGTCATTTCCTTCTGTAATGTATACTCTTTTTCATAACAGGCCGTGAAGTTGGTCATATTTTCCATGAGGAGAATAGTTCTGGGCCTGACACCATCTCTCAAAATTGTTATAACTATACTAATTCTTACTTAATTAAAATATCCCTTGCAATGATCTGAAGCTAAAAATACAGGTCTTTATATTGTACCTTGAAACAAATGAAAATTTCAAAAAAATCCCAAAAATTCTGAATTTTTCCCATTTTTCAGTATTTTTGTGATATATGAAAATTTCTCTCACCTTTTTAAACTCCCACCAAAATGACCAGAAAAATGTGCTGATCAATAATCTGAAATAATTTTTAGGCTATCTATTGGCACCAATGTGCTAGAAGCAAAAGAGTAACAGTGAGTTTGTCAAAAAATAAGGAAAATCCTGACCTGCAGATTTTACTCCAGAACCATGAATTTCAACTTTCCCTCAAATTTTAAGATACATCCCCTGCTCAGATTTTTATAAAACTTATATTGCTGTGAGCGGCAAAGTGTCTTCTTTAATATGATGTTTTTGGTTTTCTAATATCTTGATCTGGTGAAATATAATCAATAAATAGATCTATCTCAATTTTCATAATTCAAAAAGCATTCTATTGTTGGTAAAAAGTCTCCCGGTTTTCTAGTCACAGATCTGAGACCCTACACTACGTTATAATTATACGTTATTGTGCAAGTATGTGAGTTGGGCGCCGATCCAACTGGTACTCGTTTTCGGGCATGAATAGCGGCCCCTTATAGATCTAGCAACGAACATACTTGTTGTGACTTATAGGGTCTCAGATCTGTGACTATAGCTCGATGCAGCAAGTTGGGAACCTAAAACTTAGTTTTTCCTGAATTTTCGCTAAGAAATGCTGTAGTTTAGCCAAAAATTATCCGATTAACACAATATTTGCAGCAAATGAAAAATGAAACTCATTGCTTTCAGGCCAGGGTAGATGGTATTACAATTATATAGTGCACAGTTTACCACTGAAGTACAAATTATAAATTTAAAAATCATTAGTTTAAAAAAATTGCTGTTTTTCAAAGTTTGGCCCTATATATTTTGTGAAAAAATAATCTAACCATCAGTTTTTGATAGATAGTGCATAATACTGACCCATCAAGTTTATAAATGAGTATGCTTTTTTTCCCTACCTCTATGGTGGCTTATAACACTATGGGAGACATGTGATTTTTGTTAGTTTGCAAAATCTGTGATTTTCAGCAAAATTTCTGCTTGGTTTTTGATGTGGGACCACATAGATCACCATATATGGATGCATGATCACCCACTGATACCAGAATTATCCATTTTTATGGTCTACCTGATCATCTTTAAAGGCATGTGAAATATCTAAGTGATACAATAAGTGTGAGAGGAATTAGCCACATCTTATGATTCTAGTCTTTGGTGCCGACAGCGCTTTTGTCGCTATTTACATCTAAATAGCTCAATAGTGCATTATAATAGGTCTCACATGCCTAATATGGGGTTCTAATAGCATTTCAATATGGTTTTCAATGGGTCATCAGGTCAAAACAACAATTAATGAAGACATTTAATAGATACAAAAGTGTTTTGCACCATGGACCTGTTCACATTGTTCAGGTTTTCAGATATTCTTATCTTGAAAATGATGAAGGCATTTATGCTTTTCCAGCCCATATGGGACCTACAGAGGGCATTTTGTCTAGTCTGACATGTATTATGAGGGAATAATGCATAGCAAATGATTCTATTTTCATATTTTGTTATGATTTTTGAGATAGAATCATACACAAGACTTGCCTTCTGCAGCATATACAAAAATGTCCCTTGAATGAAGGCATTTTACATGCACAGCTGCCTCCAAAACTGGAAAACACTCAGGTTCCCAACTTGCTGCATCAAGCTATTATAGCAACGAAGTGCCTATAGTCCGTTCCTCTATATTGGGGACTGGTGCATTTGCAGCATGAGGGCCTTATTTTTTTCTAATTAATGATAAAATATCCTAGTTTTTTCAAAACCCTAGTCTTGTATAGGGTGTTTTGAATATCTATACTGAAAATTATTGGAAATTGGAAGATATTTGATAATTTTTTCAGCTGCCATATTATTACAACAGGGCAAATACTGCCCAATTGCTGCCCATTTGGGGCAAAATAGCTGCATTAATAGCAGGTGGTTGGGTGCAAATTATGGATTTCTCTCTTAATAAAACAACAAAATCTTGATTTAATGGACCAGGGACATCAAATCCAAGTCAGAGATATCATTGACACTTTTCAGAAGTATATAAATCATATTAGTTACCATATATCTTACATTTGTATAAGTAGGTCACTGTCTGACCTTGAATCACAGTTATTGGGGTCAAGGTTGAATTAGGTCACCATGAAGTACCGCAATGGATAATCCCAACAAATGCATGAATATCTAAGCTATCCAGTATATTGAAAGAACTCATAAATGTGATACAAAATCCATGTTTTTTCTTTTTCTTGCTCCATTTTTTCTCATATATAGGGATCATGTTAAATGCTATAGGGAAAAATTGTATCAAAGGACGGGTCAAAATGGCGATTTTAGTTAGTTTTCAAAAAAATACATATCTTTTGGTAGAATTTGAACTATTAGAGGCATATAAAATGTAAAAACATATTTAAAAAGCTAGTTTCTCACTCTAAAAGATGAATTAATGAAAATAGGGGGTCATCACTCACTTTTTCATAGTAATTTTAGCCTAAAGATGGAGAAGTAGGTGTTTTTTCATGGTTTTCGCTTCTGAAACTCACACTTTGATACAAGATAAAATATTTTTAATTTTCACCAAAAACTTAATGAGGTATCTAGAAATAATGCCCTAATTGTGTACTTTTACATGGTGAAAGAATTGTGTAGATCGGCCAACTATGAGAGACACAGCACCATTTTGAAGGTGCAAAAATAGGAAAAACTAAGTTTTTGGTCCCCAATATACAGCAATGAGCGTAGGCCGAAATACCTGCCTCAGTGCCTGCTCCCTCAGAGTGTCTACGGAGTAGGCATGAAATGTTGGCCTGTATGTAGATGCGGTAGATGTAACTTCTGCTGGTCAGTGTCAAGTTGTTTACATTCTAAAATATGCATATTCATTTCGTTTACTCACCTGTGCGAGGAGGTCACTGCTCTGTTCCCCGAAGTTCATCAACTTTTTGACGGTACGCCCTGCCTTGCACAAATTGTAAACGCAGCTGCCTGCACCACGCTCCGGGACCACGCTCTGCACTAAGCTCTTTCTTCCCGCCCTTTCTCAGCCCTCCAGCCGGATAACACTGACGCAGTCTCTCCTGCCAGTCTGGGCCCAGTCTCTGGGCGACGGCGTGGGTGGTCGTGGTATTGGCATTCGGCTTATGAGGGCCTAGACAGGGGTGTCTCAAGTCACTTGTCGATTTTAAGAAATAGCTCTTGTCCCTTTGTCGATTTTAAGAAGTGGTCTTGTCCCCTGTCACCCAGCTCTATGTCCCTTGTCGATTTTAAGAAATGGACTTGTCCCCTTGTCGATTTTACCTGTCTGGGGCCCTGCTTATACGAGCGGTTAAAATGGTACTCCCATTTCCCTGCCATAGGAACAGCCGTACTGCAGAGCACTCAAGTTCTAGTGAAGTTGAGACTTTGCCCCAAAGCTTGGAATATCATATTATGAAATGCACCAGATTAGAGACAATATTAGGGGTATACCCCCTTTTGTTTTTGGGAAATATTGACGGTAATTTGACTTTTAGAGCGTTTTGGTACATCAAGCAGTGGCTAAATGTCCAAGCCTTGTTCACTATTGTCACCCTACTATCCGCCACCACCAGCATAGCTATGACCATTACCTATTATTACGGAATAGTTACTGTAGGCCTACTAGTAGAGCAGCAAGACCTTCAAAAGAGCCATATTTTAGGAGTTTAATTCATAAGATTACTGATAGCTATAACTTGTTTTTTTATGTTGTCCAATGTCTCTGGGTATGGAGAAGTGATGTTTGACCAATGAAAGCTCGTGCAGTCACTGAGAAATTTGCAATTCTATTCAACCATCTCTTGAAATTTTAGCCTCGTTTTTAAGAGCTAAAATACATATTGATCACCCTGTTCTGGCACTAATATTCATCTTACAACTATTCCAAAGGTACCTACCCCCCCTAAATATGGGTCTAGACCCCTAAATTCGACAGGGTGACATGGCCATTTCTTAAAATCGACATGTGACATGGAGCTTAGTGACAAGGACATGGAAAGGAAAAAGTTAGTGACAAGAGACAAGGCCTTTCCTTAAAATCGACATGTGACATGAAGCCTAGTGACAAGGACATGGGAAAATAGAAATTTAGTGACAAGTGACATGGCCATTTCTTAAAACCGACATGTGACATGGGGACCCCCCATCTAGACCCCCCTAAATTGGACCCAACGATCGCATTGGAGTCAACCATTTGTTGCTAGGACAAGCGGTTACCTAGCAACAGCTAATTTTAGCTAGCAACGGACCCTTTCCAAGACAAAGAAAGACCATTCCTAGGAATGACTTTCAGAATGGAGATCATGGATACTGTTTCTCATTTTGCTATTCAGAAGCTCCATGCAATTTTACAAAAGGCAATATTATACCAAAATACAGTGTACTGATCGGAAAATATAGAAAAAAAAGATAGACCTATAGCAAGTATGATGAAAACATGCAACTTCAGCATTATCCTCTATTGGCAAAATACTCTTTACTGGACAATTGTAGTGTGTCTTATATCCTGAAAATGATGAAATGAGAATACATCTGAGGTTTTACTCTACTCTACAAATTTACATAGCACTTTATACAGAGGAGCTTGTTCATAGACAAATATGTATTATTGTGAAGAGAGTTAACCATCATTGGACTCAATTTATTCAGAACTGAGTAGATCTTTGTAGAAATATCCCTGGAGTAATAGGAAATGTGTCAGATAGTTGTTCAATACTCAAAGAGTTGACACTTGCTTAAACCTTGCTAGCTTTTGGTTAGCAAGTGGCTCACCAACTGACAACTGCTCTTCTCAGATATGAAAACATGATTATGGAACCCATCGATTTATAAAGAAAATAAATCTGAAGTTGTGCTGCCAAAGCCTTATTGCTAGACCTGTTTATATCTTAGCAATTAAATAATTGCTAAGGGGCCATTCAAATATTACATAACACAGTAGGGGAGGGGGGGTCATGAAGTTTATGACACTTTGTTACAGAGGGAGGGGGTCTGCCCAAGTGTTACATGATAAAAATGAGGAATATATCACATGGCTAAATTTCTTCCTAGAGATCTTCCTATAATTCTTGTTAAATTGAGAAGGATCAAATAAATTTAGGAATATTGATTAGAAGCCCCATATTGTTACAAGGGGGAGAGGGGGGTCAAAAAGTGGCCAAAATTGTGTTGCATAATATTTGCCGGCCCTTAAGCAGCATTACTCTAAATTATGTTATTTATAATATTATATAGATTTTGACCAGAATTAAATATAATGTGAGATGATTATTCTGTCACAAACCTTCTCTAGAAGTTCTACTAAGGAAACTCTAGCTTAATCTAGCAGCATCAGATAACTGTGATTGCATGGATCTTGCAATTGCTATCATCATTCTGTCAATGGTGAATTAGCTGCTTTATAAGATCACTTCTGTTGGCAAAAGTGGACCTTTCCAGAGCCTTACTGGTAGGACTCAGCTATAAGGCCACAAGTACCAGCCATATGATTCAACAAACAGAAAGTGCCTAGCAAACTAACCAAAAGACCCTACCTGTGGCCATTCTCCTTGCTGGAAGGTCATGTTACAAGACATTAGCTAGGGCTTTATTTTAGGCCATAGATATGTTCTTAACTCTTTCCAGCCAGCTCTATCATTGTTAAAAGTCCCTAAAATACAGCAGATTGAGGTCCCGGGCAAATATATATTGATACATGGTGTAAGGCTGACCTTGGGAATAGAACCAATGTTTGTGAAATGTATACAAAAATTACTGATTTGTAATCTGTATATAATTTCCTTTCATATGATACCATGATACCTGGCATTACCTATTGAAAATAATTATTGACGGGGCCCAGAATAATGTTATTAGATACTTTAAATGCTCTCTTTAATTAATGTACTAGCCATATTTGACCTGGTAATGCATTAATGCACTAGCCGGCTGGAAAGAGTTAAAAAGACATAGACCATCTGTCTGTCACCAGTGATCATCATCTACATGATGGAAACATCCATATAACAATTAACATTCTATCCAGATACGTTCAGAGTGAAGTGATGGAACAACTATAGCCTACATATTTCAGGGCATTGCCACATGTACATTCATAATATGCTTTAACATTTGAATATTCATTTTTACATTCCACCTTCTCAGTTGGTACTAAGATACTTGGAAGGGTTTGCATGATGTATACATTGATGCAGCATTTCATTGGAGAAGAATGACATATAAAGGCATTGAATGACTATAAGGAGGTAATTTCATCACCCTCTACACACACCCAAAGTCACAGACCAGTAATCTAAGCATTGGCCTAAGGTAATTGACTTGAGGCTAAGGCTACGAGGCACAGGGGCATCCTACATTTTATATGACAAGACAAGGGTTGGACTCATGAAGAAGCCATGCCATTTACACATGGTTCTATGGTACATAAGGAGTCCTTTCTTGTTACAGTTCCTATAATTTCAATCCTTGGTCGTTAATTTCTTCTAATAATGTTGCTAAATATCACTCAAAAGGATTAATTGATAGGTAGATACAATGTATTTACCAAGCCTCAGATTACCCAAGATATTCTTTGTATGCTTTAGAATGAGAGAGTTTAAGATGGTGATTATGTGTTATGTATGATGGCATGTAACATCACATAGGGGCAATATTTTATTTTAGCCTTATTATTTTGATGGGAGAGCTTTGATCATTATCAGAAGGTAATTTGAATCAGTCTGTATATTTAATATGACTTTGTATAGACAGGTATATGCCTTGTGGTTGATTGGATCTATGGTTAATATAGCTCTTGATAGGGACTTGACTTAACATGTTAACGTTGGTAGCATTCTTTGACTTCTCCTTGACAGGAATGGAATGATACCACTGATAGTGGGTAATCAAGCACATAGGCTTTATGTCACACTTATTATAACAGCAATGACTTAGGTATGGCAGGTTACCAAATGACACCCGATGAAATATTAAGATATCATCTGTGTTCTGAGACTCACATGAGATGTACATAAATCACAGACTGACCTGTCACCTCAACCCGATACATAAACTGCTTATAATGATACTTTGCTGATGTTATCTTGAGCCTGATGTTATCTTGAGCCCCTGTATAAGGTGTGGCCACTAGGTATGGTTTATATTATTTTCCAAAATAGAAAAAGGAAATGAGTTGCTGGGTGATTTCTTTTTTTTTCTATGGGGACATTTTATGATAGGATCATATATTTCAAGCAAATATAGCTTACTAATATTTGAATCTCATCTCATTGGATCTACATATACACGTGTACATGAACTTGGCTATCACATGGTCCTTGGAATGTGGTTGGTTTACAAACAATACACTCATGATGTCTCTTGCCCAGCAATAGACATCTTTAGTAAAAAAAAAACTGTGATCACCAGAATACCTGATGGATATCTTTTCATATCTGGTGCATCTCTGTGTCAGTTGCTAGGCTACTTGCTATGCAAAAGCTAGTACTTTCTAAACAATAACCAACTGCACAATTGTTAAATATTTCCTATTTTGGGGGGTATTTTGAGGTATAATTGTTTTCTAATATATTGAGTCCATAGATGCTTAATTCTCATCAAATCCAAATGTCTTTTTATGAATATACTTCTCAATTTTCTTAGGTTTGAAAAAGTGTTTATTTAAACTTCTCACAAAATTACAATGTGAATAATCGAAGTCCAGCTTGCAGCAAAAATCTCAATGTTACAATTAGTTCCAATTTTAACTATATAAACCATCTGTTACTTGATATTCATTATGTCAAACAATAGAATTTTATATATGCTTATGAGACGCACAAGGACAATGAGTAAATTTGCTGTTGCTAGGCAATCAGCTACTCTAGGAGTAAAGTGAAAGCCTCAGATGTTTTTGAGGATATAAGACACACTACAATTATCCAGTAAATAATATTTTTCCAATATAAGAGAATTTCATTATACGTGCTATATCATTTTTTTGTTCTACATTCCCTGATTAGCACACTGTGTTTTGGTACAATATTACATTTTCTACAATGGCATGGACCTTCTCAATACCAAAATGAGAAGCAATAGCCATGATCTCCATTCTGTAAGTCATTCCTAGGAATGGTCTTTCTTTGTCTCGGAAAGGGTCCGTTGCTAGATAAAATTAGCTGTTGCTAGGTAACCGTTTGTCCTAGCAACAAATGGTTAGCTGCAATGTGATCGTTGGGTCCAATTTAGGGGGGGTAGGTACCATTGGAATTGTTGTAAGATGAATATTAGTGCCAGAACAGGTAGACTAATGTGTATTTTAGCTCTCAAAAAACGAGGCTAAAATTTCAAAAGATGGTTGTAAAGAATTGCAGATTTCTCAGTGACTGCACGAGCTTTCATTGGTCAAACATCACTTTTCCATACCCAGAGACATTGGACAACATAAAAAAAACAAGTTATAGCTATCAGTAATCTTACGAATTAAATGACCCCAGAGGGCCCACTGTGCTGCTCCTCTATACCGGTATGTTTATCAATATTAATATGTGACATATAATTGATTATAACCACAAAGATGGTAATTATTCCGGGATAAGGACAAATACATGTGATAATAAGAATGTATGATCGATACCGGTAGTTGTATAAATTATTACCGGTATCTATTATGTGAAATATGAAACAGATGGAATATGGACTTAATATCAATCCATCAATAATGCTGGTGCCACCGCACCAACATAAACTTTATGAAAGCCAAATGTATAATTCCTTCAAGAATGCCATGCATAATAGGGGGTCTAGATGGGGGGGGGTCCCCATGTCACATGTCGATTTTAAGAAAAGGCAATGTCACATGTCATTAAATTTCTATTTTCCCATGTCCTTGTCACTAAGCTCAATGTCACATGTCGATTTTAAAATAAGGCCATGTCTCATGTCACTAAATCTTTACTCCTTCATGTCCTGGTCACTATACGCTCCATGTCACATGTCGAATTTAAGAAATGGCCATGTCACCCTGTCGAATTTAGGGGTCCAGACCCATATAATAGACAGGTCGACTTTGATAAGTTACTCAACCAGGTGCCGGTATGTGACAAACTTTTGAGGATTGATTCTTTTGCATTTTTCTTTCCAAGGAATCCAAATCTGCCAGGGGACATCGTGAATTTTGCATATTAAGGTACCTAATTAGCATATTCTAATTAGGTACCAGTGCCAGGTAGGGTAAATATCAGATTGCACATGCTATTAAGTGATGCAGAATTGGTCAAAGGTCTCTAAAATGACCACACACCTTCCAATATAGGTGGAGCCGGGAGGTGGAGACCAAGATTGCATTGTGATATAGTATTTTCACATAGACCTAATAGGCATAATATATGCAAAAACTGAAAATATTGCTAAATAGGCACTCTTGGCCTACCAGGCATTCGGAACATATGAATTCCTAATGGACAAATGTCCAAATCTCTCTAAGAGACCCAGCAACGCTTGGCCATTAAACCTATTTGTGAGGCCAATTCACTCCCAGCAAATTGGTGTCAGTCTGAGCCAGCATGTGCCACCAAGTGTGAGCAGGTTTCGCGTGATAACATGGAGCGTCAGCTCGCGCCACCATATGTCAATAGTCACGATGTGTGACATATTGTGACACATAGTGACTCATCTCTAAAAGTAATAGGATTATGCAGGGTGAGCATGCGCCAGTCTGTGTCAGTAGTTACATTGACTGACTCATGGTGACGCATTTCATGATTCGTGTGAGGTGAAACTGTGTGAGCATGCGCCAGACTGTGTCAGTAGTCACACAGAGTGACATTTGCTCACACATTTTGCTATCTGTGTGAGGTGACACTGCATGAGCAGGCACCAGTCCATACCAGTAGTCACACAGAGTGACTCATAGTGACACATACGGATATTTGTGTGAGGTGACAACATGTGAGCATGTGTCAGTAGGTGTCAGTATTCACTCAATGCCACACATATTGACGCATTTATGAAGGCATGAAGTGACACATGTGTGAGAATGTGTAGGTCTGTGTCAGTAGTCACACTGGTTAGCATATGGCTACATAGGTGTCAGGTCTAAGAGAACTTGTATGGATTCACTCTATGTGTGTACTTTGGGACAGGGGGAAATCAGATAAATGCTGATTCAACTAATATTGCCTTATGAATCAATGTGTTTATAGGTGATATGCATTGATATGTATGTAGGGAATCTAATGATACCTGAAAAGATGAATTTAAATATGGCTTTGGCATATTAAAAGGTAGTTTCATTTGCCTATGGGACTTAACACTGAATTGGAATCATCAACATCTCATGTAGTATTGAGGCACAGATTTATCTTGGTTTCATAAATGATCAATAGTTTGATGCACAGTGATCAAGAAGGTGGCATGTATGCAAGAAACATGTGTAAGAACTCTTGATATAAGGACAATTAAGATTGTGCATTGGGTGATAATAGGGGCAGTATGCTGCATTTGATCCAAACATGATAGGTTCTGACACATGTGTGAATATGTGTCACTCTGTGTCAGTACTCACGCATTATGACGCAAGCTGACTTACAGTGACACAACCTGGTATTTCCTTTATGGTGTGTGCGTGAACATGCGTCACTCGATGTCAGTTCTCACACATTGTGACACACACTCACTCACAGTGACACATCCTACAAGTTCCATGAATTCTGATTGGTCAATTTCAAATTCTTAGCCCCTGATTGGTCCATTTCAGATTTCCCTCCTTTTCCTAGTTCCTTTGTTCTCAGAATTTGTAACTTGGGTTTCACAACACACAGGCACAGGAGGCAAGGATACCACATACAAGGTGAGTAGTCTTACAGTCCTAGTACAGATTCTTATTGGAATTCCAGAAGACCTGCAGTTCTACAAAAGCACATGAGCACATATTGTCTTTTTCTTAATCTATAAATTTCTGGTTGATAGCACATTTCATGTTGGTAATTTCCAGGCTGGATGGGTTGAGAATGCAGTACATTTTACTCCATTTCTATCTTATGGCACATAAGGGAGCAATATTATTATAACAACAGGGGGGCTGGTGGGTTTGACAGGGGGGTAAATTTTTTTCAGCCTCTTGTCCGTGCAATACTATAGGCTAAATGGGCATGTTTGCGCATGGTTTTTCAAAAAAAAAATCAACCCTTCTAGGGAGGGCAAAGTTATTTTACTTCTCTCCAGTAAAAAAGCCTGTGTGTCTCTATAGGTTAAAAGGGCGCAATTGCATACAATATTCAGGTCTTGGGGGGGGGGGGGAAATGTTGACAGGGGTGCAAAATAATTTACTTCTTTTCAGGGAATAAGCTTATGCATTACTACTGAGGTTGAAATGGCATGTTTGTGCATGATTTTCCAGACGTGGGGGGGGAGGGGGAATTTGACCCTCCTTGCTTCCACATGAAAATCCACCACCCCCTGTTGTTAAAAAAAGGATCACTCTCTTCTGTGGGAGATTCAGGTGTGTAGAAATATGTGGTACTGAAAATGTGTTTATGCTATGCTTTATTGAATGTTCATGTCTGTTGTCTGTTTTATATCTTGACAGTTATATGAAGAGCACCTCAAAGAATCAACCATGGAGAAAGGCCATGCAAGATACCCATACAAATCAAAAGGACATGGAAACAGGATGAATTGATGATATTTGATTTTGAATAAAAGAACCCCCTCCCCATTCTAAAGGGATATTAAATTGTCAGTATGCGTGAGTGTGAGTGAGTGTGTGTTATGGCATGTGTGTCATTATGTGTGAGAATGTGTCATAATTCATGTGTCAGCTCTGGTGAGGTAGCATTATAACACATGCGTCAACATGTGTGAAGCCGCGTCATAACACATGCGTCAGTATGAGTGAGGCCATGAGTCATAACACATGTGTCAGTATGGGTTAGTGTGCATTATGACACATGTGTCAGCATGGGTGGGGCTGCGTCATGACACATGTGTCAGTATGTGCCAGTAGGTGTCATCAATGACACAAGGTGGCTCAATTTTTTTCTGTAGAGCGCACGAGTTAGCACTCACACACATTGACTCAGAGCGACACCAATTTGCTGGGCTATTAGCTACTATTCAGGTTAACAATACTTCTGCCTGAGGCTGTGCTGCCATCTGATGTAAATCATGTATGTCCTTAAGTGGTACCTAGAATAACACCAGGTGGCAGCACAGACTCTGGCAGGAGTATTGTTTATAATGCTGCATGGATTCTCTTGATTAAAAGGTCAATAGTATATCTATTAAAGCCCTCAGTCAGTGGGGTGTACATATATTTGCAAACACTTTTATGATTAGCAGAATGGCATGCTTCAATCTGTAATTTATGGGTATAATTATAGAGCACCATGGTATCAAGTACACATTTTCTTTGGTTAAAGCAAAAACATGAGTGTAATTATCCTTTGTTAACACACACAAGTCATGAATTATCCATTGACTACTTATTGTATTACACAATACCAATAGATAATCAATAAATTCAAGTTGAAAACAAAAATTATACATGATCAGTACACACATCTTGGCGCCCGGCAGCCATTGGTTTGGTCTGAACCCGTCCCGCAGTCGTTGCGGACAGCTACAGCGAAAAAAAATATACGCCCGGACCGGAACTCTTCTCGCCTACCTGTAGAAGCTGAGTGCAATGCGCTACCCACTAGACCACCGGGCCACACACCAGAACTTGTCCCGCAGTCGTCGCCATTATCAAAGCAGCAGTAGTAGTGCTGGGGAGGGCTAGGCGAAAACGCGGACAGCTACTAGTGGCATTCTGACCAAGCAAACACACACCATTTCTCGTCAGTCCCTGTGGCGCAATGCATAGGGAGTTGGATTTGGGATCTGAGACTGCAGGTTCGACCCCTACCCTGGCAATGAAAAATTTTGTAGGTTTTAACATGTAACATATGACATGTAAGGAGGCATGTTATCCATGGATAACATGCCTCCTTACATGGATAACATGCCTCCTTACAAAAGTCATGCTGCATGCATCATGGTGTGCAATATCGACAGGTATGTGCATGGGAATATCCAGGAAAAGCACCCAAAATCACAGAAGTCGTGTAATAATGTGTTTTAGTGGCGTGTCTACAGGCATTATTACCTCACCAGCCGAGAACACAATAGAGCTAACCTTGAATGAGTGTAAGGCAGGCTAATTGAAAACTTTCTCCCCTCACAGACCCTTTGGTCCTGCAGATTTTCTCATTCGAGAAGCCTGGATTGATCTTGGCCAGATCCAACACCCCAAGGTTATCATTGTTAGGAAGGAAACTAAGAATTAACTCATTGGTTTAACTATTCAACCCTTTAAATCTGAACACACATTGATTCCTTTTATTTTAGGTTGTAAGAACCCAAATAATGGTCTGATTTGTGAACTGTAAAAACCAAAATGTAGCCCAAGGTCCCAAGAGTACAGCAGGATATTTGGTACTGCAGTGGGGTTCCACGGGGTACTAATTTTGTTGGCAAAAGCCTGCGTCCCACGAGTTTTCCTATTCACTGGTATGGTTAATGTCATTTGAGTGTCGCCAAAGCTAACAGCTTAAGTGTCTCAGCCCTGCGAACAGAAATCACGTGTCTGTAGCTAGTGCCACTGATCCCATGTTGGCCGTAACGCTATGGGGAATAATATCACTTGTAGTGCTATAGGCAGGTAATCTGGATCAGCTGATGCCAGAGGCAGGTGATCTTAGCGAGCCCCATTTCAGTTCCAATTAGGTCATGAGGTCACAAGCAGTGATGGTGGCCGGCTGGAGTCGTAAGTGACTGACAGCGGTCAGTTGGCCGTGAACTGAGGGTTTGTTGTGTATACAAAGATAAGATCACCTGCCTAAAGCAATACATACTGATATCAGCGTTACGGGATCAGTGGCGCTATAAACTATAGCTACAGGTGGCTTACATTCTGTTCAGAGGGGAGAGTGTCTTGTATGCAAACATTTGTATATCAAATCTTATAGTTGGTTGCCCAGATTTTAGCACTGTCAGTACAAAATCTACATCCCAAGTATGAGTATCTCTACCCTTGGGTGGTCTATCTACAGAAACTCAAGTTGCCTACATACATCTGGGCCCGGCCCCTGCACTCTGAATGTCAATTGACACCATCCTCGTTACTTGAAATGAAAAATATCCCTTTTCCACGGATTTTGGAGTTAAAAAGCTACCTATTTAGAGTAAAAACACTGATTTTTGGTGCCTAAAAGGTACCCCTATTTTCAGGAAAACGCTGACATAAAACTTACTTCACCCCTTTATCAAGGGAAACACTGACTAGTCCAGTAATGTAAATGTCATTGAATATAACAAATGAAGATAATAGAACCACTGTGCCATTTTTCTGTGTCTAGGAACATGATGCCATTTCACTTTAATTCCTATGCAAATGCTGCTAGTCCCTCTGAAAAAAAAACCCAAAAAAAAACAACTCCCTATTTTCAATTTTAAGGACTTTTCTTGAAAAACAAGACCCCTATATTTCATAAAACACAAATATGCGAACCTTGAAAAATAAGACCCCTATATCAGTGCTTTTGGTAACGAGGATGGTGTCTAAAGGACATGGAAGTGCGGGGGCCGGGCATCTGGGTGTGACCCTAAGGGGGGTCTAGATGGGGGGTCCCCATGTCACATGTCGATTTTAAGAAATTGCCATGTCACTTGTCACTAAATTTCTATTTTCCCATGTCCTTGTCACTAGGCTTCATGTCAGATGTCAATTTTAAGGAAAGGCCTTGTCTCTTGTCACTAACTTTTTCCTTTCCATGTCCTTGTCACTAAGCTCCATGTCACATGTCGATTTTAAGAAATGGCCATGTCACCCTGTCGAATTTAGGGGTCTAAACCCATCCTAAGGTTCTACTGATGCATGTGGTCCACTTCTTGGGATTTTGACCTGGCCGGAAGTAGAATGACGTCACACTGGAGACAAACATTCACGCTGCCTCAGTTCCTGAGGGACGTGGTGGGACCATGCTGTCACACACTTCTGACTGTTTTCAGATGAGATCTGACTGTTTTCAGATGAGATCTCATCTGAATAATATTCTTCCATTTAAGTTTCAGATGATCTCATCTGAATGTAATTCAAATTCAGATGAGTTCTGGCATATATCCTTGATCGGGGGCTCTGCCCCCAAACCCCCGTTTGGCCGGACACCACGGGAACCGCGGCGGCGTCAACATTCGTCTCCACAGAGGGCCAGGTCAAATCTGCAAGAAGTGACCCTTTTGCTCTACTGATCTAACTCTGCACACGCTGATGGTGTAGATCTTGTTCTATTAATATTGGTGTAGGCTAGTCCTTCCTCATAGAGTTGAGAAAAGAAATGCATAGCCTCTGTATGTGTAAGTTTCATTGGATGTACCTTGTTTTCTACAGAATATTTAGTCCACTTATCCAAATACACATTGTACTGTGTCTTGGTGCCCTTACTCCAGGCTGCCATGTATAGGCAAATGGTAGTGGGTATGGCACTCTGCCCCCTTAGTGCAGTTTCTAAATCCTCCCTGCAACAATGTCTAGGTGCCGTAACTCCTGTCACCAGATTTCTCAGCTGTGTTTTGAGAAAAAGACCACTGTTCAGGAGGCCACTAACGGGTTCTGCCATCCAGTTGCACGTCACTAGTGTTCTCTCCACACCCTCTGCTAGGGCTTTCTGCATGATTCTCAGATTTACACTGAAAGGAGGACAGGTATAATAGTTACTAGGCCATGAAAGTGATAAAGCATCCACATCAGTTGCCCCTGGGTCAAGTAGCCAGCATTGTCCTTTTGCACCATATCTATTGCTGAGTGTAGACTTTCATTTGAAATGTCGATATACAACTGATGCGTTCAGCCCTGACAGATCTAGAATCAGTGTGTTTTCCGTTTGTTTTTGAAATTTTAGCCTTTCCCCTAAAGAGGGTACTTGGAAAACATTTCTTTGAGCATCCTCTTTAGGGAAAGGGCAAAAATTTCATCAGCCTTCTCCCTTTTAGCAGGGTTAGTATCCTGCTTTGCATTAAGCCTTTATATCCTCAATGGCGGCGGCCTGTTTGGCCATGGCAGTCGTAGTGGCGGACATGTTGGAGCGTAATTCAGCCATGCATCTTTCCAGCATGTAAGCAATAGTTTTGGCTGCGCTCTTCAGTGAGTGGCTCAGCTAGGCCACTCGTAATGCATTTGCTGGTCTTCTTCTCTTTGACCCAGGCTTATTCAAAGGAAGGTCCACATGCCTTCTTGAAGATGCTAACGAATTTCTTACTGAGGTCTTTGCTTGTGGGGTCCCCCGCCTCTTGCTGTCGATCAAGGCTCTTATATACCTCCAGGTAATCACCTGAATCTGGGGCACCGGTGTCATCTTGGTCGGTGTTGTGGTCAGCACCTGACCGGTCAGCTTGGTCATCATCTTGGTGGCTGTCTTCATCACTAAGGGCTGGGCACATGACAGGGATGCCACACACTGATCACCAAGAATTCAGAAATCCTTCTATTTTTCTCAATCTCCAATAGGAAAAATAAACCGGAAATTCAGAATTCCTACAAAGTTAGGAAAAGTGGCATCTCTGGCTTGAGTACCACCTTGTCCACTGCAGACTTGACCTGAGTATGAATTTCTTCTCTGAACATGTTTCTCATGTCGACGAGCAAATCTTTTGCTAAGTGGCCAACCTGGGCTGTGGTTTGAATGTATCAAACCACAGCCCTGATAGATAGGGCGACATCCTTCCACTTATTTCAGCAAAATAGGTCTCCAGAACTGGGCTGTGGTTTGGCCATCGCCCTTGTCAGCTGTGGAGCCCTGGTCAGATGTGGAGGTGTTGAACACTGACGCATGTTGACCTAGTTGTCATTTCAGGTTCATACCGTCTCGAGAGCATTCAATGGTATTGGGTTTAGAAGACAGCTCAGTAAAGTCTGTTTATGCCAAAAGGAGTGAGTGAGTGAGTGAGTAATAGAGGTTTAATGCCATTTCGACAGCTAAGGTCATATTCATGACGAGAACTACATTACACAATTTCACAGAGGAATGTGTCAGTGCCCGCACATATGTGCACCACACACATCCTGAGGGGATAGGAAAGAGGAGAAATAGACCCTTTTAAGTGGGCTAGGGAGGCCCTATGCCAAAAGGAAGCCAACAATAACAGACTGTTGGGACTTATACCAACCGTCTTAAAAAAAAGTTTTTATAACTTTGTAGATGTGAAGAAATTGATGTTGATAATACTGATGCAGAGGTGTGCATGCTGCTGCTGTGGGATCGCGTGCTGAACTGATGCATTATAGGATGGTGGGACGTGGCACCCTCCCTCTGTTGTGATTACTTTTTGTTGGCACAGCAACCAGACATATATTTATATTCATACATCAATGAAATGTGATTAATTAAACTGGAGGGCTTCCCTAGCCCACTTAAAAGGGTCTAGATCTCCTCTTTACTATCCCTCGGGATGTGTGTGGTGCACATGTGTGGGCACTGACACATTCCTCTGTGAAATTGTGTAATGTAGTTCTCACCATGAATATGACCTCAGCTGTCGAAATGGCGTTAAACATCTATTACTCACTCATTAAACTGATGTTATCATTTGCATACCTAGGCCATCCAGTAGGCAAAAGAATGAAAACACTTATAAATCTTGACATTCTATCATTTATTAACCGAGTTCCTGTACGCTCTTAAGTTGACAAAAACAACTGCGACTATGCTCACTGTCATATTCACCTGTTTTTCCCCCTTTTACATGATTCTTTTTTTAACAAATGCTGTACAGAAGAGCATCTCTCATTATGCCTCTCCTCATGTACTTTTCAGTTATTCTGTTGACAGATTTCTCTGGGTTCCATATGCAGATACAGTAGGGCAGTCTACATTCAGGAGGGAGCAGACAACTGCATGCAGTCTATATACACGGGATATAAAAATGGGTATTGCAGTTGACATGATTAGCTGCCCAAATCCCTCTCAACATTTTGAGACTAGACATATGCTTTTTGAAAAATTAAGAAATTAGAATCTACAGAAACAGGACAAGTTGATACTGGGTATATTGTTCAACAGCCATAAACAAGTAAGAACTTTCACAATTTTCAGTGGTAATTCAGCTTTTACCGGCATGTGGACTACGGAATCTTGTAAATTGTAATTCTCATGGAAAACACTGAACAATGTTCAGATACTCAATTTTGAAAAGAAACGAGAAGAGGGAAGCAAAGATTTATGCCAATAAAGTGTATCAAAGACAATATTCTATTCTGCTCCTCGGGTCTGAACAACTTCTCCGGCGACCTAGTTTGGTGGGCAAACTAAGCCTTCTCCCCTAGGTTACCATTTTGACCAAAAATCGCTGTATTCATACACTGCTGGTGTTGGACCTACTTTGACCCCAATACTGGGTGCTTGGAGAAACCAGCATACGCTGGTATCCATCTGCCAGCTTGACTCACCAGCAACAAGCTGAGAAAAATAGTACCTCCCAGCATGCCTGTGTACCAGTGACGTAATCGTGAGACTACGAGATGGGGCCAGTGTGGGGTCTGAAATGGTCTTTAAGCCATAGCTTAATACATATGCAAGATTTTATGGTAATTCCCTTTTCAATGAAGAAGATGAACGAGACAAATGTTGACGCCTGTGGACCCCTGGGGTCCAGCTCACACACGCCAGAAGTCGCATCAAGACATTGGGCAGAGCTAGATGCTGTGGTAATTTTGAAAATAAATAAACCATGAAACCTCTCTTCTTATAGAATTTGAATGTTAGCCCTAACCCTGATGATACTGTCCCTACACCATAGAATCATGAAATGCCTTAAATTAGACTTTATTATAGTTTGAAATATTCGGTACATCCATGTTGCGGCCCGGACCCCAGGGGTCCGTGGCGGTGTCAACATTTGTCTCGTGCAAAGTAGATTAGCCACTTCATCATAAATAAAGTTACACTCTGGGTATGAATAAGGGAGAAGAGGGGTAGATTAACCACACACAGTGAAGGGTACTATATCAATATAACTCATCATTGAACACAACTTGTATTTCAAAATGAAATAATGGTCATTTCATAAGTCTGCATAATATCATACTCACGACCCTTATTGCATCAATATCAACATATCTGCTCATCCTGGGGACCCATTATGCTATCAAGCTCGAGTTTTCCCCTTTTGAATACTTGCTAATATCCCACTTCATTAAAAGTGAGATGGTTGAACATGACATCAACCATGATATGGTCAGTACTAAAATGAATAAAACCATAGTGTTGTAGATTTTAATACAATAGTAGAGAATAGTCCTGTGAGACATGGCGCGGCGACTTGTAATCTTGTGTTTAGTTTCAGTTGGTGAGACTGATAGATAGGGCATACTATCATCTGGGATTTTGGTAATATATAGCACACATTCAACCAGAACTACCAACTGCAGCTAAGTACTAATAGCCTGTAGACTGCATGCACCTCACTCACCTGTCACAGGGACCTGTCTTATTCAATGTTCAATGTCATAGCCAACAGGTGTGTCATTATTAGTGTACACTGTCTCAGATCGCTAGGAGCCTGCTCTGCCTTACCCCCCCCCCACCACACACATATACACCCAACTGCCAATAACCTCATAATAGTCTGTAGCTCATCACGGGCCAGTGGTCAGCAAACCGGCCAGATCACTCGACCTCTCTGTAGAGGGGGAGCACATGCAGTGTAAGCACTTCTTTACATACATGTTTTCAAAGTTTTCCACAAAATCGTTTATATAATGAAATATAATGAAAGGAGTAATTAAATTAATGTTTCATCACCAATAGCAGATACATATTCGTAGAAATAATTATTTCAATGTAAACTAAAAAAGTTTACACACAGTTCCACAAGGTGTCATTACACTTCCACCTCCCCTGATTTACAAAAATGCACATATGACAACACACACTTTAGCACTGATTTCTCCATAGAGATCTTTAGCAGTGAATACCTTGTTCAAATGCAGAAATTATGATCCAATTGTACCATAACCCACTGAGATAAAACCTGTACTGCATATATATAGTAGTTTCAGAATGAACAATTCTAAAACAAAGGCTACAGAGATGCATTTCTGAATCTTAAAATGCTCTAATGCTAATCTGCCATAGGGCTCCAAATGATGAAATGTCTAATCTGCAAATAAAATCAAAAGTATGAGATATATTCTGAAAATTCCTTCACTGATAAGTAAAGTACACACACTGTTGTTATCACATTAGAATAGTGAGCAGGAATAGTCTATAGCAGAGGAGTCACAAACAAAAATAAGTTGCAAGGCCTCCCTATCCTTTACACCGTGGGGACTGTGAACCATACACTAGTCTACTCATCTCACGTGTAGTACTCACTAGTCGCCGCGCTAATAATTAAATGACTCTTGGGCTGACAAAATAAATGTCAAGTCATGATTTCAAAAATTAATTAACTTCTACACCACTGCCACCAGCAGGGGTAATTTAGGACGAATGCTCAAGGATACAACTGGTTATGTCATAAGACATTGCATCCAATATATGTGTGTCAAAGCAATGGGTTGGTGAAGTTTAGGTGTGGGTATATAGAGTGCTTGCTGAGTTCAACCCCACAAATCAACCACATTAACAAAGTGACCACATATTAAACAGGATGAAATCAGATCCCAACGTACTCAAATTAATACATGTGCATACGACAGTAACCTTTTTATTTACTTAAGTCAGAGATAGGGACAGACGCATTACCTAAGGAGGACCAGTCTGTATGTATGAGGATGCTGACAGTACATAAGACCATCAACTCCCGGTCTCTATGATTGAACACGACAGACTCCACAACCGGCACTATGTATCCCATACAGTAGACTTGACTTGTCTCGCTGATGCTTGACCACCACACAACCTGTGGCTTACATCTAGCAAATGTATGGGCTTAAGCACACATGTGCCGTGGCTGCAATCTCCCCTTATCTTGGTTTTACTTCTATACACGAAACAATATTCAATGAATGTCCTCAATATCGGCTATCTCTTGAACTAGATGACCTTGACCTTCGGGATCGGGACCTTGACCGTGATCGGGACCGAGATCTTGACCGTGACCGGCGCTGATACCGTGAAGCATTTACTTTCCTCCTAGGTACATAATCAGGGGTGCGCTTTCTGGAGAACGTCCGTCTATGGAAGTCAACAAAAGAATGTCCGTATTAAATTTGGAAGTGAACAGTCGTATGTGAAAGGATCAGGTTGGCACAAGTAATGGTTCTAAGGAATATAACAACAAAGTGCTCAGATAGGTAATTACCCAAGGAACTTACCTTGGTATAGTTGTGAAGGGGAATTAAGGTTCTAACGAAGCCTGTAGCACCTCCTGGGGTACTAAGGGAGGCGAGGGAAAGGACACGTGACCGGAAGCTTCAGTTTATGGAGAGAACATCTGGGGGAAAATAAAATTTTATTGATCAAATACGAAGCCTGTAGCACCCCAGGGTGCTACAGGCTTCGTTAGAACCTTAATTCCCCTTCACAACTATACCATGGTAAGTTCCTCGGGTAATTACCTATTCTAACTCAGCCAGCAGCACCACCTGGTGTGCTGGCGGGAAACGAGGGAGAGCCTTTGGGGCTCAATAAATTTAATTTTCCCTGCTAGAGGCGAATTTCTCCTAAAAAACTTTACAAAGTCCATTCTTTAGTCAACGTTTTATTTGAAACTTAGCTTGTGAACTTGTAACAACAGGATCCATAACTTAGTAATCCCAACAGTGAGTTTTCTAACCTCTAGAACTCTATACCTTGTGGGGTTCACCATGTGGACATTTTCCCAAGATCAACTTTGTGATAACAATATCATGATCAAATTCATAATAACGAATGCCAATCTTCTTTTGTTTGGCGTAAGCATCATAAAGTATTATAAGGATCTGTGTAAACAACAACAGTACTCCAACAGTGTAACGATCTGATCTTAAGATTCCAGATCTTAACAAGCCCTTTTCTTATATAAAGGGGAAAACCTTATAACATTATTGAGCATTATACCATGGTTATCACGTTCTT
Source organism: Acholoe squamosa (assembly GCA_949317995.1). Taxonomy (NCBI): domain Eukaryota; kingdom Metazoa; phylum Annelida; class Polychaeta; order Phyllodocida; family Polynoidae; genus Acholoe; species Acholoe squamosa. The sequence continues at coordinate 23,458,537 of OX439048.1, forward strand.
GAATGATTTTACGATGCCTGGAGCGGATAATGACGTTCGAATAGTACGCGCTAAGTGAACGGATGTTGACACTTGGATTAAAACAAGATGACAGCAAATTGACAGTGACCATTTTAATTCGATATTAAAAAACTATAGCAATAAGACCTTACTGCGTATAGAGGATGAATCTAGATATTATAATCTATCACCTACCTTTAATTCGCCATTATTTTACCTGTATATTCAACAGGATTGAAGATATAAAAATCGAATCGAGCGACATTTCTCCGTCGTGTTGACTGCGTAGCTGACGGATTGTTTACCGCGGCGAGACACACGTTGTCACGTTGGCCTATGGTCTGAAGCCATTCCGCAGGGTGTATGCGCTACTTAGCAGCGGTTCTTCTATGAAAATGCCCCTAGGACACACATCAACGTAACACGTTGCATCCAGGCAGTGTTGTCGTCTCGCCGAGAAACCAATATGGCGGAAGACGGATTACGTCGACTTGCAACAAATATCATTGATTTTCATAGCTTTATAAGGTAAATATATTTAATTTTATTGTGGAAACCCTGGTATAAAGAACATATATAACAAATAGAGGTGCACACGTTGATTCTATGGGCTAGATAAGAAGGCACTCGGCCTACGGCCTCGTGCTTCTTATCTGGCCCATAGAATCAACTAGTGCATCTCTATTTGTTATATATGCCCTTACCATCTTGTGGTAACTAGAGTCATCACATTGAACTGTGGTATAAAAATAAAATTATGTAACAGTCCTTTGTCAAAAGACAAATTAAGATTTGAGTATCTTTACCACTATGTGGCACCTACAAAAAACAACATGTTTTATCGTTAACTTCACAAGTTCTATGCTACTTCGTCGAGCAAAGCATGGCCCAAGTCCCTCTGAGGAGGAATTTCTATCTCCTTCTGGTAATGTCTGGCCATTGTGGCCATGTTCCTCCAGGAACCGTACTTGAGTAATACATCTGTATTAACTCCAAGTCTAGTTCCCGCGGATACACCAGCTCCTCGTAGGGAGTGTGGACCATATCTTTTTTACATTTACTCCACTTTCTCTGAGCACATGAGTGATCCAGTGAGATATTGTGTTCTTTCCCACCGCCTTATGCTTCTTCCTGAATGATATGAACAAGGTATCTGATGATCTCAGATCCCTTGTTCTTTCTATGTACTCTTTCAGGGCCCTCAGTACACACAATTTTGATTGTGTATTGTAAGGGTACAGTCTGAGCTCTTTTAGCTTCTCACCTGTCTTAGCCGTTTTCAGTGGCTTGGTGAGCACGAATCCTATTGATCTGTCATCATACTCAATCATCCTACTCAACCTTAACATAGTTGCCACCTGGCTCCTCTGCCCTGTGACCAGCAATAACAGAACCAGGACCTTAAACCCTAGGTACTTTAGGGAGAGATTCTTGTTTCTCCCCCACAACTTAATAGTTTTTAATGCTAGACGAACATCCCAAAACTTTGTGTACTTGGGGAACGGTGGGTTTCTAACATAAGCCGATCTAACTGCTCGGGTTACCCAGTAAGACCTACCAATGGTGTGTACCCCTTGTTTCTTTGGAGATATCACCGACAGCGCACACCGGGCTGCATTTACTGATCCATAAGCATAACCTGCTTCTGATAACCCTCTAAGGAAATCACAGACTTGCATCTCTGAACCATTGAATATATCCAGATTACGATCATCGCAATAGATTTGCCATTTGTTCAAGTAGAAATTGTACGGTTTTTGGGTAGACCCCTTCCAGCTGTCCATCAAAAAGTCTGCCGTTTGTTTGTTACAAATCCCTGCTTTGACCATTTTGTCACTCAGAAGCCCAAAATAATTAACCCTATTCCTTTGGGTAGCGTTTTTGCATGTTGCTGTCCAGCTGAACATTTGCCTTCTTTCTGCTTATCGTTATTCTTCTCCTGCCCATTCTGAGTATTCGGGTCCACCACGGAGTCGCAGGCCAATGTGGGGCCACCATCCTTGACCCAGATAGGGCTAATCCTAAGCAGGACACCCCCGATACTTCTATTGATATCACAAAAAACCCTGAAGATACTGACCAAAGTGAGTCATTAGATGAGGTCCCCGACATGACCCCAACAGAAAGGATCCTGTCAAGTTCCAAAGTTATTAAAAGTGACTTTAGCTGGAAGCCACCACTAGGGTGCACAGCTTTAGAAACTTTCATTAACACTAATGAGGTTGATCTAAATAAAACGCTAGTTCGTGCGCCACATGGCCACAACATCACTCATACTGAAAAGTCTGCCTTAAGAGATATTTCACTAAACTGTTCCATTGTAGTTAAAAAGGCAGATAAGGGTGGCGCCATTGTCATCCAAAACCGCATGGACTACATTGCAGAAGGAAACCGACAGCTGAATGATGGTAAGTTCTACAAACAAACCACCACTGATTTAACTCTTGACCATTGTCATAGAATCAATTTCAGCTTTACTCTACTTCGCACCAAGGGCGAGATAGATGAAAAACTGGAAAGGAAACTTCTTACCAGGCATCCACGGACACCACAATTGTATCTACTCCCGAAGATACATAAAGGTAAGACTCCACCCCCGGGTAGACCAATTGTCTCGGCAAATGGTTCACCCACAGAGAAAGCATCAGCCTTTGTTGATGCTTATCTGAAACCTATGGTACCTAAGATCAAATCTTACCTAAGGGACACCAGACACTTGTTGCAAATCTTAAAAGAACTGGGCCCCCTACCACCTGGCTCTCTAATAGGGACTTTGGATGTAACCTCTCTTTACACCAATATCCCAAATAGAGAAGGCCATCTGGCAGTAGGCAAATTCTTGATCAAACACAGATGGGCGAATCCTAATGAACCCACCAACCAAAGCCTTTGCCACCTGCTCTGGCAAGTTCTCACCATGAATAACTTTGATTTTAATGGTAAACATTACCTACAAATCGCAGGCACAGCCATGGGCACCAGAGTTGCTCATACCTATGCCAATATTTTCATGGGAGAGTTTGAAGATAAGTATGTCTATACTTACCGTCTACAACCTTTATTGTGGTTACGGTTTATAGATGATGTCTTCTTCATTTGGACACATGGAATTGATGAATTCAACCAGTTTCGCACCCACCTGAACACGGTACATCCTACCATTAAGTTCACAGGGGAGATCTCTGACATCTCTGTAAACTTCTTGGACACAACTGTGAAGTTGACTCCAAGAGGATTCATCAAACCCACAGACCCACAATTACCTCCGTTTTAACCCTGCACATCCCAGACACTGTCTCAGGGGCATTCCCTATGGTCAGTTCCTGAGGATAAGGAGAATCTGCACAAATGATGCTGACTTCATACGCCATAGTATAATGAAAGGCCGACATTTTGTAAGGAGGGGATACGACCTTTGTCATATCCAATCAGCCTTCTTGAAAGCTTGGTCACAAACACGTGAGCTATTACTAGTGGACACAATCAAGAAGAAAGAGGCCCACCCACACAATTTGATCACAACTTACTCGCCTGGCTCCGATAGCCTGAGTAAAGTTGTGAAAGCAAATTGGGACCTACTAATCAAATCCTACCACACTAGGAAAATTCATGCTAAGGGTTTCAGTACCACCTACAAAAAACCTAAAAACATTGGGTCAATCATAGTCAGGGCCAAACTGCCCCCGCCCCCCAAAACGGACCCCAGTTTGCCGATCAATATCTGTAAAACCAAGTATTGCAGGTATTGCCCCCGACTAAACACTACTGGCAAAATCACATGCTCATCAAATGGACATGTATACACCAGTAAGATGTATGTTTCTTGTAAAAGTTCAAACCTGATCTATAGTTTGGCCTGCAAACGCTGTGGGAAGATGTATGAAGGCCAAACAAAGGGCCCATTAATGGATCGGATCCGAACACATTTCAGAAACATCACACAAAATGTGGCTTCCAGCATTGTTGGTTCCCACTTCAACTCAGCCTTCCATAAAGAATTGGATGACGTGGAACTCACCATAGTGGATTTCATTCATGCTCACCCCAGTAGTGACAAGGCTGGATACCTACGGAATCTCATAGAATTTAACTGGATTCAGAGACTCCATACTGATGCCCCCCTTGGGTTGAATATAGCAGATGCCCCCTTTGGGGCAGGCTAGCATAAAGGGGAAAGTCAGAACCTTGGTTTCCATAATACCTCATTAATGGAACCTGCCCAAATTTTCTTGCACACCAGAGAAAATCAACCTAGCCACGTCAAAAAATTTTTTTAAAGTTTTTGGTTCTCTCTGTATAAGAAAATAATTTGGGTTTATTATTTTGAAACATACTTCAATAATAATATCAGAACACCATGCGAGAAAACTATTTTCTCGAGCAATTAATAATTTCTTAAACCTTCTTAGAAATTTGAACTATTGGTTTGACCCAGTATTAAACCAATAGAGTGGAGTTGTACTTGACAATCTCCACTGACAGATGATAAACCCATCTTTATGGGTTTATCTCTATCATAACACCAAGTTTCTACAACTTGGGACCACTGGCAATTTAATTTGTCACATCTTAAGCACAAACAGATGCCTGATGAGTCCCCATGGGATGAAACTACTCTAACTGTGGTCTAAATCTGTTGAGACCTATTACCATGGTATCCTATACCATGGAAACCGTCGTCAATGTCACCTAGTGACAGAAACACATGTGACTGTTGCCATGCAATGGTGTTCTGAATGACGTCATAGGCCGAAGGCTTAACCGTCATTCTGAGTGGTAGCGTCGTGCTGAACAGTCGTCCTCCTCCCCTAGCCTAGTCAGAAGTTAAAGTCCTTTGTTTACATATGCTTTGGCAGTGATATTGTCAGTGGCAACCTGGATATTGATACCCCTCTTGTCTGTGAATGATTTCAGACCCAAATAAATGCCCTCTAATTCGAGAACATTTATATGTGCCTTTTCCCCCCCTTTTCCATCTGCCACCTGCTTCCAACATTTGGGTTACTGCCCCCCAGCCACCATGGCTGGCGTCAGTCTCGATATTCAAGTCTGGGTCACCTCTTCTCATGTGTCTTACCTTTGACCCTGCATTCTCCAAACACCATCTAATCTCAGAGACAGCTTCATCAGATAGATACATTGTTTCTCTGTAATTTCTGTTTGTTCTCACTAGTGCTAGATTTTTGTCCCTCTCTATAGCCTCAATATGGGCCTGCCCATAGTCAACTGCGGGTATGTAGGAATCCTACTAGCTCTGAGACTTTCTGTATGGTTGGAGATTGTTGTGTCAGTATTCCTTCAGCCACCAAATCTAGTTTTTCTAGTTTGTCTGGGGGTAGATACACAATCTGAAGTTCAGAATCGAGCATGAAACCGAGAAATCTCATAAGTGTGCTTGGTAATAGGGAAGATTTTTCTGGATGCACCACAAGGCCCGCCTTGTCCAGAATCTCTGCCAAGATGAATACAGACTGGGCACATTCTTGTTGTGTCTTAGCCACAACAAATGTCGTTGTAGTATAGCGGTAGAGTAATCTAGATGTGTACTAATGAAGAGGGCACCACCTCTCAGTGTAAGGGAGAGAGGAGGGGTCCGGGTGCCTAGCCTCCTGCTAAATATAGACTTGGTGAGCAGTTCAGTGGAGGAGTAGCTCACAGAGAGATAGGAGCAGGCACACAGGAGAGGAGTAGTAGCAGGAGCTGTAGGAAGTAGCGGAGAAGAGCAGCTCCCCCATAGGGACCATACTGTGTGTATACCGGTGAGCAAATAAATGGAATCCTTGAACCTGGTTTGTCTCGGATTGTGTTAATGGTCATAACCTGTCACAATTACACAACTACACAACATCGTCTATATATTGAAAACACTCCACCTCCTCTTGTCTTGCAGCAGCAAACAGTGGGGTGAGCATCTTGGTGAAAATTCTGGGTGCGCATGATACACCATTTGGAAGGGCCACATACTGATAAAGTATCCCCTTCCAAATAAACCTGAGGTATTTGCGGTGTTCGACATCAACCTTCACCGAGTAATATGCATCTTTGAGGTCCAAAGAAGACATAAATGACCCTTTGTCCAACATGTCTAGTGCCGTATTCAGTCCGTTCATTTTAAAATGCTTGTACTCTATGTATTTATTTAGTTCTGTAAGGTCTAGAATGATCCTGACTTCTCCATCAGGTTTTGGCCTGGGGAAGATATTTGATATCCACTCCCCTTCCTCATGAATTGCTTTTTCTATTACCCCTTTCTTTAGCATTTTTGTCAACTGCACATCAATTTCCTCCTGCCTCTCTTTACTCATAAAGTAAGGAGAAGGAACTGAGATTTGCACTGGACTGTGAACAAAAGGAAATTTTACACCTTTTACATTCTCAAGTACCCATGGGTCAGTTGTGAATTCTTCCCAGACATTAAAGTACCTTGATATCTGTCCTGCCATAAAATTGCTAGGTTTATGCATCAGATTATCTAACATGTCTATATACACACCTGGTGAACCTACCCTGGTCCTCTCTACTTGGAGGGTGGTTTCCCTTGCTTGTCGTTGTAGTTGCTGTAGTGTCTCTCTAGGGAGCTGCGGTGTGATGTGTCGTCCCTGTCGCGTCTGCCCCGCAGTTGTTGCCCCTGCCGTGGGGCCCCCCCGCGTTGTGGGCCCTGGGGACGGTGAAAACCCCTTTGCACATGTGTCTGTCCAGTATTGTTATTGTAACTGGTGTTATGGGCGTTGCCACGCCCACGCCCTCTTCCCTGGTTATGTCCTCCTCTGGTGTTGCCTCGTCCACGCCCCCGTCCTCTGTCTGGTCCCATCAGGTCTTTAACAAGCTTGTCAGCCCGTTTAGCTTCCTTGACAGTTTCTTCCACCTTTTCTCCAAACTGTCCCCGCTAACCTCTGCGTTAACCACAGACCTGGCGACTCTTCTATCAAGATTTGGGCGTAGTGCTTGCCGCCTCCTCCTGGTAATGGAGGTGTTTGCATAAAATGCAAGGCGTAGGGCGTCGAGGCTGGGAGCTCCTGCAGCTGCCAGGGTAGAATCCTTCTTTCCTCTTGAGACTACCAGCTCCAGCAAGGGTAGGAGGGCAGTTATTGCTGCCAGGATACATGCTTGGGATAACTGCATTTCTTTATCAGCTCGTTTTACAATATAATCCACTCTGTCTGAACGGTATAATCCTGCATCCATCCTTGGGGCCGTAAGCTCCTTTGCATTCTTAAGCGGCGGGTAAGTGGCCGCCAGCTCTTTTGCTTTGGCAAGGTCCTTTGAACTCTAAAACAGTGTTCGTAGTAACTTTGCCATTCCACTTGAAACCTCATTGGACACATTCTCCCTTTCTGCATCCTGTACAGCCTCCTGTGCTGCTGCTGCAAATGGCGAATCATCCCATTCAGCAAACGGATCAGGTTCCTGTTCCTCTTTTTCAGCTTCTTCCAGGGCTGCTGTTGCAGCCGCCGCCTTAGCCACTGTCTTTTTCTTTTTGGGAGGTGGTGGTGTAGGTTCAACAGTCCACTTGTGAGACTGAGTCCATTTCAGTGTCAGAGCCCTGAAGGAAACTTTCTGCATAGCTCCCCGTTGACACTACCGAGGCCGCGGCGGCCAAAGCCCCCGAGCCTCCCGCCGAAGGTGCGGGTGATAAAGCGTGTCTTGACCATGCTCTCTTATAACCACGTGGCTCTTCCTGACAGTCTTCCTGCAAATGCCGTCTGAGTCTATCCAGCTCGATTTTCTCATCTTCCATTGCCTTTCTGCGGCGTTCCAGCATAATTCTGTACTTTGACAATAGTTCTTTTTCTCTGGCCAAGAATTCTTCATCTGTCAAGGGCCCCCAATCCTCTGAGTCAACTTCCCAGTCTTCCCGCTGGCGTTGTCCCGGCTGCACCTGACCACTGTCACTGTCAGCGTCGCCCTGTCGACCTTCATCCTGGTCAATCTCATCGTCATTTTGGCTAACAAACCCGCCTTTGTGGTCATTTAACATTTGCTGGTCGGCATTTTCTTCATTTTGCCTTGCCTTCATGTCTATTTTTATCACCAGAGCAGTTTTGTTGCGACATTTCGCTGCCATGTGCTTGCTCCATCCAATATGGCGGAATCACATGTGTCGTAGGTTTCAGCGTGTAACGTCTGAAATCATAAAAATTTAGGAAAACTGGTTAGCACCGCTTCCAGAAACGGGATACATGTTAAAATACATGTTAACACGTTTTTTTGTATCATTAAACAACCGGTGTGATGTGAAATAAAAGGAAATTTAAATCAAAACTCACCTGTCTCTCCACAAGCTGTTGCATCAGCCAGATGTTCGCGAAAACTGAAGCTTCGGTCACGTGTCCTCTCCCTCGTTTCCCGCCAGCACACCAGGTGGTGCTGCTGGCTGAGTTAGAATCATTATACATATTCAACATTTAGACAGTTAAAAAGACTAAATACCTATGGTGAAGCACTATTTCAGCAATGATATATTTCATTCACGGTATAAAACATGAAGGTTAAGTTTAGGCCATTGGCCTATGTTGCCATTGACATTTATGTTCTATGTCATTGTCTATGTCCTATGTCATTGCTGCATGAGTTAAAAAACAAATGGTCATGTATGCACTATTGGCCCTTAAAGGGTTATGGTGTTCCTTAAAGGGTTAATGGTCAGCTGTCATTTGACATGCCCCAGGACGATGGCTATTAACCTTAAGAGTTAATCCTCCTCGCACCTTTCTTTGTTTGTACTATACTATAATGACAGCTATGGTAAACACTCCGAGCTCCGTCATACCCTAATTTTTCTATGTCTTAGGTAAGTTGGCTATACTCTATCAGAAAACTATGATCTCAGAATTTACAATGAAATTGAAAAAGATTGAACGCGTGCAATGCACGATTGGCCCAGGTTCGTCCATGACCTACCGTAGGTGACTGGCACTATAGTGACAGTCTGTTAGTTGTCAATGGTTTAGCCTATGGAAAATACACCCATTATCGCTCGTATTTTTCATTCGCGAATAACTCCTCTCCTGGCGAGTTAGGCATTGCACAATATCAGCAGGTGTTGAATAAGGATCAAAATTAACCATAAAAAGGCATGAGATATTTATTCTCCTCCATTTTGTTATAATCCAGCAGTTTTGATAGCATCGTCTCGCTGTCGGCCCTTATGGATTTTGATGTTCTGTGCGCATGCGCGACCCCTCCTTGCTGGGAGTAGCATTTTCGATGGAGAAATGATAGATCCTATCGATTTACTGTAAATCCCCGGTCACAAGCCGGCCCCGGTCATAAGCCGAGGGGTGAGTTCAGGAAAAAAATAAAAGCCAGTTTTTGGGTCAAATTTTTACCATTTTCTCTTTATTCTATAGTAAAAAAAAAACCGGTCATAAGCCGGGGGGGACTTTGGGAAAAATTTAGAAGCCGGTTTGGGCCCAAAATAGAAAAAAAAATCCGGCTTATGACCGGGGATTTACGGTGACTTAAAATTAATGGCTTTTTGAATATAATCCATCCATGTTTGGCAATGTTAATCGAATTGAATCGAATACACCCCCTCAATTTACTGTTATAAAATAAAACCTGACGACCGGTCACTCTGCGCGCATGCGTCAAGTCTCCAGACCAGAAGTCAGGCGCTAGACATAACAAAATTATGGTGGTCCAATTTACACTCATATATCAACGGTCTTAACCCCTCCTGGACTGGGAATCCCACCTTACCTTCATGAGAAAGTAAGTCAAACATGTCAGGTTTTTTTCTTCAGCACTTTTCATAGCTAAAGAAATTTTTTTTCAGGAATTGTGCATGTACAATGAAAGACTAGATCCTAAAGATTATGTTTCCATGATTTTTTGTTTAATTATCCCCCAATTTCGATTAGCAATTCCCATCTAAAGTCCCAATTCCCGACTGTTTTTGGCTGAAAAGGCGCCGCCAATAGCCCAGGTGAACCTGGGCCAAAAAGATTTGCTTTACAATTTTTGAACCACATGTCCAAATGAATTTCAGTAGTAGGATAATATCCGATATATACATGTTACCTACCTGGTCTATCAGTACGAGTTATGGGTGGCTTTGAATGAATTACATGTAGATTCTCTCTTTGTGAAGTTTGTGGTGCACACAAAATATTTGTGCAAATGCAAGTGTGTAATTTTTCTCTATGTTCTTTTGTAGCAGAATCGGGGTCCAGTTACCATATATTTAATTATGAAGGTCAGACAGTATGTGTATCACATAGGATGAAATATATAGCTGGGAAGAAGCAAATCACCTAAAATCGACACTGCTATTGGATCCTGAGCTGGATGGTGATCTTCTGTACCGGTTCCGGGGTGGGCTGCAATGTAAGAACATCAATCATAGTTATTATTATATTGTATAAGGCATAATCCTACATGTATTTCAATACCATGTCTAACATGCTTCCTTGGAAAGCACTCACAGTAAAGGCAATTCAATTTACTGCAAACCCTGCATGTAAGCAAGATTTAAAATTCCCCATAAGTCAATCCCAGGTGGTGCTAACAGCCTTATTCCATATCTCTGTGCGGCTTATACATAGGATACAGCATTAAGACAAGGTTTTACATTAGACTAGCATGCCTCTGATTCATCACCAAAAGTTGAAATTTACCTTCTTTTATAGTTCTTTCAATTGTCAATAGTAAATATCCGTTGAGAAAACCGATCCCATAATTCTAAGATGAAAGGGAATCCTATAAAAGTGGAAAATGTGTTCTCCCATATCTCAATTGTTTAACCACTGTGTCTGGTTTAATGTGACTGACAGGCCTATTCAATGGCTATAATTATGTGACTAACCTAGGTCTTCTTCTTGGAGACCGGCTCCTGTGTTTTGGTGAATATGACCTTGACCTTGACCTGGACGATCTCGACCGTGACCTTGATCTTGACCGGGATCTAGAACGTGAACGTTCAGACGAGTCTCTATGATACGGTGACCGTCTCTTTGGTGACCGTGAATCTCTCCGGGGAGAAGGACTGTCTCTTCTGGGAGGCCAAGGTGACCTCCTTACCGACCTACTTCTTGATCTAGATCTTGACCGTGACCTTGACCGTGAACTTGATTTATCCCTAGCATCTGGACTAAGGCCAGGGATGCTGGATTGTCTTTTCTTACTCACTGGGGACTTTTCTTTTTCCTCATTGGAGTCTGATTTTGAGGGTGATGGGGAAATTGATTTTCTGAGAATGCGGCCAGGTTTGGCCATAAGGATATTGTTGCCCTTGACCTGGGTGTAAACGGTGTTTGATCTTAGACCTGCATCTTCAGGGAGCTGCGGTGCTGGGGAGTCGTCTGAACTGGAGCTGCAGGGGGATGGTGGTGCGTCATCATACCTGTATACGGGAAACAAATTAAGTTATCCCTTGCATATCATCCTTTACTTTCAGGGATGTGATTTGAAAATCGGCCAAATGTAGGAGGATTTTATAAGTCCCAATATAGGGTATTCAATGGTACAAAATATACTTGGAAAAGGATTTTTGCGAATATGAGGGGGGGTCTGGGGGGCATCCCCCCATGAGCCCAAGACATTTTTGAACATCTAGAGGCCAAATGGTGCAATCTGGTGCAGTTGTTTAGTACCAGACCCCCACCCCCTCCTCCCAGTAAAATATTTTCTCAATGGATTTGGGAAAATCACGAGGGTCGACTTTTTGACTCCCAATTGGAGGAAAAGGAGGAGAAATCACATTCCTGAGACTTGTATGGATCTGTATGTAACATCCAGGACTGTAACCTTTTTATAATTCATCAAATCAATCAAAGGTTATCTTACAGTAGAAAATAGTGAGTGAGTAATAGATGTTTAACGCCATATTGACAGCTAAGGTAATGTTTTGGGGAGAACTACATTATACAATTTCACAAAGGAATGTGTTGGTGCCCGTGCATATTTGCACTACACACATCTTTCTTTATCTGTACCTCCAAATTCCAATCATTTGAAACTTTATAAAACCATACTCATTATTGTTATTTGTTAATGAGAATTTGTTCAAATGCATGATCATACATCAATCAGTTGTGATATGTAGACAGCAGTGGCAGCTATGAGTGTATTCACTTACTGGGGTAAACATTTTTTAGAATGGATGCCGTGAAAATTTGCCATTTTTGGTAATTGGAACATGTATGAGTGATCTTAGCCACCCTACACTTATCCATACTATGGATGTACAGTGCACAATATGTTTAATATATGCACCCTATTCGTACTGAATCAAACTACAGTAATATCCCGCATATAAGGCACGTCTTATACACGGGGTTTAGATCTACCTTGATACACAATGGGGGATACCAAGAGCTTTCTTCTGATATATTGCACTACCCCCAAGTCATAATATGAGGGGGGGGGAGGGTCTAGGGGGCACTAGCTACACATAGCTTTTTGAATTTTGAGAATCCATTAAGTAGAAGAAACGTTATGATTTATTTTGTTGTTGACCATATTCTAAAACTCAAGGTGCTCTTAGACCGGGGCTGTGCCTTATACGTGGGAGATTACAGTATTCTGAATTGAGCTGTTGTGTGGGTGAAGGCTACTTAATCTTAGACCTGACCTAATAGAGGAGTACACTATTGCTAAGATACACATTTCCTTGACCCAACTTTTTTGACTAATGCCTACCTGTCCTGATCCTCTCGGGGTGGCGATAGTCCTGGAAGTGGGACATCCACTGGCGGGGCGGGCGGGGGTGATGCTGGCTGGATGCACTGTGCCCTCTCCGGTCGTTCTGGAGATCTTGAAGGTGACCTTGAGGAGGATGACCTTAGTTGACCTGGTGACATTGGTTCCAACTTAATGGGCTCTGTCTTTATTTCAATATCAAGGTCCCTGTAACGCGGACTGTGGGGCCCAACTCGCTGAAATGGGTACAAAGGAAATCAGAAACACTTGCCTTCACAGTATTTGATGTAACTAGTGCACATGACAGAAAATGAATATTACATTTATACGACGCCAGAACATTTATTTTACATTCATAAAAGAATAGCTTTAAATCAATTCTTAAATATTTCAATATGTTTTTTTACGGCAACAACTTATACTAGAGAAACACTGCTCGTTATTTACAGCATGACTCACCGGTCTAGGTGTGTGTACTGTGCTCTGTACGATACTCTGCATCATTGGTACTCTCTCAACCTCACGATGGTTACCTCTAGAATATCAAAGAACAAAGTCCCATATACCATGTAAATATATTTGAGTCAAAGTAAATCCAAGGTCAATAAAATGCACGTTATATATCATGCGATTTCCATAAACTTGGTAGGGATGTTAATAACAAATCGCACACTAATTGGGAAAAAATCACATGATATATCATACAAAATAGACCACAATGGGTAAACTAAATCAAGTTTGAGAAAAACAACGTCTTCTGTGCTAAAATAATCGTAAATCCTACAGAAGTAGGAGAAATCACACACTTGCCTGGTGAAAACTAAGTACATTATCATATCTCACCTGTTCATTAGAGATGGATGTCCATTTGGCCGCAGGTCCCTACCGAATCTACAAATGAATGGAAACAATTATGGATCAAATACCGGTACATTATCGCAGCAATATATGGTTATGCCTTAGTTTTAATCTTCTCAAAAATATATTTTGTATTACCAATCTACAACAAAGCTGGAAATCTGAAGGCCACATCCAAACAAACATACCGGTACATAATATGAGGGATGTTTGAGAAGCTGGCATTTAGAACACTTCTACGTAGAAGTACCTTCAAATAATATTATAACTATCAATCAGTAATTCCTCACCTATCTTTGCCGGTGGGCGGTGGTGGTGAAGGCGGGTGATGGCGAGGCAGAGGTGGAGTCATTGGTTGTCTAAAACGTCTAATAGGAGATGGCGACCTGAAAATCACCAAATACTGTATCTTTAATATGAACTCAGTTTCTTATCTACTTTTAAAACAGCACCTACTGCTATTTGGTGTTTCAACATACACTAATACTCCTACATCTTGGATTGACACCATATCCAAATGACAGGAGAGATGATCACAACCTTAACTAAGAACAATGACATGTTCTAACAAGTAAAATTGGTGGCGTTGACTTACCTGACGGGAGGTTCATGGCGTGATAGCCTGTCGAGGGAGGCATCTAACCGTGGCGGAGCTTCATCTTCTGATGAACTGGGACTGGATATGGAGGGGGAGCGGGGACGAGCATGCATATGCTTGGACCGCTTTTTGTGTCTATGTTTTCTCTGTCTGAAAGAAATACAAAGCATGAGTTAATCTTGAAATGTGTCACTTTTTTATGGTCTGTTTAGATGATATCTTAAGCTAACTGAAGCGGTGGGCGCCAATTCCCATGCACATACATGCAAAATCCGGACAAGAAAAAAACTAATTTTCATTAGAAGTAAGATTGAATTGTGAAAATTGGGATTCCGAGAAGCCAAATGGTGCATGCTGGTGCTTTTTATGGATGGCTGATACCCTTGTATCCCCCTATATAAATGGTAAAATGATATCTCATTGGATCTGGATGAATCACAAGAATGCGACTCACAGATCATAGAAAAACTGAGAAAATTGAGGACTTTGCATGATTATCCACTCAATGGCCGACAAAAACCAGGAAAACTGGATTTTGGACCCATTTTCCCAGGAATTTAACATGATTTAATGAAGAAATCTTGGAATCAAAACCAGGAATTCCTGGTAAACCAGGAAAAGTTGCATCTCTGGATCATGCAGACAGAAAAAAAAGTAGAGAAGTGAAATGTTTAACTCATTTTCAGTATCTAATATGAAAATGTACCTTGTAGAAATAAACTTAGTCAAATTAAACCAATAAATTGGGCTGCACTTACTTCTTCTCCCGTCTGGATCTTTTCCTCCGTTCTTCAGAACTGTAAGAGAAATTGCTTGTTCAATAAGTTAAAGTGTACATTTGAGTGCGGGGGTAGTGACTATGATCCTAATACCGTAAATTCTCTCGTATAAGCCGTGGCTTATACCAGAACCCAGATCAAAGGGAGGCTTATACGACTGTATTTAGCACTATGGAACAGTACTAAACCACCAATTTTCAGACCATAGAAGCACCTTATAGTATTTTCCTAAAGTCAAGGTGCGGCTTATACGAGATAATTTACGATAGAATTCTTAGCTGTTTATCTTGATGAAAAACAGTTTCATGAATGGGGAAAATACGAATTTGAAGGAGAAAAAAAAAACATTTGGTAAAAAATATGAATTTGACAAAAACAGTACTTTGACTAAAAGTCAGGAAATATGTACAATTGGCTGCTGAAATCTCCATTACCTTCCCTCCCGATCAGAACCACCTTGTTTTTGGAAGCGGTGAGCAAGGCTTTCTTGTCGTAGCCTTTCTTCCTCTCGTGCCTTTGCTTCCTTCTTGTTACGTGTAAAGCTATCCTCCTCGCTTGACGTATCCCGTCGGTGCCGCCCCCACCTATCCTCATAGGCAAGCTTGTCACCTTTACGCCACTTACTGCAAATAATAGCCCATATTTTGTAGTGGATGTACAATAAAACCAAATATATTCATTATAAGCTGAAGTTTAACATTTAGAAACATTTTGAGCATGACTAGATAAAAGAAACCATTTTTATTAGAGTAAATAGCTTTCTCACCTTTGAAAGTGCTAAAGTTGTTGTTTAGCAGAAACGCTTATCTGCATATCATCCCAACATGGTTGTTACAGATGTTTTTGCAAAATTTATTAGCCCTTTTCTCCCTACTGTGAAAGTACTGAAGCTCTATGATATGTGTCCCTGCAGGCCCCAGTGCAATTTGGTTGTATCTACTGGTTGCTATAGTAAACACTTCTTTTGGCTCTTCTGCAAAACTAGGAAAATGCAGGGACAACCTTTTTGCACCGAGGCGACGATATTATGCTTCTAAAAAAAATGGCTAGTTAAGTAATATTTGACAGGATTAAACTAGACAGGAATTAAAGGATAGAGGAAAAGAATATGTAACAAAGTAGTAATTGTATGGGGAATCGTAGTTAGATTCAATAGGGTACTACTACTACCGTAATCTCCCGCGTATAAGGCGCGTCTTATACGCCAAACAAAATGCTGCTGGGTCTTATACGTGGGAGGTAAATTGCCTTGAGTTTGGGGTGCGCCTTATAGGGGGGGTATTTTTACTATAGAACATTACTAAATTGACAAAAATCAACCCTCAGGGGGGCGCCTTATATGGTGGTACCACCCTAAATCAGGTCACTTCCGGGTAGAATGGTAAAAGTCCTGCACTAAATACAGTCAAATTTTCACTTCTAGGGCTATAAAATGGGTTCTAAACAGGTTGTCTATGTATATATTGGCATTAAAATTATCCTGGAGGCTTGGAGAATATTTTTAAAAACAGATTGGAAAAGAATGAAAATAATTTAGATCATTTACTGCGGACCAAAGGGACCTATGATAGATGTGTAGTGACTCAGGTGGCAGACCACAAAATCACATCGGTGGTTTCCATGGCGATTTGCGAAAAATCTGATTGCACTTTGTTATGACAGACCTAGTGTATGATTTTTGCCATTTCAAAAGCTACAATCTGGTATATTTGGCTTAGTTCTGAGGAAATTTTAAGTATTTGAAATATTTTGTCAAGTGTCAGCGATAGTGGATTTTTTCGGGTCGCAGCGCATATTTAGGGTGGTACCACCTTAACAGGGGATGGGACTATGCAAGGATCAGCAGAAATCTGTGCCATTTTTTTCCCTTAACCCTATTTTTTTTAAAATCATCATTACTTATTAGTGTTTAGGCCCTGCCCTACATGGATAATGAGGTGTTAAACTGTAGATTTGCTTTGATTTGACCCTAAAATCACATGATTTTCATTGAATATAGGGGACCAAAACTGGCTTTTTACTGTTTAGGCCATCGAGGGTATATCAGGGGAATTTCCAGTTCTTAGCTAAATTTGAAGAAATGGGTACATTTTTAACAAGGTACATGTCAGCTCTGACACTGGATATCAAGGTATGGGTTCAAGCAATAGATAGGGTGCCTAATTGATCAGAATTCTATTGTTTGTTATTGGTTGCCATGGCAACATAACAGCTTGTCATTGTTCGTTATGCCCAATTTAGGCCCAAAAGAGCCATTTTGGCTTCAAAAATGACCATAATTGGGCATTTTTATTGTTTCTACTGCTTTCCCTAATTTCCTGAGACTTAAGTGGGATATTCTGGCATAAATTAGATGGTTTGAGGCACGTTTGGAGGTACATTTGACAGGACATAGTGCAATCAGATTTTTCGCTACATTCGATTGAAGATGGATACCCTAAAACGGGACATTTTTTGAGCAATTTGTGCCTGCGCACACCAGACCATGGTCTCAATAGGCCCAAATTACCAAAAAAATGTTGTTTT
Organism: Acholoe squamosa; assembly: GCA_949317995.1. Lineage (NCBI taxonomy): Eukaryota > Metazoa > Annelida > Polychaeta > Phyllodocida > Polynoidae > Acholoe > Acholoe squamosa. Next base: position 23,475,940 of record OX439048.1, read on the forward strand.
TAGGCAGAATTTCCGGGTTGTTTCTGACTAAAGGGACTTAAAATATTGTATTTCTGAAGGAATTTTGTGGTAACCATGGCAACCAAAAAAACAAACTTTTCTGTTAAGGTGGTACCACCCTAAATCAGGTCACTTCCGGGTAGAATGGTAAAAGTCCTGCACTAAATACAGTCAAATTTTCACTTCTAGGGCTATAAAATGGGTTCTAAACAGGTTGTCTGTATATATTGGCATTAAAATTATCCTGGAGGCTTGGAGAATATTTTTAAAAACAGATTGGAAAAGAATGAAAATAATTTAGATCATTTACTGTGGACCAAAGGGACCTATGATAGATGTGTAGTGACTCAGGTGGCAGACCACAAAATCACATTGGTGGTTTCCATGGCGATTTGCGAAAAATCTGATTGCACTTTGTTATGACAGACCTAGTGTATGATTTTTGCCATTTCAAAAGCTACAATCTGGTATATTTGGCTTAGTTCTGAGGAAATTTTAAGTATTTGAAATATTTTGTCAAGTGTCAGCGATAGTGGATTTTTTCGGGTCGCAGCGCATATTTAGGGTGGTACCACCATATGTGAAACAGCCCCCCTGTGAGTTGGGGGGGGGCGCCTTATATGCGAGCTGCGCCTTATACGCAGGAGATTACGGTATGACAGGTATGACAACAATACCCACAGCAGAGAGGTGTCTATGAGTGTTTACCCTCAGTACATAAATCATATCCTTTGCTGTGCTGGTAGAACCTTTTAATTAGCCTAAAAATAGCTATAATTACTGACATCAATTTCTCCCCAGCCACTCAAAACTGAACAGCCAATCATGGCCTGTAGTGATTGGTCTAGACATAGGGCTACATCTGACGCAATGTCTCTACCTAGGGGGGGGGGCACCCTACTATATGTTGTAAAGTAACCATGCTAATGTATGCACATGGCTTTTCATATATCCTGAAGTACCCTCCCCTTGGTGTCTCTACGACTCTCTGTTTGCCCTTACTTGTACATTTTCCAGATGTAATTTGTCTTTTAACAATCATCTAACCATACAATCTTCCTCATATTCTTGGGATACACTTCTATCATCAATCCCCCCTTTCCACACCAAAAATTCAGATCTACACCTTTTTGAGATTCTGCTGTGCAATTGCTACAGAAATGTATGGAAAAAACACAAAGTTCCACTTCCCCTCTCCACTACCCAAAACTGTGCCCAAGGATTTAACTCAAAAACAAACAACACAATTAGACAACACTTCTGTACACTCCATTCGATTTTAATAGACTTCTGTCAACCAGTTTTGTCACAAATGCCATCTGAGTGATTACTCCTCTTTCTTGCCAACCCCCTCTCATAAAATGGGGGTCTGACGTCATATGCTATTTATAGCTGCAACGTTACATGGATGGTCCCCCATTATATCTGCGTATCCCAAGTTTGGGAACATCCTATAAGCTGTCAGTGGCTTATACATGGGAAGTGAGGTTGTAAGTGGCTGTTCTCACCTCTCTCCTTCGGGAAAACTACGCTTGGTGAGCTCCTTAGAGTATGGCTTAAGGCGCTCCTGCTCCCTCTTCCAGTGCGGCGGTGTTGTGCTCCGTGCCCGCTCTCGTGACCTTGATCTGAAACGCTTTTGAAAGAAAGCAGAAATGCTCAATATACATTGAAGAAATGTACCTTATTTCATCTCCTTAAAATGTGCCATGTCATTCATATCATATACCGGTAATCTCTGTTTCAAGGTCAGCCTTTAAAGAGTATCAGGTTGGTAGCGGTTTAAAAAAGATAAAGGCAGAAATCAAATATTGTTCTTACCACTGTGCCTCTACCCTTGATCTTCCGCCCTGACTGTGTGTACTGCACCTTAGAACGGTAAACCTGGGTGCGGTAACGGGGAGGGGGGCCACGTCTGTCACGGTCACGCTCCCTTTCCCGATCTCTACCTTGGTCCTTGCCTCTGTGGCACACCCTTTCACTTATTTATAAAAAAAAACACACGTTTTGTTACTGCATCTATTCCTCAGGGTAAATACCAGGGAGCCTGTAATTCAGTTTGAAAAAAACTTTTTGTCATAAAATGTCTTAAATACGAAAATGATCACATGATTGGGAAGAAATATGCGAGACGGCTGCTCTATTTTTTTCTACAAATACAAACACTTCTTTGTCGATGTGTACTGGATACTTACTTTTCTGCATCTCGTTTAGGCGGGCTGCCTCTGTACAGGAAACGGTGTGCAGGTATGTCAGGGATCTCATCGGCTCTCACCGTGCAGAACTTGCCACCCTTCTCATCTTCACTGCCACTGTAAACATAAGTAAGCATTGCAGAAACTGTAAGGATCCATATACTCTACCTTGTTTGATAGCTACGTAATGAGAATTGACCTTCCAAGATATTGTGATAGGAGAGGGGAGGCAGGGAAGGCACGCTCGCAGGAACCGGGGAAGCGAGCGGAGACAGATCCCGCGGGCACCGGGAGGGGGCAGGCGAGGGAGCTTGTGAAGTCAGGGGATGACGTCACGGACCCAGGAGGAGGTTATATAAGCATAGGAGGAGGGGCACCCGGGGTCTTAGCCCGCTGCTAAGACCAGGAGGAGGAGCTAGGAGCAACTGGAAGGAGGCCATAGGCTCAAGGACTATTGGATACGGGGTATCCGGGGATAGGACAGAGCAATTAATAGAAGTCGGGGCGGTTGACAAGCATCAGAAACCGGGGTTGGACTGGCTTCTTGAGGTGTTCTTAGGCCATAAATAGATATCCGAGTATAAACGACATTAAGTCAATATTAGCATATATATTAAACCTTTATTACGCCCAGATCTCATGGTAGACGTGTCGGGGCTTATGTCGGCACTTAAATAAACAGCCTGGTGGTTTCTGATACTTGAATTACCTGTGTTTGTCTTCTTGTTACAATATCACTCTCCAAAACTCCTCACACCACTCAGAACTTGGGTTTCCAAATTTATTCCAGTGAGTATAGGGGTAACAAACATGGTCACAGGACTAATAGTTGCACACTTACCTGTCAGACTTTTTACTTTTACTTTTCTTTTTCTGTGACTTCTTTTTCCGTTTTCGACTGCGGTCCTTTGCATCTGAGTCAGAGCTAGAACTATCAGAGCTTTCTGAAGATGACGACGACGAGCTGGAGGAATCTGAAGAAACTGACCCTGCCCGTCGGCGCCTCCGGGAACCTAACGAAAGCAAGAACATGTGATGTAAAAGTTGTAATTTTTTTTGTTTTTTTGCATGCTTTAGAGTGTGATAATAATTTTGCTTTTGAGTGCAAATGACATCTTATTCATGTTTTGTGTTTTCATATGTACTAGAGTATAATTTTCTGTCTGCTTGATATCGGTTTAACAGACTGTAAACTATGGACTCTCATTGATTATCTGTTGAGAAATCCAAGATGACTGTCAAATTTTACCCACAATGCAACTCATTGACAATTGCATTACCCATGATGCTTCAGCAATCCCAAAATGCACCAGTGTCCTATATAAACCAGACTCTCTTGTGATCCAGTCAGTTGAGCTAAGGTCTGATGAAGGGTCACATCGACTCGAAACGTTACCATGTTAGCCACTCAGTCTTTTAAAGTGTATCTTTCCATTGGAATAAAAAACGGCAAACTCTAATTCACTGTGGTGTGTTTGGTTGTTGGTATTTTCCCATAACCATAATAATTTTGCTGTCACAGCTGCAAACTAATTGACATGAATTTATTACCAGGCAGCATTCATGCATCATATTAAACAATGCTAAATCACCATGCAACCTTTACAAGTTTTAAGACCCAAGTCGCCTGCAGTACATACCTCTGGACTTGGGCTGTGGTACAAGCTCCCCACAGTTGGCGACAATCACCTTGGCGGTGGGGCGACTGTGGTCATCCACTCGCAGGTTCTCAATGCTACGAACGACATCTTTTCCAGATACTACTTGACCAAACACCACATGGACTCTACAAGGAGGGAAAGTTCATGATAAGCAACTTCAATACATCAGAAGACCATGTTCAGAGGGGTTTCTCTTCAACTAACAATCGTCTTGATATTTTCATATATCTACATAAAATCAAAATCTAATCTGGATAAGAAAGAAACAAGGTGGCGTTTGCTTTAAATTTTATCTTAGTTGTTTGTCTTTATCCAAAAATGAACAAGTCCAGTTACAGAGTGACTTGCCCCCAAAGTAATCCCCCAAAGTGATCAGGGATAACCGTGATCACCCAAAGTTATAAGTGATCACCCCAAAATGAAATTACCACTGATAACCCAACGAAAGTTATCAGTGATAACCCAAATAAAGTTATTAGTGATAACCCATAGTTATCAGTGATAACCCTAAATGAAGTTATCAGTGATAACCAAAAGTTAGAACCTCAAGTGATAACCCTCAGTGATAACCAACTAAAGGTATTACTGAAAACCCATCATAGTTATCAGTGATAACCTCAAATGAAGTCAAAAGTAATCACCCAAAGTTATCAGTAATAACCTACCAGTTATCAGTGATAACCTACCAGTTATCAGTAAAAACCTACCAGTTATCAGTGATAACCCAAATGAAGTGATCAATGATAACCAAAAGTTATCAGTGATAACCCCAAATGAAGTTATCAGTAATAACCAAAACTGTGATGAAACAGGGAAAATCATAACATTAAGGGAAATACCCACAAATGCTCTAAATACGATATTTAAGGAGATATGGCAGAAAGAGTAAAAAATTAAGTGAAAACGATTCTAGGGTAACTTTTTCTGAAGAATCTGATTATGCTGTAGCCAAGACTCAATTTTCCTTCTAAAATGACCTTCTTTAGAATCGATAAAGAATGTTTTTCCCTAAATTCAACACATTTGTTGACATTCGGTTACCATGGAAACCATAATTTTGTTATTTTTGATTAAAAAGTTACTCATCTTAATAACCTGTGCATAAGGTTTTCATAACTGAAAGCAGAAATGAATTATCCCTTCTAGATCCAAAATTATATATGATTATGTTTAAAAATTGTTATTTCTTCCAGTAATGGTATTTTCTATGTGTTATGACACATTATGTCAATACACAATTGAGTTTAAGGCTATCCTGAATTTCTCCATGTTGCTGACATCCCATGTTTGAGATCTTATATTTCTGTAGCCATTTGGAGTATTTTATCATGCAAAGTACAAAAAAATTAGCTGAAGACAGGGATTTGAAAAAAGGGATTTTCCCCTAATGTTATGATTTCCCAAGTTTTGTCACATTACTTATCAGTGATAACCTACCAGTGATCAGTGATAACCTACCAATTATCAGTGATAACCCAAATGAACTCATCAATGATAACCAAAAGTTTTCACCAAGTTATCAGTGATAACCCACTTAAGTTATCAGTGATAACCCCAATGAAGTTATCAGCGATAACCCCAAATAAAGCTATAACCAAAAGTGTTCATCCAAAGTTATTAGTGATAACCCATCAAACTTATCACTGATAACCCCAGTGAAGTTATCAACAATAACTAAAAGTTTTCACCCAATGTTATTATTGATAACCCATCAAACTTATCACTGATAACCTCAAATGAAGTTATCAGTGATAATCAAAAGTTTTCACCCAAAGTTATCAGTGATAACCCTAAATAAAGTTATCAGTGACAACCCTAAATAAAGTTATCAGTGATAACCCTAAATAAAGTTATCAGTGATAACCAAAAGTTTTCATCCAAAGTTATTAGTGATAACCCATCAAACTTATCACTGATAACCTTAAATGAAGTAATCAGTGATGACCTTTAGTTTTCACCAAGGTTATCAGTGATAACACATCAAAGTTATCAGTGATAACCCCAAATGAAGTCATCAATGGTAACCAAATTTTCACCCAAAGTTATTAGTGATAACCCATCAGTTATCAGTGATAACCCATCATAGTTATCAGTGATAACCTCAAATAAAGTTAGCACTGATAACCAAAGTTTTCATCCAAAGTTATCAGTGATAACCCAAGTTATCAGTAATAACCCCAAATGAAGCTATCAGTGATAACCAAATGTTGTTACCCAGTTATTAATGATAACCCATCCAAGTTATCAGTGATAACCCCAAATGAAATAATCAATGATAACTAAAAGTTGTCACCCAAAGTTATCAATGACAACCCATCAAAGTTATCAGTGTTAACCCACAGTTATCAGTGATCACCCCAAAGTTATCACCCAAAGTTGTAAATGATAACCGAAAGTTATCACCCAAAGTGATCACACAGTTTTCTGTCTCCAAAATTATCAGTGATAACCCAAAGTTATTAAGTTATCAGCCCAAAGTGATTACCCCATGCCATCATTCCATGTCATCACCCCATGTCATCATCCCATGGACCCATCCCATCCAATAAATCTCATCCCAATATTGGGTCAATGCCTTTCAAGGGTTGCAATGAACAACGTCACAGACAGTCAGTGTTGCCAAGGTGATGTGACCTTGTTACAGTTCTTGTTACTGTTTTCTTCCTTTCCCATGGGAAACTGGCTCTTAAACAAGAGGCCAGGGCTATCACTGCTGATAGTTGATTCACATTCAATAGTCATAGAGGAACATCAGAATGGCCTCTAATGTATTACCTTAATGAAAAAATACCAGTCACTTTGCCATCATGTTACTCATTTCTCTGACTAGTGACATAAAATATAAACATGGCATGACCTGAGCCGATCTTTCTAGCATACTCTGAGTGTAAAATAAACCACTGGCAGTACATAGTCTTTACACAATAATGGGCACAATACATACTATGCACACAAAAAAGTCTATCAGTACCCAGACCAGTGAAAAATTTTGAAAAAAATCATTAAAAAATACAATACCCATGAAAACAGTCTTCAAATATGCTTACATTGTTTTCTAACTTTATAGACTTCTTCCATGAAAATAAATACAGGACAGCATTTTGCAATGCAAGTAACTCGAAAGGGCACTTAATCTCTTCTTTTAGGCCCCTTCTGATTCTAACCTCATGTTTTCTTGGAGCATTATCACTGTCAATGGTTAAGCCTATGGAGAATGCATCCATTATCGCTCCTATGTTTCATTGGCGAATAACTCCTCTCTTGGCGAGTTAAGCATTGCAAAACAGCAGCAGGTCTTGAATAAGGATCCATATTAACCACAAGAAGGCATGAAACAGTGTAATTCTCCTCCATTTTGTTATAATCCAGCAGTATTGATAGAACCCTAAGTCGATCGTCTCGCTTTCCGCCCTTTTGGATTTTGGTTATGTTTACACATGCCCGACCCAAATTCCATAGTTATTTGGGTCAATTTTCACCACCACGGGCTTTGGGATGCGAATTAATGACAGGGTGAAGACGTAATTGTTTTATCTTTTTAATGAAACATATCGATTCAAATCATATCCTCTTGCCATACTTTATCATATTTCTATGTTATAACACTGAATAATTTAAAAAAGAATTAATAACAACCATTTTCACGACAATGGAGACACACACATGGATCGAATGATGGCAAATTCATCAACATTCATCAACTATTTGCACCACTCTGGACCAAAAACGTGGGAACGTTGATTCTATTCGCACCTCCTATGGGATTTAACATAGGCCGGAGAACCGTCTTAGTTTTTCTCACTCTTAGTAGCCACTGAATCCTTCCGTTTTTACCCCGGCTCTTATAACTCTTTCGAGTTAATTAGAAACTTTTAACTATTATGAACCATAGATTTTAAAGAAAACATAACTTTAATCACACATAAATACCTCACTGGTAGTAACGGTCCAGTACCTAAGACATGGTTGCTGTGGAGATTTGGATACTGGACTCGTTAATATCCTATTTAGCAAGTTCTAATTGCCCAGTGATCCCTCCAGCAGTGTTAAGTAATGGCTATACATAGAGTTCTCTGTCCACCTCAAGTGACGAGTACATTTTGTGAGTATAATGTATTTGTTAGATTAGAAGACTTTCAAATCAGTTTTATTGCTTACCCGTCTAAATGTGGAGCTATAGCTGTTGTTCTGTTGGTAAAAAGAGAACAATTAATCAAATCAGTTTATTTTTTTGAGGGGGAAAAGTTTCTAACAGAATATACATGTAACAAATATGAGTCGATAAAATGAAAGAATTTCTTTGCTGTAAAACTGACACTCAGTTTAGCAAAATGTCTTACATTTAGCCAGGCTGATTTTGCAACAACACTGCAGATTCTTTTTTTTTTCTTTTTCATTAAAAACTTTCTTCGTCTTATAAAAGCATGCAGCAAGCAGAAAGGAGGGTCCGGAAACCCTGTGCCTGTATCTATTCTGTGTGACTAACGGTATATATCATACTATTTTCACTTACATAAAGAACTGGGAACCGTTGGTGTCTTTTCCTCTGTTAGCCATCGACAGCAAAAATTCCTTGTCATGTTTCATTTGAAAATTTTCATCTGGTTAAAAAAAAAAAGTTAGAAATTCATTCAGTTTTTCCCCCTTTTCTTCTTTTCATATAATATCTATCATACTATTATACCTGTATATTAGAACTACTTATCCAATATGTTTCAAATTTTATAACACATTTTATTATATAGTGAAACTTGTAGTAAATCGAACCACAAACAATGTATACTTTCTGGACGTATGGCCCATTATCAATGACATTGGAACCATCAGTACAATGTGACATTGGAACCATCAGTACAATGTAATAGAACGATTAAATAATTTTTTTAATATGTACATTGTATTACCTTACCTGGAAATACCCCTCCATATATTGATTCTCCGCCGGTACCGTTACCTGTGATAACAAATATTTCATGAATATCATTTGGAGCACAAGTTTGATAAAACTTTATGGCCTATTAAGAATCACTTGGCTGTCTTGATGCAGGATTGCAGCAGGGGTCAGGAAGTACAGGTTAAACACTGGTTCCACAGGCGGTTCCTACAATTGGTTGGAATAGCCCTAATCCGCCGATTTAGGATATTGTAAAAGAATGGAAAAAATCGGTCGGATTTAAAAAGAATTCGCCGACCAGTAGCATTGGAACCCAAGCTTTAGACTGACACAAAGATGTTGCGTGTGACGGTGATCTTGGCAATGCTACATTGGTACATCATGATAACAGATTAATATATGGTCTCAGCCTCAGGGCATCATGCAATCATGCCGTTTTACTTACCATTTGTGAAGTCTCCGGCCTGGATCATGAAGTTCTTGATGATGCGGTGGATGGGCACATCTTTGTAATGTAGCGCCTTACCCAGCATCTTACTTAGCCCTCGCTCGCCTGCAGACCAGAAGGTTATGTAGGCTGTTACATTAACTGAGTCTAGGCATTCAGCCGATCAAAGATTACTGACACAGGCCAGCAAGATACAGAAAGTTATTAGGATGCACAAGTACACCATATATTCTGTGTTATAAGGATGCACAAGTACACCATATATTGTGTTATAAGGATGCACAAGTACACCATATATTCTGTGTTATAAGGATGCACAAGTACACCATATATTCTGTGTTATAAGGATGCACAAGTACACCATATATTTTGTGTTTGGAGAAACAAGATAAATATAGAATTACATTATGTTCTTTGCAAATCAAAGTTTATCTAATTTATTTTAAAGATTTCTCACCTGTGCAGAGGGCACGGAAGTTCTCGCATGTTCTTGGTGTTATGTCTGAGAACAACTCAACCACAATCCTTCCCGCTGAAATAACAATATATTACCGTTTGGTTTTATTTACAGATGCAACAATGTGAGTGCAAGACAGCGTCTACAGTGAAAATGTTTGTCATAATGACTGAGTAGTAATTGTGAATTAAGACTTAGATAAGATCGAGATATTCTCACAATCTGGTGATAAATCAACGAGAGGGCAAAAGTCTATGCCTATTTTAACTGAAATCTACCAAAACAGAACGGTAAAAGAATACATATTACCGGTACTGGTAGTATACATGTACATTGGGCATATGGTTTTACCCATAACTCGAAGGACATGGATCATTTTCAAGTCAATCCATTATCCTTGAAATCACATGCAGTGTAAATGTACTACCGTAATCTCCCGCGTATAAGACGCGTCCTCTACGCCAAACAAAATGCTGGGGGGTCTTATAGCTTTCTCTCAAGTTGGGTGTGCGTCTTATACGAGGGGTAATTTTACTATAGAAATGTACTAATCTTACAAATTTCAGCCTTAAAATGTGCGTCTTATACGCGAAAATGCATGTGCTGAGTTTGGGGTGCGTCTTATACGCGCAGCGCGTCTTATACGCGGGAGTTTACGGTATAAACATGGGATATATATTTTAGGTTTATACATTACCTGGTTTATTTGCTACTTCGACATCCAGGAAACACCGTGGACGTATAAAGTTGTCTGCCACCATTTTGGCACGTCTTTGTTGTCTTGCTTGATTAGACTGAAATTTACAAAATGTAACATTGGGTCTCAGCAGGATTGAGGTTGTATGCACAAAAAGGTACTGCTCAGTACAGGTCGCGACAATATTACATGTATTAACCATCCTATTACTTGTACATTTCACCTCAGCCTTGAACAGCCACTCACAGCCTATCATGATTGGGCTAGACACACCACCTGATAAGTACCATTCATTAATTGATTGTATATCTCAAACCAGTAGAAAACTGAGACTTCTGGCTGTAACTCTCAGCTACGGTCATATAAAGTAATTAGAAATTTAATTGTTTCTGGCCCATAAAAGGCAAAATGTGACACTTTGTGACGACCTGACCCAAATACCCTCGTTTAAGCCGCACCCTGACTTTGGGCCGATCATAAAACCCACTCTTGGGTACTGGTGTAAGCCGCGGCTTATACATAAGAATGTATGGTACTTCATGATATGCTATGAAAAACTCCTGACACCATGTAACCTTGCGAAGTCAAATACAAATATTCTAAACACAAAGTCAACCAAGGCTACCGGTACTTTAAATGACTGAAAATTTAAACTGGCATTATTTGAATCTGTAGTCTCAGCTTTCAGACAAGGGGTCTGCCATCTCTGTCTTTTTTAGCATGGGCTCTAGTAGAAACCACATTAACAGGCGCATCTGGGTCTCTTCTTGGGATTTTAACCTGGCCGGAAGTAGAATGACGTCACACTGGAGACAAACATTCATGCCGCCCTAGTTCCTCAGGGATGTGGTGGGACCATGCAGTCACACACTTCTGACTGTTTTCAGATGAGATCTCATCTGAATAATAATCTTCCATTTAAGTTTCAGATGATCTCATCTGAATGTAATTCAAATTCAGATGAGTTCTGGCATATTTCCTTGATTGGGGGCTCTGCCCCCGAACCCCCGTTAGGCCGGGCACCCGGGGAAGCGCAGCGGCATCAACATTCGTCTCCATGGAGGGCCAGGTCAATTCGGCAAGAAGTGACCCTTTTGCTTAACAGGCATCATACCGCCTTCCAGAAGAAAAAAAAGGATTTTTCCAATGAAAAAATAGGATAAAAATAGGAATTTCAGCACTTTTTGGGCAAGAAAATAGGAATTTTGATGCTTGTTGGGCAAGAAAATAGAAAAAAAAAACTGGTTTCAAACAATACTTTTGGGCGTTTTATGTTTGATACTGTATGATAATGAGCTGCAAAAAAGGGAGGTTCCAGGATTTTGAGAAAAGAGGGTAAGGTGTGTGTATAGCCATGGGAAGACGCTGAATGGGCTAGAGGCTGTTCACAAGCGAAGCTCCACTAATTTGTAAGTGAAAAGAAGCCAAGCAAAATGACTGTGGTAGGCTGTATGGGGGGCATGCCCCCAGGAAAAATTTTAACTCAAGACGGCATTTGGTGCATTATTAGACCCCAATTATAAAGGTATTGATGCATGGCCCCCCAGGAAAATTTTCAATTTTGGATGGTGTTTGGTGCATCTTTAGTTTACTGACGAATTTTCCAGCTACTGCTTAGGGGCTGATTTTATTTATTGGAGAACAGAAGATTTTTGCTTGACACTCTCGCTTGCCAAGTCTAACGCAATTTTGAAATCTAGATATTCTTGACTACAGATGAGATGCAGTTCTAATCTCTTATGATATACTGCAATGGCGGCGCTAGGCTGCTGCAGGACTCTGTGGGGCAAACAGGTTCATCCTCTCACTGCAAGGGGTGTGCTGTACACAGCAAGTATATAACATCGCTGTCCAGCATTGCCTCATCTGTCATTGCTTAGACTTGAAATCTCGCGGTGCGAACCAGTCTCCCCTGAGCAGTACCACAGCTTTAGGAAAGACATAGATGACTTTTTATGACATACAATGACTCTTGTACTCTGTTGATGCTTTACAATACATGAAGCCAATCCTCCTTGTAACTGTAAGGGTAGCAATCATGTTTTCTCTATCTCCAGAACATGTCTATTAAAATGTCTAAGGCTGTGCCACAGGCACAAGTATGATTGACTATCATGTACTATGGCCATAACTCACTAGGGCTTCAATGTTAGACATTAACATCTAGTCAATCAGATAATAAGAGTGTGTAAGTGATCTGTTTTTAAAGGGCTAAAAGTCAGTGATGCATGTGTGCAAGGTTTAAAGGTTCCCTTCAGAGAGGTGCCTGGGCAGGCATGGTAGTTTGCTCAAGATCACTCTGTACGGGAGGAGCCCCAGGACAGGGTATCTCTGTCTATGGCAGACTGAGTCTGAGAGTGCCTGTAAGAGTGGCAGTGGGGACTGAACAACACTCTTGTAGTGCTGTTTTGAGATTGGCTAGAGCAGAACTAGTTGAGTACCTCAAGGGACACAGAGTGTTAGTGCATCATACCTACCTTAGGCTTAGGGTAATAAGGCCTTTGTGTGGTTGTACATATATGTAGGTAGCCTGTTAAAGGGTTAAAGATTACCCGGAGGTGTGACAACATCAATACTCTATTCCCATGTGTAAATATTCTGCTGGTAGCCCTTTTAATATGCCTTGTCAGCACAATAGATTTATACAGGGTCCCTGTCCTATAAGGTAACAGCTTTGCAATGCTCATGGAGACACTGTATCAGCAAAATATGGTAAGGTTTAGATAGAAGTAAATACTTGATTGACGTCTAGTCAATCAAGTAACAATACAATATAATATATTCTGACTTGGGTTAAAGGCCAGGGTAGGAAAATTCAATTGGTTTAAGGGTGGACGAATGGTGAGATTAGACTGAGGGCAGGGTGAGACTGGTTGGAATATCAGTTGGGCTCAAGGCAAGGGGAGGATGAGAATAGGGGCGATGGAATGGTGACATCTCTGCCCACTCCTCCCAATCATCAAGCTATTACTAGCAAGCCATGTAAATTAAGGGGGCTTAGTGCAGGGGGTTTCAAGACCCCTTCTCCCAGTACATGTCACACATGTTTTGTAATGTGTATGTTCAAAATAGGAGTGGATACAGGGGGTAACCTTAGAGCAAATGTATTTCCCCTCCCCTAAACCCATTGAAAATCGGCCTTAGTATGACTCTATAGGAAATGTAGCCTGTCCCCAAATTTTCTGTCTGTGCTCTCCCCCCAATCATGTCTTCTGGATCTGCCCCTATTGTTAATTATGAGGGCAGAAAGGTAGTAGCAGAAGGAAAAGAAGTAAAGGTAAAGGGAAGGCAATATGTGAATGACAGGAGAGGGAGACCACAGATAGAACGAAAGGGAAGGAGGGCATGGGGAAGGGGAATGCCAGGGAATGATGAGAGGGATGAATAAAAGCATACAAGGGATGAATAAAGGCAAATACACTACAAAATGCCCCCCCCCCCTTAAAAAACCTGAAAACTCCCAGGAGGTTTGCTAGTATGGGGGAATACAGACGATGAGTTGTTCCTGAGCAAACTTTGAAAATATCACTGTCAAAACATGCATTCTGGCTTTATTGTAAGCGGTGTTTCAGTGCAGGGCATTCTATTGACTTCTGGGAATCACTTAATAACTTCGATCTATTTGGGATATTAAGGAAAATGAAAACACATATTTGTGGTAAGGAGACCTCTCCAGAGGGTAATGACAACCCCCCTCAATCCATGCCCATGCTTTTTTTCACAGAGAACATCCCTGATTCAGAGTTCCATTAAATGTCATCTTGAGTGACAGGGTCACTGACAGAATCGTCAAAAATGACATGACATTTCTCATCTCTCTGAAAAATAGGAAAAATTGCGTAAAAATAGGAACAAGTATGATGCCTGCATTAATGTGAAATATTTTATGTAAAAGTGGTACAATGATTTATGGAGTGGTCATTATTTATCAGCGCCAACAGGGGGGGGGAGGTTTTGAGGGGGACGTAAAAACGCAAAAAAATTTAGTCTCATTTTTAGCAAAAAAGCCTGCACCCTAGACTATAGACCAAAGGGGGGGGAGGAGATGCAAGAAATTTTGACCGGCGAGGAGAAGGAGTAAAAACTCACACCCCCCCCTCGTTGATAAAAAATGACCACTGTCTTGTTTAAAGATGCTTTTCGAATGATTGTTAGTTTACTTTACCCATAATAAAATACTGTTGTTCGATCGCCACAAAGTTTTCGGACAAACCCCGGTACCAGTAGTCATAGGCCTAGGCCTACCAAAAGCCTTAAAAGGCAAAAATTGGTGAAAAATTCGGAATTCAGTCATCACATTCTACTCTGTTCAAATAATCTTTGGATTTATACTGTAGCTGACATAATTGGCCTTTATTGTTTTATTGAATGTTCCTCAAAATATTCGCCATCTTAAGGTTTCCGAAAGTGTTGCACTTTCTGGCCTCCTTTTGCAGAGTTGCCAAGGTTCTGGCCAAAATCGCGGTATGACATATTTGTTTGCAATTGTCATTAAAACTTTAATGTTGCTTTTCTACATGAAACATTGGGGTAATATTGTCAAGGAGACCATCATTAACCAAGTTATAACTTGCTGCTACTTTGTAAGGCCACTCCAAAAAAACCTTGTTTCTCATCACCAAGTCATGAAAAAAGTGACAAGGGAAAATTTTTATTAATTTTTTTTAGATGTAGAATTTCATTAGGGTGTGAATGCTTTGCAGGCACATCGCGAACGGCCGTGTGTCAGAAAAACTGCATTTCAAAAGTAAAAATATAGGATAGCAATGTGCATTGCAGGTAACTCGAAAAGCCAATTCTTTTTTAGCTTGAGAGAAAGAAGAGTTATAGGAGCCACCTTAAGACTTTATATTATGAAAATTGAAACTGTATTATATATTATTGTATTATCTCCCTTAGATAAGCTGGTATCAGTGAGAAAGTTAAGGCATGCCTACCATCATTGCAAGGTGACGCTTCTTTGCTACAATGTTAAAGTATATGCATTCCATTTGGAAACCTTTTTCCTGCCCTTTTGTGGTGCTGTTAACCACCATGGACATTAACTGGCTCTCCAAGCAGATGTGTTGTGGTATTAGAACTACATTATAACCAGGTTACACTAATTGATATCTGCTTGGAGCTAGTTCCTGCCTGTATGCTGATGTCATCCCCACCACCATCCCTCCTCTTCCTCCTGTTCACACCACCTGCCTCAATGTGGGCCCTCATTTGCATGTATTTGCACCACCTTAGCCTTTTTGCACCACCTCAGTCAAAAAGGGATCCATGGATCAACATCCCATAGGCTTAGCATTGGGCCCAAAGGTGTCTTAACTCTGCTCCTCTGAAAGTGTGACTGACTACTTTGGTTGTTCCAATCAATATCTCCAAAACCATAAAACAGAAAAACATAGCGTAATCTCCCGCGTATAAGACGCGCTGCGCGTATAAGACGCACCCCAAACTTAGCACATGCATTTTCGCGTATAAGACGCACATTTTACTGCTGAAATTTGTAAGATTAGCACATTTCTATAGAAAAAATACCCCTCGGATAAGACGCACCCCCAACTTGAGAGAAAGCTATAAGACTCCCCAGCATTTTGTTTGGCGTAGAGGACGCGTCTTATACGCGGGAGTTTATGGTAAATCTTTCAATACCTTAAAGAAAACATTCTAACCTCAAACACCATGTACATTTTTTTGCAATTTTTGACCTCCTTTCATGCTTTATTTCAGACATTTATTTCCACTTCCTGTCCCCCATCTGCCTCCAACCAGAGGCACTGAAAATCAGTTTTTTCCCCCCTGGCTCTTATAACTCGCTTTTCGAGTTAATTATCATTGACATTATAAAAGCGTGATAATGTCTATTATTTTAGTACATTTTTCTCAGATTCTCTAAAAAAAAATTTCTCAAATGAATTTTCTGTAGTTTTTTTTAGAGTGGCCTAATCACTGGTGCAAACAAACATGTCATACCACGATTTTGACAGGAAACTGGACACCTCTGGGAAAGGAGGCATGAAAGTGCAATGCTTTCGGGAACTGTAATAAGGGAAATGACAAAAATATGACTGAGACACCAAAATTGCGAAAAATATCATTATCCTGTGCCTGCGATTTTTTTCCTGTGTGGTAGGAAGTTCACATGGTTGGGAATTCGTCAAAAATCAGGCCACCCTTAAAAACATTCCCGTTTCCTGTCCAGAGGCCTGGTGGATTTTTTGTGAGAATGGGAAAATTTTTTCCTGAGTTCTGAAAAACAATTTATTTTTTTTCGTCCATCAGCACAAGAATCTAGGTTTCCCATCACTAAATCTTAGAATGTGATGGAAACGTCATGCCGTCCCTGCTTACAATGCTCATGACAGATAAAAATATTTTCCTAAAAAAAAAAAATTTTCCCTCCCCCCTCATGGGTCTAAGGGTAGCCATTACCGACAGGGAGAATTATAAGGGTTTTTCACGTGATGTCAGTTTGCCATGCATGATGGTGTTGGAGATCTGCCACAACTCACACTGGCATAGAGAATGCATTGTGGCAATATACCACCCTGTATAAAATCTTATTTTTCTCCCAATCTTGTACCTTGATCAAAAAATTCTTTTTACCACTATCAGAAGAGATAGAGGGGAGTATGCAGAACTCAAAATGACTAATGTCCGATTTATATAAATGTTGAAAATATCATGTGGAAGTTGAAAAATGGCCCCTGCAGGATCAGCAGGGGTAGATCAGTGACTGTGTGGCTTGCCTTACTGAAGGTACTGTAGCGACCTACTTCCCTGTACATAATCCTGATTTTCTCTGAATCCTGTACCTCAATTGAAAAATCCCTTTCACCACTAATAGTAGAGATCAGGGGGAGCATGCAGAACTAAGAATTATTGATGTCTTATTTATATAAATGTTGGAAATATATGTGGAAGTGGAAGGATGGTCCGTGAAAGATGTGACAGTGACTGGCTAGCTTTACTGTGGCAATCTACTACCCTTTAGAAAATCCCAATTTTTTCCCAATTCTTTTTTTTTTTTTTTTTTATCAAAAAGTCCATTTCACCAGTAAGAGTAGAGATGTAGGGAAGTATGCGAAACCAAGTTTTATCAATGTCTAATTTATATAAATGTTAAAAATCTATTGTTGAAGTGGACTGTAGACGTAGTGCGTGAGCTGCCTCTTGTTTACACTTGAGATCTCCACCAGGGCTGCCGAGGGTGTGAATACACATTCGCTGAAAAAGCTCTATAGTAGGTATGTGAACATCAGCACACTCCTGAGCGCAGATGTGCGTCACTAAAAACGGTGATCATTTTTGGGGGTTGTGCAAAGGTAGTGCTCAGTTATTGGGCTGTAAATTGGGTTTAAATGTATGGATCAATTCACTTTAAAATTCTAATATTATGTACACAAGATTCTCTACGCTGCCATTATCTTAATTTTTAGGAAGTACTGACAGTTAATTAATTACAGCTTGGTTAACATTAACATCAACTTCTACTGACTACCTTTACCCCAAGATCAGTTTAAGGAGCTATCAAACTATGATAAGGAGTTAGTTTAAACTCTTTAAATTATGTGTATCAAGTTTGAAAAAGATTGAATGGTGCGCACATACTTATCTAAGCTCCGCAGATTTTGCTAATTGATAAATTTTTAGCAATTTTTATGCTTTTCCAGGATTTTTATTTTCAAAAAATCATATCTCTGGTTCTAGAGGTCGGATAAGCTTAATTTAAACTGCATTTAATATATCGGCAGGGTTTCAGGCTTCCATGATATGTATAGTTTTATGTGGTCAACCTTTGTTAAAATTTGGGGGGATATATGGCTTTAGGTCACACACCATCCTTCTTTGTAGAGTTTAATTTCATGACGAAAATGTAACCAATCTTGGCTCACAAAACCCTCTCCAGCTCTCCCAAAAATGACTCTAAATTCTTAATTCAAAAAGCATGTTAATTCTCATATATTCCTCTTGAGGAATACCCAAAAATCCAGATGATCTGATGTATTTGGATTTTTTGTTCACATACCATTACCAGGTACCTATCTATAGAAATTCCACATTCAATCCCTCATAACTTCTGTTCAACTTCTAGTACCATTATAAAGACAATTTAAACACCATTAAATTACTCAAGTTGCCAGCTTACCGGTGATGTAAAATTATTCGGGTAAATCCAAAATAAATGTTTGGCATGTTTTCCCTACACAGGCGGACCGCGAGCCGAGCGTGAACCGGGGACTCCGTCGGCATACAAACAAAGAGATCTCCGTGTTTTTTTCGACAACTATTCAAAATAGAATGGTTCATAGTGGTGCTTTGAATTACCAAGAACACTACAACAATCGAATAAAGACCAATCACTGGCATTTTGCCGGGTAAATCAACAAAAATTTTACCTTGATAAAGACGCACACCGGGACCGGAAGCTAAACATGGCCGCAACAGAACTTCCGGTGGTTTAGTACAGGCTTCAACCAACAGCTGGCAGTAGCGGCGCTGTTGCGTACATTTTCCCGCCCTGCAGTGACGTTGACCAGCCTTGAACTCGGGCTTGAACCACTACCACTAGAGAATTGGACAAGTATAACCCCAAGTATAATACCGGTACCCTACTGATTATCCTTTAATGTCAAAAACTGATATTTGCATATCTTTACTATATAACAATGGGTAACAGCTAGACTATAACATACGGTACATGTATCACTTAGTCTTAGGGAGTGATCATTTTTTAACAACAGGGGGGGCTGGTGGGTTTGCGCGCGGACGCGCGAAAAAAATTTCAACCCCCTCCTCTCGAGGGGGTAAAATCTTTTCAACCCCCCCCCCATAAGGGACAAAAATCGCGCGCGAACGTCCCCTTTTAGCCTATAGTAACGTGCGGGGTTTTCCACTGAAAACAGGTGACATTATTTTGACCCCCCCCCCCATCAGAGGTATTGAAAAAATTCTGACCCCCCCCGGTCAAGGGGTTGAAAAAATTCTGACCCCCCCCTCAAACCCACCGGCCCCCCCTGTTGTTAAAAAATGATCACTCCCTTAGGCCTAGGATTGAAGATACACATCAACAGAATAATCTTAAACCAGGTTTAAAGGGGGGCTAGCACGGAAATTATCATTACTGGTACCTGCTCAAAGACACTCCATAACTTCACGGGACCCAGCGAAAATATTGCGGCACTCTTATTGGTCCTTTGGTGGTTAAGTGATTTGCTGAGGCGGGTACGTCTTAGCCGTGCTAGCCGCCCTTTAAGTACACTTTTAATAGCAGTAATAAAGGGAAACAGTACCCTACTTTCATGACATCGTATTTTGATTGCTTTTGAATCAAATAAAAAGAATCTAGCATAGTTATTAAAATATGTGCCACTATAGAGGAGAGCAGCAGGTTTATGTGATGTATCTGATCTATCTGATGACATAATGATTGGGTTAAATACACCCAATGAATGCTTGCACAGCACTGTTAGTCTACAATTAGATACTGTTTGTACCATTTTATTGGTAAAATTTGTGTATTTCCTTTGAGAGATATGACAAGATAACCTTACAGGAGGTTCTGGTATAAGATCATGATGGTGTATAATTCATTATTCTAATTGTATAGGTATATTGTACCATATATCCAGGTGTTGTCTGGCGGGGCGGGTGAGTCCCGGGGGTGAGTCCAGTCACTGGGTGTTCCTAAGGTTCCGGATAGGTGGCAGCAGTGATCCGGGCCTATGGGACATCTAGCGACAAACACCAGGGTCCCTATATAAAGACCGGGGCTCAGCCACTACGTCAGAGGCCCTCCAGGCCTCCGAGGTTAAAGGTATTCTTTAAATAAGACTAGCTGCCCTACCATCACTTTCCGGGTAGCCGCCGAGTTATCTTAATAAAACCGTTGGCATACACTCGAATCACTGCCTTGCTTTTTCTTTCCTAATCGTAAGGCCCAAACCACCAAACTGGTAAAACAAACTATTACATTGGTGCCGTGACCAGTTAATTCTGGTGTATAGCCCGGATGTAATAACGTCCGAACGGCTAGTACATGGGTTAGATGACCTCACGGAAGCTAACCCTGATGGACAATTAATTGTCCAAGAGAATGGCAATGGGACATTAATTGTCCAAACCCATTCGAACCCACAGGATGTAGATGCTGCATCCTGGAGGGAACCCGGACCTCATTATCCTCTGGATAGTGAGGAAAATATACCTGACTCTGTACGGAGAGAACATACCATACAGAGAAGGAGTACCTTAATAGGTCAACAATCACTTGTTGGTGAATTAAGCAATTCGATGTTCGAGATTGGTGGTAGCACTAACCCAGAACATCCGGCTCCAATACCAAAAAGGGTAACATTCAGAGAACTACCATATAGTGTACCCAGACCAGGTCTACCTATTTTGGATTACAGCGCCATTGATGGTGATGTGACATATGCAGTACCGGAAGGTGAGGAATTGAAACAACCGGATGTCCTGTTGTTAAATGAGACCTATATGACTTTGAATGAGAATTTGAATATCTTAGTCAAAGCGGAAGATGAAATAGTTATTGAAAAAGGACATCTTGAAGCCGATCTTGTTGGTATGCGAAATGAATTCGAAACCAGGAAGACAGAATATATGAAGGAATTGCAAGATGAAGAGATAAAACTCCAAAATATGCGAAAGTCATTCAATAAGGAGTATGACAATAGACACTATCGTATTCAAACTTACATTGATACGAATGATCAGCTTTGTCCAGATAAGGTCAACTATGAAGCTGATATAAGTCACTATCAAAGTGAATTAGAGAAATTGAAACATCAGTGTAACAGGCAAGCTGAAGACAATGAGACGATCCGGACGGGTATTATAACATATAATAAACAACTGGAAGAGGATAGAGAGAAACTCACTAAAGAGTTACAGGAGTTGCAAAGTATGGCACTAACTCTAGACAAATATGTAGAGGCCGCTCAATTGACTATAGGTAATATAGATCCGAACGTGGTGTCTACAATGATAGCAAATAAGGATCAAACCATTACGCCCACCAGATATAATCCATTTGTTACTGATGGGGCAGATAAGAATGTGAATTCTGGTATCTATAAGAAACCAGATCACTCTGCATCTGGGGGAGTGGTTGATTTGAACAGTACAACCGTACAAGTCGGCTCAAACCAAACCTCCGTAAGTAGTGCTCCTACACCAAATGTTCCTAAACAGGACCCGGTAGTAGGTCCAGCACCACCTATTCCTGATCTGAGTCATAAAATCAATCCTACTCAGATTAATGTAGCAGTAAATACACCAAATAAAACACCGCTGCCCCAACCTCGCGTACTGGGACCAATAAGAAACTTGTTAACACCTCCTGCTTATTTTGCTCAACCTGGGCATAGCACTCCAGCAGGACCAAGATTGCCTAATCCCAATCCTGGTCCCAGTAATATACCATCAAAATTATTCCTACCCTAGGTATGCACCTTCCTGCTCAACCAGAAACACAGGTAATACTGGAGGTTACTCTAGTGGCTACTCAAGTGGTTACTCTGGAGGTTATTCTAATAATGGACCCCCAGGGGGTAATCCTGGAGGTGGCCCCGGTGAACCTGGATCAGGAGGATCCGGATCCGGTGGAGGCGGTAGGAAACCGAATCGGAGAACATCCATGCCAGCAGGGATGCAGAGCATCTTTGATAGAAGCCAATGTATCCAAAATTTGGACATTGACTGTTACCGGAAGGGAAGCAGATGGCAAGGAAGTCATGGACTGGAGCATGCGAGAAGCTGACAGACTACGAGGCTGTAATAATCCAGCTCGTAGACAGGCAAGGATACCTCCTCCCTATGATTCGAATGATCCATGGAAGGATAGGTATCAGGCATTTGTCGATGAAGTCAACTGTAGTGGTTGGACGAAAGAAGAAGCTCTGCCTTACTTAATCTGTTGGTTAAATAAGGGTGGAAAAGTACCTCTTAACCAATGGAGGGCAGCGTATGGAATATCCGGCACTTATGACCAATTAGTCGAATGTACCGTGTACCTATTTGGTTCTATCATAAAAGAAGATCCATGGGTAAGCTTTAAAAAGAGGACCCAGAAACTCAAGGAGTCTCACAAAGTCTTCGAGTTAGAGCTACAGGACCTGCTGTCAAAGGCACGTCCGTATTGGGCTCATGACGATGATTGCTATCTGCAGGAATTGTTCACACAATTCTATAGCGGATTGCGAGATCCGGATCACAAACAAGTGGTCTGGGATTCATGGAAGGATGAAACATCCTTCAGTGATCTTTTCATAGCCATCGATGGTTATAATATGAAGAAAAGGCTGGTGGGCCTGGCTCCTAACCCGTTACGTGCTGCTCCGTTACAATACGGAGAAACACCTGTAAAAATGCCTGAAACATTCCAATTGGCCCCAGTGGACCTTCAGGAAGTTAATCACGAAGACGAATATATTTCTGATGATAACAGAGAATATATTGGTTCGGTTCATGTAGCCGGAAAATATTACCACCAGAAACGGTATCGAAAGGTGAATCCGAAAGGAAAAGGAGGAACTGTTGTAAATAAAACAACTTCCGGGCCAGCTCAGGCAAGTCATAGTATAGCTACAAACATCCTTACTGTAGCAGCTGCTGCTGCTCCTACTGATCTGGT
The DNA here is from genome assembly GCA_949317995.1 of Acholoe squamosa. NCBI lineage: Eukaryota > Metazoa > Annelida > Polychaeta > Phyllodocida > Polynoidae > Acholoe > Acholoe squamosa. The sequence continues at coordinate 23,498,935 of OX439048.1, forward strand.
AGAGACGCTAGTAGCACGGCTAACGAATGCTCTGAGGAGGCCCTGAGTCGATAAATCTCAGAGAAGATGTTTCAGATGTCAAAATTTAGGACACTATGCAGCCGAATGTACAGCTGATAAACCTGTTCCTAGGGGACAGGGAGGCATCTCTGGTATAAATGCAGAGGGAAACGAAGGAGGGGTCCCTTAATGGGCAGAGAAGGGGATCCCGATAACAAATCTTGCCATGATATCACCATCCGTGATGATAGTTTGCATGCAGTAACAAATTCGCCTAGCACCAGTGTGGTTATAGACACCCGGAAGGTTAGGGAAGCCGATATACCAGGTGCCTAGGGAGCACAGGGAAACCCAGTATCGGTAATGAGGTAGGTGGCTATTTTTTAGCTAGGGTTGGTAGTGCCCACCTACCCCCGGGTCATCCTTGTCTGGAATTCTTAAAAGGATGTGGATTGACTCCTGGTGTGAACAATGACGTTCCGATTGTCACGGACACGCCCTCCTTATTAAATGGAAGGCGGTGGTATGTTTGCCTCACTGTTAACGAAGATCTGCTGAATTTCTCGTTGATACTGGTGCTAGCCACTCCTGTATCTCCAAGAGGTTCTACAATCTTATTCTGGATGAACACGATACTCTCATATCAGGAGGAAATGCTCAGACGGCCGATGGCAGTACCATGCAAACGTATGGTAGAACTTGTGTGAAATTGCAATTGGATGGAATGCATGACTATGTCATGAGTGCCACCGTTGCGGATATATCAGATGAGGGGATACGCAGGTTGGATTTCGCATCCCTGTATGGTGTGGTACTGGAACCACAATCAGGAGTGTTGAGTGTGAAATACCCGTATCCTGTAAAAGTGAGATGCGTACTGAGACAAGTTAGCAGTATGGCTAGTGTGGCACACACTGTCTGAATTCCCGCAGGTGTAGCCTGTGATGTGCACTTAAGGAGCGCTCCTGTCATGAGAAATAAAATGGCAGTGATAGAACCGGATGTAGTTACTCTGTCAAGTATCGAATTAACTTCCGTAGACACTATGGTAGCAAACGCATCCTGGGCAGTAGTACCGGTCTCCAATCTGGGGAACTCTACTATCTACTTGAAAAAGGGACAAGTCTTCGGAAATGTCACACTTTCGGAAACAGTTACTGATAGTAACTTGAAGCTGCCTAAAGTAACGGATACAGATGACATCTCAGATGACTTACTAAAGTTGTATGAAGATACTTCATTAGAAAATCCGGAATATCGGAAAGAATTTTATTAATTGCTCCATCAGTATAGGACTGCCTTTGCCAAACCCGGTGAAAAATTGGGTAAGACAACTAAGCTAGTGCATAAGATAGATACTGGAGAAGCAGAACCGTTTAAAATTTCCTTCAGGCGATTACCTTTAGCGAAGAAAAGAGTAGCTGAAGAGGAAATAAATAAGATGTTGGAACAAGACGTAATAGTCCCATTCCAATAGTCCATGAGTAGTCCTGTGTGTATGGTAACAAAAAAAAAAGGTACTATCCGATTCTGTATAGACTACAGAAAGCTAAATGGAGTAACGAAAAAGAATTCGTATCCATTGCCATGAATAGATGAAACAATTGACTTGTTAGGAGGTAATAGTTGGTTTTGTACCCTAGATCTCCAATCAGGATATTGGCAGGTTGGAATGAATCCAACCGATATTGAAAAAACAGCATTTTCGAGTCATATTGGATTGTTCCAATACAATGTAATGCCTTTTGGTCTGTGCAATGCACCAGCTACATTTAATGATGGAAACTCTTTTGAGTGACCTATTGTGGAAAAAGTGTCTTGTATATCTTGACGATGTAATAGTCTTCGGAAAAACATTCGAAGAATGTTCTAATAATCTTAAAATGGTGTTAGAACGGATTATTTCTAATGGTCTCAAATTGAAACCTAAGAAATATAATATGTTTAAGAAGTCCATAAACTATTTGGGCCGTATCATTTCAGATGAAGGGATAAAAGCTGATCCGGAGAAAATAGAATCAGTTAAGAATTGGAGTAGACCTAACTCACCTAAAGAAGTGAGGTCATTTTTAGGCTTCTGTTCCTATTACCGGGAATTCATCCCTAATTATTCTAGAGTCAGTTACCCTTTAAAAATTTTAGCTAACTGGACTCTAGGATGTACCAAGGATAAGTTTCCTTGGACGCATGAACAGGAATCTGCTTTTCAAAAGCTAAAAGATCTGTTCACGAGTACTCCCGTATTGCAATATTTCCGAATGAAACGGATCATTTCATACTGGATACGGATGCTAGTAATGATAGTATTGGTGCCGCCCTTTCACAGGTCCAAAATGGAAGAGAGGTACCAGTAGCTTTTGCTAGCAATTGTTAAAGGGTTAACACGGTCGGTAAAGTCCGGCACGAATCGGCTGGTGTCGGTGTGAGGTAATCCCTGGTCACCAGGCACCCAGGTTGCTACAGTGTGTGTTGTGTTTGAAACACTACACACACTTGGCCCCAGGTGACTGAAGGAGAGAGATCTACTGGAGGAGCAGACACACCATGTTGCACACCATGCTACACACACCAGCTAAGTACACTGTTGCATTTCTACCATACTCACATTCTCTATATTAAGAACATGAAATAAAACATATGTCTGGAAACCCTCTCACTGGTCTTCAATGGGAAAGGTAGTTGGGCCTAGGATCTAATTACTATATCTGCACATAGGCATGAACCACAGATAATAGCTATATTAAAGACAGGATCCATATGCTAGACTTACATACACCTGCAACATAAAAAGGAACTATGAGGCATTACACTCCTTTCCCTACCTTAAAACAATACACTGAGTAAAACTCAACGCAATTACTGCACGACTAAACGAGAACTATTAGCAGTAGTAGTGTATACTAAAAAGTTCAAACACTTCTTGTGGGGGACTGACTTTACTTTACGTATGGATCACTCCTCTTTAAGATGGTTATTGAACTTCCGAGATGCTGAAGGAATGTTGGGTCGATGGCTAGCCCATCTATCCGAATACGGGCTAGAACATCGCCAAATTCAGCATAGACCCGGAGTGAAGCATGTAAATGCGGATGCCTCGTCTCGAATACCAATTCAGAAATGTGATAACCCGGATTGTACTGACTGTGGGGCTCATAAAGCAGTTCTTGCAGGGATTCGAAGACCTTTCGAACCCCTAGTTACCAGCATACTGGAATGGTCTATGGATCACATACGCCGGTTCCAGGAAGCTGACTCGATAACTGCACAGCTACTGCAATTGGTACCAAAGGGTATACGTCCAGTCAGACCTGAGGTCTCTCTGGAGAATCGAGAAATGAGAAGGTTTCTTGCTCAATGGACCGAGCTTGAAGTCCGGAAGGGCGTGTTATACCGTTGGAAGCCATGTAATAATGGTGAGAGACTCATACAAGTGGTTATACCACATGCAATGAGGCATGACATCATGTATTATTGTCATGGCCATCAGACCAGTGGTCATTTTGGAAGGAAACGCTCATCAGCAAGACTTTCTAAAAAATACTATTGGCCCGGCATGTTGCGAGACTTGCAAAGATGGGTAACCACCTGCCCAGATTGTTGTAAAAACAAACCCAGACCCGGGATGGGTAAACTTCCCCTATCTCATGAACTTTTCGGCGTAAGATTCGCTCGAATAGGAGTAGATATCATTAGTGGATTCCTTTGTAAAAGGTTGGGAACTGACCTTTGGTGTACCACTTATGCTACACAGTGACCAAGGCAGAGAGTTCGAATCGAATCTCTGGCAAGGAATGTGCGAATACCTAGCCATTTGCAAAACTAGAACCAATCCATATCGACCTCAGAGTGATGGATTGGTTGAAAGGTTCAATAGAACCCTCATTCAGGTCCTTAAGTCACTCATAAATGAGAACATGGATGACTGGGATGAGCAGTGTCATTTCGTGACACATGCTTATAACAGTATGGTACATTCGAGTACTAATTGTACTCCTAACCTGTTAGTGTTCGGAGAGGATTTAATGCCTGCAGACTTGGTATTCGGAGTTGTGGGTATGGATCCAGAGCTACCTTGCCATGTAGTTTTCGTTGAATGTTTACGGGACAGATTCAAAAAAGCATATGAATCTGTCTGGATTGATTTAGAGAAAAGTGCCAGATGGCAGAAAGTAGGTTATGATTTCGCGATTTGAAAACGCGAAAATTCAAATCCGGAGATAGAGTGCTGAGATTGCACGAACCACTTAGACATGTTAAATTGGGATGGTCCTTTTACAATAACCCAGGTTATTAGTGATTGTACGGTGATCATCAGATCAGATCTTGGACGACTGTATAAGTCGAACGTGGCTAGACTAAGAAAATGGTCTGGGAGGGAGACCTCCACAGAAATGTATGGTGAAGGATTCGATAAGATTCTGAATCTGAATCGAATAGTGAACCAGGAGAAGAACCCAATACCGAAGAGAGGCAGGGGTAGGCCTAGGAAGGTATCTAAATAAGTACCACCAACGCTAACACAGACTAAGCATGGTGGTGTTAAAAAAGTCTCGGCAGGTGTAGACAATAAGAGGAGGAAGGGTGTTTCGAAGGCCAAGAAACACCTAGAGAAGGCTCTTCGAGTTGTCAGGTCCGAAAAGGAACTATCTAAGGAAGGGGTAGTCGCCCGCCGCAGCCCTCGACTCGCCCAGAGGACTGCAGTGACCTAACCTGTAAACACAACGAGTGTAATGTTTTACATTAAAATAGAACGGGTAACAACTGACCCAAAAGGTCTAATTGTCATCGCTGTATGATGTACCAGTGGGTAGTGGACGGATAATCTGGTGGATTTGCTAAAGCTTTCCATAAACTCCACTTAAAATCCCTAGACGAGTCGAGAGCATGAGCGATAATTACCTAAAAACATTCACTTTGTTTATGTTCTGTCCGTAGCACGTGCTTTGCCGTGTGACGTCATCGCGTCCAGTCTCGACTGACCTCTCGTGACCCTGCTCGCAAGCGTGGAAATGACGTCACGGAACCTGGCGTGTCGCCATATTGTTTTTTAGTGGAAGTCAAGGCGGACAAGCTATCGTCCGTCCGCAGATTCTCTACTAAAAAACAGTTTGCACCACCCACAGAGTCGGTTCTCAGGAAGGCGGCTCCGCTCCTTGTCGGCCCCTGACGCCGTAAAGTCGGGAAAGGAGTTGTCGGACTCCTGAGTAGATTCCTCCAGTCATGGATGAGGAATCCGTAACTGTACCCAAGCTATCCGGTGACCCGGATAAGCAGACTCCGACATCTGATGCTTTCCCGGAAGCATTATCACCTGTAACACAGGTGGACAATGACCTGATGGAGGTGGATGAAACCGCCGATCGGTCATTCGAGGACAAGTTGGCTTCATTCTCTTTGAATGAGCCAGAAAAGCCAGTTTCACCACTTCCTGACAAGGGATCTGGAGACGCTTCGAAGCCAGTCGAAGTAATGCAAAGTGCCACTTGATCCGACACTACCCAGGTAGACGGATCCAAGGACCGCCAAGAAATGGAGAGGGGACCCATTGAGGATAACCCTTTTCCAGCATATTACGATAGGAGGTATCTGTACGTCCATCCGGAACTACAGGTACAAAGTGTGGACTCCGAATGAAACCCAATTAAATTGGACCTTCGAGTATGCCAGGCTATCGAGGATGTGATGCACCCGCTCCAACTCGAGAGGACGCCACTGGAGTGGCTTACAGACTGGACCTGGTTCCAGCGAGGACTCATGGTGGATATATCCTTCCGGGAGTCAGTATACGCTGCAAACAGAGCCTGCGAGCTGGGAGCCTATCCCAAGCCCGATAAGTCTCAGTGGCACGTGACACATGAAAATGTCAACTGGGTGGGTTATGTCTCAGATTCCCGAGTCCAAACATATCCCCACCCGAGAACCGTCCAACATGACCTCCATACCATGAGGGAGTTCTGGGAGGCCGCTTCCAAGTTTGAGAAGTGGGACGATGGCTACTACATAGTAGAAGCCGAGATTACCCAGGTCAGGAACTCTTCCCTCCTAGAACTGGACCGCTACGCAGCTCTCCATATGATAATCCAACGTCGTATGGCAGCTGAAGATGAAGCTCGACATAAGACGAGAGTTGAGGAGACGGAATTGAAGGCAAGTGCTCCTCTGATCCCTGATTTGAGACTAGATGCTAGAGGATTGGATACTCCTAAATCCGACTCTAGTGTGACTACCGGAAAACCTGTCGATCCTGAAACCCCAAGCACCTCGGGTGAGGCTTCTTCATCTTGGAAGGCCGAACCTGAAGCTAGGGATCCGGACCCAGAAGACCAGCAAGTTTCCAAGAACAGGAGGTCTGCCTCACGTCGGCTTAAGAATCTGCCCGATTCTGTTAAAGCCGAACAGAAACCCAGTACATCGGGTGCTAGCAGTTCGGGTGCCGCCATGGAGGTGGACTCATCGGATGAGGATTCTTTAGACGAGTCCTCGGTAGAGTATGATGAGAAAAGTGTCCCATCTACTCAGACGAAAGCAGAGCGTTGGTCTAATTCTAAATCAGGTTTCGAGACACGTCTGGTAGAAACGCACTTTCACCATCACCCGGTTTACATCTGTGACCCGAGTTACCCCGGTAAGACACCAGAAGAAGGGACATGCAGAAGGTCTCGATACAGCTCACAAACGGATCATGGAGCTGCAACAGGAACTCATGAAAGAGTTTGATAGTTTGAGCACGGATGCTTGGACAAAGATCCATGTGAGGTTCTGAAGTCCAAGGATTCGAAACTAAGAGCGAAGATTGTCCTGACTCCAGGAAAGGGCAAACTGGACATGCACGAGAGCCTATGGCAGAAGTGCGAGGAGTCGGGCAAGGATGGTAAGAGAGCCAGGGAGAAACTTAGAAAAGACCAGAGCCGGGGTGGACCCGGTAATGGTCAGGGTAAACCCAGCTACCAGCCCAGGGCGGTAGATCGTTCCAGATCTCCCCTGGCATGTCACCCACACGAGCAGAGCCAGAGTACTCTTGTTTTCAAGAAACCTGGGACTGCCGGCTATGCGAGAGCAGCCGCTAAACCGGGGAAACTAGATAAAGATAGTTTCCCGTCAATGGACCCGAGAGCCAGACCCGAGAGCCAGACCTTGGTCATTGGAAAAGGGGGTCCCCTTGTACCCAAAATGGCCCCAGCACCTGCCGCTGCCGGATCCGCAGGTGTCGCATCTCCTCAGCAAATTTTGTCCACCGCTGAACAGGTACACATGTATCTGCAGATGGGGATGAAGCAAAACCTGCCACCCGGATACTGTGTCCCTATGGCACCTTCGGGTACGTCCGGAAGCCCAACATCAGGAAATGTCCTTCCCGTAGTAGCAACACCCCCCAAGAGTGTTGCACTACCTGTCAAACCAAAGGATGCGATTACCATTGAAACCGGTAATGCTGAAATCTGGTTTGAAAAGTCACACCAAGGGGAGGCTGATGTCCAGAAGGCCATCTATACCCACTGGGAGAAATGCGTGAAGGAGAGAGCTACAGAATTCCACCAGGGTCTTCTGAATGACACTCTTCTATGCATGAAGGAGGTGGGTGATGCTGAAAAGGAACGCCTGGAAGCCCAGATCCGAACCGAGGTCAAGGCTCGGGAGGAAGAAGCTGTAGCTGCAAAAGAACAGGCAGCTATGGATGTGCACGTCTTGGAAAAGCGCGTGAAAGAGGAGATTACTTGGAACAGGAATCTGAACACTAAGTTCATGAGGGTGTTCGGGGTCGATATAGATGAATGTAGACTTAGTATGTTCCCGGTCCCCCCATTTTTTTTACGACCAGACTTAGTGTTTGCAGAAGGTAGTTATACCTACCTCCTGATGATCATATATGAGTAACACTTAGCTTATTCTATGTGTTCCGGGTTCCTTTATAACCATAGTTAGTCGTATCAGGATATAGCATATCAAACCTATCTCCTGATGTATCTGTTTCGGATTGACATCACACTATATAATAATTCTGAATAGTATTTGTGCTGTTACGAATGCTGCCTGATGTAGATGTCGGTGCCTGTTTCCTGATATTACCTGTTCTACTTACCGGATGGACCTATTCACCAATATTGCTGTTACTTGTATTATATCTGCACTTCCGGATCTACCTTTTGGACTACTACCTTGTTACATATACCAAAAAAGGACTACTACTGGACTTCTACGAACTATAGCATGTCTAGAGGACTATGGGTAGCTGCCCTTGTCAACTTCCGTGTTTATATATTACTACATATAGGATTCAAAAGACTCTAGCACTTCCATCCCGTGGTTAGCTGACCACAAATTTTTCTACACCCACACCGGACCCCACATCGGATAAGCTTCTAGACAACGTACAATGATTGACCTTATTATGTATATATGTGCTCATGCAATTGTGTTTGACACCATTATAATGTTTATATAACTATCATTCATACCTGTATTAACTTAATGTTATAATTATCTTACGGGTTCATAAAATAAACGGATCTATCCTTACTTATGATAATGTTTAATACGATCCGATTTGTGTTATAATACACCAGAATGTCATATTTGTCTATTTATTACATATCATTGTATAATAATATTTGTCTGGTGCTGGTGATAGTTATTTAGATGCATGAGATTGTAATATATGTGTCTTTATCAAGACTAATTCCTTATTATGTTTGTTATAATAACGAACTTATCAATGGATTAATATGGGGTTCATTTAAAAAGTTGACAGATCCGTTACATATATCTGTTACTATCCACACTGTCAAATTGTATCGACTATCCTATTCATTACTCGTAACTATATAATACTATCAAATATGTTAAATATCTCTTATATGATACTTTAAAATTGTGGTTGTTATATCCAGAGGCGTAGGAACCAAATCTTGATTGGGGGGGCCCAGGGCCAAGCCCAGGGGGGCCCTGTCGCACCGGTCGTAATTCATCGGATAGAGTGGGCTGACACTTATTCATGGGTACATAAGATATATGTATTAAAATATCTTTGATGACTTTTGCCTGTGATTTTAAGCCCAGGCCCCCTTTTTCCATTGTGCTACCATATTTCTGAAAAATTTGGGGGAAATCTTTGCATTTTATCATGGGTCTTGACAAATATTGGGGGGGCCCAGACATATTCAGGCCCCATCTCCTCTGGGATTGAAGGGGCCCGGGCCTCCCTGGGCCCCCCTTTTCCTATGCCCCTGATATCTATGGTTATACCTCTATTATTAGGGCAAGACATAATGTAATGTTATCCCTATATAACATAAACTATAATAGTTATAACTCCTGCCTAATGTCTGGGGGAGTCGTGTAGAGGTATCATATTGTACCATATATCCAGGTGTCGTCTGGCGTGGCAGATGAGTCCAGTCACTGGGTGTTCCTAAGGTTCCGGATAGGTGGCAGCACCGATCCGGGCCTATGGGACATCTAGCGACAAACACCAGGGTCCCTACATAAAGACCAGGGCTCAGCCGCTACCATAATCTCCCGCATATAAGGCGCAGCTCGCATATAAGGCGCCCCCCAACTCACAGGGGGGGCTGTTTCGCATATAAGGCGCCCCCCTGAGGGGAGATTTTTGTCAATTTAGTACTGTTCTATAGTAAAAATACCCCCCCCCCTATAAGGCGCACCCCAAACTCAAGACAATTTACCTCCCACGTATAAGACCCAGCAGCATTTTGTTTGGCGAATAAGACGCGCCTTATACGCGGGAGATTACGGTACGTCAGAGGCCCTCCAGGCCTCCGAGCTTAAAGGTATTCTTTAAATAAGACTTGCTGACCTACCATCACTTTCCAGCAAGGCAGTGATTCAAGTGGCATACACTTGAATCACTGCCTTGCTTTTTCTTTCCTAATCGTAAGGCCCGAACCACCAAACTGGTATAACATAATTATGATACCTTCTGTCATATCCTCCATGCATAAACAATGCAACACCTGATGCATTTAGGTGCCTATACATGGGTAAAATTTGACACACGCGACAGAGGGGGTTATAAAATCCGACAAGCGTAACACAGCACCTTTAAAGATCCACGGACATGGGTGGAGACAGCAGATGTCATGAAACTTGAAAGTAGGGTACTGTTTCCCTTTAAATTTAACGAGATGTGTTTAAACGTGCCAGTACAATAGATTCTACCTCTTTGAGTCTTTTAATAGGGAGTGGTGGTTATTGCCATTTTTGGTTAGAAATTCTATGGATGTGCAAACGGTTTCATGCCTCCCCCCTCCCCCAAACACAGACATCCCACACCGCTTGAAATTTTATCTCTCCGAGCGGGTGCTGCATGGTACTTGACTGGGGGTATAAGTTGGCTTGCTTTTGCAACAACAAAACAAGGGGTCCATGGTTAGGAGATTATGTTAAGGATTCAATTGAAAATTTAGAATCTAAGATCTATGATCAAGAGGCCCATGTTAAGGATGCAATTGAGAGGATTCAATTTAGGATCTGTCATCTATGATCAAGATATTAGGGTTTCATATTTAAATTTGACGATCAATTCTGAGTTTAATATCAATTCTAAAAGCAGTTAAATTGCAGTGCGTTTCCCGGATTAGAAATTTATCCCATATTTTCGGCAAAGTAAACACAGCAAAGCTGTAATGCCGTGCATATTCATATCATGTTCTAAGAAGTATAGAATTGATTAACAACATTTTTAATATGATCTTAGATCAAAATTTTCAGAACAAATATTATTTTAATACGGAATCTAAAAGCCCTTCATATGTTGTGTGTTTTGCAATTTATTAATCTATAACATACTTTCAGGAAAGTAAACACAGCAATGCTGTAATGCCGTGCATATTCCTATTATGATCCAAGGAAAAAAGATCATTATATATGAACTCTATGGCCTTTGGAATGGACCTATACTTAAATATATGCTCTGATTGTGGTGCTTCCTCACTCTCCATGTAAAATCCTGTCCCATTGCTATAGTATGGAGTAAACCTATGCCTGGATTAAAATATGCAAATAAGGAATGTGTGTGAGGGTTTGGAGTAGTGTGGTGGTGGTATTGGTGGTGGTGGTGTCACAATGGTCACTAACATCCATCTGATAACTTTTGAAGATCAAAATTGACCATATATGGCCTGGATCCCTGTGATTCCTGAAACCAAGATGGCCGACACACAAGGAAAACAAAAGAATTAGGTGGTTGAGGTGTCCCAATGGTCACTAACATCTATCTGATAACTTTTGAAGATCAAAATTGACCACATATGACCTGGATCCCTGTGTTTCCTAAAACCAAGATGGCCGACACACATGGAAAACAACAAAATTGGGTAGTTGAGGTGTCCAAATGGTCACTAACCATAACATTTGAAGATCAAAATTGACCATATATGACCTGGATCCCTGTGTTTCCTAAAACAAAGATGTCCGACACACATGGAAAACAACAAAATTGGCTAGTTGAGGTCCCCCAATGGTCACTAACATCCATCTGATAATTTTTGAAGATTGAAGTTGACCATATATGGCCTGGATCCCTGTGTTTCCTAAAACTAACATCTATCTGATAACTTTTGAAGATCAAAATTGACCACATATGACCTGGATCCCTGTGTTTCCTAAAACAAAGATGGCCGACACACATGGAAAACAATAAAATTAGGTACTTGAGGTGTCCCAATGGTCACTAACATCCATCTGATAACTTTTGAAGATCAAAATTGACCATATATGACCTGGATCCCTGTGATTCCTGAAACCAAGATGGCCGACACACAAGGAAAACAAAAGAATTAGGTAGTTGAGGTCTTTCAATGGTCACTAACATCCATCTCATAACTTTTGAAGATCAAAATTGACCATATATGACCTGGATCCCTGTGATTCCTGAAACCAAGATGGCCGACACACAAGGAAAACAAAAGAATTAGGTAGTTGAGGTCTTTCAATGGTCACTAATATCCATCTGATAATTTTTGAAGATCAAAATTGACCACATATGACCTGGATCCTTGTGTTTCCGCAAACCAAGATGGCCGACACACATGGAAAACAACAAAATTGGGTAGTTGAGGTCCCCCAATGGTCACTAACATCCATCTGATAACTTTTGAAGATCGAAATTGACCATATATGGCCTGGATCCCTGTGTTTCCTAAAACAAAGATGGCCGACATATATGGAGAACAATAAAATTAGCTAGTTGAGGTGTCCCAATGGTCACTAACATCCATCTGATAACTTTTGAAGATTAAAATTGACAATATATGAGCTGGATCCCTGTGTTTCCTAAAACAAAGATGGCCGACACACATGGAAAACAATAAAATAGGCTAGTTGAGGTCTCCCAATGGTCACTAACATCCATCTGATAATTTTTGAAGATCAAAATTGACCATATATGGCCTGGATCCCTGTGTTTTCTAAAACAAAGATGGCCGACACATATTGAAAAAAATAGAATTAGGTAGTTGAGGTCTTTCAATGGTCACTAACATCCATCTCATAACTTTTGAAGATCAAAATTGACCATATATGACCTGGATCCCTGTGTTTCCTAAAACAAAGATGGCTGACACACATGGAAAACAATAAAATAGGCTAGTTGAGGTCTCCCAATGGTCACTAACATCCATCTGATAACTTTTGAAGATCAAAATTGACCACATATGACCTGGATCCCTGTGTTTCCGAAAACCAAGATGGCCGACACACATGGAAAACAATAAAATTAGGTACTTGAGGTGTCCCAATGGTCACTAACATCCATCTGATAACTTTTGAAGATCAAAGTAGGCCGACACACATGGAAAACAATAAAATAGGCTAGTTGAGGTCTCCCAATGGTCACTAACATCCATCTGATAATTTTTGAAGATCAAAATTGACCATATATGAGCTGGATCCCTTTGTTTCCTAAAACAAAGATGGCCGACACACATGGAAAACAACAAAATTGGGTAGTTGAGGTCCCCCAATGGTCACTAACATCCATCTGATAACTTTTGAAGATGTTTCCTAAAACAAAGATGGCCCACACACATGGAAAACAATAAAATAGGCTAGTTGAGGTCTCCCAATGGTCACTAACATCCATCTGATAATTTTTGAAGATCAAAGTTGACCATATATGGCCTGGATCCCTGTGTTTTCTAAAACAAAGATGGCCGACACATATTGAAAAAAATAGAATTAGGTAGTTGAGGTCTTTCAATGGTCACTAACATCCATCTCATAACTTTTGAAGATCAAAATTGACCATATATGAGCTGGATCCCTGTGTTTCCTAAAAAAAAGATGGCCGACACACATGGAAAACAACAAAATTGGGTAGTTAAGGTCCCCCAATGGTCACTAACATCCATCTGATAACTTTTGAAGATCGAAGTTGACCATATATGGCCTGGATCCCTGTGTTTCCTAAAACAAAGATGGCCGACATATATGGAGAACAATAAAATTAGCTAGTTGAGGTGTTCCAATGGTCACTAACATCCATCTGATAACTTTTGAAGATTAAAATTGACAATATATGAGCTGGATCCCTGTGTTTCCTAAAACAAAGATGGCCCACACACATGGAAAACAATAAAATAGGCTAGTTGAGGTCTCCCAATGGTCACTAACATCCATCTGATAATTTTTGAAGATCAAAGTTGACCATATATGGCCTGGATCCCTGTGTTTTCTAAAACAAAGATGGCCGACACATATTGAAAAAAATAGAATTAGGTAGTTGAGGTCTTTCAATGGTCACTAACATCCATCTGATAATTTTTGAAGATCAAAATTGACCACATATGACCTGGATCCTTGTGTTTCCGCAAACCAAGATGGCCGACACACATGGAAAACAACAAAATTGGGTAGTTGAGGTCCCCCAATGGTCACTAACATCCATCTGATAACTTTTGAAGATCGAAATTGACCATATATGGCCTGGATCCCTGTGTTTCCTAAAACAAAGATGGCCGACATATATGGAGAACAATAAAATTAGCTAGTTGAGGTGTCCCAATGGTCACTAACATCCATCTGATAACTTTTGAAGATTAAAATTGACAATATATGAGCTGGATCCCTGTGTTTCCTAAAACAAAGATGGCCGACACACATGGAAAACAATAAAATAGGCTAGTTGAGGTCTCCCAATGGTCACTAACATCCATCTGATAATTTTTGAAGATCAAAATTGACCATATATGGCCTGGATCCCTGTGTTTTCTAAAACAAAGATGGCCGACACATATTGAAAAAAATAGAATTAGGTAGTTGAGGTCTTTCAATGGTCACTAACATCCATCTCATAACTTTTGAAGATCAAAATTGACCATATATGACCTGGATCCCTGTGTTTCCTAAAACAAAGATGGCTGACACACATGGAAAACAATAAAATAGGCTAGTTGAGGTCTCCCAATGGTCACTAACATCCATCTGATAACTTTTGAAGATCAAAATTGACCACATATGACCTGGATCCCTGTGTTTCCGAAAACCAAGATGGCCGACACACATGGAAAACAATAAAATTAGGTACTTGAGGTGTCCCAATGGTCACTAACATCCATCTGATAACTTTTGAAGATCAAAGTAGGCCGACACACATGGAAAACAATAAAATAGGCTAGTTGAGGTCTCCCAATGGTCACTAACATCCATCTGATAATTTTTGAAGATCAAAATTGACCATATATGAGCTGGATCCCTTTGTTTCCTAAAACAAAGATGGCCGACACACATGGAAAACAACAAAATTGGGTAGTTAAGGTCCCCCAATGGTCACTAACATCCATCTGATAACTTTTGAAGATCGAAGTTGACCATATATGGCCTGGATCCCTGTGTTTCCTAAAACAAAGATGGCCGACATATATGGAGAACAATAAAATTTGCTAGTTAAGGTGTCCCAATGGTCATTAACATCCATCTGATAACTTTTGAAGATTAAAATTGACAATATATGAGCTGGATCCCTGTGTTCCCTAAAACAAAGATGGCCCACACACATGGCAAACAATAAAATTGGGTAGTTGAGGTGTCCCAATGGTCACTAACATCCATCTGATAACTTTTTAAGATCAAAATTGACCATATATGGCCTGGATCCCTGTGTTTCCGAAAACAAAGATGGCCGACACACATGGAAAACAACAAAATTGGCTAGTTGAGATCCCCCAATGGTCACTAACATCCATCTGATAACTTTTGAAGATCGAAGTTGACCAAATATGGCCTGGATCCCTGTGTTTTCTAAAACAAAGATGGCCGACACATATTGAAAAAAATAGAATTAGGTAGTTGAGGTCTTTCAATGGTCACTAACATCCATCTCATAACTTTTGAAGATCAAAATTGACCATATATGACCTGGATCCCTGTGATTCCTGAAACCAAGATGGCCGACACACAAGGAAAACAAAAGAATTAGGTAGTTGAGGTCTTTCAATGGTCACATCTTTAGGAAACATCTTCATCTGATAACTTTTGAAGATTAAAATTGACAATATATGAGCTGGATCCCTGTGTTTCCTAAAACAAAGATGGCCCACACACATGGAAAACAATAAAATAGGCTAGTTGAGGTCTCCCAATGGTCACTAACATCCATCTGATAATTTTTGAAGATCAAAGTTGACCATATATGGCCTGGATCCCTGTGTTTTCTAAAACAAAGATGGCCGACACATATTGAAAAAAATAGAATTAGGTAGTTGAGGTCTTTCAATGGTCACTAACATCCATCTGATAACTTTTGAAGATCAAAATTGACCATATATGAGCTGGATCCCTGTGTTTCCTAAAAAAAAGATGGCCGACACACATGGAAAACAACAAAATTGGGTAGTTAAGGTCCCCCAATGGTCACTAACATCCATCTGATAACTTTTGAAGATCGAAGTTGACCATATATGGCCTGGATCCCTGTGTTTCCTAAAACAAAGATGGCCGACATATATGGAGAACAATAAAATTAGCTAGTTGAGGTGTCCCAATGGTCACTAACATCCATCTGATAACTTTTGAAGATTAAAATTGACAATATATGGCCTGGATCCCTGTGTTTCCTAAAACAAAGATGGCCGACACACATGGCAAACAATAAAATTGGGTAGTTGAGGTGTCCCAATGGTCACTAACATCCATCTGATAACTTTTTAAGATCAAAATTGACCATATATGGCCTGGATCCCTGTGTTTCCGAAAACCAAGATGTTGACACACATGGAAAACAGTCCCAAGACTCCAAATAATCCAATGCCATGCCACTTAAAACTCCTAAAAAAGTGCATCATACTTATGTGTACATGTATACATAAATATACATGTAGGTGGCCTTTAGTGGGTTAATAGTCAGTGGTGCTGAGAAATGCACCACCAGCAGAAGAGAACCACATGGTGCTGGGGGAGGTGGTGCCAGGCAGGTATGGGGCCACCCCAGGAGCACAGCCACCACCACCATTCAGAGGTGGGTGGGGGGGGGGGGGGCTATATATACTATATACCATGGCTCTGCCTGAGGTGTCCAGGGCTACCACCACTCTGTCCCCAGGGTCTACAATAACAGGTCCACCAACACCACCACTTCTATGCTTGACTGATTTGCAGATTTTAATCCAGGTATAGGCATACTCAATACTGTACCTATGAGACAGGATTATACATTGAGAGCGAGGAAGCACCACTATGAGGGCTTGTATTTAAGAATGGGTCCCCTCCTATAGCCGTTCATTCCTAAGAATGAACGGCAAAAAGGAGAGAAAAAAACTATCCCCAACCTATGTTGGTAAGGAAAAAAATTAAAAGTTGGCATCCTGCCCTAAACAAAATCAACCGGAAAACGTGTGTATAAGTCGCACCCTCCTGCAAGATATGTCCCTTTTTGAGGAAGCTATATGTAAGCCGCTGCAAAGGTCCAAAATGGTATCCTTTCCTTTTCCAAGTTTACATATGTATAACCTACGCATAATCTGCACCCTAACTCCTTGGAGACCCTACAAGCCGCACTAGACCTCTGAAATTGTCTGTAAGCTGTGGACGTTGTACAGTTTTATGAAACCTCAGTCATTGGATCTGGATGGATGAATCACAAAAGTGACCCTGACAGGAGGCAATCCACAAATGACGTCATGCTGGAGGGGGGGGGGGGGGTCAGGCCCAGCATGACAGGATTAATTCTCCATATACCTTCAGCATTGTAAAATTGTCCAAAAATATGACGAGGAGGTAAAAAATGGTCAAATTTGCCATGACGTCATTTATGGATAACTCCCAGTCCTTAGAAAAAGTGAGAACTTTTTGTATGTCATGTATGTAAAATGGTCGTGATAGATTTTGCTTTCTATTTACACACATAAAATAAAATCCAATCTCCATAATTTTCCTGTATATATTAAGCTGCATCTTACGAGTATGCGAAACTGAGGCCTCCTGCGCCTTATAGTGTCAGCCCAAAGAAAGAGTATCTTAAGGCCACACCAAAAAAATAAGATGGTCTACAGATTTTTGTTTTGAAAAAAATGGTGCGAGCGAGCAATTTTTTTTTTTTTTTTTTTTTTAATTTTTTTGGCATCCAATGGATTCCTTGCTAGAAAAATGAGGCGAGCGAAAAAAGTTTTATTTAAAAAAAACATTTTGCCAAACATCACAAAGCGAATTTGTAGAAAGTGAAGCAAGCGAAATCCGTAGACGAGAAAATTTGTATTTTCGAAAATATGGAGAGGGAAATCCGTAGACCAACTCATTATTTTGGTGTGGCCTAAGACACCTTTTTCCCCCATAGAATAGTACTTAAACCTAAAAAATCCCAGAAGCACCTGCAGAGCCCCGAGCAAAGCATCCACACCGGTGGGTGGCTGCCACCACCTATGGCTGCTGCTGTTTTAACTACTTTTACCTAGGTGTACCATATCGGTCCACGGGTAGGTGGTCCTTTACGTTTTTTCTGGCGGCCAGAGGTAAAGAAAAAAAAATTGATTTGGAGGCCAAAAAATCCCAGCAGCCAGAGGCAAAAAAAAGGAGAAAAAGTTCACCCACATTGCCTCAAAAATGCTCTTTTCTGGCTATCAAAGCCACCTTTTGACAATCAAACCTTTTGGGTAAGTAAATGTAGAGAATTATTAGGAGTTTGCACATGAACATGGACTTTTTTTTTATATCTTTTTACCAAAAATCTTGAAAATTCCCAGCGGCCAGAGGGAAAAAAATAAAAATATTTTTTTTTTTTATCTTGCTAAAAATCCCAGCGGTGGATCCGTAGTCCAAGAAATTATAATTAAATGGCCTTACACACCTTTTTTCTTTCAACTCATCTGAAATACCGTATTCGATCTAATAAGCGCCCCTCCCCTTTTTTGAGCCTTAAACAGACCAGAGAAAAGGCATAATTTTCACGAATTTGGAGGCAGTTAAACTCTATTACTAAACTGCCATGATAATTATTTTTAAGTACCCTGAGAGTTTATTAGGTTGAATATGGTATGTGGGATGCACGTTATACAAGAGAGATTACGGTATTTGTAAATCAATGAGACAAAAGGCCTCGGTTGGTATTTGCATATCTTTACTATATAAGTGACTCTATACAATGGGGTAACAGCTATAACATACATATATCACTTAGGATTGAAGATACACATCAACAGACTGGGCGTCCTCTTGAACCCAACTTGACTACTGGAGTTGAAATCCATGGGATAATAGATATACAATACCTAGTTGTAACCGCGATAAAACCAGCCATCTGATGGTGCTCAAGTAGGGGGAGCCAGGCGCTCACCAAACCACTGGTACTACCGCGACTGAAACACTCCAAAAATATTTACACTCTTTCAAAACCTGACTACCAGTCAAATATCTATAGTATTATCAATCACTATCCTTTTGAACGGTTTCAAATTATTTAACTCGAGGCAGGTGGTTACCAGATAAAACAACACATGCTTCGCCTTAAATTCTTCTCAAAATGTTTTCCCTTTGAATCCACTTAAAGCACAGGCCACCTCCACTTAAATACAAATACATTCAAACATGTACCAATAGTATATAACACAGTCAACATTTACAGGTGCTTCATGGGAGGCCTACTCCTCACCTCCCACATTGATACATAATATTTACCAACATTTTATTTTATTACACACTTATGAAAGTTGTGATTCATATAAGACAGAGAAACAACTCCATCCAGATTCAACACAAGAAAAAAACCTCATTCGATGTCTTCGTCAGACAGTGTAATGATAATGACAATAATCTCCACCTGTTCTAAATATCCATAATTTTCATGAATTTATTCGAGGCAGCACGGTATATTATTTTGTCCTATGCTAGAATCTGATCGCTAGCCGCAGGGAAGTCATGGAAACTGTCTGATACGGGGTGAGGGGGGAGAGTTTGGAGGACTTCCGCCCGGCTAGAGAGATATCGTGAGTAGTAATTGTACTTTATATATGGTCTATCCAATCTCTGGTTATCAGTGATCATGATAATGATTATCTTCATCACCATTCTAATTATCACCAGCATGGCTAGTTCAATAGCTATTTCATAATGTGGCAGGGTGAATTTTATCATGGCTAACATGTGTGCACTCAGTTTGTCGATATATAAATATGTTATCGCTCTAAAAATAGTTTACCCAAGCAGACATGCTTTTCGCAACAGAAGAGTGGAACATTGACCACTGCAGCATTCCGAAGCTTTCTTAATACAATGAATTATTACAGACATTTTTACAGGCATACTATACACTGTACATGATGGGTGGTGGCAACATTGCTTTGAAATGTACAGATGAAAATAGCAGAAATAGTGCATGGCAAAAATCCTGGTACCTTTCTTACTTGTTGAACTGTACAGACAATACAGAGTATAATCAGTCTACAATTGAATAAAACACACCCTGACCAAAATGCAGGAGAAAATAAGGTGTAAAACGACAACTCTAACATTGTGCGAAATAATGACAATGATTGAGATTATAATGTTGCAAACTGGTAAGTTCTATTCTTAAAGATACACGATAATAATTATTTGACTATAGACCAAAGAGTATAATTCAATATATTGTACTTAGAAATTTGTTTGAAATAATGTCAGGGAATCAAGCAAAAGCATATGTACTTAGCCATAACTATATGTAATTTACATAAATTTTAGAAAAATGCATTTATCAATCCATATTAAGCACCTATTGACAGGGAAAATGCAGGCAATACGTTCAAAAGAGGAGTCAGCAGATCTTTAATAAGCTCAGTTCATATTTTCATGCAAGATTTTATACACAAAGTGCTGGAAATAGAATGTGTAAAACTGAAACAATCTCTTGAAATATTGAGGGTAAATGATGACACATGTTGTATGGAGTTAAGCATGATTCAAAATTAAATCATTATAACAAATGTTATCACAATAAACACCTGTGTGTGGTTCAGAAAGTATCCCATTTGGACAAACCAAACGATTATATTTGGAAAAACGAGGTGAAAGATATTTTAACGCGCAACATTCTAAACACTACGCATATAGAGAAATCAACAACAGGGGACATTATGAATGTACCCCAACGTTAGGAAAATTCAATACAGAGAAAAATAAAACACCTATCAACACTGCCACTCTAACGTTTGTCCAAATTACCCTAATGCTCGGTGTTTACAGAAATGACTTAGATACAAGAACATGGCACGAACACTTAACACGAAATCGTGAGTGGAGATGGCAATTCTATGAAAGATGGAACTATAATAATTATGATAATCAACCCATTGCAAGGCTTCATCTCTGAAAAGAAGACAAAAACTATGGCTAAATACAAGTACATTTAGAAACAAAATATTAGGGAGATTCTGGACCTGCAAATGTTATTCTGATGGTAGGCTACTAATTTGGTTGTTTCCATGATATAGCGGTAGCAGGATCATCAAGCATAATCAACAAAGGCCCTGCCATACATTATATACACATAATTATAATAATCCACATAGACTTGGGTACAGCAAAAAGTGAAGACGATGCTCGTCTAAACTACACGCTTGCCGTTAACCGAAATTAATCGCAGAAGGAATCTATACAACTTATTTTGACAAATTTATTTCCCCCCTATGATATTCATGGTACAAATGATTCGAATCAAACTGGGGCTGGACTACCCAGTAATAGAATGGATTCTGCTGATGACATCGAATACATATTGTGGATATCATTGTTTATATCAAGGCATGCAGTGGAAACATTTGTTTCTGGAGGTATAAATTTTCCTATGAAGTGCATAGTCTAGGCATATCATTACTTACCATCAATAATTTATAATCCTAAACATTAAAAGTCTATTGTATTTTGCAAGCAACCTATGTTCAAGGACTATATTTGTTTAAAACTATTCAATTAATCATTGTCTGTATTTAATAACTCAATTTCAAATTTAAACTCAATTCGAACAACTATGTTAATATAAAGGGTGGGATTCAAGGAGATCACATCGTTATGATACACAAATGCTAATGATAACATAGTTCATCTTCATATTTTTGTATTGTAGTATCCCCTTTTTCCCAGATACTGGTTATTACGGTTGAGATAAATGTTACTTAATATAATATCAGAAATACAGTCTGGCTACCAACAGAAACACACCTACATACACGATTCACCCCGAAATAGTCCTTGGGTTTCCCAAAGAGATTGCACTTTCTTTCTGACGTTGACAAAAGAATGAAGTTCTGCGTAATCATTTCTTGCGGCAGCTCAATTTCGCACCCATAGCAAATTAAGCTTTATACCAACTTCGACATGAATATCAACTTGTACTAGCATCTACCATGTAGTCTCAATGTACTAGAGTATCCACATATTGTTGTGTGATTTGTCCAAATACCACAGATTGCTTTTTTTGTACTGTTTTGTGTACATAAATAAATATAGTCTATGAATGTATACACACATCTAACCCTCTTACCACAGCATGCTCCCTCAATGTATCATGTTTATTAGTTGTGCTGCCGACCCTGTGAGACTGTATCAGCCCTGTAAGGTCGGCATGAGGCAGGAATACAGGACTGTTAAGTCACGTAGCAGTGCTGTATCCATGAATCACAGCAACAATAGGACACAGTGCATTGAAACAGTATGCAGTATTGGGTTGGTAGTATCTACTAATATCTCTAACATCCTATGGATCCTCATCCTGTGTTACCTCTTGCGCTTTTTTAACGGGCGTGTCTTGTTGCTTTTGACGATGCAGGCAGCGTTAGTGACGGCAGGCGTGGGTGCTTCCGGGGGTGGTGGTGTTGTCTCGACACTTGGGGCTGGAGGAGCAGGAGGGCTTGATTTTTCGGGCTTTGAGGTTGACGCTTCTGTCGCTTGTCGGTCCAATTCCAACATGGCCTCCTGGATTGCTGCTTCCAAACTCGTATTCATTTTTCGTCCACTATAAATAAATCCATGTTAACAAAAAAAGAAATGTCATTTATGAATATGTTGTCATGCAGGATTTCTTTTATTTTTCGTTATTCAATTTTATATCTTTCTATAAAGCCATTTAATTATGATAACTTGTATTATGGATATTTTGGGTCAAGAATTTTGCCGCCAGAGAAAAAAAAAGTACCCAAATTGAGGCCAGAAATCCCATCGGCCAGAGGGGGGGGGGCATATAGTCACGTTTTGGACAACAAATATACCTTTTGGCCAACAAAAGGTACATTTTTGACAATTATTTGTCGGATAATAACGTGCATGCTTGATTTTTGTTCATCTCCAAGGACTTTTTTTTTCATTTTTTTTTTACCGCTGAATGTTGAAAAATCCCGTCGGCCAGAGGTAAAAAAACAAACAAGTAAGACATTAGGGGGTCTGTCCAATTGTAAACAATTGGGGGAGATGATAGCTGTGTTACTTATATAATATATGTGGCCTCATGAAACTAATTGTTTTGCCTCATGTCACTAAGGCCCATGTCACATGTCGATTTTAAGAAATGGCCATGTCACTATGTCGAATTTAGTGGTCCATACCCATAAGCAATTCAAGCCACAGTTTCCTATCAGAATAGGACCCAGTTTGCCATGAGAATAGGCACATGCAGTGAGCCTGCAGTGAGGACAGTGAGGTGGCACCATCTAGTGAGTATTGAAGAAGTCCCACCAAGCCCTATCTGCACACTACCTATTGCAAAAACAGTCAACTAAATTCAACACATTGGATCAAAGAGAGAAAAATCTTTTCAACCAATCACAGTACAGCAATAATTGAAATTGCCAAAAATCTCATCGGGGGATGCATAATCCAAGTTATCATAATCAAATGGCCTAGTCTTGTGAAAAAAATCTGAGAATCTTTGCTGATGTTGATAGAGAAGCTATTTTTCATGAACTATGGGGAGAAGAGGTGCTGCAAACATACCGGCGGTACTTTTGGCGATCATGGTGATGCGCTTCCAGACCTTCAGACAAAGTTTTCAGTGCATCCGGCTCCACTTGGGTGAAACTGTGATCTCCAAACCAGCGAACCCACATCTTCAAAAATGATAGTTGTTGTATATTTCAAGGTACCTTTAAGGATATTTTCAACTATGCTGTTGAGACACTTTCCATAGGATTGTAGACCCATAAGTATATTTCAAGGTACCTTTAAGGAAATTTTCAACTATGCTGTTGAGACACTTTCCACAGGGTTGTAGACCTGTCCCTTGAACCATTTTACCATCATATATATTCAAATTACCGGATATATCCCAAAAAGCTAAAGCCTGATTTCACCTGAAATAAGTAAGCCACAAATTATTTTACTTACCTTTCCCTCTAGACTTTTATGGTGGTTGCCTTTCACAGCTGACTCAGCAACAACCTTTCCTGGCCAAGAAGGGAAGCCTCGAATTGGACCCCAGACCACATCACCAATGTCAAAGCTTCTCGGGCATCCAGGCTTTGGCAGCTCATCACTCGAGTCAGCAGATTCATCTAGGGAAAAGAGACACCGATATACAGAGGGGTATGTGACCAGTTGACAAAAATGTTTTTACATAGAAGGATCAATGCTGAATCACAACTCAGCTTTATGTATATAAGTGATTCATTTAATTGCTGCATTTACTACCGTAATCTCCCGCGTATAAGGCGCAGCCTGCATATAAGGCGCACCATGAGTTTTGGAAAATTCTCAAAAAAATGAAAAATTCATAACTTTGGTTCTACTGAATGAATTTTCAAAATTCAAAGACCTATGTGTAACTTGGGCCCCATGGACCCCCCTGGGTCCCCATATATCCTGTTATGGCTAAGGGGGCATGTAACATGTCAAAAGAAAGGTCTTGCAGTCCCCCTTGTGGATGCAATTAGCACTAAAACCCCCCATATAAGACGCGCCTTATACGCGGGCGATTACGGTAATCAATGCCCTTCTGAAACAGCAAAGGTATTGTGAGCATTAAGGTAAGGCCACACCAAAAAAATAAGTTGGTCTACGGATTTTCTTTTTGAAAAAATGGTGCGAGCGAGTGAAATTTTTTTTCTAATTTTTTGTTGTCCAATGGATTTCCTCCTTGAAAAATGAGGCGCGAGCAAAATATTTATTTTTTAAAAAATTTTGCCAATCACTACAAAGAGAAAACTCTCAGAAAGTGAGACAAGCGAAATCCGTAGACAAGATTTTTTTCAAAGAAAAAAAAAATTCCATTCTTAAAAATATGAACAGGGAAATCCATAGACCAACTTATTTTTTTTGGTGTGGCCTAAGTAGCTTCATTTCATCTAGATACTAGTGTACTTCTTTGTGTATAGGCTGCGGCTTATAAATTCGCGAATAGAGGCCTCCTGTACCTTATAGAAAGTCTTAAACTCAGGATGTCTCTTATAGGCAGGGTATATTTATTATAGATTTATTATAGACTAGTGGCTTCGCCACTAGATTTTGGTGCAATAGTATTTATGGGAAGCTATAGATGAAAGATCACCCCCACCCCTCATACCCCCAGCTAGGAAACGAGCTTCAGCTGCTCTATGCTGCCCCCTGGTGTCTTACAATACAAGCGCTTATCTTAGCGGCGCTTAACTTAGCAACGATAGCATAGCAACATCAAACAATTTAGGTCTACCACTCTCCCAGCAGATACTCTCCGAGGTCAAAGAGGTTTTAGTTAATTTCTCTGGGACTACTGGGCCGAATTTAATGTATAACCTATCAAATTAAAGCTCTCAATACGTGTATTATGGTTTTTCACCCATTCACAGTTTCCTTGATTAGTTTTACCAGGCTGAACACAAATTTCTTTGAATGGGGATCCAAGATGGCAGAAAAAATAGCTATGACGATTTAGAATATTATGTAAAATGCTATTTGCTTTTATTTGCTATTGAATCCCACTTTTTGGTTGATACAGGGAAGTTATTTTGCATAGGGGTGTCACAAAATATTAAAACCCTTGATATTTTGGGGGAAAAAAATCGAGTTAACTTTGAAAAAAGTACATACTCTTATCTAGCCTCTTTTGGTTTATCTGCAGGGATGTAAGTCAGGAATGGGCAAAAATCAGGAAGCCATACATTTACTTGATATAAAAGCTTTCTATTCTTCCAAACAACCCTCTTTACCACTTGTATATGGAAAATAAACATCAGTCAAAAATTTCAGAAATCAGGAAATCCTGATAAAACCTGAAGACTTACATCCCTGTATCTGTTCCTGGCAAGCACTCAAGTTTATTTCAATGGGCTAGGGACCAGCGACGAA
The DNA here is from genome assembly GCA_949317995.1 of Acholoe squamosa. Lineage (NCBI taxonomy): Eukaryota > Metazoa > Annelida > Polychaeta > Phyllodocida > Polynoidae > Acholoe > Acholoe squamosa. The sequence goes on from OX439048.1 coordinate 23,524,666, forward strand.
GCAACCCCTTTTTTATATATAGGGTAAACAGTAGTAAATTGGCCAAAATCCAGACCCACCTACGCCTTATAGCTAATTTTTGAACTATTATATGCAAACTGTACCTTATACCCGAGGTAATATGGTTAGTATCGTATACATTCCTTAAGGGTTCTATTTAGCAAAGATCACTCACAAGATATAGTTCACAAATCATACAGATATAACCCGTTTTTGACTGCACTGTTTTAGGAGAATTAAACTCACCTTCCAAGTCATGGTTGTCGTTATCCTCTGCATCGTCCTGCTCTGTCAGATCCTGAAGACCCTGTTCAGCCGCAGGTGGTTCAGACTGAACATCGCTGTCAGCGTCAGTCATCCCATCCTGAAGAATATGGTTCTCCATAATCTCACTGTCTGTGGCCACATGAGAAGACTTGTCATCTGGGTCATCCACCTCATTGCCTTCTTCCAGCTGCTGTTCTGGCACTTCCTCAGCTAGACTCTCCTCCTCAGTGTATGCAAGAGGTGTTTCAGCATCAGCATCCTCTATTGTGTTGGCTTCATCTGTGTTCTCATCAGTCTGCTGATCCAGCGTCATTTCGCTTGGGCATGTGTCCTCTTCATCGCCTTGGTACTCCACAATGTTATCATCTGCATCACTAGCAATGTCACTCATGTTGTCCGTGTCTTCACCGATGTCATCGTCAGCGGTGTCGAGTTCTTCATCCTCCGCCACATGGTCCATCTCTGTGAGTGGTTCCTCATCGGTCATGGTGGCGGTGGAGGCCATGTTTGTGCCCATAAGGACTTCATCATTATCGGACTGACACAAACTGGCATCCATGTCTTCCTCCGGGTTCTCCAGGCACCCATCCTCGTCAGTATTAGTTCCAATGCTGTTCATGCTGATGTGATGTTCAGGGATGACGTCGTTCTCAGATGCATCCCCCTGCAGTGAGCTAATTTCATCCAGATTGTCGTCGTGATTCTCAGCAGCACTGTTCTCAAAGGTCAAGGCCCTTGCAACTGGAGACCTTGAAGTTGGAGACGGTGGCGGGCTGGTTTCTGTCTGTTTAGAACCACTGATTCTTCTTACATGGTTTCTGGGCTTCCTGACGGCATACTTCCTGAGTGGAGGCTCGATGCGGTGGGCGCTGTCATCATCACCAAACACATCTTGACTGGTGACAACGGCTGTCACAGCCTGCGTCAAATTAGCTGGGTTTGGGATTGGGGTGTCGGCCGGTGATGCTATCTTGTAATCATCGTCAGGACTGGACCAGGAGCCTGCTCTGCCGTTGGGTGGTATCGATCTGTTATGCTGGTTGGTGTCCAACTTTGAAGGGGACTGTTCAGGTTCCAAAGCTAGCTTTTTACTGAACTGATTGGTAGTGTCAGTGGTGTCACAGGTTGAAGAGGGAACCTTCATGCCGGCTCCTATTTCAGGGGTCGATTCGTCATGTTGTGATGAGCTAGAAGCTATGTCCGGATGATCCTGAATGTCAGATTCCGCTTCCTCTGTTACCCGTGAGCTACCTTCAGAACCCCTCAGCTTCTCCAGGTTCTCCTGTTGTTCAGTCATTAGTTGAGCTATACCCTCTGCCCCTGTAGTCACACCCATCCCTTGTTGGTTCATCATCTGCTGCAGCATCTGCTGGTTTTGCAGCAACAGGGGACCTACCTGCCTCAGCATCTGCTGTTGAACATGTGGCTGGAGAGTGTTGAGACTCTGCTGGAGAGTGGCCAGGTTCTGAACACCTACCAGGTTAGGCATGGACTGTAGGCTCTGTAGAAGGGCAGGGTTCAGGTTGTTCAGCACAGGGGACATGTTCATGGCTTGCATCATGTTGAGTTGACTTTGCAGCTGACAGTTGACCTCTGTTTGACCTTGAATGGGACTGAGCTGCTGACCCAGGTTCATCTGAGCTTGAGATGCTGCCATTGTGAAGGCGGCTGACAGTTCTTGGTTTTGTAACATTTGTGCATTGAATTGTGGGTTTTGCATGGCAAGAGATAAATACATCAACTGTTGCTGGTTCATGCCCCCCTCTGGCATTTGCCCGACAAGCTGACTCAACACTGGGTTGACGACCTGCAGCAGGGGTGTCTGCATGCCTGGCAGCATCACCATGGGTGAAGTTTGATTCGGAACTTGCAGGTTTTGAGCAGCTTGCAGCATACTGGCAATGGTTGGTGTACTTGATTTGCGCGTTCTCTCTCTCCGCCTTTTAGGTTTTGGCTCCGTTGATGGCCAAGCTGCCCGTGGAGAGGTCTGCGTAGGTGGCGGTAGAGCAATGTTGGTGTTCAGATCTGTCTGCACATGGAGCTGATCAGGAGTGTTAGAGATGGAACCATTGGGCATCTTGTTTTTCCCTGAAGGCGTCCTTTTCCTCTCACTACTGGGGGTCTTCTCAGAATGCACATTTTCATCAATAGCCTGTTTAAGTTGTGGTGATGTCTGAATGGTATCAGAGGGTGTAGATTGCTCCTCTTTATGTTTGTCAGTTGTCTCCTCTTCCTGTGCAGGTGCTTCATGTTCCGATTCCTGATTCTTTAGGAGTCTACGAACCACAGGCATCTGAGCTGGAACCAGACTGACTTTTGCTTGTTTTTCCAGTGTCACCTCTGGTGACTGTAGTGCACCTTGGGCAGACCCAACAGGGTTAGAGACTTGTAGTGAGTTCTGTTGAAGTGCGGAGTTCCCACCCAGAATATGCATCAACCGTGGATTATTCAGCTGTCCTGTAGGTGGAACTGGTGAGACAGCACTGGTACCAGTGGTGATTTGGCTGGCTGGTGACAATGACGGGGGCATGGCGCCCGCGATGTTCATGTTCGCTGTTGGTAAAGCTGGATTAGTTAACCCTCGTGGAGTACCTGCCAGGGCATTAGGGTTCATAGCTGCCCCGGCAGCTGGCCCGTTTGGGTCCATCGTGCCATCGACTGAGTTAGATAGAGCCATGGTGCTGCCATACATCTGGTTCTGTGTCATCATAGTGTCCCCTGGGTGTGGTTGCGGAGGCTGCCCACGGTAGCCATCCATCATTTGCTCCATACCAGGTGTCAGTGGCATCTCAGTGGCAGCTCCACCATTGGAACACCGGCTTGTACTCTGCCGGGAAAGGACTGATCCGTCAGATGAAGTTGACGATTTCCGCCGCTTTACTGGCCATGTGCCATCAGGGTTCCTGCCCATAGCCTCTTGTGCTGTTGCAGCAGCATGTGCTGCCACAATGGCATTCTGAGCAGCCTCAAGTCCCGATATCATATCCTGTACCTTCTCTATGGGCGTCTGTTCCTTGAGAGAACACTGCTGCATCTCTCCATGAGCAGTAGGTGGTACCTGCCGGCTCGGTACTTGTCTTTGGTTCATGAACCCCGGATTCATGTTAGGAGGAAAGCTAGTATGAGGTAAATGCCCTGGGGGAGACATCATAACGGCTCCTCGAGGATTCATCTGTCGCTCACCTGGAGACAACTGGCCGTGGAACATGGCTGCTTGGGCATTGTTTGGCATGCTACCTGCCATGATGGACATAGCAGCTTCATTCTTCATCATGCTCATTTGCTGATGGTGCTCTTGTTGCTGGTGTTGTTGTTGGTGATGTTGTTGCTGTTGTAAATGTTGTTGCTGATGATGTTGTTGATGTTGTGGGTGGTGGTGATGATGAGGCTGCTGCTGCATGTGATGATATGGAGGTTCTGGTGTATCACCGACATGACGGGCATTTTCCTGAGAATGTGTCGATGACGGCGATCTGAATTCCCTTAACTGCGGGTGCTGTTGAGATGTCAGCTGGGGTGACTTTGCCGTATTTTCTGCAGGTAGAGTGGGCTTTTGCTGTTTTCCCCCTTGTGCCCGGGCAGCAGCAGAGAGCAAACTGCTAGCAGGGAAGCTGCTTGAACTGCGGGGATTCAGCACTGTGTGCAGGTTAAGGCTGGTTATCTGTGGACTGCCTCGGCCTTCATCTTTCGGCACCTTTTCCTTTCCGGCTGACAGTGTGGCTGTAACCGGATCCATCATGTCCAGGGCTCGGGGGAAGGAACTACCACTAGCCATCATATGCAGCTGTTTCTGCAGCTCTAATTGCTGCACCTGCCGCGGTGAGAGGTGGGTCGGGCCACCCTTGGAGGATGGACCTTGGAAAGGCATCGGTGTTGAACTGGTTGAGGAACAGCCTGGAGAAGTCTGACTGCATGGTCTACCTGGACTAGACAATGGGGTCAATTTCCCTGTTGGAGTTGCACTTTTAGTAGAAAGTGATGAAATAGAGGGTGAAGGACTCAGTTGGCTGCCTGCACTCCCCCCATACTCCCCTGCGCCCTCCGTTTGGCTGTCTGTCTTATTCAGAGAATTAGCTACCAGTGCCGACTGATGGGCTAAGAAGGTAGAGGGGTTCTCAAAGAAGGAGGGTACACCTGCCATAAGCCTGTTATCGGGATGCATTTGACGAACATCAACATTTGGACATGGAGAACTTCGATCCAATATGTGGTTAGATTTGCGTTTATTGTTGCGTTTCGTCAAAGGTTTCTTACGACCCATTTTCTGCATTTCTGCCCAGCTCTCCATGGTTGGTAAACCTGGGATTTGTAGACTGAGATCGGTGGGAGGCCCTGCCTGCTCCTCCGTTGATAGTTCTCCTGGGAAATTGTGCTTTCCATGGGCTGGGTGTTTTATTGTGTGGTTGATTTGGGGGTCAGTCTTTGCACTCAATGCCATATGTACATCCATGGGCATGTAGCGGCGGCCTGCATGGCGACCGGTTTGATTATTAAAAGGATGTTCAGACATGCGCTGCTTTTCATATGGATGATGGTTTTGGGCAGAATCACTCAGTGATCGATGGAAGTGATTTGGCAAGTCATTTTCACCTGGGACTGTTGGGGAGTAGCCATCAGATTGAGCCCGTGGTCGCTGCTTGTTCCAACTTGCAGAGAAATTACAAGAGCCTGCACGATCCTGATTACGCAAGGCAGCCTGTACTTTCTGAGCTATTGATTTCAGGTCAGGTTTTCTGTCTATACCCTGGCGGTCACCTGAAAACTCACTATCAGTGTCTTGTGGTTTTAACTCTGCAGTTTCACATTTTTCCTCTTTTATTACCCTATCGATGTGAGAATGTTTTTGTTCAGAGCTATTGAATTTATGGGCTAATTTGTCATTACATTCATGTCCGGGCTCTTGTTTGGGAATAACAGTGTCACCCGTGTGTGCATCATTGGCACTCACAGGCCTGTCATGCCCTGTATGTATGTCACTGGTGCAATGTTTGGAACCTTCTCCTGGCGACTGCCCCTGCTGCGCCAGAATTTGTGAGACAAGTGTCCTGTCATATGTATGCTCCTTCAGACTATTTACATGTCGTTTTCCTAGTATATGATCTGAAAATTAATATATATTAGTTTACATTACTAACAGCTGAAAATCTTGTTTTGCAAAAGTGCAATTCTCAAAGTATTTTCAAAATATAGTTTTGGGAATTCAGTATCATACTGTTACATCAATATCTACCAATCAGACACAGACTTTAAATGGTCTCTTTTTCTAGACACAAGGTCTATGGGCAACCTAATCAGAATTTAATTATTTTCCGGTAGTTTCTAGGTTTTCCTTTTAAACATACAGTAAATCATGTAGGTAGGATGAAATAGAAAAGCAGGGCCTGACAAATCAATTCAGAGGTGTGCCCACGGGTAAAAGGGCTAAAAAAGATGTGCCATATAAGGGAAAATTGTGTCCCACATGAACAGCGAGAAATCTTTTTAGCAATGTACAAAATGCTTGCATTTTCACGCAATCAAAATTTTTGAACATTCAAAATGGATTTTTACAATTTTTTCTGTGTACACTGGCCACAACTTTTTTTTTTTTTAAATTTGTTATGCGCCCTGTGAATCTTTCTTGTGCTATGGCAGAGGTCAACAAATCACTTTGGAACCTCTGTGTCCACTGGGCACAATGGCAAACCAAAGTTGAGTTCAGCAAATAAATGCCACATGCCCAGCCCTTTGACTCGATATATAAGACTGGCTTGGCAGCTGTGTCCGCTGGACACAACGTGAAAAATAATTTGTGTCAAGAGAAATATTTTTTGTGTCCTGGGCACTGGCCACAGGTATTTGTCAAGCCCTGTATGTGTATGGGCACAAAAAAAAACAGGGATTTGTCGAGCCCTGGAAAGGCGTGACATTTGAACTTACCTTTATTTGATTCAGAGATATCCGAGCTTCCTGATTCTTCCCCATCTTGTAATAAGGATGCCGGTAATCCCCGATCTCGTTGAAACGCTGATTTATGGAATGTAGCCATGGCAATAATTTTCCGTTTGTGATTACAAAGTTTGGTGAGATCATCATTGAGGGAGATTTCATTGCTATTCCACTGCTTAGATGCCACCTATAAAAGAAGGGAAAACGTATCATTTAGTGCTGCAATTTACTGAGCTCTTTATTATAACAGAGAGTGGGTGCCAGAGACTGATCATGAAATGTCCTTGTCAATTGTCTTCATACAATATGCAAAGTGGTATGAATATATAATCTACCGGTAGTCACAGTCTAGTGATCTGGATGCATCAGACAGTATTGACACCGTTTTGAATCATAATTATCTTATCTACCGTAATCTCCCGTGTATAAGGCGCGTCTTATACGAGAGGTTTTAGTTCTTTCTGGATCCGCAAGGGCGAGATCAAGACCTTCATTTTGATATCTTACACGCCCATATAACCTCATTAGCTGAATACCGGGGTCTGGGGGGTCCATGCAACACATATGTTTTTAAATTTTCAAAATCCATTCAGTAGAACAAAAGTTATGAATTTTTTATTTTTCTGGTCAAATCTCTAAACTCTAGGTGCGCCTTATATGCGGGGTGCGCCTTATACGCGGGAGATTACGGTAGGTCCAGCAACCTTCTAAGTGACACATTGATTGGGCTGGATCACAGTCTAGTGTAGATACAAGCAGTGACACTACCGTAATCTCCCGTGTATAAGACGCAGTGTGTGTATAAGACGCACCTAGAGTTTTGGATTATGCCCAAAAGAATGAAATATTCATAACTTTTCTTCTACTGAATGGATTTTCAAAATTTAAGAAGCTATGTGTAGCTCTGGCCTCTCAGACACCACTGGAGCCATCTATGTCATAATATGACTTAGGGGGAGTGTAATATATCAAAATAAAGCTCTTGGTGTCCCCCTTGCGGATCCAGGGAGAACTAAAACCTCGCGTATAAGACAAGTCTTATACGCGGGAGATTACGGTACTAGATACCTATCTTAGCCTACTTACTCATGTATAATTAGCATATGAACATATGGACATTTTAGTACCCTATGGGTAATATTACCCCTGAACATATACGTTTGCCATATTACTGATTAACACGGCAAATGGGATGAAGTGTCTCCAGTTAATATCATATCATGATACATATTTCTGTAATGTGAGTGCTCGTGCCATCAACTTAGTGCGGATTTATCATCCTTCCTAAAGTATGAGGATTTTTGTTTTTCTTTTAATTATAGCAAGATCTTAATCACACATGTACCTCCAATATTATGGCGCCAATATTATAATACAATGTATTAAGAATACCTGAGGTCATTAGGCCACACCAAAAAAATAAGTTGGTCTACGGATTTTTAAAGAATTTTTTTATGTCTAATGGATTCCTTGCTGGAAAAGTGAGGCGAGCGAAAAAAATTTATTTAAAAAAAAGAAAAAAAAGAAGAAATTTCTTGCCAAACATCACAAAGAGAAAACTTGTAGAAAGTGAAGCGAGCGAAATCCGTAGACAAGATTTTTTTCAAAGAAAAAAAAAATTTGTATTTCCGAAAATATGGAGAGGGAAATCCATAGACCAACTTATTTTTTTGGTGTAGCCTTAAGCAAGGTAGAGTAGAAATAGACAAAAGAAAAAAAAGAAAAGAAAAGAAAAACGCCCTACCCTAATTTTTAGGGCATGTGGATCTTTTGTGATTAAACAAAGACCTCAATCATACATGTACCTCCAACTTTACCTGAAGCACTCAGGCCACACCAAAAAAATAAGTTGGGTCTACGGATTTTGGTTTTGAAAAAATGGTGCGAGCGAGCAAAAAATTTTTTCTTTAAAGATTTTTTTGGAGTCCAATGGATTCCTTGCTGGAAAAGTGAGGCGAGCGCAAAAAATTTATTTAAAAAAAAATAAAATTGCCAAACATCACAAAGAAAAGAAAACTTGTAGAAAGTGAAGCGAGCGGAATTCGTAGACAAGATTTTTTTCAAAGAGAGAAAAAAATTTGTATTTCCGAAAATATGGAGAGGGAAATCCGTAGAGCAAATTATTTTTTTGGTGTGGCCTCAACTTCTTTTTTTTTTTTTTTGACCTGGCCTAATGGTACATGGAAAACGTAGATCACTAGGGGGGTATTCCAAGGCTTCAGACTGTCACCATCTTATTTGAAACACAACTTTATCACTCTAATTGACTAAGGGACCATAGGGTAAAGCCCTTCCTAGGCTAGCACTAGTACATATTTTCTGTTAGCCAGTCTGGCGAATTTGCCTCATTTTTGATTAGCCAGATATGTAATCAATTAGCCAAATTGATCTGATCAACCTTCATATAATATTAGAACATATCATTTCTAGGTACATGTACCACAGAGTATTAACAAAGGTAGTGATATTTCAATATGATCAGACCTTTTAAATATCCCACTCCACTTTTGAATGGGGGTTTACATGCAGCTCAGTTCGGTGATAGAGCTCCACATAGATATGGATTTAATATAAGGCTAGGCATTAAAGGGTTCATCCACGTTTCTGAAAATTGTTGGTATTTTTTTCATGATGGAAGAAAGTGCAACAGTGTCTCTTCAGAAAACTGTGTTTGAAAGGGGACATGGCCAGCTACTCCCAGAAACATTGAGTAGGAGCTGAACTATCATAGAGGAATTGCGATAGGCTAGATTTGTGTATAGCCCTAAACAGATATTAAGCAATTTAATCATGAATCAGAAAATGTTTTATCAAGATTTTTAAAGAGAAAAATCACAGAAATGTCATATTCATTTGTATGAAGAGGGAATGCATATGACTGGTTTTGTCATGTTATAAGCTTTCCAACGGTATGATACACTCTATATATCATATTCCCAGTTGTGAATTGGGAGAAGGATTAGCCAGTCTGGCGAATCCAATGGGAAAATGGTTAGCCAAATTGTAGTTTGATTCGCCACTGGCGATCTGGCGAATGGCTAGCGCGAGCCTAAGGCTTCTCATTCTTTTTCTCAGCTGTCAGTCTTTGTGAACAGGTTTTTTTTCACCATGCAGGACATTTGGTCCTGCAGAATTTTAATTCTGGAAGGACCGAAATCTAATGAACACTACCTCATGACAGTTTTTGTTTCAAAAGAAATATCATTAGGAAAATATTCAATTCTAATCATTTAATTCAAAAGGAATTTATGAGGAAAATTCAACGAAATGTTGCTTTTTGTTCTTTTACACTGTAAAAACCTTCATAATGGTCCAATTTGAAAGCCGTAAAATTTGAAAGATGCAAAAACTAAAGATCGCAGCCCGACATTTGGTCCAACAATCAGAGGGTCTCTGTCAGTCCGGCAGTCTTATTGGTGGCTAAAGTGGGTGTCTGGCATGTTTTCACAAAGACTGAGCAAAGCAGTCATGAATCCAGGCCTACATTATGAGCTGTACAGACATGCTACTGACACTGGCTGAAAAAAAAACAACAACAGGATTTTGGTCATATTATCCAAGGAAATTAACACAATTATATCAGGCAGTTTCCAACAAAATCAGGAATTGTGACATCGCTGGCTGTAATGAAGTTACTTGAGTTGAAATCATCAGCATTAACTTACCTGTGGGTCGAAGTTGAAGACCTTGTCCACTAGCAGGGGGCACTCTAAGCCGCACTTACAGGTGCCGTCAGTCTGCAGGTATTTAGTGGCATGCGTCAAGGAAGTTATCCGCACCCCACTGGCACTGTAGTAGGCCACTGCACCCGCTTCCACCACCCTGCGCCATCCAAAAGGCACTGTCACTGTGACTACAGACGTGGATGTGCTACTCACTCCCTGCTTACTGTGCTCAATGCCCCCTCCAGAGGGGGGCAGCGGGTGTTTGTCATTACTCCCACTACCAGAGCAGGGTGGTGCCATATCCAGTCTGTGAGTATCTGCCGGGTGGTGGTGCGGGTGTTGGTGATGGTTGTCTGTGGGACAGGACGGAGATGACATGATAGGACATGGAGTCATTTTTGAGGTTCGATCATATACAGGCCCGCCGCCCATACCACCCCCGCGGTTCCCTGCCAGGAGAGCAGAAATTGCAGGGGTGGCAGAGGCTAGGCTTGACACACTAGATGTGGCAAGAGAGGTTGGAATGGTGCTGTTGTTGTGTGGTTGTTGGCTGCATCCTGAATGTGATATTGCTGAAGTGGGTGAACATAGGTGTTTGGCCACAGCCAGGGATGACGGCTGCGGAGGCGACTGCATGGTAGCTAATGGCTGAGACTGATGTGGATTTCGTAAGGTTGGACACAAGGATGCATTCATCTCATTGGCAATATGTACAGCTGGGCCAGATTTTAAGCGACTAGTTAGAACAGGGTTTTGTAGAGCAGAGTGACTAACAACAGGTGCTACGTGTGTCGTTGTGACTGCAGGCGATACGGCTGAGGCAGTCTGAGTCACAACGCTACTCGAGGTCACGTTTAACGTCACACCCGAGGATTGCATGGTCCTTATATGGTGTAACATTTGTTGGTTTTGAGGATGGTTGCCTTGTGAAAGAGCATGGTTTGCATGATGCGGCATGCCACCACCCACACTGTTGGTGGTACCATACCTCTGCTGCTGCTTTACTGAACCGGGACTAAATGGGTGAGGTAGGCCCCCTCGAGTCAACGTTTGTCTGTGCGGACCAATGCCTAGGTCTGTATCATTGTCCATTCCCCCCTCCATGGACATGGTGTTTGCACCTGTACCAGAGGAGTCAGTGTTGCCATCATATGGCCCCTGAGGCTGCATCCCCATGGCAGCCTTACTATATGCATACTGCATGCCAGGAGACATGGTCGTAGGACCTGCGCCGGCACCCCCCGCTGCCGATGCGGCCACTGCCAAAGTCCTAAAGTCTGGTAATTGTTTTGTAGATGAGGACATGGGATGATTCATCTGGTTAAGGTTCACTGTAGCCATCCCATGTTGTTGTTGTTGTTGTTGTTGTTGTTGGTAGTGTGTCTGAGGTGCTCTATGTTGAGATTGTTGTTGTGTGTGTGCGGCATGTAGCTGAGACGGTTGTAATTGCGAGGCATTGGCGGCTTCCAAGGCGGCCATGTTGGCCTGACGTTGGTATGACTTAATACTGGGAGAGTAGCCGTGTTGCGACATAGTGGGGCTGGTGTGCTGCATCTGCTGGTGGGTGTGGCCCTGTGGCGGGGGCGGCGACATTAAACATGGGTTAGGTGGAGACCCCATGTATTGGTGATGCTGCTGTGAGTGTTGTTGTTGCGGTTGATGGTGGTGTTGTGGATGGTGAGGTGGGTGATGTGGCATTTCAGCGTACTGTTGTGCCACATAGTGCCCATGCACATTGACCATCCCGGCCTGCTGTTGACTGCCGCCACCTCCACCGCCAGCCATCATATGAGACATTCCTTGAGGCTGCATGTGGCTCCCTCCCGGCACCATACCGCCAGCACGGTTTGCTGCTGCCATGGCCCCCACATTATGCTGCATTTCATGCTGCATCATGTTGCCATACTGATTCATCCCCTGGCCTCTGTATGCTCGGCCCATTCCCATCCCTGCACTTCCAGCATTACCATGCCCCATCATGCCTGGTGACTTGTACATCCCCATATTGTGTGGTGGCATCCCGCCTGCTGTGTTACCATGGATACCACTGCCTGTGTTGCTATGGATACCCGGTGGAGACCCCATCATCTGGTTGTATCCAGGCCCCTCCATGGGCCCTGTGTAGCCCTTCATGCCTGGCTGCGACGGTTGCTGGTGTTGTGGATTTCCATGGTACATGTTGCCATGGTGACCAGTCATGGCGTAGTACGCTGACTGGTCAATGACCTTATTGCCCCCTCCAAGGTCATTGTCGCTGACATGGTTGTGCTGAAGCCCCATGTGGCCTATCCCAGGATTCCCTGGAACCTCCATCGTCTGTGTTTAGATGACAGACGGATGAAGGTCTTGGTGGTTACCCTGGCACCGTATGTCCATCACATGTTGAGGGATGGGGTAGAGTCTATGCCTATGATGCAGTCATCCATCGGAGATTGGCAAATGTCCCCACCCATGAAGCTGAGCCTGTGGAATAGAAGAAAGGCTTTATTAGGTATAGCTTTTCTTTTTATCAGCTTATATATACATCTTCTTTTGCACATGTACAAAAAAAAATATATGTACATCTTCAATTTAATTTTTTTTTTTCCAAATTAGACTCAATGCTCTGCCATTTATGAAATGTTCAACGAGTTCAAGTTCAAGTTTCAAGTTTGGAAAGGTTTTTATTTCTGGATAATATCACAGGTTCACTTTGCAGTGATCTACCTGCATAAAATACCCAGCAAGTAGCTGTATGCGACTACCTGAGTATAATAGAACAGGATTTTACTTAACTTTTTATAGTATGGCATACATGAAAAGATCCGATATGAGGTATAGACATAATGTATGTATGGTAATCAACAAGCTAGATACACTATTTCATTTGAATGACACAAACATGAACTTCAGTACATTGTATGAGATGCTCTCATGGCGATACAACATCAACATGACAATACATAAACACTATCACAAGGACAAAACGAATATAGACAACTACAAGGTAGACATTGGACAGCTGGTGCTATCTTCATACATAGAATAGCTAGTGCCAATTTTATGCAAAACTGTATACCTACGTTATACCTAAGCATCTCCTAACATGATAGTTCTATGTTCATACAAGAGGTTTAACTGATCGGACCTCTAGGTGGTGTAAAAGAAAGCCACTAGTTTCTTTGTGACAACTTTTTTTAACTGCTGTTTATCCACTAACCATCTGATTGTGTGGTGGAGGCCATTCCATTGTAAATGGGCTTGGTATACTGGGTCATTTATGAGATTGGTTAACTTGGGGGATGCCTGCAGAATAGTGGGGGCTTGCACTGCCCGAGTATTTGTGGATTTCAAGACTAGTGATTGTCCCGAAAAAAACTAATCTGTGGCAAAGAGTAACTTGGAGGTAGATCCTCCTAAGATCCACCGGTAACATTTTTGCTTTAACATACAATTGCTTGACCCTTTCGTCTCTGGGGTCCCTTATAAAGAAGATAGCACGTTGGAGGATGTAGAGCAAGCTCTAGACTTTGTCTCTGCATTCAACTGTGATTGGAGCATTTCCATTGGATGCTTAGTGCAAAACGTGTCCACTGACGATGGGATGCAAACCCACGCGGCTAGGAAATGACTGGGGGCCAGTTCCCTCTTTACCCACTAGTTTAGTATAGGTGTTGTTCTGTTATCATAATATTCTGCTAGTTACAAACATGCACACCATTTATACTGATAACAATCGATGGAGATTTATAATAGATTGGCTTATATATTGAATAAACTCATTTGATGGTCCGAACATGCTAAATATCTATCAAAATGTGAAGGAAACTGGGTGCTGGGGGAATCTGGTCACATGACCCCCTATTTGCCAATCAGTGAGCCTACAGCAATGTTACGGGTTGCACCCAATCAACTTCTCCGGCTACCTAGTTTGGTGGGCAAACTAAGCCTTCTCCCCTAGGTTACCAGCGCGCGTATAAGAGGCATCCCTAACTTGCCAATGTCTGTTTCGCGTATAAGACTCACCTCTACAGGCTGAATTTTGTAAGATTAGTACATTTCTATAGTAAAATTACCCCTCGTATAAGACGCACCCCTAACTTGAGAGTAAGCTATAAGACCCAGCAGCATTTTGTTTAGCGTATAAGACGCGTCTTATACGCGGGAGATTACGGTAGGTCTGTAAGTCCAAAACCAAAATGATGAAAAAAAAAAGTGAATAAAACATTTCTCCCCCAATCCGTTGTCCCAAGAAAGTCATAAATGACCACACTTAGGCAAATTTATCAAATTGAAGCTAATTATGTCAGGAGTGTGCTCAACATACCCTGGTAGAACCATCTGCATTTGAAGCTGAATTCAGTCTATGGCCACACCAGATATTAATTTTAACTTGATTAAATACAACTATCGTATGCATACAGAAATATGGACAAAAAAGGTCAGCAAAAAGCAATAAAAGTATTAAATGGCAGCCAGCATTTTCTTTCATACTCTTCCTTTTGACAAAAGAAATCTCATGTCTGTACTTATATGACCTTATAACAAGTATCATAAGACTAATTAGCGACATGTCTCTGCTGGCTCTTTAATCAGATCGTCTGGCAAGGACTGTGGGGGTATGAATATCTGAGTTTCTTTTCTTTTAGAGCAATATTTTTTTTTGTCTAGGCAGTTGCAAAACAGGACATTTATTATCTTGAATCCATTTTCAAAAGTAACAATTATAATTCGAGTAATCTACAGGGATGCAAAGTCCCTGAGGCTGAAAATCCCTGAAATGCTAAATAAGAACCCAGATGATTATAGATTTTGTATATGAATGTATGGGGCTTTGGAACTTGAAAATCCCTGAAATCAGGAAAATTCCCTGAAGACTTCTACCCCTAAATCTACATTCCAAATGGACAACGAGTGTTGAAGCGATATCGCACGTAACTCGGAAAGCTTTGGTCTGGCCATTTTGACACTGTAGTGACCGCAATGCGAAAGACTAACAGGTCTATTGCGGGCCCGCCATGTTGGATTTTGCCATCAACCGGCTATGTCGAATTGATTGTTATATTTTTATGTGTATACAGAGAGAAATGTCTAAACTTTTTGACACTATAGTGACAGCAAAGAAGAAACGTACTCCATATGTATTGCGCGCTCTTTGGTTTCTTTGTCGTCATTTGGCTATGTTGTACTACTGTGGCAAATTTTCTCAAATAATTTTAAATCATATTAATTATGTCTCTTTTGCATGGATCCATCTTCTTCTCCCTATACTCTAACATTTTATCAAATTTAATTCAATAACCACCATGTTTGTATCAAAGTGAGACGCA
This sequence comes from Acholoe squamosa, assembly GCA_949317995.1. Lineage (NCBI taxonomy): Eukaryota > Metazoa > Annelida > Polychaeta > Phyllodocida > Polynoidae > Acholoe > Acholoe squamosa. The sequence continues at coordinate 23,539,835 of OX439048.1, forward strand.
ATCGGAATGTCGTAAAAGTTCAGCCGCTTGGACAATTTTTGGCAAAAACTTTCCGAGACGAACACGAATCGTATAACCGAGGATTATAGCACCAGATTGAATTATTTTTAATGCGTATACAGAGAGAAATGTCCAAAAGAACCATAGAAACAAGATTAACATGCAATAGATCATTTTCCATTACATTCTTATCACGTATGTGACACCAAACCCACCCGGACCTGACACCCAGAATGACACCTCCATAGAAAACCATTGAGTGCACCAAGCGTCTAAGTTGGATTTCAGGTGACCTACTTTTTTTTCAAACCTAAATTTTACAAAGATTAGAATCTTATAAGAGGTAAATGTTACACCTCCATGATCCTGAATATGTACTCTATCACATGACAGGTTTCATTTCATCTCATATTTAATGATTTTCCTGTAATTTGAGCTCAAACTCAACAACCTCTTCGCAAAAAAATGCTCACTTCCAGTCTTAAAAGTTTTGTCTGCCCCTACCCGTCTCTTAAAACTTGGCTTTCCGAGTTAACAACTCTAAGGATTCTGCCCTTCCCCCCCCGTAATTTTTAGGTCCCAAAGTTTGATTTGAAATAGGTCTTCTATGACTATAGAAAAAAAAATCAATTCTGTCGAACCATCTTTGAAATCTGTCCAATAGTCCCAGCCAAATCTGTCCATTTTTCTGGCTAGCACGAAACTTTATGCATGAAAGCTAAACCTAGGCCAAAAAGATAAATTGTTTGTTTCAGGTAACGTGCTGACAAAAATTAGGTAGGGTAGGTCGGATTTTTCTTTTTTAATTCCGAATTTATTTATTTTTAAAAACTGCTATAAAGACATGCGATGAGCCACAGCGAATCATGGTGACTCACAGAAGATCAAACTGACTAAAAAATAACCAAAAAAATTCTTTCTTAAATGAAGAAAAATGTCCAGGTTCGGCCCTGTTTTGCTAGCCTAGTAGGTAGGGTCAGCTGACCTGAAACAAACAATTAATTTTTTTTTGCCTAATTAAATCTAGATACCATATCCTCTCTGTCAACTGACTTTAAAGAGAACATGCCATATCAGATACAGCGGGTGGGGAAAAGAGGTGTTGGTCTATAAATTAGACTCTTTTACAAATTTGGGGTGCAAATTCCACGCCCTCTCCCATGGTTAGTCAAAAGTAGACCAGAGGAGGCCAAGTTTTCCTGTAATCGGGTTGAAATAAAACAGTTTAAACGAAAAAAAATTATCCACTGACCCAGACTCTCTAGGAGTACAATAGGACTTGGGTCAGTAGCAGCGTGGGTTAAGGACCATTCACACTACTCAGGAGTCAGGGTTCCAACTATTTATGGGTCATGATTTTAACTGACTTTTACCTGAAATTTATCGGCTTTGAACTGACCAAATATTGGATAATTTACAGGGCTCATGAAAAATTCCAGGGTTCCCACTATTCATGGGTCATAGTTTTAACTGTCTTTTAACTGACTTTTACCTGACATTTATCGACTTAAAACTGACCAAATATTGGATGATTAACAAAAACAAAAAAAATCATCCACTGTCGAGCAAGGGTATTTCAGAAATTTTGCAAATTCGCGAGAAATTTTGAGTCATCCCCCTAAAATAGTCAAAACACCAATTTTAACTGTGACCTTTTCCTAAAATATCTTTTTAACTGACCTTTTAAAAAAGGGTTTAATTGACTTTTAACTGACCAGTGGGAACCCTGAATTCATCCACTCTCTATCGAAAGTGTTAAGGAAATCTTGCAAATTCACATGAAATTGAAATCTTGACAATTACCCCCCCTAATTTAGTCTCTACACCATATATAACTGACTTTGTCCACAAAATTTCTATTTTAATGACTTTGAATTGACCTTTAAAGAAAAAATAGGTTTAACTGACTTTTAACTGACCAGTGGGAACCCTGCACTACTTCCAGTTTACCTAAATCATTCACAGTACTCCCTTTGGATTATTCGCCCTACCTCCTGGACCATTTGCCCTACCCCTTCTAACATGGGAAAGACTGGGAGTGAACTATTCCCTAACATTTTGGAGGCAGGAACAGTCAGTTTGGCTGCAAAAGGAATCATGATGAGACCTCTGTTCTAATAGAATTTGAAAAATACCCCTATTAAAGGACTCTCCATAAATGAATAATGGGTAATTTTCAATGAATAAAAGATACTTTTTTTTTAACATTTCTAGAAGATTTTGCTATGACCGATGCCATGTTTTTATGGTGTAGGGTCAGTATCAGTAGGGTTGTTGTCCCTTCAAAATGTACGAGAGATGGATATTATCATGGTTTGAAGGGCCCCTGATTCTGGCGAAAAGTCCTGGTGAACTGTCTCAAATGAAATTAAATTCTGTCCAACTGCCGTAACTTGCGGCTCATAGAGTTTCCACCAGTTGTTAAATCTCGGCCTTATCTCATACATTCACGCCCCTCTGAGTCAGGTTCCATATACTTTTTCCTCTTTGTGATGTTTACTTTCCACTCATATATCTAAATAACCAAACATATCTAACCATCCTCTGATATATATGTACTAGACACAGTCACCCTCTATCCAAATATATGGAGATATATTGTGAGAAATCTATGGGTACTTTGTCATAAGCCATAGGCATAGCAGTAAATATCACAAAGAGGGAAAAATGCATGGAACCTGACTGAGAGGGGCATGAATGCACGAGATGAGCCCCGAGATTTGCAACTGGTGAACAGTCTATAGAATCTGAAAAAAAAAAAAATATCTAAGGATACTGTCCCTACTCGTAGAATCATGGATTGGCAAAGATAGGGGCCACAATGATTGGCTTTGAAACAATTGAAATTATCTTTGAGGCTGAGAAGTTGGGTAGGGTTCTGCACTACGTAGAACGAATGTGTATTGTAGAGCAAATAACCTATTTGCTCTACATACCCATTTGCTCTAAATAGACTAAAACCTATTGAATGTAGAGTATGAACTTCATTTTGACAAGACTGAGTCTGAAGATGACACATACAAATACAATGGTCCATCTATTCAATAGACTACTGTCTTGGCAAAATGGTTTAAGACACAGAAAAGGTTGTTATTTTTGGACAGTGTGTACATAGGTGAAACGATATTGTGTTTTTGGAGTATCTGTAAAAATTCAGTTTGACTGTCAGTGACAACTATTTAACCATCAGCATCTGTCATACTCGAGTTCACGAAACTCATCACAATCCGTACTACAACAACACTTGCCGATAGAGACCAAAATCTCCCCCCTATTGCATCTAGAATACCCACATTTTGTATTAGAACTATTATTCTTAAGTTTGCGTTTGCAAAGGCATGGAGCATAGAGAGTTCAATGAACAACACATTGTCGATGACATGGTAAATGCACCTACATTTTATCTTGATCACCTGGCAAAGCGTCCGATCAGAGTTTTCAGTGACGGACACCTGTGTTGTGATCGGAGGACGAGCGTGGCAAGTATATGTCCGGTGTTTCTCTAAATCTTATCCTGTAGCTAATATACACACTATGGCGTTTGCCTTTTCATCAACAGATTGCATCCTCATCGGTATCGGTATATTTACAAGCGTCAATTAGCAGAGAATGCAAAAATAATATTATTTTTCATATTTCAACCTGGAAAATGGCTGCGGCCCAGTACGCATGCGGATTCTATCCCAGGGTTCCCTTGTCCCTTATCTCACGTGAACCGGCGAGACTACCAAAACAAACAAGATGGCGCCTGCAGGTGCTCTGGCGTGCCAGCGTGATAGCTACCTGAAAGAAGTTAGTATACCACGATTGCTTTCCTCTACGTACTTGAATAAGAAATTATAACTTATTGTACTTATTTAATACTGTTTTAAGGTACCCAGACTTTACAATCTGCTGTTTTCATTGAATGAACGGTAGACTGAGTATCGGGCTTGGGACCGACGGCCGATAGTGTTATCTTAGAAAACAAGAGGGCGCCACTGTAAAGTGTTCACGATCGTTCACGATAGGTGGCGTTCAATGTTTTGGCGCCCTCGCCTTAGCCAGCCATCCCTCAAAGTCATCTTGTGCCACGCCCCTTTCCGTCTGCTGGGAAGCTTGTGCTCCTACATTCAGTTAATCTGATTCGATAAGACCTTCAATGGGAAGACTATAAAAATAGGAGTTTAGGACGGATCAAAGAACCTGTGAACCCACAAGGGGTCTCATAAGTTGATTGATTGATTTGTGTTTTACAGCACTTTAGCGGCACTAAGTGGCTATCCCGTGCTTCACAGGTTGATAATTTAACAGAGGAATGTGTCAGTGCCCGCGCATATGTGCACCACACACATCCTGAGGGGATAGGAAAGAGGAGACATAGACCCTTTTAAGTGGGCTAGGGAAGCCCGGGGTCTCATAAGTGGTTGGGTCCCCCTCCAGCATCGACATCGGGCCAATGTTGGCTGCCCATTGCATTGGGGCGATGTAGGCCCGATGGCCGATCAATGGCATACCGAATGCTAACATTGGGCCAATATTGGTAGGACATCGGCAAAAGTGGCTGACCATTTGCCGATGCTGTTGTGTGCTGTCCAAAAGGCAACGTTGGGCCTATGTTGGCATTTGGTTGGCACCGTAGGGCCTACGTAGACAGGATGGGCAGCCGATGTAAAGCTGATGGTTGGACCAATGTAGGCCAAATGTTATGCCAATGTCTTTGCTACCTGTGGAGTGGTCATTAGGCCTAAAAAAAAATGTCGTGTTCAGGGGGGTTGAAAAAATTAGGGTAGGTCGGAAATTTTTTTATTTTGGAATTTTATTTTAAATGCTGGCTGTAAATTTCCGCACCTATGCAACGCGAATTGTACTTATGGGATCATAAAAAAACTTCCTTTTGTCGATAAGTGCCAAAAAATCAGAAAAAAGTTAGGGTAGGGCCAAAAAATTAGGGTAGGTAGGCCTGAACACAACAACTTTTTTTAGTCTTTTGTTTATCAACGGAAGCAAGAGCCTGTCAACAAATGAGTTTTCATGTATTTGATTAATAAAGGCCAACAAAAATAAAGGTTGTGTTTCAGGTAACATGTTGAAAAAAATTAGGGTAGGTCGTTTTTTTTAACTGTTTCAAAGACTCTTGACGAGTCCTGGTGTACTCGGGTGTGAGTCATGGAGACTCAGGGATACTGTGGTCGTAGATATTTTTGCTGGTATAAATTTTCGAGGAAATAGGAAAAAGGACAATTTCGCTTATACTTAAATTCACAGATTTTGGAAAAAGAGACTAAGGATATTGATATTTTCTCAGTTGGAGAGGGATGAGGTGACAGGCATTGTGAGACATAATCTGAAACAGTAGGCCTATCACAGGGAACTGGAACAACAAATTGTTTGTGTTCAAAGGAAATTTAATTTGTTGTCCCTATTAGCGGGGTAGATAGCCATTGTATTCATTGCGTTAGCTTTGACACTTTGATTCAGAATGCAGTAGCAGCTACAAACGTACCTAGCAAGGTGCTAAATGCTTTCCAACCCACTTCCAGTTACTACTGAACCAACACTGTCTCTTTCATCTCCTGCTCTGGAAAATTGCCCTCATACCGTAAACTCCCGCGTATAAGACGTGTCCTCTACGCCAAACAAATGCCTGGTGCGTCTTATAGGATGTACTGAAATTGGGGGTGCGTCTTATACGAGGGGTAATTTTACAATAGAATAGTACCGTAATCTCCCGCGTATAAGACGTGTCCTCTACGCCAAACAAATGCCTTGTGCGTCTTATAGGATATCTTAAAGTTGGGGGTGCGTCTTATACGCGGGGTTTTCCAACATCTCATTTGGGAAAATGCGCCGTTGACAGCTTGAACTCATAGCGCCAGCACCGCGGCAGACCGGGAGGTGTCGACGCGCTCGCCGGGGATAAGGCCCACCATACGCCGATGACAGCTTGAACTCATAACACGAGCAGCGCGGCAGACCAGGAGGTGTCGACGGGCGCTCGGCGGGTTTGACGCCGACCGTGTGCCGGTGACAGCTTGAACTCATAACACGAGCAGCGCGGCAGACCGGGAGCTGTTGATGGGCGCTCGGCGGGTTTGACGCCGACCGTGTGCCGATGACAGCTTGAACTCATAGCGCCAGCACCGCGGCAGACCGGGAGGACCGACGACAGCATAGACTTAAGATTTCTTTTAATTTTTTTGGGGGTGGAGGGTGGGGGGGGGTGCGTCTTATACGCGAACCCCCCCCTGCTGAGTTGGGGGGGCGTCTTGTACGGTTTTTTTTTTACAAATCGATTCAGAGGGGTTGGATGCGTCTTCTATGCGAACCAGCATACCCTGAGTTTGGGGAGCGTCTTCTACGCGCACCGCGTCTTCTACGCGGGAGATTACGGTACTAAATTTACAAAATTGAGCCCTAAGAGGTGCGTCTTATACGCGAAAATGCTTCTGCTGATTTTGGGGTGCGTCCTATACGTGCACCGCGTCTTATAGGCGGGAATTTACGGTAATAGTATTTATTTATGGCTTTATATTCACTAATGACATACATACGCAGACTTTTGATTTCCGTGAAATCCACGAAAATATGTAGAGCGTGAAATAAAATATGACCACAGTAACTATTGACTGAAAACTTTGCCAAAAACCTATATTTTTTTCAAAAAATGGAGAAAAAAATTAGGGTGGGTTTGAGGGGGGCATACAAATTTCAGACCCCTCCTGAGGGGGGGGGGTTAAAACTTTTGACCGCTTGGGGGAGCATAAAAAGTTGGGGGGAGCATAAAAAGTTTACCCTCTTTTTTAGCAAAAAATCATGCGCGCTACTGTAGATCTAAGAGGGGCCTGAAAATTCTCGCTGATAAATAATGACAACTCCCTAAAGAGCTCTGGTCAGATGTTTCAATTTATCCTAAATACCGGTCTGTATGTCTTTAGACTTTGAGTGAATATTAATTTTTTTAAGATGCATAGCATATATGGGACTACCTAATTGACAGATATTGAACAAGTAACCAATGGATAACTCATGACGAGTGTGTGTTAGTGAAGGATAATGACACGAGGCCATAGGCCGAGTGTTATTAGCCTTTGCTAACACACACGAGTCTGTATGTCTTTAGACTTTGAGTGAATATTAATTTTTTTAAGATGCATAGCATATATGGGACTACCTAATATATTGACAGATATTGAACAAGTAACCAATGGATAACTCATGACGAGTGTGTGTTAGTGAAGGATAATGACACGAGGCCATAGGCCGAGTGTTATTTGCCTTTGCTAACACACACGAGTCATGAGTTATCCATTGACTACTTATTTTATACCACGAAACCAATAAATAATCAATAGAATACCAATAAATTCAATTTGTAAACAAAAATTATTCCCCCTCCCCGGGACTCGATGCCAGCCATTGTGTGTGTACACAGGTACATACACCTCGGTGCCCGGCAGCGGACAGCGACAGCGCCTGTCTCGGCTCGGACAGGCAGCGGCACACGGCTAAAGATTTCAATGCGTCTCACTGTTATGTTTGTGTAGAATACACCTCGTCGCCTGGCAGCGGACAGCGACAGCGCACACGGCGAAAAAAGATGCGTCTCGCTGTTATGTTTGTGTATAATACACCTCGTCGCCCGCCAGTGGACAGCGACAGTGCACACGGCGAAAAAAGATGCACCCGGACCGGGGCTCGAGCCACGGACCTCTCACGGCTGAGCTCAACGTGCTAACCGCTAGGCCACGGCGTCTCCTCCCTCCTCGGCTTGGCTATGTTTGAATGCGTCCCGTGGTTATGGTAGCGGACAGCCCGCAGTCGTCACCTTCCCGGGCTTTGTATCATAGCAAGACGTGGTTCGAACCAAGGGTATCTCGTCAGTCCCTGTGGCGCAATGCATAGGGGGTTGGACTAGGAATCTTAGGTTGCAGGTTCGAGCCCTACCATGGTAATGAAATAGTCTGTTGGTTTTAACATGTAACATATGACATGGAAGGACATGAGAGGCGTGCGGTTATCCATGGATAACCGCAAGGGGTGCGGGTTATCCATGGATAACCGCACGCCTTAGAAAATTGATGCTAAAGTATACAGGGTGTGCAATATCGACAGGTATGTGTATGGGAATAGCCACGAAAAAGCACTGTGTACCCCAGAAATCGTGGTATAAAGCTCACTATTGGTAGTGTACAATGTATATACATTATATATGTAGGTTACTTGTATTTATTTGAGCTATGTGCCCAGTAATGAAAGAAATTTGTTTTTATCATGTAGTTAAAGACCAAGGTGGTCTCGTGTGATCCAGCAGAATTGAAGACCATCGTGAATGGGAAGAAAACGAAGCTTAGTGCTTTTGAGATTGTTTTAGAAGATACTGTACTGTTCCCCGAGGGGGGAGGACAGGTGAGTCACACATATAAAATATGTATCTGTAGCGTTCTACCCCTCGATGTTATATCGAATCTTTCGATAAACAACGAAGAACAACTATTCAGGTTCCAGTTAAAACTTTATTGTCTAATAACACATAGGCATCAGCCGTTCTCGATCACAGTTACAGGTGGCAGAGTTTGAACTCTATTGCAGGTTCGACACTAGGCCTTCTAGTGTCTAGAGTTAATATTCCACATGAACCCCCTCTGTGCAGTAGCACAGAGGAGTATTAGAATATGGTAGCCGGGCAGCCGCCGACCATTGCTCACAATGGTCAGTCGGGGCTGGACTGACCCTGAGGAAGGCCGTACAACGGCCTTATATACACCGGAGTCGAGGGCCACGTGACCAAGTGGTGACGTGGCGCTGGACTCCAGCGCCCCCAGGCGTCGGGTAATAGAGGTGCTCTCGACGCCGCCCACGAGGACCACGAAGGTACCTCGAAGACGACGCGGGACCACCACATATCTATATAACAACTTACAGTTTGATTGAATAGATCAGTATGGGTAAATTGTACATTCAAGAAACAATGTGTTACAGGTTGTCGTAAGCAATGATTTTCTTGTATCAACCTTCTTTCGCTATTTTTTTCAAACGTTAAGCATTAATTCTAATTGTGTCATTGGTCGTAAGGCCACACCAAATTAAAAAGTTGGTCTATGGATTTCCAGTTTTAGAAAATGGAGCGGGAGGGCGAAATTTAAATTTTATTTTATAGGAATTTATTTGTCTATGGATTTTGCATAGCCAAGACTTGTAGAGGGCAATTTTTTTTTTGCTCCTTTGCTCAGATGTCTATTTCAACCTTTTCGCACCATATATATTGGAATCAACATTTGCAGACCTATCCAATGAGTGGTCTGCCATTTCTGTACCTTCTTTGGTTGACCCTTGAAGTCTTTTTGAAAAAAAAAAAAAAAAATCACATTTCTCCGAAAATGGTGGGGGCGGGATCCATTGACATGAACTTTTTCAAATAAAAATAAAACTTCCATCTTCGAAAATAAGGAGCGGGAAATCCATAGACCAACTTTTTAATTTGTTGTGGCCTAATGTTGACATCAATGAAACTGTGGGACTCATATTTTTCTTTTTCTTTTTTCATGAAGCCGGATGATAGAGGCACGGTGAGCAGGACTCTTTTTTATTCTATACATTTTTCAACAACATACCCTACCATAAACACTGATGAATGAATAAGAAATGATAGCCTTTTAAAGAATGAAAGTAGGGGATAAAACTGTCAAGAGTGTCAGTAATTCCAGACCCATTCTCTCACTTAGGCCATACCAAAAAAATAAGTTAGTCTACGGATTTCCCTCTCCATATTTTCGGAAATACAATTTTTTTTTCTTTGAAAAAAGGCCCTTCCCAATTTCTGGGAATCTAAAATCTTGGTAGCCTGCACACCCAAATTAACGATTTTGATCTCAATGATACAATCTTTTCCAGGGGATTGATTGAGTGTTGTTTGCCCCCCCCCCACCTTTACATGTTACTTTTGTATTACCGGTACTTTTCCTTACCAACAGATAAATGGCCATGAAGTTCTGCAGGTGGTACGGAGGGGCGGGGAGGCGGTGCATTTCCTCCCTGTGCCGCTGGACGCGGGTACTGAAGTGGAGCTGAAAGTGGATTGGAGCCGGCGCTGGGACCATATGCAGCAGCACTCTGGTAAGTGTCATTGCTCCAACCAAAAAGACATTATTTCAGCTTTTACTCCACCCATCATGATGCAGGGACAAACTGGTTGCAGAGTTAACTACTGTTAAGGTTCCTTATTGAGCTATGTAGGCAAGTTAGTATATCATGCAAAGATAAAAGGTAACTATAATTGTGTATGTGTAGAGACTAAACAACACTAAGGTTGGAGAATGCTCAGAGGTCAAAGGATAATGAATGTGAGAGCTTGGGTCACATGAACAGGCATGAACTATGTACCAGTGGTGAACTAGTGACTCAAAGCCTATGTTGAACTATGTGCTGGGGATGAACTCATGACTCGAGGCCTGTATGAACTATGGTGAACCCATGTACTGGTGATGAACTTGGAGTGACTCACAGATACCTGTGAACTGTGAACCAGGGACTGGGCCATGACATGACATGGGATAGTGAACTCACACAAACTGAACCCAACTCAACCCTGAACTCAATTCTATGACATAGTTGGGGTCATGACCTCTTAGACTATATTAGATCGGTCAGACTGCCAATCTGCAGGGGGAAATTAAGTGAACATATTGCTGGCGAAGACAAAGAGCTATCGGACTTGGGATTACTAACTGTTGCTGAAATCAGGGTGAATTGCTGTGTGTGAGACTACCCATGGATAGTGCTGCCACTCAGTTGGGCAGTAAGGACTTATAGACATCCATGGCCCATGAGACTGAATTTTGGAGCATTCTCTGAATTGGACATTTACCATTACTTTGGATCACTGTGATGTTGTGCATACCAGTTGTGAATATCAGCAATAAAATGTAAAAGCTTATTATCTCACAAGTGCTCTGTGGCTAATACAAATGAGCGCGTATTGGTCAATTTCCTACAAGCATTAGATCATTTTCTGGGGACATTACTGCTAACTACATCAGTGGTACTGGAGACAAGGTAAGCAGATAAGACCGTAATATATGTGCATTTATCCCAGAACACAGACACGCTCAACATATGGTGGAGTTCCCAAAGGATTTTTGCTGGAATCTACAAAGAATTCACACTGGTAATATCATCAAAGCACTCATCATGAAAATGTGTACAGAGTATGTCTACTCAGGAAGGGAGTGAAGAAGGTACAAAACAGTCACCATCTGATGAAGAAGAAATAGGCTTTGGAAAACACACACATTCAGTGGGTCCACCCTTAGATGTTTACCTGGTTACCAACAGAGTTTTTATAGCCGGTATATGGTATACACCAAGAGAGACTGAAAAGCTACTAGGTTGGCCAGAAAAGGTAAAGCATGTCTTGCCTCTAGGAGACATCGATAACCAGTCAGCTACCCAGTCCAGCGAACAGATCAACAACCTGTCATTGTGTTCATATGGTCAAACCATCCCTCCGGGAGCCGTAAGACTACAACAAACTCCAGCAAAGGAGGCGTTGTATGAACCCAGAGGAGCGGTCGGGAAGAGGGACAAAACTACATTAACAGTTTCTCAAAAGTTAGCTCGACAACAGGAAAGAAGAGCAGCTCAACAGGACATTGTAGTGTCCTATGAGAAAGGTGTCAGTCAGTTTTGATACAGGGCCAACTCTAAATATTCTAAATCATGTATTTAGATAAGATTGCTGATCTTCACAGCCTAGATTTTCAGATCATGTACGCCCAAATACTTTATGTCTTGGACTCTTTACCTTGATTTGAGTTCATGTCAATTTAAGATAAATAAAAGAAATTGAATAGAAACTACATGTTACCTTGCTTTTAATCATATCATTTTAGGGCAGCACTTGGTGACGGCAATTGCTGATGAGGTGTTTGGCTTCAAGACGACCTCGTGGTAATTGCTCTTTGATAAGATTTTCAGATTAAAAACAAATCGTTTCAGTGCTTGCAGAGTACCGTAAATATTCACGTATAAGGCTTCCCTTGAGTATAAGACACACCCTGAGTGCATAACCATATGGGGCCGTTAGAGTCAGGTTTTGGCCCTTGAATTTCGCACATGAGGTGCATCCAGACTTCTGTAATTTCCTCGTTAATAGGCTTAGTTATTCTAGTACATGTATATATAAACTGTGGTTTCGATGTAAGGATTTACGGTAGTTTGGTAACATCCTAAACCCTGAAACCTTCTTTGTTTTCTTGTTAAAAAGGCCTAAAGGAACTGCATTTAATGATTAATTTTTCCCGATGAGTTTCTTTCATTGAAAGAAGCTTTCTTACAAATGAATGTATTGTTAATTTTATTATTCAGATATTTGTTAAGCATAGTAAACTTATTGACATATTGACAGGAACCTAGGGGAGAAGACTTCTTATATTGAGCTAGACACACCATCTATGTCAGAAGAACAGAGAAGTAAAGTGGAGAGACTTGTCAGTGAAAAGATAATAAGCAGTATCCGTATGTACCCTACGCTATATACAGGAGTCGACGACCCTGCACTAAAGGAAGTAAGTACATTCGGACAACCGCAACCCGCTTTGATTTTACATTTGTGTACAGAGCAGCATGACATATTTGGGTATTGATACACTACTCCACTGCAAACGGAAAATTAGATTTAGTCTTTTGAAAAAAAAACAAAAAAACGACATTTTTCACCCTTTTTCTCAAAGAAAAATTTGTAAGCTTTCATCTCAAAATAAATGTTTGTTTTTTTTACTATCAATCACACTTTTCTCAATAAGCTTTTTAAGCTTTTGCTTTAGTTAACTTGAATCATGCCTTTCCATGCACTGTTTTGTGTTTATAGGTGCGCACGCGAGGTCTTCCTGAGGATCACGTTGGACCGGTTCGTGTTGTTACCATAGAAACTATAGAGGCCAATATGTGCTGTGGCACTCATGTTTCCAACCTTGCCCACCTCCAGGTAAATCTGCCATCTTGGGAGTTTGTAGTTGCTTGCCAGGTGTCAAAGCATTACACCTGTCGTGCTTTAGCAGTAGTGCACATGATGTGGTTCTCGTAGATTCTGTCACATCACTTAAGCACTTCTGCATTACTCAAAGAGATGGGACAATTTAACAATAAAACCAAAACACTGATAAATTTCCGTCTGAAATTTATTTCTGGTACATTTACATAACATTTATGCTAATCTGAATAGGCGACTACACATGTAAGATTGAACAAACATAATCCATCTCATTTCATATCTGATGATTCGCACCGAGCTTATATTCATGTCATATATTTGATATTTCAGGCTATAAAGCTACTTGGTGTAGAGAAGGGGAAGAAGGGTAAGACCAACCTGGTGTTTGTTGCCGGACAGAGGGTTTTAAACTATCTTGGAAGGTGCTACGATACAGAGAAAGCACTCACTGCAAACCTTAAGTAAGTATTGTATTGAAGTGGGATTGATGGTACTAAACACAGGGATAGACACCAACGCTGGCCCGCAGGCCAATGGTCCATAGTTTTTACTGGGCTTGTGATCTTTCTTATTTCCCTTTAAATGGCCTATTCTACCCATAGAATATTGTAAAAGGTGGTAAATATTCCCTAAACTGCCTGTTTCTTTTAAGTCGCTGTGTATATCCAAGAATAAACCAGTTAGATGAAATTATATTTGTGCCGACATGTTTCGAGCTTTTCAGCTCTTTATCAATGCTAATTTATTTGAATTGAGTCAATATGTTAAGTACAACTGGGAGCCTTATTCAGGCTGTTCCATAACATACAATTATAAACACTTTGGTGGTTATGGTAATGCCAGTTAATCAGTGGAGAATGACTCCCAAATGGTGACACTTATTGAGACATAACATAGAAGGATCCCAAAATGGGTGAGTCCCTGTGTGTAACATTTTCAATAAATAACAAGTCTATCAGTAGAGAAAAAACCCATGGAGGGTTTGCCCTAGGTGTACCCGCGTGTTTCCCTGACAGCATTATACCACATAAGTGTCACAGGTGAGGTTGATTGATTGATTGATTTTTGTTCACATGGAATCGTCCCGATGGGACGTTTTTCTTTACACTCTAGGCATAGTGTGCAGAGGACAAGTGTTTGTACATATATCATCGATTAATCAGAGTGAACACATATAAGAGCATTTAACTAACAAATAATGTATACCTTGGAGAGCACATCAGCTGGCGGTTAGCACATCTACACTATGACTCGTCGACCAGCGAGACATTCATGAGGCAGCAGGGCAGAAACAACACCCACTTAGAATTAGTTATAGAGCCTATTTATGGCCGCTTTAAACCGGGCTTTAGTAGGGAGTTTTTGTGTATGCCTGTCCAACTTATCCCATAGGGTGACCCCTCTGTGATAAGGTGATCGGTGATAAGAGCTGGTTTTAGCTCTACGGTTGGCGAATTTAAGCTTAAGGTCCCCCCTGGTGCGGAGGTTTAAATTTCATTCGGTCTTCACGCGATATTGTTTCTACCAGTAGGTTTGGACTGTCAAAGGTGACAGGTGGATGTTCCATGTGTGGCCATGGGATGTTGACCCATTGTTTTATGTCACAGTCTGAGGAGGCATCACGAGGAATTGAGTTATAGATGGTTGAGCTCTTGGTGGCATTGTAGGTTAGGCCCAAGACATCCTGTGCAGTGGGCTTCCCTAGCCCACTTAAAAGGGTCTATATCTCGTTTTTCCTATCCCCTCGGTTGTTTGTGGTGCCACACATATGAGCGGGCACCAACACATTCCTCTGTGAAATTGTGTAATGTCGTTCTTGCCATGAATATGACCGTAGCTGTCGAAATAACGTTAAACATCTATTACTCACTCACTCTCATCCTGTGCAGTGCTTTTGTCAATAGTGAGGAAGTCATTATTTTCATCCTTCATAGATGGTAATATCTCAGGGGTCCATGGTATGATAGGGGTATTGCTACCAGATTTCTCAGGTGTTTTTGGCAAATTATATTCATTGTGGAGTGATGAGTTGTAACGTGGTCATCTTTCATATAATTGTCAAGGGAATACCTCACCATACATTTGTGCTAAACTGCGGGTCCGTTGGCCCACTCCCAAAAAACGTTAGTATCTACCCCTGTAAAACTCATCCGATTTTTGAATGAGTAGTATTCTACTACCTTGAATATACTACCGGTTAGTATTGCGTCTTTATACAGACTTAGCAGGTTTAATTATTAGCCAATGAGACGACCCCAACATATTCACTGCGGTCCAACGGGGGCCAACTGGTACCCATCTGATAGGTCTTATCAGTAGAAGTCGCTGGTAACAAACTCCAGCAATGGCGGCGCCCATGTGACAACCTGCTACCTCGGAATAGATTCATGATTCCAGGCTTTACGATGAAAAATGTACTTTTGTTTCTCATTGACCCTCTAGAGGTGGTCCAGACCAGCACATAGAACTACTGACCAAACTACAGAGCTCCTACAAGGTTGCACAGAAGGTAAACACTCATACCATCGATATCCTTAAATCCTATCATTTCCGACAAAAAGATTTTCACTTTGCATCATAAATGATTGATCAGTGGTACAGGAAATATAAATATCCCCGACCTTTTACATTATAATTCCTCCAAGTTAATGATAAGGGAGTAACAGTCCAGGAGAGTGGAAAATTCTCCTTTTGTCACCCTTCAGAATGCCACAACGTTACTAAGGGATGTCGCGGTCTTGGAAGCTGAGAAGTTTAAAGCATCATCAGAAAAACCGCCATATCTCTTTTACCACAGGTAAGTTGAGACATCACCTCTCCAAGTGAAAAATAACAACAAAAGCAATCTGTTCATTATTGGTTAGTGTATCAAACTTCCGGCCTGATTGCCATCATGATACGTATAGATTGCAATATGTCAAAGGCCTGACAAATCCAATTTGAAACCCTGTGCTCCAGAGCACAGAAATAAAACACATCATTCCCTGGAGGAACACGTTTTGGCCACGATTCAAAAGAAAACCTATGTCCTAATCACAAAAGATGATGCAGTGAGTCCTCTCTGTGTTGCTGCTCTCCATCTTACCCATTTAACATTTAGCATAGTCCAGACGTCGGTGATGTCATCAGTGAGTTGGGAGAAGTGAATTCCTTTTCATTTTACAGGATAATTGCTTCTTAAAAAAAGAGACAACTGAGAGCTCAATGTACCATTTGATTTGATTTCAGACGAGAAGGAGACAATGAGTTCATGAACATCATTGTCAATGAGATCGCTGATGAGGTAAGACTTTTTTTTTGTTTTATTTTGCTTTCAGTGAACACTCGCGTTTTGGCAAAGAAACTTTATGGGGGAAGAAATGGTTATCTTTAAGAGTTAGGAACTTGGAGATTTCGATATTTCACTCCCCCTCTCAACACACACAGCTGGTAATGACCACTCTCAAGCCACTGTAAGTTGAGGACTCAGAAATGATTGTGACTTGAAGTCAAAATAATCTCTGCCTGAATTGAGTGTGGTATGCCTTTATGACACGACCTATGTGAAAGCGATACAATAATTGAATAAAGATCCAACGTACATCATGTTGTTAACAGGCGCCCGTCTACATCTCATTATACCTGGCCCATTTACTCCTTTACAGAATGTTTTCATTTTCCTGACGACGGGAGATGATAAGGGTGCAGGACTTTTCTTGATGTCAGGGAAGGAAGAAGTCATAGCTGAGATTGGTCCCAAGTAAGTTAGCTTAAGCTATCTATAAGACTGTATGGTGCATTAATGCTGACCGTGTGGGGGTAAAACACTGTTGGACGGTTGTCATGATTCACCAAATGACTTTTTATCTGGTCAAAACTAAGAGTTCAAATCTCACATCCAATTTATATTACCAGTAGGTATTCACTCTATCTTAATCTGTAGACATTCGATTTCTATTTAACTTTATAAAACACCATAACATCTCTTTCTTTGGATAAAAAGGCCCTACTGTGGCCCTTATTCATAAGACATACACATATAAAGTTTCCTTTAACAGGGTGGCGGAGTTGATCGAGGGTAAGGGGGCTGCAAAGAAGGGGCGGTATCAGGGAAAAGCTAACCGTCTATCCAGGAAGCCACATGCCGAGAAATTAATACTAGAGCACCTGGGTATAAACCAACAACCACAAGAATAACTTTATTAAGAAAATATGTATGTGTGCCTTACATATTGGGGTTAATATTTTTGTTTTTGTAAATTGTATTTATGAATGTGAAGCTGCTGCTTGGCCTGGCAGTACTTATATTGTTAAGAATTAGTGTGAAAACAAAGTCTCATATCCTAGAGTTGTCAGTATTGGGTTGGATTGAGCCATATTGGTCTGGTCATTGAACCCCAATTCAAGAGGAGAATGTTTGCATGGTAAAATGACCGAGAATAAATGAATGGTTTTCTCAGGTGAACCATGGACCTAGATACTTACTGTAATTATTGTCTGTGTTTGATCGTAGAAGATGATCTGTCATTATTCCTTGTCAGCACTCCGAATAAAATGGATTTTACTACAAAAGGAAGATATGAAAACTAACCCTCAGGTATTATATCGATATTGTCCATATATTGGTATTTCATTTTGGAATATGCAAGTCATCTTATTGTATTGTTAGCTGGGAGTCCCAGACTCACAGCTATAGTACAGCGTTCTAGAACAGGGAGAAACCGTCCTCCATTTGTCGACCAAAAACGGATACAATAGCTCAGCTACTGAAATCATCAGATCGTGACCTAGACCGCTTAGGCCTTGCTAAGATCCTTTCAGTTATTAGCGCGGCGACTCTAAGTCCTACTAGTGAGACTTGTAGAGTAGTCAATGGTTCAGAGTCGCCACGGTGTAAGGGATAGGGGAGCCCTGATTTCTATTTTCGTTCACTGTTCTTCTCCTATGGACTACTTTGGCACAATATTGAGGCATTGTTATCAGCATATGTATGTACTAATGGTAGATAACTTGTTTTTGTGATATATGTTTAGTTTGGGTTGTATGATTAGATTAGACATTTCAGCTCCTGGAGCTCTATGGAAGATTAGCATAAGACAAAATTAAGATTCACCAATACATCTCTGTAGGCTTTATCTGATAATTCTGTGGTCTGAAATTGCTGTATATATGTACTAAAGATTTCATCTCACGGGGTTATGGTACATTTGGATCATATATTCTGTATTTGAAGAAGATATTTACTGTTTAGAATCTCTATAAATCTCTATGGAGAGACAAATGCTAAACTTGGTGTACCCTGTCTACAGAGGGGAGGGGGTTACCAGTTTGGTGGGGAGGGGGTTGTGACCAGCTGTATGCTGTTGGGGTTAGTAAGACTGCCACACACAACCCTAGTCATTCTGGGG
This sequence comes from Acholoe squamosa, assembly GCA_949317995.1. Lineage (NCBI taxonomy): Eukaryota > Metazoa > Annelida > Polychaeta > Phyllodocida > Polynoidae > Acholoe > Acholoe squamosa. The sequence goes on from OX439048.1 coordinate 23,558,192, forward strand.
TCCTTGGTGCATGTGGTTCTGGGTCATTGAACATGCCCACCTCCACCATTTGTAGTGGTCATCTATGGGCAGGCAGAACTTCTCGGTAGTAGACCTAGTAGTACAAGGCAGCACAAGAGTTACAGGGTGAACCAGATGGTACAACCTTTAATTGCCTTTGAAGTTAGCTTTCCTATTATTCTATCACTAGACACAAGATTACAAGTTGCCGCGCTATGTCTCACAGGTCTATTCTCTACTTTTCTATTAAAATCTACAACACTATTCATTTTTTTTCTGTCCCTGCAAAGGGCCTGCATAGGTATAGTATTTTAGACATCGCCTCAGACTAAATGGCCAATAAGAAAACGGATTTATATAAGACCTATGCAAGTCTATGTTTGTCACAGGTCCTTCTGGGCCACCTGGTCGTCTTGGGGCCACCTGATAGCTTTTCTTGTTGATTTCATGAAGCCGATAAAGCCTTCCATTAACCCAATAAAGGCCACCGACATATATATATATATATATACACATAAGTATAATGACCCATATTATATTAGGAGTTCTAAGTGGCGTGGCATTGGTATATTTGGAGTCTTGGGACCGTAAACATGTGTGCCATTCCCATATTAGGAGCCCCAATAGCGTGGCATTATTATATTTGGAGGAGTTATTGCGTCCGATTACCTAAATTACTCTGTGGCCCTTGAGGATTAATAGGCGTCCATACACGTGCCTGGGGAGCCAGCTACCCGCCCTACCCACTTATATCTCGTCTATAGCCCCCATAATAGACACCCAATACCCCCCCCTCTAGGGCGTGTTTTAATTGTGTTTTTCACACCTCCGATAGCCCACAATACCTGTAGAGGCGTCCAAAGCCGCGAAAACGGGGCCCTAAGACGTCTGATTGCTATCCAATCACTCCCAGAGTCCACATTACCTGTAGAGGTGTCCAGAGCCGCGAAAACGTTGCCTTTACATGTCCCATTGCGATTAGATAACTCCCAGAGCCCACATTACCTGCAGTGCCGTCCTAGGCCGCGAAAACACTGTATATTATGTTTGATACACCTCTACAACATTGTATTTGGCCATGAAATAAATTATTTGTCCTTAAAAGATCGCTAAATAGGCCTAAAATATCGCTAGGTTGGTATAATAGACTACACATTTTTATTAGCCGAGAGACCCTTAGACCACCTGTCATTTTATTCCATAAAAGATCGCTAAATAGGCCTTAAATATCGCTAGGTTGGTATAATAGACTCTACACATTTTTATTAGCTGAGAGACCCTTGGATCACCTGTCATTTTATTCCATAAGGTCAGTGTGATGATTCAATTTATTTTTTTGTCCCTAAAAGATCGCTAAGTTGGTGTAATAGACTAAAATTATCGATAACTTTGGACATATTTGTCTTGAGATGAAAATAAACGTCACCACGATGATCGCCAGCTCGAGATACACTAAATCATAGGTCACACTATGGGAAAACTCTTATATGAGGTTTTTGACTACCCCTGCACCCCCTTTTGCCAGTCCTGCACTGGCATGTACCTCCCCCTCAAAAAACCCTTTTTTGACCTCTTCCTGCCTTAAACATAGCCTTTTTTTCACCAGTTGAGCGCAAAATAGGTATCTTTTGGCAGAAGGTAGTGCGCGTCCATACCATGGTAAGGGCACAGGTGGACTGGCTGGGGCCGAAAAGGCACCTACCGTAATCTCCCGCGTATAAGGCGCAGCCCGTGTATAAGGCGCACCCAGAGTTTAGAGATTTGACCAGAAAAATAAAAGATTCATAACTTTTGTTCTACTGAATGGATTTTGAAAATTCAAAAACCTATGTGTTGCATGGACCCCCCAGACCCCCCTGGACCCCATATTCAGCTGATAAGGTTATATGGGAGTAAGATATCAAAATGAAGGTCTTGATCTCCCCCTTGTGGATCCAGAAAGAACTAAAACCTCTCGTATAAGACGCGCCTTATACGCGGGAGATTACGGTAGTCAAAAAAATTATTTCGCCTATTCTTTTTCAAAACCGATTTTTTAGGGGGGCATGTTTTTTAGGGGGACGAAACACCCCATATTGATACCGAACACTCCATATCCGCGCATATTATTTGCATAATTAGCATAATTATGCAGTGTCCTGGTACTTTTCAACATATATATATAGATATGTGCCATTGCTCCCTTATAGAATTCATATGCTTGCAAGTATAAACTACTGACTGCACCTAGTGACTAGTGGAATCTGAACAATAGAAAAGAAATATCCCTCCCCTACCTTCCTATAGCATCAAACAAGTTGTTCAATGGAGGCAGCCCAGGCTTCCCTAGCCCCATATTGATACCGAACACTCCATATCCGTGCATATTATTTGCATAATTAGCATAATTATGCAGTGTCCTGGTACTTTTCAATATATATATAGATATGTGCCATTGCTCCCTTATAGAATTCATATGCTTGCAAGTATAAACTACTGACTGCACCTAGTGACTAGTGGAATCTGAACAATAGAAAAGAAATACCCCTCCCCTACCTTCCTATAGCATCAAACAAGTTGTTCAATGGAGTCTATTTCTCATCTTTCCTATCCCCTCAGGATGTGTTGTGCACATATGTGCGGGCACTGACACATTCCTCTGTGAAATTGTATAATGTAGTTCTCGCCATGAATATGACCTTAGCTGTCAAAATGGCGTTAAACATCTATTACTCACTCACTCAATGGAGGCAGCCATTGCTTGATCACATGCTTAAACCTTTTAGATCCAAATGCTAGTTACCAGTGCATTATCACTGTTGATAAGCTTTACACATCAATACCTGCGCAAACCCTGTTTGCACTGAATGGATATCTTTCCATTTCTCCATTCTCTGGTGTTTGATTGAAAATGTTGACGTCATTCTGTGTTTTAATTTGTGTTTTAATCTGTGTTTTTATGGTACATGTATTGAGTTTAGGGCTATAACAGGTTAGTATTAGTGCTATGGTATGATAGTAATTACTCACTATTTGTCAGCGGTTAATCAATATAATTTTTATGTTAGTAATTACTCACTATTTGTTAGCAATTAATCGAAATATGTCAGTATTTACTCACAATTTGTCAGCAATTAGTCAGTGTACACCTAGTGACTAAGTATTGACATTAAAAAGATTAATGGCATTTTAATCATTTGTGCATCATGCCCAGATTGACATGATGCACTCACATTTTGTCAGTAATTAGTCAAAATATGTCAGAAATAATGCATGATTTGTCAGCAATTAGTCAATATATGTCAGTAATTACTCACTATTTGTCAGCAATTAGTCAATATATGTCAGTACTTAGTCACTGAATATCAGCAATTATCAATACATGTCATTATTTACTCACAATCTGTCAGCATTTTGTTCAATACATAACAGAGAAATAGCCATTGATTCAATTGTGCATCTTGCCTTGACTGGTATTTGTCAAAATATGTCAGTATCTATGGACTATTTGTCAGCAATTAGTTAATATATGTAAGTAATTATTCACTATTTGTCAGCAATTAGTCAATACATGGTAGTAGTTACTTACATTTTATCAGTATTTAGTCAATATATGTTAGTAATTGCTCACTATTGACTAATATCTGACAAATTGTGAGTAATTACTGACATATATTGACTAAGTATTGTTTTATAATGACTTAGTACTGGCATATATTGACTGATTGCTGACAAATAGTGAGTAATTACTGACACATATTGACTAATTGCTTACAAAGAGTCAGTAATTACTGACACATATTGACTAATTTCTGATAAATAGTGAGTAATTACTTACATATATTGACTAATTGCTGACAAAGTGAGTAATTACTGACATATATTGACTAATTGCTGTTATATAGTGACTAAGTACTAACATATATTGACTAATTGCTGACAAATAGTGAGCAATTACTAATCTGATCATAAGTACATAAATCTAGATGATACGACCGAGCAGCTATTACAGCAATGCTGTATTTCTATATCGAAATATAATATCCGATCATAAGTACATAAATCTAGATGATACGACCGAGCAGCTATTACAGCAATGCTGTATTTCTATATCGATATATATTAAATGATCATAAATACATAAATCTAGATTAAAGAGTCATGATAATGATCCTTGAGTCATGATAATGAGTCATGGGCGTCCTCGTATTTATTGATACTCTAATACCTTGTGTATAAAACGCACCTCGCGTATTTAGGGGTCAGGTCGTCAGAAAGTGTAGGATTTTGCCCTTGAAGGCCATGAAAAACTAATTTTGTAATTACTTTATATAACCTCAACAAAATTGTCAAGGTATCTCCTCAGCTCAGAAGACCAAAAAATACCGATCTAGGCCATCCGGTTCCATTTTTATTGCTTGTTTTGTGTCATGTAACGTCCGGTACCAAAATAATGAAATATGGAGGTAATTGAAGTTGCTCTCAGTAATATAAGAATGTCCCATTATGCATAACAAACACATGAAATAACAAGGCCAATATGTCTATTATTGACTTCAATTACAGAATGGAACAAAATTTGAGTTATGCATGCACAGTAGCGTGCTTCCTACATGATGATAAAAGTACCGGACGTTAGATAACGTCCGGTACTTTTATCAGAATTATTTCACATAAGCTGCTCTCATATGGAGACAAATGCTGGTAGACACACAATTTCTTCACCAAAGTAGGGGATGATAGGGTCCTTCATATGGGTAATAACAAAGATTTTGAAACTTCATTTTTTCCATGTTTTATAACCGATTTAGATTTAGGTACCGGACGTTACAAATTACAGACTTCCATTTTGAAAGACACATCATGAAAAATTCTCACTTAGTAACATGTCCAAACCTCATGGAAATGATACCTATGATCATATACAATACAAAAAAGAACTTTGGGATACTCTATAGTGTTCTTTATTCAATACAGGACACTTGTAAAAAATACAAAAAGTATAAAAAAGAACAAATTTGGGCGTTTTTTCACTTCGGCAGGCTATAAGTCCTAAAGTTTTTGATGGATGACCACAAATCTACATTTTTCTGATAGCCCTAAGTGTTCTTTATCAAATGAGTCTATGTAAGACAAGATTGGTTCACAACTTCTTTCTCCAGAGCCATAAAAGTCCAAAATGACCCAAAAACACAAAATCTACTGCTTTCTGGCGACCTGACCCCTAAGGTGCACCCTGAGTTGAAGGAAAAGGTATGAGCACCTGGGGATTGATTTTGAACAGGTTAGTTCTAATATAGTGTAATTTTACCCCATCTATATGGTGCATCCCCTCTTCTGGATGGATCTCAAAGCTTCAGTAGGCGTCTGATTCCCTTTTAAGCAATGACTTGTACACAAGCTACATTAATACTTCCATGTGTTAATTACATGCTTTTATTTTGAGGTTTGAAAACTGTTTATTGTCAGACACAATTGTACAAAAGAGGATAGTAGACAATAACATAACTCCTCTACATTTCTATGATTTCAAAACCATTTGTTCGCACATCTGATGAAGTATGCAAACACACAGTGAAATGATGAGATGAATATAGAATAAACAATATATAATTATATATAATATAATATAATTATACAGAATAGTTACAAACTTAAAAATATCCAATCCACAATCTTTTCATCAGTGAAACCTTGTTATATGAAATCTAATTGCAGAGGAATAAAATAAAGAATTCTGAAAATTGAATTGATCATTATTTGTATTTCATCAGATGTTATAAAGCAATTCTTTTGAAACAAAGCACATAGCACATGGATTTGTATGTCACACAGTTGCACTAACCCAGAGAGGCAACAGCTAGTATCTTTCTACTGCAAATAATTGATTCTCTCCTCATCAAGTAAAGGCCTTCACTCACCCTGGGGTTTAGGTTTATCTCACTGCATTCAGCTGATTTCACCTTCCAATACCATTTCAAAATGATTAACTTCTGGGTGTATGAAAATTTCTTCCTGTTAAAAAGGGGATCAACATTAATGTGATAGCCAGTGAAAAGTCAAAGATAATGAGGAATACCAAGTGTAACTGCAACTAAAAGCAACAAGAGCTGCAGCAAATGAGAACTGTAGCTAAAATAGGAGCAGAGGTTACAAGAGCAACAGGATTAAGAACGATAGTGAGAACAAAAGGAGTAACAGGAACAAAAACAACAGCCAGAATAACAAAAACAACAGAAGTATCAACAACAGTATTGACAGCAACATCAGTGAGAGTGTCAACAGAAGAAACTGTAATAACAGCAACGAATGGAGTAGCAGTGATAACAGCAACAACAGCCAGCAACAATATCAAAGCACCAAGGAATAAGACCAAGCAACACGAGGAACCAGACCAATTGTACAGAGTAGTAACGGCATAAACCATGGCTACAAGAGACAAGGAGGAAAACAATAGGAGTATCAGCAAAGAGAGGAGCAGCAGGGGCAACAACATGAGCAACAGATAAAACAACACAGGGGCGTGGGAAGCAGTTTCAGAGTGGGTGGGACCAGGGGGTTTTTCTGCAATTTTTTACCTCCCTTTGCTTGACCTTTTAGTTTTGACCTTTTGAGGAGTTGTCCAAAAGTGGGGGGGGGGACATGTCCCACCTGCTTTCCACGCCCATGCAACAACAGCAACAAGTTGGGGTATTAACAACAACATGAACAATCTAAGCAATAGCAAAAGTATCAGCAACAGCAGGAGTAATAGCATCCACATGTGTGAATGAAAAATGCGAATTACCACAAATGTTTTTTGTGAGAGGGCAATAAAAACCTTTCAGACCTTTAAAAAAAAAAGAGCAGCATTTATCACTGTAGTAACAGGAGTAATAGCAAGAAGCAACAGCAACAAAACAAGGCTGTTACAGAAGTAACAACATCAGCAATAAGAGTAATCAGTCAGTGGTCAGTCGGGAGTAGTTTTGAGAAGATTGCAGATAAGAGATAAGATAAGGGTCCAATTGAGGCCTCCTACCTCTGACCCCGGGTTACAAATCTCTCTATTTTTCTTAGAGGGGTTATTTCTTTTACTACATTGGCTGTATTTTTCTACTTATCCTCAGGTTTAAAATTTCCTGATTTATTTTCGATTTCTGTGTTCATTTTTCTTCTAACCTTTCAATGATTTTGTGATTTTGAGAATTTTCTCTCTTATTTTCTATGGCCCAGATGTCTAGAGCCCCACTGTCCCTGCCCACATCACCCTCCCGGCTGGGAAGGTTTCAGAAACGACTGACGGCTGACTGTAATGGCAACAACAGGACTAGCACAAAGAACATAAATAGAATAAAATTAATAAAAGAAAAACAGCAAGAATAGAAGTAATGGCAACAGACAGCAATGGTTAGAGTAACAGCGTCAGCAGGAGTACCAGAAAAGCTGTGGGAATAGCCTGAACAACAGGAATAACAGCGAAAAAAAGCAACACCAAGAACAGATGATAACAATAGCAGTAACCGCAGCAACAGTAGTGTAGGGGTATGGTATTTACACTTTACGTTCATGTACCTGTGAGACTCAGACCTAGGTCCTTCGGGTGTAGTGGGGGAATCCGGATGGCAGGTGGCAGCACCTGCCTCTGGGTTCGTATCCATTACACCAGGGGGCCTACCACTCGTCCGTCACACGTCACGTGGCCGGTCTGAGTTTCGCGGGCTTTTCCCCTATATAAGGCTGGTCCTAGCCCATGTTCTTCAGTAGTGGTTTACCCACTGCTCAACCAGGTCGTTACCCGAAAGGGTAACCGAATGCCCTAGTAGCATGTAGTCCTCTGAGGCTGTGATCATATGTAACATAAGCTATGAAATAAAAGCTCGGTTGCCTACCCGGAAACTTTTTTCTCTCTTCGTTATGATTTAATCTAACTTAACGAGACGAACCACTACACTGGTGCCGTGACCAGTTGGTCTTCGGGTAAGCGCAGTCAGAAATGACTGAGCTGAGCCCAGTTAGGGGAAATGGCCCAAATCATGAGCTAAACTCCCCGATGGAGGATGGTGAAATCAAGTCACCACCCCAAGGTACAGAGTGGAGAGATCCACTGGAACACTACCCTGATGGGTTAAAGGATGTAAGAAAAAACTTACATGATGAACTGGATGAATTTGGAGACTCCTTATTCATGCCAGGAGGTACTTCGAAACCTGCACCAATGCATAAAAGTACTGCTCAATTTGGTAAACTACCATTTGAAGTACCAAAGCCTAGTGCAGGTATATTTGAAACTCCATATAGTTCTCGAATTAAACACCAGAAATGTGGATTCGAAAGGAACAAAATGGACGAGCTTGAAGACATGAGAGCTGAATACGAGAAGATCCAGAAGGATCTTATTACACTGACCGGAACCCGAGACAAGATTCTGACTGAAAACAAACAGTTGATATCAGAACGTCTTGATTACGATCAAAGTTGTAGACGCCAACAACAATTGTTATTGGATCAGATGGAGAAAGAAAAACAAGATTTTCAACTCCAGCACGAACAGTATCATGATGCACTATACACGGCGGATCTGGAATACAGAGCCTCGTGTGATGAGTTGAATAGAACTAAACAAGAGTTAAATTCAACTCAATCGGCCTATGGTAAGTACCAAGAAGAGCTGATGAAAATTGAATCAGCCTTCAAGGATGCTCGGAAAACGTATAAAAAACAAACCGATGAGCATGAAAAACTCAAAGGTCAATGGATACGTGAATCCACAGATTTGGCTGCCAAACAGACAAAAATGATGGATGATTATTCCGAACTGGAAGCTAAAGCTATCCAGATGTCACAGTATCTAGAAGATACTGGTCGTGCAGTAGGCACTCTTGAATCAGACTTCACTGTTTCAGGAATTGCCCTAAACACGACGAGTAAACAGATGAACTCTTTGAGGGGCGATGACGGGGTAACAGAGACAACTGTACCTCGTTATGAAGGAGTAAAGAGTCATCAGGTTAGATTTACGGATAATACCTTCCAACCTCTTGGTTTAGGTACGGGAAATAGTGGGGGTGACTCTGCGAGTGGAGCTAAACAAAGCCACTCGGCAAAAACCTCCACCTTTGACGGCGGATGGCCACAACAGTCACCTTTAGGGGGACCAAATGGCCCGTATGCCCAGTATGGATGGAGTCAGTCCCAAACAGGAGCGAATCCGTCCAAAGGTAACACCCGGAACATGTCCGGAGGAACAACTGGACAATCATCCGGGAATTCCAGTCCAGCTGGAGGGCAATCCGGATGTGACCAAGGATCCGGACCTTCAGGAGATCGTTCCAGAAGCAGACCCTCTGCAGGTGGGGCTGGTTCCAATAATGGAAATCAGTCGTATGGAACAGGAGGAAACACTAATCCCAATAGTGGTTTCTTTAGCTTTGGTGGAAATACACAACCCACAAATAATCCAGGGCCAACTCCTCAAACCGGCGGATACACCTTCTCACAGGTGCCTCCATACGGAGCAGGGGGATCAGGGGGTGGAGGAGGACCACCGTCCGGAGGCTTTGGAGGTACTTATGGTACGAATCCTCCAAGGAAAAAGAGACTCAGTCGCCGAGTATCTCTTTCTCCAGGGTTACAAGCGCTGCATGACTCTAATGCAGCGATTGCTAACTTAGGTGTTGATTGTTACAATCAAGGTCTGGACGATACGGAGATCATGGAATGGAGTAAGGGTTTAACCCTTACTGGATCCACGAATCCGGCTTGTAGAGTAGCTAAGATACCTACCCCCTTTAATGCCAAGAACCCTTGGAAGGAGGAGTATCAAGGCTGCGCGGATGTCTTTAACTGCAATGGATGGGGCAAAGCGGAAGCTCTCCCTTATTTAGTATGCTGGTTAAAGGAAGGCGACGGAAAAGGAGCCGTGGAACAATGGAGAGATTCTCAAATAGTAGGACTCTCAGCCCATATGGAATATGATGAACTCATAGAGATTGCTTCATATCTATATGGGAATATAGTTGGAGAAGATCCTTGGCTGACGTTCACTAAAAGAACGCAGAAGCCTAAGGAATCTGCCAAAGTGTTCGGCTTAGAATGTCAACGACTGTTGCATAAAGCCAGACCTCAATGGAGACTAGATGATGAATGCTTCCTAGATGAAATGTTTAAACAATTCATTGAAGGATTGCGGAATCAGGAACACAGGACAGTAGCCTGTGAAGCTTGGAAGAATGATGCCTCTCTGACAGATTTGTTCCAGTCCCTAGATCATTATGATCGAAAGGCCCGTATCTTTGCCGGGAAGGTACCTCAACGGATGTCAGCAATGATAATCCCGGAAGGAATACCCGAAACCGATTCATCCGAATCAGGGGAACCTGACGAAGATGAAAACGTTGAGGCCATTGGCCAAGGGAACCCCCGGTATAACCGGAACTGGGGAAAGAAACCGGGTTACGTCAAGGAGATAGTGATTACTTCTAAACCTCCTGTGACTCAACCCGATACCAAACCTACTACCGGTCCGTCTTTATCAGAGGACCTGGTTAACAATTTGGTAAAGAAGATTACTGAAAATCTTAGGAGGCCTAAGCCTGATAGGAGCGTTGTGACATGCTTCCGATGTCAGGAAACTGGGCATTATGCTGCCGAGTGTGAGGCAGATAAGCCAGTTTATAGAAACACTCGTTACCGGAACAATCCGGGTAAGGAGGACTCAGTGAAGAAGGAAAACTGAGAGGGGGTGTCCATGAAGGCAACCGGATTACCCCCCGAATGAGTGATTGCCATGACTGCCAGCCTATCGCCGCTTGCGGTACTGGTGAGAATCCTCTAGCGATTTCGCCCAGCAGTGAAGCTAAGGAGCCTGATCAGTTCCTTACTCATGAGGCTGGGGAGACTGATAGTACACCAGGTGTCAAGAACCGGCAGAAGAACACAGAGGGGAAACCCGATATCAGTCCAGAGGGAGCGGCCAACGAGTTGGCCAGGGTGGGGTGTGCCCAGTTCCCCCCGGGTCATCCTTGTCTCGAGTTTTTGAAGGGATGTGGATTTGACCTCGGCGCTAAGACGGAACTTGCTAAGTACGCAAGTAGTCCTACCTACTTGAAAGGTAGGAGGTGGTACGCAGTTGTATCTGTGAGTGGTAGATCCGCTGAGTTTCTTGTCGATACGGGTGCTAGCCACTCCTGTATTGCTAAGAGATTCTACGATCTTTTGCCTACGAATCATGAACCTTTCACAACGGAAGGAAATGCTCGTACGGCCGACGGTAGCATGATACAAACGTTCGGTAGAACATGTATGAGGTTCAGTCTACAGGAAGATAAGGACTTCATCCTTACTCCTACTGTGGCGAACATCGCGGATGATGGTATACTTGGTCTGGATTTTGCTGCATTATATGGAGCAAGGTTAGATTCCCAGAGGGGAATATTGGAAGTGAGAGACCCGTATCATCTCGAAGTACAATGTGTACTTAGGCAAGTAAGCAGTGTAGCCAGTGTAGCCCAGACTGTTAAGATACTACCGGGCACCGCCTGTGATGTCTTATGTTGAGCGGACAGACAGTTTTCAGGAAAAACTGGAGTTGTAGAGCCAGACATGGCCATGTTGTCAAGTATCGGATTGGAATCCGCCGACGTTCTAGTAGCTAACGCTGCTTGGACGGTGGTTCCTATATCCAATACCGGTAATAAGACTGTCTACGTACAGAAGGATACGATCCTCGGGTTGGTTGTCCTGTCTGAATTGGTAGAGGACTGTAAACATGTTTCGGCACCCGGAGCCCCTTCCTCACCCGAAAGGAGCCCGGAACTAGACACTCTAGTAGCCGAAAGCCATGTAGAAAGTGATGAACAACGTGAAGCTCTAACTGACTTGTTATACAAGTACCGTAAAGCTTTTGCAGCACCAAGTGAAAAATTGGGGCGTACCGATAAGGTACTGCATACGATTGACACTGGTGAGAATGAACCTTTTAAGATTCCTTATAGAAGACTCCCACTAGCCAAAAAAAGGGTAGCTGAGGAGGAGATAGCTAAAATGCTTGAACAGGATGTAATAATTCCATCAACCAGTCCTTGGTCTAGCCCTGTGTGCATGGTGACTAAGAAAGATGGTACCATCCGTTTCTGCATAGATTACCGGAAATTGAATGGTATGACCAAGAAGAATTCATATCCCTTACCACGGATTGATGAGACTATAGACTCCCTTGGAGGTAAGCAATGGTATTGCTCTCTAGACTTACAATCCGGGTACTGGCAAGTGGGTATGCATCCGAAAGACATGGAGAAGACGGCTTTTTCCAGTCATGTTGGGTTATTCCAATATAATGTGATGCCGTTTGGATTGTGCAACGCACCGGCGACATTTGAAGCCATGATGGAAACTTTATTAAGTGACCTATTATGGAAGAAATGTCTCGTCTATCTAGATGATGTGATTGTCTTTGGGAAGACATACGAGGAATGCTTGGAAAATATAGGTATGGTTCTGGAAAGGATCATAACTAATGGTTTGAAGCTGAAGCCCAAGAAATGCGATCTTTTTAAAAGATCTATTAATTACTTGGGGCAAATAATCTCGAATGAAGGGATTAAAGCCGATCCGGAGAAACTGGATGCCGTGTCAAATTGGCAGGCACCCACGAATGCGAAAGAAGTCAGATCCTTCCTCGGATTCTGTTCCTACTACCGGGACTTTATCCCAGGATATTCAAGGGTTGCCTTTCCTATCCAGAGTTTGTCCCACTGGACACCCGGGATGAGAAAGGAACGATTCCCTTGGGGATCCGAGCAAGACGAGGCCTTTATGAAAATAAAGGATTTGTTTGCAAGTACACCTGTGTTGAAGTACCCTACGGAGAATGATCATTTCATTCTAGATACGGATGCTAGTAATGAAAGCATAGGAGCCGCCCTTTCTCAGGTCCAGGATGGGGTTGAAGTTCCTATAGCCTTCGTTAGTAACACGTTGAGTAAATCTCAAAGAAACTATTGTACCACTAAACGTGAGTTGTTGGCTGTGGTGGTCTATACGAAGAAGTTCAAGCACTTTTTGTGGGGGAGTGATTTCACTCTACGGACTGACCACTCTTCCCTCAGATGGTTATTGAACTTCAAAGATGCAGAGGGGATGATAGGTCGCTGGTTAGCGCACCTATCCGAATTTGGTCTAAATCACAGCCAGATTGAACACCGAGCCGGGGCAAAGCATTTGAATGCAGATGCTTTGTCTAGAATCCCAGTGAGGAAATGTGCAAATGCTGAGTGCACTGATTGTGGAGCCCACAATGCTGTGTTGGCAGGGGTTCGAGTTCCATTCGAAACCCATCCGGAACATGTCTTGAATTGGTCCTTGGAGACCATCCAGCAGTTCCAGGAGTCTGATGCAGTCACATCACGTTTGATTAAGTTCCTTAATCAGGGTATCTGTCCTCCAAGACCTGAGGTGTCATTGGAAAACAGAGAGATGAGACGATTCTTAGCTCAATGGGCCGAGCTAGAAGTCCGGGATGGTATTCTGTTTTGATGGAAGAACCATTCTAATAGGAAGAAAACCTTGCAAGTTTTCATACCCAGTGCTATGCGACGAGATATTATGTATTTCTGTCATGGACATAGAACTAGTGGACACTTTGGAAAGAAACGGTCTCTAGAACGTCTAACCAGACGATACTATTGGCCCGGCATGAGTACAGATCTCACCCGATGGGTGGAGACCTGTCCCGAGTGCTGTAAGAACAAACCAGGACCCGGGTTAGGCAAACTGCCATTATCCCAGGAACTGTTTGGTGTAAGGTTTGCTAGAATAGCTGTTGACATTATTAGTGGGATTCCCCCCACTCCTAGTGGCAACACGTGTATGATGGTCGTGTCTGATTGTTATACCAAGTACACCCGAGTGTTTCCTCTACCGGATCATAAGGCTGTTACTTGTGCTATGGCCTTTGTAAAAGGGTGGGTGCTGCACCTAGGTGTCCCACTCATGTTACATAGTGACCAAGGCAGAGAATTTGAGTCTAGTCTGTGGCAAGAGATGTGTAATTGTCTGGCGATCTGCAAGACAAGAACTAATACCTATAGGCCACAGAGCGATGGACAGGTAGAGAGATTCAATAGGACTTTGATCCAAGTATTGAAGTCTCTAGTAAATGAGCAGATGGATGATTGGGATGAACAATGTGAATTCGTGGTACATGCCTATAAAGGCACTGTACATTCGAGCACAAACTGTTCTCCTAATCTCCTCGTTTTTGGAGAGGATTTGATTATGCCAGCAGATTTGGTGTTTGGCGTAATAAGAATGAATCCGGAAACCCCTTGCCAGGTGATGTTTGTAGAATCCCTACGGGATAATTTCAAACAAGCCTATGAGAGGGTTAGAGACGAGTTGCAGAAAACTGCGCGTTGGCAGAAAGTTGGCTATGACACAGGTCTAAAAGCTAGATTTTTTAATCTAGGGGATAGAGTACTGCGTCTACACCAACCTCTGGCCAACCTGAAATTAGCCAGCAATTGGGATGGACCTTTCACTATAACTCAGGTTATTAGTGATTGCACAGTGATTATTAAATCACAGCTTGGTAAATGTTACAAGTCAAATGTAGCGAGACTACGCCCATGGAGAGGGAGGGATACCTCCACCGAAATGTATGGTGATGGTCTATTGAAAGTAATGGAACAGAGTCATGTTAAGCAACTCGAAGTGGTACCGACCCGAAAGCGAGGACCCGGGCGGCCACGGAAGGTTGCAGACCCGAAGAGGGTGGTGCCCCCTGTCGTAACATCCGGAAAACAGGGAAAGATACAAAAAGTCTCGGCAGGCGCAGGTAAAAATAAGAGGAAAGGTCCTTCTAAGGCTAAGAAGACCTTGGAAAAGGCTCTTATGGATACCAGGTCAATAAAAGAGGCCTCAAAACCTCTTAGACGCAGTCCAAGGTTGCTAAAGACTGCCGTAACCTAGCCTGTTAACACAACGAGTGTGTTGTCCTGTACTGTGTACTGTTATATGTTGTAACCTAGTTCAATGTATATTTGAGCCGGTCATGAGTTTCTGGAAAAGGTCCTATGACAATGTACCCATGGTTTTGGACGGATAATCCGGTGGATATGCTTATGCTATCCATAAACTCCATAATACCTAGCGAGTTGTCATGGTTGAACCCTGAGTACGGACGAACGACCGATCGGGTATTGTATTGTTTTTATGCAAGGGCGCGTGACCTAATTAAGGGCACGCGGGAAAGTTGTTGACCCATTTTCGAATGGTCACGTGAGGCGCCGGTTTGATCATGCACAGCGATTCAAGTTCGAGTAACCCGCCATATTGTCTTATTCCTGCGAAGGAAGAAGATGTGGCCGAGGGTGGTCTTACTCTTGTTGGAGTCTGATAGCCCGTGACAGCCATATTCCGAGGTGTGCCCTCGTTAAAAGGCACCCGCCTTTCACTGGGTAAGCAGTACTTACTGCTTATCCGGTGGATTGGGATATTTTATCCCCGAACAGCCACTTCTGTCGATGGCAGAAGAGGCCGTCCGCCTTGGCGGTGGTGCCGGTGCCAGCACCCCGCCGGAGTATGGAAGTGGTTCTCCCCAGAGTCCCACTTATACATACGACGATCAGCAATACGATGCTGATTGTGATCAGATGGATCAACAAATGAATGTTGATCAGTACTTCTCTGGAGTAGACGATAGCGACGTAGAATCGTTCTATGACGCATCCGACAACTCCAGACAAGTTAGTCCTGAACGCCGAGGTGTTCAACAACGAACTGATGTAGGTAAGCCTTATGTAGCCCCTCCATCCGAAGGTTTGAGTGGAGAGCCGGCAGGAGTCCAGTCTCATGACAGGGCTCTGATGCTACCTCCCCCTCAATTGCCGCCCCGTCTTGGTGGGAGTACCTCATTCGGTGCTTTGGGACCTGCTTCTCCG
Organism: Acholoe squamosa; assembly: GCA_949317995.1. Classification (NCBI taxonomy): domain Eukaryota; kingdom Metazoa; phylum Annelida; class Polychaeta; order Phyllodocida; family Polynoidae; genus Acholoe; species Acholoe squamosa. The sequence continues at coordinate 23,574,091 of OX439048.1, forward strand.
GTTGACAGGCCAATGTACCTAGAGCTGCCCCTCCCAGACAGTCCAGAATGGCACGATGTAGCCGGTCCCTATGACGGACGGATGTTAGCAATTTCTGAGGAAATGCTGATACCCACCTGTTATGGGACGCCCAGAGAGGTTGACGAGCGTGTTGTCAACGCAATCTGGGAATGTGCTCATCCGCAATGGGCTAATACCTTTCCGGAGTCCTGGTTGATGGATTACCATCAGATGGCCAAAGGATTGGTAGTCCACTTATGGTTTCGTAAAGCCGTCCGGGATGCAGAAATGGCTTTCCGAAGGAATACCTCTTATAGGCCTTCCTACGTGTCTGACAAAACGGGTTACACCGGTGTCAAGGCAGATGAGGTCTCTAGATACATAGATAGAGACCAGATCCTAATGTTAGGCACAGCGGATGAGTATGAAGCAGCAGGTAACGCTGTTGTGGATTACTGTCTAGGGGTCCCCATTACGTCTCAAACCATTGAGGCGGAAGAGGCCCGTATTGGTGTGTCTCCACTGGACAGACTCGGGGTAATACAGGACCTCGTAGTACGTCTATTGGAGAGGCAGTATGCACTGGCGCATCCGGAGCTAGTACCCGGACCCGCACCCGTGCACGTAACAGCCAAGATGGCCGATCGGATGGACCGTCTCATGTCTCCTGCTGGAACTCCTACCTTGGGAGACGCAGCAGTAGTACCTGAGAAGGCCCTACCTGATGCAGATGGTTCCCCTAAAACTGCTCAGTCTACCCCTACGAAGACTGAGCAGGTAAAAGGGAAAGCAGCTGGTGGAAAGGGTAAAGCAACCCCCACCAAAGGTAAGGGTAAAGGGAAGCGGTCAGGAACCGAACCCTCTACCAGCACGAGTGTGGCCGACAGTACCCGAACCCGTCGGGTGTCTCCACGCTCCGCCAATAAGAAGGGCGCTAAGGCTTCGGATGTCTCCGGCAACGAGACGGATGCATCCGAGCCTGGCACTTCTACTAACGGCAGATCCCGCAGGCGGAATAAGAAGAAGGTTGACCAACGCAAACCTGAACCTATCGAGGTAGACGTTCAAGCTGATAATACAGAAGCTGAACCGGCTGTCCCAACCGTAAAAGTTGAGCTCGGTGTGCCAATCGTCAAGTTACACGACGTAATGGCCGATTTGAGTGGAGACGCTCAACATGCCGCAGCCCAGGTTCTCGCGGGTCAACAACCCGTTGTGCAACCTGTGGATGTACCATCCGACCCGGAGGGAGAGGAGCCGGTTGACCCAGTTGTGGATGCCACTGACGAGCAAGAGGCTGCTATCTGGGCTAACGCCAATAGCAACTTTGCCGACTTCATTCCTCTACACAGGGGACACCTGAAGGGGAGTAAATCCGTATGGAGACTGCCCCCTCGGATCACCTGTGAGAAGCGTGAAGATATGGAGGAGTGGCTTCGCAAGAAGCTCTCCGATAGAAAGCCGGCCAATATGTACTGGATCTATTGGGAATTCGTTAAGAATTCACCCAATGGTCTGTACAATTACGACCAGAAGGGCAAGCTCAAGTTTGCTCTAGATGAGTACTACGGGGAGGATCGTAAGGATTGTCCCTTTCAACGTTGTACTCAAAGTGAGGGTGAGGTTGAATTCTTCATCGAGAAAGACGAGTTCCTTCGTCATCTCGTGGAGGTTCATATGCACCAGAGGCCGGAATATGTCTGCGACCGGGAGGTTGGCAAGAAATGTGCTAAATGCACAGGATGTGTCAACCCCCGACGCGGAGACATGGTCGCATGGAGAGGGCCTGGAGGCAGCCATAGATCGGGTGATGAAAATTCACTCTGAACTCTATGGTAACCTTAAGGGCCTCAATGCAGAGAAGTTGGCTTCCCTCACACCGAGTACGAAGCAGTTTGCGCCTACGGTTCCTGGTACTAACCAGAAACTAAAGGCTCGGTTTGCCCAGACTCCTGGGTCCGGCAAACTAGAGTACGCTCAGGAGGAGTACGATCTGTTGAACGAATGGAGGAGCAACAAGGCCCGCCGCCGTGGTGGGGCTTATGTAACTCCATCCGGAGAACAGGTCCGAAGCCGCAGGGATTACCGCCAGGGACCCTCCGCGGCAGATAGGAAGAGACAGGCGTCTGAATCTCCAAGCCGAGCCAGGTCACCACTGGAGGCGCTGGAGAGACAGACGAATGGGGGAAGGAAGAAGCCACATCTTCCATCTCCTACTGGAACTCCTTCCCATTATGGACGAGCACCAACATCACTAGGTGCACAGAACCCGACATTCTTTGGTGTCAGTGGACCGGGTGGTCAGTCCTCCCGGAAACACGCGCCTTTCAATGTCAAAGACCCGAAGCAGTACCCTGCTATGGGCCCACCCGGACCAGAGATGCAAATCTTTGATCAGTACGGGAGGGTCAAGCAGGAACTGCCGACAGTAGGAGGTCAAGCTCCCCGACCAACAATGAGTGCTGTGGTGAGACAACGTCCACCCGCGCCATTGTTGACAGCCAAAGACCTTAGAAGGGAATTGTCGCGGTTGCCCCTAGCTCAGGGATTACCAACTCAAGGCCCTTCTTCGACCACTGCTAGTGCAGCTACTACTGCGGTTGCTTCTTCGCATACGCATGTAGCTGTCACTGCGAGTGGGTCTGGAGCACAGCCGAAGCCTCAGGGTCAGGTACCCCCACCTGGTGCTGTGGTTCATCGGCCTAAGCTGATCCAGACAGTGGAGACCTTCTTCAAGAAGGAGGACAAATTGTCTTGCAATATTCAGAGCAAGCAATTTGAGACGTTACAGCACCATCTGGAAAACCTCCACCTGGATATGTATCGTCGGACCGTGTCGAGCACTCTCCAGTGCATTGACGCGATCCAGAAGTCAGAGATCAACCGGATCTCGACTCAGATAAAGGCGGATGTTGCCAAAGATAAGCAGGAAGCTGCTAATCTGCGGCAGGAGGCCTTATCCGAGAAGGAAACAGCTTCTCAGATGCTCGACCTAGAACGAGCAATGAACATGAAGAACCAGCAAAAGTTCTTCAAGGTTTTTGGAGTTATCATGGATAACTGGGACGGCACACCTGAGCATGCTTTGAACCTGTTCGAAGCACGCCAAAAGGTGAAACTAACACCTGCTGTCCCCGCATTGGCATCTACGGATGGAACCGGTGTGGACCCCCTGTTCAGCCACAGGCTCAACAACCGGGTCCAAACCAGCCACCCGAGGAGAACATGGAACAGTGAAAACTGTTGCATGAAGATCGGACATAATTGTGTGTCCCGGGGTGCTATTACCTATGTATTATTGGATAGGAAACCATTTTTTTTATCCAACCCGTATTGATTCGGGTACCAAACTGTACCCTAATCCGGAAACTGAAAACAGAAGGAGGAACAAACAAGTCACTCTGGAGGAGGAGTACGAATGCTGTAAACACCATAATTGTACCGTGCTATAATATAATGACTGTGCCTATTATAAAATCATGGACAATTTACACTAATATGGACTTTTGAACTACAAACCGGATTTACTACTACACCACTACTATTTGTGAGCTAGCACTACAGGCATCAGGGTTTAGCTACGCCCATAAAGTCCATCAACAGTCTACAACTGGATCTACTATTACCTCCAGTTAGCTAGCACTACAGGCATCAGGGTTTAGCTACGCCCATAAAGTTCTTCAATAATCTACAAATGGACCTCTTATTATCTCCAAGTTAGCTAGCACTACAGGCATCAGGGTTTAGCTACACCCACCAACAAGTTTTACTATAGCACTTCAGGCATCAGGGTTCAGCTCGCCCATACCAAGACATCAGCAGCATCCGACTCCTGTTACATCCTCCAACCATGAAAACAAGTAACTTTGTTGATAATATTATATTGTATGTAAAATTGTATTTATAACTATAAAAGATATATTATTATATAAGGGTACTTACCTATAAATATACTGGATCTGCGAATCCTAAAAGTTGTTTAAGGTAATCCTAGACCTATAACTGTCTATATAGGTCATTCCTGGTCTCAATATATTAAGAGACTATACTTCTTCTGTAACTTGTAAATATAAAACACTAAGGTATAAACTGAGCTGCGTCTCAAAAGTATAAGTATTTTTCTATAAAATAAGAGAAGGTCCAACGGATTTCTCTAAACTTAGTATTGTATTACTCAGGTTAATACCTAATTGTGTTCATATAGTATCAGATTAATTGTTCATATCTGATCATTAATATTCAATTCACTTTGTAAAAGTGGACAGAGTTGTTAATTTAAAAAGTCGAAAATTTTTTTTCCGGGTTTAATAACTGTAATACGATCATTATTTACAACCACCGGTCCTTTTCAGGACCCTACTGTTGTCAAAACGTTACTATAAATCTGTGATAATTGTATATTTATCATTTGTGGTTGTTATAAGCTACTGGTGGAAATGAAGTGAACGACACTCGATGTTATTATTGTATAATTTTTCAGAAATAGGATAGTCCTATACTATAGCCTATTTCACATCGAGCAAGTGTAATTAATACCCCTTTTTTTAGCACACACCATTTGCAACACCGAAATCATAACAATGCACCCCATTGGCCAAAGCAGGTCACATGACCGACCTACTTATGGTAATTAACAGGAAACCTCCTAGAACAGGAAGGATTATGGGCAACCTCAAGACCCAGCATGGGAAGAGTGTAACAGTCCACCCCCCTCAACCCTCCCCCCCCCTTAAAAGTAGGCTGCCCTGTGTGTTCAATGTTGATTCCTATAGAGGATTAGGTGGTTCATGGAGCTGTGGAAAGCCTTTATCGGGTTGATAACAATTGGTAAGAGGGAACGAATTAAATAAAAAAATCCTGCTGAATCCAAAATTTGTGGTCTTGATTCTCAGAAATTGAACAAAAGTACCCGAAAGATGACATTTGATGAAGAAAATATTTTGAAAATGTACTAAAATGATATTGAAAGTTATTGGAACTCTTTATAGATACAACCAGGGGATACAACACATAAACCAAAGTGCATACCTCAATCTACATATCCAAATGTCTTCCTATCTCTCAATCTGACAAGGACTGTGCCTCTGTATTGCTCTGCCTATCCAACATACTGCCTATCCCTTAGTCTACCTATCACTCACACTGCCTATCTCTTGAACTCAAAGCACCTTGAGTTAAGTAAGGCTATCCCCAAAGGGCATAAAGGCTACAGCTGACGCCCCACCTGAACTAATCCTGTCTCTGCCTACTTTCCCATAGTCTACTCTGAGAATCTACTTATCCTCAATTTGCCAATCATTCATTTTACCTATCCCTCATTGTGACCCTCATGTTTAACCCAAATTGTTCATCTGAGCCCTAATGGTTAACAGTGTATTCCTCATCATGTCTACTAATTTTATTCTACCTATCCTTAATAATGCCTATCATAAAGCCCACCTATCCCTCATTGTGCCTATCTTCCAGCCTGCATATCACTCTACATGTCCCTCAGCCTCTTGAATCATCATGCTTATTATTCTATGGTCTTAGACAGACCATAGAATACTTACAAGAACCATGTTCACCGATGTTGAATCGCCCTTCTAGTGTAGACTTGCTATAGCCTAGCCACATATTGCCCTTTTTTTACTCATAGGATTACACATAGGGTTGCACAGGGACCCACCTATCCTTTTAATATTGGCTGTTAGTGCTTGGACAAAGAAAGTCTACTCACCCTGGATATAGCTGTGAAAACCCATTTTAACCCTTTAATGCACTGGTGTCTGTTTCTATAGGGGTATACATAGGGCAGTGCATAGGGTTTATGATGCATTGATGTACACTGTGATCCTTACAGGATTAGCAGGCTGTCCAGGGGCCGCACATACTTCCCTATGATGCATTGATGCACTTTATCCCTTTATGGATGGCATGATGCATTGATACACAGTCAACCCTTTATGAATGGCATGATGCATTGATTCACTTTCAGCCTTTATAGATAGCATGATGCATTGATGCACATTTAACCCTTTATGGATAGCATGATGCATTGATGCACATTTAACTCTTTATGATTGGCATGATGCATTGATGCACATCTAACCCTTTATAGATAGCATGATGCATTGGTGCACATTTAACCCTTTATGGATAGCATGATGCATTGATGCACAGTTAACCCATTATGAATGGCATGATGCATTGATACACTTGAACCCTTTAAGAATGGCATGATGCATTGATGTACTTTAACCCTTTATGAATGGCATGATGCATTGATGCACAGTTAACCTGTTATGAATGGCATGATGCATTGATGCACGGTTAACCCTCTATGAATGACATGATGCATTAATGCACTTTAACCCTTTATTGAAGGCATGATGGATTGATGTGCAGTTAACCCTTTATGGGTGGCATGATGCATTGATACACTTTAACCCATTAAGAATGCCATAATGCAGTGATGCACTTTTACCCTTTATTGGTGGCATGATGGATTGATACACAGTTAACCCTTTATGAATGGCATGATGCATTGATTCACTTTAAGCCTTTATAGATAGCATGATGCATTAATGCACATTTAACCCTTCATGGATGGCAAGATGCAGTGATGCACATTTAAACCTTTATGGATGGCAAGATGCAGTTATGCACAGTTAACCCTTTATGAATGGCATGATGCATTGATGTACTTTAACCCTCTTGGATAGCATGATGCATTGATGCACAGTTAACCCTTTATGGATTTCACAAAGCATTAATGCACATTTAACCCTTTATGGGTGGCATGATGCGGTGATGCACAGTTAACCCTTTATGAATGGCATGATGCATTGACACACTTTAACCCATTAAGAATGCCATAATGCAGTGATGCACTTTTACCCTTTATTGGTGGCATGATGGATTGATACACAGTTAACCCTTTATGAATGGCATGATGCATTGATTCACTTTAAGCCTTTATTGATGGCATGATGGATCGATACACAGTTAACCCTTAATGAATGGCATGATGCATTGATGCACTTTAACCTTTTATGAAAGGCATGATGCATTCATGCACTTTAACCCTTTATGAAAGGCATGATGCATTGACACACTTTAACCCGTTAAGAATGGCATGATGCAGTGATGCACTTTTACCCTTTATTGTTGGCATGGATTGATGCACAGTTAACCCTTTATGGATAACATGATGCATTGATGCACATTTAACCCTTCATGGATAACATGATGCATCGATGCACAGTTAACCCTTTATGGATGGCATGATGCATTGATGCACATTTAACCCTTCATGGATAACATGATGCATCGATGCACAGTTAACCCTTTATGGATGGCATGATGCATTGATGCACATTTAACCCTTCATGGATAACATGATGCATCGATGCACTTTAACCCTTTATGAATAGATGATGCATTGATGCACTTTAACCCTTTATGGGTGGCATGATGCATTGATACACAGTTAATCCTTAATGAATGGCATGATGCATTGATGCACATTTAACCCTTCATGGATAACCTGATGCATTGATGCACTTAACCCTTTATGGATGGCATGATGCATTGATACACAGTTAACCCCTTAGGGATAGCATGATACATTGATGCACAGTCAACCCTTTATTGATAGACAAGGCATTGATGTGCAGTTAACCCTTTTATGGATGTCATGATGCATTGTCAGCAAATATGTCAGTAATAATGCACTATTTGTCAGCAATTAGTCAATTTATGTTAGTAATTACTCACTTTTTGTCAGTAATTAGTCCAAATATGTCAGTAACAATGCACTATTTGTCAGCAATTAGTCAATTTATGTTAGTAATTACTCACATTTTGTCAGTAATTACTCACTTTTTGTCAGTAATTAGTCCAAATATGTCAGTAATAATGCACTATTTGTCGGCAATTAGTCAATATATGTTAGTTATTACTCACTATTTGTTAGTAGTTGTAAAAATATATCAGTAATAATGCACTATTTGTCAGTAATTAGTCAATACATGTTAGTAATTGCTCATTATTGGTCAGCAGTTCATCAACATATGTCAGTAATCACTCACTATTTGTCAATATCTGATTGAATATTGAAAATTGAACTGAAAATTGCATTGAAAATTGCATTTAAAACTCGGGTCTTTTAGGTCTTAGACCTAACCTGCTCCATCTTATAACAACACTTAGTCCACATATGTCAGTAATTACTCACAATTTATCAGATATTAGTCAATATATGTCAGTAATTACTTGCCATTTATCAGCAATTAGTCAATATATGTTAGTAATTAATCACCATTTGTTAGCAATTAGTCGAAATATGTCAGTATTTACTCACAATCTGTCAGCAATTAGTCAATATATAACCAAGGAATAGTCATTGATTCAATTGTGCATCCTCCCTTTCTCACAATTTGTCAGATATTAGTAAAAATATGTCAGTATCTATGGACTATTTGTCAGCAATTAGTTAATATATGTTAGTAATTGTTCACTATTTGTCAGCAATTTGTCAATATATGTCAGTAAGTACTCACTATTTGTCAGCAATTAATCAATATATGTCAGTATTTACTTACTATTTCAGCACTAGTAATTGTTCACTATTTGTCAGCAATTCGTCAATATATATCAGTATAATTTTACTCACAATTTGTCAGCAATTAATCAATATATGTCAGTACTAAGTCACTTTATATCAGCAATTGTCAATACATGTCAGTATTTACTCACAATCTGTCAGCATTTAGTCAATATATAACAGAGAAATAGCCATTGATTCAATTGTGCATCCTGCCTTGACTGGTATGTGTCAAAATATGTCAGTATATATGGTCTATTTGTCAGCAATTAGTTAATATAATTATGTTAGTAATTATTCACTATTTGTCAGCAATTAGTCAATACATGGTAGTGGTTACTTACATTTTATCAGCATTTAGTCAATATATGTTAGTAACTGCTCACTATTTGTCAGCAATTAGTCTAAATGTCAGTAATTGCTCACTATTTGTCAGCAATCATTCAATATATATTAGTAATTACTCACTTTTTGTCAGCAATTAGTCGATATATGTCAGTAATTGCTCATAACTTATCTGAAATTAGTCAATATATGTCAGTAATTACTCACTCTTTTTCAGCAATTAGTCAATATATGTCAGTAATTATTCACTATTTATCAGAAATAGTCAATATATGTCAGTAATTACTCACTCTTTGTCAGCAATTATTCAGGATATGTCAATACTTAGTCACTAGATATCAGAAATTAGTCAACACATGTCAGTATTTACATACAATTTGTCAGCAATTAGTCAATAAATGTCAGTATTTTACTCACTTTTTGTCAGCATTCAGTCAATATATGCCAGTACCTCCTCCTATGTCGGTAATAATGCAGTATTTGTGAGCAACTATTCAATATATGTCAGTAATTACTCACTATTTGTCAGCAATTAGTTAAAGCATAGTTTAGCATAGCACATAGAACACAGTTGCCCATAGATCATTTTAGGGCAATGCCCTATCCTTAGACATTTTCTATATATATGCCTCACCATGCTTATCATTATGGTAGCTTTCTATCCAACATGCTTCACATCCCTCTTGATGTCTATTCCTCTCTTCCTATCCCCCAGGCTACATATCACTCATGCTATGGGCTTCCCTAGCCCACTTAAAAGGGTCTATATCTCCTCTTTGCTATCCCCTCAGGATGTGTGTGGTGCACATATGCACGGGCACTGACACATTCCTCTGTGAAATTGTGTAATGTAGTTCTCGCCATGAATATGACCTTAGCTGTCGAAATGGCGTTAAACATCTATTACTCACTCACTCACTCACTCATGCTATACCACTTTCAATGTAAAAAATTTGCAAAACGTTTTTTGCCATATGTTATGTATCCCACTTAGCACAAAAATGTTTTTCATTTAAAAAGCGTTCATTTCAGCATCTTAACCCACTTGGCATAAAACGGTTTTTTTTTATGTCGAAAACTGTTTTTATTTGGTTCCTATGTTTGACAAACGTTTTTTAAGCGTCAAAACATATACACAAAAAATACTTTTGTATAATGTTATAGAAAAGCGTTTTTATTCTTAGGTAAAAAAATGTTGTTTTTAACGTAAAAGAAACCTAACTAACATTTGTATTTGGTTGAAAATGCATTTAAAAATGTCTTTTTAATGTAATAAAAACGTTTTTTTAAAAACATTTTTTACCCAAACCTAAAAAAGAAAAACATTTGCAAACGTTGAAAATATGTTTTTTGCCAAGTGGAAGTTTGTTGTTAACAGAAAAAACATGTACTCCATAAACCTTTTTTCAACCTCTACTTGGATAGATAGACTAAGGGATATATACCATGAAGGATAGGCAACCTGAAGGATAGGTAAACTGAAGGATATGTAGTATGAATGATAGGTAGATGTAGGATTAAGGTAGACTGTGGAACTAGTACTGTAGGTAAAGGGTTGACTAAGGACTCCTCATCAAAATGAACCTTGGTTGTGAGATAGGCAGGTTGAGAGAGCCGAGGCAGATAAGAAAGCTATATAGAGAGCATGAGGGATGGGTATTCAAAAGGATGGATAGCAACAGAGATGGGTAATGTGAGCAATAAGCAGTTTGAGGGATAGGCACAGAGAGTACCTTATAAGGTGAGCAAATGGAAAAAAAAGACATGAGTGATAGGGACAGATGTGCTGGTCAAATATGAGGAATATGCAGAGTTGGGGGATAGGCACAATGAGGGTTAGGTAAGTTTTATGATAGGCTCTATCAAGGATAGGTAAAATCAAAATAGTAGATATTGTAAGGAAAGTACTATTAACAATGAGGGCTTAAATAAACAGACAAATAATGCAGATTAAACATGAGGAATGAGGACCTGAGGGATAGTCACCATGAGCGATAGGTATAATGAATGATAGGCATATTGAGGATAGGAAGATTGAAGGTAAGAAAGAACACAAAAGATAAAATAAGGTAAGGGGTAGGCTTTAGAATCTAAGCCTTTTTACTTATAACCTGATTTAACGCTAGATGTTTTAGATTCAGGAGATGGGCAGTATGAGTGATAGGTACACTAAGGGACATGCAGTATGTTGGATAGGCAGAGCAATGCAGGCACAGTACTTATCAGATTGAGAGATATGCAAACATTTGGATATGTAGATTGAGGTGCAAACTTTGGTTTACATGTTCTACCTTATAAGAGTTTCAATCATTTTCAATATCATTTTTGTACATTTTTAGAACCACAAATTTTGGATTCAGCAGGACTTTTTTTGAGTTAGAGGGTTCCTTGTTTTCATTTGGTCTCACTCTGAGAAAGGAGTACCACAGCTCTATAAACCACTTAATCCTGTATAGAGGGGAGTGGCTTGTACTATAGGACCTTATGAAGTGAGCCATCCTAGTGACTATTATACTATTCTTGGTAGGATGGGAGAAAACTGTACCAGCAGGTCTAGTGGTCGTGGGTGGACGCATTTCACTTTCCACCAACAGAGAAGGATAAAAAAAAATGCTGCCAGGACACTGTGATGGAGGTAGTTACTACGAACCTGTAATGAGCCAATTATCTTAAACATAATGGTTATATGGAATAGATTATACCATGGTTATCACGTTCTTGAATGATTTTACGATGCCTGGAGCGGATAATGACGTTCGAATAGTACGCGCTAAGTGAACGGATGTTGACACTTGGATTGAAACGAGATGACAGCAAGTTGACATGATAGATTTAATTCGATAATAAAAAAACTATAGCATTAGAAGCTTAATGCGTATAGAGAATGAAAGAAGACATATTCTAGCACCTACCTTTAATTCACCATGATTTGACCTGTATATTTAGAAGGATTGAAGATATAAAAATCGAATCGAGCGAAATTTCTCTGTCATGTTGACTGCGTAGCGCACGGATTATTTACCGCGGCGAGACACAAGTTGTCATGTTGGCATATGCTCTATGGGTATTCTGGCTGTTGCGCGCAGTCCTTACCAGCGGTTCTACTATGAAAATGCCTGTAGGACACACGCCAACGTAACACTTTGCGTCCAAGCGGCTTTGTCATCTCGCTGAGAAACCAAGATGGCGGAGGAGCTTGAACAAGACGTATCGCTTGGATTTTTATTTCTTCATTTTATAAGGTAATTACTTAAGAAAATGGAGGAAACCCTGGTATAAACGCCATACTTAACAAATAGAGGTTCACTCGTTGATTCTAGGGGCTAGATAAGAAGACACTCGGCCTACGGCCTCATGCTTCTTATCTGCCCCTCGAATCAACTCGTGAACCTCTATTTGTTATATATGCCTTTAATAATAGATTGGTGTCACTTCTGAGAGTAGCATCCCTGCAAGATGGTGTTGGTATTGTCTAGTCCCCAATATAATCCAGGAGCATCTTATGTGGCATGACTCCTCCAGGTTAGTGACTGGGGGTGGATGGAGGTGGGAGTTGGATGGCTGTGCCTCATCCTAGCGGATCAATACACCTCTGAGTTGAGTGATGCAGCGTCTCCCCTCACCAGGTCAGGCAGTGCTCCACATCCAGGCCTCACCATGCTAATTCCCATCCCCAGAGCCAACTCTCCATATACTACTACATGCAATGGACTATGTAGTACATGTACTATACAACATATCCTGAAAGGAGCAGATGAACCCAAATCTTTAAAGCAAGGACACCAGCCTGTGTTTGAGTAGCCCCAGTTCATATAAGACCACTGGAAGTACAGGTGCATCAGTAGTACAGTGAATGAGGCCGGAGGCTTAATGTCTGGATGGTAAACGGTGACAGGAAGAAGCAGACAGAGAGGGCAGAGTGCCCTTGACTGTTACATCAAGAGACATTGCTGTGAGACCTGGTGTGGAGTGCAGATAGGGAGAGACTTGAGAGACGTGCATTAAGGGAGTTATCAAAACAGGTAGGTTCATGCCTGAGTGTGTTTGATGATAAACTGTCGGCTAATGATATAGCCTAGTGTACGCCTTGACATATTGGGCATAGCGGTATCTTGCAGATGTACAAAATGTAAACAGTGATGTCACTTTTCCTGGTTTACCAGGAATTCCTGGTTTTGATTCCATGATTTCTGTATTAAATTATGTTTAATTCCTGGGAAAATGTGTCCAAAGTCCAGTTTTCCTGGTTTTTCTCGGCCAGTGAGTGGTATCTATGTGTAAATGATACCCCATTTATTTGTCTGCTATATATTTGTCTTTGTATCTGTAATGGTGTCACAGCAGTATTCTGCCCCAGTAAACCTAGAACAGCTAAATAGTCCCAACTAAAAACAGTGTTTTGCTTGGTATAATCAGTGCCAGGGGACCTTATTTTTATCGCAGATTAACCCATTGAGGGCTAGCATCGACTATAGTCGACACCATGGTAGGCCTAGCATCGACTATAGTCGACACCATGGTGGGCCTAGCATCCACTATAGTCGACGCCCATTATATAGGATTTGTATAGGAATTGAAAATAGGCTCGTCCTCTAGGAACTATACTTTTTTCAGGGGCCGTCCCCATGGTCAGGACAACAATTTTTGCTCTGCCCTCAAAGGGTTAATAATTCTGGTACCAGAAGAAAGTTAACGATTTGGGGGGAAAAAGTTGCAAAAAATCTTGGGTCACCATGGAATCCTATTGTGTCAGAGAGGGGTCCAAGGTCACATTTGTGACCTGTCAGGGGCGCGTGTATCATTTAATTTATTCAACATTTAAGCCTTTATTTATGAACGCCATCAAATTAGAACCTGATCAACACCAGTTTTATGGTGGAAGATGTGGGGGGGGGGGAAATCAGAATGTCCTTGGCCCTATTAGTGCCGTGACACCTTAACTGGGTGGCTGGGTGGGGTGATTTTGGCCACATTTTGGGCTCTTGTAAGGACTCAATCCAAACTGGGTATATTTTTTGTATCAAAATAGCTAAATTAAGTGTAGGAGAAGCTATTATGATCATTTTTCTTTGATTTTGACTGGGATTTGCATATGATTGACCTTTTTTTGCTCCGGATGGGGCAGTTGGGGCTACTTGGCACAGAAATTGGTTCCAGGGCTCCTCCATAAAAGTGACCTTGAAAGCCTCTAGAAATGCTAATAAATAGCACAAATCATGCTTCTTCTATTCAAAACATATGGAATATTCCAGTCAAACCTCAGAATTTTGTAGTCAAACATTGCTAAGGAAAATAAACAGGCCATCACCCAAAAAATACCACATTTTGTGCCTAGTTTTGGGCTTGTTTTGATTACTCTCATGCTTTTAGGTATGAGATGGGATCTTAACCAGTTATACATTATTATTGTCAATGTGTTAAGGCATCATATGACGGTAGTTTGCCGTAACGAAGTCAGATCCAATTTTTTGGTAGAGCAAGCCAAAGAGAGGTCCCTGTTTTAACCCCTAAAATACAAAAAAATTACCCCTGAGGGACCCCTCACCCATTTTTCAATAGGCTCCATGGTCATAAATATACAAATTTTCCATATAAAAAGTTGAAATTCATGCCAGGGCAAACTATATATTGACGGAAAAAATGACCCCAGCTGTTAAGGTGTTTTTTGTGACCTGTCAGGGGTGCCTGTATCAGTTAATTTATTCAACATGGTGGTTTCCATGGCAACTGGTGCAAAAACGGATCTGACTCCGTTATGGTTGACCATGCTCATAAAATCAAGAATGACTTCAGCTTTAATTTAAGCCTTTATTTATGAACGCCATCAAATTAGAACCCGATCAACGCCAGTTTAATGGTGGAAGATGGGGGGAAATCAGAACGTCCTTGACCCTATTAGTGCCATGACACCTAGTAATCAATTGATCAAGATAGTCTGAATTTAGTTGGATTCACATAACTTAAACTAAACTTAAGTATATTCATCACTTATAGTTTTCATCACTTAGGCCACACCAAATAAAAAAATTGGTCTATGGATTTTCATTTTTGAAAACTGGAGCGGGAGGGCGAAATTTTTATTTTATTTTTCTAAAAAAATTTATTTGTCTATGGATTTTCAATATCAAAGATGTGAAGAGGGCGATTTTTTTTTTTTTTTTTGCTCCTTTTCTCAAATTTATGTCTACTAGTATTTTGGTTGCTAAAAGCAGAATAGACACTGAAATGTTCAAATCGAGAGACCTCTACCTATCCAATGAGTGGTCTGCTGTTGCTGTATCTTTATTGGTTGACACTGTAATGACTTTGCAAAAAAAAAAAAAAAAAAAATCAATTTTCCAGAAAAAGATGCGGGCGGAATCCATAGACAAAGTTTTTTTCAATTAAAAATAAAATTTCCATATAGGAAAATCAGGAGCGGGAAATCCATAGACCAATGTTTTAATTTGGTTTGGCCCTATGTGTGCGTTACAGAGCATTACATAGTTATAGGCCATTTAATGTCTGGGTTATTATATGTAGTAGGTAGGTTGCCAGTACTGATGCCACATAAATCCGTAGTGCACTGCTGATTGTACTGGGGCTATCCTTAGCACAGGACTGAGGCATCTGAAGAAAAACAATTTACCTATTATTTTGGGATCTCACGGACAGACCTATTCTTTATTCAGAAAACTCTAACAATATCATTCACAGTTTATAACCTAGAAGATGTTTCTCTGACATCTCACCGAATATCCCTATAATAGTCCACATGTGTTGCAGAGTTTGCTTGTAGAACTATTTCCTTCTCCTTTTCTGTAGACTCAGCCCACCATGAGTTCCTCTGCCACCTCTTCCCCCAAACGCAAGTCCCAGGCCCTGGAGGACCATGACAATACTACAACCTACAGGAGCAGGGACTCTCCAACTCACAGGGCCCTGACAGGGTCCCCAGTCAGGCAAAGGAGGAACTCTGCTACAAGAGCAACCAGCTCCCCAATAACATCTAGCAGTAGCTTCAATAAAGACATGGCTTCTATTGCTAACAGGGGTCAGCCCTCGCCATGGTCTGAATACACACTCCTCCAGGAAATGACCTCAGTGGCTGAGCTTAACGAGATCGCAGTGAGTCGCTTAGCGCGTCTTAAGGAGGTGGTCAGCAGCTCGGAGAGGTCATGCACCCTATTGGCTGAGCGCCGGGAGATGATGGAGCGGGAACTGCTAGACTGGAAAAACCTGCTGGTGCAGAAGGTGGAAGGATGCTACACCCAAGTCCTAGGGCAGCTCCTGCAGGCATTTGATGATGTAGAGGGGGATGCAGTGCTGAATAGGGAGTATGTGTCCAACATGCTGTGGTCAACTAGACAACTCTGCCAAGCTTCAAAGGATGCTCTTAATACCCCAGACCTGGATACACTTGGAGTGCTTCGCAACAGACTCAGTAACAAGCTGACTCAGATTGAAGAGCTCAAGGAGGAGGATTTGGAGCTCAAGGAGGATGCGGCAGACTGGAGCTACAACCGTCCAGAGATTGGGGATGATGTTATATGGCGGCTGATGGGGACTTTCGAACTTGGTCAAAATGGGCTAGACTCCACTGCAGCCACACCAGTCACCACCCCTTGTCAGGACAACTCAGCATATGCAGGGGTCAACCCAGAGCTCCTTGGAGCTTTGCAGAATTACAGTGTTAGGCCTACTGGTCTGCCTATTGTTAGCGTTAATGTCACTGTCACTGACACCATGGATGAAAACCTCAACATGAATGCATGCCAGGTCAGTGTCATGGATGATGACTCACCATCTCAGGTTAAACTGACAGGGGCCTTTCAGTCCCGAACACTCACCGACACCACCCGCTGTCACCCCATCTCACTCGCTGTCAGTGCAAATGGAGACCTCATCATACCTGATAAACATAACAGGAAGATAAAGGTATTCACGCTGAAGGGGGAACTGGTCCGGGAGATTACTCATGAGGATCTCCGGTCTCCTA
The DNA here is from genome assembly GCA_949317995.1 of Acholoe squamosa. Taxonomy (NCBI): domain Eukaryota; kingdom Metazoa; phylum Annelida; class Polychaeta; order Phyllodocida; family Polynoidae; genus Acholoe; species Acholoe squamosa. The sequence continues at coordinate 23,591,001 of OX439048.1, forward strand.
CTTATGTTGCCATCACCCCTGAAGGAGACATTGCTGTTTGTGACCGTAAAGCAGGCGACATTAAAGTCTTTTCTATACAAGGTGATTATCTGACCGTTGTACCCAAACTCTTCAAGAGTCCAGCTGGGATAGCCTTTACATCCACAGGTGACCTGTTGGTGGGGGACACAGGAAGAAAGGCGGTGCATGTGGTGTCCCTACAAGCCTCTGCCATCAAGTCCACCGTCAGACACTTTAGGACTCCAGTTCCAGGGACTGGCTGCAAGGAGGATGAACTCTCACAACTTCAGTGGCCACATTGCCTCAGTGTCACAAATGATGATGTCATTATTGTATCAGATCGAACCAGTGATATTGTTCAAATGCTCGATGTGTCAGGCCGTGCCATTGGTCGCTTCGGGAGTGCTGGATTCGGTAAGGGTCGCTTACAGAGTCCATATGCAACAGCTGTAGGAGAAAATGGAGACATCCTTGTGTGTGACTATGGTAACCATAGCCTGCAAGTTCTAACATCTAGTGGACAGTGGGGGGAACCACTACTCACTTCCAAACAGGGCCTGCAGTTCCCAGCTGGTGTAGTATGGCTAGGTCCCTGCAAGTTGGCTGTCAGTGAATATTTGAGTGGTATTGTAAAGATTTATGAAATCCAAGGTCAAAATCAACAGGCCAAAAGACCAGTACCTCGACCGACGTCACCTGTATATTAAGGTCAGGGGTTCCTAGGTAAAGGTACCATATATCAATTGTATGAGTAAAGTGTAATTCAAAATCTAATCAAGCCTTTTGTTTACATATGGATGTAAAAAACATGAATTTATCAGTGCTGTTAATATGTAGCTTACCGATACTGCCAACTAGGAGTTCACACTATTTGAGCCCGCATCAAAGGACTGCTATTATTATATACCCTATTGCAAAGCCCTTGAGCAGACAGAACTTAAAACACAATTCCAGATTTGGCACAATAACAGAAAAGCCTGGTACAAGTTGAATTTCATTTTCAAAATTCAAAAGCCTGTCCTATTGCAAACACAAAACCCAAATTCATAAAGAGTATAACCAAAAAAGAAGTGTGGTAGAAAGAGAGAGAGAGAGAGAGAGAGAGAGAGAGAGAGAGAGAGAGAGAGAGAGAGAGAGGCAGACAGAGACAAAACAGAAGGAGAGAGAGCCAGAGACAGACAGATGGAGAGAGAAAGGGACAGAAAGGGAGAGAAAGCATCAGCATCATGGGCTCACTTAGTGCATATTGATCAATAAGATGTATACAGCTTGCAACTTATGGATAGCCATTTGTTTTGTGTTTGGATTACTTTTACTTGATGCACATAAGGTCACTATAAATGACAATTTCCCTTGGCAGTTAAAGCAATTGTAGAATATGGTTGCCACAATAACAGACCCTATTCCCTATGATGTAGCTTTAGGGGATTTCTCATTTGTAATTTCTTAGGGACATTAAGCTCGGTATGTTATTAATAAGTGGACACATAAAAGAGTATGAATCTAGAGATGGTTCCTCCATTAGCCTCACATTGCCACTGTTAAAAGCTATTCTGTCCGTTTCCTACCAATCTATACTCATCACAGCTTCCAGAGTGTATACCACTCAGGCTTTGAACTCACTATATTATAGGGTTTATTTTCTACTGCAGTGTGAAACCTAAGGGCTCCTCTCATTAGTTTGCATGATCCCTTCCATGATATAATTTTAATACCCTCCAAACATCTTATAGGCCTACTCGATGTTTATGCAGCAACACAGAGTTGATTTTAAATACTTGCCTAAATATTCCTAGGAAATTTCTTGGTTGTTGACTTTTCATACCCAATTTTGCACTGTTCTTTAAAATTCTGCCTACCAGAGTATTTGTATCCCAATACTGTTCCCATTATTGACTTCTTTAACTCTTTCGTGCCCAGAATTATTTCAAGAAAGCTGATTTATTCAACAAACTTGACATTGTGAAGGATAATACCTATATTATGTTCAGAATAACGTACTGATTTAAATGGTAACAAAAAGGACATTAAAATAGCTTTCAGAAAATGCAATATAAAGCCTATGTTAGAGTTACACACGAATAAGTAGGAAATGATAGTGGCACAATAAGTGGAAATGGGCTGATTCGGATGGAAGTGCACAGATCAGCATACAGATCATCATCATATTTTATTTTGATGGGGAATATGCATGCTATTATCAATCAATAAAGTGTTTTTTTTGACAGTTCAAAGGATATCATTCTGATGGAAATCGAAGAAAATATGTATTATAATTGAACTTCGTGGAATCACATGGAAAATATTTTATTGATATTTTTAGTATTTTTATCAATATTTTTGTGAATTTACTGATTTTTCTGTATTTTCCCCTTATTTCTAATGGCCAGAGCGCGCCCTTTTCATGTATTTTAAGCTATTTTTATTTCATTATTTTTTGCAATAGTACCCACTTTCCGGGCGTCCCTAGCCCACTTAAAAGGGACTACTTCTCATCTTTCCTATCCCCTCAGGATGTGTGTGGTGCACATATGCGCGGGCACTGACACATTCCTCTGTGAAATTGTGTAATGTCGTTCTCGCCATGAATATGACCTTAGCTGTCGAAATGGCATTAAACATCTATTACTCACTCACTCACCTACTTTTAATATACATACATATTGCACCATAACAAGTTTGGTACCATTAGAAAGCCCTTGAGATTACGAGTCTTCTGATGTTAGAATTACCTTAATCAGATAACTATTGAACCCATGGTGGTCTGGTGAACATACATACATGGTTGAGAGCGCACTTTTGCTATTCTGGGCACGTAAGGGTTAAATATATAAAATCAGATCACTATCGTAAACGTAGTCATGTTTTGGGATGTTTTTGTAGAGAAGGGACTAGTCTGATAGGGAAACACAATTATCAGAGGTATTCATGTAGTTATTTCAATTTTATGTACGTATCTAAGATTGACTATAAAGTTTTGAATAGTCATACAAGTATATTATATAAATTATTAGATACAATACATGTACTGTGCATTCATACGCACTGCTAAACACTGCTCCTCTTTTCAGCTCTGTTAATCATACATATCACTACGGACAGTCGTGGTATAACAATCCATATTGAGTACCTATTCTACGTCCATTATACAGCCATTAGAATTATGCCGTTGTGCATGCTAATATTCACAAACATTTATACACTTGCATATTGTTCTATGTTATCAGAATTCTGCCACAGTATATTCTACCATGTGCACAAGATTTTGTATTATTGCATACCCTTCAGTGCCATTATAATTCCGACTTTGTATTTGTTATTGTTCACCAGATTTCATGACCTTTCTTATACTTTTATAATCACCTCTGTCCATTGGTCACTGTAAGGCACCAGGAGTTGTCTTATTCTTATTGGTTATCTTACTGATGACGGAGTTGTCTTATTCTCACTGATTATCTTACTGATAATCCGGTTTTCTGCAGGGTAGAAACTATGATAATGACTCGAGATGTGCCTCATGTAGAGTGTTCAACATAGCAGAGAAAATGGCCTCCATGTTGTATCATAAATATGTGTACATGAAAAAGAGTGGCACCTATAAGGATAAAGGGAGAACAGAAAAGCATTCAATTATTCTGAGAGAAATGTCAAGTTACAAAAATAGTTTTTTGGTGTAGGCTATATGCTCAATGCCAAATTCAATTCAAATAATGGTTACAAGTCTAATGTGATAAATTAATGAGTAGGCCTACAATTTGATACAGCTTATCAATTAACATTTTCTTTTTGTGATCGAATGTTTGTCGTGGAGACGAACTTGCATGCATAATAGTGAATCTACTCCAGCACAGAATTTAAAAATTGACACAAGTAATTTCTTGCAGCATTTTCTTTTTGTGTATGTTGTTCATAATTATAACAATTTCAGGTGATCTTCTCTGCAGTGTGCCAATAGTCAGGGATATTGAATCTACATAATCATATAGGATATTTCTATCGCATCGTGCCTAGAAATGGAGTGAATTGTTCACAGACCTTGATGATATGTGAATAAAATTGATATACATCACCCCTTTCTCTTTGTTTTACATCAAAATCTCATATTTCTGAGGAGGAATCTGTGGCAATGGAGGCAAGCACCGAATCCCACACAAATACAAATAAATGAATTATGTACACCCACATCCACATACAATCCCAAGCCTTGCTCCTCCCTAATTTAGGGTGTTAAATCACCAGTTATTCAGCCCTTATTCTGTCTAAAAAATGAGGAATGCATACATAAAGGTTATGCCAAAATGCCTGTAGACCCCCCCCCCCCCCACCCCTTGATTTCATGTACCCTGGTACGCATTTGCACACCATATGGGCAAAAAGAATACTTAAATTGGGTACGCTCTCCTCATGTACGAAGTATTATGTCTAAATTAAGGCTGGATGTGAATTGTACTCTTGACAGCACATATATAGGGGCTATAGGGGGAAAAATGTGACTAGCAATGAATGTAAGACCTGTAAAACAAAGCAAACTGTGCAACACATTTTTTTAAATGTAATATTACACAACTATGTACCATTAGAAATGTGTTTGAGCAAAAGATCTGTAACATTACCAATGGATACAGAAACCTAGACAAATGTGAGAAGCTAAAAATGGTATTTTCGTTGCAACCTAACATAGTGTAAAATTGGGTAGTATTGCACATATGTTGTGGTATCACGCACCTGCAGTTGAAGAGCTGGGAGAGCTCTATTTGGAAAAGTTTTTAAAATTACAACAAAATTCCTTTTGCACAGGGTACCCACGTTACATCTACTCATATTCCAATGCAGTGTGCACCCCTCTACCCTCTATGTACTCCCTCAACTGTATATGAACAAAAAGTTGTCGAACTCGTCGTTCCTATATGATAAATATTCATTGCATATCTCCATAGAGAACAAAGCTAAATTTGATCATGCTTATATCGCGCATATCATGCTGTAATACCGCGCACATGTTACAGAATGTGAAATAAAAATCTACAACCGAATAGAACAAACAAAAAGGGTTCAGTGTATAGCTCTGTATGTTATGCAATTTTGGCAAAAGTTTTGGGACCCCACTCCTCACTTTAGAGGAGTGACAGCATTCTCCCTGACCGTTGTTTTTTTTCACACCTAAATCACAGCTAAAGGTGTGAATGCATGTGCGCGATATAAGCTCTATGGGAAGATGCATTAGATTTGGGTTATATCATGGATTGTGCAATATAACCCAAAGGTAGGCACTTACCTATTTTACAAAACTTTATTCTTTGAATTTTATCTATTGAGCAATGGAAAGCGCTAGTAGTATATATATAGGTCTTCTTTGGATATTTCTAAAAAAATATCCAAAGAAGACCTATATTTTTTGAATATCCAGAAAATACCTATTATTTTGGATAATAGGATTATTTTGGAAATAGTAAAGGAGGATTGAAGGAGGAGGATTGAGAGATACATTCAATTTCAGATCAGCTCTCTAAGGAATGACGTTACTGAAACAGGAGGACCATTATGTATGGTGCTTCAACCAACTGATGGGAGCATACACGCTTCAACCAACAGTGGGAGCATTAACCAACAATGGGAGCATCAGCCGTTCTAAGTTGACAAGGTCGCACGAATAGTCGTGATTTTGTTCACACTGAAGCTAGTACCTGGAGCTACAGGCGTGGAGGTTCGTGACATGAGGGCCGGACCTCTCCAATTAACCCCAGACATTGCGTTCCTTATATACTCCACCTCAGCAGTGAAATCATAAATGTGGTGTTACACCTTTAAGTCTATGAACAAATAGACATTCAGTTTAAGAGGATATAGATTTTTTTCAACAGTTTGAGTGATTTAGGGACAGAGTTTTTTCTCCTCTATTTTTTGTTATATTTCATTGATATCAGCAAAGAACATTTGCTGAGTTATTAGAGGAATTTACAGCATTAGTTTACAATTGAAACGATAGATTTTCATTTTCATTGGATTTAAAGCAATTCTTGTATTACGATGATAAATAAAATATGTGATGTACAGATCATTTGACACTTTGATTGAAGTATTATGCTGTCTATAAGTGAAAATAAAAATGAAATGAAACAAGTTGTTTGGATATAATACATTTTATTATAATAATGTAATAGAACAGAGTTAAGTATTATTATAAAATCATATCATTAGGACATATGTGTTTCTTTACGCCATTGTTCATATATTTTGCTGTGTCTTAATTGGAAACATATTTTCGAATAAGGAGTATCTTTGAGTTTGTTAGATTCTTTTAATGTAATATTATATATTTTTTCCAACACAAGTTGTGCAATCGGATCTCCACAATTTATTTTATATTCTTTTTCACCAAAATTTAAAAAAAGGATATGAATTTGTCCTCTGTAATCATTGTCTATGATTCCCGCCTTAACATCCGTATACTTAAACCTATGCCCACTTAATGGTGCTATACGTGCATAATACCCAGTAGGGACAGCAACTTTGATGCCTGTTTCAATTAAACATTTTTCTTTGGCTGGAATTATATAACTGAAAGCACTATATAAATTAAATCCTACAGCGTTAGTTTTTTCTTTACTTAGAGGAAATGTATTGGAATCATATCTAGTATATCCTAAAACAGGTTTGTTTCCCATTTTTTTTATTGACTGTACTTTAAGACTATTAAGAAGTGTGCATTCACAGAGACATTTATATCATTCAGAGACATTAAGAAGTGTCTTTTACCTTTAGGATTCTGTTTTTCTTATTCTTCTTCTAAAATGTACAGTATATCAAGATAGTCAAAAAGTTCTTTGTCTTGAATGTCTTCCATCGCAGTATTCAGTTTATCTAACTGATTTGGTTTTAACATGAAGTGGCTTTCAATGTTCTTTGATGCGAACAGTAACGTATCCCAGTTTAATTTGGTGATAGTGAAACCTTCTATTTCAATTTTAGAGTTCATGTTAACGTTCGAACTAAACAGATGTTTTATTTGATCCATTTTAGATGAGAGTTCTGTCCATTCTTCTTCGAAAATTTCGATCTTTTGTTCTTCTTTTACATCCAAGTATACGAGTGTGTTGTCTTCCTGCGGCACGTCATCGTACATAACAACTAAATCGAGATTGTAGGAAATGTTATAACATCCTCGCAAACACGTTTTCACTTCTCCTTGATCCGTGTAACTATGTGCTCGCACTGTGAAATTGGTTTCATACCGATGATGACTTTCTTCTGAACTTGTTTCATCTTCTGAGGTTGATGATTCAATGTTATTCATTATAGTTTCGTTGTCAGCCATTTTTTTGACGCAATGAATTATGTTGCTACGTTATGTTGTCATAGCTACACTTAGTAACGAGTGTTTACTTGATTTGTAGCGCATACCTTAGCAACCGTGTTACACAGAGAGTGGATACCAAAGACGATCTAAATCATAAATTTCTGCTGGTATTGATTCATTTATATGTCTCCAGCCGGGAAAATAAAGAATTAAGTCATCATTTATGAACAGAGTGGCAGAGAATGAGTTACATATGTGTTCTAGTATACTTTGAAGTTGACTTCTGAAAGTGATTGTTTGATCTAAAAATAATATATTCGCAGATTTCAATGACTGGATAAAATTTTTATATTCCTTAGACTTAAGTACTGTAGTAGTTTCATTGATACGACTATTTCCATGGAATATTATTGAAATCTTGCTGTATCTTGAATTATCTCGGGTTTGCCATTTAACTCCAAAGTGATCTGTGTAATACATGACATTGATTAATTTTTTTAAGTTTTTTATTACTTCGTTTAAAAGTGAAGAAGTTTGAACTTCATCGTTTTTGCATTTATTCAAAAAAAGTTCTGCTGTTTCATTTTTTAAAATAAAAGTAATTATTTTAGTGTTTTCATATGGAAAAATATTATTTCGAGGTGAATGATCATTGTAATAAGAATCTTGTAAAATATAAAGCAAGCATTCATCTACTTTTGCTTTGTTGTCCATTATGTTTTTTTTTGGTTGTATGATTTTTTAGTTTATCATAGAGATTGTGTGATTTTTTAGTTTATCCCAAGGATATTTTGTTTGTTATATTGTATGCATAAAAAACATAACTCGATTTTATTTAATTTTTTTATTAGGGATAATTTCACATCGAGGCCTACAATTTGATACAGCTTATCAATTAACATTTTCTTTTTGTGATCGAATGTTTGTCGTGGAGACGAACTTGCATGCATAATAGTGAATCTACTCCAGCACAGAATTTAAAAATTGACACAAGTAATTTCTTGCAGCATTTTCTTTTTGTGTATGTTGTTCATAATTATAACAATTTCAGGTGATCTTCTCTGCAGTGTGCCAATAGTCAGGGATATTGAATCTACATAATCATATAGGATATTTCTATCGCATCGTGCCTAGAAATGGAGTGAATTGTTCACAGACCTTGATGATATGTGAATAAAATTGATATACATCACCCCTTTCTCTTTGTTTTACATCAAAATCTCATATTTCTGAGGAGGAATCTGTGGCAATGGAGGCAAGCACCGAATCCCACACAAATACAAATAAATGAATTATGTACACCCACATCCACATACAATCCCAAGCCTTGCTCCTCCCTAATTTAGGGTGTTAAATCACCAGTTATTCAGCCCTTATTCTGTCTAAAAAATGAGGAATGCATACATAAAGGTTATGCCAAAATGCCTGTAGACCCCCCCCCCACCCCTTGATTTCATGTACCCTGGTACGCATTTGCACACCATATGGGCAAAAAGAATACTTAAATTGGGTACGCTCTCCTCATGTACGAAGTATTATGTCTAAATTAAGGCTGGATGTGAATTGTACTCTTGACAGCACATATATAGGGGCTATAGGGGGAAAAATGTGACTAGCAATGAATGTAAGACCTGTAAAACAAAGCAAACTGTGCAACACATTTTTTTAAATGTAAAATTACACAACTATGTACCATTAGAAATGTGTTTGAGCAAAAGATCTGTAACATTACCAATGGATACAGAAACCTAGACAAATGTGAGAAGCTAAAAATGGTATTTTCGTTGCAACCTAACATAGTGTAAAATTGGGTAGTATTGCACATATGTTGTGGTATCACGCACCTGCAGTTGAAGAGCTGGGAGAGCTCTATTTGGAAAAGTTTTTAAAATTACAACAAAATTCCTTTTGCACAGGGTACCCACGTTACATCTACTCATATTCCAATGCAGTGTGCACCCCTCTACCCTCTATGTACTCCCTCAACTGTATATGAACAAAAAGTTGTCGAACTCGTCGTTCCTATATGATAAATATTCATTGCATATCTCCATAGAGAACAAAGCTAAATTTGATCATGCTTATATCGCGCATATCATGCTGTAATACCGCGCACATGTTACAGAATGTGAAATAAAAATCTACAACCGAATAGAACAAACAAAAAGGGTTCAGTGTATAGCTCTGTATGTTATGCAATTTTGGCAAAAGTTTTGGGACCCCACTCCTCACTTTAGAGGAGTGACAGCATTCTCCCTGACCGTTGTTTTTTTTCACACCTAAATCACAGCTAAAGGTGTGAATGCATGTGCGCGATATAAGCTCTATGGGAAGATGCATTAGATTTGGGTTATATCATGGATTGTGCAATATAACCCAAAGGTAGGCACTTACCTATTTTACAAAACTTTATTCTTTGAATTTTATCTATTGAGCAATGGAAAGCGCTAGTAGTATATATATAGGTCTTCTTTGGATATTTCTAAAAAAATATCCAAAGAAGACCTATATTTTTTGAATATCCAGAAAATACCTATTATTTTGGATAATAGGATTATTTTGGAAATAGTAAAGGAGGATTGAAGGAGGAGGATTGAGAGATACATTCAATTTCAGATCAGCTCTCTAAGGAATGACGTTACTGAAACAGGAGGACCATTATGTATGGTGCTTCAACCAACTGATGGGAGCATACACGCTTCAACCAACAGTGGGAGCATTAACCAACAATGGGAGCATCAGCCGTTCTAAGTTGACAAGGTCGCACGAATAGTCGTGATTTTGTTCACACTGAAGCTAGTACCTGGAGCTACAGGCGTGGAGGTTCGTGACATGAGGGCCGGACCTCTCCAATTAACCCCAGACATTGCGTTCCTTATATACTCCACCTCAGCAGTGAAATCATAAATGTGGTGTTACACCTTTAAGTCTATGAACAAATAGACATTCAGTTTAAGAGGATATAGATTTTTTTCAACAGTTTGAGTGATTTAGGGACAGAGTTTTTTCTCCTCTATTTTTTGTTATATTTCATTGATATCAGCAAAGAACATTTGCTGAGTTATTAGAGGAATTTACAGCGTTAGTTTACAATTGAAACGATAGATTTTCATTTTCATTGGATTTAAAGCAATTCTTGTATTACGATGATAAATAAAATATGTGATGTACAGATCATTTGACACTTTGATTGAAGTATTATGCTGTCTATAAGTGAAAATAAAAATGAAATGAAACAAGTTGTTTGGATATAATACATTTTATTATAATAATGTAATAGAACAGAGTTAAGTATTATTATAAAATCATATCATTAGGACATATGTGTTTCTTTACGCCATTGTTCATATATTTTGCTGTGTCTTAATTGGAAACATATTTTCGAATAAGGAGTATCTTTGAGTTTGTTAGATTCTTTTAATGTAATATTATATATTTTTTCCAACACAAGTTGTGCAATCGGATCTCCACAATTTATTTTATATTCTTTTTCACCAAAATTTAAAAAAAGGATATGAATTTGTCCTCTGTAATCATTGTCTATGATTCCTGCCTTAACATCCGTATACTTAAACCTATGCCCACTTAATGGTGCTATACGTGCATAATACCCAGTAGGGACAGCAACTTTGATGCCTGTTTCAATTAAACATTTTTCTTTGGCTGGAATTATATAACTGAAAGCACTATATAAATTAAATCCTACAGCGTTAGTTTTTTCTTTACTTAGAGGAAATGTATTGGAATCATATCTAGTATATCCTAAAACAGGTTTGTTTCCCATTTTTTTTATTGACTGTACTTTAAGACTATTAAGAAGTGTGCATTCACAGAGACATTTATATCATTCAGAGACATTAAGAAGTGTCTTTTACCTTTAGGATTCTGTTTTTCTTATTCTTCTTCTAAAATGTACAGTATATCAAGATAGTCAAAAAGTTCTTTGTCTTGAATGTCTTCCATCGCAGTATTCAGTTTATCTAACTGATTTGGTTTTAACATGAAGTGGCTTTCAATGTTCTTTGATGCGAACAGTAACGTATCCCAGTTTAATTTGGTGATAGTGAAACCTTCTATTTCAATTTTAGAGTTCATGTTAACGTTCGAACTAAACAGATGTTTTATTTGATCCATTTTAGATGAGAGTTCTGTCCATTCTTCTTCGAAAATTTCGATCTTTTGTTCTTCTTTTACATCCAAGTATATGAGTGTGTTGTCTTCCTGCGGCACGTCATCGTACATAACAACTAAATCGAGATTGTAGGAAATGTTATAACATCCTCGCAAACACGTTTTCACTTCTCCTTGATCCGTGTAACTATGTGCTCGCACTGTGAAATTGGTTTCATACCGATGATGACTTTCTTCAGAACTTGTTTCATCTTCTGAGGTTGATGATTCAATGTTATTCATTATAGTTTCGTTGTCAGCCATTTTTTTGACGCAATGAATTATGTTGCTACGTTATGTTGTCATAGCTACACTTAGTAACGAGTGTTTACTTGATTTGTAGCGCATACCTTAGCAACCGTGTTACACAGAGAGTGGATACCAAAGACGATCTAAATCATAAATTTCTGCTGGTATTGATTCATTTATATGTCTCCAGCCGGGAAAATAAAGAATTAAGTCATCATTTATGAACAGAGTGGCAGAGAATGAGTTACATATGTGTTCTAGTATACTTTGAAATTGACTTCTGAAAGTGATTGTTTGATCTAAAAATAATATATTCGCAGATTTCAATGACTGGATAAAATTTTTATATTCCTTAGACTTAAGTACTGTAGTAGTTTCATTGATACGACTATTTCCATGGAATATTATTGAAATCTTGCTGTATCTTGAATTATCTCGGGTTTGCCATTTAACTCCAAAGTGATCTGTGTAATACATGACATTGATTAATTTTTTTAAGTTTTTTATTACTTCGTTTAAAAGTGAAGAAGTTTGAACTTCATCGTTTTTGCATTTATTCAAAAAAAGTTCTGCTGTTTCATTTTTTAAAATAAAAGTAATTATTTTAGTGTTTTCATATGGAAAAATATTATTTCGAGGTGAATGATCATTGTAATCAGAATCTTGTAAAATATAAAGCAAGCATTCATCTACTTTTGCTTTGTTGTCCATTATGTTTTTTTTTGGTTGTATGATTTTTTAGTTTATCATAGAGATTGTGTGATTTTTTAGTTTATCCCAAGGATATTTTGTTTGTTATATTGTATGCATAAAAAACATAACTCGATTTTATTTAATTTTTTTATTAGGGATAATTTCACATCGAGAGATGGAGGGTATTTCATTGATTTTATTAATGGTTTATATGATGTTGATTTTGTTATTTTTAATGCGTTTTTCATTATAGGCTTGTTCTTTAACTGCATCGACTTGTTTTTTCTTTTGCTGATTCTTAATTTGATTTTTCTTCATAGGCTTGTTCTTCAACTGCATCGAAGAATTGTTCTTCATCTGCAGCCTCTTCATTGACAGGGTTTTCTCTTGATGGTTCTCCATCCATTTTTTCAACTGGTTTTTCTTCAGTTTCATTAGTTGTTTTTTCTTTCCCTGATCCGAATCCTCTTTTGTTTCTTTCAGTTACATTAAGAACAGACACTTCTTCAAGGTGAGGGATGCAAATTCTTTCTATGATGATTTGAGCTATTTGATCTCCATGTTTTATTTCAAAGTTTTTATTACCAAAATTGAACAGTAGGACGGCTTCAGTGCCTCTATAGTCTCCATCTATCACTCCTGCACCAACATCAATAAAATGATGAACTGCAAGACCTGATTTAGGTGCTATGCGACCATAGCATCCTGGAGGTATAGCAAGCGTTAAATCAGTTTTCACCAACATTTTTTCTTTAGCAGGAATAATATAATCATAAGCACTGTATAAATCAAATCCTGCAGATTCTTTAGTTGATCTTGTTGGTTTAATCGCTCTTTCTGTATTTTTTATATAATATATCACAGGTTTACTTATAGGATTTATACCGGGCGTGGTAACAGGAGTTTTGCATGGTGTTATTAATGCTGTATTTCTGTTATCCGTAAGTGTTACGAAATAAGACTCGTGTGAATATGCCATTTTTGTTGATATTGATATATAAAGATATCAGTAATAATATGAAGTTATAACTAATATCAGTAATAATATGAAGTTATAACTATACTAAGTACTTATGACTTGCTTAATGACTTGTTATGATATAGTTATCTAAGCTTATTTCAGCGATATTTAAAGCGATAATACAATATAATGTTATAACTATAGTATGTATAATACTAAGTACTTATGATTATTGCTATACCACTTGTTATATGATATATAGTTATTTAGTTCTCAGCTTATCACAACTATATTAAAAGCAGTTATAAACAGATAACAATATTATGTTATGATAACAGTAAGTTGTTACAATTGTTATATCACTAGTTATGATATACAGTTATTTAAGATTATCATAAAGATATTTTAAGCAATCTTATGATTAGATGACAATGTGATAAAAAATTATAACTATATCAAGTTATTACAATCTCAGCTTATCACAATTGTATTAAAAGCAGTTATAAACAGATAACAATATTATATTATGATAATAGTAAGTTGTTACAACTGTTATATCACTAGTTATGATATACAGTTATCTAAGGTTATCATAAAGATATTTTAAGCAATCTTATGATTAGATGACAATGTGATAAAAAATTATAACTATATCAAGTTATTACAATCTCAGCTTATCACAATTGTATTAAAAGCAGTTATAAACAGATAACAATATTATATTATGATAATAGTAAGTTGTTACAACTGTTATATCACTAGTTATGATATACAGTTATCTAAGGTTATCATAAAGATATTTTAAGCAATCTTATGATTAGATGACAATGTGATAAAAAATTATAACTATGTCAGTTGTTACTATTGTTGCTGTATTATTTATTATAATATATAGTTATTTAAGCTTATCACAAGATATTTAAAGCAATCTTATAATCAGATAACATGATAATATATTATAACTTTTAAATTGTTATGACTAACTGTATTGTAGTTATTAAAGCTTATCACAAAGATATTTTAACATTTTAATTAAAGCCTGCTTGTTCAGTTCCTGTTCTTTTATCGAATTCATCGAAGATAATTTTCAAACCATCTTTTCTGTTCATGTCAGACAGAGCTTTTATGAGATGGTGAGTTGCACTGTATTTAGATGTTTGCCACATTTTTAGCACTTGGAAGGCATATTGAGTTAAGTCACGTTCAGGTTCATAAGAAATATTTTTTATATCTTTATATGATATGTTTAAATAAATCGCGATATATTTCCAGTCTGATGGTATTTTTTCGCTCAATTTGCTCAAGAAAAGATATATAGCAGTGGAATCAGTATGGTAATTTTCCAATAATTTTTCGCCAAAATATTTTTGAGTGAATTCTATTAAGTCTCTTCTGCTAGTTTCTAGAAAACTTGTTTCTAGTTCCTCCCATCTCTTGTATGGAGGAACATTTCTCCACCATTTTTTTAACATTTCTAATGCCATTTCGCTTGGTTTTTTAGACTTGAAAATATTTTCTAAACAGTGATCAGGTATGCCTAGATAAATACCTAGTTTCATCCAGTCTGTACCTAACAGTACAGATATTTGTTGTAAGACTTGATCAGAATAACCTAAGTCTTGATTGAAATAATAGGATGGCAAAGGCATTTTAAAGTTATATGTAATCAGATGTAAAGTTAAGATTGGTTATGTTAGCTGTATCACAAAGTAGTATCGGAAACAAGTATACTATGATGCAAAAATAGAAATAATATAATATGTATAAGGTTATATATGATATATAAAAAAGGATATAATATTACTATATGCATAAGTTCATATATGATACAGTAAGTAAAAAACAAATATATAAGTAAAAAACAAAAATATAAGTAAAAAACAAATATATAACCAGTAAAGATATTGTAAAACTTGTATGTTTAATGTTTGTGATTTGTGTTTTTGTTTTTTCATTTACAGAATTTGTAATAATATATTTTTTTATTTTAAGCATTTTTTATTGCTGACTTAGAATACTTTTCCACGAAGCAAGATAAAAATTTACTTTTTCTCTGTCTTCGACAGTGTATCTACTAAAGAAATTTGGATTAATGTTTAACATTTCATGAAAGGTAATTTCTCCGTTTAAAATATCATTCACAGTTACATTTTCAATTTTCAAATCTTTTTCTATATGACAGGCTATCATATCAAATACACTTTCAATTAAAGCATATTTTTCCATGTTTTTACCTAAATAGTATTCAGGATGATGATCATTATTTTTATAATGATGATCTAATGCATTTTCCCAAATTTTTTTGTCTCGTTCATCTTTAAGACCTTCAGTAGAAAGGAATTTTAAGGTATAACCTACAGCTTCTTTCACTGATAATTTTGATAAATCATGCATATTTAATCGTTTTATAAGACATATTTTTTCTGCAAAATTAAATACTGTTTCTCCTATAACGAAAAAGGCTGCAGATATTATTTGTCTATGCTTGAATACCTGTTTATAGTGTTTAAGGAGTATGTTTAAGAAAGCAGAATTGCATGTAATTTTTTCTTTTTTAGCATTAACGTATTTGATTGCTATTTCGTCACTGATGTTTTTATTTTTTAAAAGATTTTTTATGCTGTATGTTTGAAAACTCATTTTGAATTATATAGCAGTGATTAAGTATACCTAATCACATTCATGTTTTTCTTCATAGAACACTTCATCAGGTATACTTCTATATATGTTTAATAAACTCTCAAGAGGGAGATCTACTATATCTATATCTTCAGCAGCTTCTTCGTCCTTATCATTACTGTCTGATACTATAGTGTTGATGTAGATCGGACCTTTTCTTTTCCTGTATTCCCTCTCCATTTTAGCTATGCCATAGGCTTTTCTATGTGCTAACATACTCATGACTTCTTTTTCTGTCTCTTTTATTTTATAAGAGAGAGAAGAATTTTTTTCTTCTTCTTCTTTTATTTTATTTTGATATTCAGTTTTTTCTTTTTCTAGTGAGCAAACGTATGAGTGTTGATGGTGACAAATTTTTTCTAGGATTTTATTGCGTTCTTTTTCATAGTTTAATTGAATCTTTAAATAATCCATTTTTAAAATATAAGTTATCTATTGTTTATAGAATCAGTGTGATATTTTTTAATCAGTTGTAAGTTGGAGATGTGGTATTTATCTCAGTGATTTTTCTTTGTTTAGGTATATGTAATACAACATATCTATTTTTAAGAGAGGAATTTATGGTTATTATATCAGTAAACTGATCTACTCTTGAGCTTTGGTTTGTTTGAGAATTATTTGAAACAGACTGTCCTAAGTTAGGATAGGACCAGCTTTTTCTTTCATTTATGTTTGTTATGTAACAAGTCAAAAAACTTTGTGTTTTTTCTCCATTGTGAAAAATGTTGCCAGTTTCTGTACAAGACAGGAATATTTCATCTCCTTTTTGTAAAGGAGAAGAATATTTTTTTTGTGTTTCATTATATATGATACCTGTTATAGCTAAGACAAACATAACTAAAATACTACTCGCTTGTATAGCTGGTAGTTTCTTTTTAGTTGCATTATTGATTTTACTTAAAAGGTTTGATTCTGCCATTTCAATGTTTTAGATTTTAAAGTGTAATTGTTATTTAAGAAATCGTTTTTAGGTAAGCAGCTTTGACAAATTTGATATGGGAAATGAGCTTCTTTTATCACAGGTATTTTTTTCTCTTTGAAATGATTTATTACTTTATTATCGTTCCAGTCTGTATCAGTCGTGAAACTAGATATTATATCTTGCATGGACATGTTGTTAGCTCTTTTCTCAAGATAATATAAACAATATTGTCCACAAGTTATAGAAAATAAACCTTGTATAGCATGAGTCGAATATTTATATTTTTCAGGTAACGCTTTAAGAAAACTTTCACGAAGAGGTAGAAATCCGTATGAATCAAAATATTCAGCTAATTTGTTTGGTTTTTCATAATAAAAAGCTACCCAATGCTCTCCAGGAGAATAACTGTCATCAGTGTTAACTATGTAACTAGTAGGGTAATGTTTTACTTCAGGAATGGTATCTGCTGAGTACACTCCATATTCTCCTTCTTTTTCTTCTTTTATGAGATTTAAATAAAAATCTATTTCTTTTCCGTTCATTTTGTTAGATTAGTTAATTCAGACTTAAATTTCAGCATGTTACTTGAGTCTAATCTCATGATCTCATCATATTCTAAATATACGATAGCAGCTACTCCATGATCTAATTCTTCTTCTAATTTTATAACAAAACCTAAAGTACCACTTTCAGTCAATTCAAAAGTTTCTGATGTTGCTCCGTCTTTAGAAATATCAAAGCAAAATAAAGTTGTTCCCTCTTTAAATTCATCTATAGTTACATTTAATGCTTCATTCCTAAAAATATCTCCTGTAGATTTAAGGAGAGCAAGATAAGCCATATCATACATGTTATTCGTGAAATCTAATTCATAGTGATAGAAAGGAGTTCCGCCATCGTTTACTTTAAGTTCTATTTCTTTGACTTTAAAGTTTTCAAATTTAAATGGATTACGATTATGAGTGCCTGTGAAGCCATCTAAATGCACGAGACCTATTATGACTCTTTTTGGTAAAGGTGTATTATTAACAACATGTGAAGCTTGAAGAATAGCTTTTTGAGGACCAAAAGTCACATATTTCATGTCTATTTTATGGATAGGAATATCCCATATGGGTAAGTTCGTAGCTCTTGCCTCTTCTAATTCTTGATGAAAATCATCAGTTAATCTGACTCTTTTGACATATAAGTTTATTTCTTGTATATCTATAATATATTTTTGAGCTTCTACTTTTGACATTAAACAAAAAGTTTCATCTGCTCTGTCGAATTCAATAGAAAGAGGTAAGTCTCCAGGTAATAACTTAGATTGTGAAAAAAGACTGTCATGTATTCTTACATGCATTTCAAATAATGTACCGTTTTTTGTTTTTTCATATCTTTTTTTAGCTCCTGCATTATGAGCTGTACCTGTTAAAGTGTTAATTTCATTGAAATCTTTGTTGTCTTTTATATAAAAACTTAAAGGTCCTTAACATTTAGCTGTAAGTGGATCATAACTTAAAGTAAATTCTATAATCGATTTGTAACCATATAAATCATTACTGTCTGATATTCTTATTCCTCCTACGAAAACTTTTACATTTTTAAACATAGTAGCACCAAAATAATTTACAGGAAAAACTTTTGCATTGTCATTTATAGTTCCATCATTAGCTGGTGCGTCAGGTGCTGTTTTATCAGCTTTTAATATTTTTGCTTTTATGTAAAGGTAACTATTATGAAGAGAAACATAATCTTTTTTGTTAGATTTTAATGTAAATTGAACTGTGCTGCTGTTTGCTGAAGCTGTAGGATCTATTTTTTCATAGTATGTTTTTATTCTTGTTGTATCAGTAGGAGGCACATATTTATAATCTAATTCTGAGCTAATACAATGATGTTGATTATCACTTAACAAAGACATGATAATCTTTTTTAGTTCAAATCTGCTATTTTTATTTTATGATATATAAGATTAAAAAGATTGAGAGGTTGGTTTATCTCAAGCTATTTATTCTATCCAAAAATATCGCCATGATTTCCTTTTTTAAGTTTTCTTTTTCTGTTTCTTTTTTGTGAATTTTTTCCTTGAGGAGATAATTTTCTTCCCTTTGAAAAAGTTGAAATAGCTTGAGAACCTAAATCAGATAAACTTTCTTCTGCTTCTCTTTTTAAAGCCTTTTTTATATTTTCTCCTTTGAAAACATTTTCTGCAACTTTTATTCCTCCTTTAAGTGCTCGTTTTCCTATCGCTTTACCTGCACTTTTTACCATAGGTGTAACAAGAGGTACAACTGTTTTAAATAAACCTTTTAGTATGCCACCTATTCCATATCCTCTTTGATTTCTGCTTCCTTTAAAAGGTGTCAGTGTATTATATCCACTTCCATATTGAGTGTAAAATAATGGATTTTTATTTTCTCGTAAAAATTGTTTGTAAAGAAGTTTTTTATGAGCGCAATTCGAATACATTTTTTATTATATTGTTTTGATTTTTTCTTTATCTCAAATGATTTTTCTCTGTTGATTACTATTTTTTCCATTTTGTGTCCCAATCTTTCCCATAATATTTGGGGTTGGTTTTCTTTGATCTCCCGTATCGTGTTTTATGTGGTGATGCTTTAGACAAACTTTTTTTCTTTTTTGTTTCTCCAAAAATATCTTCAGATGCTTCTTCATAAGGAGGGGTAAATGACATAGGTTCTATTTCACTTTCTTCATTGAATTTCTGTTCAAAAGAAGAGGGTTTTATTTTTCTAATTTTTATTTCTTCTCTTATTCCACCACTTGCTTCGTCTTTTTTATTTTCTTCGGATTCTGTAAAGGTTTTTTCTTCCTCTTCTTTAGAAGGTAAAAATAATTTTTGTTTAGCATATTCTGGAGGATAATTTAAATTATCATTATCTGCGCTGTCAGAATCTTTAAAGTATGATTTTTCAATCGGATCATCGTAATCATTTTCTGAATATTCATCATCTGTTGCTTTTATGGATTCTATCTTTCCTTTTTTTATTTTTTTATGTATCTGTTGTTGTCGTTTTCTTACAATATCCATGTTTTGATCTTCTACAGGATATTTTTTTATTTTGTAAGCACCAGCATCTTGCTTGCTTTTTCCTGGTTTATTAAGAAACCAAGACTTAGGTATATGTGGAGATAAATTATACCAAAGTTCATTAATACCAAGAGGTTCTTTTTTTATGCTAGTGTTAGAGAAAAATTTCATTATGTCTATCACATTAGAATTTTTTAACAGTTTTCCGTTCATTATTATTTCACCCTGATTATTCCAAAAAAATTGTAAAGCTAACATTTTCTTTAAAATTTCTTTTATGTAAGGTATTTGTGCTTGTCTTATATGCGATAATATTTCTTCTATGGATATACCGGTAGGAAAAGATTTTTCAGATTGATTATCTTGAAAATAAGAAAAAAATGTAGGATTTTGTTTAGATATATCTTGATTAGTACTTAAAACCTTATATGGTTGAATGTTATACATTTTTTCTGCTAATATTTCTTTTTGTCTTTCAAGAATAGGATTTTTTTCATTATTAGTTTCTTTTGTCTTATTTTCTTCTACAGCTCGAGGTTTTTTATATGTGACCAAAGGAATGATAATACTTTTTTTGAAAGAAGCAGTCATATTATTGTCTACTTCCTGCTAAACCTCCTAATAAAGATACGGCTAAAGGAATGAGCATAGATAAAAAACCACCTTTTTGTTTTAATACTGCTTTCCTTTTTTTGTTATTCACACGTCTATTTACTAAAAATCTTAAAATTTTTTTATGCTTTTTAAGTTTAGCATAAGAAGAAGGACTTAATTTAATGTTTCCTTTCAGCACGTTATAAATGCATTGGCATATAGCATCTATGTCTTCTTTTCCTGCATATTCTATCAGAAGATTTCTTCTTTTTTTATTTTTAACATTACTTAAGACAGTAAGGAAAGCTAATTGTCTAGATAATTTAGGTCCTTTTTTTCTTTTTATGTTTTTCTTTAAAGTTTTTCTTTTTTTCGATAGCTTTTTCAAAACAGGTCTTTTTCATGTCAAGGAAGATTTCCTTTTTTTCGGCATTTTTTTAACGGTAATAAAGAGAAACTATTTATTGCCTTTTATGTCATTCTTTATTTCATTTAATCACAAGTACATTTATTTTATGTTTTATTTGGAACATAAACATCTTGACCTACATCAAAAATATTTCCTCTTAACCTATATTCTTGTGGAGTTTTTTGATGTCCATCTATGAAAAGATAAGAATGTGGTTTCCTAGTTGCTTCATTGAAAATATTGATAAAGGTTTTGTGATTTTTCGGTAATAATTTTCTTCCTAATATTTGAGGCACAGTTTGATCTAAAGGAGAATTAAATATTACAAGATAAGTAGCATTTCTGTTTACAGTTTGTCTTTCTTTCCCTTCAGAAAAAAAATTTTTGAGATATATATATATATTACATTTAAACCTTCATGATGACAAGTTTGAGTGAATAATTTTCCTATTTCTGCATTATTACTGCTTTCTTTCATTAAGTCATCTAATATTACAAGTCCATTAAGGTTTGGTTTTATGAATTTATCATAAGAAGAAGGAATACCATTGATGAAAACCACGTCTTTATCTTGCATGATAGAAGCTTTTTTAGGAGGTGTTTGACCATAACACCAAATAAAATAATCTATGTTTTTATCTAATATGCGATCACTGTTTTCTATTAAATTATGAACAAAATAGTTTTACCACTGTTGCTAGGACCTGTTATAATCATAGAAAAAGGTGTTCTAATACATGCATTGAAAGTAGGAAATTCTATGTCCTCCATTTTCTTAAACTCCTTCTATTTTAACTAATTCTTCTTTATAGAAATTACCACTTAATATTTCATTGTTTTTATCAATTAATACATATGTTGCAGGCCAAGTTCTAAGAACATAAGTTACTTGAAAAATTTCTTTTTTCCAATGAGAAGAATATCCTCTTCTGAAAATAGTTTTATATTTAGTAATTTTAACTTTATCTCCAACTTTAAAGGGTAAATGATGTTTGTTGGTGAATAAATATTTCCCATATTGTTTAATCCATATTCTTTTTTCGTTTGCTTCAGTTACTTCTGAAGGACTTATACCTAAGGTTCTATGCTTGCTGTGATTATTACTATATACTAAATTTGGCAGTACATCTATATATCTCAAAGTCTTTTTGAAAGTAAGATATTTATATATTTTATCTTGTATAGTACGATTGAATCTTTCTACTATCGCGCTTTTAGTATCTTGTGATGTACTGAAATATTTTATGTTATTTTCTTTTAAAAATTTCCTAAAAATACCTTTAAATTCACTTCCGTCATCAAATTGTATTATATTAGGCTTAACTTTGCTTTTTGTTAAAATATTTTTGAAGCCATCTAAAGTAATAAAAGCTGTCTTTTTTTTTAATGGATAAATATAAGCATAACGAGAAAAACAGTCTATACATGCAAGCAAATATTTAATATCATCATTTTCATCTTTCAAATTAAATATACTTATTAAATCTATTTGCGATTGATCATTTATACCTTTAACTATGGTTTTTCTTCTTAAGAATCTATGTTTTATTTTCTTATGAGAGGTATAAGTTCTGGTATTATGAAGAAAAGCTAATACATCTGTACGAGTTATATTTTTATTTCTCTTTTTAGCACTTTCATATAATTTATTAGGAGAACTGAAAGAGGCAGGATTAGATGGATTGAAATATATTTCTTTTAAAATATTTTCTTTTTTTTCAGTTTGCTGCTTTCTATTTTCAGACATATTTCCTGTTTTACATAACTAGAGACGGAAATCCGATATGCATAGTTTCGTTCTAAAAAAAGAAATATTTTTTGTACATGAATAGAACGATACATATAATCACGTGATTTTAAACCATCTCAATGTAATAGAAAGTATGTCTTTTTCTTTTTCCACATCATATTTCACGGTTATCCATGAAATTTTTAGTTTAATCCATATTATTTTTAATTTTTTTTATACAGGCATGTAAATCGGGATAAAACCATTTAGTTTCATAGTTCCATCTATGTTAAAGAGTAGATCTTTTTTGTTTCTCATTTTCGTTTTTTTTGAGCTCGTATTAATTTTAATTTTATTTCGTGAGGAATTAGATTGCTGCTTATTTATATTTCTCTTTCTTTTGACTTGCACCTTTTCCTTTTTTTCTGTTTTTTCATTTTCATCTTGACTTAAGTCATCATCGCTCGTATTATTTTGCATGTTGCTAGATGTCTTGTTAATTTTTCTTTTCTTTTTCTTGACTTGTATTTTTACTTTTTTTTTCTTCAAAATCATTTTCATTTTGACTTAAGTCTTCATCGCTCTCTTCTTTTTTTCTCTTAAGGTCTTCATTTTCTTTCTTGATTGGACGAGTAGAATTCAATTCAACATTCTTGCAGTCGTCATTTTTTTCTTCTTCTGAAGACACACTATTTGAGTCTTCATTTTCACTCAAGTCTTCTATGGTTTTCATACTGAAATTTTGAGTTGATTTAGCTTTGCTTTTTAACTTTTCTTTTATATATTTATTATAACAGGCATTACATCTCAGGTGATTTTCATCAGATGTAAAATGATGATAAGATTGAAAAGGTCTATGACACCTTATACATTCTTGTACCATTGACTCTGCACATTTTAAACAATATTTTTTATTGTTTACTAAATTAGCATTTTTCCCACAAAAATGTTGTTATTCACTGTTATCATTTTCACTTAATTCCATTTCACTTTCACTGTTACTATCACTACTTAGGTTATGTTCTTTTTCTTTCTTTTTTTTTCATTTTTACTTGTTTGTTTTCATTCTTCAATTTCTTAACTTTTTCAATTTTTTTATATATTTTATTTTTCATTCGAAGTAGAAGATCAAATTCTTCTTTTTGAAGAGAAATGCTCTTATATTAAGTCAAGTCATGGAAATGTAAGTATATATTTCCTTTAAATTTATTTATATCTATTCTTTTCCTACGACCAAAAGCTAAAGTAGGGTATTTTCCTGATTTGTTCATTTTTCTTGTTTATTTCTTCTATTATGCCTTCAACTTTCTTGTAGGTCCATAAGGTGAAAGTTTTTTTAAGCTATCTCATGATTTTTTTTCCTTTTTTTCTTTTTCTTTTCTGGGAAAGGTGTTTCATTTCTTTTTCTTTTTTTCTTTTTTTTAGGTATTTTATAGTGTCCGTAAGCAAGAGATTTTATCCCTTTGTCACATAAATATCTTTTATCTTCAAAAGGAGAAAGAGAAACCTTATGTATTGAAATTGTGTACACTTTATGTTTTAGACTTACTATATTACTGAATCGATCTTCTCTTATTTTATTTTTAAATAAAACTTTCTTAAAATTACTATGTTTTATTTCTCGTATACAACTTTTTTTTATGCCTTTTACTTTTTTTTCTTCTTCTCCAGTTTCATAAAGAATGGAATACATTTTAGGTCTTAATGCTATGAATTCCTTTATTTTTTTCCCTCCTGTTTCGTCTTTGAATTTTCCTAAAACTTTCTTATTTTTAGAGGCAAATAAAGGATGACTTTCTTTAAGATTAGAAAAATCGAAATAATTTTCTTTTTTTTTTATTTTATCTAAGAAATTTTCGTCTTTGATATAATAAATAAACGAGTCTGTATCTGTGTATAATAACTGTATAATGCTTTCTGAAAAAGCAGGTAGCATGATATTGTAATGAAAATTAAACATCCATAATTTTGATAGTTCTAATACTGTAAATCCTATGTATATAGGTTTATTTAAAAGAATTCGTTCTTTGTTATATTGTATACCTACGAAGTCTTTTTGGAAGATATGAAGTGATTTAAAATTTGGTTTTCTTATAAGTTTTTCACTCACTGAAGGATTAGAAGTTAATTTCATAGAGGATCTTTTTTTTACATTTTCTATTGTTTTCCCAAAAGTGCTATTTATTAAAAGCTTAAAAAATTCTTTGTCGAAAGAAGAGGTAGCTAAGGTTTTTTTCGTTGTATTAAAATCGATATATGGTTTCATCCAATCTTTTTGTTTGAATGAAAGGACTCTATGTATTTTTTTAACTTTCATTCCTAGGTTTAAATACAGTTTTAAGTTACGGTAATGTATAATATAATTTTCCTTTTGATTTAAGTTACATATCAATTTCTTTCCACCTTTTTTATATGAAATTCCTATGTCTTTCAGTACTTGTTTAGCATAAGGAGATAAATCTTCCTTTTTTATTTCTAATTTTTCTGGTGCTAAAGGAAAAGAATTATGGCTATCATGAAGGTTTGCAGGATAAGATAGAGTTACCTCCATTATATAACCTGTCTCGTTATCGTCTGGAATGCTACATATATCTAATTTATTTATTTCTTTTTTTTCTAACCATTTGAAATTAGAAACAGGTAAAAAATCTGCTAAACATTTTCCATACAAATTGTTGCAATCAATATAAAAAATATGTTCATCAGGTTTTTCTGCCACGGCAAACCTGTGAGAAACGTTAGTTATCCCTCC
Source organism: Acholoe squamosa (assembly GCA_949317995.1). Classification (NCBI taxonomy): domain Eukaryota; kingdom Metazoa; phylum Annelida; class Polychaeta; order Phyllodocida; family Polynoidae; genus Acholoe; species Acholoe squamosa. The sequence goes on from OX439048.1 coordinate 23,616,493, forward strand.
TCTTACACCTGTTTCTATAAAATTGTACATTTCTATGTCCGAAAATAAATCTAATTTAACCCCAGTATATTTCAGCATGGCTTGATAACTTAAGCTTGGTGAAGTAAGAAAATGTGAAGGATCTAATCCATAGTAATCTAAAGCCTTTTCTCTGAAAGATTCGAAAACGTCACATAAAAGCAACACGTCTATTTTTAAATATTCTCTCAAATAATCTTTCAGGTTTTTGCATTTAAAAGCTTCGAACATAAAAAGAGCATGCTGGTAATCTTCACTAGAAATGTGTTCTTTTGTTAAAGAAGAATAAAAATATTTTCTTGCAGGTAATTTTTTTTCTTTTAAAACACTCCATGAACTTATATAATCATAACACATAACTCCTTTACGGATAACATAAGGTAATAATTTCTTATCTTTTAAATGTTTCTTTGTTTCAAAAAAATCATCAGTTCCTTTTTCATTCATAAGATTTGCTAATTTAGCTAAAGAAGTAGGAAGAAATTGAAATGAATCTATAAAACGAAAATTTTCAAAACTTAAAGTCAAAAATTTTTCTGAAGATTTTGCTATAACAGATATATTTTTCTCGTCTACATATTTATATAACTTTTGAACAAGAAAATGAGTGTCATAATTCATACTGTTATGAATAACGATAGGTATTTTTAATTTATCCATCCTTAAAGACGTATAAGTAAGATTACATCTGTTACAAGCATAGTTAATGTCTCTTCCTTTACCTTCTCGCCCTATATGAGAATGATCTAAAACTTTGCGTATGCCTTTATGAGTAAGAGAAACCTCACAAATGTAACATCGTCTTTGCTGAGCTACATGAGAGATATCCTCAGGAGTTAATGTCATAGGTTTTCTTTTATGGTCTAAAATATAAGATATTTCAGCCCTTTTTTGATATAAGTAAGAAACAAAATTTGATATAACATCTTTTCCTATATATATAAATGGATCTTGATTATATTCTTTATATTTTGACACTATAATAGCACCGAAAGCATTTAATTTATGTTCACGTTCACATAATGATTTACCTTTATAAATTGGTTCTTTTATTTTATAATTATAACATTCGAAATCTGCATAAATAATAAAAGGACTTTTCACTTTATTTTTGAAATCTGTAAAATTAAGATGTGTACCTGTAGGAGGCATATAGTATCCTTGTCCTACGTAAGGATTTTTATTACAATTTTGTATTATGTGGGACTTATATTTTTTTTCCGAGCAAAAGGATATTAAGCATTTATAACAAAAATATCTAGTTTTTTTCCAAAAAAAAGGTCTTATAAACTTATGTAAATTTCTTATTAAATAGTAATGATCATCATATAACAATAAATTGACATGTCTTCCTTTAGTGAAAGAAGTCGAATTTGTAGAAATATACATAGGGAAAGGTTGAATTAACTTTTGCTCTGTTTCTAACATGCCAAACACATTGATAGTTAGGTTGTTCTTTTTTTCGAAATGAGATATTTCATTTAATTTCACAGGAAAAGTAATAAAAGAAAGATTCAATTCATTTAAAAAAATATCATAAGATTTTGCCAGATTTGAATTATTTTTTACTTTATGCAAACCAGCTAAAACAGAATAAAGAAAGCATTTATTACCAGTTCCTTTTATATTTAATATTGATTTCTTTTTGTCTATTAAGTCTTTAGTTTTTTGTGTTTCTTTTCCTCCTAAAGGGTTATATTTAAATATTGAAACACGAAGGACTTTGATCTTTTTAAGAAACCATCCTGATCCCATATGAAGGAAAGAATCAATAAATAGACGTACGACAACTCCAATCTAGTTTGGGCGAATATTTTATTGGACCTGGCCAATAAACATACATAACCAGGCCTAAGTAACACAAGAAGAAAGAAAAAAAATCTCCAATGTGAGACCGGTGGTCCTTCCTGGGGCTAGGCAATATGGCCGACTACAAGGCCACCAGTGAAGGAACCTGTTACATAACAGGTGAGTGGAAGTGGTGACATCTAGTAATACATTTGGGAACTGCTACTGCCCATTTATCACCACTTATATGCGCGCATATAAGTAGCTTATAAATAGACGTACGACAACTCCAATCTAGTTTGGGCGAATATTTTATTGGACCTGGCCAATAAACATACATAACCAGGCCAACACGCCAAACAGAATGGAGAACAAACAAAAAAAAAAACAACAAAAAAAAAAAAACAACAAAAATACATAACCAGATTTTACACGAATAAGGCGCTGACCATACGCCGATCAAGATCGACACGAGCTTGTTTGGATTTTGTCAAATAATGCAACACACTCAATGATTTCCAGTCACCAATGTTCTTGATGTCCAATAGACTGAACCCTGCATCTGCCAAGGCTGATGCACCTCCTCTTCGTAACGAGTGTGAAGACAACTTATCGATGCCTGACTTGGCACACAACTTGTGCAATTTGCCTAAGTACCATGAGTAACTGCCACGACACCATTGGCCATTTTTCATGTACGACACTACTTGTGAGTCACTGGATGGGTAGTTCACCATAGATAACAGCAAGGTCAGGTAATGATGAAGGCAGAAGATAGAGTCATAGATGAATGTGAAGGGTATGAACAAGACCCGCTCCTTAAATGAAATAGTCTTTGTACGGCGAAGTCTGACGGAGACCCCCCAGACTTCCCAGGTCAAATCTGACAAGCAGACTGCCAGTCCTTGTTCAACCACATTGGACTTACGTAATAAGCCTCTGAAGCACATGATAACAGTGATCCAAAATGCCACATCTTCAGAACATGACATATCCAATAGTTTATAAATACGCTTTAAGTCCTGCACTGACGCTGGTTGCGCCTGGTCCACATGATCACCTAGGGTCCTTCGGATACCTCTCATAGTGATGTAGAGTTCAAATGTATTAGGGTTGACATGTGAATAACCTAGGACCTTGTGCAACACCCAAAGTCCTCCTAGGTACTGTTTAATAGAGCTGTAGCGCAGTCTCTCAGCCAAGTGTGTAACATATAACAACACAACTTCTATACTAGCGGGGAATGGAACAAGCACACCATATAATATGCAAAATTCCAAATAAGAGTTCCATTGGCTCTTTCTAGTACGCTCCGTGGCTCCAGCCATCCACTGTGACTGGTAGTTCCGTAGTTTGTGAGTCAAGACATCCCCTGCAGCAGAAGTCATTTATCAGAAATGAAGGCAATCCTTTTGCACACCTTTTATCCGTACAGCGCGACAAAAAGTCAGGAACAATATTGTCTTTAGATTTAACGCGAGTAGCAACAATATGAAAATTATGTACAACTGATAACCAAAATAATTCTCTTATCCACCACATACAGCGAACACTCCGCGATCTGCCAGTATTTATCATGCGTTGGACTTGGGTATTGTCGGTTCTGACTACAACTTTTGTATCCGACCAATCATTTCCCCAACGTTGCGCTGCGGCAACTACTGGCCAGACTTCCAGTAGGTTAATGTCAGCTGTCTCATCATATTCACAAGGGGGTTTAACAGTATGATATAATGGAAAGCGATTATACAACTGATTGTAGGCAGGTAATTTCCATGCACCTACTAACCAATCACCATTATAACATGAGCCAAAACCAGTTAGTGATGAGTCAGTGTCTACGATAGGATGATAATCAAAGGTACGTAGGATTTTTGCAGAACCATTGAATACATAACTGAACCTTTTCCACCAGCGGATGTCATCCATAAACCAATCAGGTAGTTTGACCACCGTGACACTGTCGGCCATGTATTTGAGTAGGTTAATGACTCTACGTGAAAATGTTCTGCCTCCCCGAATAACTCTACTAGCGTGTGCCAAATGACCACACAGTTCTTGTAATTCTTTTTTGGTAGCAACAGTTTTACCCAAGAACTTGTCGATCAGTACCAATAAGTTGTCTAACTTTTGTGGGGGTAAGCTGATTTCCATTTTCACTGTGTCAATTACCAGACCCAAATACTGGACTTTGGTAGCAGGGGTTAAGATTTTTTTCCATGCAATATGGAAACCGAGACGTCGGAGCAGATCTACCAATATCGCCTGACGCCTCGCACACTCCTCGTAGTTGTCAGCCACAATGACAAAGTCATCCAGGTAACCGAAAACATTGAAAATACCTCTACGATTCATACACCGGATGACAAACTCGGTTAGTTGAGTAAAGATAAATGGTGCACATCTAAGACCAAACGATAAGGCTTGATCTTCGAAATATTCTGGTGCACCGTCCAGACTCCAGACAAAACCTTGCTTGGAACGATCGTCCGGATGAACAGCCACACTGCGATAAGCAGATTGGATGTCCAATACACATAAAAACGAGCCCTCATGTATGACATCAGTAACACTATCTACTTGAGTATAATGAAACGGTTGGCAAGTTGTGTACATAAAGTCATTAATACTTTTAAGATTATCATCGGGATCACCACGGCTGCAATCTGTTATGGGTCTTAAGCTGCCGTCTGGTTTTAAAATAGCCCCCAGTGAATGTACACACTGGGGTCTACTAAGAACCCTTTTGACTTTACCATCAATTAACTCCTTCCTTACCAGATCGTCCATTTGGCATTTTACACCTTCTTTGATTATGGAATGGTAATTTTTTTGAAAATAAGAACCATCATAATCCACATCAACGATTTTGAATCCGTTACGAACACCGTCTAGGATATAAGCATAGTTACCATCAACTTCCTCAAACCCCATGCATTCATCAAAGAAGGCGTGTGGGTTGAGTTGGAGGCACATGCCATCTAAGACATGAACGGAATCACAATCCAAAGGACAAGGTCTAAACCATTCAACACCATCGACAATTCTGGAAGTGTAGATAGTAGGAGTTAATATAATGTCTTCCGTCTTTGGTAATGAATCTGAAGAATTGACATGATTTGAACCACAAGGAGTTACGAATTTGTTGACATCCCATAATAAACTATATTCAAGTTCACTGGTATTATCAGAATCACTGGTATTGTCAGAATCGGAAGATTTTATAATTCCACCATCTATGCCAAACTCCTCGGAGACACTGACCCCTGAATCAGAATCCACTAAGGCCTGATATCAATCATTTGATTTTTTCACAGTGCACTTTAGTTTTGTGTGATTACCCCCACAAGAGCGACATACATGTGGGTGAGGGCAATCTTTGGCGTTACAACCATTATCACCGTTAAATGCATAGCAACAGTGAATTTCATCTGACTTTTTCTTTTTGTTCTTTTTCCTCTTACTACTCGATCCCGCAACAGTACCAGCACCACTTTGAGATGATGGAGGCTGGATACCAAGAACATTACATAAGTGCTCGGCACTAAGATTCTCAAGACCAACACTGTTTGAGAAGATGTCGTGATCGAAATAGCAGAATGTGTGTTCACCAAACGATTCTCCCCTTTCACGCATCGCAAGATCATACTGAATGAGAGCATCCTCATTGTAGAATGCTTTCTTGTCAGTTAGGAATTTAACATGTTTACCATAGTTTTTACATGGGAAGTTTCTAGCCAACATGCTATTCAAGAGACCCATGCTAGCAGAAATAACATCATTCAAGGCGGGTTTTTTTACTTTATCATGCGGCATGTGCTGTTCAATGTCATAGGTCACAAACTTACTGCCACTGGCATTGTTTGGTGAAAATATCACCATTGGGGCGCCTTGAGCTTGGTGTTGTAGTTGCTGGTTAGGATACCATGCTGTTGGGTTATGTGGAATTTGAGGTTGCACAGACTGAACACCAGGAGCCTGGAACAGGCTTTGTTGATTGGGTATGATTCCTGCAGCCTGGTACTGTTGTTGTGGGTTAGGAATAACGCCAAACTGATATGAAGCCTGCTGCTGATGGGATGTTGGGACTGGAATCCCATACATATGAGAAGTAGTCGGGTTACCATATACCATAGGTGTAGGTGGGAACTTTAGCCTGCCATCCGGTGCCCTAAATTGACCCACACCAGGCCAACTGACAGTCTGACTAACAGGTGTGACAGGTGGGGAATAAGGTGTGCCATCTCTGTAGAACAGCTGAGGAACAGTGTTAGTAGCTACACCACCACTTCTCCACTGTTTCCACAGTAGGAACTCCTGATAATCATTGTCTAATTCACCATGGGAATGACTTTGACCCACTGGATAGTCAGGTTGATTGTCTCTGGGGACCGGGTGATTGTACCGGGAAGGTGGCTTGTTATCGCGGGTGAGCGACTTGTTTACTTGGGTATTTCCCTCTACTGGAGGCAATTTTTTACTCAAGTTGGGTAATTCAAACATACCTGAGGTGGTTTCAAGGCCGGATTGGCCTGCGGAGGGTCCCATAACTTTAGAATTAGGCCCTAAAACAGTGTTTGCGGCCGAAAACCGGCTTTCCGGAAGTACAGGGCGGCCATTTTGGGCTCCGCAGTTAAAGTTGGAGCTGGCTTGTGATTGGCCAGTTTGGAAGCCTGGTGTGTTCGAGTCCCCACCTTTATTCCTTACTGTATCCAACTCTGATGAGTTCAAATACGTAGCACTAGCAGCAAGAAAAGAAGTTTGGGCCTCGAACGCACCTAGGGCGTTCGACCCACCACTTTCGTTCCTTACCGCATCCAACCCTGAAGGATTCCAACATGGTGCACTAGCAGTAAGAGAAGAATTTTCAGCCTCGAACGCACCCATGGCACCTCGCCAAGCCCGTACGCCTTCGTTTAATTGGCGAAGAGATCTGTTATTTTCAGCCCTAAGGCTGGCCAACTCTAGTTCCAACTCCTTGCGTTTACACATTTCATCAATTTTTGATTTCCTGGCCCTTTCAAGTTCAATCTGATGCAATAAATCATTTTGTGTAGGTTCCTCCCCAAGGCTGCTAAGCTCACCATGTTGACCGTCCTTCCCGTGGGGCGGCCGGTCGCTCTGCCTGGCCTCCGTGGCCTCCTGCTCGTCACGCTCGGCTGAATCCGCTGAACCAGGTAATTCTTCCGAATCCTCCGGAGAATGACGTTTCCCCGGATTGGTCACCCCACAATTCGGGCACTTGGCCGCGTTACCATGGTAGGAAGTATCACAGGCCACGCATTTAGTCATGATGACTGGAAAAAAAATCTCCAATGTGAGACCGGTGGTCCTTCCTGGGGCTAGGCAATATGGCCGACTACAAGGCCACCAGTGAAGGAACCTGTTACATAACAGGTGAGTGGAAGTGGTGACATCTGGTAATACATTTGGGAACTGCTACTGCCCATTTATCACCACTTATATGCGCGCATATAAGTAGCTTAAAAATCCTAATATAATAGAAAAACAAGACCTGATCGTTTCTTCTAAATTCAAAGAATCAAAGCCAAATTGAACTGGACTCAAAAACCATGGTTCTATTTGAAAATATTCACCAGTTTCTATATTATATTTTCCTAAAATAACACAAAGTCCTACTTGAAATTTAACTCCACCTTCTTCTTTCTTTACCTTTAATATTTTTTTCTTCACTTTTTTTAAATTTTTGGAAAGAAATAAATCAGGATCATATTTCAAAGAATTAGGAATGATATCATATTCTGTTACAAGATTCTTTAATGCTCTACGACGATAAATCATTAGACTATTGGTCTGAAATGTAAAACCAAAAACACTGTTCCGTATTCAAATTTAACAAGATCTCCTAAGTCATCACAGACAGTTATTTGAATTTCTTGTATTTCATTTCTTTTGAGTTTTTTATAATATGGAGTAACAAAAACTTCTTTTATGTCATCACCAAAACTTCCTGTGCATCTAATAGTTCTTAAAAGTGGAACTTGTTTGTTTCCTACTACTTCGTTACAAACAACGTTGCTGTATATATAAATATTAGATGCTATGTAATGTAAATTAGGAACCCCACCTGCTGTAAAATTTTCATAATCATTAAGTCCTGAATTTGCTGCTATTGATTTTTTATATTCTTCAAAATTTTGTAAAGGAGGTCCTGTAAAAGACACGGCATTTCCTTCTTTTTTCTCAGCTTTTTTATGTAAATCTAATCTTAACAAAGAACATAAATCAGAAGAAAAAGTTACTATGTCTCCTCTTCCTACTTTAAGAATAGGTTTTAAATTTTGTGGTTCTATTTTCATGAAAGGTTTTCGCTCTTTTTTAAAGAAAACATCATCAGGACAAACATCAATTTTTTGTAGAACAGAATTAATAGTTCCAATAAGGTTATCAATAGAATTGTATTTTCCGTAAGGAATTCTTTCAACTATAAACCTTTTTTCCAGCGTAACGTCACTTGCAGAGTTTGCTATGAACACATTTTTTTTAAACTTAAAAAAATTTCGTTCCACTATAATAGTTCTATTTCGTTCTGGTCTTTCAGGAAAATTATACCAAGAAATAGGTATATTAACCTCTACAACTCCTACCTCCCATTCCCCTTTCAATGTTATAGTTGATGGTAAATTCACATAGTAAGAACTCGTTTTGTTTTCCCTAGAAGGATGAATAGTATTAGAAGGTAAATTCACGTAAAAAGGAGAGGAAATTGACATTTTTTATATAAGTAGTTACTCTGAAAATGAATACATTATATAAGTAGTTTCTCTAATAATAAATACAATCTAACATTTTATGCATATCTTTTATCTCAGAGAAATTAAAAAAAATTATAGAAGGTGGCATACAAATTAACATTTGTGTTGGACTTAATCATCAGAGGGCAGCACTTTTATATATTTTTCCATATGTTCCATTAGGTAACTAATAATAAAACTCAAAACCAATTTTTGTCCTCCATCTGGTGGTCTATCAAGAAATTACTGTATGCTATAAACTTATTCCATAGAGTACAGCATACAAAGCAATATTTGTGCTCCATCTAGTGGTCAGTTAGGAAATTACTATATGTCATAAAATTAATCAATAGAGGGCAGCATATAAACCAATGTTTATGCTCCATCTGGTGGTCAGTTAAGAAATTGCTGTATGTCATCAACTTATTCCATAGAGGGCAGCATACAAAGCAATATTTGTGCTCCATCTAGTGGTCAGTTAGGAAATTACTATATGTCATAAACTTAATCCATAGAGGGCAGCATATAAACCAATGCTTATGCTCCATCTGGTGGTCAGTTAAGAAATTGCTGTATGTCATGAACTTATTCCATAGAGGGCAGCATACTAAGCAATATTTGTGCTCCATCTAGTGGTCAGTTAGGAAATTACTATATGTCATAAACTTAATCCATAGAGGGCAGCATATAAACCAATGCTTATGCTCCATCTGGTGGTCAGTTAACCCTTTAAGGGCAGAGCAAAAATTGTTGCCCTGGCCATGGGGACGGCCTCTGAAAAAAGTATAGTTCCTAGAGGACGAGCCTATTTTCAATTCCTATACTAATCCTATATAACTGGCATCGACTATAGTCGACGCTAGGCCTGTCATGGTGTCAACTATAGTTGATGCTAGGCCTGCCATGGTGTCAACTATAGTCGATGCTAGGCCTCAATGGGTTAAGAAATTGCTGTATGTCATGAACTTATTCAGCATATAAACCAATGTTTATCCTCCATCTTGTGGTCAGTTAAGAAATTGCTGTATGTTATAAACTTATTCCATAGAGAGCAGCATAACTTGATCCATAGAGGGCAGCATATAGACTAATATTTGTGTTAAACTTAAACTTTAAAAGGCAGCCCTTTTATATATTTTTTCCATATGCTCCATCTGGAGGTGACTAGTAATAAAATTCAAAACCAATGTTTGTGCTCTGTCTGGTAGTCAGTAAGGAAGTTACTGATTGTGTCATACTAGTAATTGGCATGATCAAGTTGTCATATGAGAAATATCATAAGACTAGTGGTATATAGTGTAAATACATCAGGCTCATATAAAATAGTGTTATTTCCAGTTGTCACTGGTTTATTCAGCTTCAGGCAACATGTAAGAAATATCAATCATACAGTAGTTAGTATGTAGGTAATTTGTACATACAGTAAACATACAGTAATTTATAAAGTACAATGTTCAGTTCCACTCCACCTGTGAGGTAATAATAATACAATGTCCAGCATAGTTCTAGGTGGGTTCCCACACCTAGCTCCTGACCTGCTGTTTAGAGGAATAATGTAATAATGAATAACTTTACCCTCTGGTGGAAGTCTTGAAGAAGATAGCCCCTGGCCACTAATGATAGAAAACCAATGCCTGTCTAGCATAGTTTCACCATAGTGCAGTGGTATAGCAGGTAACAGGAGATGACTGGAGATGTTACCTCTAGAGCGGTTCTTGGTGATCTGTCCTTCTGGAGGTGCAGACAGGCTATTTGTAGCAAATCTTGGAAAAGCACCTCCAGACTGACTGGAGCCAGCAGCATCTGCCTAACTCTACAATTGTTTGAGGGGAGTCTTTCATGTGTCACAGGGGGACAAAGGACCCCCATGGACGCCGCTGTGTCCCCCTTTGTCTTGGTTGGTTCTGCATCTTCAGACCCTCATAACTCGGTCGTTTATGCGTTTATAACCGCCATTTTGCGCATGCGCGGAGTTGAATATGCCAAGTTTATAATGCCCGCTGGATAGGCGCGTAACTCGCGCCGGTTTGTCTGTAGTGCACTCGGAGGTCGATTCAGTCTCCATGGCGTAACTTCCTTAATAATGGAAGTTCCGCCTTGATCTTGGGCTCATTTTGACCGTCTAATTATGGGCTTTCCATAAATGCTTTGATATTTGACCTAGCTCGCTCAGGAGCGACGCTAGAGCGACCGGACTGTTATGGCGTCGTGCTTATGTAACCCATTGTTCAGTCCTTAGAGTGCTCAGACACTCATGACGGCGTCTGTGGTGCCCAGGCACCCCTAACGGCCGTTTGCATTCACTTACAAGTTATTAGTTTGTGCACTGAACCATGAGGTCGCACACTGAGACCCTCATTTTTATTATATTGTGCAGTGAACCATTAGGTCGGACCCTTTGATGTCATAAACTCTGTCTAACTGACTTGGTTTGGTGTGCAGTGGGGCATGAACACTCTTATACAAAGTTTGAGCGCTCTTATAGCTCTTAGAACCAACCTATGTATTAATTTCTTAGATATTCTTTGATTAATACAAAATATGTTACAATTTATGGAATAATAAAATGGTATATGATAGAATACTCCCTCTCCCCCGAGAGAATGCGAAACTCCGTCATTTCGCCGAGGGAATGTACAATTTATACAATTTTTACCTTATTTTGGAGTTATATACTGTTTGTAAGAGGATTTGAAGTAATGGGGAGTGCTTCAAATGCAATTTTTGTGGTAGAGCTTTGTCAGTATAAACAATTTTCTCCTGGGTATAAGTACATTTCCGAGTTTCTATATCTTACCATACCTGAGCTTATTTGCTCGTGTGACATCAATTTTGGGTACAATTTCCCATTTTTATGTACAACATTCAATTTGGCAAATAGTGTGCAATTTTGGCATTCAATGTTCAATTTAGCGTGCAAATTGAACATAAATGACAATTTTAGTGTGCAATTTTACAATTTCGCGTGTAATTGCGTTCAATTGACAATTTCAGTATGCAAATATATAATTTTGCGTACATTTGGCAATTTAAGTGTGCAAATATATAATTTTCGCGTATATTTGGCAATTTTAGTGTGCAAATATATAATTTCGCGTACATTTGGCAATTTTATTGTGCAAATATATAATTTCGCGTGCATTTGGCAATTTAAGTGTGCAAATATATAATTTCGCGTGTATTTGGCACTTTTTTTGGTGTACAAATATATAATTTTTGCGTACATTTCACAGTTTTAGTCTGCCAATATATAATTTTGCGTTCAATTGATAGTTTCTGTATGTACATATATAATTTTGCGTACAGCTTGGATACACATAGAAATGTTGATTTTTCTAAAAATCTGACTTCAGTGTATGAATTGGGTACAGACATACAGTATAATGTGCAACATATAATTCAAATGTAAATTGGATACAACTTACAATCTAGTGTGCAAACATGCAATCTTTGTGTGCAAAATTGGGTACAAGTGTACAATCTGGTGTGGAAACATACAATTTTAGTGTGCAAATTGGGTACAAGCGTACAATCTGGTGTGCAAATATACAATTTTAGTGTGCAAATTGGGTACAAGCGTACAATCTGGTGTGCAAACATACAATTTTGTGTGCAAATTGGGTACAAACGTACAATCTAGATTACACTATTCAATTTATGGGATTTGAGACAAATTTTTCCGAGGGCCGGAAAAACAAAGTACTTCATGTACAATAGGCTTGTTTGTCTCTGAGTTTCTCATTGATTTTGCTATATGGGTGTATTAATTGGCAATTTCGGCAGTGGGCCGCTGCTTAATTGACTTTTCCCCTAGCCTTTTGAGTATGTGTCCCTGAAAGAGATTTATTTGGTGAGTATCTTAAGTAAACATGTTTTATGTCAACCATTTTCTCAACAAAATTTTTTTTTTTTTTTTTTTTTTTTCATTCATTTTTTTTTTAACAATTTTCTTGGATACCTAAAGTGTGTTACCTTAAGTAAACCTTGGTATAGTATACAAGTGCTAGTGGGTACAAAAACTGTCTTAGTTATCTACCTGCATTCATGTATATTAATGTTAGATTTGAACAATTTACAATTTGCAATTTTGCAATTTGCGCGTGTATGCGCGCATTAATCATCGATTTTGTGAGAATACCATAGATTTTCATATTATACATCAACAAGTGGCTGTGTATATATTTTTTCTAAATCAATTTTTCAATACTTTGATAATTTCATTGACAGTGGAGGTGTGTGTCATGTGTGAGATGTGTCATCTCAGTATCTCCTGGTGGTGGACTGGGGGCAGTCTAGGCTGTGTGCAGCCTAGGCTGTTTCCACAGTCACCGGGGAGGGCTGGTGGTTTAGAAAATTAGCAATAGTCTGCATGTTTGACCTTGCGGTCTCCTCCTGGTGTTCGTCAATAATTATATCTGTTGTATTTTCCAGTGCTGTCATGGTCACCGGGCTGGTGCCACAATCATTCTGGAGAAGCATGGAGTAGTACAGTCCTTTGTTTTTAAGGGCTGGTATGGTACTGAACCTAGTGCGCCAAGGTAGGTGTATCACCCGAGGGAGGTGATAAGCAAATTCTCCTCTCTGTGTTGTTATAACTGCTGGTCCATTCCAGGTAAATATAGCCTTAGGTTGTGGGAAGGTTTTAACCACTATATCCTTATAGGTCGGGGCAGCTGCTGATTTAATCTCATCAAATTCATGTGGTATTGGCCTCAAGGGTAGCGCGAAGTTTGAGTCTCCACAATATATTTTAAAATATATTGTGGGATTTGTGCGCTTGGCCACATTTTTCTTGCCACAGTGTGTCTGTGCAAATTTCTTAAGGTACTTCATTATTCTGTAGGCTGAGTAGATGGTCAGGGTGAATAATATAGCAATTATCAGGGTGTGGGTTTCCTGAATTGTGAGGAAAGGGGTGTGGGTTTCCTCCGTAGGGGTTAATTTGGTAGGATTCTTATCTGGGAGCAATTTGTGTAGGGGCAGCTCGGTGACTAGTCTAAATGCTTTGGCTGTAGGCAGGTAGGCTACAGTTCCTCCTAGTCTGTACAGTTTGAGTAGTATGTATACTATAAAAATGTGAGCTGATATCCCTAGAATGAGTCCTAAGCTTTGGAAGATTGGATGCTCTGTAACTCGACGTAGGTATGATTCCTCGTAGCGCGTTTCCATTGCCTTATCAAGGTTGGAGGCATCTTTTAATAATGTTTTGGCAAAGGGCTCTAAATTTAGTTGGGTAATATCATCCATGATTGGATTTTCCTGTAGTTTTTCTAAGGTTCTAGAAAGGTTTACTACTGGGAAATTTGGAAGATTTTTCCTTTCATCTGGTTTGGTTTCCGTAATTTGGTTAAGTGCTGCCATGAATGGTAAATTAATTGTCTTGAGAATGTAGTGAAATGATAAGGTTGAGTTACAGGGCAACCTTGTGTTTGGAAGAGAAAATTCTCCTACACTGATTGTGCACCCACAGGGTACACCTATGATTGAGTAGGACTGGGCTTTTCGAGTTTCAGACGTTTTACCATGGCAGTTGATAAAGTAATGGGGTTCATTAGTAGTGACCAGATACTCATCTTCAGAAATGGAAATAGCATGGGTGGTAGGTGTTTGCAGTGGTGAAACTGTAAACTTGCAATGTTCCTTAATCTGTTGAGCCTGGTTAGTAAAATTGGCTACAGGGCATGTAGGCCTGTGTTTATAAATTCTACCATTTACATCTCTGCATACCTTTACTGTAGTACCTTCACATGCCTGCATATCTGCTGAGTCCAATTCGATGAATAATGATTCGTCGTAAGATACTGCTAGAAACTCAGTTGTGGTTTGTAATTTGGTGACTCCTCTGGTGGGGGTCTCCTGTGTGTCTATATGCATGGGTGATGTAATCATTTGGTACAGTTTGAAGGTAGAGGTGGTAGATTGAATTATAATGTCCAGATGAATATATATATGGTGAGCTGAGTAAGTGTATGAGGTCAGCTTCTGTGAATAATAGAAATCTAAGTCATTAATTGCGACTTGTGCTCAAGGGTGTGTAATCCTAAGTTTGTTATTAATGTCAATTAAGTATCTAGCAAGGTCTGAGGGTGGTACTATATCAGGGGTTAGGGTTCCTGATGATAGCATCCTCAGGGCTGCATTTGTCCTTTGCAGTGATTGAACTGTATTCATTCTTGCTGCTATGATAATTAATGCATCATTTAATACTTGCATTTTTTCCCTTTGAGTTTTCTCGTGCCTTGAATATGAGTCAAGTGACCTGGACATGTTAGAGGCCCACAGGGTGACGGTGTCACCTATGGTGTTGATTGTGCTGTCCAGTACCTTCTTATCTTGGATGTATGCTTTAACAAACTTATCTTGTCTGTCTGTGATCTTTTCAATGAGACTAGCTGCTTCCTGATCTTGTTTAGCAAATTTTCTTAGTATTTCATCTATGTTTTTGAGCTGTCCCATTACTTGGTTCACATCTTCCACTGTGGCTAGACCTAGCACACCGCGAAACAGGGGTGCTAGAAAACCCAGTATGGCCTCTCTTTTGGCCTTGTCCAATGTGTTTATGGGGTTGGATAGGAACAATTTGATGGAGGCTAATGTTTCATTTATCTCCTTGTCTGCAATTTTCAGCAAGGTGTCAAGCTCTTTGGCTTGTTGGATAATTTGACCAGAGGTATGATCTTGTAGAGTAGGAGTGGTCAATTGGAGTATTCTATCCCTTATGGATCCTTGGGTAACGGGTGCCCGAGGTATCTTGTAGGGGATAGCTAACAACAGTGTTGTGGTTGTATGTCCATTGACCAATGGTTGAGGGCTAGGTTTGAATACTACTCCTATGTTTTGTCTCACCACAGGTGTATAACCTGCAGTAAGTGGTTCTATAGTATATAATAACAGCATAGTAAGCAGTATGGGTGAAACTCTCAGTCTCCCCATGGTGCTTGTGTAAAGCAAGTTTGCTGTTGTTAAAGTCTTGTCAAATTTGTAGTGATTTGGTGCTGGTAAAGTCTAAGTGTATGGTGTAACACTTTAAATGAAGTGGTTCAAACTGTACCTTTGCA
Source organism: Acholoe squamosa (assembly GCA_949317995.1). Lineage (NCBI taxonomy): Eukaryota > Metazoa > Annelida > Polychaeta > Phyllodocida > Polynoidae > Acholoe > Acholoe squamosa. The sequence continues at coordinate 23,632,112 of OX439048.1, forward strand.
AGATTGAGCTGTCTTGGCAATATGTCCAGTGAGTCTATAGAGATTGACCAGTAAATGGTGAGGTCAGGTTAAAAGGTGAAGTAGGTGTGTTCTTTATCCTAGTGCAGTCTCTCCTAATGGAGAAGTGGGCTGGCTAATTCCCAAGTGAGGTCCTGTAGACTTGAGTTCCAGACTGCAGCTGGATGAAGACTGATGGTGGGCTATGGTCCACAGTGCTTCTTATGTAGCCTACCCTACCCACATCCATTGTGGGCATGGTATTGTTTCTCTGGAGTCAGTGCACTTAATCTCCAGTGTCTGCAACTGTGGGGCTCTATTGTATAATCTGTGTACTGGTAATTAGCTCCTCCTGTCATCCAGGACAGCCATTCATGACCGTCTAGACAGTTGTCTGAGTGTAGCTTATAAGGTCAATTGATCTCTATAGACTGCTGTGTTGGCATAGCGCGCTCTTTCATGTGGGGATTAGGCTTTAGACACTCCATTGTGTTACCCTTACTCTTCTTAGACTTCATGTCTGCTTTACTTGGGGGGTCCCAGTCTTTGACCCTTTCAGAGGCAATAACCTACTGATATATTTACAAATTTGATTGGCTTTATATACATATAAGTAATTCATTATCAGTCACACATGTCTTATGTGTGGATGAAGAGAATTTGTAATACATTTTGAAAATCTTATGTTCTTTTGGTATCTCAATCTTGTTTCTAACTTCTTGAAACTGCACCACACCTAGATGTCTTTCTTAGTATGTGGTGTGCAGGCCTAGGCTTGATAGGGCCTATGCCTGTGGTTTCTCTTGTAAGGGTGATATCATTTTTGTTCCTTACAATTTTGCTGTAGTATTTGGCCTCATGTGGAATAAGCCTGTGTGCAAATTCATTGTTTCTGACAGCCACAACCTTTTTCAGTCTGTCTATGTGCACTGGTCTGGCCACCAATAGATTGGTGTCCAAGTTTTTGAGTTTGGCACTTGTCAAACTAGGTCTGTCTACTACAACATATGGTCCCATAAAAAGGGGTTGAAGTTTCTTACACTCTGTGTTGGTCAGGATTCTTGGTATGTTTAGGTACACCATGTCGGTGACCTTGATTTCCTGTGGTGTAAGTTTCTTATCATATCTATCCTTCCTTTCCTTTTGTAGCTTGGCGACCCTTTCTATAGCTTTCCTCCTAGAGGTATCTTGATTTGTTATCATGTTAGCTACATGGTCTGCTACGGTGGATATGTCTTCCTGTATTCCCAGCCCTAAGTCCATTGGGGTGGCTGGGTTTCTTCCATGGAGTAGGAAGAAAGGGGTGAATCCTGTGGTTTGGGATTCAGTGTTGTTTAATGCAAAGGTTATGGGTTCAATAAATGAATCCCAATTGTTTTGGTGCTTTGAGCAGAATGCTCTGAGCGCTGTGCCTATGCTAGCATTGAATCTCTCTACAAGCCCATTTGATTGTGGCCTGTATGGTGAGGAGAATTTATGTTTGATCTTGAGGTGTTTAGTTAACTTTGTGAACTTTGCACCTGTATAACATGTCCCATTGTCTGTTTGAAGAGTGGCTGGTGTTCCATGATGACAAATTATATTCTTGTAGAACTCTGCTGCTGTTGTTTCAGCTTTTAAGTCAGTAGTGGCCCAAGCTGTTGCATATCTGGTAGCATAATCTATGCAGACCTGTATATGTTTGTTTCCCCTGGCAGTTGTGGGAAGTGGTCCCACCGCGTCTAGGTTTAGGAACTTCATTGGTGAAGTCATGTACTCTCTCACTGTCATTGGTGTTTTGTGTGAGTGTACTTGCCTTTTTGCTGTGAGGCATGTGTGGCAGGTGGAAACATATTTTGTTGTGTCTGCTAGCATAGACTTCCAATATACCCTAGGTCGGAGTGCTGACAGCATCCTACTTGAACCAAGATGGCCGCCAGTAGGTGAGTCATGGAAATACTGTAGTGTACTTGTTACCCATTGCTGTGGTATAACAATTTGAAGTGGTACAGTATTGGTTTTTCTCCAATTTATGGGGCATATATGGACTAATGTACCATTTACCAAGGTGTATGTCTGGCCTTGGTTGATGATTCTATTTCCTTGTGCTTTTGGTGCAGGCAAGGTCCCATCCTCAAGATACTGTATGAGGGGCAATAGGTCCTTGTCTTTCCTTTGTTCCAAGCCAAGGTTTGTACCTGAGATGGATGTGTCGGGAATCTGATCCAGTAGTTGATTTATATCTAGCACATGTTGTTTTATTCTGTCTTTTTCTTTTTCTTTTTCATCGACTATTGGCCTATCTTGTGCCTTTTGTTGGGGTGTGTCACTCTTGTTTTGGTGTGTAGGCTCCTTTGGAGGGCCTATTCTCGCCTTGGTGGGAGTGGCAACCTTCTTCTTTAAAGGCACAATTTGCTTTTTGTCATTCTTCTTTGTCTCAGAGTTCTTTGACTTAGTAGATGCAGTTTCTTTTGTGACATTTTTCCTGGCAGGTGGGGTTTTGGTAGGTTTGTTTCCTGTGACCTTTTTCTCATTTAGAATAGTTTGTGATTGTGTGGGGGGTTTTGGTGTGCCCTCCTGAATCATTTCTCTAGTCTTTGAGCGTGTGGTCATAGGACACAAATGGTTTGATGTTTCCTCTCCCTGCATTGATTCAAAGAATCTGACTGATTTGGAAGTTGCTTGAGTAATAGCATATAGTGTGTCTTCTGGATCTTCATCATCTGAGTCAGGTGGGGTGAAGGGTGGCTCCTTAGGAGTTGCCTTCAGCATCTGATTGAGTGATGAGAATTCAATAGGCTCGAAGTCATTATCTGGAAAGAGTTGTGAGTATTCTCTCTCACAGTGGCAAAACACATAGTGTGTAGATTGCTTCAAGATACCCCTAATGGGTGTCTCTGGCCTTTCAATGGTGTTGGGTGGATCATCCCTTTTGAATGGTACTTTCTTTGTTACTTTTGCAAACTTGGTTCTACTGGCTGCTCTAACTCTCCTTGGTGGGGGTGGAGGGTTAGTCATGGGTCCAGAATCTGGGTATTCTCTTCTAGACATAGCATCTGGTGGTGTGTTATCATCACCTTTCACGTGTTGGATGGTGAATGAAAATTGTTGTATGTCTAGAGCCCATCTGGCCCATCTATGTGTGAGTCCTGTATTGGTTAGTAGCGGGATTAGGGCTGCATGGTCTGTGTATAATTGGAAGTGTCTGGTCTCTAGATAGTGTCTGAAGTGTAATACTCCATACACTACTCCCAGTAGTTCTCTCTCTGTGGTATTGTAATTTCTCTCATGTTTGGAGAGGGTTCTACCTGCAAAGGCTACTGGTCTGAGCACTCCTTCATTATCTCTCTGTGAGAGTACAGCTCCTAAACTCACATTGGAAGCATCAGTTGCCAAACTGAACTCTTTCTCATAGTTTGGATATCTGAGAAGAGCATTGGTACAGAGGGCATGCTTTAAAGTTTTGAAAGCATTATCTGCATCCTCTGTCCAGACAAATGCTTTGAGATGTGTCTGTAGATCATACAGTGGTCTAGCAATTTGGGCATAACCTTTGATAAACTTTTTGAAGTATTGGCATAGGCCTGTGAAGGATCGGACATTTTTGACTGATTTTGGTGTTGGGAAGGTTTTGATTGATTCCACCTTTGTGGGAGATGGTTGCAGTCCCATGGGTGTCACTCTCATTCCCAAGAAGTCTATTCTGTCTATGAAGTATTCACATTTTGATTTCTTCAGTTTGAGTTTACCAACTCTTAGGCTGTTGAACACATCTTCCAGGTCATGGAAGTGTTGTTCGATTGATGGTGATAATACCAATATGTCATCTAGGTATGGTAGGGCACATTTGTACTTGAGTTTGTTCAGAATTAATGTGACTAGATGGCAGAATCCCGCCGGTGCCGTCGCTAAACCCATCGGCATCCTTTCATAGACATATTTTTTGTCATTTGCTATGAATGCGGTTTTATGCTGATCCTCCTGTCTAATAGGAATTTGAAAAAATCCCTGTTGGGCATCTAGCTTACTGAATACTCTTGGTCTGAGTGACCCTATCATGTCTAGAGTGTCATCGGCCCGGGGTGTAGATAAGGCTTGATTTATCGTGTTTTGGTTCAAATAACGAAAATCTGTGACGAGCCTATGGCCTCCCGATGATTTTTGTACTAAAAAGGATCTGGAAGCCCAGGGGCCCTCAGCACATTCTCTCAGAATGCCCTGTTGTACTAGCCTTTCACACTCTTCCCCTATTGCAGCCTGTTTTTCTGTTGTTTGTCTATATGGTAGGAAATGACATGGTACTGCCTCAGGTTTTACATGTATTGAGTGTGTATACAGGTGTGTGGCGCCAATGTCTCCATCTTTTCCTACAAATATATCATCATACTTGGTCAGCAGTGATTCTAATCTGTCATGCTGACCTTTGGATGTGAGCACAGATTTTGGTGGAACATTCTCTTCCAATTCTGGCTCGAGGTCATGTGCCTCACTATGTATAGCAGCTATTTCAGAGAGTCTGATTGAGTTGGGTTCAGGGTCAGCGTATGTGGACTCACAGTCTGAGTCTGTGTCACTGAATTGAGTTACATCCTCAGGCCGTATGGCTGAGATGGATTGATCAGTGTGTGGGGTAGTGTCTGACACCTGTTGAGGTTTTTCTAAATCAGATTCCTTGACTTCCTGAAATAGAGCTATGATGGCACCCTTTTTGATTTTATGTGGGCGCCTGCTGGTGTTGAGTAACACTAGAGGATGTTTGTTATTTTCCCTGGGGGTTACTGCTGCCCTTTGAACTAGATATGGGGCATTGTTATTTCTTTGGAGGTTATCTACTACTCCAGTTTTGCCTTGCAGTGATTGAGTAGATGTGACTTTACCCAATACTGCAAGTTCAGAGAATGGAGGGATGGTAAAATCCCTCACTGCCCTAATGGGTTTGAGAATTTGTTCAGGATCAACATTAAATTCAATTTGAGATTTTGTAGTGCTTAAGAAATCTGTGCCGAGTACAACGGGCTGTGTGAGGTTGGGTATTACAGCAAATTGGTATTGGAATCTGACACCTTGGATTCTAAAGTTCAGCATAGCTGAATGTCTAACATGACACACCGATCCATCTGCCAAATGGATGTTGATTTTAGATTTCCTCAGTTGGATATGGAATCTCTTTTGGAGGTCCATGAGGAATGATTGTCTGACACAGGTGATAGTAGCACCTGTATCAACCAAACATTGTACATCTGAAACATCATATAGATTTGCATTGATACAGCCATTTTGAAGAAGTACAATAGAAAGCTTGGTACTCTCACCTGTATCCTTTGATGATGAATCTGGTGGGGTGATGTGTATCACTGATGGACGTCTCTGTCTGTTAGATGGTAGATTGGCACTAGCAATTGTCTCTGGTTGGATCCTTGTTGATCCTGATTGATTGTTTGTTTTTGGGGTGTCACAGTGCACTGGCCCATCGGCACTGTGACATCCTAGTTTTCCTGGTTCTGTGGGCTGGTTGCGATGCTTGCGACCAGGAGCTTGGAGAGTTGATCCATCACTTGAGGTATTGTTTGGGGGTTACTGTGTTGGTTCCCCTGGTAGCCTCTTGTGTTAGGTTTGTGATCCTCCTGATGTGGGTTGAAACCCTGGTTATAATGACCAGAGGTGCTGTATTGTCCAGAGTTATTAGAACCCTGGTTGCTGTAGGATCCGGAGTTGTTGGATCCCTGATTGTTGTAGGCACCGTTGTTGTTGTAGGATCCACTGTTGTAGTTCCTATGTGGACTGTGGCTCCTACTGTTGGATCCTTGATTATAGGATCCAGAGTTGTTTGAACCCTGGCTGTTGTTGTAGGAACCATTGTTGTTGTAGGATCCGGAGTTGTAGTTCCTATGTGGACTATGGCTCCTACTGTTGGATCCTTGGTTATATGACCTGTCATTACTTGGAGTTCTATCTCTCCTATCACTGTATGAAGAGTTACCATTGTTGGGGTTGGATGAGTTGTTGTCCCTTCTACTGTTGTGTCCCCCCCGGTTGTTGTTGTAGTTGCCCCCTCTACCTCTATCTCGATTGGAGCGGTAGTTGGGGTCAAAGTTATTTCCTCTATATCTACCGGTGGGATCTTTGGAGACAACCTTTTCTTCCTGTTGCCTTACATGGGCACTAGACATTAGGTTAACATCTTCATCTGAACTAGTGGTGATTTCCTGGACCTTTTTCTTAGTAGGCTGTGGGTTAGACTCTGCATCCCTTGTTTTCCTAGATCTTTCTTGGGTCTCAACCTCTAAGGCTAGGTCTAGGGCTTGGTTAAAAGAGTCTATTTTCTTGTTTTCAAGAGCTACAGAGATCCAGGGCCTCATGCCTTGGGTGAATGCTTTAAATAAGGTGTCGTCCTTTAGGCATTGGGCATTACACGCTTTTCTGAGAAACATTGCATAATCAGATACAGGTTCATCTATCTCTTGTGCACGGAGTGCAGTTCTGGAGATAATATTGTCTTGAGTAGCAAAATACTCTTTTAGTTCATGTACTACATTGGACCATGTCAACTTATCAGGTGTGGCACTTTCCTTGAAGGTTTCAAACCAAGCCAATGCTTGTCCTTCAAGGTACTTGGGTAAATATGTTACCATGGTGTCACTGTCTGTTAATTTGTACCTGTCCTTCAGATACTCTGGGAATTTGTGATCAATAAATAGTGCTGTTGACATGAGTGGTGATGGGTGAGAAAAAGTTTTGGGTTTGGTTACCTCCTGTTGCCTGATCTTCCTGTCGTCGTATTGTTGTCTGTCTAGGATCCTGGTCATGTTGGACATCATGGAGATCATGACATCCTCCTTGGATCCAGAGGCAGATGGTGTGACGACAGGTGTGGTTGTGGGTGTGGGAGGCTGTGAGGTCTGGGATGATACCATCCTCATGAGATCTGATATCTGTTGTTGTGCCTGTTCTAGGGCCTTCTGATGGTCATCTAATTGTTGACTGAGGATCCTCTCCCTTTCCTTTGAGGCAAGGGCATGAGCATCATGTTGGGCTTTGTTTGCTTCTAGGGCAGTAACTGCATCTTGGATGGTCTTTTCGTAGGCCCTTATCCTTTCAGCTGCCTGATTGGGTTGAGGACCTTCTTCAGTGTCGGCCATGGTGGAAGGTGTGGGATCACTGGTGTGTTGTAGGTATCACTGACATGTTGGAGATCAAACTGAGAATGTCATTGGGGAGACCTCACTGATGTTTGGGAGACCTCACTGATGTGTGGGAGACCTCACTGACGTGTGGGAGACCTCACTGACATGTGGGAGACCTAACTGACATTTTGGGAGACCTCACTGACGTTTGGGAGACCTCACTGACGTGTGGGAGACCTCACTGACGTGTGGGAGACCTCACTGACATGTGGGAGACCTCACTGACGTGTGGGAGACCTCACTGACGTGTGGGAGACCTCACTGACATTTGGGAGACCGCACTGACGTTTGGGAGACCTCACTGACGTGTGGGAGACCTCACTGACGTGTGGGAGACCTCACTGACGTGTGGGAGACCTCACTGACGTGTGGGAGATCTCACTGATCGTGTGGGAGATCTCATTGATGTGTGGGAGATCTCACTGATATGTGGGAGATCTCACTGATCGTGTGGGAGATCTCATTGATGTGTGGGAGATCTCACTGATATGTGGGAGATCTTACTGTTGTGTGAGAGATCTCATTGATGTGTGTGAGATCTCATTGATGTGTGGGAGATCTCATTGATGTGTGGGAGATCTCACTGATGTGTGGGAGATCTCATTGATGTGTGGGAGATCTCATTGATGTGTGGGGGATCTCACTGATGTGTGGGAGATCTCATTGATGTGTGGGAGATCTCATTGATGTGTGAGAGATCTCACTGGTGTGTGGGAGATCTCACTGATGTGTGGGAGATCTCACTGGTGTGTGGGAGATCTCACTGATGTGTGGGAGATCTCACTGGTGACCTTGGTGGGTATGGTGTCAAGGTCAAGGTCACTGGGTGGGTGGAGTGGGTCTTACTGTGTGTATGCGGTACCAGCTTTAATTTACTGTGTGCATGATTGTTCTTAGTTGCGGTACCAGCTTTAATTTACTGTGTGCATGATTGTTCTTAGTTGTGTTACCAGCTTTAATTTTTATGAGCCTGTGAGAGATGGGATCTTAGTTGGATGTTCTCCACCACTTTGTCATACTAGTAATTGGCATGATCAAGTTGTCATATGAGAAATATCATAAGACTAGTGGTATATAGTGTAAATACATCAGGCTCATATAAAATAGTGTTATTTCCAGTTGTCACTGGTTTATTCAGCTTCAGGCAACATGTAAGAAATATCAATCATACAGTAGTTAGTATGTAGGTAATTTGTACATACAGTAAACATACAGTAATTTATAAAGTACAATGTTCAGTTCCACTCCACCTGTGAGGTAATAATAATACAATGTCCAGCATAGTTCTAGGTGGGTTCCCACACCTAGCTCCTGACCTGCTGTTTAGAGGAATAATGTAATAATGAATAACTTTACCCTCTGGTGGAAGTCTTGAAGAAGATAGCCCCTGGCCACTAATGATAGAAAACCAATGCCTGTCTAGCATAGTTTCACCATAGTGCAGTGGTATAGCAGGTAGCAGGAGATGACTGGAGATGTTACCTCTAGAGCGGTTCTTGGTGATCTGTCCTTCTGGAGGTGCAGACAGGCTATTTGTAGCAAATCTTGGAAAAGCACCTCCAGACTGACTGGAGCCAGCAGCATCTGCCTAACTCTACAATTGTTTGAGGGGAGTCTTTCATGTGTCACAGGGGGACAAAGGACCCCCATGGACGCCGCTGTGTCCCCCTTTGTCTTGGTCGGTTCTGCATCTTCAGACCCTCATAACTCGGTCGTTTATGCGTTTATAACCGCCATTTTGCGCATGCGCGGAGTTGAATATGCCAAGTTTATAATGCCCGCTGGATAGGCGCGTAACTCGCGCCGGTTTGTCTGTAGTGCACTCGGAGGTCGATTCAGTCTCCATGGCGTAACTTCCTTAATAATGGAAGTTCCGCCTTGATCTTGGGCTCATTTTGACCGTCTAATTATGGGCTTTCCATAAATGCTTTGATATTTGACCTAGCTCGCTCAGGAGCGACGCTAGAGCGACCGGACTGTTATGGCGTCGTGCTTATGTAACCCATTGTTCAGTCCTTAGAGTGCTCAGACACTCATGACGGCGTCTGTGGTGCCCAGGCACCCCTAACGGCCGTTTGCATTCACTTACAAGTTATTAGTTTGTGCACTGAACCATGAGGTCGCACACTGAGACCCTCATTTTTATTATATTGTGCAGTGAACCATTAGGTCGGACCCTTTGATGTCATAAACTCTGTCTAACTGACTTGGTTTGGTGTGCAGTGGGGCATGAACGCTCTTATACAAAGTTTGAGCGCTCTTATAGCTCTTAGAACCAACCTATGTATTAATTTCTTAGATATTCTTTGATTAATACAAAATATGTTACAATTTATGGAATAATAAAATGGTATATGATAATTGTATTAAATTTAAACCATAAAGTGTAGCATGTTAACCTTATATATGATAGAGGGCTGCACAGAGGGCTGCACGTTTAATCTCAATTAAATAATCAGATTCGAGAAACTCTTGAGATAAATTAGTTAGAGGTCAAGATTCTTTAGAGATAAATTAGTTAGAGGTCAAGATTCTTTAGTGAAAGGTTATATGCTTAAATAATAAGTGAAATTGCTTAAAAATAAAGATTTCTGTTTGTACAAGAATTAGATTTCATGTATACTTAACTTTTGAAAATGTCATGTAAACATAACTTTTGAAAGACTTTATATTTTTAAAATTGACTAATAGAGGGCAGCATATTGACTAATAGTGAGCAGCATATTGAATCTTAAAAGAACAAAAAAGATACATTCAGTCATTGATTTCAATGTTTTTATTCAAAAAAGAAACACTTTAGGCATTTTTTCTTTTTTGAACATAGAAAATGATTCAGATTTTTTTTGTAAAAATACCATAAAATCATCAACACAAACTGGTTTCCTTTCCAACCATGCCATATCACAATATTTATATTTCCTTACTTTATCTTCAGTTCTTACAATAAAACGTTGAAAGCATTTTACATGAACTGGCTGCATGCAACAGTACATATAACTGATATCAGTGCTGTTTGTTGAAATAATAAGCATAGAACAACAAAGTTTACAATACATGTAATGAATAGACATTTTATGTTCTTTTTTTCTCATTTGATCACGAACTTTTCTCTTCAAACTACTCAATATATAATTTTGAGGGTTCACATTTATTTCATTTTTCTTGTCTTTAGGTTTCATTATCTCAAATATATCTTCGAAATACGGAATCTCTAAGAGATCACAAGCAAAAGACATTATTTTATAATAAAAATTTCTATATTTATAAAAAATACAACACATCTTAATTGTTACAGGTAATAACATAGGATTTGATAAAATAATGTTCATTATTTCTTCTAAGAGATATGAAGATTGAAAAAAATCAGAAAAAAAGACTAAAGCTTCCATTCTGATTTCTTTCAATAAAACTAATGAATTAACAGAAGAAAGGGCTAAAAATATTTTTTTCGCTTCTTTTACACTCATATAACTTTGAACAGGAAAACTAACATCTATCATTTCATTTATTTTTCCTGTAAAAGTTAACATAGCTTGAAGATAACACACACGATCTAAAAGCAAAGCATAGTTCACTTGAACAAGCATGACTGTATTATCTAGCTAATATGAAGCCAACTTCCAGTTCTGCTGACTGTTTTGCTTCACTTTATAGCTGCTGTCAACTAATATTATTCTTTGAAATAAAAGCAATAATCAATCTTACCTCAGGATAATTTTATAAGCCTTATCTACTGCTAAGTTTACAAACAAAAATCATGTGGGTTAAATACCTATGACAATGTTCACTTAAGGTATGAATACTTAAGCTATAGTTATGTCACTGTCTATCTTTCCTCTATATATTTTTATATCCACAAGTAATGTTTCACTATAATATTAAAATCATACTTTTATCGATAATTATTTTCGAAACAATAAAAAGATATTGCTTCAACTAATATATTTTTTCTTATGCTTTTAAACTTTTGTCTTTGCCATTCACAAAAGGTTTTTCCACACGCAGGTTTACCATCTTTCCATTTTACTCCGCAATCATGACATAAAGCATTTTTTCTGTTACGATAATAATAATACATAAACTTAAACCTAGTATAACATACATGATATGACGGACATGCACAACAAAGCATGTATCTTACATTTTTTTTTCTTAAGTAATAATTTTTTTCCATTTCATGATATTTTCCACAAGCTCCGCATAAATATTTCATTAAGTCTGCATTTTGTTCTATATCATCTAATGTATCCATGATTTTATTTTGTAAAATATTATCTGAATAACAGTTATAAAAACAGTAAGAATTAAAGGTATGTTTAGAACAAATAAAGTATTGAACAATATAACTAGGATGACTTTCTATCCCTAAATCTGCTAAAAACCACAGAAGATGTTTACTGCTTTTATGAAAAATAGTCCCACAAAAAGCTAAAACTTTTAAAAATTTTTCCTATTTCTTTTAATTTTTTAGTAGTTCTTTTGAATAAATAATGAAATAAAAATTTTGATTGAAAAAAAGAGGCAAAAAAAGCTAATGATTCTATGTTTTCTACTTGATTAAAATTGTAGTAACATTTTTTTTTAGATTTTATGCTTAAAAATTGTATGTAAGTAAAGCACTGTGATATTGTTAGAAGTGGAAAAAATGGTATTTCTATATTCAAATTTTCATAGCAAGATTTTTTGTGAATAAAATCATAAAATTGAAAATAATTTTTAAAGTAGTCGCATCTTATAGACAACAAGTATATATCTAATAAAACCTGCTGTTCCATTTCTCTTCGAACCTACAATGATACAAAAAATAACATAAAATTACTATTTTTATGCCTAAGCCATATCATATTTTAACTGCTTATGCATATAAACATTTATTGCCAGCTCTTAGAAACGTTTTTCAACAAAAGTTTGTAACAAAACAGTGATTCTTTCTTTCATGTCAGTCACTTAGGTCGTAAGTGTTGTTCAATGCAGTGTTTCATAAGTGCACATGGGGATGTATGCATTAAATAAACACCGCCGACAAAAAGTGAGTAATAGATGTTTAACGCCATTTCAACAGCTAAGGTCATATTCATAGCGAAAACAACATTACACAATTTCACAGAGGAATGTGTCAGTGCCCGCGCATATGTGCACCACACACATCCTGAGGGGACAGGAAAGATGAGAAGTAGACCCTTTTAAGTGGGCTAGGGAAGCCCACCGCTGACAAAGAAAAATTCTATCCCACAATTTTGGCACTTCACATTTTTACAAAGTTCATGTCTTTGAGACATTTTGACTCTTTCTTCTAATTGAAAAACAGAATCTAATGATCCCATTCTCTCATATCATCTTGTAGCACCCCCCACAGTGATTCTTTCTTTTATGTCAGTCACTTAGGTCGTAAGTGTTGTTCAATGCAGTGTTTCATAAGTGCACATGGGGATGTATGCATCATGCAACAGTACCTGCAAGAGTACATGAAGTTACGCAAAGGTGTTAAATAAACACCGCCGAGAAAGAAAAATTCTGTCCCACAATTTTGACACTTCACATTTTTACAAAGTTCATGTCTTTGAGACATTTTGACTTTCTTCTAATTGAAAAACAGAATCTAATGATCCCATTCTCTCATATCATCTTGTAGCACCCCCCACAGTGATTCTTTCTTTTATGTCAGTCACTTAGGTCGTAAGTGTTGTTCAATGCAGTGTTTCATAAGTGCACATGGGGATGTATGCATCATGCAACAGTACCTGCAAGAGTACATGAAGTTGCGCAAAGGAGTTAAATAAACACCTCCGACAAAGAGTGAGTAGATGTCTAATGCCATTTCAACAGCTAAGGTCATATTCATAGCGTGAACAATATTACACAATTTCACAGAGGAATGTGTCAGTGCCCGCGCATATGTGCACCACACACATCCTGAGGGGACAGGAAAGATGAGAAGTAGACCCTTTTAAGTGGGCTAGGGAAGCCCACCGCTGACAAAGAAAAATTCTATCCCACAAGTTTGGCACTTCACATTTTTACAAAGTTCATGTCTTTGAGACATTTTGACTCTTTCTTCTAATTGAAAAACAGAATCTAATTATCCCATTCTCTCATGTCTTGTAGCACCCCCCACAGTGATTCTTTCTTTTATGTCAGTCACTTAGGTCGTAAGTGTTGTTCAATGCAGTGTTTCATAAGTGCACATGGGGATGTATGCATCATGCAACAGTACCTGCAAGAGTACATGAAGTTACGCAAAGGTGTTAAATAAACACCGCCGAGAAAGAAAAATTCTGTCCCACAATTTTGACACTTCACATTTTTACAAAGTTTATGTCTTTGAGACATTTTGACTCTTTCTTCTAATTGAAAAACAGAATCTAATGATCCCATTCTCTCATATCATCTTGTAGCACCCCCACAAAAAGCTGCAGGACAAGTTCCTGTGAGAGAAACCTTAGGAAGAGGAGGACCTGTTGCTCCAACTGGAAAAGCAGCAGAAGAGGTTGGAGCAACGTGAGGAACATCAGGAAGACCTGCTGCTTCGACTGGAATAGGAATGGGAGGAACATAAGAAAGAGCTTCAGGAGGAACAAAAGCAGGAGAGGCTGAAGCTGTGAAAGAAGCATTAGAAGAAGCTCTTTCTCTGCTTTGAACATAAGCAGGGGGAAGAACAGAAGAAAGAGGGCCTGCATTCTGTCGCACAAGAGGAGGAACAGAAGGAAGAGGGCCTGCAGTCTGTAGCACAGAGGGAGGAACAGAAGGAAGAGGGCCTGCAGTCTGTCGCGCAGAGGGAGGAATAAAAGGAAGAGGGCCTGCAGTCTGTTGCATAGAGGGAGGAGGGCCTGCAGTCTGTCGCGCAGAGGGAGGAATAAAAGGAAGAGGGCCTGCAGTCTGTTGCATAGAGGGAGGAGGGCCTGCAGTCTGTCGCACAGAGGGAGGAGGACCTGTAGTCTGTTGCCCAGAGAGAGAAATAGAAGGAAGAGGGCCTGCAGTCTGTCGCACAGAGGGAGGAGGGCCTGCAGTCTGTCGCACAGAGGGAGGAGGGCCTGCAGTCTGTCGCACAGAGGGAGGAGGGCCTGCAGTCTGCCGCACAGAGGGAGGAGGGCCTGCAGTCTGTCGCACAGAGGGAGGAGGGCCTGCAGTCTGCCGCACAGAGGGAGGAGGGCCTGCAGTCTGTCGCACAGAGGGAGGAGGGCCTGCAGTCTGCCGTACAGAGGGAGGAGGGCCTGCAGTCTGTCGCACAGAGAGAGAAATAGAAGGAAGAGGGCCTGCAGTCTGTCGCACAGAGGGAGAAATAGAAGGAAGAGGGCCTGCAGTCTGTCGCACAGCTTGAGCTAAATTAGAAGTGATGGAAGCAGCATACCTTACTTCAGAGAAAGCAGAAGCTGATCCTATGGATTCAGGAACAGCTGATTCAGTTTTCCTGCTAGGCAAGATTGTGGTTGTTTTTTTTGCGGGGATTGGAATTGCTTGAAGAGGGGCTTTCAGTAATTTTCTGATTTCAGGATATTCTTCTCTTACAGACAAAGGAGGTACGGTTTGAACAGGAACTAACTTTCTTGATTCTTCAAGAGAATCATCGTCTGACTCTTTGTCTAAATCAAAAAGACATGGGCTGCTTGGAGGAGTCGGCGAGTCAAAACTAGCCGCCAACTCAAGAATTTCTTTATCAGGGTTCTCCTTTGAGCTTTCACTGGAAACAAAACTTGTAAAAGCATCTGCGAAGCATGAAAAGGGATTGTCAGCGGTGTTGGGATCGTTCAATGGTGCTATGACTAACGACATTTTTTTCTCACATTCATTCTTTTTTACCTTTTTTTCAGGAATATTATTTTCAAGGCTATTTTTACGCTTCGAAGAGCTGGCTGATGAAGAACAGGAGGTAGTACTAGAAGCAGAACTAGTAGGAGCTGAAGATGACTCAGAAGGCGGATGTAACGGTTCAGCTGTTTTTGTGATAGGCGTTGGTTTGAATTTCTCTAGATTTTCGTGTCTCTTCATCTGTCAAAAAAAAAGGAAAAAAAATCTTCTTTTATATCAAACTACATATAATTTTTTTATTTAGGTAATACTTTCATTTTTTTGGGTTTTGGATTTTTCGGTCCTCGTCTGTCTTTTGTACATCTTAAAACTGCTGCTGAACAATGCTGTGGACATCTAGCACATTTCTCAATGTTTTCTGGTAAAATATTTGCTCTTAGTACTGATAAATGTTTGTGAAGCCTTTCACAAATAATGAAACAAGCTTCTAAATTATCTTTTGAAATATCGATTTTTTCTTTATAAAGCACACCTAAAGGTGAAAATTGCTTTAAAGCTTCTATTTTTTCGTCTACTTCTATATTTTTACTTTGATTTTTGTTTTCAGATTCATGTTTCATGTCTTGTTCTTCTTCACTTTCTGATAAATTTAAATCATCCTTTAAACAAGCAAGATCTGTTTCACTTGAGCTGTCTTCTGACAGTTTTCTTTTTTCTTTAACATTGTTTTTGTACATTTTTCTTTTCCTTTTCATGGAAACAGAATTTTTAACACTTTCATCTTCATCTTCACTGCTACTCTCTGTTAGATTACTTTCTTTAAAGATATTTTCATTTTGACTTTTATTGAAAGGATTAGAATGAAGATTGTTTTTATGCTTTTTTTTTCTTAAATCATTTTCATCTAAATTTTTTATCCTAAAATTAAAAGCAGCTGAATATTCTTTCACTTTATTATTTTCAGGATCAAAACAAATAGAAACAGGTTTTTCTCTTATATTTTCTAACGGATTAAATTCTGTGCTTCGACCTTGACAATAATATATTATATTCAGATGAAGGATTTCTGAAATGCATTCTAACACTATACTGCTATGAGAAACCAAATCTGATAATATTTTTCCCTCATCTTGTCGTCTACAATAACTATGCAATTTTTTATAAGCTTCTTCTCTTTTCATGTAAGACAACAGAGAAATCCATGCTTCATCTTTAAGTATATCTAAAATCTTTTCTCTTTTAATAGCTTTTTCTTGTTTTTTTCTGTTGATTTCATCTAATATATAATTCAAACAATGATTTTCTTTTAACTTAACATGATTCCAATAATATTGATTTTCATCACTGTCATGAGACAAAATTGAAAAAACCAGTAAAAGAATTTGTGAAATTATCTTAATTTCTTTCATTTTCCTCTTTGTTTTCTTTTTCTATTGATATATCAGTGATTGCTTTTTTTATCTCAGAACATAAAAATAAAAAAGAAGGCCAATCTTTCACTATACAGTTTCCTTTAAAGTTATGACCTAAAGTTAAAGTAATTTTCGGATTAGAAAGTCTAACACTAGAAATATATAGAACGCTATTTATCTCCTTGCTTTTATCATAATTCAGCCAAACAGATTCATAAGAATTCGATTCTTTAATTTTGAATTGAAAAGTGTCTTGAAGCTTATCATGCAATTTTTGAAAAAGTTCTATTATTTTTAGTTCACTTTTTTTTATATTTATTTCTAAACTTAATTGTATATTTAACAATTTAACTTTAATTGTGTGATAATTTGAAACTGTAAAAAAGTAAAAAATTTGAACAAAGAGATGAAATAAAATTCTCTATATCTTCAAAATATAATTTAAAATTATTTTTTAAGAAAACATAACAATATCCATTTTTTGTTAACTTCAAAGAAAAATCCTTTTTCGTTATTACAACAGAGCCTCTGTATTTGGAAACCTTCCCTTTCAATTTTGTGTAGCTGTCTACATCAAATTTCGTTCTAGGAGCAGTTGTCAGAATTAAAACAACATTATTTGTGAAATATTGAATAGACATATAAACAAAAATCACCTTGTATTTAGAGGTGTAATGGTACGGTTTCACTGCTCAAGACGGTTGTTATGGTACGGTTTCACTGCTCGAGACGGCTGATCTTATAGGTCAGGCTGCTGCTATGATCGGCTGAGCACGGCTGGGGCTAAGGCTGAGCACGACTAGGCTACGGCAGAGCACAGCAGGGGCTACCTCGAGCTATTTCTTCAAAAGAAGCACGACTTCACGAGGCGTCGATCTGAAAACAAACCAAAATTCATATATTTCCTGAATAAATTTTATACATAAAAATTAGTTTTTATTTTATATTAAAATCAATTTTACCTTAAGCAAGCTTAAATCATTATATTTTTTATACATGTTATATAAATATATATATTTACTTCCTATACATGTTTTATGTATGATTTCATTACATAGCTTATATAAATTATTTTCACAAAACAAAAAAAGATAAAATAAGACTTACCTTTAGTCTCAGGAATAAGGTAAGTTTTTTTGTTGAGTGTCACGACCAGGCACCTATATCTCCTCAAATGGTAGAGTATGTCATGTATCGATGGAGTATGAGGTGGTCTTAAAAAAATACGAAGTCTACCCATCACTTGTTCCTGAAAAAAGAACAAAAAAAATTTATATATAATAATTTCATTTTTCCTATCAGATTTTCAAAAAAAAACAACTTTGTGCTGTTGTTTTACTTTTTTTATCATGTTTAAGTCTTAACTATCACTTTCAAATCAAATTTATTTTTATTCTATCTTTTCTCTAATTTTATATCAATCCTAAACAAATATTATAGTATAATGAAAAAATTATATTCACCTTAACTTCTTTGAAGAGTCGATCGTTTTAGTTCCTATAGGTCAAGCTGGAACATATAGGCTAAGCTGCTATAAAGGGTGGAGTATGAGGCGACGACCTGAAATACCCAAACAAAAAATTATGAGCGACTGCGAAAGATTGCTCACCTTCCTGAAAAAAAAATGATTTATATTTATAAGTTCCAGTTTATAACTTTTAACTTCAGACTTTTTTTTACAACCATTTCTGACTCAAACGCAGAAGGTAAAAGTATTCAGTTTATGACTACAGTCTCCTCTCAAACGCGTCAAAACACAACTTTCAATTTGTTACTATAGTTTTCTCTCGAACGCATCTAACAACAACTATCTCCATAGTATGATCCCTCCACGTCCCTAAAGACCTAAGATGACGTAAAAGTTTGTCTCCAGTGTGACGTCATTCTACTTCAGGCTAGGTAAAAATCCTAAGAAAAAACCCACATACCATTATGAAATGCCTTATAGGGTTTTACCTTTACCAGTGAAATTCAAGATGGTGGCTTCACTAGGCCTTCTTACTGAATCCTATAAAAAAGGGACACCTACCTTATTTTTTTTCTGCTTGTAGCTATGACGTACAACTCTGCTGTTCTGCTTATCAGCTGTCTGAAAAAAAAAGTTTGTTATTTGAGACTTTTAATAGAGCTCAAACACATCAGGTAACAAGAATAAGTAATAACCACAATCTCTGCTCGAACGCGGCAGACAACAGCTTTTAGTTTGTGACCTTAGTTTTCACTCGAACGCAATAAATAATGTGGTAACACCCTCTGGCATAAATCTCGAACCAGATAAAAAAGGCTTCACTAACCATGATAACATACTCCAAGCTCTTACAAATTAGATAAAACATCAACTCTAATTATTCTATCCCTACACCGTAGAACTAATTTAGCCTAATATATTTTTTCGTAATAATTGAATCAAGGCTAGTTAATCTAGTTAATCTCAAAGCAACGCTCGCAAGCTTGCACTGCGCCAACTCCTTAAGAATCATAACTTCGTGTAGATTTAACCTAGCCCTGTATTTCCCACTCCTTCCGCTAGATGTCGCATTTAGTTCTTTCTTCATCCTCCAGGTGGCTCTTTCCATCCTTTCTGTGTCTCATCGAATGATTAAGGTTCCCTTCTCTGTTTCTTTTTTTTTACCAGCCACTACGATTTCCGAGATGCTCAGTTATTTTCAGATGAGATCTCATATAAAAAGTGGGAAATTTGTTATATATCATGTTAACTAACTATAATTAGGGAATTATCCACGAGGATGTGGTCGGAAGGGTATCTAAAGGAATGAAATATTTGTGACAGTAAAACGTCAGTACACTTCCGGCCAGGTAAAAAATCACATCGCGGCAAAAGGGTCACTTCTTGTAGAATTGACCTGGCCCTCTGTGGAGACGAATGTTGAAGACACTCTGGTTCCCGGGGTGCCCGGTCGAACGGGGGTTTGGAGGGCGGAGCCCCCGATCAGTGACATATGCCAGATCTCATCTAAATTTAACTTACATTCAGATGAGATCATCTGAAACTTATGGGAAATTAAATGTAAAATTATTACTCAGATAAGATCTCATCTGAAAACAGTCAGAAGTATCTGAAAACAGTCAGAATTGTTTGACAGCATGGTCCCACCAGTCCCTGAGGAACTGAGGCGGCATGAAGGTTTGTCTCCAGTGTGGAGTCATTCTACTTCCGACCAGGTTAAAATCCCAAGAAGAGCCCCAGATGCCACATCGCGACTAATCAAAATGGCTGACTGAAACCTTCCGGTTTCTGTAAATTTTTTTTGCAAACGTTTTTTCTACAAGAAATAGTGTCGGAACTACGATCTTGTCTGACCTAACTCTAAATTAGAATATAATTTACACCCTTCTTCTGTTCGAGGTAAGTCTATAGGCTAGATACAATCAGAAAGTAACTATGATCTCTGTTTGAACGCTGCAGACTCTAAAAACCAAAACGGATAACCTAAACTTCCGGTTAACTTTCTCCAGAAGCTTCTTCGTCAAACTTACGACGATCTGAAACCCTTAACAGCAAAATATATTTTATTCATAGCTTCTAAGTTATATCTAAACATCATGTGAACTAACTAGCATTTTTTGCCGTCATGGACTTAAACAAACCTATTTCTACTCAGGAAACCTTCTATGCCATCTTATATCTGGAAAAGAAGAGTCGACAGTCGCTTACCCATGAAAACTTAAACCGGTACTTATCTCATGTTTATTTCCTCTCAGACTATGACTCACCCTTTCTTTCAGTGAAGAAGGTTCATTGTCAACCTTTTTTTCCTTCATATCTTATCAGCTTTTCACTTCTTTCTAGCTGAATAAGTTAGGTCAGAGTTAGTTCTTGTATATTCTCTAGTTCTTCGTTGTCTAGCTCACAGTGAAGATGTGGAGTTATTTAGCAATATTCATGCTTATCCCTACCTGTCTGGGAGAGGGAATTCAAGGAAACTGCTCATGCTCTTTCTTGGAGGAAAGCATTATTGCCTGTCAGAGTCCTAATCTAACATGTTGGAATCAAATGGAAATTTCCCACAGAACTTTAATCACATCAGAAATTAGGACACAAAGTAACAACCAGACACAGGAAATACGATATGAAAGAAATCGATTCCCTTTCCTAGAACAAGTTTCCTCAAGAGTTGCTCTCTATGCTTGTGAAGCAGGCATATGCAGGTAATAATTTAAAACCAGTTATTTTAAGTTATATCATAAAGGCTTGAGGCTTATATAAAATCATCTTTAAGTCTATACATGAGTAAATGATAAAGGCTTGAGGCCTCGAGCCTTTAAGTCTATACATGAGTGAATGTTAAGACTAGCAACGCAGAGGATTAGAAAATAAACTAACATTCTAACTTTCTGAAAATTAAACAGACAAAAATCGATAAAGCAACACAAAAATATTTTTCATCAATGAAAGCAACACAGGGATAATTTATCAGATAAAAAATTTATCAGATATGTTGGATGATATTTAGGAAATAAACAATGAGTATTTCATTCGCAGAGGTGGGATAATTTCTCTGTCAACTTAGTCATGTGACACAAACAAAAAACTAATTTGCTCCTATCTCTTGAAATGCAATTTTCCATAGGAAGAAACTGTAAAAATGAACTTTAAACAATAATTCTAAAAAAATCTAAAAAAAAGAAAGTAAAAATTATTTTTTCATTTTGCAGGAAAACTCACGTCTACCTTCCAGCAGAAAAAAGATATGTTCAGTTTGCAGAATACCAGCAGAAGAAAGCAAGATCTTCCACCGTAAAATCTTTTTCATTCACTGCAACCCTTGAAACTTCTACTCCCTTCTCGCCTTCAATCCCGTCAACTTCTACTTACAAGCCTACTGCCTACACGCCTTCTACTACCCACAAGTCTACTTCCTACAAGCCTGCTGCCTACGCACCTTCATCAGTCCCTTCAACTACTGATCTCTCTACCAGTCTCGCTACTGAAATCTTCAAGGTTACTACAACTCCTGCTGAAACAAAAAATGAGAACCTTAGGTATGTACTTGCTTTTTCAACTGTGCCTTATACGCAGGAAGAAAAAATCTGAGCTATTTTCTTAGCTAGCTATAATCAGTGAAAATTAATATAAATCTAAAAGGTTAAAGAACAATATAACCCTACATATTAGCCATGGCTTATAACATCCTTGAAGACTTAAGCTGCAGCATATACAATATTTTTAAAGATTTTTACTTACATCACTTAAAGTAAGGAACCATAACAAATACTAGCTCCTAGCTAGGTATAGATGCATCCTATCACGCAGCGCGTCTTCTACGCGGGAGAATACGGTATATCATAATACCTAGGGATTATTTTACGATATACAGCTCATTTTAAATATATCCACTAAATTCTTACCAAAATTCTTGTGACAATAATCAATTGCTGCAAAAAAAAAAAATTTATTCATTTTTACTGTTTTTTTGTCTTTGTCTCTGCTCTAGAAAGTGTGAGAAATAACTATTTCGGTGAAGACTCTTCAATCTTAGCATCTAACACACTTTTTATGTAGTAGAACAGGTGCAATTCTGGTGTTTAAGGGATCACGACTATCACAGGCTCCAAATAAAATGTATCTCCTTCTCCTAATGTCACAGTGCAGCTTATATAAACAGTTTCACGACAGCCTTTTTTCTTATCATCTAACATACAATTTACGTCGTAGCACCTGGTATTTAGGGATCACGACTATGGCAGGCTCGTAACTAAATCTATCGCCTTCTCCAAATGTCACAGTGCAGCTTATATAGTCAGTTTCACAACAGCCTTTTTCTTGTCATCTAACACACAATTTACATAGTAGCACCTGATATTTAGGAATCACAACTATAGCAGGCTCGTAACTAAATCTATTGCCTTCTCCTAATGTTACAATGCAGATTATATATACAGTTTCACGACAGCCTTTTCTTATCCTCTAAAAAATAATTTATATAGCATTAAAAACCAAAATTCCACCTAAACCAGAAAAATAATCATGTCTACCATAGCCTAAGCTATTATTATGACACACTAATATAAGTCCCTCTTTTTTCAGAGAAAAACTTACCTCTATCAAGACGTCTGAACAGCAAACCACAGCAACGTCTTCAGGGTCTGGAGGAGGATTTCATTCTAAGGATCAATCAAGCACTCCTGCTTCTTATATACCAAACCATGAGCAGCTGTCAACTTTAAGGCCCGCCTTGAAGAGCAGCTCTCCCCTTTCAGCTATTTCAAGAGAGCACATGCTGACAACGTTTAGCCACGCCTTAAAGAGCAGCTCTTCCCTCCCTGACACATCTACAGCTCAGAAAATGTCAACTTCAAGCCCCGCCTTGAAAAATAGCTCAAGACAGTCTCTTCCAGACCATTCTATTTACTCTTCAACAACATCTACTTCTCTTATTACATCTGTTTCGTTTGGTGTAATAATGCCTATACTAACTATGACAAGCATTATTGTCATATTAAAAATACGAAAAAAAAGAAATAGATCTCCTATTTATAGACCAAGAACTGCTGAAGCTAGCACTAGCAGAGAAATGTTTGAGTTAATGCCTCTGCGTGCGAACACTAGATATAACTAACTACTTCAAGTAAAAACTTTAACCCTTTAAAGACCACTAACACAGAAACATATTATGCTTGTATATCTTTATTATGCATCAATAGAAAGCAAGTGAGCCATTTCACGATCACTTTAAATATAGGTTCCTATTAGCTCTACAGGGTTAAATCATGTACTTATAAAAGATAAACATGATACTTTATCTATCATATTCTCCTGCGTATGAAGCTTACTGTCAAGTTAGGGGGTGCGTCTTATATAAGGGGTAATTTTACTATAGAAAAGTACTTATCTTACAGAATTGTTACTTGGTGCGTCTTATACGCGAAACAAGCATTGGCAAGTTAATGGTGCGTCCTCAATACACACCACGTCTTTTACATGGGAGATTACTGTAGTTATTCTATTCATCCAAGAAAAAATACTGTAATTATTCTATTCATCCAAGAAAAAATAATCATAAGCCTTTGTATTATATAACCATGTTACTTTCAAACCTAATTATAATCCGTGCCTTTACTTGAAAAAAGCTACACGCCACAGCAATTGTTCCAAAGGGCGTCAATTCCTTTAGCTGTTCCTAGACCAAATTTATATGTTATATCGTATATAACCATATATTATGTTATATATAACCATATAATCTCACATATAAATCACGGCTTATATATGACTATATAATCTCACATGTAAATCACGGCTTATATATAACTATATAATCTCACATATATAAATCATGACTCATATATGACTATATAATCTCATGTATGAATTATGGCTTATGAGTAAATTCAACCCTGTAATGAGGCTTACAAGATTTCAGTGCGCATTATGTAAAACACTGTTCTATTGAAATCTATATATAAAAAAATAAAAAATAATGACTCTTTAATTGAAATCTTTTAATTATTTGAATTAAGAACTAAGGTACTGGGTACGTATATACTGATACATGATTTATATCCTTGTTTTGTTCAGAATATTATCTGGAAGACATGATTAATGTCCTTGTTTTGTTCAAGACATTATGTGAACGCAGTATTGTCTGGGAAAGAAGTGACATTTTGACCCTATGTCTTTAGCTCTATAAGAAGTAATATAGTGAAAAATCCATCTTTTATCTTATGAATGCAAGACTCTTATTTTCTTTTCTGTTCAAAAATCGCTTTCTTTAACTTCAAGCATCGTCAACTTTAAAAATTTTTGAAATATATATGAAGTAAGGAAATTATCTTGAGATAATGATTATGATAATAACATTTATCTTGATATATATATATAGGATAAGACCTAAAATGGTTAAGGGTGGGAAAGCTTCCAGTCTTCACCCTTTAAGGCTTACAATATAAAACTGTGTTTAATGCGCAATTCATAAGAAAACAATGTAAAATAGAAATAAATTGCTAAATAAAAATAAATAGCTGACATACCATCTGTCATAAAATGTTTATTTAAAAACTTCAATAAAATTTCATTAGAATTTCTCTCTAGCACTTTATTAATTATAATTGTATTATAACATTCAACAAGTACAATACATAAGCGAACCTTAAAGGATTTCCTACCACATGGGAGACAAACACGTCTGTAACCAACATAGGAGTGCATCATACTCAATATTCATACGACGTGCATCATACTCAAATATCATACACAGTACATGAAAAAAGTACTATCATAATGTTCTCTCTTGAAAAATAAATAAAAAAGTTGAAAAAAATAAAATAGCACTTTATCAATGTACCATCATAATCTATAGCAAGAAATACATTAATCCATTATCAGTGTTTAAAGGGTAAAGATAAATTTATTGCTTTGTCCTAAGAAAAGATTCTTCTCATAACACAAAGAATGAACACCAGCTAACTGGTCTACCGTAATACCTCGCATATAAGACACACCTCAAGACTCAAGAATACGCGAGAGATTACGGTATAATCCAAAAAAAATCCTATGAGGTCGACATTATACTTCAT
Source organism: Acholoe squamosa (assembly GCA_949317995.1). Lineage (NCBI taxonomy): Eukaryota > Metazoa > Annelida > Polychaeta > Phyllodocida > Polynoidae > Acholoe > Acholoe squamosa. Next base: position 23,656,968 of record OX439048.1, read on the forward strand.
TAAAAGTTAATATTCACAGTCAGTCTCCATACATTATGATATATAAGTTATCAATAAAATGCTAGTTATCAGCACCTTAATAACACATTGCAGGCTTCCCGAGCTCACTTTAAAGGGTTTTCTTCTCATCTTTCCTGTCCCCTCAGGATGTGTATGATGCACATATGCGCGAGCACCAACACATTCCTCTATGATATCGTTCTCGCTGAAATGGTGTAAAAACATTCTTTTCTCGTTCACTTCTTGTAGTACGTTGTGCTCGCTGCACCGTATATAATACGATACTAAATCAACAGGTGGCAGCACTACATAGGTTTGCACATTATTTCAACATCTAACCTATCACATAAGCTATTTTTTCTTAATATGAAAGAAAACAATCTTCTCTCACAAGTCTTTTCTCTTTTAAAAAATAACGCAAAGCAATAGATATACTACGTATTATTTTATTCTGTGAAAAAACTTTCATAAAAGCAATAAACAACGTCACACACCACAAACTTGATTATAAATACATCTATATACAGTTATCCAATCATCGACTCACTTGTACAATAAGACAGCATACGGGTGTTGTAAAACTAATAGGGTTTTACTTCTCTGTTAATACAAATTTTTGAAGGTCTGGTCTCTCCAGACCAACATTTAATCCAAAAATAATCCTATAAGGTCAGCATTATACTTCATTAAGAGTTTATATTTACAGTCAGTCTCCATACATCATGATAAAATGCTACTGGTCAGCACCTTAATAACACATCACAGGCTTCCCGAGCCCACTTTAAAGGGTCTTCTTTATGTCTTTCCCGTCCACTCAGGTTGTATGTGATACACATATGCACAGGCACCAACACATTCCTCTGTGATATCGTTCTCGCCATGAATATTATCTTAACTGCTGAAATGATATAAAACATATACAACTCACTAACATTTCATAGTACGTCCTGCTCACTGTACGGTATGTAATACAATACTTAATCAACAGGTGGCAGCACTATTCACTTATTACACAAAGCTACGTATTAAAACACCTTTATCCTATAGAAATATAACGTAATATAAAGAAATATATTGATACAATATAAATCTTTTACACAATATACTATAACCTATACCAATGAAACATCAGGTAACATTTATTTATAACACGACATCTCTCGAAACATTTATTAATGTAGAACACCCGTAATCATAACACTCGTACATGAACATATAGAAATAAATTCATGCATGTATCATACTAATATAACTCAAGTCTAGGCTAACATTAGCTTAAGACTTCGTAGATCTTCTACTTGGGAATTTTTGAAGGTCTGGTCTCTCCAGACCAATATTTAATCCAAAAACATTCTCCTGAGATCTACATTATACTTCAATGAAAGCTAACATGTATCATGAAGAATATTTATACATCATGATGATACATAAGTCATCAATAAAATGCTACTCGTCAGCTAATCCTCTACTATTTATCTCCATTATTATAGCAGTTGCGGCTTATAATCAAAATAGCTTTTATCCAAAATAATAGGTATTTTTTGGATATTCAAAAAATATAGGTCTTCTTTGGATATTTTTTTAGAAATATCCAAAGAAGACCTATATATATACTACTAGCGCTAATACAAAGAAGTGGATTTGTCTTTTAAATGAAGTCTTTGTGTCAATTAAAAGGGGAATTATGACTGGTTAAAGATGCCAAATCGAACCTATAATTCTGCCATAGTTAAGAGTTTAAATAGGGTCCAAATGTGTGATCGAGCAAGTTGAATGCAGGAGAATGTAGTTCACTTCTATCACTATTTTTAATGATTTTCTGTTTTGAGAGGCTAGATTATGCCTAATATTATGGATATTAATGGATATTATCCCTGTATAATAATTCAAAATGGTTTATTTAGACTCAAGTTTTCCCCCCATTTTAGCGGTATCGCAGCAGAATTGTGGGGTCCTTTTTGAGAGTTTGAATAGTCATAATATCCCTTTAAATTGACATAAAGACTTCATTCAAAAAGCAAATCCCCTTCTTTTTATCATACCTACCCATTGCAAAACAGATATAATACATAGGATATAGTATTGGAAAACAGGGAACTCCCTAACATTGGGGAGCTGGATTGAATCTCTGAGTGAACCACACATCACAATTTTGGGGCTGTCTGTCAAACATCCGGAGGCCTTTTAGAAAAAATAAATCTAAACATTTTCTAGACCATTTTTAACCAGAGAACGCATGCAAACCATTCTTTTTTTATGTGCTATGTCATCTTCATATCATAAAATGGTTTTAAAATTTTGGTTCAAATTAAGTGTGGAGAATGATTTTCTTCTCTGTACCTGATCTTAAATTAAAAATATGCATCCAACAGATCTCTTCAAGCCCTTTAAAATGGTACCTTGGTCGTACTGATACTCCTATGAATAGCTTCAAAATCAATTAGGAAAGACAAGTGAGGTTACAGCTGTGGCTGATCACAACTTTCACACCTGCACTAGCAGACCCGCACACAGCAGATAGGTCAGTGCCTACCAAAGGGCCACGATATAACCCAAACAAAACTGTAGTCTCTAGTACCACCCTCACTCACCAAGCGGTAGTACAAATTGTGCCCTTTCCCACGGGTAGTGAGCCCAGCCCAGGTCCATATCGGTACACTACATAACTTCGTCTGTGGCCGTGTTTGCTTCATTAGCTACAGATGTTTGGGTTGTATGGGGATGTGTACAAATGACGTCATGCAGGAGGGGGGGAGGGGGGTCCCACTTTCCATGACCAAGCATGACAAGGGGGGAGGGGGGTATTGGGCTGCATGACATCATGTCATCAAGAAATTACAATTTACTTTGGTTTCGGCAAAATAAAACCACAAGATTAGTAAAGGTAGGGAAGTTCAATGCATTCATTTGATATAAAATATCTATTACCTATACATGCATGCTTTCCTCAAACATCCCACTCAATGAGTGTCATGGGCATGAATGTCAATGTTGGATGTCCAGGGTCCACTGCTCTACGGGCATCCCTAGCCCACTTAAAAGGGTCTATTTCTTCTCTTTTCTATCCCCTCAGGATGTTTGTGGTGCACATATGCGCGGGCACTGATACATTACCCTGTGAAATTGTGTAATGTAGTTCTCGCCATGAATATGACCTTAGCTGTCGAAATGGCGTTAAACATCTATTACTCACTCACTCACTCATGCTATACCACTTTGCTATAATCTACTGCCGACATCTATACAAATCAGGTATAAGTAGGGTAGGGTGGGGTAAGACGCCATTAATTTACAAATGTGTCATTTATAAGAAATTCATGGCTGCTTCCAGAATACTTTTTTCATTAATCAAAGGATGGAATGATAGTTTCTTCATTCGCAAAAGCTTGTCAGCTCCATAGATTGTTATAGTAAATCATGTATGAAAAAAAGTGGATGCTGGGGTAAAAGGCCCACAGCTGGGGTAAAAGTCCCACAACCTTTGGGATAAAAGGCCCACATTCACAATATAGAGGATCATAATTGTAATAAATGCTCCATTTAGATTCTTGTCATTAAAAAAGAAGCTAAAGTTAATATTCATGAACTACTGCTGAGATTTGGACATCCTAAATCACCTAAAGTAGCATTTTCAATAATTCATATCGAAGTCCAAGGGGTGATAGGGTAGGATAAGCTAAAATACCCTAATAGCACATAACTGAGCTAGTTCTAAGAGAATAATCCCTAATTAATGCATATTTTTCACACCAATCAAGAGATGGAACAATGTATCATACTTGTGAAATAGGTTGTCAGCCTAGCCTTATGGAATATTCCAATAGAATGCTTGACAAAAAGTGGGGCATTTTGCCTCGTAGGTTGAAAGGCTGGGGTAAAAGGCCCAAAGCGATGGGGCAAAACGCCCATGGATCTGATGATAAGATAAGGTTCATCTCAAAAGCCCATGTAGGTATGGGAACAAAGTGTAAGGTAAAAAAAAAGTATCTTTATGACCTACCCTTCACCCCTTTATCTAATAATACCTCACATAATAATTTTAACCCATTTAACTTGCTACCCAAAAATCAATGCATATTTGAGGACCCTTTTATTTTTAATTATCTTAAATTGAGCATGATGATCATAACAGTTATAAAATATTGAATGTCTGATAAGTTAACTTTTTCTCATCCAATCATAATGAAAACCTACAAAAGAGATCTCCTTGAAGTTATCCTTACTTCCAAGTGCTAAATGGCTGCATACAACCAGTACCTTGGTTATGAGGGCTAAAGGGCCTTTTACCCCAAAGGGCCTTTTACCCCCTCCTACCCTACTCACTCACTCGACTGCTCTATCCTACCTCTAATCTAATCCCCATACCAATTTGAAGGAGCTTTGAATTGGCGATGTCGCCGCAGTGCAAAAGTCAGCAGAGTAAACTCCTCGATTCAGAGAGCTGGATGTAGGCCTATTTTACAATAGCACCCCATATATAGGTTGAACCCCCACCATGTAATATGTAACCTGACATTGAGAATTCGGTAGAAAGATTCAAAATGACAAAACTTCTTTTCTAATTAATTTTTTCCCAATTCAAAAACCCATTGGTAACTTAGGGAGTGCTCATTACTTATAAACAGGGGGGTGGTGGATTTCCATGCAGAGGCTTTATTTCATAGTAATTCACAGGCTTTTTGTTTGCCACCCTGACAAAGGAACCCTAACTACCTTTAAACGATAAGGACGGTCTTTAAACATATATGACCCAAAGAACGAGGATGGATTGTACATCGAAATGGTATAACTGTTTCATTTTATAATACGAAGAAAGGTTTTAATCTGGTAGATAATGTATTGCTTTATTTATGTTTTTCCAGCCCAAAAAATGAAACATAAATTCATCATTGATGAAGAGAGAAGCATAGAATGAATTACATATGCGTTCTAGTAAACAATGAAATTCATTTCTGTACATTATTGTTTGATAATTTAGGTTAAAACTTGAATTTTCTCGACTTTTCCATATGACTCCAAAATAATCAACTTCAAAACTTTTCAATAACTTATCGAATTCTTTTAAACTTTCTATTACCTTATTTAATAAGGGAGAAGATTGAACACTATCGTTTTTCCATTTTTTTAAAAAGATTTCTGCCGTTTCATTTTTTAATATAAAAGTAATGACTTTAGTATTTTCATATGGAAAAATATTATTGTTTTTATATGGAAACGTATTATTTTGAGTTAAACAATAATCACATAAACAATCTTTTAAGGTGCTAAGTAAGTATAGATCCATGTTTGTATCGTATTCCATTTTGTTGCTTGTTTTGTATATGTTTTTATTCTGTTTATCACAACAATATTCTTGCTTAGTTTACTTTTTATTAGAGTATTTTTTACATAGAAAGAGCGACTTTATAAATAATGTGATTCATTGAACCAATACCATTGTAAATTTTCGCCACCTAGTTGTTTGTTAGAATCAACTTTAAGAATTCCTCTAAAGACATTAATTCATTTTTGGAGGGGTTAATTTCATCAGAACCTTTTTCATCAGTTGGTTCTTCTTCCGCCGAATAAAATTCTTGTTCTTCAGATGACGTTTCATCAGCTAAATGAGATTGTTCTATATCTGATTCTTCAGACGAGTCACTTTCTCCAGAATCACTTTCTTCATAGTCGTTTTTTTCTTTCAATGAAGCAGATATCTTTTTGCCTGATCCAAAACCTTGATCATTTCTTTCAGTTTTATCAGGTGTACATACTTCTTCTAGCTCAGGGATGAGAATTTTTTCTAATATTATTTGAGCTATTTGATCTCCATGTTTTATTTCGAAGACTTCATTTCCAAAATTAAACAGCAAAACACCAATTTTTCCCCTGTAGTCTTCATCTATTACTCCTGCTCCTACATCGATGAAATGATTATGAGCAAGTCCTGATTTTGGTGCTATGCGACCATAGCATCCTGTAGGTATGCAAAGTATTATATCAGTTTGTACCAATTTTTTTTCTTTAGCAGGAATAATATAATCATAAGCACTATATAAATCAAACCCTGCAGATTTTTTTGTGGATCTGGTTGGCTTCAATGCTTTTGGTGATGCTTTGACATAATGAATAATAGGTTGGAGAATAGGTGAGGCAGGCAGTAAAGCAGATTTTTGGCATGTTGTTACTAACAGTGTATTTGGTTTGTCTTTTACAAGAGTTATATAGAAAGAATCTTGACAACGCGCCATTTTGCTGAACGTTATTTCAGTTGTTTTGTTGTTTAATATAACGCTATTCACAGAGATGTTTTCTTTGTTTTAGTTCATTTAAGACGATCTTTGCTGTAATATTTAAGATTTTCATTGTAAATTTCTTCATATATTTTGCTGTAAGCTAATTGAGAGAGTTTTTCACCTTTTTAGAACAGACATTTTCGTTCAGTTTTATATGACATGATGTGATGCCTATTGTTATGATTCTCAAGGAAGTAAATAACCAAACAAACAAAATGAAATAATTTTTTATATGATTTTATTTTGATTGTCACATGTGTAAAGACAGTTTTTCATTTTCAGTTTGTTCCTGTTCTTTTATCGAATTCAAGGAATATCATGTTTAGCACATCATTTCTGTTCATGTCGTGTACTGCTTTCATCAGTTGATGAGTAGCACTGTACTTAGATCTTTGCCACATTTTTAAGACATTGAAGGTTAATTGAGCTATGTCTTGTTCGGGCTGGGACGATATTGTTCTTCTTTCGTCAGACGTGATATGTAGATATGTAGCTATGTCCTTCCAGTCTCTTGACATTTTTTCACTCAATAAGCTGAAATACATTTGCACGGAGGTCGATTCCACGTCGTACTCTTCTAGTTTTTTTTCTTTGAAGAAATTTTCAGTGAATTCCACCAAGTCTATTCTGTAGTTTTCCTTTAAACTTGTTATCAGTTCTTCTGTTCGTAAGTAGTAAGGAACTTCTTTCCACCATTTATTCAGCATCTCAATGCCCATAGCAGTTGGAGTTTTCGTCTTGTTCATGCTTTCAAGTTTTGCATGAGGGATGCCAAGATATACTCCTAAGGTCATCCATTGACGTGCTAACGATACAGAGAAGTACTTTAGATGCTCGTAACATGAGGCTTATATTTTATCTCAAGGAAGTAAAATTAAGTTCCAGATTGTTACAAAACAGGTATATCGGATAAATGTATACTAAGTATAAATAGACATAGTAACATAGAAGAAAAGAAAATAGGATAAAAGATTATAGTAGTTATTAATCCATATATGAAATAGTATATAACGCTCATGAATCCATATGTAGTACAAAAGAAAAGAAGCAAAAACAAAAAAAATTCATATATTTTAAGACTACCAATATTTTTCATTTTAATCATTTTTTTATTTAGATAAGTTGCAAGACAAAATATCTTTCCACGAAGACAGATATTGTTTCACTTTTTCTTTGTCTTCTTCAGTATATCTTTCTAAGTATATTGGATTTATGTCCAAAAAATTGGTGATAGAAAGATCTCCGTCTAAAATACCATGAACATTTATTTCTTCTGGCTTCAGATCTCGTTCTGCATGACAAGCTAACATGTCTATCACACTTTCAATTAAAGCATATTTTCCCATATTTCCTTCTCTGTAATATTCAGGATGATGATCATTGTTTTCATAGTGATGATATAAAGCATTTTCCCAAGTTGTTTTTTCTTGGGAATTTTTTGGTCCATTTTTAGTATGGAACTTAAAGGTGTAACCTATGGCTTCTCTCATTGAAAACTTAGATAAGTCATGCACCATTATTCCTTCTGTTAAACACATTTTATCTGTTTTGTCAAATACGTTTTCTAAAAGGTAAAAAGTGAAACATATCATTTGTCTATGCCTTAAAACCTGTTCGAAATGTTGCAAGAGAAGTTTCAAGAAAAAATTGTTGCAAGTTATTTTTTCTTTTTTAGATTTTATGTATTTAATGGCTACATCGTCTTCCCAGTTTGCGTGTTTCAACAGTTTTTTTTTATTTTAAAAGTGTTCTTTCCCATGTCAGCGTAGTGTTTTGCTCATGAAGCCAGACAAAAGTTTCTCTTGTTTTTCTGTGATTCGTTGCACAAGAATATTATTTTTGTTTCCTAAAGATTTTATTATTTCTTGATTCTTTTTTCTCTCTGCTCTGAGAATGCGAATTTGGTTTTGTTGCCTTTTTCTTGTTTCTTCAAGGGTTTCTATTTTATGTATGCAATCAGTACACACTCCGTCTTGTAGCGAAGGCTTCCAATCAGAATAACTGTTCATGTTACTTTGACACAGATCAATGTTCACATAAAGTCTGTTTGTGGGTCAGGTCGTCAGAAAGTGTAGGATTTTGCCCTTGAAGGCCATGAAAAACTAATTTTCTAATTACTTTATATAACCTCAACAAAATTGTCAAGGTACATCTCCTCAGCTCAGAAGACCAAAAAATACCGATCTAGGCCATCCGGTTCCATTTTTATTGCTTGTTTTGTGTCATGTAACATCCGGTACCAAAATAATGAAATATGGAGGTAATTGAAGTTGCTCTCAGTAATATAAGAATGTCCCATTATGCATAACAAACACATGAAATAACAAGGCCAATATGTCTATTATTGACTTCAATTACAGAATGGAACAAAATTTGAGTTATGCATGCACAGTAGCGTGCCTCCTACATGATGATAAAAGTTATGTAACGTCCGGTACTTTTATCAGAATTATTTCACATAAGCTGCTCTCATATGGAGACAAATGCTGGTAGACACACAATTTCTTCACCAAAGTAGGGGATGATAGGGTCCTTCATATGGGTAATAACAAAGATTTTGAAACTTCATTTTTTCCATGTTTTATAACCGATTTAGATTTAGGTACCGGACGTTACAAATTACAGACTTGCATTTTGAAAGACACATCATGAAAAATTCTCACTTAGTAACATGTCCAAACCTCATGGAAATGATACCTATGATCATATACAATACAAAAAAGAACTTTGGGATACTCTATAGTGTTCTTTATTCAATACAGGACACTTGTAAAAAATACAAAAAGTATAAAAAAGAACAAATTTGGGCGTTTTTTCACTTCGGCAGGCCTAAAGTTTTTGATGGATGACCACAAATCTACATTTTTCTGATAGCCCTAAGTGTTCTCTATCAAATGAGTCTATGTAAGACAAGATTGTTTCACAACTTCTTTCTCCAGAGCCATAAAGTCCAAAATGACCCAAAAACACAAAATCTACTGCTTTCTGGCGACCTGACCCCTGTTCTCTTATCTCATCTATGTTTTTATTTCTTAATCACTTTCATGTTTTTTTTTCTGAATTTAAATGAAAAGCTTTGTTTGGCTTATTCCTATAAGTCTCCATTAAAACATCAGAAGGCATAGAATCTGGCACATCACAAGTTTCGCCGTTTGTTACAATTTTACTGCCTTCTTCTTCTGAGTCATCACCGTCGGCTACTATACGACCATACGGATAAGAACCTCTCCTGATGTTATATATTCTCTCTGCTTTAGCTAAGTTGTATGCCTTCCTGTGAGCCATTAAATTCATATTTTCATTTCGTGCTTCTCTTAATTGTAAAGTAAGATGGAGATTATTTTTTTCTTCCTCTTTTATGACATTAATGTGTTCACGTCTTTCTTCTTCTAACAGAGATATATAAGTGCCTTGATGTAAGCATATTTTTTCAAGTATTTCATTGCGCTTTACTTCAAAAATGACATTGTTCCCTTTTGTATCCATGATTAAGACTTGAGAAATAATCTTAATTTATATATTTTTTTTAGGTCTCACACGAGAAAGATGTTCATTCTTATAATTTTTTGAGTATCTCAGGATCTTTTGTTTCTTCAGTGAATACATTTGAGTCGGGCAAATGTTCTTGATTTGCTATGGTAGTTAGTAATTGATTATTTTTTTCATACATTATGTTATTAGTATCTCGGTTTTCATTTATTTGAGTAGATTTTAAGTTATGTTTAGAAACAGAAGATCCTATGACAGGATATGTCCATGTTTTTCTGTGATTTACATTAGTAACAAAACAAGACAGGAAAGTTTGAGTTTTTTCATTGTTATGATAAATATTTCCGCTTTCTATACAAGACAAAAATATTTCATCTCCTTTCTGTAAAGAAGGGGAGATAGATTGTTTACGCGTTTCTAAGATAATGACAACGATGCTTAATATAAGAGTAAAAACTACTCCACCTGCTCCTACTTTACCGTTTGAAATCAAATTATTTATTTTGCTTAAACTTTTCATGCTTCCTTTTGTTTTAGGTTCGCTCATTTTTTAAAAAAAATATCTTTTTATGATGATCAGTTCCAACAAATCGGCAAATAATTTCCAAGACAAGATGAAAAAGAAATAATACATTAATCTTTTTTTCTTTTTTGTGTTGTTCTTAAAAAATTATTTTTTGTAGAACAAATTTGTTTGTTACAAAACAAGGATTTCTTTTTGCTTCGATTATTTTGTTTTTTCTTTAAAAAGTATTGTTTTACTTTACTGTCATTCCAATCAGGATCTGAAGTGAAGCTAGATATAACTTGTTGCATTGACTTATTCTCAGCTCGTTTTTCTAAAAAGAACAAGCAATATAAACCACAAGTCATAGAAAAAAGTCCTTGAATAGAATGAGAGGAATATTTATATTTTTTAGGCAAAGCTTTCAGAAAACTTTTTCGCATAGGACTGAAGCCATATGAATCGAAATATTCAGCTAGTTTACGAGGTTTTTCATAATAAAAAGCTACCCAATGTTCTCCGGGTAAGTTACTGTTGTCGGTGTTGACTACATAACCTGTAGGAAATGATTTCACTGCAGGTATAGTATCAGCTGAATAAACACCATAATTTCCTTCTTTTTTTCTTTTAATTTTCTGCAAGAAAAAATTTATTTCCGCTCCATTCATTTTTAGGAATTATGCTATTTCAGATTTTGCTCTTAATATATTGCTAGAATCTAATCTCAGGAGTTCATGATGTTCTAAATATATGATAGCTGCTACTCCATGGGTTAATTCTTCTTCTAGTTTTATGACAAATCCTAAAGAACCATTTTCTGAATATTCGAATGTGCCTGACGTTATTCCATTTTTAGATATGTCAAAACAGTAAAGACAATGTCCTTTCTTGAATTCATCAAAAGAAATATCTATCGTATCGTCTCTGAATATTGAACCTGTAGACCGTATAAGAGCTAGGTAGGCCATATTGTATAAATCATTAGGGTAATCTAATTCATAGTGATAAAAAGGAGTTCCACCATCGTTCACTTTTAGTTCTATTTCCTTAGCTTTGAAGTGCTCAAATTGAAATGGATTACGATTATGACTTCCTGTAAAGGCATCTAAATGAACTAACCCTATGATGACTCTTTTTGGAAGAGGAGTGTTGTTTACTATATGAGAGGCTTGCAAAATTGATTTTTGAGGACCAAAAGTGACGTATTTCATGTCTATTTTGTTAACAGGATAATCCCAATACGGAGTAACCATTCTAGCATCTATTATTTTTTTATGGAATTTTTCAGACACTCTTATTCTTTTAATGAATAAATGTATGCCATGTATGTCTATTAGGTATTTTTGTGTACCTAATTTAGACATCAAACAAAAGTCTTCATCTGCTCTATCAAATTCTATAGTAAGAGGCAGATCTCCAGGTAACACTTTGACCTGTGCAAAAAGGTCATTATGAATTCGTCCTATCACTTCAAATAATTTCCCGTTTTTAGTTTTGTTATAACGTGCTTTCACTCCAGAATTATGATCGTCGCTGTTAACATTTGTTACTTCGTTAAAATCTTTATCGTCTTTGTAATACATAGCCAAAGCTCCCAAGTGTTTAGCAGTGGTTGGATCATAACTTAAAATATATTCCAGAATAGATCTATATCCGTGCAAATCATTGCTGTCTGATATTCGTATTCCTGCTATAGAAAGTTTCACATTTTTAAACATAGTAGAAGCAAAATAATTCACTGGAAAAACTTTAGCTTTATCGTTTATTGTCCCATCGTTAGCTGGGGCATCTGGATTTTGTTTGTCGGCTTTTAATATTTTGCCAGAGACTCGAATAAAACTGTCGTGCAAAGAAATGAAATCTGTATGTTTAGATTTTAAAGTGAATTGAACTGTTGTGCTGTTAGGAGAAGCAGTGGGCTCAACTTTTTCATAATAAGTTTTAACTCTACTTATATCTGTTGGAGGAACATGAGTAAAGTCAAATTCCGAGGCTACACAAAAACAAGGATCTTCGTCTAACAATGACATTTTTTTAAGGTGATGAACAAACTTTAAAAATATTTGTTTATTTTTCTCTTTTTTTAAGTAATCTCAGGTTATTTTATGTTAACCAAAGATATCTTTTTTGAAATTTCTTCTATTTCTATTTCTTTTTTTATTTCTGATCGTTTTATTAACTTTTCTTTTTTTGGTAACATGTGAAATAACTTCTTTGCCTAAATCAGACAAAGTTTCTTGAGCTTCTCTTTTTAAAGCTCATTTAAAGTTTTCACCTTTCATGACATTTTTTGCTACTTTAATTCCTCCTGTTAAGGCTCTTTTTCCTATTCCTTTTGCGGCTGATGCCACAACAGGTTTCACCAAAGGAATAACTGTCTTAAATAATCCTTTTAAAATACCGCCTAGCCCATAACCTTTTTGATTTCTGCTTCCTATGAAGGGGGTTAAAGAATAGTATCCTTTTCCATACTGTACATCATAAGGATAAGATTGCTTTGTTAAAAAATGTTTATAATATATATCTTCAGGTGAATCGTTAGAATACATTTTGATGTTTTTTTATTTATTTTTTTGATTTATCTGAAAACAATTTATCTCTACCAGTCAGATGCCCATTCCTTAGAAGAATATTTTGGGTTTTTTTTGCTTCTTCTTCCAGATCGAGTTGAATAAGGGGATGGCATTCCTGACAAATATTTATTTGTTTTAATTTTCCCGAAGACATCTTCTTGTGGGCTTGGGTAAGATACTTTTACGTCTTTTTCTATAGGTTGCTTTTCTTCATACGGGAGAGGAGGGATATTTTTTATTGGAGTTTTCACTATGCCTCCGCTGGCTTCTCCTATTTTGTCTTCTTCATTTTTGCAGAAAGATAGTCGGTGTCCTTATTTTTATCTTCAGTATCTTCTGTGGTTGTTTTTTTTAGAAGGGGCTTTTCTTTTTCTTGAAGAAGAGTTTCATCGAAAATGCCGTCTTCAGAAAATTCATCGTCTGTAGCATCTGTAGAATAATTGCTTTCTTTTCTTTGTTTGTCTTCCATGTTTTGATCTTCTAAAGGATATTTTTTTATTATATAAGGACGATTGTTTTTTTTAGCTTTTTTTGGCTTATTTAAAAACCACGATTTAGGAATATGATTAGATATATTAACCCAAAGTTCTTCTGTTCCTATAGGTTCTGTTTTTATGCTTGCATTTGAAAAGAATTTCATGATGCTTATCACATTAGAATTTCTTATTAGTTTACCTCTGATGATAATTTCTCCATGTTCATTCCATAGATAGTTCAGTCCTATCATTTTTTTGAGAATTTCTTTTATGTAAGGAATTTGTGCTTGTCTTATGTTGGATAAGATGTCAATTATTGATATACCTGGTTTTATTTCTTGTTTTTTTTTCTGTAGGAGCAGAATACATGAAAGCCGAGTCTTTAGCTATATTTTGATTTGTGCTTAATATCTTATACGGTTTCACGTCATACATTCTTTGCGCTAATAATTCTTGTTGCCTTTCGAGAGCAGGATTTTTTTCTTGGTCAGTGTTTTTTTCATTAGTATCATTTTTTGATGAAGATAATTTTTTGTAAGTTGCTAAAGGTATAACTATACTTTTTTTGAAGCTAGCCATAATATTAATTTTTTGCACCTGTCAATCCTCCTATTAAGGACACTGCTAAAGGGAGGAGAAGAGAGAGAAATCCACCTTTTTGTTTTAAAACTGCTTTCCTTTTTTTATTATTCACATGCCTATTAATAAGATATCTTAAAGTGTTTTTGTATTTTTTTAACTTTGAATAAGACACTGAATTTGATTTAATGTTTCCTGTAAGAACATTAAAAATGCACTGACATATAGAATCTAAATCTTCTTTATCTGCATATTCTATTAACAAATCTCTTTTTCTTTTGTTTTTTGTGTTTCCTAACATTGTCAAAAAAGCTAATCTTTTGACTGATCTGATGTTTGCTGCTTTCTTCTTGATTTTTCTTTTTGGTTGTTTGCAGCTAGTTCTTTTTTTTTCTTTTTGCTACAACTGATTTCTTTTTTATTCTTTTTTTCCTTTTCTTTTAGAGACAGGCATTTTTTTCTTTAACGGTGGCATTCTTATAAATCAACTATGACACAAAAACTTTTATTTTTTTCATATATTTTATTCAATCTCACGAACTTTAATTTGGTTCATACATGTAAAGTTGTTTTCTGTTTTATATTTTATTAGGTATATACACCTCTTGTCCTATGTCAAATATGTTGCTCCTAAATCTGTATTCTTGAGGAGTTTTTTGATGACCATCTATTAAAAGATAGGAATGTGGTTTCCTAGTTGCTTCATTAAAAATATTAACAAAAGTTTTATAATTTTTAGGCAACAGTTTTCTCCCTAATGTTTGAGAGACGGTTTGATCTAAAGGTGAATTAAAAATAACTAAATAAGTCGCATTTCTATTAACAGTTTGCCTTTCTTTTCCTTCAGAATAATAATTTTGTGAAATATATATAACATTTATCGATTCATGATGACATGTTTGAGTGAAAAGTTTTCCTATTTCAGGATTATTTCCACATTCTTTCATTAAATCATCTAAAATAACAAGTCCATTAAGGTCAGGTTTTATATATTTATCAAAAGAAGAAGGAATACCGTTCAAAAATGTTATGCTTTTCCCCTCCATGAAGTCTTTTTTTGCAGGAGGGGTTTGACCATAACACCATATGATATAGTCTATTTTTTTTTCTATTGTTCGCTCATTATTTTTTAATAAATCATACACAAAAGTAGTTTTTCCACTGTTGCTTGGTCCTGCTATGATCATAGAAAATGGAATTCTAATACATGCATTAAAAAAAGGGAATTCTATGTCTTCCATTTTTTATTTTCCTTTTATTTTGTTTAATTCCTCTTTGTAAAAACTACGGCTCAATATTTCATTATTTTTATCTATTAACACATAAGTAGCAGGCCATGTTCTAAGAACATATGCTATTTGAAATATTTCTTCTTTCCAATGAGAAGAATACCCTCTCCTGAAAGCAGTCTTATATTTACTTATTCGTACTTTATCTCCTACTTTAAAAGGCAGTTTAATTCTTTTGCTGTACAAATATTTTCCGTATTGCTTTAACCATATTTTTTTTTCGTTTGATTTGGTTACTTCAGAAGGACTTATTCCTAAAGTGCTATGTTTACTATGATTATAACTTTTAACTAACTCCTGTAGAACGTCTATATATCTCAGACTCTTTTTGAAAGAAAGATATTTATATATTTTGTCTTGTATGGTACGATTGAATCTTTCTACTATAGCACATTTAGTGTCTTGAGAAGTACTGAAAAATTTTATTTCATTTTCTTTTAAAAATTTTTGAAAAACACCTTTAAATTCGCTTCCTTCATCTAATTGTATTAAGTTGGGCTTAACATTGCTTTTTAACAAAAAAATTTTGAAGCCGTCTAGAGTGACATATGCAGTTTTGTTCACTAAAGGTTCAATATAAGCATAACGTGAAAAACAATCTATACAGGCTAATAAATATTTTATTCCATTGTTTTGATCTTTAAGGTTAAAAATACTTATTAAATCAATTTGCCATTGATCGTTTATCCCTTTCACTATTGTTTTTCTTCGAAGAAATTTATATGTTATTTTCTTATGTGAAGTATAAGTTCTAGTGTTACGGAGAAAATTTAGCACGTCCTTTTTCGTTATATTTTCATCTATTTTTTTAGCTGCTTCATATAATTTTTTCACAGAAGAAAAAGATGAAGGATGAGAAGGAGTGAAATAAATCTTTTTTAAAATATTTTCTTTGTCCATGTTTGAAAAAATACTTGCTTATAAACATGAAAAGAGAACCATCTCAGAGTAGTAGGTGATATAATTTTTAATGAATGAATGACATCTTTTGCAACAGCATTCAGACAAAACATTTTTCACAACATTTTTAAATAAATAAATGACACAACTTTTTTCGTGCACGCGAAACAAAATGGAAATCCGATACGCGTCCATTCCAAGAAAAAAAAAGGTAGAGACATAGTTTATCCCCTTATGAGTGGAGCAAGAGCACAAATTTCTCTTTCGAGACGTACTTTTTGCTGACACATAGGTTTTAAAATATATGTACCATAAAAAACTTCAGCATTAGCGCAAGTTCCTCCATTGAGGTGTACTTTCTGCCAATGCATAAATTCTCAGAATGGGGCATATTAGCACAGATTTTAACCCATTTTTACGCGTGAAAAAAGTCATTAAATGCAATGCAAGTTTCCGGATTTCCGTGAAAAAATGAAACAAAAAATCTTTTTGCCTTATAAAAGAAAAATTATTCTATAGCATAGATATTAGTGTATATAGGAATAAACCCATCAGGTATTCTAGTTTTGTTTGTGTTAATTCCTATAGTTTTTTGTGCATGTTTTCTTACGTTTCCGGTTTTCTTCAACACAGTTTTACCTTTAGTGGAACAAATAGTTTTCTGTTTTTTTCCTTTCTTTACTTTTTTTTCTTCTTTCTCACTTTCTTCATCTTCTGTCATGCTAGTCCCTGCTTTTCTTTTATTTCTTTTTTCGATTTTCATTTTCGTCTTCAGGCAAAGGAGAGGCTGTCAGGTTGTCTTTTCCTTCTGATTCTTCGGAGCTAGAGTTTTCTGTGTCGCTGATTTTTTTGTCGATAATTAGCTTCAATTTATTTTCAGTAGACTTAGCTTTGTTCCTCATTTTTTCTTTGAAGTTTGAAGTTTTAACACTGTTTATTGGCTAAAGATAACACTACATGTGCAGTTATTATAATCAGTCGCCAAGATACAATATATCATATAGACAGCTTATAGGGTATGAATATTATGCAAGACAGATGGTTTCCATGAACTATCGTGTACAATGTTTTCCTATCTCATACATTTCTGATATAATTCACATTCTGCCCAATGTTGCTAAGATGTCTCCTTTTAAGCTCGATTTAAAGCATCCTGTATTCGGTTTTAATTGTAATTCTGCAGGTAAAATATCCCATATTAGGTTTCCATGATACAACAGACTTTTCCTATAAATTTCCCTATTGGGTCTGCTCACTATAAGTTTCTTCTTATTAAATCCTCTCAATTCTCTGGTGGGAACCATAATATTTTCTTCATTTCGAGCATACTTGTACATATAACATGCTAAGGATTTTTTACGCCTGGTACTGAGCGTTTCCACTCTACATCTCATCAAAAGGTCATCTATATGTATATCTTGGGCATTCCTTATTCCCAGACATGCTCGTAGGCAATGGTTTTGTATTACATCTATATGGTCTACAATTGTTTTTGGTCCAGACTCATGCACAAAGCTACAGTACTCTAGTATAGGTACAATCATTTGTTTATATATCTTAAGCGAGTTTTCTGTATCAAGGTATTTTACAATATTTCGTAGTTGTTTCAGCTTTGACGTACCCATTCCATCAATTTTCTTACAGTGGTGTTTGAAGTTAAGTTCTTTATCTATTATAACACCTAGGTAGTTGAATTTATCCACATTTGCTAATACGGTACTTTGCATGGTGATATTACTATTGGGTATATGTTGCCTTATAGAGCTACACCACAGGGTTTTTGTTTTCTTAACATTCACCGTAAGAACATTTAGTCTACACCATTTCTCAATTTCATTTACATCACTCTGCATCAATGCGGTCATTATTACCGGGTCTTTTCCATTTATTACCAATGCCACATCATCAGCGTAGAGAAAACATTCACAGTTTACCACTTTACTAGTAATATTATTAAGATAAATATTGAACATTAATGGACCTAATACCGTGCCTTGAGCCACTCCACAGTCCATGACTTTTTTATTAGAAGACATACCGTTGACTTTAGTAGTCTGGTATCTATTTAATAGAAAACCTTTTAACCATGTTGTACATTGTTCGTTACAGTTGATATTTTGTAGTTTTGTTACTAATATATCCAAGTTTACTGTATTAAATGCTTTTTTCAGGTCTAAGAATAGAATCAACGAATACTCTCCTCTATTACGGGCCTCTAGTAGATACTGTACCAACTTAAAAATAGCATCTGAGGTTGACCGACCTGGCATAAAGCCAAATTGATATTTATTAATAATATCATTATCTAACAAGTGTTTCATTATTTGTACATGTACACATTTTTCTATAAGTTTAGAGAATACATTGGTCATTGTGATCGGTCTCCAGTTTGATACTTCACTTAGTGATCCATCTTTTGGTAGTGGCACGACATGTCCTATCTTTAATACTTCTGGTATATTCCCACTCTCAAAAGATTTATTTACAAATGTTGGTAATAATATATCATTACTTAGAAGGAATTCTTTTACTATCTTACACGGTACTTTGTCAATACTTGTACTTTTGCTTACATCAATTGTTTTGAGGATTTTATTACAATCTACTGCTGTACAGTTTTCTAGTGTAAGTACATTTTCGCATATCATCCCTTCATTGATATATGCTATGTCATCAAACCGTTTTGCTAGGTCCGAACCTATATTTATATAGTAGTCATTTATATAGTCTGGCAATTGATCAGTATTTATTACTGTACCGGTATCATCTTTTAGGCTAATACTAGGTGTTGTATTTTTACCTTGCCATACCATGTTTAACATTTTCCAGAACCGTCTAGGGTCTTTTTTGTACTTACATAGTAAATTCATTGTTACACTTTTCCTTTTAATTCTTAGTCTCTTGTTAATATCCCTTTTTAACATTTTCACTCTATCAAGTAGATGGTTTGTATCTCCTGGTATACATTTTCTAGCTCGTCTAAACAATCTTTTCTTTTTGGCAATTAGTTTACCTACTCGTTCATCGTAGAACATATCATTTTCACGTACTTTATATTGTACTATGGGATGATATCTATTCAAATATTCAATAATATGGTATATAAGTTAACTAGGGGCGACTACATATACCGGTTAACCACTACCGGTAGATTATTATATTAGGGTAGTAACCGGTATATTGAATAATAAAGAGATGAAGTTGGTTACCATGGAAACCACATATTATATATTATCATTATAAAAATACTAGGATGACTAAGGGTATTTACCGGTATATTAACATTATAATAAATATCAAGATGACCCACTAGGAAGCTACCGGTATATTAACATTATAATAAATACTAGGATGACTTTAAGGTATTAACCGGTATATTAACATTATGATAAGTGATAACAGTATTGAATGGATTACTGGATATGATAATAATAATAATAATTGAACAGAGACATGTGTTTGGTGGAATTGATCTGAATATACAAAATGGCTTTATTCAAAGCAGTATCAGTCAATAAAAAGTGAACCCTAGGTTACAATCAGCACCTAGACTAAAATCTTAAAACTAACAATCAATGGAAGACAATTATTAAAATTAAAAATTAAATTTTTGTGCCAACCCCCAGCACAGGGGTGTTGTGCACCGTATGAATAGTAGAGCCCGACTGCCGATAGAATGGCAGCGCCGCTCTTATATAGCAGGGGGTAGCTTTGCCATAGTTACCAAATGGAGCGCTGTATTGCTGCGCGCAACAAGTAGTACCGGGAGGGCGGATCACTCGCCGCTGTTAATTATATGCATATACACAAGTGTATATAGTCCCATAAGTTAACTAGGGGCGACTACATATACCGGTTAACCACTACCGGTAGATTATTATATTAGGGTAGTAACCGGTATATTGAATAATAAAGAGATGAAGTTGGTTACCATGGAAACCACATATTATATATTATCATTATAAAAATACTAGGATGACTAAGGGTATTTACCGGTATATTAACATTATAATAAATATCAAGATGACCCACTAGGAAGCTACCGGTATATTAACATTATAATAAATACTAGGATGACTTTAAGGTATTAACCGGTATATTAACATTATGATAAGTGATAACAGTATTGAATGGATTACTGGATATGATAATAATAATAATAATTGAACAGAGACATGTGTTTGGTGGAATTGATCTGAATATACAAAATGGCCAACCACCCGGCAAACACATGGAACATCACGGAGTAACAATTATTACACATTAATAGATGGTAACACATCAAGTTTTAACAAATCACATCTTGAATCATGCAAGTACTTATACACACATCTGGATTTCCAGTTGGAGCGTTTCATTATGTCTTCTACTGAAAGGCCAATTGACTTTAGGAAGGTAGCCCCACCATGGCGTAGTGAGTGGGTACTAACATTCTCATCTACTAAGCCAATTTTGACAGACAAAAATTTTAAACGCGTATTTACATACGAATATGTCAAGCATTTGCTCCTGCCACCTGAAGGAAAACTGAATAGTTTCCGATTAACATTGCCATTAGCAGTCTGTATCAACTCTGCCAAAATTTTTGATGGACAAAATGGAGAAGATTCATCGAGTACTAGGTAAATATCGTAAGGGTCGTGGCCAAACTGGTCTGTCTTGGATGTCCTAATGTGAAGTTTTACATAATCATTAGTTAATACAACATCCCTCACCCTTAGTGAATGTATGGAGTCCACTACATGGCAACACCTCAAAACTCCCCTGAACAGTACCAGAATGGCGCACCAGAAAACCCTATCCAATATCAGTGTCATATTCAGGGTTGACAAAATTTTAAACATGTCAACAGTGGTAAGTGGGTATTTAACAACTCTGGTTAAACTTTGACACCGCTCAATACCATCTAGAGTCTTTTTCAGGATAAAACTACTACTGTAGTCAGGGTGACCATGCAACTTTTGAAAAAACCATACAGCCGAGATATAATTTCTGATGGAGACTGGTTTCATCTTATCAGCCAGATAAGTGGCATACAAAGAGGCCTGAGATGGTAAACATGGATAAGTTTTTAGGGAAAATTTCCTACAAAATTTGCTGTACCTCTTAAATTGTTGCTTTCTGGTTTTCATGGTTGTCATGGCAACACCCGAATTCACAAAATCCTCCTGCTTTCTCAACAGGGACATCAACCTGGGATCTGAAAAATTTTTTAGATACACATATTATTTTCAGACAAAGTTTTTTCACACTTGGCAAGAACATTTTTGTAGTCTAATCTTGATAATTGGTCCGCTAGAATATTATCAGTGGACTTTATATAGGTTGAGTAGATATCAATGTTATATACAAAACATTGCCAATAGATTTCACGCAGCCACTCCATACAAAGTGGGTTTTTACTTCTGCCTGTGTTCAACATTGCCAACACCTGCATGTTATCCGTTACAGCGTTCAGACGGCAATTCTTGAATAAATGACCCCATCTCTTCAAACCAGCTAGAACGGGCCATAGTTCATACACATTAATATTACGTTCATGAACATCAATATTGTCATACTTTGGAGGGGCAACCCAGTGACCTATCCCTAATTTAGAGTTGTCAACGTTATTCCAAGATCCATAAAAGAAATCTGTACCACACCATGCTCCATAACCAAGAATGGACGCATCAGACACCATGGGTTTATTATAAACATCATTCAAGATTAAATTTTTGCAATTAAAAATTTTACAAAAATCCTTCCACCACAAAAAATCTTTTATGATACCTGGAT
Organism: Acholoe squamosa; assembly: GCA_949317995.1. Taxonomy (NCBI): domain Eukaryota; kingdom Metazoa; phylum Annelida; class Polychaeta; order Phyllodocida; family Polynoidae; genus Acholoe; species Acholoe squamosa. The sequence goes on from OX439048.1 coordinate 23,678,832, forward strand.
TTAATTTAATGACACCCCTTTCCTTAGCCTTTGCCATCAAGTCAAAAACCCTTCTACTGAAAGTACGGCCCCCCCTCACCACCTGGGAACAAAATGACATTAAGCCACCAATACTCTGTAAGGTTTTTTTACTGGCAAATTTCTTATAAATGCAACTGTCTATAGCATGGGCTAACTTGTCAACTTTCTCTTTAGGCAATGTTAATTCCATTTTATGGGAGTCAATGGTGATACCCAAAAAGGTACAAATTCTGTTCGGGTCAGTAACTTTATCTCTGGAAATCTTAAAACCAAAATATTCCATAATTTCCATTAAAAGGTCCCTCTGACGGCGACACTCACTTTCAGAGTTGGCAATAATGATGAAGTCATCCAGGTAATTGACTAATCTATCAATTCCATAAAAATTTGCCACCTTAGCCAGAAAATCAGAAATCTGGTTAAAAATGTAGGGGGCGCATCTGAGTCCAAAGGTAAGACGATTACTCTGGTAAAATTTCTTACCCTCCCCCATATCCCAGGAAAAACCCTGGAACTTCTGGTGTTCCCCATAGACACTAATAGACCTATAGGCGGACTTTAAGTCGACAACACTCATAAAATCATTTTCGTTCAACATTGCCGTGACCGAATTTATGGATTTATATGAAAAAGGTTTAAAAGTTGAATCCATAAAATTATTAATACTCTTTTTTCTGGGCATACTACAATCAGTAATGGGTCTCAATTTACCGTTACTTTTGGGGACACCGCCAAGGGCATGTATGCATCTAGGCTTGGAGGTTACTTCAAAAATGGAACCATCCTGGAGTTCCTCACTGACAATTTCACACATTTCATTGTAAAAATTACCCTGAAAAATTGACTTGTAATTCCCACATTCATACTCTGTTTCGCACCCAGGATCAACAATTTTGAAACCTTCTACAAAACCCGACCACAAATAATCTAAGTCACGTTTGGGTAAATTTATAACACCTTCCTGTCTTAGGAAACATGCCAATCTACATGGCAAAATTTGGGCCTTGTGGCCACCAATAAAATGTTGACAAGAACAAGTACCGTCAACACAACTTTGGTAAATGTTTATACTAACATTACCTGAGCAAGTCACATCAAAAATGGGATAAAAATCCCCAACATTCGGACTACTCCTTGAGGAAAAACCGGTAATACTAAGGTTTTCCACAAAATTATTTTCAGAGCTGGCAAAATTCAACAAGTCCACCTCTACTGGTGGCTTTTGACAACATTCATCAATAACTGGAATTTCTGGCATAACATTGCCAAGAACATAATCCTCAACAGGGGGGTCAACCAACAGTGCCTCTCCATGGCCAGCTAATCTGGAGGCACGACCCTCCCCAGAGGCAACATCCTACTTCTCCGAACCATTCTTCTGACACTTGTCAGCAGAGTGGTTTCCAGAGTCACATGAGCTACAAACGTGCCTGTAGCGGCAGGGGTTTAACTTGCAGCCCTCGGGCCTATTGTAAGCGTAACAGTGATTTTTTGAGTTAGCAGATTTTTTGACAGCAGGTTTGGATGATTTAGCCAATTTCTGGGCTGTGTATGTGCCATCGTAGCTCAAGTGCCGTAGGATGTCACAATTCTCCACAGTCTCAAAAGCTCTTATACCCTTCTTGTCAGCTCGCTCTTTGACACTCTTGTCATAATTTACAAGTGAGCTGAGAGTAAATATTCTAGTGGCAGATTTCTCCAGCAGCATTTCTATGTGGTCAAGAATATATTTTACTTCCTCACCTTGTTCAAGTTTGGCACTAACTAAACGAACATTGACCATTAGTAATTTTTCTAGGCTGTCAACATTTTTTTTGTGACCTAAAAAATTTCGCTGGTCGAACTCACCCCTTGGTTTCCTTGATCTATGCTTGGATCTCGACCTGGAGTGAGAGCTATCACTGCTGGAGCTTGAACTTGACCTAGATCCACCTCTCGATCTGCTGTACAGCCGTCGTGGCCTAGAAGTCGTGTCCCGATCGCTGCCCCCGACGGTGCCCTCTGAAGTCAAAACATCCAACTTATCCAGGATTTTCGCCAGATTCTCCTCCACAGCCTCCGTCCGGATCTTCAACTCAGTCAGCTCGTCTGTCATAGCGTCTGTCATCCCTTCAGCGGGTAGAGGATCTGTGGATTGGTCTGTAACGGACGACCCAGGGGGCCCTTGCCTCCTGACAGATCTCCTAACACCGCTCGGCGGTCCTGAATCAGGCTCTAAAGTCTTCTTGTTTGGTCTTCTACGGCCCATCTTGGCCAGAATTTTTAGTAGAAACCAACTTTGCCAGGTTAAAAGACGGCTGGTAATGTTGATTAAGTCCAACCAACCTTGGCAACCGGTAAAAATTAAATTTTTGTGCCAACCCCCAGCACAGGGGTGTTGTGCACCGTATGAATAGTAGAGCCCGACTGCCGATAGAATGGCAGCGCCGCTCTTATATAGCAGGGGGTAGCTTTGCCATAGTTACCAAATGGAGCGCTGTATTGCTGCGCGCAACAAGTAGTACCGGGAGGGCGGATCACTCGCCGCTGTTAATTATATGCATATACACGAGTGTATATAGTCCCATAATTTTATTATACACGTCACTTTCATTAGTATCAGGCAATATACAAGTATCCCAGTCTATATCATTTACATAGGATTGTAATTTATTTTTGTTGAAGTTATTCATATTTCTCGACTTGATTACCTTAATGGTTTTTTAACCTCCTTTACCAGTTTTCTAGTAACAAATACTGGGACATGGTCTCCACAGATGTCATTTAGTAGCCCATAATCCTTTATACATGTACAGTTTGTATAATAATGATCGAGCGTTGATTTCCCATATCTATGAAAATATGTTGGTTGTGTTCTTAGATACCTTAAACCTGTGTCCTTTAGAAAGTTGGACATTCTTCTGAATTTAATACAGTTTCTACTACGACTGTTTACATTAAGGTCTCCCATGATCCATATTTCTTTGTTCTTATACTTTTCACATGTTACTATGGTATTTATATGATTGTAGCATTCCGCCACATTACCTTTAGGTGGTCTATATATCACTGTTACTACTTTCTGTTTATGTCCAGGGTAGTTTATAATGAGGCATATACATTCTATGTTTTTATTTACCACTGAATTGATGTTATCGATTTCAATATAGGGCATATAAGTATTGTCTATGTAACATGCAACTCCACCTCTTTTACCACGTCTTCTGTCATTCCTGACCAGTGTTTTATTATACATATGGAGTTGACTACTTGGTGTATGTGGCTTTAACCATGTCTCGGTTATACCTATGAAATCAAAACCATTAAATTCTCGTCTGATATAATTGTATTTATCCTTTAAACTCTGTGCATTAAAGACCAGGAACTTAAAACCATTACCTTCTTGTACAGTCTTCGGGTCTTTACTCATTTATTGCTATACGATAGTTCCACCTGTCTCCATTAACCCCTGCTCTGAACATACATGATATCACATTACACAACATATATACAAGTGTAGGTATTGTACGAACACTAAATATTCTAGGGTCCATACAAAGAGAGTCGGTTGAGGTTGACACTCTATACCGTGTGTCCGTAATGTCCATTGGTGGTATAACAGAACCACAAATAAATAGACATTGGCACACTCACTTGGTGAAAAAACAAGATTAAATACATAGTATTAATTCAATGCATGAGTTAATTATTCCCTACACCCATAAGTTTTAGTACGGTAAGGACTTTTCTTTGTTATGTCCTATATATATTTAATTTCTCTATACAAAGGAAACTACTACCACATACACTCATTCGTTTACAATGCAACCGGAAAAAAGGACGGTCCTGAGAGACTGTTTGTACCGTCTATTTTTCTATATACTATACATAGAAAGATATATGTATATTTTACCAAAAGGGACGGTCCTAAGGACATGTTTGGACCATCTATTTATTTCTGTATATTATACCACTTGGTGAATATTATAGTTCAAAGCTAAACATTTGGCTTTATATATCTATGCCTAGCATGTTTTCTCCTTTGTATGTGTCATTGTCCAGGCTACTATCATTATACCCCACACCCGCACTCCAGAACATTTCAGTCTCACTTTGAACTAGGTTCAGCTGATTTGTTTTCTTCAGTAGTTCCTGTAGGAATCTGTTCTGGTAGAATTTCTTACTCAAACACAGTTTCATGATTTTGAGTCTCATCTTTCTCCATTTCATTCCTTTCTTACAACCTTCACCTTCTTTACGAGCATCTGCTGCATCATTTGCCTTCATTACCTTCTCAGCAGCCTCAAAATCACCCATCTCAACACAACCCACCCATTGAAACATGTGTTCTGCAGATCCAAAGGTTAAACCTTGGTGCTCAATCTTGATCTTATATAGGTTACTGAGATAACATTTCTCTCCACAAAATACGATACTTGTATCGGTTTGTCTCATATAGAGTTTCCCTATCACATAACCTGGTCTCTCAGACTCAATGGGGTCTTTGGTAATGTCACTATTGGTTGTGTCCTTGTTCGAAGATTTTTTCTTTGTCACTGGTGTTGTGTCTGTACTTGATGTAGAACCATTCCTTGGGGGTGTCTTCTTCAGTACTGTCATATTGCCCTTGTACCCGGACATTCTCTGTAGTCTCACATTTATGGGCGTCATTTCAGGAGATGATCTTGTATTCCATCCACTTTTCTCTTGGACATCATCCTTCTGTGGTTGAGGAACATTCTTACTGCTTACTGTATCTTGGTTGCCTCTCGTTGTTCCTGAATCTGTGACTGTGTTCTTCAATGACATTGGCTCTGTCTCAGGTGTTCTTCTTCTGAAGTCTTCTACTGGTATATACCTTTGGGGGATGGTGTTGGGTTTATATCCATCATATAGTACATTATCTATCAAATTCTTGTTCCCTTGGCCCATGCATCAGCTAGCCTGTTTTCCCTACAGTATTTTGCAATGCGTCTCATGTATCCTTTAACTTGTCTCACTTCTGGATCCTCATCCGGACTCACATACACAGTATTATATTTACTACCATGTTGCGCCAGTGTGGCCTTAGCCCTGAGACATGCATCTCTACGCCAGGTCGTAGTAAAGCATATTAGTAATGCCCTAGTACTTCCATCCCTAGATGTGGTCATACGTGTTGTTAATTTTATTTCAGTCTTATCCACATCAACTCTCATAGCTCTCATCAGTGCCATAGCTTCTTCTATAGGGTCTTCATTCTCTTCCTCCGGCAGTCCTGTCACTATTATATTGAATCTATGAGGTGATTTGTAATCCTCATTGATGTTATGCTTAACTGTTGCTGCATAACTAGGATTTATACTCTTCACAGTCCATTGCCTCTTAACATCCTCAGCCAGATTTTTAGCTTCTTTGGCAACATCACAAGCTTGCTTGACCTCATCATGCATACGTCTTAGATCTTCACTATGCTGTACTGTAGTATCCTTGATTTTCTTCACCTCACTTGTGACATGTACGAATTTAGATTTACTCTCAGATCCTACTTGTTGTAGACGGTCCATGATAGACCTGTTTGTACCTTCTACTTTTTCTTTCAACTCATTGATATCACTTTGTGTATCTGCTCTATTTTGGGTTAATAATTTCATCATATCATTGAAACCCTTCCTTAGAAAGTTCTTAGAGCCTTGTTTCTTCTTGGTACTATTTAGGTCTACCTCCTTCATTCTGGACTGTACCTTGCTATCTTGATACTCTTCATCGCTGTTAGATGCCCAGTCACTATCAGAGTCCTCTGTATCTCGTTGTTCTTCTACAAATACCATGTCATCAGCTTCATATGTACCTCTAGTAACTGTGGTATCCTTGTCCTTGACCCTCCTCTTCTGTCTATGTGATGCTTGGCACCTTGGAGATTTGTTAAAGACCAAACCGGCCATCGTACTTTCCGTATCGACCAAACCGTCCATCGTACTGTTGACGTTGTCGCTCGGCGGTCGGGCTCTCTTCATAGCCTTGCTACTAACCTCCTTGGTATATTTTCTTGGTCTTCCTCTCCCTCTGGGCTTGGTTTGTACCTGTTGATCTAAATATGCCTCGATCTCTGCTCCAGAGGATCTCCTTGTTCTCATGACCGGTCTCTTGCTTTGTTGTTGTTCCGCCATTGTACCGTAGCGACTTGTATTATCGCTCAGCATTGTTTTAAGGATGTATTCAAACTACTCTTTCATCCACTATTAGAACGATTTTAATTTGAAGTAGTCCTTGTGTAGTTACCATGAGTGTTCCTATATGTGTAGTACGTATTCCATTTGCTATAACTCTCAGTATACTTCTTAAAACATGGAATATAGGACAACGACGGCAACTACTCTCTTTTCATGGCGGATTCTTGACTATAGCTGAGATATTGTGTATGGCATGAATTACATCTCAAATGATTTTCGTCAGCAGAAAAATAATGGAGAGAATGAAAAGGTTTATGACACCTTATGCATTCTTGAACCATGCTTTTTTGACATTTTTTCACAATATTTTTTATCTTGAACTATTCTCCCTTTTCTTCCACAATATTCACACTTAACAGTCATTTTATGTATATTTTTATATAATTCAAAACAAAAATACTTTGACCATAGATATGTTGTAATCTTTCTTGCTGTAGCTCTTATCTCACTAAGGTTTTCAATCGCTGTCACTGTCACTAGAGGCTATGTTATCGTCGCTGCTGCTGTCACTATGAGACTTTGATTTTTCTTTCTTTTTCTTAGTGTTCTTAGTCTTTCCAGGCTTTTCTTCTTCACTCATTTTTTTAATTTTATCTATTTTTTTTTATCTATTTTATTCCTTAATTCAAAGAGTAAATCATATTCTTCTTTACGAAGAGAAATACTTTTGTCTTTTACCATATCATGAAAATGTAAATATATTTTTCCTTTGAATTTATTTATGTCTATTCTTTTCCTTTTGCCAAAAGCTAAAGTAGGATATTTAGATGATTTACTCATTTTGTTTGTTTGCGGATAGTTTGCTATTCTATTTTTGTCTTTATCTCACAAACTTTTCTTCTTTTAGAATGAATATCTTCAAAAGGAATTTCTTTCATTTTTCTTTTTAAAGGGGGAATCTTACAATGACCATATGCGTAAGATTTAATTCCTCCTCTTCTCAAATATCTTTTATCGATACTGTCGTGGATTGGTATGAGGCAGTAATAAGTCAGATGTGGGACTTGGGCTGACTCAAGGTTGGCCTATTAATTCAATAAACATAAAGCAAGCAAAGCGAAAGAAAAATTTACAAAAATTTTTTTCTCTTCTTCCCCCTTTTCAAATAAAATTGAATACATTTTTGGCCGGAGAGCAATAAATTCTTTTATTTTTTTCCCTCCTGCTTCATCTTTAAATTTACCTAAGACCTTTTTGTTCGTTTCATCATACAAAAAATGATTTTTAGGTAAATTAGAAAAATCAAAAAAATTATTTAGATCTTTTATTTTTTTTAAGATAATTTGTATCTTTTATGTAATACACTAAAGAATCTGTGTCTGTATATAACAGTTGAATATGTACGTCTTTGAATTTAGGCAACATGACATTATAATGGAAATTAAACATCCATAGTTTAGATAACTCTAAAACAGAAAACCCAATATAGATCGGTTTGTCTAGTAAAAGTTTTTCTTTGCTGCTTTGTATTCCTACAAAGTCCTTTTGAAATATATGAAGAGATTTAAAAGTAGGTTTTTTTTTTATAAGATTTTCACTTTTTTTAGGGTCTGAAGTTAATTTCATGCTAGTTCTTTTCTTAACATTTTCCATTGTTTTACCAAATGCTGCATTATTTAATAACTTAAAGAATTCTTTTTCAAAAGCAGAGGTAGCCAAAGTTCGTTCTCTGTTATTAAATAAAATGTAAGATTTCATCCAATCTTTCTGATGAAAGCTTAAAACCCGATGAATTTTATTTATCTTTAAGCCTAATGCAAGGTATAATTTTAAATTACAATAATGCACTACATAATTTTTTTGGTCTTTTAAATTGCATATAAGCTTTTTTCCTCCTTTCTTGTAGGACGTTTCAGTTTTTTTCAATATTTCTTTTGCGTATGGAGATAATTCTTGTTCTTCTATTTCTAGTTTTTGTGGAGCTAGAGGAAAATCGTTGTGCATGTCATGAAGACAGTCAGGGTAAGTTAAACTTACCTCCAGTATGTATCCTGTTTCATTATGATATGAAATGCTTTCTATGTTTAGTTTTTGAATTTGATTTTGGGTTAGCCATTTAAAATTTGAGTGAGGCAAAAAATCTGCTAAACATTTGCCATAAAGGTTATTGCAGTCTATGTAAAAGATGATTTCGTCGGAAGAATTAGCTTTCGCATACCTATGAGAAACATTAGTTATGCCACCCCTTATACCGCCTTCTATAAAATTATATATTTCGATGTCAGAAAGCAACTCTAGTTCAACTTCTGTATGTTTTAACATAGCTTGATAACTCAAACTAGGTGCCGTTAGAAAATGAGCAGGGTCTAAACCGTAATAACTTAGGGCCTTTTCTCTAAAAGATTCAAAAACATCACATAAAAGCAAAACGTCTATTTTCAAGTAGGTTTTCAAATAATCTTTTATGTTTCTACATTTTAATGCTTTAAACATATGAATTGCATGACAGTAATCGTCCTCAGTTATATTTTTTTTGGTTAAAGTAGAATAAAATTTGTCTATAGGCGGCAATTTTTTTTCTTTCAAAACAGACCAAGAATCAATGTAATCATAGCACATGACACCTTTTCTTATCATATAAGGAATCATTTTTTTGTTTGAAGTATGTTTTTTTGTTTGAACGAAATCTTTTAAACCTTTCTCTTGCAAAAGTTCAGCTAATTTTGAAAGGGACGTAGGTAAAAATTATAGGGAATCTATTATTCTAAAATTTTCGAAACTTAAAGTAAGAAATTTTTCAGATGATTTAGCAATCACAGATATGGTGCTCTGGTTTATATATTTATATAATTTTTGGATGAGAAAATGAGTGTCATAATTCATGCTGTTGTGAATAATAATTGGTATCTTTAAATTGTCCATCCTAAGACTAGTGTAAGTAAGATTACATCTATTGCAAGCATAATTTAAATCTCTTCCTTTTCCTTCTTGTCCTATGTGAGCATGATCTAAAACTTTTCTTATACCTTTTTCGGTGAAAGATATCCCGCATATGTAACAATTTTTTTGCTTCACTATATGTGAAATATCGTCAGAAGACAAAGACAAAGGTTTTCTCTTATGATCTAAAATATACGAAATTTCAGCTCTTTTTTTATATAAGTAAGAAACAAATTTTACTATCACATTTTTTCCTACGTATATAACAGGATCTTGACTGTATTTTTCATATTTAGAAATTAATATAGCTCCAAAAGCATTTAATTTGTGTTCTTTTGAGCAACACGATTTCCCTTTTTATATTTTGCTTATAGTGCGATTATAACATTCAAAATCTGCATATATCACAAAAGGACATTTAACTTTAAATTATGGTCAACGAATTTTAAGAAAGTCCCTTTCGGTGGAGTAGAATAAGCCTGACCACTCTATACGTTAGTTTTGCAATTGTTGTTAACGTGCATTTCATATTTTTTTTTGAGCAAAATGATATCAAACATTTGTAACAAAAGTACCTAGTTTTTTTTCCAAAAGAATGGTCTGATAAATTTATGTAAATTTCTGATAAGATAATAGTGATCATTAAATAACAATAAATCAATATGTCTTCCTTCAGTAAGGGGAGAAGAAAGGACTGAAATATACATAGGGAAAGGCTGAAATTCCTTTTTTTCAGATTCTAAAAGGCCAAACACATTTACAGTAAGATTATTTTTCTTTTCGAACTTTGGAATTTCACTCAATTTCACAGGAAAAGAAAGAAAAGAAAGATTTAATTTTTCTAAAAAAATATCGTACGACCTAGCCAAGTTTGCATTGTGAGGAACTTTATGTAATCCTGCTAAAACAGAGTATACGAAGCATTTTTTGCCGCTTCCTTTTATATTAAGAACTGATTTTTTTCTTTGAATAATGCTTTCTTTCCCTTTTTTCTCCCCTCCAAAAGGATTATATTTAAAAACAGAGAGGCGTAACACTTTTATTTTTCTTAAAAACCATCCTGACCCCATGTGCAAAAAAGAATCGAAAAAACCTAATATCACAGAAAAGGAATTTCTTATTAATTCCTCTACGTTATGAGAATGAAAGTTTACTTGAACAGGACTTTGGAACCATGGTTGAATTTCAAAATATTCATTGTCTTCTAGATTATATTTTCCTAACACTGTGCATAACGATAATTGAAATTTAACCCCCCCTTCTTTTTTTTTTCTTCAAAATTAATTTTTTAATTTTTTTGGTCTGATTAAGTAAAAATAAATCAGGATCATATTTGTGAAGAGCAGGAGTTAAATCATATTCTACGATTAAATTTCTGAAAGCTTTACTTTTTTTCATTTCTTATAGGTCTAAAATGAAGAACTAAAAAAACTGTTCCATATTCAAATTGAACCAACTTTCCCACGTCGTCACATATAGTTATTTCGATTTCTTGTATTTCACTTTTTTTTACCTTTTTATAGTACGGAGAGACAAAAAAACTTCCTTTATAGCGTCTCCGCATTTTTCACTGCAACGAATAGTCCTCAATAAAGGAATTTGAAGATCGCCTACAATTTCATTAGCAACTATATCAGTATAAATATAAATATTAGAAGAAACGTGATGCAAATTAGGTACACCTCCCGCATGAAAATATTTATAATGTTTGTATCTTAAAGTAGTGCTCATTAAAATCTGAAAATCTAATAAACTATTCAATGGAAGCCCTAAAAAAGTTATAACGTTACTGTTTTCGATCTCAGCTTCGTTGTCTATTTCTTCAGATATATCCAATCTCAGTACGTTACTTAAATATTTAGACATAATAACTTTGTCTCCTCTCCCTACCTTTAAAATGGGTTTTAAATTTTGCAGCTCAGTTTTCACATATGGTTCTCTACTTTTTCGATAAAATTCATCGTCGGGGTATGCGTCTATTTTTTTCAAGGCTGCATTTATGCTTTTTATTAAACTATCTAAAGAAGTATAATTTCCATATGGAATTTTTTGCATGACATATCTTTTTTTAATTTCTATTTGATCTAATGAAGTTATTTTATTTACGTCTTGCTTCAACCTGAAATCTTTTCTTTCTACTACCAAAGTCCTATTTTTTTCTGGAAATTCTGGGAAATTATACCAGGAAACTGGTATGTTTACTTCTACTAATTCCACTTCCCATTCTCCTTGTAAAATTAAAATAGAAGGTAATTTAACCCAAAATTTGCTTGTTTTATTTTCTCGGGAGGGATGAATAGTATTAGAAGGTAAATTAATGTAAAAAGGAGAAGAAACATTCATTTTAAAAATATATCTTATTTTTAAACAATAAAATCTTTTTTTGATAACTTTAAAAGTATTTCTTATCTCAGGGGAAAAAAAAGACCACTGATGGCTCATATAAACAGGATATTTTCTGTAAACTGAAGACCTCTAGTGAGCATTCCTAAAACTATCTTAAACTATACCATATTTAGCTCTCTATAGACCTCTAGAGGCTAGGACTGACATTACTTTACTAGATCAGCGGAGACCTCTAGTGTGAGTCACTAAAACTATGTGCATGGTTTTACACTGAAGACCTCTGGCGGCTGATATAAATTATGTGCATGGTTTTACACTGAAGACCTCTGGTGGCTTATAGAAGGCATTTTCTGCTCACTGAAGACCTCTAGTGAGCATTCCTAAAACTATCTTAAACTATACCATATTTAGCTCTCTATAGACCTCTAGAGGCTAGGACTGACATTACTTTACTAGATCAGCGGAGACCTCTAGTGTGAGTCACTAAAACTATGTGCATGGTTTTACACTGAAGACCTCTGGTGGCTGATATAAATTATGTGCATGGTTTTACACTGAAGACCTCTGATGGCTTATAGAAGGCATTTTCTGCTTACTGAAAACCTCTAGTGAGCATTCCTAAAACTATCTTAAACTATACCATATTTAGCTCTCTATAGACCTCTAGAGGCTAGGACTGACATTACTTTACTAGATCAGCGGAGACCTCTAGTGTGAGTCACTAAAACTATGTGCATGGTTTTACACTGAAGACCTCTGGCGGCTGATATAAATTATGTGCATGGTTTTACACTGAAGACCTCTGGTGGCTTATAGAAGGCATTTTCTGCTCACTGAAGACCTCTAGTGAGCATTCCTAAAACTATCTTAAACTATACCATATTTAGCTCTCTATAGACCTCTAGAGGCTAGGACTGATATTACTTTACTAGATCAGCGGAGACCTCTAGTGTGAGTCACTAAAACTATGTGCATGGTTTTACACTGAAGACCTCTGGTGGCTGATATAAATTATGTGCATGGTTTTACACTGAAGACCTCTGATGGCTTATAGAAGGCATTTTCTGCTTACTGAAAACCTCTAGTGAGCATTCCTAAAACTATCTTAAACTATACCATATTTAGCGCTCTATAGACCTCTAGAGGCTAGGACTGACATTACTTTACTAGATCAGCGGAGACCTCTAGTGTGAGTCACTAAAACTATGTGCATGGTTTTACACTGAAGACCTCTGGCGGCTGATATAAATTATGTGCATGGTTTTACACTGAAGACCTCTGGTGGCTTATAGAAGGCATTTTCTGCTCACTGAAGACCTCTAGTGAGCATTCCTAAAACTATCTTAAACTATACCATATTTAGCTCTCTATAGACCTCTAGAGGCTAGGACTGACATTACTTTACTAGATCAGCGTAGACCTCTAGTGTGAGTCACTAAAACTATGTGCATGGTTTTACACTGAAGACCTCTGGTGGCTGATATAAATTATGTGCATGGTTTTACACTGAAGACCTCTGATGGCTTATAGAAGGCATTTTCTGCTTACTGAAAACCTCTAGTGAGCATTCCTAAAACTATCTTAAACTATACCATATTTAGCGCTCTATAGACCTCTAGAGGCTAGGACTGACATTACTTTACTAGATCAGCGGAGACCTCTAGTGTGAGTCACTAAAACTATGTGCATGGTTTTACACTGAAGACCTCTGGTGGCTAATATAAACAAGGCATTTTCTGCTTACTGAAGACCTCTAGTGAGCATTTCTAAAACTATCTTAAACTATACCATACTTAGCACACAGAAGACCTCTAGAGGCTATGACTAATTTTTCTTTACTAGATTAGCGAAAAGCTACTTTTTTACTTTTGTGAGTTTGTTGCGAATCGTTCCCATACAAGCATTGTTACAATTAATTTTACCACAAATTGTATGTATGTAACAGGAATTAATTATGTGAAAATGAAACAAATTTAATTTTTAGCTCTCAGTGAACAGTTGACTCAACAGCAATTTTTAATGAACTCACAAAAGCAAATCTTTAGCTTTACCTTTAAAGCATTAATCGCAATGCTTTTCCTGCAAAGAATTCCCTGTAGTCTGCGTCAGAAAAGTTAATCTGATTTCGCTGCCTCCTTATTTACTTCGTTACCTTATTCGTTGTCATATAACTTTGCTGCCTTATTGGTTAACTTCGTTGCCTTATTCGTTATACTATATTACCTTAAGTTATTGTAGTTTTGTTTCTTTATTCTCAGAGACTTTTTGTAAGCTACTGCTGTATATGTTATGAAATATTTCATTTTTAAAATGTAACATAAGACAAAAATATTTGTTTCAAACTTTTTATTTCTTATCAAATAAACAAACTTTTGTTGTTTTTTCTTGATTCAAAAGAGAAGTGTCAAACGAATTTCGCATCAACCATAATAAACACTCATGACCAATCCATGGTTTTTCATGTACCCATTTAAGAGAACAATAAGGACATTTTACTATTTCAGTGCTATGGTACAAATTTGATTTTTGAACAAAATAATCGAAACATTTTCTATGGACAGGCTTATTGCAACAAAACATATAAGCAATATTTTTAGATGTTTTAGAAATAATCATTTCAGTGCTACATAATTTACATAACATGTATTCCAGTGACAGTTCTTTTAATATTTGTGATAATACATAATCGTTAGGATCTAAAGAGTGATCATATTTTCTTTTCTTAGGTTTCATTAACATTTCTACATCATAAATATATCTGACGTCAAGTAAGTCGCAAGCAAGATCCATCATAGTGAAATAAAAAGTTTGATATGGCATTAATATACAGCACATTTTAAGGACTCGTGGCAAAAGCATGATATCATACAAAACTAAATTGCCTATTTCTTCCTGTAAATAAAAAGACAAGAAATAGTCGGCAAAATATACAAGCGCTTCTACTTTAATTTTTTTTAACCATGGCAAAGAATTAAAATTAGACAAAGCCAAAAAAATTTGTCCTGCTTCCTTCACTGACATGTAAGGCTGGGAAGGAAAACTCACATCTATTATATCCTTTTCTTTGTCTTTAAAATGTACCTTACCTTCAAAATAAGCGATCCTGCTTTTCAATAAATCGTAATTAATTTTCATTTTTTCCACACTTATGAACAATACAACAGTGATAACTGTTATAAGCTATTTTTTCTCCTCTTATATATGCACCTTAAACTATATAACAGCTTTACTATGCTGTTGCTATACTTTCATTACATGGACATGTTCAACATGCTTGTAAGTATGCTTAACCAGTTGATACAACAGATGTCATATAATTGTTGTAATGTGATCAATTCCAATTTCAGTCACATTAAACTATAACATTGACTGTTCTCAAATAAATCATCTATGATCTCACTTAATCAAGGCAGACATTAACATTTATCAGTGAGTGAAGAACTGTCACCCTCCTTTGATTTGTGTTGTTGCGCAAAAGATATATGCTGACCTTTCTTATTTTCAATATAACAATCAATACATAGCATATACCATTGTCATCTTAAAGATATTTTGATTCAAAAGTGCAACAAAATAAAATGCAGTTCCTTTTCAGCTATATCAGTAAGTCAATCGACATGAGGAAAACAAACAAAGCATAGTAGATATAGATCCTCTTTATCTGTCTCCGCATGACAGTCTTTGCATAAAATATATGTCCATTGATATATTATCTCAAGGACATTTTGATTCAACTCTACGAATACAGCATATAAGATATATTCGAAGGGACTTCATCAGTATCAGCGAAAGAATAAAAGCATAAAATATTTCAGCATAAGTAAAAGAATTAATGCATAGCAGATATTTTCCAAGCCAACTTAAAATAAAGCAGGCACATACAAACTTATAGCAAAGATTCTTCATGAAAGGATATTTTTTTCTCATAATATTTTTTTCTCATAGCGACATATTTTTTTCTTTGCCACTTCAAAAAAATTTGGCTTCCAGATGGATCTCCGTTCAACCATTTTGTTTTACAATCGAAACATTTTATACCTTTTTTCTCAGATCTCGTGAACGATTTAAATCTGAACTTCGAGAAACATCTATTTTTGCTTGGACATCCACAACAAATCAATCGTTTGACTTTTTTAACGTAACGACGTTTAGAACATTTATGTTGCCGTCCACAAGCCCCGCAGAAATAGAAAAAGGCCTTGTCATATTTCATTTTTTTCGAGGCACTTCTTATTTTTTTCTTTAATTTTCTTTCATAGTAACAATCATAACTACAATATTGACTGATACGATGATCCTGACAATGTATTTTTAATAAAATATCATGAACAGAATATTTTTCCTTCATGAAAAAAAAACAAAAATGTATCAACGAAGCACAAGTAGAATGGCATAAAATACCCTGGTACGCAAACATTTTTAAAATTTTACTTATTTCCTTCAAATTTTCTTGAACTCTTGAATATAAATAATTCAACAAAAAATCACTTTGAAAGAAACAAGCAAAAAAAGCTATTGATTCTACATTTTCTTCTAGATCAAAAAAGGAACAATTTTCCTGTTCTTCTATATTTAAATATTTTATGAAAGAAAAACATTTTTTAGGAGTCATGAAAGAAAAAAACGGAATCTGAATTTCTAAAATATCTCTATTTTTCCCTGTCTTCTCATAAAACCTAAAATATGATCTGAAATATTCACTTCGAAAACATAAAAGATCAGTGTCCACATAAACTATGCTTTCCATTTCTTATAGCTCGGATAAAACAAAAATGAACGTCTGAGGACCTAGTAGACTCAAGGTGACTGAAAATTTATGTGGATGGGTACCATTTGTTTTCAATGGATCCTCCCTTCGTGCACGTTTATCAAGTGAGCTGTGGCCTCCTTTTCTGTCTCGAACATAATGTCACAATATCTGCAGGCAATCATGGCTTTTTTCTTCGAAGACAACAAGAAAGAACCTGCTAAGTTATATCTGGTTTTGCAGGTACCACAGAACCTGTGCCTTGCAAGATGATCTCTTTGGGTAGGCGTTACGTCTCGGCACAAGTGTTTCAGACAAAAGTCCTCATAATAATACTGCCTTGCCGCGTTGTAATTAAACAAGGTATTAATATCGATCGGTGGAATAACCTGCGGATAGACAGGCTGGGCAGGGACACCTGCTGCAAGATGTGAGACTGAAGGTCGTGGAGGATTTACATGCTGGGCAGGGACACCAGCTGCAGAAGGCATTCGAAATGAAGCAGAAGCTGGAAAATTAACATGCTGCAAAGGGGGGTGAGCACACGAAGCCGAAAGGCTCACAGATTCCATTTGTTGCTGTCGATAAGTGACAGGAATGGACTGGACAAGTCGAGAGTTAGGAACAGTTGTCGTATGATGGACGGAAGCAAGAGAAGGTGAGTGGATAGGCTGAAAAAATTGAGAGTCAGTGACATTTGCAGTTCTTCGAGTTAGAGAAGCAGAAGCTGTTGGACGTAAAGGCTGGAGAACAGAATCAGGGTAACTTTCTGTCAAAAACGCTGACTGAAGAAGGCATGGATCAGAATACCCTGTTGTCATGCAAGTTCGAGGATTACCATTCACAGAAACTGTAGGCAAAGAAGACGAAGCAGTGCTACCTTCACCTGACCAGGAACCGTGATGTCTTCTGTCTGCAGTTGAATCAAACCAACTATAACTCGAGTCACACGCTTTTTGAAGTGGTCCTCCAGCTGCTGCTGCTGGTCGTTTTCGCCCTTGTCCAGTTGCTGTTGTTGATGGTTTCTGACCTCGTCCAGCTGCTGCTGGTCGTTTTTGCCCTCATCCAGTTGCTGCTGGTCGTTTTTGTCCTCGTCCAGCTCCTGCTTCTGATGGTTTTTGTCCTCGCCCAGCTGCTGCTGCTGGTTGTTTCTGCTTTCGAGAACCAGGACCGGTCACTGCTGGCGTGTCTACTCTGCTGCAGGTTTTAGGATCTTGGGCCGAAAAAGAAACCCAAGTAGAGGAGGAAGCAGAGAGGGGCTTAGGCTCTGCTGTTTTTGATTTGTTTCTTTCTTCTAAATACACTGCCGCAGCAGCTAAGTTGTGAAGGCCAGTGCATGAATTTATTTGCTCGGCAGAACGATCCTGAGGAACATCTGACTTGCCCCCCGAGATAGCATCTGAAGAAGATGTCTGAGGAAATTGTATGCTAGGCCTTTCCCTCAAAGAAGTTGTTAGAAGAGGGAAAGGCTGAGTGTTTATTTCTTCTACTTCTGAGTCTTCCTTCTCTTTTTTTATAGGGCAAGAGCAGAAAAAAAGAGGAATCCAGCAAAGAAGTAAGAGCAGGAAATTTCTGGGAGAGAGAAGAGGGAGGAGAGTCAGGCTTTTTTTTCTTGATAGCACAAGGAGGAATCAATCTGTGAGGAACAAGTGGGTCAGAAGAAGAGGAAGAGGGAGGAGGATCAAGGTTAGAGGAAGTTAGAGGAGATAGCCTGACGTAGGGGTTAGGCAGCGAAGCGTTTGCGTTGGAGTCCTCATAGCACAGGGTTTCTTGTGAAGTACAAGAATCGTCTGAGAACTCCGCCATAGCAGACGGAAAGTCCGTCGTAGTTAAGCGATCAAGCTCAGGCAAATAAGTAGAAGAAGGAACTGACTCAGAATTTGTTTCGTTCAAATTTGATTTTTTCTTTTCTAGGTTTCTTTTCTTAGGCATCTGTAGAAAAATAAAATAAGATTAAGTAACAGTTTAATCATGAAAAAACTTCATTTTCTTTGCTCTAGACACTTTTGGTCCTCTTTTGTCTTTTGTGGCTTTCAGTAAAGAAGTAGAGCAATGCTGTGGGCATCTTAAACATTTTTCCAAGTTTTCAGGTAAACAATTATTTTCCATTACTTTTGCATGTTTATTCATGCGATCCGTAACTGCAAAAAAATTTCTTAAATTTATTTTTGCTGTTTCAATGTCATCTTTGAATAAATATGCTAAAGATGGAAATTCTCTTAGACAAGAAATGTTGTTGTCAATTTCTATTTCTTTTTCAGGAATTAATTTTTTGCATTTTTTTTTAATGGAATCTTTTGAAAGTTTTTCCTTTTCATCTTCACTTTCTGATAAATGAAGATCCTCTTTTAAAAAAGAATATTCTCCCTCCAATGAGCTGTCTTCTGATTTACTTCTTAATAATTTTTGTGAAAAAGTTTCATTTTTTTTTCCTCTTCTTCTTCGCTATCAGTTTCCTGATTTAAAATTGATTTTTCTTTATATTTATCTGAATTAACTTTCTTAATTTTTTCTTTACTTTCATCTTCACTGCTGTCAGTTAAATTTTCTGTTTTATAAAAATCTTCATCTTCTAAACTTTTTTTTCTTTTCCAAGTATTTCCATTTTTGCCTTTCATTCGGCTCTCAGGAGGAGAAAATTCTTTCACTTGATTTAGATCTTCATCGAAATATATACATACAGGTTCGCTTCGTAAACTTTTTATAGGACAAAATTCAGTGCTCTGATTCTTATTCCCATAAAATATATTTATTTTCAGAACTTCAGAAATGCATTCTACTAACACGCTATGAGAAGACAATAAATCCTCTAAAAAATTTTTCTTGTTTTCATGCATGTATGATATACCATTTTATTATTCCATAAATCGTAACATATTTTGTATTAATCAAAGGATATCTATGAAATTAATACATAGGTTGGTTCTAAGAGCTATAAGAGCGCTCAAACTTTACATAAGAGCGTTCATGCCCCACTGCACACCAGCCAGGTCAGTTACAAACACTCTCTCTGACATCAAAGGCTCCGACCTAATGGTTCACTGCACAATATAATAAAAATGAGGGTCTCAGTGTGCGACCTCATGGTTCAATGCACAAATTAATAACTTGTAAGTGAATGCAACCGGCCGTCACGGGTGCCTGAGCACCGCTGACGCCGTCATGAGTGTCTGAGCACTCTAATGACTGAACAATGGGTTACATAAGCACGACGCCATAACCTTCCGGTCGCTCTAGCGTCGCTCCTGAGCAAGCTAGGTCAAATATCAAAGCATTTATGGAAAGCCCATAATTAGACGGTCAAAATGAGTCCAAGATCAAGGCGGAACTCCCATTATTAAGGAAGTTATGCCATGGAGACTGAAAGGAGCTCCGAGTTCCCTACAGACAAACCGGCGGGAGTTACGCGCCTATCCAACAGACATTATAAACTTGACATATTCAACTCCGCGCATGCGCGAAATGGCGGTTATAAACGCATAAACGACCGAGATATGAGGGTCTGAAGTTGCAGAACCGACCAAGACAATGGGGGACACAGCGGCGCCCATGGGGGTCCTTTGTCCCCCTGTGACACTTGAAAGACTCCCCTCAAACAATTGTAGAGTTAGGCAGATGCTGCTGGCTCCAGTCAGTCTGGAGGTGCTTTTCCAAGATTTGCTACAAATAGCCTGTCTGCACCTCCAGGAGGACAGATCACCAAGAACCACTCCAGAGGTAACATCTCCAGTCATCTCCTGCTACCTGCTATACCACTGCACTATGGTGAAACTATGCTAGACAGGCATTGGTTTCCATCATTAGTGGCCAGAGGCTATCTTCCTCAAGACATCCACCAGAGGGTAAAGTTATTCATTATTACATTATTCCTCTAAGCAGCAGGCCAGGAGCTAGGTGTGGGAACCCACCTAGAACTATGCTGGACATTGTATTATTATTACCTCACAGGTGGAGTGGAACTGAACATTGTACTTTATAAATTACTGTATGTTTACTGTATGTACAAATTACCTACATACTAACTACTGTATGATTGATATTTCTTACATGTTGCCTAAAGCTGAATAAACCAGGGACAACTGGAAATAACACTATTTTATATGAGCCTGATGTATTTACTCCATACACCACTAGCCATATGATATTTCTCATATGACAACTTGATCATGCCAATCACTAGTATGACAAAGTGGTGGAGAACATCCTACTAAGATCCCATCTCTCACAGGCTCATAAAAATTAAAGCTGGTAACACAACTAAGAACAATCATACACACAGTAAAACCCACTCCACCCACCCAGTGACCTTGACCTTGACACCATGCACACCAAGGTCACCAGTGAGAGCTCCCACATACCAGTGAGATCTCCCACATACCAGTGAGATCTCCCACATACCAGTGAGATCTCCCACACATCAGTGAGATCTCCCACACATCAGTGAGATCTCCCACACATCAATGAGATCTCCCACACATCAATGAGATCTCTCACACAACAGTAAGGTCTCCCATATATCAGTGAGGTCTCCCAAAACGTCAGTGAGGTCTCCCAAACGTCAGTGAGGTCTCCCAAAAGTCAGTGAGGTCTCCCACACGTCAGTGAGGTCTCCCACACGTCAGTGAGGTCGCCCACATGTCAGTGAGGTCTCCCACACGTCAGTGAGGTCTCCCACACGTCAGTGAGGTCTCCCACACATCAGTGAGGTCTCCCACACGTCAGCGAGGTCTCCCACACGTCAGAGAGGTCCACCCCACACATCAAGGTCTTATCAGTCAAGCTGGCAGAACAACACACAAAGACCTTACGTAGTCAGGGGCCTGTTGAAGAGGTCTCCCTCCCACCTAGATCTAGGAGGCCCACAGGAGGCAAACCAGCCTCCAATACAACAGACCCACACTCAGTAGACCCCACACCTCCCACCCTGTCTACTCAGGGGACAACCAGTTCTCAGGGATCCAACATTTCCCAGGGATCTCTACAGGACGCCCAACTCACGCTATCTACCTCAGGGGAAGAAGGATCTGCCTCAGGGGGTGGATCCACACCCTCATCTAGATCCTCCACCCCAGTTCCAGCCTTTGACAGCCACTCCTCCAGAGACACCTTCCCCACACCCTCCATCATGGACACCGATGAAGGCCCCCAACCTAATCAGACAGCTGAGAAGATAAGGGCCTATGAGAAGGCCATCCAAGATGCAGTTACTGCCCTAGAGACCAACAAGTCCCAGCAGGAGGAAAGGGAGAGGATCCTCAACCAACAACTGGCAGAGAGGAATGCAGCAATAGATGCTCAACAGAAGGCCATGGAAGATCAGCGGAAGTCCCTAGAGAGACAACAACAACAGATAGCAGATCTCATGAAGATGGTATCATCCCAGACCCCACAACCTCCCACACCTGCCATCACACCTGTTGTCACACCATCTGCCTCTGGATCCAAGGATGACATCATAATCTCCATGGTGTCCAACATGACCAAACTCATAGACAGAAAACAACAAGACGACAGAAAGATCAGGCTACATGAGGTAACAAAACCCAAAACCTTTTCACACCCATCACCACTCATGTCAACAGCATTATTTATTGATCACAAATTCCCAGAATATCTGAAGGATAAGTACAAAGTAACAGACAGTGACACCATGGTAACATATTTACCCAAGTACCTCGAAGGACAAGCACTAGCTTGGTTTGAATCCTTCAGGGAGAGTGCCACACCTGATATGTTGACATGGACCAATGTAGTGAATAAATTGAAAGAGTATTTTGCTACTCGGGACAATATAATCTCAAGGACCGCACTCCGTGCACAAAAGGTAGATGAACCTGTCCTAGACTATGCATGCCATCTCAGGAAAGTGTGTAATGCCCAACGCCAGAGTGATGAAATCCTAAGCAAGGCATTTACCCAAGGCATGAGGCCCTGGATCTCTGTAGCTCTTGAGAACAAGAAAATAGACTCTTTTGACCAGGCCCTAGACCTAGCCCTAGAGGTTGAGACCCAAGAAAGATCTAGGAAGGTAAGGGATGCAGAGTCAAACCCACAGCCTACTAAGAAAAAGGTCCAGGAAATCAGCACTAGTGCAGATGAAGATGTTAACCTAATGTCTAGTGCCCATGTAAGGCAACAGGAGGCTAAGGTTGCATCAAGAGACCCTACCGGTAGATATAGAGGAAATAACTATGACCCCAACTACCAATCCAATAGAGGTAGAGGTAGAGGGGGCAACAACAACAACAACCGGGGGGGTCACAACAGTAGGAAAGACAACAACTCTTCCAACTCCAACAATGGTAACTCTTCATACAGTGATAGGAGAGACAGAACCCCAAGTAATGGCAGATCCTATAATAATCAAGGATCCAACAGTAGGAGCCATAGTCCACATAGGAACTACAACTCTGGATCCTACAACAACTCTGGATCCTACAACAACAGCCAGGGTTCAAACAACTCTGGATCCTATAATCAAGGATCCAACAGTAGGAGCCAGAGTCCACATAGGAACTACAACAGTGGATCCTACAACAATAATGGTGCCTACAACAACCAGAGATCCAATAACTCCGGTCAATACAGCAACTCTGGTCAATATAACCAGGGTTCCAACTCGCGCCAGGAGGATTACAAACCGGACACAAGAGGTTACCAGGGGAACCAACACAGTAACCCCCAAATACCACCTCATGTAATGGATCAAATCTCCAAGCTCCTGGTGGCAAGCATCTCAACCACCCCACAGAACCAGGAAAACTAGGATGTCACAGTGCCGATGGGCCAGTGCACTGTGACACCCCAAATACAAACAATCAATCAGGATTAACAAAGATCCAACCAGAGACAATTGCTAGTGCCAATCTACCATCTAACAGACAGAGACGTCCATCAGTGATACACATCACCCCACCAGATTCATCATCAAAGGATACAGGTGAGAGTACCAAGCTTTCTATTGTACTTCTTCAAAATGGCTGTATCAATGCAAATCTATATGATGTTTCAGATGTACAATGTTTGGTTGATACAGGTGCTACTATCACCTGTGTCAGACAATCATTCCTCATGGATCTCCAAAAGAGATTCCATATCCAACTGAGGAAATCTAAAATCAACATCCACTTGGCAGATGGATCGGTGTGTCATGTTAGACATTCAGCTATGCTGAACTTTAGAATCCAAGGTGTCAGATTCCAATACCAATTTGCTGTAATTCCCAACCTCACACAGCCCGTTGTTCTCGGCACAGATTTCTTAAGCACTACAAAATCTCAAATTGAATTTAATGTTGATCCTGAACAAATTCTCAAACCCATTAGGGCAGTGAGGGATTTTACCATCCCTCCATTCTCTGAACTTGCAGTATTGGGTAAAGTCACATCTACTAAATCACTGCAAGGCAAAACTGGAGTAGTAGATAACCTCCAAAGAAATAACAATGCCCCATATCTAGTTCAAAGGGCAGCAGTAACCCCCAGGGAAAATAACAAACATCCCCTAGTGTTACTCAACACCAGCAGGCGCCCACATAAAATCAAAAAGGGTGCCATCATAGCTCTATTTCAGGAAGTCAAGGAATCTGATTTAGAAAAACCCCAACAGGTGTCAGACACTACCCCACACACTGATCAATCCATCTCAGCCATACGGCCTGAGGATGTAACTCAATTCAGTGACACAGACTCAGACTGTGAGTCCATATATGCTGACCCTGAACCCAACTCAATCAGACTCTCTGAAATAGCTGCTATACATAGTGAGGCACATGACCTCGAGCCAGAATTGGAAGAGAATGTTCCACCAAAATCTGTGCTCACATCCAAAGATCAGCATGATAGATTAAGATCACTGCTGACCAAGTATGATGATGTATTTGTAGGAAAAGATGGAGACATTGGTGCCACACACCTGTATACACACTCAATACATGTAAAACCTGAGGCAGTACCATGTCATTTCCTACCATATAGACAAACACCAGAAAAACAGGCCGCAATAGGGGAAGAGTGTGAAAGGCTAGTACAACAGGGCATTCTGAGAGAATGTGCCGAAGGCCCCTGGGCTTCCAGATCCTTTTTGGTACAAAAATCATCGGGAGGCCATAGGCTCGTCACAGATTTTCGTTATTTGAACCAAAACACGATAAATCAAGCCTTATCTACACCCCGGGCCGATGACACTCTAGACATGATAGGGTCACTCAGACCAAGAGTATTCAGTAAGCTAGATGCCCAACAGGGATTTTTTCAAATTCCTATAAGACAGGAGGATCAGCATAAAACCGCATTCATAGCAAATGACAAAAAATATGTCTATGAAAGGATGCCGATGGGTTTAGCGACGGCACCGGCGGGATTCTGCCATCTAGTCACATTAATTCTGAACAAACTCAAGTACAAATGTGCCCTACCATACCTAGATGACATATTGGTATTATCACCATCAATCGAACAACACTTCTATGACCTGGAAGATGTGTTCAACAGCCTAAGAGTTGGTAAACTCAAACTGAAGAAATCAAAATGTGAATACTTCATAGACAGAATAGACTTCTTGGGAATGAGAGTGACACCCATGGGACTGCAACCATCTCCCACAAAGGTGGAATCAATCAAAACCTTCCCAACACCAAAATCAGTCAAAAATGTCCGATCCTTCACAGGCCTATGCCAATACTTCAAAAAGTTTATCAAAGGTTATGCCCAAATTGCTAGACCACTGTATGATCTACAGACACATCTCAAAACATTTGTCTGGACAGAGGATGCAGATAATGCTTTCAAAACTTTAAAGCATGCCCTCTGTACCAATGCTCTTCTCAGATATCCAAACTATGAGAAAGAGTTCAGTTTGGCAACTGATGCTTCCAATGTGAGTTTAGGAGCTGTACTCTCACAGAGAGATAATGAAGGAGTGCTCAGACCAGTAGCCTTTGCAGGTAGAACCCTCTCCAAACATGAGAGAAATTACAATACCACAGAGAGAGAACTACTGGGAGTAGTGTATGGAGTATTACATTTCAGACACTATCTAGAGACCAGACACTTCCAATTATACACAGACCATGCAGCCCTAATCCCACTACTAACCAATACAGGACTCACACATAGATGGGCCAGATGGGCTCTAGACATACAACAATTTTCATTCACCATCCAACACGTGAAAGGTGATGATAACACACCACCAGATGCTATGTCTAGAAGAGAATACCCAGATTCTGGACCCATGACTAACCCTCCACCCCCACCAAGGAGAGTTAGAGCAGCCAGTAGAACCAAGTTTGCAAAAGTAACAAAGAAAGTACCATTCAAAAGGGATGATCCACCCAACACCATTGAAAGGCCAGAGACACCCATTAGGGGTATCTTGAAGCAATCTACACACTATGTGTTTTGCCACTGTGAGAGAGAATACTCACAACTCTTTCCAGATAATGACTTCGAGCCTATTGAATTCTCATCACTCAATCAGATGCTGAAGGCAACTCCTAAGGAGCCACCCTTCACCCCACCTGACTCAGATGATGAAGATCCAGAAGACACAATATATGCTATTACTCAAGCAACTTCTAAATCAGTCAGATTCTTTGAACCAATGCAGGGAGAGGAAACATCAAACCATTTGTGTCCTATGACCACACGCTCAAAGACTAGAGAAATGATTCAGGAGGGCACACCAAAACCCCCCACACAATCACAAACTATTCTAAATGAGAAAAAGGTCACAGGAAACAAACCTACCAAAACCCCACCTGCCAGGAAAAATGTCACAAAAGACACTGCATCCACTAAGTCAAAGAACTCTGAGACAAAGAAGATTGACAAAAAGCAAATTGTGCCTTTAAAGAAAAAGGTTGCCACTCCCATCAAGCCGAGAATAGGCCCTCCAAAGGAGCCTACACTCCAAAACAAGAGTGACACACCCCAACAAAAGGCACAAGATAGGCCAATAGTCGATGAAAAAGATAAAGAAAGACACAGAATAAAACAACATGTGCTAGACATAAATCAATTACTGGATCAGATTCCCGACACATCCATCTCAGGTACAAACCTTGGCTTGGAACAAAGGAAGGACAAGGACCTATTGCCCCTCATACAATATCTTGAGGATGGAACCTTGCCTGCACCAAAAGCACAAGGAAATAGAATCATCAACCAAGGCCAGACATACACCTTGGTAAATGGTACATTAGTCCATATATGCCCCATAAATTGGAGAAAGACCAATACTGTACCACTTCAAATTGTTATACCACAGCAATGGGTAACAAGTACACTACAGTATTTCCATGACTCACCTACCGGTGGCCATCTTGGTTCCAGTAGGATGCTGTCAGCACTCCGACCTAGGGTATATTGGAAGTCTATGCTAGCAGACACAACAAAATATGTTTCCACCTGCCACACATGCCTCACAGCAAAAAGGCAAGTACACTCACACAAAACACCAATGACAGTGAGAGAGTACATGACTTCACCAATGAAGTTCCTAAACCTAGACGCGGTGGGACCACTTCCCACAACTGCCAGGGGAAACAAACATATACAAGTCTGCATAGATTATGCTACCAGATATGCAACAGCTTGGGCTACTACTGACTTAAAAGCTGAAACAACAGCAGCAGAGTTCTACAAGAATATAATTTGTCATCATGGAACACCAGCCACTCTTCAAACAGACAATGGGACATGTTATACAGGTGCAAAGTTCACAAAGCTGACCAAACACCTCAAGATCAAACATAAATTCTCCTCACCATACAGGCCACAATCAAATGGGCTTGTAGAGAGATTCAATGCTAGCATAGGCACAGCGCTCAGAGCATTCTGCTCAAAGCACCAAAACAATTGGGATTCATTTATTGAACCCATAACCTTTGCATTAAACAACACTGAATCCCAAACCACAGGATTCACCCCTTTCTTCCTACTCCATGGAAGAAACCCAGCCACCCCAATGGACTTAGGGCTGGGAATACAGGAAGACATATCCACCGTAGCAGACCATGTAGCTAACATGATAACAAATCAAGATACCTCTAGGAGGAAAGCTATAGAAAGGGTCGCCAAGCTACAAAAGGAAAGGAAGGATAGATATGATAAGAAACTTACACCACAGGAAATCAAGGTCACCGACATGGTGTACCTAAACATACCAAGAATCCTGACCAACACAGAGTGTAAGAAACTTCAACCCCTTTTTATGGGACCATATGTTGTAGTAGACAGACCTAGTTTGACAAGTGCCAAACTCAAAAACTTGGACACCAATCTATTGGTGGCCAGACCAGTGCACATAGACAGACTGAAAAAGGTTGTGGCTGTCAGAAACAATGAATTTGCACACAGGCTTATTCCACATGAGGCCAAATACTACAGCAAAATTGTAAGGAACAAAAATGATATCACCCTTACTAGAGAAGGCACATTCCAAGTTAAGTCTTGCAAATAGGGAGAGAAAATGTCTAAAATTGGATATATTCACAGAGGTAAGTGTGAGGTATCAACAAAAACTTGAAGTCATCCTGATACTTCCAAAAAAAAGAAGTGAACATAAATGTTTCCTGGTTATCAAAATATAAGCCCTCGAATACAGGTTGCACAATCCAATTTCAGCCCCCCCCCTCCCCCAGGCAACTGGCGTGGAGATTGGACATTTTTCCTCTGCAATTATTTTCTCCCTTTTTATCAAAAAATCCCTTTTTAGAATAAAAAAATTACATCTGTCAATGGCTCCTAGGTTGTTTCTTGACTATTCATGCAAAATGGGACCCATCTTATAAATTGGCATATTTTTTTTCTGGTAAGGCTGGTTGCTATGTCAACCTGGTTGCCATGGCAACCAGCTCAAACAAAATGAGAAATCGAGGATATCACATATTGAGCCATAACATTGGTTTAAATTCATTTTTTAACACAATTTGAACTTTTTAAAAAAATATTTATGGCCATAAAAGTGGATTAAATTCACTTTTTGACATATTTTAAAATCCTAAAATGGTCAAGACTTTGAGTCCTTTTTCAAGGTTCCAACATCATTGACCTTATCTTAGGTCAAGGTCATCCTTCTTAAGGTCAAACCTCTAAATCTGATTGAAATTTACATGAGAATTAAATTTTTTGCCATAAATTTGGTTTAAATTCACTATTTGACATGCTTTAAGATATTGAGATAGTCCATTCCTTAAGTTACCTTTTACTAGAAATGGCCATATCTATGTTGGTCAACTCATTTTTTGACACACCTTGAAATCCAAAAATTTGCTACTCCTTGAGTACAAGGTCATGACACATTTATCCTTGGCCAAGGTCAAGGTCACCCTTTTCAAGGTCAAATGTCTAAATTTGGCAGAAATTAGCAAGGAAAAGCTGAAGGATTGGACCTCTTTATACCAGTGTCCAGTATTTTAGGGTGACCTCTGTTACTATCAGCCTTTAGTGGCCCTGGGCAGAAAATAAAAAAGAATATTCTGGTCAATGCCAGACTAAAATGAAGATCAATTAGGAACATAGTTATGTGCCAGATTAGGACTTGATATCTCCTGACATCTCCGTGCTAGATGCATTTCCCTGCCAAAATTTTATCTAGTTTTTTAAGTTGAGTGACTTCTGTTACCATGATTAAGCATGTATAATTAAAGTGGAAACAAAAATAACCAGTACTAGTCCAAAGAAAATGAAAAAAAGGAAACTGTATACCAAAAATCAGATTGATTGATGGTATATCTAATTTTCTAGACAGATAGTACTGTGAAAAAGTGACCTTCGTTACAGGTGTCCTCTGTTACGAGTCAAGCCACAGTGTCTAGCTTTAAAATCCTAAGTTGGTCAACTCATTTTTGACACATCTTGAAATCCAAAAATTAGCTACACCTTGAGCACAAGGTTATGACACCTTTAACCTTGGCCAAGGTCAAGGTTACTCTGCTCAATGTCAAACACCTAAATTTGGCAGAAATTAGCAAGGAAATCATGTTTACGGCTATATAATTGGCTTTAATTAATTTCTTGGCATGCTGTAAAATACAAGAAATACAAACATCGTTAAAATCAGCTGGGAAAATTAAATTTATGACCATAACATTAGTTTGAATTCACTTTATGCCATGCTTTGAAATATTTGGTCTACTTTTTGAGTTCATTTTCAAGGTCATAACACAGTTGACCTTGGCCAAGGTCAATGCCATCTTTTTCAAGGTTAAACACCTCAAATTGGCTGGTAATTAGCAGCTCATCTTTAAAAAAAAAATGGGGGAAAAGTTACATTTTTGAGATCACAGAAACAGGCCATTTAAAGGTAGAAATGCTGTTTTGTCAAAAAATGAGTTGTGGTAATTTTATTAGAATGGATGTCAATTTAACTGAATCAAATATTTTTAGGTAGATTCTCACTCTGAATAGTGTAAAATAATCATAGATCCTGCTGGATGGGACTAATATGCTGATATAAGTGGGGGATATTGACTAATGACAACAAACAGAGTATTTCAGGTTGCCATAGTAACCAAATTTGGAATTTTCTTTAGATTTGTTTTGAAAATGCCACTCCAACAGCTTTCAGAAGATGTAATGTGAACTATCAAAACAGTATGTTCAGAGATAACACAAAGTATATCAGTGTGATTACAGTATAGTAACTGATTAATTTTCCTGCAATTGATTGGTTTTGTGAATATGGGACCAGAGCCTTTATGAGGCATTTTCTCAGTTTAAGGTATTTGGCATGATATCTTTCAACAATGTTTTCAATATACTTCCCACGTTCTCATTAATATGTATTATACGAAATGAAAGCTCTTGATGTCCTTTTTTTAAATACTCTTTTCTCTCAGGCCTATCCCTTAGTTTCTAAGGATGGGTCAAAATTGTCTTCTTATTGTTTAATTAATACTTAAGTTCTAACATTGTTGACCTTAGCCTAGGTCAAGATCATCCTTTGTGAACACCTTTGGTAACATCTCTGAATTTTTAACCTGTGATTTGTGCCTTTATATTTGTTTGAAGCAGAAACGGTAATTCTTTAATATATCTTTAATAATATGCAGGGTAACACTCATTAATAGTTCAAAATGACTGCCATATACATGGTTTTAAATGTCATGAATAGATTCCTGGACTGCAGTAATGTACTTTTAGTACTTTTTTTTTTGTCTTTCTATTTTGATTAGGAATCGAGTAGTGAATTTTTGATAACACGGGGGGAGATGGTTGGTGGACTTTGTGGAGGCAAAAAAGAGGGTGACAAAAGATTTTTTCGCCTCTTTTTGAGAATAAAAGGGGGACAGAAAATTTTTAGCATGGTATTTGAACAACCCCCTACTGTTCCAAGATTTTGATCAAATTCTGGCAGCCATCTTGGTTACAGAGAACTCGGGGTCTGGCTAAAAATCTTCCACCAAATACTATAGTCATTCACATTTAAGTGTCCTTGACCTTGTGGAACACAACTTTGACCTATTTACCTAGGTCAACCATGTCAACTTTAGAATTCCAAGCATGTTAAAAAGTGTATATAAACCAATTTTGTAGTTGTAAATATGATTCCCTTAATGACTAAAAGACCTTAGTGTTTGACCTGGAAAGGATAACCAGTGATAACATTAAACTTGAGCAAGATCTACCACATTATGGCCTTCCTTGGTCTTTGAGTAGACCACATTAGTATTTTTTAAAGCATGCCATGAATTTAATTTAACCTAATTTTATGGTCATGAATGCAATTTCCTTCCTGCTTTTATCCAAATTAAGGTGTTTGACCTTTCAAAGGAGGACCTTGACCATGTCAACCATGTTATGACCATGAATAGACAATCAGGAAGTAAACCATTTTAGAATTTTAAAGCATGTCAAAAAGTGAATTTAAACCAATTTTAGGGCCTTTACTTTTATCCCCTTGCTGATTTGACTTTGAAAAGGATGACCTTGGCTAGGGTCAATAATGATCGGACCTTGAAAAAGGACTCAAAGAGTTGATCATTTAAGTTTTTAAAGATAGACATTATTGGTCAGAGAACTGAACAGGTGGGGATTTTTTTTCCTACGCTTATCCGGAACACCGGGAAAATACAAAAGATAGGGGGGAAAAAATGAGTTGAGCAGACCACTTTTTTTTTTAAAGGATGTCAAAACCCTTAAACTGCCTGTACTGCATAAATGCAGCACTATAGCACTGTAATTGGGAAACCCAGAGATGGAAAGTCTATTTCATAGCCATAAAGATGATTCCCCTGAGAAATCCAGCCAAATTCAGGTGTTTGACCATGAAAAGGATGGCCTTGACCTAGGCAAAGGTAAACCTTGAAAAGGCACTCAGCGTTTAGTTACCTGCCTGATTTCAACCACATTTAGGTGTTTGACCTTGAAGATGATGAGCTTGCCCTAGGCTAAGGTAAACAATGTTGGAACCTTGAAAAGGTGTTCAAAGAGACAACCATTTTAGGTTTTCAGATGGGTGTTAAAAACTTAATTTAAGCCAAATTTATGGCCATAAACATGATTCTTTTGCTAATTTCAGCTGAATTGAGGGTGTTTGACCTTGAAAAGGATGGCCTTGACCTTGGACAAGGTCAACCATGTTATGATCTTGAAAAGGCACTCAACAAGTAGACCACTTTAGTATTTCAAGGCATAACATAAAGTGAATTTAAACCAATTTTATGGACATAAACTTAATTTTCCAGCTGATTTCAATGATTTTTGACCTTGAAAAGGATGACCTTGACCTTGTCTAAGGTCAACATTGTTGGAACCATGAAAAAGGACTCAAAGATGTGGCCATTTTTATACTTTACAGCATGGCAAAAAGTTCATAAGAGCCAATTTTATAGCCATAAACATGATTTCCTACCTAATTTCTGTTTGACCTTGAAAAGGGTGACCTTGACCTTGGCCAAGGTCAAATGTGTCATGACCTTGTACCCAAGGTGTAGCTGATATTTGGATTTCAAGGTGTGTCAAAAATGAGTTAACCAACTTAGGTTATTAAAGCTGATATTGTGGCTTGACTCAGCTGGGTGGGCAGGCTATGGAAATGGAGGTAACTGAAAATGGGGGTGGGCGGTAACGGAGGTCACCGGTAACGGAGGTCACTTTTTTACAGTATTTCCTCTCTAGAAAATTAAATATACCATTAATCAATCTGATTTTTGGTATACAGTTTCCTTTTTTCATTACCTTTGGACTAGTATCGGTTATTTTTGTTTCCACCTTAATTATATGTGCTTAATCATGGTAACGGAGGTCACTCACCTTAAAAAAACTACTTCAGATTTTGGCAGGGAAATGCATCTAGTGCGGAGATGTGAAGAGATATCAAGTCATAATCTGGCACATGACTATGTCCCTAATTGGTCTTCATTTAAGTCTGACATTCACCAGAATATTCTTTTTATTTTCTGCCCAGGGCCACCAAAGGCTGATGGTAACGGAGGTCACCCTAAAATACTGGACATACTGGTATAAAGCGGTCGAGTCCATGAGCTTAATGGGGAAATTTAGGGGAAATTTCTTTTTTTTTTTTTTTGAATTTCAACACTTAAAAAACTATAAAACATCACATTTGATACCATACATATATTTTCTTTGCCAATTGTAATGGATCAATAATTGTTATCATGCTTCAGGACATAGTGTTTTCAGTAAGCAGCCTATTTCATCATAAGGCCCCCCACATGCAAAAAGTACAAAAATGATCTATGTTGTTGACATTTTTTTAATTAGTTCTAGAAATCCTAAAAAAGTCCCAAAAGTAAGTAAAAACTGATTTTCAAATGTACTATGGCACACAAACTTCCCTGGACATCAGTTCCCTACTTAATAGGGAATGTGTCAGAAACCACAGGCATAGGCCCTATCAAGCCTAGGCCTGCACACCACATACTAAGAAAGACATCTAGGTGTGGTGCAGTTTCAAGAAGTTAGAAACAAGATTGAGATACCAAAAGAACATAAGATTTTCAAAATGTATTACAAATTCTCTTCATCCACACATAAGACATGTGTGACTGATAATGAATTACTTATATGTATATAAAGCCAATCAAATTTGTAAATATATCAGTAGGTTATTGCCTCTGAAAGGGTCAAAGACTGGGACCCCCCCAAGTAAAGCAGACATGAAGTCTAAGAAGAGTAAGGGTAACACAATGGAGTGTCTAAAGCCTAATCCCCACATGAAAGAGCGCGCTATGCCAACACAGCAGTCTATAGAGATCAATTGACCTTATAAGCTACCCTCAGACAACTGTCTAGACGGTCATGAATGGCTGTCCTGGATGACAGGAGGAGCTAATTACCAGTACACAGACTACACAATAGACCCCACAGTTAGCAGACACTGGAGATTAATGCATGGTCTCCAGAGAAACAATACCAGGCCCACAATGGATGTGGGTAGGGTAGGCTACATAAGAAGCACTGTGGACCATAGCCCACCATCAGTCTTCATCCAGCTGCAGTCTGGAACACAAGTCTACAGGACCCCACTTGGGAATTAGCCAGCCCACTTCTCCATTAGGAGAGACTGCACTAGGATAAAGAACACACCTACTTCACCTTCAACCTGACCTTACCATTTACTGGTCAATCTCTATAGACTCACCGGACATATTGCCAAGACAGCTCAATCTTGCAAAGGTACAGTTTGAACCACTTCATTTAAAGTGTTACACCATACACTTAGACTTTACCAGCACCAAATCACTACAAATTTGACAAGACTTTAAACAGCAAACTTGCTTTACACAAGCACCATGGGGAGACTGAGAGTTTCACCCATACTGCTAACTATGCTGTTATTATATACTATAGAACCACTTACTGCAGGTTATACACCTGTGGTGAGACAAAACCTAGGAGTAGTATTCAAACCTAGCCCTCAACCATTGGTCAATGGACATACAACCACAACACTGTTGTTAGCTATTCCCTACAAGATACCTCGGGCACCCGTTACCCAAGGATCCATAAGGGATAGAATACTCCAGTTGACCACTCCTACTCTACAAGATCATACCTCTGGCCAAATTATCCAACAAGCTAAGGAGCTAGACACCTTGCTGGAAATTGCAGACAAGGAGATAAATGAAACACTAGCCTCCATCAAATTGTTCCTATCCAACCCCATAAACACATTGGACAAGGCCAAAAGAGAGGCCATACTGGGTTTTCTAGAACATAGATGAAATACTAAGAAAATTTGCTAAACAAGATCAGGAAGCAGCTAATCTCATTGAAAAGATCACAGACAGACAAGATAAGTTTGTTAAAGCATACATCCAAGATAAGAAGGTACTGGACAGCACAATCAACACCATAGGTGACACCGTCAACCTGTGGGCCTCTAACATGTCCAGGTCACTTGACTCATATTCAAGGCACGAGAAAACTCAAAGGGAAAAAATGCAAGTATTAAATGATGCATTAATTATCATAGCAGCAAGAATGAATACAGTTCAATCACTGCAAAGGACAAATGCAGCCCTGAGGATGCTATCATCAGGAATCCTAACCCCTGATATAGTACCACCCTCAGACCTTGCTAGATACTTAATTGACATTAATAACAAACTTAGGATTACACACCCTGGAGCACAAGTCGCAATTAATGACTTAGATTTCTATTATTCACAGAAGCTGACCTCATACACTTACTCAGCTCACCATATATATATTCATCTGGACATTATAATTCAATCTACCACCTCAACCTTCAAACTGTACCAAATGATTACATCACCCATGCCTATAGACACACAGGAGACCCCCACCAGAGGAGTCACCAAATTGCAAACCACAACTGAGTTCCTAGCAGTATCTTACGACGAATCATTATTCATCGAATTGGACTCAGCAGATATGCAGGCATGTGAAGGTACTACAGTAAAGGTATGCAGAAATGTAAATGGTAGAATCTATAAACATAGGCCTACATGCCCTGTAGCCATTTTTACTAACCAGGCTCAACAGATTAAGGAACATTGCAAGTTTACAGTTTCACCACTGCAAGCACCTACCACCCATGCTATTTCCATTTCTGAAGATGAGTATCTGGTCACTACTAATGAACCCCATTACTTTATCAACTGCCATGGTAAAACGTCTGAAACTCGAAAAGCCCAGTCCTACTCAATCATAGGTGTACCCTGTGGGTGCACGATCAGTGTAGGAGAATTTTCTCTTCCGAACACAAGGTTGCCCTGTAACTCAACCTTATCATTTCATTACATTCTCAAGACAATTAATTTACCATTCATGGCAGCACTTAACAAAATTTCTGAAACCAAACCAGATGAAAGAGAGAATCTTCCAAATTTCCCAGTAGTGAACCTTTCTAGAACCTTAGAAAAACTACAGGAAAATCCAATAATGGATGATATTACTCAACTAAATTTAGAGCCCTTTGCCAAAACAGTATTAAAAGATGCCTCCAACCTTAATAAGGAAATGGAAACGCGCTACGAGGAATCATACCTACGTCGAGTTACAGAGCATCCAATCTTCCAAAGCTTAGCACTCATCCTAGGGATATCAGGTCACATTTTTATAGTATACATACTACTCAAATTATACAGACTAGGAGGGACTGTAGCCTACCTGCCTACAGCCAAGGCATTCAGACTAGTCACCGAGCTGCCCCTACACAAATTGCTCCCAGATAAGAATCCTACCAAATTAACCCCTACAGAGGAAACCCACACCCCTTTCCTCACAATTCAGGAAACCCACACCCTGATAATTGCTATATTATTCACCCTGACCATCTACTCAGCCTACAGAATAATGAAGTACCTTAAGAAATTTGCACAGACACACTGTGGCAAGAAAAATGTGGCCAAGCGCACAAACCCCACAATATATTTTAAAATATATTGTGGAGACTCAAACTTCGCGCTACCCTTGAGGCCAATACCACATGAATTTGATGAGATTAAGTCAGCAGCTGCCCCTGCCTATAAGGATATAGTGGTTAAAACCTTCCCACTACCTAAGGCTATATTTACCTGGAATGGACCAGCAGTTATAACAACACAGAGAGGAGAATTTGCTTATCACCTCCCTCAGGTGATACACCTACCTTGGCGCACTAGGTTCAGTACTATACCAGCCCTTAAAAACAAAGGACTGTACTACTCCATGCTTCTCCAGAATGATTGTGGCACCAGCCCGGTGACCATGACAGCACTGGAAAATACAACAGATATAATTATTGACGAACAACAGGAGGAGACCGCAAGGTCAAACATGCAGACTATTGCTAATTTTCTAAACCACCAGCCCTCCCCGGTGACTGTGGAAACAGCCTAGACTGCCCACAGCCTAGGCTGCCCCCAGTCCACCACCAGGAGACAACACATCAGAGACAGTATTCAGAACTTTTCGGACAATTTGCCGGCCCTGAAAAGGGCCTTTGGGATGGCGGGTTTTTACACCCTAGGTTTCAGTCAGTCGGGATCCTACCACAGATCCTCGGGTTCAACATCAATGGGAGAGTCCGAGTCCGAGTCCGAGCCATACATATGGCCGTGATCCTGCTCCCACTCAACGAGCCGGGCCTCCAGCATCCCCAGTCCATACTCGGCAGCCGTGGATGGATCCCCGGATGCCGCAAGATCGAGGAGGGACGCCGCCAACAGATAATCCCATAGCACTCGCTCCCGCGGCCCTAAGTTATAGTCCATGGGCCAGAAACCCATATTACCCAAGGCCCTAGTCAGAAGGGCCACAGTGGCCCCCCGACGCAAGGCTGAGCCTAAGAAATAGTGGCAGGAGTAATTACAGACCATCACATCACCATGCTCAATGATCTCCTTGAAATTCCTCACTATGTACCCATAATGGATGGTCTGGTTAGACTCAACCAGGGCCCTAACTGGACTCCCCACCTCCATCACCTGGGGGACAGGCAAAGCAAAGAGAGCTTGTAGATGGGCCATGGTACTACAGCAGTGATTTCCAGAGAGGAACTGATACTCCAATACCAGCCACACACTCCTTAAATGGACACACACACACCCCCCCCCCCACCCTGAACTGTCCACTGACACCAAGCTAGGCACTGCCACAGACACATGCCAGAATCTGGCACCTAACACCTCAAGTGCCACCACTGCATGAGCACACCAGGGGGAGACTCACATCTCACTCCTGACACACCTCCACTGTCAATGAAATTATCAAAGTATTAGAAAAAAAAAATACACAGACACTTGTTGATGTATAATATGAAAATCTATGGTATTCTCACAAAGCCGATGATTAATGCGCGCATGTACGCGCAGAATTGCGAAATTGCAAATTACAAATTGTAAATTGTACAAATCTAACATTAATATACATGAATGCAGGTAGATAACTAAAACAGTTTTTGTACCCACTAGCACTTGTATACTATACCAAGGTTTACTTAAAGTAACACACTTTAGGTACCCAAGAAAATTGTTGGAAAAATGAATGAAAAAAAAAAAATTGTTGAGAAAATGGTTGACATAAAACATGTTTACTTAAGATACTCACCAAATAATCTCTTCCAGGGACACATACTCAAGAAGGCTAGGGAAAAGTCAATTAAGCAGCGGCCCACTGCCGAAATTGCCAATTAATACACCCATATAGCAAAATCAATGAGTAACTCAGAGACAAACAAGCCTATTGTACATGAAGTACTTTGTTTTTCCGGCCCTCGGAAAAATTTGTCTCAAATCCCAAAAATTGTATAGTGTAAACTAGATTGTACGTTTGTACCCAATTTGCACACTAAAATTGTAGGTTTGCACACCAGATTGTACGCTTGTACCCAATTTTGCACACTAAAATTGTATGTTTGCACACCAGATTGTACGCTCGTACCCAATTTGCACACTAAAATTGTATGTTTGCACACCAGATTGTACGCTTGTACCCAATTTCCACACTAAAATTGTATGTTTGCACACCAGATTGTACGCTTGTACCCAATTTGCACACAAAAATTGTATGTTTGCACACTAGACTGTAAGTTGTATCCAATTTACATTTGAATTGTATGTTGCACATTATACTGTATGTCTGTACCCAATTCATACACTAAGTCAGATTTTTAGAAAATCAACACTTCTATGTGTATCCAAGCTGTACGCAAAATTATATATGTACATACAGAAACTATCAATTGAACGCAAAATTATATATTGGCATACTAAAACGGCCAAATATACGCGAAAATTATATATTTGCACACTTAAATTGCCAAATGTATGCGAAAATTATATATTTGCACACTTAAATTGCCAAATGTACGCAAAAATTATATATTTGCATACTGAAATTGTCAATTGAACGCAATTACACGCGAAATTGTAAATTTGCACACTAAAATTGTCATTTATGTTCAATTTGCACGCTAAATTGAACATTGAACGCCAAAAAGGCACACTATTTGCCAAATTGTATGTTGTACATAAAAATGGAAAACTGTACCCAAAATTGATGTTACATAAGCAAATAAGCTCAGGTATGGTAAGATATAGAAACTCGGAAATGTACTTATACCCAGGAGAAAATTGTTTATACTGACAAAGCTCTACCACAAAAATTGCATTTGAAGCACTCCCCATTACTTCAAATCCTCTTACAAACAGTATATAACTCCAAAATAAGGTAAAAATTGTATAAATTGTACATTCCCTCGGCGAAATGACGGAGTTTCGCATTCTCTCGGGGGAGAGGGAGTATTCTATGATATACCATTTTATTATTCCATAAATCGTAACATATTTTGTATTAATCAAAGGATATCTATGAAATTAATACATAGGTTGGTTCTAAGAGCTATAAGAGCGCTCAAACTTTACATAAGAGCGTTCATGCCCCACTGCACACCAGCCAGGTCAGTTACAAACACTCTCTCTGACATCAAAGGCTCCGACCTAATGGTTCACTGCACAATATAATAAAAATGAGGGTCTCAGTGTGCGACCTCATGGTTCAATGCACAAATTAATAACTTGTAAGTGAATGCAACCGGCCGTCACGGGTGCCTGAGCACCGCTGACGCCGTCATGAGTGTCTGAGCACTCTAATGACTGAACAATGGGTTACATAAGCACGACGCCATAACCTTCCGGTCGCTCTAGCGTCGCTCCTGAGCGAGCTAGGTCAAATATCAAAGCATTTATGGAAAGCCCATAATTAGACGGTCAAAATGAGCCCAAGATCAAGGCGGAACTCCCATTATTAAGGAAGTTATGCCATGGAGACTGAAAGGAGCTCCGAGTTCCCTACAGACAAACCGGCGGGAGTTACGCGCCTATCCAACGGACATTATAAACTTGACATATTCAACTCCGCGCATGCGCGAAATGGCGGTTATAAACGCATATAAACGACCGAGATATGAGGGTCTGAAGTTGCAGAACTGACCAAGACAATGGGGGACACAGCGGCGCCCATGGGGGTCCTTTGTCCCCCTGTGACACTTGAAAGACTCCCCTCAAACAATTGTAGAGTTAGGCAGATGCTGCTGGCTCCAGTCAGTCTGGAGGTGCTTTTCCAAGATTTGCTACAAATAGCCTGTCTGCACCTCCAGGAGGACAGATCACCAAGAACCACTCCAGAGGTAACATCTCCAGTCATCTCCTGCTACCTGCTATACCACTGCACTATGGTGAAACTATGCTAGACAGGCATTGGTTTCCATCATTAGTGGCCAGAGGCTATCTTCCTCAAGACATACACCAGAGGGTAAAGTTATTCATTATTACATTATTCCTCTAAGCAGCAGGCCAGGAGCTAGGTGTGGGAACCCACCTAGAACTATGCTGGACATTGTATTATTATTACCTCACAGGTGGAGTGGAACTGAACATTGTACTTTATAAATTACTGTATGTTTACTGTATGTACAAATTACCTACATACTAACTACTGTATGATTGATATTTCTTACATGTTGCCTAAAGCTGAATAAACCAGGGACAACTGGAAATAACACTATTTTATATGAGCCTGATGTATTTACTCCATACACCACTAGCCATATGATATTTCTCATATGACAACTTGATCATGCCAATCACTAGTATGACACATGCAAAACCCATAACATGCTCTGTAAATTTCATCCTTTTTCATGTGAAATAAAAGAGAAGACCAAGCTTCATCTTTCAACAAGGCAATCACTTTATCTCTTGGAACAGCTTTATCTCTTTGTTTTTTCTTTATGAATTCAGAAACATAATATAAGCTGTGTCCTTCTTCTTTTGTTACATTTTTCCAGTATTCTTTATTTTCATTTTTACTTTGACACAAAATATTTAATATAATCAAAAGAAACTGGCAAATCAACTTATTTTCTTTCATTTTGGAGAATTTTCTTTTTTATCTTCTGATATTTCAATCAAAGCATCTTTTATCTCTGAGCACAAATCTAAAAATAATTTAGTATCTTTTGTTATACAATTTCCCTTAAAGTTGTGGCCTAAAGTTAAAGTGATATTTTTATTGCAAATAAGATAGTTCCTTTGAAACTGCAGTTTTATGATCGTATAAAAGCCAAGAACTTTCAAAACAATTTGATTCCCTTATCTTAAAAAAATATTTCTCAGACAACTTTAAATTTAATTTAAAAAAAAGTTCAGATATTTTAACTTTTTTTCCGTTCAAAAGAATTTCTACGCTCAGTTGAATATTCAACAACTTAACACGTATCTTAGCAAAGTTTATAAGAGAGTACTTAGAAAAAAAATTGATGCAATGCAAAGTAACAAATTGTTCTATATAATGCAAAATTTTATCCGTTTTTGGTGAATTTTAAAGAAAACTCTTTCTTGGAAACAACTATAGATCCTCGGTACTTGCTTATATTTCTACGAGAATTTCGAAAGCTTTCTATGTCTAATTTTGCACAAGGATCAGTGTTTACTATGAGGACTATATTATTCAAAATATAATATATAGACATGAATCATTTTAAATCATAATGACCTTAAAGGTTGGATGAGGCTAGTTTGCTGAGGATGCTTAGCTGGACAAGGTCAGTCTGTTGAGAATCCTCAGCTGGAAGAGGGTCGGGTAGTGAGGGTGCTCTGCCAAGTAAGATAAGCTGCACACTTCTTGTATAGCAGTAAAATCTGAAAAAATATATCTTATTTAATTGATAAGATCAAAGAAAATCTTGGAATCTGAAACATTAAAAAATTATACTTTTTTGTTCTATAAAATTTTAGCTTGTAATGTCTCATTGAAATAAAACATTTCACAGCCTTCTTTTACTCTGATCCCGGTAACTTCAATTACTGCTATCAATATCCCTACAGAAATGATTTTTTCTGAAATTACAGTGATCAATGTCTGCATGGAAATTTAAGCTGCTTGTATTAATTTGTTCACTTACCAGGAAGCTGCTCTGTAGCCGTTTAAATATGGTTCACTACTAGGATCTACTGCTTCAGCTGTCTGTATGCCGTCAAAATATGATTTGTTGAGCTAAAGGGAAACTTCCAGCTGAAGTAGCTCTGTAACAAATAAATTTTTAACTTGTAATGTCTCATGAAAATAAAATCATGCAAATGAAACATTTCACAGCCTTCTTTTACTCTGATCCCGGTAACTTCAATTACTACTATTAATAAATTTACAGAAATAATTCTCTCTGAATTACAGTAATAAGTGTCTGCTTAGAAATTTAAGCTGCTTGTGTGAATTAATTCACTCACCAAGAGGCTGCCCTATGCTATATTATCAGAAATCCAATGCTAATGCCAAATTTAAAAGCTGAAGTGAAAATTCAATGCCAATGCCGCTTTTGGAAATGCTGATAACAGAAATCTAATGCCGAATTTAATGCTGTTGCTTCAAATAAATGTCAGAACTAATGCTAAAATTCAATACTTATCCTACTTTTAAAAATGTCAAGGCCAAAAATTCAATGCCAGTGCTAAAAATAAATGTCAATTCCAAGACAGCAGGAAGATTATAGGTTGTACTTTATTATGTTAGAGGCTGAGCCCTCAACCCCTTCTAATATTTCCTTTTAATTTTGGTCTGCCCTATCTTCAAGTATCATCAGAGATTACTTTTTATCTACCTCTCTCTACAGGATTGCACACAGCAATTCGTCTGCTAGTCAGAGGGGTGTTCATTAGGCACACGCCAGCCTGATGTGGCGCACGCCAGACGCGCCTCCTCTGCAGCTGGAGTGCGAGGGCGTTCAAGTCCAGGCGTGCGCCGATTGCCGAGCATGCAGCCTAATGAATACCTCTCTGGATTCATCGACCTCACGCACCAACAGCAGAGCTTGGTGCCCGTGAAACTCAGATCATAAAAGGTCTGGACATGTCATGCAATCATATAATAAATGTATCAGTTCAACCGGCAACATCCACCTCATATTTCCAATTTCTACTGCCTCCTACAGTACTTTAACCTATTCCGCCTGACCATATGGCTTGTTTAGGTCAGATTGTTAGTACCTGATCTTATGTCCAGATGGCGCCTCTGCTCCAAAGACTTGATGCCGCAAACTTATTCAATCAGGCACCGTACCCGTTGTTTTCATAGCAGTGAACAAGTGTAGCGTCCTTTTCTAACCGATCAAGAGGATTAGCATGGAAACCTAGTCTGAAAGGGAATAAAAATATGCAAAGTGAAGCTTCATGTAAATCATTTCGATATCTATGCAGTCATTAAGGAACAAACAGGAAAAAAATAGTGAAACAATTCGTCGTAGTCAGCTGAAGCAGGAAAACAAAAGCGTCAACGTCTGGGAGCGGCGGGATTCAAACCCGCGTGCTCACCATAGACAGACGAGCGCCCTAACCCCTCGACCATCCCGTCTTATGATCGGTGCACACACTCTTTGGTATATTTAACCCTTACTTTTCAAGGCAGGCATCTGATATGAAGTCTGGTCTCGAGGAATAGTCAAGCAAAAACGTCATAGACATGAGTCAGGTTCACTGCTGAGCGAGCTCCTTATCTGTATGTTTCCTGTCTTCCTCTATGTCTATTTTACTCTGTTATCTAGCTCTAGGAATTTAATCTCACAGCAAAAACAACGTTGAACGAAAACTATCTTTCTAGGACATGCATGCTTTGCTAGATATTCTCATTTAAGATGAGAACCTTGTGGGTGTTGGCTGCTTTGTTGCATGTTTACTACATGCAAGACAACTGTCGATGCATTTTTGAAGCATCTTCTTTGACTTGTGAGCCAAAAGTGGGATGCATTCTTTCTATTCTACCTACGTATCAATCCTTTGTGACCACTGAGATATACATCAAGCAAAATAAAGGATCTACAAGGACGCTGATAGCTTACAACCAAAACGTTTTTCCTTTCTTGGCAAAATTGACAACCGAGCATGGAATATATGAATGCGACGCTGGGTATTGCAGGTAAATAAGAATTCTTTTCTTTCTATGCCTTTCAAGGCTGCTAAAGGATTTAAACTTTATACTCGTAACTGAGCATGAAATAGGCATAAAGGTCTAAAGAAGTGCTTGCTAAGGATTCATTGAAGCATCATAACAACCCTAAAAAAAATTGCATTTAATTCTAAAAGGACTGATGCTATGCTGTATAGTAACTCTAACGAACACTGAACTATAACAAAGGAGCATTAAGCATAAATACAGTGATCATCCTTAAAAGGTAAAATAAATATTTCAAAGAATTCTCTTCTTTTTTTTTGCAGAATAAAGGAGATCGTATCTACTAGATCTTATCCTACCACGTCCTATCCTACTA
This sequence comes from Acholoe squamosa, assembly GCA_949317995.1. Classification (NCBI taxonomy): domain Eukaryota; kingdom Metazoa; phylum Annelida; class Polychaeta; order Phyllodocida; family Polynoidae; genus Acholoe; species Acholoe squamosa. The sequence goes on from OX439048.1 coordinate 23,722,752, forward strand.
TGCTAACAGCAACTTCTTCCAAGCCGAGCTCAACTGTACAGTCAATTACAATTAACCAATTTAATTCAACTACTTCTTGGAAGCCTAGCTCAACTCCTCTGCCTTCTACCACTTCTTTTTGGAAACCGAGCTCAACTGTCCTGCCTCCAAGAACTACTTCATTGAAACTCACTTCCAGTACACAGTCTCCTGTGACTACTTTCTTGAAGCCTTATTCTAAAACTACACCTGTTTCTGTCTACCTGCCTCCCACTTCAATATTCTCTGAAAAATTAGGCCTACCTAGGAACGTCATTACCCCAGCTTCCATGGTCCCATCCAAAGGCTCTACCTCTACAGCTACAAGCCTGCTTGGGAACGTTATGAGTAGGTCTCAAACCAAGTCATCTAGCCTATATCCTGTGTCTCCTACCGCTCAGCCTTCTAAATCTACCACAAGGACAACACCCGTGGCCTTATCCCTTCCTGCCTTTACCTTCCCCACCAAACCAATGTCTACCAGCCAAGTAAACTTTCCTAAGATGACCAAGTAAGTGTCTTTTTCAATGTCCAAGCCAAAACTAAAACAATTATACTACGATTTTTATAATCAATAGGAATGGGATCTAAAAGGGATAACAGAACTTAACATTAAAATTTATTGTCACCATTGGATATTTAAAATAAACGTTAGCACTAAATGCTAGCATAGTAGACCTTGTATGTTCAAAACTTACAAATAAAAGTCTTTGATCTGTGTTTTTATCAAAAAATAAAATAAAAGCAAAAAAATAAACATTGTTTAGAATATTCAAGAAACATAATCATTTTATGACAGAGCTATCTCAGAAACATTTAAACAGCTAACTAAAATAAAATCTTTTTACGTTATGAGAGGCTGGTGCCCTAATGCCAATATAAAATGTCGATATATTTTCTTTAGTCCTTGCACAAAGGAAAGCTGGTACACCAATGCCAAATCCTAATGCCAATTTTAAATGCTAATGCTGAAACTGAGAAGTTAATGTCAAAAATAAAATTTCCAAAGTCCTCAAAATTTTGGAAATTAGCATTGGAGTTGGCATTTATTTCTGGCATTGGCTTTAAAATTTAGGATTAACATTGGATTTCTGGCATTACCATTTAAAAAATGATATTTAATTTCTGCATCAGCATTAGCATTTATTTGTTATATAAGGATTTAAATTTTGCATTGGATTTCTGGCATAAACATTTCAAAAAATGGCATAAGTGTTCTATTTGTCTTCAGCACTGATATTTGTTTGTAGAATTAAAATTTACATTTAGGATTTCCAAGACTGGAATTAAATTTTATCATAAGCATCGGCATTAGTTTTTAACGTTGGTATTGGTGCAACAGCTTTCCATGCTTCATATCCTCAACTAAAATGGCATTATTTTGTTTTGGGATTTCAGGAAAACACTTACCTATGAAAAAGGCTTCCAGAAGAAAATCTCTCCGCCTGATTTGAGCTTCTCTTCAACGTCAAAAATAGGCTTGAGATCTCCGCTGCCAAACCTGGACTTGAATTCCTCTCCTCCTGACTTGGGCTTAAAATCTGCTCCGCCTAACTTAAACTTTGAGACAAAATCTGCTTCGCCTAAGTTAGACACAAGTTCTAAGAGAGCTAAAACAATTGTTCCCGTCTCTCCAGGTCCTCAAGATTATATAAGTCCCTTGAGCAAAGGGGAGGAGCTCGTCTCTACCATAAGGAGTCAAACCCCCTCCTCCCCCTCTCTTAACCCTTATGTGAAAACATGGCATATTATTACAGGAGCTACTATCGGAAGTGTATTTACTGTCTTAATTATTTTGACGTGTGTGATCCTAATTCTCAAAAGAAAAAAAATAAAAGGTCAGTGATATATAGGCCTAGCCAAGCTGATCCTAACATAACAAGGGATATAGTAGAGCTTCAGCCTTTGAGAGCTTTTCATGCTTGATCTTTGTTTGTGTGTGCTATGCCTTTCAGGTTTAAAGCCATTTTAAAAACGCAAAAGACCAAATATGGTAAAGTAAATCAGCATAATATATGCATAACGTCATGGAACTTTCCAAAACATTTTTAAGACGTAGAAAGCCAAATATGGAAGCATAGCGACATTTCTAAGACGCAAAAAGCCATATATGGAAGCCTAATATATGCATGACGTCATGGAATTTTCCCAAACATTTTTAAGACGTAGAAAGTCAAATATGGAAGCACATTAATATTTCTAAGACGCAAAAAGCCATATATGGAAGCCTAATATATGCATGACGTCATGGAATTTTTCTGAAAGCATTTTCAAGAAAAACACTTGAACCATCTAAATTTCTCATGGAGGCACTAAGTCTATACTAGTTATCTTAACTATAGCCACACCCTCTATTTCGCAGTAACTTTAAAATCTGATCACTCTACCTAAACGGATTAGCTCTCTATTTCCCATAATCCTAAGCTTCCTTCTCATTATTTAGCGTCATATGTTATAACATTTCTTGCCCTCACATTTATGATATATCAAAAAGCTTATATCAAGCATTAGTTTGAGCCTACATTACGACGCAGAAAGGATCTATTATATCGTACAGATCCATCCTAAGGGAACAAAAAAAGAAAATTTATAGGTGTTCTTGTCTACTCTGTTACCCATTACCTAGTACAGAATAGCAGCAAACTTTTAACCCTTTCAGCATAGTCTCTCAACGTTTATCTCATTTTACGTTGAAATAGCATGATAACTGATGTAAGATTTAACAAACTGCTAATTGATATACGTACCTATCACTAAAACAGGAATATTTATTCTATTGTTACATGCAAGCCTGATTCTTTCATAAAAGTCAAAGCCAAGCAAACAAACCTTAATAATCCGTCCTTAAGATCCAACACATACAGGATCGTTATACTCTGAGGACAATGATTATACATTAAAATTCATTTACGGCTATATAACCCGTCACTTTCAACATCATATTGTTGACAAGAACAAAAAACAGGCTAAGACAGTCTCTATATACTTATAAGCCTCTACAAATATATGAAACAAAATTGCATGTAAGTCTAACCCTTCATAGCTTATAGTTTTTAAATAAACATTATAAACTTGCTCTTGTTGTTTTGTCCTTTGCTATATTATCCTGAGCAACAGTATAGCAAACCATAAGAAAACATGTACACCAAACAACAAGTGGTCATAAGTAAGGCATAAAAAGTAGTCACTACGCCCAAAGTTTTTACTACGTCTTAGCCATCCTACCACTACTGTAACATCTAACCATCCTTAGGGCTCTGAACCAGGAGGTCTCATATTCCTTGTTAATCTTGTCCCTTTTTTCCCCACTTTAATACCTCTGAACTAACGCTGCTGCTTCAGAGCAGCTTCACTCTATGTCTATTGAAGCATAGTTAAATAGCATGAGATCACCTCTATATGAACTAAATATACATTCCATTTTATTGTTTTATTGCCTCCTTTGATCTAAATATAAATGACATTAAAATTAAAAGTGTATCACTCTCCGACTGATATTAAATGGTACTTATCAGTACTGCCTAGGCTGGGAGAATTAGCTCACCGGCTGGGCGGCGATGTCAAGTTAAATAAAGGGACATGGTCAGCTCATAGTGTGTGAAGGGCTGGACAGGGCAGGTCAGCTTTAGGGCAGCGTCAGTAAAGCCTCAGACAGGTAAAATCGATAGGGGGACAAAGCTGTTTCTTAAAATCGACAAGGGACATGGGACCCTCCTGTCTAGAGCCCTACCAGCGAGCTGCTCAAGGGCAGGACTACCCTTCTTCATAAAATTATCATATAATTGTGCTCATATAAAAGCATTTCTACATCAATATACATGTTTCCTTGTTAAAAGAGTACAATATCCCATAGGCATTCATTTTTTTCGTCCTCCTTAGATGCTAATTTAGAGCAGCATGATATACCCATTCTACTGCCTAAGGGCATTGAGCCAGCAGTTAAGCCTCAAATAACATTTTTTAGCATTAGTAGTTAAAGGGTTAAAATATACAATACAAAAAAAAAACTTCCACCCTAATTCAACTACGCAATAGCATGAAAAATTCCATGCTATTTAAACTGCGCAATACAATGGAAATTTCCGTTCTATTCAAACTACGCAATAACAATGGAATTTTCCACCTTTTTCACCAGAGATAAAAAGGCAAGCTATAAATAACTATTCAAACCTAACTGCGCAATAACTATGGAATTTTCCATCTTTTTATCCAAAACTGCAGGGATTGGCTGATATTAGCTCCACCCTTTCATTTAAAAAGCCTAACTGCACAATAACAATGGAATTTTCCACCTTTTTCACCAGAAATAAAAAGGCAAGCAATAAATAACTGTTCAAACCTAACTGCGCAATAACTATGGAATTTTTCATCTTTTTATCCAGAGCTACAGGGATTGGCTAATTCTAGCTCCACCCTTTTCTTTTAAAAAGCCTAATTGCGCAAAAACTATGGAATTTTCCACCTTTTTATCCAGAGCTTCAGGGATTGGCTGAAATAGGCTCCTCCCTATTTCATAAAAAATGCTTCTGCCTTTTAAATACTCAAACTAAATGGGAAAATAACAAAGAACTAGAAGAATGGGGAAGGCTTACTCCATGCAAGATATTTTATTTCTATTTGCTCACATTTTGAGCATTAAACTCCCTGACTTTAATATGGTAAGTATTCCAACAGGATTTAAAAGAAGGAAACAAAATTCATATTCTTTGTGTGATTGCTTAGATGGGAAACGTGATAAATGTGGAAAGATATCAACAAGAAACTACTGGACAGGGCAAAGCTATATCAAAATGTGTCCTTACCACAATTCTGTGTGTCATTATTCACATGAAATGTACAAAGAAGCCAGCCGTAAAAGTTGTATTTTCAAACAGCAGCCCTCAAAAAAGTCATTGTACATAGCAATAGAAAGTGCTTTGCGTATTTTTCAGGCTATTTTTTTATTCAATTGCAAAATAGACAAAGGGCACAGCTTCTATCTAGCTCAATTGCTAAGTCAAATAATAAGTGAAAATGAAATGCTGATATGCTTTAAATCCAAAGAAATCACAAAATTAACTAATAAATAGACGTACGACAACTCCAATCTAGTTTGGGCGAATATTTTATTGGACCTGGCCAATAAACATACATAACCAGGCCTAAGTAACACAAGAAGAAAGAAAAAAAATCTCCAATGTGAGACCGGTGGTCCTTCCTGGGGCTAGGCAATATGGCCGACTACAAGGCCACCAGTGAAGGAACCTGTTACATAACAGCTGAATGGAAGTGGTGCCATCTGGTAATACATTGGGAACTGCTACTGCCCATTTATCACCACTTATATGCGCGCATATAAGTAGCTTATAAATAGACGTACGACAACTCCAATCTAGTTTGGGCGAATATTTTATTGGACCTGGCCAATAAACATACATAACCAGGCCAACACGCCAAACAGAATGGAGAAAAAAAAAACAAAAACAAAAAAAAACATACATAACCAGATTTTACACGAATAAGGCGCTAACCATACGCCGATCAAGATCGATACGAGCTTGTTTGGATTTTGTCAAATAATGCAACACACTCAATGATTTCCAATCACCAATGTTTTTGATGTCCAATAGACTGAAACCTGCATCTGCCAAGGCCGATGCACCTCCTCTTCGTAACGAGTGTGAAGACAACTTATCGATGCCTGACTTGGCACACAACTTGTGCAATTTGCCTAAGTACCATGAGTAACTGCCACGACACCATTGGCCATTTTTCATGTACGACACTACTTGTGAGTCACTGGATGGGTAGTTCACCATAGATAACAGCAAGGTCAGGTAATAATGAAGGCAGAAGATAGAGTCATTGATGAATGTGAAGGGTATGAACAAGACCCGCTCCTTAAATGAAATAGTCTTTGTACGGCGAAGTCTGACGGAGACCCCCCAGACTTCCCAGGTCAAATCTGACAAGCAGACTGCCAGTCCTTGTTCAACCAAATTGGACTTACGTAACAAGCCCCTGAAGCACATGATAACAGTGATCCAAAATGCCACATCTTCAGAACATGACATATCCAATAGTTTATAAATACGCTTTAAGTCCTGCACTGACGCTGGTCGCGCCTGGTCCACATGATCACCTAGGGTCCTTCGAATACCTCTCATAGTGATGTAGAGTTCAAATGTATTAGGGTTGACATGTGAATAACCTAGGACCTTGTGCAACACCCAAAGTCCTCCTAGGTACTGTTTAATAGAGCTGTAGCGCAGTCTCTCAGCCAAGTGTGTAACATATAACAACACAACTTCTATACTAGCGGGGAATGGAACAAGCACACCATATAATATGCAAAATTCCAAATAAGAGTTCCATTGGCTCTTCCTAGTACGCTCCGTGGCTCCAGCCATCCACTGTGACTGGTAGTTCCGTAGTTTGTGAGTCAAGACATCCCCTGCAGCAGAAGTCATTTATCAGAAATGAAGGCAATCCTTTTGCACACCTTTTATCCGTACAGCGCGACAAAAAGTCAGGAACAATATTGTCTTTAGATTTAACGCGAGTAGCAACAATATGAAAATTATGTACAACTGATAACCAAAATAATTCTCTTATCCACCACATACAGCGAACACTCCGCGATCTGCCAGTATTTATCATGCGTTGGACTTGGGTATTGTCAGTTCTGACTACAACTTTTGTATCCGACCAATCATTTCCCCAACGTTGCGCTGCGGCAACCACTGGCCAGACTTCCAGTAGGTTAATGTCAGCTGTCTCATCATATTCACAAGGGGGTTCAACAGTATGATGTAAGGGAAAGCGATTATACAACTGATTGTAGGCAGGTAATTTCCATGCACCTACTAACCAATCACCATTATAACATGAGCCAAAACCAGTAAGTGATGAGTCAGTGTCTACGATAGGATGATAATCAAAGGTACGTAGGATTTTGGCAGAACCATTGAATACATAACTGAACCTTTTCCACCAGCGGATGTCATCCATAAACCAATCAGGTAGTTTGACCACCGTGACACTGTTGGCCATGTATTTGAGTAGGTTAATGACTCTACGTGCAAATGTTTTGCCTCCCCGAATAACTCTACTAGCGTGTGCCAAATGACCACACAGTTCTTGTAATTCTTATTTGGTAGCAACAGTTTTACCCAAGAACTTGTCGATCAGTACCAATAAGTTGTCTAACTTTTGTGGGGGTAAGCTGATTTCCATTTTCACTGTGTCAATTACCAGACCCAAATACTGGACTTTGGTAGCAGGGGTTAAGATTTTTTTCCATGCAATATGGAAACCGAGACGTCAGAGCAGATCTACCAATATCGCCTGGCGCCTCGCACACTCCTCGTAGCTGTCAGCCACAATGACAAAGTCATCCAGGTAACCGAAAACATTGAAAATACCTCTACGATTCATACACCAGATGACAAACTCGGTTAGTTGAGTAAAGATAAATGGTGCACATCTAAGACCAAACGATAAGGCTTGATCTTCAAAATATTCTGGTGCACCGTCCAGACTCCACACAAAACCTTGCTTGGAACGATCGTCCGGATGAACAGCCACACTGCGATAAGCAGATTGGATGTCCAATACACATAAAAACGAGCCCTCATGTATGACATCAGTAACACTATCTACTTGAGTATAATGAAACGGTTGGCAAGTTGTGTACATAAAGTCATTGATACTTTTAAGATTATCATCGGGATCACCACGGCTGCAATCTGTTATGGGTCTTAAGCTGCCGTCTGGTTTTGAAATAGCCCCCAGTGAATGTACACACTGGGGTCTACTAAGAACCCTTTTGACTTTACCATCAATTAACTCCTTCCTTACCAGATCGTCCATTTGGCATTTTACACCTTCTTTGATTATGGAATGGTAATTTTTTTGAAAATAAGAACCATTATAATCCACATCAACGATTTTGAATCCGTTACGAACACCGTCTAGGATATAAGCATAGTTACCATCAACTTCCTCAAACCCCATGCATTCATCAAAGAAGGCGTGTGGGTTGAGTTGGAGGCACATGCCATCTAAGACATGAACGGAATCACAATCCAAAGGACAAGGTCTAAACCATTCAACACCATCGACAATTCTGGAAGTGTAGATAGTAGGAGTTAATATAATGTCTTCCGTCTTTGGTAATAAATCTGAAGAAGTGACATGATTTGAACCACAAGGAATTACGAATTTGTTGACATCCCATAATAAACTATATTCAAGTTCACTGGTATTGTCAGAATCGGAAGATTTTATAATTCCACAATCTATGCCAGACTCCTCGGAGTCACTGACCCCTGAATCAGAATCCACTAAGGCCTGATATCAATCATTTGATTTTTTCACAGTGCACTTTAGTTTTGTGTGATTACCCCCACAAGAGCGACATACATGTGGGTGAGGGCAATCTTTGGCGTTACAACCATTATCACCGTTAAATGCATAGCAACAGTGAATTTCATCTGACTTTTTCTTTTTGTTCTTTTTCCTCTTACTACTCGATCCCGCAACAGTACCATCACCACTTTGAGATGATGGAGGCTGGATACCAAGAACATTACATAAGTGCTCGGCACTAAGATTCTCAAGACCAACACTGTTTGAGAAGATGTCGTGATCGAAGTAGCAGAATGTGTGTTCACCAAACGATTCTCCCCTTTCACGCATCGCAAGATCATACTGAATGAGAGCATCCTCATTGTAGAATGCTTTCTTGTCAGTTAGGAATTTAACATGTTTTCCATAGTTTTTACATGGGAAGTTTCTAGCCAACATGCTATTCAAGAGACCCATGCTAGCAGAAATAACATCATTCAAGGCGGGTTTTTTTACTTTATCATGCGGCATGTGCTGTTCAATGTCATAGGTCACAAACTTACTGCCACTGGCATTGTTTGGTGAAAATATCACCATTGGGGCGCCTTGAGCCTGATGTTGTAGTTGTTGGTTAGGATACCATGCTGTTGGGTTATGTAGAATTTGAGGTTGCACAGACTGAACACCAGGAGCCTGGAACAGGGTTTGTTGATTAGGTAGAATTCCTGCAGCCTGGTACTGTTGTTGTGGGTTAGGAATAATGCCAAACTGATATGAAGCCTGCTGCTGATGGGATGGTGGGACTGGAATCCCATACATATGAGAAGTAGTCGGGTTACCATATACCATAGGTGTAGGTGGGAACTTTAGCCTGCCATCTGGTGCCCTAAATTGACCCACACCAGGCCAACTGACAGTCTGACTAACAGGTGTGACAGGTGGGGAATAAGGTGTGCCATCTCTGTAGAACAGCTGAGGAACAGTGTTTCCCATGGAAGGTTGGGATGGAAACAAACCCTGAGTAGCATTAGGACTACCAGAACTGTCAATACCACCAGAAATGCCTGAAGCATTGTTTTTAGGAGCTACACCACCACTTCTCCATTGTTTCCACAGTAGGAACTCCTGATAATCATTGTCTAATTCACCATGGGAATGTCTTTGACCCACTGGATAGTCAGGTTGATTGTCTCTGGGGACCGGGTAAAGGTGGCTTGTTATCGCGGGTGAGCGACTTGTTTACTTGGGTATTCCCCTCTACTGGAGGCAATTTTTTACACAAGTTGGGTAAATCAAACATACCTGAGGTGGTTTCAAGGCCGGATTGGCCTGCGGAGGGTCCAATAACCCTAGAATTAGGCCCTAAAACATTGTTTGCGGCCGAAAACCGGCTTTCCGGAAGTACAGGGCGGCCATTTTGGACTCCGCAGTTAAGGTTAGAGCTGGCTTGTGATTGGCCCGTTTGGAAGCCTGGTGTGTTCGAGCCACCACTTTTGTTCCTTACCGTATCCAACTCTGAAGGATTCCAACACGTAGCACTAGCAGTAAGAGAAGAAGTTTGGGCCTCGAACGTACCCATGGCGTTCGAGCCACCACTTTCGTTCCTTACCGCATCCAACTCTGAAGGATTCCAACATGTAGCGCTAGCAGTAAGAGAAGAAGTTTCGGCCTCGAACGCACCCATGGCACCTCGCCAAGCACGTACGCCCTCGTTCAATTGGCGAAGAGATCTGTTATTTTCAGCCCTTAGGCCGGCCAACTCTAGTTCCAACTCTTTGCGTTTACACATTTCATCAATTTTTGATTTCCTGGCCCTTTCAAGTTCAATCTGATGCAATAAATCATTTTGTGTAGAATCCTCCCCAAGGCTGCTAAGCTCACCATGTTGACCGTCCTTCCCCTGGGGCGGCCGGTCGCTCTGCCTGGCCTCCGTGGCCTCCTGCTCGTCACGCTCGGCTGAATCTGCGGAACCAGGTAATTCTTCCGAATCCTCCGGAGAATAACGTTTCCCTGGATTGGTCACCCCACAATTCGGGCACTTGGCCGCGTTACCATGGTAGGAAGTATCACAGGCCACGCATTTAGTCATGATGACTGGGAATTTGAAAGAAAAAAATCTCCAATGTGAGACCGGTGGTCCTTCCTGGGGCTAGGCAATATGGCCGACTACAAGGCCACCAGTGAAGGAACCTGTTACATAACAGCTGAATGGAAGTGGTGACATCTGGTAATACATTGGGAACTGCTACTGCCCATTTATCACCACTTATATGCGCGCATATAAGTAGCTTAAAAGAAATCATTTTCCAAAAAAAATTTCATTTTTTTCTTAACTCAAATGTTTGTAAAAGTGACCTATTTTTCTCACAAAAAGAAATGTGTAGGAAATTCATACTACATCAGAGATTTAGACTTTACAATGCTCGTAATAAAAAATATAGAAAAAAAGGGTTAAACCAAGCAATTAAGAATTTTTCCTTCTTTCAGATCATCAGAAACACCATAGAAAATGAAAGCCTTCTCCAACTTCATTTAAAATAACTACAAAAGCAATGTGTTTGCCTGTCTCTACATATAAAGCATGTAGGTATATATACATTCAAATAGGGAAGCTGTATTTTTATGCTTGATCCAGATCTGGTAAAAAATCTGCTTCTCAAATAACTAGGCTTCATGTTATCACTTGATCCAGATCGGGTGAAAACAAAAGCTAAAACAAGGCTTTCAATATCTTCATTTTATTCGACGTAGGTTAGGTAAAATGAAATATACAAAATAAGCCATTCATATATATCTATATATCTACTTAGCTCATAGAGAGATAGGAGTCATTGTTTTTTATTCCAAAATTTTCACTTTAGGCCTTTATTTTTTCGAAATTAAGTCAGTCATGTAGATCTACCTCCGCGTGGTGACTGATGGATGTATATTTATGCATACTAAATATGTGTAAAAATATAATGAAAGATCTACTTGTTGGTTAAAAATTAAACAGCATGCTATAGTTAACCTATAACAGCATGCTATAGTTAACCTAGCACAAATTCTGTTTAAGCTGCTCACTGTGTCTATACATAAACAGCAAACTATAGCTAGCCTTTTACAGTGAACAGCTAAAACTCTGTATAAGCTGCTCACTGCAACTATATAGCGAGCACTTCATTTTGATACATGTATGGCCACAACCCATATCTAAAAAGTCAAGAGAGTTATATAAACCGATCAACCTTGAGTAAAAGCTCTACCCATCTCTCTCTTAGGCTTTACCTGACTCTCTTAGTCTTTGCGGGTCTCCCTCTCAAGCTTTGCCCTTAGGGGAAACAGCCTCCTCAGTGTATATCAATATTTAATATAATTCACATTTTAGATTGTAACATGTACTTTTCCCTTTTGCTCATGGCTTTATTATAAGCTGCTCTAAACAAGTAGTATAGTAAATGGTCTTCTCTGGATATTATCCAGAGAAGACCACCATATTTGGATTATCCAGAGAAGACCGGTGTTTATAGATATTTTTAATTTATCTATAAAAGAGGTCGTTTATAGATATTTTTGATTTATCCAGAGAAGACCGGTGTTTATAGATATTTTTAATTTATCTATAAAAGAGGTCGTTTATAGATATTTTTGATTTATCCAGAGAAGACCGGTGTTTATAGATATTTTTAATTTATCTATAAAAGAGGTCGTTTATAGATATTTTTAATTTATCCAGAGAAGACCGGTGTTTATAGATATTTTTAATTTATCTATAAAAGAGGTCGTTTATAGATATTTTTAGATTATTTTACAAATAGTAATTATATCACTTTAGGTTTTAAATACAAAAGAGGTCAAGTGGTGCTCATGTCACAAGGTTACTCTTAGCTGTGCATGTCACAAGGTTCTCAGCTGAGCTTTTGGTACAGAGGAAAGCACTGAGAGACCACTAGGATTAGAGAGGATTGAAGAAGGATTGAAGGAGGATTGAAGAAGGATTGAAGGAGAAGGATTGTGGGCTGAAGGAGGATTGAAGGAGAAGGATTGTGGAAGGATTCAGGGACACAATAGTGGAAGCATCACCCGTTCACGCTTCAACCAACCATGAGAGCATCAGCCGTTGTAAGTCGACAAGGTCGCAAGTACAGTCGTGATTTTGTTCACACTGGAGCTACACAGCGTGGAGGCTTGTGACATGAGGGCCGGACCTCTCCATTTAACCCTAGACAATGCCTTCCTTATATACTCCACTTCAGCGGTGAAATCATATATGTGGTGTTACACTTTTAAATCTATGAACAAATAAACATTCAGTTTAAGAGGAAACAGATTGAGTGATTTAGGGATAGAGTTTTTTCTTGTCTATTTTTTGATATATTTCATTGATATCAGCAAAGAATATTTGCAGAGTTATAAGAGGAATTCACAGCGGTAGTTTACAATTGAAACGTTAGGTTTTCATTCAAAACGCGGATTTTTTGTTCCCCTCTACCGAGAATAATATGAACTATATTTGGTATGATGTAGGTTATATGGAACTAAATTATCACATGTATAAAGCTCTTTTTCTTTGTATTTTCTTTATCAGTTTCAAAGATTCATGTATAGAGCTCCTTCTTTTTATTGTTTAATGTATTTCACTGATATCAGGGAAGAATATTCGCTGATAGCTTACAATTATGACGTTAGATTTTATCATGTTTTGAACGCAGAACGCATTCTTGCTTTCCCTCTACCGAGAATAATATGAACAATATTTGTCCTGTTCCAGGTTACGTGGAACTAAATAATTTATGTAAACAGCTTTTCCCATCTCTTTGTTATTTAGCTTTATGTTAAATGACGAATTTAGGATAAGATCATGTCTCAGGTTATTTTTCCATGTCCTTGTTACTAGATTCCTTGTTATAATGTAGACAGACATGTAGACAAGATTCGATTAGTTCTTATGAATGCCTTCAGATGGGAGAGCAATAGGTGTTAGGTGTTGCATTAATCATAACGGTTCCATTTATGTTTCTCATGTGAAGCTCCATACTGACTATGTCACTGAGTCTTTCGGTTCCAAGCCTGCTGTGTGTGTGTGTTAGTATGTTTATATGAGTAGGAGAGGAGCGGCATGAGTTACTCTTTTGACTTTTTACACATAGATTTAGTCCATACACGCAACAAAATGATCTGTTTGAGTTGCTCTTTACAGTGAACAGTTTTAGTGTGCAGTTTATATTTAATTACTGTAAGCAAATCAGTGAGTTATTTAGTGAGTCAGTTAGTGAGTCATTTAGTGAGCCTGTAGTTGCACTGAGCAGCTTATAAAGAGTCTCAGCTGCTCTCTGTTTAAGGCTCGCAATAGTGAGCTGTTTGATGTTTATGTATAGTCACAGTGAGCGGCTTATTCAGAGTTTGAGCTGCTCTCTGTAATAGGCAAGGTATAGTAAGTTGCTCAATTTTTAATCAGAAGTAGATCTTTCGTTATATATTTACACATATTTTGTATGTATAAATATACATCCATCAGTCACCACGTGAAGGTAGATCTACATGACTGATTTAATTTTGAAAAAATAAAGGCCTAAAGTGAAAATTTTGGAACATAAACAATGTTTCCTATCTCTTTATGAGCTAAGTAGATATATATGAATGGCTTATATTGTATATTTCATTTATCTGACCTACGTCGAATAAAATGAAGATATTGAAAGCTTTGTTTTAGCTTTTGTTTTCACTCGATCTGGATCAAGTGATAACATGAAGCTTAATTATTTAAGAAGCAGATTTTCAACCAGATCTGAATCAAGCATAAAAATACAGCTTCCTTATTTGAATATATATATATATATATATATATATATATATATATATATATATATATATATACCTACATGCTTTACATGTAGAGACAGGCAAATACATTGCTTTTGTAGATATTTTAATTAAAGATGGAGAAGGCTCTTATTTTAAATGAAGATGGAGAAGGCTCTCATTTTCTATAGTGTTTCTGATGATTTGAAAGAAGGAAAAATTCGTGATTGCTTGAGTTAGCCCTTTTTGTTCTATGTTTTTTATTATAAGCATAGTGAAATCTAAATCTTTTACGTAGAATGAATTCCCTACATATTTTTTTTTGTGAGAAAAATATGATCCTTTCATGAACATTTGAGCCAAGAAAAAAATGAAGTCTTCTTTCGTGAAAGCTTTTCTTGTAGTTGTTGATTTTGCGACATTTTTTGATTTGAAGCAAGCTAACATTTCATTTTCATTTATTATTTGACTTAGTAACTTAGCCAAATAAAAGCTGTGTCCTTTATCTATTTTGCAGTTGAACAAAAAGATAGCCTGAAATATACGCAAAGCACTTTCTATAGCTATGTACAATGACTTTTTTGAAGGCTGTTGCCTGAAAATATAACTTTTATAGTTAGCCTCTTTGTACACTTTATGTGAACAGTAACACATAAAACTGTAGAATGGACACATATTGATACAGCTTTGCCCTGTCCAGTAACTTTTTATAGATGGCTTTCCACATTTATCACGTTTTCCATCTAAACAATCACACAATGAAAATAAATTTTGTTTCCTTCTTTTAAATCTAGTAGGAACACTTACCTTAAAGGGTGGCAATTTAACCCTCAGAATGTAAGCAAACAGGAATAAAATATCCTGCATGGAGTAAGCCTTCCCCACTGTTTTGATCCTTGATCACTTTCCTTTTCAGTTCGAGTATTTAAAGGGCAGAGGCATTTTTTTATGAAATAGGGAGGGGCTACGTGAACAGGGAGGAGCCTATTTTAACCAATTCCTTTAATCATAGTTAAAAAGGTGGAAAATTCCACTGTTATTGCGCAGTTTGGTTTGTGCAAGGCATGGCATAAACATTTTTTGCCTGTTTTTTAACCCTTTAAGGGCAGAGCAAAAATTGTTGCCCTGGCCATGTAGACGACCTCTGAAAAAAGTATAGTTCCTAGAGGACGAGCCTATTTTTAATTCCTATACTAATCCTATATAGCTGGCATTGACTATAGTCGACGCTAGACCTGTTATGGTGTCGACTGTAGTCAATGCTAGGCCTACCATGGTGTCGACTATAGTTGATGCTAGCCCTCAATGGGTTAAAAGTACTTAAAAAGATGGATAATTCCATTGCTATTGCGCAGTTAGGTTTGCAAGGCTTTGTAGAGACATTTTTTGCCTGTTTTTTAAATGTACTTAAAAAGATGGAAAATTCCATTGCTATTGCGCAGTTAGGTTTGCAAGGCTTTGTAGAGATATTTTTTGCCTGTTTTTTAAATGTACTTAAAAAGATGGAAAATTCCATTGTTATTGCGCAGTTAGGTTTGTAGAGATATATTTTGCCTGTTTTTTTAAATGTACTTTAAAAATCCTTTATACATGCTAGTACTACGAGACCTTGAAAATTTGACTTTTTTTTTGCAGATATTAACTGGATTTCAAAGTCGTTAGATAATTAAAGCATACGACAATAGATATGTATAGGAAAGTGTCAGCCAAAATCTGGTTGGATTTTGTATATGTTGGATGATTAATTGGATAATTCTTGTTATATGAGGGAGGCAGCTGTTTGAAACCTGTTATTTGTGTCACTTATTAAGGTACCAGTCTTAGGGGTAAAAAATGGCAGCTATATAATTGGTGAGACGTAGAAGAGATCATGGATGTAGTTACAGTTTTTTATGCTGACTTTTTGTTTGCTTCACACGGTAACTTGAGGGCTTTCGGTTCTGTTGCTCATAAATATCGAGCAATGGATAAAATGACGAGGACAAGTTTTTGAAATTTTTATTTATTTGTATCTTTAAGCCATTCTTAGCTCACAAGGAGGGAGATAACTATTGTTTGTTTAGTGCTAGACCGTAAAAAAAGCGTAGGTGATATGTAACCTCAGGTTTAGTGTGAGCGTTAGGTATAAAAAAGTATTGAAGTATATCAGCGTGGTATTATATGCGAAGCTTCAACAGACTGCTATGCTAGGATAATATGTAATTTTGCCTTATATACTTAAGGAAGCTTATGATTATGATACTAGCTTCCCTTATCTAAATCAGCGATGTTATTTTTGAGACTTACAGGGTTAGGTATAAGATATGACATATAAAGGGTAAAAAGTTCGCAGCTGTTTTGGATTAGGTTATGGTAACATTCCTATCAGCAATGAAGCGTTGTTAGCGTTAGGCCATGCTTGGATAATATAAGCCAATATTGGTTTAATATAAGCTGGCATTGGCTCAATGTTTTTATGTAACCTGGGATATTGCTGACATTGATGTACACAAACTTTTTTCAGATATCACTTAATAAGTTGAATATAAGAAAATTCTGTGACGTAATGCATATATGATGTTCAGTAGAATAACTGTTTTGCCTCCATGTTTGGCTTTATACGTCTTAAAATTGCCTTTCAAAAGATTCCATGACGTAATGCATATATTATGTTCAGTAGAATATCTGTTTTGCCTCCATGTTTGGCTTTATACGTCTTAAAATGGCCTTTCAAAAGATTCCATGACGTAATGCATTTATTATGTTCAGTAGAATAATTGTTCTGCCTCCATGTTTGGCTTTATACGTCTTAAAATGACCTTTCAAAAGATTCCATGACGTAATGCATTTATTATGTTCAGTAGAATAACTGTTCTGCCTCCATGTTTGGCTTTATACGTCTTAAAATTGTCTATCAAAAAGATTCCATGACGTAATGCATACATTATGTTCAGTAGAATTACTGTTTTGCTTCCATGTTTGGCTTTATGCGTCTTAAAATTGCCTTTCAAAAGATTCCATGACGTAATGCATATATTATGTTCAGTAGAATCAAAGTTATGCTTCCATATTTGGCTTTATGCGTCTTAAAATTGTGTTTCAGGAAAGTTCCATGCTATATATGGATTTCTACGTCTTACAATTGTGTTTTTTAGAGGAAGGGAATATATTATGTAGATTTATCCTACTATATTTGGTCTTTTACGTCTTTGCTTTGGATGTCAGAGGTTTTTGATTTAGTTTTAGATCTTTAAGAGCATAGCAGAAGAAAATGGAAATAAAGCTTAAAGGGACTTTAAAGGTTGAAGCTCTACCATATCCCTTGCTGTGCAGGGATTTCCTTGGCTAGGTCTATATATAGGTGATCTATGACGTTTTTTTCTTTTAAGGATCATGATAACACATATTAATATAATAAAAGTGGTTAACACAGTCCCAAGCGTAGCTCCTAGGATAATTTGCCATGTTATCACATGAGTGTTAAGCGTAGTGGAGGATGGGGTAGGATTCTCAGTGGGAGTGATGAGCTCCTCCCCTTTGCTCAAGGGACTCATATATAAGACTCGAGGACCCAGAGAGATCGTAGATATTGTTTCTGCTCTCTCAGAAATTGTGTTCAAGTAAGGTGAAACAGTTTTTGGTTCTAAGTTCAAGTCAACCAAAGGAGTTTTCAAGTTAGCTTCCAAGTCAGGAGGAGTCAAGTCCAAGTTTGATGCCGTGGATCTCAAGCCTATTTTCGACGTTGAAGTTAAATCCGAATTAGGCTGGGAGATTTTCTTCTTGAAATCTTTCTCAGAGGTAAGTCCTTTTCTGAAATCCCTTAAACAAATTAATCCTATATTAGTTCAGGATATGAAGCAAGATTTTGCTTTATTTTCTCTCAGCTGTGAGTAAATATCTTTTATTTAAGATAAATTAAATGTATCTGAGATAACTTTAAAATCTGAATTAGATTTATGATATTTATGGTTTAAAAGTGGCATTTATATTGAATTTAAGCCATAGCTTTAATACTAACTTGTTTTTTCCTGAGAAGAAACCTTTGGTTGTAGATATTTTATTAGGGAAGGTAAAAGAAGGAAGCGATACAACAGTTGGAGTTGCCCTTGGAGTGAATTTAGCTTGAATAGTTGAAACGGTAGACTTAGAAGGCAGAGAAGTAGGAAACACAACGTATTGGTTAGTTGATTTCTCTTGAGATCCAGTCATAACGTCCTCAAACAGGCTTGACGCTGCAGAGGAAGGACCTTTAGACGGAATGGCAGAAGGCTGTGCTATGACGTCCTTAGGCAATGTTTCAGAGAACGATGAAATGGTAGGAAGATACACAGGAACAGTTTTTGAATAAGAAGTTGCATCAGGTGCCTTACTTGATTTAACTTTTAAGGAAGCCATTGTTAAAGGCAGCGTTTTTAAGGTACTTTTCAAAGGGGTAGAGGTTGGAGATGAAATAGTAGAGCTTGATGTCCAAGAAGTAGAGCTTAGAGGCAAGGCTGATGAGCTTGTTTTCCTAGAAGTGGTTGTTTGAGGAAAGTTAGTTGAGCCAGGCTTCAAGGAAGAAGTAGGATCCATTTTGTTATTTTTCACAGAGAGCATAGTCGAGCTTAGCTCTGAAGAAATAGACGTTAGCGTGGTTGGATAGGACGTGGTAGGATATGACGTAGTAGACATAACATCCTTTATTCTGAAAAGATAAGAAAGAAAATATTTTATTTGGTGTTATTTTCATGCAGGCTTTTTCTTTGGAAGAGGAAAAGGGTATACATTTATTTTTGAAATATATGTTTTTCAGATTTACATGGAACTAAGAATTTTATTTACCTGCAGAAACCAGCGTCACATTCGTATATTCCATGCTCAGTAGTCAATTTCTCCAGAAAAGGAAAAACATTTTCGTCGTAAGGAATAAATATCCTTGTAGATTTTTCGTTTCCTTTGATCTGTATCTCAGAGGTGACAAAAGATTCATACGTAGGTGGAAGAGAGAAAATGCATTCCACGTTTGGCTCACAAGACAAAGAAAATCTTGTGAAATTACATTGACAGTTGAATTGCATAGTTTGCATGTAGCAAACAGGCAATAAAGCTGCTAGTACCCACCAGGATTTCATCTTGAATGTGAGCGTTAAGCTAAGGATGCACGCCCTAGAAAGATACCATTTAGTTAGAGACTTTTTTGCAGCTATTTTAAATTCCAGTGTCTAGATAAGAAAGTAGAACAGGCGCTGAGTAGGATGGTAGAGACGGCAGGCTTTTATACTCTTGTTAGATGTATCCTGTGAGATAAATATACTCTAAAATGTCAGCCAGGAAGACCAGTCAAAATGGCCGAGCGGTTAAGGCGCTCGGCTTGCTATGACAAGAACGCGGGTTCGAATCCTGACGGCCTCCTTTATATTGTTTCGACGTTTTCTGTGTTATGCTACAGGAAATGAAATACTTTTGTTTTCTACAGCTTAACTCTCAGGCTTTTCATTTGGAGAGGCAAAATTTGTTAGGTCAGTAGACACATGTTTTTAATTTGACGTAATACATGTTATTCAAAGACAGAGTTAACTAAACGTGCAGTGAAAGCAGCTGAAATCTAGTTAGTTGTTCTTTTACCGCTTGTGTTAGCCCTCTTGTGTTTAGGTTAAGAACTAAGACGACTTTTGTTTAAGGTTGAACCATCTAAGCTTTTGTTACGGTACACCTCCTTCTTTTCCGCCGTCTAGTGTTATATGGCGAACATTGATATCAGTAATGTTAGAGAGAATTATTTCTGTAGGGACATTGATAGAAGTAAATGAAATTACGAGGATCAAAGAAAAGGATAGCTGTGACATGTTTTATTTTTTTAGATGTTATGAGTTAGAACCTTTATTTATTTTAGGGCTATTTCAGCTGACTACACTGCATGAGCAGGACACCATACTTGGCTTGCTATTTTTATCGACAATTTCGTTTAAGGTGTTGCTTTATGTTTCATGCAAACATTGATCACTGTAATACTTGAGAAAATCATTTCTGTGAAGACATTAATAGCAGTTGTTGATATTACGGGGATCACAGCAAAGGAAGGTTGTGAAAGTATTTGTTTCCATGATTTCATTTTTGTGAGAGGTCATAAGTCTAAACTTTTATTCATTTCAGGGATTCTTGGCTGAGAGTTTTGCTGATAAACCATAGCATCGCGTTCACAGTGCAAACAACAGAAGTGGCAAAATACACAGCACAGAGTTGCTTCCTGGTGAGTTAAATTAGAACTTACACAAGCAGCTTGATGTTTAATGCGAACTACTGATCACTGTATTTCTGGAGGAAATCATTTTTGCGAAGACATTGGTAGGGCTTATTGGCTGAGAGTTTTGAAGAAACTGTAAGTTATAGTTTTGAGAAAATCATTTTTGTGAAGACATTGATAGCAGTTGTTGATATTACGGGGATCACAGCAAAGGAAGGTTGTGAAAGTATTTGTTTCCATGATTTCATTTTTGTGAGAGGTCATAAGTCTAAACTTTTATTCATTTCAGGGATTCTTGGCTGAGAGTTTTGCTGATAAACCATAGCATCGCGTTCACAGTGCAAACAACAGAAGTGGCAAAATACACAGCACAGAGTTGCTTCCTGGTGAGTTAAATTAGAACTTACACAAGCAGCTTGATGTTTAATGCGAACTACTGATCACTGTATTCCTGGAGGAAATCATTTTTGCGAAGACATTGGTAGGGCTTATTGGCTGAGAGTTTTGCAGAAACTGTAAGTTATAGTTTTGAGAAAATCATTTTTGTGAAGACATTGATAGCAGTTGTTGATATTACGGGGATCACAGCAAAGGAAGGTTGTGAAAGTATTTGTTTCCATGATTTCATTTTTGTGAGAGGTCATAAGTCTAAACTTTTATTCATTTCAGGGATTCTTGGCTGAGAGTTTTGCTGATAAACCATAGCATCGCGTTCACAGTGCAAACAACAGAAGTGGCAAAATACACAGCACAGAGTTGCTTCCTGGTGAGTTAAATTAGAACTTACACAAGCAGCTTGATGTTTAATGTGAACTACTGATCACTGTATTCCTGGAGGAAATCATTTTTGCGAAGACATTGGTAGGGCTTATTGGCTGAGAGTTTTGCAGAAACTGTAAGTTATAGTTTTGAGAAAATCATTTTTGTGAAGACATTGATAGCAGTTGTTGATATTACGGGGATCACAGCAAAGGAAGGTTGTGAAAGTATTTGTTTCCATGATTTCATTTTTGTGAGAGGTCATAAGTCTAAACTTTTATTCATTTCAGGGATTCTTGGCTGAGAGTTTTGCTGATAAACCATAGCATCGCGTTCACAGTGCAAACAACAGAAGTGACAAAATACACAGCACAGAGTTGCTTCCTGGTGAGTTAAATTAGAACTTATAAAAGTAGCTTAGTGTTTAATATGAACCACTAATAACTATAATTTTTTAGAAAATCATTTTAGTAAGAAAGTTAACCAAACTTACCAAAATCAGATTATTAATGTAAATCAGAACAAAGAATACTTTATAAGAGACCTAAAATATTTGAGCATTATTGTAACATAAAGCAACAAATTTACTTTGAATTATTTTTTTCAGGAAAGGGACAGAGAAAGTGAACCAGACAGTTTCTAGTTTCCCCTGCTTCATTAAACAAGGTTGTAGCCATTTATTTTTTTATGCTATAATATGTTATATGTCTATTCAATACATAGTAAATAACATTGTTCTTATACTTACTACAAGTCCTTGTGCTAAGATAGACATAGAAAGTTTTCGATCTCCAAAGAAAAGTATTTCTAAGTATAGAGGATCTGTACATATAGTGAAAAAAAATTATTCTTTAAAGTTCACAAAAAAACGGATTTTGCTATATTTTTCTAAAAAATAATTTTTTTTATTTAATAAATGAAATAGATAAATTTGTTTCTCAAAATTGTTTAAAGTTTTATTTTAAGTATTCTGAGATTGATTTCGAAAAAATAAAAGTAAAATTATTAAACGTACAATTAACCATAGATATAGATTTAAATCATCAGAGAATAAAGCTCAATGAACTTTTCCTAAAACTTTTCACTAAATTTCCTGAAAAATATATTTACAAAGTTAAAGAGTCAAATTCTTTTGAATCTTCTTGGCTTTTATATGATTATAAGATAGCTGAAACTGAAATATTGAATTATTTTTCTTCTTTTAGGCTGTCCAATGAACATCTCACTTTTACTTTGAATTACAATTTTAAAGGAAATTGCATAGTAAAAGACACATCATTTTTTTCGGAGTTGTGCTTTGAAATAAAGGAGGCACTGCTTGAAATAAATCAAGGAAAAACACAAGCTTCATCAAAATGAGAGAAATTAAGATAATCTCACATTTTCTTTTGGTTTTGTTTACTGTATTGTGTCAAGACAAAAAGGAAAATCATGAGTACTGGAGTAAAGTAAAAGAAGAAGAAAAACACTGTTTGTTTTACATCACTGAACTAATAAGCAAACAACAAAAAGAAAAAAAAATTCCAAGGGAAAAAGTTATTGCTATTTTAAAAGATGAAGCTTGGTCTAGTCTCACTTTTTTTATGAAAAAAGATGAAGCTTACAGAACATATTATGGATATTGCATGACTCAAAATATGTCTAAAATTATATCAGATTTATTGTCTTCTCATAGCATTTTAGTAGAATGTGTCTCTGAAATTTTAAAGGTGAACGTTCATTTTGCTTCTAAAAATCAAAGCACTGATTTTCATCCTTTAGTTAGTTTTAGATCTAAGCTTATAAAATTATATTTTGATGAAGACTTGAAAAAGATAAGAGAATATTCTCCTTCTCATAATAGAGTAAAAAATGAAAAAGAAAGCAGCTTGAAAAGGAAAAGGAAATCTGATGATATACTTTCTATGCCTAGTAGTTTTTTTCAAGAAGAAAATTTATCAGATAGCAGTGAAGATGAGAGGAAAGAAAAAAATTATATTTCATCTTTAGTACCTAAGGCTAGTACATCTGCTACTCAAATAAGTGACAGCGAAGAAGAAAAAAAAACAGACAAATATTCTAAGAAAAAGTTACCAAGAAGTCAGTCAGAAGATAGTGCAATAAGTGATCAAGATTATATGTTACTCAAAGAAGATCTTGCTTTATCTGACAGTGAAGAAGAAAGTGAAAAAAACGAAAAAACTGTTTCTTTACTTAAAACGAAGAAAGAATTAGACAAAAAGAAAATTGAAATAGACGATAAAGTTCAGCTATTAAAAGATTTCCCTCCTTTGGCTACATTATATAAAGATAAATTAGAATTAAGCCAGGCAAACTTGGAATATTGTTTCCAAGTTATAGAACGACTTCAAAAACATCTTGTAGTTTTAGCTTCAAATATATTGCCTGAGAATTTAGAAAAGTGTGCAAGGTGCCCACAACACTGCTCCTTTCCAGTATTGAAAAGTACAAAAGATAAAAGGGGACCAAAAATCCCTAAACCTAAGAAAATTAAGATAGCACATGAGTGATTTATGTTACTTGTGTTTTTACATGTTATTTTATATTTTTTCCACAGATGCCAAAAATCAAACACTCTTTTATTTCAAAATTAAAAGAGCGAACCCAACCTTCTCGTTCTCACAAAGCAGAACCTGCTAATACTGCTTCACAAAATGCAGGTTCTTCTGCAAGCTTTGACTCTCCCTCTTTTTCTGTTTCTTTGCCTGCAACTAACGTTTCCTCTTCTACTTCTGAGAAAACCTTCTCTCAAGCTCCTTCTGTTACCTTCTCTCCTAGGTCTCCTCTTACTCAAAAAATGGAGGCTGCTTCTTCTCTCTTGTCTTTGTCTGCAGGCTCTGACATGTCTCCTTACCAAAAAGAATATGACAAATTCTTGAAAACTAACAAAACTCACCCTGCTTCTTTTATTTCTTCTGCTGTTCCTAGCGCAGCTCAGTCTTCTTCCTGTGCAAGTTCATCTAAGGCTGCTCTTTTTCCTGCTATTTCCTCACACCTGCAGCGATCTTGTCTTGACGAATCTTTCTGCTCTTGCACAAAAACGGAACCAGAAAGTGAGGACGAGGAGGTGAAAAACCTTTTGAGAAAGCCTCCCTCCCATGTTTCAGAAACTAATCGTCCAAGCATACAGTTTCCACAGAGTAGAGACAACCCCAGCTCAGGAAATTCCTACGCTGAGGATATCTCTGTAGAAAAAATAGCAGAGTGCTTTGATTGTTCTTCCTCACAAGATCATCCTCCAAGACCGGGCTGTAGTTTTCCTGCTCCCGTTCAGGAACAGCTGAGCAGTAACTTTTCCCAGAATCCTCTGCCTGCTTCTGTGCCAGATCATGCTGCTCAGTCAAGTAGCATCTACCCTTCCGCAACTCATCAAGGTTTGAGCATTAACTTTTCGCTGAATCCTCAACCGAACAGCAGTTTCGAAAGGGCAAGCAAACACGGGTTTCCCTCCAACTTACAGGATCCTAACCTAGCTGGAAAAAGAAACTTTCCGCAGGATGGTTTCCATGCTGACAGTTCTTTGAACGAACAAGGTTCACAGTTCTTTCAGCGAAGACCTACACCATCACATCAGGTTACTAACAACAACTTGTTTCCTCCTTACAATGGAAACAATTCTTCGCAGCAAGCCCCTCCTCCTACTGCTGTAGTTCCTCCTTCTTTTACGTCTTTGGTTTCTAGAAATTCTCCTCTTGCAGACTTTGTCAAACTTTTCGGCTCTCAAGTTTTGGGGAAATATTTTTTCGAACAGGCTGTGTTAGCGAGACTGGCACGTCCTCTTTCTGAGGAAGCTAAAAACAACCTTGCCGTTTCCAGAGGATGCGGATCTTGTGATTCTCCTTCACATGTGGCAGGTATGTTTTTAGTTACCACAAGGAAAAGAGAACAGTACAGTTGCAGGTTTTGCTACCGGTTGTTCAAAACTGGGCAAGATCTAATAGATCACATTATTTACATTCACAAAGGTTTGTCTGATGTATGAGCGAAATGTTTCTTTGAAAAATTGAAAGACAACTTTTCTTGACAAAGGTTTCACTTAAAAAAGTGAATGGAACGTAATATTTTAATGAACAAAAATTTGTTGTCTTCAAGAACTTCATATTTCAAATCATATTTTAATTTCCAAAAAAAAATAGACACAAAAAAAGATCAAATTGAAATAGAAATTCCCTTTTTTCGTTTACTAACCATAGCTCAATGTTTTTCTTTTATTTCATATTTGTGTGAAAAATCTGAGAATAAATCTTATGATAGTTTTGATGCAGTAGATGACGTAGAATCTCTAGCTTTTTTTGCTTGTTACTTTCAAAGTGATTTTTTATTTAAATATTTACGTAAAAGAAGTTTGAAACACTTAAATGAAATAGCTAAAATAGTTAGAGTTTGTATATATACAGGAAATGTTTGTCATAGTACGACTATTTCTTTGTTGTTCTTTTGCACTGATTTAATAGGAGAAAAATATCCTATGTTTAACCTTCTTAAAGACATATATTGTAAGAATCATGGCATAGAATTGTAGAGGTACACGTTATTAAACCATAGGAGTTGGGTACCGTCTGACGTGGCGGGTGAGTCGAGTCGTCGGACGTTCCTCAGGTTCCGGATAGGTGGCAGCACCGATCCGGGTCTGTGGGGACATCTGACGACGAACACCTGGGTCCGTATATAAAGCCCAGGGCTCAGCCGCTGCGTCAGAGGCCCTTCTGGCCTCCACACCATGTAAACCATTGTCTTTTAATATTAGCTGCCTCCTTGATATCATCCGGCAGCCGTGAGTGTGCGTTAAGTAATAAACCTAACCGTTGGCATACACTTGGAATACTGTCTTATTCTTTCTTTCCGAACCGTAAGACCCGAACCCCCAGGTCCGTAAGGCCACAAACCCTTACACTGGTGCCGTGACCAGGATATTCTGGTGTATAGCCCGGACGTTATAACGTCCGAACGGCTAGTACATGGGTTAGACACCCTTAGGGAAGCTAACCCAGCAGGGCAATCACTTGCCCAAGAGAATGGAAATGGATCATTAATGCTCCAAGCCCATTCGGACTCGCAAGATGCGGAATCAGCATCTTGGAGAGATCCCGGACCCCACTATAATGATAGTGAGGAGAATCTGCCAGACTCTGTACGACGCGAACAGTCTATACAGAGACATAGTAACTTAATAGGCCAACAATCGCTTGTTGACGAATTAAGTGATTCGATGTTCGAAGTTGGTGGTAGTACTAACCCAGAACATCCGGCACCAATGCGAAAAAGGGTAACATTCGGAGAACTACCTTATAGATTACCCAGGCCCGAATTACCAATATTAGATTATAGCGCTATAGATGGCGACTTAACCTATGCGGTACCGGAAGGTGAGGAATTAAAACGACCGGATGTCCTGTTGTTGAATGAAACTTATGTAACTTTGAACGAGAATTTAAATACCTTGGTCAAAGCTAGGGATGAAGTATTCCATGAAAAACTTCAGATGGAAGAGGACCTAACTGGCATGCAAAAGGAATTCGAAGCCAGAAGGAACGAGTATATGAAAGAACTCGAGAATGAAGAACTAAAACTTCATTCAATGAGAGAATCATTCAACAAAGAATATGATAATAGGCACATTCGTATCCAAACATACATAGATACGAACGACCAACTAAACCTTGATAAGGCAAAATTCGAATCCGAAATTTGCCATTATCGGGACGAGTTGGATAAATTGAAACTTCAGTGTAGTAAACAAGCTGAAGACAATGAAACTATCCGGGTAGGCATCATAGCTTACAACAAACAACTGGAGGAGGATAGACAGAAACTCACAAATGAGCTTCAGGAATTGCAGACTACTGCAATAACTCTAGATAAATATGTAGAAGCAGCCCAGTTAACTATAGGTATTATAGATCCAGCTGTGGTATCTACAATGTTGGGAAAGACATCTAAAGATGCAACCCCAATTAGATACAGCCCATTCGTTGATGATGGGGCTGACAAGAATGTAGTATCCGGAATCTACAAGAAACCGGATAATGCCGCAGTAAATGGAACCGCATCTAAACCAGTAATTCCAATACTGGACACGATAGGTCCGGCACCACCCATACCAGATTTGAGTCACAAAATTAAATCGACTCACGATGGTACTACAGGGAATAATAATAATACACCCGTGGCACAACCAAGAGCACCCGGACCAATGAGGCATATGTTGACACCACCTTCATATTTCCCCCAACCCGGCCACAGTACACCAGCAGTACCAAGATTACCGAATCCACCCCCAGGTTCTGGTAATGGTCCTACTGATGGACGTTTTCCGAGACCAAACCCGTCACAAAACAATATTAATGGCGGTACGTATCAACCAAGAACATCTTCCTATGGATATAGAAATAATTATAATCCATCAGGAAGTGGTAATTATCAAAATGGTAATAGCTATAACCAGGGATGGAATCAAAATGATTCTTACCCTAGATATGCGTCTTCTGGAAACACCGGTTACAATGGCGGATGCCCTGGTGGTTCATCCGGAAGCTATAATAATAATGGTCCACCAGGAGGAAACCCTCCAGGCGGCCCAGGAGGATCCGGATCCGGAGGATCAGGATCAGGAGGAGATGGCAGGAAACCAAACAGGAGAACTTCTATGCCTGCAGGGATGCAAACCATCTTTGATAGGAGCCAATGTATCCAAAACCTTGGCATTGACTGCTACCGAAAGGGAGCGGACGGCATGGAAGTCATGAACTGGAGCATGCGAGAAGCAGATAGACTACGCGGATGTAATAATCCGGCACGTAGGCAGGCACGGATACCCCCTCCATGTGATTCTAATGATCCATGGAAGGACAGGTATCAAGCTTTTGTCGACGAAGTCAATTGTAGTGGATGGACAAAAGAAGAAGCTCTGCCATATTTGATTTGTTGGTTAAATGAAGGCGGAAAAGTAGCTCTCAACCAATGGAGAGCAGCTTACGGAATATACGGTACCTATGATCAATTGGTCGAATGTGCCGCATACCTTTTCGGATCAATCGTTAGAGAAGATCCGTGGGTAAGCTTTAAGAAGAGAACACAAAAACCTTAAGAATCACACAAAGTCTTTGGTTTGGAGCTACAGGACTTGCTTTCGAAAGCACGTCCAAATTGGGCTCATGACGATGATTGTTATCTACAAGAATTGTTTATACAATTCTATAGTGGATTGCGAGATCCGGATCATAAGCAAGTGGTGTGGGACTCCTGGAAAGATGACACTTCCTTCAGTGATCTGTTCATAGCAATTGATGGACATGACATGAAGAAACGTTTGGTAGGTCTTGGACCTAGTCCAGTAAGAGCAGCTCCTTTCCAATACGGAGGTACACCTGCTCCGGTATATGATACTTCCCAATTAGCTCCGGTTGAATCGAATGAAGTTGATGAGGAAGATGAATATGTCTCCGATGAAAACGGAGAATATATTGGTTCAGTCCAGGTGGCTGGAAAGTATTACCGACAAAAGCGGTATAGGAAAGTACATTCGAGAGGGAGAGGAGGATCTGTTGCTGGTAAAACAGCTTCCGGATCAACTCAACATGGCAGTGTAGCCTCTACGGCGAACTCAACTGTAGCAGCCACTGTTGCTCCGACTAACATGATGGAAACATTAATAGCCGGATTAACAGAAGCTCTAAGGAGACCAAGAGTTGATAAATCTCAAAGGAGATGTTTCAGATGTCAGAAACTGGGGCATTTTGCTCCCGAATGTATGGCTGAGAAGCCTGTTCCGCGTAAACAGGAGAGTGTCTCTGGGATAAGTACAGAGGAAAACTAGAAAGGGATCTCCCGAGGGGCAAAGAAGGGGATCCCAGTGACAAATCTTGCCATAATATCACCATCCGTGACGATGGTTCGCATTTAGTAACAAGATCGCCTAACACCGAGGTGGTTGTAGACACCCGGAAGGATAGGGAAGCTGATATAACAGGTGCCACGGGCGCACAGGGGAAACCCAATATCAGTAACGAGGCAGGCGGCTATGAATTAGCCAAGGTCTGTGGTGCCCACCTGCCCCCGGGTCATCCTTGTCTTGAATTCCTGAAAAGATGTGGATCGACTCCTGGTGTGAAAAATGACGTTCCGATTGTCACGGACATACCCTCTGTTCTAAACGGAAGGCGGTGGTATGTTTGCCTCACTGTTAACGGAAGATCTGCCGAATTCCTTGTGGATACGGGAGCTAGCCACTCTTGTATCTCCAGGGGGTTCTACGATCTTATACCGGATGAACATGAGACTCTCAAATCGGGAGGAAGTGCTCAGACGGCCGACGGCAGTACCTTGCAAACGTATGGTAGAACTTGTGTGAAACTACAGTTGGATGGTATCCATGACTATGTCATGAGCACCACCGTTGCGGATATAGCAGATGAGGGTATACTTGGGTTGGATTTCGCATCCCTGTATGGTGCTGTGTTAGAACCTCAAACAGGAGTGTTGAGTGTGAGATACCCGTATCCCGTAAAGGTTAGATGTGTACTGAGACAAGTGAGCAGTATGGCTAGTGTGGCACACACTGTGCGAATCCCTCTGGGAGTAGCCTGTGATGTGCTTGTAAGAAGTGATCCTGCAATGCGTAATAAGCCTGCAGTGATAGAACCGGATGTAGTTACGTTATCAAGTATCGGATTAAATTCTGTAGACACGATAGTAGCGAATGCATCCTGGTCGGTAGTACCTGTCTCCAATACTGGAAACACTACTATCTACTTGAAAAAGGGACAAGTTTTTGGAAATGTGACCCTTTCGGAAACTGTAACGGATAGTAAGCTAAGCTTACAGAAGGTAACAGGGGATGATGAAATTTCGGAAGACTTACTTAAGTTGTATGAAGAAACTTCATTAGAAGATCCGGAACACCGGAAAGAGTTCTATGATATGCTTTGTCAGTATCATACTGCCTTTGCCAAACCTGGTGAAAAACTAGGTACGACAAATAAAGTATTACATAAAATAGATACTGGAGATGCCGAACCCTTTAAGATACCGTATAGACGGTTACCTTTAGCAAAAAAGAGAGTAGCTGAGGATGAAATAAACAAGATGTTGGAACAGGATGTAATAGTCCCTTCCAATAGTCCATGGAGTAGTCCTGTGTGTATGGTAACAAAGAAAGACGGTACTATCCGTTTCTGCATAGACTACAGGAAGTTGAATGGAATAACGAAAAAGAATTCGTATCCATTACCGAGAATAGATGAAACCATTGACTCCTTAGGAGGAAACAGCTGGTTTTGTACCCTAGACTTGCAATCAGGCTACTGGCAAGTGGGAATGAACCCTTCAGATATGGAGAAAACTGCATTTTCGAGTCATATTGGATTATTCCAATATAATGTAATGCCGTTTGGACTGTGCAATGCACCTGCAACATTTGAAGCAATGATGGAAACAATTCTAAGTGATTTATTGTGGAAAAGATGTCTTGTATATCTAGACGATGTCATTGTCTTCGGAAAAACATTCGAAGAGTGTTCTAATAACCTGAAAATGGTACTAGAACGTATTATTTCTAATGGTCTCAAATTGAAACCTAAGAAATGCCACATGTTTAGAAAGTCTAGAGTCAGTTACCCATTACAAGCAATAGCTAACTGGACTCCAGGAAGTACCAAGGAAAAATTTCCTTGGACGCATGAACAGGAAACCGCTTTTCAAAAGCTAAAAGACCTGTTCACGAGTACTCCCGTATTGCAATATCCGAATGAAACGGATCATTTCATACTGGATACTGATGCTAGTAATGATAGCATTGGTGCAGCTCTCTCGCAAGTCCAAAATGGGAGAGAAGTACCGATTGCCTTTGCCAGCAACACACTGAGCAAGACTCAGCGCAATTACTGCACAACCAAAAGAGAGTTGTTAGCAGTAGTCGTATATACCAAGAAGTTCAAACATTTTCTATGGGGAACGAACTTTACTTTACGTACGGATCATTCCTCTTTAAGGTGGCTACTGAACTTCCGAGATGCTGAAAGCATGTTAGGCCGATGGCTAGCCCATTTATCCGAATATGGGCTTGAACATCAACAGATTCAGCATAGACCCGGAGTTAAGCATTTAAATGCTGATGCTTTGTCTCGAATACCAATCCGGAAATGTGATAATCCGGATTGTACTGATTGTGGAGCTCATAGGGCAGTGTTAGCAGGGATTCGAAGACCATTCGTACCCCTAGTTGCCAGTATACTGGATTGGTCTATGGATCACATACGACATTTCCAGGAAGCTGACTCGATAACTGCGCAGCTACTGCAATTAGTACCAAAGGGTATACGTCCAGTTAGACCAGAGGTCTCTCTGGAAAATCGAGAAATGAGAAGGTTTCTTGCTCAATGGACCGAGCTTGAAGTCCGGAAAGGCGTGTTATACCGTTGGAAGCCATGTAATAATGGTGAGAGAATCATGCAAGTGGTGATACCACATGCTATGAGACATGACATTATGTACTTCTGTCATGGGCATCGGACCAGTGGTCATTTCGGAAGGAAACGCTCGCTAGCACGACTTTCCAAGAAATACTATTGGCCTGGCATGACACGGGACTTGCAAAGATGGGTAACCACCTGTCCGGATTGTTGTAAAAACAAACCCGGACCCGGGATGGGCAAACTTCCCCTATCCCAAGAACTTTTCGGAGTTAGATTCGCAAGAATCGGGGTAGATATTATTAGTGGATTTAATACAACCGCTAATGATAATACCTGTATGATGGTAGTGTGTGATTATTATACGAAATACACTAAAGTATTTCCACTACCGAACCACAAAGCAATTACTTGTGCCGAAGCCTTTGTAAAAGGTTGGGTACTAAGTTTCGGTGTACCATTAATGTTACACAGTGACCAAGGCAGAGAATTCGAATCAAATCTCTGGCAGGGTATGTGTGAATACTTAGCTATTTGCAAGACTAGAACCAACCCGTATAGGCCACAAAGCGACGGATTGGTGGAAAGGTTCAATAGAACCCTCAAGTTCTAAAGTCACTCGTTAATGAACATATGGATGACTGGGATGAGCAATGTCATTTCGTGACACATGCTTATAACAGTACGGTACATTCAAGTACAAATTGTTCTCCGAACCTTTTAGTATTCGGAGAGGATTTGATAATGCCTGCTGACCTAGTTTTTGGAGTCGTAGGGATGGACCCTGAACTACCTTGCCATGTAGTTTTTGTGGAATGTTTAAGAGACAGATTTAGAAAAGCATATGAGTCTGTCCGAATTGATTTGGAGAAAAGTGCCAAATGGCAGAAAGTAGGATACGATACCGATCTAAAGCATCGGAAATTCCAATCCGGAGACAGAGTTCTCAGATTACATGAACCGCTTAGACACATAAAATTAGCGTCTAATTGGGACGGTCCCTTTACTATAACACAAGTTATCAGTGATTGTACCGTAATTATTAAATCTGACCTTGGTCGACTTTATAAGTCAAATGTGGCTAGATTAAGGAAATGGTCTGGGAGGGAGACCTCCACAGAAATGTATGGTGAAGGTTCCGGAAAGATCCTGAACCAGAATCGCATAATAGACTAGGTAGAGAACACTACAGTGAAGCGCGGTCGTGGTAGACCCAAGAAGTGTTCCGAATCAGTGACACCCACGCCAACACCGATTAAGCGTGGGGGAGTTAAAAAAGTCTCGGCAGGTGAAGACAAAAAGAGGAGGAAAGGTGTTTCTAAGGCTAAGAAGCACCTAGAGAAAGCTCTTCAGACTGTCAGGTCCGATAAAGAACTATCCGAGAAGGGGAGATACGTTCGCCGCAGCCCCCGAATTGCCCAGAGGACTGCAGTGACCTAACCTGTATACACAACGAGTGTAATGTTTACATTTAGAGGAACGGATGACAACTGACCCTAAAGGCTTATTTGTCGCCGCCGCATGATGTACCAATGGGTAGTGGATGGATAATCCGGTGGATTTGCTTAAGCTTTCCATAATCTCCACTTAAATCCCCAGACGAGTCATCGGTGTGAGCGATAATTACCTAAAAACAATCAGTTTGTTGATGTACCACCTGTAGCACGTGCGTTTCCGCATGACGTCACAGTGTCCAGTCTCGGCTGACCTCTCGTGACCCCGCGAAGCAACGGGGAAATGACGTCACGAATGCTGGCCTGTCGCCATATTGTTTTTCGGTAACGTCTAAGACGGTCGAGCTCGCTCCCTTCTTGGATTTTACCGGCTAAGCAAACCCCTCGCTGCTCCTCCAGAGTCTGTCTCCTGGTAGACAGACTCCGTTTGTGTCGGCCCCGGCGCCGTAAAAGCCGGAAAAAGGAGTAGTTTACTCCCGTGGGCGATTCCCCAGTCATGGCTGAGGAATCCGTAGCTGCAGCCAAGCTATCCGGTGACCCGGATAAGCTGACTCCGTCCGCAGAAGCTTTTCCGGAAGCTTTGTCGCCTGTTACACAGGAAGAGAGCGAGATGATGGAAGTGGAGGAATCCACGGATCGCTCGTTCGAGGAGAAACTGGCTTCATTTTCACTAAATGAGCCAGAGAAGATGCTATCTCCACTTCCATCAGAGGAAGCCGGAGCGACTGCGAGTGCTGAACCCGCAGCGACAGAGTCCGAGACCACACAAGTCGACGGCTCGAAGGACCAGTGGAAGCCAGCAGTGGCTGACCCGTTCCCAGTAGAATACGATGGTCGCTACCTGTATGTCCACCCGGAACTACAGGCACAAGTGACCTACGCAGACGGGACACCAGTCAGGTTGGACCCGAAAGTTAGGGTAGCTGTCGAGGGCGTTATGGTTCCCGATCAGCTGACCAGGACGCCTCCCGAGTGGCTTCGAGACTGGCCGTGGTTCCAACGGGGACTTATGGTAGACGCTGACTTCCGCGAGACAGTGTATGAGGCCAACCGAGCCCTCGAGCTCGGAACGTACCCTAAGCCGGACTTGTCCCTGTGGAACATCAAGGCAAAGAACATCAACTGGGTAGGCTGCGTCTCGGATTCCGAGGGGCAGACTTACCCACGCCCTTGTGCTACCCGGCCCCAGTACCGGACCACAAAGGAGTACCGGGAGGCCGCTGCTAACTTCGAGCAGTGGGATGAAGGTATTTATATTACCGAGCAAGAATTAGTGGACGTCCAGAACGGTTCACTAATTGGTATGGACCGAGGTGCAGCCCTTCGGACGGTTCTCGTCCGCCGAATGACTGCCGAACGTGAGGCTCAGGAAGAGGCTAAGAGGGCCGCGGAAGCACCCGCACCTCCTATCCCTGACCTGAAACTCTCTGCAAGAAGTTCAGCCAGTGCTACACCAGCCACCGGCAGTACTACCACCCAGGTAGAAGCCTCGACCTCCAGCACATCCGGAACCCAGGAACCGGAGGAAGACTGGAAGGTCAGCAAGAACCGAAGGTCCGCTGCTCGGAAACTTAAGAATCTCCCGGATTCTGCAAAGGCCGAGCCGAAACCCAGCACTTCAACCACCGGCAGTACTGCCATGGAGGTTGAATCGTCTGACGAGGAGTCTGTGCACGAGTCCTCGGTTGAGTATGATGAGAAGGCCACTCCATCAACTCAAACCGAGGCCGAACGCTGGGCTAACGCCAAATCCGGATTCAAAACCCGGATTCCGACGTGTTTCTCCGACTGTGCGTACGGAGTTAAGAAGGACGGCTCTACCCTCTATGCCTGTCCAGACTCAATCAATAAGAACGATGAGTCGGATGATGAAGATTGGATGCGTCTTTCGGACGAGGACCCCAATCCGAGCAAAGCCTATCGAAAGATGTGGCTTATGCTAAACCACACCGAAGGGTATTACACTTATACCCAGAGGAGGAAGCTGTGTTGGGCTTTAGAGAAGTGGTACGGCGACGATCAAAAGTCCTGTCCCTTCTCTATCTGCCAGGATGCGAGTGATGTCTCGATCCGGACCTGGAGTACTCCAGCCCGGTTTCAACGGCATCTGGTAGAGGCCCACTTCCACCATCACCCGGTTTACATTTGTGATCCGAGTTATGGTAAGAAGGGCAAGAAGTGTACTACGAAGGTGCAATACAACCGACGTAGTGATCTGGCTAGACACCAGAAGAAATGCCACGCAGAAGGTTTGGACGGGGCACGGAAGCGCATCATGGAGCTTCATCAGGAACTCATGAAGGAGTTCGACAGTCTGAGCGAGGATGCTTGGTCTAAGATCCGACCAGGGGACCAAGTCCTCTGCGAAGTTCCGAAGACCAAGGATTCGAAACTCCGAGCAAAGATAGTCTTGACTCCTGGAAAGG
Source organism: Acholoe squamosa (assembly GCA_949317995.1). Lineage (NCBI taxonomy): Eukaryota > Metazoa > Annelida > Polychaeta > Phyllodocida > Polynoidae > Acholoe > Acholoe squamosa. The sequence goes on from OX439048.1 coordinate 23,758,129, forward strand.
GTAAACTGGACATGCACGAGTCTCTCTGGCAGAAATGCGAGGAATCCGGAAAGGATGCAAAGAGAGCTCGCGAAAGGAGCAGGAGAGATCAGAACCGTGGCGGCAACGGTAATGGTCAGAGCACGACTAAACCGAAAGTCAGAGCAGAGGACCGTTCCAGGTCCCCTCTGGCAAGGCACCCCGCAGAGCAGGCTCAGGGCACTCCGGTGTTCAAGAAGCCCGAACCTGCCGGATACGCTGGAGCCGTATCTAAACCTGGGAAAGTGAGTTCTCGAAACTTTCCGTCCTTAAACCAGGGACCTGGACCTGAGAGCCAGACCTTGGTGGTAGGAAAGGATGGTCGCCTTATGCCAAAGAAGACCACCGCATCTGCTGCCACCGGATCTGCATCCGCTCCAGCCGCCCCACCAGTTACCTTTACCCAGGAGCAGTTAAACATGTACCTGCAAATGGGACTGAAGCAGAATGCACCACCTGCCTACTGTGTACCAACGGCAGGTGTGTCCGGAAGCCCTAAACCCGGAAGTGGTCCACAGGCCCCCTCGACTCCTCCCAAGGCTGTCGCTGCACCTGCGAAACCAAAAGACGCTATTACCATTAAAACCGGTAATGCGGAAGTTTGGTTCGAGAAGTCTCGCCAGGGGGAGGCAGATGTCCAAAAGGCCATCTACACCCACTGGGAGAAGTGTGTTCGCGAAAAAGCGACCAAGTTTCATCAGGGTCTCCTAAATGACACCCTGATGTGCTTGAAGCAGGTGGGCGACGCCGAAAAGCAACGCCTCGAGACCCTCATCCGGGACGATGTGAAGGCCCAGGAGGAGGCTGCCGCAGCTGCCCAAGAAAAGGCAGCTATGGATGTACACGTGTTGGAGAAGCGTGTAAAAGAGGAGATCACTCGGAACACCAATCTGAACACTAAGTTCATGAGGGTGTTCGGAGTCGACTTGGACGAGTGGGACGGCACTCCCGAGTCGGCTTTAGCTCTTCTTAAGAAGAAGCATGCTAAGAAATCCGTTTAAGCATGCTAGGGTTATTTCCTCTATAATTTTTTTAAAATGACCAGATATAGTCTTTGCGGAACCCTATAGGTCTGCGAATGTTTTATTCACTAGTGTATGAACACCTATGGTATGTGTTCCGGGTTCCTTATGACCAGTCTATTGTATAATTCAGGTTGTATAACTTTATTGCACCCTGAATAGTCTATTCGGATTTATAACTTGATCCATGAACAATCCGATAGTAGACTTGCTGCTGTGAGACGTATCCGGATGCCAGTTCCAGACTCCTGCTGTTACCCGTGCTAACCACTTACTAGGATGGACTTTACGATTTACCTCTACAACTCATCTGTACTCCTGAATGGACTTATATCAAATACTACTATTACTTCCGGATCAACCTATATCGGACTATTATTTACTTATGTCAACTAAGCTTAAAAAGGATTACGTTCTCTACATAGTTGACACATCCGGACTATTATTCTACAAATCGACACCATTCGGATATACTACAAACTTTAGCACTACTAGAGGATTGTGGGTAGCTGCCCCAAAATCAACTACCGTGTTCACTCTATATAAGGAAACTATAAACTTTAGCACGTCCATCCCGTGGTTAGCTGACCACACCTACCTACTAGTACCCGGAGGATACAGCAGAAGACTTCAGCAGCATTTATAATTCCTGTATATTGTATATAATGTCATATTTCTATTTTTCTATAATATTATATGTATGTGCATATCCACTAGATACATATTATGATACGGATACATAGACATTTTCTTGAAACGGATCTCTGATTATTATTAGCATTCATATTATAAGATCCGTTAAACCTCACCAGAAAACACATATTATTGTCCTGCGAGACAAATTGTATAATAAGTATATTGATCTGGTGCTATAAAGGTTATTAGGTACACGGTGATAATATATTATTATTATATTCATAACCACACCGTGAATTTTTTTCTTTTTTTTTTCAAGTGTATGGTATAAATAACCCTATTCGTACTACTCACGGAATCTTTAACGGATTCGTATGTTAATAATATACGACATGTCATTATATAGTGATGTTACTATAACAGTCTTCTTTAAGACTACATATTCAAATGTGGTGTTAATAACTACAAACACACATACGGATGTTATTATGTGATATATTTTATTATCGACAGTTCCGTTACACATAACTGTCATCATCACATGTATACGATTCATATTACTTGTCTTATTAGTTATACCTTAAATATAATATAATATTATGTGGTATAATAATTTAATAGACAGTTCCGTTTCACATAACTGTCTCTTGTTCAAGTAATTCGTATAATATTTCAACATCCTAATCGTTATTTGTAACTACATTTCACTATCGAATATATATATGACATTCGGTTCATACTCAATTTGGTGTTAATGTTATACCTAGATGGTTGTACCTCTATTACTAAAGGTTTAGACATGTAGAAATGTTATCCTAGTAATATTATATGTATAACACCCTCCTAAATGTCTGGGGGAGTGGTGTAGAGGTACACGTTATTAAACCATAGGAGTTGGGTACCGTCTGACGTGGCGGGTGAGTCGAGTCGTCGGACGTTCCTCAGGTTCCGGATAGGTGGCAGCACCGATCCGGGTCTGTGGGGACATCTGACGACGAACACCTGGGTCCGTATATAAAGCCCAGGGCTCAGCCGCTGCGTCAGAGGCCCTTCTGGCCTCCACACCATGTAAACCATTGTCTTTTAATATTAGCTGCCTCCTTGATATCATCCGGCAGCCATGAGTGTGCGTTAAGTAATAAACCTAACCGTTGGCATACACTTGGAATACTGTCTTACTCTTTCTTTCCGAACCGTAAGACCCGAACCCCCCAGGTCCGTAAGGCCACAAACCCTTACAGAATTGTATTGCCCATATAAATGCTACAATACCAAAAAATTAGCTAAAAAGATTAAGATTGCTTATCATGACATGTATATAGATTGTTATCCTGTATGCTACCTTTGTGGAGGTTGTGGAGAATATCATAACGCATATAGTAAAGACAAGAAGAAGAAAACAGCTTGTATGGAATGCTGTGGCGGTGTATGTTATTATAAATGTTACACTGACTTTAGACTTAAATCATACACTAAGCCAAGGAAAGAGGGAATTAAGTGTGCAAACTGCAGAGTTAAATGGGTATGTGGTAAACCTTTATGTGCTAGAACCTTTATCAAATGGCAAAGAAAAAAATATAAATCGATGATGAAAAAGTATTATGAGAATCATATTTCTTTTTTTTCAGAGATATAATACATAGATAAAAGAAAAATGAGTGGTATGATTAAATATTTTGCTTGAAATGTATTTCTATGTGTTCTGCTTACTTGATGAACAGAAATGCTTTTCTTTCTTCCTGTGAACAAGGAAGGGAGTTCATATAGCTTTTTATCTATTTGCATAAACTATGCTGAGATATACAAACTTATTTTTGTCTTAGCATGAGATTAAAATTTTTTTCTTTGTTTCATATATGCAAGAAAAGGATTTTAATCTATGATTGATTTGTTATGAAGAATCAGCAAGCCTTTGTTTTCTTTTGAAAAGAAATAAAATGTTTAAAAAAATTTGATTTCTATGTTATTTGTTTTTAAAAAGTATGTAACTCATTTAAGAGCAGCTTTAAAAAAGTCTTTGAGATTTTCATGAAACAAAGATTTACTGCATGCAAGCACGTTACGAACGCTCAAGTCAAAGTATATTTTTTTTGTTGAAAAAGACTAAAAAAGGAAAATAGTTTACCCTAGAAGAATCCAAAATTTTCTTGTATAAGCTAAACCCTCGTGTAAGCCGCACCTCCACTTCAGAGGGTTATTAAGAACTTTTTTTGTTGAAATATAGTACCTTCAGTGCTGTTTTTAAGTTAAAGAACTCCTGATTTAAGTCGCACCCTGACTAAAGGCTGTTTTCTATAAGCCAAATTTGGATTTGGATTTTGGTAGCTCATATGCAAGTTTTCTGTTGTAGCCTCTAGAGGTCTCAGGCGTGCAGGGTTTCAGCAGGCAGGGAATTTAGTGCAGGTTTTAGCCAGCAGAGGTCATCAAGGTTTAGCTCATGTGAAAGTTTTCTGCTGTAGCCTCTAGAGTTTTCTGAGATGCAGGGAATGTAGTGTAAGTTTTAGCTATTAGAGGTCATCCAGGTTTAGCTTATGTGAACGTTTTCTGTCGTAGGCTATAGAGGTCTCTGACGTGCAAGGGTGCTTAAGTTTAAGCTGGTTTCTCTCACTGTCCATAGGGTTTTAATCAGGCAGGAAAAGTAGGTTTGGTTTCAGCCCTCAGAGGTCATCTGCCGTAGTCTTTAGCTCATCTGAAATATTTTGACGTAGGCTCTACAGGTTTTTGACGTAAAAGAGTGGTTAAGTTTAAATTAGTTTCACAACGGCTGGTTTCCTTAAGATTTTTGTTAGGTAAGGAGGCTAAAATTTGAGTTTTTTTTGTTTCCTATTAAACATAAAGTTTGTTCTAGGTATTTAAGTTTTTAAAAAAAACATGCTTTTTATTTTTAGCTCATAAAGTTTTTTTAAAAAGCAGTTGATTTTTCCCTGAGATAAGAAAAAAATTGAGAATAAATTAATATTTAGGAGCTAAAAAATAGTTTTAATCATATCGAGAGCTTTAAGAGATTTAATTGTTTACTTATTTTAAAAAAATGAACATTTCTTCTGCTTTTTACATTAATTTACCTTCTAACACTATTCATCCTTCACGTGAAAATAAAACTAGCAAATTTTGGATTAAGTTACCTTCTATTTTAATTTTACTAGGAGAATGGGAAGTGGGATTAGTAGAAGTATAATTTCCCAGAATTTCCAGAAAAAAATAGGACTTTGGTAGTAGAAAGAAAAGATTTCAGGTTGAAGCAAGACGTGAATGAAATAACTTCATTAAATGAAATAGAAATTAAAAAAAGATATGTCATGCAAAAAATTCCATATGGAAATTATACTTCTTTAGATAGTTTAATAAAAAGCATTAATGCAGCCTTGAAAAAAATAGACGCATACCCCGACGATGAATTTTTTCGAAAAAGTAGAGAACCATATGTGAAAACTGAGCTGCAAAACTTAAAACCCATTTTAAAGGTAGGGAGAGGAGACAAAGTTATTATGTCTAAATATTTAAGTAACGTACTGAGATTGGATATATCTGAAGAAATAGACAACGAAGCTGAGATCGAAAACAGTAACGTTATAACATTTTCAGGGCTTCCATTGAATAGTTTATTAGATTTTCAGATTTTAATGAGCACTACTTTAAGATACAAACATTACAAATATTTTCATGCGGGAGGTGTGCCTAACTTGCGTCACGTTTCTTCTAATATTTATATTTATACTGATATAGTTGCTAATGAAATTGTAGGGCCTGCGATCTTCAAATTCCTTTATTGAGGACTATTCGTTGCAGTGAAAAATTCGGAGACGATATAAAGGAAGTTTTTGTCTCTCCGTACTATAAAAAGGTAAAAAAAAGTGAAATACAAGAAATCGAAATAACTATATGTGACGACCTGGGAAAGTTGGTTCAATTTCAATATGGAACAGTTTTTTTAGTTCTTCATTTTAGACCTATAAGAAATGAAGAAAAGTAAAGCTTTCAGAAATTTAATCGTAGAATATGATTTAACTCCTGCTCTTCACAAATATGATCCTGATTTATTTTTACTTAATCAGACCAAAAAAATTAAAAAATTAATTTTGAAGAAAAAAAAAAAAGAAGGAGGGGTTAAATTTCAATTATCGTTATGCACAGTGTTAGGAAAATATAATCTAGAAAACAAAGAATATTTTGAAATTCAACCATGGTTCCAAAGTCCTGTTCAAGTAAACTTTGATTCTCATAACGTAGAGGAATTAATAAGAAATTCCTTTTCTGTGATATTAGGTTTTTTCGATGCTTTCTTGCACATGGGGTCAGGATGGTTTTTGAGAGAAATAAAAGTGTTACGCCTCTCTGTTTTTAAATATAATCCTTTTGGAGGGGAGAAAAAAGGGAAAGAAAGCATTATTGAAAGAAAAAAATCAGTTCTTAACATAAAAGGAAGCGGCAAAAAATGCTTCGTGTACTCTGTTTTAGCAGGCTTACATAAAGTTCCTCACAATGCAAACTTGGCTAAGTCGTACGATATTTTTTTAGAAAAATTAAATCTTTCTTTTCTTTCTTTTCCTGTTAAATTGAGTGAAATTCCAAAGTTCGAAAAGAAAAATAATCTTACTGTAAATGTGTTTGGCCTTTTAAAATCTGAAAAAAAAGAATTTCAGCCTTTCCCTATGTATATTTCAGTCCTTTCTTCTCCCCTTACTGAAGGAAGACATATTGATTTATTGTTATTTAATGATCACTATTATCTTATCAGAAATTTACATAAATTTATCAGACCTTTCTTTTGGAAAAAAACTAGATACTTTTGTTACAAATGTTTGATATCATATAGCTCAAAAAAAAAATATGAAATGCACGTTAACAACAACTGCAAAACTAACGTATACAGTGGTCAGAGTTATTCTACTCCACCGAAAGGGACTTTCTTGAAATTCGTTGACCATAAATTTAAAGTTAAAAGTCCTTTTGTAATATATGCAGATTTTGAATGTTATAATCGCGCTATAAGCAAAATATACAAAGGGAAATCGTATTGCTCAAAAGAACACAAATTAAATGCTTTTGGAGCTATATTAATTTCTAAATATGAAAAATACAGTCAAGATCCTGTTATATACGTAGGAAAAAATGTGATAGAAAAATTTGTTTCTTACTTATATAAAAAAAGAGCTGAAATTTCGTATATTTTAGATCATAAGAGAAAACCTTTGTCTTTGTCTTCTGACGATATTTCACATATAGTGAAGCAAAAAAATTGTTACATATGTGGGATATCTTTCACCGAAAAAGGTATAAGAAAAGTTTTAGATCATGCTCACATAGGACAAGAAGGAAAAGGAAGAGACATAAATTATGCTTGCAATAGATGTAATCTTACTTACACTAGTCTTAGGATGGACAATTTAAAGATACCAATTATAATTCACAACAGCATGAATTATGACACTCATTTTCTCATCCAAAAATTATATAAATATATAAACCAGAGCACCATATCTGTGATTGCTAAATCATCTGAAAAATTTCTTACTTTAAGTTTCGAAAATTTTAGAATCATAGATTCCTTCCAATTTTTACCTACGTCCCTTTCAAAATTAGCTGAACTTTTGCAAGAGAAAGGATTAAAAGATTTCGTTCAAACAAAAAAACATACTTCAAACAAAAAAATGATTCCTTATATGATAAGAAAAGGTGTCATGTGCTATGATTACATTGATTTTTGGTCTGTTTTGAAAGAAAAAAAATTGCCGCCTATAGATAAATTTTATTCTACTTTAACCAAAAAAAATATAACTGAGGACGATTACTGTCATGCCATTCATATGTTTGAAGCATTAAAATGTAGAAACATAAAAGATTATTTGAAAGCCTACTTGAAAATAGACGTTTTGCTTTTATGTGATGTTTTTGAATCTTTTAGAGAAAAGGCTTTAAGTTATTACGGTTTAGACCCTGTTCATTTTCTTACGGCACCTAGTTTGAGTTATCAAGCTATGTTGAAACATACACAAGTTGAACTAGAGTTGCTTTCTGACATCGAAATATATAATTTTATAGAAGGCGGTATAAGGGGTGGCATAACTAATGTTTCTTATAGGTATGCGAAAGCTAATTCTTCCGACAAAATCATTTTTTACATAGACTGCAATAACCTTTATGGCAAATGTTTAGCAGATTTTTTGCCTCAAATTTCAAATGGCTAACCCAAAATCAAATTCAAAAACTAAACATAGAAAGCATTTCAGATCATAATGAAACAGGATACATACTGGAGGTAAGTTTAACTTACCCTGACTGTCTTCATGACATGCACAATGATTTTCCTCTAGCTCCACAGAAAATAGAAATAGAAGAACAAGAATTATCTCCGTACGCAAAAGAAATATTGAAAAAAACTGAAACGTCCTATAAAAAAGGAGGAAAAAAGCTTATATGCAATTCAAAAGACAAAAAAAATTATGTAGTGCATTATCGTAATTTAAAATTATACCTTGCTTTAGGTTTAAAGATAAATAAAATTCATCGTGTTTTAAGCTTTCATCAGAAAGATTGGATGAAATCTTACATTTTGTTCAATAACAGAGAACGAACTTTGGCTACCTCTGCTTTCGAAAAAGAATTCTTTAAGTTATTAAATAATGCAGCATTTGGTAAAACAATGGAAAATGTTAAGAAAAGAACTAGCATAAAAATTAACTTCAGACCCTAAAGAAAGTGAAAATCTTATAAAAAAAACCTACTTTTAAATCTCTTCATATATTTCAAAAGGACTTTGTAGGAATACAAAGCAGCAAAGAAAAAATTTTACTAGACAAACCGATCTACATTGGGTTTTCTGTTTTAGAATTATCTAAACTATGGATGTTTAATTTCCATTATAATGTCATGTTGCCTAAATTCAAAGACGTACATATTCAACTGTTATATACAGACACAGATTCTTTAGTGTATTACATAAAAGATACAAATTATCTTCAAAAAATAAAAGATCTTAATAATTTTTTCGATTTTTCTAATTTACCTAAAGATCATTTTTTGTATGATGAAACGAACAAAAAGGTCTTAGGTAAATTTAAAGATGAAGCAGGAGGGAAAAAAATAAAAGAATTTATTGCTCTCAGACCAAAAATGTATTCTATTTTATTTGAAAAGGGGGAAGAAGAGAAAAAAATAAAGGGAGTCAAAAAAAGTAGCATAGAAACTATAAGGCACAATGACTTTAAGCTTACCTTAGTCCAAAATAGAATAAAAGAAGCAGAATTCGATAACATAAGAAGCATAAAACACAAAGTATACACTATGTCTCAAAAAAAGATATCTCTTTCTCCTTTTGAAGATAAAAGATATTTGAGAAGAGGAGGAATTAAATCTTACGGTTATGGTCATTATAAGATTCCCCCTTTAAAAAGAAAAATGAAAGAAATTCCTTTTGAAGATATTCATTCAAAAAGAAGAAAAGTTTGTGAGATAAAGACAAAAATAGAATAGCAAACTGTCTGCAAACAAACAAAATGAGTAAATCATCTAAATATCCTACTTTAGCTTTTGGCAAAAGGAAAAGAATAGACATAAATAAATTCAAAGGAAAAATATATTTACATTTTCATGATATGGTAAAAGACAAAAGTATTTCTCTTCTTAAAGAAGAATATGATTTACTCTTTGAACTAAGGAATAAAATAGACAAAAAAATAGATAAAATTAAAAAAATGAGTGAAGAAGAAAAGCCTGGAAAGACTAAGAACACTAAGAAAAAGAAAGAAAAATCAAAGTCTCTTAGTGACAGCAGCAGCGACGATAACATAGCCTCTAGTAACAGTGACAGCGAGTGAAAACCTTAGTGAGATAAGAGCTACAGCAAGAAAGATTACGACATATCTACGGTCAAAGTATTTTTTTTAAATTTATATACAAATATACATAAAATGCCTGTTAAGTGTGAATATTGTGGAAGAAAAGGGAGAATAGTGCAAGATAAAAAATATTGTGAGAAATGTCAAGAAAGCATGGTTCAAGAATGCATAAGGTGTCATAAACCTTTTCATTCTCTCCATTATCTTTCTGCTGACAAAAATCATTTAAGATGTAATTCATGCCACACACAATATCTTAAAGAAAAAATGAGGAACAAAGCTAAGTCAAATGAAAATAAATTAAAGCTAATTATCGACGAAAAAATCAGCAACACAGAAAACTCTAGCTCCGAAGAATCAGAAGGAAAAGACAACCTGACAGCCTCTCCTCTGCCTGAAGACGAAAATGAAAATCGAAGCAAAAAAAGAAATAAAAGAAAAGCAGGGACTAGCATGACAGGTGACGAAGAAAGTGAGAAAGAAGAAAAGGAAGTCAAGAAAGGAAATAAACAGAAAACTGTTTCTTCCACTAAAGGTAGAACTGTGTTGAAGAAAACCGGAAACGTAAGAAAACATGCACAAAGAACTATAGGAATTAACAAAACTAGAATACCTGATGGGTTTATTCCTATATACACTAATATCTATGCCATAGAATAATGTTTCTTTTATAAGGCAAAAAGATTTTTTTATTTCATTTTTCACGGAAATCCGGAAAATTGCTTTCCTTTTAATGACTTTTTTCACGCGTAAAAATGGGTTAAAATCTGTGCTAATATGCCCCATTCTGAGATTTTATGCATTGGCAGAAAGTACACCTCAATGGAGGAACTTGCTCTAATGCCGAAGTTTTTTTTTTGAAGTCGTTTATTGGGCAAAAACAAGGTACATAATAAATGTAAGATGTTTAACCTAGCACCTACGCATTGTAGTGCTTACGCTAGGACCCACAATATAGCTTAGTTCAATTCAAATGGACGTTTTTGATTAACAATAATAGCAGTCATATTACATAGTTTCTTCCACTTAACCTACTAGGGTTTTATAGTTATGACTTACCCTAAGTAACAAGTATCTGATGCTTTAATAGTGATGATAATGAGATGAGATGAATATAGAAATATAGTATCATCGGTCTGATATATATACTTAATTTATATAAAGCAATTTGGGTAGACTTTACTAACACTTTTTTTAAATTCACAGAAGTTATTAATAACAGTATATTCTGGTTTTAGTTGATTCCATCTTAATATGGCTCTGTAGTAGGCGCTTCTTAGTACAATTGGTTTCAGGCAATGTGGGACTAACAATCTTTTACCCTGATGGTACCGTGTAGCTATATTTCTACTATCCACAAGATTTATATTTTGGGTCAACATGAAACCATAAGATAATAAATGTAGGTCTCGTCTAACATGAAGTTCTGAACAATTGCTCCTTTCTTGTATCTGTATTGTGGTCATAACAGGATTCTCTTCTAGTTTAACTTTATATACCATTCTTAAGACTCTGTTCTGTAACATTTGAAGATCTCTATTTTCTCCTCTATAATCACGATCCCATATATAGTCACAATAATCAAATATAGGTAATATCATAGATTTGAAAACAGTTAGAGAGGCATTTTCATCCAACATACATCTCACTCGTCCCATTTGGTAAATTCTATGCCTAATAGTTCGCATAATATTTTCTCTGTGTTTTACAAATTTCAACTCAGTATCCATTAATAAGCCTAGGTAGGGAAAATTTTCCACTTTTTCAAGAATAACACGGTTCATTAGGAATTGAGTTCTATGATTGGGGTTCGTATTAAAAGACATCCATTTGGTCTTTTGTGCATTAATAGTCAGGGTATTGTTAAGGCACCATGATACAATCCTCTGAATGACCTGGTTCATTATATAAGGTGAGTCCACCGATACAACCGCATCATCTGCATATAGTGTAATTTTACAGTCTACTGCTTTAGCTAACGAATTAATGTAAATGGAAAACAGTACTGGACCCAAAACTGAACCCTGAGGTACCCCATATGTAATGGGTTTCAATGTTGAAACAATATCATTAGCCAAGGTACACTGCTGTCGATTTGATAAGTAATTTTTGAAAAAATCACATGTCTTATTGTTAAGTCCTAGAGCATGTAATTTTTGGAGTAATTTTGGATGTGAGACTGTGTCAAAAGCTTTTTTGAAATCGATGTATAGACAATAAGTAGGCTTATTTATGATATAATTATCAATAATTGTTTTCAGATGTTCAGTAATAGCTGTTTGAGTAGAACGACCTTTTCTATATCCATGCTGAGTAGGACACAGCAGTTCTTGTCTCTCCATATATAATTGTAATCTATTACATACAATCTTTTCCAGTAGTTTTCCCATAATAGGCAATAGACTAATCGGTCTAAGATCTTCCACATTCATAGAGTTTGCTTTTTTAGGTAAGGGTATGACAGTGGCTCGTTTCCATTCATCAGGAAAAGTGGCCGAAGTTAAACATTTATTATACAGTGATCTAAAGACATCTGGAATAGCAAACAAGGAATCCTTAATAACAAAAGACTTACAATGTGTTATAGCTGAGGGTTTCTTAATATCTATTGATTTGACCAGTTTGATGAAGTCTATATAGGACAGCTCAAAGAGAAGATTAGTTTCATCTACTATAGTACCATATGGGGTAGCCAGATTTTCATCTCTGTCACCAGGTGGGAGTGCATTAGCTAATTTTTCTCCAATACCAGTGAAGAAACTATTTATATATTCAGCAGAATTTTCGGGAGGAATAACCAGATTTGTTGTATTATTTCTAAGTTTAATCAATGTAGCACCTGTCTTATTGGGTAGCACCTTTTTAATCGCCTCCCAGTATTTAGCAGGATCATTTTTCCTGTATTCTAATAAGTCTGACATTTCTTTCTTTTTATTTTTAAATATTTCGGTTTGAACTCTATGCTTATAAAAGTTGGCTATTCTCCAATCATCTTCGTTCATCGAATTCTTTGCAGTCCTATATAAACCATCTCTTACTTTCATTAAGTCTAATATATCTTCAGTTAACCATGATGGTGTATACTCAGGTATAATTATTGTTCTAAGAGGGCACATCTCGTCCAGAACATTATTTATCACCTTAAAAATGCTTTTCCACATATCGTTTGGGTCATCTTTCAACAATACTTCTTCCCAGTTATAGTTTACTAGGGCATTTTTTAAGGTTAAGAAGTCATAATTTCTATATGACCTAGCTTTAACCCTTTTCTTCTTTATTTTATGTCGCTCACATTTAATTACTAAAAATATTGGGCTATGATCAGAGATATGGTAATCCAGTGTTCCATAAGTAGAAGCATTATGAACGTTGGTATAAATATGATCTAACAATGTCCCAGATCTTGGTCGAGTGACAACATTAATCAGTTGAAAAAGGTTGTTATCAGTACAGAAATCATCAACAGAAGAATCATTTACATCTTTTTTATCAAATAGATTTACATTAAAATCACCCATAATAATTAATTTTCTGTTTTTAGTTATCGTACTTTTCAATTCTCCAAGTTTGGCATATATAGATTTAAGATCCTTACAGTCTGGTGGTCTATAACACACAAAGACTTTATATTTTACGACACTAATTTCGACATCCACACATAGGATTTCATAGTTTTCTGTTATGAAAGATGAATTATGGTCTGGGCAAGCAATATAATGATCTCTCAAGTATAACATGACACCACCCGCAGACTTTTCTCTAAAAGGAAATCTGTCCAACCGGACATATTGATAGCCTGGTACATGTAAGTCAGCATCTAACACAGATGGGGAAAGCCAGGTTTCTACTATTCCAGTTATATCAGCTCCTGTTACTAATTTGAAAACATCAGCTCTTTTCTTAAACATTGATCTAGTGTTGGTACAGATTATTTTTAGCCCCTTCATAGGGGTTAATTCATGTAGCAGAATCATATATATTTTATACAATTTTTACCAATTAAATGCAGGTGAGAATGAGGGTGAAAAGGAATGATACCTGATATGAAAAAGCATTTCTCAAGTATGGCAGTCATCATAGAAAAAGGATCAGCTGGCGCTCTCCTGGTCCAATTATTACAATCAACATGATATATGTATATTCTTAGTCTTTGATTAATTAGCATGATATATGTCAATTCAAAATTATTATAAGGATATCAAGACATCAAGTTATATACATGTAGTGAAAAAAACATGAGACAACAGTAAGAGGGGCAGGACGCTATGTACATTAGAGTACAAAGCATTTGGGGTATATATAGCAATCAGCTGTTCAAGTTTTTGTAGGTCATAGCCCCATTGGTTACTAACAGCGTCCTGAGGGTAGGAGTCGCTGTAGGTAATACACTAGCGGTAGCTAAATTTGGACGCGGTGTGGTTGATGATACATGTACTCTGATACAATCATAATTGCCTGAGACGTAGACAATCCATTATTCCATAACCTCTTAGGTATGCCTTACCAGCATAACATAATGTGTATAGTCAGCCAACAATACCGTGTCTGATCTATCACTTGAGGTGAAAAAAAGGATTCTATTAGTAAAAACTAAGCATACATTCACAGTTTATTAATTGTTCTTAATACACTATTTCTTTTTAGGGGAGAAAAAACCCATCATTTTTTGCATGGCATTCGATTCATGGCTTCTTTCTATTCTGGGTGCATCATGTTTCTTTTTGCGTTGATATCTCATTTTCTTGGTTTGGTCAGCTGAGGCAGTGCTCACTATATTTGCAGCGTTTCTTGTAGGAGTATTTGGTCCATGAGCAGCCTGAAGGTCCTTCATGGCTATTACAGGTTTTGGAGATGTTATTGTCTGTTGTTGCTGTTGTTGTTGCTCATGTTGCGGTTGTTGTTGACCTTGTTGGTGCTGTTGTTGTTCTTGCTGACGGTGTTGTCTTTGTGGCAATGGTGTTGCGGCTTGATCAGGGATAAGTGTTGGGTCAGGAGTTATACCTGGGGCTGCTGCAGGCTGTTGCTGTTCAATTTCATCATCTGGTGGCACAGGAGTGATGGGGATGTCTTGCTTGACTAGCCCTTTTGTTTCATCAGTAGTAGATCCTACATATGGAGTGTACTTTTCCCTCAGCTGTCTCCTAGCCTGCATTAGGACAACGCCACCTCTATTTCTGCCTTTGAATTTACCAGTTTTTACCACATACGAGTGGAGATTGGCAGCTGTTCCCCAATACATTGAGGATGTACATTCCAACAATTTCCTATTTCCTGTACATAATAGCATTTCCAGGAGATCATGATCTTGCTCATACTTTAATATGTTCAGTTCGAGTAGCTCGTCTTCCTCTCTATCTGACCATCCTAGGCAGTCAAATTTCCCTAATTTCTTGGCACCATAGGCTGTTTCAGCATCTAAAATACGTTCAGCTTTATCCGGTCTGCCAGCAAAGATTGCTTTTCTATAGCAGAAGGCATGCTCCACACTCTTAAAGACCAGACCATTGGTAGTAATAGAGCAGGGAAAAAAATTCGACAGAGGAGCCAATTCGCTGTGGTATCCAATATATGTATCAGTAACCACTGTCCTTGTATTGGAGAGTCTTAGCTCAGGGGGCAATTCACCTAGTGCATGATGCGGGTAATATCTGCCATTGTATGATACACCTCTACCTCTAGGCTTTATATCTAGTCCCGCGTCCTGCCCCATTCTGGCTATAGCGCTAGCTTCAGCTCTCTGTTTTTTAATCACAACGTTACAGTCCTCTGAGATGAACACTTGTGAATAATCTCTGGTCTTCAGTAAGTCACTTTTCTTTGATAGAATTATATCCCTAATTTCTCCTTTGACGAACACTATAATCATATTTCTATCACTCCTACCAGGGGTGCCCTGTCTATATGCGTAGTCTATGAGGTAATAGTCAAAGTCTGGAATTATACTGGTAATTAAGGCGTAGGCAACGTCTTTTGTTTTCTCACCTTGATGAAATTTCAGCCCCTCTACTAATAAATTCCTTCGCTTTAGAGCATTGTCAAGGATACATATCTGCTCCTGGTTCTCAGCAATATTGCCCTTATTAAGCCTAATCTGTTTCTCCATTTGATTCATTTTGGCTTGCATACTGCTAAGTTCAAGCTTCAGGGCTTCAGTAGACTTATTGATGTCAACAAGGTCATCGTTCCTCCATTGTACCGCTTGTGTTAATGCTTGGGACTCATTTACCAGATATTCCAAAACACTTCCAACTTTTTGCTGGGTCATTACCATGCCATCAGGTGTAGTGGCAGCCCTGGTGGCCTTTGGTTTGGATATTTCAGATATTACTCTCCTAACCTCGTCTTTGTCTAATATGTTTTCCATGTTTACAAATTGACAGCGACAGGGACACAGTGCGCGGTGGTTGACCCCTATTCAGTCAGGCTTGACACGCTGTATATATATATGTACTGATTGACTTCACCGGCTACGGTCCATATAGCTCAATCAGCCAGACTCAATTTTCCAAGTATTCGTGGAGAATTTTCATTAGACCTCACCCTAGATATGTGCTTCCATTCTTTATATCCTTTGTTGAATGATATGAGAGTAATACATATCTGAAATAATCCTTCCGTTGGGGAAAAATGGGAGAGCGCCCGCTCGCACACGTCTCTACTCGATGGCCGCCATACTCGATCTTATGGAATATAAATTTTATGACCTATGTGTCAGCAAAAAGTACGTCTCGAAAGAGAAATTTGTGCTCTTGCTCAACTCATAAGGGGATAAAATATGTCTCTACCTTTTTTTTCTTGGAATGGACGCGTATCGGATTTCCATTTTGTTTCGTGTGCATGAAAAAAGTTGTGTCATTCATTTATATAAAAATGTTGTGAAATGTTTTGTCTGAATGCTGTTGCAAAAAATGTCATTCATTCATTAAAAATTATGTCACCTACTTCTCTGAGATGGTTCTCTTTTCATGTTCATAAGTAAATATTTTTTCAAACATGGACAAAGAAAATATTTTAAGAAAGATTTATTTCACTCCTTCTCATCCTTCATCTTTTTCTTCTGTGAAAAAATTATATGAAGCAGCTAAAAAAATAGATGAAAATATAACGAGAAAGGACGTGCTAAATTTTCTCCGTAACACTAGAACTTATACTTCACATAAGAAAATAACATATAAATTTCTTCGAAGAAAAACAATAGTGAAAGGCATAAACGATCAATGGCAAATTGATTTAATAAGTATTTTTAACCTTAAAGATCAAAACGATGGAATAAAATATTTGTTAGCCTGTATAGATTGTTTTTTACATTATGCTTATGTTGAACCTTTAGAGAACAAAACTGCATATGTCACTCTAGACGGCTTCAAAAAATTTTTATTAAAAAGCAAAGTTAAGCCTAACTTAAAACAATTAGATGAAGGAAGCGAATTTAAAGGTGTTTTTCAAAAATTTTTAAAAGAAAATAAGATAAAATTTTTCAGTACTTCTCAAGACACTAAATGTGCTATAGTAGAAAGATTCAATCGTACCATACAAGACAAAATATATAAATATCTTTCTTTCAAAAAGAGTCTGAGATATATAGACGTTCTACAGGAGTTAGTTAAAAGTTATAATCATAGTAAACATAGAACATTAGGAATAAGTCCTTCTAAAGTAACCAAATCAAACGAAAAAAAAATATGGTTAAAGCAATACGGAAAATATATGTACAGCAGAAGAATTAAACTGCCTTTTAAAGTAGGAGATAAAGTACGAATAAGTAAATATAAGACTGCTTTCAGGAGAGGGTATTCTTCTCATTGGAAAGAAGAAATATTTCAAATAGCATATGTTCTTAGAACATGGCCTGCTACTTATGTGTTAATAGACAAAAATAATGAAATATTGAGCGGTAGTTTTTATAAAGAGGAATTAAACAAAATAAAAGGAAAATAAAAAATGGAAGACATAGAATTCCCTGTTTTCAATGCATGTATAAGAATTCCATTTTCTATGATCATAGCAGGACCAAGCAACAGTGGAAAAACTACTTTTGTGTATGATCTATTAAAAAATAATGAGCGAATAATAGAAAAAAAAATAGACTATGTTATATGGTGTTATGGTCAAACCCCTCCTGCTAAAAAAGACTTCATGGAGGGGAAAAGCATAACATTTTTGAACGGTATTCCTTCTTCTTTTGATAAATATATAAAACCTGACCTTAATGGACTTGTTATTTTAGATGATTTAATGAAAGAATGTGGAAATAATCCTGAAATAGGAAAACTTTTCACTCAAACATGTCATCATGAATCGATAAATGTTATATATATTTCACAAAATTATTATTCTGAAGGAAAAGAAAGGCAAACTGTTAATAGAAATGCGACGTATTTAGTTATTTTTAATTCACCTTTAGATCAAACTGTCCCTCTAACATTAGGGAGAAAACTGTTGCCTAAAAATTATAAGACTTTCGTAAATATTTTTAATGAAGCAACTAGGAAACCACATTCCTATCTTTTAATAGATGGTCATCAAAAAACTCCTCAAGAATACAGATTTAGGAGCAACATATTTGACATAGGACAAGAGGTGTATATACCTAACAAAACATAAAACAGAAAAACAACTATACATGTATGAACCAACATAAAGTTCGTGAGATTGAATAAAATATATGAAAAAAATAAAAGTTTTTGTGTGATAGTTGATTTATAAGAATGCCACCGTTAAAGAAAAAAATGCATGTTTCTAGAAGAAAAGGAAAAAAAACAATAAAAAAGAAAACAGTTGTAGCAAAAAGAAAAAAAAGAACTAGCTGCAAACGACCAAAAAGAAAAATTAAGAAGAAAGCAGCAAATATCAGATCAGTCAAAAGATTAGCTTTTTTGACAATGTTAGGAAACACAAAAAAACAAAAGAAAAAGAGATTTGTTAATAGAATATGCAGATAAAGAAGATTTAGATTCTATATGTCAGTGCATTTTTAATGTTCTTACAGGAAACATTAAATTAAATTCAGTGTCTTATTCAAAGTTAAAAAAATACAAGAACACTTTAAGATATCTTATTAATAGACGTGTGAATAACAAAAAAAGGAAAGCAGTTTTAAAACAAAAAGGTGGATTTCTCTCTCTTCTCCTCCCTTTAGCAGTGTCCTTAATAGGAGGATTGGCAGGTGCAAAAAATTAATATAATGGCTAGCTTCAAAAAAAGTATAGTTATACCTTTAGCAACTTACAAAAAATTATCTTCAGCAAAAAATGATACTAATGAAAAAAACACTGACCAAGAAAAAAATCTTGCTCTCGAAAGGCAACAAGAATTATTAGCGCAAAGAATGTATGACGTGAAACCGTATAAGATATTAAGCACAAATCAAAATATAGCTAAAGACTCGGCTTTCATGTATTCTGCTCCTACAGAAAAAAAACAAGAAATAATACCAGGTATATCAATACTTGAGATTTTATCCAACATAAGACAAGCACAAATTCCTTACATTAAAGAAATTCTCAAAAAAATGATAGAACTGAACTATCTATGGAATGAACATGGTGAAATTATCATCAGAGGTAAACTAATTAGAAATTCTAATGTGATAAGCATCATGAAATTCTTTTCAAATGCAAGCATAAAAACAGAACCTATAGGAACAGAAGAACTTTGGGTTAATATATCTAATCATATTCCTAAATCGTGGTTTTTAAATAAGCCAAAAATTACTAAAAAAAACAATCGTCCTTATATTATAAAAAAATATCCTTTAGAAGATCAAAACATGGAAGACAAACAAAGAAATGAAAGCAATTATTCTACAGATGCTACAGACGATGAATTTTCTGAAGACGGCAATTTGGATGAAACTCTTCTTCAAGAAAAAGAAAAGCCCCTTCTGAAAAAAACAACTACAGAAGATACTCAAGATAAAAATAACGACACCGACTATCTTTCTGCAAATGAAGAAGACAAAAAAGGAGAAGCCAGCGGAGGCATAGAGAAAACTCCAATAAAAAATATCCCTCCTCTCCCTTTTAAAGAAAAGCAACCTGGCAAAGAAAGAGACGTAAAAGTATCTTACCCAAGCCCACAAGAAGACGTCTTCGGGAAAATTAAAACAAACAAAAATTTGTCAGGAAAGCCGTCACCTTATTCTACTCGATCTGGAAGAAGAACAAAAAAAAACCCAAGATATTCTTCTAAGGAATGGGCATCTGACTGGTAGAGATAAATTGTTTTGAGATAAATCAAAAAAAAATAAATAAAAATACATCAAAATGTATTCTAACGATTCACCTGAAGATATATATTATAAACATTTTTTAACTAAGCGATCTTATCCTTATGATGTACAGTATGGAAAAGGATAATATTCTTTAACCCCCTTCGTAGGAAGCAGAAATCAAAAAGGTTATGGGCTAGGTGGTATTTTAAAAGGATTGTTTAAAACAGTTATTCCTTTGGTGAAACCTGTTGTGGCATCAGCCGCAAAAGGAATAGGAAAAAGAGCCTTAACAGGAGGAATTAAAGTAGCAAAAAATGTCATGAAAGGTGAAAACTTTAAACGAGCTTTAAAAAGAGAAGCTCAAGAAACTTTGTCTGATTTAGGCAAAGAAGTTGTTTCACATGTAACCAAGAAAAGAAAAGTTAATAAAACGATCACAAATAAAAAAAGAAATAGAAATAGAAGAAATTTCAAAAAAGATATCTTTGGTTAACATAAAATAACCTGAGATTACTGAAAAGACGTGAAAAACAAACAAATATTTTTGAAGTTTGTTCATCACCTTAAAAAAAATGTCATTGTTAGACGAAGATCCTTGTTTTTGTATAGCCTCGGAGTTTGATTTTACTCATGTTCCTCCGACAGATATAAGTAGAGTTAAAACTTACTATGAAAAAGTTGAGCCCACTGCTTCTCCTAACAGCACTACAGTTCAATTCACTTTAAACATTAACCATGTTGGGGTTGTATGATCACTCACTGAATATGGGTGTGGGGGGAGACAAGTGGAATCTCAGAATAGGAAATGATGTATAGGAGTCCCAGAGATATAAAAACTGAGCGAGGCCTTAAGATAATTACCTTAAATGCACAGAGTTTACGGGACAAACATGGATACCTGAGT
Source organism: Acholoe squamosa (assembly GCA_949317995.1). NCBI lineage: Eukaryota > Metazoa > Annelida > Polychaeta > Phyllodocida > Polynoidae > Acholoe > Acholoe squamosa. The sequence continues at coordinate 23,778,760 of OX439048.1, forward strand.
ACTGAATTATTAGGATTGGACTATATTGGAATCACAGAGACGTGGTTGAAACCTGGTATCCCCAATGGTCAATTGTACATACGTGGCATGACACTAATGAGAAATGACAGGAGAAGAGGAAAAAGAGGTGGTGTAGCTTTCTATGTTAGTAATACCTATGCACCATATACCGAGGTAATAGAGGAATTTTCAATAGTCAACAAACATATAGAATGTTTGTGTATTAAAACATGTTTCCCGGGACAAAAATACCGTATATTATTCGTCATTTATAGACCACCGAAGGGTAAGGTTGGTAATTGATTTCCTATCCCAATGTCTAAGTAATAAATCAGTTGAAAATAGAGAGTTATGGCTAATGGGTGATTACAATGTCAATGCCAGAAGTAGAAACTGTGCAAAATTCAGAATAATGAGTAAATTTTTGAAGGCGAATAAGTTGAAATATTTGAGAACCGGTCCTACATACTATCACCCCCACGGTCGCTCTATACTGGATCATTTTTATACGAATAGTAATAATGTAAAGGAAACCGGACTTTGTAATGACATCTGTGGGGATCATGTCCCGGTGTATGTGATAAGGAAGCAAGTTATGGTTAAAAAACAACCCAAAGCAACTGTAATAGGAAGGGATTACCGTAATTTTTCGAAATTGGCACTGGACAATTACATGAGTGAAAGGGATTGGACGTTAGTCAATGCACCTGATAGCACGGAGGCTGATATATATAATGTGATTGTGTCAAATGTTGAGGAATACTTGAATGAAAACCATCCTATTAGTACACGAGTAGTGCGGCAGAATGATGTATTTTTTGATGAGCAAATTAATAGATTGATTGCTAGAAAAAAAAGATGTTTTAAAAAGGCCCGGAAGGCCGACGACAGATATCACAATCAACATATAATTATGGCGAAAGGTTAAAAAAGGCTATAAAGGTCAAACTCGATGCAAAACGCAAAAGAATAACTTTGTATAATTTGAACAAATATAAAAATGACCCAAAGCGTTTTTGGAAGGTTATAAATAGCAACTGGAAAGGTAAAGATCTAAATCCAGTAATATGCCTGAAATATGCTGATGGTAGTAGCGTAAATAAGGACAGTATTGCGAACTATATTAATAAATATTATGTCGAGATTGGAAATAAGCTCGCTGAGAAATTTGAAGACAATGTTCCTTATATACCGGTATACCCAGGTTGTGATGTGGAAATGAGTATTGATAATATCACGAGTGCCTCCTGTATAAAGGTATTGAGGTCAGTCGATGGAAATAAGAGCTCTTGTATTGCTCATATAAGAACTAATGTATTGCGTGACTGTTTATTAACCAGGCCGGAACTATTGTGTGAGTTCATTAATAGATCGTTGTTGCTTGGGAATATCCCGAGTGAGTTAAAGATAGGATATGTTGTACCTTTACCTAAAGACGGTCCACTTAGTGATGTCACCAATTGGAGGCCCATCACAATGACCAATATCTTTTCTAAGTTAATCGAGAAACATGTACATGCCCAACTCATGAGACATCTAATAGACAATGACTTAATAAGTGAAAAACAATTTGGTTTTATGCCTAGTAGATCTACAGTAAATGCGACGTTTGGTTTAACTCAATATCTATGTGAAGCCAGGAATAGAGGTGATTTCTCTGTGGTGATATTTCTTGACCTGAAAAAGGCCTTTAATACGGTAAACCTGGACATCATACTTTTAAAACTACAGCATATTGGGTGTGATGTGAGTTGTATAAGATGGATGAAAAGTTTCTTAATGAATCGATATCAGGTAACCAAGGCGAATGGAGATACATCAACACAACGAATATTGAACTGTGGTGTGGCACAAGGTACAGTACTGGGCCCTCTACTATTTATTGTATATTTAAATGACATCATAAATTGTTTCCAAAACAGTGAGTACTATCTATATGCGGATGATATAGCAGTCGTAATGAATGGCCGTAGTACGGATATAATGGCTGAGTTAGTTCAGGCTGATCTCTTAAGAGTACAACAATGGTGTGAAAAAAATATGCTCACAATGAATGTAAAAAAGACCAAAGCACTATGGTGTCACTCTGACAGAATAAGAATACATGTACCTATCATATATCTGGATGGAAAGGTAATTGATACTGTGAAGCATTTTAATTATCTCGGTGTAATTATAGACAGTGATCTAAACTTTAAGCTACATTGTAGGAAAGTGGAGTCTATGGCCAATGCAAAATTGGCCCAATTGTCAAACATTGTGCGATATCTAGACAGTGAGACAGCATTGAAAATATATAAGCATATGATCCTGCCGACATTTGAATGTTGTAGCTTTATAATAGATAGTGGCCCAGAAACAATGGTGAATCATCTAGAAGTGATACAGGATAATTGCCTGCGTATGTGTATGCGAATTAGAGATCCTCAAGATATACATGTAGAAGATTTGCTAGCTAGATCTAATACCGTATCATTATTAGCTAGAAGAGAGCGAATGATACGGGTGATTATACATCAATATGTGAAGGATCCAGAAAATGTAATTGTCCCGACTAGGATACTGCGAGGTTATAATAAAATGAAATTGAAGGTCAGTCGTCCAACATGTGAATTATATAGAAAAAGTCCTCTTTATAGAGGTATGTTATTGTGGGACAGCTTAACTGCAGAGGTACAAAATCTTGAGGAAAAAGATGTGTTCAAAAGGAGAATACTGAGTTAATGAGATCCTATATAGGTACATGAATTGTATAAGGAGATATATACTGGATTTAAATGGAGATATTTTGAGATTCATGGAAACCCACTTGTTCATACTCTATCTGTTAAACTAAAATGTAACATGGTGACTGAACTTTGTGTATACTTAATATGGCTGATTTATAAGAAGAGCGCCATTGTGATGTGATATTTATTGGCCAATAAACACGTTTCAAACATCAAACATCATCAAACATCTTTAAAATCTAAACATATAGATTTCATTTCTTTGCACGACAGTTTTATTCGAGTGTCTGGCAAAATATTAAAAGCCGACAAACAAAATCCAGATGCTCCAGCTAACGATGGGACAATAAACGATAAAGCTAAAGTTTTTCCGGTGAATTATTTTGCTTCTACTATGTTTAAAAATGTGAAACTTTCTATAGCAGGAATACGAATATCAGACAGCAATGATTTGCACGGATATAGATCTATCCTGGAATATATTTTAAGTTATGATCCAACCACTGCTAAACACTTGGGAGCTTTAGCTATGTATTACAAAGACGATAAAGATTTTAATGAAGTAACAAATGTTAACAGCGACGATCATAATTCTGGAGTGAAAGCACGTTATAACAAAACTAAAAACGGGAAATTATTTGAAGTTATAGGACGAATTCATAATGACCTTTTTGCTCAGGTCAAAGTGTTACCTGGAGATCTGCCTCTTACTATAGAATTTGATAGAGCAGACGAAGACTTTTGTTTGATGTCTAAATTAGGTACACAAAAATACATAATAGACATACAGGGCATACATTTATTCATAAAAAGAATAAGAGTGTCTGAAAAATTCCATAAAAAAATAATGGATGCTAGAATGGTTACTCCGTATTGGGATTATCCTGTAAACAAAATAGACATGAAATACGTCACTTTTGGTCCTCAGAAATCTATTTTGCAAGCCTCTCATATAGTGAACAACACTCCTCTTCCAAAAAGAGTCATCATAGGGTTAGTTCATTTAGATGCCTTTACAGGAAGTCATAATCGTAATCCATTTCAATTTGAGCACTTCAAAGCTAAGGAAATAGAACTAAAAGTGAACGACGGTGGAACTCCTTTTTATCACTATGAATTAGATTACCCTAATGATTTATACAATATGGCCTACCTAGCTCTTATACGGTCTACAGGTTCAATATTCAGAGACGATACAATAGATATTTCTTTCGATGAATTCAAAAAAGGACATTGTCTTTACTGTTTTGACATATCTAAAAACGGAATAACGTCAGGCACATTTGAATATTCAGAAAATGGTTCTTTAGGTTTTGTTATAAAACTAGAAGAAGAATTAACCCATGGAGTAGCAGCTATCATATATTTAGAACATCATGAACTCCTGAGATTAGATTCTAGCAATATATTAAGAGCAAAATCTGAAATATCATAATTCCTAAAAATGAATGGAGCGGAAATAAATTTTTTCTTGCAGAAAATTAAAAGAAAAAAAGAAGGAAATTATGGTGTTTATTCAGCTGATACTATACCTGCAGTGAAATCATTTCCTACAGGTTATGTAGTCAACACCGACAACAGTAACTTACCCGGAGAACATTGGGTAGCTTTTTATTATGAAAAACCTCGTAAACTAGCTGAATATTTCGATTCATATGGCTTCAGTCCTATGCGAAAGAGTTTTCTGAAAGCTTTGCCTAAAAAATATAAATATTCCTCTCATTCTATTCAAGGACTTTTTTCTATGACTTGTGGTTTATATTGCTTGTTCTTTTTAGAAAAACGAGCTGAGAATAAGACAATGCAACAAGTTATATCTAGCTTCACTTCAGATCCTGATTGGAATGACAGTAAAGTAAAACAATACTTTTTAAAGAAAAAACAAAATAATCGAAGCAAAAAGAAATCCTTGTTTTGTAACAAACAAATTTGTTCTACAAAAAATAATTTTTTAAGAACAACACAAAAAAGAAAAAAAGATTAATGTATTATTTCTTTTTCATCTTGTCTTGGAAATTATTTGCCGATTTGTTGGAACTGATCATCATAAAAAGATATTTTTTTTAAAAAATGAGCGAACCTGAAACAAAAGAAGGAAGCATGAAAAGTTTAAGCAAAATAAATAACTTGATTTCAAACGGGAAAGTAGGAGCAGGAGGAGTAGTTTTTACTCTTATTTTAAGCATCGTTGTCATTATCTTAGAAACGCGTAAACAATCTATCTCCCCTTCTTTACAGAAAGGAGATGAAATATTTTTGTCTTGTACAGAAAGCGGAAATATTTATCATAACAATGAAAAAACACAAACTTTCCTGTCTTGTTTTGTTACTAATGTAAATCATAGAAAAGCATGGACATATCCTGTCATAGGATCTTCTGTTTCTAACCATGACTTAAAATCTACTCAAATAAATGAAAATCAAGACACTAATAACATAATGTACGAAAAAAATAATCAATTACTAACTACCATAGCAAATCAAGAATATTTGCCCGACTCAAATGTATTCACTGAAGAAACAAAAGATCCTGAGATACTCAAAAAATTATAAGAATGAACATCTTTCTCGTGTGAGACCTAAAAAATATATAAATTAAGATTATTTCTCAAGTCTTTATCATGGACACAAAAGGGAACAATGTTTTTTTTGAAGTAAAGCGCAATGAAATACTTGAAAAAATATGCTTACATCAAGGTACTTATATATCTTTGTTAGAAGAAGAAAGACGTGAACACATTAATGTCATAAAAGAGGAAGAAAAAAATAATCTCAATCTTACTTTACAATTAAGAGAAGCACGAAATGAAAATATGAATTTAATGGCTCACAGGAAGGCATACAACTTAGCTAAAGCAGAGAGAATATATAACATCAGGAGAGGTTCTTATCCGTATGGTCGTACAGTAGCCGACGGTGATGACTCAGAAGAAGAAGGCAGTAAAATTGTAACAGACGGCGAAACTTGTGATGTGCCAGATTCTATGCCTTCTGATGTCTTAATGGAGACTTATAGGAAAAAGCCAAACGAAGCTTTTCATTTAAAATCAGAAAAGAAATATGAAAGTGATTAAGAAATAAAAACATAGATGAGATAAGTGAACAAACAGACTTTATGTGAACATTGATCTGCGTCAAAGTAACATGAACAGTTATTCTGATTGGAAGCCTTCGCTAGAAGACGGGGTGTGTCCTGATTGCATACATAAGATAGAAACCCTTGAAGAAACAAGAAAAAGGCAACAAAACCATATCGCATTCTTAGAGCAGAGAGAAAAAAGAATCAAGAAATAATAAAATCTTTAGGAAACAAAAATAATATTCTTGTGCAACGAATCACAGAAAAACAAGAGAAACTTTTGTCTGGCTTCATGAGCAGAACACTACGCTGATATGGGAAAGTACACTTTTAAAATAAAAAAACTGTTGAAACACGCAAACTGGGAAGACGATGAAGCCATTAAATACATAAAATCTAAAAAAGAAAAAATAACTTGCAACAATTCTTTCTTGAAACTTCTCTTGCAACATTTCGAACAGGTTTTAAGGCATAGACAAATGATATGTTTCACTTTTTACCTTTTAGAAAATGTGTTTGACAAAACAGATAAAATGTGTTTAACAGAACGAATAATGGTGCATGACTTATCTAAGTTTTCAATGAGAGAAGCCATAGGTTACACCTTTAAGTTCCATACTGAAAATGGACCAAAAAATTCCCAAGAAAAAACAACTTGGGAAAATGCTTTATTTCATCACTATGAAAACAATGATCATCATCCTGAATATTACAGAGAAGGAAACATGGGAAAATATGCTTTAATTGAAAGTGTGATAGACATGTTAGCTTGTCATGCAGAACGAAATCTGAAGCCAGAAGAAATAAATGTTCATGGTATTTTAGACGGAGATCTTTCTATCACCAATTTTTTGGACATAAATCCTATATACTTAGAAAGATATACTGAAGAAGATAAAGAAAAAGTGAAAGAATATCTGTCTTCATGGAAAGATATTTTGTCTTGCAACTTATCTAAATAAAAAAATGATTAAAATGAAAAATATAGGTAGTCTTAAAATATATGAAATTTTTTTGTTATTGTTTCTTTTCTTTTGTGCTACATATGGATTCATAAGCGTTATATACTATTTCATACATGGATTAATAACTGCTATAATTTTTTATCCTGTTTTCTTTTCTTCTATGTCTATTTATGCTTAATATACATTTACCCGATATACCTGTTTTGTAACAATCTGGAACTTAATTTTACTTCCTTGAGATAAGATATAATCCTCATGTTACAAGCATCTAAAATTCTTCTTAAGTACATTTATCGAGGAAGTACATGTGTCATTTTAATAATTGGTCTATGTATTTTTGATTTATTTCTTTTCCTACTTTTGATTGTCACTCTAATCCTTTGGAGGTAAAAAATGCCTTTACCTACTTATTACTTTCAAAATGATTTAGGATATTCAGATATCTTTCTTCAAAAAATCTCTGTATCGTTAGCACGTCAATGGATGACCTTAGGAGTATATCTTGGCATCCCTCATGCTAAACTTGAAAGCATGAACAAGACGAAAACTCCAACTGCTATGGGCATAGAGATGCTGAACAAATGGTGGAGAGAAGTTCCTTACTACTTACGAACAGAAGAACTGATGACAAGTTTAAAGGAAAACTACAGAATAGACTTGGTGGAATTCACTGAAAATTTCTTCAAAGAAAAAAAATTAGAAGAGTACGACGTGGAATCCACCTCCGTGCAAATGTTTTTCAGCTTATTGAGTGAAAAAATGTCAAGAGACTGGAAAGACATAGCTACATATCTACATATTACGTCTGACGAAAGAAGAACAATATCGTCCCAGCCCGAACAAGACATAGCTCAATTAACCTTCAATGTCTTAAAAATGTGGCAAAGATCTAAGTACAGTGCTACTCATCAACTGATGAAAGCAGTACACGACATGAAAAGAAATGATGTGCTAAACATGATATTCCTTGAATTCGATAAAAGAACAGGAACAAACTGAAAATGAAAAACTGTCTTTACACATGTGACAATCAAAATAAAATCATATAAAAAATTATTTCATTTTGTTTGTTTGGTTATTTACTTACTTGAGAATCATAACAATAGGCTTCACATCATGTCATATAAAACTGAACGAAAATGTCTGTTTTAAAATACAGTAAAATAGCAGGTTCCTTCTCTCCTACTGAAGAAGAAAATAACATAGGGATTCAAATGTACAGTTCATATAACCATACTGTTCCTTATAATACAGCATGTACAATTACAACAGAAGTTAAAGTTGCTATCCCTAAAGGTTATTATGGTATAATTTTACCTCTATGCAAATCAAGGAAACATAACTTTGTGTTTATCAACCAAAAAATAATAGACGAAGATTACAGAGGGTATATTACCATTGTTTTATTTAACTTCGGAGAAGAAGACCTAAAAATAAAAAGTGGTGATGCTGTTGCACGACTTGTATTACAAAAAATTTATCCTATAAAATTAGAAGAACGTTCTAAGCTTGAAAACACTGAAAAAGGTGAAAAACTCTCTCATTTAGCTTACAGCAAAATATATGAAGAAATTTATAATGAAAATCTTAAATATTACAGCAAAGATCGTCTTAAATGAACTAAAACAAAGAAAACATCTCTGTGAATAGCGTTATATTAAACAACAAAACAACTGAAATAACGTTCAGCAAAATGGCGCGTTGTCAAGATTCTTTCTATATAACTCTTGTAAAAGACAAACCAAATACACTGTTAGTAACAACATGTAAAAAATCTGCTTTACTGCCTGCCTCACCTATTCTCCAACCTATTATGCATTATGTCAAAGCATCAACAAAAGCATTGAAGCCAACCAGATCCACAAAAAAATCTGCAGGGTTTGATTTATATAGTGCTTATGATTATATTATTCCTGCTAAAGAAAAAAAATTGGTACAAACTGATATAATACTTTGCATACCTACAGGATGCTATGGTCGCATAGCACCAAAATCAGGACTTGCTCTTAATCATTTCATCGATGTAGGAGCAGGGGTAATAGATGAAGACTACAGGGGAAAAATAGGTGTTTTGCTGTTTAATTTTGGAAATGAGGTCTTCGAAATAAAACATGGAGATCAAATAGCTCAAATAATATTAGAAAAAATTCTCATCCCTGAGCTAGAAGAAGTATATACACCTGATAAAACCGAAAGAAATGATCAAGGTTTTGGATCAGGCAAAAAGATATCTGCTTCATTGAAAGAAAAAAACGACTATGAAGAAAGTGATTCTGGAGAAAGTGACTCGTCTGAAGAATCAGATATAGAACAATCTCATTTAGCTGATGAAACCTCGTCTGAAGAACAAGAATTTTATTCGGCGGAAGAAGAACCAACTGATGAAAAAGGTTCTGATGAAATCGACCCCTCCGAAAATGAATTAATGTCTTTAGAGGAATTCTTAAAGTTGATTCTAACAAAAAACTAGGTGGCGAAAATTTACTATGGTATTGGTTCAATGAATCACATTATTCATGAAGATTCCAATTATGTTATTCATTGTTATTGTAACTCATTCTCCGCCTCTCTATTCATAAACGATAAAGGAATAAATTGGATTATCTGTTGGATTGTCTGACTATATGATATGTCTCAAAAAGAACAATAAAGAAAAAATAAAAATATTATGACTTCTCGTTTCACTTGCAATCTACATTTTCTCAAAAATACAGGTCTTTTCTGGATATTCCTAAACATACGGTCTTATGTAGATATCTTAAAACACTGGTCTTCTCTGGATAATCCAAATATGGTGGTCTTCTCTGGATAATATCCAGAGAAGACCAACTATTATACTACTTAAACACTTCATTTTAAAACAGAGCATCGTAACAACACTGATTACATAGCGAGCAGCTTAAATCCCTTCTGCTCATAACATTATTATAAGCTGCTCACTGTGACTGCGCTTCATTTTAGATCAGAGCATCATGATGACACTGGTACTGCACGTCCTCCCATCTGGAGGGATCTATAATGGGTCTAGACCCCTAAATTCGACAGGGTGACATGGCCATTTCTTAAAATCGACATGTGACATGGAGCTTAGTGACAAGGACATGGAAAATGAAAAAGTTAGTGACATGAGACATGACCTTTCCTTAAAATCGACATGTGACATGGAGCTTAGTGACAAGGACATGGGGAAATAGGAATTTAGTGACATGTGACATGGCCTTTTCTTAAAATCGACATGTGACATGGGGACCCCCCATCTAGACCCCCTCTATAAGAACTATAACTACATAGATCTATAGGTCATGTGGAACTAATTCCATTTCCTCTATGTTTCTATATAGCAAAACACACAAAAACAACCCCCTATAATGTTCGTTGGAAATATTTTCGACACACACACAATATGTTCAAATATAGGATAGGCTTAACCCTGAAAATCTTAACTTACATTTTTTCAAAAATACAGGTCTTTTCTGGATATTCCTAAACATACGGTCTTCTGTAGATATCTTAAAACACCGGTCTTCTCTGGATAATCCAAATTATCCAGAGAATACCGTCTTCTATAGATATCTTAAAACACCGGTCTTCTCTGGATAATCCAAATATGGTGGTCTTTTCTGGATAATATCCAGAAAAGACCATCTATTATACTACTGTTGTTGATCAGTGCTAGCTCATCTTTTTTACTTTGCATGTATAACATCCTTGATTGCCAATTCACACCCTTTGGACCATTTAAATTTGTTTATACTAAAGCTATATGCATTGGGGGGGGGGTATCACTCTGCATGATGTCATGTTGATGGGGGGGTCAAGTGCTGTACCGGTATGACGAAACATGACAAGGGGGGAGGGGGGGGGTCAAAAATGGTCCAAAAAGCATGACGTCATTTGTAGTAAATTGTACACAGCCCCTATCGCGTCTACCTGCGCAATATTACCCAAATTTACCCTATAAAGCTATATGTAGGGGAAAGTTGCCTAATTTGGACCCCCTAAGAACTTTTTCCTGTCCAGTGATTATTTCTATGAATTTGAATGTAAAATGTAAACATTTTGTGATGGTACCTTATAGCTTTATGGTCATAGCATAGAAATCTAGGAATTTGAATTTCTCTAGTCAGGGTGTGCAATTAAAAATGAAAGCCTAATGGTCCAATTTAGGCACCTGGTTGCCTAAATTGGACCAGTTGGTATCCTAATTTGGACCAATATGCACTATTGTTCTGTATTTCCTTATACTTTCATTATATTGAAAATTATATAAAACTAAGGAATTTTTGATATATGATATCAGATGTCCTCTTAGTGTTTCTATCAATATCCTGTGAATTTGCTCTGTATTGGAGTAAGAAAAAGGTTACATGTTGATCCAACTTAGAAAACTAGGCATAGGCCCCACCGGGTGGTCCAATTTAGGCAACTAAATTGGATCCAATATTACAACTATGGTCCAATTTAGGCAACTCAAGCTGGTCCAATTTAGGCAACTTTTCATCTTTCTCATTGATAATTTGTTTTCTAAAACTTGACAATGGTTTTTATCAAATTTCATTTTAGTCTAAAAGTATAATATGATATCTAAAAATTTTAAAGGATTTTGAACAAAAAAATGTTGCCTAGCAACCAGGAGGGCTTAAGTATGTGGTGACGCAAATAAGATCTAGAGGTCCAAAAACCATTTTCCACGAAAAATGTGTATAAAATTACAGAAAAATTACATTTTTGGAAGTTATTAGGAACTTTAGTGATCTTGACTAAAAAATGGCAGCATTTGAACCTAGTTCCTATTACTGCCACTAGGGGAAACAAGGGTGGTCCAATTTAGGAGCCGGTCCAAATTAGGCAACCTTCCCCTACCTCTCATGAGTCAATAAAGCCAATCTTGAATCTTGAATCTTTGCATGCATTTGGCAAGAGGGGCAAGACCCCCCCCCCCCCGCCCACCCCCTTGCCCTTGGTGCGTACATACTTTATGGAAGCCCCCTTATCTGCTAGGTAGGCTACATTTCCACAAAGGGAAATCTTAGAGGTTCATAAAAGCTATTTATACATCGATATAAAGCCACTAGGCAGGGTAACAGTCGCTACAACGATTGTGAGGCCCTCTATTGTCAGCAGAAAATGTCACTGCTTCTACACTGGCATCCTTTCCAATCTTCATTCTGGAACTCATAACGTGTCAACCACAGGCGACTGACCAGGGTGCAGCACCAAAGGCAGGACAAGGTATAGCAACATGTTGAATTACTTTTGTTGAACAGTGACGTGTCCCAGAAGACAAAAGAAGAGCACTTTTACAAGGTTGGTACAATCTGTGTTCTGTTGGTGTTATGTTAGACTGGACTGTCAATAGAGTCAGATGGACCTTCACCCTAGGCCGAAATACCTGCCTGCTCACAGAGTGTCTACGGAGTACTTCTGAACTTCACCCAGGTAGGCCTCTGTGTCCTCACCTGAGGCTGAACTCCCCTATTTTCACTCACTTTCTGAATACAGAGCATACAGAACCCTGACTGGGAGCTGTTAAACTCAGTTACTTACTCAGACCTCCCAATAGGAATGTAGGAAACAGATATTCTGGCATAGGCTACTGTGATAAAGGTGGTAGATCTAACCGGTATTAGCTATGATATATAGAACTTGAAGTGGGCGTGGCACTCTCATTGTCACCCTGTATTTATAGTTCTTCCATAGGTTTTCATTATATCCTAAGGGAGTGATCATTTTTTAACAACAGGGGGGGCTGGTGGGTTTGAGGGGGGGGGTCAGAATTTTTTCAACCCCTTGACCGGGGAGGGGTCAGAATTTTTTCAACACCTCTGATGGGGGTGTCAAAATAATTTCACCTGTTTTCAGTAGAAAACCCTGCGTGTTACTATAGGCTAAAAGAGGACGTTCGGGCGCAATTTTTGTCCCTTATGGGGGGTCAAAAAAAATTTACCCCATCAAGAGGGGGGGTCGAAATTTTTTTCACGCGTCCGCGCGCAGACCCACCAGCCCCCCCTGTTGTTAAAAAAGTGATCACTCCCTAAAGTAAATGTAAATGCAAATATTAATGAAGGTTTAATTTGGCACTGACCTAATTAAGGTCATATAATTACCGGTTATGAACTAACCCAGTCCCTGCACTCTGTATACAAAAATACACCATGCACATTACCAAAAACAGGGAAAAAGGGGGGTATTTTCTCAAAATTCGCATGTCTGTGGATTTGGGGGGAAAAGGGCTGTATTTTAAGAGAAAAATCCGTGAAAATCAAAAATAGGGGGATATTTTTTGGGCAAAGTCAGCTTTTTCAGAAAAGGGGGTATTTTGGAGAAGGAACATGTTCATTTTTGGTGCTGAAAAGTCTGCACTTTTAGAAATAGGGGAGTTTTGGAAACATGTCAGTGTTTTCCCAAAAAAGGGGTCATTTTAGAGGTCTAGAATTCCTTGTTTTTAAGGTAAAAGGGGTGCTTTTTACCCCCAAAAATCCGTGGTATGTGCCTATACATGGGTAACAAGAAATGCGGTTGTGCCCGCGTAAAAAACGCCTCCCGGCGTTTTTTTAAGCGGTCACAACAAGCTATTTTGATATTCTGTCAAAAATTGGTCTGACTTAATTTTTTTATATGGGTTTACTGCTGTGACACCCTGGGTATCACTCCAGATTCCCATAATAAATAGATCCTGGATCCATTTATATTTATTTTCAATTTAATAAAGCTATTTATTAAATATACCTAACAATACAGCACACCTAGAGTACTGTGATGTTAGAATTCCAGACCCCTTGGGCCTGGGGCCACTGAAGGGTAATTTTTATTGTCAATCCAGCACAAACAGATGCCTGATGATTCCCCAAAGGAAGAAACTGCTCCTATTGTGACTTGAAACTGGTATCCAAGCCACATATCCATGGTATCTTTCACCATGGCAGCTGTAACTAACTCCTCTTGGAGACATGTACGCAAATGCAAGTTGCCTAGCAACGGTATTCCCTGTGACATCACACCCCTGTGGAAAAACCATCACTCTGAGTGGTCGCATCATGCAAACCAGTCGCACCTACCCTAGCTCCGTCCAGAAGATCCAAAATGAATATTCTATGCTAAATTGGATGATTTTGCATGAAAAAAGTTTGAAACAAAAATTATGATTTTTTAACAATAATTGGGCATCTTAATCTATCATACATGGCATATCTTTTCTACCCCAAAGTGAAGAATTGTAACACTGGTATCTAAGTTCCATTAGAAAAATAATGAAAAAATATAACTTTGGTGGAAAAATTACAATTTTTGAGTTTTAGAGGATTTTTTAGTAAAAAATGGAGTGACTTTGGCTCACGGTGTGACTTTGGCTCAATTCATTTATTTGCCATAGTCTCGCACTGTATTTGACCAAATAAGGTCCCTGTCACCTAAAAAATATAATCTGAATGGTATTTTAGTGCCTCAGAGTTTAACAGAGTTATCTCCAAACTAATGAATATTTGTGCTTTGGTCTAGTCAATAAACATTGCAAAAGATGGGGGACCCTTAGATGGAGAAGGGTGCTTGTCAGGTAGAGCACATTGAATCATAGAACAAACCCCAATTATTACCCCTGTATCTGTTTTTCATATCACTGAACATAATATCATAGCCCTGACATCTTCTACAAATTTTAAGAGTATCTATAAAACAGTATTTATCTTATGAACCCTATAATGTGAGCCAGGGTCTGGGGTGGGGGGGTGGCAGGGTTGGAAGCAAGGGTGATAGGGGGGAAGGACACCTATACCCAGGGCTTGCCCCCCCCCCCCCCAGTCCATCGATGTCATATGGGGACACAGTGAAGAAAGTCCTCATTTATGACAGAATGGAGGGTTGGCTATTAGGTTTTCAACTGGGGTTTTCAATCATATGTTACATTACAGTTTAAACATTTCCTACAAAACTTGGCTCCCCTGACCCGAGTCCCCATTCCCTCCCCCCGTCAGGACCAAATGGGGCTCGAGCTTGGGGGAACAGAGGACCCCCACTCCACCCAGATGGGATGAAATTAGGGATGTCATTGACATCCTATTTTTGTTGATTCCGATTATCACGATTTATGGTCCCGATATTCCGATTTTTTCTCAATTTTATGATGTTGTAGAGCCTTGTTTTAATTGGTCTCAAACACCCATACCCCTGTGTGTGTAATTAGGGGGGTAGGGGTAGGATGTACAGTAGTGGCCTGTTTAACCACCCTAGCGCTTATAGATTTCAATACCACTTGATCCCCGGCGGTTATACAAGACTGGCGCTTAGTCAAGGCATAGTTTATAGTGCAAATTTCAATTTTAAAACCACTCTAGCCCTGGCGCTTATATGAGACCAGTGCTTATTCAAAGATCTGGCGCTTAAACAGGCCACTGCGGTATGTTTAAAAGAGACCTTCCAAAGAAGTCAGAAGAAATGCATGTACTTCAAAATGTTAAGGGACCTCGTAGCATTACACTCCTATTTTTAGGTCACATGCATTAAAATGCCTTTTCATTAAGGATTTTCTGTGAATATGTAGGCCTACATGTTCCACTAGGGTCCTACTGGTTGGTGTTATTTCCAAGATAACACGTTATCCTAAAAGAGATGTTGCTTATTAACGAGTCAAGTAATACCATAGATCTACTTGATCTACGCCTAACGGCTCTATTGGTTACTTGAACTCGTTTTCTGAAGGGCTTTTTCAATATCAATGTTTTCTGTCCTATTTCTACATCTATGTCCTAGAAAATATGCATGGAACAAGTTGAAAATGATATATAGGTCATAGGATATTTGATTTATCTTTCATTTCTTTATTCTCTTTTTTACCCATTTTTCTGGAAAAAAGTTATTTTTCCAGTAGTTACCAAAAAAACACCACAAAGCAATGCTACTTAATGTGAAATAACATCCTTACAGAGACAGGGATACAGCCAAATTTTATTCTAAAGTTGTCTCTATGAAAATGACAACAGAATGGTGCAGTCATTTCTTTTTCATTTAAAGATTCCATATTTTCCTGAAGGTCTAAAAGAAATATCACTTTAATACACATTGTACTAGCTTTGGGTTCTTGTACCTCTTCTCCCCATGAGATGGTGCCACCAAGGAGTTTTCTATTGTACACGGAAGGCCTATGGCCTATGCCTATGACCTCCACTATACAATCTATATATGCCCATTTACTTGACTCGTTTTTTAATAGATTCCAGACACCCTTCTATTCTCTATTAAAGTGGGGCTATCACGACTAAGACGTACCCGCCTTAGCAAGTCACGTGACCACCCCTTGACCAATCAGATTGTCGCAATTTTTAGCTGGTACCTACGAATTTGTACACGATCTTTGAATCAGTACCCATGTTGAAATTTGCCATGCTAGCCCCCCTTTAAATATAATGCACGGCACCTTGTTAAATAGAAATATAACTTTGATAGAATCACCTTCAGCTGTAAAGAAATGTTTACTTGATATCTTAGAGATCATCCCATTGGTTGACATCCCCACCCCCATCTTCGCATTAGCACATAATCACTTGCAGGGGAGGGGGATCTTATGGGTTTGGAGATATAAAGAGGTATAAAACTCTCAAGACAATTACCGTAATCTCCTGCGTAAAAGACGCGCTGCACGTATAAGACGCACCCCAAACTCAGCACATGCATTTTCGCGTATAAGACGCACATTTTAATGCTCAATTTTGTAAATCCAGTACTGTTCTATAGTAAAATTACCCCTCGTATAAGACGCACTCCCAACTTCAGAAAATCCTATAAGACGCACCAGCATTTTGTTTGGTGTAGAGGACGCGTCTTATACGCGGGAGTTTACGGTAGATATAGATCATATTATTAGTTACACTGTAAGCTTTAATTTGATACCAAACATGCCCATACATGTGACAAGATGTCAGGGCTTTCAGTGAAAATCTTTCTTATTTTAAACTGAAAGACTTTCATTTATTGATATAATAGTAATGTCGACACGATATTCACTATTCTAATAATGGCGATACTATGATATTGTGGATATCAATGACATCCCTATATGAAATGTGTATTGCTAAGGCATCTGTACTGCTAAGTATCATGATGTAGTTCCTATATCTGTGATCTTTTTTTATCAGTATGCAACCAATAACCAACCTTGAAGACTATTTAATCTTCTTTGAGCCAAAGTCACCCCGAAGCCCGGGTGACTTTGGCTCACTCAAACCAATCCAATTTCAATACCTTCCAAATATCTTTTTTACAATCTAATGAAACCATCATATAAAAATATGGGTCTAAAAAGATTTTTTAATTATTATCTATAAATATTCACAACAGGAATAAACTTATCATTTAAAACATACAAAAAGTGAGCCAAAGTCACCCCAGTTTAAGGTACCGTAACACCCTGCGTATAAGCTGCACCCATGTATAAAGCTAGGGATCCACTGCTGTGAGTTGTGCTGCGAGTTGTACTTGTGCGAGTCTCTTCCGAGAACAGTTGCAAATATCAAATCTTTTTGATTTCTGTGAATGTCGTCGCAGGCCGGTAGGACGTCGCATGTATGTTATCGCAGCCGCTGATCCACTGGTGGAAGGTTTTCTGCGACACCACATGCATGAGTACAACTCGTAAGAAATTCGCAGCAGTGGATCCCCCACTTAAGCAGCACCGTCGAAGTAAGACAAAGCTATAAGCCCCACCTGAGGCTTCAAAATTTCAATTTTTATACCGGTAGTAGGCCTACTGTTCTATAGTATGAGTTAAGGCTGATCCTATGACATAAACTGCACCAGACATCTGAAATGGTTGCTAGGCTGCGGCTTATATGCAGGGTTTTACGGTAAGAAAATTACTATAAATATGACTTGTCTCAGAGCTGATGTTCATATACCTATAAAAGGTGGCAAATGTATCATGCAGGGATAGAAATTTTCAGGAGTAGGCCTGATTTGAGGAATTTTCAGGTTCCAAAGACCTACATAGGCCTACATTCCTTTATACAACCTATGATTAAGGGCTTCGAAATTATTAAGCATTTTAGGAATTTCTTTGTTAAGTGACTTGCATCACCTATCATTTATCTCAAGTTGAATTCCAAGGTTTAACAAAACTTAGAACCCCACATTTCACATCCACTGTGGAATAACTGCAGGACGCAACTTCTTGACCTGGACTATGCCCCCGGGGCCTACAGACTGCCGCGTGGGAGTGATGCGAAAATTACGCGGACAGCAGTGGCTGAGGCGTGCCCTTTCCCACACTCCCCAGGGCAAGTCTGGGAAAATGCCCCCAGGGCATCCATGGTAAGGATGATGCTCCCAGGACATGTAGGCCTATATAGGGTATTGGACTATGCCCTGGGGGCATCGTTTAGTACATGGATGCCCCCAGGGCATCGTCAATTTTTTTTTATGCATGTATGATTATCCTTACTATGAATGCCCTGAGGGCATTGTCCCCCATTGTTCTCTGTACCATGCCCCTGGGGCATCCATAATATGGATGATGTGTGATGATGCCCCCAGGGCATAGCATTTACTCCTATATTATAGACTGAATACTATTATGTCCCGGGGCATCACACACACCACAAATGCCCCCGGGGCATAGCCTTTCTTCTATAATCTGAAATCTACAATGGCATGCCCTGGGGGCATCAGCAATTCCATCAATGCCCCCAGGGCATTTTCGTTACTCCTACACAAGAAACGACTAAAGTATGCCTCAGGGGCATCACTGGCCCGAGAATGCCCCCGGGACCTTTCCTTATAAACTCACACCAGAGTCACAATCTGACACAGCACAGCACAGCAGGGACTGCTGTCACGCGTAGAGCAGCGCGTGAATGCCCCGGGGGCATAGTCCGGGTCGAGAAGTTGCGTCCTGCGGAATAACTCTCCCATATTTTACGACCACTTGTAGATCCCAAATGGCAGGATGACTGAGAATCCACCACACCTCCCCGTTGTTAAAAAATGACAACCCTCAGTCAGACTAATTTGGGGTTGCATTTAGGGGGTGATCTCATTCTACTCTTCCTCGTGAGATAACCTAAAATCAGACCAATTTGCTATCCTTCAAAAAGAGTAGGGGAATGAAGCCCGGGTAGCGGTTTTCCCCTCAACCCTCCTCATAGATTCGGTCATTCATCTCATAGATTCGGTCATTCATAGATTCGGTCACTGCTGTGTCGGGCAAGCAGCATATAAATACCCTTAAATGTCTGAGTTCCTCGATGGCCCCCGGACATAAAACTAAACAGACCAATTTGAGTGAAACTTTAGCTTTGTACCATTAGGCCTATAAGCCCCAGCTTATTTACAAGGTTTCAGGGCATATATCCAATGTGATTAAGCCATGTAGGAATAATAGACCTCTATGTTATCATATCAATCAAATGAGTTTTATCCAAACCTCTGCTATATGTACATCAGTGATGCCATTGTAACTGTCGGCTACATCTGATTCTTCTTCCTTTGATTTGTCCCTGCAGGGACTGAATAAAGTGAATTATGAAATATAAGTTTGTGAAGTTGTAAGTTTTGGAAATTTTTGTACAATGGAGGCATTTTATAGCCCTGGAATCACCTGTGAAATAAAATCGGTCACACTTTGTATGAATGTAATATATAATGCTTAGACTTGAACGAATGCCTTTCAGGGCTTGATATATGCACGACGCGCAGCGGAGTGCATATATAAGCCCTGGAAGGCATGAGTTCAAGTCTAAGCATTACATATTGCATTTATAACACGGTTTCCACCATTAATTCTAAGTATTTACCTTCAAAAATGATATAATCCATTCATTTCTTATGCGAGTCGACAAGACGGCCCTCCGCCATCTTGGTTTCATGTTGTGCAAACATGTTGAAACCTACCTTGACACGAAAGTAAATTCTCCATTTTTGAAGCTTATAGACCAAATATTGCAAAATCCTTTGGACATAACATAGTTGAAACCATATTCTAACTCCCTGTCGGGTAGATTACTTGATATTATGGCTGTATTTGATATAAAAAATTATTAAACTTTCGAATCGAGCGACTTGCCGTGCGTCTTCGCCATTCTGTCAACACTACAGGTGCCGCCGCCTGGTGTGTACAGAATGGATTATATTTTAGACTGGCGCAGCCCTGTCTCGACGTGTTCGCAGTAGTAGGTCTATGAGAGTTGGAGTTTGAGGAGTTCGCCAGCCTAACCATACGCCCGCTGAGTGCTTCATCGCTAGATATCCGAACTCATATTATCCATTTTCGGCACTGAATACATCTCTAACCGTGTTATAAGAAGAGATAGAAAAGGCGCTTTTGGACTCGGAGCGGTCCATAAGAACTATGCGGACATACAAACAATACTGGAATTTTAAAAGGTGACAAAAGTCAAAACCCTGAGATAAATAAGGCTGTATTTGTTGGCGTATAACACTGACATCAGAGGTAATTGTCAGTAGTGCGTGAACACACCAATCAATCAATCACACCTGCTGTGTTAAATAGACATGTGCAAGGCACATTACAGAGCTTTTGTAATGTGAAGAGATCCAGTTTTTAGAATCACCAGATAAGCACCAGTAAAGGGGGCTGCAGACAGGCCTCATTTGGCCGATTGTGACTAATCGAGTCTTTTAGAATGTCAAACATGTTTGATGTTCAGATCTGCTCGGAACTGCCTAGCTACCGATTGAGTCGGGCCCGTCTGTGCTCCACTTCAGACCATCGCTTGATAAGAACCAGTAAGACCCACGCTTGATATACCAGGTCAGAAGTGTGAGTCTGAATCCTCACACTCATAATCTGCCATACCTGGTATGATTGCTTTGCTGTGATCCCATTTTGACACACCAAAAGGCAGTATTGTATCTAGCCTATCTTAAGCGCTTTAAGTGCCTATAAATCTCATGGCCACCATGTGGTCGTTTTACCCGGTAGCAGGAATTACCATCTAGCCAAGAATGCATTACACTTTACTTGTTGCAGCTTCCGTATCAATATCCACCACCAACCAGCTTGCCACTAGTCATGAAGCGCTTACCCACGACATGCCAGCTTCCCGATTAATAAGGAAACACCTTCAGTGGCCATATGCATTGTCTGTCCAGAAATAATAGGACCCAACGTTGGTCCAATTGAGACTATGGTGTATATTGCCATGCTATAGGACCATGAAGACTGCACTCCCTCACTTCCTCCAGAGATTAAGGCGTCAATTTAGCTGAATGAACATCCAGTGAACAATACATTCGTCCGTATTTCAGATATCCATACTGCTGTTCAGAAAACATGGCCAGACTGAGCATCACGCTTATAGTAATATTCTTATTATGTGCCCAAGCATCAGCTGCATCTCCAAGCCAGCACCCCACTCTGACATCACCACCTGCACGCTCTAACAAGCTGCTGCTGATGTTGTGGGATGGGATGCGGTGGGATTCTGTAAAGGATGACATGCACGGGATGAAGAAGATGATGGATAATGGAGTGCATGCCCATCACTTAGCACCCTGCTTCCCGACCTCTTCCCTTCCTAACCAGTATGCATCCTGACTGGTGAGTTAACTTTTGATTAAAGTTGATTCTTAGATTATAAAATCATAGAAATGAATGATCTGGTAGTGTATGCTCTCACTGTTTTGTATTGCACAGCCACATTACCAGTACAGGAATTGAAAGGTGACAGTCATGTTACATGTGACCCAGATCATGAATACTGTATTGAATACTTTGCATGTTTTCCACACATCAAAAGGGCTATTGGTGGTAAGGTTTTATGTATAGGTATTCTCAGGTCACTTCAAAATTGATATATGGTAACCTATGTCCCTTGATCAACCCTTTCAGGTCTATATACAGAAAGCCATGGAATTATAGGTAATGACATGTATGATGCAGTCTCAGGAGAAGACTTCAAAATTAACTTAACTTCCCGTTATGATAAAAACCCTCGATGGTGGAAGGATGTTGAACCCATATGGGAAACAGCAGTAAAACAGGTAGGTCTATTTGTGTATTACCCTGATTAAATATAAGCATCAATTATGTAAACACCTTCTTTTTTCAAGTTGACCTTTAGGCTATACCTTTATACACCCAATATGTGTAATAGTATATTTCCTCTCAGCATAAATATACCAATCTATACAATATTTTGTATAAATATCTCAATTTAAGATATTTTAATTCAAAGACATAGCTATCAGATGTTTAGCCCTTAAATGGCAGAAATGAGTTTTGACAATCATGATTTTTTCCCCTCTTTCTTGTCTCTCCTGACCTGATAGGGTAAACGTGTTAGGGCATACAACTGGTTTGGGTGTGAGATGACAATGGATGGATTCACCCTGTCAGATAAACAGTGCATCAAGTACATAGCAGGTACCAACATCTCTCTGTTGCAGAGCAATGTTGATACAGCGCTTGAGGTGTTAGCAGCTGATGAGCTAGACTTTGCAGGTAAAAACTTGCTATCAACAAGCCAACCCTGCTGTAACGTGCTCATTTTCCATAAGTATAAATCATTGCTTAATTTCCCTGTGTATGCACTATTCTGATAATCACTTAGAGAGGTCAGGAATTTCTCAACTTTCCTGTAATCCACACATCTGTCCTATGTAATCACTTCTACTGACTACCAAAATTTATAAATCAGACTTGAAGGGCGTAATCAATCTGGTGGCTATGGATGTAAGGTCAATCTATTCTGCATGTACATAATTATATTTTAAGCAACAGTTCAATTTGAGTTTTTAGCTATCTACTATGACAATCCAGACATAGTACAGCATAGATGGGGTTTCGACAGCAGCAAGGCAAGGGAGGTGATGTCTGACCTGGACACAGTGCTGCTTCACCTGCAAGACCGGGCAGACAGGCTAACCATATATGACGACAAGACTAAACTCAGTGATAAGCTTGATGTTATGCTTTGTGTCTGACCATGGATTCATGGACTATACGGATGGAGTTAACGTACTGGATGTGATTGAAAAGTATCCTGCCACCCATGTCCTCACCACTGGTCAGCAGCTGGGTGTGTGGCCACATGGTAATGGTGATGAGGTACAGATCTTATTTGACTAGATCAGAAATCACAGTATGTAACAGTAAAGGGAGATATTAAAGAGGGTCTGTGGTAGAGGGGCTGTGGAGAAGGGGGTAGATTGCAACCTCGGATCTATAACTACATTCATTCATTTCATTTATTATATGTAGTCATCTAAATATTTATTCTTTCTATTGGCTATTGAGTTTTATGTATCTCTAATTGCAGGTCTTCAAAGACCTTAAACAAATAAATAACATGCATGTGTACTGGCGGGATGAGATCCCTGATGCATGGCACTACAAAAAAGGGCAGTTTGTTCCCCCAATTCTATGTGACCTGGACCCTGGTTTCCACTTCATATCAGTAAGTACTGGTTTCCTAGTGTCTCTCACAATCTCTTAATTAAAATCATTACTATGATAATTTTAACCACAGTTTTTGGCTGTGTGACAAGCACTGGACACTGATTTGTTGAGCCATGCAATAGAAATTTATCTCGGTTGTGCTGTTTCTTCTTGGGAAGAGAAAATGTATTGACAAGCTTTTTTGATTTAGGTGACTGTTTGATTTATTAAATTCTAAGGGAGGTAAAAATTTACTTAGAATCTATGAGATCTATCAAAGCTCTTGTAGGTTAATGATTATATTTGCCTCACACTGTCAACTTAAGAGTCAAACTAATTGATTCATCCAAATGTGTTTTATTTGCAGCCAGATCAGAAAACTCTGCCTTCCAAAAATGGCTCTGGACAGGCAAAGGGCTCTCATGGATACAACACGAATACCACTGAGATGCGTGCCATTTTCCTAGCTCGTGGACCAAACTTCCGGAAAGGAGCACATACTCCTCCACTACAAAACATTGAACTCTATCAAATCATGTGTTCCATTTTGGAAATCAAAGCATCTGCAAATAATGGCACATGGTCAGAAGTAGAACCATTTGTGTTAGATCTTGTAGAGAATCACTGGCGCATTCAGTCTGATTTACCTGTGTCATTCCAGTCAGTGGTAGTAACAGTGGTGGTAGCAGTGAGTTGTGTGCTTGTTCTGACAGCCATTGTGTGTGGGATCCATTATGTGAAGCAACGCACACATGCTAAAAAGTACAGAACCCTCCCCATCAATGTAGACAATGACTCAGAAAGTGATGATGTTGATTTGTAGCCACAGTTGAGCAAAGCATATAGTGTAATGCCCCATTAATATATGTCAAAATATATGATTGAATCTTTTTATCCAATGAAAACACTACTAAAATCAGTCATGATGAGAATAGGGCTGTCTTTTCCATTAAGCGGGCTTCCCTAGCCCACTTAAAAGGGTCTATATCTCCTCTTTCCTATATCCTCAGGATGTGTGTGGTGCACATATGCGCGGGCACTGACACATTCCTCTGTTAAATTATCAACCTGTGAAGCACCGGATAGCCACTTAGTGCCGCTAAAGTGCTGTAAAACACAAATCAATCAATCAATCAATTTTCCATTAAGTGTCAATGTATAAATTTTCATCCAATCGGGTGCCAATTGAGGCTATAAATCTCGTGATCAAATCAAAATAACATTGATTTCTTTCTTCCATCACATTTCTCATTGTTTTATGACCATTTTGGTTTTTGAAATTTGAAAATCCGCCAATAAAAAATTATTTTAGAATTGAAAATGTGTGGCAAAGTAGACACACTATTGCCACACTATTGCGGAATTGGGAGTGGCATACAGGACCGTGGCGTACGGGATATTGTATCCCATGGGCAAATAGGGCCATGTGATTTAGACATATGAGTTACCATATGCTTTGTTCTTATAGGTAGAATAAGGTTCATAGTAAATCAAAGCAGTGTGCCCAGTGGGATAACATCAAACAGCTGACTGCCTGAGAGCTGAGTAGTGACTGAAGATAAACCATAGATAGTATAGATCAGTGTTTAGTGTGATTTCTTTGATATCAGATCAGTGGTAATCATGCACTCTTCTGCCCTGTACTTTAAGGTGGGTCCCTCCCATGGTCCAAAAGTAACAAAATCCTTAACATTTTTTTACCATGTAGCCTTCACTACATGCCCATTTAATTGATGAAAAGAACATAGGGGGGTCCCAGGCTAGTTTCCAAGATATTTAATCTTGAAGTCTGAGTGACTTTGTCATAGGATTACATAGTGTTGGCACAAAATGTTCGGAGACATAGCTTGTAATGTTACTGGTCCAAAAGTAGTATTTTGAACATATGGTCCCAGGCATATTTTAAAGGTTTTTCGCATTTTAAGTAAAAAAGTAATAAATAGTGCTCAGTGGTGTATGTATAGAACCTTCAACACTGGATTCTTACACATGGCCTGGTGGTCTAGTGGTAAGATCTTCAACTTCTGATCTGAAGGTTGGGTGTTCAAGACTCAGCCAGGCCCATGTTTTACCTGTGTTGACTTGGTGTACTATTGCGGGTCTACCCACACCACTAGGGGGCTCCTAGTGCTTTTGTGAATGAACTACAAAATGCATATGCTCAGAAACCTGTGCAGTGGGCCTCCTTTGCATGGGAGTGAGCCGCCTTAAGACATACCGTAATCTCCCGCGTAGAAGGCGCAGCTCACGTAGAAGGCGCACCCCCAACTCAGAGAAGGCTTTTTCACGTAGAAGGCGCACCCCTCCAGGCAGAATTTTGTCAGTTTAGTACTGTTCTAATAGTAAAAATACCCCCCTATAAGGCGCACCCCCAACTGAAGGCAATTTACCACCTGTGTAGAAGGCGCACCCCCAATCTGATTCACGTAGAAGGCGCGCCTTCTACGGGGGAGATTACGGTAGTTCCATGGAATGATGTAATAGATCAATGATTTCCCATGACAAACGTCTCTAGTAGTATGGGTCTTTAGCAATTATTGGTGTTAAGCAAAAGGTAAACCCTACAAATTTTGGAAGCCATGTCTGTCAAACAAATTTCGATATTTTTATTTTCATATCATCCCTTGGAATCTGTAGGAATGATTATGTGAATGCATACATTAACCTGTTATAAATATGTATTTATACTTATGAAGGAATAGCTGTGATTTATTTTTCATTGTTATAGCATTGTTATAACTCTTTCTTCAAAGTTTTAAAGGCCAATTTTTGAACAAATGAACAGAGCATAGAGGGAAATACATGAGGGTTGAATTATAAATTTATGATACCTAATTGGTTTATAAACATTTTTGGCACTCCTGCTGTGTTCACCAAGAACATGTGTAACAGCTATTTGTTTATAACACGTTTAATCATTAAGGACTCCAACAATGTCTTGGTGTTCCTGATAGTGGGATATATTCTATACAATACCATAAAATGACAAACATAATCAGAGGCTTGTCAGATTTAGGGGTGGTGTAGATAATGCACATTCCCAATCTTCCTGAAACCATGGCGGGTCAGGGGTTTTGGGGGTAAAGTACCCTAAAGCTACCCATAAGTTCTTGATTTTTAAAAATCCATTGATTGGAGCAGACATTTTTATCATTTCAAAAGCCCAGATACAGCTTATACCGGTAGTCTTCTTTCAGGGTGAGGCCTATACACTGTGCCCTTCATACAGGGTGTTTCGCTGCAGTTGTACAGAGAAGGGTTTCTCTTAGGAATATAAAATGGCAGAAAAAGCCACAGTTCACTTATTAAACAGGTTTTTGTTCAAATTGACCATTCATACCATTTCAACTGACACTTGGAGCTTGAATCTCAAATTCTCAGTTAAAATTGGATGAATGAAAATGAGTATGGTCAATTTGAATGAAAACCTGGTTAATTCTTAATGATAAAACAATAACCAGTTATCAGGAATGCTGACTTCGTGTCATAAGTCAAAGTGCCATCAGACAAAGTGTATGTGTATATAATTTGGTATAAAAGAGAATGAGTGGGGATCTAAAACAGCTGGTGTTACAGTTTGGTCTCTCCAAAAGAGAAGTGGTGCACACATGTGCGGGCACTGACACATTCCTCTGTGAAATTGTGTAATGTAGTTCTCGCCATGAATACGACCTTAGCTGTCAAAATGGCGTTAAACATCTATTACTCACTCACTCCAAAAGAGAAAGGCATGAATCAAGAGAAAGGCATGAATTACCTTTCTTATGATAGTGAACTTTCCATGTCTCCTTGTCATTTCAGATTAGCAGGTTAGGCTGCATAAAGTCAATAATCAGCTTTGCGGACACTTTTTGAAAAAGTATGGCGAGGGAGGGAGGCTTTTTATTTTATTTGTCATATGAAATTTTGACAGTGAGGGAGGTAACATTTTCTTTTTCCCCCTTATTTGAAATGATGAGGGAGGCGACTTTTTATTTTTATCATTTTTTACAATGTCTGCTCCTTCTATGCTGCTAATCTTTCTCTTCTTATAGAGCACTTAATAATATATAAACCATAACACTGTGTTGGAAGTACAAAATCTATGCTTGTGAATATTGTTGTGGTTTTGATGTACACCCCACTACCCTGGAAAATAGGTTTCCTATTCTAAAATCTTGCAGCATATCAACCATTCACATAATCAATCTGGCAATTTTAGGATGAGAAAGAATACATTTTGAGGTTTCCAAAACTGTTTGAATTGTAAAAATTGATCAAGTAGAAGTACCACAATGGAGGTGAGGATTTTGAGAGATTATTTTTATAATTTTTTTTGTGGGTGCAGATATTTTGGGCATTTTTTTTGCAGAGAGGTGATAAAAAGGGTACATGCGACCCATTTTAAGGGATGTGGGCGGTATCTGCAAAGCTGACTATCAATTTTATTCAGCCTTATCTGGTCTTGTGTTATTCAGTTTAATCAGTGCACAAATGGTGTTCACATTGAAATAGAATATAATGATTGTAATCTCTGATAATCACAATTATCAAGTTTTGCTGTTGCTGTAGTTGAACAGTACTTTACCAAGTGGGTTTGAATTTGCAAAGTTGTTAACTAATTGTTCAGTTTTTGTTCTCTGCACTTCCACAAAATCTAAAAATAAATCAGCAATTGAAGCCCCCTCAACCATCTCTGGGTCAGGAATGCTCTCATTGACAGGTGTCAAGTTCAAAGGGTTCGCAATGGCAGCCTTGCTTGGAGCATCCTTTGCATCTGGTTACTCTTATTTTGTGAATGTTACACTGATTATGCATTCTGGAATAATTATTCTCAAGAATTCTGTATGAGGTGCCAAAATAAAAGTAAGCTTGTAAATAATGTTATCATTTTGTTTGGTTGTATATAATGGTTGAGATTGGTTACCAAAGCGAGTAAAAAAATATTTGCACCATGTTCATGAAATTATATATTCTCTATTGTGGTTTTATTATTGTGAATAGGGGCTAGGTTGTTGAGATTGTCCTAAACATTCGCTGACACCCAGAGTAAATAGCCCCACTGAGGATTGAGAACCCCTATTTAATAAAGATAACCAATCTGTCATATGAGCATTTAATAAACAAGACATTCACCCATATTTCAGATATCCATACGGCTGGGTAGAAAAATGGAGGAGGTGAGATTGAGTATCAGTCTTACAGTGACGTTGTTATTGTGTGCCCAAGCATCTGCTGCATCTCCAAGCCAGCGCCCCACTCAGACATCGCCACCTGCACGCTCTAACAAACTGCTGCTGATGATGTGGGATGGGATGCGGTGGGACTCTGTAGAGAAGGACATGCCCGGGATGAAGAAGATGATGGATAATGGAGTGCATGCCCATCACATGGCACCCTGCTACCCAACCTCTTCTCTACCAAACCACATGTGTATTCTCACTGGTAAGACTTGATTTTTTCTAAAAGGTTTGGAGGTTGAAGTCCAGCCATAGAAATGGTCATGGTCCTACACAGAATTAAGACAAAGCATTAAGTGATTGATGAGCCACAATTCAAAATGGTTGTTTAGCATTTCCAATCACCCTGCATATAAGGTGGACCCTGAGTTTGGAAAAATCCTATGAAGCTCACCTGGAGTCTGATTCTAGTATAAGACGCATCTTACACCAGGAGATTATGATATGTGTCATATATGAATGTCGGACATTTAGTTGGAATCCTCAGGTAACTTTTATATTGCGCTAATACCATAAATTCTCTCATATAAGCTGTGGCTAGTACCTGAAACCAAAAACAATTAGGCCTATAGGAATGGCTAAAAGTCCAGGTGCAGCTTATATAAGGTTATTTTACACTAAAATAGTACTGAAATGCCAATTCTCAAGCCCTTGATGGGGCTTATAGCTTTCTCTCAAACTCAGGGTGCGGCTTATATGAGGAGTGCGGCTTATACAAGAGAATTTACGGTACATCTCTTTATGTCTCTTTATAATCATTTCAGGTCTGCATGCAGAGAGCCATGGACTTATAGGTAATGACATGTATGATGCAGTCTCAAGAGAAGACTTCAGACTTGACCTTTCACACCCTTATGACAAGAACCCACGATGGTGGAAGCATGTTGAACCCATATGGGAAACAGCAGTAAAACAGGTAGGTTTATGACCTCTTACCTTATAAGCCTTGGGAATTGCAGTGTCGGATCCAGGATTTTGAAAGGGGGGGTGCGCCGCTCATTTAGGCCCTAACTTTGGCTAAATTCTAGGGTAAAAAAAGTTAACTAAACTCTTAAGTACTGGGAAAAAGGGGGGGGGGTGCAGGGCTCTAAATCTGCCACTGAATTGCACCTGGTTAAATCTGGTAGTCTCATCATCCATAACACCCAAAGCTGACCATGGCAAACGAAAAAGCACTGGTTGTCACTATCCCGAGAAGAGAGCATCCCCTGATACCTGTAGAACTTTAATAATCACTGGCAAGTTTCTACCTGATGGGACTCTGGTATCCTGTGCTAGCACTTCAGCACTGGTAACAATACACATATATACAGTATTCGACATAATAAGTGCACATACCCAAAAAGTGCACGCGCTCTCCCTTTGCTCACACTTTGAACTAAAAATCAAATGTTTTCCACATTTGAAGCCAAATTAAACCCTTTCAGTACTAAGCATACATATCAGATATTTTTAAGCGCACTGTGTGCTAGTTACATCGAATACAGCATATAAATGTGATTTATAGTTTTAGTTGATTCCGTAACATTAATGACTTAAGATTACAGATGAATTTTACAGCTTTGCTGTGGCAGCTTTTACCTTAGCACCCTAGGTTTAAATCTTTATCTTTTCCTTCCCCTGCCATGTTTGTCACCTGGTGTCTTCAATAGTTTTCCTGCCATAAACATGATCTTAGCTGTAAAAATGGCATTAAACAAATTTTTTATACTACTAATAAGACCATATATGTATTGCTCTATTAAACAATTATTACTTATTAGACCACATGTATCACTCTGTTCTCTCATCCTTTTGATGTGTTTCGTATGCTGTAAATTCTGATGTTTATTAACACTTGTAGCTTCTCCCAAAGTCTGGGTTTGGCTTATATGAGGGTATTCGACACTATAAACCAGGACTGAACTGCCAAATTTCAAGCCTTGGGGTGTAGCCTATAGCTTCTCCCAAAGTTAGGGGTGCAGGTTATACAACAGCTTATACAAGAGAATTCATTGTAAATTCTATTTTGATAGTGAAAATCTTAAAAGTTGCATTTTCAGAAACCATTGTCTCCCTTTTCTTCAACATTATAGGGAAAACGAGTAAGGGCATACAACTGGTTTGCATGTGACATGAAGATGAATGGATTCATGCTGTCAAATGAACAATGCATCAAGTATGTAGAGGGCAGCAATATCACTATGTTACAGAACACTGTCAATACAGCACTTCAGGAGCTTGCAGATGATAAACTAGACTTTGCAGGTAACATGCCATACTATATAGGTGGTCTGTTTACATTGATAGAAGGAGTGGATATAGATTTTTGAGCATGTGCAGTTAATATGACTATTTCTATGAATAGCAACTCTTTATTTCTCAATCGGCTCCTTCCACCTGCCCAACATGTGGAATATGAAACTTAATAAAGCTTTTTAATTAACATTCCAACATCAACAATTGATTGCCTTCCTATAGGCAGTTATCATTTCAACCATAGAGAATACAAACTGTCGATTCTCTCTGATTTAACAAAGCATCAGCATATGAATAACTTACAATGAATGTAGAAGTCACTGAAGGAAGATGACATTATAAAAGATCAGAGTAGCTCATATAACTGGTTTAAATCTACCTTCAGCCATCTACTATGATGATCCAGATGAGACACAGCACAAATGGGGATTCAACAGCTACCAAGCACAGAAGGTGATCTCTGAACTTGACACAGTGTTGCTGCACCTGCAACAGAGGGCAGAAACCCTGACCATTTATGACAAGAAGACTCAACTTAGGGATAAGTTGGATGTGATGCTAGTGTCAGACCATGGACATATGAACTACACAGGTCCAGTTGATGTATTAGATGTGTTTGAAAAGTATCCTGATACCTCCTACTACACTCTTACCACTGGTCAGCAGTTGGGTGTCTGGCCACTTGGAGATGGTGATCAGGTACATATTTTCTTTCACATGCAAATTTAAATATATGAAAAGAAAGATGCAATAAATGATTATAACTTTAGACTATCAGCTTGTATCAGACACTTTCTACAATTAAAAGATTGCTTCAAAAGCAAGGGAGCAGCCCATATGTGGGTATTTAACTCTATAGAACAAGTTGAAACCATTCATTTCCAAGCCCTAGATACAGCTAATAGCTTTCTCCCTTTCTTAGGTTGTAGGTTATAGGCTACTGGGGCTCATGTATGTGGTAGTTTATTATATTTATGCTAAAAAATTATGACCCATCATATTGATATATATATAAAACCTTGATACATGTTATTTTACTTGTGTTATATTCAGTGTGTTGGTATATCCTTAACAGTTTACATGTGATGCTCATTGAGTTATATTTATCTATCATGACAGATTTTCGAGGACCTAAAAAAGAAAAAGAATATGCATGTTTACCGGCGTGAGGATATCCCTGATGAATGGCACTACAGAAATGGTGCGTTTGCTCCCCCCATTCTCTGTGACCTGGACCCAGGCTTCTATTTTATATCGGTAAGTACTGATTTTATTCTTTGGCAGTTTATTTCAAGCATCATTGAATCAGCTGTCTAAAGCTACAGTGCAGGCAGGTCCAATCCTAAGTAAATGGATTAGGAGATGGGAAACCATTGATCTATCCAAAGTCTGAAAGTCTCAGACAGTACCATGGTAGGAGGTTTACCATGAACAGTCTAATGAAATTTAGACAGCCAATCTTTGAATTCAATATTTAAAATCATATACAATGTATTCTGGTGGACAGAAATGTACTATAAGGTCTTAGCTTTCTAGAACAACACATGTTAATGCCTCTCTTCCCTCTAGAACCCCTGTTTTCTCTCTCATCCTCTTTTTTGTGGGGGAATGGGGGTGGACATGGATCCACCACTGATTTAAAAAAATAGATTGATAAGATATATTGCTTCCTGCTATCATGTCTGGGAAGGCTAATTCTACAGACTAGCTTTTCATTTTATTTCGCCAAGGCTGTTATGTGATCATTTTTTCATGAATAAGTGCAGGGTCTTTCGTGTGGCTAGGTCTCATTTTAGTGAAGAGATAGTAACCAGGTTGAAGACTGCAATCCTTGTGGCCTCAGGCCTGGATGTAGGACCATGACCATTTCTAGCCCTGCATTCAGCATGATAATGGGGCCAAGGTTATTTCTATGGTTGTGATGATAGCTATACATAAAAAAGGAACATTTGTTTACCCAGGAACATAGTCAGCATGAAGAATTACAGGAAATATTTAAAGGAGATCATGGATTTTGTGTCCAAATGACCATAAGGGAGTGTTCATTTTTTAACAACAGGGGGGAGTTGGTGAGTTTGGGGGGGTGGCGTAGAATATTTGGACCCCTGCTGTGGGGGTGGCGAAAAATATTTTGATCCTTCTTGAGGGGGTGGCATAAAACTTTTAGATCCTTCTCGATGATGTGTGAATAGTCGCGACTTGCTGCGAAAACCCGCATTTGATAAAGTAGTGGGTACAACTTCTCAAGATATTAGATATTACACTATATATAAAAATGCCTTCCTAGGTCAGTGGTTAGAAATGTGCAATATATGACTGCTTCAGCCTACAGTACCCTTGGGGTACCAGATGAAGCAAAATTTTCAGGCTGTGAAGCAATTAGGAAAGAGGCACCTAACTCGACCTGGTATACAGGAATTTCGGCAATCAAGCTGTAATTTCCGCCATCTTGGATCATGATTCAAAGAAATCAGCGCTCATCCCGATTTCATTTATCAAGTAAACTGTTCATCGATTGTTACGGAGCCCTGGAGGTCACATGATCATCTTTTTTTAACTGTGCAGCACTTTTTCTAAGGTTTGTTTTCCTGACTTAACAATTATCCTGAGAAGTTTGTTAACTTAAGATTTTGTTTTCCTGGTTTAACAACTATCCTGAGATATTTGTTAACTCAGGATATTGTTTTCTTGACTTAAGAATTATCCTGAGATATTTGTTAAATCCGGATTTTGTTTTCCTGTCTTAACAAGAGGTAGACAGGGGACTGCAGATAGGGGACTGCAGGTAGACAGGGTGCAGGAGGTAGACAGGAGACTGGAGGTAGACAATGACTGGAGGTAGACAGGGGACTGGGGGTAGACAGGGGGATGGAGGTAGACAGGGGGACGGAAGGTAGACAGGGGAACTGGATGTGGACAGTGGAGTGGAACGAGACAGGGGAGGAAGGCAGCAGACATGAGGAAGGCAGAGGAATGAAAGTAGACAGTAACTTGAGGAAGATACGGTGAAGGAAGACAGGGGAGTCAAGGAAGACAAGGGAGGGAGGTAGACACTACGACAGGCAACTAGAAGTAGATAGCGTAGTGGAGGATTACAGGGGACTGGAGATAGACAGGGGACTGCAGGTAGACAGGGGACTGCAGGTAGGCAGGGGACTGCAGGTAGAAAATGTACTGGGGTAAACAGGGGACTGCAGGTAGACAGCGGACTGGAGGTAGAGCATGACTAGGGTAGACAGGGGACTGGAGGTAGACAGGGGACTGAAGGTAGAGAGGAGACTGCAAGTAGGCAGGGGACTGCAAGTAGGCAGGGGACTGAAGGTAGACAGGGGACTGGAGAAAGACAGGGGACTGGTGATAGACAGGGGACTGGAGGTAAACAGGGGACTTCAGGTAGACAGGGGACTGCAGGTAGGCAGGGGACTGCAGGTAGGCAGGGGAGAGGTGGAAGACAGGGGAGTGGTGAAAGGCAGGGAGTGGAGTAAGATAGGGGAGTGGTGCAAGGCAGGGAGTGGAGGAAGATAGGGGAGTGTTTGACGGCAGGGAGTGGAGGTAGGCAGGGAAGACAGGGGATGGTTGACTTCATGGGAGTGGGGATGTTATGCTTCACTCTAGCCACGTGACACATATTGTCCACATCACATTTTTTCACAATACGTCCACAATGGCCCAGCGCAAGGTGTCCAAAAAATGTACTGTTCACAGACTATTTTCGCATAAGATACAATTTGTCCACACCCAACAATGACAATGTATCCACAAAATACACTCTGTCCACAACCTATCATCACAAAGTGTTCACGAAACACATTCTGTCCACACACTTTCAAAACAAAAATGTCCAAAATTACTTTTAGTCCACAAAATTTTACCACAGAGTATCCACAAAAACCACACTGTTCACATTCAACTTGAACAAATTGTCCACAAATTACAAATTGCCCACAATCTATCATCCTAAATTGTCCACAAAACACATTTTGACAAGTTTTGATCACAAAGTATCCACACAACACATTCTGTCCACAGTGTATGGTCATAACATGTCCAGAAATTCATCTTATCCACAGGATATATACACAGTGTCCACAAATTACATTTTGTCCACAGGCGTAAATGTGTCTGCATGGACACTTTGTGATGGTTTGTGTGAAAAATGTGTGCTCTGTGGACATTTTGTAGTACATTGTGTGGACATTTTTTTATGTCAACTCCCTGTGGTGCCTGGCAAGAATGTGAACAATTTGTGATGGTTTGCTGTTGACAAGGGGAGTATTTCAGATATTTATAGGTACAGCAAGGACACAAGGTACAGCAAGTACTTGGTGATTCTTCACAGTGAGACCATCCTGATTTTGTATCTAAATGTAGCCAAACAGGCATTGCTGGGCTAATTTCATACAGCATGATTTTCTTTAATGGGTTCGTAAGGGGGAGACTCCACATAATCAATTTTTCATGAAAAATAAGTGTGTAATGAATAAATAAATAGGTGGGCAAAGGATACTTTTCTATACATTTGCTGTAAAATTTGTTGAATTAGCAAAGAATTGCCCAAACAGCATTAGTGGAACCAGTTCTTCAGGACCCTGAAAAAATAACTTTCAGAAAGCACCCACAATATACGCTAGTGATCCCAAAATGACCAACATTCACATTTGATTTCTCAGCCTCTGAGAATTACTAGAGAGGCAAGGGTTTGCATATGTAGTAGATGATCAGTATAAAATTACTTAGCATTCTGGGTAATTAGTCTTGGAAAAGGTGTGTTTACACTGAAAAGCAATTATTGAAAAAAAAATTCTATGTAAAAATGATATTTTACTTAGAATTTATAAAACTTGACAATTTCAGCTTTACCTGAAACATCTGCATTAACTTCTACAGATTCTATACATCATGTTACTTTTGTTAGCTGAGAGAAGACACTATCGTTCCAGAATTATCGAAAGTGCCAAGATTTTCAACAAAATGTTATGGACCAATTTTAAAATATCTATACTGAACTTTATGTCAGAAGTCTCTGTTGAACAATGGTGTAATGTCTGAAATGTTGTGGAAAGATCTATTGAAAACTCAAGTTGAAGATGAGGGAAAGCTTCATAACTTTATATATATATATATATATATATATATATATATATATATATATATATATATATATTTATATATATATATATATATATATATATATATATATATATATATAACAATGTATGCTTTATAGCCAGTTTTATTATGAAGCTAAAGTAGCCGTGGCACCTTAAGGGCATTTCATCCCGGGTGGCTTTACAATTAATATTTTTTTTTCAAATTTCTTTTTACATTTTGACAAAGGAAGGTCTTTTACACATTACCCATAGGGTATAAGAGAAAATTGATTGCAATATATTCAATTGGTTGATCATTACTGGTATAGATGAATATATTACTGGCACCCGTAACCTTAGCCATTGTAATGCCATTTTATGAGGCACCTGTGTCATAACTACCATAAAGAGGATCTGCCAATCTATTTTTATATCTAGATTGAGATAAAGGTAGTCCAAATAAGGTATTAGTAGTTGTTGAATATTCTGGAAACTGCAAAGATCAAAATTCATCTTCCTACAACTGATTTCATGAGACCAATGCAAGATACAATGAGGACAATGATCAATTATAGTTGAGAGGGCAGCTTTTGAGTTACATTAATCATAATCTCAATCATGAGAGGGGCCTAGGTTCTAATACAGAATCAATTGCACACCAATCTGCTCATAGCTGTGTTTATAACACAGCTGCCGGGCATCTATTCAAGAAAACAAGCACATTCTTAGTTTCTGCTGTAGGAATATGTGGACCAACGGGGGAAAACGTGCCTCCAGGGTGGATTTTTAGTACACATAATACCTTAAGATCTTCTCCTCGGGGATGCCATGTTATAAATAGCACATAGGGACATGACACTTATCTGCTTAACCTTGCATATCTTTGCTCTTTGCTTCTACCGTATGCTCTTTCGCTTTCTCTTTCTCTCTAGTTTTATGTAAACACAATGTATGAACATGAAGTACTTTCTTTCACCTCGATATAAGACATGACACACCACTTGTCCACTTATTTTTGGACATCTTAATTATACACTGTATTCTGTTTTACTTTCTCTCTCTCTCTAGTTATATGTAAACATGATGTATAGAATAGTCAAGTATTACTTAAAGTAATCAAATTATTGCCAACCTAGGGTTGACCATTGCACAATGGCTAGGCACAAGAAACTGCAGACCTCAGACATGCTCTTCGTTGCTGGCCACTCATTCCCTGCCTCCACCTTGGATAGATAAGTGACCTCACCCCTCTCTCTAACTGTTTGCCCAAGGAACATCACTCTTATGCCCTGTCTTCCTGCTTTATTAGCGTGGCAACTAGTGAGTACTATTCGTCAGATGAGTAGACTAGTGTATGGTTCACAATCGCCATGGTGTAAGGGATAGGGAGGCCTTGCAATCTATTCTTGTTTGTGGCTCCTCTGCTATGAACTATTCCTGCTCACTATTCTAATGTAATAACAACAGTGTGTGTACTTTACTTATCAGTAAAGGAATTTTCAGAATATTGAAATCACATATTCATGGCTACCAAAATAATTGCACAGCAGACCTATTAGAGGAGCTGTGCATCAATTGGACTGCCATGCCAATATATGCATGGCAAGGAAAAATCCCTGTCCAACCACATCTCTCATCACTATAATTGGGTTTCAAAAAGTGCAAGGTTCATATTATATGGACATGATTTCATTAGTACAACAGCAATTACCTGAATCCTAAGATATGCATAAACATGGAAAAGCAAGTTACAGTCATTAGTAATGACCCTGCATTAAATCACTTCTGAGGCAGCTTCTGCTGCCCTCCTACTACTCCCACGAACTCAAGCCTGGGAAATTCATTTCTGTTATTCCCCTTATGCTATGGTCATTATTTGTTAAGAAACAGGCATTCTTTTAATTTATCTGCCTTGCATGGTTAAATCGATGGGCTTAGGTCCTATATCAACTAATTGCAGCAGGGCTAAAGGTGAAACAATCTAATTGTGAAGAGTAATGTTCCTTGGGAACACAGTTAGAGAGGGGGGTGAGGTCATTTATCCATCCAAGGTGCAGGTAGGGAGAGAGTGGAAAGCAACGAAGAGCATGTCTGAGGTCTGCAGTTTCTTGTGCCTAGCCGTTGTGTAATGGTCAACCCTCAACATTTCAGACATTCCACCATTGTTCAACAGAGACTTCTGACATAAAGTTCAGTATAGATATTTTAAAATTGGTCCATCAAACCTTTTGGGTATTTTTGATAGTTCTGGGATGATAGTATCTTCTCTCAGCTAACAAAAGTAACATGATGTATAGAATCTGTAGAAGTTAATGCAGGTGTTTCAGGTAAAGGTGATACTGTCAAGTTTTATAAATTCTGATTAAAATATCATTCGGTACATAGAAACTTTTTTTCAATAATTGCCGTAATCTCCCGCATATAAGGCGCGTCTTATAGGCCAAACAAAATGCTGCTGGGTCTTATACGTGGGAGGTAAATTGCCTTGAGTTTGGGGTGCGTCTTATAGGGGGGGTATTTTTTACTATAGAACAGTACTAAACTAACAAAAATCTGCCCTCAAGTGCACCTTATATGTGAAACAGATCTCCCTGAGTTGGGGGTGGGCCTTATAGGCGAGCTGCGCCTTATACGCGGGAGATTACGGTGCTTTTCAGTGTAAACACACCTTTTCCAAGACTAATTACCCAGAATCCTAAGTAATTTTATACTGATCATCTACTACATATGCAAACCCTTGCCTCTCTAGTAATTCTCAGAGGCTGAGAAATTAAATGTGAATGTTGGTCTTTTTGGGATCACTAGCATATAGTGTGGATGCTTTCTGAAAGTATTATGTTCTTTCAGGGTCCTGAAGAACTGGTTCCACTAATGCTGGTTTGGCAATTCTTTGCTGATTCAACAATTATTATACAGCAAATGTATAGAAAAATTTTCCTTTGCCCACCTATATCAGTTAAACCTGCCCATTGCACTGTGACTAGCATAAAACCAAGCACATAAGGTGAACCTCCTGGCTATTTTTATGGGGCTAGACACTTACCTGTTCAGCCATGTAAATTTCAGAGGAAAATTGGCAAAAACAGGGGAAAATTACACTTTTTAAATGACAACCGAACTTTGAACAGCTCTGTAGACCTTAATAATTGGAGTATCAACAAAAGAAAAAAAAGTGCCCTCCGAAATCCCTCTAAAATTAATCTGAACTCATCAGAAGTAACATATATAACAAATTTCTATCCTGTAATGATATTCATAGCAAAAGAAGCTAAAAAAAGTGTTTGTTCCATTCACATTCCATAGACAACAAAATGTTTCAGGGTGGAAGGAAATTGATAAAGGCACTAATTATGCTTCCAACCATGTAAAATATGTGCAGGTTTTTTGTTTTTTACACTTATTTTTCATGAAAATTTGATTTTGTGGTATCTCCCCCTTACAACCCCTTAACGAAAATCATGCTGTATGAAATTAGCCTAGTAATGCCAGCTTGGCAACATTTAGATACATAATCAGGGTGGTCTCACTGTTAAGAATCACCATGTACCCACTATATGTCCTTGCTGTACCTAAAAATATCTTAAATACACCCCTTGTCAACAGCAAACCTTCACAAATTGTTCACATTCTTGCTAGGCACCACAGGGTGTTGACATAAAAAAATGTCCAAACAATGTGCTACAAAATGTCAACAGAGCACAAATTTTCCACACAAACCATCACAAAGTGTCCATGTGGACACATCTTAGCCTGTGTACAAAATGTAATTTGTGGACACTTTGTGTATATATCTTGTGCATTAGATGAATTTTGTAGACAATTTGTGACCATACACTGTGAACAGAATGTGATGTGTGTGTCAATGGACCATTCTGGGTAATTATTCATTATTTTACACATTTATAAAATACTTCGCCATATACGCTCAGGACCTGCTCACAAGCTCACAGCTCAATCCCCCCCAGTGTGTACAGTGAGCTGCTCTTGCATCACCCATACCAGGATGTTGTGAGAGCCGGACCCATCCTATTTCTGGGCACTGACTCACTGGGAGTATCACAACATACCGACATACCTGTGGACACGTTTCTAGGATGCAGGGAAATTCCACAACCCCACTTCATCCTGATTGGTCCATCTATAAATAGAATCATTACCGGGTATGGCGACGCGTCAGATCTGATCAGACCCAACCAGATCTGACCTGTTCCTACCAGGACATTTCATCACCCTGTGAGCTGCTCACCTTAGTATTTAAGACCTGGTGAGCAGCTCCCAACCATCTATTCTAAGCTCATCTTTTCCTACTTACATTATACCACGTACAACCTCCCTAGTATCTAGGACCTACGTCAGGTTGAGCTAGGAGCTTAGGGGCAGAGCCTGCATGCTGGCAAGTGTATCATTGTTACCACCTATATGTACACTCTGTCATCATGCAATAAACAAGGATCAAAGAACTTCTCTGGATTCAGTGTTCATTACAACATCGACTTGTAACGGTTCGTTGACATGTGGATACTTTGCATTCAAAACTTGTGGTCAAAAAGTGATTTGTGGACAATTTGGGATGATAGATTGTGGACAATTTGTAATTTGTGGACACTTTGTTCAAGTTGAATGTGGACAGCTTGCGCTGGACCATTGTGGACGTATTGTGAAAAAATGTGATGTGGACAATATGTGTCATGTGGCTAAAGTGAAATAAAACACCCCCTTTTCAATTGCATGCATTGCAATAGATGATAATCACCCTGTGAAGTGATCTATTTAACTCATACCTCAGTAAGATATTAAAAATGAATGTGGCATAATGCTCTACAATGGAGTACTACACAAGGCGACATTGGGGGGTGGCGAAAAAAATTTTGACCTCTCCTGAAGGGGTGGCGGAAAAGATTTTGGTACCTCTCGAGGGGGTGGCAGAAAAAAATTACAGGGGTCAAAAACTAAAACTCACCAACTCCCCCCTGTTGTTAAAAAATGAACACTCCATAAAGTGTACCTGTGGCCAACACTAAAACATATTTTCGATTTTGGTGTTAAATTTCCTAAAGAAAATCTTAAGTCCTTGTAAAAGTTCAAAGCCTCCTCTACAAGAAATTTCTAAAATGTGTAGGATATGAACCTTCCATTTCAAGCTATAAGCAATTTTCTGATATAAAATATGTATAAATGTGGATTCCCTAAGAGTACAGTAGGTAAGGATAAGTGGAAAGGGGCTAAACTCACACCTCAGTAGCACACACACTCTCTTGACACTGTCATATCAACTCATGTTCTGCTTGGATGCACACCACTACAGTATCCATGTGCATACTCTTACAGTACATACAGGATATGTTCTAAGTCTGGGTCTTCTTCTCAGCCTCGTCTCCGACCTGGTAACTCCTCAGCCCCCACATTTACCCAACAGTCCTTCTTAATTCTAATTCATACTTTTCACAAGTCAGATATTGAATCTTTTTATTTAGCACATGGTAAATATAAGTTGAAAAACATTAGCAAAGGTGCACTGAATTAGGACCCCACAGTAACTGTGATCTGTTTTGTGGTAAAAAAAAGTATTATAATTGATTGTTTTTGATGACATTGGACAGTCATTTATCTTTTTGTCTCATGGTCTCAGCAGTAAAAAGGTCAAAGTAGAACTAATTGTTTCTCCTGAAATCATCATTTGTAGCCTGATCACACATCACTGCCTAACAAACTTGATTCCGGACCAATTAAGAGCGGTCATGGCTACAAAACCAATACTACCGACATGCAAGCCATTTTCTTGGCTCGTGGACCAAACTTCCGGATAAGAAAGCAAATCCCTCAAGTACAGAACATCCAACTCTACCAAATCATGTGTTCCATATTGGAAATCAAAGCATCTGCAAACAATGGTACATGGTCAGCTGTAGAACCATTTGTGTTTGGTCTTGTAGAGAATCACCGTCGAGTTTGGTCTGAATCACCAGCATCATTCCAGTCAGTGGTGGTGACGGTGGTGGTTGCAGTAAGCTGTGTGCTAGCTCTGACAGCCATTGTGTGTGGCATCCATTCTGTGAAACAGCGCACACGGACTAAGAAATATAGGACTCTACCCACCAACATAGACAATGACTCAGAAAATGATGAACTTGATTTGTAGCAGCAGTTGAACTGGTCTGTCATACTGATGTTTTGAAAGTGTATCAACCCAGGGGTGATACACCAATGCAGCATTGGCAAGTGACTAGCCAGAGCTGCACTGGGGCATCATACAATCAGTTCATAAGTGTAAAGAGCAAAAAGGCTTGGCAACTTTTGTAAATTCAACTATGGTGAGTTATTCTACAGGGCCGTGTTCATGCATTATACTGCATGATTCATAATGGGCATATATCTAAGTGACAGAGGCAAGTGCCATAGAACTGAGTGATAAGGGCGGACATATCTGGTAGAATCCTAGATATCCTTTAACAGTGTTGAATGTGATACGTGTTATATCAGTGAATTGTTGATTTATGCTACAAAAGAGTGTGGTATATGATATAAAACATGAAGTTTGTGAAGGATATAAAGATGTAATAATGATGACAAATGAGAAAAATGACCTGCCAATGCCGTTAAGTCACCCTAAGTGTTAGGCAAAATATAGATAAGATATTCATCAATCAGTACCTATAGCCCCTTTAGAAATCTGAAATCCAATTCTGTGAAAATATTTCTCTTGTTGGTCTACTTAAAACTGAATGTTATAAAGCTGACCTGTTTAATGATTCTATATTATCACATGGGTTTTGAATAACTTTCTCATCAAGTGTAGGGATAGGTAGTATTTCAATATTCTAGGGAAAAACAGTTTCATGTAGATTCATGATTTAGTTACTTTCCTGTGGGTATGCCCCCTGATACTCATAATATGTTGATAATGTCATTTTGATAACGTTTATGGGAAGGATCCATAGGGAATCCCAACATATGGCCCTGGTTGTATCAGGTCCTACAATATATTTAAGGAACTTAAGTGGTAACTAACATATATTCAGAGGACTCTCCCATATTCATGTCAATTATCGTGTCTCAAAGAAGGAGCTTCTTACCCATCCTTAAGCACCGGTGACAGCCGTTAGCCATAAGTAACATTGAGAGAACTCATGCTTACTTAAGGCAGAAGAGGAATGCAAGTGTATCATCATGGATAACTCTCACATTGCCCAACAGTGTCATTGGGTACAATATGAGTAAGATTTCATAACTGGATCTATTTTTTGAAGGGCTTAAAAAGTATAAAAGTCGATAAAGGGCTGTTTTTCTATGAGAGAAGATATTTGTGCATAATTCCTTGGAATGAATAATGTATTCATCGTATTATTCTCTGTACTGTTATATTGTATTTCTCTTAATGATTATGGGTGGTCTTGATCTTGTCCCAGAACCTTGTCAGTCTACCCAGGATGTTTAAATCTGACTCCAGCAAATCCAGACTTTATGAGTAACATAATATAAGGTTAGCTATTGTTAGTTTCTTGTATAAGCCACACCTTATATGATAAATGTTACTTTAGTTGTATATAATTTGAATTGTTACAGATGAAACAGTTAAAATTCAAAGTTCTAACAATTCCTGGTGCTTCTAACAATGTGGTACAGACTGCATAATAGTTGTAGCTAGAATCCTTGAAGTGCTGCCTGTTGCATTTTGTTTGAAATTAAAGATAAATGGCATGGCTGTGCCTAAAAATGGTTATGTGGTCCAAACATATAGGGTAGTTCGCTTATGTTTTTATCATAATTATCTTAAACATTTTGAATTCAAGAGATGTCTTTGTAGGCAGTATATTCGCAGTTGGTCATAGTCTGTGTGAGTAAAAAGGTGAAGGACAAATGTTTGAGATGGCTGTCAGTTGAATATTGCCCCATACTCCTGAAATGTGTTGTCTTGGAGATATTTATTCACAGATTCACAGAAACAAAGAGTCAATGCAAGTTAAGAAAAAAAAACCTACAGACTATACTGCTTCCCTAATATTAGGGAGTGGTCATTATTTATTAACAAGGGGGGTGGTGGGTTTTTGCGTGGACGCGCGAAAATCTTTTACGCCCCCCCTCGACAGCAGTCAAAATTTTTTGTGCCCCCCACGCCAGAGGCGTGGAGAATTTTCGCGCCCCTATTTGATCTATAGTAGCATGCGGGCTTTTTTGCTAAACCCCAAACCCACCATCCCCCTCGTTGATAAATAATGACCACTCCCTTATCATGATACCTTCTTATAAGATGTAAGATGTCTACACTAAGCTCACTAAATGTGCCTTTAACTGGTGCTGTACAGTAATCTTTAAGAGAGCTTGCTAACATTATGAAATCAAAATGTATACCCAGGGGCCTGTCTTTCCTTATGTTTAAAAATATAGTTATATACGGACTCTTAAATAGGGATTTATGGCGGACAATTAATAAATACATTACAAAAAAGTGTTCCGGCACCCGTCCATATATTTTCAGCTTTATTTCCTAACATACGGA
Source organism: Acholoe squamosa (assembly GCA_949317995.1). Taxonomy (NCBI): domain Eukaryota; kingdom Metazoa; phylum Annelida; class Polychaeta; order Phyllodocida; family Polynoidae; genus Acholoe; species Acholoe squamosa. The sequence goes on from OX439048.1 coordinate 23,822,961, forward strand.
CACATACGGGGGTACACATACGGACGTCCGTATGTTCCCTCCCTATCTTTATATATGTGTCCGTATGTTGTCTCACATACCTTAAATACCGGGGAAACCCCATGGGTATCCTCGGGGTTCCCGTATGTCACGTGGTCTGACGTCATGTACATGCGGAAAATCCCTTTCGGTCGCCATTTGCAAAAAAACCTTACCCAAGCACGATGTCTTCTTTCGAGGTAAGTTAATCGATGATTTTAATTCAAAACAGGGGTTTTAAGTGAAGCTATGTCTAACAGAAGAAGTACAGCTTAACTCTTTTTCGTCCTGGGTGTTCACATCTCTTTCTTTCTTACTTTAAAGCCTGTTCTAACTACCAACTTGCTATATCCTGTCTGTTTTGTTTTTTTTTGTACCGGTTCTGAAGTAGAGGGAAAGGCTTTTATTTTTTTTATATTCAACGCGAGTTTTCCAGCAGGCATGTCAGTCTTCATGTTCTTGTTGGACATCATATGTTATCTCGTCTCCAAGGTCGTATATTTAATTAAAAAGCACTCTTCTTAGGTGAATTTAAATTACTAAGGAATTTCTGTTTTACTGTTCTTTCACAATCACTCAGAGTTCATTCTTTCTCTTTTTTTCAGGGAGAAGAGGAAGATGGGGATTTCCTCTCCCCCGAGATGTTCGAAGGGGATGGAGGCCAACAGGCCATATCGTACATGACTTCCCTCCTTTGTAGAGCTATGAATCAGAACAAAAAAGACATTTCGTCCAAGAGGCAAAAGGGGAAGGCCCCCAGCTCAGAACACCCGTCCCATGGTGACTTTCTTGCTCCTGCTCCTCGGTTATCTCGTTCCCAGGATAAAGACTCAGACAAGGATCCCACTTATTTCCCTGCCTCTTCTGGTAGAGGCAGCAGGGGAGCCACCCGAGGCAGGAGTAGGGGCAGGGCCAGAGGGAGGGGACGTGGGGGGGGAGCAGCAACCAAAACTGACTTTGATGCTATAGCAGCCTCTTTACTGAGGGCTATTTCTCAAGGGGGAACAGGTCAGTTTCCCTCCTCAGGGAACATATCTTCACAGTCTCGCCCCTCAGAGGAAGAAGAAGTCGATAAGTGCTTATCCGAGGACTCCTCAACCTCCCAACCTAAAAGCAAAGGGAAGTCCAAGTCACCTAGGAAAAAATCACTCCACTGGCAACCTGATGAAACTCGTGCATTAGTCCATGGCGCTAACCACCTAAAACCTGTTCTCAAAGGAAAATTTAAGTCGTATGCTGATGGAGTCACCCTAAAAAAGCTTGCATGGGAAGAACTCGCAGGTAAGTTGAAACGTACAATTTATTTTGTTATTTTTTTTTATATAATCATTTGGACTTATCTTTTTAGCTCTGAATACCATATATGATATCAAATATTATTTCTTTGTTCTTTCTGTTCCTTATGTATTTTCATCCCACATCTTACTTTCAGATAGTTTTTTTTATTTAATTTTCATTTTTTGTGACAGTTTATGTCTCCTTTCTTTTCAGATTACGTTAATGCTAACGGGGGACAAAAAAGGGATGGCGAGGGGTGCAAAAGCAAATTAACCTATTATTCCCAAGATGCCAAGCGGAAGGTATGTTTGAAATAATCATTTCCTTACACTTTTTGTCTTCTGTGTTTGTTTTTAAGTATATTAATTAAATTTAATGACTTTAAAAAATTCCTTTCTTATTGTTTATTTCTATCGAATTTATTGTTATTTTTCTTTGAATATAGTTTTTCCTCCTTTCTTTTTTCAGCGTCAGGACATAGATGCGCGGTACAAAACAGGGAGCGGCCAAAAGGACGATTCTGATTACCTCACAGACCTGGAACAAGCTGCTTGTGACTACTGTGGGACAGAGGTTATTCTTGGTGAGTCTCACCTCTCTGATGAAAATGTTCATCCATATGTTTAAACTTGTTACACTATATCTGATATTATTCTGTATAATTTTAATACATACTAACATAAGGAAAGACAGTCAGCAGACTTAAGGAATTGTCAAGTAAAGTTTATGCTTTTCCCACATATACTATTTTTATAATATGGTCATGAATTATTTTGTTTGGTTTCATTTTTTCTTTTTCTTTCTGTCAGGGATAAAAGGCATGCAGCCACCCGATCTGAAAGGGGGGGACCCTTCTGAGAGAGACATCCAGTGGTCTTGTTATGACCCTGACCGGCCTTCTCGTGTCGATTATGAGAAGATGAAGATGCCTTCAGATTCACTCTCCGCTGCTTTGATGGGTCAAATGCTGGACAGCATCGACGGAGGTGGGTACCATATGGATGAAGCTGCTTTTAAAATAACTGCTTTCAAATACCTCATTTCTCATCTTCATATCAATTTATATCAGACATGTCAGAGTTTCAGATGCCTGCAACATTTCATATGTTTGAGGTTGATATTTCAGTATAGAAAAAAATGTATAACGAATTTCAGATGATTGTTTCATAGTTTTCTTTATTGTTAAACATGTGCCCTATTCCAAGGGGTCCATATTTAGGTGTTGAGATACATAGGGTATGAACCCCATTTATGAGTCACCCAAAATAATCTTCCGATTTTGAACTGAAATGTCTGTTATATTTAGAATAAAGGTTTTTCTGTTTATTGAAATTATATTTCCTTGATGCCCTTCATTTTTTTTTTCTTTTCTTTTTTCATTTTCAGTTCCTATCCTGGAGGACGGGGAGCCAGATACTACTTCTAATGCAGGGACAGAGGAGGCTGTGAGCACTCATGGAGGAGAAACCGAGAGCGAGGTAGACGATCAAGAAGAAGGCGAGTCTTCCAACAACTTGACTCAGCGTAACAAAAGAGACCCTGTCTCTCGCCCGTCTGCAACTGGCCAGTCTTCTATTCTTCAACCAAGGGTATCGACTGGGTATATGTTAAAAATATGTAATTCCTTCAACAAAAAACTGTCTTTAGAGAAGGAGAAGAAGGGCTCAACTGGAGTCCAAGTGTCCACCCTAGTTACAGCCGATCAGTCAAGAGAGAAAGAAAGAGAGGAGCTTCAGAAAAGATTAGAGGATATAAAGAAAAAGAATGCTAACAAAAACAGTCAGGGGAAGAAGACCTCCACCTCTGGTCAACGTCCTGAGACGTCAACTTCAAGCTCTTTTTCAAAACCTTCTGGTTCTACTTCTAAGCCGTCTAAATCAGCAGGCTCTTCCAAGGCATTTTCATCACTAGGGGCTTCCAAGCCTTCTTCATCCGCTCGGCCTTCAAAGTCTTCTTCAGCTCATTCTTCTCTACCCTGTGCCTCTCATCTCTTACCTGACCCACCTTTAAAAGACACCCAAGGAGAAGAAGAAGAGGATGGAGAGGAAGAACCTTCTCCTGTTTTTCAGGGTAGGAGGCGGAGGAGGGCAGATTCCTTTTCTGGTATATTAAATGCCACCCCACCTCTTCTCGAGCATGACGATGATGACTTGGATAAAGAACTAGAGAATGAATACAACAAAAGGCCTAGTCTAACAAAACTAGAAAATCCAGCAAAGAAGGCCAAGCTGTACACCCAAGAAGAAGTCGAGGAACTTATAGCTGCATCAAAGAAAGATTCGGACATCAAGACTAGTACCCCATTTACTAATAAATCGCGAGAAATAAAAAAAACTGCTGCTGATAAGACTAGTGGAGGGAAAAAAAAAGATACACCTAACTCTTTAGCTAAACGTCGTACATCCCCCCGTCTGCAGGCCATGAAGACTGTGGAAGTATTAGATGAAATAGCTTCTACTTCGAATGTGTCTTCTAGAAAAAAACTGTTTGATTCAGGATCCAAAAAAAAACAACCTGATGAGGAAAACATATCCGAATTGAAAATGCCCTATTCACCAGGTCAGTCTGAAATAGAAGATGTCACATCAAGTGCAGGAATAGACACAGGTAAGGGCAGTTCTATTAAGACGTCCTATGAAAGTTCACATCGTGTCACAGAGGAACTGAAGAGGACTCATGAAGCACTGGCGGAATCGGCCGTTAAGATATCAGAAGATATGCGATATTCCACTCAAGATTTGGTTTTATCCAATAAGAAAATGACATCGTCATATGACAACTTCTGCAAGCATGTGGCAGAATCAGCAACTGCCATACATTCAAACACCAAGTTGGTGTTAGATAAGTTGGATGAGGCTGCGAGCAGATCGACTGGCACTGTACGAGAGCTGTCTGCTTCCTTCCTACAGACACAAAAGGAAACTATAGAAGGATTAGAATTAGTTCAAGACAAAGTTATTGAAAGTCTGGTAAAAAGACAAACAAAAATTGCACAGTCTGTCAATAATATGACGGATGCTTTAGACAAGCATTGTAAGTCAGTGGAAGAAGCTCAGGCAAAAATAAGTGTGGGGGTATTGTCCGTGGCAGACAGTATGGCCAGACTTAGTGAGAACATGAACCAGCTGGCCTCCAACCAGAGGGCTTTAAACCTGTGCAACAACTCCTCCTTGAAACTAGTAGACAATACAGAGCGAGCTCTTGATAGAATAGTAGCTAACCTGGAGAAACTGGCAGACATACAGGAGAAGCTAAACAAGGAATCCGTGGCCAGAACTCTTATTGAAAGTGAGTCAACTAAAATGTCTAGCTTCTGAAATCATTCATCTTATTTCCTTATGAAAAGCTAAACGAATAGGGAGCATGTAATAGTTATTTAAAAACGTTTTTCTCATGAAAGTGGAGGTGGACATGTTATGACAATGCAAAGCAATGCAGCTCATAAATATACAGTTTAATACAACATAGGGGGGTCCGTATGTGTATTAATTATAACAATTTTTTTATCTTTTCTTCATTTAGGCAAATAAATGAAACTGTTTGTCATTCTATTCAACAGTGGGACGTCCTTTGGTTAAACCTCTGGCACAGGAGGAACAGGAGGAGCCCCGTGAAGACGCAGAAGTGGTTCCAGGATCTCCAGTTCCAGAATGTATTGTATTGTCTCCTGGTACGAAGGATGCTTGCCCGGACAAAGCTTCAGACAAAGGTATAAATACTTTCTTCTTTGTTTCTTTGTGCTTTACAATGTAATAATATCCTATCACTACCAACAGAGAAGCATGTACGGGGCAGCATGTGGACAATTCCTTTCTTGATAACCTTTTCCAGCATGTACAGCATGTGTGAGTAACATAACTAACCCTTAACTTTATTTGAAATCAAAGTAAATTATATGGAGATATGAGATCAGGGTGAAGAGAAATAACCTAACAAGAAACTTGGTTTGTAACACTAGTCTCTCCCTTTTATTGTGACAAAGCCCTGGAGACAGTAGAAAATGAGAACCCTACCTCAGAAGTAGATACTTTCGTTATATCTGCCTTCCTAACTCATCCCAACCCTCCTCCTGGTAAGTCTAGAAGAGTTTCAATGAAAGGAAATATCTATATGGGTTTTCATATGAAATAATTTTCTCATTTTTACCTTTTTTTTAAATATAGTCTTACAGCCTTAAATTTTACGGTATATCATTATGTAGAAATGAAATAATTTTTTTATATAAGTATTTACTTTATTATTTTGGATCTTCTTACAGTTGGAACAACCCCTCCTTATCAGACACGGGACGAGGGAAGCCCCGGCTTACTTTTCGACCTCGAAGAGGGCCAAAGAAAATTAGCTGTTCCCGGCGAAGGTAAGCATTATTTTATTTTTCATGAAAGAAAGGGAGAGATGAAATGTTAAATTTAGAATGAAACGTGTATAAGAAAGTAAGCCAAACTTAAGTGTAAAATCTGAAAGGGATAAATTTATTCACTTTCTGGAAAATTGTAGTAATTCTCCTCTTTTCCTGTAAAGTATACCCTGCTGTCAGCCGCTAGCCTTCTTTTGGTTTATTTTAGAAGCCTGTTTTGATTTGGATACTGGTAAGAGGTGCGGCTTATGTGAGAAATTGTATGGTAATTTTTTTTTCAGCTATTAACTACATAGATCCTGAAGACAACAGCCTCCCCCATTTTTCAGTTCTGCACAAGGACGAGTTTGTCATCGTGACTAAAGATGGCCTTCAGGAAGTAGAAGGAGAAGTGGAAAACCCTGAGGTTATCGTGAAGGAAGGCCATCACCAGAAGGAAGCAGCTTCAGAGGCAGCTTCAGAGGCAGCTTCAGAGGCAGACACAGAAGCTTCTGAGAAGGATGAAGGGCAAAACAAAAAGAGAGGTGTACCTGTGAAAAGATCCTCAAGAAGCAGGAAGGCTACCAAAAAATATAATGACTAATGTTATGTTGTCAAGAATTGTTAACAGACTAACAGTTAGAATAGGTAATTAAGATTTTAATGGACATAAAAGACAGGCTGTTATGTCGAGTTTTATTATACCTCAGTACTCTCATGTCAATGTTACGACAAACAGAGACTAGTCATGTTGTTTTTGTCTTAAAAGTTAGGTAACGTTCATCGTACACTTTTTAATGTTGGATTGTTAAGGATATCAGTGTCATTTTTAAACTTTGAACTTAAAACTGCAAACATGATACTGCATATTTTAGAATCACGGGAGTACATATTGATTTCATTATAAAAAGAACAGAAAAGATGTTTTGAGATACATTTAGTGATAAAGTTTCCTGACATAGGAATACACAAGGAAAAGATAATGTAAGGTGTGAAGAAGATTATTATTCACCCATAGCCATACATATTGTTCGAAAGAGGTATTGTTGCATTAATTCAGGATAACACTTTAAATTTTTAATTGTATACATACAAATGAAAAAATGAGACTCTTTATGTCAGAATCTGGATACTGGATGTTAATATGAATGAAAAAAGAAATGGAAAGATGTTTTAAGATACATTTAGTCATAAGGTTTCCTGACATACGGCTACACAATGCAAAGGTAATGTTAGGTGTGAACACTATTATTATTCACCCATTGCCATATGTGTTCTTCTACAAAGGGGAAGTTGATTTTGATATGCATGCTGTTTACTCTTAGAAATAAACGTCATTTTTTAATACTGCATTTGCAGAATAGTCCTTTATTTACACAATAAATTAGAGATCCAAAAAAAATATATACATTTATATACAAGAAAGCTGCCTAGGTCCATTTAAACTTTCAATGCAGATAGTTAGCGTCATAGTATTCCTCTATAAGTGCGTTCATCTGGTCCAACAAAAGAGCTACCTGAGGTGCCACTTGTGGGTCTCTGTGGTCAGGAAACTGTAGTCCCTCCTGTGGAAAATCTTCATCCTGGGGAGTGGGTTCACCCTCTTCCGCGTGTGTCTCATCTATATCTTCTTGGACGAAGTACTTGTTGACGAAGGTAGACCGCAGATTGTTGAAGGCCACACGCTCTGTTGGTCTCCTCTGTTCAGGTTGGGGAACAGGGTTTCTGATCCTGCGGAAGCTGTCCCTCGCGAGGTAATCGGGCAGAAGATGGACCTTAGCCGCTTTAGCACAATTATGCAGAGCCACACAAGTCTCTATAATGGCTCCTGCTGTAGGAGGGTCATGGTAGAGGTAACCCCCACTGCTGTCGAGACACCTGCAAGAACCGAAAAGAATGTCAGTCACGATTCCTTTACAATTGTTTAAAGTCTAATAATAAAATCATGTAATGTACTTTATTTAGTATATTTTCTTTCTTTATAATTATATATGGTGTTATAAACAAAAGAAATATAATAATCTGAGCTCTAAGGACTCACCTCCACCTCTGCTTTAATATCCCTATTGTCCTCTCCACAGAAGACCTTGTCTTCCGGTGCCATTTGTTGTAATCGATGTCGGATTGAGTCTTCTCATATTTAATGGGAGTCAAGACATAATCAGTCAGAACATAGCTGCAAAATAAGAATAAAATAATTTTTTTCTCTTTTAAGTCAAGGCTCACATTGGTTTCAATAGGACATATAAAATAGGTACATATGGACAACAGATGAAAGACTTGTTTACAAAAAAAGTGACTGAAAGAGTTTGGTAAGCACAAAACTTACCCAGAGTCTCCTAGGAGGTAATATCCCCTGAAGTCTCCTCTCTCCCCGAGGTACTTGACCTGAGAGCCGTTCATGACATAGATATCGTTACAACTTCCAGGGTTTGCTGCATTAACATGGAAGATGAACCCATCATAGTCTGCGATGATCTGCAAATATGTGTTAACCATAGTGAAGGACAGAAAAATTCCTATGTCTTGCTTTTTTAAGTTCAATTAATCATAGTTCAATTACTTTAGCTAAAGTTTTAATCACGTCTTTCAGAGTTTTTAACAGTATCTACGGATAAGTTCCTCTGAGGAAAAGGAAGTGGAAAACAACTCAGAACAATGCTGAACAAGACTTGAAATGATACTCACCATAGCATTAATACTGTAATAGCCTTTGTAGCAATAGAACTGGTTTTCGTCATTCACCACACCTTTCGGACACAAAATAGGGATATGGGTCCCGTCTACCATACCAAAGCAACGTGGCTTCTTCGTCTTCTTATAGAAAACAGTTGCCTTGGCATTCTTGTCGTCGAAGCTGTCTGGCCAGACCACGTATTCACTGATGTGAGTCCGGAAGTAGTCAGCCACATCCTTGACTGAGCATCCCACCACGCTTTTGCTTATGCCATGGCAGTCCCCTATTGTCTGATATGTTGCCCCAGTGGAGAAGTACCTTAAGGCAACGCAGAACTGCAAATTGAAAGAGAAAGACGGGTGTAGGCCACTGACTTAATAACTAATTAACGTGAAACAAGGCCTCCATTCATTTTTAAGTTATTCATGTTTATTTCCTTTGATTCTATGTGGCCCAAGTTTTCAAGCAAAGTAAACATCCAATATTATTACACAAAGAGAAAGCTGAGGGGAAAAGGAGAGAGGGAAGGGGGGGACGTGCTAAAATGTTAGAAACTTACTCTTATCCTGTAAGGCACAGCATGTTTACCCCTCAACTCTTTCACTTTCTTTGTGGAAACCCATTTCTCTGTAAGCATCCGTACCACTGGCTTGGTCAGTCTGTAACGCTGAACAAACTTTCGCTCTGTGAAGAAAGATAAGGGATCAAGCCTCTTGTAGTATTCCCTTTTGGCTCTCTGTATCCATCCTATTGCCATGTTATAGAGCAGGTCAGAGCTGGTTCGAAATTGGCGGCCAAATAAAAAATTGGTGACTTCCGGGTCAAGGTCGGAGGTCATAACCCCACAAAGGGCTCAGAGGGAAATTAAGGACACATACGGATGTTCTCCCGGTCCGCATGTGACATACGGTGGTCCGTATGACGTAAAAGAACATACGAGGGGGTACCCCACCATGATGTATTTGAGACTGTTCATACGGCGTTTCAAAGGATTTCTCGAAGTCCGTAAGATAGGGAAATACAGGGTTTTTTCCATATATAAATACGGACCTCCGCATGTTGAAGACAAAATTCCGTATATATAAGGAAATACACTTAACTGAATTATATGATATACGGACATCCGTATATGACATACGGAGGTCCGCAAGATAGGGAAAAACAGCCCCCAGATGTTGATTGCCCCACCCTATTCATCATGCATTAACCATGTGATTCGTTGTAAGTGTCTATGGATGTATTTAGGTAGTTTTGACACACCCTTGTGTTACTAAGTTTACCAGTTTAAATTGTTATCCATTATAACACATTCCTATTATATGTATAATTACCATGATTACCAGTTACATTTGATGCCCAAGATACATGAGCAAATGTTTATGAGTGTGGGTATCTGAGTGATCCTTTGCATTTATTTCATGTTGGAAGCAGTGGAATACAAACGCCCCATATGTTTAATATAGGAGGCCCGTATCTCACAGCCCCCGTGAGATAACCATGCCCTGTATCATTGTACATACGGAGCTAGACTTATCAACGAATAAGATTAATACAAACAGTAATGTCTAACAAATCGTGCCATGACATGTTCACTGTGTGAATAATACTAACAGAATCTTACACTTAATAATAATAACAACCGAGTCTGTCACATACGGACGTCCATATGTCATATATGGACGTCTGTATGTGCCTGCATGTCTCTAGTATTTTTTATTATCTATTAACATCTAAGCATAGGGAGAAACAGGGCCCATTAATGAGTAGATTTAGTTTATATTAACCATTTTCTGTATGACACATAAATCATTTTTTAGTTCTCAATAAAAGATATTGTTATCCAAGAAAAGGAATCTAGCTAATTGAATTCCATTTATTTTACAATTAGAATGACCCTAAGAACAAGGTAAAACAAACATAAAGATAAGTAAATTCTATTATATGAGAACGACCACTTTATTTAAATGGTGACATTGTACAAAGTGAATAAGTTGATATTGAGGAACAAGAATAAGCAGCAGATATAAAAAACGCCAACGGTGTTTAACATTGCTTATGTAAAGAGTAATGCTATTTGTTCTTTTTATGATAACTCCGGTGTAACTGTAAGAAGGTATTTGGACCAAAACGGTAGCTGTTCATGTATGGTTACCACTTTATGTAATGGAAACTTTTTAGAATGATGTGGTTAAAATAATAATTTCAGTATAATCTGAATTGATATACTTGATTTAATGTTTGATATTACACTCACCTTACCTGATCTTCTGTATCAACTTGGTACCACTACTTTCTGCAGTCGACTGAAAGAAATTTTGTATCAAATGTAGGTCTGCATCTGACATTTTGTATCAAATGTAGAAACATTCTCACAACGGCTAATGATACAATGACTAGGGGAAGGGAAAGAAAAAAACTGATGAATATCCATCAGCTTAATGCTAGTTGTCTCTCCATCAAAGCATTTTTGCCCCTATAAGTACCTGCATATTATGGATTCTTTCCGGTCTCAAAAGCATTCAGTTTTTGTGATGCAGGCACAGTGTTCAATTAAGTAGCTTGGCACATTGTCATTAACAACACTATCAACTATGTCTATACTACCAATCCCCTTTAGGCCTAAAAAAAGGGTTTGTTTCCAGTTACCCGACCGACCCTAGCAAAACAGGGCCGATCCTGAAATTATCTTTTTCATTTTGTGCATTTTTTTTTTTACATTTTTTGGCAATTTTTAGGCATTTTTCATGTAATTTTCATATTTTTTCATCAATTTTTCGTGGAGCTTATCTAGGTCCTCATCTATTGGTATACAGTTCATAACAGTTATTCATATCTTTTACATGTGCTTCATATTTCTTGTGTTTTTCATAATTCTACTGTAAAATCAAAACCTACTGACCCTAGATATTTTAGGCATGTAACTGGAAATACAACTTTTTTTTTTGGCCTTAGCATTCCTGTTCCATTTGGTGGGCCAGTGGTGCAATATTTTGTCTAGTTTTCTCGCCATGAATATGACAGTTTCAGGGTGTCCCGCGATCCTACTTTTCCTACTTTTTCCTATTTTTTCATAATTTTGCTATTTTTCCTACTTTTTCTCCAAAATACCTACTTTTTCCTACTATTTCCTACTTTTTTATTTTCCTTTGGTGCGTGCAATATAAAAATACCATTAGTTTCTTTGAAGCACATCTTGCTTGTGTCTTTATAGTAACTTATGTCAAGTGAAATCAACCCTTAAGTCTTAATGTGTGCCATGCATAGGCTATTGTAGATCCGAATGAGGTATACCTGAGGGAACTTATCACAGGCATGATAAATTATTAAGGAGTACCTGATTTTATTACCAAAACTATGGCATGTGACCGATTTTCCTCCTCTTATATGTTTTATCCATTTAGTCTTGTACTGGCTAGTAACATTACTTTGGGTATATAGCAAATTCTGTAATATCATTTGCATTATTATCTGGTATTCAAATTTTGCCATGTCTGTCGCGCTCCTTTAGTATTTGCAAGAAACTGAGTACTGGAGTTGTAGTGCTACTACATTTAGCCTCCACATGGTTTATGAATAGTGCAGTTTTACTGTTATCTAAGGTATCTAAGATATCAGCATGTGAGTTGTATCATTGCAATTTGCAGTATTTATTAATCACATCTTTATTAAAGATTCAGAGATATTGGCTTGTGGAACGAAAGAGCCAATTCTGACACCACTGGTTCATCAATTGATGTTTGATTATGCTAAAGTTACTTGTGTGGTGATGGTTAGTGATTGAATCGGTGGACATACATGCTTTGAGCATTAAAACTAGTATTATACTAATGTTTCATTCATAAACCCTTTAACAGAATACATGCAAACACCTGACTGATAGTGATCAGGGAGGTAATATCAAAATGTGGCTACATGAAATGTCAATGTGAGACTATTGGTATCAGTGTTGGCTGCAATCAAATAGATAGGGGATTTCAGTCAGATGGAGATGAGGGGTCACCACAGAGGGAGTGATAGACAGGGTCTGCATAGATATTGTGACATACCGTCTGTGTAGTGCATGAATAAATTGTACAAAAACTGTGTCTATTAAGTAAGTTCTATAGAGGGGTTATTACCTTACAGATCTTGTGAGATGGCAGCCATGTTGAGGCAAAACTTTTGCCATAGACTTACCATTACAAGTTTCACCTGTTAGTGTGCTGAAACAACTAGCCAATTTCTCAATCTCAATCTAGGATCAGTAATCAGTAATACATTGGCATTCATGACAAGGAAACAATTTACTCTTTTATTTCGCGCATTGTGCTCCAATATGGCCACTGTACATCATTTTGACATAGCAGACTCACAGTAAATGCCTTCATGAAACCACTGTATATCATATTTCACATACCAATGATACAGGTACAAACTGAGCACCATTTAAATATGTTCTGGAATATTATCCTAATAGATTCTACATATAAGCTTATCAATTTTGAGGATAAATAGGTTTGTTACACATGCATTGTTTATTCTACATAATTATGTCATACCTTTTCTTATATTTTCCTACTTTAGTCCTACTTTTTGAAAATCTTCAGTCCTACTTTTGCCCTACTTTTTCAAAGGGGTCTGCCGGACACCCTGCAGTTTTTTAAATCATTATCACTTATCCTTCCGTTGCTCATTATTAAAAGAAAACTACAACTGGGGGCTTGTGGGTTTATGTATAAGAGCCATATAGAGAAATCAATTCAATTTTGGAAACCTTTTTTTTTTCTTTTTTTCTTGTATACATTTAGAGATTGAAATGAAATTAATGATCTCCAACTCAGTGCTTTTGCGTCAGCTTTGAAAGAAGAATGTGCTAAAACAGATTGTTGGGTGGACTCAGGTCATTAAGTTGGTGGAGTGTGCAGTCTGATGCCATAAAGGGTGGGAGGGAAGGGGGAATTTCACCTGCCCCCCCCCCCATAAAAAAAGTGGAAAGCGCCCTACATAAGCCTGCCCCCCAAAAATGTGATCCCTGCCCCCCCCCAATAGCCCCAATAGAAATTTGCTTCATATGCCTCTGGACTTTTATGATTCATGCTAATGATCTCCACATTTGTTAACAAATGACATCTGCCATAATGTAATTCTTGTTCCTAGCCCCCCCCCCCAACCACTGTGCAAAGTCCCAACACCCTGCCCCTATGATAAGTAGGTAACAGGTAAGGCCTCTATATTTTGTGCACAGAGAAGTTCCCACACACTGCCTGATTTTGGTCTAACAGTGACCTTAACTTACTAAATTACAGAGTGTTATATGGCTTATTTCAAGGACAATGAACTGGATACCAAAAACAAACCATCTGTAAAAAGATCAAGCTAAGCTATCTAGTCTATTGAATGTGATTTACCAATTGGTATACCTTTCATGGTGCATACTGAACCCAATATTCACCATCCAATATTATTTGCATAACAGGGGTGTACTTAAGTATGACCTACAACACATATCTTATGGAGAAGTTATTTGATGTAAGCCCCTACAAGCTAATGAGGATTTAATGTGCATATGTGGATCAACACATGAAAAGGGACCTCTGTGAGGGGCCTCCCGTGGGTCCCCTTCTATGGTTTATTTTGGTACAGGCAAACTCAAACATGTGTCTTAATTGGTGCTATTTACAGTGTGACCAGACAACCCTCTGCACCTGTATGGACTGCTCTTTCAGGACATGATTTATTTACAGACCCTAGCGTGCTAACAACCCTGCCTACTCTTAGCTGGAGTGTGCAGGCCTAGTTGTTACTCAGCCTGGACTGGCCTTGTCAGACTGCCTGCAGACACCAACTCCCAGATACCAGTTTCAGAGACCATTCACACTACAAAACACCCATATCCAATATTTCCAATTTGATTTTCTCAGCTTCTAGGTAACTTGAGACCAAAAGAAAAAACTGATTTGGACCATGGCTTGCATGGACAAACAGATATTCTGACATCAGAATTATTAGATGGATTCTAAAATTCCTCACCTGTTCCTACCTATGACGCTAATAACTAATAAATACTCTGTGTATGAGAAGTCAACTAGGTTTATCTAATAGAACTCAAGAAGGGGCCTTCTATAAATTATGTCACACCTGTTTTGGTCATTTTGAGCCCCCAACATTTGCCAAAATATAACTTAATCTGGCTTATTGGGGGAGGGGTTGGGGGCACAGCCCCTGAAACACAGCCTTGCCTAATTTACACTTTGTAAACAAGAAAAATGTGGCAAGGACTATGGATAGGAGTTGCCACGGATGACGTCACGGCAGCTGCATGATGTCACTAGTGACGTCATAGGCAAACCAAAAACATAATGGAGTTGCACGGTCGCCATGCTCCCGGCCGCTTACGCAGCTTGCAACTCCAAAAAAAAACACCGATTGACAACTTGTGCATAATAGAAGATGTCACTTCTGGTAAGGAGGTGTTTTATCCACATCTCATCATAAAGAGTGATATATACGTGCATTGTTCTCCCAACCATTGACCCAATTGATTCTGTGAGTGTGTTGTGTTATTTTGCTATGGAGCTGTAGTATTGTAGCACGAGCAGTTTAGTAATTACAGGTCCTCCACTTTTGTTACCCTCCTCTAAGTCATTATGTAATATTTTGGTTCAACTCTTTTACCATAGTGTCCTATGGTGGTATATCTAAGTGGATGCAAACATTCAAAATTATAGACGAATACTTTCATGGATTTTCGGGCAAATTTGCTTCAGAATATCATCCTTGCACCCATTATCACCATGGTTTCCCCATTCACTTCTATGGTTAAATCATGTCCGCTTTTTCTTTTCCCTCTAGGGCCTTTATTTCTTATTTTCTAGTTAAATCCACCTAATACATGTGAGTTGAATATTGGTTCTGTAGGGGGACAACCATAGGATTTGAAAAGTTCCTGCATTTAATGTGCTTTTGAAGCCTGTATAAATGGACTTCCTCGAAGTTTGGTTCACATGGATCAGCTAGGCAAAAGGATCACCTAGGCCGCCTCACTGAGGTCCTTTTTGCCTGTCTGATGTTCAATGTGGAGACAGGGTAGTTCCATGTAATTACTGTCTGTAACGTAATTACTTCCAATTCAAATGTCCCTATATAAGTAGTTCAAATAGGGTCAATAAGGTACACACAATTTGCCCAGGTCAATTGAATAAGTGGGGTTGTGCAGTACATTTGTCAAAACACTTAACTCAGGCCAGTAGGTACACATGTTCTCTAGATATCGAGGTACAGTGTGGTACATGGCCAGGAACTCGTTCTTTGCCTTTATAATGCCCCAGTAACAGAATAAATTTGATTATATAGCCCCTACTCATCGTCATAGTGCTTCAAAAGACCCCATTCACAGAATCAATTTCATTTTATTCTCCACACTAAGCAAATAGCCCCTATACAACGCCATAGTGCTTCATAAGGCACCAGGAACAGAATCAATTTGATTACATTCTCTACACTATGCATATAGCCCATACACATCGTCATGCACAATAGAACTAGAGAATAATATAAGTACACTCAACCAGTCAGCCAGGTACATCTGTCACAAGGTATGGCCTACGTTAGGTTGTTTAGGTTGTCTGCAAAAAGGGCCCTTAGTGCAGGATGCTTTAAGGTCCCTATTCCCAGTGCATGTCACAGAATTTGACCTAGAAGGAATTTTTCATTTCAGTTTTGGGTTTTGGTGAATATCCCAGAAAATTGGCCTAAAAATCTGCAAATTTTGATAATTGGAATGGTTGTTATGGCAACCAGGAACAGGCATATAGGTTGATTTTTCATGAAAAATGTTCATTTTACCAGCCAAATATGGGCCATTTCTACTGAAAATGTTGCATTTTAAATGAAACCATTGATTTCTGCATAAAAAATTAGCTTAACATTTTTATAATGATTTTAGAGTAATTTTGCCCCTCCAATGCCCCCTAGTGGCCAAATGGGGAATTAAAAATCCCCCGCGGAGGGGTGTTTTACCTTGATGGGTCACATATAGTAACATGGACTGCTATAGAATTGGACTGCTCTATATTATTGGTTTGGTGTGTTTGCTGCGGAGGCATTGAAACAGGCAGCAGGGGCCATGTCATCCTCCATTCTGGTGGAGGGCGATCATATGTGGTTCCTTGGCAGGTGATGTATATATACCTATTCATCTGTCACACACAGCTCTAGAACTCTACTTCACACCTTCGTAATCATATCATGTTCATCTGTTACAGGTACCTGGAACTCTGCATAGCTCTACCTCACCTCTACCATTACAGTGCTGGCCTGTAGTTTCCCTGTAGCTAACACATTTTGCTTGTTTCATATATCTTTAACATGGGTCTTGATATTAATTTTTGGCATCATACTATCCTTGACACCCCCCACCCCCACCATTTGTCACACTCGTAAATACTCCTCCCCCTCCTGTGTAACGTAATTTATGGACAGCCCCTAAACATCAAACTAAGACCACAATACAGGAAAAATGGAAGCCTGCAGGTTTTTTTTGTTTATTTTATTTTATTGCTCATAACAAGAATACAAGGTTTGCCATACATTACCTTATAGCCGGCTGCGTCCAATCTTTTGGCTGTACAGTACGGGTTATTAACAAGAATTTAACCTATATTTGAGCATCAGGCTTATAGTAATATTCTTATTCTGCACTTAAGCATCAGCTGCATCTCTGAAAAGGCGAATCTATAAAGGCGATTCACACAAACACCATCACAATCTAACAAGCTGCTGCTGATGATGTGGGATGGGATGCGATGGGAGCGAATTCCCATCACATGTTACCTGCTACCCAACCTTATCCATACCGAATCACATGTGTATCCTAAATGGTAAGTCTTTATTCTATTTATAAATGAGGCTTGGATGTCAAAATCTAGCCATAGAAATGGATATGCGCTGCTAATTTATGCTTTCATTGCAATTGTATGATACACAAATAATACCAGTTTACAACATTGTCACTAGGGAAATAACAATTTTTCTGGATTTTGCCTAAGTATGATGACAATCACTGCCATACAAGAGTTTAGACAAGATATTAAAACAATTAATATCCACATCTCAAAATGGTTATGTGGACCAAAAATCTAGGTTAGGTTGCTAATGTTCTTAATTATTTTTGACGTACATAAATGATGTTGTACTAATACTAAAATATCCCTTTATGCAGATGATACAGCCATATTTATAATTATATCTCAGGAAATGATTGTGATAAGATGACCAGGCTACTACTAAATGATTTAAATAGGTTTCAATTATGGTGTCAGGAGAACAAACTCACAATAAATGTCAAAAAGACAAAATAGATGGTTTTTAGACATACACAGCTAAATGTTAATTTGAGTCTCCAAGGAGGATTACTGCATAATGTACTTTACTATACATACCTTGGAGTTATTGTTGACCCAAAATTGGAATATAAGAAATTTGTGGAACACCAAGCTAGGAAAGTAGATTAAAGGTCTTATGTTTTACGCAAAATTTCCAAATACCTGGATAAGGACACAATGCTGTAGATTTACAAAACTTTTATTTTGCCTGTAATTGAATACGGGGATATACTGTACACTTGTATGAATGAGGTTTCTTTACAACGCCTGCAAACATGCCAAAATAGATGTCTCAAGGTTGTTCTCAATGTTCCTACAAGAACCCATACATATGATGTTCATAATTCAACGAGAATGAATTACCTACATGATAGATGCTTAATGCATGTAAAAAAATGCAGCTTTTGAAGAGCTCAAGATGAAAAGTATATAAACCATAGAAGATTATGGGATGGACCTGTTATGAAATATGGAACACCAGTGTTAAGCACTTACAAAGCAAGTCTTGAATATAATTTAGCTAGAATATGGAATCAGCTTGATGTCAATGTTAGAATCATACCGTCCAAAGACCAATTTGAAGAGTCTACAAAAACCAGTATGTTACAGAGATTTCCTTACCCACTAAATGCTGTTTGAGATTCTTAATAATTTCAAGAAGCATTATTACTTTATATTTACTCTCATACCCGATTTGTAACATTAATTAACTAGTTTTCTCTCCCCAGAGAACTTTTGTATTCCTCTTTTGTACTTTCAAAAACAATACTAAGCGGAATTCTTAATAATGAAACTCAGTTTACTGTAGTGATAACCGGATAACCCAAGTTTGATTAGAATAGTTCTTTTCTTATTGTTTTTTTCACCAGGACATTATAGAAAAATTGTCAATGAGAGCAGACTGTCCAAAATTAGTTTTAAGCTTGTTATGTTGTGTTACCCATATTCTGAGCGGCCTACAAACGATGTTATTGGAAATCAGAAGGTTGCTGCCATAAATGTGCTGCACAAGCATAAGAGTAGCCTGCCTTTGTTTCTCTCTGCCTAATTACAAATGTTGTTCAAACATGTATATCATCTATAGTTACTACTGTGTATACAATTGTCTATGTGAGAAATAAAGGCTATTAAATCTCAAATCTCAATCTCAACATTATTCTATACATTTGGAATTCAAGAAATGTCTTTGTCTGTGGTCGTGCATATTTGCAGGTGGTCGTATCTAGTAGTTTGTGTGCCACACAAGTGACTTTCCTGTCAGGTTGATAACTCACAACTTACCTTATGTACTATAAACATCTTCAGAACTATCGGGGAACGCAATTATTTATTTAAAATATTGCTAGGTGTTCTGCTAAGGTAAGATCAAGTCACCTGAATCAAATTTTATCAATGCTTGCTCAATCTATCTACCTTGTGTCATTGTCCAAAAAGAAAGTGGAGGACAGATGTTTGGGTCAATTGTCATTAGAATGTTGCTCATCATCTGAGATACATAAGCAAATGTCCAAATCCGTGCATCATATTCCCCAAGGTAGAGGCTGTCCATATCACATGATGCCTTATGGGGACAGGTCTCACTGAGGCGAATACCATGCAAAATTATTCCATGGAAGTGAACATTTGCATGTATGTCATGGCCTTTGGAGTTAAGTTTATGTCTGGTTGCTATGCTGATGAGGTAATCACAACAGAGACGTAACACATGACCAGCCATCCCATAATGCCTCAGTTCAGCATGCGATCCCACAGCAGCAACACTCACATCCCAGCATTAGGATATTTACAACAATTTCTTCTAGATTTCTACAAGATCTACAAACTTTTAAGACCATTGGTATAGGTCCCAACAGTCTTGTCATTGTTGGCTACCTTTTGGCACACACAGTCTTTGCTAAGCTGCTTTATAAGTCCAATACCACCGAGTGCTCTTGAGCCGGTCTGAGTCCGTCATGTCCAACAGGTCAACATGTGCGTTGTCCAACAATGGCAGCACTGGCTAAGGTATTGACCAGGGGGAAACCTTGGGAAACCATGTAGGTTTCCAATGAGAGGCGTTTCATGGTAAACAAATTAATTTGCCCTCAGTTTTTGACCATATGATGATCAAGAAAAGGTATTGGTCTTGATCCTAAATATTGTAATACAAGTGACTGCTGACTAGCCCAGTACAGGCATTCCATCACTGGCATACCTATTCTGGCCCGGTATAGGTATGCCAGTAGTGGGCCAGTAATGGCATGCCATTACTATACCAATACAATCTAGATTAAGTGATACCTTACTGGCTTGGTACTGGCAGTACTAGCACAGTACTGCCATTACATGCCAGTATGATGCCAGTACTGGCACAGTAAAGATGTGTTTGCTGGGTGATGGCCAGCTAGAGACCCCACAAGTGAGGATCTGCCAGAGATGTGACATTATCCTCAAGAAAGCTTGTGGGCTCTCATTTGACTTGATGCTTATCAAGGAAAGGAGGGAAAAGTTCAACAGACTGGCAGATGCGACGGAGCTGAGAGTGCCACAACTAAATCACTCACTGAAGTGCAGAGCATCAGCTAATGCTCACGCACTGGACAAACGTATGGCGGGGCTTCAGACCAATATGTCTGCCGCCATGACAGCTATGGCAAGACAAGCTACTGCCATGGAAGAGTCCAAAGCGTTGGCTAAGCAGGATACTTACCCTGCTGTCAGGGAGAAAGCAGAGGTCTTCTCCAAACTGGTCATGAACTCTTGGTATGCTAACATTGTCATGACCAGAACCATGTCTGACATGACCAATCTAAGGGGGGACATCTTAAAGTTAGGGCTGTCAGAAAAGGTGGGCAATCTACTCACAGATGAAAATCCGCCAACACACCAGTGGCTAGGGGGAGATGACATCTCTGCTTGAAACTTGAAAAAAAGTTCAAGAAACACCACCCCAACAACTGGAGGGACACACACTCCCATACAGGAGATCAAGTCCCTCACACAGGTCGCTAGATGGAACATGACGACACTATAGCACAGGATCACCAGGAATAGCCATGGAGTTGATCACATGGCCTCACTGCATAGGACAATATTGGTGATCACTCAGACGCACCAGGGGTTGTGATATTGGTGATCACTCATCTCACTAAATGAAAAGCTTATATGATTACATATCTAGAGCAATATGTTTTGCCAGAAAAGGTATTTCCCTATGTACTTTTCCTCTAACCACAGAAAAGACGCCCATGTAGATATTTCCCTATTTATTTTTCCTCTAACCACAGAATAGGTGTTTATGGATAGTTGTTTTCATTTTAGAAATACCTCTATCTAATTTCAATGAATATTTCCTCTCCGTAATCTTTCCAGTTAAGAAAAACCGTTGCAGAACGTTTCAGAACGTTTCCCTATGGCTCCTTGTCATGGCAAAACATTTTAGAACATTAAAAACGGGTTTTTGACGTTAAATAACATTATTTTGTTGAGTGGGTTGTTTGATTCAACTCAGAAGTAATACATGGAAATCTGTGTGAAGCAATGCACATTTGATACTTATTGACACTGATTTAGGCCCACACTTCCTTGATAGTCCACATGTTGTACAGTACTGCTGTCTCAACAACTTTGGCAATGGTGGTGATAAGTCGCCGTTCTGAGTGAGAGTTGAACGAGAGTGACGCAAACTCATGCAGTGAGTGACGTGCATGTTGGCGATGGTGGGTGATAAGTCACCATTCTGTGTTAGGTTAAAGTTGACAGGCAGTGGCACACACTCACACAGTGAGTTAGATCCATGTTGGCGATGGTGGTGATAAGTCACCATTCTGTGTGAGAGGCGACTGGGAGTGACGCCCACTCACGGAATGAGTGAGATCCATGTTGGCGGAGGTGGTGATAAGTTGCTATGCTCTGTCAGAGATGATAGGGGGTGGCACATACTCACATAGTGAGTGAGAATCATCTTGGTGACTGTGGTGATGAATCGCCATGCCATGTGAGACTAACATACAGTGGCAAAAGTTGACACAGTGAATTATCATAATGAAGATAATGATATTATTAATAATCTCTTGAACCGCATGAAGACCTTTGGTCTAAACCAACAAATCCATAAATGTACATGCAAGAAAGCCATCCTGGATTTAATTTTTACCAATATCAGACCAAATTTTATTACAACAGGGGTAGCTAACAACCATATTTCTGATCACCTACCTATATATTTAATAAGAAAAAAAATGGAAAATTCCTGATGAAAAGGTCTATATTACTGGACGCTCATATTCTTGTCTCGATGACCATGTACTATTAAATAAATTTGATAATTATGATTGGGACTCCTTTAATAACACAAATGATGTTAACTGTGCCTGGTACCACTATGAAAAGGCAATTCGAGATATACTCGATAGGCATTGTCCAGTAAACAAGTTCCTGGTATCTAAGTATAGGGATGTTTGGATGAACCAAAATATCTATGAAATAATTAGAGAAAAAAATGCAAAATTATGGAAAGCAAGATGCACAAGTAAAGATGCTGATTGGGAAGCTTCATCTAATTTCCGTAATAAAGCAAATAAAATAATAGATAAAGCTTGGAACAACTTTTTCAAAAAACAAATAGAGACATATAAGTTAACTAGGGGCGACTACATATACCGGTTAACCACTACCGGTAGATTACTATATTAGAAGGTAGTAACCAGTATATTGGACAATAATGAAAGGAGGTGGTTACCACGGAAACCACATATTATATTGGACCACTTTAATAGGTAGTACAGGTATATTAATATATATAATAAATATCGAGATGACTCAATAGGGAGCTACCGGTACCTTAACATTATAATAAATACTAGGATGACTATAAGGTATTACCGGTATAGTAACATTATAATAAGTGATGACGATATTGAATGGATTACAGGATATGATAATAATAATTGAACAGAGACATGTGTTTGGTGGAATTGATCTGAATATACAAAATGGCCAACCACCCGGCAAACACATGGAACATCACGGAGTAATAATTATTACACATTAATAGATGGTAATACATCAAGCTTCAACAAATCACATCTTGAATCATGCAAGTACTTATACACACACATGGACTTCCAGTTGGAGCGCTTCATTATGTCTTCTACTGATAGGCCAATTGACTTTAAGAAGGTAGCCCCACCATGGCGTAGAGAGTGGGTACTAACATTCTCATCTACTAAGCCAATTTTGACAAACTGGTCTGTCTTAGATGTCTTAATGTGAAGTTTTACATAATCATTAGTTAATATAACATCCTTCACCCTCAGTGAATGTATAGAGTCCACTACATGGCAACACCTCAAAACTCCCCTGAACAGTACCAGAATGGCGCACCAGAAAACCCTATCCAATTTTAGTGTCATATTCAGGGTTGACAAAATTTTAAACATGTCAACAGTGGTAAGTGGGTATTTAAAAACTCTGGTTTTTGACACCGCTCAATACCATCTAGAGTCTTTTTTAGGATAAAACTACTACTGTAGTCAGGGTGACCATGCAACTTTTGAAAAAAAAACATACAGCCGAAATATAATTTCTAATAGAGACTGGTTTCATCTTATCAGCCAGATAAGTGGCATACAAAGAAGCCTGAGATGGCAAACATGGATAAATTTTTAGGGAAAATTTCCTACAAAATTTGCTGTACCTCTTAAATTGTTGTTTTCTGGTTTTCATGGTTGTCATGGCAACATCCGAATTAACAAATTCCTCCTGCTTTCTTAACAGGGACATCAACCTGGGATCTGAAAAAAATTTTAGATACACATATTATTTTCAGACAAAGTTTTTTCACACTTGGCAAGAACATTTGTGGGTAGATGAGGGGAAAGGGCCCTCCCTGCGGGACTTTTAGTACAGGATTTGGCTACCAAGGGGAGCTACAGAGGCTAAAAACATGAAAAATAGACCAAAAATTGCTATAATGTAATTTTTCGTACAGAAAAAGAAGGTTTTCTCAAAAATGTTCCATTTTCTGACACTTCCTGTGTATTTGGAGTGTAAATGGAATGTTTTGGATCCAAAAAAAGGCCTAAATAAGTGTTCTCAGAGATACTGGTTGCCATGGCAACCAGAATTATATTCCAAATAGAAAAACACTAATGTCAATTGATAGAATAATTCATGTAGATTCATACGCTGTAAAAAGCATTAAGATACCATTTCTAGATCCAAAGTTATGCCCAAATGTAGGGAAAGGGTTGGCCATTTTTTAATTGATTATTTAAATAATTATGCTAATTAGATGCCTGATTTAATTAAAACAATGAATAATAAAGCTTATCGGCTGTATTGGTAAAGTCATGTCATTCCAGTTTCCAGAAGCAATATCTCCGAGACCAGTGGGGCTATCTGCAAGTGCTATACCTCATTTTAAAGCCAATGACTTCAATTTTAAATATCATAATTTACTCCGGAGGACCCTTTCCCATCATCTGTTCACATTTTTGTAGTCTAATCTTGATAACTGGTCTGCCAGAATATTTTCAGCGGACTTTATATAGGTTGAATAGATATCAATGTTATACACAAAACATTGCCAATAGATTTCACGCAGCCACTCCATACATAATGGGTTTTTACTTCTGCCTGTGTTCAACATTGCCAACACCTGCATGTTATCCGTTACAGCATTCAGACGGCAGTTTTTGAATAAATGACCCCATCTCTTCAAACCAGCTAGAACAGGCCATAGTTCATACACATTAATATTCCTTTCATGAACATCAATATTGTCATACTTTGGAGGGGCAATCCAGTGACCTACCCCCAATTTAGAGCTGTCAACGTTATTCCAAGATCCATAAAAGAAATCTGTACCACACCATGCTCCATAACCTAGAATGGACGCATCAGATACCATGGGTTTATTATATACATCATTCAAGATTAAATTTTTGCAATTAAAAATTCTACAAAAATCCTTCCACCACAAAAAATCCTTTATGATACCTGGATTTAATTTAATGACACCTCTTTCCTTAGCCTTTGCCATCAAGTCAAAAACCCTTCTACTAAAAGTACGGCCCCCTCTCACCACTTGGGAACAAAATGACATCAAGCCACCAATACTCTGTAAGGTTTTTTTACTGGCAAATTTCTTATCAATGCAATTGTCTATAGCACGGGCTAACTTGTCAACTTTCTCTTTAGGCAAAGTTAATTCCATTTTATGGGAGTCAATGGTGATACCTAAAAAAGTACAAATTCTGTTCGGGTCAGTAACCTTATCTCTGGAAATCTTAAAACCAAAATATTCCATAATTTCGATTAAAAGGTCCCTCTGACGGCGACACTCACTTTCAGAGTTGGCAATAATGATGAAGTCATCCAGATAATTGACCAACTTATCAATACCATAAAAATTTGCAACCTTAGCCAGAAAATCAGAAATCTGGTTAAATATGTAGGGGGCACATCTGAGTCCAAAGGTAAGACGATTACTCTGGTAAAATTTTTTACCATCCCCCATATCCCATGAAAAACCCTGGAATTTTTGGTGTTCCCCATATACACTAATAGACCTATAGGCGGATTTTAAGTCAACAACACTCATAAAATCATTCTTGTTCAACATTGCCGTGACAGAATTTATGGATTTATATGAAAAAGGTTTAAAAGTTGAATCCATAAAATTATTAATACTCCTTTTTCTGGGCATACTACAATCGGTAATGGGTCTTAATTTACCGTTACTTTTGGGGACACCGCCAAGGGCATGTATGCATCTAGGTTTGGAGGTTACTTCAAAAATAGAGCCATCCTGGAGTTCCTCACTGACAATTTCACACATTTCATTGTAAAAATTACCCTGAAAAATTGACTTATAATTTCCACATTCATACTCTGTTTCGCAACCAGGATCAACAATTTTGAAACCTTCTACAAAACCCGACCATAAATAATCTAAGTCACGTTTGGGTAAATTTATAACACCTTCCTGTCTTAGGAAACATGCCAATCTACATGGCAAAATTTGGGCCTTGTGGCCACCAATAAAATGTTGACAAGAACATGTACCGTCAACACAACTTTGGTAAATGTTTATACTAACATTACCTGAGCAATTCACATCAAAAATGGGATAAAAATCCCCAATATTTGGAATACTCCTTGAGGAAAAACCAGTAATACTAAGGTTTTCCACAAAATTATTTTCAGAGCTGGCAAAATTCAACAAGTCCACCTCTACTGGTGGCTTTTGACAACATTCATCAATAACTGGAATGTTTGGCACAACATTGCCAAGAACACAATCCTCAACAGGGGGGTCAACCAACAGTGCCTCTTTATGGCCAGCTAATCTGGAGGCACGACCCTCCCCAGAGGCAACATCCTACTTCTCCAAGCCATTCTTCTGACACTTGTCAGCAGAGTGTTTTCCAGAGTCACATGAGCTACAGACGTGCCTGTACCGGCAGTGGTTTAACTTGCAGCCCTCGGGCCTATTGTAAGCGTAACAGTGATTTTTTGAGTTAGCTGATTTTTTGACAACAGGTTTGGAGGATTTAGCCAACTTTTGGGCTGTGTAAGTGCCATCGTAGCTCAAGTGACATAGGATGTCACAATTCTCCACAGTCTCAAACGCTCTTATCCCCCTCTTGTCAGCTCGCTCTTTGACACTCTTGTCATAATTTACAAGTGAGCTGAGAGTAAATATTCTAGTGGCAGATTTCTCCAGCAGCATTTCTATGTGGTCAAGAATATATTTTACCTCCTCACCTTGTTCAAGTTTGGCACTGACTAAACGAACATTGACCATTAGTAATTTTTCTAGGCTGTCAACATTTTTCTTGTGACCTAAAAAATTTCGCTGGTCAAACTCACCCCTTGGTTTTCTTGATCTATGCTTGGATCTTGACCTGGAGCGAGAGCTGTCACTGCTGGAGCTCAAACTTGATCTAGATCCACCTCTCGATCTGTTGTACAGCCGTCGTGGCCTAGAAGTCGTGTCCCGATCGCTGCCCCCGATGGCGCCCTCTGGAGTCAAAACATCCAACTTATCCAGGATTTTCGCCAGGTTCTCCTCCACAGCCTCCGTCCGGATCTTCAAATCAGCCGGCTCGTCTGTCATAGCGTCTGTCATCCCATCAGCGGGTAGAGAATCTGTGGGCTGGTCTGTAACGGACGACCCAGGAGGCCCTTGCCTCCTGACAGATCTCCTAACACTGTTCGGCGGTCCTGAATCAGGCTCTAACGTCTTCTTATTCGGTTTTCTGTGGCCCATTTTGGCCAGAATTTAGGTAGAAACCAACTTTGCCAGTTTAAAAGACGTATGATAATGTTGATGAAGCCCAATCAACCTTGGCAACCGGTAAAAAATTAAAAATTGTGCCAACCCCCAGCACAGGGGTGTTGTGCACTGTATGGATACTCGAGCCCGACTGGCGAACGGATGGCAGAACGGCGCTTATATAGCGGGGGGTAGCATTGCCATAGTTACCAAAAGGAGTGTTGTATTGTTGCGCGCAACAAGTAGTACTGGATGGACGGGCCACTCGCCAAAATGTCTATGAAATAATTAGAGAAAAAAATGCAAAATTATGGAAAGCAAGACGCACAAGTAAAGATGCTGATTGGGAAGCTTCATCTAATTTCCGTAATAAAGCAAATACAATAATAGATAAAGCTCGGAACAACTTTTTCAAAAAACAAATAGAGACATATAAGAATGACCATAGAAAATTTTGGCGTGTTATCAATAATTTACTACCGGGACAACCAAATCATGCTAATAATATCAGCCTGAAAGATCATGAAAATAATAACACCCTGGTCCCCCAAGAAACGGTTGCCGATTATATTAATCAATATTTTGTAAATATAGGACCTATACTAGCTAAAGACTTGAATATCCCCTGGAAACCCTATGATGACTGCATAATTAACAAAATGGAACCTTTTATTACTAATCATCAGGAAGTTAGCAAACTTGTGCATGGTATCCAAGTAATTAAATCCTCTGCTATTAGTAATATATCAACATCTGTTCTAAAAAAGGTTTTCAAGCATGATCCTGTTAAATTGGTCAAGATTTTTAATCTGTCATTCCATTTCAATACAGTACCAGATGCCTGGAAGGTATCTAAAGTCGCTCCCATCCCTAAAACAGGTGATATAAAGTTAGTAAATAATTATAGACCCATTTCTTTACTACCGTTACCCTGTAAACTTATCGAAAAGATTGTTTATAACAGAGTGTATGGTTTCCTATTGAAAGAAAAACTATTGACTCCTCACTAAGGAGGCTTCAGGCCTGTCTACAGCACAGTAGATACATTGCCTAGGTTTACTGATGATATTAAAAGAAACATAAATGTTGGTAATTCTACTAGAGCAGCTTTTATTGACTTACGTAAAGCTTTTGACACAGTAGAACACTCTATCCTTCTGGTCCAGCTCAATCACTATGGAATAAGGTCAGATAATTACCACTGGTTCGAAAATTACCTCAAAAACAGATACCAGACTACCATAGCAAATAGTGTCCAATCAATGAATGAGAGTGTGGTCTGTGGAGAACCCCAGGGCTCTATTTTAGGCCCTTTGCTTTTCTTACTTTATATAAATGATGTGATAAATTGTATAAAAAAATATAAAATTAAGCTTTATGCTGATGATACTGTAATCTACTCAGCACACAATAATTTTATGAATGCCAAACAAGAGTTGCAAGATGATCTTGAAATATATCATACTTGGTGTGTACAAAACAAGCTGTCTATTAACGTGGCCAAGACCAAAATAATGATTTTCTCCTCAAGTTCTAAAAAACTGAATACTTTGTCGGCTAATATTACCTTAAATGAACAACTATTACAAGTTGTGCCTAGTTACAAATACCTTGGTGTACTGCTAGACCCTTTATTACATTATAACTTACACCTCACAAATCAGTCAAAAACAATTGCTTATAAAATGTATAAATTGTGTCTGCTACGTAAATACCTTGATGTAAAGCTTGCACTGAAAATCTATAAAACGACTATACTACCATAATATGCTGATATTTGTTTTATGAGTACCTATGATAAGTATCTAGACCCACTCCAGTACTACCAAAATAGATGTATTAAAATCTGTCTCCAGGTGCCACACTTAACCAATACAAACCTTATACATAACTCGAATGGAATTAATTTTCTTTGTGATAGACGTTATATTCACTTCCTAAATTATATGTATACTAGGTCTCTAAATATTGAATTCATAGATAATAGACCTATTAGAACTCGATTAAATGATGCACCAACATTAAATGTACTTATCCCAAACTGTTTAATGTATACAAGGAGCGTGGAGTATCTGGGTGCTTTAAGCTGGAATGCTCTGACTATAGGGATAGGAGAAAAAGCCCTAGCCTGAATCAATTTAAAGCTGACTCCAGGTCTTATTTGGCAAATCTCTTCCCCTATGCCAGACCATAGCGCTTTACTGTCGAATAGGATTTGATGTTATAAAAATTGACCATATCTTTCACAAGAAATATTAATGTGCTGTTCCCATACTGATGATTGATTACTATACTATACTTGCAAATTCTTTGGGTGTCCCTTTTTGCCTCATTCCCCCTACCACAACCCTTTAACTACTTAATATAAATGTGTCAACTGCATCGTACATGTATCTATAGAAGAAAGGTAGAACCAGAAGAATCAACCCTTACACAGATCTCTGTGGGGATAAGGTTCTCTTCCTTCATTATTATCTCGATTAACACTTGCTATCATATATAATACCTCGTGCCTATGAAACCTTTAACAAACTTACCGGTACCACTTGCTTGTATATATTTGACATCGATGTGACAACAATGTAATGGTATGACTCATTGATTCTCTTGAGATAATAAAGTAAATTCAAACCAAAAAAATCACCAATTATGGCGACAGATGATGATTTGCTGGGTACATGCAGAGTACCAGTGAACCTTAAAGGGATGGATTTGTGGGGCCATTTTGACCTAGTCTAAGGGTACCAATATGACACAATAGATATTTATCTGGTATCATAGGTTGGGCCTGAGCCAAAGCTTTGTGGGAAGGGGGCAAAACCACCTGATGTTTTATAATTGTGGTCATGGATGAATGGATTTCAGGGAAGCTCAATCATTTAATTACTACACATTAATTGCACTGAAATATTTTCTGTCTCTGAACATACTGTTTTGATGTATACTTTATATTACATTTCCTGAAAGCTGTTCCAGTGGCCTATTCAAAACATGTCTAACAAGGCTACCATGGCAACCTGATACATTCCATTTGTTGTCATCACTCAATATCCCCATTCATATCAGTATGCTATTACAAGTCAGTAGGCTATGCTGATATTGACGCTATTCAGAGTGAAAATCTACTTAAAAATGCTGAATTCTCTTACCAAAAACTGCCCACAACTCACTTTTAGACAAAACAACATTTTTGAACGTTGATGCCCTGTATCTATGTAGGATGGGTCGCATATAATTATTTATACCATTGATATAATAGGGAACCAAAAATCTCTCTTTCATGAGAGGCACAGACTGTCAGTAGGCCATGCCTACTAATTTCATACACGCATATATGTTACAGTATGAGGGGCCAAAATACAAGTAAGCTTGTAAATGTCATCAGTTTGAGTGCTTATATATTATGGTTGAGCTTGGTAAGCAAAGTGAGAGAAACTGTTTGCAATATGTTCATGAAATTGAATATTTTCTACTGTTGTTTTATCATTGATAATAGAGGCTGAGCTGCTGATATTGTCCTAAAACATTTATTATAATTTCATTGAAGAAGATGCTCTCAGACTATATAGTACTATTGTTTTTATTATTGCGAATAAGGCCAAAGGTTGAGATTATACTAAAACATTCATCACGATTGCTCACACCCAGATGAATGATGAAATAGCCCTGGTTAGGTTTGAGTCCCTCTATATAATAAAGACACTAAATTTGTCATATAAACATTTAATAATCAAGACATTTCATCCATATTTCAGATATCCATACGGCTGGGTAGAAAACATGGAAGGGGCGAGATTAAGTATCAGGCTTACAGTGACTTTGTTATTGTGTGCCAAAGGATCTGCTGCATCTCCTAGCCAGTGCCCCACTCTGACATCACCACCTGCACGCTCTAACAAACTGCTGCTGATGTTGTGGGATGGGATGCGGTGGGACTCTGTAAATAAGTATATGCCCGGGATGAAGAAGATGATGGATAATGGAGTGCATGCCCATCACATGGCACCCTGCTACCCAACTTCATCTATACCTTAACCGCATGTGTATTCTCACTGGTAAGTCTTAATGTTTTCTAAAAGGCTTGGACATTGAAGTCCTGCTGTAGAAGTGAACATGTGTTACTAGTGGATGTTCTTACTGCTTTTGTATGACCCAACAATGATACCAGTATACACCATTGGAAATATCCGTCATGCTCGGTATTGAACTATTTGGGGATCATGGTCCTACACAGAATTAAGACATAGGCCTGTTCTCACCAAAGGTTGGCACAGACCGAAAGGGGATCTATTTGTAAAGGTTTGGAATAAATTCAAAATAGGTCTTTGTGGTGAATGTATAGGGCTTGAACTTTAAAACTGTAATTTTGTACTATTCAAAATTCGGAAATTGGTTGTTTTTTATGGGAAAATGAGAAAAGTTGCATACTTTTACCTATGTATTGAGGTTATTTTTGGGTGGTTACTAGGGAGGAAAGGGTGGTTACTCGGGAGGACAGCATATTTCAGCTTCATACCCTTACCCTGCCCATGCTACTTCATGTAAAGCACCATTTATTTGTTTCATTCAATGAAACACATGTAAAAATACTTTTGCAGTAAAGAGGTAAAAACTATATGTGGATTAATCATTTGTTTTAGACAATATATTTTGGATAATATATAGGGGTTACTTGGACAGACAGCCCACTTCACCAATGGTTTTTTGGACATGAAATCGTGAAAAAATGAGATAGAACACTCATTTCGGGCTCAAATTAAAGCCAAAACACAGGGTTCTTACAGAATATGAGTGACAGGGCATTACCTCTATATTTTTTCTTATGGTTCATTAAAAAGGGCAAAAACCAGGCCACCAATGGCAATTTATAGGCCATTTTGGACCCTTTGGGGCATCGTGAAGGAGTGGAAAATGATTTTCCCCCCATTTAAATGGTGTCCCCCTTTAGATCTCATCGAGATTTATCACATAAACACAGAAAAAAATATATATGAGACCCCTACTGAAAATTCCAGCTCCGCATATGTGAAATCTGGCCCGTGCGAACCTTTGGTGAGAATGTAGCATTAAAGTAACTGATATCCACACTACAAAACGATTATCAATGGTTAGTGGTTAAGTTTTTGCTGGTAATATTTTTTATAGACAAGATGGGTGATTAAAGCTGACCTTCCTTAATCTCCAGCATATATGGCTTAGCTAGCATGTGTAATGGTTTGTTCTACCAGTTTGGTGGTTCGGGTCTTACGATCAGGAAAGGAGAAAGCAAGACAGTGATATAAGTGTATGCCAACGGTTTATTGAATAGCTCGATGGCTACCCGGAAGATAGATAACAGGGCAGCTGGTGGTCTACTTAAGAAATATAATTTAAGCTCGGAGGCCTGGAGGGCCTCTGATGTAGCGGCTGAGCACCGGTCTTTATATATGGACCCTGGTGTTTATCACCAGATGTCCCATGGACCTGGATTGGTGCTGCCACCTATCCGGAACCCTAGGAACACCCAGCGACAGGACTCAACCGCCACGCCGGACGACACATTGATATAATACACACTAGGTTACCTCTACACATGTAAGGTACAGCCCAAAGAAGGGTAAAGAAAGGCCTGAAACTACCCTGCATATGGCGCACCTAGATTTTATGACAATTCAAGGCAGGCAGTGCACATAAACAATGGCTGCATGTAGTCTAAGAACCCTACATTCACACCTTTTTGGCTAGACCTATACAAAGGCACTAGAAGATGGTAATACCATCAGACATTTACACCTTTTTAGCTAACTCTATTCAGTACATTCCTACAGACAAAGCTAAATTTAGTAGTTGGGGGCAAGGGGTTGTTACTGCCACATATACACACCTTCTTGGTTTGCTGTTTAGTTTACTCAGGGACCTACATTAGCTTTACATGGCAGTGGGGTCACTGCTATCATTTCCCAATTAGCATTTTCAATAACCCTACATAATATTATAAGTTGCACACTGACATTGGAAAAACCTATAAGGCACACACAAGGTCTATTTCACATTTTATGGTATGTGTCAAAATATGAATCTATGTGACATACATTTATTCAATGGAAAAGATAAAGATAGAAGAGTGACCTTCAAATATGGTGATAGAATATTAGAGAGAGAGTAGACTCATATAAATACTTAGGCTTTACACTTAACTCCAAACATAAAGATATATTTTCTGAAACTTATGACCAACTTCGTGATAAAGGCCGGAAAGCCATCTATGAATCATACTCATGTTGCTATCAGAATATTGGGAAACCAAATCCTAGACTATCCCTTAAGCTCTTTGACACCCAAATACGACCATGCCTTGAATATGGATGCAAGCTATGGGGCCTGAACAAAGGTAGAAAACTATATAATTTTGAACTGATCCATCTTAAATACCTGAAGTCTATGCTTGGTATAAGGAAGCAGACAACTTCAGCTGCAGTATATGCAGATAGGGGTAGAGTGCCTCTGAAGGCTCAATGGGAATTAAGAGCACTAAAATATTGGGAAAGGATTGTTAACTTTTAGGACTCGCATATTCTTAATAGATATTGCATGAAACTGCACCATCTTGACCAGCAAGGACAGGATAACTGGTGTACAAATGTTAAAGGTTTACTATATTCGTTTGGTAGAAAATATAGTCAGCTTTGGGAAAACCAGTCAACATCTAATAACTCTAACATCATAGCTAGTGCAACTGAACCAATTTTTAGTAAATATTCCGAAAAAATTATGAATGAGATTGCGCTTGCTGGGGAGGGTAAAAAGTTAAGAACATTCAAATAATTCAAGAGGGAGTTCAGGCTCGAACACTATCTACTTAAAATTAACAATCAAAATCACAGGACTGCACTAGGGCAATACAGACTTAGTTCCCATAATCTTGGTATTGAGATAGGGAGGCATTGTAGGCCCACCAAACCCGAATGTGACAGAGTATGTCTATATTGCTCAACTGGTGCTATTGATGATGAGGTGCATTTTCTGACAACATGTGAACTACATAAGGCAGCTCGAACAACTCTTGAAAATCATATAGATGGCAAAATCTGTAATTTCCGGGATATGTCAAATATGGATAAGTTTGTTACGGTTATGAAAGAAAATGACCCTAGTATAATAAATGCACTTGCAAAATTTGTGTATACTGCGTTTAAGCAGAGGCAGCAGCAGCTTTAGACTACCCTCTGTGGAATCCAACTATTATCCTAGGTGCTATGTTTATTGTACGGTTTCACCTAGTATTATATCATCACATTCATAAATGTAATGTATATAAATATATGAGTTGTAGGTATGGTACAGTTGACCCACCTAGGTTATGTATGCCATGTCTGTATTTGTGTATCTCTCTAGGGATTTTTGTGTGTGTGACTGTGTGAGTGATTGTGTGAGTGATCTGTCTTGTACATAAGTATCTGTTTTCATAGATTTAGCTTCTGTAGTATTGTATACTATGCATGTAGTTTGTAGAACATAGAGAATATACATTATTGTAGTGGACTTACTGTATGACACATAGGTCAGCAATGACCTCACTTTTTGTTGTCAATAAAAGCTTTTTAATTGGAATCCTCAGGTCACTATGATATTGAGTTGATACATTTCTTTATAACCCTCTCAGGTCTGTATGCTGAGAGCCATGGACTAATAGGTAATGACATGTATGATGCAGTCTCAGGAGAAGACTTCAGACTTAACCTTTCACACCCTTATGACAAGAACCCACGATGGTGGAAGCATGTTGAACCCATATGGGAAACAGCGGTAAAACAGGTAGGTTTATTACACCTTACCATGTGCCATTGGAATTGCACCTACCTAAATCTGGTAGTCTCATCATCTATAACACCAACTGCTGACCATGGTAAATGAAATAGCACTGGTTCTCACTATCCCTAGCAGAGAGCATCCCCTTGACACCTGTAGAACTTTTATAACCACTGGCAAGTCTTTTCCTGATAGTACTCTGCTATCGTGTGCTAGCACTTTAGCCTACCATCAGATATAAAACTAACAAAACAAAATCCTGCCATGAACATGACCTTAGCTGTTGAAATGATGTCAAACAACCACTAC
Source organism: Acholoe squamosa (assembly GCA_949317995.1). Lineage (NCBI taxonomy): Eukaryota > Metazoa > Annelida > Polychaeta > Phyllodocida > Polynoidae > Acholoe > Acholoe squamosa. The sequence continues at coordinate 23,857,991 of OX439048.1, forward strand.
TCACTCAATTATTAGACCACATGTATTATTTCATAAAAGTAAAACAAAAATTGTTTGCCTTACTGTTATAAAATAAATTTCAGGAATCACTTTTCCTTTGTTTATCAAAACCTATAGGGGAAACGAGTAAGGGTATACAACTGATTTGTATGTGACATGAAGATGAATGGATTCACTTTATCAAATGAACAATGCATCAAGCACGGAGAGGCTACCAATATCACTGTGTTACAGAAGACTGTTAATGAAGCACTTCAGGAGCTTGCAAATGATGAAGTGGACTTTGCAGGTAATATTCAATTATTCAAGATTCAGTCTAATGACATACATACCATACTAATTAAATGGCCAGAATACATCAACAAATGGACACTTTTGTTCATTGTTACTGTGACAGCAGTATCATGGCCCTTTGTATGAATAGCTATTCATTACTTCTCTATTTGCCCCATCCACCAGCCCAAGAATTATGAACTTAGTAAAGCTTGTTCATTTGCAATCTAACACCAACAACTCATTATCTGGCGATTGGAAGTAATCATTTCAACCAACCATCAGCATATGAAAAATTTACATTTCAGACATCCTTGTATGCATATATGAATGTGCTGGTCAGCGCAGTGAAATGACCTTATAAAAAAAACAAAAAAAAAAACCAACAAAACAATGCAGTTCATATATGGATGATTTAAATCTACTTTCAGCTATCTCCTTCAATGAGCCAGATAACATACAGCATTTATGGGGATTTAATAGCAATAAAGCACAGAAGGTGATTTCTGAGCTTGACACAGTGCTACTAAACCTGCAGGACAGGGCAAACAGCCTGACCATTTATGATGACAAGACTAAGCTTTGTGATATGCTGGATGTGATGCTGGTATCAGACCATGGACACACGGACTATACGAGTGCAGTTGATATATTGGATGTGTTTTCAAAGTACACTGACACTTAGGATGTCCTTGCCACTGGTCAGCAGTTGGGTGTCTGGCCAAATGGAGATCAGGTACATATTTTCTTTCATTTACAAATTCCAATATTTTGAAAATTAGAAATTTAAGGATTATTCCTGTTAACTACCATGTATCAGCTGCAGCTTGTATATGAAACGGATGCCTCCTACAGTTCACATTTTGTTTCAAAAGCAATGGTGCAGCCTATATGTGGGTATTTAACCCTGTAGTACAAGACTAAATCATTCATTATCAAGCTCTAGGTGCAGCTCATTGATTTCTCTCTTACTCAGGGTGCACCTTAAAGGCTACTGGCGTTCATGTATATCTCTGCTTAAGATTGTATGCTGGTGCAACCTAAAGGCTACTGGCATTCATGTATATCTCTGCTAAAGATTGTATGCTGTCTTCTTGAAAGGCATGCCATTCACATGAAAAAACCTTACTACATGTTATTTCATTAGTCCTACATGTAGTGTTTTGATATATTACTTTTGGTGCTCACTGAGTTTTATTTATCTTTTATAACAGATCGTTGAGGACCTAAAAAAGATAAAGAACATGCATGTTTACTGGCGGGATAAGATCCCTGAGGAATGGCACTATAGAAATAGCGAGTTTGCTCCCCCCATTCTCTGCGACCTGGACCCAGGCTTTTACTTTTTATCGGTAACCACTGATTTGATCCTATTTCAGTAAATTCATTGAAGCAGCTGGCCTAGTGAAACGTAGAGTAAAATCTTCTTCATGATCTTCTATTGCAATAGGAATATTGACCACAAATTATTCAGTCAGATAGGATACCTCAATGATAGATATCTTAGACATAAGATTGTAATATCTGTTAGATACGAATATTGCATCTTTCATGGACACTCTGAAGAGGATTTAAACATATAATACCTGTTTACTCAAAGGTATTTATATGTATTTTTACATCCACAGAGAGGGCATCACACATTAAATCCTAGCCGAGATGCTGTGGTTTACATTTGCTTGAAGTCAATACTGGTTCTTAGCCTATATATTTTCTTAAGACCAAAAAGTGGTGTCTATCACATGCATTGGTTGTTCAGTCATTATTCCTCCTTTGAATGGCACAGAAACAACATAATACTTATTGAAGAAAAGCCCACCTTTTTTCAGTGACACTGCAGTTCAGAAAGTCAGTAAAGTGCTAGATAAGACCCCTTTTGTCTGATACCAGAACTATATAATTGTGAAGTAGTATTGACATCATATACAACATCACTAAATTCACATCATTGTGAAATAAATATCTCATATGGCATTTACTATGCTTGATTTATTAAATAAACATGTATTTGTATTATTGCTGGTAACACATATTTTTTTCCACATCAAAGGGACAAGAAACAGATGTCAATCTGTATTGTCCCAAGTTGAAACAGATGAAGATAACCTTTAGACATCACTCATGTGTCACTATATTACATTACAGAAAAAAACTACTATAAGATGTACTATTGATGTCAATTGGCACACATCTTTTTAACATCTCTAATATGACAGCATATTGATGAAAGCATTATTATGTTTATGATTGTACCAGATAAAGACATGATTATATATGACATTGGATAGCAGATGTCTTTTTTTTACATCCTATATAGTCCTATATGACCTACAATCCTCCCAACTAGCACCTTACATAAAAATGACATCCAAAACTTGTCATATTCATGTAATTATTATGTGAAATCGATGAAAGCATTATTATGTTTATGATTGTACCAGATAAAGACATGATTATATATGACATTGGATAGCAGATGTCTTTTTTTACATCCTATATAGTCCTATATGACCTACAATCCTCCCAACTAGCACCTTACATAAAAATGACATCCAAAACTTGTCATATTCATGTAATTATTATGTGAAATCGACCAGCTAATTTTGCCATTAGGGATTATGGTTTAATCTAAAGTGCATCCAATTCCAATACAACGAAAAAGAAATCCAGATTGTCCATCAGTATTGGACCATCATTTTTCTTTGTTTCCTAATGTCAAGAGTAAAACTATTTGATGTTTCCTGAATTCTTCATTAACATTTTGTAGCCTGACCAGAGATCGTTGCCTAACATAACAAAGACCAGACCACTTAAGAGCGGTCATGGCTACAACACCAATACTACTGAGATGCAAGCCATTTTCCTGGCACGTGGACCACACTTCCAGAGAGGAAAGCACACTCCTCCAGTACAGAACATCCAACTTTATCAAATAATGTCTTCCATCTTGGAAATCAAAGCATCTACAAGTAATGGTACATGGTCAGCAGTGGAATCCTTTGTGGTAGATCTTGTGGAGAATTGCCAGTGTGTTTGATCTGATTCACCCGCATCATTCCAGTCAGTGGTAGTAACAGTGGTAGTGGTGGTGAGTTGTGTGCTTATTCTGGCAGTCATTGTGTTTGGCATCTGTTACATGAAGCAGCACACACAACCTCTGGCCTTCATCATAGACAAGGTAACATTGACTGAACACATGCATGATTGATTACCTTATAGGCAAAAAGAGGAAAGCCTTGATACAAAGTATTTTGTTATCATGGAAAACATTCATGATTACCCAAAAGTGTCATTGGGCACAATATGAGAATTCATGATTGGATCTATTTTCAAGGGTTTGGTGTTATATAAAATATCGATAAAATATTTTCTATGAGAGAAATTATACAAATGAATTTACAAAACTGAGGGATGAATTATGTATTCATTTTTATTATTTATTGTACTGTTATATCTTATATTTCTTTTAATGATTATTGATGATGTTGATGTTTGTTCTGGAACCATGCTAGTCTATTCATGTCTACTGGCTAACTACAGTGATATCCTGTATGTAAGGTGACCCACATAAAACATGATGTCTGAGTTTAGATTAAACCTATAAGGCACAGCCTGATTTTGATCAGTTTAATATACACTGGGTGTATAAAACACATCCAGACTTTAGGGGTGTCCTAAAGGGCTCAGATAATGTTCGTTTCTTGTAACCACACCTATATGTGAGATGTTTTTGTAGTTGTATATATTTTGAATGCTCAAATATGAGAAAGTGAAAATTCAAAGTAATAATAATGTCCAGGTGTTTCTAAAAATGTTTTAAATGCTCACATATGAGGAAGTGAAATACTAAGTACTAAGTACTAATAATGTCCAGGTGTTTCTAAAAAATGTGGCATACACTGCAGAATAGTTGTAGGAGAATGTTCGAATTGATGTATTTTTTTTTGAAACTATAAAAGCTACTATTGTCAATGTAAAGCCAAAAAAGGTTATGTGGTCCAATAATCTAGGCCAGATGGCTAATATCATATAAAAATAATATTTTCCCCTTTTCTCCCTTTCCTTTAAACATTTGGATTCTAAGAAATGTCTTTGCATGCAGTCATGTATATTTTAACGTGGTCATAGCAGTTTGTATGCCATGTGAGTGAGTTGGTGTTAGACAACTTACAGATCACTGCAGAAATACCAGGGAATGCAATTTATATTTGAACTATTGTTAAGTCTCCTGCTAGGTCTGTCAAATCACTTGGAACACTTTTTTTTTAGCAAATCTTGGTCAATCAATTTACCTGGATTGCGATTGTTGGCTGAATGTTGTTGAGGTGCCTGAAATATACCACGTGTCCCTGAAACAAGTTGCCTTGGAGATTTATATACTCACACAAACAAAGAGACCATGCAAGTTAAATAACAAAGTTAATTGCTTGCCTAATCATATTATCATGATTATTTCTGTAAGATGCTTACATTGAGCCCACTTACTGTTGGTTTGACTGGTGATGTACAGTCATCTCCAAGAGAGTCTCCTAACCATCAATATTCCTTGAATTCAAGTGTTATATTGTCTACCTATTCACCATGGGTTCACCTAGTGGTACTTTGTAAGTGTCTTTAGATGTGTCGAGATAGTTTTAACATTCCCCTTCTGTTACCAAGGTTACCATGCAGTTTCAATTGGTATCTATGGTAACACATCCACCATGCGTTACCACGGTTACCAGCTTCAATTGAAGCTCAATATACAGTGCATTAAGACATTGTAAAATGATGTAGCTGTGCATATATTGGGCTAGACCAAAGTTATCAACAAATAAAATTGGTGCAAGAAGTAATGAATAACAATTTGTGCCATCACAAGTTCACTGTGGAGTAATACTAACAGAGTCTTACCGACAGATATAGCTACTATTAATGTATCACACTAGTTTAGTCAAAAAAGGATCATTGTGTAGTGTGCACTGTAGTGAATTTAGTTTACATGAACCATTTTCTGTATGACACATACGTCAGAAATGATTTCTTTATTTGTAAATGAAAGATATTCTTACAGAAAGATCTAACTACTACTATAGTATCAAAATAGCTTACGTAAAATTTGGATCATTAAAAATATAAGAAATATAGTTTTCTTAAATCCAGTCATTCTACAATAGAATGACTCAAAGAGTTTAAGTGAGAATTATGACTTTGTTTAAAGAGAAAAATGAATGATTTGATACAGATGAACTAAAATAAACAGCAGATCTATCTATATAAAAGACACCAATGGTGGTGTGTTTTCGCAACATAATGCACATTTCCAATATTTAGAAGCTAGGGCTCTATAGGCTATGCATTCTGACTTTCAAGAATTCCACATTTCTATGTATCTCTACTCAATAGGCTCGGAACAATACTTGGGCAAAGTAAACAATGATAAAACCGACTAGAATTCAGAAGTTTCGAAAAGCCTCGTTCATTTTCGGCCTTTACATTTTGTGCAGAATTTCAGCAATATCCTCTTAAATCCTGAGCTTCTCACTAAATTCACCCAAATGGACATTCTGTAAAACATTATTTCCTTAGAGCTCTACATGTTTCTCTTTACGTTGGTACCAAATGCAAACCAAGGAACCTTGGCAGTTTGTTGATATCTGACTCTATTAATGGATCTGAAATTAATCTCTTAAGTAGAACGATGTTATGTCATATTTTAATATTTTATTTTCATTTTTCTTCAAATCGACTTGCATGATTTTCACAGCTGAGTAAAAGGCAATCATTTCTATCAAATCAAAAATCAGGGGTTTCTCTGACTATGATGGAAAAACACTTTGCCCAACAATCAGGAGATGAGTTATTCTGGAATTAAAATGTCTCAATATTAAAATTTATAAAACTATATTCACAACTTTTGTTTGTGGGAAATCAGAGCATATCATGGGCATTGAAAGGGATCACATGATAAAGATCCAGGTTAAAAGGTCAAGCCAAAAGGGGTCTAAAATGACCCTAAATCAATCCGGTCCCCTTGGCTAGGAAAGTGGCAGCAGGAAAGTGCTTCCGATACCTTTGTTCTTCTCTGACGGGTATGCGGATCATCTGAAATTCTACTCAATTACCGACTAATAAATACCATCGATGCTAACATCATTAGGATCAGAACTATATCTGACATGAACAACTTAAGGTGGGACATCTTAAAGTTGGGACTGTCAGAGAAGATAGCCACCCCCCTCTCTGATGAAAACCCATCTACATCAAAGTTGTTAGAGGGCATGACATCATCTTGGCAATGCAGAAACTGGAAGAAAACATGTCTTCAGGTTAAAAAATAAAAAGAAAACATACCAACTGGCTAGACAGATGGTCCCATTGGAGGAAGTCTTACAAATACGATTACTCATGTCAAACAATGGTTAGAATTGACACATGTCCTTTTTATCATAGATTCTGTTCAAGGGGTGAAAGTAGACCCCCAATGCAAGAAACAGATCCCAGACCGTACTATTAAAGTGTCTGAAGAAAATAAGGGAAATAACTGACGAGGTGGCACGAGAACACCTTAACAAAGGCATTATAGAAAAATTCCAGCCCTGCTAGGGACAATGTATTCCAAATATCTGTGGGCAGATGAGGGGAAAGGGCCCTCCCTGTGGGATTTTTAGTGCTGGATTTGGCCACTAGGGGAGTTACAGAGGCTAGGAATGTAAAAAATTGACCAAAAATAGCTTTTGTGTATTTTTTTACACAGAAAAACATGGATTTCTCAAAAACGTTCTATTTCCTGAAACTTCCAGTCTATTTGGAATGTTAATGGAACGTTTTGAATTTAAAAGAAGGCCTAAATAAGGGGTTTCAGGGAAAAGTGTTGCCATGGCAACCAAAATTAAATTTCAAAATTATATTCCAAATAGAAAAAGAAATAATGTCAACCGATAGAATGATTCATGGAGATTCATACACTAAAAAAACATAAAGATACCACTTCTAGCTCCAAATCTATGCCAAAATGTTTGGAAAGGGATGGTCATTTTTTGATCGATTGTTTAAATCATTATGCTAATTAGATGCCTGATTTGATTAAAACAATGTATGATAGAGCTTATTGGCTGTATTGATAGAGTCATGTCATTCCTTTTTTGTGAAGCAATATCTCCAAGACTAGATGGGCTATCTACAAGTGCTGTACCTCATTTTAAAGCTGATAACATCGATTTTAAATTTCATGTTTAACCTCGGAGGACCCTTTCCCCTCATCTGTCCACATCTATCTGACACAAAAGCCAAATGGAAAGCACAGAATAATTTTAGAACTAAAATTTAGTTAATTAATGCTCAGTAGTGTATAGACATTTCAAAATGGAAAATCTACAGACCACAGTGGATATGGTACAAATAGACGGCTATCTTAGGTCTTTTGGTTTGTGAGATGCTTATTACAGCATACCGAGAGCAAAATCTGAAAAAAAGGTTGCTTAAATTCAAGTAGGGTGGCATTAACCTCGGATGGCCTCCTGTAGAGGACGACAATGCTAAGGCTCCTCAAAACACCACTAAGGATTGCAAAGACAGGAAAGTTGTGGCACCTACACCTAATCAATGGTGTGAGCCATGACCTCCAGCACAAACTAATTAAGGTTTCTATGGTGTCATTAACAGCAGGGTAACAAGGCAAGCGTTCAAATCTCCATTGTAATTACTCCTTTGGCACACCAGCCAGACATTTAGACTTTAAAGGTTAAAACAAGTTTAAAAGTTGCAAAATGCTGGTGAAGAAAACGACGATCACATCCGGTGTGACAAGCACTTTTACCCTCCCTGTTGTTCACAGATATTTCTAGTTTGTCAGAATTACATTTTACCTTGTTACCCAGCTAGCTTTAATCAGTCTCAACCTTTGTTACCAAATGACAACTGACACCATGTGATTCTTGTTTTTGCCTCCCCCACCACAACGGGCTTCCCTATAGCCCACTTAAAAGGGTCTATATCTCCTCTTCTATTCCCTCAGGATATATGCGTGGACTATGGCTGTAGCTGTCGAAATGACGTTAAACATATCTATTACTCACTCACTCCCCCCACCACAAAAACCATATTCATGCCCCTATATATGATGATATTAGTTAATAACCACTGCCTTGTTGAAAAAAAGGGAAACTACAGTCAACTCCCACTTAACGGCCACCGCTCTAGTATGACCATGATCAGAGAGGAATGCTCAAGAAAAATAATTACACGAGCAACAATTTTGAAATCATCCGTTGTTATTTTCACAGAGATTCCTTGTACATTGGTGTTCCATCATATAAGTAAACTGCCAGCTGAGGCTTCTTGTAAAAACGACACTGGTTCCCTGCCATACAATTAGGGTGGTTCACTGTTCAGTTTTATGAGGATCCCTGGTAGATTCAACAGTTATTTTTTACAGTGAAATGTATGGGGTTGAATTGGGACAGGTAATTTACTCACCCTAATGCTGGTCCCCACTAATGCAGCCACTTTTACATAGTCCCATGGGTGTCCACATTAGAGGGAGTTGACTGTACAGTTATGAAATAACATTCAATAAACACCACACCCATACTCATCTCAATCCATAACCACATGGCATGGAAAATGGAGCCTTCCAGGGTGAGCATCAGCCTTGTAGTAATGTTCTTATTCTGCACTCAAGCATTAGCTGCATCTCTGAACAGGCAAACCACACAAACATCACCACAATCTAACAAGCTGCTGCTGATGATGTGGGATGGGATGCGGTTGGACTCTGTAGAGAAGGACATGCCTGGGATGAAGAAGATGATGGATAATGGATTGCATGCCCATCACATGGCACCCTGCTACCCAACCTCATCCCTACCTAACCACATGTGTATTCTCACTGGTAAGTTTATGTTGTTAACTTTATTGAATGAGGGTAAATTCCATTCATATGAATAAATGCACTGTTTACTTTTTTTGTATACTATTATTGCTTTTGTGTGGCACAAATTAAGACTTTTTCACAAATGATTGAAATTATACACATCAAAGGAGCTTATAAAACTGACATTTCATGACATGGAATCCTCAGGTGATTTCAAGAGTAATCAAAAGTGTGAGATATTTTTTTCTAACTTTCAGGATTATACACTGAGAGCCATGGAATTATAGGTAATGCCATGCTTGATGAAGCCACAGGAGAAGACTTTAAATATGAACAGGTCCTTTCCTATAATTATGACAAAAACCAACAATGGTGGAAGCATGTAGAACCCATTTGGGCAACAGCTGTAAAACAGGTAGGTCTATTGCTCTCAACCATACCTGTGTACCCTAGCAATTGCACCTACCTGAGTCTGATATGAGAGATATATACACTAATGACGTCATTTTCATGTCTTGCCAATGTACAAGAGCAGCAAAGTGTTTCAGATGGTTTAGCCAATATCATGATGCTAATATCTAGGCAACTGTAGAGGTACATGGATGTCATGCAGTATAAACTAGGGTATTGTAATAGTTACTGAGAAGAGTAGGGGGTAGGGGCGTGGCTTGTAGGAGCGGAAGGGAGGTCGGAGAGCGAGATGGTGTGGTAGGGAGCTTCCTAGAGTCTCCTCGAGAGGGCGCGCCAGCGGGTCATGACATCATAAGGTCGCGGACCAATGGGGGGGACGTCCGGGAGGGACTGTATAAGGAGTGGTTCGAGAGGGTTGGTTGTCTTTTGATCCTGCGTTTGAGAACATGACCAGAGGGGAGTGCGAAGCGAATCGAGGAGTTGGGGACTTGGAAGCAAGAGAAGGGAGCGAGAATGGAGCGAGTGCCTAAACCCACAGGGTGGTATCAGGAGGTCGGGACGTGGAGTCTGTGGTCGCATAAATTGAAGTAAACAAGTATTAGCTGGAGGATCAACACCCAAAATATGTTGACCTATACTCACCCTACTGTTATGTCTGTAATCAGAGAAAGTCGTCCCCCTCGCCTAGAGTTAAGAGGAATGCCGCTTGCGGATGGGTCCAGTTCAACTGGTATATATATAAGAAATTAAGAAGAATGAACCTGGTTCCGAGTCATCCCCGGAGGGGACAAATTAAGAAGGGGGGGATGTAATAGTTATGGAGAAGAGTAGGGGGGGCATGGCTTGTAGGAAGCGGAAAGGAGGTCAGGGAGCAAGATGTTGTGGTCTGGAGCTTCCTAGGGTCTCCACGAGAGGGGGCGCCGGCGGGTCGTGACGTCATAAGGTCGTGGACCAATGGGGGAACATCTGGGGGACGTCACCCGGCCGGGAGGGACTATATAAGGAGTGGTTCCAGAGGGTCGGTCGTCTTTCGACCTGCGTCTGAGACCATGAGAAGTGCGAAGTGAATTGAGGAGTCGGGGACTCGGAACCAAGAGAAGGAAGCAGCGTGCATCACAAGCAGATAACTGGAGGAGAACAGAGCGAGTGCCTTAACCCACAGGGTGGACCGGGTTGTGATCCTTAAATAAAGAACAGTATATTTTGATACCATATAGATACTTTATTGTCTGACCATAGTTATTACAGTGGTCACAGCGGTGTCGACCTGCGATGGTGAGGAAGTATACAAGTCGGCGAGCTCACACCAGGGCAAAACATGGCGATGCAAGATAACACAGGCAAGAGTATCAGCAGGAGCCCGCTAGAGGATAGTTTGGGAGCGGGCAGGAGAGGCAGCTTGCTGGAGTTGGTAGATGAGGACATAGTTTTGAGGTGACCCGGTCGGAAGGCAACATCGTCTGCCATCACCCCGGGATTCAGGAGAACCGAGGAGAGAGGCGCTTTCGGTGACGCTTATGAGGCATGGGTCGGAGAAGGGGACAGGTTGGGCTGCGGAACATGCACCCGACAACATAACTGTACCAGGAGGCTCAGAGGGGGGTGGCCGCTGCCACATGAGGGCCACGTGGGGCAGTAAGGGATTGGTGATCAGGGGGATGGCCACGCAATAGATGATCGCGAGGGGGAGGCTGTACAAGAAGGGGTGATCACAGGATTGGGTGAAGGAGACCGTTCGAGACGAGTCCATAAGCCTGCGGCGACGTTTCTAGGAATTAACTTGGCAGGGGTGGCTTGAAGACTGCTTACAGATCTACACCCCTCATTGGCGGAGGGATATAAGCTATTGCGAGAGGCACTGGTTAACAGGTTTCAGCCACCTAACCAAGTCAAGAGGTATAAAACCCTATGGAGGAATCGCACTTGCCAAAAGGATGAAAGTTTACATAACCTGTCGGAAGATGTTAAGCGACTTATTCACCTGGCTTACCCGGCAGCAGACACAGCTACCATCGATGCCATGGCCAAGGATAGGTACCTCGAGAGACTGAGGGACCCGGAATTGAAACTTTAGGTGTTCCAGTCCTGACCTAATGATTTGGAGACGGCAGTGGAGACTTCAATCGAGGGACAGGCCTTCTTGGATGGCAATAGAACCAGTGACAGGAGAGTACGTGCCGTGGAATCCTCTCCCGAGGTAAAAGGGATGAAGGAGTCCCTTGAGGAGTGGTTGCAAGGGAAATTTGACAATTTGCTGGCAAAGGTCAGTGAGAAGGATGGCGGGCCGAGAGGGCGTTCTGGTTGTCGTGCCCCTTTCCGGAAGGGCTGCTTTGAATTTAAACAAGAGTGCCCTTGATTCCTGGAGAGAGTGGCGAAGGCTAAGGCGGCAAATGGTAATAGTGGCTAGAGGAAACAGGCCTCAGGAAACTAGAGAAGGTCCCCGCTGGCGGCCAATGCGACCAATCCGAAGGGACAGGGGCCAAAGTAATGGAAGGGTTGGCGGGAGGAGGCAGGTAATGGCTTGGAGTTGACCGGGAGGCTATGGGGTCATGATATACAGCTATTGGTCGACACCGGGGCGACAATCAATCTACTCTCGCACAAGTGGTGGAGGGGCATAGGCTCGCCAGGGACACTACTTCTACATACTGAAGCATTAACAACTGCAGATGGGAATCCTCTCACAGTGGAGGGTGCAGAGCACACATGAAGGGGGTTCCTTCGATGTGGAAATCTCCTTCTTGGTAGTGGACATTGGAGCAGACGGGATCCTGGGGGCGGATTTTACAAGGCAAGAGAGAGCAGTTGTCAACCTGGCGGGTAGCAGGCTGCTGTGGGGCAGTCTAGACGGTGGTTGATGCAGGGTGACCAGTGCGAGCACAGCAGTGGTCGGCGGTCAGGAAGAGGTGCTGGTGGAAGGGGTGATTCACGGAGGATGAAAGGGAGGCAAAGCCGGGATAGTGGAGGGGTTGGAGGACATCAAGGGGGAGGTTGGTTTCAGGATGGACCGGATCCTGGTGAGCCCACAGGAGGAGGCGGTACCAATCTTAGTCTATAACCCCAGGACCCAACCAGTCACCTTGTATAGGGGTCTGAACCTGGCCACACTGGACGAAGTGGAACTCCCGGAGGGCCTGAGGAGGCTACAATTGACTGTGTGAGAGTAGTGGGATCCACAGCTGAAGAAGGGCTGACGAAGGGGGAGCAGTGGGTCAACATACTACTAAGGGATTCCCCGTTTGAGGATAAGGACCCCTAGAGAGCAATGTTGTTCGAGCATAGGAGCGCTTCTCAATTGAGGGAATGGGAACTCGGCCACTCCACACTGATCCAGCATCGCATTAAGACAGGGGAGTTGGCACCGGTACGTGCCCCGCCGAGGAGGTTGGCCCTTCATCGGAGAGATTGGTGGTGGCAGAGGAAGTAGAGAAGATGCTAAAACGGGGAGTTATAGAGGAGGCATATGGACCATGGGCATCCCCTGTAGTGCTGGTCAGAGAGAAAGATGGGAGGGTGAGGTTTTGTGTGGACTACCAGCAACTAAACAACCTGACAGTAAAAGACGCCTACCCTCTTCCCCGCATAGATGACTCGCTTGACTTGATGGCGGGGTTCTCGACCCTCGAACTGGCATCGGGATATTAGCAGGTGGACCTACATCCAGATGAAGGGATAAAATGGCATTTGTGACGCAGCAGGGCATGTATCAGTTCAAGGTCATGCCCTTCGGCTTGTGCAACACGCTCGGCACCTGCGAACGCCTAATGGAAATTGTGATGAGGGGACTGCAGTGACGTGAGTGCCTTGTATATTTTGATGACATCATTTTGGCTCCCGAACCACATAGCCAGATTATAGGAGGTGTTTGGGCGGCTGGAAGGGGCGGGATTGAAGGTAAAACTGGAAAAGTATCAGCTGATCCGACCCAAAGTAGCATTCCTAGGTCATGTGGTCGATTCTGAAGGGGTAGGCACCATCGGGGACTGGTTAGTACCACAGTCTGTAGGAGTGGTATGGAGCTTCCTGGGTCTGTGTGGGTATTACAGGGGTTTCGTGAAAGACTTTGCAGCCCTGGCCCAACCCCTTTTCGAACTGACAGAGAAGAATAAAAGGTTTAGTTGGGACAGGGCCTGCGCGGAGGCTTTTGAAGCCTTAAGAGTACACTTGACCAGTGTCCCCATCCTGGCGTATCCTCAAGGGGAAGGTCAGCTAGTAATCGACACTGACGCAAGCGACCTGGGAGTCAGAGCCGTCTTGTTTCATGTACAGCAGGGTACAGCAGTTGCACACTAAATCAACCAGAGAGGAATTACTGTTACATGTAGGGAGATGCTAGCAGTGGTATTTGCCATTAAGAAGTTCAGGCACTACCTAGTGGGCAGACACATTCTGATAAGGACTGACCATGTGGCCCTAAAATTGCTCTTAGGATTCAAAGAACCCGAGGGGCAGGTACATACAACTACACTGTAGAGCATAGGGCAGGCAGGAATCATGGTAATGCGGACAGACTCTCCCGGCGACCGTGCACGCAGTGTGGATGGATGACGCTGGTATGTCAGGACGAATCCATTAGGGCGGTCATACGGAGTCAGGGAGGAGTAGCAGAAGAGCCTGGGAGAGGGCTGGGAGAAATACCAGGGGGAGGACCCCCTGCCACAGGTGGTGGCCGCCTAGCTGGAAGGTAGAAACACCCCTAAAGAGGAGGAATTGGCCAGAGAGCCTTACAAGATGAGGGCCCTTGTCAGCCAGCTAGGAAGACCGGAGAAGAGGAGTGGACTGCTGGGGAGGGTTGGTGGGAGCCGGGGGGTGGTCCCATTTCCAGCTTTTGGTCCCCTTCTGCATGAGAGAGGAGGTGATGCATGATGCACATGGGGCAACCCTGTCCTGCCATTTTGTTCGAGATAAGACCATGCGGAGAGTACAAAAGTCCTATTATTGGCCCGACTACCGCAAGGATGTGACGAGGTGGTGTGCTAATTGCGAACAGTGCCTGAAAAGAAAAAAACCCGCCCGGCTCGGGCCATGATGAAACATAGGCCCATGGGGTGGACCCTGGAGAGGGTAGCTGTGGATATTATGGGGCGGCTTCCCCGGACCGAGAGGGGGGGCGACACATCCTAGTGATCATGGATTATTTTAGGAGGTGGCTATCCTGAACCAGGAGGCGGGGACTGTGGCATGGGCTTTTGTCCCTGAGTTTCTGTGCCGGCAACTATCCTTTGTAATGGCAGCCTACAGGTCGTCGGTACAGGCTTTGACTAACCAGATGCTGAACTTTCTCCTGTTGGGTCGAGAAACGGCTTTCCCCCTCTCCTTACTATATCCCTTGGAGCCAGTGGCCATGCCCAGGGACCCCACATATTTTGCGGCCCAATTGCAACACCGGATGGCGGCCGGGCACAAGTACACTAGAAGAGAAGCAGGGGGGAGTGTATGGCGACAAGAAAGAAACTATGCAGGCCGAGTGAGGGGCGATACCCTGGAGGAAGGGGACATAGTCTACTATCTGGTACCCCGGAGGGAAGTGGACAAGTCAAGTACATTAATCAACCCTTACACCAGCAGGGCTCTGGGTGGTCCCGTCTTTGAGATAAAGGAAGGGGGGAAGAAAAAGGTGCTGCATAGGTACTGAAGAAGGTCCAGCGTCCCGGCCAGGGGGCACCTGTGCCACGAGTCCATCCGGGTCCCGCCAGACTTCTCGCCGAGAAAGATCAAAGGGATACTGTGATGTCAGAAGGTGGGGGAATTGAGACAGAGCAGACGTGGCTGGGGAAAGGTCAGCAGAATTTTGCTTCTCACATCCCCTATCGAGTAAAGAAAGACAGAAAACAAGAGGAATACTTACCCGCGGTCGCAGAAGAGGATATCTGGGAAGCTACATCCGATGCAACCTAAGCCAGGGTCCAAGAGGCAGCTAGGTTTCTAGAGCGACTGGCTCCGAGGTCGGGTCATCTGAAAAGATAAGAAGAACCACGGTTTTCTCAGGGGAAAGAGGGAGAACAAGGAGGAGAGAAAAAGAGAGTGAAGAGGAAAGGAATTCTGGGTACTGTCCAGAAAGTGAGGACGAAGATTGGCTGTCCCGATCGGTGGACCCTGAAGCAAGTGGAGGTAAGAAGTCAGGCTGTCTGAGAAGCAACCAGAGACCAGGAGCCATGTCCTCGGGGCAATCGACCTGTGTGTAGTAAGAGGAAGGTACCAATGCGACCCAGACCCAGTAGTAATAAAGAGGACCAACCCTAGGTTAGAAGAGTGGGTTCTCTTTGGGCCAAGGAGAAGAGGGGTGGAAGTAATCAGGCGAATACCCGCTAGGTCCCCAGCTCCCACTAAGGGCAAGTGGTTCCCCAGGCGCAGAAAAGAAGGCCCACACATGATGAGCTCGAGGATCAGAGATATATTCATGGTTAGAAATAGACGATATGAAGAGCGCGACTGTGAACGGAGAGGTCCACGTGACTGGCGCCCTATGGGTCACTGCGCCGAATTAGGTCACGGTGTGAGGTCAGAACGAGGCACGGCATGTTATTCAAATATGTATAACGGGCGGCCGTTAGCACAAGAGAAACACGGCGTCGGACGAGGACGGTAATATGTCTGGTAGAGGTTGGACAGCCACACTGTCGAAAACGCCCCTGAAACAGAAATCCCCATGTAAGCTGACACCCATGAAGGAGGAGAAGTGGTGTATCTTGAAGATGAAGACCAAGGACTCCCTATGTCAGCTTATGAGGCTCCACGCCAAGAAGGGAGATGGATGGGACTGCCCCGCGGAGGGTTGTGGTCTCCAGGTCAAGGGCCAGAGATACACCGACATATACCAACATATGTGTGCGGCACACCTGGAGCATCCCTGGTCGGTGAAGACGAACATCCCCAAGTACACTGTCATCTCATATCGGCAAGGCAAGTCAGTCCCTCCGGGAGGAACCGAGTCGGAAAGTGAGGGTCCCCGAGAAGGTTGGCAGAAGAGGCAGAGAGGGAGCCCAAACCCAAGGGGTCAGCCCGGCGGTCACAAAGGGGCCGAGGCAGGAAGAGAGGGCAAGAGTCTGGAAATAGTAGCAAAAAGATAAGGCAAGGGTTGAGGGATAGTACCTGGGAGGAATCGCTTGGAATACAGCTGGAGTCCAGGTCCGAAGGAACTCCCAGCCCACCCCCTAAGAAGGCCAAAGCAACCTGGGTAACCAGGTCGGCCGCCAGGTCGCTGGAAGTCGAGGACACAGAAGGGGTCAGGGAACTCGAGTTAGAGACCGAGGGTGAGGCCGACCCAGGGTCCCACATAGCATAGCCCACGGAAGCAACTACACCAAAGCCAGAGAGTATGCTGGGGGGGCAGGGGGACAGCGTCAGGCGACACTCTTATGTCCATGTCTATGTTCATGTCCATGATGTCATCAATGGGCATGCAGATAACGCCAAGCCCTGCCGGAATGAGGTCAGTCTTGAGAGGGGCCACTGGAGCGTCAGTAGGGTTCTTCCCCGAGTCTTTACCTCATACCGAGATAACTCCTCCGGGAGTGGGGGTACCGGGGTTGAAGAGGATTATTGGCTCCAGTCGCTCCCCTGTCCCATCGCCTATTCACAGGACGGACTCTCAACAAGCCTCACCAGCCGTGGGCATCAGCCTGTCCTTGTCGGAAGGGACAATCGATAGACAGATCTATGAGACAGACCGGGAAGTGGCCAAACTCGGGGATACGGAGGCGCTGGCAAGGATGCAGGCGAAGCATGCACAGAGGGAGATGAACCTACTGACCACACACCTTAACAGCTCCCGCGACCACCATGCCAGCGATGGTCCCCCCGAGGTGGGCATCGAAGTGAGAGGAAGACAGGAAGAAGGAGGAGAAGGAAAAGGAAGATAAGAGGGAGAAAGATGAGGAGGAAAGGAGGAAGAGAGAGGAAAACAGGAAGAAGGAGGAGAAGGAGAAGGAGGACCAGAGGAAGAAGGAAAGGGAGGATAAAAGAAAAAGGGAAGAGGAAGACAGGAGAAGGAAAGAGAGGGACAATAAGCATAAGAGGGAGGAGGAGGGGAACAAGAGGAGAGAGGGTGAACCCGACCAAACTAAGAAAGGGGCTGACTTGAAGAAGAGAGAAGGGAGAACAGGGAGATCAGGCGACGAAGAGCAGCGTGAGAGGGGATGACGACAGGCTGAGGAGGAGGGTGACCGTAGATGTGTAGAAAGGGAGGGTCGGGATTACTGGGCCAACATTAGCTCAGACTAAGCATGGGCTTCCCCACACATGTGGCAACCGGCGGTTAGACGGCTCTGCGACACAGCGGGTACTCAGGCGGCCAGCGTGACCCCTGCAGGTCGACATAGGTCGGGGTTGGCAAGATCGTCAGTGCTTTCGGGGTCAGAACCGCGGAGTGTGCCAGGGACAAGTCAAGTGGGGGAGCAGGCTTTAAACACGCAATCCTTCATGCACTCACCACCACACAGAATGCTACCTCCCACCTCGGGGCCTCCCACGACCCTATGTAAGCACAGGGGAGGACGGACACCCAGTGCCACCAGTGTTCCTGCCCTGGAGGCAGGTCGCAGACCCGGACTGGATGCAGAGCTGGGCAAGCAACTACCAGCTGACTTCGGTCCGACCTATGATGTTGTCACTGGCCGCGAACACACATGGGTAGACACTTTGGGGCCAGGGCTGGTCCAGGTCAACCACCTGCGCCAGGTCATGTACCAGCGGAAGCAGCCACTGGTGAGTCCTACTTTTATGTCTAGTGATCCTACTCAGATAACAGTAGATGAGAGAATTCATCAAGCTAGGAGTCAGTAGAGACCCTAATCGGGACTCCTGAGAGGTCGGTCCTTGAGGTGTACTCCTCTAGGTGTAGAAAAGAAAGAAGGGGGGTGCGGGTGGTCGTCAGAGGAAGACTCAGAGTTAAGGAGTTATTGTTCCAGGGGTTGGCAGCTGGGAGCGACCGTGAGGAATGGGGAGATGACCAGCACCCAGGATCACACGGGGGAGGAGGCCGCTCTAGGAGCAGTTCCCAGGGGCCCCAGGACTAAACCTATATAGACAATGTTGTGATTGTTAAAATGACAAAGAGTGTGGGGCTGTAGATAAGTATAAATACGGGTATCAGGAGGTTGGGACGTGGAGTTGGTGGTCGCGTAAATTGAAGAAAACAAGTATTAGTGGGAGGATCAACGCCCGACCTATGTCGACCTATACTCACCTTACTGTTAAGTCTGTAATCAGAGGAAGTCGTCCCCCTCCCCTGGAGTTAAGAGGAATGCTGCTTGCAGATGGGACCAGTTTAACCGGTATCTATATTAGAAATTAAGAATGAACCTGGTTCCGAGTCATCTCCGGAGGGGACAAATTAAGGAGGGAGGGATGTAATAGTTACTGAGAAGAGTAGGGGGGAGGGGCATGGCTTGTAGGAAGCGGAAACGAGGTCGGAGAGCAAGATGTTGTGGTCTGGAGCTTCCTAGTGTCTGCACGAGAGGGCGCGCCGGCAGGTCATGACGTCTGGGGGACATCACCCGGCTGGGAGGGACTATATAAGCAATGGTTCGAGAGGGTCGGTCGTCTTTTGACCTGAGTAGTATAGTATGTATCGGAACTGGACTATAGCTAATCTAAGGATACTACTCACTGGGCATGCAGCCAATCAGAAGCCTCCATTTGGTCACATGACCTGTGATGTCACTGGACCCCCCATGGTGCACCTTATTTGCATAATAGGCCACACCCACTTAGCCAATCAGAACCCTCCATTTGGTCATGTGACCTCTCATTTATATAATAGACCACACCCCTTTATGCTAATGAGACCTCATTTGCATAATAGACCATGTGACTTAGGCCCCCTGTTGAGTGATTTCCAAATGGGGTTGTCTGATTGGCTAATGGTCTAGGTCACGTGACCTGATTATGTAAATAGGGTCGACTGACCATGTGACCTCCCTTGTTTGTAAACAACACGTGATCTAGCTGAGTGACTTAACCACGTGGTTTCTATAATAGTTTATACCCCCTTGTTCACATGGTGTAGTCATGTGACCACTTGTTTCTAAACAAGGGGTGGGGTTAATTATGCATGAGTTTTTCTCGAGAAGAAATATTTAAGCGTTGGTAAATTTTACTGTTGTAAAACTTTTTTTCGATGAGAGGACAAAATAAAAGAAGCAAGGTAAAAGCTTGCCAAAAAAAATTGCGCCCTTTAGTTTGTTTTTAAGGCAAGCATAAAGCTTGCCCCCCCAAAAAATATATCATTTTAATCAGAGAACCCGCCCCTTAAAAAAGGGGCGGGTTTACTGATATTAAAATTTTTTGGGAATTTATGAAAATTTTATAAAGCGAATAAAAAGACATCACTGTTATGCAAATGAGGATTAACCGTTTATTCAATAGAAACCTGAATAGCATCAGCATCTAGTTACATGAAGATATTTATCACAACCCTAAAAAGGTAATTGAAATTGTCTTTAGAAAAGAAATAATTGAAAATTCCTTGTTGTGGGAGTTTTAATTTTTGGTCGTTGTGTGGGATATATCCTTGTGTAAGGCTTGTGTGTACACATAGGTGAGTGTGGGTGTGGTGTGTGTGTAAGTGGGGGGGGGGTGCTTGGCTTTTATGTGAGGTAAAGGTGTGTGATTTAATGTGATGTGACCTGGAGTGTTAGTAAGCTAATGCTAATTTGGGGGTGGGGGTGGTTTTGAGTTGTAAAAGTGGTAGCTTACCCTTTTGGGTTTTAGGTCAGTGCTGGTGGCTGGTGTGGGGAGAGTAGATTACTTATTGGACCACGAGTGAGCTTAAAAAATGGCCCGCTGGAAAATTCTGCCTATCCCGCTGAAATACCTGGGAAGGTCTTTAAGGGGCTTATCAGAAGCCAGTAGTGCATGCTCACATAACAGCGCAATGTAAGCAGCTGCTTTGGGGGAAAAGGTGTTCCAATCTGGAGAAGTAGGGACGTCACTAGATAAGTAATACATCATTCTTTTGATGAGTGTAGAGACCAATGGGTCATGTAGGGGCAGTTCTTTAAAGACTGCCGGGTCATTCAGGTAGCAGCTCAAATCTTCAGGGGTCATATTGATAACCAAATTTTGGTGGTTTACAATAAGTTGCCTAGTCTCTAAAATGTGTCTTCTGCCATTCAATATTCCACTGGGTCCCAGGAGGTCATGAATTGTCCAATCAGATTGTGACTTCCTCCTGAAGAGAAGAATTTTGTGTAAGCTACTTTTTGAATAAACCGGTAACCAAATAGAGGGGTGAGTACAGAGGGAAACAGTTTAAGTCAAGTGTGGGTTGTGAAGAGTATCAGTAACTTCTAACCTTTTACAGGTATTCAGGTGCTGGGTATTATGGCAAAAAACTTTGTCATTGACAATACAAGAATGGCTGATAGTCTAGTACTAAAAATGGGCACATAGAACAGGCCTACCTGGGCTTATTGCATGCTGTGGATGCCATGTTACTCCTAATCCAGGGACTTGTTCACTTGGTACGGTGATGTGGTTGGATTTGGGGTTATTGTAAAAGTCCTCTCTTCTTTTTCGGAGGGGGGGCTGGTGTGTTGGTTTCAGGTATTGTGCTTAAGTCAGGGTCAAAAAGGGTTGTCACAGGACCAGTTTGAAGCCTTTTTATGATGGCTTTGGCGCTGGCCTTTGTGATTGGTCTTCTCAACCTGGATACATATACTGCTTTTTTGAAAACTTTTCCATCCTGCAATCTTTTTATAATTGCAGTTACTGTTGAGGTCATTTTGATTATGATGTATAGGCCAGAGTAGGTAGATTTCAGCTTTTTGGTCGTGTGTTTCACCAGAAGGTTAGGGATGTGTAAATACACCAATTGACCAGTGTTGAAGGTGCATACCTCTGCTGAGGCATCATGCCTGGCTTTCATCTTTTTATGAGCTTTAATCATGTTTTCCGCTGCCTTCATCCCTGAGATTTAGTAAGTGGGTGGCTATATCTTCCTTCTGTTTAATTTCATTTGCAGAAGTGATCAGCGCCAATGCAGCCTCTGTGGGTAGATGTGTCTGTTTACCAAAAACCAAAAGGTTGGGTGAGTAGCCTAGGGCGCTGCAGACATTGTTATTCATGCTGAAAGTCACAGCCTGGAGGAAGGTTGACCAATGCTTTTGTGATTTGGATACAAAAGCTCTGAGGGATGATTCTATTGTCTGGTGTTGATGCTCACAGAGGCCTTGAGACCTGTTCCAGTGTGCACTCCCTGTGACATGTTTAATGCCAAATTTGTCGCAAAATAATGCGAAGGAATTTGAGGTGTATTGTTTGGCATTATCAGTATTTAGGACTGAAGGTGTTCCATGGATGCAGATCACTCTCTGAAAGAAACCACGGGCCACATCGGCGGCTGTGTTTTCTTCTGTGCACCATGCTGTGACATGTCTGGTGGCATGATCTGTTACCACATGTATATGGCAGGAGCCATCCACAGCTTGATTAAAGGGACCTATGGTATCCATGGTAACGTGGGAGTATGCTGTTAGCACTGGTTCGCGGAGTGTTATTGGTGATTTTAGATGCTTTGGCCTGTTTTTGGTAGTAAGACATATGTGGCAGGTGCCACAAAAGTCAAACTCTTGTTTGAACATTGAGCCCCAATAGTATCTTGATCTGACAGCTGCATATGTTTTGACTGAACCCAAGTGTCCACCTAATGGGGAACAATGTGTGGATTCAATGATGGATCACAATTTGAAGGGTGGGGTCTAGGGATTTACCCATGACTGTATATGTGATTCTGAAAAGGACCTTATCTAGAATGATGAACTGATCATGATTGCTAAAGATTTGGTTAGTTAAAACTGAGTCGATTGGCAATTTTCCAAATTCAATGTAATTTAGCATTGATGAGGCAAAAAGGTCTTCTTTTCGTGCCTTTATTAAAGCCTCTCTAGAAGGTGTGGTGGAGGTGTGCTTGCAAAGTTTCATAATTGCTCTTTCAGCTATAGGTAGTGCCTTTTGTGAGAGCTTGGCTCTTTTGCCATTAGCTGCCCTGACTGATACCCTTGGTGACCTGGTTTTGGGGGGGTCGACCTCTTGACCTAGAACCATCCGGCTTGACCTTTGTGGGTTGGCTCTGTTTATTTACAGTGGTTCTGGTCCGTGATTGGGTGGGGGCTGGGGGTGTATCTTCCACACTGCTCTGATTGCGCTGTAAGTGAAGCTATGTAATTTCTTTCAGAGCTATTTTTCTTTACAATGACACCCTTTGGTAGTTTGCCTGTGCTTCCCCAGATTTTGCCTCCTTTTAGGATTGATCTGGGAGGTCCCATCTGTATTGGGTGATTGGGTACTGGCTCGTTGGATCTGAAAACCTTAGTCATGGTAATGTCAGAGAAAGACAAATTTTTGGGGGGAAGTATGATTTTCCCTTGTGATCTGATGGGAATTGGGTCATCAGAGCTTGGTGGGTAGGTCCTCCTGGAGAGGAAATCTGCCAAAAGATTGGCTCTGCCCTGCAAGTATTTTACTTCAAAATCGTAAGACATGACTGTGTCCACCCACCTGGCTAGTCTCTTTTTTATTGAAAAGGGAAACATAATGGTGGAATCCTTTTACTGCAAAGACTATGCCCAGTAGTTCTTTGTCTGTTATTCCATATCTGGTTTCCTGTGGGGTAAAACCTCTGCCTGCGAATTCAGTGGGTCTGTAGAAACCATAGTCATCCACCTGTGTGATTACAGCTCCCAGGCTGTAATTACTTGAGTCGGTGAAGATAACAAAAGGTTTACTGTAATCAAGGAATTTGAGTACAGCTTCAGTGCAAATTGAGGCTTTGACCTTCTCAAAGGCTTGCTGACAGCTTATGGTCCATTTAAAGGTGCTTTTAGTAGCCTCATACAGGGGCTTCACGATATGAGCAAGACTGTGCCATACCATTGAAGCATCTAAGATCATGAATGTTCTTAGGTGGGGGAAAGGTTTTGACTGGCCAGATTTTGGGGAAGGTGACACACCATGTTGGTCTAGAGAAAATCCCAAGAAATCCATCTAGGTGGTGCTTAATTCACATTTTTCAGATTTCAACTTGATATTTCCTTTAATGAAAAGTTTGAGCACTTCATCCAGGTCCTGCAGGTGTCTTTCCCATGTTGGGCTATAACCCTTTCGTGCCCAGAATTATTTTGAGAAAGCTGATTTATTCAACAAATTTGACATAGTAGAGACTATTATCTATATCATGACCAGATTAATGTGCTTCAAATGGTAACAAAGATAACAGTAAAATAGCTCTCAGAAAATGTAATATGAACCATAGGTTAGAGTGTTATATGAGTCAGTAGGGAATAAGGACAACACAAGATGCTGAAATGGACTGATTTGGATGAAGGTGCCTAGAAAATCTCCTCTTTTTATATTTTGGTGGGGAATAGGTTATTTTCAATTCATAAAGCATTATTTTGACATTTCAAAGAAAGCTATATTAATGGAAATTGAAAAAGATATGTATAATGATTGGATTCCTATGAGAAAATCGCAGGAAAAATATTTTATTAATATTTTTGGTATTTTTATCAATATTTTTGTGAATTTAGTGAATTTTCTGTGTTTTTCCCATTATTTTCATGGCCAGAGCGCGCACTTTTAATGGATTTTAAGCCTATTTTCAAGTAATTATTTTCTGCAATAAGATCTATTAATAATCATTAACCTAATGCACCTAGAGAAATTTGGTAGCATTGGAAAGCCCTCGATATTACGAATCTTCTGGTGTTGGAATTACCTTAATCTGATGAATATTAAACCCATGCTGGTCTGTTGAACATATATACATGCTTAAGAGCGCACTTTTGCTATTCTGGGCACGTAAGGGATAAATAGCCAAGTCATCGACATATGCTACTGCATTTCTATATTTACATTTCATGAGTAGCTGCTCCATGACGTTCATGAAGGATAGACCTGAGGTTTTAAGTCCCATAGGGAGGACTTTGGCCATATACCTGGTTCCATTGGCTGAAAAGGTGGTTATAGGCCTAGATTCTTCAGCCAAGGGAATTTGGTGGTATGCGCTATAGACGTCCAATTTTGAGAAATATTTGGCACCTGTTCTGCCAATTTGTTGCATGAGGTCGTCAGCCCTGGGAAAAGAATACGAAAAAGATTTGAGGTTTTGATTGACCCATCTGTAGTCTACTACAATTCTCCATCCGGAGGCTACAGATCTGTCTCCTTGAGGTTTAGGCACTAGAAAGGCGGGTGAATTCCATTCACAAGGTTTGGTGCATTCCTCAATGATTCCCTGCTCTAAGTGTTTATTTAAGAGCTTTTTTTGGAAGATTTCTTTGTGGGGGGACATTCTGTATGAAGGCCTGTTACAGGGCTTGTGGTCTGGGATTAATTCCAGTTTGACCTCATTTTCTACATTGGAGCCAATGGCACTGTCATTTATCACAAAAGCTTGTCTATTCCCCTCAACAACTTTATGGATCTGCTCCTTTTTGTTGTCATTGAGCTGCTCACAGATTTTATATTTTAGGGGTTCATTGCCCTTTGGGAGTTGCTCTAAGGGATCTTCACCACAATTGATTGGGAAGAGCTATTGGTCAGGGGTGACGTGGTTGAGTGAATGGTGACTATGTAAGGGGCCAATTGGTATTGCCTTTTTGATGTTGAAAGGCTTGAATAGGCCTAGAGCCATGTGCTTCTTTAAAGGAAGAGGAAAATCATTTGGGTTTGCCACGGTTACCGATATTAACTTTTGAGCTGTTTTGGGTTTAACCAAAGCATGTTTGATTAAGAAAGGTAACTTTATGTCAACATTTTCAGTGATGCTTGTAAGTCTAGATAGCTTGTCTGGGCCAATGACCATGGCGTTCAGTGTAGTTTCCGAATTAGGAGGTATTGTGAAATTTTCTACCGGCCTAATCGTGAAAGCTGTTGGTCGCTTGGGGCCAAAACTGAGTTTGGCCTTGTATTTGGTCATGAAGTTTACTCCAAGGATGAAGGGGTGATTTAACTTAAGTACTACATGGAACCTGGTGATAAATTCTACTCCTTCTATCAGAAAGCTTAGATTTAATGCATGGTTTACCTGTACTGAGGATCTGTCTGCTAGGAGGAAGGTCATACGTGATTGTCTTCCATGTCTAAAGTTTGGGGTGTTGATCACTTTATCAGCCATTTCCTGACTGATAAAAGATAAGGAAGCACCAGAGTCTACCAATGCTCTGTAGGGTTGGTCATTTATGTCAATAAAAACTGCACCTCTAGTTAACTCAGTATTAATGTTAGATACCTTACCTTGCTGCCCATACTTATCTGACTTGATTCTCAGTTGGAGGCATGCCACTCTGCTGTTGCTGTCCTCATAACAGTCCTCACTGTCTGAGGAGCTGTCATCAAGGTTTAATCTGCCGTTGATGTCAGGCTGTTGGAGGGAGTTGACTTCAGCATCACTTTGAACATTACTTGATTGGTGGCTGGTGGGGGGCGTTCCAGATTTCTTGTCCACTTGGGTGGGGGCGGGGTCACGGGGTGCATGGCAAGCTTCCCCAGAAACCTATTCTTCATCGTCGTATTTCTCTTCATCATCAATGAAAGCTTCATCACCATCATTGTGATCAAAATCATCATCATCAATATTATTGAGATCGGCGTCATTGTCAGATTCAGTAGGCTCATTGTCCTTATTACTCCTAGAGTATCTGCTGGGTGTTGAGTCCCTGGTCCTTCTCTTATTGTATGAGGAGTCATTAGGGTCTTTGGAATCAGCAGAGGATGTGAGCTTCTTGAAGGAGATCTGTTTATTGTCAGCTGGGGCCGTGGCCACAGTTATGATGATTTTATTGTCATCTGTGCCTGAGTTTCTGTGGGTACCTGGAGACCTCTTAAACTGGGGTGATTAGCCCTGTTGATTTCCAGGTGGGTCTAGGGATCTAGATCTGCCTTTGTACCTCCTGTTATTGTTGTCAGATTGGTTATTAAAACCACTTCTGTATTTGGCATCATACTGCTTGTTGTAGTTGCCATTTGAAAGCCTGTCATCCTTTTTATTGTCTTCTGGGCTTTATGGGCTTCCTTTCTGGATCTGCTGTTATTTTTACTGTTGTTAAAAGCGGCACAGAGGTCTGCTTGCTGGGCGGAGGCCAGGGAGGTTTTGTTGGCTTCAAGGCTGAGCTCCTGTTTGAGTGCTAGGCGCTCTGCCTCTACTATAGATTTGGGTGCCTCGGGGAGGATTACTGTTTTAATCTCAGGTTTTAGACCATTGATCAGATAGTCCACCTGCACGGATTCTTCTAGGCTACTATTGGCCAGGAGGAGAGTCATGTCAGCCAGGTATTGCAGGGTCGGGGGTGCCAAAAACGTTGTAGGAAAGTAGCATATACAGCCTCGTTATCATACATGATGGGCTTCTCAAATATATTGGAGAAAAACCATTGGGCTGCTCTCCCCTTTAGAAAGGTGTACAAGCATGAGGCATGAAGGTGGGAGTAATGGAGGTACATGTTTCTGATCTAGAATTTAAATTTCATGATAAATTTGGATGCAGATCTGTACTCAGTTGGCTTGTCAAAGGTCTCAGGCTTATTAAAAGAGCTGAGTTGGACTGAGGAGAGTTTATCATTTTCCAGTGTTATTTGTCCCATGCTGTTAGTGAAGTGGGACTGCCCTAGGTTTGAGATCATAGGTGTGGAGTGGGCGTATGCCTGGTGATAACCCGTGTTGTGTGCACCCGTGCTTTGGGAGTGCAGGGTTTGCATAGGTATGGGCATATTACCAGGGGCGTGTCCTTGTGCTGAAGTGTATATGTCTCCTACCACTGAGCCTAGGGTGCTGGGCCTTGCTTCTGCTTGGGCGGGAGCTGGTGCTGCCATCTGGTGGGTTGTGGACAAACCAGGGATTTCACCTCGGGTCGGCTGGTTTGAGGTAGGCGTGGCATGTGTTAAGCCGCTTTGAGTGTTGCATTAGAAGGCGCTGGGTGGGCTTAACCTGATGTTTGTACCTTGTGGTAGGATGGATGCTGCAGGAGGTGCACTCGGGTCTGAGTGGTGTGAGTTAACCCTGTGCTGGCTGGTGTCGGGTGTGTAACAGGGGCAAAGGTTGGAGGCGCCCTGTTGTCATGGGCTGTGTAACATCATCTATATTTCTGTTTATTCTCTCAGAAATATCTGCAGCCAATATTTCAGATCTTCTTAAAACATCAGCATTGTCCTTAGCAGCTCTCCTTTGTGTGTGAATCATGTCACGCTCCATCTGAGCTCTCCAGGTGTCCATGTTATCCAATCTCTCATTGACTCTAGACAGTTGGCTGGTATGTTCCTGGCCTACTCTTTTGATTTCAGCAGACAGGAGATTAATTTGGCCAGTCAGTAAGTTGGATAAAGAATCACTGACTGCCTGTGTGCATTCTCTCACCAGATTTCTGGCCAGGTCATCCTGGTCTTACCTGGGTGGGGGTGCTGATGCCATGCTGCTGTCTGTCCTGTACCTATTAAGGTGAGGGAAAGAGACTTCAGTATCTTCTTCAGAAGTGATGCTGTCCTCTGATGTGAATTCAGGGGCGGTTTGTCTTCTGCTGAAGATATGAAAGGTGGCTGTTATATTACCTCCAGCTGCTGCTGAGTCTACACTTCTTAGCAGTCTATAATAAGGAGGTGTTTGTCTCCTATGAGGTGAGCTGGACTGTACCCTTCTCCTTCTGGGGCTAGGTAAGGGTGAATAGTCAGATGTGGAGGCTCCAGATTCCAAGCTTGGGGAGAGGGTGTTTGGTGGTGGTGGGGTTGCCTCAGGAGTGGAGGGGCTTAGCTATGATCTGAAAGGATCACTAAAGGTTGTAGCGTCAGGCCACTGTTCCTCCAGTATTCTATTGACACGATGTAAGAACCACCCAGGTAGCAAACATGGTGTGGCCCAAGTCTGGGCCATAGCGGGCTCCTGATGTGGGCCACACTGGGTTAACACAGTGGGCGCCCGATGGGTTTTGTCCTCAGCAAATGGTCTGGGCCACACTGGACTAACTGATTTGGGCACATATCTGTTTGAAAGTGGGCTCACCGATTTGGGCTCAAAGTGAGTTTAACATGGGTTTTTGGTGTGGCCCAAAGTGGGCTGCCCGATTTGACGAAAAATTAGTGGTTACATGGTAAAAATTCTTTTTGAAAAATTTATCCAATATCTATTCTTTTTTTTCCAAAAGTCAATGAACAACAAATCCTTGAGCTAATCTCACCCCCCCCCCCAATCACCAAAGCAGTAAATGCAATATCTACCTGAGTGGAAAGGCAGAGCAGAACCATCCATTTGAATCAAACTCATTAAGCCAACACAAGGCACTTTGATTCATTAAAGTGACATTCTGGCCTCAATCATCCCCCACTACTTCCCTATGTAGGAGTAGAGAAGAGAGCCTTCAAGTTCATAATGACTGTACCTCTGCATATCTGCTCTTGTTCCAAGTTCAGTGCAATGGAAATGGTGTTGCCATTCCACTACTACTCAGATGACCTTGGTTGGCACTTTTGACTAGAGACATCTAAGTATTTCCAGACTATGAGAAAGTCTGCACATTATTACTTCATATCTGATATAGTAGTCTATTCCAGTTGTCCTATGTCTAAAAGAAATAAGTTTTGTATGGGTGGTAGAATTCTGCCTGGAGTGCTGTGAAACCACTTTGTAGTGAGTCTGCCATGGACTGGCCTACAGGGGCAGGGGATATTTTTGGTTTCTCAATTGCCTCTATATATAGTACTCTTATACCCGGCCGGGTGTGGGACCTGTTTGCCCCCACACCACAAATACACCTTGCAAGCCTACTAGTATAAAGAAAGACATGAAGCTGTTATTTCCAAGACTAGTCAGTGTTGCATTTTACATGAAATATCTGGATCCCTACTATGAACCTACCCGTGTATTAATGATATAGGGAAAGGGGGACTACCTATCTCCTACAGCAGTGGTGGACGGAGGGGAGGGGGGCAGGGCAGGGCAGGGTAGGGTGAGAGGAGGCCAGGGCAGGGTAGGATGAGGGCAGGGCAGAGTGAGGGCAGGGCAGGACAGGGCAGGGTGGGGTGAGAGCAGGACAGGGCAGGTGAGGACAGGGGATGGCAGGGCAGGGTGAGAGGAGGGCAGTGTGAGGGCATGGCAGGGTGAGGGCAGGGCAGGACAGGGCAGGGTGGGGTGAGAGCAGGACAGGGCAGGTGAGGACAGGGGATGGCAGGACAGGGTGAGAGGAGGGCAGGGGATGGCAGGGGATGGCAGGGCAGGGTGAGAGGAGGGCAAGGGATGCAGGGCAGGGTGAGAGGAGGGCAAAGGATGGCAGGGCAGGGTGAGAGGAGGGCAGGGGATGGCAGGGGATGGCAGGGCAGGGTGAGAGGAGGGCAAGGGATGGCAGGGCAGGATGAGAGGAGGGCAGGGGATGGCAGGGGATGGTAGGGCAGGGTGAGAGGAGGGCAAGGGAGGGCAGGGCAGGGTGAGAGGAGGGCAGGGGATGGCAGGGGATGGCAGGGCAAGGTGAGAGGAGGTCAAGGGAGGGCAGGGCAGGGTGAGAGGAGGGCACAGGATGGCAGGGCAGGGCAGGGTGAGAGGAGGGCAAGGGAGGGCAGGTCAGGGTGAGAGGAGGGCAGGAGAGGACAGGGCAGGGTAAGGGAGGGCAGGGCAGGAGAGGACAGGGCAGGGGAAAGCAGGGCGAGAGAAGGTGAGGGGGAAAGGGTAGGGCAGGTTGAGGGGAATGAGAAGGAGATGGAAGGGGTAGGGGATGGGTGGGGAGGGCAAAGAAAAGAGGGAGAGGGAGGGGGAACACTCATCACAGAGTTCAGAACAGTCCAGAATATGAGGCTGCCCTGTCCAAACCCACTCTCACCCCAGACTGAGAAGACTTTATGCAGCTAAGCACCCATCTTGGGATGCCCATTTTGAAAGCATCCTGGGCCCAATGTGGTTGCCCATTTTAAAGCTGACCAGTGCCCAAACCGGTCAGCCCAATGTGGCCCAGACCATATGCTGAGGACAAAACCCGTTGGGAGCCCAACGGGCTCAAGTCGGTTTGCCCGATTTGGGCTGCCCTGTGTGGCCCTGACTGGAAACCCAGCATCTGCCGAACCTAAAACCCATGTACAGAATGCTGCCCACTTTGAACCACCTTATCCCTGGTTAAACCAATTTGGCCCCGAGTGGGCTTGCTACATGGGCATGTGACTAACTATAGACCAATATCTATTCTGACAACAACTTCAAAAATCCTAGAAAAAATAGTACATAAACAAACTCTGCAGTACCTAAATACACACAACATATTATCAGATGAAATGGCTTCCACCCGGGACGCTCGACTTTACATAGCCTTGCACAATTTACAGATTATATCTATGCTGCTATAAATAATAAACAAGTTACTTCTAGTATCTTTATTGACTTCAAAAAAGCTTTTGACACCTTAGACCTCGTTCTCAATGTACCATAGCAAACAATATAAAGTCTAACCCTGAAATTATCACATATGGTGTCCCTCAAGGATCTATCCTAGGACATAGCCTTGCACAATTTACAGATTATATCTATGCTGCTATAAATAATAAACAAGTTACTTCTAGTATCTTAATTGACTTCAAAAAAGCTTTTGACACCTTAGACCTCGTTCTCAATGTACCATAGCAAACAATATAAAGTCTAACCCTGAAATTATCACATATGGTGTCCCTCAAGGATCTATCCTAGGACCTCTTCTATTCATTATCTATATAAACAACTTAAAATATTGTTTAACAAATATGCAAGTCCAACACTATGCAGATGATACAGCCATTTTACTTCCTATAATATTCTTACAAACAAAGTAATCCAAATTATAAATAATGATGCTCAAAATGTAGCCTCTTGGTGTTTACAGAACAAACTATCTTTAAACACTAATAAAACTAAAATAATCACTTTTAGTACGACAAACAAGCTTAAAAAAGTAAACAAGCCTATAATCCACATGAATGCTACACCTCTTACCAATACTCTGACCTACAAATATCTTGGTGTAACCCTGGATTCCTCCCTCACTTTTACTAAACATATTGACCTATTATGTAGATCTCTGAACCATAAAAATATACATGCTTCCCAAAGAAAGACACAATATGCCTACCAAAACAGCCTGTGATATTATCAAGGCTATGATCATGCCCATAGTGGACTATGGTGATTTAATCTACTCTGCCTGTACTAAGACACAAGTAGATAGAATCCAGGTATTGATAAACTCAGCATTAGGAATATGCTACAGATCTCGTCAACATATCTCTAATAACTTCTTATATAAAAAGTTCAACATCCTCCCACTAAACTTCAGTAGAGAGGTCCATACACTAAGCTTTGCTCATCACAGAGTCAAATTACCTAAATTTAAGGATACTAGGTTAATTCATACCAGAACACATGAAGCCCCACTGCTCAAAATCTATACTCAACGTCTAGTAAAAACACAGAAAAGTGTATTCTACCAAACTGGTTTAATATGGAATGCCCTTCAAAACAGGTTAAGAAACATTGATGATCATCAAAAGTTTATGGCAGAAATCAAAAAGGATTCTCTGTCAAGTTGAGGGGACTACCCTAATCCATGGATCACCTAAGCTAACCTCAGAAAATTGAACTATTCTACTTTCAGCATGGCATATAAGCTCAACAAAGATCGGATTAAACCCCTCTGACCATAGGCACCATTACTCACTGTTATAGCTCCTAATTTTGGATAATCCAACATTTTCTGGATCTCGACTAAACATTATGTTATCTATTTATCTATCATGACACAAATGTATCTTCCTATTTAAGCTGACTTACACATTATGCATTTCAACACGGTGTTGTCCATATTGAGAATTATAGGCTTTTCAATAAGCCTACTATATGTACAACTAAAACTGAATAAAATTATATATATAATGCTGAGCTCTGTCGGTACTATTTGAGTTTGCTGATCTCCACCTGGCAATAGCTGATCTTATCCTTTGTCTCTAGAGATCTAGGTGGTGTATTAGCAGTAGAGTCTGGGACAACAAAATTATTCCAAGTGAGCTCAGAGGGGTCTGGGTGTATAAAACCTGCTTGATTGGAGGTGGGGTGTGTACCGGTACTGGGCTGTTGAGTAGGAACTGGTATGCTCTGTAAGGCAGCCTGTAGTTGAGGAGACATGGGCTCTAAATGTGAGTCTAAATCCAGGTAACTAGGAGAGTTAATTACAGGTGTAGACTGTATTTCACTTGGCAGACCAGCAAACCAGGTAAAGTCAAATTAAGGCCTGGTGCCTGTGATGTGCTAGGTGTGCTGGTCTGTGTAACGGTATTACTATCAATTATAGTTGATGAGAAAGTTCTGTTCCTACTCACAGGTGTTGGCTTAGGTGTTAATAGTGATGCTGGCAGGATAGGATCCAACAGGATGGTGTTAGGTGATGAATCAGCTGTTTGAGTAGGCTGGTTTATTTCTGGAGCTGCTGCTGCTGGTTGGGGCGCGTCTAGCACTGGGGATGAAACAGGGATTGTTACGGTGAGGGTTCTCCACCATTGTCAACAGGTCGTTACATGTCATGAAGTGAGGTAACAGGAGTCCAGACAAATCAGTTGATGATCCAGCTTTATTGTAAGATTGGCATGAGAGTAATCAATACGGTACACAGTATAGTACTTGCCAGTCTGACCAAGCTATATCCTGGGGCCAAGGCACCTGAGTGTCGTAGGGTCTAGGTTGGAGAAGAATAAGATGTCCTGAGTGGGGATCTGCCTGTTTATAAAGGGAGTCCCACTCAGTGTACATCATATGCTATTGCTGGAAGTGCTCAGTGACTCAGCCTGGGGAATGAGCAGCTCTGCCCCCATCTGGTTGGATCCAGTCTAATCCGGCATAGGAGGGAGGGGGCTGCTCTCAGGGGTGAGTCATCTGGGCAGGTGAGGCTAAGAATAGCATACGATATCATGTCCTCCAGTGGGGGATCCGCAGGTGGGACCTGGGGGTGCACACTAGGGGAAGACGGGGGTGAGTGAGTCAGACCGTGGAGAACCTTGTCAGGTTAAAAATAGGTGAACCTTGGGTTATACAGGGGGAAGCTTGGTCAGCTTGGTTTGAATAAGTTG
This sequence comes from Acholoe squamosa, assembly GCA_949317995.1. Classification (NCBI taxonomy): domain Eukaryota; kingdom Metazoa; phylum Annelida; class Polychaeta; order Phyllodocida; family Polynoidae; genus Acholoe; species Acholoe squamosa. Next base: position 23,891,588 of record OX439048.1, read on the forward strand.
TTGATAATTTTAATACATAGAATAGTCCACTGACAATGTTATCATCACACTCCTTCTTGAAAAAATGTGGATCAACACATTAAAAGGTACGCCCGCGCACCCGCTCGTGAGCGTAGCTTTTACCGTGTTGATCCACAAATATTGCATTGCAGTTTCTTTTTCAAGGTTAACTTGGTTTCTAATGGTTCTTGCTCTATGCCAATTTAAATTGGTCCCAGAGATTCTAGCTTTTTTTTTTAACAAGGTGAACTTTTATCTTTAATTTTAAAGTTATGGCAGTAACGACCTGTTCACAGGGCTGACAAAAAGATGTAAAACGTATTTTATAATTTGATACGTCTGGTAACACAATGCAATGTGCATAGATGTGTAGGGGTTCAGTCCAGGTGTGCTGAATCACATAGGCTGGGTTGCACCTGTATCCCTGTAATCACCACCCCCTGCTCCCTATGTAATAATAATATAATCATACCGAACCACCCAGGGAACACAGACATGGAACACAGGGTATGAATGTTTATGAACACAGTCTGTAGGTTGCAACTACATAGTTATTCTAGTCAGATCCATATATAAGCGCTATGTGTCCTGTATCAGTATATACAAGAAATGTTTAGAACAATTTAACATGAAGGAAATAATAATAAAAAAAACTTAAATAAAAAAAACAACAACTCTTAATACATTTCAATGATCTCATTTTAAAACCTAACTTTATTTTAAGCCTACCTTCTCTAATGAAAAAAGAAGAAGAAAACAACACAGAATATAATCTGATAATGCTGATTCTAAATCCACATATGAAAAATATCTAGAAAGAGGTACATAAACATATCAATTTAACCATGTAAAATCCATCCAAACAATAACTCACTATAACCAAGACTTATTGTTTTAGGTTTGATATCTACCAATTTACTGGGGGGATGTATATGGTTGGCTAGGTGTAATGATTAACATGCCTGCCTACCTTGAGATGTATGTACATGGACTCAAATCACAGAGGTCCCATGATATTTTCACTGACACATGCAAAGCCCACTCTTACATTTGTTTTACTTAATTATGGACCAAAGCAAAACATTGGCTTGTCTCACAGCAAAGGTAAATGAACAGATGTCCAAACCTTTATGACTCTAGATTTTTCTTATAGAAGAGATAACACATATTTATTTCTATTTCGAAAATCACAAACTATCCTTGATGCTATCATTAATTGTTTGCATTATCTTGTTCAACCTTCCAGGGTAAACGGGTGAGAGCATACAACTGGCTCGGGTGTCAGTTGACAATGAACAATTTCACACTGTCAAATGAAGAGTGCATCATGTTCGTGGATGGTACCAGTGTCACTGAGATACAGAACATGGTTGACAGAGCACTCCAGGCGCTCGCTGATGATGAGCTAGACTTTGCAGGTAGAATGTTTATCTATCAACAGACACAGTACATGTGTTTCCCTGATGAGGTGCTCAATCCTGATCAATAGCTTACAATAGGTAGATTTATGCATTGTATGCAATGTACCTCTCTTGATGTGATTTTGAAATGAAAATAGCAATCCATAATTTCAGCAAAGCCACGGTAAAGGAATATGAACCCTTCATTTAATTAAGTTTTCTACACAGTTTCCGCACTTAAAGGTCTACAATCACAGTGGCAATGATTTGACTCATACATCTTAATGAATTATTTGGTTTAACCTACCATTAACATTTTAAATTAGCCATTGATAAAAGCTGACTAATAATCATACACATAGCAGTACAGTGGGTTCATGTATTTTCAGCCATCTACTACGATCATCCAGACAACATACAGCATGACTGGGGCTTTAACAGCAGCAGAGCACGTAAGATGATCTCTGAACTGGACAAGGTGCTGCTAAACCTGCAGGACAGGGCTGACAGCCTGACCATTTATGATGACAAGACTAAGCTTAGTGATAAGCTGGACGTGATGCTGGTATCAGACCATGGACACATGAACCTTTCTGGTATAATTAGTCTAATTGATGTGCTTACTAAATACCCTGACGCCTATTACGTTATTGCTGGAATGCAGATAGCCATCTGGCCAGATGGGGATGGTGACGAGGTACTTTTTTTCAATTGAACATTAAAAAAAAGGCAATGGTTTTATTTTCCTTCCTCTGAAAGGGACATTTCATACCAGTTGATATGGCTTTGATATTCATGGTGTTTCATTTCAATCATGTCAACATTTACTGCAAAAATACAGTGCATCTAGATTATATTCGTATTTCATATATCTCTTTTAACAGATGTACAAAGACCTACAACAAATAAAGAATATGGAGGTTTATTGGCGTCATGAGATCCCTGAGTCATGGCATTACAAAAATGGGCAGTTTACCCCTCCCATTCTATGCAACCCAGATCCAGGATTTTTCATTATGACGGTAACACACTGCTTGCCTTTCTCATTTCTTGCCAAACACTTTATTTTTTCTAAGCAAATTAACAGTATAAGTTATGCAATCTATTGCAGTGCAATAACTTCTCGCCCTTTTTCTTCAGAGATACAAAAGACAAAAAGATTTAACGTGTGATATATATCACATATGGCCCAGGGTCTACTACCCCCTCCCACCCAATATAAAAATTGGGCGTTGTGCATTGAAGCACAGAAGGCTCAGGGTAGGTACCATAAAACCCTCTATCAACCCTGTAGGGTCACAGGAATCAGCACTTGCGAAATATTGACTAATTACTTACAAATAGAGACTATTATCTATACATGTACTGACACCAGTCTGGCATTATCTTCTCTTACTAAACCCCTTGGACCGCTGGCCCCCTGGTGTGCTGGCCCCCGGACACCTGGCCCCCTGGACACTTGGCCCCCGGACACCTGGCCCCCTGGAGACCTAGCCCCTGGAGACCTAGCCCCTGGACACCTAGCCCCCACAGAAAACTTTATCCGTAGCATGCTTAGTTTATCGCTCAGTCCCCAATGTGTTATGTGTATAGCTTGGACACTGTAAACATTACCTGCTGAAAAAAAGTGTCTCACTTGGTGATTACCCATAGGACTCCATGTGCTAATTTCATCGCCAAAATCTATCTGACCCATAGACCCAATGGTTAAAGAACTTGTAGTCAGTATAGCTCCCAAAAACATGACGTAAGTACAGCAGCTTTTTTCATAGAGAAAGACATCACTCACCATAAAGGACAAAATGTTGTCTGATAGATGAGATTTGAAACTTTCCTTTGGCTTTTGAAAAATGTGTAAACTAACAGTATATCACTGAATGATTACACCCTAAAGTTAGTGATTACAAATTTGTGGATCTGACTGAAAACCCGGCTCCAATAGCCCAGGGGATACCCTGGGCCAATTACTCTATACAACATTCTACCAAAAGTGCGGAGTTTTGCTCCTCTTCTCCCTCAATCATTCTGTCAAACCAAAGCTTAAATCGTTAATGTCAGTAATTAAGAATTCACAATATTAACTTCAAACATAAAACAAAACAAATCCCCATCCTAAAAAAGTAAAACGGTCTAATTTAATCAGACGATAGTGGTGCACGTAGTGGTTGATTTATGAGTGGGGGGAGTAATAATCACTTAGTTTTTGGTAATAAAAGGGTTGAAAGAAAAATAAACCATCCATCCCGGTTGTAAAATGACCGGTCACAGATAGTTTTCCTCTTGCCTGTTTTGGGAAATCAAATCCAAACGTTTTTGTCTGGTTGGCTTTGACTCATATACAACTAAAATCAAATACCTATTTTCAGATTTCAATCAGTAAAAATCACTTTTTAAAGCAACAGAGAAAAAAGTATCATTTAAGAAAAGATGTCAATCGTGAACCTAATTGCTTTCAAATCTTTTGTTTGTAGCCCAATGAGAGATCATTGCCTCTCAACCCTTACATGGTACCAATGAGCAGCTACAATGGCTACAAAACTAATACCCCTGAGATGCAAGCTATGTTCTTGGCCCGCGGACCAAACTTCAAGAAAGGAATACACACTCCTCCAGTGAAAAATGTCCAACTGTACCAAATCATGTGTTCTATTTTAAAGATCAAACCGTCTTCAAATAATGGAACATGGTCGGCAGTAGAACCATTTGTTGTGAATCTTGGTGAGAATCATGGACAAGACGATTCTGATGTGCCCATGTCATTCCACTCAGTGGCAGAGGTGGTGGTGGTTTTAGTGAGTTGTGTGCTGATCATGAAAGCCATCATGTGTGGCATCCACTATATGAAACAATATACAGAGTATGAAAAACACTTGACTCAAATCGCAAAACATGACTAGTAAACTAGTTGAAGCAACTGCATATGTAGTACAGAAAGGAAAATAACTTGTCAAGCTGAAACTTGAAGGAGTGGATGTCTTCCGTTTGTCAACCATTGAGAAAATTGGTAATATCCATCTAGCTACCTGGCATCTGTATATAGATTGCTTTTCAAGACTCCACTGGTGTGAGCATTTTATAGCTAAATCTATTTTGTGACAGAAATTTACTGCAATGAAACTTTTTTTTTGTTTATTGTTCAAAAATTGGGAGAGCTCATCTTGATACCTAAATCAAGCATTTCCTGCATAATTTTCTGATAAAAATACCGTCAATTTATCTAGACAGTATTTCGAAACATAATGTCAGTGCAAATACTGGTATATTTTTTTTTGTAAATGGACAACTTATTTTATGCAGCATGATTGTAATACAAGCCTTCCAATTGCTCTCATGACCTGCATCCTATCATACATTGCTACCTGGAATAATGAATGAACTTAAATACTCTTACGATCACCTTCTGCTTAGTGAAAGCACTATTATGCACACAGATATTAGGATTTAACATCTCAACAATTAATGGATACCATACCCCAACTAACTATACCTTAATAAGCATTGCTTTAATGCTAGCAAGATATTGCCTAGCAACAGTTCTGTAAAACCCCTGTCATAAGCCGGATTTTTTTCTTATTTTTGACCAAAAACGGCTTCTAAATTTCTCCCAAAGTCTACCCCCGGCTTATGACCGGGGTTTTATTACTGTAGAATATAGAGAAAACTTTTTAAATTTTACCATAAAATCGGCTTATAATTTTTCCCTGAACTCACCCCCCAGCTTATGACCGGGGCCGGCTTATGAACAGGGTTTTGCGGTACTCTGTATATGGGTGTAATGGATTTCGGTTGCATGCTGGTTTCCTGCTCTGGATTACAATGCTAACAGAATAAACCATATAGGTACCATTCTAAGAGTCAGCCCGGCCTTTAATATTCCATTTTTGTCTCAGTTAAACTAAGGTGTGGAAAACACATTAGTACAATCACACTATTTCTCTTTCGATATGTATTGGTTTTGATTATTTTTATCCCCTGCACAGTCCGGTCTTTTGTATCATATTGTCTAATCAATATACTTTGAGGAGACACAATAGTAGAGCCAAACTATTTCTCTTTCGATATGTAAATGTTTAAGTTGCAGTTAACCCCCACTGTTTCTTTATAAAATCCTATTGTGTATTCTATACCATACATTGTGGAGAACACATTAGTAGAGCCACACAGTCTCTTTCGATATATCTAGGCTTTAATTACCGTCATCTCCTGCGTCCCAGACTGCAGTACACACTATCAAAATGCTGATACACTCATGCCTCAATCTCATCCCCAATGTCCCTTATGTATCGTTATCATCCCATTTACCCCTTAATCTAACCTAAAGCATATCAAATGAAGGGACTTGAATTATGCATAAGCCGCGCCTTACATGCAGGTTTTTAGTGATAACAAATTGTCTTCTGATAGAATTCACTGTGCCAGCACTGATGAATGTAAATGCATCAGAAGTGTTTTTATTGCGTCTATTCAGTTTTTGTATGCATAGGTCATTTCCAATGCAATCTGAATTTGGCAAATTTTATTTCGACCAAAGATAATGGATAACAACTAAATCAGTGAGTGTAGCCTGCTTTATTACACATTACTGTGTGAACCATGCCATTCCACGAGATTCAAACACCGGTCACTGATATCCGTATACATACCAGTATACATTACCGCTATAATTTTTACATGGTATCACACGCTGAATATAGGTTGCTGTTTAATATGAGTTTATATATTTTGGAGATGATATGAAAGGAATAAAACCATAGTGTTGTAGATTTTAATACAATAGTAGAGAATAGTCCTGTGAGACATGGCGCAGCGACTTGTAATCTTGTGTCTAGTTTCAGTTGGTGAGACAGATAGGGCATACTATCATCTGGGCTTTTGGTAGTATATAGCACAAATTCAACCTAAACTACCCACTGCAGCTAAGTACTAATAGTCTGTAGACTGTCCATTCTGCATGCACCTCACTCAGCTGCCACAGGGACCTGTCTTATTCAATGTTCAATGCCATAGTCAACAGGTGTGTCATTATGAGTGTACACTGTCTCAGATTGCCAGGAGCCTGCTCTGCCCCCCCTGCCCCCCCCCCCCCCCCACACACACACATCCAACTGCCAATCACTTGTAATAGTCTGTACCTCGTCACGGGCCAGTGGTCAGCAAGCCGGATCACTCCACCTCTCTTTAGAGGGGGAGCACAGTGTAAGTACCCTTGTGTACATACATGTTTTCAGTGTTCCACAAAATCGTTTATATAATGAAAGGAGTAATCAAATTAATCTTTCATCACCAATAGTAGATACATATTCTGAGATAGCATTATTTCAATGTAAACTAAAGATTTTACACAGAAAAGAATGTAGCAGTTCCACAAGGTGGCCTTACACTTCAACCTCCTCTGATTTACAAAAATGCACATATGGCAACACACTTTAGCACTGATTTCTCCATAGAGATCTTTGACAGTGAATACTTTGTTCAAATACAGAAAATATGATCCAATTGTACCATAACCCACTGAGATAAAACCTGTACTACATATATATAGTAGTTTCAAAACAAACAATTCTAAAACAAAGGCTACAGGGATGCATTTCTGAATCTTAAAATGCTCTAATGCTAATCTGCCATAGGGCTCCAAATGATGAAATGTCTTATCTGCGAATAAAATCAAAAGTATGAGATATATTCTGAAAATTCCTTCACTGACAAGTAAAGTACACACACTGTTGTTATTACATTAGAATAGTGAGCAGGAATAGTCCATAGCAGAGGAGCCACAAACAAAAATAGATTGCAAAGCCTCCCTATCCCTTACACCGTGGCGACTGTGAACCATACACTAGTCTACTCATCTCACGAGTAGTACTCACTAGTCGCCGCGCTAATTATCATAGAAATAAGCTAAACCTGGGTTCAATGCGGGGTGGAGAGGGGTAATGGAAGGTCTTGCCAGGACTAAACGAGTCTCGACCACATGTAAGGGAGGGAGGGGGGGGGCAAGAATGTCTCTCACTTACCAATTACAAATAACATTTATAAATCGGGACAGATCACGATGATATGATATGTTGGCTTTAATACAAAGGTCATTTAACTTTGTACAAACCTATCACTTTTCTCCTTTGAGAAATATGAATCTGTTTAAAAATGATTCTGATTGAGGAATTCTCGGAAGAATGTTCTTTCCTCCGGTCACACCTTAACAAACATGTATACACAAGGGGTTGGGACCTTTGATAAAGGTTAATTCACCTTTACTTGATCAATACACTCAATTAATATATCAATAAGGATTGCCGTAAATGCCAATTTCACACTTTAAATCTTTTTACTGGTAACATGTTTCAGCTATGAATGCATGTACAAAAATAATGAAAAGCCATTCCCAGATCTCAAGATTCAAGCATACGTTTTGGTTATATACACACAAGGACAATTAAGAGACATTTATTGCCTATGGTTTCTATTGAACTATTGAATTCTGGATTTCTGTTGTAATCTCTGGTAAACCTGTTCATGATACATTCATATAGAAGTCTGATGAATACTCGAGAGTTTAATTTGTACCTTTAGCCATCAAAAAGTCACATTTAAGCATAAATCATTTACTTTTATGCTCAGTAGAAATGACAACTGTTTGACATTATTAAAGTTGGTACATTATCACATATCTCTCTGGAAATTTAGCAATAAATACATCCCTCGTTTAACGAACTATGCAACTTTAAGCAAGTCATGAGTTACAACCATGATAATCTTCGCAATTTTGTAATAGACGCAATTAAATTTTGCTGAGTATATCTTCAGTTTAATCAAGGCAGTTATTGGGCAAACTCGAGTCTATTTTGCTCTAATATATAACAACTCTTTGATCAATTATACTTTAATTTTTGTTCTCACCGGTTCTCATATTCATGTCTTAGTAACCTAATGCTCAACTTAGCGGATCTCATTTACATTTCAACCACACTCTCTTCCTGCACAGAGATGCCCACTCCCATATACTAATATATAAACCAATCTACTTATCCTCAAGCAGTGGCTCTAATACTTTACGTTGTAGCCTGTGATTGACCGGACCATTATCTCAAATAGGTATTTGCATATCTCTCGTAAGACACCCAGATCATGGAAATGATGAAACATTGCAAAATACAGAGTGACATAAGTTTTTAAGATTTAGATGGGACCTTCTGTGTGTCAGCCTTTTCTTGTCTAGTTCACTGGTCAGAGTGATTAACACTGATGACAAGACTGAGGCTTTGTATCAAAATGGGTATTGTATATACTTGTTATATCCCCGCTACTCATTGTAGGGGCTTAGCGTGGTGACTAGCGTGGGTCGCTGCACCCTCCCAAAGCTAGCGCACATTCTCTCATTGCTTCTTTTCTAGCTCCTGTAAGAACATGAAGGCAGAGGAAAAGTCTTTGGGTCCATAGCCTGAGTTGGTCATAATGCGGTAGAGTTGGTGGGCGGCAGATCCCAGGGGAGTTGGAGACTGGGTGGCAGTAGCAGCATTCTGTGCAAGCCCCAGATCCTTTCAAGGATAGAAAAGACATTGTATTATTAAGGAAAAATAGAGCAATTTATATCTATAGCATAGGTTTAGTAACATCTTGTATACTAATAGGGCATGCTTTTGTGCTTTAATGTTATAGAACGTGTAATTACTGACATATTCTGACTTATTGCTGACCAATATAGGCATGGTCCTGATTTTTGAAGAAATTTCCGAGAGGGTGATTGAATTCCTCTTCCAGGTGGTATTTGTGAGCTACTGTAGTACTCAGTGTATATGGAGACCTAAGTATAAGGCACACCCCAACCTGATTTCCTATAAGGCGTACCTGGCCCAGAATGCATATTTTGCAAAACCCTATGAATAAGGCTCAACCCCAACCCGGGTGACAGTTGCGTGGGTAAGGTTCCTATCTAAAAGGCCAGAAAATTCATAAAAACCCACCACATACCAGCCTAGCCACTAGGTCACAGTTGCTCAGCATAGCAGTTTTGGATAGGTCTTTGATGAATACTACACTGTGCTATTTGCGGGCTGAATTGATACCATCAACAGGTCTGTCACATTCAGCCTAATTGTGGGTTCATTGTTCAGTAAGACTGAGGGCATGTCTACAAGTGAAAATGCCATCAACAAGTCGTTCTAGGATGCCTGTCACAGCTGACCGCACATCTGATTGGCTGGCATGTTTGGAGGTGCCCGTCTGTCTGCTACAAAGACCAATAATGTCCTTGTGAAACCTTCTTTTCAACAACCCTTAAACTACTTTTTCTGCACTCTTTATGAAAAATAAAAGCAGCATAGAAACTGGTTATCTCTCTAGTATTCAGCATTGCAGTGATTAGGCAATATATCAATGAGAAAAGGTCGATGGAGACGGATATAGAATGTTACATATTCAGTTTTTAACACTGAGGTGAATGGCAGCGACCCCAACTACCAAAGGGCATACTTTTGTTTCTAACATATAGAGTTATAGTAACAAAAGCATGCCCTAATAATACTCACTTCCAATCTTGGCAGAAATACAGGCATATCCAGGGATGAAAGAAACCGACGACAAGAATCGCTAAAATGCTCAATTAGAACCCCCAAGATTTCAATATACCAATAGGGGCTGTTGTTACTATACTACCTACACACAAACACAAGGCGTTTATCCATACTTATGTCACTAGTGTGCTGTGTGCAAATGTATAATTATGTCTTTGGAACTTAAAAAACTCTTGAAATTAGGGAAAACGATGTAGGCTTCAATCTGTATGCCTCAATGCGATCAATAAATGGCCAACCTCAATGGCTTTATTACTTATGTTATCTCTTATTCAACAGACCTGGTCTTGACTTGGGAGAGGCTTTCAATAATCAACAGCTTAACCTGGGGCCCAAGCTTCAGGTGACCGTAAAACTCTGACAAAGAGAGAGAATCAACTGTGTAATACCTTAGTCATAAGCGCAGTACCAAAGCCGCCCAGGTAGTTGTTACTGGAAGGTACGTTGTCGAGGACACCCGGGCATGGGTTGTACAGCTCTGACGACCAACAGCGCCCAGATGACATGTTGAGGATCTTAGCCAGCATCTTAGGGTCCAGCCCCAGTCTGTTAAAACACAAGTTGATAAATTAGTTGTACAGAACTTTCTTGTCAATATTGATACTTTAACTCGTTAAGGTTGCATACTGCTCTAGTTTAGCAAACGATTAGAATTACCCGGTAATACATGATTTTATATTTCAAGGACAACCACTCATCTATAAAATTTACATTCTCTTTTATGTTTTAAGATACCTGAATAGCTACAAATAAAAATCCTGACTTGGAGAGACATTTGGTAGATAGGGAAATGATTATACTCACTTGATGCCAAGGTTCATGGCTTCGGACGTGCCGATCATTGAGATACCCAACAGCATGTTGTTACAGATCTTCGCGGCCTGTAGTCGATGAGAATGAAAACATACGGTTAGCCATATAATGAAAGTTTGATATGTATGTACCTGTTGGTTATCGGAATTCTCACAAAGTTAGCTGCTGCAGTAGTTGACATGTGCGCTCTGTCACAGGGTTTACTCGCCTACCAGGCACTTAAATACCAACCATGAAAACCCAATTTTAGAATGCTTCCTTTTGGAAGTCGTTTATTGGGCAAAAACAAGGTACATAATAAAATGTAAGATGTTTAACCTAGCACCTACGCATTGTAGTGCTTACGCTAGGACCCACTATATATCATAAATTCAATTCATAATACATGTTTTTAGTGAACAATAATAGCAGACACGTTACATAGTTGCTTAACTCAGCCTACTAGGGTTATAATAGTTATAGACTACCCTAATTAACAAATCTGATGTGAGAAAGACATATGCCTTTGATTGTAATGATAATGAGATGAAATGAACACGTAAAATAAAAATTCATAGGTCTATTACAAATATTCTTGGTTATACAAAACAATTTGGATATACATTCCTAACACTTTTTTTGAATTCATAGATATTGTTGATAACAGTATATTCTGGTTTTAACTGATTCCATCTTATTATGGCTCTATAATAAGCGCTACGTAGTACAATTGATTTTAGGCTATGTGGAACTATCAATCTTTTACCTTGATGATATCGTGTAGCTATATTCCTCCTATCTACAAAGTTTACATTCTGGGCTAACATGAATATAACATAGATATGTGTTGTTTGTGTAATGGGTCTACAATTGCAGCTCGTCGGTAATTGTTAGTCATTACATAACATACACCCCCCCCACCCCCCGCCTGCCGGCGCATACGCGGGCCGGGGCTCTCAATTCAAGTCATTCTCCACAACTTTTCCAACCACAACAGGTCGGTTTAAAACTGACCTATACAGTCTTTGCTTGGCTTGGCAAAAAAAAAAACAACCAAAAAATGAATACAAGCATGCACACCTGTCCTGTGCCGATAGCGCCGCAGTGGACCACGTTCTTCCCCATGTTTTTGAGGATGGACTCAGCCTGAGGGAAGGCGGCTTCAGGTCCTCCTACCATAAAGGTAAGGATGCCGTCACGCGCTGCATTCACACCTGGAATTTAAGCAATGTTATTTTATACTTTAACAGATATCGCCTCAAGAAAATTCTTGTCATAATGAAGCAATAATGCCATGTTTGATGTGATATACCGGTACTGGTGTATATATGTGGTAAAAATTAATCAAACCAGTCCGGTGGTCATGGTCATGATGGTGCATGGCTCTCGCAAGTGCAAGTTATTCATTAAATTGCAAGGCTATATCAATGCATCAGAACAACAAAAGGCAACGGCACATGGCATTAAGTGTTATACAGAGTTTTCTATATTCTGTTACCTTGGATAGTAAAACATATTTTTGGCGAGATTCTTAGCGAGACCATGCGCTTAGAAAACACAGATTACACAGACGCTAACCTCCAGAGACTGGTGCATCGAGGAATGTTGCGCCTTTTGTTTGTGCTACTGCGTCCATCTCGCGGGAGACAGCAGGGTCTATCGTACTACTGTCTATAAGGAGACTGCCAGACTTGACTGTGCTGCAAGGAGGAAAGTAACTTTATTAATGTATATTCACCATTTAGATTTTCTTTTCATGAATAGCATAACACCCTGCATATAAGCCGGGACCTACAAACAATTTCATTGTCCTATCTATAGGCTTTTCCTGAACTCGGGTTGCGGCTTACAGAATATACTTTAACAGATGTGGCTTATAGCTTATCCACAAATTCAGAATGGGTCTTATACATGGGGTTTGTGGTATTACCTCATGTCCTATAATAGTATGGCATGTCGAGTATGAAGTGGGAGTATTCAAATGCATGAGCTTTTCCTTTATAAAAATCAACATGTTAATAATATTAATCCCCTCTAGGAACATCCAGGTTTACAGACAAAAGCTTCCGATTCCAGTTAGCCCTCTCAGGGCTAGATAATGCCACAAGGAGAATGCTCCTTTGTCGTTACGATGTCTGTAGGTTTGGTATGATTCACGAATGCGGGCCTGGTAGATAGACCTGCAAGGGCTATCAATGCATAGCGAGAAAAAATGGGCATGATATAAATCATTTCATAATGTCCCCCTTAAAGGGTTAATACACATTATTACCTGAAGATGCCCTGGTCCCCGGTGTAGACCTCCCTGACGTGTGGACTGGACGGTAGCATAGAGACGATGGTCTGTGTCTGCGCTGCCACCTCTGCGGGCGAACCAGCACTCTGAGCACCTATATGGGCAGGAACCAGTGTTATATAAATGTCACTGTACTCATGATGTTAACATGGGCATCTTATGCTGGGGTAGTACTAGAGAATCAACAGATTTTAAGTTAGCAAATAATACTGCTTAAATATAAGTTGATAATACACGTAGCTATGGCCACTAATATAGTCGTGTCATTATATTAGCAATGAAAGAGTGGCTCTATTTTGATAGAGCAATCCGAATACCATTAATGTCTACAATAAGCTATAATCCTAAATCATGATAAATCAAGAATAAGAATCTTAAGGGTGAAAGAGAAAATCGATCACTTATTCAAGGAATTGTCACTTAGTTATTCTACTCACCTGCCTCTTTGAGTGAAGTGACAGATTCTTTGTTAAGGTCAAACACGAGTACCGGGTAACCCTTTTTCACCAGGTTCTTTGCCATGTGCGCCCCCATGTTGCCAAGCCCCACAAAACCCACCGTCTCCGCATTCTATAAGGTAATGTACCACATCCAGTTACCGGTACCATTTTCAACTTCATGTCATCACACTAATTGAATGCCTCTTAATTTTATCCAGAGTTAGGTGCAAAGTCAGTAGCCTAAAAGTGTAGAGTTACACTGGTGACTACGCTTATTGCAGAGGTATATTAAAGTAGAATTGATGTGGTACTTATATATATAAATGCGATTTCCAAGAAACAACAGAAATGTGTATTTACCTGATGCCTTGATGACACTGGAAAATAACAGAGCAAGAGATTAGGCGTAAAAAAACAACAACTTGTGTTTCTGGTTGCCCTACCGAATTTGAGAAATTCACTCTACCTAGACATTTTTTCTCATATTTGAACTTTTTTTTTTTTTTAATTTAGTCTACACGATTTTTATTTGTATATTAATAGGTCGATCTTACAATCTAAATATGACTGAGCTCAAATAAAGGGAAATGGAAGTTCAAAGCATATGAAAGTCATTTCACAATCTAAAGTACCCAGTAGCAGTGTCTGATCAATTGTACAAACTAGGCCTATTATAGTGCTTCCAGAATAACCCCTAAACAGCATTCATCAACAATCATCAATCATCGCATTGTTCTTTGTTAAAAGGTTAGGATTACGCTCTGTATTCTGCAATGGTAACAATGCCTTACTGAATACTGCTTGCAACTTGGTATGAACTCTGGCATATAATAAAACAATGGCTCAAATGTCAAGGTGGGCTTTGGCTATTTTAATCTGAATAATTGGATTGCAGGCTTTCACAACCAAGCTGCAGGTCCCTCGCAGAAAAAAAATATTTTCAGCTTTGTATCTTGTTAATCCCATTGGCCGTCACCAAGAAAAATTGTTGAAAATACCAAAAATCTCACTGTCAGCTCCATAATCTATGTACGGTAAATTCCCTTGTATTAGTCGCACACTTGTATGAGCCACCCCCTAAGTTTGTGGGGAAAAAATTGAAAATGGTACAACATTTTTCCTTATGAATGGATCTCCAAAATTCAAAAAAGCCATGGGAACCTATCCCTCTATGTCATAATATGACTTTGGGGGAGTGTAATATATCAAATTAAAGCTCTTGGTGTCCCCCTTGCGGATACAGGGAGAGCTAAAACCTCGTGTATAAGACGCGTCTTATACGGTATGTTTGTTCTGGGCTGATAATTTTCGATTTTTTTTCCCCTGTCAGATGCAAAGAATGACATGTTGTGTATGCATTGACATGCATTTCATGAAACTTTATTGGATACTTATTGATGAGAATCAAGATTGGAAAATGTCAATATCAACAATAATATATTTACAATGCATGTACAGTAATGGGTATAAACAGATGAATGAATGAAGGTTCCATTGAAGTGTTAATGTTTCGTTCTTCTGTTAAGTGGGGAGAGAAGGTTTTTTTCAAGGAGGTCTATTCCTGAGGGCTCGCCTAGCCTTCAGTAGGGCTTGCCTCTTCCCTACGTGTATAGGCACCCGCAGACAGGGTTGACTGGATCGGTTGATCATGACAGTGGACCGTGTGCGGGGTACCCAGTTGGCCCCATCTGCTGATCTGGGCCGGGGGCCATCTACAAATGACATAATGCTGGAAGGGGGAAGGGGTAAGGCCTGGCATGACACAATTAATTTTCTATATGCCGGGTTGGCAGATTTTTTTCCAACCCCCCCCCCCCCACTATGATAAACCCCCGGAATATAATCGGACTCCCCCTCTAAGAAGAACTGAATTTGCAAAATGAACCCCCCCAAATTGAATATCTGTGTGTAATGACGCGTTGCAATGAGTATTTGGATTGCCCATGTTTTGTTTTGACACCCCTCCCCCCCTTCAGCTTCCCAGGGCCCCCCACCAGCCAAGACCCTAAAGTCCTTTCAAATCTCTCAAAGTTCTGTAGGGTTATCATGGCAAGTTTCACAAGAATGGTGCAGAGGGAGGCCAAGGAGAGTACCCAAACCTCTAAGGGAAGAAATTTTAAAAAGAGGAGCTCTAATAACTCAAAGGTATCGCACCTCAGGGATAAGATAAGGAGGAAAGGAGTGGAGAGGAGGAGGCAGAAGTCTATCAACTTAACGGCAGTTCAATCTAAACTGAGGTGCTAATATGGGTCCCATCGTGCTATGTCCTTTCCAACTCATATGGTCGGCTCCATCCTCTCTCTAATCCTTTCCTCGAGAAACATTAACTTTGATTTACTTTTATGCATGTAATGTTGACTTGTAATATGTAGTTTAATCACCCATTGACACTACACAGGTTGGATTTACTTGTAGGGTGAACATGCAGTAGTTATGTGTAACCGTACTAGTATAGATCTGAGTTTGGTGCTATTCCACTAGTCTTTTTATTGACCTATTGCAGGGCTTTTGACAGGATTTTTTGCAATGGGCCAATTGCACACTTCTTAGCAAAACAATGCGCCATTCTGTAAATGAATGGCCATTCTAGCCATTTAAATGCGACATTTAATCATTAAATTTGTGTATTACGCACTGCGCAGCCCTGTCAAAAGCACTGCTATTGACTTTATATTTTGCATATTATTGTATTTGTAAACATGTATACTACCTGGTGAAGCCAATGTAACTATTGGCTATACCCGGCAACTTTTATCCTTCCCTTAGGGAGTGGTCATTATTTATCAACAGTGGGGGGGGGGGGGGGGGGGGGATGGTAGGTTGTTGTTAAAAAAGGATCAATCTCTTCTGTGGGAGGTTCAGGTGTGTAGAAATATGTGGTACTGAAAATGTGTTTATGCTATGCTTTATTGAATGTTAATGTCTGTTGTCTGTTTTATATTTTGACAGGTATATGAAAAGCACCTCAAAGAATCATCCAAGGAGAAAGGTCATGCAAGATACCCATACAAATCAATAGGACATGGAAACAGGATGAATTGATGATATTTGGTTTTGAATAAAAGAATCCCCTCCCCCATTCTAAAGGGATATTGAAATGTCAGTATGCGTGAGTGTGAGTGTGTGTGTGTTATGGCACATGTGTCATTATGTGTGAGAATGTGTCATAACTCATGTGTCAGCTCTGGTGAGGTTGCGTTATAACACATGCATCGACATGTGTGAGGCCACGTCATAACACATGCATCAGTATGGGTTAGGCCGTGAGTCATAACACATGTGTCAGTATGGGTTAGTGTGCGTCATGACACATGTGTCAGCATGGGGGGGCTGTGTCATGACACATGTGTCAGTATGTGCCAGTCGGTGTCATCAGTGACACAAGGTGGCTCAATTTTTTTTTTCTGTAGAGCGCACGAGTTAGCAATCACACACATTGACTCAGAGCGACACCAATTTGCTGGGATACCGTAAAGCGGGGCTATTTTGGCCAGTTTTTGAGGTTTTCTTTGGATATTTGCTGCAATTTATCACTGTTTGCAATATATTGTGATTTTACTATAAGAACTAATCTAAATGCTTGCGCTATGAATGAAATTGTACTTAAAATCATTCAAATAGGCCTGGCCAAAATAGCCCCCTACATAGGGGCTATTTTGGCCACCTGGGTAGCCATATTTGACCATACGCCATGTGCAATTTTTTTTTTATTATGGCCTATTGGTTAGAAAATGACATTATAGGGATACTCAAGCATGCTTAAGATCATTTAAAAGTGATTTTGAGCTTCCCAGAGGCTATGCCATCGGCATCTTTTTGAGGTGAGATATGCACAGAATTCACCAATAGCAGATATATTTGGCAATTCCTACCACAAAATTGAAATATATTTAAGGTCATGACATTTTGGTCACCTCTTAATTCACTTTTTCATTCACAAATATTCACCAAACATCTCATTTCTTATGTGAAATTAGCTGGAGAATTTGATTTTGGTAGTTATTCCAATGTAAAATGATTTTTTTAACTCCACTTATAGAGGAAATCATGTGACCAATATTTGTATGGGGACTGGCCAAAATAGCCTCGAATTACCTAAAATTGGGCAATTTTTTCAGTAAATTCCTAATATTTCCAGCAAAATCCAAATATTGTATATTTTTTCATTATTATATCTTAGAATATGACTTTATATGAAACTTATACATATCTAAGTCATTTCTACTCATTATTTCATGACTATCTGTGATAAAGTTTGAGGTATGATGAATTTTTTCAAAAATCTTGAGGTCATGTGACCTCAAAATGGCTGCATGCTCAGATATGCACCCCAAAGCCGATTTTTCTCCAAAACATCAAAATGCAATCTTAGATGCATAAATATATGATATCAAAACTATATATCCAGTTATTTTTATATCTACCGTACTTCTTAATTTTTCATCTTTGAGTGAAATGTGAACACTTTTTTGGAGGGTGGCCATAATAGCCCCCACAGGCCAAAATAGCCCCCCAGGTAGCACAAAGACATTGGCATAACGTTGGACCAACATTGGCCCAACCATCGGCTTTACATAGGCTGCCCATCCTGCCTACGTAGGCCCGACGATGTCAACCAAATACCAACATAGGCCCAACGTTGGCTTTTGGTCGGCAAACATCAACTTTGGAAAATGGTCGGCCCCTGGCCGACCATTTGCCGACGTCCTGCCAAAGTCGGGCCAATGTTGGCATTTGGTTGGCAAATGCCACTGAACTGGTCGGGCCTACGTAGGCCCGATGGGCAGCCAACGTTGGGCCAACGTTGGCCCGATGCGTCGGGCCAAAGTTGGCAAATTGTTGTGTGCTACCTGGCGCCGGCCGCGTGCAGCCGTTTTACGTTAGCTCAAAGAGGGGTGCGAAAATTCTCCGCGCCTCCGGTTTGGGGGGGGGGGGCGCAAAAAATTTTGACTGTCGTTGAGGTGGGGCTTAAAAATTTTTCGGGCGTCCGCGCGGAAACCCACCACCCGCCCCCTGTTGATAAATAATGACCACTCCCTTACTCCTTTGCCCCTACAGGGGTTGTGTGTGAATAAAATTGAATTGACAATAAATGACTTGGCCCTAACCTATAAATTAAGTGACGTGACTTGAGCCTTTCAGATTCTCGACATGTCACATGATATATCCTCATCCTCAGTAGGCCGAGCCCTCCGCCGACTCTTCCTACGGGAGCGATAGGCTGTCTCCGTCTGGCCCACATCCTCAGTTCCCCATCCAGGCCCCAAAATAAATGAGTGGCCTTGACCTTGGGGGACTGGCTGACACACCTCCACCACACGTACCACACCAGTCAGAGATAAGCATTTCTACACAACAAAATTGAGAATCTTCGGATTCCTATACCTCCAGATCTTACAATTAGGTACAAAATCACCTGAAAATGCCCGTGTTTCCTTGCAAACGGCTGTCAAACATCGGTTGAGTAGTGAGAACTGTCTAAGGAGTGCCATATTCGTGACTTTTGGAGTCTTTGTGTCACACTTGTAGCTCCTGGCAACTGCTTTGTGCAATAGGTCATCGAAACTAACTAGGTCATCACTAGAGGGCGCCATTGAAGCGGAAGCAGGTGCGTGAACCCTTTCGAGGAGAAACGGTATGATCGGAAGTGTGTTCCTGGTACCGGCGAAAGTTGAAAGTTTACCTGCTCATATTTAACAAGCGAAATTGGCGCCACGTTAGCGCTTCTCCCCGAAAGACGTAACCAAGCAGGTGCGTGTTGTCTGCTAAACTCTTAGAGTGGTAAGTGGTGCTTGGTAGAACGTAATTTTATCTAATACAAGGTATTTTACCTAATTTTAAGTCAAATATAAAGTTTAGGGCCAACATAGAACATCAATTAGAAGAAATGGTCGTCAATTAGAGTAGATTTTGACTATATCCTTTAACAAGTTTCAGTCACTCCCGAATCTCACCAAGATTAAATTCATGAGCAGTATAGATCTACACTAGGTGGCGTGACAAACACTGAACCAACAGCAAGGCCAAAACTGGATCTAAATATAGAAATTGGGTACTAGAGATATGGTCTCATAGCAAGAACAGTATAGGTTCCCTAGGATATGTTACTCCATAGAGTCCTATAGTGCAAGCCACCCCCCTCTACCCCCCCCCCCTTAAAAGTAGGCTACCTTTTGTGTTCAGTACTGAGTCCTATGTAAGATAACGGGGTTTATGGAGATGTCAGGAATCTTTATCAGAGTGATATCAAATGGAAACAAGGGGCCACCTATACCAAAAAATCCTGCTGAATCAAAAATTTGTGATCTTGATTCTCAAAATTTGTCCAAAGGTACCTAAAAATGAGGTTTGATGATGAGAATATTTAAAAAATGTACAAAAGTTATATTGAAAATGATTGGAACTTTTTATAGATGCAACATGCTATCAAAGTCAGTACCTCAATCTACATATCCCAATGTTTGCCCGGCTTCCCTAGCCCACTTAAAAGGGTCTATATCTCCTCTTTCCTATCCCCTCGGATGTGTGGTGCACATATGCGCGGGCACCAACACATTCCTCTGTGAAATTATGTAATATAGTTCTCGCCATGAATATGACCTTATAGCTGTCGAAATGGCGTTAAACATCTATTACTCACTCACTCCAATGTTTGCCTATCCCAACCTGACAAGTACTCTGCCTGCATATGTATGGCTCTGCCTCTCCCACATACTGCCTATCCCTTAGTTTACCTATCACTCATACTACCTATCCCTTGAAACATCTAGAGTTTAATTAGGTTTTCCCTCAAATGGCTTAAAGGATTAAAGTTTACCCCTCACCTTTGTACCTAATTTTCTCTGTACATTCTTACCATTAGTATACCTATCCTCAATCTGCCTATCATTCACTTTACCTATCCCTCAAGGTGACTATCCCCCAACTCTGCACATCCCTCATATTTGCCTGGCACATCTGTGATATTACCTAGCACCAATGTATCTTTTGAATATGCTCACCTTACAAGGTACCCTCTGTGCCTATCTCTTAAACTGTTTATAACCTATCCTCCTTGCTACCAATCCACTTCAATACCTATCCCTCAAGCTCACTTTATAGCTTTCCTACCTATAACAGCTTGATCAGCTGGGATAGCTCACATCCAACCTTCATTATGATCTCTTAGTCAACCTATCCCCTAAAGAACAAATCCAACAGTCTACCTCAAGCATACATCTACTGATCACTCATGCTATATATATCCTTGAGGTTACCTATCCTTAAGGCTGCCTATCCTTCATGGTATATAGCCCTCAGTCTACCTAACCAGCTATCTATGTATCTCTCACCTTGTATTCTATTCTTTCTACCTTTATAGTAGCTCTTATAGTATATGCTTTGTGAAATATACCTATCGCTCATTGTACCTATCCTCAAGTCTGCATATCACTCATGTTTACCTTACATATCCCTCAGCCCATTGAAGTATCATGCTTTTCTAAAATGCCTCACCATGGCTATCATAAGACTAGCTAACTTCCTATCCTACATGTATGTTGTTTATTCCCCTCTTTCTATCCTCCATGCTGCATATCATTCATGCTATCGCACTTGACAACAAAACATTCTTTAAGGTTAAAAAACCGAGGGCTATATACCATGAAGGATAGGCAGCCTGAAGGATAGGTAACCTCAAGGATATATAGCATGAGTAATAGGTAGATGTATGCATGAGGTAGACTGTTAAATTTGTTCCTTAGGGGATAGGTTGACTAAGAGATCAAAATGAAGGTTGGTTGTGAGCTATCCCAGCTGAACAAGCTGTGATAGTTAGGAAAGCTATAAAGTGAGCATGAGGGATAGGTACTGAAGTGGATGGGTAGCAAGGAGGATAGGTAGCATGTGTAATAAACAGTTTAAGAGATAGGCATAGAGAGTACCTTGTGAAGTGAGCATATTCAAAAGATACATTGGTGCTAGGTGATACCACAGATGTGCCAGTCAAATATGAGGGATGTGCAGAGTTGGGAAATAGTCACCATGAGGGATAGGTAATGATAGGCAGATTGAGGATAGGTATACTAATGGTAAGAATGTAGAGAGAAAATTAGGTACAAAGGTGAGGGGTAAACTTTAATCCTTTAAGCCATTTGAGGGAAAACCTAATTAAACTCTCGATGTTTAAAGGGATAGGTAGTATGAGTGATAGGTAGACTAAGGAATAAGCAGTATGTGGGAGAGGCAGAGCCATATACTTGTCAGGTTGAGATAGGCAGACATTGGGATATGTAGATTGAGGTATTGACTTTGATAAGCATGTTACATCTATAAAAAGTTCTAATCATTTTCAATATAACTTTTGTACATTTTTAAAATATTCTCATCATCTAACCTCCTTTTTAGGTACTTTTGGTCAAATTTTGAGAATCATGATCACAAATTTTGGATTCAGCAGGATTTTTTGGTATAGGTGGCCCCTTGTTTCCATTTGATATCACTCTGATAAAGATTCCTGACATCTCCTTATCCTACATAGGACTCAATACTGAACACAAAAGGGAGCCTACTTTTAAGGGGGGGGGGTAGAGGGGGGGGGCTGTTACACTGTGTCCATAGGTAAAGCTCTGAGTTTCACCTCCTATCTATTGAAGCTTCTTGCTCATAGAAGGAATTGGTTCCGCACCATGGGAAGTCAGGTTGCAGTTTACCGTCCAGGACTTTTTGAAAGGTGATGAGGCATTTTTTCATTATTCATTATCTATTAAACATAACAAGGGTACGTTGAGCTTGTAGATGAGACCATGTTGACTGCATTCCTTGCATCATAAGCTTCAATTTGATACCAAATATGCCCCCCTTCGGTCATTGTTATCATGTCCAAATATATTTTGGAGAAATTTTTCAGATTTTTTGAAATAATGAATAATGAAAATTTTCCATGCAGCCACTTCAAAGGCATGCGGGCGGTGGACGGTAAACTGCAATGTGAGTTCCATTGGCCTAATATAACGCGAATCGCGCTAGCACCCATTGGAACATGTTCATTTTCTAAAAATCCTCACAGAATGAATAGATCTTTCCTTCATAATAAAGGCTGACTTAAAATATTAATTGACCACGAAAATTTTGAGCACTGGAATATCGCGTAAAAACACCCTGATTCTGCCTAAATCTGCACTGAATAAAATGTAGATTCACTATTTCCAATCTAACCTTTGAAAAAAAAGGTAAGCACTTTTCAGAAATGCCCATCTGGTATTTTATCCAAAGCAGCAAATGTTCAACAACATGTATAGTGGTTTTATATTTGTTGGCATTATTTTCAACATGGTTATTGACCATTCAGTGTGCCTGCAGTATTCACTTCTGACCACAATCGTATATGACTTCCAGTTTTCTGCGGGATTTCCTGCTTGACGCATCTGGGTCTCTTCTTGGGATTTTGACCTGGCCGGAAGTAGAATGACGTCACACTGGAGACAAACATTCATGCCGCTTTAGTTCCTCAGGAATGTGGTGGGACCATGCTGTCACACACTTCTGACTGTTTTCAGATGAGATCTCATCTGAATAATAATCTTCCATTTAAGTTTCAGATGATCTCATCTGAATGTAATTCAAATTCAGATGAGTTCTGGCATATTTCCTTGATCGGGGGCTCTGCCCCCCAACCCCTGTTAGGCCGGGCACCCAGGGAAGCGCGGCGGCATCAACATTCGTCTCCATGGAGGGCCAGGTCAATTCTGCAAGAAGTGACCCTTTTGCCTGCTTGACAGTAGGCTCAAAGCAGACATCACAGAGGTATACTACTACTATAACCACTATACCTCTGTTCAGACATGGAACATTGCTGACACAGTGCAACCCTATGGGCTCAAAGCAGACATGGAACTAGAGTGACTGACACTACCAACACTACCCTTCTCTCCACAACCTCTGCATGGAGAATGACTCAAGTTGGCGCGCATGCTGAACAGGCTATGTCGCCCATTTCTGTCTGAGTTTTCCTAACAGGGTAAGGTCAACTTTGCCCCCGCCCTGGAGGAGAAACTCTAGAGATATTTACATACCGTAAACTCCCGCGTATAAGACGCGTCCTCTACGCCAAACAAATGCCTGGGGGGTCTTATAGAATTTCTTCAAGTTGGGGGGGCGTCTTATACGAGGGGTACTTTTACTATAGAAATGTATTGAATTTACAAATTTCTGCCTTAAAATGTGCGTCTTATACGCAAAATGCATGTGCTGAGTTTGGGGTGCGTCTTATACGCGCAGCGCGTCTTCTACGCTGGAGTTTACGGTAATTCCAAATGCTATGATCATGTAGAACACCTCTAGTTTCAGTATCAGGACATAATATTCATAAAAACAAATTACAAATGATATCTAGCAGAGTTTGCAAGTTTGATTAGGCTGGAAAATTTACAAAATCAATAATACTCCCTAAAAACTATATAGGTCAAAGAAAGTTATTATTTTTCTGTGAAAAATATTTTGGTGTGCATTGATTCGAGCATGGCATTGGCTGCGGGAAAGTAAGTTCTAACACAAGGTAGACCTAGGAATTTTGGTTATGTCCCCTTTCCTGGAGGCCATTTCACTGCGTTGATTATTAATATAATAAACATGGAGGTCAAACATGGAGCCTATGACGGACTCCACCTTTATTTTAGGGTAAAACCGTTTCTTTTGTTAAACCATAATACCCTCCGCCATTTAACAATAAACGCGGACCCTTTTCATTAAACATGGACCTTCGAACAGGGACCTCCGTGTTTATTATTTTTCATTATATCTTTGCATCATATTTTGGTACTTATCTAGACATGGAAGTCTTTTCATGATTTTGCGCATCAAATTCATGTCGTGTAGGCATGAAAATTTACAGCCAGCATAAAAAAAAATACCTTCCTACCTACCTAACCTAATTTTTTTCGACCCTGTTTAGGCCTCAGTAAACTCTTAAGTCCTAAAATCAAAACTTCTGGTCTCAAATATCCAGGAGACGGTGAACTTTATATCTCGATATGCCACATGACATCATTTATGGACAGCTCCTAAAAAGGAGGCTTAATAATTTACATACCGGTATCCAAATAGTCCAGCAGCCAAGGGGGCCCATAACCTCGCTTTTGGTGCCTCAGCTTTTTTGTGCTTTGCTGCCACAGCTTTTGTCTCTGCTCATTTTAATAGAGGGGGATCCTAGTAACTTATTCCAGGTGGGTACCTTTGGGGAATTTGAGACATTGATAGTTGCTTAGCAACCAGCCTGTTTCCACAAAAGCCCTTGGTTACAGCCATTTTACTAAATAGTTATTAGGTTTTGGGTTCACCTTTCCCCCCTAATGTGATACCAATGAATCCAGTGGTGTTGGAATTGTGTTGCTATGGCAACTGATTCCCTAGCAACAGCACTTTTATTTCCTTAGCAACCAGTATTTTCTTTTGTTTTTCTAAATAGGTACATTTTTGTACTTTATGGCCACATGTACTGCTTCCCTGGCTCTTCCCTACCCATCTCTTCCATCCTGTCCCTCCCAGCCTCCTCCTGGAAAATTTTGGATATTGTTGGTTGCTTAGCAACCAATGAGTTTGTATATATAAGTCCTTAGTTACGGCCAGTTAAAAAAACAATTATGATTTTTTTGTGTGTTTGCCTAGCCACCTAAAGCAATATCAAGGAGTCCAGTGGTGTGGGTTTCTGGTTGCCATGGTACCCAGATCCCCAGCAACATCACCTCTACATTAAGATTTCCTATCGGGCACCTTCCTATCACTCCCTGCCTTGTTCTGCCATACTCCCTATGCCTCGATGCCTCTTCCCAATCCTTCCCTGTCTCTTCCCTACTCCTCCCTGTCATCCTCTACACCTTTCTGCCCCTTTCCTTCCTCTGTATATGTAGCTACTCCCTACCCCTTCTAGTCTCCCCCATACTCCTCAGTGGCTCCTGCATACTCCTTCCTGCCTCGACCCATACCTCTTACTACCATTTCCTGCCACCCCCTACCACATCCATCTTCTGTATCCCCTCCTGTCTCCTATTCACCCCTCAATGCCTCCCTAGGCTTCCTGCCTCATTCCTTATATCCTTCCTGCCTCCCCTATCCCTTCCTGCCTTCTACCTATCCCTACTTGCCAGTCAATACTCCTCCCTACCTCCTTCCCCTACCTCTTCTTGCCTGCAATACACCCCTTTGACATCCTCCCTACACCTTTCTCCCTCCTCCCTGCCTCCCTACCTGGTCCTGTCTCTTCCTTTCTGCCTTTTTTGTACCCCTCCCAGCCAGTCCCTTCTTCTTTGAGCCTCCCTAAGCTATTTTATGCCTCCTCCCTATCCCCAGCTGCCTCCTCCTAACCCCGTATTGCATTTTTCCAACCCTTTGCAAGGGGTATCCTTCTTTGGTTCCTCCAAGAATAGCCCACAATACCCATGGACACTAGATAGTAGTTATAGGTTATAAGTGTCTAAAAGGTTCTATACAATTGAACACTTTGAAGAGGGTAGTCTATCTATACTCTTCAGGCCACTAAGAGCTCGCTTTATTTGATCTAGACACACCAAAATTACTTAGTTTTTAATTTTGGCACACCCAATTAATGTTGAACAGCCAATGACAAGCTGTATCAATTGGTTTAGACATCTAGATGGGCCATACTATGGATGATTAAAATCTACAACACCAGTGGAAAATCAACACTTCTGTCTGTAAGCCTCAGCCCACCGCACTGAGAGTTACAGCTATAACTGTGTTCCTACTTACCCCTTCCTACCCCTACTGGGTTTTTCTACCCCTTCCTGCCTTCTTCCTACCCCTTATCAACTGCTTCTACCACTATTTATATCCTTTGCACACCTGTCTCAATCCTCAAATCCCACGTCACCTCTGAAACTATCATGTCCCCATGTCAAATACAAGAAAGCATCTATGCTATGTCATGTCACTAATATATGCAAGGTGCACCGTCCAAACAATTTACCGGTACTGCGGTAGAGATCTTTAACTGTAACTGTAATTTTGATACTAGGGGCCCTGGCATGGTAATGCATGCCCGCATTAAAAAGTCACGTGATCACCCCTTGACCAATCAGGGCATCGCGATTTTTCGGCTGGTTCCCGCGATTTTATGATCGCTGTTTGAATCAGTACCCATGTTGTTAATTTTCCATGCCAGCCCCCCTTTAAGTATTGGTATGTACCAGGAGGCCGTTGCTCGCTAAATCTGTTTAAAACTGATTTAGGCAGCATTATATAGGGAAAATATATACATCTGCATAAATATAACATCATTTTCTGACATGTATAAATTTATAGTACATATATATACACTTCACTACATATTTAGACAACTGACTAAAATTTCTCTACCTAAATCACCAGGATCCAGTGTAACAGTAGGGAAATTGCTGGAAAAC
The DNA here is from genome assembly GCA_949317995.1 of Acholoe squamosa. Classification (NCBI taxonomy): domain Eukaryota; kingdom Metazoa; phylum Annelida; class Polychaeta; order Phyllodocida; family Polynoidae; genus Acholoe; species Acholoe squamosa. The sequence goes on from OX439048.1 coordinate 23,918,483, forward strand.
CCCAGGGGATCCCTTATGTGACATCATAAATATAGTTCATCTCCCTTACGATAGGGGGCAGGCTGCAGCAGTTTACGGTGTGCCCCTAAATACCTCCCTAAATCTCCCGTAAATTTGGAAGTAATTAATTGATGGACAAGATGCATATCAGCAAGTAACTGCTGCATTGTTGCATCATGCCAGATAAGATGCCATAGTAAGAGAAAGGAAGAGAAAGAGAGGCCCTTGCTCGCACATTCGTGCGGACGGTAACCAGGCTGCCTAGCACGTCGCCAGGGTTACGTGTCACGTGCACACGGACCGCGCCATACTGTGCCGGGGACAAATTTAACATGCTCCACTATTGCGCTCACCATTCAAAGTCTAAATTCTCCAAATTACTACCACAAATTATATTGCCATTAAGCCAGTATGATCTAATGGTAGAGAGGATGATTCAGTGATTATAGATAAGAGATCAGCCGAGTATTATGGCCGTAGTAGGCATTTAAAACATGTGCAGGGCTCCAGTGTAGGATTTTTATTATGCCAAAAAAGGGGGAGTGCCGAGCACAGGGAACCAGTTTGTCCCCGGCACCCACAGTGCGCACGTCAGAGCGTTGTCGTAGTTACGGGACTTTTCGTCTGAAGCAATGCTTCAGTCTTCTACAAAGTTTCCTGGTATGTGCACAGGGTCCGATCCCCATGGGGAACGGGGTGGTTGGGGAGCAGTCAGGGATGGGGGGGGGGGGACATACATTGACAGCATGGGATGGGGAAATGGGTCGGCATGCCAGCATCCACTGAGATTGAATGTCAGGTAGGGCCAGGACAGGGAGGAGAAATGTCAGCAGGGCTTGACAAATCCCTGAGTCCAGTGCCCAGGACACAAAAATATTTCTCTGGACACAACTTGTTTTTCAAGTTGTGTCCAGTGGGGGTCTAGATAGGGGGGGTACCCATGTCCCTTGTCGATTTTAAGAAAAGCCCATGTCAAATGTCACTAAATTTGTATTTTCCTCTGTCCTTGTCACTAAGCTCCATGTCACATGTCGATTTTAAGAAAAGTCCATGTCCCCTGTCACTATCTTTTTTGACCCATGTCCTTGTCCCTTGAAGCTCCATGTCCTTTGTCGATTTTAAGAAAAGGCCATGTCACACTGTCGATTTAGGGGTCTAGACCCATTCCAGTGGACACAGCTCCTAAGCTAGGCCAGTATCATACATTGACCCAAATGGCTAAGACACAACATTTTCCTGCTGGACACAATTTTGATTTGCCTTTTCTGCCCAGTGGACACACTTCTTTTAAACAGATTTGTCAAGCCCTGGTCAGCGTACATGGGTCCCCTGGACATGGGTCCCCGGGGCATGGGTACTGATGATCCCCTGCAACAAAAGAGCTCATATCACCCCCCCCCAGCAGCATATAAATACCTGTCTAGCTGTTTGGACAAGCAGCTTTTAAAAACCTGTCCAAAAAGAAAAGAAAGGACTTGATGTCCGCGAACCACAGAACTTTTAAGTACTATTAGTAGACGAAAAATCAACCAAACCAAACCAAACACCTTCATCCCAGGTATGTCGAAATGTTTTAAAGATCTTAATTAAGAATTAGTTCAAGATGATTCATGAATTGTGAAGTGAAAATATGACAAACAGACAAACCAGCAAAAACAGAGAATAAAGAAAAATGAAATAAGATAAAAACAACTAAAAGCTAACAAATAAACACAAACATCATTTTATATCCGAGTTAACATGGTCGATTGGAATGATCTGTAGAATAGTACATGTATTAAGATGGAAAGATCCATGAAAGTCCACTAAATATATTAGGGTGGAAAAAGCAGCATTGAAGCCATATGGATTACATTTTCATCTTCATTAACATGTGTCAATAAACATAATTGTAGTTTAAAAAAAACACGTTTGTCCTGTTTGGGAGTTATTCACCAAAACCCATCCAAAATCCCAACTGGCTAGGTATTGACCTATTGAATTCAATGTTAAACCATCCTACAAAAGATGGCTGGTACTGAAGAAAGTAGCATTGCTGTGCCGGTTTTGTTATTTCTTATTTCAATTACACATTATGCAAAGAAAAAATATTTCAAGTTACAAGGAAATCCCTGTAATTAAGCACAGCAATATTCAGAGCTAAGGGGAAATAAGAAATACATATATTGCCACTAAAAGCAAACAAATGATATCTAGATAAAATGAAATATGAAACACACTGCAAAGGTGTGGAAGTATTGACTATTTTCCCAAGAATGCAGATACTTTAGCTGTTTAGAAGTTGAAAATGATTTGGCCAGAGTAGACCCAGGACAACATAATGGTAAGTCTAACTACTCTCCTACTCAACATATCTTGAAATATACCCTTCAGAACTGAACTTACAATATTAGAAAACTTATTTCAGTACTATGGCTTTAATTTCCTTATCTTATAGGACAAGTATTGATATGGAAGTTAACCAATTATTTTAATCCTGTTTAATTAGCTAAGAGGTTAGAGGGTGTATCATTAGAGGGAAATAAGTCTACTAAGTACTCAAGGTTCATCCTTTTATTCATGATATTGAGAGCCGATAATCATATTTGATACAACGGATTTGTGATAATTTTTTCAGAGCATTGTAGCCAAGATGCCTCGTCATCTGCCCCTACAGATCGTTGTAAATCCCAAGATGACCATCTCCATCGTCAGGTACCATGTATGTGCAGGTATCTTTTATACCAAGGCTAACTAAAAGAAGAAAGTAGGTTTCAATCATAAGAAGGTATGGAGGAAGGTGCACTCTGTTTCACGGAGCTTGATTTTCCATAGAAAAACTCTCATGCTATGAGTTCCGCTACATTCAGTCTGTTACGTGCAGCTGTGGGCCATCCTCACTGCGCCTTATGTACTATGTTTAACATTAGTACTGGTTAGTTCATTTATAGAACTATAGGCTATTTCTGTGTTCGATTATGATTTCTTTGACCTTTTTGTACCCTAAATATAAAGTTGCATGTACTTGTTAATTATGTATCTGTTTCTATACAGGACAGCCACAAGGCTCCTTTAACAGATCTCCTACTGAAACTAGCACAGGCAGGTGATGGACTGAGCATGGATGAGTTCAGTAAACCCCCCAATATTGTTGATGGTCTTGGGACAGACACTACCTTCAAGAACTTTAGTTGAGGTAAAGATCCGGAGATTTGTCTTGATATAGTTGCTATGCACTCAATTAATTACACTTTTTAAGCTCTAGGCTACTTTAATATCCCATGTATAAGGCATGGCTTATATGTGAGGATGGACCCCTGGTACACCTTATAGAAGCAGCCTTATAAGGCCACACCAAAAAAATAAATTGGTCTAAGGATCACCCTCTCGACATTTTCGGAAATACAAATTTATTTTTTCTTTGTAAAAAATCTTGTCTATGGTTTTCTACAAGCTTTCTCTTTGTGATGTTTGGCAAAATTTGAAAAAAAAAATCCGCTTGCTCGCACCATTTTTTCAAAACCAAAATCTGTAGACCAACATATTCTTTTGGTGTGGCCTAAGGGAGGGTAATATACAATAGAATTTGTACTAAAAACTTTTCGAAATAAGGCCCACGTGTGCCCTGTAGGTTCCCTCAAGATGGGAATGCATGTAAGGTGTGCCTTATACATAGACATTACAGCACATGATTGAGAGCGCTGTGGCCTATAGCTACAAGTACTATATTTGAAATCCAGTAGAAATGCCCTTGGTTTAGTTTATTCTTAATCATATGTACACCTCTATTATATAGCTTCCTAGCGATTCCTGCATTTCTTTCCTAGGATGGAACCGGCAAAATACTTGGCATCATCATTTTAAGACCAAGTCCCATGTGTCGCAGCACAGACCCCTTCTATCATGCCGGCTACCTTGCATTAGATCCAGAATCAGCCAAGGGTAAAGGACTCAGGAAGGCACTTTTTAATGTGATACAAACGTTTGGCCAGGAATCAAGTTATAAGGGTCTCATAGGACAAAATGCAATTACTTCATCAAGTTTAGTTCCAATGAAAATGAATGGAACTATGTGAGTATTTTCCTTTTGAGATTTAATGCTTTTTGTTATTTGGTTCACTCTGGATAATGTCGATTTTTATCAGAATGTGTAGGCACAGTCTATTATTTTGTAATTGCAACCACAGTTGAGAATACACAGACTGCTTCTGAACGATAAAGTGTGTTGCCCCACCCCCTTCTTTTCATTCTCTTGAAGGAATTTATTTTGTCTAATGTACAGTACTCCCTCTTAATGGCCACCCCTCCAGTGCAGCCACCCTGACATCACAGTCATTTCTGAAGAGACTAACCAATTTTCCCTGTTATTTTGATATTAATAACTCTCTCAAATGCGGCAACCCCTCTATTACGGCATGCGGCCACTAGCCTGTTCCATTGCACTCACATGGCAGGTTGATAAAACATGAAATCGGACAGTCCAACTACCCTTGAGTTGACCATTGCCATTGTAGCATTAAATGGCACTAAATGGCACTGACTAACTGGTGATAGATGGTCGATTTATGGCAGTTTACCCAGCCTGTGCTGTCTATTACCTGCACACAATGCTCCCTACACTAAAGTAGGTCCTTAGCTGTATGTTTAGCACTAGCTGAAAAAGCTGTCATACTGCTTCTCTGGCCCGGTGCTGCCTTGGCCTACCACTCCCTTGGCCCAATGGTCACGTCTCAGCAGTGTCAGACCCCCCCCCCCCTCCCTGCTTAGTCCCCCTGCTTGTGAAAGACCTGTTGATGGTATTTACACTGGTAGAGGCGTCCTTAGTGTTTCTGACCAATGCCCCCATAATTAGGGTGAATGTGAACGACATGTTGATGGTATTTACACTGGTAGAGGTGTCCTTACTGTTGTGACCAATGCACCCATAATTAGGGTGAATGTGAACGACCTGTTGATGGTATTTACACTGGTAGAGGTGTCCTTACTGTTGTGACCAATGCACCCATATATAGGGTCGTCATGATGCATGAATATAGCCCTGGCGAGTAATGTCCGTTCAGCATTTATGCAATATAAGAACCTCGCTTGCATGTTAGGTTTAATATTAGACTTGTTAACTAGCTTTCCATGTTTAATATGAATTATTTCTAAGAGCCATGACATTAAGCCATAGGGGTATCTATATTGGGACCTTTCTTGCATGTTATCATTCTTACAGCGACCGCCGTGGGAGCTAGAGATCCAGTGATACACATTTAACCCTTTAGAGATGGCATGATGCACTGATACACACTTAACCCTTTAGAGATGGCACGATGCACTGATACACACTTAACCCTTAAGAGATGGCACGATGCATTGGTACACACCTAACCCTTTAGAGATGGCATGATGCATTGATACATTAACCCTTTAGAGATGACACGGTGCACTGATACACACTTAACCCTTAAGAGATGGCATGATGCATTGATACACACTAAACCCTTTAGAGATTGCATGATGCACTGATACAAACTTAACCCTTAAGAGATGGCATGATGCATTGATACACACTTAACCCTTTAGAAATGGTGTGATGCACTGATACACACTTAACCCTTTAGAGATGGCATGATGCACTGATACACACTTAACCCTTTAGAGATGGCATGATGCATTGATCAGACTTAACCCTTTAGAGATGGCATGATGCATTGATACATACTTAATCCTTTAGGGATGGCATGTGATATAACCAAAATCTATAGTCCTTCCCTGACCAGTTGTCTCCTGTCCACTTCATGATTGCAAACTACAGTCTATCCCTGACTAGTTGTCACCTGAATGTGACATGACTACAAACTATAGTCTATCCATGAGCAGTTGTCATTGTTATAGAATTGAAGCCTGTTCCTTAGGACTGAGTCCTTCACCTGTGACATTTTTTTTTTCTGTCTGAAAGAACAGTTTTCCTCCCCTATAACAACTGATTTCCACTGGCCTATCCCTAACTTGCACCTACCCTGTTGGGAGTGAGTGAGTAATAGATGTTTAACGCCATTTCGACAGCTGAAGTCATATTTATGGCGAGAACTACATTACACAATTTCACAGAGGAATGTGTCAGTGCCCGCGCATATGTGCACCACATACATCCCGAGGGGTAGGAAAGAGAGGATATAGACCCTTTTAAGTGGGCTAGGGAAGCCCTACCCTGTTGGGGCTATCCATAGCTGCATGTAACAGACTCTGACGACAGGCGGCTGCAATACAGGGAGTTGACTGTATATAAATAAACTGTCATATCTATCTGTGTGACACGTCAGTTAACTCCATGCTGTGGTAGACACGCGAAAGTCGTCAATAGCTCTCTTGTACAATGTTCGAAGATAGTTTGTGACACCGCCCCTCCATTTTAAAAATGTTATCTTATATATTTAATCAGGCACACTGGTATAATTCCCAATAGTCAGAACCAAAGCCGCTTAGGATGGATGGATGATGTCCTCCTTTTTCAACCCTATGAGGAATTTCCAAAACAGGTAATACCTACAAACCAGCTTTAAAAATAAATCTGATATTTGCATACCCATAAAATAGAACATTGTCTACTGTAACTTGCTTGTGATGTATGATTGAAAATATGTCATCGTGGATCATTTTAATTTTTTCATTGTGCATTACTCTAAGGAATTTCTGTTGATTACAGATGGATAACCCCCCAGAGTTACCACCTTTTCTATTAGACCAACCAACACTGTCTTCATTGAGGACAGGAGATGTGATTTCAAATACCAGATACTCACTCCCACAGCTGTCAGTTCAATCTATGAATATGTCTGAGGACTTTGAGGTCAGCGTTCCCACAGATTCAGAAATAGTGGACATGGAAGCCATGTTCTGAGATGCAGCTGAGAATGGGGCCGGCTTTGCACTGGATGAATTCACCAGTAATGATGTTTTAAACTGCAGATGTCGGTGGGAGCGGAATAACATCATTGTCAAATCAGGTGCTGGTAAAGTAATTGCTGCAGTCGTATTTGGACAAACTTCTCTCTGCCGTTCTCCCAACTCAAACCAATATGGTGGTTACCTTGTGGTCCACAAAGATTTCCGGAAGCAAGGCCTTGGTGCTAGCCTACTTGAGTATTGTGTAAAGATGGGAGAGGACCTTGGAATCAAAGCGATTCTTGGTGATGTTTTTTTTTTTTAAAGTGTTTTATTGGGTCTAATAACACAATACATCAAAAGAATGTAAGGTATTAAACCTACCCTGGGCGTATTGCGTGTTTTTGGGAACACCAAAGACATGTTGTCACTGAGGGCAGGGTTTAAGGTTCAGGGACATATTCCATATTGTGGACACCTACAGGATAATGCATATATTTACAGTGTTGTAGTATACAAACAAATTAAGCAACAGCCTTCACCCACGAGCTAAATTGTAAATCTTCAGAGTAAGGGCTGCCCTGAGAGTACAGTTGCATACAAACCATTGAAAAAAAAAGTAAAATCTGAATTTGTGGGAAAAAATGGGTTTTGCCATTTCACACCCTGAGGCTTTCTTATCAACAGCGTTTTGTAACATGAGAAGCAATGATTCACTGTGATTAATAATTCCTATCAGAGGAGGGAACATGTGTTTATTAGAGGGAAGCTGATACTGCACTGTTCTCTTAGATTGCATCATCAAATGTGAATAAAATTTGAAATGTTAGTGCAGAAAGTCAGTTTTCTATAAGACTCACATAATATGAACTTTGAGTTGAGACTTATTCTGATATTAACATTAGCAACAACATAGGTCTATACTTGTGTTTTTAGACAATTTTGCAGCTAGATGTGTGAAAAATAAAACAAACAAAATGGCAGAGAACATCGAAGTCACTTTTTTGTACTTGCTTTCAGCCAAGTTGGCATTCTACACTGCACACGTACAAGAATCCAATTTAATCTGTATTTGTGAACGATTCTATGTGAAATATATTTTATCTTGTATATTATGTTCTTGTACCCCTATGGTATTACACTTAGCCCCATAAATGTGATTATGTGTGATAGTGATTCAATGACTGAAACATGTCATGATAAATCAATGTGCCATTATTCCAAAAGTACCGTAGGTTGCCCAAAGTAAATGAGTTTTCAGAGTGCCAATAGTGAACATGCAGTGCATCTATATATGTTAGTCATTAACAGTGTCCATCAACCAGCTGACTTTCACATCTTGTATTGCCATGTTTTATACCTCTAGCTGTGTTCACTCATTATGTGATGTGCAGATTTTTCTGAGAAACACTAGATTGCAATGTAACCAGAACCAAGGATGAATACAAAATGTATTATACTTAAAACTGTGCATTCTCACAGAACAGTTACATGTGTGAGAAACAGCTGTGAATTATCAAATAAAGAATTATGTATTTTCAGAAAATTGAACTGTATTTGAGTTTGTTTTAGACACTTTGACAGGGGACGGTATATGGTTATTAAAAGGTTTATTGTTATGGAGGGCCTTGCCATGCTTTACAGCTGTGGCTATACAGAATGACCTCCATTCTTTACATTGGGTTTTGGCAAAAAAATTAAGACAAAGTTGGTGCTCAATGGTGGAGATATGAAGGTAAATGCTGGAAATCTGAGAATAGTGTGAGAAAGCTAAACATTTTTTGTACCTACAATTTGCAGGGATTGTCAAAATTTGATATGGAAGGTTTAGAAAAAGAGATGTTTGTAAGAGTTGTCCATTTTCTCTATACATTTCTATAGTAAATCAACTTTTTTGCTACTGTAGTCTGGAAGTTGCTTTTAAGTCAAATGTTAGCAGTCTTTATCAGGAGAATGTGTAAGAAATTTCATGTTTTTAATAGGCAGTTTATGAGATATCTACGTTTTTATATTTTGAATTTAGCCTCATCAAATACATGTGTGTTTCAGGGAGTAGTGGCTCTGGTTTAAATTTATGGGTGCATTTAGATATCAAAGAAGTACAGGAATCTATTGCATACATTTTTATCCTTTCCTTATGATATTTTTATCCAACATAGATGTAGAGGTGATAAGTATATGGATAAGAACAAGTGAGATATTTTTGTTAAAAGTGGACATGAGCTGAAACATGGCTAGTTTGGTTGGCCTTGAAGACCATGAAAAGCTATGACTGATGTATGATAGGTTTAGTCAGCTATAATTACCTACTTATTAGAACACACAAATTAAGGCAGTTGGATGTGAAGGCATGGGGAGGGTGGGTAGGTGGTGACGCCACCAGACAATCACCAGTGGGTAAGGGAGGCCTAGGGGATGATATGTAGGCACCCCACTGGGTGTAGGAGGTGGGGGATGCTCAGCTAGGCCTCAAGAGTCCTTGGTGGATGAGGGGGGGGGGGGGGCTACTTGGTCATGCCTCAATAGTCCTGGGTGGGCAGGGGTAGGGTCAGTGGCTTGGTAGGTGCTCACAGAGTCTTTCAGAGTTGTGCTAGTGGGAGGGGGGGAGACAATCAAGCAGGTACACATGTCCTTACTGACATGGGTAGGGGGGGAGGGTGTAGATGTCCCGGAAAGGGATCATTTATAGGGTTGTACTTATATACCTTTACTTTGCCACAGCTGTACTAAGGGTTGGGGAAAGGGGGGACACTCAGTCACACCTCAGTATTCTTGGGTGGGTGTGAGGCCGTCAGAGTAGCAGTGGTTGGTATGGGTGGGAGGGGGAAGAGCCATAGATCAACACCACCAGCACCACCCTTATGCTTGCATTCTATCATCTAACTTTTAAAATCTTAGTCAAAAGTGAATTCTGAGAGTTGGATGTTATTTCTTGTCAAAATTATTGGTCACATTATGTGAAAACTCCTAAAACCTTGAAGTTGGTATATTACAGGTTGAAATCTGGCAATAATCAACAGTACCATAAATCCTTGTGTGTAGCACTATAAAGTTCTGTTGCTCTAAAGTTCTATATCATAGCTCTATACGGAATTAGCAGGATTAATTATTAGCCAATGAGATGATCCCAGCTATTCACTGCGGACCTCTCGGGGGCCAACTGGTACCCATCTGATAGCTCTTATCAGTAGAACTAGCTGATAACAAGCTCCAGCAATGGCCGCGCCCATGCAACAACCTGCTAACTCGGAATAGATAAAACTCGGCCACGGCCCCCATACTGGTAACTGGTTACCAATTAGACTACTTTCATTGAAAATTGCTGTCTAGTTTAAAAGCACCCCAAGTCAGAGAGAAACCTTGAGTCTGACATCCATAGGATTGAATAGGGCTTACAGTCACACAATTGATGCCCTTGTTAAGAATATTGAACGTTATTACCTCACCTGTTTAGCCCTAATTTTTTCGAAGGTGCAACCTGAAATATATTTTCCTTATGATATTGACATACCTGCAGTTCTTCTTTAGATCCACACCATATAAATTTTATGATCTGTACAGACTTCTTGAGATGTGATATTATTACATATAGGTAAGGTGTCTTAGTAAAATCTTGAACTCATGGTATTTGCCCTCCATTTCTGGTATTTTATTATCTCAAATTGTCTTCAAACAAACTTCCCTGATTTACAAAGGCTCAGTTCCTTTTTCTCATCTGCTGTTTAGAGATAAGCTATTGGCCTGATATTGGACAGTAAGTTGACAGACAACCTAACAGCTGAACTAATTTGGCATTGTCAACCTCTCTAACAGCTTCAAAATACATTGATCAGTCTGTCCACTATCCCCTTAAGGAGCACACTATACATCACTCTGGTCTCTTGGGGACAGAGATGCCACTTTTCCTAACTTTTTAGGAATTCCGAATTTTTGGAATTCTTTCCTCTAGGCATTTCCTATTGGGAATACAGGAAATTAGGATGATTTCCGAATTTCCATTGATCAGTGAGTGGCATCCCTGTGGGGAGGCCAGGCATGCCTGCCATGTCTCACTGGTCGTCAGTGGCCACTGACTTTGAATTAGTTGTTGGCAACCACAGACTTCATTCTATGCATACCAGATCACCCATCCAGACTAATCAATTTTCATAATTTCAAATAGTTTATGGTATGGTCCATGAGGACTTACCCAGGCTCCCAATGCTTCCTCTCATCCTAAACAGGAATTTGATGATATAGTTTTAGACAAGGACGACACAGGGAGCCCTAACAGGTTGCTCTCAGACCACGCCAAGAAAGCACAGAAACGTTTGGTAGCAAAGTCCATATAATTATTTGACATTTTTAACGATTTTCAGAAGAACCCATCAAACATTGCTGGTTCTAATATAATCCTTTATGGAACTATATGTCCCTGTATCGGAAATGCTAGGCCCCCACTAAACAGATTTGCTTTTTAGGCCTCTTGTTAGATAAAATGTTACCAAGGAAAACCAGTGACCATCATTTATAGACAGTTTTATTGTTTCTGAGAGGTGTACATTTAAAATGGTTGTACCATATTTCAGCTCATTTTTTACATTATATGTGTCTCAGGATGTCATTCTCAATATGAGTTATAAAATAGTAGCTCCTCAATAATGCTACTGATAAATGTTCACAATAAAATCATATCAACCATGGGAACACATCATTTTTGGGAAGGGCGAACAGTGGTTATTGTCTTTTTACAAATTATACAAGTTGGTCTCTTCATACAACAGAGGATATAGAACCTTCATTCTCTTGCAGAACCAACTGTTATCATATTTGGTATGATGGTGTATGAATTGTACAGATGAACACATGGAGATAATTTGAGATTGCGATGATTTAGACTCTACTGCATGGAAATTTCCCCCCGTTAACAAGTCAGGTATTTCATGTAAGGCCCTCCTTCCTTCATACATTGAATTGCTGCATTTTGACCACACACTGGGTTTGATTATGGCATAATGTTAGGAAGTGACTGCAATAAGGGTTTACTGCCTCTCACTGCTGGGAAGTGATGCATCTTATTTTAACTGCACCAAATGGCTGACCAGTATTTATGCTGTTGATTTGACTGGCGCCACGCACCATGTTTTGCAGAATTCCCAAGTGTTTCTCTGTGAATGTCTATATATGCCTTTCCAAATAGATTAGAATAACTTCAGACTTTTCAGTGATTATCTCTCTGCACCCTACTACAATGAAATTATCACACAACGGTACCCTAGCTTCGACCATAAAATGGCTGCACACAAGGTTTTGGCTGCATTTACAGGGATTCAGACCGTCCTGTCTGTTATAGTAAATGAGCTGAGACACAATATGACTAAATATTCCTGGTAGACAGGTGCAGTCAAAACCCAGTGAGTGAATACTTATCGGCAGAGAGAAAAGCTCAAAGGCCACTGTGTGGTCACTTTACACCAGCCAGCTGAGTCAGAAACCTAGTTCATGCGGTCATGGTCACTTCCAGCAATTAACCACTGTGGGGTCCAAATCTAGTTTGCAGTCAATTTCAGTGTAACAGGGTGTAACTATTGCCTCCATTTTGGGAGATTGAGAGCCAAATACCTTTCTTCATGCAGCATTTATACCTTTGTTTGTATTTTGTACTTGGCAAATGCATCATATGATGATGATAATTCATGTATACACTCTTTGTACATCGCTATTAGTAGCTGCCCCCCCATCCTAAGCAATAGTCCTATGACCCATGTGTCAAATAGAAATAATATTTATGCTCAAGATTCGCCCCCACAGTCATTGGACCAGCCAAAAATATTAACGGTTAACAATTCTGGTGACACATTTTCATTTTGAAATACAAATGACTGAAAGCCATTGGATATCATTGTAAAAGTTAATGTCCAGCTTAGACGGGTTCCATTTTTGGGTTCTTAATACCCATCACCACCCACTGGCTCATACATTGCTGTGATGTAAGACATAATTTCAGAGATACTGGCATAATTTGTAATCTAAACCAAGTTGAGGGATCTCTGAATTAGATGATATAATGATCAGCATGTGTCAGCATCTTTTTTAATTGATCGAAGATGTACTGCTAAATAGCCGATTGGACCCAGTCGTTCTCACAGAGTGGCACTTTGCGGCTGCTTCCTGTCATCAAGGTCCTTCTGAAGGTCATGAAGGATGCTCTCCTGAAGACTGTCTCATCTATTGCCATAGTCCCGGCACAACACTGTTTACAGAATAGGGCCATGAAATTTCGCCGGAATATCTTGTTGAATGTGCAGTATAAGACAAAGTTCAAGGCAGAATTGACTGTTAGAAGAAGGTCAGTGATTTCCCGCACACCACGGACAAGGAAGTTTGCCTCGTAATAACCAAATCCAAAGAACGTTGACATGACAGCATCTGGCGTTACACATATGAGAAACAGTACAATCACAGATATCAACATCACAGTGATACGGTGCCGAGCAGACATCTTTCGCTTGTGTGCCCTTGACCTTCTCAAGGACTGTACTATGAAATAATTGAAGGTCATGAGAATACAGAGAGGTATGACTGACCGCAGAAGATTTGTCAGCCATGTGAAGGTATTCTTAAAGTCTGCATCATTCCACAGCTCTGTGACCTCAACATCCAGTTCGGTCACATTATTGCCTGTGTTAAACCTCCACACTGTCCGGTATCGGAGACCAAATGGAATGGTTAAGATACTCATAGATAAGAACACAGCTACACTTGTTAACTTTGCCCTGGACATATTACACATATCCCTTGCTCTAGCAGCATGACACACCATGACGTAGCGCTCTGCAGCAACTGACACAGTCAGCCATGCAGTGACACAGACTGACATGTTGAACAGGTAGTGTGCATAAGGATACAGATACCCATATGCCTTTTTACCTGATGGTGGATCAATCTCCAATAGCAAAATCACCAAGAAATAAAAACTGTCATTGATCAATTTGATCGAATCTGAAACGGCCAATGCTGTTAGGTACACATTAGTGGAGGTTGCCATTTTCCGCTGACTCATCACAATGATACTGAGCATGTTCCCGGCGAGCCCCAGGAAGCAGAGTATTGGGTAGCAGATGAGACCGGTGACAAAGCGGGCTTGGAGGTAGAACTCCTTGTAGTGAGGAGGTTCTGTAGAGGGATGGGTGACCAGATCATTAACTGTTGTGAAGACAAGCCATGATGCTGTGCCCGCATCATCCAGCGCTGAGTCGTTCCCCACTCTCATCATGTCTGCATCTCAATCACACCTGTAAGAAAGGAAATAGAGGCAGGTTAGATAGTGTAGGTCTCTATATTTTTGCAATTGAATTAGGAGGACCCTGCAGTAATTTGGCTTGGAGAGAGAAAATCTATACATGGAAAGATATGTATTTCTCTGTAAGACATTCGATAACACAGAGATGATGGCCAGGCAAACAGTACTGGTTCTAGCAGACATGATTGACTGAATTAATGCTGATCCATACTCTGACAAGAAATTAAGAGATGGGGTTATATTGCAATGTATTTAATCATCTTCCCATGTCTATAACCATCCAAGATGAATACATTGGCCTTATGGTTAGGCACTGTTGGGGGGCTTTGAAAAAGTAGTGACCACTGTGAAATTATTAGCTGCAGAATAGGTCAAAATAAGGCCACACCAAAAAATGTGTTCGCTCACCTCACTTTCCCACCAAGGAATCCATTGGACGCCAAAAGATTCTTTAAAAAATCGCTTGCACCATTTTTTCTAAACCAAAATCTGTAGACCAACTTATTTTTTTGGTGTGGCCTAAGGGTAGGTACGCATGCAGGCCAATAGAAAAAAACTGGATTGGTCAAACCTAAATTTTTTTTCATCTCAGATTAAGGAAAAAACATGTTTCTAAAGATTTCTGTTCATTTTGAATGGTTTGAATCATAGTAGATGGGTTTTATCTGCGATTGAGCTGTAATAAATTATAGTGAGAAATGTTTTGGTGGTCCGAGACATAACACTGGCAAAGGCCCTTTCAGTTGCCATGACCACCACTAGTGGTTCCTCCTAGTGGAATCAACCGGTCACCAAGCTATGTCCCCTACCAGGTTTATGGCCTTAAATAAGAGGTTGAGACCAGAGAGGGCCCCTGTGGTGCTCTTTGGGCTACCAATGGGGACAGTGAAGCCTTTGTATAACAGGGGGAGGGTAGGCATGCCGTAGGAGCATTGGGAAGGGAGGGGCCCACAGGAATAGCTTGTTGGTTGATGTTTGAGAAATTTCAGAGGTTAGCCAGGTCCCTGCAGGGAAAACCACGGACAGGACAAGGAGCCCTTGTAAAAGTTGAATGGCAAGGGTCAATTAGCTTGCCTCTGACGAAATAATATGAAACATGGATGAAGTTACTGAGGCTACAACATATATATCTCTCTACTACATATACACCACTAATTCTAGCTGTTCTTTTGCCGTTAAAGGCAGTAGTGGTTGAGTTCATGTTATGCTGCTCTAGAGAATTTACTGGATTGTTTATTAAACAATTACACCGTATGGTATTAACAATGTTAACTAATTACCCTTTTCCCAATTTATAAAGATAAAGCAAGAAAACAAATCATGTTATCGTTTTGATTGGTTCATCTTACAAGACTGTAGAGAGTGGGGGAGAGAGAAAAAAGGTGTTTGTAGGAACTCTTTCTTTCGCCATACTCTTGTTTGTTCAAGCAAATCAACTTTTTCTTCTACTGTAATGTAAGAGGTCAATTGACTTCTCTGTGACGAAACAATGTGAAACATGGACGAAGTTACTGAGGTTACAGCAGATTCAACCTTCTCATGACTTAACGCCATGAATGTCTGCACCGATGAATGGTCAAGGTGCCATAACGCACCTTGACCATTCATCGTCATGATGACTCGCTAGACCTAAATTACCCATCTTGAGGGCCCTATGCGCTTGGTACTGCTCCGAAGGGTTGGCACAATCTGGCCCCAGCTCGACCACTAGCGTGAGTCGTCTCTGGCACCTAGCGGTTGTGGGTAAAACAAGTTTTTCCTGGTTGTTGCTGTAGTGCTTATTTGTAGGCAGGCACCTCACGTAGTAATCTTCCCCAGAAAATGGTGACCATCATCCCCATACACGAGAGAGGTATTCCCTAGAATCCCGACTGGGCGAGACAGGGTTGGCATGTACTAATGTGATGATGAAGAGTAGGCTTGCCAGTACTGTATATATGCACCATGCTGGCAAACAAATATAATATATCAGGTGGCCCCTAAAGGGTTGAAGCTAAAACTGGATACATCAGGTGGCCCCTAAAGGGTTGAAGCTAAAACTGGATACATCAGGTGGCCCCTAAAGGGTTGAAGCTAAAACTGGATACATCAGGTGGCCCCTAAAGGGTTAAAGCTAAAACTGGATACATCACGTGGCCCCTAAAGGGTTGAAGCTAAAACTGGATACATCAGGTGGCCCCTAAAGGGTTGAAGCTAAAACTGGATACATCAGGTGGCCCCTAAAGGGTTGAAGCTACGCATTCCACTTCTATCAACTCCTTTTTTGAACAGACGCACTCCTTTGAAGTATCCGGTGGGTTATGAAAGACCCCAGGACAAAGGTCACACAGGTAGACCTACATCTACAGGTTTCCATCCTACAGTTACTTGTACACTTATCTAACCTCATAGATACCGATCTTATTCACATAAGTCGATCTCCTTTCAAGTCGTGATTCACGGAAATAGGTTGGCCTGATAGTTCTCCTTACAGGTAATATGCTCTGAAGGTTCATTACAGAGCGGTAGCCATATGGAAACTAGTTCTTCAGACATCAGAGTAATAGAATCTTTCACTACAGGTAGCTGTTAGGTCTTGCTGGTACTGAGTGATTTTCTTCCCAGGATTCCCCAATTCTAGCTGGTTTTGTATGATATATAAGGCCACACTATTTGACGAGCATATAAAGGTTGTAATGATGTATCTAATACTACAACATGGCATTGGTCGTATTGGACATTTGAAAACAGAAAGGGTTGCTTCCCCATTTTGTAGAATTCTTTGGAGCGCTCTAGGGCATAATCTTAAATTCCTTCCGTCTGACATCTGGGATATTTACCAATTCAAGGATAATAGAAGGGCCATTTTCCAATTGGTATAAATGATAATACAAAAGGACGAAGCTCCTAAACCAGTCAGCACTAACCCTTCCATAGGTTCTCACACAACCCTAAGATGTATCAGCAATAAGTTGCATAAGCATGGGCGATGCCACTTTAATTACCTAGTTGAGAGGTATAGGGCATGCTGAAGTTAATAGTTCGCGGAAAGGCCCAGAAACCATTACCATATTTGGTAATCATTGTTAGGCCATCCAGGTGCAATGTAAAGGGTCAGGGATGCCTGTGAGATAAACCCACAGCTAAACCCAGATTCCTGTAGCTGGTATTAGCCCAAGTTATACCACGATTTGTGGGTTACACAGTGCTTTTTGGTATCTATTCCCATCCACATATCTGTCGATATTGCACACCCTATAGGCTGTAACATCAATTTTGGAAGGCGTGCGGTTATCCATGGAAGGCGTGCAGTTATCCATGGAAGGCGTGCGGTTATCCAGGATAACCGCACACCTCTCATGTCCTCCCATGTCATATGTTACATGTTAAAACCCATGATAGACTTGACCAAGGCAGGGTTCGAATCTGCAGCCTAGGATCCCTAGTCCAACCCCCTATGCAGTGCGCCACAGGGACTGACGAGAAATCCACGGTTCGAACTACGTCTGGATATGATACAAAGCCGTGTGCGCTGTCGCTGCCCGCTGCCGGGCGACGAGGTGTATTATACACAAACATAACCGCGAGAAGCATCTTTTTTCGCCGTGTGAGCTGTCGCTGTCCGCTGCCGGGTGAGGAGGTGTATTATACACAAACATAACCGGGAGATGCTTCTTTTACGCCGTGTGCGCTGTCACTGTCCGCTGCCGGGCGCAGAAGGAGGAGATGCGGTGGTCTAGCGGTTAGCACGTTGCGCTCAGCTGTCAGAGGTACACGGCTCGAGTCCCGGTCTGGGCGCATCTTTTTTAACCGTGTGCGCTGTCGCTGTCCGCTGCTGGACGAGGTGTATTGTACACAAACATAACCGCCAGAAGCATCTTTTTTTCGCCGTGTGCCCTGTTGCTGTCCGCTGTCGGGCGAGGAGGTGTATTACACACAAACATAACAGCGAGACGCAGTCAAAGCAAGCCTAGCCGAGACCGGGGCTGTCGCTGTCCGCTGCCGGGTGCCGAGGTGTATGTACCGGTGTACACACAATGGCTTGCATCGAGTCCCGGGGAGGGGAATTAATTTTTGTTTTCAAATTGAATTTATTGGTATTCTATTGATTATTTATTGGTTTTGTGGTATAAAATAAGTAGACAATGGATAACTCATGACTCGTGTGTGTTAGCAAAGGCTAATAACACACACTCGTCATGAGTTATCCATTGGTTACTTGTTCACTATAACTGTGATAAGGAAATGCAGCAATTTGTACACTGTAAAAAAAGTCTTTGGTAACAATGAAATTCTTGTCCCAAAGTTGCCAGAGATCCATCATTATTTCACAGAGATTCCTTGTACCACCATACTGCAACCTGGGGCTTCTTGTAAATACTACACTGACTCCCTGCTATAATTATAATTACTGTGGTTCACTCTTCAGCTTCACAAGGATCGGGCTTCCCTAGCCCACTTAAAAGGGTCTATTTCTCCTCTTTCCTATCCGCACGGGTGTGTGTGGTGCACATATGCGCGGGCACTGACACATTCCTCTGTGAAATTGCTGTCGAAATGGTGTAAAACAACCATTACTCACTCACCCTGGTAGATTCAACAGTTTATATTTACAGTGTACATTTAGTTTAATAGGGGTCATTACATATTTTCTGGTATAGCATTACGTTGTCTTAGAACTCTCAAATAAATCAAGTGTTAGTCAGGAAGACCAAGAACCTAATCACAAAGAAAAAGAAGATCTGAATGAAAATTGAATCTGTTACAGTACATTCACATTGAAGGTTAACCTTTTACAGATCTTCCAATGGAGGAACAAGTTTATGGTACAGCCACTATTAAAGAGCAATTTTATTAGCAGCAAGCTATGAGTCTATCTGTTCAGTTTCCTCGACATCAAGACTTTTTACCAAAGGTTTTCAATTATTCAAGTGAGAACAGTAATTAGAATGAAGAAATTGAGACAGTCTCGTTGCTCATCTGGTTATTAATCATTTGATTTCTTAGTGAACATTTTTACCTTTACTTTGATCATTAACCCATCAACAAAAGGAGATCTTGTTAGCATACTTATGAAGATAGTCAATGTGAATTGGCCCAGATGTGTCAGAAGGACTACATGGGAAAGTTTCAAGTACCGGGCTCGCTGCGTCAGAAGTGGGTCCAATTTCAATTTGTAACATTTTAAGCGACCAATCAATTTTTAAGGCATGTCACAACCTCCCCTAATAATAGGAATGAAAGTCTTGAATAGGCTACATGTCGCAATTTATTGGTCATTGCACCCCGCTAGACAGTAATTTAAGGTCGGTCTTCAAGTTAAAAATCATTTCACACATAAAGCAAATTTCTGTCATACAAGGATTACCAAAAGTGTCTTAACATACCATGCAAGGATCAATGAAAAAAAAAAAGGATTTTCTGCAAAATATGCCTTCCTAGTTGTATTGTTAGACATACATATATAGCAGCTGTGCAAAATGGGACAGGGTATTTTGAATGGGATGTAGACTGATGTTACTTAAAACACCCTAATATGTCTGAGGGTTTATACCATCTGAGGACCGATTCACTATATCAAACCCTTGACCCATGGCCCTTTCTCTATCTGCAGTGAGTCTGTGTCCGTTTTTACTGCCTAAAAGGTCAGCTTGGAAAACACTCAACAGTATCAACATTCTCCAGTACCCCTCTTTGCTGCTCTCTGCTCAACATGCCTCTAATGCATCTGCACAATAATACCCATTAAGATATTTACTTAATTACACTGCAAAAAGGTGTTTAAAGATACACACCAATTTTCTCAACACCAACATTTAAACATCTAAACACTTGAAGTGTTTAGGTGTTTAGATTTTAAACACTTATTCTCAAACACCTAAACACTGAAGTGTTTAAGTGTTTAGCATTTAAACACTTGGTTAAACACTTCCTAGTTAAACGCGTTTAAAATTGAACGTGTTTAACACTTAAGAAGCATTGAGAAAAGTGGGACAAATAAGTGTTTAACCAAGTGTTTAACTTCTAAACACTGGTGTTTAATCCCTAAACACTGTTTTTACAGTGTATGGAAAATGACACGCTAGCAGGCTCGCCTGACGAGCAACGTTTTGTTCAAGGTATCACATATTGTCCATAATAAAACATATCATTCTTCAGTTTTAACATCACAAGTTTTTAGGTGTTGCCATTCAAAGGTACTGGTAAAATTATACAGGAAAAATAGGTAGGAATATCTTCCCTGTCTCAGGTTAACAGCCAATACAGCTTTTTTTGTGGTGAGACGCAGCAGTGGCAAAACGAGAGCAGCAACGCTATGCTGGTAGACTGCATTAGAAGGCCCTGGTGGCTTTCTTGCAACGAATTTTAACTTTACGTTGAAGGTAAGCTCAAAATAGTGGGAGGGGATCACTTACTTATGCACCAAAACGAGGATGGGGTTACAATGGGTAAATATGCTCTTCCACAAATCCAGTTTCAAAGAGGATAGAGGAGTTTGTGTGCCTGTTTCAGACCATATAGTTTAGGCTGAAATTAGAGGGCGTAAGCTTCCCCTTACGGCCCCCTCTTTTTCCAAATCCTTGATTCAATTCTACTCCAAATGCAATTGGATCAATGATTGTAGGTTCTTAGCTATTCCTTTGAATGTTGTTAGGTGTATCCTGGGTTATACGACGGTTATCACTTCAGAATGATTTTGGGTGCCCAAACTTGATAATCTGAATGCTTTTATCACGTGATAAATGAGTTGAAACTTGAACATTGGCAGTGTTCTTTTTCCAGGGGCGTAGGAAAAGGGGGAGGCAGGGGGGCCCAGGCCCCCCAATCATGAAGGAGGTGGGGCCTGAGTATGTCTCCCCCCCCAATTCGCCAAGAACTCATAATCAAAATGGAAAAGAAATTAAACTTGGGCATCTCAAATTAGATTGATATGGTAATGGGATAGAGAAAATGGGGGTCTGAGCCTAAAAATTACATTTCTATACAAATTCTATGTGAATGTATAGACGTCATTGTGCATCAACCAACATTTCTAGATGGTCGTGATGGGGCCCTTGTTGGCCCCCCCCAATGAAAATTTGCTTCCTACGCCTCTGTTTTCTATACTATCCTTATATGTGACAGCATTTCAGGTATACCTATAAAGCTTTGACAGTGGTAGGTACCAAAAACGTTCAGCATGGGTGGGAATAGAACCAGCAATCTTCTGGTCCAAAGTGCTACACTCTATTCATGAGGCCATGGGGCCGGATGACGATGTTGGGTTAAAGGAGTCTTATATCTGGGACCCTATGGATATCATAGATAAATATTTGTATGTCAGCGAATGCAGGGGGCATTCTGATGCATAAGCAGCATATATATATATAATGCATCCTCAAGATACAGGTCGTGGTATAAATGCAATGTGTGATGATTATGGCTTATTGAATTAAGGGCCTAGATAAAAGCCCTCAGCTTTGTCTCTTGCTTTCATCTGGTGCATCCATTATCATCATTACACGATTTCTTTAACTCAGGGTGCTTTTCTTGGATTTTCCCATTCTTATATCTGTGGATATTGTATGGACCATGTGAGCAAATCTGACATGGATAACAGGCACTGTTTGGGTGGATTGTACTTGTATAAATAGAGGTATACACCTAGTCAGACAGCTTGCTTTATTCAACGATTTCTGGGATTCTCAGTGCTTTTCCTGGATATTCCCATACAC
The DNA here is from genome assembly GCA_949317995.1 of Acholoe squamosa. Lineage (NCBI taxonomy): Eukaryota > Metazoa > Annelida > Polychaeta > Phyllodocida > Polynoidae > Acholoe > Acholoe squamosa. The sequence continues at coordinate 23,940,308 of OX439048.1, forward strand.
GTACCTGTCGATATTGCACACCATGAAGGCTGTAGCATCAATTTTGTAAGGCGTGCGGTTATCCAAGGATAACAGGCACCCCGTGTGGTTATCCATGGATAACCTGCACACCTTACATGTCCTTACATGTCATATGTTACATGTTAAAACCCATGAAATTTTCATGGCTAGGGTAGGGATAGAACCAGCAGTCTTAAATCCAAGTCCAACTCCCTATGCAGTGCGCCACAGGGACTGATGAGAGGTGGTTGGCTAGATATGATACAAAGCCCGGGGAGGTGACGACTGCGGGCTGTCTGCTACCATAACTGCATGACGCATTCAAACATAGCCAAGCGGAGACGGCCGCTGAAGGAGGAGACGCGGTGGTCTAGTGGTTAGCGCATTGCGCTCAGCCATCAGAGGTAGGCGGGTCGAGTCCCGGTCCGGGCGCATCTTTTTTTCTACGTGTGCCCGCTGCCATAACCACAAGAGGCATTCAAACAAAGCCAAGCCTAGCTGGGCGCCGAGGTGTGTGTACCGATCGTGTACATACATAACCACCAGACGCATTTAAAGCAAGCCAAGCCGAGACGGGCCCTGTAGCTGTCCGCTGCCGGGCGCTGAGGTGTATGTACCGATCGTGTACACACACTATGGCTGGCTTCGAGTCCCGGGGAAGGGGAACAATTTTTGTTTTCAACTTGAAGTTATTGGTATTCTATTGATTATCTATTGGTTTCATGGAATAAAATAAGTAGTCAATGGATAATTCATGACTTGTGTATGTTAGCAAAGGATAATTACACACACTAGTCATGAATTATCCATTGATTACTTGTTCACTATGGAGCAGTCAGTAGCGCATCCCGCTAAGGGGTGGCACATATAATAGGAAATGGTTTGTCCTGTGTATGCTTCTGTGTATGGACTGTGTACGCCTATACTTTGAGTATGTTTTGAATCTGTCTGTGCATGGGATAACATGCATGGGATAACACATGTAGTGTAGGGCAAGTAAAGGGTTCCTCGGGTACAGTTCCGTGTATAGGGTTCCTCGGGTACAGTCCTGTGTATAGGATTTAAGTTTGCCTGGTGAATCCTTCTATTCTAGTTTAAAGCTTAAACAAGGAAGAAAAAGCCAAAATTGGACGCAGTGAGGAGGAGTCGAACCCACGATCCTCAGAGGTAGGACATCTGAAGATAGTGGGTTCGACTCCTCCTCACTGCATGCAGTTGTTGCTTTTTCTTTTTCATTTGACCCCGTCAGATGATGATGGTTCCATATTGGTATGTCCTATGATAGCTTGGGCTGTGTATAGGATAGGAAGTGAGTATGTCCCGTGTATAGGGTTGTGGAGTCCCGTGTATAGGATAGAAGTGAGTAGGTCCTGTGTATAGGATAGAGTAGGTCCTGTGTATAGGGTTTCCTCGGGTGGAGTCCCGTGTATAGGATAGAAGTGAGTAGGTCCCGTGTATAGGATTCCCTCAGGTGGAGTCCCGTGTATAGGATTCCTCGGGTGAGTCCTGTGTATGCTCCTTGGGCATATAAGGCCACTATACGGCTCGGGAGGATAGCATCGGCTGGCAAGGAGTGGTGGGGCTGCTGTAGTCAAACACTATAGGTGTAAGGTTAATCCAGTCCAGGAAACCACATTAAAACATGATTATGGTCAGAAAATGCTGAATTTCTTGACACTGAGGAAACATATCTTGAATATTTTAATATTTTCTTGTAAAAAAAGGCTTTGAACTTTTACATGGAATTTTGTTAAGGAAATTAAACACAAAACTTGGAAATGTGTTATTGGTGCTAAAGCTACATTTTATGGTCATTTGGTGACAAAATTCATCATTTAGTTCACATATAAACTTTAATTCTTCATGCTTAGTCTGTTCCTTGGTAAATAAAGGTTTTGTCATTCATGTAGTGCTATTATCAAAATTGTAAAAGTAATGGAAAATAGTGAAAAATACACTTTTCATGTCACTTTAAAATCATCCTTAGATCTGCCCACAGATATATATATATATAAAGTCTACTATCCTCCAGGAGCTACTGTATAACATCGTGATAAGTGAAGTGCCACTGTCCTGCCTAATATGTGTTAGAGCTGCGGCCCTAGCTATTCTACCTGCCTTGTCCATGGAATGTCTTTAAAGCCCCTCTGACTGACTGGCTAATGAAATGTCAATTCCTGTAGAGGACCACCAAGTCTACTGAAAAGTATCGCCCCCTAGGGTCTACTGTTCAGTCATTGTCCAACTACTCCTAAGTCTAGTCTATAGTGTGAGTAGTATCGGGAGGTACAGGGTCTGTGAATAGCATATGGAGGTAAAGTTTCATCAGTACTATACTTGCAGGTCCAGGGTGTGTGAGTAGTAAAAGGAAGTAGAGGTTTTGTATCAGGGTGTGTGTGAGTAGTAAAAGGAAGTAGAGGTTTTGTATCAGGGTGTGTGTGAGTAGTAAATGGAAGTAGAGGTTTTGTATTAGGGTGTATGTGAGTAGTAAAAGGAAGTAGAGGTTTTGTATCAGGGTGTGTGTGAGTAGTAAAAGGAGGTAGAGGTTTTGTATCAGGGTGTGTGTGAGTAGTAAAATGAAGTAGAGGTTTTGTATCAGGGTGTGTGTGAGTAGTAAAAGGAAGTAGAGGTTTTTTTATCAGGGTGTGTGTCAGTAGTATAAGGAGGTAGAGGGTTGTATCAGGGTGTGTGTGAGAAGTATAAGGAGGTAGAGGGTTGTATCAGGGTGTGTGTGAGTAGTATAAGGAGGTAGAGGGTTGTATCAGGGTGTGTGTGAGTAGTAAAAGGAAGTAGAGGTTTTGTATCAGGGTGTGTGTAAGTAGTATAAGGAGGTAAAGGCTTGTATCAGGGTGTGTGTGAGTAGTATAAGGAGGTAGAGTGTTTTATCAGGGTGTGTGTGAGTAGTATAAGGAGGTAGAGTGTTTTATCAGGGTGTGTGTGAGTAGTATAAGGAGGTAGAGTGTTTTATCAGGGTGTGTGTGAGTAGTATAAGGAGGTAGAGGCTTGTATCAGGGTGTGTGTAAGTAGTATAAGGAGGTAAAGGCTTGTATCAGGGTGTGTGTCAATAGTATAAGGAGGTAGAGGGTTGTATCATGGTGTGTGTATAAGCAGAGCTTAAGAAAGCTAATAATATTATTTGGAGATGCAGCTTACTAAAACAATAGATAAAAGAAGGCTTTTCATGTTTGTATCAGGGTGTGTGTGAGTAGTATATTAAAGGAGGTAAAGGTTTGTATCAGGTTGTGTGTAAGTAGTATAAGGAGGTAGCTTTAGATACTACAGGTTCAAACTAGTCTTAACACGGTCTGATTCGTTTTGACTTTAGAATACAAATTTCACAATGTAATAGGTTGTAATAGTATTTATACCACACTTGGGCGGAAAGACAATGGAAAAGCATGGCTTATATATCGCATATAGCTGTTGTAAGTTGATACGGTCCACTGGGCACATACACCCTCCCCCGATCCTAAGGTTGTGAGTGGGTGACAACTGTGGCATAAGTGAGATAAACACCTCGTTGGGCTGTGACAAAGAAAGAATTGCAAGATATGTTCATTACACTAGGCCCTACTTACTGGCAGTAAGTAATACCAAACCTTCATACACCGTGTACCCACTCTGTACCTTCTCTACCTCTAGCTCATCCCTGGCCTGTGTAGCTCATTCTCTGCCCATCTAGCTCATTCCATGCCTATCTAGTTCATATCCTGTCTCACTCCCAACCTATGTAGCATATTCCTGGCCTATCCAGCCCATTACTGGCTGATGTGGCCTATTCTCCAACTCCTATTTATGTGACTTTTTCATATGATATTGACCATACAAAACACATCCTTCAGTGGCTTCTTAAATTGGAAATTTGCATAAATTATGCTAATTAAGGATAGTCCAAATTATAAAAAAATACTATTAAAACCTTACTTTCTGGCAGTGAGTAATATCAAACCTTCATACACTGTGTACCCCCCGCTCTGTACCTTCTCTACCTCTAGCTCATCCCTGGCCTGTGCAGCTCATTCTCTGCCCATCTAGCCCATTCCATGCCTATCTAGTTCATATCCTGTCTCACTCCCAGCCTATGTAGCATATTCCTTGCCTGTCCAGCCCATTACTGACTGATGTGGCCTATTCTCCAACTCCTATTTATGTGACTTTTTCATATGATATTGACCATACAAAACACATCCTTCAGTGGCTTCTTTAATGGGAAATTTGCATAAATTATGCTAATTAAGGACAGTCCAAATGATAAAAAAGGGATTATATACACACATGTATATTCATATAATTAACAGCGGTGAGTGATAAGCCCTTCCAGGACTACTTGTTGCGCGCAACAATACAACACTCTATTGGTAACTATGACAAAGATACCTTGCGCTATATAAGAATGAGTTTCAAATAACTCGCCAGTCGGGCTCACGAACTCATACAGTACACAACTCCCCTGTGTTGGGGATTGGCACATAATTTTAATTTTTAGATTTATTCCTCCATTTATTGTTGGTTTTAAGGTTTAGTCTAGGTGCTGACTGTAACCTAGGGTTCACTGTTTATTGACTGATGTTGCTTTGAATAAAGCCAGTTTTGTATAGTCAGATCAATTCCACCAAACACATGTCTCTGTTCAATTATTTATTATCGCAGCTTATACATCTTGTTATCCACATCAGCCAGTATTATATTTATAATGGTAATATACCGGTAACTACCTAATCAGGCTAGCTAATATAATAATCTACCGGTAGTAGTTAACCAGTATATGTAGTCGCCCCTAGTTAACTTATACTATTAAAACCTCTGATCAACGAAATATAAGTTTAGTCAGCATTGAATCATTTGCATGATACTTAAGACCACTAAAATTATTGACTTGTTCTTACCTGATTATGATATGCAAATTAGTTATATTTTATGCAAATAAAAGTCGTGGACTACTGATCTAGAATTTTCACAAATCAAAGTACATGATATCTTTGGTCTACATCATTTATCCACATAGAAATCATTGCAATATGATTTTTATGTATTTATGGGGAGATTAAATAGGGATTTTATACTTTTTATTTTCACTGTCATATTACATGTAGAAACCTTCATCAAAATTAATGTACGCACTTAGATTTGGTTTCAGCATATGCAAAAACCTCTGTAGCCCAAATTTCATGATTTCTGCCGAATGTGCCAAACCATTTAACATAATGGCTGCAATATTTAGAAATACTGGTGATAGTTGGGCTATAAACTCGAACTGTGAAGTCTCAAAGCTAGAATTACTATATTATATAGTATATCATATATATGTTATATGTATTGTTTGAAATCGCCCATCGTCGCTGCCCATTTAGATGAAATCTGTTAGTTTGAGTGGAAGAAAACTCCTACACCAAACCTTTTTAGATATGATATTACATTCCCATCAGAAAGTTGGAGGTTAGCTTGGAAAGATGATATGGCCAGTAACACCGTTGATACATTCCCAGAAAGTAAAACAAGAACACCGAGGACTATGATGGGGAAGTAGAGAAACTGGGGATACAGGGAAGTGCTATGATAGCAGGTGGGTATCTGGTTCAAATATCCAAGTATGAATAATTAAGCCTGCTACGCATATTTTACATTTGGTGGATGTCAGAAATTCAAAATGGCCAGATTAATGGTATGGAGGTATTTTGATTTCACCGCTGAACAGTGGAGGGCTACCCATACATAAAGGACTAAATCAAACATGGTTAAAACAAATTAGGGTAGGTAGTTGGGAAGTTTTTTTCTTATTTCAACAGAATCTCAAGACTGACGGTAAATTGTTTGTACCTTTATACATGATCTTGACGCACAAGTTCCTATAGAGAATTAGGCCTACTGGTAATCAAAAATCTTCTGAAGATGTGATGATGGAGCGACAGTGGAAATTAATTTCTTATCACGTTGCCAAGGAAAACTTAGATTTTCGACAACCGTGATCCAATGCTCAGCAGATTATAGAAGGCAGTAGAGTGACCCTGGCCAAGACAAAGTTAATAATGTGTTTTGACAATGTAACACATATTTTATATTTGAGTCGAAAGCAAGAACTTCTCATTGTGCTCCACTTAGAAAATGAGAAGTTTGGACTTTCGGTATAATTGGACCCTGGCCTCGTCGTTAATTAGTTTAATGAGTCCAACAAGACTGAAATATCATCACCCATGGCGCACAGATTAAGTTAGTGACATCTGCTAGTCATCAGTCTCTTCCATTAAGTATAGTTGTTTTATGTACCAGGCACTACATTATGATAACGCTAGTCTCCAGTCATTGGTTTGCTAAAAACAAAAATAGCCGGAAATATTTCTTTACTGCGTTGATGGGAACATTGACAACTTCTGATTTACCATATTATTACTGTCTGAACTATGGAACATCTTTACTGGAGAAAAGCATCTACCTTTGGGATTAGAAACGTCTGGATATCTGGCTGAAATGTAGTTTTGTCACTGAAAACCTAAGGGTTCCAAAGCTCGTCAATAGTGACGACTTTAGGTACTCAGGTTGTCACTGATGACCTAAAGTCGTCACTATGTCTCTCATTTATAGCTCTATAGTCCTGTGTAGAAATTACATATATGTATAGTATTGACTTTTACATTTTCCCAATATTATTTCTTTGAATATATCTTGTTGTCTCATCTACCATAAAGATTTTATTGGGGGTATTCCCAATCCACTATCATGGGTTAAGTGACCAACCCACTATCATGGGTTAAGTGAAACATTACGATGGGAGTACACCCATTTACATGTATTATACCTTAGGCACAGTCAAATAAGGGGTCATACTCTAGCACTATCCATAACAGAGGTGTCATTACCAGAATGATCCTTTTTTTTCTACCCTATATACTTAGAAATTCCTATTATTCACAAGAACATTTGTATCAAACATTTCCTTTATTCTCCTTTTCATAGTAGACTACACAACAATAATAATGTAAAGATAAGGTTCAATATACATCACAGGGGACATCATTTGTGTCATGAAAAAGCATAGTGGAGACCTCTCATGGCACAAACCCAGACTAGTGGTAAGGTCAGGGTGGTCAGTATGATGATTCTCCAATAGCGGCGGGTTTTCAGTGTTCCTCCTCTCTGCCCTCTCTGGTCTTACCGAAGATGATCAAAATCATCCCAATCGGTATCCTCTTTGAGAGATAGTACCAGTGTTGTCTACCTCTCTTCAATAAGTTTTTAAGGTGAAGGTGTAACCATCTTAAGGTAAAAGGTGTAAACTGTATAACAAGCAACATGTTAAATCTAGCTTTAAATAATCAAAAGAGAAAAAAGATGGGAAACAGATGGGTGGGGGGGGGGGCAACTTCCTCATTGGTAATTTCAGGAATTACCGTAGCCAACTCCTGATGCCTACCAATAAAGTAAGTAAGTGCCTGAGCTCTGTATCGTGAAGTAGACCCTTAAATACATCATTATTCTCTGACTCAACCCTGTCGTCCGCCCCCGGAAACAGTCTGAATTTCAAATAACCAGCATGTTAGGAACCACAGCTGCTACCAGAGAGTGCTGAGATTAATGCCCCTTGGGGAGACTACAGAGCATAAGCAGGTAGTGGGATAGATTTTCGACCAATGAAATAACTCCCTGCTATTTTGTCAAGGGTCAATAAATTTATTAGGGGATTTAGACAAGGGCGCAGGGGCGTGGGCCCCTACCTTTTTTGTTAGTATTCAAGAGATTATGTGCTTATTTAGGACCTCAAAATGTACTCAAAAATAGGAGATTGGTCCCTTCTTTTGGGCTTCCCCCCTACTTTTGCAAACCCTAGATCCGCCACTGAATGGTATAGCGAGGATATTGATGCAGTGTGCGCCGCCATGTCAGACCTGACCTCGGGATTTCTCGCGAGATTCTGACATGTGTCACACTTCCAATCAGTCTGACCTGCCAGGAACAAGTGTGGTTCCAAGAGCAGGCCCAGAAGTTGCTGATGTCAGCCTGCACATGCTGCCCTCGGGAACTAATCTGCTTCCGAGCGGGCGCTACAGCCAACATGATTAACGTTATCAGTCTTGCTGTAGTGTTACCATACTAAGTAATAGCCGTATACACTAAGTAATGTGAGAATGACCTATACAACATCTCCTGCTACAATTTCCAGCCTACTCCTAGAATCATCGCAATGTATAGAATTCAGTGATGGATAATTTTCCCTTTTTCCTTTTAGGTAGAACTTGGCATATTCTTGAAGTATTAAGAATCATTAGCCTTTACACGAGATTTTTCATGGGATCAATCATTAAATGCCTATCAACCTTTGATGTAATGCTTCGAATTCTACAACAACAAAACAACATAATGATAACATTCCCCACAAAACACTTAAAACTGGTTAGTTCCAATAAAGATCCAGAATAAATATTGAAGGAGAAAATCTACCCAGATTTAAACAGAATTTAATGAACAACAGGTTATTTCATGGTTTTAACAGCAGGGGAATTTCCTCTTTCTCGACCTTTGACCAGAGAGCTGAACGACTGGCTTTTTATCAATAAGATTTGAAATAAAATCAAAGGTTTCATTGGCTACCTAATGCATTAGACAGTGCATTTTATTTCTTTGTGAATTTCAAGCAGACCATTGAAACAAATTAAGAAAATGATATTTTATACACACCCATGAACTATCAAAGCTTAAAGGCTCTCACAGCCTGTCTAGGCCGAGGAGACTTCCTAGGCTGAAGAAGTTACCACAGGCCGAGGCTGAAGAAACTATGATTTTTGATGGGTTCTTGTGGAACTCTATTTCATGTAGAGAGTCAGAGGGCCATTTTCACAGGGGCATGAAAAACCATGGTTGCCACCTGTCAGGGAAATAAAAAATTCCTTCTAGGCCAGGGAAATGTCAGGGAATTTAAGAATTTTGTCAGGGAATGCCAGGTTTGGGAAAATGTCAGGGAAATAATTTGGTGTCAAGGAAATGTTGTTCTCTGGTCAGGGAAATTTGGAAAGCTTAAGAGGGATACATGAGAAAAGTGAGGCAATACGCTTTAATTACGACAGCAAGGCTTATGTAAAACACAAATCTGCGGGAACCATCGGAAAAATTGTGATGCCCTGATAGGCCAAGGGATGGTCATATGAATTGCTAAGGCTGGTAGATCTTAGCATGCTAGACACCCTTTACGTCAACCTTAACAATAAGTCACACCCTGAGTTGACGGTAATGCCATAAGACATAAGATGTACCTGGTGGTGCTATAAGATACAGTAGGGCATAGTTTCACGCATAAGCCATGCCTTACATGTCTGCTACTGCAAAAAATCTAGTTGATGTTGTCAGGAAAATGTCAGGGAAAAGTCAGGGAATTTCGAAGTGCCATGTTGGTGGCAACCATGAAAAACACTGGATCACTTTCTGAGTTGCACAGCTCCATTTTCCTCGTTTAAAATAACAAGGAAAATGGAGCTGTGCAACATTTAAATTAAATAATCAAACCATCAAACTGGCGCTTTAATTGTTTTGTATTCAATGTAGAATCTGATGTAATCAAATCTATGACAAGCAACGGCACACAACACTCATTTATTACATCTTAAAACCAAACAGACGTTTTTGCCTCAAAGAAAAGCAATATAAATTGATACACTTTGTCATCTCAGTAACTTGTATTCATTTCATCATTTTGGATTCGTTCATGAAATAAAAACTTCCAATCAGTCTGGGCATGGATGGATGGCATGGATGGTAAATGTGCCATTGGTGAACTGACATTTGTGACATGGATGTAGAATGATACAGTGGGAGGATGGAGGATGACATGGAAAGAGTATGACATGCAGGGGGATAACAGAATGAAATAATGACATTGAGGGAGGATGGCCTTGGAGTAAAATGGCATGGAGAAATTAACTAAGGTGGTCATGGTATATCACATTTCACTTCCTGCAAAACACATACTTTACATGGCCTTAAATGCAGAAAAAGAAAACAAACATCTTAATGACAAAATAAGACATCTTTTCAGACGTCTGTAAATATGGTAAAACACCCTGAGCCTTTTGTGGTAAGCAGGCATTGATTGATAATCGAGACAGAAGTTAAGTTGTAATTATGACCAAAGGTGAAAGTCTTTCCATCTTAATATCAAACAATTAATCACTCCTCCCATTTCCATCAAGGCTTTGATATTAAAATGACGTTATATTACTGTCAATGGAAAAGACACAAAATGTCAATTGACACTTCTTGCTTATAACGGAAAATGTCATAATTACCGTTTTGTAACACAAACAGGTAGGAATTATGCCCGGGCCACTGTCAATGGAATAAATGACATGATCAAGTTACCCCTTATTCCTGATGGAACATCCACAAACATTTTGGAGATGTTTTACATGCCAGAACCAAACACTAAGTGTATTTAGGAAATATTGTGTAGCATAACATGAAAAGTACAACTGCTGTACCTCAAACACTAAGTGAAATATTGATATCACCAAAATAAATGTTTTTGTTTGCTGTTGCTAGGCAACCCAGGGTCCTAGGTGAATGTCACTTTAACCAACAGAACCCACCGTGTCTGTTACGGGGGGGGGGTAGGTATGGCTAAATACCTTCTATACCCATCTTCCCTGCCAATTGCTAGGCATGGATTTTTTTTGTTTACTGTTGCTAGGCAACCCAGGGGTCCTAGGTAAACGTCACTATGACCAATAGAACATGCAGTCCTGTTTACTGGGGGTAGGTATGGCTAAATACCTTCTATACCCATTTTTTCTGCCGTTGCTAGGCATGGAATGATTTTGTTTGCTGTTGCTAGGCAACCAAGCGTGCCTGGTTAAATGCCACTTCGACTGACAAAACCCCAAGTGTCTGTTTAATGGGGTAGGTATGGCCAAATGTATTGAAACCTTAAATACTATGGCTGTGGCTGCTTAGAGCTAGTGAACTTTGGGGGAATGATTGACAGCTCTGACCCCAGGTCATCTTGTGAGCTGAGCTCAAAGGTCACACCTGTCCATAATCTCCAGATTTTGTGGATATTTTGATATGATACATTTGGTGAACTTTAATAGAACCAAAGTATCAGTGCATAAAAATACATCCTCTTTAGCTCTGAACAGCAAGGGAGAAGCAATTTGAACATGTGGAGGCCTGCAATATCACTTAGTTTAATTAAATAGTTTGATTAAAAAGGGAATTTATTTGCTGTTCTGGGTCTGTCAGGTGACGCTTAAACCACAAGGTGATGCCACCCTCACCCCTCTCCTCATAGATTCGTTCATTCATCTCATTGATTCGGTTATTCATAGATGCGGTGACTGCTGTGCTGGGCAAGCAGTATGTAAATACATATCTAGCTGTTTTGGACAAGCAGCTTTTAAATACCTGTCCAGAAAGAGAAAGAAAGGACTCAGTGTCTGATCAAACACAGTAACTCTGCAAACTTTTCAATGTGGCATATCCGCTAAAAGGCAGATTTGAACATTTTTGGAAACACGGCTAAACAGTTTGTAAATATTCTTCTCTTGTGCTATGCATATTATATTGTTCCAATCATTGCTAGTCCACAGTGCCTCAAAATGAAGTGTCTAACACAATACGCTTCACTGGATGGCCCTTCACATTCCTGCTCAACACAGTACCACATGTTGGCAAGTCTGACAGGCATTGGGTAGTGTTTAGTACTCCTTGAGAGGACTGACTATTCATCAACAGCACACAGACTCCCTCTATAGGAAGTCAGACACACCTGATTCTTTGTTTTGGAGCAGAAATATTCCATATAATCATTAGACTTTTTAGCACATGGTTTAGGATGCTGTCCAGATGACGGTTGATGAGAAACCCTAAATTTCATGCTTTGATAGCGGACATTGTCACTTTAAGTATTATTAGAGGAGGTAGAATCAACCAAACCAAACCAAACTCACGGTGTGCCTTATTGGAAGGGCAGCATCGTGTTGATTTATATTGTGTCAAGTACTCACAATCAAGTCCTACTTACAGCCTATAGGATTAGCCTGGAGTCTTATATGTGGGTTTGGGTAACTAAGTGTTTTAAGAATGTGTGGCTCATATTTCTTTCCACATCTACCTAAAACACTATAGTTCTTGCCTGGAAACCTGATAGAATCAAGGCCATAGCTTTGATTGTATTTGAACACCTTTGTTTATTAACAATGAGCTCACACTAGGATAGGTATAGCACAGACACCCAGGCCCAGGCTTTTGTGTTGGAGCAGATTTGTTTAAGTCTAATTTGATTGATGGAGTTAATGGCTTTCAAATGAAAAGCCTGATAATCTTGTTTCTGAAATAGTAGACCTATCATAAGATTTTAATTCAATGAAAGATCTCCTTGTTCCTTTAACAAAAAACCTCTGCTGCTTTTCACTAATCAATCTACTCATACTAACCCAGTGGTGTTGCATTAATATTATCCTCTTTCTTCACAACCCCGGCCTACCCCTCCCACTTCTTTTCCTAGATAGCTGGGTGTTCTTGGCCAGTTAATCCCCTGGGCCACTAACGCTTGATTCTTATATTTGTTCACTGTATTTGCCTGTAGTCTGCTGATTTTCTCCCCTAGAATTTGATGTAGCTTTTAGCCATGGGTAGGCATCTCATTGCAACTGGTTTCATTTAGAGTTATAGGAACACATCTTCCTTGTTCAGAACAGAGACAAGATTTAGAAGATACTTACCTATAAATCTACCAAACATTCTTTGTAATTATTTAATTAAATTGGACTACAGCCACTACATTAGACGGCCATGACAATTTTGGAGTTTAGCTGACTGTGACCAGAACCATCACATTCATTCAAATCTCAAGGCTAGTAGATATTCTTTGAAAATAAGAATCAATTTCAATGTGATAAATTGAGATCACAATCGACTAAACCCCTTTATCTGAATCATGGTTCATGAAAATATGGGAACCACGTCTTTGCGAGGTGCACATTATAACCACGTATTGACTACAGCTTAAACCAATTGAAATAATTGTAGGGCTAACTTCACTGAGACTTTGAAACGACAAATATTCCAAACAATCTTTAGAATACATCCATACTTCAAATATAGAAATGCCTTTGGAATCCATTTTTATGAAGATCAAATGCATCTGGCCCAAGAGAGGACTTACTGAAATGGAATTTCAATGCTTTAGTCCCAATAAAATGTGCTTTGATGTCATTAGTGCGGCGACTAGTGAGTACTACTCGTGATATGAGTAGACTAGTGTATAGTTCACAGTCGCCACGGTGTAAGGGATAGGGAGGCCTTGCAATCTATTTTTGTTTGTGGCTCCTCTGCTATGGACTATTCCTGCTCACTATTCTAATGTAATAACAACAGTGTGTGTACTTTACTTATCAGTGAAGGAATTTTCAGAATATATCTCATTCTTTTGATTTTATTCGCAGACAAGACATTTCATCATTTGGAGCCCTATGGCAGATTAGCATTAGAGCATTTTAAGAGTCAGAAATGTATCTCTGTAGCCTTTGTTTTAGAATTGTTTTTTTTCTGAAACTACTGTATATATGTAGTACAGGTTTCATCTCAGTGGGTTATGGTACAATTGGATCATATTTTCTGTATTTGAACAAAGTATTCACTGTTAAAGATCTCTATGGAGAAATCAGTGGTAAAGTGTGTGTTGTCATATGTGCATTTTTGTAAATCAGAGGAGGTTGAAGTGTAAGGACACCTTGTGGAACTGCTACATTATATTCCATGTAAACCTTTTTGTTTACATTGAAATAATGCTTTCTCAGAATATGTATCTGCTATTGGTGATGAAACATTAATTTAATTACTCCTTTCATTCTATAAACGGTTTTGTGGAACACTGAAAACATGTATGTACACAGAGGTACTTACACTGCTTTCCCTCTAAAGAGAGGTGGAGTGATTTGGCCGGTTTGCTGACCACTGGCCCGTGACATGGTACAGACTATTACAAGGTTATTGGCAGTTGGGTGTGTGTGGGGGGGGCAGAGCAGGCTCCTGGCGATCTGAGACAGTGTACGCTCATAATGACACACCTGTTGACCATGGCATTGAATATTGAATAAGACAGGTCGCTGTGACAGCTGAGTTAGGTACATGCAGAATGGATAGTCTACAGGCTATTAGTACTTAGCTGCAGTGGGTAGTTCGGGTTGAATTTGTGCTATATACTACCAAAAGCCCAGTTGATAGTATGCCCTATATATCAGTCTCACCAACAGAAACTAGACACAAGATTACAAGTCGCCACGCCATGTCTCACAGGACTATTCTCTATTATTGTATTAAAATCTACAACACTATGGTTTTATTAAAGTAAGGTATTTTTCTTTGTGCCTTAGAAACACAAAGACACAGCTGTGACACCTTTAAAAGATTTTGCTGATATTGTGGGAACCCTTCTCAGACAAGGCCAGAACTAATATCAAACCCACCATTTAAGTATGTATTCAGAGTAGAATAGCCTCCTCTCTTAAGCTTATCTTAGCCCTATATATCGCACTCCTTACGAATCGATCAGTTCTAGAGCCCGGTTAATTACCCAATGTAAATTGTTATCAGATACTTGATAATGCGCCTTCTGTTATCAACAGAAGTATCATATTGAAATGAAATCATTAGCTGTCAATAGGAAAACACAATAATGTGTGCACATTGCCTGTTTTAAGGCAAAACACCACAATTAATGTTGTCAAAGCCAGTGTAATGGAGGAATTACTTCCGGTCCATTTTAAAGTTAAAATGGTGGTAAGATCATTTTACGGCTTATCTTGTAGTGAAACACATAAAAAGGTATTTGAAATGGGGATTTGTGACAAAACACAAGTTATGTTCTGACCTGTGCCTGTTGGGTGTTAGACAAGTAAACGGTGAAGGGCTTTCTGTAAGTTTACTGAGATTCGTGAGCCTTAAGAGGAGAAGAAAATACTAGCAGCTTACTATTATGCTCCTACTTAGCCTAATCATTACAACCTTTTGCATCAATAAGGTTCATGCTTTAAAAAGCTTGCTTGAGGAACATCGTTAATTCACCTATCTATCTACAAAATACTATCCATATAAACATAAGCTCACAGCTACAAGTACTGATTTAAAACATGTAGAATTTGAAAATGACCTAAATGAATTTCAGAGACAGGAAGCTGAAATAAAACGTATAAGAGAACTTCCAGTAAGGCTGACAGAGAGCTTTATGAAGCTAGTTCTTGTGCTAAAAACACAATAGCTACATAAAACAGGGGCCTATTCTTATTGATACTTGATTTGCCCTTCCTCCTTCACCCCTTCTCTTTTTTTTTGTGAGATTGTAGGATTATATGCAGCCTCCTTCATTAATTCCACCTCTTAATTGAGCTACTCATGTGCTCTTTTTTTTTATCCTGCTCCCTCTTAATACCTCATTGTCAGACTTTTTCCCCTCCAATATCCCTGTATAGTACTTTAGGTATTTCAAAGTGTCTTAGTGCAGTGGCGAATTTAAAGGGGGGGGGGCACGCACCCCTTCCTTTTTGTCAGTTTAATTTGCATTTTTTCATCCCCGAATTTTCCTCAAAATGAGGGGGTCTGCCCCTTCATTTTGGGCCACGCCCCCTCATTTCCCAAATCCTGGATCCTCCACTGAGTGAGATCCACTCCACACCACAGGGCTGACCCCTATAGATCCTTCATCAACCAGCACGACCCTTTCACAATATTTGAGAGACGTTGACTAAAATGTGGCTGAAATAGAAAGTTTATTGTTGAATCTTTTACATTTGATTGAAAAGACGTTCTCTTTACACTGTTCTCCTGCCTCTCTGTGGACTGTCTCCCTGCATATTGACCTATTCTACCCCTGGGTCTTTTCTCCATCTATATGCCTGAAACCTGTGTGCTACTGTAGATCTCTCCCAGTCCCGCATCTTCCTAACTGCTCTATGTTGTAGTGAGTCACCTACATCTCAAATTATAGAGCACTTTTCCTGCACAATTAGTTCCACTTTCTGTGCTTCCTATTAAATATTGCACATTAATAGAGAAAAGCAGGAAAGTGAAGCAAATGTTTCCCAAACAGGATTTGATTAAAGTTGATGGAGCTCTTTCTCAGTCTGGAGAAATTAAAGAGGATTTGAAAGAAGTACCATATCGTCCTGTTCAAGAGCCCGAACTGGATCTCTAGAAGTGGGGTAGGGGTTGAGGCTAAATATAGTACAGGGTAGGACACTGTTGGAGCCTCCATACTGGTACAGACTGCTTGACAGTAGGCTCAAAGCAGACATGGAACATTGCAATCACAGTGCAAACCCTATTGGCTCAAAGCAGACATGGAACTACAGTGACTGACACTGTCCTAACCTTAGAATAAATGCCTGTCTCTTGTAAGTGCCGGGGAAATGAGACCGCCAAAATAAAGACCGTCAGGGGGCTTGAACACGACGATAACGTAGGTCCATTAAAACGAACTACCCAAGCTGTGAATATAGTGTTGAAACAGTTCTTTGAATCTGTTCCATCTTTAGACACCACCACAAACACTCTCAATATTAACCATAGAGGGCCTATCTGTGCCTCTATTTGGTTCTCCTCTATCAGTAGATCCTCAAGCTGCTGTCTCCAGTGTATCGCCCTGGGCAGTCTACAGGTGAGGATTAGGAAATGACAACAACTGCCAAAGCAGGTGCTCACTTATCCCATCCCCCATCACCACCACTCCTCTCCGCCCACACCCCTCTCACTGCTGCCCCACTCCCCTACCAATAGCCTCTACCAATGTGTATTCCCTTCTGTAGTCATGCCTGTCACTATCACCCACTATGGAGACATCATTATCAGGATCTCTGTAGAGATTAAAATCAAGTGGCACTAGCAAAACAGACCTCCAGTCAGACCTTTGCTCAGTCTAAAGTGTAAGTAAAAGAGAACTATACTCGATTTGGACCTGAAAGCTCTTTGCCCATTTCTTTCCCTTTTTTTTCATGTTTATCTTGTCCTCAACACTCAGCAACTGGCCTCTAGTGATCTCTGTGAGATCTAACTGCAGGCAATAATCAAATTCCAAGATCATACTTGGATCTTTTGCATAGAGTGTCAGTGGGATGAATTCATAAGCCAACCGTTGAGAGGGAGAAACTTGGTTTACATTAAAACATCTTGTTCAATCTTTTAGGGTGATATCTCGTCTCTATTTTCCATCTGTCTAGGACACAGCTTTTAGAGAACTATAGGAAAACGAACCACTGTAATTCCAAACCCACGTACACGACCAAGTCCAGCGAAAGTGATACAGGTCTGAAGTGAGCAGACGCGGTCCGAGCAGACGCGGTCAGAGCAGACACGGGACAGATATTTTTCCATTATTCACCTATGATGGCCACATATTTTGAACGTAAGGGACAAATATGGTTCTGTTATATTCCTTGATACCATGTGTACCCCATAGATAATAAAATGTGGTTGTAATAGGCTAAAAACTGATGAGCTGCTCCATAAATGAGCAGACACAGTCCGAGCAAATGAGCAGACACGGGACATAAGAGTAAATTCTCTGTTTCTGGACATTACAAAGCTGAAAGTAATGATTTGATAACTTCAGAGGCAGCACTTATTCCACAGTACCATATTTATCCCATAAGTTCAACATAATAATTATGTGGCCATCATAGGCAAATAATTGAAAATATCTTTCCCGTGTCTGCTCTGACCAAGTCTGCTCTGACCGCATCTGCTCACTTCAGACCTGCATCATTTTCACTGGACTGAGTCACGTATACACAGTTAGGTATTGATGTGATAATGTAAGTTACACACTCGTTTCCTTTCTCAAATAAAACTGACCTGTCTCAAATCGATTTGTTTTTGTACATTTATCTTTGGATAGCATCTGCGAATGCTCTTAATCATTATTAATATGCACACAAAGCTGGTAAAAATGTTGAATATTGTATCTATCAGAGGACAAAAACTTAACAAGTGTATAGGTGATAAAACGAGAGATTATCTTCATGATAAAGTAAAGGACGATATATGAAAATATGAGTTGAAAGAGAATATGTCACCCTACCCCATAGGTGATTGATAATGTGTTGTTCTACAATACCACATCAATGTCCTATCAGAGTAGTTTACCCAGCCTGTCTAAATGCATATGGTGTAATCATTATTGTCACCAAAAAAACTTGGAAGGAATCATTTCAATAAGACTCCCATTTAAGTCCATTAGTGACATTCAAGATTCTTATTGCAAGGCCATTTATGTTTTGACAAATGAGCAGCATTGGTAATGGCAATGACAATGAAGTAATGCTGGTATGACATGACATTCTCCTTATGATGACTCACTATTCAATAGTACAATCAGCCAAGCAGATAAAGAGTTAAGGAGTGGTTATTCTTTATCAGGGGGCCTTGGGGAGGGGCAGCGTAGAAACCTCTGACCCCTCTTGAGGGGGCTATAAAACATTAAGCCTCTTATTATAGAAAAAGCCCATGCGCTATTATAGGTCAAAGGGGGGGGGGGATGAAAACCAAGTTTCTCCCCCCAGGGGACAAAAGAATTTTGCCGCTGTCAAGGGGGTCTGAAAATTCCTGCATGTCCACCCGAAATACCCACCAGCCCCTGTAAAAATAATGACCACTGCATATATGATAGTGAGTGCCCTAATGCAATTGAGTCTGTTATTAAATATCCTTAGTGATAGATGGTGGCATTGTACACTCTCTTCATTCATAGAACATGTCAACATTGCTACACATTCTCTGCTTCATTTTACACATGCCTCATGATTTCTGATAATATGATTAATTTCTATTTTGATTCTACATGGAATTTAATCTGAAGTACATAGCCTCATTGGCAGCAAACATCTCCCAATACCAGAACCCCTTGAATTTGTTGGCTTAGATGCTGACTTTACATTAAAGATCTACAGTCAATTTCCACTCTGATGGCACATGATTTCACCTTATTGTGTTTGATGTACAGGTTAATAGGATAACTCCAGCTTGTTGTACTGAGACAAAATTAAGTCGGTAATAAACCAATTATCATACAGGGGGCTTCTGGTATGACTTGAAAGGCTCTATAACCTTGAAAAATAGCATCCTTTGGTTGCTGCCTTCTGGCTCATGATACAGGAGATGTAGCAGGAACTTATATCCCCATGGATATTCTATACCACAATGTAACAAGTCATGGGATGAACAATGAACTATTTGCTTCTTGTCTTCACATAAGTAATGTGACTGCCCCATACTGACCAAATAACCCTTCACTCTCTTATATTGCTCACAGCCAAACAAAGTAATGAGTGCCAACTTCTGTAAGCCTGGTATTTGTGTCAGATAAATTGTAAACCTTCAAGGCCAAGAGTAGTTTTAAATCATCCTATTGATGTAATCCTGAAGGGATTTATTGCTTATTTCACAGGAAGGTGAACATAGAAAATGTAATACTAGGTTCTCTTTTATTGAATAATATTCATTGCACAGACTAAGGACCTTGCCTGGAGCTATGCTTTTTCAGATTAGAGGGATCGGGGACTATATGGTAATTGGAAACAGCCAGCATACAATTTTTATTGAAGTCGGTTGAGGCAGTTAAATGTGCATTTCCAGTTCCTTATGGAATCTAATAGTGTCCTAATAATCTTCTAAATAAGCTACCCACATGTTTTTTACAATAAGTTCCAAGTGGAACATTCTCAAATTGTCTAGGGAGTAGAGCTTATGTGGGGCTGCCTAGGAATTATAAGTGCGATAGCTCCACCACAGGGATGGGTAACAGGGCCAAGTGATTCCATTTACAAGGATATTCCAAAATAGTTTTGGCAAAGGTGATCTTAGATAGGCTTAATATAGGCTTATTGTGCACCTGAGTAAAATCAGAATGTCACCAATGAATCCATAGACCCTGAAACTGCTAGTAATGACCTCAAGTGAATGTCAGACAACACTGACTGCAAGGTTGAAGCAAAAACAATGAATTCGGTAATGGCTACCTTATTAGGCCACATTTCATTGGAAACCTGTTTGTGTGTGTGGCATCCATCCCAAAGTAGGCCATCAGTGTAGGCCATAATTCATACCTGGCATGGATACCATTCCCCAAAGTTCCGTCTCTCACAGGGTAATGCTCCAAGATCTTGCCAGATTTGTATTGTCTTAACATCTTCACTTCACCAAAAGTGGTTTATTTGAAAACAGAGCTCTGAAAATTATCACTGGTGTCTTCAGAAGTACAGGACGACAATACACAATCATTCTTTTTCATGATATCATTGTTCAAATCTTTAAAAAAAGCTAAACCAAATTATTCTATTCTATGGGATCACTACATATTCACAATAAAATTTCCCATGGAAACAATTACATCACAAATAATATGATACAAAGTCTTTTGGCCCATGAAGAGCCACTGGCCCAAACATGCAGCTCATTCTATGCATTCCAAAGCAAGGGGTATAAGAAAAAACATTGCCTTGCCCCTAACCTCATCACTAAAAGGCTCAGGAATAATATATGATCTCAAGGTCCGACGGAAATATCCCTCGAAATGGTCCAGACAACCTGCTTTAACCCGAAATCCTGTATGGACACCACAATGAGGCACAGAGGGTGCTGGGCATACATAGAAGGAAGCCCAGTGTCTGCACTGAAATAATGTAGGGTTGCTCGTGTCTTCCATCTGAACTTTTCAAATAAAAAAGTTATGACTTGCCAGGCTGACTATGCATCTGTATTACAAGGTCTTCATTTTGGCAACCTTATATGTCCAAGGTGGGTCAATGAAGGCTTCTGTCAACCTGTAAGTGACAACCCTGAAAACTTTCACACTGGCATAGGAAAAGGGGAAATTGATGCCCCCAATGATGAAAGGGTCCCATGTGATTAGTCTATATAGAAATACAGCGGATCTTCTAACAGGTTCCTAAGCCCATCCCCCTCCCCCAATGAACCAAATGAAAGAGAAATGGTTCCTATGTGTTTGTGTCAGTATAAAAACCCTATTCCAGGGCCGACAAGTTGATTTGATGAATTATAACCTCCCTCTTTTGACACTGTTCAGAATAGCCTACTGATCCTCAATTTTGTGAGTGTAGTGGTCAGAATGATATATTATGGTATAGACCACATGTAAAGCTGTGAGAGGATATGTACATATGGGGAAGTTTAATGTGGTAGACAAAAGGGCAGGGAATGAAATCTTTTATTTTATTAGAAGACTGAACACAGGGACCAAGGGAAATTGGATCTGTTTCCTCATGGTCACATTTGGTATGGAACCTATGAAGTCAGAAAAGGGCTCTTTTATCAGTTTTGATGGTAGTGATTAAACTCCACAGCAATCAAAACACATGATGCCATATTCAATCAGATGGTTCATTCACTTGTTGGACCTTGAGCTTTCCCTTGATCCCGCTGCAGAAAGTAATCATATAGATAAGGTCATCTTGGGGAGATAAAGCCCTTGGCTCAACCCACGAAGAAACATTAACTTCAAGCTTTGGAAAGACCCTGACTGATCTCTTCAATCAAAGAAATGGGTCAATACAAGCACTGACTGATGCTGCACCAGGTACTTCCTGTAGTACTCAATTCCGGAATTGCCCTCTCTTACGTTGCACTGTTTAGGAATACGGTGTATTTGAATGGAACCTACATTTTGACATTGTAAAGATCCCTATAGAAGTGTCCTGCCTATAAATCCAAGGATAACCTGATTTTAGAGAGGGATAGGTAAAGCTGCCTTGTGCATGGGGCTGCTGTATAGCATGTCATATGTATTATTTTCACAGATTTACTCACGCCTACTGGTAGGGGTAAGATGAATTGGCTAACCCCTTTTAGTGCCATCACTTGAGTGTGGGTTAAACGTTGAAACAGAATATGATCATCAAATTTCTGTCTTTAAATCAAATTGTTTCATGAGTAATTTCACTGATGCTTGACACTTCTTGAGATGAGAAGTGAGGGAGAGGGAAGGTGAAGGCACATATTTCAATTATGAATGCTACAACAGCAGTATCAAATAATGTAAGGTTATCATGGGAAATATGGGAGGCGAAAATCTTAAACCTCTGGGTAAATAATCCCTTTATGTGATCGATAATCAAACTGTAGCAATTGTTTCACACATGTGAAATACCACTCTGCACAAGTCTCATTATTTAGACAAGGTTACCGACAACAATAATGGTGGAACTGGGAGGCTGGCGATCAATGAGTGGAATAGAATAAATCCCTTTATGTGATCGATAATCAAACTGTAGCAATTGTTTCACACATGTGAAATACCACTCTGCACAAGTCTCATTATTTAGACAAGGTTACCGACAACAATAATGGTGGAACTGGGAGGCTGGCGATCAATGAGTGGAATATATATATATATATATATATATATATATATATATATATATATATATATATATATATGGTAAGAAATGTGGCAACAATCAGATGACAAAAATAGAAATACTTGACTCCCCTGTTATCAGGTGCAATGCTTTGGATGGACAACATATATGCTGTCCCCTCTGAACACTTTGTTACGTGCCTCTAGCATGGCATCATACACAACAAAACTGCTGATTCACGGCTGACTGATGGCCATCAGTCACTGATGGACGGTCTGGGGACAGTATCCTTAGTTCTCCCCAGCTTTCTAGTTCTATTAGAATTTGGAGTATGATTATTTGGTTCACAAATAATCCAAAATCTTTTTAATTTCATATCACTGCACACGGGCGTCGATGGCCGGCTACCATTGCTGCGTGTGACATAATGACTTCATGACCTTATTGGACCTGAAAATGAGGCTCGCTGCCACCAGCTCCCTATAGCTGTACCCTGATTGCAATCACTTGCCTGTGGCTAAAACACTGATGGAAACATCCATAGCGTTATGGTTCAAATTTCGTCACTGCTGTGAGCTTCAGGCACATGATTTCTGTTCACAGGGCTGATATACTGGCCTTGACATCTTGCCATAGCACTCTATGAATTCCATCATCTGGGTCCTTGGCCTCCATACGTTTCTATAGTAAAGGCATGCCAAAGGGGGGGGGGTCACAATGGTTCAAAAAGCATGACGTCATTTATGGATGGCCCCTCTTTTCCAATCTGGTGACTCTTATCAAACTTGGAGCAATGTATGGAAGCAACATACATTCTAGTCTGTCTGGAAATGCACACTTGCAGTGTCTTGACATCCCTCCTTTGGTAGGGGTACAAGTAATAAGCCATAAAATATGAAGAAGTCTACTGTGTTCTATGGGAGCTGAAGGACTATGTAAGTCCCACCTGTCGTCTACATGTTGCATTATACCACGATTTCTGGCTTACACAGTGCTTTTTGGGGTCTATTCCCATCCACATATCTGTCGATATTGCACACCCTGTAGGCTTTACCATCAATTTTGGAAGGCATGCTGTTATCCATGTAAGGCGTGCTGTTATCCATGTAAGGCGTGCTGTTATCCAGGATAACAGCACACCTCTGATGTCCTTCCATGTCATATGTTACATGTTAAAACCCACAAAATTTTCCAGGCCAGGGTAGGGATCGAACCTGCAGTCTCACATCCCAAATCCAACTCCCTATGCACTGCGCCACAGGGACTGACGAGTGAACCTTGGTTAGAACCGTGTCTCTATGATATAAAGCCAACCAGCGATAGTGTGGTGTGAACGCATCCAGCACCTTGACCCATAACCAGGCCAGTCGTGCACAGTACCTAACCAACGGCTGCCGGGCGCCGAAATGGGAAACGCGGTGGTCTAGCGGTTAGCGCCTTGCGCTCAGCAGCGTGAGGTACGCCGTTCGAGCCCCGGTCCGGGCGCATCTTTTTTCGCCGTGTGTGCTGTCACTGTCCGCTGCCGGGGAGGAGGTGTATTATACACGAACATAACCGCGAGACGCGTCTTTTTTCGCCGTGTGCGTTGTCGCTGTCCGCTGCCGGGCAATTTTCCAATTGAATTTACTGGTATTCTATTGATTATTTATTGGTTTCGTGGTATAAAATAAGTAGTCAATGGATAACTCATGACTTGTGTGTGTTAGCAAAGGCTAATAACACTCGGCCTATGGCCTCGTGTCATTATCCTTCGCTAACACACACGCGTCATGAGTTATCCATTGATTACTTGTTCACTAGTCTCCCTGTGGCACCCAGTTAATATGTGGGTCCAGTCCCATACCACTTCCAGAGTTCTAAATGATGGACGTTGCCTTTTACTGAGAACTGTGTGAGCTGAATCTTTTAGAGTTCCACAAATCATGTTCTTTGCTCATTGACAGTTGGTAGTAAGGGTCTCACAACTTCCCTTAATACAAAAAAAAACATGTTTAGAATGTGTGTTAATGTGCAATAATGTACACCTGCCAATTGAGGTAGTCAAATGCAATTCATATCAATTTATAGATACCATCACATACACTTCTGATATTAACAAGCCTTTCTCCGCCTCTATTTGGTTTTCCCCTATCAGTAGATCCTCAAGCTGCTGCTGCTGTCTTCTGTGTATTGCCCTGGGCAGGTTACAGGTGAGGATTAGGAAATGACAACAACTGCCGAAGCAGGTGCCCGCTTATCCCATCCCCCATCACCACCACTCCTCTCTGCCCACACCCCTCTCACAGCTGCCCCACTCCCCTACCAATAGCCTCTACCAATGTGTATTCCCTTCTGTAGTCATGCCTATCACTATGGCCATATTTTTGTTCCATGTAAATAGAGTGATAATGAATCTTGATAAGCTGTTCTTGTTCATTATAGACATCTATAATTCCATCTATTGTCCAATGTATATTTCAGAACATTTGCAATGTGACAAATCCAGTGAATATAGTTTGAACAGGGCTTGGCGGCAATCCACAAATGACGTCACGCTGGAGGGGGTAGTGGGGGTCAGGCTCAGCCTGAAGGAATTAATTTTCCATATACCTTCAGCATTGCAAATTTGGCAAAAAACGTGACGAGGGGGGAGGGGGCGGGTCAAAAATGGTCACATTTTGTGTGACATCATTTATGGATGGCCCCTTGAGGAAAATATAATTGTTTGATCAAGGAATAAAAGAAAGTGCCTCAGCGAAGAGCGAATGGTTGTATCCTAATGAGACCTCTATTCCTATTAATTTTGGCCTCCAAAAGGGATAATTTTGAATAAATTTATGTGATAATGTGTCATAATCAGTTGCAGTCTCTTTATCTCCATCCCCTGGGATCATTAGAACATAGTCTCTAGTTATCAACTACGTAGATGTCCTATGTAGAATCATAGTTATGTCCTGAATATGTTCCCAGAACGTTTAGAACAATGTCATGTGATTTCATGTGCAAGGGAGTATCAAGGAAACCTCTTGATATATCTATGCCAAAAACATAATAAAATGTAAAATTACATTAGGTTTGAACATACCTTCTCCAATGAGAAAAATAGAATTTCAAAACTCCTGATACTAGGATTTGAACCCACGTTTTGGTTTCCTTAGGATATGAAGGCAGGAATTTAAATGTTTGATATCTACCAATTTGCTACGTTGGATAAAGTTTTGTGTTTACTGGGTAAGCTCTTCTCATCTATTAATCCCACTTAGCCTCAGTATTACATATCTCTTTACTTTGAGCAGCCTTGGACCTTATCTATTTTCTGCAGGCATCATTTCACCTAACTCAGTAGTTTTTGTACATGCTTATACATACTTAGAATTAATACTGTGACAGACAGTGTGAAAACCAGTGTACATATATCACACCAACAATTACAGCCTATGACAAATGAGTCGCTCTGATCATTACAGGAAAGGAGAATGTCCCTATTAGTATTTGATCCCCACAAGAGAACCTATGCTTTTGAATAATTCCTTTTCCAGGGTAATAGAGAGTACTGAGTGTCTATTTTTTGTCCCCTAGGACCATCAAAGTGAAGAACACACCTCATGAAGATCTCATAATTCAATGTCCCTTTTAGTGTAGAGTAGTCTCTCTCATCAGCAAATGCTGCTTATCCTCAGCATTGTACAACTCTTCACTTTGACTAAGACCCTACCACATTACCCACTTCCAATTTTCCCATTCATCCTTCCTTATACTCTTTCACAACTGCTGTAATTGCTCAGACCTTAATAGTTTTACCTCATAGTAATCTAATCTGACTGAAAGAGATAAAAAAAAAAAGAGAGAAGAGCATTGATTTGATTTTGGCAATGTCAGTCCACTCCCCTCTTAGAGGAAGGTTTAAGCACGAACCTCCACACCACACTGCCTAGTGTGATAACCCTATTCCACATTACATGCTAGCTAGAGCATCTATAATGCAGAGATAAATCAGATTTTCATGCCAACTAAATGGAGTTTTAAACAACTCTGACTATACTTGATCAAAACAACATGAGTTAAATATAAAGGTTCACAAGAATTTGTCTGACAAAGGGTTATCTCAATCTGCTTCGCCTTGTGAGATAACCCTCAGTCAGACCAATCCTGGTGGACCTTTGACTAAAATCTCATACAAGATGTGAGATAGGTATGCATATCCCAAGGTTTTCATACACCATATAATACTTATGATAGTGACAGGGCATTGTGCCGGAAGGGCATTATGCTAGGATTTTCGGTCAACATTGGAGTTTTTGAAATTAGGATGCCATCTATAAGCCGGTGTTGCTTCTATTACCTCTATTCACATAAAACACTAGGAAGGAATCATTTCCATAAGACTCCCATTTAAGTCCATTAGTGACATTCAAGAATCTCATTGCAAGGCCATTTATTTTTTGACAAATGGGCAGCAATGGTAATGACAATGAAGTGATGTTGGTATGACATGACATTCTACTTATGATAACTATCTATTCAAAAGTATAATCAGGCAAGTGATTATAGAGATAGACATAGTAAATGCCCTAATTAATGCAATTGAGTCTGTTGTTCATCACATCAAATATCCCTAGTGATAGATCGTGACACTTGAAATAGTGATGCCTTATTGGCAGCAAACACTTCCCAATCCCTCAACCCCCTGTGTTTGTTGGCTTAGATGCTGACTTAATGATGTGCAGTTAGTTTCCACTCTGATGTGCATATTTTTTTACCTTAGCTTGTTTTAGCAAGACAAAATCTAGTCTGCAATATACCAGTTATCATACAGGGGGCTTCTGGTATCACTTGAAAAATAGCATCATTTGGCTGCTGCCTTCTAGTGAACAAGTAACCAATGGATAATTCATGACGAGTGTGTGTTAGTGAAGGATAATGACACGAGGCCGTAGGCCGAGTGTTATTAGCCTTTGCTAACACACACGAG
This sequence comes from Acholoe squamosa, assembly GCA_949317995.1. Taxonomy (NCBI): domain Eukaryota; kingdom Metazoa; phylum Annelida; class Polychaeta; order Phyllodocida; family Polynoidae; genus Acholoe; species Acholoe squamosa. Next base: position 23,967,608 of record OX439048.1, read on the forward strand.
TCATGAATTATCCATTGACTACTTATTTTATACCACGAAACCAATAAATAATCAATATAATACCAATCAATTCAAATTTAAAAAAAAATTTATTCCCCCTCCCCGGGACTCGAAGCCAGCCATAGTGTGTGTACAGGTACATACACCTCCTCGCCCGGCAGCGGACAGCGACAGCCCCGGTCTCGGGTCGGACAGGCAGCAGCACGGCTAAAGATTACAATGCGTCTCGCTGTTATTTTTGTGTAGAATACACCTCGTTGCCCGGCAGCGGACAGCGACAGCGCACACGGCTTTGTATCATATCCAGACGTGGTTCGAACAGAGCTTATCTCGTCAGTCCCTGTGGCGCAGTGCATAGGGAGTTGGATTTGGGATCTGAGACTGGAGGTTCGATCCCTACCCTGGCCTGGAAGAGTTCATGGGTTTTAACATGTAACATATGACATGTAAGGACATGAGAGGCGTGCAGTTATCCTGGATAACCGCACAGGGTGCGGGTTATCCATGGATAACCGCACGCCTTAGAAAATTGATGTTAAAGCATACAGGGTGTGCAATATCGATAGATATGTGGATGGGAATAGACACCAAAAAGCACTGTGTAACCCAGAAATCGTGGTATAACTGATGATATAGGATCTACTAGCAGAAACTTACTTCCCCATGGATATTCTATACCACAATGTAACAGTCATGGGATGAACAATGACCAATCTGTTTTATGTCTTCACATGAGTAATGTGACTGCCCCTAATTGAGCAAATTTACCTTCTCTCTTATATTCCTCATAGCCCACCAACATGATGACTGACAAATTCTATGAGCCTGTCATCAGTAGCATTTGTGTCAGCAGCTAAGTTGTAAACCTTCAAGACCAAGAGTAGCTTTGAATCATCATATTGATGTAGTCCTGAAATAATTGCTCCTAGAGGATCTAGAGCTTATTTCACGGGGATGTGAATATAGGAAATATGATACTAGACTCTGTTTCATTAAACACTCGTTACATAAGACCTTGCTTTGAGCTACACTGTCTTTGATTAGAGGGATTATCAACTATATGGGAATTTTGAAAAAACAACAACAAAACAACAACATGCTGTTTCTTATGTATTGAAGTTGGTTGGGGTAGCAAAACATGCATTTCCAGTTCCTAATTGAATTTAATAGTTTCCTAATAATCTTCAGGATAAGCTACTCCCATGTACAATAAGAACCAAGTGGAGCATTCTCACAGTGTCTAGGGAATGGAGATAATGTGGAGCTGTCTAGGAATATAAGTGAAATAGCTCATCCAAAGTGATGAGTAGCAGGGAAGAGTGATCTCATTTGCAAGGTTATTCCAAAATAGTTTTGATAATGATGACGTTAGATAGGCCTATGATAGGCTTACTGTGCACCTAAGAAAAATCAGAATGTCACCAAGAATCTGTAGACCCTGAAAATGTGCTACTAGACACCTCAAATGAATTCCAGGCATCACTGACTGAAAAGTTATAAAAAGGGAAGGAATTTTGTAATGGCTATCCTCTTGGGCCATATTTCAGAGATGCCATTCCCTAACATTCCATCTCTCTAGATGACAGAGCTCAGAAGATTATCCCTTGCATGGTGGAAGTGAACCAGGTACCGTGGACATGACACACTACTGACATGACACACTACTGATTGCCATTCTTAATAAATGACCATAACTGAATCTCTTCTCAAACACAGTATGGCAATACACAAGTATCCTATTTCATAATGTTATTGTTAAAAACCTCGTGCTAAACCAATTTATAATGCTTATACAAACATTTTATACTATGGGATCACCATATTAGGAAACAATTAACAAGTAACACGAGACACAGTATTTTGAACATTGGAGCCACTGACCAAAACATCCAGCTCATTTCATGCATTCCAAAAGCGAAGGGAATTACAAAGAAATTGCCTATTGTCCCTAGCCTTACAACTAAGAGAATCGGCAATACTATATGATCTCAACCTCGCCATGAATATGACCTTAGTTGTCGAAATGGCGTTAAACATCTATTACTCACTCACTATATGATCTCAAGATCAGAAAAAATAACCCCGGAAAAGGTCCAGACAACCTGACTTAATCGGTTTTTCATGTATCAACCCCACAATGAGGCACAGGGAGCGCTGGACAGACGCAGGAGGAGCCTAGTATGTCATGGAAATAATGTTGGGTTGTTATGATCTTCCAAGTGACCATTTATGATAAAGAAGGTAAAACTTGGTAGATTGACTATGCATCTGTGTTACAAGGTCTTCATATTGACAACCTTATATCACCCAGAGGTGTAGGAAGCTAGGAAGCGAATCTGCATATGGGGGGCATGCAGGGGTGTCAGTTAAGGGGGGTACTATAGTACTAATAGGGGATCTTCCCATTATTGTGGAAGCCTGGGCCCCCACAGCTCCCATTTTACTATGCCACTGAGTTGTGTCAATTGAGGGTTCTGTCAAACCTTGAGTGACAACCCACAGTATTGTCACACTGGTGTGGGAAAAGGTGGCCCCCAAATAATGGGAGGGTCCCACACAGTAAGTCTATATAGAAATATGAGACATGTGATGGACCTCCAACTAGGACCCTAAATACCCCCTTAAAAATGGTTCCTATGCCTCTGTAGCAGTATGAAGACCCAGTTTTAGGGTCGAAAAGTCAGTGTGATAAATTATGACTTACTATTTGAAACTGGCCAGAAAAAGACTCTAGTGACCCTCCATTTTGTGAGTGTAGTGATCAGTGGTCAGAATGATATATTATGGTATAGACCACATGTAAAGTTGTGAGAAGATATGGGGGAGTTTGATTGTGTTGGGAAATGTAGTAGACAAAAGGGCAGGGAATATAACCTTTTATTTTATTTAAAGCCTAAGCACAGGGGTGTGGAGAAATGGGATCTGTTTCCTCATGGTCACATTTTCGACTGAAACTGTTTAATTCAGCAAAGTATCATGGAACCAGGGCTCATTCAGCAGTTTTGATAATATCAATCAAACTCCAGACAAGTATGTTTGCACATGATGCAATATCAAAGCTGATTGTTCATCTACTTGTTGGGTATGAGCCATATTTCCCTTGGTCCCGCCTCAGCAAATAAAAGCTTTGAAAAGATTTTGACTAATCTCCTTAATCAAAGAAATGGGTCAATACAAGCACTGATCTTTGCTGCAACCGGTACATCCTGTATTAATCATTCCCTCTATAAAAAAAACCCTCATCTTGTGCCTTGAGCAATGGTAGATTAACATGATATATTTCTCCCAAACGCCATCTAGCTAGATAGTCTATCACCAAACAAACATTAGTAATTCAAAGAAAGGAGGGCCTATATTAAGAGAGTTATGAATGGGCTAACGGGCACCGAATCCAGTGTATCGTAGGATATCGTAACGAGTGGCCTTTAGCCAGTTCCTTACTGTCTTTATTACACAATTAATCAATGAAAATTCAATAAATAATCAATAGAATATCAATGAAAACAAGTTGAAAACAAAAATCCTTCCCCGGGACTCGAAGCCTGCCATAGTGTGTGTACATGATCGGTACACACAGCTCGGCGCCCGGCAGAGCAGGCAGCCGTTGGTTTGGTCTGAACCCATCCCACAGTCGTCGCAATGCGTCTCGAGGTTATGGCAGCGAACACACGGCGAAAAAAAAGATGCGCCCGGACCGGGACTTGTCCTGCCTACCTTTGGCAGCTGAGCGCAATGCGCTAACCACTAGACCACCGGGTCTCACACCTCAGTGCCCGGCTTGGTTTGCTTTGAATGCGTCTCGTGGTTATGGCAGCGGACAGCCCGCAGTTGTCACCTCGCCGTTATGCAAGCAGTAGCGACACAACCCAGACTGCCGGGGATTTTCACACTTTGAATGTATAGAAGTTATATGTGAGTACCCTCCCTGGGCTTTGTATCATATCAAGACCTGGTTCTCGCCAACCACCTCTCGTCAAGCCCTGTGGCGCACTGCATAGGGAGTTGGACTTGGGATCTGAGACTGAAGGTTCAGGCCCTACCCTGGCCATGAAAATTTCATTGGTTTTAACTCGTGACATGTGACATGGACAAGGAGTGCCGATATCCATGGATATCAGCACTCCTAGGATGTGCAATATCAACAGGTATCAGAATGGGAACATCCAGAAAAAGCACCCAAAATCACAGACGTCGTGTAATAAGTGATAATAATAGTGTGTTTAGTCTTGATATGATATTGTGTCAGACATGTAAGACATGACTGTGCATACTCCACACACCTACACACATCTGCACAACAGTGATAATTAACATTGGCTGAAATGTCAGCTTACAAATATAATATGTTGCCTTACTAACGGAACATGATACCTGTTAAACGCCACTGAGTAATTTCACCAATGCTTGACTCTTCTTGAGATGAGAAGGGAGAGAGAGGGGGGGGTGGTGCACATTTCAATCAAGTAGAGTTATGTTGACATGTCATGCAGGAGACGTAACTTTAAGGCTTGTATTATATCCTTTAAGATTATTATGGGAAACATAGGAGGCAATTCCTGACCCTTCATCTACATGCTTCACATAATCAGTTTGTCAGGTGATTTTTCACATGCTCTTATCTTAATGGGAAATTTTAGGACCATGCCTAGTCCAATTGCAATGCATGTAGGGTAGATTAACCTAAAGACGACCACATACCTTGAGTCGTCCACCTGTCACCTTATTTTTCTCACATTCCCTGGGCTTGGGACCCTAATATCATTTAAATAGAGGTGTTATTTTACCCCATGGAATGCTCTACTGGGATATATTATGTAATTATCATTGCGTAAAGATGCACTAAAGTACTCATGTTTGAGTTATTTTTAACATGACAAACTGGCCATTTAATCAGAAGTTTCCAACTATGGTTGCATATTTTGAACATTAAAATTGATAACATGTACCTCATATTGACTATAGGTGTAAATGCATAACATAACTAGATGATAGCATAAGAAAAAGTACAGAAATGTTCAATCCTTTCAGTGTAGGATATATTTTCTACGACCTAGACCTACCAATTACACCTTGAGACAACCACTGTTTCACCTTAGGCCAACCACTCCTTACACATATATCTATGTATTTAATCGAATCAAAACAACTGATTGTGTGGAATTACATCAAAAGATTCATGGCCAGAATAGTTTGGGATAGAAAAGTTAACCAGATAATGCTCTGATATATATATATATATATATATATATATATATATATATATATATATATATATATATATATATATATGGGTCATTTCAGGTATTACTGGTCAGGTGGCTTCTTGGGCATATAATAGCAAGGGAAACACTTCTACACCACCAATAATATTTTTATTCCTTAGTGGAGGGTCACAGCTAAGATTTCCTCACTTTAGCTTTTTGGTATAAATAACGTCATGTATTGTACCAGTCTGGCCACAATATTTGGTGTTTCCAGGCCTCTTATTAGTGGTGTTATTCATGTTTGATTGATTACGATCATTAACGTACCCCCTTTTTAGAAGGTTTCACGGCATCTGCGATAAAAACTGATCCCCTAGGAGTTGGATCCTTGAATGAAACTTTTTAATAAGCCAAGATATAGGGCTATCAATAAAATATAATGTTATTAAGAAATACTGAGTTTGTAGATTCTTGATCCAGGCCCCCCCTGACCAGTAAAACTTGGAATGACCCATATATATATATATATATATATATATATATATATATATATATATATATATATAGTTATCTCGCTACCAGGGAATAAATATACCGGTAATAAATGGGAGAGAATAATAATAGATACCAGATGTACCGGTAATAAAATGTATTAATATAATATTAATGTAATGAATGATGTATCACAGAACACATGAGTTTGGTGGGTTCCTGACCTTGGGCTATCAGCACCATATATGCCTTTATTAAAACAACTATAATAATTAGTTGACAAAAAGCATAGTCAGTAAAATGCATAATATAATAACACTAGTATAGTAATAACAATACTAATAACATTAGTAAAAATTTAAAAATCAAGGAAACACCCAGTGTGGTGTTACCTGCACAGGTGAATCGAGCCAATTGACAGTTACTTTGAAACACCCCCTTATATAGTGGAGGATTATTTACCATGACGTCATCAATGACCTCATAGATACCAATCCGCCCTGCAAGTAGTCCCTAACCGTCCGCGGCTAATTATATAAATATACACGAGTGTATATAGTTCCATATATATATATATATATATATATATATATATATATATATATATATATATATGTAGGGGTATGGTATTTTACACTTTAACGTTCATGCACCCGTGAGACTCAGACCTAGGTCCTTCGGGTGTGGTGGGGGAATCCGGATGGCAGGTGGCAGCACCTGCCTCTGGGTTCGTATCCACTACACCAGGGGGCCTACCACTCGTCCGCCACACGTCACGTGGCCGGTCTGAGTTTCGCGGGCTTTTCCCCTATATAAGGCTGGTCCTAGCCCTAGGTTCCTCAGTAGTGGTTTACCCACTGCTCAACCAGGTTGTTACCCGAAAGGGTAACCGAATGCACTAGCAGCATGTAGTCCTCTGAGGCTGTGATCGTATGTAACGCAAGCTCTGAAATAAAAGCTCGGTTGCCTACCCGGAAACTTTTCTCTCTCTTCGTTATGATTTAATCTAACTTAACGAGACGAACCACTACACTGGTGCCGTGACCAGTTGGTCTTCGGGTAAGCGCAGTCAGAAATGACTGAGCTGAGCCCAGTTAGGGGAAATGGCTCAAATCGTGAGCTAGACTCCCCGATGGAGGATGGTGAAATCAAGTCACCACCCCAAGGTACGGAGTGGAGGGATCCACTAGAACACTACCCTGATGGGTTAGAAGATGTAAGAAGAAACTTACATCATGAACTGGATGAATTTGGAGACTCCTTATTCATGCCAGGAGGTACTTCGAAACCTGCACCAATGCATAAAAGTACTGCTCAATTTGGTAAATTACCATTTGAGGTACCAAAGCCTAGTGCAGGTATGTTTGAAACTCCATACAGTTCTCGAATTAAACACCAAAAATGTGGATTCGAAAAGAACAAAATGGACGAGCTTGAAGACATGAGAGCTGAATACGAGAAGATCCAGAAGGATCTTATTACACTGACCGGAACCCGAGACAAGATTCTGACTGAAAACAAACAGTTGATATCGGAACGTCTCGATTACGATCAGAGTTGTAGACGCCAACAACAATTGTTGTTGGATCAGATGGAGAAAGAAAAGCAAGATTTTCAACTCCAGCACGAACAGTATCGTGATGCACTATATACGGCGGATCTGGAATACAGAGCCTCGTATGATGAGTTGAATAGAACTAAACAAGAGTTAAATTCAACTCAATCGGCCTACGGCAAGTATCAAGAAGAGCTGAAGAAAATAGAATCAGCCTTCAAAGATGCTCGGGAAACGTACCAAAAACAGACCGATGAGCATGAAAAACTCAAAGATCAATTGATACGCGAATCCACAGATTTGGCTGTTAAACAGACTAAAATGATGGATGATTATTCCGAACTGGAGGCTAAAGCTATCCAGATGTCAAAGTATCTAGAAGATACTGGTCGTGCAGTAGGCACTCTTGAATCAGACTTCACTGTTTCAGGAATTGCCCTAAACACGACAAGTAACCAGATGTTCTCTTTGAGGGGCAATGACGGGGTAACAGAGACAACTGTACCTCGTTATGAAGGAGTAAAGAGTCATCAGGTTAGATTTACAGATAATACCTCTATACCTCTTGGTCTAGGTACGGGAAATAAAGGGGATAATTCTGCGAGTGGAGCTAAACAAAGCCGCTCGGCAGGAAGCTCCACCTTTGACGGCGGATGGCCACAACAGTCACCTTTAGGGGGACCAAATGGCCCGTATGCCCAGTATGGATGGAATCAGTCCCAAACAGGAACGAATCCGTCCAATGGTAACACCCGGAACACGTCCGGAGGAACAACCGGACGAGCACCCGGAGGTTCCAGTACAGCTGGGGGGCAATCCGGATGTGATCAAGGATCCGGACCCTCAAGCGATCGTTCCAGGAGCAGACCCTCTGCCAGTGGGACTGGTTTCAATAATGGAAATCAGTCGTATGGAACAGGAGGAAACACTAATCCCAATAGTGGTTTCTTTAGCTTTGGTGGAAATACACAACCCACCAATGGTCCAGGGCCGGCTCCCCAAACCAGTGGATACACCTTTTCACAGGTGCCTCCATACGGAGCAGGGGGATCAGGAGGTGGAGGAGGACCACCATCCGGAGGCTTTGGAAGTACTTATGGTACGAATCCTCCAAGGAAAAAGAGACTCAGTCGCCGAGTATCTCTTTCTCCAGGGTTACAAGCGCTGCATGATTCTAATGCAGCGATTGCTAACTTAGGTGTTGATTGTTACAATCAAGGTCTGGACGATACGGAGATCATGGAATGGAGTAAGGGTTTAACCCTTACTGGATCCACGAATCCGGCTCGTAGAGTAGCTAAGATACCTACCCCCTTTAATGCCAAGAACCCTTGGAAGGAGGAGTATCAAGGCTGCGCGGATGTCTTTAACTGCAATGGATGGGGTAAAGCGGAAGCTCTGCCTTATTTAGTATGCTGGTTAAAGGAAGGCGACGGAAAAGGAGCCGTGGAACAATGGAGAGATTCTCAAATAACAGGACTCTCAGCCCATATGAAGTATGATGAACTCATAGAGATTGCTTCATATTTATATGGGAATATAGTTGGAGAAGACCCTTGGCTGACGTTCACTAAAAGAACACAGAAGCCCAAGGAGTCTGCCAAAGTGTTCGGCTTAGAATGTCAACGACTGTTGCATAAAGCCAGACCTCAATGGAGACTAGATGATGAATGCTTCCTAGATGAGATGTTTAAACAATTCATTGAAGGATTGCGGAATCAAGAACACAGGACAGTAGCCTGTGAAGCTTGGAAGAATGATGCCTCTTTGACAGATTTGTTCCAGTCCCTAGATCATTATGATCGAAAGGCCCGTATCTTTGCCGGGAAGGTACCCCAACGGATGTCAGCAATGATAATCCCGGAGGGAATACCCGAAACCGATTCATCCGAATCAGGGGAACCTGACGAAGATGAAAACGTTGGGGCCATTGGCCAAGGGAACCCCCGGTACAACCGGAACTGGGGAAAGAAACCGGGTTACGTCAAGGAGAAAGTGATCACTTCTAAACCTCCTGTGACTCAACCCGATACCAAACCCACGACGGGTCCTTCTTTATCAGAGGACCTGGTTAACAATTTGGTAAAGAAGATTACTGAAAATCTTAGGAGGCCTAAGCCTGATAGGACTGTTGTGACATGCTTCCGATGTCAGGAAACTGGGCATTATGCTGCCGAGTGTGAGGCAGATAAGCCAGTTTATAGAAACACTCGTTACCGGAGCAATCCGGGTAAGGAGGACTCAGTGAAGAAGGAAAACTGAGAGGGGGTGTCCACAATGGCAACCGGATTACCCCCAGAGTGAGTGATTGCCATGACTGCCAGCCTATCGCAGCTTGCGGTACTGGCAAGAATCCTCTAGCGATTTCGCCCAGCAGTGAAGCTAAGGAGCCTGATCAGTTCCTTACTCATGAGGCTGGGGAGACTGATAGTACACCAGGTGTCAAGAACCGGCAGAAGAACACAGAGGGGAAACCCGATATCAGTCCAGAGGGAGCGGCCAATGAGTTGGCCAGGGTGGGGTGTGCCCAGTTCCCCCCGGGTCATCCTTGTCTCGAATTCTTAAAGGGATGTGGATTTGACCTCGGCGCTAAGACGGAACTTGCTAAGTATGCAAGTAGTCCTACCTACTTGAAAGGTAGGAGGTGGTACGCAGTTGTATCTGTGAGTGGTAGATCCGCTGAGTTTCTTGTCGATACGGGTGCTAGCCACTCCTGTATTGCTAAGAGATTCTACGATCTTTTGCCTACGAATCATGAAACTTTCACAACGGAAGGAAATGCTCGTACGGCCGACGGTAGCATGATACAAACGTTCGGTAGAACATGTATGAGGTTCAGTCTACAGGAAGATAAGGACTTCATCCTTACCCCTACTGTGGCGAACATCGCGGATGATGGTATACTCGGTCTGGATTTTGCTGCATTATATGGAGCAAGGTTAGATTCCCAGAGGGGAATATTGGAAGTGAGAGACCCGTACCATCTCGAAGTACAATGTGTACTTAGGCAAGTAAGCAGTGTAGCCAGTGTAGCCCAGACTGTTAAGATACCACCAGGCACAGCCTGTGATGTCTTATGTCGAGCGGACAGACAGTTTTCAGGAAAAACTGGAGTTGTAGAGCCAGACATGGCCATGTTGTCAAGTATCGGATTGGAATCCGCTGATGTTCTAGTAGCTAACGCTGCTTGGACGGTGGTTCCTATATCCAATACCGGTAACAAGACTGTCTATGTACAGAAGGATACGATCCTTGGATCGGTTGTCTTATCCGAATTGATAGAAGACTGTAAACATGTTTCGGCACCCGGAGCCCCTTCCTCACCCGAAAGGAGCCCGGAACTAGACACTCTAGTAGCCGAAAGCCATGTAGAAAGTGATGAACAACGTGAAGCTCTAACTGACTTGTTGTACAAGTACCGTAAAGCTTTTGCAGCACCGAGTGAACAATTGGGGCGTACCGATAAAGTACTGCATACGATTGACACTGGTGAGAATGAACCTTTTAAGATTCCTTATAGAAGACTCCCACTAGCCAAAAAAAAGGTAGCTGAGGAGGAGATAGCTAAAATGCTTGAACAGGATGTAATAATTCCATCAACCAGTCCTTGGTCTAGCCCTGTGTGCATGGTGACCAAGAAAGATGGTAGCATCCGTTTCTGCATAGATTACCGGAAATTGAATGGTATGACCAAGAAGAATTCATATCCCTTACCACGGATCGATGAGACTATAGACTCCCTTGGAGGTAAGCAATGGTATTGCTCTCTAGACTTACAATCCGGGTACTGGCAAGTGGGTATGCATCCGAAAGATATGGAGAAGACGGCCTTTTCCAGTCATATTGGATTATTCCAGTATAATGTGATGCCGTTTGGATTGTGCAATGCACCGGCGACATTTGAAGCCATGATGGAAACTTTATTAAGTGACCTTTTATGGAAGAAATGTCTCGTCTATCTAGACGATGTGATTGTCTTTGGAAAGACATACGAAGAATGCTTGGAAAATTTAGGTATGGTCCTGGAAAGGATCATAACTAATGGTTTGAAGCTGAAACCCAAGAAGTGCGATCTTTTCAAAAGATCTATTAATTACTTGGGGCGAATAATCTCGAATGAAGGGATTAAAGCCGATCCGGAGAAACTGGATGCCGTGTCAAATTGGCAAGCACCCACGAATGCGAAAGAAGTTAGGTCCTTCCTCGGATTCTGTTCCTACTACCGGGACTTTATCCCAGGATATTCAAGGGTTGCCTTTCCTATCCAGAGTTTGTCCCACTGGACACCCGGGATCAGAAAGGAACGATTCCCTTGGGGACCCGAGCAAGACGAGGCCTTTATGAAAATAAAGGATTTGTTTGCTATCACACCTGTGTTGAGATACCCCACGGAGAATGATCATTTCATTCTAGATACTGATGCTAGTAATGAAAGCATAGGAGCCGCCCTTTCTCAGGTCCAGGATGGGGTCGAAGTTCCTATAGCCTTCGCTAGTAACACGTTGAGTAAATCTCAAAGAAACTATTGTACCACTAAACGTGAGTTGTTGGCTGTGGTGGTCTATACGAAGAAGTTCAAGCACTTTTTGTGGGGGAGTGATTTCACTCTACGGACTGATCACTCTTCCCTCAGATGGTTATTGAACTTCAAAGATGCAGAGGGGATGATAGGTCGCTGGTTAGCGCACCTATCCGAATTCGGTCTAAATCACAGCCAGATTGAACACCGAGCCGGGGCAAAGCATTTGAATGCAGATGCTTTGTCTAGAATCCCAGTGAGGAAATGTGCAAATGCTGAGTGCACTGATTGTGGAGCACACAATGCTGTGTTGGCAGGGGTTCGAGTTCCATTCGAAACCCATCCGGAACATGTCTTGAATTGGTCCTTGGAGACCATCAGGCAGTTCCAGAAGTCTGATGCAGTCACATCACGTTTGATTAAATTCCTTAATCAGGGTATCTGTCCCCCAAGACCCGTAGTGTCATTGGAGAACAGAGAGATGAGACGATTCTTAGCTCAATGGGCCGAGCTAAAAGTCCGGGATGGTATTCTGTTTCGATGGAAGAACCATTCTAATAGGAACAAAACCTTGCAAGTTGTCATACCTAGTGCTATGCGACGAGATATTATGTATTTCTGTCATGGACATAGAACTAGTGGGCACTTTGGAAAGAAAAGGTCTCTAGAACGTCTGACCAGACGATACTATTGGCCCGGCATGAGTACAGATCTCACCCGATGGGTGGAGACCTGTCCCGAGTGCTGTAAGAACAAACCAGGACCCGGGTTAGGCAAGCTGCCATTATCCCAGGAACTGTTTGGTGTAAGGTTTGCTAGAATAGCTGTTGACATTATTAGTGGGATTCCCCCCACTCCTAGTGGCAACACGTGTATGATGGTCGTGTCTGATTATTATACCAAGTACACCCGAGTGTTCCCTTTACCGGATCATAAGGCTGTTACTTGTGCTATGGCCTTTGTAAAAGGGTGGGTGCTGCACCTAGGTGTCCCACTCATGTTACATAGTGACCAAGGCAGAGAATTTGAGTCTAGTCTGTGGCAGGAGATGTGTAATTGTCTGGCGATCTGCAAGACAAGAACTAATCCCTATAGACCACAGAGCGATGGACAAGTAGAGAGATTCAATAGGACTTTGATCCAAGTATTGAAGTCTCTGGTAAATGAGCAGATGGATGATTGGGATGAACAATGTGAATTCGTGGTACATGCCTATAATGGCACTGTGCATTCGAGCACAAACTGTTCTCCTAATCTCCTCGTTTTTGGAGAGGATTTGATTATGCCAGCCGATTTGGTGTTCGGCGTAATAAGAATGAATCCGGAAGCCCCTTGCCAGGTGATGTTTGTAGAATCCCTACGGGATAATTTCAAACAAGCCTATGAGAGGGTTAGAGACGAGTTGCAGAAAACTGCGCGTTGGCAGAAAGTTGGCTATGACACAGGTCTAAAAGCTAGATTTTTTAATCTAGGGGATAGAGTACTGCGTCTACACCAACCTCTAGCTAACCTGAAATTAGCCAGTAATTGGGATGGACCTTTCACTATAACTCAGGTTATTAGTGATTGCACAGTGATTATTAAATCACAGCTTGGTAAATGTTACAAGTCAAATGTAGCGAGACTACGCCCATGGAGGGGGAGGGATACCTCCACCGAAATGTACGGCGATGGTCTATTGGAAGTAATGGAACAGAGTCGTGTTAAGCAACTCGAAGTGGTACCGACCCGAAAGCGAGGACCCGGGCGGCCACGGAAGGTTGCAGACCCGAAGAGGGTGGTGCCCCCTGTCGTAACATCCGGAAAGCAGGGGAAGATACAAAAAGTCTCGGCAGGCGCAGGTAAAAATAAGAGGAAAGGTCCCTCTAAGGCTAAGAAGACCTTGGAAAAGGCTCTTATGGATACCAGGTCAATAAAAGAGGCCTCAAAACCTCTTAGACGCAGTCCAAGGTTGCTACAGACTGCCGTAACCTAGCCTGTTAACACAACGAGTGTGTTGTCCTGTACTGTGTACTGTTATATGTTGTAACCTAGTTCAATGTATATTTGAGCCGGTCAAGAGTCTCTGGAAAAGGTCCTATGACAATGAACCCATGGTTTTGGACGGATAATCCGGTGGATATGCTTATGCTATCCATAAACTCCAGAATACCTAGCGAATTGTCATAGTCGAACCCTGAGTACGGACGGACGACCGATCGGGTATTGTATTGTTTTTATGTAAGGGCGCGTGACCTAATTAAGGGCACGCGGGAAAGTTGTTGACCCATTTTCGAATGGTCACGTGAGGCGCCGGTTTGATCATGCGCAGCGATTCAAGTTCGAGTATCCCGCCATATTGTCTTATTCCTGCGAAGGAAGAAGACGTGGCCGAGGGTGGTCTTGCTCTTGTTGGAGTCTGATAGCCCGTGACAGCCATATTCCGAGGTGTGCCCTCGTTAAAAGGCACCCGCCTTTCACTGGGTAAGCAGTACTCACTGCTTATCCGGTGGATTGGGATATTTTATCCCCGAACAGCCACTTCTGTCGATGGCAGAAGAGGCCGTCCGTCTTGGCGGCGGTGCCGGTGCCAGCACCCCGCCAGAGTATGGAAGTGGTTCTCCCAAGAGTCCCACTTATACATACGACGATCAGCAATACGATGCTGATTGTGATCAAATGGATCAACAAATGAATGTTGATCAGTACTTCTCTGGAGTAGACGATAGCGACGTAGAATCGTTCTGCGACGCATCCGACAACTCCAGACAAGTTAGTCCTGAACGCCGAGGCGTTCAACAACAAATTGATGTAGGTGAGCCTTATGTAGCCCCTCCATCCGAAGGTTTGAGTGGAGAACCGGCAGGAGCCCAGTCTCTTGACAGGGCTCTGATGCCACCTCCCCCTCAACTGCCGCCCCGTCTTGGTGGGAGTACCTCATTCGGTGCTTTGGGACCTGCTTCTCCGGTTGACAGGCCAATGCACCTAGAGCTGCCCTTCCCAGACAGTCCCGAATGGCATGATGTAGCCGGTCCATATGACGGACGGATGTTAGCAATTTCCGAGGAAATGCTGATACCCACCTGTTATGGGACGCCCAGAGAGGTTGACGAGCGTGTTGTCAACGCAATCTGGGAATGTGCTCATCCGCAGTGGGCTAATACCTTTCCGGAGTCCTGGTTGATGGATTACCATCAGATGGCCAAAGGATTGGTAGTCCACTTATGGTTTCGTAAAGCCGTCTGGGACGCAGAAATGGCTTTCCGAAGGAATACCTCTTATAGGCCTTCCTATGTGTCTGACAAAACGGGTTACACCGGTGTCAAGGCAGATGAGGTCTCTAGATACATAGACAGAGACCAGATCCTACTGTTAAGCACAGCGGATGAGTATGAAGCAGCAGGTAACGCTGTTGTGGATTACTGTCCAGGGGTCCCTATTACGTCTCAAACCATTGAGGCAGAAGAGGCCCGTATTGGTGTGTCTCCACTAGACAGACTCGGGGTAATACAAGACCTCGTAGTACGTCTATTGGAGAGACAGTATGCACTGGCGCATCCGGAGTTAGTACCCGGACCCGCACCCGTGCAAGTAACAGCCAAGATGGCCGATCGGATGGACCGTCTCATGTCTCCTGCTGAAGCTCCCACCTTGGGAGGCGCAGCAGTAGTACCTGAGAAGGCCCTACCTGATGCAGATGTTTCCCTTAAAACTGCTCAGTCTACCCCTACGAAGACTGAGCAAGTAAAGGAGAAAGCAGCTGGTGGAAAGGGTAAAACAACCCCCACCAAAGGTAAGGGTAAAGGGAAGCGGTCAGGAACCGAACCCTCTACCAGCACGAGTGTGGACGACAGTACCCGAACCCGTCGGGTGTCTCCACGCTCGGCCAATAAGAAGGGCGCTAAGGCTTCGGATGTCTCCGGCAACGAGACGGACGCATCCGAGCCTGGCACTTCTACTAACGGCAGATCCCGCAGGAGGAATAAGAAGAAGGTTGACCAACGCAAACCTGAACCTATCGAGGTAGACGTTAAAGCTGATAATACAGAAGCTGAACCGGCTGTCCCAACCGTAAAAGTTGAGCTCGGTGTGCCAATCGTCAAGCTACACGACGTAATGGCCGATTTGAGTGGAGACGCTCAAGATGCTGCAGCCCAGGTCCTCGCGGGTCAACAACCCGTTGTGCAACCTGTGGATGTACCATCCGACCCGGAGGGAGAGGAGCCGGTTGACCCAGTTGTGGATGTCACTCCGACTGACGAGCAAGAGGCTGCTATCTGGGCTAACGCCAATAGCAACTTTGCCGACTTCATTCCTCTACACAGGGGACACCTGAAGGGGAGTAAATCCGTATGGAGACTGCCCCCTCGGATCACCTGTGAGAGGCAGGAAGATATGGAGGAGTGGCTTCGCAAGAAGCTCTCTGATAGAAAGCCGGCCAATATGTACTGGATCTATTGGGAATTCGTTAAGAATTCGCCCAATGGTCTGTACAATTATGACCAGAAGGGCAAGCTCAAGTTTGCTCTAGATGAGTACTACGGGGAGGATCGTAAGGATTGTCCCTTCCAACGTTGTACTCAAAGTGAGGGTGAGGTTGAATTCTTCATCGAGAAAGACGCGTTCCTTCGTCATCTCGTGGAGGTTCATATGCACCAGAGGCCGGAATATGTCTGCGACCGAGAGGTTGGCAAGAAATGTGCTAAATGCACAGGATGTGTCACCCCCCGACGCGGAGACATGGTCCGGCACTATGTGACTTCGCATGGAGAGGGCCTGGAGGCAGCCATAGATCGGGTGATGAAAATTCACTCCGAACTCTATGGCAACCTTAGGGGCCTCAATGCAGAGAAGTTGGCTTCCCTCACACCGAGTACGAAGCAGTTTGCGCCTACGGTTCCTGGTACTAACCAGAAACTAAAGGCTCGGTTTGCCCAGACTCCCGGGTCCGGCAAACTAGAGTACGCTCAGGAGGAGTACGATCTGTTAAACGAATGGAGAAGCAACAAGGCCCGCCGTCGTGGTGGGGCTTATGTAACTCCATCCGGAGAACAGGTCCGAAGCCGCAGGGATTACCGCCAGGGACCCTCTGTAGCAGATAGGAAGAGACAGGCGTCTGAATCTCCAAGCCGAGCCAGGTCACCACTGGAGGCGCTGGAGAGACAGACAAATGGGGGAAGGAAGAAGCCACATCTTCCATCTCCTACTGGAACTCCTTCCCATTATGGGCGAGCACCAACTCCACGAGGTGCACAGAACCCGACATTCTTTGGTGTCAGTGGACCGAGTGGCCAGTCCGCCCGGAAACACGCGCCTTTGAATGTCAAAGACCCGAAGCAGTACCCTGCTATAGGCCCACCCGGACCAGAGATGCAAATCTTTGATCAGTACGGGAGGGTCAAGCAGGAACTGCCGACAGTAGGAGGTCAAGCTCCCCGACCTACAATGAGTGCTGTGGTGAGACAACGTCCACCCGCACCATTGTTGACGGCCAAAGACCTTAGAAGGGAATTGTCACGGTTGCCCCTGGTTCAGGGATTACCAACTCAAGGCCCTTCTTCGACCACTGCTAGTGCGGTTACTACTGCGGTTGCTTCTTCGCACACGCAGGTAGCTGTCACTGCGAGTGGGTCTGGAGCACAGCCGAAGCCTCAGGGTCAGGTACCCCCACCTGGTGCTGTGGTTCATCGGCCTAAGCTGATCCAGACAGTGGAGACCTTCTTCAAGAAGGAGGACAAATTGTCTTGCAATATCCAGAGCAAACAATTTGAGACGCTACAGCACCATCTGGAAAACCTCCACCTGGACATGTATCGTCGGACCGTGTCGAGCACTCTCCAGTGTATTGACGCGATCCAGAAGTCAGAGATCAACCGAATCTCGACTCAGATCAAAGCGGATGTTGCCAAAGATAAGCAGGAAGCTGCTAATCTGCGGCAGGAGGCCCTATCCGAGAAGGAAACAGCTTCTCAGATGCTCGACCTAGAACGAGCAACGAACATGAAGAACCAGCAAAAGTTCTTCAAGGTCTTCGGAGTTATCATGGATAACTGGGACGGTACACCTGAGCATGCTTTGAAGCTGTTCGAAGCACGCCAAAAGGTGAAACTTACACCTGCTGTCCCCGCATTGGCACCTACGGATGGAACTGGTATGAACCCCCCTGTTCAGCCACTGGCTCAACAACCGGGTCCAAACCAGCCACCCGAGGAGAACATGGAACAGTAAAAAAACTGTTGCATGAAGATCGGACATAATTGTGTGTCCCGGGGTTCTATTACCCATGCATTGTTGGATAAGAAACCATTTTTTTATCCAACCCGTATTGATTCGGGTACCAAACTGTACCCTAATCCGGAAACTGAAAACAGAAGGAGAAAACAAACAAGCCACTCTGGAGGAGGAGTACGAATGCTGTAAACACCATAATTGTACTGTGCCACAATGTAATGACTGTGCCTATTATAAAATCATGGACAATTTACACTAATATGGACTTTTGAACTACAAACCGGATTTACTACTACACCACTACTATTTGTGAGCTAGCACTACAGGCATCAGGGTTTAGCTACGCCCATAGAGTCCATCAACAGTCTACAACTGGATCTACTATAACCTCCAGTTAGCTAGCACTACAGGCATCAGGGTTTAGCTACACCCACCAACAAGTTTTACTATAGCACTTCAGGCATCAGGGTTCAGCTCGCCCATACCAAGCCATCAGCAGCATCCGACTCCTGTTACATCCTCCAATCATGAAAACAAGTAACTTTGTTGATATTATTATATTGTATGTAAAATTGTATTTATAACTATATAATATCTTTTATAAAGATATATTATTATATAAGGGTACCTATAAATATACTGGATCTGCGAATCCTAAAAGTTATTTAAGGTAATCCTAGACCTATAACTGTCTATATAGGTCATTCCTGGTCTCAATATATTAAGAGACTATAATTCTTCTGTAACTTGTAAATATAAAACACTAAGGTATAAACTGAGCTGCGTCTCAAAAGTATAAATATTTTTCTATAAAATAAGAGAAGGTCCAACGGATTTCTCTAAACTTAGTATTGTATTACTCAGGTTAATACCTAATTGTGTTCATATAGTATCAGATTAATTGTCCATATCTGATCATTAATATTTAATTCACTCTGTAAAGTAGACAGAGCTGTTAATTTAAAAAGTCGAAAATTTTTTTTTCCGGGTTCAATAACCATAATACGATCATTGTTAACAACCACCGGTCCTTTTCAGGACCCTACTGTTGTCAAAACGTTACTATAAATCTGTGATAATTGTATATTTATCATTTATGGTTGTTATAAGCTAGTGATGGAAATAACATGAACGACACTCGATGCTATTATTGTATAATTTTTCAGAAATAGGATAGTCTTATACTATAGCCTATTTCACATCGAGCAAGTGTAATTAATACCCCTTTTTAGTATTGTAAACAATCACTTACTAGGTTATTAATACACTGCGGTTTAATTACCCCCAAGTTATTGTCTAAGGGGGGCAGTGTAGGGGTATGGTATTTTACACTTTAACGTTCATGCACCCGTGAGACTCAGACCTAGGTCCTTCGGGTGTGGTGGGGGAATCCGGATGGCAGGTGGCAGCACCTGCCTCTGGGTTCGTATCCACTACACCAGGGGGCCTACCACTCGTCCGCCACACGTCACGTGGCCGGTCTGAGTTTCGCGGGCTTTTCCCCTATATAAGGCTGGTCCTAGCCCTAGGTTCCTCAGTAGTGGTTTACCCACTGCTCAACCAGGTTGTTACCCGAAAGGGTAACCGAATGCACTAGCAGCATGTAGTCCTCTGAGGCTGTGATCGTATGTAACGCAAGCTCTGAAATAAAAGCTCGGTTGCCTACCCGGAAACTTTTCTCTCTCTTCGTTATGATTTAATCTAACTTAACGAGACGAACCACTACATATATATATATATATATCAACCTTTACTGTAATCCTACTGAATTAATATATAGAGGAACTATTTGATACTGACAGCATGATAATAAATTCTAGGAATGGATTACCATAGTTCATATTGAAAGTCTATTAAATTATAGTTAATACAAGTCCTCTTTAATGCAGGATAAGGAATACCACCTGTATATTGCTGAGATTTGCAACACCCATGGGCATAACAATGTCTCGGGTTTTCATTCTAATTTAGCTACTATAAAACATTTTATATATGATACAGTACCTTAAACTGTGTCATCCTATTGCAAAGTTATGTGAGACACTTATTCTTATCATAGATTATCAGTTTAATCAAAAGGGATTTATTACAAGGGTGGTCCTTAGGTGGTTGTCTCTAGGTGCAAAGTGGGCGTCTGTAGGTGAAAATGAAGTTAATGGAATGTTTGTAATAAGGGTGATAAACTGGAAATAAAAACTTCAAATGGATTTCCGAGAAATATGAGGTACAAAAGGCCAAACAATTATCTTTCATTCAGTACTTTTTGGAAGCCTGAAGACTTAAAAATGTCAGAGATATTAGCCACTACAAATCCCTTGTTGAAAACCTGCATAGGAACGGCCGTCTTTAGGTTAATCTAGCCTAGTGCACGATACTGTTATGGTCAAGGAAGGAACCCGTAGGGTCTGCACCTGTTGATACGGCATAGAAGTATGGGTGTCGAGCGGACAGACAGACAGCCTAACCCCAAGGTGACTTATGATGCAGTTAGATCAATGTGCAATATGCACAGTATGACAGTGCAATATCTCAAGACCAAGAAGAAATACTGATTAGCATAAAATTGATGAATTATTTATCATGTTTCGGGTTTTAGTGGTAATTGCGATCATAGCATCTACTGCAGAATCTGTAGCATGCAAGGAAATGATCCTTATTTGTCATCAATAATTCCTGCTTAGTAACTGTTTTAAACACATGAAAACTACCCTGCACCAGTATCCTTATTTAGACCTGGTTAATGACTACAATAATGGTGGCACTAGGAGCTGGCCAGAAATGAGGGGGGATAGAGATACATAGGGTGTGGTGCTATACCAAGGGTCGCCTTTATTCTAGACTGTTTCAGTTCTACTTCATCACTTTGGGTTTAATCCGAAAGCCCATTCACCATTATGACAGAAAGCTATAGTTTTGTAGGCCTAAGGAGTAAACTGATGGTATCAGGTTAGGTCTCCAACTGATTGTCCTATTTGAACTAACACACCCTGTCAAAGCTAGTAATTTCATTTGATAGACTCCATAAAAAATTCAACCACCTTTCTTCTCATCAGTGTCACCATTATTTACTACTGGCACCCCCTTACCATTATACCCCAAACCCATTCAGCAGGTAAATGAGTACCCAACAGCCTCACAGACCCATAACGTTAGTGGCCCCAACATAGGGTCCCAGGCACTCAGTCATTCAAAATGACTTCCCGGTGAGAGTGTTGAAGAGCCGGCCTTGTTCTGAGCTGAATAGATATGGTGCTGTTTGTGGGTGACTTTGGTCAAAGGTAAAAAAAGAGAGGAAGAAACCCGCTGTCAAGCATTATTCTTTAGCGACACAATCACCAATTTCCACCCAGCTTGATGTCCGTCTGGCAAAAGGAGTTTCTCTTGGGAGAAGCAATAAATTACGTTTGGACGTCTTTATTGCTGCAAGACTTCCTAAATGTGATCTAAGAGATTATGAATGCTTCACGACAATGACACATCCTCATGAGGACAATGAGTAATGCGACTGATCGGCAGTGAGATGGTATTGCAATTCAGCAGTTTGGAGACTGCATTCTATATGGCTCCAGTCATAGGTGTATGGCCGTGGCCATTTCTAGCCCTGAATGGACAGATCTAAGTACTTTATCAAAGAGAAATTAAAAGTGTATTTTCACCATGTTCTATTACTTTTATTATTTTGGTGATAGCACTACATAAAAGAGTAACATTTATTTACCCAGCAACAGACTCAGCATGAAGAATTACAATAATGTCAATATATATGCGAAGTAAATCATTGATTTTGTCACCAGATAACCACAAAATGTACCTGTAGGTACCACTAAAACCTATTTCCGATTTTGGTGGTAAATTTCCTTAAGAAAACACTAAGCCCATGTAGAGCCTTTTGAACAAGAAAATACTAAAATGTATAAGATATGAACCTTCCTTATCAAGAAATTAACAATTTTCTGACATAAAATATGATTAAATGTGGCTTCCCTAAGAGTACAGTAGGTAAGTATAGGTGGAGGAGGGTTGGATTCACACCCCAGTAACACCCACACAGTAATATCAACTCATGTTCTGCTTGACTGCACACCAGTAGAGGGTGGTCAGGGTCCAGTGATCACAGGGAAGCAGGGTAAGAAATGGCCCTGGGTATATTTCTTAAGCTGTAGATGGATGTGTGCATGTTGATACTTTTGAGTACAGGGTATATTCAAAGTTTGGGGTTACTTGTCAGCCTTGGCTCAGACCTGTTCAGGTCAGAAGAGTAGTTACCTCATGTTTAGTGTTTTATTGGATGTATGATTCGTCCAGAAAGTGCCATCCACTCGATATGTAATTTCTATACAATATACAAATCCATCTTTGCATAGTGAGGAATTGACTATATAACAGCCCCATAGATGGTTTGTGTAAGAGTGATGAATGTGCTCACATCACACTGCAGAGTAGGCAGGAAGTGAGACACCGGAAATGACAGAGTGGAAGTAGTAGCCTTTCTGACGTAATAACAAAGAACGAAGATGCGAGTTTGTACCCTGACCTGAGGACTGAGGGCTGAGGGCAGGGTACAACCTTGCATCTGAGGGCTTTGTTTACGTTCTGACATGAGAAAAAACTTTGATTTTCCTCAAAATAATTCACAAATAAGACAGGAAAGCCACAAACAGGAAGTGAGACCGGAAGTGCTTTCACTGGGTCCCCTACCCAACATGCACTCTCGACCAATCAGATTGCAGGAAAGGCGACCCAACTGCACTCGAGTGTTAGAACACTTAACCTCTGCTGGCAGGTGACAGGTCAAATGACCATGCCGTGTGCCTAGAGTGGTCCCGACCTGAATATTTCATATGACTGTCTTTGAATAGTTGCTTTATTTCAGGTATCTAAATGTGAAAACGATTAGATGATAAAAATGATATGGATATGTTTGAACCAGACTCCCCTGTGCTCTGACATCTTCCATTGTACAGTATAATCTATTATCATCTCTTCCAATATGAACACTCTTGTCAGACATTTGGAGGCTTGGTGCAATGCACAATAAAAGACCTGCCTTCTAGTCTGACTGAGAAAGCAACACCTATAGTGTCTTGACATCTGTCCTGGGGTAGGGGTAAAAGCAATAAGCCATAAAATATGAAGAAGTCTACTGGGTTCTGCGGGAGTTGAGGGGCGGCGCAAGTCACTGGTCTAGTCTATGTGTTGCACTAGTGTCCCTGTGGCACCCAATTAATCACGGGTCCAGTCCCATACCACTTCATAGAGTCCTTAATAATGAACTTTGCCTCTTACTGAGAACTGTGTGAGGAGAATGATTTATGTTTCCACAAACTATGTTCTTCACAAACTTTTTTTCTGGTTCTATGCAATGTCAGTAGCATGTAACCAGATCACTGTCAATGTTTTCTGGAAATGTGTTTCTGATTTAGAACACAAAGCAACATAATTAACTGTATGATTATACTGCTGCAAAACCATACCTATTAAAGCCCATCAATGGGCCTACTGCAGTTATGTCTTATTCTAAAGATAACTTACTTACTGAAAATGTCACCAGCTTGCAGGAACTTTACAAAAAATATAGTACCATCAATCCTTAGTAACATTATACACTGCTGTGTTATACGCTATCATAGTAAAGTCATTATGCATTGTCTGATTCTATATATTGTTGCACCAACCACTGGCAACAGGAAATAGATTAAGACTAAAAAGAGAATTCCTGTGCAGTTAACACCTTATGTTTATTTAAAAGTCTTTACCTTTTAGCTATATCGATAGTGATAGAATTAAAGACACGCACCCATCAACCAAACAAGATTATAAAGCAGACGGTGTATGAAAATCCCCTTTGCTGATGCGTAAGAGTTTATTGGGAATAATGCATATTGAGGATGTAGGGATGATAGTTCCTATTAGCAAGGCCCACTAGCTGTAGGTAGAGAAATATACCTCTACATGAAATTAATTACCCATTTGTATTGATGGATCGTTATAACATCATTGTTTTGATATCAATCTTAACCACAGTCTCCTAAATCATACAATCTTTTACTGTATTCCATCATTATAGCTAAGACTAGTATATGTAGAGTGTCTACACTGTTATAGGAGAGGGAAGTATGTGAACTGTATCAGTTGCCTCACAAAAGCCTTGGTTTGTCAGGGCCGGTGATGCCTGACAAATAGTATTATGGTAGAAATCTCAGCCTCACAGTATCCTGGCATACACTATACTCACTGTTCGTACTTTCAGAAGCAAGGACTGAGTCTGGTATGCTATTCACCTCTTGATATTGGAATATATAACATATACCACGTTTGGATAAAGATATATTTAAAAGAACACCATTTTGTTCAGATAGGTATTCAAGTAACATCTAACATGATGGACAATTTGCATTGAAAACACTGCACATAACTCTCCATTGTGTTTCGGACACTATTATATTAAGGCGTAGATGATGGATAGGGGTTTACTAGGTGCATTTATCCCCAGATAAGGGAAGGAGGCCGAAGGCCGAGTTTCCCTTATCTAAGGGATAAAAGGACCAAGTGCACCCCTATCCATCACCTATGACGTTTATACCATGGTTTCCACCATCAAATTAAACATTTTTACCCTTCCAAACCATTAAATTCAATGTAATTTGTTGCGAGTCTATAAACAGTGCCTTTAGTACATGCTAAAGGCACCGTAAGATGGTGCCTAAACTGGATAACCATGGTATAAACACAATTATATATGTTACAACAAATTCCAGTCATTTAGTGCAGCTCACTTCAGTTAGGTCTATATCTTCTTTTTTTTTTTTTTATATTCCAGATTCTATTCATATCCACACAAGTCAGTTATGGTATGTAAAATTGCGATTAAAGAGGGTTGGAGCCCAACAATTGAATTTCACACTTATTCGCAAAAAAACATGTAATGCCGGTAATGGAAGTGAATAACAATATTTGATTGGCATACCCTGATGAAGTTCTGTGTTCCCACTGGATGGTGATGCCCATGAGAGCTAACGTTTTTGACATCATCTTGTCACTCTATGCATAGATGAATTCAAATCAGCGTGGGAGGCAGTACTTTGCCTGTCACGACTGGGCTATGTACATCATAATAAACCTGATGTCAGGCCAATAAGGCCTGTGTTATTTTTTTGGGAGCATTAGTTAGAGGTGAAACGCTGAGTAGGGTAATTACATTGGTGTACGTAAATTGAAATAGGAGACAGGAAAAGATTGCCCATGTTGGTAATAATGGTTGTGAATTATAAGAAAAGAACCATGCTTCTATATGTAACCCCTATGGACAAGCACTTACTGCCTTTGCTGGCTGGAAGTGATTCCGGCCCTGTTCCGCTAGAACATATATAGGGCCTGTCGGTCTCGTGCCGGCTTCAAAAGTTCATCATCATGGCAATGACAGGGCCGTCACAGCCTTGGAGGATGGTGACGATGCACTGACAACTAGCCAAGCATGACAGCGAGACAGAAATAAAAAAAAAAGACTGTCTGCTGACTGACTGCCACCATCCACAGTGAGAAGGTGTAGTCCATTATCCTTGGGATTGTTTTATAGTTCTATTAGAGCTTTGAGTATCCCTCAAATCTATTGAATGCCATCATCACAACATACCGGCAGCTGATGGGTGGCCAGCATCACTCCTGGAGTAACGCCTGGCCCGTGTATGATCTCATGACCTCATGACCTCATGACAGCATTTGCCTATATGCGGAGAGAGGTTTGGTCACATACTCGTCACCGCCGTGAGGCTAGGCGTCAGTGCATTGAAAGAGGCGATATAGGTTGGAAGAAATATGAAATATAAAGGCCACAAAATGTATAGCAAAAGGTAAAACTAAGAGTTTAGGCATTGCTTTCTATGTTTATGATACTAAAATTTCTAGATCAATTTACACTCATTTCCTGTTGTTTTCTTTTTTTTAAATGTAGAGTGACATCAATGCAGAGTGGGTAGAATGTGATGTGTTATATGTTGAATCCACTCCGCATTCAGTAGTACTAATGCAGGCAGTAAATCTACAAAATGAAGGTAATATTACATGCAATTTAGGAGATGTACATACAGAGTGCATATACATTAAATTATTATTATCGAGCTACTGAAATGTCAAATATGATATCTTCTCATACAACACAAAGGCTGCACTCAGTAATGTAATGTTTGAAGAGCCGTGTTATGGATACTGTAGACTGCCATGCAGGTACTTACTGAAAGATAGTGAACAAGTAACTAATGGATATTTGGCCCCCCTCATTGCATGTTATTGTTGGATAACAGTCACTCGTCATGACATATCCATTGACTACTTATTTTATTACACAATAATCAATAGATAATAAATAAAAAATCAATAAATTCAAGTTGAAAACAAAAATTGTTCCCCCTCCCTGGGACTCGAAGCCTGCCATAGTGTGTGTACACAATCGGTAGACACAGAGAAAAAAAATATAAGCCTGGACCGGGACTCATCCCGCCTACCTCTAGTGGCTGAGCGCAATGCGCTTACCACTAAACCACCGGGCGACACACTTCGGGACCCGGCTCGGCTTAAACGCGTCCCGTGTCTCGCGGTTATGACAGCGGACAGCCCGCAGTCGTCGCCGTTATGCAAGCAGTAGCCACAAAGCTGGGGGGGGGCACAACCCAGACTGCCAGAGATTTTCACACTTTGAATGTATAGTAGTTATATTTGAGTACCCTCCCTGGGCTTTGTATCATATCAAGACCTGGTTCTAGCCAGCAACTTCTCGTCAGTCCCTGTGGCGCACTGTATAGGGAGTTGGATTTGGGATCTGAGACAGCAGGTTCGACCCCTACCCTGGCAATGAAAAATTTCGTAGGTTTTAACATGTAACATATGACATGTAAGGACATGTAAGGAGGCATGTTATCCATGGATACCATGCCTCCTTACATAGATAACATGCTTCCTTACATGGATACCATGCCTCCTTACAATAGTCATGATACAAGCATCATGGTGTGCAATATCGACAGGTATGTGCATGGGAATATCCAGAAAAAGCACCCAAAATCACAGAAGTCGTGTAATAGGGTGTTATAGATGTTGGAAATGGTGCAAACCACAGTCAATGTTAGTTGCTATTATTGTACAATATTCCTTATTCGCCTCATGGTGCAATTGTGTTTGTCTACAGATACATAGATTTTTTTTCAAGGATGTAAAGGCTAATATTAATAAGTGCTGTTGTTAACTAGTACGTTTGCTATGCTGGATGACTGTTATAGACATCCAAAAGAAATTTTGCATCACCTTAAGATAACATTCCCTCGGGGCCTGTGAATTATTTATTAAACAATTAACATCATTTAACTAGGCTCGGTTAACTTCCTTTATAAGGTGACGCAGTAGTAGAGGGGACTACTACTCCCCTGTTGTCACATCCAGTAGGGGCTTGGATAGGGTGACGGTGTATGTGTGCTGCACAACCTTACATAATAATGGGACAGTAGGTGGCTCCACTCACACCTTGGCCACCCATGTGGGATAGGGCGATGGTGCTGTATTAGGCTATGAATTTGAATGTGGTTTCTCAGTTTTATGTGTATCGAGCCATTAAATTCATTAATTACAGGCAAACTAGACATTGTAATTACAAACCCATATGCATAGAGTTAGGTATTGTTATGATATTGTATGTCACACATTTATTTTCTTTCTCAAATGAAGATGACTTGTCTCAAATCGATTTTTCTGTGTACATGTATCCTTGTATGGCATATGTAACTGTTCTTAATCATCAATATCCACATACTGCCGGTGGGTGATCTATTGGAAGACAAAATTTAATACTTTATCATGTTATGTGATAGAATGAGAGTATATCTCTGTGTCAAAGAAATCGATGATAAATGAAAATATGAGTTAAACAAGAATATCCAACCTATCGCCATAGGTGTATGTATGATAACACGTAGTTCTGCAATGCCACATCAACATTCCTTCCTGACACCAATCGTTTCTGTACAAGTCCCCATTTATGGGGCCAAATTTTTGAAAGTGGTACTTTTGGCCCTGACAAAGCAAAGCAACAACTTTATTACATTCAAATCGCAATGTCTTTGCTCCGTAAAAACACCTGACATACGCAGCAACTCCTAGTGGGTCCATTTTTTATAAGCATTCTAAGATAATCTGTTATAATTTGTGTTACTCCCTGCTCGAAATTCAGAGACCAACTGGATATAGCTCTTAACTACATGCTAGTGACTTCTAAATCCATTTATAACATGTACTAGTAAGGATGTATCATGATTCCAAAAATGAGTATGTTCCTTTAAAACTTTAAGATATCGCATATTGGAATTTTGTCATTGACTAATTTTTCTGAGAAATTTTTCTAAAAACCCAATTTTCATCTAGCTTTGTCAAAAGTTGTCAATTATTCACCAAAATTCATCTATATTAACTTCAATATGTGTACTTTAATATTCACCTACCATATGTTCCATATCTAGCAGTAGTTTGTGATAGAACTGGTCACAGGTTAGACCCCAATTTGAGCAGAGAGTAATGCGTTACTCCCTGCTCAAAATTAATTACTCCCCAAATAGCACAAATGTAAAATATGTACACAAATCTACATAAATAGGTTAGGGGGACTCCATAACAAGCAAATGAAACAGTAGTAGGTGGAGTTTGATGGATATACCGTGATAAAATTACAACGTTTTCCTATTGCATGTTACTCTCTGCTCAAAATTCAAATTCCACCATTTATTGGGTTAGTGGGGCTAAATAACTTCATGTAGGTAACATATGACACATATTTTGAATAAGTGAGAGGTGCATCTATCATATAAGGCACAAAAAAAAACAGTAATCTTAACAATATCAAGGACATGAGATGTGAAAAGTGGGATTTTACCTCGGGAATACCTCGGGTATTTCCGGAACCAATGAGATACGAACGAGGGCGGTCACGTGATGACAGTTTGGATCGAGCGTCCGTGTTTGGCAGACGGTTTCAAATTTCCAGGTGAGTTTTTGAACGGTTTTACCCGTTTTACTGCCCATTTCTGGGCAGTTTTTGCCCTATTTTTAGGGGATTTGTTCTTGTTCTACATCTAGCCAAGGTTACGCCGCTGGGGTACCTTTTTAGCGCTAGAAAATAAAGTTTTCTCTCAAAGACAGCCGTCGTGTCGGCGGGCTGTAGAGAGATCTTACATTTTACAAATTCCTGGAGGAATTCCGCTGGAATTCTCTCATTACAGGGATCTTACAGGGGCTCTTGAGCATTCCCTGATGTTTGGCACACTTTTTGCCTTCAAATTGCACGGTTTTCGGGCAGTTTTGGTCGATAGCGATCGAAAAATTGACTGTTGGGGCTCGCCGGGCACCAGCGCCGTTGTACGTGGGTACCTAAAGTACGACATGCCCAGAGCTACCTAGAGTAGTCCTGCTCTAAGTACATAGCGCTCGGCGAGTTTCGCCGTTACCGCTAAGCGGGTCTGCTCCAGGTACATGTTTCTAGTCCTGCTCTAAGTACATAGCGCCCGGCGAGTTTCGCCGTTGTATTACCGCTAAACGGGTCTACTCCAGGTACATGTCTATCGTCCTGCTCTAAGTACATATCGATCGGCGAGGTTCGCCGTCGTATTACCACTAAGGGGGTCTACTCCAGGTACATGTTTCTAGTCCTGCTCTAAGTACATACTGCGACCAGGTAGCTAGTCTTTAATCTTTTATTTCTGGTCTTTTTCCAGGATGGCAAGTACATCTCAGTCCAGTCCCACTGCTGTGGAGAAGGGAAAGAAATCACATAAGAACTCTAGTTCAAGTTCCAGCTCTGCTAGATCTTCATCTAGGCATGCTAAGGATAAGGGTGCTGAGAAAGACACTGTGAGTTCAGTAAACTCTGAGAAGGAGCCTGAAATTCAAACTACTGTGACTCCCAGTGCTCCTGTGCTGTTGGTCCAGCAGCCACCTCAAAGATGGGCTCCTCCTATGCCCTACTACCAGCAGGGTTATGATTACTATCAGGACCCTTATCAGCCGATGGATTATGCCTATGGTATGGATCACATGGCCTACCAGTGTGAACCAGTAGAGGAGGAAGGTCAGGGTTATGTGGTTCTAGGCCCACATGGACAGGCACATGCGTTGTCAGTAGTTGATGATGAGGAGGAAGTGGCTTCTGTGCAAGGTGATTTTGAGGCACAGTCGTCAAAGGCTAAGCCACCTCCAATAGACCATCTCAAGGGGCTAACTGGAAGCCTAGCTGAGAGTATCCAGTCCTACAGACGGGAAAAAGCGGAACTAACCAAGGAAGGCCCCACCGTACATGAAGCCCTCTCCGATGCCATCAATTCCTATTTTGAAGAGACTTATATTGCCCAGGACTTAGAGAAAGCGGCTAAAGAAATTTCCTAGGCCTTCAAATGTGCAGAGACTGGTAGCACCTAAGTTAGAAGAAGCAATTTTCAACTCTGAGGCACTTTCCAAGAATGCGGCAGTGCGTATGCTGGATGTATCTCTTCAGACCCTGCAGAAAGGGGTGGTCTCGGCCATTGCAGCTATGGCACCGTTAGGCTCGATGATGTTGGAGAAAGGGCCCGTGGACCAACAACTGGATGCCTTTGGAAGGGATTTCAATAAGGCAACCAGACTACTGGTCAATGTGTGCAATGGGCTATCGGTAAAGAGGAGGGACTTGCTAAAGCCTTTCCTTGCTAAGCCCTATGCTAAGGCGCTCACTAAGACCAACATTGATGGGGACCCACAATGGCTGTTTGGGGGCAACCTGGAGGCTCATATTAAACAAGCTGAGGAGGACAAGAAGATCTCAGACAAGGTTCTAGCGTCCAAACGCCCAGGGCCTCAGGATTCTCATTCCCAGTCTAAGAGGCAGAAGGTCATGGGCACAGCACCTGCTCAAGCCTGGGGACCTAGGCACCCTTATGGACAGAACCACTACTTTGTCCAGGGCCCTAGGGGCCGCTACCCTGCTCCGCGCCATCAATACGCTCAGCCGAGATTTCAAGTGGCTCATGGCTACAGGCAGACTTACTCTCTGAATTACCAGACACAAGGCCAGGGTTATCGCTTCAAAGCACCTCGTCCGCAGGGCCAAGGTCAGCAGCAGCAAGCCCAACAGGGTTTTTCCAAGAAGGGGCCCAAGTAGGGCAGGTGAGTCCCTTCCCACTACATAACACTGTCCAATCCTTTCAAGGGGGTAACATTCTGAAGTGTGCTGATGCTTGGTTTAAACTCACCAAGGACCCTTGGATCTTAGCCATGTCTCAGGGTGTCACCATTGACTTTAATGCCTTACCATCCCAGGACTGGGTGCCTACTCCATATAAACTTGATCCGGTAGAGGTCGCCTTTATGGATAAGGAAGTAGATAAAATGGTAGCTAAGGGTATTATTGAGTTTACAGTACATGAACAGGGCGAATTCATCTCCAATGTTTTCCTGCGTCCCAAGCCCAATGGGGATTACAGGCTTATATTGGATTTGACAGATATGAACAAGCAGGTCATGTATGAGCATTTTAAGATGGCCTCCCTACAAACTGCTGTGGACCTTGTCACCCCTAATTGTTTTATGGGGAGTGTAGATTTAAAGGATGCCTATTACTCTATTCCTGTACGAGAAGATTATCGTAAATTTCTGAAGTTCAGGTGGAATGGGGTCCTCTACCAGTTTGTAGGGATGCCAAACGGTCTTTCATGTGCACCAAGAGTATTCACTAAGTTGCTCACTTCCCCCCTTCGCAAAGCTAAGGGAGGAGGGACACATCTGTTTCCCCTACATTGACGATTCTTTTATTATGCATGAGTCAAAAGAAGGTTGTGAGCAATCTATCAGAAGAGTGTGTGAAACCCTGGATGGGTTAGGCTTTGTAAGTCACCCAGATAAGTCAGCCTTTGTAGCCTCGCAAAGGGTGATCTTCTTGGGTTTTTGGATTGACTCTGTGGATATGTCTATATATCCAACTCAGGAGAAGGTAGACAAATTCATGTCAGATTCCTACTTGCTGCTGGGGAAAGTCAAGCCAAAAATCAGGGAGGTTGCATCTCTCGTAGGTCTTATGGTAGCTTACTCGGCAGGAGTTCAATATGGGCTTGAGAAATGCAAGAATGAGTGGTTAGCCTGCCGAAAAGGGAATTTTGATGCAAAAATGGTACTTTCCAAGGATGCTATACAGGACATACTATGGTGGCAAGCCAGCATACCAACTGCTAAGATGGCACTGGATGTAGGTCCACCAGAGTTTGAATTGTATACGGATGCATCGGATGACGGCTGGGGTGCACACAGGGGGAACGTCAGAACTAATGGCAGATGGCTTCCCTCTGAGGTGGACTTCCACACCAACATCCACGAGACCATGGCAATAGAATATGGGCTAAAATCGTTGTGTAAAGTGAGAGGGGCTCATATTAGGGTCATGACAGATAATACCACGGCACTTGCATATGTGAGACATATGGGAGGGCTGCAGTCTCCAATGTGTAATCTGGTATCAAGAAACTGGTGTGAGTCTAGAGGGATCTGGTTGACAGCGGGAGTGGATAATGTCATCGCTGATCATGAGTCACGCCATTTCCAAGATGAGACTGAGTGGGAGATAAATGACTCAATTTTTGAAATCATTTGTGAAAGGTTTGGGAGGCCTCAGGTGGACATGTTCGCCTCTAGAACAAATTGTAAAGTTCAATGTTTTGTGTCACGTAGGCCAGAACCAGAAGCATGGAAAGTTGACTCTTTCTCATTCACATGGCCTCATAAGCTCTTATATTGTTTTCCTCCGTTCAGCATTGCAGGCCGAGTTCTTCAACGCATATTGAGGGCAGGGGCAAGGGCAATCCTCGTGATGCCGGATTGGGAGAGTCAACCCTGGAAGGCAAAAGCCCACAAGTATGCGGTGGACTACGTACGGTTCCGCAAGAGAAAGAACAACCTACTACCTCATGGGGCCCCTACAAGCCTACAGTTCATAGGAAGTCTACCAATTATAGCTTTCCTTTTCTGAGGCGACGCCTCCAAAAGGAAGGGTATGACAAGGCTTTCATTGACCTTATGATAAAAGCTAGGAGACCATCTACAAGGAAACTTTATACGACTTACATAAACAAATGGATAGTTTTCTGTGTTGAACGGGGTTATAACTGGATGAAGGGCACTATGCCACAAGTGTGTAAATTTATGAGAACTTTGTATGACTCAGGAGTAGGTCACGGAGTTATGAATGTGGCACGATGTGCTTTGGGAACCCTGTTACCACAGGTAGATGGGGCGCCTATTGGGCAACATCCGAACATTTGCCATATGGTGAAGGGTACATACGAAGATAGACCTAGTGGACCAAGGTATGACACGTTTTGGGACGTTACAAAGGTATTCAAGTTGTTCAAAAGTTGGGGGGATCACAGTTCTTTGTCACTTAAGAAGTTATCATTGAAACTAGCTGTCTTAATTTTGCTTGTCATATCTCAAAGAGGACAGACAATCTTAGCGTTAAGGACAGATGAACTGTCTTGGGAAGACAGGAATGCTGTCTTCAGACTCAGTACTCTGTTAAAGTCTAACAGAGTGGGTGACCCTTTAAACACTGTGGTCTTGAGACCCTACATACTAAATGAAAAGCTCTGTGTGGTCAGCACCCTCAAGGCATATCTCACTAGGAGGCAAAAGGTCCGTGAAAAGTCTGAACAACTTATGAGGAAGCTGAACCTTCCACCTCTTAAAAATCCACTGCAGCTCCTTATGAGTTACATTTCGCCTCATGACGGAATCAGTAGGGATACCCTGGCCAGGTGGACCATTGCCACTCTAGACATGGCTGAGATTGACACTTCACGTTGGAAGGCCCACTCTACTCGTGGGGCTTCAGCTTCAGCTTCCACCAAGGTAGGATCCTGCTTGAATGCCGTAATGCGCCTGGCAGGGTGGAAGTCAGCTGACTCATATCGAAAATTCTACAACAAGCCCATCGAGGTGGATACAGAGCATGTAGCTACAAACTTGCTGAGACTAGCAGATTAGTTTTCTTGAACGTTCAAATGTATGGGTTATCTGGTGTGTGAATTGCATTGGTTGGTTATTTGACTACTCCAGATTACTAGTGTATTGTGCTTTAACCAAGTTGGTTATGATAAAGGTCAGAAAATTAAAGGTGTTGAATTGATTCTGTTTTGGTCTTGGTCAATTATTAAATTGATAATAATTGAGAATTATTGATAATAGCCAAAAATCTTTATGACTAGAAAAACACAACATCTCATCGGTTCCGGAAATACCCGAGGTATTCCGGAGGTAAAATTTTGGAATTTTGGGAAACTAACCAAAATGTTAAATGTTACTCCCTGCTCAAAAATGTGTATGCAAATACACTTTAAGCCCAGGACTAAAAAATATTGGGTGTGGCCACACATTGTTTATACAATATAAACCCCTCAAATGTCCCTCAAAATTAAGTGTAACATGGATGGTAGAAACAGAATATTTCATTGGTATTTTGAGGAGGTTTATTTTTGAGCAGGGAGTAACATAATGCTGCCTTTATTCAGTATGAAGGGGGAGAAAAAAAATCTATCATGTACATCAGGTTAAAACCCTTTGGATCTCAGAGTTAACATATGTATTGAATTCCAAAAGTGATTTTTAGGGGTGTTGTACAGTATAAGCAGTATGTGGGGGGTGTGAAAATTGTATTTTTTTCAGCAAAGTACACACTTTTTGGTCTTATTTCAACTCTGTAGACCCATAACTCAAAAGTTTATGGTCCATTTCACTAAGGTTTACACTCATTTGAAAGCTTAAGATTTTTTTCTCTTGAATGAAACCAAAATACACCAGGCAAGTGCATAGGTTTTGACCCTATTGGTAGGTAAAGCTTAAAAACCCTGTAAAATGCTAAAAGTACCATTTAAAAAAAAGATTTTTTTGGACATCAACTAGTGCTATGTTTTGTATGGAATCATCCATGTTATCTTAAGATATTATTTGGGCGGGGTGTTGCTTTATTGATAGTAAACATGACCCTTTGTCCACTGCCACCACAGTACAGCATATAATTCCTCATTTTATGTATGTATGGACAGAGAGGGCTGTTGAGAGGTTTCTACAGAAATGTTTTTAAACATTTTCAAACGGTTGTTCTTCACTGGGGTAAACCTCCGTCCTATCTCCGTTCTGATGTTTGTTTCACATCTGTTTCTTTCTGTGCTTCATTTGAATCAGTACTGCCCATGAGAAATATCAGGTTATTATATTGAAGTTTAGGTGGCAAGCTGATTTAATGTAGCATTAGCAACAAAAACATCCTTGCTTGAGACTTTTTAGAACTGCTTGGTAAACTGGCAATTAGTTGCACCTTTCTTCAAGGAAGTGCGCAATTCTTATTCTAGGATGATATAGCCTTCAGTTTGCCGGTTAGTTTTGAAAACATGGCAGGATTATAGACTATACTTGAGGTGAACTAGGTATTTCATCATCTGGTCATTCATCAATCATAGCCTGGCCTATTTACATTGGAATGGAATGGTACAATGGATACAGGCTACCTAATAACTATTGCATTGCCTTTGCACGAAATATGCTGGCATTTAAATGAATTCTAGCCCTCTAAACTGGTGACATGCTAAAACAGGTAGCACAGAGTGGATGGTTGTGCTTTTTTAGGCACCAAGGGGGAGGGCATCAAGTTAAGAATACGGTGCATGTAGAACTGGTAGTCAGACACTGGAAATGTCAGACAGGATGGAGCAGACCCTTCTCTACAGGAAGGCAGACAGGTAGACATGGGGACTGACCTTGGCCTTGTTCAGAGAGAAGACCCCAACTGTTAGAGTCAAGAAACCAGTCCTGCTTATAACATACCATATTACCTGGTGTCAATAACATGAGGTCTTTTTATATCTCTCTTCTGAAAGATTTTCCAACCAAACCAATTTGCCAAATACACTCTGAAATAACATATCCAACCTCACAATCAGTTGCATCTTTTCTCCATGAGGCCATTTAATTTCAGTTACAGAAATCTTTAAAAAAGAGAGAAAGAAAAAGAGTTCATACTCAGCAGCAAATAACTAACATTTTCATGATATTCGCACATATACTATATTAGACTGCCAAATGAGTGCATCTTCATTCTTTATTTCATCCTCAGACCACTGGGATATTTAGTTGTTATGTTTTGTTTATATTAACTTATATAATTTTCTCGCTGCCCTCCAAAAATCCAATTCTATTTCAGTTCAGTATGATAACATGGCATCATCAATTATCTGCATCTGTTTCTACACTTTGAATTCAATATAAATGAACCCCAAAATGACTATTATTTTGCCACACCGAGACTATAACTGCCGAGTAAGATTGCTGTTCTTCACATGGTTGGCATCTGATTCAGGAATCAGGAAGTGAATGATGGTTATGTGACTCCTATAGTAGAGGCAGCATAGGACAGTTCCCACAGTGGAAGCAATTTGGTTATAACCAAATCCATATGCAGTAATTAAGGTAGCAGAAAATAGAGTTGCGATCAAATTTGTCTATCTGTGCCTGGAGTCATGCTCAAGGGTATTGCGGCCTTTGTATATTGCCATGGTACTGTCTGGTTTAATCTTTTTCAACCTAGCTACCCTTATAGAGTCCACACTAGGGCTGGAAGTCATTTCAGATTGCAAGCACTAATATTGAAAATGTCACTGGGAAAGGTTATTTATTAATATATTCAACAGAGATTTTGATGTTTAATAACATTAAAAAAACTTAAAACCTTTCATCTGCACATTACTCAATAGTCGGGTTTATGTATGATTAGTATAGTGGTCCAGGAGGGACAAAATGTGCAGCTCTCTGAAACATAAATACATTCCGCTTGAGTCTCTCCAACACCCAATCAATTTGGGAGTCCAGTTCCATGCCAACTCCAGTGTGTTTAATACTATTCTATTGCATGAGATGCCCTTTTATTCTACATGATTTTAGAAATTATGGTCTGCTTACTAAACCTATCAAAAATGCAAAAGAAAAAAAAAAGAACTTTCATGCTTTAAAGGTAAGACATTAGACATTTGAAAGAGGTTGTCTGAAACTTACATTCCTTTGGTCCTAACAACCTGCTACTTAGTAAAGTCTTAGAAAACTACCAGCACCTCTCCACTTTGACATTGGTTACACTAGAGCAGCAGGTAACAGTATTGCAATATGGCTGTCACAAAACAGAATTTATAGTTCCTGTACCAGAGACGCATCTAGTTAGGCAAAAAAAAATTGTGTTTCCAGTTACATGCCTCAAATATCTAGGTCGGTAGGTCGGATTTTTTTTTTGATTTTCTTTTTGATTTTGTATAGAAATGTATGGGCAGACATGTTGGATTCTATGATTTTACAGTAGAGTTATATAATACACAAGGAATGTGAAGCTCATGTAAAAAATATGAATGAATGTTGAACTGTATACCAATAGATAAGGACCTAGATAAGCTCCACGAAAAACTAATGAAAAAAATATGAAAATCACGTGAAAAATGCCTAAAAATTGCCAAGAAATGTTAAAAATTCACGAAATAAAAAGAAAATTCCAGGCCCATCCCTGTTTTGCCAGGGTCGGTCGGGTAACTGGAAACAACCCTTTTTTTAGGCCTTATCTGAGTTGTGTTACACTACACTAGTTATCAATATTATTATTCTGATCCTTGCTGATGCAGCAACCTACCGTTCACTTTCCAGCATTGCATTTTAGCATCATTACAGGTCTAGAAATTGCATTAACTTTAAGGCCAGCATGATACATAATTATAGGTGTCTCCTCGCCATCTGCATTTATGGATGATGATGCCAGTTTAACGTGATGTACATTATGATTCTTAAAGCATCTGCGATATTTAAGAAACTTGCAATCAACTGTAAACTTAAAAACCTTGCACAACGCACCTTTCTTGAATGCCCCTTCTTTACAGCTTAAGAAGTCACTAGGGAGCTATGCTGGGAAGTATGTTCTCATTAGGTGATGCATGGCTGGCAGGAGCTATCAGTAGACTAATAGATAGAGTGAAATATACCTTTGCCTGCTGCCTGGAGTAGCAGTATTTCTTCTTTTTTTTTATTTCTATTCTATTCCATCATCACAATAAGTCTTAATCTGTTTTGACTAATGCTGGTGAAGGGCAGGCTCATGGTTTTAACAAGAAGCGGTTTATCTGAGGCTACATTGATATACTTGTTTCCCCTAACCACATGCATCAGAGCGAAATGGTTATCAGAGCAATTTTCTCTGTGTATATCAAAAATAATAAGAAAAATATACCAACCTTGACAGAATATGGTCGAACATGGTATCATATCAAAGCTTAGGGTATGAGGAATATGGCTATCTAGGAATGGAATGGAATTTCTTTTTCAATGCTAGGGAATAAAGAACCACACTGCAAAAGATAACTGCTGAATCTACCAGAGATCCTTGTAAAACTGAACAGTGAACCACCATAATCATATATCAGGGGGCCAGTGTAGTCTTTACAAGAAGTCCCAGGTGGCTGTGCGGTGGTAGAAGGAACCTCTGTGAAAATGATGCTGCTTTGTGAAAATAATGATGGATCTCTAGCAATTTCGGGATGAGGAATCCGTTGTTATTTCAACAACTTCTTTTTACATTAGGCATACGTTCGTTTACATGCATAGCAAATCTCGAGGCCTATTCCCTGATAAGAAATGTTTAAAACTTTGCATAAAGTACATATTGATACAATGCTACTACAGAGGTAGACCGCATGCCATATAGGACAAGTACATTTTTTCAAGTACAAAACCTTAACTAAAAATTGCTGCAAGCTGTTTTTCTACACTGAAAACCTGGAAGATCCGACACTAGTCAGTGGTGACGACTTTAGGTCCTCAGGATGACAATACCTAAAACTATAACTTTAGGTGGTCAAAATGACAATACTGACAATACAGAGTCATCATACTGACGACTTTGGTCGTCAGGATGACTACCTAAAGTTGTCATTTTGACCACTTAAAGTTGTAGTTTTAGGTATTGTCAACCTGAGGACCTTTCGAATCTTCCAGGTTTCCAGTGTATATTAGTTACTTCGGAGCTGTGTATCTGGGTTCAATTCAGCCCAAGAGCTTAACACCCATTGTTTGAGCTGATCTCTATTTTTATTTCATGTATTTAAGCGACAAAGGTAACCAAAAGAATCACCCTTTGATAAGGAGTTTGGGGCTTTTCAGGGACGTCACAGTGAGGAATTGATCTGTGAGGAAGGATATGGTTTCCTCACGCCAGGAATCAGCTTCGCTATTAAATAGACAGCCTCATTCATCACATGAAATTAAATCTCACTCCCTGTTTGAAATGCCATACCATGTTATTAATATTTATACCACTATTCTGCCACCTGCCTTACTGTTATGCCCTGTCCTACCAGTGCATTATGAGAGCATATACGCACATGTTAATTTTCAGGATTTTTGGATATACTTTTTCTTAGAGTATTTAGGGAAATTCTGGCGGACATACAAAGTCAGTCTAGCCATTGTTCCAATGTGAAAAATCGTCCCAACTCGTAGGAGAGTTGAACCCCGGCCGCAGTGGAGGTAGGGGCAAGCCTTAGCCATAGCGCCACACTGAACGGTGATGAAATCCAATGCGAAAGTAAATAAAGTCTAACCTGTGGTCCTAGTCCTATGTTTACACTCAGTTTTCATCTTGATTCCAAGCTTGTCATGTTATAATATCGAAATCCCAACAAGTATTCGATCCATAGATGAGGAATGCGTGCTAATTTTCTCCATTTTGTTCAATATAAATAAGAATCCAATGATTTTTCATTGTAAGCGAGTCGCGGTCCACCATTCGCGTTTCCCTCCTTGTCTGATGAAAGTGTGTCAGTGGCATGGATGTAGATATAGGTCAACACGCCACAGTTAAAAAAGACACTGAGAATGTCAGACCGCGACTCGTTACTATGGAAAAATCAATGGATTCTTCTTTACTTTGAATATATTGGACATAATAAGTATGGAGGGATCATCTAGACTATCTAAGGATGTGTACGTTTTAATATCTCGACTTGTCATGGTTGGATTTGATACAAAAAGTGTGTAAACACAGCGGTACCTCTCCCGGCAAGGAACAATAACAATGGCTTCGTGCAGAGTGACCCGGGGTGTATCGCTTGCACTTACAAAATGTCTTCTGCTGGCTTTATTCTGGGGATATCAGGTAAGAAATTAATAGAAAATGGAGGAAGAGGTGGTATAAACGCAATATGACATATATATGACAGCCCACGGTTTGTACATGACAATATTGCACTTGCCTCCGGCTCGTGCAA
Source organism: Acholoe squamosa (assembly GCA_949317995.1). NCBI lineage: Eukaryota > Metazoa > Annelida > Polychaeta > Phyllodocida > Polynoidae > Acholoe > Acholoe squamosa. The sequence goes on from OX439048.1 coordinate 24,007,931, forward strand.
TATTCGTCAATATACAAACCTTGGGCTGTCATATTTATGCTATATTGCATTAGTATATGTTATGTTTTTTCCTCACAATCAGTGGTATGCAAGAATAACGGTCGAAGAAAAACCACCAAAATAGAAAATGTCAAAAACATACACACTCACACAAACACATTACAAGCTGAGCTTGTAGTCCACTTGGCAGATTGACCATCAGTTCTACCTTTCCTTCAAGGAGCCATTAATTCTTGTCGGATGTAGAATGATGTAGGTCTAGGTTGGAGGTATTTCTTTTGTTTTTAGAAACCTAGCAGGATGTGCCAACATCTGGAGATAAATCTGATCATGGCCCATAAGTTTCAGTGAAAATGCTCTATAAAAATATTGGTGAGGCGACATGACTATATAGGCTACCTGCCCCTTCATTTTATAATTCTCAGCCTTGGCACCAAATACAAGACGGTTCCAAACCCTCTAGACCTACTTCTTCACAGCCAAAAGCCTCAAGTTTTGAATGATAAGCCTATAAACTTGGGACCTTATACAGATAGGATGTGGAGGGTTGGGATTTGTTTAAGCAGGGCAGTGTGTCGAGTTCACATTACACTGCAGGTAGGACCGGAAGTCAGACACCGGAAATGAGGAAGTAGCAGCCTCTCAGACACTGTTAGTACCTGTTAGAGTCAGGAAACCAGCCCTGTTTGAGATACCATATTACCTGGAATCTGTCACATGAGGTCACTTCAGGACCCTGCCAGCTTTTCTTATCAAATGAATTTGCTTAATACACTCTGAAATGATGTATTCAACCAACTATGTACCTATGACAGTTACCTCTAGTTCCCATTGAGCCATGTGATTGTACTTGCTTAAAGAAACGTCTTTAAAAAAAGAAAAAAAAAGAGTTAATACTCAACAGAAAACAACTAGATTTGTCACCTTTATTTCCATGTCCTTTTTGATCATGATATCACCCAGCAAATTGTTGCGACTCCTCGCCAACCTGTGTGAAGTGGCTCACACATGTTGCTAAATGGAACACAACGGCGCTATAGCACAAGATCACCAGGAATAGCAATGGTGGTGATCACATGGCCTCACCTCAGATGGCAAGGATGGTGATCACTCATCCTCACCAGGGATGGTGACATGAGTGATCACTCATCCTCACCAGGGATGGCCACATGAGTGATCACTCACTTTGCTAGATGAGACGCAAACCATGTAATAACGTACATTCACCATGGATGGCAAGGATCGTGATCAGTCACACTAACAGGGGATGGTCACTCGGGTGATCACTCACCTCGCTAGATGAAACACGTCATGATAGCACAGGTTTGCCACAGATGGTGAGGATCTTAATCACCCACACTCACCAGGGATGGCAACACAAGTGATCACTCACCTCGCTAGATGAAACACAAACCATGCCATAGCGCATGTTCACCACAGTTGGCGAGGATCGTGATGACTTACACTTACCAGGGATGGCAAGGCGATTGATTACTCACCTCGCTAGATGAAACGTGCACCACATCATAGCGCAGGTTCAACATGGATGGCGAGAGTGGTGATCACTCAGACTCACCAGTGATGGCGACGTCACATCTGCCAAATCAAAGTATGTTTTGCCAGAGATGGTATTGTCATATGTATCTTCCCTCTAACCACAGACAAGGTGTTAATGTAGATTATGTCCTTATGTATTTTTCCTGTAACCAGAGAAAAGGTGTTTATGGATAGTTGCTTTCATTTTAGAAAAACCTCTATCTAAATTCAATTGATATTTTCTCTATATAATATTGTTTGATTCAACTCTGAAGTATTACATGGAAATCACAATTTCATGAATTGAGTGAGAAGAATGTTGGCAATGGTGGTGATGAGTCACCATTTTGTGTGAGAGTTGATGACAGTGGCACACACTCACACAGCGAGTGACATCCATGCCAGCGATGGTGGTGATAAGTCGCCATTTTGAGAGAAGATTAACTAGGATTGACATGAACTCAGTGAGTGAGAGCCATGTGACAGTGCAGGTGAAAAGTTGCCATTCTGAGTGAGAGTTGACAGACAGTGGCAAATATTGACGGAGTGAGTGAGATCCATGTTGTTGATGGTGGTGATAAGCTGCCATTCTGAGTGAGAGTTGACTGGGAGTGGCGCATACTCACGCAGGGAGTAAAATCCATATTAGCGATGTTGGTGATAAGTCGTCATTCTGAGTAAGAACTGACCAGGTTCTGTAAAACCCCAAAAATGATCCTGGGTGAAAAATGACCCAGGGTGAAAAATGACCCTGCTCTGTCTGCTATGGAAAAAAAATTAATTTGCTTTTTCGGGCCATTTTTCTTTATCTATCCATCATAAAACCATCATATATGAAAAGAGGAGGATTGATAATGGTAGTCTAGAATACCAAACTACTTTTTAGCCATCTTATTTTGCATTTTGTTTTAATTATTGCAGTGGGTATGAGGGAAAATAGCTCTCTGGGCTCACAATAATGCAAATGATAAGTTTGTATCACATTTGAGATTGATCAATCATACATCACTAGAAAGACCAATATGTATCCTAGTTAAATCTGAAATAACTTTTGGATATGAACTATAGCAGTTAAGAAAACACAATTTGAAACTTAATCTGCTGCCCATTCATAACTGAAAGTCAGTATAGAGGGGAGGCCACTTATCTAGGTCAACTGATAAGGCAGAGAGAGGGGGTAGGGGAGGGGTGGGGGAGAGGGTCATAAATGACTCTGGGTCAAAAATGACCCAGGGTCAAAAATGACTCTGTGGTGAAAATTCTTCAAGTAGGGTAAGTGGGGGGATGGTGGGGGGCAGGGTCAAAAATGACTCCGGGTCAAAAATCACCCAGGGTCATTTCTATACTTTAGCTTAGACCTGCTGACTGGGAGTGGCACATACTCACACATTGAGTGAGATCCATGTTGGCGATGGTGGTGCTAAGTCACCATGCTTTGTGAGGTATGACAAGGGGGTGGCACATACTCACGCAGTGAGTGAGATTATGTTGGCGACTGTTGTGATAAATCACCATGCCATGTGAGACTGACACACAATGGCGAAAGATGACACAGTGAGTTATCACTCAAAAAGGAGTCACCATTGATGACCAATCATGGCGACAGATAACGACAATTTGCTGGGCAGGCTGATGGGATATTTAGGTGTGGTGTGGCTTTAATAATTCATTTTCCTACTTCTGTCCTTCCAAAATTCATCTGATTACCACACTTTAAATTCGATGTAATTTAATCACAAAAGGAATTATATTGTGCCAACTACCGTAGTGACGGTAACTGCAGAGTAAATTGACTGTTTCCTGGGGATAAATACCCAATATGCAGGAATCAGGAAGTGAATGATGGCTATGCGATTGCCTTATTATAGGCTAGTTCCCACAGTGGCAGCAATTAGGATATAACCACATCCAAATATGTAGTTCTGAAGGTAGCTGAAAATGAAGTTGGGACCAGACTGCCTATTTGTGCCTGCCTTGAGCCATACTCTGGTTTAATCTTTTTCCTACCTGGCTACCCTTGTAGAGCACATATATAGCAGGGCTAGGAGTTATTTCAGAATGCAAGCACTGCCATAGCAAACACCAGTACTATTGGAAACCTACCAAATTGTGGAAATAAATTGGATTTGGAACAGCGATCATAAGGGCTACATCCACTGCGACGGATGGACCATCTGTCTCCCTTCATCCGTGGTTTGCTCGATAAAAATCAATGATAAATAAGACGAATGAAACCGATGGATGGTCCCTCTGTCGGCAGTGGATGCACCCCTATAACTGTGAAAATATATGCACTTATTAATAAATGCCTAAAATAACACCACAGTCAGTCATTTTGAGATGTCACTATGATGTAAAGGGCTACTATACGAGCCAGTTCTAAAATACATTCCAGGTGGTTACTACACTTGTGCCCATTAAAGCAGTATGATATGGTGTAGCATAGCACACACACACACACACACACACACACACACACACACACACACACACAAACACACACAAACACACACACACACACACACATACATACATATATATATATATATATATATATATATATATATATATATATATATATATATAATACCTTTCCTTCCATGTGCGTATTGTTTTTGTTGTAGAGCCCTGTGACGGTGGGGGTTGAAGAGAAAATAAAGAAAAGGGATAGATTGGTCAATACAAGGATTGGCAATAAATGCCCATTCCTAATGGAAGCGGGTTGGGTCAGAAGTGCAAGCAATGAAATAAAACACATAGATGCTGTATTGTGTATGACCTGAGGGCCATTTCTGGGGTCTCTTGTACTCCCTGAATTCCCTGAATGGGGGCTGAGTGACCTATGGGGTAAGCAGAATCTCGTAACAGACGTTCACAAGAATTGCTCCAAACTGAGAGTTTCTGAGTTAGCCACTAAACAGTATTCCACCATACAGGGAGAAGTGGAATACCACTTTGAAGCTAGGGAGTGAAGAAATATTCAGTTGGAGCAATTCAAGTGAATCTCCTATGTATTCCATGCTTTTATGGAAGAAAGCTTCTATAAAATTACATTTGGATAATGGGTGTGATGAGGTCACAGTGGGGATGAGATCGACTTTCTTCATGTTCCTGTGGAGCATGTCTCTCCATAATATGCTTTACTATAGCACCATGAAACAAATGTTTTATTTCACCAGCTGCATTACATGGGCCATGGTGACAGATGGATATTGTGTATTATGAGGTTCTTATAACATTACCAGGAAATATCATTACAACCAAATATTGTGAACTAAACAAGCTTACACAACACCCCCCGTTTGAATGATTATTTTGTTTATGGCTTAGAAGCCACTGGGGAGCTATGGCGGGAAGTCTGTTCTCATCGAGTGATGCATGGGTGGCAGAAGCTACGTGCAAGGCTAATAAGATTGAAATATACCTTTGCCTGACATAGGGTCTATAATTCTGTCATTTATATTCATCTTATGATTCCATTCTATCATGAGAGGTTATATTTTAGCAATCAATCTTAATCAGTGTTGAATGATGTTGTATTCTATTTCACAAACCAATGGGATTATGATTTTCAATGAGTTCTGTATTTTAGGCTGTACAAAAGAACCCACAAAAGAACGTCTCTCATCACAACATGCATGAGAAAGGGTGCGAGGATCTTTTCTTGTGTTGAAATTTTCAGAAGGAAATACTAAGATTTGGGTAATATTGCATCATTTTGTATTGCATGACAATTTATGACATCAGGAATGTACTGTTAGTTGTAAGAATGAAAATACATACATACTTTTTTAAAACCCATTTAACTCTTAGCTTCTAAACCTGAAGTGTTGGTCACGGTGGGCATGCGCTCAGCTCGTTCCCCCTGATCCCGAGGGAAAGAAATCCTCCCTCCTCAAGTCGTTCAAGGTTTTATGATAAACAAGTGTTGTAGTCTCTAATGAGCCTGTGGATCTAGTTCAGTGTGCACGCAATATACCGATGTGCTAAAGTATTGAATTAGATAAAATCAAATAAAACAAATATTAGTGAAACGAAATCGGTACTCAGTTTTCTCCCAGATTAACTCAAAAGCAATGTAAAGCCAAAAAAAAAAACCCAAAAAAACAACAACTTAGAATAGACTTAGACTAATTTCTCTGGCAGTTTTTATGGGTATTAACTGACATGAAAATAACAGATACCAGCCTTCTTTAGCAGAGGTACCAGATATAATGTTAAGATAAGTAGGCACAGGAATATTAAATTTTCTGGACCCACTTATATCTATCAGGACATTTCTTTCAGTTACACTATTCAAATACAGTTCAGATTACACTATACCTCCTATCCCTTTGTTCTATGTTCGAGCATACCTTCCTATAATTGCTTTAGTTCAGAGAACAGAATTTCAGCTTATATTGACAAAGAAAAAATCAAAATAAAATCCAATATTCTATAGCTTGTTGTTCATCTAAATAATATCTCTCTTTGCATCACATATTGCATTCACCTAATATATCTCATACATCAAAATTATAGGTTGGCCTAGATGGTTCCTAAGAAAAAAGAAGATATGAAAAAAGTTAAAACTATGAAAAGGAATCAGGTTATTGGAAACCAACATATATTGATGGCAGGGACTGAGTGTCTGCACAGATGAATAGGTAACCACAGCCACCACAGCCATAGATCACATTATTCCTGTTACCTATTGTAGATTAATTAGCAGAACTCAGCTTACACATGCTGTTGAAGGCCAACACCGAGGGAGTGTATGGGACACCTAATGAAGTATCCTTTTGAGACCCTGCCTTAAAGTAGCGACAGCCTACATCCTTTCTCACCTTCCCCTGACCCTGACAGTTCCTTATAAACTTCACAAAATCAGTCTATTGGTCAGACTCTCCATGCTGTGTCCGTTTTCATTAATCAGTGGTCACTCTTGAATCTCTGTCCATCTTCGCTTAGTCACCAATTGTCTTGATTTAGATTCTGTTAATGCTTTTTCGCAGTTGGCTGGTGTACCACAGTTGTAATAGTGATAAGGCTAGGAAATAAGACTCATTGGGTTGATTACAATGAGAGCACATCTTAAGCCAGGAATCCACTTCTGCAAGTAGCCAGCAAATTGAAAAATAAATGTGTGCATGGCAAAATGTTCCAGCAGTGGATACGCTATTATTACAATGGTACTATAACAGAAGCGAGATCCAGCTGGGCATCATTATGTAAATCAATACACATTTTTGAAATTTTGCAACTTAAAGATGATGCGAGGACATCCAGAGCATTTTATTCATAATGGAATTACTTGAGCCGCACTACTCTAGATCAAGAATGGATGGATGAAATATCTGATATGTACACACAAAAATTGCTGTCAGTTATCTAGGATATCTTCAATGATATGTCAGCAGAAGTGGGGTCTAGAGGCACTTCTTTCTAAAATTTAGGGGACTATTCTTCTTTACCAATTTGAGGATGTAGAATTCAATGGAAGAGGTCATTTTTTCAAATCTTTTAGTTTCTGTTGCCATGACAGCCATTTTCCTTAGCTACAGTAGAATGTAGGTATGTTCATTTCAGGGTGCTTTGTCATTTTCTGTCACTATGGACAGTGGTTGCCATGACAACAGAAACTAATTTAAAACAAAAACAAAACAACCGCTTCCATTGAATTCTACACCTCAAATTGATAAAGAAGAATAGTCCCCTAAATTCTAGAATTAAATGCCCCTAGGCCAAGGATATTATGGACATCAGTCTCCACTAAACTAGAGGGGTATTCTATCAAAAACACATTCTTTCAGAATCATTTGGGGACGCTCAGATCTAGAAATTCTTGCACGATGGTACTAGCTGTTGCGAAGTCCACTTGTGCAGAGACCTTTGGAGAATATATTTATCACCCTCCCACCTTACGTACCCATTACCCCATATCCGCTGCCCTCTCTCACCCTCCACTGTATGGTCTGTGTGAACTACAAAGTAGTCCCTAGTGCTTCGTCCGGTCACTAGGTGGCCTATAAACATCACGTGACAGTTCCGCAGAGAATCCATCATGGCGGCCGTCACTAAGGCATATTGTGGACAAAATGAGAACTAGTGGAGTTATTGTAGATAATGTCAGTTACAATCATTTCATGTCTATTGTTGGAGTACCGTGTAGTAGGGAGGAAATCACCAGGAATAATACCCCACAGGGTACATTGTCCAGGGCTCATTGATATCTGAGGGGAAATTACTCCGAGGGTTGTTCTGTAGGGAATGTTATGTCTGAAAAATGATTGCAGTGGGCACTGCCTCATTTTGTAGCCGTTAACATATGTATGTGTGAAAATAGGAAACTACATCTTTAGAAATGTGTAACAATATCCCCTTTGTGCCAATTGCTTTACTGCATATATAATCATAGTTTTATTTCACTGCATCCATTGACAATGATATCTGATTTTATCTTCATGGACTCCGGACATTATGTATTTGTATAATGCTTTGACACAAGTTTGAGAGCTGCTACTGTGAGGGCTGTGAATAACACTCCATTTAGACATTATTGTAGGACCATTGCTTCTTAAGATGGGTATCAGAGGTGGTGTATGGCTGCTTTCAGCCTCTAATTCAGCAGGTAAAGGGATCCTACAGAGACCAGAGTGCCCATTAATAGTTCTCCTTTATATAGTAACGTGCGTGAGGAAGCCTTAAGTAGGAAATATATGAAAAACGATGTTTCTTCTTACAGCACTATATAATGTGGAATTGAAGCTTTGTATGAGAATTCTCCTCTGCAGCTATGACAAAGAATTCCCCTCTGAAGCAATGACAAAGAATTCTCCTTTGCAACTAGGCTTCTAAAGAAAATATTCTCCTCTGCAGCTGTGTAGCAGCAAATACATTGTAGACAGATGGCCATTTCAGACTTATGATATACATTTCTATTTCTCAGAGGAATAGGCCTAACTAGATTATATAGACCATGCTGATTGGTTAATATACCACAACTGGGTGGAAATACAATGGAAGACATGGCTAATATATCACATAATTATAGCTGTAGTAAGTTGATGCTGTCCACCAGGTTTCGAATGGTTTGCGTGGCTGTCATGTTTGGTATTAGTGAGATAAACACCTCATTGGGCAGTGTAGCCAGTAGTATATTGACAACAGGTGCTGTATGACAGCTTGTTGTGAATATAATTTTGAATAGAGTGTGCAGCATTATAGGAACGAAACCCAATAAAGTGTTGGTTAGGGTGCATTGTTAAGAGTACACTGTTCCAACAGGTTTTCTTTTGTAACTCTAAAGGAGGTGGTTTGCTGTAATTGCACTGCATAATGGAAACTGGCACTGGAACTTTGCAGCAAGATCAAGTCACATTTGCCGCAATGTTGTGCTGTAATTCCAAGAGGAACATATGCTGCTGATGTACAGCAGGGTATGTTGTTAATCCACTTTGGCATCTATAGTGAATATACAGCAAAAGCTGCTATAAATTATCATCTAACTGCAACTTAAATCCATATCGGTCATCCTAAATGGATGTGTGTAGTCAATGCATGCTTTGTTACTCTAAGGCATGCATCCCTGGCAAATATTATACACCACACTAAGGACAAACATGTCCCTAATTTGAATTTTATTGATTTTTATGGGAATTTGCCTGGCCTTCTAATTAGTATTAAATGCAGGTAGCCAGACTCACTACTTGAACCCATGTATGCCCAGTATTAATTGGCATAATTCTCTGGCGTAGATAATTCTCCATCAACTCACGTAATCTGGTCGAAACAGCTAATTATAAAATGCAACTTATGCAGCCTGGATTATGTTGGATCAGGAAGATCATTCCATATCTTAATGCAGACAAAAAAAAAAGAGATGGGCAATGTGTTCTCAAACAATAATATACACAGCCAGCTGTTGCAATCCCATTTCTGTAGAAATGCCTTTATCGTTTTATGCATCACCCTGCCTGGAATGGTGGGAATGTATCTCTTTATGATGTTCAACATAATTATTTGAGACTTACCTAGACTATAGTGGAATGTTCTTCGTCTCATCAGCCTGTCTCACCATAGGATGGTCGCCCTTTTACATATTCTGAAAGGAGGGAGAAAAAATCATTAGTTTCTACAAGTAATAAAGACTTGGACAGTTTATTTTGGGCAATATCTCTTATGGCAGCATGCCTACCCAGTAAGATAGCCAAACTCTCAGTGAATATTCAGATCTTCAGTTACATCGAAATAAACCCTAAGGCTAGTAAAGAATCAGATGAGGTATATTTATGTAAGGATGCTTAGGTGTTATACGGTGATTTTAAACTGAATTACATGTATTTCTAAATAGTTCTAGATAGTTTGCAATCTGTAGCAGTTATAGTTTCACTATGTCTACTACAGATTTATGTGGACCCTCGGCTAAATCTCTAGTTCTTTGATCTAGGGGCTGATATAACAAAGACTGTTATACTAAAGGCCTAGCAAATGGCCATGACAGTCTTAAAAACTACATTTGATGTGTGATAAGTATGTGGATGGAACCCCTACTATAACGTACGACGTAGTGTCATACAAGGCAAAGCCCTAATTTGCCTACATACCTTAATCTCACCATTATCAAAGGCTCAACACACAACCCAAGCGAAAGAACCTCGCCAAGTGTAAGAGGTCCCAGGGGCGAGGTCTTCTTATGTAGTAATGTAGAACTCTATTACGACCAAGCAACACTGGGCTGTGCTTCCAGAATATAAGGCACAGATTGTCATGTAGCTATATTGCAAAATGTATCCCATGGAGATGACATTACCACTATTGTTGATGCCGTATATGTTTACCTTTAATTAAGCCTGAACAATATTGTCTGTACAGGCTACGTATGGGGGCGCACATGGCACAGTGTGACCGTTACAGAAAGCATTATTTCCTAGAAGGATAAAAATACATGTAATTGGATTTTCTGTACTGGTCTTAAACAATGGTACTTTGAAAAAGAAAAGATAAGATATACGGGCCCAGTCCATGCATTTGATCTGCTACATAGAAGAGATAATGGGTTATCCTAATACTCATATCCAATTAGCTATATAATGTCGTCAGACTCGCTTGCAATTTTCTCTCTTGAGACGTACATTTATATAAAAAGCATAATTGTTGATAGTGTTTTTCCTGTCCCAAAATGCTCTTTTTCCCTAAGGGTGTGCCACCCAGGCCCGTGGGAAAGAGAATTCCTGGGAGAACTGTTGACCTGCACCTGCAATTTTGGGCTATTGGACCCCTGGGCCGGTGAAAATCTCTACCCCTGTTGATGTAAAATGACATGTTGCTCACAAGGTCGGGAAGGGTTTATATATACTGATTCATGTAATATGTATCATAGAGATAATGATGTTAATGTGGCCTATGTACAATTTTGACTCCCAGGAAGGACAGGCCCGTTATAGTTGACTATAGTCTACATGAGGTCATCCTGTTATAGTTGAAAACAGTCCACATTCTAGACTACCCTTGGTATTGGCTAAATCGATGTTCTCCCACATGGGGTAAGACATAGATACTAAATCTGTAACTTATACTGGAAGAATAGCCAGGTATCTTGCCGAGAGGTTGGGTCTGGGCAGATAAATTCATATTTACTTTATTCAATTCATATCACACTGTGATTGCTTATTTACTGTGGTCGGTAAAAACTCATCTTTCACTTACCGTGGCGGCCAACTGTTCTCAGAGAAACAGTGTTTTGAGGGTGATTCTGTGTATTTAAAATATCTTTCTGTGTAATCAGGTTAGGTATTTCGCCCTATCTAACAGACATGCCAATGCTGAGTGACATTAAGCATCTCACCAAGGTCAAATCCTTATTGGGGGAGACATTTGGCACCCCATAAAAGACATTCTCTCATTAGGCTACAAAAGGCATTTGGCACCACATAACAAGCATGCCCTTATTAGGGGTATCCCTGCTGCTGGTAAGCCCAAGGAGGCCCAACCAACATGCCTCCCGGCGAACATACAGGGATGTCAGCCCATTAGGAGGGCTGGCAGCCAGTGTAATTGACTGTCCCTCTACTCCTTCACCTATTCCACATACTTTCTAAGCCCATACTCCTACAATAGTCAGAGGCAAATTAGAAGTTCACCTCATGGTCAACTTCCTTTTAGTGTGAGCTTGATAAAGGGCCCCTTATCCCCCAGCCTCCACTCACACCTGTCATACCTCCACCAGGGTAATTTGAGTATGATTATGTATGTGAATCAACGTGGTAAAAGGTACACCCATAAGGGGGCACTTTGGCAAAGGTAACTCGGCTGTCAAGGCACCTTAGTATTCCAAATTGTGCTGTTCAGTATTTGGAACTTTCCTTTGAGTTATCATTCTATCAGACATGAGTAAGATGAGATTGGACTGGACATTTAATGGTCATATACACCAATGAATTCATTACTTTTTTATCGTAACTTCAGGCAGCTCTATGGGGAAAGACCCCCCGCAAAGTCTTTTGTGATAGAAAATCAACTTTAGTCAAGCTCAGTGCTGGATGATAATGTTCAGCCCCAAGTGCCGTGTTAGGCAGTACAATGAAAATATGGAAGATCTGAAACTAGTCAGCGGTGACCACTTTAGGTCCTCAAGTTGACGATACCTAAAACTACAACTTTAGGTAGTCAAAATGACAACTTAAGGTTGTCATCATGACGACCTGAGTCATCAACATGACGACTCTGTACTGTCAGTATTGTCATCCTGATGACTCGGGTCCTCAGGATGACGACACAAAGTCGTCATTTTGACTACCTAAAGTTGTAGTTTTAGGTATCGTCAACTTGAGGACCTAAAGTGGTCACCACTGACTAGTTTTGGATCTTCCATATTTTCAGTGTAGTTGTGGAAAAACGACAGCTGACAATAAACCTCTTCCTCATTTGGAATTCAACCATGTGACACAATAAGACACATCACAAATCAGGATAGTGCTAATTTGGCCTAGATTTCCACAGGTTTATCTCCATCGTGGTATGGGTGATTTGGGACCCCACTGTCAACTATAGAATGCACTGAGGCATTTATGGCTATCTGCTGTTTTTGTCCTTACATTGCCTTTTCCATGTTTGATACACAGCGGGCCATGCTAGTCTGACATAGGCTGATAGACAGAGGTTCATGTGTGGGAGTCTCTGTCAAGGTTATTGCACACACAGATTTACTGCCATATCCCACAACGACCTATGGGAGGAGTGTGACTTGGCAACAAAATCGCAAGTGCAATATAACCATGAAACAAACTCCCATGAGTGCTCTTTTGCATATAACTCATGGTTGCATTATCATATGACATCGTTGGGACACATTTTGAAGCTATGACGTGACTAGGGCATTTTATACAAACCCTAATTCCTCATACCCCTTGTATAATTCAGCATCACAGTGAAACTTCTATACTCGGTATTTCAACGTATTTACCATGAGATGAAACACTAGCTTCTAGCCTTTTGCCATATTGGGTGATAAAAAACATGTTTTCATATTCTATAATGACCACAGGAATGCCTAATATAAAAATTACTTAAAAGCCATAGCGGTCAGTGGGAACTATAGCTCCCTTCCAATACCCAGGTAGCAAAGGTGGTGTGGCCCTACTGTGGCCCACACTTTATTTGGTGTGGCTTCCGATGTGGGCCACAATGGGCTAACCAATGGGCTGCTGACAGTTTCTGTCCTCAGTGAGGTGCGTGGGCCACAGTGGGCTAACTGATATGGGCACAGATCAGTCTCAGAGTGGGTTTGGGTTCAACATGGGTTTTTGGTGTGGCTGAAAGTGGGCTGCCCACTTTGATCACATGGCGCTATCTGGCCAAAATTTATCATTTTGGGATCAACATGGGTTTTTGGTGTGGCTGAAAGTGGGCTGGCCACTTTGATCAGGTGGCGCCATCTGGGATAGATATTGTAGAAAGTCGATCTTTTTCTTCATTTTCTAAAATTTTGAAACCTGAAAATGCGCTGCTAGCCTCCGGGTGCTAGCCCCTCCCCTTAGCCTCCTTAGTTGGAAGGTGACTAAACATACTGTATTACTCTCCCCCTCATCATAATACAGTAGAACCATCAATTCAAACTTAGTTGGCCAAGGCATTTCAACCAGACCTAGTCCTAGCCTTCAAGTTCATATTGCCTCTGCTGCTTGAATTTTATCTTACTTCGTGCCTTCCTTACGGCCGACACTCAAGGGTGAGAGGTCCCGCGGGTTGTATTCACACCGAAGTGAGATTACCCTTGTGGCGTTGTGCCTGGACCCTAGTCTAATGGGGAGGGGGGATGATGGTGACCGAATCTATGGGAAGATAGAAAGCACGCCCCTACACATTTACCGAGGCAATGGTTCTTTAACATCCTTCACTACATACCCAGCAAATTGTCGTCATCTCCTGTCATAGTTGGTGATGGGTGGTGAATCACTTTTCTAGTGATAACGCAGTGTGTGACCTTGCGCCACCCCCTGTCAGTATTCACTCATCATCACCATTCATCACCTGCCTCACTCATCATGGCAATTCATCACTGATTTTACAAAAGTTGTGAGTTGAATTTGCGTGACCTTTCACCAGCCCCCGTTAGGGTTCACTCATCATGGCGAATCATCACTAATATCACATAAGTCGTTAGTTGAACCTGCTTGATCTTTCGCCAACCCCTGTCAGTTTCAACTCATCATGACGATTCATCACCAGGATGTCAGCATTAACAGACTAGGATAACTCTATAGTTTGATGCTGTCTTTGCTTTATGGATGGGGCATTGAAAATAAATGTTATTATACATGATCCTAGGCTATATATCAGTTCCTTTATATGCTAGTAAATAGCATGAACATATAGAACATAATGAATGCTATAATTATGGTTATGTGTTCATATTTTCTGACCTTTATGGTGCATTACATCTATTGGAAAGAGGTAAGAACAATTAGTGATAGAGCATTACATTATTGCATTGGGTGATAATAGAGGCACATACCATGTCTGACCCAAATCATAGCATCTCTCACGACGCATGACGCATCCTCACGATGTCACCAGCAGTCTCACTCACCATAACCAGCTATCACCGACAGTGACCACCAGCCCAGTTCACTGTGTTCTGATTGGTCCATTTCAAATTTCCCTCCAAATTTCTGAGAACAAAGAAGCTTACCCAGATTTCACAACAGACAGGCAGAGACCAAGGAGAACAGATGTGAGGTGAGTTGGCTCCTAGTATTCTTAGTGTAATTTGTACAATATACAGTTTACTGTGACACATACAGCAACTGATATTGTCGGTTAGGTCTTGTACACCTTGTTTAATTACATTAATTTCTGATTTAAAGAATAGTGGGCAGCAGTCATATTCACTGGCTGGTTGTTCACATCAATAGGTAAATCTAATGGTGGATTTTTGAGACATCCTACACCATTAAATGACCATGCATGGCTGTGCATGTCATTAATGCTTAACCAGGAAAGGGGAATAGAGGTTTGCATAAAATTTGCCATGCACCCTCTTTGTGTCAATTATTGTTTATGATATAATAAAAGCTATACACATATTTCATAAACGTGTGATATAGTACTGTATTCATGATTAAATGTCTTTTATTTCCTTATCTTTAAACAGGGACTTCCACAAGTAATTCAGGGGAGCATAAACAACAGAAGCATGGATGGAGAGGACCACAAATTAATGAACAGCTAAATCAATGATGTTTAAATTGATGAATAAAAGAATCGTCATCTGTGGTGACCCTGTGTAATCACGACTGATGTCATCTGTGGTGACCCTGTGTGATTATGACTGTTGTCATCTGTGGTGACCCTGCGTGATCACAACCATTGTCATCCCTGGTGACCCTGCGTGTTCACGACCATCGTCATCCCTGGTGACCTTGTGCTATAGCAACACATGACCAGATTTTTTTTCATAAGGCCACGGTCGTGAAGGCATCACACAAGATGGCGAAAGGTCACCACAATTTGTTGGGTAGGCATAGAGAGAGATGGACAGGCCTGTTTTAAGTCATTTGTCTGCCATGACCGCCGAGAGACTTTCCAGCACAGCCTAGCCAGAGCAGGGAGGGACTCAAACGACACCTTACGGCGACGTTTGGAGCCTCCACTGTGCACCGGCCAGGCCGGGAACCAAACTCAAGACCTTACGGCCCGTGAGCAGACGCGCTACCGACTGCGCCACGCCTCCCGGCTCATATTGCCTTCCAATGGGTAGCATACTTCAATATAAAATGATTACCACAGGAATGGTGTAGTCACATTAAAAACTGTTGACATCACCTAACTTTGCACTTTTTAAATGTATTTTGCAAGTAGATCCAAACTCTGAGAAAATTTGTGTACTGTTATGATTTATATGATTCATTAGCCTATTTCTGTTATATCATACTAAAGAAAATCAATACTGACATAGGGGGAAAGCTGTACATCAGACATAGTGGGGTCATCTAGTGTCAAAGTTCAAAACTCCTAGCTCAGTATGCCTTGTGCAAACCCATCCTCAGCCCTGTCTGGGGAATTATCTTTGGAACTGATCTATGCCTTATTTGGGGTGCCCACTTTGAAACCAATCTGTGCCCAAAGTGTTTGCCCATTTTGAAGCTGCTCTGTGCCCAAATCAGTTACCCTTATGTGGCCCACACAACTTGCTGAGGACTAAAACTGTCGGGAGCCCAACAGTCTTAGTTCAGTTTGCCTTATTAGGGCAACCCAATGTGGACCAGACTGGAAACCCACCATTTGCCCAACCTAAAACCATGAATAGTATTCTGCCCGCTTTGAACCAGCTTATCTGAGCTAAAACTGAATTGGCCCTAAGCGGGCTTGCTACATTGGTATTTAAGACATACATAACAGGTATTGTTCCAGGATGGTCATAATTGATAGAAAATAACACAATAACTCCTTCACACGTGATTTTGATAATCACCCCCTGAGGTAACCTATAGACAGCATTGGTCTATAGGGGTAGTGCTCCCCAAAGTTAGTCCGACAGTGACTGATTTTGCATCAACCCCCCCCCTGCCCTCTCCCTTGTGGTGGAGCAGGGACCAGCATACACCACCGCTGGCAAGCTACACAACTGGGGGAAAATAGGCTCCTTCAACTACACATTCTTACAATGGGGGGGGGGGGGGGCATTAGGCCCAGAAGGAATTTGTTGCATTCAGATAACGCTACACACCTTGTTTCTTTTGGTCATATACCTTAATTCTTATGGGTCTTTTTGGAAGAAAACTTGAAGCCAGAAGTCTTTTGGGAACCTGCGGCTAGTCAGCCTGGAAGTGCCCTAAAATATACAGTCAGGCATTAAAAACCTCTTTCCGACCTCTTTTTTTACCCTGATACCTGTACACAAGAATATTATTTTAGCATTACAGAGGGGACCGATACCATTATTATGCTATTCTGTGTAATTGAAATATCTCTTTATCTGTCTGTTTAATCAGGTTAGGCATATCGGCCCCTATAACAGGCATTACACACCTCGCCAAGGTCAAACCCTTATGGGGGGGGGAGAAACATTTTGCACCCCATAAAAGATATTCTCATTAGGCAACAAAAGCCATTTGGAACATTGGCAAAGGTAACTCGGCTGTCAAGGCACCTTAGTATTCCCAATCATGCTGTTTGGTATGGATTAGTCCATTCAGTTATCATTCTATCGGCCATGAGTAAGATGAGATTGGACATAGACATATACATTAAATGGTCATATACACCAATGAATTCATTACCATTTTAGCGTAACTTCAGGCAGCTCTATGGGAAAAGACCCCCCACAAAGTCTTTTGTGATAGAAAATCTATTGTAGAGAAAGGAGACACATGAATGAGACTTTAGTCGATCATTGTGTTGGATGATTATGTTCAGCCCCAAATGCCGTGTTAGGCAGTAATTGTGCCAGAATGACAGCTGACAATAAACCTCTTCCTCATTTGTTGGAATTCAACCATGTCACACATCACAAAACAGTATAGTGCCAATTTGGCCTGGATTTCCACAGGTTTATCTCCATAAGTATGGAAGATTTGGGATGGCACTATCAAATATAGAATGTACTGAGGCATCTATGGCTATCTGCTGTCTTTGTCCTTGCATTACCTTTTCCATGTTTGATACTGATAGGCAAAGGTTCATGCATGGGAGTCTCTGTTAAGGTTATTGCACACACAGATTTTACTGGCATTCTAGGGAATACCTCTCTTGTGTTTAGGCATTATGGGTCCCCATTTCCTGGGGAATATTACTATGCATGATACCTGCCTACATCCCATCACTATAGCAACCAGCAGCCATAATAGCAGAGTGTGACATGGCAACAAGACTGCAAGTGCAATATAACCATGAAACAAACTCCCACGCGTGCTTCTTTGCATATATCTTATGGTTGCATTATCATATGACATTGTTGGGACTTATTTTGAAGCTATGACTTCATCAAATAGCCAGTGAGAAAGGTGTAAGGCCATCTGGGAAGAATAGCTCCAAAAAGACTATTCACACTTTGTAGGTAGTTTATATGTGGATCAACACGGTAAAAGGTACACCCACCCACCCCCTCGCCGGCGTACCTTTTACCGTGTTGATCCACATATTACTTGCGTGTGCTTGCAATGCATATAATAATAATGTCGCTGGGTAAAATGTCAAGAGTTTAACTAGAAAGAGGGAAAAACATGTTTACATATTCTATAATGACCACAGGAATGCCTTATATAAGAAATTACTCAAAAGCCATTGTGACCAGTGGGAACTAAGCTCTTACCATGATTCAAGACATACGCTATAGGACTTGTTCCAGGATAGTCATAATTGATAGAAATTAACACAATAACCACTTCACGAGTGGTTTTGTTTATCCTCCCCTGGGGCAACTGATGGACAGCATTGGTCTATAGGGGTACAAGTACTCCCTATAGTAAGTCTGACAGTGACTAATTTTGCATCAACACCCCCCCCCACCTGCCCTCACCCTTGTGGTACCCTGATACCTGTACACTACTATTTTAGCCTAACAGATGGGACCGATAGCATTAAGAGGTGATGATGATATCCTTTGTGATAAATCATTGTGTCCCTGCAAATATTTTGGAGGGGGTCAAGGTGCAGTCTCTGCGCTATAAGAGGACTGTTTAGGTTTCTGCAGGGACCGTTGTCCTGTCTGGGACCAACCCCATGCATGCTGGACACAGATCAGGATAGAGGCAGGGGTGTTTTTACAGGGAGGGGATATATGTGAGGTGAATAGAACAGCAGTGGGTAAGGGTGCTAGAGCGGATAGAGCAAGTGAAGATCTCTCCGTATCTTGTGAGGCCTAGGAAAAAATTGTTTTGTATATATAACATTATCTGCCCTTCTTTTGGAATTACCCTATGCTTTTGCACTTTATATGTGGGCAGCTCCCATTGAAACCTACTGCGCAGGTCCCTGCGCATATCCATAGGCTATTTCTATCAGAATGGGATCATTTTTGGGATTCATAATCATATACCATGAATGTCCAAAAGACATTTCGGGCAATGTTGCACAAAACTGAATTTTATGACAATTTGAAATTTTCTCATAGTTACATTTTTCTTACAGTTTTCTTCCTCCTCTGACAGTCATTTGTACTTTACAATTCGAACCCTTGCAGTAGCCAGACAATGCTGTAGTATTATACCACGATTTCGGCACTTCCGGTGGGTTTATATGCAGTTTAGCCGTGCATTATTCTGCATATACCACCCATGTGCATTTTTGAAATTTTTGGTATATACTTTTTCGGGGTCAAGTTGGACTTAGAATATTTTTGGAAATGTTTGGCGGACATACAAAGTCAGTCTAGCCATCTTCCATTCTGAAAAATCATCCTAACTCTTATGAGAATTGAACCCCGGCCGCAGTGGTGGTAGGCGAAGGCCTTAGCCATAGCGCCACACTGAACGGTGATGAAATCCAATGCGAAAGTAAATAAATTCTAACCTGAGGTCCTAGTGGTACGTTTCCAGTCAGTTTTCGTCTTGATTCCAAGCTTGTCATGTTATTATATTAAAATCCTAAGAAGTTTTTGATCCATAGAAGAGGAATGCGTGCTAGTTTTCTCCATTTTCTTCGATATAAATAAGAATCCATTGATTTTTCCATCGTACGCGAGTCGCGGCCCGTGTCCGCTCTGCGCGAAGCCATTGTTTTTGTTCCTTGTACCGCTGTGTATACAGTCACTTTTCGTATGGAATCCAACCATGACAAGTTTTCAAATTAAAACATACATATATCCTTAGATAGTCTAGATGAGTACTCCATGCTTGATATGTCCAATATATTCAAAATAAAGGAGAATCCTTTGATTTTCCCAACGTACGCGAGTCGCGGTGCGGCCATTCCCACCCGCCTCCTTGTTCGGCGAAAGTGTGTCAGGGGCCCGGATGTGGATATAGGTCATCCGCTCGCCGTACGAGGAAGACGCCGAAAATTTCGGACCGTTTTGGAAAATCAATGGATTCTTATTTATTTCGAAGAAAATGGAGAAAATTAGCATGCATTCCTCGTCTATGGATCGAATACTTCTTGGGATTTTAATATTATAACATGTCATGGTTGGATTCCATACGAAAAGTGAGTGTGAACACGGCGGTACCTGTCCCGGCAAGGAACAAAAACAATGGCTTCTCGCAGAGCGGACACGGGCCGTGTCGCTTGCACTTACAAAATGTCTTCTCCTGGCTATATTCTTTGGATTTGAGGTAAGAAATTGATACAAAATGGAGGAAATGGTGGTATAAACCTATTAGGTGATGCATATCGGGGCCCCACGGGCTGTATATGCTGTATATACCCTCGCCGCTCCGCGGCTCAGGTATATACAGCATATACAGCCCTAGGGCCCTGATATGCATCATCTATTAGCTTAATGATAGGCTTCTCCCAATGGTCAAGGGCATTTAATGAATCAATTTGATGTCAAGGATTTATACATTTTACTCATCATGCAGTGCGTTGAATATGGATTTTGTCACTTTGTCCGATGTTTTTCTTTTACTTCAAAGGGCCCAAAACTTTAAAACTATGTACAGGACCGCATATCAAAATTACTCTTATTTAGAGGCAAATCTAGTGGTTGAAAATAAGAATTCTAATAGCCTTTGTCATGAAATAATAGGGCATTTGTCCCACTTTCTCTCGAAATTTACCCAGAATGCCATGCAATGGAGGCCCAAACAAAATTCATAGAAGATGAGGTTATCAGTACGTTTAACATAGGAGTTCTGTTGGTTATGACAAAAAAAAAGTAATTTCTAGTTGAAAATTATAATGCTCTCATTTGTCAAGCTTCAATATTAAGAAAATTTGCCCGGGACCTCCCATCTTTCTTTTTTTTCCAGGCGAATGCTCTACCAACATAGGACCCCAGTGGGGTGTTTCAGAAGCCGGACATGATAATGAACATTAAATATCTGTTTCTAAAACTGTTAGATTCTAAACTTACAACTGCAACCATTATCATCTCTCACCAGTCATATAGGTATAGACACAGTAAGGTAATGGTAATGCTTTAGAAACACATGCAGGTATAAGCCTACAATCACTATTAAAACTGTTATCATATCTCCTTATGACCTGTTGTAAACATTACCTGCTTCTGAAACACCCCACAGTTATCGCCCACTGGCTAGGACCCAACATAGGACCCAGTGTCTCGGGGGTTCAGAACCCACGTTCATTGCTAAGCCTATATGGGGAGCATTTCTTAACAGTGCTAGTTAACAATATTGATAAATGCCTTCCTGAGCAATCATGATGTTGATGTTACTCTAGAATATGAGCAAACGAGACTGTATCATCTCACAATCACAGCTCAGAATCTAAAATCAGAAAACTCCATTGTCAACAGATAGAGGGCTGGGGAGGGGGAGTTTTGGACTCAAAAGAAAATCATGCGTTTCTGGACTAACCCAGCTCTGTGGAGGTTTGTTTCATACAGAGTGAACATCACAGTTATGATAGTTATTACATTTTCTTTTGTAAAAGTAAAAGCATCATTTTTGAAGAGCAACTGGTACTGCTTCTTTTACCTTTCATGCATTTCGATTTATTCAACAATCTACTGGTTGACAAAACTCTGTATACAGTCATGCTGTTTGGCTGTGCCTAACAGTACCCCCAGGTGTTTCTTCTGTGACGTGTCTGGCTTCTGCCAGATTGGATTTTGTGTTGTTGATGTGAGTACCCTAGCTCTCCCTCCAGCTGAGTGCAATCTTGTCCTACAGCGAGGTTTCTGCCACAGCGGAAACACTAGGGTTAATTGTGTGTAAGCTTAAATTACGCCAACGGTATAAAAGGTTGCACTCCGAAGTAAGCATTAACAAGCACTGCACTCATGTCACGCCAACTGAAAATAGAGGAAGTACAGTTAAGTAATATTTCAAGTTATCACCCATATAGTGTGCTCCATAGACATTGGTTGGTGTTACTGAAAAGATTCTTTCCTGGGTTACAGCATTTCAAACAAATCCAACACTTTCAGCACTAAAATATGCTCTGAGTGGCATTTTCTCAATCATGGTAATAATTAGCATAATTAATTAATTCTCTCCCTTTAATTTCATATCTAATTTGAAAACAAATTACCTTGTGTAGGGTCCGAGATGATCAGATACTCTGCCAATAATTATAGTATGTAGGGAGGAATTGTAATGGTCGCTACTACATGTAGTTCCTTTTTTATACATATATTAGTAGACCTTATTTTGAGTGAAAAGAATTTTACACTTTCCATGAAGCCGAGGGCTCTTAACGCCTATCATTAGAATGGCAAGCCTTCCTTACCCCCACAATAATGAACTTTCCTGATAGGTAAGGTCTGCAGTTAAAAATAGATGGTGCCTACGCAATAAAGTAGGTAGTAGGATGCTTTCAGGACCCAGCAATACAAACACATTATTGTCATAAATGCTAAAGCGTGAGGCCTTCCTTCTTGTGCACTCAAGCCATTAGCTCCATATAGCTCTAAGCCCACCGTGCTATGCCTATTATTACTAAATGGGGAAAAAGAGGGAAACATTAGTTTCCATTAGGATATAGAGCAGAAGTCAGACTGTCTGACTGGGGATTCAGATGAATATTAAAGATGTATATTATTTGCTAAATACAGTCAGCCTGCTTCCATATATATGCAGATATAGAGTGAGATATATACAGTTACACTATACTTGGGTGGGAACACAATGAGAAAACAGGCCTAATAAATCACACAATATTATAGCCCTTGTAAGTCGATGCAGTCCACTGGCACACCCAACCTCGTTCCCTGGGTTGTTAATGGTTTGAGTGGATGTCAGGTGTGGCATATCTACACCTCATTTCACAGTGTAGCAAGTATATTCATAACAGGCAGCCTCTTATGTTGAATACAGTGACCAACTTAGTGTATATCTACCACTTAATTTGTGAAAGGCCATCGCAGCGAATATCACAAAAAGGGAAAATGTGTGGACCAGACTGAGACCTGTGTGAATCCCTGTAATATTGTATGGCTGAGATTCAGCTACTTGCAGGTTTTACAAGACTAAGACCATTGGCACTTTCTGTTCACACAAAAAGGCTTTGTAGAGAGGCAAATGGGGATTCAATGTCCTTTTGTTTTCCAGGTAGCAATTAATTTCCTTATTATCCTGTCTGCCATTAATTATAAAATGAGGTTTACCACAATACAGGTATAATTATTATTATAATCTGGCGGGTATATCTGCACAGCCCTGACACCTGCCATTTTGGACCCTCCCATGAAAAGGTTGCCGGCCTTACTAACCTGTTAATGTTGCAGGAATCAGCCAAATAGGGCATGTGCTACATTAGTTACGACCCCCTGAGCTAGCCACAGCAATCTTCAGCAAAGAGGATCCTAGACATCAATGCTTTATTTCCAATGAAAGTTCATTTGCATCAATATGGCTCTTCTCAGCAAACACACCAGCACTGTTTTGACATGTCAGTAGAAAGGAATTTTATGCACTCGAAATTCCATTCATGCTTCTGCTCCTAAAGTGAACAATTGCAAAAAGTAAATGTGTTAATTACATTTTCTAGAAAAACTACTTTTAAGAAGACATGATTATATTCTATTCATACTTTATTCCATGTTTGTGTACACTTGATTCAATGACCCTGTTAATTTATTTAGGTCAAGAGTCAGTGGCAACACATTGTTATTGCTAAGTACTGCTATTGTTCCTGCTGATGCAAGCAGTAGTGAAGTCCTGCCTCTGCTTGCTGGCCTCCAAACGCTCTGCGGTATTCACAGGCAGTTGACATTGTCTATTTACTCTCCACTCAAGAGTTTACTTGATTAAAAGTAAAACGTTAACAGCATCCTCTACAGATGAATTTGTAACCAGGTTAAACTCGTGTTATCCAAAGACTAATAATATCAGCATTTTAAATCAAGTCCGTTCTTGATAAATTATAAAATGATGAATGGAAAGAGGCTAGTGAGGGGTAGTAACATCAAATAAAACACCACAGAAGGGGTGGTAAGAGACAAAGAATAATGTGGTGGCCTGTTGGGGAGAAACTGGGTAGTCATATACATTCAGATACGGGGTAAGTGAATGCTTAGGGGAAACCAGAAATAATAATAGCAACAAATGGAAAACTTTGATTAGTGGTCCAAACACCTCGATGATGAAACTGCTGACTATTGTAAATTTGAAGACTGCACTTAATGCATGTATTTGATATGAGGAGTAGTGTTGTTTAGTCACGGGGAAAATGTTAAGAGTGATGTAGTAAGATGAGTACTACCAGAAACTCCCAACATATTTAATACTATGTAGCTATTAGGTTGTCTTCAGATGTTGGCTTCCTCATTAAAAATTGTGGCCAGTAAAGCTCACTGCAGTACCAGCAGTAGCTCTGTAGATGACCAATTACTCGGTGTAAAGCGCTGGTTCCACAGACCTAAATCGGTCGGATTAGCACTAATCCGACCGATTTCTTTTCTATACTTTTAATATATTATAAATCGTCGGATTAGGGCTATTCCGACCGATTGTATGGCTGTGGAACCAACGCTTAATACCATCACGTATGCAGGGAATTTAATATCCTGATTTAAACTAGCTTCTAAATTTGTCACAAGTAGGCTAAGATTGTGCATACAGAATGGCCAAAGATCTAGTGTAGGAAATGTGGATTTGGATTCAACATCTTTTTTTTTACAAACTTAAAAACTATCCCGAAAAGCAGTTCCTAAACTGTTCTGTGCTTTGAATACTTATGGAGACAAGTCATAATGGGTACTTGCATGCAACAGGATTGAATCAAGGACTGCTTCAAAATAGTCATCTGCATCTGTTTTCCTTTTTTCTTTTAATTGGAAGGAATGATTTACTAGATCGGGTCAGTTGACCAGTAGCAGGCTCCAGGTCAGTAAGACATTGTATGATTCCTTCAATCTAAGAATAAGAATGGGTGACTCCTAACATAAAAAAAAGATATAAAGCTACATAGAATCAAACAGGTGACTAAGGGAGGATTAACTGTGAGACCTCACCCCCCAGTAACCCCATAGGCCACTATAAGACACTAAGATGAGTAGGTGTTGTGAAAATGTCCCATGAGTGCCCCAGAGTACACTCAGATGAAGGAGTAGGCTTGTCAAACATTCCTCGGGAGACTGGGCACTAAGGGGAGGGAAGGGCCCTGACCTACAGAATCCATATTTGTGACAGCATGTGCGAAAAGGGCCCTTAGTGCAGGGTGCATTAAGGTCCGTTTCCCAGTACAAGTCACATTTGATGTTTGGTTGTAATGCCCTATGCTTTCTGAGGAAAGCTTCGCTTTGTATGGACAGCCTGATTGACCAACATCCATAAATTATTATGTCAACCTGTGTACTCAGGACAGGGGAGTGGTTTACATGACAGATCTTGTAGTATTCAGATTCATAAAAAGTTCTCTTGACATTTTAAGACGAAACAGGAACAAGGGTCTTCTATACATACAATATCTACATAATCCTGGGAAATGGAAAACTCCATATTAGTTGCCTCATGATTTCAATCAACCCTACTGGTATATGGGACAGCATAAAGACAGAAGTCCCTATACAGGTTATTATACAAAAGATGGGAGTCACATCGGTTTCGGAGATAGGTAATCTACTGAATTATATAATAAGTAGTAAAATGGATATATTATTTTTATACCACGATTCTGGCACTTCCGGTGGGTTTATATGCAGTTTAGCCGTGCATTATGCATATACCACACATGTGCATTTTTGGAATTTTTGGTATATACTTTTTTGGGGTCAAGTTGGACTTAGAATATTTTTGGAAATTATGGCAGCTATACAAAGTTAATCTAGCCATTTTCCATTGTGAAAAATCCTGCCAACTCATATGAGAATTGAACCCCCGCCGCAGTGGTGGTAGGCGAAGGCCTTAGCCATAGCGCCACACTGAACGGTGATGAAATCCAATGCGAAAATAAATAAGTTCTAACCTGAGGTCCTAGTCCTATGTTTGCACTCAGTTTTTCGTCTTGATTCCAACCTTGACAGGTTATAATATCAAAATCCAAAGAAGTTTTCGATCCATAGAAGAGGAATGCATGCTAATTTTCTCCATTTTCTTCAATATAAATAAGAATCCATTGATTTTTCCAACGTACGCGAGTCGCGGCCCGGTTCGCTCTGTGCGAAGCCATTGTTTTTCTTCCTTGACCGGAGAGGTACCGCCGTGTTCACACTCACTTTTCTTATGGAATCCAACCATGACAAGTCTTCAAATTAAAACATACATATCCTTAGACATTCTAGATGAGTACTCCATGCTTGATATGTCCAATATATTCAAAATAAATAAGAATCCATTGATTTTCCAAACCGGTCTGAAATTTTCGGCGTCTTCCTTGTACGACGAGCAGATGACCTATATCTACATCCGGGCCACTGACACACTTTCGCCGGACAAGGAGGCGGGTGGGAATGGCCGGACCGCGACTCGCTTAAGATGGAAAAATCAATGGATTCTCCTTTATTTTGAATATATTGGACATAATACGTATGGAGGGATCATCTAGAATGTGTAAGGATATGTATGTTTTATTTTGAAGACTTGTCATGGTTGGATTCCATACGAAAAGTGTGTGTAAACACGGCGGTACCTCTCCCGGCAAGGAACAAAAACAATGGCTTCGCGCAGAGCGGTGACCCGGGCCGTATCGCTTGCTTTTACAAAATGTCTTCTCGTGGCTATATTCTGTGGATATCAGGTAAGAAATTAATACAAAATGGAGGAAATCGTGGTATAAACCTATTAGGTCATGGATATTGCAGCCCACGGGCCTAACATGCTGGATATACCCTCGCCGCTAAGCGGCTCGGGTATATCCAGCATGTATGGCCCTAGGGCTGCAATATCCATGATCTATTAGCTTAATATCAAATTATTGCACTCTATGCAATATACCAATGTAATTCAATTGAAAGGCACTAAAGGCTTAAGATTCCTACATCTAAATGCAAGAAGTATCAAAGCCAACTATGCATCTATATGTGCCAATATTTATCCATCAGACCTAGAAATTTTCACTTTCTCTGAAACATGGTTCAAATGTGAGGATGATGAAACTAGCTTTCAACTTCACGGATACACTAGATATAGACTTGATAGACAAGTCTTAGATGAGAGGTGTAAAATCAAAATAGGGGGAGGTGTATGTACATATGTAAAACATGGTACTATTCATGATATTAAAATGTATGATCACTTTAATAAGTCTGATAGCACAATAGAAGTGCAATCTATACATATGAAACAAATTTTATTGATTAATGTATATAGGCCACCGGATGGGGATAACAGTGTATTTGTGGATGTCTTTATAGATATCTTGTCAAACATTGAAAACAGAGACACAATCGAAATCATTGCTATGGGTGACTTTAACTTTAACATAAAAGAAGATACTGATGTGGTTAATAAGTTACTAAATCGAACAAAATATTTTTGGACTAGAACAGGAAATTAAAAATGCCACAAGGAAAAAGGCAATCCTAGACCTAATCTTAACTAATCTTAGACCTAATCTTATTACGACTGGTATATGTAATAACCATATTTCTGACCACCTTCCAAACTGCTCTAGAGCTCACATTTCTTGTATTTTGTCATTTTTTCTCGATATTATTATGTGATGTCATTGAATAGTTCTGTAAGGGATAGTTATAGGTTTATGGAGAATTTCAATTGAAATATGCCTTTGAATGCGGTTAAAATGGACATCATCAAGGTTTTAGTTCAGCAGTTATGTATCCCTGTCCCTGAGCAGAGCCTCAGCAGGTAATTATAATGTGCAGACACAATCCAAAGGTCCCATACAGAGTGATGACTTATATTAGTGTAAGTAGGTTAAAATAGGTTCAATTGGATAATGAGGTTATACAGTGCATTGGTCACAACACTCAAACAGTCAGCAAGGTGCATCTGTCCCCAGGTATGGCCTATGTGAGGTAGTGGATTATACAGAGCTTATAATGGTTATATCATCCCTTATACCACGATTTCTGGCTTACACAGTGCTTTTTGGGGTCTATTCCCATCCACATATCTGTCGATATTGCACACCCTATAGGCTGTAACATCAATTTTGTAAGGCGTGTGGTTATCCATGTAAGGCGTGCGGTTATCCTGGATAACCGCACGCCTCTCCCA
Organism: Acholoe squamosa; assembly: GCA_949317995.1. Taxonomy (NCBI): domain Eukaryota; kingdom Metazoa; phylum Annelida; class Polychaeta; order Phyllodocida; family Polynoidae; genus Acholoe; species Acholoe squamosa. The sequence goes on from OX439048.1 coordinate 24,036,193, forward strand.
TGTCACATGTCACATGTTAAAACCCACAAAATTTTCCAGACCAGGGTAGGGATCGAACCTGCAGTCTCACATCCCAAATCCAACTCCTTATGCACTGCGCCACAAGGACTGACGAGAAATGCTCGGTTCGAACCACGTCTCCATATGATATGGGAAGGAGTCGACTGCGGGCTTACCTCTACCATAACTGCGGGACGCATTCAAATATATCCAAGCCGACACGGCCACTGAAGGAGGAGACGCGGTGGTCTAGCGGTCAGAGCTTTGTGCTCAGCCGTGTGGGGTACACGGTTCAAATCCCGGCCCGGACGCATCTTTTTTCGCCGTGTGCGCTGTCGCTGTCCGCTGCCGGGCGAGGAGGTGTATTCTACACAAACATAACAGCGAGACGCATTTAAATCTTTTTTCGCCGTGTGCGCTGCCGCTGTCCGCTGCCGGGCGAGGAGGTGTATTCTACACAAACATAACAGCGAGACGCATTGAAATCTTTCGCCGTGTGCTGCTGCCAAGCCTAGCCGAGACCGGGGCTGTCGCTGTCCGCTGCCGGGGGAGGAGGTGTATGTACCGATCGTGTACACACAATGGCTGGCATCGAGTCCCGGGGAGGGGGAATAATTTTTGTTTTCAACTTGAATTTATTGGTATAATATTGATTATTTATTGGTTTCGTGGTATAAAATAAGTAGTCAATGGATAACTCATGACTTGTGTGTGTTAGCAAAGGCTAATAACACTCGGCCCACGGCCTCGTGTCATTATCCTTCACTAACATTGATTACTTGTTCACTAAGAGGTACCGTGTGGTATTTGGCCTGGAACTCGTTCTGTGCCTTACAAGACCCCAGTAACAGAAACAATTTGATTATAATATTATTCCCGAAAGTACATAGCCCCTATACATCGCCATTAACCAGAATTATTTATTATGAGTCAAAAGTGACGTGGCATTGCTTTATTTGGAGTCTTAGGACCATAAACAAGTGTGTCATTGCAAAATTAGGAGACCAGTCCCATAGCATTGTTATGTTTGCAGGAGTTATTGTGTCCAGCAGATGCATGGGGCGATAATAGTGCTGCCAATGGTTTTTGGAGGATACAGTGCAGTTCTACTTTAGGAGTGTCATCACATACAACATTCCTAAGCAAACCCAAAATACTCACTTTGAGTGTGGGGCAGTTATACATTTGTACATAAAGTATTGTAGGGTTTACCCCTATAGCCCTTACATTTTTGCCCAATAATTTCATTTTTTTATATTGATATAATATTATTAGAAATATGAAAATAAATTGCATATCAACGGCACTCCTAACTGTTCGTTTGTTCTGTAGTTCTATTGTTCTATAATATAGTTCTATTGTATAAAAGTTTGTGTGGATATAAAATCCTTCCTGCTGATAAAAATTTAGCTTATAATGATGGACATATATGCAGTCACAGTTTTGTTATATACACATATAGTAACATGGACTACTATATAATAGGACTGCTCTATATTATATGGACTTAGAAAGGGGTTGCTCTGAGCTGAAGATTCTGAGAATCCTGTAGAGACCGTGAGTGGGCATCTAAAGTGACAATGAGGAATGTAGTGCTATGGTACCAGGCCATTATACCTGACACATGCCATACTAGTACTGTGCTTAGAGATTCGTACATTGCCCCATGGTCATGTCCATCAATTGCTACCTAATATCCCATTGCCTACTTCATGTAGAACTAACCGGGAAAGACCTGTGACAATGACCATTATCAGGTTTATGTGATCATGTTCACCCCCTGACCCTGTGTTAGTCACAGAGTGATGGGGCACTTGTAGAGTATGAATTGAGATAGAGTAGGGCTTGCTAGACCAACAAAGCTGTAGGACAATACTCATGTAGGGGCAGTATTTCCCTGTACTCGGTGGCAGACCCCCAGGGGCAGGTCTCCAGGTAATCACTGCCCCCTTAGTGTGTATCATACCGATCTAGGTGTGGATGGAAGGTGAAAATGTCAGGCCAGGGGAAGTAGCTGAGAGGAAGAGCAGCTGCTTCGAAGTTGGAGGGCCCCAGGTTCGAGTCCCGGTTTCTCCAAGAACATTTTCACTGACCTCTACAGTGGTGGAGAAACCGAGCATCCTAACGCAATCATGAGATCAAAGATATGTGTGCCTGCTCATGTCTTAACGTGATTGCGACCAATTGAGGACTTGGGAACTGGGCCGATATGATAGAGATGACGCTTCGACCAATCCTGTAATTGTACCGGTACATCCACTGGGAAGTCAGGAGTGCCCTAACACTGCTTGATAAAGCCTCAATTTCCAAGTAACTGGTTTGAGGGGGAATGCTGGGTGCTGGTGGATGGTGGTTGAAGCTGATGGGGAGGAATGTAGGGGCAGTATTTCCCTGTACTCGGTGGCAGACCCCCAGGGGCAGGTCTCTTAATCACTGCCCCCCTAGTGTGTATCATACCGATCCAGGTGTGGATGGAAGGTGGAAATGTCAGGCCAGGGGAAGTAGCTGAGAGGAAGAGCAGCCGCTTCAAAGTTGGAGGGCCCCGGGTTCGAGTCCCGGTTTCTCCAAGAACATTCTCACCGACCTCTACACACAACATGACTGGTGCTCAATAAGGCATGTGTTTGGTTCACATAAGCTGACAGACCCTGAAGGATTCTCTTCAAGAGTATTTTAACTGTAAATTTGAGCAGAGTCAATGTGATCTGTGCTGCTGCTCGAAACGAGTGTTTCGTTTTGTCAAAGAGAAAAACGTTTCAGCACTAGTCTACACCAAAAATTAATTCACAGTACCAAAGGAACCCCCCAAGTATTCTTAACATTAAAGAGATCAATGATAATTGCCTATTCATCATCACTACATTGATGACCAAGACTTTTGAAGGCAGTACATCAAAATACTGCATCATTCAACCCCATTTGTCAACTGGTCAACAGTAATTGAATAATGCTAGGAGTGGCTTTTACATTGAAATAATGCTTTCTCAGAATATGTATCTGCTGTTGGTGATGAAACATTAATTTAATTACTCCTTTCATTATATGTGGATCAACACGGTAAAAGGTACGCCCGCGAGGGGGTGCACGGGCGTACCTTTTACCGTGTTGATCCACATATAAACAATTTTGTGGAAAACTGAAAACATGTATGTACACATAGGTACTTACACTGTGCTCCCCCTCTACAGAGAGGTGGAGTGATCTGGCTGGTTTCGTGACCACTGGCCCATGACGAGGTACAGACTAGGTGATTGGCAGTTGGGTGTGTGTGGGGGGAGGCAGAGCAGGCTCCTGGCGATCTGCGACAGTGTACACTCATAATGACACACCTGTTGACTATGGCATTGAATAAGACAGGTGCCTGTGACAGCTAAGTGAGGTGTATGCGGAATGGACAGTCTACAGGCTATTAGTACTTAGGGAGTGATTATTTTTTAACAAGGGGGGGGGGGGCTGGTGGGTTTGAGGTGGGGTCAGAATTTTTTCAAGCCCTTGACCAGGGGGGGTCAGAAATTTTTTGCTCCCTTGACTAGGGGGGGTCAAAATAAATTCACTTGTTTTCAGCAAAAAAGCCTGCGTGTTACTATAGGTTAAAAGGGCGCATTCGCACGCGGTTTCAACTCCCGAGGTGCATCCGGGTGCAAACCCACCAGCCCGCCCCTTGTTAAAAAATGATCACTCCCTTAGCTGCAGTGGGTAATTCGGGTTGAATTTGTACTATATACTACCAAAAGCCCAGATGATAGTATGCCCTATCTATCAGTCTCACCAACTGAAACTAGACACAAGATTACAATTCACCGCACCATGTCTCACAGCACTATTCTCTACTATTGTATTAAAATCTGCAACACTATGGTTTTATCAAAATTAGGAGGAATGATACGAATGATGATGTTTTATAATAACATGGATAAGTGCACTTTGAGAAATAAAAAAAAAGGGTCATTTATACCTATAATTCTGTTTCCAATAGAGGGTTAGATAAAAGAAATGAAAATAATGTGTTAAAAATACCCACAAGTTACCCTATATCATAGGCTGCAGCATTAAATATTCATTATAGATGGGTAAAAGTAGGTAAGAATAAAAGCTAGTTAAGGGCCTGATCCAATGGAAATGGAAATGGATTTTTTTGATAAACTTGAGATCTGATTCGATGCCCAGGCCCCCATTTTCCCTATCCCATTACTACATCAATCTAATTTGAAATGCAAAGTTTTAGCTCCTTTTTTAATCCATTATGAATTCTTAGCGGTGAGGCCTTAGACATACTAAGGCCCCACCTCCTTTATGAAGTTGAGATGAACAAACCAAGGGGTGAAATGGGAAAGTAGAAGGAGGATCAATGTATGGCAATAAGGGGTTCACATTGGCACCAAGTGCTACTGAAGGCGTCTCTTAGAGGTTTTTAAAATTATCAACTTCAGCACTCTCAGAATAATTTGTGACCATGAGCTCTTTAGCCCTGCTTTGTTTCCACTTACTTCATTTATTTTTTTCAGAACCCATTATGAAATTCTTTCTTCTGTGAATGTTCCTCATAGAATATTGACCGCAGCAGATAACCTCAGTTTAGTAATTGATATAAGAGTGTTTAGCATGCCTTGCTCCAGGATGGGAATCTTATGGTAATACCCTGCATATATGTGCCTGTGTTGCAAGTCTTCTGGCTATCAGAGAATTCCTAGTGATATTATGCATATAATATGAAATGGTATAGATAGCAAAACTCCTGTTTGGTAAGAACACAGAAGTGACCTTAGAGGAAAACCTTCATCTTAACCGGTTGCTTCCATTAAAGAGAGTAGTCTTAAATGCCAAACCATCAGTTTCGCATCAATCACCAATTCTTCAAGACGCACTGCATTAAGTTGTATTAACTTATTACTGGATTGCATCAATTAACACTTATTTATCAGCAATAGTGGGATCAAATTAGGAACAGGGAGTGTGGTGGTCCTTTACCACAAACTCCCCTTAACCCTCAAATGGATAGTACATATAGCTGTTGCATTATCAGTATAGACCAATGCCATTTGCAGTCTAGAAAACCCAAATGTCGAAGCACCCACAGTGGGGGCAGAGGGGCCAAAAATGAATGGGGAAGGAGGTATGAATTTTGGTTATTTTCTATAATTATAGTATATAGGTCTATCCTGGAAAACCTAAAACATGTTGGGGGGGGGGCTATGGTCTGTCGTTAATGTCCACGAGGGCATTGTCTTTTATTCTTACTCTTATATTCTACAAAAGAAAAGGAGTCAATGAGAGATACACAGTCAACAATCACTCCCTCAACCCTCAGATCCCTTTAGCAGAAGATTTCAGGGCTGGAGTAATAGCTATCTCCATATTCAGCCAGAGGAGTATGTAGTCCTGATTTGAAGGTACATGGGTCCTTTTTACCCTTCTGGGAGGGGAATGGTGCACTCCTCGGGGCTTGTTACTTTGCTAATTTGCTAATTGTTTTAAAAAATGGAATGTTATAGAATTGGCCTTGTCTCCCATATCTCTGATATACAGAGTGTCAGACAAGCCTGATTGTAATATGATTAATTAGATGTTCTGACAGCCATGTATATGGGTAGATAATTTCTACACAGGTTTGTCCCTGGTATTAGTTTGGGGAGGTGAATTCATACAGTCACCTATCTTTGCTTTTGATCTTTTCCATCATCTCACCAATCCTGGTGGGCCATTTGGCAGTACAACCCTAAGTACCTCTCCTCAGGGATTCACTCAAACATTGTTGTTTTTTCATACTTTTCATAGCAAGTAGCAATACGGGTAGGTCTAACATTGACTATAGTCACCACCATGCTAGGCCTAGCATCGACTATAGGCGACATCTATCATAGGATTTATAAAGGAATTGAAAATAGGCTTGTCCTCTAGGAACTATACTTTTTTCAGAGGCCGCCCCATGGCCAGGATGACCATTTTTGCTCTGCCCTTAAAGGATTAATTATGAATAGTAAAAGTCGTAATGTCCAAAGAATTGAAGTATTAGAAGAAGTGGGTGTTTAAAAGAACAAAGGTTTCACACAAAAAAAAAATCATGCTGGTGACTTCCAACTCATTTTGTAAAAATGGGTCACATATAGAAGTCTCATCAATGTAGTGCCTGAATACAGGGATATTGAGTGGATAATAAAAGCCATTGTGCATAAAGTATTTAGAAAAGTGGCTTTTCAAAGAACAAAGATCGCACAAAAAGTCATGCAGTCAACCTTCAACTCATTTCATAAAAGGGTCACATATATGAAAGGCTATGATAAAGTTTTCATGGTAGTGTCTGAAAGAAGATAACAGACATATTTCTGGCCGGATACAGAGATATTGAGACCATTTGAACAAGGAAATTAGTCTAGCATAATTGTTGTCATTATGCTTTTTGTCATTTTCTACCGTTTTCAATGGGTCATATGTAATACCCCTAAAAAACCAGTCTGCCCCTCGTTAGATTCATGTAGATTTTTATTATATTATTGCTACATGCCTAAGGACTCAGGAAAACAATGGTACTAAACTATTGCAATTTGTCCTGGGTATATCCATAGTTTTCCTGGACTAATACTGTAATCATATTCTATTTAATGCTGTACATAAATTCGTGGAAATTAAAAATTCACAAATTCATGTAGAGCGTGACAATTTATCCCATGGTCACAGTAGGCTGGGCAGAGGATGTTAACACAAAAAGCTTTGCCCATAAAAAACCTCAATGGCAATAATAAGTTACATGGCACAGGATTGTCCCTAAAGTTTTCACACCTACTGGCATTCTATTACTACCATAACATTCACAAAGTTGGCTGATCAGAGCTAAATACCTATAGGCTATACTAAGGTAGCATCATAACGTCATCATGTGTTTTAATGTAAGCCATTTTTCAAAGGGAATGCCTATTTGCTTTACAGTTATTTTTTCACTTTTTTAATTTAAATTTAAACTGTGATCTTAAAATTCTGCAAAGTTAGATACATGTGAAATTGTCCATTTCACAAGGTCCAAGAAAGAATGCATGCAAAAATATCTACATTTACAATAACTTTGGGACTAAGGGCAAGCATGTGCACAGGATGATATCCTTCAAATTCTCTGGCACTAGAGCATTATAGCCTTATCACCCCTTTAAACACTATTATGTTCTGCTAACATCACAAGGCCTATCTATAAATCACCCTTTCAGCAAACACTCTTTCCGGTAGGCCTATCCATAGAATTAAACCAACTTAAGCATAGGCTTAGTAAAGACAGCTATAAAGAAGGCATTTTCTTATAAATGGGTAAGGTATGAACAAGGTGACATTGGTACATTTGGGAGTGTTCTGACTTCTTTGATGGTTAATGAAAGTTGGTGGTGTAAGGGCCCCCACATGGACTTTCAGCTTCCATCCTACGAAAAACATGCTATTTCTGATATGTATCAAGAAGCTGCCTTCACAAAATATTGTGTAGTTTATGCATTAGATAATGATGAAACAGGTTATTGTTATAATAACTCCAACATAAAATTTCTTCTTTTAAAAATCAGACTTTTCTTCTTCAATGCAAAGCCCATGTGATGAATCAAAACTGTGATAGAATAACCTAGGTGATACCAAATTTATGAACTCATGTACAAAATATACTTTTTGAAAATGGTTGTGATGAAGGAAAACCAGACAAATAAGTCGAAGAGAATGTCTGTATAACATCAATGCCTGAAGAAAATGCCAAATTAAGTTAAATCGTTCCTTAAAAATATCACTGATCTGCAATGGTGGATTGTACTTAAAAAGATATCACCTACAGGCATTGATACAGGTCCTGAATGCATGACATATTGAAAGAGCAGCCTCAATAAATGCCTCCAAGATCTCTTAACATGCCTTAAGCTATAGCACCTCATTTTCCAAAAGGCTAGAGAGACTGATATATATATATATATATATATATATATATATATATATATATATATATATATATATATATATATATATAGCATCACGTTCCCTGGCCCTGCCCATCGCCACTCATTTAAGGTGAGTAGATTTCCAACAGGAATCAATGAACTTATCAGAATACCATTACAGGAATAGTATCAAGTGTGGCTGGACTTTTTCCTAGATGAAAGGTAACAGTGGTCTCTAGTAGTTTACCTCTCAAGGTACCTGTTGCGACATGCCTATGGCCACGGTTTTCATTTGTCTAGAACGTCAACAGTTGCCTGAAAATACTTGTGGTCTGAATGCATGAGTTCAACGATTGTATTCTGACAAATTGTTAGAGAGCTCTCTAGCCTTGCAGAATGCTCTGGTATAACAGTCATAACATTAATGTAAATATGTCTTCTGTATACACTGATTATCAGGCTCGACGTCTCGTGTCAGACTCTCATAGAGGCTATTCTGTGTCAGGGGAACAAGCATCAGTGCAAGCTATGACATACGTGTTGAATGTATTGCCCCTCACGTCAGAACATGCCAGGGTTACCTGGATCAAAGCAGGAGCAGCATCCTAATGGGTTGAAAAAGATTTGTGATGTAGCCTGAGATTCAGAACTCTCCCTACATAACTAACAGCCATGTGTCATGAAAGATGTTGGGGTAAAGGCAAGGGTCATTGTTTGGGGCACTATATATTTTTCATAATTGTCTCATTAGAGAAAATTTACGTAAGGGGGACTATTTGTGGGGCAGTTCATCCCCCCTTTCTATCCATGAATTAATCAAACTTATAAGGAAGGTTAGGCCCCTATAGGTACGGTACCTCAGAGTCCATGTGTCTTCTCTCTGTGGGGACAGCGGGCATGCTGGTCATTCCTGCGGGAGGCATAAGGCTCTCAATCTTACCATCCCAAATATATGCAGATAGTAGGTGTAGGCATTCTGGGAGCGAAACCATCTCACATTGAGAGTGCATCTTATAATCTGTTTATCTGAGTGTCAGGAAAGATTTCTGGAGGGTGCTCTTGTATAGTTTATTGAAATATAAATCTCCTATACTGCGATAAATTATTGGAGCATACGGTCAGGGCTCTCCCACATCTACCAGTACAATTTGTTACAGGGATATAAACCTGACAGTACTATGCAGAATAGCTCACTCACTACTCCATAAATATACCCTTACTCAAGCTTTTGTCATCTATGGGATGCTAGTCAGTTGCCCTTCGAGTTGAAGACTTTGCTTTTCAAAAACCTCTTTTTGCTAGACCATTATTATAGCAATAGTCATGTAAAAAAAAACAAGCTATTTATGATCCATTCATCTGTACAGAATATCTAATCGTCCCTTTGATTTCTCTTGTGCTTTGGTGCAGAATGAGCGTGTAAACAACAAAAACCACTGCAGCCTTTATTATATATAATAAAGGTTGTAGTTCTCTGAATATATGGCTGAATAGAAGAAGCCGTGTAAAATACAAGACATATATTCAGCCAACTGAGGGCAGTGGAACCCAAGTTAAAAAAAAAAATTAGTTTATCATAGTGAAATAGAATTATTCAATATGGACATGCATGGGTGCCCTCTTCAAAGCTGGCTGTCAAGAAGGGAACAGTTATAAATGCACTTGTGGCCTTCATCGCCTATGCAATGGATCAAAGCTATTATAAAAGTGAAATTATTGTTTATGGCTCTTCATTTGGTGTGAGAGTAATAGGTTTGTCTGTTTATGCTTCTTATGACAGCTTTCTCAACAAAATCGGTTGTCAAGACAGTTATTGTCATCAAAGTCAAATCCTTAAAATGATTACATTGAAAACAATGCCAGGCTGATTCAAGAGCTAGTTGAAATTTACAATGTTTTATTACTTGTTCTTATCTAACCTAAGGGCATTTAAGACCGTAGACATTCACCCCTTTCTCATAGATTGTATAGAAATATCAAGACATTTATTTCAGCTATAAACATGATGTGAATACTAATTGACCAAACATCACTGGGAAAAGGAGGGATTACATCAGGTTTGACTGAACACATTAGTGGGAGTCTTTCTCCTGTAGTTTATTGGTGTTTTAATAATAATCATCAAGTTATATGCAGCCATAGAATTGGTTGTTTGAGATACAATTATTCCTAAATGCCAAATATTTACAGAAAAGATCTTATCTGTTTATTGCTTCCCGGGTTACAGCATTTCATACCATTCCAGCACTTTCAGCACTGAGACAAGCTCTGAGACCTAGGAGCTTTACTCAATCCTGTTAATTAGCATCATTGAGAAATTCTGTCTTGTTAACTTCACATCTAGTTTCAGTAAAATATGATATTCTGTATGCCTAGGACTATAGTATCATCAGGTTAAATATCTCTCAAATGATTTGTGACACAACGTGGGAAAATGTAAAATTACAGGGATTTGTTTCATTCTTGCCCACTAGGAGGCCCATAAGTGCAAAACATGCTGTATCCTTATGCATTATCAGGGGATGTTAGTCCACTTCTCCTTGTCCAATTTTGATAAGCATCATACCAAAAAGATCCTGAAGTCCTTCTCATTCCAATCCAAATAGGTTTGTTCTAATGGGTCCATCTGTATTGTCTTGAGCAACTGCTACTGAAGTCAGTTAGATATCCCTAAATCAGCAACGGTCCCACTCCCAGTCAATCGACCTACACAAGTACTGTTAGGGTTAGTTATGATGATATGGTTGCAGTGGAAAATACACCTATGCCCACCATTTTTGGTGCATCCATATGGCATTGTTGTTAGAATATGTCCCATAGACCTGCTCAAAGTTTCTGAGAAATTACAAGAAAAATACCAACATATTCCATTTGGTTTTGCCGCATAGGTTCTGTAAATAGCACTTAAGGTTGGTCGCTACTTGTAGAAAATGAATCCATTTATAGGTTATATTGGTCAGAATTGGATTATTGTATGCATATGTCAGAATTGGATTATTGTATACATATACTTATATTAGCCTTAAATGCTCACAAAAAATCTCAGGTCATTTTGATAAAAAAAAAATGAGCATTTTAGTCCACTTCTCCTTGTCCATGCTTTTTAGGACCAAACCACTGAGTACTCTCGAGCCGGTCCGAGTCAGTCGCCATGACCAGTAGGTCAACACGTGCAACGACCAACAATGGCGGCACCACTGACCAAAGCACTGACCAGGGGGAAACCTCTACTGCCACTACCACTACTTCCCCTAAGGCCTCTACCACCAGAAAGGCCAGTACTCGTTATAAGAAACATGTGAAGCTTCAAGTTATTTCTCCTCCTTCCAACAAAACCCTGCAAGCTGCTTCCTCCTGCACTGTTCCAGTGGAAAAAGTTAACAGCAAAGGTATGACAGGGGTTACTATTGAAGCGGCTGGCAGTAAACTGTCTTCCGCTTCCGCAGGGAGCGCTCCATTCAAGAAGCCTGGCAGACGTGCTGTAAGAAATGCTGTTTCAGCAGATGTGGACCTTATACAGAATGTTTTGCAGGTATCCAAGGTTTCCAAGGTATCCAAGGTTTCCAAGGTATCCGAGGAACAGGATAAGGATCAGTCTGATGATATGATTGTTTACGTGATAGAGGCTGAAAACGTTGTCGACCTCACAGGGATTAATCAGGATATCTCTGTTCCACTTACTTCTACCCCCAAGGACAATTCCCCCCAAGCAGGGTTGAGAGGCAGTCCAGGGTTAGCAGGGAAAAAGGGTGGAGGAAGCAGTAAAAAGCTCTGTTTCTCTCAAGACAAGAGAGCGGAAAAATTACCTCTCGAAGAGAACTCGGCAGAAAAGGACACTCGTTTGGCTCCTTTGGAGTCTATGCTATCCACCATGGAAGAGAACCGCCGTGCGTCGGAGAAAAAAAATATCTCGTGCTAAATCAAGGTGTATGGACGTGTTGGAGAAGTTGGGGAATGACAGAGAGAAGATAATCAACACCCAAGCAATGTGCAGTGGGAATGTATCCCAACTAATAAAGTGTAAGTTTTCTTCATTCAAAGTTAATTATCACAGAGAGAAAAAATTCACTTGGGAGCCTAAAATCGTCACATAATAAAAGAACTCCCTTTGTGTGGCACGGTGGAAAAAAAAGTAACATAAAACCTGCCTACCATATATTATGTCAGCGAAAAAGTTTGTTTCCAGATATCCTTTGTAATTTTGGTCTATTTTAACAAAGTGCTTTCCTTTCTATGTTTTCAGTGGTCTGTAAGCTCTACGACCAAACCAAAATAGTCAAACGTTCTGTCACATTGAAAAAACAGACTCCAGAACTCCCTTTTCTCGTTACAGAGCCACTAGAGTCGCATACAACCTGGAAAGACATAAAGAGAAAGGGTCAGCTTCTTTGAAAGAAAACATTGTCGACAAGAAACGTTCTGCAGGCAATAAAGTATAAATATAATGCAAAGAGAGAAAGACAAGAAAAAGATTACCTTGTCAGAGATAACATAAAGACAGAATAGAACTTATGGTAGCGTTTATGGAGTGGTAACCGTTTCTGTTAACGAATGCACTCTTATTCTCAGACGGACACTTGATAGGCACATGAGAGCCGTCCACGTACCCAAACACAAACAGTGTTCGCTGTTCTACCTCTTGGTCCTGCCACTTCACCTTGTGCCAATACAACTTCAAAGCTAAGTCCAGCTTGGCCTTAAATGATTGGGGCCACTTGATGAAGGAGTGCCTGTTCCTATAGAAGAACTGAGAGACATCCTTTATGGCCCTGCAGACTGCCGAAGTTGAGACTTTCTGTGAGTCACCGGTTAGGCATTAGAAGCTACCGGTGGCAAAGTATCTCAGGACTAGACAGAACTGAAAGGAAAAGAAGTACAATATACAGAAAATTATATAATGAGGCTGTAAAAGAGACATTAAATATAACAAATTAATTTTAAAGAATAAAAAAAGAAATAAAGCCCCATGGGGCCATACATTAATGAGATAAGGGAAAATTACACCTTGACCAGTTATGTGGATGTCCCAATCTTGCAGATACAACCTACAGCTAACTTAATCCCCCCCCACAAATCGTCATTTGTTTGACAGATGTGGTAAAACTTCATGCACAAAGCTATTTATTAACCCCCCCAACACAGAAAATAGAGAGCAGCCATGAAAAGGAATAAGTTGAAATACTCACTCTGTCCGAGTGACGCAGACCTCCTGCTTTCTTGCTGCCCTTGAAGATACTCTCTTTACTGTACAGTTTGACAAGCTTACGAACCACCTCCTTGCTTAATCAATACCTCGCAGTGAACTCTTCATCACTGAACATGGAGAAGGGAGTATCCCGAGGTCTGATTTTCCTCTTTTTTCTTCCTAGTCAATCTCTTGGTACATCCATGATGGTGACTGTTTTGTTTTTCCCTCCTTATCTAACGTTGTTTACACTGGTACCCACCTGTGACTGCACACAACGACCGTCCCATAGGGATCAATGCTAAACAATGAAAAGGCAGTAGGTCCAGAGTAACTGCCTTTTTTTCTCTCATTGTGAACTCAGAGATGACACACAACGACTTTCCAACAATGAGAAAATGATTGTGCAACAGTTGTTTTCTCGTTATGGAGGTTTTCATCACAACGAGACCAAAAAAACAGCGAGAAATTGTTTGTGTCACTGTTTGACCAAAACACAGCGAGAAAACCACCATTTACGCTGTTTGTGCAATGACCCCCAGGAACCTGCGAAGAGGAGAGAAGAATCCTGACCTACACTAAAGAGTCCATATTTGATGTTTGAGTTGTTGTACCCTTTGCTTTCTGAGGAAAGCTTTGCTTTTTGTATGGACAGCGTGACCAATGCCCACATACTCCATGTATTCCTCAGGGTTTGCATGAGTAACTTGTCTCGGTATTCCATCCTTTTACTATTTTAGATAGCATAGTAAACCCGATTTTGGATGACAAATATGTGGCACCTTTTAGTCCCATTAGTCCTATAATAGAAGTGGACGTGAGCCAGTGAGACACTTTGATTTAAGGAGTATGGAGCCACTGGTCAATAGTTTAAACTACTTACAGCAATACTCTCAGGCAATAGCTCCACAAATGCACCAGAGGTCATTGGCATTTGGTATTCAATGATGGTCTTTTAGTGGCCTACAGAAGATTGCAGGGGACCAAGGTGGTAGAATATAGACTTTGAGAGGAGTTGCTTTGAGCTGAAGATTATCAAAACCCTGTAGAGACCTCATGAGTGGGCCTTTAGAAATTAGAGCGACTGTGGGGAATGTAGTGCTATGGTATCAGGTCATTATTCACTGCTGGTGACAGTCTGACACCTACCATAATACTGTGTCAACACATTCTAACATTTCCCCATGCCCACTGATGCCCATACACAGCAAATGTGTAGCTCAGTTTAAAGGGCTATTCTGCCTCTGAGAAAGGCCTAGAGTACTCCAGAAGAGAATCCCCCACTGCCTCCCCAATGTAGACCCAACAGGGAATGACCTGGAGCAATGACCATATCAGGTTCATGTGATCATGTTCACCCTCTGACCCCATAATGGCTGAGTAATGGCAAGGGTGGTACAGCTTCTTGGTAATGGGGCACTTGTGGAGTATAAATTGAGATGGACTAGGCTGACTAGACCAAAAGTTATGTAGATCAATACACACAACATGAAGGGTGGTCAATAAGGTATATGTTTGGTTCACACAATCACTAACTACAAGTCAACAGACCCTGTCTTCAGGGTTTATTGACCTGTACTGATTTGAGCACAGTCAAAGTAATATCTGCCACTGCTAGAAACAAGCATTTGTTTTCACCACAGAGCAAAAGGTTTCAGCAAGACAAGAATAGTAATTAACAGTGCCACAGGAAACTCCCAAGTATCCATTAAAGAGATCAGTGATAATTGCCTACTCCTCATCATTGCATTAATAACAAGGTTTTCTGAAGGTAGTACATAAAATCATATTAATTCATCATCTGACTGCATGAATCATACCCATTAGTCATCAGTAATCTAATAATGCTAGAAGTGGGTTTCACTCTGGTTCAGTTAGTACATGCTACTGTTGAGCTGTATCAATTCAGATGGATATTAAAGAGGGTTTACACCAAAATCTCAGGGTGCTGATTTCAGGATGTGCATTGTTTAGGGTACTGGATAGTATCAGGTACTTCTAATGAAATTTACCCTCTGAATTGTCATTCTACCGGTGAGGAAACTAGGTACATTACTGTTCATAAAACTTCATAAGATCATCAATATTCACTTCTGTATCTGCACTGTAAAAGCGGTAATGAAGTAATTGGCTTGGAATGAAATCATAACCTGTCTTGATTTGACAGAAAATTGTTTCCTATTGTCTACCGTTGTCTGCTGCATTGTATAAATCCTCTGAGTTGCTGCTTGAAATTTACAGATAGACCAATGAGTAGATCAATGAGAAAACTTTCTTCGTGAAAATCCATAATGGTTCTTCTGAGAAAGGGTTGGGTATGGTGTTGTCAGATAAATACCCTTATTTTCTTAGATTTATTCTCATGGTTCCAAGGTGAAATCAATACTATGGCAGCATTTTGTCATTGGAGGTTCAAGTGGAATAGAGTTAAAGTACTAGAAAGTGCACGTGCTGATTAAGATGAAGTATATTCCTATTGATTTTACAATCAGATGATAATAAGGATGGTGATTATGTGCTAGAAATGCCAAACTACCATATATATCTAATTTATCATGACTGCATAACACTGTTAGCTCATAGTTTGCAATATTAGTGTAAACCTTGTGGCAGCGATTTGATCGCGAAAAGACAAAGGTTTTCAACTTGTCACCATTAGGCTAGAGGTAGGGAAGCAACTGCTGTTTAGAAGTTTATATGCCTGATGTGTCTCAATGTGTTTCAATAATTATGTTGATCCTAAACATTCAGGAAAGGTAGTCCTTCACAAAAACATTTTGGCACAACAGTAATACATCTGCACTTTCAGGTTTCCAATATCGTAGTAAGATATTACCATGTATCCACCAGCGATGCTACTGTCAATGATTGTACAATATAGGATAGGTCAGTCCATACAGTCCTATAGTGAAGGCCAACCCCCCCTCTACCCCCCATGAAACTAGGTGACATTGTGTGTTCAGTATTGGGCCCTATATAGGATAAGGGGGTTTATGGAGCTATCATGTATCTTTATGAAAGGGATACCAAATGAAATGAAGAGACCATCTAAGCCAAAAAATCCTGCTGAATCCAAAAGTGTTGGTCTTTTTTATCAGAATCTGACCAAAAGTACCCGAAAATGATGTTTGATGAGGGAAATATTTTTAAAATGTACAAAAAATGATATTGAAAATGATTGCAAATCTTTAAATATAGAACACATAAATCAGTGTTAATACCTCAATCCACATACCCAAATGTCTGCCTATCTCTCAGTCAGGCAAGTTCTGGGCCTGTGCATTATTCTGCCTATCCCACATACAGCATATCAATTGTGTACCTATCACTCATCCTGCCTATCTCTTCAATCTGAAACATCTACAGTTCAATCTGGTTATCTCTTAAAAGACCTAACTTATAATCCTTACCCCTCATCTTACCTTATCTCATTTGTTCCTTATTTCCTTTAGTCTACCTATCCTCAATCTGCCTATCATTCATTTTACCTATCCCTCATGGTGACTATCCCTCAGACCATCATGTTTAATCTGCGCTGTTTGTCTGCTATATAAGCCTTTATTGTTTAGCGGTACATTCCTTACCATGTCTACTATTTCAATTTTACCTATCCCTGATAATGCCTATCATGTACCCTACCTATCCTTCATTGTGCCTTTCCCCCAACTCTGGACATCCCTCATATTTGACTTGCATATCTGTCCCTAGGATGCATGTTTTCTTTTTTTTTACGTTTGCTCATCTTACAAGGTACTCTGTGCCTTTTCCTTAAATTTCTAATTGCTCATACTGCCTATCCCTCTTGCTACCCATCCGTACCTATCCCCCATGCACTCTATACAGCTCTCTTACTCATCTCACCTCTTTTTACCTACCTATGTCACAACCAACCTTTATTATAATGACCATTTCTTAGTCACCCTATCACCTAACATACTGGTTACAGTCCACCTTATTCATACATCTTCCTATCATTCATGCTGCATATCTTTCAGTTTACCTATATAATGATATGAATGGAGGATAGGCAAAATGGGGATAGGTATATTTCACAAGGCATAGACCTGGAGACAGGTGGAAGAAATTGAACACAAGCTGAGATATGTATAGAGAGAGCGGGATAGATTGACTGAGCTGACATGGTAAGAAAACCATATGTAGAGCATGAGGGATAGGTATTCAAAAGGATTGGTAGCAAGGGGGATAGGTAGCATGTGCAATATCTAGTTTGAGGGATAGGCACAGAGAGTACCTTGTAAGATGAGCAAATGTAAAACAAGAAAACATGGGTGGTAGCGACAGATGGGCAAGTCAAATATGAAGGATATGCAGAGTTGGGGGATAGGTATAATGAAGGATAGGTAGGCTTAATGATAGGCATTGTTAAGGATAGGTAGGATCAAAATGATAGACATCATAAGCAATGTTACTGTTAACCTTTAGGGCCTAAATAAACAGATGAACAATACAGTTTAAACATGGTGGTCTTAGAGATAGTCACCATGAGGGATAGGAAGATTGAGGATAGGTATACTATGGGAAACTGGGACCAGAGAAGATTAGCTAAAGTATGGAGTAAGCTTTAGTATCTAGGTCTTTTGGGAGATAGCCTTACTTCAAGATGCTTTGGATTTAAGAGATAGGCAGTATGAGTGATGGGTAGACTAAGGGATAGGAAGTCTGTGAGAGAAATGCACAATTAGAATACTTGTCAAATTGGGAGACAGGCAGACATTTCGAAATGTGCATTGAGGTACTAACTCTGGTTTTTGCATGTCTATAAAGACTTCTCATTATTTTGAATATTATATTATCTTTAAAATATTTTCTTCATCAAACCTCATTTTTCGGGTACTTTAAGTCAATTTCTGAGAATCATGATGAAAAAAATTGAATTCATCAGGATTTTCTGGTCTAGGTGGATCCTTCTTCCCCTTTAGTATCACCCTGATAAAGGAATACCACAGCTCCATAAACCTCCTAATCCTCTACAGAAATCAACAATGAAAACACAGGGGCACCTAGTTTCATGGGGGGGGGGGTAGAGGGGGGTGGCCTGTCACACTCTACCCATAGACTATGCTCTCAGTGACCTCTCCTATAGTATCTAAGCTTCTTGCTACTGTTGCACGGCGCCTACAGAAACATGTAGAAGGTCATGAAAAACATTAGAGAAATGAAATCCAGTATCCACTCTGATTCTAAAACTGAAATAGATAGCTGCTTTACACATAATTTCATCTTTCTTAATAAGTAATGTCTATTCCACATTGAAGTCCCCAATACATAAAATCTTGCATACTTTGGTAGTGGCATTTGGTACTTTAGGGGGATCTTGAACCCTTTTATAAGGGGTTTATGTGAGATGACAGGATATATATCATTAAACTGCTGTCCTTTGGGATAGACAAAGATAGCAGGTAGCCATTGGGCCTCCTCAACTTCCTGATTCTATTTCTCCCATGTGTGGTGGCCATCTTGGTTTTCCGAAGCACATTCAGTAAAGAACAGATTAATGGGCATTGATTTATTGGTGTATCATGCCCTGACTGACATGATGCACTCTCGGAATAATGTATTTAACAGACCTATGAGAGGCAGTAGTACTGTTCAGTCAGACAATGGTGATGAGAAAGGAAAAGACAGACCATGTCAGTCATAAACTTCCACAATTAGCTCTATGCCTCCAAGGGGATATGTCATAGTCAGGGAAATACCTACCCAGAGAGGTACCAGGTGTGCTGTATTGATAGGACTGAAGTCTCCCTGCTGGATAATAGACACTGATTACAACAAGGCTAATTGTCCCTTCTGAATAACTAGGACCGGGTTTGGGATATTCTATCATACCCTAGATAATGCAGGCTTCTGATCTCGGATGATGTTAATGTAAGATAATTACTTCTTTTACCACCAAAGTATTACAGTTTTCTATAAGTATGAGAGTATTAACCTCAGTTATCAACGTTATGACGCAACTAATTCAATGTAAGAGTACACTTGATATAATTATGATGGCTTGTACTGGAGAAACCAGGGAATTGAGTATCGTAACTTTGCCACTCAATGTGTTCATCGCTGGGACCAAAAGAAAGGTTTGTTTCCAGTTACCCGACCGACCCTAGCAATAGTATTCTTTGATGTTTTAAATGAGCACCCCGTGTTACTATACAATAGTTTCATCACTTTGTAGTTTGGTCAATAGGACTTCTAAGTGCAGACCTACATGCATATAGTGAGTGGAGTGCAAGCCATTTCCCTGCTAGCTCTTTTTAAGGTACTCCCAATGGACCTACCTACAACCAGGTTGTTGCTAGTTATGACAGTTACTCTGTTATCTTACATTGCAGGGAATGTGCCCCCAGTTTGAAGTGCTTTAAGATAATATTATATTCCATGTTTATTGTAGGATAAGATAGTAATTAATAGCACCTACTGGTAGCAAAGAACAACCACAGGTGTACAGAGGTGGGTTGGGGGTGTACCCGAGTCACGTGACCGGAAGTACTATAAGCATCTAGTGGCAAACTCTTGCACTATCTGTTCATCAAGGCGTTATATGCAGACCACTTTTTGGAAAGAGCTCTATCTGCTGACCAATATTCCAGTGTTCATACTACACTTTTTGACATGGGCGTGTACTAGTGACCAAGTTGAGTCTGTGTAGGTGTTCCATATATACTGAGAGAGGGTTGGCCACTCAAGGGCCTTTGCTGCCCTCTGGCAGATACCCGTTGAACTATTTCCTATACATATAGCCATGGGTGACAGAGGTGAGGGAGGACTTTGGCAAAGTCCCCCCTCACCTCTGTCACCAATGGCTATGCATAGGAATAGAGCTGCCAGAGGGCAGCATCAGTCATAGAGTGTCACACCCTCTCCTTAGTATATAGATAACAACTACACAGATCTAACGTGGTAACTAGTACGCGCCCATGCTTTTTGATTTACTTGGGTTATGGGCTAGACTACATCAAGTTTCCTGATATCCCGTAGCAAATGCATGACACGCTCGCATGGAGCATTCAGAAAAAAATGCCAAACCAAATAAACCTTTATGCTGGGGGGGGCGGTCAAATCTAAATGTAAGCAATTCAAATACCATCGCAACATGTGATTCCATTTTTGGGGGTCATTTTGCAAAACCAGTTCTTAGTGGGGGGGGGGGTGCTTGCGATCATTTTTGCAATAGCGCTTGTGGGGTGGTGGAAATTATCTGCCGATCCACCAAAATCCATCAAGCCCCGACGACTCGCAATAGATCACTCAGCCCTTAGTATATTGTGGGAATATTGTGTTCACATATCCATATATTTAAAGACACTGCAGCCCAAATCAGATCCCTTTCTAATATCCTTATGACAGGCATAAGAACCAAATTATTATTGGAGAAGTGGTTCTAAAAGGGAGAATTCTCATTTCTTCTGAATCAGGCTTCAGTTGATTAGGTTCTGACTTTGCAAAAGTTGTATTTACACACTGTTTATCCATCAAATTTAAAATCTATGGTTGTGTATATTGGACTGCAAATCATGCGAAAAGGGTCATTGACTGACAGGAATACCGTAGTGGCATGTAGACTTCAACCTACCTTTTCTGGCCCTTATTCAAGAGAGGTGCTTATTCAAGACTTAATTTATAGTGGATATTTCAATGCTACCATACCACCAGTGCATATTCAAGACCAGCGCTCATTCAAAGACACAACACTTATACAGGCCTCAACGGTACTGTGCAACTCTTTTGTCAAATGGAAACAGTGAGTTATGGACGTTTCCCCCACACCCCCCCCTCCAAAAAAAGCCCTTTCTCATAAGGTCAGTAACTAGAAGTCTTCCAAGAGAAGCGCTGCAAAGAGCTGATCCATCATCAAAATCACCCTCATCTCATCCATCATCATGGACACCATATTAGATCAGGCAACAGAATTAAGGTAGAGAGAGAGCTCTGTGTTATCATACTGCTGGTACGCCAACTCATGGTGAGTGGGACGTTTCCTATTCCTATCACTGGTGCTCTTTCATTGACAGGAGCGCTCAGTTAGATATTGACATCGCTACCTTGGCGACAAAACATGGTTTTAAAATAGGTCATATGAGTTGTCGCAGCATGTACTATAAGCAAGTAGGTATACATGAGCTCCTAAGTAATCTACATGTTTGTTGTCTTGGAGAAACCTGGTTATTGGACCTGTACTCAAATGACATGGTCCCCTGGAAGGGTTAGCAATTTTATAGGCAGGACAGGATATCTCACAAGGAAATAGGGGGAGGCTTAATTACATATGTGGATTCCAACATATACCCCTTCACAGCATTGATACCTGGTGCCACTTTACAAAATAACAAACTACAGTGTCTGGCTATTAAAATAGAACAAGAAAAACATAAACGCATGGTTATGCTCAACATCTACAGACCGCCTGACGGCTGCTCTGAAGGCTTCATAGAGGAGCTGCATGGACTGTTTAGTCGTGTTGATGATTGCCATGCTGAAATATGGATCCTGGGGGACCTTAATATAGACATACAAAGGGACTGGGATAAAGGGGGAAACTCATTAAATAAATTCATACTAGAGCATGGACTATTGCAGCTAATTGACAAGATCACTAACATCCGAAAGGTAGCAGCTGTCTAGACCACATACTAACAAACTGCCCAATAGTTTCACACTGCGGCACACTTTCAGACTTGGTCAGTGACCATTATGCAGTTGCAGCTATAAGAAAGAAGGTTAATATGAAGTTCCCCATGGCCAAGTCTAGAGGTAGATCCTATAAGAATTATTCAGCAACCATCCTCTGTGATGATCTAGCACAGGATGACTGGGACACTTTTTATGATGAATCTAACCCCTCATTCCAATGGGAGGTAACAAGAATGAATGAATGGATGACCAAAGACCTCAGGGAGGAAATAGCAGACAAAAGGTCAACAGTGGCTGAATACAGGCGAACAGGTGATCCTTCTCTATTCAATGAGGCCAGGCAGCGTAGGTGTGATACCAACAGATCAGCTCAAATCAGCTAAATCTGAACATGTGCAAACCACCTTAGATGACACCAAAGGTGACCCTATGGCTTTCTGGCGTGCTTTAAACAACATCATAGCCCCAAAGTCTAAGGTTAATTCTACCACTTTCCTGGTAGATGACATCAGTTTAGCAGGTAAAGATGAAAGTGATTACTGTAATAGATATTATGCATCTATTGGGGAAGTCTTATATGACAAACTTAGAGAAATGACCCTGAGCTCCCTGACCCATGTCTACGACCAATTGATCACATGGAAAGCATCCAAGCCCCCTTATCTCTCAATACCACCTCAAGCCCACCCCCTTACCCATACCCAGCCCCAACCCCCCTCCCTGAAGTAGACTATGATTCAGTTGCTAAGTTGATTGAAAATATCAATATCAAGAAATCCTCAGGAATTGACGCCATCATTGCCAGAGTTCTTAAAGATGCCTTCTGGTGCCTTGTCCCCCACCTTTGTGATGTGTTCAGCAAGAGCATACAAGGCAACAACTTCATTCCCATACCAAAATCAGGTGCACTGAACCAAGTCTCAAACTGGAGGCCAGTAAGCCTACTTCCCACACCAGGTAAGATGATAGAGCAACTCATGCACAACAACATTACCAAACTAGCCAACAAAATGGGTCTTATCAGAGACAAACAATATGGGTTCACATAAGTAAGGGCACAACCGAGGCTGTGAACTTTTTTTTTTTTTTTTTTTTGTATTTACTTTATTATCTCAAAATTATCAAAAAAGTACAATCTGTTTGTCCATTTGTTGATACAACGACAACCGAATCTTCACACGTACATGTCTTGAATATCAATAATTCATAATTCATATTTTGTATCTAGTATTGAAGGTTATTCAGTATATCAATATCCAAGAGGGACGGACATAGAGAGTTCATGAATATATAATCAGAACTTAAGTCGAGATAATATTGAAGGAAGAGAACCTCATCCCCACAGAAATCTGTGTATGGGTTGATTCTTCTGGTTCACCCTTTCTTCTAATCTTTATAAGCTAAACAGTTGACACATAAGACAATACTGTTATAATGAAGTGATGATGGGGGCACATAAATTTATAAATCTCATAGTATAACTTTTACTAGTCCTTGGTGAGTTGTCACTAAATTAATAAGTACATAATAGGCTATATTTAAACAATAACAAAGTGCTGCGCTATGCTCTAGCATACGGGAAGAGATTTGCCAAGTAGTTTCTGGAGTCAGCTTTAAACTGTTCCAGGCTATTAGCATTTCTTCTAGCCGCAGGCAGAGCATTCCAACTAATAGCACCCAGATATTCAACACTTCTTGCATACATTAAACAATTTGGGGTTATAACAGTGAGGGTAGGTGCATCATGTAACCTGGTTCGAATCTGTCTATTGTCCAAGAATATTTGATTACGGGATCTCTTATACATATAGTTGAGAAGGTGTATATATCTCCTGTCACATAGAAAGTTTATCTTATACAAATTGTGGATATGGTTTGTGTTAGTTCTATGAGGCACCTGTAAACATATTTTAATACATCTATTTTGGTAATATTGTAGCGGGTCTAGATATTTGTCAAAAGTGCTCATAAAACATATATCAGCATATTCCATGTAAGGTAAAATGGTAGATTTATAAATCTTAATTGCAAGTTTTACATCTAGGTATTTACGCAATAGGCACAATTTGTACATTTTATAAGCGATTGACTTAGATTGACTAGCTAAGTGTAGATTATAATGTAATAATGGATCCAATAGTATTCCAAGATATTTATAGCTCGGTACAACCTGTAATAATTGGTCGTTTAACCATATATCTGCTGATAACGTATTCAGTTTCCTGGAGCTCGATGAAAATATCATTATTTTCGTTTTTGCCACATTAATAGAGAGTTTATTTTGAACACACCATGTATAATATATTTCAAGGTCATTTTGTAGCTCAGTTTTGGCTATATTGAAACTATCATTAGCAGAGTAAATCACAGTATCATCTGCATATAGTTTGATTTTACATTTTTTTTATACAATTTATTACATCATTTATATATATTAAAAAAAGTAGTGGACCCAAAATAGAGCCCTGAGGTACCCCACAGATCACCCTCTCCTTCTCAGACTGGGTACCATTCGCTAGGGTAGTTTGGTATCTATTTAAGAGGTAATTTTCAAACCAGTGATAATTGTCGGATCTTATACCATAATGGTGTATTTTCGTGAGGAGGATAGAGTGATCTACTGTGTCAAAAGCCTTGCGTAGGTCTATAAAAGCAGCAACCGTGGATTTACCAACATTTATATTCCTCTTAATATTATCAGTGAAACATGCCAAGGTGTCTATTGTACTATGACCAGGTCTAAAACCACCTTGGTGGGTAGTTAAAATATCTTCTTTCAATAGGAAACCATATACTCTGTTATGTACAATTTTCTCAATTAGCTTACAAGGTAGAGGTAATAATGATATAGGTCTATAGTTATTTACCAGTTTCAGATTACCAGACTTAGGAATAGGTGTAACTCTAGACATCTTCCAAGCATCCGGTACAGTATTAGTCAAGAATGATAAATTGAACATTTTAACCAGTTTACCAGGGTCATGCTTGAAAACCTTTTTTAGGACAGTTGTAGAGATGTTATTTATAGCAGAAGACTTGAACACCTTAATCTCATTTATAAGCTTTGTCACCTCTTGTATATTAGTGCTGAACGGTTCAATTTTATCCATTATATAATCATCATAAGGTTTCCAGGGAATATTTAAGTCTTTAGCAAGGGTAGGGCCTATATTTACAAAATATTGGTTAATAAAATCCGGAATTTTGTTCGGGGGAACAGGGGTATTATCATTGTCGTGGTCATTCAGGTTGATATTTTTCGTTCGGTTTGGTTGGCCGGGTATTGAGTTGTTAATAACTCGCCAAAATTTTCTAGGATCATTCTTATGATTTTCTAATTGTTCTTTAAAGAAATTTTTGCGGGCCTTATCTATTATTTTATTAGATTTATTACGAAAATTAGAGGAAATTCTCCAATCAGCATCATTATTGGTACGTCTAGCCTTCCATAATTTGTTGTTTTTTTCTCTAATTATTTCAAGTATATTTTGAGTCATCCATGGGTCCCTGTGTTTGGATACGAGGAATTTATGAACCGGACAGTGTCTATCCAGGATATCACGTATTGCCTTTTCATAGTGGAACCAGGCACAGTTTACATCATTGGTATCATTAAAACTAGTCCAATTGTAATTATCAAATTCTCTTAGTAAGGTTTCATCTGTTAGGCGTGCATATGAGCGACCCGATATATAAACCTTTTCTTCTTTAATTTTCCATTTTTTTCTTAACAAATATATGGGTAGGTGGTCTGATATATAATTATTCGTTACACCTGATTTAATACAATTCGGTTTGATGTTAGTAAAAATTAGGTCAAGGATTGCTTTTTTCCGCGTGGGATCCTTTACAACTTGTTCGAGACCATAGGTCTTCATACGATTCAATAGATTATTTATAATATCATTGTCTTCCACAATGTTAAAGTTGAAGTCACCCATTGCAATAATTTCAAATCTAGCCCTATTTTCAATGTTTACAATAATTCCTTCCAGAATATTAATAAATTCATTCTTGTCTCCATCCGGGGGTCTATAAGTATTTAATATAATTATAGGTTTCATGTGTTCCTTGGTAATAGATATAATCTGGATTTCTATATCTTTGTCTGACCTATTAAGAAGTGAAAATATGTCAGGGTCATGTGATAAACCATGTTTTATAAAAATACATACACCACCACCTGTTTTAATATTACCTTTGACATCAAGTACCTGTCTATCTAATCTATAACGAGTGTACCCATATAGTTGGTAGTTCATTTCATCGTCTTCATTTTTTAACCATGTTTCAGAAAAAGATAAGATTTCAAAGTTTGATGGATATATTTCTGCACATATTGAGGCATAATTTGCTTTAAAACTTCTAGCATTCAGGTGCATGAAGCGAAGGCCTCTGGTGCTTTTTAAATTAATCATGTTATTATACTGCATAGCCATGTTTGGGTTCGAAATGGAGTTTTACGATATCTGCGTGAACAAAATGAGAACGTATCTACCATATAATCAGGTTGGTATGGTTTTCTTTTGCCTCCCATCATCAGTATACATGTTGACAATTTTAATACCAAATCAGGGACATCTGCCTTACTGCAGTCCCCAACACTGGAATACATTGTTGGATTGAAAGTGAACGTTTAGGTGGTAAAAAAACTTTTTCAGCATATAGGATACATTGGTACATAGACATAATATAGCTGGAAAAATGTGATACAGTGTTTATATAGAAATATTTGGTTCAGTCCGAGTCAGATCATTTCAGGGTTTATCCCCTTGAGTTGTGGCCATTTCAAGTCTAATTTCTTCAGCTGTAGGTAAGGGTTGCTCTTTGGTATGTTGGATGCGAATCTTCATCAGCATTTCACCTAATTTGTTGGTACACTCATGATCATTTGTCGCTACATTTTTGATGGTGATGGAATTTTTCAGGCCAAGGTGAAACCCAGATCCATAGGTCTTATTCAAGGTAGCTTCGTAGAGGTATTGACCCTGTGTCTGGGTTAATTCATGGAGTAGATCAGGTTGGGAGAATTTAATCTCCAGTAGACGTCTCATTATTGCTTCATCCTCATCAAACCATTCGTTGGTTAGGTTGCATGATTTGGCAGCATACATAGAGTCAATTGGTGTTTTTGCCATGTTTACACGTCTTAGTATATGTACTTGATTACATACTACTGCTTTTTTGGCTTGATATGCACGTTCTACTGAGTCATATGAGTGACCTTCAAATTTTATGTCACATTTGTAGAGGTTTGAGAAAACCGAGTGCTCTCCTTGGAAGGCTATGCCATCAGGAGTTGAGACAGTTTTAGCATGTTTCAAGGATAATCCCATGGGCAGATTTCCAATATCTTTATACGCATATAGGTGGTCTTGAATTACGATTTGGGTGCCCCTGACTGTGCAATCAATACCTTTGCTTTTGGCTAAGGCTTGGATAGATCGGAGATCTTTTTGCATCAGTTTTTCCTCTTGGCTAACGTCATCAGCCAGGTGAATGCCTTTCCATGCATTGTTTCCTTGTAGGTTCTTGATTTTGGCGAAGATCTGAGTCTTGTAGTGGGCCGATGAAAATATTATTACAACCGGTCTCTTTCTTGGTCTAAAGTTGGGATTCTTCTTTTGGTTTACATTTGGAGTATGTTTTTTTCCTCTTCTATACAGTGCCTCTGCAACTGCATTATTGAAGTCTAATCCCAGGTCATTTGTCAATTGATCCAGTATGTCACGTAGACTTCCAGGACGATCCTCATCTAGACCCTCAATAATCAGAATTCTTTTTTTCCTTTCTCCATCCATTTTAGTGAATTGATCAGAGTGCTTCTCAGAGATTCCACCAAGGTTAGCAATGTCAGCAGCAGATTTAATAATCTTATCATCGTGTTGTGATAGTACTGTATCATGTTCACCGATCTTGTTCTCTAGTTCAGGGATAGTGGCAGTTTTGGTCTGTGGTACTCCATCAGGACCGAACAGTCTTTTTTCCATACCGTTAAGGATATTTAAAGTTCTCCTTGTGATATTTTCCTGGGCCTTGAGTCTTTCATCTAACTCATTTATCTTGTCGATGATAGCTTTAGGAGATGCTTTATATTTCAAAGCAGGTAGATATTTGATGTCTTCATTGTCAGAATCACTAAATTCACTCTGCGTAGGGCCGTTTTTGTTTAGACCGGACGTCGCCATTTTGTATGGCCTTGACCTTTAGAGCTAGGAGTTGAACCCGAGGAGTGATACGTATTTCTAGTCGTATAGTTCAATCGTTATTTTCGTAAACGTTGAAAGTCGGAAGACTTGTAGAAATAACTGGTCTATTTTCACATAATATTTTGTAATTTTAGTTACAAATAACAAGATTTGTCTATAAGTGTTCATTTGACCACAGGGAAATCCGTATTAATACGATTTACAAACTGTCGCCGATCGGCGTTTGTCCAGTCGTCGCCATCTTGGAAAATTTACCATAGCCGTGTGACAAAAGTTTCAATCTCCCATAGTGACTCCGGGTAAGTGATTATTTCCATAGGATCCTCGTTATTCTGTCCTATGTGGTCTTATAAACTTATAGGTTTCCATAAATAGTGTGTAGTAACGTCATAGTGCTCGAAAACCAACATATCCCACTGTCAAAGTTCACCAACCGTCGTCAACCTTGTGCCATTGTTTCGCCATTAAGACTACCTAGTTAATAAACTATACAGGAACAGGGACGAGTCAAAAGTAACCTGTGCCTGTTATGTAGACTTTAGCAAAGCGTTTGACTCCATACACCACTCACTACTGATCAGGAAACTAGCAAAAACTGGGCTCCCATTGGGTATCTTGAAATGGCTCGCGAGTTACTTACAAAATAGGAAACAATCAGTTTTACTTAATGTCATCCAAACCGAACCGCGGGATATACTCTTTGGGATACCCCAAGGCTCAATACTAGGACCCTTACTATTTATACTATACGTCAATGACATTACAGACACCACAGTTCACTCAGATATGATATTATATACTGATGACATTGTATTGACCTCAAGCCATAAAGATCCATGGGAGGCTAGAGCCATGCTGCAGCAGGACCTAAACAAACTAGATACCTGGTACACAAGTAACGGTATGACTACAAATGCTAAAAAGACACAGACAGTCTGGTATGGTGAGAAATTGGCAGTAGAGGCCTGTGACAATATGTCACTATACATAAAGTGCAATAAGCTTGAGTCCCCATCTGACCATACCTACCTGGGTGTAAAGTTAGATACAGAGCTGAAGTTGGACTCATTTATGAAAACCAGAGACAAAAGATAATATTTAAATTGAGAAAAATACACTACCTCATTGTCAAAGACACTGTCCTCACAGTATACAAACAGACCATACTCCCATACCTGGACTACCATTAGGAGTGTAAAATTGAAAAGCTCAATGTTAGAAGGGTCAAGCAACTTGCTTCCATAATGTATAAGCAATCCATCAGCTTAGGGCTTTGCCCTACCTGAAACGCAAGGACTAGAGGTGATCTCAAGGTAAGATTCCCATCCTATAAGCGCATAAAACAAAAGTTTAAAAAGTCACCGCAATACCGTGGTGTGAAGCTCTGGGATCGGCTCACTCCAGCCATTCAACAGGCCAAATCAGTGGCAAGCTTCAATAACCTCTTTAACAAATACAAGCTTCCCCAGGCACTACCAGACTAACCGCCTGGTAGTGTCCATTGACTCTTGACTTACCTGACTCTTGAGTCTTACCATACCTCACTGGTTCCCCTTAGTCCACCCTCCCATTTGTATCCCATTGTATTATATTACTCAGTATACCACCTGCAGAACATGCGAGTTGATATTCGAAACACCCTCTCTCTATCCGCTGACTATTGCCGCATATAGATGGTAAATTCAGAAACTCCTCTCACCTCATTCATCACACTGTATCACCAGTAGAATTGCTCAGCAGTACCTGGCAAACACTGCTATTTGCATGAATTATCATTTATGGTATATTTGGCAAGTAATAAGCGTAGTTTACATATTTATGCGTAATGACCATGTTTGATTTCTAAGGTCAATTCCAAATTCATATCAAACACAGCTTAGCCACAGCGAATATCTAATGCGAGAACGTAAAGTAACGAATATCATGAAAATGAATGTTGTATTATTTGCAAATAAAAAAAAGAAAAAAAAAAGAAAATAAAGAGGCCTACCATGTTCCCATAGATTTATCATGACATGATGCAGCGATGTAGAAAACCCTACTTAAGTGCTATTAGCCAATCAGGTGCCCATGTAATAAATCATATTTGTTAATTACATAGATGGGGTCTCATCTGGTTAAGCTAATGCATGAGCATACTACTGATTGTGTTGGGGATAAAAAGACTTAAACCTAAAGCCCTAACTTAGCTTACATGCTCTCTAAATATTGAGCTTAGGTTAGTCTCTCATTGGCAGATTGATCATAGTACCCATATATCTTCCTCTAGTATAATCATGTCACCAGTATCTCATTTGCTACTTCTAATTAAGGATTTACCACCTATCAATAACTTTTCTTTAGTTATAGTTTGAAGGCCTGGTCATTAAGCTGAGGATTCCTAGAACCCTAGAGAAATGGTATAACTAGGTTTTAAGTGTGTCAATAAAACATGGGAGGTTAGTGACATGAAAATTTAGAATCAGAGGATATCAATAACTGTCAGAATTTATGTAGGAATAAAGGTAACAATAAATTTCATAGTTTAATCCAAGTATTTTTAAATTATGTAATTTCATCACAAAGCATCCCCATTGTAAATCACAGAGGGTCTGAAAGAAGGGACTGTCTTATGACTTTTTGGAACATGATGAGGACTATTTAAAATGAGTTTTAGATTCTGACAAATTGTCAAAAATAATGTAATCAGGTTTCCAAGTGGGAACCATACTAGACTCGGTCAGTATCGACACTACAGAGTATGATACCCACCAAACAAGATCGATCTCTAGAGTTCTCAGCAATTTCTTGATCCCTGACTTGAGAACATACCATCAGGTCTGGATGCTTTTACAGCAAATCAGATGTATGTTCAGAGACGGCCAAGCCATCTCTGATGCGGCGACTGAGCCTCCGTTCTTATATAGGTAGGGAACAGTGGCGCCACACCATGTCACTCATCCATCCAAGCCCGGACCAGTGCTGCCACCTATCCGAGACTAGGAGGGAATAACCCGGGTGGCTGACTCACCCGTCACACGAGAGATAACCATAATATACCTACCTCTACATTATATTTGGTTATGGTTGGCATAGAAGGAACGAGCACCACACTAACACATCCCTCGGATGAGGTGCACTAATATATACACGACGATGCCGGCCCCTACACCAACCCACTAGACTTTACCTAGGGTAGGTGTTACAATAGACCTATTGTTTAATATGATATGATAATATATACATAGGTAAGTCTATTATCAAATGTTATATGTAGATTATATGACATTATAGGGGCATTATAAATAATATGTACATAATAATAGGCATCGTCATATATAACCCGAAGTAACTAATAATATCAAAAATAGGAGGTGGTGCCTTATGCACCATCGACCTATGGTGAGATGGTAAAGTAACAATGGTACATGGTTATTGTAGTTATAAATGACATGATAAAATAAGTGTTTTAAACATATATTGTAGTGTGATATAAACATAATATATACAATATAGATATGATAGACCCGAGAGGTGGGGTAACCCGAAAAAAATGTTTTGAGTCTAGTTATAAAAATAAATAATAGTATATATATATATATATATATATATATATATATATATATATATATATATAGTGATATATGAAATTAAGAGGTGTCCTACCGGGGTAGTAGGATCACCCTTACAATGAAACTAAACTTCAGGCGAACCTGGAATGACTGGTTTCTGAAGCTCCATTTGGCGACATATGAGTGGTGGCAAGCCACATTGCTGTGTGTAGTGCCCTGGTGAGGATGTGAAGATGGAGCCCCTTTTCGGATGTTATTCCACGAATGGTTCAGGTAGCGTCAATCTTAGCTGCAGTTTGTCATTCCAGTCCGTCGGATCCAGGTAGTCCTCCGAGAAATAAATCTCTGGCATACGGTATGTCTTTACCCTCGGCAGACGGACACTTACAAGTCCTCGGACTCATCATCAGTGTCCATCTTCTCAGCTGGCTCCGGGTTAGGTTCGGGAGCCGAGCTGCTGCTTCCCACAGAGAGAAGCTTAAGGGCATCGGTGCTCGGGTCGCTGAGTAGACTCAGAGCACCCATGCCTTCAGACGGGCTGTCCCCCACTGCCTCGGCTCCAGCATCCGAAGGGATGGCCAAAGACGACGCTGTGCCGTCCCAGTCATCCAGGTGCTTGCCGAAGCAGAGGAAGAACTTTAGATCCGCCTCTTTGTACCTGTTGTACTTTAAGTTCTCAGCAGCATGGAACTCCTTAAGCTTCTCGGCTTCCCTCTGTTTTTCCTTGCAGGATTTGTAGGCCTCCTCGACCCGCTTTATTTCCTGCTCTTTTATCTTGTCTTCCTCCCTCTTCTGGATCTCATAGACCAGATTGAAGGTGGCTTTAGTCATGTCTCGCCAGTAGTCAATCGACCTCTGGCGATGCAGGGACTGCCATTCGGCCATCAGATCGTTCTGGATCCGGCAAGTACTTTGTCTCGATGATCAACGATCCTGAAGACCCGCTAGGGTACATGCCACTAACTCCATGACGGGGACCCAAGGGCCAGCAGATGAGGCAGCAGCTGGTACTGGTGCCGGCGATGGCACAATAACAGGCGGAGTGCCTGCGCTAGGGACTTCAGAGCCCTCAACTGTAGTCCCTCCCCTTCATCGGCCATAGCCGGGGAGTAGTCGGGTGGACTCGCATTCATCACGGCCTCTACCCCGAGCTTTCTGTCGGCCTGAGGAGGTCTGCACCTGTGATTCGGGTCCTGTGGGTCCCATGGCAGGGAACTTCACCTCATAAGCCTGGCGCCGCTTCTCGGATGACTCCTCTCTGACCCACCAAGCACTGTGGCTGGATTTAAACCCGAAGAAGGTAGCCCAGTCCTCCTGGCTCCCCGTGTCTACGCCCGGAGGGCGCTGTGCGCTGGCAGTGAGGCCAGGTGGTGGTGGTACTGCCTGGCTAGCCACCCGATGGGTCTGATTGCCAGGCATATCCAAAGCCGAGACGTTAACGGCGCCCGGGCACATGTAGTGGATTTAGTCGTGAGCACAATCCGAGAAGCAGCGAGGGACGCGTTCTTTAAATCCCTCGGCTGCATTCTTCCACATCCATTTCTGATTTTCGGCCTTAGGGATGTCCATGGTCATATCTTCCGACGTCGTCACGGACTCCAAATCAGATTTGGCTGAATCGCTGCTCGAGTAGACGCCTGCCCCCTTAGGCTGGACTCGACTGGTGGTAGTGGTACCAGTCAAAGTCACAACAGAGGTGACAGCGGGCGACCCGCTGGTGGTGACAGTGGGTGCTGCAGTAACCGAGGTGGCATGGTGACGGCTGTAGTAGCTGGAGCTAAAGCCTTCGGCTTACCCTTGTCCCCCTTCTTAGTAGAAGAAGGCTCAGTTACGGCTGGAGACACTTTCGCTCCCTTCTTCTTCTCCTTCTTTTTCCCTTTGGTTGTTTTGGGGCTTCAGGGCTTTCGCTCCCTTCTTCTTCCCCTTCTTTTTCCCTTTGGCTGTTTTGGGGCTAGAATCTGTCTTACCGGACTCCTTGCCTTTACCCCGGGTGCTCCTTCAGCTACTGACGGTAGAGTCAGTGTCCGAGGTAGCACTCAACTGGAGCTGGGCCTGCTGCTTGCGGTGGGCCTGGCAGGCAGCGGCTAGCTCTTTCTGCTGGGCGTCAAGCTCACGGCGCTTGGCTTCCACAGCACCCTGCTGACGAGATATATCTTCGTCTGAGATGTTACCAGCCGCCTCCGGTATGTTGGCGCCTGGCTCCTCCTCAGACTTCAACCTCTCAATCGCTATCCGAAGGTCCTCGTCCTCGAGATCAGACTCGGTCAACGGTCCCTTCGGTGTAGGCTTACGAACCAACTTTTTGGTCCGTCCGGATTCCACCGACGAGTGGGTGATGGTAGAGTCGGTGTCCATGTCAGACTCAGACTCCCTTAGCTGTGTTGCCCTCCAGACAGCAGGACAGCTCGCACCAGATCCTCGTCAATCATCATGGCTCCTGCCAACCGTTTATAGTTGCAGAGCCATGACACTCGTCGGAACAAGAGTCTATCACCAGTGATTTGAAATTGTCTGGGATAGACTCCGGTTCATCGGGCACCTCGGCCAACAGACCGCATCCAAACATGGATGGGTGCATGGGTATGTAGGTACCCCACCTTGTGTAGACTATACCTTCGGCCTCGTCTACGTGGGCGAGGCGTTGAATTCTAGTCTTGAATCCCGGGGGATACAAGGGCATGTCCAAGACATCCACATCAAGTTCCTTCGGGCTGGAGGGGTTCGCCGAACCTGACGCTGTAGGTACTGGACCCGGGTTTGGTGGAGGAGGCATCCGCTCCCTGTCTGTTGCCGCTGTCGACATGGCAGCGAGGCAGTTGGCGGCTTCTTCCACTTCTGGCTCCGTCCAAGGCCAGCATCAGAGGAATCCATGGTTTCCTCCACCCGAGACTAAGGTTCGGCTCGGTATACGAGGCGCATGTTACTACCGGGGTGCTATCATCTGGAGCTTGGTGGTATATACATCGCTATAAAGCGAATGTACCGGTTAATCCGACCACCAATCACGGGATACGGCTACCCAGGGAACATATGTTCGACACCCCAGCTGCGATACATATGTTATTCGCCTACGGCGAACTACACACAGTTGCTCGTTGTGTACTGAGTTAGGTAATGGCAGACCTCAACCGAGGACTGCGTCTGACTCCTTGGGTCAGCATTTTATTTCTCCTGGCATTACATACGGCCTTCTCCAGCCACGGCAGGACCTTTCCCATGTGTAATGCCTTCACTCAGCGAGACATTTTTCCATTTCTTACGATTAGGCCGTTTCCGACTCATCGTCTTCTTCTTAGAAGCTATCTTCGCCTCCGGATACTTCCTAGGCTGACCTCTAGGGCGTTTCTCGGGTACCACGACCTAAGGCCTACTAATAGTAGGCTCTGGGGGTTGGTATCCGAACTCCCTCTCTGCCGCTTCGTGTCCCTTCCAGGGCCTGAGCTTTCCTACATTGGTCTTCCATTTTCTACCAGTGTAGCAATCCTCCATCATCACTGTTGACTCAAAGATGATGCGCACAATCTTAAACGGACCCTCCCAAGGCGTTATGAGCTTCAGGCATTCGAGTGGCTCGTAATACCTTAGTACCTTGTCCCCTACATTAAAATGTATCATTCTTGCATTGGTGTCATACCCGACCTTCTGCCATTTAGCACTCTTCAGTAGTTCTTTACGAACTGCTTCGTATGCATGCTTAAATCTATCCCGAAGCGACCACACAAACAACACAGTGCAGGGAGCCTCCGGGTCGATTCCAACCACTCTGTATACCAAGTTGGTGGGCATAATTATGTCCTCGCCGAACACCAAGAGGTTTGGGGTACAATAAGTGGATGAATGGACGGTGTTCTTGTAGGCGTGTACTACAAACTCGCACTGTTCGTCCCAATCGTCCTGGTGGCTAATAACCAGGGGCTTCAGGACCTGTATCAAAGTCCTATTGAACCTATCTACCTGGCCATCCGATTGTGGTCGGTATGGGTTGGTTCGGGTCTTACATATTGCTAAGTAATGGCACATTTCCTGCCATAAATCTGACTCGAATTCTCTGCCTTGGTCACTGTGCATCATGGGGGGTACACCCAAATGTAGCACCCAGCCTTTTACAAATGCCTCGGCACATGTAGCGGCCTTGTGATTCGGAAGAGGAAACACCCGAGTGTACTTAGTATAGTAGTCGGTTACAACCATCATACAAGTATTCTCTCTAAGCATCGTTTTAAATCCACTGATGATGTCGATTGCTACCCAATCAAATCGGACACCAAACAATTCCTGGGTCAAGGCTAGCTTGCCCAGGCCGGGTCCTGGCTTGTTTTTACAACAATCAGGGCAAGTTGCAATCCACCGAAGTAGGTCGCCCCTCATCCCTGGCCAGTAAAATCGTCTTTGCAGACGTTCTATGGACCGTTTCTTCCCAAAATGGCCACTCGTTTGGTGTCCATGACAATAATACATGATATCCCTTCTCAACGAAGGGATTAATGCTAGAATTAATGCTAGAAGTATTAAAATAAAAGAAAAAATAGATGAATTCAAAGCAAGGTTTTCCAATACATGTGTTAATTTTATTACAATCACAGAAACTTGGTTTACTTCACTAGACAGTTCCCACTCATACAATATAAATGGATTTAAGCTGTTCAGGTCTGATAGACAATGGTCGGATGATGTTAATTATGATAGGCCAAAAAAAGGTGGTGGCTTGGGTATTTATGTTAATAATAATTTTCACTGTTCTACATCGTTATTGATTAAGTATAATTATTCAAACAGTGCCATTGAGACGTTCTGTGTTGTACTAACTGATAAAAAAGGTAAAAACAAAATTATTTGTATGGTCTACGGACCTCCAAAGGGCAACATGGAAACTTTCTACAATGTACTAGAGACTATTGTTAGTGAATTAACAATTAAGGCCAGGAATAATTTCTTTGTTTTGGGTGATTTTAACATAGATCTCCTTGATCCAAACCTTAAAAATTTAAGTTGTAGGCTTACAAATACGCGGGAAAATGACTCACGGCTAGAAGACGTAGGCGAGCGGGCTCCAGGGGAAAACCTTTCTATTTACCGGTTGTGGTCATTGCTCATCGACTATTTTTGCACACATTCTATATGAACACCACAGTTATACAACACCACCATAAATGAGTGCCTCCAACATTATATCGACCAGGAAAAATAGCTCAACACCACTACTCTGCCTCGACGAGAAGGGATTACCCAAAATGGCGGACATTCCAAAGGTAAACAAACCGAACGGAGACCAAACTGTGCCGCTAC
Source organism: Acholoe squamosa (assembly GCA_949317995.1). Lineage (NCBI taxonomy): Eukaryota > Metazoa > Annelida > Polychaeta > Phyllodocida > Polynoidae > Acholoe > Acholoe squamosa. Next base: position 24,072,974 of record OX439048.1, read on the forward strand.
TACCACCTCTAACATACAATGCTAAACCCAAAGAAATAATAGACAAAATAAATGAAATTGACACAAGGTTAAACCTCCAGGCCTCTATTAGCCAACGCACACTCGAACTTCTTCAAGGACTAGAAAAGCGCATCTACGGTGATGAAGGCGCTGTCAAATCCAAAGTCACTCTCCCACAGCTTGAAACTCGCATTGACACGATTGACACAGCGCTAACCGACCATAGTGACAGCATATCCAAAAACTCTAAAGATGTCAACAAGGTCAAATCTAGTTGTGATAGCTATGAAGAAAACTTCCTAAAAATGGAGACAGATCGGAAAAGGAAAATCCTTGTAATAGATGGGATAAATGAAAACTCACCTGTTACGTTAAGGGACAAACTAGACCAACTGATCCAAGACTTAGGCCTATCCTTTGACAATACCTGCGCAGAAGCCGTGTACAGACGAGGTAGGAAGCTTGATCCAACCCCTCAACAGAGAAATGACCCTAAATTCAAGCCTAGAAATAGGTCTGTAATTGTCATATTCACTGCCACACATTACAAGTCTTTAATCTTTGCCAATATTAGCAAGTTGAGAAATAATCTCACCTGGAAAGGGGTTCATCTCTCAGACGACATGTCGCCAAAAGAAAAGCAAATCCAGAAGGACATTAGATCTATTCAGGCCCTAGCCAGGAGTAAACAGTTTATCTCTAGCGTAAGAGGAAATACCATTATTGTTGATGGTGTAACCTACAGCTATGGTGAGCTTAACACCCTACCACATGGATTATCTCTTGAAAATGCAAAGACAATCGATACCCCTGATGGTGTAGCATTTCAAGGGCCCCATTCAGTCTTCTCAAATCTATATCCTTGCCAAATACAGTTCCATGGCCAGATGTTTGACTCAGTCGAAAGGGCATATTGTGCAGAAATGTGTGTTAAATCTAACCAACCCCATGTTCTTCGCAAAGTTATGTCAGCTAGCACACCTATGGAGGCAATGTATGCAGCCAAGACCTGTAAAAAATCAAATGAATGGTTCGACGAGGAGGAAACTACTATGTTCAAACTGATTGAAACCAAATTCAATAATCCTATCCTCAGGAACAAGCTGACAGCCTTAAAAGGTAAATACATGTATGAAGCCACAACCAACAAAACCTATGGATGTGGGTATCATCTAGGCCAGAAAGCTGACATAGTAATAGCCAATGTGGCCAGGTCAAACTTTGCCAATAAGCTGGGAGAAATTCTGGTTGAAGTACGTAGACTACACACAGGTGAAGACCCACTAAAAACTGCTGAAGAAGTTCGACTCGAGATGGCAAGAAACCAGGACCTAAATCTACCCCATGATTAAAATGGACAGTCTACATAATAATGAACTCAATGACTACGATTCTACTTATATACTTGTACTCTTGAATCATTACTATGTATATTTATTTCTCTTGTAAATTTTTCCCTGCACCCCCTATGCCCCCTGAATCTAGTTGAAGACTTTATACCTTACCGGTACAATGGGTGGCAATAAGGCCTATACCCATGTAAATGTACCTAAATTATATATTACTTCATTGTACCAACAAACTTATACTGACTCTATAGTCAACTATATTTCTAATTTGCTTGAGAAGGGATTGGAACGGGTTTGGAGTACCAAGTTGCACCCCAAGCCTTAACATATCCCAAGACATAATTAGGTTGGCTGGCACCAAAGGTATTCATTTTGTTCACTTAAACGCCAGAAGCCTAAGGGCAAACTACCCTACTATATGTACTGAATTGTATAATGATAAGATTGAAATATTTTCTTTCTCTGAGACCTGGTTAAAGTGTGAGGATCCTGAAACCTCGTACCAATTTTGTAATTATACTAGATACAGATTAGATAGGCAAACCCTAGACGGTAAGGGAAATATCAAAACTAGTGGAGGCCTATGTTTTTATATACGACATGATGTACCACACGATTACAGTGCATTTGAGCATTTAAACCTATCTGAAGAACATATTGAAATCCAAAACATCCTGGTTAATAAGGAACACATGAAGCCTATAATTGTATTTAATGTATATAGACCACCAGAAGAAGGCCTTAAACAGTTGTTTATTGACTCGCTATTAGACATTATTGATAGAATTAATGATATTAATAATTATGAGATTATCATTATGGGTGACTTTAATTTTAATATTAAGGATGACAATGATATGGTCAATCAACTGTTAAATAAAATGAAAAGCTATGGGTTTATGCAAGAAATCAATCAATCTACCCGTAAAAATGCTATACTAGACCTGGTCTTTACAAATCTAAGAAGAAACTACATTCAAACAGGAATATTGGAATCATATATCTCTGACCACCTTCCTATCTACTTGGTTAGAAAGAAGTGGCATATGAAACCTGAAAAAGCAGAGATTACTGGTCGCTCTTATCTGAAACTTTCTGATGATATATTGTTTAACAAATTTGACAATCATGACTGGACCTTATTTAATCAGGCTAATAGCGTAGACAATGCTTGGGATGAATATGAAAAAGCTGTACGTTCAATCCTAGACACCTACTGTCCAGTTCATAAATTCACTGTTAATAAGCTAAGAGACCCGTGGATTACACCTCAAGTCATTGAACTTATTAGAGATAAAAATTCAAAATTAAAGACAGCTCGGAAATCGAAATCTGAAAATGATTGGAAAACTGCTAATAAATTAAGAAATAAATCAAACAAATTGGTCAGTAAAGCACATAGATTATTTTACAAAGAACAAGCTGAGTCATATAAAAATGATCATCGTAAATTTTGGAGGGTTATAAATAAATTAATCTCAGGTCATGAGAATAGGGTTGGTGATATAAATTTAGTGGATCACGAAAATGCTAATTCAACCATCCCTAGAAATGAAACCGCAGATTTTATCAATGATTATTTTTCTAACATTGGTCCTAAACTGGCTACTAATATGCATACACCATGGAAAAGTTATGATCCACTTACTGCTAACACCATAAAAAATATCCAAACCAATGCTCAAGAAGTTATTAGGCTAGTTCACGACATTAACCCACTCAAATCCTCAGCTATTGACCAGATATCATCGAAAATTTTAAAGAAACTTTTCTCGCATGACCCTAATAAACTAGTTAAAATCTTTAATTTATCATTTACAACAGCCTCTGTTCCTGCCAAATGGAAAATCTCACAAGTAACCCCTATACCGAAATCTGGTAATCTGAATAATTATAGGCCCATCTCATTGATCCCTTTACCCTGTAAATAAATTGAAAAAAATGTTCACAATAGATTATATGGGTTCCTAACTGATGAAAATATTTTAACAAATTTTCAAGGTGGTTTTCGTCCAGGCTTTAGTACTGTCGATACCCTAGCTAAATTCACTGATGATATTAAAAGAGACCTTAACATTGGGAATTCTACTGTTGCTGCTTTCATAGACTTGAGGAAGGCTTTTGATACTGTGGACCACTCAGTTCTTCTTATTAAACTCCATAATTATGGTATAAGATCGGATACATATCACTGGTTTAAAAATTACCTGGTGGATAGGAAACAAATTGTTAAAGCTAATGGTATTACTTCTAGAATGTGTAGAGTGGTATGTGGTGTTCCTCAAGGATCAATATTAGGACCGTTACTTTTTCTGGTGTATGTCAATGATGTAATAAAATGTATAAAAAATTGTAAAATTAGATTATATGCTGATGATACTGTGATTTATACCTCTCATAATAATTTCAAAACTGCTAAAGTGTGCTTACAGGAAGATCTGGAAGTTTACAATACTTGGTGTGAGCAAAATAAGTTATCGGTAAATATTGCTAAAACCAAAGTGATGATTTTTTCATCATGTACCATGAAACTTAATACTTTGTCAGCCAATATCACCATGAATAATATGATGTTGCAAGTTGTACCTAGTTATAAATATCTTGGAATCATACTGGATCCGCTACTGAATTTTAGTTTACATATCAAAAACCAGGTTAAAACAATTGCTCATAAAACCTACCTATTATGTAATCTAAGGAAATATATTGATACCAAATTATCACTAAGAATTTTTAAAGCTACTATTTTACCATATATGGACTACGCTGATATTATCTTCCATACTACCTATGAAAAATACCTTGAAATGCTCCAATATGCACAAAATCGTTGTTTAAAAATCTGTCTTAAAGTACCACATCTCACAAATACCCCCTATATTCATGATATTACAAACTGCAATTTCTTATCTGATAGAAGACAAACACATTTATTAAATTATATGTATACAAGATCTAGATGTGATGAATATATAGACCATAGACAGATAAGAACAAGACAGCATTTGGCCCCCACATGTAAAGTATTATTCCCTAACACTGTTTCTTACATGAAAAGTATTGAATATTTTGGTGCCATAAGTTGGAATGCTCTCCCAATAAATCGTCGAAACACTGAAACTCTATCAATTTTCAAATCTAATAATAAAAAATTATTACTTGAACTTATTCCTAGAATTGGGTGAGCAACCCGGCTTCTGATCTGCTACACTTATTCATTAATCAAAATATATTTTTCCTTCTCTCTCTCCCTCTCTCAATTACAATTATCTGAAAATTAAATCAGTATTATATACAATTATTGTTTATCACTATATTGGTACATTTCCTTCTTTCTATATGTCTTGTCAAATCTTTATGTGCGTCAATCTCATACAAACTTATAAATAGTGTAGGTTGGACCAGAAGTATCAACCCATACACCCTAAGAGGTGGGGATGAGGTCCATCACCTTCTTTAGTCTCAACTTGGTAACCTACTATAAAATAACAGCCTGTATATGATATATGCATGTTATATATTCTGTACCTCTGTAATTGTCGTTATACTTGAAACCTGAGACAATAAAAAAAACTTAACTTAAAAAAATACAATGCTTCAATATGGACTAATAAATTGGGTCAAAGGGGCCACTAGAGAATCACAAAGGAATGGAGATAAAAACTCCTGTCTCGATTTAATATTCACTAATAATACTCATATGTTGAATACTGTTATTATACCTTTTGACCTAAGTGATCACCATATTGTTGGTGGTATTATGGATGTAAATGATGCGAATCCTATATCAGCAAGCTTTAAGGGTCGTTCTATGAAAAATTTTAACAAAGATGATTTATTAAAAAAATTTCTGGATATTAATTGAGATGAATTTTTTAATTGCCATGATGTCGAATTTTTATGGTCATATTATATTAATACAATTGAATGTATTCTTGATGAAATGTGTCCTATAAGAAATTTTAATATTAAAAAACCTAAAGATTGTTGGGTTACTGCTGATCTCCTGGATGACATAGCTGAAAAAGACCGGTTGCTAGCTAGATTTTGGAAAACTCATAATCTTTTAGATAAATTAGCTGCCAAAGAGGCAAGGATTAATATTAGCAAAAAAATTACTTCAACCAGGGAAAATTTTGTTAAGAATATTACGGAAGAATTTAAAAATGACCCTGTCAGATTCTGGAGAGAAATTTCAAAGATTTTACCTTCAAAGAAAAATGATATTTCAATGATACAATTGTTTAATGAAGAAGGAGAATCTATTTCTAGTCGAAATCTTCCTGATTACATCAATGGTTATTTTGCTAATATTGGAAAAAAATCTAGCTAGAAATCTTAATGATGTGTGGTCTTATGATGGTGTATATAATAATGATTGTATTTTGGATAACTTGAGTACTAGTGAAGAAGAAATTGAATATTTTATTGATGATATTTGTACTACAAAATCATCAGCTATTGAGGGAATAAGTTCTAGCATATTAAAAACGGTCTTCAAAAACTCATTGAGGCATCTCAAGCACATATTTAATACCTCGTTAAGGACTAGTAAAATTCCTCTTGAATGGAAAATAGCTAAGGTTATACCCATACCTAAAGGAGGTGATGATAAATCTGTCTCTAATCTTAGACCTATATCACTTCTATCTCTACCAAGTAAAATTTTAGAAAAATGGTTCATAGGAAAATTATTAACTTTCTTGAAGATAATAATTTATTATCATTAAATCAATTTGGCTATAGGAAAAATAAATCCACTATAGACTCGGTAGGTAAATTAACAGATGAAATTTTAATTAACAAAAATTATGGGCAAAATTCATTGGTTACATTTTTTGATCTCAAAAAGGCATTTGACACAGTTAATCATCAAATTTTGATAGAAAAATTGCAGTATCTAGGTATCAAAGGTGATATACTAAACTGGATCAAAGTTTATTTAAGTGACAGATATAAATACACCTCTATTAATGGTATAAATTCAGATAAAGAGGCAATAGAATGTGGAGTGCCTCAAGGCTCTATTTTAGGACCAATACTTTTTTTGATATACATTAATGATGTACAATTTGTTTGCAAAAATTCAAATATTTACTTATTTGCTGATGATACAGCAATTACTACAAGTTGTAAAAATGAAGGATTGGCATTATATAACATGCAAAAAGATGTAGATGCTTTTGTAAGTTGGTGTGACAAAAACAAACTCACTGTTAATATAGAAAAAACTAAATTTATGGGTTTTGGTCATAATAAATGCTTCCCAAATATAAATATAAATATCAGAAATATTCCAATAAAGAGAGTACATAGTTATAAATACTTGGGAGTATTATTAGATCCAACTTTGAATTACAATATTTTTCTAAAAAATCAAATGAAAACTATTGCTTATCGTACATACCAACTTGCAAAAATAGCTAGGTTTTTAAGTACGGAGAATTTAATCAGAATCTACAAGGTCTATATTTTGCCTATCTTTGATTATGGTGATATTTTATATGATAAATCAAATGTCGTTAATTTGGACAAACTGCAAAGAATGCAGAATAGAGCTATTAAAATTTGTATGAAAGTCAACTATCTTACAGCTACAAATTTTATACATCATGAATCTAAAATAAGTTTTTAAAAGATAGGAGAAATTCTCATTTATGCATTGAAGGATTTAAAAGAGCAGAAAATAATTCTAATCTAAAATATATTAATAAAAAATTAAGATTTAATAAAGGTAAGATACTCTCTAATCATATACCTAAATGTGAAATGTATGAAAGAAGTGTTCATTACAATGCTTCAGTCATATGGAACAGCCTGCCGTACAAAAAACGTTGTATTGATAGTATTTCAAAATTTAGGTCTCTTTTAAGAAGAGAGCTAAAAGAATTTCTACCTTCAATAGAAGACATAACATAATTACTATTTCTTAGATACACTTATATTCTAAGTGTCCATTTGGTCATTTATGGGGTTATAATATTGCCAATATTTCTAAACCATTTACAACAATTATTGTAACGCTATTCTTTTGACTATGTCATACTTATGTAAATGTATTTCTAATCTCAAACATTTGTCATTGCTTGCAATAATCTTATCTATTACCTATCCTTCCTTGTATTGTCCTGTATGTCCTTTTATTCAATTTTGTATTTCATGTATTTATATAACTACTTGTGGAATACATGGTGGCCAACTAAAACTAATTTATTAAGCGGCAGCCATTTTGTCTCAGTAATATTAATATTAAAATCATAGAATATACTATTATAACTCTTTTTTTTATAACTTGTAATTATCTTCTAACTATTATGTGTATATAATATATTGTAAATCATTGTAAATATTACTATAATGGTTAATATTACCTCATTATAAAAATTTGTTGACAATGATCTATATTGTGCTAATTGTATTATGACTTGAGACAAATAAATTACTTTGAATTGAATTGAATTGAATTGAATCACTATTTGCAACAGCTTATTGCCTGTGGAAGTGGTCTTCCACCTGCACAATATGCTGTCTCGGATCTCTAGCTTGGTCCACTGAGCTATTAATCGCCTCGTTTCTCTGTCTTCCAGAGATAACATTGGCCTTACCGGCTTAATACCTTTTCGTAAGTATTCCAAGATGCGTGCAGTGGTGGGATCTGACTGCTGAAACTTCTTGATGGTCTCCGGGGACCAATCGAGATAGCTACATACAGCCTCCTCCCAGGGGATATGGGGGGTGGTATAGTTATGTAACAACCCGGCGACCACAGCATTGTGGGCCCCGCAGTCATTACAAGTGGCATTTTGGCACTTTCGGACTGGTCGTCTCGATAAGGCATCCGCATTTATATGCTTTTCACCCGGGCGATGCTCAATCTGTTTGTGCTCTAATCCAAATTCGGATAGGTGAGCTAACCATCTTCCAATCATCCCCTCGGCACCTTTACAATTAAGAAGTCACCTGAGAGACGAATGGTCGGTACGCAAAGTAAAGTCAGTTCCCCAGAGGAAATGCTTATATTTCTTCGTATACACCACTACCGCAAGGAGTTCTCTTTTAGTGGTACAATAATTACGCTGTGTTTTGCTTAGCGTGTTGCTAGCGGGACTTAGACTCCATTCTGGACCTGAGAGAGTGCAGCCTCTATAGCATTATTGCTCGCATCAGTGTCTAGTATGAAATGTCCCTCGGGAGTGGGATATTTCAGTACCGGTGTGTTTCTAAACAAATCTTTTATTTTATTAAAAGATTCTGTCTGCTCGCTGGTCCATGGGAAGGGTTTCCAAACCCTACCCGGTGTCCAATGAGCTAGGCATTGCATAGGAAAACTTACACAAGAGTAATTCGGTATAAAATCACGCTAATAGGAACAAAATCCTAAAAATGATCTAACCTCCTTAGCACTCGTGGGTCTTTCCCAATTCTCTACTGCCTCAAGCTTCTCCAGATTTGCACTTACCCCGTTGGGGGCAGGCTTCCCTAGCCCACTTAAAAGGGTTTATTTCTCCTCTTTCCTATCCCCTCGGGATGTGTGTGGTGCACATATGTGCAGGCACTGACACATTCCCCTGTGAAATTATGTAATGTAGTTCTCGCCATGAATATGACCTTAGCTGTCAAAATGGCGTTAAACATCTATAACTCACTCACTCACCCTGTTGGGGGTAATTATCCTTCCCAAGTATGTAATTGTTTTCTTAAACAGATTACATTTCTAAGGGTTGAGTTTTAGGCGTTGGCGAGAATCCTATCCAAGACCAGCTGTGGATTCGCGTGGCATTCCTGGAATGACTTGCCGAATATGACGACATCATCCAAGTAAACCAAACACTTCTTCCACAGCAGGTCACTGAGTAGAGATTCCATCATGGCCTCAAACGTAGCTGGTGCATTACACAATCCGAATGGCAAGACATTATGCTGGAATAGTCCCAAATGGCTAGAGGACACAGTTTTCTCCATGTCTTTGGGATGCATCGATCCCATCTCCTAAAGTGGAGGGATCATCCAGTAGACCGGGTGTAGAGAAAACTCTCTGTACACCATCCGGGTTATACATATACTGTTGACCCGGTTTCCAGTCTAACAGCAGATGCTGGGAGGTAATACCATCCTCTTCGAATTCCTCCAGCCCAGGGCTGGAGGAACTCGCCTCGGGTTTTCTGCGGCTTTCGGCTGTTTGGCTGCGCTCCACCCGGAACCGACTGGTCACGGCACCAGTGTAACGGTTCGTATTGACTATATATGCTTGGTGGCTCTTTGGCTCGCTTAACTCTAGAGGTACCAACACAACACAAGTAGTTCGGGTTGGGCAAAGCCCTGGAAACTTCCCACCGATGCCGGCGCCCACAATACCACTACAAGAACAATATTCGATGTGACAGGACTCATAGTCAAGAAGCCTTATAACAAGGTCCACCTCTGGTAGTCTACAAGAAGGTGCTCTTTGCTAGATATCAATGGAATTCACAGAAAAAAAGAATCTTATTGACTTGAGGCTAGATCCAGGCTCAGGCAAATTCGCCAAAATGAGTTTGATTTGATACAGAGCCTGATCCTCAGGTGAAACTTTGGCTATTCTAGAGTATCACCCCAGGATCAGGCTGAGTATAACATCATTCTCACTTGAGGGTGGCATTACCTTAGTCTGAATCCCCCCTCAAGTGAGTAAGATTGTTTTGTTCTTTTTCTTTCGAAATGTCTGGGTAAGCTAGAAGTGTGGAATGATTACTGAATTGCTATGATTTTCATTTGTCTCAGGCCTCAAAATTTGTGTGAAATACTTGTGGTCTTAATATACAATTCCAATTGTATGTTCTCACAATGCGCTAGGGAGCTCTCTAGCCTTGGGGAATGTTCTATTATAACATTTTTCTCTGGCAACATTAGTGTATATCTGTCTTCTGTAGGTGCTGGGTATCAGTTTCCTGTCCTCAGACAGTCTCTCATATAGGCTACTCTTTATGAGGGGGAAAAGCCTCAGTCCCGCAAGCTATATATAGAAGAAGTGATCTGTAGATGCATTTAGATGCAGAGCCAAACCTCAAGGGCTGGTATAGATCATGATAGCTCAATCCTCAGTGATGTGCTGTAATCACCTGCTTACACTGACATAGGTGCTGAATATATAGCCGCTCCTCTCAGGACCTGCCAGACTCACCTGTATCAAAGCAGGGAGAGCGTCCTGATGGGTCTGAGGGAAGTCAACCAAAGCATGGAGGCCCCAGAGGACATAGAGATGAAAATATCTGTGATGTAGCCATAGGATCAGAACTCTACCCACATAATCATGTATCATGAAGGGTGAATATAGATTTGTAACAGGAATCAATGAAAATTATGAGAATACCTAAAGAGGACCGCAGGGTCATAAAAGGGGTAAATTCATATTGGGGCAAGACAAGGGAGATTGTGTGGGGCACTATTATTTTTCATGATTATCTCATACATGGCCGGTTTATCTGAGTGCCAGCTAGGATTCCTGGATGCTGCTTTGGTATGGTGTATTGAAATGTAAACCTCCTGTCCCCCTGGGATAAATGGTTGGGGCATCCTGAAAGGACTTGAACTCTCCCACGTGTCCCAGTACAATTAGTGATTTTAACTAGGACATAAACCTGATGGTACCACCCAGAATAGCTCATTTACTATGCACTAAATCTTTCCTACCTCTATCTCTTGTCATCTATGGAATGCTAGACAGTTGTCCTTCACATTGTAGACTTAGCTCTGCAAAACCTGTTTTTGCTAAACCACAATTATTACCATGGTCATGTCACAATAACAAGCCATTCATAAACCATCTGTCTCAACAGAATATCTAACCCTTTTGATCTTTTGATTAAATGGAATTCACATTTTCAAGTTCTAAAGTGCAATATAGCTTTTGTATTTCACAAATGTAACATATAAAGGGCTGGTTCTACTGCCTTTGGTTGAGCTAAATTTTGTAAATCCAATTATCTTTATAGCAAATCTAAAGGATGAAATTGTCAGATGAGCAAAAGTTCACCCGACTGAGGACAATGGAACCAGCCCTTAAATTAGACAATTAGGTTATCATAGTGACATAGAGTTATTCAATGTGATCAAACATTTTTTGGACATGCCCAGTTGCCCTCTTCAAGGCTTATTTGACAGGTCTCATGAATACATAAATTTAAACAGCAACAAAGATGTCTGGATGCCCTGCCCAAGTGAATGGCATCTTGTTCTTATTACCATTCTAGATTTTATCAATAACAACCAGGATGGTCTCCATTGCTAATGCAATGGACCAAAGCTATTGCAAATGTAGAAATTGTTGCTTATGGCGCTGCAGTTGGCATGAGAGTGATCATTTTGTCTATTTATGCTTCTCCAGACAGTTATCATTAAAGCCAAATTTCAAGAATGATTACATTGAAATAATGCCAGGCTGTTCAAGAGCTTTTTGAAATTTACTGTGTTTCTTATTACTTTTGCCTTTTAGCCAGTGTTCCCAGCAAATACGGGTGTGGCTGCTTCTGTGTGAGGGAGGCAGGCGAATGCCTATACGGCGCAAAGGCGCCAGGCGTGGCAGGGGGTGGGCTAGGGGTGAGAGGGGGCAAGAGAGGGTGAGAGGGAGTGGATTGGGGGTGAGTCCATGCGTCTCCTGCTCATGATAGCCCATGCACGCGCATTGCGATACCACCCATGATTGAGCCCATGCAGGCTCACTCCAGCTAGCCTTGGCTCACTCACTAGGATATCATCTGAGACTACACTATCATCTGATTGGTCAACTGTTGAGTTTGAAATCTCTTTGTCAAGTAGTCAGTTACGAGGTGCAGCTACTGGAGGTAGGACATAAGGTAGGCTGTGTCTCCTAATACATATGAAGAACGATACAATATCCATTTCATACAGACTTTCATATTTCAAAACAAAAGTAGCTGTCCATCTTCTGATACATACACATGTATATTCATTGTCAAATTCTTTTTCAATGTTTGAATTCTATATCTTTTATTATGTTCATGCAGTTTCCATATGGATTTTGCAGTGTTAATCCTTGTAGTCCATGTAGCATGTGAACGGGGAAAGTATCTATATGCAATGGGAAACGTGGATATATATGTACATGAAATTCTAATTCTAGCTGCTAAACCTGCTTTACTTTTGAACCCGGTAGCATGTGCCTGTCCCAGCTATCCTTGCAAGAACGCAGGGTTGGAGTGGACTGGATGACAGTACCCGCTCAGATAGACCGCGTGACACCATTCAGTCAGCCCCTCCTGCCTCCACCTCCCGGCACAGTCTCCTCCAGGGCGGCACCAGGTGCTTTGACTGTGTGCGCTGTCAACCCACGTGGTACACAACAAGAGGCACACCACACATAACAAGAACAAAAGGACCTTATTTGAACACTACAATGGATCATTGTCATTGATGCACATTGGTGCACCATTAATAATTGATGCTCTTCTAGGAATAAAAAGAAGAAAAAATCCTGTAACAAATGATGTATACCCCCCTCCCTATTTACCTACCCAAGGCACCCCCACCCCTAACCCCCTCCCCCTAGAATGTAGCAGGTCACGTGATTCTCGCAAAAGTATGCTGGCGTGGGGCTGCGTGCCTATGGGTGCATGTGCAGATTTCTGCTGGGGGTCTGCTGGGGCATGGTCGCGTCCTTGCGCCTCCTCTATCGCGATTCGAATGTAACTTCCACGCTGGGGAGATTCCGGCGCAGATGTCGCCCCAGTTCTCGCCATTTTCCTGGGTTGTGCAGTGATTTTTATTGAAAAATGCTCAGCCAAAACATGAAACTCCCGGATAAATCAGATATATGGCTCTGAATTTGGTAATTGCTTTTTAAGTGAAGAAAAAATGGTAGGTCTGGTATGTCTAGTTGGAGCTAGTTCCTTTTTGCTGTAAAGTTTATTGGTGTTTTAATAAGTTACATTTGTAGGTGTTTCAGACTAGATTATTCTTAAAGGCCAAAGGCTAGCCCTGATTGTGGTCTTTGGGGGACAGGTAGAATTGCTACCTCAACTTGTAGATATATGATTACTCTTATCGACAACGCCTGGCAGGGAAATTCTCAGAAATTATTTAAAATCCTGTTTTGGATATCCATATGGAACATATGTATGGTTCCTGCATACATACTAATCGTTTTCCTGGTTTGATGATTTAGAAAGTTGAAATATATAACCCAGCATTTAATTTATCTAGTAGACTAAATTTAGAACCTACTAGGGCCTCCCTTAAGCCAAAGTCAAGCTGATATATACAGGGAGTAAAGCCCATGTCCCGTAGATTTTAAAGAGCATGCATATGCACTAGCAGGTGCCTCCAGGTCGTTATCTCCTTTTTCACCAGACCAGAAAGGACGGAAAGCAAAGGTATTCCTAAATGTGCAACTTGGTACCATGTGTACATGTAAAACGGCCTTATCCTTAATTCTTGTATCAGTCTACATGGGATTTCCTGTTTGCTCTCAACTCTTTCTTAAGCTGATACTAGCAATTGCTCATATAGACGCATGCAACTTGAAATGATAACCCAGGGCTCCATCTAAATCAGATAACCATTAATGGCACTAGGAAAACTCTTCAGAATAAGCTCTTGACGACAGAAACACTTTCATGTACGTTTAACATCTCTTCTCTGGTCATGTCAATGCGATTGCAAATGATCAGGGGATAACTTTTTAATTGGTCTAGACCTATCTATACTTTCCAACTTTAGTGTCCGTGAATACGTTCAGGTCTTGGGTATTTTAGTAGGACAACTTAAGAAGTATGTTATTCCTACTGACAGTCCAGCTTGCACTAATGGTGCATCATTATACTAATACAGCTGATATCATGTAGTAGACCTACCAGGCATATGAAGGGTAATGGCCATACTTGGCCATTTCCAGGATATTACACCCTGAGTTTCACCTAAAGCATATGTCTATATAGCCTTAGGGGGAAAAGCACATAAGCCACGCCTGCAATTTGATTGATGTTTAATCCACTAAACAAGCCTACTTTCCGCTGAGCCGGATCTAGCGATCTGCATCACCAAGGCTTATAGCTCTGATCTATCATGAGAATGGAGAAATAGTGTGAGGAGAGATGATATAAACACTTTAGACCTTGCTGTATCTTATCAGGAATTGCAATCCAGGAAATAAATAAGACCCATGCAGAGTTAGATGATGTGCCCAATATGAAACGATGGTGCATCTGACCAGTCCTTTCTCACTCCAGCAATATCATAATGTAGAGTGTATTTCCAGATTAAACTGGGGAAGAGCATATCACCCTTCTTTATTGCCTCAGGGACTCCCTGAATTATGGCTGCTGGGTAGGCAGGGTCTGTTTCAATCTTCATGACATCAAAATTTAAATCTTATTTTGAGATAGGAAATCTTATTCATTTTATTACAAAAATCACATGAATGAATAGAAAGCAAGTTTCAACACAAAAGAAATGTGACATATACTGGGAAAGGGGCCCTTATTCCCCCCTGCACTAAGGGCCCTTTTTGCAGATCGTGTCTTTGTGTGTCAACAAAAAGTTGAAAAAGGAGTGCAAAAAACTCCAAAAATAGCAAACCTTTCCATTGAAACCTGTGTCTAAGGCAATTCCTGATCTCTTTCAATATATAGAGCTGCCAAACTGTCTGAAATTAAGACGCTTTTATTATGCTTGGTGAGTGAAAACTCAATCCCCTGTCAATTCCTATATGAAGGGCAAGGTATAGCAGGGCTAAAGTTCTGAGACACCTGAGGAGGGTGATCAATGGGACACACACTGAGGGTGAACATAAAAGAAGATGCACCCTGAGCCATTTGTGCTAAGTAGCACAACGTCCATTCATCATATAGATCCCCTGACCATGCTCAGTGGAATATCTATTTCACATCCAGATTTCTCTGAATTACTGAAAGTGGGGCAATCTGAGAAAAAGGGATGTCAGCGGGAGGAAATATGTAGGGGATTTATAGGCAATTGACAGGTGAATAGAATGTTGGGGGTATGAGAAAAATTTAGCAATCCATAAAGGAAATAAGATATAGAAAGTAAAAGGAATGTAGACAAACTGACAAGCTGTCCTTTCGTTGAAATTCTGCTCTAAAGCCTAGCACCTAGGGGTCAATTCTATGAAGTGGAAATTGTGCAAGGTAGGATCAAAATAACTGTAACTGAGAGCATCTGACTATTTCAGGGAACTTATACTGTCCCTTGCATAATACAAACAAAAGAAGTTGTATATTGGGTTACTGTACATAGGGCTTAGGCAGATAACCTAGAAATAACCATTTTGATTTCTTCCAGATAACTAATGAATCATTGTCATCCAGTTGTAGGCTGCCACAATAACAATGCCGAACCCCCGAAATGACATAGATCTATAGCTAATCGTATAGCGTGTCTGCTCTGGTAATGCATTCTCGGACCTTACCTACCACTACCAAAGTGATAACCTGCAAATACATCAATAATGCATGCTATATGAATCCTAATAAAGAAGGCTAAGGAAGTTGCGAGAAAGACATATCTAAGAACGACAGTACCTTTAATGGCCTTTTTCATACAGGACCACACATAGAAGAGAACACTAAGCATTAATTCATTCTGCCAGAGAATCAAATCTTAGAGAAAATACCCCCTGCCCCGCATTCAGTGAGAATATGAAGTCTAATTGACCCAATTCACCCTAAGGTTAATGCAAGAACCTTGTAATTATGCCTTTACGTCTGCCCTAGTATTGACCACTCTGGGGCACGTGAAAAAGTCAGACATAAGCCTTAGTGGTTGAAGGAATCATGCAATCCACAAATCAGTCCTGGTTTTATAGATCTCTGCCTCTCCAAAGGGTCAGAACTTTTCAGGGAAATGGGTGAAAAAAGAAAGGCTTTTGATGGAGGAACTATAAAGCTTGCTTTGAACCGATTCCACCAATACTGCAACCTATATATAACCAGGGAACCTGTCAAATTATTATGAAAAAATGGGGAGAGTTCGAGAAAAAAAATATTATAGGACTACAGGCTTAAAGCTGTGCAGGGGAACATTCTCCCGGCATAGCCTTAGAGATACTACATGCCGACAAGCATGTCGGCATACTTGACCTTTTCTTGTCACATCGGCCTATAGGCTCATCCAAAGCACAGTAACAAATGAGGGGAAGGCAAAGGATTGTCTTGTTATGCTATTTTTGGCCATGGCCATTCTCAATTCTAAGATACTACCCTTCGTTAGACCTAGGCCAAACTTTATGTTCTATGGGCTGGCTGCATCTGCCAGCTATCTAGACCTATTTTGTCTGTGGGGGAACCAACTGGTGTAATGCTACTATTCGCAGCATTATAAAGGACTACCAACAATACATACGTAGATCAGCAAACTATGTATTTGGCCTCCACATACTGGAATTCAGAAAAGTAAAATTATTGTTTAATTATTCATTATTATTTACAAAAAATGATAAATTGATTGAAATACAATTGTTACCATCCACTTGTGCTGTATATTTTGTATTGACTTTTTTATTTGGGCTAAACGCATAATCAACAGTGGAGTGTTAAACCAAGGAATAAATATTATAAACACTTGGATAATTCAGCGTTTAGGTGATTGAGAGCCAAAATATCTTAAGTCTAAACACCTAAATCATAGTGTCGAGAATATGCAGTGTGTACCTGTAAACACCTTAAGCTTCTTTTGCTGTGTGCAATTGGTAGCCACTCGCCCATCCATACTGTACAACATTGGTTAATATAACAAGGTAAAGGTGGCAATGTATTTGTAAGAGAATATGCAGTGACGACTTTGCAGGCTGTCCCCCTGCGCATATTTTTTTTAATGTAATATCTATTCTGGAGCAATAGGTCGGGTTCATGAAGATCCCATATAACTTTTCAAGAAGGCAAGCCCATGGCCGTACATACCCAATCTACCAAAATGATCAACTTCTTTTCTGTAAAATACACTGTGACTCAGATTCAAGCAGGCAACAGCTAAGACATTCCTAGAAACTTCGTAAAAACGAGTACATATATGAATCACATATTACCGCTGGATCAATCAACATCATGAGTCTTAAAGCAGGATCCCACTCAGCTTCGCCTTATGGATCCTGCTTCGAGGCTAACACATGAAGAAACACTTAGTTTTGAGCAATTCATGTGAAACTGTCTATTTCCTTCCTGCAGATGAAAATTGCAGAAACCAGGAAATTCTGTAGGGGACAATATGACTGCTTTTATTGAGTAATCCTTTAGTCTCATATAACCCCTGTGTCTGCGCAGTCTGAACCTATTCCAAGCTCTATAGAGAAGTCAATCAGTTTATCTGGCCTCCCAACAGGGCAACCCCTGAGATTCGATCGGCTGCCTTATTTGTCAGAATGTTGGATTCTATTCCCTCTGTGGCTGACAGAAAATTATTGTGTATGATCGGGAAGTATGGGTGCAGCAAGAGTTGTTATTGTGGAAGATGGTGGTAGAAGATGGACCAGCCAGGGGCCAGGAACCCTGATCACCATTCTGAATTGAGAGCATGCCCATATTTGCCCCTCTTCAGAATCCTCCCAATAATTATCATAACGCCATGATTCCAATAACAGAGCATTAGAAAGCAATTTCGAGAAGGTTTTGAATAGATACAAATTCTGCAAGAGGAATAAATGGGTACAAATGATACCAAGGGAAACTGGGACAAATTTGGACACCCTACCCCCCCCCCCATCCTCCAAAGTTGCTCTTGTCTACTTTTCGAAATCACACATCAGCAGAGAAAATATAGGCTCTTATGTCAAGGTGAATGCATAGGCTCCGTAGACAAAGCACTAAGCCACCGTATTGCACCCCAGCATTGAATAACTGGCGCGATTTCCGTACGTTGACGTCATTGACTCTCCACACATGCGCAATACATGTTTCAAATCTAAGATGGCGACTGTCTCATTAAAACAACATCAGAGGATCTTATTAAATGTGAGTTTTTGTCTAATTAATAGATGAAATATCCACTCAAACACCTTGACATAAATGTAAAGATGAACTCTGTTTAGTCTTTGCCTCCTGTTTCTTCACTCGCGGTCCCTGCCTGCTCCACGGTGCCTGCTCTGCACGCGGCCTAACAGCCTCATGTGGTACGGGCAGGGACCGCTCATGAAGAAACGGTTGGCAAAGACAAAACATCGTTCACCTTTACCATTATGCTTGTGACAGAATAATGACAATCCAAATTGAGTGTGATACCTACGCTACATAAAGTAGTCTATAAGCTTCATAATTGCATATATCAGAACCATAATTCTTTCTCAAGAACGACTCTGATCTGGCTCTCGTGTCAAACTATAGCCGACTCCTATGTATAGGGGAGTTAAAAAGGATATCACACATGTGGACATCTAGATATGAAGTTACGTTCATATGCTCAAATCGTAACGGTGGCAGAATTCAAAATCTCATCTATTTAAAAAATGATATTGCTGAAGGCTTACAATAATTTATCGCTAAGTTCTACTAATTTAGTATAACATGGATTTTCTGGATTGAAGAAATTCTTACAACAGTGCGTCAGTCATCCTCATCTCTCTTGTCACTTCCTGGTACCCCACTCATGCAATACCTTCTCTGAAAAGTCACCCGTCCTTGCTGTATTTATCTATTGGTTAGCATGATGCATCAGAATTGTAAAGTTCCTTACTTGAGCTGCAGCTGTACCCATGCTTCATGTGAACAACGAAGTGCATGGGGGCAGCAAATCTGATTACCATTCTTCACTTAAATGGTTAAGACATCTATCAGTGTGTGGGCGTTTGTTGTAAACAATCCAAATGGAAGATTTGGCAATACTCATCCCGTAGAGTGCTCTCACTCGAGGACACAGACTTGTGAAAAAAAATAGAAAGATATGATATGATGTGAATGAACTTTTGGCTTATCATGAAATGAAAAAAAAACACCCCTTGATTATATGAATTTTGTTTGCCAATAAAATCTTTCTTATATCTTTAAACTGGAATTCCAGGAAGCATCATCAATCTCCTGTATACTTTATACCTAAATAAATGAACCCATAATGTCTCTGAAACATTCAAATTGATCGATTGCTAAAGTTACCAATATGTATCTACTGCGACTGAACTGTGTGATGAACAAATGACAGGATATTGGAAAAAGCCATCTAGACCATAGCTTGACCAATATCATGAAGACTAGTGAAACACATCTAGTAACTCCCTTTCTAGCCTTTTTTCTTCAGATTAAATATCTTTCTTTGGCCCTCGATTCATCTAAATTGATTCCGAAATACGTAATGGTCTTTCATGGCAGATCGTTTACTTTTTGCCATTAAGAAAAACATTCGAAAATCATAGCAACGTGAAGTAGGCCTATGTTGAAGGACATTCCCCAAACATATTCATTACAATCTCGTACCTGTTTAATGGTTCTACCCATGCTGCTTGCCAAAAGGCCTAAATATAACAGCGACATTTACCCTACACGTGTAGACTGTGTTGCCAGAAGCCTGAGAGGCATGCAATGGCCTCTTTAATTAGACTTTATATACGGAGGTGATCTGTTGGTAGCACTTATCAAGGACACAATTTTTTGTCATATATGGTACATAGCCAAAGATGCCTTAAATAATTAAAGCACATCCTTGTCGGTGGAAATAAGATTATTTGTGACATATACTGGGAGAAGGGGTCTCAGAGCCCCCTGCACTGAGCCCCCTTTTCGCAGATCATGTTACATTTGTTTCCGAAACCACAGCCTCAGCATAACTCTAAGCGTCTACAGGTTGATGTTGTAAGCCTTCCAGTGAGAAGGAATTTATAGCACCCATATGAAAATTCCATGGCTCACAAAGAATGGAATAAAAATGAAATAAAAAAATTAAAGCAACCACAAAAAATAAAATAAAAGTCACAGAAGATAGAATTATTAAGCTTGAGTGGATCAACCCTCGCGATTACCGTTGAAAACAATGTCACTTTCTTTTACCTGTCCTGATCATTCAAATTTTAACGACCGATTGCACTCAACTGGCATTTGTGGAGGCAGAACTCAGCTTGCTATGAATGTGACCAATGGAAGAGTTAAACGGGCAATATATAGCAGAAAGTCACCTTTTTTTATTTCTAATATTGGGATAGCAAAATAATGCAAATTTTGTATTGCACTTTGCTGTGTGGGGTTTAGATCTTTTGGGATAAGGGTTTTAACACCCTTTTCTGGGAACATTTCTTAATTAATCTTACCCTTCTGGAGGACTCTTTTCTCTGAGGAGATAAGCCTGATATCGCTGGTCCGTGTGACCTCACTGCTGCTCCTAAGATATAGCCTACATGCTAATTGGCTTCGTCTTTTTGTCTCATTAGAAGAGACTGCTACTTTGGAGTTGATCGATAAAGTTGTTTTAAAAAAGATTGTAGCATGCCATTTCCAGACAGTTTCACAGGAAGAACATTAAACTTGCACCTTGCAGTTATATACTGAGGGCAATTTTGACTAAAAGGAAGTCAACAAAGCCATTCTAGCGAGGTCATTAAATTCAGTGATCCATGAGAAACACATTTAGATGTTTCTTTAGATGTTGCCAGTGTTTTGATAATGTTCATAGGACAAGATAATGGTTCTCCTCTGGTTGCCTGTATGAATTTATTTTAAATCAATATCAGTAGTGCAGGTGCATTATTTCAATCATATATGAATATGTAAAAATACGTGGGACTCATGTCATTTGGGGGAAAAACATAAAATGAAAAGGGAAGGAAACTTCAAATGGTATGTTCAATCAAAGTGAAATAGTTCAATGGAAAGTTGATGAAGTTATTCTCTTATCAGTTTGCTATCCTTGCATTAAAACTAAATTAACGACCCTAAAATGTATGAGCTGAGTTTGAGTTTAACAATTTTTATTTGGAACAAAAAACATCATACAGGTAAGCTTTTCAGGTTGGCCAACACACAAGGTAAATATAACAATAAGAGAAGTATGTCCATATTAGAGAAAACTCACATAGCATCAAAAGGAATACAGGTCAAGATCACCTTATACATAGGCAATCTATCTCAATTCACATATATTAAATTATTAAACATACACAGCAGGAAGGTTGTGCTTTGTCTATCACTCATACTACTTATATGATTCGAAACCATTTTTTTTTCGGCGGGGCTTCATAATACGTATCATTGCATTTGGCATGTTCGATTTACCCTATTTTCATAGTTTGTGCTTTGCCTGGCATAATGCACTCTATCTCAGCAACCATCAGGAATATGGGTCTATTACTGTAAAAAATGGAATCGGCATGGTGGAAAACCTTCAATTTAATATATAACATCTGTTGATGAACAGCTGAGAAATGGTCATTGATTCATTTGTGCATCATGCTTTGCCTGGCATGATGCACTCTGTCTCAGTCGTGATTCCTAAGTATTCTGAGTGGATTCCGAATATTGGCTGGGTCATCTGACCAGTCATATATCATACACAGGAGATTCGTATCTTAACAAACTACACTTAGTCCTTATATGTAATTCATGAGTTGATATATCGCGAGGATCATGCATACTAAGGCATAATCTAAGACAGTGATTTTGCATGGTTTGTAATTTTTTTTACAATGTTGTCAGGGCCAGTCTCTTGTATGAAGCTTGTATGCTCTATAACAGGTAACACCATTTGTTTGTATAGTTTTATACTTAATTCTGGACTAATGAATTTCTTTATCTGGCGCAGTTGGTATAACTTATGCTGGAAACTACATATGACTTTTTCAGATGTTCTTTGAAATTTAATTTACAATCAGTTATGACACCCAGATAGTTAAAGCTGGGTACAACTTTTAATCCTTTGTTGCCTACATTAACACTCTTGAATACTAACTGTTCTCTATTATATAGATGGTTTTTAGCACACCAAAGTAGTTGGGTCTTTTCAGCATTAACAGTCAATTTGTGTATGCAACACCAGTTGTATATACGGGTCAAATCAGCCTGAAGTTGCTATAATACACTTTTACTGTGTAGTCCACTAATATACACTGCCAGGTCATCAGCATAGAGTCAGTACTGACAATTCTTTATAACTTTTGTGATGTTATTAATATATAATATAAAAAGCAAAGGACCCAGCACGGAACCCTGGGTACGCCACAGCGAACACCTATCAAAAATAATTCACTCACCAAATTCCAAATTATCGAAATATGGGATGTCTAATCAAGATGAAATGGAATGTTCAATTCACGTTGGACTGGGAATGTCATAAATGGGTGAAACAATCTCTATTGGAGAAGAGAGAAAAGTGGTCCTGGGTAATTTCACTTTTAGGGGTTTCAACTTTTGCTCCTTATGTCACACTGGTCTAGAAAAATCTACAGGTCTAATTAAATGAATTCGAAGTCACTGGTGTACAGCATACACCTAGATGTAAAAGTGCTTTTTTAAATTAACAAATTCAGATGATTTTAAGTGGTTTTAGCCCTAAACATCCATGAGGATTGACACTTTTCACGATGTCACACTTCCCTTTTTCAAGTATGATCTTGCACAAGTCAATGCACACTCAAGCTGAGAGTCTAGTATCAATTTTGATTATTCACATTAGTATGTCAGATGACACAGATAAAATATATTGGACAAGGCTGAAGGCATTAATTTAGATTTTTGAGGATTGTTATCTATACCTTTAAATTTATGGCAATGTAAGATCCAGCAACTTGCTCATGACTTCCTTAATTTTGGTACAAAATGCTTGTAATTGTACAAAAAAAATCGTTCTCTATGAGGGTATGGGTCATACCAAATATTATCTGTCTATTGCAATCTACTTTGCTTGAAAGTTGAGACCCCTAAAATGAAAATTGCCCTCCTTCACTCGCCAAGAAATCACTAGCATATGTAAAATCTACCCTTAAAGTGACATAGCCCGATTTTTTTGATTTTTTTTTAAAAATCCTATGCGAGTGTCTTCCATACACTGAAATAACACCATATTTAGGTGTGAGTGGACCATCTGTTATTATCTTTAGCTCATACAAGCTTAGAAAGGGGTCCCATGGACCTATCCATAAGCATTTAACTCTGCATTTTCAATGGATGAACTTTTGGCACGCACTCCAGACGTAGGAAGTTGGGCATAAATCTGACAGGTCCTTCAAATAATGGGCTTAATAATGGGAAAGGAGAGCAAATAAATCAGGTACCATAGGATGCATGATCTTTGTGAGCATCCTGGTTCACTTATGAGAAGATTCATTTTTGAAGCCCAAGCATCGTACGATGCCACTTTAAATACCGATGTTGTTCACATCCACCCACGCCAACAGTAACCGCATAGACAATGTCCTCTTTGCATGCTTTTAGTCTTTCCCCTACGTGAGGTAAACTCTATTTCCAGAGACATCATGGCATTGCTACAGAGCCTGTGTAAGATATATTACCCAAGGATTCTTATTCTTGGCACTTCCCCTCAGTATAAACTATTGATTTCTTAATCTTCTGATTGCATTTGTGTAGTAATTACTTGCACTTTTTGAGCTTGGTGGCCTCTGGCTATACTAGTGTTTGGAGATATATAGGGAGGGTAGGGAAGGAGGAAACCAGGAGGAGAGGGCGTTTTAGATCACTTCAGAATGAAATGCTGTCTATTTGAATTCTCAACTTTATATTCCATGATATTCCGATTTTCAATGGCGGTGTCGCGCATATAAAATTCAATGACCTGCTTCTTTAGGATAACCAAAGATATCAACACTATAATACCTATAGCAACCTATATGTTAGATGCATGCAAACACGCTATGAACTGACGTCCATTTTCTTTTTATCTCATTAGAGTAGTTTGGTTGTTATCTCCGTGGAGAAGATTGGTTGTTAGCATTCAAAGTTCCAGCTCACAGGTATTTAGAGGAGAAATATGAAACCTGCAGCTCTTCTGTGATATGTCCCTCAGCTTTTCTGGCTCGGTCCCTCTGAGATGTTTGGGGCCCGCCCTGTCTCCGACATCATCATCATCACCCCTCAGCTTAGAAGTAATAGGGGACTTGAAGAAGGTCAACAAAGCCTCTGTCTATTGTATGTGCCACTACAGGCCCCACTGCAATAAGCCTTTTCCACTTTCTGCTATAGTGATAGTAAAACCTCTTTCACCTCCTCCAAAATTTTCTAAATGCAATTATATATATATATATATATATATATATATATATATATATATATATATATATATATATATATATATATAAGTTAATTATGTTAGCTCTGGGGAATATAATAATAATTAATAAATATTATAATAATATCACAAGTGGAATAAGGAAGGAGACAATGGGTTTGGTGAGAACTGACGTAGTCAATATCAATTCTATACATGCCTTTATTAATAAGACAATAATTTAATACAATACAATAATAATACAGTAATACAATATAACAATATATAATACAATATATACAATATAAAGATTTAAAAGTTAAATTTCCGGCACCACCCAGCGTGGTGTGTGCCGCTCGAAGGATATCCGCCAACTGACGGTTAATTTGGATCCCGAAACTTATATAGGCGCTATTGTTTACCATGACGTCATACATATTAATGCGCACCCTGGAGGAGAAAGTAGTACCAACCGCTGTACATATTAATTATATATATATATACACGGGTGTATATAATCCCATAAGTTAATTATGTTAGCTCTGGGGAATATAATAATAATTAATAAATATTATAATAATATCACAAGTGGAATAAGGAAGGAAACAATGGGTTTGGTGAGAACTGACGTAGTCAATATCAATTCTATACATGCCAAAAAACCGCCAAACACAATGGATACACCATTCCACACTATAACATCACATCTAAGGCTAATAAGTCCTGCTTGGAATCATGTAAATAATTATATACAATATTAGATCTCCAATTTGCTCTCTTTTTAATATAATCGACATTTAAACCAGAATCCTTTAACAAAGTTGCTCCACCATGTCGGAGTGAATGAGTTGAAATTTTTTGGAGAATATCACATTTTATAGCAATAGCCTTCAACCTGGTATTAACATAGTTATAAGTCAAAGGTTTGTTACCTATAGTGAACAATAGTCTATTTTTTGAAACCTTACAAATCTCCAAGTACCTAGCTGGACAAAGACCAGAATTATCATTACGTTTTAAATATACCACGTAAGGCTTCCTACCATATTGGTCAGTTTTAGAAGATTTAACATCAATGCGAATACAATCAACAGACAACGACACATTTTTAGATTTAAGGTTATGAGGGGAGTCCACTACATGGCCCACCCTGAATACACCTCGGTAACACAATAAGATAGCTGACCAGAAGACTACATCTTCATAAACAGACAAATCCAAAGACAAATCCAAATTAGATTTGATATTTAACATATCACTGGGAGTTAATGGATATGTTTTAATAGAAGAACATTTATAATTATGTTCAATACCATCCAGTGTCTTTTTTACAATAAAACTACTACTATAATCAGAATAACCTTTTAATTTCTAATAATACCACACTGCGGACAAATAGTTCCTAACAGATATAGGTTTCATTTTATCTGATAAATATACACTATACAACGAAGCTTGAGAAGGAGAACAAGGTAGGGGGTAGAAGTCAAATTTCTTACAAAATCTTTTGTACCTACTAAACTGCTGTTTGCGAACCTTACGTGTGGACTCAGCCACGCCCCTGTACAAAAACCTTCTCCTTCTCCGCTCCAGTTCCCTCAGATCTGGAAGCATAGCAACACATGTTATACTCAGTTAAAACATTTTTACATTTCTGAGGAACACCCCTGTAATTCAGTCTAGACAAATGGTCAGCTAGAATATTTTCCTCAGATTTAATATATGTTGAGTATATTTCAATGTTATGTATAAAACATAGCCAAAAAATTTCTCTCAACCAGGACATACACAATTTATTCTTGGATCTACCGGTATTTAACATGGCCAAGACCTGCATGTTGTCCGTAATACAATGAACTCTAGTGTTAGAAAACTTTTTCACCCAGCGTTTAAGACCTACCATTACCGGGTAGAGCTCGTACACATTTATATTCCTGTGGTGAATTTTGAGATTATCAAGTTTAGGGGCCTGAACGAAATGACCCACACAGTCTAACATAGGATTAGCGTCGTCCCAAGTACCATACAAATAGTCCTTATCAAACCAGGCCCCAAAGCCCTGTATAGAGGAATCGGAATACATAGGAATACATTCATTATCATTCAAAATGATATTCTTACAATTAAAAATCCTACAAAAATCCCTCCACCACAACAGGTCATTCTGGGTTTCCTCATTAAGTTTAATAACACCCTTATTCCTGGCTTTTGCACAAAGATCGAACAATCTCCTGCTGAAAGTTCTACCACCACGTACCACCTGGGAACAAAAAGACATCAAACCACCAATCTTCTGTAAAGTCTTTTTAGATACAAATTTTTTACCCAAGCATTCGTCTATTGCTAGGCTCATTTTATCTAGTTTCCTCTGTGGCAGCGACAACTCCATACACGTAGAATCAATAGTTATACCCAGAAAAGTACACACCTGGCTTGGCTCAGTCACCTTCTCTTTCGACACAACAAACCCTAAGTATTCCATACACTCGATAAGGATGTTCCTCTTACGTAAACAATCCTCCTCAGTCTGAGCTATGATAATAAAATCGTCCAGATAGTTTACTATTCTATCTACACCATAAAATTTTGCAATAATAGTAAAAAAATCAGAAATTCTACTAAATATATATGGGGCACACTTCAGACCAAATGTCAACTGGTTACTCTCAAAAAACTCATCTCCATTACCAAAATTCCACCTGAACCCTTGATAGCCCACATGTGGACCATAAATATTAATACTTCTATATGCAGATTTCAAATCTACCACACACATAAAGTCATTTTTATCAAGTTGACAAGTAACAGTGTTAATAGAGTTATACGAGAAGCTTTTGGACGTTGTGCTCATAAAATTATTAATAGAAATATCCGCTGGCATGCTACAGTCAGTGATAGGTCTTAATTTACCATTAGACTTCTCCACACCGCCTAAAGAATGGATGCATCTGGGCTTGACATTTGACCTCGTAACCAAGCCCTGGACTAGCTCCTCCTCAATAATACTACACATCTCGTTATAAAATCTATTCTCTAAAACAGACTTATAATTTTTACAATCATATGTTGTATCACACTCTGGGTCAACTATTTTGAACCCCTCAGTAAAACCACACCATAGAAAATCAGATTCAATCTGATTGATATTAATAAAGTCTGACTGCATGCCTAAGAAAACTAGCCAGTCGACATGGGAGTATCTGAGCCTTCCTACCATAAATGAAGTGCCCACACATACATACACCATTTACACAACTATCATAAACCCTGATGCTGGGCCTATTTAAACATTCCACCGTAAAAAGTGGTTCAACCTCACCCTGTACTGGGCAACTATGAGAAATAAATAAATTCTTTGACAGGTCACAAGAATTATAAATATTTACATTATCATTATTAATATTATCACCCGGAATGATATTAACGGGAGGCTTAGGAGGGTCTACCGTACATACTAAATTAAAATCAGGCATCAAATTTTCAGATTTTAAAGTAGGACCCTGCCTAAGAGCGACACACTAATCCTTTTTGTTCTTCTGGCATTTATCCTTGCCATGGCTAGGAGAACCACACACATCACAAATGTGACGGTATTTACAGGGGTCCTCCCTACAGCCTTCAGCTCTATTGTAAGCAAAACAAGTACGGGCTGACTGTTTAGATTTGAAAGATTTGGGCTTTGCCACCTGACCTTTCTGGGCCTGAACGGTCCCATCGTAAGATAAATATCTAAGAATGTCAGAATTATCTACTCTTTCGAATGCTTTCAACCCGTTTTTGTTTGCTCTATCTTTCACAGACTTATCATATTTGGACAATGCCGAAACCGTATAGATTTTTGTACTCGACTTCTCAATTAACATTTCAAGATGACCAAGCAAATGGAAAATATCCTCGCCTTCCTCATACTTGTCCTTAGCAAGACGTACATTTACCAGCATTAACCGTTCAATACAGTCAATTTTTTACTTCTTCTCTAGATAATTTGTCTGATCGAACTCACCCCAATGTATTTTCCGTGTAGAATGGGTCGTGTCAGTAGAGGAACTTCTTGAAGAAGATGAATCCTTATCCGAGTCCGACGACGGTGAATGGACTCGCCGCCATCTTGTTTGCCTGTCGTTATAGCCTCCCCGGTCGCTAGGTGAGCGCTGTCTACGTCTTCCTCGTTGCTTGGTTACAGCGCCTTTGGAATCTTGCGTCAAAACATCACCACGTGAATCCGTCCGACACGCCCCTTCTACCGGATTGCTCTGTTTAGCTGCTATGGTTTCAAGTAGATCTTTGATATCAGCGAGCTGGTCCTCCATTACCGTAGTCCTCTCCTCTAAATTGATGAACGTCTGGTCAGCAGATAAGCCCAAATCAACCCATGAAGCTTTTGGGATAGGTGACATCGGATCAACCAGATTTGGATCAGAACTGCTCGGAGTCCTAGAGTTGGCCTTACTCCTCGTATTCTTTGTAGATTTCTTAGTCCTAGGCTTGGCATTTGCACTACCCATCGACTTCCTACCCATATTGCAGGGTATTTTACCGTAGTATACGAAAAAACAAAGTTTAAAGTTAAAATTTCTGGCACCACCCAGCGTGGTGTGTGCCGCTCGAAGGATATCCGCCAACTGACGGTTAATTTGGATCCCGAAGCTTATATAGGCGCTATTGTTTACCATGACGTCATACATATTAATGCGCGCCCTGGAGGAGAAAGTAGTACCAACCGCTGTACATATTAATTATATATATATACACGGGTGTATATAATCCCATATATATATATATATATATACAACATCCTTTCACTATTTTTAGAGGTAACGTGGTAACGAACTAGCAGGTAAACATCTATACTACAAATACATCAACAAAAACTATTACAGCTCTCGGAGAAAAGTATTATGCAAGGTTCTTTATTGCAATATTAATTGGATTTTCAATGTTGCTCCTTTCTTTATATTAGATATTCAGTGAAGCTCTAACCTACCCTGACTAGTGGAGGTCAAAACTATCGATGCGAGACCTTAATTTGCACCTTTTATCTGACCTTTACTATTAGGATTTTATTAGTTTTACATCGTGATTCACCTTGTGGATTTAAACCCATAGATCATACTCACATTATCTCACTTAAGTTATTAAAGCGTTAAATCCACTATGACGCACGGCTAATGCGTCAGCTATGCGTCTGTTTTGGGGGGCATTTGCATGCATCTCGGCTGTACGTCTGGTCGTGCGTCTTCGAAAAATATTCAGCTTCATGGGTCTGCGTCTGTAGACGCAGACCCATGAAGCTGTGCGTCTACAGCAGACGCATGGGAGACGCAGGCCTGAAACTACTTCCACTGCGCATGTCACCAGAGGTGTACAAGGACCTGCTAGAGATGGTGCGACCGTACATCACATACCATGAAGCATGAGTCGCTTCCACTGGCCGTGAGTGTGCGTCTACAGCAGACGCATGGGAGACGCAGGCCTGAAACTACTTCCACTGCGCATGCGTCTGTCTGTGCGCGTGGTCACGTGACCTCTGTTTGGGTCTTTGTCAGAGAGGAAAGTCTGTGGTGTTTGGAAATCTTTCCTTCTCGAAACATCATGTCACGCAAAAGAAAACAGGTTGAGATGGAGGCACAGGCGCAGTCTATAGAAGAGGAACGTCTGCAGAATCTGAGGAACCTGGCAGCCTATGTCATCATGGATGATGACTTGGATGATGACTACATTTTGCGTAACCACAAGGTGCAGAGGTCACACATGTATTGGATGCACCCATATCTGCGTTCAAGGAAGGAGGAAAGGATGAAAAGATCCCTTGCCAGGCTGGAAGAGGATTTCCTGAGGGTGAGAAATTTTTATGCTGTTTTACCCGTACATTTATAATCATTCCCATGTCACAGGTCAATGTCTACATAAGGCCTAGTCTCATGCCTCTATTATTTTTTATTTTCATGGAATTAAAACATATCAATAAAAATAATTGGCTATGTGCTGAAAAACAATTTGAGAAGCACACTCATGAGATGGAGTGTATATGAACCCCTATGTAAAAAAGAGTCATCTCTTTAAAAACCAGATACCTAAAAAAAAAAGACATTTTCTGGCCTTAATATATTTTTTGCCTTATTTCCAGCTCGGTTGCATTTCTGAGTTCAAGAAGACCACACGCATGTCACCAGAGGTGTACAAGGACCTGCTAGAGATGGTGCGACCGTACATCACATACCAGGACACATCTTTCCGTGATGCAGTCACAGCTGAGGAGAGGTTGAGCTTGACTATCAGGTATCTGACACGAGGTAAGAAGTTTGAGTCTGTACAGACACAAAAGTGTGAAATTTTTCCTTCTCGTTTATATCTTGTTCAAAAACAGAAGAATACATTTTGTTTTATTTATGGCCAAAAAGTTGTGAGTTGCTTAATATAAAAATAATTTAATTAACTTTACACAATATTTCAGTCAATAGTTTTTAATTATGTGTTTTCCTCTCCAGGAGACAGTGTTACGACTCTTCACCAGGGTTACCTGGTAGGTGAGTCAACGGTGCTACCCATGGTGAGAGACACTTGCAAAGCCATCTTCAGAGCCTTGCATGAAACATACTTGAAGGTATGTGTCTTTAGACTAACTTTATGATCCCCCCCCAAAAAAAAAACAATTAAAGGAACCACTTTAACACTGTCTGTGACATGATAATAGACCTTTCATTCCATATAGAAATCTTCTATCAAAAATAATTCCTGAAGTATGAGTGTGTGAGTAAAAGAATTACTCTTCTGCAGAAGCACAAGTCAAAGCCTGCTTCTATCTGACTGTAATTTTGTTTTTTATGTTTCAGCCGCCTACCACGAGGGATGACTGGTTAGCCATAGCCAAAGGGTACCACGACAAGTGGAACATGCCACATGTACTGGGTTCTTTGGATGGGAAGCATATCCGCATAAAGAAGCCAAAGAAGTCTGGTTCGAACTATTACAATTACAAAGGATATTACAGCATAATTCTGTTTGCCTTAGTAGATGCAGACTATAAGTTCACATATGTGGATGTCAGAGCAGAAGGTAAAGCATCAGATAGCACTATTTGGAAGTACTCCTCTTTTGCTCAGGATATTGATGCTCCAGGTAACCCCCTTAATGTGCCAGAACCCTCAACTTTTCCAGGCTTCAACGGGGACTTGCCCTATCATTTTCTTGCTGATGACGCATTCGAGATGAGTGAGAGACTTATGAAGCTATATCCCTCCACCAAACTCACCCCCCAGCAGAGGATATTCAACTACCGCCTGAGCAGGTCTAGACGGTGTGTGGAGAACGCCTTTGGGATCCTGGCCACTCGTTTCAGGATTTTCCGCCGAGAAATAGAAATGGCTCCAGAAAATGTGGACATTATAGTACTGGCATGTGTGGCTTTGCATAATTACCTTAGAACAGTGGCCCCAGGAGCATACCTTCCGAAGGAAGCTTGCGACTGGGAGGGGAAAGACTACAAACAGCACAAAGGTCTGTGGCGTGCAGAGAAGGTCCTCCCAGGCGGAAAGCCTACTACTGTACGCAACCGATCAGACAGGGTCAAGATAATGAGGAACAATCTCGCGGGATGGTGTCTGACCAAGGAGGGAGAACCTCCAAAACAGTGGGACGTTGTTATGCAACATGACTTCTACTTTGAGCGCTAAGTGTGAACCCCGGAGTCTATGAACTTTAGTGTGTGGCCAGTAATGACAATGTCAGAGACATTTCCTTTTCAGCTAAGTAAGTCATGTACATTGTGGTTCATGATATAAACTTATGTATGTATATCAGTCAGATAGAAATAAAGAAATACTATGATTAACAACAAAAACATGAACCTTTATTAAAGAAATTAACAAAAGTTCTTGAACTGGAATATACTTTCGCTTAAGACACTTTTCTGATACGTGTGTAGGCTTCTCCCTTCTTTGAGGCAGGATATATCGAACTGTAGCCCTGGTAAGTGAACAAACATGAACCCAATATATATATATATATATATATATATATATATATATATATATATATATATATAAATATATTTATCTGTCTTTGTGTAAGCATAGAATAAATTATTTATCTTGTTCTTCAGAACCCGTATGTGTTTAAATCAGTCATGAGATCTTGATCCTTGAGGGAAAGTCTTAAGAAAGGCACCTGTGTTCGGGAAGCCCTATATGTCATACGTGTACACTTTTAGTTTGTAGACGCTGATTGTACTGTCATTTAATATATAGACGCTCAACTTTATAAGTTAACTCCTAGAGCATTGCGAGAACAAAAAATAAAATATCATAAGTTAGAATCATGCATCATTCATCTAAAACAAAATGTTCTTGAGCACGAACTGTAAAAACTTGGATAAATACTTGTCATAGTATCATAGTAACATAAGACATGAACATGTAATTTTCCATATTAAGCACCACGCAAGGCTTTCTTGCACAATTATATAAATAAAAAGTTCTTTTCCTTTTTCATACAAAATGTTCAAACAAATTTCTCTTGTTGTGTGTTATTTGAGAACTTCCGTCTTTATATATAATCATCGTGGATGACAAACATGAATCAAAGCATGTTAGTGACATGACGCATGAACTTCCTTTTCAGTTTCGGTGACATCTGCTCTACCTGTCTGACCAAAGAGTCGGCCCACAGTTGGGCATCTGATGAAACAGGGTCTGAGGTAAGAGGCTGACTTATGACTTTGGGTTTAGACAAGACTTCGACCATTTTTTCTAGGTTTTCGGATTTTTTTTCCATCATCCTCAACACCGGGTCGTTCTTGGCCTTCTCGGCTTTTTTTTTGTCCAGCTCAGCCTCACGGACCCGACGATGTTCAGGTCCTTGCTTTGTGTACCAATTTGCAGACGGGTTTTCCACACCATAGTCAGTAGACCTGTCCTCCATGGAAGACTCACCCCCATGCATGGAGGTGTCCTTTCCTGTGTATGGTTGGTAGAGAGAAGCTCTCTGGGATGAGCCATCCTCAGAATAATGCAGGCCAGATTTCACTTCTGCTTTGCTGAACAACCTATTGTACCTATCCAAGGCTGTTTCCTGGCCCTTACCTTTGTGTGAGGTCTGATGCAGCCCTTTGCCTGCACCTTTCACAGTGTCTTTTGAGGTAGAAGCTAAAGGTGCTGTATCCTTGCAGCTGGATGATAGTCCCGACTTAGTAGGCTGACTCTGTTTCTTCTGTGGATTGTGTGGACTCAGACGCTTAGATCGGTGTGCTGCTGCCTGCGTGCCAATGTGTTGGTTTCTGCTGTAATGTTTTTTACTAGGCTGGAACACAGGACTACCCTCATCGTCTTCCTCTTCCTTACCCTCACCCTCACCATCTCCTTCACCTTCTTCCTCATCTTTATCCAACTCATCTAAAAGTTATAAACTAAAGCACACTCTTACCTCTAAGTCTATAGGCTGGGAAGCTGTTCCCTTTGACTTCGGGGTAGATGTGAAGGTGGCCTTCCCGGGGCTGTGTCCAGAGTAGGTGTTGTAGGTTTCGTTCTGGTTCAAGTAAGTTCTTAAGAACCCGACCAACCTGCATATCTCCTTCTGTCGAGGGGTTCTACCTACAGCAGCTGAACCACTTTTACCAGTTTTCAGTATCTTGGAATACATGTTTCGGAGACTCCTCATCCTGATTTCGATTTTCTTTGCTGGAAAAAGGACAAGCAATATCTTGCAGCAAGATGTTTGTATAAAATGAAACAAATTTTTTTTTAATTCAAATACTTTAGTTATGAAACTGTTAACCAAATACTTAAGGTCCATTTTTTATTTAATAGCCTATGTTAAGAATTGAGTAAGAAAAAAGTATAGGATTAAAAGAATGATGAAGTAATTACTTACGTGGAACCTTAAGAATAACTGCCATTTTGGCGTAGATCAAATCCTTAACAGATGCCACCCGATAGCCATTAGCCCTCATATCATAGAGAGCTCTCTCCTGTTCCCACAGCCTGCAGAGCATCTCCTCACGGGTAGGGTCTTCTGTCCACCAAGTTTCCATGTCCTTGTCTTCAAATTTCAAGTCAAATTTAGATGGAGTCATTTTCAGCATAGTGGATTGCAGGTTGGCTAGGTCCTCTGCGTCTTGGTCTACCTCATCACCGTCTTCGTCTTCTCCCTCTTGATCCTGGTCTAGAACTGGATGTTTTGTGTAATCACCTTCACCTTTGAAGAGAAAAAAAAAGAAAGCAATTCAATGAAACACACACAGACTTTGCTTAACCTTTTCTTAAAAGCCAACAGAAATAACTAACAGGTAGGTTGGGAAACAACAAATTAATATTTTGCATAATGTCTTTCATGGATAGCTACTGACATCAATATTAGGGTCCAGACTCAAACTTATAACTTACCTTCCATAGTACCTTGAGATTGGTTAAAGACATCTTCCATCTCTTCCTTGGTTGGATTGTCCTCGCTGTCGACTTTTAGCTCGTCCTCCTTGGACTTAGCAGCCCTATTGCGGGAATGTTTGGATTTTGGCATCTTAGGCAGAAGGGACTGCGATTGAGTATCTGACTCACCCTCTCCTGACTCTTCTGGCAGTCTTTCAAACTGCAGGGATTTACTAGATTTATGCCGTTTAGTTTCTTCTCCGTGAACAAGAATGTCTTCTATCTGGGCCTTCAGGTGAGGGGAAATGCACGCCTTACCTCAACCTCTCACAGACTTATCACACTGGGGGGTACCAGGAACATTCTCTTCATTGGTCTCGCTGTCCTCTTGTACAGAGGCAGAAGGTGGAGTCGACTTCTTAGGCCTACCCCTCTTCTTGGGAGGAGGGAGACCCACCCGAGATTTTGGTTTGCCGACCTTCTTAAACCGCGGGGATGTTCTAGTAGGCAGAGGAGCCGCCTTCCTTGCCTTTAAGCGAGTGCTAGAAGAACCAACCTTCTTCTTTCCTGCCTTCTTTGTGTCTTGGAGAGGCGGGGAGTCTGTAATTTCATCTATTTCTTCCTCTTTGGAGGCACGTTTCGTCCGACGGGAAGCCATTTTGGTTTTCTGTTTGTACGGACAGACTAGGTCACATGATACGTTCAGTACAGTGGCGCCGACATGCGTGAAGGAGAGGAACTACAAGTTGTGTTTGTCTAACACTAGATGGAGCGGCCTTCGGCAGACGCACAGGCAGACGCATGGAAATATCTAATTGCTTTTGATATTTAAAAACAGAGGTATATGTCTGTTTGCGTCTGACTCTCATAAGTGAGTTGACGCACGCATGACAAAAATCTGCTTCCACTAATGCGTCTGCCTTGCGTCTGTAGACGCATGGAGGACGCATGGGAGACGCATGGAGAGTGGATCCAGACTCAACCCATTGCGTCTGTCCTTTTTTCCCATAGTCTGACGCATGAGACTGCCTCCACTGCCTCTGTGTCGAGCTCATGCGTCCATTTTCAGACACACGCATGACCTATGCGTCGTAGTGGATTTACCGCTTAACGCTCTTCTCCAAGCGGAACATCGATTTAGATTCATTCTGATTGCTACAAGTTGCATCCATATATAGTGGCAAAATGTTGTAGGACTAGTAGTAGAGTGCTGCATGGCGACCTTTTCCAATATCTTGTGCCCACTGTTCTGGGTAGTTATCTGTGACGATCCATCCTTGTTCACCCTCCATTATTACTACCTCTATGATGATGATGTGATGATTGGGGGTCACCACCTGTAGATGGCGCACTAACCTCACAGGACAGGAAGTGTGTGCACCTCGCCGAATGGTACAATATAGTACGGATAATGCTAGACTACTCAATCTTCCGTACCTAACTGTACCGGACGGAGGGGTGCTGAGTGGCAGGGCCAAACTACAGGTATTCTAGCAAAATGGGCTTCCTAACCTCTGCTGACAACGTGTCCATCTTCTTGCTTTTGGTTTCCACTTGGTGTTTTAGTGGTCTATTGCTGGTCCCTTGGTGTTGGTCTATTACTGGCCCTAGTTTTTAGCTCTTTTAAATCCACGTCCTTGTTATAACGTGATGACACTGCTGAAGGTAAAGGCACGCACATACATCCATTTGATTAAAGCCATAATATGGATAATTTAGATTTCCCCTGGAACATTGAATGATTTCTGCTTTTTTAATTCTAGAGTTTACATAATAAAAGATATCAGCTAGCATTTTAATATGAGCGCCTCTGTGATTTACAATATCAATTTGTCCATCTACTAACACAGACCCTTATTTTAAGTTTTGAGTCTTAAGCCTTCTACTAATCTAGCATTCCTCCATCTGTCTTCTGCCTTTCTTCAACAGGTCGCTGTCTAGTAGTCTAGTTCCAACCAATGGATGATTACAAATCCTAGGAGGTTGTTGAAATGTCTGCCACAAATTTCCAATATTGAAATAATCCACTAGATCTATACAATGTTGCCCACTAGATGATTGACTACTTTTTATCATTATATAAACGTATTCAAAATAATATATTATATTGTCCATGCGATCGATCCAACTTCCATGAGTTATATTGGCTGCAGTGGCACGTTGTCAAATTAGACAGACAGAAAATAGAAACCAAATCCACTTCTAGCTATCAGTAAAATAATTTCCCTGCAGTAATATCCCCTCCATAGATAAACAAGTGATTTAGACAGGCCGAAGTGGAGAGCAATAACTCTTTGTGTGGGATTTCACGAGCCTGTCCAATAAGTTCCTTTGTTGTTCAATGACATCCATCTGGCAAATATATATGGAGTATGAAATGCAGTCCTTAGGCCGTCCTATGCGATGAAGTCTACCACCTACTGAAGTGAAGGAATTCTTGAAACCATATTTCATACTCTATTACCCTGATTCTGAGCTTGACTATGTAAAATGTCCCAGTAATGAAACAACACTTAGTACATGTCCTTAAGTCACACCCGTGACCTCAAACTGAACCTGAACCCACCATTTACATGGTGATAGGGGCATCGGTTATGTCTAGACCCTAATTACATCAATATGAATGTACTAAGATAGGCACTATATTATTTCATACTATTATAACACATCCATTACCCACGCCCCTCTGCTTGGACTTGGTCAATATATAAGTCAATCATAATGTCTGAATAAGGTATGGTACTGCATTATTCCCTGTCACTGTGGCTGCAAAGCCCCTCTAGGAAGCTAGCTCAGATGACAAGGCGGCAGATTTGCAAGGTATATATGACTCGTTGGTTTAAATCTACGTCTCAGATGGACTGTTTGCGCAGCTACATTGTCCTCCTAGTTTATTTGGACATATCGGGGCATGAGAAGCAGTTTTGAAGTGGGGGAGGGGTTTGGGTCTTGACGTCATAGAGCGATTATCAGAAAATGAAAATCGATTTAAGGCCGGGTGAGCTGACCTCATAGATTCAATGAACATTAATTCCCATAAAAATAGCGTAATTGTAAACTATAGGTTATAGAGCAATCAGCGCAGCACAACCTACCATATGTTTATATAATGGGCAGAATAATGGTTGTTTTAGTAGTTGCTACTATCATAGTTTAGTATGACATATTCAACCATTTAAGCTAACCTCCCCTCCCCCAGCTCTATGCCTCAATGTTCTAGTAAATAACGGTCTCCATCCTTAGTGGTGACAAGTTGGCTTCTACCATTAAGATTGATTTTTGCAGAGGAGAAATTAGGAGAGACTTGCCTTTCCAATTCTAAAATTAAATTACACTTAAATCAAACGACAATATTTTCAAGCGAGGATTGATTGCAGGCGACAAAATCTTTTCAACAATTCAAAAATATCAAATTGAATTGGTTTGTGTCAGGAAAGTTTTAACAAGTTTTATTTCTTAAACAGGTGTAAAGAGAATGCAGATGGACTCCATCTGCATTCTCTTTGTATTCATTGTCAGAGAGAAAATGATGATGATGGCAAAAGTGAGCGAGAACCGAGGATTGATATTCCTTGTTACACAACACTGATTTTCTTCTTACCTGAGTGATGATAAGCTGTGTTCACTGGAAAATCGACGCCTCTTTAAGTTTTGCAATAAATAAATATTCATTTAATTCACGTGATATCTAGGATCCACCAATCTGGATTTTTCTTTTAAAGAGTGATATTTTGATACACGGATAGTAATTAAACATCGCTTAAAAAGAATGAATGCAACTCCCGAACAACCGTTCGAAACAAGTTTTTATTTCCCTGAATTAGTCCCTGGGAAATTGCACTGCAACCACCAGTAAATATCCAAGTGAAAATGCTGGAAGGATGCCAACTAAATATCTCTCCCCATGAGAAATACAATTGCCCAAATCTATATAGGTATTACTCCGTACTAGTTTCATGGGCTTAGTAAATAAACCAAACAACAATAGGTTAGATTTTATCTATCTTCATACAGAAATGTTGATGTACAATGCAATAAGATGCCTGCTTATGTTATTTTTTGCCTAGCCAGTAGACGCAAACGTCCATTCAATGCTAAATATCATTCGTCCTCATCCAATACTATTAGTATACACTAAAATACGATCTCTACAAATGGTTATTTCCTATAAAAAATGTATGCCCAGTAGACGCAAATCTTTGCTCAATGCTGAATCAACATTGACAAGTGGTTGATAAACTGTTGATTAAATAGTTGTCAAGATTAATTTAATGTTTTGTGCCTGTAGGACAAAGCGGACTGAGGAAGATTCTTTTGTGAGTGAGTGAGTGATTGAGTGGGTGAGTAAAAGATGTTTAACGCCATTTTGACAGCCAAGGTCATATTCGTGGCAGGAACTATATTACATTTCACAGAGGAATGTGTCAGTGCCCACGTATATGTACACCACACACACCTTGAGGGGATGGGAAAGAGGAGAAATAGACCATTTTAGTTGGGCTAGGGAAGCCTGAGGTTCTTTTGTAAACTGAGTTGAACAATGCTTGGAGTGTGTCACTAATCCCTCTGGAATTTCCCATGATCCTTCAGAGATTATGCTTGCCGCCCTCTCTGGCGAGCAGTGGCATAATCAGGCCAGTTTCATCACAAGCCATGAACAGAACAAATACAAATCCCTTGTTTTTATGCGTATTTTGCCACAAATTGCTTTTGCCAAATGGCCGATCAGTTTTTAACCCATCCCATGCGATTCTTTTTCTTCTCCAAATTGCCCACTTTCCACCAGTTAACCCAAGAACACTCCTAATACGCAGCTTTTAAATGCACCATTCAGGTAGAAGTGACTAAGAACCAAGGTGCGCTCTCAGCATTGTTTTGTAGAATTATTCAGGTTAATTAAGTGCCTACTTAATGGTAACAATTAGCCCCCTCCATCACCTCACAAAGAAACTACAGAGGGTCAAAAACCGTCCTTCAGTCCACACATAGATCTCACTCTAACAGGGTTAATTAGATAGCTTTGTTTTAATACTACCAAGGAACTTGTCAAAACGA
Organism: Acholoe squamosa; assembly: GCA_949317995.1. Classification (NCBI taxonomy): domain Eukaryota; kingdom Metazoa; phylum Annelida; class Polychaeta; order Phyllodocida; family Polynoidae; genus Acholoe; species Acholoe squamosa. The sequence continues at coordinate 24,112,881 of OX439048.1, forward strand.
TCATGTATATGTGCAAAGTCAAATTAAATTGGTCTATACACTGATTTTATAATCGATTGTGGGTGCCTCGGTTGATGATTAAAGGTGTCAGGACCAAAGATCTTGCCATAGAAATTCTACTAAATCGACAACCTGCATTACCCTTGTTTTATATTCCTTAATTGTAGTCATGATGCACCGATGCAGTGCTGGCAAGGCTACTATCCAACACTGCATTACTGCATCATCTAGAGTGTATCAACGCTGTAGATGCATGCATGCAACGCATGGTAACTTGTCAGAGCTGCATTCATGTACCGTGACAATGAATAGGCTTGATACATCGACAAAATACGCGCTTAAAGGTTAAATGGCTTGGTTTTTGAATTTAAATGAAGTACAGACACTCATACCTCAAATCAAGAGAGAAAGGAAAACCTCACGCTACCTCGTACATACACCACGATCGTCAATAGTTTCTGTCAAGGTAACCCCGATATGTCACGCCCCATCCCACAGCATTCTGCCAGATACCCCCACCCCCTCCCCACCACTAAATATTGCACAGGACCAATGCAGGAGTTTAAGTTCCGTGGTGCCTGATTCAATCCCCCATGTACGTATACTACTTATACAGTGTGTGTATAAACAGATCCACATGACACTTCTCATTAGGCATACTGTGACACGCCCAGCACCATGCCAGACCAGTCACCCAATCCCGTTGTACTCTCTGGCTGCAGGTGGTATACCCCATGTTTCACATACCGTTATTCAATAAAACTTAATGATGAGGCACTCTTTTGTATAATGAGCCATATTCACCATCTTTATACTACTTGTAAACACGCTTGAATGTAGGAGTATAATAATGTACATAAATACTCCTTCTCTCTGTTTATAATGTGTGTTCTTTTGCGGCTAGCGATATAGATTGTGGCTCACACAATCTGCTGTAGTATATTGTGTAGATAATCACGAATCCATTTATATTTCATTGACTATCCTACATAGATTTTCGGGCTTCCCTAACCCACTTAGGGCGTCCCTAGCCCACTTAAAAGGGTCTATATCTCCTCTTTCCTATCCCCTCAGGATGTGTGTGGAGCACATATGTGCGGGCACTGGCACATTCTTCTGTGAAATAGTAATGTAGTTCTCGCCATGAATATGACCTTAGCTGTTGAAATGGCGTTAAACATCTATTACTCACTAACTCTACATAGATTTTGCCACAGCACGTCAGTAGATATATAGGTGCCTGTGGAGATGATTAGATCTATGGTATGAAAAGGGAAGCCTGTTCTTTCTCAGAAGCCTTCTATTTCAAACCAAAAGCTTTACCTTCTAGGAAATTTGATTGTCTACCATAGTAAGGTTCCTCTCTCTGCTATCCTAACTGTCATTCCATGTATGTTTTGTTATAGGGTTCTGCCCTTTTGTGGCAGCACAAACTGGATTTCTCTCCAGCAAAAGGACCCCGTTTATGCAACGGCCACTGGTTGAATAGGCATGAAAAGCAAGGGTCCCTTGGGTCCACAAAAAGGGGAGAATGATTCTTTCAAAGGATTACAAGGGATAAGGAGGTTATTGTTGGTCCCCAACCAATCCACCATGGACCATAGCTCGAAACCTATTCCCCTACCAATAGTATGTCTATACAATGGTGAGGTAAAAAAATATCGGTTGCGGCAATTTATGTATAGGATTAGGATTTGCACTTGTGCTTCACCTTACACAGAGAAAATATTGATACTCACCGTGAGCCTGATGTTAGCCTCAAGCAAATGTCGCCAAAATGAGTATATTTTGATACTCAGGGTGAGCCTAGGGTGTAGGCATACTCCAGCAATACCTGACACTACTCTAGATTGTTTATGGCCTAACTGTACCCTCTCTACTGCCCTACTCTCACAGTGCAGGAGTCTCTTAAGAGACAGGCTCAGGGTAAACTTGAGTAACATAATAGAAGAGAATAGGACATTGCCTGAGTATCTCTATGAAGAGGGTCAGACAATGCTGGATCCTACCTGAACAGGCTCCAATATTGCAGGAGTCTTTCTTACCAATGGTGTAATGCACTGTCAGAGTATCCCAATACATAGGATCACACTTTGCTGGATTCTACCTTCAGAGTGAGTCCAGCAACACCACCCAGTGGGCACAACCTCACTTAATGAGTTATTAATCAGCACTGCATTGTAGGGCTTACAGACAGTCTAAATTGTAATGGTTATGTAGCCCTGCATTTGTAGCCCTTATTGAACTACTAAGCTGTAGGGTGTATTAAGCCCAACACATAAGTGGTTTGTTAAACACTATAAAGAAATATAGAAATTAAGGTCACCGTATGACAAAAGCCCATTATTTCATACACACAAGGATTTCAGATGGTCGAACATTCAACTTCCTAAGGCAGTCTAATTAATCGATGAATAGTTTGTGCATTCCTGGTTTCAGTGTCCTTATTGCTCTTTGGTGGGATTTGAACCTGGTAACTCCTTATTCTGACTCCTTTGTGCTCCTATCTGTGCTAGCGGGGCAGGTGTTGAAAGTAGCACTATCAATATGATATTTCAACCATAGACCTACTACAGTGAGATGTCATTGGTCATATGAGGCCCAGTAGAATAATAGGAAACACAGACTGGAGTGGCCATAGTAAGGAAAAATGCCCATAGTAAGGACAAATATCCACACTGTCCTCAGTAAGTATGGCACAGTCCTACTTATATATGCCTATTGCAACCTGGCTCACCAGTTGTAAAGGTGGCACAGCGGTAGGATTCTCGCTTTGTATGTGAGGGGTCTCAGGTTCAAGTCTCGGTGGTGCTGAGAAACATTTTTCATTTTTTCAGTTTAATAGGAAACATCTCATCTATTGCAGTGTATTTTTCTAAGACCTAACTTTGTAACTAATTGAAATAGATGCTTGCTTGAAAACTGACAGAACCTTCAAAATCTGCCAAGAAAGAAAATAGCAAGAAAATAAATTGTTTGCATAACAAAAAATTTTGGGTTGAAAACTTGCAGCTTTTGAAGAGCATCCCTGGGCTGGAATCGAACTCAGGACCTTCTCATATGAAGGTAAACATGTTACCACTACACCATCTTGACTGTGCTGAAAGATCTTTACTTGAAATCTCATATATGAGCTGCTCCCTCTGTGTGTTGAAAGCTGGTATTCTACTTTTTTCCAAGCCCCAAAACATTAGAAATATGCCTGGGACCATATATATGTCACTTTTACATTTACAGCAAAGATATGATCATACTCTAAATGTTTTAGTGATTAATTCTTATTATATTCCTATATAGATCTAGATAAGATTATATTATTCTTAGATATCACGGTTACAAGGACTAGAGGATGATAGAAAGGATATTGAGTATGTGCAAGAATGGGTGAGGGGGGGGGGCTTAATAGGGAACAATTTTCTCAGAAGCCCATTATGAATGCATATTCATGCTCACATTCTAGCAATAAGATTGACTTACCGAGATTGACTTTACAAAAATTCTCAATGGGGCTTGAACTTACCACCTTCAGATACAGAGTTCAGTGCCATATCAACTGAGCTAATGAGGCACATGGTGTGGTTGGTGCTAGGATATGATATAATCTCAGACATCAGTGTAGGGGCTAGACCCCTGCTTTGCTGGAGTATTCAGTTAGATTCAGACTGAGTATGGCACCATGTCTGAGCCTTGTGCCATACTCATGCTCATCCTTTTTCCCAATGTGTGGCATTGAAGCAGGCTCAGCATGAGTATGGCATGTCAGGGGAGAGCCTCTAGCAGAGGCTCTCATGATACTCAGGCTGCGCCAGAGACTAGGTGAAACTCAGGCCGATGCTCTTTTTTCCGTCAGTGTAGATATCAATGCAAGTAGTTTAACTTAGGATTAACAAAACAAAGCTGGCCATTAAAGGCAGTTGTCAAAACCAACAAAGCCAGACAGACCCTCCAGGTAGAATGTCGCCCAGCTTGATGTCACTGTTAGCTTCTTTCCATCTCTCAATATTAAAATTAAAATCCCAGACTAAAAATAATATATGATGATACTTATAAGAAAGCCCATCTCCAAATCTAACAGTACTGGGAGAAGCTTAAAGTAAAAATATGTGTTTTCGATCACGAGGACTGTGCAGTGAGGAGATGAACGCTGTGACATATGTGTGGTACCATGTGCTAGTTGACTATAGCTCTGGAGGGTGATTCATAAAACCTCACGATACAATCTAGGGAGGTCTAACAAACCTGATAACTGATAATTCTATATAATTTCTAATGCAGTGGCAGATCCACTCTGGAAAAAGAAGGCGGCACAAAAGGAGAGGGAGCACCCCCTATTTCTAAGCAGATTTTGGGGTCCAAAATATCTAATTAAATTCTTAAGTACTGGGAGAAAGAGGGGAGCGTGTGCCCCGCCCCCCTAAATCCGCCACTGTCTAGTGTCAATTAGGCAATCAAACGACTGGACATAAATATAATTTCAAAATATGGCCATCTTCGTGTTATAAAACGTGTGCTTCTAAATGCATCATTTGGTCATCAGACAAAACAACTTTTCTTATTTTCGTCGGGAACCAAAGTAGCTGAAAACAGTTCAAACTTAGTTGATGGCTGTTTTTAACTCCCTTCTTAAGTGCTCTATACTTTGACCACAATAAGAATCGTCCGTTTTTATGAATCTCCCTCCAGACAATGATTGTGTCAAGTCCTGCAAATTAAGGAGGCAACTGCCACGTCATATGATACTGAATCCATGGAATTGACACAATGTCATGTTTTGGTGCATGGAAGATTGAAAAATGTCATGGCAAAAGAGCTTGTAACATATGCTACTTTGTTTTGGTCTAGGCACCTCACCCTTGGCATTTACCAACAAAAGGCAATTCGATTTGCCATTCACATCTTTAGTTTAACAGAGATATCCACCCGCCATATAATCTAGCTCCCTAACTATATGCAAACGGTGCTTACATCGTCATATCATGTTCCAAAGGACTCTCCTACTCCCTACTTCTCTGATTGATAATTTTCATTACAGCAGTATGATAGATGCATTTAGGGTGATTGGGGTACCTCGTCTTAATGAGGGCCCATCTCTGTTGCAAATGATGAAGATGTCACCACTGCCAGGCCTACATATAATAGATTACAGATGTGATACTGATGAAAAATCATTAGTCAACGGTAGGCTACTGCATTGGTGTGCCATACCAAGCACCTGGGAATAATTACTCACTGGCACTACTTAAAGGCCGCTGATGCATTAATGCATCATGCCCATTGGTCGTCATGATGCACCAACGAAGTACTGGTGAGACATCTCCCCAGTACTTCATTGGAAGATTGTGCAGACCCTCCGGGAGCATATGTATTGATCCCGGAGGGTCAGCTAGATGCACCAATGAAGTGGTACATCGTGACGACCAATGAGCATGATGCATTAATGCATCAGCAGCCCTTAAAAGTTAAAATGTTGAAAATTGATAATCTGTGTCTAATGCCTGAACCCAATATCAATTTAGATACTACTTACTGATGTGAAAGAGTTTGTCTTTGGTAAAGGTGTTTGCATTTTATTCCAACACTGAGTTCTACATAATAATTATCAGAGTAGTATGAAATAGTGTATCAGCATAGGGTTAAGTGACCATGAGTCGTCCACCTGGACCCCTGGGTAACCTCCAACTTTTTCTAGGACCTGTGCTATAGTAGGCTAACCTGTAGGGAGCATAACAAAATGGGTATGGAAATTATCCTGAAGTGTTAATGTTTCCATCAAATAAGGTTACAACTCTTATACGCATGTCCACCAGGCCCTATTAGCCTTTGTTAGGGAAGTGATGTGTAATTTTCTTTATCAGTACCATGAGTCAGCCACTAGTACTTTGAGTCGGCCACATCATATCATGAATCAACTACTGTGCAGGAGAGATTATATTGTGCACTTGATGCAAGGGAATTGTAGATTTCCAGTTTACGTAGCATTTAATCCATGTTATGAGACAGCACAAGTGCGGTCTCATAACATGGATTAATGCGTTTATCTAATGTATTCATCCATTATGTATTAAATTCTTACCTTATAACCCCAGAATTAATCCATGAGAAGACATTTTCTAAGTGCATGCGATCCGTATGGTTTGCCAAGCTGTTGTGGCCACGTTGTCACTCTGCCCGACATACCTCCACCTTTACACACATTTTTCAGGTATAATCCAAGCATGCCAGCTCTTGTACTTCTAAAGCCAGCAAATATACAATCTCTAGTTGGTGTTCGCCTACATTGTGTATCCATAAATAAATAAGAATCCATTGATTTTCCATAGCGATCCAACGCAAACGGCCTGGTACACGGCCGTTGCGTCTTGTTTACAAAGCGGGGAGGTGCCCGGATGTACCTGACCTACTTTCGGGTCAGCAAGCTGCAATGGCAGGTGCTGAGACGTATCGCTATGGAAAATCATTGGATTCTTATTTATTTCGAAGAAAATGGAGAAATTAAGCATGGCATGTTCATATAGGATATCTAATGATGTTTCCCTCTTAATAACTCCACCTTCCACCATTGGATTCTATGTTAACGAGGTATGTAAACATCAAATCCTTGATGTACATTGCTTTGTATCATCGGTCGGCTTGGTATAGTGGACAGCGAGCTCGCCTCCTGCCACAGCGGCCAGGGATCGATTCCCCGTTGAACCCTAAACTATGGCGTAGTTGACTTTGTATGCTTCGCCAATTTATTAACATGTCCAGATTGAAACCAGCACCTTCTTGAAGACAAACAAAAGGTATCAGAGTAGGGTTATAGGTTGATAACGCCTGGGGGTTATGACCAAAAAGGCATTGTAGAGGCCAGAATCGTGAGATAATGATAATTGGCTGGGTGTGTATGTAATCCATATACAATATTTAGTTGTGGTTAACTCTGTTCCTCGACAACTAGGGCATCATTCTAAGCTTTTCGTCATTAATTAGTTGCATTTCAATATAAGTAGGCCTAGCTTCAAAATCATCAAAAGCCCATCCCTATTTGCATGGATATAATCCCAAACATACTGACATTTACAGCCTGTTGAAGGTGATAAACCAAAAATAACCAGAGATGATAGGATAGCGGGTGCTGCACCTTCCCATCTTTTATCAATGTAAATTACTTAAAATCCTCTAAGGTAGTCATTGATAATCTTAATTTGGCACTATATACATGTAAAGTGGCCAACTCAGGGTACATGGACGACTCAAGGTCGCTAAGGAACGATCTTTGCCATATATAAGACTTTCCCTATAGCCAATGGAATACCTGCAGTAAAACCAATCAAATTGAAACCGACGAAGAGGGACCCTATATCTGAGCACCCTTTTACCTATTAGTCTTATGGAAACAACCATTTCAACTAAATGAAAGAAGAGATTCAAGTGGTGACAGGATCCTTTTATTGACAACGAAGGCATCAGATATGGGTATTGTAACAAGAGACTCTGACAATCCACTTGCTCTAGTTGAAGAGAGATGAGTAGACTGAGAAGCTCCATTGTGTCCTCAGAAATTACCAATGGCCATGAATAAGTGTAGGGTATCCCATGCTTGTCAGCTAGCCAGAAGAGCTCCTAGTAATCCAGGAAGATATGCTGGGTATTGTGATCATGAATTCCTATTTGGCTGTCATGGGAAGTCCATTTCACTGGCAAAGGGGGTTCACCGGCACTGGGAAGGGGACTGAAGACTGTCTGAGCATTGATTGCACTCTCTATCAAGGCTGTAATACTGAGGCAGCAGCTTGGCCATTTTCCGTTCGCACTCGGGAGTTACCTATTCTTAAATGAAAGCGTCTTGCATTTTAAAAATGACTGTCTGTGTACTATTAGTCAGAATAGAATCATAAGTATATGCCTGTGAGCTAGAACCCAGGACAAAATGGCCAGCATGCCATCAAAGCTGGTACAAAGAGGTTAATACTCATGGCCACATCAAGACCTTCACTGAGCTAAGTTAGGACCACCTTAGGTGTCACCATATGGTGCCGCTTATATAATGACATAGAAGATGAAGAAAACAAGGATTCTTCCCACAGGACCGGCGTAACACAGCACATAGAATTTTCATATCAATACAACTATAGAGAAAACAAACACTGTACACATGCTGGATTAGAATAGTAGGGCTGGGGTATACAATCCTGTTAATGATATGCAGATTTCTAGCAAACAATGCAAGTTATTTAGATTTTGCTGGTTCCTGATAAAACACTAGATTTAAACTTCCTCTAAGATCTGCACCTGACATGGGCCCATGACGTTGGTAGACTAGAAAAATGAACGTTATCTACTATCAATTATCTTTAGAAACCGTTAATAGGAAGGGCACTTTACAAATACAGCAAGAAGGGGGGAGGGGTAATGAATAAGTTGGGTTTAGATTGAATGCATATAACCCAGGTAACAAAATGAAGTTATTTTAACGTTAGATTAACGTCATTTCCAAGTAAAAAAAAACGTTCAAAGATGGTGTAGCTTAACTCCATTTCGTGGATTCAAACGAACATTGAATACATGTTGAAAAGGTGTTGATTCAACTCAAGAATTCTCATGGAAATATGCATGAAAAAGACTTTGGAATAACCCTGAACCAACCTCATTTTGATCCCAACCATGCCTGTGTATTAGCATAGGGTATTTCCTTTATTTTCACTTCTTCTGGTACATATCATAGGATTCATTTCCCCTCATCTCCTGCAATGCTACATGAGTCCCATTTTGCAAAGGGACCATGTTCCTCTTGTGTTAGAGTAGCAGTGTATGTTAATTCATAAGGGAAGACTGGCTCGAATTTTATCTCACCTCGTGCCTTCCTTGCGGCCGACACTCAAGGGTGAGAGGTCCCGCGGGTTGTATCCACACCGAAGTGAGATTACCCTTGTGGCGTTGCTTGCCCGGACCCTAGTCTAATGGGGAGAGGGGATGATGGTGACCGCATCTATGGGAAGATAGAAAGCACGCCCCTACACATTTACCGAGGCAATGGTTCTTTAACATCCGTCACTACATAGGCATAGTGAGAGATGGACAGGCCTGTTTTAAGTCATTTGTCTGCTATGACCGCCGAGAGACTTTCCAGCACAGCCTAGCCAGAGCAGGGAGGATCTCAACCGACACCCTACGGCGACGTTTGGAACCACCACTGTGCCCCAGCCGGGCCGGGAACCGAACCCACGACCTTACGGCCTGTGAGCGGACACGCTACCGACTGCGCCACGCCTCCCGGCTCATAAGGGAAGATAGAACAAGAATGGATTATACAAGTTCCGAATGTTTCAATAATGGTGTGTAGCATACCGTGGACCATAATGCATGGAAAGATTTAATTCATTTATGGGTATTCTTTCACCCAGATATATCTAGACATAGGATCTATATAATGAGGTTGGTCCAACAGTTGCATTATCATTATTATGATTTATATTAGACATGTACCTGTATGCAGCATCCCGACCAGTCCTATCATAACATTTCCTGACATCTAGTGAGTCATTTTGGAATCAGAGAATGTTCATTCAATATTTTTTTTAACCAGTTAAATCAACGTCGGTTTGAGTCCACATTTTGAACATTGATCAAAGGTTATCTAAAAAATGGTTTTCCGCTAAATGTTTTTTTTTAAATGTTAAACCAATATCTACAAAAAAAAAACATTTCCTCAGAAACCCCAAATCAATGTTGAAACAACGTTTTTTGACAAATGATAGTCCAACTAACCATCAGTGAACATCAATCAACGTTCCCTCAACGTTTCTTGTTACCTGGGAACTTTCTTTGCGTGACCCCATATGTAATTGATTTACATCAGGCCATTCACAACACACTGTTCATTCAAATAATTTACATGGTAGGGTTAACAATGAATATTTGCATTCTGATTAATTTAACAGAAAAATTCAAAACCTTTTTTTCTTGCTGCATTGATCTATAGAAAAGAGCAAGGACTGTTATAACTCTTTACTCGTTGTTTCTAGAGAATGTGGATTTCTAGCTGACTACATGTTTGCATGTTTAAGCAGTCCAAATAAAAATCATATGAATTTCCCTGGTTGCCCATAAAACACTGGATTTAACACTTCCTCTAAGATCTGGACTGTTCTAAGCTCTCTGTTCTTTGTTTCTAGAGAACACACCCTCTTGGAATGAGAAAACAGCAGGTGCTGTAATATAAAACCTTTAGTAAGAATGAAAGTTGTTAAGGCACACAGGTCCTTGGCGTAATCATTGACAGCCGCTTTGTTTGCTCCATATTTCTTCTTTTCCAAAAAGACTATGTAAAATTGTTTTTAACAAGGCCTTGAATAGGAGAGACAAAGACTCTAAGGGAGCATTCATTATTTATGGCAGGGGGGTGAGAATCTCGTGCGGCAAATACCTGAAAATGAAGCGTCCCCCCATGTGAATATCCCAAAATGAACCACCTCCCCCACAGAAATACCCAAAAATGAATTGCCCCCCCCTATGTGAATACCCTAAAATGCAGTGCCCCCCCTTTGTGAATACCTAAAAAATAAAGCGCCGCGTCCCCCCTCATTACCGCTCACTATAATACACTAAAATTGATTCCCTCAGTAGAAATATCCTAAAACCACTCTTCCCCTTAGCACATGAAATGGCACTTTTCTGTGCTAAGGGATTTTCCTTTGAACAACAATGCTGGCTACCTGAAGGCATATAGCACCTTACTATGTGTGCATCCCTTTATGTTGCTGCAAGCTGGTGTAGTAGAAGGTGTGAAAACTCTCGTAGACACAATCACTACCAATGGTGGTACCACTTACAAACATTGATTGTTGCCCTAATGGATACCATTGTAAGTCCCCCTATATTCTATTTCATTGGACATACTAAAAGAATTCTGCCCCCCCCCACTCAAGGGGTCAAAATGTTTTTGACCCACACCTGAAGAGCCAAAAAGCGTGTGCAAATGCGGCCTTTTAACCTATTCTGATGTAGCAGTTTATCCCATGGGCATGGCCATTGCTGGAGCTTGTTACCAGCAAGTTCTACAGATAAGACCTACCAGATGGGTACCAATTGGCCCCCGGGAGGACTGCAGTGAACAGTTGGGATCATCTCATTGGCTAATAATTAAACCTGCTAAGTATGTATAGTAACGTGTGGGCTTTTTCGCTGAAAACAGGTGAAATTGTTTCGACCCCCTGGTCAAGGGGGTCGAAACAGTAGATATTCTGAATTTGGGATAATGGTATAAGTTGCACCTGATGTCTGATAAGGTTCCGATTGTCTAATAAAGTCTATACACCGCTTTCAATGTAATAAGCGCACATACCCTAATAAGTGCACACACCCTCTTTTAGACTAGGAATTACTGTGAAACCCTGTTCATAAGGTGACCCCAGTCATAAGCCAGGGCTAGAGAAAATATCATGAGCTGATTTCGGGATGAAATTTCAAGAGGTTTAGAAAAGCTCTATAATTTATAGCAATAAAACTTGGTCATAAGCCAGGGGAGACTTTGGGAGAAAATGATTTAGAAGCCGATTTTGCTAGAAAATAAGAAAAAAATCTGGCATATGTCATGGTGTGGGCTTTTTCGCTGAAAAACAGGTGAAATTGTTTTGACCCCCCTTTTGTTTGATGGCTGTATAGGCATCCCAAAATTTCCAGTGAGTTCATGTTACCTAAACTCATCGTTCTTAGACCTCTAAATTTCTATATCTCTGAGTAGCACAATCGTAAGCTTAAGTTGCAGCAAGCAGCCTATTCTTTTGTACAAGTTTCAAACTTAATGTCTCAAAATGTACACTTACCCCATCCGGTATAGGTATTGACTCCAGATGGCTGGTAGTTATACCACGATTACTTGGTTACTCAGTGCTTTTTGGTGTCTATTCCCATCCACATATCTGTCGTTATACCACGATTTGTGAGTTACACAGTGCTTTTTGGGGTCTATTCCCATCCACATATCTGTCGATATTGCACACCTGGTAGGCTGTAACATCAATTTTGGAAGGCGTGCGGTTATCCAGGTAAGGCGTGCGGTTATCCAGAATAACCGCACGCCTCTCCCATGTCACATGTCACATGTTAAAACCCATGATAGACTTGACCAGGGCAGGGCTCGAACCTGCAGCCTAAGATCCCTAGTCCAACCCCCTATGCAGTGCGCCACAGGGACTGACGAGAAATGCTCGGTTCGAACCAAGTCTGGATATGATACAAAGCCGTGAGCGCTGTCGCTGTCCGCTGCCGGGCGAGGAGGTGTATTATACACAAACATAACCGCGAGACGCAGTGAACGGAGAAGGCGCGGTAGTCTAGCGGTTAGCACGTTGCGCTCAGCCGTCAGAGGTACATGGATCGCGCCCCGGTCCTTGTGTGTGTTAGCAAAGGCTAATAACACTCGGCCTACGGCCTTGTGTCATTATCCTTCACTAACACACACTCGTCATGAATTATCCATTAGTTACTTGTTCAATAATGCCTAAGTATGAAGGAGAGGTGTGGTAAGGATAGTCCAGACACTGGGTCCCTCTCTATTGGGATGGCTGGAGAAGATTTCTGCTCCATACCAGCAGCTTGTCTCAGTACCTATTGACTATGTCGCCTCTATCTGTTGTGGGCCTATTTGATAAGGTATCAAATTACCATGAATCTGATGCCAACATATATACCGTATGCTGAGAAACATACTTACCAAGAGTCTAGACTATACACCTATGTTGTGTATCTGTGTAGTTTTAGTGGGCCTCTTAGTAGACGATATTAAATGAGTATCACAGGACCCTGGGTAAGAGTCCAGACAAAACAATGACAATGACAATGATTTTATTTCTTAAAACCTCATAGAGGTACACGAGATGTAAACATATATACAAGTTATTAATCAATATCTAATGCTACTACATGTAATAATGCTTAAAAGGTACATGTACAGGAGATTCAGTGGGATAGCAGTGATGGCTATAGAAGATGATATATATAAATAGTTAAACATAATGTTAATTTGCTGATCCATCAGAGTGGATTCAGCAGCACCATTTTTCATGTTAATACTGAAGTCACTTGTTCTACTATACTAACATAATATTTGATACACAAATAAGTATAAGGCTTCTTTCTTTTTATATCCTGCCCTATACTTAACCTAGGATTGAGTATTTCTTATCAATCTTGAGGAGATATGGTTCTATTTTGAGTTCAGATTTAAACAGCCTATAGCTCCAGCATATGTTTGTTAATGACTCACACTGGCACATTCCATGTTAAGTCTATCTTTTGGGGGTCGTTTTTGAAGGCAGAGCATAATACATTGGGACATACAAAATGAAATATGGTACTTCACTTCATGCACCCAAAGGGAGAGTAATAATAATGATAGGCAGAGATCATTTATCACCATCAGGATTGCCTATGCATCAGCTTTAGTTTGGTACCACAACTGTTTTTGTGCATAATATATTAATCATTTTACAAGCATTTACATGAGAAAAAGTATAATTTCTTTAACCTTTTGGTGCCCAGAATTATTTGAAGATTTTACATTATTTGCCAATTATATCACATAGTTGATAAGCCCATGTGTTATTTTGATATTCTCTTTTGATATTGACTATGTATTACATTTCTTGAATACTCATAACTCAGTAGGACTTACAGTTAAGGACATGGAATATATTGGTCAGGTGTGGTAACCATAGTTACCAAAACATTCCATTTGTTGTCATTTGGTAGTATTTGCTCTGTCTTGTGTAATATAGAGCCTCCCCCCTTATGTAATACTTGCAATTCTGAGGCCTCATTCAAAGCTGATTCTGCATATATGTGTACTACCACTCAGGAGACATAATGTGCTAGTAACAATGCATGGATTATCTCTATGGATAAGAACATTTCTTTTAGAATCTAATGGGAGTTTGGGACATTGCATGTATATGATCTAGCATAATATTGGTCTGATCTTAGCCCAGTAGAGGGTGACCCTCTAATGAATAATATAATATGACAGCTCATTTTCATGTTTTGACTCCCTGTGTTTGATATAATGGAGATAGAACAAAATGGATGGTTGTATTATGTTTGGGAGGTCATGGGCGTTCTGCAGATTGGACCAGTAGAAGTATCTGGATGATGGTTTCCTTCAATATACATTTAAGCCTAAAACCACACTTTAAAGCGTGCTTGGGCACCTAGGGGTTAAGGTATAATTAAATGTTCGGAAATCAACGTTCAGAAATGAAAATCCTATGAAAAAGCTGCAATACAGTTAATCAAATGTCTCACTTCACCCTCTTATATTTCTCTTCAGGTTTATATTATTTATTGAGGGAAAGTTGTATGACAATTATCTTATTCATTAGATACCTGTATGTGCCTTTAATTATCCGTTCGGAAATGAGACCCTAAAAAATCTATGTTTTTTTCACAACTTTGTATAGTCATGAATTACGTACAATGTATGCCTTGTATAAATGTCATATGCCATTAGGTAGTATCCATAATGAATACTTATTCTATGCAAACACAAAATTTAATGACCATTGGTATAAAGATCATACTTTTAAGGCATCTTATAATTAATCGTTTGGAAATGAACTGAAATCTGATGACATTAGAAATAAATTCATAGAAAATTGTATTAGAAAATTGAAATGACAATGATTTCATCAATTTACATATGTGAGCTATTATTATCAAAGATCATTTTACAATTATGCTTCAAAAATGAAAATTTGAGTTGAGGACAGTCACTTTTGACTGTCTGCCCATCATTGAAAATATATAATTTAGGCACGGTATCACACTAAAACATCTAAATGCACATGAAAAAAATCTCTGAGACTTCAACATTCGTTAGAAACCATTTACATCATGATATGTACATTACCTCTCATGATATGAACCAAATGCATCTAAGGACATGGAAAGATAGACTTAAGCTGGAATGAGCCACCAACTTTGTTGTTAGTGGTCTTCGCTGATCAGCCGTTTTCTACCCTTAAACCATTTTGGTTCTGAAACCATAGGTATGATAGGCCTAGGTTATTCAGTTCCCCACATATTTTCCCGAGCCACTTAGAATTGTATGTTCCACTCATATAAAGGTTTTTTATTAGGGAATAAACCCTGTAGATTATTTTAGTTTCACTTCCGTTAACTATTCTTGCCCAGTAATTCAGCATCCGCTGATTTATTGTAATGGCATTCTCCCTAGTTCACCCAGTGTGATGCTATTACTTGTGTATGTACATGTAGGGTATTTTTGCATGCCTGTGGATGAAAGACCTCTATCTGTGGTGTGTTTGAGTATCCCCATACCTCACTACCATAAGTTAGAATAGGAAGTACACAGCTGTCAAATAAGTGGCATTCAATGTCAGTGGGCAGTTGAAGTTTTCTGACCTTACTGGTAATACTGTATCTCACCTTTTTTGCCTGGCTGATCTGTTTCGACAAGGATTTACTGAAGGATCCGTTGTAGTTGAATGTTACACCTAAGTATGTATATTTGTATGCAGTGTAAATTTCATCCTGACCAAAGTGTGTGTCTGCTCGTCCCACATCTGCCCGTCCCGCGTCTGCTCATTTCAGACCTGCATCACTTTCGCTGGACTTGGTCATATATTGTGTCCATGTAAGAGGTTATATCATTAATGGCACTCTTGTCAAATGACTTAATGAATTTGTTTCTCTTCTCATTGTCCCAATGAGTTCGATGTCTCTTTCATGCCCTCAGTTTAGTCAGATTCCTCTTTTGGTATAATTCTTTGGACAATTGGCATTGTCTTGTTTGCATGCAATTTCGAGGGTTACCGGGTAATGGGCATCACTAAGAAATTTGTCAAAAGTGTCTATTTTTATGTTCGTGATATTCTGGAATAAGACCGGAGAGGCAAGTATATAATCAACCACACTAACCCCTTTGCATGTTGGATTACCTATTTTGTGATCCTCTCCAATGCAGCCATTCACAATTAGGAGGCTAGTGTTTTTACAAATGTCAATGAGTTTTTTATCATGAGGCCCAACTGTGCGGTCACTGTTATACCTTGTTGGGTCAATTCACTTAGACTGTAAATCATTTTCACTGTTAAAGAGGTTATCTTGGACCTCTTGCAGACTGAGGCTATCTATTATACGGGAATCAATACTAACAAAATCTTTCTGTATACCGGTTCTGGCATTGAAGTCCCCAATTAGAAGAAGGGGTAAATATAACTCAGCATTCAGGTCAGTAATATCATTTTCTAGCACCTCAAATTCATCGCCAATAAAGTAATCAGATCCTATAGGGGGTATGTATATAGCACCAATTAAGATTTCATACCCGAGTACAAGCCTATCTAGTTTACACCACAATGTATAATCACATCCTGCTCCCTTGAGTAGTGTAATATGTTCAAATATGGCATTTTTAACATAAATGGCAATACCGCCTGAACGTCTGGTAAACTTAGTGCGATGACAGAATAGCGGTTAGTACCCAGGTATTGTTACATTTGGTTCATCGCACTGGTCTAATTTCGTTTCACTCAGACATATTATATCATAGTCTTTTGTGTATTCCTCTAAGACAATAAGCTTGAGTTTGGATACCAGGCCACAAACATCAAGTCCAAGTACCCTGATAGTTTTTGAGGGCTGTGGAGTTTCCGTTTCCACTTCGTATGCTTGTGACCTGCACAGACCTAAAACACAAAACAAGAGGTCAGAGTCTAGTATGACGTAGACTCTGTATGCTTGTGACCTACACAAAACCACGGTTTTACTGCTACTGATAACCTCCTGTAGGTAAGCTTTAGGGACTCACTCCCACCAGGATTTGTGCAGAACTCATAGGAGCAAATAACAGGCGAGCGGCAGCTGACTGATCTCCAAACCACCTACTCTCAGGCTTACTCCAGCGGTCCCTTCAGCCCCTATCCCACATCCCAAGTTTACTCCATGGATGGGAGGAATACAGATACATGTACTATCATTAGACTTCTACTTTCTTCAAATTCTATTAGATCTTGAAGAACATAACATTAGTTTTTTACCCATTCAAATTCTATTAGATCCTGAAAGATACAATTTTGGTTGATAAATATTAAGACTCGATCCCATAAAATCTATCCACCGCTAGGCACACCTCAACCCAGCCTCGGACCCATGTCTATGTCGCTTATAGCCTGATTCCAAAAATTCTCGACCAGATTTGGTTAAAACCCTGTAACTTGCTATTGGGTATCTAGCTGTTTTACTAGAAGAAATGTCTGGGGTCGGGGGGGGGGGTCTATAGAAATTGAGGTCCCCTGGGTGGACTTCTCAAGGTGGACTCTTGATATATGGACTGTTTGAGAGTTCCATGGACATGGGTAGGTGTGCAGAGGTGGGGGACCTCTATGGACTCGAAGAGTCCCCCTGGATGTCGCCATGTCCCTGAAATAAACTAATGTCAAAATGTGGCCAAAATGCTCCAAGAACAGTGTCTAGAATAAAAAATTTGTGAAGTCATATGTCGTTTTTATCAAGTCCCATGTTGGAATGTCACCTAAAAAACAGCCAATATCGCCATGTCACGGAAAACCCTTCCAGGGCCACCAGAGAGCTTGAACGAAGCTAACATGGAGCCAAGAAATGATTGCGTCAGTCAGACGAGATGGTCCGAAACTGCGGAAGTCCAACCAACATGGCATTGAGGAAGGTAAACATCGACCGATCAGATTAACATTTCTGAATTTTCAGTGCAAACCTGAATTAATGAAAGGTCTCAAGCATCTCAAACATAACAGAGCATGGGACAATGTATCAGTTGAAGATGAGCTCAATGAGAAGGAAACCGGAAATTTTATAGACCTACGATCAGTGTTTTTCCTATGTCAAGCAAATCATATTGATGTCAAGCTGAGACAACGGTCAGTTATTATCGAAGGCAAAACTTATGGCCACAGGAACTTAAAGAATCTACCATATCAGATGTCATTGGAAAAGGCTAACGAGGCTGATACTCCTGATGGCTTGATGTATCATTCAAATCATCACAGGCTGTCAAACCTCTACCCTGTTGAAATTAAGGACGATGACAAACTCTTCACAAGTGTAGAGCAGGGGTTCCAGTACTACAAAGCTATCCAATGTGGTAGCCCTGAAAAAGCGACACGCATAATGGAACTTTCTTGTCCCTATGATATCATGGCTGAAACTAAGTCACTCAAACAAACTCCACAATGGGGCAAAGAAGCTAAAAAAAACCATGTTCAGACTGAACTCTATCAAATATGCAATACCTGAGTTCAGGGATTACTTGATTTCAACCCAGGACTGTATCCTATGTGAAGGCAGTTTTCACCCGGTATATGGCGTAGGATATCACCTTGGTCAAGCCAACTTGTGTTGAAAAGACAATCTACGAGGCGAAAACGTACAGGGTAAACTGCTTATATGTGCATAAGACACATTCTGACCAATGCCCAACCCACTGTAGAAGAACAAGAGGCTGCTGCTGCTCCTACCGAGCTTACAGTGAATGAGGAACCACATCCAAACTTCGATCCTCCACCAAGTCCAACCCAGCCAACAGCTTCGCCACATAGAGAGACTAATGTGTGATACATATGAACAAGCCTAAATATCTAATAGGGGGCAAGACGATTTATGATTTATTACATACTTTGATATGATAAAACAATACATTTACTATGTAACAATGCACAAATAATAATAATTTAAAACAAGTCTGTTATTAGATTGGCTGTATACAGCAACCCATATTGATAACTTGGAAATTATATATATTTTCCTTGGAGTGCTCCAACTCTGGTTTAATAGCCAAGCATTACCCTTGGGTGGCTAATAGAGCTGTATGCCCAACATGGGTTTCTTCTTTTTTTCTTTCTTTTTTCTTTTATTATTATTCTTTTCATTATATGTGCTGCAAGAGGATATCAATATGTATTTATTGTACCAAGTGGTACCGGTAACAATTATTATGTACACATCAAACTACAATACTTATTATAGACATGTATAATCATCCTAATTTTAAATCAGGTTTCTCGGTAGTCCATCTCAATACCAGGTCTATTAGAAACAAACCAGCTGGACTCAGGGATGAATTAGACAATAAGAATATCGATGTATTGTTATTTTCTGAAACATTTCTAAACGAGACTGATGAAGACTCATTATATAGATTTTCTCGTTATAACATGTATCGACATGATAGGATAAGCGAATTTAGAGGTGGTGGTTTAATGGCTCATATATTAGATACAGTAACATGTTCTGCTACTGCATATCAGCATCTAAACAAGAGTAATCCTAATATTGAAATGCAATGGCTTCTTATACAAAAAGGTATGGCAAGAAAAACTCTAATTTGCAATGTATATAGACCACCTAGTGGAAATCTGCTTAATTTTTGCAACTCGATGCTAGCTATTCTGCTACAAATTGAGAACTTTGATGAATTTGACAATTTGTATTGGAGACTATAATGTTGATGCACTTACTGAAGATAATGAAAAATCCTTATTATATGAAACAATGGATAATTTCAACCTAACACAACTTATAAACAGTGTTACCACAACTGCAGGTTTCAACACTTGCCTAGATTTAATTTTTACATATTGTAATAATATCCTGTTTATGGACCGCTTAACATTCTTTTAAGTGACCATCTTCCGATCTATATGATACAAAAAAATGCCTCAGTCAAATCTGGATACAGATACTTTACAGGAAGGTCTTACAAAAATTATAATGGTACTGTTTTTCTCGATAAGTTTAAAAATCTAGACTGGTCAAACTTTGATGACTCACAAAACTCTTAAACTTGTGGGAATATTTTTGAAAAAAATATGTACGATACTTTAGACACTATGTGCCCTATCAAAGAATTAAAAATTAAAGATGAAAGTTCACCCTGGATGACAAACTACTTACTGGAATGAAATTAACGACAAAAATGAAATGTTAAAAAAAGCTAGAACTTCTGGGTCAGTCCTAGATTGGCACAGAGCAAGAACAATTAGAAATCAAGTTAACCTTGAAAAAGAGACCGCAATGCAAAATTTCTTTAAAAAGGAGTGTGATGATAATATCAAAGAGACTAAAGCATTTTGAGAAGTATCAAAAAGATTATCCCTTCTAAGCAATCCGGACACAGGGTAGTTAACTTGATTAATGATGAGGCTGATACCATAGACATATCAATCACTTTTATAAATGAATTCTTTGTAAATATAGGACCAAAAGTCACAGAAAAGCATACAGATCCTTGGTCTTTTGATGGTATTACATGTGAAAGAGATATGTCTGACCTCGAGGTTACCAAAGATGAAATTGCTTAGTGTCTAAAAGATATTGATACTTCTAAGTCATCCTGTCTCAATTATATACCTACTAATATATTTAAAGATGCTTCGCTGTTTATGGTTGAAAAGTTTGTGAAAATTATTAGATTATGTATCAATACCCGTAAAATTCCTAACAGTTGGAAGATTGCTGTAGTCACCCCCCTACCCAAAGGAGGAGACCACACCAACGTCTCAAACTATAGTCCCATTAGTGTTCTTCCTGTACCAGGTAAAATACTAGAAAGGTTAATACACAATGCAATCTCTGAGCACTTGACCATGAACTCTATATTAACTAAACGCCAAGGAGGATATCAAAAGGATAAATCCACTACTGACTCTATTAGTTTCTTTGTCAATGATGTCTTAAAAAATCTTAACATTGGATATTTTACTTGAGCAGCCTTTATTGATATCAAAAAGGCATTTGATTCTGTAAATTATCAGATACTTTTAGAAAAATTAGAGCGCTACGGTATCAGAAGAAAAAATTTGGAATTAATTAGAAATTATCTTACAAACAGGAAACAATGTACTATCTCTAACAGTATAAAATCAGCAGAATTACCCCTAACCTGTGGGGTACCTCAAGGCTCTATATTAGGTCCTCTCTTTTTCCTGTTGTACATAAACAACTGCATTGGAACAGATGATGAACACAAAACAATGTTATATGCTGACAACAGTGTACTCTATATATCCGGAGTGACTATGGATATACTAGAACGATCCTTAAAACTAGCACTACATAAATTCATAGTGTGGGCAAATAAAAACAAATTAACTATAAATGAAGGTAAAACCAAGATCATGACTTTCTCCTCAGCCCAAACACTAAAAAGATTACGTAAGCCCAACATACTAGTTAATGGATCTGTACTATCTTGTGTTCATTCGTATTAATACCTAGGAATCCTGATTGACCAGGAAATGACATTCAATTTACATGTGAAAGCATTAGTGAAAAATGTACGTTTTAAATCATTCTTATTGTATAAACTTCAGCACATGTTATCCCATGAGGTGCTCTTACGTGTTTACAAGACATATGTACTACCTATAATTGATTATGCTGATATTTTCTATGGTACTGCTAAGTGAACCCTACTAGATGAACTCCAACGACTGCAAAATAAATGTATCAACACCTGTTTAGGATTAAATATATCAACTTCTACTGATAGAGTTCACCATATAGCAAATCTTCCTAAACTTGTTTACAGAAGACAATTTCATTGTAAGTTATATGCACACAAAATGGTAAGACATGGTCTTAACATTAGGGTTGCAAATAGACAAACTCGCTTACATGATGCTCCTGTACTCTTTTATAGTAACATAAATTGTTCAGCCTATGAAAATAGCCAAGAAGTCAGATGTGCTCAATTATGGAATGGATTGCCAACTATTACTAGAAACATAAAAGAAATTGGCACCTTTAAGGATAAAGTGAAAATTGATTTGATGGAAACTATTCCATGAAAAATGTCAGTTGTATACAATCTTATATATAAATTGATAATCAATAATCCTCTATGCAATGCAATAATAATAACAATTGTTTTTTTTAAATTTTACTCCCAGATGTTTAAATACCACAACATATGCCGCTATGTTTCATGTTTCAAACTGATTTCCATGTGTCACTTACTTCTCTTAAACATATTCCATGGGGAGGGCATAATAATATATTTTGATACGCCTCTACCCATGAACTTATTGGTCTAGAAGTCACAATTTCTACTCTGTATCCTTTTCACACGCTTGTTAACTAATATGTTCTTATGACCAATAAAAGTTAAACTTGTTCAAAAAAAAAGCCACCTGTCCACAGAGGTGCACCTTTGAAGTATTACCAGCAGCTGATATTATAATCTGTAAAAGATAAATATAAAAGGCCTACACAAAGGCTCTTTGCCACAACTATGGCACAACTTCAAGTAAGTATTAATGTCTAATTTATTTGTATGGTATTGAGGTGTTCACTTTATTTTTTTTCATGGACGGGACATTATTGAAGTTTTTTTTCACAAGCTTTAAAAGTTGAACCGTTGACAGGAAAATAGTATAATGAGGTCTTGTATGCATAGTATGTACTTATGCACCTATTTGCCTATCAAGGATGGTGCCATTTGGACACAGGTGGCTCATATGCGCAGAGACCTGATAAGTGATCATTCCTCTCTGGTACTGTTGGTGTGTTATATTGACTCTTTGGGATGAATTACTCACTGACACCGTGTATCATGTTGATGGTGAATGATGTAACCCTGCTAAGTCCAGAGCTATATATCCATTCATTATGGCAACAAATGGGCACTATGGTTTATTTCAGAGTCCTAAAAGCGTGGTTATGAATAATCTATGTAGAAAGCCTGAAAACAATACCAATTTGTATACTACTTACAGATAGCCAGACGAGCTCCAGGTTATCCAGCGATGTATGCTTAGTAGTGTGATTGTGAATTTATATTGGCAATTTTCTTTTCTTTACCTTTTTTAAATCCCTTCTCTTTTAAAGTGTTGGTTCCACAGGCATACAGTTGGTTGGAATAGCAGCAATTAATGATATTGCAAGAGTTATATTAGTGTTATTCCATCCGATTTATGCCTGTGGAACCAGTCTTTAAAATGAATTGTTACTAGTCAGAATAGAATCATACATCACTGTGAGCTAGAACCCAGGACAAAATACCAATGGTGCTATTATAGGTAGTACAAAGGAGTAAACATACATGCCCACATCTGGACCCTAACTGAGCTATGGCTGGGCCATCTTGGGCGTCACCTTATATAAATAGTGCTGCTTACCTAATGACATCGAAGACGAAGAAAACAAGGATTAATTGCATAGTCCATTATCCTTCTGACAGGACCAGCGTAACACAGTACACATATCAATACAACTAATGAAAGAATACAAAATGCTGAACACAGATTAGATTAGAATAGCAGGGATGAGGTGCACAATCCTGTCGATAATGATTATACAGATTTCTAGCTGACCATGGGTTTGCTAGTTAAGGAAGTCCAAATAAAAATTATTTGGGCTTCCCTGGTTGCCCATAAAACATTGGATTTAACATTTCCTCAAAGTCTGAACTGTTCTAAACTCTTTGTTCTTTGTTTCTAGAGAGCACACCCTCTTTGAATGAGAAAACAGCAGGTGCTGTACGATAAAACCTTCATGCAGATCACATTTTCTGTTTGACTTCTAACACTGACTTTATCTGAATCCTTGTTCTAGTGTGGTCAGCCAAGAAGAAGGGATTATCTATTTCGCCAGAATCCTTTCTCATAGATAATATTCATGTATACAAAGGTCTCTCTCGTTTGACTGGTCTGCAGTGTTCACATAGTGCACCGCTCGCGTGTTGCAATGTACAAGATGTCTTCATTAGAGTCACGTAATGTACACGGTAGGGGACGGAATAGGACTGTCACACAGACAAAAGGGAGGAGGGGGTAATTGGAGGGAGTAGACTTTTAGCCTTTAGACAGTGTCTGAAATCTCAAGTTAACACTACTCCATGTTTCAAGCTAGCTTTAAAGCAATTGCCTGATGGCTGCAATAATTAAATCACAAATACTTTCACAGATCATGTAGGCTAAAATGGGGTACTAGTTTTGATAATACTGTTTTAAGTAGTTACCATTTGACAAATGAGAATGGGGTATTTAAGCGGGAAACAGGGGGGACCTTTCATTCCCATGAAAGTTCCTCCAGACAGCAATATCCTCACCTTGCTTACAGTGAGTGAGGAATAGATGTTTAGTGCCATTTCAGCAGCTAAGGTCATATATCATGGGGAGAGCTACATTACAAAGTTTCACAGATGTTTTGGTGCCCGCGCATGTGTGCACCACACACATCTAAGAGGATAGGAAAGAGGAGGTATATATACAGCAGTTTCTCCAAATCACTGTATTATGAGATAGTTGAAACAATAAAAACCATGGTTCATTGGGCTAGTTTCAGATTTATTGAATTCTAAAGATGGGGAATCCTTAACTATGGCCGCTTATGGGAGAAACCCTCATTTTTCATCATTTTCTCAAATATTGAAAAATTGACCAGCAATATATCTTCACTAAACTTCTCATATGTACATCATTTGTACCATTACCAAGCAATAAAAATAGGTGGTCATTGGACAAACAAAAGAGCAATGAATAATTCAAGCAAAAAGGCGGAAATGAAAAGTGTTGGAGTTTCTTACATTTCTAATTACCGGAAAAAGCACTGGCAGGAATTTGTTCACCAGACTTTGCAGGTGGCGATGGGATAAATGGTGGGAAATCCCTTTAAGTGGGCTAGGGAAGCCCACATTGCTTACATGCAGGATACATTGAATTTTGTTAGGTCGCTTTCTATCTATCCTGAGTAGATGTAGTTAATTTTGTCAAACTGTAAGAATGAGTGTTTTTAATTACTTCAGTGTTAACAGTTTTCTCCTCTTTCATGGTGGATACGCCATAATAGATCTGCACTAGGGAGGCCGTATTCCACACCCCCATGGAATACAATATGCTCGCATTCCATGACTTAGTCACATGACCTGATGATGACGTCATAGATTCACGAAAACACCAGGGATGAAGCAGTTCACATGGTAAACTGTGAAATAAATGCAAATGTCCACTCCATGGATATCCCTGCATCGTATCCCCCCTTTCGGGACTGGTCCCATCCCACTTAGTCGCATAATGGCTTCGTGGGATACACTGGTCCCACCTCTGGGGAGTGCGATGCAGAAATATTCCATGGTCGAGGACATTTGCGTCTTTACCTATGACCTCCTTTGAACAAGAAGTCATTAAACGAATTATGGCCAGTTATTCTAAAACTAAAAAATACATAAGGTGACCACCTTAATTTCTGCACGAAGCAGCAGTACTAATTACATTTCTCCCTTTCCTTTAGCTGCGAAGAATAGACAGTAACAGAAGTGAGACCACATTGCATTAGGTGCCGTGCCTTGTATTTCTGTAGTTGCCATTGCTATATATTAACCATGTTGGCAGCATGCTGTAGGCCATATATACAGCATCAGGAGCAGTAGACGATAAGACTAAGCTTTAGAGTCAAAATCTCACTCTTTCAGTTCCACACTGCAGACTAAAAGCTAACAATGCTAAGGCAACGTACATAATAGGACTGTTGGTGTAATTTTGTCAGTGCAAATATGGCGTAGGTGTGGGTTGATTAAAGTGTTTATCTGTCATATTGAATCCATGGCTAGAATGCAATTTTATAGCACAGGTTCCTGCTTTTAGAATTTAGCATCTTGGTGTTTTGTCCACTACTTGCAAGATTGATGATTCTAGTAGACTTGATTCGTGAATTCTTAATTGTGCCACTGTTAGCTGTTAGGACACACTAAAGTAGTTATTAGCCATCAATCACATACGGTGTTTTACATTGTATTAGAAAGGAGATATGGAATTGCCTTGACTGATGATAATATGATATATACAGAGCTGTGGCCCTAATGCATAGAAATTATCGTTCGATTGAAAACACAATGTCATAGAGGACCCCTTCAGCTTTTGTTCATGACTATATCCATTATTTGAAAATATCTTACTGTTACAATCACAATCATAGCGGTGACTGCTTAAAGACCCTTAGAATATCATTAATAATCAAATACTACGTACCATTCAGACACTAGGCTGGAGTGAAGGTAGGGACGAATGTAATTTATTATTGTTGAGCCTCCATTCAACACATAAATAATCGAATACATTTTCTTTAAACCATGTCTAATGAATACGCCTCTGCAGTTCTATCAGCAATCCTTTCTCCTTTTCTGGAGAGCAATTTCAACATCCATCCCATTTAAACAGAAGTAGACATGATATTTGGTTTCCTCTCCAGTGCTGGCAAATGCAAAATGGAAATGCGGCCTCTATATTGACTTGATTTACAAAGGTCATATTTTTTACTCTTCAACAAATGGCAATTAAAGGAATATGTAAAGCACTTTTACATTTTAAATCAAGAGAGAAATTCTATCAGGGGCCATGCATGTTCATCTTGTGAATTCAGTTGCCGACAATTTCCTTGTGACCAATCCAAATCGTGCTGTACTAGAAGGCATTTCAGAAAGATTGGAATTGAGTTCTGTCAGAGGTGCAATTCCCAAAATAGAACTGACTCACCTTAGGGAATTAATTCTCTGTTGGGTTGCCAAAAGGTAATTTGCAAGAGAAGTGTGCCAGAATTGGTGTGTCCTTCCCAAGTAAGAACCCATTCCTGACTAGTTCCTTCCTCCAATTCCCCGGCCTAAGTAATATATAATTTAAACCCTGAAGCATTCAGGTGTGACCAATCATGGAACTACTTCTCCACTTTTTGCTTTTGCACCACTGTCTAATTTAGTGGAGGTTAATTCCATTAGAATATAAGGTGGGAAGTCGCTTGTCAGGGTAGAAAAACAGCATGAATCTGGAAGGTGAGTTAGCTAGAGTGAGAATTCAACTCCCAATGTTTTAGAAACACCCTCCAGACAATGGCATAGGAAAAGGAGTAGTAGACCAAGAGCGTCCTGCTCACTCTGAGCTAGTCCCTCACACTGAGTTACCTGCTCACTCTGAGCTACTCACTGACACTGAGTTACCTCCTCACTCCGAGCTAGTCCCTCACACTGAGTTACCTGCTCACCCCAAGGTACTCCTTCACACCGAGCTGCCTGATCACTCTGGGATACTCCCTCACACTGAGTTACCTGATCACCCCAAGGTACTCCTTCACACCGAGCTGCCTGATCACTCTGAGCTACTCCCTAACAGTGAGCTGCCTGCTCACACTGAGCTACTCTTCGACACCTATAGCCGTGTAATCACTCTGGGATACTCCCTCACAATGACCTAGCCGCCCTCTCCCAATATATGTGCGTTTCACTGCGATACTCCAACCCCAGACAATTTTCGGACGACTGCCTGCTGCTCATGCCCGCAAAATGCCTTTAGTGACCAGACCAAATATGGTAAGAAGACATCTTTCACCCCATCAGACATGAGTACCCAGCTTCTAATCCTAACAGGATTGTGCCAAATTATTGCCAGACTCATTGACCCTGAAACTCCAAGCAGAACCGACCCAGTGAGCATTGGTAGGATTTGGCTATTTGTGGGAGCCATGACTTACATTACACCGTTAACTGGAAGGAGGCATGTATAGGAAGCAGATCACTCATGTGGACCAGGCACCCAATGTATTATCTGCTGTCAACCCCTGTTCGGTAATAATAGGGCCGGCTAGAAATACGTTTTCTAATGTGAGAGTATTTCCACAGAATCGGTAGCCTACAGGCTTTCCTTATTTTGCCTGTACTGTTGTGCCCTTTTCCTCATCTTTAGATCATATAGGCACACAGTAAAAAAAAATACCACTAAAAAACTATGATTCACTGCATTGCCAGTGAATCACCATAAAAAATCGGTGAATTCCCATTGAAAACTGCAGAGAATCCCAGTTCGGTGGACCTTAGGAGTGAGTGAGTAATAGATGTTTAATGCCATTTCGACAGCTAAGGTCATATCCATGGCGAGAACTACATTACACAATTTCACAGAGAAATGTGTCGGTGGGCTAGAGAAGCCTGTGGACCTTAGGAGGGTGAAACATTATTATTATAGGGAAAGTCATCGTTCTTTTAAATTACAGTGAATCACCGTAAAATTAGAGTTTTCATGCCAAATGTAGGGATTTTTTAACAGTGCAGATATGGGAATATCATGTTCCATGAATTACTAACGTTAAATCTGTCAATAAACTTTGTGATACTTTCGTGCAGTTGGCTTCAATCTGATGGACATTGATGTTTAAGGCCAAATCCCACAACACAAAAATAGTTAGAAAATCCTTGTGATATAGGATATGTTATTGCATGGTATTATGGTCCAAGAAAGTCCAATAACAGCTAAGAACCCTTGCCAAAATGTTATTTCAGGAGTGGAATACATCAAACGTTTTTGATATTTTTCTCACAAGAGGCCAGAAATCTCTGTGATATAGGGAAATTCCCTGTGAT
This sequence comes from Acholoe squamosa, assembly GCA_949317995.1. NCBI lineage: Eukaryota > Metazoa > Annelida > Polychaeta > Phyllodocida > Polynoidae > Acholoe > Acholoe squamosa. Next base: position 24,141,262 of record OX439048.1, read on the forward strand.
TTAGAGGAAAACAAGAATCTTTAGTAAATCACAAGAGGCCTGTATATTTTTCATAAATCAGGACCCAAGTTCCACACACTATAGCCATAAGAATGTTGTACTTGTGAATCAAAGTAGCAACTAGTCAGTACAGAGATGAATATCACAGACATTTCCCTTCCCATAGTGGCTAGTAGTGGGGTTTGAGAAAGGTAGGAGTGGTATGGGAATCCTTGTGAATTTTGTTTTTGACAAGACTCCAAGGCTGCCGATATCCAGAATCACAGGCGTTTTAGACCCATTTTTCACGTAGTGGGAGTTGGCCTTTAGTATCATCTCTCTGAAAGGAAATTTAGGGCCATGATGTTAAGTGGATACCTGATAAACAAATCTAATAAATCAGGTCGGCCATTTGTTCGATGGCAAATTTGTCTCCTTCCCTATGGGAGAGTCTTCGAAAGGAGACGAAGGCTTACTTTCTAAGATGTACCCAATAGACCAGTAACAACCAGCACTAAATTATGGCCTTGGGTCCGGATGTGCTGTTAGATTGGAATCTTCACCTCTAGTAATGCCTATTATATTGCCCATAAATACATCTTTAATTGCCTGAGAGACCCTTAAAGGTTGGTAAACTATCTGCTAAATACGCAGTAAACTCTCCCTTAGATGCCCTGTGGGCGATCATGGCGAGTTCAATTGTCTAACTCAACTCGGACAGCATGATGCTTTACTTGATTACTCCGGCATCTTTGTCGGCATGATACAGGAAAGCAGCAGCGGCGATTAACTCACCAGTGCTGAATTCTGGCAATATATTGACACTATGGGGGTTGATACAATCTTAAGCTACCTGTTAGCTTCATGATGAGAGATAAACAAGAATGTCTTGGGGGCATCATGTCATCAATAAAGGGTTCAGAAGGGATGCAGTGAATTACAGGTAACTCTGTGGTGTGGGAAGACAGGCCTTATAACTACAGCTGTTTGCTGATGGACATGCCTTGTACTCTCTAACTAACAACAGGGGGTGTTCCATTAGTTCTCTTACATGTCTGTAATGCTAACCCAATAGCCACAGAGTGTGTGCTGCGTCAGCTGGCTTGGTGTTACACAAGGTACAATTTACCGATTTATTATCATTACTATTATGTAGTGCTCGTTGCTCTTAAAGTGGTGTAATCCCAGCACAGCCACAGCCTTCGACTCGCAGCCTTCCACTCGCTTACCATAATAACCTATGTTAGTCTCGAGTAATTGAATTAACGCCCTTCATGAAAAGCACCATGGTATCATGGTATTATCATCTAAGAGCAGGTCTACACTATAAACTACAGTATCGTCATGTTTAAACGCTGGGATTTGAATTAGCGCCGGTCTTGTATAAGCAACGGGGTATGGGGGCCATGAAATAGTCCTTAAACACTAAACACCTGATCCTGAATAAGCTCCTGAATTATAGGTGATACAGTATGTCTTAATAAACTCTATTTTGGATAAGGGCCGGTCTTGTTTAAGGGTATACAGCCTATTTAGAACTTAGTCCTAAATAGTCCTAATACGGCCTCAAGCGGTGATACAGGTCCTGATGATAAGTATCATGATGGCCATTGCAGCCATGGACTAATCTATATGATATCCTTTTCTTGATATAAAACTCATAAGTTTTCATGTAAAAATAGCAAAGGCCTACCCTGCTAGCACAACTCATCCAAATGATGTCTTTTTTACATAAATCACATGAGTTTTCATGTAAGAATGATGTAAATTGCACGAGTTGTGCTAGCTGGGTACATTGCATGGTTTGTGATGTCAGGACATAAAGCAATAGGTGTTACTATATGATCCTTTGACAGGCTACAGAGATACACAATACACAACACTGTAAAAAGATATGGACGTACATAATTCTCATATCGATCATCCAGAACAGACCAATGGAAGACAACACCTCCTATATAGTATTATGTCCACAGTAAAGGTAGCCAACTGCCATAGAACCAGTGGGCATTATTCTGATGAATTAATAGGATACAAACACTTATATCCTCATAAGTTATTGTGTGGCAGTATCTGATTTTAACCAAAGTGCCCCCTCGCCAACTACTGAACGTACTGCAGAAACTAGATACCCCTTCACCTGACATTTAGGTTTTTATTTGCGGCTGACGTCACTAGCGCATGCGCAGAAAGTTACTGGAGATTGAGGATACAGGGACACGCCTTATTTGGGGATATATATATATATATATATATATATATATATATATATATATATATATATATATATATATATATATATATATACACTGCTGGGCACATAGCATGTAGGGAACCATCTTGTCCCTAGGGAGCCATCTTGTTCTCCAATACATGCAGAGCTTCATTTTGCCTGTCTCCCCATGGTAATAGTAAGCCGGTAACTGTGAACATCATTGACCTGTCTCTCTTTATGCATGAAACTTTTTTGTTTTTACCTATTATTGCATTACTGTCCAATATGCGCATGTATATACCATGTGTAAGTGATGTGGAACAATGTATCGAACAACAGGGTCTAGAATGCTAATTAAGATGACAAAAATATCTGCACTGTTCGTTGTGAGAAAAAAGGGTTTGTGATATATAGCTCAAATCACAGATGTTGCATAGGCCTATATTTATGGAGGCACCCTACTATATCATTCAGAAGTGCACGTAATAACTCCAACCCCCGGGCTCCAACCTGATTAAAAGTATCGGCTTTGTTTCTAAAGAGTAGTGAAATAAGAAAAAGAATGGAATACATGAATGATATGCCCAATTTATCAGCACATCAGAGAATGCAGCGACAAGAGAACTATGAAAATCGAAGAGGAGATACTTGAGTTTAGTTTTGCCCATATCCTCTTCTGGAGGACTCACCTGCCAACCATCTGTTGAGCCATCTGTGTCATCATTTATATTCTCACACCCCACGTTTCACTTCTGCAGAAAAAAAAAAAAAAAAAAAAGAAAATGGACGCTGCACATGTGTGTATTAACAGAGCCAGCAGGGCCTACCTGTGATGCTGAACGGATGTGACAGTACTTGTAGGTAACGGCGGGGGAGGCTGGTAGGCACCTGGGACATCCAACTGAACGCAGGCAGGATACTTAGGGTTCTACAGTCACTGCCATGTCTATAAATTAAATCACACAGCTATTGTTATGATTAGCCCTAGATTGGATTAGACTTCCACCATGTTTTCCTCGACCATCCATGCATTTGTGTTATCTTTAATTTACGATCAAATCTACTACTCTTTTCACAGTCAAACTCAGCCATCAAATTGCCCGTTATCCAAATGAGCCTCGCTTTCAAATACTTCTTGCCTGGAAAATATCAGACAGAGCTGAAGTGAATCTTGCAGATTGAGTACATTTAGTATATCTACAGCCACACATTAATGTGTTCTTATGTGGTAGTAAATTGGATAATCTTTGGGGCCTGAGATCTGGCTTCCAATCGAAATACCTAATGAGATTATGATATTGATTTGATGGGAAGGGTCTTATCTACAATCCTTGATAAGGCCAGTCCCCAATGCAGTCAGACGAGAGTTCTTATCTCAATTGTTCATAGATTTGATCATCCAGCATGGCATTTCTTGGCATTGTGGCGCTATGGTCCCCCTGCTGATTCTATAGATCTAATATAACCAGAAGGCCACCAGTTCCAACTTGCTGTAAATGCGAATGATTCCTCTTCCTTCTTCTGTTCCTCCAGACCAGCTCCTACCAGATAATTGTCTTAAATCCAAAAAGGGCCTTCATAACAGGGGATTCATTAAGTCAGTCACATTCACTGTCGTTTCTAAATAGAACCCAGTGCAAGAACGTTTTTCTCTATGGCCTCAGCACTAGGAGATTTCATCGGAAATGAAATACAGACAGTTCTAGCACTCTCCTACATTCATCGGTCCTACTAGACCGGTAGTGCCATGTAATTTACACTCCTTCTACTGTGTTCCCCCGTCATCTCCTGGTGGAAATACGTCTGGTAACCAAATACCACTTTCTGTTATTTTTGTTTGTTTTGTTTCTTCTCTCGTTTTTCTTAATGTTTATCGGTACGGAGTAGAGCTTAATCTCGCCAAAACGATTCCCTTGTTTCTCAGGAATTTTTTTGCATGATATATATCCAACAGTGCTTTCCTTACTCATTGGTCGATGTGATCAGTTTGACACTTAATGGACTCATATTCTTCATAAAATCATTGTTCGGGAAAATTCATTAATTTTGACAGTAATGTGTGCAGTTGTTCCGCCCTCTCAATGGTTAACCTGGCCCCCTGGTGTCATTGCAAAATCATCCTGTGATCAGGATTATCCAATTAAGGAAATTAGTCCATACACTTATCGATGTAAATCATGAAATATCACCCCAGTCGTAAAAATTAAACCCTGCAATATATTTACCTTCATAGATTCAATCTCCATCAGTGTCATTGATGTTATAAACTTTAATGGTCCTCTCTATCGCTGTAAAGAACAATTATCTGCTTAGATATGACCACTTTCATTTAGAAAAGAAATCAAACCTCCTCCAGCCTAATCTCCAAAAGGTAGAGGTCCAATTCAGGTTATAGATGCGACCACACTGACCGCCCACCCCTATAGATGAGAGTGCCCAGGCATCCAACACAATTCACTGGTTAAGGAGTCCTCCTGGTGTTGATATGAATGCTCCTCCTGTACCTCAGCACCACCTTACTAACCTGGATGGGGAGGAGCGAGTGGTAAATCTGCACTGACCAGTCCCTGCCCTCTATGAGCTGCTCACCGCAAATCCTACCCCTCCTCCTGAGCAGCTCCTGCCGAGCACACAGAGCAGCTGTGAGCAGATAGTCTTACTGTTGTACCAGGGAGAGCTGAGAGGAGCTGAGCTGCGCTGGATGCTCTACTGGTGGTGGCTGGAGGGTGCTGTGGTTTGTAACCACCCCACTAGGGGGACACACCTGCCCACCATTGTCTATACTATGGGCCTCCTAATCTGAGGGATATCGCCATTATGCTTGACAGTTCGTGGTACCTATGCTAGATTTTACATAATTAATCAGACCATGACATATCAGATGGTCAGCTCATATATAGAGTGGCATCTGCCTATTGTGTACCTGGTAAATATATTGCAGGCTTAGTGAACTTTGTTCACTGCATGATATGAGGGGAAGACCCTGACCCCGACCCCCATGATCCCGAGGCTTTCAACAATTTTCTCATGATGGTGGTTTATTGAAAGGTAGATGGGAAATATGGCGCCTTCTGGCTTCCCAATGGCCAAGGCTCTCATCCATCACGACGACACCAGGGCATTATTATACATTATTATCGAGAAATGGTAGTATGTACCTATGATAATGTGCTGGCGACATTATCGCCGGCACTGCTTTATCATGACCACGAATGGGGAGAATAGAAGGCCCGAGGCAGGATGTTACCCTTAAAGGGTTGATACCTTCCGTCAGAAGAGGCCTTTTGTAGTGATAAGGTGGATGAATGGTCAATAGTAGGGTCCCAAACTGCATACAACATCACGCCCACACGAGCGGAGAGGTAAGCATGTATAAAGGGTGGGGATCAGACATATAGGAACGCAGTCACAGGTCCAGGGGCAACTAAGTGATTGGGGGTAGTACTAGTTAGGCTGAGGGGCATCAGCTAGCCGTCGGACATTTAATACAGGTGAATGGGAAATTCTTTGGAAAACATACCTATTATACACCTCTCTATCCTCTTTTCTAACTGTGTTAACCTGGTAACATTGCTTTCCCAGCTTATATCATGATCTTTTAAGGATACACTACAAATGGAAGGGAGTTCCACCGTTCCACCAAATTCAGGGGTGTCCCTTTTTGGGTGGATACTCTCCTCGGAGTTAGAAGGAGAGCAGCGTATAGCGTTTTATGACTCCATTTTAAAGGACTATCGTCAGTTGATACGGGTGTAGAAGGTCCCGAGTAGTAAATCAACACTAAGCCTGCCCCCTGTGTGAGCTGCTCACAACAACCCTCACGCTCATGTTGAGCTGCCCAGAGCAGATAATCCTCCTGTTGTAGCAGGGAGCGCTGCACAGGGCACTATATTAATCATAGTTAGGGAGTGGTCATTATTCTTCAACAGGGAGTTAGTAGTTTTTAATGTTGACGTGCGAAAATTTTTCATGCCCTCCCCCGCCTCCGGTGTGGCGGGGGGAAATGAAAGATTTTTTTCACACCCTCTTTGAACTATATAGCGCACAGGCTTTCTTTTTTTATAAGAGGCGTAATTTCAAAGAGGCTAAGGTTTTACGCTCCCGTTCAAACTAACCCACCCCCCATCTGTTATTGGATATATAATGACCACTCCCTTAGGGTGCTCTGATGTCCCTCCTATCCAAGAAGAGTCAACAGTGGTTTGTAAAAGAGAACTAGCTCTCCCAGGCACTAACAAAGGAGGACAGATTGACAAATTATGCCGCTGATTGTGCCCCTTCAATAGCCACGTCCCGTACCAGGCGGCACACAATGCATGAACCCATGTTTATCATTTATTTACAGACCCTTCAGGGTTTACCCCACCTCTCTAGCAGATAACAAGTACTATAATGTTTGAACTGGCTGCGTCCTTGGTTTTAAAGTGTAAAAATCAAAAAAACATAAACTGCAACCCATATAATAGTCAGAATGACAGAATGCATAGAAATCTACATAATTATTATAAAATGAAACAGTCCTGTAAGTATAACGGTATTCTACTGTATAGTGCATATTGGCCGTAGTTATATATTGGGTACTCGATGCCATTTGTTCAGTCATCCCTTAGATGGCATCCAACTTGACAGACATCATCAATACACTAAGATATTTCTCCAATCATTAATCTATCAAGAGGAGATACACCTGCTCAGAGGTATGCATCCAGTCCCAGCCCTGCCAAAACTGTTACAACCCATATGGTACACTATATACGTTGAACCAACATTGATATAGCATAGATCCATGATGATTGGCCTTCAATGGTTGATGCAAGGATGAAATATGGTTGAATGTGAAAGTTGACATCAACTTTGAATCAACAGTGAAAACAACAGTGTTGATCCAATGATGAATCAATGTTGACTCAACACCGAATTGAGAACAATATTTCAACGTTAATATGTCTGAGCACTATTGATGTGATGTTGAAATTGTGACGGTCGACAATATTGAAATGCCATAATTGAAAAAGTGTTGAAAACAGATTGATCTACACTATCAACACAAATTAACCAGTTGTATATGTTGATTCAAGGTCCTGTGCCCACTGGCAATGATGGGAATTGACAGCGAGAGCCTGGTCCCGTGGAATTTGGTTTAATCAATTTGCATAGCCTTTTATTAATCCTGTACTGACATCCGCTTTAATTGCTTCATGACCTTTCTGTTGAGTTACAGGTATTAATCTATCAATTGTCAGTTTTATAGCAGGGTATATTGCGAATGTCAGGGGCAGTGGTCAAGTACCGTAATGGACCGTTTAAGCACTGGGATCTCAAATAAGTACTGGTCTCGGGTATAGGGGTACTGAAATTGATCTTAACCACTAAAAACAGTATTCAAATAAGCGCCTGTCTAGTATCGGGGGTACAGTGGGATTGAAATCAATGAGTGCTCGGGTGCTTATATGGGCCCTGCAGTATACAGAATCACCATACAGAGATTGTCTGACGGCGTTCATTGATACAAGGGGATTTTGCTTGCTTCTTCATATACACTACTACTAGATATATCCCCTTTAGGACCAGAAGTTATTATTTATGTTTTTCTTACAGACCCCAGACCTCAAAAGAAGTCCATATTTGCCATCTGCCTCATCAGAAATTATTCGATACCAAGGCTGTTTTACTTCTCTGTGAGATGAGTGAGAAGCACTCTGAATAGGCTGACGTTTTACTGTGGACTGTATGAGAATCTGGCCATTTGTCGCTTTTACTGGACAAAAACAGAAAATATCAATAACAACCAGTAATGACAGTTACATGACATATGAAACTGTTTGTACACTGTTAGTAGTAGCCAGGGTTATTTTACAGCAAAAACACTTGGCAACTTTGGTTCCAATACATTTTGATGTAATTCTACAGGAGGTGAGTTGCTGTAATTCTACAATACAATCCACAGTAATCATACAGTAACAACCACTGTAACCATACAGCAAGATTATTCAGATCTACAGAAACATATGTTGTAAATTAACAGGAAAATATGTTGTAGAATAACAAAAGATATGTCTTGTAAAATAACAGTGATATCTTCTGTAAATGAACAGCAAGTTTGTAAATTAACAGGAAAATATGTTGTAGAATTACAAAAATATGTCTTGTAAAATAATAGTGATATCTTCTGTAAATGAACCGCAAGTTTTGCTCTAAATTAACAGCAGAAATTACTGTAACATTTATAGCAACTTTTGCTGGCAACTGAGGTTCCAGCAACTATTGTTGTAAATTTACAGAAACTATGAGTGTAGAATTACAGCTAGAGGTGCTGTTAATCTACAAGAACTGTATTGTATAGTATGTACAGGCATTGCTATAATACTCTACTGGTGAGGTGTGTCCATGACATAGTCTCCATAGTATTTTTTTATGTGTGCACTCTGTGCAGGCATTAATACTTTAAACCATGCATGCCTGATGAAGACAAGAAAGTCTCCAATCCCAGATAAGTGCCATCACCGAGAGAGAGAGAGAAGTAGACAACCGTCTCTCCCAAACCATTTCATGGTCAGTCAGTTTTAACACTGGACTAACCGAAAGGCAGGTAGGCCTATGTTAGCTTCAAGTTCAGAGTCCAGGCACTTGTATATACAATTTAGACACAGGTGTGGTGTCTTTGGTGTATATTACTGGTTGTTCCTAGTTTCTTCTCACATAACTCTATACATTATCTATTGTGCACAATGTTAAAGTGAATCCATTGAGGTTATTATTATATTACAATTAATTGATAACATTATTAATTGGGAACATTATTGGATTGTGATGGCCCTATAGGTTACGTGGACGTAAATGCTGCCCTCTCGTGAGTCATGGTATTCAGGCCTTCACTGAAAGGTGTTCTGGCTGCTGATTGGTTTAGAATTAGACAGAAGAAATATTGGTAAAATTATGAAAAAAAAATCACAGGTGTTCCCAAATATTCAATAAATGGAATAGTAGGTGTGTTTTTATATGATGCCAGGTCTTGGGGATTTTATGAGGCATGCAAAAGTTAATCTTGCCAATGGAGATTTTTAGGCTCAAAATAGGGTAGAATGGCACTCACTGCACATATCTTTCCCTTATTTAAGATTTTTAGGGTTAAGCCTATCGAAGATTCTGTCACATTGTGTATGAGGGATGAGTTAATTGTTCTATGGTTGAAATTTTTACCAACAAACATTTTAGGCGGCCGTTTTTGTGTATTATGCTATATAGAAACAGAAGAAATGGATTTAGTTCCCCCTAACCTATAGGAGGAATGGGCATTTTACCTTCATATTTCAGATCACATTTTTCATTTTTTTCTGTTACAGCAGGGCTAGTTTTGTAGGAATATGACCAAATTAGCTACATAAATGGTGTATAAATGAGAAAAACCTTAGAAAATGTTGCGTGCGGAGATAGGGTAATTTCCAAAACATGGCAGTTTCTACAGATTGCCCGAACACCACGTTTTCTGGACATAACCCACCAACAGAATGAGATTTTCAGCTGAAAATTAATTTTTAATCTTATTTCAATCTTGCTAGGGCTTTTTATGCACAGATGTCCCATAAGGACCACTAGCTATTTTGGTCGGGTTTGCAGTGTTCAGTCAAAATTTCAATGACCGAGCAACTGTGTAGAGGCAAGGAGAAAGGGTGCTCCATGCTAGAAGTCAACTTTAAAATTTAGATCACTAGCTTTACAGTGATATACTCCTGTTAGTTTTGGAGGAATGGCTTGCTAAATATGGGTAGGTATGACCATTTTGTGAATGTCAATAAGCCATAAGTCCAATTGGTCATGAGATACATCTGTAATTAGCATGATTTATGCTAATTAGCTAAATTAGTATAAATTTTCATTCTTTTGCCCATAACTTTTGATGTAGAAATGGTATTTTCATTCTGCTTTCACCATAGTGGACCTTGCGAAATGTTCCTTCAAATGGGATAATCGATTTTCTTATTTAGACTGAAAATCATGTTTCCATGGCAACAGAAATCAACAAAAATGCCTATTTTGGCCCAAAAACATTCTTTTTAATGCCAAATATGGACCCTTTCCCCAGAAAATAGAATGTTTTATCAAAAATCATTGGATTGTCCATAAAAAAGTAGCCTATAGCAGTTTTTGGCATATTTTTCCTATTCTAGCCCATAGTAGTGCCCCCTGGTGGCTAAAACAGGTACTAAATCCCGCAGGAACCCCCATTTCTGCTTGCTGGCTCACAACTATCCAATTAACAAGTACTAATTTGTCCCTAAGTGCAGATATTAGTACAGATATTTGTAAATGCATAGAGCAAAAAAGGCACAGCTAAAGAAATGATCCCCTTAGGACATCATCTCAGAAAGGTTGGATTAATCATAGGCCTAATTTCCATCATTTTACAGCAATTATATGATATTTTCTATGATTTTGTGATTTTCTCCGGGGAATGCTACACCATATCTTGCAAAAGCAATGCCCTCATCATCACCATGTGACTGTTTTCAATACATATTCAGTTTGGCAGCTCTAGAGATTTCACTTGTCTAGTGCATGAGTCTTTGATGATAAAAGTCGCTGCTCAGAAAAAGCAATGAAAACCAATAGGAATTTCAGTGTGATCTACATATATGGACCCACTCATATCTTGACATTGAGAAAGGCTGTTACCACCTCACTTCAGGGTATGATAGGACAGAGTCTTATGTTTCATGGAAAAAAGGTTTTAGTTTAATCTGAAGACCCCCTGCCTAATTAAAAGCATATACATTGTTAGCCACTAAACAGTGACAGTCAGTGTATTTGAGAATACTGCCGTTTCTCCTGTTGATTTACATAGAACAACCCTGTCATATAACCCCAAATCTTTACAAGCAAAGCATTGTAGGGAGTTCTTCATAGTACAATGTTTTCAGAAGGTGTCTCACAATCTGAGAATGTGCAGAGAGCATGCGTTATATGTCCTTACTTTAATACACATAAAATGGTAATTTGGCAGGCCAGATTTCTATCACCGCATGATTAACGAAACCTACACCGAAATGTGGTACATATTAACAATTTCCTATTTGGGTATCATTATTGATCACTTGGATTAGTTCTGTTTTCCTTTTCTTTTTGATTAAACAAATAGTTGACAAGCAGTGGCGCAATTTCAAAGAGATAGGATTGCCCAGTTGCACAAAAGTATCAGGTCAATCTCCATCTTGGTTACCATAGCAACTGCTGGTAAGGTTAATACTAAGACTAATGGGATTTACTGAATGGTGTACATGTATGTGTATCTGTAGACAGCGCTATACTGACCGACACTTTGTCACGCCATTGACATAGCCTTGCCTTTTCAGCTCTCTCGGTTCATTTTTCTATATATTTTATGTCCTTGCTCTTTCAGAAATAGGAGGGGAGTGTTTCATGTATTGGTTGTGCACATGGGCTGAACTTTAAGTGTATACATGCATAAACATGCAATCCAAAGATTTGGATAGGGAGCCAGAAGCTCACCACCATACATATTTGCATTTGGATTTATTGAAATGTACAAAACTCGTCTGCCCCAACACTACCTAACCTGATATTAGATGCATTAGAAAAAGACAACGGTGGCTCAAAAATGCCTGCTTTCTCAACCGTATAACTCAAAATATCCTTGGGCCAATATCCTTTTCCTTCTCTCTAAAAGTGCAGCGTTTCCTCCAAAATGACATTATAAGTACATACTAAGACTGGTAGAATGGTGCATAACTTTTAATTCTACACCTGTGTAAAAACAAAAGAACTGAAAAGGTCAAGCTTAGATTACTCTGTAACTTAAGCTACATATAAAGTAAACACAAAACTTTACCCATCTTAGCAAATTGGTAGATATCAAACGTTAAAACACTTTGAACGTTATTTTTGGCAATTAAGATAGAATTTATATGATTTAAGATGGAGCAACATAACCACCATAATACCTCTCTTTAGATTTGTTTCATATGTGAAATTAGAATCTGCATGTTGAGACATAAATAGTAGCAAAAGAACTCATACTGACTTGCCTAAGAAGTGTACCCTATTACCTTTTGCAGCTAAGTTGGCTTTATGACCACATAAGTTGATTCCTGCCTTCAAACCCAAAGATAACTACAGCCTCGGTTGAATCCTGGCATCAGGAGTTTTGAAAATGACTTTTCAACTTTTTCCCTTTCAGGAAAACAGGTACAAATCTAATATAAATTAGCATGTTATAATGTAATTGGCTTAGATGAATCAAGAGGTTTCTTGGAGTTTAAAACAATCTGTCCAGAACGTATTTAGAACATAAGGTTTTTAGATGATTTAATGTAGAACATCTTCATAATTGCTACCTACAGACTATACATGCTCATTTAGGTTCATACACTGAAAACCCACCGCTATTGCAAAGTCGTCCTATATGACGAGTTTAGGGTCGTCAGAGGGTCGTCAGGCCTTCATGACTACCCTAGGTCGTCACACTGACCACCTTGGCTTTACTAATTGTTTGGGTGTTTGCCATAAGAGGCCCCCACTATGCTTTTCTGTGATACAAATTATGTTAACTGAAGTGTATATAGGCTCATGAATATACATTGTTCTTATTGTATTGTTGCTATGAAAAGGGAAATATAAGGATCATTTGATAAAGATTTACCTGTAAAGAGGTGGAAAAGTTTAAATGAAAATGTAGAAAGAGTATTAGATCATTCTGTTAATGACACCTCTCTTATGAATAGTGCTGAGGGTATAAGTCCGTATCTATTGAGAGCCTATGACATAGTAGAAGGGTGTACTCACACAGCACTACATAAATTAGAACTGATCCCATGATAGTGGGTTCAGATTAGAAAAGTAAATACTGATTGATGGGTGAGGGGATCAGGTATATGTTACAAAAAAAAACATAATAAAAAGAATAATACTGGTACTGGGATGTATGTAATTTCTGCGCAGGACAATATGGCTGTAAAGGGCACCTATAGTGATGACTTTAGGTCATCAGTGACGACCCAAAGTCGTCACCTATGACGACCTAAAGCTGTAGATTTAGGTATCGTCAACCTGAGGACCTAAAGTCGTCAGTATTGACGAGTTTTGGATCCTGTAGGTTTTCAGTGTAGGCGTGTCTACGTTCACTGCGTATGTATACAATTTTGAGTTTTGAATTTGAGTTAAACAATTCAATGGGCAATTGGAACATCATGCAAATTAAGCCTTTAAGGGAAGCCATACGGCACAAAGAAGGAAATACATTGTATGGCCAAATGAGGAAGCACGTGAGCATGTTTTTCAGAAGCAAACAATGAGCTTCAAGCGGGTCCAAGTTTCTTTCAAAAATACAACATGAATAACACAGAGCGGGATATCTAGGTATAAAGTAACTGCATTGTGTACAACAAATCTGCAGTGTTAGAACAATGAGACTTTAAGATATGCAATGGTAGGTAATTTGCCGCTTTGTCGAGAAACAGATGTCCTTTCCATAAATGTGTCATTATTCCTTCAGATTAGAATGAAAGAACAGTAATTATATTCAAAATAATCTATGTTTATGAAGAATTACAAAGACTGATCTTCTTCCCCAGAAGGCACCATGGCTGATAATTGCCGACTTGGCGAGGCAATTTTGAGAGATTACATTCTTCTTTGCTTTGGCTGCAGTACTCTAAACTCCCTTTAGGCCAAATCCCACAACGTGAAAATGGTCAGGAAATCGTTGTGAAATAGGATATGTGGGTGCTTAGCCGGTATTGGGGTGGTAATATCGTCTAGGGAAGACCTATAAAGGCTAAGAATCCCTGTCAAAGTGCTGGTATTTAAGGAGTATAGTACATCAAAAGTTTTTGATATTTTCTTCACAAAGGGCTTGAAATCTCTGTGATAGACGCAAAATCCCTGTGATTTAGAGGAAAACAACAGTTTCTAGGAAATCAGAAGAGGTGTGTCTTTGATAAATCAGGAGCCAAGTTCCACATACTACAGTCATAATGAGGTTCTGCTTGTGATTTATGCAAGCTACATTTGTTTATGCTATGCAGGAGACCATTGCAAACCACAGAAAATAGTCAGAGACAACTGTGATTCTAATATCAAATACTCTATCTCTGTGAAACATTCTAGCAACTCATCTGTGCAGTAATGAAAATCACAGAGATTCCCCTGCTACTATCAGCTATAGTCAGATTTGGAGTGGTAAGAAGTGCAGTGAGTACCCTTGTGATTTAGGAAATTGGCAAGAGTCCAATGTTGACGATATCCCGAATCACAGACATTTCAGACCCATTTTTCACGTGGTGTGATTTGGCCTTTTCTGCTTAAGGTGGAAAGACAAGATAATGATACTAATTTCCTTCATGTGTCTGGAGAAAACTTTTACTGCTGTATAGAATGAACATAGACCAAATTACTTTCTAAGAGCCGTGATCTGTTGTCTTTCCATGACATTTCAATTTTGTAATCAGCAAGACACTATTATGACTCTTATAGGAGAATAGATGAGAATATGCCTTATGCAAACTTATACAGCTGGGTTTTCCATTTCAGTTGTCAGCGAAGATATATCTGGCCATCTTCCTCCCCCTAACCCCAATTAGTCTGTATGAGGCTAATGATGGATGAGGGTGTGACGTGAAGGTGACTGAGCACTTCTGAACTGAATGCCTAATTATGTACACAGTTACACTTTCTCTCGTGCATGTGTACAATAAGTAGATTTCTGCTCTATCCCTCTATAAATCCATTTCTAAATATTCATGTGTAAGGAGCTGGGATGGTATAAAAGAAATGATAATAAGATGTCCAATAATTATCATCAAATAATTATAATTATGTTAACTGGTATTGCTGTTTTGATTAGTTATACAGCACTGGTACCAATACTAGTAGCCCAGTGTTGAGGATTCATATTCAGTTAAAGGGGGTTTCATTAATACTGCTGCACAATATGGTAACAGAAGCCTGAAATAACATATTTCCTAATATGTATTCAGAGACACAGTCTACGAGATGAATAGTGTGCAGCTGAAAGGCAAAACATTTGCAGAACCACCTATTTCTTAATTATCAGCTTCTTTTAAATCATCCCAAAAGTCCCCTTTGAACCCTTATGAAAGAAGGCCCTAATAATAATAAGGCTCTGTTCTGTGAAGTGTTTGTCTTCTTGCTTTTTTAGTTCTAAATTCCGCTACAATGACCTGTCATTTACAATAATTGTATCCATAACACAAAATTATTTACAATAATATCCAACTAGTCAACACCCAATGCTGACATAGTGCCCATGGATTCCAATATTTTTTTCTAAGTCTTGTCTGTCTTTTCTTTTATCTCGTACCCATATAGTAGTCCGTGCCTTTTGATTTGCACCTGTCAATTTCATTCTTCACCAAAAACATCAAAGTCGTTGAAGACGTATTTTAGGGAAAGTTGAAATTGCAGTCAATATGTCTAAATGCTTTAAATAGAATTTGGGACAGATATTAAATGACATTGTGCTCATTTTAGTAATGCATTGCAATAATACTACCAGTCTCCATAACTCAGATTACGCTGACACTCTTTGCATACATTCTGCATTCTATAGCCATGTGATCAGTTGGTCACATTTAAGATATGGTGGTGAATCCCTATATTATTACCCAGTCTCGCCCAGTCGGGATTCTAGGGAATACCTCTCTTGTGTATGGGGATGATGGTCCCCATTTTCTGGGGAAGATTACTATGCGAGGAACCTGACTACAAATAAGCACTACAGCAACCAGCGGAAAAAAACTTCTTTTACCCACAAACACTAGGTGCCAGAGACGACTCACACTAGTGGTTGAGCTGGGGCCAGATTGATTATAACCATGGTAGTCTGTAACCATAGCAAAGCTGCAAAGTCCAGGCAGGTTCAATTATCATACATCACTGAGCACTGCTTAGCACAGTGAACCACAATTTGCTTGTTAGCACAACTCCACTCAGGCAGAGCGTCATTGCTATTTAGCACATGTTACACTTGCTGGGTATGTTCTAAATATAGGGCTTTGAGGGCAAACAAACTGAATGTACTTCATTGACCTTAGGTGTCTGTAGGGCAGGATGACAATGTCTCACTACACATATTGATTAATTTCCCAGGCTCCATTCTGTAGGTAATACAAGAGGATTCCTTCAGTAGCAGTAGGCTTTAGACAATGTACATGACTGAGTGTAAAGTAGATATTTTTAGATTTTACAGTGTGTCATCAAATATACTTCGAATATTTTGAATAGGTTTTACTCATGGTGCACTTACCTGACCATGCGTAGGCAATGTTTGTCCACAAACCACCACCCCATGACGTAGTCAATTTACATCACCTGTACCTAGTGTGTATGGTACAGTCGATAACAGTGTCCCATTCTATCAGTGGGGGCTGGGAAAGTCACTGAGTTTGAGGCATAAGCATCCTAGTCTTGACCAATAAGGTGGGTTGATATGAAAAGTAATGCCTTATTTTGTTTGTCTGTACCTCTCATAGATTTATATAATTAACTGTATAATTATTGTAGCCTCAAAGGTGTCCCAGTTATCAAAATCCTGGATCCAAGTTGGCCATCTTTGGACTGTGTGGTGTGCTGTGATGAATATTTATTTGCATTTATGACTACTTTGGGCAGATGGCGACACCTCATTCACACCAATAGTGACCTCTATGTATGGGGGTTGAACTTGTTTGCCCACTGCTAACCACCCAATCGCATGGTCAGTGAAGTGTGAAGGCAGTACTAGACCAGTCTGAGGTAGTTCTACCTCCCCCTGCAGGGAAAGGGATAAGGCTAGCTGGATCTCAGCTCCACAGAGTGAAACCACAACAAAGTGACAGAGGGCAGGTTGTGACCAGGGAACATTTTACAAATGGATATGTAGCAGAGTTTCATTCAACTGATAGGCAACAATGTAAGTGAACATACAAAGTAAAGTGTCTATACTTGAACATAGGACATTACTTAAACCTCCCAGCTCCCCACACTGTCTAAAATGATGACTTGTTTTTTGACCCCCTTGGTTTGAGATGGATCTGTTACCAGCCAAGTCATACCCACTAGACTTGGCTGGCCTGCTAGCTACCTGTGACGTCAGTCTCGCCCGGTCGGGATTCTAGGGAATACCTCTCTCGTGTATGGGGATGATGGTCCACATTTTCTGGGTAAGATTACTACGCGAGGTACCTGCTTACAAATAAACACTACAGCAACCAGCGGAAAAAACTTCTTTTACCCACAAACGCTAGGTGCCAGCACGCTAGTGGTCAAGCTGTGGCCAGATTGCCTGTGACGTATCAAGTAGCCAACTTTAACTCTTGCAACAATCTATTTCTAATTATGGCTATTTCTCGTCACCCTTAGTTGATTCTATCAGGCTGTACTGTGAGTACTATTCCTGTTCAATGCACTTAGAGATTACCACAAGAAAACTGTTCTATTAAGTATTATCAGTTTAAACATTAAACAGACCAGGGAAACGCCAAGCATATATCTTTAGCAGATGTTTAGCTTTCTTGGGCTACAACCTTTAGGCCGTCGCCAATGGTTTAAATTATAGTGATAATCTACATTACATACTGTCTAGCTCTCTCTGCACAGTTTTGTCCTGATAGAATATTGCAAAGTTACTGATGTGAGTGCAAATTATGCATTCAGGGTGTAAAGAGCTTGAGATAGATCCAAAACCAGCAAAGACCCAGGTATGGTTGGAAACTTTTGAATATATTTCCAACAGCATTTACCTGGGATTTGGATGAGTTTGAAACAAATAATTATGTTTGTTAAACAAATTATGTTACATCATATGATTTCACTTTTTTTTCAGATTACAAGAAGAAGAGGCATTGCACTGAAAAGAATAATGAAAAAAGGAGGATGCTGAAATTTTCATCCCATGGTTTTTCATTTACTCCTCGCACAAGGAGCGTGTTTCTTCTACAGAAGTGAATCACATTAAAACTCGTCCATGCAAGCCTTGCAAAAACAGGTACTGCTGATACTTGTAGAGACAGATGGTGTTTAACGATAATCTGCATTTAGGACCCTAACAGATTGGATTTCAGGTGGATGTGAAATAAATACCGAGATGCACTTGGCACAATACACTTACTTAGATCCGCTGTCAGGGTGCCTACAGAGTAAATGTACTCCGTAGACACTCTGAGGGAACCTCAGAGACCAAAGGTGTCTTTTGGTAGTCTATCTACTCTGCCAGATCAATCTGGCCCCAGCTCGACCACTAGCGTGAGTCATATCTGGCGACCAGCTTTTCTGGGTAAAAGTAGTGGCGCTGGTTGCTGTAGTGGTTAAATGTAGGCAGGTACACTGCGTAGTAATATTCCCCAGAATATGGGGACCCACATATCCAAATGTTTTCAATGCACAAAGCACTTGAAATACACACAGCAATTTATAATCCAGGTCGTTTCTAAAACTGCTTTCCTCAGTAAACAGCATGGCCTTCCATGTTGGAGACTGCACTCTGAACATAAACATGCCTGATTTATTGGAAATATTCCATGCTTCAACCACTTTAAGTTGCTGTACAGTAAAAGTACATGTTTGTGAATAGGAGGGACAATTTCCAGGAAGTGACATTGAGTACTTAGTTCAGAATAGCCATGTGTTTGTGCCACTATAGACTTGTATACATGTTGGATCCTGCCTGTAAGCAGGCAGGTATTTCGGCCTAAGTAAATGGACCCATTGGTACGGGCACTGACGTTGACCCATGGCAACAACTTGTGTCTGAGTTGAGGAGAGGTAACTTAAGAGTGTCTGTTTTGAACAAACCAAGAGGTTCAGAGTCAATGTACTTAGGCCGAAATACCTGCCTGCTCACAGGCAGGATCCAAAGGTGTCTGTTGGTAGTCTATCTACTCTGCCAGATTGGCAGAGTGCCCAGTTCTCACAAAAGTACCGTAATCTCTCGCATATAAGGCACAGCTCGCGTATAAGGCGCACCTAGAGTTTTAGAATATGGTCAAAAAGATTTAAAAATCATAAGTTAACTTCTACTGAATGGATTTTGAAAATTTAAAAAGCTATGTGTAGCTAAGGCCCTCTGGGACTTCCTGAGCACCAGTCTGTCATAGTATGACTTACAGGGAGTATAACATATCAAAAGGAAGGTCTTGGTGTCCCCCTTGTGGTTCCAGGGACAACTAAAACCTCGCGTATAAGACGCGCCTTATACGCGAGAGATTACGGTACTTACTGTCAGGTCCAATACTTCCACCGACACTTCCCTCAATGTATATCCAAAGATTCACAATACACAAAGCACTTGAAATACTTGTGATAATAAATAATCCAGGTGATTTTCAAATCTCCCTCCCTAACTCCAAAACATTGTCGGCCATCTTGAAGCCAGGTGTAGCCACCTAGTGCCAAAACGACTACACTATTCTTGGTTGGTTAGCCCTATGTTTCAAGAGCAGGCTAACATCAGGTAGCACCCCAGCATGTTGACAATGGAGGCCATTGAGGTAGTGATATCTAAGCTTAAGATAAACATGTCAGATTTATTGGATATATCTCATGTTTCAGTCAATATAAGCTGATATACATGAAAACTACATGTTTGTGAATAGGAGGGACAATTTCCATGAACTGACAGTGAGTACTTAGTTCAGACTAGCCATGTGTTTGTGACACTATAGACTTGTATACATCTTGGATCCTGCCTGTGAGCAGGCAGGTATTTCGGGCTAAATGTACTGAGTCTAGGTGTTACTCTGATGTCTTACTTCTAGAACCTATCCTGTTGTTGGAGAATAAAAAGTCCCTTTAAGTTGGATCACACATATTTGTAATCTGAAATGTTTGAACTTGCCACCATTACCAGATAATGTCAAAAAATGCATGGGGCACTACCTAGTGGATTGGTTCTGAACTAGAAATTGATGGTGAGGCCCTCTGGTGTGGTTCATTCATTTCTGCAGCCCAGACTTTTGGAATATATTAAATAGCTAGTCCTATAAGCTGACTAATAAGATCCTAGGCCGAGGTTCTGAGGTATGGTGCCTGCCTCTTTGGGCAGGCACCATACAGGATCAAAGTCACTCCTTTGTTTGATAGACATGACTTGTGAATAGAGTCCTGATGAGTTATTTGCCGGTGCTGCATCCATCATGGTCACACAGGAATATGCATGACTCCTCAGGAGGAAGCTGTGTACATGTACAAGCAACTGGAAAGAGGATAAATACATCCAGAGGACAACCATCTGTACGGACACGCTATTCACTTTTATTGTCAGTGCGGGAGATTTCCTCTGATGGTTCCTTTTCTATAATGAAGATGTTTTTCTATTTCCATTTGTTTGTGTGATCGTTGTGTTGGAATGAGATCTCGCCATCTGATGGGAGAAGGTATTTGTATAATTACCCAATTTCGTGTAAGACATGCCATAATCGACAAGAGCTACAGTAAAAACTGCATTGTCAATCTTAAGCTCTTCTGTTTCCTCTTCTGAACCTCCTTTTTATCTCGAGAGGCTCCCACCCCGCAGACACAGACTGCTGAATAGCTGCCCAGTGAAGGTTCGTCAGTCTTACCTACCCTTGGCACCTACTTATATACTTCTTACACTGTGTTGTTCTCGGGCTGCTAACCCTTAATGCACCAATAGAATGAGCTGCTTCCTTGGGAATATTAGCCCATTCCCTAAGTCATATTCACATTAGTGCAGTGGCGGATTTAGAGGGGGCGCGGGGTGCGCACCCCCCCCCCTTTTCCTAGTACTTAAGAGTTTAACTACATATTTTGGACCACAAAATTTGTCCAAAAATAGGGGGTGCACCCCCTCCTTTTGGGCCGCACCCCCTCTTTTTCCAAATCCTGGATCCGCCACTGCATTAGAGTGCTGCTCACTCACCCTTAGCAGCTTCCGATTATTTTTTATAATGCGAAAGTATAGAAAAAAAAGTATTGGTCGGATTAGCAAAAATTCAGGCGACCAAAGGCAATGGAATACCCACTTTAGATGCCATACATGTGTGGAGGCCTCCTGGTGATAACCAAGAGTCCTGATAACTAAATTATTATTTTTGTTGGTTCACCAACTCAAGATGCTCCCTAGAATTTAGCTGCTCCAGCTGCTGCCCATCCATCCTTCACAGCAACAAAAGCTAACAGCAAGTAGCTCCACTTTCACCGTATTGTTCTTTTTGAGACAATGATATACTTCTCCCAGCATGCTGACACCGTGAGCTGCTCCCCTGCCCTGACCTGCTCTTACACTTTGAGGTTTTTGTTGAGTTCTTCTTCTGGCTCATCTTATCTTGACTTAAGCCGTTACTGTCAATGTGAGAGGTGTCAAACATCTGTGGTGAGTTCATCTGAAGACGGTCGATTTCTGTAAAGGTCAAATCCCACAACGTGAAAATGGGCAGCAAATCCTTGTGATATAGGATATTTGGTTGCTTAGCTGATATTGGGGTGGTGATATCGTCTAAGGAAGGCCTATAACGGGCTAATAACCCTTGCCAAAGTGCTGGTATTTGGGGAGTGAAATACATCAAAGGTTTTTGATATTTTTCTCACAAGAGGCCAGAAATCTCTGTGATATAGGGAAATTCCCTGTGATTTAGAGGAAAACAAGAATCTTTAGTAAATCACAAGACATCTGTATATTTTTCATAAATCAAGACCCAAGTTCCACACACTATAGCCATAAGAATATTGTACTTGTGAATCAAAGTAGCAACTAGTCAGTACAGAGATGAATATCACAGACATTTCCCTTCCCATAGTGGCTAGTAGTGGGGTTTGAGAAAGGTAGGAGTGGCATGGGAACCCTTGTGAATTTTGTTTTTGACAAGATTCCAAGGCTTCCGATATCCAGAATCACAGGCGTTTTAGACCCATCTTTCATGTAGTGGGAGTTGGCCTTAAAGTAATAGGATATTGAAATTCAAGCAAGTGTGGATATCTGAGAGTGGTGGGTACAGTTACAACTTTGTATGTCTCTTCAAGTTCATGCACAGAGGAATTAGTCCTGGGTAAGGTGAACAGAAAATGGTGATAAATTGAAGATTTTCATGCTTTACTGGTAGGGTGAGAACATGTGTGATGAAAAGCATTAGAGGCCAAATGCCACTACGCGAAAAATGGGTCTGAACTGTCTGTGATTCTGGATATCAACAACCTTGGACTCTTGCCAATTTCCTAAATCACAAGGGTTCTCACTGCACTTCTCCCCACTCTAAATCCCACTATAGGTGATAGTAGGAGGCGAATCTCTGTGATTTTCATTACTGCACATATGAGTTGCTAGTATGATTAACAGGGATATTAATATTGAAATCACAGTTGCCTCTGACTATTTTCTTTAGTTTGCAATGGTCTCCTGCAAAGCATAAACAAATGTAGCTCACATAAATCACAAGCAGAACCCCCTTATAAGTGTAGTATGTGGAACTTGGCTGCTGATTTAGCAAAGACACACCTCTTGTGATTTCCTAGAAACTGTTGATTTCCTCTAAATCACAGGGATTTTCAGTCTATTGCAGAGATTTCTGGTCCTTTGTGAAGAAAATATGAAAAACATTTTATGTATTCCACTCCCCACATTCGCAAGACTTCTTAGCCTTAACAGGCCTTCCTTAGACAATATTAGCCCTCCAATATCGGCTTAGGATCACTGAATTCCTAAATCACAAGGATATTAGGATGATTTTCATGTTGTGGGATTTGGTCTTAAGAGCTCTGAGATGAAGGACCTACTTAAGAGATCATAATGGAGAGTGTTAGGACCGATTACATGTAGGCCTAGGTCTACCTTGAGGAGCAGTCCCCAGAATGTGCAATACAAATTCAAATTAAATGAAAAAGTAGATTATTATATGGGCATATTGTTGTTGAATCACTATTCAATTCTCAGCTATCAGGGGATGATTTCTGATATGAGATACAGCAGTATAACTCTTTTTACATTGTAACAGCATTATTGCTTTATAGTAACAATGGCATATAATGCCCCTGTCCAGGACATAATTGGGATGCATACAGAAAATATTAGAATATGACTTTGTAATAGAACCATATGTCCATATAATATCCATTATAAGGAAAATGCCACAGTGGACGCCTATTTGATCCGTTTTGCTGTTTACCTTTTTTTCTTTTTATCAAATTCATGGATAACCCTTTTAGAGGTGAATAATCTCTCCAGATTCATATATTCCTTAGTTTTATGATGGACCAATGTAGTGCTGGCAAGTAGCTATCAATTGACTGTTTAATTTGGGAGTATATCAACCCTGTAGGATCTCAATTATGCAGCACTGGTGAGTCACTCGCCATTCCCGCGTTCATGCATCAGGGGGTCAAATGGACGAAATCCAATTAAAAGCACCATGCGACATTTAAATGGGTTTAAATTAAAAGCATCACATCCCGTGTGCAAACTACATTGCCGCTGAGTACATAATTATTCATAATATCTTTCTGTACCCTTCTGTATCAATAACAATCATCTATCTGTTTATTGAAATGTGAGACTATACTTGATTTCTTTTTGTGACGAGAGAACTACTACATACCAATAAGGTTCTTTTTTACTAGCAATGGATCAAATGTATTTTTGAATAGCGAAAATAAAATGAAACTGTGTAATTTTGCTTGGATCAGCTTTCCCTGTGCCAATAGGCCAAATCCCACAATGTGAAAATGATTAGAAAATCCTTGTGATATATTGTATGTTGTTCATTAGCCGATGTTGGGGTAGTAATATCATCTCAGGAAGTCCTATAATGACTAAGAATCATTGCCAAAGTGTTGTTATTTCAAGAGTGCAATACATCAAAACTTTTTGATATTTTCCTTACAAGAGTCAAGAAATGTCTGTGATATACCAAAATTCCCTGTGATTTGGAGGAAAACAAGAATCTCTAGTAAATCACAAGAGGTCTGTTCTTTTTTCATTAATCAGGATCCAAGTTCCACACACTGTAGTTATAAGAATGTTGTACTTGTGAATCAAAGTAGCAGTTAATCAGTACAGTGATGAATTTCACAGACATTTCCCTTTCAATACCAGCTAGCAGTGGGATTTGAGGATGAAAATTTCTAGTACATCACAAGAGCTCTGTTTTGGATAAATCAGGACCCAAGTTCCACACACTGTAGTCATAAGAATGTTCTTCTTGTGTTTTGTGTGTGCTTCATTACATGTATTGCACAGTCTATTTATAAATCTAAAGATCTAGACTATTGCAAACATAAGAATTCAGTGATATAAAACAGTGTTTTTGATATAATGAATTTCACACAGATTTCCCCTCCAATATCGGCTAACAGTGGGATTTGGCAAAGGTATGGGTGGTATAGGGCAAACCTTGTGATTTAGGATATTGACAAGAGTACAAGGCTGCCGATATCCAAAATCACAAACATTTTAGACCCATTTTTCACATAGTGGGATTTGGCTTTTTGCAGCGAAAAGGCTTGTGCATTACTACAGTTCAAATCATAGGAAAATAAGATCAGATTTGGCCTCCCTCTGCATGGGAGGTGGGGTGGGGACAAAGAAGATAAGAGTTTTTCGCGATCATGCCAAAATCCACAATTCATATGTTGATAGGTGTAACATATAAAGTGTGCTGAAATAAGTAACAAACCTCCAACAAGTAAAGTAAACACAAGCTCTATTGGCCGGCCTCCGTGTTTGGCTGAACACTCTGTGAACATCATAGAATGGATGTCTGTAATAAAAACATGACAAGTATTAGGGAGTAATTAGTAGTGTTTTGTCAGGGTACAGCAGGAGACCTTTCCCCAGATTAGGTGATTATAGCTTTTCTTCAATATGCAATATAATTAAGCAGAAAGCTGAAGGTTCTTTAACAAAAACGATCGCTATTTCTCCCTCTTTGCGGAAAGCCTTTTAAACAAATTGAATGCACAGGATGGTCTGAATGCTCTAAAGAATATCAGTAAGAGCTCGTCTCTGTAGTTTATTGATGATAAAATACAGAACAAGACAGTG
This sequence comes from Acholoe squamosa, assembly GCA_949317995.1. Classification (NCBI taxonomy): domain Eukaryota; kingdom Metazoa; phylum Annelida; class Polychaeta; order Phyllodocida; family Polynoidae; genus Acholoe; species Acholoe squamosa. Next base: position 24,166,461 of record OX439048.1, read on the forward strand.
CAGGAGTAAAGACATAAAGAAGTATTGTGTCCTGTGCATTAGGACCGAAGGGGGAAATCAAAACAAGTCTATAAGCATCTACGACCGAAATAGTCAAGGATTGAATTACTACACAGGATAAGCTAGCCTTTTTAAATCCCCGCACTGTCAGAACCGTTGAGAAGAGACCTGTAACAAACGGCTTATTGGCTTTACGACCTCGTCATTTTATTCCATAAGGTCAGCGTGATGCTCCATTGCATTTATTTGTCCTTAAAAGATCGCTAAGTCGGTGTAATGGACTAAAATTATCGATAACTTTGTTCCTATTGTGCAGATTTGAAAATAAATATCACCATGATGATCGCCAGCTCGAGATACCCTTAAGTCATAGGTCACACTATGGGAAAACTCCTATATGAGGTTTTCTGCCCCCCCACCCTCACCCTCACAACCCCCCCGTCCAGTCCCCCTCCCCCCACTCCATACCCCCTCCCAGAAAAAAAACCTTTTTCGACCCTCTCTAAAATGGTTAGATTTTTGGCCAGTCATCGCCACAAAAAGAGCCTTTAGATAGGTACACTCAGACCATGGTTCGCGCACACAGGGAGTGTCTGCGGAAAGTCAAAACCCCTGTAGTTAAAAAATTTATTTCACTTATTCTTTTTTGCAACTGATTTTTTAGGGGGCATGTTCTTTAGGGGGACGAAACATCCCAGATTTATACTGAACATTCCATATTTTTTGCATAATTAGCATAATCATGCAGTGTCCTGGTACTTTTCAATATACAAAGATATGTTCCATTGCTCCTTTGTAGAATTCATATGCTAACAATTTGAAACTACTAATACATGGTGACTGAGTGTGTGCGGTGTTTTGTGTTTAATTGTCTCTGACAGTTTTATTTTTGGAAGACTACTTAACTGGCCAAACTCTGTTTCCTACATTTAGGCTCAGCAGGATGCATGGATAGGGCCCCTTGGTATCATAATAAAAAGTATCCCTAGCTGAAGCCTAATATTTATAGTTGTTATAAGGGGTTTTGTATAGACATTCAAAAATGCCCAGTTCTCAGACGGGTGTACCAGTTCACAGACAGCCTCTGTATTTTAAAGATATCTTTACAAGCTGAAGCAGGTTCACCACCATTATTAGATATTGATGAACTAGAAGTCTTGACGAATTTGCTAGTATATTCACTCTAATTTTGGTTTTAGAATATCAATTATCAAAATTGTCAGGAAATAGGCATGTCATTGCGCCCAATTACCAGACACCGCATTTTCAATGGTCCAATTCTCGGACACAAGTTTCAAGTGATACCAACAGAGGGCACCACACACTTTGAAATTTATCAATTTGCCATTGGGAATAGACATCTATTAGATATAAAAGAGAGGAAAACAAAATAAAATAGGGTTTATGGCCTGAAATAACATTTAGCTAACTCCAAAAAATCGTCCGAGAATTGGACCTGTCCGAGAACCGGGCAAGTTACCCTAGAGCCCTCACACACTTATAATAGCACCAAGAATGCAGACAGTTGCGAGTTTTAATTGTCTCTGACGCCCAAAGCCCTCACACAAAAAACTAATTATGATGGTTTTTGTAAAACTGCCAGTTCTTGGACCTCTCTGCCAGTGCCTGGACTGGCGTCTGCTCCCGCGTCTCAAAAAAAAACTTTATTTCGATCCATTCCTTCCTCAAACCTGCCCTTTTTCGCTGGTGACACTAAAAACAGATAGGTTTTGGCTGGAGGTAGGGCCCAGGTGGACTGGCTCAGGCCGGAAAAGCCACTAGTTAAAAACATTATGTCGCTTATTCTTTTCTGAAACAAATTGTTTTTGGGGGCCATGTTCTTTAGGGGGACGGAACACCCCAGGTTGATACCAAACATTCCATATCCACGTATATTATTTGCATAATTAGCATAACTATGCAGTATCTTGGTACTTTTCCATATATATATAGATGTGTTTCATTGCTCCCTTATAGAATTCATATGCTTGCAAGTATAAACTTTTGACACCTAGTTGGGGTTTTGACAAAAATTTATCCCAGTCCAAAATTTTATTTTGCTTAATTTCAGTCAAAATAAATTTTCGATAGTGCGAGGTCGATCGGGGGGAAAACTACCACAGATCTATATCCTACAATGCATTGTTACAATTTTTTTTGCATAATTAGCATAAAATTGTGCAGTATCTTGGTACTGTTCAATATAATATAGATATGTTCCATTGGTCCCTTATAGAATTCATATGCTTGCAAGTATAAACTACTGACTGCACCTAGTGACTAGTGGAATCTGAGCAATAGAAAAGAAATACCCCTTCCCTACCTTCCTATAGCATCAAACAATTTGTTCAATGGAGGCAGCCATTGCTTGATCATGTGCTTAAACCTTTTAGATCCAAATGCTAGTTACCAGTGCATTATCACTGTTGATAAGCTTTACACATCAATACCTGCAGCCACCCGGGGCACAAGCCCTGTTTGCACTGAACGGATGTCTTTCCATTTCTCCATTCTCTGGTGTTTGATTGAAAATGTTGACATCATTCTGTGTTTCTAATTTGTGTTTTAATCTGTGTTTTATGGTACATATATTGAGTTTAAGGCTATAACAGGTTAGTGTTAGTGCTAAGGTATGATAGTAATTACTCACTATTTGTCATCGGTTAATCAATATATGTTAGTAATTACTCACTATTTGTTAGCAATTAGTCAATACATGGTAGTAGTTACTCACATTTTATCAGCATTTAGTCAATATATGTTATCAATTGCTCACTATTGACTAATATCTGACAAATTGTGAGTAATTACTGACATATATGGACTAAGTGTCAGTAATTACTCACTATTTTTTGGGGGGCATGTCCTTTAGGGGGACGAAACACCCCAGATTGATACCAAACATTCCATATCCGCGCATATTATTTGCATAATTAGCATAATTAGGCAGCCATTGCTTGATCATGTGCTTAAACCTTTTAGATCCAAATGCTAGTTACCAGTGCATTATCACTGTTGATAAGCTTTACACATCAATACCTGCAGCCACCCGGGGCACAAGCCCTGTTTGCACTGAATGGATGTCTTTCCATTTCTCCATTCTCTGGTGTTTGATTGAAAATGTTGATGTCATTCTGTGTTTTAATTTGGGTTTTAATCTGTGTTATTATGATACATGTATTGAGTTTAGGGCTATAACAAGTTAGTGTTAGTGCTATGGTATGATAGTAATTACTCACTATCTGTCAGCGGTTAATCAATATATGTTAGTAATTACTCACTATTTCTTAGCAATTAGTCGAAATATGTCAGTATTTACTCACGATTTGTCAACAATTAGTCAATATATGTCAGTACTTAGTCACTATATATGAGCAATTATCAATACATGTCAGTATTTACTCACAATCTGTCAGCAATTAGTCAATATATAGCAGAGAAATAGCCATTGATTCAATTGTGCATCCTGCCTTGACTGGTATTTGTCAAAATATGTCAGTACCTATGGACTATTTGTCAGCACCTAGTTCATATATGTTAGTTATTATTCACTATTTGTCAGCAATTAGTCCATACATGGTAGTAGTTACTTACATTTTATCAGCATTTAGTCAATATATATGTCAGTGATTGCTCTCTATTTGTCAGCAATTATTCAATATATATTAGTAATTACTCACTCTTTGTCAGCAATTAGTCAATATATATCAGTATTTACTCACAATTTGTCAGCAATCAATCAATATAGGTCAGTACTTAGTCACTCTATATCAGCAATTATCAATACATGTCAGTATTTACTCACAATCTGTCAGCAATTAGTCAAAATAACGGAGAAATAGCCATTGATTCAATTGTGCATCCTGCCTTGACTAGTATTTGTCAAAATATGTCAGTATCTATGGACTATTTGTCAGCAATTAGTTAATATATGTTAGTAATTATTCACTATTTGTCAGCAATTAGTCAATACATGGTAGTAGTTTCTTATATTTATCAATATATGTTAGTATTTGCTCACTATTTGTCAGCAATTAGTCAGGATATGTTAGTAATTACTCACAATTTGTCAGTAATTAGTCAATATACATCAGTAATTACTCATTCTTTGTCAGCAATTAGTCAGGATATGTCAGTACTTAGTCACTAGATATCAGAAATTAGTCAACACATGTCAGTATTTACATACAATTTGTCAGCAATTAGTCAATATATGTCAGTATTTAGTGACTAGATATCAGAAATTAGTCAACACATGTCAGTATTTACATACAATTTGTCAGCAATTAGTCAATATAATTATGTCAGTATTTACTCACGATTTGTTAGCAATCAGTCAATATATACCAGTACTTAGTCATTATATAAAAACAATTAGTCCGTTTATGTTAGTAATTACTCACAATTTGTCAGATATTAGTCAATATATGTCAGCATTTACTTGCACTTTGTCAGCAATAAGTCAATGTATGTGAGTACTTTGTCGCTATTTGTCAGCAATTAGTCAAAATATGTCAGTAATTATGCACAATTTGTCAGTAATTAATTAAGATATGTCAGTACCTATGCACTATTTCTCAGTAATTAGTCGATTTGTCAGTAATTGCTCACAATTTCTCAGAAATTAGTCAATATTTGTCAGTAATTACTCACTTTTTGTCTGCAAGAAGTCAATATACGTCAGTAATTATTCACTATTTATCAGAAATTAGTCAATATATGTCGGTAATTACTCACTATTTGTCAGCAATAAATCAATATATGTCAGTACTTAGTCACTATATATCAGCAATTAGTCAATACATGTAAGTGTTTACTCACAATTTGTCAGCAATCAGTCAATGTATGTCACTATTTGTCAGCACTTAATCAATATGTGTCAGTGCTTACTCACTATTTGTCAGTGATTAGTCAATATATGTCAGTACTTAGTCACTATTTTCTCAGTAATTAGTCAATATGTCAGCAATTAATCATGGCTTGTCAGTAACCATTAATTAGCAAAATGGGTCTGAAAGTTTAAGAAATAGAATTGGCATAGTGAAATTTATATATTACAATCTCTCGATAAACAGTAGAGAAATAGCCATTGATTCATTGGTGCATCATGCCTTGGCTGGAATAATCTAAATATGTCAGTAACTATGAACAATTTGTCCGCACTTAGTCAATATTATGTTAGTACTTAGTCACTATATATCAGCAATTAGTCAATAAAATCAGTATTTATTCACAGTTTGTCAGTAAATTAGTCAATATATCAGTAATTACTCACTATTTGTCAGAAGTTAGTCAACATAGTCAGCGCTTACTCATTATTTGTCAGTGATTAGTGAATACATATGGTATATGTTAGTACTTAGTCAATATATTTAAACAAGAATTGATCGTTGGCCTACGCTGTATAATCCTCTACCCTAGCTTGTTTCCTATTTGCCTATTTGTCCTATTATTTTAAAACTCGCATGTTAAGCCACTACAGCAATGCTGTAGATTTCTTAACACGTCCTAAATTCCTAAACCAGCTTCCCCTAGTTATACAGCTAAAGGCCAAATAGCAATTGGTAAGTTAATACTTGTGATTCAGGAATTGTGGTTCCTTAACCAATATTGTAGTGGTTCACTGTAATTAACTGCCAAGATTTACGGACCAATAATGTCAATGGAATCAAATTCATAAAGATTCAGTGCTCAATGTTGGTAACGGAATCAAGAGTCACAGACACGTATGTTGCCCAACATCAAATATAGAGTATGTTTAAGATGGGTAGGCTGAGCTTGTGATTTAGAAAAAGGGGGGGGCAATACAATGTACCTTAGATTTCCTGATATTTCAATTCACAAGGATTTTAGACTCATTTTTCAAGTAGCGAGACTTGGCCTTAGACGTGTACATTGAACAGTGGATTTACCAAGTCAAAGTATTAAGCTTGCTTTTTTGATGAAACAACCCAAATCAAAGGTAAAATCACGGGGGTAAAAAACGCTTTCATCGTGAGCGATATCACTTCTTAGAGTCTCGTATTGCACACCCCACATGCAGTAAGCCCAAACATGTATTTGATAGTAAATAGTCAGATTACATTATTACTATCAATTTCTGTGCCAAATAAGAGGCATCGTGAGATACCCTTTAGACCAATTCTCGTGCACGTTGCGTTTTTACTCTACCTGCCAATTGTAGTCCTTCCTCAAAGGCTACCTGCCTGGTGTCTCTAAGGTCTGACTTATTGCCCACCAAGATAGCCGGCACACCTCGGGGTACCAGGGGGCAGCTGTCTACCTCATGTTTCCATGACAACACGTTGTTAAAGCTCCGCCTCTCGGACACGTCGTACACCAGCACCACACCATCAGAGTGCTTCAGGTATCTGTAATATAGAAGAGGCAATACAACAGTAATTACTAGCTAGCAGAGCCCACATAATGCACTGCATTATGTTCATTGGTAGGGTGAAAATAGCTATAATATTGGGGTTTCTGCTGAATCAACATCACCAATTGTAACTGGTTGATTCAATGCTCAATTTAGCAATCTTGATTCAGGAGCAAATTTAATTGTTATGACCAATTCTGCAGGTGGACATCTCAAGGTATGTGGACGTCTTTGAGCCAACCTACCCTAAAGATTATGAGTGCAGGCCTTCGGAGTACCTCCTCAGAGCTGTATGTACATACATTATTTTTATTGATGTGTCGACATCTTACAACACTAGAGTACTGTTGAGTAGTGTCCCTAGCATCGCACTACTGCACACAAACGAGTAGGAAGGCATTCTTGCCTCTTTTAATTGAATATAGGTGGCTTATTGCCCCTGGATCACCATTGTCTCGAATCCTTATCAGGAATGCTATAGAGATATATTAAAGCTTAAGTTCCTTGTCCTCATCAACTTCCCTTGCTTCGTCGCTACTTCCTCTGGCCCCCTGCCCCACCTCCTCTCCCCTCCATTCCTGCCCAAATGCAGGGTCACTATTTCTTTATCACTTCCCCTTCCAAATCCCCTAACACCCACCCTCCTTCCTCCTTGTCCCCCTTCCTAACTCCCTCTACCTACAATAGCGCTCAATTGGGATCAGCCTGGTTCTAACCTCAGCCACTCCCGGACCTGTTCTTGCAATCACATCAGTTTGGATGCATGAAACCTAGACTAATAACACGAGAGGTTCCGAGATTGGACCTGCCATGGCCGCATAACGAAGCAATCTGGCCCCACCGGGCCCCACCTCAACCACTACTGTGAGTCGTCTCTGGCTGCCTAGGATTTTGGGTAAAAAGTAGTTCTCGCTGCTGGTTGCTGTAGTGGTGATATGACGGCAGGTATCATGCATAGTAATCTTCCCAAGACATTTGGGTCCCATAATGCCTAAACGTTAGAGGGGTATTCCCTAGAATCCCTCTGGCGGCGAGATTGATAAAGAAGAAAGCTCGCTATACGTACGTATTAACTGCTAGAGACCTGAATCGCTCCTGTCCTGCTGTATCCCACAGCTGAAGCGTCACCTGGCGGGTTCCACAGGTAAATTTCTTGACGCTGAAGTCGACCCCTATTGTCTGTCTTGGTGTATCTGAGAACGTGCCTGAGACCAGCCGGGAGTGGATGTTAGACTTACCCACCCCAGAGTCACCCAGTATCACAACTGAAAACAAGAATGACACATGGGTTAGAAAATGTAGAGAATTATTTTTGATATTAAATCTAACTTTTAACACTCTAGGGATGTCGATACTTGATTAAGCACAACCTTTGTTCATACAACATGGTGGATCCCTCTAGAATTGAGAGTACTGGTTGGTGTGCTTGCAAGAACTCAAAATTGCGGTTTCATGCAGAAAGCTATAACAAATCTACTTTCGGATCTTGTGTGTCATTAATGAGATCCCCCGGAGTTCCCCCAATCCCAGAAACCTTGTAATTGCACATTGGGACTGTTCATTTAACCCTGGCTGACCGGGTGACGTGGCCTTTTCTTTAACTCAACAAAGGACATGCGACCTACAATAACAAAGACAGGTGGTTTAAGTGGGTGACATTTGACATGGCCTTTCTTTTACCACCTTCCTGGGCGTTACATAACAAAGAGGAGTTAAAATGGATCCTATCTGTTGGCTGTATTGCTGAGGGGAGGTAAGCCAGAATTGGCCCAATACTGGAAGTGTGGTCGTGGTCTAGCATTACTTCTCTGATAAGGTTTTCAAAGCTAAATTCAGGAGAGAGGAAACACCCCACTTTGTATGATGACCCAGTGTTTCATTTGTACATAGGTTGGTGTAGCGATTGACCTTGGTAAAACTGACACATGTCATTGTCATGCATGGCCGAGCAGCGTCCTTGTTGTCGTCCCTCTCTCTGCTCGAGCTGTTGCACCCTCTGCCTCTGGCAGGAGAAACAAGAATTGGAGAACTGGCAAGTTCTACAGCCATCTAATGTTTTGAGATGGTAAAAAAAATAATGAGCCCATCCTATGCAGTTTCAGATTGGCCCAGACTGACTAAAGTGCAGTCTGGGATAGAGAGCATGAATATTCTGCAAGGCTATTGTTTGGGAATGGAAGGTTCATTTTGTACAAGTTGGGATTGTAGCATCAAGTACACTTAATGAATTGGTGCTATGATAGGCCAATACATGAGATATTTTATAGCTAACAACCCTGGCCCATCTTGTAGTTTCGGGCCTGTCAGCCTACCTACATATGCATGACCATCACTTGTAAGCACTAACACTGTACCTAGACCTGTATGCTCTTGTTCATTTAAAAATAATCCAAGATCATTTATAGTATGTGGTAACGGCGATTTAATAAGGAATGGTCCAGTCCCACCGTAGCCCCTGTGGAAAAACAGGGAAGTGGAAGATCGAGGCTTGCCCATTATAGCTCTGATGTACATTATAAGCCTTCGATGACCAAAGCTTAATGCTGGGTAAAAGTGTTATCAAGTTTAAGTTTGAATTAATTTATTGAAATCAATCAATGTAAATACACGTCTTTCATTGATACCAAAGAACAAAAGAATAAACAAAGTGACATGACAACAACATGACTTGCCAGTCTCAGTCCAAGGTAATTCTACAGCGTGTGGGCCGCATCCACTGCTGACGGATGGACCATCTGTGGGTTTCATCCGTATCATTTGTCATTGATTTCTATGGGGAAAATTGGATAAAGGCAGACGGATGGCCCATCCGTCGCAGTGGATGCAGGCCTTTAAGGGGTGCATCCACTGCCGACGGATGGACCATCCATCGGTTTCATCCGTCGATTTTATCATTGTTTTCTACGGAGCAAAAACACAGATGAAGGGAGACGGATGGTTCATCCGTCGCAGTGGACAAGCTATGTCCACCTAAAGGCCATACTTACTATTCGACCAGGTAATTACAGAATATTCAAACAAGGTCTCACACTGTAAGAAGTTTATGTTTTATAACAGAGATGTCTCTTGTGAACTCACAGGGGAAAGTGCTGTACTCTCAAATACAGCTTTGCAGGTTTAGTGGCCCTTCAAAGGGTTTACTAAAAAAATCTTACATGTACTTTCCCCCACTAGAGGCCAGTAGGATACCATATGTTAAGATGTATATTCTTACATTGCACACCTCAATCCAATAATGTCCCCAGAGCTTAATGATGAGTTGCAATATGATAATAACCTCAACAGGTTCAGTCTAGCATTGTACACGAATGATATTGTACAAGGTTACCTGAAAAGAAACTAGGAACAACTAATAATATACATGTATACATGACACCATAACTGTGTCTAAATCTGAAATACAAGTCCCTGGACTCTGGGGTTTGAAGCTAACAAAGGCCTACCTTTTCAGTGCTAAATCTGAATGACCGTAAAATGGTTTGGGTGAGATGGTTCTCTACTTCCTTACCCTCAATAGTGCCTCACTTCATGGGGATTGGAGACAGTTATGTCTTCATTAGGCATGCATAGTTTATAGTATCTATGCATGCATGGAGCACACACATTTATAAATGATGTTATGGGGATGATTACCATGAACTGACCCCAATAGCAGAGTATATAGCAGTGTCTTTTATAACATACCTGTATATACAATACATTTGTTGTTGATCAACAGAACCCCTTGCTGTTATTCTATGATTTGAGTTTCTGTAATTTTACAGCAATAGTTGCTGGAACCTCAGTTGCCGGCAAAGGTTTCTGTAAATTTACAGTATATTTTATTGTTCATTTACAGCAAGATTTGCTGTCCGTTCACAGAAAATATTGCTGTTTATTTACAAGACATTTTTCTGTCATTTTATAACACATTTTGCTGTTAATTTACAGCATATGTTTCTGTAGAACTGATTGATCTTGCTGTATGATCACAGTGGCTGTTGCTGTATGATTAATCTGAATTGTTCTGTAAAACTACAGTGATTCACCTCCTGTAGATTTACGGCAAAATGTACTGGAACCAAAGCTGCCAATGGAGTTTGCTGTAAAATAACCCTGCGTACTTCTTACAGTGCATCACAACAAAAATACCTGAACTCATGTTCATTGTATTAATCTATTTTCGTGCAGTAAATATTGGACCCTACAACATTGACCAACCCCCATGACACAAAAACAAAAAAATAAAATGGTTGAAAGGCAGAGTGATAGGCCTTAATGTTACTACTGTAAGCAAACATACGTCCTATCCAATCAGTTTTTACCTGTTGTGTACATGGTACATGTTACAGAGAGACATGAGGATGATGACATCTGACACTGCAAGGGTCAATAATGTCTTATCTCTAACTGATAATGGTATAGGCAATAGAAGTGTGAGCTTCATGTTAGTTCAATAAGGTTATCATAATACGATACTTAATAATTTAACATTTTCTGTGGGTCCTTGATTAAAAACTGTGTACTCACCTTTATAAACCATACTGTTAGGTGAGGTAATTAAGATGATGCGTAAGGACACCTAGGCCTACACATGGATAGCCCCATGGATAACACTAGCCGTTATCAAGTCCAACATTACCGTGTTATGTTATGCACTGCAGCACACCTCCAGTGTACAAGTATACATGATGGAGGCTACCTTGTAGAGCTGGCATGAGCTACTGTATCATACATACATGTAGGGGTGCTTTATCCACTACCATATCCTTTGTTGCGAAGGTTATTATTATCCTAATCTATAAATCAAATCCAGAGCCTCATGAGAGCGCTATGGTAAAGTGAATAAGATTTGATCAAAGATTGATAGATTTAGATTTCAATAGTTCAAACCCTTGTCGGGAATGTTTAAATTATGATGTGTAGAGATATAAACTATCTTCCTTCCCAGGCGTTCTGTTTGTTCCTTGGTCAATTAGTTTAGTCCGCAGAGAGTGAGTTTTAAAATTTGAAGCTCTGTAATCTTATAGCCGTAGATGACTAAACTATACAGAGACAAACCACTGGTTCTATTTATCAGCCCCCATTTATTTGTTTGTGGTGAAGGCTCTGTGAAGACTTGAAGTGTCGAAGTGACACATCCTTATTCGGCCATCCTAGCTATTTCTCCTGTCTCATTCATTCGTGGGCAACCGCCCTAGATTCCATAATGCTTGTTAATTTAGTATACCAGTAGCAGTTTCGATCTTGTAATAAACCAGATAGGCATTATGTACCCTTCCCAGCACGTCTCGGCTATATCCTATAGTTTCTCCAATACCCAAATTAAGCATAGGATTGCACTCTGATGACAACTGATCATGACTGGCACGACCACACTACATCAGCTGGCTTGATGTCCTCTGGTGGTGTAACTTCTACAAAAGTGTCATGATAAGATAACGTGGAGGCGTGAGGGATGATGATCCCATGACGGCATCCTCTATCGAGTTGATGTCATAAGCAGTAGTATGATAATAAGATAACAGGAATAGGACCGGTAGCTGGGAACCGTATACACACACTGATATCAGTGCCCATGTTGATAATGTGGTTAGCCAAAACGAATGGGTTTCAGCCAGAATAGCACGGAAAGAAAAAAAAGATGACTTCATCTCAAAACTGTCAGGTCTACCGTGACTGGACTTTTCCCAGTTTTCCGAGGCCTAGGTAATGCTTATTGAAAGGAGAGTGGGGAGGGGAGAGAGAGACAGAGAGAAACAGACAGAGTGAAAGAGATAAACACAGATAGGAAGAGATAGACAGAGAGAGAGACAGAGAGAGACAGACAGAGACAGACAGATATGCAGAGACAGGCAGAGACAGACAGACAGAGACGCAGACACAGATCGACAGGCGGGGACAGAGACAGCCAGATACTGAGACAGAGAGGGATGGAATGTGCTCCAGGCACTCCAAATAGAGATTTTCTTCTTATATCTCTGTAAACTATCATGTAGTTACAATGTTATCATCTGCTTTCATGAAGCTGTTTTTGCTCAACTTACCATAGTTGTGCCTATAGTGGGTGAATCGGGCGAGGCAAAGAACAAAGACTTTTGGTGGAGTCTAGCTGTATATATCGAAACTCAAGTCCAGGGCGTCGACTCAGGATATATATAGGACTCAGTATGGAGGCCTAGTGGAGCCGCCATTTTGAATTTCGCTGGTTGAGGTAAAACCCACTGATAAGATATACCATGATGGGTACCTTGTCCCTGGTTAACACTCACTTCCAGGGACATGCTGGTCCCATCTTATCAGTTCTTATCAGTGTGTGTTGGCCGAAACAAGTTCCAGACCAGCTAGTGGCCAATAGAGGTATGGACAAAGGGAATTAGAAACTGAAGGAGCCCGGGTTTTCGAATCTGCCACCCAACCGCGTCTGATCTGTTCAGACACTCGATACGTCCTTCTTTGGTTAGGTTGAGGTGGGATTTGCTTACCTATGTTTGATGTCAGCCAGGTTGGTCACAATATATAATATATAGAAATTTACATCCTTGTACAATAATGTATTATGTTCACTAGAAAATTTGCCGTCCTGGAGAATGAATGTAGCGCTGGTGAATAACCAGTGTAAGGCCCCTGAGTCTCAAAGTGACCCTATCTCTCAAAAGTACCCCATATGAGGGATAGAGACCATGTGGAGACCCTGTGTGATAGATGGTCCCCATCTCAGGAACCTTTTGTAACATAGGGTCTACCTGAGGTACCTATTATAAGTCACAAATGTTTAGATGTCTCCAAATATCATTTCCCAATTCACAGAAATGTCCCTATAGATATCAACATGTTATTGTTACAGTGACGTCAACGTCACTGTAACACGTTGGGAGTACGGAAGAACAACGAATTTCTATGAAGTGCTTCTGGATCCTAGAATTATTTTGTTTTTGTAGCCTATAGGCTTAACCATTCCAGCAATGCCATAAAGCTTTTCGTAGCACCAAGCACGTCTACCACATCTTTTGACAAACTGTGAACATGTACAAAGACATAACAATCCTGTACACGAATAGCCCCCCCCCCCTTCTCTACTACCTAGATCTTTTATAGAGTTAACCGAAACGCCACCAGTCAACTGGACGCAATGTGGTATTGTGTATACTATGTGTACTTCAGCCGCGGTCTGCGTGGTCAGTTAACCCTTTAGTAAATGCAGAGTGTTTTAATGTCGTCATGATGCATTAATGCAGTCCTTGAAAAACTCCCCGGGGATTGGCATGATGCTCCAATGAAGTGCTGGTGCCATACAATAACCCTCTACAGACAACAAGTCATGATGTTTTATTACCGTAAAATCCGGTCATAACCCGACCCCTGTCATAAGCCAGGGGGTGAGTTTAGAGGAAAGTTCTAAGCCGATTTTGGTTCAATTTGAACATAATTGTATTTAGAGCATAATCATCGGTTTCAGATATGAATAACGACCTATGTTCGAGGAAGGGTTCTGAAATAACTACTAGGAATATTTAACCCAATAATGTCTCCTTTTAAAGATCTTGAGATGAACTTTGATAATAAATTTCCTTGCAGAGGGGTGTTTCTGCTTGCCTGGTCACATATTATGGAAATCCCAGTCATAAGCGGGGGGGGGGGGACCCCAGGACCCCATAAAACACCCTCTTTCGATTTCAATGATTTTTTAACTTTTTTTTTCTACCATTTTCACAACCCTTATAGATACCCTTAATGATTGTAATTTTTTTACATTAAAAGTCTAAACTAAAATCGTAACAATTGATGCTCGTTTCTAGATAATATTATACAAGAAAATATTGAAAAAATGTTTGAAATTTATATTCATTTTTGAAAAACCCCGGTCATAAGCCGGGGTAGACTTTGGCAAAAAGATTGAAGCCGATTTTGACCAAAAATAGCAAAAAAAAAAAATCGGCTTATGAGTGGGGTTTTACGGTAATCATACCATGCAATAACCCCTTACAGGCAACATGATGTTTTATTAATCATACCATACAATAAGCCCCTACAGGCAACATGATGTTTTATTAACCGTTTAAGGGCAGCTGATCATGCATCATGCCCATTGGTCATCATGATGCACCAATGAGGTGCTGGTGAGACTGCTAGCCATCACTTCATTGCAGCATCATGATGTTTTATTAGTCATACCATACAATAACCCCTTACAGGTAACCTGATGTTTTATAAATCACATCAAACAATAACCCTTTACATGCTTAGTAAGTACTTAGTCACTATGTGTCAGCAATTAGTCAAAATATGTCAGTATTTACGCACTATTTGTCAGAAATTAGTTAATATGTAATAAGTATATTCACTATTTCTCAGTACATGTTAGCATAGTACATTGTATATAGCACATTGAACATAGGTGTCACTGTAAGCCTCAGTCTTTGTCTGTGACCTTAACCATTTTTCTTTAAGCTTCTTTACTCTGCCTTTATATGGGATCAGCAGTTAGTTGTATTTTGCCACATTTATTAACGTACTCTACATACAGATGTTGTACAACAGTTTGTATATTATTTTTTTAGATAGGGGCTGTTTGCACGTGGTCCCTATATAAAAATATGAGAGATGAAAACGTTTTGGAAGATAGGGGTTTTGAGGGATACTGAGGTTTTTTTAAACATAGCAGCCTGACATGGTCCTATCTTTCAAACAATCAATATATCACAAATATTTTTTTAAATAGGGCTGCTGTAATATTCTCTTTTATCTAATTTTGAGGCATAGTTTTTTTTTGTTGGTTAGGGACTTTAGGTGCTCTCTATGTCTCGAACAGCCCCTTTCCCACAAATGTGTGAGGGATATAGAGCATTTCGAAACCTTTTGGCCTCACACCCCGCGCTTGGCAACATTCAATGCATTCCTACAGTGAAAGTGTACGCTAATATTCATGAATTTGCCTCAGTACAATTCCTCTCACTACAATGTGAGGGCAGAGGATGGGACACAAATATCTTTTTATGTGGCAACCAGGTAACACTACCTCCCATCATAACGTATTCTTTAGGCTCCATTATGCTTCAAACACATTTTATGATTATACTCAAGATCAGGATTATCATTGAAAAGTGCGTCCAAATATGGGATCTAACATGTGGTAGGCCAACCCAGAAGAAAAACTTGTTTCTCATCACTGGATTTGTTTGTGTTCTTTTTTTTATCTATTATTATTTTTATAAGCAGTTGACAAGGGCTCAAAGTCTTTGTATCATGCCTGCCGCGGATAAACAAAAAAAAGAAGACTTTTAAAATCATGGTTATAATTGACACATTAGAATTGCGAAAATGGATATCATTAACAGTTGTATTTTTGAGGCCTTGACCTTCAATTTTGATACAAAATATGACTGCCTTTGTTGATTTTATAGGGTGTTATTTTTATTCTATCTGAGAATTCTTTAAAAAAAATCTCTTGTGAGGATTTTTCTGACGTGATGAGAAATGGGTTTCTTTTTGGAGTGGCCTTAGAGTGAGCCAACTTGAGAGGTTTGGAGCAAACAAACTATGCTCTTCAATGTCGATACAATGTCCCAATGATTCATCATCATCCTGCTAGATGGCAGTACGCTCACTCAACCTTCCTTCCACTGGGGGGCATGCTGTAGTAAGTAGTGCACGACATTGACCCAGATATCAGGTACCCTGGTTAACCCAGGTCTCATTACAGCTACCTGGGTCACATAATGCTGACTGTAATGGTTTGTGCGTCCACATTTTTGAACTAAAGGATTATTGGACGTAGGAACTTATCCCTTACTGAAAATGGCCGCATTAGTGGGGGGGGGGGGTCGCATTAGAGGGAGTGAATGCTGAGCATATTGAAATTGGTGAACTTCACAGCTGGGCCCACACAACCATTATGATTTACAGTGAAAGTTGGTTATAACAAAGTGCTCATTGAAAAAGGAAATAACTTGTAAAGAGTATATCAAGTATGAGATTCGTAGACAAATAGACAAATTTGTGACTTGTACAACAAAGGGAAGTCTTCTGTGCCTTGATGGCCATTGGGATGTTGGAGACATCACTGAGAAGCCCTCTGTATGGGGTGTTAGACCCTCCCCCTCCCATTTCCTCACACCTGGATGGTAAATGTAACTGGTGGGGCTGGGGTTCTGATTACCTGATTTGGACACCACGAAATGGAGAGAGTGACTTCCTATCATTATGCATAAAGTGATTCATGTGGACTCAGTGTGAATGCGGCCATAGTCTGATGTTTAAAGGTGTTCAGTAGTTTCTGTAAAATTCCTTTTTAACGAATTCAGATACAACAAATTTTCGTTTATAACAAATACTACTGTCTCAATTATTCGCCATAAATTTCTATACAATTATAATCTTAGAACGACCCCCCCCCCCCATCATCAAACTTCAGTAATGGCTCTGTGTAGGGTAATGTATTCATTGACATTACGATGACTGCCTCTTATTTCTTCTTTCTCTCATCATGATTATATTCATGAAAACATCAATTGTCATCACAAATTGTGCCCATGTCTTTATCAGTATTTTATTACAGGTGAACGATAATTGGTTGCTCTTTTATAACCCTGACTAACACTTACCCTACTGTGTCATTATTAACTTTACACCAGAGGAATTCTCACTATGTATCAGGTCAGTAATTACCCCTGTATTTAACACTAAGCTGGCTTTGTTTGGGATGTATGACGACGTGCGGGTGTTTCTATGATCACTGATCCGCACAACCGTCACATGATCTTGTCACGTGACAAAGTGTTTGGCTAAATATCCAGCTGACAAAGCAGGTCTAAGAATTATGTCAGATATGCCAGGAATGAAATCTGTGCTAAATTTTGATAAGACCCATCTGGAGAAAACGTGCATCCGGGAGGGGAGGGGGAGGGATTTTTAGTTTTGTATCTGGCCACCAGGGGGCATTGTATGAGTGAACTGAAAAAAAAACCCTGGATCAATTTTTGATGAGGAATCCAGTGGTATGCTCAAAATTATTCCATCTCCACTAAAAATGTTCCATTTATGGAAGGCAAAAGAAACATCCATTGCCATAGAAACATAGAAAATTGGCATTTATGGCACTTTCTGGTTGCCATGGAAACCACCCCATTATTCTAAATAGGAACCTTTGTCATAAATGTGTTGGATATTTACATGAGGAACCCAGAACAAAAAAAAAACAGACCTAAAAAATTCCATCTAGAACCAACTTTATGATAAAACATCAAATTTCTTTGTTTATTTTTCTTCAAAACTGTATTTTTGGCATTATCATTATTTAACCTAGGATATAATGCAATTAGAGCATTTGCATTTTCCACTTGCACACAACAACCTAGGTTTGACAAGCAATTACAGAAGAAATACCTGGAATATTTTTGCTCAAGATATCTCATTTTAAAGCCTGTGACTTATGGTTCAATAGGCCTTTTCCCTCTGGATGCAGGTTTTCCCCCACCTAATCACAATTAGTGATAACATTATCCCAGAATCTACCCATGAAAGGGCGTGAGCAATTGATGTTTAACTCTATACAGATAGGAAGAAAAAGTGATAAAAATGTTGTTTTTTTTTTCAAAATAAACCCGGGAAATTTTATGCGAACATATAGGCCTACATATCAACAGAATATCGACCCTGTTCAAATGGGCAGGCATCTAGAGTCATGAGACAGTTGGGAGAAAGAACAGCCTGAATAGTTTTATTGTTGTCCAGTGATAACACATACCGTAGTAGCCTGTTTAAGCGCATCGGAGCTTATTGATTTCAATGCTACTCTACCCCGTCGCTTATACAGGGACCGGCGCTTATTTAAGACATAATATGATATAATGTAAATTTCAAATATAAAACCACTTTGTCCCTTATTCGAGACAGGTGCTTATTCAAAGACTTGGTGCTTAAGTAGAGCACTACGGCAGATAATATAAATATTATCATTATAGATGTATGACTGTTCACTGCTAGGTTCTCGTCCTGTGTATATCATTGATCTTGACCGAGAACACACCTAGACTCATCTGGGGATAGCCCAGAATCACCTGACCTGGGGAAGTCTCACCACTCACACGAGATCCCATGAGCACTAACCCTTCAAGGCCCTGTTTCTATACTTTTCAAAAATGAATGGCACCATCCATGCCCACTAATGCAAAGCTAAAAGTGCAGATGGAGCAAAAACTGCTTTCTGTTTCTTAACTTGAGTTCTACTCTCCTGCTCTATTGACGAGAGCTGGCTAGGACAACTTAAGAAACACTAATGTAATGGTGCCATCCACCTCCAGTGCACCTCTCACTGGTATATCCTTAGGGCCTTCCACCTATCATTTGTACCTTATATTTTATGTGTAATCAATTGAATTACATAGATCCTGTTTCTATAGTAGGCTGTGCATGGCACCATTTGCATTAGTGTTTCTTAAGTTGCTCTCTCCAAAATAGATTAGCTTGAGTTCTATCTGAGCTCATTTTAGCCAACTGCCTAAACCCAAATAAATAAAGCAAGAAGGGCCACTGTTTCTAAACCTTAGGATGTAGTTCAAAATGAGTCCCATCTGCTCCATTGATGAAGGCAAAATTGTTGCTTTTCAAACAATTCTTCCACCAACCCTTATAGGTGGTCGGCACAACTTTAAATAAGTGAAATACACATGAAAACTTGGATGATTCATTTGATGATAGATGAGCTGAAATTCAAGGATTTGGATGGCACCATTGCATGAGTGTTTCTGAAGTTGTCCTATCCAGCTCTAGCCAATAGAGCATTAGAACAGAACTCAAGTTTAGAAACAGAAGCATGTTTTTGTTGGGTCTGCACTATTAGCTTTGCCTTAGTAAACATGAATGGTGCCATTCAGGTACACAATCAGGGCAAGATGGCAGCAAAGTTGGTTAGAAAACAACAAATTTACTTCCACCAATAGAACAGATGGGACTCAGTTTGAGTTCTATCTAAAAGTTTAGAAACAGTGGCACCTCTTGCTCTATTCATTTGGATCTAGGCCCTTGGCTAACACAGACTTATATAGAACTCAAACTGAGATTTTTTGGATAGAGCAACTTAAGAAACACTAATGCAAATGGTGCCATCCAAACCAACTATTGAAACAGGGCCCAAGGGTGACATGGGTCCACATTTCTTTGTCGTCATGATGCATCAATGCATTGCTGACAAGTCTACTCGCCAGCACTGCATTAGTGCATCATGCCGGCCTTCAGGGCCTGCATTAGGTGTGGGCATTCAATGATGCATTCATCACATGGCAAACGGCCAGGTTACTTTAATGCACTAGTGGGTTGAAAGCATTTCCTCAAGGCTAACTCAGTTTGGCACCGGAGTCAACACGGATCAATTGGAGCATATCGGGGAAGCACCTCACTAGTTCACCTGGAATTACCGAAGTGGCTACTTGAGAGACAGGAGTCGAATGTATATACAGGACAGATCTAACTGTGTCGTCAATGCCTAAATCATACAGTCATTCAAAATAGGCATGTTTAACCAGCTATTCCAAATAAGCGAAGGTCTTGTATAATAACGACAAATTACTCATTTTCAGCTCCTCTTGCACCTTTTCTCTCTGTCACAAATTCGCGTTGCTTTCTCATCCACTCATCCCCACCGCAAACCCCCCCCCCCCCTTCCTTCAAATGTGTGTATTACCTCTCGATATGCACGACCCCTCCCCACCTCAGCCCACACCCAATACACACAAACACAGAGCAAAAAAAAAAAGAAATAAAGGGGGGGGGGTAATATTTACCCTCCCCCCCCTCACCACTACCGTAACCCACCTACCAGCTCACCAACTCACCTGCTGTCTATAGTAATCCATGAAACCCCGACCCAAACAATTTAGTTATTGGACAACCCCACTCAGTAGTCAGCTATGGACATGTTGTCAGTTTTGAGGCAATTAAGACATCTTTTTTTTTGTGTGGGTGTGGGGGGGGGGAGAGAGATAAATACTAGCGATCAGAAATATCCCTATCTGATTTTGACTTGACATGTAACGCTTTGAGCTAATCATAGGGTGGGAATTTTTACATACTTGATCTTGTTGAAACTATCCTGCCTAATATTCATTTCATCATTTGTGACAGGATCTGCGAAAAAGGCCCTTAGAGCAGGGTGCATTAAGGTCCCTAATCCCAGTAAATGGCATAATCTACTAGTAATCAATGTTCATAAGTGACCAATGATAATTATACTGTCTCAAAAGAGAGAATTAATTAACTAGTATAGACATAAGTAATTGATTAGTTTGACTACTAGATAATAGGATTAAATCATACAAAGTTTGCTTCCCCTGAACACATTCACTAATTACGCCCTCATCATCAGCAGTTAAAGTCAGTGGACTGCAAAAATAGGTCACTTCATGCCAATCTGAGGGATCTAATTGTACCAGCAGATTTCAAACTAAATCCACCATGACCTCATGTATGCACTAGTGCACATATTTGTGTAATTATGTTATTTTTACCCTGATTCCAACTGTCTTTATCTTAGAAAATAACCCCACTCCCTCCCCTCGATCCCGTTGCATTTTACTTTGGAACAAATGCCTTCATTTTCCCTTTAATAAATGTGATGTGGTGCTCCACGGATACTCCATCCATACTTTGATACCTAGAATCTGGTACACAATCTGAAAGCAGTTAGAATAAACTAACAAGCTCTTTTGAAAAAAAACATATCAAAAAGTTTCCAATTTGATTTAACCTTTTTTTTTCAAATACTAATGATTCATAATTCACCAGATGTTCAGATAACTAAGGTGACGACCAGAGAATAATTGTAGTTTTTAGTTTTTCACACCTGATAGATTACAAAGTAGACTTGTAATTAAATCACTTTCAGTTACCTGACTGGTTTGAAAATGTTATAAACACTCGACTTCTATGAATAGCTAAAAGCTGGTGTCTCTTATTCGATGGCCCATCTTAGATTACGCCGGCGATATACATGAGATCAACGTGTATATAGCGGTTCTTATGTACACACAGGGATAATGTGTATATGGGAGGTTTTATTTACGCACAGTTAGGGTTGGTCTTAGGACACACACACATGTTTAGGGTTAGTCACAGGACATATCCCAGAGTGTGTTTAGGGTTGGTCACAGGACATCAAATTACAGGGTCAGTCACAAGACATGTTTTTAGGGTTGGTCACAGGACAAGCATATCTATATTACACTGAATGCCATAGCCCACTACACAACAGATGGTGGCCTAATGGATACAGCGTCAGACTTCACATCTGGCCATCGCAGGTTTGAACCCTCACCAAGACCAATTTTTCCTATTCCCCACACATTTTTAAAGGGTTGGTCACAGGACACTTGTTTTAGGGTTGGTCACAGGACACACATATTTCAGGGTCAATCAGAGGACCAGTATTTAAGGGTTGGTCAGAGGACATCTAATTAGGATTGGTTACAGGATATGTTTTTCAGGGTTGGTCACAGGACACATATTTCAGGGTCAGTCAGAGGACAAGATTTTAAGGGTTGGTCAGAGGACATCAAATTAGGGTATGTCACAGGACATCAGATTAATCAATCAGGACCATCAATATATGTCATCAATTCCAACTTTTAAATTAATTCAAAAACAATAAATTACCTGCTTATTGCTGACCTCTCATATGAGCAATGGCACAACGTTGGTCCCCATAGAAACCAATGTTAAAAACATAAAAAAGCAGTACCTCTTGACTAACTGCCTTTTTTTCACGCTGTTAACATGAAAAACTTCCCACAACAACTTTTTCATAACGAGAATATGATTGTGTAACACTTTTTTTCTCACTGTGAAAAATTAGAGAAAAAGCAACAACGAGAAATCATTTCTGCATCACTTTAGACTAACAACAAGGAGAATAGGGCTATTTTCGTGTATTTTGTAACAACCTCCTGACTAACCCTAAAGACATGTTGAACAACCCTAAATACATGTTGAACATACTTCCTGTGACCAAACCTAGATACACATTAAATATGTCCTCTGATCAACCCTAAACATGCACATGTCCTCTGACCAACCCTAAGGACACAGACCTGTTACCTCCCCTGCTCCTCCTGTCCTGTGACCAACCCTAAAAAAATATATATTTGTCCTCCGATCAACCCATGGCCTGTGACCAACCTTCAAATAGTCCTCTGACCAACCCTCACTAGACATTGTCCTCTGACCAACATTAAAAATGTCTTCTGACCAACCCTAAATACATGTTGAACATATATGTCCTCTGACCAACCCTAACTAGACATGTCCTCTGACCAACCTGAAAAAGGTCCTCTGACCAACACTTAATAGATATGTTGAACATATATGTGACCAAACTTCAAAAGGTCCTCTGACCAACCCTCACTAGACTTGTCCTCTGACCAACCTTAAAAAGGTCCTCTGACCAGCCCTAAATACATGTTGAACATATATGTCCTGTGACCAACCTTGCCCTCTGACCATCCATCACTAGACATGTCCTCTGACAAACCATAAAAAGGTCCTCTGACCAACACTTAATAGATATGTCCCCTGACTAACTCTAAATACATGTCCTGTGACCAGCCCTAAACACATGTCCTCTGACAAGCCCTAAACACACCTCCCCTCCTGTCCTCTATATGTCTCCTGACCAACCCTAAACACATGTCCTGTGACCAGCCCTAAAGTCCTCCTGTCCTCCTGTCCTCTGACCAACCTTTGGTCGTGTATATAAGGTGTCTTATATACACGACCAAGTATGTGTATATAAGACATACTATATTCACGAGGTCGTTGTGTCAATGTCATTGGCCCATAGTGTTGCGAGATCGCTGCCATGGCCGGTCTTCACGAAGCGCGCATACCATGCAGTGCTGTCCTCTAGTGTCAACTACTGGAACTAAAGTTATGAGTTGTAACGGGTACCGCAGACTCCCGTATCATTAACAGAAATAAACCACTGTTGTTCCGGCCATGTCATCATCCACATGAGTTTCTCACCGAGCAGATAAAACCATCCTAAAACATGTTGTCAGAAGTGACGATTTTTTGACGATCTGCCAGTGGGAACAACAACAATGTACAACTAGACTTCAGTCAATAATGTTAGAATATTTTTGAGGGTGGATGGCAGGTTGGTAAGGAGATATTTGTGGGTGAATTTCAACAATTGAGACAACAACACTGGACCACCAGTAAGGCTGAATATTTTATTCCTAGTCAGTCAAGTCAAGTCTACAAGTCAGTCAAGTCAACATATTCAGTCAAAATCAAGTCACTGTCAACCTGTGGTTATTGTCAGATACAAATTGTGCTGTATTTGACATTGTCAAGTCCATGTAAAGACAATTGATGTAGTCACCCTACTCCACCAAACCTTGCCACTCTAAGCCCCTCAAATAAGCCGCCAAGTCTAGTAGATGCCTGTCTATGGTGGTACATGCTAGTGTGTAACAGTCAAGTCAGTCAAGAAAATCAGCGACATTTTTCTTAATACATACAAAGCACTAGTAGGCCTATCCACCTTGTCAAAATGCCTAAATACCAGACGCCAGAGTCTTTTGACTTCACTAAACCAGCCACCTGGCCTGATTGGAAGACCAGATTTATGTGATTTTTTGTCCTCGAAAAAATTAAGACAGGAATGGGGGAGATCCAAGTCGCCGCGTTGGTATACACGATAGGTCGTCAAGCGGAGAACATCTATAATTCATTCAAGTTTGACGACCCACCTGTGCCAACCGAAGTAGATCCCAATCCCGTTGACCCGAAGAAAGATTTTGACATGGTGATGAAAAAGTTTGACAAATATTTATACCCTGTAAAAATACCATCCACAAGAGGATGAAATTCAACCATCGCAAACAGAAGGACAGTGAGTCAGTAGAGAGCTCTGTGTAAGGAGCATTCCCGAGATGGCAGAACACTGCAACTTTGCCAAAGCCGAAGATGAACACATCCTGGATCGTCTAATCGCCAGAATGTTGGACGAGCTATTGTCCGAAGATCTCCAGATGGAACAAGAGACGCTTACTCTAGTTCAAGCCTTCGACAGGGCAAGACATAAAGAGCTCATTAGGTCCAACGGCAGTGACCTGACGTCAGTGAGCACTGTCCAGAGCAAGCAAAACAGTCATGGGAGGAGATCAACAAAGTCAACAATGCAGTTCACCAGTCAGCCACAGTCAAATCAAGGTCAGTCAAGGTTAAGGTCAGGAGGTCAGTCGAAGCAGAAGTGCCCAAATTGTGGATATGTGCACAGGTCGCCAGGGCCCAATGCCTACCCTGCGATTGGGAAAATGTGCAAGTCAGAAAGTCGTACACTTCACCTCAATGTGTCATAATAAGAACGTCAGAGAATTCTAAGACAATACCGAGGAAGAAGCCCAGTTTTGTGGTGCGGTGAACCTTGACAATGTCTTCGGTGCCATAGACTGCAACGACAGTAGCTCAGCCTCGAAAGTCACACTAGAACTCGGAACGTCATCTGAGACGTTCAAGGTAGACACAGGTGCAGACGTCTCCATCATGTCCTATTTGAACTACCTCAAAGTGAAGCCACGACTGCCCCTAAGTGACATCAAAGTCAAATTGTCAAACCCAGGAGGTCCAGGACAGTTCATCGCCAACACCGTGTACAAGGGCCAGAAGTACAACTTCCGTGTCCTAGTCATACATGACTCCGGCGAGAGTCTCCTAGGACGAGGAGTCGCCCATCACATGAAATTAGTCATGCGCCTCCAAGCCATCAGTCAGGACATCAGATGCCTCGAGAGAGCTCCAGTCAAGATCTTACTTTGAGACGATGCCCAGCCAGTCGCCGTCAACATCGCCAGACGTATCTCCTTTCCCTTGGTCGAGAGAGTGAGAGAGGAGATAAAGCGCCTAACGTCTCTAGGCATAGTAAGGAAGATCACCAAGCCAGCACCATGGTATGCTCCCATTTTACTAGTCCTGAAGAAGTCCAGCAAGGTCGCCTCTGCGTAGAGCTGAAGAAGCTGAATGTCAATGTCCAACGTGAACGCTTCGTACTGCCCACCCTGGATGATCTTACCTCTAGACTCACAGGTGCTGCAAGGTTTTCATGCCTTGACGCAGCAAGCGGATTCTACCAGATCCCGCTAGATGAACGGAGTCAAGAACTGACTACTTTCATCACTCTGTTTGGTCGCTACTGCTTTCGACACCTGCCATTTGGAATCACATCAGCCCCCGAGATCTTCATGCAGAAGATGCTCGAAGCCTTGGAGGGGTTAGATGGAGTCTTCATTTACATGGGTGACATCCTTGTATATGGGAAGGACGACGCTGAGCATGACGATCGCCTGTCCAAAGTCGTCAGGACACTCGATTGTGTCAGTCTTAAGTTGAATCATGACAAATGCTCCTATAAGAAGAAGGAGCTCAAGTTCCTTGGACACGCCTTCAATCAAGATAGCATTTAGGCAGACCCTGAATATAAAGCCATAAATCAGATGCTGCCACCTACATCTGTCACCCTGCTAATTCAGTTCATGGGAATGGTGTGCTACCTCCAATCGTACCTGCCCTGCCTGAACTCAGTCACCGGTCCACTGAATGATTTGCTCAAGTCAGACCGAGAGTGGACCATGGATGCAGCGCAGGTAGAAGCCTTCTGTGCAACAAAACAGCTGATTGTTTCAACACCTGTTCTGTCATACTATGATGTCACCAAACCAGTCATCGTCAGTGCCGATGCCAGCTCTTATGGCCAAGGAGGAGTCCTCCTAAAAGAGCATGGCAAAGGGGTGAAACCGATTGTCTACTGCTCTCGAACATTGACCATCAGCGAGAAGAGATACGCCCAGATCAAGAAGGAGTTTCTGGCCAGCTTCTGTGCATGCGAGAAATTCTACCGTTGCATCTGCGGACATTGAAACGTCACAGTCCTTACAGATCACAAGCCACTTGTGCCACTCATCAACACCAAAGACCTTAACGAAGTGCCTCTAAGATGTCAGAGACTACTCATGAGGTTGATGAGGTACAACATCAACGCCAAGCATGTCCCGGGTAAAGAGATGCTAATCTCAGATGCACTCTTGCGGGGTCCATTTGTCTTGACCCTGTCCTCAACAGTTGAGGATGTAGAAATGCATGTCCAGTCAGTCGAGTCAACCCTTCCTGCATCAGACGCCAAGAAGGAGGAGCTTCGCACTGCAACAACCAATGACCCGCCCCTCCAGTCAGCTATCATCTAGTGCATCACTGTCAGTCGCAGATGGACCACTTGTGTTTGCCTCAAGGATCGTCATTCCAATGTCCATGAGGCCGGAAATAATTGCTCAAGTCCATGACAGTCACCAAGGAATCATCAAATGCCTTTAGAGAGCACGTCTCGGTGTTTGGTTGCCTGGAATCACTAATGACATCAAGAGAATAGTTAGCATGTGCAGCCACTGTGCTGAGCACAAGCCGACACAGAACCGCGAGCCGCTCATGTCTACACTATTGCCACAAGGGCCTTGGTTGCGAGTCAGAGTAGATCTATTAGTCTTCAAAGGGAAGGACTATCTAGTCATGTGCGACTACTACTCCAGGTGGATAGAGGTCCTCCCCTTCACATCTACTACCACTACAGCCCTAACTGGACGTATGAAGGACGCTGTCGCCCGTTTCGGTGTGCAACTACAAATAGTATCCGACAACGGTCCGCAGTTTTCCTCAGCCAAATCATGTTTAACCACAAAACTTCCAGTCCATACCTGCTGAATTTGAATGTGGAAGCAATGAGAGCTGTATACACAGCCAAACAAATGCTTAGCCAGCAAGATCCATGGCTTACTTTGTTAATATGCAGAGACACCCCTATAGCAGCTACAGGTGCCAGCCCGTCCCAGCTTATGATGGGTAGACACCTACATACGACCCTTCTAGTACCATCAGCTACTCTGGAGCCTGTATGGCCTAGCCATTAAACGATCCTCGCTAGGGACCAGAGGTACAAATCCTCCACCTCTACGTCATACGCCAAGCATCATGGCGCTAAGCCACTCCAGCCGCTTGTCCCAGGTCAACCTGTCCTGGTCAAGACAGATTCCCAGAAGGGCTGGACGGAGAAGGGCATCATACAAGGAGAAGCCAACACTCCATGGTCGTATAACATCTAGACCAAGTCAGGTGTCCAATGGAGAAATCGCCTGACACCTAATGGAGATACCTCCTATTGCCACTACCACAGTCCCACCGTCAGGCAGTGACCGCTCATTGCAAACCATCTAAGACACCCGATGAGCTTCGTCACTCAAACTGGCCTGCCAAAAAGCCTACTCGTCTAATTGAGTCAGTCTAGGGGAACCTATGCATGGTAAAGAAAGGTTAGAGGGTGACATACTAGAGACCGTTCCCCTCAAGTTTAGTGTAGCTTATTCATATTTTTACACATCCTGATATAGACTTTTACCAAGAACACTTGCCAAGTCATATGAGTTATTATTAAACAGTCATATCTTTGGCGATAACCTAACACTATTCATAAACTTTTATTACAGAGACTTTACCTACAGTCATTGAACATTGAACAGTCATTTTCATGTTTATCATAGACTATACCAGTATTTCCAAAGTATATCTTTCTTTAAGAGATTCCAGGACAGTTTATCCAGACGATAACATTTTTTTCTTAAAGGGGGAGATGTTGCAAGATCGCGGCCACGGCTGGTCTTCGCGTAGCACGCATTCCACGCAGTGCTGTCCTCTAGTGTCAACTACTGGAACTAAAGTTATGAGTTGTAACCTGTATCGTTAACAGAAATAAACCACTGTTGTTCCGGCCATGTCGTCGTCCACATGAGTGTCTCATCGAGCAGCTAAACTCATCCTAAAACACTTAGGGTTTAATCTCATCTTATCTGCCCCCTCTGTCTGGAGCAAAAAGCTAGATGATGTCTAATGTAGAGTTCTGGTCATGTCAAAATGGCAGGGAACTACCACTCCCTTCACTCACTCATGTCCCGGGGATGATCAAAACTCTCAAAATAGAGTTTGGCTTCTTAAAACACTTTACTATTTCCTTGGCATTATATCTCGTCCGTAGAAGGGAAGCAACAATAGCATGGTTGTTACTTGACTTGAATTGGGGATTTTACCCTTTAATTCGATCCTTTTTACTCTTCATTCCCAGCATGTCTAAGTATGTGTGTGGGGTTGGGGGTAGGTATATAGTAGACTACACATAAAGTCTATGATATACCTGCCTGTACACTGAAGGCACCTGTTTAGCGCCCCCACCCTACCTTACCTCACCTTTGCCTGAATGAATGGGGTCATTTTCCCCCTGGAGACTTTTATACTCCATGTACATGGGAGCCTCATGCAGTGGAAGCATGCCTGCATTCAAGAACGATTATTGAGGCAGGTGTGGCGTGAAAGATGTACCACTGTAGATACGACATGAGTGTCTGCATACTAGATTTCCATTCGATATACTTCATAATGACCCATCCTTACAAAATGGTTCGGAAGTCGCACATATAAAATGTTTAGTTATTGGCATATTCATTTACAGCTCATCAGGAGCTTTCATTTGGTATACAACACTTGCATATTTGAACCAGGTGGTCCCCTAAAGATCTTCTTGCAGTAAATTTAGTCAGATCAATTAAAAATCGATTAAACTGAGATAATTGACATATTAAAGATATACTAATTTATGAATCCTATACAATTCCTATGTAATTCTATGTAACCATGAAAACTATAGCCATGTATTTTAGGCATTTGGGGCTCAAATTCAGTTGAGTAAGCAAGGACTCTGAATGATATCTACCCATATGTTAGAAAAATGCTACAATATCAATTTTGAAAAATCTGATATATTTGACACTATACCACATGAAAAGGCCATATCTAGGGTTCTAAATGTGCGACTTCAGTACTACTTTGTTAGGATGGGTCATTTTGTATCTCTGCTGTTAGTTTTGACACTGTCAAGAATTGTTCATGATAATCAAATGATGCATCTTTCCTGTGCATACCATATATGTATGTAAATTCCTTTATTCATACTGAAGTGTGTGCTATTGCGTATATGACCCCAAAAGGGATATCCATAGGTGTATGGTCCTTGTAGAGTTGTGTCTATCTTAATTTAATAGTAGAGATGTTAGTAAATGAGCAAGATGTAAGTCCTTAAGTATAATAATTAAGTAGGTAGATGTCATTGCCTCGGACTGATGTAGTGTCATCTGATGTATCTGACATAGCTTTGTTAAAAGAAAGACCCATGCAATTATATGCAATTAATGTGTCCCACAAACAGCCAATAGCCATGGACAACCTGTAGTTCTACCCCACCTGCCCGCACACGGACGCTGATAGTGTGCATCCTGGGATATATTATGTACAACTCCACCACCACCATGCACAGTGCACTGTAGGAGCAGATCCCGCTAGTACCCCAATCTTTGTAAAACCCTGTGTTTAAGCTGCACCCCTATATACACCGCACCCTGAGTTCAGAGGTTTGTTATACGCCACACCAGGAGTCTGAAAAGGTTCCCATTCCTTCACTTAGTCTATTATTGAGTAAACTCTCGCATATAAGCCATGGCCCAGCTCCTGGAGCTGCTAAAAGCTGCACCAGAGGCTTACAATGGTCCATAAGCTGCGGATAATACGCAGGGTTTATGTTATTTGTAGTTCTCTCCAACAGACGCAAAATGACTTGACTGCAGTCTGTAACGGCTTGCTGGCACCATCATGTAAAATAGGAAACACCTTAGACCTTAGATCATTAACTATATAAGCAAATGTCCATGACCAGGGAATAAATTTGCATCGTATTCACTGAGGTGAGGCTGTCCGTATTCAACGATGCCTTATAGGCAGAGTTGAATGCGGACAGGCCTCACCGAGGTGAATACGATGCAAATTTATTCCCTGGAATGGACATTTGCATTTATGTCATGGCCTAGGGGGTTATTTTGCCTTTAAATAAAGAAAAAAACAGCTCAGATCTGTTCAAAATCCAAGATGGCGGACACCCATTGAATACAGACACATTGTATTCAATGCCCCCCATTGAATACGGCGGTTCTAGTACTCATCTATAGTGACGGTCGTATCAGCCATGACATAAAAAGCTGTCCCAAACTCACTTTCAAATAGCATACATGTGCATTTGGATTTTAAAAAGAAAAAGGTAGACTGTGACAGACCTCAACCACTAGAGCCTGTTATGCAGGGGCTACTCCATATATACACACATGCACATCCCTCCCATACATTAGTCATATACACTCACCACTGCAGGGTCACACTGATATCTGTGGGATAGTAAAGTCTCTCGAATCCTTAATGCGACTTGGCCTGACTCCTGCCCATAGGTAGCCTTAATCTGCACACCTTGGTGCTACAGAGGGGTTGTGGTTGTGTTACCATGGTAACACACATGTGTAGTGGTCCTACTGGAGGAGGGTACAGGAGGTGGTAGTTACCTGTACTCTGTGTGGTAGTAGTAGTGGTAGTAGACAGGTGTGCAGCAGTAGCAGTCCCATACAGGATCTGCAGGAGTACTGCTGTACAGTGAGGTACCACCAGGCTGGATTAACATTAGAAAAGGTGAGTACCTCAATGCATGTACAGATATGGATACAATGTTGAGGTTTAAACTGTAGGATACATACATAGGATATGGATACAGTGTGATGGAGGTTGCAGGGGACTGTGGAAGTTAGTGTCATGTGTGTCCCTCACTAAGGACAGAGGGTTTGTGCTTATGGTACCCATATAAAGGTTTTGACCCCAGTCCACAGTGATGCTTTATTTCAACTTTTGAACTATGATCGCATGTTTGACATTTTGCAAAATTAAATGGTGACAGTGACCTAGGTGTATGTATAATGATATTGGTGAAGTGATATCTTATTGAAATGGCAGTATAAATGAGTTCAGCTTCGGTACTGGCCCTACCACCAGTGTTAAGGTTGGATAGAGTGGATTGCAAATATACAGCTTTATATGCGAGGATTTAAAGTATAACACGGTACAGCAAGGAAAGATAAGTTACCATGTTAAAAACATATCCTTTCATACATGTAATATGCAGTGCTAGAGGTGGAAAGAGCACTGACCGTGACAGCTCCTATGCTGTAAGGATAGAGGTTTTCAGTATGACAAGGAGACAGGGTACTACTGTGTGGGAGCAACTTAGCTTTTTATACTGCTCCTGGGTATATGGGTATGGAGGAGAAGCTGTTGGAATAAGCACTTTTGACATGTTAAAGAAGAGAATTTTCTATTTGTACATGGGATGCAAGTTGGCAGGATTGGGATGATAGGAACTTCCATGTTTTCTTTTCAAAAAGGGTCTCAGTGACGCCAATTGCACAGGCACACTTCAAATAAAAGGCATATGTTAAGTTCAATATAAAATGTTCTGTTTACAATAGGCCCTATATAGATATAACACCTTATAAATGGGAATACTAAAACAGGAGATGTAAAGGCAGCTATAAGTTTGAGAGTAGCAAGTCAATGCACTTATGAATATAAGAAGACTAGATAAGCCGATGTTTGAGAGGGGGGTGATTGTATAGGGTGACTGAGTTCTAGCCTTGTCCTAGGGTGGGTACATAAGGAGTGGGGATGGGTTTGCATAGATACCCTCTACAAGCATGTGCACACAAGCCTTAAGGACTGATAAACAATGAGTGCACATATTCTGTTTTGTATATTCCATCTACCCCCATGTTTTTAGAGAGAATATTGCATGTGCACAAACCCTTACACTGCAAAAATGGTGTTTAGATCCTAAACACAATTCTAAACATGTTCTTGCAACGTTTTTGTAATCACATTAATTTCCTAAACATGTTTAGCCAAACAATGTGCTTAGCTCAAGTGTTTAGAAATGTAGGTGTTTAGGTTAAAACTTTTGTTTTTAGATATATGAATTTTTGTGTTTAGGTGTTTATGAATTTTTGTGTTTAGATGTTTAAATGATTTGATGGAGATTTAAGGTTTGCAGACATGTATGCATTAAAAACAGAGATATATTTTGTTTGTTTTTTTATCATTTACTGGGAGGGACATCAGCAGGTATTTACTTGTCAAAGTCTCCAAAGATGTCAGCCACAGTTATATACATGTACACATAGTACACACTGCATCAGAATGAGAGACTTGAGAAAGTACAACAGCTTGGCAGGAAGGAAATTGCCTTATCTATTCCAGAATAACATCAAATAGGTGTCAGTCAAGGATTTTATTGATTATTTTATGGTAATGATGGTGGCATGAGGTGAATCTAGTCAATTTTCTATTGCCCTTTCTATTCACATGACATTCTATGAAATGAAACCATGATAAACATGGGATTTTGGGGACATTTGTCACAACAATTGATTATAACTGTGTGCAGAGAGTCCAGTCAAAGGTAGTGCTGCTACCTGGTGTGGATTCAACATCCAAGTATCTAAACATATTGATGTTTAAATCTAAACACCTATTATTCAACTGTCTCAACTCTAAACATCTAAACATGTTTAGCATAAATGTTTATGTAGTTAGAATAAAAGTGTTCACTTCCTAAATGTGTAGTCGATGAGACACCTAACTGACCTATATGTTTAGGTTTTAAACGTGTTTAGACCTAAACATGTTTAAAATCTAAACACCATTTTTGCAGTGTAGGCATTCGATCTCTGCACCCAATGCTATCAATGTGTATTTAGATAATACTGGAGGGGGGAGCACACATCTCAGGTGTGTGTTTTCTGCCTGGGTGAACTCTATAGATATGGTCAGTCAACCTTTCCCCTGCTGGGTTTGATAGTCAGTGAGTGCAGAGGTGAGGGGACGGTGGTTGAGATGGAAAGGGAAGAATAGAAGGACTAGTGATTGATTGATTGATGGATGGATGGATGGATGGATGGATGGATGGATGGATGGATGGATGGATGGATGGATCAACAGGTGAGTATGTGAATGTTGAATGAGCTTGCGTTCTATATTTCATATGTAGGGCAAACATTATTCAAGTATTTATAAGTTCATAGAAGTACGGAAGTAAACCTTTAGGAACGTTTAGGGGACTATAGCCCTAGATATTTACAGTTCATGATTTTTTTATTAAATATTTCCCTTTTCCCACTCTTACTCGCATCGATTTCGAAATTATGTATTCCTCAGTTATTCCCAACTAGATGTGTGCTCACACGCTGGCTCATGAGTTGAAGTGAACCAATGCTGTTGGAAATATATACATGTAATAACTATACTATACCACTGTAAGTTATCATGGTATCCAGTTATGACTATGGATATAGGAGTATACTATATGTTTTATATGTCTACCTGTGGAGGATTTCCACACCTTGTCCCTTCTACCTGACCACCCTAACCACCTGTATAGTATACTAACTCTCACAGTGTCAATCCCACCGTGAAATCTAAACAGGTGGCACTGAGACCATGCGGAAATCTAGAAACTTGTCTTTTGATCCAGATCCGCTTGTTGGATGTAAAGCCACGGACTGTTTTCAAACCTTTGTGGTAAAGCTCACAGGTTGAAAGTAAAGAGTTTGATTTTACTTTGATCGCCTTATTCCCGGTGTATGTGAATAGATTTGAGTGTTGTTGATTGTGAACCTAGTTGCGAACTATGAAGGAAGAACACTTTCTATGTAACTTGACAGACTTTTAGAATGATATATTTCAAATCAATGAAGCACGAGAAAGATAAGTTGGCAGTCTTGTTATCACCATCAATATCGATAACAAATCAGAATGTATGTGCACCGGAGACGTTTTGGGGTTTATAGTGATCGCTTCGACTGTTCGCAGATGCAAGGAACATAAAAAAAAAATAGATCTGCGGTTATCGGAAAGCCGCAGTAGTCACCGTTTTATGCTAAAAACCTGGAATGAGGAAGAAAACAAACTCCATTCTTGACATGTAGTTGTATAATTATCCATGATCAATTACTACCGTTGCGGTTATGGGCATGATACCTGGAATAGCATGAGGCAGACTGTGTCTTCTCCTGTCATGAAACATTAACTTTCCCTGTCCATACAAAAGGAGGGTCGGTGCTGAATAAAGGTCTACCACAACTTAGTCTCTAGCCACTTACCCAGACGACCACGAGGAATGCATCACCTGTAGTAGACCTGCAAACTGGTAAAGGAGGGTTCAGGTAGAGTGATTATACACTAGGTCTCAAAATATCCTCAGTTTACGGATCTACTCACATTCATGTTATAAATCAATAAATGAGAAATTGGGCTAATGCCTATCCTTTACCTAATCATATAAAACTGGATGTTGCTGGAGAGAAACATCCATTTCACAACATAATGACTATATATCTGTATAACAAAGATTGCCACTAAAATAGGGTAACAGAATGCAACCGGAGAGCTATAAGAGAGTGAACCATTGGCGGGTAAACCCTCCCCCCCCCCCACCTCCACCCCAACCTCCTCCTGGGTCGGGGTCAAGACAAGACCAGGAGTCATTAGTTCGGCTTGACATGATCCGCTGAGGGTAAAAGATCACGCTCAGACCTGTCTCACCTGTGCAGCCCCTCTACAACACTATATAAGTCCTCAGGTCTGTCATCAAAGACCCCCCCCCCTCCTCTCCATGCGCCCCCCTCTTCCACACCCCAGCTATACCCATACACACCTTCCTTATGATAATAGGGGATGTTTTATGGGGAGCCACAGGACCCTTTATAGATACACAGAGGAGTCAAAGGAATTCTCGCATACTGTCAGGTAGGACTTCTTATCATTATAGCATCAGTTTTAACGTATTGAACAGTGGAATTCACGTGGAACAGCCAAGGTTAGCATAATGATGGTCCCATATACCGCTGTATGTAGATGCGTTTAAAACGTTACCCCCAAGATCGTGGTTTCATTCTAATGATACTGCCTGGTGACCAGAAATGGATAGTCCACACTTAATTTCCTGAGTGGGGTTCGTTTTCTTTTCCTTTGCTTTTGGCCAGGTGGAGGATCCCTTTGTCATACTACCTGTTGAGGTCAGCCCCAGGTGGTCCTCCAGTCATCTTGACCTGTGTGAACTGAGGATCTGAGGTCACCATGGCTAGCAGATGGTTTAACCAGGCATGGAACAGTACAGCTGGGTTTACAATACATGTATTTAAATTAATAGAGCCGCGAATTTGCCAGCAAATAAAGGGATATCTGATCCATTCTTAGGAAAAATTGATATATCTTATTTACTTTTGGATATTTATTCTCACTTCCAGCTGCAGGTGCTAGGCTGCAGTTCACAATTCCTGAAAAATAAATTGAGATCAAAATTAATGTCAACAACCTGCTGTTTTTGTACTTATGCCAAGCCTAACTGCAACAGAGACACAGGATAGCTGCAGGGCTATGTGAGGAAAAGAATTTTAGGCTAGCTCTTATCCCAGAGTCATGCATGTTACCACCTTACTTGCTTTCGAAAGACAGTCCAGCATTGTCTGGCTTCCTTACCAATAGTCTGATATGGTTAAACTCTTCATCCACAGTCAGGCATTGATGGACTCGAGTTTGAAAGTTGGGCTATTCTTTTTTGGGGAAATAGGCTCTATCTTTGCCCTCCAAGTAATCCTGTATGTAACGTGCGGGTACTTACATCCCTTGGTGTCAGACTTAGCATCCCACCTTTGGTTAGCACCCATGGAGGTCCTCCAGTACATGAGGGGTGCATGCATTATGTCTTTTTTTTTGCTTCAAACTCACCCTTTCTTCCTTGAAAGGTGTTTTATTAGCATAATATCATACAAGCAGATCACAGCACAACGTACGAACAGCACAAACTGCTACGAATTCGTATAACAGGGACTTAGTTTTTTTTTGTATATTCGGTCTAGCACCATCGTTTACTGTTATTCCTGACCCGCAGAATAGGTATTGATCTACATCTTTAAATCCCTGTTAGATATTTCTTATTCATTGATGGCAGTTCCTCTGAATGCTACCATTAGATCAGAACCTTCAAACCCTGAAGTTTGTTTTAAACTGACAAAAGGTAATTTGTCGACCATGTTGCTACATGTTACCTGCGGGCATTAGACATAAACCCCCTCAGTCTGTAGTTAACACCCGTGGGGGTCCCACAATGCCTATAGGGGGTATAACCTACACACTGGGTGTAAGACCTGCAGACCCCTGTTGTGGGGAAGGCAGACTTAAACAATAGGCTTTGAATCCGCAGTGAGCTTCCCAAATCTCACCTCTAAATTTAAAACATTTTATTGGCCTAATATCCCTCACAGAGAAAAGAAGACTGATCGCTTTGACACATACTGCACAGGTCACAATTGTCTCCCACATGACATGCGTGAAAGGCATGTTGAATAAAGTTGACACTCTCACATTTGGTTCGTCAACTCCACTTGACATGCGTAATGAAGACAGCTGTCATGATGACATATGTGCCATGTCCCAATGACATGTGCTCTATGTGTCAAATCAAGTTGACATGGATATACATGTCATTTTGTCAGGAAGGATTTTTTTCAGTGCTTGTACCATGTCCTAAATTGTTAGAAGATCGCACAATGGTATTTAGAGGGAAGATTATCATATGGTAAAGGTGGTATCCTGGTCAGTTGTGAAGCAAGCATTATCACCAATGTAAGTGCTGGAGGGAGGTTTAGTGATCTAATTGAATAGGTTACTGAGGTTTCCCAGCAAATTTCTTGTATGCATTGTGACCTGTCGCTCCCTGGACTTCCCGCAACATACATGTGTAACACCCGACATTATTCGACTGTGTCTCCAGTATGAGCAGCCAAGGAGGAAAGATGGTCTCCTTGAAGCAGTCTTAGGCTGTTGATTGACATGCTGAATCATTAGCCCTTTATTGGTTGCACGGTGCTTTATTTGGACTTGTCCTATTTTCCACTTTATGAGGCATACTTGCAGCCCAGAAGAGCAACTTACTATAGCCCCATAATATTAACACTTTTAGGGATGATGTGTTGCATCTTGCTTCTAGAAAATATTGGGCTCCCAAAGTCTGGTTTTATAGTTCTGTTAGCTTTCAGTTTTATGCTATGAAATGAGAGCCAGCCTAGCTGCAAAAAAAAGGAAAAAAAGAAGACTTTTATGCAGTCTGTTGCCAGACAGATGTCATACAGTAGTCAGCATTCACAGGAAAATTTATTCCTTTATACCTTCATAGTGCGTATAGACACGCCCATTTCCTGTTACCCATTTATTTCCTTGAATGAGTAGTGTCATTTTTATTACCCTAGAAACAGAGTAAACCATAAAGTCACACTGCATAAAATACTACCCACAGAGAATATTATTATGTATTATGCATCCAAGTATACCGATCCCCTGTGCCATCTATGCACATGCACATAAGGGAGAACACACATCACAGCAGAACATTGATTGTCTGTACAAATTGAACTTAAAGGCGGCTTGGGGAGGTGTTAGCCAAGGCGATCAGGGGGATTTAGGAGCAATGTTTAAGTAGTTGGGTGAGTAGGATCATGTTGGGTGCTTGGCAACAGAAGTAAACACAAACAAGCCCCTCTCATTATGTTGCCACAATAGTAGGGGTTTAGGTAAAGACGATGGTTATCGTGGGGTTCAGGATTTGAATTATGTATTAAAGCTCTAGTGAAGTCTTTACACGAGGTTTGCTATTATCTATAATGTTCACCAAACATCAAAGGTTACCTTTTTGCTTGGTTGATTGAGTCCAATATACTTTGTATTTTATATCCAAAAATAGACAACCCAAAGTTATGCATGAGGGGTATCTTCACATTTCTATGAATTGTGGGCCTTTGCTCAGGCCTCTCTATTTATCCATGTGGTGGCATCAATCCTTTGTAATGAGATATCAAACAGGAGAAAATGAAAAATATGCGTACAGAAAGCAAACAGAGTAGAACAAAAGTCAAGAAATTCTGTCTGTTAACATAACAACAGGATCTTTTCATTTTTTCCATTTGATTTTGCCTTTTCCCATAGACTAGTTCCCATGCATTTCACACACTTTTGTAAGTCGAATATTATGAAATATCTTTAGTCTAGGCTACATGATATATAAAGAGTCAGTACACCTTCATAAAACATCTTTGCCAACAGGGAATGAACGTCTAACATCCACCATTGTCTGCAAATTTCCCCATAACAGAGTGGGAGTAATCAGTATTGTGCCTGGAAGACAGCACTTGGCACTGCCCCACCTTCTCCATAGGTGGCTGAATACATACTACAGGGATATAACAGACTCTCCTGTGCCATCGTGCAGATAATAGTGGTACAAGGGAGAGTGATAACATTATATACAATCTTGAGCTGGTCATAGTTCCCTGGTTCCCACACCTGGAGGACACTGCATAAAATCCTACGACCGGACAGCCTCAAATCGGCAACTTTGAGGGCGTCATTATTAGTGCCGGCAGAGCTATGACAGCTCTGTCAAATAGTATATGATGCTGACATAATCATTATTCTCTCACATAGCATCGTGCTCCACGAGCACTTCTTACATTTTTTTGGGTAAAGTAACATTTTGTGCAATTAGAAAGATACTTTTAGTGTCATCAGACTGGATCAGGTAGGCAGTGAAATGAGCGCCCGCCCCAGTCATTCCCGAGGGGGTTATTCGATAGAGCTCTATTTCAGCCAGCTGATGCTCACCTGGTAACTTAGAATATTGAAAATATATGTAAAGGAGTATTAAACTCATCACATCAGCGTTGGGTGGTTGGAAAATGGGCCAATAGAACAAAATCCCACTGCCGAAGGATGACTTTCATCCGCCATACTCGATCGTGTATTTCTTTACAACGGAGGACGGTATTCTCAGAGCCGTGGGGGATCTGGGGGATGCATCCCCACCTCATCCCCACGAACCTTTCAGGTTTCAATATAGGTTATATTGAAATATAGTAGAATTTACACAGCTCATTCCTCACACTTTTTCAGCTGCCCCTACTGCTCCGCCCCCACAGAACATCACATTACTGGCTGTAACTATGCTACACCACACGTCAGGACCTGACCCTGGAACACACTCAGGAGGGACACGGGGGTCCTCTGTGTGTTTTGGCGTCAAATCAGAGTGAAAGCCTAACGGCATTTAGCTCCGAGCAGACGACATTTTTCGTTCCCAGTAAAAAGCTGTTTCCAAAAGAAATACTGTCAATCTTCGTTATTAGAACACATAAACCTTGACTTTTCTCCAAGTCTGAGACTTGTGAAAGGAAAAATTTTGGGTTAGAGTTTACACACTAAGAAATAAGTTTAGTTTCTAAACGCTTTCTTGTAATATTTTCGTGAAACATCTTTTGGGCAAAACACTTCACACTTTTGCCCAAAGTGTTTAAAGTCAAAGATGTTCGGATTGAAATATATCTTGATCTAGTCTAGAAGAGTTTAAATGCTTCTGAGAATAAAGTGTTTAGGTTTAGAGAGTGTTTAAAATGAGTTTAATGGAAGTTATTATGATGCATCTTAATCTAAACACTTTTCTATTCTTAAACCTTTTGGCAAAAGTGATAAGTGTCTTACCCAAAAAGGCGTTTCACAAAATGTTACAAGAAAGTGTTTAAAAACTACATTTTTTAGTATCTAGGTATAGCTGTCCTCAAAGATATAGTTTCTAGGGAAGAGTCTTGCTGCAAGAAAACTTGTCAGGAAAACACTAACATCCAGCACTGGGTAAATATCAAGAATTTGGCAGAATCTGTGATAATGTTTGTTAACAACATGGGCAAGACTTCTGGCTGTAAACAGACTGACATGTCAGCCTTGTCCTAGTCACGAGTAGTCAACAGCTCGTGTAGTTATTATAAGCAGTGGGAATTATAGGCCACATTTCCCAAACCCTTGGGAAAATATTTTACCTTTTAACAACAGAAACAAGTTCCATCCAGGAATTTTAGCAAAGTTAACGCTAATGCTACAGTCATGAGGCAATGGTGTCCGAAACTCATAACCATTATCTGATTGAGGGTACCTTTATAAAACCAAATTAAAACACATATTGATTTTGTTGCATTAATGAACAGGAAAGACAGTCCAACTTATCGACCAAGCCACTCCTCCATAATAACATCAGATAGAGGTCTATAAAAATTACCAACAGCTTCCTAATATACGTACAGCTGTTGTGCCAATCAAAAACGTAGTATAACTATGTTTAGCAAATCCATAGTTCTACACTCCCTCTTTTGGCACCAATGTGTATTGAAATACCATGTATCATTTTGACAGTGGACAGAGATCAATGATTGTCCTGCAATGAGGTTTAGGCATGATACATAGACGCAGCAGTGGAAAATCTATAACACCGTACCAGGGACAGCAGGTGTTTAGATTATAGGGTGATATATATGTGCAACCGTATAGCCTTATACAAATGCCGGGTCCCCAATGTCTCAAAATGAACCTGGGAGGTAAAGTGGTATAGGAATGAATAACAAACACTTAAAATGTATCTCCACAGCATCGGTCTGGAACATGTTTTTGGGGTAAGACCTTGCTGACCTCTAAGATCACTGGTCGCTTAAACCGACATGATAGGCCTATGGTATCAGTATGTATAGGTACATTGTTCATCTAAGGTTCTCTTTCCTACTATACTCATACTACATAATTATTTTTTTTCAGCCAGAAGCTTGAAGCAGAGAAAGGTCAGATTATACCTTATGTAGATGGATACATACTATGTAGATTCACCTTACAAACTAACCATGGCAACTCACTAAATTCCTGCTGGCATCTATAATTGAGTGCTTCTCGTGGATAATTCCCATAAGAGTCACCCATCACCTGGCAACAGGAACACTCGAGGCACTACTTCTTCCTTTTCCTCTTTTTCTTGCATAGGCCTATATATAGTAACACGGACCTGTTTCAGGTCCATGATAGTAAGCACTGTATGGTTCTTTCTTCTAGGAAGAAGACACTACCTATAATCATGGATTTCAGTTCGTAGGTCGATGCTATTATTGCCTCTAATTACCACATCTAAGTTAACATAAGCATATAACGAGCTCTTAGCTCTCTTATTTTGCTGTCCAGTGTCCCCCGCTGGTTTTTGATACAGAGTGCAGCTCTGGTTCAAAACTAGAAATTGAGAGATGGGACTCAGGAGGGGTCTGCGCAGCAGAGCACTAGAATGATTTTCTATGATAAATGACAAAAGGTAATCTCCACTACCCTAGGACTGCTACCAGAGTTCCTGCTGCCCCCTGTAGGAGACACACCTAACTACTTGGGTGAGTGCCAGACTGGGGTGCTAGATAAAGCTGTTAAGTTATGGTTACCCATAATCATCATCATTATCTGTAAACTGGTGGGAAATATGCCTGCCTTTGAGTTTGTACCCCCCCCCCTACACACACAGAGGCAAACCCCTCTCCTCCATAGTGAGGTAGCAACTGAGAGTTATCTCCCTCCCTTATACTTAAGGGTACAGTGAAAGTTGGACAGTAAGCTTGTAGGGAGGAGGAGTTTAGGGAGTGATCATTTTTTAACAACAGGTTTTTTTTCAATACCTCTAATGGGGGGGTCAAAATAATTTCACCTGTTTTCAGTGGAAAACCCCGCGCGTTACTATAGGCTAAAAGGGGACGTTCGCACGCGATTTTTGTCCTTTATGGGGGGTCTAAAAAATTTTACCCCCTCGAGATTTTTTTTGCATGTCCGCGCGCAAACCCACCAGCCCCCCCCCCCTGTTGTTAAAAAATTATCACTCCCTTAGTTGGGTTAGTGCAGGAGAAAAAGTTGGACGCTGTGAGCAGTGCGGCATCCACCTAACTACAGGAGGCTGCAGAACACTAATTTTTTTTCCACTGTTGGCCTATATAGGTTTTGGGCGAAAATAAAATACTTGTGCAAGTATCTGGGCTTAGCCACTATTATTTTCTTGTAGATATACATTTTTTCCAATAATTTAGGGCCATGGCATGTGGTACAATGTGATTAACTTTTGTGCTATAGGCCTTAGACTGCGGACATACCCAGATTTGGGGGTTTTGCAGTGAATGATTTCAATAAATTCTCTAATTAAATAGAGTGCACCCCCCTCAACTTACCATAAAATATCAGCCTAAATAACACTCAAATCGATTAATATACACCTTAAGGATTAATTTGATGCCTGGTTTGCCTACCCACTGTCAAATTTAGAACAATAATCATTGTACAGCACCCTTCAGTGTGGAGCTACAAAGTGTCTCCTGCTGCCACCTCCCGTCAATTGGTGTTCTGCAACCAGGAGACATCCCCCAGGACATAACTGGCTACAGGGTGTTAGGCAAACAGTCAGGTAGGATACTTTGTGATATGTATTCTGGAGTACACATAGCATCCAGTCCATTGAAAAATGCTGAGTGTCATAAAAAATAATTTTTCATACTTACGTTTTTCAAAGATAGTTGTTCTCTTTATCTTATTCCTGCATTGCATTTGGGCCAATCCCCGGGGTATTACTTCGACAACAGACAGTGCCTGAAAGGCTTTTCATTGTTATATATTAGATTCATGAATCATTTGATATGAAAATAAAGGGACCCGTGCACAGAATATCCTATATGGCAACTCTAAAACTGCGACATTATTTTAGGGATCCAAAATCCCCAGAATAATGTTATTTCAATCACCCTACAATGGCATGATTTATAGCCCCTAGTGCCTCAGGTTTGAACTAATCCTTACAGTGGTATATACGGTGGCCAACTTAGGTCCTGACGACCTTAGGTTGAAGATTTTGGTTTTAGCGTTTAGCCCCCATTCGGTATAGGTGTGTGACACTATAAACATGCAGGAGCACGATATTGTTTCTCTTCATCGAATAGATTCGATCACCATGACTGGTATTGGACAAAAGTATAAGCCAACCTCCATTGTACCATCCAATGCCTTTTTAAAATGATTTACCCGTGGAAACCCAGAGCATTTTCATGATCTAGACATTGATTGCTGGGTCCGGGTGCTTTGGAGCTGATCTCTGCTATGGTCGTTGTGCAGGCGGTATCTGATGGAACAAAATAATGTATTAAAAAATAAACATCAACATATTGAAAGGACGACACACTGGAGGCTTAGTCAGATATCACCTGTGGCATTACAAGTGATTTCCCCCTTGCATGTGAGCCCTGGCTAGCAGAAAAGAATATCGAGGAAGTCACAGTTTTAGTAACTTTATTTCACATTTTGTTTTCATCAGAGCATTCCTGAATGACAACATGCAATCAACGATCCTTTCATCATGTGGAACAATTTACTTTGTTCTTTGATGTTAGCAAATTGGCCAGGATTTATACTGAATCTATTATCTGAAACGTATCGAAATAAAGAAAAAAAAAGCTAAATAGGCCCCATAGCAAGGCATGACTAGGCATGAAAAAGTTTCCCCTCCCCAGGAAATTCCGGTTGGTGAATGCCCTTAGTTGCTTCTCTGTATAAGCTTTTGTCAGTACAAATTGGAATTCCTTGTACAATTAATGGCCTTTGTGCAGACATACCAAACATATCAGACATATTCATATTGATTTTCTCTGGGAATTCTAAAATAGCATTGACGTGGTCAGGCACACCAATAATACCATTGTCCCATTTATTATTGTTTTTGTTTTTTTCAAAGCCTCAGCACATGACATTTGAATTGTGGATTTGGTTGAAATGATAGGAATGCATTAAATTATCTTCTCAGTGCAACAAGGTTTAATTGACATTTTGGCAAAATTGAGTTTTCTTCTGTTTTAACATCTATTGACCCTTATCTACCTGTACTCTGAATGTATTGAAGCGATGTCTATGATATGTGTGCCAACAGCTCCCAGTGCAATATTGTTCTATCACCTTGGTAATTATAGTAATCATAACACTTCAC
The DNA here is from genome assembly GCA_949317995.1 of Acholoe squamosa. Classification (NCBI taxonomy): domain Eukaryota; kingdom Metazoa; phylum Annelida; class Polychaeta; order Phyllodocida; family Polynoidae; genus Acholoe; species Acholoe squamosa. The sequence continues at coordinate 24,210,683 of OX439048.1, forward strand.
TGAAAACATAGAAGATCCGAAACTAGTCAGCGGTGACCACTTCAGGTCCTCAAGTTGACGATATCTGAGTCATCAGGATGACAATACTGACAGTACAGAGTCGTCATATTGACTACCTAAAGTTGTAGTTTTAGGTATCGTCAACTTGAGAACCTAAAGTGGTCACCGCTGACTAGTTTCAGAACTTATAGTTTTTCAGTGTTCTTTTGCCTCTCATGCAAAGTTTGAACAATGCAGTTACAACCTTGTTGCTCTGAGGTGACAAAATTACGTTTTCCGATGATTAATATCTGTTCAGTAGACATGTTAGCTAGCTATGTCCTGTGACCAGTACTTGGTTCATGAATTTTCCCTTTATGATATTTATTGCATATGAATGACAGGATGAATGAAAGCAGTACAGACAACTGGTGTGTCCATTAGATGAAGGGTCTATATACATCGTGGCTTCTAAACGGAGCATTGCAGCACTTATTTCCGGCACTTATGCTACAACTTAAAATTCACTTACATAGAACCTGTCCTGTGTCCTGAACCCTCTCAAGACTTGGTAGAAGTGTTCAGATGGGTACCTTGTTTCAACTGCAATGTGTAATTCCAGTTTTGCCTCAGGGATTGTGGGTCTCAACAGGAGGTCTTGTACTCTCAGTAGGTACTTGGCTGTTAAAATGTCATTTGTGAAAATGCTAATGAACTGTCTAAATAGACGTGAGAACTCCTGGTTTATTGTTTTAGCTGTAGGCAAAGACAGTTGTCCAGAGGTAATTCTATTTTAAAAGGAAATAGTGGACCTAACCATTTTAGGAGGCATGCATGGATTCCATCTGGTGTGATAAGCTGGAACTATGTATTCAGGCCCGTGACTACAGGGAGGCGGTCTGTCTGTTAAACAAGGTTTTGGGGTTTGTCCATTGGGCAGTCTTAAGAGAGTAAATCATAAAAGGGGCTATTCTATCTTATGTGTCCCACTAGGAATACAGTATTGGATACAAATTAAGTCAATATTAAATTCTTTTTTATTGAAAGTTCTCTTAGTTCCACCCTTCAGCTTATTGCATGGGGTCCACCATATATTGGGGAAAGTTGCCTAATTTGGACCCCCTAAGAACTTTTTCCTGTCCAGTGATTATTTTCTATGAATTTGAATGTAAAATTTATACACATTTTGATGGTACCTTATAGCTTTATGCTGATAGCATAAAAATCTAGGAATTTGAATTTCTCTAGTCAAGGTGTGCAATTAAAAATCAAAGCCTAAATCGGACCAGTTGGTATCCTAATTTTGACCAATATGCACTATTGTTCTGTATTTCCTTATACTCTCATTATGTTGAAAAATATATAAAACTAGGGAACTTTTGATATAATATCAGATGTCCTCTTAGTATTTCCATCAATATCATGTGAATTTGTTCCGTACTGGAGTAAGAAAAAGGTTACATGTTGATCCAATTTAGAAAACTAGGCCTAGGCCTCATCGGGTGGTCCAATTTAGGCAACTAAATTGGATCCAATATTACCGCTATGGTCCAATTAAGGCAACTCAAGCTGGTCCAATTTAGGCAACTTTTCATCTTTCTCATTGATAGTTTCTTTTCTTTCATTTTAGTCTAAAAGTGAGTGAGTGAGTAATAGATGTTTAACGCCATTTCGACAACTAAGGTCATATTCATGGCGAGAACTACATAACACAATTTGTAGAGGAATGTGTCAGTGCCCACGCATACGTGCACCACACACATCCTGAGGAGATAGCAAAGAGAAGATATAGACCCTTTTAAGTGGGCTAGGGAAGCCCGTAGTCTAAAAGTATAATATGACATCTAAAAGTTTGAAAGGATTTTGAACAAAAAAATGTTGCCTAGCAACCAGGAGGGCTTAAGTAAGCAATGACGCAAATAAGATCAAGAGGTCAAAAAACCAATGTTCATGAAAAATGTGCATAAAATTACAGAAAAATTACATTTTTGAAGTTTTTAGGATTTTTAGTGATATTGACCAAAAAATAGCAGCATTGGAACCTAGTTCCTATCACTGCCACTAGGGGAAACAAGGGTGGTCCAATTTAGGAGCCGGTCCAAATTAGGCAACCTTCCCCTAATGGTCATGAAGGCCTACCCACTACTCTGATCCCCTTCATTTTAGGTCCATGGAATGGCCCTTTTAGGCTTTAGGAATATTGTCCAGTTTAAAATGGTGATAGCTATAATTATGATATACTGCTGCCTAATAGGTTGCTTTGTAGGGAGATGGAAATTGCAATGGTGTCACTATAGGCCCTAATCTAGAACCACAACTCTATTTTAATGGCCGACATAGATGTTTATCTCAACTAGTTCCATGACTACAATTAATGGTTAGATCACAGCTGTATCCGCTGTTTAATTGGGCGTATTAAGAGAAGATCATTACCATGAGGAAAGTTGTATGGCCAAAATTAGCCATCTATTGTACTGGGTTGCATATGGTGTCTTTGACTTCACAGGTTTTGTCTCTTAGTTTATTTTTTTGTTAATTTTATTCAAATATATTTTAATTCATCATTATATGAATTTCACATTCTATGATGATTTCGGTTCCTTATTTTGCAGATCCTATGAATTCATACAGCTGCTGATATCTAGCGGTAGACAATATTTCGCATCATGGCGTTCCCCATAGTCACCTTTCACCCTACAAAGCTGCTAGTAACCATCATACTCCTCACACTGCTCCTACACACATGCAGTAACCAGCGCACATACCGGAAATCATGTGACTGCGAATATGTTACGTCAGATGGCCGCTGCGCATACACACTGCTGCTACCCACAGCTACGTCACCGTCATCATCAACATGTCCACGAGGTGGCAGCACTGAGATACCAGGTGGCAACACTCTAGGAGAATCACAGGAGACGCTACGTCATTTAAGAAATAACGTCACAGTAATACGTGAAGATGCTATAAGACAGTCATGGATGTTGAACCAATTACAAAGCGCCATTTTACAATTAAATTTCCGTACGGATGTTCTCTTGCGACATAATAATTTGACTTTAAATGCTGTGCATGATATGGGTGAAGGAGGTCAAGGATCTCGTAATATGAGAGAGAATTATGAAGAAGTCAAGAAACAACAAGAAGACGTCAAGGTAAACCTAGAAAGCATAATTTCTTATTTTAACTATGAACTCAGCACCACAAATGAGGGAAGAATGGATCTGAGTTGAAGTCTTGTCATGTTCAGCGCACAAAAAAATTGCCTACGTTGGCCTGACACATTGGCCAATGTTGGGTTATTGACCATTGGGGCGACGTTGGCCTGATCATTGGCATTTTGCCTATCAAATGCCAACATTGGGCCCCCAGGGGGGGGGGGGCACTCCCTATGTTGGACATACACATATGTGCGGCTGGCAAGGGTACTTTTTCAGCCAAATGTCCCTACCAAGCCTCCGGTTTCAGACCAAAATGTCCCTAGCAAGGGTCTACTTTTGAGCAAAATGTCCCTATAGCAAGGGTCAACTTTCAGCAAAATACCCCGATTCAAGTGGAAAATTCAGAAATTTTCATGAATATTTTCCCAGTTTTCATGAAAATAGCATGAACAAAATTCAAATCTTCTCCCAAACAATTAGGTCAATTTAAGATATTTTGAGCAAAATCTAAGACTGTTATGTCAAAAGTTCCCTAGCAAGGGTAGGGTTTTGAAGAAAAAAAATGCGATTGAGGGCCCTAGCAAGGGTAAGGTTAGTCGGGGGTTCAGCCACACACCCGTAACAAAAAATTGAAGTGCCCCCCCCCCAGGATTGGGCCAATGTTGTCAGGACCGTTTGCCAATCCTGATGTGTGCCGATCAAATGCCAACATTGGGCCTACGTTGGCATTTGGTTGGCAACGTTAGGCCTACTTTGGCAGGATCGTCAGCCTATGATTGGGCCAGGGTTGACCCGACATTATGCCATTGTCTGTGTGCTACCTGGGTCACCTCTCTCCAAGTGCATTTCATCCATTTTTAACTTAATTGCTACTCTAAATATTAACTTATCTCAATTCCAGAAGCTAGAAGCATCCATCAACAGCACCCAAGCAGACTTACAAATCCTACAAACCCAGGTACGGGAGTATGGACAGTCCCTCCAGGGCATCCTCCAGGAGGTGACCTCCCTGTCAGAGGCCCAGACACAGAACCAGGAGCTGCTCCAGGCCCACACTGAGCACCTGGACAGTCTGACCCTGACCCAAGAGGAGATGTGGGTGGCTCTGCCATGCAGTAGGAAGGGTGTGCTGGTGGATGGAACTAAGGGGAGGATAGCTGACAGTGCTATAACTGTCTCCAGTACGTATAATGGGGACCATGGACCTGAGAAGGCAAGGATATACAATACAGGCATACCAGGCTCCTGGTGTCCAAGTAAGTTGTCCTATTAATTCACTAATAACAATACTTACATTAACAATACAAAGCTTGGGCGCTTATTAAATGCATGTCCTCCATAAAAGTGGATTTTCAAAACTATTGCCGATTCTAGAAACCCACCTTATAGTTCCCATTTTCCTTTTTCTTTTCCCCTTTCCTTTTCCCCATTCAAGATTTTTCTAACGTACAGTTTAACACATTCATCCTTATTCTTAGTTAAACCAAAGAGGCTACTCATAGAGGTTAACCGAATAGATGAAATTCGACATTGTTGGAGGATGCATTTAACTACTTACCTCTAAGAGATCTATCATGAATATCATGGGGAATAATGCAGGGATTTTCAGGAAATAGTTCGTTTGACCTTATCTCAAACCGTATAATAACAATATCACATTAAGTTGAGGGGATGAACATACACCACTACAATCTATTTCAAAAAGTTCAATCTACGTCTATAACTTGAGGAAGCTGCCATTTTGCCAATTTTTAGGCCATAAAAGACGAAATGTATCTTTCCAGTATAGGCCTAGGTAGCAGAAATACGTGCTGGCTTTCCATCTTCTCAACCGAATGATTATTATAGGGTCCATAATTTATATGCATAGTGAAAACTGTTCACATGACATCAACCCACTTTTCAAGCCCGGTGAAATGCATCCTACATTACGAGTTACAATCTCAATTATTTTATTCTTATGATGTGCAAAATATTTTTCATAAATGATATAAATCTAGGTAGGGGAGATCTAAGTTAGGTTCCTTTACCCACCTCACTGTTTAAGCCAAAGAATAACATCTGATAGTTAGTATGGAGCTTTAAAGAGCTCACACAACCCTAAGTGCCTCTTACATATTGTGCATATAAACTATCAGACCCTGGTAGTTTGACGATTAGCTGTGATCTGTAGTACTAAGCACCTTAGGTCAACAGAGGGACTGAATCCCTGGATTTAGACTTGGGTGACATTCCCCTTTCTACGCTTTTTAAGGAGGTAGGGTTTTAGAAATTTGTGTCACATTCTAGGGGCAAACCGATATTGAATGTCCTATATAGAAATGAACATTGTAGTCCAAATCTGCATATCAAAACTCAGGCACGAAGAATGATGCACTGCAAAGGTCAAACCCCTATGTTTAGGTATAGAGGAATTGCACATTGGTCACATTGAGGTTAGCTTAGCTGTATATTGGATCAGGAGGGCGTATCTTAACCAGTTAACAAAGGTAATTAACAATTTTAAGAAAAGAGATTTGCTGGGTGGTGTGAACTTATTTTTACTTTCAAAATTCGTCCCTAAACTCCAGTTGGCACTGGCAATATTCAAGTGCCTGCCATGTGACATTATGGATTTTGCTATGTAACACAGACCATTGCATCAATATTTCATTATCTATTACCGCAAATCAAAAGTTGCACATGATTTCTTCATGAAATACACCATTTATGCAAATTATGTTCATAATATTTGAGATGCAGCTTAGAATTTGGGATCTTCTATCGGTAGACCCGTAGTAGACACATCTGGAGATACTTTTCTAAATCCCCGATTGAGAGTGGATTGACAGAAATCTGAATTTGCTAATAGCCAACGGCCGTTTAGAAAGAGTTCCCAGATTCTCGGCTCAAATGTATAGGAGATCCTCTCTACAGCCAGTGCCACCTCCAGTTTTGGGATAGCTCCGTGTGCCGCTTGCTGGAGTTGTAGTGTGTGCACAACCCAACAGGTGTCCGCTCTGTACCTCTGCAGGTCGCCTAGGTAACGTATGGACACGCATGGACATAATACTGCTTAGGCCACTTTTTTTTTTATTGTTTGGGTTACGGGCACCCAAAATTAAAACTCCAGGACGGAGGATGAATAAAATAAAACCTACAATCGCAGCATGTTGACTGTTCCCTCCTGTAGCTTATGAGATGGTCTAGGATTTTGGGTGTACCTTATATGACTTGGGTTGATTTTTGCTGTTGTACTTTTAGATGAAGGGAATTTAAATTTCTATGATTTAACTAAGCATTTAATGCACATGACAACAGATTGAATGCATTCCTGACTAGCTTCATTTTGATACCAAATGCACCTACCTTTTTCTGTGAAAGGTGTATAAGATTTGCTAGGGGATGTCAGGGGAAATAAAAAAAAAAAGTTGATTTTTTCAACTTTTATTTTTATTCTGGTTTTTGACTTTTGCGGTGCGGGCGGGCCCGTAACCCAAAAAATAAAAAAAAAAGTGTGGGCCAAATGGGAAAAAGATATATCTGACTCATTTCTGGGCCCACACCTTTAGCTTCGGCTCACTGCAGCCCCGTTTTAAATTAAGCATGTCAATAATAACTATGTATCTTAGATTGTTCATTCCCTCCTTGGATATTAATTGCCTATTGCCTTTGGCAACTATGTTAATGATCTATGCCATGGTAGGCCTATTTACTTGACTGGAACTGGCTGTAGTCTAGTGTAATCATCAATGCAGACGCTACATTTCTGCTTGGTACAATGAGCCACAATGTGTAGCTCATTTAAGAAGACAGAATAAGGGATGAGAGGATTGCCGATTTGTTGAATACAGACTTTGGCCAGCCCATCTTGAGATCATTTAAAACTCACTTCAGACATGTGTGGTTGAACTAAAATGGGGAGGGGGATAGCCCAGCCCATTCACATTTTGATGCTACATACAATTCCAAAAATAAACAAACATACTAAGATGTAACCCTAATTGTGATTTGGGCATTATGAACTAAAAAAGGGCACTTTTCAATTCTGTAGTCACATAATCATGCTGAAATGGCTGTACCTCTTGACTCGTGAGGACATCTTCACAGCATACATACTTAAGTAAAGAGCCCCCATACTGGGGGTGATGTATTGAAGTATAGAATAGAGGCATGCTACATCTCTAGCCTTAAGGAGGTGGGAGTAGACATGCTACAAGACATTTTACAATCTACCTGGGGTAAGACTGCATCCAAAAATCTTTCACACAACCAACCAATGTAGAAAACATCTCTCTCCATCTACATGACTTTCTTTCTCCTTTATATCAATGATATCGCCTTCATGAATTCTACTGCAGAACAACAGTTTACTGGTCAAGCAATTGTAATTACATTTTTAATAGTTGCCTGGCAACAGTATGAAAGGGATATATGAGTGTAGGAACTTAGCAAGTCTGCCATTAGAAAGCCGATGTGAGAGTTAAAGGTGAGAGATAATAGTGTGGGCGTTGTGAGGTGTAAAGTATGGGGAGGGGTAATAGGGAAGGGGGCAGTGATTTAGAGAAGTACGCCACCTATTCAATAGTATTGATGTCATTGTCATGGGCATTCTAGTTCTTAAATCACATGGTAAGGACAGGATGACCACATGAAACCAGGCTGAATGAAAAAAACAGTGTTTAGGGATTGAACACCAGTGTTTAAGACTTAAACACTTGTTTAAACACTTATTTGTCCCACTTTTATAAAGGCTTCTTTAGTGCTAAATGCGTTCAATTTTAAACACGTTTAACTACAAAGTGTTTAACCAAGTGTCTAAATGCTAAACACTTAAACACTTCAGTGTTTAGATGTTTAAGTACAATTGTGCAAAAGCTAAACACCTAAACACTTCAAGTGTTTAGGTGTTTAAATGCGGGTGTTGAGAAAATTTGGTGTGTATCTTTAAACACCTTTTTTGCAGTGGCATAGGGGCAGTGAAAAGAAGACATTACACCTTTAAGGTTAAATGGGATTGGAGGTACATCATAATGGTGCAATGAGCGCCATGCAGTTAGAAGTGGGGGGATGCAGATTGGGGATGGGAGGGGGGTGAAGAGATTGGTGTAGGGGGAAAATAAATATGGATAAGGCAAAGTATGACTTAATCTATGCATATGGCACTGGAGAAGACAGAGATATACATGTCAGGGAAACTGGTGCAGGGCCAATGAAGGCAAAGTAGGAGAGGTGAGGCAGGATAGAAGACAGTAAAAGAGCAGGACAGGAAACTCATAGCAGTGGATAAATCCCATTGGTTAGGAGTAGGGCATGAAGACGAGAAATGAGAAGGGTGTATCATGTGTGTGGTTGGGTGGGTGGGGGCTTACTCCACACTGGAACAGACACATGTGGTTTTTTATCCTGCTTAGCCTTGCATGACGGCACAGGAACTGGTTGGACTGGGTTATTTTAGAGGAATGTCAGCCACTATAGGAGTGGGGCCATGTCTGCTAAGCTCCTGTGGCATGTAATACCACTGGTATATGTTTAACTGCTGGTTTGGGCAGTGCCCAGGGTCTACAAAGGCGGCAGGGTATATTTCCTTCTGTTTTTCATTCCATAGATCTATACATAATTGACCAATGTCATATCAGTTCCCCCTTAATATGAGACTCATGAATTGTTATGCAGAGAAAAGAACCAAACTCAGATTTGATTACAATTACAATTCCATGAGAGCAGCAGAATGACCATGCACATGTCGACACAGTTGTGCCCCCTTACCTTATTGACCTGTGTTGGCATCAGATCTATTGATTTTGCCTATGTCCAATCAGCGCATTGACAGAAAACACGTTGTCTTAAATAGATGACAGTCTTGAATAAGTGATGGGGATAAACGCTATAGGCCACAATAACACTACCAATTACATTTTGCATTTCGAATTCCGAATGTACCTGTGCCTTCACATTTCAGTTTTAAGAGGTAACCAGTATAGATGGTTTGGTGTATGATGAGGTGGGTGGGAGGGAAATGTGTAGGTGGGAAGGGGTGGCCATAAAATATATGACCTGACACTTATCAAACTTGCAGTCGATTATATATACCTAGAATATACAAACAAAAACACACCCTCTGTCTTTTGACACCCTAAGTGATACATATAACACTCACACAGATCCTTAAATCTTCATAGCTGTGGGCCAATACTTTAAATACGATGACACATAAAAATGAATACTTTTAACAATTGATGAATTAGGTCAGGCCTTTGTCTTATTTTCTTAGTTCATGAAGAAGGTAGGGGGAAGTAGACACTAGCTGCTATGTAGAATGGATTCTACTGTAAAAGTGGAAACAATATAACTAATCTGACCTTTAGGAATACTCTCCATACTTTACTGTGGTCCCTGAAATCCGCCATTCTGGAATTCCATATGATATTTATTTATGGTCATATCATGTATAATACATGCCTCTTACCTACTGTAGATGGACATATCTCTATTTACGTTGTCACGTTCCCATATAGCTATGACCCTTAATATTCCACATACCTCCTCTGAAGCACATCATTATGCACTCTATGTGCATTATCATTATACCCTAAGCATGCACATGTGTTCAAACCCAACTCTACAGGTTCACCTTATGAACAGGGGCATGTCACATTTTACATGTCACTTATACTCTCTGTAGTGACTCCTTTCACAGGACAATTTTAGATGAGGGTCCTGGAGGTACCACAAAGGCTTTCTCTATGATACCTTTATAGGGTACTGATTCAATTTAAAGTGTCAATGCAGGTAACCAGGTACCATTACAGAATAATATTGGATATGAGAGTTAAGTGCCACGTTTATGATCTGTTAATTGCAAAATTGATAAAAGTAGATTCTAGACTCTACTCTGACCAGTAGCAGAGCCTTATGAGTGAATACTGAACTACTACAGATGTCACTGAGGACATTTTAAGAAAGGACCCCCTTTTGGGCAACTGTTAGTTTGACATCTTCTGACTGACACATCACTATATTAACACCTTTCCCACGCCAGCTGCCGTTCTTACAGTGGCCCGCAAAAGGTGATGTCCATAGTATCCAAACAGGTGGGACCAACCCTGCTACAGCCATGTAGGTGTATTTAAAACAGTAGTTAATAAGAACTATATTTAATAATAACATCAGAGTGGCCAGATAGAAAGGATGATGCATCCACAGCACCCATAAAGGGCGCTGATACAAGGTGATAGATTGGAAGATCTGCTGAGGTTGTCAGCCAGTGTATTCTGACCTATGATTGATCACTCTAGCATTTAATATGTAACACAAATAAAGTCACATCTAATATCAATATACACAATTGCAATTGTAACAGGAGAATTTCGTCCCACTTGAACTTATTAAATGCAGAAAGTGGTTCAAGTGGGTGAGAAAATTCAATTACAATCCCTTAGCAGGCTTGCACATAGATGACAATAGAAATATCAGTGGTAGTCTTGTCATCATGGAAATCCCTCCACTTGAACCCAACCAAGGTCAGAAGTATTGGTGTAAGACGTCTTAGGTGAAAGGGAAGCAATATTTGTTTGTGCTTGAGACTCTATAAGACCACCAGACTACACCAGACACCTACATATAGACATACACAGCACAGGGGCTGCTGGAACATTAGACATTATGAAGGCCCAAGTATTAAAGCTGGTTCTGATCTCAAAATGGTCAATAAATTTATTTTCAAAGATCTTAATCTTCTTGCCATGCATTTCATATACATGTATACATGGCTGCTGATTCTACAGCAGAGGGTTACCAGACATTATGGCAATCATTTGAATTCAAACTCCTAGACATATTGGTGCCATGCATGGCACCAATGTGCCCAGGTGTTTCCTAGTATTTTGAACATTCCTGTCACAATATGTACTGAATGCCATACAATGCCCCTATATGCTATACTGCCCAATGTTAGAAATTCCGCTGGTGGAGGATGTGCTGTAGAGTATACATTGTCACCTTCAGGGTATCCCCCATGCATGTCTATGGTTAATCCGCCAACCCCTAGATACCTGAGATATAGGTGGGAAGTGTTTAGAAATAGTGGTGGGTGAGGTGGGAGAGGGTGAGTCTGGGTGTAGTGTGTATACTTGTGGGCAGAAAGTACAATATAGGGAGGATCTGGGGATATATGGTGTGTGTTGGGTGCATGGTACAGTGTGGTGGTGCATGATATGCGACAATCATGGTACAGGACCATGACATACCACAGTACTTCTCATATAAGGCACACCCTGAGTTGAAGGAAATAGAGAGAACTAAATGACCATGGTGTACATTGTGGCCGCTCCACCCCGAGGGGAAACAGCCTTCCGAGGGGTGGATAGGCCACAATGTACGTCTGGAAGTTTCGTTCTCTATTTATTTCATGTTAAATTGCTATTAAATTGCTTAAATTCAGCATCTAAATATGTCACATGTCCAGCAGTGGCAATCAAGATGTAGGTGGCAGACCCCCAGGGGCGGGTCTCCGGGTAATCACTGCCCCCCTAGTGTGTATCATACCGATCCAGGTGTAGATGGAAGGTGGAAATGTCAGGCCAGGGGAAGTAGCTCAGAGGAAGAGCAGCCACTTCGAAGTTGGAGGGCCCCGGGTTCGAGTCCCGGTTTCTCCAAGAACATTTTCACCAACCTCTACAGTGGTGGAGAAACCGAGCATCCTAACGCAATCATGAGATCAAAGATATGTGTGCCTGCTCATGTCTTAACGTGATCGCGACCGATTAAGGACTCGGGAACAGGGCCGATATGATACAGATGACGCTTCGACCAATCCGGTAATTGTACCGGTACATCCACTGGGAAGTCAGGAGTGCCCTAACACTGCTTGATAAAGCCTCAATTTCCAGGTAACTGGTTTGAGGGGGAATGCCGGGTGCTGGTGGATGGTGGTTGAAGCTGATGGGGAGGAGTGTAGGGGCAGTATTTCCCTGTACTCGGTGGCAGACCCCCAGGGGCGGGTCTCCGGGTAATCACTGCCCCCCTAGTGTGTATCATACCGATCCAGGTGTGGATGGAAGGTGGAAATGTCAGGCCAAGGGGAAGTAGCTCAGAGGAAGAGCAGCCGCTTCGAAGTTGGAGGGCCCCGGGTTCGAGTCCCGGTTTCTCCAAGAACATTTTCACCGACCTCTACAAAGACATGTTACGCCACTGGGGTTGTGGTGATCAGCCCTTCAACGTTAATCCTATGGGAAGCAGTTATTCACATGAAATAAAAGCTATGACGTTCATCTGGGACTTGTCTCTCGCCAACTTAATACTGATCTAATGTAAAATAAGCTCAGGTATAAGGCGCCTCGCCCAACTAAATCTGGCTCTGCATTTCCACAAAATTATTCTTATTTCTATTCTTGATAGAAATCATTTCTGGATCATGTCCTCATAGATACAAACTTTCACTTCTGTTAATGCGTACCTGCGATTGTTATGGTGGTATGTAAACTTAGATATAAAACAAATTTCCCAGGAAATGCTCCACAACCGTTTTTACATCATCCTCTCACTAATATGTAGCAGTTCAATATAAAGCTTTCCTGTTTATATTTGGTTACTCCAATAAATTCACATTGTATTGAATACAGGAAGCAGTAAGTATGCTTTATTGCTATGCTTCCTTTCACCTGTTTCCAATAAGGTCGATTTGAATATCCCATTTGCATCATATTTTGGCATGTGACCAGCTGGTATATGGGACGATAATAAACATTTAGCCTAGGCTTAACCAATTATTCGTATGGAATTCGGCACCGAGTATGCATACCGTCAATCATTATTTCTTCTTTTTTTCAATTCACTCATCAATACTTATACTTATAAGCTAATACTTATGTGACGATGGTGAATATAATCTCTTTTCACACATCTTTAGATCTTGTTAATAATAAGGTCAGAGACATTATCTTTTTTTCACCCTCATTTTTTGTGATATGAATCGGTCTATTCCCATCATTTTGCATCTCCTACATAGACATGTTGACCTGGGTTCAATGTGTTGTGTGCAGGGTGATAATGTACAATGTTTACCTGCTGCTGGCCCCACCCCAGTACAGTGATCTATGAAGGCTGTATTGACTCATCTCACACACACAGACTGTCTGCACTGTCTGGAGGGTGTTGCTCCTATTGTAAAAAGAGCTGTGAGTATGTGCCCTCTTTTCTAAACAAGTCGTTCACTGCTTCACCTAAGTACTTGCACTCACCACATTAGTCTGAAAAGTCATCTGCCTTGTTTAAAATAGAGAGAGCTGCACTACCAGGTACCTACTCATGTCACACCCTCTCTAGTTTATTATACTGACTGACTTCTCCCAACTAGGTACCTACTCAAATCCCCCTTTTTAGCACTGTACTTGAATGTTCACTTGTGAGCAACAAAAGGGACAAGTTATAGCTACATGAAAAGAAAGGACTGGAAACAAGGGCATTTTTAGCCAGCTATTCCTTTTACTATAGCAGCAACACCCTCCTGTGTTTGTACTGACTCCCATACTAAAACAATAATACATACAACAACCCAGGTGCTTCCCACGATATAATAGGGAATTGCATAGTGAACTTCTACCCTCAAACCAAGAGGCTTCAATGAACATGCACTGATGGTTGATTTTAAAAATGGAAGCTGATGTTACTCGAGGACAATGGAATGCATCAATATGTATACCATTTAGTGACGACAAACGTTTTCAGCTCTTCCGCCACTACTGTTGATAAGGATGTATCTATTCTCTTACATACACAACCTAACTTTCATAACCAAATGGTTCTCTGCCGAAAGTCCTGAGCTTAATGCCTAGAAATGTTAGTCCTAAGATTCCTTTGAAATTAAATGATATCATTGCATACTGTCAGCCTCCAAATTTGAGATGGGCTAAGGTTGATGGCTAAGGTTGATTCAGCTAATGATGGCATCCTCTAATATATGTGAAGAGCATAGGCTAGGTCTACATCTAAGCCATATGTCCCATTCCTAAACACCTCCTTTTGTTCCCAATAGTGAAGTGTGCAACGAAGTCCATAGCTTGCGCATGTCAAACCTGGTTCTACAACCTCCCTTGTATCAAAAGCTAAAGTAATCCCTATTGTACCGTGGGTAACACTATATTTCCTTTATGAACCATGGTGACTATTTTAGACTAATTTACAGACATAGATAGCAATGTGTCCTGTGGGAGGACCGCAAGCTGAATTATAAAACAGGATATGGGTGTACCTCTTACAATGGTAGAAGGCATTTACAGGAAACCAGTAACTTACAAAGTCTCAGGAAATGTTTAAATTTTCCTTGTATTTGAAGAATTGAACCACACTATCTAACATAGATGGTTTACTTTGTGTTTCTTCGGTAAATCTTTTTTCCACTAAGTACGATACAAAGAGATTGACCAACCAGATTATTGCCATCCATACTATTGAAGCATTCATCATTCATTAATGAATGGGAGAGGAGGGTGTGAATTCTGAGTCAGAAAAAGAAATAGGAGTGTAAATTGTGGAAATATTACTTCGTGTGCTCAACTCAAATCAAGAAACCAATCTGGACCTATATAGAGGTGATCCCACCTGGTTACAACGGCACACACATGGTCAATTATCATGAAAATGGATCATAATTGTTAAAGGTGGTCAAATATACCTACAAATATCATAATTGTACAGAAAGCTTTTATTTGGCAGCAGGTTCCTCTACCTTCAACATGGTGTTGAAGATATATAGCCTCCTCAACACCTTGCTATATATATAGTAAGGCCCATGGACCTCTATGAGTGGCCTGAGGTCAGGACATTAGTCTATTATATAGAGTACATACATGGTTACAGAGGAAAGAGTACAGGTGGGGTGCATTTGAGCAAAGGAGTGCAGACAGCAGGAGTTATGACTACCCACTATGTCTTCACATAGAGGGTTGTCATACCAGCGTCCCTTATTGAGTCACTGCTCTGGTGGCTATTTAGCCAGCAGGCAGTATGATCACCCAGTAATGTAGCCAGCTATTTAGTCACTATGGCCAAAGTCCTAAGATCACCTGGTAAGATTTGGCCCTTCTCAAGTTGTAGGGGCCTGAACCTGTCGTAGACACTATTGAAACAAGCTCCTGTACATCCCCCAAGAGAAAAAGAGGGAAAATGAGAAGAAACTCCTCACACACACCACACTGTAAACAAATGTTGTCTAAACAACGGTGCATTCCTTGTCCCAATGTTGCTAGAATCTGTCTTAATTTTCACAGAGATTCCTTGTACATTTGTGTACCACCATACTGCCACCTGGAGCTTCTTGTAAAATCTTTAGTGATTCAATGCTTTTCAATTACGGTGATCCACTGTTCAGTTTTACGAGGATCCCTAGTAGATTCAATGGACGGTAACCATCTGTCTTGAATTATGCTACCAGTTGGAGAATTCTGTGTGATTCTGAGAGTTGTGTAAGCTATCGCCATTAAACCATGGACTATTCACATACATTACAGATGTCACAAATGTCTGGCTGTCATCCTCAGACCTTAGGCTACATGCCATTTTTTACGGCACTCAAATCGGACCATTATTAAGGTTCTTACAACATAAAACAAAAAGCATTAACATGTTATGATTTTTTTCTCAGAACTTCATCAATCCTAATTGATTTCATGATAAAAATAGAATGTACATCCTTGTTTTATGATATTTATTCATTCCCAGAAAATGCCCTTAGATACTCATTATGTTTCAGTCCTGAGAGAACTGAACCGGGCCGGCAGAATTAGAAATCTGCAGGACTGAATGTCCTGCATAGTGAAAAACTTTTCACAAAGACTGCATTATGGAGAATTTCGCCTTGTGGCAACATATCACACAGGGATTTCAAGCTCCAAATACTAGGCATGTACTTGACTTGATACAGAGGCTCACCAGATTCAAATAGGTGCTAATTAGTTAGGGAGTAGTCATGGGATGATGAGAGAGTGCAGTAATTTGTGACCTAATTACTGGTATAATACAGATCTATACTCCAAATTACAAATTTGGTTTACCGGAAGGGTGTTTAATTAAGACTGAAAATGGATCATGTGTCTTACAGGATGTCACATTATCAGGGCCATTATTGCCATGGTCTGTTTATCATTCTATACTTTAAATTGGTCTCCCCAAACACATGTTTACTGCACTATGATACTCAGGGGAGGATCCAGAAGGGGGAGTCTAGGGGGGCACAGCCAGAAAAAGTTGGTCGAGAGGGGTGGGCACAGCAAGGGTTCTGCACCACATTTTCTATATTTAAGAGTTAACTAAGGCCCAATTTCAGGGGGTCGGGGGGGGAGCACGTGCCCCCCAGGCCACCCCCTGGATCTGCCACTGATACTACAATAGAATTAAAGAAGCACATCTAGAATTAAACCGTACTATGCATATTGGGGGAATCGATGTCCTCGGGATATCGTTCTGTACTATTGGTCATTAACATGGATCATTTAACGTCAGGTAAGCTCTTCATTAAGAATCTAGGCTGGAATTCTGTGTTCAAAGTTTTTGATGAGATACCCCAGCACAGCTTCATCATTTATACATCCACTGCAGTATAGCTAGCTAGAAACCAATTTTTCTCTCCCTTTTGCCTATCGCCCCAACCTCTGCCTCCAAACCGAGGAAAGAAAGTGGTAAAACATACAGTTTTCCGTATAAAAACGACCAAAGCATTATAAGGCAAAGAATTATCTAAAATAAAAGGCAGCTTTAAACTTAAGCTACATTAGGGGGTTGAAAGAAGGTGTATTCTAGTCAGACTGAGTGTGGTGTTTATGGCGTCTGGTAGGCCATTAGAGTGTGGTAGGGTAATACATTTATAGGTAGGACTTTCAGAGCATATCTGACATCTATAGCTTTACCATACATGGTCGTCGCCATTCACTGAAGCTAAGAAGGAATCAGGTTACTCAAACTACCTGACAAAACATCTCAGCTTTTTTTTTTCCTGGTTTAAAATTCCCAAATTTTATCTATTGAAGCTAAAAGTTGCGTGGATCTTCATCCGGTAAGAAAGTTTGCTAATTACATGTGACATCGTGCATTCTCTACTCTCTGTGTGTGTGTGTGTGTGTGTGTGTGTGTGTGTGTTTATGAAGATCAGACAAGACTAGGATTTAAAAGAAAAGACTTGGTCCATATGACTCACAAAGAAATGTTTACTTAGTTTAAAGGTGGATAAGAAGCGAGTTTCACCATCTTTAGCAGATGACATTTCAATTTTCAAATGATTTCATCCCTTTCAATAGGAATGGATACTGTGAAGACTTCAACCATGTTCCTGGACCTTGTTTCAATAGTGTCCACGACAGGACACCCACAGATCGTAGTGGGAGGTGTATGAAATGGCTCCATAGCAATGACTACATAGTGAGCTACAGTACAGACCTCAAAATAGGCCCTGCTATGTATTCAACTGCTGGCTTCATACAGACCACTATGAAGTCATAGCACCCAGTCGTACAGGCCAGGCACCCATACTAAATGGCTAAATAGTGCCCAGTCATACCCCCCCATAGTATGGTTTGTACTCTACTGTTCAAATGAGCATAGGGCTACAGTATCTATATAATTATAGGTGAGCCCACCTAGTTACAAGGGCGCACACATGGTCAATTATCATAAAAATGGATCATATTGTTAAAGGTGGTCAAATATACCTACAAATATCATAATTGTACAGAAAGCTTTTATTTGGCAGCAGGTTCCTCTACCTTCAACATGGTGTTGAAGATATATAGCCTCCTCAACACCTTGCTATATATATATAGTAAGGCCCATGGACCTCTATGAGTGGCCTGAGGTCAGGACATTAGTCTATTATATAGAGTACATACATGGTTACAGAGGAAAGAGTACAGGTGGGGTGCATTTGAGCAAAGGAGTGCAGACAGCAGGAGCTACGACTACCCACTATGTATTCACATAGAGGGTTGTCATACCAGGGTCACTTATTGAGTCACTGCTCTGGTGGCTATTTAGCCAGCAGGCAGTACGATCACCCAGTAATGTAGCCAGCTATTAATCACTATGGCCAAGGTCCTAAGATCACCTGGTAAGATTTGGCCCTTCTCAAGTCATAGGGGCCTGAACCTGTTGTAGACACTATTGAAATAAGCTCCTGGCCTAGTTCGGATGGAAGAGGATAAAGAACATCTGTATAGGGACATACCCAGGTCCTTCATGTGACATGCAATTATGTTCACCCCCATCTCCATGGGACATCATGTCCTGTTATCATGTAGCCTTAAGGTGCTGACCCTAAACATGGGCCTTGACATGAAATACAGAATATAATTATGTGGCCAGATGTATGATCCATATGCATACATATATATTATGTAATTGTCAAATGTGAGCAGCCATACAGAAAGGATGACGAAACTTTGCTCATGCCTTTTCATCCTTCTCTTCTTTAATTCTATTTTTATAGTGAACGTATTTTTAAGCTAACTGGGGTGAATGTATGTTTCACATTTTTTTGTGTATTTTTTTTGTTGTTGCTTAATGGCCATTTCACAGCTCTATTTGTAAGCATGCAACTTCATTCAGCTCATGGTAGTGAAGGGAATGTACGCTGGGGCCTTTGATGGGGGGCCCCCAATTCCGCATGTCGATTTTAAGAAAGGCCTATGTCACGTGTCACTAAGGAAAAACCCCTGTCACTAGTGTCACTAATATTTTCTTGGCAATTACTGTAATACCTCATATATATATATATATATATATATATATATATATATATATATATATATATATATATATATATATATATGAACAAAATTATTTTGTGTAGATTGATTCTAATTATCCCAAACGCTACAGTCGGTAGTACAGGTGATGGGACCCACCTTGGCATCCCTTGGACTGAAACTAGCGTGTTTTTTCCGTCTTTAATAATGAGCTTTAGGGAGTGGTCATTTTTTAACGATAGGGGCATGGTGGTTTTATGAGTAACAAACTTTCACCTTTTTTTTAGAAAAAAAAGCATGTGCAATGTATGAATGAAAAGGATGTCTGAAGGATTTCAGCATGCAAAAATTCACCACCCCTGTTGACCACTCCCGTAAGTCATATCATTCTGGTCATTTCTTTTGTTCTTTATTCATCCTGGTGATCTCAATTAAGGCTAATAGCTTGGGCGATATAGAACACCAGCCAAACCTTTTGGGTGACTTTTCAGTTTAGCTGCCATCTCAACAATTTGCAAGTCATTGAAGAACAAAACAACATTTACAAAGTAAAATAATGGATGAATACAGCTCTGACTAGTCTACTCATTAGGAGCTGTAGTCACACCGTGTTGACCCAACATGGACCCTACTCATGAGTAAATTTGTCAGGTTTGCACTCAGTGAATCAGGAATTGACATGGCATTGAAATGCAGGTTTTTATGACATATGTGCCCCCCTCCCTGTCCATCAATTTTTAAATATTTTCTCAGTGGATCTCTGCAAATCAGAACTAACCTTCAAATATTCCTTTTCTTTTAGTTGTATGGGGTAAAATCCCATGCTCTTGGTGGCCTACACAATTTTGGCCTAATTTATAGCTTTCTGGAGGGGGCACTCAAAGAATTAATGCACTATGTCACATGCCATTAGTGCGGCCATGTACCATGTTGATATTAAGAAAATCCAATGTCCCCATGTCAAATTTAAGAAAGGGCCATGTCATTGTGTCGATTTTAGGGGTCTAGGGTCATTACGTTAGATCAGCAGGCCTTAAAGTCTACTGCATCCATGCTGGGTATTTGCTGTATTGGACAGGCCTAGCTGCAGGTGTACAGATACAGATTAGACAGTCAGGGTTATCAAACACACCTGCCCAACTACACATAGATAATCATCTACAAATCGAGGTATTGTACCTATTTGATATGTGAATAGGTTTGGGGATAAGGTTTTTAATCCATGGCGCCGCCCATAAATGACGCTGTGCCTTTTTGTTGCCATTTTTACACCCCACCCCTCTTGTCATGCTTTTACTATAGAGTATATATAAGGCGTGTACCCCCTAGTCCATTGCGTCATTAATGGACGGCTCTGGCAGTCCTTTTGAAACTACTTAGTTCAGTGAGTCTATTCACAATCTTAAAGGAATTATCAACAGCTGAACAATATGCTTTAAATGCCATAATGATATCGTGTTTTTCTGTGTTATGTCACTATGGCTTATAGCTGATTAAGTGAGTTATATCTCACATCACAGCGTAGTGAAGTCTTTTTTTCACTAGGATCTCTCTAGAGGTATATCAACCAAAATTCATCTGGGGGGAAGGGGGTCCGAGAGAATTTGGAATCACTTGAGCTTTATTGGAGGCTTATTTAAGGTCGAACCCCACTTGGTGAAAAATGGCTGAAACATCTCTCCGATTTTAAATCTGTTGCGTTTGTGGGGCCTACTCGAAATTTGCAAGAGTTATAAGTGCAGCAGGGAGCATAGAACACAAGCACTCTCTTGTGATTTTAGGCCAGAAAATATATAATTTACAAAGATATAAACATCAACAAAGGCAAAACATCCGAAGAGGTGGATGATAAAACGCAACAGTGCCCTTGTGTTCTATGTTACATGCTGTAGTTATAACCCTTGCGAATTTGGGGTAGGTACTATAAACGCAACAGATTCAAAATTGCAGAGATATTTCAGCCATTTTTTGCCAAGTTGGATTCGACCTTTTGCGGGCCTTTCTATCATTGGAAGCCCCCCTGTCCCCACCCCTTTCTATGTCAGTGCTTTTTATCAGTATTTTGGACGACCATATAGTTCTACCCAGTTGCATCCTCTATTCCCGCATGGCCCATCCCCTGAGTCAGACCGTGCCAGACCTTACTTCCTCCACCCTATATTACTACCACGCCCCATTACCCATCATGTCACACATGCCCAGCACCCACATGCAACCTACCTCCGGTACTGCCGTGCCAATGTATTTATAGCCAACTTAATGTTATCCAGACAATCACTTCCTATGGAGACTATTTTCTCCTGCACATACCCGCACCCTGACGCTGTGTCTAATCCCTCAACAAATAACCTTGATAAAACAAAGGTATTGAAAACACCTTTATTTTCTCCAAGTCCCCCACTGTTAGCCGGGACCTTGCATTGTGTCATTTGATTACTATTCAGTAAAATCCTGCTTTCACCTGGCCTACTCGTGCAGTCCCATCAACCAGACATTAAGCGGCCCTTGTGTATACGTTTTTTTGTTTCTGGTCCACTTCTTGGCGGAAATCATTGCATTCCACACACTTTATATGTACATCACGGGATATGTAGATTACAATGTACCAGCCCTACCACTCACACCAGACATCTACTGATGCCTTGGTCATCCGCCTAATAGTTAACATATCCTTTTGGTTGCATTATGATATTTAAAAATACTATATTTTCGGATATAACTGTGAAACACAACAATCACATTCTTTCACAAGGATAGGTATCACTCCAGTATAAAAAGAAAGGGTTATCAATCAATCAATATGCAGCTATAGGTGTTTCATACATCAATTATAGTTCATTTATGAGTTTAAAGCCATTTTGTTTACTCATTATCTAGAAAAACAAAATTATTATACGCCTTTTAAAGTCCCCTTGGGAATACACGGAGGATTAATGGTAAGTGACCAGGGCTATACGAGGTAAGGTTGAAATACCGACCACCACCACCCCCTGGAGTGGGCTCACACACACCTGGTGTGGTCATGCATGTAAGGTACACATAGTCTGCTGACCAATCCACCCACCCCTTACCCCCACCTCACCCACCTCACCCCAGGACCCTACCCTTACCTGGAATACCACCCAGTGGTTCCTGCCTCAGTGTGGGATTTGTCTTGTACATGTCATGCAATGTTCCCATCACCTTCGGACAGATTATTTGTGTATTTTTCATCTGCCTGACTCACTCTATTCCCAGCACCTCTGCTTTCCCTTCTACCACCGCTCATGAAAAAGAAATACCACCATATGCCAACCTCCAAACTAGGGTCTAGGCCTACTACCCTTTCCCCCACTTTCACTATTTATAAGCCAGCCTGGCCCATCCCTTCCCCACCTCCTCCGGTTTCCCCTTACCTGTTACCCCCACCCTACCTTTCACCCATTGACCCTAACCCCCGGGGGTAGACAGGTAGTCTGAGGTTCCAGTATATGCAAAGGACTTCCTACAGTGGTAAATCCCCTAGAGTAATTGGGGGCGTCTGCTGACCGACCTGTCTAAACCATATTCACACATAGCACTGTGTTTTAAGATAGTGCTACGGGAGAAGGGGAAACCAGTGGTAAGAACCAGTGTAAAAACGTTAACCCTTTCAGTTTCAGAGCCGCACAGGACTTTCATGCTTCAGGCTGACCCTATGTCGGTATGATGCTCTAATGGAGTGCCTACAAGTAATCTCCCCAGCACTGAGATGCTGCATGACCCAAACAAGGGAGTGTCGAAGACCTTTGTGTATGGCAGTCCCCTTCACCTCAACTTAGGAACATGACCCTGGAGTTCCCATGTGGCTTTAAAGGGTTAGCATCAGTATGACACCCACCACTATATAGTTCAGTATTAGTACCAGCAGGAGGAATCCCTGTACTGGAGTATGCCTGTATACCTGCATTACTCCACTATGGATACAGGCACATACAGAGCAGGAGGGGCAGGTGACAGTGGCATTACTAAATGTGGGTTAATTTATATTGATATGGCTCAGGCAACTACAAAGTCAGAAATCTGATCAAGGCTACTACAATTATCTACCACCACTTAAAATTTCTCATCTGCACCAAAGCGTTAAGTGGGGAACCACAAACTGCAAAGCAGAAGAAAAATATTATTATGATGCATGTACTGGCTTTTAGTCAGATAACTCTATCTAGATTTCCCAGCAGGCATCTCATTGTCTAGATGTAGGGTGCCAGCGGCATCATGAACAAAGTGAGTATTAGCTCGTAGAATATGCCAGTCTGAATGTACCCCCATCAAAGCCTAATCTAGCCACTTTATTGTTTCACCACCGGGACCATGATTGTATACAGATACCAGTGTCAGTGCATTACCACGGGGCACCAGTGTACCAGAGGTGGGTCTTCATGCATGCACACAGGTGGGTACAGTGCGACAGGAGACAACAGGTAGGCAGTCAGCCAGCAGACAGGCAGGTGGGAGAGGAGCAGACAGGGGTGTACACAACTCACCTCCAGTTAAGGTCTACTCCAGTACATGTTGCATACATACATACCGGCATTTTGACCTGGCGCGCTGGTTCGCCCTCAAGGCAGCGGTAGTTTTGGTTGTAGCCAAATTGTAAGGCTTTAACTGAGGACGTACCAGCAGTGTTTGTCTATAGGCGGTGTGGAGAAGGAGAGATACCTGTTACTACTGCAGGGTGTTGTCTGGCGATAATAGATACACCTTTAGTGACTTAACCAGCAGGAGGACATCCCTTAACTATCCCGTCAGGGAGCAGTCCTGAGTGAGGACTTTGGATTATCATATAGAGTATATCACACCTGCATTAGACTTAAGCAATTACAAAGGCATCCACCATGGAGTATACAAAACTCTTTTCCCTACCTCTCCTCCTGGTTGCCCTAGGAGTGTGTCTGACTGCCTCACAGAGGACATTCAGCAGGAGTTGTGACTGTGAGTACATGACAGAGGATGGGAAATGTGCTTACACCATCCTGCTCCCCACAGGTGGCAACAGTAAGGATAGCAGCTCCCAGTGTCCAAAGAAGGACATGGAGGCAGAGAGGGAGCAGACTCAGCAGCTTATGGGTCACCTGGAGCTGCTCAGGTCTAATATATCGGAGTTAAGGATGGTGTCTGGAGACCAGGCCAGGATGCTGAGTCAGCTACAGAGCATGTTACTGAGTCAGCAGGAGGCACTCAGACCTCTCACTGAAATGCTCCCGGGGAAGAAAGACCGTATGTCTGGTGAGGATTCTGATGCTGAGGAGTCTGGCTCAGGATCTGCGTCCAGCTCCTCCAACCCCACGGGTATGGGAGGCTCTGGGGGTATGGGAGATGACAATTGCAAGCTCTGTCCAAACCTTGAGCAAACATTAGCAGAACAACAACAATCTATCCAGAACCTCCAGGAGCAAATCATGCAGGTATACAGCAATTTGAATGGCCTGAGTGACACCCTGGGTAACCTGGACCGACTCCTCCCCATGGACCAGATCAATAAGGCTATAGAACAGCAGCAGAATCAGACCAGGGCTCTGGAGCGCCATATCCAGGAGCTATTGGCCAATGCCAGTAGAGCTGAACAGGAGGCACAGATGATGATGAAGATGAACCCCTATTTGTGCCAAAGAAGAGGGT
Source organism: Acholoe squamosa (assembly GCA_949317995.1). Taxonomy (NCBI): domain Eukaryota; kingdom Metazoa; phylum Annelida; class Polychaeta; order Phyllodocida; family Polynoidae; genus Acholoe; species Acholoe squamosa. The sequence goes on from OX439048.1 coordinate 24,235,176, forward strand.
TATTGGTATCAGGTCCCATTATGAACATAACCGATGACATGATTACAGCGTCCAGCATGTATAATGATGGTCACGCGGCAGTACGCGGGAGGATCAATGCACAGGCCACCGGAGACACCCTCAAAGGGGCATGGTGTGCAGGTAAGTAGAAGTACAGGAGGGGATCTTTGAAATTGATGGAAGATTGATGATTGAAAATGTGCTGTCCAGCATTTTTGCTCTGCATAATTCTAATTGGTGAAAGTCAACGCAAGAAGCAATGAGTTGTGATCCCAATTCACTCTGAAATGGGAGGCTCAGAAAAAAGGAAGTTATAAGCGATATAGATCTATGCGTTATACTTCACCATGTTGGTAGTATAGAAGACAATCTACAAGATTGAAATAGTATTAACAGAAAAGAAAAGGTGAAGACTTCACTACAAAATAGTTCAATTAAGTCTGACGAAGCAAACACAATCCATGTTCATAATCTGCATTTGTTTTAGTGGCATACTACACGTTTCAGTGTGCTGCAGACTTCAACTTGAATATGATGGGGCCCTGATACTTTAATGATTTTGTAAAAGGTAAAGGTGAAATTACTTTTTGAGCAAGACCCACCAAACACCAATAATCTTTATTCAATCAGTAAAGAAGTAGTTCACTCTTACTTTTCCTATTGATGCGTGGACTCCAGTTTAAGAAAGCGGATGAAGGTGAAAAGTATAATAGTATTACTATCACCATCTCTGGAGATATAACAGGTAACACAGAGCATATTCTTTTCCCCACAGGATGTACAAATAGAAGGTGTTTCCCTATGGAGATATTAGATCCTCATTAAAAAAAAATACCATACCCCTTGGCTCATAAACAGGAAATGAATCAGGTGGATAAAATGAATCATCAAAGTAAAACGACAAAGACTAGGGATAATTGTGTTAAATTAATGACCCAACCTATAGCTAGGTCCTTCAATTAAAAGGGCCAATGCTAAGAGAAACCCCCCTAATATATGATAACACTTGATAAAAGTGAAATGGTTGTATAAGTCTCATTCCACACAAGGTGAACACTATAGAACTGGTTTCTGATTACATATCTATATCTGGGGCAGTGTTTCTGCTTCTAAGTACTTTTTTTTTGGAAAAAAGCGTTGTCTAAAGGGTCTGCCTTGAGTCAGAACGAAGGTAAAACTATTTCTTAAGGATTTCTTAAAGGGAAGGCAAAGGTCCAAAAAAGAATGAGAAAAGAATAAAGCCTGTGGTGTTGAATGTCTGTCTTCAGGGGATAGAGGGTGGAGGAGGGAATGTGGCCGAAGTAATGTTGGGTTAGCCTATGGTGTAGGATGAGCCTACATGTACGGCACAACTCAACATAAAATATTTAAATAGTCACGCATGGCAAACAGACCGTGCCATATACACACAAAAAAAATACCCATGAGACCCAAAAAAGAATTGTTGAAAAGTTAGAGAAACACAACTGATCATGTCAGCACATATGCTTAAGATTTTCGGTATCATCTTGATAATGGGAAATATCTTATCCAAGGTTAGACGTATTGTGTGATGAAAGTGCCAAAATGTTTGAAGTCATGTGGTATGAAAGGTGAATTATGAAGATGGAAAGAATTATGTGGGAAATGTAGACATGCAGTTTGGACCTACAATAAAGGTGGTGAGGTGAGGTAGGGGAGTGGAAACCGTGACAACTAGTTCAACCATGATGACCCTCTTCTAGTATGTCTAGTTGTTAATGCATTGCACATCTGAAACATCTCAAGACGAGACTTAGTAATGCTCATTACGGCTAAATAGACACTTCATATTGAATAAATATAGGGGACATGTGTTTCCTATAATGAAAAGGCAACCTTTAGCATGGTAGGCATGTAATAGCCATATTTTTTTTTTATTAGAATGAGATCAGAGATATACCAGCTGGGAAAATGTTATGCTTTAATCTACAATTGCTCATACAAAGCGAAAGCTATTTGCTGAATAAAAATTGGGTGATGTACTTAGATGCACAAAAGGCTCAGGGTTGGTATCAAGTCATGTTACAGTCCTCTACAGTGGTCTATACACTCGCCATGCTGATGTTTGGATTTTGTATAGTGCAAACAATTGCAAAGGATGTGGGTGGAGAGTGTCAAAGAACCGGAAGTCCAGCGTCTCATTTTTAGACGCTTGGGCTGCATCACATAGGAATATAGAGGGAAAAGTCGCACCCTGACCTAAGTCTATGGAGGACTGGATTGGAGCAAATCGGTAAATGCAGATACTTTTTTCTTCAAAACTTTTGTGTGAAGGCATGCTTGGATTTTTTTTTTAAATTTGCTTGGTTGGAACTTGAAACTAATTTATGAAGTACTCATATATGATGATTTTATTTGTTTATAGGCTTTTCTTCTTGTAGAAAATGAAAAATGGACAACAGGCGACTTTTAAACAGTACCGCCAACCCAGCGGTATAGACTCAGGGGTGACCCTGAGCCAAATACTTGATGTGAAAATAAGACTCATTCATAAAATCTATAAACATGGTATCTGATTTCTATAGTTTTACCAGTTTGCAACAAACTGCTATAAAACCATCAGCTACATGAAGCTCACCAGTGCAGTGTAATACGACTACACCGAGACCCTTGGGATCCTCCCAGTGGCGTGTTGAGAAGGTAATGGTGTACTAAGATACCATGACAGAGACATGCAAGCACATGTACGGCACATCTTATACATGAATAAGGCTGTAAATGGAGTGTACAGACAGTAATATCATATGAGGATCAACAACATGCAGCACATAATTGGTTGGGAGACCAGGAGGGTCTTGCCAAAAGATAACAAGGATGAACCTCTCTAAATATTTTCAGAGAGTGCTGAGGTAAGCGCGTATGGCCTAACTCATTTTCATAGCATTGACAAAAGAATTACCTCAGAATCTATGGTAAACTCGTTTCGAGAAGTGAAAAAACGTGCACGTTTTCTCTAAACGATTATCCAAACTATTATTTAGCTAGGCAAAAACGTGCAAGTTTTCATTCTCGGTTCACGTCTCTTTTTTGGCAAGACCCTCCAGAAGAAGGCTAGTAAAACTCATGGACCAAGAGCTCCAAGACTCCTTATTATAAAACCTAATGGCTCGTCCAATTTGGTACTATGCTTACAGCAAACACTTGGAACATTTGCAGAGGTTTGTGTAACAAGAGCTAATTAGTGACATGTGTTCTCCCTGCAAACACTGGTGAGCATTTGCTCTTCAAAATCACTTAGCAGCTGTAGAATGTATAAGAACTAGTGTAGACAAGACACTAGTTGAAAATCCAATGTGATTTAAGTACCGTGTGGAACATTTTCCTCATTTTTACCCATCATTTCAATTAACTAGTACAGCTCAACAACTTAGAAGGTTTAACTTTTAACTCAACAAAACTAATAGCTGTCTCTCCTAGTCCTAAACCAGTCCTCTGATCACCAGATGCATTCATACAGATTATATATCTCAATTGACCTGAAATATTCAATAAGAAATACTCTGCATGATGAAATATATAGATCTGTATAGGGCATTGATCGATAAATGGTTGTTGACAGTAATATCCACATAATCATGCCTCCACATGATTGTGATTATCCTAATTGTATATCCTGCTACAACAAAGCACTAGTAGCTTAAGCCAACACTATGCCTGTATGGACATACTAAGCTGCAAGCCTCTGACTTACACCCCGTATGCATATAACTATTAGGGTTATAATTGGTGCATCCCCCAATATCCCCTATTAAGAGGTCCGCCGTTCTGTGGCTGATCTGGTAGTGTGTTGGGTTGTAATTAGTAGGTTGATTATCTACTTGTAGCATACCTGACTACACCTATATAGGTAAGGGTGATTAGGTTACCTATAGGGCACGACACCTAGAGATAAGTAGCAGGGCTTAATGATATGAGCTATAGGTTCAATCAATGAAGGTTTGGAGATTGTATCAGTTCTGTTCATTCTTTTTCAGTTACTACAGAAATGATGAAGCTATAGCATTGAGTCTTCACTGTCTTATCAAACTATTCTGTATGAATCCGAGGACCTGTACATATTTTACATATTTACGGATTCGGATCATTGTTCAGTAACTAGTTCGAACCTGACTCACACATCTGTCCATTGAACATCCTTAACCAATTTAGATAGTTTATATGACATAGGCCTTATTCACGAGCTACTTCCTGTCCTCATCTCTTCGGGTTCAACTGCCAGAGACCCCCCTCCCCCCACACACCTATCACTATCTGTACTAAGGTATACCTGGCATACTTCTCAATTCTAGATATATCTATCTATATAGGGTAAATACTCTGAGGCCTGTCAACCAGAGGGTTACCATCAAATCTACTGCATCATTCTATAGGCTTGCCAAAGGACTGTAACAGTCATTACCTCATATCTAGACACATTGTGGGATAAAGACTCTAAAGAGTATTCCTGCTGTCCATGAGGATGAAATTACCTTTATACCATTGCGATACAGCTATTATATGGGGATGCAATTTCTATACAGTTATACATACATTATATGAAACAGTGGAGCACTTCTTCCCAATGGGGTAGAATTACCTGTATAGGGTTGACCCGGGATGCATTATCAACCAATCAGATATTTCCCTGCATTCACTGCGGACTTTTTTGGGTACATTATGTAACACCCTGTACCCATCATGCTGGTTGTTATCAGTGCTTATCTCGCCGGCTGCCATATCAAGCAATGGCGGACCCACTAGGCCTCAGTACTGAGCCTTATATGGGTCAACTACCTCTCACCCCACCTATCTATCACCGGTCCAGGTAATATCTTCAAGCAGTCATACAACGGATAAGTCAATATAGAAGCTATCAAGAAGAACCTAACTTCCCTTTCAATAAGGAAGAGTTACAAGGAACTCACAGATCGCATAGTGGTAGTAGAATTCAAGGCCAGGGTTTTCAAAGAGATTACTTTGGAAGTCTCCAAAATGAAGACAGAAACCACTCAAGCCTGACAATCTCTGACACTATCTCAAGGATAGTATAGGTTCCCTAGGATGTGTTACTGAAAGCATAGTCTATGGGAAGAGTGTAACAGGCCACCCCCCCCCCCCCCCACTCTACCCCCCGTTAAAAGTAGGCTGCTTTGTGTGTTCAGTGTTGATTCCTATAGAGGATTAGGTGGTTTATGGAACTGTGGTACACCTTTATCAGTTTGATACCAGAAGGCAAGAAGGAACCATCTAAACCAAAAAATGCTGCTGAAAATATTCTGAAAATGTATAAAAATAATATTGAAAACATTGGAACTCTTTATAGATACAACACATAAACCAAAGTTCATACTCAATCTACATATCCAAATGTTTGCCTATCTCTCAATCTGGCAAGAACTGTGCCTGTGCATCACTCTGCCTATCCAACATACTGCCTATCCTTTAGTCTACCTATCACTCATGCTGCATATCTCTTGAATTCTAAGCACCTTGGGTTAAGTAAGGATATCCCCAAAAGGCATAAAGGCTAAAGCTGACTCCTCACCTTAACTAATCCTCTCTGTGCCTACTTCCCTTAGTCTACCTATCCTCAATCTGCCAATCATTCAGTTTACCCATCCCTCATGGTGACTATCCCTTAGGCCCTCATGTCTACTCTATATTGTTCATCTGAGCCCTAATGGTTAACAATGCATTCCTTATTGTGTAGACCTACTATTTTAAGTCTACAGGTCTACCTGAAAAATGCCTATCATAAAGCCTGCCTATCCCTCATGGTTCCTATCTCTCAGCCTGCATATCACTCATACTTACTTCAGCCTCTTGAATTACCATGCTTATCTTATATGCCTCACCATGCTTATCATTATGCTAGCTTTCTATCCAATTCGCTTCACATCCCTCTTGATGTCTATTCCTCTCTTACTATCCCCCATGCTGCATATCACTCATGCTATACCAGTTGGCAAAAAACATTTTTTAAGGTTAAAAAGGTTCTCTCTAGGTTCCTAAATTGTTCAAATGTTTGTTTAAAACATGCACTAAAAACCTTTTTAATGTTATATCAAAAGTTTTTCAAACATTTGAAAATGTCAAAAAATGTTGGGTTTTTTTTGCCATATGGGACCTATCCCACTTAGACAAAAAAAAACATTTTTCATGTAAAACAAACATTCATTTCAGCATCTTAAGTTTGTTTTAAAAGTAGATAAAACATGTACTCCAAAAACGCTGTACTTGGTTAGGTAGACTAAGGGATCCCACTTGGCTAAAAACCATAACGTTAAAGTGACATTTTTATTTGGTTCCTAAGTTTCCCAAATGCTTTTTCAACATTGAAATAACAACAAAACATGTACTCAAAAAACTTTTTTTTTCACATATTATAAAAATGTTTTGTTTTATTTCAGGTTAAAAAATGTTTTTGATGTAAAATAAATATGACATAAATTCTTTTATACAAAACTTTTTTTAACATTGAAAATACAGACATTGAAAACTGGTTTAAAACATGTTTTTAACATTTCTTCAACGTTTTTTTAACCAACAGTTTTACCCAAACCTAATGAAAATGTTTGCAAACATTGAAAAAAAAATGTTTTTTGCCAAGTGGGATATAAACCATCAAGGATAGGCAACCTGAAGGATAGGTAAACCGGAGGATATGTAGTATGGATGATAGGTAGATGTATGGTTGAGGTAGACTGTTGGATTGATACCTTAGGGGATAGGTTAACTTAGATTTGGTCATCATAATGAAGATTGGTCGTGATGGCCAGGAAAACTATAAAGTGAGCATGAGGGATAGGACCTGTATTCAAAAGGATGGGCAACAAGGGGGATAGGTAGCATGTGTAATGAACAGTTTAAGAGATAGGCACGGAGAGTACCTTGTAAGGTGAGCATTATTTAAAGGAAACATGGATGCTAGTAATATGAAAGAAGTCAAACATGAGGGATGTGCAGAGTTGGGGGATAGTCAACATGAGAGATAGGTACAATGAATGATAGGCAGATTGAGGATAGGTAGACTAATGGCAGAGAAAAGTAGGCACAAAGGTAAGAGGTAAACATTGCATTCAAGCTTTTTGAGGGAAAACCTGATTAAACTCTAGATTTCAAGAGAGAGGTATTATGAGTGATAGGTAGACTAAGGGATAGGCAGTATAATGAGATAGGCAGAACCATGCACAGGCAGTAGTTGTCAGGTTGAGAGATAGGAAGACATTTGGATATGTAGATTGAGGTTCTGACTTTGATAAGCATGTTGCATTTATAAAAACTCCCAATAATTTTCAATATTACTTTTGTACATTTTTAAAATATTCTTATCATCAAACCTCATTTTTAGGTACTTTTAGTCAATTTTGGATTAGGCAGGATGTTTTGGTAAAGGTGGTACCTTGTTTGCATTCAATATCAGTCTGATAAGGATTCCTTGCATCTCCATAAACCCCCTTATCTTACATAGGACTCAACATTGAACATAAAAGGGAGCCTACTTTTAAGGGGGATAGCGGGGGGGGGGTGGTCTGTACTCTATGAAGTAACATATCCTAGGGAACCTATACTATCCTTGACTATCTGTTGAGATCTGGTGTCCTCCTGGTACATCCAATTAGGGCTTACTGTAGTATAGGTTATTACAGGTAACTCAGCCCTCAGCAGTGGCGGATTTAGAGGGGGGGCGCGGGGGCGCCCCCCCCCCCTTTTTGCCAATACTTAAGGGTTTAATTACATTTTTTCTACCCAAAAATTTGCTAAAAAATCAAGGGATGCGCCCCCTCCTTTTGGGCCGCCCCCTCTCAAAATCCTGACCCCGCCACTGCTCAGTCTGTGTCATAAACAAATCCTCCTTTTGTGTATGGGATGAGAGCTGGGGGTTACATGGGTTGGACTGAATTGCCCTCAGGTTAAGGGTGTGGAGATTTACTGGTTTTGAAGATCTGAACAAGAGCAATTGTTTGGATTGTAGACTGGAGAAATCTGACCCCGGCTCTTAGAACGCTATCTCTGCAACATGTTTTCTTTTTTACTTCCGCTGTCATTTTGTTTCCATAATGTCCAAAAAGTGCCATAGACCTATTACTAGGTTATTCCATCGTGATTGGTTCCAAAGTGTCCAGCAATCTAGCTAGTTGCAGTCCAGTGAGACAATTTGACATTGATAAACATATGAGAACAATTATTTTGGGACATTAGAAAATCATGGTCAGTGGACGGACACGTTAGATTTAAGAAGCGAATTCAACCACTTGGTTAATAGGTTGGTGTCGATATGAAACCCAATTTGGTAAAAAAGGGGTTTCCTGAATGTGTTTCAGAGTTAATATTAAGATATTACACACCCCGGAATGCAGTGTAGGCAACTATAGCCGCCATATTCCACTGCGTACATATGAGGGTATGAAGGTGGAATTAGGGTTGTAAGGAGCTTGGGATGAGGGCTCCACATGCACACAGGGGGTCCAACCACTACAACTTGTATGAAAAGATAAAGCTAATATCTTCCCCTACACCTCCCCTTCAGACAGTACTTCAATGCCCCTTATTTATATATAGGCATCTTAGGTAATAGTTACAAAGCACAGAAGTGTAACCTATGTGGTTATTATTAGCCCTGGACACTGATCCAGGTACCCCGCCTCTTGGACAATCAGACATCCATTGTTAAGGAAGTAGAAAAGGCCCAAACAATTAACTTTCATAGAATGCACAAGCAGAGGCAATTTGAAATCCGCTGTATAGAATCATTCCGAAATGTGTGGGGCGGTGTCAGACCCCCGGCTTCAGACACGCCAATCCACTCTCTATCAAGTTTCTGTGGGATAATGGTTCACTGAAATAACCTAAATAAGTGCTAAAAGTGTGGCATTTGTGTTCATTCTTGTACTATATATCACAGTAAGAAAATAATCGTGGATAAAGATGTCCACCAAAAGTCACCTCAGGATGGCATTTCAAACCATAGCTACAGATTATGGTTTTGAAATACATTGTATAGCCGGCACTCTCAATAATTTGTTTTAAATGGGATGATACAGAACTGCCAAAACTGAACTGATCTGACAATGGAGACTCTTGAACTAAGAGAATTTACTGGTCTTCAGTTATGAAAAAATGCCATGCCACGATATATATTTACAAAGCAAATGGAAGACTAAATAGCTGAGGACGCGCTTATAAATGGTGCATCTAGGTCCCATACTACAAGTCTAATTGAAATTCACAGGTTTTGTAGATCTTGGGAGACCTGAGACCTGTTTCATAAGCATTCTTTATTTAAAATCAATCTTTTCACTCTATGAGTGACCACTTAAGAAGTGTTTCAGAACAAGCTGTCACTCCTATTGGAACATAAAACCACAGGTCAATTATCAAGCTAGTAAGATCAATCACCTAGGTTCAGAGTATGGCTTTACTTCATTATTCCATGATAGAAAATGGTATCAAAAGGGGGAATTTCCATTTGATATATGCATGACTTCATGCATTAGAAAATGTGGGATCTCACTTGTTGATAGTATTTTTCACATCTATGTGTACCCTCAACCTTCCACATAAATCAGCTACTTTATGTTGGTCATAAGTCACCCTTACATTGACCTTTACTAGTAAGTTTCACTCCCCATTTACTTTTGAAACACTTCCCCTAAGCCTAAGATCAATCTTAGGATGACCATACGAGTGATCTTGCTCGTACGCCAATCTTACTCGTACATGGTGGTTGTGAAACAGGTCTCGGTGTAATTAAACGCCTCCACGCATCTTAGCACTGATACCATACTCTTTATATATAGAAATACCACAGCACGATTCAGGTTAAGTATTGCTGTGTTTGAACCTGTTGGTGTCAGGAGCTATTTTTAAGTGTCATGTTGACAGACCTTAGCAGCTCCTCTCTAACATTGACCACCTACTTACCAACACCCTCCCCCACTTAACCCCCCCCCCCCTACATACCCTTCCACCTTACAAACAAAAACCTTTAAGGGTAGCATGAATGGTGCAGCAAGCATTCTGCTCAGTTGCCTTCTTGTTGCCCAGTCCTTTCCCGAGGTCCTTTTGGCAGCGGTAACTTTATATACCGAACCTTTGGGAGTGTATGAATTCCACAGAGTTGGCATGATTCATAAATGCAAGAATGGAGGCTGTATGATTATGCATTATGGATAACAATGAACACAGTACACTAAAGGTTACAATGTAATTTGTATCACCCCTGTAGGATCAACCCTTAATTTCTAAGGTTGGGGTAGACTTTCTTGGTGTTAGACTCTGAGACCTAGGTTATGATCCAGAAGTGAACTTTTCATTTTACTTTCAACATATTTTGCAATCTCTCAAATGTTAGGGCTTAAGTGTTTTGCCCCAAGTATCCCAAATATTCATATGACATATGATAGCATTATGCACGCTTTGGATGATGTCCTAAACAAACTGAGCCATCCCGTTTCTGATGTGTGTATGGAGGGCAATGGGGTTCAACTTTGAAAGCTAAAATGGAGCCCCTGATTGTCTATGAACATTCCCGATGGGTGCGTTGGGTCCAATGGAATATCCACTTTAATGAGCTCTCCTTCTTGCAACATTTGAGATGGAACTGCTGATCTATTGCATAGGAACTGGGCGTAGCACTTCCCCGTAACAGACACCATTTTAGGCCCAGTGTACGACTTGCACAAGTCTACTGAGATTAAGGATAGGCCTACTAATCTCGAAGTCACACAAACGCCTTACAAGCCCCTGTAAGCCTCTAAACCACCCATAGTCGATGGCTATTATCTTGGAGTAGTTCCATGTATTTCATGTTCAATTTAACATGGACAGTTAACATGGCACCTGCACTGCAAAAATGGTGTTTAGATCCTAAACACAATTCTAAACATATTCTTGCAACGTTTTTGTAATCACATTAATTTCCTAAACATGTTTAGCCAAACAATGTGCTTAGCTCAAGTGTTTAGAAATGTAGGTGTTTAGGTTAAAACCTTTGTGTTTAGATATATGAATTTTTGTGTTTAAGAATTTTTGTGTTTAGATGTTTAAAAGATTTGATGGAGAGTTAAGGTTTGCAGACATGTATGCATTAAAAAACAGATATATATATATATATATATATATATATATATATATATATATATATATATATATATATATTTCTCATTTACTGGGGGGGGGCATCAGCAGGTATTTACTTGTCAAAGTCTCCAAAGATGTCAGCCACACCTATTTATGTGTACATGTATATATTACACACTGCATCAGAATGAGAGACTTGAGAAAGTACAACAGCTTGGCTGGAAGGACATTGCCTTATCTACTCCAGAATAACATCAAATAGGTGTCAGTCATGGAGTTTATTGATTATTTTATGGTAATGATGGTGGCATGAGGTGAATCTAGTCAATTTTCTATTGCCCTTTCTATTCACATGACATTCTATTAAATGAAACCATGATAAACATGGGATTTGGGGACATTTGTCACAACAATTGATTATAACTGTGTGCAGATAGTCCAGTCAAAGGTAGTGCTGCTACCTGGTGTGGATTCAACATTTAAGTATCTAAACATATTGATGTTTAAATCTAAACACCTATTATTCAACTGTCTCAACTCTAAACATCTAAACATGTTTAGCATAAATGTTTATGTGGTTAGAATAAAAGTGTTCATTTCCTAAATGTGTAGTCGATGAGACACCTAACTGACCTATATGTTTAGGTTTTAAACGTGTTTAGACCTAAACATGTTTAAAATCTAAACACCATTTTTGCAGTGTGGTGGAAATGACGCCTTGCTGCTGGTACGAGGCAACGGTGCCTTATACAATAAATACTTTTTATGATTCAGAACGATTCATAAGGTTGGCACTACTCTAGGTAAGTATGCGTGTATTGCTTGCCAATCTATGGTGGTTAACAAAAGCAGATTCAAATGAACATTGGCCTCATTGAAAACACATCAGCCATACAAAATCATCTAGCCATATAGGAAGGCAGAGGAGCTAAAGCTATGAGTAAGAAAACACGTCTGTCATAACAATCTAAATGATCTAGCTATGCGCATACAGTAAAAGACTGCAATATTCAATGTTTCAAATAGAATTATCAGACCATGATTAGTCCAAAATCGTACCTGAGCCTTTAGAAAAGTAACTACAGCACATAAATTTGCATTCAACAAAAGCTTTATTTTGGTGAAGGACCCATTTAACTAAGTTCTTCACTAGGCCCATTGGGTAGTGCATCATTCAAAAAAAAGCAAAGAATGCCAATCAACATCAGATTTAATGGAAACCTTGCTTTATATAGTGGATAGCATTTGACGGCGCTTTACAGCCAGTAGATGACAGCCACTGATTATCAGCAACATAAGATTGCTCCAGGCTTCTTGCTACTTCTCCAATATTGTCTTTGGGTTGGATCCAGCATGCAGGTCAGTTGGACAGGTACATGACAGTCCACTTATTGAAACTCAATGTTGGACAGATGAATGGGAATTATTGCTGTGCCACCAGAAACACAGCACCAAGTGTTCAAACTGGCATTTGTCAATGGCAATGGTTATAGCCCAGTGTTCCACAACATTTCAAGAAGTTGGATAACCTGTTCTTCATTCTATCAACTTGAGTGAAAGATATGTAGATTCCACCTTATTCTACCAGGACTGGGTACAGGTGACTACTGACATTTCCCATCCTTCTCAATCAGTATCTTTCCTGTTCCAAATAGTCGTAAAGGTATACTTGCAGGTCTGTTTTACGAGACAGGGTCGGGTAGGGCTGGAACTCTTAAGAATGATGATGTTTCCTGCATCTGGCCTCTCTTTCCACGATACTACTTTAACAATATGTGTGATTGAAATTCCCTTGCCATATTACAACTTTGAGGTCCATTGAAACACACAAAAAAGTTCTGATTGTTTTGGCACCGGAGAACACCCCCTCCCTTACCCACACACAATAAATTAAAAAAATATGGCCATGCCCCAACATGTAATCTAGTACACAAAGGCTTTTTCAGAGCTGTAAAATGGAGATTTTCATGACATTAGGAAATGGGTACAAATAATTAATTAATAGTTTGGTGGGTGAGTCACAGGGAGAGGAAGCTTTCCGCTTGACCAGTCTGCTATGGAGGGGGACACCTTATACTATGTGTCTGGGATGCTGGCAATGTGTCTGGGTTATGTCAGACACAAAGAGCAAATGGGTGATCTGTGGAATTCACGTGCAAACATGACAAAGGATGCGGCGCGCAAGGGCATGGATATATATATATATATATATATATATATATATATATATATATATATATATATTGGAATGATGCAATTTAAGAATGTCCATTGCTAAGCCGACTAGAGGCTATATCTTTCTACTTACCAGCTCACATTTCAGATATTCCTTAATTGACATGCACCAATCATTAATGACGAGCCATGCTATACTTGTTTTCCCAGTTATAAATAAAGCCAACTGAATTTGCTTTCCCTATTGAAACCATCAGGGGCCATATTATCAGAGATAGACATAATCTGATAAATGATATACCTAAGTGAGTGATTCATGTGTTCATTCACCTTACGCCGGGTGTCCCTCATGTGTCCTTAATGAGCAACTTAAAATAGGTCAAGTGAATTAGGTCATTACCCTAAAGGCCTGTGGATAATTGACACAGGTGCCTAGTCCACAGCTCTGTTGATTAAAACAATCATATGGACCCAGGTATATGAACCATGATCCAGTCATGAACCAACATGTCAAAAAATACAATCAAGGATCAAAACTCTTTTAACATAAAATATTAATTGATTAACGGTCTTGAGGATACAGTATTTCAGCGTTTGCCCAGCATTCTTTTGATTCTACCCTTTTTGTGTAGTATAAATATATGCATTTATTCATAGATTGTATCAAAATATATGAGTACACCCCATACCATAGTTTAATATGACGTGTGTACTTTGCAGAACATATTTGTCACCTGTTTGGTGACTATAAAAATACCAATTTACAAAGATGCCCATAACCAATTTAACTCAGGTTAGAGAAAAGATGGAATTGGTATTGATCCGAATAGATGCAGACCTCGGGGTCAGCTGGTAGCCTCAGGGGGTATGGGTTGCCATGGTTACCAGGTAGAATGTCATCAGGGCCATTCAGGTGTGACCGACAGGTTTGGTCACACATAGCGTGTGATGGTAGGGGAATTGGCAGGGCTGTATTCATAATAAAAACATGGTACATCCTCTAAATGAATCAATTTTATATACCATTTTTTATAAAACCTATACCCCCAGCCAAATCTTATTCGTAAGGTGTTCGTTTGCACTGTAACGGTATTCAAGATGTCATGCTATTGTGGAATAATAATATTCATTTTAATGAACATGTCTACTGAAAACAAAAGGTCAAATGAATACCTCATTTAAATTTGTTATTATTCTAAAAAGAGTTGTGTATTGCACTTTTTGTAAAAGAGTAATTCGAATATTGTTGGTACTAGTGAAGCATTATAACACGACTGTGCAGGAGGTTTGATGGTTGATTCAGTTGTACCTTTAGCTTCCCTTAATATGGATTCATTCATTAAAAGAAAAGAGATTTACGATAGTAGGCTGCAAACATAGAATCATCCACATTGTATAAAGCAGATAGAATATACACAAGAAAGGAAAACTGGTCTATACTAGCTCTGATTACACCCAGTTATCAATAAATGCTTTATGCTTGATACGAGGAGTTACAGGGCTTTACATTGATTCCTGTATCAAGCTACCTCCTGTGTAAAGTGGCCGTATCAGGCAAAAACTTTTCCCGTATCAAGCTACTTCCTGTTTGCAAAAAACGACAACCGTAGGTAAAATAAAGGTTTGTTTTAGCCTTTATTCTTCACATAGAAGCATTTATTGATAAATATAAGAACGGTAAAGTGTCAACACATGACTTAATATCTGGTTGAAACTTTTCAGTATCAGTTGGAAGGAGTTATACGAATAATCTCTGCATTTTAGCACTTCTAGGAATGATGCTGGAACTCTTCTATAATGCGTATGGGTTTGTATCAGTATGGAAACTACCGGTCGATTAAAAAGCTTCAATCCCGGAAGTACTGCATGCCCATGGTGATTCATAATTAGGTCATAATTAAGTGATTTAGATGATATCAGCTTATAGTAACAAAGCCTCTAATGCAGTATTAATGGCTGTATGTCCTGTCTGTGTTCATGTCAGGGACCACAAAATGGCCATGATACTAAAGGGAAGGATGTTATGTTGGTTCCTTTTTTTTATAGTTGTTGCCACTTTCCTATCCACCCCTCCACCACCCCAACACGCACCTCCCCTGCCTTTAGTGTGCCCCCTGCTTTGCTATGTCCGTGTCAGTGTGCATTATTTGTGTAGGATGGGGATCAGCAAAATGAGTATTAGATATTAGGTAACCTATAAAAGCTTACAGAAATTTGATCTGAATAATCTTACATGAAAATACACTGAGAAAATTATTGATGGAAGCAGGAAATGAGAAACCGTGGGGAAAAAAACTTATCCATCGGAAATGAAATGAGAGCTAAAGAGTGATGGGCGTATTACAATATTCCACTGATAAGTAAAACATAATTGAGAGTATGGGCATACCAGAACGTGGTGAAATATGATTAGAATGGAAAGTACATCAACATGCAGATAGTAAATGCATCAGCCAGTGTGCCTGAAGCGACCCTTGTATTTGTGTTTAACCCTTGCAAAACCCTACATCCTAGGCTAATAAACCAGTGGTGGCATGATAGGAAAAAAAGAGTCCATATCACACACGCCCTATAACTTATGTTAAAGGAATCGTTACTGGATGAGGCCATTTTTGAAAATAGCGTTTTCAGCAGGACAGTGCAGAAAAGAAAATAATTGTCTAAATGATTCCTTCAACATAAAAGAATATCCCCAACCCCATCACGCCCAGCCCATCCTAACCCTGCCTTGCAGCGGCCGCGCTCTTACCCCATGTTTTTGTACATCACGTGTCATTTGTTGTTTTAGGCGAAAACCGGACGAAGGCTGAACAAGGTAAAACTAAAAAAATATACCAAAGCCTACCCCTGACTTGTACAATGCCTAGCTAACTGTTGATCCGCTATGTTACTCCTCTGTTGCATGTTTACCACTGCGGGCCTAGTGTGTTCCTCACTGACACCTGCTTCTGCCGCCGTGTGACGTCACTACGTCATCTGTGACGTCACTACGTCATCGTAGCATATTGGTCCCATGATCCTAAGACATGACGTTATGCCATAAGAAAAGTCATATAGGACATTGTGCTGTCACAGATGACGTCACGGCCTTAGCCCCTAAGTTGCTTGAGGCCAATGGCGTCAAAATTGAATATGAAGAATATGACTGTTAGAGTTCAAACTGATTTTTATACCAAATCACTCTTGCCTTGATCAATAAACTTCTGACAACATTACACTTTCTTTATTCAAGGAAATGTCACAATTTACAAATCAATATCACTTTATATCTTTGATAATAATTTTTTTGATATTGGTTTTCTCTTTATCACTGCAACACTTTAATGTCATGGTATTTTTATGAATATTTATGGTATTTTTTTGTAAAGCTGTGCATTTTGGTCACATTTTACTTTATTTACAGTCATTAGAAGCTGCCTTCAGTGGTATTACATTTTCACTGCCTACTAATAACGTAATGTAATGTCTGTTAGATATTAGAGGTTCTTTTAGAAACAGATCCTACATAGGAATAGGTCCTTGTGTACGCTAGTAGGCTATATTTCATGTATCAAAATATTGATGTGTAAATAGGATAATCTGGGTCATAATAGGAACAAAGACATTTGGTTTAATGTAGCCTGCAATGTATGTTCAACAATGCATATAGATAACCATAAATGTGTAATTGAACATATTTATTATGAATAAGGGTTCTGTAAAGATACTCTCTGTGTGGAGTTATGAGATAGCAAACAGGGCAATGACTACAACACAGGGATTTAGTGTCCTCCATAAATAAGCCTAAAGCAACATTCTAGCCTTCTATTGTGCCTTGTCAAGAAACTTTGATGAGGCAGGAATTTCATGGGGACTGCTTGGGATTATGATGACCAGAGTCGCACAAGGAGAGGTAGCAGCATATAGTTGTGACACCTAGTGTGGGAATAACACTAAAATTTCCACTTAATATTCCCTTTACTCTGCATTGTCCTCACAGATCACATGAACTATCTTGACAAATCTGCGTCAGTAAGGTGGATCAGACTACTAAGCCGGTCGATCCCACATCTGGGATAGATCTCAGGTTGACACAGGTGCAGAACATTACTCTGCACTATCAAAGAACAATGATTTTGATTATGTTACGATCTTAGAAGTCAAGACCAAGCTATTTAGAAAATAGCTATGATGATAACTTAGAAGACCTCTAAACTCTTGTTGTAATACAAATGTATAATAGCTTGCTTCTTTTGTCTCATATTAATTTCTGCTCAATTAAAAAGTAGACCACAATATCCTATTTCATCTCACACATGAACATTGTCCATAATGTTTCTTAATTTCATTTCTCTACTGACTTTCTCACACACTTAATCAACAAAAATACTTTCAGTTCAAAGATACAATTAGTAAATGAGACCAAAGGAGTAATAGGTACCAAAGCAGTTGACAGGTTTCATTCTTATCTGAATATTATATATTATGCAGTTTGTTGACAATATGAGACACATAAAGGCATTGTATTATGTATGTACCTTAATATGTAATGGGCTTCAAACATTGTCGAAATGAATTCGGGCACACTGAAAATATAGGCCTCTATGAAGGGTCTCTGTATTGATGACTTAATGTCCTCTTTTCACATTGACGACCAAGGGTGATGATGATTTCTGACACCAGGGGCCCTAGCATACAACATCATTAAAGTGTTGACCCAGGGTGATCATGATGATTATCCTGGGTCATCACTTTGATGACATTTTTATGCCACCAGGGGGCTCTAGTATACAGTAATGGGACATACAATACCCATCCTGTGAGATAAATTGATTCGTATCTTCAATCCTCTTAATCATGGGTGTTTATAAGATGGAAGATGTGAAGAATGATACCACAGTGGGACAGGGTCGGAGCCAGGATTTTGAAAAGGGGGTGGGATATCAGTTTATTGAAGAAAGAAATTTGGGCAAAAATAAGAAAGGCATAAGCATGTGTAATGATACACACCTCCTTTGAACCTATAGTTACAACCATAGGGAGTAGCTGTCACTTGTTATACAAACATCCTATATGCCTCATTAGAGCATGGGTTAGCTGTAAGTGACCATAATGGCACCAACAGTAAAGACCTGGTTGTTGGAGGGAAGGGGGTAATTATGCAATCCTTTGATAATCAAATTATGTTAATTAATGACAAAATGATCATTTACAAGCTCTTTCTGATGTGGTCAGACAGGTACTCTGTAGTGATCACCTAGGGTGATCACATATGATTAGTTCAAAGATCACCAGGTACTCTCCCCAGTCATAATCTTTAAGATGACAAAAGGTGATCACTACAGAGTACCTTTTTCAGCTATATATTTTCAGTGCATACCATGTTCTATCTATGATTTTAACATACATGTAGTATAAATCACACATATCTTATGAGGGGGATATGAATAGTTTCTGATACATTTCTATGACAATAACCTTTACACACAAAGTCACCTGTCACGACAATGAGAATAGGAGTACATCCCCCTATTTTCTTATGTACCAACCAAACAGAAAACATACATGCTAAACCTACCCTGGCATGAATAACACTAACACAACCGCAAAAATTTGAACGGCAACGTTCTCACCATACACATGTTGACCAAGAGGTAAATAACCGAAAGAATTCCTCAGTCAGCTTTCTGAGTAACAGTTTGCCCTTCACCACCCCAGAGGTTATAACCTCTCTGGATACATACCCTCAGGCAGAACTTACCTATTACTGCCTTTAACTATATTGGGACATGCTAACATGCTTTTGGCAACACGTTATACTATATCTTTTGTTTGCCTCCGACGTTCAAGATAAGTAAGGGGGGGGGAGGGGCAGGGCCATCAATGTATCAGAGTCTGGAATCACACAGGGTCCAACACACGTGCAACTGGTCATAACTGCCAGGGTTCTGTAATTGTCTACTATACGTGGTGTGCCCATTGCTGTTGAAGGCAACTGTGGTCTTTTTCACTGGTGGAGGGTTATTGTTACTAACGATAGGCACAAATGAAGATATGCTGAAGATAGTTTTGTGGATATCTTCAGAATTCTGTTTCTATATAAGTTGTCTTCACTAGTCATGGATTTAGATCCAGAGGATAACTCACTTGTCATCGATCTTGGCATATGTCATCTTCAAATAAGCATATCTTCAGGCTATCACTTCCCCTTTCCTTTATTCTGGTTCATGTTATCTTTTACAAAAACTGGGGGGCCACTCACCACTTTCTTGCCAAAGTGAACCTGTCTCCTTACTATAAATAGCTGTGCTAGGGGGTGTCCCATTCATCAGTGACATCATCATAACTTTTTGAGTTGCATGAAGACAGATCTGAAGACAGGTCTTCATGAATGGGCCTGGTAGATCGTGAGTGGGGCTGAGAAGATAGGGAATGGGCAAGAAAGGTCAGAAATGGGCGAGGGGGGTCGGGAATGGACTAGGTAGTTCGGGAAAGGGCCTACTGTAATACCTCATGTATAAGGAGCACTCCAAGTATTTATAGGGTTGTTGATGTCTTCAAAATTGCGCTAGAAAAAAATTATATTTTCACAGTTTAAACTGAGTGCCCCTACCAGAAAAAGGGTAAATATCGATGTAATTAGTATGGGACATCAAGAATTGAAGGGAATACTATGAGGTACAGTTTGGTCTTAATTTTGAGCAGTTTAGTACTGTTCTGTGGTGCAATATCACCACCTATAAGGTGTACCCCTAACTTTTGCTGATTCTATAAGGCACCGAAGGGTTCATCCTCACATGTAACCTGTGCCTTGTATGTAAGGTAGTATGGTAAAGGTCCAATCGGCTCAGGAACACAGCTAGAACGCAAAGGAAAAAATCGCAGAGATATTTCAGCCATTTTTCACCATGTGGGATTTGACCTTAATGGTAGTGGGTATTATGGTAGTGGACTGAGAACGTTATTTCTATGCACAGTATTGAGTCATGCACTCTGCCCAAGGCACTCTAGTTTGAGAGTATTTCTATATGATTCTACCACTGGGTGGGCAATCTACCAGATCACCTGGCCAGTGTCTCATTTTAGTTAACACAGGCTTCAATGGGATTACACTGCCCAGCTCCATACTACTATGGTAGAACCAACATTATCAAGCAGTTTTTTACCGTAAACCCCTGCATATAAGATATACTTTGTGTATGAGGCCAGAAATGTTCCTAGGATATTTTGGAATGGGACAATGGTGCACTTACAGGAGAAATAAATCACCATATCAAATAGCTATAGGTCATTTTATGCCTCCCTTCTCAAAAATAGGGAGCAAATGCATAGAGAATGAATATAATCAATCACCTCATTGAAGAGAGTGAAAACAGCCCATCTCATGATGTCCCCCACCCATGCTGCCATCCACCTTCTGCTCTTATGAAACCAGGACCTCTCTTTCCCAGCCTCTCTTCACTTTTAGAGACAAGTGAAGATAACTTGCATTGTTGTACTAATAACTTTTGCTGTAAAACTATGTATAACATTATCTTTTATGATCAAAATCATTTGAAAGAGTATGTGCATTGGAAACAGATACTAATTGCCTTATCTGAGGTGCGTATTAAAGACTTTTTAGGTCTAGAGGTGACACCATCCACCCAATAGACTGGCTTTGTGAAATGACATATTTGGGGTTAAAGACAGGTCTTCAGGCTATCTTCAAAGGCTAAAGACATGTGTTAGAAATGCAAGTATATCAGTCAAAAGACAGGTTAGATATAGGATTTCTCAAGATATCTCCAATAATTCAAAGATATCTTCAGTTCAGTTTGGAAATGACATTCACCTATTGTTACCCTTTGAAGATATCTTCGCCCTCAGTGAAAAAGACCACAGATGTACTCCAATGAAGATATTTTTATGTGGTTTTACTATGAGGAATTATCGAACATAACTGGGGCTCTCTCCTAACATATCTCCCATGCTGTATACTATATGTACTTAATATTTGGTATCCAGGGTTGGGTATCATGTGAAAAGGTCCGATTTAGGGCCGTGTGTTAAAAAAAAAACTCATTATTTTAGAAACGTCAATCTTTGTGCAGAAAACCATGCACAGTTCTAACCCCATTATATATCGGCTACAGTGGAGCACCATCTTTAGCCTATCCATGTCTATACTGTGTATTTGGTTTCAGAGAAACATTCCCGGGTGGTCAAGAAAGTAGTTATACTTTTGAATGTGAAAAACGATTAAGTAGGTTGCAGACAGCCTCAAGTATAGAGACAAATCACCAGATGCACCTCTGAGAGCCTGTGCAGCATTCTACATGCCACGTTGAGGGCTATTTTAAAGAGAAGTCAACAGAGACAATTGTGCAGACAATTGCTGGGTTATTGTACCTGGGGTAGAGTAGAAAGAGTGCCGTGGACTGACAGGTGTATAGGGCCCAGGTACGAGAGGGATGGCCCTGAGTAAGAATGCTTCTTTAACGTCTATGACCCCTTCTGGTGTAGCTAGGAGAAAGGTGAAGTAGGTAATAGTATATTGGCATGAATTATATTATAATTTTGCAAAGTGTTTATTGCATAAAACGTATGATACTTTGATATGCACGCGATGTTCACATGATGTATATATACAGGTGCAGAGATAATGACATTATGCTAAACATTAGGTCATCATGTTATGAACTGCATCACTAGGTCCCTATAAGAAAATATAAACATGCCTAGTTTGAAACATGAATATTAAATTATTACCCGGCCATCATAGCAGTTGATATATAGATATTAGAGAAATGCTACTACCAGAATTGTCTTTAATCAAGAATAATATGGTGAATGTCTTACGATCCTAACCCAGATCTCCACAACCTCTTTAATACAAAACAATTAAGGGTACATGCAGCCTAGTTATATCAATTAGGTGTTAATTCCCTATTTGGGGTAGGTGTGTGTAGCATAAGTAATCAGCTGTAATGGAAAATAGCTTAAAACAGGGTTTGTTAGTGATAATTGCACACAAAGGAATCATTACCCCAAATCTGTCACGACATGAAAACATTCCTATCACATTCCTAGAGACTGTTTCATGGTAAAGACATGCATCAAGGGTCATTAGGGACTGGGGTTACCTCCAGCCATACATCACGCCTCTGGGTGTTCAGGGAGACAGACCCATAAAGTAACACCTGAAGTGTTAATTGTGTCTTCAATAAATCTTTCCTCAAAAGGCAGTTGAATTACATGTTTTATTGGTTTTGAAAATGAACTGCGTGATATTTTTTATCAGGACATTATAACATAAGTGATACGCTCTTTTGATCTTATGTGTAATTTCACTAGATCATATGGAATACTAGTAGGTCAGTTTAGCTTTGTATGCAATTGCAGTGCTGTATAGAAAAGTGGGAACCAACCTCGTATAGAGTTTGCTGCACTGCTACTAAAATTGACTCATCCAGGGAATGTATGTGATAATCTTTGTATGCCAATCACAGGTGTACTAAAGCTAAAAGTCCTCAGGGATTCTAAATGATAGATAAAGGTATGTTGATAAGGACTTCCCTTCCCTGTGGCCCCGTGCCCAGGGCACCCTGCATAGGTTAATAGACATTTTCAAACCTTCAGGACAAGGCATTGTGTTAATGTTGCTAATTTTCTTTTATTCTACACAACAATATCTGAACTTGTAAGTATCAACATTTAGGGAAACCTACCAAATGACCATCTTAGATGCATTGGATTCAAAAATATCTTTCAACTTTGCCACAACTGGTCATGGTTTGAGTAGCTTTAGTAAACACCAGCTTTAGGGGCCCATCCTCAGGGCCCAGCCTAAGGGCCCCACAAGTCCTGCACAGATGCCTAGACGAACCACACATTAGTGTGTAGAAATCCTCACACCTATATTATATACAGGAAACACCTTCCACGCTAGGATACCCGCCAGGTATGTCTATACCATCCACCTCCTCCTCCCAAATGTCTTTTTATGACTCCTTATGTCTACACACTATATCACAAAACAACAGGGCTCAGTACCCCGTCCATTTAGATGAGTTTGCCTTGCTCTAAATTCAACACCAACACACTGATTACAGCTGCAGAGTTTTTATTTCTCTTGTCTTGTTGCTCAAAATGATGGCCCCCAAGATTGTGAACTGCTGCTGGAGGTTTTTACAGCTAATCGTGAATAACTACGGTCTGTGTGTCTGACTAACAGAGTCCAATCTACCTGAGGTTGAATGGTAATTGTAGATGTTGTATGCCCTATGATTGTGTTGGTACTGAGAACAAGAGGTGAAAAAGAGTGGGAAGATTTGTCTGATTGATTCATTAAACCAGCAGCATTGGCATGCACATCGTGCATGGTCCCTCCAACAGTCCCCCATCCAGAAAGTGGGCATTTTCACACTTTTGGATCTTGGATCCTGCAATGATTTCAGGATCGATAATCAGTGATAATTGTGAAAACACATGGCAGGTGTGGATAAAAAAGTGAGGAGCAGATAATATCGCATTACTCTGTCAAACTCTTCCAGCTTATTTGGTAGGTAGGAAGGGCCTAGTTTTGTACAGGGAGGTGCGGGGGGGCATATGCTGACCGAGAGGGCCGTATATAGTAGGCCTTTTTGAGGGGCTGGGGTGATCTGGTTATGAGGGAAATTACTGGTTCCATGGCCCAGAGGTATCTTTGATAAAGGTATGTCAAAGCCTTCTTTGCTGTTATCAAACATGAGTCCCCGTTAGATGACGTCTATAATTTATCATGCTGGGTTATTGTTACTGACAGTATTACGGACACAGGGCTCCTTGTAACCATCAGCCGTGACGGCCCAACATGCTTCTTGATCTCACGAGGTCTTGAGGACGTGCAAGATGAGATTACAAAGATGTCTGACAATATAATTCAATAATGTCAGAAGCTCGGTACTCTTCAGACATAGGCTTAGACTGTTAACACAGTTACAGCAATGAGTGCATGTCCTTTGAGAGTGGGATCCTGTGGGGTGAAGTGGAAAAAAGTAGGTGGTGAAAGGAGGAGGATTATGGGGGCGGATCTATGTACAGCCGTCTCAGATGGCCACCGCCTCCACAGACTCTCCTCATCCCTTGCCTTATCTTGTCTCCGTTTCCCTCACACCGGTAGCTAGAAAATGGGACACAAACTCCTGGGTTTATCTCAGTTTCCTTTAGCCCACGAGAGTTTGGTGAGAAGCATGGTCTAGCCATGCAGCAGGATAAATGAGAATGTTGCCTGCTGACCGTGAAGGAACTAATAGATAGAGAAACCATTCCATATATCAGGTATAACCATTATGAATGAGCCTCTGTAGTCAGCTTGATGTTAACTCTTCAGATAGCTGCTGAAGAGCTGTTAGCAAGCGGACAGTTCATGATAACTGTATATTTTCTGACCTCCATCTCATGGAAATCGTTTCTGGAGTGGGATGGTTTTCCAGGTTCGGGGGGGGGGTATCTTCATGTGTGGCCATAACAGGACATAACAACCCACTTTGAAGTCAGTCCGACTGCACTGCACCCTATAGAAGTAGAAGGTAGACGAGGGAGAGAGAGGGGGGCTCTTTGCAGAAGGGTAGTAGCTTAGACAATGTTGTGAGGATCCCTGAAAGCATGCATGTATGGAGGGAGCCCTCTGAAAGGAGTCTTACCCTTCTTCAAACAAGGTGGGATTGGCATTTCGAATGTTGGGAGAGTGCGACAGGTGGTGGGCTATATATGTGGTCAGGTAGAGGGTTGCTGAGGGTTAATATGGTTTGTGAATCGTGTCCAGGATGTTGTAGGTTTAAGGTCAACAAGGACATTCTGCACCACGTGACCTCCATCAGCCTCGCTCTGATTCAACTTGACCCTGGGTTACCTGAATATGACCTTGGCGGGGTGACTATGGCTGGACCCCTGACTGGGTTCAGGATTAGTTCTAGCCTCAGGCTGAAATACATACACGAACATGGCAATAGGATATTAGAATATGGTATGACAGGGACAGGGAGTCAGGAAATGGCCATGTATGTAAAATTAATGGATAGGTTTAGTGGCAATCCTAGCCCTTTCTGTACGTTGCTGTAACTCGAACTCAGGGTTGTCATTTTCGGCCTGAAGCAACACAGTGCCTATGATAGGTAAAGAGTGATGGAGTGACAGTAGGGGGGGGGGGTAAAATTGGTGCTGACGATGCAGAGGTTCAAAGGTTTCAAGTACATCCTTATTGGCATAAGAAGTGATGGAGTGACACTCCACCCTTCCTTAGAAATGACGTATTGACAGCCTGAATACTTTGAGCACCGATATATAAGCAAAGGACAGATCAGATTTAAATCATGATTATGATCAGACAAGTAAAGAGGATAGTACATGGACCCTCACTGCTCTGCTCACTTAAAATCTCATCGGATTAGATATCCCGACACTTGGACTGTCTTTCTAAACTATACAGGCCCAACTCTGAATTGTCACAATGTGTGTCCAAAGTCTAAGGCAAATCCAAAATGCCGGCATGAAATTGTTCAGAGTGAATGTTCAGATCGTTGGGACAACTTTCTAACAAAATTTTATTAATAGATATACTTGCAACCACCAGAAACAAAACAGGGACATGAGTCATTCATTTGATACGTGCAGAATAAATAGACAATGGTTGTACTGTAGCGTCCATTAACATCAATTTAGAAAAAAAAAAAGATAAATACAGTAGAATCTATCTTAAGGTATTTAAGTCACAAAAAAAAACGGCACTTAAGGATAGGATGCACCACGTGACCTGTCTGATATACACAACATAAGCTCTGTTGGTTAAGTTCTAGAATCTATATACTTTCCGGGGGGAGATTGTGTTTTCTTTTTATCAATCTCTCACTTCTTTTTATAAAATGCTAGTTTTCTATTCAAAAAGGTCACCTCTTAACTGCCGCTAATCTGATGGTCCCGTGGTATGCAAGCTCCCCCGCCTTCCATGTGGTAGCTTTTGCAATGTACTATCTAGATGACGTGTACCTTCACGCAATACAGGCTAAATATTCAGGACTTCTCAAATATTCCAGGTATAGTTAATAATATTGTAAAATCTCTATCATGCCACAAGTGTTATTTACTGAGTGGGCATTCTTCCTGACCTATCCAATAAAGGAAATAGTGTTAGATGTTTCATGACGTGCACAGATATTCCTTGAAAATGGTGGCCAGTTGCTAGACAATCATGGATCATTTGACACATTGCAGTTACAATATAGAACAGGATATGATTAAGGTGCCCATGAAATACCAGCTATATGGCATAGTAGCTCTAGTGAACCAGAATTAGAGCTTCTAGATAAATAATACAAATTAGACAAGGCACCTTGCAATGCACTTTCCTATGTTCCCCTTGAAATATATGGGAACATGAAAATGAAATACACACATGCACTGTATTTATAGTTTGACTACATTGATGTATTACCAGGCACATTTAAAATCAGAGTAAAGCCACATTTCCAAGGGAAATCCTATAATTTGCAGATGTTAGAAACAGTCTTTGAAATTGTAGTTAATTATAAGAGACATTTGGCTTTGGCAGCGTGTGTCAAAGCCATATCTGGACTGTACTCTTCTCACTGTGTGTCTTACCCAGCAGCTCCAGTACATATATGTAAATGTGTGTATTAAAGTATTATGTACATTGGGGGTACCTCCCAGGCTGAATCTAGGCTAGGTAAATGATGGGTATAATACAGAAGAAAACCTGTGTAAAGAAGTACCAGGAGAAAAGGGTAGCACTGTCAGCACTGACGGAAGGGATGACCCTGATAATCCAAGTTACCTCTATATAGTATATTCCAATACCTGTATTTTCAGTTAATGAGTGTGTAGATGTTTGGATCTTTGCACATAATTTCCTAGTGCCTTTCACAAAAGGGATTTATGTATGACTGTCAGTTCTTTTTGTCCCGCTCTGTATATCCCCTACCTAGTTTGTGTACCTGTTTCAGCCAAGGCCTGTATACCTACAACCTCTTTTATCCCAGTCTGCATATACTCACTACCTATTTCAGCTCCAGTCTGGATTCCCATAACTTCCCTATATTCCTGAATCTAGCTACCCGTCATCTGTGTCAGCCCAAATCTGTCTACTCAACTCTGATCATACTCTCAGATGAGATGAACCACACCGACCCAAGCCTCTAGTAGGCAGCAGCCTGCCGATGTAGGTAAATAGAAGGGGCAAATAGTCCCAGTGTGTTGTGGTTGGCACACCTAACAACCTGTGGACAATGCCTGACTCAGTGTAGGGTGGGGAATACCAACTCTCATCATACCACCTATATTGATGCATAGCATCATATTTATATAGGCCTTATTGAGTGTCATACCTCAACACTGTCTCTGCGATGTTTTCTGCATGTCGAACACAATTCATTCAATTGTTCCCAATAGAAAAAAGTAGTTTGTGAAATTAGCCATCTCTAATATTGTGCATTGTCCTCATACATTGACTTTGGAGTTATGGCATACCCTTAGGCAATGCTCTGCACAATGTCCTAGGTCAATTCAACAGGAGTGATGAGGCAACGTGCTGTCTTGTATAAGTGACTTCACCAGTAAATTGCCAGGCACAAAGCAGATTTAGTTTAAGATTGACAGATGTTATCTGCCAGATGTGTACCTTAGTACTGTCAGGAGGATGGTGACTGAAGTGAAGCATACCATAGGGACCTGTGAGGTGGTCCTGACCTGAAAGGACCTTCTGCTATCCAGGCACACCTTTCCACATCCTATTTCTTATAATGTAACAAATACACTTTGCAAGGGAAGTTGGAAGGGGAATTGAATGAAAATAGATCAAAGTGCTACATGGCCTATTGCATGTGAATAAACCATAATCACAGTAAAAGTAAAAATAAAGGATAGCTCTCAAGAAAAATAACCATTTCTCTTTAACTAAAAGCTAACACCATGTAGTGTTATGATACAATCTTTCTAAAATCGGAAATAAAACATGTAAGTGGAAATGCCCAAATGAGAAAGAGTAATGTGCCATGGAAGTACATTTATATTTTGCAGAACACTCATCTTATCAGCCAGAATCTTAGATAGTTATTTACACTATTAGCAAGCCCTATACAGTGGAATTCAATTCTTGATTCTGTCCATATTAGATAAAAAGAGAACTGATTGGGACTGTGGGAAAACTCACATCAGACCAACACTTTGTTTATAGAAGACATTTACAATAAACTCGTAGGCAATGCTTCTTTAATTTGTTGTAACCAGCTGATTTACCTCTAAATTCTTGAAAAGGTGGTCATAGCTTAAGCCGATTTCCTGTTACCACAAACCGTATTCATGCCATCCAACTTCACCCCCACCCCTGTTTACTGAAACCCACACCTGACACGTTGGACACCCAGGGCTCTATATTTATTTCCCTTTCCTTCTGCACCATCTGCAATAAATTTTCTCCTTTCCCCCACATATTTATACTTTTATTTTTGAAACTGAAGTATCTGCCTCTCATGTGGAGTAGCCCCCCCCCCCACGTGTCCTCTACAAAGATGTTCTACCACAAAGGTGTCTTTCATGGTGCTTTAAGGTTAAACACGTGAAACACCTCTCTGTGTCTTTGGCTGCCCAGGCCAAGCTCCCACCAAAAGAGCTAAAGCCTCATGCAGGGTACATAGGTCTCCAACAGCTCAGGTCTCCAACAGCTCGTGATGGCTATTAAAACACAGCTGGATTAGATAAGCTGACAAAGTGATAAGCAATAACCAATGGTTTATAGTTGCGGATACATATTTTAGGCAGCTGCATATAGGTTACCATTTCGACAGAAATTCTTTTTCCCATTTTTTCATCAGATTGTAGAGATGAAAGACGTATCCATGGGAAGTCCACAAAGACTATCTAATCCTAGGAACCTGGTATATTTGAGAAATAGGGACCTCTTCAGGGTGTAATTCTACCATGTAAGGCGATAATAAAAATTATGCATTGAATTGGGACGGTCAGTCAACTTATGGATATGAATAGTCAGATGTCAACGTGGGTCTTTGATCTCTAGATTTTTGTCAGTTTTGCTGGAGAGCAACAACATACCAACTGACACGGGGATGTCCTTGTTCTGCCAGAGAGTGAGATGATATGCTTTGATCCACCCCATAAAAAAATTGACAATGGGAAAAAAGACAAAATCAAACTATTACGGCGAATTACATTTTTTTTCAATTAACAGTTTTTGAATTCCATTTTCAAGCCAGGCAGGTCGTTAAACCTTCAGGCAAGCTCTTGGAATTAAAACAAGGGTGATATTGTTATGTCAATGATAAAACCTCTAACCCTTTGTAAATGTAAAGACCTCCTGCTTTCACCAATAACCACACATCATAGCTTTTTATTTAGCTTTTAACCCTCTGTACATGAGGCGCTGCTGAATGCTGCATGCCTCCTCCCCACATCCCCAATAAAATTTTAATGTCTTTCCCCTACCTCCATAGATTTTCAGCACCCCAAGATTGTCAGCATGCATGGTCTATACTACATGTATATAATTACTGTAATACCTCGCATAGAGGGCGCACCTTGCATATATAAGGCACGATCCCAACTCAAGGGGAACCTATAGGGTGCACCTTGGGTTTGATTTGGACTTATTTGATATAAAATATATTCACCCATATGGGTGCGCCATTAACTTTGGCTGCTTCTATAAGTTAATTTGGCTCACCAGGGCTCAATCCTCGCTTATAAGCCGCGTCTTATACGAGCAGGGTAATATTATTATTAATTGGCCCACCCATGACGATGTCTGAGAGCCATAGATTATGGTGATTTACTTAAAGGCCTGTGTAATAAGGAATAACCTAAAACAAGTTAATATATCTATTCTGTCCTTTTAAAACCCCCATTTAGACTAAACTTTAGTATACAAGGTCCAAATCAGTCATCTACAAAAGGAAAGTTCTAACGATAAACTCCCGCAATTACTTGTAATTATCGGGAGTCAGTTTATTAGGACCAGAAATTAGGAGTATCCTTGAGCTATTTTCCTACTCTCTCTCCCTTATTACTACAACTGTTAACCAGTAGATGAATCACGAGCAGGTGGAATTAATGACGCTATACCTTTGATGTCCCTTCTCCCCAGTGACTTGAAAAAAACATTTTCCTTGAATGTTTTGCTTCCATAACATTCACTTAACAAAGTCCCACTCTTGTGCCTAGTCCTATGTGAAATACACACACACACATATATATATATATATATATATATATATATATATATATATATATATATATATATATATATATATAGTTGTGTGGCAAGGTGTTCACCAGGACATACAGACTCTGACACAATTACTACCAGGTGGCACGTCAAGCGTTAAGACTTTCCCATCACTTCTACTCAATATAAATTTCTATATGAACATATCAACGACTTCTTTTTAGGGTGCTTGAATGCCAGGAATGAAGCTGAACATCAAATTATGACCATTAAATTGGAGTTGACTTGGGTACATTGCCGATGTCATGCCAATAATTTAGGTGTTAGGTCATTTATGCTGGGATTTTGACAAGTGCATTTAAATGATGTTTCCTTTGATAATTCTCAGTTTGAATTTGAATGATGTGGTCGAACGAAAGTGACCACAGTCATCTTTTTCCATACATGTGCATATTGAGATAATACTGCCTGGTAAATCCGTTTGTCATTTTTAACCCCCTCCTTTAAGCTCTAGATCTCTCAGTTCTAGCCAATTTCGATCCACAGAGAAATGATGTAAAAAGATACCCCTCTGCATTATTGTAACAGATGACAGCGTCGTATGCATGGACGTGAAGTGGAGATAGGCCTCATTGTACAACTGACGCCACTCCCCTGCTTATCAAAGATACAAGTTTAGTCATCTGTGGCCCTGGATTAGGCCAAGTAAAGGAAACGGAGACTATAATTGCTATTGTAAGCTCACAATACTATGACAGGTAGTTGTATCCGTTATGGACAGAGGCCAGCCAGATGATGAACGCTCATAGGTATGGATCCACAGGGTGGGGGATGGGGAGGGGTAAGTGTTCAGGGCTTGAGGAGGGAGAGGCAGGTAACATATAGGTAATCACTTCATTCAACTTTATTACACTGGTTGCCATCTATAAACATAATGTTATATCTTTATCATCATATTGTCTCTGTCTCTGTCAAAACCAGAACTCCTCATTGGGTTGAAAGCAGGAATGAACCATCCGAAAATCTTCTTATTTCCTCCTGTACTGAAACAAGTGTCATCAACACAGAGCTTTGTTACTTACTGTGGCCTCTATTGATCCTGATATACCACAGGGGCTGGGGGATTATACAAGGAAATAGTGCAAGATCTAGGATGTGACAGAGGAGGTTTTTGAGATTTGGGAGGAGGTGGCCCAGGCAGTGAGAAGTGTACAAGAAGGGGGGGGGTACATACCATTTTTTACTTGTAAACCTGTCACAGCCTGACAGATGCTGAGACCTGTCCACCCACAACCTTCAGAGTAGAGAAATCAGAGTCAGTGTGGATAATACTGAAAGTCAATGCCAAGTCTCACCTGAACTGGAGTCTCTACAGTTATTACCTATACTTTTCTTTCTTTTATTCTTTTTTTACATATACATGGATATAGGCTGGTGTGTAAAAAGGGATGGCTTTTTGCGGTAGTGGTACAGACGACGAAAGTCTTATTCTTTAACACAGGCAAAGTCTTGATGGTCCACCAATTCACCTTCCTGGCTGAAATACCTACCATGCCCTTGGCTGTACAGACGCAATTTAACGTTCATTCTTATTCACATTTACCCCTCTCTCACCTGTCCTCATAAAATGAATTCACTCCACATCCATGCATTTATAATTATATAGGGCCTACCCCTTCACATCGATAATGCAGGCCAACAGCATGCAAACTGGCACATATCGAAGTCGTGGTAGTTAAACTAGACAGCATATCCCCTATCAAGGCTTTTGAAAAGTTGATTCTAACTTCTTGATTCTTCTTAAAAGTTGTGGGTAGTCCAACGTTGGCTGAATTCAATGTTATGGGGATTTATAGGGATCAGGCTCTTGCCCAGATCTTGTGCCTAGGCTGGCAACCCCTCCCCTATTGTGCATGGATGGGAAGTAGCTCTGGCCATGTGTTTAAAATTCAATGCTTTTGTCGACCTATGTAGCAAATAAGGGTCTATACAGTTACACATGTACTTGGAGAAAGGGTTGGATGTTTTTGTCTTGGTGAATAGAGGACATTAAATATTTCACTCTAAACGTTTTTGCTAATCGCACAAACCCTCTCATTCCTTGACAGATCAAGCAGAATTAGTGATGTATTATAAAGGGTGGACTATATAGTCCCTTCAAAACATGTGGCTTCCTTAATAGAGTATATCATACATATTAGAGCGTTGATTACTATCATTAATGCTTGCTTTTAAGGGTGCAGGTGAGAATTACCATGATATTTGACTTTTTCAGACCCACATCGGGTTGCTATCTTTCGGTAAATGCATCAGGATCTAGTTCTATTCAATTTCTCCCTCTCTGCCTTTTGAAATTCCTCACCCAAAAACAGGGAAGGTTGTCTTTGAATTTTTATCTTTTAACAGATGTTTAAGTCGGCAATCAGGGATGGATGTCAATGGTGGTTCAATGAGGAGGAGGAAAGGAATGCATATGTAGCTTTATAATTATTAGTGAGACATGCATGTGGGGTGGCAGCAGTACCGACCCAGGGGCTGATTAGTCCTATAGCTATGTGAACAAAAGGGAAGGTGCTGAGTCCATGTTACGTGCAGCTGTTAATCATAATTCATTCGGTGCCCTTAATTGATGGTTAATTGGTGTAGCTGCAGTATCAGGGGCTTAGCACCTTCCCATTTTTTAATGAGACATAGCTTGGTTATATACCCCACCCCCTCACTGGAACTACTGTTTAGGTGTGCTGACCATGCCCTCTGCTGTCCTCAGTCTAGTTTCAATAGTGTACGCTACTTTAAAGTCTATAACTGCTTGTTATAATGTTCTCGATTTTACTTCTGTTAAAAAGTTGGATAATTTTGACAAAAGTTCACAAAACGATGAAAACCCGATCATAGTAACCACCTAGCCTTAATTGGTTCAGTTGTATCACATCAGGTGGCAGGACAGGGCTGGTGTTTTTAATTTATGGTCGCTTTATGGTTGCTATTTAGGGTAGACCTGTCCCGTGTTTGTTCCTCGGGGAGAGTCCCATGTATAAGCCAAAAAGTCTAAAATCCTGTGTATGTTATATATGTCCTGTGTATGAATTGGTTGTCACGTGTATGGAAAAGTCCTGTGTACCCTCCTCGGGTGTATAAAGGGCACTATATGCCCGAGCAGCTCGGGCGTATAGCGCTTGGTCGACCCAGGTAAGGTTGGATGGTCATAAAGGGAATGGTCTCATGTCAGAACTAAATGTGAGCCCACCTGGTCAGACACACCTGGCAGCTGAGTCATGTGGAGGAAGGTGATAAAGAATATAGACCATTCACATTCCTTTGTGGGGGAATAGCAGGATGTGGTGACACGCCAGTGTTAAGTGCACTTTGACATGTCACCACAATAGATTTCTAATGCAGAGAAATTATAAAAGAAAACGATTGAAAAGAAAACACCTCAATGTAATCTAAAAGGTATATAAGAGTTGTGCACCCATCTGTCTCTACTTCTCTCTCATTTAATTGACAGTCTGATATGAAATATTTAGATAGTGGATCGTCGCCTTTACTAGTTCCTTTCGTGAGCTGGACACAGTGAGAGAGTGTGGGGATGTTGGCAGCCATTGGATAAGCCGTAGGACATAGGTAACACGTAAAAATACCACAGGGACCTTGGCTATGGATCACAGGGGCTTAAGCGGCCAAGGGGATCCAAAGGGATCACAATAAGACAGGTTAGAAGGGAAGGTAGATCAGAGGAGCATTTAAGGCTATGTCCCAAGTAAGGTGAAAGGGGAGGGGTTGTATTCAGTGTAGATCAGGAGGGGCACGGGAAGGGTGGGGAGGGTGGCGGTCACAAACGGTGTAGCGAGGACTGGAAAGGTGGGGAGGGAAGAAATAGGAGGTGTGGTGAAGGTCGGTAGGAGAGTATATCAAAGGTGTGAAACCCCTGCTTGCAGAGAGGGCTGGAAAGGAAGAGAACAGATGATATTAAGATTGTGGAAAGGGCTGGGTGCAAAGAGGTCTAGACAACTCAAAGAAGGAACCAAATGACATGTTGAGAAAGTGGGAATGGCTTCTTGTAGAGAGGGCTGAGAATAAGGAGGAAGGAGGCGTATGGAAAACATTGAGAGTGCGGAAAGCTAGTAGACGGGGATGAGAAGGAAGGGGAAGGCTCTTAGGTATACTAGGGATGTATAGAAGGGGATGCACAGAGGGTGGAGGGGAGAGGGGGCAGAGGGGCTTTACAAAACAGACCCAGATCTCCCTCCCCCCATCACCCTCACCACACACCCAAACAGACATACACATAGACTCAGGTCCGTGAGAAGGTTCACCTCAGCAGGATAACTGTCTGCACACAGTGTGTCCTTACAAGGTGACAGGTCCTGTTGCTTCCTCACTCTACTACACATTTTTCTCTAACATTTTCTTCCACAAATAAGGACTTCTGAGACTTTCACACAGTATTACCAATATCCCTATAATGAGGACATGCGGTTGGGGCTGAGACCAGCAAATGAGAAGTTTTGAGAGGTGTTGACGAAAAGACTAGTATACCTAATGGAAATGCAATGTCTTCATTTCCTATACAGATAGCTCTTGATGAAAAAGAGCAAAGAGGAACAGTCTACATATTATATCTGCCAATTATCTTCCTGACAGGTAGTGTTTGCTATTATGATACATACATATCATCTTTGATTGACAGTTGATATGTCATCAAATTCTTTATGCAATATTCTATTCCTAAATCATGGTTTGAAATGTAAGCTCAGACTACTCCCACGCATTTCAAAGAAAATGTCTATGGTGAAAAGAGAATAGCCTATTTTTGTGCCCTACATTTGTTATTCGTCCATACACCAGGGGCGTGCTCTTACTTAAAGTGGCCTCTTTTTGTGCCATTTATCTGTTTTTATAATGTAATTCCCTGTCTGTGATGTATATGTGCGTGCATCTCTTTTATGTTTGATCATCTTCTAAAAAATGACACAGTTGAGACAGGCTACATGCCAAGCAACCATAGCTAGATATAGGAATAAAAAAAAAAACATAAATCTTGAATTACCTTTAGGGGAAAAAACTTAGTGCTATTGATACGTTGGTCTGACTGGGAAATGGTGGAGCTGTAGGGAAACTGGAACCCTCTAAATAAAGACAGGTTTAGACAGTGGTTTAGCTTATGGTATCAAATAGAGAACAACATTTAGAGTTAAGCCATTTTTCTTTTGATACTACATTTCTGTACAGGTATGACTATATTGAAAAAGAATTCCCGAAACTATGCACATTGAACTGTATCGACGAGAAGAATGTGTTGCATTTATATAGGTATCAAGAAAAATAATGTTCTAAGGGAATTATGACCCTAGTAAGTAATTGAATTTCAATGTGTATTAAGCTGCATGCTAGTGCCCCAACCTGCTTCTGTTTACATATATATTTTATTTCATATGTTTGAAAGAACTGCACAGATGACTGGGATCCTATATGAGCTGTTTACAGAGGAAAGCACATAAACAAACCCCTCAGTCTGTGCACACAGTGTGTAAGGACCTTCATGCTCAGTGAATACAAACTCTGCCAGTCCATTTTCAATTCCATATTCCCCTGGATAACAGTGTTCCTCAGTGCAACACAAACCTGATAACTGATAAATTATGGTCTGGACTTGATGGAATTCTTTTATTACGTAAGATAGCTTTATAAGGGAACATAGAAATGTTACTTAACACAACTTGATAACTATTTCTCCCTGAAGACGTAAGGGCCGGAGTCGAAATAGGTGAGGGAATGAGATTCAATGGATGGATAAAGGCTTGGCCTATACGGCACATGGCTATTGTATTATTGACCAATGGGAGGCATCCCTGGCATAAACTGCCGAGTCGGGGGCTGAAGGTGTTAGTCATAGTGGAGTCGGGGTCTAATGGCGGCCCCCAGCTGATAATGGCTATGTGAGCTATAGGTCCTAGGCAGTTGTGGGCAGAGGCACCAGGTTAGACGAGGGAGAAGCGCAAAAATCCACCAACAGACCCCCCCCCACACACACACACACACTCGTTGTTAAATAATGACCACACTCTAAGGATCTAGAAACCAATACTGGCACCATGCTATATAGCAGTTCCCTAGGTGGTTCGACTTCCCACTTCGATCCCTGTATCGACATTGTTGTTATCACATAGCGTTACCATGGCAACACACTGACAAGGGCAAACAATGGGGTCACGTGTTGTTAGCCAACTTGTCATGGTTCAATGGTTATCCGGTCAGACAATACACACGCTGGCACCCTGGGTCATCTAGAACTGCTCAGGTAACCGCTTATGTGGAAACACTAGAAGACGATGGCATTCAAAGCTACAATAAGTCGCATTATTCCCTCTAGATTTAGTGTTAGTCAACTTTTACTACACAGACAGTAGTCTTTTCTTTGAAAGTGATTATTGAGAACACTGGTAAATTATATCAGGGGCCATATTTGCATCAACAAGGAGGATGACTATAATAGCTTCACTACTTTTGCCAAATTCTATATTGACAATATGCTGTAGACTGATGAACCGTCAGCTCTGAGGGGACGTATATTTGAATAGCAACTATTGGTCTGGGTAAGACAATTATCTAGATCCATGCAATAAATCCATTTATTCAAATAAGGGTATCTATTTATCTATTTGCGGTTGTGTATAGATAGATTGTACCTGTGAAGATTCTCACTAATGACATAAAACCACCATTCCCATGAATATTTGGGATGTTTATGCATAGATGTCTTGGTGACATCTATGCATAAACACAAACATCCACAACAGACAAGGGAAAAAAGAAAGATGAGGAAACGATTGTATGAATAGTGCCTTGGTCACTGGAGGAGAGTTCCGCCTGGAGAGTGACCAGGAATTCTGTTTGTTTGGAGGCAACTTCCGCTGACTGGCATCTCATAATGCATTTGTGTCTGCGAGGTAGTTTTGGGCCACATGCCGGGAATCCAGCAAGTCTGTTGGAGGTGGGCCCTGGCCAAAGTCTCATATGTTTGGTTATGTTCCAGGAAAAAAAGACCGCCTAAAGCAGAGTGGTTTTCTTACTTATCTTTATTCCCAGGGACATGGTCCTCAGAAGTTTAACTCTTTACGATTCATAAACATTCTTGTCAAACTTTTCTTTTTCACAAAAGGATTTTTCTAGTATACTGATATTCACATGCTTGAGAGGGGGACTTTCATGAAGACTACACGTGTGTGCTTGGATAGAAACGCAATGGATGGGATTCATGCATTATGAGTCTTGTGAGGACAAAAAGAAATGCAAATGCTATTCAAACTACACACAATCTTTTATTGCAAACCTTGGGCTAGCAGAAAAACATAAAAATATTGCTAAGGTGCTAGTTTACCTGAAGTAGAAAATATATTTCAGAGACACCTCCATGTCTATATCATCATCATGTTAGAACTGTTCAACGTGGGATACATCTCTCTCCCTACTTAAATGCCCTTAAGCATCTTTTCACTTAAACCCCTCCTACTATTTAGATCTACAAAAGTCTACGAGAGCAAGGTAAATCATATAATCAAACTCTTGTCGCAACGTTGCTGCGCAATTGGACTGTTAAAGTCTTTACTTACGTGGAAATATTGTACATAAACCGGGATGAGTATTTTGGGATCCTAAAGTACAGCATTAGTAGTGTACATGACTTATATTTTAATAATTGTAGATGATTCTAATCTAGACGCACGACTTTGGTGAACAGACATAGACTCCCCTAATGAGTAGCTCACATATCTAATTATCAACTAAACAACATCCCGGTAGTAATAAAATTGGAATACCTAGTACATTTCTAATTTCTTTTGTTTCCATGCTAACAAAGTGTGACCAATGAGGACTAACCTGTACATATGTTGTTTTGTGGCATCTGATAGTTGCCTACTGATTGTAGACCAAAAGACAAACCCAATGATAGGTTCACTGCACATATTTCTTATGATAAGTGGTAGCAGTAGCAGACATTAGCAAACTTCCAGATGGCGTTCATACCATTTTGTATGTCTAAACTTCCTATGGAACTTGGAAAGGTTTGTGGGCCATGATAATTGAATAAAATCTACCTGAATAATCTTTTGTAATGTTCTCGTTAAGACGCTCACTAACTCTCTTCATCTTCTCTCCTACAGCTGAGCCCAATATCCCTGAGGAGTGGTTACAGTTTGACCTTGGTAAGCCCAAGGTCATCTATGGCGCGGTATCTAAGGGTCGCTCAGATTATCTTCAGTTGGTGAGCACCTACAAACTTAACTACACATCCTCCGACCCAACAGCACCGGGTGCAATGTGGACACCATTTACAAATGTACTAGGAGAAGTAGAGGTTAGTTGATTTTATCTTTTATTCCCATTTACCCATTTAATACAAGGAAAAATATTATCAAACTATGGTTTTTAAGACACTATAGAACTATAGTACTGGATCCACCGTATTCAATGGGGGATGGAATACAATGTGGTCGTATTCCATGGCTAGTGATCACGTGACCTGCTGCAGCAAACATAGTCAGCCAGAACATTGCAAAGAGTATTTAAAAGCAAATTAACCCTCTAGGGCCATGACATAAATGCAAATGTGCACTCCCATGGAAACACTAATGTACTGCAATGCATTTTGAGAGGTATTGACCTTAAGGATATGTATATAATTGAATAATAAACTATGACAATCAGCATTTTAGAATGTTCTTAAATTCAATGCTCAAAAGGGTTGGCTAAAGGAGCTTTGATAGGCACCTTTACCTTGACTTGACTGGAATCCAATTAATCATTAGAGAAGGTCAGTTACTTCTTGGCATACATCTAGACAGTATGACCCTTATTGTTGGGGGTGTCAAAAGTTTGTACTCCGTATACAACTCTCTATTTTCTTTTACTTTCAGACATTCATGGGAAATACGGACCAAAATACAGCGCAAGTGAATATGTTTTGGCAACCCATAAGAGCACGTTATGTTCGCATCATTCCACTATCATCGGACACCAACAAATGTATGAGGGCTGATCTGATTGGCTGCCTGGACGAGCAATGATCTATCAATCAAACACTTAGCTCCTCCCCATTGCCTTATATGGCTACATGTGTGAATGATGAGTCTGAATGTGAAGTGTGCATGCTTCGAGTGACATATAACTGCCAATTACGTAACGTAAAAGGGGAAGTATAGTTCTAATGAAAGTTGTTTTTTTATGTGGGAGAGAAACAAAGCTCTTGACGGTGTTCCTGATGGGCTTACTGGACATCAGGACTCACAACTTTAATGTTGGCTACTATATCAAAACTTACTTTATACTCAAAGGACAATTAATTTTAAAAATTGTTTGTTTGTTTTTTTTCAAAAATCCCAGTTCCTCCAGGTGACACGTGTTTCATGAAGAAGTGTTTGATTAGAATTCAGCAAAAACAAAATACGTCTGAGAGTGGCTCAAAGTGAGTAAATTACATGAATTGTTCTGTCTTAACTGGGGGAAGTACTGATGAATTCCGGTGGATCATGATCTTCTTGCCTGTAGTCTGAGAGTTTGATTATCTTCAATTTCTGATGTTATTCGACTTAAGTTTGAGATAATTATTTTCGACCCAAAGCCAAAAATGATAAACCGAAAGAACTTCTCTTGTCAGATAGTACAAAAAGCATACTGTAAACATGAGGAATTATTTTGTTAAAATTGTAGGTCCTTATGAGTGCACATGTACATACATAACAACTATGTAGAAAGGTTATATCCCTTCTGGGCTTTTCTACTCAACCTCTTAAGACAAAATATTAGATTGATGTTTGTTACAAAAAGAAAGAAAAATCTGTGTTAATGAAGTTATCAAAAGGGTGAACAGACAGACTGAAAGGGGGAAATATATGCACTTAAAATGAGCATCCTTTTTTGCATGGCTGTTCAAGTGGTATACCTGTGAGTGAAGTGATAACTGACTGAAAGACTGTGCCTCAAAACTATGGTTATGAATGACATGTGTGTGAATGAATGATATATGTGGTTGTTTCTTGTTACATGGCAGAAGAGAGGTACATTTTGTATACTTAGGACGATAGAGGCAAATCTTTTTACTGTTGTTAATTGTTGTGAGATTTTCATTTTACATATTCATAGCCTAGGGTATGTAACAGGAGTCATCGAACTTACAATCACATAATCATACCCCCTGCAGTGAACACAGAATTGATATGGGCAAAACCTACCGGTCGATGGTTCTCCCCTAAACTGTTTAGAAGAGGGGAATCCTTTACTTTTGTACCATCTCAAGATTTACAAATTCAATTCTATCTGAAGATTGTACAAGTGTTTAACATACCTGTTTTAATATGATTCTACTGTACATAAGTCTCTGTAGAAACATTACATTTAGTAGGTTGTAGTTGGACATTTCATTAATTGTGATCTAACTGTAAGATTATATTACTGTGGATGTGAGAGAATCGTTAGGAGTGTAGCCCCCACAATAGGCTCAGGGAAACATGGGGACAGCAAGGAGTATGTAGCATGACAGTCTTAGTGTTAGACAAATCATCTCATATGCAAAAGCAGAATAGGATGAGTATGGATAAAGTGTGTTGATTTGTTCAAGTTAGAGTGAATGATAAGTATATTCAAAATATATTCTTTTCTTTTCACTGGCCATGCTGCAAAGCCACAACTCTGTATTTTGCTTTGGTGCAATGAGACAAATCTGATTTCTGAGCTTGCTTGTTTGTAGTATAACATTTTATAGTGTCTTGGTAAAATTGACAGAAATTCACTTGTATTATCGACCAAAGACATTTAATAAGTCAATGCTTAGCAGGAATCTTGAGTTCAAAGTAGTATTATACTACTATGATGAACCCTATAGATGTATCTTATTAAAGATTGTGTACAGTTACATGAAGATATGGATAAAGGTATGTGCCTTTTATTTAGAGGCTTTCCACATAGACTATACCATAAGTGGGGGATCAACTGCCGTGAATTTCTTGCAAGTTGTACTCGTGCGTGTGTTGTCGCAGAAAAGCTCTCACCAGTGGATCTGCTGCTGCGACAACATTCATGCGGTGTCTGTGCGACATGCAACTACATTTGCAAAAATCAAAATAATTTGATATTTGCAAGTGCTCTGTGAGGACACACGCACAAGTACAATTTGCAACAAACTCACGGCAGTAGATTCCTAGCCATATAGAGCCTACTTATACTTGACAATTTTACTCAAATGATCTTATAGGGCTATAGATAATTCATACTTTGGCTGTCATGACTCAGATTGTTCCGAGTTGTAATAAACTACTAAATAATAAATATTTACCAAGCTTTTTGCATGTGAATAGCAGAGTGTAGTTCAACAGTCCTCTATTGAGAGAGGCTATGAATGGGTATATTCAAGTAGTTGAATGCACCTCTCTTGCTCTAACACTTTTTCAGGCATGTATATGTTGTAAACTGACATGGACAACAGACCCGACTTTCAAAGTGTGCATACTATGAAAGGAGCCTTGAATATATTTGTTGAAGGCCATTCTAGGCAACCTATTCATATTCCAAAGATGTCTTTGTTTTGTAAAGGCAGAATAAGTCCTACATGTACAGCAAGAAAAGGGCCTTTTGGTGACTATAGGAACAAAGTCATCACTGATTTACATGCTACATGGAAAGGAAAACCTTCAGGTTACTAGATACCAATTTCTTTTGTGGGTATCTTGAAATTGATATGAAGGCAGTAAGAAAGGTTTGGGCAGAGCTGTTCCCTGTAAGTGGTTCGATGAGCAAAGAGTTATCTCTAAATGATCCTATTGTTTGATCATATGACTGACTAACTTATAGTTATGTCCCTGTGTGTCCTATTTATTTTTATACATGGAAAATGCTACATAGAGCAGGGATTCCTAGACTCCATGCCTGGGAGGTGGCAAACTATTATCATTCTCATAACTAATTTTTCATGAGGAACTGGGTTTACAAAATTAAGGAATGGGGTAAAGTTACAGAATTCACACTATATTAAAAGTACAAAAACTATGAGCTTCTTTGCAATAGGTTATATGATAACATGATAAGAGGCATATTTTCCCTGTACTTAGATATAAACAGGTAATGCAGATTACTTTTACAAACTCATAGTGATAATTTACCATGTATTAAGTGTATTGCTGTATAAGGGTTACAATATAAAAAGAAAGTGCTCTTCTCATGGATTGAGGTGAACACTTACTTCTCATCAACTTTGTTCCTGGATATCTAGTGAACTGTTTTGGACAATTATACCTGGATGGATATAGAAGTTTCTCCATATCTAACAGAAAATATCTATGTTAGGTGCCATTTCAGGCAGATTGTGAATATCAATGCTGACTAAAATCTGTATAATACAACTAATAAATGTATCATCATTAATGACAACATGACAGGTGTTATTTTCTTTGCATGCTGTTGTTTCATGATATTGATTAATTATTTCGTTAATTGTATTTCAATGCCCAGTTATGGGTTAATGAAATGTCACCCATTTAGGATTCAGGATCCCTAAGCCTTTTGAATGTAGGAAACCTTTGTTTTGTACTCATTACTATGCACACCTGATATAACACCTTTGAAGAAGTCAAATGAAATGTATACAATATTGTATAGTACCTTATTTCACTATTGGGCATGTGGCTCAATTTGAGCAATATGATAGTTATCAGTATATGCAGCAATGGAGTACCTTGAGCCACAGATCTAAGGGCAAATTGGGCCAGTGATATCCGGACGAGATCCTCCTCTGGATAGTAATCTTATTCAGACGATATTATATGAGAAACTGGATCTAAGAAATGGGACATAAGAAATGTGACAAAACACATACTTCTAAGACATGAGACAGAAATAATAGTTCCACACAAGATTTTCTAATACACAGGATTGACTCTTTTCTTTGCCTTTCACCAAAAAAATAGAACAAGAGACAACAGCAATCTGGGAACAAGACTACACTATTATTCTATAACATGGGAAGTGGGACACCTACATGTCCTATTCCAAGGTAGCAGGTTGTCCCATGGGTGCGGCCATTACTGGAGCTTGTTACCAGTGAGTTCTACTGATAAGACCTATCAGATGGGTACCAGTTCGCCCCAAACAGGGCTGCAGTGAATAGTTGGGATTATCTCAATGGCTAATAATTAAACCTGCTAAATCCATATATATGTCATGTATCTTAGAATTTCTCACGCAGTGAATTCTGTTGTGTGTCTTATATATGTCCCGTTTCCTATGCCCCATTGCCTGTGTCCCATTTCTCAGAAAATCTCGTCCAAATAGGC
Source organism: Acholoe squamosa (assembly GCA_949317995.1). Taxonomy (NCBI): domain Eukaryota; kingdom Metazoa; phylum Annelida; class Polychaeta; order Phyllodocida; family Polynoidae; genus Acholoe; species Acholoe squamosa. The sequence goes on from OX439048.1 coordinate 24,278,952, forward strand.
ACCTTATGTGGATGAGCATCTCGTCTGAATAGCGCAGGCTAGCAAATTGGTCCATGTTCAGGTTCCCCGATATCTCCATATGAACACAAAGCCATACAGTGAATTATTTGACACTTGAAAAAGGTTAAAGCTGTATTTAAAGAAACTTATACTAGGTGGCAGCACCAGTTGAGAACCCTGCTCTTCCCGTGTCTGCTCATCCAGCATCTGCTCATTTCAGAGCTGCACCACTTTCGCTGGACTTGATCGACTCATTAGTAGTCTAACTGAGGTAGACAGGAAAAAACTGACCAATCAGAGGCCAGTAGCCACCAGCAGCTAGCATAAATCAATATGGCAGAGCACTTGTAGTTTGAGGGTGTATGTTTTAAAGACACACTGATATCTTAATTATGAGGCATAGTTATGCTATGTTACCCAAGGTAGACAAGTCATGCCTTCTCTACTTCAGGTAGACAGAAGATCTCTCCCTCAGGTAGACAACGTATGCCTTTTCTACCACAGGTAGATAAGGTATCCCTACCTCAGGTAGACTAGGAATTGCTTGTTTCCCTCAGGTAGCCATTGCTATTTATAAAGAAAGTGTAGAGAGTATGGCAAAACCCTGCTATATGCAAAAGATATACATTATATAAGGATGTTACATATTGATATATATCCCAATTTTCTACTTGTTTAATATCATTTGATATGTCTTCACCTAAATTCCGGAGCTGTCCTGATTGAATAAGTACTTGCAGATACAAATCCGTCGAATATCATGTGAATGAATGAGATTTATCTTAAATAAAAGAAAGAGAGAAAATTAAATCCTTTATATAATGGCCAATAGAGGAATTTGTAAAGGTCCAAAGCCATTAGGCAATAAATAGGATGCACACGTCCTTTATAGCATTTAACAATAGGAAATAAATCATCTTAATCCAAATAAAAGTTCCCTCTGGCTGGCTATTATAAGGTTTTAAACATGTGGCACAAGGTAACCCCAGTAAACCTGCACTTCCCTTGGGGTACATTTGACTACCTAAAGACTTTTATCTCTCAAAAGTATGGTTACCAATATATGGTACTTCAGGGGGTGCTCATATAGGGATGGTATGTTGGCGTGAGGGGGCATAAAACTTCCTGAACCCATTTGGACATAAACGGTCATTGGTCCACCTCAAGGAGCATGCAAAAGAAGCCCATGTATCCACATGAAATCTCGCCCCCCACCTTTTGACAAGTTTACAATCACTCACTTAGGCACATGAGACATAAATGCCTACTCACTGGTGCCACCTTGTGTACTGCACAGGAACTATTGTAAGTGCATGTCACAGATGAACCCAATGCCATTTTCTTATGTATAATTTGAGTCAAGGGCCTATGTAGAGATGCAGAACCAAAGAAGAGACCTCAATGCCAGAAATTAATTTTCAGCCTTTACATGAATACTCCATGTAAGTACTCAAAATCGATCAAATACCCCAAATTAGTCTATTGTTATCCATTATCTGTTACTTCCAAAAATAGTATCTCGTCACCACCATCGTCCAATGAAAACGTCACAAGAAATCACAATTTGCTTTGGTTTTGGAAAAAAAACGAAGATTTGTAAAGGTAGGGAAGTTTAATGCATTATTTATCTGACATAAATTTTATAGTACCTATAGGCCCTACATGCATGCCTTCCTCAGACATCTCACTCAATGAGTGTCACTGCCATCAATGTCAGTGTAAAGTCAAGGTAATGTCCAATTCAGGGTGCACTACTCTATCCTACCTCTAATCTCCACATCTTTGTCTAAATGGAACTCTATGGGACTTATTTGCAGGTTCTACGGTAAAATGCTGAGGTGACTGAATTGCTTTGAAAGATCATAAATTGGAAGCATGATTGCAATCGATGGTCTTCTGAGAATTTGTGATGCTTTCTGAGATATTGTATTGGACTATTGATCTAGACACTTTTTGGGACCTTTTGGGACAGGAAATACTTGTGTATGATCACTTCCATAGTACTCCACGTACAAGGAACAAAAGTGGTGAGCATCAGACAATGTTGATGCCACCACGGACCCCTGGGGTCCGGGCCGCAACCACCAGAAGTCGCATCCACAAGATGGGCTGAGCTAGAGGCTGTGATAATTTTGAAAATAAAGGAACCATGATAACATCCCTATCTTCTTATAGAATTTGAATGTTAGCCCTAACCCTAATGACACAGTCCTAACACTGTAGAATCATGAAATGTCTAAAATTAGACTTTATTATAGTTTGAAATATGTTGACATTTCGGACCAGACGACAGCCTTACATCCGTGTTATGGCCCGGACCCCAGGGGTCCGTGGTGGCATCAACATTTGTCTTGTGCAAGTGGTGCATCCTCCATAATTATTAGGACCCATACACTCAAACCTGACAGTGTTTTGTATGTTTCTCTGTTTGTTTGTTGATCAGTGCTAGTTCATCTCTTTTACTTTGCATGTATTTTATCCCTATTTGCCAATTCACACCCACTATATGTCCCTTTGAACCATTTCAATTAATATTGTCTATAGGCTATAGGCCTACACTATTTATGCACCTTGGGGTTGTATCTCTCTGCATGATGTCATGCTGAGGGGGGTCAAGTGTTGTATGACGAAACATGACAAGGGGGGCAGGGGGTCAAAAATGGTCCAAAAATGCATGACGTCATTTGTACACAGCCCTTTTCTTAGGTGCACACTGAGAGTGAGTCACTGAGACACAGTCCACATCTGAATGCTCCTATGTGGATTACTGTAGGTTTCTCGTCTCACCAGGTGCCAGCACAGGCACAGTTTGCCAAATAGGAAACGTGTAAATGGAAAATTGTGTACTTGTTGAACCCCGGACCTGACCACAACACCAGTAACTGACCTATGTTGAGTTGAAAGAATGCTGGCATGTGTCTAAGGTTGTAGTTCCCTGTGTAAATGAATTTGAAAAGGCAGGTCAGAATTTAAGACACAAGGAGGACGATTTTCAGTCATGATTTAAATATGGCATGTTGCGAAGTCAGATAAACACGTAAACTTTATATCTATTGCAAAATTACAGAGTACTTGGAGAGAATTGTATTAGAAGGATTCTTTGTAGACTAACCTATTTCATGTACTACGTATCTGTCATCTTGATTCACTCGCAATCGCATGTGAAAATTCTATTCTGCGCCAAGGACTTTAAAATCTTGGGAGACAACTAGGAGTCTTCGAAGGCTACTCTATGAAATTGCTCTTGGTCCTCTGAGACAGAAGATACACAGATACATTTTGATAATTGCTCGAGGGTATCACCTGTTACAAACTATCTACCTCAGAATCTATAGGGGGAGGTTTCTATGTATTCTGAGAAAGTTTACAGTAACTAGTGGTACATATGTGCCTGTCAGCACCATATTAGTATTGGTAAATCCTTGTATGTGCCTGTGACCACACAGGGTTGTTGTATCCTTGTAAGCCCAACAGTACTACAGTGTGACTGTGCTTGTATGTTTCCATCTACACCACAGTGTGGGGGGTATCTCTGTATGTTCCTGTCAGTACCACAGTGTGAGGGTATCCCTGTATGCTCCTGTCAGTGCCACAGTGTGGGGGTATCCCTGTATGTTCCTGTCAGTACCACAGTGTGGGGGTATCCCTGTATGCTCCTGTTAGTGCCACAGTGTGGGGGTATCTCTGTATGTTCCTGTCAATACCACAGTGTGGGGGTATCCCTGTATGTTCCTGTCAGTACCACAGTGTGGGGGTATCCCTGTATGCTCCTGTCAGTGCCACAGTGTGGGGGTATCTCTGTATGTTCCTGTCAATACCACAGTGTGGATTATCCCTGTATGTTCATGGCAGTACCACAGTGTGGGGGTATCCCTGTGTGGATAGTGTCAGTACCACAGTGTGGGGGTATCCCTGTATGTTCCTGTCAGTACCACAGTGTAGGGGTATCTCTGTATGTTTCTGTCAATACCACAGTGTGGGGTATCCCTGTATGTTCATGGCAGTACCACAGTGTGGGGGTATCCCTGTATGTTCCTGTCAGTACCACAGCGTGGGGGTATCCCTGTATGTTCCTGTCAGTACCACAGTGTGGGAGTATCCCTGTATGTTCCTGTCAGTACCACAGTGTGAGGGTATCCCTGTGTGGATAGTGTCAGTAACTAGTGGTACATATGTGCCTGTCAGCACCATATTAGTATTGGTAAATCCTTGTATGTGCCTGTGACCACACAGGGTTGTTGTATCCTTGTAAGCCCAACAGTACTACAGTGTGACTGTGCTTGTATGTTTCCATCTACACCACAGTGTGGGGGGTATCTCTGTATGTTCCTGTCAGTACCACAGTGTAGGGGTATCCCTGTATGTTCCGGTCAGTACCACAGTGTGGGGGTATCCCTGTATGTTCCTGTCAGTACCGCCTAGTGTAGGGGTATCCCTGTATGTTCCTGTCAGTACCACAGTGTAGGGGTATCCCTGTATGTTCCGGTCAGTACCACAGTGTGGGGGTATCCCTGTATGTTCCTGTCAGTACCGCCTAGTGTAGGGGTATCCCTGTATGTTCCTGTCAGTACCACAGTGTAGGGGTATCCCTGTATGTTCCTGTCAGTACCAAAGTGTGGGGGTATCCCTGTATGTATCTTTCAGTACCACAGCATAGGAGTATCCTCTATGTTCCTATCAGTATTACAATGGGAGTATTCGAGTTTTTAGGCCCATTTCTTATGGCTCTGTATAAATAGATTGTAAATCAGTACTATTCTTTATGGCTATATTCAATAGAAAACAGTTAGTGCTATAAGGGAAATGTAAATTTATAACAATCTGTCAATACAACAGTGTGTGTGTGTGTATGGGGGGGGGGGGGTATCCCTTTATGTTCCCATCAGTGTCACAGTGTCGGGATATCCCTGTCAGTACCATAGTGCAGGGGTATCCTGGTAGCCACCTGTATTTGAGGTAGGTAGAGGTCGCCAGAAGGCTGGTCTTGTGGCTTCTGTCTCCAGTCTTAACCGCCTAGAAGAAAACAGAATAAGTTTTAGACTGATGTTTTGGATGTACTATGTCAACTGATGACACTGTAACATGAACTATCATTAATGACCCTATGTTAGCCAACATATGAGAAACAGGTCAAACTGCATACGGTAATTTTTTTTTCTAGATTTCAGAGTTGACTTTACATACATGCCCATTCTCATTACCAACTCTAGTGGCTAGGCCTTTTCCCAAATTAGAGATCATAGCACCTCCATGGTGCATAGGTAGATGACGTGGGGCTTACCTTTTCTTTATTGATGCTGTGAAGAACCATGCAATACGAAGAACTCCCAGAACTATCAGAGTCCCACCTATAATGAAGCACAGCACTGCCCCTGTGGGTTCATACAGAGGTAGAGAAAAGTAAGGACTCTTATCTACAATATATCTACAATGGGCGTTTGTCAACGGCCAAAGAGTAAGGGTGCTCTCGATAGGGTCTTATGTGCTAGTCAATGCGTCCCTCAATCTTAAAAAGGAAACGTTTTTACTTTGTTTTTGACAAAGTAGAAAACCAACCCTTTAAAGGTGGTATATATATTTTTTTTTCAAACGTGTTTATTGATCGCTCCACTACGCAAAAGGGGGGGGGGTAATATTGCGACCAAAAAAAATGTAGGCTCAGTTTCACTTGTTATTTTGTGTGTATAAAGACATGACAGTCCCATCCTGATTGATAGGATATAATGTCTATGGTGGTATATTATTGCTATGATGCATTGATGCAGACTAGCGAGTGCTGGTCTGCGAGTCTAGCACTGCATTGATGGATCAGGCAGATCCTTTGAGAAGTGCTAATTTTATGGTGGGCATGATGTATCAATACATGTCCACTATGAACGCTTAACCCTTTCACCCCCCGAATGTCTGTTACTCTATGGGATTCGCATGCAAATCCTTCTTTGTGGGGTGTAAGGGGTTAAGGGACTCAAAATGCAGAACTGTGTCCTTTCACAAAGTAGATAATAGGCTAGATTTAATTTACTGAGGTCCTAAGGTCGATGAGAAGTTGATTCCTGAGATAGTAGTATTTGTGACGTTACATCACTGTGACGTAGCATACTAACCTATGACGTAGCCATCCATCTGATACGGGGGCACAATCGGCTCACACGTTACCTCCTTTGGTGACGGTATACACACCATCCATATCCTCACAGGTTTCTATCAAGAATGGAAATAAAACTGAGTATTCAATTTATCACATCCACTACCTTAAAACTACAAACTCCAAATCAATCTTCACTGTAAACCCCTCCCCCATTGAAACTGTATGGCGTGTGAGCCATTCCGATGTAGACATGGTTATTTAGGCATAAAAACTGTTCTTGTAATACCCTTCCCAAAATACAGAATAGTCAATCTGATTTGCCTGAGACAAAGTATATAAATCAAGTCACATCAGCCCCATTCGGTAAAAAAAAACGCCTCATCGAGATGACAAATTCGAAAGTAAGAAGTTCATGGAAATGGGAGTGTTTACGAGGCACCGTTTAAAACCGTCGTAAGTAGTATATCACACTGCGGATTTGATCCAGGTTACCCAGAGATTCATCAAAAGGCCGGACATTGGAAGATATTTTAGATGAGGAAGGAGGAGCAGGACAAAAAGATACTACAGGATTGGGGAATCGTCTAAACTGTGGGAAAATAATAGATAGAATATCAGAAAATATGACACCAAGAACCATATTATAGGCTACATAACACTGCTCTTGGCGACATAGATTGTGACTATTTCCATGATGTTCAGTAGGTCTCACTGACTCGATAACATACTGGCTACCTGTGACAGGTAAATATATATATATATATATATATATATATATATATATATATATATATATATATATATATATATATATACACCAGCGGTGATGGGTGGGTTTTACTGGCAGTTTATCAAAGCGATTATCGGTGAATTCCCGTCACAATAAATTACGATACCAGACAGATGTAGGTCTGCTGGAGTGAAGTAACCCCTATTCTCACTTACCTGATATTCTCCTTGTATCCTTTTCGTCCTGTGATTCTATTTGTAGCTTCGATTTCAGCAGAAGCACACTCGTAGCATCGTTTCCTATGTTAAACACTAGTCCCTTCTAAGTTATTCGCTTTCCCTTTGGCCAATAGATATCACGATAGGCTCGGCGAAAGGATTATTTAACGGCAGAATTTCCCAAATCATCCACAGTTTGTGAGAGTGTGTCATCATACTGAGTTGTTCCAAATCGTTAAATTCATGGTTTGGTGTCAGTGTAACTGTGTGTTTCTCTGTGTGTGGGGGGGGGGAGGGAGGGGGGTTACACCTACATGCAGAGGGACAATTTAGTCCTTCTGGGTCACGGTCAGAAATCCTAGGCACAGGAGTTAGTGGACTACAAAGCACGAGTGTTTCATGTAACCTCTCCTATTTATGAATTCAAAAACCTACATGTATGTGATGTTGCTCTATGTGGTCTTTTCTGATCCGAAAAATAAAGGTTGTGGTATGCCTTAATACCTTAGGCTGTGGGAGATCCATCATTTTCAATCCCTGGGCAAGTTTTGAAATAGTTTTGAGGAATAGAGAGCTAGCATTTAAGAGGGTCTCCTCTGCTTTGCCATTTCAGTTCACAAGGAAATTTTGAATATATCTTGGTTTAATTGTCTCCGGGTATAAACTGAGGCACAAACCGGCTTCTATTTCTTTATCCTGGTATACTGCTTTTCTCATGGATGCATAATTTTGGCATTGATTTGGCACTATCTGAGTGTGGCCTTTTTCACTGACTCGGGCTTACTAAAGTCGTGAGATATTTCATTTGGCATGAAGAAGATTAAAGGACTGCCGGGTCTATTTTCATGAGATTTTGGAAATTTAGAAAACGTCGCGTGATTGTAATGCCATAGCATGACAAAGTTTGGTTGAGGAGAGAGGATGGGGGTTATCGGTAAAGGCGGGTGAGGGGAGGGGGTCCATAGACGCGTGAGTCAAAATGACAGAATAACAAACTGATACAGGTCTGAATGAACACAGAGCTTAGGTTTTTAAGAACAATACCCAATGCAGATCTTACGTTTCATAGGGCTAGGGGCTTTATTAAAGCATCTCAAAAGGGCATTAACCTGGACTTTTCTTCACTCTATGTGTCTAGTTAACATTATGTGTGCAGGAATGGACGCACATCCACCATTTGGAATTTGAATGTAATTTTCTCGCCATAGATATGATTTAGTTGTTGAAATGGTTTTAAACTAGCATTACTCACTTTCAGAACTAGTTCTAAATCAGCATGATTGTTGACTGTGCTAGGGATGTGTCGGCACACGGTGGGATATGCTCAAATCAATAGGATGTGCCCTACGATCAAATCAACAGGATGTGCCCTTTTCTATCTTTCACTTTTTTTTCCGAAACAAAATCTTATCTAAGGAAAACAAAATTTGTGTTCATGTTAAATTGGTGTCCACAACTGTAAGAAACGCTTAAATCCCTATGGGGGCCATTTGATTAGACTCTAAAGGTCGCCGATAATCAAAGGTCACCATCCCATAATAATGTAGGCCTATCCATAGTGACGCAGAGGTTTACCTGGCGGGAAGCTCAGCAAAAAGTCGTCTGCTTTTTACTTAACACTATAAGGCCTGCATTATACATTATTTCAGTGTGTCCTTCAGTTGTCAGGATGCATTAATTCAGCCCATAAGGCTAAATCCCACAACGTGAAAATGGTAAAGGATATGTGGTTGCTTATCCGATATTGGGGTGGTAATGTCGTATAAGGAAGGCCTATAATGGCTAAGAATCCTTGCCAAAGTGCTAGTATTTGAGGAGTAGAATACATCAAAAGTTATCAAAAGTTTTTGATATTTTCTTCACAAAGGGCCAGAAATCTCTGTGATAGACATAAAATCCCTGTGATTTAGAGGAAAACAACAGTTTCTAGAACATCACAAGAGGTGTGTCTTTAATAAATCAGGAGCCAAGTTCCACAGACTACAGTTAAAAGAAGTTTCTGCTTGTGATTTATGCGAGCTATGTTTGTTTTGCACAGTGTATAGATGGGAGGGGGGAGGGGTGTGGCACGCTCATACCTGGGCCCAACAACCTAGGGTAGATGTGGACAGGGCGGGGGGATGTTTGCAGTGTAAATTTTGAGACAAACCAATTTATCTCTTTTTAGCTAAAAAAAAACTCAAGCTAGCAAAGAATAAATGGGGAGGCACAATGTTGTGCTCCGTGCATGCTGAATTTCACCCTCCTCACCTTGTTGTTTATCTCCTTAAACAATGTTTTTTAGAGAATGATACCTAATAATAACAAAGGGGTTCGGTCGCAAAAAGTCCACCCAAAACCTCCCAAAACCATGACCTCCTGTGGTTAAAAAGGAAGGAAGGAGTGGAGACGGAGGAAGGGATCTGGTCATCCTACCTTTATAGGGAGACCTTATATTGATGGGGTGCACCGGTAGGGATGTTATTCCTGCAGATGCATGGCTCTGTTGCTAAATTAATGGTGAAGTCACAACTTTTTCTGAGTTCTCGAACAACTCCACCCCCATGATTCCAACCCTATGGAAAATACTTACAGCTATTATTTCATTTCTCAGATTACATAATGTATTTGTAATATAATGTATTGTCTTTGTCATACCGAACCCTGATCTCTGTGAAGCCTGCAACATCCTCACCCCCATCCTCACATCACAATAAATTATTATATATCTATATATCACCTTAATAACTGAGAATTGCGCTCATTGCAAGGATGTTCATCAAGCTGAATACACTTTTTCTTTGTAACCAGATTAATATAAAAATAAACGGGCTGGTGCTTTGCATCATTACCCATACTCAAAAAAGAATCTGCATCCTCAATATCCTCGAATAAGAATTCATTGTCATCTTGAATTTCTAATATAGCTGCCATGAGTCGATCTCAGTAAGAGTGGTAAGACATGTTGGACGATGGGATCAGTGTGTGCACCAAGCTAAGGGAAGTTGGGGGGGGGGGATGGGTGGGTGTCATAGTCACACACCATTTCTCAGATTATATAATGTATTTGTAATATAATGTATTGTCTTTGTCATACCGAGCCATGATCTCTGTGAAGCCTGCAACATCCTCACCCCCATCTGCATCCTCAATATCCTCGAATAAGAATTCATTGTCATCTTGAATTTCTAATATAGCTGCCATGAGTCGATCTCAGTAAGAGTGGTAAGACATTTTGGACGATGGGATCTAGTGTGTGCACCAAGCCAAAGGGGGGGGAGCGGTGGGTGTCATAGTCACACACCATTGTGTCACTGTGATTTTAATATCAAATACTCTATATCCCTATGAATGAAACTAGCAATTCATCTGTACAGTCATGAAAATTACAGAGTTTTCCCTGCCAATATCAGCTATAGTGGGATTTGGAGTATACGGAAAACTAGGGCCAGAACCCTTGTGATTTAGGAAATTGACAAGAGTGCAAGGTTGCTGATATGCAGAATCACAAACATTTCATACCCATTATACATGTAGGGGGATTTGGCCTGTACATAATCAAAATCCTACAGGGTGGACAGTTGTGGAGGATCTATCCCCAAGAAATATTTCTGGTCGAAAGTTTAGATTATGCACATGGCTAAACCTGTTGCCAAAATATATCTACGCTTTATCAGCTGCTCTGCCATCATTGATACACTCCCGACTGGTAGACATGATGCATCAAACTTGGCATCAAACTTGGTGTATCATGACGAGTAAGGAATAGAGAACTTGGGGCGCTCTCCAGCCTAATTGCTCTCTCGAGAATGGTTAGTTCTGAAGTCTCTCCCAATGTCGTGACTGGAATCTGCAGGGACCTGCTTATTAGTCTCTCAAGCCCTCCTTGGATCTTTAAAGTTCTAGACTCAGCCAGAATACCAACTTGTAGAGAATAGTCTACCCTGCTTGTGATTCTGTTGTATCTGTTTGTGCTACCTTTGTTAGTATTTGTGGTCTGTATTTTCTGTTTGACTTTATGCATTTGTATAAAATGTGTCATTGTGGTACGGTATTCAACAATATTAACAAAGGGAGTGATTTTGGAGACCCCTGATATCTCACAGAAGGCAAATCTTAAATAATCAATGCCGAAATATGACGGGATTAAAAGCAAGTCAGGGCATGCACGAAGTGCTTGTAATAATATTCTAGGGCCAATCCACAAATGAGGTTAAGGATCAGGGGGGAGCTCCTCTTGGCATCCAGTGAGGCCAAATCCCACATGGCGATTTTGAGCTCCAATATCTCTATGATTTGGTCTATTGTGTCCTTATGGCCCCTTAGAATGCAAGGATCAATGCAATTTGGGCCATAAGTGAGTGTGGGATTAGGAATAAGCTGCTCTTCGCCTTCTAGTGGCTCAGGGAGGCCCCTAGAATGAATCAGTCAAAATGTGGAATTCGGCCTCAATATTACTATGCTGCTCCATTCTCCAGCTACCAATCTGTCTGTCTGATTTCGATGCCTATATACTCCTTATTCCCAACATTCCGCCTTTAAGTCCTCCACCATCATTCTTACCTCGTCCTCTCATTCCTGACCTCCGTTTCTCGCTATCAAGTGAAATTGTTATCTCTGAAGGGATACCGATGAGGGTTCTATGCGATCGGATTTCATCAAAACAGGCTCCAAAGTAGGATATATATATGGTATTGCGGCCTCTAGACCCTAGGCCTACTTATCGAAATGTTCTCGTCACGGATCTAGAAAATTAATGACAACAAGAGTTCTAGGCCTTGCAGAGATTGCAAACAATATCAAATTGGAGATGGGACGAACCGAGAAGGCATTGGCAATACACACATGATACGAATCAATACTATTTCTATTATGAGGCTATAAGCATCATTCTCTTTAGGGCACCTTTTTCCATTCTCCATTTCAAATAAAGCCTCTGCTAATTAGGAGCCACGTTCGAGATATTTATTAAGGGAATTAAATGGTGGATGGAGGATAAGAAATATATGAGATTGAAAGAGAAGCTTACTCATCTTTGAAGATAGACCTGGAGCTTAATTCAAAACATCCTGGGATCCAAACCCCAGCGATCTTAGTGTAGGCACATATCATAAGACCTGGCTGGTCTACCCTATGTAATGCAGTGGTTGCAGGCCTGTCCAGTATAGCTAGTCCTGGGATCACTTCACTATTCTATTTCCACCACTAAGATCCCTGCGATCTTAGTGAAAGAAATGCATAGTGGTTTCACCTGAGTACAAGAGCACTTACATGGAACACTCCTGACCGAAAGAGTGAATAGCCTGCTGCATACATAAAGAGGGGAGGGAGGACGTTTGCTGAGTGTCTTTGACGGCTCTTAGGGCTACTCATGCGTTAAGTGCACTGTAAGGTAATGCTTCCCTTCTCTCTCTTTGTCCTGGGGGGAGGGCACAATGCTTCTAATAGGCAAGCATAAATCATACATTCATGGGAACAACTCTTGAATACTGTATGGGGGTCAACTGCACCCTGTGCTCTTTTGTTAGCCCATATGGGGACAGGGAACGATGGTATAAGCCCTCTTGTGAAGAAGAGTGACTCCACAGCTATTCCTTTATTTTGGGACTCTTACCCCTGTGCCTAGTCAGTTCTTCTTGGAATAGTGTAGGAGGGCTGAGGCTAAGATCGATGCGATCTTAGTGCTGGCTAGGATATGTGAACCCAGTCAACTCTTAAGATCGCTTTATAGGATAAGGCTGATTTATTCCTAAGATCGCTGGGGTCGTGATCCCAGGATGTTTTGAATTAAGCTCCAGAGGGGGCGTGTTATATTGAAATATGTGCAGCTCTCTTGGAGATGATGAAATGAAAGTTGCTGTGGACAAGTAAATACATATACTTTATCCTAATATGGTTTGTCCAATTACTGAATTTATGTAAAAGAACATAAGATGGCGAATACCACGTCCTTAAACAACTGAACTAATTATCAAGACTTAATTCCATTGAAAAATAACTTGTGAAATCTGAACTTAGCTAGAAATCGCTTATTAATAAATACAAGCAGTTCTCAAGCAGTTGACTCCTCAGAACATGAGATATAGCTGAATGTGGAGTCACGTTAAAATGAGGTTTTTTGAGTGCTTTGACAACCAAGTGAGTAAGTGAGTAATAGATGTTTAACGCCATTTCGACAGCAAAGGTCATATTCATGGCGAGAACTAAATTACACAATTTCACAGAGAAATGTGTCAGTGCCCGCGCATATGTGCACCACACACATCCTGAGGAGATAGGAAAGAGGAGAAATAGACCCTTTTAAGTGGGCTAGGGAGGCCCGGCTTTGACAACCAAGCTAATTAGCAAGATTGAATTGCATTAACAAAAATAACTCACTTCACTGGTGTATACCATGGAGGATGTACATTCCATCTCCATTATGGATATTCAATTAAGATTAATTTCTATATCAGTTGGAATAGGAATGTGGTTAACACAAAACAGTATCTGCTTCCATAAGCCTGTAAAGACTGTATTAGCCACATAAAAGTAACACAGAATGTGTTATTTCTCATTGCCACAGGCTTCACTCACACTGATGACCAAAGATTATTGAAAAGACATTGAAGAATGCAAAGCTATTGGTCAGGATGACAGAGAAATCAGTTCCATTGAGGTTCGATGGTGAATTTGATACTTAGAAGCAGCCTGCCAACCGCATGTGAATACAGTTTTATCAACCACAAAGGTTGGAAATAATTTATGAATGCAGTGCTGAACACACTTGCCAATGGTGCACTCCTGCCAACCAATGGGCACCATTGGGTCTCAGGGATTTGTATCAACATTCACAACCAGTTGTTTGATGCTGACTTAATGTTGATACAACATTGAACTGAGATAGTATAAATTAAAACCGGCACTGATTCAGTAGACAGGGAACCTTGAATTACCAGTGACAATTAGTTGATCAAGGTTAACCAACCACATTCCAATATTGGTCTACTAATGCTAAACGGACTTCTGTCCATACTGGGGAGAGATTTATTTCCTACAATATTTCTTGAGTTGAATTCTTATATCGAGCATAATTATGTCCCCGATAAGCTGCAAAAGTATTTAATGGTATACATGTGTACACATGCTTGTGCATAGTTTATCTATTCTCACGACGGGATACAGCAAGAAGTTTACAAAACACTTGTGATAATTCTGGTTTTACTTACCCCTGCTAGATTGACCCCAAAGCCTTGAAAGGTATAATAAATTAATTAGCTTATTGCTAAGTCATGAAATTAGTTGGCCACCTTTCCCTCTATGAATTCCAAGTGAGAACTACTAAATTGCACTATTCTTTATAGCTATGATGATCTACAAACTGTAAATATACCGACAATAGAATCTGTCACTGAAAGCCCCACCAGCACTACTAGTACTTGCCAGTACATGTGCAGCCTCGTTAGTCAGAGCTTCTCTTGTAAAAAAACTATAGACTAATACTCAAACTTTCCCATTGAGGTGCGTGTGTGTGTGTGTGGGGGGGGGGGTTATAGCGACCGCTTTAGAAGGTTTAAACCCAGGAGCCCCGGTCTTGGTATATGAATGCACCCCAAGGCAGTAAACTCCCCAGGACTGCATGAATGTATCATAATAGTAGATAGGCATAATTGACTAATATACACTATACTGCCCTTAAAAGGTTGATACTTCTAGACATGTAGAGTAAAGCTTCATGGTGGTTACCTAACAGTATAAGGTATACCCTTGCAGCACCTTAGTCATAAGCACCTCCATAGGCCACCTATGGCTGACCTTGTCCACTCTTAATACATACGGCTGGTTCTTACTGGTTCTTGGACACTTAGTGGTCTTAGGCCAAGAGGAAAGCTATTTCTGTTTTATCCTAGTATACTACAAAACATTATCTTCAAAACATAGAGACTTTAGAAAAATTGGGGGGGGGGACCAGAGCGGGTCTGAGCCCTGCCATAACAGTGTAGGGTGGTGGTTGCCAAATTTTCGAGTACCTTAAAGCTTAAGAATAATAGGGATGGGGCCAAGGATGGGGCCCCCACCCTTCCCCATAAAGGTTCATGTCCTGTGCCTCGCCTATGATATAATAATGATTTACATAATTATAATGACATATATAACA
The DNA here is from genome assembly GCA_949317995.1 of Acholoe squamosa. Lineage (NCBI taxonomy): Eukaryota > Metazoa > Annelida > Polychaeta > Phyllodocida > Polynoidae > Acholoe > Acholoe squamosa. The sequence goes on from OX439048.1 coordinate 24,294,104, forward strand.
GATATTGGATTAAAGACCATCCATTAAAGCACCTTTTCTTCTGAATATTTGATTTTTGGCCTCCTCTGAACTAAATGAAAATAGAAAGTTTTGTGAAAATTATTGAACTGTAATACTAATACAAGACAATACATATGAATACCAAAGAGGTCTTCCTGGCCAGTTGGGACACCTATTCTATCATCACTAATAATAATACATCTTAAAATTCGTTACTGTCGGAGGAAATACACCTAGCATGATATCTAATATACAAATTAAAAAGCATTGGTGGCATGTTAGTTATTGTGGCATTCACGAAACAACTAGAAGCTGCATTATGTTGGCCTAAGTTCTACTTACACTAGTTAGTGGGAAGGCCTTGGTGATCACTAGGCCAATATGAAATGTACCCTTGCTTCACATTTCTGCTACAATTTTCAGAGCTAACATCCACTCTTTTATAGATGAATTTCAACCTCTTCATATTTAGTTTATTTATGGCATCAGCAATTCATGAAATTAAGTTGCAGTATACATCCGCGAAAAAAAAATGTTCAGTTCAGAGAAAAAATAAAAGAATTGGCAGAAGAAGACTAACCAGAATGCACAGAAATTTAAATTAAAGTAAAGCAAATCATATTTTGAGTACTTATTTTCAAGAGAGCTCCATTGAAAACCTATATTTACTGCAGGTATGGGGGTTAACATTGGCCCAGAGACCTTTTTGGAAAACCTGCATCAACTACATACATTGGGATTGATATTGGCCCACAGGATTTTTCCATGTGACCCATCACATGAAGCATGATTTATCAACATTTGGCCTAGGCACCACTACATGGTGGCTGTCGTTAGGCAGTTGTAATGAACAACAGGGCCCTGACTAGAGCCTCTACACATATAAAAGGGAGAGGAGGTCCAGTGCTCAGTCGGTACTCACAAGAGCAAGTATATACATCCTACCTGTACACACATCCCCCACCCAACACTAACCATGAGAGAAATCGTCCACATGCAGGCTGGCCAGTGTGGCAACCAGATTGGTGCCAAGTTCTGGGAAGTCATCTCTGATGAGCATGGTATCGACCCAACTGGCACATACCACGGTGATTCTGATCTGCAGCTGGAGCGTATCAACGTCTACTACAATGAGGCCACAGGAGGCAAGTATGTACCCCGTGCTGTTCTTGTTGATCTTGAGCCTGGCACCATGGACTCTGTGCGTTCAGGCCCATTCGGACAAGTGTTCCGCCCAGACAACTTTGTCTTTGGACAGTCTGGAGCTGGTAACAACTGGGCCAAGGGACACTACACAGAGGGTGCTGAGCTTGTAGACTCTGTTCTCGATGTTGTCCGCAAGGAAGCTGAGAGCTGTGACTGCCTCCAGGGCTTCCAGCTCACACACTCCCTTGGAGGTGGCACCGGATCTGGAATGGGAACCCTCCTCATCTCCAAGATCCGTGAAGAGTACCCCGACAGGATCATGAACACCTTCTCTGTTGTGCCATCCCCCAAGGTATCAGACACTGTTGTTGAGCCCTACAATGCCACCCTATCTGTGCATCAGCTTGTTGAGAACACAGATGAATCCTACTGTATTGACAACGAGGCTCTTTACGACATCTGTTTCCGCACCCTGAAGCTCACCACCCCTACCTATGGTGACTTGAACCATCTTGTCTCTGCCACCATGTCTGGTGTCACCACTTGTCTCCGTTTCCCTGGTCAGTTGAATGCTGATCTGAGGAAGCTGGCTGTCAACATGGTGCCCTTCCCCCGTCTCCACTTCTTCATGCCAGGCTTTGCTCCCCTGACATCCCGTGGAAGCCAGCAGTATCGTGCCCTGACTGTGCCCGAGCTCACGCAGCAGATGTTTGATGCCAAGAACATGATGGCTGCCTGTGACCCCCGTCATGGCCGCTACCTCACCGTTGCTGCCATGTTCCGTGGCCGTATGTCTATGAAGGAGGTTGATGAGCAGATGCTCAATGTACAGAACAAGAACAGCAGCTACTTTGTTGAATGGATCCCTAACAATGTCAAGACCGCTGTCTGTGACATCCCACCCCGTGGACTCAAGATGTCTGGAACCTTCGTTGGAAACAGCACTGCCATCCAGGAGCTATTTAAGCGTATCTCAGAGCAGTTCACTGCTATGTTCCGCCGCAAGGCTTTCCTCCACTGGTACACTGGTGAGGGTATGGATGAGATGGAGTTCACTGAGGCTGAGAGCAACATGAATGACTTGGTCTCTGAGTACCAGCAGTACCAGGATGCCACAGCTGAGGAGGAGGGTGAGTTTGATGAGGAGGAGGGAGAGGAGGAGGCTTAAGTATCAGGCTATGCTCTAAACCGGGACTGATGTTCTAAACCTGAACTAAAGTGAACTTGTATGCCCAAGGACAAGTGACTCTGAAGATGCTACAAATGACAATTCTAGTATTATGGTGATTCTAGTTTTATTCTAAAGAAACCATTGTTTTGCCAACATGCAATGTTTGAGAAAACCAAAAAAGAAATTGATATTAAAGTTGATAAGAACATATCCTGTCTTTTTATCATGTCTAAATAACCTTGACTAAGTACCATGTACTTTTCATCATACCAGTGCTTTTTACTTGCTACATACCTTTACATTTCCAGTCCTTCTTTTGCTCACATAATGTGATTAACAGCAAGCCCCTGGAATCAAAAAGTGACAGCATAATACCCCACCAACCCTTTAAGTTTTAATGTGCTAGGGTAGATTTGTACGAAGTTGAAGATATACCTTGAGATTGACACTTGAAGTTTAGGTATTCATGCAAACTAAGATCTCTATTTGTCACTCAACAGTTGAATCACCATTAATCCCATCAAAGAACAGGTCTTGCTATGTATATATAAATATAACTTTGGGTGTCTGACACCGAGGGAAATCTGTCCTGTGCCCTTTATCATCCTGATGCATGAATGCAGCACTGATAGGTAACTCACCAGGGCTGCAGTATGCAGATATCAAGCCAACACTGCAAAGATGGTCTAGTGATATTGCTGCCAGATACAACAGCCCATTCAATAATATCAGTGATACAGCAGATTTATGTTGATACTGATACCCTTAGGGGGACATAAATAGTAGGTCTATTGATTGGAAAAGCCTGCTATTGTTAATGGAATGCAAAGGTGTCTGGATCGTTAGTGATGCATCAGGGGCAGAGGGGTAGGAAGCAAATCTTCATTGGGGGGGCCCAGCGGGTCCCAATTTGAACACCTTGAATTATCGGCTCGAGCGTGATGATGCCTATACATACCCATAATAGAATTTAATGGAAAAGTATTTTTGGTGAATTTTAGATCTGATTTGAGGTTCAGGGCTCCATTTTCCCTATCCCTTAAACAAATTAATCTAACTTGGGATGGAATGTTTTAGCTGCTTTTCCATTTCATTATGACTTCTTGGTAAATTTTTGGGGGGCCCAGACATAATCAGGCCCCCCTCCTGTATGATTGGGGGGCCCAGGCCCCCCTGGCCCCCCCCCCTTCTCCTACGCCCCTGAGGGGTCTGACCGGTGTTACATAATTAGGTAAGGGGTTTGTTCATTTTGTTACAATTGTTACAAGGGGGTTAAAAGGTGGTCAAATTTGTGTTACGCAATATTTAAACAGCACCTTATACAATGATAAGCATGGAGGACAAAAGACTTTGGCCCTCTTACATATTACTCCTATTATGATGATATAGGTGTAATGTATACCATAACACCCTGTGTATAAGCTGTGACTTATACATGAGGGTAATAGTTCTCACTAGATCCACAAGGAGTGCTTTTGACTCTTTAGTACATGAGATATGGCTAAATCAGGATTTGTGCTGGTTACTGTGGAGAAGAAGATACACAGCTACATGTATACATCCTCCTATAACAGTTTATTCGATTGAGCTAATATGTAGGTAATAAAATGGTGAATGCTGAGTTCTTCAACAACTAAACTAATTAGCAAGGCTGCATTACATTTACAAAAACAAATTACTAGTGTATACACTGAAAACCAAGTTGAGGAGGACCTATGGAACCCAAAAACTTGTCAATACTGACCATATGTGACCTAGTAGTCACGCGGTTGTGCATAAAACAGCCATCACACATGCACATCGGTGTGCCAATAACATATCCATAGGCACACTTCTCAGCAAATAGCATCAGCCAGAGAGGCCTAGTTGGGACCTCTTATGGCACACAGACAAACTAATAGTAATGTAGTATGATGACTTAGGGTAGTCATAAAGGCCTGATGATTGTAAACTTGTCATATCTGATGACTCTCTAATAGCAACAGGTTTTAGTGTACCATTTAGGGTGTACATCCCTACACAAGCATCCATTAGAGGTGTTCAATTAAGATTAATTTCTATATCAGTTGAAATTGGAATGTGGGTAACACAAAACAATATCTGCTTCCATAAACCTGCAAAGTCATTAACCGCTTAAAAGGGAACATTGAATGTGTTATGTCAACATCTTCATGACCACAGCCTTTACTTACATTGATAAACCAAAATTATTGAAGCATGCAAACTGGTTGATCAAGATGACAGAGAAATCAGTTCCATTAAGGGTCAATGGTGAATTACTGCTTAAAGGCAGCATGCCGATCCCATGGGAATCAACCCCCAGGGTTGAGAATGATGTATGAATACATCCCTGATGAGCACACTTGCCAATCCTCATCTCCTCATTAGACCAGTGCTATGATGTACAGTGAATGGTCTAGAATGTCTTGCCACAGCACAAGCAGCTTGAGCACCCTGTAGGTATTGAGCAGAGTATTGTACTGGATACCTGTGACATACCACAGGCAGCCCCCAGCAGGTTGGCAGTGGGAGGGCCCTGGAGTGGTCATTTTTAGAGTGATCTGGACTGTATTCTTTTCACAGTATTATTACTTTTGATTTTATCAATCACATTTTGTATGTCTTAGGCATGAAATAAACCAATATTTAACAATTGCAAGATGAATTGATACAGGTTAAATCATTCAAAAAAAGTAAAGCATCTTCTGAATAAGTCACATTTCAGACAATTGATCATTATGGAAAAGTGGCACTATAACCGATATATTTTCTTCTTTCATAATGCAAGGAATTGTGTAGGCTTCGTGTTGGTGAAATATAATCATGATCTGGATACAAGATCTTGATCTATTTCAGGCTCATATGACGAAAATGTATATATAGCAGGTGGTTTAGTAAATTCAAAGCATAATTAAACCTGTTATACTATCAACTAGTTCAAAGTTTATGCCTTCTTTCTAAGTGCACATATCCCAATTCATAATCAAACCAGTATGATAGAGAAAACAGCTTTTGAAATCATGTAGAAGGAGGTGTGTTTAAAATGGAGTGAATTTAATAAGTTGTTCCAAATGAAGCCATGATCGCAGTTCTGCTTTGAACAAAATAAACCATAAACATTGAAACTTATTTAACTTTTTAAATGCATATGTATAGACAATCTTATGTTCAAAAAATGATTTAACTCTGGATATGGGATCTAAAGATCATCGTGACCCTTTAAAAACCGTCTTACATATGTACATGTAATATAACAATGTGGTATGACATGCTAGAGTTGATAAATTATTTGAATGAAGGTCCATAGACGGGGCCCTAGTGGAAGGACTGCAATGCACAGATGCTAGGTATAATACCTATACTTTGTATAGCATTAAGTACCCAATAAATTACATTAAAAAATAAATATATTGCTAGGACTAATGTTTGAATACAAACACCCACTTTGCATAGAAATATACATCAACTAGTGGTTTATATGTTTTCTAAAATGAGAAGTCTGTATCCTGGCCTGTTCAATATATATTACGATTACAACCTGTCAGCTGAAAACCACAGCGAGAACATCTTCAATTACAGCCTTGGAAGTGAGAGCCTATCTTGTAAAAACTACCATCAGTTCAGGCTTTCCCAATAAGGTGCAAGGGGGTCGCTACAACGACTGCTTCAGGAGGGTTTCAACCCAGTAGCCTCACACACTCCCTTGGATCTGGAATGGGAACCCTCCTCATCTCCAAGATCCGTGAAGAGTACCCCAACAGGATCATGAACACCTTCTCTATCGTACCATCCCCCAAGATATCAGACACTGTTGTTGAGCCCTACAATGCCACCCTATCTGTGCATTAGCTTGTTGAGAACACAGATGAATCCTACTGCATTGACAACGAGGAAGCCATCAGTACCGTGCCCTGACTGTGCCTGAGCTCACCCAGCAGATGTTTGATGCCAAGAACATGATGGCTGCCTGTGACCCCTGTCATGGCCGCTACCTCACCGTTACTGCCATGTTCCGTGGCTGCATGTCCATGAAGGAGGTTGATGAGCAGATGCTCAATGTACAGAACAAGAACAGCAGCTACTTTGTTGAATGGATCCCCAACAATGTCAAGACTGCTGTCTGTGACATCCCACCCCATGGACTCAAGATGTCTGGAAACAGCACTGCTATCCAGGAACAGTTCAAGCATATCTCTGAGCAGTTCACTGCTATGTTCAGGCGTAAGGCTTTCCTCCATTGGTATACTGGTGAGGGTATGGATGAGATGGAGTTCACTGAAGCTGAGAGCAACATGAACGATTTCGTCTCTGAGTACCAGCAGTACCAGGATGCCACAGCTGAGGATGAGGGTGAGTTTGATGAGGAGGAGGGAGAGGAGGAGGCTTAAGTAGCAGGCTCTGCTCTACACCTGGACTGATGTTCTAAACCTGAACTAAAGTGGAATTATGACCAAGGACATTGAAGGGAATCTGAAGATGCCACAAATAACAATTCTAGTATTATGGTGATTCTAGTTTTGTTCTAAAGAAACCATTGTTTTGCCAACATGCAATGTTTGAGAAAACCAACAAAGAAATTGAAATTAAAGTTGATAAGAACAGATCCTGTCTTTATATCATGTCTAAATAACCTTGATTAAGTACCTTGTTCTTTTCATCATACCAGTGATTGCTACATACCTTTACATTTGCAGGACTTCTCTCTTTTGCTCACATAATATGATGAACAGCAAACCCTTGCAATCAAGCTATGATGATAACATATACAATGCATATTTCCCATCAAAGAACATCATCAAATGAGCTTAAATGACTATAACTTTGGGTTTACAACATGAGGTGTTTCAATCCTATGCCCGTTTCATCATGATGTCATGATAAGTAACATGCCAGGCTGCAGTATGCAGGTATCAAGGCTATGCTGCGATGGTGATCCTATGATATTACTGCCAAATACACAGCCTTTTTGATATCATGAGTGATACAGAAGACTTACTATGATACTTGTACCCTTTCCTTAAATCATATTATACATGTCTATTACACATATACATGCTTAGAACCTCATGACACGATTTCCGCCCAATAGATCATTCAGTGGTTATAAAACATCATCATAAATCAAAACAGAAATAACCGAATACCCTAGATTCACTTTTGAGTCTTTAGACTAGTACAAGGGATATAGATGAAGTCATACACGTCAGTGACTCTGGACAAAAAGATACACAGCTACATACCTCCCATTACAGTTTATTTAATTAAACAAATGTGTTTACAAGTAAGGGGGCGTTCAACAATTACGTCACTGCTTAGGGGGTGGGTTCCTTTATATGTTCCATACAAAAACAGTGACAAGGGGGGTTGTGTCCTGAAAAATGCCTAAATACCGGTGACATAATTGTTGAACGCTCCCTAAAAGAACATGGTGAATGCTGAGGGCTTCACCAATATAACTACTTATCAAGGCTGCATTACATTTACAAAAATAAATCACTAATACATAAAATGTAGGGTATACATCTCGACACCGTCCTCCATTAGCAGTGTTCAATTAGGATTTGTTTTCTTATCAGCTGGAGAAGGAATGTGGGTAACACAAACCAGCGTCATTACCCACAAAAAAGGAAACACAGTGTGTGTTAGGTTCTCATGGCCACAGGCTTCACTTAAACATTGATAAGCCAAGATTATTGAGAAGCCATAACAGAAGCCATTGAAGCATACAGGCTCATTGGTTCAGATGAACATTAACAGCCGATACTGAATTGTGTACAAATGCAGCGTACCAACGCTGTGGGAATAGTATTATACCTCCATATCAACCACAAAGTTCAGGACTGATGAATGAATGTAAGCATCCAATGGGCCCTCAGGGTTTATATATAACATTGACAACTGCTGTTGTTTCATGTTGATAAATCAACTGACCTAATAATGACATTGCATCGAAATGAGATAGTGTACATGGAAACTAGCGCTAGCTCAGAGGTCTAACAAAGTTCAATCACCATTGGCATTTGTTCAACTTTGATCAACGACACGCAAATATTGGTTTATCAATGTCCCTCCTTTTCTCTTAATAAACTGTGGTAAATCATAATCCCAGCGATGAGTTTCAAGAGTATTCAAGTTGCCAGTTTGTGGTCGGTCAAGCGCAATTTATTATCTTTATCATCTTTTGTCATTGCTTCTGTAATCTATATGTGACCTGGACAATTTCTATATTAATACTTATAATTGCCTGTTAAGAAAAGAAGAAAATTAACCTCCCAAATGTATGTACATATGTACCATATAAATATAACGTCGAGTTATGAGGTTATTAACTTTATCCTCAGACAACCATAGCCATAGATCCGGTTAGTAAACTATAAAAACTCTCTATCAGCTTTCAGCTTATTGGTTTTGCTTCCATGTGATGGACCATATACATCTATAGCATAGTTTTTTTCACAAAGCGACGGTCCCTGTAGCCAACTTATTTGAAATGATAGGGTATACATTCCAACAGCATAATATGCCTCGGTATAGAGTAGTTCAGATCATTGAGTTTCAGATTTCCACGAGCCGGCCACCGCATATGATTGTGATAGCCCTGTGTCCGGGCCCTGTGTCCACGGGTCCCTTACATCCAATTCATATCATTACACTGGCGAATTTAGATTTAGCTTGATGACCAATATCCAGTTCAAAAAGAGGATGTCTGCCAGAGTTAACAGCGTTTACCAACAAGGTTTGTTCCTGAGCTACATTCGTGATTTTTGTTTCCTGACACTAACATTTACTGTTTCCCTTCCACCGTCTTCTGTCATAGATCCAATATCACATTTGCATGTCTGCATGATGGATCTATGCAGAATTCCTCCTGGTGATGCAATCATCCATTTGTCCCCTACCCATCCCCCATTAGGGATTAACATAATCCCCACGCCAACTACAGACCTAGGATCGATTCCCAATGGCCGATAATAACCCTGCCTTGTCCTTGTAATTGGGGGTAATGATACATAATGCATCGAGCATTTATCTTTAGTTTCAATATGTGTATAGTTTTCAACGTGACCGTGTTCCCAGATACCCTGACCTTGTTTATTCTACAATAGGCACTAACATTCTGCATGTGGTTACCATTAAAACATGGGGTATCAATAATGTTGATACCTATACAATCAACGAGTTCATTCCAGGTTCTAGGTCCCATTCCATTCCATGTGTACTATTAGATTTGCTTCCTGTGCACATTACTGTCATTCGTGGAGCACATTGGTTTTATGTATAGACTGGAACAGACGGTCCTTTGACCCCTCACTCACATCTCCTTCATTCTGTCCCCTTTCCTCCTATCCATCCTTTCTAGTCTACAATTCCTCTTTACTCATCTTCTTGTGCATTCATTCTAAGGCCATGCACTGAACATTAATCAGAGTCTACTAGAAAATTATCATACCACAACACAAATGATTTAATCTCTCTTTAATTGTGTAATGGGAGTAATTGGACCCTCCCTTTATAGCCTTGTAATCACTCACACCCCAAGATCAATGTGCACTAGGCGCTGTTTGTGGGTCTGGTCGATGAGCCTAAGGGGTGATTCTACACTCTTTGAAGAGCCCCGCCTGACAATGAACATGCCTGAGTAGATCCCAATTTAAATGGCTGCTCCCTTAGGCCTCTTCATGTACCTGTTCACAAACTGTTCACAGACCTTCTCATAGATCTACTAACAGACGTACTTACAAACTTATTCAGAGACCTGCTCACAGACCGGCTGACAGACTTGTATATAGAACCGCTCAATAACTTATCACAGACCTTCTCATAGCTCTACTAACAGATGTCTTATTCACAGACCGGCTCACAGACTTGTACATAGAACCCCTTACAGACATCTTCATAGAACCCCTTACAGACATCTTCATAGAACCCCTTACAGACATCTTCATAGAACCCCTCAAAGACTTGTTCATAGAACCCATACGTTTTGATTAATAACGCAAGACATATTTGCAGATCTACATCTCACAGATCTGCATACAGATATACTCTTGGAATTGGGTAAACCCACTCTTATAATCAAACCTACTAGTACATGTACTTAGACACAGTCTCAAGCCTGCTGCCAGACATATTCATATTAATTGATTCTCATAGAACTTAGACAAGCTTACAGACCCGCTTACATACACACTCACAGAAAACCTACTTAAGACCTGCTCACGGACTTACCTACTTATTTTCCCAAAATTATACACTACAGGCCACCACTCTCCCACACCAACAACAGACATGCTCAGACTCTGTCAGAGAAAGTGTCATGCTCACAGGTCCCCGCCCCTCCCATTCCTGTCCATACAACAATCAGTATTTCCTCCCTTTGTGAGGGGGGCATCGACTCGGTGTTTTAGCTGAGGAACAATCTGCCGCCTGCCTGCCTGCCTGTCGCGCTCTTCCTCTTGTTGTTGTTCTTTGTGAGATTTATTTTCTTCAATCTAAAGGCAAATTGTGCTAAAAATAGATGTTGAGGAGTTGCTCATAGCTCTGTGCATGTTGAGAGCCTAGTTAGTGGGATCGATGTGGCGGTGGTCGGCCTGCCTGCATCTATAGGCCGCCTTAGCAAGCCTCTACTGATCTACTGGTCTGTGGGGCAGAGTTTGGACACTCTACAAACAGCTATTTCTCTTGTTATCCCATATATAGGCCACTTATACCTAGTCTCTACTGTTCCCCTGATCTAGGAGCAAAGCATTTTCCTTATGTGTACAAACATGGCTTGTGGGGCCTTTATCCTACAAATTGCCTTTATCCCTCAAAATATTATCATTTTGCAGGATAAAGGCCAATTCAGTCCTTTGTCCTACAAAATTGGTGTTAAAGTGCAAAAGCCTCTATCCCTAAAAATCCTTTATTCTACAAATTCATTCACTCCTCAGGTTCTTTATACAGGATGCATGTCAAATACCCTGACTATGATACATCCTAGGGTTCATAGATATTCCATGATCACCATATTTGGTGTGTGACCCTCCACCTAAACTGTTAGACAAGGGAAAAATAGGGTATAACTGAAAATGGATTATTTAGCCTCATATTTATTGACCTGACTAACATCTGAATTGGAAAATAAAATTCAACTCAATATAAAATGCCCCTCTACATATCAGATCTGGGGTCTTGCTGTTAGTCTATCAGGGGTCTTGAACTTAGCCTGTCAGGAAATCTATCATGAGTGAAAGTATTGTATGAAGTAGTTTACCAAATACCAGTTAAGGACACTCCTATTCTGTGAAGAATCATTAAGATGCTTAGAGGATATTCTTCATACGTGTAGAGATTGATGTTTCACTCACTGTCACAATCAGCGAACACAATGAGCGTTCTTTAATGCCAATTTGTGGGATAAAGGCCTGTGTTTAGCCTTTATCCTACAAAATTATACTATTTAGAAGGATAAAGGCAATTTGTAGCATGAAGGCCCCACATGGCTCTTTTTTCATCGTTTTTAGAAATTGCGCAATTATCTAGCCAGGAAAATGCGAAATCCTGTTGTGGAGGAGAATTGGACTAGGGGTCTGTAAAAGGGTACCTATACAAGTGTAAAACATGATTGAGGTACACTAATGACACAAGAGTTTTAGAAATGGACAGACGAACATAGTTTACCAGTACATTTGTATAAAAGGTGGCATAATGACACTCCATCCATCCTGAAAAGAGACAGAGTGACAGCCTGAGGATCCTGAGCACCAATGTATTGCCACAAAAGTGGTCCATCCTTAAATTCCCTAATCTTATGCTATCCCAACCACTATCCAAAAGGATGCCATGGGTTATTGGTTTACCTGTCCCAGAGAATTGATACTGAACACCAGTGATGATTCGCCAGGTAGAAGTCAGAATGACCTGACCAGTGAGCTCTCAGATAAGATGTCAGCTTGGGCCAGAGATGTACCAAACAGTACAAAGTGACAAGGCGCTGTGTGCAGAGTGAGAGTGAGAGCGGAAGCAGTGGAGGAGCAGAAGGAGGCTCCTTAATGATTAATTAGAACTGATTCGGCACCGAGCTGCTCCAAGCTGCCCCCGCCGGGCCTCCTTGTCTCCAATGGAGCAGACATTGGCGGCTGACAGTAGCAGAGGGAGTACAGGAGGAAAGGGCAACAGGCCCATACAATAACCTATAGTTAGTGGTAGAGTGGGGCAGTTGCTGCCTCCATGCCATTACTGACTGCATGAACTGCTGAGACTGGAGTGTTAATGTATACGTACAGGAGGGAGCTTCGGAGGTAAGGCAGCCCAGGAGTAAACCAGACAGTCTGGTTAACTGCTTCAGTCTCCAACTCAGAACCACCCACCCACTCACACCAGCCCATTTGTATACAAGGGTACGCTGGATCCCTGAGCCTCCAGACTTTACAAGGTGTTCCTCGCTGAGCTGTGTACACCACATACTCACAGACCGCCAACACAACCACACGTGTACTCCAGTAGGATTGGGTGGAGGCAGCAGTGTAGGAGCAGGCCAATGCTGATCTATACCTCCAGTACTGACAGTCCTCACTAGGATACCACAACAACACAAGCAACCCTCACTAACAGCTCCTACACACCTTAAGTACAGCTAGGGTACCATCATCCAATATCAGCACCACCCCCTCTAAGTAGGATATAGAGAGTGGCCTTGGTACCCAACCCTCCCTCCTCAAGAGTTAAGTCCTTGTACAGCAGGAGGTGCCTGGAGGTAGCTACATGTGCAGGCAGGTATCTACCATGGTGTCCTGAGGACTGGAGCAGGACTGGAGGAATAACACAGGCTGTGGTGAGTCTAATTAGTATAGTTTGGTATAGTCAGGTACCAGGAGTCGGCCCTGGAGTCAAGAGTTAAGGACAGGGGGGAAGGGTGTAGTCAGGTACCAGGAGTCGGCCCTGGAGTCTAGATTTAAGGACATGGGGGAAGGGTCCAGTAAAGGACAAGGCACAGAAATATGCTATATCACACGGCCCGGTGGATTGAAATACCGACATAAATATTTGATTTTCTTTCATAAACGATCATGGGCGGGTGTAGGAGGGAGTGATCATAATACCATGTTATGATCACCATGATGATGCACAGAGCGAGCTTTTAGATTCTCCTGACTGCGTTCCTCTTTAATGGCTCACTTTTAATGACTATCTTTGTGATAAAATTATACTTAGAATGGGAGAGTCCGTCCATAAAGTGGCCTGTTCATGCACACCACAAGCTACACCAGAGCTACTGTTATGATGTAAACATTACCATTATGATGTAATAGGTTTTATTCGGTTTCTGTTCGTGCTATTGTGGTAACTTTATTCATTAAATAATGCGATGAAATCAGTAACAGTATTGACTAAGCCTCTGTGTGGACTAATATGGTAACGTAAATTCTATAACGATGCGATGTAATTACTAATCGGATGGACATTGTTAATTACTCTATTTGAGCAACTTTAATCCCACATGTAAGGCATTGCATCTAGTAATCAGGGATAATGGTTTACACTTGTTTAGACACATAATAAGAAGTGTAGAAGACAGCTCTGTTATGGGCCTGAAGTTGAAATGACCAGCAGGGCATTTCAAAATAACATCTATAGCTATGGTTTTGAAATTCCCTCCTGATTGTTGTGGTGACATTATGGCAAACACATAGCCGTGCTGGCAGGGCTGTTTATTACTATATACGCTTTGGCACGATTGCCAATCCCTGTATAGATGTGGAAGTAAGCCAGCCTGGAGGCTGTAGTTCAATGGAGGTTCGATCCTTAAGCCCATATAATCTAAATCTGTAAACAATAAGGGAGGAGGTGGTAATGTATGGCATGAGTGGACTGCCCTGGGACGCCAACTGTGGTGCACCGAGTGTAGCCACACAAACAGTAGCCACATAAATGATACCGAGATAACCAGTGGTCACTAAGAAGAACACACTGAGTTAGGGGGGTTTCGAGAAAATAGATATAAAGGGAGACAGAAAGATATGAAATGTAAGGCGAGTCAATAGTAAAGGTGTTTTTATTCAAGAAAGTAAGCCGTGTTAGAATTATGAAAATAACGTTGACATAGTGGAATAAACATGGGAGAACAGTATTTGTATGTAAGGATCCGGTTCTAACCAGAATCAGTAGAAGGGACCAAAAAGTAACCAAAAACAAATAAGAAATAACATTTAGGAGCTAGGGGATCAGAGTCCATGGGTGACTCATAAAGATCCAATGTCCCTAAATAAGACTATGTTCCAGGGTGGAGTCCAAAGTTCAGCAGGGTGTTTACCCTTATGGGGTCATCAGTTATGTACAGCAGAACACACTCCTATAAGGTATCCAATATCATCGGGGGAGCAGAGTCTAGGAGGTGTTGGGTGAAAGTAGCCGGTGTCAGACGAGTATATAAGGCAGGTGCAGGGCCGAGAAGGGCGTGAATTGTCGGGGAGTAGCTGGAAGCACAGTTCATTCTGGAATCAAAGGGGAATATTGTATAGTCATCAGCTCACAGGGAGAAATTATATTTTCTAGAGGAAGCCTATTAGAATGGGTGCTTCTAGTTTGGAGTGTTCTCTGGGGACTTAAGGATTCAATGGGAATCAAATAGATCTACTTAAGGATTCAATGGAAATCAAATAGGTCTATACCTCCTCTACCTAACCAATACCATCATGAATTAACTACAGATACATATGCCGCATTGGGCATTGAAGTTGCTCTTCCTTACTCTACTATGAATATTTTAAAGGACTAATGTTTGGATTATTCAATAAAGTTATAAGAATTTATGAAGGACTTGTCAACAACTTGGGATCAAATATGACATTCCATTTTGTGAAGATTATGGATTAATGAGGAATTATCAAGAAGCCACTAGAGTTTTGTGAGCTGTTTCAATCTGGTGTTCGAATGGAGTTTAAGAACTGTGGATGAAATGTATTAACATAATTTGTAATGGAATGATGATGAGCCAGTATATTTAGGATTGAAATGAAATGACTGGAATCACTTTTTGATATACATATGCAGGTGTGAATAAAACTTCAGAGCTGACTTTACCCATTGTGTCTTCTTTTCGTATGGGCTTTGAGATTTAGACACAAGTCTTTACCACTTGACGCTAGTAAATTCCCCATATATCAACTAAAATTAGCTGCTTCGCGGTTGATAACTCTGACGTTAGCACATATCTCTATAATTACGGTGGAACACTTTATATAATAGGCCGATCAATACCACACAACCCATCAAAATCCTCCACCCTCCTATAGCCCAACACATAAAGCTAATCTCTACAAGCCATATACCCAGTATAGTGGCAAAAGGCAAGGCTAACTAAAGTCAACATTCAGCGATGAAAAAGCTATTTCTTGTATAAAACGATGTTTGTTTATACTTACCCATTTGGCATAAAAACGTTTTTAACGTTAAAATAACGTTTTTATTTGGTTTCAAAGTTTGCCAAACTTTTTTGTCAATGTTAAGATAATGTCAAAAGATGTACTCAAAACACGTTCTTATAAAAACGTTTTTATTTTAGGTAAAAAAAAAACGTTTTTGACATAAAAGAAACGTATTAAAATAAAACGCTTTTATTTGGTAAAAGCAAACGTTTTCATTTGGTTAAAAATTGGTCGAAAAAAAGGTTTAAATTTTTTTCAACATGAAAATAACGTTTTTAAAACGTTTTTTATCCAAACCATATAACACGTTTTGCAAACGTTGAAAAAAAAACGTTTTTTGCCAAGTGGGTATATTACTTAAATACAATATCATTATAAAGCCAGCATGACAACATTCCCGTGCCTTTTATAGCCACATTCCAGTGAGCATATAACATTAACTCTACACTAACAATTGTTTGAGAGTCTACTGTTGAGCAATGTTGATCAACCAATTTCCAACGTTGATTGAAAGTTATATCGGATGCCTCCATGCCACAGCTGTACAAATTGGGGCCAGGATGTCAAGTCTATCCTTAACAGTACAGTTACCTGATAGAATATAATGATTATGATAAGATAAAGCATGACTTACACTTTCCTGACTGCTTTATCAAGGTTTGGTGGTCTGTGATCAAACAGCAGTGAACAGGACACAGCAATTACCAGTGGCGGATCCAGGATTTGGAAAAGGAGGGGGCGCGGCCCCAAAGGAGGGGGTGCAACCCCTATTTTTGCGCATTTTTTTGGGTCCAAAAATAGGTAGTGAACTTAAACTCTTTAAGTACTGGGAAAAAAAGGGGGGGTGCGTGCCCCCGCGCCCCCCTCTAAATCTGCCACTGAATTACTGTTGTCTGAAATAAGACCCCGATCTAGGCAGTGATTAGGCCTACGATGAAAACATGTAGAGTTGCTCCCAAAGATTGCTAACATGACCCTAAGTACAGACACCAGGTCTTGGGAGAAAGCCCACAGGAACCACCCTTGGTAATCCACCCACTGGGAATTAATCATGCATGACTGAACGAGTGCAGTGGATCCTGCCTACTGCAGCTCCTAAATCCACCCCTCTACCCCCGAATCGATACCACTGTCAGATTTAGGAGCCCTCCAGCAGGGACTTTAGGCCTTTGTGTGGTTATACATATTGCATAAAGCATGCTGAGAACTGAGCAATGGCCACACCGAGTCAATATCATAAAGTCTGGGCTGGGACATGCCTGTGCAATTAGAGCTGGGTTTACTGGGCAGCAAGGACGTGCCTGGTGGGATGGGTCCACTAGTAGGCTTATAAATGAAGAATACCCGGTATTCACACTATGTAATCAGGCCTGCTCTTAGGCAGCACCAAGCAATACTTGGACGAGATCCTGCTCCAAAAAAAAAGATTCCTTATTGAAGTTATTCTGAAGAATGTCACCCGAACATCGTCCAGCATATAATAATGATCATTTTTTTAAACAACTGGGGGTGGTTGGAAGATTTGCATGCTGACGGGTGAAAAAAATCCTCTTCTCAAAGGTCAAATCTTTTTTGCCCTCCCCCGGAGGACCCGGAAATTCCGTGCGAATGGGCCCTTTTAAGCCATGTTAATGCGCAGGATGTTTCGCTGAAAATAGGTAAAATTATTTTGCCCATTATGTGCCACTTATAATATAACCTACATTACTGTCTTCAGTGCTACAACTGCTCTACAAATTCCTATATATATATATGATGATGAGATGGGAACCTCTGTCGACAGCATGCCTCTCAGTTATCATAGCCAAACCATCAGTGAATGTTGAGATTGTCAGTTAGGTAGGGGAAGGTTGCCCAATTTGGACCAGCTCCTAAATTGGACCACCCTTGTTTTCCCTAGTGGCAGTAATAGGAACTAGGTTCCAATGCTGCAAACCTTTAGTCAATATCACTAAAGTTCCTAATAACTTCCAAAAATGTAATTTTTCTATAATTTTATGCACTTTTTTCGTTTTTTTTGTTTTTGGACCTCTTGATCTTAGTTGCGTCACTACTTCCTTAAGCCCTCCTGGTTGCTAGGCAATATTTTTTTGTTCAAAATCATTTCAAATTTTTAGATGTCATATTATACTTTTAAACTATCAGTGAGAAAGATGAAAAGTTGCCTAAATTGGACCAGCATGAGTTGCCTAAATTGGGCCATAGTTCTAATATTGGGTCCAATTTAGTTGCCACCCGGTGGGGCCTAGGCCTAGTTTTCTAAATTGGCTCCATGTGTTACATTTTTCTTACTCCAGTACGGAGCAAATTCACATGATATTGATGGAAATACTAAGTTATATCATATATTAAAAGTTCCCTGGTTTTATATATTTTTCAATATAATGAAAGCATAAGGAAATTGAGAACAATAATACATATTGGTCCAAATTAGGATACCAACTGGTTGCCTCAATTGGACCATTAGGCTTTGATTTTTAATTGCACACCCTGACTAGAGAAATTCAAATTCCTAGATTTTTATCCCATCACCATAAAGCTATAAGGTACCATCACAAAGTGTATAAATTTTACATTCAAATGCATAGACATGATCACTGGACAGGAAAAAGTTCTTAGGGGGTCCAAATTAGGCAACTTTCCCCTATATTGAATTAAGCCCCAGAGCATTATTACACGATTAGAAACCAGTAATTTAGGCAGCGAGTTAGTCATCCCAGCAATTTTCCCCCGTATCCATAGCACCCACTGCGATTTCAGTTAGTGCAATCATGGGGAGTTTTGAAATCAACTCCAGGCAGGGAGGAAGACTGCATGTTGTATATGCGACCGAGATAGCAGGCACAGGCTAGTTTTGACATCCACAGCGATAGTCTAATAGGCAATAAACATTCAATCAACATTGACAAACGGTTGATCAATCACCTTTCAATATTGATTCAACATTCAACAGATTTTCACCTGCTCCTAGCTGCTAGTAATACTATAGGCCTACATGGCATTCAATTATACGCTAGTGCATTTTTGTAAAATCTATCTTAAGCGCAGCAATTAGCCACATATTATAGGATTAGTTACAAGTCTGAGAAGAAGGAATTGCTCTAGCCGACATATTTGATTATCTAACATTACTAGGAAAACTGATTGTCTATAAAAAGTTCAGGTATTGGGCCAGGTTAATTATACCTAGTACACTCTGCTGGTCTTGAAAGGGACTTAAGTGTCCAATCAAACTCTAAAATGGCTGCCTACTTATAACAATATAAACGAAAAATAATAACGTCCAGTGCAGGAAAATGTATTTTTCCTGCTCCATGGCCATTTGTGGGTTATGGACAGTGAACCCGAGGTCAGTTCAAAACATCGTGCATGCGCAAAGTGGATACAAACCTTCTTGGATGCTGCAAAGGATATAGATACCTAGCAGTCTACATTAGTGGTTACTAATTCTGCACTGCTACAACAGCTCCATTATATTACAGCTTTGATTTCACACGGTCTAGACGTAATGTATGACTGGTTTGCCACCTAAGGGTTAACCATAGAGCATATCAAGAAAATTATGGTATACATTTGTATCATGAAAAAAAAGACAGAGGAACTGAGGGACTAAATAAAGAATTCATCTCTTTCGAGGAGACAACCATTCAGCTCTGGTATCTTGAGAACACCACCAAAATAGCCCTATGGGATGAGGCAGTATGTCTATTTTCACCCTAAAGATTTATATAAAGTCTATGATACCAAAGTCATCCCATTCAATACCACCACTGTCAACAGTAAAAATTGCTATAAACTTTTCCATAGCTTTACATTGATTTCCCAAAATAGCCATGGGCTGATCAGGTGAGGTCTATAAACAGACAGCCAACAGGAAGCTGAGTATTTGACTTTTCATGCTTTAACTTGGTGTCAGGCAGAACACAGGTGTGAAGAAAAATAGGCCAAGATGTGAACAAAATAGCTCGTGCGTGGGCACGTGGCGGAACACTCCTTCTCTGACCTTTGAAGGTTATGCAGCATGGTCAGACTCCATTTTGTGATAATCAGGGCATCTAGATCATCAAATTTTATCATGTGGTATGGATTAACAGAATGATTTGTGCTGGTCATCATTTCTATTTGGCTGACCACCTTTATGATGAATCATTTTATCGCAGAACAATTTTACTTGAAAAAAAAAGAACAAAAAAAAACAACAGATTTTGCAGTAATAAAGTGATAAAGGAGTCGTCACACAGAAACGATGATACCCACCCACACCTTCACATCGGACATCCATTCTACATTTCTTCTCCAGTACAAACTAGTACAATCTCTAACATGGAAGCAATCATTGATCGCCCCTAATTTATTCATAACCTAGATATAGAACCTGGCAGAGAATTGTTTAGTTGGTATTGTCAATGATGCCCTCCTCTGAGTTTTTTAAAAGGGAACTGTAGTGTAGCATGAGAGATGCAGTGTGAGTCATTTGACAGGCCAGGATGGTACTGCACAAGACTGCCTATCTCGGCACTGTATACATAAATATGGTCTGATACACCTGTCATAGCATCAATATTGCAGGCACTAATGTAGTGCACTATGAGCAGCATCATAGTGGCTACCACAACGACTTATGGCTGTCAAGTCATAGAATGTTGTGAACTGTTCTCCAGATTTTGATCACTTATACAAGAAATGCGTTCATTTTCAAGGCAGTCTAAATGTAGAAATATAAAGACATGATACAACCATTGGCATTAGAGGTATTGTAGCAAAACACATGATTCGCCACTATAGGGCACACCTAGTCTCTCTAGAATGGCTAATCTAGTCTGGGTCACATTTAATCAGATATCACCATTAGGTCGCTAATACTGATAGACTATCTAGGAAGGTACACAAAAAGTGTTAATCCACCTACCCTCAGGGCATGAGATCATCTCCCCCAACAAAGACTATGATCTACCTGTATACCCTCCATCATCACCACCCACCCACCTATACCTGCGATCCTAGACCCCTGTGATTTCTGACAGAAAATATGCATAGCGATGAGTCCGACCCACTGCCATATAAAATAACTTATCCATGTACATGTATAGGCGAGAGTCCTAATGATTCCTCAGTCACTGTACGGTAACATTTTCAATAACGGATAATGCTTCTATAGCTAATGTAATTTTGTTGCTCTGAATCGATGCAGATATATGGGCTCACTAATTCTACCCATAAGGAAAAGTGTCTGTCTACCACCCAGTGGCTAATCTCTGATTTATCAAAAAGGGTGTTTATTTAAGGGTATTTTGTGTCAAAAAGACATGACCTCTGTAAGCTAAGGCTTCAACTGAAAAGAGGCATATACCATGAAACTCCATGTCTGCAAAGGTTTTCATTCCTTAAGCAGGTGTTCCACTGAAACTGATTTATTCCCGATTTTGAATCGGGAATAAATCGGTCATCTTCCCGATGCATTTCCGCCCACTTCCGGTCAAATTAAGAATTTTAATCTTGCCGGAATTGTTGGGAAATACATCGAAAATTTACCATAGAAAAATCGTGAATATTGATCCATTATTTCTCTCAAATCCGATTTTGGCCGCTTTTTCTCAATCGGCTTCGGTGGAATTAGTGGTTTACTATAGCCTATAGCGATATTTCAAAACCCTCATATAAGCCGAGTGTTGAGTTTAGGGTGATTCTATAAACCGCACCAAGGGTGTATAACTTAGCCGCGGCTTAAACACAGGGTTTTACGGTACATAGATGCATGTGACAGGGTGCTTCAGGTGTTCAGCCATTGATATTGGATGTGGATAATACTTTTTATCTAAGCCACTTTGATTTCATAACTATATAAATTGACCTAGGCAGTGCCGGCTAGATCAACTAGATCCGTCTTGTTGTTCTGGCTAAGCAGACCCAACCTCGTTAGGACTCGTCTCATATCTAAAGCCTTGTGTCCACAGAGCGCTAGAATTGCTGGCGACAAAATTTCCTACAATAAAAATATGTCCAGCGTTGATTCCCGACAATAAAATCACTTTTGTCGCCCATTTCCGATGATGAATTCAACTCCAGCCACCACTTCCGATGATGAAAATTAAACATGTTGGATATTATCGTCAGAAATGGACGACAAAAGGGGTTCGATCATCGGAAAAGAACGATGAATTCTGTCCTGTGGACACACAGCTTTATGGACCATTTATGAAGGACGAATCAGGCCAATGCCTATTAGATCTTTGAATCTATTGTGTTGTTCATCGGTACAATATTTAGACTTCATAAAATATTCACTTTTAAATTGTGTCATTGAGGTTTACTATGGAACTACTCACTGATAATTTGTAGTTTTTGCAAAGCACTGGCAGAATCAATATTGTGATTGCTCTTGTAAAGATGATAACTACAGTTTTCAATTTATAAATCTCCTGGGGCAGTTGATTTGAAAGTCCTAGGACCCTTAAAATTTGACATATATTAGGATTAATCAGTGATAGTTGGCATGCTAATTGTCCATAGCAGGTTATGACAAATATAGTCATGACCACTCTTGCAATGTTATTAAAATGAACTTCAAGTTGTTGATGATATCTTATTTCCTTTTTTCCAGAGTTCCATTTGCCATCATGTCAAGAGCAAGTACACCGGACCCAAAGGGTACACCCAGGGGGAGCCCTTTTGTTACCCCTTCCAGCACCCCCAGGGGCACCCCACTCAACACCCCATCAGGAACACCCTTTGGTACCCCACAGGGAACTCCAAAAACCAGCCAAAGATCTAAAAAGCTGCTCAGCACACCCCAGAGAAAGCTTGAAGAAAAGTACAGGACTTTACCACAGCCAAACGAGCAGCTCGTTCCTACCGAGCTCAGCTCACCAGAGGATGAGCCACCTGCGCTGCACGGTGAGCTTGAACTCTTCTACACCAATCCAGCTCTGGAAGCCAATAAAGCAAATGATATTGGTAAAGGTGCCTTCCTCAATCTAGCCTTTAATGACCTTGATGATGATAAGAACATCACATTCGAAAAGCTCAAATTGATAACCGCCGACACAGAGCAATTACTCCATGAGGCCTATTTCAATTGGTCCAAGTATAGTAATACGCTGGAGAGAAACCGGCAGCTCATACATGCTAGGATAGAACAGCGCAAGCAGGAGATATTGAACCTAATAAATGAACATGTACAATCATTGCATGATAAGCTTGAAACCTCCATGGAAAGCCAGATTGAGTTAGGTAATAACATGACCCAGTTTCTGAGCAGTGCTCTGCAGAGGACACAAACCATGTCTGATGGCATCAACAGTGAGAACAATGCTGATGTAGACAAGCAGGACATCTTCAAGGACATGCAGGACATCAGGGAGGGCATCAACAATAATGTGCCAATATGGCTGCCGCTTGACTTGAAGCACGGTGGCCCGGAGGAGTACCTGGCCCAGCATCTGTTTGGTACCATCCAGGTGGTGGACAAACAACACTACCCAGTTAAGTTAGCAGAGAGGGTGGACCTGGTCAGATCTTTCAGTATCAAGACCAAATGGGATGAGATGCCATGTGCAATTGTAGACATGGCTGTCACAGAGGGTGACCAGGACATTCTGGTCTGTGACAAGAACAACAAGTTGCTCAAGGTGTTCGACAGGAACGGTCAGTTCAAGATGCTCATGGGGCACGGTCAGATCAAAGACCCGACCCGCGTCATCGCTTTACGTCACACCAATAGTATCCTGGTAACCGACAATGTCATGCGCCGTGTCAAGATGTACCACAAGAATGGCACCTTTGTGTGTGACTTCATCTGTGATATCAAGTACCCGACCAGTCTCTGTGAGAACTACAAGGGGGATATTGTGGTGGTGGAGTTTGACTCCAGGACCATCTTCATGTACAGCCCTGAGGGCCAGGTCATCACTAGCTTCAAAAGCACCCTACCCAACCCAACCCACCTCACCTGCACTCTGGAAGGAGACATCATTGTCACCGACTGGAGGAACCATGCAGTGCGATGCTTCCATCTGGATGGTGAGATGGCCTGGAGGTATCGCGAGCGGGGTAGCGGGGACTCTCAGATGGAGCAACCCCAGGGAATAACTGTGGACCCATTTGGACATGTCATCATTGCTGACACTAGCAACCACCGTCTACAGGTCTTCAATACAGATGGGGTCCACCAGAGGGTCCTCATCCCCAAGAGTGGGCATGGCCTTAAGTTACCAATGATGGTTGAGACTAGTTGCAGTGGGGACCTCTATGTTGGGGAGTACCAGGGAGGGGTAAAAATCTTTAAGTACCTGGACAGGGTGGATGTACCACTGCCAAGTAGTAAGGTGCTACAGATGGGCACAAGTTGTGATACAGAGGAGGATGGGGAGGGCTCAGATGGGGGACTGCAGGAGGGTTATGTCAAATTGGAGGAGGTGGATCTAGCAGGAGATGAGGTTGAGACATCTATGTAATTGCTATTATATCGTGTCAGTTGCCCTTGAAGGATTCCCTAAGCTACACATTAGGATACGCAGAGTATCCTTTTCCATTGGCTGGTTTAAGTGTCCAGGGTAAACAGGCAAGCAGAGAGGATGATCCAAACAATCCTTACAGAGCACTTTTTCTGCATATCATTTACTTCAATGATGACATTGGTTACTGTTCCTTCCTGCCAACCCCGTCCTGAAAGTCTAAGGCACTAGAGTCTAAAACCTGACAAGCACAGACTTACTCTAGTTAATTTATGCTGTTAATGAAGGTTTGTTAATGATGTTATTATGTTGAACATGATGAGTCAATACAAAGTCCTCCTATGCAGTATAAGATATGTATCACAATCCTTATTATCAATATAGCAGTTTCTATAGAACTGTGAAAATAAAATATGATAACCTGTATCCCAGTGGTTACAAACATATCACAATGGACAGTAAAGCCAATCAATGTTGGTGCACTATTATAAGTCTCTGGGTCAGTGTACTCATGGGGTAGTACTCAGCCTATATGTTGTACAAAAACATGAGTGACTTCTGGAACATTTAGCATTCAGTCTATAAAGATACCACTGTGAATGATAAAATAAAGAATTACAAAAACAATGGTATTGACTTGTTGATTGAAAAAAGCCAGAACAAACAAAAACAATATACAAATGAATATCCCTGCACTTACCATGTTTCATTCTCTGAATAAATACATCGGCTTCAGACATTATTATTAGATAAATACAATTTACGTTTCCATCACATTCGTCAGAACAAACAACTAGGATCCATAAGAATGGAGCTGAAAGGTTTTATTGCTTTTCTCATAAGCTTAATATGTATAGCAACACAATATAATCAGTCTAACAGTGGCATAGCTTCATACAAAATGCAAATCATCAATATCATTTCGTTGCCTGAAACAGCAATCATAGTACAGTTGTGATGTGGCCGTGTAGGCCTCATCAGTTCCAATACAAACATCATGCCGAAAATTAATGAGTATGAATTCAAGGATTTCCTTTGCGTTTTCCATACTGATTATGTATAGCAATAAGCATGGATTCCACTGAAGCCGATAGTTGTCCGATTTTGTCATCGGGTTGCATCGGGGATGCATCGGGCAGCATCCGGAACTATCGGCCAGCTATCGGGCACTATCGGCCAACTGTCGGGCAACAATCGGGCTCAAATCGGGTTCTGTGGAAGAGCTCTATTTTAAGCATCGGAAACCATCGGGAACCATCGGAAAGACGTCAGGGATGGTCCCGACAGGTACCCGATTTTTTCTAACTGATTAGAAAAAATCGGGTACCCATCGGCCTCTATGCAAAATCGGCCCGATAATCGTGAACGATTTCATTTTTTCCTTGGTGGAAGAGGTCAAAAGAGTGAGATTTGAGGCTGAAAATTCTCCTATCGGGCTGCCATCGGCCTGACAAAAAATCGGGCCGATAGGGAGCCGATACCCTAAAACGATGCTATCTGCCCACTATCGGCCCGACAAAATTTAGGGTTTTGGTGGAATCAACGCTATTCTGTATAATCAGCCATATACAAATATACATCGAGACAAAATGTGAATGATAAATACTGTAGATATTTTTGTCACCATGGTAACCGATAAGCATGGTCATGACATGCCCGCGTCTTCAGTTACAATATCTAAAGGTTGCCTGAAGCATTAAATCTGCTACCATCAGCATTTCCCTTAGTCACCATTCCATTCTCATTCCATTATTATATATTTAAATAACTTTTATGGAAGGAATTATCGCAGAGGCATCGGAAGCAATCTTCATTGGGGGGGCGGGCAACTGGGGGCCCACCGCGACCACCTTAAATTGTTGGCTTGAGTGTGTTCATGCCTACATACCTGCGGAGAACTTGTATAGAAAGATAATTTTTGGTAAATATTATACATGATTTGAGGGACGAGTACCAAGCCGATAGTCGCAAGTCAATTTAAACAATCAATGTCATTGATATTCGAACAACCTATATGATGTAACATAAGATATTAGGTATGTAGAATGAAATTAAGAAAGGATGATATAAAATGTTTTGGTATAGGATCCCTTATATCACATGTGCACGAAACACAACAGAAAACTGGGGAATACAAAAAAAATGCACTGTTCAGTACATACATTTTGATTTTAGTGTGCTCTACAGTTTAAGGAAGCGAACCCTATGATATCTCAGTTCATTGTTCCATAATCAATAACGCAATACATCGAATGTAGAAGGTTTGAATTCACATATATACACATAAAAGATGGGATGTCCGAGGTGAGCCGCATTAAATTAACAAGACGAAACCTGTCAAACTTGTCAGACCTGGCACAGACTCTTCATGTTGACAACTTCGGGGCTTATCATGCAAGGGATTATCCCGGGGCTTATCAGGTAGAAGAATAAGATCTGTCATCTAAAGTTGCTACTGATTATTAACAAGACTATGTGCCCCTGTAGCCCTTTTCTTTAGAGAAATTAAGTTGATTTGCTGATTAAGAGAATAAAGATGCATTATTAAAAGATGATATCCCAGCTAAAATTCCCTCATTTTTCAGTTATGCCATATTTTGTAAGAGTTACACCTCATATAAATCCTCCTTAAGTTTTAAACTAATGTGCAATGTATTTCAGCATGAAATAGGCACATTATAACACAGAATGTTTACTGTTGGTCAACACTAAAACAGCTGGATAACATAACAAGTGTTTGGATGAGTGACCACCAGTGAGGGCTGCGGTACGCACCTAATGGCCCATTAGCGGCACCTAGTGGCTATGGTATGCCCTGCATGCTATTGGCACATGAACATGCTTTGTTTGAAACAAAGGTACACATATATAACTGCTTGTATTCCAAAGTGGTATTTCAAATGATATGACATAGAATGTAACTCTTCACAAGTTGCAATGACAACACAGGATACATATTAAGGCAGGTATTAATTAGAAAAGAATGTGTTATCATTGTGGAGGCCAGCTGGTGGCGCCCCCTTCTGTTATAGCCCTTACATGCCCTGAACTGCAGGATTAGGCTGGAATCCTACCCCTGAATTCCGCTCCCGCTTCTCTCCAACTACATATGGCAGGTGGAAACCTTGGCCAACTTGTTGGAAACTGTTGGATGTGCATGAGTGAGCACACTCTCCAAGCAGATGTTATCACTGATAGGTTATCTGAGTATGTGGTGGGGAGTGTGAAATGAGACTGAGACAGACAGAGTGCAGAATAAACATCCACTAATCACCCCCAATTAAGGGATTAGGATAAGAATCTTTTTGATAATACAAGATTATATTTCTGTAATCCCCTGTCTCCCTGTCTGTGACGTGACCTTGACACAGCAGGAAGTAAGGGGAGAGGGGGTGGGGGGTGGGGCCCTATGCCTGTGGTAGTTATACAGACCCCAGATGCCCAGCTTACTGCAGGATACAGCTTGCTACGTCAGTTTATGCCCTGAGGACATACTGCCACGCCGCGTGGGAGTGACGCATACATTTCCGGACATGGGACTTTGCTCCCACACTAGCTGTGGGAAGGAAGAAAAGAGTGCATGCCCTGGGGACATCGATGCAGAGGTCTAGGCATACATAGAAGCCTACTAGGGCATAGGTGATGCTTGAGTTGCCCTAAGAACATGCATCAGATAATTCACTATATTTTTTTATAGAGGAAATTTAATGGTTGAGGGTGCTGACACTATTGGTAAAGCCCCGAGGGCATGCATTGGTCAATTGTCTCTAGAGGTAAGGGATGGGTCTATGTCCTTGGGGCATGTGTCATACTAATGATGCCACGAGGACATAGTTTGTATGTATTAAAGCAAGTGCAAATGCTTATCAACTTCTACAAGCACTGTATGCAACATTTCCTGAGGGCATACATTGGCCAACCAGTGTAGGTAAGGAATATGCCCTTAGGGTCAGCCCCGGGGGGTCAGCATGCCCTGAGGGCATGATTTGTTCATAGTTTGAAGAAGCAAGTGATCACACATGCCCTGAGGGCATAGACAACCCCGGTGTTGCCCCGAGGGCTTAAGAGTTTAATTATATATTTTGGACCCAAACATTTGCTCTAGAGGGCATGCATTTTGCCAGTCATATTGTACAGCAGTGGCGGATTTAGAGGGGGCGCGAGGGCGTGCGCCCCCTCCTTTTTCAAGTCCTGGATCCACCACTGTACAGACCTTTGCAGCTTTTAAAGAAGCGAGGAAGATGCCCTGAGGACAGATTCACAATGCCCTAAGGGCATGTATACTAGTATAACGCTGGCCGATGGTTGGTTGTAGAAACGCAGCAGTGTGCCTTGAGGGAATGCTTAAAAACACGGGGTAGTCCCAAAAATATATGTGTCACCCCAGATGTCACCATGCGGGCAGCACTGCATGCCCCCAGGGCATAGACCACACAGAGAAAAGAAATGGAGTCTATCACTGAGGCGACCCCCTCTGTGACTCCTTTGTGACTCCTTAAAAGATAAGGAGTCACTGATTGACTCCTTATGAACACAGAGTCAAGGTTATTGGACTCTCCACTGTGACTCCATTATGAAGTGGAGTCAGGATTGGTTGCACTTTATATTGAAACAACAGATACCCCTAGGTCATTTTCCTTTTGGGGTCTTCATACTTTAAATATTCCCTAAGAATGCACCATATTACAAGATGCTGATGCATCTATTTACATTAGTTAGAAGCATCTCTACCCCAGTCAACAATTTTCTATATGAAATAACCTAGCACTCAGAATGCTTTGAGGTAACACCATAAACCGGGGAAATGGTGTCTATGCCTCATTTTGAGTTTTGTTGGGATATTTCAGGGAGTAAAGCATACCAGTTTATAGTTAAATTATGTGGAATTGCCTGTTGTGTAATTACTTATAATACTTCCATCTCTAGATGTTTAATGATACCCACAATTTAACTAAATGAAACACACTCTAATGTGCAAAAGTATCCAAACTGTATTGTGAGGCCCTCTGATGAAGGTAATGAGAAGCATCAGCCACCTGTGTTGTAGAGTCAACACTGAATGAGAGAGTCAACCATGTTTGACTCTATATATTAGAGAGTCAAGCAGGTGTGACTCTATAAAGCTCAGCTGACTCCACACAGGGAGTCCACCAGGCTGTAACTCCCCTCCTACAGGAGTCAAGTTGCAATGACTCATTAAGGGTAGTCAAGCAGAGAACAGAATATATAGTCAGTCATCTTGGACTCCTGTTTCACTAGAGTCACTATAGAGTCCAGATCCCCTGACTCCTTCGTTGACTCTATTTCTGTTGGAATGACTCCATTTTCTTCTCTCTGTGCAATGTAGCAAGTTGCGTCCTGCCCCTGAACTAGTGAGAAACCTGATTTAGATTTCCCGTCATAGAAAGGAGGGGTTGTGCATCTGGGAATCTCTTATTTAGTCATACATAGAGCATTCATGACAAAATTGTATACACCATTTGTTTAGAGAGTAGGTAAGAGTGGCCACAGTATGATCCATTAATCACTTTCCACCACGTACGTCATCTTAGTTAAAATTGCATCTTTAACAACAAGAAAAATGTGGCAAGAACCACGGATAGGAGTTGCCCTCATAGATCATGGCAACATCACTAGCCACTGCGGGTGACATCACTGAGGCAGCATGATGTCACCAATGACGTCATAGGTGACAGGGAGAAAACCGAAAACATTATGGAGTTGCTATGGTTGCTACGCTCCCGGCCGCTGACGCAGCTTGCAACTCCAAAAAAGAGTGAATGTTCAGTGGGATTCATAACTGTAGCCTATTTCAGCACAAGAGATACCAGCAGGGGGATGGGTTTATGATTTGGAAGGATATTCGTCTTTTCTCACCACCAAGCAGGGAGCCATAATGACTTGTTTGAGAAACCTCTTAGGCCTATAGAAACCCCGGCAGTTTGAGATTTGGGAGGTCGATTAGAGAGTGATCATTATTAATCAACAGGGAGTGGGTGGGTTTTCATGCAGACGTGTGCAAATTTTTTACACACCCCCCCCCCCCCCCCACCCTTGATGGCAGGCAGTCAAATTGTGGTGCGGTCCTTATTCTGTGTTGCAGGTCATCCTGAGGTTATCCGGTCGACGCTTCGGCGGCGGGCGGGAAACATCTGGCGGGAAAACTATCAACTAGTTTGGTGAACAGCGTGACATCTTGCGGCAAAAAAGAAAACTATAAAATTAGGTATCAAGATACCTTTTGTTTTTTTTTTGTGGTGAACTCTCCCCTTTAAATTTCTGATAAATTGGAATAAAAACCTAGAGAATATGATTTTGAAAGATAGGAAAGTAAGTATGTTGTTAATCTACAATACATATAGAATCATAGAATTGTCCTTCAGTTTATTTGTTTTTAAAATAATACTTCATTGCCATACCTAAATATTTGGTAGCGCCATTTTCAAAACTTCCGAAAGATGGAGAAGTTGGAAGAAGTGAGTCGGTGAGTGACAGACAGTTCATTTAATTTCCCGGTACACAATTCATTTAGAACGAGGAGATTCTAAAAGTTGGCAGTCTTGTGACATGCAACTTGCTAGTAAGGCCATGGGAAGTCAGGTTACAGTTTACCGTCCGAGCCATTTTGAAAATTGATGAGGCTTTTTTTCATTACCTGGTAATTCATTTTTCATTATATATCTACCAGTGCCTGGAATTCTCCAAGTTGTAGATGTCATCATGTTATTTCCATTCCTTGCACAGTAAGCTTCAATTTGATACCAAATATGCCACCCTTAGGTAATTCCTATCATGTGTAAATGCATTTTTGAGAATTTCTACAATTTTTTTTTTTACATATTGATTTGAATAATGAAATTTTATCATGCGGCCCAAACACATGCGGGCGGTGGACGGTAAACTGTAACCTGACTTCCCATGGCCTAAGGCTAAGCTAGTGGTCATTATAATCATTATTATTTCGGTCACACTTACTAAGTCTAACTCTAATTAGGCACTTACCTAATATTTCAAGACTTTATCCCATTGAACCTATATAATGATCAATGGATGGATCTTGAGAAAAGAAGTGGATTTGCTTTTTAAATGAAGTCTCTATGTCAATTTTAAGTGGAATTATGACCGGTCAAAGGTACCAAATCAGACCCAGAATTCTGCCATAGTTAAGAGTTTAATTTGGATCTAATTTTGTGATCAAGCAAGATGAATCCAAGGTATACTAGATCACTAAAATGATTATTTTGGGCAATTTTCTTTTCAGATAAGCAAGATATACCCTCAAGAATGTAAATAATGATACATTTTATCATAATCAAACAATGTAAAAGCAAATTTTTGATGTCATCTTTTCCCTTGAACTGTGCGCTCTGACAGAACCATGGCAGAATATTGTCTTTGACTCAGGACGTTTGAATGATCATAACTTCCATTTAAATTGACATAATAACTTCATCTAAAAAGCAAAACTACTTATTTTTATCATAGCTATCAATTCCCCACCATATAAAATACATACAGTAAGGTCTTAATTGATAGTAAGTGCCCAACATTGGGGATGTTGGGATAAGTGTCCAGAGATAATCTCGCCAAAATAGTTTGCAGGGTCTGTCAAACATACTGCAGCCCCTTAGAAAAAGAAAAAGAAAACATTTTCTAGATCATTTTTAACCATAGAACAGGTGGGAACCATTTATTTTTAGGTGCTCAATGATCTTCTCATAATAAAATGGTTCTAAACTTTTAGTTGGACTTTGATGGGGTCAAAGGCAAAATTCCCTGCATTCAACCTTATACAAAAAATAATCATTTTAAAGGTCTAGCCAAGCCTGTTAAAATGAGCCCTTGTTTGTAAAGATCCTCCAGTAAATAGTTTCAGAATAAGCTTGCAAAGAAAGGAGAGTTTAACACTACCCAGTTTCAGCTTTATCACAGTTTCACACCTCTCCTGCAGCAGACTCACACAGTGGAGGTATTTCAGTGCCTACTCTAATAGTCTAAGATAGCGAAGTCAGCCAAAATGGCAAAAATCTGGACTTCAACAGAATTACACAAATTCTACAGCAAATGAAAGGGTTTAAAATTTGCAATTCATTGGTTTTTGAATGAAGTTGATACTCCAACTAGAAACATTTCTATGCCACTTTTTATATTGGTAATATGAATAGGGGCTGTGTACAAATGACGTCATGCATTTTTGGACCATTTTTGACCCCCCCTCCCCCCCCTTGTCATGTTTCGTCATACAACACTTGACCCCCCCTCAGCATGACATCATGCAGAGAGATACCCCCCCTCAAAGTGCATGAATAGTGAGTGAAGGCCTATAGGCTATAAACAAATTAAAATGGTTCAAAGGGACATATAGTGGGTGTGAATTGGCAATAAAGGATAAGATACATGCAAAGTGAAAAAAAGAACTACCGTAATCTCCCGCATATAAGACGCGTCCTCTACGCCAAACAAAATGCTGGGGAGTCTTATAGGATGTACTGAAATTGGGGGTGCGTCTTATACGAGGGGTAATTTTACTATAGAAATGTACAGAATTTACAAAATTGAGCCTTAAAATGTGTGTCTTATACGCGAAAATGCATTTGCTAAGTTTGGGGTGCGTCTTATACGTGCAGCGCGTCTTCTACGCGGGAGATTACGGTAGTACTGATCAACAAATGAACAGAGAATCATGCCAAACACTGTCAGCTTATATAATGTATGGGTCCCGATATGCAGGATTTACCATTTCCGTGCCTTGTAGTTATACACGGAGTACTATGGTAGTGATCATACACAAGTATTTCCTGTCACAAAAGGGCTTAAAAACTGTCAAGATCAATAGTCCAATACAATTAATTATCTGCCTTCTTTGCAGCAAAAGTTGTACACTTGTCAGCGAAGAGAAAATCGAGAACAGTTATTATTAAGGATCATATAGTTCAAGAGCTTGAATGTATTGATTTAATCTGTAACTTGAACCATATACAAGTGTAGGCCTACTAGAAATAGGTTTCAGGCAGAAGACTCTGAATTTAGTGAGTGGCCTAATAGAAAAAAAAATCTCAGAAAGCATCACAAATTCTCAGGAGACCATCAATTGCCATCATAGTTCCAATTTATGATCTTACAAAGCAAACGAGTCACCTCAGCATTTTACTGTAGAATCTGCAAATAAGGTCAGTCCGTTAGAGTTCTATTCAGACAAAGATGTGGAGAGTAAGTCTGGGGGGAGGTCCCCTTTAAATCTCCCCAAGCATCCCCTCAGTGAAAATAGCAACAGGGTGGTGGAGAGCTCCAGGGGAGTGTTTGTTATTTATCAACAGTGGGACTCCAGGAGGGGGTGGATTGGGGGAGGAGCAAAATAGTTTTGACACCTCAAGGGCAGGGGGGGGATATCACGTCTTTTCAAAAAGAAGCCTGTGGATTACTATGGATGCTGCCCTGAGGCAACAGCAGCAGTTCAGGGGTATTTTAGATGCATCATTTGAGATCCTGAGGGCAGCAGTGGCCCTTTTCAAAAAGGGTTAATTAAATTGGTATAGGTAGGATAGAGTAGTAGTGCCCCCTCATAGTGGCCTGGACATCACCTTTATTTTACACTGACATTGATGGCAGTGACACTCATTGAGTGAGATGTCTGAAGAATGCATGCATGTAGGGCCTGTAGGTAATGAATTTATGTCAAATGAATGCATTAAATTTCCCTACCGTTACAAATCTTTTTACAAAAGTTTTTGATCTTGCCAAAACCAAAGCATATTGTGATTTCTTGATGATATGATGTCATGCAGCCCATGACCCCCCCTCCCCCCCCTCGTCATGCTTGGTCATGGCAAGTGGGACCCCCCCTCCTGCATGACGTCATTTGTACACAGCCCCATATCTTTCTGTTGTTTCTCCACCCAACATTCTCATCCAAATATACAGATAAGACCGGCCATTAAACATGCACTGTGTCAGTGATTGGGGTATTTGGACATCACTGTACATAATTACTCATAGATTCTGATTGGATAGGCCAATATACTAACCAAAGACTCCACCATAAAGCTGAGAAATAGGAGATTATCATATCTAAGTGGCATTTAATTACTAGAGGTAAAAGTTTTTTAGCGCCTCCCACGCCGCGTAGTGGCGATACCGCAAAGCGGTACGGGAGTGCGCTATGATAATTGCATTTGCCCAATGTGATGAGGTCTGACAACACAAAATTACTGAATAGACAAATTGATAATTGTGAAATCTTCTTTATGTCTGCTTTTATGAGACATGTCATCAAACACTGATATACCGACATTAACGGCGGGAGGCGTTTTTTTACGCGGTCACAACCGCATTTGGTGTTTTAAATATCAAGATTAAATCAGAAACTTTAATTTTTTTTATGAATATTTTGGTAATCTGCATTCAGCAGATTCAAAATCGCAGAAAATCGCAGCCCTATGCCTGTAAAAACTCTTTGTATTTTGCATATAAAGATATTGTATAATAGTCCTGCATATTCAGATAGCTTCTGAATATGCAAAAATATTTTTCTAAAAAATTGTCTTAAGTTGCATTACTTTTATATACTACTCAATAGATAAGACGTTCTACTTTACATACATACCACCCATGTATTATTCTGACCACTAGAGCCTTAGAAATAAACTTTTAAAAAATAATGATTAACATAGTGACAGATATAAGCCACGGGTCCCCTGATCTGGCTGACTTCGCTAAGACTTTAGCCTTTAACTTAAGTTTAGGGAGTGATCATTTTTTAACAACAGGGGGGGCTGGTGGGTTTGAAGGAGGGTCAGAATGTTTTCAACCCCTTGACCGGGGGAGGGGTCAGAATTTTATCAACCCCTCTGATGGGGGGGTTCAAAATAATTTCACCTGTTTTCAGTGGAAAACCCCGCGCGTTACTATAGGTTAAATGGGCACATTCGCGGGCATTTTTTTACCCTTACAGGGGGGGTCAAAAAATTTTTATCCCCTTGAGAGGGGGGTCAAAAATTTTTTATCCCCTTGAGAGGGGGGTCAAAAAGATTGTTTGCGTGTCAGCAGTGTCAGCACGGAAACCCACCAGCCCCCCTGTTGTTAAAAATCATCTCTCCCTTACGCCTGTTTGGCCTGCGCCTATGGCATTAGGGACTTGCATAAACTGCTGCTGTGTACGTGCTGTGCGTAGCACCGGTACTGTGATCAAATAGAGATTCTGCACTGTCTCAGTAGCAGGAGCATTGAATGGGGGCTTGAGAACTTAATAATGGAGCTAGGATAAAAGTTAAAGGGGCCCTGGCACGGCGAATGCATGCCCCCATTAAAAGGTCACGTGACCACCCGTTGACCAATCAGATCGTCGCAAAAATTTCCGCTGGGTCCTGCGGATTTGTGCACGATCTTTTGGTAGGTACCTATGTTGAAATTCGCCATGCCAGGGCCCCTTTAACATACCAAATTAAAGCTTAGACTTAGGCAATCACAATGAGAGGTGTAGATATAATTTCTTTTGGAAATTTCTGAATGTCCGTGGCCTTTGTACTTTTTTTCACTTTGAAATGCAAAGAAATATCAGGTTTCACCAAAGTTCACCTACACAGGTGTGTTCCAATATATCAAAAGTACATTCCCTGTAAATTTTAAGTCTGAAGGATGAAGCCCCAACGAAGCCCAAGCCAAAACAATTTACCCTTGGGCCTGTAAATGCAGCCTATAGCATGGGGCCTACAAGAGTTAAAATTTTTAAATTGCTTTAAACATTAAAGTATTGGTCAAGTCCTGTAGAGCTCACTGTCAGCTTTTCAGATCTGTTTAGATTGTCTTCCTACTGTATATAGTCCTCAAGCAATCTTAATCTAAGATCCAAAATTGACCTGCCTTGAAATCCCTTTGTATAAGCTGCACCCATGTATAAGCTGCACCTTGACTTTAGGAGAATGTTATAAGCCACAGGAAAGGTCTTCAATTTTTTTTTAGTTCTTGAAAAAGTGTTTGTTGAACTTCTCACAAATTTACAATGTGGTTAATTGAAGCCCAACTTATACAAATTCAATTTCAACAAATCATATTTAAACAATAAACCATCCAATTCGTAGCTGATAACAATTCACATACGTTCACAATAGAATACTACTTACATGAATAGACAGGACTAGTGAAACAAATGAATTAAATAGTGGTATAATAATTAATGAAAATGATGTTAGAAACAATGTTACAGGGGCAGAGACAAGACAGACAAAAGAATTACAGCCCAGAGAGAAAGGTACCCATCATTGCCTGGTAAGGGAGTGGTCATTTATTATCAACAGGGGGGGGGGTGGGTTTGAGGGGGGGGCGTAAAAAATTCTGACCCCTCTCGAGGGGGGGGCTAAAAAAAAATTGACCCCTCTTGAGGGGGGGGCTAAAAAAATTTACCCTCTTTTTAGCAAAAAAGCCTGCGCGCTACTATAGATCAAAGAGGGGGCGTGAAAACTCTCCGCGCCTCCGGCGCGGGGGGGGCGCAAATTTTTTTTACTGCCGTCGAGGGGGGGGCG
This sequence comes from Acholoe squamosa, assembly GCA_949317995.1. Classification (NCBI taxonomy): domain Eukaryota; kingdom Metazoa; phylum Annelida; class Polychaeta; order Phyllodocida; family Polynoidae; genus Acholoe; species Acholoe squamosa. Next base: position 24,330,801 of record OX439048.1, read on the forward strand.
TAAAAAAATTTCGCGCGTCCCCGCGAAAACCCACCACCCCCCCCCCTGTTGATAAATAATGACCACTCCCTAATAGTCGTACATTCAATGCATCGTTTTAAATGAAATGAAATAAGAGAGATAACCGAACAAACAATGAATCCCATTCCTTACTAAAGTGTGTGTATATATGTATGTGTGTATATATATATATATATATATATATATATATATATATATATATATATATATATATATATATTGTGTGTGTGTGTGTGTGTAAACCCCTGCATAAGCCACACCCTGAACTCAGGAAGATTCTATAAGTTGCAGTAGGCCCTTGAAATGGTCTATAAGCCACAGCTTGTAGTTATACGCCAGGTTTTACGGTAGTAGGTCATAGGTCAATCATTGGATTATGGAGGTTGACCTGAATATAATGCATCAGCATTTATCAGTTGTATTGTATGAATGCTAGATCTGGGAGCAAGCATACAAAATTGTGAAAATCTTTTGGGATTTATCATTGATTCACCAGATTGACATAATTAATAAGGTCAATCATAAGAAGGGCAGGCATAAAGTGGGCATAATCAAACAAGGTCACAATATCTGAATAATATACCGTAATCTCCCGTGTATAAGGCGTGTCTTATACGTGAATCAAAAGCCTACTGCATCTTATAGAGCTTTCCAAAAGAGGGGATGCGTCTTATAGACAGGGTACTTTTACTATAGAAAAGTACTAAACCCTCAAAAATCAAGCCCCATGTGCCCCTGATAATATTCCCCTGAACTCAGGGTGCGCCTTATACGTGAGGTGCGCCTTATACGCGGGAGATTACGGTATTCTGAAAATTCCGTGCAAAAATATGAATTATTGGCTGAACTATGTTTAAAAAATAACTTTTTCCTTTGTTCATTCTTACCCTATCTGGATCATATTTTGATCACAGCCCTCTTATCAGCTTAACCATTGCTTCAATGGGGATCGAGTGTCCATCAATATGGGATCTTAGATTAAGATTGCTTGAGAACTATACACAGTAGGAAGATAATGTTTCAAGCAATTAAATTTTTTTATGCAAGGCTACGGCTTTGAGTAAACCAGTGTATGTCACACACCCACATTTTGCTCTTTTCAAGTTGGTGACATGTGTCAGGTTAGTAACCTTCCATCAAAGTATGATGGCATCATACTTTGCGAACAGACTCCACACACCTAGCGTTGCCGGTCTGTCCACTGCCTACTGCAACCAAATCATGTTTAAGCTGAGCCTTGAGTCATCTGCATGTATTTACTGGCACGACTGGCGTGTTTCGATACTTGTTATCTCTGTTATTGATAGGAGTCCGAGATATTGCAATACTGTAATCTCCCGCGTATAAGGCGCGTCTTATACGCCAAACAAAAGGCTGCTGGGTCTTATACGTGGGAGGAAAATTGCCTTGAGTTTGGGGTGCGCCTTATAGGGGGGTATTTTTACTATAGAACAGTACTACATTAACAAAAATCTGCTCTTAGGGGTGCGCCTTATATGTGGGACAGGCCTCCCTTAGTTGGGGGTGCGCCTTATACACGGGCTGCGCCTTATACGCGGGAGATTACGGTATATCGTTTTAATACAGTGCATTATGGAAATCAACATTAAGAAAATTTCAGTTTTGATTGAGATTAAAAGAATTGGTGTACAAAAGACTGACCACCTATAAAACCCCTGAGACTCTTGTGATTTCTATCATACATACTCTCCATATATCCTAACACTTGTATCTGTTTCCATTCCTAGGCTTGTGCACAGTCTAAAGGATCGACCAACATGTATTGATGCCACCGTCAAGTCTTCTCCCACAGGGATCAAGGAACTGCTCTTCCAAATAAAAGTAACTATTCTAATTCGTATTAGGCAGAAGGAAGTTTATCTTAATAGTGATAATATATATTTGGAACGTGTATGCATCTATTTCCCAGTCGGGGAGGAAGGGATATAAAAAAAACAAAAAAAAAACTTGATTTATTGATTTTCAAAATTAGTCTGATTACTGTAAAGCCGTTCCGAACTGAGCATTTTTCTCAATTTTTTAGATACAATGTACTTGAAATTTATTCATCTCTTTATACAGAATGACTATGGTAACATCAAGCTTATGATTATGAAGTTGGAGCCAGAGTTACAATTCCTCCAGAACATTGACTTTGGGTCAAACTGTAGCCAAGCTGATGCACGTAAGTAGCTCTGTCAAGTCGGTTTCCTCTTTAACAGTAGATTTACTGTAATTTCATTGTTGTGTAATCATATGTAGAGCATAAATGAAAAAAGAAATCAAAGTACCGTAATCTCCCACGTATAAGACGCATCCTGAGTTGAAGAGAATCCTATGAGGCATCTAGGGCTTGATTTTGAAGGTTTAGTACTTTTCTATACAGACTTAGCAGGATTATTTATTACCGTAATCTCCCGCGTATAAGCCACAGCCCGCGTATAAGGCACACCCCCAACTTAGGGAGGCCTGTCCCATGTATAAGGCACACCCCTACGGGCAGATTTTTGTTAATTTAGTACTGTTCTATAGTAAAAATACCCCCCCCCCTATAAGGCGCACCCCAAACTCAAGGCAATGTCCCTCCCACATATAAGACTCAGTAGCATTTTTTTGGCGTATAAGACGCGGCTTATACGCGGGAGATTACGGTAGCCAATGAGATAACCCCAACAATTCACTGCGGTCCTCTCGGGGGCCCACTGGTACCAAGCCTCGGTCCACGTCTATCCTACCCACTGTGGATAGCCTGGGACCAGATATACATCTGACTCACGACCGCTACATGCAGATGGCGCTGCAGTCGACAACAAGTGGTCAGTTAGTACTGCATTGTGGCAAAAGGGTCACTTCTTGCAGAATTGACCTGGCCCTCCATGGAGACGAATGTTGATGCCACCGCACTTCCCGGGGTGCCCAGCCTAACGGGGGTTCGGGGGCAGAGCCCGATCAAGGATATATGCCAGAACTCATCTGAATTTGAATTACATTCAGATGAGATCATCTGAAACTTATGGAAACTTAAATGGAAGATTATTATTCAGATGAGATCTCATCTGAAAACAGTCAGAAGTGTGTGACAGCATGGTCCCACCACGTCCCTGAGGAACTGAGGTGGCGTGAATGTTTGTCTCCAGTGTGACGTCATTCTACTTCCGGCCAGGTCAAAATCTCAAGAAAAGACCCACATACTGCATTGTGCATGTGCTAGAGGATGAGAGTGATAGCTTCCTTGACAGCCTATAGGCCTAGTTCAAGTTGTAGGTCTCCACACCTGTAGGTGTGAACACTCCACACTTTGAGGTGTGATGAGTGATGCACTACACTAATCATCTTCTTTGAAGTTTACATATACAGGGATGAAAGTCTTCAGGGAATTCCCTGATTTCAGGGATTTTAAATTTCCAGGGCCCTATACATTCATATAGAAACCCCGGTTTTTGGGGCAAATATTGGGCCATTTCAGGGATTTTTGTGCTCTGTGACTTTCATCCCTGCATACAAGTCCCACCTCTGTGAACTGAAGTAATGGAGGAGGGGGGGGGGCTAATGTGTTGTAGAATATCCCCATTGATAAGTCAGATGTAGGAGTGTTCTAACAGATACTCATTTTATATGATGCTTATTATGGATACTTCAAAATCTACATTCAGCTTACGAAATGAGTAGCAAAAAAAAAAAACGATTACATTTACATTATTTAGTTTTGTATTGGTCCCTAGCTAGCAGTCACATTTAATGCCTATGAAAAGAGGAATGATTCCCCAAAGGTAACTGGACATCTTGGAAGCAGGGACATCTTAGACACATCTCAAAAACAGACATCTCAGAACCAGATGACTTTTCAAATTTTAAACCATTTTTTTTTTTGCATTTATAACTCTACGGCATAGGGACAGTATCACTAGAGGTGATATTATCATCGCTTTTTAATTGCACCAAAATCCTCCTCCCGACATTTTAATTTATTTCTAGTGAATAGCAATGCTGATGCAATAACCTTTCATTTGATACAAAACATGAACATGTCCATATTCCTCTTGTATGCCAGAGTCTTTCTTCACAGATGTTAAGAAGAGGCGAAATGATCTAAGGCCTAAAAAAAAATCTTGTGTTCAGGTAACATAGCTGAAAAAATTAGGGTAGGTAGGTCGGATTTTTAGATTATTTTTTTTTTAAGTTCCTGGATGCCAAAAACTGCCAGAAATGATATAAAACATGGCTCAACATATCAAAAAAATAAAAAATATATAAAACTTGGTTATTTTAAGCTAGTAGCATACATGAAACTGTGGGCTTTAATTTGATACCAAACATGCCTATATATTGAGATTTATTTACATTTTTCTTGATTTTTGGGTCATTTTTACAAAAAAAAAAATCTAAAAAATTTTTTTTTTAATTAGGGTCGGGCCAAATAATTAGGGTAGGTCGGGATACCTGAACACAATTTTTTTTTTTTAGGCCTAATGATCTAATGACATGACATGCCCATTTACAAACATGATCCTTCATTACACATATATCATATGTACAGACACCCAGTTGTAGGGTGGGATAGAGTGGATTCATTCCCACCAGGAGAGTTTGCACCACCAGGCTGGCGCAAAAGTCGCGGTGAGCTGTGGTCCCAGCCCGAAGAGCAGAGAGCAGTGGAGAGGTATCGGGTGGGGGGTCAGAGCCTGACTGGTACCCATCTGATAGGTCTTATCAGTAGAACTCGCTGGTAACAAGCTCCAGTAATGGCGGCTCCCATGGGGCGACCTGCTAACTCGGAATAGTAAAGTACCCCACCTATAAGATGCACCCCTTCTTTGGGAGGCACTTTATGCTGCAGGAGACCTCTGATTGGCATATAAGATGTGTCTTATACACGGGAGATTACGGTACTTTGATATATTTTTTTTTCATTTTTTCAAATGAAATTCCCTGTGCCTCCCCATGTGCTATGTCGTAGATTTTCCACTTTCCATTTAAAGGGATGTAAGTTTTCAGAATTTTGTCTGAATTCTATGAGTTTGACATACCTATAGAATGACTAGAAATTCTTTTATTGGATGAGATTTCTGTCCTATTTTGAAGTGAATTTAGAACTTCTATTAAATTTTATCTTCAGAATATTTCATGTACCCTTGCTTTGCATCCCTGTTGATTTATGGTTATGCATACTAACAGGTGACCAGATTTGTAAAGATTTAAAGATAAAGAATAAGCTAGTTTTTTTTTTCTTTTCAGAGACACAACTGAACGAACTCAAGGCAAAGAAGGCAGAACTCACAGAGAAAACTGAACAGCTTAAAGAGTCGCTGACAGAAATCGCAGACGAGTTACCACAGTGTAAGCTATCTGGACGTTTTTCAGTAGGATTGCTTTCAACAAGAATATTGACTTTTGTAGGTTATTACTATGTTTTTCAGGGTTTATCCTGATCCCACTGATTATCAAGTTTCAACGTGGAATACAAAACTTATGGTTTGGTGGTTCTGTTTCAGCATTATTAGCATTTCAGTGATTTTGCTAAATTACTTTCATCCCTGCTCACGTAATATATTGAAATCATTTGAAAGTTCAGAAATACTTTCAAAACCTCCCAGATACACTCGCAAACTCAATAAAGTAACTAAAATAAAGGATTGAATTTAATCTGTGGTGATATGTTTCGGGTATCGTTCTCCTTGTCTTGAACATCACATTCCCTTAAGAGAGGACTAGCTGTATTGGATCATAAATGAATAGAAATATATATTGTTGAAAATATACCGCCAACTTTAGACCTGATAACATTAACTTGGTACTACAGTGTGTGACCCTTGTGTTTTCTGGTATAGTGCGTGACAAGCTGATGGACGGAATCGGCAAACTGGATGATGCTATGCAAGAGGCCACACAGCTGGTAAGGACCACCTCACATTCCACTTATTGGCTCAGGGTTAGCTACCCTGACTGAGACTTTAGAGCTGGTTTATTGGCTCAGGGTTAGCTACCCTGACTGAGACTTTAGAGCTGGCCGAGCTCTTCGATCAGTTCCAATTCAAGACCTGTTCCGTTTCAAAGTAAATTTTTAAGATTTCTTTCACTTTTAAATGTACCCAGTAAAAGCCCTGTCTATATGTTGTTCAGAAAGTCTACTTTATATTGATACATGAAATGAATTTGTTTTCTGTTAAATATGTTAATTTCATTTATGATAAAGAAAAAAGATCACATTTTAGCTTCTAAATCATTTTTTTTTTTTTTTTGTACTCTCATTGGAATCGTATGAATTTAATGTCAGTATTAGGATGCCTCTGAATTCCTATATCAAAAGCTGGTCGATCTTCCAAAAGTGTATTAAATAAAATTAAGACGGTGTTGGTGTCACTGAAGCCATAGCCATAAATTCAAAATGCAGGGCAGGAAAATTCCTCCTCCAAACCTTTATGCTGAAATGGTGTGGTACAGACCTATTGTATACTTGATGAGTGGATGGGTTATGGATAAATTAGAAGTCGTGTGTCATAAGTTTGACCTGAGAAAAGCAACTGCCTCCAGCAATATAGTGCTGCCACCTCCTATCATTCCCCATAGACATAGTTGGAGCCCAATAGAACCTTTTGATTTACATAATATGCTTACTTATTTCTTTTCAGGCAAACATGCTGGTAGAGAAAAGGAAGGTAATGACAAACAGCATCGACCAAGATATCCAAGAAAAGGTAGGCCCCTGTATAGTGCATTTTTGTGTGTTAAGTTCCCATAAAAAAAAGGACCGGTAATTGGATCCAGAGTGGATATCCATGCCTATGCATCGTTTTGTTATTGGCCCGGGTCCTCCTGGGTCATTGGCGGCGCCTTTTTGGTCAAAAACTGATGGTCATGAATTGGAACTTTAGATGGGAATTGCTCATCGAAATTGGGGGATAATTAAAAAAAAAATCATTAAACATATTCTTTAGGATGTAGTCTTTCATTGCACATGCACAATTCCGGGGGAAAAAAATTCTTTAGCTAAGAAAAATGCTGAAGAAAAAACCTGACATGTTTGACCTAATTTCTCATGAAAATAAGGCTCCATAGGTTTGCATTGTGCGATCGATTTTCGCGATAGACATAACACATGGGCTCCTATGGGAATTGTCCAATTAAGATGCTTTTTTTCAGCAGGTAAGTTGAAGAAGGGTCATAGAATGCGATGGTTTCAAGAAAAGAGGAGTTAATTTTTGTATAGGACCGTTGAAGACCGTTCATGTAGCAAATGTGTTAACACGACCTCCATATTCTTGTTATGGCTATCGCATTTCCGGTAAGGCGAGTTCGGACATGCACACAGAGTGGCCCGTCGTAAGCTTTTTTATTTTTCATATAAAAGTAAATTGAGGCCATGTATTCGATTCAATTCGATTGATATTGCCAAAAATGCATGGATTATATTCAAAAAGCCATTAATTTCAAGTTAAATCGATAGAATATATCATTTCTCCGTTGAAAATTCTACTTCCGGCAAGGAGGGGTCGCGCATGCGCACAGAACATCAAAATCCAAAATGGCGGACAGCGAGACGATCAACTCACGGTGTTATCGAAACTGCTGGATTATAACAAAATGGAGGAGAAAAGCACTGTCTCATGCCTTTTTATAGTTAATATGGATCCTTATTCAAGACCTGCTGTTGTTTTGCAATGCTTAACACGCCAAGAGAGGAGTTATTCGCTAATGAAAAATATGAGCGATAATGGGTGCATTCTCCATAGCCTTAAGCATTGATGACTCGGACATACTGTCACTATGGTGTATTCGATTCAAATCGATTAATATTGCCCGAAATGAATGGATTATATTCAAAAACCCATTTATTTCAAGTTAAATCGATAGAATATTTCATTTCTATGTCGAAAATGCTACTTCCGGCAAGGAGGGGTCGCGCATGCGCACAGAACATCAAAATCCAAAATAGCGGACAGCGAGACAATCGACATACTGTGACTATAGTGTCAACAGTTAGGTAGGTTTAACAGGGATGTAAGTCTTCAAGTTTTATCAGGATTTCCTGATTTCTGAAGATTTTGAATGACATGTATTTTCCTTATACAAGTGCTAAGGAGGGCTGTTTGGAAAAAAAAAAGAAGACTTTTATATCAAGTAAATCTATGGCTTCCTGATTTTTGCCCATGCCTGACTTACATCTCTGGTTTAATTTCTATATTTTTTTTATGATATTTGGTGGAAGACCTGGGCCATAAGTGCTCTATAGCATGCGTTTAATTTTATTCAATTAGTAGTGTCCAGTAGTCCCACAAGGGGGCAGCTTCAGCTTGCGTCTATCCTACCACGATCCTACGACATGGATAGCCTTGGTACATGCCTCCATTCCAATAGATTATGGTTGTGTATTCCAGTTTTGAATACTTTAATTACTCTTAATTACAATCTTTGGTCAAGCGGAGAATCTGCGTGAAGAAAGATGTGTATCAGTTATCTAGTTTTCTAGTGTATGTAAATTCCACTTAGCGTAAACTCACGTGTCGAAGCTGCACACTCAGTTACAGGGGAAAGCTATAAGCCACATCTACTACTCATGTCTATGACTGTGTTTGACTTTGTTTATCATATGTGTAAAGTTTTACACTCTGTGTTTAAGCCACACCCAGAAATCAGAGTTCCCACAGGTCAGGGAAAGTCACGGAAAATAAAGTGGTCCGGGAAAGTCAGGGAGTTTTACAAAATTTTGGTAATATGGTAGGTGGGTAAGAATTTCTTTTCAATGCCAGCTGTAAAATCACATGAATCATGCGGGTCAGATTGCAGCAGGATCCCCAAAAGAATTAACATATAGCAATAAGGACAAAAAAAAATGTTGTTTTTTAGGGCCCACAAAAAGGAAATTACCGTAGGGTAGATAGCGTTACCTAAACACAACCATTTTTGTTAAGCCTCATATGCCTCTATATCTCAACCTCTATAATGACTTTATTACCCCCTTATAAAGCCCATCTTTTGCCATGCCATGATCCCTCCTATCATACATGTGTGATGTGTTTTTCCCAATTTCTAGGAAGCTGCCATTGCTGAATACGAGGCCAAACTGAAGGATTTAGACCAGCAAAAAAGGACCGCGGAACAAACACTAGTTTTGATCAGATAATATTCATGTTCTAGCATTAAGATATTTAAAGGAAATTAACATTTGGTTGTAAGATACTTTATTTACACTGTACATAAAAATAGCAGTTAATTGTGATAAAATAACATACTGTTGAATCGGATATGGTGTAACACGTCATCTGTTGTTCTTAGGCTAACACACGTCATAAGCCCAAATCTTCTTTTGCTTTTTGTTCCCTTGAGTTCTAGAAAGGCCTAGATGCGTTCAGAGGGTAGTGAGTTTCATATATGTTGTGCAATATGAGAGCAATAGTCAGCCCCGCCCCCAACCACCTCAACCTGACACAGCTCCTATAGTAAGTACAGATTGAGAAATGGATTTAGTTTTCACCGATTTCCTTACAAAAATACTAATACCCCCGGTACTACATTTCAGCCCACCCTGTTCCCAAGCTAGCTTTTCCCAAAGTGTTAGATCTGGTAGTGACCTTTAGTGTTTGGCCCCTTTCTTTCTTGTTTCAAACAGGGATAACACTCTTCATACTTCTATTGGAATTTCTAAGCTTGTCCATTTGATCAAACTGAAATCGTTACAGTGGTCACCTCCGTTCAATTCACTGACTGATACTCTCTTGTAATATTTCATCTTGGAATTTGGATGGTCAGCTTCAATCAGTTCTTATCTCTTCAATACTATCAGTATAATACCCATGTGCTCACTATGTGAAGGGTTTGATTTCAAGATATACGTTATATAAAATGAGAGGTGAACACAGTCTAAAACAGCTGCAGGTTATTGGTACTTTATATATTTTTTTTGTGAAGCTCAGGCATTTGAAACCAAACTCTTCACAGTTACCACCACAAAATAACTTGCATATTAAGTTTAGGCCACACCAAAAAAATAAGTTGGTCTACGGATTTTGGTTTTGAAAAAATGGTGCGTCAAGCGATTTTTTTTTTTTTTAAGAATTTTTTGGCGTCCAATGGATTCCTGGCTAGGAAAGTGAAGCGAGCGAACAAATTTTATATAAAAAAAAAAATGCCAAACATCACAAAGAGAAAACTTGTAGAAAGTGAAGCGAGCGAAATCTGTAGACAAAAAAAAATTTCAAAGAAAAAAAAATTGTATTTCTGAAAATATGGAGAGGGTGATCTGTAGACCAACTTATTGTTTTGGTGTGGCCTTACTCCCCCAGGGAGTGGTGATTTTATTTGATTTTTTTAAAAGAACATTCTCTTGTTGTTTTTCTTTTTTTGGGGGGGTCAAAAAATGGGTATTATCGCCACTTAAACTAAAATATATATCAGATTAGGGAGGGGCAAATTATCTGATTATAATACAACCAAGACATTGGTAAACATTTTCAAACTGGTGGGGAGGCGGGGGGGGGGCAAATCTAGCACAAAGGGTATCGTAAACCTTACACTTATACATTTGCTTTAGAATTAAAATCAAGAGAGGGGCTTAATTTACATTTTTATCCACCCTCGAAGATCGCCCGAGAGGAACAAAGTTTGACAAAGTTTTTTTCTACTACAGAGAATGCATTTTCTTCAAAGAAATAAGTTCAGGCCTACGCACATCTGACCTTGCTCATCAGTCGAAACAGTTCACATACATCAATAGAAATGGATAGAGTTCACCATTGGCATTATTGGGCACAGGTGGACACACTATTATCCATCCGTATTTATACACATGATGTACATACTGCAAGGAGTTAACTGTTTAGTATGGTTCTTTGGAACCGGTCATTTGTTAGTCAGGCGGGGATGGCGTAAACTTATTTGTATGTGAAGGCAAGAGGTATATGACATATTATGTGGAATGTTTGAAAAAAGGTAACAGATACATGTATATTGTGAAGCTTTAACTTGGGGATGGAGGTGGGGGTGGAGGAGGAGGCTGGCATACATGCAAACTCTACAATTTATTTACTGTTTTTTTTTTTCTTTCTAAGATCTGCCAAGGCCAAAATTGTCATGGGGGAGATTACCTAAGAACCCCTACCTTTATTGTCAAATTGCATATTATTTTCAGGGATGTAAGTTTTCAGAATTTTATCTGATTTCAGAACTTTCAGAGTTTGAGATGCCTGTTAGATTTACCCAAATTTCTTTTCTCAGATCATTTTTTGTATTTTGCAATAAAATCAGAACTTCAATGTGTATATTCAGAATTTTTCATACACCCTGACTTTCATCCCTGTATTTTTTCTTTTAAAATCATCTTTAAAATGGCTCAGTTATTTCTTGTCCGGAGTTTGCATGTGTGGCTGGATTATGATATAACTCCACTAAAACCTGCCCCAACTCCAGGCCTGCTCAATTTGTAGCAGTAAATGGCTCGTCCTGAGGCTTAGTACAGTAACACAGTCAGAAAGGGGATTTCCAACCTCCCTAAAGCACCACACCAGACTGGAAGCTTCTGGATCCCAACCACCCACACCCACCCACCCTGTACAGACTGCCATGCCCCTATATGGTCAAGTTAGGAGATTGTAAAAGCTCTGGTATAGAAACAGATAAGACCATACAAGGGTAGGACTGTGGACGTCTGATAGGGAGGCAGATTCGGGGGAGGGTAGGGGGGAGGGTCTTGATGGTTAGGCCTCAGGGAATACTAAATAAAAGCTTAATCCCTCAAGGGCTGCTAATGCAGTAGCACATCTTGTCCATGGGTCAGCATGATATCATACACCAATGAAGCGCTGGGGAGTGTGCTTGATACATGTTGATGACCTGTAGGAACATATGTCAGGGTGTGTCATTATGATGCATCAGTGCAGCCCGGCAACATACTCATCAGTGCTAAATGTGTGCATGATGCTGACTGTACCATTGCAGTATGGAGAGCTATTACTATGGACATAGTGTGATCCTGACCTTTTCTATCGTCAGAAGTGCTAAGGATGATGTGTCAGATATCTCTTCAATGTGTATACTGTAGAACCTTGCAGATTTAATAAGGCACTTCTTGCATAAAAGGCACACCCTAACTTAGAGATAATCATATACATGTGTTAAGGGTTATTAACCGTCTGTTCTACTTAATGGATTTCCAAAATTAAATTGAAAAATATTGGGTCGTCAGCCTCAACCTCATTTGTTATATGCTACACTAATTCTCTATCTGCACATTTTATATAGGGTTGTCTCAAAGTCTGGGTGTGCCTTACATGAAGGGATATTTCTCTGAACCCAAAAAAAATCCCGGATGCGCCCTACAAATATTCCTTCAACTCTGGGTGCGCCTTCTTTTTTTTTTTTTAGTTTGAAAATAGTTTTATTGAGGTCCTCACTTATGTACGTAAAGTGGTAGATGAAGTTCACTTATAACAATATCATTCTGTTATTGGATATTCATCACCCATCCTCAAATACATATACTGTTATCATATTGTGCATATTACAAACATCTATCCTATAAATGTAACACATAAATAGACGACACATTGACAATGATGATAACAATGCGTGACAAACATGGATGAATTATGAATTACAGCACTAACTTGGGCATTAACACACATAACAAAGTAAACAGCCCGAGAGAAAATTTCAACTCAACTATCCTACCTAATATACTTAGATCCCAGCGCAAGATATTATGGTAGTTGGTATAGGGATAGCTTATCGCATTGAGACATTTTATTACCGAATCTTGCACTTCACTTGACATCTAAAACCAATACTCCAAAGAAAACACCTCGATAAAAGTGTGATATTGAGTCCAATTTCCATAGTCATTCATTTGGTGAGCACTGAGAAGGGTTTTACTTTGGCTCCTCACACAATGCAACTACATGTATACCGTAGTGACACGTATAAGCGTCTATTGATTTCTTTCCCACTGTACCCCCGCCGCTTATACGAGGCAGGTGCTTATTTGAATACTGCTGTAGTTTCAATACCCCTACACCCTTGGCACTTATTTGAGACCCCGGTGCTTAAACGGGCAATTACGTTATACAATGTATTATAACAGTGAAGAACACTGAAATCAAACTCATTCTTGACCATGCCCATGTTACCTGACGAGTTTAAGAAATGGCCATGTCATCGTGAAGAATTTAGTATTATATAAATAATGATCTTAACATATGACCACTTGTAATGTGTACGACAAAGTGTAGCCGATCCTTTGGTATTACTCTACACGTCCACGTTACCGTACATGTCATCATCTTAAAATCATTATTATTTCGGTGGCCAAGTAGAGCATAACTCCAGTAAAAGGGCCAGCGTGGAAGTTACAACTTGTCCATCATACATACTTTACTTCCTATCTACACACATATGACGTCACATCTCTGAGGATAACCTGCATTGACTCATCATAACCACTTGGATCCACATCAGGACAGGACTACTGTAATGCCTTGCATATAAGACACAATCAGAGGGTTGAGAAAATTCTGACCGACACCCCCCCCCCCCCAACGGTCAAGGGGTTGAAAAATTTCTGCAGTCAAATCACTTAAATTTTTTAATTCTGGTTCTGTATCTGTTTATGTTAAAATCAGTTTTTATAGTCCTGAAGCATATTAATGGATGCTGCGTAACATTATACCTTAACCCTGACTTCGGGAATAAGCAGTGCCTTAAATACAGTGATCTTCAGTATATCAAATAAGACACTTTCAACAACATATCGATCTTGTTTCAACTTTTTGTTTATTTCTAAGGTCTTTGTTTCTGTTACCATGCACTTTTGGTGTACACATTCCGATGGTTCAATCTCCGACGCCCGCGTCTTAAAAATGCCGTCAGGAATATTGTGACCCTAATTTCCACCGGTACATATATCTACACAGACTGCGGGTATTATTCATACTTCGACCGTGTACAATTATTCTGTTGTAGGAACGGGATCTCATACAACAGGAATTCTTCTAATTCACCCGTTACTATGGCAGAATAATCTAAATGTGTGTACATGAACTGTGATTCTGTCATCTAATACATACAACCAACAAATATGGATCACTCCTAGTAAAAGCAAGTCGTTAAACCCAATTGACAACACTGAAGAACTATCGGTACTAAAATACTCAATCTATGTATTTAGAGCAGTTAACATGAAAGAAGTTCCTAGACTTTTAGTTTTGTTATCTGAGGTAGAAACATTTACATACATTTTGTGTATACTTTAATCATATCGAATTGCATCTATTAACACAATAATCATAGATTATGTGCATATCAGTTGTCGCAGTGCACATCCTCTGGTCAAGAACATGCATACCATAGAAACTACATCGATATCAAAAAGTTGTTCCCTGGTCCACAACATGGCACATCAAAAGTGAATTTCATAAGAGCATAGGACCTTTTAGAGATTATATTTTACATATCTCAGGATCAAGCTACACCTTAGTCAATGTAAGCTCATTGTAAGTTAACAGCAACAGATAAATACCATGTACAGATCCAGGGTAATAACTTGGTTGCGCTGATAAGGCGCCATGTTGCAATGGTATTGCTGGCTCTGGGCCAGGGAGTGCGACCGGCGACTACAGAATACACCTATCCTCGCCCAAGGTTCATGGACAAAAGTATCATCACTGAAAGAAGACTTCTTGTTCTTTCATACACTTCCATGATATATTTCTGATACATTTCTTGAGATGCAAGACCGACATGGATATTGAATAAAATTTCAATAGGACTTTTGCCCCCCCCCACCATAATACAAGGTTCTTGTTGATGATAACATCTACATCTTAACAATCAAAACTTGAAAAGTTATAACAGGAAATCCTTCACATTCAGGCAAAACATTTGATCACCATACCAATTTGCTTGAATTCCGCTCTTAGGATGACAGAAGCTAGAATATTCACGTGAACATTAATGGATTACAGGTGACCATGTGATAAGTGAATTTTTGTTTTTTCAATCCAAGATTTGCTGCAGCTCCTGAGTTGGAACTAAAAGTCAATTCTATTCGCTGCCGAATATAGTATATGTATATGTAACGAACTCTCTATAAAATGACAATGATGCTTGATGAATCAGTGAGATTGAATATTATGCATGAAGATGAACATGAATTTCTTTACAAGTCTAAATAATGAATACCGTTTGATTCAAAACTGTACAAAGAAGGGAAAGGGGATGGGTTACAATTTTTCACATGCTTAATCTAGACAAATCGTTTAGAATATCACAGTAACTTTGTAGTCTAGATTAAGATCATGTTATGTTTTGCCAGTGTTTTCAAGCTGGAACAAGTAGAGGAACAGGAACATAGTTTGGGACATCACAAATGCAGTCATTGAAGCATCTATTTACCCTTCATGTGTAGTTTTACAGAATATGAAAGAAAAATTTCTAATGTAGTAATTGATGTCATTGGTCGCGATGACTATGTTTGTCATTCCAATCTACTACCTTGGGTTGACAGACAAACTCTACCTTTCAACTCAGATCTTAGAAGTCTTTCTTTCACTCTCCCTTATACCTTAGACATAGAGGTCTCAGTTTCCTAATAATGACATTCATCTATATAGTCATATCACAAGGTATGGGAGTATCTTTCATTCTCACAAAATCATTTCAACCCAATGAATCTAATGTCATCACAGAGCTATCCCTGGTCGTCGCGTTGTCACAATTTTCTTTCACACACCATTGCATCTTTCCGGTCATTCAAATGACCAGTGATATCGATCATCTTACCTTTCACGTGCAAAATACATAATATATACGCAAACCAATATATATAGCAAATTTTTTTATATATATATTTGCTATATCTTATACTTTTTTTTCTGGGTTTCAAGTATTTGAACTTTTTTTGTAATTTTTTTTTTTTTACTTTTAAGTTTTTTTCCTTCAGTTTTCTTTCAAATTTTTTCTTCAATCGAACACCCAAAATAGTAAGTATCTGCGTACTATGTATCATGCACAGTGACTTACCGCAGTGGCCCGGACAAAAAGGCCGTCGCGCTGCATTCACAGCGTTTCATCTACGTCCGGACCACTAAAATAACCACACAACATGTTTCTTAAATTAACACAACATTCCTGAACTTATCCGCCAAGTAAGGCGAAAGGTTCGCAATCAGTGTCACTCGCACTTTGTCCTGGGCCACTTAAGACCCAAAGACACTTTCATTCAGTTACAAAACTTTTTTTTTTCTTTTTTTTTTTGTATAAGTTTTTTTCGTCCATGTATGCAGTGCATGTGAATCTCTTCAGCGATGTCCAACATGAATATAAGACTGAGAGGCTGACACATTTTACATATATACAATACAAACACGTATATACATATAAATGCTATGAGGTGTGGAACCACTTCATCACAATAATCAGTCTAGATACAATTCAGTTTTAAGCTGCCCCCTCATTCATCGTATACGACGACTGAATTTTCCCAGTGGCCGTTTACGACGTTTGAGATAGGCGCTTAACCAGAATGTCCTTCATTTTCTTGGTCAGCTCCTCCAGTTCCACAATCCTCACCTCCAGGTCTTGGTTGGCTGCCTCCAGCTCCACAGCTTTCTGCTCCATGGCACTGAATTTCTGTTTCCGCGTCTCGCGGGAACGCTTAGATGCGATGTTGTTCTTATCCCTCCTCTCTCGGTACTTTTGTTCCTTGTCCACCTTCACCTCCTTGCCTACCGATCCTGGCTTGCACTTTTTCTTTGCCACTGCTACATACTCATGGTCTGAAATAGCAGTAGACGATGAGCACTCGCTGGTCAGGTCTTCAAATGCCTCACGTGCAGTGCGCTTACGCTTAAGGCCTCCCGTGGTAGAGGGCTCAACAGGTACTACCTCTACAGTCTCCATCGGTGTCTCTGCAGTCTGCAGATTGGAGTACAGGTTCTCCTGAAAAATACAAAGTTGCATCTCTTGATTACTTCATGTATTATTAGCATACAATTTGATTATGAGTTCCTATAAAGCTACAATAGAACAAGTTTTCAAACACCCTTCCAAAAAAAGATGTCATTCGTGCATTCTGCCTATGGCCGATTCCTTTCTGGTTTGCCTCCCTGTCTTCTTTTATTACTTTTCACTATGACCATCTGCCATGCTATATAGTGTAGAAATTGGATAGAACAACTAATCAGGTCTATATTATCATAGATTTAATCAAAATAACCATATACTCACAGTGAACAAGAAATCATCCAGGTTGGTGAAGCCTTCCAGGAAGTGTGCCCCAGTGTCGCCCAGCGCGTCCGGAGATGTCACGCTACCCACATCAGACGTCGGCGAGAGTATATCTGTCGCCTCGTTGACTGGCAGTGGAGTCTCTGATTCGAGCAAAGCAAGCATGTCGTGAAGTGTTGGCTCATCATGGCTGAGCATGGGCATCACGTCAAGGGCAGCCTTCCCAGGGGCAGGCTTCTGTACTGCCGGCGCGACCGAGAACAGGTCGTCACCGGGAACACCTGGTGAGGAAAAGAAGAACCAACTGTGAATATGGTGTATACCTCGGTATTAGTGCAGAACATAGACCAAAGAAGTAGCTGTTAGGAACTTGCACCTGCTCATTAATCTATTACATGGAAGATAAATTGACCACTTTCTCAGTATTTACCTTAATCTCCAGTATATATTTACCAGACCAATGGCATAAAATAGACGCTACCGGTATATATCTTGAATATATTTCTCATGCCCACCATTCATATTAACAAACCTAGCACGGGCTTCTACTAATTATCCCCATATTCAGGAAGTAAGATTGTCTATCTACATTGTTTACATGTGTTGGACACTGGTACAACATAGACTACACTTAGTGACAGAGCACTGATAGAACAAGTGGGGGAAGTGTGGATGGGTAGGGTAGAACTTGGCGTCAGTGAGTACTAAATGCCAGACTGCCCTACTGCTGCCAAGTGCCCCATTCGGGTGCAGTGCTCTGTCTTTACCCCCGTTACTATGGTAACTTTGGTGAATACATAGCAACACTCAGTGCTTCTCGGCAGTGTGTACTGCTAGAGTGGTCTAGATATCATTACCTATAATATGTTGTATATTTCACAGATCTTTTCAAGAGTAAATGTTCTGTTTATGACAAAATGGACTTGGGATAATTAGGATGGAGGAGGTAATACATTTGTATTGCATCTATTGTAACTCTATCTCTGTAGTCCAAAAGAAATGATAGATGGACAGAGAAAATGTGTTATCAAAGAATTATGTAAGCACCTGATAGCAGTTGGAAACTCTTAGATTTCCTCATCCTGATTTAGTAGTGACTGGTATCGGATGGTAGGGTCGGGAGAGCTATCTTTAGTAATGATTCATCAATGACTGGTTCCTCCCCAACTTCTCAGGGGTTTATTGTGAAGAAGTCTGAGGACAGCAACAACGTAGGCAATACGTAGGGTGAGATATAATTCTCTGCTTCCCTTTCTGGGTCAGATAATGTTCAGGTAACTGCAAAGCCAGAAACACAGATCCTTGTGGGTGACCAAGAGTGAAGTCAGACTAAACTAAAGAACTTTTTTATAGTCACTGGCAGTCTCACTTATAGCTGTGCAAATGACATTGCCTGCAGAGACCAGTACTTATGCAGTTGCCAGTGTTAAGAGCACACCACAGGAAACCAGTGTAAAGGTGGTTGTGAAGAGGCAACCACCACCAACAGTCTGATGGCACCAGAGACTGTTTGTATAGAGTGTAGAGGGAGGGTCCTGTGGGCAGCAGGGTGCAGATATTATCGATTATAGGAGACTGAGGAGTCAATGCCTTGTGGAGGCAGTGCACAGCAGTAGTACTGATCAGTCCCAGCCTCTCCACCTTAAGTATTTAGTATTGCGTCTCTTCTATCTCCAGTCTCACTTTACTGTGAGACTGTGTAATGTTCACGCGTGTAGTGTCCAGCCTCTTATCATAACTTTATGCCGTTATCACATGTGTATTGGACCTCATCAAGTTGTGGCACTCTCCTTGATACAGATAGTGCCTTTTTTAATATCAGTGCATCCCTTTCATTGAAGTCTTCTTCGATATGTGCATTGGATCTCCACAGCTGATGTGTATCCTTAATGTATCACAGAATGTGTATCACAGTCTCAGAGAGTAGTCTTTAAGTCACTGTATGGGTAGGAGTGGTACAGTGAACAGTGGGCCTATATGGCGGTAAGAGCCTCAGAGTCCAGCAGCAGTACACCACGATGTAAACACACACATCTCAGGGTAACCACTATAACACAGTCTGAGCTCCGCCTACTCTGTGCTGCCGGCTCACTATGACGGCCGCCTGACGAACTCCTATTTATATAGGATCCACAGTATGACGTAGACCTACCCCACCTCCTCCCCTCCACTCCCTCCAGCAGACAGGCCCAGGCCCGTTCACCAATCCACACTGCTGCCACCACCGGCTGGTTTCAGAACCACTCAACGAACGCTGACTTGGCGTTCCTATGTAAATGAGGTGGATGATGAATAATTTGGATCCCCTGGCACTCCCTTATATGGCACAGAGAGATGCTGTTCTGGGTGGGGGGGGGGGGGGGGGGGGGTGACCTGAGTTATAGAGGTGCTGGGAATGGTATATGGGATAAAAGATAGATACAGGTGTGGTTTAGGTCAAGGTGTCTACTCCAAGTGTATTTGGTTGGGAGTCTCTTATATTTCATACAGTGCACAGTATTGCCAGACAGTTTGGGGAAGTCCCCTTCTATACTTTGTCTCTGATAACTTGGAAAAAGATGCTGGTAGATACTGCCTCAGGGGATTTTGGGAAGTCCCTTCTATAGTGCGTTTCTTGCTGTTTGGGCATTTATCTGGTATGGTCACAGATAAAGGCATTAAACGCGAGGATAGATCCCCTACTGCGCTAAACTTTTTATTATTATTATTCTTAAGCCCTCCGTCAGTTTAACTTTTCACTCAAATGTTTCTGTAGCTAGAACCTATGCTCGACATGTCTTTAATGTATCAGTGTTCCCACTTTTGTTTGTCTTTTTTTCTTTTTTTTTTTGGTACCACTTTTGTTTGTCAATTAACCACCACACAAGTTTCTCTGTGAGACAATGTATAGTGTACTAATGCATTATATGGTTTATACACACATGGGGGCAGTGTGGAGTGTACTGGAGTGGTTATACATGTATCTGAGTGAGTAATAGATGTTTAACGCCATTTCGACAGCTAAGGTCATATTCATGGCGAGAACTGCATTACACATTTTCACAGAGGAATGTGTCAGTGCCCGCGCATATGTGCACCACACACATCCGAGAGGATAGGAAAGAGGAGAAATAAGACCCTTTTAAGTGGGCTAGGGAAGCCCTTATACATGTATCTAGTAAGTACACGAGACACACCCACTTACACTTCTACATACATGTAACCTGTGTCTACTTGAGTGAGTGAGTGAGTGAGTGAGTGAGTGAGTGAGTGAGTGAGTGAGTGAGTGAGTAGATGTTTAACGCCATTTCGCCATGAGTGAGTAGATGTTTAACAAGTTCGACGAAACCATGCTAATTCGTACCAAGCTTTAAAAGTCCCACTGGAGTGATCATCATTAGGGCTTAGAAAGTTTATTTAATACACATACAAATCTAGCGGTAGGCAAACATTCAAGCTATTAATCTTCTGGCAGCCGACTATAGAATTCAACAGTCATCCAGACGTGACCAAGTGATGGTATTCCCTTAAGTTTCGTTTGATTCACCATCATGTGAGCCTACAATCCTAGTGTAAATATTAGGGGCGAATTTAGGGGGGCACAGGGGGCACATGTCCCCCCCCCCCGCTATTTTTCGTACATTATGTTCCTTATCTTTATTTTGGGCAATGTTGTGGCACCTTCTGGAAATCTGCTACAAATTGAAATGACTCCAAGCTTCGTGGAGTATCTCTCCCTGATCGATGGTACCATAATCTGTGCTACAAGTACCTTGATGACCCTTCATGTGTGCTATTCTTCTCACTTTAGCTGTATCATGTACCGTAATTGAGTATATTCCACAAAAGGATTGTGTGATCATTAGCTCTATTATTAAATTTAGAAGTCCATATCACCAGGTAGGCTATAAGTACCCTAGACTGAAATTTGGTAAGTTTGTCTTTGGCAGTATTCATTTATTCTTACTCCCTGCTTTTCTGTGTGATGCAAACCGATTTACCGACTTAGGCACGACTCTTAAGGTTGGTGGCCCTTTAATGACGTCGACAAAATTAAACTGTATAGACCTGCCTTCATACAGATACACCTGATACCCTGGAGGTTACCTTCATTGATTGTTAAAGGGGCCCTGGCATGGTAATGCATGCCCGCATTAAAAAGTCACGTGATCACCCCTTGACCAATCAGGGCATCACGATTTTTCCGCTGGTTCCCGCGATTTTATGATCACTGTTTGAATCGGTACCCATGTTGTTAATTTTCCATGCCAGCCCCCCTTTAACCTTGTAATCAGTAAACACTGCGCTGAGCAGGTACACCGCAGGTACACACACGGTCCTGCACCATTGATCCCTGGACGTGTCGCAGACCCTCCTCCATTGGCTTCCCCTTACCTACACACATACACATGTATACATACATGGGGGCTTATTTGATGTGTTACACAAAATACACTACATACACAGTCCTATAACACAGTCCATATTTACCTATGCTAGTACCAAGGTTCAGTTCCCACCCCCACCCCCGTACTGGATTTATAGATGTTTTGGTCTTTTCTCTGATATTTTTTTTAACTTGATTCCTTCTCCCATTTCTGATTCGGAGGGGAGAGGGGGTGCTAAATTATATAAGTGTGTTTCTATCAAAATGCCCCTAGACCTAGTTTCACGCCCCTATTTGATATAGATCTATAGTAGTGTGCTGGCTTTTTCGCTAAAATTTAAAAAAAAATTAAGTTTTTGTGCCCCCTCCCCCGTACATGAATTTACAATGACAGGTTTTTACCACACCCCTAGGCTAGCCTTGTCTGTCTTATATTATTAATATAAGACAGACATCACATGAAAATTAAGATAATGAGTTAGAGCTAAACCCCTGTGTCTTAGTTGTGCAGGGGAGTGCAAGGATTTCAAATCTTTTGGAATCATATTGATATCTCAATTCATTCTCACAGAATCACAGAATTAGTATCTAGAAATCTGACATTTTTGTCCTAAGTATTCAGGCAATTTGTTGTGACCTTCTGGATCCCAATAATGGGCCAATTAGCCATAATAAATGAAGAAATGAAAGGGAGGTAAGTTAGTAAAATGTCAATTCAATTAGAATGAACCACAATATCAGCATGAAATAAAAAGCTATCTGACCCGGATGTTTACCTGTACGAAATTTTACCTTGACCTAATTTCCCATTGACCTATATATCATCTGACCTACATTAATTCATTACCTAGATTCTGATATGACTAAATAATTATAGATAGGAACAGACGCTGTAAAATATAAAGAAGTAGACATTCTGATAACCTAACCACTGGTATTTGACCATAACATTATAAACATCTAATGGGTTTCCTATTGACCTAGTTTCAGGTCACCCTATATATTTGACCAACATTAGCTCATGACCTAGATTTTGATGACACAATCAAATATTTTTTTCCTGTGTGGTAGGAAGTTCAGTGGTCTGTGGGAGTGTGGCATGGCGCACAAAACAAGAATCCCGAGACTGATTGCAGTGGACTGCGACTGCTGCCAGCTATGTTTTCTTGGTTTATGGAAAGTATAGGAACCTACGCTAAACTTTACCTGCTACTTTATGTTTAGTTCCATCGTATGGAGCACAGAAACGGGATTAAATTCCAGCGACATTCGAAGGGGTCTTCAATGATGGCGGATTCTTTGGCGCCTTGGCAATACAAACATGATGGCGTTCGTTTATGAAAACACTAAGTACATGCGCCGTTCATGTGTTATTCGCGCTTCACGAATTTGCACTGCGCTGTTCCAGAATAGACCAGCTTGATAGTACTGTCAGTAGCCCCCCCCCCCCCACCCCAACCCACACACACACCTCTATTTTTTATTACTATTATTGTTTCATTCAACCTTTTTTCTCCTCATGCAGTGTTTCTTTTCTACCAGTGGAAGCTAGGTCGAGAGCCCCCACCCCACGCCACGGTAACTGCGCTGCGTACCGGTACAGGCTAGTCACAGATCTGAGACCCTAATCAGGCTAATGACACTACGTTATGAGTTGGGCGCCGATCCAACTACGTACAGGCTTGCTCTCGAACTGAGGGAAGGGCCCCACAGTTCGAGTCTCTACGATCTAGTGGAAGCGGGGCGTGGGGGTCATAGGGATGCATCCCCCACCCACCCTTTTCAGGGATTTTAATAGGGACGAGTCATTTATTGCTAGTGGGGGGGGGGGGGGCTTGTTAGATATAGGGGGCGGGGTCATTTTGAAAAAGAGCCCTTTGGTAGGGGTGGGGCCCAATGAACTTCCACACTGGGGGGGGGGGGGGGGGCGTTCAAAACTAAATACCGGGTATGGGCAATTCAAATACCCATCGTGAGGCATCATTCCACATGCTTATCTGATTTTTGGGGGGTCATTTTGCAAAATCAGGTCTTAGTGGGGGATCGCGATCATTTTTGTCAGTGGGGGGGGTCGGAAAAAAAAACTACCGATCCGCCAAAATCCATCTAGCCCCCCCCCCTGCCTTGCATTGAATGACTCGTCCCTTACACAGCTCATCCCCCACTTTTTCAGCTTGCTTCACCCCAACTGTTGACCCCCTCCCTCAATCCTTTTTTTTCGGTGGAGGGGGGTGTTGAGGAGGAAAATGGACACCATCTGTCAACCCAGGCGTATGAACCATGTTCATATATTCATATATCTTCAATTCATACCATATATCCATTGTGGCACACATAGTATGACATACCCCCCCCCCCCCCGTGCCACTTCTTTGCTTCCTTCTCCCACCTGTAGGTATAGTATGTACCTTTATCGGTAGTGTGATCCATACTTGACACATGAAGTATTCAGTCCCTAGTTACCCCTAGGTTACTGGCGCCTGCATGCCCCTAGTTACCCACCACGAGTGTAGTACTGGTCACATATAGTGTTAAAATATTCATCATACTGTCTAGTCAGTCTACCATGAAGGGGCACCTGTCTCATGGCAACCACTACCCATCTCTCACACTCCCATCAGCGTTTCCTCTTTCCAGACAAACTCCCACACTAGGCTTTTCTTCTAAGCAACATTATTAGCCTGACAAAATTTCGGCAGCAATACTACATATGAAGGCAAATAATTATTGATTATATCTATCGGTACATGTCTTTAAGAATAGCTGCATGCATGAAGACATACAGATCTCCCTTGAACCAACTCCACCCTCTATCAAACTTTATTCAATATTTTGGCCCATGAAAATTATTTTCATATACCGGGTATGTGCGTAATCTTAATACAAACCTAGTGCCTACCCAGTAGTAGGGTGTCTCAAGTGGAGTCTCAAGGGCATAGGGAACACAGAAATACAACTGGGCCAAGACAGGCAGTTTCATGTCTGGCCTGTACTATCTGTCAGTGCACTTTCACTTTAGTTGATATTATGATTAACGGCTAACAGCATTTGGCATAATCTCTAGCTGATAACTCAGATTCTGACTTGTAGTATTTAACCCTTTCTAAAGAAAACAAGAAACCCAATGTGAGAGGGTGTGTCTCTATGTCTAGACGTCAAGGTAAAGTACTATATATGAAACCTGGTCAATAAATTGGCCTTTACAATAGGATTGGCACTGATAACGTTATACGTGACACCAGGTGTGGTGTCTAAGATATATACCTGTAATGAGGAGTTTGGGCCTGAATCTAGACTAGTCTATGGGATAACTGATCCGCTTGCAAGCCTCCTACTGGTTCTATTCTACTATCAAAGGTCTTGGGTATAGGCAGCAAGCAGACATTGCCTGTGGGGTGGGGAGAACCAGTGTAACAGATTTAAAGTATTTAGTTCAGGTGAATACCTGATGGAGTGAGTGAGAGACCCAGGTCACGACAAAACCCTTTGTACTTCCTACTTCACTGCCATACCTCCGGGCATGTAGCGGGAGGATCACATACTTTCTATCTCCACCTACTTAAATAGTATCTGACGAGGGTTGTGTTATACTCTGGTTTACACAATAAGGGAGTTCATTTTGATCGAATCTATATGACTTAGAAAGCTTGTTTGGTCAACTAAGTAAGCCAATGCTATTTATTTCCGACACCATTTAAGCATGGTGCATACATAATATATCTTTTCTCTTATACTTTTTTTTTACAATTGGCACAATTTTTAGATTCTACTCGCCATGACTGTGGGTAGTTAATGATGCAGAAGCGTAAATGACAGTGTTTGTTAGTAACTAAGTAATGTATGGGCTAACAGGCACCGAATGGCATGTATCGTAGGATATCGAACGAGTGGCCGCAGGCCACGAGTTTGATATCCTACGATACATGCCATGAGGTGCCTGTTAGCCCATACCTTACTAAGTTTATAACACGATTAATCAATAAAAAATCAATAAATAATCAATAAAATATCAATAAAAACAAGTTGAAAACAAAAATCCTTCCCCGGGACGCGAAGCCTGCCATAGGTACATACACCTCCTCGCCCGGCAGCGGACAGCTACAGCGCACACGGCGAAAAAAGAACCACCCAGACCGGGATGCGATCCATGTACCTCTCACGGCTGAGCGCAAGGCGCTAACCGCTAGACCACCGCGTCTCCTCCTCCGAGCGCGTCTCGCTGTTATGTTTCTATACTAAATACACCTCGTCGCCCGGCAGCGGACAGCGACAGCGCACACGGCTTTGTATCATATCCAGACTTGGTTCGAACCGAGCGTATCTCGTCAGTCCCTGTGGCGCAATGCATAGGGAGTTGGATTTGGGATGTGAGACTGCAGGTTCGATCCCTACCCTGGCCTGGAAAATTTCGTGGGTTTTAACATGTGACATGTGACATGTGACATGGACAAGGAGTGCTGATATCCACCTCAGAGAGTGCTGATATCCACCTCAGAGAGTGCTGATATCCACCTGGGATCTGCTCATAAGGGGTCGCACAATATGCAGGAATATCAGAACTGGGATATCCAGGAAAAGCACTGTGAGTCACAGAAATCGTGTAATAACAGTGTGTAATAGGTTCCCAGCATTTGTGGCATATTTTTTGTACAAGTGTTCTACACAGTATATGTACAAGTACTAGACTGGCTGGGAGGTCTAGGCAGTGGTCCAACTCCAGGGTTGGCTATTAAAGGAAGATGGCATGGGTGGTATATAGCAAACCTCTGTGGTATGTTGTGTACTGGCACACATGTTCTCACTAAACGCCAGTGATAACACCCATTCCTTACTTGTTATATAAGCTGGATTAGTCACGAGTTATGTGGTACAATATGTGGTTATATTGGGGGACTTTATAAGCTATGTAATACGTCCTGTGTGCGTTTGGCACTGACGGTCTATTAGCTACTTTTAGCATACCTGTGTTTGTGTATGGTATCGAGCTCCAGTACCACTCGATCCACCACCATTTACTAAGTATATTAGTCCTGGTACTGCGTGCTGTTTTATACAAACTGAGTTTTACCTTTTAGCACTTGCCAAGGCTTTAATATCATGCGTCAAATCATATCTGAATTGATAAACATAGGAGGCATCTTGACCTGCTACTTATATTTAGGTATTAAGTGACACAGTGCAGATAAGATGTACTATCAGCTCTCGCACCCTCTTCTTAAAAAACCTTTACACGTCTCTTATTTGAGATATTGATGTTTTCAAGAGTTTATACCTGGGTAGAAAAGTATGGAATATACACATTAAAACTGGTGTAGTAATTCCTTATAAGGGATTGCTTATCATTGCTGCCACCTGACGGCCGCCTTCCACACCGCTGTACTGTACCTACTAGCGCCACCTGGCCCCATTAACAACAACTCCCACACTACCTGCCCTACCTTCAGTCCTTCAGTAGACGTCCGAGGTGTAACACTGTTTTCACGGATACTATGTCACTGAGGACTACCGGCCAAAACATATAGGCCACATATCCATATATTTTACACAATTATTTTATATGCATACACGCTGCTGATATACTACAATATGGAGCACCGTAAAGACGGGAGCCCAACGCCCACCGACAGCTACTCAGACTCGTCGGACGGTGACAGCAATGACAGTCAACGAGTCCCCCCGAGGCTACGCCACCACTCGGACTATACACACGCACGACGTTCAAATCGCCATAAGAACGGCTCGCGGCTCAAATACCTTGAAAAGACCGTGGAGGACATGGCTCACAGGTTCAACGAGTTCGTGGACCTAGTCTCAAACGCGGCACAGAACCCTGACAGAAGGGGTCTTCACCATGGTGGCCAAGATGGCGCCCAAAATGGCGCCGGTTCCCGCCAAACGCAGCACCGGGATGAGTCCGTCCCCAGGGCCGACAAGCCAACACCTACGCCTATGAACACGGACAATATAAACCAGACGCATGGACAAGACGGGAAGGGCCCTGTAACAGTGCTCAAGGGCACCAAACTACACGCCCCACGACGCCAGGAGGTCACTTACCACGTGGACACACCACATCGCTCACGCCGAGATCGGGACCGGTCATCCAACAAACCACGCCGTCTGGAGATACCCCGCCTCTCAGGACGGGAGGCACCGCCCACAGACAGGAGTGGCCGTGGGGTACCCCCGCTGTCTAGTGTCTCGCCGGAGGTCAGAGAATATATAGACCGACAACTCAGAGCAGAGCGCTTCATGATTCCACGCACTGATGGTAAGGACATTATAGGTGAATCCCTCATCCCCGAACCCATAGTCAAACCCTACATGTACATAAAAAGGCCGGGAGTTCACACTGTAAAGAAGAAGTTGGAGCTTCGCTCCACACTCACCTGTTTAGAGTACATGGGGTGCTATGTTAGAATGATGAGGGACCCTAAAGCCAACCTTCAGTCGCTCTGGCCGGAATATCTAGAACATTTAGAACATTTGCTCGACGATGCCGTAGTAGATGGTGATGTCGCGCGTACTTGGTCCCAAAGCATGTTTGATCAAATGGAGAGGGACGAATATGGGTGGGAACAGTACCACACTAGGGCACAAAATGAGCGTATGCATGCAGCCATCCGCTCGAAATCTACAGGGCCGCCCACGTTATCTCATTCGGGCAATGCAGGCAGGACATCAGTAAAATCTGACTCAGTCTGCTCAGCATTCAACTCTCAAAGGGGATGCCCTCATGATAGACACCATGATGGCCCGGGCGGTAGACTGGTCCATTACTGTGCACACTGCCACAGTGCACAGGGAGGTTGGAAACGCTTCTCACATTCCGTGCAGGACTGTAGAAATAAGAACCAGCCACAGCATCATCACCAGCATCAGGCACCCCCAAACTATAATCCATACGCACTCCACAACATGCCCTACCCTCAGCACCCGCCAATGCAGCTCCAGCATCCACAGGGGAGTCAATCTCAACAACTTAGACCAGCGGCCACCCCATTCTTCCCTCCAAAAAACGGATAGGCTGCCCGCCACCTAAAAATGGGACAGTGGTGGGCCTTGAGATCATGGCCAAGGTTAGTCCTGCTAACAACATGTATGAACTCACTGATAATCTGTATGAACGTAGCGATGACACATCGCTCCACTCGGCTGGTATCATGATACCACAACCAGCGGTCAGACATATTAATAAACAATACCATGTGCCTCAGTCGCTCGAGCGTAAACATGAACATGTGCGGCACACCACCTCCGCTACGCAAGACTACCGCGACACGCCCCCATCGGACGAATGTAAACAGACACGCGTCACCCCCCAGAGCCTCCACGTGGGCCGTCACTTAGACACGCCCACACCGTCTGTGAGTAAACAAACGCACGTGCAGCAACACATGGCGAGTGGAGACGGCCCTGGTTACATACAGAACCGCAATAGGCCCACGCGGCCCAGTGATAACACTGATATTAGCAATACAGGTGAACATGTCTCAAGCTACACTCAGAACTATCCGGATTTCGACCGCATTCGTCACATGTGTGAGTTTGACTTCCTCCTTGATGATGTGGATATATCCCCCATTGCGTTCAAACGACACAGAACTGAATGCTGGCCACATGTGTCCCCCGAATGGCAACGGCTGGGCGGCAGCTCCACCTCCCTGGCACACATATATTCGGTTGTTAGGGACACGGGCCTACCTAACTGCTTGGCCGCTCGCATACCGGTCCCCAGCGCGCTTAACATACCAGCATGGGAATCATACCTCGGCCCTGACCAAAGACACCACCGCCTCTTGGATTATATAAAGTTCGGCTTCCCTCTGGGCTACCTCGGCCCGGTCTCCGACAACGGTACCGTCAAAAACCATTCTAGTGGTACATTGTGGCAGGACCAGGTAAACTCCTTCTTGCACAAAGAGACAGCATTATCGGCAATAGTGGGCCCATTCAGCGACCCCCCATTTCAGGAATGGTGCCATACAGCCCCTATAATGTCTCGCCCCAAAGCGGACCCGACACAGAGGCGAATAATATCGGACCTCACATTCCCACACGAACACTCCATTAACGCATATATATTAAAGAACACGGCGATGGGCGAAATTAGGGAGCACTGCCTACCCACTGTGGACCATCTTGTAAACATGTTAGTCAATATGGGTCCGAACGCACAGATGTTTACAGTCGACCTCCAAAGGGCATATAAGAATTTCAGGGCTTGCCCCCTGGATTACCCACTGCTGGTCCTCAATTGGGGTGGTAGATCCTTCGTAGAGGTCGCTATGCCCTTCGGGGCTAGGGCCTCATCGGCAC
Source organism: Acholoe squamosa (assembly GCA_949317995.1). Taxonomy (NCBI): domain Eukaryota; kingdom Metazoa; phylum Annelida; class Polychaeta; order Phyllodocida; family Polynoidae; genus Acholoe; species Acholoe squamosa. Next base: position 24,360,721 of record OX439048.1, read on the forward strand.
ACATGCAGAGGATAGCAGACGCCATATGCGATATTCTGAAACGCGAAAATATTACTGCACTTATGTACCTCGATGACTTGGCAGTGGTAGCCCCGGACTACAACACAGCCTGCAAACACTATGCTAGAGTCAAATCGCTCTTTGCAGAGCTGGGCCTGCCGGAAGCACTTGACAAAGCCCAGCCCCCCGCACGGACGGTACGCTGGTTGGGCGTCATAATCGATGCTGACCATATGACAATATCTGTCCCTCACGATAAACTCGCCGACATTAAACTGGCCATAAATAATACCATAGGGAAACACAGCATACACAAAAAGGCCCTTCAATCCCTATTGGGGCGCCTGCTGCATGTTTGCAAATGCATTGCCCCGGCCCGCCCGTTCCTCCACAGCCTCCTTGCAGCACTAAAAGCAATAGCAGGCCAGTGGTCCCCAATCAATGAACAAATGCGGGCTGACCTGAATGTATTTATTGACTTGTGTAATAACTGGAATGGGGTGGGCCTTATACCTCCCCCAGTGCCATCGGATGAAATATGGGTGGATGCATGTCCTACCGGCATAGGTGCAGCCGACAAAAAGAGGGCATATAGACAAGAAATAGCGCCACCCACTGGCATGGAGACTATAATAACTGAACTAGAAGCAGCTAATGTCATAGTAGCCATCCACACATTACTATCCACTGCAAATAAAGGCTGCCACATACTCATACATTGTGATAACGTGGCAGCAGTAAATGCACTTAAATGGGGGCGTGCAAACAATGTCATATTAAATGAATGCGCACGGGGTGTATGGGCAGCACAAGCTAAGCTTGAGCTCCAACTTTCATATCAATACATTGCCAGTAAACGGAACATCATAGCTGATGCACTTAGCCGCTCGCATTTATCTGACTCACACAAACACCTAGCCGATAAACTCATTGCTGAACGTAACCTACAAGAAATCCGCCCGTGCCTCTTCTTCCTAACTGATGTACTCAAAAATTCCATTTTCAGACTTAAGAAGGAATGCATTGGCAAGGCTAGCGGAACAGCGTCAGCAGATGGCACGGGCAGAAGCTACAAAGAAGAACCACGAATCAGCAGTCCGCCAATACATCCGGTTTTGTGTAGAGTACAGAGTGAGCATCTTCTCCCCAACAACAATGGACATCTGTACCTACATCGAGTTTCTAATGCTCGAAAAACTGGCACCGGGGACACTGGCCGGAAAAATTTCCAATGTGCGCCAATACCTCATGTTGTCAGGAGCCAACCTAGATGGAATCAACCACTTCAGGGTCAAACGTGCCCTAGAAGCGGTAGAAAGGGACAAATCCTACAAACCAAGGGCCAAACCGGCAGTGCCACTCAACATATTCAAGAAAGTGATAATGGCACTCCCCCTCGACCAGGAGTCGATTACTATACGGGCTATACTACTTACAATCTACTTTGCCGGCCTCAGACAATCCGAGGTCTCCCCTCCATCAGTAAAGACATTCAACCCACTACATCACCTCACCAGGATGGACGTAGTAGTGACCGACGTGGTGCTAGTGAAAATCAAGCATGCCAAGAATATGCAGAAAGTGGGTCAGTCAAAAACCATCACACTGCACCCCTCATCCAACAAGGCCTTCTGCCCTGTCCACAATTTCAAACTCGTCATGGAAATGTCACCCACGACCAACAAGGCGCAAGCAATGTTCCCGGAGCCAGGCACTGCGACCCCCATACCACTGACAAAAGTCAGGACCGTGTGGGCCAACAAGCTGATAGAACTAGGGTTGCCACCCAAGAAGTATGGCCTCCACTCTATCAGGAAGACTGCGTCAACGGTGGCTTTTGATTATGGCTGTTCAGAGTTGGAGGTACAACACTTTGGTGACTGGTCCTCAGACATTTACAAGAACTACATTGATCAGAAAGACAGAAAGAAAGTCAATAGGACCCTGGTCAGGGCCATCCAAGAATGAACTCATATTATACTACCTCATACAAACACACACATATATACACCCCCCCCCCCCACCCCTTCTCTTCCTTCCTGGCGGGTTTGGCGTCTTCATATTATTCTTATACATTATCACAACATGTCTTATCCATACTACACAATGTCACAATGTTATAATCTTATTTAACAATTAATCTCTCATGTTGTGTTAATAAAATATTCCTTTTATCTCCCAAACCTGCCTACTCCTCTCTCACTATACATAAGGGGGGGCTTAAGTGCCAGAGGGTATTATAGTAGTAATGGTGTAGTAATTCCTTATAAGGGATTGCTTATCATTGCTGCCACCTGACGGCCGCCTTCCACACCGCTGTACTGTACCTACTAGCGCCACCTGGCCCCATTAACAACAACTCCCACACTACCTGCCCTACCTTCAGTCCTTCAGTAGACGTCCGAGGTGTAACACTGTTTTCACCCACCCACCCACTCCTCTTATTCACACATTCCATTTACCTCTTAAACTCATGTGATTACGTTAGGTTATAATGTTTTAACAACTTCATATTTGTCATCATTTTACATTTATTGTCTTCATATTATTCTTATACATTATCACAACATGTCTTATCCATACTACACAATGTCACAATGTTATAATCTTATTTAACAATTAATCTCTCATGTTGTGTTAATAAAATATTCCTTTTATCTCCCAAACCTGCCTACTCCTCTCTCACTATACATAAGGGGGGGCTTAAGTGCCAGAGGGTATTATAGTAGTAATGATGGCAATATTCTCTGGTTGGTCGTCAGTTTATACCCCACAGACTACCGTTTAGTCACGGTTGCTGTTTAGATATCGATCATCTTGGTCTCCAAGGGTACCAGAAGACAGGAACGACAAAGCCCCCCCCTCCACCACCGCCCCTGCTGCTGAATTCCTTACTGTTCCTACCTCCAACTACCGGTATAAATACCCCCCTCTTCCTACTATGGCTGCACGGCATCAATATCTAACCACGCCTCCCTATACAGTTCCTGCTTTATTATACTGTGTCTCTGAGATTAAGCACCATCCTAATGTCTAAGAACAATGTACCTAAGTGGTGAGAAGACATCATTTTACTCCAATATACTAGGTACATGTAATAAAGTTTGTGAATAAGATTCAATCTTGGTGATCCTTCTGGGCTTCCCTAGCCCACTTAAAAGGGTCTATATCTCCTCTTTCCTATCCCCTCAGGATGTGTGTGGTGCACATATGCGCGGGCACTGACACATTCCTCTGTTAAATCATCAACCTGTGAAGCACGGGATAGCCACTTAGTGCCGCTAAAGTGCTGTAAAACACAAATCAATCAATCAATTGGTGATCCTTCTGCTATTACATGGACATTTATTCGTATGGCAGGTATTATAGCGGTAGACAATACTCTGTATTACTACATGCTTGCCACCCTAAAGGTAGAAGAAAATCAGATATTTTTTTCTTGTTCTGCACTATCTTTGTGTGGTTAGTAATTGACCAGATATTGCACACATGACCCACACAAACCACAGTCATGTGTTATGGCACATTGATATAGGCCGCACCTTCCACAAATTGTGTCAACACTATTCATGTTTTACCAAATGAAATGTTTCCTCTCAAGCTTGCACGAAGTCCCTGTTTTCTGACGCTCGTCTTTTTTTTTTCTTTTTTTTTTTTTTTATGAGAACAAACTTACCACCAAAACTGCGAATAGGTGCTTGCCTCTTTCAGTTTATCACACTATTGAGTTCCTAAACTACAGTAGTACCCCCCCCCCATATTCCCATTCCATCTTCATCTACATGTCCCTCCTCCCAAACTAAGCAAACAAGGACGACCAACCATACCATCATCTACGTCACTGTCTCCCCACCCCCATATTATCTACACTGACCTTACACAAATCTACAGGTTTAAGTATATCTACTCTACCAATGTAGCATAGTCAGTGACAGGATAAAGGCTAAAACTCTAAAGTCAATGCTGTTATCTGTCTTGTACGTCATTATCAGCTCTCTTATCATGGGACAAGTCTGGTAGATAAGCTAACCATTCAAAATGTGAACCACTGACCACCATATCACAATCAGTCATGTCATTTCGTCATCAAACCATGAAGACGAAACCCTATAACCAATGATTCACCCAGAAAATTGTCTTAAAATGAACATCTTTATCTTTAAAGTTACCTTTTATTTCTTCCCTCTACACAATCGCTTTTTTTTTCTAAATAGAGTAGCTAAAATCCTTCCTGTTCAAAACATCCATTCAGATGCCCCTCCCCTTCAATACACTCACCTTTTCCTTGATAGAGCAGCTTTAATCTCTTAAATTCAAAAAATAATCCCTTCAGGTAGCAAAGCCAAGTGTGAAATTCCTCCAAGTAGTAGTCTCCTTATTGAACTCCTTATTTGTAGTCACAGCTGTCTTATGGACAGTTGTTGTCATAGACTTGTAAATTTCTCTCCAAAAATTATAATTCTCCCATCTATTATAATCCACCCTAGATGTCATATTATTAAGTCCGTTCATGCCTTGGAGGATGATGAGAGGTACATATGTGTTACTTATGAGGGCTCAGACAGGGGAGTGAGTGGGGAGGGTTGAGTAAATTGTATTTGTTTATATCTAGAGGTAGGATTGCACCACTGAACCAACCTCACCCGGAAGTTGTGAAATTCATCCTAGCCGCCCCTGGAGCTGTTGAGCAATACCTGGGCTCGGCCAATCAGAGGCAAGCTCTGTGGACGATTAAGGATGATGCAAGGGCAAGGGATCTAGAAGGAAATAGTGGCCTCTGAAAGAATAGGGTGTGTTTGGGGGACGGGATGGTAAACGAATTTAAGGCAACGTGCAGTATGATCCCTGGGCCATTGTGACGTCAATGTTTGGGTAGTGGATTCCATGTATGTTTTCTGTGTATTGCATAGAAGTACTTTTGCGTTCTAGATTCCATGGACCACAGGGACAGCTTGGTCTATCAAAAAGCACAGAATCTTATGATTGTGATCAACTTTCATCAGGAATAGATAACAACATAAATGCATTGTATCATTCCTGCGGCTGATACAGAAGCAGCTAAGATCTATATCGGTAACCAATGGAAATACAGTGCAGAGTATACAATGTATGCACCTATTAGGTCACACCAAATTAAAAAGTTGGTCTATGGATTTTCATTTTAAAAAAGTAGAGAGGGAGGGCGAATTATTTTTTTTATTTATTTTTTTTTGTCAATGCATTCTGCACATCACAAATTTTTTTTTATATATTAAACCAAACATTTCCCAGGAAAGGAGTTGAGAGGAGGTGGCCAGTTTTTAAAGCTAGTATCTGCCATTGCTTGTTCAAAAATTATGGCCAAAAAAAAAAAAATCAGATTTTTGCAGAAAATGGTGTGGGCGCAATCCATAGACAAAATAATTTTCAACAAAAAATAAAAATTTGTATTTCTAAAAATATGATGCGGGAAATCCATAGACCAACTATTTAATTTGGTGTGGCCTTAGAATGCTTAATACGCATAGCTAATGTTTCCTTTTAGTTTTAATCCTCTCTGAAGGTCTGCTTTTGTCTGCCTCATGTACAAAATGGGATCTAACATCGATAGTCCAAGTGGACTATGGGTATTAATACCAAACCTAACTTAATCACTGCCTATTCACATGCCTACAGCACACCCTATCCTACTCAATCTCCTACCTAGTATGACGTTTTACAATGCTACAATCTAATACCCTGAGCCAACAACTAGAAAGGCTCGGGTAACCACCAACACTTGTGACACAAGCTTATTCGTGTAACTACAAATGACTACCCCGGTACTAAGGTAGTGCCATTGTAGATCCACACACAGGAGCCCAGTGTACTGATGCCCTTGACTGGCCTGGTAGGTACAGGTATAAAGGGTGGGTAGGGGCTGCCAGGTGTACTTGATGCAAAGTGACCACACCTGTGGTTGTCGATGGGGAGATTAGAGGGGATTAAAATAACCACAGACTAATCATTTAACAGTACTTCTGAACGTAAATCAGAGGACTATCTAAATAGGAACATTGCTATTTCATTTAACAATGCCAGAATGTGAAAAAAAAATTCACCCCCTTATTATCCTATTCTCTTCTTTCAACCCCTTTTAGGGGTATATGGATGTTTCTATTGCTGAGACTTTATATTTCATGCATGTGTGACTCATTTCAAAATTTATCTTCTACACGGTTTAAAATCATATTTATATAACAAATCTAGAATAATAAATCCGTGTGTTGTTTAATACTTTGGACTTCTCGCCCCATGTGTGTGGATGTAGGTTAATGATCCCAATAAAGTTCAATTACATGTAACATGTACTGTAATAAGTTCTAGGTACACCCTGGCACCATGGTTTGCCACACCCCATTCCAATACTGTCAGGGTAATCAATCTACACTTAGAATACACAGACATGGTACATGTCTGTGTATTCACAGTAGTAATAAAAGGATTGACTTGTGGTGTTAGGCCAAGTTGGATCTTTGTTGAGCCAATATAGTTATTACTTCATTTAAGTATACGAGGGTAGATTTATGTCAATACACATGTAGCGTTCAAAGATTTAAATTTTAATCTAAAGCCAGAAGAGCACGTAGTTGCTTCTTTTCATGTTATATATTGGTACTCTGTTGTACACTTAATGACATGCTACTAGATTCTCACGAGTAAGACTCTTTTATCAGATCTACCCATGGTCATATCTGTTGCAGATAACAACTTGATATGGTTATGCATATGTAGCAACTATGTGCTGAATTGTGTTTCTTTTGTCCACTGAATTCTCGGCCTGCACCCTATTCCGCTGTAAGGGGCTTAATATTATAACCCCCCCCCCCCCCATTATCGATATTTGGCAATTATAAAGATACAACCTACCTAAAACCAAACTCAACTTACAAGCTCCAACAACAAATTTGATTCATATCCTACCGTAAAATCTTGTATATAAGCCACGAGTAGATTTAGAGTCTTTTGGATACAGGTTAAAGATGCGTTATTTGATATATAGAGCATACTATCGAATGGCATATTTTGAAGCCATGAAGGCAAGTAACAAGATATTCCTAAATACAGTTTGTGGCTGATAGGCGAGGTTTATGGTAGGTACATGTATTGTTTTCGACCCAATTAGGCAAATCTATACCAGAGAAAGAACAGTAACATGTCTATGCATATAAAATGTTTCTATAAATTCTTTCTTTTTGGTCCGTTTTCTGGGTATGATCTGATAATTAGGTCGAATACAGTTGTACAAGTGGAAATATAACAAATATCAGGAAATCATACTCACTAGTGTCAAATAGGCCACCCATTAACTGTGTCAAACGCAGTGCTGGTCTGGGGGACAGTGGCGACCGGGGACGTGCAGGGAGTGCGCGCCAGGTCGAAGAAGTCCACCAGGTCATCAAGGTTCTCAAAGTTGAAGGCAGTCATATCGGTTACTTCGTTCGGGGAGAGAGACATCTTTGCTTTGTTCCAAGTCGTCAGGGAGTTTGCGGATAGGGGGTCGTCCAGGGTACTTATTCGGGGGCTTTCCTTGGTCGTTTGTTCCAGTTTTTCTTTATTTCTTCTTGAGTTGTTTCTTAGTTGTTGTATTTTAGCGTGGTGTTTCTGTGCCCGGTGGTAGCCTACCCTGACGGTACAACTCCCTCTGGGGGGGATTGTACCCCTCTTTCTGATCTTATCCTTCTGAAGAACAAGAGACAATGTGATGGTTTAGAATCTTCAGTTTCTTTTACCAATGATTCCTTCAGAAAGATTTTGTCAACCACAATCCTACCTATCAGACAGATATAGATAAGTACCGTGTACCTGCTACATCCTTGTACAGGGTCTTGGCAAAGGCTGTGTTATGCCTAATTTTTTTCCCATTTATTTATTCTTTTTTTTTCTTTTCTAGGGGTAGACTTGGGACAGACCCATACACTCTCTAGCCCCATGCCATGGGTGCAACACCTTAACCGGTGCCTGTATACCAAATCCAAGACCTAGACTACAGTACACTGTACAGATCAGCCAGGAGTGCTAAATTTTTTTTAACCCCCCCCCCTCCCCCAACCTACCCACTTGATAAGGGACGAGTCATTTATTGCCAGCTGGGAGGGCTTGATGGATTTTGGCGAATCGGCAGATTATTTATTTCCGACCCGCCCCCCCCCCACAACTATGACAAAAATTATCGCGACCCCCCTAATAACTGATTTTGCTAAATAACCCCCCAAAAATCGGATATGTGCATGGAATGACGCGTCGCGATGGGTATTTGAATAGCCATATTTAGTTTTGACACCCCAGTGTGAAGGTTGATTGGGTTTTGGCCTTCCCACCAAGTCCAAGGGGCTCTTTTTCAAAATGATCCCCCTATAACTAACAAGCCCCCCCCCCCAACGGTAATAAATCACTAAATCTAGTCCCTAAATAAAATTAAATAATGGGAACTTATTGAAGTGACCTGCTACAATCTGAATCAATATACCGGCTTGATGGTCCACTGTTCTAACACTCAAGTGCAGTTGGGTCGCCTTTCCTGCAATCTGATTGGTCGAGAGCGCATGTTGGTTCAGGGGACCCAGTAAAAGCACTTTCGGTCTCACTTCCTGTTTGTGGCTTTTCTGTCTTATTTGTGAATTATTTTGAGGATAATCAAAGCTTTTTCTCGTGTCAGAACGTAAACAAAGGGCTCCGGTTTGTCTCTGTTCCGGAAACCCAAGCCAAGGCCCTCGGGCTGGGCTGATCGCCTTCGGCGATCTGGGGGGTCTAGACCCCTAAAATCGACAGTGTGACATGGCCTTTTCTTAAAATCGACAAGGGACATAGAGCTCTAGTGACAAGGACAGGGGAGAAAAAAGATAATGACATGGGACATGATGTTTTCTTAAAATCGACATGTGACATGGAGCTAAGTGACAAGGACAGAGGCAATTACAAATTTAGTGACATGTGACATGGGCTTTTCTTAAAATCGACAAGTGACATGGGGACCCCTCATCTAGACCCCCGATCTGGCCCAGCCCTCCGACCTTGGGCCTTGGGTCTCCGGACAGAGACGCACCGTCGCCCTTTCTTATTACGTCCCAAAGCCTTTGGCAAAGGCAAAGCCAAGCCCCTCCTACACCTACCCGGTAATACTAATACAATAGTGATGTCGCAATAGTATTGCCAATACGACTGGGGGTATTGCCAATACCCCCAGCTACCGACCTAGATACCAAGACTCGTTTGTCAACAGTGTGTCTGGAAAGTGAGTTCAAACACTGATTTCTCTCTCAAAACAAACATCCCAGCCACCCAAATCAAGCCCTCTCTATTCTAAAGCATCCTCTCTATTCTAAAGCTAAATCAGATGATAATTCCACTATTATTGGGGTTTAAAGTACTCCGAAATCTCTCTTACCTTCTTCCACCTCGCCTCCTCCCCTCTCAATGCCCCTCCAGTGTCCGCTGCCCTATATTTCTACACATGGTGCAATCCAGTTATTTTTAGATACATGACGTCATGACGTCATCGCCGACCAATCAGTTAAGGGGATTCACACGCCGGCGTTGTCTCTAATCACATATGTGCTGGTGGGATTTGCTCATGTTTTGGGACTCACGTAGATAAAAACTCATCTTTTATTCTAAACGACAAGTGCATCATATACTCAAGATTAGGAAGAATAGTGATGTTATTTAGTTTTTATTCTCAACAACTTCTTGTTAATCAACTTCCTTGGGGATGTCATCTAGACGACAAGATAGAAGCGGTGGGAGGAGAGTGAAGCCGGCCGGCGGGGTTTCCCGGGCAGCACCAAAATAGACAACAACACATCTATTTTGTAGTGTGTGGAACCCGGGCCGGGGTGTGGAACTTGTGGTAGTGACACTGGCACTGTGGCAGTCAGGGAAGCACTTTGTGGTTGATGAATAATACATCGAATACCGGTTACGGTACTCTACTAGAAGGTTGTCTCATGTCTGTATTAAAGTAGAGTGTGACGTCAATGATTCCAGGGGGGTGCTCATTTAGGGAGTGGTCTCACCCCCCATGAGATTCATAATATCACTTGTTTGTAACGGCAGGTGTGGAGAAGTAAAAGTATTTATTATTATACTTGAATTGTTAAGACCATTATATGGAATAGACATTGTATTAAAACACACACACACACACACACACACATATATATATATATATATATATATATATATATATATATATATATATATATATATATTGTAGCACTCCGAACCCCTGTTGTCTTTGCTCTATGAAAAGGACCACGAAGACTCCGTCAACTATGATATCAACACTGTTTATTGCCTGGCTTCTGGCCACACCATCTAATCCGTCGGTGAATATCGCCTCTCCATATTTACACTTGGGGGTAAGCCTTGCTATGTGTCTCGACCAGCGCGTAACCCGGACTAACTGTCGGAGAAACACAACCACTATATATACGCTTACCATTTCACCGACGCTGGCACCGTTTGGCACGGTGCCAGCGCCGGGAAACACTCCCCCGAGCACCGCCAGGGTTGCTCGCTCCTAACGTGACTCCGGGATCTGCGGGTTCCAAGCCCCCATGCCAGGATGGTTTCGCTTCCACCGCCTCCCCCTCGGTCTACGCCACAATATATATATATATATATATATATATATATATATGGGGATACTTTGGCCCACTTTTTGGATATTTCCGAAAAATTAGCATGATAGGAGTGCAAGTATTGGAGAAATAACTATCATTAGTTTGAGTTTTAGTTAGTATCTTTCAGATGTATGTGAAATTTTAAAATTTTGTGCCCAGCAAGTACTAGATTTACATCGAAATAGGTTGGGGCAAAGTTACCCTTACTCCGGGGCAACATTGGCCCACAAGGGATTCCCTATGGTAGTATATTTCTTATTTTTTCACAACCAAATATTGGGTCAAAGTTACCCCTAAAAACTTTGTCAATATAAAAAGCATTCTTAGAAAGTATCCAATTCAGGTATTTTTCATCATAGGTATTAAACAAAACTCATGGATACAGTCTAAAATACGGCATGTAACAAAAATTGTGAAAAATATGACTATTTTGACTAAGATGACAGGCATATAGTATTGGCAGGCCAAAGATACCCCCAAGGGCCAAAGTAACCCCAATTTTCTTAGAGAAATTATAATTTTACAGAAAATGCGAAATAATAAAATCCTTCTTGGGCTAAATGAATATAGTACACTTGATTTGAGATGCCTTTGGGTTCATTAATTGTTGCTTAAAACCAACAGACTCAGAAGCCAATTGTGATGCCGGGCAAGTATGACGGGTCGAGCGATCTGGAGGAGTTTTTGTCGCACTTTGACCTCTGCGTCATGGCTAACGGATGGACAGAAAGGGAGTCGGGGACGTTTCTGGGAATAAGCCTGTCGGGGGTCGCCCGGCGGCTGTTGGCGTCAGAGCGGCCGGCGGCTCCTGGGGGATATAAGAAGTTGCGGGACGCGCTAGTAAATAGATTCCAGACGAAGAGTCAGGTGGAATTGTATAAGGCTCTGCTCCGCACCCGGGTGCGGAAGACGGGGGAGGAGTTACAAACCCTCTCTGAGGAGATCCTGCGACTGGTGCGGCTGTCCTACCCTAATGCGGACGCCCAGATGGTAGATGGCATGGCTAAGGATAGGTTTGTCGAATGTCTGGAGGATACGGAGCTCCGACAGTGGATATACCAGGGCGAGATCCCGACCCTCCTACGGGCGGTGGAAAGGGGTATACGGGCGGAAACTTACCTTAAGGAGGAACGGGCGAAGGCGGTGAAGGTCAGGTCCGCCACGAAGTCGATGGCGGAAGAGATGGGGGAGCTGCGGGTGGCGGTCACCCAGATGAAGGAGTCCCTTGCCCGATCGGCCCCTGTAACCGCAGAGGGGGAGGGGGCAAGTCGGGGACGGGGCTGCTTTGAGTGCGGGGCGCCAGATCACTTCAAGCGCGACTGCCCTGCCTGGAGGAAGCGGGTCGAGGCCGCTCGGAAGAGAGAGGCGACGAAGAAGGCTTCGGAAAACTAGACGGGGTCCCCTCTTCCAGCCGGGAGGAGACCCATGGAGAGAAAAGGAGGAGAGAATGGCTGGGTCGGAAGGAAAAGAAGGGGAACGGCCTGGAGGTCGGAGGGAAGTTATGGGGTAAGGACATCCACTTAGTGGTGGACACGGGGGCCACCAGCAACCTGCTCTCCACAGCATGGTGGAAGGCGGAGGGGTCCCCTGGGGATCTGAGACCGGTGATAACGGCATTCCATACGGCAGATGGGAAGCCGCTGCCGGTGGAGGGTCGGGTGACGGCGGAGCTGCAGTGCGCGGGCCGCGCGGAAACTACATCGTTCGTCGTGGCCGATATATCCACCCCTGGCCTGCTGGGTGCAGATTTCTTGAGGCAGACGCGGGCGACAATTGACATGGCCGGGGAGAGGCTGGTGTGGCCGGAAGAGGAGCAAGGGACTCAGCCCTGCCGACTGGTGAGCTCGCGGACGGAATGGGTGAGGGGCCGCACGGAGAGGGTCATACAGGCGCGTATGCCGGAATCGGCCGGGCAGACGGACATGCTGGTGGAAGGAGTGGAGAAGGTGGAGATGGCGAGGGGGATTCGGATAGGCAGGTCATTGGTGACGCCCGAGAGGGGGGAGGTGCCGGTCCTGGTCTGTAATCCGGGCCCTAATCCGGTGGTCCTTTACAAGGGGATGCACGTGGCTGTGGCCGAGGCTGTGGGGGAGGAGGAGCTCCGGGGGGAGGAGTGCCGTATGGTGACCGAGGAGGGGCCGCGCGAGGGGTTCCGGACGCTTGTAGAGCAGCTGTTGGGGGGAACCCAGGTCGAGAATGTTTTAAGATGGGTTTATCTGCTCAGTGAGAAACTCATGTGGACGACGACATGGCCGGAACAACAGTTGTTTTAATAACGGAAATGCGGAAGTACAGTGACAACGTTAGTTACAGTAGTATCTACTTTTAACACCATGCGGCAGCACTGCGCGTAGTCGCGAGTGACGCGGATCTCGCAACATCTCCCCCTTTAAGATAATAATGTTATTGTCTGGATACACTGTCCTTGAATCTCTTCAAGAAAGATATACTTTGATAGCACCAGTATAGTCTATGATAAACATGAAAATGACTGTTCAATGTTCAATGACTGTAAGTCTCTGTAATAAATGTTTATGAATACTGGCAATGTTATGACTGTTTAATAATAACTCATATGACTTGGCAAGTGTTCTTGGTAACAGTCTATATCAGGATGTATAAAAATATCAATATGAATAAGCTAAACTAAACTCGAGGGGAGCGGTCTCCAGTACGTCACCCTCTAACCTATCTTTACCATAGGTTCCCCTAGACTGACTCAATTAGACGAGTAGGCTTTTTGGTAGCCCGGTTTGAGCGACGAGGCTCATCGGGTGTCTTAGGTGGTGAAGACACAGGGCTGTTTGCGACTGGCGGTCGCTCAGTCATGATAGCAGGTGGTGGTATGGCACTGCCTGACGGTAGGACTGTGGCAGTGGCAATAGGAGGCATCTCCATTAGGTGTCGGCGGTTTCTCCGTTGGGCACCTGACTTGGTCTCGATGGTATACGACCTTGGAGTGTCGGCTTCTCCTTGAACGATGCCCTTTTCTGTCCAGCCCTTCTGGGAGTCTGTCTTGACCAGGACAGGTTGACCTGGGACAAGCGGCTGGAGTGGCTTAGCACCATGATGCTGGTTGTATGACCTAGAGGTGGAGGATTTGTACCTCTGGTCCCTAGCGAGGATCGTTTCACGGCTAGGCCATACGGGCTCCAGAGTAGCTGATGGTACTGGAAGGGTCGTACGTAGGTGTCTACCCATCATAAGCTGGGACGGGCTGGCACCTGTAGCTGCTATAGGGGTGTCTCTGTATACTAACAAAGCGAGCCATGGGTCTTTCTGACTCAGCATTTGTTTAGCTGTGTAGACAGCTCTTTCTGCCTCTCCGTTGGAATTCGGCAGGTATGGACTAGAGGTAATGTGGTTAAACACATACTTTGCCGAAAATTCGGCGAATTCGGCTGACGAAAACTGCGGACCGTTGTCGGATACTATTTCTAGTGGCACACCGAAACGGGCGACAGCGTCCTTCATACGTCCAGTGACGGCTGTGGTGGTGGTAGACGTTAAGGCGAGGACCTCTATCCACCTGGAGTAGTAGTCACACATGACTAGATAGTCCTTCCCTTTGAAGACAAATAGATCTACTCCGACTCGCAACCAAGGCCCTTGTGGCAATGGTGTAGACATGAGCGGCTCGCGCTTCTGTGTCGGCTTGTGCTCAGTGCAGTGGCTGCACATGCTAACTATTCTCTTGATGTCATTAGTGATTCCAGGCCACCAAACACCGAGACGTGCTCTCTCGAGGCATTTGGTGATTCCTTGGTGACCGTCGTGGACTCGAGCAAGTATTTCCGGCCTCATGGAAGTTGGAATGACGATCCTTGAGGCGAACACAAGTAGTCCATCTGTGACTGACAGTGATGCACGATGTGCATACAGGCTCTTGAGGTTGTCTGGGACATTCTTCTCGTATTTCGGCCACCCAGTCAGCGTGTAGACGATAGCTGACTGGAGGACCGGGTCATTGGTTGTTGCAGTGCGAAGCTCCTCCTTCTTGGCGTCTGATGCAGGAAGGGTTGACTCGACTGACTGGACGTGCATTTCTATATCCTCGACTGTTGAGGACAGGGTCGAGACAAGTGGACTCCGCGAGAGTGCGTCTGAGATTAGCATCTCTTTACCCGGGACATGCTTGGCATTGATGTTGTACCTCATCAACCTCATGAGTAGTCTCTGACATCTCAGAGGCACTTCGTCCAGGTCTTTGGTGTTGATGAGTGGCACAAGCGGCTTATGATCCGTGAGGACCGTGACGTTTCCATGTCCGCGGATGTATCGATCGAATTTCTCGCATGCCCAGACGCTGGCCAGACACTCCTTCTCGATCTGGGCGTATCTCTTCTCGCTGGTGGTCAGTGTCCGAGAGCAGTAGGCAATTGGTTTCACCGCTCTGCCATGCTCTTGTAGGAGGACTCCTCCTAGGCCATAAGAGCTGGCATCGGCACTGACGATGACTGGTTTGGTGACGTCATAGTACGACAGAACAGGCGTTGAAGCGATCAGCTGTTTTGTCGCACGGAAGGCTTCTTCCTGCGCTGCATCCCAGGTCCACTCTCGGTCTGACTTCAGTAAATCATTCAGTGGACCGGTGACTGAGTTCAGGTGGGGCAGGTATGATCCGAGGTAGTGCACCATTCCCATGAACTGACGTAGCAGGGTGCCAGATGTAGGCGGCGGCATCTGGTTTATGGCTTGGACTTTATCGGGGTCTGCCCGAATGCCATCTTGACTGAAGACGTGCCCAAGGAACTTGAGCTCCTTCTTCTTATATGAGCATTTGTCATGGTTTAACTTAAGACCGACACGATCGAGTGTCTTGACGACTTTGGACAGGCGATCGTCATGCTCAGCGTCGTCCTTCCCATATACAAGGATGTCATCCATGTAAATGAAGACTCCATCTAACCCCTCCAGGGCTTCGAGCATCTTCCGCATGAAGATCTCGGGGGCTGAAGTGATGCCAAATGGCAGGCGTCGGAAGCAGTAGCGACCGAACGGAGTGATGAAAGTAGTCAGCTCTTGACTCCGTCCGTCTAGCGGGATCTGGTAGAATCCACTTGCTGCGTCAAGGCATGAAAACCTTGCAGCGCCTGTGAGTCTAGAGGTTAGATCATCCAAGGTCGGCAGGACGAATCGTTCTCGTTGGACGTTGACATTCAGCTTCTTCAGGTCTACGCAGAGGCGGACCTTGCCGGACTTCTTCAGGACTGGTACCATGGGAGCACACCATGGTGTTGGCTTGGTGATCTTCCTTACTATGCCTAGAGACGTTAGGCGCTTTATCTCCTCCCTCACCTTCTCGACCAAGGGAAAGGGGATACGTCTGGCGACGTTGACGGCGACTGGCTGGGCATCGTCCCGAAGTACGATCTTGACTGGATCTGTTTCGAGGCATCCGATGTCCCGACTGACGGCTTGGATGCGCATGACTAAGTTCATGCGATGGGCGACTCCTCGTCCTAGGAGACTCTCGCCGGATCCGTCCACGACCAGGACACGGAAGTTGTACTTCTGGCCCTTGTAGACGGTGTTTGCGATGAACTGTCCTCGACAACTGAGTGGACCCCCCGGGCTTGACAATTTGACTTTGACGTCTTTTAGGGGTGGTCGCGGCTTCACTTTGAGGTAGTTCAAATAGGACATTATGGAGACGTCTGCACCCGTGTCTATCTTGAACGTCTCGGATGACGTTCCGAGGTCTAGTGTGACTTTCCAGGCTGAGCCACTGTCGTCGCAGTCTATGGCACCGATGAAGTTGTCAAAGTTCACCGCACCACAAAACTGGGCTTCTCCCTCGGTATCGTCGTAGACTTCTCTGACGCTCTTATTACGACACATTGAGGCAAAGTGTCCGACTTTCTGGCAGGACTTGCACGTTTTCCCGATCGCAGGGCAGGCATTGGGCCCTGGCGACCTGTGCACGTATCCACAATTTGGGCACTTCTGCTTCGACTGACCTCCTGACCTTGACCTTGACTGACCTTGATTTGACTGTCCTTGATTTGACTGTGGCTGACGCGTTGACTTTTTGTATCCCTGGCTTCTATTGTGGACGGCATTGACTGACGTGTCTTCCTTCTGGGTCGACTCCACGAGCTCCTTGTGTCGCGCTTTATCGGTAGCTGTTGCAAGCGTCAAGGTGTCTTGCTCCATCTGCAATTCGCGAGATAGCTCCTTGTCTAACATTCCGGCGATTAAACGATCGCGGATGTGTTCGTCTTCCTTCTCCTAGAAGTTGCAGTGCTCTGCAAGCTCATGCAGATTTCTTACGAAGCATTCGACTGACTCACCTTGTTTCTGCGAGCGCTGGTAGAATTTTGTTCGCTCGTGGATGGTGTTCTTCCGCGGGACAAAATAGTCGTCAAATTTCTTCAAAACTGTTTCGAAATCGTCTTTCGGGCCGACCGGATCGGGCTCGTCGTCTGTGGGCTCGGGGCGTGCGGCAAACTTAAAAGACTTGTAGATGTGTTCAGCCTGGCGGCCCATAGTATATACCAGGGCTGAAACTTGCACGTCCGGCTCCTCATCACGGATCTTCTCGAGAATAAAATAACGAGAAAACCTGGTTTTCCAATCCGGCCATGATGCCGGTTTAGTGAAGTCGAATGGCTCTGGCGGCTGATATTTAGGCATTTTGACGAGGTGGGTAGGCCTACTAGTACTTTGTATATATTAAGAAAAATTTTCACTGATTCTCTTGACTGACTTGACTGTTACACACTAGCGCGTACCACCGTAGACAGGCACCTACTAGACTTGGCGGCTTATTTGAGGGGCTTAGGTATAGAGTGGCAAGGTTTGGTGAAATGGGGTGACTACATCAATTGTCTTTACATGGACTTGACAATGTCAAATACGGCACAATTTGTATCTGACAATAACCACAGGTTGACAGTGACTTGACTTTGACTGAATATGTTGACTTGACTGACTTGTAGACTTGACTTGACTGACTAGGAATAAAATATTCAGCCTTACCGGTGGTCCAGTGTTGTTGTCTCAATTGTTGAAATTCACCCACAAATATCTCCTTACCAACCTGCCATCCACCCTCAAAAATACTCTCACATTATTGACTAAAGTCTAGTTGTTCATTGTTGTTGTTTCCACTGGCAGATGGTCAAAAATCCTCACTTCTGACATCATGTTTCAAGATGGGTTTATCTGCTCAGTGAGAAACTCATGTGGACGACGACATGGCCGGAACAACAGTTGTTTTAATAACAGAAATGCGGAAGTACGGTTACAACGTTAGTTACAGTAGTATCTACTTTTAACACCATGCGGCAGCACTGCGTGTTAGTCGCGAGTGACGCGGATCTCGCAACAGAGAATGATCAGGAGTGGATCCAGCTCATTGCCCGGAATAAGGCGGCATTCCAGGAGGGTGATGAGGACCTGGGACATACTGACTTGGTCTCACACACCATAGAGACGGGGGTGGCGGCCCCTCTTAAAATGGCTCCCCGACGACTGGCGCCGCATCGACGGGAGGTCGTGGACAAGGAAGTGGAGGAGATGTTGAGCAGGGGCGTCATAGAGCTGGCGACGGGTCCGTGGGCAAGCCCCCTGGTCCTGGTAAAGAAAAAGGATGGGAGGGTGCGGTTTTGCGTGGACTACCGCCGTCTAAACGCGGTGACGGTTAAGGACGCCTACCCACTGCCACGGATAGACGATTCGCTGGACTCGATGGCGGGGGCGTGTTGGTTCAGCACGTTGGACTTGGCGTCGGGATACTGGCAGGTGGCCATGGAGGGGGCGGATAAGCCGAAGACGGCGTTTGTGACGCACCGGGGCTTGTTCCAATTCAAGGTGATGCCTTTCGGGCTCTGCAACGCGCCAGGGACATTCGAACGCCTGATGGAAGTGGTGATGCGAGGGTTGCAGTGGTCCACTTGCCTCGTGTACCTGGATGACATTATCGTGTTTTCGGCCACCCTCGCCGAACACGCCACCCGGCTGGAGACGGTACTAAAGCGGCTACAGGAGGCCGGTCTCAAGGTCAAGGCCAGTAAGTGCCAGTTCGTGAGGGAGCAGGTCAACTTCCTGGGCCACCGCATCGATAAGACGGGGATCGGGACCGATCCCGAGAAGGTGGCAGCTGTCCGGGAATGGCCCACCCTGGTCTCGGTAACGGATGTCCGGTCCTTCCTGGGGTTGTGTGGCTACTACCGCAGCTTTGTGCCCGGGTTCGCAGCCATCGTACGGCCCCTGTCAGAATTAACCGAAAAGAACAAAAGATTCCGCTGGGACAGATCCTGTGCAGAGGCCTTCCATTGTCTGAAGGAGAAACTGAGTGAGGCTCCGGTGTTGGCATATCCGAGGGCGGAGGGGCACCTTCTGCTGGACACGGACGCCAGCGATATGGGGCTAGGCGCCGTCCTCTCGCAGATGCAGGAGGGGCAGGAACGACCGTTGGCCTATGCCAGTAGGACGCTTAGCCGTTGCGAACGCAACTACTGTGTGATGAGGCGGGAATTGCTGGCGGTGGTGTTCGCAGTGAAAAAGTTTCGGCACTACCTGATTGGGCGGCCGGTCCGGATACGCACAGACCATGCAGCCCTTAAATGGCTAGCGAGTTTCCGGGAACCAGAAGGGCAGGTGGCCCGGTGGTTGCAACTCCTGGAGACGTTCGATCACGTGATCGAACACCGCCCCGGCCAGGATCATGGTAACGCGGATGGGTTGTCCAGGCGGCCATGCACTCAGTGCGGTATGGAGGGGGAGGGGGGCTCTCCCCTGTTCGACCAACCGGGGGAATGTAAGTAGTATATATATAGGTCTTCTTTGGATATTTCTAAAAAAATATCCAAAGAAGACCTATATTTTTTGAATATCCAGAAAATACCTATTATTTTGGATATTAGGATTATTTTTGGAAATAGTAATCATATCATAAATTTTAAATACAAAAGAGAGGTCAAGTGGTTCTCATGTCACACGGTTCTTAGCTGAGCTTTCGGTACAGAGGAATGAACTAAGTGCACCAAGGATTGAAGGAGGATTGAAGGATTGAAGGAGGATTGAAGGATTGAAGGAGGATTGAAGGAGGATTGAAGGAGGATTGAAGGAGGATTGTGGAACACGTTCAATTCCAGATCAGTGCTCTAAGGAACGGTGAGCGTTACTGAAACAGGAGGACCATTATGTATGGTTGCTTTCACCAACTGATGGGAGCATCACCCGTTCATGCTTCAACCAACAATGGGAGCATCACCCGTTCATGCATCATCCGCTCTAAGTGGACAAGGTCGCAAGAATAGTCCAGATCTTTTACGCACTGAAGCTACACCTGGAGCTACAGACAAGGAGGTTCGTGACATGAGGGCCGGACCTCTCCAATTAACCCCAGACATTGCGTTCCTTATATACTCCACCTCAGCAGTGAAATCATAAATGTGGTGTTACACCTTTAAGTCTATGAACAAATAGACATTCAGTTTAAGAGGATATAGATTTTTTTCATCAGTTTGAGTGATTTAGGGACAGAGTTTTTTCTCCTCTATTTTTTGATATGTTTCATTGATATCAGCAAAGAATATTTGCTGAGTTATTAGAGGAATTTACAGCGTTAGTTTACAATTGAAGCGATAGATTTACATTCAAAACGCGGATTTTTTGTCCCCCTCTACCGAGAATAATATGAACTACATTCAAAACGCGGATTTTTTGTCCCCCTCTACCGAGAATAATATGAACTATCTCTGGCATGATATATGTAGCGCGCGGATCACCAATCTGCACAATTCTCAAATAGCGCAGCGTAATTTTCTTGAACAGTTTGAATGATTCATGTATAGAGCTCTTTCTTTTCATTGTTTGATATATTTTATTGATATCAATAAAGAATACTTGCTCATAGCTTACAATTGAGACGATAGATTTCATCATATTCAGTTCGTAGAACGCATTCTTGGGTTTCCCTCTACCGAGAATAATATGAACTATCTTTGTCCTGTTCTAGGTTATGTGGAACTAAATAATTTATGTACATAGCTTTTCCCATCTTTTTGACACTAATCTGCGTGTCACATGACGAATTTAGGATAAGATCATGTCTCATGTCATTTTTCTCCATGTCCTTGACACTAGGTTCCATGTCACATGTTGTTAAATTACTATTATCCCATGTCTTTGACACTGATCTGCGTGTCACACGGCGAATTTAGGATATGATCATGTCTCATGTCACTAGGTTCCATGTCACATGTCAAATTACTATTATCCCATGTCTTTGTCACTGATCTGAGTGTCACACGGCGAATTTAGGATATGATCATGTCTCATGTCCTTTTTCTCCATGTCCTTGACACTAGGTTCCATGTCACATGACAAATTACTATTATCCCATGTCTTTGTCACTGATCTGAGTGTCACATGGCGAATTTAGGATATGATCATGTCTCATGTCATTTTTCTCCATGTCCTTGACACTAGGTTCCATGTCACATGTCAAATTACTATTATCCCATGTCTTTGACACTGATCTGAGTGTCACACGGCGAATTTAGGATATGATCATGTCTCATGTCATTTTTCTCCATGTCCTTGACACTAGGTTCCATGTCACATGTCAAATTACTATTATCCCATGTCTTTGTCACTGATCTGAGTGTCAGTTAGCGAATTTAGGATATGATCATGTCTCATGTCATTTTTCTCCATGACCTTGACACTAGGTTCCATGTCACTTGTCAAATTACTATTATCCCATGTCTTTGTCACTGATCTGAGTGTCACACGGCGAATTTAGGATATGATCATGTTTCATGTCACTAGGATCCATGTCACATGTCAAATTACTATTATCCCATGTCTTTGACACTGATCTGAGTGTCACATGACGAATTTAGGATATGATTATGTCTCATGTCATTTTTCTCCATGACCTTGACACTAGGTTCCATGTCACATGTCAAATTACTATTATCCCATGTCTTTGTCACTGATCTGAGTGTCACACGGCGAATTTAGGATATGATCATGTCTCATGTCACTAGGTTCCATGTCACATGTCAAATTACTATTATCCCATGTCTTTGACACTGATCTGAGTGTCAGTTAGCGAATTTAGGATATGATCATGTCTCATGTCATTTTTCTCCATGACCTTGACACTAGGTTCCATGTCACTTGTCAAATTACTATTATCCCATGTCTTTGTCACTGATCTGAGTGTCACATGGCGAATTTAGGATATGATCATGTTTTATGTCACTAGGATCCATGTCACATGTCAAATTACTGTTATCCCATGTCTTTGACACTAATCTGAGTGTCACATGACGAATTTAGGATATGATCATGTCTCATGTCATTTTTCTCCATGACCTTGACACTAGGTTCCATGTCACATGTCAAATTACTATTATCCCATGTCTTTGTCACTGATCTGAGTGTCACATGGAGAATTTAGGATATGATCATGTTTTATGTCACTAGGATCCATGTCACATGTCAAATTACTGTTATCCCATGTCTTTGACACTGATCTGAGTGTCACATGACGAATTTAGGATATGATCATGTCTCATGTCATTTTTCTCCATGACCTTGACACTAGGTTCCATGTCACATGTCAAATTACTATTATCCCATGTCTTTGTCACTGATCTGAGTGTCACATGGCGAATTTAGGATATGATCATGTCTCATGTCATTTTTCTCCATGTCCTTGTCACTAGGTTCCATGTCACATGTCAAATTACTATTATCCCATGTCTTTGTCACTGATCTGAGTGTCACATGGCAAATTTAGGATATGATCATGTCTCATGTCATTTTTCTCCATGACCTTGACACTAGGTTCCATGTCACATGTCAAATTACTATTATCCCATGTCTTTGTCACTGATCTGAGTGTCACATGGCGAATTTAGGATATGATCATGTCTCATGTCATTTTTCTCCATGTCCTTGTCACTAGGTTCCATGTCACATGTCAAATTACTATTATCCCATGTCTTTGTCACTGATCTGAGTGTCACATGGCGAATTTAGGATATGATCATGTCTCATGTCATTTTTCTCCATGACCTTGACACTAGGTTCCATGTCACATGTCAAATTACTATTATCCCATGTCTTTGTCACTGATCTGAGTGTCACATGGCGAATTTAGGATATGATCATGTCTCATGTCATTTTTCTCCATGTCCTTGTCACTAGGTTCCATGTCACATGTCAAATTACTATTATCCCATGTCTTTGTCACTGATCTGAGTGTCACATGGCGAATTTAGGATATGATCATGTCTCATGTCATTTTTCTCCATGTCCTTGACACTAGGTTCCATGTCACATGTCAAATTACTATTATCCCATGTCTTTGTCACTGATCTGAGTGTCACATGGCGAATTTAGGATATGATCATGTCTCATGTTATTTTTCTCCATGTCCTTGACACTAGGTTCCATGTCACATGTCAAATTACTATTATCCCATGTCTTTGTCACTGATCTGAGTGTCACATGGCGAATTTAGGATATGATCATGTCTCATGTCATTTTTCCATGTCCTTGTCATCAGGTTGTATGTTGTTAAATTACTGTAGTAAATTTTGTTATAACAAAGTGTGTAATTTTAGTTATAAAAGAATTTCGTTTTAACCAAATTATACAATATGAGAGCATTAGGGATCAATTACACACACCCCCCACCTTCCTTACCCTGAGTTTCGTTATGCTGTAAACTCTCAAATAGTATATAATCCTGCCACCTGTTGATATAGTAGAGTATTATATACGGCGCTGATGAATATCATTTTATTGATAAATCGAGACTGTTTGATGACGTTTAATGAAGTATTATGTAGACCTCTCAGGATTTTTTGGGATTATACCAGTAAGTTGGATTGAAGAAGTATAATGCAGATCTCAGGAGAATGTTTTTGGATTAAATATTGGTCTGGAGAGACCAGACCTTCAAAAATTCCAAATAGAAGATCTACGAACTCTTAAGCTAATGTTAGCCTAGACTTGAGTTATATTAGTATGATACATGCATGAATTTATTTCTATATGTTCATGTACGAGTGTTATGATTATGGGTGTGCTACATTGATAAATGTTTTGAGAGATGACGTGTTATAAATAAATATTACCTAATGTTTTATTGGTATAGGCTATAGTTTATTGTATAAAAGATTTATATTGTATCGATATATTTCTTTATATAACATCATATTTTTATAGGACAGTGGTGTTCTAATACGTAGCTTTATGTAAAAAGAGAATAGTGCTGCCACCTGTTGATTTAGTATCGTATTACGTGGTTATTAACTCTTAATGAAGTAAAATGTTGACCTCATAGGATTTTTTTTGATCATATTATAACATCTCACGTATAGTTGAGTTTTGAGATGCGTCTTATACGTAAGGTATTATGGTAGACTAGCTGAGCTGGTGTTTATTCTCTGTTATAGGAAAAATCTTTTCTTAGGACAAAGCAATATATTTTTCTTCACCCTTTAAATACTGTAAATGGATTATTGTATTTCTTGCTGTAGATTATGATATTACATTGATAAAGTCTTATTTATTTTTTATTTCACTTTTTTATTTATTTTTTAAGAGAGAATATTATCATAGTATTTTTTTATGTACTGCGTATCATAATTGAAAATAAAACATTTCGTATGAATATTGAGTATGATGCACTCTTATGTTGGTTACAGACGTGTTTGTCTCCTATGTGGTAGGAAATCCTTTAAGGTTCGCTTATGTTTTGTACTTGTTGAATGTTACGATACTATCATAATTAATAAAGTGCTAGAGAGAAATTTTAATGAAATTTTATCGAAGTTTTTAATTAAACATTTTATGACAGATGGTATGTCAGCTTTTTATTTCTATTTTTGCTATTTATTTTTATTTTCCACTGTTTTCTTATGAATTGCGCATTAAACACAGTTTTATATTGCTAGTCTTAAAGGGTGAAGACTGGAAGCTTTCCCACCCTTAACCACTTTAGGTCTTATCCTATATATATTAAGATAAATGTTATTATTGTAATCATTATCTCAAGATAATTTTCTTACTTCATATATTTTTTATAAGTTTTTTAAAGTTGACGATGCTTGAAGTTAAAAAAAAGTGATTTTTGAACAGAAAAAAAATTATGAGTCTTGTATTTAGAAGATTAAAGATGGATTTTTCACTATATTACTTCTTATAGAGCTAAAGACCCAGGGTCAAAATGTCACAACTTTCCCAGAGAATACTGCGTTCAGATAATGTCTTGAGCAAAACAAGGATATTAATCATGTCTTCCAGATAACGTTCTGAACAAAACAAGGACATAAATTATGCATCAGTACATACGTACTTAGTTCTTTAGTTTGATTATTCCAATAATTAAAAGATTTTCAATAATAGAGTAATTGTTTATTGTTTTCTCATACAGATTTCAATAGAATAGCGTATTGCATAATGAATAGTGTTCTTTTAAAAGCCACACGGAAGGCTAGTATATACCTTATAGCCAAGATACATATGTCAGGTTATATAACCGTACATGATGAAATATATGAATTTTGGTTAAGTGATTCATAATTATTAACAAGCGTAGCTATAAAATATGAATGTTTTCTTGGATAAACAGAATTACTACCTTAATCTCCAGTGTATAAAAGTCAGCGCGTATATAAGAAGCATTTATAATTTTAATGCTGTTTTTTCAGTAAATATACCCTTTAACTTGAGGAAATATTATAAGACGCAGTGGTCTTTAACATTTATCTGAGTGTCATATGACGAACTTAGGATTAGGGATGTAAGTCAGGCATGGGCAAAAATCAGGAAGCCATACATTTACTTGATATAAAAGCCATCTATTTTTCCAAAAGTCTCTCTTTACCACTTGTATAAGGAAAGTAGATGGCATTCAAAATTTTCAGAAATCAGGAAATCCTGATAAATCCTGAAGACTTACATCCCTGTAGGATAAGATCATGTCTCATGTTATTTTTCCATGTTATATGTCGTTAAATTACTATTATTTCATGTCTTTGACACTAATCTAAGTGTCATATGACGAATTTAGGATATTATCATGTCTCATGTCATTTTTCCATCTCACATACAGATCTCAGGAGAATGTTTTTGGATTAAAGCGAGTATATAAGAAGCACCTATAATCTTTATGCTGTTTTTTTAGTAAATATACCCTTCAACTTGAGGAAACATAAGACGCAGTAGGGAATGTCTTTAATATGCAAGACATTATGGTATGTTTGAACGTAGAGGTATTAACTCAAAAATTTCTCTGCTTGTGCTAGCTTGGCCTGAAGTTGGTCTATATATAGGAGATCTGTTTCTTTTTTTTCGAGCCTTTAATATTATGACAATGCTTGTTATCATAAGTAAAGGAATGATTACACCAAATGATACAGACACAATAAAAGATGAAGATGCCGTTGAAGAGTTAACAGAATCGTTTGGAAGAGACTCTCTTGTGCTATTCATCAAGGAGGGGCTTGAAGTTGACATTTTCTGATCTGTTACTGTATGTGAGAGGGAAGAGCTGCTCCTTAAGGCGTGGCTTAAAGTCGTCAGTTTGTGCTCTCTTGGTACAGCTGAAAGGGGAGAGCTGCTCTTCAAGGCGGGGCTTAAGGTTGACAGCTCCTCATGGTTTGGTATATAAGAAGCAGGAGTGTTGGGCTGATCTTCCAGATGAAATCCTTCTCCAGACAGTGAAGACGTTGTCATAGTATCCTCATATTGATAGTCTCTTTCTTGAGGAGCAGTTGTGGTTTGCTGTTCAGACGTCTTAATCAAGGTAAGTTTTTCTCTGAAAAGAAAGGTTATATTATATTAATGTATGTTAGGTAATTTTTGTTAAGATATTTCTGAAAATATAAGGTTATTATGTCTTTTCAAAAACTAGAACAGAGTTAAAGAAAATATAACAACGTTTATATGGTTTTGGATTCAGGATTTCTTAAGACATTTTTAAGGTTATAAAGTCTCTTCAGTGACTTAAAAAGATATATAGAAAATATTTTGACGTCGTTGGCATTTTCGTACAAGTCGTAGTTTATATAAAACAAATTAAAGTGTTATAATAATTAGTAAAAATATAGAAATACCTTGAAGTAGCCTCTTTTTCAATGACAGTAGATGTATAGGCAGCAGGAGTGGAAGCAGGGATATAGATGGTGCGTCTATACATGATCGAAGTAGGGATATAGGTACTAGGCTTGAAGGTGGAAGTAGGCTTGTAGACAGTAGGTTTGTAGGTGGTAGTAGACTTATAGATTATAGTAGACAGAGTAGAAGTTTTTGTTGTGGTTGATTTTGCTTTCATCAGATGATATTCTGTGAGACGGATATATTTTCCTTCTGTTGGAAGGTAGACATGAGTTTTCCTGTTAAAATAGGACGTTAACTTTATCAGTGTTATAACAGAATTATTTTTGAAACATTTGACAGTATAGACAATGTGTTATAACAGATTTGAACTACGATCTCTTTTATTGTATCAGATTTGGCACGGTGCCAGGACACTGCAGGGCTTTTGACAGGATTTTTTGCAATGCGCCAATTGCACACTTTTTAGCAAATACAATGCGCCATTCTGTAAATGAATGGCCATTCTAGCCATTTAAATGCGACATTTAGGCATTAAATGCGTGTATTGCGCACTGCGCAGCCCTGTCAAAAGCCCTGGGACAGCGTCGAATTAAAGATTCTAGTCTATGATCTCATATTTTCAATAGCACTACTTTTAGCATGGTCTAAAGCTGAATACATATTTATTTTTTTAGCTAGCAGAGAAAAAAATTAGGAATTTACATGTGAGCACTAATAAGGCCATAGGAACTCAGGTTACAGTTTACTGTCCGAGCCGTTTTGAAAATTGATGAGGCATTTTTTCATTATTCATTATATAGGTAGCACTGCCTTGAAATCTTCAGGTTGTATATGCCACCATGTTATTGACATTCCTGGCATTGTAAGCTTTAATTTGATACCAAATATGCCCTCCTTTGCTCATTCCTACCATGTCTAAATACATTTTTGAAAAATTCTACAATATATTTTTAGATAATGAATAATGAAATTTTCTCATCCGGCCCTTTAAATGTATGCGGGCGGTGGACGGTAAACTATAATATGAGTTCTATTGGCCTAACAGAAAATTGCTCTGAGATTAGTATTTTTGGTTAAGAAATATTATTTTAGAGTGTAAGAGTAAAAATTTCGACGAATTACTATTCAGTAAAATAGGATAATAAATCCTTTTAAATTACCTGCATGTCCCTGCTTCACAAGAATAGAGAGCAACTTTCGAGGAAACTTGCTCTAAGAAAGGGAATCGGTTTCTTCCATACTGTATTTCCTGCGTTTGGTCGTTACTTTGTGTCCTGATTTCTGAAGTGATTAAAGTTTTGTGTGTCAGTTCCATTTGAATCCAACATGTTAGATTAGGACTCTGGCAGGAAATAATGCTATCCTCTAAGAAAGAGCATGAACAATTTTCTTTTGTTCCCACTCCTAGACAAGCAGGGACAAGAACGAATATTAGGAAATAAGTCCACATCTTCACTGTGAGCTAGATGACGAAGAACTAGAGAATAACCTAGATCTTTCTTTAACCTAACTAGTTTAGCTGTAGAAAAAGGTATTAATACGAGTGAATGAGAAAAGACTGACAATGAGCCTTTAACTAAAAGTAGGGTGAGTCATAGTCTTCTTAGATAAAATAGATAAGTACCCGTTTCGAGTTTCCATGACTAGATAACAGCGAAGTAGTTCAGCTTGTCGATGGTATGAGAGGATTTCGCTGAAACTTAGGCATCTTTTAGGTCCTAAAAGAAAATAATCCTTGCTTCTTGACATGATTTTCCGCTTTTGAAGCTGTAAATCCTACGTTAGGTCTTAGAATATTATATTTTGCAGAAGAAGCTTCTGGCGAAATTAACCCGGAAGTTCAAGTTAATCATTTTGGTTCCTGTATGATCTAGTAGTTTTCAAATTTTTTACCTAGCCGTAAAGTCTCGGACCACCAAAATATTTCTCACTATAATTTATTGTAGCTTAACCACCTTAAAAACCAGCATATAATCATTCTAATCGTGCATTATAATTATAAATTTTTATTTTCATCTTTTATGTATGAAATATAGGTTTGACCAATTCAGTTTTTTTCTGTTGGTTTGCGTGTGTATCTACCTATATTTCGGTCTGAACTGTGCCTAATGATTCAATAGTGCTCATAAGTTTTTTAATGTTGCCTATCAGCACTTAACCAAAGGGCTTGTGTGTCATATTTATATTCTATGGATCATTATATGGTGGTCCGAGATCAGGAGGGGGACGGACGTTATACCACCTTATAAATATTTCATTTCCCTGAGATTCTCTTCTCGGCTTTCACTGGCTTATCAGCGCTTAACCAAAGGGTCTGTGTGTCACATTTATATTCTATGATTGTTTTTTACTGCGGATCACTATATGGTGGTCCGAGATCAGGAGGGGGACGGACGTTATACCACCTTATAAATATTTCATTTTCCTGAGATTCTCTTCTCGGCTTTCACTAGAGTTTTCATTTGAAATAAATTTTCCTTAAATTCAGATGATTTCTTTTAAATGTCTTTCAAATTTATGTGCAATTTAACCCTCATCCTTGATAAAGCGGTACTGCCCTTGAACCCTCATCGGGTAGAAAGAAACACATAGCGGAACCATAAACATTTGATGAGACACGACAGGAGTAGAGGAACCAAAAGTATTTCATTAGACACGGTAGAAACAGAAAGAGACATCTAACGGATTAACTAAGAAACATAAGGCTAGGTAAATTTTTGTAAGAAGTATTTTGTTTTCGATTGCGGAATATGCGTTCGGAAAATACATTTTTCTCTAGAACTATGGCATATTTTTGATATACAAAAGTATGGTATTCTTTATGTTTTTCATAGAATAAGACAATAAATCAGAAAGGTCTAGATAGGGCTTAAAAGTATGATTTCTCGGAGAAAACACTGCTGCTAAAGATGGTTTTACCTAAAGCGGAAGGTATAGTCAGCCATTTTGTTATAACAGAGTGACGCATGCGTAATGACTTATTGTGTTCGAGGAAAAAACTAACATACTAAGTAATTTTATGTTTCGCGTTCAAGTGAAAAATAAGGTTATGAGCTGGAAGGTTGTTGCGTTCGAATAGAGATTGAAATAATATCTTATTGCTTTTGTTGAAGGTGTGTTAGATCATTTAAGTAAAAGCATTCGAGTGGAAATTGCCTGATGCGTTCGAGTGGAAATTGTCTGATGCGTTCGAGTGAAAACTGTAGTAATAAACTGAACTGATGCGTTCGAGTGAAAACTGTAGTAATAAACTGAACTGATGCGTTCAAGTGAAAACTGTAGCAATAAACTGAATATTGAAATTAGTTGTGTTCGAGTGGATATTTAATAATGAATTAAATTTTTCTTTTCAGATAAAAGCAGAACAGGAGAGGAGCATGTAAAACGCTACAGCTTATAACGAACCTAGGAAAAGGAAAACTGTAAGGTAGGTGATTTATATAGTTAGACCTTTTTTAACTTAACGCTTTCGAGTAAAAACTAAAATGTCAAACTTTAAATTTTATGCGTTGAAGAAGAAACTATAGTTTCAAGTTTTTTTATGCGTTAGAGTAAAAATAAATTATTTTATAGTGTTCGAGTAAAAACTACAGTCACAAACTAAATATAGTTATTTGGTGTGTTTGTGCGAAAACTGTAGTGAAAAACTGAATGCTTTTACTTACTGCTTTTAAAAAAATAGACCCTGTTCAATTAACGATGTTGATGTTTGAAACGTCAATAAATATCACATCACAATGGCGCTCTTCCTATAAATCAGCCATAGTAAATATACTTAGTAAATGAACTTTAATGAGCTTAGTTTACTTTAAAGAATTCCTATTTTTTTTGTTTTAGTGTATCATGAGTGGAGGAAACTCTGTGTCTAACTACGAGGAACATAGAGGAGGACAACTAGCAAGGCAAAATATACAGGCGTGTCAGAGATTATTGACCCGTACGAGATTGATAATTAATTATCTGTTCCGTGATATTTTCTACGTACACAGAGGTAAATTTATTAACCTATTCTTTGTTACTAAATAAAAAAGAAAAATACTTTTTTATTTGAATATAAAACCAAGTTCTAATAATAATGTTTTAAGTTTAAGAAGATTTAGTTTTAATCTTCTCAATAAAAATTTATTTTTTCAGGTTAATACTTTACTCAATAATTTAAGAATGACCTTGCTGAACTCGAGTTATATATTAAAGATTTTATGAAATGTTATTTTTCAGATCAATACTTAATCCAAACTCAATCCGAGAGTGATCTTACTGAACTTGAGTCAGAAAGTTTTACTGTAAAAAGCAAAGGTAAATTTCTTTTGTTTTGGATTTTAGTCATAGATAAGACGAATTGTTATTTATATTTTACATTAAAATTTAATCTAAATGAGTTTATAATGTAAAATTTAATCTAAATGAGATTATTATTAAAAGATTATATTGAAAAAACATTATAATTACTATTTATGTTTTATAATAACAAGATGAAGATATGAAACTGATTAAAATAATAACAAGATGAAGATATGAAACTGATTAATTTATATATATCATATTGAAAAAATAACGATAATTAGATGATGACATGAAACTGATTATATATGAAATGATAAAATGCTGATAATTTAAAGAAATTAAGTGTCTTTTTTCTTTTCAGATAGACGTCTTGTGCTGTCTTCTTATTTTTGATTAAGGACTCAGCAGCATCAAGGTCGTTTAGTCTGTGTAACATCAAGGTCGTCTGCAGTTTGCTCTAACATCGAGGTCGTTTACAGTTTACTGTATCAACAAGGTTATTCACAGTTCATTTAGGACGAGGATCTATCTGCTAGCAACATCAAGATTGCTGATTAAATTTGGATAAGGTTATTATTTTATTTTATTTATTTGCTTACTTGCTTTTATTTAGTTAGCTTGTATCAGTCATTCAGTTAACGTGCTTCAGTTGTCTTGTTTATTTAGTTATTCAATAAATTATATAGCTGGCTTGCTTCTATTATGGTATAATATATCATTCTTTCGGTGTTATCTAATTGGTTTGCATATTTTTTGGTTTTAATTCTTATGTCAATTCAGTATTACACTAATAATATTGTTTTAATAGCTAGAACGTACCCTTGTGCTAAGTTAGACATAGAGAATTTATATCAGCTGCAGGGGAAAATTTCTAAATATAGAGGTTCTATTGTTATTTTAAAAAAAGATTTTTCTTTAAAATTTACCAAAAATGGGTGTTGTTATATATTTTTAAGAAATGATTTTAACTTTATTGTAAGCAACATTAAAAAGTTTATTTCCTTTTTTTGTTCAAACTTTTGGAATCATTTTTCTTTAATAAATTACAATAAAATTAAAGTATCATTATTAAATATCCAAATAAGTGTAGAAATTGACATAAAAAATAACAATATTAAAGTCATAGAATTTCTTTTAAAAATACGATTTCATTTTAAAGACAAATATTCATATAAATTAAAGGAGTCTAACACATATGAATCTGTTTGGGTAAATTATGAAGGATTAAAAGATTATAATGTGAACAATGTTTCTGTCATAAGAATTTCAAATAAAGATATTACTTTTACTTTAGGTTATAATTTCAAAGGGAATTGTATAACTAAAGATTGTAATATTTTTTTATTTTTATGTTCTGAGATAAAACTTGTGTTAGACGAAATAATAAAGGAAAAGTCAGATAATAAAAATGAAAGAAATTAAATTGATTTCAGAAATTCTTTTAACAATATTTTTTATTTTAAGTCAAAATAATGAATTTAACAGAGTTTACTGGAATGAAATTAAGCTTAAAGAGAAACATTGTTTGTATTACATTTTAAAATATATTAAAAGGAAGAAGCAAGAGTCTTTTATATCAAAAGAGAAAATATTTGATCTAATGAAAGATGAGACTTGGTTTTTTCTTTTGTCTCTGTTAAAAAAAGAAGAAGCCTACAAAAAAGAGTATGAATTTTGTATAAATCAAGAGAAAGAAAAAATTCTTTTAGACCTTATTTCTTCTCATAGTGTATTGTTAGAATGTATTTCAGAAGTTTTGAATCTTAATATAACTTTTCACACAAAAAATCAAAGTGTAGATTTTTTTCCTTCTGAAAATATGAGAAGCAAACCTGTTTCTATTTTTTTTGATTCTGAGAACGAGGAAGTGAAAGAATATGTAGAGACTAAGAAAAGAAAAAAGAATAAAAAAATATTACCAGCTTCTGATAATGTTTTCAGTGAAGAGAATTTGTCAGATTCTAGTGAAAATGAGGATAATGATTCGAAATCTTTAGATATAGAAAGAAAAAAGAGAAAATCTAAATCTGTTAAACCTAAACGAAGCGTTTCTCAAGATACTTCTTCTGATCCTGAATTTAATTTTTTAAAAGAAGATTTAGAATTGTCTGAGAGCGATTCAGATAGTGAAGAGCAGGGTTTAACGAATAAAAAATTTAAAAAAAATGAAGAAATGAAGCATGAGAAAAAAATAGATATAGATGTAGATGATAAAGTAAATTCGTTACGAGAGTTTTCACCTTTTGCTAACTTATTTAAAGAACAGCTAGAACAGTGTAGGGCTAACTTAGAATCTTCTATTAAAGTATGTGATAGAATATATAAGCATTTAATTGTCTTACAAACTAATATGTTACCTGAAAATATAGAGAAATGTGCCAAATGTCCGCAACATTGTTCTGCAGCTATTCTCAGGTGTACTAAAGACAGAAGAGGTCCTAAAAATTGTAAACCAAAAAAATTAAAAATAATGAAATAAATATTATATAAAAGTTGCTTAGCATAATGTTTGAGTGACATTTTATTTTTTTATACTTAACTTTTTGACTTAAAATTTTAGTTATGAATTTTATTTTATTTATTACCTACAGATGGAACGTGAAAACCAAGAGCCAGAACCTATTTTGTCCAAGTTAAACAACCAATTTTTTCAAGGAACAAAATTTGCTAAAAATGTTCATGATGTACAAGAAACATCTTCTCTTCAGAAGCCTGAAGAGGAAATGCCTCTTCTTGTAAGACCGAGTCGAGCTTATCCTACTAAAAGAATGATATCAAAAGAAGAAGATCTGGAGGTTATGCCTCCATTAGTAAAGAAAAAAAAACTTTCTGAGCTTTGCAAAAGCGACTATGGTCCAGCTTCTTCAGATTTACTAGACGAAGCTATTCAGATTTCTGGACTTGAGTTGTCAAAAGATGACTATCAAGTTGTGAATGAAGTTGTCTCCTTAGAAGATAACAATGAACTTCACGTTGACTATGAGGAAATTGGTGGTATTGAAGACAACAATGACCACTACAGTCATCGTGAAGTTGAAGTTATTCTCGAAGGGGACAAGGACGAAATCATTGACAGTAACGAAGTTAATGTTGCTGGTGAAGAAGTAGCTGTTCTCCAAGACAGTGACTTAGTTCCTAGTGAAGTTGTCGTGAAAGACGACAACAACATCACTCTTCCTGATAAAAGTTCAGCCAAAGTTGTCAATGTCACTGAGCCTTTTTCTGATTCTATACAACAGGCTAATACGAGAGACTACCTTCAACGTTTAATTCTGTCTCGCTTGCCTGTTTCTGTCGTCTTCCCTCAAAAGAAAGACACAGAGACAGGATCTCTTTTCTTGAAGCTGATGACGAAAGTTCCTACAAAAACAAGAACAAAAATATGTAAAAAAATCACTTGTGAAACATGCACTGACGAGCTGTTCTTTGGAGGGGGAGTATATTTCACTGCACAGAAAAAGAGCATGATGTCATGCCGTTATTGCTTGAAACTTTTTGGCTCCCCTCTCCTTTTGATTCAGCATATTTCGTCAACACATTTGGATTAAAAAATTCACAAGAAATAAAACATAAGCTTCAAGAAAAGTTACTTTAATGTTTATATGATGTTATATTTGAACATGTGTGCAGCCTATATCATAAATATGTAGTATGAAAATGTCATACAAGAATTTCAATGTTTGTTTTATATCTTAAAATAATCCGTCTTGTTTTTATAGGTTCAAGATGGAAAAGCAACTCTACTTGAACTTTTTTTTACTTTCATTAAGAAGTTTATACTTTAAAAACTATTTCAATTTTTATCGTGAACCTTTGATGGAAAAATTAAACATTGAAATACCTGCACATTCATTATTATCTGTATCGAAATGTTTTTTATACATTTCCTTCTTAAATATTTCATCAAAAAAAGCTTGTTATGAACGTTTTAATGAAATCAAAAACATAGAGTCCTTAGCATTTTTTGCTTCTTTTTTTCAGTCAGATTTTTTGTTTAATTATATATATCAAAGGACTACGAAAAAAATCAAAGAAATAGGGAAAGCATTGAAAGTTTATGTTTATTGCGGAACTATGTTTCATGTAAGCAGTAGAAAATTATTTTGGTTTGCTTCAGATCTTCTAAAAGTTAATCGTTCTGACATATTAGACGATTTGCTTTGTACAAAACACAGCATATTTGCTTATTGTGATTATCTTTGTTATTCGGATAATGAACTACAAAATAAAATAACTGATATGTTACAAGATTTAGACCTTAATGCAGAAATTGTTAAGTTTCGCTGCGGAGGGTGTGGGAAATACCATACTTTTGATAAAAATAAAAAAATTAGAACATTAAAAGTAACATATATGCTGTGTTGTGCTTGTCCAGTTAATTATAAATGTTACAGTAGTTTTAAGTTTGCTTCATACAGTACTCATTATCGGAAAGGTATAGCATGTTATGATTGTGGCATGAAATGGAAAAAAGCAAAGCCAATATGTAGTCCTGAATTTTGTTCATGGCTAAGAAAAAAATTCAGAAGCTTAAGAAAAAAAACTATAAAAAATGCATTACATTATTATTAAAGTTTAAGAAAAATAAGGATGTAAAAAAACTACTATGTGATAACTTCTAACAGGTATCCTTTATCACATAAGAG
This sequence comes from Acholoe squamosa, assembly GCA_949317995.1. NCBI lineage: Eukaryota > Metazoa > Annelida > Polychaeta > Phyllodocida > Polynoidae > Acholoe > Acholoe squamosa. Next base: position 24,396,389 of record OX439048.1, read on the forward strand.
TATATAACCTGTAAGTTCGGTGTTTAGTTAGGCACTGTGACATTTCAGGTTAAGAACCTTAAAACAGAACATTCTGTACCATATTTATCAAACAAGTTTTGATATATAAAGTCTATTGAAGATAATATGCCTTTACCATATTTGTTGTTGGATTGAAATAAAGAGGATTTATTGTAAGTTATTGAGTAGATATAATAAAGTGTCAAGTTTTGAGAAGAGATTTCACAGTAAGTTATATCAGAAAAAAAATTGCTGATATAAAGATGATAATGAAAGTTAATGTTGGTTTGCTTTTAAGTCGTGTTTATTACTTAGAAGCTATGTTGACTTTCACTGATGGTAAAATAGATGATTTAATAGATGTCAGTTTCCCTGTTCAGAATTATATGAGTGTAAGAGAAGCTAAACATATATTTACAGCGCTTTGTTTGATTCAGCCATTTTCATCTTTAAAAGAAATAAGAGTAGAAGCTTTATGCTTTTTCTCTGATTTCTTTCAGTCTTCATATCTTTTAGAAGAAATAATGAAGATTGTTTTATCTGATGTCATGTTATTGCCTAGAATTATTAAAATGTGCTGTATTTTTTTAAAATATACAGATTTTTATTATAGAATAAAGGATTTTTCATGTTTTATTTTAGAAATTTCATATTTTGAAGATGTAATAGAATTGATGAAACCTGCTCACAAAAAACATTACTTGAATGTTAATCCTAATGATTATGTTTTAAGTCCTTTAAAGAAAAAAATAAGAGATCAAATAAGAAAAAAAGAACATAAAATGTCTATTCTTTATATGTTTTGTAAACTTTGTTCTTCAGAGCTGATAATTTCTTCTAACAGCACAAATGTTACTTACATTCATTGTTGTATGCAACCTGTTCATATAAAATGTTTAGAATTTTTCTTTATGAAAACGAATCATAAAATAAAAAAGTGTAAATATTGTGATGTTAAATGGTTTGAAAAGAAGCCAATATATAGGTATGAAAAAGATATATTATTATGGTTATCAAAAAAATCAGAATCATGCTCTTCTTTGAAGAAAGACAAGTTACCTAAAATGGCTTTACTTGAAAATAAAAATGTTGAAAAATATAACAGTGTTATGTTATGATGTTATATAATGTTTTCAATTATGAAATTAATAAATATTTTTCAAGTTTAATTTCTTTGAGAAAATCAAAAAAGTATATATCATATAAGTAAAAAAAGAAATGTCAATTTCCTCTCCTTTTTACGTGAATTTACCTTCTAATACTATTCACCCTTCTAGGGAAAACAAAACAAGTTCTTATTATGTTAATTTACCTTCAACTATTACATTGAAAGGGGAATGGGAGGTTGGAGTGGTGGAAGTTAATATACCTATTTCTTGGTATAATTTTCCTGAAAGACCAGAACGAAATAGAACTATAATAGTGGAAAGAAATTTTTTTAAATTTAAAAAAAATGTGTTCATAGCAAATTCTGCAAGTGATGTTACCTTGGAGAAAAGGTTTATAGTAGAAAGAATTCCTTATGGAAATTATAATTCTATTAATAACCTTATTGGAACTATAAATTCTGTTTTAGAAAAAATTGATATTTATCCTGATGATGTTTTCTTTAAAAAAGAGCGAAAACCTTTTATGAAAATAGAACCACAAAATTTAAAACCTATTCTTAAAGTAGGAAAAGGAGACGTAGTAACTTTTTCTTCTGATTTGTCTTCTTTGTTAAGATTAGATTTACATGAAAAAGCTGAGAAAAAAGAAGGAAATACTGTGTCTTTCATGGGACCTCCTTTAGAAAATTTTGAAGAATATAAAAAAATAGCATCAAATTTAGGACCAAATGAATATGAAAATTTCATAGCGGGTGGGGTTCCTAATTTGCATTACATAGCATCTAATATTTATATTTATAACAACATAGTTTGTAATGAAGTAGTAGGAAACAAACAAGTTCCACTTTTAAGAACAATAAGATGCACAGGAAGCTTTGGTGATGACATAACAGAAGTTTTTGTTACTCCATATTACAAAAAACTTAAAAGAAATGAAATACAAGAAATTCAAATAACTGTCTGTGATGACTTAGGAGATCTTGTTAAATTTGAATACGGAACAGTGTTTTTGGTTTTACATTTCAGACCGATAGTCTAATGATTTATCGTCGTAGAGCATTAAAAAATCTTATCACAGAATATGATATCATTCCTAATTCTTTAAAATATGATCCTGATTTATTTTTGTTCAAAAATTTAAAAAAAGTGAAGAAAAAAATATTAAAAGTAAAGAAAGAAGAAGGTGGAGTTAAATTTCAGATAGGACTTTGCGTTATTTTAGGAAAATATAACTTAGAAACTAATGAATATTTTCAAATAGAACCATGGTTTTTAAGTCCAGTTCAATTTGGGTTTGATTCTTTGAATTTAGAAGAAACAATTAGGTCTAGTTTTTCTATTATATTAGGATTTTTTGATTCTTTCCTTCACATGGGATCAGGATGGTTTCTTAAAAAAATCAAAGTTCTTAGAATTTCAATTTTTAAATATAACCCTTTAGGAGGAAAAGAAAGACAAAAGACTAAAGACTTAATAGACAAAAAAAAATCAATTTTAAATATAAAAGGAACTGGTAATAAATGCTTTCTTTATTCTGTTTTAGCTGGTCTACATAAAGTAACAAATAATTCAAATTTAGCAAAATCTTATGATATTTTTTTAAATGAATTGAATCTTTCTTTTATTACTTTTCCTGTGAAATTAAATGAAATATCACAATTTGAAAAAAAGAACAATCTAACAATAAATGTATTTGGTATGTTAGAAACAGAGCAAAAGATTATTCAACCTTTCCCTATGTATATTTCTACTAATTCGACTACTGTTTCTGAAGGAAGACATGTTGATTTATTATTATATGATGATCACTACTATTTGATTAGGAATTTACATAAGTTTATAAGACCTTTTTTCTGGAAAAAAACTAGATATTTTTGTTACAAATGCTTGATATCTTTTTGCTCAGAAAAAAAATATAAGTCCCACATAACTCAGAATTGCAATAAAAATCCTTACGTAGGACAAGGATACTATATGCCACCTATAGGTTCACATCTTAATTTTTCAGATTTCAAAAATAAAGTAAAAAGTCCTTTTATCATTTATGCAGATTTTGAATGTTATAATTATAAAATGAAAGAACCAATTTATAAAGGTAAATCTTTATGTGAACGCGAACATAAATTAAATGCTTTCGGTGCTATAATGGTGTCAAAATATAAAGAATACAATCAAGATCCATTCATATATGTAGGAAAAAATGTCATATCAAATTTTGTCTCTTATTTATATCAAAAAAGAGCTGAAATATCTTATATTTTACACCATAAAAGAGAACCTATGAAATTAACTCCTCAGGATATTTCTCATATAGCTAAGCAGAGAAAATGTTACGTTTGTGGGGTTTCATTGACTCGTAAAGGTATACGTAAAGTTTTAGATCATTCTCATATAGGGCGAGAAGGTAAAGGGAGAGACATAAATTATGCTTGTAACAGATGTAATCTTACTTATACGTCTTTAAGGATGGATAAATTAAAAATACCTATTGTTATTCATAATAGCATGAACTATGACACTCATTTTCTTATTCAAAAATTATATAAATATGTGGACGAGAAAAATATATCTGTTATAGCAAAATCGTCAGAAAAATTTTTGACTTTAAGTTTTGAAAATTTTCGTTTCATAGATTCTTTTCAATTTCTTCCTACTTCTTTAGCTAAATTAGCAAATCTTATGAATGAAAAAGGAACTGATGACTTCTATGAAACAAAGAAGCATTTAAAAGATAAAAAATTATTACCTTATGTTATCCGTAAAGGAGTTATGTGTTATGATTATATAAATTCATGGAGTGTTTTGAAAGAAAAAAAATTGCCTGCAAGAAAATATTTTTATTCTTCTTTAACAAAAGAAAACATTTCTGACGAAGATTACCAGCATGCTCTTTTTATGTTTAAAGCTTTCAAATGCAAGAACCTAAAAGATTATTTGAAAGAATATTTAAAAATAGACGTTTTGCTTTTATGTGATGTTTTCGAATCTTTTAGAGAAAAGGCTTTAGATTATTATGGATTAGATCCATCACATTTTCTTACTTCACCAAGCTTAAGTTATCAAGCCATGTTGAAATATACTGGGGTTAAATTAGATTTATTTTCGGACATAGAAATGTACAATTTCATAGAAACAGGTGTAAGAGGAGGGATAACTAATGTTTCGCACAGGTATGCCATAGCAGAAGAGCCTGATGAACATATTTTTTATATTGATTGCAATAATTTATATGGAAAATGTTTAGCAGATTTTTTACCTATTTCTGATTTCAAATGGTTAGAAAAAAAAGAAATAAATAAATTAGAAATATGTAACATTCCAGACGATAATGAAACAGGCTATATTATGGAAGTAACTCTATCTTATCCTGCAAACCTTCATGATAGACATAATTCTTTTCCTTTAGCACCAGAAAAATTAGAAATAAAAAAGGAAGATTTATCCACTTATGCTGAACAAGTACTCAAAATCATAGGAATTTCATATAAAAAAGGAGGAAAAAAATTAATATGTAATTTAAATCAAAAGGAAAATTATGTTATACATTACCGTAACTTAAAGCTATATCTAAACCTAGGAATGAAAATTAAAAAAATACATAGAGTTCTTTCATTTAAACAAAAAGATTGGATGAAACCATACATCGATTTTAATACAACAAAAAGAACCTTAGCTACTTCTTCTTTTGACAAAGAATTTTTTAAACTTTTAATTAACAGCACTTTTGGGAAAACGTTAGAAAATGTTAAGAAAAGATCAACTATGAAATTAACTTCTAATCCTTTAGTAAGTGAAAAACTTATAAGAAAACCAAATTTTAAATCACTACATATCTTTCAAAAAGACTTCGTAGGTATACAATATAACAAAGAACGAATTCTTTTAAATAAACCTATATACATAGGATTTACAGTATTAGAACTATCAAAATTATGGATGTTTAATTTTCATTATAATATCATGTTACCTGCTTTTTCAGAAAGCATTATTCAATTGTTATACACGGATACAGACTCATTCATTTATTATATTAAAGATGAACATTTCTTAAAAAAGATAAAAAATATTGAAAATTATTTTGATTTTTCTAATCTTAAAGAAAGTCATCCTTTATTTTCCTCTAAAAATATGAAAGTTTTAGGAAAATTCAAAGATGAAACAGGAGGGAAAAAAATAAAAGAATTTATAGCATTAAGACCTAAAATGTATTCTATTCTTTATGAAACTGGAGAAGAAGAGAAAAAAGTGAAAGGCATAAAAAAAAGTTGTATACAAGAAATAAAACATAGTAACTTTAAAAAAGTCTTATTTAAAAATAAAATAAGAGAAGATCAATTCTGTAATATAGTAAGTCTTAAACATAAAGTGTATACCATTTCCCTACATAAGATTTCTCTTTCTCCTTTTGAAGATAAAAGATATTTATGTGATAGTGGGATAAAATCTCTTGCTTATGGACACTATAGTATACCTAAAAGAAAGAAAAAAAGAAAAAAAAACGAAATACCTTTTCCAGAAATAAAAAAGAAAAAAAGATCATGAGATAGCTTGAAAAAACTTTAACCTTATTAACATTAGAAAGAAAGCCTAAGGCATAATAAAAGAAAAAATGAACAAATCAGGAAAATACCCTACTTTGGCTTTTGGTCGGAGGAAAAGAATAGATATAAATAAATTTAAAGGAAATATATATTTACATTTTCATGACTTGACTAAAGATAAAAGTATATCTCTTCAAAAAGAAGAGTTTGACCTTCTTCTTCGAATGAAAAATAAAATATATAAAAAAATTGAAAAAGTTAAGAAATTGAAGAAAGAAAACAAGCAAGAAAAAATAAAAAAAAAGAAAGAAAAAGAACAAAATTTAAGTAGTGATAGCAACAGTGAAAGTGAAATGGAATTAAGTGAAAATGATAGCAGTGAATAATATTATGAAAATATTAATGAGATAAATGAATGACTTACCTTATTACCTTTAAAATAATATTATAAAAATATTATTGAGATAAATGAATAACTTAGCTAATTAGCTTTATATATTTTCGTTTTCAATTTTTTATGATAAAAAATGGTTTCTAAATGTGAATTTTGTGGTAAAAATGCTGATTTAGTAAAAAATAAAAAATATTGTTTAAAATGTGCAGAGTCAATGGTACAAGAATGTATAAGGTGTCATAGACCTTTTCAATCTTATCATTTTTTTACGTCTGATGAAAATCACCTGAGATGTAATGCTTGTTACAATAAATACATGAAAGAAAAGCTAAGAAGCAAAGCTAAATCCGCACAAAATTTCAGTATAAAAGTCATGGAAGATATGAGCGAAAATGAAGACTCGAACAGCATATCTTCAGAAGAAGAAAAAAATGACTCCACCAAAAATATTGAATCAAACATTGTTCGTCCTATCAAGAAAGAAGAAAACTTGAAAAGAAGAAAAGAAGAGAGTGATGATAATGTAAGTCATAACGAAAATGAATATGAAGAAAAAAAAGTAAAAATACAAGTCAAGAAAAAGAAAAAGATGAATAAGACTTCTAGCAGGGTGGAAAATAATACAAGTGATGATGACTTAAGTCAAGATGAAAATGAAAAAGCAGGAAGAAAGGAAAAGGTGCAGGTTAAAAGAAAGAGAAATGTGAACAAGCAGCAATCTAATACCTCACGAAATAAAACTAAAATTAATTCTAGTTCAAGGAAAACAAAAACAGGAAACAAAAGTCTGATATTTAACGTAGATGGAAACATGAAACCGAGTGGCTTCATCCCAATTTACATGCCTGTTAATCAGTAAACATTTTTTTATTGGATGAATAAAATTAAAAAAATTTCATGGATAACCGTGAAATCTGACAGTATAATATATCGACACACTTTCTATTACATTGAGATGGTTTAAAATCACGTGATTATATGTATCGTTCTATTCATGTATAAAAATTATTTGATATATTAGAACGAAACCATGCATATCGGATTTCCGTCTCTGTAATGTAATACAGGAAATATGTGTCAAAAAATATGAACCAACAAACTAAAAACAAAGAAAATATTTTAAAAGAAATATTTTTCAATCCGTCTGATCCTGCCTCTTTCAGTTCTGCAAATAAATTATATGAAAGTGCAAAGAAAAAAAATAAAAATATAACTCATACGGATGTATCAGCTTTTCTTCATAACACTAGAACCTATACTTCTCACAAAAAAATAAAACATAGGTTTTTACGAAGAAAAACTATAGTGAAAGGTATAAATGATCAATGGCAAATAGATTTAATTAGTATATTTAATTTAAAAAATGAAAATGATGATATCAAATATTTACTTGCTTGTATAGATTGTTTTTCTCGTTATGCTTATATTTTTCCATTAAGAAACAAAACAGCTTCCGTCACTTTAGATGGCTTTAAAAATATATTAATGAAAAGCAAAGTTAAGCCTAGAATTATACAATTTGATGACGGAAGTGAATTTAAAGGTGTATTCAGAAAATATTTAAAAGAAAATAACATTAAATTTTTCAGTACATCACAAGACACTAAAAGTGCAATAGTAGAAAGATTCAATCGTACTATACAAGATAAAATATATAAATATCTTACTTTCAAAAAGACTTTGAGATATATAGATGTACTTCAAAATTTAGTATATAGTTATAATCACAGTAAGCATAGAACTTTAGGTATAAGTCCTTCAGAAGTAACTAAAGCAAACGAAAAAAAAATATGGATAAAACAATACGGGAAATATTTATTCTCTAAAAAACATCATTTACCCTTTAAAGTTGGAGATAAAGTTAGAATTACTAAATATAAAACTACTTTTAGAAAAGGATATTCTTCTCATTGGAAAAAAGAAATTTTTCAAGTAGCTTATGTTCTTAGAACTTGGCCTGCAACATATGTATTAATTGATAAAAACAATGAAATATTAAGTGGTAATTTTTATAAAGAAGAACTAGTTAAAATTGAAGGAATTTAAAAAAAAAATGGAGCACATAGAATTTCCTATTTTCAATGCATGTATTAGAATACCTTTTTCTATGATAGTAGCAGGTCCTAGTAACAGTGGTAAAACTACTTTTGTTCATAATTTAATAGAAAACAGTGATCGCATATTAGACAAAAACATAGATTATTTTATTTGGTGTTATGGTCAAACACCTCCTAAAAAACCTTCTATAATGCAAGATAAAGACGTTATTTTCATTAATGGTATTCCTTCTTCTTTTGATAAATACATAAAACCGAACTTAAATGGACTTATTATATTAGATGACTTAATGAAAGAAAGCAGTAATAATGCAGAAATAGGAAAATTATTTACTCAAACTTGTCATCATGAAGGTTTAAATGTGATATATATATCTCAAAATTTTTTTTCTGAAGGGAAAGAAAGACAAACTGTGAACAGAAATGCTACTTACCTTGTTATATTTAATTCTCCTTTAGATCAAACAGTGCCTCAAATATTAGGAAGAAAATTATTACCAAAAAATCATAAAACTTTTATCAATATTTTTAATGAAGCAACTAGAAAACCACATTCTTATCTCTTAATAGACGGACATCAAAAAACTCCACAAGAATACAGATTAAGAGGAAATATTTTTGATGTAGGCCAAGATGTTTATATTCCAAATAAAACTTAAAAAAATGTACGTGTGATAAATGAAATAAAGAATGATATAAAAGACAAGAAATAGTTTTGTTTATTACGTTTTAAAAAATGCCTAAGAAAAGGAAATCTTTGTTATTAAAAAAAAGACCTATATTAAAAAGGAAAGGGAAAAAAAGAATTTTAAAGAAAAAGACTAAAAGAAACAAAAGGCCTAATTTGTCTAGGCAATTAGCTTTCCTTACGGTCTTAAGTAACACTAAAAATAAAAAAAGAAGAAATCTTCTGATAGAATATGCAGGAAAAGAAGACATAGATGCTATATGTCAATGCATTTATAACGTACTGAAAGGAAACATTAAATTAAGTCCTTTTTCTTATGCTAAACTTAAAAAGCATAAAAAAATTTTAAGATTTTTAGTAAATAGACGTGTGAATAACAAAAAAAGGAAAGCAGTATTGAAACAAAAAGGTGGTTTTTTGTCTATGCTTATTCCTTTAGCCGTAACTTTACTAGGAGGTTTAGCAGGAAGTAGACAATAATATGACTGCTTCTTTCAAAAAAAGTATTGTCATTCCTTTAGTTACATATAAAAAACTTAGAGCTATAGAAGAAATTAAGACGAAAGAAACTAAAAATGAAAAAAATCCTATTCTTGAAAGACAAAAAGAAATATTAGCAGAAAAAATGTATAATATTCAACCATATAAAGTTTTAAGTACTAATCAAGATATATCTAAACAAAATCCTACTTTTTTTTCTTATTTTCAAGAAAATCAATCTGAAAAATCTTTTCATACAGGTATATCTATAGAAGAAATATTATCACATATAAGACAAGCACAAATACCTTACATAAAAGAAATTTTAAAAAAAATGTTAGCTTTACAATTTTTTTGGAATGATCAGGGTGAAATAATAATGAACGGAAAACTGCTAAAAAATTCTAATGTGATAGACATAATGAAATTTTTTTCTAATACTAGCATAAAAAAAGAACCTCTTGGCATTAATGAACTTTGGTATAATTTATCTCCACATATACCTAAATCTTGGTTTCTCAATAAACCAGGAAAAAGCAAGCAAGATGCTGACGCTTATAAAATAAAAAAATATCCTATAGAAGATCAAAATATAGACATTATAAAAAAACGACAACGACAAATACATAAAAAAATTGAAAAAGGAAAGATAGAATCCATAGAAGCAACAGATGATGAATATTCAGAAAATGATTACGATGATCCAATTGAAAAATCATTATTTAAAGATTCTGACAGCGTGGACGACGATAATTTAAATTATCCTCCAGAATATGGTAAACAAAAATTATTTATTCCTTCAGGAGAAGAAAAAACCTTCACAGAATCTGAAGAAAATAAAAAAGATGAAGCAAGTGGAGGAATAGGAGAAGAAATAAAAATTAAGAAAATAAAACCAACTTCTTTTGAACAAAAATTCGATGAAGAAAGTGAAATAGAACCTATGTCCTCTACCCCTCCTTCTGAAGATATTTTTGGAGAAATAAAAAAGAAAAAAAGCTCGTCTAAAGCATCACCACGTAAAACACGTTATGGGAGATCAAAAAAAACCAACCCTAAATATTATGGGAAAGATTGGGACACGAAATGGAAAAAATAGTAATAAATAAAGAAAAAGCATTTGAGATAAAGAAGAAAAAATCCTAGGAAAATAAATAAAAATGTATTCGAATTGTGCTCATAAAAAACTTCTTTACAGGCAATTTTTACGAGAAAATAAAAATCCATTATTTTACAATCAATATGGAAGTGGATATAATACACTAACTCCTTTCATAGGAAGCAGAAATCAAAGAGGATATGGTATAGGTGGCATACTAAAAGGTTTATTTAAAACAGTCGTACCTCTCATTACTCCTGCGGTGAAAAGTGCAGGTAAAGCAATAGGAAAACGAGCTCTTAAAGGAGGAATAAAAATTGCAAAAAATGTTTTAAAAGGTGAAAATATAAAAAAGGCTATAAAAAGAGAAGCTGAAGAAAGTTTGTCTGATTTAGGTTCTCAAGTTATTTCAAACTTTTCAAATCGAAAGAAATTATCTCCTCAGCCAAAAATTATAAAAAAGAGAAACAGAAAAAAGAAAGGAAGGCATGGTGATATTTTCGGATAGAATAAATAGCTTGAGATAAACCGATAACTTGATCTTTTTATGTTGTCAAAGTAAAAATAAGAAGATACACCTGAACAAAAAATATGTCTTTTTTAAATGAAAATTTACATCATTGTATAAGCTCAGAATTGGATTATAAATATATACCTCCTACTGATACTACAAGAATAAAAACATACTATGAAAAAATAGATCCTACAGCTTCACCAAACAGCAACACTGTTCAATTTACATTAAAATCTAACAAAAAAGATTATGTTTCTTTACATAACAGTTACCTTTACATAAAAGCAAAAATATTGAAAGCAGATAAAACAGCACCTGACGCTCCAGCTAACGATGGAACTATAAATGATAATGCTAAAGTTTTTCCTGTTAATTATTTTGGTGCTACTATGTTTAAGAATGTAAAAGTTTTCGTAGGAGGAATAAGAATATCAGACAGCAATGATTTATATGGTTACAAATCAATAATAGAATTTACTTTAAGTTATGATCCTCTTACAGCTAAATGTTTAGGACCATTAGGTTTTTACATAAAAGACAATAAAGATTTCAATGAAGTTAACACTTTAACAGGTACAGCTCACAATGCAGGAGCTAAAAAAAGATATGAAAAAACAAAAAACGGAACATTGTTTGAAGTGCATGTAAGAATACATGACAGTCTTTTTTCACAGTCTAAATTATTACCTGGGGACTTGCCTCTTTCTATTGAATTAGATAGAGCAGATGAAACTTTTTGTTTAATGTCAAAAGTAGAAGCTCAAAAATATATTATAGATGTACAAGAAATAAACTTGTACGTGAAAAGAGTTAGATTAACAGATGATTTTCATCAAGAATTAGAAGAAGCAAGAGCTACTAATTTACCTATATGGGATATTCCTATCCATAAAATAGACATGAAATATGTCACTTTCGGTCCTCAAAAAGCTATTCTTCAAGCTTCACATGTTGTGAATAACACACCTTTACCTAAAAGAGTCATAATTGGTCTCGTGCATTTAGATGGCTTCACAGGCACTCATAATCGTAATCCATTTAAATTTGAAAACTTTAAAGTTAAAGAAATAGAACTTAAAGTAAACGATGGAGGAACTCCTTTTTATCATTATGAATTAGATTTTCCAAATAATATGTATAACATGGCTTATCTTGCTCTCCTTAAATCTACAGGAGATATATTCAGAAATGAAGCACAAAATGTAACCATAGACGAATTTAAAGAGGGAACAACATTATTTTGCTTTGATATTTCTAAAGACGGAGCAACATCAGAAACTTTTGAATTAACTGAAACTGGTACTTTAGGTTTTGTAATAAAATTAGAAGAAGAATTAGATCATGGAGTAGCAGCCATTGTATATTTAGAATATGATGAGATCATGAGATTAGACTCAAGTAATATGCTAAAATTTAAGTCTGAATTGACTAACCTAACAAAATGAATGGAAAAGAAATAAATTTTTATCTAAATCTCATAAAAGAAGAAAAAAAAGGAGAATATGGAGTGTTTTCAGCAGATACCATACCTGAAGTGACGTATTACCCTACTAGTTACATAGTTAACACTGACAACAGTGATTCTCCTGGTGAGCATTGGGTAGCTTTATATTATGAAAAACCTAATAACTTAGCTGAATATTTTGATTCATATGGATTTCTACCTCTTCGTGAAAGTTTTCTTAAAGCATTACCTGAAAAATATAAATATTCAACTCATGCTATACAAGGTTTATTTTCTACAACTTGCGGACAATATTGTTTATATTATCTTGAGAAAAGAGCTAACAACATGTCCATGCAAGATATAATATCTAGTTTCACGACTGATACAGACTGGAACGATAATAAAGTAATAAATCATTTCAAAAAGAAAAAAATACCTGTGATAAAAGAAGCTTATTTCCCATATCAAATTTGTCAAAGCTGCTTACCTAAAAACGATTTCTTAAATAACAATTACACTTTAAAATCTAAAAAATTGAAATGACGGAATCAAACCTTTTAAGTAAAATCAATAATGCAACTAAAAAGAAACTACCAGCTATACAAGCAAGTAGTATTTTAGTTATGTTTGTCTTAGCTATAACAGGTATCATATATAATGAAACACAAAAAAAATATTCTTCTCCTTTACAAAAAGGAGATGAAATATTCCTATGTTGTACAGAAACTGGCAACATTTTTCGCAATGGAGAAAAAACACAAAGTTTTTTAACTTGTTACATAACAAACATAAATGAGAGAAAAAGCTGGTCCTATCCTTACTTAGGACAGACTGTTTCAAATAATTCTCAAACAAACCAAAGCTCAAGAGTAAATCAGTTTACTGATATAATAACCATAAATTCCTCTCTTAAAAATAGATATGTTGTAATACATATACCTAAACAAAGAAAAATCGCTGAGATAAATACCACATCTCCAACTTACAACTGATCAAAAAATATCACGCTGATCCTATAAACAATAACTTATATTTTAAATATGGATTATTTAAAGATTCAATTAAACTATGAAAAAGAACGTAATGAAATCCTAGAAAAAATTTGTCACCATCAACACTCATACATTTGCTCGTTAGAAAAAGAGAAAACTGAATATCAAAACAAAATAAAAGAAGAAGAAGAAAAAAATTCTTCTCTCTCTTATAAAATAAAAGAGACAGAAAAAGAAGTCATGAGTATGTTAGCACATAGAAAAGCCTATGGCATAGCTAAAATGGAGAGGGAATACAGGAAAAGAAAAGGTCCGATTTACATAAACACTATAGTATCAGACAGTAATGATAAGGATGAAGAAGCTGCTGAAGATATAGATATAGTAGATCTCCCTCGTGAGAGTTTATTAAACATATATAGAAGTATACCTGATGAAGTGTTTTATGAAGAAAAACATGAATGTGATTAGGTATACTTAATCACTGCTATATAATTCAAAATGAGTTTTCAAACATACAGCATAAGAAATCTTTTAAAAAATAAGAACATCAGTGACGAAATAGCAATCAAATATGTTAATGCTAAAAAAGAAAAAATTATATGCAATTCTGCTTTCATAAACATACTCCTTGAACACTATAAACAGGTATTCAAGCATAGGCAAATAATATCTGCAGCCTTTTTCGTTATAGGAGAAACAGTATTTAATTATGCAGAAAAAATATGTCTTATAAAACGATTAAATATGCATGATTTATCAAAATTATCAGTAAAAGAAGCTATAGGTTATACCTTAAAATTCTTTTCTACTGAAGGTCTTAAAGATGAAAAAGACAAAAAAATTTGGGAAAATGCATTAGATCATCATTATAAAAATAATGATCATCACCCTGAATACTATTCAGGTAAAAACATGGAAAAATATGCTTTAATTGAAAGTGTATTTGATATGATAGCCTGTCATATAGAAAAAGATTTGAAAATTAAAAATATAACTGTGAATGATATTTTAAACGGAGAAATTACCTTTCATGAAATGTTAAACATTAATCCAAATTTCTTTAGTAGATACACTATCGAAGACAGAGAAAAAGTAAATTTTTATCTTGCTTCGTGGAAAAGTATTCTAAGTCAGCAATAAAAAATGCTTAAAATAAAAAAATATATTATTACAAATTCTGTAAATAAAAAAACAAAAACACAAATCACAAACATTAAATATACAAGTTTTACGATATCTTTACTGGCTATATATTTGTTTTTTACTTACTGTATCATATATGAACTTATGCATATTGTAATATTATGTCCTTTTTTATATATCATATATAACCTTATACATATTATATTATTTCTGTTTTTGCATCATAGTATACTTGTTTCCGATACTACTTTGTGATACAGCTAACATAACCAGTTTCCGATACTACTTTGTGATACAGCTAACATAACCAGTTTCCGATACTACTTTGTGATAGAGCTAACATAACCAATCTTAACTTTACATCTGATTACATATAACTTCAAAATGCCTTTGCCATCCTATTATTTCAATCAAGACTTAGGTTATTCTGATCAAGTCTTACAACAAATATCTGTACTGTTAGGTACAGACTGGATGAAACTAGGTATTTATCTAGGCATACCTGATCACCGTTTAGAAAATATTTTTAAGTCTAAAAAACCATGCGAAATGGCATTAGAAATGTTAAAAAAATGGTGGAGAAATGTTCCTCCATACAAGAGATGGGAGGAACTAGAAACAAGTTTTCTGGAAACTAGCAGAAGAGACTTAATAGAATTCACTCAAAAATATTTTGGCGAAAAATTATTGGAAAATTACCATACTGATTCCACTGCTATATATCTTTTCTTGAGCAAATTGAGCGAAAAAATACCATCAGACTGGAAATATATCGCTATTTATTTAAACATATCATATAAAGATATAAAAAATATTTCTTATGAACCTGAACGTGACTTAACTCAATATGCCTTCCAAGTGCTAAAAATGTGGCAAACATCTAAATACAGTGCAACTCACCATCTCATAAAAGCTCTGTCTGACATGAACAGAAAAGATGGTTTGAAAATTATCTTCGATGAATTCGATAAAAGAACAGGAAGTGAACAAGCAGGCTTTAATTAAAATGTTAAAATATCTTTGTGATAAGCTTTAATAACTACAATACAGTTAGTCATAACAATTTATTAGTTATAATATATTATCATGTTATCTGATTATAAGATTGCTTTAAATATCTTGTGATAAGCTTAAATAACTAAATATTATAATAAATAATACAGCAACAATAGTAACAACTGTCATAGTTATAATTTTTTATCATATTGTCATCTAATCATAAGATTGCTTAAAATATCTTTATGATAACCTTAGATAACTGTATATCATAACTAGTGATATAACAGTTGTAACAACTTACTATTATCATAATATAATATTGTTATCTGTTTATAACTGCTTTTAATATAGTTGTGATAAGCTAAGATTGTAATAACTTGATATAGTTATAATTTTTTATCACATTGTCATCTAATCATAAGATTGCTTATGATGATCTTAAATAACTATATATCATAACTAGTGATATAACAATTGTAACAACTTACTATTATCATAACATAATATTGTTATCTGTTTTGTTATCTGTTTATAACTGCTTTTAATATAGTTGTGATAAGCTAAGATTGTAATAACTTGATATAGTTATAATTTTTTATCACATTGTCATCTAATCATAAGATTGCTTATGATGATCTTAAATAACTATATATCATAACTAGTGATATAACAATTGTAACAACTTACTATTATCATAACATAATATTGTTATCTGTTTATAACTGCTTTTAATATAGTTGTGATAAGCTGAGAACTAAATAACTATATATCATATAACAAGTAGTATAGCAATAATCATAAGTACTTAGTATTATACATACTATAGTTATAACATTATATTGTATTATCGCTTTAAATATCGCTGAAATAAGCTTAGATAACTATATCATAACAAGTCATTAAACAAGTCATAAGTACTTAGTATAGTTATAACTTCATATTATTACTGATATTAGTTATAACTTCATATTATTACTGATATCTTTATATATCAATATCAACAAAAATGGCATATTCACACGAGTCTTATTATGTAACACTTACGGATAACAGAAATACAGCATTAATAACACCATGCAATACTCCTGTTACCACGCCTGATATAAATCCTATAAGTAAACCTGTGATATATTATATAAAAAATACAGAAAGAGCGATTGAACCAACAAGATCAACTAAAGAATCTGCAGGATTTGATTTATACAGTGCTTATGATTATATTATTCCTGCTAAAGAAAGAATGTTGGTGAAAACTGATTTAACGCTTGCTATACCTCCAGGATGCTATGGTCGCATAGCACCTAAATCAGGTCTTGCAGTTCATCATTTTATTGATGTTGGTGCAGGAGTAATAGATGGAGACTATAGAGGCACTGTTGCCGTCCTACTGTTCAATTTTGGTAATAAAAACTTTGAAATAAAACATGGAGATCAAATAGCTCAAATCATCATAGAAAGAATTTGCATCCCTCACCTTGAAGAAGTATCTGTTCTTAATGTAACTGAAAGAAACAAAAGAGGATTCGGATCAGGGAAAGAAAAAACAACTAATGAAACTGAAGAAAAACCAGTTGAAAAAATGGATGAAGAACCATCAAGAGAAAACCCTGTCAATGAAGAGGCTGCAGATGAAGAACAATTCTTTGATGCAGTTGAAGAACAAGCCTATGAAGAAAAATCAAATTAAGAATCAGCAAAAGAAAAAACGAGTCGATGCAGTTAAAGAACAAGCCTATGATGAAAAAGCATTAAAAATAAAAAAAATCAACATCATATAAACCATTAATAAAATCAATGAAATGCCCTCCATCTCTCGATGTGAAATTATCCCTAATAAAAAAATTAAATAAAATCGAGTTATGTTTTTTATGCATACAATATAACAAACAAAATATCCTTGGGATAAACTAAAAAATCACACAATCTCTATGATAAACTAAAAAATCATACAACCAAAAAAAACATAATGGGCAACAAAGCAAAAGTAGATGAATGCTTGCTTTATATTTTACAAGATTCTGATTACAATGATCATTCACCTCGAAATAATATTTTTCCATATGAAAACACTAAAATAATTACTTTTATTTTAAAAAATGAAATAGCAGAACTTTTTTTAAATAAATGGAAAAACGATGAAGTTCAAACTTCTTCACTTTTAAATGAAGTAATAAAAAACTTTAAAAAATTAATCAATGTCATGTATTACACAGATCACTTTGGAGTTAAATGGCAAACCCGAGATAATTCAAGATACAGCAAAATTTCAATAATATTCCATGGAAATAGTCGTATCAATAAAACTACTACAGTACTTAAGTCTAAAGAATATAAAAATTTTATCCAGTCATTGAAATCTGCGAATATACTATTTTTAGATCAAACAATCACTTTCAGAAGTCAATTTCAAAGTATACTAGAACACATATGTAACTCATTCTCTGCCACTCTGTTCATAAATGATGACTTAATTCTTTATTTTCCCGGCTGGAGACATATAAATGAATCAATACCAGCAGAAATTTATGATTTAGATCGTCTTTGGTATCCACTCTCTGTGTAACACGGTTGCTAAGGTATGCGCTACAAATCGAGTAAACACTCGTTACTAAGTGTAGCTATGACAACATAACGTAGCAACATAATTCATTGCGTCAAAAAAATGGCTGACAACGAAACTATAATGAATAACATTGAATCATCAACCTCAGAAGATGAAACAAGTTCAGAAGAAAGTCATCATCGGTATGAAACCAATTTCACAGTGCGAGCACATAGTTACACGGATCAAGGTGAAGTGAAAACGTGTTTGCGAGGATGTTATAACATTTCCTACAATCTCGATTTAGTTGTTATGTAAGATGACGTGCCGCACGAAGACAACACACTCGTATACTTGGATGTAAAAGAAGAACAAAAGATCGAAATTTTCGAAGAAGAATGGACCGAACTCTCATCTAAAATGGATCAAATAAAACATCTGTTTAGTTCGAACGTTAACATGAACTCTAAAATTGAAATAGAAGGTTTCACCGTCACCAAATTAAACTGGGATACGTTACTGTTCGCATCAAAGAACATTGAAAGCCACTTCATGTTAAAACTAAATCAGTTAGATAAACTGAATACTGCGATGGAAGACATTCAAGACAAAGAACTTTTTGACTATCTTGATATACTGTACATTTTAGAAGAAGAATAAGAAAAACAGAATCCTAAAGGTAAAACACACTTCTTAATGTCTCTGAATGATATAAATGTCTCTGTGAATGCACGCTTCTTAATAGTCTTAAAGTACAGTCAATAAAAAAAATGGGAAACAAACCTGTTTTAGGATATACTAGATATGATTCCAATACATTTCCTCTAAGCAAAGAAAAAACTAACGCTGTAGGATTTAATTTATATAGTGCTTTCAGTTATATAATTCCAGCCAAAGAAAAATGTTTAATTGAAACAGGCATCAAAGTTGCTGTCCCTACTGGGTATTATGCACGTATAGCACCATTAAGTGGGCATAGGTTTAAGTATACAAATGTTAAGGCAGGAATCATAGACAATGATTACAGAGGACAAATTCATATCCTTTTTTTAAATTTTGGTGAAAAAGAATATAAAATAAATTGTGGAGATCCGATTGCACAACTTGTATTGGAAAAAATATATAATATTGCATTAAAAGAATCTAACAAACTCAAAGATACTCCTTATTCGAAAATATGTTTCCAATTAAGACACAGCAAAATATATGAACAGTGGCGTAAAGAAACACATATGTTCTAATGATATGATTTTATAATAATACTTAACTCTGTTCTATTACATTATTATAATAAAATGTATTATATCCAAACAACTTGTTTCACTTCATTTTTATTTTCACTTATAGACAGCATAATACTTCAATCAAAGTGTCAAATGATCTGTACATCACATATTTTATTTATCATCGTAATACAAGAATTGCTTTAAATCCAATGAAAATGAAAATCTATCGTTTCAATTGTAAACTAACGCTGTAAATTCCTCTAATAACTCAGGAAATGTTCTTTGCTGATATCAATGAAACATAACAAAAAAATAAAGGAGAAAAAACTCTGTCCCTAAATCACTCAAACTGTTGAAAAAAATCTATATCCTCTTAAACTGAATGTCTATTTGTTCATAGACTTAAAGGTGTAACACCACATTTATGATTTCACTGCTGAGGTGGAGTATAAAAGGAACGCAATGTCTGGGGTTAATTGGAGAGGTCCGGCCCTCATGTCACAAACCTCCACGCCTGTAGCTCCAAGTACTAGCTTCAGTGTGAACAAAATCACGACTATTCGTGCGACCTTATCAACTTAGAACGGCTGATACTCTCATTGTTAGGTGATGCTCCCACTGTTGGTTGAAGCGTGTATGCTCCCATCAGTTGGTAGAAGCAACCATACATAATGGTCCTCCTGTTTCAGTAACGCTCACCGTTCCTTAGAGCACTGATCTGGAATTGAACGTGTTCCACAATCCTCCTTCAATTCTTCAATCCTCCTTCAATCCTTCAATCCTCCTTCAATCCTTGGTGCACTTAGTTCATTCCTCTGTACCGAAAGCTCAGCTAAGAACCGTGTGACATGAGAACCACTTGACCTCTCTTTTGTATTTAAAATTTATGATATGATTACTATTTCCAAAAATAATCCTAATATCCAAAATAATAGGTATTTTCTGGATATTCAAAAAATATAGGTCTTCTTTGGATATTTTTTTTAAAAATATCCAAAGAAGACCTATATATATATACTACTAATGTAGGGCAGTAACGCGGAGGGAGGCGGCCGCGGACGCGGAGGCTGATGAGGCCAGTGGGAGGCCCCGGACGGCGGAGGGGGACGAGGAGGAGGAGGGTCCCACCTTGTCCTCCGCGGAACACTGGGCGGCAGTACAGAACCAGGACACCATCCTGGGGAGGGTCCGGCGGTGGGTAGCGGAGAACGCGAGCCCCGCATCGGACGAATTGGCCGGGGAACCCTATGCAGTGCGGGCGCTGGCAGGACATCGGCAAATGGTCGGCCCCTGGCCGACCATTTGCCGATGCTGATGTTTGCCAACCAAAAGCCAACGTTGGGCCTACGTTGGCATTTGGTCGGCACCGTCGGGCCTACGTAGGCAGGATGGGCAGCCTATGTAAAGCCGATGGTTGGGCCAACGTAGCCTCGTAGGCCCAACGTTATGCCAACGTCTCTGTGCTACCTGGGATACTGCTGTCTAAGTTTGGCGGCAGGCGGCGGTAGTAGTGGTGGCGTGGTAGAGGCCGTTAACTGCAACACGCCACCGGAGGAAATGACCCCGTATAACCCCACGGAGAGAGGCATGATGGGAAAGGCTCTGCCAGGCGCGCGTCGAGCCGAAGCAGTCTAAACACACACTTTGACAGCACCCTTTTTACATTATTCTTCACATTTCATCAATTGTGGACATTGAAATTCTTGTTGTTGTATATTTGTTCTTGTTCCTAGCTGTTTTAAGTGACAGTTTTACTCCCTATTTTTGCAGAAATTCAGGAATGGATGGGAACCAAGTGACAGTGCCACCATCAGTGGACCCTGGGGGTCAGGCAGGAGCTTCACATGATCGGCCAGCAGATGAGAATGGGACAAACAGATTACAGAATAACGTTTTGGGAGATCACAATTACCAGGTAATTCTTGTAATGACATTCTGCTGTATGTGTGCTGTAACTGCTGGACATGTGATGTATATGTGCTTTAACTGCTGTATATGTGCTGTATCTGCTGTTCTCTTGCTGTTTCTGCTGTACATGTGTTGTTTCTGCTGTACATGTGCTGTTTCTGCTGTACATGTGCTGTTACTGCTGTACATGTGTTGTTACTGCTGTACATGTGTTGTTACTGCTGCACATGTGCTGTTACTGCTGTGCATCTGCTGTAACTGCTGTACATGTGTTGTTACTGCTGTACATGTGCTGTTTCTGCTGTACATGTGCTGTTACTGCTGTACATGTGTTGTTACTGCTGTACATGTGTTGTTACTGCTGTACATGTGCTGCTACTGCTGTGCATCTGCTGTAACTGCTGTACATGTGCTGTTACTGCTGTATGTGTGCTGTATCTGCTGTATATGTGCTGTTACCGTTGTACATGTACTGTAACTGCTCTACATGTGCTGTTACTACTGTATATATGCTGTTACTGCTGTGGATCTGCTGTTACTGCTGTACATGTGCTGTTACTGCTGTATGTGTGCTGTATCTGCTGTATATGTGCTGTTACTGCTGTACATGTACTGTAACTGCTCTTCATGTGCTGTTACTGCTGTATATATGTTGTTACTGCTGTACATATGCTGTTTCTGCTGTACATGTGTTGTTACTGCTGTACATGTGCTGTTTCTGCTGTGCATCTGCTGTTACTGCTGTACATGAGTTGTTACTGCTGTATACATGCTGTATCTGCTGTACCTGTGCTGTTACTGCTGTATATATGCTCTTACTGCTGTGGATATGCTATATCTGCTGTGCATCTGCTGTTACTGCTGTACATGAGTTGTTACTGCTGTATACATGCTGTATCTGCTGTACCTGTGCTGTTACTGCTGTATATATGCTCTTACTGCTGTGGATATGCTATATCTGCTGTACATGTGCTGCTACTGCTGTGCATCTGCTGTAACTGCTGTACATCTGCTGCTACTGCTGTGCATCTGCTGTAACTGCTGTACATGTGCTGCTACTGCTGTATGTGTGCTGTATCTGCTGTATATGCGCTGTTACCGCTGTACATGTACTGTAACTACTCTATGTGTGCTGTTACTGCTGTATATATGTTGTTACTGCTGTACATATGCTGTTTCTGCTGTACATGTGTTGTTACTGCTGTACATGTGCTGTTTCTGCTGTACATGTGTTGTTACTGCTGTACATGCGCTGTTTCTGTGGTGCATCTTCTGTAACTGCTGTACATGTGCTGTTACTGCTGTATGTTTACTGTATTTGCTGTATATGTGCTGTTATTGCTGTATATATGTTGTTTCTGCTGTATACATGCTGTATCTGATGTACCTGTGCTGTTACTGCTGTATATATGCTGTTACTTCTGTGGATATGCTGTACATGTGCTGTTTCTGCTGTGCATCTGCTGTAACTGCTCTACATGTGCTGTTACTACTGTACATGTGCTGTAACTGCTGTATATATGCTGCAACTGATATGTACCCAGCAAATTGGCGTGACTCCTCGTCAACCTGTGTGAAGTGGCTCACACATGTCGCTAGATGGAACACGACGTCGCTATAGCACAAGATCACCAGGAATAGCAATGGTGGTGATCACATGGCCTCACCTCAGATGGCGAGGATGGTGATCACTCAGACTCACCAGGGATGGCGATGCGGGTGATCACTCACCTCGCTAGATGAAACACGCACCTCGTCATAGCACATGTTCACCAGGGATGGTGAGGATCGTGATCACTCATCCTCACCAGGGATGGCGACATGAGTGATCACTCATCCTCACCAGGGATGGCGACATGAGTGATCACTCACTTCGCTAGATGAGACGCACACCACGTCATAATGCACATTCACCACAGATGGCAAGGATTGTGTTCAGTCACCTTGCTAGATAAAACGCATACCTCGTGATAGCATAGGTTCACCACAGATGGTGAGGATCTTGATCACCCACACTCACCAGGGATGGCGACACGAGTGATCACTCACCTCGCTAGATGAAACGCACACCATGCCATAGCGCATGTTCACCATGGTTGGCGAGGATCGTGATGACTCACACTCACCAGGGATGGCAAGGCGGTTGATCACTCACCTCGCTAGATGAAACGCGCACCATGTCATAGCGCAGGTTCACCATGGATGGTGAGAGTGGTGATCACTCAGACTCACCAGTGATGGCGATCACTCACCTTGTTAGATGAAAAGCTCATGATCATCGACATTGGTAATCATGCATCCTCACATCTGCCAGATCAAAGTATGTTTTGCCAGAGAAGGTATTGCCATATGTATCTTCCCTCTAACCACAGACAAGGTGTTCATGTTGATATTTCCCTATGTATTTTTCCTGTAACCAGAGAAAAGGTGTTTATGGATAGTTGCTTTCATTTTAGAGATACCTCTATCTGAATTCAATTGATATTCTCTCTATATAATCTTGTTTGATTCAACTCTGAAGTATTACATGGAAATCAGTGTGAAACAAAGCACATTTGATACATATGAGACTTATACTTCATGCCCACACTTCCTAGATAGGCTACATGTTGAACAGTGGTGCTGTCTCACCAACTTTGGCAATGGTGGTGATAAGTTGCCACTGTGAGTGAGAGTGACTGACAGATGATGCAATCCTCAGAGAGCATTGAGTTGGAGTGACACAAATTCACGCATTGAGTGAGACAAAGGCTGGCAATGGTGGCGATGCTTGTGATAAGCCGCCATTCTGAGTGAGAGTTAACAGGCAGTGGCACATACTCACGCAGTGAGTTAGATCCATGTTGGCGATGGTGGTGATAAGTCACCATGCTTTGTGAGGGATGACAAGGGGTGGCACATACTCACGCAGTGAGTGAGATCATGTTGGTGACTGTTGTGATAAATTGCCATGCCATGTCAGACTGACACACAGTGGCGAAAGATGACGCAGTGAGTTATCACTCAGAAAGGAGTCACCATTGATGACCAATCATGGCGACAGATAACGACAATTTGCTGGGTATCTGTTGTTATTGCTGCAAATGTATTGTATCTGCTGTGTGTGTGCTGTATCTGCTGTACCTGTGCTGTTACTGCTGCACATGTGCTGTATTTGCCATACATGTAGTATATCTGCTGTACATGTGCTGTTACTGCTGTACATGAGTTGTTACTGCTATATCTGCTGTACCTGTGCTGTTACTGCTGTATATATGCTGTTACTTCTGTGGATATGCTGTGTCTGCTGTACATGTGCTGTTACTGCTGTATGTGTGCTTTTTCTGCTGTATATGTGCTGTTACTGCTGTACATGTGCTGTAACTGCTGTATCTGCTGTACCTGTGCTGTTACTGCTGTACATGTGCTGTAACTGCTGTATCTGCAGTACCTGTGCTATTACTGCTGTGTATATGCTGTTACTTCTGTGGATATACTGTGTCTGCTGTACATGTGCTGTTACTGCTGTATGTGTGCTTTTTCTGCTGTATATGTGCTGTTACTGCTGTACATGTACTGTAACTGCTCTACATGTGCTGTTACTGCTGTATATATGTTGTTACTGCTGTACATATGCTGTTTCTGCTGTGTATCTGCTGTTACTGCTGTACATGAGTTGTTACTGCTGTATACATGCTGTATCTGCTGTACCTGTGCTGTTACTGCTGTATATATGCTCTTACTGCTGTGGATATGCTGTATCTGTTGTACATGTGCTGCTACTACTGTGCATCTGCTGTAACTGCTGTATGTGTGCTGTTACTGCTGTATGTGTGCTGTATCTGCTGTATATGTACTGTAACTGCTCTACATGTGCTGTTACTGCTGTATATATGTTGTTACTGCTGTACATATGCTGTTTCTGCTGTACATGTGTTGTTACTGCTGTACATCTGCTGTTTCTGCTGTACATGTGTTGTTACTGCTGTACATGTGCTGTTTCTGCTGTACATGTGTTGTTACTGCTGTGCATCTGCTGTAACTGCTGTACATGTGCTGCTACTGCTGTATGTGTGCTGTATCTGCTGTATATGTGCTGTTACCGCTGTACATGTACTGTTTCTGCTCTACATGTGCTGTTACTGCTGTATATATGTTGTTACTGCTGTACATATGCTGTTTCTGCTGTACATGTGTTGTTACTGCTGTACTTGTGCTGTTTCTGCTTTGTATCTGCTGTTACTGCTGTACATGAGTTGTTACTGCTGAATACATGCATTATCTGCTGTACATGTGCTGTTACTGCTGTGCATCTGCTGTAACTGCTGTACATGTGTTGTTACTGCTGTGCATCTGCTGTATCTGCTTTACATGTGCTGTTACTGCTGTGCAACTGCTGTACATGTGCTGTGTGTGCTGTATTTGCCTTACATGTAGTGTATCTGCTGTACATGTGCTGTTACTACTGTGTATCTGCTGTTACTGCTGTACATGAGTTGTTACTGCTGTAAACATGCTGTACCTGTGCTGTTACTGCTGTATATATGCTCTTTCTGCTGTACATGTACTGTAACTCCTCTACCTGTGCTATTACTGCTGTATATATGCTGTTACTGCTGTACATGTGCTTTTTCTGCTGTGCATCTGCTGTTACTGCTGTACATGTGTTGTTTCTGCTGTACATGTGTTGTTACTACTGTACATGTGTTGTTACTGCTTTACATATGTTGTTACTGCTGTATATGTGCTGTATTTGCAGTACATGAGCTGTATCTGCTGTACAGGTCCTGTAACTGCTGTACATGTGCTGTTACTGCTGTACATGTGTTGTTACTGCTGTACATGTGTTGTTACTGCTGTTCATGTGTTGTTACTGCTGTACATGTGCTGTTACTGCTGTATATGTGTTGTTACTGCTGTATATGTGCTGTATTTGCAGTACATGAGCTGTATCTGCTGTACATGTGCTGTAACTGCTGTATATATTCTGTAACTGTTATGTATCAGTTATTATTGCTGCAAACGTATTGTACCTGCTGTATATGTGCTGTTACTACTGTACATGTGCTGTTACTGCTGTACATGTGCTGTTACTGCTGTATATTTGCTGCAACTGGTGTGCATGTGTTGTTACTGCTGCAGATGTGCTGTATTTGCCATACATGTAGTGTATCTGCTGTACATGTGCTGTTACTACTGTACATGTGCTGTAACTGCTGTATCTGCTGTACCTGTGCTGTTACTGCTGTAGATGTGCTGTATTTGCCATACATGTAGTATGTCTGCTGTACATGTGCTGTTACTACTGTACATGTGCTCTAACTGCTGTATCTGCTGTACCTGTGCTGTTACTGCTGTGTATATGCTGTTACTTCTGTGGATATACTGTGTCTGCTGTACATGTGCTGTTACTGCTGTATGTGTGCTTTTTCTGCTGTATATGTGCTGTTACTGCTGTACATGTACTGTAACTGCTCTACATGTGCTGTTACTGCTGTATATATGTTGTTACTGCTGTACATGTGCTGTTACTGCTGTACATGAGTTGTTACTGCTGTATACATGCTGTACCTGTGCTGTTACTGCTGTATATATGCTCTTACTGCTGTGGATATGCTGTATCAGCTGTACATGTGCTGTTACTGCTGTGCATCTGCTGTAACTGCTGTACATGTGCTGTATCAGCTGTACATGTGCTGTGTCAGCTGTACATGTGCTGTTACTGCTGTACATGTGCTGTTACTGCTGTATATGTGTTGTTACTGCTGTATATGTGTTGTTACTGCTGTACATGTGCTGTTACTACTGTACATGTGCTGTTACTGCTGTGCATCTGCTGTTACTGCTGTACATGTGCTGTTACTGCTGTGCATCTGCTGTAACTGCTGTACATGTGCTGTTACTGCTGTACATGTGCTGTATCAGCTGTACATGTGCTGTATCAGCTGTACATGTGCTGTTACTGCTGTACATGTGTTGTATCAGCTGTACATGTGCTGTTACTGCTGTACATGTGCTGTTACTGCTGTACATGTGCTGTATCAGCTGTACATGTGCTGTATCAGCTGTACATGTGCTGTTACTGCTGTACATGTGCTGTTACTGCTGTACATGTGCTGTATCAGCTGTACATGTGCTGTATCAGCTGTACATGTGCTGTTACTGCTGTACATGTGCTGTTACTGCTGTACATGTGCTGTATCAGCTGTACATGTGCTGTATCAGCTGTACATGTGCTGTATCAGCTGTACATGTGCTGTATCAGCTGTACATGTGCTGTATCAGCTGTACATGTGCTTTTACTGCTGTACATGTGCTGTTACTGCTGTACATGTGCTGTATCAGCTGTACATGTGCTGTATCAGCTGTACATGTGCTGTATCAGCTGTACATGTGCTGTATCAGCTGTACATGTGCTGTATCTGCTGTACATGTGCTGTATCAGCTGTACATGTGCTGTTACTGCTGTACATGTGCTGTTACTGCTGTACATGTGCTGTATCAGCTGTACATGTGCTGTATCAGCTGTACATGTGCTGTTACTGCTGTACATGTGCTGTTACTGCTGTATATGTGCTGTATCTGCTGTACATGTGCTGTTACTGCTGTATATGTGTTGTTACTGCTGTATATGTGTTGTTACTGCTGTACATGTGCTGTTACTACTGTACATGTGCTGTTACTGCTGTGCATCTGCTGTTACTGCTGTACATGTGCTGTTACTGCTGTGCATCTGCTGTAACTGCTGTACATGTGCTGTTACTGCTGTACATGTGCTGTATCAGCTGTACATGTGCTGTATCAGCTGTACATGTGCTGTATCAGCTGTACATGTGCTGTTACTGCTGTACATGTGTTGTATCAGCTGTACATGTGCTGTTACTGCTGTACATGTGCTGTTACTGCTGTACATGTGCTATATCAGCTGTACATGTGCTGTATCAGCTGTACATGTGCTGTTACTGCTGTACATGTACTGTTACTGCTGTACATGTGCTGTATCAGCTGTACATGTGCTGTATCAGCTGTACATGTGCTGTATCAGCTGTACATGTGCTGTATCAGCTGTACATGTGCTGTTACTGCTGTACATGTGCTGTATCAGCTGTACATGTGCTGTATCAGCTGTACATGTGCTGTTACTGCTGTACATGTGCTGTATCAGCTGTACATGTGCTGTATCAGCTGTACATGTGCTGTATCAGCTGTACATGTGCTGTATCTGCTGTACATGTGCTGTATCAGCTGTACATGTGCTGTTACTGCTGTACATGTGCTGTTACTGCTGTACATGTGCTGTATCAGCTGTACATGTGCTGTATCAGCTGTACATGTGCTGTTACTGCTGTACATGTGCTGTTACTGCTGTATATGTGCTGTATCTGCTGTACATGTGCTGTTACTGCTGTACATGTGCTGTATCAGCTGTACATGTGCTGTATCAGCTGTACATGTGCTGTTACTGCTGTACATGTGCTGTTACTGCTGTATATGTGTTGTTACTGCTGTACATGTGCTGTTACTGCTGTACATGGGCTGTATCAGCTGTACATGTGTTGTTTCTGCTGTACATGTGCTGTTACTGCTGTACATGTGCTGTTACTGCTGTGCATCTGCTGTTACTGCTGTACATGTGCTGTTACTGCTCTACATGGGCTGTATCATCTGTACATGGTCCGTATCAGCTGTACATGTGTTGTTTCTGCTGTACATGTGCTGTTACTGCTGTGCATCTGCTGTTACTGCTGTACATGTGCTGTTACTGCTGTACATGGGCTGTATCAGCTGTACATGTGTTCTTTCTGCTGTACATGTGCTGTTACTGCTGTGCATCTGCTGTTACTGCTGTACATGTGCTGTTACTGCTGTACATGTGCTGTATCTGCTGTACATGTGTTGTTACTGCTGTACATTTGCTGTTACTGCTGTACATGGCCTGTATCCGCTGTACATGTGCTGTTACTGCTGCACATGTGCTGTATCTGCTGTACATGTGCTGTTACTGCTGTACATGTGTTGTATCAGCTGTACATGTGCTGTTACTGCTCTACATGGGCTGTATCAGCTGTACATGTGTTCTTTCTGCTGTACATGTGCTGTTACTGCTGTACATGGCCTGTATCTGCTGTACATGTACTGTATCAGCTATACATGTGTTGTTACTGCTGTACATGTGTTGTATCAGCTGTACATGTGCTGTATCAGCTGTACATCTGCTGTTACTGCTGTACATGTGTTGTATCAGCTGTACATGTGCTGTATCAGCTATACATGTGTTGTTACTGCTGTACATGTGCTGTATCAGCTGTACATGTGCTGTATCAGCTGTACATATGCTGTTACTGCTGTACATATGCTGTATCTGCATATCTGTAATGATGTAGGTGTGGTAACTGCTGTATATGGGCTGTTACTGCTGTACATGTTCAATGTACATGTATGTTTTATCCTACCCCTATCTTTACTCCCATGACAGGCTTACCCTGCACCAAAGCGCTTAAGACTGGATGTGACATCAACCTCCAATGTTGCACCTGCTGTAGCTCAAGAAGATCAGACTCCTCAGTCTACATCCTTGAGTACTTTGAAGCATAACATTGATGTATGTGCTCGCTTCGTAGGCCTTGAGCATAACCTGATCAAAGCTCTGTGTTCAGGAGAAATACACTTCAAGTCTATTGTAGCTCTAGAAGAAGCTGTTCTTGAAATGGCATCCTACCCAAAATGCTGTGATGGTACATTTTACCTCTCAGCATTCCAAGTAGAAGGTCAAGTGTACCTCCGCTACATTGAGTCAGGTAGCTATAGTGGAGCATTTGCTGCAGTGCATACTTTAATATCAAACAAACTTCCAAGTTCAGCTGAAGAGGCAGTGTGGTCAAAGGTGTATAATGAGGAAGATATACACAACCAGCTGCAACAGAAACAGAAACACAACCAGTATGATTGAATTATCATCAGCTGTTACACAGTGTTTTCAACTTTTGTTGAGTTACTGCTTTCAATTTCTAAATTCTCTTTCCAGTTTTTGTTATTGCCTGGTGAATACACCTTATATGTCTCAGAAGCCATATGGCAAATACTCATCAAGTTTAATACAATATTAATTACAAGCTAATAACACTCATCTCTGTGATCACTGTTCTTTTGTTGATGTTCAAATCTTGTCAGATAAGCAGAAACTGTTGGTGTATCAACTGTTGTTTATGCCACACATGTCACATGATTAGAAGCAAGATGCCGATTGGTCAATAGAGAAAAGGGGGTTTCCTACTTAGAAACTGGCTAAACTCTGATTGGTGGCTTACACTCCCCTATGATATTTGTTTTGTATTACTTACTACATTGCCATAAATGATATGTTCAAGTGTATAAGGATTTATGTGCATGTTGTAAGTAAAATGATCCCCTTTTTTTGTGCAAATTTCTACATCCACCACAATCAATAATAGTTTTTTCTTATTGCATTGCATAGGGGAAAAGGACAGAAATTTCGTCCTGATATGGCCTACAAACGCCAACTATCAACCAGGCAAGGTTGTATTAAGAACCGCATCACTGAACTGGTAAATGTCATGACCTGTGCAGAAGAGGAATGTCAGCTACTAGGGATGATTGTCCACACAAAGTATTCAGGCCACCAACAGATTGGAGACAACAATGTCAATGACAGATGGTGGGTAAATTCTTTCATGAGTTTAGTCGCTATAAGAACTTGATAAGCCTCCTACATCACCTTTGTAGTATGTTGAATCAAATCTATTTTCCTTTACATTTTAACATTTTCATCAATAATATTTGATGACTACATCATGAGGTTTGTCAATACAATTCCAATGAAGTTATTAGACAATATGACCAATGTTGAAACATATACAGACATTTCTGGTTCTTCATGCTGTGAATTATTAGGTAATGCCTGGTGGAAGTGACAGGAAGTATCACATTTATTTTGTAATGCTGCCTGCTATGTCATTCAGATAATTTGAATTTCCCCAGTTAGGGGTGTGATAGTGGCATCTTGTGTGTAAAAGCTGCACTGATCCTTTTCATGCCAGAATGTGCATTTTATTGAAAATATACACCTCCACTTAGCAATCTAGACCACTGATATCACGTTTTACAGTAAGTAATCATAAAATAGAAACAATTCAGCCTTGATTCCATTAAACTTCAAACCAAGTCATGGCAGTGCACGCTGCAACTTTGAATACCAGCAATCATCTTTGAAACAAAACGTATCGTTTATCTCTTCTCAAGGTATATCCATTCTTCTGGATCACTGCATCCCTGCAAGGCACGTCTGGAGGACCTGTTCAAGAATTATCCTGCACATAGTGCACCATGTGAGAAGAAGAACGTATCTTATCTCCTGCAACATCGTCTTCCTGGGTATGCATCTCTACAGGAACAGTGTGAAGCAGTATCCCTCATCCCAAACTATCCAAAGTCAAAGCCCAAGTCATTTGATTTAGAGCGAAAATTGCCAGTATCAAACAGGTGCCCATGGTCTATCAGGGGTACAATAATATGGGCAAAGTGTGATCCTAAGCGCCTCTCACATCTCAGAGCTACGTGCGATGAGCTGTGCAACCCAGTTCAACTGACGAATGTTAATCTCGGACAGCCTCCTGACGATGGGAATGCAGATGAGGCACATCATCCACTCAATGTAGATGAAAGGCCAGCACCACTCCAGAAAACTAGAAAGCTGACCCCTGATGTAGTCCGTAAAGCATTAGCAGATCAACGTCCAGCTGCAAATATGAGTTCAGGCAACGCATCTTTGTATGACAACTATTGTGCCCAACTCGTCCAGAATGGAAAACTGTGTTGGCGTTATTCTACTGTGACACAAGATATTTTCTTGATGAATGACATCGATGACACCACTGGTCTCTTCAAACCAACAGATTACATCCACTGTCAGAGGATTGCAGTAGAAACGGGTCACCACTATATATGTGAGTGTTCTATCTACAGAGAGCTTGTGACACAGTCTGAAATTACAGGATTTAGCATAGAAGATGCTGAGATAAGTTGCATTCATTGCCGGCTTCTTAAACAGGAGCTCAACAATGCAGATGATCCTGTAACACAGCTTCAGCAGCTATTCTCTTTGGGAAAGGACTACATTGGCAAACCTTGTGTACAGTGCCCATCCAACAAAACCACAAAATTTAGTGTTCTTGTCAATGACATGTGTGCCTTTGTACACCTTACACACATGGAGCGGACAAAGAAGAATATCATTTCATGTCAACTGAAGAGGTGCGTAATCGGGAAAGGGTCCAAGAGGAGGGTTACTGCACTCCATGAAGGCGGAGACTCGTGTCCGCACTTAATAACAATGAATGAACATTATGATGAGTGGAAAGAGTTACTGATCCCGGAGGACCCAGCAAACAATGGCCCAAATTATGATGATGAAGAAAATGAAGACAACAACAATCCAGATGAACCACAAGCTGAAGTAATTCCTGGAGCACAGGTAATTGATGCCGACATGTCTTTCGATGTGCAAAGTGGTCTTTACACCTACAAGTGTCGCAGCACACATTCTGCAGTTCCACATGGCTCCTCAAAATTGAGATCAGCCGTTGCAGACCGAATAATGATGAATGATAAAAATGAGAAATGTGTTCCCCGAGTGAATGGTTGTTTACAAGGACCAAAGAAGATTCCCCCAATACCAGAAGGCACATGTCAGTGCGGGGCTGGCTGGTCAGAGCCAAACTCACCAGATGGAGTAGTTGAATTCATGCGTACTATGAAGCTGTACACTCTGCATGCACCTGTAGAGATTTATGTGTACAGGCGGTGGTGTTTGTCTCGAAGGTGTGAGGAACTTTGGGATGAAGGTGAGAGTGAGTGCATCCATGTTTCAACAACCGAAACTTGTGCTGGTGATGAGATAGGCTGGTATTTCATCCAGACAGTGACAAATGGCCGCCAATCCTTCACAGG
Organism: Acholoe squamosa; assembly: GCA_949317995.1. Taxonomy (NCBI): domain Eukaryota; kingdom Metazoa; phylum Annelida; class Polychaeta; order Phyllodocida; family Polynoidae; genus Acholoe; species Acholoe squamosa. The sequence goes on from OX439048.1 coordinate 24,429,477, forward strand.
ATTCTGCTCAACAATGACTATGTTATACACAACACTGGCAGAGAGCAGGGGATTTATGTCACCCAGCGTATTCATCAATTGGTGGTTCAGTTGGGCCGCAAACCAAAAACTGGATTTCCGAAAGCCATGCAGTGTCTGTCAGACCCAACCTAAAGTTCTTGCTTGTGATGGTACAAAAATTGGCATCGCATTCCGACACCAGCAAGTTATACCCATAGAAAATTCAGACAACACTAACGCTCTACACACTCCGCATCGTAGATATGATCGTTGCTTCATGTTCTACCGCGATGACATTAGTGACACTGACGTTCGTGAAGCAAGAGTTGCAGTATGTAGGATTGCAGATTACTACATCCATGGAAGTGAGCGTTTAAGTGAGCAAGCCATTCAGGACATGACTAGGGACGCTGAGAAGGGATTACCAGCAATCGCCCATCCTGCTCTCCAGAGGATCAACAGCAATGATGTATCAGCAAATGAAAGGATTGCACTCTGTAATTTTTTCAAGATGCTAGCTTCTGATGCCCCGGTCTCAGCCATCTTGCCTTATAAGTACACACAAGAGTTGAGGACACTGATACAGCATGTTACTCAAGTCAACATAGTAGAGAATGGTGATCACCTCTTCAACTCTGTACTTCATAAGATGAGGCAGTACTCACCAGAAATGAGAGAGTTATTTGCAGCTTCAGCATATGCTGCTGATAATGGAGTCGGAGCTCCACACTCAGATGTAAGTAAGCTACTGCTGTTCCTCATTCAACGCGTAGTGCAACTTCATGGAACATCCATTGCCCCAGAACAGCCTCTACCTCAGCCGGGAACATATAATCCTCCAAAATATGGCAGGGCATATTACTTCTCTGCATCAGGAGAAAAACTTAGGTCAGTAAGAAAATTCTCTGTTGACAGTGAAAACCAGAAAAACCATGATGATCCACCCAGCAGCAACGAACATTGCAGCAAAGTCTATCCACAGGTTGGAAAGAAAGGTACGTCGTACCTATTCCTCTGGTTCTGCCCGTTGCATGGACATTGTTATGGGTTCCATATCATACCAGGATCGGAAGGCAGAAAGGATCCAGCTGTCTCCCTGTATACACATCTTCAAACCCCACCCGAGAAGATATGCTATGATTTCGCCTGTGGTCTACAAGAATACTGCTTGAACCGAGAATCTGGGTTCTACAAAGATGTCCAATTTTCTCATGACATTTTTCATGGATATTCCCACAAGTGCAGCAAAGTATTTCAAGGCTCACGACTTCTTGGTTCTGAACAAATCAATTCAGAGATAGCAGAACAATTCAACAGTTTTATCCAATGCATCAAATACCCAGCACGACAGATGACACAGGACCACTTTGTATTCTTTGTACAGTATTTCATTAATATTTGGAACACCAGGAAAGAAGAAAAGCATAGGCAAAAGCTGAGAATTGCACTTTTATGTCATCAGTAAAGCGTTTGTACAGCACATTTACTGCAAGTATACCATAGACTGCAAGGACACTATTATAATATGCATTTGTATCTTGTTTCAGTGATTGTGAAGTATCCCGTCTAACTGTTGTCATAGTCAGGTACTATTGTTCATATAGTTTGCTCAGCTTATGTGTCAGTCCCATGAGGATGTTAAACTAATCAATCAATCAAGCTTATGTCTGAGTTCATGTAGTATGGAACTTGAAAGTCAGTTATGATTCTGGTATTTTTATTTCAATGCTAGATGAATAACAACATGTCCTGTCATTTTTGGAATAGAATCAATGTTCATAGAGCCAGTTCACTGAATGTGCATCATGAACATTATGAATATTATCATTAGTCATACAGTTAGTTGCCGGGTACTATTCAATCTATGTGGTTTCGACCATGAAAGTCAATACTTTGTAGTTATGATTCTGGTATTTTTACTTCAATGCTAGATGAATAACTGCATGTTATCATTTAATTTTGGCATTGGAATTAGTGTGAGGGCATATTGTTCATGGAGCCAGTTCATTGAATGTGCACCATGAACATTATGCATAGTAATAGTAGAGTTAGTCATTGTGCATACAGTTTGTTCAATATGAGTTGATTGTTATTCTTTTGAACCGATTGTCACTGTCAGATACCATTGAGTTAGTCTCTTCAGTATTGAACATGAAAGTCAAAACTTTGTTGTAATGATTCTGGTATTTTTACTTCAATGCTAGATCAATATTGTTTATTGAGCCAGTTTACTGAATGTGCACCAGCATTGAAACCTTGGAGTTTTGATTCTGTAATCTTTACTACAGTGGAAGAGGAATGAATTTATGCTTATGAGTCATTTTAAAAACAGAATCTATGTGGTGGCAAACTGTTTATGGAGCCAGTTAACTGGATGTCCACCATTAACAGTATGGATGTGATCATTAGGCAAAGTACATACTGTTTCTTCGGTAGTAGGTAACTCTCGGAATTTTCTACCTATTGTCACTGTCGGTTACAATTGAGTAACTTAGTCGTCTATTGTCTCATTCTATGTAGTATTGAACATGAAGATCAATACTTAGTACCGGGTAGTTATGATTCTGGTATTTTTACTTCAATGCCAGATGAATAACTGCATGTTGTCATCTCATTGTGCATGTAGTTGGTTGTCAGGTGTCATTCAGTCTATGTACTATTGAACATTAAAGTAGACTTTGTAGTTATGATTTGGTATTTTTAGTTCAATGCTAGAAGAATAACTACATGTTGTCATGTCCTTTTGTGAATAGAATCAAGGTAAAGACATATTGTTCATGGAGCCAGTTCACTGAATGTGCGCCATGAACAGTATATGTACTATCGTTAGGCATTGTATAATCTTAGTTCAGTAGTAGGTAAAAGTCTGGGTACTTGATATTTGAGTCTGCAGCATCTGATATGAAATCTCATCCATTGTAGTTATTATTTCTGTCTCATTGATTCTGGAGTAGAGGAATAACTATGCTGTTGTGTCACTTTAGAAATTGAATATATGTGGGGGCATATTGTTTATGGAGCAAATTCATTGAATGTTTACCATTATAACTATGGTTATTGTTAATTCTCAATATTGTTTACCTGTTGTCGCTGTCAGGTGCCATTGTGTACCTTACTTGGTCTCCTGTTGCCTGAGTCTATGTAGTATTGAACATGAAACTCAACACTTTGTAGTTATGATTTTGGTATTTTTACTTCAATGCTAGATGAATAACTACATGTTGTCATGTCCTTTTGTAAATAGATCAGTATGAAGACGTACTGGTCATGGAGCCAGTTCACTGAATGTGCACCATGGACAGTATGTGTTCTGTCGTTAGGCATTGTATACTCTTGGTTTGGTAGTAGGTCATTGTTAAACATTAACACTATGGTTATTGTTAATTCTGAGTATTGTCTAGCTGTTGTTGCTCTCAGGTGTCATTGGGTACCTTACTTGGTCTCCTGTTGCCTGAGTCTATGTAGTATTGAACATGAAAGTCAACACTTTGTAGTTATGATTTTGGTATTTTCACTTTAATGCTAGATGAATAACTACATGTTGTCATGTCCTTTTGTAAATAGAATCAGTATGAAGACATACTGTTCATGGAGCCAGTTCACTGAATGTGCACCATGGACAGTATGTGTTCTGTCGTTAGGCATTGTATACTCTTGGTTCGGTAGTAGGTCATTGTTAAACATTAACACTATGGTTATTGTTAATTCTGAGTATTGTCTAGCTGTTGTTGCTCTCAGGTGCCATTGTGTACCTTACTTGGTTTCCTGTTGCCTGAGTCTATGTAGTATTGAACATGAAAGTCAACGCTTTGTAGTTATGATTTTGGTATTTTTACTTCAATGCCAGATGAATTTACTACATGTTGTCATGTCCTTTTGTAAATAGAATCAGTATGAAGACGTACTGTTCATGGAGCCAGTTCACTGAATGTGCACCATGGACAGTATTCATATCATCATGAGTCATTCCACTTGCACTAGGTTCAGTAGTAGTTCTTAGGGTTTTTTATACCTGTTGTCACTGTCACCCACTATCCTTTACGTAACTTGCTTAAATGTGTATTTACTAGTACTCAAGGTAGTTATGGAGTTGTTTTTCTATTCTCAAGTCTAGATGAAAACATTCATGTTTGATGGCTCTCGCATGAATAGCTGGGCTGTTCTCACATATCAGATGCACTGTTCCTTCATATGAGAGAAAGAGCCATGAGCAGTAATCATAGGTGTAAATCAGACATAAAGAGGAGCATGAATACTGCTCAAGGAATGTCTTCTGGGTTGAACATATAAAAGCTTTCAAATTAGCCTTTCTTTAACTGTGTCATGTGAGATGCAATAATCCACATCTACTGTAGTACCTCAAGTATTGAATTGTTTACACGACACACCCAAAATTTAATACTTTTATGAAATATCATCCTACCTATAAGGTCCCACCCAGTCTTTTGGAATCTCTAGAGGCACAATCAGGCTCACATTTATATTAAATCAATGGCTTACACATGAGGTACATAGGTAAATGAAAATGAATACATCAGCAACCCAGAGTACTTTCCGCTAGGGCCCGATTATCTGAAAAGATGATTGAATCTTCCAATAAAAGGGGAAGACATGCTTTGTACTAAAAGTAATAAACATTTTGGGACTTCTGCATGCAGGTAAGCACATGAAGTTTCGATGAGTGATAGGTGTCATAAATCTAAGTATTTAAAGTGAAGGTGAGTGGTAGTTCTCCTATGTCAAGTACAGTATCTGTAGATTAGTGGGATGTGCCATACTGTTAGGTGCAAGTGAGTAGTAGTAGTCCTGAGTGGTGTATGTGGGTGGTAGGAGACCTACAGGTAAGTAGGGGTGGTGTAGGCAGGTGGTAGGTGTCCTAGAGGAAGGTAGAGGGTGTAAGTGAGTGGTAGGTGTCCTACAGGTAAGTAGGGTTGGTGTAGGTGAGTGGTAGGTATTCTACAGGTAAGTAGGCATGGTGTAGTTGAGTGATAGGTATCCTACAGGTAAGTAGGGGTGGTGTAGGTGAGTGGTGTAAGTGAGTGGTAGGAGACCTACAGGTAAGTAGGGGTGGTGTAGGCGGGTGGTAGGTGTCCTAGAGGAAGGTAGAGGGTGTAAGTGAGTGGTAGGTGTCCTACAGGTAAGTAGGGTTGGTGTAGGTGAGTGGTAGGTATTCTACAGGTAAGTAGGCATGGTGTAGTTGAGTGATAGGTATCCTACAGGTAAGTAGGGGTGGTGTAGGTGAGTGGTAGGTGTCCTACAGGTAAGTAGGGTTGGTGTAGGTGAGTGGTAGGTATCGTACAGGTAACTAGGTTTAGTGTAGGTGAGTGGTAGGTATCCTAAAGGTATGTAGGTTTAAGGTAGGTGAGTGGTAGGTGTCCTCCAGGGTAGTAAGCCTGGTGATTGGTGGGTGTCTTATAAGTGAGTAAAGGAAGCCCAAGTGATTGATAGGTACAAGTGAGTGAAGGATTGTTGGGTTACTAGAGGTGAGGACAGGAGGCCCAGGTGATGGGTAGGTGTCCTATAGATGAGTAGAGAGCAAGCCTAGTTGATGGATAGGTGTCATATGGGTTAGTAAAGGAAACCTAGGTGATTGACAGGTGTCCCAGGTATCTAGGTGTTTGGTATCCAGGTTCGATTCCTGGCATGGCCTATTTGAATTTATGCTGGTGCAAAGTGGACAGACTGGCCATTGGTCCCGCCAAACACACAGATACTTGGTATGATGACCAACAAACATAAATATATAGGAAAGCTGCAATCTATGCAGATTTGAACGTGCTCTCAGGAAAATTTGTAACATCCTGCTGGCTCTATTATCTGCCAAATATTATTATAGGAAAAAGGGAATCTATAGGGCAGATGGACATGCATATTGGGATTTATCCATAATTTGGCTGTGTATACTTCTAATTCGCAGTACTTATTCGTTATGTGTATGATTTTGATTATGGATATTGTAATAAACATGTAGTTATGGGGGACTGTGGTCTACTGTTTAGTTGTCTAGGTACACAGAACTACCCTGCCCTGCATTCTTTACACAGGGGTTTTGGCAAAAATCAAGAAAAATATCATGCTGAATAACTAGCATAACAAGGTACCACAGAAGTGATGCAGGTGAGTGGTAGGGACTCTGCACGTTAACACAGGAAAGTTGTCTTTAGCCCTAATGATTATCAAGGAGAGTGAAATTCCACTTGATAGAAGGATGGATGTTACTCATCTGCACCTTGGTCAATCATTTTGAGAGCAAGAATCACCACACCCGTTCTTGGTCAATCATAATGTATAATATCTACTCTCTATAGGGTTCTAGGTAAGGAAACATAGTGAAGTTCACTGTAACCCTAATGATTATCAAGGAGAGTGAAATTCCAATTGATAAAAGGTTGGATATCACTCATCTGCACCTTGGTCAATCATAAGAAAATCATCTGGAAAACCTTTCCCAATCAGCATTGCACCATGGAGGATATAGTGGTTAATGGGCCAATTGCCTTTGCTCCATAGAGGATATATTGTTAATGTGTCAATCAGCATTGCCCTATAGTGGATATATGGGCAATGTGTCAATCAGCAGTGCACCATAGAGGATATATTGGCAATGGGCCAATCACCATTGCCATATAGAGGATATATTCGTAATGTGTCAATCAGCATTGCCCTATAGTGGATATATGGGCAATGTGTCAATCAGCAGTGCACCATAGAGGATATATTGGTAATGGGCCAATCACCATTGCACCATAGAGGATATATATTTAATGGGCCAATCACCATTGCACCATAGAGGATATATAGGTAATGGGCCAATCACCATTGCACCATAGAGGATATATTAGTAATGGGCCAATCACCATTGCACCATAGAGGATATATTTGTAATGGCCCAATCACCATTGCCCTATAGAGGATATATTGGTAATGGGCCAATCACCATTGCACCATAGAGGATATATTAGTAATGGGCTAATCACCATTGCCCTATAGAGGGTATATTGGTAATGGGCCAATCACCATTGCACCATAGAGGATATATAGGTAATGGGCCAATCACCATTGCACCATAGAGGATATATTGGTAATGGGCCAATCACCATTGCACCATAGAGGATATATTGGCAATGGGCCAATCACCATTGCACTATGGAGGATATATTTGTAATGTGTCAATCAGCAGTTCACCATAGAGGATATATTAGTAATAGGCCAATAACCATTGCCCTATAGAGGATATATTGGTAATGGGCCTATCACCATTGCCCTATAGAGGATATATTGGTAATGGGCCAATCACCATTGCACCATAGAGGATATATTGGTAATGGGCCAATCACCATTGCACCATAGAGGATATATTTGTAATGTGTCAATCAGCAGTGCACCATAGAGGATACATTAGTAATGGGCCAATCACCATTGCCCTATAGAGGATATATTGGCAATGGGCCAATCACCATTGCCCTATAGAGGATATATTCGTAATGTGTCAATCAGCATTGCCCTATAGTGGATATATGGGCAATGTGTCAATCAGCAGTGCACCATAGAGGATATATTGGTTATGTGTCAATCAGCATTGCCCTATAGTGGATATATGGGCAATGTGTCAATCAGCAGTGCACCATAGAGGATATATTGGTAATGGGCCAATCACCATTGCACCATAGAGGATAATAACCATTGCCCTATAGAGGATATATTGGTAATGGGCCAATCAGCAGTGCCCTATAGAGAATATATTGGTAATGGGCCAATCACCATTGCACCATAGAGGATATATAGGTAATGGGCCAATCACCAGGAGAAATGGTGTAATAGCCAAAGAATTGGGAACAATGGTCCACCATCTGAGTAATTTTTGCCATTCTGATAGCCAGATAGCAGAGAAGGGGTCCGTATGGTGACTTATTTGGCTCCGTATGGCGACTGTCAGGAGAAATGGTGCAATAGCCAAAGAATTGGGAACAATGGTCCACCATCTGAGTAATTTTTGCCATTCTGATAGCCAGATAGCAGAGAAGGGGTCCATATGGTGACTTATTTGGCTCTGTCAGGAGAAATGGTGCAATAGACAGAGAATTGGGGACAATGCCATTATCTGAGTTGTTTGCACATATACACATCTAGTAATGTCTGGTTACACTATCTTCTTTCATTCTTCAGGGATGATTTTGGCCATGAAGGTATTGCCATTATTCTGCCAGATAGCAGAGAAGGGGTCCGTATGGTGACTTATTTGGTCTGTATGGCGACTGTCAGGAGAAATGGTGCAATAGCCAGAGAATTGGGGACAATGCTCCACCATCTGAGTAATTTTTGCCATTCCGTTAGCCAGATAGCAGAGAAGGGGTCCGTATGGCGACTTATTTGGCTCCGTATGGCGACTGTCAGGAGAAATGGTGTAATAGCCAAAGAATTGGGAACAATGGTCCAACATCTGAGTAATTTTTGCCATTCTGATAGCCAGATAGCAGAGAAGGGGTCCGTATGGCGACTTATTTAGCACCGTATGGCGACTGTCAGGAGAAATGGTGTAATAGCCAAAGAATTGGGAACAATGGTCCAACATCTGAGTAATTTTTGCCATTCTGATAGCCAGATAGCAGAGAAGGGGTCCGTATGGCGACTTATTTAGCTCCGTATGGCGACTGTCAGGAGAAATGGTGTAATAGCCAAAGAATTGGGAACAATGGTCCAACATCTGAGCAATTTTTGCCATTCTGATAGCCAGATAGCAGAGAAGGGGTCCGTATGGTGACTTATTTGGCTCCGTATGGCGACTGTCAGGAGAAATGGTGTAATAGCCAAAGAATTGGGAACAATGGTCCACCATCTGAGTAATTTTTTTGCCATTCTGATAGCCAGATAGCAGAGAAGGGGTCCATATGGTGACTTATTTGGCTCTGTCAGGAGAAATGGTGCCATAGACAGAGAATTGGGGACAATGCCATTATCTGAGTTGTTTGCACATATACACATCTAGTAATGTCTGGTTACACTATCTTCTTTCATTCTTCAGGGATGATTTTGGCCATGAAGGTATTGCCATTATTCTGCCAGATAGCAGAGAAGGGGTCCGTATGGTGACTTATTTGGTCTGTATGGCGACTGTCAGGAGAAATAGTGCAATAGCCAGAGAATTGGGGACAATGCTCCACCATCTGAGTAATTTTTGCCATTCTGATAGCCAAATGGTACAGAAGTGGTCCGTATGGCGACTCATTTGGCTCCGTATGGCGACTGTCAGGAGAAATGGTGTAATAGCCAGAGAATTGGGGACAATGGTCCACTGCAGGATACCGATGACGGCGGTCTAGCTAGTCCTGAGGACTAAGGCGTCTGCCGCGTCCGCGCTGCCCCTGTTTGACGCATACGCTGCAGCGGCCAGCAGCAGCCACGCGCCGACATCTAGTCCTGGGGACTAGAACGCGCCCTTACTATGAGTTCTACAGTTTAGTCCTCAGGACTAAACAGGTGGTCACTGGGACTATGAATCTCATCCCCAGGGCACCATGACTATTCTCTACTCTTGGATGATTATGAGCCAGGGTCTCAGTCCCAAGGACTATACTCTCGTCCCTAGGACTGTGTCTTTAGTCCCTGGGACTACTGTGTAGTCCCAGGGTCTATAGGCTTTGAATCTAAGTAGCAATGCTGAAACTGCTAGGGACTAGATGCATGCTCATGGGGAGTCAAGGTTTGGTCCTGGGGACTAGAATTTTAGTGCCTGGAGCTACTTTTTAGTCCCCAGGACTTGACTTGTAGCTTCAAAGCCTATCTGTCTAGTCCCAGGGACTAAACATATAGTTCTAGGGATTAGAACATAATCCTTGGGATAAAGATACAATCCTAGGGACTAAGGCCCTACGTTTTATTTTTACAACCACATGGGTACACGGAACAGCTCTCGGTGCTAGAAAGACATAGTCCCTGGGACTAAAAACTTAGTCCTGAGGACTAAAGATTATAGTCCTCAGGATGATATTTTAGCCCTGAGGACTACACATCTAGTGCTAGTGACCTAGTGCTAGTGACTACAGACATTCCTGGTGATTGGACGTTAGTCCTTAGGTCTACAACTCTAGTCCTGAGGACTTAAAGTGTAGTCCTCGGGCCAGAAGAATGGTCCTGAAGGCTAGAAATTGATCAACGCAGCCTTTTCCATATCTATACCCTGGTACAAGGTTCAGTCCCAGGGACTAACTGTTAGGTCCTGAGGGCTAAAGATGTAGCTGCCTGGTCCTCAGGACTAAAGATGTAGTCCTTGGGACTAGAGACATAGTCCCAGGGACTACTATTTCAGTCCAGCCGGTCCTGAGGACTAGGTCTTAGTCCCGAGGACTATCTCTATCTGCCAAGTCTCAAGGGGTAGGTGGGATGTAGGGTCTAAACGCAAGGACTATGCTCTAGGACCATAGGCCTACCTTCAGTGTGCAGTCCCAGGGACTAAAGATACAGTCCTGGGGAATAGAACATTATCCTTGGGACTAGAGACACAGTCCTTGGTCCCCAGGACTGTATCTTTAGTCCCTGGGACTACACAGAGCAGTCACGGGGACTAAAAAGTAGTCATCAGGACTAAATTTGAAGTCCTGGGGACTACATCCCTAGTCACAATTACATTAGACATCAATCAATGAATTAGTCCTCAGAACCACATGCATTAGTCCTAAGGACTAGGCAAATGTTTTGTAGTCCTCAGGACTAAACAAGTAGTCCCTGAGTCTATGAATTAGTCCCCAGGGGCAGAAAGCTTAGTCCTGGAGACTAACAGCACAATCTTATACAAAGTCATGTGGCTTGCAAGGTAATTCATGAGAATGTACAATTAGTCCCTAGGACAATATATCCTCATATTCTTAGTCCTAGGGACCAGGCTTTAGTCCTTAGGACTATGCTTACTAGCTTACTAGCTACTAGCAGCATTACACTTAAGCATTGTATTATTAGCTATAACCCTACTTACCTGTAGGACACCTACCATTCACCTATACCACCCCTACTTACCTGTAGGACACCTACCACTCACATACACCACCCCTACTTACCTTTAAGACACATACCACCCACCTACACCACCCCTACTTACCTGTAGGACAGCTACCACTCACCTAGACCACCCCTAGTTGCCTAAAGGATACCTACACCACCAATACCTTCCTCTAGGACACCTACCACTCACCTACACCACCCTTACTTACCTGTAGGACACCTACCACTCACCTATACCATCCCTACTTACCTGTAGGACACCTACCACTCACCTATACCACCCCTTCTTACCTGTAGGACACCTACCACTCACCTACTCCACGCCTACTTACCTGTAGTACACCTACACCACCCCTACTTACCTCTAGGACACCTACCACTCACCTACTCCACGCCTACTTACCTGTAGGACACCTACACCATGCCTACTTACCTGTAGGACACCTACACCACCCCTACTTACCTGTAGGACACCTACCACTCACCTACTCCACGCTTACTTACCTCTAGGACACCTACACCACCCCTACTTACCTCTAAAACACCTACCACTCACCTACACCACCCCTACTTACCTGTAGGACACCTACACCATCCTTACTTACCTGTAGGACACTTACCACTCACCTATACCATCCCTACTTACCTGTAGGACACCTACCACCCACCTACACCACCCCTACTTACCTGTAGGACACCTACCACTCACCTAGACCACCCCTAGTTGCCTAAAGGATACCTACACCACCAATACCTTCCTCTAGGACACCTACCACTCACCTACACCACCCCTACTTACCTGTAGGACACCTACCACTCACCTACACCACCCCTCCTTACCTATAGGACACCTACCACTCACCTACACCACCCCTACTTACCTCTAGGACACCTACCACTCACCTATACCATCCCTACTTACCTGTAGGACACCTACCACTCACCTACACCACGCCTACTTACCTGTAGTACACCTTCACCACCCCTACTTACATGTAGGATACCTACACCACCCATACCTTCCTCTAGGACACCTACCACTCACCTATACTACCCCTACTTACCTGTAGGACACCTACCACTCACCTACTCCACCCCTACTTACCTGTAGTACACCTACACCACCCCTATTTACCTGTAGGACACCTACCAATCACCTATACCACCCCTTCTTACCTGTAGGACACCTACCACTCACCTACTCCACGCCTACTTACCTGTAGTACACCTACACCACCCCTACTTACCTCTAGGACACCTACCACTCACCTACTCCACGCCTACTTACCTGTAGTACACCTACACCACCCCTACTTACCTGTAGGACACCTACCACTCACCTAATCCACGCCTACTTACCTGTAGGACACCTACACCACCCCTACTTACCTGTAGGACACCTACACCACCCCTACTTACCTGTAGGACACCTACCACTCACCTAATCCACGCCTACTTACCTGTAGGACACCTACACCACCCCTACTTACCTGTAGGACACCTACACCACCCCTACTTACCTCTAGGACACCTACCACTCACCTACACCACCCCTACTTACCTGTAGGACACCTACCACTCACCTACACCATGCCTACTTACCTGTAGTACACCTTCACCACCCCTACTTACATGTAGGATACCTACACCACCCATACCTTCCTCTAGGACACCTACCACTCACCTATACTACCCCTACTTACCTGTAGGACACCTACCACTCACCTACTCCACCCCTACTTACCTGTAGTACACCTACACCACCCCTATTTACCTGTAGGACACCTACCACTCACCTATACCACCCCTTCTTACCTGTAGGACACCTACCACTCACCTACTCCACGCCTACTTACCTGTAGTACACCTACACCACCCCTACTTACCTCTAGGACACCTACCACTCACCTACTCCACGCCTACTTACCTGTAGTACACCTACACCACCCCTACTTACCTGTAGGACACCTACCACTCACCTACTCCACGCCTACTTATCTGTAGGACACCTACACTACCCCTACTTACCTCTAGGACACCTACCACTCACCTATATCATCCCTACTTACCTGTAGGACACCTACCACTCACCTTCTCCATGCCTACTTACCCGTAGTACACCTACACCAACCCTATTTACCTGTAGGACACCTACCACTCACCTACACCACCCCTACTTACATGTAGGAAACCTACACCACCCTTACTTACCTGTAGGACACCTACCACTCACCTATACCATCCCTACTTACCTGTAGGACACCTACCACTCACCTATACCACCCCTTCTTACCTGTAGGACACCTACCACTCACCTACTCCACGCCTACTTACCTGTAGTACACCTACACCACCCCTACTTACCTCTAGGACACCTACCACTCACCTACTCCACGCCTACTTACCTGTAGGACACCTACACCATGCCTACTTACCTGTAGGACACCTACACCACCCCTACTTACCTGTAGGACACCTACCACTCACCTACTCCACGCTTACTTACCTCTAGGACACCTACACCACCCCTACTTACCTCTAAAACACCTACCACTCACCTACACCACCCCTACTTACCTGTAGGACACCTACACCATCCTTACTTACCTGTAGGACACTTACCACTCACCTATACCATCCCTACTTACCTGTAGGACACCTACCACTCACCTATACCATCCCTACTTACCTGTAGGACACCTACCACTCACCTATACCACCCCTTCTTACCTGTAGGACACCTACCACTCACCTACTCCACGCCTACTTACCTGTAGTACACCTACACCACCCCTACTTACCTCTAGGACACCTACCACTCACCTACTCCACGCCTACTTACCTGTAGGACACCTACACCATGCCTACTTACCTGTAGGACACCTACACCACCCCTACTTACCTGTAGGACACCTACCACTCACCTACTCCACGCTTACTTACCTCTAGGACACCTACACCACCCCTACTTACCTCTAAAACACCTACCACTCACCTACACCACCCCTACTTACCTGTAGGACACCTACACCATCCTTACTTACCTGTAGGACACTTACCACTCACCTATACCATCCCTACTTACCTGTAGGACACCTACCACCCACCTACACCACCCCTACTTACCTGTAGGACACCTACCACTCACCTAGACCACCCCTAGTTGCCTAAAGGATACCTACACCACCAATACCTTCCTCTAGGACACCTACCACTCACCTACACCACCCCTACTTACCTGTAGGACACCTACCACTCACCTACACCACCCCTCCTTACCTATAGGACACCTACCACTCACCTACACCACCCCTACTTACCTCTAGGACACCTACCACTCACCTATACCATCCCTACTTACCTGTAGGACACCTACCACTCACCTACACCACGCCTACTTACCTGTAGTACACCTTCACCACCCCTACTTACATGTAGGATACCTACACCACCCATACCTTCCTCTAGGACACCTACCACTCACCTATACTACCCCTACTTACCTGTAGGACACCTACCACTCACCTACTCCACCCCTACTTACCTGTAGTACACCTACACCACCCCTATTTACCTGTAGGACACCTACCAATCACCTATACCACCCCTTCTTACCTGTAGGACACCTACCACTCACCTACTCCATGCCTACTTACCTGTAGTACACCTACACCACCCCTACTTACCTCTAGGACACCTACCACTCACCTACTCCACGCCTACTTACCTGTAGTACACCTACACCACCCCTACTTACCTGTAGGACACCTACCACTCACCTAATCCACGCCTACTTACCTGTAGGACACCTACACCACCCCTACTTACCTGTAGGACACCTACACCACCCCTACTTACCTCTAGGACACCTACCACTCACCTACACCACCCCTACTTACCTGTAGGACACCTACCACTCACCTACACCATGCCTACTTACCTGTAGTACACCTTCACCACCCCTACTTACATGTAGGATACCTACACCACCCATACCTTCCTCTAGGACACCTACCACTCACCTATACTACCCCTACTTACCTGTAGGACACCTACCACTCACCTACTCCACCCCTACTTACCTGTAGTACACCTACACCACCCCTATTTGCCTGTAGGACACCTACCACTCACCTATACCACCCCTTCTTACCTGTAGGACACCTACCACTCACCTACTCCACGCCTACTTACCTGTAGTACACCTACACCACCCCTACTTACCTCTAGGACACCTACCACTCACCTACTCCACGCCTACTTACCTGTAGTACACCTACACCACCCCTACTTACCTGTAGGACACCTACCACTCACCTACTCCACGCCTACTTATCTGTAGGACACCTACACTACCCCTACTTACCTCTAGGACACCTACCACTCACCTATACCATCCCTACTTACCTGTAGGACACCTACCACTCACCTTCTCCATGCCTACTTACCCGTAGTACACCTACACCAACCCTATTTACCTGTAGGACACCTACCACTCACCTACACCACCCCTACTTACATGTAGGAAACCTACACCACCCTTACTTACCTGTAGGACACCTACCACTCACCTATACCATCCCTACTTACCTGTAGGACACCTACCACTCACCTATACCATCCCTACTTACCTGTAGGACACCTACCACTCACCTATACCACCCCTTCTTACCTGTAGGACACCTACCACTCACCTACTCCACGCCTACTTACCTGTAGTACACCTACACCACCCCTACTTACCTCTAGGACACCTACCACTCACCTACTCCACGCCTACTTACCTGTAGGACACCTACACCACCCCTATTTACCTGTAGGACACCTACCAATCACCTATACCACCCCTTCTTACCTGTAGGACACCTACCACTCACCTACTCCACGCCTACTTACCTGTAGTACACCTACACCACCCCTACTTACCTCTAGGACACCTACCACTCACCTACTCCACGCCTACTTACCTGTAGTACACCTACACCACCCCTACTTACCTGTAGGACACCTACCACTCACCTAATCCACGCCTACTTACCTGTAGGACACCTACACCACCCCTACTTACCTGTAGGACACCTACACCACCCCTACTTACCTGTAGGACACCTACCACTCACCTAATCCACGCCTACTTACCTGTAGGACACCTACACCACCCCTACTTACCTGTAGGACACCTACACCACCCCTACTTACCTCTAGGACACCTACCACTCACCTACACCACCCCTACTTACCTGTAGGACACCT
This sequence comes from Acholoe squamosa, assembly GCA_949317995.1. Classification (NCBI taxonomy): domain Eukaryota; kingdom Metazoa; phylum Annelida; class Polychaeta; order Phyllodocida; family Polynoidae; genus Acholoe; species Acholoe squamosa. Next base: position 24,445,725 of record OX439048.1, read on the forward strand.
ACCACTCACCTACACCATGCCTACTTACCTGTAGTACACCTTCACCACCCCTACTTACATGTAGGATACCTACACCACCCATACCTTCCTCTAGGACACCTACCACTCACCTATACTACCCCTACTTACCTGTAGGACACCTACCACTCACCTACTCCACCCCTACTTACCTGTAGTACACCTACACCACCCCTATTTACCTGTAGGACACCTACCACTCACCTACTCCACGCCTACTTACCTGTAGTACACCTACACCACCCCTACTTACCTCTAGGACACCTACCACTCACCTACTCCACGCCTACTTACCTGTAGTACACCTACACCACCCCTACTTACCTGTAGGACACCTACCACTCACCTACTCCACGCCTACTTATCTGTAGGACACCTACACTACCCCTACTTACCTCTAGGACACCTACCACTCACCTATACCATCCCTACTTACCTGTAGGACACCTACCACTCACCTTCTCCATGCCTACTTACCCGTAGTACACCTACACCAACCCTATTTACCTGTAGGACACCTACCACTCACCTACACCACCCCTACTTACATGTAGGAAACCTACACCACCCTTACTTACCTGTAGGACACCTACCACTCACCTATACCATCCCTACTTACCTGTAGGACACCTACCACTCACCTATACCACCCCTTCTTACCTGTAGGACACCTACCACTCACCTACTCCACGCCTACTTACCTGTAGTACACCTACACCACCCCTACTTACCTCTAGGACACCTACCACTCACCTACTCCACGCCTACTTACCTGTAGGACACCTACACCATGCCTACTTACCTGTAGGACACCTACACCACCCCTACTTACCTGTAGGACACCTACCACTCACCTACTCCACGCTTACTTACCTCTAGGACACCTACACCACCCCTACTTACCTCTAAAACACCTACCACTCACCTACACCACCCCTACTTACCTGTAGGACACCTACACCATCCTTACTTACCTGTAGGACACTTACCACTCACCTATACCATCCCTACTTACCTGTAGGACACCTACCACTCACCTATACCATCCCTACTTACCTGTAGGACACCTACCACTCACCTATACCACCCCTTCTTACCTGTAGGACACCTACCACTCACCTACTCCACGCCTACTTACCTGTAGTACACCTACACCACCCCTACTTACCTCTAGGACACCTACCACTCACCTACTCCACGCCTACTTACCTGTAGGACACCTACACCATGCCTACTTACCTGTAGGACACCTACACCACCCCTACTTACCTGTAGGACACCTACCACTCACCTACTCCACGCTTACTTACCTCTAGGACACCTACACCACCCCTACTTACCTCTAAAACACCTACCACTCACCTACACCACCCCTACTTACCTGTAGGACACCTACACCATCCTTACTTACCTGTAGGACACTTACCACTCACCTATACCATCCCTACTTACCTGTAGGACACCTACCACCCACCTACACCACCCCTACTTACCTGTAGGACACCTACCACTCACCTAGACCACCCCTAGTTGCCTAAAGGATACCTACACCACCAATACCTTCCTCTAGGACACCTACCACTCACCTACACCACCCCTACTTACCTGTAGGACACCTACCACTCACCTACACCACCCCTCCTTACCTATAGGACACCTACCACTCACCTACACCACCCCTACTTACCTCTAGGACACCTACCACTCACCTATACCATCCCTACTTACCTGTAGGACACCTACCACTCACCTACACCACGCCTACTTACCTGTAGTACACCTTCACCACCCCTACTTACATGTAGGATACCTACACCACCCATACCTTCCTCTAGGACACCTACCACTCACCTATACTACCCCTACTTACCTGTAGGACACCTACCACTCACCTACTCCACCCCTACTTACCTGTAGTACACCTACACCACCCCTATTTACCTGTAGGACACCTACCAATCACCTATACCACCCCTTCTTACCTGTAGGACACCTACCACTCACCTACTCCATGCCTACTTACCTGTAGTACACCTACACCACCCCTACTTACCTCTAGGACACCTACCACTCACCTACTCCACGCCTACTTACCTGTAGTACACCTACACCACCCCTACTTACCTGTAGGACACCTACCACTCACCTAATCCACGCCTACTTACCTGTAGGACACCTACACCACCCCTACTTACCTGTAGGACACCTACACCACCCCTACTTACCTCTAGGACACCTACCACTCACCTACACCACCCCTACTTACCTGTAGGACACCTACCACTCACCTACACCATGCCTACTTACCTGTAGTACACCTTCACCACCCCTACTTACATGTAGGATACCTACACCACCCATACCTTCCTCTAGGACACCTACCACTCACCTATACTACCCCTACTTACCTGTAGGACACCTACCACTCACCTACTCCACCCCTACTTACCTGTAGTACACCTACACCACCCCTATTTGCCTGTAGGACACCTACCACTCACCTATACCACCCCTTCTTACCTGTAGGACACCTACCACTCACCTACTCCACGCCTACTTACCTGTAGTACACCTACACCACCCCTACTTACCTCTAGGACACCTACCACTCACCTACTCCACGCCTACTTACCTGTAGTACACCTACACCACCCCTACTTACCTGTAGGACACCTACCACTCACCTACTCCACGCCTACTTATCTGTAGGACACCTACACTACCCCTACTTACCTCTAGGACACCTACCACTCACCTATACCATCCCTACTTACCTGTAGGACACCTACCACTCACCTTCTCCATGCCTACTTACCCGTAGTACACCTACACCAACCCTATTTACCTGTAGGACACCTACCACTCACCTACACCACCCCTACTTACATGTAGGAAACCTACACCACCCTTACTTACCTGTAGGACACCTACCACTCACCTATACCATCCCTACTTACCTGTAGGACACCTACCACTCACCTATACCATCCCTACTTACCTGTAGGACACCTACCACTCACCTATACCACCCCTTCTTACCTGTAGGACACCTACCACTCACCTACTCCACGCCTACTTACCTGTAGTACACCTACACCACCCCTACTTACCTCTAGGACACCTACCACTCACCTACTCCACGCCTACTTACCTGTAGGACACCTACACCATGCCTACTTACCTGTAGGACACCTACACCACCCCTACTTACCTGTAGGACACCTACCACTCACCTACTCCACGCTTACTTACCTCTAGGACACCTACACCACCCCTACTTACCTCTAAAACACCTACCACTCACCTACACCACCCCTACTTACCTGTAGGACACCTACACCATCCTTACTTACCTGTAGGACACTTACCACTCACCTATACCATCCCTACTTACCTGTAGGACACCTACCACTCACCTATACCATCCCTACTTACCTGTAGGACACCTACCACTCACCTATACCACCCCTTCTTACCTGTAGGACACCTACCACTCACCTACTCCACGCCTACTTACCTGTAGTACACCTACACCACCCCTACTTACCTCTAGGACACCTACCACTCACCTACTCCACGCCTACTTACCTGTAGGACACCTACACCATGCCTACTTACCTGTAGGACACCTACACCACCCCTACTTACCTGTAGGACACCTACCACTCACCTATACCATCCCTACTTACCTGTAGGACACCTACCACTCACCTATACCATCCCTACTTACCTGTAGGACACCTACCACTCACCTACACCACGCCTACTTACCTGTAGTACACCTACACCACCCCTACTTACCTGTAGGATACCTACACCACCCATACCTTCCTCTAGGACACCTACCACTCACCTATACTACCCCTACTTACCTGTAGGACACCTACCACTCACCTACTCCACCCCTACTTACCTGTAGTACACCTACACCACCCCTATTTACCTGTAGGACACCTACCACTCACCTATACCACCCCTTCTTACCTGTAGGACACCTACCACTCACCTACTCCACGCCTACTTACCTGTAGTACACCTACACCACCCCTACTTACCTCTAGGACACCTACCACTCACCTACTCCACGCCTACTTACCTGTAGTACACCTACACCACCCCTACTTACCTGTAGGACACCTACCACTCACCTACTCCACGCCTACTTACCTGTAGGACACCTACACTACCCCTACTTACCTCTAGGACACCTATCACTCACCTATACCATCCCTACTTACCTGTAGGACACCTACCACTCACCTTCTCCATGCCTACTTACCTGTAGTACACCTACACCAACCCTATTTACCTGTAGGACACCTACTACTCACCTACGCCACCCCTACTTACATGTAGGAAACCTACACCACCCTTACTTACCTGTAGGACACCTACCACTCACCTACACCACCCTTACTTACCTGTAGAACACCTACCACTCACCTACACCACCCCTTCTTACATGTAGGAGACCTACACCACGCCTACTTAACTGTAGGACACCTACCACTCACCTACTCCAACCATACTTACCTGTAGGACACCTACCACTCACCTACACCACCCCTACTTACCTCTAGGACACCTACACCATCCTTACTTACCTGTAGGACACCTACCACTCACCTATACCATCCCTACTTACCTGTAGGACACCTACCACTCACCTACTCCACGCCTACTTACCTATAGGACACCTACACCACGCCTACTTACCTGTAGGACACCTACACCACCCCTACTTACCTGTAGGACACCTACACCACCCCTACTTACCTGTAGGACACCTACCACTCACCTACTCCACGCCTACTTACCTGTAGGACACCTACACTACCCCTACTTACCTCTAGGACACCTACCACTCACCTATACCATCCCTACTTACCTGTAGGACACCTACCACTCACCTTCTCCATGCCTACTTACCTGTAGTACACCTACACCAACCCTATTTACCTGTAGGACACCTACCACTCACCTACACCACCCCTACTTACATGTAGGAAACCTACACCACCCTTACTTACCTGTAGGACACCTACCACTCACCTACACCACCCTTACTTTTCTGTAGAACACCTACCACTCACCTACACCACCCCTTCTTACATGTAGGAGACCTACACCACGCCTACTTAACTGTAGGACACCTACCACTCACCTACTCCACCCCTACTTACCTGTAGGACACCTACCACTCACCTACACCACCTCTACTTACCTGGAGGACACCTACCACTCACCTACACCACCCCTACTTACCTTTAGGACACCTACCACTCACCAACACCACCCCTACTGACCTGTAGGACACCTACCACTCACCTACACCACCCCTAGTTACCTATAGGATACCTACACCACCCATACCATTTCCAGGCCAACTCATAGCTTTGGCGAAGACGTTGGCCCATCAGTTCAACAAAGTGTGGATACCCCTTGGCCTCCGTCTCACAGCCTGGTTCTGCCTCCTGCACATTGAAAGGCAGGGAACATTCCCGCCCCAGCATCAACCGGTTAGGAGTATAGCCAGTCGAGGCATGGACACTTGACCGGTAGGCTGTACCAATCAGTGACAGGTGTTCATCCCAGTCCGTTTGTCGGTCATCCACCAATTGGCGGAGCATCCGCCCAAGATCACGGTTGAGGCGCTCCACCTGTCCATCTGTCTGTGGCCGGCAGGGTGAGGTACGGATCTTGTCGATCCTCAGTAACTTGCACAACTCCTGGACCACTTCTGATGTAAAGTCAGTACCCTGGTCAGTTAGCAGCTCTCCAGGAACGCCAAACCGGCAGATCATAGTCTCCATCAAGGCTTCAGCGACGGTGGCCGCCCTCTGATCTGGGAGGGCTATGAACTTGGTGAAATAATCTGCAATCACCAAGATGACCGTGTTGTTATTTGTGGTCAGGGGTAAAGTTCTCATGATGTCCATGGCCAGTCACTCCATAGGGGCTCCTGTTGGCATGCTTTTCATAGGTGACCTCTGGTGCTTGTTAGGGGCCTTAGCCCGGAAACAGAGGTCACAGTTTCGGCACCAGAAGCTGGTGTCCCGACTTAGGGTCCGCCAGAAGAACCGTGACTGGCGCACTCGTTGGAGAGTCTTCTCTCTCCCCATATGTCCTACTGCTGGGTGGTCATGGAGGAGGGTCAACAGAGCAGGGACTCTACATCGGGGAAGGAGCACCTTGTCCGTATCTTCCCCATCCTCCCTCCACTGATAACAGAGCAGTCCTGACGGGCTCATGGACAGCCTCTCGAATTGTGCCCAGAGATACTTAAGCTCTGGGTCAAGGGCAGCGATTTTGTCTCGCGGAGGCTTCTCAGTACCCCATCCATGGACAATGCCTAGGACTGGGTCCTCAACCTGCGCTGTGACCAGGTCATCATTTTCCCAGCCCTTGCCGGTGCCAACAGTGTTAACCAGCTTCTCCGCAGTCTGACGGCGCTTGCGGCCTCCCCCCTGTCGGCCAACCGACTTCCGCGTCGATACGGCCCTGAGCTTTACTACTGGGGGCTCGTCAGCAGGCTCACCCATGTCGAGGGGTGTGGGTCTAGGGAGGAAAGGTACCCGTCCTCGGATAGGTGGTGCAGAATGTGTGCGTGGACGCCTTTTGGTCAGAGCTGGTTCCTCATGCTCCCGACCACATTGGGCACAAGGGAATGGGCAAGGGATTCGGGAAAGGCCATCAGCATTGCTGTGCAATGCTCCGGCCCTATGCTCAATCTTATACTGGAAGGGAGCCAGGCGCTTGATCCAGCGAGCCAACTGTCCCTCTGGGTTTTTCTTTTGTAGTAGCCACCTCAGAGCGGCATGGTCTGTGCAGATGAGGAACTCTTTACCATATAGGTAGTGCTTGTACCTTTCTACAAACTCAACCACAGCCAGGAGCTCCCACCATGTAACACAATAGTTACACTCGGCAGGGCTGAGGACCCGACTGCCATAGTATATGACCCTCTCTACCCCATCCTGCAGCTGGGACAGGACACCGCCAATTCCACAGTTGCTTGCATCCATGTCAAGGATGAACGGGTCCTGAGCTCGAGGGTATCCAAGGATGGGGGCAGTGACAAGAAGGGCCTTAAGCTGCTTGAAGGCCACTTCCTGCTCCTCTCCCCAATGGAAGGCTGTGTCTACCCCGGTCATTTGATGCAAAGGGGCAGCCACGGTACCATAGTTTCTCATGAACTTACGATAATGGGGATCCGGCACGGTCTGGTCTTGACAGGGCGTGCCTCCCCCGTCCGGATCTCGTGCTTAACCAGTGTGGTGTGCCCCGTTTGCTCTCCTGTGCACACAAACGCCCCCCTTCTCTCTGTGACGAGGTGCATAACCTGACTGGCTTGTTCCGCCGTCAGGCCTCCTGTGGCTCGTTTGTGCAGGTCCAAGACCTCTGGGTGGAAAGGACACTCCTCCACTAGGGTGCGTTGGAAGCTACATAATTCTGGGGAACCCAGATCCTCCGGGTCTACCCTGGTGAGAAGTCCCACCAAGGAGCCACGGCAGACATCTACCTCAACCCATGTTCGGTTGGATAGGTGGAGGGGGATCTGTGCTCCCGTTGCAGTCACTATGGCCTCTGCGACTGAGGCTGCCATCTTGTCCTGTATGTCCGGGTGGCTGGAGGTCATCCCCACCTCAAACCCTGGTCGCTCCAGGAGCACCGCTGCCGTGGAGACCTCATGAAAGGGCTCTAGGTGGATGTCATGGGCGGCGTATAGCGGAATTGTATCCCGCCGGCTATTCTGCTGAAGCGGGATGCCGGCTCCCAGGGCACCTTGCCAAGCTAGCTGCACGTCTCCATCATCCCAGATCCACTCCCAACGATGCTGACGTAAGTAGTCGCATCCCAAGACCATCTCATGGCCAAGCTCGGCCACAAAGAAGTGATGCCGGGCTGTGCCCAACTTGCTGATTAGTTCCAGCTCTACCACATTATCGGTGTGGAGCTGAGACCCATTTATGGTGAAGACTTTGAGGTTGGCCCAACTCAAATTAAGGTTGATCCCTTTCTGTCGTAGTCTACTAACTACATCTTGTCCGATTAGGGAGATTTCTGACCCAGTGTCTAATAATGCAGCCAGCTCCTCCTCACCCTCGGGAGTTCCAACATGGATCATGGCCCGCATTTCTCTCATCCCAGGGATTGGAACATAGGAACCTCCGCTGCGGACCGAAGCTTGGGGCCCAGGTCTCATTAGGGCTGTGGTTAAAGGCCGAGGACTGGGGCTACGAGAGGCCGGAGCCACATTAGTGGGGGGACCAGCATACCGCGGGTGTGGGCTGTCGCCCCTAGGTGTAGGCCGGTCTGTAGGACCAGACTGGCCAGGGGTTCGGGACCGGCCATACCAGTCAGCCCTTCCTTGGCCACTGTTAGCCCCTGGATATCCTTGGTTAGCGGAATCTCTCCCAGGGCTCCGGGGTTGGGGGCAGTCTCTCCGCATATGATTAGGGTTGCCACAATTATAGCAAGCGCGACCTGGGGATGGCCCTCTTTGACCATTCCGGCCTGGGCTTGGATGATGGGGACACTCCCGTTGATAGTGCCCACCCTCTCCGCAGTTGTAGCAAGTTTGGGGGCGGCGGGGACTCGGATTCCGGGCTTGGGGGCAGTTCTGACGCCAGTGCCCCGGGTTACCACAATTGTAGCAACCCCTGGGGCTTCGTGGACGAGGGGCTTGGGATGCTGTGGACTGGACCATATTGGTGGCAGTTCGCTCGGCCCTCATGGCGGCCATTTCTGCTGTCAGGGCCGCCAACCTCTCTTCCATCTTTCTCTGAGAATCCCGCGTACTATCAACTGGGCTGAGGGCCCGGAAGCGCACCCGGCTATGGGCTGCCTTGTTCTCAGCCAGCCATGCCTCCTCCCAGGCGGCGGCCTTTATAGCCTTGTCCAGGGATGCAGGCTCCGCATTATACACAGCCTTTCCCAGGTCCCGGCAGCCCAGGCTGTGGATAAACTGCTCAATTGCCATGATCTCAGCAGCTTCAGAGGGGAACCCAGGGTACGCCAGCTTGACAAGATAGTGGATATCTTGACCAAGGGCTTGTAGGGTCTCCCCTTCCCGGCATGTGCAGCTTCTTAGTGCCGCCTGGTGGACAGCGGCCTGCTGCTGTGCCCCGAATCGCTGTTGCAGGGCATCATCTATACCCTGGAACGTTGTAATCGTTCCAGAGGAGCTGGCATCGATGTACCGCTGGGCCTCACCAGTAAGCTGGACCAGCAGCATGTCTCGTCGTTCCTCAGACGCCCATTCATTGATCTGAGCCACCCGCAGGAAGTAGTTCCGGTACTCTTCCCACGGGGTTGACCCATCATAGGGCCTAGCCTTAACCTGTTGCCGACGGCGCCGGCCACGATCAGCATCACCTCCATAGGAATATCCCGGAGATGGTGACCGGCGATGCCCCCGCCTACGTGGACACGGAGACCCCTCATCCCCTGAAGAATCTGGGGGATCCGGGGGATCACCCTGGGCCCCCCCTCCGGGATGGTCTTGAGCCGCCCTAGGTGGCACGCTAGGAGAAGGCTTCCGTTGGATGCATTATCTCGGCGAGGGGCAGGGGGAGGGTTCCTAGGCGTTACCTCCCTCGGTCCAGGTTGGACGGGGTTGACTGACCGGCTGGGGATATGGATACCGAGGATGACCTTGACGACCAGGGTCTCCGGACCGGCGCCCACCACGGACTTGCGGGCTCTGCCGATAGTCTGGGCAATGGAGAGCTGCCTGGGAAGGATTCACAGGCTGGCCCGAGGAGGAGTCGGACAAGTTATGGTTTGATGGATTTGGGTGCCAACCATCCCCCGCGAGGTTTGCGGGTCGGTAAACCCCAGAGTCCACTCGACCACGTTGATTGGAGGAACACACCCTACCTGACTATATGAGCGATATAATATGAAGTGGCGGAGGCGGCAGATCCGATGTTAGTCCGGCCAAGGCGAGGTAGTTACCTGCTCTGACTTGACTGCGAGGAAGGAATCTGCAAACTGAGCAAGACGACTCCCTCTCGTGACGTCATGAGAGGACGCCCAGCTACCTCCCGCGAGATATCGGACCAGCGCGAGACTTGGGTTTTCCCGCCCTGGCCGATCCCATTACAATAATGAGCACTCTCTAATACCTGGTACTTTAGCAGACCCCCCCCTTAAACAAACTTCATGACCCCCCTGTCACTAAGGGAGTGATCATTTTTCAACAACAGGGGGGGGGGGCTGGTGGGTTTGCGCGCGGATGCGCGAAGAAAAATTACGAACCCCACCTCTCGAGGGGGTACAATTTTTGGACCCCCCCATAAGGGACAAAAATGGCGCGCGAACGTCCCCTTTTAGCCTATAGTAACGCACAGGTGAAATTATTCAGGGCCAGGCGCAGGATACCGATGACTGCGGTCTAACTAGTCCTGAGGACTAAGGCGTCTGCCACATCTGCGCTGCCCCTGTTTGCCGCGTATGCTGCAGCGGCCAGCAGCAACCATGCGCCGACATCTAGTCCTGGGGACTAGAACGCACCCTTACTATGCGTGCTACGCTTTAGTCCTCAGGACTAAACAGGTGGTCCCTGGGACTATATGAAGCTCATCCCCAGGGCACCATGACTATTTGCTACTCTTGGATGATTATGAGCCAGGGTCTCAGTCCCAAGGACTATAATCTAGTCCCTATGACTGTATCTTTAGTCCCTGGGACTACAGAGAGCAGTCCTGGGGACTAAGAAGTAGTCCTCAGGACTAAATTTGAAGTCCTGGGGACTACATCGCTAGTCACAACTACATTAGACATCAATCAATGAATTAGTCCTCAGAACCACATGCATTAGTCCTGAGGACTAGGCAAATGTTTTTGTAGTCCTCTGGACTAAACAATAGTCCCTGAGTCTACAAATTAGTCCCCAGGGCTAAAAGCTTAGTCCTGGAGACTAACAGCACAGTTTTATACAAAGTCATGGGGTCTGCAGGGTAATTCATGGGAATGTACAATTAGTCCCTAGGACAATATCCTCATATTCTTAGTCCTGGGGACTAGGCTTTAGTCCTTAGGACTTAAGCATCGCATTTTTATTAGCTATAGTCCTGAGGACTACCACTACACCCGCGCACCTACGAGTAGTATTTATATAGGTCTTCTTTGGATATTTTCCAAAAAAATCCAAAGAAGACCTATATTTTTTGAATATCCAGAAAATACCTATTATTTTGGATAATAGATTGAATTGAATGCCTGGTTAAACCCAGAAGACTAAAACCTTGATCTCAATCCTCCCTCATCCTCCTGTACATTCATCTCAATTGAGTCCTCTATACCAAAAGCACGGAAGGAAACCTTGTGACATGAGCACCACTTGACCTCTTTTGTATTTAAAACCTAAAGTGATATGATTTAAGTTCTATTTCCAAGATAATCCTATAAATCATACCTTTTGAATTCCCCACCACCCCTCCCCCCTGTTGATAAATAAGGGAGTGGTCATTTATTATCAACAGGGGGGGGGTGGTGGGTTTGAGGGGGGGGCGTAAAAAATTCTGACCCCTCTGGAGGGGGGGGCTAAAAAAATTTTGACCCCTCTTGAGGGGGGGGCTAAAAAAATTTACCCTCTTTTTAGCAAAAAAGCCCGCGCGCTACTATAGATCAAAGAGGGGCGCGAATACTCTCCGCGCCTCCGGCGCGGGGGGGGGGCGCAAATTTTTTTTACTGCCGTCGAGGGGGGGGCGTAAAAAATTTTCGCGCGTCCGCGCGAAAACCCACCACCCCCCCCTGTTGATAAATAATGACCACTCCCTAATGACCACTCTCTTAGGGAGTGGTCATTATTTATCAACGGGGGGGGGGTGGTGGGTGGTGGATTTTTCGCGCGGACGCGCGAAAATCTTTAGGCCCCCCCATCGACGGCAGTCAAAATTTTTTGTGCCTCCCCCCCGCGCCAGAGGCGCGGAGAGTTTTCGAGCCCCTCTTTGATCTATAGTAGCGTGCGGGCTTTTTTGCTAAAAAGAGGGTGAATTTTTTTAGCCCCTCCCCCTCAAGAGGGGTCAAAATTTTTTTAGGCCCCCCACTCGGGCTATTGAAAATTTTACGCCCCCCCCCTCAAACCCACCACCCCCCCCTTGTTGATAAATAATGACCACTCCCTTAGCAGAAAAGTTAATTACATTGTACCACATCTCATGCCATGGCCCTAAATTAATGGGAAAAATGTGTGCCTACATGAAAATAATAGTGGCTAAGCCCAGAAATTCGCACAAATATTTTATTTTCGCCCATAGCTATATAAGCCAACAGTGAGAAAATAATTAGTGTCCTGCAGCCCCCGGGGGGGGCACTTGAATTTATTTTGACGGGGGTGTGCGGCTGGGCCTCTGACAGCTCTTACCCTTGTTAGGGAGATTTTACCCTCGAAAGTCCACCCTTGTTAGGGAATTTTCAGCCAAAAACTCCATGTTTTGGAAGGAAAATCTGATCAATGAAATCACATTTTGAAAATTGACTCAAAAATGTCTAGTAGTTGGGAAAATTTTCTTGAAAAAACAGCAAACTTTGCCTGATCCGCGGGCTTTTTGCCCAAAAGTAGACCCTTGTTAGGGAGATTTTCTTAAAAGTAGACCCTTGTTAGGGGGATTTTTCTTAAAAATAGGACCCTTGTTAGGGCGATTTTGGCCAAAAAGTGACCTTGCCAGCCGCACACATGTGGTACCAACACATATGAAGTGCCCCCCCCCCCCGGGCCTGCAGCCTGAAGGACTAGCTAGACCGCCGTCATCGCGCGCGCGCCGATTGCTGGGCGTGCGGCCTATTGAATGCCCCTCAGGTCCGGTGGAATGTTGCAGCGGTCTCTCTCGGTATCGGCGCCGCACGTGTGAGAAGCTCGACAGGTAAGTCACAGGTCCAAATTATTGTTTTCTGGTGTTTTTCTTTTCTCATTGATCTTCATTGTCTTAATCCGTTTCCGTTGGATGAAGCCAAACACATTGACAATGTTATTCATGCGAGACATGTTATCTGAGGGTGCAAATAATGTAAATACCTATATTATCGCCCACCTGAGGCTCAGGCCATTTAAAAAGTGATTTTTGATACTCATACTGATAACTTTGAAAGTTTGATTTACTGTAATGCATGTAATGTTGACCCATTGACACTACGCAGGTTGGATTTGCTTGTAGGGTGAACAGTAGTTATGTGTAACCATACTAGTACCGTATAGATCTGAGTTTGGTGCTATTCCACTACTGGTACTAGTCTTTTTTTTTTATTTTTATTGACTTTATTTTAATAGTGAGGGGGTAATGATTTAAAATTCCATCTAATAGGCATGGCAGTGCTCACTAGGTGGCGTGACCAACACTATGCCTGCTGAGGCAGCCATTCCTGCCCGAATTTTCTATCTGGGTAATGTCAACTTTGCCCCCACCCTGGACTGGAGGAGAACCTACAAAGATATTTACATGATTCCAAATGCTAGGATTGCCTACAACACTTCTAGTTTTAGTATCAGGCTATACTTTTAGTAAAAACAAATTATCAATGATATATATCAGTGGTTCAAAGATAGGTTATGCTGAAAATTTGACAAAATTAGTGATACTCCCTAACCACTATATAGGTGATGGAAAGTCATTATTTTTCTATATAAATCAGTCTAATGTTCATTGATTTGTGCATGGCAGTATACCGGTACATTGTCACAATGTATACTGTCACAATGTATACAAGTTGAGTGTGAGAGTGAAAATAAAACTTTTTCAAACCTGAAAAAAAAAACAAAAAAAAAAACTCTGGGTGCGTCTTATACGCAGGTTGCACCTTATTAGTGCGGTATCACGTTACTCCCTTTTGACATTAATCCCTTTGTATGATATTAAAGGCCACTCCTGAGCAGGGCCAGATCTATGCATTGCAGTCCCATCACAGATAGCTGCGTGTACCAAAAAATAAAATCATAATACCTGGTCGTTCATGTTAAAAGTGGGAGAATGTCATTCATTGATACCTAGCTGCATTCCCTAGACCATAATCTATTATTTGATACCATACTTGACTAGTTCATTGTGTAGTATATATTTATCATAAAATTCTACCAAATAAAAATCTCAAATGACGTGTTTTTTTTGTTGTTGTTTTTTTAATGAGGGCTGTGATGAGAAACAATTCTTTTTGTCCTATAAATTGAGTATACAAATTCAGCCAAATACACTGCTGATGCCATACGCTTTGATTTGATGCATGTTGTCTCAAGTACAAACGAATGAGATGGACAATCTATAAAAATGTCGCATGTTGTACTCTTTCAGTGACAGTATATATCAGGCATGGCTACTTCAGACGGGACTGACGCAGATGTGGATACCACATACTTCGCCAGTTACGAGGATCTCTCTGTCCACGAGTTGATGCTGAAGGACAAACCAAGGACGCTCGCGTATAAAGAATTCATTGTGAAGAACACTGAGCTCTTCAAAGATAAGGTGGTCATAGATGTCGGAGCAGGCACTGGGATTCTGTCACTATTTGCAGCTCAGGCAGGAGCGAAAAAGGTATTATGTAAATCTATACATATCAAATTTATACTGGCAGTATAATTAATTCCGTAGAAAAAAAAACACGGTCACATACAAATATGACTGTGACAGTCTGTGTTATTTTTGACCACATACCCATCCTCAAATTCGAAATGTATAGTAATTTACACCCCCATCCGCCATACATAACGACTTAAGTCTTTTATAAACAGCATTGTATTACTGTTGCTTCAGCACTTGGCACAACACTTTTCAAAGAGTAAAAGAGAAATCTTTTGGAACATTGCAAGCACATTGACTGTGGCTCAATGTGTTTGGCTGAAGTCTCCTCTGATGTTCATACTCTTTGATTCCTAATTTAATAGACTGCATAATGAGACTTGTCGCCCATATCTTCCTTAACATACTTTTCAATTTTGTTACCCATTGCCAGGTATATGCTATAGAGGGTAGCAAGCTGAGTTACACATGCGCCCTGCTTGTACAACACAATGGGTACGGAGACGTCATCGAGGTGGTACACAGTCGTGTGGAGGATGCAGACCTCCCAGGTGTCCAAGCCGACGTTATCATCTCCGAGTGGATGGGATTCTACCTGCTACACGAGTCTATGCTTGACTCAGTCATAGTTGCTCGGGATAAATGGCTCGGGCCAGATGGCATCATGATCCCCTCCGCCGCCTCCATATACCTCTGCCCCGTAGAGATGAAGGATTACAACAAGGAGCAGTTTGGTTTCTGGTCGGATGTCTATGGGTTTGATTTCTCCCCAGTTGTCCCCATGCTGCAACATCAGAAATTATTGGCCCCCATTGTTAAGACGCTGAGCGACAAACAGCTGTTAGCTGATCCTGCCTTAGTCACTACTCTAGATATACAGTTTGTGACCAAAGAGGATATCCGTGCTATTAGGACAAATCCTAATTTCACCTTCACTAAAAACTCACTCCTTCATGGATTTGCGTGTTGGTTCGATTGTGAGTTTGAAGGCACAGAGAATGTAGTTCTTAGTACTGGTCCCAATTCACCACCAACTCACTGGGAACAGACTGTAATTATGCTACCTGACGCCTTGCTAGCCACCAAGGGTGAGGACATTACGTGCCACCTAGACCTGGTCCAAGATGAGGTGCAGCATCGTAGGTATAACATCACCATTCAACTAGATGATGAAGAGGAGGAGAATGATGAAGATGAAGAAGAGGATGCAGTGATGGAAGCCAACTTCCAAGACGACATTAAAGACCAATTGCTGAAGGCCCTTGGAGAACAGAACTCTGTCATACCAGAGGACCAACAATGATCCTGGTTGTTGTAGGATTTATCATGGCATTAGGCCTAATACAGCTCTCCCTGGGGCCAGGGTCCCTGGATCAGTCATTAAGATGATGGACAGTCAAGGTTCTAAGATTCCTGGTTCTGTAGAACCACACTATGAAGGGCCTTGATGATAACTACCGTATGGTATAGTCTGATTTATATGTATAGTTGTAAATTCTATAGGCCCTATACAAAGATAACGGGGCTTTATGTCATACATAGTTATGGTGTTTGATTGTTTCTACCTGCAGAAATCAGTGTATAATCATGTATATATTGTATATTGAGTGGGGGCCAAAAGAAAAACATTTCTGCTGAACCGTACATCTTAATATTGTATTGTTAATATTGAAGGAAAAAGCACATCCTAAATGTTGTAATGAGTACACAGTTAATGCACATTATGATATACCATAGAACTTTATGATACTGCTTTTCTGTAACATTCATAGAAAATTTAATAGGTTTATTAACTAGTGTTATTTTATGGCATCATTATGTTCATGAGGACACAAAGGCAAGAACTGAGCCCCACATGCACACCAGTAAAGGCTATTGAACGGGGTCCTCCCCCTTACACATTATGGCACATGTACACGTAGAATCGTATACTGTACAAGTATTAATGAATGCATCCTGTGTAATCATAGAATTGCCGGTACAATGTCATTTATAATCTGACTCTGGAAGAAACCTGGGTCATTTGACTCGAGGTACTGGTAAACTATCATTTTGTGATATCAATATTCAAATATTCCACATCGTCAACCAACAGGAACTTTCAAGTGTTTTTCTGTGGGAACTTATCGCAGGAGCATGGTTCATGAGCATATTTTCTACTATAACTTTGATTTCTTCGGGGGTGTTTTCGGCTCTCCCTCCTGGCCATCTGTTTCCCACTTATAATCGGGGTAGTTGGAATGGTCTGCAAGTAACGGACATCGTCACATGAAAGGGAATCCTATTTTATTACTCAGCAGATAATTATTTTCAATCTATTTCATTCTAGTCTAAGATGTGACAGAGTTTAAGTAAAATTTCTATAGGTCACTATGTAAAACAGTATATTAATATTGGTATTTCGGACAGTGAACAGGCAGACACGAATTAGGCATTGCAAGGTAATAACTTGTTTCAATTATATACCCTTCCCCATCCCAAACTTCCGAACAGGATAAATCCTATCTGAATAAAGTCTTACCTTCAATTGGCCAGGGTAGTGATGTGGAGTAGAGATGTTGGGCGCCGTCCACCTTGATACACTCCCCGCTGACATATGATGCGGCTGGTGACAACATGTAACACACCGCACCCGATATCTGTACAGAAAGATACCACACCGTCAGAGTCAATTAAAGTGATTTACAAATTACATTTGTGTAATCTTTGGTTAAACATGATAGAAAAAGGTGACTTTTGAATGTATTACAGAACAGACGCAAACAATTGAATTTCTCACCTCCTCAGCATTACCAAGTCGCTTGGCAGGTATCCGTGAAGCCTGTCCACCGAACGCATCTATATTGCCGTAGTTTGCTGCAGCAGTAGGAGACGGAAATGAGCTTCCCTGAAGGTGATAAATCTGTTTTTTTAACTTACACTTCATATTAATTGTCATATCCTGATAGTCTCTAATAATGTATGACATATGAATGATCCATAGCACAAGACCTCATATCAGTTGGCAGTAAAGAATGATGTTTATTACAGCATATTGTACAGAGTCTAAGGTGGTGATGTGTATACAGTAATGGTGCATCTTGATATGTGAGGACAGCCTGTATATAACCCGGGTGCACAGGGCGACCCTAGTGGCGGCATGTGTAACTAGCATGTGATACAAGTGGTAACATGTGGCGGCTGTATATGCAGTACAGTATAATAGTGGTTCATAGCGATGAATAATATGTAACAATGTAAGATGGCTATAGTTAAGGAATTGGCTATATAACACAATTATGATGGTCCTCGGGTAATAAGGACTTCATGAGGCAAGTTTGGTGAAATATGCCTATGACTTATCTTACTTTATTGGCTTGTTAACTCGAACAGAGTTATAAGAGTCGGGTAAAAAATTGATGGATTCAGTGCCTCTGAATGGTAGCTTAAGACAGAGAAAAAAATAAGACGCTTTTAGCCCTATGTTAAATCCCATAGGTGGTGCAAAAAACCAAACATTCCCGCCTTTTTGGTGTGGAGTGGTGCAAATAATGATGAATGTTGATGAATTTACCATCATACGATACGTCCACGCGTCTCCAATGTCGTAATTTCGGCACAAACATGGCGGATATCGATTTTTTTTAAAATTATAGTATAGAAATATGATAAAGAATGGCAAAAGGATATGATTTGAATCGATATGTTTGATTAAAAATGTGAAAAATTACGTGTTCGCCCTGTCATTAATTCGCATCACAAAGCCGTGGTCATGCAAATTGACCCAAATAACCATGAAAATTGGGTCGGGCATGCGCAGATAGAACCAAAATCCAACATGGCGGACAGCGAGACAATCGATTTGTGGGGCTATAACAGTAAAAAGATAGGGTGTATTCGATTCAATTCGATTGATATTGTCAAAGATGCATGGATTATATTCAAAAAGCCATTAATTTCAATGGGACCGTGTTATGGCCGCCGCCGCGTGAGTCGAGTCATCGCGGAGCGCTGCACATTTTCTTGGATTATACCAGCTATATCTTGGATTAATGCCAAATAATTGAAGACTGCTGGATTATAAAGGTACTGAGACACCATGGGACTTACTAAGGCCCAAAAAGATAGGAAGAAGAAGGAGCAGGAGAGGTTAGAAGCAGAGGAGAGGGTGAAAATAGGGGCAGTTGGTGGCACACTGTCACTACCAGGTCACTCTACAGAGGAGGAGGAAGGAGGTCAACTTGACACTACAGTGAGTCCTGATGATTTCTTGAATCATTTACGCAATGTCACTGTTGAAAATGCCAATGATGATGAGTGGGATAAATATATGGAAAGTGAGAAGAGCACTAACATTGAAAAAGGCTTCTGGAAAAGATTAGGTGCTATTACAACTGGGCTTGAATTTATTGCCTCAACACTTGGTTCTGTCAGTGCTCGCTCTTCTAAATTATTTGACACCACTGAAAATCTCAATGCAAAATTCAAAGATTTTGAAGGGGTCCATGATAGAGTTAGAGCATTGGAGGATAGGGTTGAGGCCCTAGAAATTAAGAATGCCATGAATCAGACCCACATAAACCAGCTACAGGAAAAGGTACAGCGTTTAGAGGTCAATAAGAGGAAACAGAACATTATTATTAGAGGTGCTTGTGAAACCAAATACCCCAGGCCTAAAGATCTTGTCACTAAACTATTTACTGACATTGGTATTAAGTACACCACTGCAGATTGTGATGCTTTTTTCAGGCTAGGCACGCCAAGAAAACAAGTACCCGGTAAGAGAGCTCCCCTCCCTCGCCCTATTCTTGTACAATTAGCACCTAATAAGCAGAAAGGGGAAGTCTATTCTAACCTGAAAAAACTGAAGGACAACCAAGACTGGAAGGGCATTAGCATACAGGACGACCTGACACCCGCTGAATTGTCTGCCCAACGAGCCTTAAGAATTGTAGCAGCCCATGCTAGATCACTCGGCAAAGAGGTAGATCTAAAAAGACGCTCAGTTACCATTGACAATACTACATACAATCAGTACAATCTTGAGTTATTGCCACCGGAGCTATCATTAGAAGCAGCCAAAACAATTAAGGTTAAGGAGGGAATAGCATTCCAATCCAGCTATAGCTATCTGAGCAACCTTTACCCATGTACCTTCACGTTTGAAGGAATTACAGTAAAAAGTGCTGAACACGCGTTTGCACATCAGGCAGCTCTTGCATCGAATGCCACTCAACTTGCTACTAGGATACTGAATGCGGAAGATGGGTATGAAGCAATGAGACTGGCGAAAGAAGTGCAAAAGGCCCCTGAATGGCAACCAGTTAAAATTGGGAAATTGGAGGCAATCCAAAGGGCTAAATTTCTCCAGAACGAGAAGCTACGTAACAAAATAATAGCCACTTCCGGATCCAGCCTATTTGAGGCAACACGCTCAAAGTCATACGGAACCGGGTATACTCTACAAGATGGGGACAAAAACTGTGCAGCTGCCCCTGGACAGAATTTATGTGGCAAGACTTTAGAGAAAGTGAGAGACTACCTCATCTCCATAGCTGACTTGGAAAGAAGAGCCAATCAGACCAGAGAGATAAAGGTAACACAGCCCAGGAAGCAGTAGCTATTATAGCCCCACCCAAAATCGTCTCTGACGGTACAAGTAGCTACCCATGGACTGGCCAATTTCTTACTAGCTCTCTCCCTTCGATATTGGTGTAAGTATGACACCATTTAAGGCATTAATTCCTATGGACAGCAGAGGGGCTGGCATGGAGGGGAGGCTATCCACTCTAATCCAAAATGAAGAACTGAATATGCAGGTTAAAGTTCTTAATGAATCGGGGGCTAAGTTAAATGACATACTGGAGAAAACACTTCTGGAGCTACCACTTGACAATTACCACCTAGTAGTAATTATTGGTGGAATTAATAATCTCACTGAAATACATGCAAATGGTAAGGTCACTCCCAGATATGATTCGGTAGGCAGCCTGCTTAATTGCATGACAGACAGGTACACTATGGTAAAGGATGTACTTCTTGACCTGAATTATGACGTGGTGTATGGCCAACTTACAGGTATGTCCATAAACAAGTTTAACCATACAGAGGGCCTTTTTCCTGAGCATCAAGAGGTAATTGATCAATCCATTCCATTAATAAACCAGATGCTGGTCTGTTTGAATAATGGAGACAATCCCTACTTCAACTGCCCTTTGGTTGGCCCTTGGCTACAGTCAACAGTGCACCCAATTGTACATGGAAAGCGCAGACACAAGTACAACCGATACTATGATGGTATACACCTACTTCCTAAGTGGAAGGACATCTGGGCTCGTGAAATCCTTCAAAGCCTCAAGACCAACAAAACAAAACTTGAACAGTTTTATGACTTTGTGCCCTGGAATTAGGCAAACCTACAACTATTAAGAGACAACTGTAAATTGATAATATTTGTCTATACCTCCCCCCCCAAGAACGTATACATCTTATAGGAGTCACATTTAGAATGACTCAATAACAATATAGTAAGAGTAGTAACATGCAATGGCATGAGAACTTCATTGCTATACTGTGCTCTAAATTGCCCCTATCAGTTTTATAAGCAATAAAACATGTAGGCTATACTCATAAACTGAATGAAGACAGCGCTACACGGTCTATACTTATGAACTGACTGAATATACAGTGCAAAATATAGTATAGTATATAACTTAATAACATCTACCATCTACTTAAAATGAAGTATAACCAGCCTGAATATATTATTCACTAAGTAGAATCAAATATGCATTGGCTGTAGATATCTATTTGCAATTTATATATATCGACATAATACTGGTATAGAAACTCAATAAGTAGCCATGAGGTATTATTACGGCACCATTATTTAAGTTTAGATATATATTAAGCAACATACAGATATCATTCTTTAAGTAAAATTAAATATGCATTGGATGTAGATATGTATTTGCAATTTATGTATATCGACATAACATTGGTAGAGAAACTCTATAAGTAGCTCTGAGATATTATTACTACACCTTTATTTAAGTTTAGGCATTTATTAAGCATCATAGAACCACATACAATTTAGTTTCATGTATATAATCTATGTTTTTTTTTCTTGCAGTTTTCTATATGATGTATATGCATATTCATGACTAATCTCTAACTCTTACTTTTAAGACGGGGATTACTTCCTCACAAGTAGCGCTGGAACTACCACATACCCTTCTGATGAACTGTATTTCCAACAAATAGACGCGCTATCCCCCAACTCTGCTCATCCTGTTAACAAAACCATCTCATTTAACAAGACTACGGTAGGACCTTCTTATCTATTATTTTTTGGTTAAAATCCTAGAATTGTGCATCTCCCTGACAAAACTCACCACAAAATCATGCTCCTCAAGCAGCATAGAATGCCAATGCTTGTGCTGAGTTTATTCGGGAAAACCAAACATCAGATTAAATTATGTAACCGCTCCCACATGAAGTGTGGGGTTGATGATCATGAAATAATATTAACTGTGGAGAATTATTCATTTACATTGTATGCTGTACATCCTCTCACCAGCCAAGCCTTTGATGTCGGATAATTTTGTGTTCTTGTCCAAGGGCCTACACATGGCACATTGGAATGCTCATAGTCTCCCAGCCAATATAAGTGACCTGAGACTAGCTATGGAAGACAATGGTCTTCACTGCTTAACCATCTCAGAGACCTGGCTGAGTGAAAAATTACAATCAAACCAAGTTGCAATTGACCACTATCATTTATTAAGGTTGGATAGACAACGTATTGAAAATGGCAAAATTAAAAAAGGGGGTGGTGTAGCCATTTTTGTGCATGAGAGTGTGACAGTATCAGAGACAAATGTCTCTCACTTGAATACCAGCAATGCTGACATTGAAATTATGTGGGCCACACTTTCAAAACCAAACCTGAAGCCTGTTGTAATTGCTTCAGTATACAGACCTCCCGATGGAAACTTTCATAACTTTAGTGAGACATTATCAAAAGCAATGAGAAACCTGGGCCCTTTAAAGGACAATGAGGTTTTCATTATGGGTGACATGAATACCAACATGCTACATAGAAATGATCCACAAGTCAAGGCACTCACACACCTTTTTAATTTTCTCGGAATAAAACAAATAATCAAAAAACCAACCTATTTTAATCCAAACTACGAATTTTCACTTCTGGACCTAATATCCACCAATTCAGACCACATCAAAAGTTGCGGAAATTGTTTTATTAATATTAGTGATCATGAACCAGTATACATCACGAGAAAATATATTCCCCCCCCTAAAGAAAAGTTATCTTTTTATGGTCGCTCATATAAGCATTATGTAAAGGAGAACTTCGTACTTGGTCTTAAAAATAGTGATTGGAATGCCTTCTGGGACTCAGAGGACCCAGAGGAAGCCTGGCAACTTTTTATTAATCAGGTTGAATTTCTACTGAACATTACATGCCCAATTAGACAGTCAAATTTTAAACAATCCAAAAAACCATGGATTACGAGGGAACTATTGGATCTTATAAATGAAAAGAACATTGCCATGAAACATGCCAGGAAAACAAAAAATATTGATGACATGAGGATTGCAGAATTTCTTAAGAGGCGCTCAAAAGCATTAAACCGCACAGCAAAAAATGCATTCCATAAAAACAAAATCAATGCAAGCCTTGAAAACCCCCGACAATATTGGAAAGAAATTAACAATGTTATTAACCCCAAATCCAATGTAGCAAACATTAATATTACTGATTCCGAAGGGGTACAAGTGGATCATAATCAAACGGCAGAATACATAAATCAATATTTTTCAAACATTGGGGCAAATCTAGCAAAAAACATGACTGAACCCTGGGTATATACACAAAATGTACTTCCCCCACATTTTAACTTTCGACTACCCACAGATGAAGAAGTTATCAAGGTCATAAAAAATATAAATATAAATAAACCCTCTGGCATACCATACATATCTACTACAGTGTTAAAAGATGCACTAACTACGCTTCCACTCCACTTTAAGCACATCATTGACAACACTATCAAAAAGTCAAGCTTCCCTGATTTATGGAAAAATGCTACAGTAACTCCTATCCCTAAAGAAGGTGATAAGACTCAAGTCAATAATTATAGACCTATCTCCATCCTTCCACTCCCCTCAAAGCTTACTGAAAAAATATTGCATACTCAATTGTCCACACATCTAAAAGATAATGATATATTAACAGAGGATCAAAATGGTTTTAGAGAAGAGCGTTCCACTGTCCACAGTCTTGCAAAATTCACTGATCACATTTACAAAGCATTAAATAAAAACTCTGTGACATCCTGTATATTTATTGATTTTCGGAAAGCATTTGACACTCTAGATCATAAAATCATGTTAAAAAAACTAGAAAAAATTGGTCTCATCCAAAACGCAAAAAAACTATTAGAATCCTATCTTACAAACAGAACCCAATGTACTAGAGCCAATAACACCACATCAGAACCACATAAAATTTCTCATGGGGTACCCCAAGGTTCCACGTTAGGGCCCTTACTTTTTATCATTTATATAAACGATCTTGCTTCCTGTCTAAACCACATGAAGGCACAGCACTATGCGGATGACACTGCTATTTTTATATCCTATAAAGAACAAACTCCTGAGATTATTCAACACATCACAAATGACACATTTAACTTAGTAAGATGGTGTGAGGCAAATAAACTTTCACTGAATATTGGTAAAACTAAACTAATGACATTCGGTACCAAGACAATGCTCAATAAACATCCAAAAATCAATTTGCAGGTTCAAAATCAAGAAATTAAATACGTCCCCACGTACAAATATCTAGGTGTTACGCTGGATAGTCAGTTAACTTTCAATAAACACATGCAAGTCTTGTCTAAAAATGTATCTCACAAGATTTACTTGTTACGTAAAGTAAGAAAGCAACTTACAGAAAAAGCAGCCCTAGACGTTGTAACAAAAATGATAATCCCATACATTGATTATGGTGATATCATCTATAGTGCAGCCCCAAAATGCAAACTTGATGAAATGCAACTACATTTAAACAGATGCCTACGCATCTGCAACAGATCCCCTCCCTTCTTAGACAAATTACAATTACATCAAAAATACAAGGTATTACCACTCTGGTTAAGAAGGGAACAACACTTTCTAAAATTTGCATTTAAAAGAAGTCTGGATAAAAACTATGTGGACAATAGACAACTTTGTACACGAGCACATGATAACAGGCTGTTAAAAACCTTCTTTACCCGCAGAGTCAAAGTTCAAAAAGGAGTAGAATACAAATGTGCTGCATTGTGGAATTCCCTTGGAAGTGAATACAGAGAAATTGAAGAATATTCAAGGTTTGGTGATAGGCTGAGAGTGATGTATGATAAGACACTTAGGGAGCTGGATGATATCCAGCCTCCATAAATACTATAATAATTCTCCACATACTTTACACCATCAAAACAAATTCTAAAGTGGAATAGATAATAAACCTACTGAACTCATGATCTTTCGTTTACTAACCACATTTATTTATGGTACAGGCCATCAAACACCATTTAAATTGTGCAAAGAAGTTACTAACAACTAGTGATCTATATTTAACACATGTTATTGTACTTCAACTAAAGAAATATCTGGATTTAGAGACATTTATTGTCCACTGGATGAAAAACAGGCATGACCTAAGGGTGCATAGCCTATCCTATGTACAATCAAAACTGAATAAACATATATATATATATAAGTTAAATCAATAGAATATATCATTTCTCCGTCGAGGGGTCGCGCATGTGCACAGAACATCAAAATCCAAAATGGCTGACAGTGAGACGATCGACTCAAGGTGCCATGCAAACTGCTGGATTATAACAAAATGGAGGAGAATTACACTGTCTCATGCATTTTTATTGTTAATATGGATCCTTATTCAAGACCTGCTGCTGTTTTGCAATGCTTAACTCGCCAAGAGAGGAGTTATTCGCCAATGAAATATACCAGCGATAATGGATGCATTCTCCATAGGCTTAACCATTGACAGTGATAATGCTCGAAGAAAACATGAGGTTAGTATCAGAAGGGGCCAAAAAGTACAGATTAAGTGCCTTGTTCGAGTTACTTGCATTGCAAAATGCTGTACTATATTATTGTTATTTTCTCTGCATGGTTTACTTACCGGTGCTATGGCGTTAACGCGGACTCCGCTAGCAGCCCACTCAACAGCGAGTGTTTGGGTTAGGTTAAGGACACCAGCACGCGCTGCTCCAGAGTGACTGCAGGACAGGAGAGAAGGTCATATACAGTCACCCATTCAATGCAACTATTCCTTTACCAGTACATGCTATAACAACTCTAAAAACACGATTCTAGAATAGGCTTTACCTCATTCCAGGCATCCCTTTCCACATATCGGCGATGATGTTAACAATGACCCCTCCGTGCTGCTTCATCCACTGGTTATACACTGTAACAGGTATCAATTTACAACCTTTAGGCCAATAAATCTTTATTTTGAAAATCTCGTGAAATGTATTCAATGCACTGTCACAGTATTAATACATTCCAAATACAGAGAACTCATAGAGTTGGTGCCATGTGGCTGATTAAGGACACGGTATTCAGTTTCTCTGCTGTTAACTTTTATGGGTGGCATGGTATTGCGGGGCTTTATCTTCATTTGCCGTTGCCCTTTAATGCACTATGCTAACTCTTGAGGAGTTCATAAACCCCATACTACCAACATCATCTATGAATGGTGCACTACAAGGCCATTATCCATGGCTAAAAACAGTTTTTGACTTAATTTAGAAAGATTCAGGGATTTGCTCAATACCTTACTTAGTCTCAGGTACATTTCTGCATCATGCTTACCTTCTCTGCAGCAGTAGTAGGTCCCGGTAAGGTTAGTTTCTACCACCGCGTGCCAGCCCTTGGCCGTGATGCTGTCTGCGGGTGAGATAAACTGACCTCCACCATTGTTAACGATGTAGTCTACTTTACCAAACTTCTCAATGCCACTCGCTATCAAGTTCTTCACCTGGAATACAGAGGACAGTTTTCAAAGTTCAACCAACAGTTGTGTGTACTAGAGGTTCAATCTATCAACAGAATTTGGGTTGGTGTCAGTGGAAACACGATGTTTTTTTTTTCTTCAGCCAACCGCAGTCTTGATTATCACTGAACAGGTAAGTATCAATGAACAGAGGGAAGTGGGTTTTCACTTTTCTAAGCCAACCAAAGGGGGGATTTTTTCTTGCCCTCCTTCGCTGAACTAAAGTGACATGCAAGAAAACAGGTGGCTCTTTTCAATCCCCAATTTGTTCTATCATATCGGTAAAAACCCTTTTCTTTCGCCTCCCCCTCCCCCATGGCCCTCCCTTGATAAGGCCAAAAAAATAAATTGTTTGTTTCAGGTAACCCGACCCTACCTAGCAAAACAGGGCCCACCCTTTTTTTCTCCATTTCTGAAGAAAATCCGACCTACCCTACCTACCGTAATATCCCGTGTATAAGGCGCGTCTTATACGAGGAGTTTTAGTTCTTCCTGGATCCACAACAGGGAACACCAAGAGCTTTATTTTAATATGTTACCCTCCCCCTAACTCAAAAAATAACATAGGGGGATTCAAGGGGGTGTGGTGGGCCCTAGCTACACATAGCTTTTTGAATTTTGAAAATCCATTCAGTAGAACCAAAGTTATGATTTTTTGATTTTTTTGACAATATTCTTCAACTCTAGGTGCGCCTTATACGCGAGGTGCCCCTTATACGCGAGAGATTACGGTAGTTTCTTTTCAACAAACACAACTTTCTTCTTTTTTTGCCTAAAATGAAAAATGAACACTCAGCCCTAATATCAGGTAATGAAGACCATATATGAATCTCATACGGTATAGGGAAAGGCAATACAAAACCCACATCTTCCTCTTTCCTGATGTTGCACTGGCGATACTCCAGTTTTGCCGGGCTGTCTGCAGGAATCATCTTCTGCATCTCAGAAGCCACCTCTCTCAGACGCTCCAGGTTACGGGAGGCTATGAGCACCGTGCATCCTGAAAACAAAAAGAAAACATGACTAAGTGGGGGAGGGGGGGTTGGTGGGTTTTTGGGGGGACAAGAAAATTTCAGACCCCTCTTAGTGGGGGGGGGACAAAAAAAATTTGAGCGAAAAAGCCCGCGCGCGACTAAAGAATAAAAGGGGGGATGGAAAAAATTTTCGGACCCCTCTGAGGGGGGATGGAAAAATTTCAGACCCCTCTGAGGGGGGGACGGAAAATTTCACCAACCTCCCCCCCCCCTGTTGTTAAAAAATGACCACTCCCCAAATGGATAAAGACCAATCCAGCTTTTAATATTGATGTTTTTTTTCAAGGGTTTGAGTGGACCCCCCCATGCTGTTATATAAGTATATATACAAATGTATATACAGACAGATCTCAGAATATACTCTTCTCCAGTTGCAAATCCCGGCCCTTATCTTGTCGATTCACGCTGCCCGCAGTCAGGTTCCCAGCTTTTTTCCTTCTTTGTGATGTTTACTTTCAACTCATGTAGCTCAAAAAATGTTCAAATCTCAGTATTGTCTGATGTGTATCTACTCACTTATCTGGCAAGCCTTGCCAGATAAGTGAGTGATAATTTTTTTTTTACAACGGGGCAGGGAACAAAATTTCATCAATCCCTTAATTGACTGGGGTGGGGGATTACCCCTGGGTCCAGGAGGGTGTAAAATTACTTGTTTTCAGGGGAAAAAAAAAAAAATGCCCATACAGTAGGCCCTACAGAATGGAGATGACACCTTAGACGAGAGGTACCGATAGGCCTCATAGGGGGCAAAATTTTTCATGTGTCTATGCAGACCCCTCCCCGCACCAATTGTCTAAAAAAACGATCACTCCTATTATGAGGACGCCCATGACGTGGTTTTCAGGTTTACAGGACTGAAGATATCATCAGGACTTAATGTGTGTAATTGGTACAGCACAGTTTTTGGATATGATGGATGTAAGGTCTCAAGTTGTTAGTGAAATGTACAGCAAAGCTGTAAGGGCTGATCGATCAAGTTTAAGTCTTGAGATGTTATTATACCCATGGTCTAATTGCTGACAAATATGGCATTATTACTGACATATAATTTGATAAATTGCTGACATAAAGTGAGTAATTACTAACATATATTTACTAATTGCTGACAAATAGCACATTATAACTGACATATTTTGATTAGTTGCTGACAAATAGTGAGTAATTACTAACATTATTGACTAACTGCTGACAAATAGTGAGTAATTACAGACAAATAGTGCATAGGTTTTGACATTTTGACAAATACCAGTCAAGGCATGATGCACAAATGAATCAATGGTTCTTTCTCTGCTGTTTATCAAGGGGTTTCAACATGTAATATATCAATTTCAAGGTATTTCACTATGCCAAATCTATTTTTTGAACTTTCAGACCCATATTCCCAATGGTTACTGAAATAGAGTGCATCATACCAGTCAAGGCATGATGCACAAATGAATCAATGACTATTTCTCAGCTGTTTATTGACAGATTTCAAAGTAATATATCAATTGCAAGTTTTTCACTATTCCAAATCTATTTTTTAAACTTTTAGATCCATATTCCAGATGGATTCAGAGATAGAGTGCATCATGCCAATCTGGGTATGATGCACCAATGAATCAACACTTATTTCTCTGCTGTTTATAAACAGATTTCAAAGTGTAATATATCAATTTTAAGGTTTTCCACCATGCCGATTCCATTTTTTAAACTTTTAGATGCATATTCCTGATGGATTCAGAGATAGAGTGCATCATGCCAATCTGGGCATGATCCACAAATAAACGAGGAGGCATGATTTTGATGACTTCAGGAAAACCTTACGGAAAGCACAGCATAGCTGTGATGAATTATTTTGCCAAGGTTGATGACCAGAATATTTGAATAGGTTCCCTCCCGCTAAAATTTAGACCAATAGCTCATCTATTGAAATCATTAGACCATGACCTAGACCGCTTAGGCCTTGATGAAGTCCTTTCAGTAATTCATTCATTCATAGTTACTGACATATTTTGACTAATTGCTGACAAATAGTGCATAATTACTGACATATAATGACTAATTGCAAAAAAAATAGTGAGTAAGTGCTGACATGTTTTGACTAATTGCTGACAAATAGTACATAATTCCTGACATATTTTGACTAATTGTTGACAAATAGTGCATAGGTACTGACATATAATGACTACCGTAATCTCCCGTGTATAAGACGCGTCCTCTACGCCAAACAAAATGCTGGGGGGTCTTATAACATTTTCCCAAGAAGGGGGTGCGTCTTATACGAGGGGTAATTTTACTATAGAACAGTACTGGATTTACAAAATTGAGCCCTAAGAGGTGCGTCTTATACGTGAAAATGCCTCTGCTGAGTTTGGGGTGCGTCCTATACGCACACAGCGTCTTCTACGTGGGAGAATACGGTAATTGCAGAAAAATAGTGAGTAAGTGCTGACACATTTTGACTAATTGCTGACAAATAGTGCATAGGTACTGACATATTTTGACTATACCAGTCAACGCACGATGTACCAATAAATTAATGGCTATGAATCTATGCCTATTCTATTTTTTCTAACTTACAGACCCATATTCCTGATGGTCCCTGAGATAGATTGCATCATATCAGTCAAGGCATAATGCACTAATGAATCATACAAGGGGTCCATGGTTAGGAGATTATGTTAAGGATTCAATTGAAAATTTAGAATCTAAGATCTATGATCAAGAGGCCCGTGTTAAGGATGCAATTGAGAGGATTCAATTTAGGATCTGCCATCTATGATCAAGATATTAGGGTTTCATATTTAAATTTGACGATCAATTCTTAGTTTAATATCAATTCTAAAAGCAGTTAAATTGCAGTGCGTTTCCTGGATTAGAAATTTATCCCATATTTTCGGCAAAGTAAACACAGCAAAGCTGTAATGCCGTGCATATTCATATCATGTTCTAAGAAGTATAGAATTGATTTACAACATTTTTAATATGATAGTAGATCAAAATTTTCAGAACAAATATTATTTTAATACGGAATCTAAAAGCCCTTCATATGTTGTGTGTTTTGCAATTTATTAATCTATAACATACTTTCAGGAAAGTAAACACAGCAATGCTGTAATGCCGTGCATATTCCTATGATGATCCAAGGAAAAAAGATCATTATATATGAACTCTATGGCCTTTGGAATGGACCTATACTTAAATATATGCTCTGATTGTGGTGCTTCCTCGCTCTCCATGTAAAATCCTGCCCCATTGCTATAGTATGGAGTAAACCTATGCCTGGATTAAAATATGCAAATAAGGAATGTGTGTGAGGGTTGGGAGTGGTGTGGTGGTGGTATTGGTGGTGGTGGTGTCACAATGGTCACTAACATCCATCTGATAACTTTTGAAGATCAAAATTGACCATATATGGCCTGGATCCCTGTGATTCCTGAAACCAAGATGGCCGACACACAAGGAAAACAAAAGAATTAGGTAGTTGAGATGTCCCAATGGTCACTAACATCTATCTGATAACTTTTGAAGATCAAAATTGACCACATATGACCTGGATCCCTGTGTTTCCTAAAACCAAGATGGCCGACACACATGGAAAACAATAAAATTGGGTAGTTGAGGTGTCCAAATGGTCACTAACCATAACTTTTGAAGATCAAAATTGACCATATATGACCTGGATCCCTGTGTTTCCTAAAACAAAGATGGCCAACACACATGGAAAACAACAAAATTGGGTAGTTGAGGTCCCCCAATGGTCACTAACATCCATCTGATAACTTTTGAAGATCGAAGTTGACCATATACGGCACATGGCTATTGTATTATTGACCAATGGGAGGCATCCCTGGCATATACTGCGGAGTCGGGGGCTGAAGGTGTTAGTCATAGTGCCGTCGGGGTCTAATGGCGGCCCCCAGCTGATAATGGCTATGTGAGCTATATGGCCTGGATCCCTGTGTTTCCTAAAACAAAGATGGCCGACATATATGGAGAACAATAAAATTAGCTAGTTGAGGTGTCCCAATGGTCACTAACATCCATCTGATAACTTTTGAAGATCAAAATTGACCACATATGACCTGGATCCCTGTGTTTCCGAAAACCAAGATGGCCGACACACATGGAAAACAATAAAATTAGGTACTTGAGGTGTCCCAATGGTCACTAACATCCATCTGATCACTTTTGAAGATCGAAGTTGACCATATATGGCCTGGATCCCTGTGTTTCCTAAAACAAAAATGGCCGACATATATGGAGAACAATAAAATTAGCTAGTTGAGGTGTCCCAATGGTCACTAACATCCATCTGATAACTTTTGAAGATTAAAATTGACAATATATGAGCTGGATCCCTGTGTTTCCTAAAACCAAGATGGCCGACACACATGGAAAACAATAAAATAGGCTAGTTGAGGTCTCCCAATGGTCACTAAGATCCATCTGATAATTTTTCAAGATCAAAGTTGACCATATATGGCCTGGAACCCTGTGTTTTCTAAAACAAAGATGGCCAACACATATTGAAAAAAAAAAAGAATTAGGTAGTTGAGGTCTTTCAATGGTCACTAACTTCCATCTCATAACTTTTGAAGATCAAAATTGACCATATATGACCTGGATCCCTGTGATTCCTGAAACCAAGATGGCCAACACATTGAAAAAAAAAAAGAATTAGGTAGTTGAGGTCTTTCAATGGTCACTAACATCCATCTCATAACTTTTGAAGATCGAAGTTGACCATATAAGACCTGGATCCCTGTGTTTCCTAAAACAAAGATGGCCGACACACATGGAAAACAATAAAATAGGCTAGTTTAGGTCTCCCAATGGTCACTAACATCCATCTGATAAATTTTGAAGATCAAAGTTGACCATATATGGCCTGGATCCCTGTGTTTTCTAAAACAAAGATGGCCGACACATATTGAAAAAAATAGAATTAGGTAGTTGAGGTCTTTCAATGGTCACTAACATCCATCTTATAACTTTTGAAGATCAAAATTGACCATATATGTGTAGAGGCAAGGAGAAAGGGTGCTCCATGCTAAACGTCAACTTTAAAATTCAAATCACTAGCTTTACAGTGATACATAGCATGAGAAGATACTCCTGTTAGTTTTGGAGGAATGGCTTCCTAGATATGGGTAGGTGTGACCATTTCAAGAATGTTAATAAGCTCTATGTCTAACTGGTCATGAGATATATAGCTAATTAGCATAATTTATGCTAATTAGCTAAATTCGTATACATTTTTATTCTTTTGCCCATAACTTTTGATCTAGAAATGGTATTTTCATTCTGTTTTCACCGTAGTAAACCTTGTGAGATGTTCCCTCAAATGGGATCATTGATTTTCCTATTTAGAATGAAAATCATGTTTCCATGGCAACATAAATCAACAAAAATGCCTATTTTGGCCCAAAAACATTCTTTTTACATGCCAAATTTGGAACCTTTCCACCCAAAATAGAACGTTTTATCAAAAATCATTGAATTCTCCATAAAAAAAGTAGCCTATAACAGTTTTAGTCATATTTTTCCTATTCTAGTCCATAGTGGTGCCCCCTGGTGGCTAAATCTGGTACTAAATCCCGCAGTAACTGTCCTTTCTGCTTGCTGGCTCACATATGACCTGGATCCCTGTGTTTCCTAAAACAAAGATGGCCGACACACATGGAAAACAATAAAATAGGCTAGTTGAGGTCTCCCAATGGCCACTAACATCCATCTGATAACTTTTGAAGATCAAAATTGACCACATATGACCTGGATCCCTGTGTTTCCGAAAACCAAGATGGCCGACACACATGGAAAACAATAAAATTAGGTACTTGAGGTGTCCCAATGGTCACTAACATCCATCTGATAACTTTTGAAGATCGAAGTTGACCATATATGGCCTGGATCCCTGTGTTTCCTAAAACAAAGATGGCCGACATATATGGAGAACAATAAAATTAGCTAGTTGAGGTGTCCCAATGGTCACTAACATCCATCTGATAACATTTGAAGATTAAAATTGACAATATATGAGCTGGATCCCTGTGTTTCCTAAAACCAAGATGGCCGACACACATGGAAAACAATAAAATAGGCTAGTTGAGGTCTCCCAATAGTCACTAACACCCATCTGATAATTTTTGAAGATCTAAATTGACCATGTATGGCCTGGATCCCTGTGTATCCTAAAACAAAGATGGCCGACACATATGGAAAACAATAGAATTAGGTAGTTGAGGTCTTTCAATGGTCACTAATATCCATCTGATAACATTTGAAGATCAAAATTGACCACAAATGACCTGGATCCCTGTGTTTCCTAAAACCAAGATGGCTGACACACATGGCAAACAATAAAATTGGGTAGTTGAGGTGTCCCAATGGTCACTTACATCCATCTGATAACTTTTTAAGATCAAAATTGACCATATATGGCCTGGATCCCTGTGTTTCCGCAAACCAAGATGGCCGACACACATGGAAAACGGTCCCAAGACTCCAAATAATCCAATGCCACGCCACTTAAAACTCCTTAAAAAGTGCATCATACTTATGTGTACATGTATACATAAATATACATGTAGGTGGCCTTTAGTGGGTTAATAGTCAGTGGTGCTGAGAAATGCATCACCAGCAGAAGAGAACCACATGGTGCTGGGGGAGGTGGTGCCAGGCAGGTATGGGGCCACCACAGGAGCACAGCCACCACCACTATTCAGAGGTGGGTGGGGGGGGGGGGGCTATATATGCTATATACCATGGCCCTGCCTGAGCTGTCCAGGGCTACCACCACTCTGTCCCCAGGGTCTACAATAACAGGTCCACCAACACCACCACTGCCACCACTTCTATGCTTGACTGATTTGCAGATTTTAATCCAGGTATAGGCATACTCAATACTGTACCTATGACAGGATTATACATGGAGAGCGAGGAAGCACCACTATGAGAGCTTGTATTTAAGAATGGGTCCCCTCCTATAGCCGTTCATTCCTAAGAATGAATGGCAACTATGTACTATGCTAACATAATTTATAATGACATATGTTGATTAATTTATTTCTGACAGTGCATAGTTACTGATATATTCTGACTGATTGCTGACAAATAGTGACAAAGTACTGACATATATTTACTTATTG
The DNA here is from genome assembly GCA_949317995.1 of Acholoe squamosa. NCBI lineage: Eukaryota > Metazoa > Annelida > Polychaeta > Phyllodocida > Polynoidae > Acholoe > Acholoe squamosa. The sequence goes on from OX439048.1 coordinate 24,480,505, forward strand.
CTGACAAAGTGTGAGTAAATACTGACATATTGACTACCGGTAATTACTGACAAAGTGTATGTAAATACTGACATGTGTTGACTAATTTCTTATATATAGTGACTAAGTACTGACATATCCTGACTAATTGCTGACAAATAGTGAGTAATTACTAATATATATTGACAATTTGCTGACAAATAGTGAATTATTACTGATATATTTTGACTAATTATGGACAAAAAGCGAGTAATTATTATTATATATTGACTAATTGCTGACAAATAGTGAGTAATTACTGACAAATTGACTAATTTCTAATAAATAGTGAATAATTACTGACATATATTGACTAATTGCTGACAAAGAGTGAGTAATTACTGACATATTGACTAATTTCTGACAAATGGTGAGCAATTACTGACATATTGACTAATTGCTAACAAATAGTGCATAGGTACTGACATTTTAATCAGGACCTGATCAAGCAATGGCTGCCTCCATTGAACAACTTGATTCATGCTATAGAAAGGTAGGGGAGGGGTATTCCATTTCTATTGTTCAGATTCCACTAGTCACAAGGTGTCAGTAGTTTATACTTGCAAGCATATGAATTCTATAAGGGAGCAATGGAACATATCTATATTATATTGAACAGTACCAAGATACTGCATAATTATGTTAATTATGCAAATAATATGCGCAGATATGGAGTGTTCGGTATCAATCTGGGATGTTTCATCCCCCTAAAGAACATGCCCCCCTAAAAAATTGGTTTCGAAAAAGAATAAGCAGGGCTGGGCAACTGTCGCCATGTAGCCAAAAAGTGGCGACAATAGCCTCGACATTGGTGACACTTACATTGAGAACAATGTCCAGATTCTGGGCTTTCCAACAGTGAAAGAATTTTTCAAATCCTCCCAGTAGAACCAAAGTTATGAAGTGATTCCCAAAGTCACCAGAATGCATGCTTTGATTTTAAAATTTTCAAAATTTTCTCAGGGAAATGACCCCACCCCACCTCCACATTTCTGTAAAGCAGTTGTATGCTAGTTTGTTTTGTGTTTTTTAGTTTTCTTTTTTTTTTGGGGTGGGGGTGGGAGTGTAGTACCGGGGTATCTGTGTTTCTATGCACTTTTCCTCCCTCACATCCAATCCCTGGTATTGTATATTGGCAGTACATAGATTACAGCAACCTCACAATGTCTAGATTTCAAAATGCTATTGTAGACTTGGCAAGAGAGAGCAGGTGTCAGGAGAAAATGTGTTGTCCTTCTCAAACACACAACACCAACCCCTAAGGAGTGGCTGGAAAAGTAAAAAAAGAAGAGTCAGTTTAGCTCTCAAGATGCACCATAATGCACCAAATGCCCTCCAAAAATGGGAGCTATACCTCTAGACCCCCATTACCAAAGTTGCAATGTCCTATTTGAAAGTTCACTTTGCCTTGCTTGCCAATCCCATCAATCCATTGAGATAGGGCTAGATCCCATTGCCAAAATGTGTTCCCCACCTATACTCTGTCCAATAGAAATTTGTAATACATGGTTTAGGACATAGGCGGTGGAACATGGGGGGGGGGCTGGGGGTCCAGGCCCCAAGTTGAAAGTTGGGGGGCAGAGTGTTTGGGCCTCCAACCAATGATTGTACAGTATAGGATAGGTCAGTCCATACAGTCCTATAGTGAAGGCCAACCCCCCTCTACCCCCCCATGAAACTAGGTGACCTTGTGTGTTCAGTATTGGGCCCTATATAGGATAAGGGGGTTTATGGAGCTATCATGTATCTTCCTGAAAGGGATACCAAATGAAATGAAGAGACCATCTAAGCCAAAATATCCTGCTGAATCCAAAAATGTTGGTCTTTCTTATCAAAATTTGACCAAAAGTACCCGAAAATGATGTTTGATGAGGGAAATACTTTTAAAAATGTACAAAAATGATATTGAAAATGATTGCAAATCTTTAAATATAGAACACATAAATCAGAGTTAATACCTCAATCCACATACCCAAATGTCTGCCTATCTCTCAGTCAGGCAAGTTCTGGGCTTGTGGTTTATTCTGCCTATCCCACATACAGCATATCAATTGTGTACCTATCACTCATCCTGCCTATCTCTTCAATCTGAAACATTGACAGTTCAATCTTATAATGCTTACCCTTCACCTTATAATGCTTACCCCTCACCTTACCTTATCTCATTTGTTCCTTCTTTCCTTTAGTCTACCTATCCTCAATCTGCCTATTATTCATTTTACCTATCCCTCATGGTGACTATCCCTCAGACCATCATGTTTAATCTGCGCTGTTTGTCTGCTATATAAGCCTTTATTGTTTAACGGTACATTCCTTACCATGTCTACTATTTCAATTTTACCTATCCCTGATAATGCCTATCATGTAGCCTACCTATCCCTTATTGTGCCTATCCCCCAACTCTGCACATCCCTCATATTTGACTTGCATATCTGTCCCTAGGATGCATTTTTTTTTTGTTTTTTTTTACGTTTGCTCATCTTACAAGGTACTCTGTGCCTATTCCTTAAATTGCTAATTGCTCATACTGCCTATCCCTCTTGCTACCCATCCTTACCTATCCCCCATGCACTCTATACAGCTCTCTTACCCATATCACCTCTCTTACCTACCTATGTCACAACCAACCTTCATTATGATGACCATTTCTTAGTCACCCTATCACCTAACATACTGGTTACAGTCCACCTTATTCATACATCTACCTATCATTCATGCTGCATATCTTTCAGTTTACCTATATAATGATATGAATGGAGGATAGGCATAATGGGGGATAGGTATATTTCACAAGGCATTGACCTGGAGACAGGTGGAAGAAATTGAACACAAGCTGAGATATGTATAGAGAGAGCGAGTTAGATTGACTGAGCTGACATGGTAAGAAAACCATATGGAGAGCATGAGGGATAGGTATTCAAAAGGATTGGTAGCAAGGGGGATAGGTAGCATGTGCAATATCTAGTTTGAGGGATAGGCACAGAGAGTACCTTGTAAGATGAGCAAATGTAAAACAAGAAAACATGGGTGGTAGCGACAGATGGGCAAGTCAAATATGAGGGATATGCAGAGTTGGGGGATAGGTATAATGAAGGATAGGTAAGCTTTATGATAGGCATTGTTAAGGATAGGTAGGATCAAAATGATAGACATGATAAGCAATGTAACTGTTAACCATTAGGGCCTAAATAAACAGATGAACAATACAGTTTAAACATGGTGGTCTTAGGGATAGTCACATGAGGGATAGGTAAAATGAATGATAGGAAGACTGAGGATAGGTATACTATGGGAAACTTGGACCAGAGAAGATTAGCTAAAGTAACGAGTAAGCTTTAGTATCTAGGTCTTTTGGGAGATAGCCTTACTTCAAGATGCTTTAGATTTAAGAGATAGACAGTATGAGTGATAGGTAGACTAAGGGATAGGCAGTATGTGAGATAGGCAGAGTAATGCACAGTTAGAATACTTGTCAAATTGGGAGATAGGCAGACATTTGGAAATGTGCATTGAGGTACTAACTCTGGTTTACATGTGTCTATAAAGACTTCTCATTATTTTGAATATTATTTTTGTACATCTTTAAAATATTTTCTTCATCAAACCTCATTTTTGGGTACTTTTAGTCAATTTCTGAGAATCATGATAAAAAATTTGGATTCATCAGGATTTTCTGGTCCAGGTGGTTTCTTCTTCCCCTTTAGTATCACCCTGATAAAGGAATACCACAGCTCCATAAACCACCTAATCCTCTACAGAAATCAACAATGAAGACACAGGGGCACCTAGTTTCATGGTGGGGTAGAGGGGGGTGGCCTGTCACACTCTACCCATAGACTATGCTCTCAGTGACCTCTCCTATAGTATAAGCTTCTTGCTCCAACTGTTTAGAAGAGATAACAAATTAAAGGCTCAAAATACCATAAAATATGTAAATACCAATTGGTACAATTTCAAAATTTTCTTAAAGACATCCCCAATCCTTCAAGAATACATCAATTAAAAGGTAAAAATCAAAAAAGAATTTCTGTAGCCTATGGTCCCAAAAACTAGTTTATTTACTTTTCAACCCAATATGCATGCTTGTGTGGGAGAACGGGTCCCCCATCTTCAAACATATTCTGCTGCCCCTGCCTCTGGGGATGGGGGGAAATTCAGGGGTGCGGCTTAGACTGTTTTCCTGAAAATTCTGGATTCTTCTGGTCCTCGGCTCCAGCCGCTCTAGCATTGGCTGCAGGATTTTCAGATATGCCCAGCCCTGATAAGCAAAACAATTTTTTTGACTAGAAGCCTTTTCGACCCCAGCCGGTCCACATGTGCACTATCCAGGGTGTGGTAGCGCCCTACCTCCAGCCAAAACCTATCTGTTTTAAGTGTCACCTGCGAAAAAGGGCAGGTTTGAGGAAGGAACGGAGCAAAGTGAAGGGTTTTTTGGGACGCGGGGGCACATGCCAGTCCAGGCACTGGCAGAAAGGTCCAAGAACTGGCAGTTTTACAAAAACCATCATAATTATCTCCCTCAACAATAGGAGTTTCCCATAGTGTAACCTATAAATTAAGGGTAGCTCGAGCTGGCGAATGTCACTGCAGTCTTTATTTTCAATTTTGACAAAGAATAAAAAAGTTAGAAGCTATTATTCAGCCATTATGGACGGGAACATCATGCTGACCTTATGGTGATATAGTGACAGCAGATCCAAGCATCTCTCGGCTAATAAAGATGTGTAGCGATACTATAGGCCTATTTACAGAGATGCCACTTATCCTGGTTTACCAGGAATTACTGGCTTTAGTTTTAAGATACCTGTATTAGATTATGTTAAATTCCTGGGAAAATGTGTCCAAAAGTTCAGTATTCCTGGTTTTAGTTGGCCAGTGAGTGACAACTATGTATTTAGCAATGATACACATGTACTGAGTTCACAGCGTCATAGGCTTCATTAGAGGATATTAGAGCACCATGCTGACCTTATGGAGTTATAATAAGGTACTATGGCAATATATAGGCTGATGTAGCAATGTTACTGAGTGCATAGCGTCATAGGGCTGCAGTACAGGTACTAAAGTTTGCTAGGTGGTTAGGGTTTAGTAGAACGGCCTCTATTGGGCACAGTACAGGTACTAAAATGTACCAATGAAGTGTTGGCGCCTACAGCTAATTGGTATTAGCTGTAGGCTAGCCCAGTGAGGCATTGTGGTAATAATAGGCGTTAGGAGAGGCGTGCTGACAGGTGTGTGCGACCCCAGGGCAAGCTGTGACAAAAACAATTAACTACAGGTACTTGGAGGCTCCTAGGTGGCTGTAGCATTAGGCTAATCATGATTAGGTGCAGCGGGTTGCATTATGTGCAGCGGTAATAGGAGGTGTGATAGACTTGCACATATCTCCCTGAAAGCTTGGAATTAGTAAAAAAAAAAAAAAGAATAGAAAACTGACTGGGCTAAAGTCTACTCTGGATGATTTCTGTAGCTGTTCTATAGTACACAGCATTTTGGCTGTTTTTGGATGGAGACGTCCTGTCCTGCACAATGTAAAATGGGCTGAAGAGACCTGGGTCTCTCTAACCACTATAAGCAGCTCTGTCACGGAATGCCCACCATGGAGAGACGATACTCAGTCTAGGGTCTCTCAGGCCAATAAGGTACGAGTCATTTATTGCTAGGTGGGGGGAGGGGGTTGTTAGATATAGGGGGGGGGGGCATTGTGAAAAAGAGTCCCTTGTTGGGGCGGGGGGGGGGCAAAACCCAATAAACCTTCACACTGGGGGGGTTCAAAACTAAATATGGGCAATTCAAATACCCCTTTCGACACATTTTTCCAAGTGCATATCCCATTGTGGGGGGGTCCTTTTGCAAAATCAGCTCTTAGTGGGGGGGGGGGGGTCGCGATCATATTTATTATAGACTAGTGGTGGGGGGTGGGAAAAAAATCTGCTGCTCCGCCAAAATCCATCTAGCCCCCCACCTAGCAATAAATGACTCGTCCCTAATTGGCTTTACTTTAATATTACCATATCAACTTATCAAGGGTTGGGGGGGGGGGGGGTAGGAGGAACAGAAAATGTCTTAGTCTTAGACTTAGCCTTAGTAAGCCTTAGGAAGTAAATAGTGCTACTTGCTTAGTCACTGTGCGCGACTCAGTTAAGGACTGAGTCGCTGGGACTGCCCTAGCTAAAACTTGCAGGTGCTCTAGAAACAGCAAGTTTCTAAGAATAACATTTGACAGAAACAAATCCCCAACAATCAGCTTATAATATTGACAAGAGTACCACCTTAGTTTTGCTGTCTGTGAGTGGGAAGAGTGTCTTTTGTTGGAAACCTTTAGATCGCACCTTTTTCCAAGGTTTGGCACATGCTGTGTGGGCTGCAACAGGTAGCTATCAGCAGGTGCATTTTCTGCCAGACAGGAAGTCAATCTCCACTCACCAAGCAGATTCTCATGGATAACATTATTTCATGAATAACACCTCTGTTGTGAGACCTGAAACCACTTCCATCATGGCTGACCGTGGCAGCTAAACTTGATGTGAAGGCTAACAGATTTGTAAGAACCAAATAATCTGGGCCCCCGTATGAAAGGTTTCTCACAAAATGGCAACAAAGATGTCTTAGGAAGCCATCCTTAAGAGGAAATTGACATAAAAAAAATTATGTCCTACAACTCCAGCCACCTGACAAATTTGCCCTATGCAGGAAGCCTGACTCTCCCGTTAGGTAAGAGTCAGCGCCCGCCGGACAATACTTGCTGCAATATTTCGGACACTATTTGCCTTGTATCTCTGGTTCTACACAAGATAGAAAGATAATTCCAAAAGAATTGAAAAATTCATAATGAGCTCAATCGAATGTGACCAATCCAATGTTAGGCAAATTGATAAAGCCACTGTGGAGGGTGAGAAAAGCTGGCACACTGGGTTGACACTTTCTGCCTGGTGGGAGTGCGGCCGATAATCGTGACCTTGCCGATATCGCCGATTTAGGGTTCTATTAGGGTATTTTTCTTGTATTTAAATAGTTATCCTTATAGTTTAGATATCAAGGTACCCACCTGTGAAATCGGGGAGGAAAAATTCCAATTATTAAACATTTTACAGTAAGTTGGATATGAAGGTTATATTGGAGCTTTAAAAAACATATCAACCACTATAGACACCAGAAAACTAACACCAGACACAGATTTAGGGCATAATACTCTGCCAGAATATGAATTGTCATGTTTCTATCACTTTGCCCACTGATACTTTTGAGAGGACCAAAAAGTGAAACATTTGGGAAGTGTTGGCTATTCATATCACTGCTATAGTGACAGCCAAGCAGGTGGCCACTGGCAGTGGACCACTGTCACTGAGTGGTCAGTGCATGGCTGCACTCAGTGGCTCACATCACAAAAACTGACACCTATTTCTACCACTTCTATAGTGCTACTTGCTGCAATATTTTGGACACTATTTGTCTTGTATCTCTGGTTCTACACAAGATAGAAAGAAAATTCAAAAAGAATTGAAAAATTCACAATGAGCTCAATCGAATGTGACCAATATTTTTTTTTTTTGCAAACAGTTTAAATTTTTTGTTGAAGTGCCTACCAATGTTGTTTTTTTTTGCAAACGGTTTAAATTTTTTGTTGAAGTGCCTATTAAAACACAATAATTGAATAAATGCGACTCAGTCTGCACGATTGCATATCCATCAAACCAGCATTTACCATGCAAAAATTTGCATAAATACATACCTAGATATAAGAGCTCCTTGGTAATAGCACTGCCAAGTCCTGTCGCTCCTCCTGTGACTATTGCAGCCTTGCCTTGGAAAAGGCCGGGACGAAAAACACTTGAAACTCGTCCTATTGACGCCATTTTGCAACTTTGTACGGCTGTCCGAAGGTCACATGACACGACGGTGTATCAAGAATATTTGCTCCTGGTACAATGTTTCCCGCCCTCCTATCTGACGGTAGTAGGAGGCAGGACAGGCAAAGCCTGAGTAGAGGCCCACAGGTTCATCATCAGGGTAAGAAAAGACAGGATGGAAGGTTGGATTAGAAAAAAAATAAAGAGGGCAGATAGTGAGGAAGATATAAGGGAGTGATCATTTTTTAACAACAGGGGGGGGGGGCTGGTGCGTTTGAGAAGGGGGTCAGAATTTTTTCAACCTCTTGACCGGGGGGGGGGGGGGTCAGAATTTTTTCAACCCCTCTGATGGGGGGGGGATCAATATAATTTCACCTGTTCTCAGTGGAGAAACCCGTTTCTATAGGGTAAAAGGGCACGTTCGCGAGCGATTTTTGGCCCTTATGGGTAGGGTCAAAAAATTTTTACCCCATTTTTTTCATGCGTCAGCACGCAAACCCACCAGCTCACCCCCGGTTGTTAAAAAATGATCACTCCCTAAGACATAAAAATTATATTACCGGGTATGAATGAAATAAATAAATCGTAAAAAAACTCAGAACATAGGACATTTAAATCTGAATATTGAATATGTCAACAAAGAATAGTGATTTAAAGTTCTAAATATATATTTATGAGGTCAAAGAACTGATATCTATCATTTTTGTAAATGTAGATGGCAGCCATTTTGAATATCTAATGAGGTCATTGTCAAAATCATTGTAATTCCTTGAGCATTTTCAAGTTCTGATGAAAAAATGATTCTGGCGGCCATTTTGGATACCCCCCTGAAAAAAGGTCTGCCCCTTTGAATTTTTTGGAATACTTTTAATATGATGTAAAGATACACCCAAGGAAAACCATGGTAGGAAACTTCTAATTTGTTTTGGGTATATCCACAAATTGACTGGACTACAGGAGATGAGTGCATCTGACTGAATGGCTAGTTTTAGAAGCAAGACGCTCTGACTGCACATGTCAGCTGCTAGTGCTACTGTCAAGTGCTGACCTCACCTGGGCGGCCGCAATTTAATCTTTTATTTCTATTTATTTTTCATTTAAATATGATCGTCCTGCTACCCTACCAGCCTATAAGATTTTAACCAATAACATTCCTCCCTATCTCTTTGCATTGATAACACTTGATAGAAGGCAGCAGTATCAATGACCTCTTGATTTGTCTTGTTATGGAGTGGGGATGGGGAGAGGCAAACAGTGGATAAAGGGTATCAAATTATTTACCATAAACTCCTGTGTATAAGCCACCACCACATATAACCTGCACACCGAGTTCAAAGGCTTCCTACAGGCTACATCTTGGAAAAGAGACGAAGCTGCCCATCAACCTGCCCCCACCACAACTCCTGGGAAATCTTTCGTTATAAAAAAACAAAATCGCCCTCCCCATATCTGTGATGTGCAGAATCCATTGACAAAAAAAAATTCAAAAAAAAAATAAAAATAAATAAAAAAAATGTCGCCCTCCCTCTCCATTTTTTCAAAATGAAAATCCATAGACCAACTTTTTAATTTGGTGTGGCCTAAGTTCATCTTTTTAATCAGTGTTGGAGGTGATGTTTTTTTTTCATAGCCTTCCAAAGTCTAGTTTTACCTTCTTCATTTAGATGGGCGGCTCTTTGACCACTTGGACAGTTTGCTCTATATTTTTTATGCACTTGGTATTTAACTATAACCTTTATGTGCATTATGATAATGATGATAGGTCCTCTCTGTTGGTTAATCATACAAAGCCGAGAAATATTAAGGAAATTAGCAAGGTCAAAAGAACGGGTGGTTCTTTGACCACTTGGGCAGCTCTTTGATCACTTGGGTGGCTCTTTGACCACTTGATATAAATCCATTAAATTCCTATAATCTTGAATAATTACAAATACAAATTAGATGCATAATGATGTATATAACCTATGCACTATATCCTGACCATTTGAAAATATTTCGAAACACTTTTGAGAAACACTATAACAAGATTTGAAAATTTACCCAGGGTATTGTATATTTTTGCAAACAATAGGCTTTAAGCAAAATGTGAAAAATGCTTAAACCCACATAAGTGGCCCCAGGTACATACACAAAAACTGCAAAGTTTATAAAAGGCAGTCCTAGAAAAAGGGCAGAAAAAATAATTAGATCACCCATAAATTTGTTATAAGTCAATAAAATACAAAAGGTTTTAAATAATATTATAGAACTTACCATAAACTTTTCTATGGTGTAAACTAATAAACCTTCTGTGGCAAAAAGAATATAATCAGTAGGCCTCCTAGGTGGTCAGAGCCACCTATAAACCACACATGGCAAAAAGACTCCATTGTTTTCAATATCTAATTATATATTTAAGAAAAAGGTAATGAGTAACAAGATCCATCTATACATATATTTTCCATGTGCCAAAGAATTACACTGAATTCCTGAATATCATTTTTCACTATCTTAGATCAGACCTGCACCAATCTGGTGAGAGTGACCCATGTACATTATGATCTATGTATAGCACAATTTTTTTTAGTAGACACTAAGAGGACAAAGTCGGTCGCCAGTTATTCTGTGAAAAATAGTTTGTTGATCATACGTGTACATTGTGTATAGCTTTATTATTCATTTGGCAACATCATACACTGAGAAAATATACAAGATTAACAAAAATTCATTTCCATTTCCTTTCTATAAACTTTATTAACATTAGAACTTTGACAACTACGGTACACAATAAATCACCTTGTAAATGGAAACACTGTCCTTTCTCACTGGACATGTACTTGGCATCAGAAATTGACAATGATAGAATGCGCAGCACCTTTCAATCTTTGCAGTAAATGTACCAATCGGTACCTTGTTTACAATGAACATAACTGCTGTTTCATAAGTGGGATAAATATACTGCTACCTAAGTAACTCAATGTGCGTACCTACATGTACTCTAATAAGTATGAAACGCATGTTTTGTGACCTTGCCATACTTTAATCTCAAACTGCTGAGGTTATCAGAAATATTTAATTTGGTACATGTACATTTTAAAGTGAGATAAACTCAGTAAGTCTCTGCCCTTTGCTTTCCATCGGAGAACAACCTTATAAATATAGGACAGCATTTTGCAATGCAAGTAACTTGAAAGGGCACTTAATCTCTTCTTTTAGGCCCCTTCTGATACTTACCTCATGTTTTCTGCGAGCATTATCACTGTCAATGGTTAAGCCTATGGAGAATGCATCCATTATCGCTCGTATGTTTCATTGGCGAATAACTCCTCTCTTGGCGAGTTAAGCATTGCAAAACAGCAGCAGGTCTTGAATAAGGATCCATATTAACCATACAAACGCATGACACAGTATAATTCTCCTCCATTTTGTTATAATCCAGCAGTTTCTGTGGCACCGTGAGTCGATCGTCTCGCTGTCCGCCATTTTGGGTTTTGATGTTCTGTGGGCATACGCGACCCCTCCTTGCCGGAAGTAGCATTTTCGATGGAGAAATGATATATTCTATCGGTTTATCTTGAAATTAATGGCTTTTTGAATATAATCCATGCATCTTTGGCAATATCAAGAGAATTGAATCGAATATATCCTATCTTTTTACTGTTATAGCCCCACAAGTCGGTCGTCTCGCTGTCCGCCATTTTGGATTTTGGTTCTATCTGCGCATGCCCGACCCAATTTCCATGGGGATTTGGGTCAATTTCCACCACCACGGCTTTGTGATGCGAATTAACGACAGGGCGAACACGTAATTTATTATCTTTTTAATAAAACATTGATTCAAATTTGCCATCGAATGATGGCAAATTCATCAACATTCATCAATTATTTGCACCACTCAGGACCAAAAACGCGGGAACTTTGATGAAATTCGCACCTCTTATGGGATTTAACATAGATCAGAAAAGCATCTTACTTTTTCTCTCTGTTAAGAGGCACTGAATCCTTCAGTTTTTACCCTGGCTCTTATAACTCTTTCGAGTTAAAAATGTTCAACACGACCTGGTAAAACCACAGGAAATATATGTTTCTTTTCTACTTTGGTTTCCATTTTGAGAGGTACCAGCCCTACAGATGCCATGCTGCAACAAAACTCACCCTAACATTTTTAAGGTCTTGAACACACCCTTCACTAAGTCCAAAGTCCATCAACTCTGAACTAATCACATGGGTGGCCAAGTGGAAGTACCGTAATCTCCCACGTATAAGGCACGTCTTAGGGAGTGGTCATTATTTATCAACAGGGGAGGGCGTAAAAATTTCAGACCCCTCCCGAGGGGGGCTAACAAAATTTTGACCCCTCTTGAGGGGGGGAGCGGCTAAAAAAATTGACCCTCTTTTGAGCAAAAAAGCCCACGCGCTACTATAGCTCAGAGGGGCGCGAAAATTCTCCGCACCTTCAGTTTGGTGGGGGGGGGAAGCTTTTTTGACTGTCTTCGAGGGGGGGGGGCCGTAAAAAATTTTCGCGCATCCCTGCCGAAACCCACCACCCGCCCCCTGTTGATAAACGAGGACTCCCATGACTCTAGGATCATTTTCATGACTATGATCATTTTCAGGTTTCTAGATTTTATCAAAGTGAGGACTTCATATATCTGTTAGAAATACAGCATTGCTGTAATAGCTGCTCGGTCATATTTTCTGAATTCATTTACTTATGGTTATGTATTCTATTATCAGTTAGAAATACAGCATCGATGTAATAGCTGCTCGGTCGTATTCTCTAGGTTAATATAATTCTTTTATCAGTTATTGCATTATTACTGAAATATTCTGGTTAATTGCTGACATATATTGACTAATTGCTGACATATTGTGAGTAGATACTGACATGTGTTGACTAATTTCTGATATATAGTGATTAAATACTGACATATACTGACTGATTGCTGACAAATTGTGAGGAATTACTGACATGTATTGACTATTTTCTGACAAATTTTGAGTAAATACTGGCATATATTGACTCATTTCTGACAAATTGTGAGTAAATACATGGCAGTATTTACTCACAATTTGTCAGCAATTAGTCAATATAAGTCAGTAGGATACAAGGATGCAAAGGTAACGGATACAAAGGTAAAGGATGCAATTATTATGAAGGCTTAAGGAGGTTTAAGATACTTTTAAAAATAAACTGATAGGTACAACATTGTTGTACTGGCAGACGACCTCTTGAAGATTATATATTGAAACCTTCCCATTATTTACTCGCATATTAATGAATAAATGTTAGTAATTACTCACTAGCAATTGGTCAATATATGGTAGTAATTGCTCACTATTTGTCAGCAATTAGTCAATATATGTTAGTACTTAGTCACTATATAACAGCAATTAGTCAATATACATCGGTAATTACTCACTTTGTCAGCAATTAGTCAATATATGTCAGTAATTACTCACTATTCATCAGAAATTAGACAAAATGTCAGTAATTACTCACTCTTTGTAAGCAATTACCGTAAAACCCCGGTCATAAGCTGGATTTTTTTCCCTATTTTGGGCCAAAACTGGCTTCTAAATTTCCCCCAACTCTACCCCTGGCTTATGACTGGGGTTTTAATACAATAGATTAAAGAAAAAATAGGGAAAATTTGGCCCTAAAATCAGCTTATAGGATTTCCCTGAAGACATCCCCCTGCTTATGACTGGTGCCGGCTTATGACCGGGGTTTTACGGTAGTCAATATGTGTCAGTAACAAGAGAGCGTTTATTTTAAAACAGTTGAGTCGAGAGTATGTCTTGGAGAGACAAAGGAAACGAGGCAAGGGTACAGAGCCTAGGCTTGATGACTTGCCCATGACTTTCCCACTATGTCATTAAAGACACATTTAGCTGCTTGATTGTCTTCCTCCCCCTCCCAACACAACTACCAGCACAGCTCTGAGTATTGAGGCATGCCTGAGTACCCCCCGTCCCATCCATCCATCCATCAGTCATTGTTGATCCTACAATTAACATCACAGACAGTGTAGCCAAGGTGATGTGACCTTGTTATAATTACTTGTTACATTTCCTTCCTTTCCCATGGGAAATGATTGGAAGCCAATCTTCTTAAAGGGCCCAGCTATCTCACTGCTGATACTTACCATAGAGAAACCTACTAGTCTCCTCTATGTACTCACCTAGATTCAACTCCAATGCAAGACTAATGTTTTGTCTATGAGAGAATCTTGGAATTAAACCTATCAATAAACCAAATTGGAAGGCCTTCAAAATCAACTATATCAAAAGATATTTGCCAGATAACCATGGCACGCACTGCCCCCATACCTACTCTATGCCCTCCTCTTCTAAAAAATCTTAAATCTGTCTATAAGTGGGGTTAAAGACAGTTTGATTACCCTTTTATTTAGGGTAAAAAGAGCCCTAAATCCCATGCATTTCTCCATAGGAAAAATCCCAACAGTAATTACCATGTCACAGCCATCAAAGTACACCTTAAATGTAAATTCTATTACATGGATAGCTTTGTCTTACTTTTTGTCTCACTATATGACTAATTTTTGGGGGTTCAGTTGTAACAGAAATAGGGCTAAATGACAGGTTTTGATGGTCTATGCAAATTCTTGGAATCTAAATATAAGAAAAGCATAGCCCATGAAATGTTTTTTTCATCATTTATCAAAAGATTTTCATGTAAATAGAAATATGACTCATGGGGTCTTTGAAGGGTGTGATAGGGCATATGCTGTGTAATGGAATAGTTTTTTGGTGGTGCATGTAATCTGCTAGAGGCCAAAATAGCAATTGAAACTTGGTAATCATAAGAAACTCGGCTAAGGGCTAGTAGACAAGAGGTCAGAAAGGTGGTGTCAAAAGCCCTTGCCTCGTTTAATTACTCACTATTTGCCAGCAATCAGTCAATATATTCCAGTACTTAGTCATTATAAAACAACACTTAGTCCATATATGTCAGTAATTACTCAGAATTTGTCATATATTTGTCAATAGTGAGCAATTACTAACATATATTGACTAAATGCTGATAAAATGTAAGTAACTACTGTCATGTATTGACTAATTGCTGACAAAATTAATAGTGAACAGTTACTAGCATATATTAACTTATTGCTGACAAATAGTCCATAGATACTGACATATTTTAACAAATACCAGTCAAGGAAGGATGCACAGGAGGAGGAATCAATGGCTATTTCTCTGTTATATATTGACTAACTGTTGACAGATTGTGAGTAAATACTGACGTATTGATAATTGCTGACATAGAGTGACTAAGTACTGACGTATATTGATTAATTACTGACAAATAGTGAGTAATTACTAATATATAATGACTAATTGCTGATAAATGGCGAGTAATTACTGACAAATATTGACTAATATCTGACAAATTGTGAGTAATTACTGACATATGTAGACTAAGTGTTGTTATATAATGACTAAGAACTGGCATATATTGACTGAGTGCTGACAAATAGTGGGTAAATACTGACATATATTGATTAATTACTGACAAATAGTGAGTAATTACTGACATATTGACGAATTGCTGACAAATAGTGAACAATTACTAACATATATTAACTAATTGCTGACAAATGGTCCATAGATACTTACATATTTTGACAAATACCAGTCAAGGGAGGATGCACAATTTAATCAATGGCTATTCCTCGGTTATATATTGACTAATTGCTGACAGATTGTGAGTAAATACTGACATGTATTGATAATTGCTGATATAGAGTGACTAAGTACTGACTTATATTGACTAATTGCTGACAAATTGTGAGTAAATACTGACATATTTCGACTAATTGCTAACAAATGGTGAGTAATTACTAAAATATATTGACTAATTGCTGATAAATGGCGAGTAATTACTGACATATATCTCACAAATTGTGAGTAATTACTGACATATGTGGACTAAGTGTTGTTATATAATGACTAAGAACTGGCATATATTGACTGAGTGCCAGATAGAGGTACAATGCTGTACCTCTATCTGGAGTGACTATAACGATGTTTAGAGTCAATTATACAATTATAGCAATGTACAGGCTAATGTAGCGATATTTCTAATTAGTTAAAGTGACCATGTATCAGGCATAAGTTTATGTGAGGCATTGTGAGGGTGTGTGGGGGAGGGGGGGTTGCACTATGACCTTTGGGGTTATGGCTCAGGACGCCACTGCTGGTAATGTGGGCTATGGGAGTGATTGGATAGCAATCAGACATCTTAGGGGTGCATTTTCGCGGCTTTGGACACCTCTACAGGTAATGTGGGCTCTAGGAGGTGTGAAAAACACAATTAAAACATGCCCTAGAGGGAGGGAGGGGGTATTGGGTGTGTCTATTGGTGCTGAATGGGCTAGTGGAGACAGGTGGTAACTGTAGGCGAGATCTGAGTGGGTAGCTTTCTCGGCTTCATGAAATCAACAAGAAAAGCTCTCAGGCAGCCCCAAGACGACCAGGTGGCCCAGAACGACCTGTGACAAACATAGACTTGCATAGGTCTTATATAAATCTGTTTTGTTATTGCCTATTTAGCCTGAGGCAATGTCTTAAATATTATACCTATGCAGGCACAGGAAAAAAAAATAAATAACTGAAAGGACCTCATCAAGGCCTAAGCGGTCTTGGTCATGATCTGATAATTTCAGTAGATTAGCTATTGTAGCCCTTTTTGGTTGACAAATGGGTAGCGATTCCTCCCTGTCAAAGGACGACGTACAATAGCTGGGAGTCTGTGACTCCCAGCTAATTATGACCACTCCCTTATACGTGAATCAAAGCCCTACTGCACCTTATAGAAGCTCCCAAAGGAGGGGGTGCGTCTTATAGGCGGGGTAATTTTACTATAGAAAAGTACTAAACCCATAAAAATTTAGCCCCAGGTGGGCCTTAAAGCTTTCTCCTCAACTCAGGGTGCGCATTATACACGAGGTGCGCCTTATACGCGGGAGATTATGGTAACATTTGATGGAAAGACACTTTTGCAGCCATGCCAGTGTATGGCCACACCAAAAAATATAAAAAATTTTGCCAAACATCACAAAGAGAAAACTTGTATCAAGTGAAGCAAGCGAAATCCGTAAGCAAGATGTCACGATGTAAGGAGGACCTGTACTACATGTGGACCCTCCCTACTGCTCACCTGGCTCAGATCTGTTATAACATCTGGTAAAACTACCATACAGATCACCCAAAGCTGAATCGATTCAAGTAGCACAGCTCTCTACACATGTATAAATCACAGTACATTTTAAGTAGAAGATCTGAGACGCAGTGTGCTCCTTACACTTATAGACACAAAGTAAGATAGGTGTTAATCTAACTTGGAATGAAAGATAATCTTAACGTTGGTCGTTTAACTTTTATCTTGGATGCCCTTCAACTTTCTGACTAACAATGTCCAACTCTACACCTAATTATTCATAAGAGATTTCACATCTCTTTCTTACAAAATATTTGGGAGCACCATTTATAAATGCTAGACTATTTAACTACCGGTAACAATATCTGTCATCTTAGGCTAAGTAATGAACACACATCTTGGCACTACTTCTCCGTGTAGGCAGTAAGATAAATTTCATGGATCTATATGAAATTTAAAAAAAAAAAATCAGAAATTTTCAAAAAAATATATATTTAAATAATAAAAAAAGAGTGTTGCATAAATTGGCAAAGGTTCACTCGTGGGAGTCTGTTTGTGTTTTATTTCACGTGCAGCTTGAGTGTCATATTGCATGACGCCCGAAGGGCGGAGTGCAATATGACACTCAAGCTGCGCGTGAAATAACACTCAAACAGACTCCCACGCGTGCTCCTTTGCGTTTATCTCATGGTCTAAATGGTTTACATTGTCTTCTTACAATATCTATAAAATGATTACAACTTCTAAAACATTGCAGATGGTTTGTTTAAAGCGCCATTTTGAATCTATGACGTCATCAGAAGGTCACGTGGTCAGGCTGTGTAATACGTACTACACAGTTCCTGTGTAATACGGTGCTGTAGTGCAAACACTACGGCACCCCTGTATTCTAACGTGTTTACCATGAGATAAACATGTTTAATGGACCTCAGCACCTGCACTTGTTATCCATGACCTAGCAATACAAGTGCACGGTTAGCCATCAGTCACAACAAACACATTTAATGATGCACTAAGGGGGCAATAAATGTGCTTTATTTAATTTTATAACACGGTTAGAGAGTTTTCAGTGCCGAAAATGGATAATATGAGTTCAAATATCTTGCGATAAAGCACCCAAAATTCACGGCGAGCGGACAGCGGGGCGGACATGTTGAAACCTACCTTGACACGAAAGTAAATTCTCCATTTTTGCAGCTTATGTACCAAATATATCGAAATGCTTTGGACATAACATAGTTGAAACCATATTCTACCTCTCTGTCCACTAGATTCCTTGATATTATGGCTGTATTTGATATAAAAAATTATTAAACTTTCGAATCGAGTGACTTGCCGTGCGTCTTCCCCATTCTGTCAACATATAGGTGCTGCCACCTAGTGTGTACGGAATGGATTATATTTTAGACTGGCGCATCTCTGTCTCAACGTGTTCGCAGTAGTAGGTCTATGAGAGTTGGAGTTTGAGGAGTTCGCCAGCCTAATCATACGACAACATGAAACCAAGATGGCGGAGGGCCGTCTTGTCGACTCGCATAAGAAATGAATGGATTATATCATTTTTTGAGGTAAATACTTAGAATTAATGGTGGAAACCGTGTTATAAGGGCAATATATAATGAATAGACTTGCACTCGTTGTCTTCAGGGGTTTAATATAAGCATTCGCCTACGGCTCATCCTTATATCACCCCCTGAAGCCAACTCGTGCAAGTCTATTCATTATATATTACTTCCTTATATATGAGATTACTTTGTACACACCGTGGTAAATGACTTTAACACTAGACTAGTATATTCGAAACACACTGGTGTGACAAATCCATGAACACAAGGGGTATATATAGCAGAATTGTTCCCCAACCTTAGTGTACTACATATGCAATATTTCATACAAGTTGGCTTAATTGGAATGAATCCGGCTGGGTACCAAAATCTGACCTGCAATATGGTTGCCATAAACCTAGTTTGATGGTATATGTGTATCATAATTACTTCAGAAGTTTTTTCCAGCTTGAATATAAGCCTGTCAATCAGCTCTTGATAATTCTGAGCTTGCTTTTGCAGAATCTGTAGACAGTTCAAACTTCGAGTTATTAAGCCATTTCCTCTGTTTCTTCTTCTTCTCCATTTCTGACTGCAGCGAAATTCAGCGTCTGCTGCCCTCGCTCTGGGTCATGCATTCTGAATACGCCAATGTGCGGTCCAAGCATGTCTTTCCTGTATAATACAAGACCTTTTCAGTGTAAGTCATATGCATGATTCAAAGGGAAGACAACAGTTATTCTATTCAAAATATAATACATGAGTCTTCCGTTATACAACCAATTCATTATCTACCCATTTGTCACCAAAGGCTGTGTCTGCAAATACCCTAAATATTATTTTGGGCATCAAAGTCCAAGAAGACCTACGCTTACACATAACAGCATCACTATCAAAAACTAGCGGACACCATTCTTTGTTTCATGTATAATATTTGCCATTTAGACGACAATACCAAAGATGAAACGATGTGGGTGACATGAAAGTAAAGTTCTAGTAGCTTGTACCATCATTGCCAATCACCTACTGAGAGAATCAGGTGATTTACTACTTACGTCAGTTGGAGTGGTGTGAGGAAGATGAATTGACGGACGCTCTGGACGCGTGCCACTTCAAGCATCATGTTGGTGGCCATACGTCGGTTTACCATGTCCTGTAAGTGAAGTCAGATAGACTAAAGTATGTGTCTCCCTCGATTCTATTGTGAAACGTAAATAATAAACTCAAGTTGGGATGATGCCTTAATCCCAATACATGTGCTGTATGAGAGTGCGTATCTTGACCAAATGATGAACAATATTGGGAACAAAAGCTACCAGGTTATATCGTTTTTTTTTTTTGCCACTGCACTCTATCACGGGTAATTGAGGGAGCCTGGCCATACTGTCAACGAGTCCGTAAATGATGAATAAGGATGAATACAGACGAATCAGGAATCCAGTTTGATATCCACTTTATTCATAGAAGTCCACGAGGTATAGATGGTGATACAGTATAAAGGTGCCCAACAGTGTCCAAGCCTAGCCCTTGAGCCAAGGGCCTTGGTCTCACGTGAGTGTGTGAGGTATGAAGTATGAAGGTGGAAAGATGAGTGAGCTGCTCCCTCCACAGGTATTTGTAGTAGGAGCCGCTCACCCAGCTCATCCTAAAAATAGTATCAGGTGAGCTAAATATAGTAACTGGGGAACTCCAGTGCAGGTATGTAGGGGGGATCCCAAACATAGCACTGGGGTTCACAGAGTTCAGTGTGGTTCTAAATATAGCTGCCGGGAACTCCCGGTATGCTGTGAGCTGCTCATGATCAGGGGGCATGTCCTCCAGCAGGAGGAGTTGTTTCTAAACATTGTCTGCTAGGAATTTCCAGCATGCAGTGGGCTGCTTGTGATTGACGGCGTATCCTCCAGTGGGAGGAGGCGGGGTCACTGAGTGCAGTTGACACCGCCAGCCTTTGGTCTATGGGTATGGCTTGGCTTGTGGGTAGACTCGGACACTGGGTTACATGGTAGAGTCAAAGGTGAAAAATAAATATGATAAGTACAATACCTATAACGGTCTACTGACAAATCCCCACATTCCTACTCGATTCCACGCGAGGTTTTAAGGAGGAAGTTCGTGAGAAAAGGTCTACTGACAATATGTTTGATGTGTAATAATAGGTATTACATCTTATCATTTAAGTTGAAAGTTTACAGTATTAAGGAGATATTTAATATTGGTTTTTGATTGAACATGAATAATTTATAAACAGTACAAAACGAAACTGTGCCAAAGAGGTGTTGTTTGTAATTTTGACAAGAAGAATATGAAAAATTCAGGTCGTGGTGGGATACAAGGGCTGGATTATTTATCTAGTACTAAAGTTCACACGAGGATAGAGGAATAAAAACTATCCTAAAACATGCAGTTATTGGATTTAAGGCAGACCTTGAGGTAGACACGTTAATACTGAAGTTTGTTTCAGTACCGGTAGGCACTTATTATTTAGGTCTTGAGCCAATATACAATACAACATAATAAATAAAAACAGAGGTAAGGTAATTGATGACTGGCAAGTCGATCAATCATTCCTTATAATACTGGTAAGGCTTAGGGAGTCTGAAGGCTTTTAGGTGGTATGTTTAAGCAATTTTCTAAAAAAAATTTTTTGGATTTTTGGTCTTTTATTTATCTGTAGAAGTTTCTGTTAATTTTGTAGAAGGTTTGTCTTAGTCAATGGAAAATTTAGCATGTTTAGCCTTCAGTCTACCTGGGGTTATCATTTGCTGAAAAAGGACAAGGTTAATACAAAAAAAAAGGATGGTGGCTCTGGCTGATATTTGGATTGGATCTCAGTTGATCCTGCAAAAATACTGGTTGCCAGCGCTTCCTTGTAAAAATTTTTAGAAAGGTATAAACTAGCTAAAACCCATAAATATTTGACATGGTTGGGTTTGAAAAAGGTACAGTGTGAAAAAGAAAAAAAAAAGAACTTTTTGGCATCTTAAGATCACAAAAACCTGCTGCCTGGCTTGTGCTCTTCATAATGTTCTTATAAAGGAAAATAAATGTAAAAATGCAGCGTGTTTTCATGGTTATGTATCATAGCCCTATACAAACAAGAAAAACTGGCTTTAAAAATCAGTTGACTAGGCTGACTGAGTCAGTGTTCATAGTGTCCATGGGCGGTCGGTGAGTGAAGTGTGTCTCTACACTTTTAGTCCATAAGTTTAAAGACTGTTCCAAAAAACAAATAAAATAAATAAAGGATGGTTATTGAAATTATTTTCTCCTTCTATGGCGACTTTGGTTTGCAAGACCCTTTGGTGGTGGGTCTTGGTGGTTAAAGACGTTTGGGTTGAGGGAGCGACCTAGTGAGGGTCTTCTCCTGGATCTGGATTTTTTGGTGTTGGGGACAAAGTTTACGATTTTGCTGAAGTGCATTCTGCTAGGCTTGCCTGAGTCAGGCTGCAAATTCAGATCGGAACTGTATGCAGGGTCCATGTCTATTGGTTCTGTCGAGAGGGAGGTGCTAGAGTCACTATCCTCCTCAGATGAAGCTTGGTTAATTTTGGGTAGGGGTCTCCAGACCTGGGTCGAGCCAATTGTTTTGAAAGTTTCTGGTCTATTGTCTTTGTTGATACTGCATGGGCAGCTGTAGCTGTACATTAGGTGGGGACAATTTGTTCCCAGGGTGGCGAATCTGGTAGGTGGCCCTATTGGAGAGCAGACTCGTGTGCTCCAATGGGGCAGGCCGGTTGGGATGGGCGTGCCTGGCCTGCTGCTGGAAACTCCTGCTGGCCCGTCAATACGGTCTCCGCCTCCTCGATTAGGTCGTTGGCCTCTGTATTGAAAAACAGAACAAGAGAGGGGGGATTTTTAGTTTTAGGGTCGATCATAGTGCATGGATCACAAGGCGACCAACAAAAATACCAAATTGACAGGTAAGGCAGTGAAATAGGCAGTGCATATTGATGTGCAGTGTCACCGAGCCGGTGTAGACTTATGGCAAAAAGGTGAGCGGGAAACTGGGATATCCAGGGTCCGGGTTAGTTCTGCTGCGCGGCGCGGGTAGCGCCACTGCATGGGGATCTGTTCTTATTTAGTTCAAGCGACAAACATTGGCTGGCGCCACTGAGCTGGCGTTTGTTCGGCGTTCGTGAAATGGTATGGGGAAATGGTATGGTGAATGGTGTAGACTTGCCATGACCTTGTTGGGTCATGTGTAAGTGTCTGTACCCATGTTGGGTTAGGTGTTTTGGGGCCTAAAGGTGGGGCTAATTGGTTGAAATTTTGAATTTTGATGATGCACTTTTTCGAAAAAAAATAGGTCCAAAAATTAACTTTATGCTCCCGTTTTGGATCCTGATATAAAAGAGAGCGGAGGCTATTTTGGGATCAGAAGGCGACTGAAAAACTAACGGGACATACTGATTGCTGCTGTTTTGAGCTTTGGCAACGCCGAAAAAGAAAGGGCCAAGATGATAATTCGTGCCAGATTGGTGGTCATGCCGTCAGGGCTCCTGTTCCTGGTGGTGGTGGTCGTTGGCCTGTTTGGGTAAGTGTTGTTACAATAGATACTTTGAATTTGTTCGGTGGGTAGTCGGATGTGGTGCCGGTGGTTTTGACGCGTGTGTATTTTTTATTGGATTTCAGGGTCATCCTTTTGTGGATCAACATTGGGGCTGTACCGGTGCACTGTCACCAGGTCCGTAGGCCGCACGATGGCCCTGAGGGAGGGGCCAGTGGGCCCTGTGTCGTGTTCTGAAGGCCCTGGCTGGTACGTGTAATTTTGAGTGAGTTGGTTGGAATTTGCTTGAAAATGAAAATCAGTCTGCTAAAAGAAGATTGGATTTTGATCTCACTTTAGATTTTATTAGGTAGAGTGGTGGCTCACAGGGGCTCATTAATTGTGTCTTCCAGAAACTGAGGCGTAGAAGTACCTGCCGGTAGACAGGATTGAGTGCGCCAGTACGATGGAAAAGGGACCAGATCCAGAAGGTGGCCGGCCAGATGCGAGGATGTGATTGAAAATTGATTGTGATAAATGACTGTGATGATTATAACAAGTGCCATGAGCCTGATTTGCCTGTGATTTTATCCAATAATACTTGAAAGTCCACCACCAGTTAGAAGTTATGTTGTTTATTCTGGGCTTCTAAATTGGCGAGGGCGGGGTTTCAATTCCCATGCGGGTTGGTATTGTTAATTTGGGTCGAAAACAAGTCTAGTGATATTGCTAACACGTGCTTATGTTATTGTTTTGACGCAGATATTGAGTGCGGGTGTATTGACTGACGTTAAGTTGTCATGCCAACGTGGGAAAAATGAAAGAGATTTGACGTTGGGGAGGCCGACGGCAGTGGTGAGACGCTGCGCCGGCGTTCTGACGCAGCGTTTGGCGGGGAACCAGACGCGACGTCAGAAACAAGATGGCGACGTCTCATCGTGCGGTGGGCCTTCACAGTGAGTCGAAATAACTGTGTTATTGTGGGTCGAAACTGTGCTATGGTACTGGAGATGTTGTTAAAAAGGGTTTTAATTGTGGGTGGGGTCGGATTTAGAGCTATTAAGGATGGGGATGATCCCCACATGAAGGTGTTAGATTGGGCTATCCGGTGGGTTGGGCGACCGGGAGAGTCCATTACCAGGTTATATGGGGGGTGGCCGGCGGTTAATTGATCCCCACATGAGGATCAAAGTAGGTTTCTGATGAAAACTTACCGCTGGTTGATGTTGAGGGTGGTGTGAGCATCATCTCCGGTTGCTTGTACATGTATTTGTCTTTCTTTGGCTGATGCCGGAGTGGGGTGTACTTTGTGAGCTCAGCCGGGGAGTCATGGCGATCAGCCGGCCAGGACTCACAAGGTAGTTGTATGGCAGGGTCAGTGTCACTGGATGCAAGTTGGAAATCGGGTTGTCCTTCTGAGGAGATGACCACTGTCATGTGGTGAGCTCCTTTTAAGACCCTGTACAGCGGTATTCTCCATAGAAGTGGTACCGGAGGATAGCGCTGCAGCGGGATCTGTCGGACTTGTCCCCCGATTATTTTCCTGATGTCAGACTTCCAATGGAGATCCAGGTGTCTGCCCAGGGGTGCCGTAAGGCGAGCTGGGGAGACCTTAGGGGCTGTGATGGTGGGGGCCCAGAGATTTTGTCCATAGATCATCTTGCCAACGGTGAAATCAAAGGTTTGACCATTAGCATGGATCTTGGCCACAATCGAAGGTGTCCTGTGGCTGTCCTGTTTGCAGTAGGGCCAGTGTCGCAGGCACCTCTTGGCGGTA
The DNA here is from genome assembly GCA_949317995.1 of Acholoe squamosa. Lineage (NCBI taxonomy): Eukaryota > Metazoa > Annelida > Polychaeta > Phyllodocida > Polynoidae > Acholoe > Acholoe squamosa. Next base: position 24,505,343 of record OX439048.1, read on the forward strand.
CTCCATGTGATGTACAGGAGGGTTGCTATTAAAATCCAGGTGAGCATGTCCTGGTAGCGGTCAGGCGACTGTACAAAGTCTAGATCGGTGTCTGGGGTCGTTTGTGGGGCCGGCCAGTTTTTGTTAGCCTGGCGTATCAGATCTTTAAAACGATTCCAACTCTCCGCATTAGCCATCTTGGGTGTTCGGGTTGCTGAGACTAGTGTGATAAAGCGCGCCAATTGATTGACACGAAGATGGTTCTTAAGGGTTAATGCGCAGCAAAGTAGTGCCAGGAGGGGTGATACCAAATGTATCCAGGGTGAGAACTGGAGGTGATATCCTAGATGCATCAGGGAGTTAGTGGATAGGAGGGCTGATTGGTCTTTAAGTCCCTGTGCGGCTCTTTTAAGGGTTAGGGTGTCTTGGAAGAGGGGTGCTATTTTTTGATTGTGTAGGTGTTTTAATTTTTCAAAATTGGGCAGGTGAAGGGTCTGGGTAGTGGTTGCCATGGTGATGCCGGAAACATTGGCTGGAGGTTGACCAAAATGTCGCCACAGTGGTAAATTGAAATAGGCCTTTGATATGGGTTCTAGGGTGAAATTTTGGGTGCAAGATAAATCAGAATTGGTTAAAATCATGCCGGCATTTTTAATGGAGCACAGGCATGGGACTGAGATGACTGAGTATGCTCTATTTTTAATTTTGACTTCGCCTGAATCTGTGCATTGGAGCATGGAAATGGGATGGTCGGTTATTAATAGGAAGGTGCTGTGAGATAGGGGTTGGATAAGATTTGGTATGGGTGCTGCCATGTGTGCTTTAAAACTGCAGGTATGGTGCACTGCCTCTGGTAGGTCTAAAAATAGGGATAGAGTGCATGTGGGGTGTGTGGCCGACAACAGAGGTAGGGGTAGGTTACAGCTGATAAGGTGGCCGAGGTCACACATATCCAGGTCAGCTTGTGTAAACTGTATGTAGTGTGAGTGGGTCCTGGACATGGCCAAGTAGCCGGGAAGTGGCTCCACCTGGGTGTGACCTACTGACTTAGTGTCGGAGGTGTCGAAAGGCACGGGGAAGGTTTCTATTCTAAATATAGAAAAGGTGCTTCCCCCTCTGGTTATGGGTACTGGTATGGTTATTAACAGGCTCGAGTTATGGCTCCAGTGCACGTGTACTCGGCGCTGATAATAATAACTTATGGGTAGGCCTTCTAAAATAATGCCGTGGTGTGCCTCGTGCAGGAGGCTGGATAAATTGTTTAAACCTAAACTAAGGTCGTCTTGTGTGATGATGGATTGGGGTAGGGTGCCCTCAAGTAGATTATTAATGGTTAAAAGCAGATTTTCCAAGTCGCTTTGGAGGTCAATTAAAGACTCTATTTGAGAATTTGCTGCTGTGAATAACATGGAATAGGTGTCTTGTCTGGATTGGAGTTCTAATTTTAATAATATTGATGAGATGTTAGAATTTAAATGCTCTAATTTTCCGGAAATAAAAGATAGAGCATCATCAGTGTCGTTTTGGAATTTTGAGAAGATGTTGACAGAATTGTAATTAAATTCCGAAATATTTAACAAGAAATGTGTGGCTAATTCTACCACGTGCATTTTGGTGGCTAACTTTTTATCCAGGTCAGACATCTCAGAATTCAAAATATCAATTTCTGGTTGAGTCCCGAGGCCTATTGAAGCTCTTAAAATGTCACCAATGACTTGGCCGGGGGCATTTCTGGCTTTTCTGACGTTTGGAGGTGAAATCAATTTTGACAAGGTTTTTAGTGTTGTTTTTGACTTGGAGAATAGGCTCTGTATCATGTTATCTAGGGCATGGGCTGTGTGCTTAATGTATTGGGGTGCATCAGTGCTGATGAGAGGGCTGAGTAGTTTTGGCTGACTTAGGTTCTGGTCAAAGGTCAAGTTAAGGCTGAAGGTCAATGGATAGTCCATGTAATTGGCTAGTAATGTTTGGGGTAACTTGGTAAACAGTGCGCCATAGTTGGGTCTGAAGATGGTGTTCAGATTGTTGTCTGATGTTGAGGTGCAGCCGAGGAGCAGATGTAGGAATATACAGACTGCTAGGATGGCTGCTGCTCTAGAAAATGAGAAAAAAAAAAATTGAAAATTTTGAGGATTTTGAAAATTTTGATGGTGGGGTTCACTTTAAAAATAACATTAGCTCAGTCACAAATGGGATGTTAGTATGGTCAAGTATTTACAAAGGTCGGGGAATCTGTGGGTGGTAGGGTTGTTGTCACATGAAAGGTTTTATGCAGATGGACTGGTGCCTGTTGTCACCGTCAGGGGCGGCACACGAGCTTGAGCATGGAATCTGTTTATCTCGAAAACAGCAAACTGGAATACCAGGCTGGCTGTGTTCCTTATGGCCAGTTCGCGTCCAATTCTGGAGTATTGGCGGGGTAAGTCCCTGAGGGGCTGTTCTGACGCTAGAAGTGTGCGAGCACATAAGAGTGCTATGTATGATGCAGATCTATGGTTAAACCTGCCCCATGGAGGCCGGCGGGGATTATCCCCAGCTACAGCGACCATGAAGGCTTTAATGGTTGCTGCTATGGAGTGATTGTTCATGTCCAGCTCCTGTCTTAGCACAGGGCTGCTGAGGTAATGTTTAATATCTTCCTGGGCGAGGAAGGTGATGAGGTGTTGTTGTTCCATGATTATGCTCCTAATTTCAAAAGGATCCATGAGATCACTCCTGATCCCATGTGGTCCAAGGAGGCTGTGTATGGTCCATGTAGCATTTGGGCCGTGCTTATTTGCCGGTGGGTCCAGGCTGTAAGTCATAAAAGGAAAAAGGGTCTAAGTGGGCTGTGAATGGGGGGAGAGGAAAAGGTGGGGAATTTGCTTGGCTGAAGAGGTTTAGTAAATTGGATTATCAGTGTTAAAAATTATAGGATAGTGGAGAAGTTCTTCCACATTTTACACACACTTGAGGCTCACACCGCCATTGGTTAATAGGGGTACCTGGGCACCATGATAATAAAAGTGCTATCATGTACAATGCTAGAACGACTGTTAAAAATCCTAAATGCTAAAATAGACCCATAAGATAATCCTACCTGGGCTGGTTGCATGATGGGTCTGCCATGGTCCCTTCCCAGACACTTGTTGCCGTGCTTAAGGTGTGGTGGTATTGGTTGTGGGTTGTGTTGTGATCAGATGTGGGTGGGCAAGCGCTTATAAACCTGAGATTGAGTTTGGCTATTTCTCAGTCTGAGATCTCCCATAGGTGGTATGTCTTGCCCTGAAAGAGGCGTAGGCCAAATATTATTGGTGGATGCAAGTGGGGTTGTACGGTCCCATATGCAAATTAGGGTTATCCTGGCCTGGATTGGTTGGTGGTGAGATATTGTCTAAAGATAGCATATTGGGAAGCTTGGCGGGGGGGTGTTTTATCCCTGGCCAAGGTGATATGGTTGCTATGGCGTCCCTGTAGCTTTTAAAGACCTTGAGGGCAGTGTGTTATTGATTTGTATATGTGCCACCACAGCACTTAAGGGTTGGCAGAGACAGCGGTGTAAACATGGGGTGTGGGTGTCAGAGGTCCATCTTCCTACAATAGGTTTATCATTGGAAATAGTGGTCTTGAAGTGGTAACAAGCCGTCGCATGTGTGTATTGAAGTTTATACACAAACCGAGGATACAGCGCTGCCTTGGGCGGTCGGTATGTGGCGTGTGTAACCTAACCTAATTATTTGATAATCCATTTGCCAGTGTTTGGCGTTCCACTTAGAAGGGGTAGGTGTGTGTATATACAGTTAATCAAGGCGGTGTTGATTTTAGATGCATAGGAATTTTTATGGCTGTTAGTATAAATAGGTTGGGCGTTGGTCTGTGACTGTTGCTGTCAGTGTGTTTAAGTGGTTGGTGTATTAATGGTTGATTAATTTGGTTGGGGCGCGTGGCGCCTGTAGGTATTAAAGGAGGGTTGTTTATAGGATGCTTGGTGTTTGACACAACGTCTTATGATCTATAATGGACGCTTAGAAATTTTTCTTGATTTTCTGGAGGGCATGGGGCTGAAGGAGATTGTTCCCTTTTTGGCTGGCCTTCCTCTCTTTTTCTTTATTTTGGGAGTGGTAAGACTCACATTGGAGGGGTCGTCCTGGTCGGGGTCGTGAAGTGAGCTTGTGGGCCCTGATTGCAGCCTTTTTATAATGGCTTTGGCGCTAGCTCTTGTGATTGGTCTCCTTAGCCTTGATACATGTACTGATTTCTTCAGTATTTTTCCATCTTGTAGCCTTTTTAGAATAGCTGTAACTGGTGAAGTCATCCTCATTATGATGTAGGGGCCTGAGTATGTGGGTTGCAACTTTTTTGATGTGCATTTGACCAGCAGGGTGGGTATATGTAAATATACCAATTGGCCTGTGTTATATGAGCTGAGTTCTGCTGAAGTGTCATGTTTGGCTTTCATCTTTTTGTGAGCAGAGATCATGTTTTCTGCAGCTTTCATCTGAATATCATCCCTAAACTGTAGTAGGCTGGTCATAATTTTCTCCCTGGTGCTTGAGTCTTTTTCAGCTTTAATCAAGGACAAAGCTGCTTCGGTTGGTAGGTGTGTCTGCTTGCCAAAGACTAACAAATTTGGTGAGTAGCCTAAGGCGCTGCTTATAGTATTATTAATACTGAAGACTACAGCTTGTAGGAAGGTTGACCAATGCTTTTGTGATTTTGATACAAAAGCTCTGAGGGATGATTCAATGGTTTGATGTTGGCGCTCACAGAGACCTTGAGACCTAGACCAATGTGCACTTCCTGTCACATGTTTAATGCCGAACTTTTCACAAAAATATTTGAATAGTTTTGAGATGTATTGTTGGGCATTATCTGTGTTTAGTACTGAGGGAGTGCCATGGATACATATGACTTTTTGGAAGAAACCAAGTGCTACAACTGCAGCAGTATTTTCTTCACTTGTCCAGGCAGTCACATGCCTGGTGGCATGGTCGGTCACCACATGTATGTAGTGGGAGCCATCAGCGGCCTTGGAAAAAGGGCCTATTGTGTCCATGGTGACATGAGAGTATGCTGTGAGTACTGGGTCACGTAGTTTCATTGGAGTTTTCAGGTTTTTGGGTCTCTTTTTGGTGGTCAGGCATGTATGGCAAGTACCGCAGAAGTCAAAAACTTCTTTAAACATTGATCTCCAGTAATACCTAGCCCTTATGGCTGTATAGGTTTTGACTGGACCTAGGTGTCCACCTAGGGGAGAGCAATGGGTTGCTTCCACTAAAGATTCTGTCCACTTTTCTGGAATTACAATTTGCAGTGTGGGCTCTAGGGTTTTACCCAAGTTGGTATCAGTAATTCTGAAGAGGACTTCATCCAGTAAGATGAATTGGTCGTGGTTACGTAGTATTTGATTCATTAATCCTGAGTCGTGTGGCAGGCTACCTTTTTCAATGTAGTCTGCCATGGAGGATGCAAAAAGGTCTTCTTTTTGGCTTTTAATCAGTGTTTCTCTAGAAGGTGTCAGGGATTGGTGATTACAGATTTCCTGAATTGCCCTTTCAGCTAGAGGTAGCACACGGCGGGAGAGCTTAGTTCTCTTGGCGTTTGCAGCTTTGATGGAGACCCTAGGTGACCTAGATTTGGCGGGCCTGCCTTTGGGGCGAGGACTGCTGCACTTAGGCTTGAGTGGGCGGGTCTTTTTACTGGGCCCTGATTGGCTGGCTGCTGGAGGTGTGTCATCCTGGGACTGGGACTGTGCTCGAGTGAGTACACACAGGTCAGGATTCACGCCTTGTTGCCTTTCTGGGGTGCCCTTTCTTGCTATGACGCCTTTTGGTGGTTTATTTGTGCTTCCCCAAATTTTGCCTCCTTTTAATATTGATCTAGGAGGTCCCAAACAGATGGGATTATTGGGGATTGGGTCGTCTGATCTGAAAACCTTTGTCATGGATATATCTGAAAATTGTACCCTCTTTGGTGGGAGGATAATTTTTCCTTGTGATCTAATTGGTATTGGATCATCAGAGCCAGGGGGATATTTTCTTCTAGACAGGCAATCTGCCACTAAATTGGCTCTACCTTGTAAGTATTTTACTTCAAAATCATAGGACATAACAGTATCTATCCATCTTGCCAATCTCCCATTGGTGATATTCTCCTTTTTGTTGAAGAGGGAGACTAGGGCAGTGTGATCTGAATATACTTTGAAGTGAGTGCCGTCCACATAATGGTGGAACTTTTTGACAGCGAAGATTATCCCAAGTAGCTCTTTGTCAGTTATTCCATATCTGGTTTCCTGAGGTGTTAGACCTCTCCCAGAGAATTCAATGGGTCTATAAAAACCATGTTCATCTACCTGTGTAATAACTGCTCCTAAGCTGAAATTGCTGGAGTCTGTGAAGATGATAAAGGGTTTGTTATAGTCTGGGAATTTTAGGACTGCCTCAGTGCAAATTGATGCTTTGATTTTTTCAAAGGCTGTTTGGCATTGAGTGGTCCATTTGAAGGTACCTTTTGTGGCTTCATATAAGGGCTTCATTATATGGGCAAAACCTCTAATGAATCTCTTATAGAATTGTGCCATTCCATTGAAACACCTAAGGTCGTGGATGTTTTTAGGTGCTGGGAAGGTTTTGACCGGTGAGATTTTGTCTGGGGAAGGTGAGATGCCGTGTTGATCTAGGGTAAAACCTAAGAATTCCATTTTGGTGGTGCCAAATTCACATTTTTCTGACTTTAATTTGATGTTTCCTTTGATGAAAAGTTTTGGCACTTCATCTAGGTCTTGCAGGTGTCTTTCCCATGTGGGGCTGTATATGGCCACATCATCCACATAGGCTACTGCATTTCTGTATTTGCACTTCATGAGCAATTGTTCCATTACATTCATGAATGACAAACCAGAAGTTTTTAAACCCATGGGTAATACTTTGGCCATATATCTTGTGCCATTGGCGGAGAAGGTTGTTAAAGGCCTTGATTCTTTAGCTAGAGGAATTTGATGGTAGGCGCTGTATACATCCAATTTGGAAAAATATTTAGCACCTGTTCTGCCAACTTGTTGCATGAGGTCGTCTGCTCTGGGGAAGGAGTAGGAAAAAGATTTTAGGTTTTGGTTAACCCATCTATAATCCACGACTATTCTCCATCCTGAGGCCACAGACCTGTCTCCCTGGGGTTTGGGTACTAAGAAAGCTGGGGAGTTCCACTCACAGGGTTTGGTGCATTCTTCAATGACACCTTGCTGTAAATGTTTATCTAACAGCTCTCTTTGAAAAATCTCTTTTTTGGGTGACATTCTATAGGATGGTCTGTTGCAGGGTTTGAAATCAGGGATCAGTTCTAATTTGACCTCATTTTCAACATTTAATCCTATAGCACTCTCATTTAACACAAAAGCCTCTCTATTTGATTCAACAATGTTTTTGATTTGTTGTTTTTGGGCCTCAGAGAGCTTGTCACATATTGTATATTTTAGAGGGTCGTCCCCTTTGGGTAGCTGATCTAGGGGATCATCTCCACAATTGATGGGGAGCATGTCTTTGTCAGAGATTATGCTGTTGAGGGAGTGTTGGCTGTTCAGTTTTCCAATGGGAATGGCTTTGTCTAGATTGTTAAGTGCAAAAATGCCTAGGTTCATGTGCTTTTTGATATTGATGGAAAAATCATTTGGGTTGGCCACTGTTACCGGTATGATTTTTCTTGTTGACCTTGGTTCAACAAGGGCGTGTTTGATTAGTACCGGTAATGTTGTGTCAACATTTTCTGTGATGCCTGTTTTACCTATTAAGGAATCAGGTCCTATGACGATTGCATTGAATGTGGATTCAGAATTTGGTGGCATGGTTAGGCCTTTGGCTGCTCTTATGAAGTGTGGTGAAGGGGACTTGGCCCCAAAGGAAATTTTGGCCCTATATTTGGTCATAAAATTTACGCCAAGAATTATAGGGTGATTTAGCTTTGGAACAACATGTAGTCTTGTTTTAAACTCTGTGTTATTGATTAGGAAAGTTATAGTGATGGAATTGTTGACCTGAACTGAGGATTTATCAGCTAGTAGGATAACCATGCGAGATCTCCTACCATGTCTGAAATTGGGGGTTGATATGATTTTATCTGCCATTTTCTGGCTGATAAAGGAAAGGGAGGCTCCAGAGTCTACAAGGGCTCTGTAAGAACTGCCATTGATATCAACATTAACTGCGCCTTTAGTCAATTCAGTATTAATGTAAGAGGTCTTACCTTGCTGCCCATACTTACTGGTCTCGACTTTTAATTGGAGGGTGGAAATTCTCTTGTTCTGGTTCTCATAGAGGTCCTCACTGTCTGATGAGGAGTCTTCGTCACAATTCACGGGCTGGGGGTCGTGGTTCTGTTGTTCTGCCGAATTTAATTCTGCTCCATCATTTGTGTGTGACATATGGCATGTGGGGGACGTTCCAATTTTGTTGTCCAAGGTGGGGGCGGGGCTGTAAGATGCTTGGTGGCCCTCCCCTGTGTCCTATTCAATGTTGTCATTGTAGTGTTCTCCTTGTCCAGAATCAGGAGGTTGGTTGTCATGATGGTTGTCTTCTGTCTTTTTGTTGTCATTTCTGCCTGGTGTTGGGTCCCTGGATTTCTTTTGTTGCTGGGTCCAATCATCAGGGATTGGGAAATCTGCTGGGACCAGTAGTTTCTGGAAGGACACCTGGCGGGTGTTGGTGGGGGTGGGGGCAACAGGGATGAAAACAAAGTTGTTTCTTGTGTCGCTGGATTTGGACCTGCTTCTGTTTCCTTCCTGAGATTTGCTTCTGCCTGGCGATTGATACCTGTTCTTGGAGCCTGATCTGCTGTTTGAGCCGGGTCTGGGGTTGTTATAACCTTGTTGATTTTGGTTGTATCCTGATTTAGGTTTATCGTCATACTGCTTAATATTGCCATTTCCAGGGGGCTTGTTGTTATAATTGTTGTTGTTGTACTGGTCCTTCCTGGATCTGTTATTGTTGTTGTTTTTATTGTTCCTTTGCCCATTGTAGTTATTATAGTTCATGGCGCACAAGTCTGAGGTTTGGTTTGAGGCATGGGCTGCTTTGGCTGCTTCCATGACCAATTCTTGTTTTAATGCTGCAGTCTCGGCTTCTCTAATGCTTTTGGGGCTGTCTGAGAGTACAACATTTTTTATTTCATCTTTGAGGCCATTTATGAGATAGTCCACTTGTACAGATTCATCCAGGTTGCTGTTGGATAGCAATAAGGTCATATCTGCTAGGTATTCCTCCACAGTCTCCTTGGGTTGCTGCTTTCTGTTTCTATATCCTTTGATTATTGTGGCAGGGTCAGGCTGGTTGAATCTGCTGAGAAAGGCGGCATAGACTGCCTCAGTGTCATACATGATTGGTTTGTCAAAAATGTTTGTGAAAAACCATTGTGCTGCTCTGCCCTTTAAAAAGGTATACATACAGGATGCATGCATTGTTGGGCTGCGGGGGTATGCATTTCTTATATAGAATTTGAATTCTGCCAGGAATCTGGCTGCAGACCTGTAGGGCGAGGGTTTGTCAAAGGGTTCTGGCTTGTTAAAACAGCTTAATTGAGCAGATGTGAGTCGCTCAGGTTCAAAACTCCTATATCCAGTAGGAGCGGAGAAGTTGGATTGTCCTAGATTTGGTATCATTGGTGTGGACTGAGCTGCAGGCTGGTGGGCAGCTGCTTGGGCAGGTGGAGTGTTTGTAAACAAACCATACATTGGTATAGGGTTGTTGTAGGGCGTGTGTGCCTGGTGGGGTATGTATACATTGTTGTAAACACTGCCTGAAAGTGATGTGGCGGCTACCGGTGATGGACGAGTGGTAGAGGGCGCCATCTGGTGGGTTGTGGCTGAATTACCAAGACCTGCATGTGTCGCGCCTTGTTGGGTGGGCGTGGCACCTGTCGCTATCATTCGGGTTGTATTTTGGAAAAGGCTTGGTGGGCTGAGCCTGTATCCTACCGGTACAGATGTCGGCATTCTGGTAGAGGTGCCCATAACATGTGAAGGTTGGCCTGAAGGGGGTAGCCTAGTGTTGGTGGGTGAGAAAAGGCTGTTTTGGCCTTGGCTGGTAGGTGTTCTTGTCCTATCAATGGCCCTGAATATTTCAGATCTCATTCCATCAATATTTCTGTTGATTCTGTCAGACAGATTGGCTGACGCTATTTCAGACCTTCTCAGTACATCAGCGTTGTCCTGAGCTGCTTTTCTTTGTATTTGGCCAATGTCATTCTCCAGGTGCGACTTCCAAGTGTCCATGTCATTTAACCTGTCATTTATTCTTGACAGTTGGCAGGAGGAGTCGTCTCCAATCCTTTTTATTTCAGCGGACAATAAGTTCATTTGTCCTGTTAATAGGTTGGAGAGGGAGTCATTGACTGCCTGGGTGCACTCTCTGACTATGTTCCTCGTCATGTCATCCTGGTTGTACTCTGGAGGTGGAGCTGCAGTGGCCATGTTTGGGTAGGCAGGTGCTCTGTGCAGGTGGGGGAAGGTTACTTCTGTGTCTTCTTCAGAGGTGGATTCTGTTTGCAAATGGGCGGGGAAGTGACTGTTTCTGTGTAGTATGGGAGTAGTGGCCACAAGGTCGCCTCTTCTAGCTGCAGAGTCCAAGCTTCTTTGAAGTCTGTAAAATACAGGTGTATTTGGCCTTTGAGGGGAGGATGATTGCACTCTTCTCCTGGGTCTATGGGTGGGGTATGGCCTTTCAAAGGATCTGGCTCTTGGAGGCGTGCTCAGGGATGAATTTGGTGCTGGAGGTGTCGCCTTGTCTTCCTCGGAGGTAGAGTAGGGGTAGTAAGGCCTAGGGTTTCCTCCAGGTGGATTGCTATCAGGCTGTGGGTTTTGGTGCGGCCTTAGCAGATTGGTGGGATTGGAGTTGTCTTGCCACTGCTCTTCTAGAATACGGTTTATCCTGTCTAGAAAAACAGAGGGACTCTCACCACACTGGTAGCTTGGTGTAGCTCCGGTTGGTATCTGTTGTGCACGTCCTGTGTTGAGTCTGTTTTCTCTCCACCTGTGGATTGCTGAGTCTAGCCTGCTCCTCCAGTAATTGTCTGCTACTGATGGGTGGGCTTGGATGTCCGGTACAGTAAGGTTGTCCCAACTTAGGTCAGGTGTACACTGTGGGTCAGAATTACTGCTGGATGAGGGTGACCGTCCGGCAGCTTCCAGGGCTTCCTGCAGGCTATTGGATCTTTCCTCTAGATGGCTATCTAGGTGGAGGTAACCAGGTGATTGATTTTCAGGCGTGCTGTATGTGGTACTTTGAAGACCACCTAATCTTAGGGGTGGTGATTCTGAGGGTGAATAGCCAGGTAGGGTGAGGTTTAAACCTGGTGGTGGGGCTCCTGCTGGTGTACTGGTAGGTGCACCTGTGTTGGTGTCCACTATGGTAGATGAGAAATGTAAGGTGTTTGAACTCACAGGTGTCTGTTTATGTGTGCGTCTATGGGCTGGTAGCACTGGGTCCAGCTGGAGCGCGTCTGGCGAGGAGTCTATCGGGGCGGCGTACTGTGTACTGGTGGCTTCTTGCTGGTCTCTGTCTTGAGATGTAGGGATACGTTGTGGGGCTGGCTCCTTTGGTAGGGTCTCACTGTTGTCCATGGCTCATGAGAGGTGGTAACTGTGGGATGATACGTGAGGGTTCTCCACCATTGTCAACGAGTCCGTAAATGATGAATAAGGATGAATACAGACGAATCAGGAATCCAGTTTGATATCCACTTTATTCATAGAAGTCCACGAGGTATAGATGGTGATACAGTATAAAGGTGCCCAACAGTGTCCAAGCCTAGCCCTTGAGCCAAGGGCCTTGGTCTCACGTGAGTGTGTGAGGTATGAAGTATGAAGGTGGAAAGATGAGTGAGCTGCTCCCTCCACAGGTATTTGTAGTAGGAGCCGCTCACCCAGCTCATCCTAAAAATAGTATCAGGTGAGCTAAATATAGTAACTGGGGAACTCCAGTGCAGGTATGTAGGGGGGATCCCAAACATAGCACTGGGGTTCACAGAGTTCAGTGTGGTTCTAAATATAGCTGCCGGGAACTCCCGGTATGCTGTGAGCTGCTCATGATCAGGGGGCATGTCCTCCAGCAGGAGGAGTTGTTTCTAAACATTGTCTGCTAGGAATTTCCAGCATGCAGTGGGCTGCTTGTGATTGACGGCGTATCCTCCAGTGGGAGGAGGCGGGGTCACTGAGTGCAGTTGACACCACCAGCCTTTGGTCTATGGGTATGGCTTGGCTTGTGGGTAGACTCGGACACTGGGTTACATGGTAGAGTCAAAGGTGAAAAATAAATATGATAAGTACAATACCTATAACGGTCTACTGACAATACAGTAAACATATGCTAAGTTGAATAATGTGAACTGGGGTTCCTAAAGCAAACCGGCTGCTCCTCTAAAATCAGCATTCCAACTGGATGACCTACAGAGAGCTCATTGAAGAACAACTGTCAACACCGAAATACAATACTGGTATATACTGATAGCTATGTTTAATATGAAACAGAAAGCCTAATATCTAAATCATTAAATCCAGTAATACTCACCATGAAGACATCAAACTCATCTAGACATCTGAATGGTGATTCCATGGCATCCCACAGAGAAATGATGAAGCAGACTGTGGCGTACGAGCGCTCCCCGCCTGACAGGGACTTCATATCTTTGGATCCTTCTCCGGTGTGATTGGTGTTTGGAACGACCTGAAAAAGTTATAACCTACTGTGCAGATGGGCACTGGCTGAGAGTCAGGACACCATTTCACCAAGATTTCGTTTTTCAGGGTTCCCACAAAATTCCGAGACTGAAATCCGCAGACAAAAATTTAAATTTTCCATGACATACTTATACATTTTTGGACGTGAGCAGACAGCTTTTTATTCCATGACGTATGGGAACCCCGTTTTTTTTCTTACTGTAAGGTAATTGACTTAAGCAAACTGTGCAGCTAAATGAGATTAACAAAGGGGTCCTTTCTGACTTACATGGGTTTTATCAACTTAAGATGCCCATTAGTTACACTTTTTGGTTACAAATATACCAAAATACTGACATATGACATGGTTTATTCAACTTTGCATACAATTTTGTCTACAACTCGAGTTAGATAAGAATTCCACTCAGAATTTACGGTTTCAAGGACCGGTGAGAATGCCAGCAAACAGGATTTTCTGTCAGGGATGCCAGTGTCAAATGTTGAAAAAGTCGGAAAGTTATCAGCCTAACCTCGGCACCCATCACACAGCTTCCGGTCACCAGATAGCAGCTATCCATACCCCCCTCCCCAACCAACTCCCACTCCCCGTATCCCCCCTCCCCCGTCCATACCCTTGTCTGCCCTCAGCCCACCCTTCTGCTACACACATCGTCCAACGGGCCTATGCTTATGGGAACTGAGTGCTAGATTTGCGACCCCAAAGTCCTGTTTGTTAAAGTAGGGAAGCCGGGAAACCACTCAGATATGAAGGAAAATATTCAGGTTTCATTTCCCCCTATTTGTCTTAATTTTTCAAAAATCGGAAAATCGGAAATAAACGGAAAACTGGCATCCCTGTTCTGTGAAGCCGTGCGGGGATGACCCATTCTGCTTGCCTGTTCACCCTAGGCCTCCTCACCTGCATGGTGAGTTGTTCCTTGGCGTGGTCAAACTTAATCTCCCCGGTGTATTCTCGCTTGTTCAACATCTGAATGAAGTAGATTTTGACTCGAACGGCAATCATCTTCCGGAACACACAGTACTGTACTTGACGTTGCTCCATCACTCGGGCTAGGGCCTGAAAGTTAGCAATTAATATAGCGAGACATGAAAACAGGTTTTATAACGGCAGTACGGATTACCCTAAACAGGGAATTTGATTTTAATTGTTATTGAACAAGTATCATGCCAGCAAACTAATGCATTTGTACATTGTGCTACTCACATAAAGATCTAGAGTAACATTACGATAGGTGCAGTCTCTCATGGACCCATTTACGAAGCCTAGGCCCTGGGTCTTCAATATCTTATGTGTTTTACCTGGAGGAAGTTCTTTAACTGGTTAACCTCCGACACTATTTTCAGGTACGACGCCTTCAACTCTTGGTATTTTTTAGTTATTTCCTCGTGGTTCCCCTTTCTGTCACACAAAATGGGAAATGATCATTACTTGTGAGATGATTAAAATCACGACTTTTGTTGTTCAACACAATTATTACGTTTAGTACCTAACATGCATACAGTATTCAACAGACCGGTAATTAGCACTTTAGTATTAGGATATGTGCACTTATTACATAGAATACAATAATTCAATACAGTATAATGTTTCTACTCTTATTCATTACTCCAACAAGGCATGAAAGTGTACCCCCATCTCTCTTACCCCCCTTTCTCTATAAGTAATCAATCCTCCAGGTTTATAGCTATTATGGTGACAAAAAGCATGTACTTTTTACATCATTATTTGAAAAATTTAATCAGACAAAGTCACTTACTCCTTCTCATGCTTTTCGATTTGCTGTTTTATAGATTTGACCTCTGTCTCGATGCTCTCTGGTGTACGACGGGTTTTAATCCGTTCACAGAGTCGGTTTGCTTTCACAACATCATTCTATGTAGAAAAGGCTTAGAATTTAGTCAAGTCTTTTTAAACGGGATATATTAGGTTACTTTATACCCAGGTTAGTCGCATTACCACATCTCTTGATGACATTCTTTGATAGTACTTGGGCACTAATAACCAGTATTTAAGCGACTGATATCGCAGGTAACTCGGAACTATAGTGACAGCAATGCGAAAGACTAACAGGTCTATTGCGCACCCCCCATGTTGGATTTAGCCGTCAACCGGCTATGTCGAATTAATTGTTATATTTTTAATGTGTATACAGAGAGAAATGTCCTACCTTTTTGACACTATAATGACAGCAAAGAAGAATTGCACTCCATACATATTGTGCGCTGTACTCGCACCCGCCATTTTGTTTTCTTTTGTCATTTTCTCAAATAATTTCAAATCATATTTATTATGTTTCTTTTGCATGGATCCATCTTCTTCTCTGTATACTCTAACATATTATCAAATTTAATTTAACAATCGCCATGTTTGTATCAAAGTAAAACGCAATCGGAATGTCGTAAAAGTTCAGCCGCTCGGATGATTTTTGGCAAAAACTTTCCAAGACGAACACGAATCGTATAACCAAGGATTATAGCACCAGATTTAATTATTTTTAATGCGTATACAGAGAGAAATGTCCAAAAGAACCATAGAAACAAGATTAACATGCAATATATCATTTTCCATTACATTCTCATCACGTACGTGACACCGGACCTGTCACCCAAAATGTCACCCCTATAGCAAAGCATTGAGTGCACCAAGCGTCTAAGTTGGATTTCAGGTGACCTACTTTTTTTCAAACCTAAATTTTACAAAGATTAGAATCTTATAAGAGGTAAATGTTACACCTCCATGATCCTGAATATGTACTCTATCACATGACAGGTTTCATTTCATCTCATATTTAATGGTTTTCATGTAATTTGACCTCAAAGTCAACAACATCTTCTCAAAAAGTGGTCACTTTCAGTCTTAAAAGTTTCGCCTGCCCCTACCGTCTCTTAAAACTCGGCGTTCCGAGTTAATGAAAAGCAAATGAAACTCAAACTAAATGAGCACTTAAACTTGATAAAGGTGTGCTTATGTTAATATGTTTGAATCAGATTTATTTACAATGAAGAAGTACAGTGCTAAAGCCAAATGGTCCCATTGAGTTTTAATGATTTAGGTCCTAGGTGTGTCTAAAATTTATAATAGAATGAGTCCAGTTTACAAAACAGTGACCTGAACCAAGAATATGAACGAGTGATTTAATAACACACTCTGATCTATGAGGCCACACCAAAAAAGTAAGTTGGTCTACGGATTTTGGTTTTGAAAAAAATGGTGCGTGCGAGCGATTTTTAAAAAAATTTTTAAAAAAGAATTTTTTGGCGTCCAATGGATTCCTTGGTGGGAAAGTGAGGTGAGCGAACAATTTTTTTTTTTTTTTTAATTTTGCCAAACATCAGAAAGAGAAAACTTGTAGAAACTGAAGCGAGCGAAATCCAGACAAAATTTTTTTCAAAGAAAAAAAAAATTTATATTTCTGAAAATATGGAGAGGGCGATCTGTAACTTAATTTTTTGGTGTGGCCTGATAAAGGTAATTACTTACAGTTCTGACCATATGGGCCTATTGGTTGGGAAAATGAAAAATCAAGGTGCCGTAAATGTGGTATTCAATTATTTAGTCACGTTTCTAATTGCCAAAAAAAAAAAAAAAAAAGATTCAAGATTTCATTTCATTTCTTATTTTCCAGGAAGATATTGGTGAACAAGCTTAAGCCTATGATGACCTATCTCCCAGTGGCCCATGGGCCAGATTAATCAAAATGACCCATTTGGCCTGTAGATTTTCGCAGATACATGTAGCCCATATAGCACTGCGGCCCCAACTGGCCCATAATCCAAAATGCTATCATCTATCCCTACTTCATTAACCAACCTTAAGTTTTGAATCCTTTTCTTCATAGGTTTTCCTCAGTCCTGCTATCTTGGCTTCATGTTCCTTCCGTTTCTGTTTGTAATGGGTAACGTGGCCCTGTAATTCCACAATTTTATCATCGAGTTGGGCTCGCTGCTCTTTAAATGGCTCAGTGCTGTCTGCAATGTGGTTCAGGCGGTCTCCGATAGCATTAGACTCCTCCTCCTATCAAAGGGAATTGGAAGTTTGAATTAAACGCTGTTCTTACACTGTAGGAAAAAAGGTATTGATGGACGTTAGATCTTTGTGGCTCATCACTATGATAGCATCCTTTGTATAGTAGAACTTGTTTACCCAGATTATTTGAAGTGCAAGTTAGTTTTTGTTTGTTTGTTCTTTTACCTTTGCTTTAACATCAGCTTTATGTTGTTCAACTAGACCCTGAGCTGCATTGTTCTTCTCCTCTAGCACCTTCATATTGGCCTCAATTGTCTGTGCCTCTTCTTCCTGTATGACATGTAGAGTATCGTATGTCAGATAGATCCTACAGGAACAAATAACTAAATTCTCTCAAACCAACAGGTTGCAACTTTCTTAATTTTTCTGAAGTTAGCTTACAACTTAATATTGTGTTACATTTATTTTTCTCATATATTCTGTTGAAACTTAAGTAACAGTTTGCAATTCACACAATGTTAAAGGTTAGAGTACGGAATATATGTGCATTATCTGACTTAGCAGCTGAGGGTACTACAGTGTATCATGTTACTTACCAGTGTGGTAATATCCACGGGGGCTGGGTCTTCCCAATCCTTCAATTCTCTCATGTCCTGCAAGAGGAATTCATAATAATCTAACATGTCCTTTCCCTCAAAAATAAGAGGCAAGCATTGTCACAATCTTCTATCTTTTATTATACATGTATGTGGGACAGACACTTTTCTACTCATTCTTCATTTTTATACTCTTGTAACTTTATTACATTTTACTTAAAAGGAGGAGTAAAAAATCTGACCTGGTTTTGCATTGATCTTTGTGAAATAGCAAAGAGCAAACAGGACAATTCTGCATAAGCTTACCATGTTAACTTTACTGATCTGGTCACGGAGGCGGTTCAGGCGTGTTGTACAGTTTTTGGCCTGCTGATTATTCTTGGCAATTTCGGCATTCAGCTCCCGCTGCCTGACTTGGAACTGCTGCTTCTTTGCATCACATTCAGCCATCTTCTCCTTGATGTACCTAGTATTACACGTAATATGTAAACAGGGTGCTAACAAAATCCCCAATCAAATTCCATGACATTTGCATGACTTTCCATGACAAAAATAGAAATTTTCCATGACATTTTTATCTACTTTAGGAAATTATTAGTGTTGTCCTCTCGAAAAAAGGGTCCACTACAGTGGATTTTTCAATAAATATCCAGTCTTTCCATTTTCCATGACATAAAATGAAATTTTCAGAAATTCCATGACTTTCCCTGACATCTCTTTATTCCATGACATCCCATGACTTTCCATGAAGCGTGGGAACCCTGTGTAATGTTGACCACTGCTTGATGATTTATTTCTACAAGACACTTAGGCATATCTCAACCTGGCGAAGTAAAACTCTTTATAATGTTGCAGCTCAACCAACTCACTTTTTAAAGTATATCAGGCATCATAGACATCTGCTTTCCATCTTAATACAATAAAATAAATTAATATCTGGTGACGAGAAATGACTTACTTGATGTCACCTTCCACATTAGAGGTGAGTATTTGCGCACGTTGGTTCCTGGAGGAGTTGGAGTAGTAGCGGAACATTGGGGCAGGGAAGATGTGGTCCCCCTGTGGGGTGAATGCCTCTCGCACTTTGTGCGGTGGAGAGTTAAGCATGACGCTACGTGCTTCTTCTTTATCAGCAATGAGGACAATGTTCTCAATACCCCTCTGTCATTCAAGAAAATAATGTTATAAACTTGATCATTTAATATTGTTATTTTTCAAAGGCAGAAAAATTGGAGCTAATTCATTTTCATCAGTTTCATCATAGCTCATTTTCAATCAAAAACAGCAGTTGCATTTGGGAAGCGTTCGGATTCTCAATAATTTCACATAAATTAACAATAAACAATTTTTTCTCCATTTACCTGGTCTATGAGGCAATTCATGACAGCTGGAACTTTAACATTTATGACATCAATCACGGCTGGGTACTGGCAGCGGGTACGATTTTGTGACACGTCATACAAGGTATCCTGCAAATAAGATATTCAGAACTTCAGGTCCCAATATAAAAGACCCTCCAACTTATGTCAGTGAAGAATGTCAACGTTGGATATGACAATGACAGAAACCATATTCTGGTATAGCAATTCCATGGTTTGATTTCATACAAAGTTTAAGTATTCACCTGAAAGGCTGATGTGATGATGGGGACATTGGCATTGGCACCGACATTCTTGAGGACCTGCTGCAGCTGCTGCTCGTCATGATGGTCGTGGACAAAGAAGGCACGAAGTGACCCACCAATACACGCCTCTACTCCCACTGCCCACCGCTGGTCTGTTATCTCCAAATACGACCCTGAAGCAGATATAGTTACATATAGCTTTTATGCTGTCAGTATAATACAGTGTAGCAGCCCCCTACCCCTAGTACAAGTCTGGAATGCACGGAATAAGTGAGGCAATCATTGTGAAGAGGAAACCTCTTTTGTAATTTTAAATAATCAAGAAATCGATGCCTACTTACCAAGTGGGCCAAGTGGTTTCTTGTGGAACTTTCCCCGCCTATGGTGAGCCTCAATAGCAGCTAGTGCTTTCGGCATCCACTCTCCAAAACAGTTCATTTTGTCCTTTCTGGACTTTTCAAGCTTTGACAGCTCTTGTTGGTATCCACGACGCTCATGACTGACCTGCTCCTCTTCACGACTGGAAATCCAGAAGTGAACATAAGATTTGTTATCAGAAATTTAGGCCCTCTTTGTTTGACTATGGATTTGGGCTATACAGTATCATATTTGGTAAAATACTCATGCACGTGTAATGGTTCGTATTGACTTATATGTTGGGTGGCTCTTTGGCTCGCTTACCACTAGAAATACCAACACAACACGAGTAGTTCGGGTTGGGCAAAGCCCCAGAAACCCCTACCTCTCGGGTAGGACTTAATTCCACTCTAGTCTACAGGTTAGGCTGCGCGTCTGGACTGGACTAGATCCAGTCACCTTCTGCCGCTCGTCCGGCTCCTTAGTAGGAGCTGGACGCGAGGCATGGTGCCGCCCCCTCTTGTACCAACGGGGTATCACAAAGCGACACCTAGCTGGCATAGAAGGAACAGGCACCACACGAACACGTCTCTCGGATGAACGGCACTAATATATATACGACGATACCGGCCCCTACACCACCCCCACTAGACTATACCTAGGGTTGGGTGTAATTAATAAATACCTATTGTTAACTTTATACAATAATATTATACACAAATAGGTAAGTCTATATATACAGTTCGTATAGCATATAGAACATTTAGGGGCATTATAAATAATATGTACATAATGAGGCATCGTCGCATATAACCCGAAGTAGTGGTAATTAATAATAACAAATAGGAAGTGGCGCCTTATGCACCATCGACCTATGGTGATGTGTAGTAACAGTGTTACAATAGTGTTATTATTATGAACAAGACGCATTAAAAAGTCGTAGACGAGTAATCAGGCGATATGAATAAAATTTTACAGTATTAACTAACCAACCCGAGGTGGGGTAGATAACCCGAGAGAAAAATTTGTTTGTTTTAATTACAAAAATATATATATGGTATAAAAATATATTTATACAAAAATAATAATACTGACAAATAGAGGTGTCCTACCAGGGTAGCAGGATCACCCTTACAATATACCGGACTTCCGGCGAATCTGGAACGACTGGTTTCTGCAGCTCCATCCGGCGACATATGTGTGGTGGCAAGCCACGTTGCTGTTGTG
The DNA here is from genome assembly GCA_949317995.1 of Acholoe squamosa. Classification (NCBI taxonomy): domain Eukaryota; kingdom Metazoa; phylum Annelida; class Polychaeta; order Phyllodocida; family Polynoidae; genus Acholoe; species Acholoe squamosa. Next base: position 24,525,796 of record OX439048.1, read on the forward strand.
ATGTGCCCTGATGAAGATGGGAAGATGGAGCCCCGGGTAGGTGTGGTAATCCCTTTTTGGTGTGTCGGGTTTAGCGTCCATCTTCGCTGCAGGTTACGTTCCAGATATCAGGAGTCCAGCGTAAGGAACAGTGCCTCTGGCATATTAAATGCTTTTACCCTCGGGTACAAAGGAGACACCGTCAGATGGACACTTAAAGATCTTCCGGATCCGTGTCCATCTTCTCAGCCGACTCCATTGTGGCAGATGGAGCCGAGCTGCTACAGCTGCTCGTAGAGAGCGCCGCGGAAGCCTCGCTGGGCGTATCGCCCTCCAAGCTCAAGGCCCTCATCACCGCGGATGGACTGTCCATTGCCTCGGATGCTGGTGAAGCGACCGTGGCAGTTGTAACAGTCCGGGTGACGGTAGGGGGTGGGAGCAGGAGAGCTGCCGGAACTGGCGGAGCAGCCGGGACCGGTGGAGTGGCCAGAACCGGTGGAGTAGCCGGGGGTATATCTGGTATGAAGATAAGGGACGACGGTAAGCCGTCCCACTCCTCCAGATGTTTCCCGAATGCCAGGAAAAACTTGAGGTCAGCCTCCTTAAACCTATGGATGTATCTGGCGTTTTCAGCTTGGTGAAACTCCTTAAGCTTTTCGGCTTCCTTTTGCTGACGCCGGCAGGATTCGAGAGCCTCCTGGACTCTGTCCTTCTCCAGCTGCCTGATCTTGTCTTCCTCCCTCTTCTGGATTTCGTATACCAGATTGAGGGTGGCTTCAGTCATCGCCCGCCAGTAGTCGACTGACTTCTGGCGGTGCAATGCCTGCCACTCCGCCATCAGCTCATTCTGGATGTGAACCGTTTGGACATCTCTGTGGTCAACAAACGTGTTCGGATCCTGAAGACCTGACAGCGTATCCGAAATTAACTCCATCAGGGGTACCCGAGGGCCCGTTGGTGGAGCAATGACTGGTGGAGGCGCGGTGGCTTCCACTGGAGCAGGTGGAGTACCTGCTGGAGGAGCAGACGGGCCCTCAACCGTAAGACCGCCCCGGCCTCGGCCACCGCCCGGGGAAGCTCGGGTGGACTCCAGCCCACCACGGCCTCTACCACGGGGTTTGGTCCGGCCCAGGGAGGTAAGGACCTGCGACTCGGGTCCGGCTGGTCCCATAGCGGGGAACTTCGCCGCGTACTCACTGTACGTGGGGCGCTTGCCGGAAGATCCCTCTCCGGCCCACCAAGAAGAATACCCAGATGGGGGAGCGAAGAGTTCGCCCCCACCATCATGGCTGCCAGTGGCTTCGCCCGGGCGTTGTTCCGCGGGTGCAGGTGTAGAGGTGGTGGTGGCTGGATTCGCCGTTGTGGCTGCCTGGCTACCCGACCTATGGGCCTGGTTGCTAGGCATATCCAGAGCCGAGACTTGTTGTCCCGACTCGCGACGATCAGCTGGGTTAGCTGGTCTTGGCTGGTCCTTGCCACCCGAAGGGCTCACGGACCGGTCTGCTCGGGTCCTCTTGGAAGCACCGGTAGCTGTTGTTGTGCCTCCGCCGGGACCCTTAGAGCGGGCTTTGGCCTTCTCTCGCTTATCATCTCCTCGCCACTTTTTTACCTTCAGGTGCACCTCACTGGGCATCCCGAATTTCGTGGAAGAGAAGTTGATTTGGAAGAAGGTCAACAAGTTGCCGCTCTTCCATGAGCAGAATCCGGTCTCGAATGCCTGCTCCTTGACGTCTTTAATGCTCAACGAGGCCCAGTTAGCTAGGAGCTCGTTGAAGCACTTGATGGCTCGTTTCCTGGTTTTCTCCAGGCCGATGCCATGGGCCTTCTGCAAGTGCAGAGCCATGTCTCGGCGCCGGTGAGTGCTGAACGATCCATCACAATGTTTGCTCGGGCGGTCCCCAAGCACACACATCATCACAGGCTTGTGGTGCATGTGATGTTCAACAATGTGGCGAGCGAAGCGAGGCTTCGTCTCGAACATCTTCTCACCCGTGAGAGCCAGCTGGCATGACTCGAATGGGCACCGTCGGCGGCTGCCGGTTGGTCCCCATTGGGTCATTGCCCACTGAACTTTCGTCCGGGCCTCGTAGCTGTAAATCGACCCCAATTTGGATTTCAGCTGGTCAATCCAAATGAGGTAGAATTTACCTACAGGCGTATCCGAGGGGCCGGATTTCATCCACTCCTCGTCATCGCTGTCACCGTCCTTATTGACGGCGCCGGGACACATGTAATGGACCGTGTCGTAGGCACAGTCCGCGAAGCAGCGAGGAGTCCTTTCTTTGAACCCTTCGGCTGCATTCTTCCACATCCATTTCTGATTGTCGTCTTTCGGGACATCCGTGGTCATCTCTTCCCACGTTGTCACGGACTCCAAATCAGATTTGGCCGACTCGGGCAGTTCTGGATCGCTGTCGCTATCCTCACTGTCCGTGTAGATACCAGCTCCCCTACGGCTCGCTCGGCTGGTGGTGGTAGTACCAGCCGAAGCTTTGGCAGAGGATTTGGCGCCTTTTCCGCTGGTGCTGGCAGTGGAAGCTGCAGCCGAGGTGGCTACTGTGGTGGTTGTAGTTGTGGTGGTGGAGGCGGGCGTCTTCGGCTGACCCTTACCCCTCGGCTTGGTGGGGGGTGTGGGTTCTGCGGGAGACGCTTTCGCTCCGTTCTTTTTCTTCCGGCGCTGAACCTTGGTTGGCTGCGCCGGCATCTCAGGGCTGGAATCCGACTCCCGTCGATTCCGGTCCTCTATACGAGGGCTCCTCCTTCCGCTGACTGGGGAGTCAGAGTCGGAAGAGACCTTGGTTTTCTGTTGGGCCTGCTGTTTGCGGTGGGCCCTGCGAGCTGCGGTGAGCTCCTTCTGCTGCTTGGCAAGCTCGGCTCGCTTTGCCTCCACAGCAGCCTGTTGGCGCGAGATGTCCTCATCCGAGATCTCGCCAGGTGCCTCCGGGATGTCGGCAGCTGGGTCGGTCTCGGTTGTGGACCTCTCGACGGCGATGCGGACATCCTCAGCCTCCAGATCGCTCTCAGTGAGAGGACCCTTAGGCGCAGGTTTACGGGTCAATCGCTTGACCCGGTCGGTTTCCACCGACGACAAGGTTACTGTGGAGTCTGTATCCATATCGGATTCGGACTCCCTTAACTCTGAGGCCTTTCGGGTGATGCCCTCAGAGATCAAGACGGCTCGGGCCAGACTCTCGTTCACCGCCATATTCTCCGCTAACTTCAGATAGTTGCGGAGCCAAGAAACTGGCATATTGTCAGCCAGCTCGTCACTGCACGAGTCCATTACCAGAGTCTTGAAATCATCTGGTATGGGCTCGGGCACACCCTGCTCCACCGCCATTGGTCCACATCCGAACATGGAGGCGTGCATGGGGATGTAGGTCCCCCAGGAGGTGTACACGACACCGGCCTCGCGATCGACGTGTGCCATACGTTCGATCCGAGTCTTGAATCCCGGAGGATACATTGGAATGTCCAGGACATCCACTTTGCTACCCGAAGCAGCTGCTGCAGACGAGCGCTCCGGGCGTGGTGGTGGTGGAGGTGGCATCCTCTCCCGGAAGGATTCGTCCAACAAAAGGTGGTGTTAGACAAGCTAACCGACAGCTAGGGGCCTGTAAACCGCCAACAACAACTAGAGCAAAAACGGGTGGCGTCTAACCACCACGAGTCCGCTCTAGTTATGACCAGTATGACGTCACGTATCTCGCCTCGCGAGATCCCGCCGTGGCTATCCGGTGACCTAGTTCCAACCTTTCCCGCCGCACCCGCGGCGCCACCTAGGGAACTAGATCCGAACTAACATTCGACTCGACATGCGGGACGCGGCCTACCACCCGAGTGCTATCTGCTGGAGTTTGGCGGTGTATACAACGCTTCAAAGCGAATGTACCGGTTAATCTGACCGCCGCTCACGGGATACAGCTCCCCGGGGAGGGCACGTTCGGCATCTCCAGCCGTGGACATATGTTACCCGACTATGGCGGACAACACGCAGCAGCTCGTTGTGTACTGAGTTAGGTTACGGCAGACCTCAACCGGGGACTGCGTCTAACGCCTTCGGTTAGCCTCTTATTTTTCCCGGCTTTACGTACGGCCCTCTCTGGATTCCGCCTGGCCACAGCGGGCAGCTTCCCATACGTAATGCCTTCACTCAGCGAGACATTTTTCCTTTTCTTACGATTAGGTCGTTTCCTGGCCTTCGTCTTCTTTTTCACCATACCCTCGTCTCCCGGCGTCTTTCTCGGCCGGCCTCTAGGGCGTTTTGTTGGTACTACCCCGCTCGGTCCACTAGGGACAGATACAGGTGGCTTGTAGCCGAACTCCCTCTCCGCCTCTTCGCGTCCCTTCCAGGGCCGAAGTTTTCCGACATTTGTCTTCCATTTCCTACCAGTTAGGCAGTCCTCCATCATCACCGTAGATTCGGAGATGACACGAATTATTTTAAACGGACCTTCCCAAGGCGTTACGAGCTTCAGCTTCTCCAGCGGCTCATAATACCTTAGGACTTTGTCCCCTACATTAAAACGAATTCGTTTAGCATTGGTGTCATAACCCACCTTCTGCCACTTCGCACTCTTCAGCAGTTCTTTACGAACGGCCTCGTATGCCTGTTTGAACCTGTCCCTTAATGACTCCACAAACAACACAGTGCAGGGCGCCTCCGGGTCTATACCAACCACTCCATACACTAAGTCGGCGGGCATTATGATGTCCTCGCCGAACACTAGCAGGTTGGGAGTGCAATTAGTGGATGAATGGACAGTGTTGTTGTAGGCATGTACCACAAACTCACACTGTTCATCCCAGTCGTCCTGGTGGGTATTGACCAGGGGCTTTAGCACTTGTATGAGGGTTCTGTTGAAACGCTCTACCTGCCCATCCGACTGTGGTCGGTATGGGTTTGTTCGGGTCTTGCAAATGGCTAGGTAATGGCACATTTCCTGCCATAGCCCCGACTCGAACTCCCTTCCTTGGTCGCTGTGCATCATAAGGGGAACACCCAAATGTAATACCAAGCCTTTCACAAATGCCTCCGCACACGTGGCGGCTTTGTGGTTAGGAAGGGGGAACACCCGAGTGTACTTGGTGTAATAGTCGGTCACTACCATCATACAAGTATTATCTCGGGGCGTCGTTTTAATTCCACTGATGATATCTATCGCCACTCGAGCGAATCTGACACCAAACAATTCCTGGGATAGGGGTTGCTTACCCAGGCCGGGTCCCGGCTTGTTTTTACAGCAATCCGGGCAAGTGGCGATCCACCGAAGCAGGTCGCCTCTCATACCGGGCCAGTAGTAACGCCTTTGTAGGCGCTCTATTGACCTTTTCTTACCGAAATGGCCACTTGTTTGATGGCCATGGCAATAATACATGATATCCCTCCTCATCGGGGTGGGTATCACTATTTGCAACAGCATACCATTGGTGGGAGTTGTCTTCCACCTGCACAGTATGCCGTCTCGGATCTCTAGCTCGGTCCATTGGGCTAGCAATCGCCTCGCCTCCCTGTCCTCTAGGGATACTAGCGGCCTTGCCGGTTTAATACCTGACCGTAGGTATTCCATTATGCGAGTTGTGGTGGGATCCGACTGTTGGAACTTCTTGATCGTTTCCGGGGACCAATCAAGATAGCTGCACACAGCCTCCTCCCAGGGGATACGGGGGGTGGTATGATTAAATACCAACCCGGCTACCACAGCATTGTGGGCCCCGCAGTCATCACAAGTGGCATTCTGGCACCTTCGGATGGGTCGTCTCGACAAGGCATCCGCATTGATATGTTTAGTACCGGGTCGGTGCTCTATCTGTTTATGCTCTAATCCGAATTCGGATAGATGAGCTAACCATCGTCCTATCATCCCCTCGGCGTCCTTAAAATTAAGGAGCCACCTAAGGGACGAATGGTCACTTCCCCAGAGGAAATGCTTAAACTTCTTCGTATACACCACCACAGCGAGGAGTTCTCGTTTGGTGGTACAATAATTTTGCTGTGTCTTGCTTAACGTGTTGCTAGCAAATGCTATCGGCACTTCGACTCCCTCTTGGACCTGAGAGAGAGCTGCCCCAATTGCATCATTGCTCGCATCGGTGTCTAAGATGAAATGTCCCTCGGGAGTGGGATATTTCAACACTGGTGTATTCCTAAACAAATCTTTTATTTTATTAAAAGATTCTTCTTGCTCGCTGGTCCATGGGAATGGGTCCCGTGCCCTACCCGGAGTCCAGTGAGCTAGACACTGCATGGGGAAGCTCACACGAGAGTAATTTGGTATGAAATCACGATAATAGGAACAGAATCCTAAAAATGATCTCACCTCCTTAGCACTCGTGGGTCTTTCCCAATTCTCTACGGCTTCCAATTTTTCCGGATCCGCACTCACTCCGTTAGGAGTAATGATCCTTCCCAAGTATGTAATGGTTTTCTTAAACAAATTACACTTCTTGGGTTTAAGTTTAAGACCGTTTGATAGTATCCGGTCGAGGACCAATTGCAGATTCGCCAGGCATTGCTTGAACGACTTGCCGAACACGACCACATCGTCCAAGTAAACCAGGCATTTCTTCCACAAAAGATCACTCAGTAAGGATTCCATCATAGCCTCGAATGTAGCGGGGGCGTTACACAATCCGAAGGGTAAGACATTATACTCGAATAGCCCCATATGACTGGAGAATGCTGTCTTCTCCTTGTCATCGGGGTGCATCGGTATTTGCCAATACCCGGACTGTAGATCCAAGGTACAGAACCATTGGTTCCCGCCCAAGCTATCTAAAGTCTCGTCTATCCTTGGTAAAGGATACGAGTTTTTCTTTGTCATACCGTTCAATTTCCGATAATCGACACAGAAGCGGATTGTACCGTCTTTCTTAGTGGTCATACAAACAGGGCTAGACCAGGGACTCGAGCTGGGCACGATTACCCCTAGGTCTAGCTGTTTTTGTATTTCCTCTTCACAAATTAACTTCTTCTTTAGAGGAAGTCTGCGATACGGAATTTTAAAAGGTTTCTCGTTGCCCACATCTATGGTGTGCAACACCTTATCGGATCTACCCACCGGTCCTCCCTCCCTACCGAAAGCACTCTCGTACTTCTGTAGGAGTTTCGACAGGCAATCCTTATCTTCCGTATTTTCTAAATCGGACTGATCAATCAGCTTTTGGAATTCTTCATCCAAAGGATGCTTACTAACAGGGTTCAGTGGTTTATTGAATTTTGCTTCGGCGACATGTTCTACCGAGCTCATCCTCCCAATACAGTCGCCTCGCTTCAGATAGACTACTGAACCACTTCGGTTAGTCATGGGTAATACAGTCCAAGCTGCATTAGCCACTAATGTATCCACTGAGTCCAACCCGACGCTCGACAAGTACACCGTATCGGGTTCATAGACTCCAGTTTCATTCCTTTGAGCCATGGACCCGCCACAAAGGACATCGCAAGTGGTACCCGGTGGGATCTTCACCGTATGTATCACTGATGCGACCGAAGACACCTGTCTCAATACGCATTGGACATGCAAGCCATACGGGTTCCGTATACTCATCATACCGTTCCTCGGGTCCAAGACGGCCCCGTATAAACTTGCAAAATCCAGTCCGAGGATTCCGTCATCACTAACCTCTGCTATAGTTGGCGAAAGAACGAATTCTTTGCCTCCTATCCGGATAGGCATAAACGTCCTACCAAATGTACGCATACTGCTTCCGTCGGCCGTGCAAGCATTTACCCCCGTTTTGAGGTTCTCATGGCTGCTGGCCACCGAGTCGAAGAACCTTTTGGACACACAGGAATGGCTAGCTCCAGTATCCACCAAGAATTCTCCTACCCGGCCTTCCACAGATATGGGTACATACCACCGTCTCCCCCCTAAAGGTGAGGGGTTACTGGTAAACTGGTGAAAGTCTCCCGAATCACCAAGATTCAATCCGAGTCCTCTCAAGAATTCCAGACACGGATGACTTGGGGGAAGGCGTGTCCCACACACTCGGATCAACTCTTTGATCCATCCTTCCTCTCCCCTAGTGTGGCCACTCGCCTCCATACGCTCACCCTCATACATATAAACACTAGGGTCCCCGGCCCCGGCCAGGGTGCAGGGGTGCGCACCCCCGGCCACCCGGCCTCCAGGTGTAATTGATTCGAAATTTTCCACCGGGTCACCCCCGGTAGCATTTTGGCATTCGTTCTTCCATGGGGTCGTATCAGATGCCGTTGATACAACCCCCACTAGTTTTCCACATCAGTGGAATCCGTAGTGTTCTCCCTTCCTTCGCCGTTGTCTTCGGGTTCATAGAAGGCAGCCATTACCGGTTTAGCAGCGGTACATTCAGACGAATAGTGTCCCATGCGTTGGCATCTAAAACACTTTACAGTTCGGCGATCCACTCGGGGTCTCTGCCGACTGGCTTGGATGGCATCTGTAATTTTCTTACACATGTCCTCCATAAGTTTGGTCATGTCCGGGGACTGACCCTTCGATTTATCGGCGCTTACTAAAGGTTTGGATGCCTTCTCACTAGCCTTCTGGTCACTCTTGACCTCGGGTGGTGGTCTTGAGTCCCTTGGCTTATTAAAAGATTTCCTAGGAATATACTTCCTGCCTGAAGTATTCTTCCTTAATTGGACCGAACAGAAGGTTCCGTCCTCCTGTTCGATTTCAATCAATTCAAAATCATCTGAGGGGACTTGCACCTCAGATTGCTGGACTACCGATACCAGGGGAGCCGAGCGGCTGGCATTCGGTATGTCACCAGCTAACATTGTTCGCTTCTTCACGGCCATATCTATACCATTAAATATGTCGTGAAGTGTTACGCCTTCTTTCCAGGCATCCCTGGCAGCAACCTGCTCATCTTGGTCTCTCAGACCCTTGACGAATTGGGTAATCAGATCGTCCATATACCAGTCCTGGTTTTCAGTACCGGGTCTGGCTTTGCTTAGCAGGGCATGGAGCTCCATACCGTATGCTCGAAAAGCTTCGTTGGGCTTCTGTGTTCGCTTCTTGAAACGGACCATCGGGTCCTCCTTGACCATGTTGCATAACAGTCCACTAGCAGATTCTACCAACTGCTCAAAACTTCCAACGAGACCGTACCAGGTTCGCCATTGCTCTACAGCCATGCGACCCGGGCCGCCCTTCAGACATCTTACCAGATGTGGCTTGGCCTCGTATGGGGTCCACCCATTACAATTCATCACGTCGATGAAGTCTTCAAACCACTCTTTCCATGGTCGAGTACCGTCATATTCTTTTGGAATAACGGCTACCCTTCGGGCAGAATTATGAGCATACATCAATCTAGTGCATTGCTGTTTGCTCCATTCAACCGCCTTTGTTTCATTCAAGGTACGGTTGCTCCCTATACCACCGAAGCTCGTATTGCCCGGTGGAGGTGGTGGTGGTGGCTGAGTATACGTCCACTGTGGGACACTGTGGTTCGTATAACCCGCGCCACCCTGGTTAGGGCCAGGACCCGAGGTACCACTGTAGCCTGTGGGACCCGGGGTACTGCCCCCTCCTTGTGTGCTTTGATAACCGCCGCTAGAAGGCTGGTTACCTGTCGGATGACTGCCATCGTTTGATGGATTGGGTTGGTTGCTGTCATTAACAGCTCCCAACCCCACATTGTCACTCGGATCCACATGTATGTGGAATCCGCTAGTCTCTGCACTGCTGTCAGAGGCTTCCCGTGGTACATAGTCCGGGTCCAAATTGTGGACTATGGGCACTTCACTTATCCGGACTCTACTAGTTCGGCCATGTTTATCTTGGGTTCTAATATAAACTCCCCCTTGATCTACATTCCGCGTCGCATTATCATTGACAAATGGATTATACGGCGGATGCTTCGGCGTAGAACAGGAGACAGGGTCGCCCTGTTTAACGAAAGTCGAGTTCGGGTTTGTGTCCTTACTCGCCGGAGGGGCATTCTCTTGCTCCTGCTCTTGTAAATAACTCTCCATGGCAGACTTATTTATTGTGAGGGTAGCTAGATCTGTGGTCAGGTTTCGCTGTTCCTCCCTCAGCTGTGCGTTTTCTGCTAAGATTTCGGATCGAATCTTTTCATTTTCCGCCACAGCTCGGTTTCGTTCTTCCTGAGCGGCTAAAGCCTCCCGCTTAAAAGTATCCTTTAGTAAGCGGTACTTTTCACCTTTTTCTTTCTGAGACCTTTGATACTCGTTGGTCTCCTTCCTTATCTCGGCTTGTTCCGAGACCAATTTGGCCTCGGTCTCCGCCTTTCGGAGTTGAAGTTTCTTCAGCTTCTCCTCCATAGCATGCAACTCGGATTGTAATCTGTTTACATCCCGGGCCTTAGCAACTTCTTCGGCTCTAGCCTTTTCGATTGCTCTAAGTCTATTGGCTTCTTCGAGTTCCAACTCAGCCAATCTTTTCTCTTTCTCGAGTTCGTCTCTCTCCTTCCTTTCCAAACGATGGGTTGCCGAAGTTAGACGATACTTTAGGTCAGATTCTTTTAGAATCGCCTCCTGCTCCTCGGAACGTAATTTTCCGATCCGAGACTTAGTTTCCTCTTCTATTTTTAATTGGGCCGCCATGAATTGTTCATGTTGCCGCTTAGCTTGTAACTCTACCTGTTCTTTGGCTTTCAAATAGGCCGGGGTATTTTTATACCCAGGGCCCATCCGACGTCCGTATATAGACCTGCGACTGCCTCCAGGATTAAACATGGAGTCAGACAAGCCTTCATCTAGCGATCGGCCTAAGTGATGCCTTTCCGAGCTTTTCGGTTCGGCACCCCTAGGCTTATTCTTCGCATTTATGCTTGGGACTATTGCGTCCCTTATGGCTTTGACATCATCGCTCTCATGGTCCGACGATGTCATTAATGGGGGTACTTCGTTTGCACCATCCGGTACTGCTATTGGGAGGGTCGCAGTACGTTTTCCAGGGCTTTGTGCCACTGGCGTACCCAAGTTGCTAGCCGAGCCTGCTGGTACAATAGGACACAGCTGGCGTCTACTAGTTATAGCTTGGGACCAATCACTCAGGTCTAGAGTTGGGGGTTTTACTATTCCCTTGAACAATCCCGTATCCGGTACTCCCATTCGGGGTGTACCCGGATACAAGTTTACGATACCCTCACCTGTGGCACCGTCCATCAGACCAGGTGTCGAGAAAACAGTTCGGACACCCGCCGGATTATACATTTGTTGTTGACTGGGTTTCCAGTCTAACAACAGATGCTGGGATGTAAAATCATCCTCTTCGAATCCCTCTAGCCCAGGGCTGGGGGGATCCGCTTCGGGTTTCCCGAGGCTTTCGGCCAATGTGGCCGCGCACCACCCCCGAACCAACTGGTCACGGCACCAGTGTAATGGTTCGTATTGACTTATATGTTGGGTGGCTCTTTGGCTCGCTTACCACTAGAAATACCAACACAACACGAGTAGTTCGGGTTGGGCAAAGCCCCAGAAACCCCTACCTCTCGGGTAGGACTTTATTCCACTCTAGTCTACAGGTTAGGCTGCGCGTCTGGACTGGACTAGATCCAGTCACCTTCTGCCGCTCGTCCGGCTCCTTAGTAGGAGCTGGACGCGAGGCATGGTGCCGCCCCCTCTTGTACCAACGGGGTATCACAAAGCGACACCTAGCTGGCATAGAAGGAACAGGCACCACACGAACACGTCTCTCGGATGAACGGCACTAATATATATACGACGATACCGGCCCCTACACACGAAATGACACCGGAACATCCCAGTGGAAAATCACATAGGGCGTTGTATGGCTATCATAATCTAGCCTGAATGACTGGCTACAATTCCAATTAAAAAAAATCCCTAGTATATGCATTTAATGTGGATACATGCATACTAGCCATATCAAACATGCAGACTGGCCATATCAAACATTTTACCGGGTACTACCGTAAATCCCCTCGTATAAGCCGCCTCCCTCATATAAGCCACATCCTGACTTTAGGAGAATGTTAAAAGCTGCATCTGAGGCCTGAAATTTGGTGGTTTAGTACTGTTCCATAGTGCTAAATACCCTCCTATAAGCCGCACCCAGACTTTGAGCCAATCCTATAAGCCTAATTTTGATTTGGATTCTGGTATAAGCCGCGGCTTATATGAGAGAATTTAGGTCCACGAGGTGTGAGTCACATACCTTAGGTTGTGTATATTCTCTCTGTAGTTATTTATTGCTGCTCCAAACTGCTCAAGTTCCTGTTCTGTTGTTTGTTGGGTTGCTCGTAGAGTGGCCGTCAGCTCCTCTAACTCAGCTATTCGCTGTTCACGTGCCAACCGCTCAGCTGCATAATCACGCTGTTGCCTGTTGGAGAGGAGAGGAATATGATTCAGGGATGTGATTTCATTTTTCTTATAGGCCTCTATGTAGCATGAAAAAATTCAACACTTCAATACTACATTGTAGTTAAGAGTAACACATGTTTTACTGGAAGGGTGTGCCTGCTATTCTAGGGAAGATTGGCAGTGAATTTTGAAATCATGGCATAATATAACGTACTGTGGCTATATTATGGGGGCGGGGAGTGGGGGGCAAAGTGTGGTGTATTCCCTTGAGGGCCCCAAAGCATTAGCAGCCTTTAAAGGGTTAAGAATAGGTACTAATAACTGGGACTACTGAGCCGTGTCCAAGCTGTGCACACGGCCCAGATGCACCTGTGGGGCTATTATCATTATGACCTTGTATAAGGGAGGTACTTGGTACTGCTGAGCCATGACCAAGCAGTACTGGGTGGGGTGGGGGGAGGAGCTAAGGACCATGCAGGCAGGAAACCCCGGTGGGGATGGGGGCACTTGTGGATATGTGGAAACCATATCTGTATACAAAGGAGCAGGAAAGGGGTTATTTTTGGACTCTAGGAGCGGACGAACCTGGACCTGTTGTAAGGGGTCCTTTTGGGCCCAATTTGGGCAAAAAAGGGGACTTTTCAATGGCAAAAGAATTTTTCAAATGTTCCAATTAGGACCAGTTAATTTGATATCAAAAGGTATATTTTTCCTTAAAATCTCAACTTTTTTTCAGGCAAATCCTCATAATATGGCAATGAAAGGGGTACTTTTTCCAGGAAATTCTGACATTTTTGGCCGGGAAAAGGGTACATTTTATGTGAAAGATCCGTTGAAAGGGTGTTCAAATTGCGAGTTTGTCTTCGTGCACTCTAACAGCAGCAAAGGGGTACTTTTCACAGCTGATTCCCATCAAAAGGGGTATATTTTAGTTGAATTCCCCCCTGCTAAAAGGGGTACCAAGTCAAGGGCCATGTACGCACATGGTTACTATTGAACATAGGGAGTGGCCCCCTGGGCGGAAAACTTCTGCAGGCAATCTAGGGCTATACAGAGAATCAATTTAGTCTTTGATTTTAACCCTCCTGAAAACACCTTTTTCATAAATATTTTGAAAAAATTGAAAACAGAATAGGAAGGACATCAGTGTCAAACATCACATGACAGATAGATTGGAGAGATAATTTACCTCTACATAACATACAGCGATCTTCCATTTCAGACCATTCTACCCACCCCAACACTTATAACTTGGGTGTGCCTTCTCCATATATAGATATATCTTTATATAGAACAGGCACACCCTAACTAGATCCAACTAGATGAGGTCAGCCACAGACCACCAAACCCTAGCCTTATGCTCAAATATATTAAGAATTTTCACTGGATCTGGGAAAATCATCATGGTTAAGTATCAGGATCAAAGTTATAGGAGAATCCTACATCTTAAGGAGCGCGTAAACAGACTTTCAAAATATCTGGAAAGATGACCAAACTTTGAAAGAATAGCAGTTCCTAAGAGTGACTGCCCTCGAACAAATAAGAATACGCTGTACAATCAAATGAAATATCTTACGTGTTTTTTATTTCCTCAATCCTGTCAAGGATTGCCTTGTGCTCCTTGCTTTGCGTCCTGTGTTCATTCAAAACTCTACGCCCCTCCATCTGTAAACATTATCCGGTCCATTATCCTTGTGTTAAAAGTAAGGGTGAATGTACAGAAATAACATATCATACAGGCTGACAAACCCCATAAACGAAGCAGGTTTTATATAGGACTACATTTTCAAACTCTTAAAGAGAACACAATGTTTTTGACAGGGCTAAGATTTGAACGTCCTTCATGCACAATACAAAAAAAAAAATAAATAAATAAAGACAACACAACAAGCGTCTTGTCTCGCATTTCCTTTTAGGTAAATATAGTGCAAATCTCTGTGACTGCAAAGGGGAATACTGACCTTCCCTCTAACCCTATACACCTAAGCTCAGGCTGCTCATGCTTCTAGAGAAATATAGTAGATTAAGACAACCTGTCCCCATACTTGAGGATGCATCCAAAGTATGTATACCGACCTGAGCGGTCCTGAAGGCGGCCTTGGCATCGTTCAAGGCGCTCCTAGCCTCCCTATGTTTGGGTTCCAGCTCTAAACCTTCCTTCATACTCTCCTGTATCTGTTCGTGCAGACCAGTCCGCTGCTTTCTGCTGTCTTTTAGTTCATTCTGCAGAATACCAGTATTATCTACTTAACATTCTTATTTGTTAGTACCAGGTTAGCTATGTGATCAATGTATTTTACTTGGAATACTTTCAAATAATGATTTCATGGCTATCGTGCAATTCGCATCATTAACAAATCATTAGATGTGATCCAACTCTGTTTTCATTCTGATACTTGGACACAAAAAGGGAACTTTAAGTGTTCAATTCAGCACAATTTCCGTTTGTTTGACCCCCCCTTCTTTTCTGGTAACATCTACAATGAAATAACTTTGTCAGTTTCAAGCCATTTACTTCTAAGTAAAAAAAAAAAAAGAACAACTACGATCAAAAGGCAGTTTTAACCCGAGCAAGCCATAGCTCAAATGAAAAGTATTATGGAGTATACTTACCTCATGCTTTTCTATAGCTGCAATATATTTGGGTAGACGTGCCTCCTCTGTATTCAGTTCTTTAAGACTCTGCTCTACAGCCTACAAAGATTAGTTTTTTTTTATACAATATGCTGTACCGGTATATGTACTATAGACATTTTATACATGATATCAAATTGATATGATGCTAACAGAAATATATTTCAATTCATAGCCAGACCAGATGCTAATGTCAAGAGGTTGCTTCTCGCACTTTGGAGATACTAACATTACATAGTACCTCACGTAGACACTGGGGCTTATTGAGCCTTGTAGAATATTCCTAAACTCAGGGTACGCAATTTAGGCTCAGTGAAATAATCTTAAAATCTCCTTCGATGCGACACACTATGACAGTGAAGCCTCTGGTAAGGTCTCAATCTTTCACTTTGATAAGCATCTTATTAATTTCCGATGCAGATTTGATTATCATATAGCACTTATTACAGAACATGCGTTTCATCTTCGTAATGATGTTGATTTTCTAAAGGCTTTGAAGATTCATTTCCTGAATTAGTGACACTTTATTTGTCCACTCACCCTCTCGTCTCTAATGATTATGGCCCAAGCCTGCTCATCCTTGAGACGTGCCACTTTGTCGTTGAGCCCACTCACAGCGCATGAAGCCTTGTACTGTTCCTCTAAATCCAATACATCCCGCTCAAGTATTGGCATCGTCTGAAAGGCAATGTGTTATTTAAGACCATGTCAAACATATCAAGACTTAATACATTTACTTAAATTTCAATGATACAAATTCCAATACCTCTTGCTTGTGGCGGAGAACATTCATGGCAAACTCCTTGGAGTCATTAGCTACCACGTAGTCATACTTCAACTGTTCAAGCTGCGTCGCCTTCAGGAAGAACTGAAAGGGGAAGACGGGTCATTTATTGTTTTATCTGTGCAGATATGGTCAAAAGGACTAGCACTACAGCTTTTGTTATGCCTGAGTTAAGGCCAATATTATAAGGTGCACCTAGGGCTAGATCTTGGAAGTTTTAGCACTGCTCTATCAAAGTCAGAGCACCCTGATTAGCATGCACATTCAACTCGGGGAAATTCAAATAAGCCTCATATTGCAAACCGTAAGCCCACTACAGCTTATAGAAAAAGCTCAAAGAAGGAATTTGGCTTATAGGCAATCCAACACCACAAAAACCTTATTTTTTTCAAGCCCCTGGTGGGCCTAATAGCCTCTTATAAAGTCGGGGTGTGGCTTATACACGGTTATCTATGGCACTGTGATAGGTTGACTGCTGAATAAATGTGTCATTCATTTACCTTGTATTTGTCTGAAGCGTTCTTACTGTGCAGAAAGTTCCTTGAAGTATCTTGATTCAACACTGACACGGGATTATCGACTTGGATATTAAAAGTGTCGATGATGTGATTCAGTTCTTCACGCTTTGTTGACATGGTCTTCCCTGATAAGATACAACCAAAACATGCTTGCGATAATCTATAGCCTCAAATAATTTAATACCTTTGTACAAATATTCTGTAATAATTGGATTCTAAGTGAATTAGTCATGGTTATTTGATGCCACTGCAATAGCTAAGGTCATAATTATGGCAATACAACTAAGAGTATATTAAAAAATCAATTGATGGATGAATGTGTGCCCATGCCTATAAATAAGGACACTGAACACACAAAAAGGACAGAAGAGATGAGATTGAGATTTGGAGATGGGTGAGTGAAGACCCTGTAGAAACATGAATCAAGTGCCAGCACATAAAAAAAAATAATAAAGCTAACCTTCTGAATTCTTTATCTTGTAGGAGGTGCCTCCTTCTTTGCTCAATCGTCGTTCTACGATGATGGATGAGCCGTAGATATCGGGTTTGAAGGCATCTGTGCCCTGGTTACGCAGTCTGACCGTCACCACGGCCGTACTACATACACAGAAGTAAACATATGAGTACAGTTTATAGCCCTATATTCTGAGATTTTATCTCTTTTTATTTTTCCCATCTCTGACAGCTGGGTGCTGCTTTTTCTGTGAAGTATAAAAATATATGCCCCCACCCTACATCAAAATATGATCTTCCTCTTTCAAACTGAATTTGGAGATCAATCAGTCAAGACTAATTTCAAATTCAGAAAAGTAAACAGCAGAAGCGACTCAGAAACTGTCTTGCCTTATCGCATTCTATTACCGGTAGTATTCTTACAAAACCATACAGAGTAACACTACTTACGAGCACCCATCCTTTATGAAGCCTTTCACTGATGTTCCTCGGTTGGTTACATTTGCCTTCCCTCCAAGACCAACAACAATGGCGGTAAGTACTGCAGACTTTCCACCTGAAGAAGTATACACTGGTAATTGACCCCACTTACAGTTATCGACCTGTAATTTTTTTGGAGTTGCTTGCCGCGTAGCGGCCGGGAGAGCAGCGACCGTAGCAACTACATTATGTTTTCGGTTTGTCAGTGACATCACGGTCACCTTGTGATGCAATTTGTGACGTCATACTTTGGCCGTGACGTCACAGGTCGGCCGCAGAATGGCAACTCCTATCCGTGGTCCTTGCCACATTTGTCTTGTTTTAAAAGTGTTTTTTTTTACAGAGATGCAACTCACTGGCCGACAAAAACCAGGAAAACTGGACTTTGGACACATTTTCCCAGGAATTTAACATTATCTAATACAGAAATCTTGGAATCAAAACCAGGAATTCCTGGTAAACCAAGAAAAGTGGCATCTCTGTTTTTAACCCTTTTTAATGATTAAACAATTTCTTCTGAAAAGCGTATACCGAAATCACAACAATGATACAATTCTTTTTTTTTTAGTATACCTTCATACATAAGGCCACCACAAATTGAAAAGTTGGTATATGGATTTCCCGCATCAGTTTTGAAAATACAAATTTTAATTTTTTTTTTCTGAAAAATAGAGCAATTCAGTGTTATGTTTAGTAACATATTTGTCTACTAAAGAGTGTGCCTTGACGTTCTATGTGTGTAGGCCTACATTTCAAGAGAATTTACAGTACAGTCCTTCTGAATTAAACATGCCCAAACCTTTATCAGTCATGTTGCTTATGTTGATTTCCTGAATAATACAGATATTTCTACCTATTGGTCAGAAAACCCTTTCTTGTAAAAAAAAAAAATAAAAAAAATTCTTCTTCCATTTCTAATTTCTACTAATGTAAAGAGAACAAAATCTGACAATCAAGAGATTTTATTTCCAGGTTAATATAATCATAATTTTGATGTTAAAACATAGCAGAGAAAAGGGACTTTTACATTCTATAGAAAGATTTATATTTCTAGGTTTGTAAAAAAAAAAGAAAAAAAAAAGAAGTAATTTTGACATAAAAAACGTAGCTTAAACCCAAAAACCCATCCTTTCCTGAACATTCTCAAACATTACAAATGTGTTTTTGTTTTGTGTTTCTTTTTGGTAATGACATTGCACTGGTACATAGTAAAATATTTGTTGCCCCCCCCCCAGCCCTAATAAGGTCACACCAAAAAAATAAGTTGGTCTACGGATTTTGGTTTTGAAAAAATGGTGCGAGCGCGCGATTTTTTTTTTTTTTTTAAAGGAATTTTTTGGCATCCAATGGATTCCTTGGTGTGAAAGTGAGGCGATTATTTTTTTTTTTAAATTTTGCCAAACATCACAAAGAGAAAACTTGAAAAAAACTGAAGCGAGCGAAATCCGTAGACAAGATTTTTTTTCAAAGAAAAAAAAAATTTGTATTTCCGAAAATATGGAGAGGGCGATCCGTAGACCAACTTAAATTTTTGGTGTGGCCTAACATTGCAATTTGCAATCATATGGGTGCACAACACCAACATGGACACAAGGCGGGAAGTCTTGTGGTAGTGGTGCTATCTAGTGAGAAAGAGAACTAAAAGCAGGAAGTAAGGTTAAGTTCCAAGCAAACAGCTTAGAAACGACTTTGTTTATACTCTACAACCACGATTGCATAGAGAAAATTAAAATGTTTAAGATTAGGGCTATTTCACAGCCCTAAGATGTTATTGGTTTCTATGTTCAAAGGGCTAGACTCCATATATAAAATTACATGTACATGCAAAAGTGATATGCTACATGCAAATATAATATAACACTTCATATGATGCATCATAGCTACCGTCAATATAATACATGTATCCTATGTTTATACCATTATACATGTAGGTGGCCCTGAAGGCGTTAATGGTCACAGGTAAACAGTACAACCCACTCAACCCCTTGTGCAGCAAGCTGGAACCTCTCAGCCTTCCAGTAAGCCAATGACATAATTACTACCTAATTAAGAGGATTATATCTGGTCCATCCAGATGTGTGTGCATGTACATGGCTATTTCTCTTAAGGCTAAACTCACCTTGAGACAATCTATGCATTTTACTTTTTCATCCAAATACATATATAGCTTCCATCTAACACAGGAGTTTTGTCATTATAATGACTAATGAATTTACCACATCCTGACATTTTAAAATCCTCTTGTAACATGACAGATACCTCTTTCAGATTTGAAATATTAAACTGGGTTTTGTCCTTAAAACTTTTAAGAAGCTACCTCAACCCCTAGATCCAGGTATCTTAGACTTGCCCAAGCTACTTGTCTCAGTCTAATCCTATGTGAACACTAAGGACTTTTATATGGGCAAGTCTACCCATTTGGCCACATTCCATTACATTGACTCCCCTTACATGACTATGTTATTGGGTAGCCAATAACATAAAGATTTAACGTGTGCTATAGAGCACCCATGGCCCAGGTTACCTACGATATGAGACTTGTCACTATAGTGACAGTGTGTCAGAGTCGTCAATGCTTAAGGCTATGGAGGATACACCCATTATCGCTCACATTTTTCATGTGCAAATAACTCCTCTCCTGGAGAGTTAAGCATTGAACAATACCAGCAGGTCTTGAATAAGGATCCATATTAACCATAAAAAGGCACTGTATCTCTCCTCCATTTTGTTAAGTTCCAAGTTTTAAAAGTTTTATTCAATTAGGAAAGAAGCATGGAGTCATCATTTTGAGGATTTTTAATCCAGCAGATTTGATGGCACCCTGAGTCAATCGTCTCGCTGTCGCCATTTTGGATTTTGATGTTCTGTGCGCATGCGCAACCCCACCTTGCCGGAAGTAGCATTTTCGACTGAGAAATGATAGATTCTATCAATTTAACTTGAAATTAATGGCTTTTTGAATATAATCCATGCATGTTTGGCAATATTAATCGAATTGAATCGAATACACCCCCTCTATTTACTGTTATAAAATAAAATCTGACGACCGGTCACTCTGCGCGCATGTGCGAACTCGCACGAGGATGTTCTGGCTAGGAGGGAGAGTGTAAAGACTAGTACATATGGTACATATATAGTATGTCAGAGGGCGCAGGCAGTAGCCGGTGTAAGGGCTAAGACATTCTGTCTATTGAGGTTTCCCATAATACACTCTGTTTGTGGAGGGTTCCTGCTAATTACCATAAGTAGGTCAGTCACGTGACCTGGTCTGGCCAATGGCATTGGTCATGTGACTGACCTACTTATGGTAATTAGCAGGAACCCTCCACGAACAGAGTGTATTATGGGAAACCTCAATAGACAGAATAGAAATCATAACAGCCTGCGTCCTCTGTGTATGCTACTCATACATAGAGTCCTACACTCGCCTTGCCGGAAATGCGATAGCCATAACAAATGTATGGTGGTCAGATTTACAAGGTCGGTCTATAAACGGTCTTAACCCGTCCTATACGAAAATTTCCCAACTTTTCCTGCATCTATCGCGTTATATGGACGGTCTTCTGCCCCTGCCTTCTGAAAAAAAGCGTCTTAATTGGACAATTCCCATAGGAACCCATGTGTTATGTCTATTGTGAAAATGTATCGCACAATGCTATCCTATGGAGCCTCGTTTTTGTGAGAAAGTAGGTCTATTATGTCAGGTTTTTTCTTCAGCTATTTTCATAGCGAAAGAAAATTTTCCCCCAGGAATTGTGCATTTACAATGAAAGACAACATCCTAAAGAACATGTTTCCATGATTTTTAGTTTAATTATCCCCCAATTTCGATGAGCAATTCCCATGTAAAGTTTCAATTCATGACCATCAGTTTTCGACCGAAAAGGCGCCGCCAATGACCCAGCAGGGGCTGGGCCAATAAAGAATCCATATATAAATGTTTAAGCTTTGAGTTCATAAGATAATTTTGTGTTTTGAAATCAGCACTCGGCGATCTTACTTGCGTATGGGGAGTCTGTCAGCAGCAACATGTGCCAGGGTGCATTCGTAAATACATACCAGTTTCCCTCCCTCCTCAAGTCAGGTACATAAACCCTCAAATGTGTGACAATATAAAATGTATCTTGCCATATTGTCATAGTTATAAAGTGTACTTGTGGCATGGAGCCGACAAATGTAAGAAATATGTAGATCTACTGTTTGACTAAATGGTTGTGTACTGCTGTATTTACGAATGCACCTGCAGGCTGCACCCACGGCCCTTGGTAAATTAGTATTTCAATATTTTTCTTCAAGTTTAAGCCTGAAAATACATTATTTATAAAGAAATTGAAAAAATAAAAGCATCATCGGATGGGAAATTCATTTTACTCAAAGCCTGCAAGCATATTTTATATGAAATAGCACACTTTGACATGAAACAGTGCCTGACTACAATTTCTTCTTTTTAAGACTCTCAATGCTGAGTCAATAGTGGGAGCAATTTTCGCCAAGAAATTTCCACAGAATTCTTTCTGATATAACCTTTTTCAAGAATATGTTTAAACTATAGTGTATTTGACTATAGAAGACACCCAGGTCAGCTAATCTGGATTCCGGACCTCCAACATACAGAGAGAGTGTGCCTTCTGTTTTAATGATCTATCACTCTAGCAATCAAGGTACACTCAATAATGTTTAGTCTATGAATAGCGCCCACACATCATTTTGGTGTTTTTTTTTTTCTAGATAATATATACGCTTCACATGATAGACCACTCATTGGAAAGCTGAGTCAGCAGGGTTAACCAATGCTAGTTGGTCATTGAGAAAAAAAGCCCTCTCCTCATCTTTGACGGCAAAAATCCATAGACAATTACAAAATTTGGTGTGGCCTAAGCAATCTCCACTCGTAGCATAGTCATGAAACACAATTCCATCTGGCTCTAGTTTGTCTGGGCATCTAAATTGTTGAAATAGAACAGATGACTTACTGCCATTACGTCCAATGACGAAGTTGACTTGAGGCCGAAACTTGAAGTTCAGAAAATTGTGGCACATAAAGTTCTTGAGCGTGACCTCTTCTATAATTCCTACCTCTGCTTCCCCCTGAAGACAAAGCCAATCATTTATTCCATTTCATGTATTCATAATCATTAATGAGAAAGTGCTTCTTAAGATATCATTGGCGAATTTGACCCCACACCCCCCATGTTAACGAGTGTTGAAGCGATTTATATCGCAGGTAACTCGGAAAGGTTCATACCAACAATTGTTAATAGCTGTACGGAGGTAGCGGATTGTCTAATGGGTGCAGCCATTGCTGAAGCTGGTTCCCAGCTCTTATCACTGATAACAGCTATCTGATGGGTACATCTGCCTCCCCCCGAGAGGACCGCAGTGAAAAGCTGGTGTTGTTTCATTGGCTGGTAATTAAACCAGCGAAGTCGGTATACAGTAGGTGACAGGATGTTGGTGACATCAGCACTGTTCTATAGAGGTGGTGCCTCCTGGTGAGTAAAGAGTGAACTAGGCAACCTGAAGGCCGGGAAACCTGACACCCAAAGCTGACACCCCATAGGAAAACATTGAGTGCACCAATGGTCTTACACCCATTTTAAGATGACCTACTTTTTTGAAACCTTAATATCAGAAAGACAAGAACCAGATAACAGGTAACAATTATACCTCTTTGATGCTGAATATGTACACTATTTCATGACAGGTTTCATTTTCTCTCATATTTAAGCATTTTCATGTTATTTGAGGTTGAAGTGAACAGTCCGATCTCTGAAACAGGCATTTTCAGTTCTTAAAGTGTCACCCTGCCCCGACCTGTCTCTAAAAACTCGGAAAAGTAATCTTTCCGAGTTAATCAATGACCATTTATTTAGATCAGTGATATTGTAAGAAAGTGAGTTACAGTAGTAAGTTCATTTCAAGGGTGATTTTCCTTGTCGTTCTCCTTATGTACACATTGGTTATTGTATGGTCGGTTTCCATCCAGAAAGAATAACCAAAGAGATTTGATACCAGAATTTTCTTTAAAGACAATTAAGACAACACAAAGACTGAGATCATTCTGTGATCCCTCAGAGATCATGGCATTGAGGTTGAGGGGCTTAATTCACGTTTCAGCACTCCGCATTCTACATGAGATATTACTGTAAAAATACTTACACCGGCTGAGGGGGTACAATCAAAGTCCCGATGCTGGGACAGGTCGAAATCATCCAGTTCTTCATTTTCATCAGGTTCACCCAACACCATGTCATCACCTTCAGGACTTTCTGGATCATCAACGCCATTTGCACCATTAATACTGGCATCACCACTAGCCTCGTCTTCTGGTATTTCCTGTCGTCTCCTTTTACCAGCAGAGTTTACGCCCTTAGGTGTAGCCCCCGCTGAGCGCTTGGGGCGCATGGTTCATCCAATTCGGCAGAACTTGATGGAATCTTTATTCTAAAATATACATTTACTGTGTGTTAGTCTCTTGTACATAGATAAAAAAAAAATCCCTAAAATCAGTAGCGAGAGGCTGTCAAAGTCTGGCCTAAGGGAGTGGTCTACGGCCCTTACTAAGGGAGTGGTTATTTTTTAACATGGGTTGGGGCAAATTTTATCCATCCCCCACTGGGAAGGGTCTGAATTTTTTACGTTCCGTTTTACTCCCTAGCCAGCTGGCCTTTTCGCCTAACTAAGCAGAGGTGCCACTCACTGGCCAACAAAAAACAGGAAAACTGGACTTAAGACAGATTTCCCCAGGAATAATAACATAATTCAATAGAGAAATCTTGGAATCAAAACCAGGAATTCCTGAGAAACCAGGAAAAGCGCCATCTCTGACTAAGTTAAACAGGGAAAAAGTTTATTTGTCCCCTTCTAAGAGGGTCTGAAATTTCTTTTTGCCATTTAACAAAGTAACTTCAATATTTTCAAAAATTTCTCACTCTTCGGTTTCACCATTACAAGAGCCCTGGCCTTGGTTTGGAAGGGGGGGGGGGTGGGGGGCAACCACTGAATCAGTTCTTTAATAGTTAGGGAGTGGTCATCATTTATCAGCAGGGGGGTGGAGGGTTTGGCCTTGGGCTTGGATTGATCATAAGTTGATGAGATGGTAGGAACCACTCCCCCCCCAGCCGGCCTCGACCCCCTCCCCCCCCCCACACACACACAGCTGGCAATCTCAGGTAGCTTTTCTACCTAAACTTAAGGTATGGATTGTACAGCATCATATCCATATTACCAACATGTAGACCTTCATTTTGATGGATTTCGATTTATATCAAGTGATTAAGAGCAGGGCGGTCTTACAAACTTATCCAACTTTGGACTAATTTTCCTACAGAAATATAGTTTACAGAAGCTATCGGAACATACAGGGCTATTCTACAACATCAATTTAATTAGAATATGTTGAGCTCATAGAGGTACAGTGCTGCGATTTTCAATCTACTGGATGTATACTGTCAAAATCTACAAAAATAAATTATCAAATAATCTGATTTCAACTTTAAATAGATTTTAAAATATGTATATCTCCATTGATTAAATGCCACTCACATATGTAAATCTCCTGAAATTCAGCTTTAATATGGTGTAATTGATTATCAGATAGACCCTACCAATCAGAATCTATCAGTTATTATGTACAATGATGCCAAAACGCCCCAGGACCAGGTGCAGTGCATGTTTTATTGTCGGTGTTATCTGCATATTTGGGTATAAATACACTTTGGAGAATGGCAGTTTTTTACATTGCTGTCTTTTAATATGCTGATATATAAAGTTGTATAAAAATGGTTCTAGTGGGTGTATCAATTTGATTTAAAAGGCTATGAATTCCATTTTTTAAGGCCTTTTATTTAGATTTGTCTAATTCCGTGGAAGTCCGGGGTTGGGATTGACTTCGCTAATCACTATCTCTGTGCTACCTGAGAATATTATCATAATATTTAGCCAAGGCTCTAGGCAAGTCATAATAATTATGACTTGCCTAGAGCCTAGGCTAGGCACTTACCTAATATTTCAAGACTTTATCCCATTAAACCTATCTAATGATCAATGGATGGATCTTGAGAAAAGAAGTGGATTTGCTTTTTAAATGAAGTCTCTATGTCAATTTAAAGTGGAATTATGACCGGTCAAAGGTACCAAATCAGACCCAGAATTCTGCCATAGTTAAGAGTTTAATTTGGACCTAATTTTGTGATCAAGCAAGATGAATCCAAGGTATACTAGATCACTAAAATGATTATTTTGGGAAATTTTCTTTTCAGATAAGCAAGATATACCCTCAAGAATGTAAATAATGATACATTTTATCATAATCAAACAATGTAAAAGCAAATTTTTGATGTAATTTTTTCCCTTGAACTGTGCGCTCTGACAGAACCACGGCAGAATATTGTCTTTGACTCAGGACGTTTGAATGATCATAACTTCCATTTAAATTGACATAGAGACTTCATCTAAAAAGCAAAACTACTTATTTTAATCATAGCTATCAATTTCCCACCATATAAAATACATACAATAAGGTCTTAATTGATAGGTAAGTGCCCAACATTGGGGAGGTTGGGATAAGTGTCCAGAGATAATCTTGCTAAAAAGGTTTGCAGGGTCTGTCAAACATACTGCAGCCCCTTAGAAAAAGAAAATGAAAACTTTTTCTACATCATTTTTAACCATAGAACAGGTGGGAACCATTTATTTTTAGGTGCTCAATGATCTTCTCATAATAAAATGGTTCTAAACTTTTAGACTTTAGTTGAACTTTGATGGGGTCAAAGGCAAAATTCCCTGCATTTAACCTTGTACAAAAATAATCATTTTAAAGGTCTAGCCAAGCCTGTTAAAATGAGCCTCTGTTTGTAAAGATCCTCCAGTAAATAGCTTCAGAATAAGCTTGCAAAGAAAGGAGAGTTTAACACTACCCAGTTTCAGCTTTATCACAGTTTCACACCTCTCCTGCAGCAGACTCACACAGTGGAGGTATTTCAGTGCCTACCTAGGCTAAACTAGTAGTACTCAGTACTACCGGTAATAGTAGTACAGTCGGCCCTTTAAGAATTTCACGGATGCCTAGAAATGCCCACGCTGACCATGTGCCGACTCTCAGTCTAATCGCCCCTTTCGAAGTTTCGTAGGGCTAGGACTCACGAGAGTGGCTACCCTCCCCCCCCCTCCCCAGAGAAGCAAACTGCAAAAAAAGTGCAAACACTATGAACAGAGATGTCAGTTGAGTATGGGCTCAACCTCTGAAATTTTTGGGTCTTAGCAAAGCACCCATTTCCCTCAATTTATTATACTAAAAGCACCCATCGCATCTTCATTTCAACCTGTTCCCCTCATTAAAAACCTTTAAAACCATCTCTAGATTGGATGGTGGTAGAAAAACAATTAAAAGACTGCATTTGAATTTCAGCCAATCAGAAGCCAGCTTAGATTCATGTCCTCTGAAATGAGATTTCAGAGATCCTCTGATCTCTGAAAGGTGGTTTGTCTAGAAAAGGCTAGAGGGCAGCACAAGGCATGCTTAATTTCACCTGCTGAAGCCTGGACTGTGCTCAGCCTTATGCTCCATAGAAGTAGAAAGGGCATGTTGTAAGGGTATCTATGATTAAAGTAATTCCCTCTAGACTATATTATGACCACAAGATGGAAGAAGCCTCTGAGATGTCTGACTTTTGGGAAAGTTAGAACATCTGAAAATAGACAGACCTCTGAAGGTCTGACATCTCTGTATGAAACAGCAATTGAGCAAAGGCTGAGCGCAATACGAGTGACTCGGCGTTTTACCAGAAATACTGTCGTACAATTTTGATAACAACATATGTACGACACACAAAAACGTAGCACAGTAGAGGTATCTTCGGAGTGTCACATTGAACACCATAGAATGACTATAATTACAAAGATTACGACAAAAATACATTGATATCTCACCGAGATGACCGAGAAAAAGTCGTCTTGTTGATGTTTTCTCCCGCGCAATCAGAAGTTCTTGGGAAATCCGCCAGGGGACTGGGTGGTCCGTAGTTTAGTAGATAAAGCTGAAAATCCTTTATTATCAGGTTTAGAATTATCATTACGATATTTTAAACTCAACCTGGAAATGTTGTCATAAATATTTACTTTTACAAGACGTTTTACTTGTATGAATTTTCGTATTACGGCGTATAGTACCACATTTAAGCACAAGAGGACAGCACTAAAGCAAAATCTAGTTCAGGTCATGGGAAACTAAATCCATTTCCTCTGTTTTTATATAGTGTAGCACACAAAAACAGCTGCCTAAAATGTTTGTTGCTAATAATTTCCACCGTAGCATATGTACCGGTACAGGCTTAACCCTGAAAATCAAACAACGGAACGATATGTGCAGTGTCAGAGTGCCATTCCACCCTATTTTGGGCTTGAAAATCTCCATTGCCATTGGCCAGATTAACTTAAGCATGCCTCATAAAATCCCCAAACCCTGGCATTATATAAAAAACACACCTATCTACTTTTCCATTTATTAACTATTTGGGAACCCCTGTGATTTTTCTCATAATTCTACTATTTCTCATAATTCTTCTATTTCAATTCTGAAACCAATCAGCACACAGCACACTCTTCAGTGCAGGCCTGAATACCATATGATTTGCTAAAAAAAAAAAAGGTACATTTTTTTTTTACGCCCCCCTCAAACCCACCCACCCCTGTTGATGAATAATGACCACTCCCTAAGCCTGAGGCTTAGCCTAAGGCCTTCGGGGGCTGTATATATTCCTTTTCAATAAGGGAGTGATCATTTTTTAACAACAGGGGGGGGGGCGGTGGGTTTGAGGGGGGGTCAGAATTTTTTCAACCCCTTGACCGGGGGGGGTCAGAATTTTTTCAATACCTCTGATGGGGGGGGTCAAAATAATTTCACCTGTTTTCAGTGGAAAACCCTGCGCGTTAGTATAGGCTAAAAGGGGACGTTCGCGCGCGATTTTTGTCCCTTATGGGGGGGGGTCGAAAAAATTTTACCCCCTCGAGAGGGGGGGGTCGAAATTTTTTTCGCGCGTCCGCGCGCAAACCCACCAGCCCCCCCCTGTTGTTAAAAAATGATCACTCCCTAACTGTGCAATACATGGACATAAATTGGAAATCAACATCTAAGACTGTTTGTTGACATTGTTTATTGACTTATTTATAACAAATCATGAAGTTTAACTTCACAGAGAACATATAAATGTTAAACACCTTTTATCACAAAAAAAAAAAACACGAAAACACATGCAAAATGGCATACCATAGTACCTTGCATATAAGACAGAACCCCGTAATAACCATATATTGCGCCCCTCAGTTAAAGGAAATGGTATAAGGCACAGATAGGGCTTGATGTAGAGCACCTTAATACTATTTTGATGAAAATTACTATTTCTTACCCTTAGACCACACCCACAGGAAGATTCTATAATCCCCCTCTATAAGGTGCAGCAAAGGGCTTATATATGCGAGGTACTACAGTAACATAAGCTGTAGCCTTTAGTCACATTTCTAACTAGTAATACAGGACCGCTCACAATTCAACAATTGGAGATCAAAGTGATATATACCGTTTTGAGATCCCAGTACGCACACCACTTTCTCGCCTACTCGTGCGCACAAAGTTGACTTCCATGCACACTCTCCCAGCAGGGTTATTGAGTCTCATGGAGAATGCACTGATGTGGGTGGAATTTGGGTGTGGAATCCGCTCTTATTTTAGTGAATTTCTTGTAAAACTGGGTAAATTTGAAGAGATTGATTTCTTATCTATCTATGTGGTATAAACCGGGGAAAGCATACTATAGAATTAAACTGATGATTGAGCTACAGCAGCTGAAAGTAAACGTGACAAAGAGGAGTGAGATTGGGGGATTCCAACTTTGTAGCGCCAGGAGGCAAGAAAGTGCTGTGCACCAGAGGTTCTGAAAAGGGCTAATACCAGTGTACATGTAGTTTAAAAGTACAGATCAATGTACTATCGGGTACTGTTCAACAATAAAGGTAATATTGCTACCAGTAATTACTGTGAACTCCAGCCTATAAGCCGCACCTGCTTAAAAGCCACACAAAACACTTTGGGAGGAGGCTGTAAGCCACACCAGGGGCCTGAAAATTGAGGGTTTAGTTAATGTATACAAAGAATGTGTTATTTCACAGGGGCACCTAAGGAGCACCCAGACTTTGGGAATATTCTAAAGCCACACCCCGGGATCCTACAGGAGGTCTCTGGTTTGCATGTAAAGGGTTGGTTCCACAGCGTCGGTCGGGTCCATTTTTTGCTAATCCGACTAATTTCTATATAGCAAATGTATAGAAAAAAAATCATCGGATTAGCAGAAAATGGACCCGACTGATGCTGTGGAACCAGCCCTTAAGCTGCGGTTTACAGACAGGAGTTTTTACATATTTGTAATAGTCGTCACTGGGTACATATCTGTTATCATATCAACAGTGCAATCAAAATATGAACAACGTTACTACCGTAATACCTAGCGTATAAGGCGCACCCCGCGTATAAGGCGCACCCAGACTTTGGGAATGGGATAGAAAATATTAAAGACCAATGGATTTTAAATATTCAAAGACCTATGGCCACATTGGACTGTCCCCCATCCCCTTTTACCACTGCATAGGGATGGGGAAATATAATAACTATTTTAGAGAAAAACCTCCCCAACTTTTGCTGCTTCTATAAGGCTCACTAGGGGTCCATCCTCGCCTATAAGACGCGCCTTATACGCGAGGTATTACGGTACATATCACCAACCTTCATTGTTTAATAGTTTGAAGGACCTCACGTCTATTTTCAAAAATACAGATTTCACTTCTATATTCAAAAAAATGAATCTCTTTTTAAGATATAGATTTTCTATCGGGTAATACTCAAAACTTCTTCCTTACAGTCAGGACACTATGAATACATTACTGGTGTACAATACAATATCAACCTGTTATGACTATACAATCACAATAGCACCAGATTATCCATATATCTTATATAACATTGATATGAATTCGACAAGACTACACTAACCACAATTTTACATAAGTGATGGTGTGTGTCGGACAGAATGTCAGCAGTGGAGACCCCCTTTACCATATTTGGTGTATTTGGCATATATCTTATATCTTATAAGCATCTCAATACTGTACCAGAATTCAATTGTGTCAAAAGTTGCCAAAGTTAATACCTTCTAGTGAGGTTCGGGGTTTGGTCAAAAGTTGGGGGTTGGGGGCATGCCCCTGCTTCCAACGCTCATAAATGTGAGCAAAAGATAGGATGGCATGTGCATGCACTAGGTATGTGCTTTCATTACATCAAGAATGGTAGAGCCTAAAGGGGTGTTTGAAAACAGTGAGATAAACACAGGCCCGAGTGAAAATTTAACTGAAAACAATGTTACACAAGTACCGTAATCTCCCGCGTAGAAGGCGCGTCTTCTACGCCAAACAAAATTCTGTTGGGTCTTATACGCGGGAGGGGCATTGCCTTGAGTTTGGGGTGCGCCTTATATGCGGGGTTTTCCAGCATCTCAATTTGGAAAACACCCCAAAAATAGGGCAATTAAAAAAAATATTAAAAATTCAGTTTTTATTGCCGGTTGGTGTACGCCCACCGTGTGCCGATGACAGCTTGAACTCATAGCGCCAGCAGCGCGGCAGACCAGTAGGTGTCAACGCGCTCGGTGGGTTCAAGCCGACCGTGTGCCGATTACAGCTTGAACTCATAGAGCCAGCAGTGCGGCAGACCGGGAGGTGTCGACATGCTCACCAGGGATAGGGCCAACCATGCGCCGATGACAGCTTGAACTCATAGAGGTCAGGTGGGTGGGGGGGGGTGGGGAGGGGGGCGCCTTCTACGCAAAACAGCCCCCCCCCCTGTGAGTTGGGGGGGGGGCGCCTTATACGCGGGTTTTTCCAGAAATCGATCCAGAAGAGGTAGGTGCGCCTTCTACGTGAAAAGGCCTTCTCTGAGTTGGGGGTGCGCCTTCTAAGCGAGCTGCGCCTTCTACGCGGGAGATTACGGTAATAAAAAAACGTCACATCACGAAGCATAGTATACTATGAGATACTGCGTACCAATATGAAAACAGAATACCAAGGATAACAATGCTGTAGATCACCAATATACACACATATTTGAATAAAAGTTGTGACACATCTAACAGCGATTAACACCCAACATATATAATAAAATTTGATTGCAAGAAATTTACATATTTTTCATAGAAGGAATTCAAGTGTTTGATATATTTACAACTGTTTTTTTTTAATTCCTTTATTTTGATTTATCATGTGGGTCTATGGGGTTATTGAAAAAAATGGGATTTACTGTATAGTTTTCAATGAGGAGAAAAGCATTTGCATCATATAGAGACAAACAATAACAAAATATACAATATATAGTACACACATTGGGTGTCATTTGATGCTGTATAATGTTACTAAAACCTATGTACATAATTACTTAAACATACAGTATACTTTCTTAAACATATTCTTTTTCAGCTGTTGGCAGTTCTGTTCAACCTGTTCCATGTGACAGGGAACGTGTAGCATATAGTTGTGTTGAGCCTGGTCTAAGTGTCTGTAAATCTTGTGGGATGTTTTATTCAGGCCTTTTCAATAAAAGCACTTATCAAAGATTTACTTTTAGTTTAGGCCAGACCAAAAAAATAAGTTGGTCTAAGGATCGCCCTCTCCACATTTTCGGAAACACAACTTTTTTTTTCTTTGAAAAAAATCTTGTCTACGGATTTTGCTCACTTCAGTTTCTACAAGTTTTCTCTTTGTGATGTTTGGCAAAATTAAAAAAAGAAAAAAAAATTGTTCGCTCGCCTCACCAAAAATCTTTAAAAAAAAAATCGCTTGCTCGCACCATTTTTTCAAAACCAAAATCCGTAGACCAACTTATTTTTTTTGGTGTGGCCTTAAGTTACGATGTTGTTTAACACCACTTACCCAGTGTGCTTTTATAAGACTGGCGCATACTTAAAACCCTGCGTAAAACGCAAAAATACATTATCTCGTACAGCTGCTGTCAACTTCGGACCATCCAAAGCTGTCATGTTACTGCCTCCTTTAGATCATCAATAATGTTACCATAAAGTAGCTTTTACAGAAGGATTTGGGTTTGCTTTGCTCTCAGCAGCATATATTACATGTAGCATTGTCTGGAATGTCTTTAAACCATATCTTTCTCCATAGGTACAGAATGTATGTAGATGATCACTCATTAGTCTCCTCCTCCTCTGCTTCCTCAGTGTTTGCATTGGCGCCCTCGATAGGAGCGAAAGGCAGCGTTCCTTGGCCACGGTCTGGGTCTGGCATACGGTATACACGGATGTTGTTTCCAATTTTCATTTGTCTAAAAAAAGGGATTCATTTCAATGAATTTACTGATGACAAGTCAATTTGTTATTGTATAGAATATCAGACTTACAGCAAGTCTGAAAAGAAAAATGTAGGAAATGTGCTGTCTTTCAAGTCAAGAATACATGTTATATAGACATGTTGACACTTGAACGATCATTTTGATATTGCCATTGTGAATAGCATCTTAGTATATCTGGGTCCTTAGAAAACAAGTGTTCAGCAACAGTTTAATGGAAACTTAGGTTTACAGAGGAGGGATTCCAGTGTTTGAATTACAAGATCCCTGAGTCACTCAATCCTCAGGGGTCAAAGAGTTAAGGTCCATCTAAGTTTGACTGTTTGGAAGTATTGTGTAATGGTAATACTTACGTTAACTCTAGTGGAGTGAGAAAGATGAACTGCCTTCCCTTCTGCTGAGACGCGACATTTAGCATCATCTCTGTTGCTATACGACGATTTACCAGATCCTGCAGGTAAAATACAGGCTAAATTACTACTTGTTAATCAATCTTGTAAGTTGTAGACAATGGATCTGAGTATTTATTTATTCCCAAACAAAGGGCACGGTACTGCCGGCAATTGATCTTATTCATTTATTCTTTATGCTTCTAAATTTCATCGCTTGGGAATTTTTCTTTCCTTCAAAGTCTTGAATAAAATTATTTAAGGTCTCCTTAGCTCCCTTATTTCCCCAGTCCAGGTGCTCACATACAAAATTCTTACATGTACCCTCAGCCATACAATGTAGTACCAAAGATGAGCAACACAAACCATGAAAATGTCGAATTCATCCAAACATCTGAACGGAGACTCCATGGCATCCCATAGCGAGAGGATGAAACATACTGTTGCAAATGACCGCTCACCTCCCGACAGAGACTTCATGTCCTTTGAAATCTCACCAGCATTTGCATTTGGAGTAACCTAAAAAAGACAAAGTAGTGTATTCAGTTATTGATCTTGTAAGGTAAGAGTGTAATACCGTTAAACCCTGGTCATAAGCCGATTTTCTTTTTGCTATTTTTCTTCAAAATCGGCTTTTAATTTATTGTCAAAGTCTACCCCGGCTTATGAGTGGGGTTTTAATATAATAGATTAAAGAGAAAGGAGTGTAAATTAAGAATTGGCTTATAACATTTCCTCAAAGTCTACCCCCGCTTATGACTGAGGTCGGCTTATGAGCGGGGTTTTATGGTACTACAATTAGATTGAAAATCTTCCTTGTAAGTTCCAGCAACACAACCTATTTAGGAATCTAGTCATCGATCAGCTAGGTGTATAGAGGTCCCTTAAAAATGATGGCTATCAGAAAGGAAAGCACACATCCATATTCTTCTTTCTCTTTCTTTCGTTTCAGACAAATTATATCTAGTCATGTCAATAATTCATTCAGAAACCAGCAGTACCAAGGCAGAATTATTCCGCACTGCAACTTTATCTTTATGGACAACAGACAGGACACCACCCATAATTCCAAAATTCTCATTTTTCAGAGATACCACTCACTGGCAGAGAAAACCAGGAAACCCTACAATAAAAAAACAAAACAAAAAAAAACAGCAACAACAAAAAACAGCAACAACAGGAATTATCGATAAACTAGGAAAAGTGGCATCCGATTTGTTTGAGAAATTAGACAAACATCAGCTATCTGACGGTAATAGATTTGTTAACAATGTTGTCTCTAATGAATATTTTGGGGCCTTATATGCTTATACTCAGGTTATATTTTCAAAGCAAAAACCTATCTATGAAGCAAAGCTGCGTGGTCGATTAGATCACAACGTAACTGCCATTATACTGGTATTTCCAATAAACTCATTGGATAAATTTTATTTACCGTAATCTCCCGCGTAGAAGACACGCCGTGCGTATAAGACGCACCCCAAACTCAGCACATGCATTTTCGCGTATAAGACGCACATTTTAAGGCTGAAATTTGTAAGATTAGTACATTTCTATAGTAAAATTACCCCTCGTATAAGACGCACCCCCAATTTCAGTACATCCTATAAGACCCCCCAGCATTTTGTTTGGCCTAGAGGATGCGTCTTATACGCGGGAGTTTACGGTAGTACCGCGGTAGGCTATTCATTTGATGTTTATAAAGGTCTTACAAGTATTTCAGGAGGTATGTACACAGAAAATACAAAAGTTAAGACTTAATCATTTGTTTCTATGGAGATGGATTTTACACTTTTCACAGAAAAAAAAAAAACTACTACAAAACCCGGTGTGTAAGGCCCGCCTTTACTAGTTGTAATACCAAATGTTGGGGGAGTGCGGGGAGTGCATTTGTTTATGATTTTTTAAGTTGCAACGGTGTGTGTAGAAGCACTGAGGATGAAGGCAAACTTAAATGTTCTATCCTATTCTTAATACTGTATCTTAACCCACAAAAACTTGTCACCGCTGTTGACCCCTTTATGGGGGTCTCTGATACCCTGTACTCCAGTTTTTGAGAAATATCTTCCCATTTGCGCCTTGGAACATGGCACACTTCTCCTGACTTTATTTCTTATTCAATTTACTTCAAATTTTCTGTAATAGGTACTTCAACATCCCCTTAAAGCAGAGGCTTAAAGCAGAGGCTTAAAGCTGTCCAATATTCGACTTTAAAAAGTTATTACAGTACCACTAACTGGGAAACACTTAAAAACAAAGATGGCGGCCGCCGAAACCGCGAGGCTTGCTCGGCAAACTTTTAACTCATCATGTATCTCCTAAAATATACTGAATCTAAGTTCACTTTTTTACAATTTGCTAGAGATTGATGGAAAGAATTATTTCCTAGATTTTATAAACCAAGCATGATCTGTAAGTTAGCAAACGAAGCACATGTAAACAATGCATGTACCACTTCCGATTTCCCCCCACTGTCAAGGAGGAGAGTCTCAAGATCTTAGCGTACCAAGCAGCCCAACTCACAACAAGTATGTGAGTTGGGCGCCGATCCAACTAACAAAAACATGCTATTTAAGTTGGTATGTTCTATGTATTCAACCTTGTAGGGGTTGGATACATCAAAGATTGAGAGAAAAGGTTGAAAAATCGGAAAATCTAATCAGTAGCTGCGGTAATTTGCAGCAGGTGTCATCTTTTACCCACACACACAGGAAACTCGTTGCAGGCAGGAAAAAAAACCTAACTTTAATGGGGTGAATGCTTTACTCTACAATGTTATAATTGCTGTATTTAAAAAAATATGATGAATTTAGTTTCCATTTTATGAAATATTGTAGATATTGATATAATCCATCACTCATGGCCTCTACAGTATCCAGTTTTACCTCTAAATATATCGGCTGGACACTTGTAAACAAAGCAATTTTGCTGAATCAAACCAGTAAGGGGCAGGCCTGTCAACCTCCAGTTCTTATGTACATGAGCACCCTGTCCCATACGACGTGAGGAGCCCCGGGAGAGGGTTTCTGTCTAGCCTTTACGTGAGGATGGAGCCCTAGTGCGCCTTATACTGGTAAACCAGTAAGGGGTGTATCGTTCAGGCAAGATTATTTCACAACTGATCAGTGCTAAATTGGTCCAAAACTAGCCACAAGTGCGCCTTTTAGAACTCTCTCAAGTAAGGGGTGCGCCTTACATGCGAGGTGTATCCTATATGCTCGCTACCGTAATCTCTCGCGCATAAGATGCATCTTCTACACCAAATAAATGCCTGCTGTGCCCTATAGAATCATCCCAAAGTCAGGGTGCGTCTTACAGACGGGGTACTTTTACTATAGAACAGTACAAAACTTTCAAAATTCATGCCCTAGGTGCGCCTTACAGTTTTCTTTCAACTCAGGCTGCGTCTTATAGGCGAGGTGCGTCTTATATGCGGGAGTTTAAGGTATTATGGATGGGTCATGTTTTAGTTCAAGCACTTGCGTCCCAGAATTGTTTTAGTTTATCATATCACGTAAATGGCCATGTAAACCCGAAAAGCCAAACGTCACTAGGCTTTATATGTATGAAAACTGACATGCATCTAACATTACATATCTTGATGTCAATTCACCAAAATGAATGTTTGAGTACCAATATTTTATTTCCAAAATTGTTTCAATGCATCAGAACTGACTGTAGATAAATAAGCACCATATTATTGATTTAAAAGGAGCAGCACTGTACTGTCCTCGGTCTTCTTATAACAGTGTATGCATTATGAAGGAATAACTAGACAGCAATTTTAAGTGAGAGCAATTCAAATGGTAACCAGTTACCAGTATGGGGGGCCGTGGAACAAGAGAGCATAGAAAGTGGGGGAAAAAACAGGATTGCATCAGTCCAACCCTATGAGTTATATACAGCCTTACTGATATCTTAACATCAATCTACTCCTGTAGCATGATACAGGTATATATACACCCTTAGTGAGGTCTGAAAGTGGTGCTCGATGGGACCCTCCCACCCACGACCGCTACTCTGATTTCCCCTTTGGGCAGCTACCACGCGCTGTTTCCTTTTCCGGTAGTGGGGCCGGAAAAGGAAAGGGGGTAGTGAGTAAGAGCGTGTGAAGGGTGCCCCTGGTGTGTGCATGATGAACTAATTTAGTCCCAACTCTCCTTTGTCCACCCAGAAATGAATATATTTTTACCAAATCAAGCCTGTTTTGGTCATTTTGGACCAAAATATGACAACACTAGGCCACAAGTTGTATGTTTGTGCTGTTGGAAAAAAAAGTTTCTAGTCCCCACTCTCCTTTGTCCACACAAAAGCACATGGCTGTTGTGTGGTGTATAACGAAGTGGTCATTATATGTACAAGAGGGGAGGTGGTGGGTTTCCATTGATGTGGGAAAACTACCTAACAGCATTCAGATTCTTTTACTGCCCCTCACTTAGAACTGATTTTGCAAAACGAGCCCCCCCCCCCAAATTAGGTTATAGGCGACTGCAGACGGGCCAGATTCAATCGGTAACCAGGGAGTACCGACCCGATCTGATCGGGAAGATCAAACTTGTTTGATATTGACCAACTGGATCGGACGTCCACGCAGACGCTTCCGATCGTCAGGATGTCGACCCAGTCGGGCCCGTCTGCGGTCACCTTATGGGTTGGACCAGTCTACAGTTGTTTTTATTGTGACTGACCTGCGCAAGTGGGGGGGGGGGGGGACTTTTGCCTACAAAAGCTATGACATGTGAGGAGCACAGAATACCATATATGACTTTTAGTTTACTACTAAAAGAGGGCTAGCATGGCGATTTTCAAAGCCCCCTTTAAAATGTCGTTCTACTGTTAAGCTGACCACAGACGGGCCCGACTGGATCGGCCGATCGGGAAGTCGGGAAGGTCTGCGGAGGACGTCCGATCCAGTCTGTCAATATCAAACATGTACGATGTCCCCCGATCCGATTGGCTACCCTTCCCTAACTACCGACCGAATCGGCCCTGTCTGCGGTCACCTTTACCGGGTACTAGCTAGTACCGTATACAAAAACAAGGGTACCGGCACCAGTCCCGGTACCTGCATCAATTACGCGTTTCTGCATGCGTGCCAATGATGTTCATGTTAGCAAATCCTGAAGCTGTGGTTTGGGTTTGCCAACAGGCAGTACATCCACTTTGGGATTTTGCCCCACTGAAAGGGTTCTTTTCCAAATGCCCCCCCCCCCCCACTGGCAATAAATGACTCAGCCCTTTATATTGTTTGTCAGCTTGCACTGCCATCTGGTGTCTACATAGAAATACTGTATGTTGCGCCATCTAGAGGATGGGAAATTAGACTGACACAAGCCTGTCCTGGGTATGAGAGTTGCAGCAGGTTGCCAGCTAAGTTAGCTTCTCTCCCTGTACTGTTATATTACTCTACTGTCACTCTCCGAACACAGGCCGGTCAAACCGTGGCAGCTACTAAACCACTGACCCTACTCCTGCCCTCCCAGGACTACTGAGGCATGACTGAGTAGTCCCCCACCCCCACACACCCATCCACCCTCCCCCTGCCTACTACACCCACTGGTGATTGTCTGATGGTATCACCACCTACTCACTCCCCCCCCCCCAACCTGCCTTCACACCCAACTGGTGACATTAGGCCAGTCCAAAATAAAAAGTTGGTCTATAGATTTCTCGCTCCAAATTTTCAGAAATCAAAATTTTTTTTTCTTTGAAAATTATTTTGTCTAGATGGATTGCACCCGCACCATTTTCTGCAAAAATCTGTTGTTTTTTTTGCCATTATTTTTGAAATATAATGCAACAATGTAAATTGCTGATAACTCGAAAAGTGAAAAGCCTGTGAGTGGCTGCCATGAGTGGGGCCCCCAAAGGGACCCCCCTCATGTCACAATGTTGCCAAATTTCAAGCCTTCAGGTCACAAACATGTCCAAAAATAAAGGCATGTCTCCAAATACAAGGTTTCATGTCACATGTCTCTTTTTTAGGAAATGGACATGTCACATGTCACTTTTAAAAGGCCACAATGTCAGAATGTCACTTCAAAATAGCCAAATGTCGCCATGTCGATGTTGATCCATGTATCAACTTTTCCGCCTTTTTTGGCAATGTGGTGCTAATAGCACAGTTTTGGTGGGAGTTATGTGAATAGTGCCTTGGTGGTGCAAATAACCTGGGTGAGGGAGTGCTGATGCAACAGGATGAGTGCACAACTCATGTGGCCCCCAAGGGGTAAAAAACGACATGGCGACATTTGGCCATTTTGAAGTGACATTGTGACCTTTTAAAAGTGACATGTGACATGTCCATTTCCTAAAAGAGTGACATGTGACCTGAAGCCTTGTATTTGGAGACATGCCTTGATTTTTGGACATGTTTGTGACCTGAAGCCTTGAATTTTGGCAACATTGTGACATGAGGGGGGTCCCCTTGTGGGCCCCACTCATGGGAGCCAATCACAGGCTTTTCACTTTTCGAGTTATCAGCAATTTACATTGCTGCATTATATTTCAAAAATAATGGCAAAAAAAAAACCAACATTTTTGCAGAAATTGGTGCGGGCGCAATCTATAGACAAAATAATTTTCAAAGAAAAAGAAAAATTTGATTTCCGAAAATTTGAAGCGGGAAATCCATAGACCAACTTTTTATTTTGGACTGGCCTAAGCACTTTTACACATTCCAGTAAAGCTAAGTTGTAATAAGGTGCACTTAAAATATGTGCATACCTCAGTTATAGAGGCCACCTGAAACAGACAACTCGCATTGTTAACACATAAGATGTTTACCGTAAAACCTCACCTATAAGTCGAATTTCTTTTGGTGTTTTTTTTTTGTATAAGTCAAATTTTAGACTCCAAGTTGTGGGGTCGACTTATAGGTGAGGTTTTGAAAAAGGTTTTTTTAATCTAAGTGGTTCTAATCATTTTTTAGCCTTGAATTTTTGCAGTAGGCTTTATAATAAATGATTGCTTAATTTCATGGGATTATCAATTATTTCAAACTTAAATCAGCATTTTATATAAAATTTTAACACAGAAAAGTGTAAAACAATCATTCGAGATGTCAGAAAATGAGTGTGGGGAGGGTCTAGAAAACCCCCAAGATTTTCAAGTTGGGGGGGTCGACTTATAGGTGAGGTTTTGTCTTTAGTTATTATGATTCTTTATAATTCCAATTTCTGGCCAAAAGTTGGAGGTCGACTTATAGGTGAGGTAGACTTATAGGTGAGGTTTTACGGTATGTGCAATTCTTCTGCTACTTTAGTTTATAAGCCTAATTTAAGGTTTTAACACCCTCCCTATTTACATGTATATCACATATAAGAAATTTCTGTGAGGTAATTCTAGCAGTGATATCTTTTACACTAGTTTGAATATGATTAATCAACATTTCTTGTCAGCTTTCGATATGAATTGGGATGCAATGAAGATCACATAAATAGACAGAACTGAAGGACCATGGGATACATTTTCATCAACCCCCCCCCCCCCCGAGGGAGTAGACAGTCCCCCCCCCCCCGAGGGGTGGATTGATGCAAAATGTATCACAGGGAGCTCAGTTCTGTACTCATTTCACGGGTTTAACAATTTGATTTAAAAGTGCTTAAATTCACCATAACAAGAAAAATGTGGCTTTGACCACGGGTAGGGGTTGCCACCCCTTCCCGTGGTCAAAGCCTCATTTTTCTTGAGCTCACTAAATTTCAACAGAATTTCCCTGATAATTTCAGTGCAAATTTATTTCTGCCTGTACAAGGCGAATTGAGTCTCAGGGGTGGGGGGGGGATCATCTCATGAAATATCAAAAATATATTAGCCTCAGATCTACCAGTAAAATTAATTTAGGCCTAGATCTATAGGTCGAGTATGCGGGCCAACGAATTATGGTACATGTAATGTAAAAGGGAGCGTGGAGTACCAGTCTGTCCCCTCCACCCTAAGTGCGGACATCAAACTCACCTTGTATTGTTACGTTTTGGCTCAACGAAAACAGCGAAGCATCGTCGCTATTGGCAGAGCGCCTAGCGATATTACTACGCAACATCGCTATCCAACATGACGTCACAGACCCCATGTGACGTCGTGTGCGATGTCACTTGCGTCACTTGTGACGTCACATGCATGATGGCGGCGCCCACGACCAAAAACGAAAGCATTAGTCAAGTGACCTGCAGTGGCGAGCAAAACATGCTACGCCACTGGGGGTGTGGAGATCGGCCCTTCAATGCTATCTCTATGGGAAGTTGTTATTCACATGAAATAATCTCACGTTACTCTGCCAAAAGCACTAAGACCTACCATAGTACCTCGCATACAAGTCACAGCTTATACACAAACCAGAGCCTTGATGCACCTGACACATCAACCCTAGAGTCATAGTGTGCCTTATGGGCAGGGTAAAATTAAATCTGAGTCTACAGTGCCCAAAATCAAGTCCTGACTGCACCTTATAGTTTGTAGTTTATTTTATTTATTTATCTTTTTTTTTCGTTTTAGTTTGCAAGGTCAGGGTGTATCTTGAGTTGCATCTTATATATGAGAGGTACTACTGTATGCCACACTACACTTCTCAGAATTCTGTTAAACTTGCGAGAAGGAACTTGCAAGTTGCATTCTTCATGACAAAACGTGACCCCATTCCATACCATTCTGTAGACAATCTTCTCAAAGCGATGCATGATAGTATACCGAGTAGCTTTACTAAAGACCTACGATGCCATGAACATTACAACCATGGACCTGAAACACTGGATATGAAAGAAAGGCCTTCTTTGGGAGAGCTGTGCCATGGGTGTGTTTTCACCATCTGCCACTAGATGGCAATGGAAATCCTTATGTGCCACTAGGTGGCAGCACAGAGCCAGCATGTTAAACATCTTATATTCTATTTATTCATAACTTATTCTTACAAATAATATGTAAATTTTGTAGCTATAACTATAATTAACCATTATGGTAATGCACAGATAGGTTATCTATGCA
The DNA here is from genome assembly GCA_949317995.1 of Acholoe squamosa. Taxonomy (NCBI): domain Eukaryota; kingdom Metazoa; phylum Annelida; class Polychaeta; order Phyllodocida; family Polynoidae; genus Acholoe; species Acholoe squamosa. The sequence continues at coordinate 24,567,698 of OX439048.1, forward strand.
ATGAAAACAGTATATCTGTAAAAGAGAGAGAAGTGAGTGTGCTGCCCCCTGGTGGGTAACTATGGAAGCCTCCTACAAAATCTTGCAGTCACTGGCCCTTAGAAGATAATTTTCTTCTGTCCCTTAAAATTTTCATAGATCCATGATTCAAAAGGATTTGGATAGCTATTTTCTTCATCTAAGTGACCCAAGTGATATCACTAGAAGAAAATTTTCTATGAGGGGACAATTTTTGGCAATTTTTCTAAAAAGAAATCTTCAAAAACGGAGCCTTTTCTCAAAAATAGCCACGTTTTATAACATGATGAAATAAGGTGAGTCAGAAACTACAAATCAAGGGCTTTCTGATGCTTTTTAAATAAAAGAGCTGTGACATAACTAAGTTGGGAAAAGAAATTATCTCGGATTGGTCATTCTGATTGAAATATAAAGCTAATTCAGGCCCGAACTCATAAAGTGGCAGTCAGGAGATAATTTTCTTTTGTCACTTAGAATTGTGATAGATCCATGATTCAAAAGGATTTGGATAGCTATGTTCTTCATCTAAGTGACCCAAGTGATTTCCAATGGAAATCAGAAGAAGAAAAAATTCTAGGATGGGGGCAACCTTTGACAATTTTTCAGAAAAATCTTCAAAATCGGAGCCTTTTCTCAAAAATAACCACTTCTGATATCATGATGAAATAAGATCAGTCAGAAACTACAAATCAAAGGCTTTCTGTTGCTTTTTAAATCAAAGAGCTGTGATATAGCTAAGTTGGGGAAAAAAATTATCTTGGATTGGTCATTCTGATATAATTATAAAGCTAATTCAGCCCCGAACTCATAAAGTGGCAGTCAGGAAATAATTTTCTTTTGTCACTTAGAATTATGATAGATCCATGATTCAAAAGGATTTGGATAGCTATGTTCTTCATCTAAGTGACCCAAGTGATTTCCAATGGAAATCAGAAGAAGAAAAAATTTTAGGATGGGGGCAATTTTTGACAATTTTTCAGAAAAATCTTCAAAATCGGAGCCTTTTCTCAAAAATATCCACTTTTGATATCATGATGAAATAGGGTCAGTCAGAAACTATAGATCAAGGGTTCTCTGATGCTTTTTGAATCAAAGAGCTGTGACCAAGCTAAGTGGACCAAAAAAATTATCTTCTGTAGGTCATGTTAAGGCCTACCATTAGTACCGTAATCTCCCGCGTATAAGGTGCATCTTATACGCGCCTTATACCAAACCAAAGTTATGAATTTTTTTTTTTTTGAGAATTTTCCAAAACTGTAGGTGCGCCTTATACGCGGGCTGTGCCTTATACACGGGAGATTATGGTAGTTCCCATTTCTCCCACCAGGGACCCATGGCCCAGTTGATAGACTGCAATGCTATACTGATTCAAATCCAGTCTTTCAGGTCCGTGTTACAACATATAGGCGGATAATGTCTTTATTAGAATAATTAATGAATCTCTGCATAATATGTTAACATTTAGACTATGAAGGCCACTTTACTGTCGCTAGTTCAGGACTCTGTACTGTGATTTAGTGTTCCCTGTTCTTAAGCATACTATTATATTATCTGCACATGCTTTGTGGGTAAGCTGGTGCACTTAAATCTGTGCATACCTCATTCAAAGAGGCCACCTGAAACAGACAACTCGGATTGTTAACACAGGAGAAGAGTGTACACATTCTAAATACTACATTTCGGGGATGTGCTCACTCTCACCTTTCATATCACAATGCTAAGGAGGTCACGCTGATTGCGGATACCCATTTAACTCTTTTTGAACCGTAACAATTTGGCAAGTTTTTTATTCATTTATTTATTTTAGTTAAATATCATGCTATATTTCATGCGGTTGAATTATGTACTCTTTTGACCTTTTGGCATAGTACCCCATGGGATATCCAAGGTTAGGTAGGCAGCACTGGGGTAGTATCCACAGATTGGTGACTACACCTTACACTCCTATTCCCATAGTGGTTTGGCCAACCTTCTCCCTCCTCTCTGGTAAGTAAGCACCACCTAGTGATAACCATTAGCACTAGAACAAATCACTTATAGGTGCCTCCCTATACGTGGGATATTAATAAGGAATAAAAAAAAGTATGGCCCTGCGGGAAAAAATTCTTTTCTATCTTTAATGTATAGCCCTGCGGGGCAAGATTCTTTTCTATCCTTAATGTATAGCCCTGCGGGGCAAGATTCTTTTCTATCCTTAATACATGTATATAGCCCTGCGGGACAAGATTTTTTTCTGTCCTTTATGTATAGCCCTGAGGGGCAAGATTATTTTCTATCCTTGATATATAGGCCTGCAGGCTAACCATGATTGTATCCCTCACTTCTAATTAAAAGGAGGGATACAATCATGGTTCTAACCCCTTTCTGAGTTTTATTAGAGGTGAGGGATACAATCCTGGTTCTAACCCCTTTCCGAGTTCTATTAGAAGTGAGGGATACAATCATGGTTCTAACCCGTTTCCGATTTCTATTAGAAGTGAGGGATACAATCATAGTTCTAATCCCTTTCTGAGTTATATTTAAGGTGAGGGATACAGTCATGGTTCTAGAACTTCTAATAGAACTCGGAAAGGGGTTAGAACCATGATTGTATCCCTCACTTCTAATAGAACTTGGAAAGGGGTTACAACCATTATTGTATCCCTCACTTCTAATATAACTCAGAAAGGGGTTAGAACCATGATTGTATCCCTCACTTCTAATAGAACTCAGAAAGGGGTTAGAACCATGATTGTATCCCTCACCTCTAATAGAACTCGGAAAGGGGTAAGAACCATGATTGTATCCCTCACTTCTAATAGAAGTGAGTGATACAATCATGGTTAGCCTGCAGGGCTATATATCAAGGATAGAAAAGAGTTATGCCCCGCAGGGCTATACATAAAGGATAGAAAAGAATCTTGTTTCACAGGGCTATACATAAAGGATAGAAAAAAATCTTGTCCTGCAGGGCTATGCATTAAGGATAAAAAAGAATCTTGCCCTGCAGGGCTATACATTAAGGATAGAAAAGAATCTTGTTTCACAGGGCTATACATTAAGGATAGAAAAGAATCTTGCCCCGCAGAGCTATACATCAAAGATAGAAAAGAATCTTGTCCCACAGGGCTATACATTAAGGATAGAAACGAATCTTGCCCCACAAGGCTATACATTAAGATAGAAAAGAATCTTTTCCAACAGTTCTATACATTAAGATAGAAAGAATCTTTTCCTGCAGAAAAGGGAACATGATTGCATCCCTCTAGTAGAACTTGGAAAAGGGGTGAGAACCATGATTGTACGATCAGGATGCCCCTTGTTGTGGCTATTGGTCGTCATGATGCACCAATGAAGTGCTGGCAAGACCACTCACCAGCACTTCATTAGCCCCTAAAGGGTTAATAAGCATCTATTCATTTTAGGAAAGACCTAGAGGGAAGCACCTGTGCTGCCATCTACTGTGTATGGAATAGACTAGAGGATAGACCAAACCACTTTTGGAGATGGGGTGTAAGGTGTAGTCTCCAATCTGTGGATACTACCCCAGAGCCCCCTACCTAACCTTGGATATCTCATCGGGTAGTTTGCCGACCTTTTGAATTTGAAATGTCTTTCTTGGTTCATAGACCTTCATGTTATATTCTCTCATATACACATAACTACATGTGGATCAACACGGTAAAAGGTATGCCCAGCCCCCCCCCCCCAAGGCATACCATTTACCTTGTTAATCCGCACCCATTCTAATGTCACCCATTTACATTTTCATCAATAAATTTCTGTCCATATCTGCTGGTGTAAGAGCATGTAATTTGAAGCAACATGTTTTGTTCAAACGTAACACTTGCCTTTGAAGCAAAGTATCAACCAATTTGTTATTGAAAAAAAAAATCATTAGTAAGTTAATTCAGTAGTGATTCTAACACTGATATACCATACATTATTATTCAGCCATCGCTATCCAACATTCCTCGTAGACCCAGTATTACAAGGAACCTTGACGGAGAAGGATGTGCTACAGCTACCACACTAACAATAGATAACCTTGTGCAGAGTCTTGGTACAAACTTACCGTCATGTTGAGTAGTTCCTTCTGGTGGTTGAAGCTGAGTTTGCCCGTGTAGTTTCGGTTACTGAGCATCAGAATGAAGAAGTACTTGACTCGGACAGCGATCATCTTACGGAATTCAAAGTACTGCTGCTGTCGGTTTACCATAACTACATCCAACGCCTGACAAGAGATGAAGAAAGACAATCAGATGTACCATGGCCTCATCTCAAGCTTGTCCACAGTTTGATTCTGATATCAATTTCATTACGGGGGATAATGACATCTTTTCTAATTGTAGCATTTACAAAAGAAAGGGGGTAAAATACCAGCTGACATGACACTGGCACCAATTCTGGGGGAAACTTGACAGCAGTGGCAGTAAAATCAATGTTGTCGTTGCAGTGTATGGAGGAGCCCTGTCGTCTTAATTCTAAATTTACAAATCAGAGATGTCAGTTGAGTATGGGCTCAACCTCTGAAATTTTTGGGTCTTAGCAAAGCACCCATTTCCCTCAATTTATTATACTAAAAGCACCCATCGCATCTTCATTTCAACCTGTTCCCCTCATTAAAAACCTTTAAAACCATCTCTAGATTGGATGGTGGTAGAAAAACAATTAAAAGACTGCATTTGAATTTCAGCCAATCAGAAGCCAGCTTAGATTCATGTCCTCTGAAATGAGATTTCAGAGATCCTCTGATCTCTGAAAGGTGGTTTGTCTAGAAAAGGCTAGAGGGCAGCACAAGGCATGCTTAATTTCACCTGCTGAAGCCTGGACTGTGCTCAGCCTTATGCTCCATAGAAGTAGAAAGGGCATGTTGTAAGGGTATCTATGATTAAAGTAATTCCCTCTAGACTATATTATGACCACAAGATGGAAGAAGCCTCTGAGATGTCTGACTTTTGGGAAAGTTAGAACATCTGAAAATAGACAGACCTCTGAAGGTCTGACATCTCTGACAAATACAATATGCTACAAACAAAGATTTGCAAAGTTTATGATAAATAAGTAATTACCTTGAGGAAGTTGTTGAGTTGGGTGACCTCTGTCATAATCTTCCTGTAAGACTCTTTTAGTTCATGGTATTTCCGTGTAATCTCTTCATGGTTCCCTCGACTGTGAAAAGAAGGATGGAAAGTCATTTATTTTACTGAGAAAACATCTCTGTAAATCTGGCACAGGATTTTCCCTATGTAATAGTGACCTATGAGGCAAACTCGTAAAATATGAAAGATTTAAGATAGGCATAAGATAGGTAGTAATCCAACAAAGTGGTTTGAAAAGGTTTCTAAAAAATGCTTACATCTTTTCTTGTTTAGTGATCTGCTTTTGAATCTGTCGGATTTCACACTCTATGTTGTCAGCACTTCTCCTGGTCTCTATCCGCGGACAAAATTTGTTTGCCTTCACTGTGTCTTCCTGTAATGGTCAAGAGTAACAGTGATGAATTCACATATATCATCCTTTGTTCTTATTAATTTATAGAAATAAGAGGTGAAAAATAGAAATTTATAAAAAACTTGATTATATTTTTTGCATCTTCATTAGAATGGTATCAAATTTATTAGCCCTAAAAGAACACAGTGTTTACAAATAGATGAACAGATGATCTCTAAACCTCATGTGGGACTGTAGCTAATAATTCAGAGCGATTACCTCAAGTTTGCGCTTTTGCCGTTCATGCTTTGATTTCAGCTCAGATATTTTGCGGTCATGGTCTTTCTTCTTCTGTACATAATGTGCCATGTAGCCCTCCACCTCCACGATGCGGTCATCAAACTGTGCGCGCTGCTCCTTGAACGGCTCGGTACCTTCAGCGAGCAGACTTAGGCGGTCTCCCATCTCCTTAAACTCCTCGTCCTTTTACAATAAGATTGAACTTATTCTTATTTCACAGTGTTTATAAAAGGCTTACTTAGAGGTTGTGAAGCAACAATTACTAAGTGTAGAATTTCATCATTCGGCAATTCCAAGGTGACCTATTGGTTGTATCCAACCAATGCAGAGGAAACATAGAAGCGAGACATAGGGTCACAAAATGATATCAACAGAGGATGTGTCTGACTGACAGCAGTATACTTAAAAAAGGGCTAGACGTACTCCATAGTGTTTTATCAATTATATCCTTTCTTATAGTGACTTCCAGGGATGTTTTCTATCATATAACCTACAACATGGAAAGCTTACTTTTTACAGTTCATGACAATTTGTAAATCTTATGGACTTACCTTCAATTTGACATTTGCCTTGTGTTCGCTGACTAGAAGTTCCGCTGCTACCTTTTTATCTTCTAGATTTTTCAAAGTTTCCTTTATTTGCTTTGCTTCTTCCTCCTACAGAAATAGAATGGAGGAGATTTTCACATGATGAGTTTCATTTTAGATGATGAGATTTTAACTTTTTATTGGAGCAGTGTCCAAATGTGTACTCTTTCCAAAAAAAGAGGTCAAGATTGATTCTAGTTTGATCAAATATAGTGTTTGGCTTTGCATATTATTCCCAGCTACATGCAATATCTATGGAAGGTTAATTTTGTACTCCGCCTCTAACGGGACATTCACATACTATAATGTGCACTAGAACAAAAACACAAGATGAGATGCACAAAAAAAAAGCAGTACATACCAATGTAGTGATGTCCACAGGTGCAGGGTCCTCTTTCTCTTTTAGTTCTGTGAGCTCCTGTCGGTGAACCGAGTTTTAATCAGATTTTTATTTTTATCGAAGATATATACATTGTTTATGTCATGGCAGATACGACCGTTACTATAGAACAGTACTGGACATGCCGTATTCGATGGGGGGATGGAATACAATGTGGCGGTATTCAATGGGTATCCGCCATCTTGGATTTTGAAGTGATCTGAGCTGTTTTTCTTTATATAAACGCAAAATAACCCTCTAGGCCATAAATGCAAATGTCCACTTCCATGGATTTTTTACATTGTATTCCTCGAGGTGGGACTGGCATATCCCACAAAGCCATTATATGGCTGAGTGGGATGCGACCAGTCCCACAGAGGGACATTTGCTTATATATCAACAAAAGATACAAGATATACAGTAACATTAAGCCGCAATGGTTTATTTACCTAATATGAGGCTAACACTATGAACTGAGATATCCACAAGCGGTATTGACAGAAAAACAAAATGAACAGTTATAAAATATATTCTACAAATTGTCAGCAATTAGGCAAAGGAGTATGGCACAGTGGATGATATAGAAAGATGGCCTACCAATGTGACTTTGCTAATTTGATCACGGAGTCGGTTTAGTCGAGCCTTACAGCTGGTGGCTTGTTGGTCGTTCCTAACCACCTCACTCCTCAGTTCGCGCTGTTTCACTACCATCTGGTGCCGGTCTGCATCCAACTGACGTATTTTTTCCTGGCAGTACCTGTAAGATAAGTCATATCATTACTGATATAAGGGTAGATAAACATTTGGAAAAGAATAAAATTAATAAATGTTCTTCAAGGATAGACAAAACATTGCGAGTATACTATTTTGTTTTAAAATCTTAACTTTGACAGATTTTAGAAAAGAATATAATGTGTATTTTCTCCCTCACGATGAGCCATAGGAATCCACTCCTTAGACTCATTGAATATAAGTTTTGTATAGTTTTTTTGCAAGAGCTTAGAACTTACAAAACCTTTAAGTAGAGAACACCCCTGGAGACATTCATCCGTGTACCAACCGTCCACTAACAAGCACACTCTTCAACCAAATTAACTTACTTTATATTGGTCTCCACGTTTGCTGTCAGTATGTTGGCTTGTTTGGCGCCATTGGAATAATATCTGAATATTGGAGCGCAGTACACCTGGTCTCCAACAATTGTGAACGCTTCTCGGACATTGCGCGGTGGGTTGTGCATCATAACTTGTCGAGCCTCCTCGTTGCTCTCTATGAGCAGTACATTCTCTATTGTACGCTGTGGAATAAGCAGACATGTGAAGTCACTTTAGTTCTTTTTAGAAGTCTTTTTAACAATAGAACAAATATCCTTGTCACAGACAGCATTAAGAAAGACATTTTCCTAATTATTCCTCTTAATTTTGTTTTATTGAATCAAGGAAAGTTAGAGCCTGTACAGGACAATACGATTTTTATGGTTGACATACACGGTCATTTCTTTGCTGTCTATCCCCAGTGTATTAATTTTAATGGGGGATGCTGATGAGAAATGAGTAGAAAAACAAAGAAAGAAAATCTTGAAAATCCATCTCAAATGCAAAATGATTCTTCAGCTGTATGTGCTCAAGCAGTAGCCCAGCATCAAACAAGCAATGTACAGATATGCAAACTAGCTGTAAACATACATGTACATGTGGTACAAATAGCACAGACAATGCTGACGGCTATTTGTATTTATTATCTACCTCTTCCCCCTTGGGACAAGGTTTTTTTTTGTTAGGGCAAATATATATACATGTTCTTAAGGGGGTAGCAAAGATATTTTAAAACAGGGATGAAAGTAGTTGGATCGGCGCCCAACTCACTTATTGTAGTGGCATTAGGGTCTCAAAGCTGTGACTAGGATGAAAGTGACCTTTCACAAAAATATAGGAAAATATATCAGATACGCAAGTTAATGTATGCAACCATATTACTGGTAACCACTTTATGCCCGCATAAAGATGACTTTAATTTACCCATTTCCCTAGAACCCAATCAATCTTAGTGCAATATCACTTAAATTACACTGTCTTAAAATTTCCATTTGTTTAGAGAGCTCTTACCCCAATCAGTACAGAGACCCCATGTGGAGATGTAGGCTGTTCCATCCTTTTTATACCCCCCGTTCCCCTTTAAAGTATCCAAGAGAACTAGCGTTTTAACACCGTGTTGGCCTGTGCAGTAAAGGAGTATACTATCCAACAGCCTGAGGCCACATGGAAGAAAACAAAAGTTGAAGCTTGAGAACCCTTGAACCAAGGGGGGGGGGCATGCTGACACTTTATGAAGTGTGGTAGGGCCTGACTCTATGTATGAAAGCACTGAGGCAAATTTGGGATTATATCAAATGAGTACTAGAACAAAGTTTCTATATTGTGTGAAAAACAAAAGCTTGAAAACAAAGATCTCATTCCTTGAATTATTCAAAATATTCTTTATTTTGAATAAAGAAATGCCATTACCAACTTTTCTTGTGGTGTAGTATTACAAGCAGTGTATTACCTGGTCGATAAGACAGTTGGCGACCACAGCATTTTTGATCCTCAGCACGTCCAGCACAGCTGGGTACTCCTTACTCTGGGACCGGTACTGAGACACGTTGTATACACGATCCTGTTATACAAGAAGTTTGGGTGTTATCAATCAGATGTTTCAAAGTCATAAAAGTTAAAGGGTTCTTTTACTTCTCATTCTGCTTGGTACATATACATGGTTTACCACATGTTGTTGCTTCCCTGCTACAGGATGGATACAAAGCTAACTAACCAGAAGGGCAATTATTTGAACAGGAAACCAGTCTGTTATATCACCCACACTTAACACACCCATGGCCCATTTACCATACATGCTGTAGGAGTTATAATTTTACCCTGCTTCCCCAGTATTGGTACAGGAGGAAGCTACATCAAACCTGAAATGGTGCAGTAATCGTTGCAGGCTTCCTCCCCTCTGGACACACAGCGGCAAAGATGGACTCGAGTTGGCGCTCATCGTGATGGTCGTGTACCGTGAAGGCATGGATTAATGACTTGAGACAAGCCTCGATCGCGACAGCCCACTTCTGTTCCTTTAACTCCAGGTATGAGCCTGAAATATAAAGTAACATGTGAATACTGGGTAGTAAGGTGTGATGCGTGGGGGGCAGGGTGAGAGGTAGGAGTTGGGAGAAAGGGGAAGGGCATGCAGAGGAGAGGGGCAGCAAAGAGCAAGAGAAGACTGAAGGCAGGAAAAGAAGAGAAGGGTGGCAGGGACGCAGGGTCTGTTCAAATGAAGAGTAAAAAAAGCTAGGGGATAGAATTCAATGAGAATGCACACAGTTCACTCCTAAAAAGTACAGGAAAATTTCATCTCAAACAAATGACTAACCTAGTGGGCCATATGGCTTCTTATGGAAGAGCCCTTTTCTGCAGTCTGACTCAATGCGAGCAAGAATGTTGGGCATCCAGGCCCCAAAGCGGTTCATGCGGTCCTGGCGGGCGCGCTCCTGTGTATGCAGCTCTTGTTGGTACTTTTCCTTCCTCTGTCCCAGCTCCTGCTCGTCTGCCCTGAAAATGTTAAAAAGAACACTTATAGAACATTCAGAGTAAACCCATCGAGGGCAAATAAAAAGCTTAGCGATGCACAAAAAAGCAAATGATCTTCCTTACCTGTAAAGGCCTACACAGCTGTAAATCACTTTGGTGTAGACATTTTCTCAGGTTTGTATTTACAGTATCATTGTCACGTAAACTGAAGGCATTAGGTAGAGTTTTCTCTAAGGTTATATTCGGGGATTACAGAGTGAAATAACCAATTTCTCAACAAGAGAGCGTTTATTTTAAAACAGTTGAGTCGAGAGTATGTCTTGGAGAGACAGAAAGGAAACGAGGCAAGGGTACAGAGCCTAGGCTTGATGACTTGCCCATGACTTTCCCACTATGTCATTAAGGACACATTTAGCTGCTTGATTGTCTTCCTCCCCCTCCCAACACAACTACCAGCACAGCTCTGAGTATTGAGGCATGCCTGAGTACCCCCCATCCCGACCCCCGTCCCGACCCCCGTCCCGACCCCCAGAGTCCCATCCATCCATCCATCCATCCATCCATCCATCCATCGACAGTCATTGTTGATCCTACAATTAACATCACAGACAGTGTAGCCAAGGTGATGTGACCTTGTTATAATTACTTGTTACATTTCCTTCCTTTCCCATGGGAAATGATTGGAAGCCAATCTTCTTAAAGGGCCCAGCTATCTCACTGCTGATACTTACCATAGAGAAACCTACTAGGCTCCTCTATGTACTCACCTAGATTCAACTCCAATGCAAGACTAATGTTTTGTCTATGAGAGAATCTTGGAATTAAACCTATCAATAAACCAAATTGGAAGGCCTTCAAAATCAACTATATCAAAAGATATTTGCCCAGATAACCATGGCACGCACTGCCCCCATACCTACTCTATGCCCTCCTCTTCTAAAAAAATCTGAAATCTGTCTATAAGTGGGGTTAAAGACAGTTTGATTACCTTTTTATTTAGGGTAAAAAGAGCCCTAAATCCCATGCATTTCTCCATAGGAAAAAAACCTAACAGTAATTACCATGTCACAGCCATCAAAGTACACCTTAAATGTAAATTCTATTACATGGATAGCTTTGTCTTACATTTTGTCTCACTATATGACTAATTTTTGGGGGTTTAGTTGTAACAGAAATAGGGCTAAATGACAGGTTTTGATGGTCTATGCAAATTCTTGGAATCAAAATATAAGAAAAGCATACCCCATGAAATGTTTTTTTCATCATTTATCAAAAGATTTTCATGTAAATAGAAATATGACTCATGGGGTCTTTGAAGGGTGTGATAGGGCATATGCTGTGTAATGGAATAGTTTTTTGGTGGTACATGTAATCTGCTAGAGGCCAAAATAGCAATTGAAACTTGGTATTCATAAGAAACTCGGCTAAGGGCTAGTAGACAAGAGGTCAGAAAGGTGGTGTCAAAAGCCCTTGCCTCGTTTAATAATGCAAAGAAGAATTAATGATCTACCTGGGTATGGGTAGGCCAGCCAAGCTTTGTTCCTTAGGCCACTTTGGCCTTTGTATACAGATTTCGCTCGCTTTACTTTCTACAAGGTTTCTCTTTGTGATGTTTGGCAAAATTCTTTTTAAAATAAATTTTTTTTTCGCTTGCCTCACTTTTCCAGCAAGGAATCCATTAAATGTCAAAAAATTCTTAAAAAAAAAAAAAAAATTCGCTAGCTCGCACCATTTTTTCAAAACCAAAATCCGTAGACCAACTTATTTTTTTGGTGCGGCCTTACCTAAGGCAAGCTTTGTTCCTTACCTAAGGCTGTGTTGCTTCTCCTTGTACTCATTTATGGCTGCTTTATGCTGTGCTAGGTCATGCTCGGTGTTGTGCTGAGTGGCCTGTAAACTCTCAATGTGCTCTTGGAGCTCATTTGCTTTCTCCTTGCGCTGCATCCTCTCAAATTCATAGTCCTGCTGCGCACTGCAAAAGAAAAAGCATGTTTTATTTTATGATTTTCCATAAAGAAAAATGGCATTGGTAGGCTCAGTTGACATATTGGGCGAAAATAGTTTAGTCTACTAACCTGTTCTTAATTTCTTGGATCCTGTCCAGGATGGCTCTATGCTCGTTTGTCAAGTTCTTCCACTCACTAGTCACTTTACGCACCTCCATCTGTTAGAGCAGTGAGTATCACATTTCACTTAAATATCTAAAGCATTGTTTAAGAGTACAGCTTACATTTAAATCGTCGTTAAAGGACATAAATCTTATCAACTTGTGTGGAGAGAAGAGATATCATTGATTGCCATTTTGTAGGTGAAGCACAAGAATAACACAGTATACGATTTTCTCACACCACAACACCATAAAAAAAAAACAGCTTCTGAAATATTCGAGATATAAAAATAGAAGAAAGTGCTTAAAAAATGTTACCTGTGAGTTTCTAAAGGCCAGTTTGGTCTGATTGAGGTTCGTCTTGGCCTCTTTGTAGCACGGCTCCAGCTGCTGTGCTTCCTTCTGACTCTCCTGGATCTGGGCGTGGAGATCGGTCCGTCTCTTTTTCAGATCTGTTAACTCGGTCTGCAATGAAACATTCGTTTAATATCATTATTTTATCGGATTTCCTACCTTGATAGACTACAGGTTTAGTGCATCTCACATAGCTTTCTTCTATTCTATCTATATTATCATTTGTTATTTGCATTTTATCATTTTTTTAATATCATCAGCAAACCATTATTTTTTTACTCGATGAAAACTTTCTTATACAAAACATATCTCACCTCATGCTTTTTTATGTATCCCAGGAATTTTGGCATCCGGGATTCCTCCGTTTTCAGTTCCTTTACACCTTGTTCCAAGTCCTGAAACAAGAATCAAATACATTAAATCCCTGTGTTGTCGTGCAAGCCGCTGCTTATGCGTGAACGAGTCTTATTGTGGTCATGTCAGGGTGCAACTTAAAACATTAAAGTACACTACTGAATGTCCCAAAAGTTAAATCCAATGGGTGGCTTATAGGATTGTCCTTAACTCAGGTTGTGGCTTATACAAGGGTGCAGCTTATACATAGGAATTTTCAGCACCGCAATCTCCTGCATATACCGTAATCTCCCGCGAATAAGGCGCGTCTTTTACGCGAATCAGACCTTAGATGGGTCTTATATGCAGGAGGCAAGCTGCCTTGAGTTGTGGGTGCGCCCAATACGCGGTTTTATCCGATATCTCAATTGGGATCAGGTTGATGGATGATTGAATTTTTATCTCACCTCGTGCCTTCCTTACAGCTGACACTCAAGGGCGAGAGGTCCCGCGGGTTGTATCCACACCGAAGTGAGATTATCCTTGTGGCATTGTTGCCCGGACCCTAGTCTAATGGGGAGGGGGGATGATGGCGACCGAATCTATGGGAAGATAGAAAGCACGCCCCTACACATTTACCGAGGCAATGGTTCTTTAACATCCGTCACTACATAGGCATAGTGAGAGATGGACAGGCCTGTTTTAAGTCATTTGTCTGCCATGACCGCCGAGAGACTTTCCAGCACAGCCTAGCTAGAGCAGGGAGGAACTCAAACGACACCTTACAGTGACGTTTGGAACCACCACTGTGCTCCGGCCGGGCCGGGAACCGAACCCACGACCTTATGGCCCGTGAGCGGACGCGCTACCGACTGCGCCACGCCTACCGGCTGATCAGGTTGGCTCGAATTTTATCTCACCTCGTGCCTTCCTTGCGGCCGACACTCAAGGGTGAGAGGTCCCGCGGGTTGTATCCACACCGAAGTGAGATTACCCTTGTGGCGTTGCTTGCCCAGACCCTAGTCTAATGGGGAGGGGGGATGATGGTGACCGCATCTATGGGAAGATAGAAAGCACGCCCCTACACTTTTACCGAGGCAATGGTTCTTTAACATCCGTCACTACATAGGCATAGTTTTAAGTCATTTGTCTGCCATGACCGCCGAGAGACTTTCCAGCACAGCCTAGCCAGAGCAGGGAGGAACTCAACAGACACCTTATGTCGACGTTTGGAACCACCACTGTGCCCCAGCCGGGCCGGGAACCGAACCCACGACCTTACGGCCTGTGAGCGGACGTGCTACCGACTTGGGTAATCTCACTTCGGTGTGGATACAACCAGCGGGACCTCTCACCCTTGAGTGTCGGCTGTAAGGAAGGAACGAGGTGAGATAAAATTCGAGCAGCAGCAACCTGATCCCCAGTGCTGCACACTGGGTTATCAAAGGCCTGCCGTGTCGGCTACACGCTTAAGTCCCACATAGATGCTTTATTCCAAATTACCCAAATTCAGAAACCTCTTAATACCACCTTAAAGATGGAGCAGGTTAGGTCTAAGACCTAAAAGACCCGAGTTTTTAATGCAATTTTCAATGCTATTTTCAATTCAATTTTCAATATTCAATCAGATATTGACAAATAGTGAGTGATTACTGACATATGTTGATGAACTGCTGACCAATAATGAGCAATTACTAACATGTATTGACTAATTGCTGACAAATAGTGCATTATTACTGACATATTTGGACTAATTACTGACAAAAAGTGAGTAATTACTGACAAAAAGTGAGTAATTACTAACATAAATTGACTAATTGCTGACAAATAGTGCATTATTACTGACATATTTGGACTAATTACTGACAAAAAGTGAGTAATTACTAACATAAATTGCCTTGTCTATCAATAAAGGGTTATCCATGAAGGGTTAAATGTGCATCAATGCTACATGCCATTCATAAAGGCTTAAAGTGAATCAATGCATCATGCCATTCATAAAGGGTTAAATGTGCATCAATGCATCATGCTATCCATAAAGGGTTAACTGTGCATCAATGCATCATGCTATCCATAAAGGGTTAATTGTGCATCAATGCATCATGCTACCCATAAAGGGCTAACTGTGCATCAATGCTACATGCCATTCATAAAGGCTTAAAGTGAATCAATGCATCATGCCATTCATAAAGGGTTAAATGTGCATCAATGCATCATGCCATTCATAAAGGGTTAACTGTGTATCAATGCATCATGCCATTCATAAAGGGTTAAATGTGCATCAATGCATCATGCCATTCATAAAGGGTTAAATGTGCATCAATGCATCATGCCATTCATAAAGGGTTAACTGTGTATCAATGCATCATGCCATTCATAAAGGGTTAAATATGCATCAATGCATTATGCTATCCATAAAGGGTTAACTGTGCATCAATGCATCATGCTATCCATGAAGGGTTAACTGTGCATCAATGCTACATGCCATTCACAAAGGCTTAAAGTGAATCAATGCATCATGCCATTCATAAAGGGTTAAAGTGAATCAATACATCATGCCATTCATAAAGGGTTAAATGTGCATCAATGCATCATGCTATCCATAAAGGGTTGACTGTGCATCAATGCATCATGCTATCCATAAAGGGTTAATTGTGCATCAATGCATCATGCTATCCATAAAGGGTTAACTGTGCATCAATGCTACATGCCATTCATAAAGGCTTAAAGTGAATCACTGCATCATGCCATTCATAAAGGCTTAAAGTGAATCAATGCATCATGCCATTCATAAAGGGTTAAAGTGAATCAATGCATCATGCCATTCATAAAGGGTTAAATGTGCATCAATGCATCATGCTATCCATAAAGGGTTAACTGTGCATCAATGCATCATGCTATCCATAAACAGGGGTGTGAAATCCCAAAACCCATTTCCTCTGAAGCGTATTGCACCGTCTTGTTGGTTTATGTTTTTTAGTAGGATTAAAGTGATCTAAATATTATTTGGGCAGAATATGTCACCCTCTGATGTGCAGGGATGTTTGGGATTACCTTTGGGATGCTAACATTTTTCCACTTGGAATGATATGAGCAGAAATTTTAAGTCAGTCCCCCCCCCCTATAAATGGTAAATTCTTTTCTCAATGGATTTACATAGATCTCAAGAATGGTCCTTCTAAGCATCAAAAACGCGGACGTTTCCGCGGAAATTTCACCCCCCTGATAAAGGGTTAATTGTGCATCAATGCATCATGCTATCCATAAAGGGTTAACTGTGCATCAATGCTACATGCCATTCATAAAGGCTTAAAGTGAATCAATGCATCATGCCATTCATAAAGGGTTTAAGTGCATGAATGCATCATGTCTTTCATAAAAGGTTAAAGTGCATCAATGCATCATGCCATTCATAAAGGGTTAACTGTGTATCAATCCATCATGCCACCAATAAAGGGTAAAAGTGCATCACTGCATCATGCCTTTCTTAACGGGTTAAAGTGTGTCAATGCATCATGCCATTCATAAAGGGTTAAATGTGCATCAATGCATCATGCCATTCATAAAGGGTTAACTGTGTATCAATGCATCATGCCGCATAAAGGGTTAACTACACATCAATCCATCATGCCTTCAATAAAGGGTTAAATGTAGGTGGCCTTTAGTGGGTTAATTTCGGGCAGGCAGACGACGGACACTCCCCAGGCAGTGTGTGGACGCCTATTCATCCTCAAGGGCCACAGAGGGATTTAGGTAATTGGACGCAATAACTCCTCCAAATATAATAATGCTACGTGATTGAGGCTCCTAATTTGGGAATGGCACGCATTTTTACGGTCCCAAGACTCCAAATAAACCAATGCCACGCTACTTAGAACTCCTAATATAATAAGGGTCATCATACTTATGTGGCCTTTAGTGGGTTAATGGAGAGGGCCGATGCTGTGACGTATGTGTGATAACACTGTCTGACTAGGCCCTAGCCAAAAGCTGTGGGTAGACCTACCATAAATAGTCCTACAATATATCTGATACCAATACAATTTACAAATTATTCTATACCAATTTGCAATGGTCGATTTATGGCGAAAACGTGTCCACTAGAAGTAGACCCGAGTTCGGAACTCGGGTCTAATAAAATGTATAACAAACTCCAACCAAATTCCAAATTTCCCACATTTTCTCTTACCACATAAATTCCAAACCAACACCCCATTCTACTTTTCTCCTACTACAGTTTTTTTTTATTTTTTTTGTTCGGTGTGACGGTTTACTCCGACTAAACACCTGTCCCCTTCAACGCTTCGCGCTTGGGGGGCTTCAAATAAAAAAAAACAAAAAAAAAACAACAACTGATCTTAACCCTAACTAAGGCTATCTACAAGGTGCGCTTTGAATGTGGACCAGACCTCCTGAGTTGGGGGTGCACCTTATACGCGGGTTTTTCAAAATACCAATGCAGGGGAGACAGGTGTGCCTTCTACGTGAACCAGCCTTCCCTGAGTTGAGGGTGCGCCTTCTACGTGGGCTGCACCTTCTATGCGGGAGATTACGGTAAGGCCCATTTTATACGTAAGGTTTTAGTTCACCCTGGATGCATAAGGGGGGAATCAAGACCTTTCTTTTGATATGTTACACTCCCCCTTAATTCATAGGAGCACAAAGGGGGTGTAGGGGGGTCCAAGGCCCTAGCTACATATAACTTTTTGAATTTTGAAAATACATTAAGTAGAACAAAAGTTTTGATTTTTTTCGCCTGATCAAATCCTAAAACGATGCCATAGTTCTTGTAACACTCAGGTTCCAAAATCTCAATCATGATATTGGCGGCTCAATGCAAAAATGTATCGTACCTGCATTGTCGACCCCGATGTAGTTACAACTTTGTTGCACCGAGGCAAAGTTATATTGTATTGTGTGTATAATCAAAAATTATGTACACAATATTCAAAGTATATCAAGGCAAGAGCAGAAGATAACCATGGAAAATGTAATTGTTGTAATGCAAAGAAATGTACCCTAAAATCTTTGACGGCCGATGAATATACAAACAGGCACAGAAACTAGACTGTCTTACCTTTTCTGCTTTTACTATTATCGCCCAGGCTTGCTCGTCTTTCAGCTGTTTGACTCTGTCATTTAGCCCAGTGACGGCACGGGACGCCTTATATTGCTCCTCCAGATCTGACACTTCCTCCTGTAGTTTCGGCATCGTCTGAAGGTGGAACAAACACAAGGAAATGGTTAGTCCATTGTAGTTGACATTATACATGTATCACAGTTTATTGCCTACACATTAACTGGCATTGAAGACCTATGAATTTATAGATTAAAAGGGTTCCACTTGTTATCTTAGGAATACAACTTCCCTTTCAACAAAGAGTAGGAAACATTTTGATGTTGTTATTTTTTTCTTTATCATTTTGTACAGAGTTCCTACAAAACATAACTGTACTACCTGTACTTTACAACATGTTGAAAGGTCTTAACATGACTTTCAATTTGAAGGTGCTTAATGAATCTATGAGATTTTTTGTTTTTCTTAGGGTTTTTAGGATTTCTTATTTCTTGGCATTTCTCTCTTAATCCAACATAACTAAGAATACAGTTTAATGACATCACATGTACAGACCTCTTGCTTTTGTCTGAGTACCTCTAAGGCATATCCCTTGGCTTCAGTGGCCACAACATAATCATGTTTTAGCTGCTCCAGCTGGGTTGCCTTCAGGAAAAACTGTAACGAGAAAAAAATTATTTCACAATTGTGTGGAGAATTTAAGTATTTCTCATTTGTTCATGCTCTTTATTTATTTTTTTTTTGTTTGTTTAGTTTTACGTCTGGGGGCCATCAAGGAACTCAGACATTCAAAAATTTTTAAACTATTCAATAATAATGGTAAACTGCTGGCCTACCTCGGGTTTGCTCATATGAGTGCATGGGTGTGTGTGTGTGCGCGTGCATATATTCATGAGTCTGCTCCTGGGACTATTATGGTAGTAATATTGGCTTTAGACTTTAATATTGACTTTAGGCTGTGTTATACTGGGTAAACCAGATTGAGAGAAATATATTGTTATCTAACCTTATACTTGTCTTGGGCACTCTTACTCTGCAAGAAATTGCGGGAACAGTCCTGGTTGAGTACTGCTACAGGGTTGTCCACCTGGATGTTGAAGGTATCTAGGATGTGGTTCAACTCTTCTCTTTTGGTGGACACCAATTTACCTATTGGATAGTATCATTAACATATCAACTCAGTTCACAATATCACATTCAGAACTTTTGTGTAATAAATACCCACTTTATTAGCATATTCGTAACGAGGGGAAAAAGGGTTGGGATTTTTATGATAAGAATGCATTAATGATATTAAGGGAATATTTTTCTTAGAATATAGAGGATATTTCTAAATACAACTATAGGATTTAGGGTACCATCTTTCATCTGGATATTATTTTATAAGGGGATTGCATCTATATATGATCATTAGTAAGGAAGTAGTGCAGCATAGCCGCAGTGCCATCTTTCTTTTGGGTTTAACGTTATGAATTGCAAATATATATTTTATGTGATTTCATAAATGTTTTTAAATATATTGGCATTATTTTGACAAATTGCTGATCATTAATGAGTGGTTACTAACAAGTATTGACTAAATGCTGACAAATAGTACATTATATATATATATATATATATATATATATATATATATATATATATATATATATATATATATATATATATATATATATATATGGAACTATATACACTCGTGTATATTTATATAATTAGCCGCGAACGGTTAGGGGGACTACTTTCCTCCAGGGCGTACCAATATCTATGATGTCATACCATGACGTCATATACACAACTCCTCCAGTATATAAGAGGTCGCATTTGGAATAACCGTCAGTTGGCTAATTCCCCTTGTACAGGTAACACCACGCCAGGTGCTTACCTGATTTTCAAATTTTAAATTTTACTATTGTTGTTCATTGATATTCACTATGCTGACTTATGTCTTTTTGTCAACTAATATATCTATTGTTGTCTATTAATAAAGGCATGTATGGTGCTGATAGCCCCAAAGTCAGCAACCCACCAAACTCATGTGTCTGTGATATGATCATTTATTATATTACTATATCGTATATTATTACTACTGTATATATCAACATTATTATATTATCGTTATTACCGGTATTAATTATTCCCTGTTAGCGAGATAAACTCAATACATGTACGATAAAAACACAGATTAAAACACAAATTATAACACAGAATGACGTCAACATTTTCAATCAAACACCAGAGAACAGAGAAATGGAAAGGCCTCCATACAGTGCAACCAGGGCTTGTCCCCCGGGTGGCTGCAGGTATTGATGTGTAAAGCTTATCAACAGTGATATTGCACTGGTATTGTTGGTAACTAGCATTTAGATCTAAAAAGTCTAAGCATCTAATCAAGCAATGGCTGCCTCCATTGAACAACTCGATTGATGCTATAAGAAGCTAGGGGAGGGGTATTCCATTTCTAATGTTCAGATTCCACTAGTCACTTGGTGTTAGTATTTTATACTTGCAATCATATGAATTCTATAAGGGAGCAATGGAACATATCTATATTATATTGAATAGTATCAAGATACTGCATAATTATGCTAATTATGCAAAAAAGAATTGCAACAATGCAATGTGGGATATGGATCTGTGGTAGTTTTTCCCTCCGATCGACCTCGCACTATCGAAAATGTGTTTTGACTGAAATTAAGCGAAATGAAATTTTGGACTGGGACAAATTTTTGTCAAGGTGGTACCGCCCTAACCAGCCACTTCCGGGTAGAATGGCCAAATAGTTCCTCAGAAATTTTGTTATTTCAAGGAATTCGAACCATTTGTGAGGAGAGAAAGGCTTAAACCCATGGTTATTTTGTATCAAAATAATCAAGAAGTGTTTTTCTTTAGTCCAGAGTTAATTTTTATTGATATCAAGAAAACAGTGGAGGGTTATGGGGGTGAAATGACCATATAGTGTATTCCTACACTGCTCAGGTCTCACTGCTCAAAATCAGTGTGGTGGTTACCATGACAATTCAAAAAAATCGAGACTGACTTTTATATTCTGGACCAACTGCATAATTTTCTCCATTTCAAAGGTTAAATTTTGGTGTATTGTGCAAAGCTCTCAGGGAATTTTCAAATGTTACATCCAAGGTCGCCAACACTGGTATTTTCCGGTCCGCACTGGGTATTTAGGGTGGTACCACCTTAACATAAAAATTTTGTGACCTGATTTTGACATAAACAGCGGAGATGAAGTCATTTTTGAACACATTACCACCAGTTTCTGCCCACAATTTTTAATTTTTGTGCCAAATAACTATTGTATATGGATATGAAGGTCTCAAATGATATATTTACATTGATTTGTCTCTGTAGTCCCCTGATTTTTAGAAAATATTGCCCTTAAACCTATTCGTTCCCTGTGTCAGCTGTTAGTGGCATTCCATGGAATATTTCATTTCTATATAAAATTTGATGAAAAACAGGGAATTTTTACATCTACATAGCATTTATAATAACAAATATCAAGGCAATGTATCATGCAATAACCTGGACATCAAATATGTGAGAATTCCATAAGTTGTTATGGGTTGCTATGGCAACATAACAAGATAACATACATCTCCAGAGCCTATTTGGGCCCAAAATAGCCCATTTTGGCCCTAAAAATGCCCATTATTGGGCCTTTTAGCTACTTCTACTCGTTTCCCTAATTTCCTGAGAGCTTAGTGGGGCACTCCTACATAAAATAGATGTTATAAGCTGCATTTTAATGTATGTTGGACATAACGAAGTCAGTCTAGATTTTTTGCTATGATGGCTTGAGAATTTATGGCCAAATCTGGGGATTTTGACCTCAGCACAGCCCAGCATGGGCAAATTAAGCCCAATTTATAGGGAAAACATGGTATATAGGCAGAATTTTAGGCTTATTTATTGCTCAAAACACTCAAAAGAAGTTTTTCATTGAGGAATATTCTGGTTACCATGGTACCGCCCTAATTCAGCCACTTCCAGGTAGAATGGTCAAATAGTTCCTCAGAAATTTTGTTATTTCAAGGAATTCGGACCATTTGTGAGGAGAGAAAGGCTTAAACCCATGGTTATTTGGTATAAAATAATCAGGAAGTGTTTTTCTTTAGTCCAGAGTTAATATTTATTGATATCAAGAAAACAGTGGAGGGTTATGGGGGTGAAATGACCATATAGTGTATTCCTACACTACTCAGGTCACACTGCTCAAAATCAGTGTGGTGGTTGCCATGACAATTTTAAAAAAAAAATCAAGCCTGACTTTTATATTCTGGACCAACTGCATAATTTTCTCTATTTCAAAGGCTAAATTTTGGTGTATTGTGCTAAGCTGTCAGGGAATTTTAAGTATTTCAAATTTTACATCCAAGGTCCCCAACACTTGTATTTTCCGGTCCGTACTGGATATTTAGGGTGGTACCACCTTAAAGCCCCAACCGGCATACACTGCGAAAGGCCTCCTCCCACAACACTTTTAAGTGGGCTAGGGAAGCCTGCCACCTGTTCAGCGACTGATACTTATTTCTATGCATTTCTACTACAAGTACCGCAGGTTTGGTGCATGAATTGTTTACCGAGTTCGTATTGGCAGGCTGTGGGCGTGAATGGAGGCACCCTGGGAGCGTAAATGGCATCATATACAAAAACTGTCATATTTCCCTTATTAATAGGAGTTTTCCATAGTGCGACCTATAGATTAAGGGTAGCTCGAGCTGGTGAACGTCACTGCAGTCTTTGTTTTCGATTTTGAATAAAAAAGTTAGAAGCTATTATTCAGCCATTATGCACTGGAGCATCATGCTGACCTCATGATGTAATACTGACAGCAGATCCTAGGGTCTCTTGGCTAATGAAAATGTGTAGAGTCTATTATACCAACCTAGCGATACTGTAGGCCTATTTAGCGATCTTTTAAAGACAAATAATTTATTTCATGGCCAAACACAATGTTGTTGGGGTGTATCAAACTTATGTTTAGTGTACTTTACTCTTTCATCATTATGATGCCGCAGTGAGTAACCAGAGATTATTATACAGTCTAACTGAGTTCCTAGCATCAATGACAATGTATAGTGTGTATAAGGGAATGTATGTGGGTGAGGGGAGAGAGAGGGGGGGGTATTGGGTATGGCAATGTATAGGCTGATGTAACAATCTAACCCTGACCCCACAAATTGATATCAAGTGTTATTGAGTTCCTAGCGTCAATGCACCACTATAGCAAGGTATAAGGTGATTGGGAGGTGTGTGTGTGGGGGGGGGGGGGGGTAAGAAGGAGTGGAGGTTCAAAACACTCAGGGACGTCTAGCAGCTTGCTGTGGGGCCAACACACAATAACAAATAGTTATAGTCAGCAGTGGACGGCTTAGACAGGTTTAAAACACTGAGTGACATCTAGCAGCTAGCTGGGGCGCCAACACACAATAACAAATACCATAATCTCCCGCGTATAAGACGCGCTGCGCGTATAAGACACACCCCAAACTCATTACATGCATTTTCGCGTATAAGACGCACCTCTTAGGGGTGATTTTTGTCAATCCAGTACTGTTCTATAGTAAAATTACCCCTCGTATAAGACGCACACCCAACTTGAAAAAATCCTATAAGACGCACAAGGCATTTGTTTGGCGTAGAGGACGCGTCTTATACGCGGGAGATTACGGTAGTTATAGGCAGCAGTGGGCGGCTTAGAGAGGTTTAAAACACTCAGAGACAGCCAGCAGCTAGCTGCGGCGCCAATGGATATTATAGGTGTGAAAAACAATTAAAACACGCCCTGGGGGGGGGGGTACCTCTGGACCTCCCAGCTAATTACGCAGCTCTTGGCGAGTTCTGAGTGAGAGGGTGGGTTGGATTGATGCATGTTGACTGGACAGTGTACAGGCTATAATTGCTTAGCTCTAGGCAAGTTCTGAGTGGGCAGGGCTGACAGCAGATGCTGTCTGAGGACAGTAGACTTGCATAGTCCTTAAAATTATTCTATTTTTACCAAAGCCTACGCTTATACAAACACATAATATTGCATTTTTGTCACAGAGCATGCGAGGAAGGCTTGGGTCTAGTCTTTGTGTGACGTAGGCTAGTAGTAGTGCCACTAGACCCTTGAGGTCATTCAAAATAAGAATAGGTGCATATGCTCATAGGAATACTATGGGTAATAAAAAATATTTTGCTTTTAGGAGATGCTATAATGTGCACCTTCTTGTATTGATGTACAATGGCCATCACTTCCTAAAGGAAAAATGGCAATAATTTCTAACATGGTCATGTTGAGGTGTTTGATTTACAATTGCCAATCCCTGATTGGTGGAGTGAGTAAGTAATGGCCATTTCAACAGCTAAGGTCATATTTATGGCGAGAGCTACATTACACAATTTCACAGGTCTAGGAATGTGTTGGTGCCGGCTCAAATGTGCACCACACACATCCGAGGGGATAGAAAAGAGGAGACATAGACCCTTTAAATGTGGACTAGGGAAGCCCACCTGATTGGTGGATAAAGAGACTAACCGTCAAAGCTCTTAAGCTTATATGAAGTTCCTCCCTCTCGGGTCAGACGGCGTTCGACAATGATTGACTTTCCGAACTGGTCTGGTTTGTAGGCATCCTGACCCTGGTTGCGTAGCTTCACGATAACCTCTGCCCACCTAATGCACAGAAAGAAAGCCTATGTAGTCAATGAGCCATTTCTAATCCCAATGTCTGGTAGGCCTGCTCAAGGGCATCTACATTTTCTAAACTACAAAGTTTTATATGAATTACTAAAGTGCTATGTATCTACCAGATACTGTCATTTATTTGAATCACAATTACCGGTAGTGGTGGATAAATTGCTCCCTTCCAACTTAATCATGACACAATTGGTTGTGTAGAGTAAACATAGCAACTTACGGTTTGCCTGTTTTGATGAAGCCTTTGACCGACGTTCCGCGATTGGTGACATTAGCCTTACCACCCAGACCCACTACAAGGGCTGTCAGCACTGCCGACTTGCCACCTGAAAGTAGAATACATTATATATTAACTGAATTGGTTTCAAGATAAATGAAGGGAATTTAGTCAGGAGTCCAAGAAATTCTGCTTTTCTCTCACATAATTTTTTACCCCATATCCATTTCCACATTCTCTGCCTCTACTGATGCCAAATGTCATGCTGTAGATTATACCAAATTTACAATCTAATCATTATATATGCATTTAAAGAAAAGGTGACTTACTTCCATTTCTGCCGATGATGAAATTGACCTGAGGACAGAAGTTGAACTCAAGTCGAGTGTGGCACATGAAGTTTTTGACGCTCACTTGTTCAATGATACCGACCTCCGCCTCCAACTGCAGACAAAGGGTATGTCATTAGAAAACAGAGAACACTATAAACAATAATCTACTACACTCAAAGAATGTTTTACATATTTTGCCATCTACCAGGTCAGTGCAAACAATTGCATGCCACTTTCATGTTGTTGTGAAGCTCATTTATCTGAAGCTGATACTAAGTTATGGACTGTACCTCCTATATAGGCCTAAGCATAGACGCCCAGTGTGTCCACTATTTTGAATTTCACCGTTTGAGATAAAATTCACTGACAAGGGTTCAAATAGAGCATGAAGGGTATCTTGTCCCTGGGTAACAATAACTTTTAGGGATAAGCTGATCCCATCTTAGCAAATCTTGTCAGCGCATTTCACAAAAATGAGCCCCAGTCTTGGTAGATCAACTATACGATTTGTGCGGGGGTCTTCAGTGCACAGCAGGCACCACTTTTCCACTCAAGGATCAAAAACGTCAAATCAAACATCACCATACTTACACCCATGGAAGGGTTATACTGGAAGTCTCTGCGCTGTGACAGATCCAGGTCCTCCTCGTTGACCAAGTCGACCACATCCTCCTGTTGATTTGTGTCATCTTCAGCATTAGCGCCTTCTCGCTCCTCATTGTGGTTCTGTCTGCGCTTCTTTTCTCCAGAAGCGCCCGGACCCGTAGGGGTTGGGTCTCCTGCACGCTTTGGGGGCATTATGCCTGCAGCGTGCTGACATTGAAAATGTTCACAAATTCATTAGACAGAGGTAGCTGTCAATATTTGACCCCTTTTATCATATTTGTAGGGGATGGAAAAATATCCAAGGAATCCGAATCTGTGGTTTATTTCATTCTAAAATCAGTAATTAATTGTGTATCATATCAGATCTTAAAAGGCATGGGCTTGCATATCTTGAAATTTCTGTAAAACATTGAAATGAAAATTATTGATATCTCACTTAATACTTGGAGGATTTCGGTGCATAGATTAAATCTAATTTTAAAGAATTTCTACTGTCAGTCCCTTATTTTCTAAGTAATTTTTTATGTGAGTTTTTCACACTTTCACAGAAGATTCCTTAACATGCGTACTTTCAAGTTCTGCTTCTGTTATTATATATATATATATATATATATATATATATATATATATATATATATATTGTGGCGTAGACCGAGCCGACGTCGGTGGATCCCGAAACCATCCTGGCATGGGGGCGGGGGGAAGCCGGCGGAGGCGGAGTCACGTCAGCATTGTGTTATTCGGAGTAGCGTCTTCGGCGGCGGTGTATGTTGTACATACACCAGCGCCGGTGGACTTGCAAGTGTATAAATACTGGAGGTGTCCCACCGGACAGGCAGTCTGAGATTGGGGTGGCTATAGGACGCACCGGCACTTGCACCAGAGAGGAGGAGCAGCGGCATATAGATAGAGATATACTTAGCTGGTGTGGCAGAGCAAGCCAGGCAATAAAGAATTCACGTTAATTATACTTGTCCGTGTTACTGGTCGTCATTCTCTTATCCGGAGGAGCTTGGAGAGCGCTACATTGGTGACAGCGGTGTTTTCAACGGATCCACGCAGGACTAGAGATGGCGGAGGCAAGGATAACGGGAACAGACTCATTGAAATTGGAAGGAGAAGGAGTTGGTCGGGGGACCCTCTTGGAAGTAGTGGACGAGGAGGTGACAATCAGAAGACCCGCAGAAAGCAGACCTGGGGAACCATACCCCGAAAGGCAGGAGGAGCCTATGGATCGGAATTGGACGGGGGAAGGCAACCAGGTAGAGGTGGGAGGAGGGCGTGCAAGTCCCGTAAACGACTTCAGATGGCCATGGGAGAAGGAGGAGGTGGAGAGGGAGATACCCCGGAGGCCTAGCCGGGGGAGGCGCCAACCCAGAGGCAAGACTGAAAATACTTCAAGCATGACTCGGAGGAGATTGGAGGAAGGGTCAGAGGATTGGACGGAGGAGGAGTGGGACCAGCTCCTAGAGACTCTCTCAAAGCATAGGAAGATGAAACCGGCAGCGGAGGGACGGGAGGAAGGAAGAGGGACGGAGGGCCCTGACAACAAGGGAGAGGGGATGACGGTAAAAAAAGAGGTGATCGGGGGAGAGCAGCCATCAGTGGATGAAACCCGGTTACCTGCGTTGCCGTCCCTATCTGGCGGAGCTGACGGCGAAGTGAGTGCAAAAGGAAAGCCGGTGGTTAAACCCACAAAATACGACGGGACGGGGGATCTAGGCGATTACCTCAACCACTTCGACCTGTGTGTGAAGGTGAATGGATGGGACGAGGCTGAGGCAGGCATGTTCCTAGGGCTGAGTTTGGCGGGGGCCGCTCGGAGGCTGTTGAACGGCAGAAAACCTGCTACGCCGGAAGGGTACACCGAACTCCGGAAGGCGCTGGTCGAAAGGTTCGAGCCCACCAATCAAGAAGAGACCTATAAAGCTGTCCTCCGCACCAGGGTACGGAGGAAGGGGGAGGCGTTGCAAGAATTGAGGGAGGATCTGATGAAGTACACCCGACTAGCTTACCCCGAGGCCGACGCCCGAACTACAGACACCCTGGTTTTGGACAGATTCCTGCTATGTTTGGATAATCCTCTAAGACAATGGGTCTATCAGTCACAGCCAAAGGACCTACAAGCTGCCGTCATGACAGCCGTGGGGGCAGAAGCCTACCTGAAGGTGGAGCAGGAAACATCGCAGAGGGTTAGGACCGCTGATGCGTCGGTAAATGAGCATCTCAAAACCAACACCGACAGGATGGATAAAATGGTGGAGCTAATGGACCGTATGGCTAAGAAGATGGAGGAGCCTCTCTCCACCGAGAGGAAGAGGCGGAGTACTGCCTGCTATGGGTGCGGTCAGGAAGGGCATTTCAAGCGGGAGTGCCCCAACAGGAGAACTGACAAACCTGGGGGGGCCCCCGAGACGGGAAAGGATGTTATTCCATCGGGAAACTAGAACCGACCTCTACCCAAGGCCAGGTACAGGTCGGGGGGATTGGGCCTATGAATATTGTGCAAGGAAGGCGAGAGAGGGGCGGCGGAGGACTAATAGTGGAAGGCAAGTTGGAGGGAGCCGTTATACAGATGCTGGTAGATACTGGCGCCTCACTAAACCTTATCTCCCACGGGTGGTGGGAACGACATGGGGGTGATCGGCCGCTCCAAGAAACGGGGGAAGTTGTCTTTTCGGTGGATGGAAGACCCCTGAAACTTAAAGGGGAGGTGCAGGCTTCATTACAATTGGGGACCAGGAGCACGAACGCGATGTTTATCGTGGGGGACACAGGGACGGAAGGAATATTGGGCGCCGCCTTTCTACGAGAAAACCAGCTTGTGGTGGACGTGGCCAGGGGAAGATTAATCTGGACCCAACCAGAATCGTTGTGTCGAGTGGTGAGCACCCGCTCAGCAGTGGTCGGAGCGGGGGAGGAAGCATTCCTGGAAGGCGCGGTGATGGGTCGGTGGTTGGACGGTGGGAATGGCCTGATAGAAAGTATGGCCGGGCACAAGGGTGAACCCCACTTCCTGGTGGGCAGAGGCCTGGTCCAGCCAATAAACAGAGAAACCTGGGTCAGGGTGCTGAACCCTGGGCTGGAACCGATCATCGTCTACAAGGATATGACTCTGGGTGGCATCCAACGGGTGGAAACGCCGGGAGAGGATCCGGGGGTGAACCCCGGAAGCTGGTGCCGTCGGGTGGAGGCTATGTCGCCGGAGGAGAAGAGAGGGCTTATAAGAGAGCTGGTGGAGGGAACAGAGCCAGACAGAAGGAAGGAGCTTGCGGGGTTACTTAATCAACACCTGGCGGCCTTCCAGTGTCATAAGGGTGATAAGGGACACACCACTATGGCCCAACACCGAATAGATACGGGGGATCAACCCCCTATAAAGCAGCCCCCAAGACGCTTAGCCCCCCACCGAAGGGCCACGATGGAAGAGGAGGTTGAGAAAATGTTGGAGGCAGGGGTAATCGAGCCTTCAGTAAGCCCATGGGCATCTCCGGTGGTGCTAGTGAAGAAGAAAGACGGGACAACCCGTTTCTGTGTGGACTATAGGCGGTTAAACAAAGCTACAGTGAAAGATGCCTACCCTCTGCCCCGGGTGGAGGACTGCTTGGATACTATGGCGGGGGCCACCTGGTTCTCATCAATGGATCTTGCCAGTGGGTATTGGCAACTAGATGTAAGGGCGGAGGACAGAGAGAAGACAGCGTTCACCACCCACCGGGGGCTCTACCAATTCATCAGAATGCCGTTTGGGTTATGTAATGCCCCAGGGACGTTTGAGCGAGTGATGGAGGTTGCCATGCGGGGGCTTCAGTGGCGTACCTGTTTGGTATATTTAGACGACATTGTCGTGTTTGCCGAGTCCTTTGAACAGCATATGGAGAGGTTGGGCGAGGTACTACAAAGACTGGCGGAGGCCGGCCTTAAGATAAAACCCTCCAAATGCCAACTGGCCCGCCGGAGGATACTGTTTCTGGGGCACCAGATCAGTGAGGCTGGGGTAGGGACCGACCCAGGCAAGGTGGAGGCTGTTCGGGGGTGGCCCCCACCACAGAATATCACAGAAGTGAGGAGTTTTCTCGGTCTGGCGGGGTATTATAGAGCCTTCATCCCCGACTTCTCAACTAAGGCTAAACCCCTCAGTTCTCTGGCGGAAAAGGGACGGCCTTTCAAGTGGACGCCGGAGTGTGAAAATGCCTTCGAGATACTGAAGCAGAAATTGATAGAAGCTCCTATCCTGGGGTTCCCCCGACCAGAAGGCCAGCTTATTATGGACACGGACGCCAGTGATACGGGGTTGGGCACGGTGCTGGCACAAGAACAGGATGGGGAAGAGAGAGTATTGGCTTATGGCAGTCGCACCCTTAGCAAACCTGAGAGAAACTATTGTGTTACGCGGCGGGAGTTGTTAGCCATCGTTTTTGGCCTCCGGAAATTCAGACACTATTTAGTGGGTCGGCCGGTGGTAGTGCGCACCGACCATGCATCCCTTCGGTGGCTATTGGAGTTCAAAGAACCAGAGGGCCAGCTGGCGCGGTGGCTTCAGATCATAGGCACTTATGACATAGTGATACAACACCGACCAGGAAAGGCCCATGGTAATGCGGATGGCCTATCCAGGACACCCTGTAAACAATGCGGCAGAGACCCTGAAGAAGACAGGCGGTGGTGTCGTGTCTTCACAAGAGCTCAGAGTCAAGTGCTAGAAGGAGGGAACCGATCCCCCGCGGAGGGACCGGACCCTCCAGTGGGGCCGGCATGGGAAAAGCTGCAGAATGATGACCCCCTTCTCAGGGAGGTACGGGGGTGGGTGGAAGGAGGAGAGGTCCCCACTGAAGCGGTAAGACGGGACTGGAGCTATGAGAAGAAGGCCTGGTATGCCCAGAGAGAGAGGCTGACAATACACAAGGGCGTGTTGGGCCGGAGGTGGATAGGGGAGGCGGGGTCGGCCCACTTCCAGATAGCAGTTCCCAAGCCTAACAGGAAAGATGTGCTGCAGGAGGTACACGGAGAACCACTGGCCGGACACCTAGGGCGTAACAAGACCATCAGGCGGGTACAGGGAGGATATTACTGGCCTGAATTCCGGAGGGATGTCACCCGGTGGTGCGAGCAGTGTGAGCCGTGCCTGCGGCGGAAGGCAGCCCCCGCCCCCCACCGAGCTCCAATGGGACATGTTGGGGCTGGTCTACCACTCCAAAGGGTAGCCCTGGATGTGATGGGACCTCTGCCCCCGACCTCACGGGGTAATCAACACATTCTGGTAGCGGCCGACTATTTCACTAAGTGGACGGAGGCCTATGCCATTCCCAATCAGGAAGCGCCCACCGTGGCAAGGAAATTGGTGGAGGAGCTCATATGTCGGCTAGGGGCGCCGGTGGAGATTCACACCGATCAGGGCAAGAATTTCCAGTCGGGGTTGTTCAAGGAGATAGTAGCCTTGCTGGGGGTCAAACAAACAAGGACTTGCGCTTTTAGGCCTCAAAGTGATGGAATGGTGGAAAGAGCTAACCGGACCATTGAGGCGTTACTGGCTACGGTGGTGGCCACCGACCAGCAGGATTGGGACCTGCAGCTCCCCTTTGTGATGGCCGCCTATAGGTCATCGGTGCATAGCTCCACCGGAGTATCGCCTAACATGATGATGTTGGGAAGGGAAACAACCGTCCCCCTGCATCTGATCTACCCATTGGACCCACCTCCGAGGAATAAGGCTGGATACGTGGCTGAGGTCCAGGAGAAGATGGCACGGGCGTATGAGGCAGCTAGGAGTAACATAGGGAGGTCGGTGGCCCGCCAACGACGTAACTATGATGCGAGGGCGGAGGAGGGCCATCTGCCAACGGGATCCCAGGTCTTCTACTATCACCCCCTAAAGAAGAGAGGACTGTCACCCAAGTTGCAATGTTATTGGACCGGCCCGTGGACTGTGCAGGAGAGAATAGGGGATGCAGTGTACAAGATAAAGAGAGGCCGTGTAACCAAGGTGGTACATTTTGATTCTATAAAGGAGGTCTGCCTGCCAGAGGAAGAGGATCTGGGGGATGAATGCAAGGAGATAGACCCGGCGAAGGAAGAGGTAGCCAACCCCGACCATGGAGCGGGGGATGGATCGCCGGGGGCTAAGGCGATACGGGCGATAATAAGGGACCCTAACCCCGGGCCGCGTGACCAAGCATACTTACCTGTTAAGATGGCTGAGGGTGGGGACAGCTGGTGGAAATGGTGGCGGGAGGAGGAGACTCGGGTGAGAGCAGAAGCTGCAATGGCCCACTGGAGGGGTGAACCCCCAGATGACGAACCCCCCCTGGATGAAGAATATTTATCCCCTCTGGAGGAGGAGACCGAAGAAACTAGGGAAAGAAACGAGTTCAAGAGGGCAGAGTGGGCCAGACGGAGGAAGGACCCAGAGAGATGTCGTATCTTAGGCAGGCATGCAGAGAGGTGGCGGGTCTATGAAATGCTAGAGGAGGCAGAGCACGATAACGAACGGAACGAGGAGAGGGAGAGCCGTCTAGTAGCCCCGGGTCGCTTACCCCGGAGGCCTAAAACACCGCCTAAGGCGGAGGAGACGCCTAAGGTTGCGCCTACGTGTCTACACTTAGTACAGGCTGGGGTCACGGCACCGCCGGGCGCCTTCAGGCCTGCTACGCCGCCTAGCTCGGGGGACGGGCCTAAAACTCCGCCTAAAGCGTCGAGCGCGCCCTCTGCCGGAGTTATAGCCCCGCCAAAACCGGTGTTGCTACGAAACCAGAATGCGAGTGACGTCAATGAGGAGGGAGACGACCACTATTTGAAGATAACAGTCACTTTCCCGATAGAAATGGCGGAGGACAGACGTGTTGTAATGAGGAAGGTGGAGGAGAGCTGTAGAAATGGTGTAACAGGGGACACACAAGCCGGGCGGGAGGAAAAAAAAAAAGGGCCAAGGGAGCGCGTAAAGAAAGACGGGGTTCACCGGGAGGGCCGCCGGAGGGAGAGAGGGGGCCGATCTCCACCCAAATCCTCGTCCTCACGGTCCCACAGCCGCCCTAGGCATGGGGGAAGGGAGAATGATAGAAATAAACACCGCCAACGGCCCACCGAGGAGACAGTCCACCGAAAAGTAAACAACAAACCCTACAGGAAGAAGGACCGTGCGAAAGACAGCTGGTCAAGAACCCATTCCCACGTCCACTACCCACCGGAACGTTCGGAGGGAGGAGCAGAGCGGACGTTCTCACGGTCGGGTGACGGCCTCGTGACAGGGGAAACCCCGGTGGCACAGGCGTGCGGGGAAGGTTCCTGGCTGCTAATTGGCCAAGACAACTCAAGGGGGAGGGGTGTGGCCGGGCCGGGGGTGTATAAAGGAAGGACTCATCCCCGGGATTCGGCAATATCGACCATCGATTGGAAGCAGTTAGAACTCGGTAATATGCCTAAGACACACGAAGACGAGAAGTCCGTGCCCATGGTATGGGTAGGGGGAGTGCAGATACCAAAGCACAGGTGTGAGATCTGCAGGGAGGAGGGCAAACCGTATGCCTTTGGACGCAGCGATGCTTTAAAACGCCATCAGAGGAAGCATGAGGCCGTGCAAGAAGGATACGAGTGCCCCTCCACCGGCTGTGAATACCAGGTCGCCAAAGATTACAAGAATGACCTGGTGCGCCACGTGGAGAGACAGCACCCGGACATAAAAGGATGGGTGCCCCCGAAAGAGACCAAGCAACTGCGGCTGGCTAGTGAAGAGGAGGCGGGGGCCGTTCCAGCACAAACTCCAGGCACCTCCACGTCTACAAAACCCAAGTCTAAAGGCAAACCCCGGAAGGTTAAGGTCCACACGTCAAAAGGAGGGGCTGGGAAGGCAGAGGAGCCGGCCGAGTTCGCCGCCGCAAGCACTTCTAAAACGGAGGCGGTGGTGCCCTCCAGCCAGACACCGGGCAGCGCCTCTATCATATCGTCACTGGTGTCCCCCGGGATAAGCATAGGGGCTGAGGAAATGGAGGAGGTGGCCGCAGCGGCCAAATATCTAGAGGAACTGGTGGGACTGAAAACTCCCCCCAATCAGGGACTACCTGCACAAGGGGTGGCCACCCGGAGTAGTACTGGCAAGGGGCGGAAACGGGTGTCCGAGGAGGCAGTGGAGGAGCCCCCTGACAAAAAGGTGCGCCGGTCCCCCGGTAAGGAGGGAGCTGTCCGCCGGGTTACAGAAATGATAACGGACCCCGTTACCGGTAAATATCAATTGGAGCCAGAGGAGGAGGGAAAGGTTCTCTTTGTTCTTAAATTACTAATGGACAGGTACAGTAGGGAGGGGGAGACCCCGACCAAAACCTTAACTAGACTCCAGAAGGAGTTGCCGGTGGGCACACTAGACGTAGATGAAATAGAAAAGGAATATGAGGCGGCTAGGACGGGTATACCAACACGGAGAACCCAGCTAAAGGTTGGGACTTACGATGACGTCACAGACGACGGTTCACAGTCAGCTCAGGAGTCCAGCCCGGAAAAAGGAAAGGCATTCGAAATTTCCGGGGGACTCGATTCCAGCCCTGAAAAACTGCCGGAGTACACCTTAAAGGAGGACCGCCCCAAGCCCCACATTGAACCGGAATTATGCACACCTGCTGAGGAAGGGGCCACCTCCACCCCCGACTCCCCGGAGGAGGAGGAGGACAGGGGACCAGGTAAACCCGACCCCGAAGACGTAGCCACGAAGATGGTCTCCGCTCCAGCTAAAGTTGATGAAGAGATCTTTGAATACCCCCCCGGCGTGGCTGGCTACCCTGACCTCGAGGAGCAGTATGCAGCGATGATCAAAGCTGGTAGAGAGAGGGCCAGGCAGAAGGAGTTAGAGGAACAAAAGAGGTTAGAGAAGGAGAGAGAAATGGAAAGACAGAAGGCTATAGAGGAAAAGAAAGAAGCAGAAGCCAGGGTGGCGGAGGAGGAAAGAGCTTTGAAAGAACAGAAATCTAAAAAGACAAGAAGAGGAAAAGGGAAAGGCCCGGGAAAGAGTAGCCAGAAAACAGGATTAGAAACACTGATGGAGCAGGTTACCGTGCGCACGGGGGAGACCCCGGAAAAGGCTAGTCCACCAGCGGTGCCCCAGACTCCCACCCCCGGAACGCGGCGCAGCCTTGAGGAAATATTACTGAGTACATTAACTCCCACGGGCCAGCGCCCCAAGACCCCGGCAAAGACGAGCTCCGGCAGCAAACCCAGGGACAATGAGGG
The DNA here is from genome assembly GCA_949317995.1 of Acholoe squamosa. NCBI lineage: Eukaryota > Metazoa > Annelida > Polychaeta > Phyllodocida > Polynoidae > Acholoe > Acholoe squamosa. The sequence goes on from OX439048.1 coordinate 24,602,895, forward strand.
GGAACCCGTTGGTGTAACCCCCCAACAAAAAGGCAAGATGGCCGGGAGAGCAAAAGGGAGGCCTGACTTAGTGCATTACCCCAGGACGGTTACTGTTGGATTGGAGGGGCTGGTGGTGCAGTCTCCCAAGGGGGACTTTCTCTTACAAATTGAGGCTGGGGAGGAGGCGGGACACATGGAGACTATGGTGTTGGTGCCGGAGGGGGTGGAGACGGTGCAGGGGAGTGTGGAGGATGAGGACCCTTTAGGCCCACCGACCTCCGAACGTGTTATAATAGTGACAGACGCCCAGGTGGTACCCATACCTGACGGGGGCGTGGCTCCCACACAAGGAGTAGTGTCTGTAAGCCACGTGGTGGTTGCCCCTTCCCCGGCTCCCGACTCTGGAAAAAGGGTAGAGGTGGAGGAGAACTTGATGCCCTGGAATGAGGACTTCACAGGCCCCCGTGAGCTGCAGGAGTATACGAGGCGCTTGCGGAACCCGGGGAACTTGGGGCCCGAGATGAGAGTGGTGCCGGGGGGGGTGTGCAGCTCGGCAGTGCAAAGCTTGGCTGACGGTGATGTGGAACTGGTTCAGGTGACCCGAACCAGGTACGCCAAGGCGTCCAGGGAGGGACTGTGCTCCAGATGCGGGCAGCCATGGCCTATTACCCCGAAGGCCCCGGAGAAGGAGGAGAGACAGGAGGAGGAAGCCTCTACGAGCACCCAGTAAAAAGGGTAAGTGTCTCTTCCGGTGTATCTACGGCGGGGGAAACGGAAACTCCAGTACAGGAGGGCGCCGGCGGAGGTCGATGGGAGGAAAAGGAGGGAGGGCGGTGATGCAGCCGGGTCGGAGGGTGACTGCGGGATAAGCTGGGATGACGTGGAATGCACCCGAGTAATCTATGGGTGTAAGCCAGTACAGGCTGGGGGAGCAGTAGCACCTTAAATGAAGGACAAAATGCATCAGTTCCGGTGGGGTAAGCAGTACAAGTGCCTTACCTTGTGTTGCAGACCTGGTCGAGCCGCGGGGGGGCGGCATCCGGAGGCAGGCGGAGGAGAAACGGCAACAACCGGAGGGAGGTGGCCGTCGGTGGACGGTTCGGAGGACCGGTGGACGGCTCGGTGGATGAGTCGGGGGCATCTCGGCGGTGGCAGTGATGTTGTATTGGTCTTGAAGGCAGCGGTTGTATAATAGTTAAACCATTTGTAAATTATGAAGCTATCCGTTGGAGCATGCTATAAGTATTGATACTGTGTATACTGTATGATTATCTATATTGCTCAATGTATTTGTTTAAAAGTAATAATCACAAACACCCAGGGGCCATGGTGTATAATTGTTTATGCAAAATTGGATACCCATCTGCAGGAGGGTACTCTGACATTCTTTCCCAGTACGACTGTTAATTAGTTGGGGAGAGTGTGGCGTAGACCGAGCCGACGTCGGTGGATCCCGAAACCATCCTGGCATGGGGGCGGGGGGAAGCCGGCGGAGGCGGAGTCACGTCAGCATTGTGTTATTCGGAGTAGCGTCTTCGGCGGCGGTGTATGTTGTACATACACCAGCGCCGGTGGACTTGCAAGTGTATAAATACTGGAGGTGTCCCACCGGACAGGCAGTCTGAGATTGGGGTGGCTATAGGACGCACCGGCACTTGCACCAGAGAGGAGGAGCAGCGGCATATAGATAGAGATATACTTAGCTGGTGTGGCAGAGCAAGCCAGGCAATAAAGAATTCACGTTAATTATACTTGTCCGTGTTACTGGTCGTCATTCTCTTATCCGGAGGAGCTTGGAGAGCGCTACAATATATATATATATATATGGAACTATATACACTCGTGTATATTTATATAATTAGCCGCGGACGGTTAGGGACTATTTGCAGCGCGCATTGGTATCTATGATGTCATAGCATGACGTCATGGTAAACACTCCTCCAGTATATAAGGGGGAGTTTTCAATGTAACCGTCATTGGCTCGATTCACCTGTACAGGTAACACCACGCTGGGTGTTTCCTTGATTTTTAAAGATTTTCTTGGTTAATAGTTGATTTTTCGAATCAAGATGGGGAGGAAATCAACCAGAGGTGCCAAAGCGGCTACTACTTCTAAAAAATCGGCCAAATCGGCTAAGAAGATAGTAGAATCGGCCAATTTGGGATTTGCGAGTGACTTGGATTCGTCTTGTGTGGATCAGAGGTCTGCACCACCCAACCATGCTAACGGGTTAGAAGACGACCAATTCATTGACCAGACGGATAGGATGGACCTATTGGAAGGCGAGTTGTGCACCATCAAGAATCTACTGCAGGATTTGGTTGCTGGAAGAACAAGAAAGACGAGATGAAATCAGCCGAGGGGGCGTGGCAGCATGCACGTGCGAATGTTTGTCAACGACCGGTGACGTCACATCTCCAAGGACGCAGCTGCGTTTCTAGGCAGCGGTCCCCTAGCGTCCTTAGCAACGGATCAAGGTGGGATGAGGGCACACACCGTGGTCGTCGCCGGAGATCGAAATCATCCTTTTCTACTCGTCACAGACCTCGGTCGTCTTCAAGAGGGTCGTCAGTAGACTCCACTACATCCAAGCAACACGCCAGTACCAAATGTGGTGAGTTTGACCATGAAATGTATGTAAAAAAACGGGAAAAGATCGACACCATTGAGAAATTGATGCTAGTCAACTTGAATTTTGTCTTGGATTATTACAAAGATAACAGTGATGTAGAAGGCATGTTAAAGCATCTCCAAGTTCTGGTTGAAAAAGCTGGGACAAGAATGTATACAGTAGCAGCCCTATTGGCCTACGACAAATCGGTTAGGACCAGGGCAAATAAGGATGGGATAGAAGCTTTTGGGGTTATAGACAACTCTGACATTCTTAGACACTTATCATATGATGGTACTGTTCAAGCACAGAAGGCTTATGCCACCAAGACTAGGAATGGTATCAAACAAAAAATCTCAAATAACTCTTGCTATGCTTTTAATAGAGCAGAAGGTTGTGTACGGGACCCCTGTAAATATAAGCATGTTTGCAGTGGTTGCGGTTCCTCTGGGCATGGTAAAACTGAATGCCAAAAATCCAGGAATGAATAGGAAACTGCAGGTGGTCGATGTCCCATAGCTGGTAATGATATTTGTTTGATGCCTGACCAAGTTATGGTAGGTGTGGTAATTGTCGACTCGCCTTCACAAACTCCAGTACAGGAGGTGAATGATACGAAATTGGTTGGGGACTATATTTCTTCGACTGAGTCCGTAGCGGAACAGAATATTCTCCAAGAATTTAATTCTTTAGGAAATGATGTAAATGTTACTTGTAATAGTTTAATACAGGTTGATATTGAACCACTTTTTACTGTTAGTGTCGCAGATTTACCCAGCATCAGGGTATATGACGATTGTATAAAAGGTGTATGTACGTGTGTTCATTACATTGGTGGTGAGAGAGCTCAAATTCTATCATGTAGAGTAGCTTTTTTCCTTCAACAAAACGGTCTTATTGATATTAGTGGCACAGAGGCTGATTTTCTATGGCATGGTATTGTTCAAGGGTTTAAAATTGTGGATCCGGACTGCCAAACTACTTATGATTGTAAAAATTATAAGTCAATCCTCGAGGGGAGGTTCTATAATGAATATTGTGGTATATTGTTAGACGAGTTGGAAGCGGGTCTAGTCTCAAAGAGTGTTAGTAAACCTCGTTGTATCCATGCGCTAGGTGGTGTAGAAAAATCAAATGGAAAGTTAAGACCCATAACTGACTGCAGTATGCTGATAGAATATCTATTTACAACTTTATGGATACCACTACCTCAACTTTTTCTTATAATAATATTAGCACGGTGACTGCTCAGTTGAATAAGAACGATTTCATGAGTGTGGTGGATTTAAAGTCAGCTTACAGGTCTATAAATGTATATGGACCTCACATGACCATGCAGGGTTTCAGATGGGATTTTGGGCATGGCGAGGATTACTATGTAAGCAACAGGTTAACTTTTGGCCTGAAATGTGCTCCATATATTTTTAATAGGATCTCTGATTTTATTGTGGAGGTAGCAAAATTCTATGGTGTAGAAAGAATTGTAAATTATCTAGATGATTTTATAATTATCGCAAATTCTTATGAAGAATGCCTCAGACAGAGAAATTTATTAACTGAATGTATGGAATATATGGGTTTTGTCATCTCCAAGGAAAAGGTAACCAACCCGGCACGGGAGTGCAAATTTTTAGGTATTCTGATTAATTCTGTTGAACTGCAGTTAACTACCTAAAGATAAAATAGACAAAATGAAGGGCATTTTATCAGATAATGTCAATAGGAGATTTATTTCCAAGAAGAACCTGGAGAGGATTGGAGGTCTCATGTCCTTTTGCTCTCAGGTGGTAAAGGGTGGTAGAACGTTCAGCAGGAGAGTCTTTGATTTGTGTGCACGAGCTAAGCCTAGGGGCTATATAAAAATTTCTGAATGTACCAAACAAGACATTCAGTGGTGGTTGGACTTCTGTGACACTTTTAATGGTAAAAGTTTAATCCTTAACGATCTGGTTAATACTCCAATGTACTCTGACTCCTCTATTAAGGGATTTGGAGCATGGATGGGTAAGGATTTTCTATATGGTGACTGGACATCTCTGGATAGATTTGAACTTGGTGTAGACCATTTTACTGTCCCTCCAATTTTGGACAATCTAAAAAACCATCATCGTAATATCAATGTATATGAGTTATACCCTGTTATGATGGGCTTAAAACATTGGATTTCTAGTTGTAAAAACAAAAGAATACATTGTATAACAGATAATATGCAAGTGCTAGCAATGATAAATACGGGTAGATCCAGACACAAGTTATGTATGGAGTGGTTAAGGGAAATTTTTTGGCTGTGTTTCATTAACAATGTGGAAATATACGCAACCTATATTAAGTCGGAGGACAATATCCTGGCCGACCAACTATCTAGACTTGCCTATAAGGGTATGCCGGGCAAATGTATAGCCTCTCTCCATGATAATAATATGTGTTGCTTTAATTCCAGAGTGGGAGAGATTACTAAGCAGAAAAAAAGTTACTTTTAGCCAAGGGTGTGTCAGAAAACACGAGGAGGACAAGGAACCAACAGCTTAGAAGGTATAAAAAATTTTGTAAAAAATTTTGTTTACAAACTTTTCCTTGTTCTCCCTCCCAAGGTTCTATTTATGCTGTGTATTTATCGGATTTTATGAAGCCATCGTCTGTAAGGAATTACCTGTCTGCGGTTTGGTATTTTCAAAAAATTAAGGGCTATCCTGATTATAGTAGTAATTTCATGTTTAAAAATACCCTAGAGGGCATTGACAGGTTTTCCACCTGTTCTACTAAAGAAATTTATTCTTTAACTCCAAAAGACATGTTAAGGTTGAGATCGAATTTGGATCTAACCAACAGGGCAGACTGGAAGTTTTGGATGGCAATTTTAACATGCTATAGGGGTGTACTACGAGTGGGACATGTAGTTAAGTCTCCACATTCCTTAAAAGTTGGTGATATTAAATTTCATCAGGATTATTTGTCTATATGTATCAGGACATCTAAGACTGATCAACTTGGTAAAAATCCTTTTAATATCTATTTATCAAAGGATGTTAATTCTCCACTATGTCCTTATCAAGGTTTGAAAGAGTTGTGCATGGGTAGGAATAGTAGAGACCACTTGTTTAAATCAAATGGTAGTCCGTTACAGTATCAGTATGTCAACTCTAGGTTAAAGTCTTTATCAATTCATTCTAGTATCGAAGGCCTGGTTTTTACCCATTCCTTAAGGCACGGTGGTGCTACGTTATTAAAAGATGCTGGACTCAGTATAGAGTCTATCAAAAAGAGGGTCAATTGGAAATCCAACTCTGTTTTTAAATACTTACATAATTACAAAGATGAATTATTGGAGTTGGATAGAGTGTGTCAATCTCATTTGCAATGCTGATTGATATGTGTTTTTCACATGTGTTTGGCGTGTTTTTGTGTGTTTTTGGCATGTATGGTGCTGATAGCCCCAAGGTCAGTAACCCACCAAACTCATGTGTTTCTGTGATAGATCATTTATTACTTGTATATTATATTAATACCTTTTATTACCGGTACACCCTAGTATTTATTATTATCGTATCCATTTATTACCGGTATTATTATTCCCTGGTAGCGAGATAACTTATATATATATATATATATATATCAGTGCAAATTGACACAAAGCAATATATTAAAGGTCTATTTTAGTCAAATTTGCCAGAAAAAAACTTGACTTTCCACTGCAATGAAAAATAAATGCCTGGGCAAAATTCGTCCAAAATAGAAGATATCAATTTCCAATATGTCTTCTATATGATGGTGAAATCAGATTTTTTATATTCCAATTTGTTCAAAAGTTAATATCATTTATATAAAGTAATGTCCAAAATCAGCCAGAAAAACTGAGAAAATCTTCAAATCTTTCTTTCTTAAAAAGTGAATAACTTTGCATCTACTGGCTTAGGCACTTACCTAGTTTTTCAAGACTTTATTCCATTAAACTTATCTAATGAGCAATAGATAGATCTTGAGAAAAGAAGTGGATTTGCTTTTTAAATTAAGTCTCCATGTCAATTTATAGTGTAATGAAGGTAAAGGCTAGGCCTTAGGCCTACGTGTAATTGACTACTATGTCCTATGTTCAATGGCGACCACAGAATCTCTATTCTTTTATTCATTCTGCTGCCCTTAAAGGGTTAATGTGATGCCATTTCCTGATCTGTTGTATCTAAAGGTGAACTGGTGCTAAATGGTACTGAAAGGGTTAATGTCCACTGGTGCATGAAGGCTGGAAGAAATAGACTAATCACCTATTGTTCATGGCCACTGAACTGGTACACAACCTATTCTCTGTCTCTGAGGTGTAAATGCTATCCAAACCATCTACATGGCCTATGGGCTACCTTCAACTATATTATATACCAAAAACATATACACCAATAGCAATGTGTACAGAGTATGGGCAATATTTCCCTCTTTGTTCCTATGTCTGTCAGAATCCCTCTTTGTTTCAATGTGGTTTTGTGCCTCGGTCTATGTATATATATAAGTATGTGATTGACGTCTAGTCAATCACATAATTATGACCGGTCAAAGGTACCAAATCAGACCCAGAATTGTGCCATAGTTAAGAGTTTAATTTGGATCCGATTTTGTAATCAAGCAAGATGAATCCAAAGTAGACTAGATCACTAAAATGATTATTTTGGGCAATTTTCTTTTCAGATAAGCAAGATATACCCCCAAGAATGTAAATAATGATACATATTATCATAATCAAACAAAGTAAAAGCAAAGTTTTGATGTCATCTTTACCCTTGAACTGTGCGCCCTGACAGAGCCATGGCAGAATAGTGTCTTTGACTCAGGATGTTTGAATGATCATAACTTCCATTTATATTGTCATAAAAACTTCATTTAAAAAGCAAAACCACTTATTTTTATCACAGCTATCAATTTCTCACCATATAAAATGCATACAATAAGGTTTTAATTGATAGGTAAGCACCCAACATGGGGGAGGTTGGGACAAGTGTCCAGAGATAATCTTGCCCAAAAGGTTTGCAGGGTCTCTACCCAGTCTCAGCTTTATCACAGTTTCACACCTCTACTGCAGCAGACTCACACACTGGAGGTATTTCAATGCCTAACTGGGTTAATTCTCATGATTTAAACTGATTTCTCTTTCTCACGACCTCTACTTTATTCTATGTGAAGGTCTTTACGAAATTCCCAAAATAGGATTTTGGTGTTTTATCCCTAGGCCTACTAATACTACCCGTAGGCTAATTAAAAATCTTTTGAGTACCCCTCTTGAGCCGAAAAAAAAAAGCCTGTGGCTGTGCGCTACTCTAGATCAAAGAGGGCCTCTGGCAGGGGGGGGGGCGCAAAAGATTTTGCCCCCCCCCCCGTTGATAAACAATGACCACTCCCTAAAACTAGTAAAAGTGAAACTTAGCCTAGCCCAGGGGTACGGCCCTATATGACCTTAGCGTGTTCCTTAGTGGGCCGAACCCTGAAGAAGCTGATACCCACACTTACAAATCTCGACTTCTAATGCGGGAAGTCATCACTTACATCTTGCACTCTAATTTTTATTTCCACCCATGACACTTCAAAATTTGGACAGGGATATTATGGAAGTGCCTCCCTAAGTTGGATTTTTGAGAGAAATGTGGGGAGTCTGCTATAAGATAGCTATTTATGAAAGTGACAGCTAGACTTGTTTGTAAGCAACTGTTTGAAATCCCAATTGTCATGGCTGAAAAAGAAGTCCCTGTACTGTGGAATTTTTGTTTGTTGCAACATGTACATAAGCAAATGTCCATGACCAGGGAATAAATTTGCATCGTATTCACCGAGGTGAGGCTGTCCGTATTCAACGATGCCTTATAGGCAGAGTTGAATGCGGACAGGCCTCACCGAGGTGAATACGATGCAAATTTATTCCCTGGAATGGACATTTGCATTTATGTCATGGCCTAGGGGGTTATTTTGCCTTTAAATAAAGAAAAACAGCTCAGATCTGTTCAAAATCCAAGATGGCGGACACCCATTGAATACAGACACATTGTATTCAATGCCCCCCATTGAATACGGCGGTTCTAGTACTAATCTATAGTGACGGTCGTATCAGCCATGACATAAAGTGACATATTTCTGTCAAGTAAAGGTTAAATATGGGATAGCAGTAAGATTTGACTAGTATTTACCAAAAAAATGCCACATCATTGGTGGGCATAGTACCCCATGGGATATCCAAGGTTAGGTAGGGGGCGCTGGGGTAGTATCCACAGATTGGCAACTACACCTTACACCCCTATTCCCATAGTGGTTTCACCCACCCTCTCCCTCCTCTCTGGTAAGTAAGCACCACCTAATGATAACCATTAGCACTACAACAAATCAGTTACAGGTGCCTCCCTATAGGTGGGATATATATCAGGAATGGAAAAGAATCTTGCCCCGCAGATTCTTTTCTATCCTTAATGTTCATCCGGGCCCTCTATCCTTAAGATTCTTTTCTATCCTTAATGTTAATCCGGGCCCTCAAGACTGAGAGACCTAACCCGAGTAGCTATTCCCTCACTAAACAGCCATTATCTTAGTGACCACTTATCACCCTACCTTTAATAATCTACACCAGATTATTAAGAAAAATTGGGATATCCTATCCCAATCTGCCAGGACCAGAATAGTCCACCAGAAAAAAGTTGTGACTGGTATGCGGAGACCACCGAGTCTACGCAATTTCCTAGTGAGATCTAGACTCAACTACCACCCAGGTGAAAATATATGCCACAAAGCAGCTATTATGGGTAAACCCTCTAAAAGTTGCAAATTCCCAGGTTGCTGCTATTGCCCCCGTCTCAACACTACAGGGGAAATTACCTCAGGCTCCACTGGGAAAACCTACACCAGTAAGTACAATGTAACCTGCCACAGGTCTAATGTAATCTACTCTTTGAGCTGTACCAAGTGTAAAAAGCAATATGTGGGACAAACCAAGCGTAGACTTATGGATCGCATGGTAACCCACTTTGGTAATATAACCCATAAAAGAATGTCCACCGATATGGGCTTCCATTTCAATACTGATGGACACCAAGGTCTCGACAATGTGGAGCTTCACATTGTGGGTTTTATTTTTCAGAGACCTGAGAGCAGCTATGCAGAGAAATTGCGTAACAAAATTGAGCGGAACTTGATGCTTAAATTACGTACCCAAGTCCCCTATGGCCTAAATTTAATAGATGCACCCAACTTTTAAATTTGATAATACTTCTCCCAGCCCAGGGTACACTATGACCCCAAGTCCTCATTCAAAAAACTTGTAATTACCGGGTCAACCCTACATTATATGCACTTATTGTGTGAGAGTGCTGACCTATAGGTCGCACATAACTCAATTTGCATGGAGTTGTCACAATATTATAGGACAAATTTTCATGAAATATAGCTGCACAGTCTCCCACAAGCTCATATATAAGAAACAACTTTTGGACAGGGCTAGGATCGACACCTCCTCACTGTATAAGAAATGTTATATCTCTTGTGATTTTATTGTAACAAATTGAATAATTTTTAATTTGTAGAAAATTGGTACAATGTCCCACGTCTTGATACACCTAATTTTGAAGCCTGATGAGATCAACAGATCGAAACCTTGATAGTCACTTAATTTTTGGAAAATTGTTCAATCACTACTAAACATCTGTTTGGTTCTGTAATCCTGTGCTGGGAGAATTATCCCATCAACAGGATATGACATACACACTTTTGTTGTGGTGTCCTTAGTGACATACCCATAGTGTGATGACATCACAATGGAGTCATGGAGACCGTTGTAGCAACCTAGGTTAGGTTGGCCTAGCAACTGGTCATTCGGTCAAGGTAGCTTCTGGTGGAAGGAGGTTCTCAGCCTCGTAACAATGTACTTTATCCTTAATGTTTAGCCCTGTGGGGCAATATTCTATTCTTTTCAAAATTGATTAAAGAACCCTGTATACAACCAATAGGGACAGTATCATTAGGGTTTAGGGCTGTTCCTCTAGTTCTACAAGAGAGGGATGTTATCATGGTTCCTTTTAAAGAAATCATGGCTTTTTCAAAATATGATAACATCCCTCTCTTCTTATAGAACTAAAGGAACAGCTCTAAACCCTAATGATACTGTCCCTATTGGCTATATACAGGGGTTTTAACCAATTTGGAATAGAATAGAATTTTGTCCCTATTGCCTGTATACAGGGGTTTTAACCAATTTGGAATAGAATAGAAATTGATTCTTATAAGGAATAGAAAAGAAGCTTGCCCCGCAGGGCTATTAATAAGGAATAGAAAAGAATCTAGCCCCGTAGGGCTATTGATAAGGAATCCAATTCGATAGCTCTGCGGGGAAAATTCTTTTGTATCCTGTACAAGTAGCCCTGCGGGGCAAGATTCTTTTCTATCCTTAATGTATAGCCCTTCGGGGCAAGATTCTATTCTTTTCAAAATTGATTAGAGAACCCTGTATACAACCAATAGGGACAGTATCATTAGGGTTTAGGGCTGTTCCTCTAGTTCTATAAGAAGAGAGGGATGTTATCATGGTTCCTTTTAAAGAAATCATGGCTTTCTCAAACCATGATAACATCCCTCTCTTCTTATAGAACTAGAAAGACAACAACCTCTAGGTGTTTCCTAAAAGGAAACACCTAGAGGTGGAGAGAAGGGATGTAAGGTGTAGTTACCAATCTGTGGAGACTACCCCAGTGTCCCCTACCTAACCTTGGATATCTCATCGGGTACTATGCCCATTGGTGGTATATGTTGGAACTACTTTTTGGAGGGGATAAGCACAGCCCTTTAACTCCGCCCCAGATTTCCCCCCAGTAAACCATCCAAGGCGTCAGCGACTAGTCCTGGAAGAGTCGTCGCTGTCATCAGTGTGGCTGATACCTTGTGAGATAAGGACTGATAACAGCAAGGTGATGGGTACCAGGTGTTACGTAATGCACCCTGAAAAGTTGGCAGTGAATGAAAGGAATTTTCTCCTTGGTGAATAATGTATCCCGCTAAGGGAGTTAACAACAGAGGGGGGGCTGGTAGGTTTGAGGAGGGGGTCAGAATTTGTCGTTACTATAGGGTAAAAGGGCACGTTCGCATGCGATTTTCGGCCCTTGTGCGGGGGTCAAAAAAATTTTACCCCATCAAGAGTGGGGGTTGGAATTTTTTTCATGTGTCCATGCGCAAACCCACCAGTCCCCCCTGTTGTTAAACAAGAAAAATGTTGCAAGGACCACGGATAGGAGTTGCCACTCTGAGGCCGACATGTGACGTCACGGCCGACGTATGACGTCACAAATTGCGTCACAAGGTGACCATGACGTCACTGACAAACCAAAAACATAATGCAGTAGCTACGGTCGCTGCGCTCCCGGCTAGCAGCAAGCAATTCCAAAAAATGATCACTCCCTAAGTCGGAATAGGCTAGCCTAGGGGAGTGGTCATTTTTTAACAACAGGGGGGGGTGGTGAAATTCTGCGCATGCGCAGCGAAAAATTTTCCATGTCCCCCCCCTTTTATTCTATAGATCTAGTCGCGCGCGGGCTTTTTCGCTCAAAAGGGACCCTTAGAGGGTCTGTAATTTTTTTTGTCCCCACCAACCCCCCCCCCACGTTGTTAATAAATGCCCACTCCCTAGCCTAGGCCCTAGGTTAGGCACTTCAACAAAAAATTCAAAGTGAATACAGAAAATTCTTTAAATCATTCAGTGGAGCTACTTGCAATGTTTCCAAAACTTTTGGAATTATGTTTCTATCTTGTCTAGAACCGCAGCTACAAGAAAAAATGTGTCTTAAATTCTGAGGCAAGTAGCACTATAGAAGTGGTAGAAATAGGTGTTAGTTTTTGTGAGGTGAGTGCAGCCACTGTCAGTGGCCACCTGCGCAGGTGTCAGTGCCACAGTGGTGTGTGCTTTATTTCCAATTTATAAGGGTCTGTAATAAAGGGTTCTCCTGGTACAATTTTCACAAAATTTATATTTCTGAGGTATTTGAAATCTTGGCTATTCAATGGTATTAATTCATATCTTCCAAGTATAACCCAAGTAACATTAAAATGCTCATGAAAAGGTGTCAGATAGCACCAACATTGCAGCCGTCACTCAGGGCAAAAAATATACATGTCTTATATTTTGGACAGCTCTAAATCATCTCTGGATGAAATCAGAAATGCATCAAATTTTACACACTGGTCATTTAACATCCTAAAAACATGTTTATGGTGGTAGTTTTTATGTTTCTCCAATGATTGATATGTTTATTAAAGCTTCAAATCAACATTCATCTCTATGTAAATCGGTTAATAATTGCTCTTTTTCGACCCAGATTTCGCTGGTGGGTAGCTTGAATGATATCTAAACTTAAAATATATCTATCAAGATATCTGGAAAAAAGCTTACCGTAATCTCCCGCGTATAAGGCGCATCTTATACGGGGGTTTTTAGTTCTCATTGGATTCACAAGGGGGACACCAAGATCTTTCCTTTGGTATCTTACATGTCCCCTTGGTCATAATATGACATTAGGGGGTCCAGGAGGGTCCGGGGTGGCCCAAGCTACACATAGGTTTTTGAATTTTGAAAATTCATTCAGTAGAACCAAAGTTATGAATTTTTCGTTTTTTAGAGAATTTTCCTAAACTCTAGGTGCGCCTTATACGCGGGCTGCGCCTTATACGCAGGAGATTACGGTAGTTCTGTTCAAAATCGGCGATATCGGCATGGTCAAGTAGAGCAGCCACCCTCACACCTGACAAAAAGTGTCAAGCCTGCATGCCAGCTTTTCTCACCTCCCCAGGGCTCGACAAATCCCTGTGTCCAATGCCCGAGACCCAAAAAAAATTCACTGGGCACAGAAAAAAATTCAAGTTGTGCCCAATGGGCACAGCTGTCCAAATGATATTATCCTTTGTTTATTGACTTGGTTTATGCTTATTCCACTACACTGCAACACAATTCCAGTGCATTTGTGCCCATCATCATCCTTATTTATTAGATAAAACTTTCTAACTGGTTCTGCACTGGAAATCACGCAATTAGCACTTTAATGCCACCATCTAGTTTTGAGTATAGAAAGCAAAGATGCTGGGCACAGAGCTTGTCTTCTGGGCACAACATTTTTTTGCCCTTGTCCCAAATCAGTTTGGAGACACTGTGCCCACTGGGCACAAGGCTTGTGCCCAGTGGGCACAGTGTCTCCAAACTGATTTGTCGAGCCCTGCTCCCACTGTGCTGTTATTAAATACTCCATAGACACTCTGAGGGAACCTCAGAGACCAAGTGTGTCTGTTGTAGTCTGTTTGGTCAGCCAATCTGGCAGAGTGGCCATTTCTCACAGAAGTACTTACTGTCAGGTCCAATGCTTCCACCAACACTTCCCTCAAAGTATATCCAAAGATTCACAATACACAAAGCACTTGAAATACTTGTGATAATTAATAATCCAGGTGATTTTCAAATCTCCCTCCCTAACTCCAAATCATTGTCGGCCATCTTGAAGCCAGGTGTAGCCACCTAGTGCCAAAAAGACTACATTATTCTTGGTTGGTTAGCCCTATCAGTATCAGGGCCTATGTTTCAAAAGGAAGCTAACACCAGGTAGCACCCCTAGCATGTTGACAATGGAGGTCATTGAGGTAGTGATATCTAAGCTCAAGATAAACATGTCAGATTTATTGGATATATCTCATGTTTCAGTCAATATAAGCTGATGTACATGAAAACTACATGTTTGTGAATAGGAGGGACAATTTCCAGGAACTGACAGTGAGTACTTACCGTAATCTCCCGCGTAGAAGACGCGCTGCGCGCATAAGACGCACCCCAAAGTTAGCACATGCATTTTCGCGTATAAGACGCACATTTTACTGCTGGAAATTGTAAGATTAGTACATTTCTATAGGAAAAATACCCCTCGTATAAGACGCACCCCCAACTTGAGAGAAAGCTATAAGACTACACAGCATTTTGTTTGGCGTAGAGGACGCGTCTTATACGCGGGAGTTTACGGTAGTTCAGACTAGCCATGTGTTTGTGCCACTATACTATAGTAGGCACTTTGATAACCGCTCAGTGGAGGGTGAAACACTTTTGGTCAGGTGTCAGTGTGGCTGTCATTCACAGCCTTGCGGGTATCACAGATTTTGGCTATTATTATTTTGTTTCTGTAATATTTTGATTGTTGGCTCTAGAGTTTAGATATTGAGCTACTCAACAGCAAAATCTGGGAGAAATAAAACCATAGTGTTGTAGATTTTAATACAATAGTAGAGAATAGTCCTGTGAGACATGGCGCGGCGACTTGTAATCTTGTGTCTAGTTTCAAGTGGTGAGACAGATAGGGCATACTATCATCTGGGCTTTTGGTAGTATACATAGCACAAATTCAACCTGAACTACCCACTGCAGCTAAGTACTAATAGTCTGTAGACTGTCCATTCTGCATGCACCTCACTCAGCTGCCACAGGGACCTGTCTTATTCAATGTTCAATGCCATAGTCAACAGGAGTGTCATTATGAGTGTACACTGTCTCAGATTGCCAGGAGCCTGCTCTGGCTCCCCACCCCCCCCCCCCACACACACCCAACTGCCAATCACTTGTAATAGTCTGTACCTTGTCATAGGCCAGTGGTCAGCAAACCGGCCAGATCACTCCACCTCTCTATAGAGGGGGAGCACAGTGTAAGTAACTCGGTGTACATACATGTTTTCAGTGTTCCACAAAATCGTTTATATAATGAAAGTAGTAATCAAATTAATCTTTCATCACCAATAGTAGATACATATTCTGAGATAGCATTATTTCAATGTAAACTAAAAATTTTACACAGAAAAGAATGTAGCCGTTCCACAAGGTGGCTTTACACTTTAACCTCCTCTGATTTACAAAAATGCACATATGGCAACACACCCTTTAGCACTGATTTCTCCATAGAGATCTTTGACAGTGAATACTTTGTTCAAATACAGAAAATATGATCCAATTGTACCATAACCCACTGAGATAAAACCTGTACTACATATATATATATAGTAGTTTCAAAATGAACAATTCTAAAACAAAGGCTACAGGGATGCATTTCTGAATCTTAAAATGCTCTAATGCTAATCTGCCATAGGGCTCCAAATGATGAAATGTCTTATCTGTAAATAAAATCAAAAGTATGAGATATATTCTGAAAATTCCTTCACTGATAAGTAAAGTACACACACTGTTGTTATTACATTAGAATAGTGAGCAGGAATAGTCCATAGCAGAGGAGCCACAAACAAAAATAGATTGCAAGGCCTCCCTATCCCTTACACCGTGGTGACTGTGAACCATACACTAGTCTACTCATCTCACGAGTAGTACTCACTAGTCGCCGCGCTAAAAATTCCAATTATTAACCGTTTTACAAGAAGTTGAATATGAAGGTGATATTCAAGCTTTGAAAAACATATCAAGCAATGGAGACACCAACAAACTAACACCAGACACAGCTTCAGGGCATAATAATCTCCCAGGATATAAAATTTCATCTTTCTATGACTTTGCCCACTAATACTTTTAAGAGGACCAAAATATGATGCAGTTTACAGATTTCCTAAAATTGATGGCCGCGCATGTCACTGCAATTTGCCAATTTTTCATGAGCATTTTAAGGCCAATTAGAATAGTCTTTGAAGATATCCAAGAATATCGCTGGACAGCTGAGATTACAAACATTTTGGAAATCTAATTTTTGTGAAGATTGGTTCAGGAGAACCTATTTTTCCAGTCACTTACAAATTGAAAAGAAATCACACTACAGTGACTGCCAAGCAGGTGGCCACTGGCAGTGGTCACTGCATGACTGCACTCACATCACAAAACCTGACACCTGTTTCTACCATTTCTATAGTGCTACTTGCCTTAATATTTCGGACACTATTTTCCTTATATCTCTGGTTCTAGATAAGATAGACAATCAATTCCAATTTTTTTGGAACAGTCTCAATGAGCTTTATTGAATGGGTCTAAACAGATTTTTCTGTTTTTATTTTTAAAAATTTTGTTGAAGTGCCTAACTATAGTGGCACAAACACTATTATAGTCTATAGTATAGACTTTTATTTTATGTGAATAACTTCTTCCCATAGAGATAGCATTGCAGGGCCGATCCGCACACCCCCAGTGGCGTAATGTGTGCTGATCCACCACAGCGGCCGATCCACCACTGCAGCCTCGTTCTGGGTGCATGTAAACATTCAAAACGGCAGACCGGCGCTCATACGGGGAACTACGGTACTAGATTTTGATAATTTCTCCTTATTTAAACCCCCTAAAAACATAAAATAAATATAGAACTAAACTCCCCTGGTGTCCTCGGTGGCCGATCCACCCCTCGGGGGGTTGTCTCCCCCCCTCGTGGTGGATCGGCCACCTCGTACACCACGGTCGTTTAGTTCTATCTTTGTATACATCTTGGATCCTGCCTGTGAGCAGGCAGGTATTTCGGCCTATTATTAACCCTTTAAGGGCAGAGCAAAAATTGTTGCCCTGGCCATGGGGACGGCCTCTGAAAAAAGTATAGTTCCTAGAGGACGAGCCTATTTTCAATTCCTATACTAATCCTATATAATGGGCGTCGACTATAGTCAACGCTAGTAGGCCTGCCATGGTGTCGACTATAGTCGATGCTAGCCCTCAATGGGTAATTACAGTGCCTACCTAGGTTTGTTTTGATTCCTGCCACCTGCCTCAGCCTGACAATTTTTTTTTGTCCCCACCAACCCCCCCCCCCCCTGTTGTTAATAAATGACCACTCCCTAGCCTAGGCCCTAGGTTTGTTTTGATTCCTGCCACCTGCCTCAGGCTCAGGCTCAGCCTGACTGAGTCGTGCTGGTCTGACACGGACATGCAAAATGCTCCTTGTTAGGGGCTCGGTTTGCCAAGTGGTTTACTTTTAGTCATCACCATAATGCCCCGTTAAATATGCACTACCATTAACAGCCAATAGATCTTTATTATACCCCCCATACGATACTGTATAGCAAATGTACAGGATCGCCGTATGCCTATCATGGGGGCATACGGGCGAAATATGCAGAGCAGGGGGCATACGGATAGAGGAGGGGGCATACGGAAAAGACCATGGGGCATACGGAAAAGTAGTGCCAAAACACAACCCTACTCCTGATGTAAGCTAGCACTACAAAATATAGTTCCCCCTTATTTAGATAGGAAGCCGTAGAATCTGAAATAGCTGGCGGATGGGAAGGTCAAGGTCGTATGCAATCTTGTCAAGAGCTGTAGATTAAATGTAGTGTCTGACCTTTCATGAAGACAGGCTGGAGACCAAATGTAGATTAAAAATAAAAAGGGGGTTCGGGGGTAGATTCTAGTAGCTCCATCTAGAACAGCGGGTGGATGGCCGTGAGATTTTGACAATCTGTCACGAGTATAACGATGGCGAATTTTTTTGTAAGAGTGACAAGTGTACCTACAGAGGCTATCTTACAAAAAATTCGCCATTGTTATAGATCTATCTACTCGTGACAGATTGTCAAAATCTCACAGCCATCTGCCTGCTGTTCTAGATTCTAGTGGCTCCAAGCCATAGATTAAATGAAGTGTCTGACCATTCATGAAGACAGGCTGGAGACCAAATGTAGATTAAAAATAAAAAGGGGGTTCGGGGGCAGAGCCCTCGATTTAATGAAAATTGTCCTATCTCCAGAGGCTATCTTACAAAAAATTCGCCATCGTTATACTCGTGACAGATTGTCAAAATCTCACGGCCATCCACCTGCTGTTCTAGATGGAGCTACTAGAATCTACCCCCGAACCCCCTTTTTATTTTTAATCTACATTTGGTCTCCAGCCTGTCTTCATGATAGGTCAGACACTACATTTAATCTACAGCTCTTGACAAGATTGCATACGACCTTGACCTTCCCATCCGCCCGCTGTTTCAGATTCTACAGCTTCCATTTACATTAAATTCTTAGTTGGGGGGGGGGGTATAATAAAGCCCAAACACAACTTTTGAATTGTCGGGGTACTAGCATGCTTCACTCGCATATGCGTCGGAGGCGGCGTAGGAACTCGTCCTTCGGACTCGTTCCTACGCCGCCTCCGACGCATATGCTCGTGAAGCATACTGGTACCCCGACGCTTCAAACGTTGTGTTTGGGTTTAATATTTTAAAGTTTGACAGGCAAAAGCAAAAACGCAGCAAAAACTTACCACCCAAAAGCGTCTTGCTGCTGCGGCCGCGTCGCTCCAATGATTTCTCACTCTCCCAGCAGAACGACAAGGGACACACCTGTTATCGAGCTGCGTTCGGAGAGTGATCACACTGGCCCCAGTTCGTAGTCTACCGATTACGTCACTGGTAAACAGGCATGCTGGGAGGTACTATTTTTCTTAGCTGGTTCCTGGTGACTCAACTTGGCAGATGGATACCAGCAAATGCTGGTTCCCACAAGCACCCAGTATTGGGGTCAAAGTAGGTCCAACACCAGCGGCGTATGAATACGGCGATTTTTGGTCAAAATGGTAACCTAGGGGAGAAGGCTTAGTTTGCCCACCAAACTAGGTCGCCGGAGAAGTTGGAGAGTGATAATTTCTCCGGACTCGCCAGGTACCAGTTACAGGCTGTGGCTGTGTCGCGCGCCAGAGGTTACCCAATAACTTTTTAAAGACGAAACCACTATAAAAGAGTGTCTTTTTATCTTATCTACACATGTTGCGGTAATCCAAAGTAGTGCCAGCCTATTTAAAAGGGATACTGTATTGTATAACCCAGGCTCTTACAGCCATCCAAAGTCTGTAGAAAATAACTTTGACATCACTGTCACACAACTTCCACAGCACTTTTACTTTCTGGATCTACACTGGGCCACTGACTGGGCACCTGCTCTAACCTATAGTCTTTAATGCGTCTACATCAGGACAGGCGGCCAGCTTCTTGAACTTGAAGTTCAAGCGCAGTTCTTCAGATGGGCCATGGGCCAAGTCCCAAGTCCAAGACCAAGACTGGCAAGACAGACAGAAGAGCCTCTCTCGACGACTTTCTGTGCCTGTGACGCTGTGTATTTGTCACTTGAATTGAAAGACCCAGCCGAGTAATCTATTCTTTAACTGATTCTACCGAGTCGGCTGTGAACAATGTCTTCCTTGATTCAGAAGGGTTTGATTGTGGTCCTTTCTGCTTTTTCTCTTGTGAACTGCTCCATCGTTTGGCCGCGATATGGTAGCAGTCGGAAATTGGCATTGGATTTACCACTCTCAGGAAAACTAATAGAATGGAAAGTCACCAATGCCAACAAAAGTAAGATTAACTTCAATTAAGCCCTGCTTCCTTGTAAGGGAGTGATCATTTTTTAACAACGGGGGGGGGGGCTGGTGGGTTTGAGGGGGGGATCAAAATTTTTTCAACCCCTTGACCGGGGGGGTCAGAATTTTTTCAACACCTCTGATGGGGGGGGAGTCAAAATAATTTCATCTGTTTTTGGTGGAAAACTCTGCGCGTTACTATTGCCTGTGTATTGGCTAAAAGGGGACGTTCGCGCGCGATTTTTGTCCCTTATGGGGGGAGGTCGAAAAAATTTTACCCCCTCGAGAGGGGGTTCGAAATTGTTTTCTCGCGTCCGCATGCAAACCCACCAGCCCCCCCCCCTGTTGTTAAAAAATGATCACTCCCTGAGGCTTGTTAATTTTATGGTAACTTACCGGTATGACTCGGCCTTTACTGCTGTCATATCTAGGCCTATCAGTGTATCATTCATACGTGATATACCCTACTGATAAGTCTTATCACTTGTGATATACCACTAGGCACTTACCTATTTTACAAAACTTTATTCTTTGAATTTTATCTATTCAGCAATGGAAAGAGCTAATAAAAAGAAGTGGATTTGTCTTTTGAAATGAAGTCTTTATGTCAATTTAAAGATGCAATTTCAGCTAAAATGGCCCTCTAGAAAATAGTCAATGAACTATACAGTTGTCAATCAAACCCATTTCTCTATTAGGGAGTGATCATTTTTTAACAACAGGGGGGGGCTGGTGGGTTTGCGCGTGGACGCGCGAAAAAAATTTCGACCCCCCCTCTCGAGGGGGTAAAATTTTTTCGACCCCCCCATAAGGGACGAAAATCGCGCGCGAACGTCCCCTTTTAGCCTATAGAAACGCGCGGGGTTTTCCACTGAAAACAGGTAAAATTATTTTGACCCCCCCCCATCAGAGGTATTGAAAAAATTCTGACCCCCCGGTCAAGGGGTTGAAAAAATTCTGACCCCCCCCTCAAACCCACCGGCCCCCCCCTGTTGTTAAAAAATGATCACTCCCTTAGATGGTATGCATTATTTTGATATTAAGTGTCCCTGAATGTGTATACAGAAGGCATCTTGATATGGAATGGTTCTTTCTTATGGTGGGAAATAATTTGACAGATTAATAGAGGTGATATTTCATAACAAAAGAGGGCTCCACCAGCTGACCACTGCCATGATAACCACTGGTTTGTGCATGTGTTGTGCATCAATTAACAACCAGGTGCCCTCATTGTGCCACCAACTGCCCATTTAGAGGTTGTTATGTTATCCAGTGGATTAGTGTCGACCTACAGTAAAAGAATTATGTAGTCAGATGCATATTTCATACTGAAATGCATTGCATAATGTTTTAAAACTTGGGGAGGATTCATAGGAAAGTATGACCAATTCACATATGCCCTGACTGACTAAAAAATAACAGAATTTTAGTTGGGATACCATCTTTAAAGGGGAATTATGACTGGTTAAAGATACCAAATCGAACCTATAATTCTGCCATAGTTAAGAGTTTAAATAGGGTCCAAATTTGTGATCAAGCAAGTTGAATGCAGGAGAATGTAGTTCACTTCTAACACTATTTTTAATGATTTTCTGTTTTGAGAGGCTAGATTGTGCCTAATATTATGGATATTGATGGGTATTATCCCTGTATAATAATTCAAAATGGTTTATTTAGACTCAAGTTTCCCCCCAATTTTAGCAGTCAACGAGAATCGCAGCAGAATTGTGGGGTCCTTTCCGAGAGTTTGAATAGTCATAATTTCCCTTTAAATTGCAGACATGTCAGAGTTTCAGATGCCTGCAACATTTCAGATGTTTGAGGTTGATATTTTAGTATAGAAAAAAATGTATAAAGAATTTTTGATGATTATTTCATTGTTTTCCTTATTGTTAAAGGTGTGCCCTATCACAAAGCATCCATTTTTAGGTGTTTTGTTGAGATACATAGGGTATAAACCCCATTTATGAGTCTTATGAATCTTCAGATGTTTGGCCAATACTGAACTGACATGTCTGAAATTGACATAAAGACTTCATTCAAAAAGCAAATCCCCTTCTTTTGTCATACCTACCCATTGCAAAACAGATATAATACATAGGATATAGTATTGGAAAACAGGGAACTCCCTAAAATTGGGAAGCTGGATTGAATCTCCGAGTGAACCACACATCACAATTTTGGGGCTGTCTGTCAAACATCCGGAGGCCCTTTAGAAAAAATAAATCTAAACATTTTCTAGACCATTTCTAACCAGAGAATGCGTGCAAACCATTCTTTTATATGTGCTATGTCATCTTCATATCATAAAATGGTTTTAAAATTTTGGTTCAACTTAAGTGTGGAGAATGATTTTCTTCTCTGTACCTGATCTTAAATTAAAAAAAAATACATCCAATAGATCTCTTCAAGCCCTTTAAATTGGTACCTTGGTTGTACTGATACTCCTATGAATAGCTTTAAAATCAATTAGGAAAGACAAGTGAGGTTACAGCTGTGGCTGATCACAACTTTCACACTGGTGCACTAGCAGACCCGCCCACAGCATATAGGTCAGTGCCTATGTGATAGGCCTAAAGATTTTGCTGTCATATCTAGGCCTATCAATGTATCATACGTGATATACGAATAAGACAAGTCTTATCACTTGTGATAGGCCTAAAGATTTTGACCCCTCTTGGGGGGGGGGCATAAAAAATTGGCCTCTTTAATATTAGCAATAATAGTCTGCATGTTACCGGTACTAGGCCTAGGCAAAGAGGGGTGTGAAAATTTTCTGGGTGTCCAGCATGGGGGGCGTAAAGAAAAAAATCTACTATTGAGCCTTGAGTTGAAACTCGTCTATCAAACAGCATATGCCGTTACTGAAAACTTCTCAAAAAGGTATTCTCCTATTACCTATATTTTCCTGTACCTGGTACATAATCATGTGTACAGTCCACCCTTTTGCAGGTATAAGTGTTCCAGCTGCAGTACCTGGCACGGTGCACACAGACCTAATGCGTGCCGGTGTGCTCGGCAACCCATACTACCGCATGAATGATATTTTGTATAAGTGGGTGGCTGATGATGACTGGACCTACTCAAAAACATTCAATGGTGAGGGCATAATAGATATAATAAGACATCAGATCTGTCTCTATGTTACGTGAATGTCAGTTATGTTGATAAGCCCTTCCCTACCCCCCAATAGTACCAAAATAAAGTGAAATAGAATTTTACACATAAAGAACTTGACTTTGCCCAATACAAGGGCCAAGGTAAATCATTTTCTGTTGTTTGATTAGAAATTTTAGCGTATACCACTCTGCTTTTTTTTTTCTATAATACTCAATAGTCAAGACACTCATCAATTCTCAATACAAAAGTTGACATCATGCCAGTAGTTGATATGATATCTTTTGATCAAATGTTAGTTACTATGTGACCTTTTTAACAGTGTCAGCTGAGATATTATCCTACACCGCCGTGTGGCTAGATTGTCATGGTCTGGATACAGTAGCGGCAATTCGGATTAATGGAAAACGAATTGGGTCAGCTTCCATTATGTATCACCGCTATGTCTTTGACATCAAGGCGGCTTTAAAGGTAATACAACTGTACGGTTCATCTATGAAAATCGTTTGGAGTTCAGTTGTCTCCTTGGTTTTGTGAGAAACATTAAGACCAACATCTTAAAACTATTGGATACTTGGTGGGATTGACTTCCACTCTGATGGGGGCAACAAGATTAGTGGAAAAAGAAAAATAGACCTTAATAACTTGTTGTAGATCATATCATGTATCACAACTTTTTGGAGTGATTATCTTCATCTTCTATAGCTTTAAAATTGATTAATATAAGTTTTGGTTCACACAGGAAGGATCAAACCAAATCCATGTGACCTTCATCTCACCTACCCGATATGCAGTGTGGCGTGCATCCTCCTACCCATACGTTGTTCCGCCGGTGTGTCCCCCGCCCGTACAGAATGGACAGTGCTCCTTCAATTTCATACGGAAAGAAGCTAGCAGCTTCAGCTGGGACTGGGGACCCTCCTTTCCCACCATGGGTATCTGGTGAGTTACTTCTCATTGTTTGACTTCTTAGCCTTAGGTGTGTAGTATAGAATATGAATAAACATACTATTGTTAACACTATATCCTCCATTGCGTCCATTTTATTTAGTTCCCTTTGCACAACTTTAATGCGGGCTTCCCTAGCCCACTTAAAAGGGTCTATGTCTCCGCTTTTCTATCCCCTCAGGATATGTGTTGTGCACATATGCGCCGGCACTGGCACATTCCTCTGTGAAATTGTGTAATGTCTTTCTCGGTGTTGTTCTCCTCGCCTGTAAGGTGCACCCTGACTTAAGGCAGATTTTATAATGTGCAGTAAGGGGCTATCCTTGCATTTTAGCCATGCCTTTTGCATGAGGTATTAAAGTTCATCTAATTTCCTTAATAAAACAAATTATTATTTTCTCTGATCATTTTTGACAATCAAAGTTAGGCCACACCAAAAGAATAAGTTGATCTATGGATTGTCCTCTCCATATTTGTGGAAATGCATTTTTTTTCTTTGAAAAAAATTCTTGTCTCTGAATTTCACTCGCTTCACTTTCTATAAGTTTCTCTTTGTGATGTTTGGCAAAAAAAAATTTAAATAAATCTTTTTCGATCGCCTCACTTTTCCAGTAGGGAATCCATTGGACGCCAAAAAAAAAAAAATCTTTAAAAAAAAATTGTTTTTTTGGTGGGGCCTTAGTATTAGCGGGACTCGGGAAATTTAAAAGTTTGGTGGTCCTGAGGTGTAGTACGAGGTTATGGTACCTGTCTAAGTCTTTTATTCCATTCCTTCTAATCAGGAAACCTATAAATCTACGAGTGTTTAACACCATAGCAATACGTGAGTTCACTGCTGTAACAGTGAAAGGTAAGGCTAATATATAACATGATAATATCCCTTAATCAATTACTCTCTTCCCATATTAAAATTAGACCTATGGGCTACTAATACTCTAAAGATGTAGTATAAAGATGGTGGCATTGCTAGCTTAATCATTTACGTACTCTAGATATTACAATTTCAATTATATCCAAATACAAGATCAATATAACGCATGTGTGCCTACTTGGGAAGTGTAACACACAAATCTTGGCCATGGAAATTTGTGAAAATTCACGTTCATTTTATAACATTTCTATCGCATGAATTATTAAATTCACAAAATATCTCATAAAGATTACCTTTAAACCACAACAGATACACATGGTTCATGGCACATTCAAGGCACAGTTTTCTTTGATGTACTCGAGAGTGTTGCTGAAACCGAGTTAACAGGGGTTTTCACAATCCCAAATGTCCTTCACATGAAGATTGCTACAAACATAACGTCTACTCAGCCCAGCCTAAACTATGACTTCCCCATCAATAAGGTAGGAGAATTTACCCAGATGCTTGATGATTACCAGTTTTACCATCAGTAGATATCCATCATTATGGGGGCCATGCCCTGCTGTGGAGCTATGTTGTCATAGAGAACGGCCCCACATTCTTTACATGGGGGTTTTGGCAAAAAAATTAAGAAAAAGTTTGAGCCAAATAGCAAAGGCAATAATTGGAATATGTCTAATCTGAGAGTACTGTGAGAAAGTTAAACATTTTTTGAATGACAAATTTGTAGGAATTGCTAAAATGTGATGAAAAGTAGAGTTTTGTTGAAAGTGTCCAAATTGTCCATAGAGCTCCATAGTAAATCGACTTTTTTACTACTGCATGTAAGAATGCCATTTCAGTCAGATGTTAGGATATGTTATCAGCAGTATGTCTGAGAAATTTCATGTTTTTTGTATGTATAGTTTCAGGAATATTCATATTTTTGTAGTTGATTTTACAACCTCACCAAAAAAAAGTTTGTTGCAGGGACTTGTAGTTGTACTTGCCTTGTAAGATATGTTGTAGGTTGAAGAAGGAGCAGGGAATTTTTGTGTGATTTTTTTAAAATGTGTTTGCTAGATATATATGTAGAAATGATAAGAAAAGCAAGAGGAAAAGGTTAGGTTTTGATGTTCAAAGTTGATGTGAATTGAAACATGATTGATAAAATTACGCCTGGTGTTATGACATCAGTGCAGTAGACCAGAGTTGCTTAAAATTTCCTTATATGGTAAGGTAGGTTGGGAGGGGGGATAGGCGTCTGGTCTCTAGCATACATTAACTTGTGACACTGGCAATATATGGTCATAGATGAGATTTCTGATAGATTCATATGCATGAATGGTGATGTCAATGAATGTTTCAAGTTGTTGACTGTTTCCTTATATGGTAAGGCAGGTTGAGAGGGGGAGTAGGCATCTGGTCTTTAGCATACATTAACATATATGGTTGTTTACTTCTGGGAATATCCATATATGGTCATAGATTAGGTTGGTGATAGATTCATATGCCTGAATGGTGGTCTGAATGAATCTTTCATGTCTACTTTTTGATACAGCAAAAAGTCATGTATATGATAGTGAATGTGATAGAATATTAGAAATATGTATGGTTTTGATTGGTCTAGACACAACTATAATTACCTACTTGTCACCATACGAATTAGGCCAGTTGGGTGTGGAGGCAGGGTATGGGTGGGGGGTGAGTAGGTGGTGACGCCATCAATCACCAGTGGGTGTAGTAAGGGTGTATTGCATCATGCTACAGGAGAAGATGATGCAGTACACCCTTAGTATGCTACATGAGTAGATTTGAATGTCTGAGTTCCTCAATGTTAAGATATCAGTAAGGCGGTATTTATAACTCCATAGGGTGGGACTGATGCAATCCTGTTTTTTCCCCCCACTTTCTATGCTCTCTTCTTCCACGGCCCCCCATACTGGTAACTGGTTACCATTTGAACTGCTCTCACTTAAAATTGCTGTATAGTTGGTTGATTGAGAAGGCCATAATATAGGGGCAACTGCTAAAATTGTTAAGCACTGTTTTTAGGACCTACCCTATATTATATTGTCTGGATATTATAGGACATTGAGCTATGGTGGCCTCACACTCACGGTGTGCCGACATTGTACAACCTGACATTAAGGCTTAGGACGGCAGGCGGCTCAATGATAAAAGTGAAGCAAAGAATCGGATTCAGAAACATCCAACTTGCCCAAGAACCCATTCCAGGGGCACCAGGTAGGTGTGGGAATATCAAGGGTACGATACTTAACTTTGTTCTTTATATTTAGAGTATAAATATTTTAAAAATTAAAGAAATTGCCAATAAGGTGGAAAATGCTTTTATTATTCTATGGTCTTAGACAGACCATAGAATAGTTACAAGAACCATGTTCACCGATGTTGAATCGCCCTTCTAGTGTAGACTTGCTATAGCCTAGCCCTTTTGTACTCATAGGATTACACATAGGGTTACACAGGGACCAACTTATCCTTTTAATATTGGCTGTTAGTGCTTGGACAAAGAAAGTCTACTCACCCTGGATATAGCCGTGAAAACCCATTTTAACCCTTTAATGCACTGGTGTCTGTTTCTATAGGGGTATACATAGGGCAGTGCATAGGGTTTATGATGCATTGATTCACACTGTGATCCTTACAGGATTAGCAGGCTGTCCAGGGGCCGCACATACTCTATTCCCTCTCTATCCCCTGTCCGTTTCTATCCTGTCCTCTTGTTGATTTCATGAAGCCGTGAAAGCCTTCCATTAACCCACTAAAGGCCACCTACATATATGTATATATATATATATATACATGTACACATAAGTATGATACCCCTATTATAATAGGTGTAATTATAGACTAAAATTATCGAAAACTTTGTATAATTGACTCTAAACATTGTTATAGTCACTCCAGATAGAGGTACAGCATTGTATTTGGCCAGGAAATAAATTATTTGTCCTTAAAAAATCGCTGAATAGGCCTAAAATATCGCTAGGTTGGTATAATAGACTCTACACATTTTTATTAGCTGAGAGACCCTTAGACCACCTGTCATTTTATTCCATAAGGTCAGCGTGATGCACCAATGCATTTATTTGTCCTTAGATGATCACTAAGTTGGTGATAACTTTGTTCCCATTGTGCATATTTGAAAATAAAGAACGCCATGACGTTCGCCAGCTCGAGCTACCCTTTATCTATAGGTCACACTATGGGAAACTCCTATTATTAAGGGAGATATGATTTATTTTGTAAAACTGCCAGTTCTTGGACCTCTCTGCCAGTGCCTGGACTGGCGTCTGCCCCCGCGTCCCAAAAAAGCCTATATTTCGATCCATTCCTTCCTCAAACCTGCCCTTTTTCACCGGTGACACTGAAAACAGATAGGTTTTGGTTGGAGGTAGGGCGCAGGTGGACCAGCTCAGGCCGAAAAGGCTGCAAGTCAAAAAAAATTATTTCGCTTATTCTTTTCTGAAACAAATTTTTTAGGGGGGCATGTCCTTTAGGGGGACAAAACACCCCAGATTGATACCAAACATTCCATATCCATGCGTATTATTTGCATAATTAGCATAATTATGCAGTATCTTGGTACTGTTCAATATAATATAGATATGTTCCATTGGTCCCTTATAGAATTCATATGCTTGCAAGTATAAACTACTGACTGCACCTAGTGACTAGTGGAATCTTAACAGTAGAAAAGAAAGACCCCTCCTCTACCTTTGTATAGCATCAAACAAGTTGTTCAATGGAGGCAGCCATTGCTTGATCACATGGTTAAACCTTTTAGATCCAAATGCTAGTTACCAGTGCATTATCACTGTTGATAAGCTTTACACATCAATACCTGCGCAAGCCCTGTTTGCACTGAATGGATATCTTTCCATCACCCATTCTCTGGTGTTTGATTGAAAATGTTGACGTCATTCTGTGTTTTAATTTGTGTTTTAATCTGTGTTTTTATGGTACATGTATTGAGTTTAGGGCTATAACAGGTTAGTGTTAGTGTTATGGTATGATAGTAATTACTCACTATTTGTCAGCGGTTAATCAATATAATTTTTATGTTAGTAATTACTCACTATTTGTTAGCAATTAGTCGAAATATGTCAGTATTCACTCACAATTTGTCAGCAATTAGTCAGTATACTCCTAGCGACTAAGTATTGATTAATGGCATTTTAATCATTTGTGCATCATGCCCAGATTTACATGATGCACTCACATTTTGTCAGTAATTAGTCAAAATATGTCAGAAATTATGCATGATTTGTCAGCAATTAGTCAATATATGTCAGTAATTACTCACTATTTGTCAGCAATTAGTCAATATATGTCAGTACTTAGTCAATGAATATCAGCAATTATCAATACATGTCATTATTTACTCACAATCTGTCAGCATTTTGGTCAAAACATAACAGAGAAATAGCTATTGATTCAATTGTGCATCTTGCCTTGACTGGTATTTGTCAAAATATGTCAGTATCTATGTGGACTATTTGTCAGCAATTAGTTAATATATATAAGTAATTATTCACTATTTGTCAGCAATTAGTCAATACATGGTAGTAGTTACTTACATTTTATCAGTATTTAGTCAATATATGTTAGT
Organism: Acholoe squamosa; assembly: GCA_949317995.1. Lineage (NCBI taxonomy): Eukaryota > Metazoa > Annelida > Polychaeta > Phyllodocida > Polynoidae > Acholoe > Acholoe squamosa. Next base: position 24,632,339 of record OX439048.1, read on the forward strand.
AATTGCTCACTATTTGTCAGCAATTAGTCTATATGTTAGTAATTGCTCACTATTTGTCAGCAATTATTCAATATATATCGGTAACTACTCACAATTTGTCAGCAATTAGTCAATATACGTCAGTATTTACTCACAATTTGTCAGCAATTATCAATACATGTCACTATTTACTCATAATCTGTCAGCAATTAGTCAATATATAACAGAGAAATAGCCATTGATTCAATTGTGCATCCTGTCTTGACTGGTATTTGTCAAAATATGTCAGTATCTATGGTCTATTTGTCAGCAATTAGTTAATATATGTTAATAATTATTCACTATTTGTCAGCAATTAGTCAATACATGGTAGTAGTTACTTACATTTTATCAGTATTTATTCAAAATGTGTTAGTAACTGCTCACTATTTGTCAGCAATTAGTCTATATATGTTAGTAATTGCTCACTATTTGTCAGCAATTATTCAATATATATTAGTAATAACTCACTATTTGTCAGCAAATAGTCAATATATATCAGTATTTACTCACGATTTGTCAGCTATTAGTCAATATATGTCAGTACTTAGTCACTCTATAACAGCAATTATCAATACATGTCAGTATTTACTCACAATCTGTCAGCAATTAGTCAATATATAACAGAGAAATAGCCATTGATTCAATTGTGCATCCTGCCTTGACTGGTATGTGTCAAAGTATGTCAGTATCTATGGACTATTTGTCAGCAATTAGTTAATATAATTATGTTAGTAATTATTCACTATTTGTCAGCAATTAGTCAATACATGGTAGTAGTTACTTACATTTTATCAGCATTTAGTCAATATATGTTAGTAACTGCTCACTATTTGTCAGCAATTAGTTTATATGTCAGTAATTGCTCACTATTTGTCAGCAATCATTCAATATATATTAGTAATTACTCACTATTTGTCAGTAATTAGTCGATATATGTCAGTAATTGCTCACAATTTATCAGAAATTAGATAATATATGTCAGTAATTACTCACACTTTTTCAGCAATTAGTCAATATATGTCAGTAATTATTCACTATTTATCAGAAATAGTCAATATGTCAGGAATTACTCTCTTTGTCAGCAATTGTTCAATATATATTAGAAATTACTCACTTTTTGTCAGCAATTAGTCGATATATGTCAGTAATTGCTCACAATTTATCAGAAATTAGTCAATATATGTCAGTAATTACTCACTCTTTTTCAGGAATTAGTCAATATATGTCAGTAATTATACACTATTTATCATAAATAGTCAATATATGTCAGTAATTACTCTCTATTTGTCAGCAATCATTCAATATATATTAGTAATTACTCACTTTTTGTCAGCAATTAGTCGATATATGTCAGTAATTGCTCACAATTTATCAGAAATTAGTCAATATATGTCAGTAATTACTCACTCTTTTTCAGCAATTAGTCAATATATGTCAGTAATTATTCACTATTTATCAGAAATAGTCAATATATGTCAGTAATTACACACTCTTTTTCAGCAATTATTCAGGATATGTCAGTTCTTAGTCACTGGATATCAGAAATTAGTCAACACATGTCAGTATTTACATACAATTTGTCAGCAATTAGTCAATATATGTCAGTATTTACTCACTTTTTGTCAGCATTCAGTCAATATATGCCAATACCTCCTCCTATGTCGGTAATAATGCAGTGTTTGTGAGCAACTATTCAATATATGTCAGTAATTACTCACTATTTGTCAGCAATTAGTTAAAGCATAGTTTAGCATAGCACATAGAACACAGTTGCCCATAGATCATTTTGGGGCAATGCCCTATCCTTAGACATTTTATTACTATTAAAACCTCAGGGATAACCCAAATCTCTCATGTAAGTCGAAGTTTAACTTTATGAACTTTATGAATTCGGTCTACTTTGGAGTTGACCCTATTGCAGTTTTAGTACTGTTTCTTATTGGTGGCTTCCTCACATATAATCTGAACCCAGACTTAGGCAATAAGCTTTATTATATGTAAGCCATGGCTTAAACACAAGCTTTGGTGGTACAAAGTTACATATCTACAATCTTTGTGTTCATTTTATTAAAGGGTTAAGCTTCTACTTCCGTGTGAATGGTCTGCCTATCTTCATGAAGGGATCTAACTGGATCCCGGCGGACAGCTTCCAGGAGCGCATCACGACAGCCTACGTCCGTCAACTTTTAACATCGGCACGAGATGCTAACATGAACATGCTACGTGTCTGGGGAGGTGGGGTGGGTAAAATGTTATTTGTTGAGTTGCCTTTCTAGAGGCAATCACTGTAGCTGGCTCTTATAAATTGGAGATGGCTATTGATTGATTGTAATAGTGTATACATATGTCGTTACAGAAAAGGATGGCAGGAACACCCTTTTAGCATACACTGTATTCTAATACCATATGTATATATAATGTTGTTTTCTTTTCTATGATATGTCACTCTTTCCAGATCTATGAGAGTGATGTCTTTTACGACATTGCTGATGAGTTAGGAATCCTGATATGGCAAGATCTGATGTTTGCGTGTGCTCTGTATCCAACCGACTCCCCGTTCCTCACTAAGACAGAGGCAGAGGTCAGACAACAGGTAAAGTACTGGACTTATTTCTCTGTTACTTCTCTTATTTTCTCACTTTTATAGTCTTTTATTGAAATTCCACCTTACATTTCGGCTAATTTGATGTTAACTAGATGTTTGTTCTTTGAAACAAAGAAAAGTAAAAGATTAACCAGAATTAGCCTGTATTTTCTGTATTAGGTGAGGCGGCTGATGAGCCATCCATCTATTGGTATCTGGTCTGGTAACAACGAGAATGAAGCTGCATTGGCCCAAAATTGGTAAGTGTATTCTCAGTATTAAAAATGCATATCAATGGTTAGTATACTAGCCAATTAAACATACGGCTATATGAGACAGAGAGACAGAGGGGCGGGGGGGGGGGTAGAGACTGAGGCAGACAGAGAGAGGAAGTAAGACACAGACAGACACAGGCAGACAAAGACTTATGTCCCTCCGACCAAGACTCTTAGTATTTTACATGTGACCAGTAACCTATATTATGTATCTCTATTTTGGTAGGTACAACACGTCTGGTAACTACAAACTCTACTACCAGGACTACCTTCGTTTATATGTGGACACTCTCCGGCCCATTGTCATGTCGGAAGACCCGAGCCGCCCGTTTATCACCTCGAGTCCAACTAACGGTGTGAAAAGCGAGCAGCAAGGATGGGTGTCCCCCAATCCTTATGACACACATTATGGTGATTGTAAGTGGACAATAACCCTGCATAAAAATCAACCGTGGGATATATAGCGATATTTATAGAGCTGTCACTGGTCATGAAAAGTCATTTTCTCCATCTGGATCAGGAAAAAGTCAGTATTTGGCACGAAAGGGTCAGAAAAGTTTCTGTTTTTTTTTTTCTTTTCTTTTAGAAAAGTCAGGATTTTTGATGAACCAACCAGAGTCCAACCCTGCTATACCATAGTAAACCAGTTCATCAAAAGTGTTATCAGGAAGGATTATCTACAAACCACCAAGTGGTTCATCCTTTGTGCATAGCTGCTGATGTATAGTTGACCATATCGTAATCACAAGTACCGGTGAATTGTATACAATCATCACCTTATACCGTGTACCATGATGCAATTACTTCTTTGTTGAATTATTTTCATTTGAAAATAATTCATTCACATCTAACAGTCCACGCTAAAATTTTGTCCAAATCGTACTCAGTGACCTCACAGCCTACACGCACCTGAGACTACAAGTATATAATTCAACTAGATAGCATATTGGTAGTGCTCAGCCATGACCAGGTAGTACACACGGCCTCCACACACCTGAGACATACTACAAGTATATAATTCAACTTGATAGCATATTGAGAGTGCTCAGCCATGACCAGGCAGTACATACGGCCTCCACACACCTGAGACATACAAGTATATAATTCAACTTGATAGCATATTGGGAGTGCTCAGCCATGACCAGGCAGTACACACGGCCTCCACACACCTGAGACACAGATTTATATATAGTTATATGGTAACTACGTTCCTTAACCATAAGAAAATAATTCATCACAGCTATGCTGTGAACATTTCCTTAAAAAAGATCATAAATTCCTCAAATTTACGCCTCCTTGTTCTGGCAGTGCACTACTACAACTACAACAGTGACAGCTGGGACTGGAGGACATACCCGGTGGCTCGGTTTGTGTCGGAGTACGGTCTCCAGGCATGGTGCTCCTACGGTGCCCTTCTCCCCGTCTCTGTGCCGACCGACAGGGTTGTCAATAGCACCTTCTACTTTCACCGTCAGCACAGGACTGATGGTAGGTCGTCAGTTATGAATATCTGTCTTTGTCGTTTTAATTTATTTTTCATTTCTTTTCTACTGATTTTTTTTTCCAAGTCTTCACATTAATCAGGGTATCAGTTCAGACACATTACATGTTATAAACTACATGAACAATTTCATATCCCTATCAGTGCCAATTTAGCAAAAGAAAAAATGGATGAAGGGTCCAATTGTCAGTAGTATATTGTGGAAAGGGGCTCTGTTTCAGAGAGTCTAAGGTAGTAATTTCGCGTATCCTTAGTACAGCTATACTACTTCTGTAGGTAACAAAGTGCTGGAGAGGTCTGTAGCAGCCCACCTCCCATTACCACATACAATGGTACCACAGGAATACTTCAAGCACTTCATCTATCTCACCCAGGTAGTTTCACTTTCTTGTTATTCTATAGTCTGTATATAGAAGTATGACATCTGAGTTAGTTATATTCAGGTATCACCAGTGCTGCTCACTGGTGAAGAATTGGAACTAGACTCATGCAGTAAAAGAGGTTCCCTATCAATAAAAAAGTACCAGGGATAGAGATACAACAAGGGGGACTTGCAATTATATTTGCATTACAAATGAATTCTCATAGTTTTGTCTCACATCCCTGCATTAATCTAATACTATGATCACCTTCCTCTATCATCGTGCAGATTGATCAGGCAGTTGCTATAAAAACAGAATCTGAACTACTCCGTAGAAGTCGGAATACTTTAAAGGAAGGCAATGGTCACACTATGGGGGCCTTATACTGGCAGCTTAACGACATCTGGCAAGCACCAACCTGGGCATCTATTGGTGAGTGTTCTTACTAATTTTTACCCCGGGTTTGATGTCAGTATTAAAAAGATACACTGTGCATTACCGTAATCTCCCGCGTATAAGACGCGTCTTATACGAGGGGTTTTAGTTCTCCTTGGATCCACAAGGGGGACACCAAGATCTTTCTTTTGATATGTTACATGCCATAATGGTCATAATAGGGCATAAGGGGGCCCAGGGGGGTCCAGGGGGCCCAAGCTACAGACAGGCTTTTAAATTTTGAAAATTCACTCAGTAGAACCAAAGTTATGAATTTTTCATTTTTTTGAGAATTTTCCAAAACTCTAGGTGCGTCTTATACGCGCACTGCATCTTATACGTGGGAGATTACAGTAGTAAGCTGTGATAACGGTGTGTTACCGATACTATTAGTAAGCATACTGCTGCTTATAGGGAGTGCCCAGTGTCGAGGTGTAACTTATACGGGGGACTGTAATATGTACAAAATTGACCGTGGTATGAATAAATAGTTCAAAGCAAAGGGGCATTATGGATTGTTTTCAAAATCAGTGATGTCATTTAAATGCAGAATACGGAGGGAAGTGGAAAATGCTGCACTACTATGCCAAAAACTTCTTCAGCCGGACATTGATTTCCCCATACATAGACAAGGACAAATTAGTTGTCTTTTACATTGAAGATCCCATGCCAGGTAAAGTGTTATCTATAAGACCACCTTAACAGCTTGCCATGATCATCTATACACTTCTAAATGTATATTTCAGGACACACTAGGCCTTTAAATGAAACCAGGGGACATTTCGTTTCAAAATTGCAATTTATGTATTCCCAAATAGTCCGACATTTTATCTATCACCCCCAATCTGTAATTGTTCATGATTGGTAAAAATATCAGTTAATTATGCCAATTTATCACACCAGATACAACACCTCTAAGCTATATCAGTATTTGATAATCTACAATTCTTCCCCTTCCTTGCCTATGCAGAGCCAATATCAGATTACACAAAGTACGAATATGGTGCTGATAAATTAAAGAATACAAGAAGGAATTGGATACTTAAGGACCCAGTGGAGGAAGTTCCCCAACTTGTTCTTGTAATACGATGTTATGGATGGTCGAATATGACAATGCTAAGAGAGTGGACCATTCCCTTCAACAAGGTAAGAGCATAACCACATGTTTACCTCAGTATGCAATATTAACAAAGTAGCTTTCTATATGATAGCTATTCTATTTGATTTTCTTTTCCATTTGAATACATAGACAGAAATTGTGTGGGTAATCATGATGTTATAACACATATTCCAGCCGCAAGTGCCGGCCGCACAGATATTCTCCTGGGAGACATCGCATTTGATGGCCGAGACAAAATGTGATGGGCCGGAGTATTGTTTCTTCTTGTTCTTAATTGACTCGATTCCAACAACTCCAACAAGCTTTCTTCTACCATCTTATCCCAAAGACATCAAGGGTCTACAGAGGGCTGATATTAGAGTAAGTCTCTTCAATCTCAAACTTTGACGAATATAACAGTTTTCCCTATTTCTCATTATAGACTGGTTTAGGTCCATCCTGAACGCCATGTGCGTTAGTAACAGACTTAAGGTTCAACGCCGATATCATTGAGGTAACACACATGTTTGGACTAGGAGGCCATCTTGCTGCGACAATCATAGGCAATTAAATAGTACATGTATTTCCTAATGATCATTAAGTATCATTCTAGGTTATAAGAACAAATATGTCCCTCAGATCATACATAGATTTGCAAAGCTTATAACCCACACCAAGGTAATACAACTTTCCATACAGATAAATCATATTTTTCCACTTTATTTTCAGATTACCAAGGTAGCACATGTAAAAGCAGAATATCAATTTGAGATCACCTTAACTACAGACAACATTGCTGCCTTTGTCTGGCTGGACAACATCAAGATAAGAGGCCGTTTCTCTGATAATGGTTTCATCATGGTGGAACCCTCAGTGACAGTGATATTTACCCCATGGGATCTGGATATAACTACAGGTTATCTCCAAGCAGACCTGACTGTTACATCATTGAGTGATGTGCTCTCTTAAATGGACATTTAGACTTTTACTGTCATGTAGGAAAATGAATAAGACTGATGGTGCTAGTTCCCTTTAAGTCTCTGTCATGTCTGATAGCTGCTGTGTCGGGAAAGCAGCATTTAGATACTTGTTCATAGCCACAAAAAAGAGCAGAGAACCAACAGATGTTCGACAGTCCCTAAAGGTGTTTTTCTTTGTATTATGGGGTTTGTTATAGAATGTTGATTACATTTTTAGAACCAGACTGGACATTTATTGCATCAATCAATCAATTTGTCCCCATCATACATATATGTGCCATGCATAGATGCGATCACCAGGGTGATAAGATAGTAATCTCTCAAAGGAGAAAAATTTACATTAACCAGAAAAGATGGAATCGACGTTTAAGTATTCAAAAAGACAACAAATGTATTATCTTGATCCCAGATATCCAAAAGGCAAAACTGACAGCTGTCAAATACTGTGATCACAAATGCCCAACGTTCAATCTCTTGCAAATGTCTCCAATGTGGTTTTTTCCACACATTTGTATTATTCTTTCCATTATATATTGTGCATAAGAACTAATATCTAATGAGTTAACACTTGGCTATACATATTATGAGACTATTTATTGGAGTATATTTGATGAAATTTCATGGCAAAACGAGATATTTTCTTATACTTGACACGAGATAGATTACTAGATAAGTCTATGATAAGACGGTGATATGCGATGTAATCGAAGGATATGACTAAACCTGGTGTTTAACAGCATTGATTATATACATCTCAAATGTTTTGTAATATTTTTGTACCCTTACGCTCAATAACATTATGGGTAGAAATGCATTATGATAAAACAAGTCTTAATAACATTTCAATTTATATTAAATGAAATAAAGTAATTATAACAATTATCCAGATGAAAATAGTCATTTCTTCCAACAGTGAGTTCCATACAAAAGCATGGCTATTTTTCGAGTTTATTGATGAGGTCCAATTAATGCACCCGGTTGTTCATATTTAGATGGAATTCATAATGTATAGAGATGGTTATAAGATAGATTGGACTAGGATGAACCTATTCCTATCGATTAGGAATTCAGGTAGTAGCTATGGAATGAACTATGATTGCAGAAGTAAAATTTACATGTGCCCAGCAATGAATAGATACATTGGAAGCTATTTGAAGTGTAGTTAAGGTGTAATATTTCAAATGTAACTACCGGGTAATGAAAGTTTAGAATTCCATTATTAGTACCAGGACAATATACCCCCTACCATTTACTACATCCCCACAGTGGCCTATCGGTTTCCCTTTCTTACAAAAGACCCAACATATCGCCTTTGTCCTATTATGATGTGTCAGATTATCGTCTATACCATGTGTCAAAGGTGAGAGGTTAGGATCAGGCTAGAAGGTCCAAAGAGCGGTCCTTATCTGGCATTCAGATAAAGCTGACATTGATATTTCTACCTGTGTCTGGTCAGATAGTTTGAAAAGTATCCACGGTGTTGTGGTGATAGCATTGCAGGCACAACAGCCATTTCTGAGGAAATTCCCCATGAAAGTAATGGCTACTTTGTCCTTTACTGATATGGAATCTGAAGTAGCTACCTACAGTATAAGATTAGTACCAGATTGAAAATGACTGTCAATAATGTGGTAACCATCAAGCCCGTCACATAAAAGAACGAGAATGCGCTCTTTGTGATTTCACTCAATACCCGATGTCATTCGTAGTATATTGAAATAAGCAACCTAACGCACGCCACATTATTCGATATTTTGACCTTGGGTATTTTACACAATTACAGACTTACCCTATTACATGTATACAGTAATATTACACATGAGGATCATTGCACCAATCTGCTACAGCGGTAAATATAGGATTTGGCCGATGGCCTAATCAATACAGACTGACCAAATTGAAACCGTATTCGACCTAACAAGCGCACATTTGCGTGGAAGATATCTAAACCATGTCTAGTACTACAGAGTTTAATTGATCACCATAATTGGATTTATTTTAGTACTATCTGTGAATTGTGAGTATAATATCATTGACAAAACCTGACCACTCTTGCAGGTGAGGCGCTACACCAGCCTCACTAATACAACCAGAATCCTATACTCTGCCACATCAAAAAATGCGCGGTAGATCATACCGTTTTTATCTTTAGGCCCAACAAGAAAGGCTGTGCCCTGTTAAATTACTAAACCAAATATGACGAAATGTTCGTTTTTGCCCATACTTTAACTCCATGGATATCTCAGTTGTATTAATATAGCAGTGGCGGATTTCGGGGGGGGGGGGTGCAGGGGTGCGCGCTCCCTCCTTCTTGCCTGTACTTAATAGTTTATTTGGATATTTTGTACCCAGAAAAATGCTAAAACCTAGGGGTGCGTCCCCTCCTCTTGGACTGCACCCCCTCCTTTTCCAAATCCTGGATCCGCCACTGCTAATGATAAGGCCTTACAATAACATCACCAGGACCCTTACCTATCGTTGGAGTAGGTTCTAGCAGGTATGTCTATACCTAAGTCTGACACAGCTAGCATATAGCCCAGTCCCTGCTAGACCCTGCTGCTACTAACTAAATACTGGACTCCCGGCAGGTAAATACAAACATGGAGAATGGAACACAACAGGCCTCTATTCCTGGCCCTGTCCAGGTTTTTGGGCTTTTCATCGAAAGTTTGCCTGAAAACCCTGCAAACAAGTATGTGGAGACTGCATGGACATACATGAATGATAACTACTCCAAGTTCTACATAGCCACCATAGGGTCATTTATTTTTCATGAGGTATGTTGTGATTGTGATTTGTTAAAGATGGTTCATAAGCTAGTGCAATATCGTCATAATTACTAAAAATAAGTAATAGCATTCTTTTTTAGTATTAAGAGAAGAAGATGATTTAATTGGCAAATATATTAAAAATGTCCAAGAGGTATGGTACAAATAGAAATCGTATCAGCACTGTGCCATTGGCTATGGATTTTGTATTAACCAGCAATAGCTTTTGGATGCAAAATTATGTTCACGACTTGGTGTAAGTACTTCACTTGGATATTATGCTTGCATATATACGTGTGATACCCAGCTGGAATTGCCACAAAATAGATGATATCGCTCCTTTAAGTTAAGTTAACAAAGTTTAGTTTCAAAGTAAGTCAATGAGCTTATTTCTAGGTGTTATTGTACATGTACTCCACAGGATGTACTCTTTATTTTATTACATTGCAATATTCAAAATACTATTGGCCTACATGCAGGGATAATGTTGTATAAAAATGATATATTAGTACTTTGGTCTGAGTACGTTACCTGTAGTATATTAGCTAACCGTCCGATCACTGCATGGTGCAATGTATGTAATAGGTGTTAGGTAATGTGTTGCACCACAGCATTACTGCCTGCTATCTCTAATGATATTTACTTTGACGTATACACTGATGGTATCAAATGGATAATATCCTTTCTATCTTTTGCGTTGTTTGCTGAAGCAAAAATACCATCCTGATTTTTCCCCTCCCCTTTCTTCTTTCTTTCTTTCCTTTATTTTTTTCTGAGTAGTTAAATCATACACTATACACATAAGCATTTTGTCCCCCGTTCCTCTTCTGTTGCAACCTCACTCTCTATAAACATGTTTTCAACAACTGCCAAAATAGAATCCTCAATCCATTCTCCAGTCCCAAATAAACACGCCTTTTACGTGTTGTTACTCTATAGATATAAAAAGTATTAAATAAGTCCTCAAATTTTTACAGAGAAAAGGCAAGCCAGTCAACCAAAAACTATGAGAAAAGCTACATTTTTTATGATATTTCAGAGTCATGCCGCATCATTTTTTGTAGGAAGGATCGACCCTGAGATGTTCACATTCCCGAGTCTCCACCCCCCGTCACCTAATGTCCCCACTTGAATAACAAAGTCATCAAAGATACCCACTTTTTACTTGTACTTTTTCTCATGACCAACGAACTGTTTTGATAGAATCTAATTTATCTGGCTGTAAATTGCAAAGTGCTCTCATATTGAGAGTGCTCTCATATATAAACATATGCCTATAATACTTGCAGGAATTGATATAATCCTTGCAATGCTATAGCATAAGAAACATGTCAGAAATACCACGATAATGTATAACCCAATCGTTTGAACATACCCATTTCACCCTAGATCAACAACAGTCTTACCCACAGTGGTCCATATAGGTAATGTGTTGGCTTCACCTAGAGAATTTATACTTCACTCCTCACAGTACACAGGAGGGTGACCATGCACCAACAAGGGACCACCAGTGAAGAAACTTAAACTACATGTAATTGTCCACTGGGCAAGGGGAGGTTGATTCAAGATGAAATCTGAATAGCTTAGAGTGAAAATGAGCGAACCAGATTGTTCTTATAAAGGTTCTAGATTTAGAATTCAAAAGGCATAGCAAGCGTAGATATCCTAACAGTTATCTTGAATTAGTATATGTGGCAAAAGAAAAAAAAACTGAATACAACTGAATAGTTACACTGTCAGATTTATTTACCAACCAAAGTTAACCAATGAAACTGACCCAAATCATTTTGTCATTATTTCAGCTATTTTACATACTGGTATGCCTGCCCCCGTTCATCTTCCAGTTTGTACCATACATGAAGCGGTTCAAGATACAAGAAGTGAGAAACTGTGCCTATTATGATTATCATTTCATTACTGTTTTTACCAACCCTCCTCCAATTTAATTCTTAGAAATTTACTTCTTGATTATCTAACAGTAATCCATTCCAACTATATGCATCCATAAGTGTGATGTAGCTTGGACAGTACTAATAATTTGTACACTATTTGTAAATGTCAGTTACCATGAAGAATAATCCGACTATCAGTCAGCTAACTGTTAATATTACAAAAAATCTCTTCATGAAGTTAAAAAAAACTACTCTCCTCCATTCTTTAATATAACATTTTGCATCCATTGTAGGACAAACCAGAGACATTTGGCAAACAATGGGATTGTGTCAGGCTTCTGTTGTTTAGCCACTTCTGTATCCAGGTAAGAGCATGGACTTTGTTGTAATGCTGACTCATGGTAAATATAAAATGTGTAAAAGCAATTAAAAGAATTAAGACTTGTCCCTGTCAAGAGTGAAAGGTAGTCAACTCTTGAACCTACCATAGACCTTCTAGCCTATTGCTATTGGGAAAGACCATACTAACACTTTATTGCGATAATTTAAGTTGTAATAATTCAAATATCAACTTTTCACAGCTTCCAATGATCATGGGAACATATGCATTCACGGAATATTTCAACATACCTTTTGGATGGGACGAGATGCCAAGATGGTACGATATCCGTATATTTTTATTTTGATCCCAGTAGCCAATGACTAACGATTTCTTATGGTCAGATCCTGATTGATCATTGATGTGGTTCTGTACCTTTTTAGTTACACATTTTTATTCACCCGTTTGTCAAGATGTATTTAATACTATCTCCTGTTTTATCTAAGAAATGGAAACATTGAACATGCTGATCACATATTTGGAGAAATGAAGGTAAACATATGAAACATTTAAGCGACCTAAAAAGAGTCATGGCACTTTGCGCTCACCCTCTACCCCCGGCTTTATGGACAACGGTCAATAAGCAATCTTAAGACAGCCATGGAGGCATCAACTTTCCGTTTACACCATCTTCTGTGCATTGCATTGCGACAACCACTAAAGCTAACAGGACCCTCAGTTGCATCTGTCCCTGCCTATGCTTCTTGGGTAATGACTGCTTAGAGAAGTAAAAGTCTATATGTCATTTAATGTCTGGTACGTAGAGAACCTTATTGGGAACCATAAGAGAGCCCCAGTTGCATCTGCTTTAAAGCTTAAGTGAGCAATGGCCAATAAAGCAACCAAGCTCCCTAAGGTTGCCTTAATGTGCATTACAGGCATGTGATTCTCATTATAAGTATTCTGTTTGTAGGTATGATTTTGCATGGCGTATGTTTGCATGTCTTGTAATTGAGGACACATGGCACTATTTCCTTCATCGTGCCCTGCATGACAAGCGTATCTACAAGTACATCCACAAGGTCCACCATTACTTCAATGCACCATTCAGTATGACCGCTGAGTTTGCACATCCTGCCGAGACTCTTAGTAAGTTCATTAGAAATATTTGCAAATATTTTGCATCAAAGTAACAGTAGCTTGCCTACTATATTTTGGCAGAATCCGGTGTTATGAATTCATTTGTTTTTTAAGTCCTACATGACATTGGCAAGTGGTTTACAAAGGAAAGTAGATATTATCATAGATAGACCAGACTTGATTCTATTGATTAAATCAGATTTGGAGATTTCAGACGTTAGAGGGTTCGTCTTGATATGTTGATGAAAGCATTATTCCATATGCATGGTCATTAGTTTCAAGAGAACTGTCATAAGGGATGTCATGTTCTTTCCTCTTGTTATTTCAGTTCTGGGTACTGGCACATTTCTGGGTATATTCCTCTTGACCAACCACCTGGCCACCATGTGGTTATGGGGCGCCGTACGTGTACTGGAGACAACTGACGTACACAGTGGTTATGACATCCCTTACACTAATCCCATGCACCTTATTCCCTTCTATGCAGGTACTGTCATTTTCCTTTTATAATTACCAGTATATGTATTGCTTATGCCTTGGTTTTCTATGTCATATCAATAGAGGGGATTAAAGGATTTGCTTAGGTGTAACGTGTACGGCAACATATCGCCTACCATTTCCTACCATTCTAGACGTACATATTGCCGTGCACGTCATGATCTTAATCTCTCTAGTAAAAAGGGAAAACAACGATTATACAAATTCTACAAATCCAAAATGCATCTGATTTCTCCATCATCATATGTTTGACCATGGGGTATCAGACTCAATAGATTGTAGATTTATGTCATTGCTTGGAAAATTATATTGCCATGACTTTGAAATGTTCAAATCGTTTTTCTTGATTCAGGTTCTCGATTCCACGACTTCCACCATTACAACTTCAATGGGAACTACTCGTCTACCTTCACTTGGTGGGACAAGATCTTTGGAACTGACCAACAATACAATGACTACTGTGAGAAACAGAAGAATAACGAAAAGAAGATTAAATAATTAGAGCATTGATTAGCAGAAATCCAAGCACAAAACTATCTTCAAGGACTGCTATATTGCCACCCTCTCTAGTCAATTGATTTCTAAAGTTGTTTTAATACTGGACTGAGATCGCCACCAAGACTGAATTCTACTGAGGACTTCCAAGGGCCTTACCATACACATATCCAAGCTCTGCTTAATCATACTCCTCCAAGCCTTGAGGCACTATTTATATACGTAAAATAAAGTGCACAATTGAGTGAAATGTTCTAAATTGGTTAAATGTACATAATTCATTTTTGACAACTATGATGTTCATCCCCAAAATTTAATGTTATCACAAGGACAAAATATAGTGATACTCTTAAGAGGAATAAGAGAATAACATCTTTGTGGATGCATAAAATAAATACTCCTTTTCCAAATAATTCATGTGTATAGTTGCAATTCCTATACTTGTATTATTATAATGGTTATTGGCGACAACCAATATTAGGCCCTTTGTGGTGTTAGTCAATGCTAGTCATTGAAGGGTTGGGTGTAGAGCATCTGCTATGAAGTTAAACACTTTTGATCTAAACCCCTAAACATTTATCTGTATCACACTAACTGGCAGCACTGAGGCTGAATATATTTTCTACAGACAGTCATGTTTAATTGTTGAGCCGAATATGATAAGGATCCTCTGTAAACCATGTCTGATTGGATTAGATCACAAATAAGATATTAACATTGACGATTTATAAGTTATGTCACACATAATTACAGTTAGAATGTCATGTTCAACTAGTTGTTCATAGACACCAATGTTGAGTTTCCTCTAATTGGATATAGCAATTTAATGCACTCCCTGTTGTAGTGGGTGATAAGTCTTTGTCTATAATAATTTACAATGTGTGGGTATTGTAAATCATGTTTATGTGGATATGACATAATTATATAACAAAGTCAAGGAGGGTAGACTACTAATAAGGTGAGTTACGCACTTACTGGTTCACTTCCGATTGTGACCACTATAGGCCATAGCACCCCCTGGTAGCAACTGTAGGTACAGTAATGGAACTACATGTAGCCCGCTGAAGACTATGGTAGGAGTAGCAGGTTGGCTTCTCATCCCTCAGATTGGGCCAAGAAAAATAAAAGCTGTGTTTCCAGTAACATAGCTCATAGTGCTAGGGTCGGTAGGTCGGATTCTTTTTCTTTTTTTAAAATTTTTTTCCCATTTATATAGGAAATGTTAGGGCACATATCAATGGATGTATCGAATTCTTTGATTTCATTGTAAAATAATGATGAGAAAATGGCAACTATGAGAGAGGGGAAGAACAAGAAAAGGATACAGGAAAAATCCTCAACAAGTAATCAAAATATGAAAAAATGAGACAAATTTCTTCAAAATCACAAAAAAAAAAGTTTTTTTTTGCCCCCGTTTTGCTAGGGTCGGTCGGGTTACTGGAAACACACCTTTTTTTTTATTTGGCCTTGCCTAACCCTCATCCCGGCCCTCATTCTTCTTATACCGCATGGCTATTTTCTATTCTTAAGTCTGCCCCCAGTCCACCTATCCCTCATGTCAAAGCTACCTATCCCTTTGTTTACCTGTATAAATCCCTTCTATTCCCATGTCTCGCCTTGCCTTTAGTATTCTTTTATCCCTATATAATAAAAAGGGCAGTGAGAAAGAGGCAGATATTGTGATGGGCAGACCTAGGGACAAATGCTGGAAGGCATTATGATGTCCTACTAAGGTCCATCCGAAGGTATACCTGTGTGCAGCAAAGTTGCTTCTCCATATACTAATACTGTCCATCTAAGGGTCTGCTGTGGGTAGCAAATTTCATTCTCTATATACTACTTATCATTAGCACTGCCAGTGTGCAACAAATTGCACTTTCCATATACTACTTATGTCCATCTCAGGCACTGCCAGTGTGCACCAAATTGCACTTGCCATGTACTATTTATGCTCATCTTAGGCACAGCCAGCGTGCAACAAATTGCACTTTCCTTGTACTACTTATGCTCATCTTAGGAACAGCCAGCGTGCATCGAATTACACTTTCCATGTACTACTTATGTCCATCTTAGGCACAGCCAGCGTGCATTGAATTACACTTTCCATGTACTACTTATGTCCATCTTAGGAACAGCCAGCGTGCATCGAATTACACTTTCCATGTACTACTTATGCTCATCTTAGGAACAGCCAGCGTGCATCAAATTGCACTTTCCATGTACTACTTATGTCCATCTTAGGCACAGTCAGCGTGCATCGAATTACACTTTCCATGTACTATTTATGCTCATCTTAGGAACAGCCAGCGTGCATCGAATTACACTTTCCATGTACTATTTATGCTCATCTTAGGCACAGCCAGCGTGCATCGAATTACACTTTCCATGTACTACTTATGCTCATCTTAGGCACAGCCAGCGTGCATCGAATTACACTTTCCATGTACTACTTATGTCCATCTTAGGCACAGTCAGCGTGCATCGAATTACACTTTCCATGTACTACTTATGTCCATCTTAGGCACAGTCAGAGTGCATCAAATTACACTTTCCATGTACTGTTTATGCTCATCTTAGGCACAGCCAGCGTGCATCAAATTGCACTTTCCATGTACTACTTATGTCCATCTTAGGCACAGCCAGCGTGCATCAAATTGCACTTTCCATATACTACTTTTGCTCATCTTAGGCACAGCCAGCATGCATCAAATTACACTTTCCATGTACTACAGCCAGTGTACATCAAATTTCACTTTCCGTAGGCTATACTACTTTCATTCATCTAAAGCACTGTCAATGTGCACCATGTGACACATTCCATACATACTACATATACATGACGGTACTATTTTCCACATACTACTAGTACTAAGGGAACGTTACTTATGTCACTGTTATTTAGGCATTTTTCAGGACCCACCCACCCCTTTGTCACTGTTTTTGTATGGAACATGTAGAGGAACCCAAAGACCCCCCCACCCTCTAAGCAGTGACGTAATTGTTGAACGTTCCCTGATATCAGTTTGCAGTAAATTCCATTTTCCATAATACTACTTATTTCCATTTTAAGCACTTCCATTAGATTTTCAAAATACTACCTACACGTATGTCCATTTAAAGCACTGTCAGTGCCAGCGTGCACCTAACTACACTTTCCATGTAATACTTATCTAAACTATTGATTTGAACTATTGTACATTATTCATTAATTCATTTTCCTTTCAACGAAAGGCCATTTCGTTATCATTTTGACAAAATTGTTTGTAGGGCCTATCAATTATTTAACTTTTGGATTCAGAAAGATTTATGTTGTCTCTTTTTCTTCATTTGGTATTGCCCGATTAAAGAACCAGGGTACCTCATTAAAACTACTTTGCTATGCTAGCATGGGCCATTACCATGGCTGTTTCACTCAGATACTACTAGGGGGCACCATTGTAGCAGTGGTCACATGCAAACCATAGGCTTTATGCTGACTGATCCCTCCCATTAGTGTATCCTCCTTGACAGACCTGATTATTCTTTCTAAAAATAGCAGGGTGGGGAACCCTGAATCAGCTATCTTGGCATACCTATCTCCAAATGTAGCATTGTCTGTTGAAACAGAGATTTGAGGAAATTAAAAAACAAAATAGGTCTACACACCTGGAAAACTAAAGGCTGGAGTGTATTCTCACGAAACTCTCTAGGAGCGGATCCATCTAACGCCTATAGAACTGCATGGTCTAGCTCATCTACATATGTACCGTTAAACCCCACAAGGAAGGATTCCAGTGTATAACTCTTCAAGAACTGCTTAAAGCGCGCTTAAGCACCTAAGGGTTAAAATACTTTCATAAAAAAAAAAGTCTAGTCTGTGTGACCGGCGGTACCCCGTGCATGTAGGTGCAAAGTTTAAGATCACCACTCTAGCATCATGGTAGAATGATTTCTCTTCTCAATGTATGGATTGATTGAGTACTTATTGGCAACAAAACATCTCATATGGCATTTGTCCTTTTCAAATCTTGTCATATTGGCACTATGCCACAGCACCCGATCGGGCCTCCCTAGCCCACTTAAAAGGGTCTACTTCTCCTCTTTCCTATCCCATCAGGATGTGTGTGGTGCACATATGTGCGGGCACTGACACATTCTCAGTAAAATTGTGTAATGTAGTTCTTGCCATGAATATGACCTTAGCTGTTGAAATGGCATTAAACATCTATTACTCACTCACTCACAGCACCCGATCTCTCAACTTGGAGAAAAAAACATAACATTTAGACATGATATGGTTGACATGCAGGACTGGCGTGTTTCTTAACCTCAGCCTATAAGTAGGCTACAGTCCAAAGTACCCTACTCGTCGTTATAACACAGGTTGACATCAGTTCATATTTGCATGAGGAGAGTATGGACCCATCATCCAAAGGGTCTGCATGTGCATAATAACAATGACCGCTACTGTTTCATAACACTGGTGTAACGTATGGAGTGATCAGCTCAATGATGCTTAGATAATAGGGGGGTGTGGTTAGGAACAAATCTATTTCCCTGGCCCTTTTGAGATCGCTTTAGAGAATACAAAATTTGATTATTTCGTTCTTCTTGAGAGGTACTTTGCATTATTTACCAACAACAGTTATGGTCCCTTTCTCCATCTAGACAATGAGGCCAAAATTCTTTTTAAGTATAGGGCACATAGCTATCTATGCCTGGAAGTCACCATCTTTTTTCTTAGCCCCCCGACACCATCTTGAATTTTGTCAGAGAATTGTGGGCAATCTCTTATCTTCACTCTCACCCACCACAGAACAATGGTCACTGATAAGACTGATAGGAGAGATAAGCTGCACCCTACCCTTTATCTTAATCACCCTAAGTACCTCCCTATTGTTTTAGATGTTAGGAGACTGGATTACCTTGATTATGAGACAATAGACTGGGTGTACTTAATCTGAGTAACACATGGTCTCTTATTGAAATCTTAAAGTTATATTTCTCTTTTGTGTAAAGTATCAGATCTACACTTAACTTATCTAGTTAAAGTTGCAATTATTTACTATCCATTGATACAAATCTTACAGAATAGCTATACATAGTAAATGAGGAAGAGACCATCAAAGTAAACTATACAAAGAGGCTAATTGTAGGTTTAGCCCCCGACTACTTGAGCCACCTGGCTGATATTCTTATCACTAGCAATGTGCTAGTCCCATATACACACACACACACACTTGCAATTGCTGTATCACCATGACCCTAACTGAATTATCAAATTGTCTGAGAAGATAGGATATCAAGTGGTACTGGTCTAGTATTTTGCATATTCACGTGCTTCACAAAACACTATCCTTTCTTCCATTTTATTGTTATGATATTAGTATTATTACGAGTTGCGATGGTTTACGCAATGTATTTTAATTTCAAATACAGAAAAGAGATTTGGAAAGGAGCCCCTAAAACCATCTCGTACGTCTCTTCCTGTACTTTAGACATGATATTGTATTTGATAATCAAAGGTATCTTAATGCCAGTGGTGCCATACATAGGTACCTGCCTTAGATCACGTACATCACACAGCCTTAGCTATTGCATCCATAGGACACAAGTGAACCCACACAGAAAGCCACAGATAGCCATACACATGTACATCATGATATCATCATCACCACTTGGACCACTTGGAATGGAGCGCCAAAATCTGCCGACCACTATGCTACAGTCTAACCACACCACTGATTGGTCAATGCCATCTCCCCATAGGCAACAACCAATCACAAGGCCTGTTACATCTGAGGTGATTTCGGCTAACCTCAGTCTCCTAGCACAGTATATTATATATGCAAGGCTACTGCTTGAAGATTGAGGTCACCAGGCCACAATACTCAGCTGATATTATGTATGTCTGGAGGTGTCTGTTGGCTGAGTCCTTCCCTCTCTTCCATTTCTCTCTCTCAATCAGAGGAGTCACCACCTTGCTGTTTTCAGGACTGACAGCATAACCAACACAGCATGGAGAATGGGACTTTAATACAGGCTGGGCCTGGCTCCATACAGATGGTAGAGTCAGTGCTAGAGCATCTGCCTGAGAACCCAGCTAAGGACTACCTGGCCACAGGATGGATGTATATGACAGACAACTACACTAAGTTCCAGATAGCCACCTGGGGCTCCCTCATTGTGCATGAGGTAATATTCGTTAGCTATAAAGGTTGTATGGGAAGGTGCATGTCGGTGTTAAATAACAGGCTTGGTGACCATTGATTGTATAACTTGTCTAGACCGGAAGTGGCTGTGAGGTCAAAGGTTACAGCTGTCACTCTGCTGTCAGAGAGGAGAGTGTTGTCAGAGAGGAGAGTGTTGCTGACTGCTTGTTTTACCTGTCTGCCCTCCTCTAGCTATTTTATAACAAAGATGTGGTGCAGAAGTAGGTGTTCTCCCAGGGGGGCACTCTCTATGTAATGTATACACATATGTGCGGCTGGCAAGGGTACTTTTTCAAGGAAAAGTCCCTAGCAAGCCTCCTGTTTTAGCCACAAATGTCCCTAGCAAGGGTATACTTTTGAGCAAAATGTCCCTAGCAAGGGTCAACTTTCGGCGAAATACCCTGATTCACACGGAAAATTTAGAAATTTTCATGAATATTTTCCAAGTTTTCATGAAAATAGCATGAACAAAATACAATTTTCTCCCAAACAAGGTCATTTTAAGATATTTTGAGCAAAATCTAAGACTATTATGTAAAAAGTTCCCTAGCAAGGATAGGGTTTGGAAGAAAAACCCCGCGAACAAGTGCCCTAGCAAGGGTAAGGGTAGTCTGGGGTTCAGCCACACACCAGTATAAAAAAAAATTGAAGTGCCCCCCCCCGGGGGTGTTCTAGTAGAGGGATTGGTTATAGAATAACCATCAATTAAAAATCAATGTGGTAATAACTTAAATACATTCACCTGGGAAGATATGACATGGAGGCCCATATGCAGGTTGCAATAGGTCTCCTCTCGTTCATCAGATAGGGTTGTGAAACAATGTTCATGGATAGAACTGATATATAGATGGAATTATGCCAGGCAATAGATATGGGCCTAATATGATTTGGCTGAACATTGATGTGAAACCTGAGCCACTTGGCACAATTATTAGGCTCCTAAGGGAGTGATCATTTTTTAACAACAGGGGGGGGGGGGGCTGGTGGGTTTGCGTGTGCATGCACGAAAAAAATTCTGACCCCCCCTCTTGATGGGGTAAAATTTTGTTGACCCCCCCATAAGGGCCGAAAATCGCTCGCGAACTTACCCTTCTACCCCCGAGTAACGCACAGGTTTTTCGACTGAAAACAGGTGAAGGGTTTCAAAAAATTCTGACCCCCCTCAAACCCACGAGCCCCCCCCCGTTGTTAAAAAGTGATCACTCCCTACGTTTGCGAAATGTTTGTTTTAAACGTAAAAAATTCAAACATGCATTAAAACGTTCTTCTAACAATCTAGGAAAAACGATTTTCTTTAGCTTAAAAAAACACGTAATTTCAATGTAGAAACAATGTAACTTAAAAAAAAACGTATTTACAAACGTTTATAATATTGAAACGAAAGGAACGAACGTCAAAAAGTATTTTAATTACGTTAAAATGTTCTTTTTAAACAAACAAAACGTTTTTAACATAAGAAAACGTTTTTTTCACTCTTTTACACAAACTTGGTAAAAACGTTTTCAAACATTAAAAATACGCTCCTTTTGCCAAATGGGAAGAGACTATTTAAGGCAAATAGAAAACAAACTATTTGAGGCAAATAGAAATCAATGTGGAAGCACATAATAATTAAATCATGACACTTGCACAGTAGTCCTCTCTTTGTGCTAATGAAACCGACTGTGTTAACAAAGTGGGCCTTTTTGGGACTATCAGAAATAGATGGATGATATGACATTGTATTATTTTTTTTTATCAGAAATGTATTATCCATTGACGATGGCACTTAAAATATTAATACGACTGTTTACTTTTACAGTTGATGTACGTCTTGGTGTGCCTGCCAGCTTTTCTCTTCCAGTTTATACCTTACATGAACCGCTTTAAAATACAACAGGTTTGTAGAATATAAAATACCTAATGTTTCATGGTTTCAGTATTCCCTAATCACTTCTCTAGGATGTAGTGAGATCATGCCTCATAAAACAAGGTCATGTCTTGACCTAAAGAAGACATTTGCTAATACATAATATATACACAGGTGGTGATTTCACAAATTTCCAATCGTACTTGCCAAAGGGCATGTAGAATAGGCAATATACACTGCAAAAAAGGTGTTTAAAGATGCACACCAAATTTTCTCAACACCAACATTTAAACATCTAAACACTTGAAGTGTTTAGGTGTTTAGCTTTTAAACACTTATTCTCAAACACCTAAACACTGAAGTGTTTAAGTGTTTAGCATTTAAACACTTGGTTAAACACTTCCTAGTTAAATGCGTTTAAAATTGAACGCGTTTAACACTTAAGAAGTGTTGAGAAAAGTGGGACAAATAAGTGTTTAACCAAGTGTTTAACTTCTAAACACTGGTGTTTAATCCCTAAACAGTGTTTTTACAGTGTAGAAAGCTGTAGTATCAAGAGATGATTGGGTTTTATGTATAATTGACAGCTGTAATAGTACTAATTATTTTGTAGGAATTTTTAGAGGATCCTTTCTACAATTTCAGGATAAACCAGAAACATTTGACAAACAATGGAAATGTTTCAAACTGCTTCTGTTCAACCACTTTTGTATTCAGGTAAGAAAACATCGCAGTCTGTGCCAATGAATTAGAACTGAGCTGTCTCTTAATTGAGAAGCATTAACTGATGGCTTCAAAAACGGCTTTATCCACCTTACTTAAGAGCCACATGCCATATTCTTCCACGCACCAATTGCTTGATATCATGAGACTGACTTAAGACACAGTTTATAGTCGCTTTTAAGGCATTTAAAAAAATGTGCCTCATTTTGCTATATATGCTTCATACATCCTATGTAAACATCTAAGATAGAGTGTGGGGTAGGAGGGGACATACGTTCGTTGTCATTGACTGCGACTTTTTCCTATATGGTACACTGTTTGTTTCCAGCTGCCTATGATCACTGGCACGTATGCCTTCACAGAGTTTTTCAATATTCCATATAACTGGGAGGCAATGCCGAGATGGTGAGTATTTCTGTTGATCATTACGCCTTGCTATGCTCCATGCATTCTTTTTGCATTTTCAATAATTTTTTAATTGTGGTATCCAATTGTCATGAAATGTATTAGAAACAGTCATTTTGTGTACACTTCAACCATTACCGTGTTTCTGCCCCCTAATGCGCTATATCATTTCACTCTGTCATATGCAAAATATTTAAGTACTTATCTAAATATGTGTATATCAATTTCACTTCCTCATATATTTATACCCTAACATTCAATTCTGTTTGTTATTTTAGGTATGACTTGGTTTGGCGGGTATACTTGTGCGCTGTAATTGAGGACACATGGCACTATTTCCTTCACCGTGCCCTGCACGACAAGCGTATCTACAAGTATATCCACAAAGTCCACCATTACTACCAGTCTCCATTTGGTATGACGGCAGAGTATGCTCACCCTGCTGAGACTATGAGTAAGTCCTGTCTTATACTCCTGATCTATTACTTGAATTGATTGGAATTTTCTCGGTTTTCATAAAAAAAATAAGCCTACTTCAGAATTGCATCATTTTAAGCATACTACACGCTCTGCTGCACTAAAATTGTCATAATTAGGCTTATTCTCTTTTGGTTGTCTTACTGCAAATCATGGCCGATAAGATATCACTTAGGAACTCCTTCCTGTAAAGATCTTTAAAATATAATGTACTCAAACAGACCCCTTTCTTCATTCCCCCTTTTCACAGTTCTGGGTATGGGATTCTTCATTGGCATCTTGCTGATGACAAACCATGTGGTACTGTTATGGGTGTGGGTGACAGTTCGCCTGCTGGAGACCATAGACGTACACAGTGGCTATGACGTACCCTACGTCAACGTCATGCACCTTCTCCCCTTTTATGGAGGTAAGTGTAACTGTTCTTTAGATGTGAGCAAATTTAGGTAGAATTCATTTCAAAGTTTTGCTCTTTTTGATTTAGACACATTGCTAGTCAAGTCAGTACAACCTGACGCATTATAGTCCCTCTCACCTGCCCTCTTATCTTTCATCAGTCCATAATTTAGTCAGAATTTTATAGCCCTCTGCCATTAAATCATACACAGCAGTCACCCAAGTTTCTCTCAAATAACAGATAAAGCTAGTGTATATGATAAAAAAAATCGCAGATTGTCCATGCTTTAGATACAACTATTTCTGTACTTCTTCAGTTGATTTTTTCCCGATGTATATCCAATATGTATTTATTATTTATATAAGTTAAATTAAATGTACATCTAAATCATTCCACTATAGGTGCGCGTTTCCATGACTTCCACCACTACAACTTTAACGGGAACTACTCCTCCAGCTTCACATGGTGGGACAAGATCTTTGGCACTGACAAACAATACAATGAGTTCATGGCCAAACAGCTGGAGGATAAACAGAAAAAGGAAAAGTAGAATAATGAATTCATTAAACTAAGTCTGACACAATACAGATGGTGTTGTAATTACTGGCTGACCACTTAATGTATGGTATTTAACATAAACTGATAATGGACTTTTAACTTCTGTACAATCTTGTCATTCCCACTACAATTCTCAGGTTATTATTAATGTCTGTCTTATTTTAATTGGTTGATAATAATTATTATCATCTTGTGTGAGGTTAGAGAGCTTTCTTCATGAAGAGTATGTAAATGTGCGTGAATTGGATAGGAGGAACTTGCGTAGTTATTTTCTGTTGATGCCATATATGCTATAATTATTTTACTGAATGTAATATCTTGCACCAAAATAATTGGGCTTTTTTTGCATTAAATATGTAAGTGCTTGTGTAGCACATGTTCATTTTTATGTTCAACCGAATAAGTGCTTAGAATGTCGGCGTAATTGACCAAAGCAGATGATCTCTTAAGAGGAGCCATCATGGATCTGTATCGTCGAATTTTAGGAGACCAGTTAAGGGTATTTAGATTCAAGTCAGTTGGACGACCAATAAGGGAAACTTTCTATTACCACATGTCTTTCACATTATATCACATGTTATTTCATTTATATACACATTTAAGTGATAGGTCAGCCCATGTTAAATACATGTGCATGTCGAAGGGTCAATCACAATTAAATAATAGGGTTTAACTTGTTAAGCATTATTTTAATACCTTTTGCCTCATTACTGGAACCCTGAAAAGCAAAAATGATGTTTGTAGGATTTCTGAAATCCCATCGAATGATATGATTATGAAATAAATATGTGACGATTCAATTTTGGTGTTTTGCTGTAGAATTTATAAATAATCCGTGGAGGTTTAGTAAGACAAAGGGTAACATTTCAAAATCGAAACGTTGAAGATGGAAAGCATTATCCCCAGTTGCCTATCAAATTATCCAAACTGTCAGCCATCAATAACTCTTAGATACCCAGAGAGTCCCTTAGAGAATGGCTACAGGTTACATGGACGTAAATGCTGCCCTCTCGTGAGTCATATGGTATTCAGGCCTGCACTGAAGGTGATCTGGGTGCTGATTGGCTTAGAAATCATATGCAAGAAATATTGGTAAAATTATGAAAAAAATCACAAGTGACCCCAAATAGTTCCTAAATGGAACAGTAGATGAGTTTTTATATTTTGCCAATGTTTGGGGATTTTATCAGGTCTGCAAATGTTCATCTGGCCAATGGAGGTTTTGAGGCCCAAAATAGGGTAGAATGGCACTTGCTGTACGTATCGCTCCCTTAGTTAAGATTTTCAGGGTTAAGCCTATCCTATATTCTAACACATTGTGTGTGAGAGATGGTTTAATCTTGCTACGGTCGAAAATATTACCAACGAACATTACGGGGGGCTGTTTTTGTGTGTTATGCTATATAGAAACATAGAGGAAATGGAATTAGTTCCACGTAACCTTTAGGATGATTGGATATTTGACCTGCCTATTTCAAATGCCCTCCTAATGTCATTTTTCTGTTACAGCAAGGATGGTTTTACAGGAATCTGGCCAAATTAGTCACAGAAATGGTGTGTAAATAAAAAAAATAGGAAAACCTTGCTTGCGGAGGTAGGGTAATTCACTAAATATTGCAGTTTCTATGAATCTCCCAAAACATAACTTTTTCTGGACATAAACCACCTACAGGGTGAAATTCTCAGCAGAAAATGACATTTTAGCCTCATTTTAATCTTCCTAGGGTTATTGATACACAGATATCCATGTAGGGCCTACCATAGGGTCCATTGGAAGTTTGGTCGGGTTTGCGGTGTTTCGTCAAATTTTCAGTGAGAGCGCAATTATCTAATTAACCAGTAGTAATTTATCCCCCAGTGCAAATATTAGTACAATATTGATAACAGGTATTCTTGATGCATGTAACAGAAAAGGCATGCCTTAAAAGATGATCCCCTGGTAAGATATGATCTGTAAAAAGTGGGATTAATTATAGGCCTAATATTAATCATTTTTCACCGGTTTTATCATGTTTTTCATGATTTTGTGAGTTTTTCTGGCAAAATCCTAACAATATTTTGCAAAATCAATGCCCCCTTCATCATCAGGTGACTGAATTCAATGCAAATATGCAATTTGACAGCTCTAGAACTGCTGCTTGTGCATTGCATAGATCTTTGATGATAAAAGTCGCTGCTCGGAAATCACATTGAAAACTGGTAGGAATTTCAGTGTGAATTGCACACATCAATCCCCTCATATCATAACATTGAGAAAGGCTGTTGCCACCAAACTTTAGGATTTTATAGGACAGACCCTAAGGTTTGATAGGAAAAACATTTTAGTTTTATCTGAAGACCCTACCCCTAATTAAGGTTACATGGACGTAAATGCTGCCCTCTCGTGAGTCATATGGTATTCAGGCCTGCACTGAAGGTGATCTGGGTGCTGATTGGCTTAGAAATCATATGCAAGAAATATTGGTAAAATTATGAAAAAAATCACAAGTGACCCCAAATAGTTCCTAAATGGAACAGTAGATGAGTTTTTATATTTTGCCAATGTTTGGGGATTTTATCAGGTCTGCAAATGTTCATCTGGCCAATGGAGGTTTTGAGGCCCAAAATAGGGTAGAATGGCACTTGCTGTACGTATCGCTCCCTTAGTTAAGATTTTCAGGGTTAAGCCTATCCTATATTCTAACACATTGTGTGTGAGAGATGGTTTAATCTTGCTACGGTCGAAAATATTACCAACGAACATTACGGGGGGCTGTTTTTGTGTGTTATGCTATATAGAAACATAGAGGAAATGGAATTAGTTCCACGTAACCTACAGGAGTACAGCCCATGTGGTTATATATTAAGCCCCCAGACGGCAGCACATCATCCAAAAGCCAAACACAGCAGATAGCCTGGTTTGAGATGAATTATTCAAGTAGTGTGAGGGGTCACCAACTACACTGCAATGCATAACTCATCTTTATCACACATCTCCTTTGCATAAAACTACACGTAGAAACGACCTGTACATTTTGTGCTAACCAGGTAATTTAGAACTCAGTAGGTTCTTCTTAAGCTATAGTGTCAGAGCCAGTATAATATGGTTGCTCATCAACTTCTTCCAGATCCAAAATATTTTGGGGTCTTACTAGCTAGAATTGGGGGGGGGGTACTATTAAGGTAGGCTAAGTAACACAGCTAATGTTATGCCCAGTTTAGTGTGTGGCCTGACCAACTAATGTCATGCCCAGTTAAGTATTGGGCATAACCATCTAATGTAACACCCGGTTTGGTGTGGGTGCTCACTAGCCAATGGCACACCCAGTTTAGTGTGGGGGCGGACTAGCCAATGGCACATTCAGTTCAGTGTGGGGGCTAACTAGCCAATGGCACACCCAGTTTAGTCTTGGTGCTGAGCAGCTAATGGCACACCCAGTTGAGTCTGGGTGCTGACCAGCAAATGGTACATTCAGTTTAGTGTGGGGGCTGACTAGCCAATGGCATGACCAGTTTAGTCTGGGGGCTGACTAGCCAATGGCATGACCAGTTTAGTGTGGGGGCTGACTAGCCAATGGCATGACCAGTTTAGTCTGGGGGCTGACTAGCCAATGGCATGACCAGTTTAGTGTGGGGGCTGACTAGCCAATGGCATGACCAGTTTAGTGTGGGGGCTGACTAGCCAATGGCATGACCAGTTTAGTCTGGGGGCTGACTAGCCAATGGCATGACCAGTTTAGTCTGGGTGCTGACTAGGCTATGGCATGCCCAGATTAGTCTGGGTGCTACCTGTAATGTCACACCCAGTTTAGTGTGGGGCTCACCAACTCTTACATACAATCAAGTGGAGGGACTTATCAGCTAATGTCACAGGGCTGACCAGAAGACGTCGTACCCAGTTTAGCATGGGGACTATACAGCCATTCTTACACCCCGTTTAATGTGGGGCTGACTAGGCAATTACAGACTGGGTGTCATTTGCGCAGGGGCTGAGAAGCTAGTGTACTGCATGGGGGCTACTACCATTAGGATAGGGCTGACAAACTGAATATTACTGGCATATAGTCTTAGCAGCTAGTGCCATGAAGACAAGTACATAGCATAAAGGCTTACCAGCTGGTTCTTGGTATGGAACTGAGTCTGGTCCATCGACCACTGCTAAATACAGTTATCTTCTAGCAGCTTAATATAGCAAAGGGGGAATGTAAACAGTCAGTAAACAGGAAGGGACTATGGACCAGATCCATTTACTGTAGAATTATCATGCAAAAACTGAAATATCCCTTCTCACAAAACGACCCCATATCGTCCCCTGGGAGTGACAACTTCATAAGAGATTATAACCTTTCTATCTTCTTCATCACAGGGGACGGACCACAATATTATAGTGTACATTGGAGAGTTCTGGTGCTCCTGCTACCCTCCCCTGTGCATGATGGGGTGGTAGGTAGGTAGGTGGTATATAGGTAGGTGATGATGACAGTGTGTGAGTAGTGCAGGGAGGTGTTGGTGGAGACTGCGTCCCATCCCTTTAATAGGAGCAGGAGACGCTTCCCACACTGTGGATGTTTTATAAACCATTTGTATGCACGTACCTTCTACACTGCCTCCTACATACACCAATAGACAAGGTCAGGAACCTTAACACAGTGTCTTTTTATCAACGAGCTTCATACCAGTGACCACAGCAAATATAGAACTACTGTGTAAATCCAAAACATAGTCTGTTTACAATTTGAAGTAGGACTTGGCATGTACAATCCAAACATGACATCAAGAGGCATTACTAGGTTCTACAGAGGTAACTAGATAACTTTATTTGTGGACTGAGACCTATACCCTGTCACAGAGGAAGCTTACACATGACTTGATTTGTGGAACCAGCATTATTTACCCATAGCCTGCCCTCACCCTACACATATGCTGCTGGAGTAGGACAGGTATCGTGTGAACAGGTGGATGAGGGACTGGGAAGTAGCACCTCAACTTTATAAACTCCGATTTCAGAGGTCTACATATATGTTTATATAATATATTCAAAGGCATTCAGCTTTACAAAGTTAAAGCTACAGGCAGCTGTTCCTAAACTTAGATGTAAACACACCACCTGGCATACCTGGAGGAGAAGCAACCATCAAATAGGTCAGTAAAACATACATTGGGTAATTATACCTACAGCCCCCAGCCTGCTACAGTATACTTGTAGATACACCAGTAATGTGTGGGGGGCATGTTATTGGGGGCAATATCTTGATGATTCAGCAGAGGAAAAAGTAGGAGAGGAAGGATGGGTGGACATGTTTGCCATAGTTGACTTATCTCCATCTCATAATCTTCCACGTCTCCCTACCCCTCCCCACCTACCCATGTTTATCTCTTTTCTGAGCTCACATCTCTATCCGATACTTGGTCTCAATATAGTGGTGGTGGTATATATAGCTATGATTAAGCTGGTATTAGGGGGAGGGACTGGTACTCCCCTTTATGGCCACTGTTTGGCTTACCAATGGGAGTAAGCACCAGAACATGGTGGGAATAAGGTGTAGGGGGTGTACATGTCTGTGCACCAAAAATATGCAGACAAAAATACTGCAAGTAAGGACCATCTTAATTCAGGGGAGCAGGGTAGGTGGGGGTTAGAGAAATGGGAGATGATAAATGGGAAGCAAAGATACCGAAGAGAGAGACAGTGCTAGAGATAGAGAGATAGTGTTAGAGATAGATAGGAACAAATAGAACAAAAATGAACTGATGATGACTAAGGCACTCCATCACATTGGCACACACACATAGACTCTAGGCCCCTCTCTTTGGCATTTCACCAACACCGACTTCACATGGAATACCTGTTTGGTATTCTTTTATTATTGACCTCAATTTCTTACAGCTAGAGAAGCAGGAGAGGTGTATCGCTGCTTTATGTTGTGGCGTCTCTGCTGTCCTGATAGAGTCTATTGGTGTCTTCTAGTTGATGATTTGTATTCACATCTTGCCAGGAGAGGATCGGTAGCAAGTCTTGTAAAAAGAAGGATGCCCCCTCCCAAATTACTCAAAGAAAAGACCTTCTGGGTAACTCCAATGTGTACAAATCCCCCTGGGGGTACTCATTCGACACCTGGGTTTTTTGTGACCAGTGTCCGGGACAAGGGCAGTGTGGACATTGTTAAATCCAGGTTAGGAGGGTGTGATAAAGGTGATGGAAGGTGTCTGTGGAAGGAGGAGGGGCTGAGGTGAACGTTTGCTGGAATATTTTATAAGTATTGAATAGAGGGATGCTTAACTCTTTAGGATGGAATGAAGTTATGGTTGGGAGAGACCACAAATGACGGTGGAGATGCTTCTGTGAGCCTAACAGAGGTAGGTATTTGCACAAGGAACAGATAGAAACGAAGGGGAAAGATGAAGGGTTATAGTTTAACTGAGGTATGAGTAGGCGTGAGAAAGGAGACGAATTGACTGAGAAGGGAAAGAGGGATTTGAGGGAGAAGGGGGGGGGGCTGAAAGAAGAAAGAATGGCTGAGGAGGGAAAGAGGAAAAACTGAGATAGGTACTAGGGCGGAATAAGAGAAGGAGGGAAGGCTGAGAAAGGAGAAGGTGCTGCAGAGAGAGGATTAGCCAATGGAATAGACAAGGTTGGGGCATTAACGCAAGTAACACAAATTGGAAGAGGGAGAACAGCTGGCAGCCTTGAGGTGTATAAAATGCTCACACAGTGAGGCTGCTTGCCTGTTGACAAAGAGTGTTGTGTTGGGTTAATGTAACATGAATCGCCCCCTGACCCCTCTGTAAGAAAACAGCAGTTGTGCCCAGACTGAAAATAGAGTGCCATGACTATGTTATACTACCTGAATTCAATTCGATTCTGGACTAATCAGGGATTTAATTCTTGATACACAGAAGTCATTGAATACAGAGGATGCGATGGTGGAAAGCATGTGAGGAAGGGTTGGAATGGGATCAAGGGAGGGAGGGATCGGGGGGATGTGGATGTCAAGGGAGGGATGAAATGATAGAGAGGGTATGGTGGGGAGGCCAGAGAGACCCGAGGTAAGAGAGAAGGAAATGTGAGAGAGATAGAGATAGTTGAAGGAAAGCAATGGAAGACTCCCTGATGGGACAGGCATCAGGAAGATGATCCTTCTACTGGGGTATTGACCTCCTTACTACTCGTATCTATTAAACTACACAAATGGAGAACCCTAGCCTAGGGTTGTGAATGTTGCTAAACTATTCATATATATGCAGACTTAGACCGAGGGAGATTGTAAAATGACCCGAAGTTCACTTGGTCTAGCTATGGTTCACTGGGCAAAACATCTAGAGGTGCAATATCGAAGAGCTTCTTTAGAACATTACACATTGGCCACAGAGACCCTGCTTCTGTCCTGACACCATCTCCTTTAGAAAAAAATGCAAAGAAGAGGGCAACTCTAAAAGCCAGGGTCTGCTATCACTCTTTACAATAATTATTGGTGTTGCCTTTATATAAAAAAGAAACAGCTGATAAAAGAACATATTTACATATGTTTACACCGTGTGTTATGCAGCATAATCCTGCTTTAGGATATTACTTTGGTACTTGCATTTAATGAGTTTTAGAGGATTATGAATGAACAGTAACAATAATTAGTATGATTAGACTTCATACAACAGCAATATTCTTGCAACAATTAATGTGACTGTTACACAAATAGTTCTAATGGGATTTTTACTGTAGCTGCAGTCCTGTGACCATCTTCCATACACACCCAGTTAACTGTTGTCAGCCGTGAGATATCTATAGTTGACTTCAGTATATCAAACAAGCAGGTCAGGTGAGAAGAGGATGTGATACTGTACAATGTCTTGGACAGGGTAATCATAAACATACATTTAGTGACGCCATGATATTATCTCCTTTGTTTATGTCATCAAACGCCTGTATTTCCACATGCATGGGTGAAATGACTTGATGATCGATAAATATATTAATGACATATAAATATGGTTAAGGTGTCATTAGCTCTTATTGCTGGTTTATAACTTTCTCCGTCCAGGCGACTATATATAGTCATATATATAGTATGGCATGAACATTTCTATACTGGTTCTAATTTATACTTTGCATAACTATAGTTTCCTGCTCAGAGACGTAATATATAATTTCGCATTCCTATAGCGAATTCTTACACTATATGGCTCGATGATTCCCATTTTAGACATGACTGCAAAGGTGACCTAGCATAAACTTATATTTCAGGTAACCATTGGGGATATAGTCAGAAAGTTAATGATAATTCTGCTGCCCAATGCTTTCTGCAATCCAGTTATGTGTATGTTCGAGTGAACTCATAAAGGTATGATTGAAGTGGATATTGCATCTGACTGTTGTCTTTTGATGTTGTAATAGGCTAGGGCAGATATAGGATATTTGTGTTGGGTAAAGTAACTTAAACATTGGATCATAAATACAGAAGGCATAGAGTAAATGTCCTAACTATGACCAGACTTCAAATAATTTGCCCATGACTGGGCCTGCCATTTTACCCAAAGAAACTCTAGAAGTCAATATTCCAGATTTTACCATGATACCTAGGGCCTATTTCAAAATACGCTACGAGAGTCCCCTCAAATCTTAGTGAGAGAGGCTGTGGGGTCACCATTGTAGGTCTAGTGTAAATGTATTGCACTGCTATTACAGCTCTATGTAACCCTAAGGGCCAATGTGAATTAAAGTAAGAACCTATAGAAGATAGGTGAACCTATTACACGATTTCCCCATCTCCATATTTTGTTAATTCACTATGAAAACCTCTAATTAACAACTTAAAACCTTCAATGTCACAACCCGGCAGTGGTGTTTACTTCATCTTAGGTAGTTTTCCCTGTGGCAGTGGGACAACAGATTGGTCTACACCTTAGTTTATGTACACATTGAGGTGTACGTGCTGAGTAGTATAGTGCTCAATTCATTACAACAGACATGGCGACTGGGAGCGTCTACAATACTATCAAAGTCTACCTGACTCAATCTAGGTAATATATTTTATTTTACTTTTATGTTATTTGACTGCTTTGCATTCAGATGTATCATTGCAGAAGGGAAAAGGAGGTACGATGGTATCTTCAACTACAGGAACTTTGAGGTATTGAGTTGTGTTGTGCCCTTGGGAAAATGTGATGCATAGGCTACTCCCTGTATTCATACTCTTGGGACCAAACTCCTGACAAGTGTGTCATCCTACGTGATGTATAATGTATGTACACATTGGGTCAACACCTTTACCTGGCTGTCATCTTATCTTCTCAGTGTCTTCAAATCACACCATCCCTTCTCACACACCCCTACACATACACCTCAGAATACTGGTGTCATAAAATGTTCTGCTTCAGTTACTGTGAAAAAAGTGGTGTCTTGATTTTAGGCCACATGGACAGAAAATGTATGCATTTTCCATAGTATATCTTTATAGCAGCGAAGTCACTGCTTTTGCTAAAAATGTCCAAGAGACTGGGGTGTAAGTTTAGGCTTTAGGGTAAGGTTGTAAGGTAAGGTTGTAGCCCGAAACAGTATACATCTTTTTGCTGGATTTTGCAATTCGATAGTTGATGACTGAATGTGAGAAAGATGTAGGTCCTGCTGAATAGGAGTGTCATATGTTAATACAACTGGTGTCATGCTATATATGCCATTAGATTTAAGTTAGTTTGGCCTAAAGTGTACATACCTGCCTCATAAAAGCGCCCCCTCCCAATGCTCACACTCCCCTTCGTTATTCTAGCCACACACTTTGGTTTCTGATCGAGGAAGGCATTCAGATGTATCACCAACAATTGCCCTTCCCCAATTATCTAGGCCCTACTGGAATATCTGACCTCTATTTTGTCACTGCTATAGCCCAGATTCTCTTCCTAATTTAACACATAATCAATGGGTGTATGACATTTCATAGTGTGTGATTATGTGTGAGACTGGCATATATACTGAACATCACTATGACCCACCACTGTTGACTCAACACAGCATAGTGCTGGTCAACCGCTCATCCCCTACAAATCAAACCACACATCCCACCTCCACTTCCTTTTTAACCATCTTCACCCAACCTCTTGGCCCAGCCTCCACTGTCACCCCCTGCCCACCTGCCTCTTCTGGTGGTAAGTAAAGTATGTCGGCATGTCTGGATGTGTCTCAGGTAGCCTCTCAGGTAGCTCCTCTGTATATATATGTGTGTGTTGGGAGGCTTGCACACAGGCAGCATTGTGTGATGTTAGTTAGGACTCAAACACAGGTCTTAACTGGCCAGCATATCGGACTGGTAGGTGTATGATTGTGCTGTATACCAGACACTGTGAGACAAAACAAATGGCCATCTTTAATTCAACATCAGATATCGCCAGTGGCCACCTAATTTGGAAGCTATAACCTATGGAAAGATGGTAATCTTCCTAATCTTTCCAAAGACATGATTTGCATAAGTGGACAATTGAGCCATCCGATACTCAAGGCTGACCTGAAGACTCTGAATAATATATCTTCTAGTTTATCCCACTCCCCACCCATTGGCTTTTAATATGTATTGCACCTTAGTACTACAGTCCGTAGTACGGAGCCCTGGAAAGGACATCTGTTTTCTACACATTTATTTCTAGAGTTTGTTTACGCAAGAAGTATTTTCATTTCTGCAAGAAGTATTTTCATTTCCGCAAGTAGTATTTCCGTTTCCGCAACTTTTATTTTCGTTTTCGCAACTTTTCATTTTTGTTTCCGCAAGTTATATTTCGTTTCTGCAAATTTTATTTTTCGTTTTCGCAACTTATATTTTTGTTTCCACAACATAACATCCACAATTGATTGACCACGCACAGAAAAGCTATTAAGTTGTGCAACCAAAAGTATAAGTTGCGAAAACGAAAATAAAACTTGCGATAAAAACAATGTAGAAAACGGATGTCCTTTCCAGGGCTCCGTACATTGGACAGGGCAGCTGTGGATGTGCCCTTAAATATTCTCACACTGAAAATACTACAGAATCTATTATAGTAAGAAGCTTTGTGGGAGGTAATCCCCTCCTCCTCGTGGCTGTCAGTAGTCACATCATCACCACTAACGTTTATTAGGGAATAGTTGGGAGAGGACCTGCTGAATGGCTTCAAAATGTGAGTACTATTATTGCCACTAATTGTGTACAAAAGAGGATAGCTGTGGGAAACCTCTTTATGATGGTCTGACGGACAATGTTATTGCAAACATCATGTAAGGAATGCCTTTGTGGGGTAATGTGTCACAGTTTGGCATGATGTGCCAAAGTTTGGGCACGACGAATGTTGAACAGTATAAAGAAAGATAGTCAAGAGGAGGAAAAATGACCAATTTCATCCTTTCTCTTTATTTATTTATTTTTTTTTACTTTAAGGAAGTCTTTATTAACTACTCCACTACTCGACGAGGTGATAATACTGTAGCTAATTCATTTGAGATCAGGTTTCTCTTATATTGTAATAACATTGAAATCCATTAAGAATGAAATAAAGATGAGTATTTACAGGATGAGGTCGAGAAAAAGATTATCCAATCTGCGATTTGCAGACAAGCTTACACGGCTAAGGCTAGTTCCGAGAAATGAACTCCCGGGTCATTAAAGCCTCTCAAAGTACAGTTATACATAGACACACTTTATAACAATAATCAAATCAAACAAGATATAGATCAGGGGGACATTCCAGGCCAGTATTCACATAGCATCTTGGAATATGCCGCTGTCCATGGTGGTTTTTGGTTGTAATCAACCATCATTTGAAAAACATATATAAAACAATCTTAGACAACCACTACATAAATATATTTAAAAGAAACATTCAAAGGCAGATGGGGTTTGTACCAATTAATTGGTCACAAGTGGACATATGGCAAGCCATTGAAGTTGGTCATATAGTACAATACAGATACAAGTATAGCATTAGTTTGCTGGTTATAGCCAAACAGGACTTAGATTTAGAAAAACAAGAGCATACTTCGAGAAACCTGTCCCAGGGAATTCCCCATTTGGGATCTCCCTACATATTTTGACACAATCATATAGTACAGTAGATAACAATCATATAGTTCAGTAAATGATAGTATTAGTGCTGGTTGTAGTCTCCATTATCGTCCAAGTCAGTAGATATGTCACATATCATCAGGCTTCCATCTAGTATGGTCTCATCTTTGTGTTTCTCGCTCTTCTTGTGCAGATCCTTGATCTTCTTGATACAAGCCTTGAATTGTGATTTCTGCTCGCTTTCCTGGTACCAGGTATCCAGGTGGTTCCACATCATTGAACCCCTGTATAGCGGAGACCTTTTAAAAAAGTCTCGCTTTGGACGCTTTACATTAAATTTGATCTTGCCAAAGGATCTTGTATTGCGGTCACCAGTTGTGTCCTTCACATACACTCCTAACTTGGCATATTTGTACATACATACTAATAGAACCTCATCGCGTCTTTTCTATAATTTCTCAACACCCCACGATTCGTGGATCCAAAGATAATTTGGCAATTCTAATTCTTGTACAAATGGAAAAAGAAGTCAAGCGGCCCTTGATATGAGTCCATCTATATAACTTACCAAGAGGGATCATTAAATTTTGTTCAAACCTCTTGTGTTTCTTTTCATCAAATATGCAAGTTGTGAGATCAGAGACATTATTTCATTCTGACCTGTATAAAGGAAATACTTTCATATAACATTGGCTGCTACTCAATATTGCGTCACATTATTTCATTTATAGACTGTACCTGTTGGCAATCATCTTGTTGTGATGCCTAGGCCAGGAGCGAAATGAGCATTTAAGTTTTCTAGAGAGGTTTTTTGATACATTGATAAGAAATATCTTAGGGTGTGGATTATAACAAATCTCACCAAGCTGAACATTACAATTTAGCATTCTAAATGCCCATTTTAAATGACCCCCCCCCCAAAAAAAAAAAAAGGAAGAACCCCTAACAAAATAGCCACCAAGATTTCCAAGAAAAGAAAACCCACAAAAACCTGACTAGAAACCCCATCTCTCCATACATAATTAATATTTCACTGAAAAGGGATGGCATTTCCCCAACCCCCAATCCCATCTGTTCATTATGCATAACCCCTAGCGTCTGCTATGCATGTCATGGCTAAATACCACGTGTATACCTATTTATGATAAGCAATACCTTGGTGACATTGCTGTACCTGTAGTGATACTAAAAC
This sequence comes from Acholoe squamosa, assembly GCA_949317995.1. Lineage (NCBI taxonomy): Eukaryota > Metazoa > Annelida > Polychaeta > Phyllodocida > Polynoidae > Acholoe > Acholoe squamosa. The sequence goes on from OX439048.1 coordinate 24,670,499, forward strand.
TATACTTTCAAGCACCATAAACCCCTAGGAAACCCTGAGGACTTCATATGATGTAAGTAGTCATGTCATGCCATCACCAAGTTAATTTATTGAGGTTAAGATCTGGACGTGTACGTCTACTTGTACGTGTAACGTCATAGGTCACGTGGGGGGTATCCCAATCTAGCAGTATACAACCTGAAGGCTGGAGGTTTTGGCTGTGTAGAGGGTGCTTTACATGTACATGAAGGGGGAATAGATGTGATAAAGATGATAAACAATAACAAATTATAATTGACTTTGCAAATGGGTTATTAGGTATGTGAGTACCTACTGCAACAATAGATTGCATATGGGTTAATTATATCTGTGTGTAACTACAGGTTGTTTATACCATACACCCTGCTTAGCTGAGACCAGGCACCTGAGGTGTTGATAGGGTTAGAGAGAACTTTGAATCGTAATCACTTACCTGTACCTGTACTGCAACCTGTACTTTGTAGCCCTTGGCGTTCCCGTACAGGTACAAGTTCCAGAACCTTAACCTCTCTATATCTAATGAACGAGGTTTGCATGTCAGTGAGAGATATCCAGGTGTCTTAGGTAAACTATTATGTGAACTACTGAACACTTCTATCATCTTTTGATGCTATATGGTATGTAGTAACTAAATACCATCAAAATAAGTAGAGGATAAGCTAAATCAGTCCTATACATATATATCTACCCAGGCCACAATTCCCCCTGATGGTACTCAAGAGTCTAGCTTTTCAACCCAAGCGAGCACCATGAAATACTCTGAATAGAGTAGTTTTTAAAACAGCTATGATTTTCCCTCATAAGCATACAAATGCTTCCTATAGCTTGGGCAGCATACCAAAGGAATTCGAGTGAGAGTGAGTAATAGATGTTTAACGCCATTTCGACAACTAAGGTCATATTCATGGCGAGAACGACATTACACAATTTCACAGAGGATATCCTGAGGGGATAGGAAAGATGAGAAGTAGACCCTTTTCAGTGGGCTAGGGAAGCCCCCAAAGGAATTCAAGTCCAACACAATGTTGAGAATATATTTGGCCATTCATAGAGCTAATCTAGTGCAATTTGAAGAAGGAATTTAGGTTAGGTAGAAGTCTCCATAAGCTCTCCTCAATATGATAAAGTTTAGGCTAAGGGTATGACTGACTAGAGCCAATACTCTTTACCCAAAATCCACCCGCAGCAATGTGTTGTTGAAGGTCTGTAATACCAGATGCAAAGCAGGCCCATCCATTACACACCTAAGTGTGTTACATTTCTGAAATGGGAATTGCCACAGTATAGCTGATCTGCTTCCATCTTCCTAATATTCTTTTTTTCTTCCCTCTGATTTTGTGAATATATTTGATCTTTGACAGAACAGGCAGGTATACCTGATTATTATTGATTATTTTTGAATATTGCATTTATACACCATTCTGACCCAACGTGAGCATAAGGTGATAGGGTCGGTGCGATGCATAATATAGCGGTGGTAAATGACTATAGCCTCAGCCGCAACCATGCGTCATAACGACCTATGGGCAAGATGCTTTGATGCACTATGCAACCCTCTAAGGATTAACCAAAACAATGGTATACATGGCTCCTCAGTCTGTATCACCATCCCCACAGCAGTTGTTAAGGCTTGTTTCCCCTGGTTATGATAGTCAAACGAAATCTATTAGTCAGGCAATTGTTATGTGCGGGGAATCTAACTCGACGTACAACAGAAAGAACTTCTGTTTATCAAATAAAACTAAAGATGCTATTTTGATGCATATTCTATTCATAGTCCTAAGGGCAATCCTACGACAATTTGGCTGACCACAATTTGACCTCCAGAGATTTGCAAATCGCGTGACTGGGCCTTTTTATGTTGTGGAGGCTATAATCTGGTTCTAATCTCAGCTAGAACCACTACAGAGTGAAACAGTATGAAAGGCCTGAAATGTAAACATAAGCAGCGCTGAGGAAATATTCAGATGACCAGCTCTAGAGTAGCAAAGAAGAAAATCTCTATTATCTGCAGCTTATGATTTATTTATATTTTTCAGGCCATGGACTGATATGACACTGCCTTTGTAACTATGGTCTGAGTTACAATGAATCTTTCGACAGGTAAATATCCTTTTTCATATCTATGGGGCGATACATATCATGCCACTGTATATCTCAGAGTTTGCATAATATGACTTCTGTTCACGAATCATGATTTGATGAGGCAACAAAATACATTTTGTCCCTTCGGCTCAGGTATCGTGACAGTGGATATAATTATATGGAACTCCCCAGGGGCCTCTTAACAATTCATACCAACTATTAAAAAAGTTGATTTAAAAAAAAGCGGAATGGCTGATACCTTTTACTTGTAGCGTGGCGCCAGCCCCGTGACCACCTTAGACACCTATACTGTTGTCAGCTGTGAGATATCTCTGGACACCTGCAGCAGTACTTATAAGAAAAGAAGAGCAAACAGGTCAGGTGAGAAGTGGAGGCGATACTCAATACTGTCTGGGGCAGGGTCATCTTAAACATACATCTGATAACACCAGAATATAATCTTACTTCATCAGTGTCATCGAAGGTATGTGTGGCAGCTATAACCCATCACTTTGTAAAATAAGGAAGTGGACACTTTTGTGATACAAAAGTGGCTGATTCTCATATGTCTTGAAACACAATCGAGAATCTTTCACAATCTTCACCTCTCCACAGCACTATCATTTACAGTATGCCTTACGTGTTTCTTTATTAACAGCTTTACCTCTTTTTTCACAAATCTTTTGTCCACTCCTATCCATAACTAATTAGTATCTATTCGATAGATGAACAGATGTACAGAACTTGGAAAAGGAAAACGGAAAAGTTTTAAAGACGTAATGTCATCTTAATGTATCTTCATTTAAGAGTACAATATGATTCGAAGAGGAAAGGGGAATATTAACCACTGGATCGACAGGATGGCCTCAAATCGTAGTAGGAGGTATAAGAAATGACTCCATACCAGTGACTACATAGTGAGCTACAGTACAGACCTCAAAATAGTGAACAAGTAATAAATGGATAATTCATGACGAGTGTGTGTTAGTGAAGGATAATTACACGAGGGCGTAGCCTGAGTGTAATTAGCCTTTGCTAACACACACAAGTCATGAATTATCCATTGACTACTTATTTTATTCCATGATACCAATAGATAATCAATAGAATATCAATAAATTCAAGTTGAAAACAAAATTGTTCACCCTCCCTGGGACTCAAAGCCAGTCATAGTAGGTTGGCATTCTAACCAATAGACCACCGATACACACACCTCGGCGCCCAGCAACGGACAGCTACAGCACCCGTCTCGGCTTGTCTTGCTTTGAATGCGTCTCACGGTTATGTATGTACACGATTGGTACACACACCTCGGCGCCCGGCTAGGCTTGGCTTTGTTTGAATGCGTCTTGTGGTTATGGCAGCGGCACACGGCGAAAAAAAGTGTTTGTACATGACCGGTACATACACCTCGTCCCCCAGCTGGCAGCGGACACACGGCGAAAAAAAATGCGCCAGAACCGGGACTCGTACCGGGACTCGCAATGCGCTAACCACTAGACCACCAAGTCTCATTCCTCAATACCCGTCTAGGCCCGGCTTGCTTTGAATGCGTCCCGTGGTTATGTATACACAATCGGTACACACACCTCGGCGCCCGGCTAGGCTTGCTAGGGGGGTCACAACCCAGAATGCTGGGGATTTTCACACTTTGAATGTATAGTAGTTATATGCGAGTGACCTCCCTGGGCTTTGTATCATATCCAGACCTGGTTCTAGCCAACTAACTCTTGTCAGTCCCTGTGGCGCAATGCATAGGGAGTTGGACTAGGGATCTGAGACTGCAGGTTCAAGCCCTGCCCTGGTCATAAGATTTTGTGGGTTTTAACATGTAACATATGACATGTAAGGACATGTAAGGAGGCATGTTATCCATGTAAGGAGGCATGTTATCTATGGATAACCGCACGCCTTACAAAAGTGATGCTATGGCCTTCATGGTGTGCAATATCGACAGGTATGTGCATGGGAATATCCAGAAAAAGCACTGAGAATCCCAGAAGTCGTGGAATAACAGCTGCTATTTATTCAACTCAATACCCACTACTATGAAGTCATAGCACCCAGCAATAGGAGCCACTATTGGCTACATAGTGACCAGTCATATCTCCTACATGGTCTAGTATGCACTCCTGTGTTCAAGGGCTGCAGTAAGGGACGAGTCATCTATTGCCAGGTGAGGGGGGGGGGCTTGTTAAATATAGGGGGGTCATTTTGAAAAAGACTCCCTTGGCAGGGGGGGCAAACCCAATAAACCTTCACACTGGGGGGGGGGTCAAAACTAAATATGGGCAGTTCAAATACCCATCGCAACATGTCAACATCACAGAGACTCCTGATTCGGAGTCACCGTGACTCCGAATCAGGAGTCCAACTCCTATCACTCAGATGACCCCCGTTGTAACTCCTTTGTGAATACCTAGAAATAGGGAGTCGATGTGCTGACTCCTTAGGAATACAGTGTCAAGCTTGTATGACTCTTCACTTTGACTATCTTGTGAATGGAGTCAGGATATGTTGAATCCTTTACTATAAGAGTAATTCATAGTTTCTGTGTTATTCATTGGGTACTTTAATGTTTATTCCCGGGAAGAAATATACCATGCCCAAAGATTAACTGATCCACTGCTGTGATACATCTTTTTTTCATACTTTACCTTAGTCATCCGGGTTACTCTAATAATGACCAAAGGAAAACACTGTAAATACTTACAGTTAGCATTTTAGCCACACAAACGATGTCCTTGCTGTTCTGCAGCTTCTGTTTACCTCTTTCACAAAAGTGAGCATACCACCTTATATTTCATGTGTGAATGATTGCTAGTTGTGTGATACCCTAATACCAACTTCTCCACATCACTAGTAATACTCATAATTGAACTAAATGATGCACCATGTGATGAGCAAAACTGTACAAATTGTACTGTGGGAGATCCCCTGACTCCCTCTTTCTATTTGTCTGACTCCATGTCTTCTCTCTGTGCAGTAGTAAATAGGTCAAACATGGCAGGGAGTCAATACAGAGTCGGATGAGTTTGACTCTACATTGAGCTGCAACACCTGTGACTACCCTCAAGAAGTCAACCATGCTGTGACTATTGTTTTACGGGGAGTCAATTTAGTAGGACTCCATGGTGCAAACATGGGGTTCAGCCATTGGGAGTCTATCACCCATGACTCCATTTTGTCTCTCTGTGATGTGTATCTGATTTTTGCGGGGTCATTTTTGCCCCCCACCTGGCAATAAATGACTCATCCCTAGCTATATAAAGGTGATCCCACCTGGTTACACGGTCACACACACGGTCAATTCTCATGAAAATGGATCATAGTTTTAAATAGGGTCAGTGGTCATGATTCTGCATACTGCTTATTTTTTCTAGGAGCCCATATATACAATGTACAACACAATTAATTGGATTAATCTTGCAAAATCAATGCATAGGCTAGATCAAAAATGCATAGATGTTACGATCCCACAATCTCTCAGAGGATGATTGAGGCCAGGGATACTATATAGGAAGGCTCCTCGACCTCTGTGAGTGGCCTTGGGTCAAGACTTTTTGGATCATTAGTCTATACATAAAGAAAACGTATATGATTACAAAGCAAAGAGCACAGATTGGCTACATTTGAGCAAATTAATTATTCACATAGAGGGCTATCATACAAGCACCCCTTATTGAGTCACTGCTCTGGGGGCTATTTAGCCAGTAGGCAGTATGATCACCCAGTAATGTAGCTAGCTATTTGGTCACTATGGCCAAAATCCTAAGATCAGCTGGTAAGATTTGGCCCATCTCCAGTCATACCTGGCTGAACCTGTCTTAGAATCTATTAAAACAAGGTCCTGAGTACTGAAGTGTCAGGAACTGAAGATGTCAGTCAACACACACACAGAAAAGGGCTTTAGTTGTTTGGCCCTCTAGGCCAGGTCTTTAGTCTGACTATTAGTATTACCACAGTCATGGTATGAGATGAGAGGGAGAGACTGATTGTTAAATTACCATGTTTACTCTCAAATCCCAACACCCATGCCCAACACCCATGCCAGACACCCCCACTTCCATCGTATAAATATAGGCTTCTCCTAATGTCAGTCATATCACTCTTCATCTATGGAGGACAATTGTAGGTAATTGCCAAAGGATAATTACCATCTTTGGACTTTTTTTGCCTGATATAATTGATTTACTGTGTTTATTGAGATACTGTAGTAGCTAGATGGATGTAGATTGTTCATCCTGTGCCAAGACCGAAAAAGGAATTACAGTCGGCCCTTGCTTCCTCGACCCTTTGATTCCTCAGATCCTTCGATCACTACCTCAGGAAGGCATTTCAAAACCATAGCTACAGATGTCGTTTTGAAATGCCCTGCTGACACAGGATCTACAATTCCCTCCATACTTTCTATTTTATACTGACTCAAATCCTCAATTAATTTTCTTCCTCAGACAATTTCCCTTACATTTTCAAATTCTGAGGTAGCAAGGGTCGACTGTATACATCTTGTTTTTGAAAAGCGAAAAGTGATGTAGTGTCTCTTCCCTGGGTGGGTGGGTAAGTAAAACCATACACACATGAAGTCTGTTATAATTAACATCGATTCTCAGTTTAATGCAATATCTAGGCCTTTTTGCACATATGATCCATACCCGCCATTGATGTGGCCGGTATGAATCCTTTATTATATGTATTGTTTGTCCTGTCTGTCCTTTTTATGTTTCTATTTCTCTACTTTATTCTTTTCCCCTCCTTTCTTTCTATCTGCTTTTTGCAGACCTTTAAATGTATTATTAATCGAGGCTGCTGTTAGGAACACCAGAGAACACAGCACTATAAACACTAGTATAACAAGCCTCAGATTTCAGTGCATCATAATTATCTTTCATCTCTTTCAAATTATGTAATAACAAAACATTATTAGTTACTAACCAAATGCAGGACTATGCAACCTTTGCATAGTACTGCATATCTTCTGTGACATTCATTTGTCACTTAAAACCCGCTTAACGGATCAATTTATGACTACTACGGCTGGAAAATACGCAAATACATTCTATAATTGGATATGTATTCTTCCAGGATAAATAAAAGAAATTACAATACAATACAATACGATGTCTGTGGATCTAGCTTCATACTACATAAGAAGGCAAGAGGTTGTAATTTCTGACCCGTTTAACTTTGCAATCTCTTCATCGTTAATTCTATCTTGGCACCTTTAAAGGAGCAATATAATGGTAAACTTGTAGTAGCAATGTTAGCATTCCAAAATATAGGATACCTCTGTACCCTTCGGAGTCCCCAGTTTCCAATAGATCTAGTAAGATCGACTGTCTCCAATAAAATGCTCAGCTAAACTGCATGGTTACACAGAAGTGGACTTTAAAAGTTTACAATCGACATCCAATACTTTACCTAGAATAATGAACTAGATTTCTAAGAAGGCAATACAAAAGGAAAATTTAAAGAATATCTAGAACGGCCTATATGTAGAGTCTCTATTACGAAGATTCATTTTTAGGAGTTGGCACTGTACTAAAGCTGTCACTTTCACCAAGGGGGAGTAGTGCTATCTTGAGCTTGGATGGATAAGCACCCCCCCCCCATCCCAAGAAATGCCTTTTGCTTATACACTCTAGATAGTTTACTAACAATTTACACAGAATAGCTCGTCAACTTTATCTCAGAATTCAGCCCTTAAACTGTACCAACACAGCTCTTGTTTTAATCCATGACAGTTTCAAATGGGTGCAGTTTACAATAGCAAAACTAAGATTGCATAATCTATTTCTATTTTCAGGATGTGAACAGACGTCCCTGGTAAACAACGCACAGTGAAAATGGCGCTTTCAACAGGTAGATACCACTTTTTATCATTTGTTTTTACTTATTCACTTTTTGTTATAAATATAATCACAGAAGTTAGTTAGTGTCAAGAATAAGCGGGATCTCATAGGATTGCAAGGCAAAGAATTGGCCCAGGGTTTAAGTATCAGGATACAACAGTGAATGACGAAGTTTTAGGTGTGTGTATCCACTTAACACTAAAAATATACAGTCCCACGAATAACTGATTGGGCCTCTGTCCGTGGTATTAGACCCCACCTCCATCTCTTAATTGGTGCCACATCTAGTCAGGGGCGTAGGAAAGGAGGGGGCAGGGGGCCAGAGTCCCCCCCCCCCCAATCACAAGGGAGGTGGGCCCCCCAAAATTTGCCAAGAATTCATAATGAATTGAACAAGAAGCTAAAACGTTGCATGTCAAAGTAGATTGATATTGCAATGGGATAGGAAAAATGGGGGCCTGGGCATCAAGTCAGATCTAAAATTCATATTAAAAATTATCTTTCTATACAAATTTTATATAGATATGTATTGGCGCTATTACGCTTGAGCCGACAATTCAAGGTGGTCGAGGTGGGGCCCCTGCTGGCCCACCCCCCAAAAGAAGATTTGCTTCCTATGTCTCTGCTTAAATCTAGCCATCTGACACTGGGGTCATGGCCTTAGTAGGTCATGGAGCTCACTACTACATATACACATTTTGCTCCAACATTTTTACAATATGGCTGGTATGATAGATAAAATGAATATCTGTGTAATAATTATGTCTTTAGGTTGTCATTTTTAACAACCAATAAGAAGAAATGCCAAAAATAACCAAATTGACAGATGTAGAGTGTGCAGAGATATCATTTGAAAAGAAGTGGAAAGTTTTGTGTATCCCCCTCCAACCTTGGGGCTGAGGAGACAGACAACTAGCCCCAGCTGTTCATATGTCCTCCTGGTCACCAAAACACACAGCACCACAGGAGGTGTGATGTAAAGTAGGACTGTCTTGGTTTAGGGTGGTCTGAGAGCAGTTATTCACAGGCCTGTATAATTCACACATCTAAAAACTGTTGTGCAAACATGTGGTGACACATGATATCTCAGATTATGTACAGTCTATCATTTACCCTGTCATAAAATATTCGTCCCAGAATGTCTGATCAGGATAAAGAAATGATGGGTCTTGTTACAAGGACAGACAGTGAATCTAGTTGTGTACAGAAAGCTAAAAACGACCACCCGCTAAGAATGATGGTGTAGTAGAAAAACATGTCTATTTTTTGTCAGATGAGCTCTTGAATTACACATTTGATTGCAATGCTAAATAGACAAATGGTTAGGTTGACCTAAAGTAGAGAACTGCACCTATATAACATTACAAATTTATTACTTGTATCGGAGACTTCATTTAAAAATTGCATATTAATATTATTAAAGGCTTATCATGTCTTTTCTAACTATTCAAATGAAGCTGATTTTAATAATAATTATTACACCTCTATATCACTATAGAATGTCCAACCCCAGCCCCTCCGATGCATTCTATTGACTACCAGAAACAACAGATGTAAGGCACTGTGGTTATGAATCTAGCTTTTGTATCCTTGCACTTAAGTTCCTTTGATCCACATCCGGAACTCCTAAACAAGAAGAGGTGGGCCTTCTGTATGTTCTATACACCGTCTGATACTCTGTATAAAGACAACATTTTCATGGCTTACCCCTCACCCTATGACATGTCCTCAGGACCTTGTTTCAATAGATTCTATGACAGGTTCAGCCTGCTATGACTTGAGATGGGTCAAAACTTACCAGGTGATCTTAGGATTTTGGCCAGAGTGACTAAGGGAGTGATCATTTTTTAACAACAGGGGGGGCCGGTGGGTTTGAGGGGGGGGTCAGAATTTTTTCAACCCCTTGACCGGGGGGGTCAGAATTTTTTCAATACCTCTGATGGCGAGGGGGGTCAAAATAATTTCACCTGTTTTCAGTGGAAAACCCCGCGTGTTACTATAGGCTAAAAGGGGATGTTCGTGCGTGATTTTTGTCCCTTATAGGGGGGGTTGAAAAAATTTTACCCCCTCGAGAGGGGGGGTCGAAATTTTTTTTCGCGCGTCCGCGCGCAAACCCACCAGCCCCCCCTGTTGTTAAAAAATGATCACTCCCTAAATAGCTGGCTACATTACTGGGTGATCATACTGCCTGCTGGCTAAATAGCCACCACAGCAGTGATTCAATAAGGGACCCTGGTATGACAACCCCCTGTGTGAATAATTAGTGGGTAGTCTTAGCTGCTGCCCTCTGCACTCCTTTGCTCAAATGTACCCAATCTGGGCTCTTTACTCTACTACCTATAACCCTGTGACCAGCACCTTTGGCCCTGGGATTATGGGTACAGTGGCCAGGGGTGGGGGCTGGATTTGGTAAAGGGGATAAGGTAATCCTACACTTCCCCCTCCCACTCCTTCATGCTTTGCCCACCCTGCATCTCACTCCTACACTCTCTGCCCACCCTGCATCTCACTCCTTGGGCGGGGGGCAATTGTTTTTCAAACCCAGGGGTGTGGGAATGATCTAACTGTTTTCAGACAGAAGCCCTCCTGTTACTATAGGTCAAAATGACAAACCCACCACCCCCACCCATTTTATTGTTTTCCTCCATTTTGCCCCTTTGTTGGCCATGTTTTTTCCCACAGTATACAATGGGAACCATAACCTGATTCCAAACATGGTGCCACCAACCTTACATGTCAATCTTCATTTTCACACTGTACTAACATTGCGAGGTGACCCAGCAGCTAGGTCTATGATGTAAAAGATTTTTGGGGGTAACCAGGTGGGATCACCTATATATCAGTATATAGTTACTGCAGCCCTGTGCTCATTTGAACACAGGAGTGCAAACTAGACCATGAGGGAGGTATGACTGATCACTATTTAGCCAATAGTGGTTCCTACGACTGGGTGCTATGACTTCATAGTGTTTTGTATTGAGTCAGTAGTTGAATAATTAGCAGTTCCTATTTTGAGGTCTGTACTGTAGCTCAATATGTAGTCACTGGTATGGAGTCATTTCTTATACCTCCCACTATGATTTGAGGCTGTCCTGTCGTAGAAACTATTGAAACACAATCCTGATCTCCCGACCCTTAACCCCGCCCTCTGTCACCCCATACATTAAGGGTAGGTTCGTAATAAGGTAGGAGTAGGTTTATGGGTGGATAGAGAAATGTCAGGGTTAAAGGTCAGAGTGATAGGAAGCTCGCTGATATGAGGTATAATAGATTTATATATTTAGTAAGTGTAGGTATGTGGGGAGGGTGGGGAGGGTGGGGAGGGGATGAAGCTAGTATTTATAATGCATAGGGGTGTTCTACATTAGCATAGTCAATACATTTATACCATGGCATTTATGATAGCTTATCTTTATCATGTAATCAATAAGTTTCTATGGTGGCACGAAGATCTACCTAGCACAAGACGTTTTACCTACCTGGCCGCCTGCTTTCTCCATGACCCTGCTTGTCACTTCGTCATTTTCCACAATCAGTGAATAAGGGTTCTAGACTGATTCAGGTACTATAGTTCTTGGTGTCATAATTATGTTGATGTTTTGATGGTCAAAAGGGTAGTAGCGGTTCTGGCTCAGTGCACTCGACTTAAGCAAACGATCAACCTTATTTTTACCCGTTGTCAAATTCAGGTTGACCCTGATTGATCATCTTTATTGAAGTTTTTCAATACTTTCATGCCTGAGTCCCATTCCAAGGCTATATATTACTTCCAGAACCTAATCCATAGAAAAACAAACGTTTTTCAAACTTAGGAACCAAAATAAAAACGTTTTTTTTACGTAAAAAAAACGTGTTTTTTTTTCTTTCTGCCAAGTGGGTCCACTACGCGATTCTGGCAGAGAATCGCAGCTGTTCTCACAAATGGTGCACAAACACAGACTAGAAAGTGGCATTCTTCATCATTGCAAGGTAGAAACTATATGTGGAGGGAGCTATTTGTCTATCTGGGGATGTCATTGTGTGCAACCTCAGGCATGGTTGTGTTGTCAAAAATATGTTTTTTCTTTTACTAAATCAACCTTATGTTGTGTAAATATTTCGGACTTTCACAGTGATGAGTCTCTGCAATTTGGTATCAGACAGGTTTGGTTTCTACAGGACAGGTTGTTGCTAGACTGCTGTTGTTAATTTATATCATACTCTGTTATTGTTTATACAGCAAAAGAGGGTCACCAAACCCTACCTGAGCAGTGTGATGTCTCAGTCACAGGTTTGGAGTAAATGTAAACAGTCCCCTCAAATCTCATGTTTACAAATTTAAATACCATGTGTACAGTTTAGGACTGAACAGCCTAGATACCTTAAACACTGTCTGGGTAACATTTTGTGAGAATGTTCCGAAACATCGCATAATGGAGCCTCCACTGCAAGTGCTAGAGGTCATTTCTTAAGGGACTATAATTGCTGGCAGCACTACGACTACAAATTTCTAGTGCTATTCCTATGGAAATTTTGGTACCTACAGTCATAGAAGACATTTGTGGCATTGGTAGGGACCGAGTACAGCAGTGTTAGTATCCCGTGCTCTCACAAACATTGATCATTCAATGAATAGTGAAGGCAGATAGGTGCAGCTAACACAGCATGAGGCAGGAACATCACAGTAGGGGTTATGTTAGGCTGCTTTGAAATAACCGCCTGATAGTTTGGTTTATTACATACCTTGTTTAACACACCTTTATTGCATGCACTACGGTTGAGAAGAACAACCTAAAGGTGAAATCTGTACAATTACCCTTTACTGTCTCTTTTCTACCTAGATCTGGTATGTTATATTATAATAAACCCTTAATTTCTGTGTTGCAGCTGCAATTGTCCTCATAGTGATTGGGGCTGTGTTCCTGCTGGTGGCGATAGGACTTATCATCTATGCCTTCATCTACTTCAGGTCACAACATTTTCTACTGCATTATCATGTACATCACAAAATATTAGGGTATTAAGAACATTGAGGGCCCAATCATAATTCTAGTCTTCTTTATTAGAAGTTATGAAAAAAAGAAATTCCCTGATGAACACCAATCAAAAGTGTATAGGAACTAAAGGACCTGGAATGAAGAATACTGAGTACTATCAAATATCTATTCAAATCCAGAGAAGGTATAGCTGAGTGAAACCAAGTGGAGATCAGATGGATGCTCCGTCTGTGTTCCATCACTCCCCATGGGCTCAACTTGCTAGACTAATGCTATAATTAATTATTATGATACCTTTCTTCAATTACAGACGGAAGCAGCAGGAGCAAGAAGCTAAAACTAATGAGTATTTTGTTGGCAAATCGCTTGAAGTGCCAATTGTTGCTACAGTGCAAAATGGTTTCCACCACCACACTCTGTCCAATGGCACTGTAAAGCCCACCAGCAATGGTCACATTGCTGGTCATGTGACTGGGACACACAAAATAGAGCACAAGAAGCATCCTTATGCACCCTCAAGTGTGCAGAATAAAAAACCTGTTCGGAGGAACCAAACACCATCTCTCTCCATACCTGTGTTTCCAGCCAAGAAACAACACCGTGATGAGGTAGATCATGGTAGATTGGTTATACAAAATGGCCGTGGTCATAGATCGAACATTCGTGGCCCCGTTTATGTTTATCAGGCCCCCAATAGGGAGCAGCACCAGCGTGTTTACGTCGTCTCCCGCCAGGGGGCTGGTAATAAGCCGCATACGCAGCAGGTCTACCAGAGGACCCAGCACTCCTCCCACACCCAAAAACTAGACAAGAACTGGAACCTCAAACCTACAGCACACGAGCCACACCAAAACCAACAACAACACCAGCGACAGCGCTTAGTGACTCTGGATAAATACCGACCGCTTGAAATCGAAAAAAGCCCTGAATTAGATAGAAGAGGTATTTTGCCAGTGCCTTCTTGCTGTTCTGATGAATTAGATGGCCAGGCACTCTACCTCCGGTGGTCACCCTCCTTAGCTCGCAAGAAGCGGGAATCTGCAAATCGGCGTAGTGAAGGTTTTCGGGATGATTATGTTGATCTCCGGTGGGAGGATGATATTCAGCAGGATAGAGAGAGGCCACCATCTGGAGGGTCATATAAGATAGCAACCAATACATTACCAATGCCCCGGGGTAACAAAGCAGGCCTCCCCTCTCCAATACCAGCAAGTAACCAGTACCCCCATAAGGTAAGAGTGTAAATTTATAGCAAGAGAACCATCTATGACAAACACTGTCAACACAAAGGTAAGTTTCGCCACTAAAGGACCAGTTTGATTTTTAAAGCCTTCTAATGCTGATAATCATATTAAACAAAGTGTTAGTAGTGTACAGTTATAATATCAGTGGGCCTATTGTAACATTTTCCTTGGCATGGGAATACACCTGAAAGGATATCCTATTTCAAGTTTTGTGTTGAAAATAGTCTTCGCATAATATGCTGAAATCCTTCCACAATTCATTTGAGATTTCAACCAATACAGTTACAGTATACTCTATATTAAATCATAGTCCTTTTATACAAAATCACATGTATGTAATGAAAAATATGTATCCTTGCAGACACAACTGTAACCGCAGCCTGCTGTGACTGATGCTGCACAGCCATGTACCTTCACAGTTGAATTGGATTGTCACCAGGCTTGCATCTTTACTGGTATGCAAAGATGCAATGCATTGGACCGAGGTTTTCATACTCACAGGACTTTTCCCTAATAAGCAAAGTTTAATTTGCCAGACACACAAATCAAAAGCTGGTTTGTCTTTGAGGTAAGAAAGGCAACTGCTGAACATCCTCGTCACTATTGCTTTTTGCCGCATCTTTTTCATGAGGTATCTTTGCAGAATAATGTGAGCTTCTATGAGGGGCCATTTGTCCCTTTTCCTCTGTATGATGCTATCAGGTGGCATTATAGCCTTACAGAAGAGAGCATCAGGGTTTCACTGATTCTCAGATATAAGACTGTCTGAAGGCTATTGGTCTAGTGGTAAGGCACTTACCACGCTTGTAATGGTTTGGTTTCACAAACCCCCAATAGGGATCGATGCCTCTGGAAGGCGTTTCTCAAGATGGTACGACTATACCCCTTCAAATCGCATCCTTCACTCTAACACCATTACAGCCCTGCATCTAGTAGTCACTAATGATACCGAACCCTATATAATTTCTACAATAAGTGCTAATTGTACAGAGAAGTTGTAGTACATTACCTACGATCACCCCCTATAATTCTGGAGGTCTCAAATCGTAGTGCCTTTGTGCAGTCGGACAATTTATAGAAATGCCCTCCTGGTGCAACATGGGAATACAAATAAAAAGACATCAATGCCGTAACATGCATGCAGCAGTTTACACGAACCTATTTTGTGTTGATTTCTCATGTATACAGCAAAAGTGCAATTTTCTCACACAGAAGAAACGAGAAAGTACGATTGGAACTACTGTAGACTTGACCGAGAATAGAAAAGTTGTCATCTGCAGAAAGACAGGGAAATGTTGAAACAAAATCAAATCAAACCTAGCAATTGCATTTTGAGGAGGTCGCGATTTCGAGTATTTTCATAGTTGCCATGACATGTTAAGCCCACCTATTTGTGATAGATAACCATTACATCATTTTGTAAATGAGATGTACATGCAACATTTTGAGATACATATACCAGTAGTGGACAGAGTTCCCCACGCCTGGTGCATCGACCCTCAGGCGCCAGTCACCGGGTAATCACTGCCCTGTGTGTAGCATACTGATCCAGGTGTAAGTGGATGGTGCCTATGGAAGAAGTGGGGTTCATAGCCCAGTTGTAGAGCATCCACATCAATGTCGGGAGGGTCTGGTTTCAATCCCCACAGAATCTAAATACCATTTTCGTTGTCCACAAAATTAATGTATGACTACTGATAGATACTGCTAAATATAGTTATCAATTTTGTACATAACACATTATTGTTAACACAAAACCATCACATCATACACATAAATATTATTCAAGAGTATTGCCAGCTGACTACCAAGATGCATGTATATTTTTGATATACTTATTATCTAAAAATACATTATTCTACTCCGATTATTGATCAAAATAATATTGTTGTTTATCTAATCATAGGTATACAGTTCCTAGTGAGAGATTCTAATGGTGCTTTATTAACATTGTCAAAGAATAAAACATGACTGTGTAACTTTCATTTCTGCACAGACAATCTGAATATGTACAGTAATACTTATCAATGGTAATTCCTTCCAGGTTTTCAATAAAATTGATTAATCAAACATGATAAAGCTTTGAAATTGCCTTCCATTAAATGCCATTTTTGAATTAAATGAATAGGCTTCTGATAATGAGAAGAGAACAAGTCTTTTTATGGTTTAGTACATGATAGTAAAGCAGAAAGTAATGCAAAATTAAGTACTCATTCAAGATGGGAAAAGTAATAATGAAAGAGGATGATTGATTTTTCCTTTACTGATTTATTTTGACATCCCGGGAGAACTGGAGAGTTTCCTTGGAAAAATGTAATTTTTCAAAACTTTCTGTCCACTCCCTCGAGTTGGGTGCCACAGTGTGGGGAAAAAAAAGAAATATCCATTTTGAAGCAGTTCAAATTGATCTCTCTGTCGTCATGTTATCTTGGTAAAAAGCCCACATGACTTACTTTTTCACACTCGGTTGAGGCTATTTTGAGAATTTCAAGTGTCATGTGCAGCTCTGAGTCAGCACTAGGCTACATGAAGCCTGTAGGATGGGTCTAGGGAGTGGCTATTGTGCCTCCCTCTACAGGGGAGCAACATGATTATTGATAAATATGTTAAAGGTTGAATGGAAAACTCTAACTAATATGTACACTAATGTTGCATTACAAGTAACACCTGAAATACGATGTGTACGGTAACGTGTACACCTAGAATGGTAGGAAATGGTGGTAGTCCAAGAACCTAGACACTTTTACTTTTGTTTTTGTGACCAAAAGGTTTGAAGGTTGATTCCTATGTAGAATTTACTGCTGATTTCAGAAATCTAAGTCTTACAAAAATCCGTTGGGGCATTCTCCGGCAAAATTAGGTCAAAGTCGGTAACCTCATGTTCTTTCAGGAACTGATTTAATTTCTTTTGTGAGTTGGAATCATGTGTATATTCATATAATAGAGGTCTCTATACCCATCTATTCTAGGGTCAGATGTTTGATTTTGCTACTCATTTATTCAGTGCGCACATTTTCTTGAAATTTTCAAGATGGCCACTATAAAACCATTGAATTTGTACTATTTTAGCTGGAAAAATGATAAAAGTGATTTTACCTGTACATCTACTTTGATCAAACTATTATGAAATAATCCTTGAAGGTTCCAGGTTTGTTCTATGATTGGGGGAAATCAATTCAAGATGTTCTGATATGAATAGGAAGCCATGCATTCCACACAAACTGCTCCCTCATTGACAGGGATTCTCACCAAAAGAGATGGCCTAGTATGCTGACTTCAGCAGTACACTCACTGCCCACACCCAAACCTGCACATTTTCTCACCCATAAATGTTTGTGACCTTTTTCTGTCTGGATGAGCTGATGTCAGCATAAGTAGGCTGAAGTCAGCATAGTTATTTTTAGAGCTTTCTCTATATAAACATGACACTACAAGCATTTTGAACCAGTTCTCAAGTAGCAGCTGGACAGATCACTTGTGATATGGCAGTGCCCTCAACTTGCTATCTTACATCAACCATAGGCTTCACCAACCCAAGGTAGGACACATCATATGGATGCTTTGGAACCATCATATGGCTTAGCCTGATCTATAGTAAACCTCTAACTGTAGGTCTAGTCCTCTTATTCTCTGATCTAGATTTACAGTTCTGTCCCTAGATATATAGTCTGAGCACATGCATCATCATTGTGTAAACTGTGATCCTAGACCCTTACCATTATCCAAGGAGTGCTCACTTTGTATCTGATAGGAGACAAAGAATAGAAATTTACATAATCATTCATAAATTCTGACAACAAAAGATGCCAAATTTGATTCATTAACACTATTGTAATGCTTGAGATGATGTTATGGGTGATGGTTTGGTGGTGGGTACTAACATTACTCACTCTTTCAGGTTTCCCTGCTCAACATAGAGACATGACTAGTAGAGTCTGCATGCTACATCTTTCCTCAAAGAAAGGTGACAATGAAAAAGGAAATATACACAAATTTGATCAATCTTCTTGGGCCAAAGTCAAGTCAGCTGAGAGCAGTAGGAAACAGCTCTTTAAAACATCTAAATATTTTTCCATCACAGTACCACAGAATTTTGATGAGAACATTGGATACCATTCCAAATGTTACAGTGACTTCACTTCTATACCAAAAAAGGAATGCAGTGACAGATGTGACTCTAAAGTACCATTGAAGCAATCACATACATTACGTTCAAAGGTGTCTCATACTGCTACAAGTTCCTCTGGAGTATTTGAATCTGTTTGTATATTTTGCAATCTTGTGAGAAAAAAAGAAAAATGACAACATTGAACACCTTGGACGGTGTGAAACTGATTAGGGTGAAAACCAAATAAAGTCTGCTGCTAAAAAGCTGGGCAGAACAGACATATTAGCAAAGGTAAGTGGTATTGATATGAAGAGTAAAGAAGCTAGATATCACCACACATGTCGGAGGGAATTTCTGAATAAAGCTCATGATGGAAGGGAAAAATCTCATGAGATGTGTGACCATGAGAAAGCCTTTGCGGAACTAAAGCTATATATTCAGGAAGAGTTTGTTCAGACTGCTGGTGCTAAACACCTGACAACCATTCATGTCAAATATCTCATAATTTTGGGGGATTCAACATACTCTGCTGATAGCCTTTGTGAA
Source organism: Acholoe squamosa (assembly GCA_949317995.1). Lineage (NCBI taxonomy): Eukaryota > Metazoa > Annelida > Polychaeta > Phyllodocida > Polynoidae > Acholoe > Acholoe squamosa. Next base: position 24,689,328 of record OX439048.1, read on the forward strand.
AAGATTCTGAAGGAATATCCAGCTGAGATTAAGAAACACACTGGCGTAATGAAGAAGGGTGTTATCTTAGACAGTTCTCAGCTCAGTGTGGAAGAAGCTACCAGAATGGTGCTTTTTGATCAAAGCCACCTGTCTGTAACAGCTATGTTTCTCCGAAGGCAGATTTTTAAAATGAAAGAGTATATTACAGAACAGATAAATGACTATTCAGAAGAGGCCTTTGAAAATGATTACCAAACTATCCCAAAAGATCTTAAATTGTTTTTCAGAATCCTTTATACTGGGAATACAAAGCACACCACTGAGAAAACTGATAGACTGGTCAATTTAGTTTGTGCTGATGTGATATATGCGACTACAGAAGGGTAGAGTGAAGCCCATGAAACAATTGTTGATGGGAATGGGAATGAAAAGTATTACAGGATCAAGAAAGGTGGTTGAAATCTTAAATAGGGATGGACACAGTGTCAGTTATCATTCAGTTGAAGAGAAAGAAACAGAGATTGCTACAGAGATCACAGAGAGAAATGTTGTAACTCCAGATGGTATCGATAGAAGGTCTGGTAGATGCACTTCTTTAGCTTGGGACAATTACAATGAAATGACAGAAACCCTTTCGGGAAAAGGCACGCTTCATGACACTGTAGGAATATGTTACCAAAACCAGACAAGTAGGAATGATGATCCTATTGAACCAGTGAATGTATCTTGTCCTACAAACTCCTTCACATTGAATGAATCTACAGAAAAGCGGATTTCAAAGAGATCATTTCATTTCCAGGACAAGAAGCTGGAGCCCTATAAAAAGAAGCCAAAGATGAGGGTCTTTTGCTACAATGTTAAGTACCAACCACCTCCTCCAGACATTACAAAGATCAAATACTTGGATCATCTCTGGGTACTTTCAACATTGGTTACAAAAGTTCCAATGTGGGTAGGGTGGAACTCTAGGCTGACCATAGACCAGGCACCAATACAGACCATTGCATATCTGGAGAGCATAACCCTGCCACCTACAATGCTAGATGTGGTAGCAGAGACAATGAGAATTTCCCAACAAGTTGCCCAGGAAAGTGGTGATGACTGGGCAATAGTTCACTATGAACTAGTAATTGCTAAATCAGCTCTCCAGATTCAGGCAAAGGAGTCCCCAAAGTTTGACAACTTGTTCATATGCTTTGGTCCATTTCACATTCTTCTTGCATAGTTTGGGGCACTTGGCCAATATCTTGACGGCTCAGGGGGTGAAGACATTCTTGTTGATGCAGAAGTGTTGGCTAGTGGATCTCTACATGACTTTCTCAAAGGGAAGCATTACAACAGGTAACACATTGCATGATTTCTCGTAGCTACACAGTAATTGCTATCTTTCCCCTTACTACATTTCTTAGTGCATGATTATGAGCTTTCATTCTTTATTTAATAGTGAATGCCACACTCTGAAAACTCTAGATCCCTATTATTCTGCAGCTTTGTCTATGTTGTCTGTGAAATATATGAATAATGGTATACCTGCTTAAGAATATTATGCTTGCTTGATAATGTTTCAGATGTAAGAGACTACATCCCCTCCTTGCAGCAGCCATGCAATCCCTCCACTTCAAGAGCTTCATTGCAGAGAAGGAACCGATACCACCACGACTTGCATATATCATACATGAATTGAATGAGAATCCAAGCTCAGAGACTTTGGAAAGAATTGAAGGAGATGAAGAGTATATCGACTTTATGAAGAATTATGAAAAATATGTCTCAAAAAACGCTTGAAGGCAATCATGGAAGCACTGCACAGTACTGGTTGAATTATGTTCAACTGGTGAATACCTATCTCCTATTCAATCGTGCATGCCGCACAAATGATTATGATCTGTTTATGTATGCATTGGGAGAAATGTCTCAGCATTTCTTTGCTGGCAACAGACCAAACTATGCAAGGTGGATGGTCCACTATCATTTAAATCTAATGAATGCTGAGACTGGTGCAAGGGAAATGTTGAAAAATGGAGCCCTCTCAATACGCCAGACTCAAAAGTCTTTCTCCCAGACAGCTGTGGACATGACCCTGGAGCAGACTGTTAATAAAGATGCTGCTTCCCACCTCACAGGAATAGCTACATTTTCTCATTCACCTTCAACACGATCAAAGTTGACTGGAACAAAGACAGCACGGAGTGCAATAGTCAGATGCCTGCTGTCCGGAGCAGGTTTGACACAGCGAGAAGACATCACACAAGAACTGAAGCCGCATAGGATAGACAAAGATAATGAGGATCTTCAAAGGTTAATGAATAAAATATGTGAATGCATTAACCCTTTTGATATACAATCAGAGAAAGCCCTATATTGCTTATCTATGGGTAAAGCTGCCCTAGATAATATCAGGACAGAACTTTTTCAGTGGAATATCAAAGGGAAGCAGTGGCTGGAGGAGTTTCAAGAAGCCTGCTTTGCCAATGCTGATAGATTTGAGAAACCAATAAAGCATCAAAAGAATTTTGCAAGTGCAGCCATAATATTGATTATCTTCAATCTGACACATCTCTAAAGCTTTGATAGATGATTTGACAACAGTTTGATCCAAGAAAACAGACAGGTAAGAAGATTTTTTAAAATATCTTAGGTTGAAATAGTATAAATTCAATGGTTTTATGGTGGCCATCTTGGATATTTCAAGAAAATGTGCGCACTGAATATATGAGTAGCAAAAACAGATGCCTGACCCTAGAATAGATGGGTATAGAGACCTCTATTATATGAACATACACATGATTCCAACTCACAAAAGAAATGAAATCAGTTCCTGAAAGAACATGAGGTTACCAACTTTGACCTAATTTTGCCGGAGAATGCCCCAACGGATTTTTGTAAGACTTGCATTTCTGAAATCAGCAGAAAATTCTACATAGGAATCAACCTTCAAACCTTTTGGTCACAAAAACAAAAGTAAAAGTGTCTGGGCTCTTGGACTATGGGCTAGACATTGCCGTTTACGATGCAAGTAGGCAAATCTTAACATCTCTAATACCTAGCTACCATCAAGGCGAGTTTATTACACACATATAATTACACAAATTACTAGCAGTAAAGGCCCCACGGGAGAGGGCAACCTGAATTTATGTAACTGGGATGTGAAGCCATAGGCCTCCACAACTAACCCATAATTATGTGAGTAGCCTAATCTCAGGATAAATGACCCATAATAGTTAAAACCTACAAAACGGTAGACCCATATTTGTGTACCTTACTGGAATGAAGTAAAACATATGGGTCAATTTCATAGATGGAACATAAACATGAAGTACTGACCACATTGCCATTGTATGTATTGCCGCTTCGAGATCTACCTGATATTGAGGTAACTATATTATCGAAGCAATAACTAGTCAGTTGGAGTAAGTTTCAGAATCACTTTCTTACAGTACTTTTACTAGAAGACTTGCAAATACATTTCAACCTTTCATATGCCTATAGTCAATACCCTATAAGATGGTAATGCTCTTGTTTAGGGAACCACTTAGGCTGTTTAGAGACAAGATCAACCTACTGTGAATCCCCCGATTGTAGGAGGACAGTGGTATATACACCTTTCATTGCGGTTGATTGGTTCCACACTAAGCGCCCTCTGGTCCGTTCCCTACATCACACCACTCGAGGCCACCTGTGGTGCTGTCTTATGAGAGACATAGGAAACGCTCCTGAAGAGCGCCTATCCTACTACAACACAGTACATAGTAATAGTCTCGAATACATACAGACCTCGATACACAGTAAATACGATTCCCTACACCATTACATCGTTGTCTAGTAACTGGAGAAATTGATAACACTGTGCAATGGCCAAAATAAAAGAGATACCAAATATATCAGTTGCACCTAATTTGAGTGTGCTGAACATGAAAATGAGGTTAAAACATTTCCATGGCTCTCAGTTTCGAGATGTCCATTATAAATATTTATTACACGACCTCTGTGATTTTGGGTGCTTTTTCTGGATATTCCCATTCTGATACCTGTCGATATTGCACACCATGATGCATGCATCATGACTTTTGTAAGGTGTGCTGATATCCAAGGATATCAGGCACCCAGTGCCTGTTATCCATGGATATCAGGCACACCTTACATGTCATATGTTACATGTTAAAACCAACAAAATTTTCATGGCCAGGGTAGGGGTCGAACCTGCAGTCTCAGATCCCTAATCCAACTCCCTATGCATTGCCCCACAGGGACTGACGAGAAATGGTTGGCGAGAACCAGGCCTTGATATGATACAAAGCCCGGGGAGGGTACTCACATATAACTTCCATACATTCAAAGTGGGAAAATCCCCGACAGTCTTGGTTGTGCCCCCCCCCAGCTTTTACATTACTGCTCGCATAACGGCAAGGCAACGACTGCGGGCTGTCCGCTGCCATAACCACGAGACGCATTCAAATCAACCCAAGCCGAGACGGGCGCTGAGGGGAGAGACGCGGTGGTCAAGTGGTTAGCGCATTGCGCTCAGCCGCTGGAGGTAGGCGGGACGAGTCCCGGTCTGGGCACATCTTTTTTTCGCCGTGTTTGATATGATACAAAGCCTGGGGGCGACAACTGCGGACTGTCCGCTGCCATAACCGCAGGACGCATTCAATCAAATCTTTTTTTTTTCAACTGACCCATAGCTACATACCATATTTCCCTGTTTATACGCCCAGGCTTGTATTAGTACTGTCTACTATCTAAACCGCCTTACTAAGTGGCAAATTGACCAGGCCTTAACACAAGGATATATGGTACTGCGGGACGCATCAGACCAAACCAACGGCTGTACCGGTCGTGTACACACACTATGGAAGGCTTCGAGTCCCGGGGAAGGACTTTTGTTTTCAACTTGTTTTTATTGATATTCTATTGATTATTTATTGATTTTTTTTATTGATTAATCGTGTAATAAAGACAGTAAGGTATGGGCTAACGGGCACCTCATTCAGCACTGAATTCGGTGCCCGTTAGCCCATTCATTACTCTCTTAACATGCTGTAAATCCCCTGCTTGCAATCATATTGCATTATATTCACCTATATATAGTATAGTCAATTGAAGTACATATACAATAACATTGTCAATGGACCATTCTGGGTATTATTATTATTATTATTATTATTATTATTATTCATATTTACTAAATTCTTCGCCATATAAAGCCTAAGCTCTGCCCATGATCCACACTCAATAATCTCCTGTATTCCTCAATAGGAACCAGGATCCTTTAGTCATCACAAACACACTTCCTCTATTAGACTCTGTGACATAAGGTACAAGGATGTAATAACATTCCAACCCTATCTACTCAGTCCAACTGGAGGAAGTGGGACCCACCCGTGGTGCCATATTTGGAATGAGAGGATATTTCACAATCTCCTCTCAATCCTCATTAACATAATCTACCCACAGGTGGCACTCTCTCCTTATGACATGTGTCACTATTCTATTGAGCCACATGTACAGAACATTTTACAACACCATGAGCTGCTCAGGCCCTCAGTATATAAGGTAGCTTGAGCAGCTCCCAATCATCTATTCTAAGCTATCTAATCTAAGTTCATCTCTCCCAACTTACACCTTACACCTATACCTAGAACCTACGACAGGTTGAGCTATAGGATCGGAGGCAGAGCTTAGATCTTGGCGAGTGTTATCATTGTTACCACCTTTATGAAACACTCATGTCAGCTATGCAATAAAAGGATCAACTGAACTTCCCTGGATTCCGTGTACATTCACTTCACCACATGTAACCGTCCGTTGACACGATGGTGGATGAACCCTCCAAGAATATCCCACTACCAACCTCTCATTAAACATGAGCAATAGTGAGACATCACCTAAGGAGCCAGCTTCAGAACAATGCACCTTTACATCACCTGGGCTAGATGCGCCCAACCAATCCACAAGTGATACTACACACCACCTCCAGAGGCAAACTTCATCACCTGCAGCCTTTAGAATGATCCAATTATATCCACCCGACACACCAAGGAACACCACCCCTGGTAGGAGCTATACAGTGCCACAATCTGACGCTTACAGCGACAGCTCCAGGAGCAGCCGCAATGATTAGGATTCAGGGAACGGAACTACAGCACCTATAGTCACCGCCTCTCACCCTACAGGACCCGACCACACGACCGCCCACCACTACTCCAGAAGTTAACTCTCAATTGACTCTCACACCTCCAGGACTCTTGCACTGACGATGAGGAGCACAGCCAGGATACCTCGGTTCTGGAGCCTAAAAGCAAGTCTGGTCAATATGGACAGCAAGGTAAGGCCATTTTGGTTGATACAGAATTGACTAAGAGTGCAGTATCTGTTAACATGGACAACCACTTGTATAGAGCTCTCGTTGATTATGGCGCCTCCTTGTTTTTATTAACCAGAAATGGTTGATAGAATAGCAAGCACACATTTTGAAATATGTTAGGAACCTTAGACTCACAGTGTTACTGGCTGATAAAACCCCTTTTCCCTCCAAAAAACATCCTACAATGTCTATAGTCAGAGTATAGGCATTGCCCCCCCCCGCCCCCCACCCCAGCCCTACACCCCAATCTATTATTCCTAACAAACCCACCCATGGTAACCTTCTTACCACCCTTAAAACAGACATACATAGAACCACTTAGACACTATAGGCATATTTTCTTCGTGTAATAGATGTTCCCTCTCCATTTCCCATATATTATTTCAATGGAGAGTACTCATTAGAACCACCAAATTCACCTTTTTTTTATGTTTTATTTTTCCACAAAATTCCAATTATTCCCTCCAACACATCAAAACCTTAGTACTACAACTAAGTGGGTGACATTGCCAAAAATTTTATTTAATTTTCTGAAGGCTCAGGCAGCCGCAAACTGGATGATCTGGTTGGCACGCCACATAAATTACCCACGGTCACAGCGTACGCTCGGTTTGTGTCCCATTAAATTGGGGCATGCATGCGCCGGTTTGTTACAAGCTCAGGGCTCCTCTATACCCTAAGGTATTACCAAATGACGGCCTACTGTAGGAGCGCAGTTCTCTTGCATCCTGATCCGTGTTTATACCTCTGTTTACCATTGGTGCTGGAATGTTTGGTGAGACACTCAATCAAATAATAATCCAGCACAGTTCCCTGCTGTGTTAACATAACAGGAACAAGTGCACCCCTGGTAGGCTGACTAATCTCAGCAGCACAGCCATTACTCCCCTCTTGATTATATTCAATATTCAGATCATCCAATGATCATCCGTACCGCGCGCAAGGTACCCCTCCTCAATTTGCATATCACAGGCATGTCATATGCAAAACAACCAATAGCTAGGCCTCGCGCCATATATGGGTGAGACATACCTCATCGGGAGGCATGTAATGAGGAATTAGCCAACCTCATGAAGTGCTTATAAGCCTTACCCTACCCCCATCTTTCCCACTTCCCAAACAATATACCAAACTTACCAAACCCAGTCACCATATGGAGCAAGTATCCGGAGACCACAGGGCCAAATGCCGAGGCTGCCATGCAACCAGCCCAGGTAGGTTTTTGTCTTATGTGTCCATTAGTAGCGTCATCAATCGTTCTAGCATGACAATGATGGATTATGCCATCATGTGACCCAGATACCCATTACATGCCAATGGTAGTGTGCGCCCAGAGTGCTTTGTAAAATGTGATAGTTGAATTCGCAGTCCACTTCATACCTTTCTACGACGACCTGACCACTTTAGATCTTACTTATTAACCTTTTGGCAACACCCCACCCACCCACCCACCCCACACACAACCCATCCTACATCAGATTACCCATTTATTTATTACCAATTTTTAAGCCTTAAGGCACCAAAGTCATATGGACTCAACCCAGGGTGGCCCATCCATAGTCTTCTAGGCCCACATGGCAAATAGGAGTAAGGCCATGGATCTGTTTGGCAAGCTGTTCATTGTTATCAAGCCAAACGCCCCCACCACTGTATTGAACCATCTTAGCTCACTAATCACTAAAAACTCTTACAAAAGTGTCAGGGTAAAAATACATCAATTACTAGCCATAGATTAACCTAACAAGCTGGTCTATTTTAGAAGTTATGCCTACCAGTGTCCTATTAGCAACACACCCCAAACAACAGACCCCCGAAATTTTGTATAAAACTTTTCATTTTTCCAACCCAAAATTCACAAAATTCACCGCGCCCCACACCCCACCCCTTTTCTCTCACCCAAAACCAAGCCCCCCCCCACTCAACCACCCAAGCCCCATTTCCCCCCAAATCAAAATTCGTACGGGTCACTATTGCAGTAGAGTACATGTGCACTGGCAAAATCAAAACAAACCCTTTTTGTCAGTATACCCGTAACCATAACAACGGGGGAGTTACCCGCTCTATTTTTAGAACAGGTGTCCCCACGCTGTAATAGTGAATGCCCGGCGAGTTTAGCCACGGCATCGTCCCCCGATCCAGAAGAGCATACCAGATAGAAGGCTCGGGCCCAAACGACGGCAAGCATATAGGGCTCTGCTAAACCCCAAGAAGCCCAGTGTCCCAACTATCTATATATGTTTAAACTCAACCTGGCTGAGAGGGCCACATACATAGTCTATGGTAGGTAAAATTTCGACTCACCATTCCAACATGGCCGGCTTCGGTTCATGATGGAAACTACCATCCCACCTCACTAACTACCAGCCACCCCCACAATCATATAACTTAGGACCGTCCCAAGGTTATACCCAAATGTCAGTAGCGTTTGGAAGATACCATCACACTTATGTGGGGATGGCAGGTAGCCCTCACACATACGCCGCAAAGACGCTTATGTGGGAATCGCCCCCCCCATCTAGCCTACCCTTCACCCCCGCCCCCCCACACCCCACACTGAACCCCCCAGCCCCCGCAAGACGCCTAAAAACACAGTGAGCTAAACAACATCATAGCCACAACTAAGCCTAACTAACACAATAGATTGGCCTACACTAATGTTCATCAATATTGGCACCGGCTGCAGCGTCTGGCCCGACCGATGTAATCAGCCAGGCAACTTTCGCGCCATACGCGGCAGCCCACCGCCATCTTGGTTTCGTTTTAGTTACCGAAACTGACGGACGTCACAGCCGTCACCATGACTACCATCGGTCATGTGACATCCGCACGTGGCATCTCTACCACAACAACAACATTAGCACATGTTCAGACTTTAACTTGCTCAGATCGAACTTACCTCAATAGCCATTAGGCATTCCGCCGGGCGGGACAATTACCCACTGGATCTGTGTGATGCTGAAATACAATCCAAGAAGTGGATTAGACCAAAATGCCCCACGTCTCGACCCTCAAAATTATCAAAAATTCAAATATCACCCTTTTGTAAATCAAAAATACTTACAATCCACCCCACATAGTGATGGTTATATGCAGGATTGTGCCGTTGGGCATGACGAGCTCGATCTCATATACCTCCATCCATGGTTATGTAACATTATGACATCACGCACCCCCCTTTTATAGCAGCCCGGATCAAAATTTTGGCGACACAGGAAAGAATCTTTTTTTTTCTCGCCCCCCCCATTTCGGCCCAAAAATTTAAATTCCCCTTCAATCAGCATCAACAGAGTTCCTTTCAGGATATTTGAGACAGGTAGGAGTCGACCTGAGCGGGTCATACCTGTATTAATCCCCATAACTTATCTGATTTTCGCCATTATGGTGCAGCGCCAGCTCGCTACCACCACCTGGTGGAATTTAGATAAACTAACCATAGCGTCCCTGGATACAGGACCCGCGCTAAGCCAAATGAATCAATTGAGCTCTGTACTTAGGTTTTGTACGTTGACAAAATGATATTAATCTCACGTCCTTTCTCTGCAACCCATAACAGACAAACTATAGGTCAATGAATTGTCTTCTCTTCCTGCTGTTTCCTCAACAGGCCTACCACCAACAGAGCATCGTTTCCTTCAGTGCCAGAGGCCAAACTCAAGGAGAAAGGACCAGTACCATCAAGTCCGGAAACAAGCAACACCAAAACAACATGGCAAATTATAACCAGTAGCTCGCCATGGCACTTTTCAGGCCACAAAATGACAATATCACCATAAGGACACCAAAGCCTGCTTCCCAACAGCACCCAAATTGACACTTCAAGAGACACAAATAGACACTTTTTCAAAACCAATTTTTGTATAACCATCTTTTAGACCCAAATTGCTGAGACACAATTGTGACGTTGATTCATGATTTCTGATGAATTTTATGAGAGACACACCAAAAATACCCTTCTGGCTTGCCTCTCTAGGTGCTATAAAATTCATCACCTTTACCACTGTTTTTCAAGCTCAACTATGACATGTATTTATGAGTTTTAGTCAAATTAGTTATCCATAATCAACAGGTTGTATGCATCCCATTTTTGTATATTTTCATGAAAAATTACCATGTTTCTAGTCAACAGTAACACTGAATACCACCTTGACTTATACCTTATACCCGACTGTGTAGCAGACGCTACACAGCTTCAGTTATGAGCCTTGGTAATGTGGAGCCAAAGACTCATCACCCTTGTGTTGATTGTTGACCCCAAAATACCAAGAATCACCAAACTTGGTTTTCATCTGGATATATTTCATTGCGTATTAGTGTATAAATCCAACATGTTATCAAATCAGAAAATTTTTTATTTTCCCATGATAACATACCGGTACATATATATTTTAGGCATTGTACATATCCCGGCATTAAAAACCTGTATATATACATTAAGTCACTTGATCCACACAAAAACTTTATTTTTGTATTTCCATAAAGGAACCTTTTTTTATACTGCATATAATGTCAAACCCATCAGGTTTTTCACAAAACCCAGTATTTGTATCATAATACCCATAATTGTCAATGGACTTAGCAGAGCCTCATCGTTTCTACTTATTTTTCTCCCTTTACACTCGTGCAGAGACAAGTAGGAATGTGGGGATTTGTCAATGGACCATTCTGGGTATTATTATTATTATTATTATTATTATTATTATTATTATTATTCATATTTACTAAATTCTTCGCCATATAAAGCCTAAGCTCTGCCCATGATCCACACTCAATAATCTCCTGTATTCCTCAATAGGAACCAGGATCCTTTAGTCATCACAAACACACTTCCTCTATTAGACTCTGTGACATAAGGTACAAGGATGTAATAACATTCCAACCCTATCTACTCAGTCCAACTGGAGGAAGTGGGACCCACCCGTGGTGCCATATTTGGAATGAGAGGATATTTCACAATCTCCTCTCAATCCTCTTAACATAATCTACCCACAGGTGGCACTCTCTCCTTATGACATGTGTCACTATTCTATTGAGCCACATGTACAGAACATTTCACAACACTGTGAGCTGCTCAGGCCCTCAGTATATAAGGTAGCTTGAGCAGCTCCCAATCATCTATTCTAAGCTATCTATTCTAAGTTCATCTCTCCCAACTTACACCTTACACCTATACCTAGAACCTACGACAGGTTGAGCTATAGGATCGGAGGCAGAGCTTAGATCTTGGCGAGTGTTATCATTGTTACCACCTTTATGAAACACTCATGTCAGCTATGCAATAAAAGGATCAACTGAACTTCCCTGGATTCCGTGTACATTCACTTCACCACATGTAACCGTCCGTTGACAACATTCTTTTGTCATGCCTGACATCTTCCTGTGTAATATCAATAGATTTGACACTGCTGCAAACCACTCTTATGGATTATGTGACCAGTCTTAATCAATACACATGTATGCGCAGTTCTAGTAATGTTATTATTCAACAACCGAGAGTTCAACTTGGATCATGCCACTTAATCCAACACTAACCTACCCACATTGAAGATAGCTTTGGAATTCATGTTAGCTATGGTTTGCCGAGTAAGCCATTACTTGCCTGATTTATTAATCAATGGTGATATTGCCCCAATGTTATTGAACCTTTGATAAGACATGTACACTAGGAGGAATTACAGATCCCATATAGACCTATAGGATGAGCACTAACAGTATCTGGTAGTACTCGAGGCCATGTGATCCCTTCCATTGCTATTCCTGGTGATCTTGTGCTATAGCGATGTCATGTTCCATCTAGCGACATGTGTGAGCCACTTCACACTCAACAGGGATGGTAAGGCGGTTGATCACTCACCTCGATAGATGAAACGCGCACCACGTCATAGCGCAGGTTCACCATAGATGGCGAGAATGGTGATCACTCAGACTCACCAGTGATGGCGACGCTGGTGATCACTCACCTTGTTAGACGAAAAGCTCATGATGATCGACATTGGTAATCATGCAGCCTCACATCTGCCAGATCAAAGTATGTTTTGCCAGAGAAGGTATTGCCATATGCATCTTCCCTCTAACCACAGACAAGGTGTTCATGTAGATATTTCCCTAGGTATTTTTCCTGTAACCAGAGAAAAGGTGTTTATGGATAGTTGCTTTCATTTTAGAGATACCTCTATCTAAATTCAATTGATATTTTCTCTATATAATCTTGTTTGATTCAACTCTGAAGTATTACATGGAAATCAGTGTGAAACAAAGCACATTTGATACGTATGGGACTTATACTTCATGCCGACACTTCCTAGATAGGCTACATGTTGAACAGTGGTGCTGTCTCAACAGCTTTGGCAATGGTGGTGATAAGTTGCCATTCTGAGTGAGAGTGAGTGACAGATGATGCAATCCTCAGAGAGCATTGACTTGGATTGACACAAATTCACACATTGAGTGAGACCAATGTTGGCAATGGTGGTGATAAGTCGCCATTTTGTGTGAGAGTTGATGACAGTGGCACACACTCACACATCGAGTGACATCCATTTCAGCGATGGTGGTGATAAGTCACCATTTTGAGAGAAGATTAACTAGGAGTGACACAAATTCACGCAGTGAGTGAGAGCCATGTGGCAATGCAGGTGAAAAGTAGCCATTCTGAGTGAGAGTTGACAGACAGTGGCACATATTGACGGAGTGAGTGAGATCCATATTGGCAATGGTGGTGATAAGCTGCCATTCTGAGTGAGAGTTGACAGGCAGTGGCACATACTCATGCAGTGAGTAAGATCCATTGTGGCGATGGTGGTGATAAGTCACCATGCCTTGTGAGGGATGACAAGGGGTGGCACATACTCATGCAGTGAGTGAGATCATGTTGGCGACTGTTGTGATAAATCGCCATGCCATGTGAGACTGACACACAGTGGCAAAAGATGATGCAGTGGGTTATCACTCAAAACGTAGTCACCATTGATGACCAATCATGGTGACAGATAACGACAATTTCCTGGGGAGTCTTATGTCTATCGATTGTGTATGGCTTATCTCTCATAAGTCAACAGCATCACTGTTTAAGGGAATATTGAACAGTCATGCAGAAATAATATTCAGAAAATATATCTGTAACGGAAATGATATTTGTAATTTCACCGGTCAGTATATGTACAGGAGAAATGAGGGAGGAATAAAAAGAATTTAAGGAAACAATTATTTTTGTGAACAACATCGAAATCTGATATAGCCCTCCTAAGAAACACATATATGTAGGTTTAAGTGTCAAGTACATTAGAAAAAATGATATATAAAAGGTTTCATGGCATGAGTATGACCAGAAAGGGGAGGGAAAGGTAAGAAATAATGAAATGCAAAAGAAAAAATAAGCAAAGAATTTAACTACACGATCATGCCCAATAACCACTTGCCACTGAAAATAGGTTAAATGAGAAGAGTAATAAAAGAAACACTCATTTGCCCTGCTTTTATGTGGCAGTGCTCACAGACCATGGCAGCATGTTGTGTAGGAGATAGTTAGATGAAGGTGAAGACTTGTGGTGGTGAGTGTGAAACTTCCCTGAGGTAGGCCTAGTCACTGCCTGACACCCTTACAGCCAAAACCCACATCATGATATTGATTCCTTTGGCTGTAGTAAAGAGCCAGCAACCATGGTATAGATAATCTAAATTGATGTACATACAGCTAAGAATTGGTATATTTTTATCGTCTTTTAATATACATATCTTGTAGCAAACAATGTAGAGCAAATTGACATAATATGTCAATTTGTCCCCATAGGATTTGATGGAGGTATGAAAGTAAAGAAAGAAGTAGTATAGTATGTATCGGAACGGGACTATAGCTAATCTAAGGGTATTACTCACTGGGCATGCAGCCAATCAGAGGCCTCCATTTGGTCACGTGACCCGTTGCCATAGCAACGTGACCTACTTAGGGGATTAGCGACCACCTCTCAGCCAATCAGAGACAAGCATTCTGGTAACCATGGTAAGATGACCTACTTAGGGGATTAGCAACCACCGCTCAGCCAATCAGAGGCCAGCATTCTGGTAACCATGGTAACATGACCTAATTAGGAGATTAGTGTGGTCACATGATCCCTTGTTTGTAAACAACAACACATGGTGTAGCCACGTGGTCCCTTGTTTTGTAAACAAAGGGGCGGGGCTAATTATGTAAATAAGATACTTCTGAATTCTTTGCGCATGATGATAATGATAACTCGACTAGTTGTTTTTTTAAAATAAAGTTATGTATGAAATAAAACAACAAAATAAATCATTTATATTTTTTCAGTTTCATGAATCAGCATTTTTAATCAATCATTTTTTCTTTCGTCCGAACAGACCGCAAAGTCTCACTTTGCTCGTTTCACGGTCACTGACTCTCTCCATCATACATTGCACTATTTCGGCCAGATATAAGACCTTTGTCTGCATGAATTGTAGACGCTTGCAGCATCCTGTTTCCTTTTTTTCCGAATTCTTCACATCATCATCATCATTGCGAGCCTCTGACTCACCGACCGGTCGCTCAGTTTTGGGTTTTGGCTCATTCTCATGACGCATTTCTTGGGGTTTCTTGTTGGACATGCTTCAATCAGGAAATGGACGCAATGAGGGCCACAGGTGTCAGCAGTAGTGTCTTGGAGTTGAACGCGGTTTCTTTGCCACTTGAATGGAGCAGAAAGTTTCAGGAAAGCTAAGAACTCTGCGCTCAGCGGAGGTAAGCCGAATGAATCAAAGTAGTACACCTCTCCTGTCCTCGACACGCAAAACGCCACCTAATGTTGACCAGGTAAATGTTGAGGATTGGTGTTACTCATGAAATAAGTGTTCTTGACAGGGTGCTCGGGGATAGTGTCACAAGAGAAAACACCTAGGAAATGGTGTTTTGTGTGAATGTTATCCTTCAACACTTTGTCTATTTCAAGTGTGTTCATGCACTTTTTTTTCCCCCTTTTCTTCAGTTCATGTGGTAGTCCGTGATGGGATGTCGATCTCTGGTCAGCTCGACGACGTTGTCGTACACCAAGTAGAGCAGTACCGTTGTGGTCTCCGTCAGCGCCGAGCCAAAACTGAGCTCCACTCTCAGCTGACCCACCTTTATAAGGTTCACTCTACACCTGTTGTGCGATCTGTCCGGAGTTAAATCCAGGGGGAACAGCGTGTAACCTTTCAGGAAATCGTTGTAGGAAATGCCACAGGAGCGTGAACCCTCATACATCCCTGTTTCTGTGTGTAGTGCCAGGTACTCCCTCGCCACTTCCCGTTTGGCAAAGTCAGGGACGTAGGCGTCATTCAGCACCTTCTGGTCGTTCACTATCACTTGAAGTGAGTTAACGTTGCAATGTTTCAGTTCGAAAGGGTTCTTGGCGTAATTTCCGTTGAAGGCGTCGTGGTCTAGGAAACAAGTCATCATGGACTTGGGTAGTTGACCTGTGTTGGAGTGTGTGTAGCTGTGATCTCTGTTGCCCGCAGGGATGGCGTAGGTCATCACCTGCACTATGTTCACTGGGTAGTTGAAGGGACCCTGTTCTATCACTGCCTTTTCGTGCGTTTCCATGACAGAATCAGCTACGACCACTTGACGCACGTAGAGCTTAGCTTTGTGGATCTTGAGTTTGTATGCGGTGGTGCCCGTGCTCATCAGATAGAAACCGGGGGCAGCTTGTTTCAGAGTGAGGTTGATTTCTGTCTCTCCAGCTATGAACTTTGGTTGAGTGAGGTCAAAGTGGTGTCTCGACATCAGCGAAAAGCGCCTGTTGGAGATAAGTTTCTAGTGTGCCTTGAACCCTGGGTTGTCTTTGGTCAAGGTATTGAAGTGACCAGCCCTGTCTTGGTGCCAACCCTGGATGCTCATTATGTTCTTCTTGACGCCTTTGTCATAGTTGAGCAAACCTTCCAGGTAAGCTCTGTACTGGTAGGTCTCGGTGTTACCAGACACTTTGAAGCCTCTGATGGAGACTTGGACGTCCTTGAAGAGCAAGTGAGCCAAGTTGTTCACCGGACCCACCACGTCGGTGATGTCCAGTGCGTCGCTGTTCGGTTTCACCACCTCGCATTCCAGATGAAGGTAATTGTCGTTCAGGTCCATGTACTCTTGGGACTTACTGATGGTGAAATTGTTGTTGCTCCTGTCTCCTAAAGAGTTTTTTGTTTCCAGCCCAACAAAGGTCGACTTTAGGATAGTAGTTTGAGTTGGCGCTATGGCGTGCAGGTCGAGCTCAGAGAGCGCGCACTCGCTGCTGTTTTCATGTACGTAAGCCATTGTGCTCCCTCTTCATGTCGGTGGTAGACTGACGCCGGTGACCTGTAGTCCTTTCATTTATAGGTCGCCTCCCTAGCGATCAAAAATGCCCCCCCGCCGTCTCTTGCAGGAGCCTTTTCCCGTTTGAGGAGCTCGCCTCCGACGTTTGCCCCCCGCCTTCTTGGGCGTCGTTTTCTTCCCTAGAGAGATCACTTTACCTGCCAGACTCTTCAGAGCACCTACTCCTCTGTTTTTCACGCTGTTCTTGAAAGTGTCTCCCTCCATCATGTCCTTGGCCACGCCCACGCCAGCACGGAGCAGTGTCTTTCCCACCGTCTTCAAAAGGGGTGTGGCCAAGCGCATGAGACCTAAGAGGGTGCAACCGAAACCGTGACCGTTACCGAACTGAGCGTTGTAGTAATCGCTGTATCCTTGTCTGAGTGTTGTAGTAATCGCTGTATCCATGTCCGGTGACACCCTTCGACGAAAAGTACGGCGCTCGTTTATGTATCATGTTTGCACCTTTAACGCTCGATAGGCCTCAGGTGAAGTGTCACCGTCACCTCTCCTCTCATGAATGGTATGGATCGGCCGGTTCTGTCTCTCAAGTAGATGCCGACCTCGATCAACCTTTTGGACTTCAAGGGAAAATAATCCAAGAGTGGAAAACTGATAGCTTGCATTCCCCCTTTCCGCCGTCTGCTTCTGTCGACTGCGATGCAGCGTAAAAAGGAGGAACGTGCATGTCGCCCACTCGTCTGTCTTGAATGGCGTCGGTGTACACGTACACAGAGTACACGTCTCCGAAGGGGTCCATGATGTAGACACCGTTGGTCGTCGTCACGAAATGAGTCTTCACCCTGAATTCTAGAATGTGTGCCAGATGTTCAGTGAAGATCACGGCAATGTGCCGGGGCAAGTTGATGGTGATGCGTCTCGTCAGCGAGTCATACGAGAAGACGTCCTTCGAATTTTTCAAAAAGTTGGATTTTTGCAGTCTCTTAATACAGCTTGGTGGTGGCGTTGCGTTTCCTCTGTGGAACTTGTTCGAGCAACACCTCAAGGAGGGAAGTTCGGGGGGTCGGTGGTGGTACGAGAGCGGATGCAGGAATCGTGTGGTTGTTTGGATTTGCGAGAAAGAATTGTAACCTATTCAAGAACCTCTTGTATTTCAGCATTTTTTCGCGCGATTTCAAAGTGGGGTCGTTCAACACTAGGTCCAAGTACCTGTAGGTAAACTGTAGCACCTGGTGTAATGCAGCGTTGGGATGAAGACCTTGTTCTGTAGTAATAAGCCATATTGCAGGGTGGGGATACGGCGGTGGCGAAAGAGGCGGGGTTTTTGTTTTCACGCTCATCAGCAGCAGCAGCAGTAGCAGCAGTACCACCAGCAGGAGCAGCAGCAGCAGCACCACCACCACCGCGACTTAGGATCTACGAGTGCCAAGCGCTTATAGTGTTGCTCCTCGGGGTCTGTCATCATCGAGGCAGCTGCGGTGGTGAGGTGTCGAATGAGGAGCTCTATATACGGAGAACGCTTTTTATAAGGGGTAAGGCAAGACCTATCAGAGCTGGAATGAGGAAACCACCCTTTTGAACCAAGACGTTTCTCTTTCTTTTGAAGGTGGTAGCCTTTTTGCTCACCGTCCTCAACACGTCAGCAGATTCTCGAAGACTTTCCAGTTGGTTCTCGGTGAGCGGAATGTTTCCCTCCAGTAAATTCTGACAGATTTTGCTCAACATCGTGATCAAATCATCCCTTCCAGAGCCTATTAAATGCTCACAATCCTCCGGCGAACACTTTGCTAAGTGTTTAAGGGTGCCATAATGTCTTCTGAGTCGATGAGTAGCCATTACTTTCTCTTTTCTCTTTTTGTCTAGCAGAATGAACATGATCTGATCGTCTATGGACGTCAGGGAGGAGCGTATTCTCAAGTTGTCCGGTGTTGTCTGCTTGAAGTCCAGAAGCATGTATGAGTGAGGACGCTTGAGTTCATGGGTAAATATACTGGAGAGGGCCGCTGCCTTGGAGGGAAACACCTGACGAGACAGAGCGCCTATTTGTCCCATATCGCGAGGGTTCTTAAAGATGATCATGTAGTGAGCATTCAGACTCATAGTTTGAAATTCAGGTGATTTCTGGAACAGGTTCTGTGTGATGTAAAAGACGCTCATGTTCCAGTGATGGGAATATTTGGTGAAGATGTCGGTTACCACTTGCTGGTTGGAACTGCTCATAAGATCGTCCAATATCAGTAGAATGTGTGGTCGAGGCACGGTCGATGCTTCTCCTTTTTCTTCTCCAGCTATGTCTTCTTTGCTGGGAAGACCTTCTCTGAATTCCACTCCGTAGTCTTTTTGCATCTTTTCAAAGAGCGGCTGCCACTCACCGTAATGGTAAAAGACGTTTTCCACCGGCGGTGTGACCAAATTGCTAATGTCGCTCAGAAATCGATTCACCAAGCGTGATTTTCCACAACCAGATGGACCTCTGATGATGCAACTGAAGGGTCCTTGTAGTCGGGATCGAAATCTATTTCGGTGAAGGTTGTGATTTTAACACTTAACATTTTTCAGCGGTCGTTATGGTGTCGTAGTAGCAGAAGTAAAAGAGATGTGGTGGTGACTTCTACTACTATGGTTGTGGTGTTCCTCAGTCGAATGCTCGGTGACGAGTGGTTGTCAGGAAAGAGTTGTAGCGAGTTTTATTCTATCTTGTTACATTTCATGACAACCGATGGCATCACCTTCTCTCATATTTTTTTTCTCTTCTTATGCAATACATTTTATTTTCACTCAATTTTACACATGTCATATATCCATAAATTTTTTTTTATCAGACTCCAAAGGAGTCTGATGAAAATTATTTATTAAAAAAAAAAATAAATAAAAAAAAAATAAAGGGGGGCAATATTTATTCCTCTTTGGGCAAAGGTTGTTGCTTTGCCTCTTTCTTTAACTATTTGGACAAAGCTTGTTGCTTTGCCTTTTTCCTCTCCTCTTTAACATGACTGTATCCAAAAAGGTATCAGGGGTAACAGAACAGTGGCAACTAACACAAACTGTAATGTAATCTTGAAAGTAGTACGTCCCCTTCTTCTTCGATTCGTCTCATTGTAATAGGCTGGATAACAGGTGACGACTTCGAAACGATTCAAGATCGAGTGGGAGCGGTGGTTACCCCCAAATAACCAATGTCCTCGTCGAATCTTTTCATAGCGCTTATTCTCACCATATTTGAACACCCTTTATTTTCATGAAATGCCCAACGAGTGGGTGTACTGAGGGTGGTTATCAAACAGTAATGGAGTAAATTCCTTTCTTTAAAGGCAGCTTTCGGCCATACCTCTATTTTTTCTTTTTTTTACTACTTCTTCTACTGCTTTTGCTGTTGCAGCTTCTGCTGCTTCTACTGCAGATGCTACTGCTGCTACTGTTGCCGAAGAAGAGTCGCTACTTCTTCTACTACTACTACTACTACTACTACTACTACTACTACTACTACTACTACTACTACTACTACTGCTAATGCTACTATTCCTTTCCCTGGTGGTGTTTCTTGTTTCTCCTACTGCTTTTGCTATTTCTATCACTACTATTACTTTTGGTACTACTGCTGCTGCTGCTGATACTGGCACTGCTACTAAATTCCTCACCTTTGCTTTTCATTAAATTATTCATCGCCTTAAAAGAGACATGAGACTAAAATATGTGTCGATCTCTATGTTGAGATAAGAAAATAGATAGGGATTCCCTAATCGTTTTTTTTTAAATCTAGCTCCATATTTAAAAAAAGAGTGAAAATAAAATAAAAGCTCAAAAAGAAAATAATAAAGAGGGTGATGGACTTAGCTCGAAGTGTAGGTGGTAAACAGGCGGCGAGGAATCTACAGCGACGGTGGTGGTGGCAGCAAGGAGCAAGCAGCAGTGGTAGAAGCAGTGGTGGTGGTGGTGGTGTCAAAAGAGACAGCGGATGTGTTCTGCCCTTCCAAGAAAAATCAGGGCTCCTTATATAGTTGAGAGAATCATCTAATCCCATTTTCACCTGGATCCTTTCACCCCCCCCCCATCAAGGGGACAAAAATGCTTTTTGAACAAGGATATCAGGTAGGATAAACAGGGGTAACAACTGTGATAATTACCTTAATGCGTCTTACATGTATGAGGGGCTTATAGCTCGTTAGGAGATTAAGACGTTCAAAGTCTGTATATAAAAACTACAGGCGGTGGTTAACAGTAGGGGGAAAATATAATCTTGTAACACAGAAGTCAAAGGGATTTAATTGGATCACTCACTAGCCGAGGTGTGGGGTGCGCAGCAGCAGCAGCGCTCGTGGCACCAAAAAATGGTGGACACGTGCACACCTCCCCGCCTACCTACCTACCTACCTACCTACCTACCTACCTACCTACCTACCTACCTACCTACCTACCTACCTACCTCCCTACCTACCTACCTACCTACCTTGCGTATAAGGTACGTGCCCTAACACTTAAGGGAACAGTATAAAGTGTATCTGCAAGCTTTATTTATTTATTTTTTTGACATTTCAGTAGTGATTTATAGTAACCCCTACCTATAAGGTACACCCTTAAAAACTTCAGGGGGTCGCACCTAGCCTAACATGTGAGGTACTACGGCGCCTACCTACCTACCTGTCTATGCATCACAGGAAAATACCCCAGGGCGCGTGTCTGCCACTCTGTGACTACAAAGGTGCATGTGCGGTAAGTCGATTAAGTCTAACCAAATCAACAAGTTAATCCCCCTTCCTCCTGCTCCTCTTGTCACCATGAGACAACACTTTGATGATCTAAGTTAAACCCTCCTGCAGTGAATAGTGGGTGACAAACAGATACCCTACCGAGGAAGAATCTCTGTGACTATGTGAATCACATCCTTTAAGTCTTTCATCTTTTCCCTCTGGGACCGACCGCACTTAATGATCTAAGGGATCCGTGCCTACAGCAAACGACAGGTGAAAAAAAAATCAAAACAGACATATATCCTACCGAGCGAAGGTCTCTGTGAAAATGGGATTAAATCTCTTTTAAGTCTTTGATTGTTTTAAAACCCCAGTTGAGAGGCTTATCTCGGACGGGTTCATAAGGTAGAGTGAAATTTTGTTCCCTCATACTTTCTCTGCCACCTTCATCATGGAAACACCAACATCTCTACAGACCACTACACTGTCACCATATTCCCCCACAGATATCGAGATCCTTGCTGATTTGTTCCCAGGTGACGCTAATAACGAATTTTATTTCGATCCCCTGCTGCTGCTGCTGGTCGCACCTAAAATCCATAGACATCGCTGCTCTGGCTAAAGACGCTGAGGTGGGTAATCTCACCGGAGATGAATGCTGTACAATATGGTACGTTATTACCACCCCGTCGCCCATGGACATAACTCTTCTGGCTGGAACCTCTAATGTTCAAGGTACTACCTCACCTACTCGTATATTGTTAAAAGGATAATATGTGCACTTGCAAACCGTTTTACACAAATAATCAATGCAACAGATGTGCTGTTCTTTAAAGCACCGTTGTTAAAACAAAATGTTCATAAAGGACTCATTTCTAATTGGACGTTCGATTCGTTGAAAGAGTGTTTCAAAGATGCTTTCTGGAGAGGGACCGATGTCTTCGCAGACAGATAGCTAGGTCTATATCGATTTCACAATCAGAAAACCTGTCCTCTCATCAAAAGGCGGTATACGTTAGAATCTACTAATGCTTTAATAATTCTTCTCGAGAAAACTCAGACTTTTTACAGGATATGTGTTGTAACTCTGAGAGAATATTCAACACCTTCTGTCAAGAGTGTTTAGATTGTGTGCTCTGTAGAGAGTTTCATTTTGAAAATATACAGAATGCTCTACTGAGAAGCATCATGTCCGCACAAACTGAATGGTATACTTGGTATTATACTTCAGCGGATTTCTATGTAATTTAGATGAATTGTGGACAGAGCCTATGATTCACACCATTCCTTCATTTCAAAAGAACGCTCACATAAAAACTGTATACAAAGATTACACTATGTACAGTCTGGATTATGATTAAAGATGAATGTATGTAGTTGTATTTATAATTTTGATAGAATAAAATATAAAAAAATGAAATACATTTGATATATCTCATTTACCTAATTAGCCACGCCCCTTTGTTAACAAAACAAGGGACCACGTGGCTACACCACGTGTTGTTGTTTACAAACAAGGGGTCACGTGACTGCACTAAGCCCTTAATTAGGTCATGTTACCATGGTTACCAGAATGCTTGCCTCTGATTGGCTGAGAGGTGGTCGCTAATCCCCTAAATAGGTCACGTTGCCATGCCAATAGGTCACATGACCAAATGGAGGCCTCTGATTGGATGCATGCCCAGTGAATAATATCCTTAGATTAGCTATATTCCCGTTCCGATACATACTATACTACTGAAAGTGTAACCTAAGGTCACCTTAATGCCTACAGTAAAAGACTCAAAACAGATGAAGTCTTGAATTCATTTCTTAAACTATTCTCATTATTTCTTAAATTCACACAATGAGTTTTGGCCTTTAGTCCTCCCCGATTCGATGATACATACATCCATCTCAGGGGGTAGGGTGTGCACTAACAACCTAACACGCTATACTACTTTACCTGGATACCACCCTCTGACATTGCCTACTTGTGTCTACATATCATAGAGAAGGTACTTGTGGGGAAGCAATCTAAATTTACATGACATAACTGAGGCATCATTGGAGAAATTGGATACGGTGATCAGGTTTGCAGGGAGCCTGGTTAGTAAGACACACACATTCTTAATGGCGCTTCTTAATGAGTGCTGAACTGTGATCTTTTCTGTGGAAAACTAGGGCACACAGATAAATACAACTGCCATAACACACGCTGCATTTTAAGCATTTACTCAGGGTTCTCAATCATTGTGATGGATGACCTGGACAACCTGGAGAATAGCACCTGACCAGCCCTTCATTCTCACAGATATCTACCTATAACTGGGTTACCTTCACATTAGCTGATTGAAAGAGGTGTCTGCAGGACACCTGTGCCCCACCCTACACCATGGGGACCAGCGGACCGTGGAGAGTCGTGTTCTATCTTGTTGTTGTTACGTTATGCTGGTCTATAAACGAGGTAAGGACGCCAATTATGTTATGTACAACTGGTCTGTGGCGTGCCATGTCAGTAGGATGACATGTGATATTTGCTCATTTAACGTTATGTTGAATGTGATATAATGCAACGAAACGAATAATTAAGAGCAAGAATTTTTGTGGAATGGCTCTGAAGTTTAGGAAAATAAACCGAATTGCATAGTGTAGATTTCCTGTCCAGTCCATCTAAAAAACAAACAAAAAATAGCCACATCATATTGATTTCCTTTTTGGCCTATGCAGTACAACATATTACTGTATGTGTATGGTTTTACTCTTTAGGAGGGACGGTTTGTACACATAACCAACAATACAGCAGATAAGCATGTACACATGTATATCTCCAAAACACATGCATTTGTATCATGACGAATAATAAATATAGTACTCTATGTATATAGCCTCCTATTCACATTTAGAATTGGCTAGATTTCCTGATTTCTTAGAAAGTCGTGAGCGCTAAACCATAGCGATGGTCTGTTTTTGCCAGCTGCACCTTTGGGACTGAGCTGGACTGGATCCAACAGAAGAACAACAGCACAGCAATGTTTTATCCATAGTTAGCACATTATGTGATATCAAGTATTTTATGTTAGTTTTTGTGCAACGGGTCTGTTAGACAATAAGTATGAACCATGCTTTCATCGAACAGTAGGGGTGTGTGCCCCATATCTATAGCCCCCTTAGCAGTGTGTGCCCCATATCTATAGCCCCCTTAGCAGTGTGTGCCCCATATCTATAGCCCCCCTTAGCGGTGTGTGCCCCATATCTATGGCCCCCTTAGCAGTGTGTGCCCCATATCTATAGCCCCCTTAGCGGTGTGTGCCCCATATCTATAGCCCCCTTAGCAGTGTGTGCCCCATATCTATAGCCCCCCTTAGCGGTGTGTGCCCCATATCTATGGCCCCCTTAGCGGTGTGTGCCCCATATCTATAGCCCCCTTAGCGGTGTGTGCCCCATATCTATAGCCCCCTTAGCGGTGTGTGCCCCATATCTATAGCCCCCTTAGCTATTTATAAACTCTAGAGATTGATACTTTAATATAGCTTACCTCCCATAAATTAACAATTAGTGGACGATTCTGTTGTTTGTGTTGATACAACATGGGAACCTGACACTATCTGACATTTGTAAAATTTCATGAATATTGATGTGGTGTTTAGGAATCAATCCAAAACACAAGCAAAGAAGTATGTTGAGGTAAAAAAGAGGTGCTTGGAAAGCAAGGTATGGATACACGTGTAGCTACACGAGTAGACTTGACGAGCCAGAGTCCCAGGTGTGGTCTCACTGTTTCCTGCAATACCCACCATTGCAATGCTAACAGAATTGCAGTGCCACAAACAGCCATTTGGCCCTTTCGCTGTCGATGTTGCATTTGATGAATGTATCTATTCACCTGAGATACGTTCATGCATCACCCCCCACCCTTCGGCGACACAAATTTCAACCCAGTAACTGACACAATATGACTGTGCTTCTCACCAGTCCCTAATAGTACTAAGTTAGATTGGGCATCTCAGTAGTTTAGACTCATTATGTGTGGATCTAATATTCACCATGTCTGGCCGCATGCCATATTACCACCACCTATACAGGTCTGTCCAATTCCCCATCTGATAACCCCTTAATCAGCAGTAGGCCCCGTCAAGTACATCATCACCCCCCACGTAAAATCTTAGAGATCTCAAGGGCGGGCCCTATAGCATTAGTTTGGGGGACATAGGCAAATTAGTTTGTCTAGGCAGAGGTGGCCCAGGCAGAGTCCCACTCCCATCCTGCATTTCCCTTTTTTTTTTCTTTTGTAAGGCTCATTTTCAGGGGGCATGCGGTTAAAAGTCTATTAGTCTGATTAAACCCCATTTCCTTACTGACTTCACCAGCCTAATGTCGGCAAATGAAGAGTTTATCATTAACGAGTAGCATATTAGACAATACCCCTGGTTAAAGTCCAGGCAACAGTTCTGCATTTTAGGTATATTTTTGATGCAGCGTCAAACATTTTGGGTACTCGTTATTTCAAACGAAGAACCCTGCTGATATTCTATCTGTGGAATGGAAATAGCAACACCATCCCCCACAACCTGTTTTTTGAGAGTCATTTTGAAAGTTTATTTGTTTTTATTTCTCAGGACAACAAGACTATATAATGTTATCTCCATAGGATAATTTTTAATGATTTGCAGGTTGAATGCACCTTGCACGATGACACATACTGTCCAGAGTACATGGAACCTGAGGCAGTGGCTACAATGAAGGAAGTAGTGATGCACACACCCTTAATAATGTCTGCCAGCAGACAAACAGCTACAGATAGTGGTGCTGTTAGAAGGAATGTTACAACTACTAGAAGCTCTAGTGTTAATGCCACTAATGGTAACAATACACAAGTAAGTAAAAGTGTAGTGAGCTGGGTCGTCGCCGTTGAGCAGCGTCCCAATAGCTCAGTGAAATAGAGCATCGGCTTCAAAGTCTGGGGGTTCTGGGTTCAAGTCCCGGTTGGAATTGGGCTTTTCCATGTACATTGTTACAAAATCTTCGTGATGGTTTGATGGTAACAGATGTATCTTAATTGGCCAATATTGGACACAACTATGTTAGATTTGGTCAATTTTTATTATAATTTATATCTTATTTACAATAGCGGCAGGGAGTGTATACTATTCTTTATCTGCTTAACTAACCTCGTATGTTGACTAACAGAATACCACGGTCAACTCCTGTTTAGGAGACATCGCAGTTACTTCACGTGTTGCCAATACCATAAAGAATGACATGGAGAAGAAATCACGTACACGCCGATCCATCTTTGATTTCGAAGCTTTCCCGACCTTTAAATGGGAGCTCCCCATACCTTACAAGATCGACTCATCCTTCAGTGAGTATGTTAGACACATGTCATTGGAATATGTAGAAGATTTTGATATTGATGTCGTGTAAACCATTGTTTCAGCTACAATATATCTGCAAATAAATTCTGTTAAATTTCTAATTCCAATTCACATGACCACGGCTCAATTCCACTATAACAATTATACAGTTTGCCTTTGCCAGAGCTAAATTGCATCCCATTTTGTCATAGCTTATTGACTTCAATTTTGTTCTAACTGAACTTCACTCCTTTACCACTATTTTGTCAGAACTAAATTCCACCCTATAACTTTAGTTTTGGCATGATTTAATTTCACTTCAAAACGTTTATTTCACCACTAGCAATTCCACTATATGATTTCCATCTTTCAGGTGCAGGACAGAAACAAGATATACAGAAGGCTTTACTGGATTGGACCTCTGTGACCTGTGTCACATTTACAGAATTAGGAGCAACAGAGACAAGGCCACACTTCGTGGAGTTTAAACCAGGACGTGGGTTAGTTGTTACGTTTCTTTCAGCTACTATAATTTATGCTGTCTGAATGATACTCCCTTTTGCATGTTTAATTCATATTTATATAAATCAGCTTTATCTTCTCAAGTTTATCTGTTCTGTCCCTTGTATAGAATGGGCATCAAAGGATTGAGCTGCCGAAACGTCTGCCATGAATGACGGCACTGTTTATAGAGTGTTGGGACAAAGATTTGGTCTCATCTCTTATGTTTACTCACCAGAACATATCATGTGACTGGTCATACAATATTGCTGTATACCCCTCAGCACCATCATTCTGTCCCACTCTAGGGCTGCATTCTAGTCCCACCAACTAATATACCACAATTTCACTGCCTCCAGATGTATCTCCTTCGTTGGACGTGTTGCCAATCAGCCACAACCAGTCCTTCTGGAGGCATCATGTTTTAGTCGATCTCAGGTAAATATTGGGCTTTTGAATAGGCTATGGGATGGGGAATATTGTAAAGTATGATATTCACACCCCTGCGAAATGTGCCTAGATGATCGAACTGGTAATCTAATGCATATAGGGAGATGAAGCTGGAGGTCGACTATTATCTGTTGATTTTAAGAGAAGGCGAGGTCACTTATCAATACTCTTTCACATTTACTTCCTCTAGCATCTAGCACGAGGAAGCATACCCCTATTGATTCCCCTAGAGAATGGTTATACTACACATCTATACGTCTGTACTGTATTGTGGAAAATGTAGGGAGGGTTTCTAATTGATGCCTGTAATACAGGACAAAATACCTTTTTTTTTTTTTACTTTGAACCCATCCTTGGGACCTTAATTCCATACCTCAAATGCAAAAAGATAAGCAAACCAGATTGATAAGGTATGATACTTCCCTTTGAAATGTTTGTCCATGATTCACCAACCTACAATATAGTGTTTTTAAGTGGGTGATCAACAGGCTCTGGGGCTCTGGCACCTCTAAACTCTACTCACATTTGTCCATCACTTTCTCCATCACTACAACAGCTTACCATTACCCATGAGGTAGGACATGTTCTTGGGTTCTGGCACACCCAGCAGCAGCCTGGTCGGGATGCCCACATTACTGTACTGCGGGAAAACATTGCTGATGGAGAGGAGGGCAGTTTCATGGTGCTACCTGAGCAGTTGGTTGTCTCTACTAATGTAACAGGGTATGACCATGCCTCCATCATGCACTATGACTCACAGGTAGGTCCGTTCTAATTTGTGAATTTTGTATCAATGTCATTAGACGTCGACTTGCCAACAGTAAAGACTGTCATCATGGTCATCAGATTGACTAAGACATGATCAAATAAATGATAGATTAATGTGATTTTACTTGTGTAAGAATGAAAAAGAAAGACATTCATCAACGCACATAAAGTTACATGCCATATTCAATCACAGCAAATTCTACAATCACCTATTTCTTAATTCACTTTACAGGATTTGTCTAGGGATAACCGGCGGGTGCTGGGGACAGTTGACAGTCTGTACCAGAACACAATAGGGCAGAGAGTACGGGTCTCCTTCCTGGATGCCAAGACAATCAACAATGCCTATTGCGCTGGTAAGGTAGCAATGATAGTCTTTATTTAACTCTCTATCTGATAAGACAACTAATGCCATCCACAAACTCCCGAAACAGGCCAATATGACTCCTGTTGAGGATTCGCTAGAAGACATTTCTTTTATAATTTCTCCACTTGATTATTCATAGTTATTCCCCAAAGTAATAACGTTGGCCAATGAGGCATATAGAGCCCTCGTCCCAACCAGTTAAAGTTGGACGTATAAGTATGTATTTGTATATATAAACATATATATATATATATATATATATATATATATATATATATATATATATATATATATATATATATAAATATATATATAATATAATATATATAATATATATAAGTGCATACCACACATTTTTAGAGCTTCAACTATCTGGTAAGAACTGTAAATTATTTACAGATAAGTGTACGGGAGTCACCTTACCAAAGCCATGCCAGAATGGCGGCTACCAGAACCCACTTGACTGTGTCACGTGCATCTGTCCTGATGGCTGGAGTGGTGACCAGTGCCAAAATCTCGCCAAATCTCGGGGAGGTAAGGCACTTTATGGAATACCAGCCTTGGGTTAATCTGAATAGACCACCAGCAAAACATCAATCAAAGTAAATATCGGTAATGTGCAAGAGGTAAAGGAACCTTGAGTAAGCCTAGCCTTTTTGGAAGATCAAGAGGTGTTCTTTATACACTTTAAATATCTCAAACACTCTATTTTAGGGGTGTTAATCAGGCCAATAGCAATTATGTTTTAACTGAGTTAACATGTCTTAAGTAAAAATTGAAGGTACAATCCTAGCAAGTCAATGGATAAATCTTAGTATTCTATATGGTTGTTTTATATAAATTTGATTTGGGTCTCTGATAGGAAAACACTACAGGAAATGCATTTCTAAAGACAGACAAGGCCCAGTATCTCCCACTCGCTCACGCTCTAGGCAGTACGTGTAGTGTTTTGTAGGTACAATCAACACAACTTCATCGTATTTTCATCTCTAAATATATTTAAACTCAAGAAACAATGATTTATGTGGGGCAGCCCCTGACAAAGCAGCTATGATGCTACTGACAGTATAGATGTGTATAGTTACGGAGGTAAACATACCTGCAGGAATCAATATGATGCAGGCCAATATCGGGAACATGAGTATGGGCATTTTCACTAATCAATATATAATATTCAGTACGGTACAATCACCTTTGAAACACAGTACATCAAGGAAATAGTGGCACAGAGAATAAATGAGAGTTTCTACCAATACATTTGTGGGGAATGTTTGGGCTTTAAGGTCGAAGAGCATCCCAAAATTTAAAAAAGGGGGCCATGGGGTACAATCAGGAGCCCTGAAATTAGTTGATACCCCTCATAATTATATAACACCTAACTTATAAATGATAATCTCAAAGTTCATTCTAATGCTTATACTGATTTTTTTATAATCGTGATTCTGAACTTATACAGCCCGATAACTGAGATACTCATCATTTTACCACACAGTATTATTGGTACAATTAATTACGACAAACGCTACCCAGTACACAGAAGCCACCTGGTGGCAGAAATCAGAACTAATCATTTATACTATTTTAATAAGTTTTCTCACCCCAACTGGACCACTTTACTTGTGCATATTTTTTTCAGCTCATTTCTGATCCCTATAGATACATTAAAGATGTTTATATGCCATTTGAATTCCCATAGGACCCTATAGTTAAGGGAAAATTATTTTTTTGAAAAATTCACAACTTTTTCATTTCAATGGTGAACCCCCATTTTTCTAATGTTTGTAAAGATGTCCTTTGTATACCCAGAGAGTGTCGTAGATGAATCAATAGAAGGTTGTTCACTGTGGTGCAAAATATGAAAAACTGTTTTTCCCATTCGTTTCTATAGTTAAGGCATTTTTCAATTAAGTGGTAATAAAATCAAAATAAGCATGGTGACATAGGTATTTTCTTTTTCATTTTCCTATTCTTTATACACCAAACTATTACTATGAAAAGTTATTTGAGATTATCAATAGAAGATCTAACATTGGTCAGCCTGTAGCGTTTGTCTGTAATGATAAGGGCTGATGGCATTACAGACACATGTGGAGGTGAACTTGTCGCCACTTCCCAGAAGCAGGTTGTCTCATC
Organism: Acholoe squamosa; assembly: GCA_949317995.1. Lineage (NCBI taxonomy): Eukaryota > Metazoa > Annelida > Polychaeta > Phyllodocida > Polynoidae > Acholoe > Acholoe squamosa. The sequence continues at coordinate 24,720,193 of OX439048.1, forward strand.
ACCTCGCCACAGCTTGGGTGGGCCTTACCCTGTACAACAGCAGTGTACATGGAGGATCAAGGTAACTAAGATTTTAAATCTTACCTGCCTTTCAAAAGATACTGCAGGAGGGCATTTCTCAAAACGATATGACTGCATATATCCACTCCAATCTAAAATCTAAAATGGGTGATCATAGGTAATCCCCTACGACTGTGTATGATCAGCACTACATAGGGTTTCGCAGGGCAGTCGTACCAGTGCAATCATTATAGTGATCAGTAGATGCGGGGCTGAGGGATGCCACTATATGATTTGAGAGGGTCTAGTTATAACATCTTGAGAAATACCTTCCTCGAATCTATGAACTTAAAACCAGACACAAAAAATAGGCATATTGTGTGAGGTGTGTTCTATGCATAATAATGACACAGATGGATAGAATGCTTTACTGTGTCACTTAACAAAATAGCCTTTTATTCTCTTTAGCCTTCTATTCCGATATTTTTTTCAGTAACCTACTCTCTTAGATATGAGAGACCATTTGCCTTAGACCATTGGAAAGGTTGAACACAGCCTATGGACCAAGTTATGAAAATGACCTCTAGTTATGAATGGTTCTAATAAACAGTTGTCTATGTACTAAGTATTGGCCTTTCATTGCAGACGTCTACAAGCAGTAAGATTAAGTTCCGCTTTGTCGGTAAATTTGGGATGTACTGTACACCCTTTGCCTTCACCTGCCATGACTGGGTCGAAATCCGCTTCCGCCAAATAGATCAGGTAGTAGGACCAAGGTAGGATGTCCTTAATCAATTTTATTAAATGAAAATTTAATTAGGTGCAAAGTATCTCAATCATATTTCATGTATTAAACTAACTGAAAATGTCTATAAAATCATATCCCACTGTCTCTGTCAGGTTCTGCTGTGAGTCGCCTCCCAGGGACACCTTCATTGCTGAAAGAGATGAGGTCCTCCTCAACCTCAGGGTCTACAGTGACAGTAGTGCCTTCAGTGGCCGCCGCCTTGGGTTTAGCATTGAGTACTTTGTTGGTAGGTATCCCCTAATCAAGTTCTTCTTGTGTTAGGTCTATCAATGCTTAAAATTAGTTTAGTCTTATACTTATATTTTGGCCTCATTGTAATCATGTCTTTTTTATTGCAATGTGGTGCCAACAGAGTTTTTACCACCACATGATCAGATGATAAATTTAATGATACGATGAGCACATGCCTGGGCATATGCATAAACGTAAATTAAGTTGCATCCTACTCACACAGGTAATTTAAGGTCAACTTAAAATTCTTTTCTTTTAGTTTGCTGGCCCCTGATGTGCCAACGACAACCATTGTGATTCTGAACAGGTCATCTTTGTTCTTGGGCCTATACACTGAATAAGATTATTCATTCCTAGTTTTGGATTTTTACCTAGGTTTTCCTCTTTTTTAGATGCAGTACGTTGTGACCCTAACCCATGTAAAAATGGCGGAAGTTGTCTAACTGAGGGCAGTGCTTTGTGTCAATGCACCGAAGGCTTCACAGGAAACACGTGTGAACAACCCATACGTAAGTAATGCTGCTTGACTGTCTTTCTCTATGCATGGGAAGGCATTTCTCAAGATGGTAGCACTAGACCCCTTCGAATCGCAGTGGGATCCCTCAATGTAATGCAATTACGGCCCTGCATCTAGTGGTCATGAAAGATTACTGGAAGGACTGCCCTAACAAACTGTATGTGAGTAATAATTTAAGTATTGCTCGTTCAGAGCAGTCATAGTGCATTCGCCACTATAATTTAGAGGGTCTTAAATCGTAATTGATGTGTGCAGTCTTGAGAAATGCCCTCCTGGTGTGTTAGGCCCAGTTTTCTCCACCCATGTTAGTGCACCCGTGGGCATTAACCTCGAATAAGCAGCTGTACAATTATAGAGGGAACAGTGGTGAACAATATATTTTTTAAACTGTTTCAGCATGTTCTAGTAAGGTGACATTACCTTTCTTACAGCACAACCATGTGACTCGTCCCCTTGTCAAAATGGTGGCACGTGTAATGTGGGAGATAATGGCAATATTATCTGTACTTGTCCCAATGGATACTCAGGGAATCTCTGTCAAACTGGTATGTTATCCTATTTTCTAATCAGCTAATCTGTGAGTCTAAATATAGATATCAGCCATTGAAATTGTGTTACCAGGGTGAAAAACTTTTTAAATAGATGCCTTGATGGAGCATCATATCATATTGTGATAAAATTTACCATACACTTAGTGGTGGTTTGGAACACAATGGGACTGTTTAGGCCTACAAAGATCTTGTGTTCCGGTAACGGTGTTGAAAAAAATTAGGGTAGGTAGGTAGGGAATTTCTTTTTATTTTGAAGAATCTTTTAAGCCTGCATGTAAATTTTCGCACCTGGGTTACAAACACAGAATTTGACATGCATGATCGTAAAAATAACTTCCAGGTCTCGAGAAGCATTACCTGAGCACAATCTTTTTAGGCCTCACATTCATCAGCAACTACTCAAACTTCATTCTTCCACATTTGCAGCTCCTCCCGGTCCATGTGATGACAATCCCTGTAGGAATGGTGGCACATGTATGGTGAGCGGTCAGATAGCTTTCTGTGTATGCCCCAGGGGGTATAGAGGGCCAAGGTGCCAAGTGGGTAAGCAGTTTTGTCTTGGCTATTATCTTACATCAGAGATATCTCATGGTTTCCATATAACAATTCATTCATTATCTTACATGTATAGCTTACATCAGGCAGAAGGTTCAAACACCCATTTATGTCAGCCTTTGCTGTCGTTAACAATAAAATCACTGAGGAAAACCCCACGCGTGACTATAGGTTAAAAGGGCACGTTCGTTTTGAGTGTCGAAAAATTCTATGTATATTGGTCTTCAGATTTTATGAATTTGCAGAACACATGACCCTTACTCTAGAATTTTGAAAAAGAAAGTTCTGTGACAAATCTAAAATACGATTTTAACATTGATTCCTTTCTTTTAGTTTGCTGGTCCCTGATATGCCAATGACAACCATTGTAGTTCTGAACAGGTCGTTTTGTTCTTGGGCCTATATGCTGAATAAGGTTATTCATTCCTAGCTTTGGATTTTTACCTAGGTTTTCCTCTTTTTTAGATGCAGTACGTTGTGACCCTAACCCATGTAAAAATGGCGGAAGTTGTCTAACTGAGGGCAGTGCTTTGTGTCAATGCACCGAAGGCTTCACAGGAAACACGTGTGAACAACCCATACGTAAGTAATGCTGCTTGACTGTCTTTCTCTATGCACAGGAAGGCATTTATCAAGGTGGTAGCACTAGACCCCTTCGAATCGCAGTGGGATCCCTCAATGTAATGCAATTACGGCCCTGCATCTAGTGGTCACAAAAGATTACTGGAAGGACTGCCCTAACAAACTGTATGTGAGTAATAATTTAAGTATTGCTCATTCAGAGCAGTCATAGTGCATTCGCCACTATAATTTAGAGGGTCTTAAATCGTAATTGATGTGTGCAGTCTTGGGAAATGCCCTCCTGGTGTGTTAGGCCCAGTTTTCTCCACCCATGTTAGTGCACCCGTGGGCATTAACCTCGAATAAGCAGCTGTACAATTATAGAGGGAACAGTGGTGAACAATATATTTTTTTAATTGTTTCAGCATGTTCTAGTAAGGTGACATTACCTTTCTTACAGCACAACCATGTGACTCGTCCCCTTGTCAAAATGGTGGCACGTGTAATGTGGGAGATAATGGCAATATTATCTGTACTTGTCCCAATGGATACTCAGGGAATCTCTGTCAAACTGGTATGTTATCCTATTTTCTAATCAGCTAATCTGTGAGTCTAAATATAGATGTCAGCCTTTGAAATTGTGTTACCAGGGTAAAATCTTTTTAAATAGATCTATGCCTTGATGGAGCATCATATCATATTGTGATAAAATTTACAATACACTTAGTGGTGGTTTTGAACAAAATGGGACTGTTTAGGCTTACAAAGATCTTGTGTTCTGGTAACGGTGTTGAAAAAAATTAGGGTAGGTAGGTAGGGAATTTCTTTTTATTTTGGAGAATTTTTTAAGCCTGCATGTAAATTTTCTCACCTGGGCTAAAAACACAAATTAACTTCCATGTCTCAAGAAGCATTACCTGAGCACAATCTTTTTAGGCCTCACATTCATTAGCAACTACTCAAACTTCATTCTTCCACATTTCCAGCTCCTCCAGGTCCATGTGATGACAATCCCTGTAGGAATGGTGGCACATGTATGGTGAGTGGTCGGATAGCTTTCTGTGTATGCCCCAGGGGGTATAGAGGGCCAAGATGCCAAGTGGGTAAGCAGTTTTGTCTTGGCTATCATCTTACATCAGAGATATCTCATGGTTACATATAACAATTCATTTATTATCTTACAAGTATAGCTTACATCAGGCAGAAGGTTTAAACACTCATTTATGTCAGCCTTTGCTGTCGTTAACAATAAAATCACTGAGGAAAACCCCACGCGTGACTATAGGTTAAAAGGGCACGTTCGTTTTGGGGGTCAACAAATTTTTACCCCCTCAAGGGGAGGGGGGTTTGCACGTCTGCATGCAAACCTACCAGCCCCCCCCCCCTTGTTGTTAAAACATTATCACACCCTTAGACTGTAGGAATAGCATAATGATTTGGGGATTGAAATCAACATCCTTCAGGGTTAATGCATCTGGAGGGCGATTTATAAAAGCTGAAGACCATTCTATGCATAATGATCGTCAGATTTTATGAATTTGCAGAACACATCACATTTACTCTATAATTCCGAAAAAGAAAGTTCTGTGACAAATCTAAACTAGGATTTTAACATTGATTGAGTAGTCTAATACTTCTAGTTTGTTTGGACGTTCAGGCCTGGGCAATTATTTAAACGCTGCTTGCACAAGGAGCAGCGATCCCTCCTTTGAATGACCAGAAATACCAGAGAGATGATGGCGTATGATATCATTAATTTTCTTTTCACCAAGGTGGGAATGCCTGCTCGTCCAGTCCCTGTTTGAATGGTGGGACGTGCAGGGTTTGGGGCAGATCATTCAGCTGTACCTGTGCAAATGGATATGGAGGTCGCACATGTAACACCAGTAAGTATTCTTACACTCCCAAACCTAATCACATTGTATAAATACTCAATATGTCTCCCAGGTAGTATGTTATGATGGAACCAAAGGGCTTACAATTTGTACAGTAGATCCAAAGTGAATTCGTAGAACCTGTCTGTGTAAAACACACATATCTAAGCTGGGCCATAGAACTTTTACCAAAAGTAAGCTCTGGCTTTAGTGCATGATAATCATTGGAGTATTTGAGCTGAATAAGTACCTACATACAACTGTAGTGGTTCGTCCTTTTAGTTAGATGTCAAATCATAACTTGGGTAGGCAACCGAGCTTTTTTTTTAATCTTAGTTACATATGATCACAACCTATAGAGACTACATGCTGGAGGTAACAGTAGAAGTGTGCTAAGCAGTGGTAGTGTCAACAGGTCGTTACATGTCATGAAGTGAGGTAACAGGAGTCCAGACAATTCAGTTGATTGTAAAATTGGCATGAGAGTAATCAATAGAGTGTAACAGTATGGTGCTCGCCAGTCTGACCAAGCTCTATCCTCGGGCCAAGGCACCTGAGTGTCACAGGGTCTAGGTTTGGGGACGGATAAGATACCCTGAGTTGGTTCTGCCTGTTTATAAAGGGAGACCAACTCAGTGTTACTCATGTGCTTTTTCTAGAAGTGAATGGTGACTTAGTCTGGGGGATGAGTAGCTCAGTCCCTCACTGGTTAGATCCAGTCTAACCCAGAGTAGGAGGAGGGAGCTGCTCTCAGGAGTGAGTCACCTGGGCAGGTGAGGCTAAAAATAGTGTATGATATCATGTCTTCCAGTGGGGATCCACAGGTGGGACCTGGGGGTACTCACTGGAGGAGGACGGGGGTAAGTGAGTCACTCACCCTGTCAGGTTAGAAATAGGGTAGCCTGGGTTCTACAGGGGGAAATTTGGTCAGCTTGGCTTAAGTATGGCGCTGATAATTATAATACATAGGCAGGTGCTGCCACCTGCCAACCAGACTCCCCCCATCACACCCAGAGACCTAGGTCTGAGTCCCACAGGTACATGAACGTTACGAGTGTAATATTATAATATAAATACCATACCCCTACACTGCCCCCCTCAGACAATAACTTGGGGGTAATTAAACTGCAGTGTATTAATAACCTAACAAGTAATTGTTTTACAATACTAATTAAGGGGTATTAATTACACTCACTCGATGTGAAATAGGTTATAGTATGAGACTATCCTATTTCTGAAAAATTATACAATAATAGCATTGAGTATCGTTCATAACAGTTCCGTATGTCATCTTATAACGTGTAACATGTCAATATATTAGTGACCATAGCAACCAGAAAAGTCTGTATAACTTTTTTTATATTTAATGGTTACCATGACAACCACTGTTGTAAGATAATACATCAGAGACCACATTGACTTTGACAATTATAGAGTCCTGAAAAGGATTTGGGGTAGATATTATGACATAATTACAGTTACTATACCCGTAACATTTTCACAATTTTTGTTTAACAAACTTATTCACTATAAAGTGAACATAAGCAATGAGTATCAGGAACGAGTAATTCTATGACTTAGTAAAAAATATATATAGCACCCACACTGGTGTGCTTTTTATTTGAACACAATTAGAAAATAATACAACCTGAGTGATATGATAATTAGAGATTTCCACTGAACCTTCTCTAGTTATAGAGATGTATAAAATATGAAATGCAGCTCAGATATATTTTTGGAAAATTTTCACAATTTTTGTTTAACAAACTTATTCACTATAAAGTGAACATAAGCAATGAGTATCAGGAACGAGTAATTCTATGACTTAGTCAAAAAATATATATAGCACCCACACTGGTGTGCTTTTTATATGAACACAATTAGGTAATAACACAACCTGAGTGGTATGATAATTAGAGATGTCCACTGAACCTTCTCTATAGTTATAGAAATATATAAAATATGAAACGCAGCTCAGATATATTTTTACCTTGTGTTTTATGCAAATAACCCTTTACAGAAGAAAATAGTCTCTAATATAATGAGACCAGGAAGGACCTATCTGAACAATTGTAGGTCTATTTAACCATTAATAACAAGTAGGATACGCAGATCCAGTATACTTAGGGTAAAATTGGGTAGTATCACGCAGGCAGACACGATATAACCCAAAGAAAAGTCCCATGTGAAGCAGACGTTGCCTACAGATGCATTTCCGGCGTGTACAGATATGGACCTTTACTATGCTCATTGCCGATGTGAAAAGCCATTGATTTACCAACCGCCTGGTGACAGGTGGAGGTACCAAAGACTCTCTATTCCTTTGGGTTGTATGGTGTCCATTTGGTATGCGTTGGGGGCAGGCTGGTTCCTTTTCTTCTTTTTAGGGTAAGGGGACAGGTTGGCACGCGAAATGTCAGGGAGCTCATCCATGTCTTCCTCGAAACTGTCAGAGGTCTCTGAATGAGATTCGGACAGCTGATAGTCTCCATTTGCATCGTCATCTTCTATGGGACTGTCTTCTCTGCTGACGTCATAGTCATCGGGGTCCTGAAAAGAAAAGAAAATATTTAGCATGAGTATTAGGCAGAAAGAAGGTCCTCGTACATATGTATCAATAATTTTTTTTTATCTTTCAACCTCCCCCCCCTTCTTTCTTTTCTTTCTCTTTGACTTAGCTGAAAAATTCTGCTCCCCCCTCCCCATGCCATATGCATCCTCATGTGGCTGGCTCCCAAAGAAAAAAAACAAAAAAACGCTGGAGAGAGGGGGGGACGGATAGGATGTCAGAGAACCTAAGGAGGTGGGGGGGGGGGAGATCTAGCATGCTAAATACCTGAAGGCTCAACCTTTTATTAAATATAATTACATAACAAACAAAGAAAAAGAGAACTATGGCCCAAAGGAAAAGAAAACAGATGGCTCGTTGAAAGGTTCCCTATTATCGCCTGATCGAGACACATGGAACAGACCGTCTCTTCTCTATACGAGAAGAAAACGGAAAAAGACAAAGACAAAAAAGACTTCACACGATCTGTTATCGTCCAAGAAGCAAAGAAAAGAGATTTACCTTGGAGGAGTAGTAAGACATGTTTTTATTGACGACCGCTTGTTCTCCAAAGTTGCAGGAAAGTTTACACCGGAAGTGACGTAGTAGCGCAATTGGGTCAAGTTTCGCTGACGCTATTTCCAGAAGAATTGCGCTAAGTCTGAGGTTCGCAATAAAAGGCGGCGCTGTGACAGCGACTGTCGCTAACACAATGCGACGTGTTTTGTGTAATGCACCAGAAAATATGTCGCTCGCTTGGCCGTTATTTTTGCGGACTTTATCCTTGCGTACTGACGCTTTTTTGTGTAATGACCCCCTGGAGTGGGTACCGCATCTTGTAGGTGGTCCTGCCTGTGCGTGTGTGTAGGTGTCGGGGCCGGCACCATGGCGGCCTGCTCCGGCTGGGTGTGCAGCTGTGCCACTGCGGGCGGTGAGTTGTCGTCATAAGTCCCCAAGTCAGCTTGGGTGGCTTGTAGGTGCTGCGACTCCCCACATTGTTGGGCATAGTGTGAGATCCTCCCATTGGGGCTGCTGTGGTGCCAGGTGCTGCACCCAAGATAGCGACGGCATGGCCGCTGCTGACACCGGTGCATGGTGGCTGCCATTATCGACCTGCGACAAATCAGAGGGAGATGCGGTAGATTTTGTCTGAATATTTTGGACAATGGACAAGATATCAGTGAGCATAGATTCATTTTCATAAACCTTATTTGCCAATCGAGCTACTGTAGGCTTTTTAGGCTTAGGTTGAGCATTAGAAGGAATCTGAGACTCACCACTAGCAGCCAGGCCTGGGGGGCTGGCCGCTGTCCTCTGTTGCCGGGCTGTTGGTAGGCCATTGCTGTGGTTCCTGCTGTGGTAGAGGGGGCTGGTGCTGTGCTTGAGGTGTAGCAGTCACCGAGCGCCATGTCCTCCTCTTTTGGTGTAGCAGTGTGTGAGGTCTTACACCTGCCCATGGCGGAGCGGGCACAAGAAATATAAATTTATATATGCCACTGGCGGCGTGTGTGTGTGCCCCTGACTGACAAAGTAACAGTGTGGTGGTTGTGGATGGCGGGAGACCAGACGTGGCTGTATTTATAAACATGGGCAAGTCTAATGGTGTGAGGGGTGTAAGCTGGGAGATGAGTCCATGTATATGGAGGGGGGTTTTAAGGTGGGTAACATGAGATTTGGCGCCTTGGCAGGCAGGGAGCCACATACCGAGATGACTATGATTTTTTCATCAGTTCAACTAACACAACATGGAAACAAACAAAAAAGATATAGTATAATTGACACTTAACCTACCTGTCCTACAATTTTATTACTGTGTAAAACGCATATTGTCCGTTGTTGTCCGAAAACAAGATTTACTATCCTCGATGTGTTTATCCTTATAGGAGCGAGCTGTAACCCCAACCCATGTCTGAACAGTGGCACATGTGTCCAGTTCAGGGATGGGACCCGGTGTCTATGTCCCCAGGGTAGAGGGGGTGCCACCTGTGAAGAGGGTAAGCTAGTATCACACTAATCCTGTATTTCATCTCAAACCAATGTCACCATTCCAATCAGTTTCTTTATTCCTATCCAATTCTTTAAGCGATGCATAATTCCTCAAATTGCATGAGGGTGTTCCCTTAGTGCATTATGAAGTGCTGCAGTCGTAGGTGTATATTGTTACATTGTAACTTGCGAAATCAAATAAATTGTATGTCTGGTACAGATGAAAATGCATCTCATGGTTTCAGAAATCTGGTGTCTATACATAAAGATTGATAAAGTGACAATTGTACTAATTGGACCTGTTCTTTTGCACTTGCTATCATGGTAGGGCATGGCATAGAGGCAGTAAATCATTTGGCCTATTTTTTAAATGATGATAACAAAAAAGGATTATAACTACTTCTACCCCATACCTGCATCTTCATTTCAGTGACCAATGCCTGTCACAGTAGCCCGTGTACAGGTAGAGAGATATGTATGCCGCTCTCTGACAGTAGATACCGCTGTGTCTGTCCAACTGCCAGGGGCTGTGACACAGGTAGGTGACATATTGATAATAGAATCATATTTAGGGATCAATAGACTCTAATATTAGTAGCCAATCAACATTTTTACCGATCACATAATGAAATTCTGTTCTGAAATAAAAGCAGAAGAATCAAGAAACCTGAGAGATGTGCTGATTTTTTTTTTGTATTTAAAATCATTTCCCCTAGTGAATTATTATGAATTTTAAATTTGAGGCAAGTGGAAGAAGGTTCTGTGAAGGTTCATGCATTGTAGCCAGCAAAGCTCTACGCTAAAGTAGAAGCCCCTGTAGTAACGTGTTACCTTGTTTATGTTGTAATTAAAAAGCCTACTGCTTGCAGTACTAGTAGCCCTTGTGATAACACACTGTTTATCTTGAAGCTGATGAACCTAGTATAAGCCCTTGTGGTTACTTTTTATAGACCTAATGTTTATGTTGTAGTTGATGGGCCTACCCCTGCAGTTATAGCCCTTGTGGTTACATGTTGTACTGTTTATGATGTAGCTGGTGAAACAATCCCCTGTAGTAACAGCCTCTGTGATAACATACAGCTGATGAGCTCATCCCATGCAGTAGTAGCCCTGTGGTAACATGGTATATGTTTTATGTTGTAGTTCCTGAGCCTACACCCTGCGGTATATGCTTTATGTTGTAGTTCCTGAGCCTACACCCTGCGGTATATTTTTATGTTGTAGTTCCTGAGCCTACACCCTGCGGTATATTTTTTATGTTGTAGTTCCTGAGCCTACACCCTGCAGTAGCAACCCTTGTGGTAATAGAGGCCAGTGTGTGAGCAGGAATGGTAGTTTTACATGTACATGTCACCGAGGCTTCACTGGAACTACTTGTGAAAACAGTGAGTATGCCCATGCACCTACTTTATTGCCATTAATCTTCTCAATCAAAGTCAATTAACGATCCAGGATCGTGTTTCAATAGTTTCAACGACAGGACAGCATCAAATCATAGTGGGAGGTGTAAGAAATGGCTCAATAGTGACTACATAGTGAGCTACAGTACAGGCTTCAAAATAGCAGCTGCTATTTATTCAACTACTGACTCAATACACACCACTATGAAGTCATAGCACCCAGTCATAGGAGCCACTTTTGGCTACATAGTGACCAGTCATACCTACTTCATGGTGTAGTTTGCACTCCTCTGTTCAAATGAGCATAGGACTGCAGTAACTACATATAGGTGATCCCACCTGGTTACAGTGTCACACACATGGTCAATGAATAATGTACATGTACTACAATTGCAACATAATCATAATTCAACTGTGAAATCATACGAATGGAAGCTCACTCATTTCTTCTACTACTATATCAGTAAGGTAATATAATATATTTTATTCAATCTCAGACCCATAAATCACCTTAGAATGCACCCCAATGAATAACCATAGCAGAATGCCTTCTTTAACACTGGCCTGGGGTCAAGACCATTTGGATCATTAGTCTATATATAGAGAGAGTACTAATATGCACACAAAAAAAGAGCACAGATTGGGTACATTTGAGTAGAGGAGTGGAGAGGGCAGCAGCTAAGACTACCCACTAATTATTCACATAGAGGGGTGTCATACCATGGTCTCTTATTGAGTCACTGCTCTGGTGGCTATTTAGCCAGCAGGCAGTACGATCACCCAGTAATGTAGTCAGTTATTTGGTCACTATAGCCAAAATCCTTAGATCAGCTGGTAGGATTTGACCCATCTCAAGTCGTAGCTGGCTGAACCTGTCGTAGAATCTATTGAAACACGATCCATGCTTTAGTATTAAAGGCCAACATGTATAATATCAAATTCACCATATTAGAGCACTTGTAATGCATAGCTTTTTGAGCAGCTTTGTTGAAATGTTATGCAATATTAATCATTGGGGTTCAATTGAGTATCAAACTGTTCACAGGTAATATGTGTAACCCTAACCCGTGTAAGAATTGTGGCACATGTCAGGTACGTGGTGCGACATACCAGTGTACATGTCCCCCGGGGTTGTCAGGCAGACAGTGCGAACGAGGTGAGTGATCAATAATCAAAATGTTATTGCAAAACTTTTATTCTGATTATAGCTTTAATTGCAAGAGTATATCAATATCAATTACTTGCCTTCTTATGTGGAGATTTAAAAGTTGCTTTTCAAAATGAACTCTTCACCTTTTCATGCAATAGAAGACTTTTAAAATTTTAGGTGGAATAATCAGACCCTCAAGAATAATTCTGTGAGCTGTGCAAGCAATATGGTCATGCCATAATTCATTTGTGAATGACAGTCGATTTAGTATGAGCCATATTTTTTGTGATATATACAAGGACTTGGTATAAAAAAAGAAAAATCATAATTTCATTGTGCAGGTTCATGCGGTGCATGCGGAGAGTCAGCCGGTGCGACATGTGAGCCATGTATGCGTTACCGTACAAAAATGTCCACGTGCAGTCATACCATTAGCTACGTCACCTATACATCATTCCTCTTCATATTCAGGAAGAGAGTCACCAGGTAGGAGCAACTATAACTATAATATTGTCAAATAGAGGTTGGAAATAAGGTTAAACGAAATATCATTTATAAAGATACATGTATGCGTTATTTCATGAATTGGGAAATGAGATGCCTAATTTTAAGCTGAGCAAACTAAAAAAAAAACAAAAAAAAAAACACCAAATATGAAAAGATCTCCCAAGGCCCACTGGTTTTGATGGTAAATTTAGGAGGCACTGGTAATAGCATCTCCTACTATACCTTCTGACCCCCCCCCCCCCCTGAGATGAAAAACATGAATTGATAATAAAGGATGCCTCATCATTAACCACACATTTTAATACCCATTGTGCATCTTAAGATTCTTGTGTTGACTAATACAGAACAAGACGAGTTTATCGGTCCTGCCCTATCCAGACTCCCATGTGGGAAACAGCGACATGCTGTGACAATGCTAAACTGATCACGGACTCAGCTGGGGCAAAGAAATGTGTTGGTAAGTGAAAACCATCCTGACAAGAACATTAAACTTGAAAAAAAAAATAGATAAAAAGGCAATCATTGAAATTTCTTATGTGGATTAATGTTCAGTTGGGTATTTATCTTATATACTTTGTTATCTGTATAACATTTGTTTCATTTAGAGTTAAAAATTGACATGGATTATTTGAATCAATGAATCACAGTTGAGGGTTGGCGACCGTTTGGGCCATGTGACGGACTGTGTGGTGGCTGTGGACACAGCTCAAGACGAGGCTACACTGTGACACGTGACCACCGTGGCGGCAGTCTACTCACAGCTAGGTAGGTGATACTGGTCTTTATTTGTTATCTATTTATCTATTTTTCAATTTACCTTTTTTTCGGTTCCCGCTCAAAAGTTAGGTATAAAATTTAAAGGTTTGATCCCGAAATGCCCAAAAACAGTACACATGTCATTCAGCAGAGACCATGGCCTCAAGCATTGTTCCGACTCAAATGAAGATGGCACTGTCACCAAGATAATTAAACCCACTGAACATCGACAAATTATTTAGTTTGATGTGTTGAGAAATCACCCTTAAATCAGAACTCTATCAGAAGCATAATCAAGGTAACTGACTTAGTTTCAGACATAGTCTGTGATCGTTAGGTACATTTGGAATGAATAGTACACAGTGAAGATGACCACTAATCTCGAACAATCAATAAAGGTACTTTAATCTCTCTCCTCTTATTTCAGGTTAGAGACCAGAGTTTGTAATACAGCGGTGTGTAAGTCATGTTCATGGTGAGTGCGTCAATTATCAATGATATGATTATAACATATATTCATGGCGAGAAAACTACATCGGACCTACATTTAGTAGCCGAATACATGTGGCTAAACATCATTTGCACCAGTAGGGTGATTCATAAAATCTGACGATATAGCATTGACATTTTCGTCAGGATCCAAAGATATTTTCAACAGTTTATGAAAGCTACTTCAACATAATCATTTTAGGTGTAAATGAGGCGTGTATAACAGATGAAGTATACGCTAGCTTAATCTAATATTATATTCCTTTCCAAAGTGCTTAATACTGACACACCTTCAAATGGGCCAGGGTGGCCCACACTGTAATAAGTAAATATTGAATACAGAACGATAGGTAGGAATAGATAGGAATTTGGATCGATGCCTCTAAAAGCATCAGATGGCTTCATACACCTACCATATTCCTGTATTTTCTCGTTGTAGGTCTGATTGGCTTGCTTGTCGTTGTGACACTCCCTGTTGTAACGGTTTTAGGAGAGTCGGGAATCAATGTGTCTCCACTCGGGCACCCTAGTGACGTCATACAGAGTGACGTTCCTGATGTCACTGTTCCTGATGTCGCTAATACCTAATGATGTTATGAGAAATATGCTTTCTGCTCAAGGCGCTCAATTATCCAGTGTCAATATTTGTGGATAATTACTTGACATTAAGAAGAATAATGCATTTATTATAACTTGTATACATACGCATTTGCCAGAGTTTACAGGGACACAGCTACGCTTAAATTACAAGGAAAGCTTCGTATAATCCAGGATAGCTTCGAGTGATCAAGTCGATGATGGGATATACTTTATATTTCAATGATTAAAGATGAAAGTCCTAATTGCGCAGGCGCAATCTCAAGAGCTTTTATGATGGGGGAATATGAGAGGGAATACAAACTGATGATGTACTGATGACCCTTGAAAGGCAAAAGCCTTTTACTTTATTTGTACCTTTATAGAATAAACAGGCATGCTTATCAATAAACATTTACTTCAAATCTCGCATTTGGCCCTTAAAGATTTGATTTGCTCAGCCGCTGCAATCGGCCTTTTTTTTTTTATTTTTTATTTTTTTATCTGTACTGTCTTTACCTTTCCCTTTGCATATACATGCATGACGCTCGAAGAATTGCTTGAATTTATGTGTTTGGTCTCTTGGACTACCTACTTGATTTTTCTTTTAATACGTTTTCTCAATAATGGGATGATGTCAAATGATTTGAAACAAAGGGACCTTGACAAATGGACGCTATAAAAATATACAATGCTATGTGTCTGTCAACTGTTAAGCTAGTTGGTATTATGAATACTGTGCGTCCCTGACTCTTTTCTTCTAACCCATTAATACTTTCAGTAATGCAGGCAATTGTATGTATTAGCCCAAGCTCCATGATGCGACACTACTGTCTGCGACCCATGACATCTTTAAAATCCTTTGTTCAGTTTGTTTCTGTTTACATTCTGCTTTGAGTGGGAAATCAGGAGGCATCATACAATGCACTGTATGGCATTTAAACAAAAACAAACAGTACGAAGAGTTTTACAGATAGACTCCATATTAGATGATTCGCTTCTAATCACTTGCCCTTAGACAATATATCACCAATGTTCTGAATGTATCAAGGTTTTTGGTGCAGATAGAGTATGATGGTCTTACAGCAGTAATTTACATATTTGGTCTCCCTCTTAGCTAGGGGCGATAGTTTAAATGGATGAACAAATGTATAGTTCCCGGAGAGGACATAAGGGGCCATTTTAGTAAAATCATTTCTAGGTGCATCATAAAATATGGCCTTCCCAAGTAAATGGAGAGGAATGTGAGGCCAAGATAAGTAAGTTAAAACGTGTAATATTGACACAGCAGTATAAACCTGGTGAGCATGGAACATCCAGAATAGTTCACTAGCATCTTTCATAAATGATGAAGGTATGAAGAAGATATCTGGCAGACAAAACATTAAGGGAGCTTTAAATCCTGAAATGTTCTGAATAGCCCGGTCACACCTGGGACCTGGGCCGTCAATGGGTTTTCTTTTGAGTTCCCGACGTAAGGATGTCAGTTCCCTTGAGCATGCCTATAATGTCTCCATTTAAAACATTTGTTGTCAGAATGCTGAATGTCACAGGACCTTGGTAAGTTATGTGGCAATGCAGGTAACAGTTTGCTACAGAGCTCTGCCACACTTGAAAGGGAAATAAGGAGGTCACCAGCCATGAATAAAAACCCATAGTTTAATATAGTCCAGCTTTCCTAGGCAGTGATTTGTAAGATAAAATTGTCAGATTCCACTTCTCTAGATCTTTGTGATGTTTATAATTTGAGATACAGTATACAATTTTTGGGAAGAAAGGTCGGTACATCAATTCAATCAGAGGTACGAGTTCAGCCAGAGGGGTGTTGAAGATGATGACACGTACAGTGGATTTAAACTGAATCCATGGCTTTGAAAAATCCATACTGACATCATGGGCATAACACACATTTCTGTAGAGGGGCAAACGTTGTTCATTTTTTTGAAGTTGACCATGTCTATCTAATCCTATAGATGATACAGTGCCTCTGGCCATTCTCCATGGATGACCTGTAATGCTAAATATAGGTATTAAATATTTTAACAATGCTTATATAAAGACAGGCGAAAATTTGACAATGGAAGCCAGGGTATGGCGTAAGGAATGCGTAAAGTGAAATCCCACAAATTCATATATGTGACCCATCCTTACAAATTGGTACTGAAGTCGCACATTAAGAAGCCTAGATATGGCCTTTTAAAGTTGCATAGTGTCAAAAATATTAAATTTTTCAAAATTGAGATTTTAGCATTTTTCTAACATATGGGTAGATATCTTTTAGAATCCTTGCTTTCTTAACTAAATTAAAACCCCAAATGCTTAAAAGACATAGCTATAACTTTTGTGGTTATATGGAATAACATAGGAATTCTATAAGAATTATAAACTACTATATATTTAATATGTTAATTATCTCAGTTTAATCTATTATTGATTAATCCGACTACATTTACTGCTAGAAGTGCCACAGAGGGCAACCTGGTTCAAATATGCAAGTGTTATATACCAAATGAAAGCTCTTGGTGAGCTGGAAATGGATATGGCAATATCTCAACATTTTCTATGTGCGACTTCCGTACCAATTTGTAAGGATGGGTCACATATTGGATAAACATGAGGTGGGACTCTTCGCAATTTCCTAAATTACAAAGTTATCTTCCAGAGATTTGACTAATTCAAATAGCTGATGTTGTGGAGTGAAACTCTGATTTATCATAAGGGGTGGCAAATTCATTAAAAAATAAATAAATCAGGCATATGATAACCAAGAATCATAATCAGATAATGAAGGAACACTATTGCCCTAATTTTCCATCAGGAGGAATGATATGCAGATGTGAATGAGGATCACAGCGACTTTAAGAGGACATCCTTTCGTTGCCCTGGCAACTATAATTAGAGTGGGTTCACACTAACAAGGTACTGGAAAAGGAAATTCAAAATATCACAGATTTGCAATAGATCTATTATGTTCCCATGTGTTGATCTATATTGAATCTTTTCCATAATCACCATGCTTGATTATTCTACTATGATGATAAGAAGTAGTTAACTCAATGCAAACATGTGTGGGATGTACAAGCAAACAGCTATTCAACAGATACATGCTGTCCTGATAGCTCGCCTATAAGGTGTGGCTTAGGACCTGAGGAGATGCCCCTTAAAGATGCAGCTCAAGTTAGAAGTACACACTTTAGTTGAGGATATACATTAAGTGATTAAATGGTCAATTATTAATATGCTTACCATTGTACATTCAGCAAGTTCCATATAGAAATAGTGTGGCTCACACTATAGATAATAATAGGGTGGTATGCTTGACTGCATATCTCAGCCTGGTGGTGCCAGTTTTCCAAGCACTGAGACCGTTTTGGCTAAGAAACTATATCAGTTCAGTTCAGACCTTGCTTTTTACATATCCACCAGATTTGGGAACCCCCACATAGCATTCTTCAATACAATTGACCATATAGTGCACGACAGCAATAGAAATGTAACAATACTATATCACAGGTCTAGTCTAGATATGCAAAAGCTTTCCAAGTTATATAAGATAAGAAGAAGCAATATTTGTTCTCTTACCCCTATTTCTTAACTATTGAAATTATTCAAGGTAGCATATCCCTCTCAGTATACACCTATCCCTTATGAATTATTCAATCAGGCCCCAATGTACTCTATAGAATATAGAAGCTTTGGAAAATAAAATATATTGTAAAACACATGAGGCCTACCAGTGTAGACTCTTCCAGCATGCATGCAGAGGATCAAGAATATGAATTTAAGCAAGGCAACACAACAATATGGTAACACATTCACAGTTGTCATAACATTGGTATAGTACTATACAGCCTCGATCTTCCGGTTCCCATTTCCGCTGCAAGGGCCATGGTGGGACTGGACCAATTCTAATCAAATCCTTGTAACCCACATTTTAAAAATGATTGACGATCTCAGATCCAGGAGATTCACGGGAAAAACATTGTTCAAATGGTGATGATCAACTGAGAGGACTTCCAATTAAAATTCGTATTCTCATTTGAGGGGTAAATTACTGTAATAAAGGATTTTTTGGTTGGTTTTAATGAATTATGACATAAAATGCCCTGTTGCTAGGCAAATGCTTACCTAGCAACACAACAATAATTCCACTGAAAAGCTAGTAGATGATTAAGGGGGGATAGGTGGTCTTCAAAAAGTCCCCTAGGCAACCAAAATGCACTTTTTAGAGCAAAATCTAATGTTTAGAGGCGGTTGCCATGGAAACGGCTATAACAGCCAAACGAGTTAGTACCCCGTCTGGAACTTTTTTTGGGGAAGAGAGTAAGTGTAAGTCAAGTACATTAAGAAAAATTATAATATGTTAGTCAGAAAACATGATAAGTTCAACGTTCATGCATTGCGGTCCAATTACTTTAGCCCCAGAAAACTTAAAAAAAAAAGTAACAGCAACTTCTTTGACAAGTTACCCTTTCTTATTGTATTGATCTTTTCCTATGGAAAATCCAAAGTAGAGGCCTATAATAAGGCAGAATTCAATGAGTGTACTGTGTTCCTTGAGCAGTAGTTAGTTTGGACAACATGAATCCCTGCAGCCTAGTAAAACAACAATAATATTGCAGTATTATCATAGGCTCTACCAAAAACTGTACTTCAGTCAGTCTTGGCCAGCGAGAGGCTGAGTACTATACTTCTATGTTATATACCACACCACAGGTTTGAGAATTGACTGTGTTGTCAGTGGTACCTGTAACTTGTGTTACATGGACCGCAAGCTTGACAAATCCTATAATGTAATACATTACCATGAGTGCCAAATACATGTAGATATAGTCAGGTTTGAAGGGTTTTATCGTTGTTAATGATCTTTACAGGCATGTACTTTCTAAATGGATTTCTTGTCATCCCCTGGTGCTAATCTCAGAAATGACCTTCTGCAATACTGCTTCTTGGCACTTTTCTTTTCAAAGAGAGGACTTTTACAGTTTAGGCCTATATATTTGATAGGTACCTATATGTAAAACATTAATTAGCGCACATTTCTCCGTTGAAAGGTCAGAAGGGAGTTGTAGATGGCTATGGTTTTGGTTTAGATATACCAAATATAAATCTAGAGATCTGATAACTTTAGGACAAGACTGATGAAGCACTCCACTGAATTGCACTGCAATGGTACGTACATATGATCCCAACCACAACAGAGGTTATCAACCCTCAGGGTATGTATGATGACTACAAACTCTGACAAAAGAGAAGTTCTTTTTCAGGTACCTATTAAATAATGGATTAAAAATTGTGATTTCCAAATTGATCTGAAAAATGCTTAATGCCTTCCCCCTTTTCCTGTTTTTCTTTGATATTTCGAAGTACCTTTTCTCAATGTGAGGAAGGAAATCTCTCAGAATTCAACCCAATCTCAATAGAGACTATTTTTATATTGACTCACAATGATCACTTTGATCACACAATATTTTATTCATAAGGCCGTATAATGAACAATGAAAGCCAATCGGTAAATCACTGTCTGAATATTAGAATGGGAATACTCTCAAGATGTAGCAGATTTTGTTCAATTCATTGTATTATACACAATGCTATTACCAATATAACTTTATTATATCCATAGGAATTTACACTATCTTTGGGAAGTAAATTCCGCCCCTGACTGCCTTCGAAAACATAACCCATCCATGTTGCAAAGGGTCAGACTACATACATAGTTGAATTATAGATATCACACATCAGCACACTCAAATGCAATTGAAATTCTTTTGATGAATCTTTGAATGTTTTAGTCATTCTTGGGCTTTCCTGATTTGAAAGCACACATACATATGAAATACACCATTATTAGTGCCTGGTGTATAGCCACAACACCCATCCCTACATAGAACAGCACTACATCCAGCATAAGTACCTCATAGAGTGGCATATCTAGACTCAGAGGTCTCAAATGATGGCCACCAAACTCCAGGATATGGTTCACCAAAAAAAAAAAAACTGCTCTTGGGCAGTAGGCATACTATGTACAATCCGGGAACACCTCTTGATGTTATTTGTGTAGGAGGCATTATTCAGTATATCCTGCATCGTTTCAAAAGGTTCATCAGAAGTGACTGCCTCTTTGTCATTGACATAGTTGCCATAGCCATATGCCACTGCATGCACACCAGCATAGGGCTGGTCCACCATGATAGGGATGACAAGCATTGGGAAACCATAATAGACTGCCTTATTTTGACCATTATTCCCACCATGTGTTACAAATAGACTGGTTTTGGGATGTGCCAAGAGATCAATCTATGGCAGCCATTTTAAAGTGAGAACACTTTCTGGTATCTTGTTATCAAAATTATCATTATCCATAGCATACTGGACAGCAACTCTCTTCTCAGGCTTACCAAATGCAGTGAACATCTTATCTTGGATTATCAACCATGTGTACTGCCATGCTTTGAAGGATCCTAAGGACATGACAATGACTCCATATTCCGCTCCCTGCACAAATGCCTCTACATCTTCAGGCAGTGGTTGGGCAGGTTTAACTGAACTTGGACCAAGGTATTGATAATTTGGTGGTGATACTCATGGATAATCCAAACAGAGCACTTCATAGTTCAACAAAAACATTTCCGAATCCCGAATGATATCAGCAATTTTCTTATATGGTTTCTCGGGAACATAACTCTGAAGGAATCGGTCATCAAACATCTTCATCCAATGATCTTCCATAGCTTGAAGCCATGCCTGGAGGTTTGCCACTTATTCCCAAAAGCTCATTCTGTTGGACTGCTCCAGAAAGGTGTCAGGCTCCATAGAGGGCATACCTGTCACTCCAGCTGCCCATGATGCTGTTTGTATACCATGGAAGGTGATATAAGATATATCAAACTTATATGGTACTGTGTATGTGCACTGTAGCCCCAGAGCATCATCCATTATGGCTAGATTAAATCTCTCCTCTTTCATCCTCTTCATAATGACTTTTTCAGTTATTATAAAACGGCAGGCCATGCACTGCTGCATGATAGAAGTGACCTTGAGTGCATTATAGGATTACAGTGCATGCCTGAGCAAGGTCACACCTTGTCTATCCTTCCTGTGGGATATCAGAGGCTTGAGACATTTAATCAATGTGATGAAAATGCTAACATGTAGGCCTTATGAAGGCCCTCAACCATCATGTCCAACAGAGAGTCTCGACATGAAGGATATTGTTGTCTATTCTCTAAATATTACATCACAATGCCTGCCGGGCTCTGGCAAACATTCTGAAAATGCTGGCTCAAACACTGTCTTCCCAGTCGGGTCCTCCATCATAGCCATTTCCATTCTTACAGTGGTGTCTGTATCTCTGAGGATATAAAATTCAAGATGTTCAACTTTGTATCCTTCCAGTTGCTTGGACCATTTATCAGTAGCCAGGATGAAGCCATCATGGCTGTCATCAGCCAAACCTTACCAAGATTCCTAAAGATGTGAATATTCTGTGGTGGAAAGGGAACATGAGGGCAGAGTTGACTGTTGGTAAAACTAAGTAGCCCAGAGTAAGGAGGCAAACAAGGAGCATATATCCTGCTGCCATAGTGCTTGCCTTGGTCTCTATAAGAAAACAAATATAACCAAGATTGTTTGTAGTCAGGAATTACCACACAGGGTCCCAGGCAACTATATGTGCCATTTGAACCACATCTAACATCCCAAAGCTAATAGGTCCCTTAAGATGATGACACCACTGGGTAGATGTAGGGCCAGGATAACTAAACATAAAAAAAAGTAATGGGAAATGGAAAAAGCTTCTTACTTTCCTCGATCTTTCAGACAATACACAGTAGACAGCTATACAAATTACACTTTTATAATCCAATGGTATCAATAACATGGGTGAAGTGCCTAGATATCTCCTAACTATCAGTCAGGTTTAAAAGTTATCAGTAGGCTATCAGCTGTATCAGATATAAGTGAATATAGTCCAGTCCTAGTAAGGGCTCTAATCAAGTTTATGTTCCCAAACTAATATTATTGTAGGGAGGAAGCTTGTCTTATAAGTGATGAAGGTCCTGATCACCTCATCATCACCACGGTTGCCAAGTTACGCTAGACATCCTATTGGGCCATACATATCTATCAGCTATGCATGGCCAATCTCATATCTCCAATGGATAGGTGGAATACTGTTTAAACAATCATAGCACAGCTAAACACAGATTATAATGGCATAAGGTGATTAATAGTAGTACATGTTGTATTTGACGTGAAGTCAGAAAAACAAGGTGATATGAACGATACAACAATAATACTTGCATCTGGATTTTGTTTTTAGCACAGGATGCCAGTCAGGGAGGGACGAAAGGTTTTAGCTCCTATAATGAACTGTAAGACTGTACTCTGTCCAGTGTGATTTAGCCTCCATTTGATTAAGATAAGAACACAGATTGTCTATATTAAGTATACTGTATTGGCCTGTATAGGCGCTGGGTCTTAAATAAGTGCTGGGGGTACAGAGGTATTGAAATTTAAAAATTCACTTTAGTTTAGGTCATGAATAAGCGCTGGTGACGGTGTGATGGTCATGATATAGGCGCCAAGAGGTACAGCCACATAGAAATCAATGAGTGCCCAGCACTTAAATACAGGCCCATACAGTGATGTGTTTAGATTCTAAACACAGTCATACTGCTTGTATGTATTTACCTTTTTAAACATGATGTATCTCATTCTGTGATCAATTTTGTACATACCCCATATATGTAAAGGTTCCAGATATTAATAGGGTCTACATTAGGTTGGTGTTCAATGAGTGCAATGTGCCCAGTTAGGTTGGGTTCAGAGTGATAGTGGAGTTAATTTAAGATTTTTAGGTGCTCATTGGTGTAATGAGTTTATGGCATTTGTGAATTCCAAATCTTTTAGGGACTACTTGCTTCTCTCCTCTTTAGTACTGTTGCCTTTAACAATTGTGGCAATTTCTAGATGATCAGAATTAGTGATATAATTGTACATTTCACATTATCCCACGAAGGGTTTCTGAGAAAATAACATTGACATTTTTGGTCTAAGGAAGGGAGTCAATAAAAATCAATTCCATGTTTTTATGTATATAGTCCCTTTCATACATGTATTAACACAATGTTTGCAAGGAGATTGCTTACGTGTAGCCCATTATGGCTTGGACTAGGAGCTGCTTACTTCTTCTTCCAAGATTGTCTTACTGTGACACATCTGCTAATAATGACAAGCCCCTTCTGATTACACATCATGTTATTCACAAGGCCCAAAGTGAATAGCCTTGAAGAGTAGTTAGTTTGAAAGACAAGTAGTAAATCACTTTTTGAATATTACACAAATCAGCTATATTTTGAATACCTTTTTTTTTTGTCAAAGCAGATTAGTTCCATAGTTCTTGTCAAATCATTGAAATGTTATTTACTTATTAAAGGCAGTTGTATGTAAGGGTAAAGGCCATCACTGATTAAACTGTATATATTATCCATCTCATTGCCACTGCTTTTGATACTTTCCACCACTGATTCACTGAGGAAAAAATGATACTCAGAGTGAGTCTAGTGTTAGGCTCAGGCAAATGTCGCCAAAAAGAGACTGTTTTGATACTAAGGGTGAGCCTGGGGTAGGGGCATACTCCTGCACTGCCTGACACTCTACTCTAGAGTGTGTATAGCCCAGCTGTACCCTCTCTACTGCCATACTCCAACAGTGCTTGAGTCTCTTTAGAGACAGGCTCAGGGTCAACTGGAGTAACATAATAGAAGAGAATAGGACATTGCCTGAGCATCTCTATGAAGAGGGTCAGACAATGCTGGACCCTACCTGAACAGGCTCCAACATTGCAGGAGGCCTTCTTACCCCACTACATCCTAGGTCTTACAATGGCCTTACAAACAGACTAAATTGTAATCATTACATAGCCCTGCATTTGTAGCATTTATTAAACTACTCAGCTGTAGGATGTATTAAGCCCAACTCATGAGTGGTTTGATAAACACTTTAAACAAATATAAAAATTAAGGGCACCATATGACAAAAGCCCTTTGTTTCATACATACAAGGATTTCAGATGGTTGAATATTCCACTTCTTATGGCAGTCTAAGTAATCCATGAATAGTTCCTGGTTTCAGTTTCCTTATTGCTCCATGGTGGGATTTGAACCATGTACCTCCTGATTGTGACTCCTTTGTGCTCCTTTCTGTGCTAGCGGGGCAGGTGTTGAAAGTGGCACTATCAATATGATATTTCAACCATAGACCTACCACAGTGAGATGTCATTGGTCATATGAGACTCAATAGACTACTAATAGGAAACACAGACTGGAATGACCATAGTAAGGAAAAATGACCATAGTAAGGACAAATGTCCACAATGTCCTCAGTAAGTACAGGACAGTCCTACCTATGTGCCTATTGCAACCTGGCTTAACGGTTGTAGCTGTTGGGCAGTGGTAGGATTCTCACTTTGCATGTGAGGGGTCTCAGGTTTAAGTCTCGGTGGTGCTGCGACATATTTTTCATTTTTTCAGTTTAATAGGAAACATCTCATCTATTGCAGTGTATTTTTCTAAGACCTAACGTTGTAATTAATTGAGATAAACGCTTGCTTGAACACTGACAGAATCTTCAACATCTGCCAAGTCAGAAAATGGCAAGAAAATAAATTCTTTGTATAACAAAGGATTTCAGGTTGCAAACATGCAGCTTTTCAAGAGCATCCCTGGGTTGGAATCGAACTCAGGATCTTCTGATATGAAGGTAAACATGTTACCACTACACCATCTTGACTGTGCTGCAAGATCTCCACTTGAAATCTCATATGATCTGCTCCCTCTGTGTGTGTTGAAAGCTGGTATTCTACTTTTTCCAAGCCCCAAAACATTAGTAATATGCCTGAAACAATATGTCACTTTTGCAGTTACTGCAAAGATATGGTCATACTCTAAATGTTTTAGTGACCAATTTCTATTATATTACTATATAGATAAGATTATATTCTTATATATCATGGTTAGAAGGACTAGAGGATAATAGAAAGGATATTGAGTATATGCAGGAATTGGTGAGAGGGAACATTTTTTTTCACAAACCCATTACATATTCATGCTCACATTGTGGCAATAAGATTGCGGCATTGTGGCAATAAGATTGCCTTACCAAAATAAGTAATCTTTACAAAAATTCTCAATGGGGCTTGAACTTGCCACCTTCAGATACGAAGTTCAGTGCCGTATCAACTGAGCTAATAAGGCATGTGGTGTGGTTGGTGCTAGGATATGATATAATCTCAGACATCAGTGTAGGGGCTAGACCCCTCCTTTGCTGGACTATTCAGTTAGATTCAGACTAAGTATTGCACCATGCCTGAACCTTGTGCCATACACATGCTGTTCCTTTGTTTGCAATGTGTGGCATTGAAGCAGGCTCAGCATAAGTATGGCATGTCAGGGGAGAGCTCTCATGGTACTCAGGCAGTGCCAGAGACTAGGCAAAACTCAGGCTGATGCTCTCTTTTCGTCAGTGCTGTCCTTTAAAACAACTTACCTCCATGATGTAAAGCATGAGACTTAGCAGTTCCAACATAATTATCACACGACAGTGCAACGTAATTGGAAACTTTTTTTAGTGAACATTTATAATGGAGAGCACGTCCGTTTTAGTCTTTCTTAGACTTTCCTGATTTGAATGCACATTTACATATGAAGTACAACGTGATTACTGCCAAATGTATAACTGCAACCCCAATGCCTACATAGAACAGCACTACATCCAGCATAAGTACCTCATAGAGTGGCATATCTAGACTTGGAGGTCTTAGATGGCGGCCACCAAACTCCAGGATATGGTTCACCCAAAACACAAACTGCTCTTGGGCAGTAGGCATACTTCGTACAATCCGGGAGCACCTCTTGATGTTATTTGTGTAGGAGGCATTATTCAGTATATCCTGCATCATTTGGAGTAGTTCATCAGAAGTTACTGCCTCTTTGTCCTTGACATAGTTGCCATAGCCATGAGCCACTGCACGCACACCAGCATAGGGCTGGTCCACCATGATAGGGATGACAAGCATGGGGACACCATAATAGACTGCCTCATTTTGACCATTATTCCCACCATGTGTTACAAATAGCCTTGTTTTGGGATACGCCAAGAGATCAATCTGTGGCAGCCATTTTAAAGTGAGAACATTATCTGGTATTTTCTTATCAAAATTATCATTATCCATGTCATACTGGACGACAACTCTCTGCTTAAGCTTACCAAATGCTGTGAACATCTTATCTCGAATTATCAACCATGTGTACTGCCATGCTTTGAAGGATCCTAAGGACATGACAACAACTCCATGTTCTGCTCCCTGCACAAATGCCTCTACATCTTTAGGCAGTGGTTGGGCAGGTTTAACTGAACTTGGACCAAGGTATTGATAATTTGGTGCAGACACTCTTGGATAATCCAAACAGAGCACTTCATAGTTCAACAAAAACATTTCCGAATCCTGAATGATATCTGCAATTTTCTTGAATGGTTTCTCAGGGACATACATCTGAAGGAATCGGTCATCAAACATCTTCATCCATGGGTCTTCCATGGCATGAAGCCATGCATTGAGGTTGGCCACTCTTTCCCAAAAGTTCATCCTGTTCGACAGCTCCAGCAGGGTGTCAGGCTCTATAGAAGGCATACCTGTCACTCCAGCTGCCCATGACACTGTTTGCATACCATGGAAGGTGATATATGGTATATAAAACTTATATGGCACTATGTATGTGCACTGTAGCCCCAGAGCACCATCCATGATAGCCAGGTTGAATTTCTCATATTTGATCTGCTCCATAAGGACTTCATTAGTCAGTATTGCATCACAATGTCTGCCAAGCTCTGGCCAACGTTCTGCGAAAGCTTTCTGCAGCACTGTCTTGCCTGTTGGGTCCTCCATCATAGCCATTTCCAGTCTTACAGTGATGTCTGCATCTTTGGGGATGTTAAATTCAAGATGTTCAACTTTGTATCCTTCCAGTTGCTTGGAACATTTATCAGCAGCCAGGATGAAGACATCATGGCCATCATCAGCCAATGCCTTACCAAGATTCCTGAAGATGTTGATGTGACTTCTATGGTGGAAGGGGATCATGAGGACTTTGGCAGAGTTGACTGTTGGTAACACTAAATAAACCAGTATGATGGCATAAAGCAGCACCATATGTCCTGCCTCCATGATATCTACCTTCGTCTCTGTTAAGAAGCAAATGTAAATAAGGTTGTAATGATGCTTAGATTTTGAAATAAAAACTCAATAACCTTATTATCATAAGACCCTCTAAAAAAGAGCTTTTGGGACAGTCAGGTATCACACAGGCCGGGGATCTAGTACTCAGTTTGTTTCTGACAGTACTACACAGTAGCAAAGCAGGGCGATGTGCATACCTTGGATGGGTTACAGGAGGATGTAGCATTATGCTTGGGTGATTAGGTCCCTAGCAACTTTGTGTGTCATTCCAGCCACATTTGGTATAACTGAGCTAATGGGTTCTGACAGATCGACTTAGGATGATGACACTAATGAGTAGATATATATGTAGTGCAGAGAAAAAGAAACAGGATCAAGTAAGAAATAAGACAGTTCTGCGAATTACATCCCCATCTGTCATATTTCAATGGCAATGGTAGTGTGGGTGCAGTGTCTAGATGTCTCCTAATAATCAACGGATCTGTTTTATCAGTAGACAGTGAGTTGTCCAAAAAATATAAGGACACAAGGCTAAATGGAATACACTACATTGTTCAGACAATAATCATAGGATAAAAAGGCACAAAACCCAGGGATATTTCTAGTGACCAAAGATTTGAAGTCAGTGAAGGAAGGTAGATTAAACAATACTTACACTTCTCACCTGGATCATGTATATAACCTAAAATGCCAGCCAGGGAGAGGGTAATGGCCCAGGGTCCTTCATGGAGTGTACGATTGTACTTTGTCCAGAGTTTTAACCTCCTTTTGGTTAAGATAGGAACCTGTGTTATCTGTACCAATGAAAATAGGTTTAGACCCTTCACAGAGTCATGCTACATATCTCTATGCACAATGTGGTTATCTGAAATCCCTCCGGATGACGAAAATCTAACTTTTTGAATCCTGAACAAAGGGATTTTACTATTGATATTCGTGTTGAATGGGTAGGTGTATATGGTCCTGGTGCCATCCATTGCATAGCAAATCACCACCACCACTGCCAAGACGAATCTCACTCACTGTGCGATGATGCACCACTCCCTGTCAATTCTCACTAAACATGGCCAACATTGCCAAATTGAAAAGACAGCAGCACTGTTCAACACGTGGACTATCAAAGAGCTCTGATCTTAAATCAGTCACAACAGGTATCGAATGTGCTTTGTTTCACACAGAATCCCATGTAATATTTATGAGTTGAATCAGATAAGATTACACAAGGAAATATCAATATGTAAAGCATTTACCTGGCAGCATGATTAGGCTGCATGATTACCTGTGTCGATTCATCCATATGATAAGCGTGGTATCACCATTGCTGACGACTTTCTGTGATCATGAGCATTGTCAGCGCTCCATCCATGGTGAATGTACTATGCTATAATGACATGTGCGTTTCATTTGGCTGATGACACTGAGCGATCACCCCTCTCACCATCCATGATGCACCTGCGCTATTCCGAGACAGCAGGTTGTTCCATGGGCGTGGCCATTGCTGGAGCTTGTTACCAGCGAGTTCTACTGATAATTATCACCTATCAGGTGGGTACCAGTTGGCCCCCTAGAGGACTGCAGTGAATAGTCATATTACATTGGCTGATAATGAAACCAGCTAAGTCTGTGTACTGACTTAGAGGGATTCATTATCAGCCAATGAAAAATTCCCATCTATTCACTGCAGGCCTCTCACGGGACAGGTGGTACCCATCTGAAAACTTTTATCAGTGATAATGGCTGGTAACCAGCTCCAGCAATGGCCGTGCTTATTGTATAATCCACTGGCTCAGTACAGCTCCATATGCACTTAATCGGGCGATGTTTGTGATCACCAGTGTCAGCACCTCTGGTGAGGCTGAGTGATTTTGTAGGCATGGAAGTGCCACCTACTACTAATAATGAAGTCAGAGATGGAGTACATGTTGAAGGTTACATGGTGATTTATTGTACATCAAAAATGCATAATAAGTTAGGTCACCTGCACAGAACACCAAGTACTGAGTCTTGAGAGTGGTTACTACCAGTGGCTGCACCAGGGTTATATTCCAACCCTGGGGCAACACAGGAAGTCTGTGTCTCCATGGTGACTGGCAGGTAATAATTTACATATTAAACATGGCATATAATTTGTGGATACAATGTAACATGGATGCTGATTGGTTGAACCAAGCTTTCACAGCTTAAAGGTGTGAAAGCAGTTGGTTCTTTGCAACAGAGAAAGTGTAAAAATGTCCATATTTGTATTATGTAAGGCAAAATGGCGTGTGACAATTACCACCATAGTCATTATTAGTGAACCTGTGTGATCACCTGATCACGACCATTGCCATCTGTGGAGAGTATTAGGGATCCGGCTAGTGATCACCACCGCTACCATCTATGGTAAAGCTGTGCTGAAGGGACATGCATTATTTTTTATCTAGCAACATTGGTGATAATATGTTGCTAGGTATGGTGACACTGAGTGATCACCAACATTGGCATCTGCAGGGAGGCCATGTGACCACCGTCATGGCCATCCCTGTTGACCCCATGCTAAAGGAACATCCATCTAGCAGCAGGTGCAAGGCTCCCACACAGGATTACAATGAGTCACGACAATTTGCTGGGCATTTGATATCAGGTGATATCAAAACCAGAAGTGCCCATCTCAGGCAGGTAGAATAGAGGTGCACGTACACATGATCAAGTAGATGAGATGCGCTGCCATCGGGTAATCTTAACTGGAACTAATTGAAGGATCCAAATAGGCATGTGTTATTTGAGAGAGGCATCAAGTTGGCTGGATTTATTGTAGGGATGTTTAGACATTAATGAAAATAGCAGGGAAGTGTGGCTGAGGATTGATCTCATGTGATTTCTTTTTCAACCACAGAGATCATGTAGATCATGGCTCTCCATTTTGATCGACCTGGAGACCCTTTTCCTATCTAAGAACTATACCTTCAGTGATATTTTTCACGAATAACTTTATAACTGCATTATTGTGACCCATAGAGAGGTATTATCAAACCCCACTGATCCCTCTGGCATTCTTAAAATGATGTTATTTTTAATTATATCCATCCTTAGTGTCCATAGTATAGTCTCTGCAAGTCTTCCATGCAGAACTGATATCATTTGGTTAAGGGCTCAACATTCGTATGGATTCACAATGTTGTAACAAGAAAGGCAACATTATTTTAATTATGACATTTTATTTATCAAGGCATTTGCAAAGATCAGTGTACCCCAGAGATCAATGTCCGTCCCTTCTCTTTCACACACATTAAATAATTTGTAATCATTTGAGCTGCAATAATTGGGCAGCTGATGGTTGTACAAATTAATAAATTATATTTGACTCTTTGCATTTGATAACACAGTTGGCAGCATAAACTCAGCCAGCACTTACATCAGCAAGGCTAAGACGGTCAGAATCGCCGTAGATAGAAGTCCCAAGGTCAGTTGTGTGGCTGAAAAAGATAGGTGATTATCCTGTACAAAAAGATAATGGAATGGTACAAACTAGAAAAGAATGGATATCGAATGGCAGTATGATTACTGCTTACATGGGCAGTTCATATTTTGTCGTTACAAAGAGGTGCAATTCAGATGAAAAGAAAAATATTTAAAATCCATCCCTTTGCCGACAAATTGTCCTTACTTTATAGAATAACAAAAATATTGATTTATCATAGAAAACATAAGTTGCACATAACCTCACCGGTGATGGTTTCGGAGGTGCGCTCTACCTACCAGCACCATTCTTATACATGGAGACACACGCTCCCAGCTCAGTCAACTTCAGGTTAGGGCTGAAATTTATGCCAGAACATTGATAGGCGTGCACGAGATTGAAAGCATGGCAGGGTACTACTACATGCAAGTTTCTGACAAAATCGACTTCCTTTATGAGAAAAGCATGAACAAGGGGAGAAGGTAAGTCAAATTCAAATAGGATGGGGTAGATATCAGAACTATCTTGAAGTAATCTAGCAATAAGTTGCAACTCACTTGCACAGTTTGGCAGAGTTGAAGTAGCATTTGTTGTCATAGACTTTGCCATCTGACCCACAGTGCGGCTGGTATTCCTCAGTGCAGACTGGTGCCTTGCTACATTTACACTCCCCATCATACATTACTGACAAGGTAGATCCACTGTAAACCAGTAAAAACATATTGATTTTATGTACCGAGTGGTGAGCCCCGGGAGAGCAGGGTACATTTTCATATAATCAGGAAGTCTAATGGCGGCAACAACGTGATAAGCATTTTACAACATGAGGGCCTAGACCTGGGGGAGACATAAAGAATCCATTAACGACAAATAAGCCTGAGGTAAAATGTACTAATAGGCACATGTGCTAAACGCTAATGTCTGAGGTAACCCTTCTAAAGCTCGGGTAAAAGGAACATCATCATACTACCAAAGAGGACCATTTGAATCTCAAGCATTATTTGTCCCAGTCAGTGCAGGAATATGCCATTTTTTCCAATTAGAAACTGTTCATGCTACGAATAGATGTAGACTATATGGAGAGGTCATACCTAATATTTGTTATGGTCCACACACTCTTTTAAAGGCCCCGTTCTTGACTGCTTAAGGCCTGATACATTTATTTTGCTGCACCCTATTAGCACGTTATCTCCTTTTAGAACAAGGATTTTTCAGCAGCTGCTTACCTCTGACAGCGGTGAGCCTCCATGACACAGCGGGTAGAATAGGTCTTGTGGTCAGACCCACACACTGGGTTGTACTCAGCAGTGCAGATGGTGTTACACTTAGCTGTATCTACACCTACAGTATGAAGGAGAAAATCACCATATCTGGTAACGATTAGCATAGGACATGGATTATAGTATACATTGTACTGCCTAAAGGCATCATATCCTAAGGTAAACTTGAATTAATGAAGGTGAGAACATTACTTCAAATAGTTCCTTGATATAGATATCAGGACCTTTAAAACAGAAATATTGAAAATTACATATAAAAAAGGTATGAGAGGTTAATTGTTTTCAGTCACCAGTAAACTATTCAATATAAATGCATAGATACACACCACTTGAGGTGCACTTCCCAAGATTCTTCAGCTTCAGCTCAGGCCTGAAATGATGAATATAACTTAAAGCATATAAAAGTACATTTCAATGAAATCACTTTATATTCCTCTTTTAAATCGCATTATTTTTCATCCTATTTGCCGATAAAAATGTGAAAGGAAATGGAAACAATGCCGAAATGACTAACGTGCAGACTTTGGCAAAGTTGAAGAGACATTGGTTGTCATAGGTAACTCCATCTGACCCACAGTGTGGCTGGAGCTCCTTTGTACAACGGGGGCTGGTTGAACACACACACTCCCCCTCATACAGCATAGATAGGGTAGTGCCTCTGTAAAATAAAAGCGAAGAATGTCATGGAAGAAACGGAAAAAGGAAAGCTCTGAAGGACATTTCTCAGTAATGCTAATTGATAACTAATTGATGCCATCCTGCATAATAACCGTGGAATTAAATACAGAATTTGTTGAATGTCAGTAAAAATTTCTTGTTATCTGTGATAATGCAGCATAATGATTATGATACTAAGCAGTGGGGTTGCCCTTACCTCTTACATTGTTCAGCTTCAAGCACACATCTGGTGGGATAGGTGTGGTAGTCAGACCCACACACAGGCATATACTCAAATGTACATGCTTTAGGGCACTGTTTTGCTGCTGATGCACCTGTGAAAAGAAACTTGATATGTGAGCAACGTCTAGGAATGTTTGGAAAAGGCCTGGCTAAAAAGAAAACACGTTTCAAAGTATTTTCGATGGTTATGTTCTTTGTTTCAAAGTTTTCTTAATCGTAATGAAACATTTGTATTATGTTTTTACATCAGAATGGCGTTTTTTGTTTGTTCTTTTGTTTATTAAAAACTTGTCTATGGAGTGTTTTAAAACGTATTTTTAAATATATGTCTTGATGCTTTTTACCTTACAAAAATTGATGTTTGGAAGATCAACAAGAAAAGGACTAATTTTGACATAGAAAATATCTTTATTCCATCGGCAGGGCTTTGTGAATTAATTTCACCAGAAATAATATCACAGTGTCAGAATAAGCGATAGTAGAGGGCTACCCAAATCCCATCTGATCTTTTTTTCCTGATAGCGTTATTGATAGGTTTGCCAATGATACAATGTATAGATAAACATATTGTCTTGGATGGATCTCGAGGGTTAGTGAATATACATGTATTGACATTATATGTGTACTAGGAAATTCTCTATCAGGATCATATGGTATAAGGTCCATTTGCTAAGACAAAGCTAACCTGATGATTATCACGGACGTCTTATACTACATGTACATGTTTTCTCAATCGATTAACGTAAAAAAAAAATGGTGAACAAAGAGGCTGATTACATCAGTCACTGTTTATCTATTTCTTTTTACCCCTCTTTTTTCAGGAACATAATAAAGTGGGGGTGCTAGTTCCCCAAAACCATGGGCCCCCCTTCAATAGAGAATTACTTCATCATAAGGCAACTTTATATCTATCGATGGGATAATACACGACTATACATGATATAGCTAACCATAAGAGTTTGCCAATGGTGCTTGGAATCGCCATATCCATGTCAGTGATGCACACACCATTCCATATAATCTTAAGCTACACCATAGCTTAGACTGTAATGACTAAACAGAAATCTGTTACCAACTGATCCCCCATATTAATAAACAGGCTTGGTTGGCATCAGTTGTTATCATCATTATCAGCATAAAGTCTTGTTAAGCCCATAAAAGTGTTGACTAGTGGGGTAATGTTTACTTACATTGAATTAGGAGCATGGAGAATAATGTCAGCCCCAGAAACCTCCAGTTTGACTTTATGTCCATCTCCTTCTGTTGTGATGACTTTCTTACACCAATACAACTGATATAAGCTTGTAGATCTAATATGCACGTATATACCTAATTCGCCTACAGGTCCAACATAGACTTTGTGTTCTCCCTAACCTGACATAGATATCTGCATGAAAAAGTGGGAACTTATCTGTCAGAGTAAGGTTGCCTGAGAGCCTGTTTCTGATATTCTATGGTGTTAGCATATGTACCGTAATTGCTTGTTTAAGCACACCTGCGCTGATAAATTTCCGCTCTCTGTTACCCCCTGCGGTAATACAGGACTTGTGCTCATTTGAGTTCCATTTAAAGGGGAATTTTAGATTTTAGAGGGGGTTATACCCCTGCGCTCATACAGGACCTGCGCTAATTTGAGAGCCCTGCGCTTAAACAAGCAATTACGGTATGTGATTTATAAGAGGACCTTAAGCAGTGGTACAGGTAATTTAGATGTTACTTACTCAGATTTACAATGGAATGTACAGGAGGAAACGTGTTACTAATTTGTTATATATTAATCGAGAAGTTCAAGATGGCCATTTGTTGGAGCAGAGAACTATAGACATGATTGGATCAACGCCTTATCAAGCTGACCCATATACTGGAGTCTTATCAGCACCCTACAGTGATCAGGTAGGCAGGTGCGGAATAAAGCGGTAAATCCACTACGACGCATAGGCCATGCATGCGTCTGAAAATGGACGCATGAGCTTGACGCAGAGGCAGTGGAGGCAGTCTCATGCATCAGACTATGGGAAAAAAGGACAGACGCAATGGGTTGAGTCTGGATCCACTCTCCATGCGTCTCCCATGCGTCCTCCATGCGTCTACAGACGCAAGGCAGACGCATTAGTGGAAGCAGATTTTTGTCATGCGTGCGTCAACTCACTTATGAGAGTCAGACGCAAACAGACGTATACGTCTGTTTTTAAATATCAAAAGCAATTAGATATTTCCCATGCGTCTGCTTGTGCGTCTGCCGAAGGCCGCTCCATCTAGTGTTAGACAAACACAACTTGTAGTTCCTCTCCTTCACGCACGTCGGCGCCACTGTACTGAACGTATCATGTGACCTAGTCTGTCCGTACAAACAGAGAACCAAAATGGCTTCCCGTCGGACGAAACGTGCCTCCAAAGAGGAAGAAATAGATGAAATTACAGACTCCCCGCCTCTACAAGACACAAAGAAGGCAGGAAAGAAGAAGGTTGGTTCTTCTAGCACTCCCTTAAAGGCAAGGAAGGCGGCTCCTCTGCCTACTAGAACTTCCCCGCGGTTTAAGAAGGTCGGCAAACCAAAATCTCGGGTGGGTCTCCCTCCTCCTAAGAAGAGGGGTAGGCCTAAGAAGTCGACTCCACCTTCTGCCTCTGTACAAGAGGACAGCGAGACCGATGAAGAGAATGTTCCTGGTACCCCCCAGTGTGATAGGTCTGTGAGAGGTCGAGGTAAGGCGCGCATTTCCCCTCACCTGAAGGCCCAGATAGAAGACATTCTTGTTCACGGAGAAGAAACTAAACGGCATAAATCTAGTAAATCCCTGCAGTTTGAAAGACTGCCAGAAGAGTCAGGAGAGGGTGAGTCAGACACTCAATCGCAGTCCCTTCTGCCTAAGATGCCAAAATCCAAACGTTCCCGCAATAGGGCTGCTAAGTCCAAGGAGGACGAGCTAGAAGTCGACAGCGAGGACAATCCAACCAAGGAAGAGATGGAAGATGTCTTTAACCAATCTCAAGGTACTATGGAAGGTGAGTTATAAGTTTGAGTCTGGACCCTAATATTGATGACAGTAGCTATCTATGAAAGACATTATGCAAAATATTAATTTGTTGTTTCCCAACCTACCTGTTAGTTATTTCTGTTGGCTTTTAAGAAAAGGTTAAGCAAAGTCTGTGTGTGTTTCATTGAATTTCTTTCTTTTTTTTTCTCTTCAAAGGTGAAGGTGATTACACAAAACATCCAGTTCTAGACCAGGATCAAGAGGGAGAAGACGAAGACGGTGATGAGGTAGACCAAGACGCAGAGGACCTAGCCAACCTGCAATCCACTATGCTGAAAATGACTCCATCCAAATTTGACCTGAAATTTGAAGACAAGGACATGGAAACTTGGTGGACAGAAGACCCTACCCGTGAGGAGACGCTCTGCAGGCTGTGGGAACAGGAGAGAGCTCTCTATGATATGAGGGCTAATGGCTATCGGGTGGCATCTGTGAAGGATTTGATCTACGCCAAAATGGCAGTTATTCTTAAGGTTCCACGTAAGTAATTACTTCATCATTCTTTTAATCCTATACTTTTTTCTTACTCAATTCTTAACATAGGCTATTAAATAAAAAATGGACCTTAAGTATTTGGTTAACAGTTTCAAAACAAAAGTATTTGAATTAAAAAATAATTTGTTTCATTTTATACAAACATCTTGCTGCAAGATATTGCTTGTCCTTTTTCCAGCAAAGAAAATCGAAATCAGGATGAGGAGTCTCCGAAATATGTATTCCAAGATACTGAAAACTGGTAAAAGTGGTTCAGCTGCTGTAGGTAGAACCCCTCGACAGAAGGAGATATGCAGGTTGGTCGGGTTCTTAAGAAGTTACTTGAACCAGAACGAAACCTACAACACCTACTCTGGACGCAGCCCCGGGAAGGCCACCTTCACATCTACCCCGAAGTCAAAGGGAACAGCTTCCCAGCCTATAGACTTAGAGGTAAGAGTGTGCTTTAGTTTATAACTTTTAGATGAGTCTTTAATGTGCACACCCTTATGTGTAATTCTATTTTCCCCCCAAAAATTATCAATTGAGTTCTTTTATATATATAACATGAAA
Source organism: Acholoe squamosa (assembly GCA_949317995.1). Lineage (NCBI taxonomy): Eukaryota > Metazoa > Annelida > Polychaeta > Phyllodocida > Polynoidae > Acholoe > Acholoe squamosa. The sequence continues at coordinate 24,757,644 of OX439048.1, forward strand.
ATAATAATAATGTCTGCATAACTGGTGAAAACAAATAGGTCCCTTCTTTTTACTCTTGATTTGTCACTGTATAGGTTGTTTTTTAGGCTCATGATGGATTAAGATGTAATGGTTATTAATGTTAGACAGATAGGGCATAAATTTCTTTTTTTTTCAGACTGACGAGATCTTGGAGACGTCTCACATACAATTCCAGCCTAAGCGCCGGAAGGTGAAGCAGGAACAAGAAGAACTAGCTCAAGAGTTGGATAAAGATGAGGAAGAAGGTGATGGAGATGGTGAGGGTGAGGGTAAGGAAGAGGAAGATGATGAGGGTAGTCCTGTGTTCCAGCCCAGTAAAAAACATTACAGCAGAAACCAACACATTGGCACGCAGGCAGCAGCAGACCGATCTAAGCGTCTGAGTCCACACAATCCACAGAAGAAACAGAGTCAGCCTACTAAGTCGGGACTATCATCCAGCTGCAAGGATACAGCACCTTTAGCTTCTACCTCAAAAGACACTGTGAAAGGTGCAGGCAAAGGGCTGCATCACACCTCACACAAAGGTAAGGGCCAGGAAACAGCCTTGGATAGGTACAATAGGTTGTTCAGCAAAGCAGAAGTGAAATCTGGCCTGCATTATTCTGAGGATGGCTCATCCCATAGAGCTTCTCTCTACCAACCATACACAGGAAAGGACACCTCCTTGCATGGGGGTGAGTCTTCCATGGAGGACAGGTCTACTGACTATGGTGTGGAAAACCCGTCTGCAAATTGGTACACAAAGCAAGGACCTGAACATCGTCGGGTCCGTGAGGCTGAGCTGGAAAAAAAAAAAGCTGAGAAGGCCAAGAACGACCCGGTGTTGAGGATGATGGAAAAAAAATCCGAAAACCTAGAAAAAATGGTCGAAGTCTTGTCTAAACCCAAACTCATAAGTCAGCCTCTTACCTCAGACCCTGTTTCATCAGATGCCCAACTGTGGGCCGACTCTTTGGTCAGACAGGTAGAGCAGATGTCACCAAAACTGCAAAGGAAGTTCATGCGTCATGTCACTAACATGGCGTATGATGCTTTAGACGGGGACTGGCCTTCTAAGTGAACTTAATTCATGTTTGTCGTCCACGATGATTATATATAAAAGACGGAAGTTCTCAAATAACACACAACAAGAGAAATTTGTTTGAACATTTTGTATGAAAAAGGAAAAGAACTTTTTATTTATATAATTGTGCAAGAAAGCCTGGCGTGGTGCTTAATATGGAAAATTACATGTTCATGTCTTATGTTACTATGATACTATGACTAGTATTTATCCAAGTTTTTACAGTTCGTGCTCAAGAATAATTTGTTTTAGATGAATGATGCATGATTCTAACTTATGATATTTTATTTTTTGTTCTTGCGATGCTGTAGGAGTTAACTTATAAAGTTGAGCGTCTATATATTAAATGACAGTACAATCAGCGTCTACAAACTAAAAGTGTACACGTATGACATATAGGGCTTCCCGAACACAGGTGCCTTTCTTAAGACTTTCCATCAAGGATCAAGATCTCATGACTAATTTAAACACATACGGGTTCTGAAGAACAAGATAAATAATTTATTCTATGCTTACAGAAAGACAGATAAATATATATATATATATATATATATATATATATATATATATATATTGGGTTCATGTTTGTTCACTTACCAGGGCTAGAGTTCGATATATCCTGCCTCAAAGAAGGGAGAAGCCTACACACGTATCAGAAAAGTGTCTTAAGCCAAAGTATATTCCAGTTCAAGAACTTTTGTTAATTTCTTTAATAAAGGTTAATGTTTTTGTTGTTAATCATAGTATTTCTTTTTTTCTATCTGACTGATATACATACATAAGTTTATATCATGAACCACAGTGTACATGACTTACTTAGCTGAAAAGAAAATGTCTTTGACATTGTCATTACTGGCCACACACTAAAGTTCATAGACTCCGGGGTTCACACTTAGCGCTCAAAGTAGAAGTCATGTTGCATAATAACGTCCCACTGTTTTGGAAGTTCTCCCTCCTTGGTCAGACACCATCCCGCGAGATTGTTCCTCATTATCTTGACCCTGTCTGATCGGTTGCGTACAGTAGTAGGCTTTCCGCCTGGGAGGACCTTCTCTGCACGCCACAGACCTTTGTGCTGTTTGTAGTCTTTCCCCTCCCAGTCGCAAGCTTCCTTCGGAAGGTATGCTCCTGGGGCCACTGTTCTAAGGTAATTATGCAGAGCCACACATGCCAGTACTATAATGTCCACATTTTCTGGAGCCATTTCTATTTCTCGGCGGAAAATCCTGAAACGAGTGGCCAGGATCCCAAAGGCGTTCTCCACACACCGTCTAGACCTGCTCAGGCGGTAGTTGAATATCCTCTGCTGGGGGGTGAGTTTGGTGGAGGGATATGGCTTCATAAGTCTCTCACTCATCTCGAATGCGTCATCAGCAAGAAAATGATAGGGAAACTCCCCGTTGAAGCCTGGAAAAGTTGAGGGTTCTGGCACATTAAGGGGGTTACCTGGGGCATTAATATCCTGAGCAAAAGAGGAGTACTTCCAAATAGTGCTATCTGATGCTTTACCTTCCGCTCCGACATCCACATATGTGAACTTATAGTCTGCATCTACTAAGGCAAACAGAATTATGCTGTAATATCCTTTGTAATTGTAATAGTTCGAACCAGACTTCTTTGGCTTCTTTATGCGGATATGCTTCCCATCCAAAGAACCCAGTACATGTGGCATGTTCCACTTGTCATGGTACCCTTTGGCTATGGCTAACCAGTCATCCCTCGTGGTAGGCGGCTGAAACATAAAAAACAAAATTACAGTCAGATAGAAGCAGGCTTTGACTTGTGCTTCTGCAGAAGGGTAATTCTTTTACTCGCACACTCATACTTCAGGAATTTTTTTTTTATAGAAGATTTCTATATGGAATGAAAGGTCTATTATCATGTCACAGACAGTGTTAAAGTGGTTCCTTTAATTTTTTTTTTTTATTTTGGGGGGGGATCATAAAGTTAGTCTAAAGACACATACCTTCAAGTATGTTTCATGCAAGGCTCTGAAGATGGCTTTGCAAGTGTCTCTCACCACGGGTAGCACCGTTGACTCACCTACCAGGTAACCCTGGTGAAGAGTCGTAACACTGTCTCCTGGAGAGGAAAACACATAATTAAAAACTATTGACTGAAATATTGTGTAAAGTTAATTAAATTATTTTTATGTTAAGCAACTCACAACTTTTTGGCCATAAATAAAACAAAATGTATTCTTCTGTTTTTGAACAAGATATAAACGAGAAGGAAAAATTTCACACTTTTGTGTCTGTACAGACTCAAACTTCTTACCTCGTGTCAGATACCTGATAGTCAAGCTCAACCTCTCCTCAGCTGTGACTGCATCACGGAAAGATGTGTCCTGGTATGTGATGTACGGTCGCACCATCTCTAGCAGGTCCTTGTACACCTCTGGTGACATGCGTGTGGTCTTCTTGAACTCAGAAATGCAACCAAGCTGGAAATAAGGCAAAAAATATATTAAAGCCAGAAAATGTATTTTTTTAGGTATCTGGTTTATAAAGAGATGACTCTTTTTTACATAGGGGTCCATATACACTCCATCTCATGAGTGTGCTTCTGAAATTGTTTTTCAGCACATAGCCAATTATTTTTATTGATATGTTTTAATTCCATGAAAATAAAAAATAATAGAGGCATGAGACTAGGCCTTATGTAGACATTGACCTGTGACATGGGAATGAATATAAATGTACGGGTAAAACAGCATAAAAATTTCTCACCCTCAGGAAATCCTCTTCCAGCCTGGCAAGGGATCTTTTCATCCTTTCCTCCTTCCTTGAACGCAGATATGGGTGCATCCAAAACATGTGTGACCTCTGCACCTTGTGGTTACGCAAAATGTAGTCATCATCCAAGTCATCATCCATGATGACATAGGCTGCCAGGTTCCTCAGATTCTGCAGACGTTCCTCTTCTATAGACTGCACGTGTGCCTCCATCTCAACCTGTTTTCTTTTGCGTGACATGATGTTTCGAGAAGGAAAGATTTCCAAACACCACAGACTTTCCTCTCTGACAAAGACCCAAACAGAGGTCACATGACCACGCGCACAGACAGATGCATGCGCAGTGGAAGTAGTTTCAGGCCTGCGTCTCCCATGCGTCTGCTGTAGACGCACACTCACGGCCAGTGGAAGCGACTCATGCGTCTGCGTCTGTAGACGCAGACCCATGAAGCTGAGTATTTTTCGAAGACGCACGACCAGACGCACGGCCGAGACGCATGCGAATGCCCCCAAAACAGACGCATAGCTGACGCATTAGCCGTGCGTCATAGTGGATTTAAAAGGGACGAGTCACAATCATAGTGCGTGTAAGTGGGGGGGGGGGAGGCTTGCTTATATGTCGGCAGGGTCAACAGATACTCCTCTACATTAAACCCAGACTCCCTCAAAGCATGTCAGTCTGAAATGAAACAATTAAAATCATCTCTGCATGCTCAAAATATCGGGTTTATTTTATAATGTCAACTTTGTCATTATCAACCTAGGTTTGAGGCAACTCTGAAACCACCATACCCCTTAGATTACAACAATGATGTGTCCATTTTAGAGTAGTGGGGCATCTCATCTCGTGATAACCATGTACATAAATATGACACATAGAACACTGTGTGTGGGTAGACAACTGATTAATCATAACCACTATGATAAATCAACATTCCCACCTGGCACTTGGAAGATTCCTTCATCGCCTACACACATGCAAAGAGCCTTTATACGCTGGCCTGAAACAAGTCCCACTACATGTATTTTTTTTTTGGGGGGGGGGGGAGGGGAAAATATTTTACGTGTGAAAGATCACAATCAGGTTGACACTGTTTGTTAGTTGATATAGCCTTATTAGAGTTGATATTAACCCTGTTATTTCTATAGACAAAAGGAGCATTATGCCATAAATAATGGAGATATTTTGGAGGAATTTTACCTTTCGATGTGGACATGAGCGCTTACACAGATTTTATAAGATGTACTGAGGAAGTAATAAATAGATCAAGATTCATAATCAAACTAACTTTCAACTTAATAAAACATGAAAGTCAAGCCTTATGATCATCTCTTTCTTCTTTATCAAATTATAGGTACACTGTCTTCTTGACAATCTATATACCAGTATGCATATCACATCACCAAAAGCACAATAATGCTTCTTATCTACACAAAATGTTGTACAAAATAATAAAGATTGGTAGAGTAAATGCATTCCACAGAGTTGTAATATGAAGACAAAACATTTTAATAGACACATTTGTCATTTCTAAAGTGGAATGTCAAAAGAGTGAGTTCCGCCAGTAGCTGAATCAGCTTGGACAAGAGTTACTGGCAGGGTTTGTGAACTGACGTTGTCTAAATGCTGAGTATAGCATTCAAAATAATGCAATTCATTAAAAAGACAAAACAAAAAACCGATATAACCAGAGTGTATGGGAATATTCATACTCTCTCTCAAAAATCCATCACCAGTGGGCAAAGAACAATGAATCAACGTTAAAACAACGCTGATCAACAATGATCAACGTTTTTTTCAACGTTCTGTGCCCAATGGGTTATCAGAGCTACGTTGCCCATATTGGGGAGGATACTACCGTACATCACAAATCTTAAAAACTTTACTGACAAAGCTATTGAACAAACAGGCATCTATTAAAAGTGTGGCAAAGATAATAATATCCATATACAAAGCACGAATGTAATAATATTATTGACTGTTGGTATGGTACAGAAAGTATTCTCATCTGCAATCTCGTATTTTGCTTTACGTTTGTGGTTTATTTTGAATACATTCAAAATATAACTTCAAACGATATCATTGTGTTCCTAGCCTTTCCTCGTTATCAACCCAACAAAAAGGATGAGGAGAAGACCGCTTGGGCATTTCCTGTGCTGACTTTGAGCAATTACAGTTATTACATAATTTGCACTGCGATAAGTCAGCTACTTTCCTTGCTTGATCTCCGATAGCTTACTCAGTGTATAGACATACATAATAAAAGCATCATTCAAAGCTACATATCCATTTTTGTTGCAGGTCGTAAGCCAACATCTATCTCATTTTCCAATAGCCTTCACAACTTAACCAAACAGCCAAAACTGCTTGGTATAACTAATCATATGAAATTCATTTTCTTCAAAAGCATCATACTTTCCAGGTGGGTAATGGTCCTGCCTAATCTGACTACACCATTGATATCAGGCGGGTTTGTTCATGCCTTTGTCAGATGCGGCAAGTATAGAGGCAGAGGAACTTCTCATATTTAGTTCTCTATATCAGACTTAGAACTGGGCCATGTAATCAGTAGTTGATTGCTACAGCTATCCATGTAGCTGCTATCAGCATGGCTGCTAATGGCTGCACTGCACCTGGACAAAATAAGAATTGACAAAACTTAGCATTGTGTGAATGCTGCATTATAGTAATCTATAGGGTTATAGGTGATTGTTAAATAGGTGTGATACAGCTACACCCTTGAGATAATTGTGGGCCAACAGGGGGGAATGCGCCTCTGGGGGATTTTTAGTACTGGGTTTGGCCACCAGGGGGCAGTATATGGGTAAAACACTGAGAAATATGCTAACAAATGCTTTAGAGCAACTTTTGACAAGGAATCCATTGGTATGCTTAAAATTATTCCATCTCCACTGAAAATGTTCCATTTTTGGAATGTTGGTTTCTATGGAAACATAGAAAATTGGAAGATAGGGCAAATTGTGGTTGCCATGGAAACTCCACTATTGCAATCGAGAATCTTTCAGGTATCGAGAACTGAAAACAGTGCTGAAAAAATCCTCCTAGAACCAATTCTTTTTTTGCATTTTTTGTGTTTATCATAGGATATAATGCATTTAGAGCTTATTTCCATTTTTCAGTTGTCCACACCAACCTAGGTTTGACAGGCAATTACAGCAAAACTATCAGGGATATTTTAGCTCAAGATATCTAATTTTAAAAGCCCATGACTTAAACCTTAAAAAATGTTTTCCCTCACCTGGCCACATGTACTACGATCGCAGCCCTACAACTGCCAATGGCAATACAATTTCCATGGGACATTTGGTTAGACAAGAAGATTCCGATTAGAAGGGTGCAGTCGTAGCGCATCAAGAAATGCCCCCCAGGGGCCCATATACCCTGAGATGTCCATGGGCTATTACAGGTGGAGGGGAAAGAGGGGTTTTATGTGCTAAAGTGGTATCTTTTATCAATGTAAAATATAGTTAGTACTCGAGTTTCCATCAATTACATTACTACCCTTTTCCAATCTCCACTCAAGTTCGAATTAATTATGTTGGGGAATCTATATTGGCTAGCGTCAAGTGATAGAACCATGTCTAAATCCCACTGCCCATTTGGGAAAGAAGAGACAAATGGGTAATCCAAGGTTTTTTTATTAAAATGGTCCAGCTATGTCAATCGTTTTCAATGATAACTCCTATGTGATGTATTTATCAATATACACATCAATTTCTGACACACAATTGATGTTCAATCGCAACTCTACCGAATACTTGCCTCAATTTCCGCACATAACAAACGTTTAATCGCAACTCCACCAATATTAAATAATAAAACCTATACAACGTAATTCTGAACACCTTCCTCAATTTTTGCACATAATCATCGTTTAATCGCAACTCCACCAAATTTCTTTCATAATACGATGATTCCAATTAACAACAAAGTGCATCCAAAGATGTACAAACAAATGTGGTTTGTTTGAACAAATGTTTCCAACTCCAGTTAATAAACAACCCTTTCAATGGTAATATATAGTAATAATTCCATGTAAGTTAGGTAGTGAGAGCCAAGTAGAGAGAGCTATCAGTATCCTGCAAATAAGTGGCTTCCTCTATAACCTAATCAGATCCCTGATAAGGCTCTAGGCCTATGTAATTTAAGTTGGAACATCAGAAAGGCACCCAGTAAACGATCATTCGCCAAAATAGGTACTTTTCAGAATTTCAGTCCATTCCTACTAGTAAGCTGCCAAATATAGATATCTTCCTCTCTGATTCCAGGTTGAACAGCACTTATATACCTCCAGGCTACTGGTGGTTTTGACTTTTCATCACCAGACAGCATTTGGACTTTCACCCTGGGCTTGACTCTAAAGGATCTGTTAGAGAGGAACACAACCACTATCCTATAGGGGTATAATCCCCACGACCACGGCCTTTATCACTGTGACCCCTAGACTCCCATGGACAAAGTCTACCAAGGGCACTCTCAAGCTGACACGTCCCCGCGACATTAAATACTCTATAGGGATATAGCAAGCCACATCCAGCACGAATTCCAACAAACACTTACATCTACACTTCCCAGGTATCCACAAGATTACACCCACACCGTTACCAGTTCTTTACTTCTATAATAGTGTAATGCCTATCACTCGTAGATGGCTCCAGTAATCACTCAGTCACTCTATCAGTCTACCTACTCTGACCATTTAGTATGGAAGGCCCAGACACTCACCTATCATCCTCAAGCTAGCTATTGGAACTCGCTGACAATTAACTTTTATATCAACCTTACTTTCATTTCTCCGACATCCCTCTAACTCATCCACTCCACTTTGTAAATCAGCTAAATGAATGTTGCAGAGTGAACGCTGATCAAGCAGAAACCAGTGTTAATTTAGCACCAAATGGTACATGCAAATAGCTAAAAGGTGAGGTGGACATTTCAGGGCGAACCCTGCGTGTGTGCCGCGTTGAGTTTATAATATATCAAAAATTCAATCGTAGTCGTCATTGTCATGATCATTTGAAAGAAAATACTACTGTTGCAAAGAATTGTTTGCATAATTTCTAACCAGTTAAGTCAGACGATAAAAATCTGAAGATAACCTACCCGCAGAATTTCCACATGCTCCAAGACTAGCCAAGTCAAGGCCAGTAGTGCTGCAAGTAATTCAGTCAACATTTGAAAATAATAAACTCAGTAATAGTCGGTGCTTTATACAGTTTGTAAAACATATTCAATTAGGCTTTGAAAATTGAAAAAAAAACAACAACTATGGGACAGGGACAAGAGGGATCATGCCATGCTCTTTGGCAAAGGGGTGGGGGTTTGATTGTTTCCAAACATTTTGAAATGATGTGCATAATCACATTCGCCGGCTTTGATACTTATTAATCAAGGTGTATATTGTCTTCCATGAAACTAAATAAACCTAAAGACTGTGCAATCTGCTACTGACCTGCATAACTTGGCAGCAGCAAAGTGACAGTTGTTTCTATAGGTTTTCCAATCTGTACCACAGAGCGGTTGGTGGTGATCAGGGCAGACTATATCCTGACGACATACACACTCACCGTCAAACAGCTTACTCAGTGATGAATCGCTAAACATTGGAATAAAAACAAATACAAGCGTTGATGTAAACTGCCTCTAAGATTCCTCAGTCACCCTGTTAAGGATAGTTAAAAAATTGTTACTCAAGCCCTTGGTGAAATTTCTCTTTAAAAAAAAAAGAAGAAAATGCGATGATGAAGGTTTTACACGAATTGCCAATCTTAATAGATCTATAGAAATGTGTTTTATACTATATTAGCTTCTGCAATGGAATCCTTTTTGTCTATTTGAGAAATCTTGGATTGATAAATGGTCTAAGGGATACCTATCAGGCAATACCCTTAAAGTGCTTGAAAAAAGAAGAAAGTAATCGACCTTTTACATTGTTCAACATCGAGGTTACATTGATTGTCATATGTCCTGAAGTTTGATCCACACACGGGGGAATAGTCTGCTCCGCAAACCTCCGGACACTGAGTCACACCTTTAAAAAGAAGTACAGTGTACATGAAATTTAGTACTACATAGTGGTAAAGAAAATCTTTTTGATTATTCATAGCAGTGTTATCCCCTCTAAATATGAATAATTGGTAAAAGCGATGGAATTTAAATGCTGGCAGTATACTGGATATGAATGTGATAATATGATATGTAACGACACGTGACCTACCATCAAGGGTTGCTCCACATTCCCCAACAAATGCTATCTCAAGGCCATTGGTGGCATTGCTACAAACAAATAACATGTACTTCACATTAAGTGATACTTTGTTTAATACAAACTAGTAGTGATCTCCAGTGAGCCGATAGGTTGGACATTTAATGTTGCTTTTCTATTCAACCCAAATGAACACTGGGTTTATGAATACTGTACAATAGTTCTCTGCCCAATGAAGCTGTTCTCCATGTCCATGATGTAGAATATCAGATATGGTATCATATTAGTTAATGTGGAATCAAAGGTGTTGTGGAACCAAGAACAGGTATAGTGTGGGTTTCTCCACAGACAGTAGAGATCGTGTCAATAACGATAATAAGGCTGCAAACCCTTCCAGGAGGGAATTTCCCAGGATAATACAACTGGACCCAACTTCTACAATTTGAAACTCTCAAGATTGAAGTGGGTGATCATACAAGTAATCCCTTTCGACTGCTCTGTGCGATCAGCACCTAATGTAGTAATTACCTGGGGTAATTACATAGGGTTCGGTAGGGCAATTGTACCAGTGTAATCATTAGTGACCACTATAGATGCAGAGCTATAATGGCATCAAAGTAGGGGATCCCAGTATGATTTGAAGGGGTCTAGTCGTACCATATTGAGAAATGCCTTCCTTAAGTAGGTGGGCACTGTCACTTTTTTTTTAGTGTGGACTAAGTTTAACCGTAAAGTGTTCCCAAAATGCTGCTCACCTACAGAACTTGGCCACAGCAAAGCTGCACCTGTTACCATAGGTTGTACCATCTGTTCCACAGTGTGGCTGGTAATCAGCAGTGCACGCTATATCATCCCGACATGAACACCGACCATTGAATAGCACAGCCAGTGATGGCTTACTAGGCATTGGAATGAAAACAAATACACACATCAAATTAACTGACTACAACATTCCAAAGACATTTAGACATTTTATCAAGCTCTGGTTCAAATGACTATTTCATTGAGAAAACAAACTGTTTCCTTTTTATGCATGTAGTTGAAATTGTGGATGACATGGAGACACTTATTATTACCATAGGACCATTAGAGAGAAGACCGAGGATGAAAGGTCATTAACTCTGACAGTAAGGTCCCACAGGTTTACCATATGTCATTAGGCTAAGCTGTTAATTTAGAACCTCATTTATCATATGAAAACAACCACTAAACAGTTGAAAATATGAGCAATCTGGAGGCACCCAAGAATGGAAGAAGATAAGATTATTAATGGACCAAATCCACTAAGACGCATGAGTGTATGTGCGTCAAAAAATTGCCATAGACCCCGATGTATTTTTTTCAGATGCATGCAAGCCCATGTATCTCAGTGAATTTAGCACTTAAAGAAGATGAAATTTGAAAGAGCATTACCTCTGACATTTTTTAACATTAAGGTTACACAGGTTACTGTATGTCTTGAAGTCTGTGCCACACACAGGGGTAAAGTCTGCTGTGCACACATCCGGGCACTGAGCTACAATCAAATAGTAGCACAGAATGACGTGAAATTTATACTCTGTAGCAGTACACATAATAGAAATTGGCTGTTTAAGTTCGATCATCCATAGCATTGTTATTATTCCCTCTGAATGTGAATCCATTGACATTTAAATCATCTAGATATCCTCAATGTTTTAAGTGGCATTTGAAAGCAATTTGATCTAAGTACTGGTATTCAAAATTGTCAGAGTGGATGTGATATGATATGGATTCAAAATTGACCTACGACATTCTCCAGTGCGTTCTAGTTCAAGGCCAGTGGTGCTGCAAGTAAATCAGTTTACATTGATTACCACAACAACCCATGTAACATATCCAACTGGAAACAGATGTACTGGGCTCCAATATGAGATGGGCAAATCCATGGGCTCCAGTGGGGCCCTACTTGGGATAAGTAGTTTTAATATATGATTTGATTTATAAAGACTAATTGTGTACAAAACTATGTAACCTTGACCCAAGTCCCAAGCTTAGATCAGATAATTATTTTGCATCAATGAATAGATTAAAATGCACTATAAAGCAGTGTCCTGCAGGGGCCCAGTTGGTCCCAGTCTGGGCTGAACCACTTAGGCCCCGACAAATAACAAGTGCCCAAAATTGCTGGGTCCCAGTTGAACTGTCTACATGGGCACAGTGGGCTAGTGCAACTGGGAGCCAGTTGCTGCCCAGGTGGGCTTCCTACATGGGAATGTGGCCTGCACTGAAGCTGTAGGTATGTTATTAGATACCAACTACTGTAGCCCCTCCTAAGGGAGTCATGTGTAATATATCTTAAGCAGTTTTATGCTGTTTTACTTTAAGTAATCAAAAGGGGGTTCCTTCAAAAAGAGCAGATGCTGTGCAGTTCGTATTGAGTCAGTCATCCATATAAGGGGCATTTTAGGTCGGAAACCATTCAGATGCCTAGATTGGGGCTGACTCAGTTCTTACTTGTTTGCCTGAAAATGTCTATAATCTAACTTGAACATACAATGAGCTGTCTAAGGTAGGTGCACCCCCCTATCATTTTAACAATGTAAACAGAATATAACCTAAAGGTGTTTCCAAATGCTACTCACCTGCATAACCTGGCCACACCAAAGTTGCACCAATTGCTGTAGGTTTTACCATCTGTTCCACAGTGTGGATCGTACTCCTCAGTGCACGCTATGTCATTCCGACATTCACACTCACCATCGAATAGCACACGCAGTGATGATTTGCTAAAAATTGGAATACAAAACAAATCCAAACATCAAGTTGTTTTACTTTATTAGAGAAGTTAAGATCACTACATGTATGGCAACGTGTACACCTAAATGGTATAGAATGGTAGGAAATGGTAGGCTAGACGTTGCCGTACACGTCACAAGTGGGCAAATCTTAACCTCTCTATTATTCCACAATCAATTACTAGCCAATTTGTCAAGCCCTTCTTCAAATCTTATTCAATCTATGAAACACTTTATAATAAAAAAATAAAAGCAACTCCCCTTCCCCCCCAAAAAAAAAGAAAGAAATCAGCACATGTATATTGATCATGTTTTATGTGTGTAGTTGTTGTAGGTGTCAGCAATTGATGCTTTTTCAAATCTTATTCATTCCAGGAACCCATTCATTACAGAAAAACAGATTAACAGCTATTAAAACAGTCGAACATATGGGCAATCTGGGGAAACCCCGGAACCCAATAAGACCAATGTTCAAAGAGAGAAAAAGAATATGTTACCTCTGACATTTTTTAACATTTAGGCGACACAGGTTACTGTATGTGGTGAAGTCTGTGCCACACACAGGGGTAAAGTCTGCTGTGCACACATCCGGGCACTGAGCTACAGCTACACCTGTAGTACATAATGGAAGGGAACATTATCTGGCATTCAACTCAAACAGAACTATATGCTGCATTCACAATGTGTGTGTGAGTATCCCATAATGTGATCGAATTGTCGTTATTATTGATTTACTACTGTGAAATATATAAATGCTATTTACCCGGTACTTTCATTTGAATGTCATGTCAGCAAAATAGTATTTAGGTGACATTCAAAAAGATGGGTCTGGATGTTAAGATCGACAGGGGGACATGGCCCTTTCTCAAAATCGGTATGTAACATGAGGCAATTATAATGTTACTGGTATGGAAGAAACTGTTAGTCGACAAAGAGCTTAGTCGGTAAACGTTAGTGATTATGGCAGGGGAAAACATAAAATTAGTGACACGTGACATTTACTCGACAGGTGAGATGGACACCCCATCTAGACCCTTAACTATCTAGAAGTATTAATATCCTGTGGGGAAAAAAACACGCAATTAGCCAGGAATCGGTTTACAAGTGTGTTTGTAATGGGGGTTGGACGGGGGAGGGGGAAGGGTCGTTATGTGTGCCATAGTCAACGGCGCATGAACTGATTCATACGATGACTGTACCATGACGTTCCTGGTACATTCTGGCACTGAACATCAGTGCTCTGTTTTACATATTTTCATGTTCAATTAAAGTTCCAGGAGTGGTTAAGCCATGAGCTCCAAGAAAGGTTGATTTTAAGAAAGGTGGGTGTCTTCATATCGATTTGCTCAGGTCCATGTCGACTTTAGAGGTCCACCCAGGTAGAAAAATACTATAGAAAAACTATAATATTTACTGTAGTATACCATAATAAAATTACTGTAGTGTTTTCATGAACTACATATTCTGAATGTAGCCTTTACCTTTTTTTTGTGCACCAGGAGGCCATTTCTTAACAGCCCACGACTGCACCATTCAATTCATACCAAAATCCCCATAGGAATAGCCTTAGCATTTTGTAGTCGTAGGGGTGTGACTGATCGTAGTGCCTTAAGAAATGGCCTCCTGGTTTGTGTGGGTAAAAGTAAATTGATTTGTCGCTATTCAACCGAAGCGGACCAATGGATCCTGTTTATTGGATCTAATGATAAATTGGTGACCTCTGGCATGAAGGAAGATGTACATGCGGATTTTCACGACCTGTCGCAGACTAGAAACTGATGCCAAGACCTAATTATAATCCTAGTTCCAGCCCAGCTAGCAAATCATGGACTGGTAGTAAACCATGTTAAACCTACACTTTTAGTTTTATCTAATCGGTTTTAACGTAAAAATAACTCATCAGGATCTCACTCTAAATCCATTTTATGTGCAGACGTTCCTTATATCATTATGGGACATCTTTTCATCTCTTAAGACAAAGTAAAAAAATAGACTGCGACCAAGATTTCGAATTTGCATAAGATATGACATAGATTTCAAATACTTTGAGAATTTCTATTTGAATGTACTGACCACAATACAATGTAGACTCGTTGGTACCTCAGAGAGAGTTATTTTAGCCATGACCTATTTATTTGAACATGATTTTTGCATATTCTAAGGTTCTGATTGGAAGACCAGATTTTTGCGATATTTTGTCCTTGAAAAAATTAAGACAGAAACGGGGGAGATCCAAGTCGCCGCATTGGTTTACACGATGGGGTGCCAAGCGGAGAACATCTATAAGTCATTCAGATTCGACAACCCACCTGCGCCAACCGAAGAAGTTCCCAACCCCGTTGACCCAAAGGAAGATTTTGACACGGTGATGAAAAAGTTCGACGAATATTTTATTCCCCGTAAAAATACCATCCACGAGAGGACGAAATTCAACCATCGCAGTCAGAAGGACGGTTAGTCAGTGGAGAGCTTCGTTAGGAGCCTTCGTGAGATGGCCAAACACTGCAACTTCGGGGAAGCCGAAGATGAACACATCCGGGATCGTCTAATCGCCGGAATGTCGGACGAGCTATTGTCCCAAGATCTCCAGATGGAACAAGAGACGCTTACTCTAGTTCAAGCCTTCGACAGGGCAAGACATAAAGAGCTTGTAAGGTCCAACGGCAGTGACCTGACGTCAGTGAGTGCCGTCCAGAGCAAGCAAAACAGTCATAGGAGGAGATCAACAAAGTCAACAACGCAGTTTACCAGTCAGCCACAGTCAAATCAAGGTCAAGGTCAGGAGGTCAGTCGAAGCAGAGGTCGCCAGGGCCCAATGCCTGCCCTGCGATCGGGAAAACGTGCAAGTCCTGCCAGAAAGTCAGACACTTTGCCTCAATGTGTCGTAATAAGAGCGTCAGAGAGGTCTACGACGATACCGAGGGAGAAGCCCAGTTTTGTGGTGCGGTGAACTTTGACAACTTCATCGGTGCCATAGACTGCGACGACAGTGGCTCAGCCTGGAAAGTCACACTAGACCTCGGAATGTCATCCGAGACGTTCAAGATAGACACAGATGCAGACATCCTTGTATATGCGAAGGACGACGCTGAGCATGACGATCGCCTGTCCAAAGTCGTCAGGACACTCGATTGTGTCGGTCTTAAGTTAAACCATGACAAATGCTCATATAAGAAGAAGGAGCTCAAGTTCCTTGGGCACGTCTTCAGTCAAGATGGCATTCGGGCAGACCCCGATAAAGTCCAAGCCATAAACCAGATGCCGCCGCCTACATCTGTCACCCTGCTACGTCAGTTCATGGGAATGGTGCACTACCTCGGATCATACCTGACCCACCTGAACTCAGTCACCGGTCCACTGAATGATTTCCCGAAGTCAGACCGAGAGTGGACCTGGGATGCAGCGCAGGTAGAAGCCTTCCGTGCGACAAAACAGCTGATCGCTTCAACGCCTGTTCTGTCATACTATGACGTCACTAAACCAGTCATCGTCAGTGCCGATGCCAGCTCTTATGGCCTAGGAGGAGTCCTCCTACAAGAGCATGGCAGAAAGGTGAAACCAATTGCCTACTGCTCTCGGACACTGACCACCAGCGAGAAGAGATATGCCCAGATCGAGAAGGAGTGTCTGGCCAGCGTCTGGGCGTGCGAGAAATTGGACCGATACATCCGCGGACATGGAAACGTCAAGGTCCTCACGGATCATAAGCCGCTTGTGCCACTCATCAACACCAAAGACCTTGATGAAGTGCCTCTGAGATGTCAGAGACTACTCATGAGGTTGATGAGGTACAACATCAATGCCAAGCATTTCCTGGGTAAATAGATGCTAATCTCAGACGCACTCTCGCGGAGTCCACTTGTCTCGACCCTGTCCTCGTCAGTCCAGGACAGGGTCGAGGGTGCAGGGTAGAGATGCACGTCCAAGAAGGAGGAGCTTCGCACTGCAACAACCAATGACTCGGTCCTCCAGTCAGCTATCGTCTACACGCTGACAGGGTGGCCGAAATACAAGAAGAATGTCCCAGACAACCTCAAGAGCCTGTATGCACATTGTGCATCACTGTCAGTCACAGATGGACTACTTGTGTTCGCCTCAAGGATCGTCATTCCCACTTCCATGAGGCCGGAAATACTTGCTCGAGTCCACGATGGTAACCAAGGAATCACCAAATGCTTCAAGAGAGCACGTCTCGGTGTTTGGTGGCCTGGAATCACTAATGACATCAAGAGAATAGTTAGCATGTGCAGCCACTGCACTGAGCACAAGCCGACACAGAAGCGCGAGCCGCTCATGTCTACACCATTGCCACAAGAGCCTTGGTTGCGAGTCGGAGTAGATCTATTTGTCTTCAAAGGGAAGGACTATCTAGTCATGTGCGACTACTACTCCAGGTGGATAGAGGTCCTTGCCTTAATGTCTACCACCACCACAGACGTCACTGGACGTATGAAGGACGCTGTCGCCCGTTTCGGTGTGCCACTAGAAATAGTATCCGACAACGGTCCGCAGTTTTCGTCAGCTGAATTCGCCGAATTTTCGGCAAAGTATGTGTTTAATCACATTACCTCTAGTCCATACCTGCTGAATTCCAACGGGGAGGCAGAAAGAGCTGTCTACACAGCTAAACAAATGCTGAGTCAGAAAGACCCATGGCTCGCTTTGTTAGTATACAGAGACACCCCTATAGCAGCTACAGGTGCCAGCCCGTCCCAGCTTATGATGGGTAGACACCTACGTACGACCCTTCCAGTACCATCAGCTACTCTGGAGCCCATATGGCCTAGCCGTGAAACGATCCTCGCTAGGGACCAGAGGTACAAATCCTCCACCTCTAGGTCATACAACCAGCATCATGGTGCTAAGCCACTCCAGCCGCTTGTCCCAGGTCAACCTGTCCTGGTCAAGACAGATTCCCAGAAGGGCTGGACGGAGAAGGGCATCGTTCAAGGAGAAGCCGACACTCCAAAGTCGTATAACATCGAGACCAAGTCAGGTGCCCAACGCCCGACACCTAATGGAGATGGCTCCTATTGCCACTGCCACAGTCCTACCGTCAGGCAGTGCCATACCACCACCTGCTATCATGACTGAGCGACCGCCAGTCGCAAACAGCCCTGTCTCTTCACCACCTAAGACACCCGATGAGCCTTGTTGCTCAAACCGGGGTACCAAAAAGCCTACTCGTCTGATTGAGTCAGTCTAGGGGAACCTATGGTAAAGATAGGTTAGAGGGTGACGTACTGGAGACCGCTCCCCTCGAGTTTAGTTTAGCTTATTCATATTGATATTTTTTTATATATCCCGATATAGACTTTTACCAAGAACACTTGCCAAGTCATATGAGTTATTATTTAACAGTCATATCATTGCCAATATCCTGACGGTATTCATAAACATTTATTACAGAGACTTTACCAACAGTCATTTTCATGTTTATCATAGACTATACTGGTCCTATAAAAGTATATCTTTCTTTAAGAGATTCAAGGACAGTTTATCCAGACAATAACATTATTATCTTAAAGGGGGAGATGTTGCGAGATCCGCGTCAGTCGCGTCTACCGTGCAGTGCTGCCGCATGGTGTTAAAAGTAGATACTACTGTAACTAATGTTGTAATGGGTTGCCCTGTCTACGCGTAACCGTACTTCCGCATTTCCGTCAATAAAACAACTGTTGTTCCGGCCATGTCGTCGTCCACATGAGTTTCTCACTGAGCAGATAAACCCATCTTAAAACAATGCTTAGTGCCAAAAGTGACAAGTGCTTTTCCGTTAGTGATCCAACTCAACCTCAGGAATGCATTTCCTAAGATAAGTACGACTGCTTTCATTCAAATCACAGTGAGAGCCCCTACAATGTCACAACCGATGATTACAGTGACTAGCTGATGATCACTGTTCTAATGCCTCTATAATGTACGACCACTGTAACCTTCTATGTTTAGTACATACGACGCTAATCGTACAGAGCAGTCAGAAGGCATCACATACGATCGCTGAATCTAACTTTGAGGGCTTCAAATCATGGTGATTGTGTGTAGGCCTTGTCCCCATGTGTAGTCGTAATACCATAAGAAACAGTCTCCCTGATCTGTTGTTAAAACCTAATTGGATAAGATCTATAACACCTGTCCCACTTGGCAGAAAGACGTTTTTTGACATTAAAAAACGTTTTTTTTTTGTTCCTAAGTTTGCAAAACGTTTTTTCAACGTCAAAATAACGTTTTTACATGTACTCAAAAACGTTATTTAGACGCAATAAACGTAAATAAAAACGTATTTATTTGGTTGAAAATTGGTTGAAAAAAAAAACGTTTTTCAACGTTTTTTTGAATGTTAAAAACGTTTTTTACCCAAACCAAATAAAAACATTTGCAAACGTTGAAAAAACGTTTTTTGCCAAGTGGGTGTGTTTTGGCCTGTCAGTCTCATAAACTACAGCCCAACAGTTTAATGCTGAATCCATGCTGCATATATACACAGGCCTAGATACATTCATATATGATAACATAAGGCTATGATGTGTAGGCCTACATAAGTGTGTTGCTTACCTGCATTTAGCAGTGAGAAGAATAGGGATAACAACAAAGGCCCCATGTCAAGTCGTGTAGATCTCCGTCTGCTGCGATGAAGCTCTCCAAGCTCTCTCCACCTAAATCCCTCTACCTAGACTTATATCGATTTTTCTCGCTGCAGCAACTAGGTTACGACAAGCTAGATGTGTATTAGAGCGGAAAGTCTGTTCTATGCCCGGGAAGGTACGTTGTCTACAAAGTACACTCAGCTGGTGACGAGATAATTTTAGTAACCTTTTGCACGAAGTTGGTACAACCATAGACTATGTAGGTTAGGGGATATCCCACACTGCATGGTACCGCTACTGAAAACCATATGTATTAAGAGAGTAATTAATCGGCTAGTGATTAAAATTTCTTTCTTTAATATAATGTGTATTTTTCTGTCAAGACTGTAAAATTAGATTTCCTATTGAATTGATCTGTGTTGATGAGGAAGAAAGAGAAGAAGCAGGAGATAAAGGGAACAGAAATTTGACAAAATCACTAAAAGCCCTTAATTAATAGCTTTGTCCCAGACGTTTCTTGGTCATGATGGGCCATTTATAGACTTTAATCTCAGGAAAATGATATCTCCAGCCAATGAATGAGGATATATGATGACACAGGGTCCAAAGCCCCCTGGTGTCAAAGTCAAGAACTACAGAAAGTAGTCCTTTAAAACTTAGATCCCTTTCACACATTAACCAATGCACAGTCTGATCAAATTATCATGCCTACATTTATCGATTTGTTAGCTATAAATGTGCCTATTGACGCAACCTGACCACATCATTGCCCGGTCAATTCTTGCTTAAGCTTGTGCTCCCACATTTTCACCAGCTTCAATAATACTTTGGTACTTTGACATGTAGATTCAGGACTCTTTAACTGCATTATACGATTCTTCCTTTTTATCACGACAGGTTTGCTTTCTAGAGCCTTGTAAAAGATTGTATAAGTTCTACTTGAAACATAAAAATACAAGACAACAAGACAATATCTATATCTCCTTTTTTAAGGCTTTCAGAGTTATACTTTCTTTATAGTCCACACAAGTAGCACCCATCCATAATACAATACTTAGCAATACACATAAAAGCCGTACAAAAATAACAATAAAAAAAGACTAGTAACAGGTTCTAATCAAAAGACTGACAGTGTTATAAATTCTACGTTAGACTGCAATATAGCCTCGAATGACCAATCAAAATATATTTTATTCATAATTTGCGCAATGGATACTTCTATCACTGAAACATTCTATCAGATCCTTCGTAGCCAAACACATTTACCCAGTGTGAATTTGATATTTTAACATATAATTGTCGCTACAACGACAAAATCAACACTAAAAGAAAACAGCACAGCAATATTTAAGCCATCAAATGATTAAGACTATCGATAATACTACATCAATATACTATACTACATCTGGAAACTGGCGGACTCCTACTTGAATGTGATGTTATAGCGGTTACCACAGGCAGGAAGGGATTATTATCAGAACATTGAATACATTCCTTGCAAATTTGTCACAAAGCCATTGCATAGTTAGATTCCATGTGAATCTAGGAAAGGTAAAGCAAGGCGATAGCATCAAACACGCCATAGTATACATCTAGATACAAAGCGTATCTAAGCAAAAAAAGAATACAATACTAGTTATCAGAAATTATCTTCTTTGGCAAAGGTTGTATGTATTACATTCTTCTCGAGAACGTTTTTGAATTTTCATTTAATTCAATGCAAATTGCAGTTCCAACTTTCCATTTTCACATTGTCCATTTAGTTCTAACTTTCCCATTTAAAAAAAGAGTATTAAGCTTTTGATTTAGACAACAATAGCAACTGGTCTCCTTCCATGGCCTTTACCAGAGTTCCAAAGCCAACAGACTTAAAGAGGCTCCTGTAAACAGAAGTTAATTGCCACAGCTACCAGTGTAGCTGTTACCAGGGTGGCTGATAGTGATCGCACTGCACCTATAAATGAGAGGAATTGAAAAAAACGTTACACTAACCTTACACTTTTTCATTTTAGGTTATAGTTTTTGCTAGAACTTCCTATTTCATGCATTGTCCACGGTTTGATGTAGTATTTGTAGGTGTATGTACTACCAAGTTGAGATCGAATGTATATTCAAAATTCCAAGTCTAGATCTATTGCGTTATCTACTCAGTACTGCATGTTCGTTCGAAGGAAATAACGAGTACTAGTATAACTAAAGGTCAAATTCCACAACGCGAAAAATGGGTCTGAAATCCTTCTGAACTGGGATATCAGCAAACCTGAGGGCTTGAAATTATTGTAAATCACAAGGGTAGTATAGCCACCATTGCTTTATCCAAATCCCACTTCTAGCCTATATTGAATGATACATCTCTGTGGTTTTGATTCTATTGCCCATGTTGGGCACTACATATGTCTGTGATTTTGAACTTATTGTCGATATTTGGCCTTGAATCTTTGTGGATAACAGAGTATGTCTGGAAAATCTCAAAAATGCAGTAAAAAGCAGAGATCTTCAGGGTCTTTGATGAAAAATATCTAAATTATTTTATATGTACCACTGACCAAAAATCGATAAGACTTATTAGCCGTTATAGCAATTCCTTATACGACATTACCACATCAATATCGACTAAGGAAGTATAATTACTGAGGATTCTTAGACCACTTTCGCATATTGGGATTCGGCCTTAATGCTTATTATGTCTAGAGTCACTATCCTAAGGTAACTTACCAGCATTATTTTCACATTCTCCAACATAGGCAAGCTCAAGGCCAGTAGTGCTGCAAGTAAATTGGCCAGTAAACATTGAAATTACATAGATTGGATGAACTTTTATTTTCAATCTGTAGAGTATTTCTAGTATTTAGGATTTTACAATGCACTTTAAATGTATTCACTTTCCTATAGTCTGAAACTGCATTAAACTTAAAATGTTAAGTTCAAATGCTACTAACCTGCACAACTTGGCTGCAGCAAAGTTACAACTATTACCATAGGCCTTTCCATCAGTACCACAGTATGGCTCGTACGTGTTTGTGCAGGCTATATCATCACGACATTCACACGCACCATCAAACAGTTTACTCAGTGATAGGCCGCTAAACAGTGGATTAAAATCAGATGCAATTATCAGTTAATCTATCTTTATGATGCCAGTGAAAAACTTAAGTGACACGATACATTAAAAGGTTGCTCCACAATCAACCGTCCCTACCAATTTCATGGATTTCACGAAACTGATACAATGAACATTGGATAATCTTCGATTCTAATGCCACATTGATTCTCACAATGAAAATATCTTGATTGAAAAGTGGATATGAAATCAAACATGAACCCTAAAAATAACTATATGTGCTTAGAAGGAGAATGAGTGCATTACCTCTGGCATTTTTTAACATTAAGGTTACACAGGTTACTGTATGTCTTGAAGTCTGTGCCACACACAGGGGTAAAGTCTGCTGTACACACATCCGGGCACCGAGCTGCAGCTGCAAAGATTAGTACATATGATAGTGTGCGATACGGACAACCAGATGGTTCAAATTACATAAAACTAGAAGGCTAGAGATTTTGAAACCATTAAAAAGGCATTCACAGTGTTGGATTCCCTTTTTAACATGATATAGAAAGATTTATAAGTGACCTACCAGCAGGACTTCCACATTCTCCAACAAAGGCCAGGTCAAGGCCATTGGTGCTACAAGTATATTAGATAAAACTCAATCAATGAAATCAAAATGAGCAGACCTGTAATAATAAGGTTTGCACACTAATAGAAATATAACGTGACAGGCATTCCAATCCTTACTGTGACTAGAAAATGGCTCTAATCCAAAGGGCATCGAAGAAGGCGTGGGACCAAAAATGATGCCTGGGCTCTTAAAGGAAATTCTGAGTCTGTTCATTGATTCTATCCTTACCTCCAACGACATCAAGATTTACCCTCTACCTATTGAAACATCTTTGATGGTACACTGTTATCACTGAGGAACAAAAGTTTGGTAGCTCATAGTACATCGTGCCCAGGGAGAAATTCATTTTTTTATAAGCAAAGCTTTAATCAATCATTCCAAGCCATGAAGAAGTGATAATCAATGACGATTGACATGGTATGATCATTACAATAGTTTGGAACTTTGGTTATAAATGAGAAATAATATATACAATGGTCTATGAAGATTATTTGATCATGACTTAGGTCACTTTGTTCACAACCTCCCAATAATAAAGCCATTACAAGATCTGTGAATACAAGTAATAACACATACACAAAGATAGACAAGAAATTAAGAGATACAAATAGAAGAAGAGAACAAAAGGTAGCTAAGAGGAGATCTGTAGACATACACAAAGAACTATCAGAAGATACACTATATACATCATGTAAAAGAGCATCATGTGCTCGGTTTGTTACATCCCAACAGGAAATTTCATTGTACTGACTGTGCTTTTGTAGAGGGAAATCAAGGAAATGAATGCAGAATGACAAATCATTAGAGCCTTTTTGCGCTGAGCATGCTGAAAAGCCTGAATAAAACATGTAGGTACAAGAGGGCTCATCAATGATTTGGTGCCAGATTTGATAAGAGTTGATAATAGGTCATTTGATCAAACCAGTCAAGAAAAGTCAGAATCCATATCTTTTAGCCCCTCAGTCAAGTAGCCTCATGTCACCTGGCCCCCTGTCAGTTGGCCGGAAACCATTCAGCCGCAAAACTTTTTGGGGCCCCATGTCTTTTGACCTAAATTTTATAAACCTCATATTTTAACCAATTTTCTACCAGACATCTGTACTGTACCCCGAAGGCCCAACAGTAACAATCAATAAAGATAACATAAGATCTGT
Organism: Acholoe squamosa; assembly: GCA_949317995.1. NCBI lineage: Eukaryota > Metazoa > Annelida > Polychaeta > Phyllodocida > Polynoidae > Acholoe > Acholoe squamosa. The sequence continues at coordinate 24,781,870 of OX439048.1, forward strand.
ATCTTTTTCTCCCCAGGTGCCTGACACTGCCTCTGACCGCAGCGCCAATCAACCGAATGCCCAGCGCTGCCTCAACATGAGTGAAGGTGCTGAAAAGGTGTGGCGCCAGGTGAGGAACTCTGCCCTGTGGCACATTCACTGCATGGAAAGAGCCCAGTGGTTGGAGAGCATAACCAATGCAGGGATCTACACCCCTTGGGCATTAGGTGAGGCCCCGCTACCCAACTACTTGAATGAACAGTCCACTTTGGCAGTCAACCATGAGGTGGGACTAGCCATGAGACAGGCTGCCGGCAACATCCAATTGGCCATGGCAGATCAACTCCACCTCCGGGCCACCACAGATGGAGATACCTGCAATACTCTGCTGGACACTGTCAATAAATTATTACTCCAGGAGGGTTCCTCTGATGGACCCCCTGCCTGGAGAAAATTAAATGAATTTGTGGAGAAGGAGAGGGCCAAACTCGAACAACAGCTTCAGCGCCAATGAGCCTTTATGATCGACCTCCAGCCCTCTTCCTACCAACTTGCCAATGGGACCTTTCAGCAGGGTCCAGATGTTGCCCCCCATGTGGCAACAATAGCGCTAGTGCCCCCGTCCCCCCACAGGCAGCCCCCGACTACTTCCACTGGCAATTCCTCAAACAACCCGCCCTCCCCCAGGTTCACGAAGGCACAGCAGACTGGCCACCAGTGTCCCACACTTCCCCCAGGCTGGGTGCTCCAGTTGGGATGAGGTAGCATTGGACGAATGGCTTGACCCTTCAGGCCCTGAATCCAATCCAGCCCCTAAACCCAACCTCCCCAAAGATAAGGGCAAATCCAAGGGGAAGGGCAAAAACAAAAGGAGCAACAATCACTCCCCCTCTGCCCCCAGTGACAAAGAGAGAAGAGCTCACTCTGCTTCTCCATTGGCACCCATTAATTTTCTAGGCCCCCCCCCCCGCTCTGCCCAAGCCCCAACGCCCAGGCCCAGAACAGGGGCTGGCAACAAGCCCCCTCTCATTGCCACCAAGGGAGGAGGGGTCAGCAGGACCAGAACCATGGAGAGAGGTGGCAACTGACCATGGCCGACCTGAGACGTGCTAACAGGGAGGCCCTCATGATAAGTATGACTCTCATCCATGTGTATCTGTCATTGACACTCCATCGATTCCCCCTGTTATGGACAATACTCAAAATCCAAAGGTTGAACAATCATTGATCCCTGTTACCAATGTTATTGTTGATACTCTCTCTGTCATGAACCACTCCATGAATAACTCTTATGGCGACCCAGTTGTTAATTTTAAGAATAAAATTTGTGACGTTTCAGAACTGTACACAACCAATGTTGTTAATTTGTCCAGCCTTTCTCTGACCCATAGTGAGCAATCATTGTTGGAGAGGGGCCTAAACTTTTGTACCACGCGAGGGGAACCCAACATGGGTGACCTACGTAGGGACTTTGATGAATTTCACCGCAGGTTAAAAATCAAAGCCTTTTTTAACCCCAGTAATTCAGATATCCGCCCCAACGTGGTATAATCCTGAAAACCTACCTGCACTTGACAACTCCCAATCCAACAATGATAACCCACTATTGGCTACCATTGAACGATCAAAAGTTATCAAGAAAGACGACAAGGGGCAACCACCTGCCTCCCCAGTCCCACTTAAAGCTTTTATTTTAGCAAATGAGACCAACCTGAACAAGCTATTGGTCAAGTCACCCTCCAGCCAAAATATCTGTAAATCAGGAAAAAACTCCTTAAAAACTTTATTGAAAAATCACAAGATTGTTATCAAATCAGCTGATAAAGGGGAATCCATAGTCATCCAAAATAAGTGTGATTACATCCAAGAAGGTCTCAGACAACTTTCTGACTCAAAGTATTACCAGGAAGAAATGACACCCACTTTCTCTGAGTTATTGCGAACCAAATAACCAAGAACGACACAGTTGTATCTTTTGCCTAAGATACACAAGGGTAAAACACCCCCTCCAGGCAGACCCATTGTCTTGGCAAATGGTTGTCCCACTGAAAAAATCTCATGCTTAGTGGACCACTATTTAAGACCTTTTCTACCGATGACAAGGTCTTACCTATGAGACACCACTGACCTACTTACAAAATTACAAAATTTAGGCCCACTCCCTAAAGGATGTTTCCTAGGTACCCTTAATGTAGCCTATCTGTACACTGGTGTTGGTCAACATCCCTAATGAAGAAGGTGCAATGTCTATCTATAAACATTTGTACTTCAATAGGACCCCCAAAGTAGGTGAATTGTCCAATGAAGCAATCTATACCCAGTAATACATTGTCCTCACAAAAAACAATTTCGACTTTAATGGGAAACATTATCTACAGGTAGGTGGTACAGCAATGGGCACAAGAGTGGCACCCACATATGCCAATCTCTTCATGGCCCATTTAGAGGAATCCAAGGTCTACACCTATAAACTCCAACCACTTCTATGGCTGAGGTTTATAGATGACATCTTTTTCATTTGGCCCCATGGCCAACTGGAGCTTGATGAATTCATCATCTACTTGAACAGAGCACATGACTCCATACAATTCACAGTGGTGACCTCCACCACCAGAGTGGATTTTCTGGACACCTCTGTTCTTCTAGATAATGATGGCAAGATAACAACTGATCTGTAAACCAAACCTACAGACAGTTGTTCATACCTCCACTTCGAATCAGCCCACACTAGGCATAGGTATACCTTCGAATCAGAATGCATTTATATTTTAACAAATTGACATTATCAAACTTCTACTGATCCAATCTGCAAAGTTAGACCCTCTTTAGAATGGTCCTGACCTCCCCATTACGATACAATCATCTATTCTGCTGTATCTCCAATATATCAAGCACAGGGAGTGAAAACTTGAAAATGAGCTGTCATTTTATGTGATTCAGTAGAGGGCAACCCTCCAGGGAGCTAATATCTGAAATAATACCAAAATGATGCTGGATCATATACACCAAAGTCCCCATACTCTAATTTTACAAGAACTGCTCATATCCATATAGACAATCCATGCACTAATTGCTACTAACACATTATGTTTCCTGACTGCAGTACACATGCAGGCAGAATCAGCTTTGGAAGATCTATAAGGCTTAGGATTGCAGGGAATATGGACATAGATATATAGCCTAAGAGAGACCAAACACTAACAAATGACACCAAATGGAATGTTTCGGTAACTATGGTTACCAGACCTGACTAGAAATGGCACATCCTTGACTGAAATTTATCATTGAGTTATAAGTATTCAGAAAATACAATGCAGAGCCCATATCAAAAGAGAAGATCAAAATAAAACATGGTCTTATCAACAAATTGATAAAATTGTGAAATAATGCAAAATCTTCAAATAATTCTGGGCACAAAAAGGTTAAACCCATGGTTGAAAAGAAACCATCCTATCTGGTATCCACTTACAACCCTGGTTTTTATGGATTACACAAGTTGGCCCAAAAGAATTGGGACCTGCTAGGCAGATCCTGCAGTACCCGGGAAGGCATATACAAGTAAACACAATGTGTTCTGCTCCAGCACAAATTTGATTTACTGTATCACCTGTAAAATTTGTGGCATGCAGTATGTCTGCCAGACAGAAAATTCCATAAAACCAGATTCTCTGACCATTACGGAAAATCAAAAGAAAGGAGTTCTGCCGTAGTAAGGTATCTCGCCACATGAATTCCTGCTACAAAAGAGGTAAAGACACAATACACAGGGACTTGACCATCACTGTTGTGGACTTTATCCATGCTCATCCAAAATCTAAGAAGGCCAAACATCTCAGAAATCTGATTGAGTATGATTGGATTCAAAGGCTACATACTAATGCCCCTGAAGGCATGAATGTGAGCGACCCTTTAATCCATTGATGACACACCCGGGTAGAGGAGGGGGTGACTGAGAGGTTGCCACGTACACCTAACCGATTCTCCCTGATTTGGATATAATCTCATGACCCTTCTGCACCCAAATTAATATAGTGCTATGGCACCTTAGCCAAAGAAAAAATTGACATGAGGGAAAACCATATTCTGGTTATCCCATGACCACCCTGAATTTTCTATTAAACACTTGTTATAAAGAATCTTCCAGAAAATTATCCAGTATAATTTTCCACACCCACAAAAATTATTTTCTGGTCCCCATACCATGAATTTCAAATTTTTATGGGCTTCCGGGACTTTTTTGAACTCCAAAAAACTTTCTTTTGAAGTCATCTATAATCCATCCACCTGCCCCAGTGGCAGTGGTACTGCCAAATTATTTTTAGGCCTGCTCTAAAGGTTTCAAAATAATTTCATTTCAATGCAGTCTGAGGATCCCCACAGGTGAAACCGCCAGTTACTCATATTAACACACTGTTGTCAAGTAAACAATGCCCTGGTTACCTCCATACACAGCAACCAATCATTGTCCTAGATGAATCAGGAGCAACTCTGAGTTGCTCCTGATTGGTCAATGTAGGTCACATGTCAAGCACTATATAAGGGCACTTTTTCAAAACTGGTGCCATTCCAGCCGTAACTGCTATACCAATAGGACACCCCGTACCAACCTAAGAGGCTCATCAATGATTTGGTGCCAGATGTAAGAGTTGACAATAGGTCATTTGCTCAGTCAAGTAGCCTCATGTCACCTGGCCCCCTGTCAGTTGGCCGTAAACCATTCAGCTGCAAAACCATTTGGCCCCCATGTCTTTTGCCTAAATTTTGTAAACCTCATATTTTAACCAATTTTCTACGGGATTTAGTACCTGTTTCAGCCACCAGGGGGCACCACTATGGGCTAGAATATCAAAAATATGCCTAAAACTAATATAGGGTACTTTTTAATGGAGAATTCAATGATTTTAGATAAAACGTTCTATTTTGGGTGGAAAGGTTCCAAATTAGGCATGTAAAAAAAATGTTTTTGGGCCTAATTAGGCATTTTTGTTGATGTATGTTGCCATGGAAACATGATTTTCATTCTAAATAGGAAAATCAATTATCCCATTTGAAAGAATCTTTCACTATGTTAACTATGGTGAAAACAGAACGAAAATACCATTTCTAGATCAAATGTTATAGGCAAAAGAATAAAAAATTATGCTAATTTAGCTAATTAGCATAAATCATGCTAATTATAGATGTATCTCATGATCAATTAGGCATAGAGCTTATTGCCATTCAGGAAATGGTAACACCTACCTACATTTAGCAAGCCATTCCTCTAAAACTAACAGGAGTATCTTCTCTTGCCATATATCACTGAAAAGCCAGTGATCTGAATTTTAGCACGGAGCCCTCTTTCTCCTTGCCTCTACACAATATGTCATCAGTGTCTCCAGTACATCAGCAGTGCCTCCAGTACGTCATCAGTACCTCCAATACATCATCATACATTACCATACGTCATCAGTACGTCATCATACGTCATCAGTACCTCTAGTACGTCATCATTGCCTCCAGTACGTCACCAGTGCCTCTACTACATCATCATACATCACCATACGTCATTAGTACGTCATCAGTGGCTCCAGTACATCATCAGTGCCTCCAGTACATCACCAGTGCCTCCAGTACGCATCATACCTTACCATATGTCATTATTACATCATCAGTACCTCCAGTACATCATCATACTTTACCATACATCATTATTATGTCATCAGTGCATTCAGTACATCATCAGTGCCTCCAGTATGTCAGCAGTGCCTCCAGTTTGTCAGCATGCAGTGTCTCAAGTACATCAGCAGTGCCCCCAGTACGCGATACTTCATCAGTGCCTCCAGTATGTCAGCAGGATGGTGATTTACGGCAGTACATCAGTATTGTACATCAGTGTAAGTCAATGTACATCAGTGTACCTCAGTACATCAGAATTGTACATCAGAAAAAAAAAACGTTGTGACAAATTGTGGCCATTTGACTGGGTGGCCAAATGTCAGTGTGGCCAAATGACCTGGTGCTTTATGTCCAGGGGCTAAATGGTTGGGGGGCCGTTTGACTGGCACCCGAAAAGACAGACTAATTCGTCCTGGCATTTCCCATTTGAAAGGTGACAAATCGAGTATTTATAATATCATGTCAATGGCATTTCCCAGTTGAAAGATGCCATCACCCTTAAGGCATTTAATGCAGACTCTCTATAAATTTTGAGAAGTCTTATATATACATATCATTTGTAAATGTTTAAACTTCTGTGTCATCTTCCAGCTCAATTGATCCATCTTTAGCTGCTTCAAGGCTGTCCTCATACCAGTTGTCTGCTAGATTATCTGTTTTTTTGCTCTTCTTGTGAAGGTCTTTCAACAATGCAATGCACCTCTTGAATTGTTGCTTGGTGTCACTATCCTGATACAACTTGTCCAGGTTGTCCCAGCTCTTTGCCCCTCTGTATAGGGGGGACCTCTTGTAGAAGTCACATTTCGGTCTTTTTGCATCAAATTTCCTTTTATTACTAGAACGTGTGACATGTACTAACTCTTTATTTAGCAAGTGCTTGCCAGTTGCACAGCACTTATACATGTACGTCAGTCTCATCTCATCACGATGCCCTGCAAGCATTGGGACTTAACCTTTATCATGTAGTTCCTGCACTGATCTGTCTCTAACAGCACATCTAAGACATATCCTCAGACCTCTGTTTTGAAGCCTTTGTAGTTTTGCCAAGAGATCTTGGTTTGCCCCCCCCCATGTGTAAAACTAGCATAGTCAAAGAGGGATAGAACTGTGGTCTTGTACACTAGGATGGCATCATCCCGACTGAGGTTGCATCATAGTTTGGCATATCTAAAAAGTCTATGGTTGACCTTCCTGATGAAATCACCAATAGATTCAGCCATAGTCAGAGTCTCACCTAGTCTTACTCCAAGATAACAGTAGTTATGAACCCTATCGATGATTCCCAATAAGAAATTCTCAGTTGAAAAATTTAATGATATAATCAGCATACCTTTCTAACTATAACAATATGATTTAAAGGTAATTCAAGATGCTACTGACCTGCAAAACTTGGCCGCAGCAAAGGAACACCTGTTACCATAGGTCTTTCCATCTGTTCCACAGTGTGGGTCATACTCCCTAGTGCAGGCTATATCCTCACGACACTCGCACTTGCCATCAAACAGTATCCTCAGGGATGGGTCACTACATTTTCACATTTAATGAAACATAAACATTACTGGTAAATGAATTTTCCTTAAGATTCATTTAGACTGAAGAAAACTATAAAGACCACATCCCACTACATGAAAAATAGGTCTGATACATCTATGATTTGGAATATTTGCAGCCTAAGCATCTTTTGAATCTCATAAACCATAGCCCACCATAGCCAATATTGGACATGTTCTCTGTAAATCTAATTATTTAAGGGGGAAGTCTGAGGGAATTACCTATCATTGTGAGTTTGGTTGATCAATTTTCTTTTTAAGAAAATCTCAAAGAAATCAGCAATGGCCTCCCTTGAACATCAATAATGTTTGTGATAATGTAAAGTGATATTCAGTGTTTAGTGCAAGATAATACACTTGAAGATTTGAATAACCTTGAGACATGATTCTTTTAAGATCACCGTTAATCTCCATATATGGAGATTGTCCCCAAACCTCCTAATTGCGCCAAGCTGGATGGAAGATAACTATACAGGAGAAGAATTACATTACCTCTGACATTTCGGAGCAGCAAGGTTACACTTGTTGGCATACGTCTTGAAGTCGGATCCACACACGGGGGTGAAGTCTAACGAACATAATGCAGGGCACCCAGCTGGAGCTGCTACTGTATAACACAATAAAAGGGAACAACACTATTTGGCATTCAAATCAAACAGTGCATTCACAATGGAAGTACTAGTACTTGTTCAAACAATATTCCTGCTGAAAGGCATTTGAAATTTACGTATGTGCATTGGATTAGATTAGTAGAAATTGAGCAGCAAATTAATGAGAAATGCCTGAACGTCCCCTGGTTTTTAGCTTTCGAGTGGTAGACTCCATAGATACATATCAATAGACATACGACAACTCCAATCTAGTTTGGGCGAATATTTTATTGGACCTGGCCAATAAACACACATAACCAGGCCTAAGGATGTAACACAAGAAAGAAAAATCTCCAATGTAAGTATGGTGGTCCTCCCTGGGGTTAGCCAATATGGCTGACAATAAGGGCCACCAGTGAATGAACCAGTCATATGACACATACTTGTACGTAAGTAGTGACACCTCGTGATACAATTGGGAACTGCTCCTGTCAATTTATCAGCACTTAAATATGTGCGCATATAAGTGGTGGCTTTAAATCTAAGTTTTCTCTGAGCATTTCCATTCTCATATGCAATATGGGTGTTTTGAGAATTCTTAGGTCAGATTTTGCTGCAGTATTGTTCTTTGTGCCCAGATTGAACTGCAAATGTTAGTCTACGTTTATGGAATAGTGTTGCAATCCTATCACTTCTGTATTGATTTGTCAAATTTAGTCCAGTTTAGCAATGGCTGGAAAGAGAGAGAGAGAGAGAGAGAGAGAGAGAGAGAGAGAGAGAGAGAGAGTGTGTGTGAGAGAGAGAGATACAAACAGACAGACAGAGACAGGTAGACAGAGGTGCAAGGGAGCTACCAATTTCCAGCATTAAAAGTGGGTGCCTCCATTGTTTAAAAAAAAAAAAAGAAAGAAAAGTCATACATTTTTGAACATTTCAAAGCAATCCACAAACTGATGATGCTCCTTATACATTTTGTTAATGGTGTGTGTAAACGGAGAGGTTATTACCAGGAGGTTTGCAGCCTCTAACAATGGACTGAACAACCTCTATTCTTTTGGTGTTCATCCTTTATTCAATCAAAGGCGTAAGAAAAGGCGAGGGGCAAGAGAGCAATCGTGCACCCCCACCCAAGAAAGGCAAAACATGCAGATCTAATGAACAAGAACTGCTAGGTTCTCAGATTTACCCTTCATATTAGAGAAATTTGTTAATATAAGGGATCCGGGCTTAAAATTAGAACACTTTTTTTCAATACCGCTCCCACAATTAGAAATCAGTGTTGTTGGATTTTGATAGCAATAATGTACAATCAAAGTAATGGATTGCCTCTTGACTATGGATATAGAAGGATAAGATACATAATGATAGGTGACATACCTTCACGACTTCCACATTCCCCGACGTGGGCCAGGTCAAGGCCAGTGGTGCTACAAGTATATCAGTTACATTTCAATAGAAAGTAAATTCAATACAAACAGGTAATGCTAAGGGTGGCACACAGATTGAAATATAATGTGACAGGCATTGGCGATCCTAGCTCATAAGTACACTGTATTAACCGAGGAACAATAACTTTTAGCCCATAACTCATCTTACCAAGAAGACAATGCCACCATGTAGATCAACTGTATGAAAATAAGACCAGTGTGCCCCTACTTATTATCATAGTGTGATTTAAAGGTAATTCAAGATGCTACTGACCTACAAAACTTGGCCGCAGCAAAGGAACACCTGTTAGCATAGGTCTTTCCATCTGTTCCACAGTGTGGGTCATACTCCCTAGTGCAGGCTATATCTTGACGACACTCACACTTGCCATCAAACAGTATCCTCAGGGATGTCTCACTACATTTTCAAATTGAATCAAATACAATCATAGAAAATCATTCTTAAATAAGTGTTTCAAATTGAGGAAACTGGGTGCTATATTAAAGACTAATTTCTAGGATGCAATCTTGTTCGATGAAATGCTATGAGAAAGTTGAATGCCATTGAAACTTTGATTATTAGATTTCTCATTGGTTGTCATGCTACATCCAATTATCTGGCTAAAAAGTGTTTTGTTAGCTCAACTGAGGGTACTCTCTGGTGACCCCTCTTAGAGCACTCTTCTTTTTAAAGTCTACCGTTTAAGATATGGATAACATGGAGGTATGAACCATTCAAGACCACTACACAGGAGATTAAACGTACTTTACCTCTGGCACTTTTGAACATCAAGGTTACACTTGTTTGGGTACGTCTTAAAGTCTGAACCACACACTGGGGTGAAGTCTAATTGACATATTGAAGGGCACTCAGCAACAGCTACACCTGTAGTACACAATGGAAAAGAACACTATCTGGTATTCTAATCAAATAGCAGGCTACATTCACGATAGATATACCATGTGTTATACAGTTGTAGCTGCAGTGTCGTTTAAAACCAATATTTCTGCTGGAAGATCTTGGAATGACACTAAGACAGAGTAATGTGTATTCAATGAGATTAGCTGAAATTACATCACCTCACAACTATCCTACATTGAAATGATTTTTTGCCATATATATTTCATTCATTTCTGCAAAAGTATATCACTCTTGAAAATGATATTGGCATAACCTGAGCCAATTATAAACGTTAGCAAAATAGAGTCGTATGGGTTAAAAATGTATGTATCGTGTACCAAGACGTGATAGAACCCAGCACTGCCGGGTTATTACTCCCCCTGGAGGCTGTTTCACCGCATTTAATACAATAAACACAGAGGTTCATCTTTTAAACAGGGAGGTCCGTCTTTGACATTTATGTCCATATTTGAACACCTACTGACCCCTGTCCCCTCCGCATTCACAATATGGTCCTTATTGTAAATGCGGAGGGGGTAGGGGGCAGTAGGTGTTCAAATAATTATGGACAGAAATGTCAAACATGGACCTAAATGTTTAAAACAAGGACCTCCATGTTTAAAACACGGACCTCCGTGTTTAGTGTATTCAACGCAGTAAAACAGCCTCCTGAAGGAATCCCACTGCACCACACAGGACAATAAACGCTGACGTCCGTATATTAAGGCAGTGAAACAGCCTCCTGGTGGTGCCACCTACTGTCCCAACATGTTTATCCTGCCTTCCCAGTCTACAGTCTGCCATTTCTCCTTCCACCCTGGACCCACTCCGGTTCCTCTAGATTTTCCCATCCACCCACACCTATAGCTTATATTTTCTTACTAACATAGGGTCTTATGTCTCTACGATTCCGGGCTTCGCAATAATCTCAGCCGTATAACAACTTCAATGATTATGGCCCAGAATCATCTCGAGGAATGTTACCGGTATTCTAACTTTGCTGCCAATCATGTGTATATATTGTGTGAATGTTCTTTAAATGTTTTCATAAATTCATTGTATCACACTTTCAATGGACATTTTTCTCAAATGAAATCTGTGGCCTTTGAAACTAGGTAGCTGTGAATCCTTACGTAGGCCTAATTGGATTAGAAATAAATTCTAAGAGATTATTATAATATGGTGACACCTCATGGATACACAGAACCTTGTGATATGTATAATGCATCCTGACTATAAGATGGTTCTGTTGAGAGTTGTGACAACCACACACAAAATAGTGGCAAACCTCGCCGGATAACATGTACTTCCTGTCATACGTAGTTTATGAATAAAGCACTCAGCATCAGCACCCGTGATGGAGTCAGAAGTAGACTTGGTAGTTCCCTCTTTTCACCTCATCTGAACAGGTTATGTGGCCCAGACATCGCAGTTACTACGTATTGCAACTCTGCTAAAGGTGGGGTACATGTAGGGACGACGTAGAGCTGTATTTGAGGTCGGGTGATACCTCTGAAAGCTTGGCAAAGTGAAGCTGACAGCTGTCGGATAGGTCGGTCTGGGTTGCTGAGAGGGAGTATCTGGCAGGATGCTGCTGAGACACTGAGAGAACACCTACAGAACGACCAGGGAGCTTGTGAGACAGCATAGAGGCTGTGGATGCTTCAATACACAGGAATAGTTGGGAGAGGAAGCTCATATTGTCGTGCATCTGTTGGAGAGACAGACAGGAGGAGTTTTGGTACTATGTGTATTTGCTGTTAGATGTCTAGATATCGTGGATAGATGCTCAGATTGGCGTGGAAAGTTCTGGAATCTGTCATAGATGTCAACATGGGCGTCGTGAGGGGAAGCGAAACTAGCTGGGTATTCCCCCTTCGTCGCTGTGAATGTCAACAAACACCAGCAGTTTGGCTGAGTGCCAAGTCGTCGTGGTTCTGTCAGGGAGACAGGTAGAAGCTTTGGACATAGCAGGATGATTGCAGGACATGTCAGAGGCGGCAGGACCTCGTCAGAGGTTGCAGGACATGTCTAAGACAGCTGTGGATGTGAGTAGACTTTGTTATGGTGTAATAGGTCGTCAGGGACAGCAGGGAGATGCTGAGTACGACCAGGGATCACAGGAGACCTGTCAGAGACATGTGAGACCTGTCAGGGGCACGGAAGACCTATCAGAGACACAGGAGACCTGTGAGTGACTTAGGAGATTTGTGACAAGGAGCTGTGCAAGTGGTGAACTATAGGGACAGGTGGCAGTGAGTATAAGCTAAGGCCCTGTATGGGAGAACTGTGTAATTTTGCTATGAGTAAACCATTTCAAGAAGTTGTATAGAGTGACTTTCTATGTGTGGATTAGAAGTCTGTGGGTTACAACTAAAATGGCAGTAGGTCCAAGTGTAGGGTTACAGTTCAGAAGGAGCTTAAGATGCCATGGAGATAGTTCTGTATCAGCTGAGATTTTGTGTCACATGAAAACATCAGTAGATGTGTCAGAGACTGTAGAACATTGTGTCAGAGAGTGCAGAAGATGTGTCAAGAGTTGCAGAGAGTCTAGTGCAGAAGGAGACATCTAGTGCTGTGTGGGAAGCACCACAGGAGTCTGTAGAGGGGTCTGCAGTAAGGACAATTGACTGTGTCAAGTCATGAGATGTTGAAATTGTAACATCCATATAGTGGAGGAGTCCAGCTAAGTAATGCTTCAGATATCAGCTAAGTGTAATTATATGAAGAAGTGATGCATTATAGTGCAGCTTTAGAATAGGATCTATCTATTATGCATCTGTGGTGATAAGCTGGCTCTTTATTGCACTGTGAAGTTGAACTGTATATGGGATCATAGGTGGCTCTGTAAGACTGGTAACACCTGCATTTGCGCTATGAGTATACAGCAGATCTGTTGGGGACATTATTAGTAGTTCTGTTTTATTGTCAGCAAGGTGGTGGAGGCATATGGAAATTGATTGTCTGGTGGGTGCAGTCAGGATACACTGAGATGATGAATAAAGCGCTCAGCATCAGCACCCGTGATGGAGTCAGATGTAGACTTGGTAGTTCCCTCTTTTCACCTCATCTGAACAGGTTATGTGGCCCAGACATCGCAGTCACTGTGTATTGAAACTCTGCCAAAGGTGGGGTACATGTAGGGACGACGTAGAGCTGTATTTGAGGTCGGGTGATACCTCTGAAACCTTGGCAAAGTGAAGCTGACAGCTGTCAGATAGGTCGGTCTGGGTTGCTGAGAGGGAGTATCTGGCAGGATGCTGCTGAGACACTGAGAGAACACCTGCAGAACGACCAGGAAGCTTGTGAGACAGCATAGAGGCTGTGGATGCTTCAATACACAGGAATAGTCGGGAGAGGAAGCTCATATTGTCGTGCATCTGTTGGAGAGACAGACAGGAGGAGTTTTGGTACTATGTGTATTTGCTGTGAGATGTCTAGATATCGTGGATAGATGCTCAGATTGGCGTGGAAAGTTCTGGAATCTGTCATAGATGTCAACATGGGCGCCGTAAGGGGAAGCGAAACTAACTGGGGATTCCCCCTTCGTCGCTGTGAATGTCAACAAACACCAGCAGTTTGGCTGAGTGCCAAGTCGTTGTGGTTCTGTCAGGGAGACAGGTAGAAGCTTTGGACATAGCAGAATGATTGCAGGACATGTCAGAGGCAGCAGGACCTCGTCAGAGGTTGCAGGACATGTCTAAGACAGCTGTGGATGTGAGTAGACTTTGTTATGGTGTAATAGGTCGTCAGGGACAGCAGGGAGATGCTGAGTACGACCAGGGATCACAGGAGACCTGTCAGAGACATGGGAGACCTGTCAGGGGCACGGAAGACCTATCAGAGACACAGGAGACCTGTGAGTGACTTAGGAGATTTGTGACAAGGAGCTGTGCAAGTGGTGAACTATAGGGACAGGTGGCAGTGAGTATAAGCTAAGGCCCTGTATGGGAGAACTGTGTAATTTTGCTGTAAGTAAACCATTTCGAGAAGTTGTATAGAGTGACTTTCTATGTGTGGATTAGAAGTCTATGGGTTACAACTAAAATGGCAGTAAGTCCAAGTGTAGGGTTACAGTTCAGAAGGAGCTTAAGATGCCATGGAGATAGTTCTGTATCAGCTGAGATTTTGTGTCACATGAAAACATCAGTAGATGTGTCAGAGACTGTAGAACATTGTGTCAGAAGTGCATCAGATGTGTCAAGAGTTACAGAGAGTCTAGTGCAGAAGGAGACATCTAGTGCTGTGTGGGAAGCACCACAGGAGTCTGTAGAGGGGTCTGCAGTAAGGACAATTGATTGTGTCAAGTCATGAGATGTTAAAATTGTAACATCCAGATAGTGGAGGAGTCCAGCTAAGTAATGCTTCAGATATCAGCTAATTGTAATTATACGAAGAAGTGATGCATTATAGTGCAGCTTTAGAATAGGATCTATCTATTATGCATCTGTGGTGATAAGCTGACTCTTTATTGTGCTGTGAAGTTGAACTGTATACAGGATCATAGGTGGCTCTGTAAGACTGGTAACACCTGCATTTGCGCTATGAGTATACAGCAGATCTGTTGGGGACATTATTAGTAGTTCTGGTTTATTGTCAGCAAGGTGGTGGAGGCATATGGAAATTGATTGTCTGGTGGGTGCAGTCAGGATGCACCAAGATGATGGAGCAATGCACTGAGACACCTCAGGAAGACACAGGATGCAGCAAGTTGACACTTTGTACAGAATCTGTGAGTAAACTTCAGGAGGAGAAGCGGAAGATTGGAACTATATTTGCTAGGTGAAACATTTTTTGAAAATGACAGCAAATATTGAAGAACTGAATTAGTTAGGGAAGTGAGGGGTAAAGCCTCACGTGAGGCATGAAATCCTCACAGGGAATGATGAGCTAGAAACCGCTCTTCCCATGATTAGGTTTATGCTATATTCAAAATATTAATAGCAGTTGTGTTTGCTATGTGGTTAAGATTTTTGATAATAAACCTAGTCTGTGTAACATGTAACTAAGTAAGAAAAACAACTGAAACTGAAAATACAGTGATGTAGATTTCCAAGTGACTATTGTCATATGAAACTGAAACTAAGTAAACAGGTTGACTGTCCTGGAGGACTCAGTGCTAAGCACTAGTAGTATAATAACTGTTTACTCTAAGACTTGGAGAAACTGGACACTTATAAAGAAAGCAAGGACATTGCTATGATATAGTTCAAGTCTTGGGTAAATCTACACCCTATAAATAGTATTGGTTTATATGGTTTCATGTTAAGTTTTATTCTAAGTAAGTTCTTGTTATACAGGTAGTATATTGTCTCTTGTGTATGTTTGAGAAGGAGTGTTGAGAGTTGTTACAACCACACACAAAATGGTGGTGGCAAACCTCGCCGGATAACATGTACTTCCGGTCATGCGTAGTTTAAATAAAGCAGTAGCAGCATCACGATGGCTCAAGATGTGTGGCTTCAAGAGTTCCCTCTTTTCACCTCATCTGAACAGCTTCTTTGGTGCCAGTGTAAATTGATTGGTGACAGAAGCTGACCTACATCCTCTTATACATATATTGGCACAGATAATAAATTCATGAACTCTGGCACGGTAGACCTTGGGTATGGTTATCATGGGGATGAGGGAAGGCAGTGAAATTTCTTTTTATCCCCTGCTACTAGGATTAAGCTTTTTCACAGTAGACCCCTATTCACTATCCATGTTATGATAACTTGGATTACGGTATTCTTGAGCGTCAAGGGCTAAAAAGATAAAAAGTTGGATTTTGGGACAAATATGTCCCAGCGGCCAGAGGCAAAAAAAAAAAAAAATCCCCATAGAAGTCCCAAAGAAAGGGGCCCCTAAAAACAAGTACCATGACAAAATCACAATTAATTTTAAGTAGCTTTTCACCGACAAATCTCAACCATAGAGAGTGATAGGGGTATAGGGTAGGGTGACCTTGAGTCGTCCATGTACCTTGAGTCGGCCACTTTGCATGTATTTAGTGCCAAATTGTAATTATTAATGACCACCTTAGAGGATTTTAAGCTATTTACATTTATAGAAGATGGGAAGATGCAGCACCTGCTATCCTTCCATCTCTGCCTTTTCGTGGTTTATTACCTTCAACAGGCTGTCAATGACAGCATGTTTGGGATTACATTCATGCAAAAAGGATAGGTTTCTGATGATTTGTTACCCACTTATATTGAAGTGCAACTAGTAAATGAGCATAAACCTAAAATAATGTCACAGTAGTCAAGGAACAGAGGTAACATTGACAAAACATTGTATATGGATTATATTTAAACTGTGTAAATTATCAGTAAACTGGAAATCTGCCCTTTCCTTGCATCAATTGCATAATAGACAGCCCCCTATACAGAAGCTGATTCATGATATGATGTGGCTGACTCAAGGTACTGGTGGCCGACTCATGGTACTGATGGAGAGAAATACACATCACTTGGGTAATGAAGGCTCGGAGGGCCTGATAGACATGAGTATAAGAGTTGTAACCTGATTTACTGGAAAAATAAACACTTCAGGATAATTTTCATAACCATTTTCTGTTGCTCCATACAGGTTAGCTTACTAAAGCACAGCTTCTAGAAAAAATCAGAGGTTGTATAGAGGTCCAAGTGGACGACTCATGGTCACTTTACCCTATATAGTATATAGGGCAAACTCAGTGCATAGGAACAGTTACTGAAATCCATTTGACCTACTTACAAACCGGAAATGACCTAGTTTTGAGACCGGAATTGACCATATATGGGCATGTGACATACATTCTTGAGCTCTGATTGGCTGAGAGCTATGACGTCATAACTTGATGATCACGTGATCACAACAAACCGACCACGTGGTCGGTGTGCAACACTCGTTTACTTTTTATAGTCGTCATGGATGTTTGCTACAGCAAAAACATAAGTAATCAAAGGGACCTGCTTGCACCTACGTTTCTACTACATTGCTAACATAATACCATCATTGTCACGACGTTGGTTGCTGGGTTGTTACACATGTGAAGAAGGCTTTTTTTGTGATTTTTCACTTTTATTTTCACTACACACACACACACCTTTAACCTAGGTATTCTTTCTACAAAATGAAAGAAATTTACCTAAATGTTACAAAATATACACTTTTTACACACAAGATTTTCCTTATTTCATCAGAAATGCTACAAAAATTTTACAAATTTACCTAAATCTTACAGAAATTCCACTTTTTACACACAAGATTTCACCTTGAAACATGGTTTAAACCTATGTATTTCTTTCACAAAATGAAAGAAATACAACATTTGATGGAAATGTTACAAAATTTTACAAATTTACCAAAATGTTATGGAAATTTCACAAAAAAATATTTTTTTGTGGCATTTCTGCTGAAAGAAGGAAAATTTTGTGTGATGCTCTTGTTGAGTCGTTAGACAGGCACAGAAGCTTCAACAGAATGCAACTTCAGAACCTGTACGCCAAAATCTGTGGGGGCTCAATGCATCCACTTTATCATAGAGGCATGTCGAAGCAAGGACCCCTCTCACATGGTGGTAACCTTCTCTCTAACCTAATGGACAAAATAGTCCAACCCTGGATGAGGACGTAGTTTGTATGGGGCATCTCACACATGTAAGGATCGGTGACATGGACGTGGCCAACGACATGCAACAAATAAAAGTGGTAGTGGAACTAGTCCTGGAATTCGTAGACAAGTTGGTGAACAAGGTGACCACGTTGGAGGAAAAAATGTGCGTGTTGGAATGTGAAACACCGCTAGCAGCAAGAAAATCAGGATGTTCTTGGAACTGTACTAAAAGCTCTATTAGCATATAGCTGTAGAATGTGTGTGTGTGTGTGTGTGTGTGTAACCCCTTTTTTGTAGTGAAAATAAAAGAAGAGAACAATGAAAAAAGGCTTCAAGTTGTTTTTTTCACATGTATTAGCAGCATAGTAGAAATGTTGTAGGTGCAAAACATATGGTGCAAGCACACCCCATGGTGACTATAGAATTAAACAAGCTGCAGCTGGCTGCTACAGCAGCAGGCAGTGTGTGTACCTTGGGCAAGACTCGGTTTGTTTATGTTTATGTTTTCTGCTGTGCCGAAAATGACGAACACGTGGTCAACCACGTGGTCAGTCTGTTTTTGTTAACGTTTTTGTTGTGATCACGTGATCTTCACATGATGATGTCATAGCTATCAGCCAATCAGAGCTTGAAAAAGTAGGTCACATGCCCATATAATGGTCACTTCTAGTCTCAAAACTAGGTCACTTCCAGTTTGTAAGTAGGTCAAATCGATTTCAGTAGCTGTTCCTTTGCGCTGAGTTTGCCCCTATATACTACTGATAAATGAAGAGTTTCTAGGGGGCTACCTATAAATGTCCAGTATCAAAAGTAATTGTCGTGCCACAGGCAGTACACACTACCCATTCACATACTATCAAGACGTTATTTGTAGAACTCTTTCAAAATATTATGCATATATAATATACAGGGGTAGATCTATAATAACACTGGATCATGTTGCTAAAGGCCAAAAATGTTAGTTACAACCTCTATGAATTTTGGGGTAATATTGCTTGCCTGTGGTGTATGAGAGTTCACTTTAGTTATATCCTAGCGAGAAATACCAGCGAATTGATTAGCCAAGGCTTTTGAACCATTTTTCTTCAGAGAAAGGGGAGAGATATGGAGGGCAGTGGTAAGGTAGTGTTAACATATCTGAATGCTCCACCAAACTTTTGTTTGAACAAGGAAGCAAAGTCGTAAAATTAAGGAGCAAATAGTGAGTCTTAATGACACATAACGAGGAGGGGCTCTACATGAGCTGAGGGGCACAGCTAAGCAATGTGTTAAAGAAATTGCTATGTTTTTCTAAAGCTCTACAATCAAATCTAAAGCAAAATCTATTTAGACAACCAATGATTCATTTGACATACTTATTATATATTGTAGTAATAAGGGTTGTAAATTCAATTGTCTCAACCAAGAAAACCATTTGAGGAATTGAATGACAGTCCCATGAGAGTATACACACTCTGATTGGTTGGTTACTCCGTGACAGAGCCATACATGTCTGTGTACAGTGTTCTAACACATCCAGTGTCTCGTGTTTGACCCCTGACCCTGGAAGTGTTGACAACAGGGAGACAGGCCCCACATGCTGCACCCACCCCACACTCTGACCTCCCCCCCCCCCCCCCGCCCCCACATTCAACCCCTGACCCATATTACTAAAGCAGTCACCCTCCTAATGCCATACACCCCAAGATAGCATCTATAGTCTGATGTAGCCCAAGTATGTACATGTAAAAAACAACTAGAAATAATCTGTATTTATAGCTTGTAGACTTAAGTCATAAGGCTAAAAGACATATCCACATGACCCAAAGGATCTTTCCTAATAAGTAGTAGGCTTTACAAGACTCTCTTGCATGTACCTCTATATATAAATGGGCCCAGAAGAAAGTCCTTCATGAATGTCAGACATGGACTGTAACCACTTTTCACTGTGAAAAAATAAAATGTATCAATAAATCCTAAAATAAACAATATTCATGTCCAAAACTTCACACACACATATTCAAAGTGGCATGGGACACACAGTGAATACAGTGGTCTTCTGTATTTCAATTTAGAAAGTCAAAAAATCAGACACTGTACTCTGTGGGAGTGGCAGATTCTAGCTCAGAGGCAAGGCAGCTAAAAGCCTTTTGACATCATCGCCCCCCCTTGTAATATAGGGCCTCTATTTACGGGGAAAGGTATCCCTTGGCTGGTCGTTTGAATTATAAAATCCATTAATTAGAAAAAAGGGTTATGAAATTTTGAATATTTCAAAGCTATCCATAAATTAAACTTAGGGTACGTGTGGCTTATACACGTATGTAAGGGATTTGCCTTGGAACACAATTGTGACACAATTGACCTTAAAACACCATGCACTAAGGGGGCCCCCAAGGGGACCCCCCCTGATGTCATAATGTCGCCAAAATTCAAGGCTTCAGGTCACATGTCACTTTTTTAGGGAAAATAACATGTCTAAAAATCTTAAAATTCAAGGCCTCAGATGACATGTCACTTTTTTAGGGATTGGACATGTCACATGTCACTTTTAGAAGGGAACAATGTCGGAATGTCACCTCAAAATGGCCAAATGTCACCATGTCGTTTTTTACCCCTTGGGGGCCACACTAAGGGCCCTTTTCGCAGATCCTACACATTGTAATGTTCCTGAAGTAGGCAGCACTGGAGAATTGTTGTCCTTAATGCTATGATGATTTTCGTCACTGTTTCAGCTTGAAGGCGATGATCGTCGTCAAAATAAACTGACAAAATATACAAAATAAGCTGATAGCCTTTATTAGCTGATGGACGGTATAGAGACAGTATCCTTATCTTGATTCAGCCCAAATGACCAATGATAAAAATCACATGATTCTCTGAATTACACGTTAACATAAGGAGGTTCGGAAGCTATTTCAGAAGGTTAAGTGAATCCACTTTTCTATACTTGCTAGTCTAAGGACTGATGGAATAACACACCCAGTATTGCTTGATAATATGTTAGTGTGTTGATAGCCCTATAGCTTTTTTTTATAGACAGGTTGATTCAATCACCAACTCCAGGGAGGTGGGGATTTATAAACCTTTTCTGAGGTGAAGGGAGTGAATTTTCAAATAAGTTTCCTGAGGTAAAGCTGTGGTACAATTCTAAAATTTTGTCAGACTTGAATGCTTGAAACTTTCTGTCTGGCATGTCTTTTAGGGGGTATAGAAAGGTTTTATTAATTGCACTATCTCTCCTGAAGGAAGAGTATTCTCAGGCATATGCATGTCTAGTCTCAGAGGGAGAGAAAACCTAGGCAAGAATCACTCTCCTCTTAAATTTTCTGAAATACCAGGCTGGGCCTCAAATTAGAACACATTCTTTCAATACCACTTTTATGATTATACATGTATAGCTCTGCGTTTGTAACTAAGCTGATGATTCATGCTGACGCCCCCTCCCCTCTCCACACCAGCCTCCAGATAAGGATCTTTGTCTGTTTCCTCTGCCTCTGGGAATATTTTCCAGAACTGTACACGGCTCGTGTTGAATACATTCTAAAGCCTTGTGTGGACGACAAATGTGTCGCTCTGTGGACACACGGCTTAACGTTACTTCATTCAAAATGGCAAGGCAGCTACTTACTTGGATCAAGAAGTACATAAATGAGTGACAACAACAAAGGTTCCATTATGGTCATCATATCAAGCTTCTATCTTCTATGTGTTAGGACGATGTCTTCAGGCTCCAGTACCCAGATGTATTGATCTTAGCAGGAGCAACTGTGTTATACTGAGTGTATTAGAGCAGTATCATTAAACTAGGGCAACCCTGTGTCCTGGAAAGAATCACTACTAAAAACCGGACAGCTGTACAACCACTATCTGTATCAACGATCGCTATCTGTAGGACTACAGATAGTAGTTGACCATTCAACCATTATCTGTGTGAACGAAACTATCTGTATCAAAATAAGTCTATCAAAAAGGGGTTATCTGAATCAACTGCAAATTCTACTTCCCTTACACTATTATAAGTGTATCAACATTAGAGAGGTTAAGATTCTGGAACGTGTACCTGTATGGGAACGGCATGAGTTAGAAGTACAGGTTCCAGTACAGGTACAGGTTATGTGATTAAGATGAATGCACTTATATGAGGCCATTATACACTTGAAGTATGTTGTCCACGCTGAATGGTCTAAGGGGTGTAAATAAGAGCCAATTACCTTGTGATATAATTAGACTTTGGCCAATTTACACCTACAGCAGATAGTCACATAATATCTGTTTGTTAGTTACCCAGGTCTATTTCATTTATATTTACAATTAATCATTTTATATATCTATTCCCCCTACATGTACGTGTAGAACACCCTCTACGCGTCCAAAACGCTTAGGCTACAGGTTCTGTACTGCTAGATGGGAATACCCCCCACGTGACATATGACGTTACACGTATACGTAGCCGTACACGTACACATCTTAACCTCTCTATTGCATTCATGGTCTAAAATACATTCCATCTTTCAGTTTGGGAGGTGGGAAGGCATATGTTCCGAACATTTATATGTACTTGACAACAAATTTGGTCAAAACAGGTCACTCTCAGTCAAAATGGGTCAAATTGGCCAAAGTTAATTAGTCAGAGATTGGGCAAGACTGAGTCTGATTAACTAAAGTTGGTTCAAATCCAGTCAAAAGAGGTCAAATTGGCTAAGATGGCTCAATTGACCCAGGATTAGCCCAGATTGAGTTAATTTGGTTAAAATGGGTCAAATTCTGTCAAAAGAATGATCCTGGATTGACAAATTTAGTCAGATTGATCCAAGTTAGGTAGATACGGTCAAGTCTGGTCAAAAGAGGACAAATTGGCCTGAGGTGGGTGAACTAATACAGGGTTGACCCAAATTTAGTCAAATTGACCAAAGTTAGGTAAATTGGGTTAATTCCAGCCAAAAGAGGTTGACTTGGCCCAAGATGCCCAAATATTGGCCCAAATTGGGTAAGACGGAGCTAAGATTGGTGAATTAGGTCAATTTAAATTAAATTTAGTCAGATACTCATGTGGGGTAAATGGGTTAACACAGGTCAACATGGGTCAAAGTAGGTAGGATTAGCACAAAATATGTCAGATGTCTCAGATAGGGGTAAAACAGCTCTAAAAGGGTCATTTGGGGCCAATTTGACTACTTTGAGCCATACAGTGACCTAATTTGGTTCAATTTACCCATCTCAGGTCCATCTTACCCAATTTTGGCCAATCATAGGTATTTTGACTCACCTTGTCAATTTTACTTCCTTTGACCCAATTTACCCAACTTGTGTCAATCTTACTCTATGTGGCCTAATTTACCCCATATTGAGCCACCTTTACCCAACTTTGAAGTAATTTCCTTATTGACTTGTTTTTGCCCAATTTGCCCATCTTGGGTCCATCTGACTCAATTTGACCCTATCTTTTGCCAGTTGATCTATCTTGGGCCGATTAAACATTATTTTGACCATATTTATCTGTCTAGTTCCAATTTACCAATCTTGGATCAATTTTACCCAATATGAGCCAATAATTCAGTCAATACACTTAATTTGGGCAAATTTGACCTCTTTTGACATTGTGTCAGTACAAGTCCATTCAGCCTAATCGCTGTTTGTTCAATAGCACTGTGATACAGATAATGGTTTTTGATACAGGTAGTGGTTGGATGCGTCTTAACATAGGATTGGAGAAGTTACTACAGATAGTGGTTGTTGATACAGATAGCAGTTGGATAGTTACTACAGTTAGCGTTTTTTGACACAGATAGAGGTTGGATGGTCAGCCTCTATCTGTACTACTACAGATAGCGGTCGTTGACACAGATAGTGGTTGTACAACAGCCACTAACTAGGCCACCCTGTTTGTGGCTGTCAGTGCACCGCCACTCTAAACAAGTGTAACATAATGGCATAGAGATGGGGCCAAGTCCCAGGGGCTGTATTGGCCACTAGCTGGTCTGAAGCTGGTTCCAGCAACACACACTGATAAGATGGGACCAGCATGTCCCTGGTTAACACCCACTTCCAGGGACATGCTGGTCCCATCTATGCATCATGGTATGTCTTATCAGTGGGTTTTACCTTAACCAGCGAAATTCAAAATGGCAGCTACTCTAGGCTACCATACTGAGTCCTATATGTAGAACAGTATATCCCTAGGATAAGCAAGACCCTAGATGCATTAACACATCGGCTAGCGTCAGTAAAAAAAACTCAGTAGAAAAAGTCTTTCTTAAAAAAGTGTTCTCAGCTAGTACTGAGGATGATATGACATGCCATGGGAAGTTATAGATCAAAGCCAATCGTCCATATCTTTTTTCTCTAATCATAGTTGTTTGTTTTTTTTCGTTCTTATAATTATTAGAAAAGAAACATTAATATTTCTTTTTAGATGAACAGATGCACATTTAAATTCAGATAACAGTTCAAAGCATATCTAACAGGTGCAGGAACCGTAAGTGGCACACATACTTTATGAGTCCTAAAGGTAAAAAACCTGACCTGGTGATTAGTGACCATGGGTGGTGTTCTCTCTCTCTCTCTCTCTCTCTCTCTCCCTTTCTCTCTCTCTCTCTCGCTCTCTCTCTCTCTCTCTCTCTCTCTCTCTCTCTCTCTCTCTCTCTCTCCTCCCTCTGAATCCAAACCCCTAGATACCTTATACTAACAGCCGGGACTATAATAGGAAATTAAACAAAGTTCCCCAGCATCTCATCACTAATATTTATCTGCCTTCATTTTATCTCATCAGACAATCCTCATTGAGCAGGGTTCTGAACAGATATTATGTGCCTCTGGCGAGCACCACTGATCCACTGAGGGCCGTAACGCTATGGGGAATTAGATCACTTGTAGTGCTATAGGCAGTTGATCTGAATCAGCCAGATGCTACAGGCAGCTGATCTGAGCAAGCCTCGTTTTGAGGCCCAACTAGGTCAAGAGGTCATGACGTCACACACAGTGATGACGGCCAACCAGCGGCCAGAGTCGGCCGCCAGTGTGCAGTGATAGTGGAATTACAAAGATTAGGGATTAATAGTGAACCAAATAATCATGCTCCAAGCTCTAATAGAACTAGAAATTAAATGGCTAATGATACTGTCCCTACGCCGTCCATCAGTGACTGACGGTCATCAGTTGGCCGTGAATCGAGGATTTGTTGTGTATCCAAAGAAAAGATCACCTGCCTTTAGCAGTACATAGTGATCTCATTCCCCATAGCATTACAGGATCAGTGGTGCTCTCCAGAGGCATGTGATATCTGTTCAGAGGGGACCATTGAGATACGAAATTCCAGTGTAGCATGTCAATTAATGTCACTTAGATCACATCTTTCTATGGTGTCTCTCGTATATATTATACCCATTTTACCAAAATACCTCGTTTATAAGGCACAGGTTATACATGAGAATAGACACATACTTCGCCTTATAGTACCAGAAGTTAGTGATACGCCTTATGTCTATAGGCGAGGATGTCATACCATAGGACAGTACTAAACAACTCAAAAATTAAGTTCAATCTAATTTATCAGCGGTATCATGCTAAAGTGTAGCATGCTATCATCCAGATTTCCTAACTTTCATGCCCTTCTGGACCCTCAAAGTACACTGAGAATCGATTCCTAGAGCGGCTATCAGTCTGGGCGCTCCCCTCAAATTTTACTGATTTCTGATATTCACATGCAGTTATGGTCTTTTCCCATAGAAAAAATAGACACAGGGCTAAGACATTTGACATTTGACATTTGGCTGATTGCCAAGGGACACCATGTGAGGCACTGAGTGTCATTGCCTCTCTAGGTGCTATAAAACATAGAAAATTATGGGTAAATTGTACAAAAAAAACCTCAGAAATATAATGTTATAAAAATTGACAAAATACATCTTTACTCCATGTGCAATGGCTTGAACAGCCCCATTTGCATATTATTCAAGTCACCCCACGTGAGGACGAAAAAATAAACCAAATATGGTGAATATTGGGACAGCACTGAGGTACGTATACAGATCTGTAGGGGGCAGCACTGAGATACGTGACATCCTTTGGTCTTCAGGGGGCAGCATTGAGCTACACGTTGAGGTGTACAAGTCTACATCTTTTGCTCTCTAGGGAGCAGCAATGGGGGAACATATATACAGCATTATCGTGTTGTAATGCATGATCTAAGGAACAGTATGTATTTGTACTTGTAGATGAAGATTAGGCTGTATATAAAAGATCCTTTTGGTGTTTTAACTTAACCCATCATGTCCGTGCAATGCTCCAAATATAAGATTTATTTGACTTTTGGTGGTGCTTCTATTTTTTTCAAAGTGCCAATATCCTAAGATTATGCTTGCGACCCCATGTTGAAATCATTTTATTGAGAAAGCTGATTATTCTTTATGAAAGTGGACACTACTAAAAAGGCATAATTAAGAGGAAAAAACAATACAATCCCGATTTTACAAAAAAAAGACTACCAAAATGCCAATTGGCAACATTGCAAAACAGAAAGAAGTTCTGTTAAATATGTCCAGATGGTTGTGACCAATCTTTGTGAATTAGTTCCTTTGTAAGTGAGAGTTGATGTAATGGAGTATACAAAGTCTATCTGTGGAAATGACCATTATCTTTATAGCAGGCAATGTCAAGGTCACTACTGATACACTTGGTGTAAACAGGAAACACCAGGTGTGCCAGGTGAAGAGATGCTTTCTGGGTAATTCTATGCACAACAGTGTTATTGAACTCACCCACACACCTCATAGATTGTCTATGCACATGGTATTCCATACTTATTTGATACTGGGGTAGCAGATAAACATACTTTGTGACATAATACCTTCCACTGCTAATCTGATAACAACTGTACCAGTAATTCCGCCTACCACTAATCTGATACCTGTAATATCGCCTGTCTGCTTTACTGTCATTATAGGTGGCCCCCAAGGGTCAAAAACGGCATGGTGCCATTTGGTTATTTTGAGGTGACATTCTGACATTGCACCCTTTTAAAACTGACATGTGACATGAGAAAACAAGATAAAAGTGACAAGAGACAAGATATACTTTCAAAAATGTGACATGTGACAGTTGCAAATGTATAACAGGCGCAGATTTACCAAAATATGTTTTTCAACATGTCCAATTTCTGGGCTTTTTTTACAGCAAAAGAATTTGTCAAATATTCCTTTTCAAATCAAAGTTATGAAGTCAGTCACCAGAATACATCTTAAAATTAACATTGATATTTTTACATCTTTAAATAAAGAGTCACTTGTTGCCAGAGTTCCTCTAGTCTTGGGCTAAACCACTTGCTATTCTTATAAAAGCTTAAGATCTTACTGTCATCAACTCTTCTTTCTCATCACTGTACCAAAAAAAATGAGCAATACTAGTCAGCTTTGGTACCAAATCAAAGCTTATGGTCCAGGGAATGCAGCTGGCTATCAACGATAGACATCATCACACTTTTATAATGTCAATGATAAATTTACTTTTAAAATCCATTTTTTTTTTTACACACGGTCGTTTGCAATGCATTCAAACCCTAATGAAATGCTACAGAAAAAAATCCTTTCTCTTCACTTTTTTTTCATGATTTGGTGATGAGAAACAAGTTTTTTTTTAAGTGGCCTAAATTTAATTGACCAATTTTAGATGACAGCATATGCCTAGAGTACTTTATGAAACAATATAACAATTGCATGCTGAGTCATGTGTTAGGAAGGATCAGTTATCCATCCACTGATGCTGAACTTGTCAGTGGGAATGACTTACAGGTCCTCTCTTTCTTCATTGTTCACCTAAACACCCCAAACACCCATGAACCTGAATCCATTTTGGTTGATGGTATTGTATTTGATTACATGGCTTGAATCTTGAACAACGTGATATATGGGCAATAACATTTTAATTGTCACTATGATGGAATGGATTACATATTTTTGCTACATATACAGGTGCTTTGTGCTTAATGAACAATGAAGATAATTCAAACCGGAACTTTAATTCATGCTCCAACTCCATTAAAGTTTGTCGTTACTTTTTGAAAATGAATCCAGTGCGCACGTCTCTGTGCATATAGGTTACACTCGTCAGAATGCCCTTTGGTAGGCATAAAGATATATTGTCCCTTACTACTCAGAAAATAATTTAGGTCATTTTGATAAAAATTGAGCATTTCATAAGACTTTGAAGTTTATGCACATCTATTTCTAAATTGTGGAAGCAATTATAATGATTAGAACATCAGAGGGTAGAAACCATTTTATTTAATATTTATTGCCATTTTACCCATGATGCAATGCTCCAAATGTGGAATTTAGTTCATTTTTGGGGTACTTTATTTAAAGGGTCTGAAACCATATAATTATGCATGGGACTGTATGACAAAATTATTTTCATTACAAAGGTAGTTACATAAGGTATTTTCTGAGAAAGTAAAAAGAAATTCTAATGACTTTCAATATTGGTCTCAGTCAAACTTGTTGAAAAGTTATGCCAAATTCTTCCAACTCTTTCCTATGACAATACGTTTTTTTCCCTGAGAATCTTGCATGAATAGGATTTTTACATGTAAGGTTTCATATTTCTGTGATTAATGGTTAATAGGAAATAAAATGAACATTTTTTATGATAATTTATTTGCTATGAAAATTGTTTAATATCTAGCTCAGGTTATAATTGGTAGAGGGGTGCCCGCCCCCTAACAAGTTAACATGTACAAGTTAAGCCTAATGTAAATTATGTACGAGAGGTTGAGTACACCTGGTATATGAAAATTTTCTAATTACTGTGGAATAACCTTTTATTATCTGAATGAATAGTGCATTTATCAAATCTGTGTATGTTAAATGGTACTACGATTCATTAACATTATATCTTCAAGCTGAATATTTTTTTTTTCTTTTGTAACCAGTATAATATAAATAAACGGGCTGGTACACATGCATCATTACCCATACTCAAAAAATTCAAGAGAACAAAATACTTTTAATTTTAAAAATTCTATATTTCAAAAAGTAGCCTGGGACCGCTCATTTTTTATTTCATTTATTGATTCAATATGATTCAAGGTACTTATAGACAAAGTAAGGAAGAAATTTTGTTGACTTTTACTAGAGAGTAGTGACCAACCTTAAAGTAGGGCCAGCATTTTCCTGCTGCATTCCTGCAGCATTCCTACAGTTTAGTTACTGATCTGTTTAGTTTTGGTTACAATTAGTATTATTAAATGTGATAATCAAATACATGTTGCATATAGCCATCACATGAAATATGGAATATTCAAATTTACATCAGAATTCATCACCTTACCCACAACCCTGGTCCCACCATTCCGCTACTACTCTCTTCTACCACCACCCCAGTGCTACCATTCCCCTACTGCCTCTCCGTTTACCCTCATATCAGCGCTACCATTCCCCTACTGCCTCTTTCCTCATACCAGCAATGGTGAGACTGGGGGCACTGATGGGACTGGTGGCAAAGTACACTGTCTTTGCTGGGGTGAGGGCAGGAGGAGAGAGGCAGTAGGGGAATGGTGGGACTGGGGTAAGGGTGCTTGCAAATCAGGTTGAAAATTCACTGTGCTTCGCTTGGAATGACTCCCTCAACTCATTCTATTTTCCAATTCTTCAAAATGGCTGGGCCCCTCGATTTATGCGCTGCCACGTGAGGCCCCTACATCACTGCCTGCAGAGCTAAGACTGCTCTACTAAATGTGGTGATAGCATAATAGGACTGTCGGCTGGTGTACAGGGGGATGCTCGATACATCACCTACAGTTTTGAGGGGTTTAAAATCGTAAAAGCTCTGTGTGATCAATGCACCTTTTGTAAAACAACACATGAGATTCATAGGTCGATTTTTATAAAGTCTGACTTATAGTCATCTACCTACTTCTTCCCAGGGGATTAATTAGTACATTTTCGCGTTTTCAGCCATTACTAAGAGAACCAAAATCATTGTCAAACCTAATTGTGGTGCACCTTTAGTCAGGGTGGCAGAAATGCTGCAGTACATAGTACCAAAGTACTATAACTGTTATTCTTGATATATTGGAATGGATGTGTTGGGAAAAGCTTGCATATAACTATGACATGTATGATTATTATAGCCAATAAATCTATAACAACAACAACACCCAGCACGCCCATGAACAACTATCCTTATGTTAAATACCGTATGCAAATCAGGCTTTTATGCACTTGGGAGCGCCTAGACTCCTAGCTTTCTTCAGAAGGCAGTCGGCTCATTAGGCTCAGATATGTAGCTGAAATTTATTCCTTTATTCTCTATATAGAGTCTTCATTTAATGTGCCAAAATGATAACAATTAAACCAGTATTCTGCAAAACGCTATAGGCTAACATGGCTCTATGTGATCTGCCCTTATAATCAACACCATTTTGGCCTGCCCTGTGGTCATCCAACCAGGAACCGAGTATAGCAGGTAGGCCTACCCTTAACCTGAATCCTGATCTATACCAATATAAAAGTAACCCCATGTATCATGTGTGTGACTTGTATTGTGTAGATCCTCCCACCTTCACCTGAGCTGAGTGCAGCATGCAGTAGACAGGGGCACGCCTGTCAATATTGACATTATCAGTGTATGTTGGCGTCTTATCCCTCCATTCAGATATCACACTAGTCAAATATGGTACATGTCCACATAAAGGAAAGGGTCCTGGTGGTGTATGCCTATCATTATATTATTGACATTCTTTAGGCCGTTTTGATATGCGTCATGAATATCCACAGTTATACCACGGTTATCACATTTCAGAACGATTTTGGATGCCCAAACTGGATAATCTGAATGCTTATATCAAAGGATAGAGGCACTGAGTTCACACTTAAACATTGACAGTGGTCTTTTTCTGTACTGTTCTTATATGTGACAGCAACTATGCCATAGGTTTGACAGTGGTTCATACTGAAAAAGCTGAGCATGGGCCGGGATATATCCAGGGACCTTCTGATCCAAAGTGCTTCATCCTATCCATTAGGCCATGGGGCTGGACAATGATGCTGGGTGAGATGGATACCAAATAATGTTTGTATGTCATTCTAATGCATCCTAAAGGTGCAGACAGTGGTATAAATGCAATGTGTGATGATTATGCTTGCATGCATACCTTTTAGGTACTGATAGAGGTACTTGGCTCTGCCTCATACCTCTATCAGTGCCTAAAAGGCACTAGTGCAAGCATAATCATCATATATTACATTCGTATTGATATAGGTAATTAATTCCTATTGGGGATATGTTTTATTAAAGGGTTTGCTTGGGAGGGTGTTGATATTATCTAACATGGTGTTCAGTGTCATCATTGACTTTCAGCAAACAGAATGGACCTATTTCAGCATTATGATTTAGCTTCCTGAGGAACGAGTCGATCTAAAATGGCCCTGCAATGTAGGCAGTGATATCAGAAAGAAGTGCTCCATGCAACTTCAATATCGCCAAGAAATGAGTCAGTATGCCATTATGCTAGCTAGTTTTCCTATACGACAGTGCTTGGCAATTGACCCCGAATTGGTGTACAGTGCCATTTAAAGTGTACAGTGCAAATGAACAGGAATATTTTGGATCTTTAAAAGCTGAGGGCCTTCTTTTACAGAAGACCATGGATGTTGCCACTTTCAGGTCAGGGAATCTGCTTTACAACGATAAAGATACAAATCTATGTGATATGGTGATGAAGTAATCACCCTGATGAAGTAATCACCCTGATGATAGATTTCACCTGAAAGCAGTTTCCCCCCTACCTGTGTCTGCGTTTGTTTTTCATATTTCCTCATTCTACAAGAAGCAGATAAATCCCCACCCTTGATTCTAAACCAAATATGTCTTTGCACCTGCCTAGTCCTAGATCAGAACAGCAACCCTGGCATGGTTCTTGACGTAAAGGGCCCTATGGTCCCACACTATACCTACGTCAACGCCTGGGTAGTCACGTGACGGTTCTAGACCAATCAGGGACGGGGGTGGGGCAGTATGACGGAGGTATGATTGCTAATTCAAACAGTGAGCACCGCAGACGGCAATTGGACGTATCTAGAAGCAGACGACATTTTACAAGCAATTGGAACCATCAGAAAATAGATTTTGAATGCCTTATACATTATATTCCAAACAATCTGAATAGTTGTGAAAAACAAGAGTGTGGTCTGTAGTATAGGGAAAACGTAGACAGTAATTGCGAGGCAGATATTATACTTTAGGTACATTTATTTGAAAGGTAGATTCCACCAATGAGTGTCTGAGTTTCTGACTTTGCCCTTCCTCCAAAAGCCAATTTTCGCCAGGTACAAAGGAAACTGAAAGAGTCAGCTTGAAGGGCAGCATTGGCGTTTTTAATCAGGGGAACGGTTCAGGCTGCCTTTATATCAAAGCAACTCTGCCGGTAGTGGCAGCAGCACCAAGAGCAGTCCCAGCAGCACCAGCGGACGTGAAAAGCTGCAGGTACCCATCCTGCGACCCATCTACCCAGGACTACACTCCCAGACACTGAGCAACCAGCAGCAGTCAAAGCCAGACGGCATTCTTACCCTGAAACAGCATTTACACAAACATCATCAAAGGGAAGATGGAAGACGTTGCGGCACGGAAGAGGAACTACAGCAGTTGCTGCAGTAGTGATGATGATGAGTGAGTAGAATATACTTTATATGATTACATCTTTGGTAATACTACAATGGTGTTTAATTTAACCATTTGAAAATAATGTTCTCACAACAATTTTGTTGCCTATAATTGGGAAGTACAGGGGAATAAGGCACATATCAGGAACATGTGGTCTGCCTGCTCTTTTAGTAATGGGTAAAGGGGTGAAGTCAATATTTCCTGGACCTTTCCATCCATGCGATGACTTATGTTAGGTCATATGTGACTATATATGAAGTAACAAACACAGAATCTAAGACACCCTCTCCACCAAAAGCCTTATATATAATCCTAAACTCCATGTGTCAGTTTACCCTGTTGTACAGCTGTTCTCTGACAGGCAGATTGGTACGTACAAAAACAAAAAGGGTTATGATAGCCTGCATAGTGTAGCAGAGGGTGGAGAAATCAATACTAGCTCATGGACCACGGTCACAGTGCTGCCAGGGGACTCATGATACTGCTGGTCTAGCTATACTGGCCACCAGGCATACAGAGTAGTTTACAGAGGTCACCTGTTGAGGAAAGAGGTCATCTGTTGAGATTACATGTGTACCCTTTTTGTACGAGAAAAAAAAAAAGAAAGAGAAAGAAAAAAAACTCCCCCAAATCTTCATGTCCCTCTGTCTCTCCTTCCTTCCCCTTCTCTCATTCTTTGCTATTTCACCTATTTCACTCTCTACCTCCCCTGGGGTCCCTCCTCTTGTATTTTAGCAAAGGTCCATGAGTGGGAGTCTGTGTCATTTACCCCACATGCAGTTCGGCCGCTGTATCGCAGAATGCCTGAAGGGCGGAGTGCGATGCGGCAGCCGAACAACAAGTGGGATAAATGACACACAGACTCCCACGAGTGCTCCTTTGTGTTTATCTCATGGTTACATAATCTACTTACATCCTCTTGACACGATTATATCATCCACAATCACTTACATGAAAAAAAACTGTCAGTGCGTCTTGTTTACACCGTCATTTTGACCTATGACGTCATAAGAGGGTCACCTGACTAGGCTGTGTAATACGCACCCTACATATTACACAGCTGCTGTGTAATATGTTGTTGCAATGCAAATACTATGGCCTTTCAGTATCTCAACGTATTTACCATGAGATAAATTTTGGTTCCCTCCTCCCTTCCCCACCCGCCATCTCCGTTCAGGTGATTTTTCACTGACCTCACCTCCATTGGTGCCAGGAGATTACCCCCCTGTAAAAGTCACAAAATTCCCCCCTGGAATTCTCCCACCGGGAAATTTTCCCCCTGGAACCCCCCCCCTCCAGAAATTACCCATCACCAAATTTTTGAAAAGGTATAGGGGTTAATAAGGGTGAGGGGTGGGGTTAATGATAGGGCTAGGGATCCAGTCAGGGAGAAGATTAGGGATCGTGTTAGGATTAGTTATAGGGTTAGGGTTAAGGATAGGGTTAGAATTTTTATTCCACAATAAAATTGAAATGCAGCCATTTATGACTGTATCTGTATTACATAGAAGTGATGGGGGAAATTTCCAGGGGGGGGATTTTACGGGGGGAGAATTCCGGGGGGATTTCCAGGGGGAAATCTCCAAGAAGCGCTGTTAATAATTATAAGTGCATTGATTCTCTGATTCAGATAACAAACATTGTACCCTGACCATCGCCCTATACACATTTTATGAATACAAAATCGTATACATGTAATTTTGTTTGAGACAGCTTATAGGTATCTATAGATGTCCTAGCCTTTCCCATCACTATTCTGTTTACGAGCGAGGGGGGGTGGGGGTTGGTTTGTAACCGTTTTATAACCTAACATCTCCCCATGCACAGACACTGATAAGGATCCTAGCAGATTGTTGATAATTGTTATCATATCGGCGTTTTTATCACACAAAGGATGTTACTCAACAGACACGATACGGATTTAAAGATTAATGTATTTATCGGTAGCTCACTCTTGTTTTTCTATATACTCCTGAACTTCACAGAACGGCTCATTAAGATGTCAAATGAGGAGGTTTCTTATTCTTATTTTGGCCAAGCTGCTTCTCTCGATAATTGTTGTGCAATGCGTAATTGCAGCTTGACAATTAGTGACAAAATTAGGTTGGTCACTGAGCCCTTTGCTCATGGAATTACATTTTATGACCATGATACAATAAAGCAGTGTCGGTGAGTAACTCGCCGGTGCTGCATTGGTGGAGCATTTGACCCTGCAGGAATGTCTCTACCCTTTATGTGCCTGAAGACAGGGGAAGATGCTTCATCACACAACAAACCAGCACAATGTAGGATATGCTATGATAAAGGTTCAATAGCTAGGGGTCCCCTCAGGTCGACAATAAACGACAAGAGAGACTACCTGAGTTCACCTGGGTATAAGCTACAAGATATAAGGTCATAGATGTGTAATCATTTTCATACATTGTGTTTTATATACCTTGGTTTATGATAAATAAGCATCACTGAGGTCAGATTCCAGTACTTACTACCGAGCCATATAAGGACAATACGATTGGTCAATATTGAATGTTTTCAGTTACAGCAGGGCATTTAAACATGATATCTAGGGCCCATAGCTATCATTGTGAAATGGCTTCCTGAGCTAGTGGGGTTATCGTGCAAAACACAGTTATGGGAGTGTTCACCCACACAGTAAAGGTATGGTGCATGAATGTGGGGCTGGCGATAATTGCTACTCCTAAATTCAGCCATCACGACGAGAAATGGGCAAAGACCATTAAAGGACTACACCAACCTTAGCACACCAACTAATTGGGTAGAGTCGCATTGAGCAACATTACCTGGAAGGGAAAACCCCGCATTTCAAAGCTGGTATAAGACTACTCACTTTACAAATAATTGATATGCATGACCGTGATACTACTGATGCATTTTGTAAAAAAAGAAAAAGAAAAAA
The DNA here is from genome assembly GCA_949317995.1 of Acholoe squamosa. Classification (NCBI taxonomy): domain Eukaryota; kingdom Metazoa; phylum Annelida; class Polychaeta; order Phyllodocida; family Polynoidae; genus Acholoe; species Acholoe squamosa. Next base: position 24,817,113 of record OX439048.1, read on the forward strand.
AGACCCTTTGTTTTCCACATTTCCTGTGCCCCAAGGTTTTCTTTAAAATACTAATCATTTACTGATATTCCAGAAATAGAAATTCCAGATATATACATAGAAAAAAGGCACAGTGTTTATTCCCTACTTGACATTACAGGTTAATAATTTAATCATTTATACATTTCTTATTTCACAGAGGCGTAAAGATGAGGAACCCCAATATAAAGAAACTTGATGATGACGTTTTGTACCACTTCGCCTTGGGCACCAAAAGTCATGACCTCAAGGCCATGTTTGGGGATGTCAAGGTCAGTTTACACACAACTCTTTCACAAATACAAAGCTTTAAGTTTGGGTTTGAGGGTTAAAACTTCTCTATAAGCATTCATTTCTAGACAAAGTAGAAGTATATCTTCATGTCATTCGTGCCATTCCTTCTTAAGATATTAGTTAAATGCCTTCTATGAGAGGTTAATGCATTAAAAACCATGCAAATATATTTTCAGAAAAATGCCAGATGAGGAATTTGGAATGGGCAAAATGAAATAAGGAGAGACAGATCTTAGTTCCCCATAGCTAAGCTTATATGCCCCTCTGGGTACTGATGCTACCCATCTTTATCATTGCCTTAGTATAGAGAAAGACATACATGTACAATCTCCCCCTGTGTCTCCTTCCCAGGTACACATGTCAAACAAGCACAGTCTATAGGCACACTGAAATAGGAGCTACCTTAATGCAATTATAAATATTATAGTCTGGGGCAGACAGAGCATTGTGGGCATGTACATAAAAGGTTAGTGTCCAGGCTTCGTCTTATTTACCTGTATCAAACTGTCAGTGATAAAATACATGTATTGCAATTTGTGGGCGGAATTGGTAGGTTTAATTTACTGAAACTATTAGGCACATCTTCAGAGTATAAAGTAAATGTCAACCTCAAAGCCGCCTGAACTCGGTTTGAACTATTGCATTTGATCCCAGGATTAGTTGTACTCGTACACTGCAAAAATGGTGTTTAGATCCTAAACACAATTCTAAACATATTCTTGCAACATATTTGTAATCACTTTAATTTCCTACACATTTTTAGCCAAACAATGTGTTTAGCTCAAGTGTTTAGAAATCTAGGTGTTTAAGTTTAAACTTTGTGTTTAGATATCTATGAATTTTTGTGTTTAGATGTTTATGAATTTTTGTGTTTAGATGTCTAAATGCTTTGACGGAGAGTTAGGTTGTGCCGACATGTATACATTAAAAAAAGATGTCTTTTGTTTGTTTTCTCATTTACTGGGGGGGGGATTTACATTTCAAAATCTCCAAAGATGTCAGCCACACATGTTTACGAGTGCATGTATGTACACACTACATCAGAATGAGAGACTTGAGAAAGTACAACAGCTTGGCAGGAAGGAAATTGCTTTGGCTATTCCAGAATAACATGAAATAGGTGTCAGTCATTGAGCTTATTGATTATTTCATGCTAATGATTGTGGTGAAAGGTGAATCTAATCAACTTTCTATTGCCCTTTCTATTCTCATGACATTCAATGAATAGAAACTATAATAAACATGGGGTTTGGGTACATTTGTCACAAAAATTGATTATAATTGTGTAAAGATAGTCCATTCAAAGGTAGTGCTGCTACCTGGTGTGGATTCAACATCCAAGTATCTAAACATAATGATGTTTAAATCTTAACACCTATTATTCAACTGTTTAAACTCTAAACATCTAAACATGTTTAGCAAAAATGTTTATGTAGTTAGAATAAAAGTGTCCATTTCCTAAATGTGTAGTCGATGATACACCTAACTGGCCAATATGTTTAGGTTTTAAATGTGTTTAGACCTAAACATGCTTAAAATCTAAACACCATTTTTGCAGTGTAGTATCTAAAGTCTAAAGCTATGAATCCCAAACAGATTAGCTTATGCATTCTGTTCCTGAAAACAAGTAGTTTTGATAGGAATATACACCTATTTTGTTCTTAAAAACAAATAATTCTGATAAAAATCTACATAAAGTATGGGTTGAGAGAAGAAAGCAATTCAGGTTAGGACCACCTTCTGCTCGTAAATATAAAGACACTTAACTACACTGCAAAAATGGTGTTTAGATTTTAAACGACTAGATTCACCTCATGCCACCATCATTACCATAAAATAATCAATAAAATCTATGACTGACACCTATTTGATGTTATTCTGGAATAGATAAGGCAATTTCCTTCCTGCCAAGCTGTTGTACTTTCTCAAGTCTCTCATTCTGATGCAGTGTGTACCATATGTACACATATATAGCTGTGGTTAACATCTTTGGAGACTTTGACAAGTAAATACCTGCTGATGTCCCCCCCCCCCAGTAATGAGAAAAAGAACAAAATATATCTCTGTTTTTTAATGCATACATGTCTGCAAACCTTAAATGTCCATCAAATCATTTAAACATCTAAACACAAAAATTCATAAACACCTAAACACAAAAATTCATATATCTAAACACAAAAGTTTTAACCTAAACACCTACATTTCTAAACACTTGAGCTAAGCACATTGTTTGGCTAAACATGTTTAGGAAATTAATGTGATTACAAAAACGTTGCAAGAATATGTTTAGAATTGTGTTTAGGATCTAAACACCATTTTTGCAGTGTACACTTGATACACATACCTGGTTCTCCCAAGATATGTGTTATCTATCAAGCTTGTGTTATCAGTATGAAGTATGGGGGCCTTCTCATTGCCTTGGTATCTATAGTGGAGATTGTACGGGGGAGGAAGGATTGGAGATCCTTGACATATTTTCTTTTACATCAATACAATACTTGGTTACAGTCAGAGTGGCCTACAAGATGGTCTTCAATGTATCTGTGTGAAAAGTATACATGTACATCAATATGACCGAAATATGATTGCACATCCGATATACAAGCCTTTAAAGACAGACCACAAGGGCATTTTTCAATATAGAAATGTCCCGTGTCTATGAAAAAGAATATTCTAGAGGCATATCAATTTAGGGATTATTATGGTTGACACTCCCAGGGCACAAGAGCAGAATTTCTTCAACACTTGCTCAAGTTTTACCCTGCCCCTTACAAGATCTGGAGGTTAATTCAAAAGGCTCTGCCATCGCTACCTATGCCATGTTAGTGTAGGCACATCTCTTACCATCTCATAAGACCTAGTGTTACTACAATAAAATAGCTGGTGGTGTTAGGCCAGTAACTGATAGGAAGTACTATGCAGTCCTTCACTATTCCACTTCAGTACTAACACCACCCCTTATTTTATACTGAAAAATGATATTGGTTCCCCGAGTGCAAGTGCACCTGGGTGGGGGGACATTCCTTGTCACAAAAGTGAATGCACTTGCGGATAGTCCTTGGGGGCTCTTGAGGCTGCTCATGAGTTAAGGGCACTTGAATGTATTTTCTCAGACTGCTTGAGGTTTCTTGAGTCTACTCATGCGTTAAGGGCATAGTAACATCATGCTTCCCTTCTCTCTCTTAGTTAGTGCAGGGGGGGGGGGGCACTGTACTTCTAAGCAGAACCCCAGTGTAGCTACTCTTGAGAGAATGAGTTTTTCCTGTGCTATTTTTTACCTTTCACTGCTATTTTTTCTCTGTGGACCTGATACCACTCTGCACAGTTGTTAGCGGCTTGGAATAGTGAAAGGAGGGCTGAGGCTAACATCGCTCACTAAAAGGTAGCTGGCTATCAGAAAAGAAGGCAGGCCTACCTTACCATAGCAGTATAGAATATGGGAGGGAAATCACCAACATCTCATAGGTAGCGATGGCAGAGCCTTTTGAATTAAGCTCCTGGCAACCACTGATTAGAATATTTGATCTGAAATTAAAGCAATGCCCCCTATATTATCTGTAATATCATGTGCTTTATACATCAACAATTGCAGTTCGTATGTGTTGGGGGCAGTCCACGACGTATGGAGAAATTTGCCTACTTCATGCTAAATGAACTTGGACTCAAACTGCCCGCTGGACAGACCCTCGTTAACATTGCCAAGGCAACCGATCGGTACGCCCTCTACAAGGTGGGACCAGTACTAGCAGCCAGCGTAAGTAGAGTTTTTTTCAAAGGTTTGATACATGTATCTAAATAAGCCAGAATATAGAACTAATTGATGTGGTATGAACATGGAATAAACACTAATGAGATAAAGAGATGGGGTCAAATGGTTCCCATGGTGTATAGGGTCCGCTGAGCTACTAGACTGATATGAGCCCCAAGGAATAGGAGTGGAATCATGAAGCTCTGTAGAATTCTTTCTATCACATATTCGGGGTAATAAGCTATCAGATCCGTTGCTACCTGTGACAGAGAGAGAGAGAGAGAGAGAGAGAGAGAGAGAGAGAGAGAGAGAGAGAGAGAGAGAGAGAGAGAGGAGAGCATTTCCGGTTTTACTAAGCTATACTCTCTGGTTTATTGGAATGGCAGGCGGCTACCTCTTCTATATTGTTAGAGAAAGAATGAAGGTCTTCCTCAGGTCTGCCTCATCATTTTTGTTCCTGCTCCATTGTTCATCTTACACTGCCTTAGTTACATGTATATATGATATATTCAATAGCAACTAAAGCAGATTTAGCCCGGACATTTAGAGTTATAGGGACAACATGTTCCCTCTCCAATGAGGACATCAGGTATAATAGTGTGATGTAGACACACCCCTCACCTGATTGGAGTAGAACATATAATGTCGAGGCCTGTGTGGTGCACATACTTTCTGATACAATGTATGCTTTGATACATTGTCATAACTGTAAATCGTACACTTGGGTCAACTGCATTCCTTACCACAAGACAATTTGCTTTATTTTAAGATAAGGTCATTTGATAAAGATCTGCAAGCACATGCTATATATTCATATGCGTCTCGTCCAGATTTCCAAGTTAGATGGTTGTTGAATCTTTACAGACATTACATTTCAAAGCGTGTTGATAATTTCCTATTCATTTCTTTTATATTCCTTTTTCAATTCTCACTAGACGGGGACAGGGGAAAACAAAAGCTGAGATTTACTTAATCACATCATGACTTTGGTCGGTCTTCATGTGTTGTTGTTTTCTTGTATGGTGGAAGTTTTAGATAAGGGAGACTCATGTCCCATATAATCATATTGTCAGTTGTGTATCTCCCTCCCTATCAACTTATCTCTATCATAATCTGTCTCAGACTGGATACAGATATAGATAAGATACTATTGCGATATCGTTCCCTGTTTGATGTGGGCAGGGCGTGTTGTAGAACTTGACCATTATGGAGGACTTATTACTTCAAACAGTCCCTGGACCCATTCACAAAGCTTTTCATCTATGACTGTGTCACCATGAGGTGGGACTGCATCTTACATGTCAAAAAAAATAAAAACAGAATACTTGATATTAAGAGTGATTTCAGTTGAGATTCCACAAACTCAAGTGTTTTTACATAAACAGACTGCAAAAGGGGAAACAATTATCATGTGTCGTCCTTGCATCCGCAGCCATGCATGGTGTAGGACACCTATAGGCCCCATTCTCCATTTTGCCACTCATACTTAAAGCAGCAATAAGACATGAAATATATGAAATTTTCGTTTTCTATCATAAGCCCATTTGTTAGAATGTGGTGGTTAAATAGCATTATATATGCTGTGTCAGCTTTAGCTTTGCCAGTTCCCAAGATACAGATGTGCAAAATTAAAATGCGTCCAGCATTTTATCCGTGGTGAAAAACACCTTATTAGACCGACCCAGTGCCTCCACTAGCTCTGGCTCCACTAGCTAGACATCCTACAGGTATTCTATTCAGAAACAACTCTGCATTGGAGGTCTGACTATTCAGCCTTGCCACCTGGGGAGATTAATTTCAACTATTTAAACTGAGTGTTTTCCCTTCCGACCAAATAGCAGCTGAACCCAACCTGACCACATGGGCCCCAGATGAGATTCAAAACGTTTTTTTGCTGAGTCACCTACTTGAATGAGATGAGCCTTATTATTGAGGTACCATAGTACCATACTTTTATAATAACTTGGATTATAATTCTTTATCAACATTATAGAGAGACCAGCTGAGAAAAGTGATAAAAATCCGAAAAAATCTTTTTAAATGTCCTGTGACCAGAAGCAAAAAGAAAAAAAAAGTTATGTTTTTGGGCACCCAAGGCACCTTTTTCTCAATAAAAGATACATTTCCTTTTAGCAAATACATGATAAATGGATCAATGCCTGAAATTTGTTTATCTTCATGGAAATTCTTTCCATCAAAATGTTGAGAAATCCTGGTGGCCAGAGGAAAAGAAGGAATTTTTATTTATTTTGAAATCCCAGGGGTGGACCCATAACCCTAATTGTTAGAGTAAAATGGCCCTACCCTATTTTGACGTGTCTATGTAAATATTTCCATAGCGAATACTAGGTGGGTAAAGCTCATGAGAGTGACACAGGCTCCATCCTTGAAGATGTCACAAAAGCAATAGCAGAAGTTTACTTTGAAAATTTGATTAGAGTTGTTGTACTTACAAATTAGATTCATATCCAAGAATACAGTTGATGATTTCAACATTTTAACGACATATTGATATAATCTTTATGTCATTTTTCGAATTTTCTGTGTTATCTAGAAAGTTTTGCTGGTATTTCAAATAAAATAATCTTTCGTCACTTTTTTTCTAAAGAAATTATTCAAAAATATAAAGCAGATGCTCACATACTCCTGAATGACACTCAACGATTTGTGTAGATATTGATAGAAATTTTCAGAACTTAAAAATATGTGATTTTGACATATTTATAAGGTTTCAATGTCACAAAACGACCATGTTAAGAACGTCTGTTACGCGTCCGTTACACCATATGGGGTCAAATGGGGTCAAATGGGGTCATATTGGGCCATATGAAGCACAGGAAATATCAATATATGTTAGGCCCTAGCTTCTTTAATAATTATCATATGCAAATTCTAAGGTTACCTACCCCCCCCCCAAATCGATACCAAGGAATCCAATGATGCTATTCATTTTGTTCTATTCCTAATGGTTGCCAAGCAACGGACCCCTTTATTTGAATATATACCAAGCTTAGTGACCACTTGTGGCAATGAGGGAAACTTATGATTTTACAAGGTATTTTCATGATTATGATATTCCAAGAAAGAATCATAGCTATATCATGAAATTTTATGAGCATGATCCTAAAGACCTATATTTTCTATTGGAATTGATAAATAATCAGGAAAGTCAAATTATTTTTTTTTACAATTTTTTCACTTTTATTTGTTGCACACTCATGAGCTTGAGCCAGGTATACCCTTCTCATGAGGGGTAACCACAGGACATTAGTGTGTTTGTGATATAAGTGTGTTTGTGGCATAAGGACATTTATGGTATAAGGGCGTACCAGTTGCGTATGTGCATTAGTGCCATGTTTGTGGCATTAGGGCCTGTGGTTGCCCTCTGGCCTTAAACGGATACCTGTTTGAGGCCTAAGGGCTGTTTATGGTATAAGGGCCTGACATACCAATTATTCTGATCTTCACGAATCCCACCTTTGCTACATTCAATCACTTATTCATCAAAACTTTCTGTTATTAGGTCAGCCTGATCTTCCACCATCCTCCATTTAGACAACATTACAGTTTGCTTTTTGACTCAACAATTGTATGTCTCAACACCAACGCCAGCAAAATTATGGTATCGAGTGGCAGATTTGTATATCCCACATGCCCCCTTCTACTGCTCTGTCCACTCAAATTCCTGTCCATTTACCAGGCCTAAGAATTACAGCAATGACTTGAAAGTCAGACTGACCTTCATATTACAACTGTCTATCAATATGGTGGTATCCTTGCCTAAAAATTGATTTAGGATGTAGATATTTAGGGGCTCCTGCAGATTGAACTATGTATATGGGCCTATTGCTTTTTCATATGGGGCATCCAGTCCATAACCCCTGAAGTAGAGATATTTTTCTCCACTAACCCACAATCCTTGAGACGATAGCACATGATACGTATACAGAGTGCTCTGATGATATATACTTTATGTCCGCACGGTATGGGGGTGACATCTATCGCAGTCATGCTACATAAGATGTTTTATACAGAGACATGTGATATTATGATATACCATTTTATTATTCCATAAATTGTAACATATTTTGTATTAATCAAAGGATATCTATGAAATTAATACATAGGTTGGTTCTAAGAGCTATAAGAGCGCTCAAACTTTGTATAAGAGCGTCCATGCCCCACTGCACACCAGCCTGGTCAGTTACAAACACTCTCCCTGACATCAAAGGCTCCGACCTAATGGTTCACTGCACAATATAATAAAAATGAGGGTCTCAGTGTGCGACCTCATGGTTCAATGCACAAATTAATAACTTGTAAGTGAATGCAACCGGCCGTCACGGGTGCCTGAGCACCGCTGACGCCGTCATGAGTGTCTGAGCACTCTAATGACTGAACAATGGGTTACATAAGCACGACGCCATAACCTTCCGGTCGCTCTAGCGTCGCTCCTGAGCGAGCTAGGTCAAATATCAAAGCATTTATGGAAAGCCCATAATTAGACGGTCAAAATGAGCCCAAGATCAAGGCGGAACTCCCATTACGGGCATTATAAACTTGACATATTCAACTCCGCGCATGCGCAAAATGGCGGTTATAAACGCATAAACGACCGAGATATGAGGGTCTGAAGTTGCAGAACCGACCAAGACAATGGGGGACACAGCGGCGCCCATGGGGGTCCTTTGTCCCCCTGTGACACTTGAAAGACTCCCCTCAAACAATTGTAGAGTTAGGCAGATGCTGCTGGCTCCAGTCAGTCTGGAGGTGCTTTTCCAAGATTTGCTACAAATAGCCTGTCTGCACCTCCAGGAGGACAGATCACCAAGAACCGCTCTAGAGGTAACATCTCCAGTCATCTCCTGCTACCTGCTATACCACTGCACTATGGTGAAACTATGCTAGACAGGCATTGGTTTCTATCATTAGTGGCCAGGGGCTATCTCCTTCAAGACTTCCACCAGAGGGTAAAGTTATTCATTATTACATTATTCCTCTAAGCAGCAGGTCAGGAGCTAGGTGTGGGAACCCACCTAGAACTATGCTGGACATTGTATTATTATTACCTCACAGGTGGAGTGGAACTGAACATTGTACTTTATAAATTACTGTATGTTTACTGTATGTACAAATTACCTACATACTAACTACTGTATGATTGATATTTCTTACATGTTGCCTAAAGCTGAATAAACCAGTGACAACTGGAAATAACACTATTTTATATGAGCCTGATGTATTTACTCCATACACCACTAGTCATATGATATTTCTCATATGGCAACTTGATCATGCCAATCACTAGTATGACAAAGTGGTGGAGAACATCCTACTAAGATCCCATCTCTCACAGGCTCATAAAAATTAAAGCTGGTAACACAACTAAGAACAATCATGCACACAGTAAATTAAAGCTGGTACCGCAACTAAGAACAATCATGCACACAGTAAATTAAAGCTGGTACCGCATACACACAGTAAGACCCACTCCACCCACCCAGTGACCTTGACCTTGACACCATACCCACCAAGGTCACCAGTGAGATCTCCCACACATCAGTGAGATCTCCCACACACCAGTGAGATCTCCCACACATCAGTGAGATCTCCCACACACCAGTGGGATCTCCCACACATCAATGAGATCTCCCACACATCAATGAGATCTCCCACACGTCAGTGAGGTCTCCCACATGTCAGTGAGGTCTCCCACACGTCAGTGAGGTCCACCCCACACATCAAGGTCTTATCAGTCAAGCTGGCAGAACAACACACAAAGACCTTACGTAGTCAGGGGCCTGTTGAAGAGGTCTCCCTCCCACCTAGATCTAGGAGGCCCACAGGAGGCAAACCAGCCTCCAATACAACAGACCCACACTCAGTAAACCCCACACCTCCCACCCTGTCTACTCAGGGAACAACCAGTTCTCAGGGATCCAACATTTCCCAGGGATCTCTACAGGACGCCCAACTCACGCTATCTACCTCGGGGGAAGAAGGATCTGCCTCAGGGGGTGGATCCACACCCTCATCTAGATCCTCCACCCCAGCTCCAGCCTTTGACAGCCACTCCTCCAGAGACACCTCCCCCACACCCTCCATCATGGACACCGATGAAGGCCCCCAACCTAATCAGACAGCTGAGAAGATAAGGGCCTATGAGAAGGCCATCCAAGATGCAGTTACTGCCCTAGAGACCAACAAGTCCCAGCAGGAGGAAAGGGAGAGGATCCTCAACCAACAACTGGCAGAGAGGAATGCAGCAATAGATGCTCAACAGAAGGCCATGGAAGATCAGCGGAAGTCCCTAGAGAGACAACAACAACAGATAGCAGATCTCATGAAGATGGTATCATCCCAGACCCCACAACCTCCCACACCTGCCATCACACCTGTTGTCACACCATCTGCCTCTGGATCCAAAGATGACATCATAATCTCCATGGTGTCCAACATGACCAAACTCATAGACAGAAAACAACAGGATGACAGAAAGATCAGGCTACATGAGGTAACAAAACCCAAAACCTTTTCACACCCATCACCACTCATGTCAACAGCATTATTTATTGATCACAAATTCCCAGAATATCTGAAGGATAAGTACAAAGTAACAGACAGTGACACCATGGTAACATATTTACCCAAGTACCTCGAAGGACAAGCACTAGCTTGGTTTGAATCCTTCAGGGAGAGTGCCACACCTGACATGTTGACATGGACCAATGTAGTGAATAAATTAAAAGAGTATTTTGCTACTCGAGACAATATAATCTCAAGGACTGCACTCCGTGCACAAAAGGTAGATGAACCTGTCCTAGACTATGCATGCCATCTCAGGAAAGTGTGTAATGCCCAATGCCAAAGTGATGAAATCCTAAGCAAGGCATTTACCCAAGGCATGAGGCCCTGGATCTCTGTAGCTCTTGAGAACAAGAAAATAGACTCCTTTGACCAAGCCCTAGACCTAGCCCTAGAGGTTGAGACCCAAGAGAGATCTAGGAAGGTGAGGGATGCAGAGTCCAACCCACAGCCTACTAAGAAAAAGGTCCAGGAAATCAGCACTAGTGCAGATGAAGATGTTAACCTAATGTCTAGTGCCCATGTAAGGCAACAGGAGGCTAAGGTTGCATCAAGAGACCCTACCGGTAGATACAGAGGAAATAACTATGACCCCAACTACCAATCCAATAGAGGTAGAGGTAGAGGGGGCAACAACAACAACCGGGGGGTCACAACAGTAGGAAAGACAACAGCTCTTCCAACTCCAACAATGGTAACTCTTCATACAGTGATAGGAGAGACAGAACCCCAAGTAATGGCAGATCCTATAATAATCAAGGATCCAACAGTAGGAGCCAGAGTCCACATAGGAACTACAACTCTGGATCCTACAACAACTCTGGATCCTACAACAACAGCCAGGGTTCAAACAACTCTGGATCCTATAATCAAGGATCCAACAGTAGGAGCCAGAGTCCACATAGGAACTACAACAGTGGATCCTACAACAACAATGGCGCCTACAACAACCAGAGATCCAATAACTCCGGCCAATACAGCAACTCTGGTCAATATAACCAAGGTTCCAACTCACGCCAGGAGGATTACAAACCTGACACAAGAGGTTACCAGGGGAACCAACGAAGTAACCCCCAAATACCACCTCATGTAATGGATCAAATCTCCAAGCTCCTGGTGGCAAGCATCTCAACCACCCCACAGAACCAGGAAAACTAGGATGTCACAGTGCCGATGGGCCAGTGCACTGTGACACCCCAAATACAAACAATCAATCAGGATTAACAAAGATCCAACCAGAGACAATTGCTAGTGCCAATCTACCATCTAACAGACAGAGACGTCCATCAGTGATACACATCACCCCACCAGATTCATCATCAAAAGATACAGGTGAGAGTACCAAGCTTTCTATTGTACTTCTTCAAAATGGCTGTATCAATGCAAATCTATATGATGTTTCAGATGTACAATGTTTGGTTGATACAGGTGCTACTATCACCTGTGTCAGACAATCATTCCTCATGGATCTCCAAAAGAGATTCCATATCCAACTGAGGAAATCTAAAATCAACATCCATTTGGCAGATGGATCGGTGTGTCATGTTAGACATTCAGCTCTGCTGAACTTTAGAATCCAAGGTGTCAGATTCCAATACCAATTTGCTGTAATTCCCAACCTCACACAGCCCGTTGTTCTCGGCACAGATTTCTTAGGCACTACAAAATCTCAAATTGAATTTAATGTTGATCCTGAACAAATTCTCAAACCCATTAGGGCAGTGAGGGATTTTACCATCCCTCCATTCTCTGAACTTGCAGTATTGGGTAAAGTCACATCTACTCAATCATTGCAAGGCAAAACTGGAGTAGTAGATAACCTCCAAAGAAATAACAATGCCCCATATCTAGTTCAAAGGGCAGCAGTAACCCCCAGGGAAAATAACAAACATCCCCTAGTGTTACTCAACACCAGCAGGCGCCCACATAAAATCAAAAAGGGTGCCATCATAGCTCTATTTCAGGAAGTCAAGGAATCTGATTTAGAAAAACCTCAACAGGTGTCAGACACAACCCCACACACTGATCAATCCATCTCAGCCATACGGCCTGAGGATGTAACTCAATTCAGTGACACAGACTCAGACTGTGAGTCCACATATGCTGACCCTGAACCCAACTCAATCAGACTCTCTGAAATAGCTGCTATACATAGTGAGGCACATGACCTCGAGCCAGAATTGGAAGAGAATGTTCCACCAAAATCTGTGCTCACATCCAAAGATCAGCATGATAGATTAGGATCACTGCTGACCAAGTATGATGATGTATTTGTAGGAAAAGATGGAGACATTGGTGCCACACACCTGTATACACACTCAATACATGTAAAACCTGAGGCAGTACCATGTCATTTCCTACCATATAGACAAACACCAGAAAAACAGGCCGCAATAGGGGAAGAGTGTGAAAGGCTAGTACAACAGGGCATTCTGAGAGAATGTGCTGAAGGCCCCTGGGCTTCCAGATCCTTTTTAGTACAAAAATCATCGGGAGGCCATAGGCTCGTCACAGATTTTCGTTATTTGAACCAAAACACGATAAATCAAGCCTTATCTACACCCCGGGCCGATGACACTCTAGACATGATAGGGTCACTCAGACCAAGAGTATTCAGTAAGCTAGATGCCCAACAGGGATTTTTTCAAATTCCTATAAGACAGGAGGATCAGCATAAAACCGCATTCATAGCAAATGACAAAAAATATGTCTATGAAAGGATGCCGATGGGTTTAGCGACGGCACCGGCGGGATTCTGCCATCTAGTCACATTAATTCTGAACAAACTCAAGTACAAATGTGCCCTACCATACCTAGATGACATATTGGTATTATCACCATCAATCGAACAACACTTCCATGACCTGGAAGATGTGTTCAACAGCCTAAGAGTTGGTAAACTCAAACTGAAGAAATCAAAATGTGAATACTTCATAGACAGAATAGACTTCTTGGGAATGAGAGTCACACCCATGGGACTGCAACCATCTCCCACAAAGGTGGAGTCAATCAAAACCTTCCTAACACCAAAATCAGTCAAAAATGTCCGATCCTTCACAGGCCTATGCCAATACTTCAAAAAGTTTATCAAAGGTTATGCCCAAATTGCTAGACCATTGTATGATCTACAGACACATCTCAAAGCATTTGTCTGGACAGAAGAGGCAGATAATGCTTTCAAAACATTAAAGCATGCCCTCTGTACCAATGCTCTTCTCAGATATCCAAACTATGAGAAAGAGTTCAGTTTGGCAACTGATGCTTCCAATGTGAGTTTAGGAGCTGTACTCTCACAGAGAGATAATGAAGGAGTGCTCAGACCAGTAGCCTTTGCAGGTAGAACCCTCTCCAAACATGAGAGAAATTACAATACCACAGAGAGAGAACTACTGGGAGTAGTGTATGGAGTATTACACTTCAGACACTATCTAGAGACTAGACACTTCCAATTATACACAGACCATGCAGCCCTAATCCCACTATTAACCAATACAGGACTCACACATAGATGGGCCAGATGGGCTCTAGACATACAACAATTTTCATTCACCATCCAACACGTGAAAGGTGATGATAACACACCACCAGATGCTATGTCTAGAAGAGAATACCCAGATTCTGGACCCATGACTAACCCTCCACCCCCACCAAGGAGAGTTAGAGCAGCCAGTAGAACCAAGTTTGCAAAAGTAACAAAGAAAGTACCATTCAAAAGGGATGATCCACCCAACACCATTGAAAGGCCAGAGACACCCATTAGGGGTACCTTGAAGCAATCTACACACTATGTGTTTTGCCACTGTGAGAGAGAATACTCACAACTCTTTCCAGATAATGACTTCGAGCCTATTGAATTCTCATCACTAAATCAGATGCTGAAGGCAACTCCTAAGGAGCCACCCTTCACCCCACCTGACTCAGATGATGAAGATCCAGAAGACACAGTATATGCTATTACTCAAGCAACTTCTAAATCAGTCAGATTCTTTGAACCAATGCAGGGAGAGGAAGCATCAAACCATTTGTGTCCTATGACCACACGCTCAAAGACTAGAGAAATGATTCAGGAGGGCACACCAAAACCCCCCACACAATCACAAACTATTCTAAATGAGAAAAAGGTCACAGGAAGCAAACCTACCAAAACCCCACCTGCCAGGAAAAATGTCACAAAAGACACTGCATCTACTAAGTCAAAGAGCTCTGAGACAAAGAAGAATGACAAAAAGCAAATTGTGCCTTTAAAGAAAAAGGTTGCCACTCCCATCAAGGCGAGAATAGGCCCTCCAAAGGAGCCTATACACCAAAACAAGAATGACACACCCCAACAAAAGGCACAAGATAGGCCAATAGTCGATGAAAAAGAAAAAGAAAGAGACAGAATAAAACAACATGTGCTAGATATAAATCAACTACTGGATCAGATTCCCGACACATCCATCTCAGGTACAAACCTTGGCTTGGAACAAAGGAAAGACAAGGACCTATTGCCCCTCATACAATATCTTGAGGATGGGACCTTGCCTGCACCAAAAGCACAAGGAAATAGAATCATCAACCAAGGCCAGACACACTGAAAACCTAGAAGTTCTGAAACTAGTCAGCGGTGACCACTTTAGGTCCTCAAGTTGACGATACCTAAAACTACAGCTTTAGGTAGTCAAAATGATGACTTTAGGTCATCATCCTGATGACCTGAGTCATCAATATGACGACTCTGTACTGTCAGTATTGTCATCCTGATGACTCAGGTCATCAGGATGACGACCTAAAGTCGTCATTTTGACTACCTAAAGCTGTAGTTTTAGGTATCGTCAACTTGAGGACCTAAAGTGGTCACCGCTGACTAGTTTCAGAACTTCTAGGTTTTCAGTGCATACACCTTGGTAAATGGTACATTAGTCCATATATGCCCCATAAATTGGAGAAAAACCAATACTGTACCACTTCAAATTGTTATACCACAGCAATGGGTAACAAGTACACTACAGTATTTCCATGACTCACCTACTGGCGGCCATCTTGGTTCAAGTAGGATGCTGTCAGCACTCCGACCTAGGGTATATTGGAAGTCTATGCTAGCAGACACAACTGCCACACATGCCTCACAGCAAAAAGGCAAGTACACTCACACAAAACACCAATGACAGTGAGAGAGTACATGACTTCACCAATGAAGTTCCTAAACCTAGACGCGGTGGGACCACTTCCCACAACTGCCAGGGGAAACAAACATATACAAGTCTGCATAGATTATGCTACCAGATATGCAACAGCTTGGGCTACTACTGACTTAAAAGCTGAGACAACAGCAGCAGAGTTCTACAAGAATATAATCTGTCATCATGGAACACCAGCCACTCTTCAAACAGACAAGGGGACATGTTATACAGGTGCAAAGTTCACAAAGTTAACTAAACACCTCAAGATCAAACATAAATTCTCCTCACCATACAGGCCACAATCAAATGGGCTTGTAGAGAGATTCAATGCTAGCATAGGCACAGCACTCAGAGCATTCTGCTCAAAGCACCAAAACAATTGGGATTCATTTATTGAACCCATAACCTTTGCATTAAACAACACTGAATCCCAAACCACAGGATTCACCCCTTTCTTCCTACTCCATGGAAGAAACCCAGCCACCCCAATGGACTTAGGGCTGGGAATACAGGAAGACATATCCACAGTAGCAGACCATGTAGCTAACATGATAACAAATCAAGATACCTCTAGGAGGAAAGCTATAGAAAGGGTCGCTAAGCTACAAAAGGAAAGGAAGGATAGATATGATAAGAAACTTACACCACAGGAAATCAAGGTCACCGACATGGTGTACCTAAACATACCAAGAATCCTGACCAACACAGAGTGTAAGAAACTTCAACCCCTTTTTATGGGACCATATGTTGTAGTAGATAGACCTAGTTTGACAAGTGCCAAACTCAGAAACTTGGACACCAATCTATTGGTGGCCAGACCAGTGCACATAGACAGACTGAAAAAGGTTGTGGCTGTCAGAAACAATGAATTTGCACACAGGCTTATTCCACATGAGGCCAAATACTACAGCAAAATTGTAAGGAACAAAAATGATATCACCCTTACAAGAGAAACCACAGGCATAGGCCCTATCAAGCCTAGGCCTGCACACCACATACTAAGAAAGACATCTAGGTGTGGTGCAGTTTCAAGAAATTAGAAACAAGATTGAGATACCAAAAGACATAAGATTTTCAAAATGTATTACAAATTCTCTTCATCCACACATAAGACATGTGTGACTGATAATGAATTACTTATATGTATATAAAGCCAATCAAATTTGTAAATATATCAGTAGGTTATTGCCTCTGAAAAGGGTCAAAGACTGGGACCCCCCAAGTAAAGCAGACATGAAGTCTAAGAAGAGTAAGGGTAACACAATGGAGTGTCTAAAGCCTAATCCCCACATGAAAGAGCGCGCTATGCCAACACAGCAGTCTATAGAGATCAATTGACCTTATAAGCTACACTCAGACAACTGTCTAGACGGTCATGAATGGCTGTCCTGGATGACAGGAGGAGCTAATTACCAGTACACAGAGTACACAATAGACCCCCACAGTTGCAGACACTGGAGATCAAGGCCTTGACTCCAGAGAAACAATACCAGGCCCACAATGGATGTGGGTAGGGTAGGCTACATAAGAAGCACTGTGGACCATAGCCCACCATCAGTCTTCATCCAGCTGCAGTCTGGAACACAAGTCTACAGGACCCCACTTGGGAATTAGCCAGCCCACTTCTCCATTAGGAGAGACTGCACTAGGATAAAGAACACACCTACTTCACCTTCAACCTGACCTTACCATTTACTGGTCAAATCTCTATAGACTCACCGGACATATTGCCAAGACAGCTCAATCTTGCAAAGGTACAGTTTGAACCACTTCATTTAAAGTGTTACACCATACACTTAGACTTTACCAGCACCAAATCACTACAAATTTGACAAGACTTTAAACAGCAAACTTGCTTTACACAAGCACCATGGGGACACTGAGAGTTTCACCCATACTGCTAACTATGCTGTTATCATATACTATAGAACCACTTACTGCAGGTTATACACCTGTGGTGAGACAAAACATAGGAGTAGTATTCAAAGCTAGCCCTCAACCATTGGTCAATGGACATACAACCACAACACTATTGTTAGCTATCCCCTACAAGATACCTCGGGCACCCGTTACCCAAGGATCCATAAGGGATAGAATACTCCATTTGACCACTCCTACTCTACAAGATCATACCTCTGGCCAAATTATCCAACAAGCTAAGGAACTAGACACCTTGCTGGAAATTGCAGACAAGGAGATAAATGAAACACTAGCCTCCATCAAATTGTTCCTATCCAACCCCATAAACACATTGGACAAGGCCAAAAGAGAGGCCATACTGGGTTTTTTAGCACCCCTGTTTCGCGGTGTGCTAGGTCTAGCCACAGTAGAAGATGTAAACCAAGTAATGGGACAGCTCAAGAACATAGATGAAATACTAAGAAAATTTGCTAAACAAGATCAGGAAGCAGCTAGTCTCATTGAAAAGATCACAGACAGACAAGATAAGTTTGTTAAAGCATACATCCAAGATAAGAAGGTACTGGACAGCACAATCAACACCATAGGTGACACCGTCAACCTGTGGGCCTCTAACATGTCCAGGTCACTTGACTCATATTCAAGGCACGAGAAAACTCAAAGGGAGAAAATGCAAGTATTAAATGATGCACTAATTATCATAGCAGCAAGAATGAATACAGTTCAATCACTGCAAAGGACAAATGCAGCCCTGAGGATGCTATCATCAGGAATCCTAACCCCTGATATAGTACCACCCTCAGACCTTGCTAGATACTTAATTGACATTAATAACAAACTTAGGATCACACACCCTGGAGCACAAGTCGCAATTAATGACTTAGATTTCTATTATTCACAGAAGCTGACCTCATACACTTACTCAGCTCACCATATATATATTCATCTGGACATTATAATACAATCTACCACCTCAACCTTCAAACTGTACCAAATGATTACATCACCCATGCCTATAGACACACAGGAGACCCCCACCAGAGGAGTCACCAAATTACAAACCACGACTGAGTTTCTAGCAGTATCTTACGATGAATCATTATTTATCGAATTGGACTCAGCAGATATGCAGGCATGTGAAGGTACTACAGTAAAGGTATGCAGAGATGTAAATGGTAGAATCTATAAACACAGGCCTACATGCCCTGTAGCCATTTTTACTAACCAGGCTCAACAGATTAAGGAACATTGCAAGTTTACAGTTTCACCACTGCAAGCACCTACCACCCATGCTATTTCCATTTCTGAAGATGAGTATCTGGTCACTACTAATGAACCCCATTACTTTATCAACTGCCATGGTAAAACGTCTGAAACTCGAAAAGCCCAGTCCTACTCAATCATAGGTGTACCCTGTGGGTGCACGATCAGTGTAGGAGAATTTTCTCTTCCGAACACAAGGTTGCCCTGTAACTCAACCTTATCATTTCATTACATTCTCAAGACAATTAATTTACCATTCATGGCAGCACTTAACAAAATTTCTGAAACCAAACCAGATGAAAGAGAGAATCTTCCAAATTTCCCAGTAGTAAACCTTTCTAGAACCTTAGAAAAACTACAGGAAAATCCAATCATGGATGATATTACTCAACTAAATTTAAAGCCCTTTGCCAAAACAGTATTAAAAGATGCCTCCAACCTTAATAAGGAAATGGAAACGCGCTACGAGGAATCATACCTACGTCGAGTTACAGAGCATCCAATCTTCCAAAGCTTAGCACTCATCCTAGGGATATCAGCTCACATTTTTATAGTATACATACTACTCAAATTATACAGACTAGGAGGGACTGTAGCCTACCTGCCTACAGCCAAAGCATTCAGACTAGTCACCGAGCTGCCCCTACACAAATTGCTCCCAGATAAGAATCCTACCAAATTAACCCCTACGGAGGAAACCCACACCCCTTTCCTCACAATTCAGGAAACTCACACCCTGATAATTGCTATATTATTTACCCTGACCATCTACTCAGCCTACAGAATAATGAAGTACCTTAAGAAATTTGCACAGACACACTGTGGCAAGAAAAATGTGGCCAAGCGCACAAATCCCACAATATATTTTAAAATATATTGTGGAGACTCAAACTTCGCGCTACCCTTAAGGCCAATACCACATGAATTTGATGAGATTAAATCAGCAGCTGCCCCTACCTATAAGGATATAGTGGTTAAAACCTTCCCACTACCTAAGGCTATATTTACCTGGAATGGACCAGCAGTTATAACAACACAGAGAGGAGAATTTGCTTATCACCTCCCTCAGGTGATACACCTACCTTGGCGCACTAGGTTCAGTACTATACCAGCCCTTAAAAACAAAGGACTGTACTACTCCATGCTTCTCCAGAATGATTGTGGCACCAGCCCGGTGACCATGACAGCACTGGAAAATACAACAGATATAATTATTGACGAACAACAGGAGGAGACCGCAAGGTCAAACATGCAGACTATTGCTAATTTTCTAAACCACCAGCCCTCCCCGGTGACTGTGGAAACAGCCTAGACTGCCCACAGCCTAGGCTGCCCCCAGTCCACCACCAGGAGACAACACATCAGAGACAGTATTCAGAACTTTTCGGACAATTTGCCGGCCCGATGGCGGGTTTTTACACCCTAGGTTTCAGTCAGTCGGGATCCTACCACAGATCCTCGGGTTCAACATCAATGGGAGAGTCCGAGTCCGAGTCCGAGCCATACATATGGCCGTGATCCTGCTCCCACTCAACGAGCCGGGCCTCCAGCATCCCCAGTCCATACTCGGCAGCCGTGGATGGATCCCCGGATGCCGCAAGATCGAGGAGGGACGCCGCCAACAGATAATCCCATAGCACTCGCTCCCGCGGCCCTAAGTTATAGTCCATGGGCCAGAAACCCATATTACCCAAGGCCCTAGTCAGAAGGGCCACAGTGGCCCCCCGACGCAAGGCTGAGCCTAAGAAATAGTGGCAGGAGTAATTACAGACCATCACATCACCATGCTCAATGATCTCCTTGAAATTCCTCACTATGTACCCATAATGGATGGTCTGGTTAGACTCAACCAGGGCCCTAACTGGACTCCCCACCTCCATCACCTGGGGGACAGGCAAAGCAAAGAGAGCTTGTAGATGGGCCATGGTACTACAGCAGTGATTTCCAGAGAGGAACTGATACTCCAATACCAGCCACACACTCCTTAAATGGACACACACACACACCCCCCCCACCCTGAACTGTCCACTGACACCAAGCTAGGCACTGCCACAGTCACATGCCAGAATCTGGCACCTAACACCTCAAGTGCCACCACTGCATGAGCACACCAGGGGGAGACTCACACCTCACTCCTGACACACCTCCACTGTCAATGAAATTATCAAAGTATTAGAAAAAAAATAATATATACATACACAGCCACTTGTTGATGTATAATATGAAAATCTATGGTATTCTCACAGAATCGATGATTAATGCGCGCATGTACGCGCAGAATTGCGAAATTGCAATTTAGAAATTGTAAATTGTACAGATCCAACACAAATACACATGAATGCAGGTAGATAACTAAGACAGTTTTTGTAACCACTAGCACTTGTATAATATGCCAAGATTTACTTAGAGTAACACACTTTAGGTGTCCAAGAAAATTGTTGGAAAAATGAATGAAAAAAAAAAAAAATTGTTGAGAAAATTGTTGACATAAAACATGTTTACTTAAGATACTCACCAAATAATCTCTTTCAGGGACACTTACTCAAAAGGCTAGGGAAAAGTCAATTAAGCAGCGGCCCACTGCCGAAATTGCCAATTAATACACCCATATAGCAAAATCAAAGAGTAACTCAGAGACAAACAAGCCTATTGTACATAAAGTACTTTGTTTTTCCGGTCCTCGGAAAAATTTGTCTCAAATCCCAAAAAAATTGTAGAGTGTAAACTAGATTGTACGTTTGTACCCAATTTGCACACAAAATTGTATGTTTGCACACCAGATTGTACGCTTGTACCCAATTTGCACACTAAAATTGTATGTTTGCACACTAGATTGTAAGTTTGTATCCAATTTACACACTTGAATTGTATGTTGCACATTATACTGTATGTCTGTACCCAATTCATACACTGAAATCAGATTTTTTTTTAGAAATCAACATTTCTATGTGTATCCAAGCTGTACGCAAAATTATATATGTACATACAGAAACTATCAATTGAACGCAAAATTATATATTGGCATACTAAAACTGTCAAATGTACGCAAAAATTATATATTTGTACACCAAAAATTGCCAAATACACGCGAAATTATATATTTGCATACCAAAATTGCCAAATGCACGCGAAATTATATATTTGCACACTAAAATTGTCAAATGTACGCGAAAATTATATATTTGCACACTTAAATTGCCAAATGTACGCAAAAATTATATATTTGCATACTGAAATTGTCAATTGAACGCAATTACACGCGAAATTGTAAATTTGCACACTAAAATTGTCATTTATGTTCAATTTGCACGCTAAATTGAACATTGAACGCCAAAAAGGCACACTATTTGCCAAATTGTATGTTGTACATAAAAATAGAAACTGTACCCAAAATTGATGTTACATAAGCAAATAAGCTCAGGTATGGTAAGATATGGAAACTCGGAAATGTACTTATACCCAGGAGAAAATTGTTTATACTGACAAAGCTCTACCACAAAAATTGCATTTGAAGCACTCCCCATCACTTCAAATCCTCTTACAAACAGTATATAACTCCAAAATAAGGTAAAAATTGTATAAATTGTACATTCCCTCGGCGAAATGACGGAGTTTCGCATTCTCTCGGGGGAGAGGGAGTATTCTATGATATACCATTTTATTATTCCATAAATTGTAACATATTTTGTATTAATCAAAGGATATCTATGAAATTAATACATAGGTTGGTTCTAAGAGCTATAAGAGCGCTCAAACTTTGTATAAGAGCGTCCATGCCCCACTGCACACCAGCCTGGTCAGTTACAAACACTCTCCCTGACATCAAAGGCTCCGACCTAATGGTTCACTGCACAATATAATAAAAATGAGGGTCTCAGTGTGCGACCTCATGGTTCAATGCACAAATTAATAACTTGTAAGTGAATGCAACCGGCCGTCACGGGTGCCTGAGCACCGCTGACGCCGTCATGAGTGTCTGAGCACTCTAATGACTGAACAATGGGTTACATAAGCACGACGCCATAACCTTCCGGTCACTCTAGCGTCGCTCCTGAGCAAGCTAGGTCAAATATCAAAGCATTTATGGAAAGCCCATAATTAGACGGTCAAAATGAGCCAAAGATCAAGGCGGAACTCCCATTATTAAGGAAGTTATGCCATGGAGACTGAAAGGAGCTCCGAGTTCCCTACAGACAAACCGGCGGGAGTTACGCGCCTATCCAACGGGCATTATAAACTTGACATAATCAACTCCGCGCATGCGCAAAATGGCGGTTATAAACGCATAAACGACCGAGATATGAGGGTCTGAAGTTGCAGAACCGACCAAGACAATGGGGGACACAGCGGCGCCCATGGGGGTCCTTTGTCCCCCTGTGACACTTGAAAGACTCCCCTCAAACAATTGTAGAGTTAGGCAGATGCTGCTGGCTCCAGTCAGTCTGGAGGTGCTTTTCCAAGATTTGCTACAAATAGCCTGTCTGCACCTCCAGGAGGACAGATCACCAAGAACCGCTCTAGAGGTAACATCTCCAGTCATCTCCTGCTACCTGCTATACCACTGCACTATGGTGAAACTATGCTAGACAGGCATTGGTTTCTATCATTAGTGGCCAGGGGCTATCTCCTTCAAGACTTCCACCAGAGGGTAAAGTTATTCATTATTACATTATTCCTCTAAGCAGCAGGTCAGGAGCTAGGTGTGGGAACCCACCAAGAACTATGCTGGACATTGTATTATTATTACCTCACAGGTGGAGTGGAACTGAACATTGTACTTTATAAATTACTGTATGTTTACTGTATGTACAAATTACCTACATACTAACTACTGTATGATTGATATTTCTTACATGTTGCCTAAAGCTGAATAAACCAGTGACAACTGGAAATAACACTATTTATATGAGCCTGATGTATTTACACTATATACCACTAGTCTTATGATATTTCTCATATGACAACTTGATCATGCACAATCACTAGTATGACAATATTATACTTTATGTCAGCACGGTATGGGGTGCTGTCTATCGCCATCATGCTACATGAGATGTTGTATACAGAAAGATATGATATATACTTTATGTCAGCACGGTATGGGGTGTCATCTATTGCCATCATGCTACATGAGATGTTTTATACAGAGACATATATGATATTATACTTTATGTCAGCACGGTATAGGGTGCCATCTATCGCCATCATGCTACATAAGATGTTTTATACAGAGATATATATGCTATTATACTTTATGTCAGCACGGTATGGGATGGCATCTATCTCCATCATGCTACATGAGATGTTTTATACAGAGACATAATATGATATATACTTTATGCAAGCACGGTATGGGGTGCTGTCTATCGCCATCATGCTACATGAGATGTTGTATACAGAAAGATATGATATATACTTTATGTCAGCACGGTATGGGGGTGCCGTCTATCACCATCATGCTACATGAGATGTTTTATTCAGAGACATATATGATATTATACTTTATGTCAGCACGGTATGGGGTGCTGTCTATTGCCATCATGCTACATGAGATGTTGTATACAGAAAGATATGATATATACTTTATGTCAGCACGGTATGGGGGTGCCGTCTATCGCCATCATGCTACATGAGATGTTCAAACTGGTGCATCATGCTGGATGTAAGAAGGTGACCTTCTTCCGAATTGGCACCAGTGGGGGGATAGGTAAGAACCCAAATATCCACACTACTCACTGCTTGCAGGATGTGTAAAGTGAATATATCTCTATAGCCCATATGTACATGTATAGTTCTATCATTGGAGAGAGTGATTTCTTTTTTTTCTGTGTTGCTGACTAGATCTACAGTTTCAAATAGAATCCTTCATTTGTTGATATTGGTTCACTTGGTGGTGTATTTTTGTCCTGCTGTTCTCTTTAATGCATCTAGCATTTCTGTTTGGCACTCTTTATTTTGTGATATTTCATCGACATTCCGATGGTTTCTTTAATATCAGTTATTGTTGTATTTTGGTTTGATGTTGTCATTCTACTTCTTTTTGGTGTTCCTGATTTGTACAGCTATTTCATCCCACTGGCTTTTGATCAATGTCACCTTTGTTACTTTCGATTTTAATGGATTTCATAAGTGAGCCTCATTCATTTTTGTCTAATGTATTCGTTTAAAAAAACTGTTGAATTGCTTTATAAATACCGGAAAGCTTATAGCTTTTCTATTTTACAGTGCATAATATTATGTACCTGCATGTTTTAATTCCCCTCTGTTGCAGTTGTTCATCTATTTAATCTCACTCCACTGCATAGTTACTTTATATTCTAATGGATTTGAGCCTCATTCACTTTTTTTTCTAAAGTATACGTTTAAGAAACTTTTGAATTGCTTTATAGATATTGGACATTCTTAGATTTTCTAATATATTTATTTTGCATGTTTTGTACCTGCATGTTTTAATTCCCTCTCCCTTTGTGTTGTCCAGCATGGTATTGGCACCCCGTCCCTGTCTATCATGATGCATGAGATACTCAAAGTATTGTTTCACGCTGATGCCACTGACGTCACATTCTACAGACTAGGCACCTGTGGGGGAGTTGGTAAGTTCATGTCATCAAAAAGAAAACAAAATATCAAAATAATCATTTAACAGCAAAGTAAAAAGCAATATTTACTCACATTTTGTACTGTGTAAAGTGTCAGTGAGCCTACTTATACATTGCTTTCTCATATACCCCTTTATTGGAGTTTACATTTATAGACTTGATATTTCATATGCGCAGATATGTTGTATTTTATGGAAACAGGCAATTGTTTTCACATACAGAATCAGCAAGAGCAGTACAATATTATGTGTTAATGATATTTTTCTCCTTCAGGTCTAGAGCCAGGTACAGTTGTGGTATCAGAGGCAACAGTAGACGCCCTCTTCCGTCCAGATTATGAACTAGTAAGTATTTTCTAGATCTCTCCAGAGACAAAACAGTTCTTCTGAGAGGATACCTGCTATAATGTGTCCAGTTCCCTATATTAGTCAAAGTCAAATTCACAGCACGATAACGAAAAAAAAACAAAAAAACAAAAAAACTGTGTGCTTTACATTAAAGGCCATCCTGGGTAAGGTCGTCAAGAGGCCGGCCATCTTAGATAAGGACATTGTGGAGGAGGTTCTGGATCAGGCTAAACCCGACGACGGCTTCAAAATAGTCTCCGGCAAAACCATGTGCACATTGGACTTCTACGAAGGTATGCTAAGGGAATGAGACATTCAATGATCGTAAACATATGATTTACTAAAAATGTGCATGGTATGAAAAAGAGATTACCACCGCCCTCCTATATTCGTGATAAAAGTATGCCTGCTCCTCTAATCCAGTTCAGAGAAAGATAATCTGATTGATTAAGGATCACCAATAGTACAATAGTTATCTGTTGGTACATCAGAAGTTGATGTGGTAAAACTATTTTGATTAGATCCAGCTATCTGTCCTCTGTATGCAGAGTTTCAACCATGAGTGTTCCAATGTCCTATTTCTTTCCAAACTCATCCTCATATCAAAATAATTTCATTGAGAACCACTAAAGGTCTGTTTCCCCATATGCAGGTCAGGGCCGCCTGGATGGTGCTTTCTGTGACTACACTGAGGAAGATAAGATGGAGTTTCTGAAGGAGGCCTATGCTAAAGGAGTCAGGAACATAGAGATGGAGTCCCTCTGTTTTGCCGCCATGTGCCACCATGCAGGAGTCAAATGTAAGAATCGTATTGTTGGACATTACTTCCCCTGTGAGTGGGGCCACTGTCAATAGACCTGTCATGTAAAGTTGCTCGCTATACTTGGGATCATGTTCATGAGAGGAGGGATCTGACTACCTGGTTGTAGTTCACACATATATTTTTAAGTGCTCCCCCTTGTCCTGGGTCTATGTCTTTCATGATTTGTAAATCAATAAGACTATAATATTATAGGGCAATTGCTATGTTTCAAAATGTGCAGTGGGTATTCATTGGTTGTCACATTAAAGAAATGAGAGCGATACATTTCCACTTCATCAGTCAAACACTTCACTCAAATTTTACAAAATGACCCTTGTCATAGATACAGGTTTGTAATGACATTAGGGATTTGGCTGCAGTAAAGGTTTTTTTTCAAACAAAGCGAAGTAAGCTTGAATTATCAAGGACACTTCATGTACTTCTATTTCCCAATAGCAGCAATGGACCAATGGCCAGATTGCTAATGAAATTAAAAATTACTTTCTCTGTTTTAGGTGGAGTGGCCTGTGTGTGCTTGTTGGACCGCCTGAAGGGGGACCAGGTGACCACACCCAGTGAGATCCTACACCAATGGGACCAGAGACCTGCAGTCATCATCTCAAGGATCATACGTAAACGACTAGGCATGGAGGAGTAATGAGCAGCTCATAGTATATCAAATGATGTATATTTCTCAAGGATATACTTAAAGCATAATACACCTCTAAATAGAAAGAAACAGTCAATACTCCATGGTCACGTTAGAAGAACTGAAGCGGTAGGACCAATGCCAAGAAAGGTGATTATGATTGTGTGGAAGATGAATAATAAATGAATGTTTTAATGAGCAACTCATGCCCTAGCTCCAGTACGTGACACCAGCGGCTGCGAAACACTGCATGACTTGTGAAGAGCAGCATGAGAATTATCCGAACTGTCGGGAACAATTTAACTTATTCGTTATTTTTTTTAATGAACATAGTTCCAAGGAAGGATATTGGACTAAATAATTTTCAAGCACATTATTGAATGATTAGATGATGGTGTCTCACTGAGATATAGGCAGAGATGTTTGGATTGTTAGTGAAGACTTATTCTTTTTTTCTAGAAACCCCCATCTCTCTCTGAGAAAGCCAGTGTAGAAATCTAGTATTTGGGAACTCGTGGATATATCATATGTTATAAAGGTTGTAGACAATGTGTGTGTTCTTTTTGGGGGTATTTGGTTTTCATTAATTAATCATTGGACTGTAGATCGACATTCCAGGTGCTCTATGTATCAAATGTGGACCCATGAAACCATCATGTCCAGCCTTTCTCACTTGAAAGACAACCATGTGCTATACTGCGATATATATTTTCATCACAACTTGACACCAAAACTTGATATACAATAATTACAATCAAATGGGACCCAGAAGGACATTAATTTGAGCTAGGCACTCAAACAGGAAATTTAGAACTCTTGGTTTTCTGCTGGCAAACTTGCTGAAAATTAGACTTCCTATTGTGAAACAGTTGCTATTAGTATAATGTATTCCTGGTGTAGGCCTGTATCTAGTTCTGTTCAGATGTTGTCCTGTTGTCACTTATATTAGTTCATAGTTGCACATCCCATTTTAATAGTGCTTAATTGGCATGAGCAATAAAATGATGACTTACTCTTTTAAAAAGGATCTTACAGTACCTTGCATATTAGCTATACAACCTGCCATTATCATATCCATTGATGCGTTTCTAGCCGAGATATATACCAGATGGCAGATGATATTGCTATCCTTTATCATTTTTCATTATCAAATTGCTATTCTCTGATAAAAATATCAGAACTATTAATTTTGTAATCATGTTTTCATTTATTTGTTATGTTACGTCTTTGTGGATCCAGATACACAAGGGATGCACAGCTTCTAATTCAAGACGAATTTGATCATCATCAAAAACATTGAGCACTGTGTGTTGAAAGAGTGGAAAAACAATTTGTGTCAATTAAGGGTCTCCTATAATCTGAGTCAATCCTTGTATTTGAAAAAAAAACTGATGGCCTGTGCATCATTTTAAGGTCAATATCTGTTTGAAATACCAAAGCAGCATTACTTTTGCCTCCGTGTCTTTATTTCTGTTGCTGGCCAGCTGTTCTATCCTCATTGCCTGTCTATGGGAAAATGTAGTGTCATGCTGTTGAAACTGAATGTAAATAGAAGAATATATATTTATCTAAAGATATGTAATATGTTATTGAAACAAACATTCTAATATTTGTTATATGTTTTGTAGAACCCTATGGACGACTTTAGGTCGTCATCCTGACGACCTGAGTCGTCAATATGACGACTCTGTACTTTCAGTATTGTCATCCTGATGACTCATGTCATTTTGACTACCTAAAGTTGTAGCCTTAGGTATCTTCAACTTGAGGACCTAAAGTGGTCACCGCTGACTAGTTTCGGATCTTAGATGTTTTCAGTGTGGGTTGTAGATATGAATATTATAGTTGTGTAGTTGTAAATAAAGCTGCTATATCGCCAAAGTAATAAGTTGTTTTGATTCTTTGTCCTACCTCCAAGTTACAACACCAAAATAGTCACCTTGTGTATCCTGTTAAATTTTAAATTGATGACTAATTCTCTAAATTTCTGATGGAAAACTTAACACAAGCTACCCAAAAGAAAACGTTTATTTTTAAAGAGAAATATGGAGGTAAAATACACATCTAGATGATTATGTGAGACCAACTTCAGAATGTAATTTTATACAAGAGCTAGTAAATAATATTACCTTGCATAATCCAATACAATGATAAAAGACTGAAAATGCTGCACAATATTATCTCTAAAAACCTTTAAAATATAAGTATTGGAATACATGTAAGATCTTAGGTTTGATACAACGGCTGTACTTTTGAGGGGTAGGGGTAGCAAGAAAAAATAACCAATTTAACATTTTCGAACTTTTTGAATTCGGAAGGGTGATCCAGGGGGTTATAGAGTGTACAAAAAAATCCCAGATTCATGTTTCTAATGACAAATGGTACACTAAAAATATTTTGGATTATACCACGATTTCTGGGTTACAGGGTGCTTTTTGGTGGCTATTCCCATCCACATATCTGTTGATATTGCACACCCTATAGGCTGTAACATCAATTTTCTAAGGCATGCGGTTATCCATGGATAACCCGCACCCCGTGCGGTTATCTCATGTCCTTCCATGTCATATGTTACATGTTAAAACCAACAGACTTTTTCATTGCCATGGTAGGGGTCGAACCTGCATCATCAGGTTCTTAGTCCAACTCCCTATGCAGTGCGCCACAGGGACCGATGAGAAATGCTCGGTTCGAACCCCGTCTGGATATGATACAAAGCCGTGTGCGCTGTCGCTGTCCACTGCCGGGCGACAAGGTGTATTTAGTATAGAAAACTAACAGTGAGACGCGTTTGGAGGAGGAGACGCGGTGGTCTAACGGTTAGCGCGTTGCACTCAGCCATCAGAGGTACATGGATCGAGCCCCGGTTCGGGCGCATCTTTTTTCGCTGTGTGCGCTGTCGCTGTCCGCTGCCGGGCGACGAGGTGTATTATACACAAACATAACAGCGAGACGCAGCTTTTTTTGCCATGTGCGCTGTCGCCGTCTGCTGCCGGGGGAGGAGGTGTATTATACACAAACATAACAGCGAGACGCATTGAAATCTTTAGCCGTGTGCTGCTGGCAATCCGAGCCGAGACGGCCGCTGTCGCTGTCCGCTGCCGGGCGAGGAGGTGTATGTACCGATCGTGTACACACAATGGCTGGCATCGAGTCCTGGGGAGGGGGAATAATTTTTGTTTTCAACTTGAATTTATTGGTATTCTATTGATTATTTATTGGTTTCGTGGTATAAAATAAGTAGTCAATGAATAACTCATGACTCGTGTGTGTTAGGAAAGGCTAATAACACACACTCGTCATGAGTTATCCATTGGTTACTTGTTCACTAACCTCTTCCCCGACAAAGGATAACAAAGGAACGCTGTGTTAGTATTGCACACCCCTGTGCATGAGAATTGGTCATCGGTAATGGTTATCACACTTGGCTTCACCTCATGGAATAACTATCAGTGGTAACCAATTCCCATGCACCTTTGTCTATGTATGTATTTATGCACTGGAGACAACCTCTAAACATCAATATGCAAATCTATGATCACAAAGGCAGAACAGACTAGTTTATCTAGCTATCAATCTGCAATGCTGTTACTGAATAGGAGTATTAATCACTTACAAAATATGTATAAACAGTCAGAAAAATATGCCTAAAACTGTTTTAGGGTACTTTTTCATGGAGAATTCAATGATTTTTGATAAAACGTTCCATTTTGGGTGGAAAGATTCCAAACAAGGCATGTAAAAAGAACGTTTTTGGCCTAAATAGGCATTTTTGTTGATTTCTGCTGCCATGGAAACATGATTTTCATTCTAAATAGGAAAATCAATGATCTCATTTGAAGGTTTGTTTCACCAGGTTTACTATGGTGAAAACAGAGCGAAAATACCATTTCTAGTTCAAAAGTTATGGGCAAAAGAATTAAAAGATTATGCTAATTTAGTGAATTAACATAAATTATGCTAATTTTAGATGTATCTCATGACCAATTAGATGTAGAGCTTATTGCCATTCAGGAAATGGTCATAACTACCCATATTAAGCAAGCCATTCCTCTAAGACTAATAGGGGTATCTTCTCTTGCACTGTATCACTGAAAAGCTAGTGATCTGAATTTTTAAGTTGACTTTGAGCACGAAGCAACCTTTCTCCTTGCCTCTACACACATTCATGTATATATATGTCAACAAACAAATGCAAATCACAGTACCACTCTACATACTTGTTTGTTAACTGATGGTGATTAAATGATAATCATCATCATCTGAATTATTGGGAGGTTACCAGGTTGTGATGAACAGTATTATTTAAAGATTCTGATTAAGTGTTAGCTCTCAATGAAAAAGCTTCCTGTCATTATTTATAAGCTAAATAATAATGTTCAAAATTGAAACTCATAATAAGCCCTCCCTAAAGTACCTATAATAATCCCTATCATGAATTTTCATCTGGGGGTATTTTTTTAAAGAGATTAAAACGAGGTTTTGATGAAATTCACCACACATTATTGCAAGAACACCTGTCAAATTTGAATGAAACGACATAGCATATGGCATTTCTATGTCAGATTTTCACTTATTTCGTTCTGTGTCGCCTGTCCCCATAACCCCTATGGGGTGATATTCTATCTTGTTAAGTCACACATAATGATTTCCAGGTATCCAGTGTTCTTGTTTTATCACATACAGACCAGCTCTGGGTGCATCCTTCCCCTGATTCTAGCTTTAAATAAATGCTGCCAAAACGTAGTCTTGTTCAGGTAATGAAACCTGAGACCTGTTTCACAAGGACCATGTACGTGTAAGATTAGTGTACAAGCAAGATCACTCCTATGGTCATCCTAAGATTGATCTTAGGCTTCTTAGACTTAGGGGAAGTGTTTCAAAAGTAAATGGGGAGTGCAACTTACTAGTAAAGGGTCAATGTAAGAGTGACTTATGACCAACATAAAGTAGCTAATTTATGGGGACGGTTGAGGATACACATAAATGTGAAAAATCCTATCAACAAGTGAAATCCCACAACATTTTCTAATGCATGAAGTCAGGCATATATCCAATGGAAATTCCCCCTTTTAATACCATTTTCTATCATGGAATTATGAAGTAAAGCCATATTTTGCACCTATGTGATCGATCTTACTAGCTGGATAATTGGCCTATGAGTGACCTTAAAACTGATCTTGATTACTGTCCCTATGTCTTATTGACAGCTGTTTCTAAAGGACCAGTCTTAAGTTCCAATATGAGTAACAGCTTGTTCTGAAACACTAGTAGTTATTCCCAAATGACTGATCTTAAGTGGTCACTCACAGAGTGGAAAGATCGATCTTAAATAAAGAATGCTTATGAAACAGGTCTCCGAAAACATAGGGTAGATAGTGAATAAGTAATTAATGGATATTCCATGATGCGTGGGTTCTTCTTCTTCTTCTTCTTCTTCTTCTTCTTCTTCTTCTTCTTCTTCTTCTTCTTCTTCTTCTTCTTCTTCTTCTTCTTCTTCTTCTTCTTCTTCTTCTTCTTCTTCTCCTCTTCTTCTTCTTCTTCTTCTTCTTCTTCTTCTTGGTTAGCTCTCACAGCTAATCTAGCATGTTTGATAATGCTATACCCTAAGTGAACATTTGAGAGATACGTATCTATTTCTACCAGCTGTTCATCAGACTTGGATCTTTCTACATTGTCTGGGACTGCAACTAGTGCTGAAATGCCACATGTTTGTGATGTAGCATAGACGAGCCCTGAGGCCTGCAGTGTCCTGCTAGCAATCATGACTTCAGCCAAGTTGGTAAAACAATGAATTAGAGTGTCTGTGCAGTCAATAGGCACACTCTTCCTGTGCTTATTCTCAAGAAGATATCTCAAAATAATAAACCTGTCTCTCTTCCATTCCAGACTATTGAGATATTCAGAAATCTGGATCCCCTCCCAGTCTCCCCAAGGGCCATTGCTAAGATCCTGCAAAACTGCCTACCAACTATACAGCTTTGTTGCCCTTCAGTTAATTTTGTGTTCACACATCCGCTAGTGAGTCAAGCCTCTTTCCCTGATGTTATATACCACCATTATCATCTGGTGATAAAATGGCAATATGCAAGGTTTGTTATTTGTTTTAACTAGTTTGCAGTAATGTTGACATAGGAAAAGGCTTCAAGAGAAACTTCAATCAAGTGCAAAGGAATCTTACTTTCGTATTTTTTCCCTGTGTACCCATTTACAGGAATAACCATTAACACCATCTATACAGGTAGCTTGGTTCATGCATGGATCAGATGTGCAGTCATCAATACCAGCTGAAATAAAAGAAAAACAGCTGTGAATTATGCTACACTTTCATAGCAGACTCCCTCTTCTCTAGTTGCAATAGTGGGATCGAGTCAGTGGTATAAGAATTTGTGTGGTTGAACCACATCCTGACTGTATCGATTTCAACCCTGAAATTTGAAATCACAAAAGGCTCCATAGTGGGCCAGATAACCAAGACAATCGTGCAAAATGTGATACAAGCATAAAATTTGGTATGCTGACTCTTTATGACCATTACTAAAACTGGCCCGTATTACCAAAAAAAATATCACATTTTTTTTTGTTGCCATGGCCACCGCTTTCCCTAGCAACCCCTATAATTTCAGAAATCTTAATGGTCATTGATATTGGAATTTATAAGATTTAAAGATCTCCATCCCCATCGGTGGACCATGTAAGATATGATTAATAAAATTGTCATTTGGACGGGTATTTGCCTAGCAACAGACATGCTAATTGTTTATATGCCTAGCAACGTCCATTTTCAATGTATCTAGCTAAATTCTGATACCACCTACCCCTACTAGAGAGACTATGAGACTTTCAAGGGAAACTGCAATCAAGTGGAAAAGAATCTTACTTTCACAAGTATCTCCTGTGTACCCTTCTACACATGTGCAGGAATAACCATTAACACCATCTACGCAGGTGGCTTGGTTCATGCATTGATTGGAAGTGCAGTCATCAATATCAGCTAAGAGAATAGAAAAACATCTGTGAACAGGTGAATCATGCTTCATTTTCATAACAGATGCCCTATTCTCTACCTGCAATAGTGCGATTGAGTCAGTGGTATAAGAATTTGTGTACTTTCATCTGTCAGACATCTTGACTGTGTCGATTTCAACCCTGATATCACAAAAGGCTTCAAGAGAAACTGCAATCAAGAGTACACATGTAAAGGAATAACCATCAACAGCATTTACACAGATAGCTCCACTCATGCATCCCAGCAAATTATCGTGAGTCCTCGTCAACCTGTGTGAAGTGGCTCACACATGTCGCTAGATGAAACACAACGTCGTTATAGCACAAGATCACCAGGAATAGCAATTGCTATGCCACGTGAGTCTAACACACAGTGGCGAAAGATGATGGAATGAATTATCACTCAAAAAGGAGTCACCATTGATGACCAATCATGGCGACAGATGACAACAATTTGCTGGGATATGGTCTGGAGTGTAGTCATCACTATCAGCTGCAAGAATATAACTACCAGCTGTAATTCAAGCTACATGGTAGAAATCATCAGTATACATGAATGAAAAAAAAACCTTCTGGCTAGTAGAAAAAACATTGGGCTTCAAAATGATGCAGCTTGTATTATCCAAATTTTATATTATTTGTAGGAGACATCGAATATGACTTGCACCTTTTTGTCTGTTTCTGATACCTACTGACCGGTTCCGGCCAGTCAGAAAGGTACGTGTAGAAAGGTGACATGCCTGTGATTTGTTGATAGTAGCTTGGTACAGCTATGCAACCCTTTGATATTTGCATACATGCATGGGAAATATGGTTATTTTTTCTATGCTAAATAGTTAAAAGTGTTGCATTCTGAATATTAGATATACTATGAGTCAGAGAGGTGACCTATGTGAAAATATGAATGATTATATTTACCCATAAAATATAAATCAAAGCTAAACTTGAATGGGACAAAGATCTGGAGAGTTGGAACAACGTTAGGCTTCAAAATTATATAACTTACCGGGGGTAGGTGCATTATAGTTTTATAATTATCAGTGAATATAAGATTATCACAGCCATGTTTCCGACTGGTTTTGATAATTTCTGACCGGGCCCCGTGTATATGCCTGCCCTTTGTATAAGCCTGGGGGAAAGGCTCTTTAGTGTAATACAGGTCGGGCCCCGAGTATAAGCCCGGGGGTTGGAATATCTATTCAACCCCAATCACTTTATGGATCATAACTCCACTTCTAGTTAGAATATTAACATGAT
The DNA here is from genome assembly GCA_949317995.1 of Acholoe squamosa. Lineage (NCBI taxonomy): Eukaryota > Metazoa > Annelida > Polychaeta > Phyllodocida > Polynoidae > Acholoe > Acholoe squamosa. The sequence goes on from OX439048.1 coordinate 24,852,765, forward strand.
TCTTTCACTTCTATAGACCCCATTCATTGTACAACCACTGTAGAGATAAATCAAGCATCGATTTTTAATAAAGATATTGGAAATATTAACATAAATGTCATATTATTAGAAAATCATTATAACATGCCAGAGTGATTTTTCAAGTATAGGAATTGAGGCCTGCCCCGTGTGTAAGCCTGCCACGTGTATAGGCCTGGTCAATTTGTCACTTAGTGCTGTTACAAGCCCAGGCTTACTACGGGGAATCACGGTATGCATGGGGGTTTGATCTTCCATCAAATATATGTATGTCGAATAGTTAAATGAATGCTAGTCAGAGAGGAGACATGACATGAATGTGGATTACAACCCATAAAACAGAAGTTATCAGTAGCCTTGAATGCAAATAAATACCTCTGGCTGTTAGAGAAAACGTTGTGCTTCAAAATAATATAACTCGGATGCATAAATGTTTTATATTATTGGTAGGAGGAAATTTATAGATTATTACTGTCTAATCTAATATTGGTATTAACATGGAACAGCTACTTACTACACACCTCCTATATAACATTATGTCAGATAGTTAGATGAATGTTGCATTTGAGATATCGTTGGCATGGCAAATGGATTATCACTGGCACCTTTTTAACAGTTTCTGACCGTTTCTGACAGTCTTCAAAATGAGTATTTGGAGGCAAAGTATACATACTTAAGGAAAATGACCAATGAAGTACCTTTTCCCTATACATTTTTTTCTAAGACAAGCACTTAAAATAAGAAAAATCTTTCTGGCCGCTCAGAAAGGGGATATTGCACTGATCTTATGAGACCAAAATGGCTGTACTACAGGAATCTATGTAATATAATCAAAGTGGGAATTCTAATAGGGAAGTAAAGGTATGGTAGAACTGATGCATACCTTTTAAAAACCACCAGGGAATATTTTGTATAGAATCGTCAAAGCAGCATGACATCTTTGTCATACATTCCTGTTTCGTTATTTCAGGGTTGCCACAGTTTTTGCGAGCATCATCAGGCACTGCTACACATTCATCTAAGATATAAGAGAATTTGATGTTATATTTTCAATTTAGAGATGGACCTAGTTAATGAAAGCCGCCAACGAAGATGGTTAGGGAGTGATTCTGTTTGATGAAATTAAGAAACAGTTAGAAAAGTACCCTGTGTTAGTGGAAAATCTGGTAGGGCATATCACCCCTTGTCAGGGGTGATACCGTAGTGGCCTGTTTAAGCGCCGGGTTCTCGAATAAGCGCTGGTCTCAAATAAGCGCAGGGGGTACAGGGGTATTGAAATCGATCTTAAGCACTGAAAACAGTATTAAAATACCGGTCACAAATAAGGGCCGGGGAAAGAGAACTTTGGAAATCAATGAGCGCTCAGGCACTTTAATGGGCCATTACAGTATGCCCAAAAGTGAGACCCTTTACTCCCTTGCTGCTCTAAGCATAATCCTTTACCCCTTCAAGCATCTTGAACTATATAATAGTCTCAGTCAGAATGTTGGTAACATCTTACCAGAGTGCTCGGTAGTGGTAGGTCTTGGTGTGGTTGATGTTGGCTCCACTGTTAATAAAGTGAACAGGTAAGTCCATGGAAATGTTCGAGAGGTTATCTTATTGTTTTAGATATGGATAAGAGTGACTGTCAAAAAAGTGTACATGTCAGGGGCACACAGTGCAGTATAAGAAAATTCATATGTGGCCTGGAGGTTAATTCAAAAGGCTCTGCCATCGCTACCTATGTGATGTTACTGATTTCCCTACCTTATTCCTTACTGCAATGGTAAGGTCAGCCTGCTTTCCTTTCTGATAGCCAGTACTATGTAGTGAGCAGTGTTAGCCTCAGCCCTGCTTTAACTATTACAAGCAGAACACACTGTGCACAGTGGCAACAGGTCCACAGAGAAAGAATAGCAGTGGAAGACAAAAAAGTATCAGTGGAAAAACTCGTTCTCTCAAGAGTCCCTACACTGGGGTTCTGCTTCCCTGTATGAGCTATTTATACCCTGGCGGGTGCACTTGACCCTGAAATGTCTTCAAGTATGTCACCAACTAAAAGAGAGAAGGGAAGCATGACGTTAGTATGCCCTTAACGCATGAGTAGACTCAAGAGCCCTCAAGGACTCTCAGCAGGTGCATTCACTCTTGAGAGGAGGAATGTCCCCTCACAGGTGCACTTGCACCCAGGGAAACCACTATCCTTTCTCAGACTAACATAAGGGGTGGCGTTAGTACTGGAAGTGGAATACTGAAGGACTACATAGCACTTGCTATTCCTGACTGGCATAACACCACTAGAAAATTTTGTGTAGGAAGACTAGGTCTTATTATAATATGTTATGAGATGTGCCTACGGTAACGATGGCAGAGCCTTTTGAATTAACCTCCTGGCGCATCTTATGAGGCAAAATATTTATTTTGGGACATCAGTCTGATTTGAAGGTAGACCGTCTTGGCTTTCCAAAACAGTTATAATGTTGACAATTTGGCCATTATTGCTGCTGTATGTGACAATAGGATAAGATATCATGTGCACCATTTTGACACCCTTTGAAGTCTAGGTGATGCCAATATAAATGTCCTCGAGGAGGACAGCTTCAAAACTACAAAATTGGTGGATAAATGTAGGGACTATGGCCTTAAAAATCTCATTCACTTTTGTACAAGGCCTTTTGATAGCAAAGGGTCTTGTATTGATTATACTCACAAACTCTATTAAGAACATAAAAAGCGGGGTTTTGAATTATCTAGCATCTGACCATCTCACAGTGTATGTGGTTATGCTAACTGACATCCAAACCTACACAGAGAAAACATACTGGTCTCGTGATTATAGGAACCATGACATCAAAAATTTGATGGAGTGGGTGCTGTATTGGGACTGGGAAGATTTCTGGCAGTCGGATGATGTCAATGTCTCATGGGGCATCATTCAGGATTGCATCACAGAGTACTTGGATAATTATTGTCCCCTAGTAGAGAGGACGTACAAAGACTGTGGTAAAAGCTGGATGACATCAGAAATCTTAAATTTATGTGAACAACGAGCTCAGAATATGGATGATTTCTTCAGGATGAAAAACAAAAAGTTCTTAAATAGGGCCAAAAAGCTTAGGAATAGGATAAGCAAAAGGTCAGATATGCAAAAGCTGGTGAAGTCAAATCTGCCCTAGAAGAGAATAAAGGCAATCCCAAGAGATTCTAGAAAGTGTTGAATGGGATTCTCAAACCCACTTGTTCAACAGTCCCACCAACACTAATGGGTGAGGATGGTGAACTGAAGGGAAATCAAGAATCTGTAGACTTCTTAAACAAGTTTTTTGCAAGCATTGGTAAAAAGTTATCGTCTAATTTGGAGGATAATGGTCACCTACGCCTAGACCATGATACAGAATACTCACCAGATTCTGCTGACGTATATGAGTGTCTGACAGTTCATCCTGAATTAGTAAAAATCCTAGTAAGTGAAATCAACACTTCAAAAACATCAGGTATGAGAGATATCAGGTGCAGTTATTTAAAAGAGGTTCTGGGCTTGCTCAATGACCAGCTTACACATGTACTAAATCAGTCATTTGCAACAGGGACGGTCCCAGAAATCTGGAAGGAGGCCAGAGTGGCTCCCATACCAAAAAGTGGAAACCTAAAGGACATTAACAACTGGAGGCCTATCTCACTTCTTTCTGTAGTCTCAAAAATTGCTGAGAAATGCATGCATAGCCATCTCTCTTCATGCATGGATAGGCAAGATGCTATCTCAGATAGACAGTTTGGATATAGGAGGGGACTTGGCACTGGAGATGCAGTCTTTGAGCTTAGTAAGGATCTAAATGAAAACTGTGACAACAGGTGATGTTACAGCCCTTTGCTTTGTAGATCTGCGCAAAGCGTTTGATTCCGTAGACCACTCATACCTACTCCACAAGCTGAAAGATCTGAAATTGGGGGTCAATGAATATAGATGGTTAGTCAGTTATATGACCAACAGAAAGCAGTATACTTTTGAATCAGGTTGGGAGCATGTTGCTTTTGGGGTTCAACAGGGTTCCTTTCTGGGACCTTTACTTTTCATTTACTATATGGGTCAATATCCGCCGAACGTCCACTTATGAAAATCCTGTCAAATTTTCTGAAAATACATATGTGACCCATCCTTACAAAATGGAACGGAAGTCGCACATCCAAAATGTTTAGTTGTTGGCATATTCATTTACAGCTCATCAAAAGCTTTCATTTGGTATATAACACTTGCATATTTGAACCAGGTGGTCCACTATGGATCTTCCGCCGGTAAATTCAGTTGGATGAATTAAAAATCGATTAAACTGAGGTAATTGACATATTAAACATGATAATTTATGAATCCTATGTAATTCCTATGTAATTCTATATAACCAAGAAAACTATAGCTATGTCTATCAGGCATTTGGAGCTGAAATGCAGTTTAGCAAGCAAGGATCCTGAAAAATATCTACCCATAGGTTAGAAAAATGCTAAAATATCAATTTAAAAAAATCTGATATTTTTGACACTATACCACCTATATCTAGGCTTCTAAATGTGCGACTTCAGTACCACTTTGTTAGGATGGGTCACATTTGTTTACCTCCAAAAAGCACCAAACAGGAGGATTAAGGTCCCAGCGGTTCAGTTTTTACTGCGGAAGGTGGCCATGTCTTTTCGAGAAAAAACATCCATAATTTTAATTCATTTCTCATGTTCAACCACTTAACACATTGTTACAACCTGCTGAAAATGGCTTCTTTGGGTTCATTTTACAGTAGTCAGTTGTGGTAATTGTTTTAATAGCTTTTAACCTTGTATTCTGATTTATGTGACAATAGCACTTCTACCCAAAAAAGCACAAGTTCACTAGAAAATCTGAAAGTCCATGTCATGCCAAGTATCCTTCATGAAAGTTCTTGCTGTTTTAAAAAGAAGAACTCCTTTAAATATCTCTTTCTTATCATGAAACTCCAACTCATTATCTTTCATGGGGACCCACAATCAGGTGTACTGTTCATATTTTTATCAGTTCCACACACTCTCAAAGTTGGGTAAATTAATGAATTTATATTACGGACGTTTGTCCACGGACCCAGTATCCAGTAGCCATGTACTTCTATCATTCAGACAACTTTCAACAGGTAGCTATATGTCTTTACTTTAACTTTGACCTTAAAATAAATGGATATTGTTTGAATAAAGGGAGCTCAGACTCAGATATGTCATCCAATAATTAATACTATGGACGTTTGCGCTCACTCCCTATTTTGTAGAGATTTGACAGCTCTCTCCTATGAGGCCTCCATGTGTTCCCTAATCCCCTCAGAGCTTTCATACTTTTAAATGCCAAAGCAGAGACATGTGGCTGAGTCTTGCTGGCCCCAAATCAACTGTAAACAACCATTAGACCATACATTCCACCATTTAAATATCAGCTTCACCAAAAATTTTAAAAATTTTGAAAAAAGTCTAAACATGTTCCCTACCGTTAAACCTTGAACACCACTCTAACTTGCATGGCCTGCCCTTATTTCCTGTTTCTCTGTGTACCCAGTTTTATATCCTATTAAAACCATGAACTAACCACCCTGGCACCACCTTTTTGGTCATACATCCCCTCTCTACTCACCCACCTATTTAAATTATGGATGTTTTCTATCGGCCCCTGGCAAATTGTCCAAAGACCATGTCCTGCGCCACCGCTCATAGCTCCCCTATTTCTTACTCCAAACCTTCTATTCTGCCACCACTTATAAGAGACACCATCTGCTATCCTTTTACTGTTCTTATTGACCCATTCCTATCCATTTTCCTTTAAAAATCACACTCTAATTAAAACATTTGCCAAAAATTTCCCCTGTTTCAACCATGTTCCCCGACTTAGGACTTCATCCACTCTACAGTTACTTTCCCTAAGAACCCAACATATGCCCCTTCATAGACCCGAATATGTGTGGAGTAGAACCCATGTGCTGAAACCTCATGTAGGCCACTTAACAGGTACCCAGCAGCTGTCAAGTCAACATCCAATATTTATTACGGGCGTTTTCCGCGGACAACCACCTTTCATCATCGCCCTCCTAGCTCCCCCAAAATAGGAAAAAAAAAAAGATTTTTGCTTTTAGATAACGAAAAAAGTTATTTATATTCCTTCAGCAGAGCTGAAACAGTGATAAAAACTAAAATCAATCTGAGTAACACCCGCTGTTTCAATGACCTAAAAATTCATCTCTCATTACTTACCAACCTGAAGTTTCAAAAAGAACTGCATGTAGCATTACCTGTTCTGGTACAAAAATATATCATGTCCAGGCCCACTGCTTCCCCTTCACAGAAATACCTAAACTGACTGACCTCACTTAAATTCTCACTCTAACTTCTCTTATCTAGTGTACTATAATAAAAATTACGGACGTTTGTCATCGTTAAGTGATGAGAAACATCTCTATGCTATGGGTTATGTACAATGGTTAGTAGTCATCAACCAAAAGAAACCTTCTTGGGCAGCCTCTCTATCTGCTCCTGTACCTGCTTACTTAACTCTTAAATCTAAAAAAAACAACTGTGTTAATAAACTTTATGACTTAATAAATGACTGGTAAATGAAATTGTCTGGCCTGATCCTACATGCGTAGACTGGAGAGGAGGTGCGAAGACGGTGGTGCAATGTCCTTGTACTCCCCTCGGCTTACATGGGTTCGGCTGTGCAGACACGTCAAGTCCGGTTGGTATGTACAGTTCTGTAGCCTCAAACCCACGCAGGCTAAGCCAGAGTCCATAGTAAGTGTAGGTGTGTGTCTCTAGACTGAGGAGTAGGTAATCTACTTGCTGTTGGCTTTACTTTACGCCTGGTAGGTAGCCGAGGTCTGCAGTCTATCCTGACCTGGTAAAGGGCCTGGACTGACTGAAACTCTTCATGCGTTAGCAGTAGGTTCCGGGAGCGGGGGTTGCTGTAAGGGGATGCCACGGGGCAGATGATGTCAGCCTGGGATATTTCTTCTTCGTCTTTCAGCTTGGGCCAGGACAACTTGATATTCTTGTCCCAACTGCTTCCAGCTCTGAAGCCGGGTCTCAGAAAGTTAAGGTTGTAATAACCGCGGGCAAGCCTCTCGCTGGTCACTTCAGCGACATACCATGAATTCCCCCACACAGCTGCAACATAACTTCCACGCTCATACACTTCCTGCTGCACACAGTCATGGTGGACATCAGAGGTGTCCTCAACATAGCGAGCACCCACATGCTCTGCCGTGTCGACCTCCTCCGGTGCTGCAGGTTGCTCAGTCTCTGTCTCTTCCTCTGTCTCTTCCAGGATAAGTCCGCTCTTGATGGCCTGGGCAAGCGCTAGTCTAGCATCTTTCTCCGCCTCTTCCTTCTGTGCTGCTTTACGGGCTAACTCTGCAGCTTCCATCTGCTCCGTCTCCAGTTCACCAAGGCATAGCATAATGTCATAGTCATATAGTAGGAACTCCTTCCACTGGGATCGTACAGGGGTGGAAGCACACTCGTTGTTAAGCAGAGGGATGTTGTTTTCTCTATCCCAGCAGCACTTGTCGAAGCACGATGTTGCACGTGTGCAGATCTTCTCTGAACGGGCAGTGACTGCAACTGAGTGTACAGTCATAGAGCCTTTTACAGACTTCAGGGAAACAATGAAAGGCAACTGGATGCGTGCGTCATAGGTGTTCTTCATTGACATACAATCATACTGCACGGTTTCCTCTCCATCGTTCCAATGTTCAACAAACAGCTAGGCAGTGTAGATGTCGTTACCTTTCTTCACTTTGTAGTCCACCTTGCATTTGGCGGCAGCACCAACGCCGTCACATGGACCTTTGCCATGATTGGTCTCAAAGTAATTCCAAGTGGCGTCGAGTTGATACAGCTCATGGTGGCGGCATACGAGACTGTAGATGGATATGTTCCTATACTGGGATGATGGTGAATCCATTCAGTAGTGCACGATCTTGATGTGCGGGTAGTTGTCAGTGATGAACTTGCATACTCGCTTCATTATATGGCTGATGGTCCCAGCGTCATGCTTGCGGTCATCGCTCACGAAGCAGAGGCACTTTGAAACTGTGACGCCGTCCTGCTTCAAGTGAATGACGACTGGGTGGACAGTGATTCCATCTTTGTTAAAGAACACAGACTGAATCTCACCGCCCTCGCCAAAGCCTACTAGCCAGTCCTCTGCAAAGTCCATTTGTATTGTACAGTCTGTATCGCCAAGCTCTTCACGCTGCTGTGCTGATGTTTTGCACGGTCTGAGTGGTTCTTGGTAACGTCAAAATCCTTCATCAACTGTTCAATGAAATCAGTCTTGTCCAGGGTACAGTCCACAGGGCGCAGTCTGTTCACCCAGACAGTCTCATTTACCTTCTTGGTGGCAAGCAGCACTGGTGTAAACTGCCACTGCTTGAAGGTAATCTGATCAGGCAAGTTGGAATAGGTATAGTCCTTGTTTAGCCTTTGGGTGTCATCTCTCAAAGCCTTCTCAAATGCTGCCTTGGTGTACTCCTTAAACAGGGAATCAGGATTGACTGGCACAAACGGGGCATAAGCGTTGATGGCTTTCAGCTTCAGTGAATAGTTCTGATGTGTTTTACAGAGACAACACTCAACCTTGTGCTGCCGTAGGGGGACAATCCACTTACACTTCCTTAGTACGCAAGTGAAGTGGTTGTACTGGCACTGGTACTTCGTGGGAGCACGGTCTCTGTAGGTAGCGTGGATCTCCTTAACATCCATCAGTAACACACGCTTCTGCATCACTTTCTTTACCCCATCTGACTCATCCTTTGCGAAGAGAGTCACTTTTTCCTTCTTCCCTGGACACAACCAAGTGAACTCACCATCCTCAACGAAGGCTTCAAGTTCTTTCTTAGTAATTCCACGGTCAGTAATGTCCTTGTTCACATGTTTGGCTGCCTTCCCAGTGAGACCAAACTTTTCAGCCATAGCAGCCATTAGTTTCTTCTCAGTGAGAACTTGTGGGTCTGCTAGGCTGTGTAGGATCTTCTTCCTCTTGTTATGGCTCAAGGTCTCATTGACATGCTGGGAAATGACATCCACAGCCTAAAGGATGCGGTTGTCACTTACTGATTTCTTACGAGCTTCAGCCTTGTGCTCGAGGTCTGCTTGGAGAACAGCAATTTCAGCATCAGCTTCCTGCTTCTCAAGTTCAAGGGACTCATAGTCTTCAAGTTGGGGTTTCAGTTTCTTCTCATAACCTGAACGCATCTTACAGATGTGCTGCTCGTGGATGCAGGCACAGCCTGGGTGAGGGAATTGCTCCACCAAGCCTTCCTTCCCTGGTGCTCGTCATACTTCCAGCTCCTCCTGGAGGTCGCTGGATGGTCCAGCACGAGGCGCATCACCTGCGCTGTCAGGTTTGTTATGGTCACTGCAAGAGGAAGTGCACCAAGAATGAAAATAAAGAAACACTAACAAAAATTATGGATGTTTGCGTGCGTACTTCATAACATTGAATTAGGAGTTATTAAGTTACTGAATTTACATATGTGAGATATTGAAAGACTATCTATGATTTTCTTTTGTTCCACTTTCTAACTAAATAATTCACCCAACGAATGACGAATTAATTTATCTCGGACAGTAATAGAGACAAAGTGTCAAATAGATAAATTATTTTTCAACCTACCATGGTGTCGGAGAAGACAGGGGTAGACTGCCGTGGAGCTGGCGCTACTGGTGTCGAGCAGGATCGCTTCTCTGTCATGATGATGTCCACGCTGCTTAGCGCCCTCAGCTCTTTCATAGCTGGTCTCCGCGGAGTTGTTCAGCAATCGTTCAAGTCACTATCAAATTATGTTCAATTTAAATTTGTGAATAAATCTATATATAACACAAGAGACAAACTCACAGAATGAATTAATTAATTTGAATCTAAAGAAACCTTTATCAAGAACTACTTGTTATGCTTATTTTACAGCAACTACTTGTTATCCTTATTTTACAGAGCTATTATATCTTAGAATGACTACAGAGAATGACTACAGAATGATCCAAACTTCTAAATTATTGTAGTTGTAATCTAGATTTCTTCTTCCGTTGATGATATTGTGACTGGACTCCAGAGCTCGACTGATGTATATCTAATGGGGGGATGTCTTCCACAGCAGAACTGCCAACAAGAACAAGTAAACAAATGTAAGAAAAGAAAATTGTTTGCCGCTGAACATTGACCATAATAAAAGTTACGGACGTTTGTTTCACCATTTAATGTAAGTTTAATTTTACTTAACTCTAAATTATGATAGATATGAAAAACACTTACTCAGTGTCATCGGTGCTGGAACCAGCCACAGCTATTGGTTCAGAACTTGCTAGTCCCAGTGGCTTACGTATGTTGAGAACTCTGGGCGTAGGATCTGGCCGGCCTTCTCTCGTAGGTTGAGTCAAGCACAAAGGGCGTCTGGTTGTTGAAGTTCTACGAGAACAAGGAGAGTACATAAAGTTATTATAATTTTGTTTAATATCTGCTTTCCAGAATTTTAAGCTGAAATATACCCTTCTTCTTTTATTTTGCAGTACTTACGTGGTTTCCTGCTCAGCTGTGTGGGGTTCGGGTTCCTGCTCAGCTGTGTGGGGCTTGGGTTCCTGCTCAGCTGTGTGGGGCTCAGGTTCCTGCTCAGCTGTGTGGGGCTTGGGTCCCTGCTCAGCTGTGTGGGGCTCGGATTCCTGCTCAGCTGTGTGGGGCTCAGGTTCCTGCTCAGCTGTGTGGGGCTTGGTTTCCTGCTCAGCTGTGTGGGGCTTGGGTTCCTGATCAGCTGTGTGGGGCTTGGGTTCCTGCTCAGCTGTGTGGGGCTTGGGTTCCTGCTCAGCTGTGTGGGGCTTGGGTTCCTGCTCAGCTGTGTGGGGCTCAGGTTCCTGCTCAGCTGTGTGGGGCTTGGGTTCCTGCTCAGCTGTGTGGGGCTCGGGTTCCTGCTCACATGTCTGCTGCTGAGGTTCCTTGGTGGGAGCTCCAGCTGCTGCCGCAACTATTTTACGCTTCTTTCTGGTAAGGGGGAAAATAAACTCATTGTCATTACATTTGGATAGATTGTTTCTTTCTTGCTTTTAAAAGAGTACACATGTATACAGGGGACATTGAGGAAATTCAAAATTTTAGATAGAGACCATGATATATTTTTAGAATGAATTCATGAGTTGACAGTAAGATTAATACTTACTTTGAGCCAGCAGCTTTTGGACCTCTTGGACGGGGATGTTTGAGGGCTTCATATGTTACTGCGTGCTCAGAAACCTTTGTAACATTCATCATAGAATAAAATCTCATTAACTTATCAATACTTTCAACCAAAGACAACATCAGAAATTATTTACAAATTATACATGTACATGTACGTAAAAGTAAACTTAGTGTCTAAATGTGAATATTGTTTTAAAAACATTACAAATTGTAAACAATGAATATAATATATCTGCTACCTATAGGAAAAGGTGAATATCACTAAGAATAATTCAATTTTTAAAACTGATACTCACTACTAGAGATGTTTATGCTTCTTCCTTCTAAGTCGAGCCTCGGGAATAGCACCTGGCAGAGGTGGAACCACTGTAGGGACAGGAGGAAGCTCGGGAGTGGCTCGAGCTGACTTAGCTGGAACCACTGTAGGGACAGGAGCAACCTCTGGAGTGGCTTGAGCTGACTGAGCTGGAACCACTGTAGGGGGAGGAGGAACCTCTGGAGTGGCTCGAGCTGACTTAGCTGGAACAACAGGGAGAGGAGCAGCGTCGGCAGTAGTCGGAGCTTCTTCGACCAATTCAGCTGGTAGGAGGATCTTTTTCTTCCCCCGCCCACCTTGCCCCTTGGTCCTTTTCTCTTAATGTGGTGGTAGAGGGCAACCTGGGTTTGCTTTCTCAAAGGCCTTTCGTTCTCTGTCAAGCTTACCACGTTTGCAAGAAAGTTCTCTCTGGTGCTCATACTTCTTGTGTGCCTCGGAACCGGGCCCCTCCTTCTCAGTTGCTTCTTTTAAGGCATTTCTCTTGGCCACTGACCTGGCAGCATCTTTTTCAAGTTTTTCACAGTATTCCTCATGAGGCCCCTGTTGAAGTTTATCCCTGTGTCTTTGAGCCAGTTCTTTTCCTGATTTTTTATCAGGGCCTAGAGGAGGCCAGCCTAACGACTTATGCTCGGACCTCGTAGAACTGTGGCAAAAAGAGAGAAAGTGTTAGAAGAGAAACGCCCGCAAACGCCCGTAATATTAATTCAACATAAAAGTGGCAATGGGATTCTGCAATAGAGCCTATTTGAAAGACACTATACAGATGCATCTTCACCCCTGATATTAAGTCCCCATCTAAATTTTTTCCCCTCTGAACAGAGGATTTAGTGTTATTATGATGGGCGTTTGACGAGAAAAACACCCGTAATTTTAATTAAAAGGGTACTATAAACAGATAGAGAAAGGGAGGAGGGAGTTAATTTTGGACATCAACAAACTACATCAGTAGGCCTAACTTTTGAGACATAGAATAGGTTGGCAGGAGGTGGCTGATAAGAGAAACACACAAGTCTATGTCAGCGACAAACGCCCACAAACGCCCATAATGAAAATTACTACATGGTTTTTCGGAGGGTACTGGAGGGGTGTAAAAGCAGTTTTTTCATAGAAATTTCTCAACTAGGTGACAGAAGGGGGTGAGGGGAAGGACAGGAGGGCTAAAAGAGTACATTTTAGACAAAAATGACTTTCACACTTGTATTTTTATGAGCTTAGTGTAGTGTTTTGAACAAGAAAATGGGTTTTGAAGGTGGAAACCTGCTTCATATCATGTTCAAAATCCACCAAAGAGGCAGGGGACAAGAGAGGAGACTGTTTTTTAACATAAAATGGAGGTTCATGCATGTTTGGAGCATACCATGGCATAGGAGAGGTGCACGACATAAATGTAAACAAAAACCTAAACATTACGGGCGTTTGCGGGCGTTCGCAAACGCCCGCAATATATATTATGTCACATTCTGGAACATCGTGGAAAGGGTCTTTGCAGACATGCTGGGACGTCACTAACACTTTTAAAATGTTCCTAAATAACTTATTCATTGATTACACACACAATTTTTACAGCCAAGTGGACCTATGGTCCGAAAAGTATGCCCCCAACATAAAGAGAGAGAGGAAATCTTACCTTTTGTCAATGGACTATTCTATGTATTATAATTATGAACGACATACTCAAACCAAACTGGCCAAGCTACCCCCTAGTTCAAACCAAGGTCAACCTATTTTTAGCTTAGCAGGGTGAAGAGTTCACACCTGCCCTCCTCCAGTGGGAAATCCCCAGGCTCCCTCCTGTGGATCCCCCACTGGAGAACTCAACTATTTTTAGATTCACCTAGCCAATAGGAGCAGCTCACCCCTCCTACCACAGATTGGGACTGAGCAGAACCACCGACTCAGCATATTTGAGTCGCTCCCTATACTAAAAATAGAAAGTACAGAAATAGACACGACGTCATCTGGGCTTGCTCCCGACTATATAACCTAGTCAGGATCAAGCCTCAGCATCTTATTCTTCTCCAACCTAGACCCTACGACACTCAGGTGCCTTGGCTTAGGATATAGCTTGGTCAGACTGGCGAGTACTATATTGTACACTGTATCAGTTACTCATCATGCCAATCTTACAATAAAGCTGGATCATCAACTGAATTGTCTGGACTCCTGTTACCTCACTTCATGACATGTAACGAGACATTGACAATGGTGGAGAACCCTATTTGTAACGTCCCATTGTTTTCACCTCTCATGAGCCATGAATCAAAGTGAGACAACAACCAAAGAGCCATTTACAGAAGATGCCGTTACATCCCCAGGGCTAGACGCGCCCCCACCAGCAGCAGCAGCACCAGCAGCACCAGCAGCAGCCCCAGACCAGCAGCAGACGGTTCCGTCATCTGACTCGTCACCTGACGCCTTTCTGTTGGATCCAATCCTACCACCATCATTTCTAACACCCAAGCCAACACCTGTGAGTAGAAACAAAACTTTTTCATCAACAATTGATGACAATAATACCGGTACACAGACCAGCACCCCACTCACATCACAGGCACCAGGACTTAATCTGACTTTACCTGGTTTTTCAAGTGCTGAATCCCCAGTCCTAAGACTTGCTGGTCTACCAGGTGAAACATCATCTACACCTGTAGCTTCACCAAGCCACTTAGACCTGGACTCACACCTAGAGCCCAGGTCACCACGATTACAGGCCGCCTTAGAAAGCATACCTACATTACCTCGGCAGCCTGCTACCGGTACAGACACCACCTCACCCCCAGCTGGTTTTACACACCCCAACCCTTCTGAACTCACCTGGGACAGTTATATTCCCCCTGACCCTACATTACCACCTGAATCTGATCTCTGGAGACAAAGGATAAGATCAGCTATCAATAGGTGGAGATCAGTAAGGACAAATAGAGCTCAGGAGGCACCAGCCCCCAACACTCACAATACACAGTGTGGTGAAAGTCCCTCAGCATTTTTAGGTCGCATTAATAGAATACTAGAGGAGCAGTGGCCTGACGCCACCACATCTAGTGGCCCCTTCAGGTCATATCTAAATACCCCGACCCCTGAGGCTACCCCAACACCACCAAACACTCTCAATACCCCAAGCCTGGGGCCACCTCTTCAGACTATACACCCCTACCTAGCCCCAGGAGAAGGAGGGCGCAGTCTACCTCACCTCTTAGAAGGCAGACACCCCCCTACTATAGGGTATTGAGGAGCATAGACTCAGCAGTAACAGGTGCTATAGGAGCCACCTCCCAGATCTTCAGGAGAAGAGCCACCCCATACTGCACCTCAGAAGACAGCCTAACCTCTGAGGACGATCCTGAAATCACCTTCCCTCACCTACGCAGAGGCAGGATGGACAGCAGGACACCCACTACACATCCTCCCAGGTATGATCAGGACGACCTGGCCAGGAATCTGGTAAGAGAATGTACACAGGCAGTCAGTGATTCCTTAAGCAATTTACTGACTGGCCAAATTAATCTCCTATCAGCTGAAATCCAAAGGGTAGGCCAGGAGCACACCAGCCATCTAAACAGAGTCAACGACAGGTTAGACAACATGGACACCTGGAGGGCTCAGATGGAGCGCGACTTGATACAATCACACAGGAGAGCTGCAGAAGATAATGCAGATGTCCTGAGAAGATCTGAAATGATGGCAGCAGATATCTCTGAGCGCATCAACAGGAACATGGATGATGTTAGGAGAGAGATTTGCTCAGTTTATGGCCACAGGCCCCCACTCCAGCCCCCTCCTGCCCACTCCTCACCGGCAAACTTGGGTATACCTCACGCCTCACAGACCCCCGGTGCACCTACCATGCCAGGTTACCAACATGCTGGCAATGACATAAGGTTAAGCCCACCCAGCGCCTTCCAGAACAACACTCCAGCTGGTTTATTGGGTGCCACGCCCACCTCACACAGGTCAACCCGAGACGATATTCCTAGTGTCTCCGCTACTCGCCAGATGGCAGCTCCAGCCACCACCCCAGTGCAGGCCAATGCTAACACATTAGGTACAGTGGCAGGTAGTATCTATATCCCTGCTCATGCTCGTACACCCAGCAACATGCCTATACCCATGCAAACCCTGTATTCTCAAAGCACAGGTGCACATCCAACAGGACACCGCCAGGCATACGACCACTCCACCCCTATGATACCAATGATAGGCCAATCTCACATCGCCAGTGGTTTGGGTCAAATGACTTTGAGTGATGACAAACTCTCCTCAGCCCAACTCAGCTCTTTTAATAAGCCTGAGACATTTGACAAACCAACTGAGTACAGGTCTGCCGCCAAATTCATCACAGAATTTAAGTTCTGGATCAGGAATGTATACCCCCGCCACCAACACCTGCACGCCTCCTGCCTATACACCTTCCTAAAGGGCAGGGCAGCTCAATGGTTCTTCGCCAATATTTTTGAGAAGCCCATCATGTATGACAATGAGGCAGTATATGCAGCCTTCCTGAAGCGTTTTGGCACCCCTGACCCTGCAACCATCAGCAAAGGTTATAGAAACAGGACACAACAGCCAGATGAGACAGTGGAACAGTACTTAGAAGACATGACCCTGCTCTTGGCAAACAGCAACCTGGAGGAGTCAGTTCAAGTGGATTACCTGATTAATGGGCTTAAGCCTCAAATTAAATCAGTAATCCTCCCTGACATGCCCAAAACCATAGCTGATGCAGAAAAAATGGCCCTTACACAGGAATTGCGCATAGAAGCACATAAAATGGCCATGGCTGGGACCCAACAAGCAGACCTCTGTGCCATGAACAGTAACAAAAACAATAGTGGCACACCCAGAAAGGAAAACCAATACTCCAACAATAAAAAGTATGACAGGTACCCCAGTGGCAACTACAACAGGCAGTATGAGACCAGGACCCAAAACGGCTCCAGCAACCAATCTGACCCCAATTACAGAAGGTTCAGAAGGTCAAGGTCTCAGGATGCTTCTGGAGGAAGAAATAAACCACCTCAGCAAAGAGCTAGATCACAAAGCGCCTCCAGAAATCCCACCTCCAGGGATGACAACAAAATAGTCATCACAGTGGCCACAGCCCCAGCAAACAATAAACAGGTTTCCTTTAAAAAGGTCACACATGAGGCTGATATCATAAACAGCAATAGTCCCCCTTACCAGAATAGGAGGACCAGAGACCCCACACCCAGCAGATTCCCCAGGAATAACAATGAAAGTGATCCGACGGAACCTGAGGGCAACGCTGACCTACACAACATTGATGAAGACAATCATGATCACAACGATGGTGATGAAGACTTCATTGATGAAGACACAGACTATGATGACGAAGAATAGGTTTCAGGGGAAGGATGCAAAGCACCAAACCACCCCGCCCCCACCACAGTGGATATGAAATCTGGAACGCCCCCCGCCAGCCACCACCCAACTGATACTCAAAGTGATGCAGAAATCAACTCCCTACAGCGGCCAAAAATGGATTTTTCCAAGGACAACAACCTGGATTTTGGTGACAGCTCTTCTTCAGACAGTGAAGACTGTTACGAGGACAGCAGTAGCAGAGTGGCACGGCTTCAACTGAGAATCAAGTCAGATAAGTATGGGCAGCAAGGTAAGGTCTCTCGCATTAATACCGAGTTAACTAAAGGTGCAGTCTTTGTCGACATAAATGACCACCCCTATAGAGCTTTGGTAGACTCTGGAGCATCCCTATCTTTTATCAGTCAAAAAATGGCAGATAAGGTAATACACACCCCAAACTTTAAACATGGAAGACGCTCACGTATGAATGTCCTCCTAGCAGACAGATCCACAGTACAGGTAAACCATGCCATTACACTCAGCTTCCTAATTGAAGGCAAAGAATTTGTTACAAGATTACATGTTGTACCAAAATTAAATCACCCCATCATTCTTGGAGTAAACTTCATGACCAAGTACAAAGCTAAGCTTAGTTTTGGCCCCAAGCTTCCCTCCATAAACACAATCAGGCCTGCTGAAAATATCACAATACCACCAAACTCTGAAACCACTCTCAATGCTATTGTCAACGGTTCAGAAAATTTAAATAAATTGACAGGCATCACTGAAAATATCAAACCAGCCCTACCTTTCTTGATTAAGCACGCCTTGGTTAAACCCAAGACTAGTGCAAAATTAATACCGGTAACTGTGGCAAATCCAAATGATTTTCCTTTGCATTTAAAGAAGAAACACACACCTCTAGGTATTTTCAAACCTTTCAACATGAAAAAGGCTATACCAATAGGCCCCCTGGACACTCATCATTCACTGAACCATGTCTCACCTGCCAGCGAGCTTTTTCCAATAAATTGTGGTGAAGACCCCCTGGAGCAATTTCCCAAGGGTAATGAACCCCTACAATACAAAATTTGTGAGCAGCTCACTGAGACTCAAAAAACGCAGGTACGTAAAATTGTTGAACAGAATAGGCAGGCTTTTGTGATTGATGACAGCGCCATTGGCTCCAACACTGAGAATGAGGTCAAGCTGGAATTAATTCCAGATTTCAAGCCCTGCAACAGGCCCTCATACAGAATGTCCCCTCATAAAGAAATTTTCCAAAGAGAGCTCCTAAATAAACATTTAAAACAGGGAATCATTGAGGAATGTACCAAGCCCTGTGAATGGAATTCACCAGCTTTCTTAGTACCCAAACCTCAGGGAGACAGATCTGTAGCCTCAGGCTGGAGAGTGGTAGTGGATTACAGATGGGTTAATCAAAACCTCAAATCTTTTTCCTACCA
The DNA here is from genome assembly GCA_949317995.1 of Acholoe squamosa. Taxonomy (NCBI): domain Eukaryota; kingdom Metazoa; phylum Annelida; class Polychaeta; order Phyllodocida; family Polynoidae; genus Acholoe; species Acholoe squamosa. Next base: position 24,871,093 of record OX439048.1, read on the forward strand.
ATTCCCCAGAGCAGACGACCTCATGCAACAAGTTGGCAGAACAGGTGCAAAATATTTCTCAAAATTAGATGTATATAGTGCCTACCATCAAATTCCCCTGGCGGAAGAATCTAGGCCTATTACCACCTTTTCAGCCAATGGAACCAGATACATGGCCAAAGTTCTCCCAATGGGACTCAAAACCTCAGGTTTGTCTTTCATGAATGTCATGGAGCAATTGCTCATGAAATGCAAGTACAGAAATGCAGTAGCATATGTTGACGATGTGGCTATTTATAGCCCCACCTGGGAAAGACACCTGCAGGACCTAGATGAGGTACTCAAACTTTTCATCAAGGGAAACATCAAACTGAAATCAGAAAAATGTGAATTTGGCACAACCAAGATGGATTTCTTGGGATTTTCTCTAGATCAACACGGTGTGTCACCTTCCCCAGACAAAATCTGGCCAGTCAAAACCTTCCCTCCACCTAAAAACATCCACGACCTTAGATGTTTCAATGGCATGGCACAATTCTACAAAAGGTTTATTAAAGGTTTTGCCCACATAATGGCACCTCTATATGAAGCCACCAAAGGGACCTTTAAATGGACCACTAGTTGCCAGCGCGCCTTTGAGAAAATCAAAGCTTCAATTTGCACTGAAGCTGTCCTCAAATTCCCTGACTACAGCAAGCCATTTGTCATATTTACAGACTCAAGCAACTATAGCTTGGGAGCTGTGATCACACAGGTAGATGAAAATGGTTTCTATAGACCAATTGAATTTGCAGGTAGAGGTTTGACACCACAGGAGACGAGATATGGAATAACAGACAAAGAACTTCTAGGCATCGTCTTTGCAGTTAAAAAGTTCCACCATTATGTGGATGGAGCCCACTTCAAAGTGTACTCAGACCACACTGCCCTGGTCTCCCTTTTTAATAAAAAAGAGAACATTACTAATGGGAGACTAGCCAGGTGGGTAGACACAGTCATGTCTTACGACTTTGAGGTGAAGTATCTGCAAGGCAGAGCAAATTTTGTGGCAGATTTCCTATCCAGGAGATCCTACCCACCCAGCTCTGATGACCCAGTGCCAATTAGATCCCAGGGGAAAATTATTCTCCCCCCCAAGAAATTAACTTTCTCTGATATCTCCATGACCAAAGTCTTTAGGTCCAACGAGCCAGTACCCAAGAACCCAATCCAGATGGGACCCCCTAGATCAATTCTAAAAGGAGGTAAAATCTGGGGAAGCACAGGCAAACCACCCAAAGGTGTAATTGCAAAGAAAAATAGCTCTGAAAGAAACCACTTAGCTTCACTAGCAGCGCCAACGGAGCTGTGCGTCTTGACCAGGGCACAGTCACAGAACTCCCAGGAAGACACACCCCCAGCCCCCAGCCAATCACGGTCCAGAACCGCTGTAAACAAACAAGGCCGACCCACAAAGGTCAAGCCAGCTGGTTCAAGGCCAAGAGGTCGACCTCCCAAGTCTAGGTCACCCAGGGTATCAGTTAAGGCAGCCAATGCCAGACGCGCCAAGCTGTCACACAAAGTGTTACCTTTGGCTGAGAGGGCTATCACCAAAATTTGCAAGCACCCCTCACTCACACCCTCTAGAGAAGTATTGATTAAAGCACAAAAAGAAGATCTTTTTGCTTCATCAATGCTAAATTACATTCAGGATGGAAAGTTGCTACCAGATCAAGGCTTGACAAATCAGATTTTAGCCAATCATGATCAGTTCATCATACTAGATGAGGTACTTTTCAGAATCACTGACACAGTCATGGGTAAATCCCTAGACCCCTCCCTTCAAATTGTGATTCCAGAAAAGTGGGCAGAATCATTAATTGAATCCACACACTGCTCCCCATTAGGAGGGCACTTGGGTTCAATGAAAACATATGCAGCTATCAGGTCACGGTACTATTGGCGCTCAATGTTCAAACAGGTGTTTGATTACTGTGGCACATGTCACACATGCCTTACCACCAAAAAGAGGCCGAAAAACCTAAAATCACCAATGACACTCCGTGAACCTGTACTCACAGCCTACTCTCATGTCACCATGGATACAATAGGACCCTTTAACAAGGCTGTTAATGGATCCCACCACATACATGTGGTCACAGATCACGCCACTAGACATGTAACAGCATGGTGCACAGAAGACAACACAAGCGCTGAGGTAGCCCTTGGTTTCTTTCAGAGAGTGATCTGCATCCATGGCACTCCCTCAGTTTTAAACACTGACAATGCTAAACAATACACTTCAAAATTCTTTGCCCTCTTCTGCAATAAATTTGGTATTAAGCATGTCACAGGGAGCGCACACTGGTCCAGATCTCAAGGTCTATGTGAACGCCAACACCAGACAATAGAATCATCCCTCAGAGCCTTTGTGTCTAAATCACAAAAACATTGGTCAACCTTCCTCCAAGCTGTGATTTTTAGCATGAATAACACAGTCTCCAGTGCCTTGGGTTACTCACCCAATCTCCTGGTATTTGGAAAACAAACCCATCTACCCACAGAGGCTGCATTAGCACTGATCACAGCAACAGAAGATGTTGACCCGGCACAAAAAGAAAATGTAGCCACTCATTTATTAAATCTCAGGGATGAAATTCAAATGAAGGCAGCAGAAAACATGATAAAGGCCCACAAAAAGATGAAGGCCAAGCATGACGCCTCTGCAGAGGTAGCCACCTTCAATACCGGTCAGTTGGTGTACTTACATTTACCTAACCTCCTGGTAAAACACACCACCAAAAAGCTGCAACCCACATACTCTGGCCCTTACATCATAGTTAAGATGACCTCATCAGTGACTGCAATTTTAAAAAGGTTGCAGGATGGACATGTCTTTAAAAAGGCAGTACATGTATCCAGGCTGAGAAGACCAATTACAAGGGCCAGCGCCAAAGCCATCATAAAAAGGCTCCAGACTGGTCCTGTACAAACTCTCTTCGACCCTGATTCAAGCATAATTGCTGATACCAATACACCAGCCCCTCCCCTCAAGAAAAAGAGAGGAAGGCCGGCAAAGAAAGGTATCATCACCTTTGCCCCATCACCCAAGAAAAGGGCAAAGAAAAGGAAGCAATGAAATTTCGTTGAAATCACATATAGAGAAAGCACAAATACCCCCCCCCCCCACACACAGAAACACCTCTCAACCCCGACCCCCCCCCATACACACACACATACCAACACTCACCACGGCTGTTGGCCCACACTCAGGCCACGTGCCACACCCCTGCTATCTACAGGGACACCCGCACTCACACACACCTAGGCCAATTACCCACCCTACACATGTGACCACCGACCTCAAAGCCCCGACCTGATGATAACAAATTCCCTCAGCGGCACCCCATATCATCAGGTACCCCCTTTTTCTCTTCTTTGAAGATTTACTAACACTCACCTCTTAACTTATCACCTCGCACGCCTTTTGTTTTTATATTTATCCTTTTATTATATATATCTCGTTTTTCTCAAACCAATTTTATTTTTCCTTTAAATTATTTATCAAAGGCCCAATGAGCCCAATTATACACTGTTTGACCCCAGGATCAAACCCTTCAACCAGCCGCACTGTCAACCACTCAAGGGCAGCATATGCACACAATTTTGTCCAGCTATGGTTAGGTAGCCACATAAATTGCCCACGGCAGCAGTGTATCCTCTGGTACATGTTTTTCATTTAAAGAAAAATCATGCATACACCGGCTAGATAGCTTTTCAGGGCTCCTATTTACCAGTTGACACGCCTATTGTAGGTGCTCGTATTCCTCCATGCCCACCCATGTTTGTACCTCTGTTTAGCACGAGGGCGCTGATACAGGTAGAACCCCATATTTATGAGCTGTCAATTAAGAGCAGCTCGGTACCCCAGGCATGATGTTTCTCACACACATGTATTCATGGTCAGCAAATTTTTAGACATGTGAACTGACCTCTCCACTCCCGCCTTATCTCAAACCTGACCCCAGGAATTCCAATTATAAGCTTATTACCGGGGTATAGGTTCCAAATTTGCATAAGGGACATATGCCCAAACTGCAGCCATCCAATAGAATCAGGCCCAGCCTTTTTAGGGCAAGACATACCACTATAGGGATATCCAAAAGTGAGAAATAGCCACCCTCACGGATGGGTTTATAAGCCTTAGCCCACCCCCACCTTAGCCACTCCACAATATCACCCAGATCACACCATATCAGCGTTCCAAGTGAACAAGTGCCTGGACCAGGGATCACCATGGCGTTTACGACGTGCAATAAGCCCAGGTAGGCCTGTCCTATGTGCCCATTAACCAGTACTAGTTTTATCAGTCGTTCTTATATGGTCAATGACATAATCTGATGTCATGCTACCCAGGTACCTCTATTAACCAATGGCAGTGTGAGTACTAGAATACCTGTAAAAAGTTTGATTGTTCACTTCGCGCCCCATACCTGACTCAATTGTTTGTGCCCCTATACTCACCCCTCTGTATGGTTTACAGCTTATTCAAAAAGTAGCTTACTCAAATTAAAACTTCTCTTCAGTGAAAATTGGACAATCTACGACCTCCTGGGACCGGTTGGATTATTGAAAGAAGGAAGAGACATTTTTGAGTTTAGGCAGCTCATTGTACACCACCAAAATTTGGTCTTCAATATGACTTCTAGACATTTAGCATATTACCTGAATGACCCCGCAGTCCACAAGGAACTGCCGCTATCAAACCCGTTGGTCTCTACCCTCGTCAAGAGGATGCTACTTTATGTCTGTTGTGACATGCCAACTTCTCCAGATTGGAGCACCTTCAAACCTAAAACAGCCGCTTATATAGCCTTGCTGTGCGCGCGCACACTTCTGGTCTCTGACCAGCCTTTAAAAGACCTTCCCAGATACTTTAGTGGGACGGGCAGAGCTTTGGTCATCAGGGACGCCATAGAATTAGTAGTTCAGAAAGCAATTCTTGAGACCCACATGTGGTCCAATAACCTGTCTAAACTCCCACCTACAGCCCATTGCTGAAATAAATCTGACAGGGTAAGCTACAAAATTTTTACTCTCACAACCCCCCCATTTAGTCTTAGCCTACTAATACCACAGGTCCAGTCACATCTCCATCATACCCCCCTCACACCCTCGCCAAGCAACCACCCCCCCACTGTTTAAACAAACCACACTACACCCACCTAGGTGTGCCTACAGTCCCCTTTCACAGGAGGACACCTCCCACACAATCGACCATAAAATCCCCCACCACATAACCCAATTGCTGATATGACTCACAAACTCAATCCCCCCATCACATCTCTTTTACAGAGCCGCAGTACCTCTAATAGTGCTGTGTATCCTCTTCAACCTCACCAATGGATCACAGGACAAGGAGTTACCACAAAGGATCGTATTCAGACCAAATTATGGAACACTGTTTACCCAGTTACCACAGCCCCTAATCTCAAATTTCATGGACTACCCCCTAGTTTTCAGTCTGAACATCTCCCTGTCCCCCAACCTCCAAAGACCTGATAAAGTGTCACCCCTACTTAAGCCCGGCACCCCACCATACATTACCCAAACAGCCAACAATCTGGACACATTGATTAGCACCCTATTTGACAAAACCCAAAATTCATTAGACCTTTTGATTAATTTAATTTCCAACCCCAGGAACCGTCAGGCCAGAAATGCCCCAGGACAAATCATTGGCGATATTCTCAAAGCAACCCTAGGCCTGGGAACCCAACCTGAAATTGACCTTCTAAACGCTGACATTTCTGACATTGACAGAAGATTGGCCACTAAAATGCATGTGGTTGAATTAGCCACCCATTTTCTATTAAATATCTCAGAATACAATTACAATTCCCTAAACATCCTATCTGAATTCCAAAATGATACTGACGACGCACTGTCCCTGCTGGCCCAAAATCTAAAAACATTAGATTCCAACTTTTCAAACATTATTTTAAATTTAGAATCCCAAGCCAGACAGGACACCTTTTATTCCATGTTATTTTCTGCAGCAAACTCACAAATTGAGTCACTAATCGACCTTCAGGAGGATCTAGATATTTTATTAAGTGCCATAAACAGCTTAATGGAGGGCGAGCTCCCTCCCAACTTAATTTCCCATGACACCCTCAGGTCAGGCCTAAACAACCTCTCCAGCGCCTTGAGTAGCGCCCACCAAGGCATATCAATCCTTGACATACCCATAGGTCATTACTATAAAAGACGAGTAAGTGCCCAGTGGAGTGACCCCTCCACCCTCTTCATCTCACTACCCATACCCATAGGACTAGGGGATAATGTTTACACCCTATTCAGAACTGAAACCTTTCCAGTCCCCTTTGACACATCAGATGTTAACTCTACAGGTTACACCCTGGTACAGCCCCTACCCCCCTACATAGCCATGTCTCCCAGCCACGCCCATTTCATGGAGCTTCAGCAGGCAGACTTAGACCTATGTACACAAGACACCTTCATCAGCTGTAACCTACCCCTCCCCCTGCTATCACCTCTACACCCCACCTGCACTCTGTCCCTACTCCTGGACCTACCTGATGCAGTGCACCACACCTGCAGTTTCACTGCACACATGGCTGCACCCATACCCAACCTAATCAAACCCATTTCTAGGTCAACATATCTCATGATCACTAGTAAATCGCCATCTTACTTACAGTGTCACAATGCGGGACAAATCCCAATGATCAATGCAGCATACTCAGTCATGTCAGTACCATGCCTATGCTCTATTAAGAATGCAGGCATGGTTATGATCAATTCAAATATAACCTGCGTACAAAATATAACACTGGAACCCATGGCCATGAGCCCCATAAACTTACCACTATGGCGACATTTTGGTTCACCTCCAGCTAACATATCAGGCGTTACCATGACAACCGTGCCACGGTCCCTGGAACTACCTAACTTCCAGCGTCTCAAATCCTTACACAACCAAAAAATAGTACCCTTAATTAAAAGCGTACTCACCCTCAGACGAGCAGCCAAGGGTCTGTCAGATGAGTCTTCTCTTCTGTCAGCAAGTTCACTAACACACCTTGGTTACCATTTGGAATATTCGATCTGGTTCCACTTAGTGACCCCTCTGATTGCCATCCTCTGTTGTGCAATGACATGCCAGATCCAGATGCGCGTGTCACGCCTGGCTCAGTTGGTGACAGTCCATCTAGCACTCAACACACCCAGAATGGCGGATGCAGCGACTTGGCAGAATCTCAAGGATCTGATCAACAAGGCCAACAACAACTGGCCCTCGACACCCACACAACAGCCCGTGGAGCAAAGCCTGGAATTTATCCAGACTCCTGGACGCTACGATGTGATGTGGGCAATCGGCTCCGTCCTGATCATCTTGTACCTGGCCCGCCTCTTCATCTCCAGATGCTGCAGACACTGGCCACACTGTAGGCAAGACGAATCCGATGGCTTGCCCCAGTTTGTCCTCCGCATCCACTCCCAGGGCAGAACATACGAGTTTGTTGTGGGAACCATGATTTTCGGCTCCAACCTATGGCCACCCTTCATTAAGGCCCCTAAAATTGGAAAGCCCCGCCTCACTAGGCCCTTTGGCCGCCACCTGGATCTCAACTGGAAGGCCAAGGTCAGCTTCATAATTGGCGCTCAATTAAGAGTGGTGCAGCTCGAGAGATACCCTCGCTGCCCTCTTTTCTGGAGACTACCCCTCTACAGGATCCTAAATGGGAAGCCACATGTTATGACCCTGGTCATCAAATCCAAGACCCAGCCAGATTTCCAGCTGACCCCAGGATATGAGACAATCGAAGACACCAACATCCCAGAAATCCCCAGGATCCAGGCCCCCAGCAGCCCCAGCCCCAGGCCCAGGGGCACCCAAAATCCCAGCGGCCAGGTGGAGCTAACTAAATTCACACCAAAGGACTACCAACCCCCTAAGGACATGTACGTGTTCGACCCCACCCGGGAGGATATATCTACCAAATTCCCACCAGAAATCGGTATGTTTATTTTTCCGTTCAAAATCTTTAAGGCCCTTGTCTTGATTTATGTGGGGATACCCACATGTCTTCGTAGCCAAAATTGCTCTACAGCCACCGGCCACCCCTATTTTCTCATATAATGGAACCGACCAACCATACCACAGCACACGACCGGATAGCCACACACAGGATAACACATCCTATGTGGGGATACCCCACCTCCCCCCCCTACCCCACAGATAACCCAGCCCGGCGATGCCGAGCCAAGCCTCATCTAATCCCAGACTCCCATCCCATACCCCGTCAGTCTTATCAGCATAACAAACATAGCCCCATTAAAACAAACATACCGCCACATACCTATACAATAGCAGCCCTACTGACCCAATTTTGAATTTATATAGCTGATCACAGACGTCAAGTGCTGACGCTGCGTCTGGGCATTTTCGCGCCAAGCGCAGCGTCATGACGTCGCCGAGCGTCCCCAGTACCGAAACCAGTCACCAAATGCAAATTTTTCGCACGTGATCACGCTCACATGACAATATGCATAACCAAATAAACGTCCACACGTGGTGTGCACGCCAATACAATAACATATGCACGTGTTTATATTACAGTAGACTTGCAACATACCCCGACTTTCCACTCCCCGATCACTATGCCAATCTAAGTCAGATAACACCGGCACCCAATTTACAAGCCCCAAAATCCATAACAAAACTCTAAACTGGTGGTGGACTTTCTATATTATTAGCAAATATCACAAATTAATCAGGTTCTCTGGCGCCAATCACATTAAAATCACGAGGAATCAAGCATATTATCAAAGTCACTTATCACAGGTTGATCCGAGCCCTTCTGGCTGTTGATGCCGTAATCACAATAATAAATCACAGGGAAATCACAGTCAATCACATAGCGCATTAGGCCTTGCCACCTTCTGGATCTAGTCCTTTTCTCTCACTCCTCGTCTACATCCTTAGAAGATGCCCAAGCAATAGTCCACCCTGAATCAAAAACAAACAAAAAAACCTGGCCTGTAAAATTCGTACAGCAAACGAGAAATTCAGCTAAACCGAAAAATTCTTTTTTTTTTCTTTCCTTTACTTTTAAAACACTATAATACCACCCACCTCCTCCGCCTCCATCTGAACCGGGCCACCCATCTACATCCACACGCTACAGGGCCCACTTGATCCACCGGCGGGCCCCTCACCTGGTCCCCGGCGGGGACGGCAAAGGTACGGCACCCATCCGATCACCACGTAGATGGTACGGACCCTAGACAGAAACCAGAAACCCCTTTTAAACAAACCTCAATAGTTTTTTTTTTTCGCAACAGCTAACTGACAAATCGAATCCCTGCAAGCCTAGAACTCCACTCACCTCACTGGTTCAACAACCCGGATCCTGAGGCAAACAGCCCCGTCGGCCAAAACACAGACGGTAACTCCGATCTCCATGTTTTCTCTCCTGGCCGGCCGCCCAAAAATTTCCAAAGCAACCAAAAATAGGCAAATCTCCACACGGCCTTTCCGGCTCAAAATCTCCGCAGTCTCTGACGCCAAAAACGGCGTCTTCCCCTTTTATACTAGGTCTAGCCGCGGGAACCTTAAGCTCATTTTTCGGCCCAATTTTCGAACCTCAAAAATCCAAACCTTTCCAGCCGCTTTCCAAAATCCTTGAACCCAAACCAAACCCCCCCCAACCTAAAATACAAAGTAAACCTCCCCAGCCCCCGTCCCAACCCTGAAGGGTTGGTGCAAGTCTACATCTCTCATTTACCGTAAACTCATAGGCCTTAACGTAAATCCCATACATTAACCAAACGCTGTACAGACGCTGGCGCAGTGGCGCCTCTTGGTGTTATTTTTCCGAACTAAAATCCGAGACGGAGCAGCGTACGGCCCAGCGACCGTCCGCTGGCGCCGCCAGGTGTGTAGCATTGAAATTAACATAGAGTCCTTGGATACGGCCTCCCGCCTAGCTCCAAACCAAAACCTTTGCTTCTGTATGGTACTCCTAAGTGTCGACTTGACTAAAAATTTAGCACCATGGGTTAATCTTAGTATTATTGCGGACCTGATTGTGAACCATACAACCCTGACACGGTCTCTAATGCCTTGTTTTCTCGGCTCTATGTTGTTTTCTGAACAGGTCAACGCGAGATGACTGGGACCAGTCCAACACCGACGAAGCCGGCCCTGAAAGACCAGAAACCTCCTCAGCCGAAAAATACCCAGGTCAGGAAACCAGTTACCCTCAACACTCAGGAGGAACGAACCCTAATGGCGGAAATACACGCAGCAGAAGGGCCGACACCCCCATCCCAGAGGCCCGCTACAACTGGAGGAGCAACCCCCGCACCCCAGCAAGGCCAAAATGCCTAATAGCAGGATGCAGACTGTGCTCCAGCACCCCTGAGGGTTTTGTCTGCCCCTGCTCCTACACAGGCATCAAGTTCAGACCCCTAGTATCCCAGAGACACTACACCACCACCACCTTCACCAATAGCACCTCAAACCTAGATCACCAGGACAACAAAAATGACAATAGCTCCGAGTCTGAAGACTCTGACTCTTCAACCTCTACTTCTGCCGAACCAGGGAACCTGGCCTCGGTGAAAGAAGATTTTAGAGACATAGATTTAGACCCCAGCACTCCCATAAAAAGAGCGGCACTCAGAAGGAAGTGGGCAAGAGGCAGATTCTACATAAGAACCCCCAGACCCCACCCTAACCTACCCCCCTCCAGTGTCAGTGCTGGGGACAGTAAACCATGGAAACATTAATATTCAGAAAGTCATGTAAACCCCTCCGAATTCAATTACAAATCAGTGTTATTCTTACCTTCCTTCCATATTTATCGATTGTAGGGACACAATTTAAAACACCCCCCCCCCAAGAACCACAGTACCGCTTTCATTTGTATGTGACCTTTAATTCGATCTGCAAGGTTTACACGATTTCTCCACGATTGTAAAAATAAAACCAAACTCATATTGTACCATCTTAACCAATAAACCACCATACATTTACTTGTAAAAACTCTGTGTAAGCTTAGAGTTGACCTGGCTGGCAGATCAACCCTAGCTTTCAGGTGCCACAGAGCCCCCATCCCTCTTTTCAAGCCCAACCATGTCATTGTATTTATGGGTTTTAGCCTCAGTAGAAAACCATGTGTGAAAAATGTTTTGAAATATTTATTGTCTCAAGAAGTTGAACATCCAGAGCCTGCAATTTCCACTACTAAAATTCCATAGAATGCCACCTCGGCAAGCCTTTCAACCCCAAAAGTAACATGTGACAACTACCTCGGGCCAAATGCCCCCTTTTCCAAAAATCCAAAATTTTTTTTTTTTAGAAATTTCACATTTCCACCAACCTCTCGGCTCTGGGTGAACAGTTTCTCCTTGCATGCAAGTTTGTGTTTTCAATTATTTTATGTACAAGCTAGTCCAAAAGAGATCTTCGGTCACATCTCACTGTATGTCACTGATGATCGTCACCTCGCCCATATATGTAGCTTAGCAGTGATACCACTACTGCCCAGCTCAATCATTAACTTATTTGTTAAAACCTTGTATGTAAGGACAGCATGTACATATTTTCACCTTATTTAAAACCTCTTTTAAACAATCTGTGCCTTTATACCGCTGATGTATTTGTAATTTTATACCGTATATTTTTATACTGGATATAGAAAATGTATTTTGACAATGTATGATGCACAAGACAGACCTAGTCATGCCCCTACTACCCTGCTCAGCCAGAGCAGTCTTAGTACCCTTAGCATCTATTTTTGTAGTGTTCAAGCCAGATTATTTTGAATTAGTTCATAGAGTTTGCCTCAATTGAGAGGATGCAAGTTCAAGTAGTTTTAGCTAAGAAAAATATCAGTTGTTATCCAAGCTCCTATGTTTTGTACCAACTACTACCGGTAGAACCAAATATTGTACCCCCTTTTCACAAGAAACTTGGTAATATCAATCTTTACCCAGTGCTGAACATCTTTTCAGCCCCCTATTTCACATCTTATACTTGAGCATGTCAATGGACTTGATATAGACTCTCATTCCTTATAATTATACTCCCTTTAACCTCATGCAGAGATGAGTGGGAATGTGGGGATATGTCAATGGACTATTCTATGTATTATAATTATGAACGACATACTCAAACCAAACTGGCCAAGCTACCCCCTAGTTCAAACCAAGGTCAACCTATTTTTAGCTTAGCAGGGTGAAGAGTTCACACCTGCCCTCCTCCAGTGGGAAATCCCCAGGCTCCCTCCTGTGGATCCCCCACTGGAGAACTCAACTATTTTTAGATTCACCTAGCCAATAGGAGCAGCTCACCCCTCCTACCACAGATTGGGACTGAGCAGAACCACCGACTCAGCATATTTGAGTCGCTCCCTATACTAAAAATAGAAAGTACAGAAATAGACACGACGTCATCTGGGCTTGCTCCCGACTATATAACCTAGTCAGGATCAAGCCTCAGCATCTTATTCTTCTCCAACCTAGACCCTACGACACTCAGGTGCCTTGGCTTAGGATATAGCTTGGTCAGACTGGCGAGTACTATATTGTACACTGTATCAGTTACTCATCATGCCAATCTTACAATAAAGCTGGATCATCAACTGAATTGTCTGGACTCCTGTTACCTCACTTCATGACATGTAACGAGACATTGACACTTTTCTCAAGTTTGGAGCTGAAATTTCTTCTCAATTGTACATGTCTTTCTTCCCAAAGTGATCAAATAGGGCTGCCGGACCAGCGGCTCACCATCCACTAGGAACCAGCTCAGCTAGTACCGAACGCTGGCTGTAGGGGTCGCCGAGAATTCCCGCCTCAATAAAAATTATGGGCGTTTGTACAGGCAAACGCCTAGCAAACACCCATAAGACGACTGGACATATTGCGATGGTTGAGAAGAGGGAGAGGGTTTGCAGGGGTAAAAGACTCTTCTATAGGAGAGTACTTAGGCTAGGGTACACTTCTAAAGAGATTAGAAAGACATAGGTCTTGTTTTAATGGCAGGTATTGCCACTTTTTCAATTTGGTTTGGACAAACGCCCATAATAAGTATTATTTCATGAAACTCTCCAAACAAACATTTAAATGTGAAAAAGTGGCGATGGGGGTCTGTTTATGAGTTAAATGGGCAGCAAATGAAGTGAACTACTTTCCCAAAGAAGAAAAATGGAGATAGGGGCACTAGTGTCTGAGCAGGAGTACCTGGGAGGGGCAGGTTGGACCTCCCTGAGAGATGTCGTATGCGCAGGTATATGAAGCCCACTTGATAAATATTACAGATAGAGGGTCAAAATTAACATGAGTAAGGCCCAAGACATTATGCTATAGGCTGAAAAAGACCAAAAAGACCTGTGGCTAACCATATAACATTTATTGGAGAAAGTTCAGTGTCATTTCAGTGTAAAAAGAGGAAAAAAACCTTTTTTTTGACTTTGAAGCTGATTCTGCAGCATAATGAAACAGAAATAATATAAAACTATACATTTTTATGGACCCCAAGATGTTTAGAGTACATCAGGGACAAAAAACAATACATTGAACTCATTGGTACTACCCCAGGCCTGTTTGAATGGAACAAGTACCCAGACACCCGTAATATAAATCAAAATGGACGTTCGGCGGATATTGACCCATATAAATGATCTTGGTTCAGACCTAGAGCATTGTACTAGCAAGTTGTATGCAGATGACTTGGTCTTCTACTGTGCAGATAAATCAACCACTCCATCCTTGGAAAAATTACAAAGTGATCTAGATCGAGTTGTAGACAAATGTCTAGAACTGCAGTTGACAATGAAAAGTGATAAGACCAAATACATGTTAAGTGGGAGCAAAGACAAAGTTAAATCTGCAGTGATGCCTGGAGACAGCCCCAAAATCCTAAATCAAGGATTAAATAGAGTTCAGAGCTACTGCTATTTGGGAGTTAGAATTGGTGAAACCTTGACAATGAAGGAATCCATCAATGATCTCATTAGGAAGGTAAATCACAGGCTTTTTAGATTTGCAAAGATGCGACATAACCTAAGCAGGGAGGATGCCATCTTGGTATACAAATCTACTATCGTAAGTCTATTTGATTATGCCAGCTTCCTGCATGGAGGAGCCAACCAAGATCTTTTGGCAAAATTACAAAGATTACAGAATAGGGGTCTCAGAATTTGCTTTTGTTGCTCAGTCCGTGATATGAGTCTTGATGATCTGCATGAACAAAGTGATGTTCCATATCTGGAAAGAAGAAGAGATGAACTGCATCTCTCTTTTATGTACAAGTGTTCTGTAACTGGCAAACACTTACATGTTCCTAATAATGTGAACAGAACAATACGTAGCTCAAATAAGGTTAAGTTTGAGGTAAAGCAGCCCAAAAGAGACTTCTATAACAGTCCCCATTGTATTGTCAGTAGACCGTTATAGGCATTGTACTTATCATATTTATTTTTCACCTTTGACTCTACCATGTAACCCAGTGTCTGAGTCTACCCACAAGCCAAGCCATACCCATAGACCAAAGGCTGGCGGTGTCAACTGCACTCAGTGACCCCGCCTCCTCCCACTGGAGGATACGCCGTCAATCACAAGCAGCCCGCTGCATGCTGGAAATTCCTAGCAGACAATGTTTAGAAACAACTCCTCCTGCTGGAGGACATGCCCATTGATCATGAGCAGCTCACAGCATACCGGGAGTTCCCAGCAGCTATATTTAGAACCACACTGAACTCTGTGAACCCCAGTGCTATGTTTGGGATGCCCCCTACATACCTGCACTGGAGTTCCCCAGTTACTATATTTAGCTCACCTGATACTATTTTTAGGATGAGCTGGGTGAGCAGCCCCTACTATAAATACTTGTAGGTAGAGCAGCTCACCATCACTAGCATAGGATCTTTCCACCTTCATACTTCATACCTCACACACTCACGTGAGATCAAGGCCCTTGGCTCAAGGGCTAGGCTTGGACACTGTTGGGCACCTTTATACTGTATCACCATCTATACCTCGTGGACTTCTATGAATAAAGTGGATATCAAACTGGATTCCTGATTCGTCTGTATTCATCCTTATTCATCATTTACGGACTCGTTGACAATGGTGGAAAACCCTCACGTATCATCCCACAAGTTACCACCTCTCATGAGCCATGGACAACAGTGAGACCCTACCAAAGGAGCCAGCCCCACAACGTATCCCTACATCTCAAGACAGAGACCAGCAAGAAGCCACCAATACACAGTACACCACCCCGATAGACTCCTCGCCAGACGCGGTCCAGCTGGACCCAGTGCTGCCAGTCCATAGACGTACGCATAAACAAACACCTGTGAGTTCAAACACCCTACATTTTTCGTCCACCATAGTGGACACCAACACAGGTGCACCTACCAGTACACCAGCAGGAGCCCCACCACCAGGTTTAAACCTCACCCTACCTGGTTATTCACCTTCAGAATCACCACCCCTAAGATTAGGTGGTACCACATATAGCACGCCTGAAAATCAATCACCTGATCACCTCCACCTAGATAGCCATCTAGAAGAAGTCTAGGGATCCAACACCAGGCAGAAATGACAATAAAAAGACCGGAAATAACCATCCCGACAACCAATCTCCTGATTCTGGACAAGGAGATCAGTACAATGACAATATTGAATAGGACCCAGGGGAGGGCCACCATGCATCTTACGGCCCCGCCCCCCACATTGGACAATAAACTTGGAACGTCCCCCACATGCCATATTTCACAAATGAACAATGGAGCAGAATTAAATTCAGCAGAACAACAGGACCGCGACCCCCACCTTGTGAATTGTGATGAAGACTCCTCACCAGACAGTGGGGACCTTTATGAAAACCACCCTCCAATTAAAAGTCGAGACCACTAAGTATGGGCAGCAAGGTAAGACCTCTTACATTAATACTGAATTGACTAAAGGTGCAGTTAATGTTGATGTCAATGGCAGTTCTTACAGAGCCCTAATAGACTCTGGAGCCTCCCTTTCCGTTATCAGCCAGAAAATGGCAAATAAAATAGCATCAACCTCCAATTTCAGACATGGTAGGAGATCCCGTATGGTAATCCTACTAGCTGATAAATCCTCAGTTCAGGTCAACAATTCCATCACCATAACCTTCTTAATCGATAAGACAGAGTTTAAAACAAGACTACATGCTGTCCCAAAGCTAAATCACCCCCCAATTCTTGGCGTAAACTCTATGACCAAATATAGGGCCAAAATTTCCTTTGGAACCAAATCTCGTTCACCACACATCATAAGAGCAGCCAAAAAGGGCACAATCCCTTTCAGCCCCATGCCCCCCAGAAAATCAAGAAAAAATTCCTAAGCGTCCATTATAGTTCACAAGACATTGTGTCAGAACACTCCCCACCCACAAAAACCCCCTCCATTAATCCCTACAGGCGCCACGCGCCCCAACCAAATTAATCAACCATTAATAGGCCAACCACTTAAACACACTGACAGCAACAGTCACAGCCCAACGACCAACCCATTAATACTAACAACCATAACGACTCCTATGTACACAAAACCAACACTATCTTGATTAATTGTATATACAACTACCTACCCCTTCTAAGTGGAACGCCAAACACTGGCAAATGGATTATCAGATAATTAGGTTAGGTTACCCATGCCACATACCGACCGCCCAAGGCAGCGCTGTATCCTCGGTTTGTGTATAAAACACACATGCGACGGCTTGTTACCACTTCAAGACCACTATTTCCAATGATAAGCCTATTGTAGGAAGATGGACCTCTGACACCCATACCCCATGTTTACACCACTGTTTTCGCCAACCTTTAAGTGCTGTGGTGGCACATATACAAATCAATAACACGCCACCCTCAAGGTCTTTGAGGACCACAGGGTTGCCATAGTAACCATATCACCTTGGCTGGGGATAAAACACCCCCCCCCCCGCCAAGCTCCCCAATATTCTATTTTTTTTTTTTTTAAGACAATACCTCACCACCAACCAATCCAGGCCAGGATAACCCTAATTCGCATAAGGGGCCGGACAACCCTTTTTGCATCCACCCAATAACATTTGGCCTACGCCCTTTTAGGGCAAGACATACCATCCAATGGGAGATCTGAGACTGAGAAGTAGCCAAACCCAATCTCAGGTTCATAAGCGCTTGCCCACCCCCATCTGATCACAACATAACCCACAACCAATACCACCACACCTTAAACACAGCAACAAGTGTCTGGAAAGGGATCATGGCAGACCCATCGTGCAACCAGCCCAGGTAGGACTATCTCATGGGTCTATTTTAGCATTTAGGATTTTTAACAGTCGTTCTAGCATTGTACATGATAGTAGTTTTATTATCATGGTGCCCAGGTACCCCTATTAACCAATGGCGGTGTGAGCCCAAAGTGTGTGTAAAATGTGGAAGAACTTCTCCACTATCCTATAATTTTTAACACTGATAACCCAACATACTAAACCTCTTCAGCCAAGCAAACTCCCCACCTTTACCTCTCCCCTCACTCACAACCCCCGACCCCTTGTAAATACTTGACCCTACTAACCTCCCATATTTTGTGACTAAGCCAATGCTGTTTAAACAAACCCCACCCATTACATCCAGTGGTGGTAGGTTTCCTTTGAACCCCTCCTTTGACCCTCATGTGGGGATCAAAACAAACCACCGGCCACCCCTGACGTCCCTCAATAATGGACTCTCCCAGTCACCCAGTTCACCGGACAGCCCCACCTAGAACCTTTATGTGGGGATGATTTCCACATCCTTTATAATTCTAGAACCTGTACATCAACTTATACTGCCTAATCACCGCCTTACTTGTCATTTTGGTATTTTTGTTGGTCGCCTTGTGAACCATACACGATCACCGATTTTGTGACTAAGAATCCCCCCCCTTTTTATTTCTTGCTCTGTTTCTCTATATGGAGGCCAGCGACCTGATGGGGGAGGCAAAGACATCACCGACAAGCCAACATCCAACAACCTCAGCAGTGGTAGACCAGACACCAGAACTTACCACCAAAGGGTCTTGTGAACAACAATCGCCATAGAAAAAGAGAATAATCTCAATAATAATTCCTAAATCTTTAATATTCAAGCTATTGTTAAAACTTATGGACTAAAAGTGTAGAGACACGCTTTCCTTTCTGACCACCCATGGACACTACAAACACTGACCCAGTCAGCCTAGTCAACTGATTATGAGGCCAGTCTTTCTTGTTTTTCACAAGGCCACGATACATAACCAAAACAACACGCTGCATTTTTATTTTTTTTTTTTCTACTTAAGAACCTTATGAAGACCACAAGCCAAGCAGCAAATTTTTGTGATCTTAAGATGCCATAAAGTTCTTTTCTTTTCACACTGTACCATTTCAAACCCAACCATGTCAAAATATTTATGGGTTTTAGCTAGTTTATATTTTTATAAAATTTCACAAGGAAGCACTGGCAGCCTATTTCTACAGGATCAACTGAGATCCAATCTAAATATCAGCCAGAGCCACCTTTTTTATTCTCGTATTAACCTTGTCACTCTCAACCAATGATAACCCCAGGTAGACTGAAGGCTAAACATGCTAAATTCTCCATTAACTAAGACAAACCTTTTTACCAAATAAGAAATCCCCCTACGATTAAATCAACCAAGACCAAAAATCCAAAATTTTTTTTATTAGAAAAATTCCTAAAACACATTACCCAAAAGCCTTCAGACTCCCTAAAGCCTTACCAGTATTATAAGGAATGATTGATCGACTTGCCAGTCATCAATTACCTTACCTCTGTTTTTATTTATTATATTGTATTGTATATCGGCTCAAGACCTAAATAATAAGTGCCTACCGGTACTGAAACAAACTTCAGTACTAACTTATCTACCTCAAGGTCCGCCTTAAAGCCAATAACTGCATGTTTTAGGACAGTCTTTATTTCCTTTATCTTGTGTGAACTTTAGTGCTAGATAAATAATCCAGCCCTTGTATCCTACCACGACCTAAATTTTTCATATTCTTCTTGTCAAAATTACAAACAACACCTCTTTGGCACAGTTTCGTTTTGTACTGTTTATAAATTATTCATGTTCAACCAAAAACCAATATTAAATACTTCCTTAATACTGTAAACTTTCAACTTAAATGATAAGATGTAATACCTATTATTACACATCAAACATATTGTCAGTAGACCTTTTTCTCACGAACTTCCTCCTTAAAACCTCGCGTGGAATCGAGTAGGAATGTGGGGATTTGTCAGTAGACCGTTATAGGCATTGTACTTATCATATTTATTTTTCACCTTTGACTCTACCATGTAACCCAGTGTCTGAGTCTACCCACAAGCCAAGCCATACCCATAGACCAAAGGCTGGCGGTGTCAACTGCACTCAGTGACCCCGCCTCCTCCCACTGGAGGATACGCCGTCAATCACAAGCAGCCCGCTGCATGCTGGAAATTCCTAGCAGACAATGTTTAGAAACAACTCCTCCTGCTGGAGGACATGCCCATTGATCATGAGCAGCTCACAGCATACCGGGAGTTCCCAGCAGCTATATTTAGAACCACACTGAACTCTGTGAACCCCAGTGCTATGTTTGGGATGCCCCCTACATACCTGCACTGGAGTTCCCCAGTTACTATATTTAGCTCACCTGATACTATTTTTAGGATGAGCTGGGTGAGCAGCCCCTACTATAAATACTTGTAGGTAGAGCAGCTCACCATCACTAGCATAGGATCTTTCCACCTTCATACTTCATACCTCACACACTCATGTGAGATCAAGGCCCTTGGCTCAAGGGCTAGGCTTGGACACTGTTGGGCACCTTTATACTGTATCACCATCTATACCTCGTGGACTTCTATGAATAAAGTGGATATCAAACTGGATTCCTGATTCGTCTGTATTCATCCTTATTCATCATTTACGGACTCGTTGACAGTATAGAGGAGTAAAGTTGTTGGATAACCTGGATGAATGGTACCAGAAAAGTGAGACAAAGCAGCAGTTCAAGAGCAGGCTAACCAGGATCAAGGACTTGCACAAGAAGAGTAGAAGACCCGCAAATGCTGATCTACCACAAAACAGTCTACTTAGTGACGAATCTATTGTCATAATTTGACATCTAACTGTATTAACTGTAAACACAATGTCAGAGCATATCAATTGGATATACTTGCTCCATATTCAAGAAATTACGTTTGTGTGGCTTATGGCAAAATTCTCTCTTTTTTTTTTCTACACTAGACTTGTCAGTGCTGCATCCCTCTCCTATTTTCTCTTCATGAGAGCTTTTTCTGTCCTTGCAAAAACCAGTCAAGCACAGTAAGACTTTCGTTTCCTTCTTTCACCCAAATGGCTTGAGTAGCCCTTTTCTTTGTATGCATATAATTGTATGTAAATGTCTTTTTCGACTGTTCTTTATTTTTCTGTGTATTCGGGTATAATACTATAACTCCTTCTCCTGACTTGGGGATGGAATCTGAGTCATTTTTCTCACCATTGATCCAAAGGTAAACTCACTGATCATTGTAAATATCATTTCTGCTTTCCGGACACCTTAAGTATGTGATCTGGAGAGTGGTATATCATCTAATTTATATTTAATTTTCTTTTCTTTTGTGAAATACCACATGCCACACATTTGACTGACTTATATTATCACTATGGCATGTAGTGGATCGTTCAATAAAGATCTTTTTAAAAAAAAAAAAAAAAGCGGAAATGTTGCATGTAAACTCTAAGAGTAGGATTAGGATGCTCTTCCTATTGAGCTAACTTGGTGGCTGTGATAGCTGAGAGAGAGGCATTATTGCTTCATCACTTTGAATAGGTCTAAGTCCTGATTCCCCAATTTGTTATAATGTTATATGATGCTTTTTATGTCGCATTTAAACGATTATCAAATGTATCTATGCATCACTAATACAATTCAATAACATTCATCTGATGATCTGAAAGCTAACACACACTAATATACTTTTGTTGTGGTTTTGTGGGGAAATTGGAAACTATACATTTTTGGAAAGCTTGTAACCCCCAAAATCCAAAAATCACTGTTGCCATCTTTTGCGACATTTTTTGGTTGCCATGGCAACCATTTTCACTAGCAACCCATAAAATGATCAAAATCAGCTTAAATCAACAAGAAATAATGGTCAAATGATATATCTAATCACCCCCTCCCCCCTAAAATCATACCTAAGGATTTTATTGGCTTTATTCTAGAAGCCTTGGTTGCTTAGCAACAGCTGATTGTATATGTATTTTCCCTAGCAACCAAGGTATCACTGCAGTGTTCATCATTTCTGGTCATGAAAACTCCAACTAATAGACTCTTTAGATTTTATTTGGAACACCACACATCTTCAAATTATAAAGAAGGGCCTAGCAATGGCTATTTGTTTATAGGTTAACATAGCAACAGACACTTTCTGTGTATACGAGGTATTCTGGGACTTGATAATGTAGTGTGGCAGCTATAAAGGTGCTATACATTACATTAAGGAAGGGCAGAGGTTTTTTGATGAATTTTGGACTAAAAGAGCATGGCAATTCAGAATCTGCGAGCCTGGAAACATTGGCACTTTGAATGACTCCTGAATGCTTAGCAACACTCATAAATCAATAAAATGCATGGCAACAGGCATATTTAGTGCTGTGGGTAGGTGATAAACAAGCACTATCTTCCCTAAATTAGACCTAAGGCCTTTAATTATTTCCCCGTGCATGTGGTCCTGTAAGAAGTATGTGTCGTTTAAAAAGAGTGCCCTTGTGTTGTTCTCTAGCAAAGGTTATTTTACTTGTTTGCAACATAACTTGCATATACATTGGCAAAGTTTACTATACTTGGTTGGTACTCATGCAGCCTATAACCCCCTAATTTCTACATTTATAAGTCAGTGAATGATAGACCGATTCCTGTTTTGACAACACTGTCTTAATCCTAGCTGACCATGTTATGACTGGCCATAGGCCATTTTGACATGTTGTACAGTTTACCAGGTCTGAGCAACTGTCGGGAAAACAGTATGCTCTAGGTTTGCTACTGGTCACAAATCATAGAAAATGTGCATATGGGGCCTGAAAAATATGCCCAGAAAAAGAATTCTTATAAGTATGCTTCTTTTACAATAGCAAGGACACATCTGACATAAATGATAATGTGATTTTCTTAATCTACAGGTCAAAATAGTCTGGACCTGAGATTTTCATGGAGGTATGAAGATTGTTTCTGTAGGAAATTAAGCCCTCAACATGGCTTGTAACTCAAATGTCATTCTCCCAGACACAATTTCGCCCAGACAATTCTGGTCATTTTTGGCACATTCTACCCCCCTGGAGCCCAAAATATGCATATGGGACCATCAAAACCCATGTGTAACATGAAGATCTCATCCAGCCTGACACTTTAAGCCAAAGAAATAGAGGGGGAAACTAAAATTCGAAGAGTAGGAGCTGGAATACATCCAAATTCGTCATATGCAAACCTTCTATGATTTTCGACCTACTGCATCCTCAGTTCTAGCGGACACCATCAAGCCCCTCCCCTCCCTGCCTGCTCCTTGCATCACCTGGGTTGAAAAGATATCTAAAAGATACCTACTGCTATTCAGGTCTGCCCCATGTATAGGCCAGGGTAGAGGGTGGTAGGGATTGATTTTTCTAGACCATATCTCTATTTCTATAAGGGATATCAACATATATTCATTTCGGCTTTGCATCCCCCATCCTTCTTCTCTATGCCTGTCACCATTTATAAGATAGAAATAATATAATTTGATACACAAATTATTGGAAATGACGAAGAAATATATCAGAAAAGTACATACTTATCAGGAGATGGGAGGTTGCATTTTCAGATATGGAAACATGCGCCTAACAAGTGGATTAGCCTCGTCAATTAACACTTTGAGCTTGTATAAGGCCAGGCTTATACAGGTTCAGGACTAACCTGTTTCTTAGTACACTCTAAGAATGAATGATAATCCCTAGATCATGGTGTGTACTAAGCACATGTAACTCCAATCCCTAAGAGTGGAGATGAGCATCTAATAACCACCTGGAGGCCCATATCCCTCTTATCAGCTCCCTCAAAAATTGCGGAAAGTATCATGCATAGCCATGTTTACCAATTAGTGGAACAAGATAAAAAGTTCAGTGAGTTTCAATCTGATTATCGACAGGGTAAATGAACAGGTGATGAGATCTTTCAGTTCTTAAATGACTTATATGACAATATGGATAGGTCACACATCACAGCGACATGTTTTTTAGACCTTAAAAAGGCCTTTGATAGTGTGCCACACCCTGGTTTGTAAAGCTCTGTTAGGTTATTTGGTTTTGGCAATAACATTGTGCTTTGGATAGAATCCTATCTCGATGGACGTCGTCAGTTTACTAGGATTGGGAACTTTACTTCTAGTGTTGAACCAGTCACATACAGAGTACCTCAAGGCTTAGTGTTAGGGCCTTTGTTGTTTATCATGTATGTAAACGATCTCAGTGCTGCTATACAGTAGCTTCCTGATGCATGTGGATGAATTTTTTTTTACAGTTCGAGCAACAAAATGTATGTTGCATACTCTAGGTTACAACGAGATATAAACAGGGTTGGAACCTGCTGCATACAGAAACGGTTGACTGTAAATGAAGAGTTTGGTTCCAAAACGCAATAAACGCCATTTTGAAAAAAGAGGCCAATATTTCAAATGCCTAAATATTAAAGATGGTTAATTGTTATAAGGAAACCGTTTTCTTTGAAAAATATATTTTTCAGCTATCCAGAGTTTATTCATTAAAGATTTTATCATGATAGGACTAGAATTCACTTCAGGGGAGCACTACAAACATGGGTAGATGCTGAAAATCTGGAATGGATTTGTTGCGTTTTGGAACCAAACTCTTCAAATGTAGATAAAATCAAAACTGTCTGGTTTGGTGCAATGCAGAAATTGAAAAGGGGATCGAATAACACGTTCTGATTCTAAGATAAAGTTCAAGGTGAAGATTCCTTGACTCAGTACTTATAAAAGATCTCCTTTGTATAGAGGTGCTACGCTCTGGTCGTTATTGGGCAGTGGGTACCAAGCTACAATTTAAGACGCGTATACGAGCAATCAGTAATTTGCGGATTGAAAACAACCCTATGGTATGGTAGTTGTGAGAGAATCGCCAATATGCAGACTAAAAAGCTCAAATCTGTGTTTACTTCTTAATTTTGTTATCTCTATCTTGGCATTTTTTTCCTTTTTGTCCATGTGTGTCCTGCCATGTTATGTCTATGTTATGTCCTGTGTAGTCATAATTCATCATCATAATGAATGTAAATCATTTTTACTCATTATCTAACTTGGAATCATTAGGCTGTATTTCAAACTCTATAGTTACAAGAACTTGAGACACTGTAACAGTGCATTATATTGAGCTTGCTTGGAAACAATATGTGTTACAATTGAACTTGATTTGATAATTGTATGTCAATTTTCCACTTATTTCATTTGTGAGACGTACAATAAACTTCTTTTCAAACTCAAAAAGACTTGCTACACTTGTTTATCATTAAAACAGACATTGCAGTGACCATCAGGAACACTTCCACCACACAAGGAGACTGTTACTCCCAGGAAAAGGGATGGACTGTGTTACAGGAGGATGATGGAAGACAAACATATGACCCAACAGTAAGTGGCCGCTATGTCACTATCCATGCTATACCCAAGGGTGATGAGGCAACTCTCAGTCTGTGTGAGGTGAAGGTGTTTGGCATAGGTACGATCGTTATGTATATTACTCTAATCATATAAGTCATTTATACCATACACCTGAAGATCTAACCCCTTTCCAATAAACAATTAGATAGGGGATATTTGATAGTGTGAAAACACATAAAGACTACATAAAAAGCCCAGTCCTGAACTGAATAAGCCTCTCCCTAGCTTAGAAATTCCAATCATTTGAAAATTTGAATATTCAGGAAGGGAATAAAAAATAACAGAGTTCATGGAGAAAAGGACAACGAGTCTGCAGCCATCGTGATGAGGAAGCTGATCTAATACTTTATTCAAGCGAACATTCATGACTGTATGTTAACTGGTGGGTTTTCCACCCTTACCTTTGTGTGTGGTTGTCACCACTTTTAACATGGCAACCTGATAAATAGGAATAGAATGATAAATCTACAAGTATGGCTTTCTGCTAAAACTCACATTTGATAATACTTTATCCACATGAACAGCTGATAAAGACCCATGAATTGTCCGACTCAAGGTAAATGTAGCCTTGAGAATTTTAGGATTTTCCTTTTTTTCTAGAGCCATTTTCTATATTCATTTTTGTTTTCTATACCCATACACATGTCCTTGTCTACATTCAATTGAATAGTCCGCTAGTGTGGCTTGATAAAATTTCCACTCTTGCACTTGAATCATCTCAGCTGCATTTAATCATTTCAGCTGCTTTCGGCAACTGTATTCCCAATCAGATGCTGTTGATGGTCATTCCTGTACATGTGCAGCAGGGTACACAGGAGACAATTGTGAAAGTAAGAATCTTTTCCACTTGATTACAGATCCAACGAAAAAATGTAGCTTGATTTACAGCTATTTCTGTTATTGCAGCTGCATCATGATATTGATGGCTGTACTCCAGGAGGGCATTTCAAAACCATAGCTATAGATATCATTTTGAAATGCTGATCCTTGCATGAACAGAGCTATCCGTGTAAATGTTATTGATGGTTATTTCTCTACATGTGTACCAGGGTACACAGGAGACAAATGTAAATGTAAGATACCTTTTCACTTGATTGCAGTTTCTCTTAAACCCTTTTTGTGATTTCAGGGTTAAAATTGATACAGCCAGGATGTGGTTCGAATGGAAGTACACATATATTTATAGAGTTAGCTCAGTAGGAAGAGCCTCCTAGTCCTACACTTAGAGTTTACGTGCGTCATTATGCAGAAAGCAGACATTTCTACTTTTTAAAAACTTCGATCCTGAGTCAATTGGACTAGCTGTTGCTGAATTATTGAATGTGGTCCAGCAAATAGACTTTGAAGGGTGTCAAAATGGTGCATATAATATCTTATCCTATTGCCCCATACAGCATCAATAATGGCAAAATTGTCAACATTATAACTGTTTTGGAAAGCCAAGACAGTCTACCTTCATCACGGAAGTCCCAAAATCAACGTTTTGACCCATAAGATGCGCCACACCACATATGAATTTTCTTATTCTGCACTGTGTGCCCCTGACATGTACACTTTTAAGACAGTCACTCTTATCCATATATATAAGTTAACTAGGGCGGAGTTAAGTAAATAAGAATTACCGGTAATAAATATATTGGTTACCAGGTTACCTAGATACGTACCATTACATGTAATATAATAAGTTACCATAGTTACCGGTAATAAATATTATTGGTTACCATAGTTGACTAGATAAGTGGATAGGTAATAAGTTAATTGTAAATATGAAAAGTAACAAACATGTAATAATAATAAGTTACCATAGTTACCACAAGATGTGATGTGATAATAAATAATTGGACAGAGACATGTGTTTGGTGGAATTGATCTGAGTAAAATGGCTTTATTCAAAGCATCATCAGTCAATTAAAAAGTGAACCTAAGTTACAGTCAGCACCTAGACTAAATCTTGAACCTAACAATAAAAGTAAAAATTAAAACAATTTTTGTGCCAAACCCCAGCATAGGGGTGTTGTGCACTGTATGAGTAGTTGAGCCCGACTGAGAGAACCGTTCAAATGCGGGACGTTATATAGTGGGGGGTAACATTGTCATGGTTACAGAATGTCGCGGTAAATGATTACGCACTGCAAGTAGTTCCCACGGGCGAATCACTCGCCAGGAGTTAATTATATGAATATACCTCGGTATATAGTCCCATAAGTTAACTAGGGTGGAGTTAAGTAAATAACAATTACCGGTAATAAATATATTGGTTACCAAGTTACCTAGATACGTACCATTACATGTAATATAATAAGTTACCATAGTTACCGGTAATAAATATTATAAGTTACCATAGTTACCACAAGATGTGATGTGATAATAAATAATTGGACAGAGACATGTGTTTGGTGGAATTGATCTGAGTAAAATGGCCAAACACCCGGCAAACACATGGAACATCACAGTACAATAAGAGTTAATCACAGGTAAAACATCAAGTTTAAGTAGGTCATGTTTAGTATGATGAAGATACTTAAATACACATTTGGATTTCCAATTCGACCTAGTCATAATATCTTGTACAGACATACCGATGGACTTTAGAAAAGTGGCACCACCATGACGCAATGAGTGAGTACTAACATTTTCATCCACTAATCCAATTTTGACAACCAGAAATTTTAGGCGTGTGTTAACATATGAATATCTAAGAGATTTGGACCTGCCAAAGTTGGAGCAACTGAATAAACTCCTATCAACATTGACACCAGCGGATTTTACTAAATCTGACAATATCTTGGCTGGACAAAATGGAGAAGAGTCATCACGTTGAAGGTAAATATCATAAGGATCACGCCCAAACTGGTCAAACTGGTCAGTTCTTACATGGATTTTCACAAAATCCTTAGTAATTAATACGTCTTTTACCTTGAATGTGTGTACAGATTTAACCACATTGCAGCACCTAAGGACTCCTCTGAATAGCAATAGTATGGCGCCCCAGAAAATCCTGTCTAATTCAACATCCATATTAAGGCAGGACAAAATTTTATGCATGTCAACAGTAGTCAATGGGTATTTAACATTTCTAGTTAGATTTTGACAACGCTCAATACCATCTAGATTCTTTTTGAGGATGAAACTACTACTAAAATCAGGATAACCCTGCAACTTTTGGAAATACCAGACAGCTGAGATATAATTACGGATTGATACTGTACTGTGTGTTTACTCTATTAATTTGATGTTATTTTGACCTTTCTAATCGCTGCATATAGATGTAGTAAAGTGCATTTTGGGGTTTGAGCTAGCTCCTTATAAATGGTAGAGTGTGCCACTACCTCAGCCCAGTACACATATCAAGCTGTGCAGTGATCCTACTCAAATAAAACCAGTGAGAGATACCTCCTGACTGAAGACTTTTATTGCTTCTTCTCCTCGGCTACTAACACGTCAAGCACAACAAGAGTACAATAGTTCATCAAATACTCTGGCACTTTTCGATGATCAACACTCCGTCATATCCTCTAGTTCATACAGTAGTAACACAATAACCTTTATCTCCTCTTCATATCAAGGCTCACCAGCGATAATTTCCACTTACTAAGATCGCATATTATCATACAGTAGGCAAGGCAGCAGGCAAGTTAATCCAACTTTAATGTGGATCCTAAGTCCACACAGGGAGGATCCCTGCATGGAGAGGGAGAGGCCCTTCCCAGGCCTGGAGTCCGTCGATGTTAATTACTGTTATTAATTTCTATTTCCATTTTGTATTAAGTTCATAAGTTGAAACACTATCATTCCCAGGCAGTGTTGTTATAAGTCCCAACTGCTTATGTCTGAGTAACTTCTAGATCTACTCAGCTTGTGAAAGGTGAGGATGTTACCACTAACAAGTGCATGTTGAATCTTCACTACTATAATGCTCCTTTCCTTAACATGTGTAGGCTACTCCCTGTTGTGATCTAATGGTATCTAGCTGTTAACAGTTAGCTTAGATATGAGTGCCCAACTTTCAATGCTGTCTCCATGCTCCCTCTGAACGAACTCCCCGTCTCCTACTCTAAATTCTACAAATATGTTATTTGAATATTATTGTTATCCCGGCGCGCCTGCGCAGAGACATGTATTTGTCTCATGACATCACCATCTCATTTATTTCCCTTTTTATTACTCAACTTTGTAAAGTAGTTATGTCCTAATCTAATATTCTTCTTCCCATTATTCATCATTAATCCCTCCAGTTCTACTGGTCCTAAACTAATTATCTCTTTCATTTTCAGATGGGATTTCGGAAGTTTATCTCATTCATCTCTCGACTGGAGCCATCAAGCCTTCCGTCTCAAATCTCATTACGGACCTGAACATCACAATTTATACCTTAACTCCTGTAGAACACGCCATCAACTCATTTTGTTTGTCAACAAACATTAATCACTTTGTCTTGCCTTACTGCCTTTTTCTTCGCCTCTCTATTAAATTACTTTACATATCCCATCATTGTCAGCACTGCTGGTCCCACATTATTATCCATTATGGATTTCTCTTACACCATCGTACAATACTGCCTTCATTTTATCAGCGAGATAAGTAGCATATAAGGCAGATTGAGAAGGGGAACAAGGATACACTTTAAGAGAAAATTTGTTACAGAATTTCTTGTACCTTTTATATTGCTGTTTTCTGGTTCTCAAAGTTGTCAAGGCAACACCCGAATTGACAAATTTTCTCTGTTTGTGCACAAGAGACCTCAAAATGTGATCTGAAAAATTCAAATATACATATTATATTCAGACAAAGTTTTTTTACACTTTGCAAGGACATTCTTGTAATCCAACCTAGATAACTGATCCGCCAGGATATTATCAGCTGACTTAATATAGGTTGAATAGATATCAATGTTATACACAAAACATTGTCAATAGATTTCACGTAGCCACCCCATACATAGTGGATTCTTACTTCTGCCTGTGTTAAACATTGCCAACACTTGCATGTTATCTATTACAGCATTTAAACGGCAGTTCTTGAATAAATGACCCCATCTCTTCAAAGCAGCAAGAACAGGCCATAGTTCATATACATTAATATTCCTTTCATGAACATAAATATTGTCACATTTTGGAGGGGCAACCCAGTGACCTATACCCAATTTAGAGTTGTCAATATTATTCCAGGATCCATAAAAGAAATCTGTACCACACCATGCCCCATAACCTTTGATGGACGCATCGGATACCATGGGTCTATCATATACATCGTTCAAGATTAAATTTTTGCAATTAAAAATTTTACAAAAATCCTTCCACCACAAAAAATCCTTTATAATACCTGGATTTAATTTAATGACACCTCTCTCTTTAGCTTTTGCCATCAAATCAAACACGTGTCTACTAAAAGTACGGCCCCCCCCCCTCACTACTTGGGAACAAAATGACATCAAGCCACCAATACTCTGTAAGGTTTTTTTACTGGCAAATTTCTTGCCAATGCAATCATCTATGGCACAGGCTTACTTGTCAACTTTCTCTTTTGGCAACATTAATTCCATTTTATGGGAGTCAATGGTGATACCTAGAAAAGTACAAATGCTGCTCGGGTCAGTAACTTTATCCTTGGAAATTTTAAAACCAAAATACTCCATAATTTCAATCAAAAGGTCCCTCTGACGGCGACACTCTTCTTCAGAGTTGGCAATGATGATGAAGTCATCTAGATAATTGACCAACCTATCAATACCATAAAAATCAGCAACCTTTGCCAAAAAATCAGAAATTTGGTTAAATATGTATGGGGCACATCTGAGTCCAAAGGTAAGGCGGTTACTTTGGTAAAATCTTTTGCCATCTCCCATGTCCCATGAGAAGCCCTGGAATTTTTGGTGTTCCCCATAAACACTAATAGACCTGTAAGCGGATTTTAAGTCAACCACACTCATAAAATCATTCTTGTTCAACATTGCCGTGACAGAATTTACGGATTTATATGAAAAAGGTTTAAATGTTGACTCCATAAAATTATTAATGCTCCTTTTGGGGGCATACTACAATCGGTTATGGGTCTTAAATTACCGTTACTTTTGGGGACACCACCAAGGGCATGTATGCATCTAGGTTTGGAGGTTACTTCAAAAATAGAACCATCCTGGAGTTCCTCACTGACAATTTTACACATTTCATTGTAAAAATTACCCTGAAATATTGACTTATAATTCTCACACTCATACTCTGTTTCGCACCCAGCATCAACAATCTTGAAACCTTCTACAAAACCTGACCATAAATAATCTAAGTCACGTTTGGGTAAATTTACAATACCTTCCTGTCTTAGGAAACATGCCAATCTACATGGCAAAATTTGTGTTCTGTGGCCACCAATAAAATGTTGACAAGAACAGGTACCATCGATACAACTTTGGTAAATGTTTATACTAACATTACCCAAGCAATGCACATCAAAAATGGGATAAAAATCCCCAATATTTGGAATACTCTTTGAGGAAAATCCGTCAACACTAGGATTTTTTCCAAAATTATTTTCAGAGCTGGCAAAATTCAACAAATCCACCTCTACTGTTGGCTTTTGACAACATTCATCAATAACTGGAATTTCTGGCACAATATTGCCAGGTACAAAATCCTCAATAGGGGGGTCAACCAACAGTGTCTCTGTATGGCGAGCTAATCTGGAGACACGACCCTCCCAAGAGGCAACATCCTACTTTTCTGAGCCACTCTTCTGACACTTGTCAGCAGAGTGGGTTCCAGAGTCACATGTGCTACAGACGTGCCTGTAGCGGCATGGGTTTAATTTGCAGCCCTCGGGTCTGTTGTAAGCATAACAGTGATTTATTGAGCTAGCGGATTTTTTGACAACAGGTTTTGTGGATTTCGCCAACTTTTGGGCTGTATAGGTACCGTTGTAGCTTAAATGGCGTAGGATATCAGAATTCTCTA
Organism: Acholoe squamosa; assembly: GCA_949317995.1. NCBI lineage: Eukaryota > Metazoa > Annelida > Polychaeta > Phyllodocida > Polynoidae > Acholoe > Acholoe squamosa. The sequence continues at coordinate 24,902,804 of OX439048.1, forward strand.
CAGTCTCAAATGCTCTAATACCCCTTTTGTCAGCCCGCTCTTTGACACTCTTGTCATAGTTTACAAGTGAGCTGAGAGTAAATATTCTAGTGGCAGATTTCTCCAGCAGCATTTCTATATGGTCAAGAATATATCTGACATCCTCACCTTGTTCAAGTTTGGCACTGACTAAACGAACATTGACCATTAGTAATTTTTCTAGGCTGTCAACATTTTTCTTGTGACCTAAAAAATTTCGCTGGACGAACTCACCCCTTGGTTTCCTTGATCTATGCTTGGATCTTGACCTGGAGCGAGAGTTGCCACTGCTGGAGCTCGAACTTGATCTAGATCCACATCTTGATCGGTTGTACAGGCGTCGTGGCCTAGAAGTCGTGTCTCGGTCGCTGCCACCGATGGCGCCCTCTGGGGTTAAATCCTCCAATTTATCCAGGATTTTTGCCAGGCTCCCTTCCACGGCCTCCATCCGGACCTTCAAATCAGCCAGCTCGTCTGTCATAGCGTCTGTCATCCCATCAACGGGCAGAAAATCTGTGGGCAGGTCTGTAACGGACGACCCAGGAGGCCCTTGCCTCCTGACAGAACTTCTGACACCGCTCGGCGGTCCTGAGTCTATCGACTTCTTATTCGGTTTCCTGCGGCCCATCTTGGCCAGAAATCCGGTAAATAACAAACTTTGCCAGGTTAAAAGACGAATAGTAATGTTGATTAAGCCCAATCAACCTTGGCAACCGGAAAAGTAAAAATTAAAACAATTTTTGTGCCAAACCCCAGCATAGGGGTGTTGTGCACCGTATGAGTAGTTGAGCCCGACTGAGGGAACCGTTCAAATGCGGGATGTTATATAGTGGGGGGTAACATTGTCATGGTTACAGAATGTCGCGGTAAATGATTATGCGCTGCAAGTAGTTCCCACGGGCGGATCACTCGCTGGGAGTTAATTATATGAATATACCTCGGTATATAGTCCCATAACAATGAGATAACCTCTTGAACATTTCCATGGACTTCAACCTGTTCACTTTATTAACAGTGGAGCCAACATCAACCACACCAAGACCTACCACTACCGAGCACTATGGTAAGATGTTACCAACATTCTGACTGAGACTATTACATAGTTCAAGATGCTTGAGGGGGTAGAGAAAGGATTATGCTTAGGGCAGCAAGGGAGCGAAGGATCTCACTTTTGGGCATACCCTATGCCCTACCTCATATAAGATCTTCCACCAATACAGCATATTTTTCTAACTGCTTCTTAATTTTGTCAAACTGAATCACTCCCTAACCATCTTTTATTGGTGGCTTTCATTAACTAGGTCCATCTCTAAATTTAAAACACTGTGGCAACCCTGGAATAACGGAACAAGAATGTGTGACAGTAATGTCATGCTGCTTTGACGATTCTATACAAAACATACCTTGGTGTTTTTTAAAAAGTATGCATCAGTTCTACCATACTTTTACTGCCCAATTAGAATTCCAACTTTGATTACACAGATTCCTGTAGTACAGCAGTGAAGAGGGCATTTTGGCATGTCTGATGAGATCAGTGCACGACACCTTTCTGAGTGGCCAGAAAGATTTTTCTTATTTCCAGGGCTTCCTTTGAGAAAAAGGTATAGGGACATGCTACTTCACTGGTAATTTTCCTTGAATATGTATACTCTGGCTGCAAATTATACTCATGTTATAGAAATGGTCAGAAACTACTGTCAGAAAGGTGACATTGATAGGCCTTTTTATATGCCAATGATATCACAAAGGCAGCATTCATTCAACTATCTGATATATGCATTCTAGGTTACCAATAATTCCTGTTTTATTGGCTGTAATCCATATTTTGTATGTCATGTCACCTTTCTGACTGGCCACCTGAATATTCAAATATAGCTGTACCATGCTCTTACCAATGAATCAGTTAAGTCACCTTTCTCATTGGTCAGAAACAGTCAGAAATGATCAGAAACACTCAGGAAGGTGGTAGTGATATTCTCCTATCAACAACGTACACTTTTAATGCACTGCCAGTGGACTATTTTATGTATTATAATTAAAGACATATTCAAACCAAGCTGACCGAGCTTCCCCCTGTAGAACCCAAGGCTTCCCTATTTTTAACCTGACTCCTGAGAGCAGCTCCCTCCCTCCTACTCTGGATTGGACTGGATCTAACCAGATAGGGGCTGAGCTGCTCATCCCCCAGACTGAGTCACTTTGCACTTCCAGAAATAGCACATGACGTACACTGAGTGGGACTCCCTTGATAAACAGGCAGAACCCACTCAGGGCATCTTATTCTTCTCCAAACCTAGACCCTACGACACTCAGGTGCCTTGGCCCCAGGATATTGCTTGGTCAGACTGGCGAGTACCATACTGGTATACCGTATTGACTACTCTCATGCCAATCTTACAGTAAAGCTGGATCATCCACTGAATTGTCTGGATTCCTGTTACCTCACTTCATGACATGTAATGACCTGTTGACAATGGTGGAGAACCCTCACTGTAACAATCCCATTGTTTTCACCTCTCATGAGCCATGAATGAAAGTGAGACGACGCCTAAAGAGTTTGCTGAGAGGTCAGGTTTTCTGATTGTGAAATTGATATAGTCCTATCAGTCTGTGAAGCATCTGGGTCTCTTCTTGGGATTTTAACCTGGCCGGAAGTAGAATGACGTCACACTGAGACAAACATTCACGCCACCTTAGTTCTTTAGGGACGTGGTGGGACCATGCTGTCACACACTTCTGACTGCATTCAGATGAGATATTATCTGAATAGTAATCTGAATAGTAATCTTCCATAAGTTTCAGATGATCTCATTTTGAATGTAATTTGAATTTTAGATGAGTTCTGGCATATATTCTTGATCGGGGGCTCTGCCCTGGGAACCGCGGAGCCGTCAACATTCGTCTCCATGTAGGGCCAGGTTAATTCTGCAAGAAGTGATCCTTTTGCGTCTGCGAAGACATTGGTTTCTCTCCAGAAAACATAGTCTGTAGAGTGCCCGGTGTTTCCATGATGAAGGTAGCAAAGGAAGTGTCAGGAGCAAAATTTTGCTCTTCCTTATGTACCTGTCCGAGATAATCCTCTTAACTATGCTTTTAAATTGATCAAAAGACTTAAAAGAGATTTATTCCCTTTTTTTTACAGTGGTCTTTGCTCGGTGGGGTATTTGTCTGTTTTGATTTTCACCTACCGTTTGATGTAGACATGGATTCCTCAGTTCATTAAGTGTGGTTGGTCCCAGAGGGAAAAAATAAAAGAATTTGACCCCATAGTCATCCACCGTGCACTGCATGAGGATTTAAAAGAAAAGATCTGAGTTTACTTTTTTGCCAATCACAACAGACATAGAAGGTAACCCACACCCCAGGTTGGCGACAAGAGGAGGAGTAGAAAGGGGGATTAACTTATTAACTGAATTATTAGACTTAATCCTCTTACCACACTTGTACATTTGTAGTTACAAAGATAGACATGTACAAAGGTAGGTACGTACAACGGAAGACATACACCATGAGGTATTTTTTTCCTGGAAGTGAAAACTATAGCTATTTTCAACTTTATACCATTTTCCTCAAAATGTGTGTACCTTATACGCGAGGTACTATGGTAGGTAGATAGGTAGGTAGGCAGGCAGTCGGGGAGGTGGGTATGTGTCGACCATTTCTGCTGTGTACCCCACACCTTTGGTAGTGAGTAATCAAATTAAAGCACTTTGACTTTTCTCTTACAAGATTATATTTTTCCTTTGTTGTTAAGCACCCCTTGTAGTTTTTGTATACAGTCTTTGAACACCTTAATCTCCATAATCCTCTTATACATGTAAGTCGCATTAAGGTAAATATCGCAGTTGTTACACCTGCTTTGATACACTAATTCTAAAAAGTATTTTTCCCTTTTTCATGTTGATTAATCCAGGGGTGAAAAGATCCACGTGAAAACGGCTTTCTCTCAACTATATAAAGAGCACTGATTTTTCTTGGAAGGTTAGATTACGTCCGCTGTCAGCATCAGCAGCAGCAGGGGCAGCAAAAGCAGGAGCATGTGTAGTGGTAGGAGCAAGTGCAGCGGCAGCAGGAGCATGTGCATGTGCAGCAGGAGCATGTGCATGTGCAGCAGCAGCAGTAAGTACAACAGTAGCGACAGTAGTATCTAGTAGTAAGAGCAGCAGCAGCAGTGACAATAGCAGCAGTAGCAGCAGCACCAGTAACAACAACAGTAGTAGAAGTAGCGTAGCAGCAGCAGTAGCAGCAACAGGTGTAGAAGCAACTGCAACACCAGTAGTAGAATAGTAGTTGCAGGTACAACATCGTAGTACCCACTGGGCACATCAATGTTGATTCAGCGTTGAAACAACGTTTGCAATGTTTGCATATCAACATTGATTTAGGGTTGAAATAGAGTTGAAATTGAAAGTTGAAACAACATACTCAAAATCAACTGTGGTTCAACATCTAACCATCAGCGCTGATTCAATGTTTGTGTTTCTATGTTGACTCAACATTGTTTCAACAATGTTGAAACAACATTGACAGTTGTTTTGTTGACATATCAACGTTGAATCAACATTGTATCAACATTGAAATCAATATTGTTGATTCAACATTGACAAATCAATGTTGAATCAACGTTGAGTTGACAACAATATTTCAACATTGATATGTCAACTGTTGACTGGATGTTGAAATGGTGATGGTTGACAACGTTGAAATACAAATATTGAAAAAGTGTTGAAAACAGGTTGATCAACACCATCAACATAACATCAACTGGTTGTCAATGTTGATGCAACATTGTGTGCCCACTGGGTAGGTGTAGGAAGTAAGAGTGGTAGTAGTTGAGTAATCTCAGTCTCAATTTGCTAATATTGAGACGATACTCAGTCAAGTTGTGAGTGAATGGTCTGAGGTAGGTGGTTGTGTGTTTTTGTATCTTTTAAAAAGACAGAGTATTTCCATAGTTATTCAGCTTTTTGCTATATTTATCCACTATAAAAATATGTCAAAATTGAGTAGGATGTCTATGGAGCTATAACATAGGGAGCTAACTGGTAGATGGACTATGAAAAATATACGTCTCCAAAAGTGGGGTCCTCCAGGGGGAAAAAATTACAGCAGGGTGATGACCTTCCCTTTACAGTTTCAGTTTAACTCTTTGGTTAATTTCCTTCCTCTTTAAAGACAAATGCTACCTGGTTCACAGAAGTCACCTGGTGACATAAATCGGAATACATCAATGGAACTCTAAGTGAGACAGATGTATGAAAGTTCAAACGTTCTCATTCAAAAGGAACGAGTAGATAAGGGATACTGGGTACTAGTGTGTGTTCCAGTAATGTTATCTACAATTGTGTAGGAGAATTGTTTAATACCGGTACTCACAGATTGAGGTCCTACTGGACTCACTAAACTCCCTCCTATTGAAAGGTAAGCTCCCTCTAAATTTAATTTCCATGAGACAATAACCTCAACAATCTATCAGATGCACTACATAACACCCATAAGGGAATCATGATACAAAGTACACCCATAGGTTACTACTACAAGAGGAGAGTGTATGTGCACTGGTAGAATCAAAACAATTTACACTTCACTTTACCCATACCCATCAAACTGGGAAAAGTATCTACTTTATTTATAGAACAGAACTATTTTTTTTCCTACAAGATCACCAATCCATCTCCCAAAGTTCCACAAAACAGGTGGGAGTACAGGCTACTTGCATCGAACGGATAACTTTTATTCAGAAGGGTGGTTCTGTTGAGAACCTATTGTGACAGCGTTTTTTTCCTCAGTGACAGACCCAAACCGTTGGACTGGCAACAGTAAAGGAAAGGATGAAGCACATCAATGGAACGTACACATAGAGACGTAAATCATGATGTGTGACAACAGTGAAAAACATCCTGGCTCATGGTTGACCTGTCCAAAAGTGAACAGGTCACCAGCTGCAGTTGCAGCGCCCATGCTTACAGATCGCACACTGAATAGTACTTATAAAACTACGGCATCTACCAAAAGTGGTGTAGGTCAACGCTGACCGTATTTATATTACATTTACACTTTTCCTATTAGTTAAATCCAATACAAATGTAAAGTTTAAGTGTTTTAGCAATGGGTAAAACCAAATTCGCACAGGTTTACACCAAGTCATTATTACATCTTGGTTTACATGAATGCTGAACGAATTCTTGACCACAGCGCGTGGTGGTGGCAACTAGTGGGAAAAAACAAAAATACTACCATGGATATAGTGTGTGTATATAAGTCCCTGAGTGCTGATCGAATTTAATCCACTATACCCCGACACTTAAACGTTCTATTACGCTATGATATAAATACAACACAAGCAGCATGATGCGTTAAATCATACATCATGCACACCATGATGCAGTAGGTGATTTAACTTTGGTTAAAAGGGTGGTTCCTATTCCGACCTAGCGGGATAGGGGTGGCGCCGTAGTCTCTAGCTGAAGCTGACCACCAGCATGTACCTTACACTGGTTGTAGTGTACAGTTATGTAATAGCTGGTGGGAATTCACTCTGTCCCACCCCACATACAAAAGTACTATTAATACTCATTGATTAACACAGAGTGGCTTAATCATATAAATACAACTTCAAAGGTATGGATATTGTTAGTTATAGTCAGAAGTGTCATATATCTACTGGTTTCCAATGTACAAGCTATCAATAAGTGATAGCTATCAGTATGTCTGAACCAATCATGATTGGCCGTGAGTGGCTGTCCAATCTTGATTGGGTGGGGAAAAATGAACAAGTAGGTAATTATAGCTGTGTCTAAACCAATTAAAGCATGCTCTTTAAAGGTCTTTAAGAACACACATATCTGTATATACTACTACTACCCTCATCAAAATTACATATGTGCAGAAATGACACACAAACTATAAAATCTAAAAAACATACGAAGGTCAGGGGTATGTCTTAGATGTTGTCTGTGAAGTAGCAGGTCACAGAAGGTCGTACTAAGGTCAGGGGAGTGCGAAGAAAAACGTCTTTGTACCTCCCATAGCTTCTTTGACCCTTATAGTCTATACCCACAACGTCAGTGTCAGTGGGTATTGCGGGCTATACTAGGATATTGAGCACTATCACTCATCATCACACCTCCATGTGTGGAGTATTTACACCTCCAGGTGTAGAAACTTATCCATGTATGGAGTGGCTTTTTGACTCCTGGAACTGCATGGCGGCATTTTGGAAACCCACCGCTTAATGTTTTGTTGTATCCATAGCAACCACCCCGCCGTCTAATAAAAAGATATTAGCACTGATTAAGGATGTATTCACCCTAAAGAATACTGCATCAGTTATCCATGATATATTTTCAATATTGTCCACAGACTCAATAACACACTTCTTGGATATCACCTTGAGTTTTCACCATGGTTACACTTGTTGTCACCAATCATAGGCGTCCTTTGCTGTGTGCTCACATGTCGTGTGCATGTACATGTATCATGTGACCATACACCTGAGCTATGTCTAGACCTAGATGAGGTGAGATTTCGTCAGCACCCACATAGCTCATCACTCTTCACAGTACACCGATCGTGGTAGAACCACAATCTTTTTTTGACTAAGCTGAAGAAGATGATTAAGATCATCAGCCATGATTGGTTATCGACCACACCTTTCGTCCGCCATTTTGAAACTCAATAATGGAGAAAATGAGCCCAAGGTACCGGGTCTTTCTTCTCAAACCACCAAAGGATAAATACCTCCTGTTTGATCCTACGCTGGCTGAGAGAGACACTGACACTTTTGATGGTGAGTTTTCCTTCTTTTTTTTTTACATAAATCCCAAGATCTAATTAGTTTAGATTCATGTGATGATCGTCCTCAGCCCTGCTTCGGATACAGCACCGGATAGGTCGGTGATGACGCTGATGTGGGGATTCCCCTTTTCCCATCCCACAACACCATCCCCCTACAGAACCTCTCGCCCCCCTTCTTGGGGCCCCCCACTTACACCCCAAGTCTCAATAACATATCAGTTCACCCCGTAACCACTTATCCACCCACGACAACATCAAGTAACAACAGTAGATAAGTTCAGCTAACATGTTATGCACCTTTACTTATCCAAATAACGCCAGCCACAGCGTCTGGTTGGACTTTTCCCGCCAGTCGCGTCAGCCTGGCCCCATCTTGAATATGCATCAATGTATCGAAACTGACGGCTGTCACGGCCGTCACCATGGTAACCGGCCATTTGGTGACGTCCTAAACTGTTGCATGCGTCATAACAACAACATTGCCACGTGTCAAGCCCTTCCACCTCATAAAGCAGGATTTGCACGCAAATCCCATAGAGTAACAGAAATTCAGGGGTGAAAGGTATACACGACTTTTTGCTCAGTAAACTTTCACCTACCTTAGTACCCGTTTTGCACCCCTGGCTCCACAATTGTGTAGACGATCTGCTTAATACTGGAAATAAAAGCGAATCTTTCTCTTTAGAACGGCAAACCAAACACAAATTAATTCAAAATTCTGAATTTGAGATGCGATCTTTGATAAATCACCCACCTTCCACCTGTCATCGTGACGGAGAGGTGAAGAATGGTGCCATTGGGAAAGAGAAACTCTATTTCGTATATTTCCATGGGTAGCTATGACATTATGTCTAAAAAGGATTTCCTTTTATAGTGCGCTGACCCGTGCGTCGCGCTCCAAACTTTCGGCATATTTTTCGACCTATTCAAAATTTAATTTTTTCGACCCGTGGTTTTAAGCAACAATATCCATTCATTACCCGAATCCAGTTATGTACCTATATTCTCCCAAAAACAAAGGTGGGAGCACTTCTGAGCAATTACTCTAACTTATACAGAATAAATTGATACACGATCTCGACATGACGGCACAGTGCTAGCAGGTGTGTTACCCATGAACTAACCAAAGCGTCCCTGGTAACCAAACCTGCGCCTTGTCTAGATGCATAGAGCTCTATGTATTGTGTTTGTCGAGTTAATCAAATACGAATTTAACCTTGCTATCTTTTCTGTATTGACCGAGACCAAACTTGTGAAACATATCAGCTGTTCTACGCTAACAAATGGTCTCTATTTTTGTTGTCTTTTATGAAAGGTTTACTTTAGACGAGGCACCACTTGCTCGCTTTACCCTCTTTTATCCAACACCATCACCGCTCTCATCCTTTTAATTTTTTTATTTAAAAAAATAAGGGTAAAATAAAATAAGATGTAATTTTGTTTATTTATGAAAAATTCTCATTTACATAATAAACCACCCCTAGGTGGTCATGCACCCCTTGATACCTTTATCCTAGTCTCTTTTTTTCAACACATTTATTCAAGTGTCATCCCCCATCAGTTACCTAGTGATTTTCTTAGGATGAATGTTATTATGAGTACAAATAACAAATTTCAACATTTTTTTACTTTGTTCACAGTTATATTTTAGAATTTCTACTGGAAAGGTCTTGCTTTTGTCAGCCAATACACGTCTATAATCTATATTGAAAAGATATGTTATCAGTTCTTTCACATTCAGGGTATTGACAACCTTGTAAATTCATTCCAAATATCACCGACAAGCATCTTGGAAAATACCCACTCTCCATACATAGAAATAAGTTCTTCCTTGTCGGAGTAGCATCCATGATATTTAACCTCCCACTTATGGTTTTTACATCCGTAACATTCATCTTTTACTGTCCTATTAAACTCCCTGTGAAGTAAATAATGACAATTGTCGGTCATTAATAACCTGGCTGTTGGCTGTTCCACAATTGTAGTAACAATTGATGCTTTAGCTCTCTCCCTCTTCGCTATCATTACGGCCTCCAAACAGTTTGACATCTTGAGAAAGTATTGAGGTGTTATGTAGTCGTTAATGCATACTCTATACAGATGTATTGTGTCTGCCTTTTTGGATATATTTTTACCCCTCGACCTTTATAAATGAAAAAAAATGAAACATGAATATTTTGAAGAAAAAATGTGTGTAGAGGCAAGGAGAAAGGGTGCTCTGTGCTAAAAGTCAACTTTAAAATTCAGATCACTAGCTTTACAGTGATATATTGCATGAGAAGATACTCCTGATAGTTTTGGAGGAATAGCTTGCTAAATATGTGTAGGTATGACCATTTTGTGAATGTCAATAGGCCCTACATCTCCATGGTCATCAGATACAACTATAATTAGCATAATTTATGCTAATTAGCTAAATTAGCATAAATTTTCATTCTTTTGCCCATAACTTTTGATCTAGAAATGATATTTTCATTCTGTTTTCACCATAGTGGACCTTGTGAAACGTTCCTTCAAATGGGTCATGGATTTTCTTATTTAGAATGAATATCATGTTTCCATGGCAACAGAACTCAACAAAAATGCCTATTTTGGCCAAAAAACATTATTTTTAATGCCAAATATGGAACCTCTCCCCCCAAAATAGAACGTTTTATCAAAAATCTTTAAATTCTCCACAAAAAAGTAGCCTATAGCAGTTTTAGGCATATTTTTCATATTCTAGCCCATAGTGGTGCCCCCTGGTGGCTAAAATAGGTACCAAATCCCGCAGGAACCCCCATTTCTGCTTGCTGGCTCACATGTAATGATACAAATTATTTTTGTCATTATTAAACATACATAATATCTCATAAATCTAATTAACAGAAAATTACCTTACCACACAAGTGACCTTTCCTCTACGGGTTCAAGCTTATAAAATATGGTTTTACTGGTAAACAAGGTAAATACTTACTGAAAAGAAGCTAAATCCGTTGGAAAAGCTTTAACCTCGCAAACAGGCATCCTAGAATACATTGTTGATGATGAACTGTACAAGACACAAAAAAAAAGAAGTTGTGTCCTTTTGACTAGAGCGACAGACATATATACCCTTCATACTTTGCATTCTCATTGTACATTCAGAGTTTGACATGTTTTTCACAGCTAACACTTGAAAAAAAAATAGCATTTATTTTATCTCCCCTTAGCATGCTGCACACACAATGTGTGAATGCTTGCTGCGAACACAGTATATGAATGAATAAGTACAAAGAAAAAGTAAAAGAAAAAAACGACAGGTGGCGCCATCCACTCATTTTTGGGCAAGCTTTTAGCTTGCTTTAATAAATAAAGGCCCCCAAATTTTTCTTTTTTTTAAGGCAAGCTTTTAGCTTGCCAAACTAAATACCTCAATTTTTTTTTTTTTTTAGGCAAGCTTTTAGCTTTTAGCTTGCCAAAAATATTTTTTATAAAAAAATCAATAACTTAGTAAACAAATCAATAAAAGTATTTCAATTCACATTAAAATTTATCAAAACTTAAATATTTTTTCTCCAAAAAAAACTCAAACCTTTTATAAGTAATCAAGGGGCGTGGTCTATTATGCAAATCAGGTCACATGACCACATAAGTAGGTCAGGTCATGTGACCACCTAACTAGGTCACATTGTCATGTGGTCACCTAACTAGGTCACATGATCACATTGTCACCTAACTAGGTCAGTAGGTCATGTGGAGGTCACGTGACCAAATGGAGCCCTCTGATTGGCTTCAGGTCGAGTGAGTAATAAACAGTACTTAACTATAGTCCCGTTCCAATACATACTATACTACTAACAACCAACCACTACCGCCATCTAGCGGATCGACACTGAACTCCTACACCCATTTAACTCACAAACTCTTTATTTTAAAAAACATAACCTTATTAGTCCCAATAAATCCAGGGACTCTTTATTTACTTATTATAAAACACTTGCTTCTTGTTCACCTGTTAACTAGTACCATATTTATAACTAGTTCACGAACCAAATCATTTAGGTTTAAAATTACTCATCATTCTCCTGCATAAAATGCTAAGGTTTGAAACCTGTTGTATTGCGGTGTGTTTAAAAACTTTAAATATACTCCAATTTACAAAACGTCTTTGTGTCCTTAGATCATTATATTATTTGTTGTCTGGTGGATGACTGCGATTATACTACTCTTTGAATTGGCTCTCTCAAATAAGATTTCAAATCAAATCGATTTTTGAGTGATTTTCTGTTATGTATTGAATCACATAGTCATTCAATATGTTGACCCTTTTATATGTCAAGATATTAAACCTGACTACATATGTTAGGTTCCTATAATATGCTGCGTTGGCAGTAGTTGACCTCCGGGTGACATTGGCTGATGACCCCCGTGTTGATTGGGGACGATGAGTCATAATAACTGGCCTTAATAACCCTATTGTATAAGGCATAATTTCCCAGCCTTCCACCTGTTATGTGGTAAGATTTGATAATAGGGTTGAGATGATTTAGTCTAATTAGAGAATAGTAGGCTGGATTTTGGTATCAAGAATTCAATTAGAGCATCTTGCCTACTATATATAAGTCTGCCATCTTTTTATTGGTAAGATGCAACATGTATATAAAAGGAGGGGGAGGGGGCGGTCTGACCGTACACGTAGTATAGGCCCATATGTAACTTAGAGTGTTGGCACATTCACTAGATATTGGAAAAGACAGGTATACCAATGTGGTTTGTGTGGATAGTTTTCATTTAAATGCATATAATCATGTTCAAGGGGCAGGAAAGGGAAATTATAAAATGTGGTTGTAGGCCTATGTGCTTGGCGTGCACGGATCTTTTTTCAAGAAAAGTGAGGGATAACCGAGCTAAGAGTCCATGGTGTATTATCTTCCTTTATTTTTTAAGTCAGATATCCCTGTGTGGTGATGTGACCAGACCCTAAAAATAGTCCAGCCATGTCAGGAATCTTGTTGACCTTCTCACCACAAAATTAATATATGTGGCCTTTTAAGATTAATTAACATTAACACGCGTGACACTGATAACAGACCACAAACCCCCCAAGGAATCTACTACATTGGCAATGGAGTAGGTCTACACGGTCGCTGGGGTTTTTTGCTAGCCAATGGGAGCTGTTGTGGGCGGGGCATGGTATGATAATCAATGGCCTGACTCTGAAGTCTACTCCTGCAGCAAGCCACGACCCCTCATGCTACATCCCTGCACTGCTGTAGTGTCGTCAGTGTCAGAAAATAACTACCTGTATCACCCCGTCTTAGTACTACAAGTACCAGGTAAACATCCACCAGACACCCAGGAGGATCAGTACAGGTAGGTGCACAGGTAGACTTTATTTTTGTGATAATGTGGTGGAATTAAGGCATGAAATGTGGCTATGACTAGGGCTATTCACTGCCTTGGTTGGTGTTAGATAAGCCGGCCGGCTTCACTCATGGGCTGCAGCTGCAGCTGCTGGAGCTAGGCTATATAGTCTCACTCACCACACCCACTCCCACACAGGGCACTGGAGGTCGATTCTCAGCCTATAGATAGATATACTATTCTGTGCGGTTCTATCTCATATACATTAAATTGTGCATTTTATATATTAAGTGTGTATGCCCACGTGGCATTGGCTTACATTGCAATTGTGACTCTGGTATAGATGACCACCACAGGTGGGAAGTGCATGACTCAGGTTCATTGTGAACTAGACTGTGAAAAGTTACTAGCCCTACTATAGAATGTACTACTACTAGAGAAGTCAGAAGGATGAGGAGGTATGTGTGGCATATGTATCTGTTGCCGTATATATAGCCATATAGGGTAACTTTTATGTATGCCTACACTGGAGACCCCGAGGTTTTCTAGATATTGTGCAGAATTTTCTGGATATCCATTATAGATGGGAAATGTACATGTATACACACTTATAACACGTCGACCTCTGTGATTTTGGGTGCTTTTTCTGGATATTCCAGTTCTGATACCTGTCGATATTGCTGGTCCTAGGAGTGCTGATATCCATGAATATCAGCACTCCTTACATGTCACATGTTAAAACCCACAAAATTTTCATGGCCAGGGTAGGGATCGAACCTGCAGTCTCAGATCCCAAATCCAACTCCCTATGCATTGCGCCACAGGGACTGATGAGAGAAGCTTGGTTAGAACCATGTCTCTATGATATAAAGCCACCCAGCAGTAGTGTAGTGTGAACGCGTCCAGCACCTTGACCCATAACCAGGCCAGTTGCGCACAGTATCAAACCAACGGCTGCCGGGCGCCGAGATGTGAGACCCGGTGGTCTAGTGGTTAGCGCATTGCCCTCAGCTTCTACAGGTAGGCGGGATGAGTCCCGGTCCGGGCGCATTTTTTGTTGTTGCCGTTTTCAACTTGTTTTTATTGATATTCTATTGATTATTTATTGATTTTTTATTGATTAATTGTGTAATAAAGACAATAAGGAATGGGCTAACGGGCATCTCATTCAGTGTATCGTAGTCGTAACTCTTGGCCTACTGCCACTCGTTACGATATCCTACGATACACTGAATTCGGTGCCCATTCATTACTCTCTTAATATACTGATGCACAAAGAGTACAGCCTTGGCTTTATTCAATGCTAACTGTCAATATTTGATTGATATATGATCAATTGTTTAGAGGTCACTGCATACCTGATAGAATGTTCACATTGATCTGTCATAGTTGTTGGGGTAACACATATATTGGCGCGAACCAGCTCATCCTTACAAAAAACATATGTGTCTATATATTGATGCCAAGGTTTAAAAAACCGGGTCAGAGGTCAAAGGTCAGATTATTAAGGGGCCCTAGGCTATATGTCACAATGTCTGAAAACATGATATATATAGCAAGGCTGCATATGTCTCCGGATGGCATATATATAAACTCTAGTCGGTATAGAAGTCATGGAGTATAAGCTGGGGCCATCCGCAAATGACGTCACACTGGAGGGGAGGGGGGGGGGGGGTTAGGCTCAGCATGACGGAATTAATTTTCCATATACCTTCAGCATTGCAAATTTGGCAAAAAACGTGACGAGGGGGGCAGGGGGGGGGTCCAAAATGTTCAGTATTGCGTGATGTCATTTATGGATGGCCCCGCTGTTTGGACTGACAGTGACAAGCAAACCCGCCAACAAGCTAGATAATCAATCCTGAAATCAATATCCCCATTACCAAACCCCCTTGGATGTAGTTGAGCAGAGGGTGGTAAAGGAATGTGAAGGCGCAAGAAGTTCACCCCAGGTCGATACATAGTGAATGCAATGGGCCAACCGGAATGGAATGTACAGGTAGGGAAAGGGAGAAGATATGTAAAGATATGTAAAGATAATTGATTGGAGTTGATTGATCAATACATTGATAGACCCCAAACCCATGTCATTTCAAAACACTTTTGATAAAAACCCCGGTGAAAACCCCAGAAAGAGGGTTCATAGAGTATTCGATACGTACCTGTGAAAGAAAAGAAAATCATTGAGAACACTAGAGCCAAATAAAAATGTAGTTCATGGTAGGAGTGGGGGGGGGGGGGGGGTGGGGGGACCCCAGTCCGAGCTTTGCAATGGGCCTTATCATACACATCTTCAGTTGAAAGTGATACTGGCAGTAAAGAGACTATCTAGCTTGGTCACTAAAGATTCTCAAACACCTGAAGCAAGAACATGAACAAGTGTATCAATAATCCTTCAGAGTTAATATAAGAAAAAATTCTCCAAAAATCTGAGTTCGGCCTTGTTTAACTGAGGTTGGTCGGGTGATTGGAAACTTGACATTTTTCTTTGCCTAGTAGGCAGGGCCAGTAGGCAGTCTTAAGATGTAGGTTATGCCTACTGCTTCAATGAATGCTCGTCTATTTCAAACCCAGCGGGACAACCCCACCCCCCATCACGCACATGACATTGTAGCCAACCTGTACTCTAGGTGCGTGTGTACTGACGTATTGATCACATCCCTCAGAAGCAATCAGCCGGCCTGTTGCTGGGAGCCTGATGCAAGCAGCGGAACTAGGTCTAGGAGGTAGGCCTTAATAGCCTTAAGAAAGTCTATTAATCTTGTTTTCTTTGTGGCCTATATTTTCTAACTTTATCATACTGATCATAGGTCATGAGGATGTATTGTTACCTAGACCATGGCCAGTGTGTTGCTGTCTCTCTGAGTGATGTGTTTTGTCCATGCGTTTGGCTAAGGGAATGATCATTTTTTAACAACAGGGGGGGGGGGGGGCTGGTGGGTTTGAGGGGGGTCAGAATTTTTTCAACCCCTTGACTGGGGGGGGGGGGGGGTCAGAATTTTGACAACACCTCTGATGGGGGGGTCAAAATAATTTCACCTGTTTTCAGTGGAAAACCCCACGCGTTACTATAGGCTAAAAGGGGACGTTTGCACGTGATTTTTGTCCCTTATGGGGGGGGGGGGGAATTTTACCCTCTTGAGAGGGGGGGTCAAAACTTTTTCAAGCGTCTGTGCGCAAACCCACCATGATCACTCCCTAATTTGCTCAGGGCTGATCCATAAATTATATCACGCTTTTTTAGGCCTTTTTGTACTCCCCCCACACACCTTTGTCACGATTTTACTATAGAAATGTATAGGAGCCAATGACACCCCCCACCCCCCCCGGGCTTGACATACTTTATGGATCGGCCCTCACTCACATACTGACTACGGTATCTTATTCATATAAAAAAAAATCAGACAAATCCATGTCCTAACTCACCACTCCTGTCTCGGTCTCAGCCTCCTAATTTAATTGCCCCTTCCTGCTCTTCCCCCATTTCACTCTTTTTTAGGTCTATTTCTATCTCTACCACACCGCTGCACCCAGGGGACAGTTATCCGCTTCACAACTTCTAGTCCACATTCGTGGCGGGAAAGATGCTGCGTCCATTCAGTCCGTGCCTGGTCCGTGATTGTCCACCAGGGGTCGCACATACATTAAATGTCACTCTCCTATCTGAACATTCTCTGTTAAAAAAACGTTTACCTTAGGTAAAGCTAGGTCAGGAGAGTGTCAATGTGTTGCTTACGTCATCAAACCGTGTGCACGTCATGATGATGTCCACAAGGTGCTGTAAAAGCAGACGTTCTTCTGTTTAATAGTTCTTCACTTTACTAGTTAGACTCTTTACATGAGAACATCATTTACGGAGTTAATGAGGAACACAAAGTGTGTATTTGCAGGTATTTTCAATAGAAAAAAAAAACGTTTTCATGTCTAGATCTACACCTAGATCCGGGGATCTAGGAGTAGGATCAGTACTACTCACTACACCTAGGCTAGTCACTAGACTCTACTCACCTACTCATTACTGACACTAGTATATTATGCACAAGACACACACAGAGGGACAGAAAAGATGGGATTAATATATTTTAAGATGGGCTAGGGAAACCCCACAATCACACAGTGTACTGGTCATGGTCTTTACTAAAGGTTAACGTTTCATAGTTTCCATCACACCCATGATCTATATTAAAGATTAAAGTTTAGACTAAGGCCCGCAGGAAAAAATTATTTGATGCAGTTTGTCAAGAAATCTAGGTCATGAGCTTATATAGGTCAGCCAGACACTGGGTCAATAGGAAACCCATTAGAGGTTAATGTTAGGGTCAAATAAGGTGATTAGGTTATCAGAATGTCTACTTCATATTTTACAGCCTCTGTTCCTATATATTTAATCATATTAGAATCTAGGTCATGAGCTAATCTAGGTCAGATATATAGGTCACACGGAAATTAGGTCAAGGTAACATTCCATACAGGCAAAGACCGACGGATGAATATTGGGGTTAGTAAGACAGAGCTCTCCTGCTGTCTCCCATAGGTTTAACATTGTGACGAGAGTCTCGGCGCGCCCAGGGTTCCAGTGTGCCGTGAGGGTGTAGAATCGCAGGCTCCCATAGAGCGCAGTGTTAAACAACACATTTTCAAGAGCTATTTAAAAATATTAATCCTTGGAATAATAAAATAATTTTACCTCGGGAATACCTCGGGTATTTCCGTAACCGATGAGATACGACCGAAGCTGGTCACGTGACGACAGTTTGGATCGAGCGTCCGTGTTTGGCAGACGGTTTCAAACTTCCAGGTGAGTTTTTGATCGGTTTTACCCGTTTTACTGCCCTTTTCTGGGCAGTTTTTGCCCTATTTTAAGGGTTTTTGTTCTTGTTTTCCTTCTGGCCAAGGTTACGCCGCTGGGGTACCTTTTTAGTGCTAGAAAATAAAGTTTTCTCTCAAAGACGGTCGTCGTGTCGGCGGGCCGTAGAGAGAATTTACATTTTTACAAATTCCTGGAGGAATTCCGCTGGAATTCTCTCGATACAGGGATCTAACAGGGTTTGTTGAGCATTCCCTGATGTTTGGCACCCCTTTTGCCTTCAGTTTGCACTTTTTCGGGCAGTTTTTGTCGATACCGATCGAAAAATTGTCCGTTGGGGCTCGCCGAGCACCAGCGCTGTTGTACCTGCGTACTTAGAGTAGGACAACGCGAGAGCTACCTAAAGTAGACCTCTAAGTACATACCGCTCGGCGAGTTTCGCCGTTGCCGCTAAGCGGGTCTGCTCCAGGTACATGTTTGTAGTCCTGCTCTAAGTACATAGCGCTCGGCGAGTTTCGCCGTTGCCGCTAAGCGGGTCTGCTCCAGGTACATGGTCTAGTCCTCCTCTAAGTACATAGCGCTCGGCGAGTTTCGCCGTTGTTGCTAAGCGGGTCTGCTCCAGGTACATGGTCTAGTCCTCCTCTAAGTACATAGCGCTCGGCGAGTTTCGCCGTTGCCGCTAAGCGGGTCTACTCCAGGTACATGTTTCTAGTCCTGCTCTAAGTACATACTGCGAACAGGAGCAAGTCTATAATCTTTTATTTCTCTCTTCTTTCCAGGATGGCAAGTACATCTCAGTCCAGTCCCACTGCTGTGGAGAAGGGAAAGAAATCACATAAGAACTCTAGTTCAAGTTCCAGCTCTGCTAGATCTTCATCTAGGCATTCTAAGGATAAGGGTGCTGAGAAAGACACTGTGAGTTCAGTAAGCTCTGAGAAGGAGCCTGAAGTTCAAACTACTGAGACTCCCAGTGCTCCTGTGCTGTTGGTCCAGCAGCCACCTCAAAGATGGGCTCCTCCTATGCCCTACTACCAGCAGGGTTATGATTACTATCAGGACCCTTATCAGCCGATGGATTATGCCTATGGTATGGATCACATGGCCTACCAGTGTGAACCAGTAGAGGAGGAAGGTCAGGGTTATGTGGTGCTAGGACCACATGGACAGACACATGCGTTGTCAGTCGTTGATGATGAGGAGGAAGTGGCTTCTGTGCAAGGTGATTTTGAGGCACAGTCGTCAAAGGCTAAGCCACCTCCATTAGACCATCTCAAGGGGCTAACTGGAAGCTTAGCTGAGAGTATCCAGTCCTACAGACGGGAAAAAGCGGAACTAACCAAGGAAGGCCCCACCGTACATGAAGCCCTCTCCGATGCCATCAATTCCTATTTTGAAGAGACTTATATTGCCCAGGACTTAGAGAAAGCGGCTAAAGATTTTCCTAGGCCTTCAAATGTGCAGAGACTGGTAGCACCTAAGTTAGAGGAAGCAATTTTCAACTCTGAGGCACTTTCCAAGAATGCGGCAGTGCGTATGCTGGATGTATCTCTTCAGACCCTGCAGAAAGGGGTGGTCTCGGCCATTGCAGCTATGGCACCGTTAGGCTCGATGATGTTGGAGAAAGGGCCCGAGGACCAACAACTGGATGCCTTTGGAAGGGATTTTAATAAGGCAACCAGACTACTGGTCAATGTATGCAATGGGCTATCGGTGAAGAGGAGGGACTTGCTAAAACCTTTCCTTGCTAAGCCCTATGCTAAGGCGCTCACTAAGACCAACATTGATGGGGACCCACAATGGCTTTTTGGGGGCAACCTGGAGGCTCGTATTAAACAAGCTGAGGAGGACAAGAAGATCTCAGACAAGGTTCTAGCGTCCAAACGCCCGGGGCCGCAGGATTCTCATTCCCAGTCGAAGAGGCAGAAGGTCATGGGCACAGCACCTGCTCAAGCCTGGGGGCCTAGACACCCTTATGGACAGAACCACTACTATGTCCAGGGCCCTAGGGGCCGCTACCCTGCTCCGCGCCATCAGTACGCTCAGCCGAGATTTCAAGTGGCTCATGGCTACAGGCAGACTTACTCTCAGAATTACCAGACACAAGGCCAGGGTTACCGCTTCAAAGCACCTCGTCCGCAGGGCCAAGGTCAGCAGCAGCAAGCCCAACAGGGTTTTTCCAAGAAGGGGCCCAAGTAGGGCAGGTGAGTCCCTTCCCACTACATAACACTGTCCAATCCTTTCAAGGGGGTAACATTCTGAAGTGTGTTGATGCTTGGTTTAAACTCACCAAGGACCCTTGGATCTTAGCCATGTCTCAGGGTGTCACCATTGACTTTAATGCCTTACCATCCCAGGACTAGGTGCCTCCTCCATATAAACTTGATCCGGTAGAGGTGGCCTTTATGGATAAGGAAGTAGATAAAATGGTAGCTAGGGGTATTATTGAGTTTACAGTACATGAACAGGGCGAATTCATCTCCAATGTTTTCCTGCGTCCCAAGCCCAATGGGGATTACAGGCTTATATTGGATTTGACAGATATGAACAAGCAGGTCATGTATGAGCATTTTAAGATGGCCTCCCTACAAACTGCTGTGGACCTTGTCACCCCTAATTGTTTTATGGGGAGTGTAGATTTAAAGGATGCCTATTACTCTATTCCTGTACGAGAAGATTATCGTAAATTTCTGAAGTTCAGGTGGAATGGGGTCCTCTACCAGTTTGTAGGGATGCCAAACGGTCTTTCATGTGCACCAAGAGTATTCACTAAGTTGCTCACTCCCCCCTTCGCAAAGCTAAGGGAGGAGGGACACATCTGTTTCCCCTACATTGACGATTCTTTTATTATGCATGAGTCAAAAGAAGGTTGTGAGCAATCTATCAGAAGAGTGTGTGAAACCCTGGATGGGTTAGGCTTTGTAATTCACCCAGATAAGTCAGCCTTTGTAGCCTCGCAAAAGGTGATCTTCTTGGGTTTTTGGATTGACTCTGTGGATATGTCTATATATCCAACTCAGGAGAAGGTAGACAAATTCATGTCAGATTCCTACTTGCTGCTGGGGAAAGTCAAGCCAAAAATCAGGGAGGTTGCATCTCTCATAGGTCTTATGGTAGCTTACTCGGCAGGAGTTCAATATGGGCCTGCACATATTAAAGGACTTGAGAAATGCAAGAATGAATGGTTAGCCTACCGAAAAGGGAATTTTGATGCAAAAATGGTACTTTCCAAGGATGCTATACAGGACATACTATGGTGGCAAGCCAGCATACCAACTGCTAAGAAGGCACTGGATGTAGGTCCACCAGAGTTTGAATTGTATACGGATGCATCGGATGACGGCTGGGGTGCACACAGGGGGAATGTCAGAACTAATGGCAGATGGCTTCCCTCTGAGGTGGACTTCCACACCAACATCCACGAGACCATGGCAATAGAATATGGGCTAAAATCGTTGTGTAAAGTGAGAGGGGCTCATATTAGGGTCATGACAGATAATACCACGGCACTTGCATATGTGAGACATATGGGAGGGCTGCAGTCTCCAATGTGTAATCTGGTATCAAGAAACATCTGGAACTGGTGTGAGTCTAGAGGGATCTGGTTGACAGCGGCTCATGTGCCGGGAGTGGATAATGTCATCGCTGATCATGAGTCACGCCATTTCCAAGATGAGACTGAGTGGGAGATAAATGACTCAATTTTTGAAATCATTTGTGAAAGGTTTGGGAGGCCTCAGGTGGACATGTTCGCTTCTAGAACAAATTGTAAAGTTCAATGTTTTGTGTCACGTAGGCCAGAACCAGAAGCATGGAAAGTTGACTCTTTCTCATTCACATGGCCTAATAAGCTCTTATATTGTTTTCCTCCGTTCAGCATTGCAGGCCGGGTGCTTCAACGCATATTGAGGGCAGGAGCAAGGGCAATCCTCGTGATGCCGGATTGGGAGAGTCAACCCTGGAAGGCAAAAGCCCACAAGTATGCGGTGGACTACATACGGTTCCGCAAGAGAAAGAACAACCTACTACCTCATGGGGCCCCTACAAGCCTACAGTTCATAGGAAGTCTACCAATTATAGCTTTCCTTTTCTGAGGCGACGCCTCCAAAAGGAAGGGTATGACAAGGCTTCCATTGACCTTATGATAAAAGCTTGGAGACCATCTACAAGGAAACTTTATACGACTTACATAAACAAATGGATAGTTTTCTGTGTTGAACGGGGTTATAACTGGATGAAGGGCACTATGCCACAAGTGTGTAAATTTATGAGAACTTTGTATGACTCGGGAGTAGGTCACGGAGTTATGAATGTGGCACGGTGTGCTTTGGGAACCCTGTTACCACAGGTAGATGGGGCGCCTATTGGGCAACATCCAAACATTTGCCATATGGTGAAGGGTACATACGAAGATAGACCTAGTGGACCAAGATATGACACGTTTTGGGACGTTACAAAGGTATTCAAGTTGTTCAAAAGTTGGGGGGATAACAGTTCTTTGTCACTTAAGAAGTTATCGTTGAAACTAGCGGTCTTAATTTTGCTTGTCACATCTCAAAGAGGGCAGACAATCTTAGCGTTAAGGACAGATGAACTGTCTTGGGAAGACAGAAATGCTGTCTTCAGACTCAGTACTCTGTTAAAGTCTAACAGAGTCGGTGACCCTTTAAACACTGTGGTCTTGCGACCCTACATCCTGAATGAAAAACTCTGTGTGGTCAGCACCCTCAAAGCATATCTCACTAGGAGGCAAAAGGTCCGTGAAAAGTCTGAACGACTTAGGAGGAAGCTGAACCTCCCACCTCTTGAAAATCCACTGCAGCTCCTTATGAGTTACATTTCGCCTCATGACGGAATCAGTAGGGATACCCTGGCCAGGTGGACCATTGCCACTCTAGACATGGCTGAGATTGACACTTCACGTTGGAAGGCCCACTCTACTCGTGGGGCTTCAGCTTCAGCTTCCACCAAGGTAGGATCCTGCTTGAATGCCGTAATGCGCCTGGCAGGGTGGAAGTCAGCTGACTCATATCGGAAATTCTACAACAAGCCCATCGAGGTTGATACAGAGCATGTAGCTACTAACTTGCTGAGACTAGCAGATTAGATTTGTTGAACGTTCAAATGTATGGGTTATCTGGTGTATTAATTGCATTGGTTGGTTATTTGACTACTCCAGATAACTAGTGTACTGTGCTTTAACCAAGTTGGTAAAGGTCAGAAAAATAAAGGTGTTGAATTGATTCTGTATTGGTCTTGGTCAATTATTAAATTGATAATAATTGAGAATTATTGATAATAGCCAAAAATCTTTATGACTAGAAAAACACATTCGCTTTCAACATCTCATCGGTTACGGAAATACCCGAGGTATTCCCGAGGTAAAATTTTGGAATTTTGGGAAACTTACCGTAGGGTACCGGAGGGAAGTTGAAGTAAAACTTCTTATTTTACCGAGGGAATACGGGGTATTGGAGGAACAGATGCCCTTCCCACCCTACCCGTATTCTTTCGAGGTTATTATTATTATATAAAAAATTGAAATGTCTAATCTGGTTGTTTCCAGAAAATTGTGTGTGTTTTTCTACTCATAGATTTTAGGTTTTCAAGTCTGTCGTCACGTGACCAGCTTCGGTCGTATCTCATCTGTTCCTCCAATACCCCGTATTCCCTCGGTAAAATAAGAAGTTTTACTTCAACTTCCCTCCGGTACCCTACGGTAAGTTTCCCAAAATTCCAAAATTCGACCACTGGGTGAAAGGGCAGGACTCAAAGATGTTTATTCTTAGGTTTAGATATTATTTATGTGAACTGTCTTGTCGGGGGAGCCTTGGATAGCCCACGCAACTTGTCAATTTTGGGCATTTTCTACCGAAACACATGAAAACAACCCATGTTCACCCTATCAAAATAATTATTTGTATTCCTTCCACAACTTCCATATCATAGTTATGATAGTATATGACAGAGAATGACCTAAATATAAATTGTATGTACTTAGATTTTTATTTATTGGCTCAGTTTAACCACACTGACAGTGGAAAGTGAAGTTATGAATCTGAGCACTCTGTGCTTCATGAGAGGAAAGGCCTAGCACAGAGGGGTCAAATTGTCAAAAGTGTCCTTCGTTTCGGGAATGCTGATCGCTGCACATCTCATTTTTCTTTTAAATGATCTCGATACTGATTTAGTTCATGTCAATAGCTATCTACAGATACCAGAATTAATTTTTAATTCCAAATATTTCCATTTCAAAAATGCCGATCAAGTTGCGATGTTTAACATTGCGCTCTATGGGAGCCCTCGCTTTTACACCCTGGTGCAAGCTGGCCTCATCTCCTATGATTAACGCGGTTCAGGAGCTCAATCTCTCGTCACCCAATACGGCGGAGTGGGATCTCTTATACTAGATTATGCCTCTTTGATACAGGTCAACATCTGGTTCAGATAACTTTTTATTTCATGCTGATATTGTGATTCCTTCCAATGAAATTGACATTTTACTAACTTACCTACCTTGCATGTATTTAAAGGGCCACATGAAAAAATTTCATTATTCATTATGTAAAAAAGATTGTAAAAGTTGCCAAGAATGCATTTAGGCCACTTAAAATTGATTATCAGCTTTGCAAATACTTTTTGAAAAATAGTGGTGAGGGCGGGAGGGTTTTATTTTATTTTTTATACCATTTCTGTGCAATGAGGGCGGCCCTTTTTTTTTTACTCCACATTCAATCATAATTTTCTATATATCTATACCAAAAGGGCTACTGTTTACAGTTAATTCATTGGTACAGATGTTTCTGCATCAAAAGGAGGAGTAGAAGCTTTTTAAAATAAGTTTCTACACCAATTAGTGGCTGAGATAGTGATATTTTCATATTTTTTTCTTGGACCTTTTCATGGATGTGACCCTTTTTTCTTAAAAAAAGAGAAAAAAGGGTCCATGTGGCCCTCTGTGAAGGGTGCGGGCGGTGTCTGCAAAGCTGATAATCGATTTTAAGTGGCCTTAGACAAGATAGAAATAGCCAAAGGGGGGGCATATTTGGTGTAAATTAAAGGAATATAAATAACATAGTGAAATATATAACTTAGACAATTCCAGCCACTGGTAGACATATAATGAATAATGAAGAAAAAGCCTCATCAATTTTTAAAATGGCTTGGACGGTAACCTCTAACCTGACTTCCCATGGCCTTAGTTTTTCAAATTTTTTTTGACAATGAATAATGAAATTTTCCCATGCCGCCCCTTTAAAAGCATGCGGGCGGTGGACGGTAATCTGCAATGTGAGTTCCATTGGCCTAAAGACTAATTGGTCTAATTGCTTTCTAGGTGACAGACAAGCTGGAAAAAAATGGCATTGGAGATTGAAGTAAACAGTCCCAATGTGACATACACAGAGGAAACAATCGAGAGCAAGTATGACTACCACACAACGCATGTTGAGCAACAAGGCTCAAAACTTATAGCTACACCAAAGACAACATGCTACACTTTTAGGACATGTAGAAAGGTAATATATTTTTTATACCCTGTCCCTCCCTTTTTATAACGGCATTTTCAAGCATCCTTATGATGTTATCTCAGGGATTTCAAGGGTTTTCAAGTTCCAAAGACCTATACAGTATGCATGTACATTCTTATATATAAATACATAACCTATATTTACTCTTCAACATAAAAAGTAAGCTTGTGTCAGATAATGATTTGTAAAAGCAGTTGTGAAATGCTTGCATACAATAAATTTGCAGGTACCCCGTGTTGGAGTAATGTTGGTCGGCTGGGGCGGTAACAATGGTACAACAGTCACAGCTGCCTGCCTGGCTAACAAGTTAGGTCTGACATGGCAAACCAAGGAGGGGCCCAGGAAGGCAGACTATTTTGGCTCCATCACCCAATCTTCCACCTTCCTTTTAGGGACAGGACCAGAGGGGGAGATCAATGTGCCCTTCAACAGTCTCCTGCCTATGCTACACCCAGATGATATAATCTTTGATGGTGAGTAAGGATTTCTCTGATTGGTTATTTCTTGCCCCTTACAGGGGAAATTATTTCTTCCCAGTAAACTTTATATATAGGAGGGATGTTTGACTTAGATATCCATGTTCGGGGGTGTGAAATCTCAGCTTAAACGCTGAAATCAGTGGTTTTGGTGCTTTCCATGACCATTCCTGAGATCTGTGCAAATCCACCGAGAAAATGAATTAGCATTTATGAGGGGGGGGGGGGTCTTTGAATTTTGCCCAATGTTGGATCTAATGTCATCCAAAATGGAGATATCAAAGCAACCAAATCGTTTTTCTGAGGTACCCTTTATAAAAATAAGGTGTTATAAAGCGACCACATAACTGTTTTAATCAATTCCCTATAATGTAAAAATATAGACTGATATTCCTGGGGAGATGGTACAACACACTTCAGAGGGAATGAGTTTCTGGATTTCACACCCCTGATGTTATATTTTCATTTTCTACCCTTTGGTAATAAACCGGTCAGATTCCTTAAGAGTAAATAGGATTTACAATAAAGAAATGTCATATTTCCGGTCAAAGCAAGTTTTAGACCAAACCTCTGTTACATAGACCTATTTGCAGATATGTACCCCTGCAGTATGTCATATGTTGTAAATCGGGGATATGTGCATGGTGGGTATATTTATGCTAAAAGCCCATATATATATATATATATATATATATATATATATATATATATATATATATATATATATATATATATATAATATATATATATGTAGGGAATCGTGTTTGCTATGCATCGAGGCCTGAATGTATTCGAGACTATTACCATGTACCGTATCGTAGTAGGATAGGCGCTCTTCGGGAGCGTCTCCTATGCTACTTGTAAGAGGGCACCACATGTGGTCTCGGGCGGTGTAGTATGGGAGGCGGACCAGAGGGCGCTCAGCGCGGAACTAATCAACCATGACGAGGGGTATATATTCCGCCGTCCTCCTACAATCAGGGGACTCGCAGAGCTACCGGGCTGGTAGACTGGTCTAGTCTATAGAACGGCCTAACAAATGTTATAACGAGAGCTTTACCTCCTTCGGGGTATAGACTATAGGCATACGAAAGGTTGAAACGTGTTCACAGATTCTGAAACCTACTAGAACCGACTAGTTATTGCTTCGATAATATAGTTGTCTCGATATTAAGGTGTATCTCGAAATAGCAATACCTACATATATATATATATATATATATATATATATATATATATATATATATCTGACTTGTATATTTCATCAATTCATATGTATGACTGTCTCATGTATTCTCCTCTGCCTGCCATATAGGGTGGGATATATCCTCTATGAACATGGCTGATGCCATGGAGCGGGCATGTGTATTTGACTATGACCTTCAACGTCAACTTCGGCCCTACCTCGAGAACATGAAGCCCCGCCCAGCAGTCTACTATCCAGACTTCATAGCTGCCAACCAGGTGAGAGAAGTCCCATTTCTTTTTGTACCCTATCTCCTTATGCTTGGTACAATAACATCTGATACATCTTGTTCCATCTCCTCTCTGGAATTAGCAGGACTCACACTGGTCAGTTAAAAGTCTTATTTTTCAGTTAGTTAAAAAGGTGAATTTAACTAATTGAGGGGGTTAAATGATTTAATAATGAGGGTTTAAGATTTTCAGAGTTGATGAAAATTTCATGAGCATCACAAAATCACTACCTCGAAAACTTTTATGACTTTGAAAATTTGTAAATATTGAATGACAGCTTAATCTTGTAGAACAGGATGAAGACCAATTTGGTTACCCAAACCTCCCAATCCAAAGAAAATGACATATTTCCTTCATACACATGCCATGGCTACCTGATATTAAAGCATAGTGTTAACTCTGCAGCGTTTTTTTTAATCAATTGTTTTAGGCAGATCGTGCAGACAATGTGATACCAGGTTCCAAGTGGGACCATGTTGAACAAATCCGATGTGACATCCGTGACTTCAAAAACAAGAATAACCTTGAGCGGGTAATCATCCTGTGGACAGCCAATACCGAACGGTTCTGTGATGTGCGGACAGGTCTAAATGACACTGCAGAAACACTACTACAGTCTATCCGCAACAACGAGTCAGAAGTCTCTGCATCCACAGTATTTGCTGTGGCCAGTATAATGGAAAAGGTACCAGTCTTATTCCTGCATATATATGTACATTTCATAGTTATGAATAATGCACTTAATACATGATACACACTGTATATGAATTAGGTATATATGCCATTTGAAATTTCATTTTGAATGACAAAAGATATACAAATCTTGGCTCTTGAAAAATAATTTATTGACATCATTCATATATATTCAGTTTATGATCTTGATGCAAGTAGCATACATCTGTTTTTGAGGAAAATTCCTACACCTTGTTCTGAAGCCTATTGATTAATTCCGACTCTACCTTTACAGTGTTCATTTATCAATGGAAGCCCACAGAACACCTGTGTACCAGGTGTCATTGATTTAGCCCAAAAACACAGAGTCTACATTGGTGGTGATGACTTCAAGTCAGGACAGACCAAACTCAAGTCAGTGCTAGTTGACTTCCTTGTATCAGCTGGAATCAAGCCCACATCCATTGTCAGCTACAACCACCTTGGGAACAATGACGGAAAGAACCTTTCTGCACCACAACAGTTCAGATCAAAGGAGGTGAGTAGAAATGATATGACAGAAGCTTTCACCGTTTAATTGTAACAAAATATAAATAAATCTTCCATACAGCAATTAGTACAGTGATCCACTTATAGTGATAGAACTTAGGAAGATTTGAGTGCCAATCTTGTATAGTAAACCTGACAATGGTTATAAGATATCTGGTCACTTTTCTAGAAATTGGGGTCATTCAGATATCTAGGCCACCCTGGCTTTAGAATTAACCAAGATGTAGTTGTACAGCAGCATCATTAAGGGTTGATGGGGGACGTCCAACACCAGGTGGCAGCTTCATGCAGTAAAGCCACCGTGAACCCTTTCGGGGAGAAACGGTATGATCGGAAGTGTGTCAGTGGTTCCGGTGGGAATGCGAAAGTCTACTGCTGATATTTTACAAGCGAAAATGGCGCCACGTTAGCGCTTCTCCCCAAAAGACGTTACCTAAGGCCACAAGCTTATTTCTCAATATGTTCAGAGGGGTATTCAATAGGCGCATGCCTGGCAAGCAGTGCACATGGCGTGCGATCTTGCTCCTGGGCTAGAGTGAGAAACCATTCAGGAAAAGGTGTTCACCAATTGCTAGACATGAATACCCCTCTATAATAATCTACCCTAAACTCCTGCTATACCTGTGCTAACCTGGGTGACCCATGTCTGCTGCTTCAGGACATGTAGCAATGCCGAAGAATTGCTCAATTTTTATATGACATGCCCTTTCTATAGTACTTTCATACTTCCAAAATATATGGGCCTATATGGATTCTATAATGGTAATTATTATTTTCACAGATCTCCAAAAGTAATGTGGTTGACGACATGGTAGAATCAAATAGCATACTCTATTCACAAGGAGAGAAACCTGATCACATGGTAAGTGCAATCGATATTTAGAAAAGAGTTTTTATGTGTCAAAGCAATCTGATGTTGGAAAATCTGTAAATGCTGTCAAAGTAGTTCTAATTAAAAATACTGTTTCCATAAGATCTGATTGACATCTGGTTATGTTATTCGAGCAGGGGATGACTTCTAACCTCCAGTATTTCTTAGTGATTATATGCTGAAAAAAAGAATATATATAAAGAACACACATTGATTATACAGCAACAAGGAAAGGCATATTTTGAATGCACAGGCATGATATCAAAGTAAGAAAATGTAATCACTGGTTTTTTGTAATTCATCCTTTTAAAAATATGATTTAAATCTTTTTCAGGTGGTAATAAAGTATGTGCCTTATGTGGGTGATTCAAAGCGTGCTATGGATGAGTATGTCTCAGAGATCATGATGGGAGGGAAGTCAACTATTGCCATACACAACACATGTGAGGATTCCCTGCTTGCTGCACCCATCATATTGGATCTCATCATTCTAGCTGAACTTTGTGAGGTAAGTCTATTAGAATTATATATACTTTAATTATGAAAGCATTGAAGAGCCTTTAGTAATGCAGGGGAAACTGGGTAAAGTGTCTTTAATCTTGTGTCAGTTCCCCAACATCATTGCAGCAGTCTATAATCAACCATCGTTTTCTTTCCCCAACAGCGAATTACATTCAAAATCGGTGAGGACTCCGAGTATCAGCAGTTCAACGCAGTACTTTCACTCCTGTCATACCTCCTGAAAGCCCCACTTGTACCTGCTGGAGCACCTGTTGTCAATGCGCTATTCAGACAGAAGATGTGTATTGAAAATATTCTGAGGTAAGTAATGATACAAAAAAATACATGTAAAAGCAATCACCACATTTTATTGTCTCAGCTGGGAAATGGTCTGGTACCGACCCTGTTCTGAATAATTTTGATTTTCATAGATTTAAATGACAAAGAAAATGTCTTGATTATAAAACGCTACCCTTTTAGAGCAAAGGATAATATTTAACTAATATGGGCACAGATCAGTCTCAGAGTGGGTTTGGGTTCAACATGGGTTTTTGGTGTGGCTGAAAGTGGGCTGACCACTTTGATCACATGGCGCCATCTGGTCAAAATTTATCATTTTTGGGTCAACATGGGTTTTTGGTATGGCTGAACGTGGGCTGACCATTTTGATCAGGTGGTGCCATCTGGGATATATATGATAGAAAATCTATTTTTTCCTCATTTTCTAAAATTTTGAACCCTGAAAATGTGCTGCTAGCCTCCAGGTGCTAGCCCCTCCTCTTGGCCTCCATAGTTGAAAGGAGACTAAACATACTGTATTACTCTCCCCATCATCATAATGCAGTAGAACCATCAATTCAAACTTAGTTAGCCAAGGCATGTCAACCAGACCAAGTCCAGTAACATGCTTGCCTTCAAATCCATAGTGCCTCTCAATGGGTAGCATACTTCAATATAAAATGATTACCACAGGAATGGTGTAGTCATATTAAAAACTGCTGACATCAAATAACTTTGCACATTTCAAATGTATTTTGCAAGTAGATCCAAACTCTGAGAAGATTTGTGTACTGTTATGATTTATATGATTCATTAGCCTATTTCTGTTATATCATACTAAAGAAAATCAATACTGGCATGGGGGGAAAGCTGTACATCAGCCATAGTGGGGTCATCTAGTGTCAAAGTTCAGAACTCCCAGCTCAGTTTGCCTTGTGAAAACCCATCCTCAGCCCTGTCTGGGGAATTATCTTTGGAACTGATCTATGCCTGATTCGGGGTGCCCACTTTGAAACCAATCTGTGCCCAAAGTGTTTGCCCATTTTGAAGCTGCTCTGTGCCCAAATCAGTTAGCCTTATGTGGCCCACACAACTTGCTGAGGACAAAAACTGTCTGGAGCCCAACAGTCTTAGTTCAGTTTACCCTATTAGGGCAACCCACTGTGGACCTGACTGGAAACCCACCATTTGCCCAACCTAAAACCATGAATAGTATTATGCCCACTTTGAACTAGCTTATCTGAGCTAAAACTGAATTGGCCCTTAGCAGGCTTGCTACATGGGTATTTTTAACGTTTACAAATGTTTGAAAAATGTTTTTCTCATGTTAAAGATGTTTCTGTTAAAAAAACCTTTTTAGCACTTATTTTCAACGTTTTTTCAAGATTTGTAAAAACGTATGTTATGTTATTTTTGTGTTAAAATTATGGTCTTTTAACCTAAAATAAAAACATTTAACAGAATGTTAAAAACGTTTTTAGTACGTTTTGACCTTTAGAAGAAAAGCATTTTTTGGTAAACTTAGGAACCAATAAGAATGTTTATTAACATTGAAAAAATGTTTTTATGCCAAGTGGGAGTCCATGTTCAAGAGTCTTTTCTTTTTAGAGAGTGATGAGTAATAGATGTTTAACGCCATTTTGACAGCTAAGGTCATATTCATGGCGAGAATGACATTACACACTTTCACAGAGGTGTCAGTGCCCGCGCATATGTGCACCACACACATCCGACGGGATATGAAAGAGGATATATAGACCCTTTAAAGTGGGCTAGGGAAGCCCATTTCTTTTTAACTTGGCCATCCTTATTTTTGCTTTGAAACAAGGAATACTAAATGAGACAAGCATGAAAACCCGTCTGTGCCTCGACACTACCTTGATTCGAATGGCTTGGTTGCCAACTGCCCACCTCCAGTAACCAAGGGGGTCTCCATAACAATAATTGTGTAGTACACAAATTTGTGTATCACCTGACCTCTGAGCCTTGCCATGGGGTCAAACTCTGCTTGGTGAGTGATACTCACAGGGTGAGATTATGCACCAAACATTTATTTAGTGCCTATCAAAGAAATTCAATGATAGTTAGGTGATAGAATAAAGGTTTCGATCTTACTAGATCTCATCAGGTGTCGGTTTGAGATACACAAGGTGTATGGCTTTGCCACTCTTTCATCAAAAAATCTTATTTAGATAATCAGGAAAAATCAAAATGATTTTATTCACATGGAGACTGCTGGCAGTTAACTTAAAAAATAAATTATTTTTCTGATTTTAATGCCTAAACAGTGGAACAAATAACCCAGCGAAACCAAATTTTTTTACCAATCACTGGTGTGGGAAATCACTGAACAATTAAGTCATAGAATTAATTAAAATACAGTGTAAAGTTCCCTGATTGAGTACATTGCTCAAATCACTGATATACCGAGTAACAAACAAAATCTTTGAACGAGGCCTAGGGTATATCTTGGGGTTGCTGGGTCATTTTTCCTGATCTAAAAGTTTGGTGCAACAATTAGATTCAGGCCATAGGGTACCTGGGTCCTTAATTTGAACATCCAGGAGAAACAAGGAGTATAGGAAAAATTATGTGGGTTAGTCAGTTATCTTTGGGCATATTCATACAGCTATAGTATATATAGATACATTTACCACTACAAGTACACATGTTTTGTATGATTATAATCATCAAAAATATATAATTTCATGGTCTGTTTTTTGCAGGGCCTGTATTGGTCTCAGTCCCATCAACCACATGCAGCTGGAATACAAATGGGAGAAACTGGACCTTGCCCGTCCCACCGCACCTGCTGTAACAACCCCTAAAGCTGTTAATGGAGTTCACATCCCATCAAAATCTACACTTGCTGTCAATGCGGCAACAAATGGGCATTCCGCCTGTAACGGAACCTCATCGCCCGCATCAAGCAGTGACTCTGAGATTGAGAAGTGATGCTTGTCCAAGAACTAGGGCTTTTTCTAGATTGTAATTTTATTGTCACAGAATATGCAATGAATGCAGGAAGGGAAAGAGAACTTTTCCTTTCATGTCATGTAATAAGATTTATCTATGTTGTCAATCACGAGTGATTGAGAAACACTTATAAGCTTCTGTTGGAGAATAGCAGTGGCATTGCCCAGTGTGAATGAGAGAGCTAACACTTTGTGGGATATAATTAGGTCATATTATAATGAGAGTATGTGGATGGTTGAAGAGGTAATGCCTTTTTGATGTATAACAATGATACAAGGTGTTGCAAATTCAAATTAAATATTACCTCCTCGCTGATTATATAGTTGTATAGTTGTGACTTGCACAGGTATACTTGCTGTGACTTCTGCATACCAATTTTGTCAGCAATAGGAGAGAACTTTGCATAGGTCAGATCACCAAGAGTATGTGTGATGAGTAACAAAATCTTTTGTACAGGTGTCATTATGTTTTAGTACTGTATGATAGTGACTTAAAATGACAGATTGTAGTTTAATTAATACTGAATGTTATGATTACCATAGGATTGAAATTGTTTTTGTTGAACAGACATTCTGCGATTTTTTTTTCTTGTTTCTTGTTTTAAAATACAATCTCTACAGAGAAGCCGTTGTGACATTTATTTATTTGTTACCCGAAAAAGGATGCAGTGTAGCATTGTTTTCTTTTCCCTTGCCAATTAAAAAAAATCATAATCTGTTATGTTAATGCTTTGATAAAACTATTCAAGACAAATTGTTATATCTTTACACAGTATAAATGTCAGTGATGGCTGCAGAAGAATCTAATATGTGCATGGGATGTATCTGACAAATGAGGAAATGTTGATCCTAAAAAGGATTTGAGTTATGTCGAAAACAGCTGAAAATTAATAAATATCAACCTAGCCTGTTTAGCCTTTGGTGGTTGCTTTGGTGGGATATCAGCTATTTATGGAAACTTTGATTAATGACACCTGATTCAAAGAGCTCATTGAGTGAAGTACTTGTATATTTTAGTATACTTTTCTTCTTTTTTTTTGTGCGAAGCAGCTGAATGTCACAAACTCATGAGCATCTTTGTTTGAATCACTTGGTACGTGTAGGCCTAGGATCACTAACTTTTATGTGAACATTGCTATAGGACATGTTTGAATACATTATGACTGAAAAACATTGGTTGAGATAAAGATATACACATTCATTATTTAGGTTCTTATTCCTTTATTATTCGTTTCAAATATACTAAATTATCCCAATATTTTAACTTAAGTTTTTAATCGTGAAATGAGATTTTTATCCAACTATCTCGTACTCATAATCGTACTCATGGTTTGTGTTCTCTGCACTAGATGTCAGTGCATTGTCTACAAAAAAAAACTATACCAACCATTGTGAGTGAATAATTATTTAATGCTCTCGCGACAGCTGATGTCATATTTATTGCAAGGAAACTAGAGACCAGATAGATGGATAGATGCTCTGCATATGGGATCAGATTGCCCTCACCCACTCAAAACCAAGACAGGTGTTAGGGGACCGAGACCCATTTTTATGGAGACGATTCCTTATCAAATACCCTTTCCTTATTTTCATATTTTTCCCTAGGAGAAAGAAGGAAGATCGTCTCCATTCTCTGTTAGTCCAAGATTGGAGCTGAATAGCATATTGCCTTGGCCCTCAGCACTGAATTATTGCTGAGCTGTGATTGGTTGATTTGAAATTTCTCTCTTTGTTTCTATTTGGCAAATTTAGTTGACTGTTTTTGCAATAGGTAGCTCTAGTGCAGGGGGGGTGACCCGTGAACCCTTTCGAGGAGAAACGGTATGATCGGAAGTGTGTCCCTGGTTCCGGCGAAAGTTTACTGCTCATATTTTACAAGCGAAAATGGCGCCACATCAGCGCTTCTCCCCAAAAGACGTAACCGGGGTGACCAGTGCTTCAGCGCCATCTTGTGGCAACTGTAACATTCATGTTTGTGTGTATAGCTCAGTATGCCTGAGGAAATACTTCAATTCTGATATATTAACACATGTGTCAAATATCCTATGATACATTTACATCACATGTACTTTACTCTATGTAATGGGTCCAGGTTAGGGAGTGGTCATTATTTATCAACAGGGGGGGGGAGGGTGGGTTTGAGGGGGGGGGCGTAAAATTTTCAGACCCCTCCTGAGGGGGGGGGGGGCTAAAAAAAATTTTGACCCCTCTTGAGGGGGGGGCTAAAAAAATTCACCCTCTTTTTAGCAAAAAAGCCCGTGCGCTACTATAGATCAAAGAGGGGCGCGAAAACTCTCCGCGCCTCCGGCGCGGGGGGGCGCAAAAAATTTTGACTGCCATCGAGGGGGGGGGGCGTAAAAAATTTTCGCGCATCTGCACGAAAACCCACCACCCCCCCCCTGTTCATAAATAATGACCACTCCCTTAGCTGCATTTCAATGTATCAGTATGGAGAGATCCATCCTGTTTCAGTTGATAATGGGCTGTTCTTGTTCTAAAGGTCAACTTTGAGCATTTCATAAAAATAATTGAGTTGAGATCCATTAAATCTACTTTTTGTGAAAATTATTTCAATGTCTAATGTATGAGGGGGTGCAGTAGAGAACATTGAAGCACCATTCCTAGAGAGTGAGAAAGATATTTCAATTACCACTAATATGAGCTCAGTGAAGTCATTTCTGGTACATTTCATGTTTGCTTAGTTCCCATGCCACTCACATGATGTCTCCACTGTGTCATACTTTGACCATTTCCTTGCCTTCTAGCTCTGTCAGACATGGTCATACTCTAGTCTGCTACAAGGTGGCGCCTAAGCACTGGGCTCTCCTCCTGGCTCTAGTGTATGTGTCTACTGGAGCTTAGTTCCTTTAATTAACACAAGGTGGCAGCACCTCTAGTTGTAATCTGTGCACTCAGGCCTGACCTGCCTGCTGATAGTCAATATTTGTCAGTAGGCCTATTTACAGGGATGTAAGTTTTCAGAATTTTGTCTGATTTCACAATTTCCTTGCTTCGAGATGCCTGCAGATTTATCTGAATTACCTATCTTTGGTCAAAATTTTGTAGTATTCTAAAAGGAATTCAGTTTTTCTTCAGAATTCTTCTTACACACTGACTTTAATACATCCCTGTCAGCAACCAGTCAATTTATGTCAGAATTTATTCTATTTTTTTTGTCAGCAACTATTCAATATATGTCTGTGCTTACTCACTATTTGTCAGCAGTTAGTCAATATTTATCAGTATTACTCACTGTTTGTCAGCAATTAGTCAATAGGCCTATATGCAAGTACGGACATGTTTTACAACATGAATTACACATTCCTATCGTCTCCACACTATTGTGTATACAATAGTACAGGTCCCCTGACGTACGTCTTACTTGTTATAAATGGGCTAGGGAAGCCTATAAAAAAGGGAGGATAGGAGTGAGTGAGGAATGGAGAGGAACAACCTTTCTTGGCCTTCATCAAAATAGAAGAGCGTACAGAATAGAAAAGGCCCCTTTATAGATGGGCTAGGGAAGCCTTGGATCAATTAATCTTGATTTCATCATATGGAAAGGCAGAGAAATTATATTCTACAAAAAAGTTCTTTATTTGGAAAATGCAATGGTCATAAATAATTACAAATCATATTCAAAATTACAATTGCAAATATCGTAGGGTTTATCCATGAAAGCAAGCGCCAGGTATGTCCAATTCATCAAGTATTATCCCTGTTGGTCTACTCTCAAGAGTTGTAAGGCTATGTCTACATAAATGTATTTTTGAATAAGGTTATATACTCTCGAGTTGATAATGTAGGGCCATTAAATCAATGCATTGCTACAATGATCACTGGGCATGGATCAATCTGGCCCAAGCTCGACCACTAGTGTGAGTCGGCACCTAACGTTTGTGGGTAAAAGAATTTTTTTCTGCTGGTTGCTGTAGTGCTAATTTGTAGGCAGGTACCTCGCGTAGTAATCTTCCCCAGAAAATGGGGACCATCATCCCCATACACGAGAGAGGTATTCCCTAGAATCCCGACCGGGCGAGACTGGGCATGGATGGGCCTCGGATGATGTACAACGTTGGCATGATAGAGTTTATATATAGTGCATCTATGGTTCATCTCAAGTTATCAGGGGAATATGTTATATGTTTGGAGGATAACCTAGACGCCTCATGAACTGTTCTAACCTAAATAAATAAAATACATAAATTTTAAAAAATAAAACGGGAGCCTATGTACACAGAACATGTTACCAAATATATACACAATATACAGCTGTAGTACATACTCCTATATCTATGGTAGAATGATGTATTGCCTAAATATTCTTGTGTCAGACTAACAGACCCAATTACCAAAATTTCCCACTTTACGAATGGACAATCGTGTTATGTACAAATATGCCTGTTGACTAATCAAAAAGCTTCACATAAGAGAATCACTGCATGTTATCAGCGTCTCTTCCTTTTCTTTCCTGACTTCTTTCTACTACCAGTAGATTTGGCACTTTTACTCCTCTTGGATGGACTGGCACTTCTGGATCTGGTGGCACTTCTCCCTGCAAAACAAAAAAGTAGAAATCATATATTGAGGAGCTAAAGGTAGAGAGTCCCACCTTCCCTGAGAGGAGAAAATAAAATGTGATGTCTCAAGATGGAGGGAGGTGGAGAGCAGTGGGGCTCAGTTCAAAAGCAGTAGAGGTTAGGGAGTAATGACTGGATAATGAAAGAATAATAGAATCTTTAGGATCACTTGAAAAGGAACTATCTCTACTCAAATGTACTTTTCACACTGTAAAAAAATAACTGTTGAATCTACCAGGGATCCTTATAAAACTGAACAGTGAACCACTGTAATTATACAATAGGGAGCCAGTGTAGTTTTTACAAGAAGCTCCAGGTGGCAGTGCAGTGGTAAAAGTAATCTCTGTGAAAATACCAACGGATCTCTGGCAACTTTGAGATTAGGAATCCTTTGTTTTTTTACAGTGCACTCTTGAATTTTGAAATTATTAGGAAACATAGATATGAATATAATCATGTATAGTATCTGTCTGACCATGACTGTGACCAGTCAAGCCAAAACACCCCTCTGCATGGAAATTCATTATCAAAGTTCATCTCAAGATCTTTAAAATGAGACATCATTGGGTTACATATTCCTAGTAGTTATGTCAGAACCCCTCCTTAAACATAGGTCGTTATTCATATCTGAAATCGATGATTAAGCTTTAAGTACATTATAAACCATAATAATGTCTAAAAACACAATAAATCAGCCTTTTTCATAAAAAAGTTATGATTATGTCAAACTTACCCCTTCCTTTAGATTTTCCATCATCAACTGTCTTTGGTCGTGGAACATATTCCACCCTCGCCCCTTGGCATTTTGACTGTGAAAAGAAGTGGGGTGTTGATATTATTCTTGTTACAGATTAACGTGAAGTCCACATGAAATATTGTTGAGAATGTTCACATCGATCTTGGGAACCACATCATTTACTTTTATATCCTTTTAATGTATCATGTTGGATGTCCTTTATATCATGCAGTATTAGTCGATGTGTTCACCAATGAATTACCTTCATCCATATCATGAGAGAGTAAGAGCAGTAGAATAATAGCATGAGAATTTTCACATATATATATATACATGTTCCGAGGGGACCCTATCAGTATATAGCCACAATTCCCTGTAGCTATCATCACTATCATTTACCTTCATCGCCTTTCATTGTAGATGTTCTTATATTATATTTCATATTATGATAGAAGAAAAACAACAGAAAACAGTAGACTAATGGCATAACCCATGGCCGAATGATAAATGTATAATTTATCAATAGATAGATTAAGATCACGACTTGTACAGCAACGTGTACACCAAGAATGGTAGGAAATGGTAGGCTAGACGTTGCCGTACAGGTTACAAGTAGGCAAATCTTAACCTCTCTATTAAATCTTACCAAACGTGTAAGTCCATCTCAATTAACACTTCCACTGTCTTTTGACTCTTTTCTCTAGTTTTATGTTATACATGTAGTCAGTATAGATTGCACATGGACGACTTACTTGATTACATTTTCTACACTTGGTGGCTTCCTTCATGAGTCCAACAAACTCCCCTTTTAGACACTCCTTACAGTAACGTGTGCCGCACCACTTACACATGTATGTCTGTAAAGGAAGCAACAGATTATGTCAAATTATCATAAAGATTCACCTGGGATATTCAGGTTGTACCATTTCCAAAATAGGGTTTTGTGTACCATATCTATTTAGACAATATTCAGAGAGAATAAGGGAAATGGTTATTTTTAATCAGAGGAAATAATGTGTGCCTCATCTTTTTGACTCAATGCAGATAACCCTTGCTATGGTTGAATTATTGTTTTATGGCTTCGGCCTCAAATTAATACTATGTGGCCTGAAGGGTTTCACACGGTCCAGAATGGATTTGAATAGGATGGTGAAATGAGGTAAATAACATATTCTAACTTGGGTTCAAGGGTGTCAGTTGAAGGGAGAAAGGCAAGTCGGAAAGTTTGTCATAGACTATAGGGTGTTCAATGCATAATGTTTCATGGATATCATTTGCAATATATGCACATGTTTAGAATAAGAGTCAGTGTAGACTACACTTGATATAACAGGTGAAGTGCGAGGGAAACAAGGCAGTCATCCTATTGAATACCAGTATATACTCTCTATAATCATATGACATAGCCTGAAAATATATACTTACAGTGTCTACGGTGGGACATCCCCAGCGACACATTCTGATAATTTCTCCTCTTTAAAGCTGAAAAAAATTGAAATACAGTTCAACTAAAATACGACCAGTTTTTACTTAAATAACACTGGATATGGGTATTCTCCTAAGACTACTCCAGAAACATGCATGTCCAGTGACCTGCGTAACAAGATAATGTCCAGTGTACATGTACAACACAATGTAGTCCAGTATATCCTATAGTAGTTCAATATCCACAGGTTATCGTTGTGACATGTCCTGGTGTGCAGGGTGGGATTTAGTGTGGCGATACCTTAATCCTGGCTGGTGTCCATTCAGGCAGATTAGGTGAGTATAGAGAGGTCTGTCACAGTAGTAGACACACTTCACTCACCCTGGCATGATAATAATTATAAGAGAATGCATTCCCTTATATTATCATGCCAGGGGTGAGTGAGTAATAGATGTTCCAAGCCAGGTATATACACAGCACCCTGTCAATGAATGGCAATATGACATTTTCATTTAACCTATTCAGGCCTAATGTTCCTAAAAGTTGACATGAAGGCCTATTTTTGGAGTCTATCTTTAATTTCTTAGATATGGTGAGCTTCCAAACATGATGGAAAATACAAGAAATATCATCCCAATTTAAACAATATTTAATTAAAAAAAAATCACTAAAAATGTAAAATAATTAATTTTTTTAAGTGAAAACCTACTTTTGAGATTTTTCCATACAAAAAAATAGGGCAGAAGAATTTTCTTTGTATTTGGTCCATTTTCAACAAATATACTGGTTGCCATGGCAACCAAAGTTCTAAAAATAGTGATTTTGCATGAATTTGGTTGCCATGGTAACCAAATAGAAATGGTACCATGTGGCGATGCAGATCATTCTATTTTCAGAATTTGAAAATTAAAAAGAATTGCTACAATATGCACTTTATTTCATCTCTATTGATAAAGGGGTTCCTGAAATAAGCATGTTTAAAGTTTGATCAAATCATTATTTTTGAGAATATGAATGCTATGTTATCAAAGCTGTATCTCCCTTATCATGATAGATACGGACAATCAGGATTCCGGGATTTTATACCCATGTGTTTAGCTTAGACCACCACCATTTCACTTCTAGTAGGAATATCAACATGATTCAAACAGATTTTGAAAGGTAATGACACCCCCTAAGGCCCGAAAATTAGTGTAAAACAATATAGACCTGAACGTGTTAATTGAAGTGCACAGGAGGGATCCAATCAATACTTTGAATTGATAAAAGGCTATAAACTTAATGATCTTCCTGGAAGTGTAGCACATCATTTCAATGATATAATTCATGATAGTTGGATGGTATAGGTACATCTACAATGGTTATAAAACAAGGTAGAATAAAAAGACAATTACGATATGCCTCTAGCGGAAACTAAAAGTAAACCTGAGGTGAGGAGCTCTGCATGCCCTCTTGGAATAACAATAGTTATCTTCTGTCAGTATCAAACAGTATATCGGACATCGCTGTCTATCTCTACACATAGGCTAATACCACAGAGAGTGTGCTTTGATGCCAAGTACAATCCTGTCATCATTGGGTGTTAGCCTAGCAGGGGCGTAGGAAAAGGGAGGGGGGGGGCCAGGGGGGCCTGGGCCCGCCCAATCATGAAGGAGGTGGGGCCTGAGTATGTCTGCCCCCCCCCCCAATATTTTCCAAGTACTCATAAACACAATGGAAAAGAAGCTAAAACCTTACAACTCAATTTAGATTTTTATGGTGATGTCATAGGGAGAATGGGGGTCTGAGCCTAAAGTCAGATCCAAAATTTACCAAAAATAACTTTTCTATATGAATTCTAAATATGCATATAAAGATGCCATCACGCAATTCAAGGTGGTCGCGATGGTGCTCTGGCCGGGCCCCCCAATGAAGATTTGCTTCCTACGCCTCTGCCTAGGAAATAGGTAACATGCTTTGAAGGAGGTGTGACTCAGTCTACTGATCTACTCCCCTAGAAATGCATGTGAATGCATGTTTATCCCATCTGAACAGGTCATGACCCCCTACCTGATTATATAGTTTTAGAGGCTATAGCAGTGTTCTAATGTCTAGTCATTTAAATGATATGAATTAGGCCTTATCAAATTGGAATGGGAAATGAAGGGCAGTCTGCTAGGGAGTTGCCTTTTACTCGAATTTGGTACAATTAACCTATAGCTGGAAAGCTCAGATTATACATCAAAGCTAGGACATGTTGGCATAAAAAAAAGTCATCAGTCTAGAGTATACTATGGCCAGACACCAGCATTAATAGTATTAGATATTGAATAGAGGGAATTGTTAACTATTGCAGCTCACGTACGTATAATAGTATATGTGCAAATGTTGTGAGTCTTTTTCTGGGTTTGTACAATGACTGCAATTAAACTGGACACAAGAGTCATCTAAAAACTTAGGTGTAAAACGAGTGACCTAGTATAAGTAGGAAGATTTTATACTTTCAGTGGAGTGCCCTATTGGGCTATACTAACAGTTTCAAACAGAGGAACAGATTATAGGGAAGTCTCTACATAATTATAATGCTTCCTTTATTTGTACGTGTAGATGTAAATCCAAGTTCTTGTGTCATTTAAAAGGTTTAGGCACAGCTTTGGATGGGAGAGAAGCAGTGCTTTGGGCAGGTAATGGACTACTAATATACAAATTAGATTGAAATACTTAAGGCATAAAAAGGATGAACCACGAAGTATGTAAAGGAAGCAATAGGAAATTTCTGAATAGCCAAGCCTTTTTATCCGGTCTCAGCCATAAACAGTTTGGTGTGTGTATGTATTACACAATTGTATTTGGCTGGCTGGGTTTGTGCATTGTGACTCTAGTGGGGCCCTTGATGGGGGGTCCCCAATATCCCATGTCGATTTTAAGAAATGATCATGTCACTGTGTCGATTTCAAGAGGTGTCCATGTCAGTGTGTCGATTTTAAGAAAAGCTTATGTCCCCATGTTGATTTTAAGAAAGTGCCAATGTCCCATGTCACTAGGCTAAAAAAAATGTTCATGTCGCCATGTCGATTTTAGAGGGCTAGAGCCCTTCTAGTCTATTATCAACAATCTGATTCTCCAATAAGCAAAAAGAAAACACAACAATTCACTCTGCTCTATCAATGCCAAAGAGTCCTAAGCTATCTTACCGTTCTATGAGTAGTATGACTCCAATATAGACAAATACCACAGGTAGCTATAGGATATATCCAACACAGAATGGTGTAGGTATGTGTCATAACCTATAGCACAATATATAAATCCTTCTTTCCTTTTCAGTACGTCCACATATTGAACAGGAGCCGTTCAGTTAAGCCACCACCGTACACCATGGTGGTATAATCACCAGTGGTCAATGTTTGGTCAAACCCTGGCAGTAGGCTGGGCAGGGAGAGGCCAGGTAGGAGATTTACAGACCCATGCCCTGTAATAACCCCCTAGTTAGGTATGGAGTATGACCCACCTGCCAGTCAATTGTGTTAGTCACTGGTGCAATAGATATAGGTTAGCAGGCATGCAGAAAAGATTACCCATGCAACATCTAATTAGTTATCCTTTCCACTTGGCAGCTCACATATATGGGCAGTGGTCATTCTCTCAGCACAGTTTTACTAGACAATAATATAACGGTTTCAAACAGACGGTAGAACACAGAAAACCTATAAGTGCAAAAAACTAACCAGTACTGATCACTTTAGGGTGCTCAAACCGACGCACACTGGGGAGAGTACCCTTTTTATCATTTGGGTAATCATAAGTGATTACTAAATTTAATCATATTGATTAGTTTGTTGGTCACATATTTAGATGAGACATGGGGTCATAAATATGAAGAGAATGTGTAATCATTTTAATGACTTTTCATATTTTGATTTTTATGACAATATGATTTTGGAATGATATTGCCCCCCCCCCCGTTCCATCACTTGGGCATTAATTAGAGCTGATCTACTCCTTAAAAATACTTCTATTCAGGAATAGGTAGGCTGTGTATTTTACCAATAGATGTCAATCCTCACACATGTTGATATTATTTATGATACCAAAAAGGTGTCCATACTCTGATGTATCTAATCAACTTCTAATCTGATTTCACAGCATACCTTCTAATCAAATTTAAATTTTATATTATATTCTTAGTTATATATGTGTATGATAATGTGTTCAGAATTTATTATCAGTGCAGCTATAAACCAATACATATCTTGGAGTACATATGGCATCACATTATTGTATAGTGGGTCCCCCTGTTGGCAGAAATAGGATAATCATGATGATGACCTTTGTTCATCATTAGGGAAAGATTACCTAAACTCATCTGCAATGATTACCTTTTCACTGGCTTAGGTTTTCAGTGTATTGCCCTCAGGGCTTGATCAATGCCGTTTGGTTGTCTAAAACTATTAAAAGTTCACTCCACAAAATAACAAATGATTTCCCAACACTAAGACAAAATCTGCATTAGGAACACAATTATTTTTATTTTATATCAAAATATGATAACCATTTTTTAAAATCGATTTCTAAAGATGGGGTTTCAAATGAGAGGGAAAAACATTCCAAATTAGCATTGTTGCGATGGA
Source organism: Acholoe squamosa (assembly GCA_949317995.1). Lineage (NCBI taxonomy): Eukaryota > Metazoa > Annelida > Polychaeta > Phyllodocida > Polynoidae > Acholoe > Acholoe squamosa. Next base: position 24,947,425 of record OX439048.1, read on the forward strand.
AGTGGTGACAATGAACATTTTAATTTCCTTTTTATATAGCCGTCTATATTCGTGTTTATTATATCAATTTATCAGTCAATGGAGACATCATGCTAAAGAAGATTGAATGCGTGCAATGCATGACTGGCCCAGGTCTTCCACTATTTACCGTAGGGGACTATCAATATAGTGACAGTGTGTCCAAGTCGTCAATGGTTAAGGCTATGGAGAATGCATCCATTATCGCTCGCATTTATCATTGGCGAATAACTCCTCTCCTGGCGAGATAAGCATTACACAACATCAGCAGGTCTTGAATAAGGATCCAGATTAACCATAAAAAGGCATGAGACAGTGTAATTCTCTATTTTGTTATAATCCAGCAGTCTTGATAGCACCGTAAGGCGATCGTCTCCCTGTCCGCCATTTTGGATTTTGATGTTCTGTGCGCATGCGCAACCGGCTCCTTTCCGGAAGTAGCATTTTCGATGGAGAAAAGTTAGATTCTATTGATTTAACGTGATATTAATGGCTTTTTGAATAGTATCCATGCATCTTTGGCAATATAAATTGAATTTAATCGATTATATCCCCTCAATTTACTGTTTAAAAAAAAAAGAAAAAGAAAACGACCGGTCACTCTGCACGCATGCGTCAAGTCTCCAGACCGGAAGTGAGGCGGTAGACATAAAAGAATTATGGTGGTCCGATTTACACACTCATATACCAACGGTCTTAACCCTCCTGGACCGAGAATTCCACCTTACCTGCTGAAAAAAGCGTCTTAATTGCCCTATTCCCATAGGAGCCAATGTGTTATTTCTACCCCCGGTCTACCCCCCAATGCAATCCTATGGAGCCTCGTTTTCATGAGAAAGTAAGTCAAACATGTCAGGTTTTTTCTTCAGCATTTTTCATAGCTAAAGAAATTTTTTTTCAGGAATTGTGCATGTACAATGAAAGACTAGATCCTAAAGATTATGTTTCCATGATTTTTTGTTTAATTATCCCCCAATTTCGAAGAGCAATGCCCATCTAAAGTTCCAATTCATGACCATTAGTTTTTGACCGAAAAGGCGCCACCAATGACCCAGGAGGACCTGGGTTAATAATCATGCTATGCATTAATAATGAAATATGGTAATATACCATTAGATGTTGCACATTTTGTATGGACGTATTCATTCTCAACCATATTAAAGACATTTAATTATGGGCCCTATCAAAACCAACTGATTATCAATTCATCACCATTTTATTTAATTGCAATAAGTCTATATACACTATAACATATTATGTTTATTTATTGTCTAGTTCACTGTCAGAAATGCAAAACCGTCAAGCAGGGATCCCTTCAAGCATTCTTTTTCAGTGATGAAACGACTGACCAACCCTTCATAATCTAATTCTTTTTTTTTCAGTTTGGTTCGGCTGAACGGCATTAACATAGCTCCAAGGCATCCATAAAGTGCACATGTACATGTGTGTGGATGGGTGGGGGGGGGGGTGTGTAAGATGTGTAGAAAGCTGCACCCGGTGCCTAACCTGTACAGTTGACTCATGCTAACACTACACTCGACTTAAGCCGAGTGAGACTTAATAACCCTCTCTCTGTTCACTCCACTTTAAGCACTTGTAAAAGCTCATTAATACTACTGCTATACTTCACAAGTGTAATTGTGAGTTTGGATGCTGGGAAGAAACCACCCAAATACACAATGCATTACTTTAATTGGAGATTACACCAAACGAAAAAAAAGCAAATACTTCCTGGGTGATCTTTAAGATTTAGAATCAAAGTTAGTTCATTGGATATAGCTTAACAACATACCTACATACGGGGTTGTACCATATTTTTAATTTGTCACATGCACATCTATAAAACAATACCACACACGTAGTTTAATAGTGGATTAAACTCGTCCTATTACTACATTGTAATAACTATTTCATCATTTACTTCAGTGAACCGAAAGAGCATAATATAAACCATTAGAGAGCCTGGGTTTCTTAAGCCTATAAATTATATGTATTGGAGGGGACCTTCATTGCCAGGTGGGGAGGCCCATTGAACAAAGAAGAAGAAAAAAGATAGCCTAGGTTGGAAGGAGTGGTCAAAAGGTAAGGAACCTTCGCACTATAGGGAAGGGGTCAAATCTTAATGCAGTTGATTTCAAGTACTCATTGTGAAGCATTCGTCTACGCAGACACACAATTTTAGGTGGGGGATAACTATTTTGCGAAATGATATCTTAGAGGACGGGTTCATCTTAGATTTTACCGTATACGTTGGGAACCGGAAAACATTTGCTGGCACACTAAAATCCACCAAGCCCCCCCCCCCCCCTCTTTTCATCTGACAGAAAATATGAACTGTCCCTAAAAGACAAATACACCACCTGTGATATGTGATAAGCATAAACTGCTATGAATATGCCACATTCTGCTATAAACATGTTATTTGCTTAAAAGGGGTGTTAGATACAACAATGGTTATATCAATTGCTTTTTATAGGGTAGTTTTGCCAAATGAATGCAATCATACTTTGAAAAATTCTATTATCGGTAGGTCTTTCTCGAGTCTACTATCTTATTTTTCCCTAACACCCAAATGGATAAATCATTACAACACGGATGTGATTGAATAATTCTGACATTCCAGTGGTGTTATTGTTGCCACCCTCATTCCTACTAGACGTAAAATTGTGTTGTATTTATAAATCATATGGGAAATAGGTGAATGTATAGGGTCAACCCTATTGTCCACTGGGCGCAGACATTACTGAAGCTGGTACATGTACCAGTGAGACGAGCACTAATCATATCTATCACATTGGGTATTAGTTCACCTAAGGATTAAGTAGCAAATGGGTAGAACTATTTCATTAATATTGGTCCAAAAGGTGTCTTGTCACACCGCTATAGGCCAATGCAGATTCAGAGTAGATACAGTCTGGTAAATATAGAGACCTGCAGTCCAAATATTAGAATTGTTCATAGAATGTATCTTTACACGAAGCCCTTTATGTATGATTGTATTTTTTTCACATGAGAAACATTTTTCTCTTATAAACATTTCACTAAAGATGCCTCTTTATTTCACATTCTCCCTTCTTTTGCTAATGTCTACATTAGTACTCTAGCGTGATTCTGACTGGTATTAATGGCCTGTGGGTAGCTATTTGGCATAGGAAACTGTAGGTTTGTTTGGATAAATCCTGAATACTTCCATTCATTCACATGGCCCTGTTTACCCTGTGGACTGTCAATAGTGAGGGTCAATGTTATTGAACATGTATTGGTCCAACATAATGTCCACATGGCTCAGCAGTCCACTGATAGTAAATAGGCTGTAATCAGAAGTGACCATGTGTAAATGATCATTTCATATCAACTGGATGGGGGAAGTTTTGTGTGAATAAGGATTTTTTTAGTCTCCTCCCCTCCTACATGAGTAGTCGAGCATTTTTGCTCTCATGATTTCTTTTCATGCCATAACTATTCACATTTTTGGTGGCAGGGTAGGTGTACTGATAACGGGGTAGGTGTACTGGTGGCAGGATAGAGTTGGGTGTACTGGTGGTAGGGTAGAGGTGGGTATACTGGTGGCAGGATAGAGCTGGGTGTACTGGTGGCAAGGTAGAGTTGGGTGTACTGATGGCAGGGTAGGTGTACTGGTAACGGTGTAGGTGTACTGGTGACAAGGTACAGGAGTTGGGTGTACTGGTGGCAGGGTAGAGTTGGGTGTACTGGTGGCAGGGTAGAGTTGGGTGTACTGGTGGTAGGGTAGAGTTGGGTGTACTGGTGGCAGGGTAGAGTTGGGTGTACTGGTGGCAGGGTAGAGTTGGGTGTACTGGTGGCAGGATAGAGTTGGGTGTACTGATGGCAAGGTAGGTGTACTGGTAACGGGGTAGGTGAGTGAGTGAGTGAGTAATAGATGTTTAACGCCATTTCGACAGCTAAGGTCATATTCATGGCGAGAACAACATTACACAATTTCACAGAGGAATGTGTCAGTGCCCGCGCATATGTGCACCACACACATCCTGAGGGGATAGGAAAGATGAGAAGTAGACCCTTTTAAGTGGGCTAGGGAAGCCCGACGGGGTAGGTGTACTGGTGACAAGGTACAGGAGTTGGGTGTACTGGTAGCAAGGTAGAGTTTGGTGTACTGGTGGCAGGATAGAGTTGGGTGTACTGGTGGCAGGGTAGAGTTGGGTGTACTGGTGGCAGGGTAGAGTTGGGTGTACTGGTGGCAAAGTAGAGTTGGGTGTACTTGTGGCAGGGTACAGGTGGGTATACTGGTGGCAGGATAGAGTTGGGTGTACTGGTGGCAGGGCTGAGTTCGGTGTACTGGTGGTAGAGGCAGTGTGTATTGGGGGTAGAGTTGGTGAGTAACGTAACAAGTGTCAATGTGTATTAGGGGGAGGGGGTCTGTGTATATATGTTGTCTGTTTATATTCACTGAAACAGAGTTTGCATGAGTTCGGTGTCTGTGTAGATCAAGGACAGTCAGTGTACATACTAGGGAAGTACCATGATGCAGTTTCAACTGGTAGCAACCACCTTTAATTTGGAAATTAACATATTGTGGGGCGGGGCGATCACCAAATTCTGAGTCAGCGATCAAGCCCTAATCACCAGTGCCACGTTTTTTTTCAAACTACACATGTCAATGAAAGCCACAATGTCCAAATTATAGTGACAACATATTTTTACATGGCAGGGGAGTCCTAGTACCAGGTCTAGGGCTTCATAAATACACACTTTGTGGGGTGCGCAAAACAAAAACAATTCTTATATGGACTCATACTACCGTAATCTCCTGTGTATAAGGCGCAGCCTGCATATAAGGTGCACTTAGAGTTTGGAAAATTCTCAAAAAAATGAAAATTCATAACTTTGGTTCTACTGAATGAATTTTCAATATTCAAATACCTTCGTGTAGCTTGGGCCACCCCGGACCCTCCTGGGCCCCCTTATGTCCTATTATGACCAAGGGGGCATGTAAGATATCAAAAGAATGGTCTTGGTGTCCCCCTTGTGGATCCAATGAGAACTAAAAGCCCTGTATAAGACGCACCTTATACGCGGGAGATTACAGTAGCAACAGGACCATGAACGCAAATTACCAGTCTAAAAACACAAAGATCAGCCACTATACATTATATGGTTATATTCACAATTCAAATTGACTTAGGCTTTTCTCATCTCGCACATGATTTCAAAATATTTTGTTTTCAACATTAATATGGCAGTTATTCTCCCCTTTTACGCCATTACATTTCTCAGTAAAAATCAGGGATTCTCGTAACCAGTCTAAAAACTGTGGTAAATGAGACATCGTCTCTATGATTACTTAAACATTATAATGCAAAACGGAAGAAAAGGGAAAATCATCATTTTATAGGAGGACCCTGTAATACAACGGCCTTCGCATTTGTCAAAGGAGTACCTTATAACGATCTATAATGTTTTAGTACTACCCTTTTATGGGAAGCATCACAGTCGGCATACATGAGTACTGATAACAACCTAATCCATTTTAAAACTTTCTCCCATTACCTCACTTGCACATTTTGAGTATTTTATACTTCTATTCAAGCTTTAACACACAACCTCCCATAACACTGTTTTAAGAGTATAATGCCCACACACCAGTCATAGGATATGTTCGCCATATACATATAAGCCATGCACATTACATAAATGGGAAAAAATGAACATGCAGTTAACTCATTATCTAATCGATTCACACGATACTCACATTTCTGTGATGTTATGACTTTACTTTTTTCCAGTAATGTGACATGTACCATGTGCACATGATACAACCAATATACTTTTGTACTATACATTTTATACATTTGTACTATACATTGTATCTTATCATTTTCTTATGTAATATGGTTCTAACCAGAAACAGCTAACAAACGTTAGAAAAAAAAACAACACTGTCACAGAGGCATTATAACGCAATATTGTCCTTAATATAATACATATAAGTACAAACAATACTGTCATGTCATACCATATTTGATTCAAAATATATACTTTAACCAATTCTTAACGTCAAGTGTGCACTTCATCTATCAGATATGTTGACACTTATTTTTCATAAATCAACTGCCAAAAAGGGTTATCGCTGTTTCTGAGAATCCATTTCTGTGCACTGATTTTGTGGTAATTCTTTTTTCATAGTTCGCTTTCTTTTTCACTATCATTAATTGGTAACAATACTGACCTGCATGTGCTAGCAGCGTCTACAGAATGCCAATCGGCAGAGAACATGAGCTGTGCACACGACCAATGTAGTGATCTTTACACTGATATATTTGGCTTTTAACTCCAAGAGCGAAGTAGTATTTACTCTCTGCTTACACTACTTGCAAATTACTCATGCACATATATTCTCGATAAGTGAGTGGCACTTGGACATTCAATACAGTGCATTATATTCAGTGTTTTAGGTGCATTTTGTGGAGTAGTTAGAGACTGCGTCTCAAGGTGGCCACAACAATGTGAGGGCTCAGTGAGGACTCGTCTTATGTATCTATGACATACTGAGTGCAAGTGGAAGACAATGTGTCTTAAGGAGATACCACTCCTTGGTCATCAAACAGTTAAAAATATGATTTTGCCCAACCTTTTACATCAAATAAACATAATTATTAAGAAAAAAAAAAACAGGGAAGATATAGGAATTCCTGAAGAAAAGTAGGGTATTCCAAGGACAGTGACCTTCCACGGCACTGTTCCATGTATCTTATGTTACGGGCCGTTTTAGCAAGGGAAAGTTTGGTTCCTGGCCATATCATGTCCCTTTATATAAAAAATAAACTTTGCGTTAAGCAAAAAGGAACACAGAGCAAGCAGGCCTTAAAGCCCAGCGTGAGAGGCTTTACGACAAGATAGCGAGGAATTGCAAGACTAATGACTTGCATAAATAAAAGAATATATACTAAATTTGTATGCAGATTTATTTGGAAACATGAGAGGAGTCAGTGTATCTTATGGGTAGTGCTAATACATCTGAGGTTAGAGGTGATTAAAGAACTAAGTCTTTGTCTTCAGAGAGCGGTGAGAAGTACCAGTCCACCTTCTCCTGTGTCACTCCCTCCAGGGTGGCCGGGTCCCACTTAGGGCTGTGATCCTTATCGACCAACACTGAAATCAAGAATATCCTCCTTGTAGCGGCATTGATAAAAATGTGAATCATCAATCACTTTGTTAATCAGTACAATTTGGAAATATAAGCATCACATAGTTACACAGCTATTACTAAAGTACTGAAATATCACTAAAATTACACTTAATCTATATATTGAGTTTTTTCCCCAATTTTACATTTTTCTTTCTCAGTTTCATATTTTGAAAGTATTTAACGTTGGTAAATATTCCCAAATATAAACCCTGTTGGAGTTATCCGGTACAGTAGGGTCTGATAACAGTGAAAATGGGGACTATAAATTGAGTTCAGGACTTCATCAGGGTTATGAATCTATTTTGAAGTAACAGCACTTCATTGACTTGTAATTAATAGGTGGAGTAAATAAGAATGCATGGTAACAGAAATAGTTCTAATATGTGGCAACTAGAGAAAGATAGTGATATCAAAAATATTTAGTGACGGACCTGCGCGTACTCCCTCGTAGAAGTCCTTGTCGGCCATACAGTGCTGACTGAGTCTGTACTCCATCTGTAAAACATCCTGTAGACTCATACCCGCTCCTTCCCGCACCTGCCGCAAGGTGATCTTCATTGATGTTGGTGACTGTAAAAATAAAACATGAATATTGAGCTACCGTGGTAATTAGATAACCACACTGGTTTCTTATATCTCTAACATTCATTATGTTCTATAACTATGGGAAAGAGGGTATTTTACCATAATCTCCCGCGTAGAAGACGCGCTGCGCATATAGGACGCACCCCAAACTCAGCAGAGGCATTTTCGCGTATAAGACGCACCTCTTAGGGCTCAATTTTGTAAAATTACCTCTCATATAAGACGCACCCCCAACTTGAGAGTAAGCTATAAGACGCACCAGCATTTTGTTTGGCGTAGAGGACGCGTCTTATACGCGGGAGATTACAGTACTTCACATTTACTTTATATAAAAGCCTTCTATTTTTTTCCCAAAAGTCCCTCCTTACCACTCATATAAGGAAAATAAATGTCATTCAAAAATTTCGGAAATCAGGAAATGCTTATAAAACCTGACGACTTGATCCCTGAATGAATCTTCTGGTCAAAATGACCCCTGGATCTGGCAGGAACTCAGGGTGCGTCTTATACACATGGTGCATCTTATACACAGGATGTGTCTCTAATTAATTAGTACCGTAATCTCTCGCGTATAAGCGCGTCTTATACGGGGGTTTTAGTTCTCTCTGGATCCACAAGGGGGACACCAAGACCTTTCTTTTGATATGCGACACTCCCATGTAACCCAATCAGCAGCATATGGGATCCAGGGGGTCCAAGAAACACACAGATTTTTAAATTTTGAAAATTCATTCAGTAGAAAAGACATTTTTCTGGCCAAATCCTAAAACTCTAGGTGCGCCTTATAGGCGGGGTGCACCTTATACGCGGGAGCAGTAGTGGCGCACTTACCATCTTTCTGAGTGTTGCTAAGTGTTTTATCGCCCATTCTGTACCTTCTTGTTCTAGACTCTTCATTATTTCTTCTACTGTACTACCTTTGAAGAGTCGGTCAATGTCCTTTCTTACAGGTTCAAGCACAAATTCTTTGTCATCTGCTGATTTACTCTGAAATCAGATACAGAATATTTCCTTAATTGAATAAATCTTTGATTTTACGTAAAGTTAGGGTACATAAAATTTCCACTTTTAGAAGGATCACCTATTGACCAAAATTTCTCATTCTCACCACAATTTGATCTCATCGACAATATTACTATCTTTTGGGTAAAACTAAACGTTTCTTTTCACCTTCTCCGACTCTGATATGTGAATTGCTGATTAAGTGTATTTGGTCAGGATTCAACTGCAGCAATCAAATGTCGCATCAGTGCATTGCATTGTACTACCATTTTTTCCCAGGTAAAAACGAAGTTATATTATTTTCAAATGATTCTTACCTCCTTGTGGTACTTTTGTATCACAGCAGCGATTTCCTTTGGCTTTGGGAAATCCAGTGTAAGAAGCTCTTTCTCTAAGTCGGGAATCTGGAGAGAGATGATTACCCCGGTAGTAAATGTATCTGACTTTCATACAATGGAAAGTTATTTATCAATCTATTGCAAGAAACAAATTGTGAAGGCCACAAAAATAAAAATCAGGACCCACACTGGGACAATTTATCACATACCTTTTCAGAGTGCACAAAGTGTGTGGCGACACCAGCGCGTTGGACATCCCGACCCTTTAACCGGAAACCGGTGAGTGCGAGAAAAACTCCCAGTTGTCCACCGAGTCTGGGTAGGAAGTAACCACCCCCAACATCTGGGAATAGTCCTGTAACAGGAATAGATCATTGAAAATATATGTGCATTTCAAACTGTGCTAGAATAAATTTATTGAACACATTGATACTGTCTCTTTATTTGAATCCAAACATTGTAGAAGTACTGGTGAATCCTTTACCAATAACACACAGACAATAATGAACAGATGTTAGCTAATTATCAGAATCCTTATAAATATGAATATACTAATTCAGGTCCTTACCTATAGCAGTTTCAGGCATAGCAAACGTGGTTTTCTCTGATGCTACTCGGTACTGGCCATGGACAGAAAGGCCTACCCCCTGGTAAAAAGACAGCAATGAAAATGTTTTCGGTTATTTTCAGCACCCAAGGTTAAGAAAATATTTGTGTTTTCATTATAATGAAGTGCATTCAGCATGAATATATACAAACTGCATCCATATGACCGACTCATTTCATGTCTATACCTACCCCACCCATTGTAATCCCATCAATCAGCGCAATCCAGGGAATACCAAGGGTACCTGAAATATAACATCGGCAGAATCGATCATACTGGAACAATATTGACAGAAATGAAGGAATGAAATAGAATTTTTTTTTCTGACTCCTTAACATGATATACCAAATCCACCAAAAAAGTGAAGAGTACTATTGGGTACACCATTAAACCAAATAGGGTTACTTACCGATAGCATTGTTTAGGATATACTCTTCTTTGAAGAAGTCTTCTCCTAAACTCCCTCCAACCTTTCCAGCGTCTGTCACAGCTGGAATGGCAGAATATTGTCATCACAATTACATTTATATAATTTTTAATAAAAAAAAAGTGGATACACAGGCAATTATTCATAGAGCCCTTAACTTAAGTTAGAGGGCTGTAAAGATAGGTGCCCGTGGGTGGGTGGGTCAGATCTTAGCTAAAAGAATTGGTGGAGTGGCTACTTTGTTTATCCTGGCTTATGGCAGACATCGACTTTATCTATAAATATAAGGAGTCTCCTACCTCTGATATCTCCTCCAGCACAGAAGGCTTTACCACCAGCACCTTTGATGATGACCATCGACATGTTAGGGTCCTCCTCCCATTCCTGCACACATAAACAAGGCGTTATATTACATTCTCTTCGCTACCATCTTACTACTTGAGGTAAGTCTCACATAATTTGGTTATGGTCATCTTAAACAAAGTGAGAGCAAACATTCTTAAAACCCTTTATAAAACGGTTTGAACGAGTGCAACTCTGTACCACAAACATAAAAGTGACCCCAACTTATTTGAGAATGAATGAAATTTACCTTTAGTGTTGGATAAATATGTCGGATCATGGCGAGGTTTAAAGCATTGAGTGCCTTGGGTCGGTTTAACGTTATGATGCCCTTAGAGTCAACCCGCTCCAGGAGGACACCATGGTCCACAGCTCCCGACATGGCACGCTGAAATCACAAAACACTCTTACTGATAACAAATATCATGGAGATAAAAATAGAATTCCTTGCAAATATACAAGGCTTAGACTATATTACATTTAGAATAAAATCATTTGCATTATTAGACTAATATATCTAAGAGCAAATAATTTTGTTATTTCTTGTTATCTACTGATATTGTGATAAGGGGCAGCTGGCTGGCACATGGTATATTGACTCATTTAATCTCTTTAGTGTGTCTCAGAGACTCTGTATACGTACAATGTGTTTGCAGATTATGTGTGTTCGGTTTAAGCTCCTCCTGTAAGGGAAGATAGAATTTATTCAAATAATTTCAATACAAATTAAATTAGTATAGGTATGGGTGGACGTGATACAAATGTATTTTGAAATTTTTATATCTGTGAAAATAGAACTTCCACCCTAATCTTTATCATTCTGTAGTTGAAAATATATTTGAAATCTGGAATAGCACCACCACCTTATCACCTTAGACAAACTTTGTCTGGAGTGTCTTAAAGTGGTACAACCTTAATTCTTATCAACCTCCAGGATAGGTGTCTAAGGTGGGGCCTTTGAGAATTAGCTCATTCTGCAAAATGAGCGCCAAAAAAGAAAAAAAAATCATACAGAAGCTTTGAATTTTAACAGTGGTTAGAATGAGAGCAGGAATCAAAATGTATCAGATAACCTAATAAGCACTAGAGATGGGAAAAGGGTCTATCTTATAAGGGACCTGTACATGAAGCTATTATGGGAAACATCGGTCAAGGGACCCTGATACACATGTACATATATGACAGAGGTGTTCATTCTTTAATGTTAATGTCATTGCTCAAAATGACCACTAAGGCCTTAAAAAAAATTGTTGTGTTCAAGTAACGGGGTCGAAAAAAATTAGGATAGGTAGGTAGGGAATTTTTTTTTTAAAGATTTTTTTTTAGGCCGGCTGTAAATTTTCGCGCACATGCGACATGAATTTGATGTGCAAGATCGTGGAAAAAACTTTCATGTCTCGATAAGTGCCAAAATATGAGATTTTCCCCCAAAATGCCCATAAAAAAGCTAGGGTAAGGCCAAAAAATTAGGATAGGTAGCGTTACCTGAACATAACATAATTTGTTTTAGGTTTAATAAGTTTGTCTAACCAGCGGAAGATATTGTCATCACTTATCCTTATTAGACTAGTTAGTAGTGAGTTTACAAACTAAAAGTTTACTCACCTGTACATGCTACATCCAGTCCTCAGAAGTGGCATTAGGGTGGCCATCTTGACACAGCAGTCGTTATTCAATACTTCACCTATAAATGAATAGTCAGAATGTCTAAGAAATATTTGTGGCATTAAGTACTAAACACCTGTCATTTACTGTATGCAATCTATGTATACAAACTACGCGTAGTATAAACTACCGCAAACCCCTGTGTATAAGCAGAGATGCCACTCACTGACCGACAAAAACCAGGAAAACTGGACTTTTGACACATTTTCCCAGGAATTGAACATAAATTAATACAGAAATCTTGCAATTAAAACCAGAAATTCCTGGAAAACCAGGAAAAGTGGCATCTCTGATATTAAGGCACCCCATGTGTGTTACCATCCTGTGTATAGGCTGGTGGGGGCGGGCATGTATAGACTGCACCCTGAATTTGGGAGAATGCTACAAGCTCACCTGTTGCCTGAAAAGTTTGCCATTCCTTACTTTAGTCGACATATGCAAAAACCCTGGGTATAAATCATAACCTAACTTCATAAAGACTCCTAAAGCCACAGTAGTCCTAGAAAGGTCTATAGGCCGTGGCTTATATGCGGGGTTTTATGGCAGTGTATTTAACATCTCAGTCTGCCATGTGAATTGACCACATGGACTAGATTGGCCTAGTTTAGGGAATAACCACTTATTGACAACGGGAGTGATGTGTAACACGGAATTGAACAAGAGAAGTCTACTAAATGTACAAGTCAGTGGGTGCATGAAGCAGCCCCCCAAGACTTAATTACAACAACAATTACAGAATATCAATAGTAAATCAAAACTTAACTTCTTTTTTTTTTTTTTTTTTGGGGGGGGGGATGCCGTCTTTTGAAAGAATACTTGACTGCCCTTTGGGGTGATTTGTCTAAAATCACACACATTTTGGCAGATTTTCCCTAACTCACGGCAAGATTTTGTAAAATTCTCTGACTTTCCCTGACCACTTTATTTTCCCTGCTTTCCATGACTTTTTCTGACCTGTGGGAACCCTGTCCACAGCCCCAGATGCATCAGCCTCGGCCAGCGGCTGTTGATACCATTCAATAGCCTGAGAACAGCTCTACACTCAACTGGATGTGTATTCCATGGTATTACTTGTCAGGGTAATTACCCTTTTTGATCTAGATATTAAAGAATCTGATAGATCTGGGATGTGTATTCACTCTCCAGGCTGGGGTTGTGTCCATGTTGTGATGTTTACTCCCATCATGGTCTCTCAGAAATAAAATGTACTACACTACTGTATAGTATGTACAGATCATCTAACTTTAGATCCACATGTCACAGCTAACGGTCGCTTAACACCCCCCCCACCCCCACCATTCAACTCAGCTTCAACTCGGGCTTCCCTAGCCCACTTAAAAGGGTCTATTTCTCCTCTTTCCTATCCCCTCAGGATGTGTGTGGTGCACATATGCGCGGGCACTGACACATTCCTCTGTGAAATTGTGTAATGTAGTTCTTGCCATGAATATGACCTTAGCTGTCGAAATGGCGTTAAACATCTATTACTCACTCACTCACTCACTCAGCTTCAACTAATCTGAAATCAAGTCTTGGCCTCAGGGAGTGGTCACTAGTTATCGATGGAGGTGGGGGTGTGTGTTGTATTTCGCGCAGACATTTTTTACGTCCCCCCTATGACAGCCAAAACTTTTTGCGCATCGGGCCAACGTTGGCTGCCCATCAGGCCAACGTAGGCTAGGTCGAGAGCCCCCACCCCATGGACACTGTGCCCCACAGTTCAAGACTCTACGATCTAACATAGGCCCGACCATTGGCATTTTGCTGACCAAGTGCGGACAGTCACATTGGCAGGACATCAGCAAAAGTGGCCCGCCAATGGCACCATTTGGCAATGCTGATAGGTGCCGACCAAAAGCCAACATTTGGCCTATTTTGGCAATTGGTTGGCACCGTCAGTCCTACACATGCAGGAATAGCCAGGATCATCTGAGACTGAGGAAGGGCAGCCAATACAAAGGTAGCCACTATAAGGCTAAGCAGCTCTGTCGCGAAATGCCCACCATGGAGAGACGACACTCAGTCTAATGCAAAGGTTGCATGAGTTTGGCAAAGCCGATGGTTGGGCGAATCGGCCCAATGACAATGTAGGCCAATTTATATGCCAATGTCTCTGTGCTACATGGGGGTAAGTGTCGAATCTTTATTATCAGAAGAAAAGCAAAAGTCTTTTGTTAGGTGCAGTTCACGCATATCGCCAATTCTTCTTTGTGCCAGTTACAAATGGGCGAGCATCTTATAAACTTTCTAGCAAATTTATATAACTTAGGCCACACCAAATTAAAAGATTGGTCTATGGGTTTCCCGCCCCTGTTTTTCAGAAATTAAAATTTTATTTTTATTTGAAAAATAACATGTCTATGGATCCCGCCCGCCTCATTTGCAGGGATTTTCATTTTTTTTTTTTTTTTTTTGATCAAGCAATGAATATATGATTAATAATAAAGGTACAGGAATGGCAGACCCCTCATTGGATAGGCATAAATATGCAATGGCAAAAAAAAATCGCCCTCTCCATATTTATGATGTTCAGAATCCATAGACAATAATTAATTTCTAGAAAATAAAAATAAAAATTTCGCCCTCCCGCACCATATTCTCAAAATGAAAATCCATAGACCAATTTTTTTATTTGGTGTGGCCTTATCACTCTAACATTTCTGGAAGATAGCTTTTCATGTTATCCAACCATGGTCTATGCTATCTGAAATTATCCTGCTTATAATTATTAAAAATGGTTGAAGTGCAAGACCTACTCGCTGATATTGATGCTCTGCGCAAAATTTGAGCTTTGCGTGGTGCCGATCTTGCACGATTTGCAAACAGCGCTGGCCAATTTGAGAATTGCACCGATTGGTGATTTGCGCATGACATCTTTCACTGTGTGTAGGCATGGCAGTACTCGCCAGGTGACGTGACCAACACTCTGCCTGCTGAGGCATCCATTCCTGCCCGAATTTTCTATCTGGATAATGTCAAATTTGTCCCCACCCTGGAGGAGAACCTACAAAGATATTTACATAATTCCTAATGCTAGGATTGCCTACAACACCTCTAGTTTTAGTAGCAGGCTATAATTTTAGTAAAAACAAATTATAAATGATATATATCAGAGGTTCAAAGATAGATTATGCTGAAAATTTGACAAAATTAGTGATACTCCCTAACCACTATATATATATATATATATATATATATATATATATATATATATATATATATATATATATGTGATGGAAAGTCATTATTTTTCTATATTAAATTAATCAGTCTAATGTTCATTGATTTGTGCATGGTAGTGTTTGTGGGAAAGTAAGGTTTAGAACAAGGTTGACCCTGACATTTTGACTATATCCACTTTCCTGGTCTTCAAAATTATGAAAACATCACAGAATATCTAAAATGAATCAACAATATAATATTTTTCCTACAAGGAAAACCTAACAGCATTCAAATCCATTGAGAATTCAATGATTTATGATCATTTCTATTGAAGAGGTCAAGTGTGCTTTTTTATCATTTTCTGTGAAAACTCCCTCTGACAGCCTGTACACAATCACCTCTTGTACAAAACCTATTAACACTTGCATGATAAATCAAACTGATCCATGGAGAGAAAATGTTAGGCTTCCTTATAACTCAGACGGCGTAGCAAGCAGTACACCCTCTATGAGTTGACCTAGATAGCACTGTGGTAAATACGGCACCCATGCGGGAACAGATACTTCTGAGTCTGCATCTCTTAAGCATAGTACAGCCAAATAAAGGGTAATCCAAAGAACAGATGATTGTAGTCATGTTGGCCACTGTTGTCTGTGTATGTTTGATATGTGTTTTATACCTGTGAGGATGTCATTTGACAGTTGGCTGGCCAAAATTTGATAATTAGCCAATTCAAGATAGATTTTACACATTTATTTTAGAGTCCCTGTAGGAATCATTTCTACATATCAATAGTGTAAGACATTATGCATTCAATTCACTAAGAGTGCTCAAAAGTGCTCCAGGTTTAATAGTAGAAATACTACTGGAGAAATGGGGTGACTTCCACAGACATATCATTAGACAACACTGGCCATCTTGACCTGTTTGAGGGATGTGGCCCCTGTGCTGGCTACTCTGAGACTGAAACACACAGCCCGGTGCGGCCGCATATATAGCGTGATATATAGGGGGCGCGCAAGTGCTTGCTGCGCCGCCTGCTTATAACTGGTTACAGATAGCTGTGGGATCAATTTTTCATTTTCTTGGATTCTCACCAGGACCCCCTCTCAGTGGCATTTTTCATGCTCCCCAAACTGAAGCAAAAAGTGCGTCATGAAAATGACAGCTTTTCTCAGTCCGCTTACTCCAGTTATCAAAGTACCTATACCCTCTGTGGGCAGATTCTGGGCCATTCTCAGTCAAAAGCCTGTTCCTGGTATAATTATAAATATGGATTTGGCTATCAAAAGCATATCAAATCCTAATCAAAGCACATAGCTCACACTTCTAGCATCCTATAGTATTGATAAAATTTGTTTTTGGAATTTTTGGAATTTTTTTTTTAACCCCGTGCCATGCCTACTGGTAGGCACTTTAATAAAGCCACTGTGGGGGGTGAGAAAACCTGGCACACTGGGTTGACACTTTCTGCCAGGTGGGAGTGCGGCCTATAATCGCGACCTTGCCGATATCGCCGATTTAGGGTTCTATTAGGGTATTTTTCTTGTCTTTTAATAGTTATCCTTAAAGTTTAGATATCAAGGTACCCGCCAGTGAAATCTGGGAGAAAAAATTCCAAATATTAAGCATTTTACAATGACTTTAGTATGAAGGTAATATTGAAGCTTTGAAAAACATATTAACCACTGGAGACACCAAAAAGCTACTACTATCAGTATACTACTTAGAATCAATTTGGAAATGGATTAAAGATATCAACTGAAAGTTACGATTCTAAATATCATAGAAAACTAAATTTTATTTATATCTGATCACTAGAACATTACTTTCCAGGCCCTTAGATATCAAGTGAAAACACAGAAAATGACCCCCAGTACATGCTGCCACACACTGGGCCCACTGTGCAGCTGAACTCACATCACAGATATTATAACACCTTTTCTACCTTTACTATAGTGGTACTTGCCTCAATACTTTTGGTACTATTTGCCCTGTATCTCTGTTTCTATACAAGATATAAACAAAATTCCAAAAGATTTAAAAACATCTTAATGGCCTCAATCAAATGCGGTCACAGGGATCTTTCTGTATTCAACTTATTTTTTTGTTGAAGTGCCTACTACTGACTACTGTCTGTGTGAAGAACTGTCGGACTCAACAGCTGTCCTCCTGACAGTCTTGACTCTTGTTCAAGCTAGGTCCAAAGGGGAAAATACCCAATTATCGCTCATGGCTGCCGGGGACACCCAATGTCAAAGAGCTTTGTAAGATGCATTGCTCACTGTCAATATTTGTATTTGCCATAAAATGGAAGTATAGTACATGAAAACCAGACTGCCACACATTTAAACTATTTTGCAAGAGACAATTTAAAGGTTTATAAGAAAAATCTACCTGTATATCTGAGGACGTTGTTGCAGCCTTGGATTGGCACTCTCCCAGCGCGGACTTTGAGCGGACTATTATGGATAGACTATGAGATCAATCAATTGAAGATTCTGTTTGGAGAATATGAACTCATGGCGCTATCTGTCGTATTGCAAACACACTAAAATAAATTAAAAGCAAAGAAAATGGCGGACTTCATGGACGATGTCGCCGACTCAAGCGTGGGATTTCTGTATAAAACGATGCGTAAGTGTTAATTCAGACGTGATGGCAATAATAGAACGTGTGACATATGTCCTAGAACATGAATACAAACCCAAGAACAAAATACGAATAGCAACACACACTGGGTAGGCCCTTGAAATGCCGGCATAGGTTGGTCGGATTTTTTTTTTTACTAGACTAAGTCTAACTCTAAGTCTAAGGAGTGGTCATTATTTATCAACGGGGGGGGGGGGGGGGCTGGTGGGTTTGAGAGGGGGGGGGCGTAAAAGATTCAGACCCCTCCTGAAGGGGGGCCAAAAAAATGTTGACTCCTCTTGGGGGGGGGGGCGAAAATTTTTTTCCCTCTCTAAAAGAATGCATGCTACTGCAGATCAAAGAGGGTACCGGGGTAACGAAAATTCTCGGCGCAGGGGGGCCCACAAATTTTTTGACTGCTGTCAAGGGGCGGGGGCGTAAAAAATTTCCACATGTCTGTGCGAAAACCCTCCAGCCCCCCTGTTGATAAATAATAACCACTCCCTAAGTCAAGAGTCAAGAACAGTAGAGGCTCCTATTATTGGCAGGGCCCTATTATCGGCAGTTTTGATCAATCTGAGGTCCTAAACCAATGTTACTAAGTCCTCGGAGAGTGTACAAAAGGTAAAAGGCTAATTGATTGCATCCAGCACACATATAAACAGCTGTTTCACATAAATCACATGTAAAGCAGACTTTTTCTTCTTTGAGAATTATCTGGGTCAAATCCCTTACAGCCTAATTGCCTCGATTAACAAGATAATTAACATTCAATGAATGTTTAGAACAAATTTTGTGCAGAAATGTGCTAAACTACGAGTTATAAAAGGGTATGGACACATATTTATGGCCTGTTTTAACATATTTAGGTCTGTTTTGAATTCTATGTTTTAATTCCATTTATTTGAAAGGGGTGCTGATAATAGGTTTTAAAATAGACCAAAGGACCCTATTATCGGGATCTGTGAATAAATATTCTTCCCAAAATCTTAAAATCATAAAAAGAGAGGCACTAGTGCATGTAGAATAAAAGAAAACTCGTTCCATATCTCTCCCAATAACAGGCTTTTGTAATGAAACACCTAGCAGTAAATATATTCTATTTCACATTTTTCTGTGTCAGAATCCCTTATTTTCCTATCTAATTATTTATAGAAAAATTGATTTTAATCATGTCTATTTTTGAAGTCATGTGTTTTAGTTAATACAGTGTGATTAGTCAATAAAAATCATGTGAGATTGTGAAATTACACATATATTGTAATCTGTACACTGGAAAACATAAACAATAGCCTACTATTTTATTAATGAGCCAAATCTAAAGGAATGAATCCGAATGTAGGTCAATGTGCCGATAATAGGAGACAGGTCAGAAAAAAAAAAAAATGCTGACTGAACAGTTATGATATCTCAAGGCCACAGAGTAGAAAAATTCCGAAAATTACCACTCTCCATGTTTGGCATCTATTAGATTTCATATATATTTACCCTTAAGGTGCCGATAATAGGGTCCACTACTCTAGATCTACTAGAAGTCTTTTTTTTTTTTTTTTAGCTATACCCGGTAGGCCTAGTCTGCCTAGACTCCTAAGGGACTGGTCATTAATTTTCAATGAGGGGGTGGGAACATTTTTTACAGCACTCCTTGACGGCAGTCAGCATTTTTTGCACCCTACCTCCCCCCCCCAGAAGTCAGCCAAAAACCGGGACTTACCAGGATTTAGACAAATTGTATATCAAATGAAAGGGCTTAAAAAAAATTGAATTCAAATTGATATGCCTACTAGAACCATTTTTATACCAATTTATAACACCACTCACAATGTAGAAATCTTTCTGCCATTCTCCACACTGCACTCATCACCAAATATACAGATAACACCGACAATAAAACATCCACTGCACACAGGGCGTCTTGACCCATCCTTGCACATAATAACTGATAGATTCTGATTGGAAAGGCCTACCTGACAACCAATTACAGCATATTAAAGCTGACTTTTAGGAGATTGACATATCTGAGTGGCATTCATTTAATCGAGTAGTAAGTATTTTAAAATTCAAGTTGGAATCAGATTATTTGAGTATTCACTTTTGTAAATTTTAGTAGTATGCATCCAGTAGATTAAAATCACAGGAAATCGCAGAACTATAGCTGTAAAAACTGAATATGGTTTGAGTAAAAAGACATTGTAGAATAGCCCTGTTGGTTCTGTTAGCTTCTTTATCAATTATTTTTTTAGTAAAATTGGTCCAAAGTTGTACACATGTATATGTTTGTGAGACTGCTCTGCTCTTAATATTCAGTCGATATTTATAGAAAACCCATCAAAATGTTAGTATAAGTGTTAGTCATATAGATATTATGCCGAACCATTTCTAGCTTTAGATATAAGACCATTAATCATACAGTTTTGAAAGAAGTAGTATGGCTACTTTGCCTACTCATGCAAAGTGGATTGACAGAATCTGCTTTTTGCTTGAACATCCATAGGTGTTGACATAATGAGATGAAATGAGAGATGATTTATTTGCCACAGACAATAATAAGTGGAGTTTATCCTCCAAATACATTTTAACTCAGACTCACTAGGGACATTGTCCTGTGCTATTTATGTAGGCCAGTAGTTATTAAACTTTAAAGCCACATGTTTCGTCTCTGTTTTCCAGTTGAGCGTGACCCCCACAAACGTCGTGTAAAACCGGTCCAGAAACATCTCATACAACTTAGCTTCGGTGGTCTGGAGGACAGCTCGGACGACAGTGACTTTGAAGTCCCTGCACATGGTGAGACTATTAATGATTGTCATATTCTCCCATTTAATACTGGTATCTTAAAAATACGTGAGCACATACAATAATGCATTTGGGTAATACTACTGGTAAAACCAGACCGCTCACAATATACCCGATTGGAACCTGGCTTCTATTTCTAGGCATTACGAAAAAACTACCGAAGTAACTCGTGTATGAAGCAAAGCTTTTACGTGAACCTAACCCTGACTGCTTTTAAGGATAATCCTCAACTCAAAAAGACTGCCAAAAAAAATCAAGCTCTAGGTGTGGCTCATAGTATTTCCCTCAACTCCTGATACGCATTATAGCCGAGGTATTGGAGTAGTGTATTTCAATCAAATTTGCAAGTAGACACCAGTAACAAAAAGAACTTCAGCATACTAATTCTACTTGGCTGTACTATGTGTAAGGTTCGGATGGCTCTGACGTAGACATGGACACAGATGCGGAGGATGGGGGAGGTCAGTCCGACTCAGAGAGCGGGTCAGACTCGGGCTCCGGGCAGGACGACAGCCCAGAGGAGGAGTCAGACATTGTCCCTGAGAAGGAAGATGAGGGTCTCAGTCTTGGTGAACTTGTCCAAAAGTCCAAACTCAAGGTGCATGACCTCAGCCTCAAGGTATGTTAGAATTTGTTCAATTGATATTAAATCAATAATGTTTGGGCTGCAGTCATGTACATGTATATGGGCAGTTCCATAATGAATCAACATAAGTTACCATAAAGGCTTATGTATACATGTACACTAGCCCTGAATTTGGGCTTCTCCTATTAGCTGCAGTATTTGATTCCTACAATAAAACGCAGTTGGGCTAAAAACATTCTAAAGAAAAGGTCGGGGGGGGGGGGGTTGAACTACCAAGTACCCTTACTTTAGTCTTCTTCACCTTTGAAATATCGTTAGCAGTACCATACTGGTATATTTTAGAGAGACATGTGATTCCCAACTGTCAATCTAAAGTATATATTTTACACTAACAATCTCCATGTCTGTGCCAATCCTTAACAGACGGGATCTGAAGACACGATGGGTTCTTCGTCCTCGCGACTAAAACTGACCATCTGCTGCGTTTGTCTCGGCGACAACAGGTAAAGATATTATCAGTGTGTAAGCTGTATGTCTTGTTTTGTTCTGTACAAATATCAGGTCATATATAGTAAAGACACATACTACTGGTATGTTTTTGCTTAAATCAAAAATATTAACATACAAGTGTAATATGATAAAGACTAATTGTTAGCTTGTCGCTTTTTGTCAAAATATTAAAATAGTCTTTATATCTATTAATGAAATGACTATTTTCTTCTACAGTGAGGAAGATGATGAAATAGTTGAATGTGATGGGTGTGGAGTTTCTGTTCACGAAGGTAATAACGATTGGCTATAATTTTCAAATTTATTTAATTCAAAGCCCATTTAAACGGATGCTCGAAATAACATTGGCACATTTCTCTTTTTGTATGGCCTTTAGCAAATTTGCTTGGAATATTATGTGTCTCTCATTATGTTATTGGCTAGCCAATAACATAGTCACATAAGGGGAGTCGATGCAATGGAATGTGGCCAAATGGGTAGACTTGCCCACATAAAAGTCCTTAGTGTTCACATAGGATTAGACTGAAACAAGTAGCTTGGACAAGTCTAAGGTACCTGGATCTAGGGGTTTAGGTAGCTTCGTTAAAAGTTTTAAGGACAAAACCCAGTTTAATATTTCAAATCTGAAAGAGGTATTTGTCATGTTACAAGAGGACTTTAAAATGTCAGGATGTGGTAAAGTCATTAGTCATTATAATGACAAAACTCCTTTGTTAGATGGAAGTTATACATGTATTGGGATGAAAAAGTAAAATGCACAGATTGTCTCAAGGTGAGTTTAGCCTTAAGAGAAATAGCCATGTACATGCTCACACATCTGGATGGACCAGATATAATCCTCTTAATTAGGTAGTAATTATGTCATTGGCTTATTGGAAGAAGGAGAGGTTCCAGCTTGCTGCACAAGGGGTTGAGTGGGTTGTACTGTTTACCTGTGACCATTAACCCCTTCAGGGCCACTTACATGTATAATAGTATAAACTGTAGCTATGATGCAGGATGTGAAGTGTTATATTATATTTGCATGTAGCATACCACTTTTGCATGTACATGTAATTTCATATAGAGTCTAGCTCTTTGAACATAGAAACCAATAACATCTTAGGGCTGTGAAATAGCCCTAACCTTAAACATTTTTTAACTCCTACAGAATCTAAGCCTACGATTATATTAAAAGTATTCATGAATAGCCTATGTACAGCTTTACGCACCCATATCACATTTGGCATGTAACAGGGTGTATGTTAAAAGTAGACTTTCAGTTCTCAAGCAGCAGCTAATTTATCATATAACATGCTCCTTCTTCAGGTTGCTATGGTATCGCCGAGTCACAGTCTGTGGCCAGTACTGAGTCATCAGCGAGCACGGAACCTTGGTTCTGCGATGCCTGCAAAGCGGGGGTCAAACCGGTATGTAAACACACTGTTAAGTCAACAGCTTTTTGATCTCTGAAATGATTTCACTATTAATACTAGTGCAAGCTACTCTTATCCCCCCTTCATGCATTAAATCGAGTCACCTTTTCTGATTCGTTTTCCTTGTAGCATTGTGAGCTATGCCCAAACTCTGGTGGGATATACAAAGAAACTGACGCTGGGAGGTAAGTGTAGATCTTATTACTGCATTCAGGTATATATACGTAAAATAAATTAGCACTCAGTTCAACCATGGGCCCATGATTAAACTAAGACTCTAACAGTTCATTAAGAAAGCATTGATAAGAGATCATTGCTCAATCCATACCAGTGGTTATAGATTTCCAAAACAAAGTAAAGCAGAGTGAGCAGGGCTGAAAAAAGGCTTATGATTATGGTACTGCTTTATGTGAAGTAAACGGACGTCTTTCATACCATTGTTACATATTTCAAGTGTATGTAAAAATACTTAAGAAAAAAAAAGACACAAGAAAGACAGGCAACAGAATTATTTACAAATTTTTAATATCTTGAAAAGAATGTGTCATTTTGTTCTTTGTTAGGTGGGTACACATTGTGTGTGCGCTGTATATTCCCGGTGTGGCATTTGGCGATGTAGACCGACTAAGCCCAGTCACACTCTTCGAGATGCCTTACACTAAATGGGGAGCTAAGGTCAGTTCAACATTTGATTGGTTTCAAATTAAATTTATTTGTGGTCAGTTTGCTTATGCCCCTTTGGAAGTAGTTGTATGTCAAAAGATTGCATTTAGAAAATCTATAGTTCACAGGGAAGAGCTCATAAAGTACGTGCCCACTTTTCAATCACATTTTGGTCAGACCAGTATCATAATTATTAAGTATACCGACCTGCATCATCTCCAGATAAGTTACCAGCCTATCATTGGACCCAGTGAGCTTTGGTCACAGACAGATATGTAAGTTTGGCTGCCCTGTAGTAGATTCAAATAAAGCAGGACATTTATATTTATAGGAGTGTTCACTGTGTGAAGATGAGCGGTTCAGTCGGACCGGCGTCTGTATCAGCTGTGACGCTGGGATGTGTCGCGCCTACTTCCATGTCACCTGGTGAGTCAATGCAAATACAAGTAATTACTATGATCGGACATGAATTACTTAACATCCATGCTGTCATATATGTTGCACTGAAAATGTACACCACCGTTTAGCTTTATGACATTTGCAATGTGGAGGTAACAGAGATGTAATTAATGTTGCAGTTGTAGCATATTTGGGGACATTCAATCATATGTCAGTGGAAAATACATTGGATTTGTTCAGACTACTTCCTGTGAAATTCTCCTACATTTTATGGAAATAATTTTGTCAAAAAAGAAAAAAGACTGCATGTTGGCTGTTAAATCATTATCATAAACCATACCTCTTATGTTCTTTTCACAGTGCCCAGAGAGAAGGGTTATTATCGGAAGCATCGCCTGACGAGGTAATTATATAAGATGTATCAGATTTGCTAGACACTTTACTTGGAGCTTTGTCTTAGCTATGAAACTCTTCAATATTTCCCCCAGGGACAGAGAGGAGCGGAAGAAAATAGTGACTTTTTAAAGCAATTAAATCGATTTGTTTCCTTCTTCTGAACGTCTCATACATACAATGAACTGTAGTACCATGCTGAAATTCAAGATAGGAAATTTGATTTGTATGGAAACATGAATTCTGGAAACAAGGGAATTAACATTATTATTATTTTTTCCAGGAGATTGCAGACCCCTTCTATGCCTACTGTAAGCAGCACGGCGAAAAGGCAAGCGTGAGAGCCAAACGCCGCAACTTCTTGGCCATCCAGTCTCACTCCCGTACGCGTACATCAAATGACTTAGACGAGAAGGAACAGGTATGGATAAATCTAAAGGATGGATATTTGAGATCAGGGGGAATGATACTTAATATCTCATTGATAACACTAATACCTATATAATAGTGTAAGCGTCACCATATGAGGGAACTATTTGGCCTAATCTGTGAATGAAGTAGAATTATTTCAGGACAAAATATGGCAAAATCAATTTAGATAATAGACCAAAATTGTGGACGTTTGATATGGTCTCAACTATTTTTGAATAAGATTTCTGTATACAGTTGTCGCTTACTCTTTCTAGATTCGTGTTGAAAGGAAGCTTAATCGCCACCGCCAGAAATACCTTATCGCAAGGGCACAAAGACCGTCATCTTGGGGTAGGGCTTGTTTTCTCGCTTTTTGTACACATATGATGTTGATCAATTTTTTTCTAATTGATGTATGTAAACAAGCTTTTGTGTTTCCAATGAAAATCTGCTTCTTACGGAACAATAATGGAAGTGTGGGGTTGTGTACAAAGATGTTTTTGTCAAATCATAAAATATCAATTCTCCATTCAGGAGGCACCACTATTCCAAATTCTTGCTACCTTTAGAGCTACAGATGAATTCTCCTGAGCACTGCTTTTCCTGTGCTACGTATATTGAATGTTATGCCTTCACTTTCGTTCATGATTTAGAAAATGGCATTTGTTGATTTAGGAGTTTTTTTTTTATAATTATATATCGCATTCATATTCACTACACATACCCGAATGCCAACCGAATGTCGATAATACTTGGCGGTTAGGTAATATAGCTTCTGTACGGTGCTAATTTTGAAATGCGGCTGGGTGTTTACCTTGAAGGGCAAGGGCAAGCTCAGTCACCATCCCCCAAGGTGAGTCAGCGTAGAATAAAAAGACGCAACAAGTTCCCTATCCCGCCACAGATGGCGTGCCGGTCAGGGGCAGGTATGTATCATGTGCCTGCGCCCTCATCTGCGTGCACCCATGAAAAACTCAAATTCATTTTACCGACATGGAAAACCACATTGGAAATTTTGATAATAAAAATAAAATGTTGACAATGTTAAATTTCGTTCCCCATGTTCTTGTTGCCTGTCTAACAGCATGAGCTTTTTTCCATTGTTCCTGCTGCAGTTGAATGGGAATTACTAAAGTGACATTTAAAGCAAAGCAAAGCTTTGTACTACAATGTTTTTTTAAGTAGACACGACGATCAAATTTCTAACAGAGCACCTACTGTATGGAAAGGGGAATTTAAAAGTGGAGCTTTGAGGAATAAGAAATATAACAACCTGACCATGCCCTGCTTTATTTAAATAACATGGTGTTCTTCGTCGTGGTGTCCACTACAAAAGAGCGTTCATTTATCTATAATAGCGTATCTGGCCTTCCCACAGTTCTTCCTCCCCCACCCCAACGCATCTCCAAAATAGATGTATGACATTCAAAATGAGATTCGTCTGAAAACATTAAACTCTACAAATACTTCAAATTTTTATTCTTATCAACATTACACTCCGTAAAAAGGGTTCACTCGGCCAGTAGGAAATATGTATGGAAGAAATTCTTTCAAAATGCTCTAGGGACAGATTGATTGGTTCGCCCTACTACTTCCCTAATGTTCCGACCTTTTCCTTGTGTGCAGCACATACAGTCTATACTAGCAGAAAAAATACATCATTTCTTAATCTTTGCTTGCAGTTCCAAAGGAGAAGATTCCACGCCTACTCACAACAAATCCATCAGCAATGAGACGCCTGATGCGTAAAGCTGAGCTGCTTGGGATCAGTACCCAGGTGAGGGAATGTATGCCCTATAAAAGTGAAGCATATAATTCATCTAACAAAACAAAGATACCTGGTATATTTTTGAGGTTGTCAAGTACAGTGTTAGGAGTGGAATTTTGCAGGCACAACTTGAATGGTGATCTATACAACAAGTGCTGAAGTATTATGAAAGACAATTTGATAATTTTGTCAAAAGATTCCGCTTATACATACCTCATAATTTTGTCTGTGGTTGTCAGGCTCCGTCCGGGAGTAAGGGAGATTCCCGTAAGAAGGGACATGTAGGGCCGGCACTCACCGTGGGATACATCTCATATTACCTAGGTAAGAATAATATTAGGTATGCACAAGCGCTAATGTTATTTTATAACAGTGAGTGAGTGAGTGAGTAATAGATGTTTAACGCCATTTCGACAACTAAGGTCATATTCATGGCGACTTTTTTTTATAACAGTAAAGGCACTCTCAACAGTTCAACAGACGTAAGCTTGTTGAGTCAACAGCAAATAAAAAAGATTTAGCCATACATGGCGAATACTTTATCAAATACAAAGATATATTTTTCTCTGTGAAGAGACAATTGTCAAAATGGCTTATTAAAGATGCGTCGGCCCAATGTGTCCGGTATAAGAAAAAAAAATAAAGAAAAGCACCTCTACCATTAACAATTTGCCGTAGCACAATAAAGCTAAACATTACATGTACATGTATATCTATCATTTCCAGAGCGTAACCAAAAAATAATGAACATGAAGACACACCTTCGGGAGCTGCTGATACAGGGTGACAAACTCCGGGACCAGGAGGCAGAAAAGCGCACTAAATACGACAAGGTAGCATCTAAAATGTGTAATATAAACTGAGTAGAAACTAAATTGGGGGAAAAAGTCTGTATGAATATGTAACTTATCTAAAACCCTAGTTGAAAATATTCCCAGTATGTTATTTTCCCATACAATAAAACAAACGTTTTGTATTGTAGATAGAAAAACTATTCATGAAAAGTAACTCTTCTTATCTAAAACCCCTTAGCCTTGAAATAGCGTTAATAACTATTCCTCGTTCATTCTCTAGCCCATTCAGAAAAGTCACTTTTGATTGAAAGATTTTTACCATGTGCTTTTCAATTGGTTTGTCATAATTCTCAGAAGAAATTTGTTTGGATTCGTCGGAGCTCACTCTTGAGTTGCATCTCTGAGTTCCCCAATCTGTTTTTTACAGTCAGGAATAGGCATCGGACTAGATATTCACTGGTGTTTACAGTTCAGTGCTTTGATAACTTAGCTCATGTTATTTATCATATTTTTAACAGTTGCTGAAGGAAGTTGAGGGAATGAGAGACGCCAATAAGAGGCTGCGTCAGGAGGGGGAGGCCATCTGGCAATTACTCAGTGAAGTCGGAGGGAAGGTAAGATGGTGGTAATGACTATCTACATAAACTATTTTATTTTCCTGTCTGTACTTGATCTGTTAATGCCCATTATATATGATTCTTTGAAAAAATGACATGAAATAAAATTGGCAAAATTGCAATTTATCACCTCTCATATTACAGCCATTACCCCTACCAGAGGTAATAAAACCCATCAAGGTGGTACGGTCAACGTCCCGAAAAGACACACCCCGATCCCCACCGGGCATCATTCACCAGTAAGTACATATATATACACACAATGTGATTTCATAAACATCAAATTAAATTCAATTTTTTGAATATAAGCCGCCTCCCTCGTATAAGCCACACTCTGAATTTACTAGAATGTTATAAGCTGCATCTGAGGCCTGAAATTTAGTGGTTTAGTACTGTTCCATAGTGCAAAATACCCTCGTATAAGTCACACCCAGACTTTGGGCTAATCCTATAAGCTTAATTTTTATTTGGATTATACGGCTTATACGAGTGAATTTATGGTAATCAACCATAGTTCCAGTTACAGGATAGAGTTACAACGGGCGCATGTACTATACAATGCTGTTTTGTTACATTGAGCTGAGTGAAAAAGTCTTCAATAGAAACAAAACCATACCTAAAAACATACAGTTAAGATTGTTTCAATTGATTAGTTTTGATTTATATATTCAATTTGTAGATGCGGTCTATGTGAGAAGACGACAGACCAGCACCTGTTGGCCAAATGCGATACTTGTCACCTGTTTTACCATCTAGGCTGCCTCGACCCACCGCTCACACGTATGCCCAAGAAAACTAAGCAACAAGGATGGTATGTAACAGATAGTTGAAAATATCCTTTCATAGGTGGTAATAAATTCAAGGCTGTACAGATTCGAAGATGTGATGGGCGACTGTATTGGCATGAGGAACGATAGTTTTAACTAATTACATATCTAATGATGCAATTTTCCAAAGTTAAAGATGATTCTTGGTGTACTTTGCAGGCAGTGCTCCGAGTGTGGCAGTTCTAGTGCTGAGGAGGCCACAAAGAAAGACAAGAACCCAAATGCCCCACGACGACTACGCGATAAGATAAAAGAACCTATGAAGTTTACTCCGATTGGGGAGAAAATGATACCGAAGGTCACTGTGCAAGTAATGCATGCTGATTATTACTAATCACATTTCCTCTTAACATATGATAATAACCGTAAAACCTTACATATTAGCCGGGGCTTATATGCATGTGTGATAATCTGTGAGGGTTATAGAACCTTCACAAAGTCTGGGCACGGCTCATACACAAGGTTTTACACATAGACTAAAAATGCTGATAAATGGCATGTGTTCAAACCCTAGGTGTGGCTTATAGTAGATCCACGTTAAGTAAAGGATGCGAGGAGTGGCCTATATACAAAAAAATACCCCCTCCCTTCAAATACGAGTGTAATTTCTCTATTGTCTAATTACCTTACAACCTTACATAAAAGACGTACACGTGTAAAAGCTTTGACTAGTTGTGACTAGTCAAGAAAGACATGAGTTGCTGTCTTTTGACTTTAGTATGACCCACACAGAAGAGTACTACCGTAATCTCCCGCGTATAAGACGCGTCCTCTACGCCAAACATAATGCTGGGGGGTCTTATAGCTTTCTCTCAAGTTGGGTGTGCGTCTTATACGAGGGGTAATTTTACTATAGAACAGTACTGGATTGACAAAAATCACCCTTAAAATGTGCGTCTTATACGCAAAAATGCATGTGCTAAGTTTGGGGTGTGTCTTATACGCGCAGCGCGTCTTCTACGCGGGAGATTACGGTAATTCTTAGTTTAGTATTGGTCAATACTGGTAAATCTCACGTATAAGCTGCACCTGAGTTCAGCAAGATGCTTCTAGTATTTTGTAGGTGTGAGCAGCCACGCAGAAGTTATGATCTGTGTGTCTGATGATATAGTCTCGTTGAATCATGGATGATTTGTGCATGAAAAGTGTGTGCCTATGAAACTCCATCCTCTATGCCTGATCACCAGAAATCTTTTAGAATAGAACATTGCCTTGAGCCCCATACCAATTTTGACTATTTCTCTTAGTCAAAGATTGCTGTATCTATTACCAGAGAGACCGCGGGAAGTCAAAGGGAAGGCGGAAGTCTAAGGCAGCTAAGCGGCCCCGTGAGGTCATACCACCACAGCCGCCAACATCACAGATCACTGTTATGGAACTACCTGATGCCGACGATGTACCTGCTGAACCAGCAGTACCAGCATCAGGACCAGCTACACCAGCCACACCAGCCACACCAGCTACTCCAGCAACTGTAGTGGAGGAAGACCTAGACAGAGAAATGGTAGGAGCCAGGTTCCAGTGCTATTGGAAATACATATTTTAGACAGAGTTTCCAGTGTTTGATTAGCTTACTGTGGAAAGCGTGTACCTTGGAGCTTATTTGAGAACTCAGTGCTTATATGAGCCAATATGGTATGTGTATTTGGGACAAGGGCTTTCACCTGTCCACCCCTCAGCACTACCTTGATTCAAATGGCTCTGTTGCCAACTGCCCACCTCCAGTTACTGGGGGGGGGGTCTCCATAACAACAATTGTGTAGTACACAGAAGTGTGTATCACATGACCACAAAAGCCTCGTTTTGGGGTCCAGCATCCCTTGGAGGAGTTCACTTTCCAGGTATGCTGTTGTTCCTCACCAAGCATATTCTTGGTGCCTGACATTAATTTTTAATGATAGGGTGATGATGTAAATAAAGGTTTCGATCCTACTAGATCTCATCAGGTGCTAAAATGAGGTTTACATATATATTATTAATTGGATATTATAGGAATGTCACTTGGTGACTATAAAAATAAATAAAGGAGACTGTTTACAAGATTCTAGTTCCACAATTGTAAGAGTCAAGTGTCCTGTATTAAAAACAGTGGGGTTGGCTACCCAAGTGGTTTGTAAATGAATGTGTCACCAAAGCTCATCTAGTCATAGATTAAACAAATTCTTTTGGTTAGCATCGCCACAAATGTTTATTGTTTGCTGGATAAGATATACCGGGTATCATCAAAATTTTTTGAATGAGGCCTAAAGGTATGTCTTTAAAGGTTTCTTGGATAGCTTTTCTGACCTAATAATTGGATGCATCGATTAGGTTCAGGCCATATGGAACTTGAGTGTGTAATTTAAACATCCAATTCCGTTCAATTTTGTTGCAGAGTTTTTCTGCATAATCAGTATGTGAATTTCTATGGATGAAATCCACTATGTGGACTTCCACATCTCTGAGGCCTTGGTGTCCATCGGTGTTATAATGGAATCCCCTATCGGTTCCCATTTTTTTCTCCACGATGTTACTTATGTGTGGGTAGAAATGTTGCATTAGCGTTTGTTTCGTTTGTCCCACATGATGTTTACCACATCTTTTACATGATATACAGTAGATCACATTGCTGCACTGACAGGTTATGTTTGTCTTTGAAGTGTATGATTCTTTGGTGTGGCTTGATGTTATCTTGCCACTCTTGTTTAGCAGGGGACAGTCTACATTTGCTGTTCTGACAATCTTTGGATATTTTTCCACTGGTTGCTGCTTTGTGCTTACCACATGTCTCTGGGTGGTAGTTAACCTTGGCCCTTACCAGTGCGTTCCTGATTGAGGGTGGTTTACGCATCCCTACAATTAACCTCGTTTCATGCAGGTGTCTAGTGCGTGCTGAAGTTGAGAGTATGTCCCAATTTCTTTTCACAATTTCTTGTAGATTGTTGAAGTACCGTAATCTCCCGTGTATAAGGCGCAGCCCGCGTATAAGGCGCACCTAGAGTTTTGGAAAATTCTCAAAAAAATTCATAACTTTGGTTCTACTGAATGAATTTTCAAAATTCAAAAATCTATGGGTAGCTTGGGCCACCTTGGGCCCTCCCATTTTGTCCTATTTTGACCAAGGGGGCATGTAAGATATCAAAAGAAAGGTCTTGGTGTCCACCTTCTGGATCAAATGAGAACTAAAAACCCCCCGTATAAGACGCGCCTTATACGCGGGAGATTACGGTAAGGGTGGAAAGTTGTGACCAGTATTACCACATCCTCGTTGGAATCTGCTTTGGGACCCACACGGTAATCATGTGGGTTTAGTCTCGGTTGAGTTAAAGCCTGTACAAAAGATTTTGCTACCAATTGCATGGGACATCCTCTACAGATAAAGTGGGCTGCTTTTATGAGACTTTGTCTGATGAAATCATCTGTGAATGTGCAGATTCTCAGGAATTGGCCATACGGGATGCCCCTTTTACAATGGTATGGGGTGGGCTAAGAGAAAGTGAAGGTAGTTGTGTGCATCTGTGACCTTGTTATGAAGGAATCCTTTTGTTCATTATCTTAACATTGGTGTCTAAAAACGGAATTTCACTTTTAGAAATGTTGTGTGTGAATTTTTATGGAATCATGAAACTCATTTAGGTATTTAATGAAGTTAGTTAGTTTACCCTCTCCATGATTCCAGAAGAGGAAGATGTCATCTATGAATCTCACCCACATGGTGGGTTGATTTGGGTATTCATAGACAAATCTCTCCTCAAAATCTGCCATGAACATATTTGCAAAATAGGAGCTACCCGGGTGCCCATGGCTGTCCCTCCCACTTGTATAAAATGTTCCCCATTGAAATCAAAATTATTGAAATCTAGGACCATTTTCAATACACTAAGGACACTAGTGTTGGATGGTTCACCTGGTAATACCTTGTCGTCTGGTCGATATTTGATCAGCCACCTGGCAACAGCTCGTCTGCCTTCCTTATTTGGGATATTGGTATATAGAGAGCTGACATCGAGAGTGCATAGTAGAGTGTTCTTATTTACTGTATCCTCCACCTCAGACAGTCCTTTGTCCGCAGGTTTAATGGTTATGGAGAAGTCATCAGATAACTCTTCCATAGCCATTTTCTCCTCTTTGGTTATATTGTGGAATTTTGGGCTGACCGTTTTAACTTTGGCTATTTCTAATTCATTCATGGTTATGAAAGTTTCTAACCGAGAACCCCCAGTTGGAGCCTTTGGACCATCTGTGTTCCGAAAAGCTTTGGATCTTTTGACCCTGTCTAAGAGTGGAGGGTCCACATTAGGGCCCAACATCTTGTTTTCTCATCCCTATCCCTTTTATCCATTCTTAATCATTTAGGGGATGAAAATTTATATTTCCACCGAAGGGAATTATGAAATTGTTCAAGATCATCATATTTGTCACCCAGAATAGATGAGCCGGGGGTGGGGAAGAATTTCAGACCTTTACTAAGGATTGTTAACTCGAAAAGCAAGGTTTTCAGTGCCTCAGTAAAGGTGGGGGGAAAAGGGAGGGGCAGGATTTCAAATTTGCAAATACACTGTTAAATGATGCAATAAACTTCACAATTTGTACATGGAATTGGAGCTTAGAATGTCTATTTTATGATATGGAAAGAATGAAGTTGTTTTCTTTTTTACTTTCTTAAATATCCTGTCATGAGTGCATGCAAGTCATTCACAGTTTGTGTCCAGTCCATTTAAGACGCTTTTGGGACCCAGTGCTGAGGCTATGGGATGTTGATCCATGGATCAACATTCCCGCCTTTTTACACTGAGGTGTTGTGAATGGCTATTGGGGGTGCAGATATATGTAAATGAGGTTCAAAGGGAGGCTGGTGGTGCGAATAGTTCCCCTGTTGTACAAACATACAAAGTACATATCATTGTAGTGGTGACTGATGAGAAAACAAAGAAAAATAATTCGGCTTTTCGAGTTACCTGCAATGCACATTGCTATCCTATATTTTTCTGTGGGTGGGTGAGTTTTCTATTTGATAGATTCACTACAGTATTCTTTCGTTCTACTTTGTATTCTGAAAGAAAACTTACAACTAGTTGTGTGTAATCTGATTTAATCTGATCACTGAAGACAACATGTACATTTGTATCATCTGAAGGTAAAGGAACAATGTTAAGAATATTATTCTGTGATTCATTACAGTTAGTAACAATGTTATTATTTACCTCACCATCTCCATCATCGTTGGAGTTGTTTGTGTTCAAGCCAAAGTAGTGGTGATTATTGTTCAGTTGGAAGCATTTATCAAAGTTTAAAGACCCATCTATTTGTGGGTGTACACACTTGTATTTAGCATTTCTTGTGTATGGTATGGGTCTACCATAAGTTTTGTACATGTCACTGTGTGAGATGTTTTGATACATGGGGGCATTCCATTGGATGTCACTGTGGATAAACGGGGGTTGGTAATAAAAAAAAAACCACCAAAAAAAAACAATATGGTATGTGTAGAAGGCAAATGATTGCTTTAAAAACAAAGAAGGTGAATACATTTTACAGGATCCAAATTGTCAGTAAGTAGGGTTAAATGTGGTATACCGAAATTCTCTTACTTAGTATAATCCAATGATCACATGGTTGCAATGTAACTTGTATTTGATAACTACTTTTAGCCGATACTGAAGAAGGA
Source organism: Acholoe squamosa (assembly GCA_949317995.1). Taxonomy (NCBI): domain Eukaryota; kingdom Metazoa; phylum Annelida; class Polychaeta; order Phyllodocida; family Polynoidae; genus Acholoe; species Acholoe squamosa. The sequence goes on from OX439048.1 coordinate 24,982,193, forward strand.
ACGTCCTTGCCGTCTACCCAGACCATCAAAATTAAAAGATGTACGCACTGATTGTTGTGTGTGTAACCAGGAGGGAGACAACAGTAACCTTGTCCGGTAAGTGTCAAACATGGTTTGAATCTATCTATAACCATTGTTGTAACTACCAAAGTGTATTTTGTAATCATTCGGACTAGTTATACTCAAGAGTGATGTCCTGCTAGACATTACTATACCAAACTAAGGATAGCTTCCCAATAATACCCATATTGAGAAACAATGGTCAACATTAACCAACTTACCTCTCTGAGTAGCATTTAATTAGACAGACACAAAATTCACTGATGGAATGATAGATTGTACAGAATCTCCGTTCTTTTTTTGGCCGCTCTAGGCACAAGATCTTCGTATAGGCACGTAACATGAAATGAGCACACAATAATCAATAAGTTGATGAGTTCATCTTTTGTCTTACAGATGTGATGAGTGTAAGTTGTGTTACCACTTCCAATGTCTGGATCCGCCGCTAAAGAAGTCGCCCAAACAGCGAGGTTATGCTTGGCACTGCACCGCGTGTGATCCTACCGAGGGAGAACCGGTAAGTTATGATATAAAAGTTAAATTGAATATCTGTAGATAGTTGTAGGTAGGTCTTAAAAAGTCATAGTGACTACATGTTGCTGCAGTATAGTCATAGTTTCTACTTATAAGTTACACTCTAAGTGACTACGGTAATATACTACAGTTGTAGTGACAGTTATAAAGTCGAAGACTACCAGTAACTGTAGTTAAAGTAAATACCTTTTGGTGTTGGAGACAATTCAGAATAGTTGAACTAAGTGAGTTAGAGCGAACACCAAACACCAGCTACCTTTAGAGAGAGACAAACTGCAGTCAACCTGAAATGTCGGCACCATGACTATCTCTAGTCCTGCACAAGGCACTTTATGGTCCTCTAAAAACAGATTTCAGCTACTCTGCTTATACGTTTGATATTCGCTTTCTACATTCCGTATATAAATAGTCCTAATAATAAACACATATTCATAAACTCATATTTTTAAGATTTGGTGTGTACATGTTTTGGAGTATACTTCAATCATAGAATAAATAGGTGAATAATGACATGCTTGTTTTGTCTATATTTCACAGATATTACCTGCGAAAAATGTGAAAAGGAAGCGGCGAGACTTGCCTGTTCCCAAAAAGGTGTAAACCTTTGCCATGCATGCCTAACCGTCATTTTGCTTTTCAGTTTTGGGAACATAATATGCTTTTTCCTTAATTGTGTAAAAGTTGTGTGTATGAAAAAAAAACATATATTATTAATGATTCCCCACAGCCTTTTTAGCGCATCTCATTATATACTTGTTTGATGTATCGAGTTATACCTCTTTAAATGTTGACCAGGTATTATGGATTACATCCCCATGCATGGTAGCATCAAACCCAGCCCCCCTCCCCCCCCTCTGAACGGTGCTTTCTTTATCAAATATGTCAACATTACTTACTCTTATTCTTAAGCCAGTACAAAGTGAAAGAAAGAAACTTCTGTCTGCTTTATTGAATTTTTTTTTTTATCTTTTCATACAGGTTTGCATCTTGTTTGTGTATTTTTTTCTTCCACAAATATTGAGCAATCAACTGTCGATTCTATCCACGATGTCTAAAAGTATTTTCTCAAAAGACACAAAAAAAGTTGCAGAAAGTGTACTATAGTGTAGTACATTGATTTGACAGATAGTTAGGAAGGGGTGGTGCTTATTGAGATGAATATTTGATGTTGATTTTTCATGAAAAAATATATTTTTAAGTGCCCTGTTCGAATACGGTATATGTTAACATAGTGTATTACCTCACGCACAAGGCGCATCCTGCATAAAGGTGCAACGTTAGTTAAAAGGAAAGCTATAACACCTGGGGCTTGTTTTGGGGCAGTTTAGTACTACCGTAATCTCCCGCGTATAAGGCGCGTCTTATACGCGGGGTTTTGGTTCTACCTGGATCCACAAGGGGGACACCAAGACCTTTCTTTTGTTATGTTACACTCCCATATGGCCACATCTGCCATGGGGTCCTGGGGGTCCAAACAACACATAGCTTTTTGAATTTTGAGAATCCATTTAGTAGAAGAGAAGTTATGATTTTTTTGATTTTTTTTTTACCATATTCTAAAACTCTAGGTGTGCCTTATAGGCGGGGTGCGCCTTATACGCGGGAGATTACGGTAATGTAATGTAGTTTTGGCCTGCCTATGAGGCATGCACCCTCTTCTGAGAAATTCTACGTGCCTTTACAAGCAAGGTGTCCTGGTACATTTCATAGGCCAGCTTGGTTAGTGCGGCACTTACCGATCTGCAGCTACACTAATATTACAGTGCAGCTATGTCCATGACTCGCACCCCACTAAATAAGAACATTTAAAAGGTTTATAAGGTCTTTGAGGCATCTTAAAGGTGGTCTAGAAATTCATAATCCCTATGATCACTCAAGGTTGTAAGAAGTGGATCTTCCTCGGCTTTAATAACAAATGTAATGCTGTACTCTTGTCATTAGCACCCAGAAGAAATCTTTTGGTATATTGTTATGTTCTCACAAAATGTAATGAATTGTGACGAAATAGTAGATGAGTGATAAAATGATAGTAAAGCGCTATAGAAAACAATATCATAGAATATGGTAAATCCTTAAACAAAACACCCAATGGCTTATATCACATCACCTTTCCCCTTATGTAAACCTGAATACTTTCACAATGTGGGCACTATGGGGTCCTCTTTTAACACTACTGTTTTGTTTCAGCCTGAGGTGGCCGATCTTCCTCCGCCACCTCCACCGCCTCCCCGTGCTCTTCCCAAACAGGTGTGTCCATCGGGCGAACAGCCAGTTGTCACTTACCGACTACTGGTTATAACCCCCCTGCTCGCCTTGGCTACTTTATCCTAGATCGCATGTACCTTCAAATCTCAGCTTCTCATGATAATGACCCTTTACAGATTGAATGCTCTGGATAGGCGGGTATAACTTAAAAGAGGGACTAACAGGGATTTATTTCTACATCTGTAGTATTTCCTACACTTTTAGTCCAAAAAGCTGGCCCTCCCAATTTCCCGAGAACCTTCGAGTAACCCTCTCCATTATTTCATAACTCACAGATCGATTGTCAAATTAGTTTTTCTTTCAAATATAGAGAGAACTTATTAAATATGAAAGCCAGATTATGAAGTTAGCCTGGGCGAAAACCTGCATGTATTACGTAAATTGATATGTTGCCATGATATAGGAAATGTCTTTTTTTCAGTGTTACAATATTGCCTTGTTTTCAGTTACCCAATTACTTCCATCCGTTATAGTTGATATGTTAAAATCGGTTTTATCTTTATTTAAAATGCATGTTTCTGTGACACTTTGCTATTAACAATGTCAAAGAATATATCAAAAACGCAAAAACCATGTAAAAAAAAAAGTTTTCTGTAAACTGACCATAGTTGCCATAGATTTCAATCAGTCGTTCACAATATATTCACAATATTCTGGTAGTACTATACTAGATGGTGTTTTTGGAGGTATTTGTATTGTATAAATGCCACTTTATTGTTGCCGAAATGATGCTGGTACGCAGGCTTTTACCCACATAGAATATTAGGGCCTTTGCATGCAGGGCAGGATGGCCTGCCATGATCTCAGCTTTTTAATGGTGAAAAAAAAAACCCTCTCAAATCCACCAATTAGAAGTGAAGACAAGGTCATTGGATTATCGTCAAATATTTCCTAATATCGTTGAAGTTTTTGTTAACATAAAACAAGGTTTAATGAAGTTTATACAGGTAGCTTATATGTGTTGTAGTATCAGTATCCATATTGCCTGCATAAGATGTTAAGACGCTGGCCACTTTGGCCTAGGTTAAGAAAGGTTTTCGGCAACCAAACCAACCAAACACTGCCACTTGGATTGCAAAATAGTTTGTATTGCCTTCCCTGTTTTGTTAATTGTAACTGAGTGATAAATAAAATATATTTGTTACCAAGAGTTTTGCCCGGTTATCTTACCCACCACACTAAGGCCACACCAAAAAAAATAAGTTGGTCTACGGATTTTGGTTTTGAAAAAATGGTGCGAGCGAGCGATTTAAAAAAAAAAAATTTTTTAAAGAATTTTTTGGCATCCAATGGATTCCTTGCTGAAAAAGTGAGGCGAGCGAAAAATTTTTATTTAAAAAAAAAATTTGCCAAACATCACAAAGAGAAAACTTGTAGAAAGTGAAGCGAGCGAAATCCGTAGACGAGATTTTTTGTATTTCCAAAAATATGGAGAGGGAAATCCGTAGACCAACTTATTTTTTTGGTGTGACCTAAGCCACCTAATACTAAACAACAGTACTTACCCGGGAGTACTTACCTCATTCTTTATTGCTGCCTTGCTCTATTTTATCCCTATTTGTGACTCATCTAGAGTTCCATTGGCTAAAAAGAGTACCCATCTGAGGTGTGAAGTCCTCTGACAGTCCTCTCTTTGACCTTGTCATACCGGTACGTTGTAGCCTATATATATATATATATATATATATATATATATATATATATATATATATATATATATATATATATATATATATAATGTGTGTATATGTGAGAAGGTCTAGCAAGTGCATTTTCAACTGTCCCATGGTAGACCTGTAACGTTTTCGTCCTGAGGATATGAAGGCATTTAAACAAGGAATACATCGTACGAACAAACCTATGGGATTTATCTATAATATTCGGTGAAAGGATACCCCATGGACTTTAAAATACTGCTGATCAATGTGTTTTACCGGTAGTACTAGTGTAGCATGTGGTAGACCAGAGTGTAGTATATTACGGGTTCCATATGAAGGGTTGATAGCTCAGGATCCTTAACACTGTTAATAATCCGCCACATCAGATTGCAGATACAGTACTAAAAGGTCTATATCATCTCTTCTTTCCAGTCTGAAGGGGAAGAGGAGGAGGAAGAAGAGGGAATGGAGGAGGAAGGATTGGAACAGGGGAGTGATAGCGCGTCTAAGACGAAGGAAGGTAGCATAGAAAAGTTGAGTAGCACAGGCGGAGACGTACCCCGTGAGAGCTTTAGCGACTCAGACATTGTACCCATGGAGGAAGACGCTCCACCACCACAACTACAAAAGGAGAATTAGGCTTTATGAAAAAAAGAATTACGCTTTATAATTTGCCACATTGAGTGTACTAACTAAATTTAACCTCAAAGAGAAACATTCTGGTGATCCGTATTGTCTGTTATGGAAGTTAAACTCTATAGCGAGCAATCGGGACAGGTAGCGGGCAAAAGTTGGTGCCTGTCTGGCATTGGAATCAACATGCCAAACACCGTTCCCAGCCAATATGGTGCCAAAGTCTCGTAGTGCTGCTAGTGCCCAAAATATACAATGCATGTGCATAATGTGAGGTTGTCAATTTCTCTAGAGAAAATGTGAGATTGGTGGATCATGTCTGTATACACACGGCCTCCATATTCCTCGCTATATAGTGCAGTGATATATAGCGGCTACTTGTCCTATGTAGGCTCCTACCCCTCACTGGAAAGTGGCTGGTCCCTTCAATCTACCCAAGTGTTATGGAGTAGTGTTTCAACATCTAGCCTGCACTTCTTAATTTGTGATCATGTACGTGAGTCAGATTTAAGTTACCTTATACCAGGATATTTCACACCTGTTCAGATCTGAATTATATTGATGCTTAACACTGCCATTGTCATGTCATTGAAGTTGTACCTATGGAGAGATTATTATAAAAATAGGCTTTAGTGTAGAAAGATGATATTGTCAAGGATATATCAGCAACTTACATAAAACCCTCTAAGATATACCTACCTTATTAATAGTTCCTAATACCTCGTTTTGGCTTTCTGAGGAAAATACTGGTTTTTGCACTACTGTCAGTGACTAAAAGGAGCAAAACGGACGATGGGCTATTCCTTCTCAGTATGATGTTATAAGGCGGTATTGTTTCAGCGGTAGGAAATGTTTGTGATGGATAGATGTCACAATATTGACTGTTGTAAATATATAGATGTGAGAATGAGAATGGGGTCTAGTGCTGATCTGATAAGAGATGTGTACAACGCAGTGACTATAAAGGTGTGATAATGATACTTTTCGAAAAGCGCAGGACTTAATTAAAAAAAAGTGCCGAAGGAAGGTAGTGGGGTGCTGAAATGATTGTCTATTAGTGCTGAGGCGGTTATTCCCGACAAAATGGTACCACTACAAGCGATAGTAAAATAGATAAATATTTACACTGTACCACATTGAATGTGGAAACCTTATTTCTTTCTAATTGTTTGTTTAATAGTTGGTCGTGTTCCACTAGATAAGCCCCTCCCCCCCTCCCTCTTAACTCACCAGCATATCACGGAGTATACAATAATATGGTGGCTTGCAGTGACAGATCTTGCTCATGTGCAATACAATTCATATTAGCTCACAATTCCCGCCACTGGTTGCGTATTATACACAAGAAATGCACACACATTTCTTGTTCAAAAATGTACTACAATAAGGGATGAAAGTCTTTAGGGAATTCCCTGATTTCAGGGATTTTAAATTTCCAGGGCCCTATACATTCATATAGAAACCCCGGTTTTTGGGAACGAATATTGGGCCATTTCAGGGATTTTCGTGCTCTGTGACTTTCATCCCTGTACAATGTAAAATTGGTTCCATTAGACTTTTGTAACAAGATCTTCCTCTATTATTAGAATGTTTCCGTCTTATTGTGCCAAATCCTCCTTTTTCATATTTTCAAAACGTCCTGCAAGTGTTGTGAAGTATTTTTCTTGATAGCTAAATGCTTACATATAGACTAGTGTAAATTAACAATATACTCAAGATACAGCGGTTTATCGCGACTGTGCTATTTTAGAAAATAACATGTATAAAAGAATATTATATGTCTACTGCTACATTGAATAGAAATACCAAAGGTGAATAAATGTGGAAAACGAAAACTTAAAAAGAGTTTGTTTGCATCTTCCATGTCTCTCATTTTGCCCTAGACCCTTTACTGAAAATAGCATAGTACCCTGTTTTAAAGGTGTGGCGTGTATGCAAAGATGAACCCCTTGTGTTTGGGATGCGTCTTAATGACAAGGACATCAGTACTAAAGAGCTCAATATCTATGACATAGTATAATACCCTGTGTCCAAGGCACACGCTGAGTACAGGGCCAATCTATCACTAATACACCAGATGGAGTTTGTGTGCTTCTAAACGTTTGAAAGCATCCATAGGGGAGCGCCACCAGTTCGAGTTCTCTGGTACAGTAGTATACACCAGATGGCGTTGGTGTGCTTCTCAATGTCTGAAAGCATCCACAGGGGACCGCCACCAGTTCGAGTTCTCTGGTACATTTGTATACACCAGATGGCGTTTGTGTGCTTCTCAATGTCTGATCGCATCCACAGGGGAGCGCCACTAGTTCGAGTTCTCTGATATAAAGTTTGATTTCTATTATGATAACCCACATGTAAGGTCTAACTAGACATTTTGGTCTCGGAACACACGGAGGAAGTGGTTTTTTTTTCTACAGGACGTGTCTCATTTTCTTTTAGTTGTGAAGTCTGGCATCGTTTCTGAGATTTCTTTTTTCAGTCATGCTTAATGTTAATGAGAAACCTGGATTGATTGACCTCCCTATGTCGTCATACCCGTGGTTCTTTGAGATTTCCTTGGTTATCATCATACAGACGATTTAAATATTGGTGGCAATAGTGTTATTAGGCTGGTTATCATATGTCCCATATGTACGCCATACAGTGCACATAATGTTGGATTAACTGAGCCCCTGCCACTGTAGGGGTGTACAGGAGCGGAAATCCTTTGCCCAATCACTTAATAGATTCGATCACCTCACCACATATGCCTACTACCATTGGAAAGATGTCAGCTAGATCGCTTCAATGGTATATCCCAATGCTATGCACACGGTGCACCAGGGAGATCATGGAGGTAGGCCTAACATTAATTTTTTTTTATCAGCACCCCTTCCCCTATGGTCCTCTCGATACATTACGGCCTTACACAGTATTCATCACGTTTATAGGCTATCTGTAGGCCTACCAGTGTGATATTTCCCTTGTGTGGAAGTGGTAAATCGAGTTTCAGTGTGCCCCTATCGATACATATATAGATACAGGGAACTTGGTAATTAACTCCCCAAGAATGAAAAAAAAGAAGACCTTGGTATCAAACTTTTTGGTTCGATCAATTGTTCGACCAAAGAATTGAATTTTCCAAATAATTTCGAGGAATTGATAATGGAGACCTCAGTACAACTGCAGAAATAAACGCGCGAACTGTAGTCAGGAGCGCGTGTAGTAGCCTATTAAATTCATCAAAATTTAAATATTGAATTTTGCGTCTATATACGACTGTGACATAATACACAGGGTCTGTCTGCTTGTCCACAGGTAGTTTCTAAAATTCTAAGAGGGATTTGAGGCAGAATTGCTGATACGTGAAGTAAAATATGTAACCGCAAGGTATTCAACTTTCTAAATGGTACAATTTCTTTACTTTTATAAAGGAAAGTCGTGCTTGATAAAACCCATATACTACTAAAATATCATGACAAGGTATAGATGACCAGAAAATCAGCATTTATCAAGAATTTGTAACTTTATATTGGACCAGAAGCTAAAACTACAAGATATTCATTTTCATATAGAAGCTTTAATTGCACGAAATAGAAAATATACTCACAGGATAAGATATTATCCCTGCTTTCAGGCAAAACAATAATCTTCTAGAAATTCAGAGCTTTTCCAGAGGAATCAACAAAAAGGTGGTTTCTTGAACCAGAGAAGAATCGTGAAAACGTCTTGGGAGCTACACTGGCGCACAGTGGGGGTCTTTGTTCTAGTTTGATTCGCAGAGCGGAGAATGACCGAGAACCAATTTCTGCACCAGTTTTTCTAGTTCTGGAACATCTCACTAGGTGGCCAGCATTAAGCTCCGACGAGGGAGACTGATTTGACTTTACTATTCTATACTTCTTTCTTTGAGCTTTTATAGGTTATATCGCTGTCACCTGTATGGTGTATACATAAATGAGCACGGTTGTAATGTACTCATGAAGCAAACCTGAACCACTATAACCAGTAATTGCACTATAAAGCAATTGTGTAATGGCATTAATTGTAATAATAATTCATGTTAATTGTAGCATTCCCAATATTATGTTTACACTGGTTCCGTGGTTTACATTTAAAAGTGACTCCAAAAAAGAGAACAAATCTTCATCATGACTTATAAATGCACATTGTGGGGATACCCTTTGTCAAATAATTAAAAAAGGCCCTTTTCAATGTCTAAACCTACTAAAGATCCCAGAACAAAGATTACGTCTTTGTAAAGATATACCTCCCCCATGATTTGCGGACCCATCTGCCTATATTCCGATGGATATGGGCAACTAAAGGGGTGCGTCCACTGCCGACGGATGGACCATCCATCCGTCGCAGTGGATGCACCCCTTAAGCGTGTAAAGATCGAGGCATTGTTCGCACAAGGATACTTAAGAAGTGCACAGGGAGAGCCCCCAAGAACTCTTACATGTATGAGACCCAATCAAGGAATAATGTGCATTCGAATACAATGTACCAGATGATACAGAGCATATGGTACGTATGCATTATTGTATGCATAGTTATAAAAAAAAGAAGGAAGGAATAAAAAAAAAAAAAAAAAAAAGAATAGAACTTTCCCCAGTTGTTAGTGCATGCTTATTCTCCAAACCAGCCCATATAGGCCAGGTTTTCTGAAGCAATTCTACACTTTGCCGTCGGTATTGCTATTGAAATGATAGTGATTTAATATATGCCAAAAAAGGAGGAATACAAACGTTTTGGAAAGTTAATCCAAGCGTCTACAAGTGCCCAACAAACAGGACGACAGAGAGTCCTTGTGGCAGAATTGGGAACTAAGCAAACTGGTGCAAAATGTGGGTCTCGGGTCGTTCTCCGCTCTGCGAATCAGACTAGCACAAAGGCTCTCTGTGTGCACCAGTGTAGTACCGAGACGTTTTGCCAAATCTTCTCCTTTCTGGAAATCAGAATTTTGGCAATTTCTCAGGAGTGGGGCCGAATTCACGGACGAAACTTGGTGTCTGGATCCATTGTGTCCATAGCCATCAGCAGATGTAGTGGGAACTTTGTGGGGCATAAACTAATGGTGTAAACTGAAATTACCTATTTTCAGGATAGTACTACTAACTGCTTTTTCCCTCTAGTGCTATAAATAAATTAAGAACTCCAAATTCTATCAGAGTTAACATTTCTAGATAACAATTACTTGACTTCGTACATGAAAGAAATTGCATCTACAGAATTGGGATTTATTAAAAAGACACATTAATATGAATTGCGATTACATATTGCTCGGTTTGTGTGATTTCTTGGCCCTTACTTTTGTGTTAATCTTTAATCCCGGGCCCATCTTCGTGTTCCAAATAGGGGCCTACATGCACACTTTGATCTGGGATTATTAAATGACATGTACTGGGAGAAGGGGTCTTATTAACCCCTGCACTAAGCCCCCTTTTCGCAGATTGTGTCCTGGCAATTTATTCTATTCTGTAATCTTCTTTTTGACCATTTTCATCTTCACGCCCGGGTCTTCACGCTCCTCAAAGTTACTTTCATTGCCGATAATTGATTTTTTTAAACATTATTGTACCTAGGATTCAGACCTGCATGGGCATGATTACAATTCAAAGGTAGAAGTATAGTAAAATACGTCTTTAGAGGAGACGATTCCTAGGCTACATGGTAGGGTATACGACATGACATAAGCAAATGTCCAAGACCATAGAATATTTTTGGATCGCATTCCCTGAGGTAGGACTGGCATATTCCATGAAGCCAATATTCTATGGTCGTGGACATTTGCTTATCGTCCACGACGGCATATTGTATTCCATGCCCCCCATGGAATACGGCTGTTCTAGTACTAATCTTTTGTAACGATCGTATCTGCCATGACATAAACTACACTATGTCCTGGCTAGATGAATAGCTTTGATTTTTTTAGACTAACATGATTATTTCTCGATCATATCAATCATAATATTCCATTTTAGGAATGGTCTATAATTGAATAGCAATGCTCATTACAAGAGATATCAATTTCTAATGAGCTAGATATTTTGTTATTCTGTGACATATAAATATCAACAGCCAGTGCATTGGGGAAACAACATTTAGAACTCTAAAGGAAACTCAGTGCGTTGCAAATTATAGATTTACAGGGGCATATAGGAAAAAGGGGGGGGGGCAATCATAATGGGGTTGGGGCCTGAGTATGTCTGGTCCCACTGAGTATGTCTGGGCCCAGCCCCCCCCCCAAAAAAAAAAAAAAATTAAAGCTAAAACTTTGCATCTCAAATCTGATCAATATGGTAATGGGATAGGGAAAATGAGGGTCTGAGCCTAAAATCAAACCTAGATTTTGCCAAAAAATACTTTTCCATACAAATGTGATATAGGTATGTATGGGCATCATTGCACTTGAGCCAACAATTCATGGTGTTTGCGATGCGCCCCCCTGCCCCCCCCCCAAATGAAGATTTGCTTCCTTTGCCTCTGAATTTATTTATCTAATATCAACTGAGATGCTATTACCTCAATACATTATAAGGTGGTAAGCTGACAAATATGCAATTATTTTTGAATAATAAGAGGCTGAATATGCCATATTGATCATTGGTATATGCTTGATATTTTATTTAGATTATTCCATGTAATACATTCCTGTGATGGCAGTTTCTCCATTTTGGTGAAAAGCAATTTCTTTTCTTAATAGAAATAAATGTTGGCCTAAAGTTTCTTTTCCCAATAATACAACCCATCCTAAAATCGCCCCATCCGCTACTGCGTTCGTCCCGATCCCGTCACCCTGACTCAATCAACTTTGCTCAATTGTTCCAATTAGCCATTTACCTTTTCTAAGGAACAATTTGACTTTATTTGACATTTTCTTGAGGTGTTGAAAGGTTACAAGCATTCTCTTCGACTGATTTGTCGGGTGGTCCTTTATCACAGTGATTTTATACATCTCATTTCTTACATTAGGTCAATAATAGTGGTAAATTAAGTCTTCCATAATGAAAGTATTTTGTACCTTTTTAAGTACATTTAATATCACATATGCTTCTTTCCACACTGGACACAAACGTCTTGTTTTATTATGAAGAGAACAGTTTCATATTGCCAAACAAGTAAGGAGGACACTTCAGTAAGACTGATGCTATGTGTCCCCCTTGTAAGTGTTTTAGAGAAAATCTTTAATCAAAATGATTAGTAGTTAACACAATTCATGTAATGACAGAGACAGTTCACTTTTCTTTGATTTTTACACTCGTTTTAGCAAATAACTGTAGGTTGTATACCAGTGTGATAAAGGTATCTACTTGAATCAATTGATTTTTGGTCTGAGGGTGACCAAATCACAATCCGTATATTCAGTAATTGCGGTACATATAGTGTATTTTTGAACATGGTCAATGTTAATATTTTTACATGTATATCTTAGACAAGTATAAACATAGTTACAAGACTAAAAAAGATTAAGAACGACTAAAAGATGGTCATTTGGGTGTAATAATATATGATACAGATAGTAATATATTAAAAAGACATGTTAAAACATTAAAACTCTAGAAGGAAATTCATAAACAGCGACATTTTAGGCATACATATTTCTCACATTTTTTGGAATGGATTTCTGTAGAATTTTCTTGCTCTTTCTTTTTTAAAGTCTTTTACAAATTCTTTCTGCTTAAGTGCAGCATCTACTTGATTCCAAAGCTGAGCCACTTCTATCGATCGCTCATAGGCTGACGTGTTTATATTTTCTTATTTTGATACAAGAAATTGTTGCAATCTTGGGGGTTTTACATAATTTCTTATTTTTTGATCTTTTAAAGGCAACTATCCGCAGGTGATGTATTTCGATTACATATGGCAAGTTTGCTTCTTGGTGTATATAATCAGTTGACATTTTTAAACAGTATTTCAAACATCTATTTTGTAACACTTGTATAGCTTCAAGATTGGTATCATTAGATTTATGATATAACACATCAGCATAATCAATCACAGGTAAAATATATGTTTTGTATATCTGTAACATGTATTTAGTTGGTACTTAAAGATAGCCAAATGCAAGCGTTTTCCATTTACTTCAACCTTTGTATTTTGTAATTTTAGTTTTTTTTTTTATATTTCTGATCACTTGTAAATAGTACTAACTTAGTTTTCTGCTCATTCATAGTTAATTCATTAGAAGCAGACCATAATGCATATGTATTTAATCCTTGTTGTAAGTATGGAGTTACTTCTTGCATATTAATTCTTCCTACTAGATGTACAGACATTTTACTGTATGGAGGCTACCACAGTATTATGCAGTCGATTAATATAAACTGTCTGTCTAATATTAGACATCATCATTACAGGTTCAAATTAGCTAGTGGTACAATGTCCACTGCTATAATCATCTGTTGTCAATAATAACATTACTTCTAGTGATCATCACTGGGTTTGGCTGCTTGTCTGGTATGCTATCTTTAGGCAGTAACCATTAAGGAACAGCATGGTGCCTCAAGGATTGCTTCTCATGATTACGTTTTGATGCACCAATGCAGCACCTTTGACTTGCAATCACATGCTATGCTGCCCTTGAAGGGTTTAAATTGATGAACTATTCTGTAATCAAAGGCCTCATTGCACATCTTTTTATGTGGGCAAGATTTCCAAAAGCAGTTTCCCTACCATGCTAGATACTGTGCTATCACACAACTCATCTATGTCGCACATGGCTTTACCTTAAACTGATAGCTTTTCAGGTAAAATGATGTTAACCAAACAAGTTGTGCTCATGTAGATACAATGCATAGATGACAGGTAAAGCTATGGTGCATCTCAATAGCATTGTGATTTGGATGAGTGTCTTATGTGACTACTTGTATAGTATAAAAGTGATTGCAATTTATGGGTTTAAAGAACTTCTACTTTACAAATTTGATTGATAGGCCGCACTCATGAACCAGAACCCATCATAAACCATAACACACCTTACATTACATTATACCCATGTCTCCAATATCAATTATCATTTGCTGAATCAATTCCCATTACTCCATGATATATAGGGTGCTACAACCTATAGGCCTATATCACCTTGCACAGAGCTTTTTGCAGCCATTTACCTACAGCCTTGAGGCAGGGCCTTCCACCCCTCCTTTTGTCCCTGTATCTCTGGGCATGTATTATTCACAAGGGTACAGCTGCCAGCATCCTGCCTACAGGCAGGCCACACACACCAACACAGACTCAGTAAAAATTATGCCTAGGTTAAACACCCCTTTAGGTGCCACATTTTGTGTTAATGCATAACACCTCGGTTTTTACATGATTATATATATAGCCTTTATACATCATGATGACCTCACAGGGTTGATACTGTCCTGAAGGGTCACCATGATGCTCCAATGAAGTGCAGAAGGACAGAATCACTGGAGCTGCATTCATGCTGGCCATATGGGGTAATGCACTTCCTGAGAGCCACATAGTGGACTAGTGTTATGCTTTTGAGTGCTATCATGGTGGCAAGGGAACAGGAACCTTGAGGCATCATGCAGCCCCTAAAGGTTCACCTACAGGTAGGACCAGACTTCACAGCACTAAGCCACATCATATGGGGAATCAACGCTGCCCCTTCACCCCTGCACACGTAGAGAGGCTGGACGATGAATGACAAGTGTTGTACAACAGAGCTGACACAGCAGTAGAGATTATAGGTGGAGATGAATGAAGTAAGGGTGGACAGATGAGTTAAGGGTTGGATGTTTGGTGGGAAAGAGGTTGGCATACCTACTGTGAAGCAGAGGAAAGAGAGAGAAAGAGAGAGAGAGAGAGACACACACACACACACACACACACACATAGAGAGAGATAGACAGAGAGAGAGAGAGAGAGAGAGAGAGAGAGAGAGAGAGAGACAGACAGACAGACAGACTGAAAGACAGACATATGGATGGAGAGAGAAAGACAGAGAGAAAGACAGAGAGACATACAGAGACAGAAGCAGACAGACTGAAAGACAGAGACTGAGATAGAAAAACAGACTGACATACATTGTATATAAATGTAGAGGGAGTGTGAGAGTAGAAATGAGAGTAGAGCAAAACCACCAGAACACATTATTTATACAGTGATCCAGAGTACATAAAGTCTAAAATTATGAATCTAATCATCAGAAATCACAAAGGTAGTTATTTAATACATACCCATGCAGGACCAAAATATGACTATAACCATCTACCATTGGTCTATATGAAACTAACTATATTAATGACAAGGTGATTTATATGTGTATAAACATATCTATATGTTTACCCTCTCACCTGGCTGTGCTCAGGTATTAGTTGTATAAGTTAACACCAGGGGTCTACACCACCTCCTTTGTTCAGCTGTTGTTCAGCTCATCTAACCGCCACAGTCGATTTAAAACACATTATTTATACAGTGATCCAGAGTACATAAAGTCTAAAATTTCATCATCAGAAATCACAAAGGTAGCTATTCAATACATACCCATGCAGGATCAAAATATGCCTATAACCATCTACCATTGGTCTATATGAAACATCAAAATAGTCACATCAATGGGTGACCCTGGGCTCTCCCAACATAAAAATGGTCTCACACAATTACCTCTACCATGAAGACTCTGCCAAGGTCATGTACTTGTGGCTGTGGAGTGGGGACCTTCATGAGAGGGCATGCAGGAGCAGAATAACTTCATCAGGAGTCCACAAAGGAATACTCCCCTTCCATAGTAACAGTGGGCATACCAGATTTGTAAAAGGAGACAAACTCTAGGTTCCTTGTGACATGAAGTGAGCATGTGGGCAGCTGGTGTCCATATGCATGGGCCCAGGCCTACATGCTTGTTTTTTGTCATTGGTTTCCCCCTCAGTAAACCACGTCTGAGTGATCAAAGGCCGTGGTTTGTCTGGCCCTTCCTATAGGACCAGCCAAATAAAAGAACACTTCGAGACTAGTAGGGGAATGAAGCCCTGGTGGTATTTTTCCCCTCACCCCTCCTCATAGATTCGGTCATTCATCCATAGAAGCAGTCACTGCTGTGTCGGGCAAGCAGCATATAAATACCTGTCTAGCTTTTTGGAAAAGCAGATTTTAAATACCTGTCCAAACAGAAAACAAGGACTTAATGTCTGAGAACCACAGCAACTCTGCTAAGTTTTAAGTACTATTAGTGGTGGTAAAACCAATCAAACCAAACCAAGCTATAGACCACTGTGTGACCATTGGGGGCCTCCCTCTTCACCTTGGACTTGTCCTTGGTCTCCCTTGTCCAGACTCCTCCTGGTGGACCAGGTCCCACATGCCATGTCTGCTCTGCCTCAGTAGCATACTATAAACGTAGTTATTTTCGCGTGTACAAGTTTTCAAAATGCATTTTCGCGTGTATTTAAATTCGCGAATTTCCGATTTTCTTAATGTTTTCTATTGCACTATTGGTACCCTATATGGGCCAAATTTTAGAAAATGGTACTTTTAGCATTTTACAGGGTTTTTAAGCTTTACCTACCAATAGGGTAAAAACCTATGCACTAGCCTGGTGTTTTTTGGTTTCATTCAAGAGAAAACATCCTAAGCTTTCAAATGAGTGTAAACTTTAGCGAATCAGACCATAATCGGAGTTATGGGTCTACAGAGCTGCAAAGAGACCAAAAGGTGTGTACTTTGCTGGAAAAAAGTACAATTTTCACACACCCCACATACTGCTTATACTGTACAACACCCCTAAAATCACTTTTGGAATTCAATACATATGTTAACTCTGAGATCCAAAGGGTTTTAACCTGTTGTACATGGTACATTTTTCTTCCCCTTCATATTGAATAAAGGCAGCCTTATGTTACGCCTTGCTAAAAAAAAAAAACCTCCTAAAAAAAACACTGAAATATTCTGCTTCTACCATGCATCCATGCTACACTAAATTTTGAGGGACATTTGAGGGGTTTATATAGCATAAAACATTAATGAATCAAGTTCTCCTGCTTCCATACAGTAAATCTTTGCTTTGCGTAGTGTATTGGCACCTCCTAATTAATCATGAACAAAAGGTGGTTCCATATCGACTCATTGTGCCATTTGTAGATCATAAAATATGATTTAGTGTTACTCTCTGCTCAAAATTCTTAAGCGCTAAACCAGATGATGTCTCTGTTGTCCCTCGCACGGCGAATCCATATGGGTCTTGTTGAATCTGATATACCATTTTATTGTTCCATAAATTCTAACATATTTTGTATTAATCAAAGAAATATCTATGAAATTAATACATAGGTTGGTTCTAAGAGCTATAAGAGCGCTTAAACTTTGTATAAGAGCGTTCATGCCCCACTGCACACCAGCCACAGTCAGTTAGACAGAGTTTATGACATCAAAGGCTCCGACCTAATGGTTCACTGCACAATATAATAAAAATGAGGGTCTCAGTGTGCGACCTCATGGTTCAATGCACAAATTAATAACTTGTAAGTGAATGCAACCGGCCGTCACGGGTGCCTGAGCACCGCTGACGCCGTCATGAGTGTCTGAGCACTCTAAGGACTGAACAATGGGTTACATAAGCACGACGCCATAACCTTCCGGTCGCTCTAGCGTCGCTCCTGAGCGACCTAGGTCAAATATCAAAATATCTATGGAAAGCCCATAATTAGACGGTCAGAATGAGCCCAAGATCAAGGCGGAACTCCCAGTATTAAGGAAGTTACGCCATGGAGACTGAATCGACCTCCGAGTGAGCTACAGACAAACCGGCGGGAGTTACGCGCCTATCCAGCGAGCATTATAATCTTGGCACATTCAGCTCCGCGCATGCCCAAAATGGCGGTTATACAAGCATAAACGACCGAGTTATGAGGGTTTGAAGATGCAGAACCGACCAAGACAATGGGGGCCATAGCGGCGTCCATGGGGGTCCTTTGTCCCCCTGTGACACTTGAAAGAGTCCCCTCAAACAATTGTAGAGTTAGGCAGATGCTGCTGGCTCCAGTCAGTCTGGAGGTGCTTTTCCAAGATTTGCTACAAATAGCCTGTCTGCACCTCCAGGAAGACACATCACCAAGAACCGCTCTAGAGGTAACATCTCCAGTCATCTCCTGCTACCTGCTATACCACTGCACTATGGTGAAACTATGCTAGACAGGCATTGGTTTCCTACCATTAGTGGCCAGAGGCTATCTTCTTCAAGACTTCCACCAGAGGGTAAAGTTATCCATTATTACATTATTCCTCTAAGCAGCAGGTCAGGAGCTAGGTGTGGGAACCCACCTAGAAGTATGCTGGACACTGTATTATTAATACCTCACAGGTGGAGTGGAACTGAACATTATACTTTATAAATTACTGTATGTTTACTGTATGTGCAAACTACCTACATACTAACTACTGTATGATTGATATTTCTTACATGTTGCCTAAAGCTGAATAAACCAGTGACAACTGGAAATAACACTATTTATAAGAGCCTTGAGATAATTACACTATATACCACTAGTCTTATGATATTTCTCATATGACAACTTGATCATGCCAATCACTAGTATGACAAAGTGGTGGAGAACATCCTACTAAGATCCCATATCTCACAGGCTCATAAAAATTAAAGCTGGTAACACAACTAAAAACAATCATGCACACAGTAAGTTAAAGCTGGTACCGCAACTGGGAACAATCATGCACACAGTAAATTAAAGCTGGTACCGCATACACACAGTTAGACCCACTCCACCCACCCAGTGACCTTGACCTTGACACCATACCCACCAAGGTCACCAGTGAGATCTCCCACATACCAGTGAGATCTCCCACACATCAGTGAGATCTCCCACACATCAATGAGATCTCTCACACAACAGTAAGATCTCTCATATATCAGTGAGGTCTCCCAAAACGTCAGTGAGGTCTCCCAAAACGTCAGTGAGGTCTCCCAAACGTCAGTGAGGTCTCCCAAACGTCAGTAAGGTCTCCCAAACGTCAGTGAGGTCTCCCACACGTCAGTGAGGTCTCCCACACGTCAGAGAGGTCTCCCACACGTCAGTGAGGTCTCCCACACGTCAGTGAGGTCTCCCACACGTCAGTGAGGTCTCCCACACGTCAGTGAGGTCCACCACACACATCAAGGCCTTATCAGTCAAGCTGGCAGAACAACACACAAAGACCTTACGTAGTCAGGGGCCTGTTGAAGAGGTCTCCCTCCCACCAAGATCTAGGAGGCCCGCAGGAGGCAAACCAGCCTCCAATACAACAGACCCACACTCAGTAGACCCCACACCACCCACCCTGTCTACTCAGGGAACAACCAGTTCTCAGGGATCCAACATTTCCCAGGGATCTCTACAGGACGCCCAACTCACGCTATCTACCTCAGGGGAAGAAGGATCTGCCTCAGGGGGTGGATCCACACCCTCATCTAGATCCTCCACCCCAGCTCCAGCCTTTGACAGCCACTCCTCCAGAGACACCTCCCCCACACCCTCCATCATGGACACCGATGAGGGCCCCCAACCTAATCAGACAGCTGAGAAGATAAGGGCCTATGAGAAGGCCATCCAAGATGCAGTTACTGCCCTAGAGACCAACAAGTCCCAGCAGGAGGAAAGGGAGAGGATCCTCAACCAACAACTGGCAGAGAGGAATGCAGCAATAGATGCTCAACAGAAGGCCATGGAAGATCAGCGGAAGTCCCTAGAGAGACAACAACAACAGATAGCAGATCTCATGAAGATGGTATCATCCCAGACCCCACAACCTCCCACACCTGCCATCACACCTGTTGTCACACCATCTGCCTCTGGATCCAAAGATGACATCATAATCTCCATGGTGTCCAACATGACCAAGCTCATAGACAATAAACAGCAGGACGACAGAAAGATCAGGATACATGAGGTAACAAAACCCAAAACCTTTTCACACCCATCACCACTCATGTCAACAGCATTATTCATTGATCACAAATTCCCAGAATATCTGAAGGATAAGTACAAAGTGACAGACAGTGACACCATGGTAACATATTTACCCAAGTACCTCGAAGGACAAGCACTAGCTTGGTTTGAATCCTTCAGGGAGAGTGCCACACCTGATATGTTGACATGGACCAATGTAGTGAATAAATTAAAAGAGTATTTTGCTACTCGAGACAATATAATCTCAAGGACTGCACTCCGTGCACAAAAGATAGATGAACCTGTTCTAGACTATGCATGCCATCTCAGGAAAGTGTGTAATGCCCAACGCCAGAGTGATGAAACCCTAAGCAAGGCATTTACCCAAGGCATGAGGCCCTGGATCTCTGTAGCTCTTGAGAACAAGAAAATAGACTCTTTTGACCAAGCCCTAGACCTAGCCCTAGAGGTTGAGACCCAAGAGAGATCTAGGAAGGTAAGAGATGCAGAATCCAACCCACAGCCTACTAAGAAAAAGGTCCAGGAAATCAGCACTAGTGCAGATGAAGATGTTAACCTAATGTCTAGTGCCCATGTAAGACAACAGGAAGCTAAGGTTGCATCAAGAGACCCTACCGGTAGATACAGAGGAAATAACTATGACCCCAACTACCAATCCAATAGAGGTAGAGGTAGAGGGGGCAACAACAACAACCGGGGGGGTCACAACAGTAGGAAAGACAACAGCTCTTCCAACTCCAACAATGGTAACTCTTCATACAGTGATAGGAGAGACAGAACCCCAAGTAATGGCAGATCCTATAATAATCAAGGATCCAACAGTAGGAGCCAGAGTCCACATAGGAACTACAACTCTGGATCCTACAACAACTCTGGATCCTACAACAACAGCCAGGGTTCAAACAACTCTGGATCCTATAATCAGGGATCCAACAGTAGGGGCCAGAGTCCACATAGGAACTACAACAGTGGATCCTACAACAACAATGGCGCCTACAACAACATCCAGAGATCCAACAACTCCGGTCAATACAGCAACTCTGGTCAATATAACCAGGGTTCCAACCCACGCCAGGAGGATTACAAACCTGACACAAGAGGTTACCAGGGGAACCAACAAAGTAACCCCCAAATACCACCTCATGTGATGGATCAAATCTCTAAGCTCCTGGTGGCAAGCATCTCAACCACCCCACAGAACCAGGAAAACTAGGATGTCACAGTGCCGATGGGCCAGTGCACTGTGACACCCCAAATACAAACAATCAATCAGGATTAACAAAGATCCAACCAGAGACAATTGCTAGTGCCAATCTACCATCTAACAGACAGAGGCGTCCATCAGTGATACACATCACCCCACCAGATTCATCATCAAAGGATACAGGTGAGAGTACCAAGCTTTCTATTGTACTTCTTCAAAATGGCTGTATCAATGCAAATCTATATGATGTTTCAGATGTACAATGTTTGGTTGATACAGGTGCTACTATCACCTGTGTCAGACAATCATTCCTCATGGATCTCCAAAAGAGATTCCATATCCAACTGAGGAAATCTAAAATCAACATCCACTTGGCAGATGGATCGGTGTGTCATGTTAGACATTCAGCTATGCTGAACTTTAGAATCCAAGGTGTCAGATTCCAATACCAATTTGCTGTAATACCCAACCTCACACAGCCCGTTGTACTCGGCACAGATTTCTTAAGCACTACAAAATCTCAAATTGAATTTAATGTTGATCCTGAACAAATTCTCAAACCCATTAGGGCAGTGAGGGATTTTACCATCCCTCCATTCTCTGAACTTGCAGTATTGGGTAAAGTCACATCTACTCAATCACTGCAAGGGAAAACTGGAGTAGTAGATAACCTCCAAAGAAACAACAATGCCCCATATCTAGTTCAAAGGGCAGCAGTAACCCCCAGGGAAAATAACAAACATCCCCTAGTGTTACTCAACACCAGCAGGCGCCCACATAAAATCAAAAAGGGTGCCATCATAGCTCTATTTCAGGAAGTCAAGGAATCTGATTTAGAAAAACCCCAACAGGTGTCAGACACTACCCCACACACTGATCAATCCATCTCAGCCATACGGCCTGAGGATGTAACTCAATTCAGTGACACAGACTCAGACTGTGAGTCCACATATGCTGACCCTGAACCCAACTCAATCAGACTCTCGGAAATAGCTGCTATACATAGTGAGGCACATGACCTCGAGCCAGAATTGGAAGAGAATGTTCCACCAAAATCTGTGCTCACATCCAAAGATCAGCATGATAGATTAAAATCACTGCTGACCAAGTATGATGATGTATTTGTAGGAAAAGATGGAGACATTGGTGCCACACACCTGTATACACACTCAATACATGTAAAACCTGAGGCAGTACCATGTCATTTCCTACCATATAGACAAACACCAGAAAAACAGGCCGCAATAGGGGAAGAGTGTGAAAGGCTAGTACAACAGGGCATTCTGAGAGAATGTGCTGAAGGCCCCTGGGCTTCCAGATCCTTTTTAGTACAAAAATCATCGGGAGGCCATCGGCTCGTCACAGATTTTCGTTATTTGAACCAGAACACGATAAATCAAGCCTTATCTACACCCCGGGCCGATGACACTCTAGACATGATAGGGTCACTCAGACCAAGAGTATTCAGTAAGCTAGATGCCCAACAGGGATTTTTTCAAATTCCTATAAGGCAGGAGGATCAGCATAAAACCGCATTCATAGCAAATGACAAAAAATATGTCTATGAAAGGATGCCGATGGGTTTAGCGACGGCACCGGCGGGATTCTGCCATCTAGTCACATTAATTCTGAACAAACTCAAGTACAAATGTGCCCTACCATACCTAGATGACATATTGGTATTATCACCATCAATCGAACAACACTTCCATGACCTGGAAGACGTGTTCAACAGCCTAAGAGTTGGTAAACTCAAACTGAAGAAATCAAAATGTGAATACTTCATAGACAGAATAGACTTCTTGGGAATGAGAGTCACACCCATGGGACTGCAACCATCTCCCACAAAGGTGGAGTCAATCAAAACCTTCCCAACACCAAAATCAGTCAAAAATGTCAGATCCTTCACAGGCCTATGCCAATACTTCAAAAAGTTTATCAAAGGTTATGCCCAAATTGCTAGACCATTATATGATCTACAGACACATCTCAAAGCATTTGTCTGGACAGAAGAGGCAGATAATGCTTTCAAAACATTAAAGCATGCCCTCTGTACCAATGCTCTTCTCAGATATCCAAACTATGAGAAAGAGTTCAGTTTGGCAACTGATGCTTCCAATGTGAGTTTAGGAGCTGTACTCTCACAGAGAGATAATGAAGGAGTGCTCAGACCAGTAGCCTTTGCAGGTAGAACCCTCTCCAAACATGAGAGAAATTACAATACCACAGAGAGAGAACTACTGGGAGTAGTGTATGGAGTATTACATTTCAGACACTATCTAGAGACTAGACACTTCCAATTATACACAGACAATGCAGCCCTAATCCCACTACTAACCAATACAGGACTCACACATAGATGGGCCAGATGGGCTCTAGACATACAACAATTTTCATTTACCATCCAACACGTGAAAGGTGATGATAACACACCACCAGATGCTATGTCTAGAAGAGAATACCCAGACTCTGGACCCATGACTAACCCTCCACCCCCACCAAGGAGAGTTAGAGCAGCCAGTAGAACCAAGTTTGCAAAAGTAACAAAGAAAGTACCATTCAAAAGGGATGATCCACCCAACACCATTGAAAAGCCAGAGACACCCATTAGGGGTATCTTGAAGCAATCTACACACTATGTGTTTTGCCACTGTGAGAGAGAATACTCACAACTCTTTCCAGATAATGACTTCGAGCCTATTGAATTCTCATCACTCAATCAAATGCTGAAGGCAACTCCTAAGGAGCCACCCTTCACCCCACCTGACTCAGATGATGAAGATCCAGAAGACACAATATATGCTATTACTCAAGCAACTTCTAAATCAGTCAGATTCTTTGAACCAATGCAGGGAGAGGAAACATCAAACCATTTGTGTCCTATGACCACACGCTCAAAGACTAGAGAAATGATTCAGGAGGGCACACCAAAACCCCCCACACAATCACAAACTATTCTAAATGAGAAAAAGGTCACAGGAAACAAACCTACCAAAACCCCACCTGCCAGGAAAAATGTCACAAAAGACACTGCATCTACTAAGTCAAAGAACTCTGAGACAAAGAAGAATGACAAAAAGCAAATTGTGCCTTTAAAGAAAAAGGTTGCCACTCCCATTAAGGCGAGAATAGGCCCTCCAAAGGAGCCTACACACCAAAACAAGAGTGACACACCCCAACAAAAGGCACAAGATAGGCCAATAGTCGATGAAAAAGAAAAAGAAAGAGACAGAATAAAACAACATGTGCTAGATATAAATCAACTACTGGATCAGATTCCCGACACATCCATCTCAGGTACAAACCTTGGCTTGGAACAAAGGAAAGACAAGGACCTATTGCCCCTCATACAATATCTTGAGGATGGGACCTTGCCTGCACCAAAAGCACAAGGAAACAGAATCATCAACCAAGGCCAGACATACACCTTGGTAAACGGTACATTAGTCCATATATGCCCCATAAATTGGAGAAAAACCAATACTGTACCACTTCAAATTGTTATACCACAGCAATGGGTAACAAGTACACTACAGTATTTCCATGACTCACCTACAGGCGGCCATCTTGGTTCAAGTAGGATGCTGTCAGCACTCCGACCTAGGGTATATTGGAAGTCTATGCTAGCAGACACAACAAAATATGTTTCCACCTGCCACACATGCCTCACAGCAAAAAGGCAAGTACACTCACACAAGACACCAATGACAGTGAGAGAGTACATGACTTCACCAATGAAGTTCCTAAACCTAGACGCGGTGGGACCACTTCCCACAACTGCCAGGGGAAACAAACATATACAAGTCTGCATAGATTATGCTACCAGATATGCAACAGCTTGGGCTACTACTGACTTAAAAGCTGAGACAACAGCAGCAGAGTTCTACAAGAATATAATTTGTCATCATGGAACACCAGCCACCCTTCAAACAGACAATGGGACATGTTATACAGGTGCAAAGTTCACAAAGTTAACTAAACACCTCAAGATCAAACATAAATTCTCCTCACCATACAGGCCACAATCAAATGGGCTTGTAGAGAGATTCAATGCTAGCATAGGCACAGCACTCAGAGCATTCTGCTCAAAGCACCAAAACAATTGGGATTCATTTATTGAACCCATAACCTTTGCATTAAACAACACTGAATCCCAAACCACAGGATTCACCCCTTTCTTCCTACTCCATGGAAGAAACCCAGCCACCCCAATGGACTTAGGGCTGGGAATACAGGAAGACATATCCACCGTAGCAGACCATGTAGCTAACATGATAACAAATCAAGATACCTCTAGGAGGAAAGCTATAGAAAGGGTCGCCAAGCTACAAAAGGAAAGGAAGGATAGATATGATAAGAAACTTACACCACAGGAAATCAAGGTCACCGACATGGTGTACCTAAACATACCAAGAATCCTGACCAACACAGAGTGTAAGAAACTTCAACCCCTTTTTATGGGACCATATGTTGTAGTAGATAGACCTAGTTTGACAAGTGCCAAACTCAAAAACTTGGACACCAATCTATTGGTGGCCAGACCAGTGCACATAGACAGACTGAAAAAGGTTGTGGCTGTCAGAAATAATGCATTTGCACACAGGCTTATTCCACATGAGGCCAAATACTACAGCAAAATTGTAAGGAACAAAAATGATATCACCCTTACAAGAGAAACCACAGGCATAGGCCCTATCAAGCCTAGGCCTGCACACCACATACTAAGGAAGACATCTAGGTGTGGTGCAGTTTCAAGAAATTAGAAACAAGATTGAGATACCAAAAGACATAAGATTTTCAAAATGTATTACAAATTCTCTTCATCCACACATAAGACATGTGTGACTGATAATGAATTACTATGTATATAAAGCCAATCAAATTTGTAAATATATCAGTAGGTTATTGCCTCTGAAAAGGGTCAAAGACTGGGACCCCCCAAGTAAAGCAGACATGAAGTCTAAGAAGAGTAAGGGTAACACAATGGAGTGTCTAAAGCCTAATCCCCACATGAAAGAGCGCGCTATGCCAACACAGCAGTCTATAGAGATCAATTGACCTTATAAGCTACACTCAGACAAATGTCTAGACGGTCATGAATGGCTGTCCTGGATGACAGGAGGAGCTAATTACCAGTACACAGAGTACACAATAGACCCCCACAGTTGCAGACACTGGAGATCAAGGCCTTGACTCCAGAGAAACAATACCAGGCCCACAATGGATGTGGGTAGGGTAGGCTACATAAGAAGCACTGTGGACCATAGCCCACCATCAGTCTTCATCCAGCTGCAGTCTGGAACACAAGTCTACAGGACCCCACTTGGGAATTAGCCAGCCCACTTCTCCATTAGGAGAGACTGCACTAGGATAAAGAACACACCTACTTCACCTTCAACCTGACCTTACCATTTACTGGTCAATCTCTATAGACTCACCGGACATATTGCCAAGACAGCTCAATCTTGCAAAGGTACAGTTTGAACCACTTCATTTAAAGTGTTACACCATACACTTAGACTTTACCAGCACCAAATCACTACAAATTTGACAAGACTTTAAACAGCAAACTTGCTTTACACAAGCACCATGGGGACACTGAGAGTTTCACCCATACTGCTAACTATGCTGTTACTATATACTATCGAACCACTTACTGCAGGTTATACACCTGTGGTGAGACAAAACATAGGAGTAGTATTCAAACCTAGCCCTCAACCATTGGTCAATGGACATACAACCACAACACTATTGTTAGCTATCCCCTACAAGATACCTCGGGCACCCGTTACCCAAGGATCCATAAGGGATAGAATACTCCAGTTGACCACTCCTACTCTACAAGATCATACCTCTGGCCAAATTATCCAACAAGCTAAGGAGCTAGACACCTTGCTGGAAATTGCAGACAAGGAGATAAATGAAACACTAGCCTCCATCAAATTGTTCTTATCCAACCCCATAAACACATTGGACAAGGCCAAAAGAGAGGCCATACTGGGTTTTCTAGCACCCCTGTTTCGCGGTGTGCTAGGTCTAGCCACAGTAGAAGATGTAAACCAAGTAATGGGACAGCTCAAGAACATAGATGAAATACTAAGAAAATTTGCTAAACAGGATCAGGAAGCAGCTAATCTCATTGAAAAGATCACAGACAGACAAGATAAGTTTGTTAAAGCATACATCCAAGATAAGAAGGTACTGGACAGAACAATCAACACCATAGGTGACACCGTCAACCTGTGGGCCTCTAACATGTCCAGGTCACTTGACTCATATTCAAGGCACGAGAAAACTCAAAGGGAAAAAATGCAAGTATTAAATGATGCACTAATTATCATAGCAGCAAGAATGAATACAGTTCAATCACTGCAAAGGACAAATGCAGCCCTGAGGATGCTATCATCAGGGATCCTAACCCCTGATATAGTGCCACCCTCAGACCTTGCTAGATATCTAATTGACATTAATAACAAACTTAGGATTACACACCCTGGAGCACAAGTCGCAATTAATGACTTAGATTTCTATTATTCACAGAAGCTGACCTCATACACTTACTCAGCTCACCATATATATATTCATCTGGACATTATAATTCAATCTACCACCTCAACCTTCAAACTGTACCAAATGATTACATCACCCATGCCTATAGACACACAGGAGACCCCCACCAAAGGAGTCACCAAATTACAAACCACAACTGAGTTTCTAGCAGTATCTTACGATGAATCATTATTTATCG
This sequence comes from Acholoe squamosa, assembly GCA_949317995.1. Taxonomy (NCBI): domain Eukaryota; kingdom Metazoa; phylum Annelida; class Polychaeta; order Phyllodocida; family Polynoidae; genus Acholoe; species Acholoe squamosa. Next base: position 25,010,189 of record OX439048.1, read on the forward strand.
AATTGGACTCAGCAGATATGCAGGCATGTGAAGGTACTACAGTAAAGGTATGCAGAGATGTAAATGGTAGAATCTATAAACACAGGCCTACATGCCCTGTAGCCATTTTTACTAACCAGGCTCAACAGATTAAGGAACATTGCAAGTTTACAGTTTCACCACTGCAAGCACCTACCACCCATGCTATTTCCATTTCTGAAGATGAGTATCTGGTCACTACTAATGAACCCCATTACTTTATCAACTGCCATGGTAAAACGTCTGAAACTCGGAAGGCCCAGTCCTACTCAATCATAGGTGTACCCTGTGGGTGCACGATCAGTGTAGGAGAATTTTCTCTTCCAAACACAAGGTTGCCCTGTAACTCAACCTTATCATTTCATTACATTCTCAAGACAATTAATTTACCATTCATGGCAGCACTTAACAAAATTTCTGAAACCAAACCAGATGAAAGAGAGAATCTTCCAAATTTCCCAGTAGTAAACCTTTCTAGAACCTTAGAAAAACTACAGGAAAATCCAATCATGGATGATATTACTCAACTAAATTTAGAGCCCTTTGCTAAAACAGTATTAAAAGATGCCTCCAACCTTAATAAGGAAATGGAAACGAGCTACGAGGAATCATACCTACGTCGAGTTACAGAGCATCCAATCTTCCAAAGCTTAGCACTCATCCTAGGGATATCAGCTCACATTTTTATAGTATACATACTACTCAAATTATACAGACTAGGAGGGACTGTAGCCTACCTGCCTACAGCCAAAGCATTCAGACTAGTCACCGAGCTGCCCCTACACAAATTGCTCCCAGATAAGAATCCTACCAAATTAACCCCTACAGAGGAAACCCACACCCCTTTCCTCACAATTCAGGAAACCCACACCCTGATAATTGCTATATTATTCACCCTGACCATCTACTCAGCCTACAGAATAATGAAGTACCTTAAGAAATTTGCACAGACACACTGTGGCAAGAAAAATGTGGCCAAGCGCACAAATCCCACAATATATTTTAAAATATATTGTGGAGACTCAAACTTCGCGCTACCCTTGAGGCCAATACCACATGAATTTGATGAGATTAAATCAGCAGCTGCCCCTACCTATAAGGATATAGTGGTTAAAACCTTCCCACTACCTAAGGCTATATTTACCTGGAATGGACCAGCAGTTATAACAACACAGAGAGGAGAATTTGCTTATCACCTCCCTCAGGTGATACACCTACCTTGGCGCACTAGGTTCAGCACTATACCAGCCCTTAAAAACAAAGGACTGTACTACTCCATGCTTCTCCAGAATGATTGTGGCACCAGCCCGGTGACCATGACAGCACTGGAAAATACAACAGATATAATTATTGACGAACAACAGGAGGAGACCGCAAGGTCAAACATGCAGACTATTGCTAATTTTCTAAACCACCAGCCCTCCCCAGTGACTGTGGAAACAGCCTAGACTGCCCACAGCCTAGGCTGCCCCCAGTCCACCACCAGGAGACAACACATCAGAGACAGTATTCAGAACTTTTCGGACAATTTGCCGGCCCTGAAAAGGGCCTTTGGGATGGCGGGTTTTTACACCCTAGGTTTCAGTCAGTCGGGATCCTACCACAGATCCTCGGGCTCAACATCAATGGGAGAGTCCGGGGCCGAGTCCGAGCCATACATATGGCCGTGATCCTGCTCCCACTCAGCGAGCCGGGCCTCCAGCATCCCCAGTCCATACTCGGCAGCCGTGGATGGATTCCCGGATGCCGCAAGATCGAGGAGGGATGCCGCCAACAAATAATCCCATAGCACTCGCTCCCGCGGCCCTAGGCTATAATCCATGGGCCAGAAACCCATATTGCCCAGGGCCCTAGTCAGAAGGGCCACAGTGGCCCCCCGACGCAAGGCTGAGCCCAGGAAATAATGGCAGGAGTAATTACAGACCATCACATCACCATGCTCAATGATCTCTTTGAAATTACTCACTATGTACCCATAATGGATGGTCTGGTTAGACTCAACCAGGGCCCTAGCTGGACTCCCCACCTCCATCACCTGGGGGACAGGCAGAGCAAAGAGAGCTTGTAGGTGGGCCATGGTACTACAGCAGTGACTTCCAGAGAGGAACTGATGCTCCAATACCAGCCACACACTCCTTAAATGGACACACACACCCCCCCCCACCCTGAACTGTCCACTGACACCAAGCTAGGCACTGCCACAGACACATGCCAGAATCTGGCACCTAACACCTCAAGTGCCACCACTGCATGAGCACACCAGGGAGGAGACTCACATCTCACTCCTGACACACCTCCACTGTCAATGAAATTATCAAAGTATTAGAAAAAAAAATTATATACACAGCCACTTGTTGATGTATAATATGAAAATCTATGGTATTCTCACAAAATCAATGATTAATGCGCACATATACGCGCAAAATTGCGAAATTGCAAATTACAAATTGTAAGATTGTACAAATCTAACATTAATATACATGAATGCAGGTAGATAACTAAGACAGTTTTTGTACCCACTAGCACTTGTATACTATGCCAAGGTTTACTTAAAGTAACACACTTTAGGTATCCAAGAAAATTGTTGGAAAAAAAAATGAATGAAAAAAAAAAAATTGTTGAGAAAATTGTTGACATAAAACATGTTTACTTAAGATACTCACCAAATAATCTCTTTCAGGGACACATACTCAAAAGGCTAGGGGAAAAGTCAATTAAGCAGCGGCCCACTGCCGAAATTGCCAATTAATACACCCATATAGCAAAATCAATGAGTAACTCAGAGACAAACAAGCCTATTGTACATGAAGTACTTTGTTTTTCCGGCCCTCGGAAAAATTTGTCTCAAAATCCCAAAAATTGTATAGTGTAAACTAGATTGTACGCTTGTACCCAATTTACACGCTAAAAATTGTATTTTGCAAACTAGATTGTACGCTTGTACCCAATTTGCACACTAAAATTGTATATTTGCAAACTAGATTGTACGCTTGTACCCAATTTGCACACTAAAATTGTATGTTCGCACACCAGATTGTACGTTTGTACCCAATTTGCACACCAAAAATTGTATGGCTGCACACTAGATCGTAAGTTTGTATCCAATTTACACACTTGAATTGTATGTTGCACATTATACTGTATGTCTGTACCCAAGTGATACACAAAAAATCAGGTTTTTACAAAACTCACATTTTTATGTATAACCAAGCTGTACACAAAATTATATATGTACATACAGAAACTATCAATTGAACGCAAAATTATATATTGGCATACTAAAACTGTGAAATGTATGCAAAAATTATATATTTGCACACTAAAAAATTGCCAAATGTACGCGAAATTATATATTTGCAACCTAAAATTGCCAAATATACGCGAAAATTATATATTTGCACACTTAAATTGCCAAATGTACGCAAAAATTATATATTTGCATACTGAAATTGTCAATTGAACGCAATTACACGCGAAATTGTAAATTTGCACACTAAAATTGTCATTTATGTTCAATTTGCACGCTAAATTGAACATTGAATGCCAAAATTGCACACTAATTGCCCAATTGAATGTTGTACATAAAAATGGGAAATTGTACCCAAAATTGATGTCACATGAGCAAATAAGCTCAAATATGGTAAGATATAGAAACTCGGAAATGTACTTATACCCAGGAGAAAATTGTTTATACTGACAAAGCTCTACCACAAAAATTGCATTTGAAGCACTCCCCATTACTTCAAATCCTCTTACAAAACAGTATATAACTCCAAAATAAGGTAAAAATTGTATAAATTGTACATTCCCTCGGCGAAATGACGGAGTTTCGCATTCTTTCGGGGGAGAGGGAGTATTCTATGATATACCATTTTATTGTTCCATAAATTCTAACATATTTTGTATTAATCAAAGAAATATCTATGAAATTAATACATAGGTTGGTTCTAAGAGCTATAAGAGCGCTCAAACTTTGTATAAGAGCGTTCATGCCCCACTGCACACCAGCCACAGTCAGTTAGACAGAGTTTATGACATCAAAGGCTCCGACCTAATGGTTCACTGCACAATATAATAAAAATGAGGGTCTCAGTGTGCGACCTCATGGTTCAATGCACAAATTAATAACTTGTAAGTGAATGCAACCGGCCGTCACGGGTGCCTGAGCACCGCTGACGCCGTCATGAGTGTCTGAGCACTCTAAGGACTGAACAATGGGTTACATAAGCACGACGCCATAACCTTCCGGTCGCTCTAGCGTCGCTCCTGAGCGACCTAGGTCAAATATCAAAATATCTATGGAAAGCCCATAATTAGACGGTCAGAATGAGCCCAAGATCAAGGCGGAACTCCCAGTATTAAGGAAGTTACGCCATGGAGACTGAATCGACCTCCGAGTGAGCTACAGACAAACCGGCGGGAGTTACGCGCCTATCCAGCGAGCATTATAATCTTGGCACATTCAGCTCCGCGCATGCCCAAAATGGCGGTTATACAAGCATAAACGACCGAGTTATGAGGGTTTGAAGATGCAGAACCGACCAAGACAATGGGGGCCATAGCGGCGTCCATGGGGGTCCTTTGTCCCCCTGTGACACTTGAAAGAGTCCCCTCAAACAATTGTAGAGTTAGGCAGATGCTGCTGGCTCCAGTCAGTCTGGAGGTGCTTTTCCAAGATTTGCTACAAATAGCCTGTCTGCACCTCCAGGAAGACACATCACCAAGAACCGCTCTAGAGGTAACATCTCCAGTCATCTCCTGCTACCTGCTATACCACTGCACTATGGTGAAACTATGCTAGACAGGCATTGGTTTCCTACCATTAGTGGCCAGAGGCTATCTTCTTCAAGACTTCCACCAGAGGGTAAAGTTATCCATTATTACATTATTCCTCTAAGCAGCAGGTCAGGAGCTAGGTGTGGGAACCCACCTAGAAGTATGCTGGACACTGTATTATTAATACCTCACAGGTGGAGTGGAACTGAACATTATACTTTATAAATTACTGTATGTTTACTGTATGTGCAAACTACCTACATACTAACTACTGTATGATTGATATTTCTTACATGTTGCCTAAAGCTGAATAAACCAGTGACAACTGGAAATAACACTATTTATAAGAGCCTTGAGATAATTACACTATATACCACTAGTCTTATGATATTTCTCATATGACAACTTGATCATGCCAATCACTAGTATGACAAATCTCAACAAGGACACTTCAGGCTATCGTTTAATGCATTTTTTGTCCAATTTTACCGACAATTGTTATTCCTACAGTGAAAAGAAGGTTAAGGATCAGCCAAAATTTTGCCGTAATAAGATGTATGAAGGTCTAGGTCACATGCTGATATACTTTGTTGGGGTCCAAATGCTTTTATTTTGACGAAAACCAATGTTGTCCATCAGCGAGTGGTGGAATTTTGCCACTGTTTCTAAATTAAAGGGCCTTATATGGGGTTGAAGCATGTCAACTACCCAGGCCCTATCTGTGTTACTCCCTGCTCAAAAATAGATTCTGCCACTAAAACTCGCTCTCCTGTCCCTCAGTTATCAAAATGTGTACATAGGATATCCTGATGATAGATTATACACTCCTGCATCTTCCTGGAGTATTTGGATATGATCCCAATACTTTAAGTGTCTGTTTGAGTGTGGAAATTCAAAAAATCTACTTTTTTTGTGGCTTTTATGATAGATGCATCTCTCACTTATTCAAAAAAATGTGTTATATGTTACCTACATGCAGTTATTTAGCCCCACTAACCCAATCAATGGTGGAATTTGAATTTTGAGCAGAGAGTACTTAACACCCAATAGGAAAATGTAATTTTTTTAGGAATATCCATCAAACTCCACCTACCACTGTTTCATTTTCTTTTTATAAAGTCCCCTAACCTATTTATAAATGTAGATTTGTATACATAATTTGTAACACATTACTCCCAGCTCAAAAAAGCCAAATTGTGGTCCAACTTGTGACCAGTTCTATCACAAACTACTACTAGATATGGAACAGATGGTAGTTGCATATTAAAGTATACATATTGAAGTTAATATAGATAGATTTTTGTGATTATTTGACAACTTTTAACAAAGCTAGATGAAAATTAGGGTTTTAGAAAAAAATTCTCAGAAAAATCAGTCAATGACAAACGTTCAACATCTGATATCTCAGACAGTTTTTGAAAGAACATATTCATTTTTTGAATCATGATACATACTTAGTAGTAGATGTTGTAAATGGATTTAGGAGTAATTAGGATATATTTAAGAGGTTAAGAGGTATATCCAACAAGGGCAATAAAATTGATGATGGGATTGTCAGGTGTGTCCTGTATTCCATGGTAACCTGAGATCACCTCTAGAGTTAATGAAAAAGAAACACATGTACACAAACGGAGTTTTATGTTCTATGTAGGTAGAAATGAGGAAGGAGTGTATAATTTCTTTATAATACATCCACACATTATTGGTACCGCATCAGCCCAGGATGGATGGCTTGTGGCCTATCAATCACTGACAGGCTAGCCCCTCTTGAGTAGAATGTGTGATTTTCTTTTTAATCATTCAAACTTTTTTCTCAGCCACTCCTCGTGTTAAGATGAAACAAATATTACAATAATGTTGTCTGCTTTTTTTCTGTCATTGCTTAATCATGAAAGCAAAATTGATCTGCATTACCAAAATACAATTGAACAAGAGTTGGCTTCCCTAAATATTATCCTATTATATTATGTATATGATCAGACAAGCTAAAGGAATATTCCATGGGTCTGCCCATTGGATATCCAATTTGCTTTCCTCTCATATTATAACCCACTTTGCAAAAAATGTATTTTCAATGTTTGCGAATGTTTTTATTAGGTTCGGGTAAAACAGTTTGTAAAAGCATTTTTATTACATTAAAAACATTTTAAATGTTTTCAACCAGATAAAAACGTTTGTTAGTTATGCCTCCTTTACATTAAAAACGGGTTTTGACCTAAGAATAATGAGTTTTATAGAACGTTAAAAACCTTTTTTTTTGTATTTGATTTTTTTACGTTTAACAACAAAACGTCTGGCAAACATATACTATAGAAACCCAATAAAAACGTGTTTTCTTTACATTAAAAAGGCCTTTTTATGCCAAGTGGGAAAGCATTAGGATGGGACTAACATTAAACAACTGGTTATCACCTAGTGTGTAAACCTACTCAGAGATTTTGCAATTCTCTCTGAGATGCCATGGAACACTCTCTAAGATTCTAGAAAAAAAGAGGCTCCTCATCAAACCTGTCACATCTTATTACATCCTCAGCACTCAAGCTGACTGACAATATATATAATGTGTCACAAGGTGTTAGACATTTTAATTGGAAACATTATAAAACAGATACTGTGTCACTGATAGGTGACAGGAACCAGAGAATATCACCCTACATTCCTACTTTTAAATTATGTGACCACTATCATCGTGGTGTGTATCTCTATCAGGAAAGCCCTTAATTCAGCTTGATGTATGGATTTAGAATTCAGGACTTAATCACATACAATGGCTTGTCTTGAATATGATATACCTTTAGAGGATGCCTATGTAATGCCAAGATTATAGATACAATACCAGTCTATACAATGAATTGAAAAATAATTAAAAGCACAGGGGATTCTAAGGAAATGTCCCTCTAATAATTAGAATGCTCCTATTTCAAAGTTGCCTTTATCTTAAAGCAGCACAGGTCCTGACATCCTAATGAAGGTACTAATGAGCTGGGATCCATACGGTGTTCATATGGATAGCATACTGAAATGTTATCCTACAGTACAGAAATATCAAAATGCAATGTGACATGCACTCCCAGTGGTAGATTCAAAATTCACCATCAGTGATATTTTGTCAGCAGCATCAGCATACAGAATTAACTCACTGCAGCAATAGATTAATCTGAGGTTCCCCTGGAGCCTTCTCTGTTTTTCATTTTGCTTGAACATTCATTTTGTAAGCATAACAAAAAGCATTCATTCTGAATAATCAGATAATTGGACCTAATAGTTGCTTCAGCAGCCAGGAAGCCATGTCCCTTGGGCTGAAGGCTGGTAACTGATGTAGCAATCAGTTTGTGTTTGAGTGTTTAGTGAGGTGATGGTCCCAGTGACTCAACTCTACCATTGATAACATGATAAAGGCTCTTGTACAGTACACAACAGTCGCATGATCAAAGCAACTAATCAAGGCCTTCCTATCATAGTGCCACCAGTTAGAATACCATTTCACAATAAAAGCCGTCTGCTGGATGTCCTTTTCAGTGATGTACAAGCCTGTATAATCAGCTGATAATTGAACAGACATGATTTAACGAAGGGCATCCCCTCCCTTTAGGTCTTATCTAATTGTCTCCAAGGTCTAGACATGATAGTAATAAAAAAAGGTTAAAAAGTATTGGGTAGATTCTTCTAGAAAAATTGGCATTGCTAGAGCATCTCAAACTTTCTTTTGCTAGGTAACTTTTGGGTGATAGGCATGCAAGTGGCAGTCTTTCCCATGCTGTTCAAGGCTAGAATTCAAGCTGTAAACATTGTGCACAAAATCATGATTCTAAGGTACCCTGGAATACCACTTCAAATTTCAAACAAGAAGATTTACACATGCGATTTCTTCTATTGTATAGGCATGTAAACTGGCTTAGCATTCAAGACCTCACAGATTGGGGTAATAAAGTTAGGGCAGGAGGGCAGCACTAATTCCATAGATATAGGCCTACTACAAATTCTCTCATATAAGCCGCACCCTTGTATAACCCGCACCCACGACTTAAGAGACTTAAGAGGACCTATAAGCCACTTTTGTTGCTTGAAAATTGTACTTTTAGTACTGTTCTATAGTACCAAATATCCTCCTATAAGCCGCACCCCTTCTTTTGACTGATCCTATAAGCCACATTTTGATTTGGATTCTGGTACTAGCTGCAGCTTATATGAGAATATTTACCGGTAATAGTATAAGGCCGCCATGACAATGGTTTGTGCTAAAGTTATTCTATCTTGTCTAGATTGTGGTGAGTTGATATATGTAGGCCTATAGGGTATGTAGGGTAGTAGTACATACACCACATAAAGTTCTATATATCATATGAGTCAAACACAAAGCTTGATGGTTGCTTGTTGGCAAAACACCAAACATTGTCATTTTCAAGAAATGTTGAGGTGTGGCTCAAATTTCCTCATATCATATACTACGTCTTTTATGTATTTAGGTCAATTTCATCCACCGCCACCTTTTCAGCCAATTGGGCAAAAAATACTTCTAAGAAGAGCAGCATAAGAAGAGATAGCATAGCTTTGATCAGAGCCACAGCCAGACATATCATTCAGGAAGATCAAAATGAAAGCAGCAATATGTCATAGGGGTTGGTCTTTTGGGATAGGTTGTGGTCATGACAGCCTGACTAAACTAAGATTCCCTATGGCCTTGATATTTAACTTCTAGTCCTACCGCATTACATCTCCAAGCACCTCCCCCTCCAGCTACCACAGGTCAATGTTGGAGAGATCAATGACTATGCATAGTGAGGCATGTAGAGGATCCATGCCTTTTGTCATCTAGCTCCTCGTGAATATGGCTTCCAGCCTTGATACAAACACTGGGTTGCCCAATCACTGTCCTGCTCACATCCTGAGCATTACTCTGAGGAGGGGACTCCCATACTATGAGTTGCTCCCTGTGTTCAAAATTGCTCCACCCCAACCCTGCACCGAGCAGCTCCCCTTACCCTGAGTAGTTCTTCAACATAGAGTTGTCCCCAATACCTTCTTGCTGAATTGTTCCCTCATCTCAAAGTACACACCCTCTCCACTCAGCTCCAATATTGTGCTCATCTGGTGATGGATGCTTTCTGAAATTAGCTGCATCTCATGCCCTTATCCCCTTCACTCACAGGCAGCTTACTGGTGCTGGAGGGGGTGGGCAATATGAGTCCTCATATAACTTCCTAGAAAGTTACACTAGAGAAGATTGTGCTCCATTTGACTGTGTACACACTGATGAAATGATAACCATCTAGAGTTTTCCTATTATAAACCATAATTGAAATACATCTGTACAGTTAGAAGTAATTATGAGAGATCTATAACTATCATGAAAACTTTGTTTAATCTATGCACAAGATATAAAAATCGACATCTGAGCATTGGACGAAATTAAATGACAGTTAAAACCTCATAAATCTTTACTCGTATTGCGAAGAGCTGAGTTCTAGTTGCACAACTAGGCCTTTCATTGAAGATAAGTCTGTCATTGCCATTTTCAATGGTCTGGTGAGGTAAAACAGGTATGCTGCATATTACCAGGCAGATTAAGGCTGAAACCAAACTCTTTGATGTAAGGTAACCGACAACCAATCTCAAATCTATAAAGAGTTATAGGCACTCTTGTCTGTTAACAGGGCACCAGTCAGGCCTCACATGGGTAAATCCACCAGAGGGGGTGTTTGACAGCAACATGGTCTTTACATCCCTACTTTCCCTAAGGGTAGATAGGGCCAGATTGTCCTGGCAAGGCTGTGGCTATCCATAGTTATCTTATTCGGTGTTATTACATGATTTCTTGGATTTTGGGTGATTTTTCTGGATATTCCCGTTCTGATACCTGTTGTTAATACACGACTTCTGTGATTTTGGGTGATTTTTCTGGATATTCCCATGCATATACCTATTGATATTGCACACCATGATGCATGCATCATGACTTTTGTAAGGAGGCATGTTATCCATGTAAGGAGGCATGTTATCCATGTAAGGAGGCATGTTATCCATGTAAGGAGGCATGTTATCCATGGATAACATGCCTCCTTACATGTCATATGTTACATGTTAAAACCTACGAAATGTTTCATTGCCAGGGTAGGGGTTGAACCTGCAGTCTCAGATCCCAAATCCACCTCCCTATGCACTGCACCACAGGGACTGACGAGAAGTGGTTGGGTAGAACCAGGTCTTGCTATGATACAAAGCCCGGGGAGGGTACTCACATATAACTATTATACATTGAATGTGTGAAAATACCCTGAAGTCTGGGTTGTTCCCCCCCTAGCTTTGTCGCTGCTGCTGCTGCCATAACCGCGACGACTGCGGGACGCATTCAGAGCAAACCAAGCCAAGCCAGGTGCCGAGGTGTGAGACCCGGTGGTCTAGTGGGTAGCACATTGCACTCAGCTTCTACAGGTAGGCGGGATGAGTCCCGGTCCCGGTGAACAGTTCTTTTTCGCCGTGTGTACACACACTATGGCTGGCTTTGAGTTCCGGGGAGGGAAAGATTTTTGTTTTCAACTTATTCAATTTATTGATTATCTATTGATTATCGTGTAATAAAATAAGTAGTTAATGGATATGTCATGACTTGTGACTGTTATCCAACAATAACATGCAACGAGGGGGGGGGCGAAGCCCCCTGAGTTGCATGTTATTGTTGGATAACAGTCACAAGTCATGACATATCCAATAGTTACTTGTTCAATACCGCATGACATGATGCATGTATCATGACTTCTGTAAGGTGTGCTGTTATCCATGGATATCAGGCACCCCATGCCTGTTATCCATGGATATTAGGCATACCTTACATGTGGAGGAACCATTCTACCCCAGCCAGGAATCTAACCCGGATCACCATTTTTAAGCGAGCGTCTTACCTCTAGACCAAGCTGGCGATGGTGCAGATAGGGTTAATACTTGAAGCCACTAAGCCCAGGTCGATGAATGGTGATGAAACGCATAGGATTGTAAAGATTTGGGACCATGACAGCTAACATGGTTAATATCCATAGTAGTAGAGATCCCATAGATGATATTAGTGTCCATATTTAAAGTCTCCATTACTTATTTTTAACGTAAAATCCAATTTCCCAGCAGTGAATACAGCCCGGCATGTGAGAGCAGCATAAGAAGAGATAGCATAGCTTTGATCAGAGCCACAGCCAGACATATCATTCAGGAAGATCAAAATGAAAGCAGCAATATGTCATAGGGGTTGGTCATTTGGGATAGGTTGTGGTCATGACAGCCTGACTAAACTAAGATTCCCTATGGCCTTGATATTTAACTTCTAGTCCTACCGCATTACATCTCCAAGCACCTCCCCCTCCAGCTACCACAGGTCAATGTTGGAGAGATCAATGACTATGCATAGTGAGGCATGTAGAGGATCCATGCCTTTTGTCATCTAGCTCCTCGTGAATATGGCTTCCAGCCTTGATACAAACACTGGGTTGCCCAATCACTGTCCTGCTCACATCCTGAGCATTACTCTGAGGAGGGGACTCCCATACTATGAGTTGCTTCCTGTGTTCAAAATTGCTCCACCCCAACCCTGCACAGAGCAGCTCCCCTTACCCTGAGTAGTTCTTCAACATAGAGTTGTCCCCAATACCTTCTTGCTGAATTGTTCCCTCATCTCAAAGTACACACCCTCTCCACTCAGCTCCAACATTGTGCTCATCTGGTGATGGATGCTTTCTGAAATTAGCTGCATCTCATGCCCTTATCCCCTTCACTCACAGGCAGCTTACTGGTGCTGGAGGGGGTGGGCAATATGAGTCCTCATATAACTTCCTAGAAAGTTACACTAGAGAAGATTGTGCTCCATTTGACTGTGTACACACTGATGAAATGATAACCATCTAGAGTTTTCCTATTATAAACCATAATTGAAATACATCTGTACAGTTAGAAGTAATTATGAGAGATCTATAACTATCATGAAAACTTTGTTTAATCTATGCACAAGATATAAAAATTGACATCTGAGCATTGGACAAAATTAAATGACAGTTAAAACCTCATAAATCTTTACTCGTATTGCGAAGAGCTGAGTTCTAGTTGCACAACTAGGCCTTTCATTGAAGATAAGTCTGTCATTGCCATTTTCAATGGTCTGGTGAGGTAAATAGGTATGCTGCATATTACCAGGCAGATTAAGGCTGAAACCAAACTCTTTGATGTAAGGTAACCGACAACCAATCTCAAATCTATAAAGAGTTGTAGGCACTCTTGTCTGTTAACAGGGCACCAGTCAGGCCTCACATCGGTAAATCCACCAGAGGGGGTGTTTGACAGCAACATGGTCTTTACATCCCTACTTTCCCTAAGGGTAGATAGGGCCAGATTGTCCTGGCAAGGCTGTGGCTATCCATAGTTATCTTATTCGGTGTTATTACATGATTTCTTGGATTTTGGGTGATTTTTCTGGATATTCCCGTTCTGATACCTGTTGTTATTACACGACTTCTGTGATTTTGGGTGATTTTCTGGATATTCCCATGCATATACCTATTGATATTGCACACCATGATGCATGCATCATGACTTTTGTAAGGAGGCATGTTATCCATGTAAGGAGGCATGTTATCCATGTAAGGAGGCATGTTATCCATGTAAGGAGGCATGTTATCCATGGATAACATGCCTCCTTATATGTCATATGTTAAAACCTACGAAATGTTTCATTGCCAGGGTAGGGGTTGAACCTGCAGTCTCAGATCCCAAATCCACCTCCCTATGCACTGCACCACAGGAACTGACGAGAAGTGGTTGGGTAGAACCAGGTCTTGATATGATACAAAGCCCGGGGAGGGTACTCACATATAACTATTATACATTGAAAGTGTGAAAATACCCTGAATTCTGGGTTGTTCCCCCCCTAGCTTTGTCGCTGCTGCTGCTGCCATAACCGCGACGACTGCGGGACGCGTTCAGAGCAAACCAAGCCAAGCCAGGTGCCGAGGTGTGAGACCCGGTGGTCTAGTGGGTAGCACATTGCGCTCAGCTTCTACAGGTAGGCGGGATGAGTCCCGGTCCCGGTGAACAGTTCTTTTTCGCCGTGTGTACACACACTATGGCTGGCTTTGAGTTCCGGGGAGGGAAAGATTTTTGTTTTCAACTTATTTAATTTATTGATTATCTATTGATTATCGTGTAATAAAATAAGTAGTTAATGGATATGTCATGACTTGTGACTGTTATCCAACAATAACATGCAACGAGGGGGGGGGCGAAGCCCCCTGAGTTGCATGTTATTGTTGGATAACAGTCACAAGTCATGACATATCCAATAGTTACTTGTTCAATACCGCATGACATGATGCATGTATCATGACTTCTGTAAGGTGTGCTGTTATCCATGGATATCAGGCACCCCATGCCTGTTATCCATGGATATTAGGCATACCTTACATGTGGAGGAACCATTCTACCCCAGCCAGGAATCTAACCCGGATCACCATTTTTAAGCGAGCGTCTTACCTCTAGACCAAGCTGGCGATGGTGCAGATAGGGTTAATACTTGAAGCCACTAAGCCCAGGTCGATGAATGGTGATGAAACGCATAGGATTGTAAAGATTTGGGACCATGACAGCTAACATGGTTAATATCCATAATAGTAGAGATCCCATAGATGATATTAGTGTCCATATATATTTAAAGTCTCCATTACTTATTTTTAACGTAAAATCCAATTTCCCAGCAGTGAATACAGCCCGGCATGTGAGTCTCCTTCGCCATAGCGCTCTGCAAAGCAGCATCTTCTTGGGCGGACCTCGTTCTGGTTTGGACAGGGAGCATACATTTTTTCAAAATTGTTGTTGTTTGCTGCGCTCGCTGTACATATCTATTCTAAGTCAACAGGACATAACTAAGCTATAAAATGATTAAACAATGAAAGAATAACATATTAAAATCAATTTCTTATCAAATGTATGTATAGTTCTGTGTTCAAGGCGAAGGGAGACACCGAGGTCAACTTGCCATGGTTGAATGCTCAATACAAATAACAACCGCTCACTGCGTCTGGCACGCCAAGCAAGGCGAGTCACTTGGCTATCGGAAGCCGGGCTATATTTACTCTTGGAATTTACGTTGAAATTAAGCAATGGAGACTTTAAATATGGACACTGATATCATCTATGGGATCTCTACTTCTATGGATTTTAACCATGTGAGCTGTTATGGTATACATTCTTCAGAATCCTATGCATTTCATGACAATTCATTGAGCCGGGCTGGGCCACAACAATGGCGACAGCGGTGCTTGCTTCTCCTTCCCGAACAATGACTTTCAGCTTGGATATCAGGTAGATTAAACATTTTTATGGTTTGTCGTGTAATATGATAAGTAGATAATGGATAATTCATGACTTTTGTGTGTTATCAAAGGATAATTAAACTCAGGCTGCACCCTTTTTTAATTATCTGTTGATAACACACACATCATGAATTATCCATTAATTACTTGTTCAATAGGCTACTATATCTTCATCTGAGTAGTGCTAGTGGACCACAAAGTGTTTATCATCTCAACTCACTCAGCCACACACACATACACACACCCATACACCAACATAAATCATGAAGATCATGATTATTTATTTTTGTTACCAACAGTTATTTTGCCATAGCAAAACGACAGTAACTCCTCCCACTGGTTGGAATGATATCTAAATGGAATCAATAGTTCAGTCTGTCAGTGGCACGTTGCACGGATGGGAAAAAAAGTATTCATTCGTCAGATATTGACAGAATTGAGTGGGATTCTAATTCCAGCGCGGAGACGAGAAGGTTGCAACTGACATAGATTCCCCATTTCTCCTAACTGCCCAGACCTTTTTAAGAGCACAGTCAATATTGGAATGGACACTGCTGTGCATGCAGTCATCAATGCTGTGCTTAGAGAAAATTTGTAAAAAAGCTAACTTTTGAATGATGGCATTGAAATGGAGGATCGGAAATCAGGCAGAATCCTCATGTCTCTCCTCTCCTGATTGTTTCCTGACCCTGTAAGAGAGATGTGATTTAGTGGAAGTTCTTATCTATTTTATAAATTCGAGTTTTGCTAGTAGAAAATGCCCATGATTTTATAGATGTAGTGACTAATTGGAAACAGTGGATATACTAAAAGTAAAGCAGTAAGGTGACATCTAAATGTCAATGCTCAAAGTGTAAAATTAATAGCAGACTTATTAGATATTTTAGAAATAGTTTATCTTTGAAGGAAAGTAGTCTGAATGTCATTTTAAAACCACTCTATATTTTATCTTTCCTGATAGTTAAAGATAGCTTGTGATGTTTTCAAGTCATTGAATGATTAAGGTAAGGTTTACTTGCATTTATTATCTTAAGTTATCTGAGTCATTGTACTTTGGGGCATGAGTTACTTCTGGAGGTGTTTATCTAATGTTTATCTAGATAACTGTTTATGAATAGGTATCTTTCTTTGGATGACTTGACAACTATTGATTGATTGATTCATTGACGTTATTATGTTTGCCCTACTTCAGTATCTCAAAGTGTGATATTGATTTATGTACCTTATTGTGAGATGTCCTTAAACCTGTCATGAATTATCAAAGTCATGAAAGGGTTGACTCTAAATCAGAACATGTGGTACCAACAAACATCAGTTTTATCTATTTACATGCACCAGACAAGGCCACTCCACAAGATACTTGATGATACATAATGAATGTAATCATTGTCAGTGTCTTAAAACTCTATTATCTCGAGGAGATCTACTTGTCTTCATATGTAGCTTGATATGAATAAAGCATTCACATAAATGCAAAGAGTAATGTAAAGTTTGGCCCAAAACAGAAGGGTTCTTTATTAGTTTATATTTGTTTCTTAAGTAAAGCAAACTTCATTTCAACTACCAGATCTGCCATCAAATAACATGATGCCATTCAAGCAATATACAAGTCTTTTGATAAAATGTGCATACAATGTTGTACAGGTCACACATATATGTCACATGGTTTGCAAGAGAATGTCACTTTTTGTTAGTTTTGTGTTCTCCATCCATAAATGCAGTGGATTACCTTTATCCTCAGGTTATATACCCATCCTGTATATCAGCATGCAATGTTGCCTGCCTTAAGGAAGGCCTACTTTGTAAGGTACATGTATATGTAACATGTCAGGAGGGTCGGGTATTACACATAGAGCTAATGCAGCTATCTTGTCATACATGACTATAGATACATAGCCTCTATACCATATTTAGAAGATATTTTACTCATAATTGTCAGTCAATTCTATCCTTCATGGGATAGGAATCAAGAGCAGGGGATAAATATACTGAGACAGGGACATTTCATAGTCATGATATAGGGTATTTTGAAGATATTGCTCATCCTAATACCATGGTGTCTATGGTAATTATATCATTATTGGTTGGTTGTCATCATGCAACAATGAAGTGCTGGTGAAAAGACTCATTATGTCTATCTTTGGGGACTGTATAAACCCTTAAGTCTTAGCATGATGCATGGATACAGACGTGGTGGGAACTAACAATCCTATACAGACAATAGGTTTTCAATGATAACCAATGTAGAGGGAATGATAGATACATGGCCCAATCTAGGTCAGAGTCACGGAGGAGGTGTCCACATCCATGGAGAAAGACAAATACGAATTGTTATTAAATGCCATAGGTCACTAAGGTCTAAATACATCAAAGACTAACAGCTCACAGCCTATTCAATCGTCATAGATAATCTCCTCTGTACTGATAGTAGGTACCTGGATAAACAGAGCGCTGCTCCCGTGCACATGTCCCATTTTTGGTATGCAATAGGTTTGTCACGCAGTTCTACTAAGCAATCTATTTGTGGACAAGGTACCATATGCCCCCCACACACACATACACTCATGGGGATCATGTAGATTCAGGAGTAAGCAGTCCTGTAATGGGACACTTTCTATTTTTCACTTAAATCATTAAATATTTTATCTCATTTTTTAAGTCAGTGCCATATCTCAAAATGGAACATAGATGCTTGTTTTCACCCTGTATTGATCACACAAAATATAGGCCATAATTAGCCATGTGCTTCATTACTGGTAGGCACAAGAGAGTACAGAAATTGCTAGTGTCCAAGTTTTGGTCTTTTTTTGAGACTGTAGGCTCACTAGTAGGGGGCTTCCCTAGCCCACTTAAAAGGGTCTACTTCTCTCCTTTCCTATCCCCTCAGGATGTGTGTGGTGCACATATGCGCGGGCACTGACACATTCCTCTGAAATTGTGTAATGTAGTTCTTGCCATGAATATGACCTTAGCTGTCGAAATGGCATTAAACATCTATTACTCACTCACTCACTCACTCACTCACTCTCACCATGAATATGACCTTAGCTGTTGAAATGGCGTTAAACATCTATTACTCACTCACTCACTCACTGGTAGGGATCACATAGCCTGCATAGAGGGTAGATTCAGCATAAATCAGACACTTGACACTTGCCTGGAGAAAGAAGCCCCAAGAGGAAAAGTGCCCATAAACCTTTACTAGCAGGTCTTATCATAATTACAATTGTGATGATCTAAAGGAGTTTTTGATTGACCTCGATTGGTCTCCCACCTATAACTCTAGCAATCAATAATTCCAATGGCAGTATTAGAGGTGCCAAGTTGCCCTTCCCAAAAATCTTAATTTTGAGGTCGAAAATTGTAATTTTGAGGTTGAAAATGGTAATTTTGAGGTTGAAAATTGTAATTTTGAGGTCGAAAATTGTAATTCTATGTACCATAAATCATAATTTATCTTTTAACAATACAAATGTACTTTAAATGCAAACAAATACATTACATATTGTTAAACATATTTAGATGCGTTTATGATTCAAGGATATTTCTAGTCATTCCAATTATTCTTCTACTGACCTTTCAACTAACTATTATAACAGTCTTTCCTATACAAAAAATATACCATGGCTGGAGTACCTAAAAATAACAATTTTGGCACCTAAAATTGTAATGGTCATAATAGGGGTGAAAAATCATAACAATTACAAAAGAATCGCAACACTTGGCACCTCTGCGGTATATTTAATGAACACCTAGTTAGACACAGTGTGTCCTGTGAGGACCTTTAACCCCTAGGTGCCCAAGCGCGCATTTAAGTGCGGTTTTGGACTTAAATGCATGTATATTGAAAGATATGTTCATTCAGATACTTCTAGTGGTCCAATATGCAAAGTTATGCTTATGACCTCCCAATTATGATACGACCATTCATTTGGCTTTATCTCCATTATATCAGGCACAGTGAGTCAAAACTTGAAAATGAGCTGCCATTGTATGTGATTCTTTAAAGGGCAACCCTCCAAGGAGCTAAAATCTGACATGGTAACAACATGATGATCGATCCTACAAACACAGTTTCCTATACTCTGATTAATCTTGGAACAACTGTTCATATCCATAAAGATAAGCCATGCATTATTACCATTATAACATATTATGTTTCCTGTGTGACAGTACATGTACAGATGAAGGCAGAATCAGCTTTGAAAGGTGTCAGGATTGCAGGGATTATATATATATATATATATATATAATCCCTGCAATTGTACATGACTATATATATATATATATATATATATATATATATATATATATATATATATATATAGCACAAGAGAGATAAAATACCACTAAATTACAACAAATGGAAAGTTTTGGTAAATATGGTTACCATTATATGTCAATGACATTGGGTCCGTGATCACTAATTGTAAATATATTATGTACGCGGACAATCTAGTATTTTATACTTCCAGTAACAAATCAACCCTAGCCCATTACCGTCTGCAAACTGGTATTGTTAATGTTTACAAATGGTGTTTAGAGAAGCATCTAACAGTAAATGTTGAGAAAGCAAAAACACTATGGTTTGGTTCTAGGAGGAAGTTACCTAAAGTTGTGTTGGGTACTTTTAAAATGGCAGAGACTGACTTGGAAACTGTACATGACTATACTTACCTAGGTCTACAGTTAGATAATTACCTAACCATGGAATTGGCAATGAAAAATGTTTTCCAAAGGGTTAATAACAGGTTGTTCAGATTAGCTAAATTGCGTCATTTACTGACACTTAAAGTTGCAATATTGGTGTATAAAACGATTATACTAAGTTTGTTTGATAACTGCAGCTTTGTTTATGCAGGTTGTAGTAATGAAGATAATCTTGTCAAGGTGCAAAGACTCCAGAATCGAGGTCCAAGAATGTGTTATAGGTATAACAGGGAATATCTGTCTGTGGAGGATCTCCATACAAGGAGCGAGGTTCCATATTTGGATAGAAGACGTGATGAAATGTTATTAGTATTCATGTATAAGTACTCTAGATGTAATGATATGTTGGATCATCATAGAGGTGACAGAGTCACTAGGTCAGATAAAAAAATTAAATTCTTGGTTAAACAACCTAAGCTAAGTACATATAAAAGATCACCCCTATATTGCGGTGCTGAACTGTGGTCACTATTAGGAGCCTGGTATCAACATACTGAAACAAAACTGAAGTTTAAGCAGAGAGTCAGACGTATTGAAAATCTGAGAGTACCAAATGATGGTCCTGGCGATGATAGTGACGAGGATGATGATGACAACTCCATTGATGAAGTCGGGAGCTTGTTATTGATCAGTGACGACGGTTTGGACTCTGATTCTGATCCTAAAATAGGCTAAGCAAGCTTTTTATTGTTGTTGTATCTGAGTATCTTGTACTATTTGGACTTGCATTAGTTGTAGTGGTGATCTGATTGGTTAAAACAGAATACAGACAGCTTTTGTGATCACGGTTAATGACCCCATGGAGTTCTAAATCGCGTTCAATAATCTGAACAATCTTGATCACTGGTATTATTATCAGAAATAATAACTAATATCAGTATTAGTATTATTACTATCAGTATTAGTATTATTACTATTATTATTACTAGTTTGAGCATAATATATTTTTGTTTAGAATTTGTACAATGGTAACCCTCCTTTATAGAAGCTTATGTGCTTGGTGTATGTTGTGAGTCGCAATTTCAACAATCCTGTACATTTCTCTGTCTTGGCCTGTGTTACTTTTGTCCTTGTTTGTCTGGGCCTGTTTTGTCTATCATTATTGATCATTATTACATAGATTTCTCATGATTCATTGTTGTGTCTATAATTGTTTGTATTGTTATATAATTGATATGGTGTACAATTTGATATGGTATCTAATTTACCGTATGAATATGATTTGTAGCTTTTTTCCTTGATTGTATGATTGTGTTTGACTTACTGATAGCTGTTTGACTATAATTCCAGTTGTGCTTCAATTACCACGATTCTGTAAATTGTGAGAGGCTCAATAAACTTTGTTTTCAATTAAAAAAAAACAAACCAGACCTGACCAGTAATGCCATGTCCTTAACTGAAAGTCTTCACTGAGGTATGAGTATTAAGAAAATGTTATGGCGAGCCCATATCCAAGAAGGTCAAAATAACACATGGTCTTATGAACAAAATGATAAAATAGTGAAATAATGTAAAATAATGTAAAATTATCAAATAATTCTGGGCACAAAAAGGTTAAAATTGAAAAGGAACCAAAGCCATGGATAACTAGAGAAATAATACAGCCGGTCAATGAAAGGTTGGAATTACTAGCCAAGTTAAAGGTAAATTCATAGCAGGGATATATTGAAGGTTATATGGCGGATGAGAAATCACAACCATTGCCAATTAGAGTATGCCCAAGGTGATTTTGTACTTAGGACACTAGAGGAATCAATGGGAGGTCCTCATATGTTTTGACAGGAGGTCAGTGCTCTAGTGAATCCTACAACTAAGAACCTAACTATAGTTAATGATTTAACTGTTGAAACAATACCAGCTGAGGAAACTGCTGAATATACTAATGATTATTTGATGCCATGCATAGCATCACCTGAGCCATTGGAAAGCATGCGAAGCCAAACCAGCTGGTTTAAATTTAGATCCTATGCCATAGATGTGATGAGTATAAGCAGGGCTCCATAAAGGAATATAGTCAGCATATGAAGAAAGCAAATGCTGGATGCTATCACCACAAATTAAATCCTGGCTTGAAGCCAGCCCCTAATTGTCTACATCACATTGCACATCCAACTTTAAGACTGTCTCTGGGAGGTCCCCCCCCTTGCTGTAGAACGCCATAGTAGGTATGAGCCTGTTGCTGATATTGATAATTGAGGTGGCTCTGTTGCTAAGGATTATTCTGATAAAATCTGTTGCCATGGTAACCCCTGGTTATTGCACCTCTCTTTTGTTTTGTGGTTACCTTGGCAAACGCAGCATACATGTGCTTTGTTGCATGGATTCCAATTACAAGTAGTAAAGTTCCAGGATGCACAAATGTCATTGGGACACCAGATTCTTGGAGTGCTCCCTGACTTGTTGTTAACCTGGCGACCACCTGTGTTTTGTGAATGATTTTGAATGTTCTGCAGAACTTTCATAGCATTGCTGTAGGCCTTGGTATTGTCAATACCAAAATGTTATGCGTTAGTGGTATGCTCAGGTGCAACAAAACTAGTCTCTCCTCTGATCACCTTCATAATGACGTCATAATCATATTTGGCAACTTAGGCGTTATATGTGATGTATTTCATGTGCTCAAGGTAGTCGTCGATGTTAAAGCGGTCATCATTGGACTTTCTGATACTTTGAGCCACACATACCATGCAATACCCCAGCTCGTGGTATGACATCTGGTCGTAATTTTTGTCATAAGGTAAATGATGATCAGCTCTTATCCAATGCTTGGATCGTTTCTTTTTAACAGAGCCAGTGTCTATCAAACTTAACAAACCACCCTCACCTGCCGTTTTCAATTCTGAAGTGTCACCCCCGAGCCCTAGAGCCTGCAGGCATAAGCACACTGACTGAAGGCCCGCTTGTAGAATGGTTGCTGCATCAGGCTTAAGTCCTGAGTAGGGTGTACCATCTTCATAGTTTAGCAGTTTACCTGGGATGGGGTACATGGACCCAGAAGGACCTCCAAAGCCGAGAAAAGGTGCTGAATTGGCTGTGAAGCCTTGCTGTTGTGGGCACCGGAAGGTGCTCTGCCACTATTTTGCCTTGAAGCTGGTTGCCGGCTGGGGAGTGAAGCAACGTCTGACCTAGATTTCGCAATGTCTTTTTCCAGTGCCTTTCTTCAACTCAATGTTTTCATAATTGATGGCTGCTAAGCAGTGTTTCAAATCCTTGACCTCCTGCTCTCTGGGGGCTAACTCCTCTAAATGGGATTGCTTTTATACTGCTAATTCAATCTGCTTCTCAAGCTGTTCCCGCCAGTCAATGGACGGAGAAGCGGGCTCCTCCATGTTGGCTATTTTTAAAGCAAAGTCCTAGTCTTCGTTTTGTGGAGCGTTTAAAGTGTAGTCCATAATCCTTCAGCCTTCAGCTTAATGTAATCCAAACCATATTGAGGGCACTGAGGTTTACACCCATCATACTGAAAACCACATGAACAGGTCACTATTTTCAAAATTTTTCAAAGCAATAAGCAAGCAGCAAGGCTAGCAAACCTTCCAGCATGGAGGTCTAAGCATGAAAACCTGCGCATCAGGGGTCAGAAGTGTGGCGTCTCTGTACCACTCATCAATACCCGAAACATGTAGTTGTTTCTTACCATTTTTGCCAACATTGGCCAAGATCTGTTTAGTAAGTTGCCTGCAGCTGTTCTAATGGCTGGTGGCATGCAGCCAATTATTGACATCAATGAAAATATGGAGGATCTTGATTTGGATGAGCTTATAACTATTGATACTGTCCCGGCACCTGCACTTCCATGTCTGTTGGACACTATCTGCGTTACCAGAACTGGAAATCCCTATTTACTGATTTTAGAACAAAATAGGTACCCTATTTTTAGTTAAAGCAGTGATTTTTGAAGCCTCAAAATGACCTCTAATTTTGAGAAAATAGAAATTCTACCCTTTACAAAACACTGACAAGTATTATTGTTCTTATCAATTCCAGACTAAACATCTTAAAGATGAAGCGTTGGTTAGATTTACTTGACTTAAATATATTATATACTTGGATGTATGTTACCATGATTTGTGCATTCCAAAAGTCACCCTATTACAGAGGTGTGAAGTTATGGGATATGCTAGATAAAGATAGAGAGCCATTACCAACCAAAAGGCACTTTAAAACTGCCATAGTCAAATTGAACATCTATGACTAATCTATTGTCGGGACCATTTACACTTTCCCTAATTAGCCTATTTTGTATAGTGATATTTACAAAACCGTAATTATGCATTATAATGGCTCATTGATATCAGGTATATCATCCCTGGTTATAATAATCATCAGGTTTCAAAGATGAGGAGTGAGGTAGGTTGTACAAGTTATGATGTAACAGGATCTTAGAAGTCCAGGCAAAAGAATTTTACTTGTTGACATTATATACAAGAAAGTATTAGTATGCCACCCGATAGAATAATATCGGACCAATATGTGACCAATGCACAGTGCAGACACTGTTACAGTTTACCTGAATCTACCCTTCTGCCTGCATGTACCACCCCACACCAGCAGTGTTTGATCCCCAATCAGGCAGGGTAATTATAACCACTCACCCAGAAATAGAACTCCGCACTACCCTTATTCTCCAGGAAGTTAATTCAAAAGATCCTGGGATCGCAACCTCAGCGATCTTAGGAATTATTCTGCCTTATCCTATTAAGCGATCTTAAGATTAGACTGCGTTCACTTTTCCTAGCCAGCACTAAGATCGCATCGATCTTAGCCTCAGCCCTCCTACACTATTCCAATACATACTGACTGGGCACAGGGGTAAGACTCCCAAAATAAAGGAATAGCTGTGGAGTCACTCTTCTTCACAACAGTGTTTATACCCGTCCCCATATGGGCTAACAAAAGAGCACAGGGTGCATTTGACCCCGTACAGTATTCAAGAGTTGTTCCCATGAATGTATGATTTATGCTTGCCTATTAGAAGCATTGTGCCCCCCCCCCCAGGACAAAGAGAGAGATGGGAGGAATTACCTTACAGTGCACTTAACTTATGAGTAGCCCTAACAGCCCTCAAGGACTATCAGCAAATGTCCTCCCTCCCCTCTACATGTATGCAGCAGGCTATTCACTCTTTCAATCAGGAGTGTTCCCTGTAAGTGCTCTTGTACTCAGGTTAAACCATTATGCAATTCTTTCACTAAGATCACAGTGATCTTAGCACTAGAAAAGGAATAGTAAAGTGATCTCAGGACTTGCTATTCCTGACAGGCCTGCAACCACTGCATTAGATAGGGTAGACTGGCCAGGTCTTATGATATGTGCCTACACTAAGATCGCAGGGGTAGAAATCCCAGGATCTTTTGAATTAAACTCCTGAGCTCCTTTTGGCTATCTTTCACTCTTGAGCTCTTCCTGGCCTTAATATTTGAGTTACAGGGGTGGTTGGGGCCTTTATTTTATCGTTAAGAATTGGCGGTCATTCTGAACAACATTATACTTGAAAATGTTATAAGAAATTTACACCTGGTGATGGTATGAAGATTTCTGTGATATTCCTGTTACAGAAATGATGATAAGGAAAAAAATATGTTATTGTGTTTTGGTAAGTCTGTAGGTCCATGCCCAATTTTGTTCAGAGAGACCTCTAGCAGGGTACACAGTGACTGTTGCATGTGCACTGGACTGTGACCACAGGTAGGAACACGGCTTCAGATCCTGCCTGAATCATGAGCATTTGAGAGGAGATTTCTCTTGATCTAGAATAAGTACCAAGATGAATAAAAAAGAAATAACTGAAAAGCTATCAAAGAGGTCTACATGATGTAACCAGGACTGGAACATTTTAAACCGTTTTTAAAATTCTATACAAGTACCTAATGATAGCTTTAAAATGTATCAATATTCAACAAGTGTTGACATGTACCTTCAAGCTGGTTTAATAGAATGGCTCTTCCATACATATTGCCGTTATGGCCATGCAAGTCAAGAAATATCTATATACTTGAAACAGATTAGACTTCTCTTCTGTATTTTTCTAAGAATATAGCTTCAATATTCTTGTATACAGGTTAAGATGTTCTACCATCATTTACAGATCCCTACAACTTACAAGGAGCTCCAAGTTGGCAAACTAAACTTGCAATTAATATCCTTCAAATCCACAGTCCACGAGGCATAGTTGTCACCAAGGCACAAATGATAAGGAAATCAAAAGTGACAAAGTCACCTGGCATAATCAGAGTTTTACAAGAAATGTCTCATTTCTGACTATTTCTTTTTTTTTAACTCTTCCTTTACCAGAGTATTTCAGAGCAAAATTCAGGTGATAGTATATGGCATAACCTATCAGAAACTGTTGGAATTGTGTGAATATTCCAGTTATATGGGAAATGCTGGGCTAGTTGATCAAAAAAGCAACAACCACAATTTCTCTCTCTATTCTAATAACTGAAATATATCATTATAAAAGTGGTTTTCTGGACCTTTCAACCAAAGTTTGAATTGTAATATCTCAGCACTTCCTGTATCAATTACAATGAAATAAAGTGCATATTGTAGTAAATATAAAGTTCATCTCAAATTTTGGTAAATAATGGATTTTAGATATGTTCTATTTGGTTACCATGGCAACCAAAACGATGCAAAATCGGCATTTTCACCAGATCTGTTGCCATGGTAATCAGCCAAAATGGCCAATAATACATCAAAATACACTGAAAATTTCAATGTCATTTTGTTTAGCATGAAAAAAAAGTACACAAGTCAATTTGCACCAGAAAATAATATCTTTTGATGTTTTTCCTGATTTCTGGCTCAAATATTGATTACACCTATCCAAAGCCAACTTTAATAATCAGTTTCAACTTGCAAATCAGATCCCACTCTCCAAGAGATGATGATCCCACAAATATATGTGCTCTGTGTAGACCTGAATGATTTATGGCTTATGAAAAACCCATCATACCAGTTTCAAATGAACGTTTGTGCCCCAGTTCAACTTTGATTAAAGAAGAAAGCAGTGCAAGAAGATGTAGGAAAAACTTTGATTCTGTGAATTTCTTTTGAAACATGCACACCAGCTTCTGAAACAAACTTTTCCAAGAACCGAATCAGAAATACTGACAGCATCTGACCCAGATACGCCCACAAACGTGACCATGGTAACACACTTCTTGACGTCTGGCTGCAGCACTGGCAGCAACGCTCTGTGTGTAGGCCTAGCAATGTGCATATTATCACCATACAAAAGCTTCAGCTTGTGTGTCTTCATAGATTTAAATGTTTCTTTAGTGAGCATTTGAAGATGAGTATGGTATGTGGATATGTTGTAATTTCTGTTAAATAAGTTCACCAATCTTCTTTGGAGACCTTATTTTAGTGAGTTCTTGAAGGGAAAAACAATGGCAGATTTTCACATAGTTCTCTTTTTGGTTGACATGCTCTTTGTGCAAGAGTATTTGTCCCAAATGGCACGATTTGTTAAATACATATTTATTCTAGAGACTTTTAGGGTCACGATGATGCAAAGCACATATGAAAACCATATATATATATATATATATATATATATATATATATATATAAATATATATATATATATATATATATATATATATATATTACATTAAATAAATTTGTAGAGAAAAATCCAGTTAACTTTGAAAAAAGTACATACTTTTACCTAGCCTCTTTTGGTTTATCTGTTCCTGGCAAGCAGTCAAGCTTATTTTAATGGGGTAGGGACCAGCGATGAAAGAATGCCTTTTTATATATAGGGTAATAAGACATCTGGTACCTGTTGTTTGGGCACAGGTTTTAGGACTCATAGAAGCTCATTTCTAAGTTAAGACATCCATTATAAAATGATTAATTTGTGAGACATATTCTTTGTTTGATTCAAGGGGGGATAGGAATCAGTGATTCTTCTTAAAAACAAGACACTAAAATCAAAGAAGCCAAACAAACAAATACGGCAAAAATGTGTGAAATGTACATTCATCTGGGTTGTATTTCATCATATGGCTTCACTGTTCACTTTCATATAAGCCATGACGATTTATCAATTCAAAATCCCTTCTCCATGACACTCGATATTGCATTGAAATTACTCAGAGAAAACTGTAAGAAAGAGCACTTCCCAAATGCATTACCCCATAGGGCATCCCATCCATAGGCAAGATTTAGGACCTCACAGTGCCCTCATCAAAGGTCTAACTAAGAAGCAGGAGAAATCCATTCATTAGGCCTGGTGGATAATCAGGGTTTCTGGGAAATGAAGGAAGCTAATTTCCTGATAGCTTCTGGGTAAGCTTTGGTTTGTAAATTCTCCTCAAATGTTCAAAATGATTGTGAGATAGAACATAGATAATATTTCTGAGGTGGAAATGACTAGGTGAGTAGGAAGAAGTTTATCTACAAAACTATTTAAACATCATATGTGACTGCTCATTGCACCATGGCCAGTAGGTTGTAGCACAGCTATGGCCACATTGACCCCCTTGTCCTCCTTTAGAGTAGACAAGAGCTATTTTATTCTTGAGTGTTAGACAAGAGTGTATGCTCTCCTATGTATCAAGGTAGTAATAGGTAGAAGTACCCGGTACTGCAACTGCTTTTTCCGCTAGGGTACCGCATTGATGAATGTAATGAATGGCCTCTACATAATCTTTTTACAATAGACTGTGGTGAAACAATCACCATCACTCTCCCTTTCTGGTAGGACTGCCCATTCCCTACAAAGTCTGCTTCTTTCTTTTTAACCCTAGCACCAAAAGTGTGGGCCTGATGTATCTTTACAGGAAGGTCCTCCTTTCTGGACTGTAAATACCCAGTACCAGGACCAAATCACAACAATTTTCAATATTTTCTATGAATTGAGCTACAGGTGGGATTGAATGAAGTAACCACCCCTTCATTATTTCTCCTTACAAGTAGCATGTTATAAAGTGTTTCATAATGCCCATGAACATATATTCAGAATAGATGCAAAGGTTAGAGGCAGTTGTAAAATAAAAATAATGATAGCCAATGAAAATTTCATTTAATGATGCATATCATCAGTCATCAATAAACAGACAGGGATAGAGATAAGGAAGGCCAGACTCGCAACCAGTGAGGTGGAAGAGGCTACAACAATATAACGTATGTCTTTTTCAAAAGGTGGTGGCCATGATAGGTTGGTTTATGTGAGATTCCCTATGGCCTTGGTATTTAACCGTTAGTCCCTCTACTCTTCACCCTTCCACCCCCGAGAGCCCCTCTAGCTGCCCAAGGTCTGAGACATAGAGATTAATGGATATGCATAGTAGGTGGATGGTTGTAGCTGTGTACAGGATTCCTGCTTCCAGCATGTCATGGATAAGGTGTACATCCTTAATGCCACCTAGAGGGGTACCAAATCATGGTTCAACCCTCACCCTAAGCCTCTAGCTTTAGCTTGTTGCTACCCTGAGCTTCTGCTCTATTCCAAGCTGCTCCCACCACCAATACTGAGCTCTCATCATTCACTGAGCTGCACTTGGGATAGATGCCATTGGAATTAGCTGCCACTCTTGGTCCCATCACCCCTCATCCAAAGACAGCTGAGTAGTGCTGGCTAGGTTTGGCACTGAGAAATATTACAGAAGTGTGGGACAACTAGTATACAATTTTTGATTGTGTACTATTTGAGGAGAGGTCTGTTTGGCAAACATCCCAGATACATTGAATAATTTAAAGGGATTTTGTAGATACTGTCATCATAGAATTTTTTTTCTTAGATTAAATACTGAAAAAAAAATCAATACTGCAGAAAACCGATAAGTTTTGATATCAGAAGGTAAGTCATCTCCTTAACCCTGGATGTCTAGGCCATGGGGATGGCCCCTGAAAAAAGTATAGTTCCTAGAGGACGAGCCTATTTCTAATTCCTATACAAATCTATATAATGGGCATCGACTAAAGTTGATGCTAGGCCTAGCATGGTGTCGACTATAGTCGATGTGAGGCCTACCATGGTGTCGACTATACGCGATGCTAGCCCTCAATGGGTTAAAAGAGGGTGATTAAGCATATGTGATGGAGGTAATAAAGGAGGGCCCTTGGGGCTTACACTATAATAGAAGTAGCATATGAAATGCGGAACTGTGTGTGACAAATTCTTTGATGCTGCAGTGTTAGGGCCTTTATGTAGCAAATTATCTGTTTTGCAAAAAGTCCTTATCATGTTGTTGCAATATTCCATACTAAAAGAGCCAAGAATTTTAGCCAAACCATTACTAGCAATGTGATTCAGTATTTTTTTATATGTGCAGAATAGATTACATTACACATCTGGGGCAAATAAAGGGAAATAATTGAACAGCCAATATACTTCGGATAATACAAGACTGTACAACTATTTGAGTTCAGTTGGAAGGTAGTTACATTTCTTTTTTACTTTTAGATGGACCACAGAACAGTGACTACTGCCTCCATTTCCCTTAACATAATTGCAAAAAAGGAGTCTGCTCTGTATCCTAACTCCAAACAATCTGCCACAGAAAGGGAGAAGAGCTTTTTGAGAGCAACTTCTATATTAGATCAGCCAAGGCTCTAAAGTCATCACTGATGGGGCAGGCGAAAATTGTCAAAAGAAAAATCTAAAATTCTTGGATATTATTGTAATAGAGGACTGGACATCCTAAAGAATACTTGGCTCAATGAAATAGGTGTGATTTGATAGGGGGGTTTGTTTATTGCAAGAATTAAAGAATAGATGACATGCTTTTGAATCAGTCAGTTGCCTTTTTGAAAATGCTCTGTTGTGCTATTATCCCTTGATATCGGCTGTATATTTTCTTTTCTATTACAGGGGTAGACACTAACACTGGCCTGGTGTACAATGGCCAATAGTTTTGAGTGTTGGCCAATGATTCTTTTAAAAACTACCAGGGTGGCCAGTGATTTTTCGGTCCACCCCCCAATAAAATCTACTGCATCTGGTAGAGAAAGTCGTTATCACTATGAGGGTTCATTCGTCAAGATTGCTAGTTTAATTGTATATCTGAATAAAGAGTGGCACGGTAGCTATGATCTAAAGCGTCTCAATTTCAGACAATTTGGGTTCAGTTTTTTGGGTAACACTATATGAATTAAGCAGGCATTAGATTTTATTCACTCTAACTGTGTGCCCAAAGTAGAAGTCTATGGGGAACTGGATCAAAAATGATGTGCATACATAGACCTTTTGTGACATGAGAGAAGTTTGATGCCAATTCCTAATTAAAAAATTTGAAAAATCAAAATGATATATGAAATTTTCTGAAAATGCTACTGTATCAGCCACTATAGACATCCTTTGATTGTTTCTTTGCCATTGCACAGGGATTACCAACTGCAAATCCCAGGCAAACAGGTTTAGCTGCGGTCCAATACATTTCAATTAGTGTTTACCCCTGCTATTACACTGAGTGACTCTCAACCTGTTCATGAATGAAATTAAACTAACCTAGACATGTTTGTCGGAGGATACAACCTGAATACCATGCCATCAATCACTTAAAGTAATTTTATTTCAAGTATATAGGAAAAAATATCTATTCTGTTCAATTATGTGTATATAGTTATATTTGTATCGTTTGAATAAGTTTTGTTTTTTTAATTTTATATTGTATTCAGGAATGCTTAAATATTTTAGATCAATTTACAACAATTAACCTTCATACTTACAGGTATAAGTTATAAGAAGTCTTAGCAATTCTAAGGAGGTAGAGGGTGACATGACAGATTTTTCTTGATGCACTACAAGGCCTAGAGAATCTGACATGTGCACTAACATGGTTATGGTTTCTTGGCATTCAGAGAATGACCTACAAGTATCATCAATGTGGGGAAAACCCATGCAACCTTGTTCCAAATTGTGTTCCAATGAAAGGTATCCCTATACCCCCCCCCACCCACGCCCCACATTGATAACCACCTTTTTGTATTACAGTACATGATAGTGATGGAGCAGTCATGTCATACAAAATAATTATGGACAGGGACATTAATTTTGGTATCAATCTCAGGTAATGTTGATCTTGGTTTTGTGTCAAGTGAAGAAGAGGTATGAGAATCATGTATACGGTAGTAAGCAGATGAGCATGGGAAATGCCTAAAATGAAAATGAAATACTACCTAAATTTATGTGGTAATTCTGTGCTCATAATGAGCTAGAAGGTATGTCTGGTATAACCCCTCTCCATAAAGCATGTTTAATCTTTGTGGACATAGCTGTAGTAAACTTAAGAAGTCATCTGAAGCAGCATATATGAACACGGTCCAGTCTTCCCCTCTCAGCCTGTATAGTTTATGTTGGCTATAAACCTGTGACTTTTTTATTTGTGAATCAGAGCAAGCAATAATAAAAATTAGTCCAAACCGAGTGTTTCATCACGAGGTAACCTCAAACCTCAAACATTTTTCTGTGAAGGATGGGCAAGCATTATTAGCTTATTTTGTGGAATAATTTGCTGTTTTCGCTTAACACCAAAACACATGCAAGACCTAAGGCATGGCCTATAACCCCTTTACCATATATCGATTTCATGAGTCTGATCAAACGACTTTATCAAGGATACTATACACTATTGTAGATAGGTTTGTATTGAGAGGCGGCAACTTATGAAATGCACTGGTAGATCAACTGCTTCTGCATGATATACCATGCAGTAGAGATGTGTGACCTGTATTTTGAACAGGGATCTTATTCCCCCTGAAAAAAGGTCCATTTTCGATCCATGGTCGATCCATAAAGACAAGCGTCTATTTGGTACTAATGTCACAGGTGATCAATGTGCTTTTGCAAATGCATGGATCAAAGGCTTGTTGATAATGTGGCAACTACCACCACTGAGAGTATTCTCTAAATACATTTGGTACATGACTGTTTTAAATATTGCTTAGTCAATCACCTCAGAATCAGTTTGTAAAGTTATTACTACACTGCAGATTGGTGGGACTTAGGAACTCTGCTGCATGCTCTCTTCAAAGGTCAACTTTGGAGGCAGGAGGAACTTTGGCTGGCTTATTTGATCTTGTAATTATCAGTAATTGATAAATTGCGGGTAATGAGACTGACAGGCAAATTCATACTCCACCTAGTGGTGATTCCAAGTACTCAGTGTTCTCATTAAGCCTTGTGGCCAATCATGGGAAAGGAATTGAAAAACTTTAATAACCTGATGACTTCTGTAAAAGGCTTGACTAGCAAGGCCTTCACTCAAATGTTCCTTGTGGACTTAGGTAAAAAGGCAGGTGTTGGCTCTTGTGTATGTTTGGTTTTATCACGTTTGCTGCATCGGTTAGCCACTGAGAGCGAATGATTGGTATACCAAACTGACTTACTTTGTACAATAAGTGCTTCATTATTAAATTCTAGAGCACATTTCAAAGTTAAATTTAGATATCAATTTGTCTTTCTGTCTGGGTGGCTTTTTTCAAAGTGACACAATTAATTTATGATTGATGGGCTCACCAGACTCCCAGATTTCTTAAATATTTCACACAAGTGATACACTGAGGCTCTACGAACCCTTGGACGGCTCGACCTAGGTTATCCGACTTACCTTTTAATACATTATACTATGTCCTAGCTAGATGAATAGCCTTGATATCCTTTCATTTAAATCCCAATATCTAGCTAATGGTTAAACATTCAGCTAATGAGAAGTGAACACATAAAAAGGATTGTTTTCAACAGGTTTTTATTACGCACACAACACCTATGTTGACGCTTCTTCCTAAACCCTAGCAATATATATTGTCTTTGGGATTGTTCATTTGACTTATCTACTCCATTATCAATCATCTTTTGATGTACGTTGATATATCTGGCTGCACTTGTATTATGTTATGGGTTAATACTGGGGATCTGTGGCAATATGACTACTATGCCAGGAACATTTCTGCTCTATCATTTACTTTGGTGTGTTCACTTTATTTTCTTTACATTAATTGAGGGGAGGGGGTGCGGTGAATTTCACATTTCATCATCTCCCCCTCAAGAGAGGGTTTACTACTGACAAAAAGGTAAGATATTTGTCCTCTTCCTTGGGATTGGACAAAATCTTTTGCTCCTCCCAGATCAATTCCCTCAAACATCGATGAAGGAAAAAGTCAATGAACACTCCCTTATATAGAAACAACACATAGCTAGGCCATCAGGGCGTACCCCTTATTACCATCACGTTTTGCTTTCTAAAATTATTATAGTACCAATAATAACTCAGTTTTAGACATCCTCTGTCTATGTTTTATAGGGATAAAAAGTGGGACTTGATACTTTCAAGAATGTCAGACATCTTGGCTCTTTTCAATGTTATTTCAATGCTATTCTTCATGAATATGTTCAACATGATTATTTCTACATCATCTTAATCATAATTTTCCTTTTTAGGAATGATCTACAATTAAATAGCAATGCCCTTTCGAAGTAATATCAAATTCTAATCTGCTAGATATTTTGACATTATTCTGCAACATATCAACAAAATATCAACAGCAGGTGCATTGGGGAAACAATTTCTAGATCTCTAAGGAAACTTAATGCATTGCAGGAAGAACAAACTAGATGTACTACGCTAGTACCTCAGCATATTATAATGGTGGTAAACTGACCACAATACAATTGTTTTTGATTCATAGGGGATTTAATATGCCACAATTACCATTGATAGAAGCTTGATTTTTTACATTGATTTGATTATTCCATGTAATACATTCCTGTGAACGATAATGTATATTTCACGCCTAGCCCTAATATCTGACAGTTACCAGTACGTGGGCCTATATTATATAGGGTATTGGAGCTTCCTCTATTAACAGGAACTTCTCTTTTTTTATCTGGGTAAAGGAGAGAACAGCTTCTTATTTATTATCTAATTTTATAGCAGCAAATATATCATTACTGTTCATTTGTAAACCTAGATGTAGGAGGAATTAACTAGGTCTCAAAAACAAGTGAAAGGTGGCCATATGTCCTGTTTCTCCACAGGCTGAGATATGAAATACAACAGAGGATGACTAAGGTCTATAGTCATATGAAGTCACACACAACTCATTTCACCCAGTCCCCTTGACAGTGCCCAAAAAGTGTCTTCTCACAGCTCTGTAGGTCACACTCTCTTTTAAGATCATAGTTAACCAGAGGCACTTTGAGTGTACTTTTCCCAATCAGACAGTGATCCAACTGTAATCTGAGAGATGAACTGACTCAAATGTATGGACGTGGTCATCGATCACCCTACCGAACTTGGCCACTTAAGCCCAGTTGGATTGTCCAAATTCCACCACCCTGCCTCAATCAACTCTGCTCAGTTGGTTCAATTAGTCATTTAGCTATGTATGCTCCCTTGCCCTGCCCATCCCCAAGACAAAGGCACATTGGGTGCTAGCACTCCATGTTGACATCACAGTGGATCCATAACAGCCTCTGCTGCATGCACAACCATGTCTAGTCTATGTATTTTATCTCGTGCTTTTAGAACATAACTTTGGAAAATGGATTCATAGCACACCTGAATTGCCATAGATGGCTTAGTCTCAGTTTTGTCAGTTGAATGGGATCAAGTCTATATATAAAATGTTTGTGCATCTATAATGGCGTACAGACATCTTCTTGTATGGAGGCTACCACATTATCATACAGTATATCAATATAAGTTCTGTTTCTAATTACTTAATTATTATAACAGAATTAAATGAGCTAGTGGTACAATGGCAACCATGGTATGTAATACTTTCACAACCTAGAGATCACATCGAGTTTGATTTATGCCTTCAGCCAGTTTTATAGGTTTGGCTAGAGATATTGAAATCTATTGAAAATCTAATTTTTACCCCTGGTAATATAGCTTATCCTGCATTGTACAGCTCATGGAGTACTATATATCATGTGGATTACACCAGTAAAATGTCTAGACAACATCCTTAATTAAATCCCTGTAGTTAATGCCCCGAAATTACTCTGTAATTTCCAATTGCCACTGCTATAATCATCTGTTGTCAAAAATAAGATTACTTCTATGTATATACAAAGAGATCATCACTGATTAGACTGATTGTCTAATCATGAATAGCACAGTTTATCTTCAATGCTTAAAGCTGGTATGCTATCTTTAAGCAGTAACCCTTAAAGAACAACATGACACCTCAAGGTTTGCTGTCCATGTTCATGTTATGATTATACCAATGCAACACCTTTGACTTGCATTCATGTACCATGCTTCCCTTGAAGGGTTTACATTGAACTACTTTATAACCAAAGGCCTTAAAACTGGCCAAATGCACTGAAAGGCAATTAGCTCAGTGGCGCACCCTAACAGCACAGGTAGCACCCCTCATGTGGTGTGTTGACACTTATGTGGCAGAATGTGTGTTATTCTTTGGATCCATTCTTGGTTGTCCTTCCTATCCTGTTGGCATTGCTGACTGTTTCTACACACACATCTGGGATGGCTTCTTCTACAATTCTACTTGGTAATAAACCCTGAAAAGTAAAGTGAGATGATTGGTATATCTTCTGTTTTATTGTAAATGACTTCAGTCAGTCTCACATGAGTGTGCATACAACGTTATGGTAGTGGTGGACATTCAATACTTCAGATCTTTATTACTTTGTAATTTCGGGCTTCCCTAGCCCACCTAAAAGGGTCTATTTCTCCACTTTCCTATCCCCATGGGATGTGTGTGGTGCACATATGCGCGGGCACTGACACATTCCCCTGTGAAATTGTGTAATGTCGTTCTCACCATGAATATGACCTTAGATGTCGAAATGGCGTTAAACATCTATTACTCACTCACTTTGTAATTTAAATGAAAAGTTCTGAATCCTATAAACTACGAAGGTAAAGGATGGGAAATGAGGACAGATATAAGAGGCAGATACGATTCGTTCAACAATATAATTTATGCATGTGGGAATTAATGTAGGAGTGTGATGAATGAGCAAGAAAATGAATTTACCTTCAGGTCGGAGTTGACGATCCAGATTAATTTACATTTACTTGGGTTACCTTTCACTGGACAAAAGGCCATACCGCCACCAATGCGATTTTCTCCCCTGGTTGAAGAAAGAAATAAGTGCAAAATTTACAATTATCTAAAACACTGAAATGAGTAATATTCCTACTTTAACCTTCAGAAACAATAAATTTATCGTGTTTTCAAAAGGACTGAAAATAGGCCTATTTTTACACATTATTTTACAATTTTCTCATTAGAAAGTGATCAATAAATGGAGTATTGTTTGTTGTTGACACATACCTGACATATTTTTTGAAAGGCGGGAAGTCAGGATGTAGGACAGAGACACCTGCAGACAGAATCACGTTATCTCGTGTCTGCCAGTGCCTCACGTTGATAAAGTCTCTGCAAAGGATTTCAAGAAGTTTAGATGGGGTACTTCTGTCTGCCTGTCTATCTGTCTGTCTCCCTCTGTATCCGGTTCTATATATCTCACGCAGGATACAACTTGTTACATCGGACTATGCCCTCGGGGCCTACAGACTGCCGCGTGGGAGTGATGCGAAAATTACGCGGACAGCAGTGGCTGAGGCATGCACTTTCCCACACTCCCCATGGCAAGTCTGGGAAAATGCCCCCAGGGCATCCATGGTAAGGATGATGCTACCCGGACATGTAGGCCTATATAGGGTATTGGACTATGCCCCGGGGGATCGTTTAGTACATGGATGCCCCCAGGGCATCGTCAATTTTTTTTATGCATGTACGATTATCCTTACTATGAATGCCCTGAGGGCATTGTCCCCCATTGTTCTCTGTACCATGCCCCTGGGGCATCCATAATATGGATGATGTGTGATCATGCCCCCAGGGAATGGCGCCAGGGAATGCACTGATAGTCATATGAGTCGAAGGTTGGAGAGTGCCCCAGCCTAGCAGGCTCCTAATTCCCCCCTGATTAGCTTAAAGTCCAATATTCCCTGAGGGCATGCATGGATGTCCCAAGGGCATACCCTTGTTTAATACCACTTCATTTATCATCAACTTTATGCCCTGAGGAGTAACATTTGTAGACTATAGAAGGAACCCGGGAGAAGGAAGATATGCCCTGGGGGGTATGCATACTTAGGCCCTTCTTGTAGCTAGCCTACAAGTACAACTTGTGGAATTGTACTACATGCCTGGAGGGCATGCTTTGGTCAATCATGCTTTAAAGAAGCAAGAAATATGCCCTGAGGGTATGTTGCCCTCAGGGCATGTGCATGTTTTTCTGGTCAATGCCAGAACGTCTAGATCCAGAGGTCAGGAATGGTCCTGTGTATGCATATGCCCTGAGGGCCGATACACGATGCCCTGAGGGCATAGACTAGCATTGGTAAATTGCTGATTTCTAGAGGGCCAGCAATATGCCCTCAGGGCATGCATAATTCCGCGCGGCAGTCCCGAAAATATACGCGTCACCACAGGGGGCGGCACTGAATGCCCCCTGTCCCATTTGTTCTCTCCCTCCCCCTGAAAAGGGGATACCAAACATACCTATCTCTAGTTTATAGGAATTTCAGACTAAAATTAATGTCCATGTAAAATCCCCCACCCCCACTCTATTGTTTTAAAAACGACTACTATTAAATGACATACCTGCTGTCAACGGCACCTTGGGCAGCCTCTGCTGTCACGTAATATGCCACGTCGGTGCTGGCATTTATCTCATAGATCACCTACCAGAAACAAATGAAATCAGGTCATATATTAAACGCGTCTCTAATGGATATAGTCAACTTTAAATTCAGGTCATACACTTTCCAATGATGCATTACATAAGAAAATGTCTCTACGAGTTTTTGAGTTATGGCTCTATGCATTTGGGTGGTTACTGACTTATCCATATCCCAAAAGAGCTCTAACGTGCATATTTCTCCATACTAATCCTGAGGACCTCACTGTACTGAATACTAAGAACTCTACTGATCGGATGGGCTGACTTTCTTTGTGTATTGTTTGGTAACCATAAAGGTATGCAAATACCCACCTTTGATTCTAATATTGTAGGATTCCAAGATGGAGATTCTTGAGATTCTTTTATCATCACTTTGAATAGGGTATCAGGGTCCATGTCCACTTCAGCCTGAAACATAGATAACTCAAGTTGTAATACAATGTACAATAATCTGCTGTACGATATGAGCCGCAGATTACAAATACACTGAGTGATGGGGGAATAGTTGGGGTACGAAGAATCATTGGCAACAATGGCTGCCAATCTTTCACCGTTTTTTTAACGGTCACCGTTTTTTCAATGTCACCATAATTTTTACGGAATTTCACTGTTATTTCTAAACAATGATTAAAGGTAATTAATTACACATTGTTTTGGTTTCAATGCCATACACCATTAACTTTTCATAGCAATATTCAGCCTCTGGCTTGACATTTTAGAAATTCCACTGTAAATTCACAATGGACTAGGTTATCTTTATACATGGTTTGGTTGCATGTACAGTTCATCTGGACATCCTAGTGTAAGGACATTCTAATAATTATAATTATAAATTAGTCCTTGAGAGGCACATCATGCCCTTCATAACTTTAGAGGAAAGTACATAGATTACTTCAGAATTGTGTTGAATTAATAACTGCAGTGATATGCCTATGTATTCTTTTCTATTACCACATAATGGGTGTTTATGACATCCCTGCTACTCCCCTTTGCCACACAAAGTTGGATTATTTTTTGAATATCTGAAATCTATGAAACTACAATGTAGACTTGCATTTTGATGACATGATGCATTAACCAAAGTGGATATGCTTTGAATTTTGTGACAATTTGAGCTGTTTAGGGTGTAGGGCATTGAAAAAAGTCTCAAAGTGAGACCCGAGGCCACCTAGTGGGAAGATATGAAACTTCTGAAAGGACAAAGATTCACTGTAAATAAAATAGCGGTACTTTTCCGTAGTGTTTTACACAGATTCACTCTAACATCACCAAATCTAAGGGTGTTTCATTGTAATAAAAATTTTCACCCCTCCCTTAGTCCCTATCTCTGTGTGGGTACAGCTGCCAGCTTCTTGCCCACAGACAGGCCACACACACCAACACAGACCCATTGAAGATGATACCAATGCCGAATACCCCTTTAAATACCACATATTTTTTTGATGCATTACATCCTTTGATTTGTATTATACACAAATATAACCCTAATAAATCATGGAGGGCCAACATGATGATCCAATGCAGTGTAGAGGGACACAATCACTAGAGTGGCATTCATGCATCATAACAGCCCAATGGGTGCAATACACCTCCAAATGAGCCACATGGTTTGCCAGTGTTATGCTATTCAGTGCTATTATGGTGGCAAGCGAACAGGAACCTTGAGGCATCATGCAGCCCCTAAAGAACCAACTACAGGCAAGGGCCAGACTTCACAGCACCAAGCCGCATCATGAGGTGAAACAACGCTGCCCCTTCACCCTGCACAGGTAGGTAGGCTGGAGGATGAATAAAAGTGGTGTAGAACAGAGCTGATGCAGCAGAGAGAGAGAGAGAGAGAGAGAGAGAGAGAGAGAGAGAGAGAGAGAGAGAGAGAGAGAGAGACAGAGGCAGACTGATAGAGACAGACAGACCAACAGACAGACACGCAGAGAGAGTGGGGGAGTAGAAATGAGATAGATGATAGACGGAAATCACAAAAGTAGCTATTTAATTGGGAACAACATACACCCATGTAAGGTCAAATATGCCTATAACTATCGATCATCAGTCTATATGAAACATCAAAATGATTACAACAAAGGGTAACCCTGGGGTCTCCCAACACAGAAAATGGTTTCACACAACTTGTCCTTACCTCTACTCTGAAGACTCTTCCCAGGTCCTGAACTTGTTTGCTATAGACCACTGTGTGACCATTGGAGGCCTCCCCCTTCATTTTAGATTTGTCTTTGGTCTCCCTCTTCCAGCCATCCTCCTGGTGGACCAGGTCCCATGTATACTGCCATGCCTGCTCCGCCTTAGTCACATACTCCTGGTTCTGTCAATAGAAAAAAGATGAAAATCTGTCTTTACTGAACTGATAAGTTGTCATTAATGTTATTAGGGACACATGATGCCTCATAACTTCATAATCAATACACTACTGCTCCCCATATCTTCATTGGTGAATCATGCCGACCCTTCAGGAATGTATAAATTATATTGTTTTGTTGGGTTGGTTTGATGCATGAATGTTACCCTGGTTGATTTACATCAGATTTGCACCCATGCATCGTGATGAAATAAAAGAACAAAGTATGTGCCATACAAATTTATAATGGGCTAGAGTTTATTAAGAAGAGAACATGCACACTTTATGCTCTAGCAGAAATGAGGTAGGAGAGTATCATTTTTTTTACAATATGTCCACATATCATAGGAACCCCGTTAGCCCAGGATAGATGGCTTGTAGCCCATCCATCACTGACAGGCTATCCCCTCCGGAGTAGAATGTGTGATTTTCTTTTAATCATTTAAACTGTCTTTTTTCAACCACTCCTCATTTTCACTATAATGCTGTCTACTTTTTTCCATCATCACTTCATCATGGAAGCAAATTTGCATTACCAAAATACTATTCACTAACAGTTGACTTGCCCAAAGAAGCCCTGCCAGTACGTATGGGAGAAGGCAAGCAGGGAGGATATTCCTTGGGATCTCTCATCGGATATCAATTCTGATTGACCTCTCACATAATGGCTATAGTATGGGACTAGCATTATACAACTGGCTATTACCTTGTGTGTGTAGATATTTTGCAAATCTCTATGAGAGGCCATGGAACACTCTAAGATTTTAGAGAAAGAGGCTCTGCACCAAACCTGTCACATTTTGTTACATACCAAGTACTTGGGCCCACTGATTATATGTATCATGTGTCATGATATTTTAATTGGAACCATTATAAAACATATACTGTGACAATGAAAGGCGACAGGAACCAGGGAACATCACCCTATATTCCCTTTTTTTAATTATGAGTCTACTGCAGTCCTGGTGTGTATCTCTAACAGGAAGTACCTTAATTCAGCTTGATGTATGGATTTAGAATTCAGGACTTAATCACATACAATGGCTTCTGTAGAATATGATAAACCTTTTAGATGACCCTGCGACAATTAGAATGCTCCTATTTCAGATCTGCCTTTATCTCAGAACAGCACCTTAACATCCTAAGGTACTAATGAGCTGGGATTCATAGAGTATTCATGTTTATAGCACAGAAATGTTACCCTACAACACAGAGATATCATATTGCAATGTGAAATACATTCCCAGTAATAGATTCAAAATTCACCCTCAGTGATATTTGTCAGCAACATCAGCACGCACAATCGAATCACTGCAATAATAGATTACTTCAATTTTCCCCTGAAGCCTTCACTGTTTTTTTTTGTTTTTTATATATATATTTGATCATTCATTTTGCAAGCATCACCGAATGCATTCATTCAGCATAATTAGATAATGGGACCTTACAAGTGGCTTTATCAGCCAGGAAGCCATGTCCCAGGGCCTAGAGGCTGTTAGCTGAGGTAGCATTCAGTATGTGTTTGATTGTTAAGTGAAGTGATGGTCCTATGGATTCAGTGCTACCATTGATAAAATGATAAAAGGCTCTTGTTCACCAGACAGCAGTCACGTGATCAAAGCAACCGATCAGGACCTTCCTTTCATAGTGATGGCAGTTGGAATACCATTTCACAAAAACAGCTGTCTGCTGGATGTCCCTTTCAGTGATGTACAAACTTGTATAATCAGCTGATAATTGAGCAGGCATGATTTAACAAAGGACATCCCCTCCCTAATAGGTCTATTCTAATTCAATTCTCTAAAGGTCTGGACATGATAGTAATTAAAAAGGCTTAAAATTTATTGGGTAGATTCCTTCAGAATGATTGGCATTGCTTGAGCATCACAGATTTTCTATTGCTAAGTAACTTATGGGAGGAAGGCATACAAGTGGCATTCTATCCCATGCTGTATAAGTCAAATTGCAAACAATACCGGACAATACAAAAACATAGTTCTAAGTTACATTGGAAAACCACTTTCAAATTGCAGACATGAGGATTTACACACAGGAATGTTCTACTCTATAGATGTGTATACCATCTTAGTATTCAAAACCTTACAGCCAGGGTTAATAATGTTAGGGCAGGAGGGCGACACTAATTCTATTGACATGATAGAGCTCATAATTGAGCAGACATGATTATACAAAGGACATCCCCTTTAGGTCTAATCTAACTCTCTCTAAGGTCTAGACACAATAATAATTTTAAAAGGCTTAAAATATATTGGGTAGATTTTTTTTTCAGAATAATTGGCATTGCTGGAGCATGTCAGATTCATATTACTTGGTAACTTATGGCATGCAAGTGGCAGTCTATCCCATGCTGTTCAAGTCTAAAATTCCAGTTGTGAACACTACAGACCAACTACAAAGTCATTGTACTAAGTTACCCTGAAATAACACTTTAAAAAGACAGATAAGAAGATTGACACATGAGATTTCTTCAACTATATAGGCAGGTACACTGTCTTAGTACTCATGACCTTACAGACGGAGGTAATAAGGTTAGGGCAGTAATGCGACACTTATTCTATTGACATGATAGAATCTGTCCTCCAGGGCAATAGTTTGTGCTAAAAGTATTCTATGGCATCTACCAAGTGGTGACTTGGTAAATGTATATCTACCAGATAGATAGTGCACGAGTCATATAACTATATCATATAAGTCAGATTGATAATTATTGGTTATTGACAAAACATCAGCCTCTCTCAAGCTGGGACATTATCCTTGCAGCGTTATATGCATTTTTTTTTCTGGATTGCATCGCTACCTTTCCAACCAATAGGGCAAAGAACACTTTTGTGATGAACACCATAAGAAAACATACTGTAGCTTTTATCAGACCTAAGGCCAGACATGTCATTCAGGAAGGTCGAAATGATAGCAGCAATATGCCATAGGGGTGTGGGTCTTTGGGGGGGTAGGTGGTGGTCATGATAGCCTGACTAAACTAAGATTCCCTATGGCCTTGGTGTTTAACTCCTAGTCCTACCACGTTACATCCCCACACATATCCCCCTCTCGCTACCACAATTCAATGTCGGAGAGAGATCAATGACTATGCATACTAAGTGAGGCGTGTACAGGATCCCTGCCTCTTATCATCTGGCTCCTCATGAATATGGCTCCAGCCTTGATACAAAACACTTGGTTACTGAATCACTGTTCTGCCCATACCCTGAGCTTTACCCCAAGGAGGGGGCTTGCCTAGTATGACTTGCTCCCTGTGTTTAAAACTGCCCCAACCCTGCCTCTGCACTGGGCTACTCCCCTTACAATGAGTGGAACTTTAACATAGAGTTGTCCCCAATAACTTCTTGCTGAATTGTTTCCTCAGCTCAAAGCACATATCCTCTTCACTGAGATCCAACATTGTGCTCATCTGGTGATGGATGCTCTCTGAAATTAGCTGTGGCCCCTGCCCTTATCCCCTTCACTCACAGGCAGCTTACTGGTGCTGGAGGGGGTCACAATATGAATCCTCATATAACTTCATGGGAAGTTACACTAGAGAAAATTTTGCCCTATTTGGCTGTGTACACACTGCTGAAATGGGAACGGCATTTTGCTAACCGTCTAGACTTTTTTGCAATTATAATTGAAATATATCTCTACAAACTTACCATCTTCCTCTGAGCACTGGACAAATTGAATGACAGATTAAACTTTCATTTTATTGCTAAGCGCTAACTGCATTACACAACTTGGCCTTCATTGAAGATTATGTCTGTCATTACCATTTTCAACAGTCTGATAAAGTCAAACGTATGTTTCATATTACCAGCCAGAATAAGGTTGAAACCAGACTGTTCAAACTTCCTGTAAAGAGTCACGTTCACCCTTGTCACATTGTGTTAACAGGGCACCAGTCAGGTCTCACACTGGTGAATCCACCAGAGGAGATGTTTGACAGCAACATGTCTCTACTTCCCTACTACCCCAAAGGGTAGATAGGTAGTGA
This sequence comes from Acholoe squamosa, assembly GCA_949317995.1. NCBI lineage: Eukaryota > Metazoa > Annelida > Polychaeta > Phyllodocida > Polynoidae > Acholoe > Acholoe squamosa. The sequence goes on from OX439048.1 coordinate 25,055,080, forward strand.
TTGTCCCCTCTACATAAAGCTAGATAATGGTGGTAACACACTGCTTCTTTTGCCTGCTATGATAAGGATCCCTTATTGTTATACATGAAATAAAGTGTGCATTTTTAAATGAGCATACTCCAGTTTTAGGGACAACAAAGCTTAAGGCTCTACATACATGTTAGTAGGGGAGATTATCAAGGATGCATTTAAGAAATGCACATAATATAGAAAGCCTTACTGTTAAAAATGCCACAATTTGAGCCAGATTCTAACAGAAGGAGAAGGATGTAATGTATTTGATGGGGAGTCTCTAATAGCTACCTATTGTGCATGTTTTAATATCAGCAAGCTGTTCACCCAAATCCCAATGGTGCAAGGCTGCAACGGGCTGATTAAATGTGTGGAATAATATATTGGATAAAGAAAAGGTAATAGATGAGAAGGAATAAGACTTATGCCATATGGAAGAATGATATGTCTGTGTGTGGTGATAACTTTGGGTCTTTCTATGTACATAGCAAAAGTGTACATATCTCACAAGGAGGCACGTTCATTATTTAGGTATATGAGTATAGATACATTGAAAAGAAATCACAATAGTGTTTTACTTGGGGTAACATAATTATGTTATCTATCTGGCAATGCAGTGGTTAGACACTTTATTGAAACCATGTTTTCTTTATTCAGAGATATATGACATTATATCTTCACCTAAATAGTGCTAATGGACAACATAGAGTTCATAAAGTCAACTCACCCAGTCACACACACAGAAACGTGAGCTAGAAAATCATGAAGGTCATGATTCTTTATTTTTGTTACCCTCAATTTTTTGCCATGGGAAAAAGACAGTAATTCTTCCAACTGGTAGGACTGATATCTAAAAGGAGTCAATAGTTCAGTCTGTCAGTGGCATGTTGCAAGGATGGGAAAAATAGTATTTACTCATCGGATATTGACAGAATTAAGTGGAACTCTAATTCCAGCCTGGAGAGGAGAGGCTGGCCATTGACATAGACTCCCCATTGCTCTGAACTGGCCAGAGCTGTTTTAGACCACAGTCAATATTGGATTGGACATGACTGTGCATGCAGTCATTGATGATGTGCTCAGTGAAAATGGTAAAAAAAGATAACTTTTGAATGATCGCATTGAAATGGAGGATCAAAAATCAGGCAGAAATCACCATTTCTCTGCTTTCCTAATTGTGTTTCCTGACACTTTGAGACAGCTGTGATTCAGTGGAAGTTCTTATCTATTTTATCGATTTTAGTTTTTGTGAGTAGAAAACGCCCATAATTGTATGGATGCATTGACTAATAAGATATGGTAGGTGCACTAGATAGGAAGCAGTGAGGTGACATCTAAGTGTCAATGTCCAAAGTGTGAAATGAACAGTAGACTTCTATTTAAAAAAGCATATCTCTAATATAAAGTACTCTGACTAAATGTCCTTTCATGTCAGTCTGTGCTTTTATCTTTTCCGATAATAAAAGATAGCTTGTCATATTCTCACTTTATTGAATGATTAAGGCCAGGTTTACTTACCTTTATTATCTTAAGTTATGTGAGTCATAACACTTCAGGGCATGAGTTGCGCCTGAAGGTCTTCATCTGATCTTAATCCAGATAACTCTTAATAGGTAGCTTTCTTTGGGTGAGTTGTCAACCATTGGGACTTAGGTGTAGTATTCATTGCAATTGGAAATGTTCATGGCAGTTAAAGTCTCAAAGTGTGATATTGACTTATGTACCTTACTCATTGTGAGATGTCCTTAAAACTAGCTGTCATCACATATCAATATCATGAAAGGGCCGACTGTTTTAAGGCGAAACTATATCTGAAAATATGATATCATCAAACGTCAGTTTGATCTATTTACATGTACCAGACAAGACCACTTCACAGATATCCAATAACATATACTGAATGTAATCAGAGTCTTAATACACTATTATCTCTAGGAGAGCTGCTGATACAACCTGATAAGGAAAGGCTCTTCACATTGATGCAGATTCAATAGTAGAATGGTAAATTGTTCCATTTTGAGGCACACATTTCTTTAAATGTAAAGTTTGGTCCAGAGGTGGAAGGGTTCTTTATCAATTCATCTATTTCATTTCCTTTGCAGAAATACAACCTTCATTTCAAAGCCCTGATCCACCATTACGTAACATGATGCTATAAAAGCAATACAAATATTGCTTGATACAGTGAATCACATATACCCACTGCCAATACAAGATCAATACCATAAGTCATGTACATCAAGCCCAAGGTAGAGTCTCTTGATAAAATGTGCATACAAGGGTCAGGCATACATGTGACATGGTTCATATGAGAATATCACTTTTTTGGTATGTTAGTTTTGTGTTCTCCATCCATGAATACAGTGGATTACTTTCACCCTGGGGCCTCATACCCATCCTTCATGTCATCATGCAATAAGGAAGGCCTACTTTTAAGGTACATGTATATGTAACATGTCAGGAGGGTTGGATATTACATAGATCTAATGGAGCTATCTTGTCATACAGTACTATAGCTACATAGCCTCTATACCATATCTGGAAGATGTTTTACTCATAATTGTCAGTCATTTTTATGCTTTAAGGGATGGGTATCAACAGTGGGGGACAAATAAACTGAGACAATCACATTTCATAGTTGTGATATAGGATGTATTGAAGGTATTGTCCTCATCCTTATACCATGATGTCCATGGTAATTTTAACAATAATTGTTTGTTGTCATGATGCACCAATGCACTGCTGGTGAATAGACCATGTCTATCTTTGGGAGTGTATAAACCCTTTAAGTTTGGCATGATTCATGGATGAAGACTTGGTGAGAACTCCTGCTAGGCCCTAAGGCTGCATTTATGCACCATGATGCCAGATGAGCCTTAAACATTATGGCACTATGCATCACAAAGGGGTTAAAACTCTGGGAGAACAGGGTTTTTATGAATGGCACCCATGTTCACCATAATAGTATCATTATTTACAACCCCTGCCAATCCCTTCAGGCCTGCATGGTTTATATTGGCCTTGACCCTCTGACCCTGTTTGTATTGATGTTGACACCACTGTGACCCTCTGTCATTACTGGTCTCTATACATTCTATACACTGATTCTATGTACATGATATACCCCCATGTATGTGGTTTGGTAAGGGCAGTTCTTTGCTAGTTGCCCTGTGTCTCTAGCAGAATCCTTCTCAAACCCTGTAACTTACTGCTTATATACTAAGGAAATAGGGTTACTGTGTCCGAAGGATATTGCAGTAATTCTGATTAACATCATTAGGAAATGCTCTCCTGTACCCCAATCTCCCTTTTTTCTCATGACAGTGAAAGAGTCTGGATTATGGAAGGGTTCCCATACATCTAGTAAATTATGCCCAGTTCCATGCTAATCAAGAAATATATCCTATATTGTTTTGAGAATTTAGCTTCAATGTTATTCTATACAGACGTTTTACCATCATTTATAAAATCCAAGTTGGCAAACTAAATTTGCAATTAATACCCTTCACATCCACAGTTCCCAGGGCATAATTATCACAGAGGCACAAATGATTAGGAAATCAAAACTGACAAAGTCACCTGACATAATCAAAATGTTCCAGGAAATGTCTCGTTTCTGCTGATTTTATTTAAGGGTAAAAGTCATGCCTGGGTCTGACATGGGGAATCAGATCTGATTCGTTGATGGCATCTGTGGATTTCAATACTGTTCTAAAGCCAAGTTTAATAACCATTTTCAACTTGCAAATCAAATCTCACTCTCCAGGAGATGATGATCCTATAAATAAAAATGCTCCAGAATAGGTTTGATTTATGGCTTATTAATAACCCATCATATCAGTTTCTCATTAATGTTTGTGCCTCAGTCCAACTTTGATAGAAGAAAAAAGTGCAAGGAGATAAAAGAAAAAGTTTAAGTTTGTGAATTTCTTTCGAAACATGCATGCTTGCATCTTAAACAAGCAGGACCCAGAACATATTCCAAAATATAGGTCAGAGTTTAGGGGCAAGCCTCTGAGGAAGGACAAAGTTTGAAACTCAGAATAACCTTGAACAACTTTGATACATTTTCAATATCTAGACTTCACAAAACCACCATACACCAGTTTTCCTACCTACTGGTTATATATGTTTATAGCTAGGTGACGCTAAGCTAGTGTTTTTGGCTCAGGGTCCCTCCAGAGTCTATACTGCCAGGTTGGCGGTGGTGTTTAAAAGTCATGTGTTGTCGGTTTTTCATTTTACATTTTCTACAAGAAATAAAGGCTATAAACGAATAAAATCATCATACATGAGTAGTTCATATATTTGTCTTTAGTTACAGCCCAGAAAAAAATGAAAAGATCCATTCATGGCTTTACACTAAATTTTTGAAAAAGAAATGTATCTGAAATTACATTTTTTCTACAATGCTTTGTTCAACAACAATTACAGGAAGATTATGAAATCTCTAAAAACTACAATAGTTCTTTAGTCTATATGTTATGGGGAGTGCCAGTTAAAGACACCAACTACTAGGAAGCCAAATGAACACCGTCCATCAGGTTTTTGGTTTCTCTGCAAATGCATGTCTGACCAGGCAATAGTGGGCATAGTTAAGCTTGTGTCTGATGTGACTGACTGAGTCTGGGAAAGGCCTCAAAGTATTTTTCTTGTTCATGGTAAGAGGAACTTACTGTTGTTTACAATATATCCCCTGTTCATCATAGGAAATCTGCTGGTTTTGGTACAGCTTGTTGGAGCATCTCACGCATGTATAGAAGTTTATCTTCCAGTGCAGACTTTCATTACATAATGATTCATTTGTGAGATGTATGCTTTCACTGAAGAAGCCACACCAATGATACGATGAAATGTGTGAAATGTACATTCTTTCGAGTTCATTTTGACATGACCTTTACTATTTTACTTTCATATGTACACAACCTTTTCCTACCTGAGGTAAAATATCAGCTCTGACAACCCTTTTTTCAGGTACACTCAATATTACATACTTCTCTCAAACCTCCATTATTAAAACCTCTCAGGGAAAGGTCTATGCAGGAGCACTTCCAAAATGCATTATCACACAGGATATCCCATACATAGGCAACATTTAGGGTCTTACAGTGCCCTCTTCAAACTACAAAGGTCAAACTCAGAAGCTGGACGACCCTAAGCTGGCACATTTGAATACATTCATTAAGCTTGGTGGGCAATCAGGGAAAGGAAAATGAATGAAGCTTATTTCGTGATGGCTTCTGGGTAAGCTTTGGTTTGTAAATGCTCATCACATGTTCCAAGTGGACTTGAAAAAAACTAGATGTCTCTTGTGTGTGTCCGGTGGAATCAGATATGTGCATGGCTGTCAGTTAACTCTTAAGATATAGAGACTTCCTTAAGAAACTATCCCACCATGTATGGGTTTAAAAACCATGTACCAATTGAAAATCTTCCAACCAGACTGGGTGACTTTTCTTTTGTAATTACCAGAATCTGGAAGGTGTTCTACTAGGCCAAAGACAGTATCATCTGGGCCATCTGCGTCATGTAGTTTACATCACCATTCTTTTTCCAAAGATGTGAATACAGACATGGAAGTGGGAATAATTACTGTCACTAAAAACCGCTATTGTTCCTCACTGAGTGATTTGAAAATAGGAAGATTGCAGGATGCCTGTGTCAGGTGTGTAATGTGATTGTGACTAATTGAAATGATTAATGGCTAAAATCTCCCTTCATTATTACTGCTTCACATGAAGATGGTGAGTACTTCCACCTGTAAAATACTATAATGGGATTAAAGAGAAGTTTAGTGGTTCTCCTGTCATGCAGTAAAAGGATGCCTTTGGTATTGCCCATTGTTCCTACCAACAGACACAATTATGTTGTGGTGCATTATTAGAGCCCTGCTATATTCCTGACAGATAGAGCATAGAAGATAATATTTCTGGGATGGAAATGGTTAGCTAGGTAGGAGGATTGGTATAATCTAGGAACAAAAGCTATCGAGAAATCATAAATGATGGTTCATTCATTCCTGGCCAGTAAGTTGGAGCGCATCTGTGGTCCCATTGAGCACCTTTTCTCCTTTTGATCAAAGGGTATCGTCTCCACTGTACCAGTGTAGAAGTAAGAAAATATACTGCAACTGCTTCTCCCTCCAGGTTACTCCATTGATGAATACTGAATAGCCTCTACATGAATCTGCACTAAATGTTCTTTTTCTTTGCAATTGACTGTGGAGAAACAATCACCATCATTCAAGTGCACATTGCTCTTACTGGAAGGACTGCCTATCCCTTACGGATTCTGCTTCTTTCTTTTTAACCCCACCACAGAAAACTTGTGTGGGTAGTATGTATCTTTTATAGGAAGGTGATCCTTTCTTGACACTGAATCTCCAGTGCCATGACCAACTCATAACATTTATAAGGTAATTTTTATGAATCTAGCTACCAATTAAATTGAATGAATTTACCCCTCCCGTCTATTTCATTCTTTCTAATGAAGAATAGCAGATTAAAGAATAGACCATAATGGCCATAAAGGTGCATACAAAATTGCTTCAATCATTAGAGCCAGTTGGGAAAAGAACCAAATATTAAGAGCCAATAATTATAACGAAAAAACAGACTTGGATATAAAAAAAGAAGGCCAAAATGTCACCCAGTGAGGTGGAAGAGGCAACAACAATATGCCATGGGGGTTGAGGCCTTTTGCCATAGGTGGTGGCCATGATAGGTTGGCTTATGTGTGATTCCCTATGGCCTTGGTATTTAACCCCTAGTCCGTCTGCCCTTCACCCTTCCACCCACCCCAGTCCCTCTAGCTGCCCCAGGTCTCTGGCAGAGAGATCAATGGATATGCATAGTAGATAGGTGGTTGTAGTTGTGCACGGGATTCCTGCCTCCAGCATGTCATGAATAAGGTGTCCATCCTTGATGCCATCCAGAGGGTTACCCAATCATAGCTCAACCAACACTGTAAGCCTCTACCTTTAGCTCCTTGCTTACCCTGAGCTTCTCCCCTAGTTCGAGCTGTTCCCACCACCAATACTGAGCTCTCATCGTTCACTGAGCTGCTCTTGTGATAGATGTCCTTTGAAATTAGCTGCCGCTCTTGCTCCCATCACCCCCAATCCAGAGGCAGCTGAGTGGTGCTGATGAGGGTGGGCAATATTGTCTCATATATTACTTTCTGTGGGAAATATTACAGAAGTGTGGAACAACTAGTATACAATTTTTAATTACGTACATTCTGCAAAGAAAGAATGTTCATTTCTTTGGACATCTGTTTGGCTACCATCCCAGAAACATTGAATAATTGTGGATCAACATGGTAAATGGTACACCCTTTAGGTAAAGGATAAATATAACTATGTGGCAAAAGAGTTTGTAGGTTTTGATGTTATTGGTATAACAGAAACATGGTTAAAACCATCTACCCTAAGCAGCCAAATTAGTATCCAAAATATGTCATTTCTTAGGAATGATAGGAGGAGAAGGAAGAGAGGTGGAGTAGGCTGCTACATAAGAGATGTATATGTACCTTATTCAACTATATTGAATGACTTAACTGTGGTAAATCGTAACATTGAAACACTATGTATATCACTTAAATATCCAGGACATCGAGAGAAAGTGTTGGTTATAGTATATAGACCACCTAAGGGTAAAGTCTTGGATTGTTATGATCAACTAAGATTAATTGTAAACGATACTAAATGTAGAGGAAAAGAGATATGGATCATGGGTGATATGAATGTGAATAGTCGCAGTCGAAATTGTATAAAAATTAGAAGAATGTCTACATTTTTGAAGGATACTGGTCTTAAATATTTCAGAACTGCTCAGACATACTACCATACTTATGGGAAATCGACCTTAGACCATTATTATACCAACTGTGATTGTGTAATGGAGGTAGGTCTACTAAATGACATCTGTGGAGACCATGAACCTGTTTATCTAATCAGAAAATTAGTGAAACCTGTAAAAATCCAATCAAAGTTATCAGTACTAGGAACATGAAGTCTCTTAATAAAGAAAACTTCTGTAGGTTCATAGCCAGTAGAGACTGGACAGATTGCATTGTGAATGATACAAACTCAGTTAATATATATGAAAAAGTAATCAATTGTATTAACCCCTAGGTGCCCAAGCGCGCTTTGAAGCGCGGTTTTGGGCTTAAATGGGGCTTAAATAAATGTATATTGAAGTAAACTATCATCCAGGTACTTCTATTGGTCCAATCTGCAAAGTTAGACCCTCTATAGAACCGCCATGACCTCCCCATCACAATACAACCATCCATGCTTCTCTATCACCATTATACCTAACACAGGGAGTCAAAATTTGAAAATGATTCATTAGAGGGCCACCCTCTAGGGGCTAAGACCAGACATGACACATTTATTACGCTAGATCATAAACATCCAATGTCCCATACTCCCATTAGATTCTAAAAGAAATGTTCATATCCATAGAGATAATCCATGCATTGTTACTAGCACATTATGTCTCCTGAGTGGTAGTACACATATATATGCAGAATTGAATGAGGCCTCAGAATTACAGGTATTATGGATAGGGGGGCTCTATATAGTACACAAGAGAGACCAAATGATTCCAATGACAACAAATGGAATGTTTTGGTAACTATGGTTACCAAACCTGTCCAATAAATTTCATGTCCTTAACTGAAAGTCTTCACTGAGTTATGAGTATTCAGGAAATGCAATACAGAGCCAATATCAAAAGATAAGATCAAAATAACACATGGGCTTATCAACAAAGTAATATAATTGTGAAATAATTTAAAATCTTCAAATAATTCTGGGCACCAAAAGGTTAAGACGTACCTGGATGAATATCACCCTGTAATAAAATTTAAAGTACGAGAGAATGATATATTTTTTGATGAAAGAGTTGGCAGAATGATTTCTAAAAAAAAGAGACTCTTTAGAAGGGCAAAACGCTGTATTACTGGTTATAGAAATGAGTTGTTGGAAAGGGTAAAGGTACTAAAAAAGGCTATTAACCAACGCCTAGTATACAAGAGGCGTACTGTTATGCTGCAATTACTTAAAAAATACAAAAAGGATCCAAAAAGATTTTGGAAAATATTAAAGCTGGTATGGCAAGGCAGGGCAACGACCCCGACAATGAACTTAGTGGATAAAGATGGTAATGTGGTAGTAATGGATCGACTTGCCAACTATGTAAATGATTTTTATATTAATATTGGTAGCGATCTTGCTAGGGAATTTACTATCCAGCCCTATCCTGATCTAGTACCTGAATGTTAGAATATTATGACACTGAGAGCCTGTACTATTGATATATGTATTGACATATTAAAATCCATCGATGGGAGTAAGAACTCGTGTATTACAAATATACCTTGTAATATGGTAAAGGAATGTCTCCTAAAAAAACCTGAGTTACTTGAAAGTTTTATAAATAGTTCCATTGCTGATGCTAAATTTCCAGACATGTTGAAAATAGGTTATGTGGTACCATTACCCAAGGATGGGTTACTAAGTGATGTATCTAATTGGAGACCGATCACTATGACTAATGTTTTCTCCAAACTTATTGAGAAGTGTGTACATCGACAGTTAATGAACTTTATTACAGAAAATAATATAATAAATGGAAACCAATATGGTTTTATTTCTGGTAAATCTACGGTTGATGCAACTTTTGGACTGATCCAATACTTGTTTGAAGCTAGAAATAGGAATGAATATTCAGTTATTTTGTTTTTGGACCTAAAAAAGGCGTTTGATACTGTAAACCTAAATATAATGTTAAAGAAATTGAAATATATAAATTGTGACGATATGTGTCTGAAGTGGTTTAAAAGTTTTCTATGTGATAGACTTCAATTAACAAGAGTTAATAACAAGTCTTCAGACACAAAGGTTATGGATTGTGGAGTAGCTCAGGGCACAGTATTGGGACCATTGATGTTTAACTTGTATTTAAACTCTATAGTGTCAGTTATTGAACACTGTCAATATTTTCTATATGCGGATGATGTAGCATTGGTGGTAAATGGAAAGGATGTAGAAATAATGTCAAGTCTATTACAGTCTGATGTTAACAGAATTGGTGAATGGTGTAAGACAAATATACTTACAGTTAATGTCAAGAAGACCAAATTATTATGGTGTCATTCGACAAGACAGCGTATTAAACCTATAGATATTTTTATGCAGGGTACGAAATTAGCTGTGGAACAAAGTTTCTCATATCTTGGTGTTATAATAGATAGTGGCTTAACTTTTAAAGCACACTGTAAGAAGGTAGATACGATGGGAACAACTAAGCTAAAACAATTGAGGAATATAGTGAAATATGTTGATAGAGATAATTCCCTACGAACTTATAAACAAATGATTGTCCCAACTTTAGAATACTGTAGTTATATCATAGATAGCGGACCCAAGACCATTGTAGACCATATTGATGTAATCCAAAATCACTGCCTTAGGGCTTGTTTAAAGATATTAAATGCCCAAGATATCCATGTAGCTGATTTACTACATCAGTGTAGGGTGGAAACTCTAGGTATAAGGAGAAGAAAATCCTTGACATGCTTAATGTATAAATATGCCCAAGACATTAATCATATATTGGTTCCTCCCAGGTTATAAAGAGGACATGATAAGAAGAAGTTGAAGGTGAACAGGCCAGTCTATGAGGCATATAGAGTCAGTCCTCTATATAGAGGTAATCGTCTTTGGGAAACCCTGACGAGTGATATACAGCAGAAGGATACTCTAAGCAACTTTAAAGCATGCTTGAAAGGAGAAGTATTGAATACCTTGGGCAATGTATGATCTATATGAATTTTATATCTTGATTAGTGTAATTTCATAGGATGGTTTCATGGAAACTACCTGAACTTCAATTATGACTCAAATGAACCTGTGTGTAACTATTGTATCACTTATCCCACTGGCGACTTGCTGTAATAACTTATGTCTAAGTGTTTCGAGAAGCCAATAAACAGTGTTGAAACTTCAACTTTTTGTGAAACTCATTAGAAGTTGCATTGCGCAGCACTGATACATATTCAGGGTTTACCCTGAAAATAAAAGATTCCCACAAGGAAAAATTAAATAGGTTGATTGAAACTTAAAGTTCACAGATATGGGATCTCTTCATGGACAGGGCTGGCCCTTCCTTCCTGTCCCCCCACGCTGGTAAAACTGACTTATCTTCTGACACTCTAACATCTCACTCCATTCTCTCTGTTAACATCTATCTAAATAGGCCAAAAGGCCCTTTTGTATTCAAAATTCCATCAAAAGCCTATACAATCAGGCTTATTTTTTAGATCCTTTTATATAAATGTAACATATTTGTCAATTGTGACTACGATTATCAAAATGTTTAACTTGTTATATAACTGTTTGCGAGCAGTGAGCTGGATATGTACCAAAACATGCATTATGTTAAGTCATGTCCAGGATAAATAAAAGAAATTTCAATTCAATTCAATTCAAATGACATCATGATGTTGCCTGGCAACTCTGATGTCGCTAGCAAGGTCATAGCTTGCTAGGAAAGTCGTTAGGATGTGAAACAGTGACACCATCACGGTGTGTTGGTCCTCTGACCAATGCATAAACGTTGGTCCATTGTTTTCTATGGGGATTGCACTGCGGAATATGAGAGAACCCTCTACCACAGAAGATCTTTTTGATAAGATGTGTACACGCAAACATCAGTCACACATATTCATGAGTGACATGCTTGGTAAGGGAGTGCGGCTCACAAGTTCATAACATGATTTTTGATCATTTCTTTCATCTTTGGTATATCAGATTCCATGCTCTGGTCTGATATGCATATTGCATGTCATCATAAATCATTCACTGTCGAAACCCCTTTAAGGGCCCTGTCATGTATCATGCAATCTATTAAGGTATCACCAGGCATGAAAGTAGGGCAGGCAGCTAAATTACCAGCACTATAGTTATTGTTGCATCATGACAAGTCTTCAGCAGGATGAAATGAACACAGTCCTAACATAATCAGGGCTGCATTTCTTGCTCATACTACCAAATATACATCTTTAGGCCATACACCCACTACTGGTCCCTAAAGGGGTAGGGAGAACATACCTTTATAGAATGGCTGTATAGCAGGAGGGTGAGTATCACATAATGGTGATGGAGCAGTCTTGTCATAAAAATCATGGAGAGGGACATTAGTTTTAGTATTAAGGTTTTGTGTCAAGTGAGGAGGAGGCTTAGGCGGTGTAGTAAGCAGATGAGCATGGGAAATGCCTAAAATGAAAATAAGGCACTTCCTACTTCATGGGGCATCTTTGTACTCATAAGGAGCTAGTGGGTAGGCCTATGTCTGGTATAACCCCTCTATATGATGCAGGTTTTACGCTTTAAGGACTTTACTATAAGAAGATGGCGTCTAGTGTCGTCATTATGTAAAATGGTTTGTCACATTCGGCATGAAATTTGGGCTACAGGGGTTTTCAAATATGCTGAATCCAAATCTAAGTGGATACATTAATTTTGAAGAAGGTTTCTACATTTAATGTGACATTGAAAATATAAAGGAAAACTTTTTTATTTAATCTCCTCGAAAATACATATAAATTATATTGCAATGATTTCTACATGGATAAATAATGTAGACCTAAGATATCATGTACTTTGATTCATGAAAAGTCTAGATTATTAGTCCATGACCTTTATTTGTATAAACTAATTTGCATATCATAATCAGGTAAGTCAATAATTCTAGTGGTCTCAAAAATCATACACATAATTTAATGCTGACTAAACTTCTATTTGTTTGATCAGAGGTTTTAATAGTGTATTTCTTATCATTTGGACCATCCCTAATAAGCATGATTTATGCAAAATTCTTGTGAAAGAAAATCCTTTTGTATCCATATAAATAGGAAGGGGAGAATAGGCCACATCAGCTGGTAATAGGCTGGATAGGCCAGGGATATACTACATAGGCCAGGAATGAGACAGGGTATGAACTAGAGAGGCATGGAGAGTGTGTGGAATGAGCTAGATGGGCAGGGAATGGGCTACACAGGCCAGGAATGCGCTAGATGGACAGGTAATGAGCTAGATGTGCCAGGAATGAGATAGATAGGTTGGGAATGAGGTAGATAGGCCTAATATGAGCTAGATAGGCCAGGAATTAGCTGGAAGGGCAGGGAATGAGCTAGACAGGCCAGACAGAAAATGAGCTAGATAAACAAGGAATGAGCTGGGTAGCCTGGGAAAAAGCTAGATGGGACAGGAATCAGGTGGATAGGTCGGGAATGAGGTAGATAGGCTGTATATAAGCTATAGATAGGCCTGGAATGAGTTAGAAGGGAAAGGAATGAGCTAGACAGGCCAGAAATGAGCTAGCCAGACAGGGAATGAGCTGGAAATGCTAGGAATGAGCAAGATGGGCCATGAATGTGCTTCTGTCCAGGGTTAGTGCTGGTGAGACTCACATCTTTGATATATAATGGTTGTGATTACAGATAAACAGATAGGTTAAAGCGGTGTATAAAGGTGAAGTATTACTCACTGCCAGTAAGTAGGGCATAATGTAATGAACTGTCTGGCAATTCTTTCTTTGTCACATTCATGATATTTTTAAATAATATAATTTATATCACTGATCCACCATTTCACTATTTGGCATTCTCCCACTTTAAGTCGCTAAAGAATAGATTAAGTCAGGATAACTCTTGAAAACTAAAGAAAATTAGAGGGTGAATGGAAAAGAAGGAATCTAAATGAAGGAAATGGAATGGCTTGTTCTGTGTATTCCTCTTTAATGTGAATGTGATAGTGGTAGAAGGGCATTCTTAACTGAATAAGGGTCATCTTGACTATTGTAAATAGTTACTGAATAAGGGTCATTACCTTTATTCAGTAAATGTTTGTAATCATGAAGATGACCCTTATTCAGTAACTAAAAACCCATGATCTAGTTCTATTTGAAACATTTTTTTATCATCCTTATTGAGTTGCACATATAAAATAGAATGGAAGCTTGCCTCGCAGGGCTATCAAAATGGTATAGAATAGAAGCTTGCCCCGCAGGGCTATCAATATGGTATAGAATAGAAGCTTGCCCCGCAGGGCTACTAATATGGAATAGAAAAGAAGCTTGCCCCGCAGGGCTACTAATATGGAATAGAAAAGAAGCTTGCCCCGCAGGGCTATTGAATTTGAATGACTAGCCCTGCGGGGCAAAATTCTATTCTATTCCATTAAAGTAGCCCTACGGGGCAAGCTTCTTTTCTATTCCATAATAGTAGCCCTGCGGGGGCAATATGGTATAGAATAGAAGGTTGCCCTGCAGGGCTATCAATATGGTATAGAATAGAAGCTTGCCCTGCAGGGCTATCAATATGGTATAGAATAGAAGCTTGCCCCGCAGGGCTACTAATATGGAATAGAAAAGAAGCTTGCCCCGCAGGGCTATTGAATTTGAATGACTAGCCCTGCGGGGCAAAATTCTATTCTATTCCATTAAAGTAGCCCTGCAGGGCAAGCTTCTTTTCTATTCCATATTAGTAGCCCTGCGGGGCAAGCTTCTATGCTAATCTATTCTTCTGTTTAAGTTTCTTTCTTTCTTTCCTATATATATATATTACTCCTGTTTTAGGTCGCTATTAAATAGGTCGCTTTGTGTATTTGAACCTCTACATTTGCCATGGGTAGAACTTTTAAGTCGCTATATACACAAGGGGTCTACATAGGTCTAGCATTTTTCCAGTTGTGCAAAACACATTCCTTATTTTCCATAGCGACCTAAAACAGGATTAGGCCCCCAAGTTCAACTCCCCCCATGGGCATGTACGCGACCCACCACTTGTTAAAGGGGTTCCACTGGAGAGGGTCACATCGTATCCATATCTAGGTGTAAAAATTCTTGAACCAGCCATAAATGACCTAATAAGGAAAGTCAACCATCGGCTCTTCAAATTTGCCAAACTCAGATGTGACCTGACCAACAGCGCTGCTATCCTTGTTTATAAGACCATGATTATGAGTCTATTTGATTATGCAAGATTCTTGCATTCTGGGTCAAATCACTCATTAATGGCAAAAATACAACAACTACAAAATCGTGGTCTAAGAATTTGCTGCCGTACCGATGTGATGAGTTAATCTGTTGATAAGTTACATGAAGAATGTAGTGTTGACAAACTCAAAAGGATGAAGTAACCTTGGTGTACATGTATAAATATGCACAAAGTGGTGCGTATGTCAAAAATACAGATAATGATAGGCTCACTAGAACCAAAGGCAAGGTCAAATTTGCAGTAAAAAGGCCAAGGCGTGACTTTTCAAGAGATCACCCCTCTACAGTTGAGCCCAACTATGGAACAACCTCGACGTCTGGTACCAGGAGTCTGAGCAGAAATCCCAATTCAAGGCCCGAATCATGAGAATTAAGGACCTGCACAAACAAAGCAAGAAACTTAAGGAAGCTACCATCCTAGATGGCAGTGTCCTAATCTGCGAGACTTCTGACGAAGATGAAGACCCCAATTTGTTTCTATGACATCAAATGAGTAATTCAATTCAATCTGTGGGGAGATCGCAATTGGGGAACTTCCTGGGACAGGTGAACTAAATTGGTGCTCCTTCTAAATACATCTTGTGTTGATCTCAGACCTGAAATGTGCTGATGGATCATTTTTGTGTACTAAGCCTCTGTTCAAGTTCTAATTTATAGCAGTTGATACTGAAACACCACTGTTACACATACCGATTTGGTACTGTAACACTACAGCTAGATTACACTGTTCACACAATCTATGTTCAACATCAATTTTAGAGTGGAAACATTCTTAAAAATGAATGTATCCACTTGGAGCTCATTTCACCATTATCTAAAGACCCTATATGCAAATTTCATGATTTCCGCCAGATGTGTCAAAACCCCTCTAATATGTTACATAATGACTGCACTAGTCTAAGGCAGCACATGAACATGTCCTTAGCATGAGCAAGTCTGATAAGGTGAATTGTTTCTGATTAGTTGGAGGGAGAAATGTGATCTATTGTCTGTGGCAAGAAATAAATTTCATATTATGTGCCAATGCAGAATAACATGGCCAGATTTGTTTTCTATGGAACATAACATGTGCACATTGTAATGGGCATGGTTCAGGGCCTAACTATGTCGTTAAAATGAAGGTACACGCAAAAGGCTCTCAGTTTTAAGGTATTGTTGCTTTTTTTCAATACGTCCCTTCTATGGCATGCAAACACAGGCAAGACACTGAATAGTGTGATGAGGCAATAGGAGCAGACATCGACTAGAACTGATTGGAAGCCTGCCTAACAGCATGTACCAACATACACGGCAGTGCAAATTATCATACTAAGAGATGGAGTGAGGGACAGAAGTGATCTTATCATGATTGGATCTTTTTCTTTAAAACTTGAAGAAATGAAGAATGGTGTCATGTGTAATATGGCAGTTTCCTTAGTTAAGCTTAGGGAAAGTACTCTATCTTGCGTGGGGACATGGAACTAATTGCCTTTTAACACTCGCATCTTCCATGGGAATACATGCGAAATTTAGTAGTTCACATGATAAGTCCCATTTTCTCATTATTTATTTGAGAGATTTAAAAGTAAGCATGATTCTTCCTGGTGCGTGTTCCTAATTTTCGACAAAGATAATGTCATTTGCAAATTTGTATACTATGATTATATGAATAGTGGACATGGGGGGAGATACAGTCCAAAGGGACAAGAATAGGACATAGATTATTCCCATGTACCTAATGTATCCCATACTGTATAGTAGTAAGTATAAATAAGCAGCACTACTACTTTTCCCTAAAGGATGGGGACGGCCTATTAACATATTTTGTGGTGCAATTTACTGTCTTTGCTTAACCCTAAAACACAAGACCTAAGGCATGACATATAACCCCGTAATAATAAATAGCCTGACTCTGAACTGATATCTAACTATCGTTTCCCTCATGCCAGGGCATACACTGAGATTTATCCTGGTTGCAAAAAAAAAGAAGAAAATTATAAGAATCTAAAGCTGAATAAGCCAACGTGTGTAAAAGAGCCTGACACCCCCACCCCCACTCACATACAGATGAAGTGTGACTGGATGGTGCAGTCTGACAATGTTACACCACACCCTGCAATCTGTGCTGTATTATCATAGTACATGGGGCATTTTGCTGACAATGTCTGAGAGAGTGGTCCGCACACTGCAGACTGGGACAAACAATGGACATGCCTAGGACTAGGCAGTAAGTGGGGCTTGGCGAGGGTTACCTATGGGGTGCTGTCATTGTAGTTAAACATACAGTATGAATTCCAGTATGTTTATGGAGACTAGTTTTTGTGTTATCTATATTGATATGTTAGGAATGCTGACAATCTCTCTATAAAAGCAGTATATCATAGTATACCCTTTATTCTGAGCCCACGCTCACAATGTCTAAACTTTATACCTTGCTACTGAACACTTTAGCCAATATATGACCTCTAACAATTTTGCATCTCCCACAGACAATTACCCAAGTAAGAATTCAGCAGGGTGAAAACTGTTTGATAGAAATAGTATCAAGTACCACAACGTTCAAAGTAGGCTAATGTCACATACATGAAATAAGTTTATTTCTATAAAACTTAGATGGTTCTCCATAGTCTTATATTGCTTGCAGGGTTAGGGGGAGGGCAGTCTGGCCGATGGGATGCCAGATGAGCACAGCCCATCGAGTATTTGGTTTCCCTGCAAATGCATGTCGGACGAGACAACAGTAGGGGATATTGAGCCTTGTCCCTGTGACTGACTGGGTTTGCAAAGTAAGCCAAGGCGCCATGCATATCTGTGGTTGAAAAAAGAACTATGTCTATGAACTGATGAATAGAATATGTTCCCCATATACTTTGTCTAAACCCCTGAAAGTGCATAGTTATATTGTAGTTAGTTACAATGACAATATCTGCTGTGCCAGCAATTAAGACACAACATCCTTACATGTGCGAGATTGTGCACCCAAGAAAAGACTTGTTGATATAGAACCAGTGTAGTGTCTATTTGTCAATGGGACAGATGATTCTAAATTTGCAAATGGTTAAAGGATTTCATGATAAAAGTAGCAGCTATACCTCCATTAAAAGTATCCTCTTCATTGTTTAGTCAACATATCATCTCTCCATTTCTGAATTCCCCTGTCACCCAAGGATCACATCAGAATCACCTCCTAAAGTTATTACTACACTGCAGATTCCACCCATTGGTTGGAATTAGGGATGCTCTCTTCAAAGGTCAACCTGAGAGGCAGAAGGGACTTTAGCAGGCTTATTTAATCTTGTCATTACGCCTGATGGGCAATCAGGGGAAACGGAATGAAAGACTTTAATTACCTGATGACTTCTGTAAAAGGTTTGGCATGCAAGGCCTTCACTCAAATGTACCCTGTGGACTTAGGTAAAAAGGTAGGTGTTGGCTCTTGTGTATGTTTGGTTTTATCATGTTTGCTGCATCAGTTAGCCACAGAGAGCGAGTGAATGGTATACTAAACTAACATACTTTGTATGATAAGTACTTTATTAGTAAATGCTCTACTAAATTCCAAAGCTAAATTTAGATATTAATTTGGCTTTCTGTCTGTGTCTCTTATTTCTTAGTGACAAAATTAATTCATGATTGACATGCTCAAATAGTCCTTGCATGAAGGTGTCTCACCAGACTCCCCGATTTCTTAAATATTCTACACAGTTTTTTTTTCCAGCGAGGCTCTGGATAACTAGAGCTATACAATGTTTGTCATGTGTGTTGGACAACTGATATGTAACCTTTGGCCTCAAGTTAACTGAAATCTTGAAATTTCAATTCAGCATATGGAGCAATGCTACTCCCGAATTCGACAGCTACCGTAATCTCCCGTGTATAAGGCGCGTCTTATACGAGGGGTTTTAGTTATCCCCAAATCCACAAGGGGGATACCAAGACCTTTCTTTTGATATGTTACACTTCCCCTAAGTCCTAATAGGACATAATGTGGGCCGGAGGGGTCTGGGGGACCCTAGGTACATGTAGCTTTTTGTATTTTTAAAATCCATTTAGTAGAACAAAAGATATGAATTTTTTATTTTTTTTAGCAAACTCTAGGTGCACCTTATACGCGGGCTGCGCCTTATACGCGGGAGATTACGGTAAGTGGAAAATCAAAGATGTGTAGGCAATCCATTGGTTCTTATCTAAGTTAGTCAAAAGTGAGAATGCAGAGAAAGTCAGCATTATCTATTAATCTATCTTGCATTAAATCTTTTTATATTAATGGACTGCCATGATACATTGCATATGGCACTGCAACACGGCATTACTTTGAATCTTTGTTCTGGGGATATCTCTCAAACAATATTTGCAGAGGTGTCTTACAGCTTTCTTCTGACTTCTGAGCACCTTAATATTGAGCATGGCATCTGTAGGTAAAAGGAATTTCTCCATGAAGGACCTGATAGTAACAAGATTTAGAGGAAACACTCCATCTGCCTGCATCAGGTACTTAATAGGTAAGTGGGGCTGACATCTCCATTCCCTAACAGTGCTTCACATAAAGAAACCAGGTAATTACATCTGATACAACAACTGAGATCTCAGGGATGGTAATTGAATCAAGGGAATTGTATTTTCTCGACTAGCAATGAATAGTTTAGATGAGATTCATAATCATCTCATCTTATCTTAAGATGTTTCAAGTTTCATATCATAGGTTCTTTCCTTTCAGACATAAACAGCTAAAGGTCTTTAAAAACTAAAGCCTAAAGATTTACTGGTTCTATAGCATTATAAGGCTAATATATATCTTTTTGTCCATGTAATTACAAGTGTAATTATCTGCCACTATTAGAGCAAATCATTTTGTATGTGTGCACCATTGTAGAGTATCCTGTTCATCCATTATGACATTAACATGAATTTACTCTGGTAATATTGATGAACGTCTTGTAGACTTTAAAATATAGATAGGTAGCTTGAAAGTAATTGCAACTAGAATGGCAGACACAGTACATGTAGTCTGGATTTGTTCATTCACATTCACAATTTGCCCCTGGCATCCATAATACAAAATTACCGCTTTGTTATCTCGCCCCTTTTCTATATAAGCCTAGTTATACCTGCTACAGGTATCTCAATCTATTCTCTATAATTTTACCTGATACTTATGGACAGGTATGATGATTGTGTAAAGTGATACTAATAAGGTGTACATGATAGCAAATAGTGTGTGTGTGACATGGTTAAGGGTCATGATTGGTCAAAGACGTTGGGTCTTACTTAAGCCATCTGACTTGAGTCACAGGGATTTGGGAGAAGCTATTGCATTTATTACAGCTTAAATGTTCAGCTTGGGATAGAAAAATATCTGGGACCTATTTGACATGATATGAAATGTCTCATTTTCATCACTTTTACCATGGCTCACACTTAAAACCCATAGTGGTGAAACAGCTTGCCTTAAAGGTTATCAGAGACCTGATTGCTAAAGCTCTGTTGTATATGTCATGGAAGTTGCTTTCAGACGGAATACACAGAGAGACAGACAACAATGTATTTTCCAAGAAACCAAATTACTTGTACAACTTCTAGTGATCAATATATATTTTTTTAATTAAGTCTACTTTATACCCAAGGCCACAGGGGGCAATGCTATAGAAATTCAGGGTTAAACATGGGTTAAAGCGTTTATCTAACAGATTCCTCCATTTTGTATTAATTTCTTACCTTACAACCCCATAATAAATCCAGGAGAAGACATTTTGTAAATGTAAGACTCGCACGCTCGCTTTGCCATGGCTGTCGTCTTGTGCTTTCTTGTCCATATTCCGGGGCCTCTTCACCACAGGGCCCCGGCATGTGGATAATCAAGTTGTTATGTTGAAATGTTATGATATTAAGGTTCTAACCTAGATATGCTTCACTATATCGAATCTAAGGTTATTCTCGCCATGTTTCAGTGCCATTCTGGTCTGTATAGAGGCCAAATACAAACAAATTCTTTATAAATCCAAGCGAGTAGCCATGCCGGGGCATGTTGACACTGTAGAACTAAACTGGAAGTCAGCACCTGACATAGTTATGGGGTCAAAGGTCAGCAAGCTGCAATGGCCGGTGCCGAGACGTATCACTATGGAAAATGATTGGATTCTTCTTTATTTCGAACAATATGGAGAATTTAGGCATGGCATGTTCATTTAGAATACCATAGGATGTTTCCCTGTTAATAACTCACCATGGCCCTATTGGATTCTATGCAAACAAGGTGTGCAAACCTCAGGTATGTCGGACAGCTTCTTCAAATACTTCTTAAACATTGGCTTCTGGTACCGTTCGGCTTGGTGTAGTGGATAGAGAGTCTGTCTATTGCCACAGCGGCCAGGGAACGATTCCTATAGAACCCTGAACAGTTTTAACTGGATATGTGAGTAGAAATAGAGCCCTCAGAATGTGGTTATGGCTTGATAATGAACGATGAGTTATAAGAAAACGGCACTGTCCAAGCCATAATCGTGAGATAAGGTAGTTTATTGTACACAGCACCCACTACTATCCAACATGTAGGCCCTAATTTGGTACGTTTGAAATAAGATGGAAACCTATCAAGGCCAGATAAAAGCTTTTCCAAATTGATGCAACCAGATACAAGAGTGAGTTGGCTTCCTGTCTTATAGCCCTGTCACCAGCCATCAACCAAACCTACTAAATGGGAGTTTGATGCATGGCCCTTTGATATACAGGGATAATATATCATAATCAGCTCTATGAATGTGTAAGAGGGTTTCCCATTTTATGTTTTCCCAAGGGACCTGGCGTTTCTATATCAGCCTTGATGGAAAGCTTAGGTATCTGCTTTGAGGCATTATCTATATTTCTGTCTCACATGGAATGGTTATTATCTTAAGTAAGCTATGTCATCCATGGATCTATTGACTGCTGGGTCTTGTACTCATGGAATGGGAATGAAACAAATTATCATAGTTACTATTAGTTACTATTAGTACTGTTAATTGTTATAGTTACTATTGCTCCAATGAAAGGGCATGGGTAAAACCATTGTTAATGCACTGTCTTTATTCATGAGACCCTTTCTGTGAAAAGTTATAATTATAATAAGGTGATTACTGGATGGTCCATATCAAAATGTCAGGTGATTTATATTCACTTCCACATACAATAATGTCAGGAAAGCACATGAAAAATGGAATGTCTGGAATGAAATAAGATATTCCAACAACCACGTCAGAACCCATTCTTAAAACATTAATCAAGGTCACCTCATTGATTTGCGAGCTTATAGTTTGGAGAGGGTCTATTTGTCCGCAGTCCCAGACCTGACTAGTGTAGGAATACACTATATGGTCATTTCACCCCCATAACCCTCCATTGTTTTCTTGATATCAATAAAAAATTGACTCTGGACTAGAGAAAAACACTTCCTGATCATTTTGATACCAAAATTAATAACCATGGGTTTAAGCCTTTCTCTCCTCACAAATGGTCCGAATTCCTTGAAATAACAAAATTTCTGAGGAACTATTTGGCCATTCTACCCGGAAGTGGCTGAATTAGGGTGGTACCACCTTAACAGAAAAGGGGATTTTTTTGGTAACCAGAATATTCCTTCATGAAAAACTTCTTTTGAGTACTCTGAGCAATAAATAAACCCAAGATTCTGCCTATATACCATGTTTTCCCTATAAATTGGGCTTAATTTGCCCATGCTGGGCTGTTCTAAGGTCAAAATCCAAAAAAAATCTCATCGATTTGGCCATAAATTCTCAGCAGTCATAGCAAAAAATCTAGACTGACTTCGTTGTGTCCAACATACATTAAAATGCAGCTAATACCATCTATTTTATGTAGGAATGCCCCACTATGCTCTCAGGAAATTAGGGAATCCAGTAGAAGAAGCTTAAAGCCCAATAATTGGCATTTTTAGGGCCAAATTGGGCTATTTTGGTTCAAAATAGGCACTGGAGATGGATGTTATGTTGTTTTGTTGCCATAGCAACCCATAATAACTTATGGAATTCTCACAGATTTGATGTCCCGGTTATTGCATGATACATTGCCTTGATATTTGTTATTATAGATGCTATGTTGATGTAAAAATTCACTGTTTTTCATCAAATTTTATATAGAAATGAAATATTCCATGGAATGCCACTAATAGCTGAAACAGAGAACAAATAGGCTCAAGGGCAATATTTTCTAAAAATCAGGGGACTACAGAGCCAAATCCATGTAAATATATCATTTGAGACCTTCATATTCATATACAATAGTTAATCAGCACAAAGAATTAACAATTGTGGGGAGAAACTGGTGGTAATGTGCTCAAAAATGATGTCATCTCCGCTGTTTATGTCAAAATAAGTTCACAAAAGTTTTATGTTAATGCCCAAGGGTCAGAACCACTGCAGACTTGTAGACAGTAACTATTGGAAGTATACCTAAGGGCACCATAGAATTCGTTTCTATTTGAGTAATGTTTGTAGGGATATAGAAAGTGTATAAATGGTGCTCCCTTATGATTTTGTTAATGATGTTTGTACGGCCTAGGAGGCCCTTTAAATTGCTCTTGATAAGCTCTGATTTCCTCACAATTAATTTGAGTACATTGTATCTGCTTTATAGTTCATATCTGAGTAAATAGGTGAGTTAGTCTAAGCCTAAAATGGCCTCTGAGCTATATGGAATTTGAAGAACCTTCAAACATGACATTGAAATGTTGTCACACCTTTTGTCTTTTTAAACATATTGTTCTTATAGAACTTGTGTACAATAATACATTATAACTATCAGTGGGGGTGCCATATGCTTTGGGATGAGTAGTAGAGTGGTGATGTAGCTAGGTCTGAGACGAGGCTGAGAAGAAGACCCAGACTTACAACATACCCTGTACACAAGAGTATGAACATGGATATATCTGTTGACAGCATTAGAAGTATCCCCAGGGCCATTTCTGACCCTGCTTGCCTGTCATCAGTGGACCATGACCACTCTGTACTGGTGTGCATCCAAGCAGAACTTGAGTTGATATGACTGTGTGTGTGCTACTGAGGTATGAGTTTAGCCCCCTTCCACCTATTCTCACCTACTGGACCCTCAGGGAAGCCACATTTAAACATATTTTATATCAGAAAAGTGTTAATAGCTTGAAATGGAAGGTTTATATCCTAAACACTTAAGGATTTTCTTGTAGAGGAGCCTGAGAATGTTTACATGGATTTTCTTTAGGAAATTAAACACCAAAATCAGAAATATGTTTTAGTGTTGGCTACAGGTACACCTTATGGTCATTTGGACACAAAATCCATGATTTACTTTACATATTTACTGTGATTCGTCATGTTGACTATATTCCTTAGTAAATACATGTTCCTTTTTTATGTATAGCTATCATCAAAACCATAGAAT
The DNA here is from genome assembly GCA_949317995.1 of Acholoe squamosa. Classification (NCBI taxonomy): domain Eukaryota; kingdom Metazoa; phylum Annelida; class Polychaeta; order Phyllodocida; family Polynoidae; genus Acholoe; species Acholoe squamosa. The sequence goes on from OX439048.1 coordinate 25,079,547, forward strand.
TTAGAAATAGCAGAAACTGGTAAAAAAATACATTATTCATGCCACTTTAAAATCATCCTTGGCCCCTTTATCATGTTGAATGCAGGGCTAGAAATGGCCATGGCCCTATAATCTAGGCCTGAGGCCATAAGGAGTGTAGTCTTCAACCTGGTAGCCAAAATGCTATGGCCATCTAAGCACCAAGTAATTGGTAAAAAGGCTTGGGGCTTTTCTGACGTCACTTAAGTGTAGCTCATATCGATTTCATAAAATACTTTCAGGGTGTCTCCAGGTTACTATATTTGGTATCTCTGCCTGCAGTAAGTAAAGTAAGTTTATCTTGATAGAAAATAGGAATTTACAAGAAACTGTGTAATAGAAACTGAGATAATGATGAATAATTGCTACATCTACACCACATACATAGTCCTTTTTTCTAGTATACATATTATCAGATCATAAATACCACAAATCTCTTCACTTCTCGGCCTTGCCATAGACCAGCAGTATGGTCTCATCTCATGAATAAATTGCAATGTATAGAAATGTAATATATGATTATTATGCTTGCACTAGCTTGCACTAGTGCCTTTTAGGTACTCATAGAGGCACGAGGTGGAGCCAAGTGCCTCTATCAAGTACCTAAAAGGCGGGTGTGCAAGCATAATCATCACACATTGCGTTTATACCATGGTCCGCACCTTTAGGATGCATTAGAATACATTCTGCATTCTTTGACATACAAACATTATATGGTATCCATAGGGTCCCAAACATAATAATCATCTAACCCAGCACCATTGTCCAGCCCCGTGGCCTAATGGATAGGGTGAAGCACTCTGGATCAGAAGATCCCTGGATTAATCCTGGGGCATGCTGAGCTTTTTCAGTATGAACCACTGTCAAAGCCATGTCATAGCTGCTGTCAAATATAAGAACAGTATTGAAAAAGAACACTGTCAATGTCAACTCAGTGCCTCTATCCTATGATATAGGCACTCAGGTTATCCAGTTTGGGCACCCAAAATCGTTCTGAAATGTGATAACTGTGGTATAATTTATAATAGTAGTGGCTGGTTGGAAAAAGGAGCCTAGATGGTAAAGGGATTCATAGTCATGATTAGGCCAGAGATACATTGTTGGAATTGTTGGTATTGAGATCTGGATAGGATCTAGAGGCTAAGGATTTTAGAGTGCTCACTTACCTGCTTAGTAAGTGCCAACATTGTTGAACAGACCTCAAATGGCAGATCAAATTTGAAAGTAAACTTACAGTATTAGGATTCTTAAGTGATCAGTGACAGTATGGATAAGTTAAGAGATCAGATCAATCCAAGAAAATCACTGTGGTTGTGCACCATAAAACAGAAAAAGGTACTAGAGGTGTGTTTAGGTGATATAAGGGTTGTTGTTGTACTGTGTTCATTTGCAATCATGTATCCATCCCAGTCATTCAATACACTATGCCTTTTGCATCTCCCACAACAAACCTGCTTTAAAAGTGACTTACACAGTTAGTAGTCGAGTATGTGATTGCTGTGGAAATGATGAAACAGATGGCTTGGCACTATGGGAAGCAGCTCAATACCCAAACCCTGGAGTTCTCTAATGGATTGCTACCAATTCACAAAAGGGAGGAAGAAGGTCTACAGCCATGGAATCCATGGGTATAGTTAAGGTGGCAGAAGCTGAACAGTACCTGCAGCAGCTTTCTAGATATGATAGAAACAATTTGTACAATATGGATGAAACTTCCCTCATCTATAAGCTTGACCAATCCAGCACCCTGTCCACTGTGAGTGATGTGGAATTGTAGAAAATACCCAAGGTCTGTGTAACTGTGGCCTTCAGCAGTGTTGCCAGGAGGTTAATTCAAAAGGCCCTGAGATCGCTACCCCTGCGATCTTAGCAATTTTTCTGCCTTATCTTATTAAGCAATCTGAAGATTAGACTGCCTTGTCTTTTCACAACCAGCACTAAGATTTCAGTTGTCTTAGCCTATACTATCCCAAGCAGAATAAATTGTGCACAGGGGCAAATGGCCCAAAATAAAGGAAAAGCAATGGATTCACTCATTTTCACAAGAGTGATTACACAAGTGTTCCCCTTCCCTATATGAGCTACTTATAGAGTACAGGGTGCAGTTGACTTCATACAGTATTCAAGTGCACTTAACGCATGAGTAGCCTCAAGAGCCCCCAAGGACTCTGAGCAGGCACATTCACTCTTGACAGGAGGAGTGTCCCCCACAGGTGCACTTGCACTTAGGGGAAACCACTATGCAATTCTTTCACTAAGATTGAGTGATCTTACAGCTGGAAAAGGAATAGTGAAGGTTTTGTAGGACTTGGCTGTGCCTGACTAGCCTACAACCACTGCATTAGTTAGGGTAGACTGGCTAAGTCTTATGATATGTGCCTACGCTAAGCTTGCAGGGGTAGCAATCTCAGGGCCTTTTGAATTAACCTCCAGAGGTAACTAGTAATTCATTACACCACATGTGTTGGGGGTAATAAACTAGACAAGCTGAGTGTTGGAAGGAGTTTTCTTAATTGTGCCTTGTCAGAAGTCTTAAGCAGCAAAATCCCCAGCTGTTGGGATCACACTGCTGTGAGTTATTGAGAGAATTTGAACCAAAATCTTATGTTCAGAGATATGAAAGGATAGATACTGGGCCTGGTGCTCTGGAGAGGTAGCAGATGAGAATATACTGATAATTGTACATTTGTATTCTGTAATTGCAACCTATTACATGCACTTCTATTCAGAGATGTGCACAGGGGAGTTATACATGAAAGTTCCTGAGGTGAGACAATACACTTATCTCTATCAGCATAGATTTGTACATGGGTGCTATTTAAAGCTGCAGTTGTGAGGTGACCACACAAAAAGATCACTACCTATATTCATACTCTGTGATGCACACAGGATATGCAATTTGATGTCAGTGAACTATGTCCTGGAGAGTAGAATATGCAAAAGTATATACCTACAGGTATGGATCTCGGCTTTGTTGTCATGCAACACTGCTATTGATAGGCCACCAAACAACCTAGTAATCACCTATATTTTACCACCTATATTGATAGTATGTGATGGGTGCATCAGAGTTATACGCAACTTTCCATAAAGGGAGGACATTGTTGAATGGAAACCTTGCAGATACGCACATTCGGGCATAGTGCCAGGCTTGGTTGCTATGCAAAGGTGCTGTTGCTAGACAACCACATAACCTAGCAACAAAATAGAAACACTACTGTATTTTATGGAGCTGATTTATAGGGGGTAGGACCCACCAGATACTTTCTAGAAGTCATATTCATGTAATGCAAAGAGACATTTGTATCTATTGTCTGCCATTTTGAATTTTGGCCATATACAGCCTCGCCATCAAAACTTCTGAAGTAGAAACATCCCTATTCTTAATCAGCACCCTTTTTAACATAAGATTCAGATCAATTGATAAAGATTTAGCATGCAAAAACATCCAATTACATAAAGAGGGAGTCTTTTGAAATAGAACAACATTGTATTGGCTTAAGGTAGTGTCCTTGCGTCTAAAGCAATAACATTGGTTATATTCATCAAGGAATGCTGCAAAATGTCTCATATTACGCAGAAAGGTTGAGTCTACAAGAATCATATTAGATATTGTAGTTAGATGGGGGATAAGCATAAGTTTTATGCATGTATCTGGAGTGCATTGAAATTTTTTAGTAAAAAAATGAGCTTTGTGATTTCAATCTTCCGTCTTTCTGACCCTGTGGTGCACACAAATCTGAACTTAAAAAGCACATATTGGGGCCCAATAAAAGGTTATTATGTCCTCTTTCCAACAAGACCAAAAACTTCAAGATCCAATCAAGGTAAGGTAGTATTACCCCTTGAATAACATGGTACCAAAGCTGCACATGGATAATGACCAAAGACTGGTAGTGCATCCCAAGATAATCAATGTTAACATCTTGAATCTTATTCAGAAGACCCTAAGGAATGAAAAAATACCAGTTTCGGTGAGTGGTGGCAGGGGGTGCATGGTGGGCCATCTCAGCCCACAGCCTATAGGGGTATGTATTGATGGTTAATGCTCGGTCTATGGGAAATACACTTTGTCATAACAATCTGACATTCTCTATCTATATCTATTTATTAATCAGGTATACCGTATGAAGACCTTTAGATCACATTGATTCCAAGACTAAAATATTTCACGCTCTCAGGCCCACTATTATTGTACCCTTGATAATAAAGGAACTTCAAAGACAAGTACATTAAAAAGCTAGGTATCAAATTGATAAGAATGTTGTGAATATTCCCTTAAAACTACATTGATTTCATAGTAATCACTATTGTTTGTCTGGTGATCTTTTCGAACAAAAAATAAATGTTTGGAAATGTTTTAGTCATTATCCAGCCAGATTCCCCTTTCCAAATCCTCCATAAATTAGGAGGATACAGACCCTCAGCAGTAAGAGTGCGCTCCATCAGTGTATAATACCAGCATTAATTAATTTTAATGACAATAGACAACCAATAGTGATTCCTCGTGGTGGATACACTGGTGACTAATGTGTTGGGGGACACTTGAGCTCTAGTCTAATAAAGCTAGGCTTAACTTAATGCGTCTGGGTGTGCTGTTAAAAATTAACTTTAAGTAGAGCCAAATTTGGGCATGCTTTGGTACCATGTGTTGCTGCTATTTTATGTTCTCAGTCAATATGCAAATCAGTAGTAACCAGGAGAAAGGCATCACTCACAATAAGCCCCACTTTAGCAGCAGCTTTGGGATGCCTCGTTATAGGGACTTTTTGGACTGTAATGTGATAGCTCCATGATGTGATTTGTCTGTTTCACTGAGTAATCACTTTATCGACACCAAGAGCTAAGAGTCCTTGTAATAGGTTTACAAAGCATGCATGAACTACCTCACGACAACCTGCCTTCAAACACCACAGAATCTAAGGAGATTCATATAAATAGCCTGCCTCCAAATAGTAGGCCAATATGATGACTTTCTTTGTAGTAAAAAGAAGTTCCTTCTTGCTGAGCACAATTTCTCTGTGCCACTAAAGCTTGCTGAAAGTAGGTTTAGATTAATTATGTTTGTATTCTATCAGCATCTTGGACTGGTGCATTGTAATTTATTCTACAAGATACACAAGAGACTCCTCAATAGTATCCAATATAATCCCACATTTGGCACTGGCAAAGTACAATGAATGCCTATTTGTACCAGGTGCCAGCTTTACAAAATGTATGCAATGCTCTACAACAGTGGGCTTTCTACTCTGTTGCCTGCCAATACCCATCAAGCAGTTCAGCTAAATGAGAGTTTGATGCACATCCACTTGATGAAGATGGATTATATGTCCTAATCAGGTCTAGAAATGTGTAAGAGGGGACCCTTTTATATGCTATCCCTTGGATCTAGAGCATCCATATGTGTAGCCAACACTTATTTACAGAATTAAAGTTGTGGGGTAATTTTCTTCAATTTATTCTATTCTTTTTAGTGACAGCTGTACATATTGTCCTTTCTTTCTTTCTTTCTTTCTTTCTTTCCTTTCTTCTTTTTTTTCTTTCTTTCTTTCCCTCTTTCACTCTGATTCATCTTATTAGGATATTATGATTTTATTCACCTGGATAAACATAATTGTATAAGATGGCACTACTTTTGTTATTAGTAATAGCTAGACAGGTAGCTTGTAAGTAATTGCAACTGTACATATAGTCTGGTTTGGTTTATTCATATTCACCCTTTGTCCCTGGCTTCCATATACAACATTTCCATCTCATCATCTTGCCCCTTTTCTTTATAAGCCTATATTTATACCTACCACAGATACCTCAATCTATTCTCTATAATATTACCTGATACTCATAGACAGGTATGATGATTGTGTATAGTGATACTAATAAGGTGGACATGATAGCAAATATTGTGTGTGTGACATTCACATCATGGTTAAAGATCAGGACTGGTCAAAGATGTTGGGTCTTACTTGAGCCATCTGACTTGGGCGACAGGGATTTGGGAGAAGCCATAGCATTTATCACAGCTTTAACATTTGGATAGGGGTAGGAAAAATATCTGGGACATATGTGACGTGATATGAAATGTATTATCTTCCTCACTTTTACCATGGCTCAGACTTATAATCATAGTAGTGAAACAGCTTTTTCAAAAAGTTATTAGGGATCAGATTTCTAAAGCTCTACTATTATTAACTGCCGTACATGTCATGGAAGTTGCTTTCAGATGGGGAACACAGAGAGACAGACAACAATGTATTTTCCAAGGAACTAAATTACTTGTACAACTTCTAGTGATCAACATATTTTTTAATTAAGTCTACAATATACCTAAGGCCACAGGGGCCAATGCTATATAAATGCTTTACTCTGCAAAACATGCCGTAGAAATATTTCTTCTTTAGTGCAATCCCTTAATTAGGAAAGTGAGATAGCATTCCCTGTAGGAATATACCCGCTACAAGCTGGTGTTATTAATGAGGTGTCACTCATGTTGGGCTAATAGCCTGGAGGAAGGTTACCCAGGCCCAATCTCAGGAAAGATAACAATGCTTCTTTAAAGGTCATGCCATCATGGGTATCTCCAGGAGAGTTCTGTTTCCCCTGGAGAAACATGTCCTATTCAATGTAGGCATTCATCTTTTAGGAGCTAATTCCTATATTCTCACTATATAACTACTAGGGAGTATAATATCATCCCGACGAAAATGTTGCAGAAAAGTGTACAGTAGCCGTCGCTTCCAGAATCTACCTGAGGAGCAATCTTGGGGAATTTATCTCAGTGAATATCTGTTGATACCTATTTTCTTCACGTGGAATTAGAGGACTATGTATATATCGAGGGTTACCTGTTCCAATACCTTAAGCTACAGGTAAAAAGAGTTTCAGATTTAATGTGATCCGTTCTCCAATACGGACCAAGCAGACTTTGAGTATAAGTTTGAGTGAAATAGAACATGGAAAAAACATTACATTTATTTTCGAGCTAATGACTACAGACCACAATATGATATGGGTTGTTAAGAAGTTGACAATGTCTTTTTATACCTATTCTTCTTTGATGGTTCGGAAATATGAGAGTGCTTAAACAGTGTTGGAAAAGGATCGCTTGAAAATGAAACTCTCAAATTACTTAAGATGAAAAAACAAAGCAGAGGAGGATCAGAGCAGGTTTTGCACAGAAGTGTGCGTGATGTTTGGCGATTACTGATTTATCAGGCTTTTCCGGGACATTAAGGGAAGTGAAATTGGCATAAGACGATGAGGGTAGAGTCATGAAGTAGTGACCAAGCCATTACATTTGTAGAGGCATGGTATTATAACCATAGTTATGGGTACCGTCTGGCGTGGCGGGTGAGTCCAGTCGTTGGGTGTTCCTCAGGTTCCGGATAGGTGGCAGCACTGATCTGGTCCTGTGGGGACATCTGACGACGAACACCAAGGTCCGTATATAAAGACCGGCGATCAGCCGCTATGGAAGAGGCCCTCCTGGCCTCTGACCATGTAACATCTTTGATTAACATTAGCTGCCCCTTTATCATCTTCCGGGTAGCCATAAGTGTCTTAAGTAATAAAACATCCATTGGCATACACTTCAGTAAGGCCCGAACCACCAAAATAGTAATACAAACCATTACACATTTGACAAAGAGGTCAGGGGCCCATCTGACATGGCTAATACAGTTACGGGCTACTGGGCTGGCCAAGAAGAGGCGTGAAGAGGACCCTTGATTTTTTAGCTCTCTAAATGCATTGCATTAGAAACCTAGGTAAGATGACAGAAAAAAAAAACCTGACAGCAGAGCAAAGAACTGACAGAGAGAAGAACAAGGAGCAGGGGGAGGTGCGGAGCATTGATTGTGCAGATGCTAAGGGATAAAGGCAATAAGAGGGGGGATTATTGGTAATCAATGCTGTGTCGATGGTGGTCATACTACACTATAAACAGCTATTACTGCCCCGTCAACATTAATTCTGTTTGGTGCAATATCGTGAGTACAATATTGGTGTCAGTGCTAGGTTTATGGCACCACACCCTACCACCATTTATCACCCTCATGACTGCATCCTGATAACACCGTGATAGAAAAGCTATCAGTGCCTACCGAATATGATGCCAGATAGCTGAGCACTAAATCTACGCAATTTCTAGCATATTTATTGTTATCAAGATAACATTTCTATCATTGTAACCTACAGTATCTACTGTCTACACCATAACATTATTTCGTGATAGAAACAGGGAGAATGACTAAATATTCTAAAGAGTGGTCCCTGGGGCTTGAATGGGTGAGATATAGACAAGGTACAAAAGTTCCAGCCACTGGACATTTGCCATAAATTGTATGGCCATATACCATACCATCATATATATTGCCAAGACATAAATGTGCCTGAGGGCCTATTTCTTCTTTGACACTATTACAGATTATAAATATTCATTTATCTCATTTATTTCTATATAAATACAGGATCAACACTATCTGTTTGATGATGACTTGAGGAAGTAGTCGATAGTTATCGTTTATTTCATGTCTGGCAATATGTGTACCAAGGGAAATGATTCAGTTCGATGTTATCACATCATCCCAGGATGCAGGAACCAAATTTGTATTGGGGTGGGGGGGGGAAGGGCCTAAATTGAGGACACTAATGGAGGATTATGTCCTCCTGCCCCCATCCCACGCCAGTTCATACAAAGTTCCAACATCTATCACTACCAAAAATAGCAAAAAGGCCTCAGGCATATCCGACATTACAAACAGCCATAGGTTACTGGGTGTGTATATGTGGGCTCTTTTAAATGCAATCTAATCTGATCCTACCCACTGGTCCCTCTTTTGAACAAGAAAATGGTTATTGACAATGATGGTGGGCTTATCTCAGCAACACCAGTCTGACAAAAGATTGGCCTGAAATCTTGAGGAGTGGACAGCCTTAAAAGCACTGCCTAGAGTTTCTGTGACTAAAGCCCTCAGTGATTTATGATAATTTTATAATTATTATGTGCTCTTGATGTAGGCGATAACCCATTTCTGTGTGCCTTAGAATGCCCTATATTTTTCTCTCATTTATTTTCCTTGAGGTTAATACTGTTTGGTCTTTTTGAAAAATGTCACATAACACCAGGAGATGGACTTTGAATGAGCCACTCCCCCAGCGGATTTCCCGCCCAAATCCACCATCAATAAGGGGATAAAGCTGTGTGGAAGGAGTGAGCCCCATCAGTGTTGACGGCATGGATTCATCATAATGACAAGTGACAAGCAGCACATGTTCCCCTGGGTGGAGTGAGTGAGAGTGAGTAATAGATGTTTAACGCCATTTCGACAGCTAAGGTCATATTCATGGCGAGAACGACATTACACAATTTCACAGAGGAATGTGTCAGTGCCCGCGCATATGTGCACCACACACATCCTGAGGGGATAGGAAAGATGAGAAGTAGTCCCTTTTAAGTGGGCTAGGGACGCCCGACCCCTGGGTGGATCTCTTGTGACTGTTGTGTAGGGGGACGTGATGGCTTTACTATGATAAGGTTAGGGATTAACTGGATGTGCATTTCATGATCGACCATAAGTGAAGCAAAAGCTGGGCTGGCCATGATGCTATTATTTTATTCTCTCTGCTAATAATTATGCAATTTAATAGCAATCAGGAGAAAACAGCACTAACAAAGGTCGTAGGATCTACTTTAGCATCAGCCTTAGGATGCTTAATTATAGAGGGACTCTGAGAACTGATGTGGTAGTTGCAGAGAATAACATCTGTGTCAGGTTTTGAGACTTCAGAGGCATAGGAAGCAAATCTTCATTGGGGGGGGCCTGGCGAGGTCAGCATCGCGACCACCTTGAATTGTCGGCTGATGCGTGATGGCGTCTATATATGCTTATTTAGAATTCATATAGAAAAGTGATTTTTGGTAAATTTTGGATCTGACTTTAGGCTCAGACCCCCATTCTCCCTATGACATCACCATAATAATCTAATTTGAGATGTAAAGTTTTAGCTTCTTTTCCATTGTGTTTATGAGTTCTTGGAAAATATTGGGGGGGGGGCCCAGACATATTCAGGCCCCACCTCCTTCACGATTGGGGGGCCCAGGCCCCCCTGGCCCCCCTTTTCCTACGCCCCTGGAATTTAAGTGTATAGTTAAAGAGCTAATGGCTTGAGGATAGTCCTATTCCCTCCATCGTAATCTGAATTACAGCCACACATTGCCATGTGATCGATCTAATTTTATGTGTCATCAATGAAAGTATCCAAATTTTGGGTTCTCAGTTTCTATTATTTGTGGAGCTCCCTTTCCTCTATTTTCCTTTTATCAGTTGTAGGTTTACACTTCTGGAATATAAGTCCCTGTTTAACATTGTTTATTTTTTTTTACATTGATTAACTTTTCACTACCTACATACCGACTATCATTAGCTTTGTAATAATGGAATAGCTACCATTAAGAGAGTTTATTATACACACCACTCACTACTGTCCAACATGTAGCCAGCCCCTTTTTTGGTATGTTTGAAGGCCAGGTAATAGCTTTTCCAAATTGATGCAACCAGATAGAAGAGTGAACTGCGTTTCTGTTTTATGGCCTGTCACCAGCCATCAACCAACCCTACTAAATGGGAGTTTGATGCATGGTCCTTTGATGTACAGGGATATTATATCATAATCAACTCTATGAATGTGTAAGAGGGTTCCCCATTTTATATTTCCCCAAGGGACCTGGCGCTTCTTTATCACCCTTAATGAAAGGCTTAGGTATCTGCTTCAAGGCATTATCTATATTTCTGTCTCACATGGAATGGTTATTATCTTACAAAAGCTTTGTCATGCACTGACCTATTGACTGCTTGGTCTTGTATTCATGTAATGGGAATGAAGCAAATTGTCATACTTACTATTAGTACTGTTAATTGCTACAGTTACTATTGCTCCTAGATAAAAGGGCATGAGTAAAACTATTGTTGATGCACTGTTCTAATTCATGAGACCCTTTCTATGAAAATCTATAATTATATAATTATCTGCTATATTACTATATAGGACTTAACCATACAATAATGTCAGGAAAGCACATAGAAAATTGAATGTTTGCAATGAAATAAGACATTCAAACAACCACGTCAGAACCCCTACTAAAACATCAATCAAGGTCACCTTATTGAATTGCGAGCTCATATCTTGGAGAAGGCCTGTTTTGTCCACAATCCCAGAACTGCAAGATAACAATGCTTCTCTAAAGGTCATAATCCCATTGATACCCCAGGGGAGCTCCTTCCCCCTGCTGACATTGCTCCTTCAGGTTCAATGGATTTATAATTCTGACTAGGGACTCGATTACTGCCCAAGGGTCGGAACCACTGCAGACTTATAGACAGTAACTATTGGAAGTATACCTAAGGGGCACCATCGAGAGGTTTTTTCTATTTGAGTAATGTTTGTAGGGATGTAGAGAGTGTATATATAGAGCTCCTTTATGACTGCAGTAATGATGTTTGTACTGCCCAGGAGGCCCTTTGAATTGCTCTTGATAACCTCTGATTTCTTCACAATTATTTTGAGTACATGGCATCTGCGTTATAGTTCATGAGTTGTATATCTGAGTAAATAGGTGAGTTGGTCTCAAGCCTAAAATGGTCTCTGAGCTATACGGAATTTGGAGAACTTTTAAACATGACATTGAAATATTGTCACACTTTTTGTCTTTATAAACATACTGTTTTTAAGGACCTTGTGTATGATAATACATAATAACTATCAGTGGGGGTGCCATATGATTTGGGATGAGTAGTAGAGTGGGGATGTAGCCATAATGTTATGGCCAAGTAAGCACCAAGTATTTGGTAAAAAGGCTTGGAGCTTTTCTGACATCACTTAAGTATCAAGCAGCTCATATCGATTTCATAAAATACTTTCAGGGTGTCTCCAGGTTACTATGTTTAGTATCTCTGCTTGCAGTAAGTAAAGTAAGTTTATCTTGATAGAAAATAGGAATATATAGACAAAGGTGCACGAGAATTGGTCAGCACTGAGGGTTATCACACTCGGCTTCGCCTCGTGTGATAACCCTCAGTGCTGACCAAGTTAATTTAGTCAGATATGTTCAAAATTCGATTTATTTGGCATTAGAAATGATTTTATCATCAGTTATTTGACCGTTTTGGATGTTTTCCCAGGGAGTGTGATACGGGGAAGGGTTATCACACTGTAGGGTGTGATAGAGTTTCTTGGTTAAGCCTATGGGGCTCTCGTATTCAACTTGAGATAAACTAGAAACTCTGTGGGTGGAAGCGAGAGATATAGGCAGCAGTCCTGAAATAAATGTTTCTTGAATGGTAGCTACTGATTTACTAGTGGCAATCATAGGGGTATCTATTGATGGTTAATGCTTGGTCTATTGGGAGCACACTTTGTCATACCAAACTGGCATTCTCTATCTCTCTTTATTAATCAGGTATACCAAATGAAGACTTTCAGATCACATTGATTCTCAGGTTCTAAAATTTCACGTTCTTAGGCCCACTATTATTGTACCCATGATAATAAAAGAACTTCAAAGACAAGTTTATTAAAAAGCTAGGTATCGTATTGATAAGAATGTTGTGCATATTCCCCTAAACCTACTTTGATTTAATAGAAATCACCATTGTTTTTCTGGGGACCAGATAAATGTTTCAGTCATCATCCAGCCAGATTTCCCCTCCCAAATCCTCCATAAAATAGGAGGATATTGAGCCTCATTAGTAAGAGTGCACTCAATAAGTGTTTATTACCAGCATTAATTCATTTTAATGACCATAAACAAAGAATGCTGATTCCTCATGATGGATGCACTGGTGACTAATGTGTAGAGGGAGACTTGAGCTCTAGTCTGATAAAGCTAAGGTTTATCTTCTGGGTGTGCTGTTAAGAATTAACTTTGAGTGGAGCCAAATTTGGGCATGCTTTGGTACCATGTGTCGCTGCTATTTTATGTTCCCAGCCAATATGCAAATCAGTAGCAATTAGGAGAAAGGCATCACTCACAATAAGCCCCACTTAAGCAGCAGCTTTGGGATGCCTCATTATGGGGACTCTTTGGAATGTAATGTGATAGTTCCGTGATTTGATGTCTCTATTTCACTGGGTAATTGCTGTATCGACACCAAGAGCTAAGAGGCCTGGTAATAGGTTAACAAAGCATGCATGAAATACCTCATGATAACCTGCCTTCAAACACCACAGAATTTAAGGAGATTCATATAAATAGCCTCCAAATAGAAGGCCAATATGATGACTTTTTTGTAGTAAAAAGATGTTCCATCTTCTTGCTGGGCACACTTTCTATGCATCACCAAAATTTGCTAAACATAGGTTCAGACAATTTATGTTTGTAAACTATCAACATCTTGGACTAGTACATTGTAATTTATTCTACGACCTATTCAACAGACTCCTGAATAGAATCCAATATAATCCCACATTTGGCACTGGCAACATGGGATGAATGCCTATTTGTACCAGGTGCCAGATTTTTAAATCATATGCTTCGTAGGCTCTATAACAATGAGCTTTCCACTGTGTTGCCCGCCAATATCCATCAAGCAATTCAGCTGAAAGAGAGTTTGATGTACATCTATCTATTAAAGATGGGTAATATATCCTAATCAGGTCAATTTAATGTGAAAGTGGTGGAACCCTTTATTATGCTATCCCTGGAGCAGCCACATCGTTGTAGCCAACACTTAATTAGAGTATCAAACATGCAGACTGTCTTCAATTTACCATGTCTTTTCCTAGTGACAGCTGTATTGTCTTATATTTCTTTCTTATTCTTCATATGAGGATATTATCATTTTATTCACCCACTGCTATAGATGTACAACCACTTTGTATTCGCGTGGATAGGTTTTGCCCTTATCTGTAGAGCTAATACTAATTAGGCTAAGATCATCCCATCGATCCCATCTGTAATTCCTTTAATTCCTACCGTCAGGTATGTAATTAATCTTGTCTCACAGATACCAAGCTCTACATTGCATAACCTGTGCAGTTCACAAGAGTCTTAGTTAACATCACAAGTGTTAGTTAACAGTATATATATATGTGCCACCCTATCACACATTAAACTTGTACATTGGTGGTGGTGTATTTAACTTACAACTAGCATAGTATACGTGTGTGATATTGTCCGTAGCCTCCTGTGCAATGTCAGAAGTCAGAAGTGCACATCAGAAGTATGGTGAAATGGTGGTTTTTAGAAGATGCCTCTGCTTGGAATGAATATAATTATGTTACTGGTTAACTAGACGGTTGTACATTCACAGATCAGGGTACATAGTCTACATTCTGCAACCAGCACCAAGTCATCTGCATCTGGCTCTATCCTCCAGGGTCTCATAATTCTTGATAACAGAAATATACGTGCCTTTAGCATTGCGAATAGAGGGGGTGGTGAATAAAACAGTAAATCAATGGTAAAGTAAACCTATTACCACACAGTCTGCTGCCAACAATATCCCAACTTATGTTTTCCTGCATCACCAGTATTGTAAGTTGTAACATTAATATGTAACAACAACAAAGAGGAAATATGTGTGCCCTGTATTCAGGTAAATATTTGACCACAAATCTACACTCATAGTTATATGTTTTATTTTTTTCATGATTCTAGAGCAACCAGAATCCAGCCTGATCATTTCATTCCGTATCAGATATTAAATGAGCAGCACATATTCACAAAGTCAAATAATTATTGTGAACTCTAAAGGATGCTTCAATGGGGAAATAGATAATATTCCTGATTCCAACTGATGTGCGGTCAGAGCAGGAACGGTACACATTTTATTTGTTAATCAATAGGGAGTGAGTGAGTAATAGAGGTTTAACGCCATTTCGACAGCTAAGGTCATATTCATGGTGAGAACTACATTATACAATTTCACAAAGGAATGTGTCAGTGCCCGCGCATGTGCACCACACACATCCCGAGGGATAGGAAAGAGGAGATACAGACCCTTTTAAGTGGGCTAGGGAGGCCCGAATCAATAGGGAACATATCTGGATTTAATCAACTATTCCCATTGTTTAAATGTATAGGAACACAGGTGTTGTTAGGCCACACCACAACATGAGGTGCATAATGGTTTATGCATTACATGTATTGCTACAATCATAGAAGAAATTGACAGATCAGCCTGTCCCAGAAGGCAGTAGGCCTACCGATGCTGATCTTAAAAAGACCTGTCCCTCTATGATATCATACCTAAATGGAGTCAACAAGTCCAAATGCATTTTTTTGGTGTGTGAGAGAGGCATTGTAAGACTAAATCTATGAATCTCACAATTTCTATCCCAAGTTAACACATCGACCAATACATGAGAATCCCTTCAATGTCCATATAGATTCAGTGTTGTAGTATATAACATCGCTTTCAAACTATCCTATTTTGTTGGACACGGAATGATTGCATTGGATACCTAGAGCTATCCAGATACAACTGCTATATAAATAAAGGCGTGTGCAGCCGAGGCGTTTGGGGTACAGTTTTCTAACTATATCCAGTGCATTATGGGTAGGGGTGACCTTAAAAGCTAACTACACACCCTGAGCTGTTTGCCTCAACCCCTTTCCACCCCAGCCAGGTCTGGCTAGGTACCAGTCCCTAACTATGCTTGGGAGTATACTAAGTTGACTCACGGATCAACATTGACCCACATGGGGAAGACCAATAGGGGGTGGCCTTACAAACCAGCATTGATCCCTTGGCCATACTCTGAACGCACTGAGTGTGAATGCGATGCAAACCAAATGGTACCAGCAGTGTACATTATATCTTATTTGGAATTGCAGATCTGTCTATTCATATTTGTATTTTACGACATCAAATCATGCGGGCTTGTTATTCATGTTGACCCATAATCCCCTCCATACTCTTGATACCATTTTCAACTATAGCGAGCAAAGTATTTCCATACAGCCTTAATTGAATTGTGGGCTGTATGCTATAGGGGCCCCTTTATTTAGGATTAGGCTATAAATGGATGGTGGATCTAGCTCTCCAACCTGTGTAGGATGACTTGGGGGAGGTGTTAGTTAGCTTAGGGTGTGACCATAGCCACCTGTGTTCACATTCAGATCTACTCTATTGACTATGCCCTGCCTCGCATACACATAGGTTTGTCTCCTTGAATATAACAATTATTCCAGTGATGTGTGAGGAAATAAACATACACAGACTCAGCTCATGTCTGAAGTGGCTGAACATTGCTCTGGTCTACAATTCCATGCCAGACTTGGGGGAATTTTCAGTTGGATTATTCATGACAGGGAGACAATGACTGGGTAATTTCCTGGCATACTCTGAAATGGGACAACATCCGTTATAGCCACAAATGAACTGTGGCAGCTAACAAATCAAAACAAAATGACACGGACTCGATCATGACTGAATCATAGCCTTTTGACTGACTCACGAATGACAAAGGGGCAGTATCAATAGGGTTGTTTTTTTTCTAGTTCTTTTAGAGCTTGAAGTAAGTTCAGACCATTGGTTACTACTTTTCCTGAATGTATTCGGCCAAGCGCTGCATGTCATCATGACCTCATAACTCCATTTGCACATAAAGATGGAATACAGTATTCCTTTAACATCCATAGGGTAAGCTTAACAATCCATGCAGTGTCAGAGGCTACTCACCCCTTCCTGAGCTAAGCTAATGGCGTCAATTCCACATATCCCACATAAAACTCCTGTGTATTTTCCATGGGGGTATACATAGATAACCAAAATCATCTCTTTCCCTCTATATTGCCAACATTCTACTGTCAGTGCTCGCTTTACAAATATCAGTTTACCAATACCTGTGGCAAACTGAAACTCTCACTTATATCCAAGCCACTGAAACAGGACTCATGACTACACCCATTTCTCCTTGTACTGATGGAACTACTCCTACTAATCATTTAATTTCTTTTCTATGTCATCCCTCTCAGCGTCCTGTCAAAATAACAGTATGGCAGTTGCTGTTATTCATTCGTTATTCATGGTCCTTGTCATTGTGAATGCAGTACTCGCTACTCTCTCTTCATAAACCTTACAGACTGACTGCAAAAAAAAAGGAATAGATAATACTACAGTTAATATGACATTCAGAAAGAAAATACCCTCATAAGCAGGAATCTTTGGCAATCTTCATCCTAAGTCCTCTCAGAAAGTAAATGATCTCTTGTATCTACTCCCGCAAGACACTGCCCCTGAAGCAATAGATAATAGGGCAACCACTCTGAATGTAGAGGTGGTTGTCCTATTGCCCTTTGGATGTGTTCAGCTTTCATTTAAGACGAACACATGACGAGAACTGGTAAAAGGTTTATGGCTATTGGCAATATGAACATTGAAATTTGATATCAGCTATCCTATTACGACCATCATATCCATATATATATATATATATATATATATATATATATATATATATATATATATATATATATATATATATATACCCTATAATTACAAGGACTACCACTATATAGGTCAACCTCTTTGCACAAATTGCCTTTTCTACACTTGCCAATGTTTTCCAAGCCTGATAGGTAAGATAGGAACATGTAGGTATATGATAATGTAGCTGCAGGTAGGATAGGACCATGTAGGTGTATGATAACGTAGCTACAAGTGGGTATATGATAACAAAGATAGGGATCTAAGGAAAATGGATAGGGCAATGTGGGTACAAACAACAGTGGTACATTGTAACATATCTTCAAGTGTGTAGGTGTCATGTATGATACATATATAGTATATCTACAGATGTGTAGGTGTGTAGGTGTCATGTATGATACATAAATTATATCTACAGGTGTGTAGGTGTCATGTATAATACATATAATATATCTACAGGTGTGTATGTGTCATGTACGATACAAAGATTATATCTACAGGTGTGTAGGGGCCATGTATGATACATATAATATGTGATGCATCATGACCAAATCAGGCCCATCTCGCCCCTCATAGACCAGAGATAACGAGGTCAAAAGGTGGAAAATGCTAATACTACTCATTTTGAGCTTTTTGGATGTCTGCTTTCATTATGTTCACTTTTATTTGCCTAAAGGATAAATGTGAAAAATCAGTAGAAATGATGAAAATTGCACAATTTGATAATTGTCACTAATTTATGGCTGGCAATTTTTTGCCGGTATATTTACAATATAATTGCAATGTCTTGCAATAAAAAAAAAATAAAGAAAGGAACAGATATTAATATATACATGTAGCTTTACATTTTCTCTTTTAAATTCTCTTTAAATACCAGCATGACTTGGCTTGTAGGTAGAACATACAGTATAGACCCTGATACAAATGAGCCTTCTTTTTTTCTGTATAAGTATACAGTGATAAAAAGGGATATATTGAAGCTTAATTCCTCGGAACGAATGCTGGCAACCTAATAATTTTGAAAATTCATCAGAAATCAATAAATAAAGATATTTTGATGATATAAAAAGTATTCTGCAGCTCTTCATTTACTCTATGTGAACAGAGTATAGCCCTGAAATCCATTTTCCCGACATGTGGCTGATTAGGTAAGGATGCATCACATATATCTACAGGTGTGTAGGTGTTATTTATGATACATATAGTATATCTACAGATGTGTAGGTGTCATGTACGATACATATGAAATATCTACAGGTGTGTAGGTGTAATGTATGATATATATATATATATATATATATATATATATATATATAATATATCTACAGGTGTATAGGTGTCATGTATGATACATAAATTATATTTACAGGTGTGTAGGTGTTATGTATGATACATATAGTATATCTACAGATGTGTAGGTGTCATGTACGATACATATGATATATCTACAGGTGTGTAGGTATTATGTATGATACATATAGTATATCTACAGATGTGTAGGTGTTATGTATGATACATATAGTATATCTACAGATGTGTAGGTGTCATGTACGATACATATGATATATCTACAGGTGTGTAGGTATTATGTATGATACATATAGTATATCTACAGATGTGTAGGTGTCATGTATGATACATCTGATATATCTACAGGTGTGTAGGTGTTATGTATGATATATATATATATATATATATATATATATATATATATATATATATATATAATATATCTACAGGTGTGTAGGTGTCATGTACAATACATATAATATACCTACAGATGTGTAGGTGTCATGTATGATACATAGATTATATCTACAGATGTGCAGGTGCCATGTATGATACATACAATATATCTACAGGTGTGTAGGTGTCATGTACAATACATATAATACATGGTAACTAAGATAGGGATCTAAGGAAAATGGTAGGGCAATGTGGGTACAAAGCAACGGTGGTACATTGTAACATATCTTCAAGTGTGTAGGTGTCATGTATGATACATATATAGTATATCTACAGATGTGTAGGTGTCATGTATTATACCTAGGTTATATCTACAGATGTGTAGTTATCATGTATGATACATATGGTATATCTATAGGTGTTTAGGTGTCATGTACAATACATAAAATATATCTACAGATGTGTAGGTACCATATATGATACATATAATATATCTACAGGTGTGTAGGTGTCATGTATGGTACATAGATTATATCTACAGGTGTGTAGGTGTCATGTATGATACATGTAGTATATCTACAGGTATGTATGTGTGATGAAAAGGGTTATCACACTGGTCGGTGTGATACAGAGGTTCTTGGTTAAACTTGAGATAAATACCAGTAAACATCAGTTTGTGGTACATACTACCAGTAAATGTCATATTGTGATATATGGTACCAGTGCAAGCCATATTGTGGTATATGGTCCCAGTACACATTATATTGTGATATATGGTGCCAGAACATGTCATATGATGATACAGGCTACCAGTAAGTGTTATATTGTGTTATATGGTCCTAGTACATGTTATAGTGTGATATATGGTACGAGTACACGTTATATTGTATGACACATTATGATAGATATTACCAATACATGCCATATTGTGGTTTATGGTGCCAGTACACATCATTTTGTGATATATGCAGTGAATAGTGAGTAATAGATGTTTAATGACCTCTCGGCACATAAGGTCATATACATGGCATGAGTTATATGGTAACAGTACACAATAGTAGTAATATATGGTACAGTTAAATGTCATATGGGGATACATGGTCCCCATATGACATGTACTAAACTTATAAGTCACCAAAGTCAATGTGTGACATGGTAGTTTTGAAGCAATGATATCTTCTTCTTTGGTGTCTACAGGTGATATTTCACCTAAGTTTCACCTCAACTGGATTATCAAGTACAATCATAGTGAGAGAAAAAAACATCCCCAGTAAATTCTGACTGTAAAGTGTGGGACTGGATTATCATAGACTGGATTGTATTGACCTGACTGTACCAGTACATGTTATTTTGTGATCCATGATACTAATACATTAAATATACAAGGGGTCAATGGTTAGGAGATTATGTTAAGGATTCAATTGAAAATTTAGATCTAAGATCTATGATCAAGAGGCCCGTGTTAAGGATGCAATTGAGAGGATTGAATTTAGGATCTGTCATCTATGATCAAGATATTAGGATTTCGTATTTAAATTTGACGATCAATTCTGAGTTTAATATCAATTCTAAAAGCAGTTAAATTGCAGTGCGTTTCCCGGATTAGAAATTTATCCCATATTTTCGGCAAAGTAAACACAGCAAAGCTGTAATGCCGTGCATATTCATATCATGTTCTAAGAAGTATAGAATTGATTTACAATATTTTTAATATGATCTTAGATCAAAATTTTCAGAACAAATATTATTTTAATACGGAATATAAAAGCCCTTCATATGTTGTGTGTTTTGCAATTTATTAATCTATAACATACTTTCAGGAAAGTAAACACAGCAATGCTGTAATGCCGTGCATATTCCTATTATGATCCAAGGAAAAAAGATCATTATATATGAACTCTATGGCCTTTGGAATGGACCTATACTTAAATATATGCTCTGATTGTGGTGCTTCCTCGCTGTCCATGTAAAATCCTGTCCCATTGCTATAGTATGGAGTAAACCTATGCCTGGATTAAAATATGCAAATAAGGAATATGTGTGAGGGTTGGGAGTAGTGTGGTGGTGGTATTGGTGGTGGTGGTGTCACAATGGTCACTAACATCCATCTGATAACTTTTGAAGATCAAAATTGACCACATATGACCTGGATCCCTGTGATTCCTGAAACCAAGATGGCCGACACACAAGGAAAACAAAAGAATTAGGTAGTTGAGGTGTCCCAATGGTCACTAACATCCATCTGATAACTTTTGAAGATCAAAATTGACCACATATGACCTGGATCCCTGTGATTCCTGAAACCAAGATGGCCGACACACAAGGAAAACAAAAGAATTAGGTAGTTGAGGTGTCCCAATGGTCACTAACATCCATCTGATAACTTTTGAAGATCAAAATTGACCACATATGACCTGGATCCCTGTGTTTCCTAAAACCAAGATGGCCGACACACATGGAAAACAATAAAATTGGGTAGTTGAGGTGTCCAAATGGTCACTACCGTAATCTCCCGCGTATAAGGCGCGTCTTATACGCGAATCAGATCGTGGGTGGGTCTTATACGTGGGAGACTGGTTGCCTTGAGTTGGGGGTGCGCCTTATACGCGGGTTTCTTCATTATTCAAATGGTTATGAAACTGACCATATAATTTTTTTTAATGCCACAAATGAGGTGTGACCGGAAGTAGATCTTAACTCTAACATTGTATCATCAGTTTTTATTTTGTTTCTTTTCTTTATTTGTGCATTCCATCAATGTTAAGGCATGTTAGGGAATGAATTTAAATCATCCCATTATCTAAACATAGTTTTGAACATCTGTTCTTGAGTCAAATATATAGCAAGTGTATAGGGATGGGATAGTGGCTTCACCTGGTGGCAATTCTAGGAATCATTCCATCAATGTTAAGGCATGTTAGGGAATGATTTAAATCATCACTTTATCATATATAGCAAGTGTATAGGCATGGATGATTCCCAGAATTGCCACCAGGTGAAGCCACTATCCCATTCCTATATACTTGCTATGTATTTGACTCAAGAACAGATGTTCAAACCATGTTTAGATAATGTGATGATTTAAATTCATTCCCTAACATGCCTTAACATTGATGGAATGCATAAATAAAGAAAAGAAACAAAAAAAAACTGATGATACAATGTTAGAGTTAAGATCTACTTCTGGTCACACCTCATTGGTGGCATTAAAAATATCATATGATCAGCATCATAGACAACAAAACTTGAAACCTATTTAAGGCTCTCCCCAACTACAAGGAGCCCCTTGTATGTGGTCCGTGAACAAGGTGCGCCTTGTGCGCGGACCAGACCTCCTTGAGTTTGGGGTGCGCCTTATACGCGGGTTTTTTCATAATACCAATTCAGGGGAGATAGGTGCGCCTTCTACGTGAACCAGCCTTCCCTGAGTTGGGGGTGCGCCTTCTACGCGGGCTGCGCCTTCTACGCGAGAGATTACGGTAACATCCATCTGATATCTTTTGAAGATCAAAATTGACCATATATGACCTGGACCCCTGTGTTTCCGAAAACCAAGATGGACGACACATATGGAAAACAATAGAACTAGGTAGTTGAGGTATCCCAATGACTACTAACATCCACCTCATAACTTTGAAAGATCAAAATTGACCATATTTGAGCTGGATCCCTGTGTTTTCTAAAACCAAGATGGCCGACACATATGAAAAACAATAGAA
Organism: Acholoe squamosa; assembly: GCA_949317995.1. Lineage (NCBI taxonomy): Eukaryota > Metazoa > Annelida > Polychaeta > Phyllodocida > Polynoidae > Acholoe > Acholoe squamosa. The sequence continues at coordinate 25,102,396 of OX439048.1, forward strand.
TTAGGTAGTTGAGGTCTTTCAATGGTCACTAACATCCATCTCATAACTTTTGAAGATCAAAATTGACCACATATGACCTGGATCCCTGTGATCCTGAAACCAAGATGGCCGACACACAAGGAAAACAAAAGAATTAGGTAGTTGAGGTCTTCCAATGGTCACTAACATCCATCTGATAACTTTTGAAGATCGAAGTTGACCATATATGACCTGGACCCCTGTGTTTCCTAAAACAAAGATGGCCGACACATATGGAGAACAATAGAATTAGGTAGTTGAGGTCTTTCAATGGTCACTAACATCCATCTGATAACATTTGAAGATCGAAATTGACCACATATGACCTGGATCCCTGTGTTTCCTAAAACCAAGATGGCCGACACACAAGGAAAACAATAGAATTAGGTAGTTGAGGTGTCCCAATGGTCACTAACATCCATCTGATATCTTTTGAAGATTAAAATTGACCACATATGACCTGGATCCCTGTGTTGCCTAAAACCAAGATGGCAGACACACAAGGAAAACAATAGAATTAGGTAGTTGAGGTGTCCCAATGGCCACTAACATCCATCTGATATCTTTTGAAGATCAAAATTGCTCACATATGACCTAGATCCCTGTGTTTCTTAAAACCAAGATGGCCGACACACATGGAAAACACTAAAATTGGGTAGTTGAGGTGTCCCAATGGTCACTAACATCCATCTGATAATTTTTGAAGATCAAAGTTTACCATATATGGCCTGGATCCCTGTGTTTTCTAAAACAAAGATGGCTGACACATATTGAAAAAAAATAGAATTAGGTAGTTGAGGTCTTTCAATGGTCACTGACATCCATCTGATAACTTTTAAAGATCAAAATTGACCACATATGACCTGGATCCCTGTGTTTCCTAAAACAAAGATGGCCGACACACATGGAAAACAATAAAATTGGGTAGTTGAGGTGTCCCAATGGTCACTAACATCCATCTATAACTTTTTTTTTAAGATCAAAATTGACCATGTATGACCTGGATCCCTGTGTTTCCTAAAACAAAGATGGCCGACACACATGGAAAACAACAAAATTGGGTAGTTGAGGTCTCCCAATGGTCACTAACATCCATCTGATAACTTTTGAAGATCAAAATTGACCACATATGACCTGGATCCCTGTGTTTCCGAAAACCAAGATGGCCGATACACATGGAAAACAATAAAATTAGGTACTTGAGGTGTCCCAATGGTCACTAACATCCATCTGATAACTTTTGAAGATCGAAGTTGACCATATATTGCCTGGATCCCTGTGTTTCCTAAAACAAAGATGGCCGACATATATGGAGAACAATAAAATTAGCTAGTTGAGGTGTCCCAATGGTCACTAACATCCATCTGATAACTTTTAAAGATTAAAATTGACAATATATGAGCTGGATCCCTGTGTTTCCTAAAACAAAGATGGCCGACACACATGGAAAACAACTAGGAGGCGTGTATTTGATGGATTAAGGAAATCAGTTAAGCACGGCATAGCCGTGGTGATTTATTTTGTCATGGTTAATTATAATGCTTAAAGTGTGCATCAATGTAGCAGGTCACCCATAAAGGGTTAATTGTGCATCAATGCATCATGCCATCCATAAAGGGTTAAGTGTGCACCAATGCATCATGCCATCCCTAAAGGGTTAAGTGTAAATCAATGTATCATGCCATCTATAAAGGGTTAAGTGTGCATCAATGCATCATGCCATCCCGAAAGCGTTAAGTGTACATCAATGCATCATGCCACCCATGAAGGGTTAAATGTGCATCAATGCATCATGCAATCTATAAAGGGTTAAGTGTGTATCAATGCATCATGCCATCCCTCAAGGGTTAAGTGTGCATCAATGCATCATGCCATCTATAAAGGGTTAAGTGTGCATCAATACATCGCTAAAGGGTTAAGTGTACATCAATGCATCATGTTATCCATGAAGGGTTAAGTGTGCATCAATGCATCATGCCATTTGTAAAGGGTTAAGTGTGCATCAATGCATCATGCTATCCCTAACGGGGTTAAGTGTGCATCAATACATCATGCTATCCATAAAGGTCTAAGTGTGCACCAATGCATCATGATATCCATAAAGGGTTAAGTGTGCATCAATGCATCATGCAATCTACAAAGGGTTAAGTGTGCATCAATACATCCATAAAGGGTTAAGAGTGCATCGATGCAATCCACAAAGGGTTAAGTGTGCATCAATACATCTATAAAGGGTTAAGTGTGCATCAATGCATCATGCCATTCATAAAGGGTTAAGTGTGCATCAATGCATCATGCCATCTATAAAGGGTTAAGTGTGAATCAATGCATCATGCTATCCATAAAGGTCTAAGTGTGCACCAATGCATCATGCCATCCATAAAGGTTTAATTGTGCATCAATGCATCATGCTATCCCTAAAGGTTAAGTGTGCATCAATGCATCATGATATCCATAAAGGGTTAATTGTGCATGAATGCATCATGCAATCTACAAAGGGTTAAGTGTGCATCAATACATCCATAAAGGGTTAAGAGTGCATCGATGCATCATGCAATCTACAAAGGGTTAAGTGTGCATCAATACATCTATAAAGGGTTAAGTGTGCATCAATGCATCATGCCATTCATAAAGGGTTAAGTGTGCATCAATGCATCATGCCATCTATAAAGGGTTAAGTGTGAATCAATGCATCATGCTATCCATAAAGGTCTAAGTGTGCACCAATGCATCATGCCATCCATAAAGGTTTAATTGTGCACCAATGCATCATGCTATCCCTAAAAGTTAAGTGTGCATCAATGCATCATGCCATCTATAAAGGGTTAAGTGTGCATCAATACATCCCTAAGGGGTTAAGTGTGAATCAATGTATCATGCTATCCCTAAAGGGTTAAGTGTGCATCAATGCATCATGCCATCTATAAAGGGTTAAGTGTGCATCAATACATCCCTAAGGGGTTAAGTGTGCATCAATACATCATGCTATCCATAAAGGTCTAAGTGTGCATCAATGCATCATGCCATCCATAAAGGTTTAAATGTGCATCAATTCATCATGCCACTTAAAACTCCTAAAAAAGTGCATCATACTTATGTGTACATGTATACATAAATATACATGTAGGTGGCCTTTAGTGGGTTAATAGTCAGTGGTGCTGAGAAACGCACCACCAGCAGAAGAGAACCACATGGTGCTGGGGGAGGTGGTGCCAGGCAGGTATGGGGCCACCCCAGGAGCACAGCCACCACCACCATTCAGAGTTGGGTGGGGGGGGGCTCTATATACTATATACCATGGCTCTGCCTGGTGTCCAGGGCTACCACCACTGTCCCCAGGGTCTACAATAACAGGTCCACCAACACCACCACTGCCACCACTTCTATGCTTGACTGATTTGCAGATTTTAATCCAGGTATAGGCATACTCAATACTGTACCTATGAGAGGATTATACATGGAGAGCGAGGAAGCACCACTATGAGAGCTTGTATTTAAGAATGGGTCCCCTCCTATAGCCGTTCATTCTTAAGAATGAACGGCAATAATGGCTGCTGTAGAAAGCCTCAGGCCATAACGTTCTAAAATGTTTAACATTGATGGGAACTCCATTTCTTTACACATTAATACATTATGGCTGCTGTAGAAAGCCTCAGGCCAAAACGTTCTAAAATGTTTTACAATTATGGGAACTCCATTTTGTTACACATTAAAACATTATGGCCATTGAAGAAAGCCTCATGCCAAAATGTTCTACAATGATGGGAACTCCTCTTCATTACACATTAATATGCTATGGCATGCAGCTTCTTTAGGAATTCTCCTTATATCAAACTCAGCACAGAGGAGCCAAAACCTACTAAAACGTATTAAAAAAAAATTAGCAATTAGTTAATTAATTAGCTCAAAACATGAAAAATTGGGTTATTTCGAGTTTTCTCACAATATTTCAAGTATTACTCCATCTAATGAAGACCTCATTGACAAACCTGATCAAAGGCATCACCACATTACCTGGCTATGAATATGACATGATTTTTCATTTTTGAAATAATTCGCCAATTACCCTATTTCAAAACTAATTAATGAGTGCATGTACATGATTGATAGAGATTATTTTTTGATAACATAAAGAGAAAATAGGTTACATCTTAGATATAAAAGTGTTTTGTTCTTAAGTTATCCCCTTTGACAGGTATACTATGTTAAAATCCATTAAATAAGCAAAAATACCTGGCATTTTGAGGGGCCCTTTTCACTACCCACATCAATACGTTTTGAAGGGCCACTGACAAAAAGTACTGGTATTTTGGAGGCCCACTTTTACTACCCACATCAATACGTTTTGGAGGCCCACTGACATAAAGTACTGGTAATTCTGAGGCCCACTTTTACTACCCACATCAGTACGCTATGGTTGTGCTAAGGATATATACATATGAGAAAAGTGTGGACTTGTCACTTCTTGAAATCCGGCTTCTTTCCATACACATTCTCTTATTGGGGGTGGGGGGGGGGTGGAGAGAGTGGCTCTCACAAAATGATTTGTTCAATGGATGAAGGGTATGGTGCTGATATCTTTATGGTAGAAAAGCTGTTTCATGGCCGTATTCCACCGAAACCGATTCTTGGCCGATAGTCCATCTCCGATGCATTTCCGATGCATCGGCGACAGAAATAGAGAATCGGACACGATCGGGCCGATATCGGCCAAGAATCGGGTTCAGTGGAAGAGCTAAAAAAATAATCGGAAATGCATCGGAAATGCATCGGAAACCATCGCCGATGGTCTCCGACAGTTTTTTTTCAGACCCGATTTTTTCTGTTCTGACAGAAAAAATCGGGTGAGAATCGGGAGGCCCAACTATCGGGCCGGCAATTCAAGACTCCCACCACCATCAGTCGTGACAGTGGTACCAGGGATATATTTCCCAGCAGACTATACTGCTTTATTAATTCTTGAAAGTCATAAAATGAGTGTCAGAGAACCAGCTGCTTCCTTGTAGTGCATAAGTAGTAATGTCAGAGGGTTTTCCTGTATAGCCTTTTATTGCTGACATTGTGTGTGTGTATTTTTAAGTGAAAAAGTGATTTAGAACAACTCTGTACTATCATATGCTCTAAGAATGATAGAAGATTATGAATAATAATTCCTTTTTGCAGTAGTGCTGTCACCTGGTGAATACTACACATTACATACATAGGTCTTAGGAACCCATTAAGTTGCCTCTATAGGTCTTAGGAACCCATTAAGTTCCCTCTATAGCAATGCACTTGCAAAGCAAATTCTACCTGCATAGAGGGAACTTAATGGGTTCCTAAGACCTATAGAGGCAACTTAATGGGTTCCTAAGACCTATGTATGTAATGTGTAGTATTCACCAGGTGACAGCACTACTGCAAAAGGGAATTATTATTCATAATCTTCTATCATTCTTAGAGCATATGATAGTACAGAGTTGTTCTAAATCACTTTTTCACTTAAAAATACACACACACAATGTCAGCAATAAAAGGCTATATAGGAAAACCCTCTGACATTACTACTTATGCACTACAAGGAAGCAGCTGGTTCTCTGACACTCATTTTATGACTTAAAAAAAATTATATAGTAAAACACCTTCATCGCAGATGGTATCCAGTCATCACCCTGTCCTCGGTGGAAGAGCGATGAAAATGGGCAGAAAAGGGCATCCGATTGACCCTGTGGGCAAATCGGTCCGACAATTTTCATCCCAGATTCATACACGATGATCATCGCGGATGAAGAAAAATGCTAATCGGCCCGGCAATATCATCGGTTTTGGTGGAATACCCCTATAACATCTTTTGAATCATTTGGCGTATGTGTTGTTAGATGAAAGCAGCATGAATCCTCCTATGGAATGTCATGCTCTTGCCAGGGCTATATCAGGGTATATCCTCAAAATTTGTATGTTCATAGTTACGGTTTAAGGTGCAATTCAGTTGAATACAATTGAATAAAAGACATTGTAACTCTGAAAACCATATGGTATTCCCATTTCAGGTTTGCTGAAAATTCATGATTTTAACTGGTATATATAGGATGGCTGTGAGAGGTAAGCATGTGTCCCATATTTTATTTTATTTCATTTTTTTTGGACTTGCTCATTGCATTAATCAACTGCTATGTTCATTTAAATAATGCTATAGAGCAGACCAAGTTTTATTGATTTTTCAAAGGAAAGTCACAAATGAAACAGTACTATAACTTCATAGATCTTGACAAATGTCAATATGAACACAATTAGGAGATGGAGAAGAAATAGGGGCTAGCAATATTCACACAACAGGTTATTAACATAGTAAGTACAGACAAACAAACCTAAGGCAAAATAGATAAAAGGAAAAAATATGTGTCATACATAGAGATTTGTGCCTCTACACATTATTTCAGTACGTCATGATTACAGCTAGATACACCTTGTTTTGAGTTCAAATAAGTGATAATTCAAGTGTTATACTGCTGTTATATGCATATGGGAACATCAACAATATCAATATGGATATAAACATGAAAAGGGATATGAATATGAAGCGCACGGTTTCTACACCTGCTTCTCATTGTCAATTATAACCCAATTTCAGAATATGATTATGAATATGAAGCGGCGCAGTTTCTACACCTGCTTCTCATTGTCAATTATAACCCAATTTCAGGTTCAACCTTATATTTTCTATCTTCATCGCACCCTCCTTGAATTTTACCTTTGTCGTGGCTCTCTAAATCTCCTCAGGTAGAGTATTCCAGAGAGCCACCACTCTATACCATGGCGATCTTTTATAGTGTCTAGAAACAACCCTAGGTAGTTCAAAGACAATCTTCTTTTGAGACCTTGTATTATAGGATTGTGGTCTATTTAACACAGTCTTTGATTTCTTATACATTAGGCATAATAATAGCATGTCAAATCTTTTCTCCAACACTGAAACCTTACAAAGTTCATGCAACTCCTTAACACTATACCGTCTAATATTGCATTTCAAACTCTAAGAGCTCTATTTTGCAGTCATTGTAATGCTGCAAGACCATCCTCATTACAACTGGTAATTATGAATGAACAATATTCTATAATCAGTCTGATTGTACAACAGTATATCTTCACACTTTGCTCTTGTGTCAAAAACTTTCTTAACTTAGCAAACCTAAAAAGTTTATTGCATACATTTCTCTTAATAATTTTAATCTGTTTATCAAAACTGAGTTTACTGTCAATATGTACACCTAGGTATGGAAAGAAGGTGACAGTTTGCACAGTGCTGCCATTGAAGTCTATAGTAGAATCCGGACATCTTTTTAATTTATGAGCACTTATTTGTTATCCCATGTATAGTAGTCATTAGCGACAGAAGAATTAGGCTGAATTATACAGAGTTTCACTAGAATAAAATAAATCATTAAACCACACATTATGTCTATCACCCTAGGTAATAAATAGAACTATCATATCTGTGTCATCTTATCTGCAGTCTGAAATAGCCTGCATGCAGAGTCAGACATTCCCTGAAAGGGAACCAGTTTGTGCCAAACTCAAATCTATTATTGATTAAAAGCTTATCCAGGTATGGTAACATTCATTAAAGGTTAACCTTCTATACTCTATCAGCTCTATCAGAAGCCTACCGAACATAAACTACTCAATCTAATATTCACAGAGGAAGCCACAACTTAAGCGGTGCTTTAAGTGCATTATGTAGGATTTTGATTTTGATTTTCTTTAAAAAAAACCACAAACAACAACAACAACAACAACAACAAAAAGCAACAACAATGTCATTACATTGGCTATAGAATTGCGTATGGTTAAATTCACTGACAAATTAAGTTGCATATAGTTTACATCACGTGCGATGACTCATAGTAGGCCTAGGCCTACTGCTCATGTACTGATAATTGCTAAATACGATCCATGATGGACTTTTCAAACAACCATCAACTGAGAGTCTGCCTCATCTTTAGTTTGACTTTAATTCTGATAATCTATTTGTGATAATAGCAAAACACCTGACAACCAGAGCATTGTAATGAAACACTAATTGATTCTTGTTTGGTATCATTATACATAATTTTCTGGTCACACTCTGGTCATCTCTTAATAACAGCAATAGGAGGATTTGATTATAACCCAATAGCAGTGTGCTGAAAGACATCATAATTACTAGGATGTTGCCTCATCTAGGTCCCTAGCACTAGTACAATATACCTTTCGGATATCGATTGTAATAAGGTTTATTATCCTGATTACAGTCCCAGCTTTCATCTTCATCTATTCCTCCCTTGGAGGCAGGCCGCCAGGTATATATGCCTACATGCTAGGATGTGACGTGGTGGACTTATAGCGGCCCTTGAGGTTAGGTAATGGGCGCAGACATAGCAAAGTTACCCCCGATTAAGAGGACAGCTCGAGGGCAAAGACATGAGAGTGAATGTTCCTGTCCAGGTAGTGCTTGGTACTTTTCAATACTACTCTATATATAGCACAGCCACCAAAGAACAGTCAGTTCCTGGGGTGTACAGTGGACAGAACCAATTGTATAGAGTAAAATACCAAATTTCCGGACAGTTAGTGGTTGTCTGTTGATTTCTACGAGTCTGAATGCTTGAGTAGCCCCATCTTCTGACATTACATGTTAAGGGTACCTATTCATTCTAACATGCACCAGAATGGTTTTCCAACAGGTATGATATTTCATTGTGAATTATGGGTCTTAAAATGTGTCACAATGGCCCCTAATTGCAGACACAGGCCCCTAATTCCGGACAGTGAAATTATCCATTAGATAAAATGTGAAATAATAAGATTTTCTCTGGAATTTAACATCCTACAAGATCATGACTGTGGACAGATGAGGAGAAGGGGTTCTCCGAGGTAAAATGTAGCATTTAAAATTGAAGTCATCAGCTTTAATATGAGGTATATCACTTGCAGATAGCCCTTCCGGTCCCGGAGATATGGCTTAATGAATATTGAATGACATAACCATATCAATACAGCCAATAAGCTCTGTCATTCATGGTTTTGATTAAATCCTGCATCTAATTAGCATAATGATTTGAAAATTCTATTGATAAATGACCAATTCCTTCCATACATTTGGCCATAACATTGGATGTAGAAATGGTATCTATGTGCGGCTTTCAGCATTAAAATCCCTGTGAATCGGTCCATGGACTAATGTTATTTTCTTTTTCTATTTGGAATGTTCTCTTGTTGCCATGGCAACACATTCCTATGACAACCCTTATTTAAGCCTTGTTTTCAATTCAAAATGTTTCATTCACCTTCCAAATATAGAGGGAATGAGTGAAAATAGAACATTTTTGAGAAAATTATCTTTTTCTGTTTAAAAAAGTACCTAAGACCAGTGTTTGGCCTATTTCTCACATTTATAGCCTTTGTATATCCCCTAGTAGCCAAACCCTTTACTAAAAATCCCTCAGGGAGGGCCCTTTCTCCTCATCTGCCCACATGTAAATGAACACTATCCTTGGGTACAACACACATCATTTCTGGGTAGTATCAATGGGGGGGGGGGCTATGGGCCTCAACACAATCTTTCAGATCTGATGACTAACATATTGCTGTCCATGCAGTATTGGTGATTCATGAATTAATTGAAGCTGTTGGTGATATATAACTGAATCTAAATGGTAGACAGGCGTAATATAACAAACATATAAGCTGTATGGCAAAATCAAGTGAATATTTATCTATAGACATGGGCGTGGAAAGCAGGGGGGGGGGGCAGGGGGGACATGTCCCCCCCCCCACTTTAGGCCAACTCCTCAGAAGGTCAAAACTAAAAGGTCAAGCAAAGGGAGGTCAAATATTGCAGAAAACCCCCCTGGTCCCACCCACTCTGAAACTGCTTCCCACGCCCCTGATATATCACAGGGTGTCCGGAATTAGGTTCCCCTTAGCAGTAGGATGGTCCAATTGTAAAGGCCTTCATGAAATGTAATAGATTGGTTATAATGTCAAAATTCCTTCAGAGGACTTAACTTATGCCGAGAGTTTGAACTATCATAGCATTTTAAACACCATATCAATCAATGTAACAGAGAGTCCAAGTTTAGCTGCGTGGTTAGTGACCACCAGTTTATCCATTCACACGAGCCTCAGCACAGCACAATTACACTTTTACCCATATTCTCAGACAGAAACCTATAATTTCTGAAGTTGTTAGTTGAGGACACATATACATAAATTATGTTGTATGACACTATTTGATTTGTGATCAATCAGTTATTGATTACCCTAATCACAATTCCAGCCAGGGTGTCCAGAATTAGGGCCCAGTACTCTACTGCTTTGTGATCTCACACAGCCAAATACTCCCTATATAGGGAGGTGTATGGTTAGTAGTTGGTAAATGTTAATAACCTGACCCAATGATGGGTCGTTTATATCGTTCATATACAATTTTGCGCTGTACATGTATTCTTGGTAGTAACCAGAGAGCCCATATCTCCTGTTAGCAATGTCTTGCAAAGTCAGCCCACTGACTGTTTATCCTAATGGTATACGATTCGATCCATAGACTGCTGACAGACTAGGTAGCTATGTGAAATTGGGAATGAGCTGTAAGTATGCCTGAGGGTAGTCAATCACAAGACATAACACATAGACTCAAAATAGGTTTTAAGCCGTAGCCCACAGTATTGACCCTCTCGGTGGAGTCATGATAATCATTTATACATGCCAAATAAAAACCGTTATCAATTTGAATAGTAATGACATTCATGTTTAATTCTATGCATGACTTCACCAGTTCACACTCAAACCTTTTTTTCTATTGTTGATCCCTTGCGACTTGCCTGGCAACCTACTAAGGGATAAATCAGCTACCAATGACCAAACATGGCTAGTATGTCATTAATACCCTGGCCGCAATTATCCAATAAATTCTCTATAATTCAAGTCATAATTCTGGCACTGAATAAGTAGGAGGGAGGCTTACCGTGACCAGATGCTAGTCCCGTAGTAGTGAACTTAATTGCATTTTTGTTTATTCTGTATTGCATGGGGATAAAGGGTGAACTAATCCATCCTTATTTCAGGTTCACCTGTGTCCCATATGAACCTATAAGTTGATAGTTCTTGATGTATTATATTGCTATTATTTGCCTAACAAGTGTGTGAAATTTCTCTTTTAGATCTGTATTATGGCGACCTGTTCCATTATGTTTTTGCTCGCTGAAGTTAGATGGTCATACATTTGATTAATTAATATTCAATTCAATGCTTCACGATCACCCCTTAATTACTTATCAGTTTGTGATGCACTAATATAATAAGCGACTTTATGTACTACTAGTATACCGAGTAATAATACGATAATAACAATGCACGTGCCTGGTCTGTGCCTCAAATAGATATGGCAGCCTTAAATGCCCAGTAGTATAGAGAAATTAGTATTATAGTAGGTGTAGCTCCTGGAATGACCATGTCACTGTACATAGTAATGTTCTCATATTATCTAATACAGGTAGCTACACTAGTATATGGGGTGTATTATTATATCAGGCGCACTATAGCATGTATCATGATAGAATTGTGCATATTCTGGTAAAATTGTTAAATTAACCTTCCATAGGCATAAAGTGAAATATGATAAACCTACAAAAATGATCAAAATAAAAATATTTGATTTTTCACTCTATTTTACTCTCTAGAGGAAGACATAGTACAGAATGATATCATTTACATATCAGCAGATAGCAGGTCTGTATGGATAAGCTGTGTACAATTTGTCACAACAGCTGGTGTTGAATCTATCCCCTTGTTTACACGTATAGGCACCGAGGTGATGTTAGGGTCAACTATATACAACACTACATGCTATAACAGGCAGGGGTACATAACGATACATATTAGTTGCTGACATATTGAATTACTACCATCCTATATACAGTGATGGAAGGAGGCAGATCAGTTACTTATGCTGGTCTGGATGAGTGATTGGAAAGCTGGGGATAGCATGGAAGTAGCAATAAACTGCGAAGTGTATATGTGGATCAACATGGTGAAAGGTACACCTGGGCACCCCCTCGCGGGTGTACCTTTTACCGTGTTGATCCACATATATTATTATTGGTTATGAATATATTGAAGCAAAAAAAAATTGTCAATCAGAATATCCTCTTTTTGTATAAGAAGTAAGTGGCAATGGGTTGGAACCGAGTCTTTCAGAAATAGCATCATTTACTCTGTAAACAACATCAACTGACTAAATACTATTAGGTGTAATAATATATCAGCAATAGAGTTTCTTACATATTCACCAAGACGTACCATGAAGCAATGTTTTGAGTTTTAAAACAACCACCTATTATATCTACACAGCCTGGTGTGGGGGCTAAAATTTACTATGTAGACGCTTTTTATCTAAAACTAGTGCCTTCGGCACTATGGGGGGCAGCCTAAAATCTAGGCCTAATACTAATGCTTAGTGCTGCCCCCTAGTGCCTCACATCAGCACTGCATAACTTACCGGCGCATAACTTAGCAACAGCGCTTAACTTAGCAACATCAAACAATTTTCCACTCTCCCAGCAGATTCTCTCGGAAGTTAGTTGGTCAGTAATTTCTCTGAAACTAATGGTCCAAATATAATGTATGACCTATCAAATTAAAGCTCTTAGTGTGGGCAATCCAGATTTACAGTCAATATCCATGGAGTTGCATGCATTAGTTACACATGGGTGAGCGCCAATTACTTTGAATCAGGATCCAAGATGGCGGACATTGCAGAAAAAAATAGCCTTGATGATTTTGAGGCATTGTGGACATGCCATTTGCTATTATTTGCCTTAGAATCCATCTGTTCATAGAGCAGGCAAACCCATCATTCACACTTTATTGCCTATAGACACCCTAGGCACCTCCTCCAACCATACTCAGCCAAGTAATTCCAAACACTCTTAATTGAATTATGAGCTTGAGGTTTCCCTAGGCTGGATTAGGCTGGCTTGAAGTGGATGTTGGATCTGGCTCTAAGGGTGGTGAATGATGGTTTAGAGGAGGGTGTTAGATAGCATAGGGTGTGACCAATGCCATCTGTGTATGCATTCAGATTGTATGGTATTGACCATGCCCTGCTTTCTGCACACATTTGGCTTGTCCCCTTGTGACATGTAGAAATGTGAACAAATATGGACGTATTCAATTCCGGCAATAGTAGAAACAGATGAATACTCCTTAGTAGGCTGGGACTGTTAAGCTTATATATAGGGAATGTCTGTCAATATAGGGCCTATGCCCTTTCTACGCAAGGTATCCCACCAGATAATACGTTTACAGCTCTTTTCTTTGTTGAGACCGTGATACGCCATCAAGCCCCCCCCCCCCACCCAGGAACACCATCAGTCCTCCCACATCATTGATCATGGGATAGTCTAATGGCGTCAGTTCCATCAGCTCTACATAATCCTCCCTGTCCATATTCATCAAGGTTCCCTTAGATGAGCGAATCATGTCTTCATCCCCAATACCACCCTACAAACTGATGTTGGTGCTCCCCTTTTATCAGTCTGCCAATACCTGGTGCTCTAACCCTCAACTACATCCAGACCACTCAGCCTCCGACTCCATCCCTACATCCGGTTACTGATGGCATGGGGTAGAGAGGAGAGAGGTATATGGGCACCTCAAGTAAAAAGCTGTGTAAAACCAGTTCTTGCATTCATAAAGCCTTTTTCTTAGTTTCGTTCACTCATTAAATGTACTCTTTTCCTATATATTCCCCTACTCTCACCGGAAGAGGAAGAAGGATCATGAGTTTCACTGTTCCCAGTGGCAATAATCTTTCACCGATCATTCTGGTCACTACCTTTTCTACACTCACTCTTGAGGCAAGTACTTTGACAAAAAGATGTCTGACTACCCACATCTTTGCATTGAAATCACCAAAATGTCAAATCATACACCATATCAGAGTGTCCTAGTCTATAAATAGCTAGTAATATAAAGCAGAATTTACAAGAAGGACACACCCTTATGAAAGCAATCTTTATATTTTAATGCGAAACTTTAAGGGGCTCAGCCATCAACTCCCAGCCTCACAACCTAGTGTCTTTGAAGCAATCTCTAATAGAGCAAACCTCTCAAATGTAAAGGATCATCTGAGAAAGTGGTCACCCATCCTTCTCTGTAAGAGGATAACGAGAACATATGGGCGGATACAGTGAGCCAGTGTTGGCTGCTGGCAATGTGGACAGGAAATATTAGTATGAGATACCCTCCCTGTGTAAGACACTTCTTAAGCACAGATGAACAGATGAAAGGGACTTTGCTTCCCATCGATAGTCTCTAATGAGACTGAGAAATGTGACGGAGAGTATGGGTTGGAGCCAAAGGCACTGAATAAATCAGGGGTTCCACTGTAAAAGTACAAGATCATTGCTTCTTTGTTTAAGCATTTGCCTCATTGAATTTTGTAAAGGGCAGGTAGCTATTTATGAATACTAAGTTCCCCATTCCAAACAAATTCAGTGAGATATTTTGCATATTACAGTATTACCAGGTTACATATAATGGTAAAGGTGAACAATGATGAGTTTTTGCCAACCGCTTGCCAACCGCTTCTTCACGAGAGGGTCTGGGCCGTTCCGCACGAGGCCGTTTGGCTGAGTGCTGAGCGGCCCAGACCTGCGAGTGAAGAAACAGGAGGCAAAATCTCATCAGAGTTTATCTTTACATTTATGTCAAGGTGTTTCCAGCCATAGATGTTCAATTTCTTACAAAATAAACCCAAATTAACCTGTCGTCAATGCAAAAATGATGACTGCCGCCATCTTGAATGTTTACGTTTCGAAAAGGCTGCGCATGCGCGATGAACCTATGACGTCATCGTGCAGAATTGGCGCAGGTTATTTCACGGCAGGGTGCAATACGCAGTCTCAGTGCTTTCTCTATTGAGCATCGATATTCACCTTGACATAAAACATAGTTATGCAGATCTAGAGACCACACCATGACACACATCTGCTCTTTTTAAATGGCGAATTTTCACCTCGGGATGCTTGAAAGATTCGACATATCTAACAACTAATGCGTGACTTCTGTAACCCTAATAAGGCCTTGCCATTTATTGCTCCTAATAACCTACATGTATTGGGTAGAATACATATGACCATTAATGGCAAAATCTTTGTAGGCATCACTACTAGCCATGCGCAGATATTCAGTGGAAGCCTACAGTCAGCATCGGTTTGTCACAAAAAGAACTACAAAGGGACATACGTTTTTTTTTCAGTTTGATTGACAAAACACATATATATGATTCACACCATATTGTTCACGTAATGGTTTCTACTATAGAATGCCCTACCTATGAGTAGGACACATTAAATAAAGATGAGTTATCTGTCGTAGAGTTGGCGTGTAAAGTTACCATCATGTGTGCCGATAGTGATAGTTCTGACAGCACTGACATTACAATGAATCATGCTTTGAAGCTAATTGATATCTAATGCACCATTGTACGTAGGAAGGCCACTTAAGGTCAGCGTGACTTATCATGCTTTATTATTGTTCAATGGTCATCACAAACAAGGATGAGGTAAACATCTATCCCAGCAATGGTTCCCGCATTCCAAGGTATGAACTAGAAGATTTCCTTAGCAGTATACAACTTGTAAACTCTCAAAGGTTCTAATACATCTTCACTTTGGTTGTGATATTGAGCAAAGGCCAGTTGGTTGTAGGCCTATATACAGGGAACCTGTTGAAATTACAGGAACCATGCTCGGTACGTAGTTTAGGAGCAGCATGGAATGGGGAAATGAATGTCTGATATTTGTGGGCCCTAAACCCGTCGGACCATTAGGAAAGCCATGGGATAGACGATTTGCTACAACGCACTGCCTTCACCCAGAAACAACTTAGAACTGAAATCAACTTGAAGGGTTAATGAGTGTGTTTGAAATGTATAACTGTACAACAGTAAAGTCCCATTTCATTCTGCACACAGCATGATGCAGCCCTATCATCAAAAGTAACCAATGGTCACACGCTACAGATGGCAGGTCTATAGCTGCTCTAAGCTTACACACGTCTTACAGGGAGAGGGAAAACCATGAAGAATGGGACAAATTGAAATGGTGACGGCAGGGAGGGGCAGAATGGTGAGGGAGTAGGAGAGCAAGAGGGCAAACAGAGAACTGTACACAAGGCTTACTGGGAAGTGAATTGGGGAAATGTTGTATAAATAGTAAGGGGCAATACCCAATGGAGCTCAGGGGTTTCCAATGCAAGTATAGCACCCCTCCAACCCCACTGACACCCCAAGTCTCAACGTCCAATACCCGCTAAGGCAAATATTTGCACGCATGCACATTGCCTCTAACAGAGCAACTCGGTCAATCTGGGAGCCAAGCCTGGAGCTACTCCTGTCCCGTCAGAAGTGAGATCACCACTGCGGACTTCTGTAAAGGTTGAGTTGCCCGGGTTTGTTAGGAATTATCATGTTACTGTACTATGGTAAAATAAAACAAAAAAAACACTTCGATTAAATAGAGTCAAGGCCCTGTTCATGCTTTTACTCATAAAGTTAGAAGATACTTTGTTCATGTAAATGTATTTCAATCATCCTTTGGTAAAATTAATTGCAAGAATTAATTGTGACCGTTTAATAGAAATACCTATGTCTGCAGCATCTCATAGATTCAATCACCTTGAAGGCTAACTCTTATTTGACCGTACTGCAGAATATTGGGTATGAGAAGAAAAGAAGAGCCAACCAACACCACATACCACAGTGCCCTAACCTGAATGCACCCAGTCACCTGGCTGCAGTGTTCTTGTCCCAACAGGTTATATCAACTGCACAACCCCCTAAGGGAAGCATATCTCACGGACAGAGAACATCATAGAGCAAACAAGAACAATTCTCTGTGTTAGTGATTAAAAAAGTGGACCAAAGGACGTCTATTTGTCTTAGGGGCATACTGGAAGGGATATCTTTTAGCATTGCGGTGGGTTGTGTATTTGTGTGTTTTTTTTACGAATATATCTATGTTCAATAGATTGATTATTATTCTTAGTTTATGCCAATTTCCGATTTTCGGACAACTTTCGATTCCTCTCTTTTGAGAAGTGAAATATGTGGAATGGGGAAAGATCTTAATGCCATGCCATGTTGTTCTTTAAATTAAAGATCCCAAAGTATTTAAACAAGAACAAAATCATACTATATACGCCTACTATTGTAATTGTGTGCTCTGGTAATTTACACAGCCCCAAAAGCTAAGTATAGGGAGAGTTGGTGTTCAAGACTTAAATCATAGGTAGCGCTGCACCAGTGACCAGGGATTTGGCCTGATTTTGACACGATGACATCACAGGGCAGTAAACAATTGTTTCTATCCAATGTATACCCCAGGGACTTGTTGATCACTGGCGCATGTGCTATATAGAGAGTGAGTGAGTGAGTAATGGTCGTTTAATGCCAAGCTGACAGCTAAGGTCATATTCATGGCGGAAAAAGTATATTAGACATAACGTCACAAAGGAATACATGTGCCTGTGCCCGTGCATATGGACACCAGACATATGTAAGAAAGAGGGGACAGGAAAGAGGAGATTCAAGGAACGAATATGTGCCAGTGCCCGCGCATATGGACACCACCCACACTCAGAGAGGATAGAAAAGCAAGACATAGACCCCTTTTAAAGATGGCCTGGGGCTGGGGAGGCCCGGCTATATAGAGAGTATTGTATTGAGAAGATTCAAGGAATATCTACACAGGAACATTCTCACTCATATCTTTACCCACTAAATGTCCTATCAATCGGGGGTAACTTAGGACATGTCTGCACCCATGACCTAACCCCACAGGCCGCTATACTATGCGAACATTAGAGTGTGTAAGAGTCCACAGAGGCTGAGACATGTGATAAATGATGTATTAGGACAAGGAACATGTCCTGGAGACTGGTGATTTCCTGAAACACAGATCCAAGAGGCCATAATTGGAGACATCCACCTGTAGTCAATTCCCTTTGAGAGCAGACATTTGCCTCTTTGACCTATTGGACGCCCTGTGGGCACTTGGCTGAAGAAACTCAAAGCTAAGAACAACGAAAAACTGTAGAGTCGCTAGAGTCCCATAAGTGGCTTGCATAAGATAAACAGGCCACGACAGATTGTCAGCTCTTGCACAGCGTCTCCATAGTTATTTGGGTGTTTTTCTTTCTGGCAATTAAACTTTCTGTAATAGCCCCTAATGTTGTCAAGATGAAAACTCTGTGGCGGGACTAATAAGTTTAATGTGTCAAAAAGAATTTATATTGTGCTCTAAATGTGTTTTTTTTTCAGTGCAGTCCAAAGCAGCAGCCATAGCAGAGCTCACTTCAGCGCCGTAAAGACTAGGGTAACTCGCCCCTGACTCAACCACTATAGGCCGACCGACCATCCCACCCTATTCCAAGTTATTGTCACAGTAAATGAGATTTGTTCATGTCAAGTGTAGGGTATACATTCCCATTTTAGTTAACTGTGCAAAGCCAACTGGCTGTCACATACTATATGTTAGAAGTTAACCTTGGGTGGTCGACTTTAGCTACCAACATGCCTAGTGGTCGAGTCAGGGGCGAGTTACCCTACAGCTATTTCAGAAAGAAAGTAGAGCACACACAATACACCCATTTCTGTCAGGTAAAATAATGGATGGCCTCATGTGATGTTGACACGAATGGTAACATTTCATGTATGACCTTGGACTACCTCATGTTCCGGTGGTAGGTTACCATTACAAATCACCCTGGCTGAAAGATAAGTGGATCAACAGGCAATTAGCATTAACATTACTAGGGGCCCTAATTAGTCGTTTTTACCTAGTATTATACTAGATCTATTTCATACAGCCTAAAGAAATGAGGTGAGAAATCATTTTTTTTCGGGAGTCCATTTCACAATCATGCTATAGAATATCATGTAAATGAAAATGTTTAATGCAATGTTTGTGAAAGCCGCCTAGTTCGGTTTCCCAGCCTAAGGACCTATTAAAGAGAAGAGGAATCCGATGACCGTAACAGGAAGAAGAACAGTGTCAATTTCAATTTCAGTTTAACTCCAACTTGAAAGAGAAATATCTGTTCTATATGCAATGTGTTGGTCGTTACAACATGTGTGGAACCAGAACAGATGCTCTGTGCCAGGGTTGTCATTGTGTCCATTCTGCTTGGCTGCTTGATTAATAAGATCTTCTTACTTTGAAATTCTTATTAGATCCCTCAAGTGGTTACCAAATGCATTGTCAAGTCATTTGGTAACGATGGCTTTTGCTATGGTTTCCTATTTGATACTGATTCCCTTGCAGTGCTGTTAATACCAAGTGCTGACAATAAATTGTTCATTCATCAGGACACATGCTCCGATATAAGCCTATATAAAAGTATAGCCCCCCCCCACCAACTGAGTCCCTTGCCCCTCACCCAACATAAAATTGCTTTCTAAGCCTCAGCTGTAAGCATACCACTCTCTAAACCAGGGCTTGTCAGAAGGCATATTATTGGGTGGCATTTATATTGCTCTGTATTATATAGGGTATAAAAGAGAGTGTTTTTAGGATGCCGTGCACTTTCGCATTGCCTTTTTGTTGAAGAGATCTACTACTATGGGTTTTATCTCTGGGACTCAAAGGGTTATATGCATACCCGGACCAGAAGGCAGTATCTACTTCTCCTATCAGTGTCTACTGAGAATATGCTGATCAACAACTGCATATTGCAGTAGGTACTGCTGAAATACTTCTGAAACAGCTGACTCCACACTGCATTTTCAGTCTAGACTCAGTAGTGTACTGACTATCTACTGAATATGCACTGCATTTCAGACTAGAATCAGTAGTCTACTGACTCTCAACTGAATGTTAATAGATTCCAGAAATTATAGACTCTGTGCAGCAGCATAGATGCAGTAGTCTACTGACCATCTACTGGTACGACTCTGTCCATTCACGGATTATTTACCTGATGTTTCTAAGACAGTCCATAGTGTGAATGTCAGTATGGTTGTGAACAGCAATCAAAAGATTCAGTAATGTAATAATGAAACTATCCAGTGTTTGTGGAGACAAGCATATTTCACCCCTTTGCATATGAATATATCTTATTCAGTGCCAGTAATGGAAACACATGGATGTCGGGGTGTATGAAATTGAGGAATTACTCACTGACATTATATAGGGTACAAATATACTGAATCTTTTGGTCCCCATCATGACATATTTCTTTTTACATAGAATCCATGTATCATTAATAATTGCAAAGTGCTTGTCTCATCACCTTAACATCAGTAAACCGAAAGGCATTATACTATAGCAGCACTCTATAGATATGTCTACTCATACCCTTTTGCTATAGTAAGAGTTACCCAGTTCTACTGAATCAATACTGCCCTAGCCCCCTCCTAAATGATTTGCATGCACTACTAGGAAGTAGTAAGCGCTCCACATAGCTGATGGGGTGGTGGCTCAGGGGGCTAATGCGTTGGTAGAGTAATCAGAAGATCCCAAGTTCAAATCCAGCAAGGACCACCTAGAGAAGCATTGGTAGTGCCAGTACTAGAACAGCGGCTGCTTCTTTTATGCTTCTACCTGCCCCCAGCAGTAGTTTTCAGTATGATCTACTGCTCAACTACCAGCATTAAATAAGTAGATACTGTTCAAATGCTGCCATCTAATTTACATAATTGGGACAACTGATTCAATACTGCTTGCATGCTGCTAATACTACTGTTCTACTACTGTACCACTGCTGCACGTTTTGTGGTGCTGAGCAGTAGAATGACAGTAGATGCTGATACAATACTGTTTCTGATGCTGCTTTCACACTGAATCACTACTGTCACACCACACTGTTTCCCAGCTGTTTTAGTGCTGCATTTCTACTGCATTTTGGTCCGGGTATCTTCTGATGGAGGGACAAGGGACAAGATAGGACGAAACAGCTCTTTCCTGCATCGGCTTATCTTGACACTGGTAGCATTAATTTTCTATTCCGATTGCCCTACAGCCTATAAGGTCCTGTTCATATAAATACCACAAGCATAGGGGTACTCCACATTTGGGTTACTAAGCCATTGTGTTTAGTGGTTGTTGGGTCTTTATCCCTCAAAATGTCTTTATCCCTCAGATCAGTTACCCCAAACTGGAGTACCTTTTTTTTAGTTTGAAGAAAATTTATTGAGTCTCTCACAATTTACAGAATCGTGGTTAATGAAGCACACACTCAGGTTACAATCAATACTCATATCAGATAAGCAAACACAATCTTACAATCTTGAAAAAAGAAATTACCATATCTTTTTCAAGGGATGATTTCCATCATATACCATCACATGGATATAAAGATATACAAACATATGGACAGGACAATGAATCATGAACTCAGTTGAAAGATGGTAAAATAATGGTAGACAGACAGGCGTAGGACACACAAGAGACTAAAGTTTTAACAGGGTAAAGATAGAGACAGTGATATCGATTACTGGTATGGCGATTTACAACATCTTTTGAACAGTTTAATGTGTTGGAAAGCTTCAATAGACACTTATTTCTTATACATAATTTGAGGAAACATGGAAAGTCTTTGAGCACAGCACCTATGCTTAAAGACATCCACAGGTCTTTAACCCTCAAATACAACATTGAAGCACAAATGTCTTTATCCCTCGAAGACTATTTAGTGGAGCTGAGTAATAAAGCAGACCTGAAGATTGACCTGTCTTCATCCCTTAAATCATAGATACAGTGGCAATAAATCACAAACTGGGATAGTCAGCCAGTCTCTATCCCTCAAAATCTATATAATGGCCTTTAAGTGACACATGAGACATATTGATTAGTCTTTATCCCTCAAAGCCATTATAGTGGGTTCATGTGGTTCATCAGACCGACATATTGGTTTATGTAACAAAGTAAACTGACATATTGACAGGTGTTTATCCCTCAAAGCCTATATATAGTTGCTTCAGGTATCATCTATGACTCAAACATGACATTACACTACAAATATCACTCTTTATCCCTCAAAGCCTATATAGTGGGTTCATGTGCGTCATCAGAGCTACATATTGACCTTTTTCCCTCAAAGCCTACATAGTTGCTCCTGGTATCACATATGACTCAAATATGACATCAAGACCCAAATGTCTTTATCCATCAAAGCCTATATAATGGTTTTAGTCATATATAAAACCTGGTCTAAATATGACATCAAATAACAAATGACAAGCAGATTTCTAAGAGTTTTATGTAAGAAAAAACTGAGCAAAAACATAGATATAAAGAGGGTATACCACTCCTGGGCTTCTCTAGGGGGGGGGGGGAAATGAGGAAGATTTCTAGGGCAAAACAACATTTCTTAGGGTTTAGGGGGTGTGCTTAACTTTTTTTTGGGGGGGGTTAGCATTTAAAAATCAATTTTCAGCACCGGTGCAATTATTATAATGAATATGGTAAACTCCTACCTCTGCATTATAGTCCATGGCCCCTTTAGGATTAATTGTCAGTGAAAAAGTAGTTTGATGGTGGTGTTTTGGCTCACTTTAGTAGAGCGTAGTAACCACTTCATTATCTATATGTGTATACTACAAGGTTGGGAAATCTATGACTGGGTATGAATGGGCAATGACCGGGCATGAGAGAGCAATACTGGGCATGACTTAGTCTGTACCATAAAGTAACATATGTGTAGAGGCAAGGAGAAAGGGTGCTCTGTGCTAAAAGTCAACTTTAAAATTCAAATCATTAGCTTTACAGTGATACATAGCATGAGAAGATACTCCTGTTAGTTTTGGAGGAATGGCTTGCTAGATATGGGTAGGCGTGACCATTTCAAGAATGTTAATAAGCTCTATGTCTAATTGGTCATGAGATATATAGCTAATTAGCATAATTTATGCTAATTAGCTAAATTTGTATAAATTTTTATTCTTTTGCCTATAACTTTTGATCTAAAAATGGTATTTTCATTCTGTTTTCGCCATAGTAAACCTTGTGGGATGTTCCTTCAAATGGAATCATTGATTTTCCTATTTAGAATGAAAATCATGTTTCCATGGCAACAGAAATCAACAAAAATGCCTATTTTGGCCCAAAAACATTCTTTTTACATGCCAAATTTGGAACCTTTCCACCCAAAATAGAACGCTTTATCAAAAACCATTGAATTCTCCATAAAAAAAGTAGCCTATAACAGTTTTAGTCATATTTTTTCCTATTCTAGTCCATAGTGGTGCCCCCTGGTGGCTAAATCTGGTACTAAATCCCGCAGTAACTGTCCTTTCTGCTTGCTGGCTCACATATGTATTCTTTATTGAGGCCATATCTAGGATTTGAGGGATAAAGACAGGTCAATCTTCAGGTCTGCTTTATTATCTAACACCACTGCATAGGCTTTGAGGGATAAAGACATTTGTGCTTTAAGTGCCATATTTGAGGGTTGAAGACCCTCGGATGTCTTTATCCCTCAAATCAGTGCTTGTTTGAGGGATAGAGACAATTTGAGGGATAAAGACCCAACTGTGGTCCCATCCTCACAGCCTGGATTCCTTGCTGCGTGGGGCCATTCAATATACAGTTGTTAATAATATAGTAGCTCACACCCAATATTAACCCCATCTGTATTGAACATAAGGACACACAGTACTAGTCAATTCTGGTTAGGGGAACTCTGATGGTTACTATAGGACGACTGGTGCCATCGTGGTCTGTGGAAACAGCCATGCTTATTTAAATAGAGTGAACTGGATTGTCTCAGAGTAGAATCTTTTTAGAAGGAATTAGGATGGCTGGTTTTGATAATCACTGAGATTCCTGCTTGCTAATATGTTTTCTCCCTTTTTAATCCCTTCAGGGTTTCTTCTCCTTGACTCATGTTTCTCTGCATAAACAAGTCACCAACTCCTCCTCCATTAACCCTTTAACCCTTCAAATGATAATGGAAGGGGTTGGGGATGTTTAATTAATGAATCATACTGGCCCTACGGGCGGGGTGTAACAATCCCCGTATATGGTCAGAATGGCGAATCATGATGACCAATGGGCATGAGACATACACGTTACTGACCCTTAAAGGATTGAGAAAAACTTTACAAAAAAGTATCTATAATCTCCGCCAAGCTCACTACTTGCTTATTTCTTAACTAAGTTTCCTTTTATTATTTTCCCCAGGGAGGATGGTACACGAGTTTTTAATCGGGGTTAAGCTTCCTCAATATGCACATAGAAATTGAGGATGAGCCAAAAGTCGTGTTAAAATTTCAATGTCTCACTGCCTGCAGGCATACCACCCATCAAATTATTGAGTGACGTCCACGGTCCTTTCATTTTCTCTCTAATTAATGATAAAAGGTGCAAAACCCTTCAGAACATTTCCCTGTCAGGATGGGGTAGTTTCCTGAGACCCATTAGTTGGGAGTAAAGTATTCAGAAGATTGGTGATAAAGAATAAACAAACCCCTCGGGATGTAGTCACTTATTGACTTTTTCTATCTTTTTTTCTCATGAAATATGGACAGAGTATTATCTTATACCTGATTCTATATCGTAATTTGAAAGACTGTTGTGAATAATCGTTGTTTTTAGTCAGAAATGCAACTTAAAATTAACTTACATTCGGCACAGAATATGGGTTGATACCATGTTATTTTTTTTTACTCAAGAGATATGAAATGTATATGATATTACGTCTTAATCTGAGCTGCAGAACTGCCTTTTTCTAGTTTTAATTCCCTTCAGGTGACTACAATACAATTAATGAGGGCCACATAGTTACTCAAAATAAGCTTAAATCATTATGACCACCGAATAACGGGCCAATTATAACGTCCTTGAATTTTTCACTTAGCCTATTAAATTGATTGCAATTTACTTGCTTGCCTGATTTGAGTAAATTACCATACTTAAGTGGAATTCTGCTCACCAACTTTAACAGGTAGAATATATCAATGGAATAGTGTGTGTGTCGCATACTCGGGGGTATTCGCAAAATTGCAAATGTGCCATTACACCTTATGTCACTTGCTGCTAGCATTAAACCCGTGCTCTCATAATCCTCACCCTCAATGTAAAAAAATAAATAAACCATTAATTTTGTTCTAGTCTAGAATGTTTAAACGTTATAATGCCCTAATCGTCAACATGAACGTTAAATGTTCCCTATTAAAATCTAATTGGTAGCAGCCTTATACTTGGAAAAAAATCATTGACATTTGCCCCCTTCAATATGTCTACGGATCGAGATGCCCTCCCCCCCCCCCCCCCTATTGGAAGGAACGAGAACCGCTCGGCACCAAATTGCAATAATCACCTATAAGGCATTGCGCCATGACGTAAGGACACCAGCTGGTTGCCTATGACATCACTGTTGTTAATGGACTGGGGCTAGTCTACACATACATAATAATGCGCCTCCATCTATGGGATCACTCCTTCCATATTTAATCACATTGTTATGTCATCTCCATTAATTCAGTATAGACCATAGAGGTTCCAATTGCACATGTACAAATATCCCAGTGCCTCTCTTCCACTCATGGTGGGGCACTTTTGCTATAGGCCACAGCTGGTGGGGGTGCTTAGACACTGAGAGAGTCTTACATATAGGGGCTGATTCAATAGAATACAGAATGAACGTAATAATCATGGTTATATATGAGGGCAGAGGGTATTTCATAAGTTAGCTTTAGGGTATTGTGAAAGCATAGGAGTATAGTTTCTCCATTGACAATGCATCTTGAATTGTGCCTTCGTAGTATTGGATGTTACTGACGGATTCGTTCACCATCAGCACCCCTAGAGGGTCCCATGAAGGTTATTAACTTTCTTAAGGTATAAATGTATTACGATAGCACACAGTACTTATCTCCACTTTCAAACCCAGGTTTTTATTCTATCTGACACTCCTCTAGTGATAGGAGATCAAGAATTTGTCAATATAAAGAACCTATGTAGAATTTATTTTTGACATGTTTAAACTTGTTTCTTTTGTAAACGCATCTTGCTGCGAAGAACTTATTTCTTTTAGTGCAGCCCTTTCAGTTGTTTACAACCATGTAAAGACAGCATATCACCTGGGGGCTTCAAGGTGAACTAAGACGGTACCGTTATCAGTGGGTATGTACCCAATCCTATCTTTCACATTTTGGGCATACTTATAACCATTTGAGAGTACACCATTCTTGTCTCTTTGTAGGGGGGGGCATGGCTGCATTTGTGATAAAACGACATGATTGTATTTAAGTACAATAAAACCATGAAAGGGTTACGGGTTCGAATATAGGAGCTGATACCTGTGTGACAATGTTATCTGTGCCTCTCATCTGTATCTCACTTTATATCGCACACACAACCCATTGTGGTATTATATGGACCAACAGTACACTGTCTCCTAACCTTCAATACAAACGAGTAAAGCTAATGGTAATGGACCTTTTTCCCTGTGATATAAGTGAACTTTAAACTAAACTACATAGTATGAAACCTCATACGGAGAAACAGACGAATAAAAGGTAAAATGCGTAAAATCGTGTTGACCACAGGGTCATGTAGAAGCTAAGTCACGCATTACTATTTTGGGTCAAAATAAGTCACGAAGCACTGATTTGTTATTGGACATCTGTCGTCTCTCCATACAGCCCTAGGCAGCCTAGCTCACCATGGATTCAATAGTCAGAATTGTATTCAATAATGATGCTATGTATTTTAAAGTTGTACAATATACACATTATATTCCAATAAATACACAAAAAAAACGTACCTAAGAAAACTTAGTCAAAGTGACTTATTATTCCTAGTTAGAACTTATGACTAACAAATGACCAAGAGGTCAAAGTTTTCTTAGTCACATTGACTACCCAAGTCAGTCCCATTCTCCAAGCACAATCTTGAACAGGGTGTCTGCTGGGAGTTTCAGGCAAGGTAACATATCTTGGTCACTTTCACTAAGAGATCTTAGTCAGTTTGACCAAGATCCATTAGTAAATTTGACTAAGGGATAGACACATGCTGTTGCCTTTACACACCAGATGGCAGCATAGTTTTAAACATGATTTTTCTGGTGGGTGTGTGTACCATAAATAGTTTGATGTATCTTTAGGTTATGATGATTTTCAAGAAGGACATAATATTATAGTTGAGGCTTTCAAAATTCAATCTAACATTACACTTGGCAAAATTGTACCAAATAGGTTGATGCCTTGTCAAATGATATAGGTAGTCAGATAGAAACACCTGTTCTGTGATAATCTAGATAAATATAATATCCACATTTGAATTTGCCTCTTTGGCAAACCCAGAGTAACTTGGTTCATGGGTACTAAATGAATATGATGTGAGGCATTTCAAATGTTTCCTAAATGAGGAGACTCGGATCTGTGGGGTGTGAATCCTATATAGAGCTTAAAACAATCACAATTTGAATTGAATCAAAACTATTAGGTAGTGTACTTAGTCAAAACAACCAAAGAATCCTAGTCAAAATCAGGTAAGCTGGCCACTTTGTCTAATGGTTAGTCATATTTGACTAAGAAAAAAGGGGACATTTAAAGACAGCGTTTTCACTAAGTATTGCTAGAAAGTTAGACGATTCGACTCGTATTTGACTAACATTTGGAACTTATTTTTTTCTGTGTACAGATCCCTGCTATAAGAATGTCTAATGACAAGATATTAAAAAAAAGTATACATTAATATCTTCCACTCACCAGCTCCTCCCTGCTGAGATTGCACACTCGCCCCCACTCTGCTTTCCTGGCCTTGGCCTTTTTGGTGATAGCGATACCTGCCATAGTAAAGTCTCTGTTCTGCTCTCTTTACTTTTACCACACAACACTGTGGCACTATCAGTGTTGGACCCTGAAGTACAATATTAAGGTATAGTGAAGTATAAAGTTGTATCACAGGAGCATTGAAACAATGCCTGTATTGGAACAATACTATTTGAGTAGGTATTCAATAGTGTATTCAAGCAGTGGACTATTAATCTCTGGAAATCAGATTAATCCAGTACGAGTAAAACCAGCTCCGGTGCTATAGTTAATACCAATGCTCCAGTAGGCCCTGATAATAGTTCTTATTGTTTAAGTACAATAATATCGTATTATAATATTCCAACGATAGCTCCTTATATATCAAAGGCTGTTAATATCCAGGGCGTTTCTCCACGGTCTGAGTGTATCTTCTTCTTACTTGACTCTCTCTCTCCTCCAGAACGTGAAACTCAGCTCGTGTATATACCGTGCCCTCAGCCTGAGCCTATGCTTGGTGATTGATCGGGTCCGGAGGCAGGCAGGACAGCAATGGACGAGCTAACGATGGGGGCAGGAGAATCCCTACTCCAGTATTGGATCCCTGGGCATCACTGCCGACCAGAACAGGAGGAAGGTGGTAGAGCCTACAGCCTAAAGTCCTATATCACTCTGTTTGCTCTTTCAGTCATCCAGCTACTCAAATGTTACTTTTAGTGGTTGTGAATCCCGCTGTATCTCAATGGTATCAAAACCAATCTCCACTTAGTTATAGCACAGGTATCCTTGAGACAGATCCTTGCCCAGTTTATATAGCAGAAGATATAGAAGTAGTGACTATACACCTAGTAGTATGATATTAATGCACAACCTGAGAGGTATAAGTCCTGTCCTCCTTCTGTGTCTGCGTCCCTCACCTGGAGTGTACTGTATGGGTCTGGGTCTGCGTGTATATACAACTACGCCTCCACACTGGAGGCCTGAGCATCAACGGATGTTACCTGTGGAGTAAATAGACACACATGTTATAAGTATACACACTGTCAATGCACCACTGCCCCCTCCCCCCACCCTAACCAAGTATTACACGCACCAGTGTCACTATACTGCTGGTGGTGTGTGCATTATTAGCATGTGGATCTTGATGTGGGTTAGTGAATTGGAAAGTGGGTGGATGGATTAATAAAGGGTATTAAATTAAGCAGGATGAGGATTGGGGGTAGGGGTGTAGCCTATTGGGAAGGCTAAACAGGGATCACGCTGGGATTAGAATTTAGAGAATTTTTATCGATTTTCGTATTCGACCAACTGAAAGGTGACTTCGATACAATAATTAGGTTCATGTAGAAATCACATCTATGTCCAGAAACTCTTTCCCATAGTGCTGTTTAAAGCACCCCCTCCCCCAACAAAAAGAAAGAAAAAGAAAATAAGAAATGTTTTCATTCGGGTTTGACACTATAACCGCATTGAAACACTCCAATACTCCAACATGCGACAAACATGATAAGTATTATAATTATACGGTTATAATGATGTATACTATGTGTGATTATAAACCATCCTCTAAATTATAAGGCTAAATGCAGTTTTCTAGTCAATCCACCCTACTGTGCCTCCTTTACTTCTCATATCTAAGCCTGCATACATTTATGCTTACCCCCTGATTAGTGGGATGGGTGGGTAGGCTGATAGTAAATTAAGTAGCTGGGTGGGTGTGAGGGCTGAGGTATTGTACAGGTACAGACAGATAGGATGGGAGGACAAATTGTTAGCATTGGGTGGACCTTGTCCCTCCTCCATGTGTACAGGTGTCATGAGGGTATGTGTATGGTCCTCCATGGCATGTGTCAATACCAGCACCTACTTGGCCTTGTCTAGGATGGTAACGGAGTGGGGCTCAATATGAATCACATGACCATCAAATGGCAAACTGCAGGGATATACTTTTTTTAGTGGTGCAACCAAGTATGCAAAAAGAGACAAAGGGACAGACAAACATCAGAGAAAGAGAGAGCGGAAGAGTGACCGAGAGAGAGAGAGAGAGAGAAGAAGACAGAGAGAGAGACAGACAGACAGACAGAGACAGAGAGAGACGGAGACAGAGAGACAGAGACAGGGAATTACTTTCACACCTTATTAGTATTTCTGTCTTACCTCCCATACCTAATACTAATAGCCCCTGTCAATTCTGAGAAATGTCCAGATACCCTGGAGCTTACACATACCATGGGGCATCTAGCCGATCCAGGTGCTTTAAAAGGCCCTTTGTTGATGAATTACTATTTCTAAACGGTCAATTCCATGCTCACCCATCACTAACCATATCCATTCAGAAAAAAAAAAAACAACACTACACGTCCATTTTAGGGGGTGACCGTCTATAATGATAATCTAAATACTATGTGGACGTCTTAAGAAAGACCTACCCTATGCTCCATGCCAATTCTTTTAAGATAACCATGCCCTTATGGCGAATAAGGTGGTCTATATTGAATTTTCAGCAAATCGAATCCCTACAGGAATGAGGGAGGGGTGGGGAGGAGGACCTTTGGTGGAAACACAGTCTCACAGCTGCTAGAAGCCACGTGGGAGGTGAGGCAGCAGTCTATAGTAAGTAGTTTAGCTAAATCCCATTTCAGACCAGGTAGATACCAAGGACTTTCCCAAAGGTGAAGCTTGCTGTGTTTACTATATACCTCTAATATCTCATCAGGCGTATCATTGCATCGTTGGGTAGGGCACCTGTCACCAATCATAATGAAAATGGCATTGGGAATGATAAGAATATGATATTAACTGAGATGCTCATAGAATAGATTCTGTATTGCAACTCAATTGGGTGATGGGTTAATCCAGCTCCAGCACTGCCTCACTACTAAAGTTGCCATCCCAGCTTATATAATGTATTGGGTAAACCTGAATGCCCCACTTACCACCCAACCGATTGAATAGTATGGATCATGATATTCACCTATAGATAGAATGGGTTCTAATTCAAGATTCTTAGTACATGTCATGGACAAGCTACTAGAAGACACCCAGACTCACACCAAAAGGTCAATAAGCAAAGGTCTACGATTTGGAGGAATTTGAGAGGGTTATCGCATGTGCAGTTTAGGTGCCGTATTGCACTCCTCCCGCACCCTAATTTGCCATAGAGTTTTTGGCCGAGTTTTTTCACGAAACATCACACCTTGCTCTGGAGAGGTGCTGGAGATCTCCTGCTGGAACTCCAACCCACGCTACCCATAGAGAATGTATAGTGCCGATCTACTATCCTTTACTAAATCCCGATTTTCTCCCAATCCTGAGGCTTCATCTAAAATCCTTTTCACCACTAATACTAGAGATATATAGGGGAGTATGCGGAACTAAAACAGACCCATCAAATTTATAAATGAGTATGCTTTTTTCCCGGTTTTTCCCTACCTCTTTGGTGGCTCATGGAAGACATCTGATTTTTGTTAGTTTGCAAAAACTGACTTTCAGCAAAATTTCTGCTTGGTTTTTTTATGTGGGACCACATATGGATGCATGATCACCCACTGATATCAGAATTATCCATTTTTATATTCTACTTGATCATCTTTAAAGGCATGTGAAATATCTAAATGATACAATAATTGTGAGAAGAATTAGGCACATCTTATGATTCTAGTCTTTGGTGCCGACAATGCCTTTGTTGCTATTTACAGCTAAATAGCTCAAAAGTGCATCATAATAGGCCTCGCATGCCTAATGTGGGGTTCTAATAGCATCTCAATATGGTTTTCAATGAATCATCAGGTCGAAACAACAATTGATGACAAAATTTAATAGAAACAAAAGGGTTTTGCACCATGGACCTGTTCACATTGTTCAGGTCTTCAGATATTCTTATCTTGAAAATGATGAAGACATTTACAAGCATGGTGCTTTTCCAGCCCATATGGGGCCTACAGAGGACATGTATTATGAGGGAATAATGAATAGCAAATGATTCTATTTTCATATTTTGTTATGATTTTTGAGATAGAATCATACACAAGATTTGTCTTCTGCAGCATATGCAAAAATGTCCCTTGAATGAAGGCATTTTACATGCACAGCTGCTTCCAAATCTGGAAAACACTCAGGTTCCCAACTTGCTGCATCGAGCTATAGTGCTGACTACAACTGGGATTTGGGGGCTGTCAATACCAGCTGATTAAGGGATCAATGCTAGGTACATGAGAACTAAGACACAATGTACACCACCCACACTTGAGGTACACACCAAGAGGAGATCTAAGGGGAATGATAGAGTGGGTTTGGCACACAGGTCTAGAGATAGTGATTAATGCATTAGAATTAGCTTTGATGGAATCCAGACACAGGAAAGGGGAAGGTGTCCATGCATGTAATGAAGCCTAGAGTGCGATGGAGAATTTAGAATATCTCCTTTGGGTTTAATGCATTTTGTGATTAACTCTTCAAGAATATTAATTTCTAATTGGCATTGATTTTCACCCTATAACTAAACCATAAGGCACCCAATGCATTCACCATACATTCTTCAAATATATGATTATTGAGCACTTAAATGTTTGCTTATTTTGTACTGAGAGTTATTTTGGGAGGCATGATGTATTAGAATGTATTCTGCCATTGCTACGGATACCACTGCGTGTGAACCAGCCAGGTTATGTATTACCATGATTTGATTCTCCAATATAGGTCCCTGTAGTGAATGGTACTATGCCATGTCTGACCACTATAGTCCTTTTGATCTGACTCCTCCTAGATAAGAAATAACGACTTACATGGCACCAACCACACTGAACTGCCGGCTCGAGGAAGTTCCTCACTGGGAGTAAATCAAAGACTGGATGTTTCTTTTTTTGTTTTATGGTCAGCAGTGGTGGGATGGTCAGGAACGGCATGGAGGGCGTGGGGGTGGGTGGGGGAATGGGTGGGTGGGGGGCGGGTAGACAGACAGTGGAGTATTGATCAGCTCGGTGCAGGAGTTGTCTTGTCCGTGTCTGCCCACCCTCACCTACTCACAACACGCGTCTACAAACGTCCGATCCCCCACACCTCTCTCCAACTTAATCAAGAAAGAACTTTCTATATCATGGTAAGAATGTCTTAGGTAGACAAGACCCCCCCCCCTCTAAAAAAGAAAAAGAGATAAAAAAGAAAACAAAACAAAACAAAGGGGAGGGGTCCCTAAAAGGTGGGGATCCACCTTGTTGAGCTGAATAAGGTGGACGAAGAATAGGAACACTACTACTACTACTACTACTTTTGTCTCCTGGTTAAAACCGAAACATGTAAACCATAAACATTGTCCTTTGGGGGAAGAAACGTGCCTATTGGAAAATATACTCATATATATGAAATTTTATGGTCGTCTCCATTCCAGTGATGCAAATAAGAGATTTTGTACCAAATATTTTGAAAACCTCACAAGGGACCCATAACTCACAACAGACCCTAGAAGACTTCTGGCCACAAATATTCTGTGATTGACATGTACATTACAATCACAATTGCTATGGGAAAATTGCAGTGCTGACCGACCCTTGTACTATAAAAACCACAGTCTACTTGGCCCCTGTCGCCCGATTGAGCCATGCACATTCTATATAAAAACCTGGTTACAGAGGCCTAGTGGACTATGGGTATAATAACCAAACTAGGCCTACAGGTAACTAATGAATGCACAGTGATGTCAAAGCTGGGGTATTAAAACTATATCTATCATTACCTTCTGTACCTGTAGGAGGCCAGGTGATGCATGGGACTGGACAGCACTGTTTGCCCGAGTGAAGGGCCAGACACGAATGAGGGACTATTAAAGGACAAGGTGGACAGCTAAGTTCCACAAAAACCTATTTATAACCTCAAATAGTCAATGCTCAAAATAACTACTTTGTGTCCTGCATCTATTTTAGCATCCGTCTAGAAACTGTGAGGTATTTTGAGCCAGATTATCATGATGAAATATACGGTGACACAGTTAGGGCTAAAAATGGTTACCATAACTTTTGACCTGTATAAGCGCCCAGGCGCTCATTAATTTCAACCAGGCTATACCCCCGGCACTTATTCAAGACCGGCGCTTATTCAAGACTTGAATTACAGTGTATTTCAAAATTTCAATACCCCTGTAGCCCTGGTGCTTATTCAAGACCGGCGCTCATTCAAGACACAACGCTTATACAGGTAAATACGGTACAGTAATCCCATCCCACACTTAGTCTTAGGCCCCCAGCTGAGGCCTCTGTCTGTGGCCACACACCTTACCTTCCAATACATTGGCCTGTCTCAAACTGTGCAACATTTGAGAGAAAGTTCTATGCTATGGATCTATAAATCTAGTATACTGGTCTTTCTGTCTCTCACACGTGGGCAGAGAAAGATCCTAATCCAGGAACTGATCCCTCAAAGCTCTAAACGTGTGTATGTGTGGGAGGAATGGTATGGGGCAGTGTTCCAAGGTGTTTGATTTGTTGCCTGTTGGGAGTGGGAGGGAGTATTTCTGTGCTTTACGCCAGGTACAGATGTACTTAACAAGCCCCTGTAAGGGTGGATGGACCCTTTGAAGAAGGCAGTCGGCATTGACTGCTTGGCAGCCACACGCACGATTTGTGTGTACATCTTAGGGAGTGATCATTTTTTAACAACAGGGGGGGGGCTGATGGGTTTGTGCGTGGATGTGCGAAAAAGATTTCGACCCCCCCTCTCGAGGGGGTAAAATGTTTTCAACCCTCCCCATAAGGGACAGAAATCGCGCGCAAATGTCCCCTTTTAGCCTATAGTAATGCGCGGGGTTTTCCACTGAAAACAGATGAAATTATTTTGACCCCCCCCCCATCAGAGGTGTTGAAAAAATCCTGACCCCCACCCCCAGTCAAGGGGTTGAAAAAATTCTGACCCCCCCACTCAAACCCACCAGCACCCCCCCCCCCTGTTGTTAAAGAATGATCACTCCCTTACTTGCAAGGCCGTGGGGGGCTACCAATCACTGTCAATAGGGCTGTCCCACAGTTCTCAAGTACTCCCCCACTATACTAGCGATCATGTGCGTGAGAGGGGTATTGTGACTAGCTGGATTGTTGTTCTCACACATAAGTGCTCCTCCTTCGCTCAGGCAATTAACTTTATATAGTAACTGTGGGACAACCCTATTCCGAATGCAGGTTATGAAACGACCCACCTCTATATCAGGAATCACCATATGTGACATGTACTGGGAATAGGGACTTTAATGCGCCCTGCACTAAGGACCCTTTTCCCAGATCCTGTCACATATAATAAGCTATCGCTTTATATTGAATTCAAATGCAATATACAGGGTAAGTAAAATGTGTGCCTGTGCGATGACAGAAGGATGAGTATCTACCCCCCCCCCCCCATCCCTCCCCTAGATCATAGAGACTCCGACTGTGGGGACCTAGGCCTACTGATTGTGTGTAAGCCCCCTCCCTCTATCCGAAATCATCCTTTTCTAGGTGTCACGGCACTAATATGGCCAAGGACGTTCTGATTTCCCCCCCCCACCCCCCCATCTTCCACCATAAAACTGGCGTCGAATAATAAGCTTGTCATTGATATAATATAATATTGCAGTTTTACTAACACACAATAAGCATTCTACCTCATATCCTATCGCTTTATTTTGAATTTAAATGCAATATACAGGGTAACTAAAATGATGTGATGGATTTATGTGGTAGGAAAATAATCTTAACTTGCTTTGTAATCATTGTCATAATGGCTTTTAAGTAAGCAAGTTTATTTGTAGGGTGACCGAAGCTATGTAAATGTATTCAATATATACCAAGTCTGTATCATGCACTGTATGGTGTACAGAAGGTCTGTACCTACACACTGTATGATGAATGTACACCAGGTCTGCAGCCACACACTGTATGATGAATGTACACCAGGTCTGTACCCACACACTGTATGATGAATGTACACCAGGTCTGTACCACACACTGTATGATGAATGTACACCAGGTCTGTACCCACACACTGTATGATGAATGTACACCAGGTCTGTACCCACACACTGTATGATGAATGTACACCAGGTCTGTACCCACACACTGTATGATGAATGTACACCAGGTCTGTACCCACACACTGTATGATGAATGTACAACAGGTCTGTACCACACACTGTATGATGTACACTAGGTCTGTACCCATACACTGTATGATGTACACCAGGTCTGTACCCATACACTGTATGATGTACAACAGGTCTGTACCCACACACTGTATGATGTACACCAGGTCTGTACCCACACACTGTATGATGAATGTACACCAGGTCTGTACCACACACTGTATGATGAATGTACACCAGGTCTGTACCCACACACTGTATGATGAATGTACACCAGGTCTGTACCCACACACTGTATGATGAATGTACACCAGGTCTGTACCACACACTGTATGATGAATGTACACCAGGTCTGTACCCACACACTGTATGATGAATGTACACCAGGTCTGTACCCACACACTGTATGATGAATGTACACCAGGTCTGTACCCACACACTGTATGATGAATGTACACCAGGTCTGTACCCACACACTGTATGATGAATGTACAACAGGTCTGTACCACACACTGTATGATGTACACTAGGTCTGTACCCATACACTGTATGATGTACACCAGGTCTGTACCCATACACTGTATGATGTACAACAGGTCTGTACCCACACACTGTATGATGTACACCAGGTCTGTACCCACACACTGTATGATGAATGTACACCAGGTCTGTACCACACACTGTATGATGAATGTACACCAGGTCTGTACCCACACACTGTATGATGAATGTACACCAGGTCTGTACCAAACACTGTATGATGAATGTACACCGGGTCTGTACCCACACACTGTATGATGAATGTACAACAGGTCTGTACCCACACACTGTATGATGAATGTACACCGGGTCTGTACCCACACACTGTATGATGAATGTACATCAGGTCTGTACCCACACACTGTATGATGAATGTACAACAGGTCTGTACCCACACACTGTATGATGAATGTACACCAGGTCTGTACCACACACTGTATGATGAATGTACACCGGGTCTGTACCCACACACTGTATGATGTACACCAGGTCTGTACCCACACACTGTATGATGAATGTACACCAGGTCTGTACCCACACACTGTATGATGAATGTACACCAGGTCTGTACCCACACACTGTATGATGAATGTACACCAGGTCTGTACCCACACACTGTATGATGTACACTAGGTCTGTACCCATACACTGTATGATGTACACCAGGTCTGTACCCATACACTGTATGATGTACACTAGGTCTGTACCCACACACTGTATGATGTACACTAGGTCTGTACCCACACACTGTATGATGTACACCAGGTCTGTACCCATACACTGTATGATGTACACTAGGTCTGTACCCACACACTGTATGATGTACACCAGGTCTGTACCCATACACTGTATGATGAATGTACACCCGGTCTGCAGCCACACACTGTATGATGAATGTACACCAGGTCTGTACCCACACACTGTATGATGAATGTACACCAGGTCTGTACCCACACACTGTATGATGTACACCAGGTCTGTACCCACACACTGTATGATGAATGTACACCAGGTCTGTACCCACACACTGTATGATGAATGTACACCAGGTTTGTACCCACACACTGTATGATGAATGTACACCAGGTCTGTACCCACACACTGTATGATGAATGTACACCAGGTCTGTACCCACACACTGTATGATGAATGTACACCAGGTCTGTACCCACACACTGTATGATGTACACTAGGTCTGTACCCATACACTGTATGATGTACACCAGGTCTGTACCCATACACTGTATGATGTACACTAGGTCTGTACCCACACACTGTATGATGTACACTAGGTCTGTACCCACACACTGTATGATGTACACCAGGTCTGTACCCATACACTGTATGATGTACACTAGGTCTGTACCCACACACTGTATGATGTACACCAGGTCTGTACCCATACACTGTATGATGAATGTACACCCGGTCTGCAGCCACACACTGTATGATGAATGTACACCAGGTCTGTACCCACACACTGTATGATGAATGTACACCAGGTCTGTACCCACACACTGTATGATGTACACCAGGTCTGTACCCACACACTGTATGATGAATGTACACCAGGTCTGTACCCACACACTGTATGATGAATGTACACCAGGTTTGTACCCACACACTGTATGATGAATGTACACCAGGTCTGTACCCACACACTGTATGATGAATGTACACCAGGTCTGTACCCACACACTGTATGATGAATGTACACCAGGTCTGTACCCACACACTGTATGATGAATGTACACCAGGTCTGCACCCACACACTGTATGATGTACACTAGGTCTGTACCCATACACTGTATGATATACATCAGGTCTGTACCCACACACTGTATGATGAATGTACACCGGGTCTGCACCCACACACTGTATGATGTACACTAGGTCTGTACCCATACACTGTATGATATACATCAGGCCTGTACCCATACACTGTATTATGTACACTAGGTCTGTACCCATACATTTTATGATATACACCAGGTCTGTACCAATACATTGTATGATATACATCAGGTCTGTACCCATACACTGTATTATGTACACTAGGTCTGTACCCATACATTGTATGATGGACACCAGGTCTGTACCCATACATTGTATGATGGACACCAGGTCTGTACCCATACACTGTATGATGTATCAGGCCTGTACCCATACACTGTATGTTGTATTAGGGCTGTACCCATACACTGTTTGATGTATCAGGTCTGTACCCATACATTGTATGATATATCAGGCCGGTACCCATACACTGTATGATGTATCAGGCCTGTACCCATACACTGTATGTTGTATTAGGGCTGTACCCATACACTGTTTGATGTATCAGGCCTGTACCCATACACTGTTTGATGTATCAGGCCTGTACCCATACACTGTTTGATGTATCAGGCCTGTACCCATACACTGTATGATGTATCAGACCTGTACCCATACACTGTTTGATGTATCAGGCCTGTACCCATACACTGTATGATGTATCAGGCCTGTACCCATACACTGTATGATGTATCAGGCCTGTACCAATACACTGTATGATGTATCAGGCCTGTACCCATACACTGTATGTTGTATTAGGGCTGTACCCATACACTGCATGATGTATCAGGCCTGTACCCATACACTGTATGTTGTATTAGGGCTGTACCCATACACTGCATGATGTATCAGGTCTGTACCCATACAGTCCATGATTCAACCCATCTGTTTATACCCATGCGCCTTAGTCTAGGTATACACTGTACCCAGCAGAGAAGAAGCTCTACAATCTAGGTTCACAGTCATGCAATGAAGGTTCAATATTACTGCAGCATCCCCACAAACCAGAGTGCAAGCTTGAACTGATGCATATAGTGCACAATCACCTGGTGTTCCACTTAGATGTATGGTCTGCTTCTGTATGGGTATTCACAAGTGTGCAGGGTGTACCTTGAATCAAGGCTTGATGTACCGTCAGGAGGCAGTGACGAGCATTCACAGCTGAGCTCTGAGTTTGAGGAGGCCCCTCCCATCCAGAGTACACCTACGACTGTTGTTATTTCCAGTCCAGTTGATAATGATAGGCATTCCCATATACATTCAGTCACAATGCTGTCCTCCCATGCGTGGGTGGAGGGTAGTGGATGGTCTGTGCAGGGGCGGGGCAGATTGGGGGTGTCTCTTACTGTGCTATAAGGGCAGGGACGGCCCTCTCCCCCTTAGCCTTAACCATCTCAGCTTCTCCTGTCACTGCATGGTTGTTGTATATCTCGGTCCTCTATACATCAGTCTTTGCCAAGTCCCCACTATATGTCTACCTAGCATGCTCTTTGTGCTTCCACTGCTCCTCCAGGGTTCTCTGGTGTCTCCAGGTTGTAAAGCTGTAGCTACTGTCTTCTACAGGCCCTGCTCTCCTCCAGATCTACCCTGAGTACATGTCCTATGCTGCTACTGCTGCTGCTGCTGTTGTTGTTATTGCTGGGTCATCTGCCATCAAGCAATCCTCGCCATCTGCTGACTTAGTGCTTTCACTGCCTACCTACATCCCCTGCCGCCATCTAGTGAGAGGAGACGGCAACACCAGCAATATGAAGCATATAATGCCCTTGGGCCGAGCCCTTGTTGGGCAATTGCCTCCTGTGATGGCAATGCTCTGCTCTCAAGATCTATATTGAGGCGTAGCCGGCAAACAGGCAAGGGCGTCCAGGATGGCTGATTCTGAGGGTGGCTGATGGAAGGTCCTACGTTACAGGCGACCCTGCTGATGTACTTGCCCCAGGAGGAAGCCAACCAAGGCAACTACCTCCAGCATTGATTGAGCTGTGTCTCTGCCACCCGGAGGGAAGGAGGTGGGGAGTTAACCCAATAAGTGCCACTTAATGCATTAAAAATTGGGTTGATGAAGGCCTTTTGAAATAGCATTGCTATAATACACCAATGCAGTGCTAGCAGGTAGGCTCACCAGTACGGCATTGGTGCATCATGGCGACCACATTGCCTGAAGTAGAAGATCACATTGTTGCCCTCAAAGGGTCAAAGGCACCAGAGGGACTGGGGGAGGCTGGGGACAGGGGTTGGATGAAAGGATAGGTGTGTGGCTTGAAAGCCAAGACCAGATGGCAACATGGTGATAAAACACCTTGTGATTATAAATTGATGGACACCTTGCACTTTTCAACAGAAAGTCAGCTTTAAGGCACCCTCAGCTAAGTGTAGAGATTTTAGGGTTCTCCACTTTGAATGCATGTATTGGGCGGATTGATAATTAATCTAAGTGTCAGTTGCTCTAGTTCTGCAATGGTAGGTTATAGCCCATAATCAATGCCTCACACGTCAATGCAAGGTGTTCCACACCAATACCTTGGATTGACCAATGGACACTGGTTAGACTTGATGCTTGTTGTCCGTGGGTTGAGAAGCAGCTTGCTGTAGAACTGTCATGTATGCTAAGGCCAGTCATGTCAAGGGTATGTTGGAAGAAAGTAAGACCAATCCGGGGAAACTCTGGAGAGTCGTAAATAATGTGATTAAACCCTCTGAATCGATTGAGCCACCAGAGTTAATAGGCAATGATAATACTGTGAAATCTAAACAAGACTGGGTAGATTATTTTAATGATTATTTTTCTGGAATTGGTGAAGTGTTATGTCAAAACGTAACAGGACAAGGACATCCATGTAAGCAGGTTTTTGATGAACCAGCAGATGGTAGTGTAGATGGAATTAAAGTTGATGCTCGTCTAGTTAAGATCCCCGTTGATGATATAAATTTTAATGAGACCTCTGGCATAGAGGGAATTAGGTGTGACATTCTCAAATTAGCTCCCCAGGATTTATTGTCTCAAATAACGATAATTGGCTGTCCAATCTTCCTTCTTCCAGTCCAATCAAAATTGCAGAACCGATTATGCTTATCCACTTATGTGAAATCCTTGAAAAAAGCATGTTTTTAGCAATTATCAATTTGGTTATCGAAAAGGCCTTGGCACAGGGGATGCAATATTTACTTTTTTGAATGGCATATATGAGAGCAGGGACAAGGGTCACCTTACCTGTGCCTGCTTTCTGGACCTAAAAAAGGCCTTTGATAGCATACATAATGGTCACTTAATTGAGGTCCTGGGGAAACTTGGTCTTGATGATTTTGTACTAAACTGGTTAATGAGTTACTTAAGTTGCAGGACCCAATATACTAAAATTGGAAGTTATACTTCTAAGACTAAGTCTGTCAAATATGGTGTCCCTCAAGGGTCTGTACTTGGACCATTGTTGTTCATTATGTATATAAATAAAGTGGACTTGTTTGCCTCACGATTACAAAATGCCATTGATAACATTGGAAGATGGTCTATCTCAAAGCGGCTAACTGTCAATACTGATAAGACCAAAGTGTGCTGGTTTGGTGGCGTTCAAAAACCTCAAAGGAGACGACATTATGATTTATCTTTATATAATGAAAGATTAGAGGCAGTTAATTGTTACTCTTACTTGGAACTGAAAATTGATTCTGCATTAAGTTTTGTTCAATCAATGAACGTACTAATTGCCAAAGTGAGTGATCGTCTCTTCATGCTAAGTAAATTACGCCACCTGTTAACAGAGAATGTATCGATACCAGTTTATAAGTCTACTGTTATGAGCTTATTTGACTATGCAAGTTTTGTACATGATGGAGTGAATAAAACTTATCTAAAAAAACTGGAGAGGCTCAGGATTGATGATACTATATTGCAAAAAATTGGTTTTAAAATCATGCATCAAATCAGTTTAAAATTAGTCGGGTATCTACTCTCAATATGGATTTCTATATTTTTGTGTGAGCTTTTCTAAATCTTAAAATTTATAAGTTCCCCTTGCCTTCTTATCTAGCCCAATTGCTAAAATTGTGATTGTAAAATTTAAATTGTGCAGATTATTAACCTGCTATCGCGGTAATTTTCTCTACATGGATCAATCTCTACTTCTACATTTTCTATTTCTTTTGTACATATTTTATTTCTGTTTTACTTATTGTTTTCACCTTTCATTCTTTCACATAATTATATCATTAGACCCATGACCCATGTGTAAGCAACTAAGCACCATGTGAACCTTAGGATATCACCTCTATAATTCTGTTGTCAGATTTTATCACATATGTATAATTTGGGACTTGGCAATAAAAACCTTTCACACCTTAAAAAACCTATAGACAAGAAATCTTGATCGGACATCAGTGCCACATATGAAGAAAAAATGTCGGTAATTAATAGGCTTGTCAGCTGCAGGTAATGGCAGCAGGGCAGAGAAGAACTACAATGCCACTACAGGTGTTTTATGAACTACTTTGTCACGCCCACAGAAGCAGCATCTCGTCCTTCTCAACTTGGGCCATCGTGGCAAACCACAAACTATTTTTTAACTTCGAGTTTTATTTACTGTGGTTTTACTTCTGCCCATAAATGGCTCCGAAAAAGACTATTGCTGCCAGGAAGGCCTCAGGAAAGGCTCCACTTAAGCAGAAGACCCTCACCTTTGCTAGTCTGGCAGGGAGAGTCAACTCAGTGGCACTGAAAACCTGGAAGTTCCGAAACTAGTCAGTGGTGTCAACTTTAGGTCCTCAGGTTGACAATACCTAAAACAACTAGCTTAGGTGATCAAAATGACGACTTTAGGTCGTCAGCCTGATGACCTTAGTCATCAGTATGACAACTCTGTATTGTATTTTACGATTTAGGTCGTCAGGATGATGACCTAAAGTCGTCATTTTGACCAGCTAAGGTAGTTGTTTTAGGTATTGT
Source organism: Acholoe squamosa (assembly GCA_949317995.1). Classification (NCBI taxonomy): domain Eukaryota; kingdom Metazoa; phylum Annelida; class Polychaeta; order Phyllodocida; family Polynoidae; genus Acholoe; species Acholoe squamosa. Next base: position 25,145,602 of record OX439048.1, read on the forward strand.
TAACCTCAGGACCTAAAGTCGTCACCACTGACTAGTTTCGGATCTTCCAGGTTTTGAGTGGGAGACTGAACTGAGCTCAACCAGCTCAAGACCCTTTCTCCTGATAGACACACAAGTTGCAGCTCCTCAAGGGCAGCAGGCAGCAACAAAAATTCCTCTGATCATGGTCACTACAAACAGTTCTCACTAAGTTCGAGGTTAACAGAAAGACCTATTGCCAGTGAGCACACTTGAGTTGCATCAAAAGTGATATAACATAATTGTGACGGTAAGACTGAGAAATCTGGTGTTAGATCGTAACCGTCCTAGATGGGGTGGAGGAAACCCCGATACCGAGCCAGGACCAGCAAAAGTTAAAGAGTTATCCAACTGCAAGTGCCAGCGCCAGAGTCAATTTAGTTGTATATAAGGCACTGTATGTCAACAGTGAGTTGAGACTGGACACGGTTGCAGTTGCCAAATTATTTGGCATAGATCTACTCCAAAGATTCTGAAAGGACGTAGATGGTGTAGCTATCGGCGCAAGGCAAAGAAACAACCAAAAAAAACAAAAAAAAAAACAAAGACATAAAAACAAAGAACAAATTTAAACACACAGATTAAATTGAAATCGTTGTGTCGTGCCTTTCAAATGAGATAATAAACTAGTTGGACTAAAGCTACAATTTATCAACCCAGTGGCCACACTTGCATTGGAACAACGTTGATGTAACGTTTATGGATTTTGATAATGAAGAATCGATGCATGTGTAAAATGTGATTGGATTTGATAGTTTACAACATAATGAAATCATACATATATAAAAAATATATGTGTCACTGTGATATTTTGTCAAACCTTTTTCCCAGTGTAGTTATTATATATGGTACAATCCATTGCAAAAAAAGAAGAAACGATTGCCAATACTTCTACCAATAAACACTTGTCCCATGGAAAGGTGGCTGGCTATATTGCTTCTCGTATATCTTCTCCAGATAGGTGGGTGTGGTGGAGATGTATCCCAGTACAATGTTGTAGGGATTCCCACCTCTGGAACAGAATACTCCGTGTAGCGCTTGTTGTACATCGTATTTCCTTGTATAAGTTTCTGTGTGCTTATTAATTTCAATTTCAATCTACTCCCAATGCTTACATGAGGTGCTTATTTTGGCTTTAAGGTATACATACTTCAACACCTCTACATCTCTGGTTCTTATTCAAGGCCGGTACTTATTAGGGACTGTGGTGCTTATACTGAGAAATATGGTAATATTGATAGCTGAGGCCAGAGCAGCAAATGGTGGCCTTGATTATTTCCGGTCTATTTCTCAATATCATTTTTCAATTTAGATCTTTTTTTTTGGTCAATCACAATTAGTGAAAGATGAAGACAATCCAGCAAGAATGCAGTATTTGATTCTAATTTTTGATTGGATTAATGATAACAAATAAAGAACACAGAAAAAGAAACAGTACAAATTATTTGCGCAGAGTCCATAGGCAGAGGACAAGTATCACAGAAAACTACAATGTATTACTAAACACAGGTGAAGCCTCAGTGTGACCTATGTATCTTCACCAACCAATTCTTTAATGGGACAAAGAAGGGAAGGCACTTAGCACTTTCCATATTGTGTGGATGAGCATATCCCAAATGTCCACAGGTCATTATCTAATTGCCGTTGATCAATGCATAAATGCCATGTCCCATAGCACAGTCCTATTAGAGTAATTCCATCTCTGGGGAAATCCTGTACCCATCTGCAAATGGATATGTACAATGTAGATGTACCGTACAATCTCTTCTATTGCCGAGTAGACCGCCGATCCAGGCCGATTTTCAGCACCACATTTGCCCCTAAGTATATGACATATCTCGAGATTGTTCAGAGGATGTACTGGGGATGTAGTCTGGTTAGGAGAAAACTAAACCATTGATTTCTACCATTATTTTCTTAGATAATGGGGAATTCCTAAGCATATATAACAGGGGATTAAAAAAAGAAGTTTATTTCTCTTCTAATCAATATTTCAGTAAATCTCATTTATGAAATATAAATCAATTTCTTTTTGGGTAAAAATCTACTTTAGACAGTTTTTCAAACTTGTTCATTCTTGGGAAAATACAGTAGTTGTAACGGATCTGTAATGTGGATCTTTTAATCTCAATCGAGAAGCCTGAAAATATTACCAGACGCAAGTTTGATTCTTATTCTGAGGCAGGGGCGTAGGAAAAGGGGGGGGGGCTGCCCCCAATCATAAGTGAGGTGGGGCCTGAGTTTGTCTGGGCCCCCCCCAAAAAAAAAAAAAATTTGCCAGGAATTCAGAATAAATTAAAAAAGAAGCTAAATTTTGCATCTTAGATTAGATTGTTTGAGTAATGGGATAGCAAAAATGGGAGCCTGGGCCTCAAATCAGCTCTAAAATTCATCAAAAATTACTTTTCTATATCAATTTTATATGTATGTGTAGGTGCTATCGCGCTTAAGCTAACTATTCAAGATGGTTGAGGTGGGGCCCCCACTGCCCCCCCCCCCAATTGGAGATTTGCTTCCTACGCCTCTGTGAGGTTTGAATGAATTCATGAGGTTGAATGTCGGTGTTTGAGTGTATTGTTTCCTACGATGGCAAGAATAATGCGGCTGCACTAGATTAACACTAGGTGGAGGCTCTATCGTACTTCATTCTAGACTCCTTCTCTCCATGCTTCTGAAACATGAACAATCTTTGAGAACATTCAGATATCCATCATCTTTTCCATCGGTGGATAGAGCGTCAGAACATGCCTCTTTCTAAATAAATGGATGGGTTTCTTTATTGTTTCATGAGTATGCAGTTATCCTTTTTGGGAATAATCCACTTCAGCAGCAATATCTTACCATACTACACATCTCCTCCTGTCGTTATCAGATGTAGACTACTGGGGGTAATACTTTATTTCACTGTGGGCAGTTTAATCTAGGCTTTGATATGGCTGATTATCAGCCGTGGAAACTAGGCTTTAGTATGTCCGATTATCAGCAGTGGAATCTGGGCTTTAGTGATTGCAGGCTGATTGCATGTCTACAGGGAAATACCCCTTCTGGTTTGAGTCAAGCAATCTAAAGAAGCTTGTAGCTTTCGCCATTGGCTAGTGGCCAGGTACCAAGGACAACATTCATGCACACACCTGTGTAAGTTTTCTTTCATGAATGTCGACACTGTAGTCTGCATGCAAAACACAGAAAGAGAGAGAGAGAGAGAGAGAGAGAGAGAGAGAGAGAGAGAGAGAGAGAGAGAGAGAGAGAGAGACAGACAGACAGACAGACAGACAGACAAACAGACAGAGAGAGAGAGAGAGAGAGAGAGAGAGACAGAGACAGAGAGACAGATAATAAAAGAGAGGGAGACAGAGGCAGGGACAGAAAGACAGACAAAAACAGATGGAGAAAGAAAAAGAAATCTAACTATACTAAGCAACATTTTTCTTTTCCATTTCTAATTTGTTACCAGCAGTATGGCTATTTGGTTAGTCCATCCACAGTCGCTACCTACCCCCTCACTACACCGTTACAGTCCTACTATATATACGAGGGTTGTTCCCATGGGTTACATAACAGAATACAAGGACGACTTAAGGTCTCTATGCAAGGGATCTATGCACGGTTCGTTCTCTTTTATCTTGATACACTAGACCCATCTCACACAAGACGATGTCAATATAAATTATGTGACCAGGCAAGCAGAAACACCCCTTTACAGGGAAATTCATTATCAAAGTTCCTGTCAAGATCTTTAAAATGAGACATCATTGGGTTAAATATTCCTAGTAGTTATTTCAGAACACATCATTGAACATAGGTGATTATTCATATCTGAAATTGATGATTAAGCTCTAAATACATTACAGACCATACTAATAAATCATGATAAATCAGCTTTTTTCATAAAAATCATAATGATATAGTGATTTTTATCATAGATTTCAATCTAGAAGGAACCCAGCAAATTGTCGTGAGTCCTCGTCACCCTGTATGAAGTGGCTCACACATGTTGCTAGATGGAACACGACGTCGTTATAGCACAAGATCACCAGGAATAGCAATTGCTATGCCACATGAGTCTAACACACAGTGGCGAAAGATGACGGAATGAGCTATCACTGATAAAGGAGTCACCATTGATGACCAATCATGGCAACAGATGATGACAATTTTGCCCTCCAATGCCCCCTGGTGGCCAAATGGGGAATTAAAAATCCCCCTGCGGAGGGGTGTTCTCCCTTGATGGGTCACATATGCGCTGACCCAACAACACAATAGGTCAGCATTGCGTCCAGTATGTCAGCAGTGTCTCCAGTACATCAGTAGTACCTCTAGTACATCACCTGTGTCTCCAGTACGTCAGCATATGTCAGCATACATCATCAGTGAGCCAGCATACATCATCAGTACGTCAGCATACATCATCAGTATGTCAGCATGCATCATCAGTACATCAGCAAACATCATCATTACGTCAGCATGCATCATCAGTACGTCAGCATGCATCATCAGTACGTCAGCATGCATCATCAGTACATCAGCAAACATCATCAGTACATCAGCATACATCATCAGTACATCAGCATGCATCATCAGTACATCAGCATACATCATCAGTACGTCAGCATACATCATCAGTACGTCAGCATACATCATCAGTACGTCAGCATACATCATCAGTACATCAGCATACATCATCAGTACGTCAGCATGCATCATCAGTATGTCAGCATACATCATCAGTATGTCAGCATGCATCATCAGTATGTCAGCATGCATCATCAGTACGTCAGCATGCATCATCAGTATGTCAGCATACATCATCAGTATGTCAGCATGCATCATCAGTACGCCAGCATACATCATCAGTATGTCAGCATACATCATCAGTACGCCAGCATACATCATCAGTATGTCAGCATACATCATCAGTGAGCCAGCATACATCATCAGTACGTCAGCATACATCATCAGTGAGCCAGCATACATCATCAGTACGTCAGCATACATCATCAGTACGTCAGCATACATCATCAGTACGTCAGCATGCATCATCAGTATATCAGCATGCATCATCAGTATGTCAGCATGCATCATCGGTACATCAGCATGCATCATCAGTATGTCAGCATGCATCATCAGTGAGCCAGCATACATCATCAGTACGTCAGCATGCATCATCAGTATGTCAGCATGCATCATCAGTATGTCAGCATGCATCATCAGTACATCAGCATGCATCATCAGTATGTCAGCATGCATCATCAGTATGTCAGCATGCATCATCAGTACATCAGCAAACATCATCAGTACATCAGCATACATCATCAGTACATCAGCATGCATCATCAGTACATCAGCATACATCATCAGTACGTCAGCATACATCATCAGTACATCAGCATGCATCATCCGTGAGCCAGCATGCATCATCAGTACATCAGCATGCATCATCAGTATGTCAGCATGCATCATCAGTATGTCAGCATACATCATCAGTATGTCAGCATGCATCATCAGTACGTCAGCATGCATCATCAGTACATCAGCATACATTTTCAGTGAGCCAGCATGCATCATCAGTATGTCAGCATGCATCATCAGTACGTCAGCATGCATCATCAGTATGTCAACATACATCATCAGTACGTCTGCATACATCATCAGTACGTCAGCATGCATCATCAGTGAGCCAGCATACATCATCAGTACGTCAACATGCATCATCAGTATGTCAGCATGCATCATCAGTATGTCAGCATGCATCATCAGTATGTCAGCATACATCATCAGTATGTCAGCATGCATCATCAGTACGTCAGCATGCATCATCAATCATCAGTACATCAGCATACATTTTCAGTGAGCCAGCATGCATCATCAGTATGTCAGCATGCATCATCAGTACGTCAGCATACATCATCAGTACGTCAGCATGCATCATCAGTACATCAGCATACATCATCAGTACGTCAGCAGTTCCTCCAGTATGTCAGCAGTGCATCGAATATGTCAACAGTGCCTGATATACAGCCCGATTTTGGCCATTTGACTTGGATCTTCTTGTCATGGTGGCCATAAAGGTCGAATTCAAATGGCGAAAAATGGCTAAAATATCTCTGCGATTTTGAATATGTTGCGATTTTGGGACCTACCCCAAATTTGCAAGAATATAACTAAAGTAGGGTGTATAGAACACAAGGACACTGTTCCACTTTTTCATGTACTCTTTGGGGTATTTGCCTTTATTCATGTTTATATCTAGGTGCATTATATATTCTCTGGCCTAAAATCGCAAAAGAGTGCTTTTTCTTCTATGCACCCTACTGCAATTGTATCCTTGCGATATTTGGGGTAGGTTCTAAAATCGCAACAGATGCAAAATTGCAGATATATTTGAGCTATTTTTCGTCATGTGGGATTCGACCTTATGGCATTTCCGCCATGTCTCAGGAGGCCGTATGACTGGGTGCTAGACGTCTAAGGTTACATTTACCTGGAAACCCATTACATGTATAAATTTGTGTTGTTTTCATTAGGTCGAATCCCACATGGCGATTTAGGGGTGAAATATCTCTGCGATTTTGTCCCTTGCCCTCTTGGTGATTTCCTGAACCTCTATATCGCAAGGATAACTACTTAATTGGTCTTGATTCACTGTTAGATTCGGTATAAGTTGAACAATTCTTGCGATCTAGGAGCCCAGGAAGACCCAAAAATCGCAATTAACAAAATCGCAGAGATATTTGAGCCCTAAATCGCCATGTGGGATTCGACCTTTTAGAGGTAGAACGAAATATGTAATTCATAAGATTGCCAAACAGGCGCTATAGGTGGTGTGTCCACAGGTCGATAGAATTTGTAATGACAGAACAATGTCTTTGGGCAACCACTTCCATTGTTCATTTCTAACTATCAAAATTAAATATTTTAGATATTTCTGTCAAAAATAAACAATAAAGTTGTTTCTATCATCGGAAATGAACGGTGGAGCTGATTGCCAAGAGAAATATTCTGTTGTTACAAATTATATCGCCCTGTGGATACGCGGTTATTTAAATCAAAGTTGCTAGAGGTCGAATCCCACATGGCGATTTTGGGCTCAAACATCTCTGCGATTTTGTCCTTTGCATTATTTGGGCCTTTCTGACCCTATAGATCGCAAGGATTGTTCAGCTTATACCGAATCCCACAGTGAGTAAAGGCCTAAAAGGCAGCTATCCTTGCGATTTAGGGGCTCAGGAATGCCCCCAAAATGCAAAGGACAAAATCGCAGAGATATTTGAGCCTTAAATCGCCATGTGGGATTCGACCTTAAGAATTGTGTATACAGAGAATGTAAAAAAAGGTCACTTAAATCAATTCAGATATAAACAACAACACATCACAATATAAATAGCAACACAGAAGTCTAACAAGAACTCACCAAAAATCAAACCTGTTATTTATCAAATTACAGAGCATCATCGATGTGAAAGTCTGCCATATTTGCCGAGTAAACTTAAGATAAGCTTGATTTAAGTAAACAAAACACCTGGATGTTGCCCAAGATTGTACACAGGTGCTTAGATATTTACCTTTAGCACCTTGATTTTTCATTCTGCTATGTATGTCTGTGTTGCTTTTTGTGGACATAGCTGTTATTCTGTGCAAAAATCGCGTAGTGGAGCCTCATCTACGATAAGATGGGACCAGCATGTCCCCGGAAGTGTGTGTTACCCGGGGACAAGGTCTCATCATGGCATACATGTCTAATCAGTTGCTTTTACCTCAACCAACGAAATTCAAAATGGTGCATCCACTAGGCGTATACACTAAGCCCTATACGGGGCTGTAACTGCCCGCCTTGAGACGCTTCATATGGTCGGCACACTGGGCTGTGATTGGTCAGAGGCATGCTGCTCAAAGTATGGTTATAATGTGTCGATATGTAGCTGGGGACTTCAGTCTAGAGCTGCCCCAAGGGTCTGCTCTGTTCTGCTCGGAGCTACAACTCTCAAGTCACAAGGCAAGACATACGCGCCAACTAGTGACAAGGTAAATGATTACTTTATGGAATTTGTTCTCCATATTTTTAGTTATTTTGTTCTTCTTTATAATTTGCTGTCCGGGGATATATATTTTTTTCAGTTAATACGTTTTCCCATGAGGCAATCATACTCTCTGCGTCTGCATGAGTCAAAGTTTTATATTATTATTCTATCCTGTGCCTCCTTATTATGTGTCTCTTATTTATATGAATCAAATCATCACTGTTAGATTGTGATGACTGTCAGTTTATAGGGTATTTGTGTCAAAACTTGTGTTCCAATCTAGAGAAATCTGAATCAATGTGTCCCATCATAGCCAGATCTTAGAATCAAACGATAAATCAAAATGTTAACCATTATAGATAAATCACTAAAGATGCTGAATTCTAGTTCCCCACCTGTATAACTTGGGTTCTTAGATATTGCAAAATCTGTGTGGTAAAATGAATGCTTTTGTCAGTACAATGAAACTTGAGAAGATATCTGGAACCATCCTCTCCTTAGTGCCAATTCCAGATATATTGAACAAGTAATCAATGCCTAACAGGTGACGTGTCAGAGATATGCACCAATAATGCATGAGGTGCTGAAGCCGCCGAATGCATTATTGGTGCATATCTCTGACAAGTTATTATTTTATTACACGATAAATACATGATAATCAATAAAAAAATCAATAAATTCAAGGTGAAAACAAAAAATAGTACACCCATCCCGCAGTCGTCGCGGACAGCTTCGGCGAAAAAAAAAATATACGCCCGGACCGGGACTCGTCAGGCCTGCCTGTAGTGGCTGAGCGCAATGCGCTAACCACTAGACCACCGCGTCTCCCACCTTGGTGCCCGGCAACCGTTGGTTTGGTACTGTGCGCGACTGGCCTGGTTATGGGTCAAGGTGCTGGACGCGTTCACACTACACTACTGCTGGGTGGCTTTATATCATAGAGACATGGTTCTAACCAAGCTTCTCTTGTCAGTCCCTGTGGCGCAATGCATAGGGACTTGGACTAGGGATCTGAGACTGCAGGTTCGAGCCTTACCCTGGCCATGAAAATTTCGTGGGTTTTAGCATGTAACATATGACATGTAAGGACATGTAAGGTGTGCAGGTTATCCATGGATAACTGCACTGGGTGCCTGTTATCCTTGGATAACCGCACACCTTACAAAAGTCATGTTGCATGCATCATGCCATGCAATATCGACAGGTATGTGCATGGGAATATCCAGGAAAAGCACTCAAAATCCCAGAAATCGTGTAATAACCAAGGATAAATACACTGCGAGAAGTATGTATATATAATCCTAATTATTACATGACATACTGCTTTAGAAAGTGGAATGGTGCCAACGTGTACACCCTTCGACTTTTTAAATACCTGTGTAGGGAATCGTATTTGCTATGCATCGAGGTGTGAATGTATTCGAGACTATTACTATGTACCATATCATAGTAGGATAGGCGCTCTTCGGGAGCATCTTTTATGTTACTCGTGAGAGGGCACCACAGGTGGTCTCGGATGGTGTGACGTAGGAGGCAGACCAGAGGGCGTTTAGTGCAGAACCGATGAACCATGACTAGAGGTATATATTCCGCCATCCTTCTATGATCGGGGGACTTGCAGAGCTATCGGTCTGGTAGACTGATCTTGTCTCTAGAACGGCCTAACGAATGCTATAACGAGAGCTTTACCTCCTTCAGGGTATAGACTATAGGCATATGAAGGTTGAAACGTGTTTACAGTCTATCTGTAAAGAGTACCGTATTAAAGTGATTCTGAAACCTACTCGAACTGACTAGTTATTGCTTCGATAATATAGTTGTCTCGATATTAAGGTATATCTCGAAACGGCAATACCTACACTGGTGCCATGACCAGGATTTAGTAGGTGTTGGAAAGTTAGGCTGGCAACCCGCAATGATGTGGAGAACCGCTTAGAGGAAGGGAAAGATGTGGGAGAGGCCCCAGGCTTTACCACACCATCCCAATCGGAGGGATCAGGCAGTTCCGTAGGATCCAAAGACTTGGAAAGCGAGCATGTACTCTCGTCTGATGAGACATTGGGAGAGGACGAGTTCGTCCCTAGAGGAGTGAAGTTGGATGAAGAAATTTATCTCCTAGCTCTCGAGGTAGAGGCTTATTGTTTTTCAATATGCAGTCTCCCAAACGAACTGCTTTCTGAGCACCTATCGGTAGGACACAAGGGAGAGCTAGAGGTGGCGCTAGAAGCCCTACACAAGGGAACACTCTAGATAATATAGACAAGAGTCTCTTCAACCCGGGAGGTTCGAAGACAACAGCTCCAATGCCTGCGAAACGATCCATAGCATTCATGGATGAGGCCATTCAGGAAGCTGAAAAAGCTTGAAAAGAGTTAGAGGAGTTACAAGCTGACATTGCAAAATGGAATGTTTGTATGGATGATCTCGGTAACAGATATGAAATGAAACAACAGGATCCAAATGCTATTACGCATCAGTTGAAGGTGGTGAAAAAGAGGTGCAAACCAACCAATTGAAACTTGGCGAGACCTTTGATCAATTTCAAACGATTAATAGTAATCTGAATCAATTGATACAAGCTTGAGACCGTCAAGTTGAGGAAAATGAGGAGGTCCGTCGAGGTATAATCCGCGAGAATAAAGACCTCGAACAGCAGAAAGTAGATTCTGTTAGGGAATTAGCTGATCTCCAAATGAGAAAAGCATGCTTGATGACTACATCAAGAGAACAAAAGCACAGTTACTGCCTTTTACTGCACCTAATGTGAGTGCAGTACCAAATGTTGGGGATCAGTATCAACCCATAAGACAGGATAGTTCAGATGATGACATTCGGGTACCCACCAGTACACCTGCTCCACCTCGAACTAAGTCGATATTGAAGCCCTCTAGCTCGACACATGCTGGAGCTACGGGGAGAATGTAGACTCGAAAGCAAGTAGTTCTCACAAGGCATCAGCACCTGTAAGAACAACGAGCACCACTACTGGTAGTACTTCTCAAAGTACACAAAGTCAGGCGTCTAGACAGACTACCACAAGTAGTACTAGTGGACCATCGGGGACTAGGCCAACCTTCCCTATCTTTTCGGGAACAACACAGAGTCAAGCCCAATCGAGTGTTGCGGGTATTAACCAAGGTAATACTCAAGCTGCAACGAGCTCAGGACAGACCTCGACACAGTCGATGACCCAACCTGTAGCAAACCCCTCAACTGTCCAATATCTAAATGGAACAGTTAGTGGAGCTCGTTACTCAATGAGACCAAGTACAACCACATCGGTTCAAAGGTCTAGTTTGAGTCCCAGAGTGAGTGATTTATACAACACTAACCCTGCAATAGCTGGCTTAGGATTGGATACAATCTCTCGACGGTCTGACGGGTTTGATGTTGTCGAGAAAAGTGTAAAACTTGCTAGTTCCATCAAGAAGTCGACTAATGCGGCTCAAAAGATGCATCACAGCCAAAACCATACAAGGGTGACATACCTTGGTTGGCATGGTTAGCGGGTTTTTCATGGATGACATGAAAATCAGTGGTTGGAGTGATGAAGAATCTCTTCCTCAACTCTGTGAATGTCTTCGCGAGGGAATAGAAAAAGTAGCTCTCGATAAATGGACTGAAGAATGCCCTAGTGGACCTTTCTTACAGCTAATAGAGTGTGCCAGCTATGTTTTCGGTACAGTGGGATGTACAGACCCACGAGTCGAGTTTAGAAAACATACTCAAAAGCCAGGAGAGTCTCCTAAGATATATGGATTGGCTCTACAAAGTCTAATGAGGAAGGTACATCCTCAAATGCCAATGGATGACGAATTCTTTATGGAGGAATTGTTTGTACAATTTGCTTCGGGACTAAAGGATTGGTCAGTACAGCAAGTGGTATATGATAGCTGGAAGAATGATAGTTCTTTGAATGACCTGTTTGTCCTGGAATATTTCGAGGAAGAAAATCCCGCGGATAAAGAGTTATACTATACTGCTAATTCTGATATGAAGGTCAGTGCAGCTCATTTCCAGTTGAGGGGATCCCAAAACTGGCAGCGTAGTAATGATAAACTGGCCCAGAAAGCCCCTGTCGAGGGAAAGAAGTCTGAAGAACCTCTTAATCTGGAGCCCGATAGTGATATGGTTGAAAGGCTAGTAAGAGAGATTACTGAATCTCTAGCTAAGAAACGGAATGAACGAACTAGAAATAGACCAAAGGTTGACAAGAGTAAGAAAACTTACAGATGTCAAGAAAAGGGACATTTCGCAATGGAATGCCCGGCTGAGAAATCTGTATTACGAGGTAAACAGGACAACTAAAGGGGGTTGCTTCGAAAGCCAACCAAGTAGTCCCAGAAGTGGAACTTCACCATACAAGTGATGTGGTGAATCGAGAGAGGTCTAAAGTGGTAAAGATGGCTAGTGCTGTAATAGGTGGACAGGAACAACCCACTGAACAAGAGACTAGCACCCTCGAGAATGAAAAATCGTTGACTATAGATGATAGTCAATTCGAAAGCTTGAGTGTAGAGGGAGTCAAGCTTAAGGAAGTCTTGAGAGCTGCGGGTGCTCAACTCTCCCCGAGTCATCCATGTTTCGAATACCTAAAGAAAAAAGGATTGGACCTCGGTATCACTAAAGATTTTAAACGGTTCACAGTAGATCCTTCTCCATTGGGAGGAAGATGCTGGTACTTGGCTGTATCTGTGCTAGGATGCATTGCTGAGTTTTTAGTTGATACGGGAGCTAGTCACTCCTTTATCAGCTCTAGACTTTACAATGCATTGCCCGGTAAGACTGAAAACTTCTCCCCGAAGATCTAGGCTTGCTCGGCCGACGGTACTCAGATGCAAACGTATGGACAAACTTTTGTTCCATTAGAAGTAGGTAAAAAGGAATTTAATTTCTCACCTACTATTGCGGATATAGCTGATGACTGGATAATAGGCTTGGATTTTGCCTCCCTTTATGATGCTATTCTTAACCCCAGTACTGGTGTTCTAACGATAGATCAACCTTACCGGGTTAAAGCGCAATGTGTATCACGACAGATCTCCTCGATAGCAACAGTGGCACAAATGGTGAAAATACCTGCAGGAACTTTGTGTGATGTACTCGTAAGGAGTAATCCGAAGTTAAGTGGTATCGAGTCCGTAGTTGAGCCCGATACAGAGTATCTTGCGAATATAGGTTTAGTTTCTGTCAACCCCTTGGTTTCGAATGGATCATGCCCATTTCGAATCCAGGAACAGAAGTTAAGTATTTACTAAAGGATCGGGAGATAGCCACTATAACAGCTGTGGAAGCAACTGTAAGTGCTATAGATCCTAAGAAAGACTTGACTATAGACGAAGTAGGCGTATTGCCTGAAGCTCTTGAGAGATTAGTTAAATTCTCTGAGTGTTGTTCAGAGGAACAGACTGATGAAATACGTTTACTACTTCGAAAGTATAACAAAGCTTTTAAATCGGCAGGTGAACCCTTGGGCCGTATTGAAAAAGTCTTGCATCAAATTGAAATGGGAGATGCTTCACCTTTTAAAATGCCTTATAGGAGATTGCCCCTATTGAGGAAGAAATTGATGGAGGAACATATTGAGTCTATGTTAAATGATGGTCTAATCATTCCAAGTACTAGTCCGTGGTCAAGTCCTGTACAAATGGTTACAAAGAAGGATGGTACTATGAGATTCTGTGTAGAATAGATGAAACCTTGGATTCCTTAGGTGGAAATGAATGGTTCTGTAGTCTCCACTTGGCAGATTGCTATGAGAGAGGAGGATAAAGAAAAAAACTGTGTTCACTAGTCATATGGGGTTGTACCAATTCGAATTAATGCCTTTCGGATTATGCAATGCACCAGCAACTTTTGAGGCCATGATGGAGTACATAGTATTTAGTAAGACATTTGAAGAATGCTCTACCAACCTCGAATTGGTTTTAGAACGAATCCAACGCAATGGATTAAAACTAAAACCGAAAAAGTGTATATTATTTCAGAAATCAATGGTTTATTTAGGGACAATAATTAGTACCGATGGTATTAAAGCAGATCCTGATAAGCAGAAGGCAGTTTCTGATTGGGAAAGACCAAAAGGCCCGAAAGATGTACGCTCGTTCTTGGGATTCTGTTCCTATTATAGAGACTTTATCCCAGGCTTTTCCAGAATAGCGTATCCTTTACAGACAATCGCACATTGGACCCCTAATAGGGGTTGAGATCTATTCACTTGGAATAATGATCATGACGTAGCTTTCAAGGAACTGAAACGATTGTTTAGGGAAACACCAGTGCTGAAGTATCCAAATGAAACTGGTCATTTCATTTTGGATACAGATGCAAGTAATGAATCTATTGGAGCAGCATTGTCTCAAATACAAGATGGTGTCGAGGTTCCAATAGCTTTTGCGAGTAATAGCCTTAATAAGGCTCAAAGGAATTATTGTACCACTAAACTAGAGTTGTTGGCTGTAGTGGTTTACACAAAGAAGTTTAAACATTTCCTCTATGGAGGGAATTTTACTCTTCGAACCGATCACTCATCCTTGAAATGGTTGCTTAATTTCAAGGATGCTGAGGGAATGATCGGAAGATGGCTAGCACATCTAAGTGAATTCGGGCTGGAGAACAGTCATATCCAGCATAGGCCAGGCAATCAACATGTAAATGCTGATAGTTTGAGCAGAAAACCTATTCGAAAGTGTGGCAGGCTCGAATGTAACGACTGTGGTGCACACGAGGCTGTTATCGCCAGCGTGGGACCCCCTGTAGATCCAGTATTGATACAGAACCTTCTACAGTGGACTCCTGAATCAATAAAGAATTGGTTAGAAAAGGTAAATGTCCAACGAGACATGAGATCTCATTGGAAAATAGAGAACTGAGGCTATTCCTCTCACAATGGTCCGAATTGTTCATTCGGGATGATTTATTGTGTAGATGGAAAATTAGACCAGAAAAGTGAAGGATACTACAAAAAGTAATGCCTTCTGCAATGAGTCGGGATGTTAAGTTCTTTTGTCATGGACATTCAGCCAGTGGTCATTTTGGTAAGAAACGTTCACTCGAGCGTCTCGCGCGGATATACTACTGGCCTGGAATGTCTAAGGATCCCGAAAGTTGGATTAAAACATGCCCACAGTGTTGTATGAGCAAACCAGGTATGGGAAAAGGTAAAAGTCCTCTACAACAAGAATTGTTTGGTGTAAGATTCGCACGGATTGCTCTCAATATCATTACTGGTTTTAACACAACCATAAATGATAACACATGCATGATGGTAGTGTCGGATTATTACACAAAGTACACAAAAGTGTTCCCCCTACCGAATCATCAGGCCAAAACATGTGCAATAGCACTGGTTAAAGGCTGGATACTTCAATTCAGGGCACCTTTTATGTTACACACGGACCAGGGAAGGGAATTTCAGTCTTCCATCTGGTCAGAAATGTATCATTACCTCGCCTTATGTAAAACGAGAACCAATCCATACAGGCAACAAAGTGATGGCATGGTGGAAAGGTTCAATAGGACTTTGATCCAATGCTTGAAACCATTGGTCAATACGCATATGGACAATTGGGATGATCAATGTGAGTTTGTTGTGCACGCGTACAACAATACAGTACATGCTTCGACTAATTGCACGCCAAACATGTTGGTTTTCGGAGAAGACATCATTATGCCAGCTGACTTGGTGTATGGTGTAATAGGGATTAGTCCTGAAGCACCATGTAGCATAATGTTTGTTGAATCCTTACGAGACAAGTTTAAGCATGCTAACGAGTCCGTTAGAATTCAACTACAAAAAAGTGCAAAATGGCAAAAAATAGGTTATGATACAGGTTTGAAGCCTCGCCAATTCAAACTTGGGGATAAAGTGGTTCGATTTCATGAACCACTAGCCAATATCAAACTAGCCTATAACTGGGATGACCCATATACTGTCTACGAGATAGTTAGTGAGTCAACAGTCTTTATACAAACCTCGTATGGGAGGCAGTATAAATCAAATGTGGATCGATTATGACCATGGTTAGGGAGAGATCTTATTGTTTATTTTTGTATTGGCTAACGAGAAATGTAACCCTAACGCAATGGCTGGAATGCTGACCTTTTTGACAATCTCGTTGGCGGAGGATGGAGAATCCGGTAGAATAGCTATAAGGCATTCTGTATTATTATAATTCCTCCAGGAGCTCCTAATGAATTGAAAGGATGTCGACATGGAAGACTGAAGGGACCAGGTAACTTGCGGAACGACTCGCCACCCCGAAAGGGAATGGTGGGAAAGTGTAGTAGGAACTGGGTCAAGTGACCTCATTATCAAAACGGGGTCAAGACGTAAGGTTAAAGTGACGCGCATGATTGCCCATGCGCATTGTTTTTAAATGATATCAGGAGACGTTGTGGATCCCCGCCACTTTGCGACTTGGCTTAGTGCCAACCAGACGTGCTGCTGGAGTGCGCAGTGTTTTTTAGTGGTTTTTCTATAGTAGGTCGGCATCTCTCGAAAGAAAAGATTAATTGACGTTAAACCCTTGTGTATCCCCATATACACAAGGTGTGTTGGTTGGCTTTCGAGTCAACCATACTACCCTGACGCGACCATGAGCGAGCGGGAGGTCCAACTGACTCTCGCAAGCGGCAGGGGGTAGTACCCCCTCCCATAGCGGGCTTGAAGAAGCAGAGAGTGGAGCTGATGCGTAACCTGCTAGTTCAGGTAACACAGTCTTGCCTGTGCGTCAAGAGGAAGATGATCTCTTGGGGGTAGGCACTCTGAGTCTTTCTGATGCTCAGAATGAACCCGAGATCAATGTCGAGGACGACTCTGACGAGGAGTTCGAATCGTTCGGCCAATCTTACATCGTGACTCCTGAGTCTCGAGGTGTGGTTTTCAAGCGTCCTAGTATTATAACTAGGTCGACAAAGGTCAAAGCAGCTGACTAATCAGCTTCTTCAAGCGTCAAGGCCACAGAACCGGCCCCATTGAATGGTTGCAAAAGCTTCAACCCAGATGACGAAATGGATACAGAACTGCGTAATGCAATTCTGAATAGACTAACTCCTCAGGTGTTTGACAATTGCAAGATGTTTTGGCTGAAAACGTATGGTGGATGTGCTCTCAGTTCATCCAAGCATGCGTGGTTCGCCAGAAAAGTACAGGAGGTAGCTGAAATGGTCGTGCGCACCCCGAAACTGGTATCCACAGTAACGGTGCAGTCCCTCCCGCAAAGTGCAAACGAGGGGGAGAGCGACATGGAAGTAGACCAGGCAGAGAGTGTCAGTGACACTGAAATGGCGTCTCAATTGAAAAAGAGAATCGAAAAGAAACCATCGGCTTCTTCAACACCTAAGGCCCCGAAACCTAAGGTCGAACCAAAAGAGGATTCTCCTAAAGACGAGAAACCTACCCCGAAAAAAGAGCGGCAAGAAGACTATATCGCAGAAAGAGAAAAAGTTAGCAGCCAAAGAAGCAAAAGAGAAGAAGCTCCGAGACAAGGCATTAGCCTCAGCCGCGGAGCACCAAAAGAGGCTTGATGAAGCCAAGAAGGCATTCGACGCTGATGAGTCGGATAAAGAAGGGGAAAAGGTACCACCATCGGAAAATGATAAAATCATCTTTGCCAATGCCTTGTCGAAGTTCAGTAGGTTTAAACCTATAAGCTTCAAGGATTGCCGCATGGATGAAAAGAGGCTGTGAGCTCCGCCTGCTGTCTATCCAGACAACACAGAGGACGATGAACAGTGGCTCCGCTGGACCAACGAGGAAGAATCCAATGCTCCTAGGACTGGTTTAATCAAGTCATGAAAATATACAAAGCGTACTACTTGAAAGACCAGAAGCTTAAGCTGAAATGGGTCTTTTTCAAGTATGAAGAAACGAAGCGATGCTTGTTTACTTCTTGTCATGACGAGCAAGTTAGCAAAGGAGTTTCAAAGACATGGCCTTCGGAAGACCAGTGCGTCGCTCGAATATGGTCCGCCATATGAACGCCTGTCACGAGAATAGGTTCGAGGATGCTATTCGTCATATAAACAAAATCCACAGTCAGCTGATGGCCGGTTTCACGACCAAAGATGCTATAGTAGCAGAGGAGGGTTCCAAGACTAATGGCCCGAAACTAAAGGAATCCGTTGGCGAGTATGTCAATGGTAAATTAAGAGCTAGATATGTAGTTTCCTACATGACAGACTGACTGCACTTGCAGCAAGCCTATTATGAGGAAATGAAAGAGTGGGATAAGGCTGCCCATCCTTCGAAGAGGAAGGCAGACGAAAAGAATGCCTATGATATTTCCAAGAAAAGGTTTCGGGTTGACAAAGGAGGACCTGTGTACGTACAAGGTGGTACATCAGTCTTCCAGAAAGTTGAACCAAAGGCAAATCCAGTGACTTTTGATTCTAAGAAAACTGATTGGAATTAAAGCCCCAGCTCGAAAGTACATGTCGGGAGCCTGTCGTCTTCCCGACATTACCACCTAGCGGCCCTGAAAGCAAAACAGTGCTTCCTGGGAAAAGTAAGAAACCTCTTACGAAGGCTTCAACCTCGAAACAATCTGAGATTCCTCCAGGAGTAAAGGTTGTAGAGCTACCTAAAGTAAAGTATTTCAGTGCTGACAACCTTGTCGGTTTCGAAATACAGGATAGGCTAGTTAAGAACTGGCAAGAGAAATTCTCGAAGGCTCTTGAAATCTTCGGGGATACAATAGTCCAGAATACTCTAGTTTGTGTTGGTGATATCCATGATGCTGAAAAGGGTCATCTCTACCAACAAGAGGAAGAACGTCTTCACGACAAAGTCAAACAGGCTGATAAATGCAAAAAAGAGGCCCAGAAAAAGGAAGAATACTGGGAGGTTAGAGTCCCAAAAGAAAGATCCATCTCGGACCAACTTAGGTATAAGTTCGAGATGTGCTTCAAAGGACACACCTTCGATGAGTGGAATGGCCAGCCTTCTCAATTACGAGAATGGTTGAAAGATTTAGAGGATTAGGACAAAGTCAAAAAGGCTGATAAACGCGAAAAAGAGGCCCAGAAAAAGGAAGAATACTGGGAGGTTAGAGTCCCAAAAGAAAGATCCATCTCGGACCAACTTAGGTATAAGTTCGAGATGTGTTTCAAAGGACACACCTTCGATGAGTGGAATGGCCAGCCTTCTCAATTACGAGAATGGTTGAAAGATTTAGAGGATTCGGATTAAATTTTTTTTAATCGGAAACCAAATCGAGGATTTTTGTTATGTTTCGTTACATATCAAATCCACCAAAGCTCTATCGAAGCATTGTTTATATAATACACGCTAGTTGGAACTACTTGATGCGGACCACTACCTTGAGGGCTACCTAAATCTGAGCTGTCGAGATGATAATCTGGAATATGCCGACATACCATTACGGGACTTACCTTGTTGATACTACAATATACATTCGACTTACTTGTTAGTTTGTTTCGACGAACTTACCTATGTGTTCATCTCGAGGAGGACTTAATCTTCTGGCTCGTTGCACCACCGTCCAGGAGTATGAACCCTTCTGTTGGATAATATGTACTTATGTCTTATAAAGGCAATTTGTTGATGTGTTATGTGATTTTCACGTTGCAAACGAGATCACTTATATACAACCTGGTGCGTGGATATATGTTGTGGACTATATATATTTTGTTACTTCGAAGCTGAGCTTCGATATATTTAACACTCAGGAGACCCATTTGGAACCTCTTCAGTGTCAACCCTGGAGGTAGGATATGGACTACATAGATCTATTTGATGGAAGCTGAATGAAGTAGGTCTCTCAAGGTTAGGCAGGTTGGACTCTGTGTTATAACTATGTTGTTATTAACTTTAACCATACCAATATGTACCATATTGATGTTGAACCTTGTATTTCACTGTCTATTAATGACATGGGAACGTTATGACGAATCTCATAATATTTTTAATCGAGGTTACATGATCTGTGTATGAGTTCTTTTTAGAGCTAATATGTTGGGTTTCTTATGAGTAATCACAACGAGTGTGTGTATGTAATAGTAATATCTTGTTATTGTCTCGATTCCCTAGGTGAATTGTATAGATGAACTATGGTAAAATCATTACTATATCTATCACCATTTTTCCCCTAGTGTTATCTGGAAGGGAGTAGTGTAGGGAATCGTATTTGCTATGCATCGAGGCCTGAATGTATTCGAGACTATTACTATGTACCGTATCGTAGTAGGATAGGCGCTCTTCGGGAGCATCTTTTATGTTACTCGTAAGAGGGCACCACAGGTGGTCTCGGATGGTGTGACATAGGAGGCGGACCAGAGGGCGCTCAGTGCGGAACTGATGAACCATGACGAGAGGTATATATTCCGCCGTCCTCCTACGATCGGGGGACTCGCAGAGCTACCGGCTGGTAGACTGATCTTGTCTCTAGAACGGCCTAACAAATGCTATAACGAGAGCTTTACCTCCTTCGGGGTATAGACTATAGGCATATGAAGGTTAAAACGTGTTTACAGTCTTCCTGTAAAAAGTACCGTAATAAAGTGATTCTGAAACCTACTCGAACCGACTAGTTATTGCTTTGATAATATAGTTGTCTCGATATTAAGGTATATCTTGAAACGGCAATACCTACACCTGTTACAGCTAAAGAATAAAGTGTTCACTGGCAGCTTTTTTTCTTCACATCTAGCCCTTGCTAATTGGCATAGATCCCGCTTGAAATAAGCTTAAAATAACGTGCACATCAGATGTATGTATACACAAAAACATGTGTTTATGAATACAGCGTGTTCAGGTGAATTATTGTGTAATTTTGTAAAGCGCTTAGATTTAAAGGTTGAATCCCACATGGCGAAAAATGCCTCAAATATCTCTGTGATTTTTTCAATTGAGTTTTATGGCCTTCCTAGTCTCCTAAATCGTAGGAAATTGTGGAATATCAAAGGTCCACTGCAGAGTGTGCTAAGGTTTTATATCCTTGCGATTTTAAGATATATAACATGTCAGACACAGATATACCCATGAACCAGGACAATAAATCATAAAGGCTTTACAATAAAACATAACAGTATCCTTGTGTTCTATGTACCCTATTGTAGTTATATCCCATGCTAATTTGGGGTAGACCCAAAAATTGCAACAGATTCAAAATCGCAGAGATATTTGAGGCATTTTTCGCCATGTGGGATTCGACCCTAGTTTTTATTCTGATAATAGAGAGGGATGGGGAGAATTGGCGCATTATATTTCATCACTTTCCAGCTGCTTCTAATATGTTGTGGCTCCTTGATGTCGTTTGAGAATGACAGCATTTAAACAACGTAAAACCCAAAGCGTGGCTATTCTCTGGGTAGGATCAGATTTAGCTGACGTGACATACTGGAACAGGTGACGTAATTCTCGGTGCAGGTGACAACTGCCAATAAATACATTGACAGGCATACATATTCAGCCAAATGAAGGAAGGAATGTCGATATTTTGTGTAAAGAATTGGTTATGTTTATATTGATTTAATGAGCAGAATTGCCATGCTAATGATTTCTACTTAAAAACTTTTAAAAGTTTTATGACATATACCTTCTGATTATATCCTAAATAAGTATAGCAATATGTGAACATGTACACCCTCTGACCTTTCAAAATCCTGTTAGAACTAAATGTATATACCACATACTATATCGGCATATCGCTCCTTATCATTAGCCTAATACCAGAGTCTGATTGACCTGGTCTGGTATCTGTTACAGGTTTCTTTGTTTAAGATCCATCAGAAGCTTCCTTCTGTCCATCAAGGCCTAATACCACAGTAGCCATGTAAAATGACACCTTTGTGCTGCCTGGTCAAAGGCAGGGATTACAATGTAGAAGTCCCTACACGTGCCTTTAATGTTACATGTATGGATCAGGGTGTTTACATATATATGATACACCATAATGCGGTACCTGACTCTATAATATAGGGTGAGGTATCATGTATAGAATATCATTGTATATTATTAGTGACGTCAAAGTCTCCGAGCGCTATGTATTTGTTTAAGTAGAGAAGGTAAACTCTATATATATATATGTTTGTGTCACTACTATTTTCAAAGATAATGGCGCGATATAATTAGTAATTGCTAAACTTTCCTCTTTTGAGGTGGCAAACAGCATACACTAGGTTTGTCATAAGAAGGTGCCATAAAAGTTCTAAACAAGTTAAGATTCTGGAACATGCACATGTACGGGAACGGCAGAGGCTAAAAGTACAGGTTCCAGTACAGGTACAGGTTATGTGATTAAGATGAATACACTTATATGAGGCCGTCTACACTTGAAGTATGTTGTCCACGCTGAATGGTCTAAGGGATGTAAATGAGAGCTAATTACCTTGTGATATAATTACTTCTGCCAATTTACACCTACAACAGGTAGTCACATATCTATTTGTTAGTTACCCAGGTCTATTTAATTTATATTTACAATCAATCATTTTATATATCTATTCCACCTACATGTACGTGTAGAACACCCTCTACACATCCAAAACGCCTAGGCTACAGGTTCTGTACTGCTAGATGGGAATACCCTCCCCCCACGTGACTTATGACCGTTATTGACGTTACAGATATACGTAGCCGTACACTAACATATCGCTGTGGTCGCTGATTCTCTGCTTTTGCTGATTCTTCAAAATGACATGCGTTATCGTTGGGGTTAAGATTGTGCTATTATTTGTTCTAAACCCTGAAAGTGAAAATGTGTCCTCTAATTTTCTTTCCTTGGTGCGTAAAGTTTTTGGAATGTCTTTAATATCTTATTCAGAAAATGCCTTCAAACGCTCTGAAAATATTTCTTTCCTAATATGTGACAAAACATGGGAAGACGTAACATTACAGGGATTTAGTGCTATTTATGGCCACCAGGTGACCCAAACAGTGCTACACATGGTATAACATCATACATTGTCAGGGAATTTTCACCCACTTCTCCTTGTCGGATTTTGATAATCCATATACCAAACTGATCCCTAAGACCTCATCAATTCAAAATCCAAACAAATTGGATATCATATTAGTCAACTGAGTACTCAAATTAGATAGGCATACCTGGATCGTGTTTCAAAAGTTTCTATGACAGGACAGCATCAAATCATAGTGGGAGGTGTAAGAAATGGCTCAATAGCAGTGACTACATAGTGAGCTACAGTACAGGCAAATAGCAGCTGCTATTTATTCAACTACTGACTCAATTCATACCACTATGAAGTCGTAGGACCCAGTCATAGGAGCCACTTTTGGCTACATAGTGACCAGTCATACCTACCTCATGATGTAGTTTGAAATCCTCTGTTCAAATGAGAATAGGACTGCAGTAACTACATATAGGTGATCCCACCTGGTAACAGTGTCACACACATGGTCAATGAATAATGTACATGCACTACAATTGCAACATATTATCATAATTCAACTGAGAAATCATACGAATGGAAGCTCCTCATTTTTTTCTGCTACTATATCAGTAAGGTAATATAATATATTGTATTCAATCTCAGACCCATATTCCACCTTAGAATGCACCCAATGTGTCCCAACTGCACTGAAACGCAAGGCATGCGTCACAGAGGTTGTCACCTACCTGTACATATTTATATGATAATGAATCCATTACAAATGCACTTCAGGAGGTTAATTCAAAACATCCTGGGGATTGCAACCTCAGTGATCTTAGGAATTATTCTACCTTATCTTAAGATTAGACTGCGTTCACATTTCCTAGCCAGCACTAAGATCGCATCGATCTTAGCCTCAGCCCTCCTACACTATTTCAAGAAGTATTGACTGGGCACAGGGGTAAGAGTCCCAAAATAAAGGAATAGCTGTGGAGTCACTCTTCTTCACAACAGTGTTTATACCATCGTTCCCCGTCCCCATATGGGCTAACAAAAGAGCACAGGGTGCAGTTGACCCCCATACAGTATTCAAGAGTTGTTCCCATGAATGTATGATTTATGCTTGCCTATTAGAAGCATTGTGCCCTCCCCCCAGGACAAAGAGAGAGATGGGAAGAATTACCTTACAGTGCACTTAACGCATGAGTAGCCCTAAGAGCCATCAAGGACACTCAGCAAATGTCCTCCCTCCCCTCTATATGTATGCAGCAGGCTATTCACTCTTTCAATCAGGAGTGTTCCCTGTAAGTGCTCTTGTACTCAGGTGAAACCACTATGCAATTATTTCACTAAGATCGCAGTGATCTTAGTGCTGGAAAAGGAATAGTGAAGTGATCCCAGGACTTGCTATTCCTGAGAGGCCTGCAACCACTGCATTAGATAGGGTAGACCGGCCAGGTCTTATGATATGTGCCTACACTAAGATCGCTGGGGTTGCAATCCCAGGATGTTTTGAATTAAGCTCCAGAGCTGGAAGAGGGATACTGTAGGTTCTCAATCAATTATAATGCATACTGGTCATTGTAAGCTAATAGCACATGAATAACCATAGCAGAATGCCTTCTTTAGTACTGGCCTGGGGTCAAAACCATTTGGATCATTAGTCTATATATAGAGAGCACTAGTATGGATACAAAGAAAAGAGCACAGATTGGGTACATTTGAGTAGAGGAGTGGAGAGGGCAGCAGCTAAGACTACCCACTAATTATTCACATAGAGGGTTGTCATACCATGGTCTCTTATTGAGTCACTGCTCTGGTGGCTATTTAGCCAGCAGGCAGTACGCTCACCCAGTAATGTAGCCAGTTATTTGGTAACTATAGCCAAAATCCTAAGATCAGCTGGTAAGATTTGACCCATCTCAAGTCATAGCTGGCTGAACCTGTCGTAGAATCTAATGAGACACGATCCTGAACTAAGAATATTACAATTTCAGTCAGCTTACACAGGTAATATTGGTTTTAGGCGTGATGACATGCTAACATCGTCCTGTAAAGGAAGCTTATGCCCATTAATCAGGGCCTATGATAGTCCATATATGCTAGGAAGACCTACAGAAAGTATTCTGATAGGTTACAGCAAAATTACTTTCTTGTACCATTCGGTTTTGCCACCTAGTGGCTGTGAATAGCACAAAATCCCCGTAATATTACCTTTTCCCATATGTGTCACATATATAGTCATCAACGTCCAAAAGATTTTTGAAACTTAAGAGATTAATTACAGACGCTCCCAAATCTTTTTTGCATAGTGGTGATATAGGGGGCTAATAGACATGGCTAAGTATCAACATTATTTGATTTGCAGATTTAGATTTATCCTTTTTTCACAGATAAAAGTCTCTGTGGCCCTTGAAAAAAAACTATAAAAAATGATGGCCTTTCATGTAAAAACCATAGGTAGATCGCACAACCCTCTCTTAACAAACGCGCAAACTCGGCCAAAGGTTAATCACTCGCCACAAATTATATCCAACGTATAGATCATTTCGACCTTGTTTGTAGACTGGTTCCGATTATATAAGTAGAGGCGGCGCTCAATAAGACCAGAAGTCCGGCACAGGAAGTCTAACAGGTCCCTTGTTTAACATAACCACAGCTGAGGTGAAAAAGGAAGCCGTCCCTGCCACCTTTCTCTATGGCCTTAACCGAAATTGGAATCTGTATGGATTATATCAGATGAAAAGTATCAACATGCTTGGTTCAAAGGTTCAGTGTTTTACAGGTTGCTATGGTACTATTGGTATTCACTGAAAGTTTGATTCGATGAATTAATGCCGCACATTGTTTTACAGTAACTTTCCCCACTGCTGTTTCATTTTTTTTTGTCTTTTGAACCTTAGGATACTCAATAATTATTAAGGAAAATTTCTTTGTATACATGTCAAGTGGTAGATCCACTGCACCAGCCCCTCCATCAACCATAATCCCACAACCATTCGAGCCCTTTTATGAATAGAATGAACGTGTAGTGGTGAGGAAATACCCATTCTGTCCATAACATTGATGACTGAAAGAAGGCATAACAGCAGTGAATTTAGCGCTTAAAATTCTGATTTGCACATATTTCGAATGGTGATGAATATAATAAATCCCTTGATGTAAAACATGTCTTATTCTGATTTGCACATATTTTGAATGGTGAAAAATACCATAGATCCTTTGATGCAAAACATGGCTTATTAAGAAGAAAACAATGATATTGCATAAACAAATGTTATAACACATGAAGTTCCATAGTCAGGTTTAAATTAAATAATGTCAGATTACCTGTTCTTATGAAAGCTCTGATTGGGTTTGTTTCACATAATAACTTCGTAAAGATATGAATACAACACTGTAAGACTATATGATAACAGAAAAATCCTTATTTTCTCATATAGACCCTTCTGAAGACCAGCAGTAATGGCCAACACAACATCAGCAACAACAGTGCTCACCTCTACCCTTGCCTCTAACACCAGCACCACCACACACATAGTGGGTAGCCGTGGAGGGGCTGAGTTTATGATTTTTTACCCTGAAGCAGCATGGCCCTACATCATCATAGCTAGTGCTGCAGCTATTGTGGGCACCTTGGGTAATGTGGCCTCCCTCCTGGCCATCTACCTCAACAAGAACTTAAGGCACTCACGTAATGCGTTCCTTGTCAACTTGGCCATTGCTGATCTCATCGTGACAGCTTTTGCTGACCCTCTCAGTGTTGTAGGTAAGTCAGCTTTCTCCTAATTTATAAGAAGATAGTATATCCTATTCATTATTCAGTTTCAATGTAGGCTTGCTCATTTTTTTTGTCTTGAGTCAAGCCACAATAGTTTGCCAGGCATCTTAGCGAATATAGGCCCTCCTTAGATTACCCCTCGAATATCAGCTTAGGCCCCAACATTTCTAAATCACATGTTTCTGGGCATTTTAGTGTTTTATGCTGAATCAGTTAAAATGATGGATATTTTGTAATCAGGAAAGCAATTCATTTTATGCCAATTTGCTATGACCAAAGTATACTATCAGCAGACTCAAGGTCCCACAGATTAAGAGAAAGCGTTGTATTCCTGGCAATGGTGGTACATTGTAGTCCTGTTTTCTTTTTCGCTTTAGTTAGGTGTGCCGTCTTTTAAATGACTCTTACACATAAAAGGTTGTGTTTTTGATATTGCATGTGGTTCATTCCGTAGGGATGGTGGTGGGAAAAGATTGGTTCGACACCAGGGCAGGCCTCTGTGACGTGGTGGCCTCCTTCTGCCTTGGCTCCTGCGTCACGGCCCTCTTCAGTATTGGCGGTATCAGCTTTCACCAATGTCTCCACATCTGCTACCCCAACCTCTTCAACAAGGTCTTCTCTCCCAAAATCAACATTGGCATGTGCTTCTGCTTCTGGCTGGTAGGCATAGGCATGGCTCTCCCACCACTAGTGGGCTGGACCCATAACCTGTATGATCCTAAGTACCTGGAATGTTTCTTCAATAGGGTCTACAGTATGTCCTATACCATCTTCTTCACTGTGGTGGTGGTCTTCACTCCTGTCATGATCATCAGTGTCTCCTTCATCAAGATCTTCCTCCACTTCAGGGCCAGCAAGAAGAGGCTGGCAGAGATAGACGGAGGTAGGCTAATATAGATTATGCAAAAATCTAATAGTGAGAATGATAGTATGCACACCCAATATTTAAAACCACCGGGATATTGTTCAGAATATAATTTCAAAAGACTCTCCCCCTTCTGGAGAATGTGCTTGAAATCAGTTGGACTGCTTTGGTATAGGTCTGCATGACACAGGGTGCTTGCTTATGACTATAAGGGAGCAGTCGCAAGCCATAAGCTATACAAGTACCCGGCAGGTGCTACTAGAAAGTGGTTTCAAGTAGTAGTGCCTGTGAGTAGAGTCTGTGTGTATTCATGCCCGAGCCCCTATGGGGTTTTAACGTTGGCATACGCTAATTGCTACCTCTGGCGTGAAAATTGTCCTCATTTGACCCTGCAGTCATGGGTGACAAGTACACCCTGTTAGTATGTTACAAATATTTATTGATTATACATATTTTACATATTTCATTTTGTATATTATCATATCAGCTCTCATTCATCATGGCCGGGGAGTTGCGGTTATGATGTGTACAGATATGGACCACGGTCCCCCTTAGCACCCGTGAGAAATGGCACTGGCTGCCCTGTCCCATGGTGAGAGGTGGGGGAACTAAAGACCATCAAATTGTTTGGGTTGTAGCGTGTTGCTTTTGGTTGTATCATGCAATTTACGATACAACCCAAATGCAATGGTTTTTGCCATAGAGCTTATATCGTGCATATGTATTCACACATTCAGATGTAAGTTAGGTGTAAAACAACAAGGGTAAGCATGAATGCTGTCACACCTCTCAGGGTAGGACTATCCTCCTGGACATCAATCCAGAGTTGCATCATGCCATTAGCTACCATGAGATTAATTTTCTTCACCATAATCATGTTTTCAGATTTTATTTCACATTCTTTATCATGTGCGTCATATAATAACAAGATGTGCGTAATACAACCTTTATCTAAATTATTACTGCTGCCTATGGGGATTTACTAGTAAAATAAACGATAGTAATAGCAAGCTTGATGACTATTATGTTCATAAAATGCCAGGGATGCAATTCTTAGGCCAGGTACTTAAGTATCATTGAACCATGGAAGTATGTAACGTGGAAAGCCACTGCAAAAAGAATTTCTGCAAAATCGTCTGTAGTTTTGAAGATAGGCCTCTTTGAATTTAGGTGCGTGATACACCAACATCTGCGATACTACCCAGCATTTACCCTATCATTCCAACACGCCAAGGACAGTGAAACACTAGCACCCCCTCTACCACCTAGTGGATATTTCATACATCTTTTTCACATGCTGAATTGTAGTTGATTTTTAAACCACAAGCCAGAGGTAGCAGTACTATTCAAGGAGGCCTATCATAAACCTTTCACCCCCACATACCACAACAGGTAAATGAGGGTCCAGTGAAACTTGCTCATACACACACACACAATTAAATTTTCTACAGCTTCAAACATGGTGCACATAGAAAATATAGAACTGTAGGAAGTGCCCTCTATTGTGTGTAACTGACCACCCTAGGGTATAGCTGGGGGACTCACTCAATTCTGTACATATGCATGTGTGAAGCCACCCATAAAATCAATGATTCACAGTTTATGTATCCTTTTCAGCGTTGGTTTTTACCCTCAGTGACCTTCAACTGTTCAGGTATTCAACCATTTTGGGGTTTCATGTGGTCTCACCCAGTTTTCTATACCCTTTGCCATGGTACATACATCAGTCACAGGAGTAAATGACCTGTGGGACCTGTTTCCAAACCTGTGTTAGTTGACATTTTACCTTGAATTCCCTCATATAAGGCATGGCTAGAATCAGAACCCAAATAAAAATGAGGCTCATAGGAATGGCCCAAATACCATGATTTGGCTATTTTGAGTGTATTCTTTGGATAATCTCAGTGCTTTTATCACTCGATTATGGCGCTGAATTGACACTTGAACATTAAACAAATTCTTATACTATTCTTATATGGTACAGAAGCTAAGGTGAACCTATAAGGTATGTTTGACATTGTCATTGACTGCTGCAGTGT
This sequence comes from Acholoe squamosa, assembly GCA_949317995.1. Lineage (NCBI taxonomy): Eukaryota > Metazoa > Annelida > Polychaeta > Phyllodocida > Polynoidae > Acholoe > Acholoe squamosa. Next base: position 25,175,179 of record OX439048.1, read on the forward strand.
CAACATTGCTCAAGGCAAAGCCCTAAAAGCTGTCCATAGTGGTAATAGAACCAAGGTGTGTAGAGGGGGTCTAATCTGGAGTGTCACACACTAACCCCATGACCACAGCTAGTGCTGGGTTTGGGAGACAAAGAATCTGGCTCAAAGACTACTGCACACCACTTTATACACCTAGGGGGCACTACCTGTTCTGTTTACCAACAAATCAGTGCATAGATGCAGATATGTAGATCTCTTTTCAACTTGATTTTATTGATGGTATATTGATTATTGATTAATTATTTATGGTAAATCGTGGTATAAACATCATATGTGGACAGATGAGCGGGAAATTGTTCTCCAAGGCAAAATGTGACATTTAGAATTGAAGTTATCAGCTTTAAAATGAGGTATAGGGCATTAGCACATTAGGCTATGGAGGTCGCCATTAGACCCCGACTGCACTATGACTAACACCTTCAGCCCCCGTCTCCGCAGTAAATGCCAGGGATGCTTCCCATTGGTCAATAATACAATAGCCATGTGCCGTATACAGGGATTTTGATAGGAATCTTTGCAATAGGCCAATGGCGCATTCATGGTCAAATAATGCGCCATTTGGAAGACCAATGGGCCATTACATACTCTTTATGTTTTCTATACATCTTAGTCTACTGGAAATTTTTCTCAATCATTTTGGGGGTCATGTTCATCATACCAATGCGCCAATGCCGCATCTTATGGAGTGCACCATTTAATTTTTAAATGCGCAATATGCAAAATCCCTGGGTATAACACTTACAGATCGCCCCCCTTTGATCTTGGAGATATTGCTTCTCGAAAATTGAATTACATTACAGTATCAATGCAACCAATAAGCTCTATCATTTATTGTTTTGATTAAATCAGGCATCTAATTAACATAATGATTTGAATAATCAATCAAAAAATGACCAAACCTTTCCATTCATTTGGGCATATCTTTTGATGTAGAAATGATATCTATATATTTTTTTCAGCATATGAATCTCCATCAATCACTATATCAAATGACATTGATTTTAGGGCCTTGATAAGCCTAATGCCATCAGGCCCTAAAAATCAACTTGTGACTGTCTAATCATTAAAGTATTTTACACTATAAAACAGTCCTAAAGCTCCATTTAGAGACATTGGTTATGGCTTATAGCGTATAAAGGATGTTTTCCAATTTATAAAAAAAGCTAAGAAAAGTGCTACACCTAATAATGAACCCCAATAGTAGGGGTAGGTTAATCTACTTTCCTTCGGGCCCCAGCTAAAGCTATGTATTCATGCTCAAAAAATACGGACAATCACGAAAACAGTATGTATCGTAGTTTTAGGGCAAAATGAGATTTCTTTGGGCTATTTTTGACCAAACCTTAATATCACTGTTGTTTGATAATTTCACCATCAAACATTCTAGTTCATTTGTTCTGGGAGTGTTTCTGGATAATTCATATTGGTGGCAGATGTTCCAGACAATTCTTTGGAACCATTGATATCTGGTCACCTACTGGCATGATACTTTTAATCATTTTTTTAACTTCAATCAAAGACTTGACTACTACCTGTTAGAATACCACAGTACATTATGTATGTACTAGTTGAATCTTTTGAGCCTTATTACCGTAAATTCTCTCGTATAAGCCACAGCTTATACCAGAATCCAAATGAAAGTTAGGCTTATAGGATCAGGCCAAAGAAGGGGTGCGGCTTATATGCGGGGTTTTGGCAGTATAGAACAGTATTAAAACTACAATTTCCAAGTAGGAGATGCACCTCAAAGTCCCCTCCAAAGTTGGGGGTGCGGTTTATACGGGAGAATTTATGGTACCTCTTTCTGATCAAGATTTCCCCCATAACTTTTATCCTTTGTTCAGAGGTTTACCCTGAAGACTTCAAACTAGTGCTTAGTGTGTCTTGCTGCATGAGAGGACAGCCCTTTGGTCTAATCCCATGTGACACTTTTATACCCCTAAGACACTATGCTATATACCCCAGTACTATAGAACAGTACTTATCCCTTACCCCTATTTTACTTCTACCTTATGGGGTAAAAATCTTGCATTTACCCCATCCCAAAGGAGTAAACTTGTTTTTGTTGTGACACCAAAGAGGCATAATCTAGTGTAAGAGATCCCACATTGCCGTATTGTGTGACAAGAGACTGAGTCCCGTAACCATGTTACTCATAGGAGGCGGGTCCAGCTTTTGCCAGGGTGTACTTGCGGGGGCCTCCCATAGAGTGCAATGCTAACCGATGCGTCTTTAATGACCAACTAAACCTAAAAGGCCTCATAATTATGAAATGATTTTACTACAGATTAAGACATCAATTTTTTCATCATGTAAATCATTTTTATGGAATCAAAAGTGCATGGCCACCAGAAGACCAGATAGAGCTGTGGGGTTTTGACTACCCTCGCAGGGTGCACGCAAGGTGGGCGCAGGGTCGCATTTGTCACTTCACTTTCCACTCTCCAGGTGGCAAAACAAGACAATCTAATACGAATCATAGTACATACGATCAAAATTTAGGTCTTTCCTTGTCATATACTTGCATATAAAACTTGGGGAAGTAAGGAATAAAAATCTGGCCAAAATTCATAATTTTGTGGGACATCCAAGCTGTCCAAGACAAAATGGTTCACAGAAATAACATTTAATCCCAAGAATAAGCATCTTTGAGTCTTGCCCTTTCCCCCGTGCTTGAATTGTTTCAGTATTCCAAGGATTGGTATTTTAAAATAGCTTTTGAAAATGTGTTGTTTAACATTGCGCTCTATGGGACCCTCGTGAAGCTACACCTTGGCTGCACACTGGCAACCTGTGCAGCATACATAGCGCCGAGAACCTCGTCACAACATTAAACCTATGGGCGCAGCAGAGTGCACCGTCTTCCTTTATTGTAAGTCTTTGGTGACACACCTTGGATAGAATCAACTGTACTGCCCTGACCTAGTCTTTAGATCTTTCCCCTAATGACCTATTGTGATTTAGGGAAAAGTGACCTTGAGCTGTCCATGTACCTTGAGTCAGTCATTTTTTTTTCTTTTTCATGGTTCAGATTTCTAATAATAAATTACTATTTTAGTGGATTTCAACTGGTTTACCTTGATGGAGATTGATGTAGATAGTGCTACTTTACCATTTTGGGGAATTCAGCCCCAGCACTTTCTACCTGTGGTTTATACCGCAGACCCAGGGGCAGTATTCTCGCAGTGAAAGACATTTTGTCAACCACCTAACATGGAAGATAGCAGCGGTAAATAATGGGAAATCTGAAATCATGTGCTATTGGTCAAGGCAGACAGTTAACTAAGCCATGGGCTGGGATATAACCAGTTTTACCAGCACAGACATTCTGCGAGATATTTGAAACAATGTCCAGTAGGTTTTCTCACACTCTTCGTGGTCTATTTGCTTTACTTCAAGGTTGAATGATCCTGGTACCCAATACAAAATTGCTGACTGTGGGAATAAGGAAAAACTACCCCACCCAAAGTCCTCTCAGCATGCACTTACTTAACCCCAGCAGACAGTGTTAAGGATCTTGGGGTCAAGAGTGCAGTGCTTGGAAATTTCAAAGACTCTATTTCAACATCTAATGCTATGGCCCCACACAACATAGCTTCTGCTCCCAAGGTTTCTGGAATGAAGGACAACAGGTGAGTGAGGTATATCATTACCTATATACCTCACTCAATGAATACAGCTATGATGATGATAATCAATATCCTGAGGCAATCTAGACTGAAGTTTTAGGCTAACCCCTAAATACCCAACTCTCGTTTTGATGATGTCCTATTTCTATGTTCCAGGTTACACCCCAATGTGAACAGCTAGTTTCTATGTATCTACCCTGAACATAATTCAACTATGTTGAGTAAGTAATGCCACCCACACCTACATACTGGCATTTTACCCGATTTGACCCCCCTCTTGACACCAGCATAGTTCATAGTAGACATCCGTTCTACCCCATGTACAATAGGCTAGGCTTCACTTTACTGTTTTACCTCAATCAATGTTACTAATGCATTAATACATCATGCCCATTGGTCATAATGCTGCTCAAATGCAGCCCAGCCCAGGCCAGTGGCTGTGTCATCATTGATTAAAAAGGGGTCTTATTCTGCCCGAACAGGAGACCTCAATTACACATTTAACACCAAGGCTTTAGGCTGCATAAAATATCAGCTTGGCGGATACTTTTTGAAAAAATTGGCGGGGAAGGGAGGCTTTTTATTTGATTTGTTCTGTGATATTTTGATAATGAGGAAGGTAACCTTTCCCCCTCATTTGAAATGCTGAGGCAGGTGTGTTTTCATTATATTCTTCAACTTTGTTAGTTTATTTTTATGTGATTTGATATGACCCATAGTCGTAATTCAGAGGTTCACACTTTGGCTGTCCCTTCAAATGTATACTTGTCCATCAGGCCCATGCCTGTCAATGGACACACATATCTCACCCATTGCCATTCTACAACAGTAATCAAAAAGTTTGTTTCACCTCGTCCAATCCCACTGATTTGCAACCAACATGGTATTACTGAAACTAGCTTATATATGTATGTACAGTTGGTTATTGTCATTTTTGGCTGCTTATGTAATTTCTATCACTCATAGTATAAAGGATTGGATGAATACCTTGTAAATTGTGGGTAGGAAGGGAAGAGGCCTTTATGGGCAGCACCATGTACACAGGACAGTCAAAAGTGCGAGCAGGGAGATCTACATGTGCTCACCAAGCAGTGCTAAGTCCCCATTTGTGCACCTCCTATGTATCAAAGTGGTGATATAGTGATACCAATTTAGAGATGGGGTTAAGGGGCATAAGGTTTATAGTTTCCAATGTTTGACTGAACTTAGCCAACCTGTGAGATTTCCTATGTTAAAACTATGAAGGATGGCATTTGGAAGGGTAGTCTATTTGAAGGGTCTATATAATTAGTGTATGATCACAAAGTTAAGTATTTGTAAGCCCCTTCCTAGTACTTCCAAAATGCATACTAGACATTGATGTCACTTTAGCAAAGTATAGTCTTTTGGATATGGGTCTAGTCTGATTCTATTCAGTGTGGTACAAGAAATATAGGGCAGAACAGTCTTCCATGACCACTTCTATTCAGAGGCCTTTGTGGGCAAACAACCCTCTACACTTTTACCTGTACTGGGCACTCCTTGTTGTTTTTACTCACCCTTCAGTGGGCTAGTTAGACTGCTTGCAGACACCAAGTTCCAGAACACAGATTCAGAGACCATTCGCAGTGTAAACTAGTGTTCCAAAACAACTACATCCAACTTTTCACATTGTATTTTCTCAGCTTCGGAGTAACTTGGCGACAAGATGAGAAGTGATTTAGAACACTGATTACATAGACAAACATATATTCCGAAGTGAGAATTATTAGATGGAAATTAAAATCTTTTGCCTCTCACTATTATGGGAAAAACACAAGCAATAAGATGAATATAACTGGTCAAGTTAGGTGATCAGAGACCATTCACAGTGTAAACTAGTGTTCCCAAAACACTAGTTTACACTGATTACATAGACAAACATATATTCCAAAGTGAGAATGCATGTTTGTGTGATGTATATGTATGGGAATATAGGAAGAAAAAGAATGTTTTTCATTTATATGCAACTTGTCCCTTTATAAATACATGTATATCATTGGAAATGGAATGGCAGAAAAGGTTAGATATAATAGGAGATTCATTTAGAAACGATAGCAGACCTATATGCATGTTATAGTTTTCACATCTATTGTCTAAGATGGCTACATAAAGGCATCTAGCTTTATTCACTGACATGCTACATGAGTGCATGTACATGATGGCACACATTTTATTTTGTTCCTAATAAAGGGCTCATTATTAAGAGAGTGTCTTTCCCTTACACTTCTCCTATTAGCATCCCTTTGGCTGATATACCATAACACTTGGAACACCTTTTCTGATATTTTGCCTTTACATTTTTTTCATTTGGTAAAAGTGTAGGCTTTCAAATAAGCACGGGGATAGCATGTTATTAAAATCAACAGATCAGATGTGCTTACAGACATTTACATTATGTCCAATATGGTCAATTCCGTGTAGGTAGGATAGATACCTGCTGAGATGCTTACCCTCTAAAATACAAGAGCAGTATACCCACTATATGGCCATACTGTGATGAACATGTTAGACCATGAGCTTTTGCCTACCGAGGGCTAGTTTTATACACCGATAACTTACCTATAGATGTGTATTGTCTGTTGATTAAGTACCCTGATAGAAGTCAGTGTATACAACTGAGACTCCTAAGAGACTAGGGTTGTCTAAGCTTTATCCTATTAAAATTTGATTCATTGTAACTCTGCTTACATATATTAACTCTGCTTACGTATATTTACATTACATATTTACAAGAGCAGTATACCCACCATATGGCCATACTGTGATTAACATCACTAGTATATAAGTACTGGTTGGTACTCAAATACCCACCATATCGACTTTCACATCCATGTACACACATACAACTTTTTCTTTTGTTCCTAATAAAGGGCTCATTAAGTCATGCCTCACTGAGGACAAATGTGTATACCAGTGTTGCCCTTTTTTATTCTATTTAGCAAGCTGTGAAGAAATATTTATAAATAATGTACAATTCCGTCAGTGATTAACATTCAGTGATGCAAGAAAAACATTTGTTAACTCAACTCAAAGGTTCACCTGTAGGACTACAACCCTAGCGTGTGTACAGAGGGGTGTCGGGCATATGCAGTTGTCTAATTATGGACTTGCCAACCTACCTGTGTTGTTATCATACACAGTGGGTATAATGTATTAATTTGACTTAAGGGCAAACTATTCTCAACCTTAGGTTAGCCTTCACTTTAGTGCGCTGTTTTACTTCAATCAAGAAGGGTATAATCGTGAGTTTACCCTTTCTGTATCATGTACCGGTATATTAGGTTTTAGGACGCAAACTAAGTTGAAGGGAATGATATGGTCGAAAATCATAAAAAGTTGGCAGATGGGGCCTCCCGTGGAGTTTGGGGGCCTGAGATTAAACTCTCGAGTATCTGAAAGATATTTTTTGTGGATAATGTATAGGTGTTGGGGTAACTACCCACGAAATATTTTCAGTTAAATATGAAATCCGTTGCTGTGGCAACACCCTGAACATCTATACTGTGGAAGACCCTGGAAAGTTGTCTTGCCGAATGAGATTAGTGGGGTATTTTCCCTTAAGCCATGCAAAATTAATTCTTTATGTATTTGGTCAACTTTTATGTTAACTTTTGTTGACTACTGGGTCTAAGGATAGGATTCAGAGAGCTGCAGCTAAAGGACTTGGACTTTTGTCCTACACTTGAATCCTTTTTCTTCAGGCCTGAAATGGCATTTTCACTGAATTCCTTGAAATTCCTGGTTCAGGAAATTTCAAAACTTGCTGGTATACATAAAAGTGACACAGTCTTAGGTAGTTACTTTTAATCATGTGGAAGACAATGCTCATAATGTGTACTTTCAGGTGGTTTATAGGTTTAATGGGCCAAAAATATGTGAACAACAACTCACAATTGAGGTCCTCAGCATGGCATGTAACTCAAATGTCATTCGGGAAGACAGATTCCCAGAATTGTGATAAAAGTTTATCACAAAAACATTCATTCTAGGATAGGAAGATCACATCTGACATAAACACTGATACAATTTCCATAATCTACAGGTCAAAATGGTCCAGACCAGAGATTTCCATGGAAGTATGATGATAATTTCTCTAGGAAACCAAGCCCTCACCATGGCTGTACCTCAAATGTCATTCGGAAAGACAGATCCACAGATTCGCGATAAAGGTTTATCACAAGAACGTTCATTCTATGATAAGAAGAATGCATTCTATGATAAGAAGAACGCATCTGACATAAATTCTAATACAATTAATATAATCTACAGGTCAGAATGGTCCAGACTAGAGATTTCCATGGAGGTATGATGATAATATCTTTAGGAAATAAACCACTCAACATAGCATGTAACTAAAATGTCATTCGGCAAGACATGTCATTCGGCAAGACATTTTTTAGACTTTTCCCCCTGCTATTCCAAACCATGAGGGATAATTTATCTGTTTTACACTATGGCACTTAGATATATGTGGGGGGTAAATAACTGACATAGTTAATATAGTTAAATATGTAAACCCCAGCCAGGATGAGAAGGAATGTGCTATTTCGGGAAGACACCAAAAAAAGGGCTGTCTGGCTGAAAAAATACTCATGGCCTGCTCACAGCCAAGATAATGGAGCAATTCCAATTATTTTTCCAGATTACTTTAGCATGGGACTAACTCTAAATGTTAGCACAGAAAATTAACCCATATACATTATAGATATTTTAGGAGAGGGTTATATGCCCTAAAATTTTCGCCCAGACAAACTGCTTTACAAAAAGTTAATTTCTCAAAAAATATAGACCAACTGCCCCTAGCAAGGCAATCTTAGGTCCAAAATTTCGGTTTCCCTTCAGATTTAAGTGGTCATAAATGGAAGGACCGATTCCTATTGTCAAATTTTTAAAAAATTATGAAAAATGATGGATTTATTGATTTTTCCCTACAAAATTGGTCATTTTGGGCCTATTTTAACCCCCTGGTGCCCAAAATATGCATATTGGACCATCAAAACCCATATGTAACATGAAGATCTCAATGAGTCCTACATTTTGAGCCGAAAGAATAAGGGGGGAAACTAAAATCCTAAGTGTAGGAGCTGGAATACATCCAAATTTGTCATATGCAAACATTCTATGATTTGTGACCATATAAGGTGCAAATCAGACTAAATCTTGGGGTAGTTAAGTACTGTTTTATAGTATAAAAACCATGCCTATAGGATGCCCCCTAAGTTCAGGTAAAACCTATAGGACCCATCTGGGGCTATTCCTGGTTATGAGCCGCATCCTATATGCACGGATTTAAGGAACTAGCAGTTTATGATTGAGGGAAAGAACTGAAACACATGTCCAATTTAATGATAAGAACATTCTTTTATAGTGTACTGTTGGTTATTATAAGTGGTATAAAGGACTATGATACAGAATTAGAAATAGACCTCATATAATGGTTAACTGTAAAGGGTCTTGAAAATGGGTATAATTATGCACAAAGGGAATTATATCAACCCTATTGCTATCTCTGTTAGATTCTATAACTAGGTAAAGACATCAGAGTTGTGATGTCTTCCCAACATGGTAAGAAGAAGATGTATACTAATGGATGGATATAGAAAGGGTAGGTACATGCATATATACTCAAGTAAACTAGTATAATAAAACAGTTGGTAAACTCAGATATAAGGGGTAGAGCCATCCCCTGTTATGAAGCATGCTACGGTACAGAGTGGTGTCACATGGGCTAAAGAAACAGGTGTGTGTGTGTGATTATGTAGTATTCATTAGAAAGCCTAGAGTCCATTTATTCAGGGGACCAACTATTGTATCAATATAATAGTTTCGTCGATGTGATCATCGAGATTCTGTAAATCACAATGTATTGATTTTGTAGGTATCGATGAGACTCCTTACTCGTAGTGTAAAAGATTAGATGAATACCTTCTAAATTTTGAGAAAAAAACAAGCAATAAGATGTGTAGAGGTACACGTTATTAAACCATAGGAGTTGGGTACCGTCTGACGTGGCGGGTGAGTCGAGTCGTCGGACGTTCCTCAGGTTCCGGATAGGTGACAGCACCGATCCAGGTCTGTGGGGACATCTGACGACGAACACCTGGGTCCGTATATAAAGCCCAGGGCTCAGCCGCTGCGTCAGAGGCCCTTCTGGCCTCCACACCATGTAAACCATTGTCTTTTAATATTAGCTGCCTCCTTGATATCATCCGGCAGCCGTGAGTGTGCGTTAAGTAATAAACCTAACCGTTGGCATACACTTGGAATACTGTCTTACTCTTTCTTTCCGAACCGTAAGACCCGAACCCCCCAGGTCCGTAAGGCCACAAACCCTTACACTGGTGCCGTGACCAGTTAATTCTGGTGTATAGCCCGGACGTTATAACGTCCGAACGGCTAGTACATGGGTTAGACACCCTTAGGGAAGCTAACCCAGCAGGGCAATCACTTGCCCAAGAGAATGGAAATGGATCATTAATGCTCCAAGCCCATTCGGACTCGCAAGATGCGGAATCAGCATCTTGGAGAGATCCCGGACCCCACTATAATGATAGTGAGGAGAATCTGCCAGACTCTGTACGACGCGAACAGTCTATACAGAGACATAGTAACTTAATAGGCCAACAATCGCTTGTTGACGAATTAAGTGATTCGATGTTCGAAGTTGGTGGTAGTACTAACCCAGAACATCCGGCACCAATGCGAAAAAGGGTAACATTCGGAGAACTACCTTATAGATTACCCAGGCCCGAATTACCAATATTAGATTATAGCGCTATAGATGGCGACTTAACCTATGCGGTACCGGAAGGTGAGGAATTAAAACGACCGGATGTCCTGTTGTTGAATGAAACTTATGTAACTTTGAACGAGAATTTAAATACCTTGGTCAAAGCTAGGGATGAAGTATTCCATGAAAAACTTCAGATGGAAGAGGACCTAACTGGCATGCAAAAGGAATTCGAAGCCAGAAGGAGCGAGTATATGAAAGAACTCGAGAATGAAGAACTAAAACTTCATTCAATGAGAGAATCATTCAACAAAGAATATGATAATAGGCACATTCGTATCCAAACATACATAGATACGAACGACCAACTAAACCTTGATAAGGCAAAATTCGAATCCGAAATTCGCCATTATCAGGACGAGTTGGATAAATTGAAACTTCAGTGTAGTAAACAAGCTGAAGACAATGAAACCATCCGGGTAGGCATCATAGCTTACAACAAACAACTGGAGGAGGATAGACAGAAACTCACAAATGAGCTTCAGGAATTGCAGACTACTGCAATAACTCTAGATAAATATGTAGAAGCAGCCCAGTTAACTATAGGTATTATAGATCCAGCTGTGGTATCTACAATGTTGGGAAAGACATCTAAAGATGCAACCCCAATTAGATACAGCCCATTCGTTGATGATGGGGCTGACAAGAATGTAGTATCCGGAATCTACAAGAAACCGGATAATGCTGCAGTAAATGGAACCGCATCTAAACCAGTAATTCCAATACTGGACACGATAGGTCCGGCACCACCCATACCAGATTTGAGTCACAAAATTAAATCGACTCACGAAGGTACTACAGGGAATAATAATAATACACCCGTGGCACAACCAAGAGCACCCGGACCAATGAGGCATATGTTGACACCACCTTCATATTTCCCCCAACCCGGCCACAGTACACCAGCAGTACCAAGATTACCGAATCCACCCCCAGGTTCTGGTAATGGTCCTACTGATGGACGTTTTCCGAGACCAAACCCGTCACAAAACAATATTAATGGCGGTACGTATCAACCAAGAACATCTTCCTATGGATATAGAAATAATTATAATCCATCAGGAAGTGGTAATTATCAAAATGGTAATAGCTATAACCAGGGATGGAATCAAAATGATTCTTACCCTAGATATGCGTCTTCTGGAAACACCGGTTACAATGGCGGATGCCCTGGTGGTTCATCCGGAAGCTATAATAATAATGGTCCACCAGGAGGAAACCCTCCAGGCGGCCCAGGAGGATCCGGATCCGGAGGATCAGGATCAGGAGGAGATGGCAGGAAACCAAACAGGAGAACTTCTATGCCTGCAGGGATGCAAACCATCTTTGATAGGAGCCAATGTATCCAAAACCTTGGCATTGACTGCTACCGAAAGGGAGCGGACGGCATGGAAGTCATGAACTGGAGCATGCGAGAAGCAGATAGACTACGCGGATGTAATAATCCGGCACGTAGGCAGGCACGGATACCCCCTCCATATGATTCTAATGATCCATGGAAGGACAGGTATCAAGCTTTTGTCGACGAAGTCAATTGTAGTGGATGGACAAAAGAAGAAGCTCTGCCATATTTGATTTGTTGGTTAAATAAAGGCGGAAAAGTAGCTCTCAACCAATGGAGAGCAGCTTACGGAATATACGGTACCTATGATCAATTGGTCGAATGTGCCGCATACCTTTTCGAATCAATCGTTAGAGAAGATCCGTGGGTAAGCTTTAAGAAGAGAACACAAAAACCTAAAGAATCACACAAAGTCTTTGGTTTGGAGCTACAGGACTTGCTTTCGAAAGCACGTCCAAATTGGGCTCATGACGATGATTGTTATCTACAAGAATTGTTTATACAATTCTATAGTGGATTGCGAGATCCGGATCATAAGCAAGTGGTGTGGGACTCCTGGAAAAATGACACTTCCTTCAGTGATCTGTTCATAGCAATTGATGGACATGACATGAAGAAACGTTTGGTAGGTCTTGGACCTAGTCCAGTAAGAGCAGCTCCTTTCCAATACGGAGGTACACCTGCTCCGGTATATGATACTTCCCAATTAGCTCCGGTTGAATCGAATGAAGTTGATGAGGAAGATGAATATGTCTCCGATGAAAACGGAGAATATATTGGTTCAGTCCAGGTGGCTGGAAAGTATTACCGACAAAAGCGGTATAGGAAAGTACATTTGAGAGGGAGAGGAGGATCTGTTGCTGGTAAAACAGCTTCCGGATCAACTCAACATGGCAGTGTAGCCTCTACGGCGAACTCAACTGTAGCAGCCACTGTTGCTCCGACTAACATGATGGAAACATTAATAGCCGGATTAACAGAAGCTCTAAGGAGACCAAGAGTTGATAAATCTCAAAGGAGATGTTTCAGATGTCAGAAACTGGGGCATTTTGCTCCCGAATGTATGGCTGAGAAGCCTGTTCCGCGTAAACAGGAGAGTGTCTCTGGGATAAGTACAGAGGAAAACTAGAAAGGGATCTCCCGAGGGGCAAAGAAGGGGATCCCAGTGACAAATCTTGCCATAATATCACCATCCGTGACGATGGTTCGCATTTAGTAACAAGATCGCCTAACACCGAGGTGGTTGTAGACACCCGGAAGGTTAGGGAAGCTGATATAACAGGTGCCACGGGCGCACAGGGGAAACCCAATATCAGTAACGAGGCAGGCGGCTATGAATTAGCCAAGGTCTGTGGTGCCCACCTGCCCCCGGGTCATCCTTGTCTTGAATTCCTGAAAAGATGTGGATCGACTCCTGGTGTGAAAAATGACGTTCCGATTGTCACGGATATACCCTCTGTTCTAAACGGAAGGCGGTGGTATGTTTGCCTCACTGTTAACGGAAGATCTGCCGAATTCCTTGTGGATACGGGAGCTAGCCACTCTTGTATCTCCAGGGGGTTCTACGATCTTATACCGGATGAACATGAGACTCTCAAATCGGGAGGAAGTGCTCAGACGGCCGACGGCAGTACCTTGCAAACGTATGGTAGAACTTGTGTGAAACTACAGTTGGATGGTATCCATGACTATGTCATGAGCACCACCGTTGCGGATATAGCAGATGAGGGTATACTTGGGTTGGATTTCGCATCCCTGTATGGTGCTGTGTTAGAACCTCAAACAGGAGTGTTGAGTGTGAGATACCCGTATCCCGTAAAGGTTAGATGTGTACTGAGACAAGTGAGCAGTATGGCTAGTGTGGCACACACTGTGCGAATCCCTCCGGGAGTAGCCTGTGATGTGCTTGTAAGAAGTGATCCTGCAATGCGTAATAAGCCTGCAGTGATAGAACCGGATGTAGTTACGTTATCAAGTATCGGATTAAATTCTGTAGACACGATAGTAGCGAATGCATCCTGGTCGGTAGTACCTGTCTCCAATACTGGAAACACTACTATCTACTTGAAAAAGGGACAAGTTTTTGGAAATGTGACCCTTTCGGAAACTGTAACGGATAGTAAGCTAAGCTTACAGAAGGTAACAGGGGATGATGAAATTTCGGAAGACTTACTTAAGTTGTATGAAGAAACTTCATTAGAAGATCCGGAACACCGGAAAGAGTTCTATGATATGCTCTGTCAGTATCATACTGCCTTTGCCAAACCTGGTGAAAAACTAGGTACGACAAATAAAGTATTACATAAAATAGATACTGGAGATGCCGAACCCTTTAAGATACCGTATAGACGGTTACCTTTAGCAAAAAAGAGAGTAGCTGAGGATGAAATAAACAAGATGTTGGAACAGGATGTAATAGTCCCTTCCAGTAGTCCATGGAGTAGTCCTGTGTGTATGGTAACAAAGAAAGACGGTACTATCCGTTTCTGCATAGACTACAGGAAGTTGAATGGAATAACGAAAAAGAATTCGCATCCATTACCGAGAATAGATGAAACCATTGACTCCTTAGGAGGAAACAGCTGGTTTTGTACCCTAGACTTGCAATCAGGCTACTGGCAAGTGGGAATGAACCCTTCAGATATGGAGAAAACTGCATTTTCGAGTCATATTGGATTATTCCAATATAATGTAATGCCGTTTGGACTGTGCAATGCACCTGCAACATTTGAAGCAATGATGGAAACAATTCTAAGTGATTTATTGTGGAAAAGATGTCTTGTATATCTAGACGATGTCATTGTCTTCGGAAAAACATTCGAAGAGTGTTCTAATAACCTGAAAATGGTACTAGAACGTATTATTTCTAATGGTCTCAAATTGAAACCTAAGAAATGCCACATGTTTAGAAAGTCCATAAATTATTTGGGCCGCATCATCAGTGATGAAGGAATAAAGGCTGATCCGGAAAAAATCGAATCAGTTACGAATTGGAATAGACCTAAAACACCCAAGGAAGTGAGGTCCTTTTTAGGATTCTGTTCCTATTACAGGGAATTTATTCCGAATTATTCTAGAGTCAGTTACCCATTACAAGCAATAGCTAACTGGACTCCAGGAAGTACCAAGGAAAAATTTCCTTGGACGCATGAACAGGAAACCGCTTTTCAAAAGCTAAAAGACCTGTTCACGAGTACTCCCGTATTGCAATATCCGAATGAAACGGATCATTTCATACTGGATACTGATGCTAGTAATGATAGCATTGGTGCAGCTCTCTCGCAAGTCCAAAATGGGAGAGAAGTACCGATTGCCTTTGCCAGCAACACACTGAGCAAGACTCAGCGCAATTACTGCACAACCAAAAGAGAGTTGTTAGCAGTAGTCGTATATACCAAGAAGTTCAAACATTTTCTATGGGGAACGAACTTTACTTTACGTACGGATCATTCCTCTTTAAGGTGGCTACTGAACTTCCGAGATGCTGAAGGCATGTTAGGCCGATGGCTAGCCCATTTATCCGAATATGGGCTTGAACATCAACAGATTCAGCATAGACCCGGAGTTAAGCATTTAAATGCTGATGCTTTGTCTCGAATACCAATCCGGAAATGTGATAATCCGGATTGTACTGATTGTGGAGCTCATAGGGCAGTGTTAGCAGGGATTCGAAGACCATTCGTACCCCTAGTTGCCAGTATACTGGATTGGTCTATGGATCACATACGACATTTCCAGGAAGCTGACTCGATAACTGCGCAGCTACTGCAATTAGTACCAAAGGGTATACGTCCAGTTAGACCAGAGGTCTCTCTGGAAAATCGAGAAATGAGAAGGTTTCTTGCTCAATGGACCGAGCTTGAAGTCCGGAAAGGCGTGTTATACCGTTGGAAGCCATGTAATAATGGTGAGAGAATCATGCAAGTGGTGATACCACATGCTATGAGACATGACATTATGTACTTCTGTCATGGGCATCGGACCAGTGGTCATTTCGGAAGGAAACGCTCGCTAGCACGACTTTCCAAGAAATACTATTGGCCTGGCATGACACGGGACTTGCAAAGATGGGTAACCACCTGTCCGGATTGTTGTAAAAACAAACCCGGACCCGGGATGGGCAAACTTCCCCTATCCCAAGAACTTTTCGGAGTTAGATTCGCAAGAATCGGGGTAGATATTATTAGTGGATTTAATACAACCGCTAATGATAATACCTGTATGATGGTAGTGTGTGATTATTATACGAAATACACTAAAGTATTTCCACTACCGAACCACAAAGCAATTACTTGTGCCGAAGCCTTTGTAAAAGGTTGGGTACTAAGTTTCGGTGTACCATTAATGTTACACAGTGACCAAGGCAGAGAATTCGAATCAAATCTCTGACAGGGTATGTGCGAATACTTAGCTATTTGCAAGACTAGAACCAACCCGTATAGGCCACAAAGCGACGGATTGGTGGAAAGGTTCAATAGAACCCTCATCCAAGTTCTAAAGTCACTCGTTAATGAACATATGGATGACTGGGATGAGCAATGTCATTTCGTGACACATGCTTATAACAGTACGGTACATTCAAGTACAAATTGTTCTCCGAACCTTTTAGTATTCGGAGAGGATTTGATAATGCCTGCTGACCTAGTTTTTGGAGTCGTAGGGATGGACCCTGAACTACCTTGCCATGTAGTTTTTGTGGAATGTTTAAGAGACAGATTTAGAAAAGCATATGAGTCTGTCCGAATTGATTTGGAGAAAAGTGCCAAATGGCAGAAAGTAGGATACGATACCGATCTAAAGCATCGGAAATTCCAATCCGGAGACAGAGTTCTCAGATTACATGAACTGCTTAGACACATAAAATTAGCGTCTAATTGGGACGGTCCCTTTACTATAACACAAGTTATCAGTGATTGTACCGTAATTATTAAATCTGACCTTGGTCGACTTTATAAGTCAAATGTGGCTAGATTAAGGAAATGGTCTGGGAGGGAGACCTCCACAGAAATGTATGGTGAAGGTTCCGGAAAGATCCTGAACCAGAATCGCATAATAGACCAGGTAGAGAACACTACAGTGAAGCGCGGTCGTGGTAGACCCAAGAAGTGTTCCGAATCAGTGACACCCACGCCAACACCGATTAAGCGTGGGGGAGTTAAAAAAGTCTCGGCAGGTGAAGACAAAAAGAGGAGGAAAGGTGTTTCTAAGGCTAAGAAGCACCTAGAGAAAGCTCTTCAGACTGTCAGGTCCGATAAAGAACTATCCGAGAAGGGGAGATACGTTCGCCGCAGCCCCCGAATTGCCCAGAGGACTGCAGTGACCTAACCTGTATACACAACGAGTGTAATGTTTACATTTAGAGGAACGGATGACAACTGACCCTAAAGGCTTATTTGTCACCGCCGCATGATGTACCAATGGGTAGTGGACGGATAATCCGGTGGATTTGCTTAAGCTTTCCATAATCTCCACTTAAATCCCCAGACGAGTCATCGGTGTGAGCGATAATTACCTAAAAACAATCAGTTTGTTGATGTACCGCCTGTAGCACGTGCGTTTCCGCATGACGTCACAGTGTCCAGTCTCGGCTGACCTCTCGTGACCCCGCGAAGCAACGGGGAAATGACGTCACGAATGCTGGCCTGTCGCCATATTGTTTTTCGGTAACGTCTAAGACGGTCGAGCTCGCTCCCTTCTTGGATTTTACCGGCTAAGCAAACCCCTCGCTGCTCCTCCAGAGTCTGTCTCCTGGTAGACAGACTCCGTTTGTGTCGGCCCCGGCGCCGTAAAAGCCGGAAAAAGGAGTAGTTTACTCCCGTGGGCGATTCCCCAGTCATGGCTGAGGAATCCGTAGCTGCAGCCAAGCTATCCGGTGACCCGGATAAGCTGACTCCGTCCGCAGAAGCTTTTCCGGAAGCTTTGTCGCCTGTTACACAGGAAGAGAGCGAGATGATGGACGTGGAGGAATCCACGGATCGCTCGTTCGAGGAGAAACTGGCTTCATTTTCACTAAATGAGCCAGAGAAGATGCTATCTCCACTTCCGCCAGAGGAAGCCGGAGCGACTGCGAGTGCTGAACCCGCAGCGACAGAGTCCGAGACCACACAAGTCGACGGCTCGAAGGACCAGTGGAAGCCAGCAGTGGCTGACCCGTTCCCAGTAGAATACGATGGTCGCTACCTGTATGTCCACCCGGAACTACAGGCACAAGTGACCTACGCAGACGGGACACCAGTCAGGTTGGACCCGAAAGTTAGGGTAGCTGTCGAGGGCGTTATGGTTCCCGATCAGCTGACCAGGACGCCTCCTGAGTGGCTTCGAGACTGGCCGTGGTTCCAACGGGGACTTATGGTAGACGCTGACTTCCGCGAGACAGTGTATGAGGCCAACCGAGCCCTCGAGCTCGGAACGTACCCTAAGCCGGACATGTCCCTGTGGAACATCAAGGCAAAGAACATCAACTGGGTAGGCTGCGTCTCGGATTCCGAGGGGCAGACTTACCCACGCCCTTGTGCTACCCGGCCCCAGTACCGGACCACAAAGGAGTACCGGGAGGCCGCTGCTAACTTCGAGCAGTGGGATGAAGGTATTTATATTACCGAGCAAGAATTAGTGGACGTCCAGAACGGTTCACTAATTGGTATGGACCGAGGTGCAGCCCTTCGGACGGTTCTCGTCCGCCGAATGACTGCCGAACGTGAGGCTCAGGAAGAGGCTAAGAGGGCCGCGGAAGCACCCGCACCTCCTATCCCTGACCTGAAACTCTCTGCCAGAAGTTCAGCCAGTGCTACACCAGCCACCGGCAGTACTACCACCCAGGTAGAAGCCTCGACCTCCAGCACATCCGGAACCCAGGAACCGGAGGAAGACTGGAAGGTCAGCAAGAACCGAAGGTCCGCTGCTCGGAAACTTAAGAATCTCCCGGATTCTGCAAAGGCCGAGCCGAAACCCAGCACTTCAACCACCGGCAGTACTGCCATGGAGGTTGAATCGTCTGACGAGGAGTCTGTGCACGAGTCCTCGGTTGAGTATGATGAGAAGGCCACTCCATCAACTCAAACCGAGGCCGAACGCTGGGCTAACGCCAAATCCGGATTCAAAACCCGGATTCCGACGTGTTTCTCCGACTGTGCGTACGGAGTTAAGAAGGACGGCTCTACCCTCTATGCCTGTCCAGACTCAATCAATAAGAACGATGAGTCGGATGATGAAGATTGGATGCGTCTTTCGGACGAGGACCCCAATCCGAGCAAAGCCTATCGAAAGATGTGGCTTATGCTAAACCACACCGAAGGGTATTACACTTATACCCAGAGGAGGAAGCTGCGTTGGGCTTTAGAGAAGTGGTACGGCGACGATCAAAAGTCCTGTCCCTTCTCTATCTGCCAGGATGCGAGTGATGTCTCGATCCGGACCTGGAGTACTCCAGCCCGGTTTCAACGGCATCTGGTAGAGGCCCACTTCCACCATCACCCGGTTTACATTTGTGATCCGAGTTATGGTAAGAAGGGCAAGAAGTGTACTACGAAGGTGCAATACAACCGACGTAGTGATCTGGCTAGACACCAGAAGAAATGCCACGCAGAAGGTTTGGACGGGGCACGGAAGCGCATCATGGAGCTTCATCAGGAACTCATGAAGGAGTTCGACAGTCTGAGCGAGGATGCTTGGTCTAAGATCCGACCAGGGGACCAAGTCCTCTGCGAAGTTCCGAAGACCAAGGATTCGAAACTCCGAGCAAAGATAGTCCTGACTCCTGGAAAGGGTAAACTGGACATGCACGAGTCTCTCTGGCAGAAATGCGAGGAATCCGGAAAGGATGCAAAGAGAGCTCGCGAAAGGAGCAGGAGAGATCAGAACCGTGGCGGCAACGGTAATGGTCAAAGCACGACTAAACCGAAAGTCAGAGCAGAGGACCGTTCCAGGTCCCCTCTGGCAAGGCACCCCGCAGAGCAGGCTCAGGGCACTCCGGTGTTCAAGAAGCCCGAACCTGCCGGATACGCTGGAGCCGTATCTAAACCTGGGAAAGTGAGTTCTCGAAACTTTCCGTCCTTAAACCAGGGACCTGGACCTGAGAGCCAGACCTTGGTGGTAGGAAAGGATGGTCGCCTTATGCCAAATAAGACCACCGCATCTGCTGCCGCCGGATCTGCATCCGCTCCAGCCGCCCCACCAGTTACCTTTACCCAGGAGCAGTTAAACATGTACCTGCAAATGGGACTGAAGCAGAATGCACCACCTGCCTACTGTGTACCAACGGCAGGTGTGTCCGGAAGCCCTAAACCCGGAAGTGGTCCACAGGCCGCCTCGACTCCTCCCAAGGCTGTCGCTGCACCTGCGAAACCAAAAGACGCTATTACCATTAAAACCGGTAATGCGGAAGTTTGGTTCGAGAAGTCTCGCCAGGGGGAGGCAGATGTCCAAAAGGCCATCTACACCCACTGGGAGAAGTGTGTTCGCGAAAAAGCGACCGAGTTTCATCAGGGTCTCCTAAATGACACCCTGATGTGCTTGAAGCAGGTGGGCGACGCCGAAAAGCAACGCCTCGAGACCCTCATCCGGGACGATGTGAAGGCCCAGGAGGAGGCTGCCGCAGCTGCCCAAGAAAAGGCAGCTATGGATGTACACGTGTTGGAGAAGCGTGTAAAAGAGGAGATCACTCGGAACACCAATCTGAACACTAAGTTCATGAGGGTGTTCGGAGTCGACTTGGACGAGTGGGACGGCACTCCCGAGTCGGCTTTAGCTCTTCTTAGGAAGAAGCATGCTAAGAAATCCGTTTAAGCATGCTAGGGTTATTTCCTCTATAATTTTTTTAAAATGACCAGATATAGTCTTTGCGGAACCCTATAGGTCTGCGAATGTTTTATTCACTAGTGTATGAACACCTATGGTATGTGTTCCGGGTTCCTTATGACCAGTCTATTGTATAATTCAGGTTGTATAACTTTATTGCACCCTGAATAGTCTATTCGGATTTATAACTTGATCCATGAACAATCCGATAGTAGACTTGCTGCTGTGAGACGTATCCGGATGCCAGTTCCAGACTCCTGCTGTTACCCGTGCTAACCACTTACTAGGATGGACTTTACGATTTACCTCTACAACTCATCTGTACTCCCGAATGGACTTATATCAAATACTACTATTACTTCCGGATCAACCTATATCGGACTATTATTTACTTATGTCAACTAAGCTTAAAAAGGATTACGTTCTCTACATAGTTGACACATCCGGACTATTATTCTACAAATCGACACCATTCGGATATACTACAAACTTTAGCACTACTAGAGGATTGTGGGTAGCTGCCCCAAAATCAACTACCGTGTTCACTCTATATAAGGAAACTATAAACTTTAGCACGTCCATCCCGTGGTTAGCTGACCACACCTACCTACTAGTACCCGGAGGATACAGCAGAAGACTTCAGCAGCATTTATAATTCCTGTATATTGTATATAATGTCATATTTCTATTTTTCTATAATATTATATGTATGTGCATATCCACTAGATACATATTATGATACGGATACATAGACATTTTCTTGAAACGGATCTCTGATTATTATTAGCATTCATATTATAAGATCCGTTCAACCTCACCAGAAAACACATATTATTGTCCTGCGAGACAAATTGTATAATAAGTATATTGATCTGGTGCTATAAAGGTTATTAGGTACACGGTGATAATATATCATTATTATATTCATAACCACACCGTGAATTTTTTTCTTTTTTTTTCAAGTGTATGGTATAAATAACCCTATTCGTACTACTCACGGAATCTTTAACGGATTCGTATGTTAATAATATACGACATGTCATTATATAGTGATGTTACTATAACAGTCTTCTTTAAGACTACATATTCAAATGTGGTGTTAATAACTACAAACACACATACGGATGTTATTATGTGATATATTTTATTATCGACAGTTCCGTTACACATAACTGTCATCATCACATGTATACGATTCATATTACTTGTCTTATTAGTTATACCTTAAATATAATATAATATTATGTGGTATAATAATTTAATAGACAGTTCCGTTTCACATAACTGTCTCTTGTTCAAGTAATTCGTATAATATTTCAACATCCTAATCGTTATTTGTAACTACATTTCACTATCGAATATATATATGACATTCGGTTCATACTTAATTTGGTGTTAATGTTATACCTATGGTTGTACCTCTATTACTAAAGGTTTAGACATGTAGAAATGTTATCCTAGTAATATTATATGTATAACACCCTCCTAAATGTCTGGGGGAGTGGTGTAGAGGTACACGTTATTAAACCATAGGAGTTGGGTACCGTCTGACGTGGCGGGTGAGTCGAGTCGTCGGACGTTCCTCAGGTTCCGGATAGGTGGCAGCACCGATCCGGGTCTGTGGGGACATCTGACGACGAACACCTGGGTCCGTATATAAAGCCCAGGGCTCAGCCGCTGCGTCAGAGGCCCTTCTGGCCTCCACACCATGTAAACCATTGTCTTTTAATATTAGCTGCCTCCTTGATATCATCCGGCAGCCGTGAGTGTGCGTTAAGTAATAAACCTAACCGTTGGCATACACTTGGAATACTGTCTTACTCTTTCTTTCCGAACCGTAAGACCCGAACCCCCCAGGTCCGTAAGGCCACAAACCCTTACAGATGCATATAACTGGTCAAGTTAGGTGATCAGTTAAGTACCTAAAGCATGTTTGGGTCATGTATATGTAGGTGAATAATGGAAGAAAAACAATGTTTTTCATTTATAAGCAACATGTTCCTCTATTGATACTGATCATGCCAGTTTCCTAATTGTTCAAATCAGTATCCTGCAGATAAAAGTCAGAAGTTATACAAAAGAGGTTTAAGAATCTGCAAATACAACAACAGTTATGAAAGCCACCTTATGGCATGAATGTTTTGATATTGATAATCTAGAACACTGCCTCCTAGGCTGATGGATTTCAATGGGTCAGTTGCTATGCTTAGGTTGATCTGTATGAATATGTCAAGGTCTGCCCTACTGTGTTCAGCTGTGACACTATATCATTCACTTCACGATTATCTATGACAGTGTATCATGGAATGTCCTTATGGAAACTCATGATCAGTCTATGTATTTTAATATTCATTAGCCATCTCCTCATTTGTTAGGTATTTTCAACCATCAGTGGTTGATATTCTGGACATGAATGAAATCGTATTTATAAACATATGGTTTACTGATATCCATGATGCTCTCTCAACTACTTGTATCCACTCAACCTATGTCTTCACCAATGCTGTTGTGTGTCCTGTGTCACTTTTACTGAGAGTGGGTATCTGAATATCAACACTTTGCAATCAGCCAACCTGACATAGACTTGACTTAACCCATCACCATAACATATCATGTGACCGACCGTATACAAGCAGTTTACAACAGTCATCGTTTTACCCCTTTTTCATCTTCTTTCTACCCTATATGACCATTGTGCTGCATGCGGTTTATGTGGTTTTACCCCATACGCTGTAAAGCCATGTAAAGTGAGTCATGCTGCACGCTATAGTGTTCAAAGGTTTTACTCTCTGACCCACACTCCCTACTTCATAACATGATATTATATAGTCTTTTTACTCCAACAACAATGCAACAGCGCCTTATAACTGATAGGTGCTTTACCCCCTTCTTTATGAATGGAACATGGTTTTACCCCAAACATGATGGGGTATACACCTTTTAAGAATGACTGAGTGCCGATGCACGTCTACAGTCTTGATCTAAGGTCAAGATCTGTAATTTAGGTTCACACATCACATTATCACAGGACAGGGTCTGTAGATGTATTCACCCTTCTTAACCCTTAAAGGGCCGCTGCTGGCCTGAATTGCCCCTGAACAGCCACTGCTGCCTCAGGGCATCATCAGTGGGCTGCCCAAGGGCAGAACTACCACATTACTGACATCCCTATTTGAAAAATTGTCATATCATTTTATCAATATAACAGTATTTTTACATCAATATACATGCATCCTTCTCAGAAAAGTGAATTATCCCATAGGTGTTTATTTTTTCATTCTCCTTAGATGCTAGTTAAGGGCAGCATTATATGCCCATTCTGATGCCCAAGGGCATAGGTCCGGCTGTTAAGTCCCAAATGACCTTTTTTGAGGGCCGGCAGTTAAAGGGTTAAAGCAGGATACTGTAAACCATTAGGACTCTTTTATTGCTGTGGGGTGTTGTAACACATTCCCCAGGGTTGTCCTACACCACCTTCACACAGACATGGAGGGGCTTCTGATGAGGGAGAGAGAGAGAGAGAGAGAGACAGACAGACAGACAGACAGACAGACAGACAGACAGAGAGTTTTACCAGCACAGACATTCTATGAGATATTTGATATTTGAAACAATATCCATTAGGTTTTCTCACACTCTTCATGGTTTTTTTGCTGTACTTCAAGGTTGGATGATCCTGGCACCCAAAAAGAAATTGCTGACTGTCGGAACAAGGAAACTCTACCCCACCCAGAGCCCTCTCAGCATGCACTTACTGTGAACCCCAGCAGACAGTGTTAAGGGTCTTGGGGCCAAGATTACAGGGCTTGAAAATTTCAAAGACTATTTCCACATCTAACTCTGTGGCCCCAAACAACATAGTTTCTACTCCCAGGGTTCAGAGCATGAAGGACAACAGGTTCACAACACCTGAAGGGTCCCCTATCATTACCTATATACCTCACTCAATGAATACAGCTATGATGATGATAATCCATATCCTGAGGCAATCTAGGCTGAAGTTTTAGGCTTACCCCTAAATACCCCACTCTCGATCTGGTGATGTCCTATTCCTATGTTCCAGGTTACACCCCAATGAGAACAGCTAGTTTCTATATATCTACCCTGAACATAATTCAACTATGCTGAGTAAGTAATGTCACCCACACCTACAAACTGGCGTTTTACCCAATATGACCCCCTCTTTACCCCAACATAGTTCATAGTAGACATCCGTTCTACCCCATGTACTATAGCCTAGCCTTCACTTTATTGTTTTACCTCAATCAATGTTACTAATGCATTAATACATCATGAACATTGGTCATCATGCTGCTCGAATGCAGCCCAGGCCAGTTACTTGTCAGGACCACAGCCATGCATCATGCCAATCGTAAGGGGTCGATACAGTCAGCATGATGCACCAATAAAGTGCTGGAGAGCAGACCCGCAGACAATTTGTTGGTGTATCATGATGGCCTGTATGCACTCCTGTAACAGCCAGCCTTAAAGTGTTAGTAATAAGAAACAGGGCAGATCCAATAGGTACTGCAAAGGTTAGTGTCTAGTTTGTTTGCTGATGGATGTATGAACAAGGGTGACTAGTCTGATCCAGAGCAGTTGCTACCACCTCTTCACTAGAATATGATGGTATAGAATAGGTTGATTTTCAGACCTGTATCCTAGGTTCTTGTATTGTGATGCTTTGATTGGAGGATGAAATTCAGTTTTGGATCCCATTTGTGATTGCAGTAGGTGTAAAAGCATGTATGTATGATAAAAACCACTATTCATAATCCTATTTTCATTGTGGAAAGGATTGAGTCAGATGGATTCACAGGATCTTATTTTTGAGCTCCAATAGTGAAAGTATGGGTGGGCACCTATCTGCTTTCTTGGTATTTGTGTCTGCTTATGACTGACACGCATTGATCAAGGTAAGTTACATGATACAGCAAATAGTTTGAGGAAAATAAACCCCCACTGGCTGTGTCATAATTGATTAAAAAGGGGTCTTATTCTGCCCGAACAGGAGACCTCAATTACACATTTAACACCAAGATATCAGGCTGCATAAAATATCAGCTTGGCAGAAATATTTATGAAAAAATTGGCGAGGGAGGGAGGCTTTTGATTTGATTTGTTCTGTGATATATTAATAATGAGGGAGGTAACATTTTCCCCTTATTTGAAATGCTGAGGGAGGTGTGTTTTCATTATATTCTTTAATTTTGCTAGTTTATTTTATGTAATATGATATGGCCCCATAGTTGTAATTCAGAGGTTCACACTTTGTCTGTCCCTTCAAATGTATACTAGTATATCAGGCCCATGCCTGCCAATGGACATACATATCTCACCCATTGCGATTTTACAACAGTATTCCAAAGGTTTGTTTCACCTCATCCAATCCCACTGATTCACAACCAACATGCTATTACTGAAACTAGCTTATATATGTATGTACAGGTGGTCATTGTCATTTTTGGCTACTTATGTAATTTCTATCACCCATAGTATAAAGGATTGGATGAATACCTTGTAAATTATGGGAAAAAACACAAGCAATAAGATGCATATAACTGGTCAAGTTAGGTGATTAGTTAAGTACCTACAGCATGTTTGTGTGATGTATATGTATGGGAATATAGAAAGAAAAAGAATGTTTTTCATTTATATGCACCTTGTTCCTTTATAAATACATAAACCGTATTTCCCCGTGTATAGGCCCGGCCTGCCCCGTGTATTAGCCTGGGTGATATTCAGAAGATGTGTAAAAAGTACACTGTAATCCTTACCCCGTGTATAGGCCTGTCCCGTATATAGGCCGGGTCAATTTGACAGTTTTGCTTGTACTAGCCCGGGCCTATACACGGGGAAATACGGTATATCATTGGAAATGGAATGGCAGAAAAGGTTAGATATAATAGGAGATTTATTTAGAAACGATAGAAAAGATAGTAGACTTATATGCATTTCATAGTTTTCACATCTATTGTCTAAGATCGCTACATAAAGACAGCTAGCATGTATTCACTGACATGCTACATGAGTGCATGTACATGATGGTACACATTTTATTTTGTTCCTAATAAAGGGCCCATTATTAAGAGAGTGTCTTTCCCTTACACTTCTCCTATTGGCATCCCTTTGACTGATATCCCATAACATTTGGAATGGCTTTTCTGATCGTTTGCCTTTACATTTTTTCATTTGGTACAAGTGCAGGCTTTCAAATAAGCACAGAGATATCATGTTATTAAAATTAACAGATCAGATGTGCTTACAGATATTTACATTAAGTCCACTATGATCAATTCCGTGTAGGTAAGATAGATACGGATAGATACCTGCTGAGAATCTTATCCTCTAAAATACAAGAGCAGTATACCCACCATATGGCCATACTGTGATTAACATCACTAGTATACAAGTACTGGTTGGTACTAATACCCAACATATTGACTTTCATATCCACATGTACACAAATACAACTTTTTCTTTTGTTCCTAATACAGGGCTCATTAAGTCATGCCTCACTGAGCTGAGGGCAAATGTGTATACCAGTGCTATACCCAATTTTATTCTATGTAGCAAGCTGTGAAGAAATATGTATAAATAATGTACTATTCTGGTCACTGATTAACATTCAGTGGTGATGTGAGAATAACATTGGTTAACTCAACTCAAAGGTTCACCTGTAGGACTCCAACCCTAGTGTATGTACAAAGGTGGCGGGCATATGCAATGTATTAATTTGACTTAAGGGCAAACTATTCTCAACTTTAGGTTAGCCTTCACTTTATTGCACTGTTTTACTTCAATCAAGTAGGGTATAATCATGAGTTTACCCTTTCTGTATCATGTACCTGTATATTAGGTTTTAGGACACACACTAAGTTGAAGGGAATGTTATAAGGTGCAAATCAGACTAAATCTTGGGGTAGTTTAGTACTGTTTTATTGTATAAAAACCATGCCTATAGGATGCCCCCTAAGTTCAGGTAAAACCTATAGGACCCATCTGGGGGTATTCCTGTTTATGAGCCGCATCCTATATGCACGGATTTACGGAACTAGCAGTTTATGATTGAGGGAAAGAACTGAAACACATGTCCAAGTTAATGATAAGGAGAACATTCTTTTATAGTGTACTGTTTATTGTAAGTGGTATAAAGGACTATGATACAGAATTAGAAATAGACCTCATATAATGGTAAACTGTAAAGGGTCTTGAAAATGGGTATAATTATGCACAAAGGGTATTATATCAACCCTATTGCAATCTCTGTTAGATTCTATAACTAGGTAAAGACATCAGAGTTGTGACGTCTTACAAACATGGTAAGAAGAAGATGTATATTAATGGATGGATATAGAAAGGGTAGGTACATGCATATATAAAATAAGGGGGTAAACTCAAATATAAGGGGTGAAACCATCCCCTGTTATGAAGGATGCTAGGGTACAGAGTGGTGTCACATGGGCTAAAGAAACATGTGTGTGTGATTATGCAGTATTCAAGTCTATATATAAGGGGGATTACATCAGGTGCCCTGCAAGGAAAAAGATATTAGGTTAACAAACAGACAAGAAATATATTCTGTTCTGCAGTAGCCTGGATTACCTCAAAAAATGTTGAATGAGTTTGTCACAAGGTGTATGTATCAGTGTGAACCTCTCAACAAATACGTGTATCTACCATTTTCATAACCATCATCGGCACATAAATTGTAGTTAAATATTAGTCATTGATGATAACTAGGTCAAGACTTATTCTATTATATGTATCCAAAATGTGTATTGTTCATGTAATGTGTTGTATAAAACTTGTATGTAGGGGTAGCT
Source organism: Acholoe squamosa (assembly GCA_949317995.1). NCBI lineage: Eukaryota > Metazoa > Annelida > Polychaeta > Phyllodocida > Polynoidae > Acholoe > Acholoe squamosa. The sequence goes on from OX439048.1 coordinate 25,203,622, forward strand.
AGCTGGTAGATTGCAGAGTAAAGATCCAATGCTCAGTGCTTCTATTGTAGAGTTTATTGTTACCTCAATGATGGTTCAGGAGGCTCTGTGGTTTCAGTAATCCAGCCCCCAGACCCCATCCCAAGGGTGGGATTTACAACCTGGGGGAGGGGGTGTGTGTGGGCTGGATACCATATATGTGTCATAGGGTATATACACCTGAGTGGTCGCTGGGTATACAGCCATCAGGGTCAAATTATGAACTTTCTGACCTAGCTGTGTTGTTAATGTGTACACAGTGGGTGTAATGTATTGTTACCAAAGGGCAGATTATTCTCAGAAGGTACTGTTTTTATAGTATAAGTTTTTGAGGTAATCTCTTAAAAGTGAGTACAGCTTAGCTAATGTAGGATGTCTTTTTTTCCCCCATAATGGACGGGTTATTTGAGAGAGCTGTCCTGGTTGGATTATACACAACATAATGGTAGCAGTTGACCTTATATCTGTATGATTCACTTTCCATGGAAATAGTTTTCTAAACGGAATTTTAGTTAGAGTACTGTAATTTTGAAGGGCATCTCAGGAAATGGCTGAACAAATATCGAAGAACCAGTCATAAAACTGGATTTTCAGGGTGGGCCTGCATCTGAAAACCAAAGCAGAATTAGAAATCTGCAGGACTAAATGTCTTGCATGGTCTTTTTCACAAAGACTGTCACAGTATTGTTACCTGTTTGTTACCCTACCACCAATATCTGGATACAAAAAGGGTAACACACACACACAAACAAACACCTGTTTCTTTAGCCCATGTGACACTGCTTTGTACCCTAGCATACTTCATAACGGGGATGGTTTCACCCCTTATACTTGAGTTTACCCCTTATTTTATATATGCATGCTAGTCTTGCGCTAGCCATTCGCCTAATCGCCAAAGGTGATAAAAAGAAAAAAGTGGCGAAAATTTATGTCAAAATTACTCCTGATTTTCGCCAGAAACCAAATAACTGAACCATAACTGTAACTGGTAACTTAAAGCTTTTCTGTTGTGGAATGTTGACTGTCAACATGGCTGTGTTGCCATGGAAGGAGGTTGGCCCCCTGGTGAGTAGTGGGGGAACCAAGATTTCCCGCCTCAGGGGAGAGACCTCCTATTGATACTCATGTAAAGGGGCTTTACATCCTGAGATAGAATCTAACAGAGACTGCAATAGGGTTGATATAATTCCCTTTGTGCATAATTATACCCATTTTTGAGACCCTTTACAGTTTACCATTATATGAGGTCTATTTCTAATTCTGTATCATAGTCCTTTATACCACTTACAATAACCAACAGTACACTATAAAAAAATGTTCTCCTTATCATTAACTTAGACATGTGTTTCAGTTCTTTCCCTCAGTCATAAACTGCTAGTTCCGTAAATCCTCATGTATAGGACGTGGCATATACCCAAGGATAGCCCCAGATGCATTATATAGGTTTTACCTGAACTAAGAGGGCATCCTAAAGGCGAGGTATTTATACTATAAAAACAGTACTAAACTACCAAAAGTTTAGTCTGATTTGTACCTTATATCATTCCCTTCAACTTAGTGTGCGTCCTAAAACCCAATATACCTGACACAAAAAGGGTAAATTCATCATCATACACTACTTGATGTAGAACTGTGCAATAAAGTGAAGGCTAACTTAACGTTGAGAATAGTTTGCCCTTAAGTCAAATTAATACATTACACCCACTGTGTATGATAACAACACAGGTAGGTTGGCAAGTCCATAATTAGACAACTGCATATGCCCGCCACCTCTGTACATACACTAGGGTTGGAGTCCTACAGGTGAACCTTTGAAAATGTTAGTCACTGATCAGATTTGTATATTGTTTATAGATATTTCTTCACAGCTTGCTACATAGAATAACATAAGGCAACACTGGTATACACATTTGCACATAATGAACAAAAGAAAATCTTGGGTGTGTGTACATGGAGGTGAAAGTCAATATGATGGGTATTTGAGAACCAGCCAGTACTTATATACTAGTGGTGGTCAGGTGAACTAGCATAGAATAGTTTAGTATCCTGGTAAATATCCACCAATATTGTATACTACAATACTGTACATGTACTACACTAACTCAAAGAGTCTTTAACATCACAATGAACATACAGAGTTACAATGAATCAAGTTTTAATAAGATAAAGCTTAGACAACCATAGTCACAAAGGAGGGTCAGTTGTATACACTGACTTCTATCATGGTACTTAATCAACATACAATACACACAGGTAAGTTGACCGTAGGTCAAGACTGTAGATGTGCATCGGCACTCAGTCATTCGTAAAAGGTGTATACCCCATCATGTTTGGGGTAAAACCATGTTCAATTCATAAAGAAGGGGGTAAAGCACCTATCAGTTATAAGGTGCTGTTGCATTGTTGTTGGGGTAAAAAAGGCTGTACATACCATGTTATAAAGTAGGGAGTGTGGGTTAGAGGGTAAAACCTTTGAACGCTATAGCGTGCGGCGTGACTCACTTTACATGGCTTTACAGCGCATGGGGTAAAACCACATAAACCGCATGCAGCACAATGGTCATATAGGGTAAAAAGAAGATGAAAAAGGGGTAAAACGATGACTGTCATAAACTGCTTGTATACGGTCAGTCACATGATATGTTATGGTGATGGGTTAAGTGAAGTCTATGTCAGGTTGGCTGATTGCATAGTGTTGAGATTCAGATACCCACTCTCAGTAAAAGCGACACAGGACACACAACAGCATTGGTGAAGACACAGGTTGAGTGGATACAAGTAGTTGAGAGAGCATCATGGCTATCATTAAACCATACATTTATATGATTTTATTCATCTCCAGTATATCAACCACTGATGGAATGTACTACTGTTGTCCAGCATTGCGATATCTCTGCGTGCCAGACACTCAATCTATTCTATGCAGTGGTCAAGGATTAACATCAGTGCCTGAGTTAGGAGCTGATACAGTTATTACAATACACTGTTTTTACAGTATAACGATATAAGATATGTACGGATCACTAAGATATACGATATCTTGAATGTGCGGAATAACCCCATATCATGCAGAGAACTTGTGTACTGCTAATTATAACCCCACCTGTAACCTCAGTGGTGATTAATGTAGACTCTGATATAGTTGTATCGCAGCAATTCATAATCAAGGTGATATTTAATTGAGTGTATTTAGCTGAGAGGTCCATGTATCAAGACCCAGATTGTTAAAGGACCGAATTGATGTGTTTTGAATGATGAGCAGTCTTGCAACTCGGGGTTCTGTTTGAAAAAGGGGAGAAATTCAATATGAGGTCCATCGCAAAGAACCCCCCAGCTGTTATCGGAACATAGACAGTTATCAGGTACTCCACATGTCTCCACGTTAACTTCACTGCAGCTCTCTATGCATAAAATAATGAAAATCCCTAGATGCACCAGTACCTCCATTATAACGTTCATTATAGTGTTCATAACAGCATTGAATATTACCATGAAATTTAGTCTTTATATAATATACAGCGGTGGTATCTTTATGGCTGTATATGAAGGGCTGGAGATAGCTTATCGTTTATTGGTATATATTAAGTGCTGAACTATGTATGACCTGGGGCTTACATAATTGCACATGATTATTTAAATTAATAACCAGGATGATCTGACACATGTATAGGATCCGGGTACTCCATGTCAGCAGGGTCAAATGAGGACAATTTTCACGCCAGAGGTAGCAATTATCGTCAGCCAACGTTAAAACCCCATAGGGGCTCGGGTGCGAATACACACAGACTCTACTCCTGTGGCTGTGCGCTATCGTAGAATCTTCTGGCATAGATTCCATGAGGGAATCATTTTGAAATGCCCTCCGGGGCATACAAAAATTGAAATCGTCGACAAGTCACCGCCGTTGTTTTACATGAATTCTATGTGATCTATTTCAGGGAAGGCCAGCAGCAAGGCCAATGAGGCCCAGGTAAAGCTCGCTCGGACCCTCTTCATCATCTTCGGTGTCTTTGTCCTGTGCTGGGCTCCCATTGCTCTTTTGATCGTCATCGACTTTGTAGACAACGCTCCAATGGCCGTCCATCTGTACATCCTCCTGCTGGCCCATATGCACTCCAGTGCCAACCCTATTGTCTTTGCCATCACTAATAAGCATTACAGGGATGGTTATAAGATGGTTACTCTCTGTCTATTTACCTGTGGGAGGAAGAGGAAACCAGACAGTTTGGTGTCTAAGGTGGAACCCTCTACAGCTACAAAGGAAACTAATTGAGTAAGTCTAGTTGAGGGTTGAGGTTCTCATCCTCTCTTTCTATTGAACCGTATCTATAGGCCGTCCTATTTATATGCTATTTATATGCTAAGGTTGTGATTGTGTTAATGTGGCCACACTGTTTTTTTTTTCCATATTTCTTGAATGATGAAAAAGCATCTCTCAAAATGAAACCAACCATTCGACCCGGTATTTCAGACCTAGACGACGCAATTGGTAGAGTTGAGACGACTAATTTCAGATTTCTGTATTAGAATCGGGGATGTTTAAGAATTTCCTCAATTCCTTTCAAAGGCAAAGAGGTTCTTTTTAAATTTCAAGGAACTTTTGGTAGGGATTTTTGCTAGTTATTAAACAGTAAATCGTAAATGCGTTCAAGTGAAATACCTGTCAGAGGATACGATAAAGGGGCACCTTTGTTGATTCTTTGGGTTTCTGGTTTTTGAAACAAGATTTTGGTTCTATATATCCTAATGTTGAAATTCTAATATATTTTTCTTTCCCACTAGAATCAATGTGTTTCAATGATATTTCCCAGACAACCGCCGCCCCATCAACATTTAGTGATCCTAACAACGTGGTCATCGTAAATGTGTGATTTTTTTAGAAGGTTAATTTTCACTCAGAGCTCTAGCAATTCTTGTAATAATTTCACATGCAAGGGTTTAATTAATGATATTTATAACTACTGAATGGTTGCTTTCCAGTCAGTTTTATATGATCATTCTTGTGTTTGATCAGTTGAATTGCCTACCTTTCCTCAAACGGTACTTCAAACCCTTACAACTCTATGGCCGTTTGGTGAAAGTGGGTGATAGAGTCAAGCATTGCCATATCCAATGCCATTGCAGTTTAGTGTGATATAAACTTCATAAGACAATAATGTAATACTTGGAAACATATCAGTTTTATTCCAAATCTGTAATAAGCACAAGGAAAGGAACCTTCGGTCGATATGGCCATTATTGCTTGCATAAAAATGTACCATTTTTGGATAGTCAGGGGTCCCATCTGAAAAGAAAACTGCAATGCGCACATTGGTATGTTTTAATACCATTACCTTGTAATCCTATAAAATTCAAGCCAATAAACACTAAAAGAGTATTACGGCAAATGTAATTGCCCAGGAACTGGACAATCATTACAGTGGAGTAAATGTTTAGTAAATATTTATATAATGGTTTGTCGTTACAGCTGTGGCACTGGCAAGAGCAAGTCTATACTTAATTACAATATGAAACACAACATGCACCCATTTACATAATGTTAAAGTGTAGTATATAACCATAAGACATCAAATATATATCGTTATATTTGGGTTGTTACTTTTCACATAACATAGCATTCTTGTACCATGTAACAATCCACACTGACTTTAGAAATGACGATGGATTCATAAACTGTCAGCTTGCTTTATGTGCATAATTATTCCTCATATTGTAAGCTTAAGCATCTTTCATTATGTTTAGTTGGTATACCTAATGTGAATTGCACACTGATTTTACACTCGCTGCTAGCTATGCAATATAAAGGCTAAATTCTATCTAATCACCAACGGCCGACAGAGGCAAAATATAAGAGAAGCTCTGTGTAAATAGTACCATGTCATAAAGCTAGACCACCACAATTTATAAAACATAACATAGGTATACATTTAGAATAATTACTGTAAATACCAATGGACAACAAGCGAAGCATAGAAAATTGATCTGAGTCTGCTTAAGCCAAGGAGACATTGAAGATATTTCCTTCCCTTTTTCTTGAATAAAATCTATAAATTTTGTTGATGTTGTAGAGGTACGTTATTATAAACTATAGTAATGGGTACCGTCTGGCATGGCAGGTAAGTCCAGTCGTTGGGTGTTCCTCAGGTTCCGGATAGGTGGCAGCACCGATCCGGGCCTGTGGGGACATCTGACGACGAACACCTAGGTCCGTATATAAGGGCCGGGGCTCAGCCGCTATGTCAGAGGCCCTCCCGGCCTCTGATCATGTAGCATCTTCATTCATTAGCTGCCCTTGTACCATCTTCCGGGTAGCCGTAAGTGTTTCATGTAATAAATCATCCGTTGGCATACACTTGAATTACCGCCTTACTCCTTCTTTCCTGATCAGTAAGGCCCGAACCGCCGAATTCGTAAGACTAAACCATTACATTGGTGCCGTGACCAGTTAATTCTGGTGTATAGCCCGGACGTTATAACGTCCGAACGGCTAGTACATGGGTTAGACAGCCTCGCGGAAGCTAACCCTGAAGGGCAATCAACTGCCCAGGAGAATGGCAATGGGTCATTATTGATCCATACCCATTCGAACTCACAGGATGTAGTTACTGCATCCTGGAGAGATCCCGGACCTCACTGTTAGATGGATAGTGAAGAAAATATACCGGACTCTGTACGGAGAGAACAATCCATACAGAGAAAGAGTAATTTAATGGGTCAACAATCACTTGTTGACGAATTAAGTAATTCGATGTTCGAAGTTGGTGGAAGCACTAATCCAGAACATCCGGCACCTATGCCAAAGAGGGTTACGTTTGGAAAATTACCATACAGTATACCCAGACCCGGACTACCGATTCTAGACTACAGCGCCATAGAAGGTGATGTAAAATATGCGGTACCGAAAGGTGAGGAATTCAAACAACCGGATGTCCTGTTGTTAAACGAAACCTATGTAACTTTGAACGAGAATTTGAATACCTTGATCAAAGCGAAAGATGAAATAATCAATGAAAAACTGCATCTGGAAGAAGACTTAATCGCTATGCAAAATGAATTCGAAACCAGAAAGAGTGAATACATGAAAGAATTAGAAAATGAAGAAAGAAAACTTCAAGAAATGAGAAAGTCATTTAATAAAGAATATGACAATAGACATACTCGTATCCAAACATACATAGATACGAATGATCAATTATGTCTTGATAAGGCCAATTATGAATCCGAGATAAGCCGATATCAAAGCGAATTGGAAAAATTGAAACTTCAGTGCAGTAAGCAAGCTGAAGACAATGAAACTATCCGGATGGGCATTATAACTTATAATAAACAACTGGAAGAAGATAGACAGAAACTCACCAATGAGCTTCAGGATCTGCAGAATATTACACTGACCCTAGATAAATATGTAGAAGCCGCATAACTGACTATAGGTACTATAGATCCAAATGTGGTATCTACAATGTTGGCGAATACACCCCAAGATGTAACTCCCACCAGATACAACCCATTTGTTACTGATGGGGCGGACAAAATGTAGTTTCCGGAATTTATAAAAAACCAGATCATTCCGCATCCAGCGGACTAGGTGTTCCGAATAGTACCTCTATACAGGTCGGAACGAACAAGGGACCCACCAACAGTGCACCTACACCTCAGGCTCCTGTATTTGATACAGTTGTAGGTCCGGCATCGCCAATACCAGATCTGAGTCATAAAACTAAGGCGACTCATGTTAATACAGCTAGTGGAAATAACACTACACCAGTGGCCCTACCACATGCACCGGGACCAGTGAGAAATTTACTTACACCACCTTCGTATTTTTCTCAACCTGGACATAGCACTCCAGCAGGTGCAAGATTGCCTAACCCTACCTCAGGTCAGAGCAATGTACCAAATGGTGGACGATTTCCTAGACCGAATCCTCCACAACCCAATGTGGTAGGGGGTATGTATTTACCGAGAGCAACTCCTCATGGATATAGTAATAACTATAATCCCGCAGGAGGAAGTAACTACCATTATGGGAGTACATATAACCAGGGAGGGAATCAAAATAATTCCTATCCCGGGTCTTCACCTTCCGGAACAACTGGGAATACTGGTTATGGAGGTGGGTACCCTAACGGTCCGTCTGGGAATTACCCCAATAATGGTCCACCCGGAGGTAATCCCCAAGGCGGTCCTGGTGGATCTGGATCCGGAGGATCAGGATCGGGAGGAGATGGCAGGAAACCAAACAGGAGAACATCCAAGCCAGCAGGGATGCAAAACATCTTTGAGAGAAGCCAATGTATCCAAAATTTGGGCATTGACAGGCAAGGATACCTCCTCCCTATGATTCCAATGATCCATGGAAGGATAGGTATCAGGCTTTTGTCGATGAAGTCAACTGTAGTGGTTGGACAAAAGAAGAAGCTCTGCCTTACCTAATCTGTTGGTTGAACAAGGGCGGAAAAGTAGCCCTCAACCAATGGAGAGCAGCATACGGAATATACGGCACCTATGACCAATTGGTCGAATGTGCCGCATACCTATTTGGTTCGATCGTAAGAGAAGATCCACGGGTAAGCTTTAAAAAGAGGACTCAGAAACCTAAGGAATCTCATAAAGTCTTCGTTTGGAGCTACAGGATTTGTTATCAAAGGCACGTCCGAATTGGGCTCATGATGATGACTGCTATCTGCAAGAATTATTTACACAATTCTATAGTGGATTGCGGGATCCGGATCACAAACAAGTAGTTTGGGATTCTTGGAAGGATGATACATCTTTCAGTGACCTTTTTATATCGATCGATGGACACGATATGAAGAAAAGGCTAGTGGGTCTAGGACCTAGCCCGTTACAAGCAGCTCCATTACAATACGGAGGTGCCCCCGCTCAAGTATATGAGACTTCCCAATTGGCCCCAGTTGACTTGCAAGAGGCTGACCAAGAAGACGAATATGTCTCCGATGAAAATGGAGAATATATTGGTTCAGTCCAGGTAGCTTGAAAGTACTACCGACAGAAACGGTACAGAAAGGTGTATCCGAAAGGAAAAGGAGGGTCCGTTGCTAATAAAATAGCTTCCGGATCGATTCAAGCTGGCAACATGACAGCTACAGTCGCTCCTACCGTAGCAGCCGCTGCTGTTCCAACGAATCTGGTGGAGACATTGATAGCTGGATTGACAGAGGCTCTGAAAAGACCTCGGGTGGATAAATCCCAGAGAAGATGCTTCAGATGCCAGAAATTAGGACACTATGCATCCGAATGTATGGCTGAGAAACCTGTCCCCTGTAGACAGGAAGGTGTCATTGGTTTAACAACAGAGGAAATCTGAGGAGGGGTCCCCCTATGGGCAGAGAAGGGGATCCCAGTGACAAATCTTGCCATGATATCACCATCCGTAACGATAGTTCGCATGCAGTAGCAAACTCGCCTAACACCGGAGTAGTTGTAGACACCCGGAAGGTTAGGGAAGCTGATATAACAGGTGCCCAGGGAGCACAGGGGAAACCCAATATCGGTGACGAGGTAGGCGGCTATTTTTTAGCCAGGGTTGGTAGTGCCCACCTACCCCTGGGTCATCCTTGTCTGGAATACCTGAAAGGATGTGGATTGACTCCAGGTGTGAACAATGACGTCCCAATCGTCAGGGACACACCCTCTGTTCTAAACGGAAGGCGGTGGTATGTTTGCCTCACTGTTAACGGAAGATCTGCCAAATTTCTTATGGATACGGGTGCTAGCCACTCCTGTATCTCCAAGAGGTTCTATGATCTTATTCCGAATGAACACGATACTCTCAGATCAGGAGGAAATGCTCAGACGGCCGATGGCAGTACCATGCAAACGTATGGAAGAACTTGTGTGAAGTTGCAATTGGATGGAATACATGACTATGTCATGAGTGCCACCGTTGCGGATATAGCAGATGAAGGGATACTCGGGTTGGATTTCGCATCCCTGTACGGGGTGGTTTTAGAACCACAATCAGGAGTGTTTAGTGTGAAATACCCATATCCTGTAAAGGTTAGGTGCGTACTAAGGCAAGTAAGCAGTATGGCTAGCGTTGCACACACTGTGTAGCCTGTGATGTGCTTTTGAGAAGCGATCCTGCAATGTGCAATATGCCTGCAGTGATAGAACCGGATGTAGTTACTTTGTCAAGTATCGGATTAATTTCCGTAGACACTATAGTAGCGAATGCATCCTGGTCGGTAGTGCCTGTTTCCAATACTGGAAACGCTACTATCTACCTAAAGAAGGGACAAGTTTTTGGAAACGTGACCCTTTCGGAAACTGTAACGGATAGTAAGTTAAACTTACCAAAGGTAACGATGAAATTTCGGATGACTTGTTAAAGTTGTATGAAGAAACTTTATTAGAAAATCCGGAACATCGGACAGAGTTTCATGAATTGCTCTGTCAGTATAGAACTGCCTTTGCCTAACCTGGTGAAAAATTGGGTACGACAAACAAGGTAGTACACAAAATAGATACTGGAGATGCAGAACCCTTTAAAATACCGTATAGGCGGTTACCTTTAGCAAAGAAAAGAATAGCTGAAGAGGAAATAAACAAGATGTTGGATCAGGACGTAATAGTCACATCCAATAGTCCATGGAGTAGTCCTGTATGTATGGTAACCAAAAAAGATGGTACTATACGCTTTTGCATAGACTACAGGAAATTAAATGGAGTGACGAAAAAGAATTCGTATCCATTACCGAGAATAGACGAAACCATTGACTCCTTAGGAGGTAACAGTTGGTTTTGTACCCTAGACTTGCAATCAGGATATTTATTGTGGAAAAGATGTCTCGTATATCTTGACGATGTAATAGTCTTCGGAAAAACATTCGAAGAATGTTCTAACAATCTTAAATTGGTATTAGAACGTATTATTTCTAATGGTCTCAAATTGAAACCTAAAAAATGTCACATGTTTAGAAAGACCATAAATTATTACGGCCGCATCATCTATGATGAAGGTATAAAGGCTGATCCCGATAAAATCGAGTCAGTTACGAATTGGAATAGACCTAAATCACCTAAAGAATTGAGATCATTTCTGTTCCTATTATAGGGAATTTATTCCAAATTATTCTAGAGTCAGTTACCCATTACAAGTAATAGCTAACTGGACTCCAGGAGGTACCAGGGAAAAATTTCCTTGGACGCATGAACAGGAATCTGCTTTTCAAAAGCTAAAAGATCTGTTCACGAGTACTCCCGTATTGCAATATCCGAATGAGACGGATCATTTCATACTGGATACAGATGCTAGAAATGACAGCATTGGTGCAGCCCTTTCGCAAGTCCAAAATGGGAGAGAGGTACCAATTGCCTTTGCTAGCAACACACTGAGTAAAACTCAGCGCAATTACTGCACGACCAAACGAGAACTGTTAGCAGTAGTTGTATATACAAAGAAGTTCAAACACTTCTTATGGGGGGCGGACTTTACTTTACGTACACATCATTCCTCTGTAAGATGGTTATTGAACTTCCGAGATGCTGAAGGTATGTTAGGTCGATGGCTAGCCCATTTATCCGAATACGGGCTTGAACATCACCAAATTCAGCATAGACCCGGAGTGAAGCATTTAAATGCTGATGCTTTGTCTCGAATACCAATTCGGAAATGTGATGATCCGGATTGTACTGATTGTGGAGCTCACAGAGCAGTTTTAGCAGGGATTTGAAGACCCTTCGAACCCCTAGTTGCCAGTGTACTGGAATGGTCTATGGATCACATACGACGTTCCCAGGAAGCTGACTCGATAACTGCACAGCTACTGCACTTGGTACCAAAGGGTATACGTCCAGCCAGACCAGAGGTCTCCCTGGAAAATCGAGAAATGAGAAGGTTTCTTGCTCAAAGGACTGAACTTGAAGTCAGGAAAGGCGTGTTATACCGTTGGAAGCCATGTAATAATGGTGAGAAACTCATGCAAGTGGTTATACCACATGCAATGAGACATGACATTATGTATTTCTGTCATGTACATCGGACCAGTGGTCATTTTGGAAGGAAGCGCTCATTAGCACGACTTTCTAAAAAATACTATTGGCCCGGCATGTCACGAGACTTGCAAAGATGGGTAACCACCTGTCCAGACTGTTGTAAAAACAAACCCGGACCCGGGATGGGCAAACTTCCCCTGTCTCAGGAACTTTTCGGAGTTAGATTCGCGAGAATCGGAGTAGATATCATTAGTGGACTTAATACAACCGCTAATGATAATACCTGTATGATGGTAGTGTGTGACTACTACACAAAATACACCAAAGTATTTCCACTACCGGACCACAAAGCAGTCACCTGTGCCGAGGCCTTTGTAAAAGGTTGGGTACTGACTTTCGGTGTACCACTAATGCTTCACAGTGACCAAGGCAGAGAATTCGAATCGAATCTCTGGCAAGGTATGTGCGAACACTTGGCTATTTGCAAAACTAGAACCAACCTGTATAGGCCACAAAGTGACGGATTGGTCGAAAGGTTCAATAGAACCCTTATTCAGGTCCTAAAGTCACTTGTTAATGAAAACATGGACGATTGGGATGAGCAATGTCATTTTGTGACACATGCTTACAACAGTATGGTACATTCGAGTACCAACTGTACTCCGAATCTTCTAGTCTTCGGAGAGGATCTAATAATGCCTGCAGACTTAGTATTTGGACCCGGAGCTACCTTGTCATGTAGTTTTCGTCGAATGTTTAAGGGACAGATTCAAAAAAGCATACGAGTCTGTCCGAATTGATTTGGAGAAAAGTGCCAAATGGCAGAGAGTTGGATATGATACCGATCTAAAGCATCGGAAATTCCAATCCGGAGATAGAGTACTGAGACTACACGAACCACTTAGACATATAAAATTAGCGTCTAATTGGGACGGTCCTTTTACAATAACCCAAGTTATTAGTGATTGTACCGTAATTATTAAATCAGACCTTGGTCGACTTTATAAGTCAAATGTGGCTAGACTGAGGAAATGGTCTGGGAGAGAGACCTCCACAGAAATGTATGGTGAAGGATTCGAAAAGATTTTGAATCTAAATCAGATAGTAGACCAGGTAAAGATCCCGATATCGAAGAGAGGCCGAGGTAGGCCTAAAAAGATATCTGAATCAGTGCCACCCACGCCAACACCGATTAAGCGTGGGGGAGTTAAAAAAGTCTCGGCAGGTGAAGACAAAAAGAAGAGGAAAGGTGTTTCGAAGGCCAAGAAACACCTAGAGAAAGCTCTTCAAACTGTCAGGTCCGAAAAGGAACTATCCAAGAAGGGGATATACGTTCGCCACAGCCCTCGAATTGCCCAGAGGACTGCAGTGACCAAACCTGTATACACAACGAGTGTAATGTTTACATTTAGAGGAATGGATGGCAACTGACCTTAAAGGCTTATTTGTCGTCGCCGTATGATGTACCAGTCGGTAGTGGACGGATAATCCGGTGGATTTGCTTAAGCTTTTCATAAACTCCACTTAAATCCTCAGACGAGTCATCGGCGTGAGGTTATAAACATGTCACGTGTCCAGTCTCGGCTGACCTCTCGTGACCCCACTAGCTAGCGAGGAAATGACGTCACGCAAGCTGGCTTGTCGCCATATTGTTTTTTGGCTCTAATCGGGATGGGCGAGCGATCGCCCTTCTTTTGAATTACTGCCGTTCCAGGTGTTGCTCCAGAGTTGGTCCTCTAGCAGGCGTCTCCATTCAGTGTCGGCCCCGGCGCCGTGAAAGCCGGGAAAAGGAGTATTTAATTCCCGAGGAGATTCCTTCAGTCATGGCTGAGGAATCCGTAGCAGCAGCCAAGCTATCCGGTGACCCGGATAAGCTGACTCCGTCCGCAGAAGCTTTTCTGGAAGCTTTGTCACCTGTTACACAGGCGGAAAGCGAGTTGATGGAAGTGGAGGAATCCGCTGATCGCTCGTTTGAAGAGAAGTTGGCTTCATTTTCACTGAATGAGCCAGAAAAACTGTTGTCACCACTTCCCACCGACGGATCTGGAGACGATTCGAACCCCGAAGCAGTGCTAGGAGCAACCGGATCCGACACTACCCAAGTAGACGGATCTAAGGACCAATGGAAACCGGCCGTGGACGACCCGTTCCCAGCGGCCTATGATGGACGGTACCTGTTAAACTGGACCCGAAGGTGAGGATGGCTATCGAGGGTGTTATGCATCCTGAACAGCTCGACAGGACGCCACCAGAATGGCTCAGAGACTGGCCATGGTTCCAACATGGACTCATGGTAGACATTGCTTTTCGACAGGTGGTGTATGAATCTGACTAAGACGAACATTGATTGGGTAGGCTGCGTTTCGGAACCCGAAGGCCAAACCTACCCACGCCCTAGTGCTGTCCGGCCAGAGTACCGAACCATGAGGGAGTACCGGGAAGCCGCTGCCAACTTCGAGCAGTGGGATGATGGCTATTACATAGCCGAAGCCGAACTCACAGAAGTCCAGAACTCCTCTCTCACAGGACTGGAGAGGAGTGCAGCCCTTCGGACGATTCTCGTCCATCGCCTGACTGCGGAGCAGGAAGCCCTGGAGCAAGCTCGTAGGGAAGCAGAGGTACCCACACCTCCAATCCCTGACCTGAAGCTAGGCGCTAGAGATTCGGCCAGTTCCAAAACAACCTCTGGCAGTACTACCGGGAAAACCGCAAGTCCGGTAGAAACAGCTTCTTCCAGTGAATCCGGAACCAAGGATCCGGAAGACTGGAAGGTCAGTAAGAACAGGAGGTCTGCTTCTTGGCGACTCAAGAATCTTCCAGATTCTGTTAGAGCTGACCCAAAAGCCAGCACCTCAGCCACCGCCATGGAGGTAGTTTCCTCAGACGAGTCCTCGGTACACGAGTCCTCGGTAGAGTATGATGAGAAGGCCACTCCATCTACTCAAACCGAGGCCGAGCGTTGGGCTAACGCCAAATCCGGATTTAAAACCCGGATCCCAACGTGTTTCTCAGACTGTGCATACGGAGTAAAAAAGGACGGTTCTACTCTGTATGCCTGTCCGGATACAGTAAACAAGAATGGAGAATCCGACGACGAGGATTGGATGCGTCTTTCAGATGAGGATCCCAATCCGAGCAAAGCCTATCGAAAGATGTGGCTGATGCTTAACCACACCAAAGGGTATTATACCTATACCCAGAGGCGCAAGCTATGTTGGGCACTTGAGAAGTGGTACAGAGACGATCAAAAGTCTTGTCCCTTCTCCATCTGCCAGGATGCTAGCGATGTCTCGGTCCGGACCTGGAGCACTTCAGCCCGGTTCCAAAGGCATCTGGAAGAGGCCCACTTCCACCATCACCCGGTTTACATTTGTGACCCGAGTTATGGCAAGAAGGGGAAGAAATGTACTACGGAGGTCCAATACAACCGGCGTAGCGATCTGGCAAGACACCAGAAGAAGGCCCATGCTGAAGGTTTAGATACAGCCCGTAAACGAATTATGGACATGCATCAGGAACTCATGAAGGAGTTCGACAGTCTGAGTGAAGATGCTTGGTCAAAGATCCGACCAGGGGACCAAGTCCTCTGCGAGGTTCCGAAGACCAAGGATTCGAAACTCCGCGCCAAGATTGTCTTAACTCCTAGTAAGGGCAAACTAGACATGCATGAGTCTCTTTGGCAGAAATGCGAGGAGTCCGGAAAGGAAGGAAAAAGAGCATGAGAGAGAGTTAGGAGAGACCAGAACCGAGGTGGCAATGGCAATGGTCAGTCTACTACTGTCACTCAAACCAGGGCGGATGATCGTTCCAGATCCCCCCTGGCGCGTCACCCACACGAGCAGACCCAGGGTACTCCTGTTTTCAAGAGACCCGGACCTGCCGGATACGCAGGCGCTGTATCTAAACCAGGGAAAGTGAACACCCGTAACTTTCCGTCCATGACACAAGGACCTGGACCCGAGAGCCAGACCTTGGTTGTGGGAAAAGGAGGTCCCTTAGTCCCTAAAAAGACCTCAGCACCTGCCGCTGCCGGATCTGCAAGTACTGCAACCGCCCAGCAGGTATCGTTTACCCCAGAAGTGGGGATGAGACAAAATCCGCCACCCACCTACTGTCTTCCAACAGCAGGAACGTCCGGAAGCCCCACATCCGGAAGTGTCCCTCAGGCATTGTCAACACCTCCCAAGGTTGTTGCACCACCTGCGAAACCAAAGGATGCGATTACCATTAAGACTGGTAACGCGGAAATTTGGTTCGAAAAGTCTCGCCAGGGGGAAGCGGATGTCCAAAAGGCCATCTACACCCACTGGGAGAAATGTGTTCGAGATAGAGCTACAGAGTTCCATCAGGGCCTCCTCAATGATACTCTGTTGTGTATGAAGCAGGTGGGCGATGCTGAAAAGGAACGCCTCGAAACTGTCATCCGAGATGAAGTAAAAGCTCGGGAGGAGGATGCCTTAGCTGCCAAGGAACAGGCAGCTATGGACGTACACGTATTAGAAAAACATGTCAAGGAGGAGATAACTCGGAATACAAATCTGAACACTAAGTTCATGAGAGTATTCGGAGTCGACATAGACGAATGGGATGGTACTCCCGAGTTGGCTTTAGATCTTCTTAGGAAGAAACACGTGAAGAAATCAACCTAAGTGTGTTCCGGGTTACTCGGCAAATTTTTTTTCTCCTATACCTTGATAACCAGACTTAGTTTTTGCAGAAATTATATATATCTGCGAATGTTCCCTATGAAAATCAACACTTATGATTATTCTATGTGTTCCGGGTTCCTTCATAACCAGAAAATAGTCTAATTCAGGACATACATTTATTATTTTATCCTGAAAGTTCTATTCGGATTAGAACCCATATTTATAAAAATCCGATAGTAGAAATGTTGCTGAAAGTTACCTCCAGATGCTGATAGGTTAACCTGATGTCTGCTGTTACCTGTTCCTGATCACTATACTGGATGGACTTATACGATATAATCTACTGATGTACCGAATGGACTTATTTACCCTGTTAATTACTTCCGGACAACTATTTTGGACTACAACTATGTCAACTTCACACAAAAGGACTACTATTACTACCTGTTGACCACCGGATTATTTACTTCACACCATTCGGATCTACTTATAAACACTAGCACTTCTAGAGGATTGTGGGTAGCTGCCCCTATTTCAACTTCCGTGTTTCTATATAACCACTACTGGATAACAATAGACTCTAGCACGTCCATCCCATGGTTAGCTGATCACACCACCTACCTACAAGGCATCCGGAAGACTTCAGCACAAGACATCAACATTATTTTGTACATATATTGTCATGTTTATAACCTCACTATTCTTATGAATACTAGATATATATGTATATTTTTACTATGATGATACGTTATTGCATATTTCCATACGGGTTAATAGTAAAACGGATCTCTTGTCACTATTCATATTACTTGACATGATCTGATACCTATATAGTACATAAACACCAGATTATCATAATTGTCCTGCGTGACATATTTTTGTATAATAATATTATCTGGTGTTATGGTGGTTATTTAAATGCATGACGATGTGATATATGTTACTCTATCCATTTTTTCAAGTGTATAAATCATAACGGTTACATATCATAATGTTTCTAAAAACATAAAACCTCCAACGGGTAAAATGTTCATAAATCAAAATGTATCATTAGATAGTATGGTTACGTTGAAAGTCTTTTTCAAGACTATATAATCACTATGATAATAATTATTACAAACTCATTAAGATATTATTATGTGGTTTAATTCATTACTTAACAGTTCCGTTACAAATAACTGTTATTTTTCCACATATTCGAACTATATCGATTATCCTATTTGTTCATCTGTAACTATTAATACTATCGGGTATATCAAAATATCTTTCAAATGATACTGTACATGATGTTAATGTTATATCTATGGTTGTACCTCTATTATTAGGGTAAAGACATATCGTAATGTTATCCCTATATAATAATATAATAGTTATAACTCCTTCCTAATGTCTGGGGGAGTAGTGTAGAGGTATGTTATTATAAACCATAGTAATGGGTACCGTCTGGCGTGGCAGGTAAGTCCAGTCGTTGGGTGTTCCTCAGGTTCCGGATAGGTGGCAGCACCGATCCGCGCCTGTGGGGACATCTGACGACGAACACCTAGGTCCGTATATAAGGGCCGGGGCTCAGCCGCTACGTCAGAGGCCCTCCTGGCCTCTGATCATGTAGCATCTTCATTCATCAGCTGCCCTTGTACCATCTTCCGGGTAGCCATAAGTGTTTCATGTAATAAATCATCCGTTGGCATACACTTGAATAACCGCCTTACTCCTTCTTTCCTGATCAGTAAGGCCCGAACCACCGAATTCGTAAGACTAAACCATTACAATGTTATCAAGCATTTCTGGGAAGGTGGAACACTGGTGGACGTGGGACGCCAGGAGGCTGATTTGCAACCTTTGTCCTCATTCTCTGCAGTTCTCGTGTGGCGAGTACGAACGTTGAGACCATGAAAATGAGGAGAAGAAGGAGTAGGAGGGTGACACTTATAGCAAACTCTACCCTGCCCATAGAGATTACATCGTCTTGTTTGCCTGTAAATATACATAGAACAGACGTTTCATTTGGCCTGTGAGTGTACTACTATAATTGAATTGCTATCGACTACTATATATTTTGACGTTAGCTTGTTGAGTAATAAAGCTTTAATGTCTCTTCATACACTTTTAAATTTCTCATTTATCAATTGGCGATTACGATAATTGTATTAGAACTTGGGAGGTTGATACAAATAGGAATAGGACCAGAATGTCTGAACTATAATCTAAGTAACGGGTATATGACATGGACCTCTGCCACACCACTATGTCAAAATTGCAATTCAAAGTGAGAATGTTATGGGAAAGTCAAAACACTTTCTAGGGGCGAATTAGTAGATCTATAACCTGTTTCGTGACATGATTAAGTTTTTTTACCTTGTATCTCGTACTGAGTGTGTGTATCTGTTGTGGGAGTGTCATCATTCTGAAAGTAGATTCCCTTTGACAGCTCTTGGTAGGACGACTTGTCAGATACGTCAGGCATGTCACGTCTATGACGTGAATGTATGTCCCTCCTCCTTCTGCCATTGCCTCCAGGGGTGCAGGTTTTCTTTTATAATTGTGAAGTAGAAAATAATTATTACAAACTTAAGTATGGAAGGAAATATACCGACTAACATTCATTACTGGAATGACTATACTGATACCGCAGTGTTTCTTGTGTAATTACATTCTTTGTCCTGCACATTTAAATGCTCTCTCTCTCTCTCTCTCTCTCTCTCTCTCTCTCTCTCTCTCTCATACAAGGCATGGACCGTGCAAAACATTTCCGGCGAGTTGAGCACAACTAGCATACTAAGCAGTAATCTTTAGCTTTTAATGACTATCTTATACACTGTACTATTCTCACTATACTCACAGGTTCACATCTGTTTATTTCGCCCCTCAGACACAGTTTTACAGTGCAGTGTAGGTAGGTGGCACCACCTGTCCTCATCATTGGTACATAGACGAGCTCGGTAATGACGTCATAGGGCTGGTCTTCCTGTACAGCCCGCCAGGTGTTAGACGAGTGGAGGTAGTCATTGGTAGTAGGACAACTGCAGAAAATAGAGAGGAACAATTATCATGGACTAACCACAGTACCAGACATTATGAGGTTAACCTACATATAAGGTGCACACTGGGTCTGAGGAAGACCTTTAGAGTTCATCAGTGGCGGATCCAGGATTTGGAAAAGGAGGGGGCGTGATCCAAAAGGACGGGGTGCACACCTGCGTGCCCCCCCATCTAAACCCGCCACTGGATTCATCTTGAATACAAGGATTTAAGTCATATCATTTCCTTAGGTTCTATATTCCCATTTTACCCCATCAATGATAGAATTTCATAATCACAATATTCAAAATACCATTTAAAATATGCACCACTAGCTTCTATCATTTCTATTTTTCCAAAGCTCAGCACCTAAAGTGGGAATATATGAGCCTCAAAGGGAAATTACATGCCTTGTCTATGTAAAGTATCATGTTTATTGGACTTACCCATCAGTCAGTATACGTAGGGTCTGTGCCTGGTAGTCATGTGATGTGTAAGAGTTGGACAAGACACATGACTCTACACGTACAGCCCCGTAGTCACCTGGTAACACGAATAATCCTCGAAGTTATGATGTAGGTTTGTATCAGTAGAGATTAGCCAAAGGTAAAGCTGATAGTTGTTGTAACACACACCTTATTGTTTTACATAAATAATGGCCTATACAGAACTGTGGGTTACAATGAAATAAATTCTAGACAGCAGACAGTAATTTCAGATATATAATGAAACTGCTTTACCATCAGGGCTTAATCTCAGATGGAAGCGGACACCATCTCCGAGTCTGATAGGGGTGTCCACTGTGAGTTGGTCACCCAGTGAGCGCTCTATGGAGAGTTCGATGTAAGGGGTGCTCTCTTCACCTGCCCAGCCTTCAGCTCTCCTGGGGGAAACACAACGCATTTTAAGTTTAACTATGTAGAGCCGCACCCATATCCCCTTCTCCTTATGCTACTTACAGCCAGCCACAACCATACCCCCATGTTCCTATACTACTTACAGCCACACCCATACCCCCATGTGCCTGCACTACTTACAGCCACACCCAAAGCCCCATGTCCCTAAACTACTGACAGCCACACCCAAACGCCCATGTCCTACACTACTTACAGCTATACCCATACCCTCATGTCCTACACTACTTACAGCTATACCCATACCCCCATGTCCCTACACTACTTACAGCTATACCCATACCCTCATGTCCCTACACTACTTACAGCTATACCCATACCCCCATGTCCCTACACTACTTACAGCTATTATTTTATGTGAATAACTTCTTCCCGTAGAGATAGCATTGCGGAGCCGATCGCCACACCCCCAGTGGCGTAACGTGTCTCGATCCACCACAGCAGCCGATCCAGTACTGCAGCCTCGTTCTGGGTGCATGTAAACATTCAAAATGGCGGACCGGCACTCGTACAGGGAACTACGGTAATGGATTTTGCTAATTTTCAGTTAATTAAAGACTCTAAAAACATAAAATAAATATAGAACTAAACTCCCCTGGTGTCCTCGGTGGCCGATCCACCCCTCGTGGTGGATCGACCACCTCGTACACCACAGTCGTTTAGTTCTATCTATTACCCATACCCCTATATCCCTACACTACTTACAGCCACAGCCATACTCCTATGTCCTTTTAATATATCCACCCATACCCATACCCCCATGTCCCTACACTATTTACAGCCACACCCAAACCCCCATGTCCTTATACTATTTACAGCCACACCCAAACCCCCATGTTCCTACACTACTCACAAATTACCCGATACTCATGCACACCGATATCCCCAAACCCATACAGTAACTAAAATCACACACTAAACTTCCCCCCGACCTCTTATTTCCAAGATAATAAAAGTACCAATTTGGTGAGGAAATACGACACAACGATGCATTAGTACTCTGTCCAATACTCACGGAAATACACCCATGCCGGTGAATGAGGCAATGGCTTGTGTTTCGAAGGCGCAGTAGGTCTTGAACATGAAGTAGTCATTTGGGTCATCAGTCATTTTGTCCACGAAGATCCTGTTTTCATACTTTAAACCGGACTGAAAGCGGAAGATAGACGCTGTCAAAACACAAAGCTTGCTTTCAGCCAGAAGATAGGAGTACTTATAAAGGACTACACGTATTTTGATTCAAGACCATAGTAGTAACCACACCTAACCTGAGAGTAGGTCCTGTATGTACCACATTTTTCTCGCTCCCCCTCAGTTAAAGGAAGCTCCAAACGGTATGTGCCATGCTCACACAGTGATTCCTCATCCGGGAAGCCCAGACAGGCAGGATCTGTCCCATGATCCTCAGTGTGCATCCGGGCCCCTGCTGTGAAGTTGACCCCATCATGAGGGTCATAGCATATCGTCATCTTAAAGTCCTTCACGGTGCAGCTGACAAACACTGATTCAAATAGATAAGTGTAAATGAGAGGCCCCATGGCTTTAGGTGTGCGAGTGAGTGAATGAGTGAGTGAGTGAGTGAGTGAGTGAGTGAGTGAGTGAGCCAGTCAGTCAGTCAGTCAGTCAGTTAGTTAGAAAGTGATTTATTGATAAGATTAATTCGGTGAATGACTGGACGAGTGAAAGAGTGATAGAGTAGCTCAGAAAGTGTTATATTGATTGACTGAGTGAATATGTGGGTAAATGAGCAAGCGAGCGAGTAAATAAGTGATTGAGTTAGGACAAGAGGTAGGCGTTCAGCCTAGCAGAGGCAGGGTAGCGCATAGTGCAATGTCTGTTAGTTAGAAGATTCGGTATAAAACTTACCATGGACAATTTCACAGTCGTCCCCAGTGAGTGATACTGGACATTGACAACCGTCACGGAGGTCGTCACCGTCCACGTCATAACAACGTCCTTGTTGCTGCTCACACGTCTCACAAAGAGGGTCAATACGTCTTGTCAACGGTCGGGCTGGGCACAGGGAACCAGAGTTGTATCATCCATGAATTACAGGTATCGTGTAGGAATAGTGTATTCATATCAAATCAATTTTAATCGTATTTCTAACCTTTAGGTTATGTTGATAATTGGCTACAATATTGTCTACTACAGTGGCAGATTTAGACCAGGTGTGGGGCTCATAGGCCCCCTCCTTTTTGTCTGTATTGAAGAATTTATTTTATTATATCCTACCCAAATCTTTTAAAGAGGTGGGGGCTCCCCTTCTTTTCCAATAAACTGCATCCGCCACAGTAAGAGGGATTACGATAGTGATCGCGTGGTATAAAATTCATTACACTTTGGCAAAAGGGCAAATACGATATGATAGAACAAAAACATTGATCATAACACCACATTATATTAAGAGCAAAGATGGGAAAATGAAAACACAAATTCAGTGCAAACTTACCACATTTTTTGGTACCTTCATGCACCACCATGATAGCATTGAGACTGCAATCACATCTCCTGCTGTTGTCTAGGTCCCCAGCATGCACACAGATGGAGCCACTGCCAACACAGACGCTGTCATCAGCGTCCGAACATGGCTCAGTGAGATGTGCATGGAACCCTGACAGTAAAGGGAAGTTAGAGACATTGTACCGACTTATATTGATGTGTATACTTATAATTCAGGCTTGTTTATTCTTCATTTACCTCATATTCTTACATGGTGTGTGTGTATTGACCATTTTATGGATGTTGATAGCATAAGTTGTTGTTTCTTTTTTGTTTACAGCATGTGTTATTGTGTGGAATCTGACATAACTAGATCGATGCTTACCAGGACCATTGTATGGATGTTGATAGAATTAGATCTAAGCTTATTACAAGTATCATTGTTTGGATGTTGATAAACTTAGATCTATGCTTACTATACAATTCATGTACAAGTATCATTGTATACATGGATGTTGATAGAATTATATGTGCTTACTGCAAGCATCATTGCATGGACCCTGATAGAATAAGATCTATGCTTACTACATGTGCAAGTATCATTGAATGGACGTTAAAAGAATAAGATCTATGCTTAATACATCTGCAAGTATCATTGAATAGACGTTACTAGGATAAGATCTATGCTTACTACATGTGCAAGTATCATTGAATAGAGGTTAATCGAATAAGATCTATGCTTACTACATGTGCAAGTATCATTGAATGGACGTTAATAGAATAAGATCTATGCTGACTTCATGTGCAAATATCATTGAATGGGCGTTAATAGAATAAGATCTATGCTTACTACATGTGCAAGTATCATTGGATGGACGTTAATAGAATTAGATCTATGCTTACTACATGTGCAAGTATCATTGAATGGACGTTAATAGAATAAGATCTATGCTTACTTCATGTGAAAGTATCATTGGATGGACGTTAATAGAATTAGATTTATGCTTACTACATGTATCATTGGTTGGATGCCTGTAGAATTGGTGGGATTGGTCACATGCACAACGTTTCTCCACAGCACCTGTCAGATTGACATTTTGACATGTCATCATGACGTTACCACAGTCATTGTCTGACGCACATGTCATGTCGAAAGCTTCAGATTCTGTAGATAATTATGTGAATAGAAGTGCTTAAATATAAGTACCAAAGCGTTATGTAGCGCTTCACATGAAGCCTTAGATAGTGATGAAATATGACAAGGACAATGCGTCCAATGTAGCATTGGCATGGTTTGCAATAAAAGCTTTATTGATTTTGGATCAAACTACTCAAATCAAAATCGGTCGCCTCTCGGGTCAGGCCATATTGGGCTAGAGAAAAACATGTGTACTCTTATGGCTTTATTATAATAAAATTATTATTACCTGTTAGCAACGCATCCCCAAGACGACTGTGGAACGCAAACATCACAAGTAGCATCGCAACCTGAAACCATGGTAACGAATATTATTGTTAAGAGGCAGTTCTCTCATTGAAATTCTGTGAAAAATGCCAAAACATGGACTCTAAACTCCAAAGAGGGTTCTACAACCAGGGGAATGATGCGAAAATGCTGGAAACTAGCCTCGAAAACAAATCTACGCCACTCAAAAGTAGCCAAGCCACAAACAATTAAGTAATGTTATCTTCAGAAGCGTTAGACCTACCTTGAGGAGCATCCTTCACAGGAGGTACCCAACCTTGGAAAAACCTAGAAAAAGAAAGGGGGGGAGGGTGCTCTGGTAGTAGAGTCGAAAATAAACAGTAGGCTATAACCCTCCTCTAGGCTGTATTCCTGAACCAACTATTTCACTATTTCACATACCGATACATCACCTAGCACACACATTGCCATACATTGTCTATTGCAGTATGCGGTAACGGGGAGGGAGGGGGGTACAGGGTTGGGGCAAATAGGATATGGTGAGGGGAGGGGGCTTGTATGAAGGATGGATATCACATGGGGGGGGTAGGCTGTTCTACATGATGGACATGCATTAAATTTTATTGAAAGGGAAAGCTATGACAGAAGGATGGCAAAGGAGAGAGGGGGGGGGGTGTTGGCGTGGATCGGATGCATGTGCATGTGTGTATTGGTGGATGTGTAGGTATGTCTAAACCAGGGAGAGGGGGTGACACCCTGGACTGAGGAAGGGGGGAGGGTGTGGTGGTAACGGCTGGACACTGCATACTGAATACATACACTGTCATGGTATAAAAAGAGGGATCGATCGAGTCATCCTGTCTAGTTTGACACCTGTTACATCTGACTCTCTACCCTACAGGTACAACAGGTGGTCATGTGGTTGGTAATGTTGCAGCGCCCTCCCGACAATAAAGCCCTACTTTGTCCGCTAAGTATACATAATGACCGCTGCATATCATGCTGATCCCCATCAAGAGCCTAATCAGCAAAAATTGAACATGAAGAAGGCAACTAAACGCCATGCCAGAGTATCAAGGTCTACCTAACAATGCTTATCTGAAGATAATATTTATATTGCATAGCCATAATTATTGAAAGAAAATACTAAGTTGCTTAACCTTATTTGGTGGGGAGATAACAGGCCTATATATTAGGACCTTACTAAAACACTGATCACAGGAGGTCACTTCATACTACGACTGAACCCTCCAAGTGATACCTTATGCCCGTAGTATTGAGATTTGAAGTCGTAAAGCTGTGTGCGGTCGTAGTGCATTGAGAAATGACCTGCTTGGGTCCAGGTGGTGATGGACAACATCATTGCTATCATGTCATAGCTCTGGGGTATCCCCTGATGACAATGTAACATCTGATCTCGGCATTACCTCTGCATGGCTGGCTGTGATCATGCCGTAAGTAATGGGATATCCTGAACAAGATCTTTGTTTTCTTTTTCTCTCCCTCCTAAAAATGGATTTAAGTCTTTAAAGCTTTAAAAGTTTATCTCAATTTCACAAAGGACAATGATCAAAGAGACGGCAATCTCGAACACGGAATTATTCCATCAGCCTACTTTCTCACTGACAGATTACCAACGATACGGCTACTTCCCTCAATACACTTACTAAAAATTAAAAATGTTGGATCAGCATTGGTCAGTCAAAATGAAATTTCATTTACCCCAGCGTATAAGCGACTTAATTATGGTCTTCCTTGTACTATCAGAATGCAACGCTTCCAGTACATATATGTTGTTATATGGAGTGTAAGGATATAGGCATGGATTGATTGGTGAAAAAGCTTTAATACACATTTTTTAAAAGTGATGCACATTCAGCTCTGTTTTACTCTTTGTTTTTTGTCCAATGCTCTGGGATAACTTCAATGCATTGCGTAGTGCGACCTGGTTGGCGAGGTGACTGCACACGTGCCGTGGGTTCGGGGGAGGGGGGGTGGATGGGTGGGTGCGTGGTGGGTAAGGGTGGAGGTAGCTGCTAAGGGGGGGGAGGGGGTAGAGGGTTGCCACCATTATACTACCTGCTGACCATAAGGCCTCCTCATGTCAGCAAGTGCTACAGGACTTCAGTGCACTAGGATTAAGTGCTGGTGACTTTTAGCTATTTCATCGTAGATCTTTGAATACTATCCCCAGAAACAGCAGAGGTTGGTAACACTTTTAAAAATCTACAAAAAGAAATATGCTGCATACAGCATTTACCAACTGTAAGACGTATTACTGTAAGATGGGAGAATAGATGTAACTATAAGTAGCTTAGAGAGATGTGGATATAAGTGTAAAGTGGTCATTTGTATGCGCGGTGAGGTATCTTCACTAACGATAGGAACAAATTAAGATAACAATCACAATAACCTTTTGGATATCTTCAAAATTTCATTTTTACATAAGCTGTCGCCATTAAATTCTGTCATATATTTGCATTGATTTCTCTGAAGGGATAGGTTAAAGATAGAAGTAATCAAGATATCTTCACTTTGGAAATGACACCCACTTATCATTACTATTTGAAGATAATTTTATCTTCACCCCTAGTAAAAAATACTTGAGATGAAAGTAGTGTAGGGACATAGGGGTATGGGTCTGGCTGCAAGTAGGGATATGGGAGTATGAGTAAACATGTAAGTAGCACAGGGACATGGGAGTATTGGTATGCCTGTAAGTAGTGTAGGGACATAGGGTGTATGGGTGTGGCTTTAAGTAGTGTAGGGACATGGGGGTATGGGTATTGCTGTAAGTAGCACAAGGACATGGGGCATGGGTATGCCTGTAAGTAGTGTAGGGACATAGGGTGTATGGGTGTGGCTGTAAGTAGTGTAGGGACATGGAGGTATGGGTATTGCTGTAAGTAGCACAAGGACATGGGGCATGGGTATGCCTGTAAGTAGTGTAGGGATATGGGGGTGTGGATATGGCTGTAAGTAGTGTAGGGATATGGGGGTATGGGTATTGCTGTAAGTAACACAGGGACATGGAGCATGGGTATGCCTGTAAGAAGTGTAGGGATATGGGGGTATGGGTATTGCTGTAAGTAGTATAGGGACATGGAGGTGTGGTTATGGCTGTAAATATTGTAGGGATATGGGGATATGGGTATGGCTGTAAATACTGTATGCACTTGTGAGTATGGGTGTGGCTTTAAGTAGTGTAGGGACATGAGGGTATGGGTGCGACTGTAAGTAGTGTAGGGACATGGGTGTATGGGTGAGGATGTAAGTTGTGTAGGGACGTAGGGGTATGGATGTGGCTGTAAATAGTGTAAAGACAGCCAGAAGTGGTATAGACAAATGAGGTAAATTTCAGTGATGGCCTAAGTGATGGACTAATGAATTTTATCAATACTTTACTCCATTTAGCATCATGCTCGACTGGACAAGACAGCTCTTCCTGCTGGGTGTGACACTTGTGTGTGCAGGCCTCGGTAATGAAGGTAAGTGTGATTTATGAAATTACAAGGACCATACCTTATCAAAATAAGCTAAGCATATTTCAACAGCAGGTGAGCACCCTAAAAACAAAAAGTATGCTGTGTCAGATCATATTTGCCCGTTGCATTCTCAAGGATATCTCACCGCAGTTTGATTTAAGTGAATGCAGGGTCTTATGTAAAGAGGTAATGATCAAGGACAAATAAGACTTTGATACGGTATATAATTTGGTGTTTATATATGTAACATGTTATAAACACAATGTAGAACATGAACATGTGCATGATATGCAAACCTAAGAGAGTAGTAAACATGATAATGTATACGAGTGAATACAGTTTGTAATAAGTTTAAAATAAAACCCTAATTATTTTGGGTGCAAAGCAAGTTGAAAATTCATGAAATGGTGAAATTAGGGTTTTGGAGCAAACAGAGCCGCTAAACCTGCGGCGACTTTGAGTAAAGACTTGTTTGGAATGTATGGCTTCATGCCTTTGTATGATTTCCATGAGCCATGTTTTACCACATCAGAGCTGTTACACTTAGCCATCAGGGCAGCTTGTACTCCCCCTCTAAGGAGAGAATGCATTGTAATATCAAGTGCATATGGGCACCCTTTGTAGTGTAGGGCTGTCTGCATAACAATAGCCATTTGTGATGGCATAAGAGGGGTACCCATAGGGGTGATGAAGGCTGGGTCAGAGGGAAGTCCCGGTACCATAGATGTGTATGCATCCCAGGCTGAAGCTTGGCAAGCTGGGGAGTAGGGGATCCTTGGAAGTGCCAGCACTGTAGGTGTAGATGAGAGTTTCAAGGTTTTTGAAGACTTGATGACAATAAGGAGGCCATCTGGGCCACTAGAGATATCCTGTCTGAGTATGGGGTCCTCTCCAGAGGAGGACAGACGGGATAGCAGGTTTGAAGACCTTAGAAATGAGAAAAAAACAATGCACATAGCTGCTTTTACAATCGGTCCACTTAAGGCTTTGTCTAGGTAGTCACAGACCATGAGCAGGTCATTAGGTGACAATGGCAGGGCTGAAGATGGGACGTGTGGATTCAGGTTTTCTGCTCCCTTAGCTACTCTCTTGGCATGGTCTGACTGCAGGCTATCCGGAGTTCCGCCACGCTCCAGAATCCGCTGAACAGCCCCCGATGTGTAACACTTCCTGGACGTAGGGTGGCGCAAGGAGTTAGCTAGGTACTGTTGAAACATAAATGCATCTGCTATTGATGGGTTTAGTAGCTCGACGCCATAGCTGAGGGAAAATGTGAGATACATGGTCGCGTGCCTTATCCTATTTTCTTGAGATTTCTGGGAGATAGCCGCATTATATGACATCAGAGTTTGGTCTCCCAATGGGGTTCCTGAAGAACACACAGGATTAGAACAAGTTTATATCCTAGAGAAGAAGGGTGACGGGAGAACTGGGGCCAACCTTCTGAGTCCTCTCTGTGCAACCCACAACTGGGCCTTGCAACGCATTGCCTCATCCTGTTACCTACTTAGGGCATCAGCCAGAGGGATGAGTTCTCCTGGCGTGTGTCTTATGGTAACACGCTGGCCCTTGAGTGCAGCCTCAAGGCCACATTTGCCTAGAGCATGCAGCAAGAATATGGTCTTTGGTTCTGCTAGTGTGTAGTGCATATCTGGAAGAGATGTTGTCAGTGTATATAACAATTAACATTCCAACTGTATAGTGTGGGGTGAGTGTTTTATAGGCAGTCACCAGGTTGATCATCATACACAATTTCATAGAAGTGCGTTGAGGAATTTCCACCCCCTCCTGTGAGTGATGAGTCACATTCAATGACAAACTCTTGGAGGTTAGGCTGCAGGAGTCTTACACCATTTGTCCTCTCTGAGTAGAGCTGAAACCACAACACATCTGCATGGAATCCTGGTGGGAGGCCAATGGTACCAGTGGGTGGCGCATTGTGGAGTGTACCCAATATTCTGCAAATAAAGGTACAGACATGTGGAAGGCACCTAGAGACATGCACCAACTAACTTTCCGGGCAACGACTGAACTTGTTTCTTGGTAGCATAGGACCTCCTGGACCATTTCCTACACTCAGTTATTACATGGAACAGATACAATCATAGAGGAAGAGTTAACTATGAAACCTAGCCATTGTATCTCCTTTGTTGGTGGGGTACACTTTTTGGGAGCAAGTGGCAGCCTTAGTTCAGCTGCAAGTGAATTAAATGTGTTATATGATTCCCAGGCCTTTTGCTCCATGGACTCTATGGCACAGAAGTCATCAAGATACAAGCACTGTAAAGTTTTCTCATGAGATAGGTCACTGCAGACGTTCTCTGACTTGCTCCTCCAGACACCCAAAACTAGGACAAACATCCAGGTAGGTGAGGCCAAGATGGGTGAAACCAAGGAGAGGAATATCAGATGGGTCCAACCTCAACTGCCTATAGGCCCTCTGGAGGTCTGTACCCCACATATAAGAGTCCTGGCCTGATATTTTGAGGTAAATAGCCAGATCCTCTACTGTTGGCAACATGTAGGTATGAGGAAGGCCCTCAAGGCAGTTCTTTGTTATACCTGAGTTAACTGTATTACCACCTTCTGGAAATGACAGGTCCAGAATCACACGCCGCTCATTTTAGTCTCGCTTTGGTTGAGTAAGCAAAGGGGCAGTATGGGTCCAGGTGGAGAAAGGAAGAGAACCAAATGGCCCTAAAATGCCAACTCAAGCTCTTTGTCGATGAAGCGCTGTACCTGTTAATCCAAAGCAGATGAATGAATAGTTTAACATGGGTCTGGAGGGATCTGAGCAGTATAACTAATTGGCCACCCAAACTCCAGGTAGTCACACAGTTTTTGGTCATGGTAGTCAGACAAGTATCCCCTCCAGGCTGGGATATTGAGGCCTGAGGGAACAGGAATGCGGGCTTGCAAGTGATTGGGCAGACCTGTATACCTCACTTGTGTGTACAGCTGAGCATACAGAGGTGACAGCTGCCAGGGGTCCTTTACCACATAAGGCCAGATTTGCTGTTTTACTGGAGCATACTCATATGGGGAAACACCTATAAAGACAGGTTCTATGACGTGCTTAAAAGAAGGTAGCAGTCAACAGGTACAATTATATGAGCATCAGGAACAGGTTCTGCCTCTGGAAGGGGACCACCCAGATACTGTCCATCTAGCTGGTCGGGGTCTCCTCTCTGTGTAGTAATTTGGTCCACAGTTACAACCTGTGATAGGGCTAGAGGGGGAAGTTGAAGGGAGGGCCAGCATGAGAGCTAACCGAATTCCCCTCTTTTGACAGTAGCGCTGAGGTAGACACACAAGTATCACTAGAGTTTATGTACACTTTCACCAGGAAGCTTTCTAGTGATGCTGCTGGTCAGTGCGGGCCTACAGCTGAAAGGGCTGGTTAAGAGATTGAGCAAACATGCGACCCCTATTACGGCATCCAACCTTGGGGTGGTAGTTCACACTATTTAGATGCTTTCAACAGAACTTGCAATGATGGCCTTGAGGAACACCGTTCTTGACATGTCCATCATATTTTGTACAAACCCCCACCTTATTGAAGTCAGGACAGGGAGTGTCTCACCTGTTATTGGTGGGCGAATAGGTGGGCAGGGTTTTGGCTTATCAGATTTGTTGGACGACTTGGATTTAGTCTCAGGGGCATCAGAAGGGTACAAACTACCAGCAGTGTAGTGTGCCCCCGAAGTGCGCATGTTATTGATCTCTACTGTGTCAAACCATGTGATCGATCCTTCAGCAATCTTGATCAGTACAGCCTCAGACCAGTCCCTGACCTGCCCCCACTTGAAGTCTTTAGCATCCTCCAGCACTTGGTAAATATGAGTAGCAATACAAGGCTTCACATCCTGTGTAGTGTTAGGGTCCTTCATCAACCTAAACAACCCCCACACATACTCCGCAACACTGAGGGACCTAAGGGATGTTTTGTCGAGTAGGACCCCTAAACACATAATTGTGAGGATGAGTCAGCCTACCTTTTATGGTGGATAGCTGTTTGGCAGTGGCCAACAGTGTCTGAACCTGGGATGAAATTAATGGATCCGATTCTGAAGGGAACAAGAGTGGCAGAAGCTGAGAGGCTGCAGGAGTTACAGCCACATTGAAAAGATCATAGACATCATCATGGCGGGTAGAGTTGACAGTGACAGCTTGGGCAGCCACATGGGTTGACAGCTGTGCCTGTGCGGTCTGACTGACCTGGGCGTGCGAGCCAGCTGCCGTGGACAGCCTAGGATAAGGGTCCTTTCTATGTCTGGTCCTCTGCCGATGCTGGCCCGGAAGGGCGAGGCCGCAGAGAGAACACTGGAGTAAGATTTGTCACTAGGGGCAACAGTTTCCCCTGACAGTAATTTAAGCTGGACTAGAATGTCATCTGAAGTTTTCTTTATATCACCAATTTCACCTTCAAGCTTGGATACACGACCCGCAATGTCAGCACTGTCAACATGGAGCTCATCATCCGACGGGACAGTAGTTAATCAATACTTTGAAGATGACTTACATGATGACGGGGGACTTGTTTTAACCATCTTTGTGGCCTTATTAGAGTGTAGAGGAGGTTAAAGTTATTTGAAGAAATAAAAGGCAGAGGCAAAAAAAATACCTCACCGACCCGAAATAATCCTGAAGTGTAGATCTTGTGAGAGTTGCAAGTGGTTATGATGGTTGAAACCAGATGGCGCCTTGATGGTGATAGTTCATGTTTCAAGCTAGAGGGGGTGGTAGTGGTTTTTGTCCATTCACATTACAACTCGATTTGCAATTATGTCCAATGATTAAGTTTGGTAAATCCTCAGAGAACCGATGCAAGTTTAGACAGGAAAAAGTAGCATTATCTTTCCTGTTATTGATATTTAGGTGACGTCAGCCTTTACAGTGGGGGAATTCCTATAGATGCTAATGATAAATGATAATATCTGTTTGTGTGGTACGGCTACAGATGTTACCACCAACTTGTGCCTAGTTGTTAGGATATGTTACTAATGCATTAGTATAATGTGAGGGGTAATGGTCAAGAGGTGATTGTCAAGAGAGAAAATTAACAGTGGCGGATCCAGGATCTTAAAAATGAGGGGGCGTGGCCCAGAAGAAGAGGGCGCACCCCCTATTTTGAGGAAGATTGGGGTCCAAAATATGTAACTCGTAAGTACTGGGAAAAGGGGGGGGGGGGTGCGTGCACCCCCGGGCCCCACTAAATCTGCCACTTACTGAGTTGTTAGCTATAGGACAGAAACTATCATATCACAGATAACAAAAAAGAAGTTGTTAGATTTGAAAACAAGTCTAGATAGGCTGGTTCTTTCCTCATCAAAAGTGATGCTGTTCTGGTACAAATGTAAAAACAAATTTGGACACTAAATATTAGTATAGAATAGGCCAGAAACCGGTAAAGGCATAATCAGTGTCCCTAAACAATGAACATGCCCTCTCTTATATATACATGTAATCTTAAGGCACTAGTTAAGTGTATGTACAGAGAGAAAGAGAGAGAGAGAGAGAGAGAGAGAGAGAGAGACACACACACACAGAGAGAGACAGAGACAGAGACAGAGACAGAGACAGAGACAGAGACAGACAGAGACAGAGACAGACAGAGACAGACAAACAGACAGGCAGAGACAGAGACAGACATACATATAGACAGAGAGAGAGACAGACAGACTGAAAGACAGAGAGAGACAGACAGGGACAGAGAGACAGAGACAGACAGGGAGACAGACAGAGACAGACGGAT
Organism: Acholoe squamosa; assembly: GCA_949317995.1. Taxonomy (NCBI): domain Eukaryota; kingdom Metazoa; phylum Annelida; class Polychaeta; order Phyllodocida; family Polynoidae; genus Acholoe; species Acholoe squamosa. Next base: position 25,237,287 of record OX439048.1, read on the forward strand.
AGACATAGAGGCAGACAGACAGGCAGAGACAGAGAGAGGCCGACAGAGACAGAAAGAAAGAAAGAAGGATGGAAAGACAGACAGAGACAGAGAGAGGCAGAGACAGAAAGGAACAGAGAGAGAGAGAGACAGAGGTACAATAATTTGCTATCGACTCTGGCAATGTGTAAGTGATTTCATATCATGGGGCCACGTATTTCTTTTCCCTTTTCTGTCGAAAACACAATAGGATGTGATTTCCTTTTACAGACCTTTTACATGACTTCTTCAACATCCCACATATGTGCACAAACAACTCTCAGTGCGCTGCCTTGCATAGGTTTGCAGTCTGTGCTAATTATGACGACCCTGTGGCACTGGACCCTGCTGACCAACTAATCCCTGTCATAGAGGATGACGTCATAACCAGCTCTGATGACGGCTCTGGTGACGTCACAGACATGACAACAGCAAGCATACCTGACGTCATGTCAACCCCTGCAGGGATGAAGCGGTGCCGATGTAACGCAGATGAAGGATATCACAAAGAGGGAAATGATTGTAGTGAGTGATTTATAAGTGAGGAATTATTTAGATCTGGGTTCACGAATTGTTATCACTGCTGTTGTAGGTACATGATTTTGAAGGGTGGGGGGGCACTATTGTAAATAGAATTTCTTAAGTCCCATTTTTGGTAATAGAATTTATTGAGTCACTTTGAGGTCAGAACTTACATTTAAAAAAGTGTAAATTGTCACCCAAAAACGGCGGTATGCAAAGCAATATTAAATCTCAGACATATAATATAGAAATTAATCTGAAATCGATAACATTGAGTTATACTTATAACAAATGACAGTAGCACTTGGCATAGGCATAGTGACAAACCGATATTTTAACCACTAATCCAGACCCACTACCTGATGATAGTGGCTAAGCTATCATCTTGATCGGGCCAATGTGTGTAGGGAAGAATTATAGTTATCATCATAGAGTATAATTTGTATTCACTTTCTTACCTCTGTACAGTAAAACATGTAGAAATAGATGAGGAGTGTTCTGCTGACCACCGGTCAAAGTGTATTGACAGTAAGGCTACTTGTGTCAGTGACGGCAGTAATAACGAGCGGTTCCGCTGTCAATGTAAGGATGGTTATATCAAAGTCTACAATGATGGACATCATGTATGTGGTAAGTTAACACTATTTTTTATTATTCTCTGCATCAATGATAGTATAGCTAAACGGTCTAAACTTAATGAGAAAAATGAGGAGGTCGTTGGTTGTGGCTGGTTGCTATTAATGTTGAAAATCTTTAGAATTAAGTTATTAAAAGAAAATAAAAAAAATAAATAGTGCGCTAATAAATTGTTCTTGCATTGCTCAAGAACAACAGGCTCACATGAATCTTCTAACACCAAGTTTGTTTGTTTTGTAACCGTCAGGCCACCCGTCGGTAGGCCTGTCGGGTTATCTGTCTTATGTGACTCCAATACTTAGAGACAACAACACAAGGAACTTATAGTTTCTGAAGCTTTATTACTTTGTTGAACATGGGTTGCTTGGTTCAATGACAAAGTGAGCACGTATCGATACTATGAAGGTAATACTGTATGACTCTATCTGCCTAGGTATAGGTAGTAGGTTTTTCAACAGGTATTGGATATAGTACGGAGGTGGAGAGGTCTTAGCGTCTAAGACACACTCTGTAAGGTAGAGACATGTGGTACTATATATATAGTAGACTCATTAACACGTGATATGATTAACATATAGATTGTAATTAGCAATGGCGGGAACCATGCGACAGATATTAATCTTCTTACATAACAGGCTTAGCGCCAAACTGGTTTGTAGAAACATGAGGTAACGGTCGGTACTGATAAGTACCCGTATTTATAATACCAGTCAATAAGATATTATCGACGTAGACATGTTATAGTTATAGGCTGTTTATAGACCTGTTACAGTTTTAACTTTATGACATTCCGCATGAGTATATGGGCTTATTATTCTCTTATTGTATACAGCCCGCATGTTGAATGAAGCTGATGATGAGTCATGTGACCAATGTAACCAGAACGAGGGCACATGTTATGACGTCACAGATGATGGATCACGTGATGGCTGTTTGTGTCCAAGTACAAAGTCAGGAGAAAACTGTAGTGTGGAACATGGTGAGTCTACTTTACAAATAACCTATACATGTGTGCTGTCACATATCAAGGGACACTGCAGTGTACAGAATGGTGACTTGATCTTATAATTAAGAAAGCAATGACCTCCCAGCCAGCACGACCACATGGGGCCTAGATGGGATTCCTCTGGGCTTTCAGGGCTGAACCACATGGGTTAAAGCTGGTAAATGTCAGGGCACCCAGCTGGGGCCTACATGGGCTAACCCAGAAAACTTCACTATAAGAAATCCTCTCATAGCATTACCAATATTCCTAAGATGTCTATCGATCCCACTATATTTGAAAATTAAAGAAATTAAAACAAAAATAAAACATGAAAAATCAGTTGTTCCATTCTTTATTAAGGGGGCATTGGTCTCTAGCTGAAAAATGGTGAGTATGTGTTCAGACCAGATCCATTTACCTTCTGATCACTAGGCCAGTGCTTTTCCTACTGAGCTAGGAGCAGAGATTGGTGATACAATGTTATTGAATATTAGTTTCATAATATTTACCAACATTCAATATAAAAATGCCTGTGTCTACTAGAATGTCTTGTATCCCTATTTTGATATATTAGACCCATATGATAGGTGTATACAACCTTGCAAACCAAATTTCCTATCTAAGCATTCCTGCTCCCCTATTTCAGTTTCAGTTAGTTGTAATGTGGCTGATTTCAAAATGGTGGTGTGCTACAACCGCCATAAACATATAGACTTTACCGAGGGTTTGGTCCTACAAGTGAAAGACCATGAAGATGACAGCATGTGTCGGGGCCATGAAGTGCTAACAGGTGACACTGACTGTCCGGATTGGGACAGTAAGTTAGTTCTGGATATGCACGTCCCTCTCCGCTGGCGCTGCGGTACAAAGGAGAACACAAGAATAGTATGTATCAGGTCTTCATCTGAGTTTTTTTTAAGCCATTGATGCCTTTTGTAACTTGTAGCTTTACAAATCATATAATGCTGATCGTGTGGTATCTGTACTTCTTAATACATCTTACTGTATTCAGTGCCTGCATTTTTTCTTAATAAGAGAAGGATGAAACTTCGATATCCTACCCTATCAAAGTGTATTGTGTCAACGCCACATCAAAATGGTCTCTCATGGTTTCCCGAGTTAAGAATTCCATGATAAGTTTTCTCCTTTAAGCTCACCCAAACACTTTCCTCTGCTCCCACAAAATGACAATCATACTAAATTCCACTGTACATCAAAAGTATAGAGATGACCTCACTCTTTTTGAAGGAAAACGGGCCTCGGTAGTCTCTTGAATATACTTTATTTGTCTTAATACTCCTTTCAGCCCTCCAAGCGGAGGTTTGAGACCAGCATCACGGCAGTCCCGCTTGGGCCTGTTGTGAACTCGGCCAACTCTGTTACATTTAACGCCTACTGTGAGTTTCAATCCAGTGCAACGACCTCCTTTAACGGAATAGATGTTAACGCGTGAGTGTCACAAAAATTCACCTTTAACATTTATTTAAGTCTGTGTTCTTATTTTCTAATCCTTTGAATAAAAAGGAGTTCTAGATAGCTTCTGATAATCCACGAAAGATTAAGATGCCAATGACCAATCATTCCAAAAATTTGATTGTAAGCTGTTTTCATCATTTAAGTGTGCCAGGAAATGACAGAGGGCAGCACAAGAAGCCCACCCTCAGCTTGGAGGTAGGGAACAATTACGGTGAACCCATACCAGAAGGGGTGGCTCTCCGACTGGGAGACAAAATCCGATTCAAGATTAACCTTAAGAATGATGGTAAGTATATATATCATTTCTGTGTACGCTCAGGTTTGATATCTTACAAAAGAAACTATAGGACTTAGTCCCTCTCGGAGCCATACTATTTGGTGATCATAACTGACTGTAATTTGGCTTAAGGAAAAACCTAGGTCATTTGTTCTGGCATTAATTTCAGGGGTATACAGTGGACTGCGGGTAGACCTATGTACTGCATCTAGCTCTGCCGTTATCCCCGACCCAAAAGCCGTCACCCTGCAACTCCTCTCCAATGGGTTAGTAAATGATAGTGCATGATGATATCTTTAGGTGTGGTTGTTATTTAGAGAACAGACAAGTTGTCTATTGTCTTTATAAAACGTTGTACATTTCATTCCAATCAATCAAGTGAGTGAGTGAGTAATAGATGTTTAACGCCATTTCGACAGCTAAGGTCATATTCATGGCGAGAACGACATTACACAATTTCACAGAGGAATGTGTCAGTGCCCGCGCATATGTGCACCGCACACGTCCTGAGGGATAGGAAAGAGGAGAAATAGACCCTTTTAAGTGGGCTAGGGAAGCCTGCCAATCAATCAAGTACCCAATCACAGGTATATCTAGACCAATTAAGGTACCTGACTGGTTTACATCTATGGTGACCTTGCTCAGCCATGCACTGTATTCCTATAATGCACTCAAGGTCACTTCTATAATGCAGTAGAGCACTGCCAGCCGTTTCATAACTATCTATAGTGTGGTTCATATATACCATCATCACAACTTTGAATGTGTTGCGTACAAGATAAGACTACTCAGGAGGCCATTTCTTTACTTGCTACTATCCCATCCAGTTATACAACAGCAAATTTCTATACTATTCCTAGTGGTACGACTAGAAGGGTTCAGTCGTAGGATGTTGAGAAATGGCCTCCAGATTGCGGATTGTAGCGGCCCATGGGTGTTTCAAGAATAACAATGTGCTGTCTACATTGCTCGTTGATTATTTCCAACCGCATATAATTATGTTTGTTTCTGTCATTTTACACTACATCTTGTCAGTTCACATAGGTACTGGTTACCACTAACTTAAATTGTACTCTCTTATTTTAGCTAGATGCTATTTCTTAAGAAGCTACGACTGCACCATCCTAGTTCTACCAGAAGGGATAGCATTGACATTTGCAGTCGTAGTGCTTTGTGCAATCGTAGTGCCCTAATAAATGACCTCCTGACCATATTATGTTTAACTTCATTATCTATAGGTGCCCTGCTGCTGGCCAGTCAGTGATAGACTCACATAACAACTTTAGACAAGCATCCACAGAAGTTACTAACGTCGTGGAGACGGGGTATATTCAGGTCTTCAAGATGTCTAAAGGCTCCTCCGTGTTCTTACACTGCAAGGTCAAGATTTGCCTAACTGGCATGGAGGAAGATTGCGAAGCAGTAAGAGAAAGGCTTAATTCCATATTCATAATCTTTGAAAACAATTATATTGTGGTTTTTTTTTCTGATAGCATTGGTTTTATTGATTTTAAAAGGAGAGGCTAATGCGATCATATGGATCTGGCCCCTCAACACACAGCTTAAACAAATAGAATTAATGTAGAAATATAAAGAATGTAGAAAAGAAGCACATACAGGCTTGTATCACACATTGTATACGACACATTTATATATATACATAGAACTAGAATGGATCAGCAGATTGAGACTGATTTAATATGTCAGTCGTACTGCAAGACTAATCATGGTAGTAATATGGTTGGTATGAGTACACTTTTAAAATTAGATAAAATTTAATTGCCAAATATTGATTGAAAATCCCTTAAGGTAATTTATAGCTATGACTATTATTATTAAGGTGACATGCAACCAGAGTCATGGTAGGAGACGACGATCGACAGACGATGAGGCAACCGCCAATCTGACCAGGGAGCTGCTGTGGTATGATGATGAGCTGCTCAGCGCAGGTGAGGTGTTAAAATACTAATTACAAGTGAATGGGGTTGGGGGTATTCCATCTAACTGACCTAACTAATCATTTTTTTGATGTGAGATTATCGAAATAAACTTCAGCCAGCTGATTGTAGGCAATGGTATAGGAGCTATTCGCTTGCTGACCCCATTTTGGCAGTCGATGTTAAATTGTTAATGTTATCAGACAATTGTGTTATAGTTATGAGTGCCGGTTAATGTATTGGGCTATTGTGGTACCAGAAATACCACAAAATGAGTAAAAGGCGAGTCTAAATAGGCCAGTAGAGTGAAGAATGTGCAAGGTCACCTGTAGGTAATAAAGATATTGTACAGCGATTGGATAAGGTCCTGGCCAATAAGCCACAATGGCGCACATGTAATATTTTGCAACTTATGAATTTCATTTTTCTCTTACTCAGAAGCACAGCGGCAGTTTCAGGCAAAGCAAACAGCTACTCACAATGGCTCATTGGTGGTAATGGAAGCAGCAGGTTTTGGTGTCCTACTCACCCTACTGCTTGTGCTGCTTCTTATCTTCATGGTTATCAGTGGACTCCTTCTCTATCGTCTACGTAAAGGCAATTTCACCAACCCACCTGAAGAGGGATATCCCAAGCCACAACACTTTGCACTTCCTCGCATCAACAGAAACACTTTCCGGATTTAGAAAATGACTTTTTATTATCTGCCTTTCAACTTCGCTTTTTACCATTTCTAGGACATTATTGCTTATGCTAACTGTCTGTGAAAGTTGTGGTGAATGGTGTGTACTTTTGGGCGATCAATAATTTCTAATTATTGCCTTATATTGTACTGGAAATAAGATTTTTTTTACACGTATTAGTTTAGGCCTAAGGCATTGCATCATATAGCACCATTCTTTGATTTAGTAAATATGTATGATATATGTCAAATAATATTCCTATCAACCAAAGGGAATATTCAAAATATTAAATCTTAAGATGTGTCTTAATACAACAACTTTAAATTAAATGTGATTGTACATATTATTTGATATTCAACTACTTTGTGGGAGGGGTCTTGTGTTTTCTACACAAATGTAACCATTAAAAATGCTGCATATTGTTGTTGCTTTTTTGTGTTTTATATTTTTTTTCCTCAAATGTATAATAGCGATATGATGTAGCACCCAAGGAATATTTTACAAATAAATGTGATACAGTTATTTGTCATATATTAGAAGTGGGTAAAGGCTGTTAAACTGGTTTGATTCCAGATGCAATGGCAGAATAGTGTAATGTACATAAAAATCTCATGAAGGTCATTTGACAGCCGTGCAATACTGATGTTATAAGCTTTCCTGATCCTTATACCACCACAGTTAATTAGATCCTGCCACCTCATGAGACCACACTCTCAGGCCCAATTGTAATTGGGCTTTAAAGACCACTGTAGTGGGTATAGTAGAATCCACTGTTGGGTCATTGGATTTGCTCTGACAGTAACTAAATCTACTACTGATTTCCAAAAATAGAATCAATCTACTGTTAAAAGCTTGCCGCAGTCTGACAGTGTAAGAATCACTGTCACATCAATTCATGGCAATAAATGATTAATCACAAAGCCTCGCTCTCACCTTATTCAGATATTTACACTTTAACAGTAAGGTTAATAGGAAGTCCTTTCTCATTGGAACTATTATTTGTTGCAAACATAATTATAGGTAGACTTATCATTAGATGACAGAGAGGAAGATGGAATAGGACGCTATATACATTGTATAACAGAGAGGAAGATATTATGGTGTTTTACCAGTAACTGTTAGCAGAGTAAAGCAACCCTAAATCTACAAACATTCCCCATTCTTGTCATTAACCAAAAGAAGTAGCACTGTTCTCATAGTGTTCTTGCTCAAGTTACAACACAGCTGGGTAAACTCATTGTGCATTTTCCACAATGCTGCATTCTGATTGGCTGATTGGCGGTGCATTATCTAGATGGATAATGCACTCCCAGTACAGGAGGTTAACTTTATCTCTCCTTTAGACTTCACAATTGATGTCCCTATGCTATTAGGTCGCTGATATGTGATTTTTATGTGTTATAACACGAATAAGGCCCCCGATGTCTCAATACAGTCTAGAGCACTCCCACAGCCATGCCCCGTGCCTTATTCCCTAATTCTTGTAAGGGTGTTGGGTCAGATGTGTAGATGGTACAAGCATACTCTTCATTTATCTTTCTAAGGGTGAAGTCAGTGCATGCTTCATCCCTGGCACACATATAACAGTCATTGAATTCAACATTGAAACATCAAAGATGTAAATCTCCAAATTTTAGAGGATCAATTGTATTGGTACTTTTACAAGATTCAATTAACTTGAGATTTGATTTTTGTATGAGTATGTATACAAAGCTCTATGATAATCACAGAGAGTGATCTTTGTGTCCTTACCACTGTTATCCCATTTCAGAACAATTTTGGGTGCCCAGACGGGATAATCTAAGTTTAGAACCAGAAATCTTCTGATCTGAAGTGCTACATGCTATCCATGAGGCCCCGGGGCCAGATGCTGGTGTTGGTTTAGATAAGAAAGTGTGTCCAGCTAATGCAAAAGGGTCCCCCAAGGGGAAAAGTCAATTTCTAAATTCAAGTCATAAGCTTTTCAATGATGTATTACATTAGATAATATCTCTGCTAGTTTTTGAGTTATGACTCTATGAGTTTGGGTGGTTAGTAACATATTGATATACCAAATAAGCTCTAACTTGCATATTTCCCGAGATATCTTGAGATAAGTATAAGTATGCATAATTATGCAAATAAGGAAAATTATCATATACTTTAAAATCATTTTCTTATAGAGTTTGACCTAAAAATAGGATTTTTTCACCATTTTTTGAGTATATGCAAAAAATATTTGGTATTGAGTGACCAGTATTCACCCTGTGAGTGGAGCTCTCCAAGGGCTTTTTTATTCCTCTATTCTGAGTGGAAATCTTGTTTCCATGGCAACACATATAAACAAATACACTGATTTATGCCCTGAAATGCCCTAAAACATCCTATTTGCATTCCATATTTGGAAGGTTTGCACCAAAAATGGAAATTTCTCTGTAGGACTGTTGAAATCCTCATGAAAAACTAGTATAATACAATTTTCGGTCTAGTTTCCCCTTTTTAAGCCTTAGTGGTGTCCCCCTGGTGGCCAGAATTAGTACTAATCCCCCTTGGACGGTCCTTTTCAGCTTGCTGGCTCACAAGTCTTAAATGTCTGGGACCTTATAGATACCATATATATATATATATATATATATATATATATATATATATATATATATATACACATTTGTATCTCATTGAATGCAGAATGCATTCTGATGCATTTTGATGCATCCTTAAGATGAAGACCATGGTATAAACGCAATGTGTGATGATCATGGATGCGCTCTTTGAATTTAGTGCCTAGGTAAAAGCACTTGGCTTCGCCTCGTAAAGTCAACTTGTGCATCCATAATCATTATATATTACATAAATATGACAGGAACAGTGAGAAGTGCATAAACCATGTTATCATAATTCTAAATTTAAGTTTTGAAATTCCATCTAAAGTGTGCTTACCTTACTGCACACCTAATTCTTAGTGAGCTTTCCGAATCCAGACTCTGCTGATTATCACTTGGTGCAAAAGTAGATGAGGCAAGTGCAAACCATGACTGAAATTGTGTATCTAAATTGAAAAATGCAATAGTCGGATTTCCTTTAGTTAGGTGTTTCACGTTTTTAATATTCATAACCGCCATGATTGACACACTGTCTGAACAAGTCATATAGGTTGCTCTAATAGACTACAATATAGATAATTATTGTGGTCTTTCATGTTGACTATGCTGCTGCTTAAAGCAAGGTGTGATTTGACTGTTTGCTTTGCATAAATTCCATATTCTGCCTGTTTTTTCTAACATTTCTATTCTGGATCATATTTCAGAATAATGGTAGCATTATCCTTTTGAAATAACCCCTTAAGGAGAAAAGCTCACATGTAGATTGATGCTCATCCACACGACATATAAAATTATACTTGTCGCTGCATGGGTGGTCTGCCCAGGTACCACTGGTATCTAATTTCATCCTGACAAATCACCAGTCCAATTTGGCTCTATAAGAGTAGCGCTCTGATACCTTGTTGACGTGTCTCAGTCCGATCCAGGCATCATTGATGGCCCTAAAAAGAGTGCGTACGCAGAGAATCTTAGCATTCTAAAGAGTAGACACTAGCAATGCCTTTGATCATTGACTGACATTGTATATATGTGTGGTGGCTATGTATATTTTTTCTCTTTTCTTTTAAGTTTTTAAGTTTTTCTTTTTTTAACTTCGGGTTATTTCAGTGACGCACCAAATGCTCATGTAACCCCTAGTTAGAAAGTCTTGGAATCAACTTTTATCCAGAGCTTAACCCCGGCAATACAACCACTCAGACATATACCAGTATATTTTGAATCATGTAAAGACACCTACATTAGTTTTGATTGAAATGCCTGTTCTTTCATATTATGGATGGTAGCGAGATGGCCACCATCACTGACACTGCGTCTCTGCCTGATACCAGGGTACTAGATTGTTGTTTGCCGGAAACACAGAGTGTGCAACGTGCTGTATGCTGGGAGTTTGGAGCAGACACCTAGAAAATGCCCCATGAAAATTAACTTCAAATATACAAATGGTGCCAGTTTGCCCCCTGATCAGCAAAGGTGGAGGTGCACTGCATAGGTTAGGGTATTCCACCTTTAAGTTAGCACTAAACTACCCCAAATCAAGTCCAATCCTTTTCCATTTTGAAGAGACACCTAATTGGTAGAATCATATCAGGCATAACACACGTCCAGTAAACTGGTAAATTCAATTTCCAATAGAGTAATGATCAATATAAAAATATTAGACATGTATATACACTAAAGGTCACATACCCTGGCTTAATGGGATTCTGAACACCACCAAGAGGTAAGTTCAAATTACCATTAGCTGCATCTCTCAGAGTCAGTTCCTGGTCTGTTCTATTACTGGTCAGTCATCCATGTAAGCATTGTCCTCTTGGCTACACTTTTAAATACCATTATATGCGATAAAAACATATTGATGTCCGATGCTATGGCATTGGTTGTCTTGAGACAACATTTCGAGTAGTTCGACAAATAAAAAGGTCGAGCCATACTAATAGCAACCCAACAATGTTAACAGGGCCTCAGGATTGATCATGACAGACTTTGCTTACTCTGGATTGAGCCTACTATGCCATGTCAAACTTCCATGAACTATCACAGAAGCAATATTTGGGTATCTATAGATCTGATTGTTGTTACAGGGGTTTCCATAAATTATATAGATCTATGTACCCCCTGCGGGTGTGCTGGTCAATTTAATGGGAAACCGTACGTACATAAACTCTTTATTTCAATTGTGCACAGCAGCATCAGAGGGGGGGGGGTGGGGGTCTGTTAACTTTAGGAGAGAATATAAGTACACACCTTATGGACCAGTGTGGTTGTCACAAGGTACAAGTTTGATGTCGTCATACATACAGTACCTGTAACTGCTGATCTGGACTGCTACATTCAAATTGCCAAAGATACCTAATATCAATTTCATTATGTCTTCTTTCAAGGAGCATTTCGATGACGATTTCACCACCTTACTCGAGAGTAGCCTCTATTTATAAGTGGCTGTAAATATTGAGATGATACTCAGTAAAACTGGAGAGGCATGTTGTTGTCAGGAGGCTATTTTTTAAGGTGGCTGGCGGGGATTGTCAGTTCACCATTGGGACACCAGGGGTCTCCTGCGCTCTATTGAAATTATGAGAAACGAAATATGCAAAATTCTGAATGGGTTGAATAGCGGTTTGAACTCCAGACCTTTTGTGTACAAGGCAGAGATGTAACACATGTGCCACAGAGGTAGTTGGGGTAGGGAATTTGGAATGTACCATATAATCTAGATGTACTTATTTTAGCCATTTCCCTTAAGGAAAATTTTCAATCATCCAAAACATTAGAAATAAGGCTGGGACCACATGTCAGAACTACACTCACTGCAAAGATATATGTATACATAATCTAAGTGCTGAGGAAGCTGTAAGAAAATCTAATTACTTTTGGATAGGACTCTTTGGATTTATGTGGCATATTGCTGTATAATCCTCTATAATAGTAAAAGTTCTGTATCTCAGAAATATGCCTGGGACCCCCACATTGTTATTGCATATATGAATAGTACATATCATTTTGGGATTCTGGTGATAATAATTTTATGGTGAAAATCCAATTACTTTGATTCTATGCCCGCCCGCCAGCTTAACAGGCTAAGACTGCATCCTCCTAGTCATATAATCATTCCCAAAGGAAAAACATTGACATTTTGCAGTTGTAGTGCTGTGTGCGATCATTGTGCCTTAAGAAATGCCCTCCCTCTGAGATCCCTCTCTAATATTGGTGCCTATATAATCATTCACACAGGGTTTTTGAGTTTGGAAAATATTTCATTTAGCTATAATCAATTCAGAGACAATCAGTTATTTGTTGTATGTATCAGGGTAGGCCTCCATCATTGTGTCATATTATCATCCTTTGGTTAAGGCCCCAATCCTTTACAGCTAGTGATATCTATGGTTTATTATGTCAAATATGGACTGAAAAGATTTTTTAAAATATCAAATCATAAAATTGTGACAAAACGTGGGAAAACATAACATTACGGGGATTTAGAGTTATTTAAGGCCACCAGGTGGCCCTAACAGTGCTACACATGGTATAACATCATACATTGTCAGGGAACTTTTACCCACTTCTCCTTGTCAGATTCTGAGGATCCATATAACAAAATGATCCCTAAGACCTCTTCATTCCAATAAAAACAAATATGGTTGAATGAGTTCAATGGACATTACCTTGGTCTACTGAATCCATAAATCAGATAGGCATACCTGAATTAAGAATTTTATAATTTCTGTCAACTTACAAAGATAACCACTGATAACATTAGTTTTAGGCATGATGACATGCTAATTTGTTCTGTAAAAGAAGCTTATTCCCATTATTCAGGGTCTATGATAATAAATATGCCAGGAAGACCTACAGAAAGTATTCTGACAGGTTACAGCAAAATCACTCTTTTGTATTACTTGGTAGTGCCACCTAGCAGCTGTGAATGGCACACAATTCCCATAATGTTACGTTATCCCGTGCTGTGTCACATTAATGTGTTTTAAAACCACAACTTTAAATTAAATGTGATTATGTATACTATTCAATATTCAACCACATTAGGTGGAGGGGGGACTTACAAGTATAAACACACATTATCAATGCTGCATATTGTTGTTTCTTTTTTATAATTATTATTATTTCTCAAATCTATAGGAGCTATACAATGCAGTAACCAAGGGATATTTTGCAAATAAATGTGATACAGTAATCTATCATAGTGGAGGTGGGGAAAGGCTACTAAAACTGGTTTGATTCCAGGTTCAGTGTATATATAGATAAAGGGTGCATGATGGACAATTGACAGCTGTGCAATACTGTCAGTAGACCGTTATAGGTATTGTACTTATCATATTTATTTTTCACCTTTGACTCTACCATGTAACCCAGTGTCTGAGTCTACCCACAAGCCAAGCCATACCCATAGACCAAAGGCTGGCGGTGTCAACTGCACTCAGTGACCCCGCCTCCTCCCACTGGAGGATACGCCGTCAATCACAAGCAGCTCGCTGCATGCTGGAAATTCCTAGCAGACAATGTTTAGACCAACTCCTCCTGCAGGAGGACATGCCCATTGATCATGAGCAGCTCACAGCATACCGGGAATTCCCAGCAGCTATATTTAGAACCATACTGAACTCTGTGAACCCCAGTGCTATGTTTGGGATCCCCCCCCTACATACCTGCACTGGAGTTCCCCAGTTACTATATTTAGCTCACCTGATACTATTTTTAGGATGAGCTGGGTGAGCAGCTCCTACTACAAATACCTGTGGAGGGAGCAGCTCACTCATCTGTCTACCTTCATACTTCATACCACACACACTCACGTGAGACAAGAGCCCTTGGCTCAAGGTCTAGGCTTGGACACTGTTGGGCACCTTTATACTGTATCACCAACTACACCTCGTGGACTTCAATGAATAAAGTGGATATTAAACTGGATTCCTGATTCTTCTGTATTCATCCTTATTCATCATTTACGGACTCGTTGACAATACTGCTGTTAAGGATTTTCCCTATCCTTATACCACCACATTTTGTTTATTTCTGCCACCCCATATCTACTAATTGGACTAAGTACCAGTAGCCAGTTTTTCTTGTTTTTTTTTCACAAGGCCACGATACATAACCAAAACAACACGCTGCATTTTTATTTTTATCCTTTTCTACTATTTAAGAACATTATGAAGGCCACAAGCCAGGCAGCAGGATTTTGTGATCTTAAGATGCCATAAAGATCTTTCCTTTCACACCGTACGATTTCAAACCCAACCATGTCAAATATTTATGGGTTTTAGCTAGTTTATATTTTTCTAAAATTTTACAAGGAAGCACTGGCAGCCAGTATTTTCGCAGGATCAACTGAGATCAAATCTAAATATCAGCCAGAGCCACCTTTTTATTCTTGTATTAACCTTGTCACTCTCAACCAATGATCACCCCAGGTAGACTGAAGGCTAAACATACTAAATTCTCCATTAACTAAGACAAACCTTTTACCAAATAAGAAATCCTCCTAAAATTAAATTAACCACAACCAAAAAGCCAAATTTTTTTTAGAAAAATTCCTTGACAATATTACCTAAGCCTTCAGACTCCCTAGCCTTATCAGTATTATAAGGATTGATTGACCGACTTTGCCAGTCATCAATTACCTTACCTCTGTTTTTATTTATTATGTTGTATTGTAAATTGGCTCAAGACCTAAATACTAAGTGCCTACCAGTACTGAAACAGACTTCAATAATAACTTGTCTACCTCAAGGTCTGGCTTATAGCCAACAAGTGCATGCTTTAGGATAGCCTTTTCATTCCTTTATTTTTGTGTGAACCTTAGAACTAGATAAATAATCCAGCTCTTGTATCCCACCACGACCTGAATTATTCATGTTTTCCTTGCCAAAATTACAAACAACACTTCTTTGGCACAGTTTTCTTTTTGCACTGCTTATAATTTATTCATGTTCCACCAAAAATTGGTATTGAATATCTCCTTGGTACCACTGATTTTTAACTTAATGATAAGATGTAATACCTATTATTACACATCAGATACAATTGTCAGTAGACCTTTTTCTCACGAACTTCCTCCTTAAAACCTTGTGTGGAATCGAGTAGGAATGTGGGGATTTGTCAGTAGACCGTTATAGGTATTGTACTTATCATATTTATTTTTCACCTTTGACTCTATCATGTAACCCAGTGTCCGAGTCTACCCACAAGCCAAGCCATACCTATAGACCAAAGGCTGGCGGTGTGAACTGCACTCAGTGACCCCGCCTCCTCCCACTGGAGGATACGCCGTCAATCACAAGCAGCTCGCTGCATGCTGGAAATTCCTAGCAGACAATGTTTAGACCAACTCCTCCTGCAGGAGGACATGCCCATTGATCATGAGCAGCTCACAGCATACCGGGAATTCCCAGCAGCTATATTTAGAACCATACTGAACTCTGTGAACCCCAGTGCTATGTTTGGGATCCCCCCCCTACATACCTGCACTGGAGTTCCCCAGTTACTATATTTAGCTCACCTGATACTATTTTTAGGATGAGCTGGGTGAGCAGCTCCTACTACAAATACCTGTGGAGGGAGCAGCTCACTCATCTGTCTACCTTCATACTTCATACCACACACACTCACGTGAGACAAGAGCCCTTGGCTCAAGGTCTAGGCTTGGACACTGTTGGGCACCTTTATACTGTATCACCAACTACACCTCGTGGACTTCAATGAATAAAGTGGATATTAAACTGGATTCCTGATTCTTCTGTATTCATCCTTATTCATCATTTACGGACTCGTTGACAATACTGCTGTTAAGGATTTTCCCTATCCTTATACCACCACATTTTGTTTATTTCTGCCACCCCATATCTACTAATTGGACTAAGTACCAGTAGCCAGTTTTTCTTGTTTTTTTTTTCACAAGGCCACGATACATAACCAAAACAACACGCTGCATTTTTATTTTTATCCTTTTCTACTATTTAAGAACATTATGAAGGCCACAAGCCAGGCAGCAGGATTTTGTGATCTTAAGATGCCATAAAGATCTTTCCTTTCACACCGTACGATTTCAAACCCAACCATGTCAAATATTTATGGGTTTTAGCTAGTTTATATTTTTCTAAAATTTTACAAGGAAGCACTGGCAGCCAGTATTTTCGCAGGATCAACTGAGATCAAATCTAAATATCAGCCAGAGCCACCTTTTTATTCTTGTATTAACCTTGTCACTCTCAACCAATGATCACCCCAGGTAGACTGAAGGCTAAACATACTAAGTTCTCCATTAACTAAGACAAACCTTTTACCAAATAAGAAATCCTCCTAAAATTAAATTAACCACAACCAAAAAGCCAAATTTTTTTTAGAAAAATTCCTTGACAATATTACCTAAGCCTTCAGACTCCCTAGCCTTATCAGTATTATAAGGATTGATTGACTGACTTTGCCAGTCATCAATTACCTTACCTCTGTTTTTATTTATTATGTTGTATTGTATATTGGCTCAAGACCTAAATACTAAGTGCCTACCAGTACTGAAACAGACTTCAATAATAACTTGTCTACCTCAAGGTCTGGCTTATAGCCAACAAGTGCATGCTTTAGGATAGCCTTTTCATTCCTTTATTTTTGTGTGAACCTTAGAACTAGATAAATAATCCAGCTCTTGTATCCCACCACGACCTGAATTATTCATGTTTTCCTTGCCAAAATTACAAACAACACTTCTTTGGCACAGTTTTCTTTTTGCACTGCTTATAATTTATTCATGTTCCACCAAAAATTGGTATTGAATATCTCCTTGGTACCACTGATTTTTAACTTAATGATAAGATGTAATACCTATTATTACACATCAGATACAATTGTCAGTAGACCTTTTTCTCACGAACTTCCTCCTTAAAACCTTGCGTGGAATCGAGTAGGAATGTGGGGATTTGTCAGTAGACCGTTATAGGTATTGTACTTATCATATTTATTTTTCACCTTTGACTCTATCATGTAACCCAGTGTCCGAGTCTACCCACAAGCCAAGCCATACCCATAGACCAAAGGCTGGCGGTGTCAACTGCACTCAGTGACCCCGCCTCCTCCCACTGGAGGATACGCCGTCAATCACAAGCAGCTCGCTGCATGCTGGAAATTCCTAGCAGACAATGTTTAGACCAACTCCTCCTGCAGGAGGACATGCCCATCGATCATGAGCAGCTCACAGCATACCGGGAATTCCCAGCAGCTATATTTAGAACCATACTGAACTCTGTGAACCCCAGTGCTATGTTTGGGATCCCCCCCCCTACATACCTGCACTGGAGTTCCCCAGTTACTATATTTAGCTCACCTGATACTATTTTTAGGATGAGCTGGGTGAGCAGCTCCTACTACAAATACCTGTGGAGGGAGCAGCTCACTCATCTGTCTACCTTCATACTTCATACCACACACACTCACGTGAGACAAGAGCCCTTGGCTCAAGGGCTAGGCTTGGACACTGTTGGGCACCTTTATACTGTATCACCAACTACACCTCGTGGACTTCAATGAATAAAGTGGATATTAAACTGGATTCCTGATTCTTCTGTATTCATCCTTATTCATCATTTACGGACTCGTTGACAATACTGCTGTTAAGGATTTTCCCTATCCTTATACCACCACATTTTGTTAATTTCTGCCACCCCATATCTACTAATTGGACTAAGTACCACTATGACATGAGTCCATGGCAATAAACGATTAATCACAAAGAATGAGCCGGTCACCTTGATTTCATTCTAATATATACAGTTTAACAGTAAGGCAAAAAGGAAGTCCCTCCCAATTAGAACTATGATTTGTTGCAAACAAATTAATATGTAGACTTACCATTAGATAACAGAGAAGAAGATGGAATAGGATGCAATATACTATTGTATAACAGCCCTTAAGTTATAATGGTGTTTAGGAGTACCTGTCAGCACAGTAAAGCTGCGGATCCACTGCCACAAATTTCTTGCAGAGTTATTGGCAAGGGACATGCAACAATCAATATTCACAAAAATCTATTTATTTTGCAACTGCTCTTGGATGTCCCCTATTTTTCTATTTCGAAAATGTTTGTATAGAAATCCAGGCATGAGTTTGAGTTACATGTGGTCGCATTTGTTTATATACAAGTGGCTGCCAATATTGAGACGATACTCAGTCAAACTGGAGAGGCATGTTGTTCTTAGGAGGCTATTTCTTAACAGGCTATGACTGCATCCTCCAAGTACTATCATCATTACCAAAGGAATAACATTGAAATTTTGCAGTCATAGTGCTGTGTGCGATCGTAGTTCCCGAAGATCCCTCCCTAAGATTGGTGCCTATGTAATGATTCACACAGGGTTTTAAGTTTGGAAAATATTTCATTTGGCTATAATCAAATCAGAGATAATCAGTTATTCATTTTCCAGGTTCATTATATTTATCAGGGTAGGCCTCCGTCATCATCAACACTACATCATTAGACCTACTTCTGTGACATCAGAGTTATTGGCAAGGGACATGCAACCATTAATATTCACCAAAATCTATTTATTTTGCAACTGCTCTTGGATGTTCTCACAATGAGTACAAGTCGTAAGAAATTCATGGCAGTGGATCCAATGGCTTTCACAGAGATTCTCATACTAGTGGATCCCAGTCTTAATGCGAATCTTGATATGAGACTAGATATTCTCTATTCTTGTCATTAATTATGAGAATTAACACTTTTCTCATAGTGTTCTTGCTCAGGTTCTTGTAAGGGTGTCGGGTCAGATGTGAAGATGGTACAAGCATACTCTTCATCTATATTCCTGTAGGTGAAGTCAGTGCATGTTTCATCCCTGGCACACCTATAACAGCCATTGAATTTAACATTTCAACAACAGAGATATGTAAACCTCCACATTTTGGAGTATTAAATGCAAATGCGTCCACTAACACAGAAGCCACCTGGTGGCGAAAATCATAACCCATGTTCTAATCTACCCTGGAAAAATATTTTTACCCAATTGCTTATTATTGTCCTATTATAAAATAGGTCTATTGGTTGTCTGAATATGTATGGGATACTATAGAAAAGGGAACTTTTTCATTTCAACAATGACCCCTATTTTTCTCTTTCGAAAATGTTTGTATAGAAGCCCAGGCATGAGTTTGAGTTACATGTGGTCGCTTTGTCTCTTGCCAGAGATCCTTCCCTAAGATTGTAGGCCGGGGGCTGATAGGGCCCACAATGCATCCCCCCACATCCCAACACGACGGGTATTATTTCGATCCTTAGGGTCCCCTGAACAAGATTCGAGATGTTAACATTGATTATCTTGGGATGCACTACTGGTTTTGGCTCATTATCCATGTGCGGACATTTTTCAGAATTCCTTGATGACTATGACACACATTATTGCCTTGGATGCAAAGACACTACCTTGAGCCAATACAATGCTGTTTCATTTCAATAATCTCCCTCTTTATGTAAATGGATGTTTTTCCATGCTAAATCTTTATCAATTCTCCTGATTCTTATGTTAAACACCCTGTGTTATTTAGTATATATACATATTCATGCATATGTATCTCAAATCATCCATGATTACACAGGATTGTAATTTCTAATAACTGTCCCCTCCTCCCTCCCCCTAATATTAAATTCCTGAAACCACTGTCACATCATCAAAATTTACCATTGCTGGTACTGATAACGCACATTTAGATGACAGAATATTGGCTCTCAGCCTCATAATATACTGCAAGCCTAATTGATTATCTCAAAAGCCTTGGGCAGCCTACTTGTCTAGAAGTAGGTGCAAGGTGGAATTTGCATTGACCTTAGACAGTGCTGGTTTCATTCACATATTATTGAGAAAATGAAAGAGAGGGATTGGAATGCAATTCTCAGGATATTCGCTCATCTGTTACCTCTTCAGAGCATCAGGCCCAGTGTTATCGATCCTTACATATCTCTGAACATTACATTCTGGTTCAACTTCTCTCATAGCAGTGTGATCCCAACAGCTGGTGATTATGATGCTGGACACTTCTGAGAAGGAATGTTGATCTGTTGCAGTTCATTATCCCCAACACATTTGGTGTAGTGAATTACTAGTTGACCCTGATAAAACTACTGAAAGCCACCATTCCACATCACTCACAGTGGACATGGTGATCGATTGGTCTAGCTTATAGAAGAGGGAAGTGTCATCCATATTGTACAAATTACTCTTATCATATCTAGAAAGCACCTGAAGCTACTGTTGTGATTCTGTCACCATCACTATAATCTGCAGTCTCTCTCTCCATGGATCCTATGGATGGAGATCATCTTCCTGCCTTTGACAATTGATAGCCATCTTTTAAAATAACCCAGGGTTTGGACATTGAGATGCTCACCACAGTGCCAAGTCATCTATTGCATCTTTTAAACAGCAATCACAGACTTAACCACTAACTCTGTTATTCATTTTGCAGGAAGGTTTAATCAATATAGGAGAGAAAGAAAGCATTGTATATTGAATGACTGTGATGGATAGATAACTGCAAATGGACAGAATACTTAATGGGGGGTTTATTGCATGTATGATCACTACCAATGACATCTGACATATAGGCACAAAGTGACAAGTAGCTATTAAGATCAAGCTGGCTATCCCAGACAATTGGCTGGCAACCTGCCTGTTTATTGGAGACATGATACAAGAAGTTACCAGTCAGTCATCCCCTGTTTTTACCCTAACTCACAAGGGACACCCTATCACCCCAATGCTTCACTGTCTCTCCTATACAGATATTTAAAATATAAAGTGTGATTGGAGATCTCAAACTACCATCTAGTGGAGTTCAAGTGAACTATTCAGGATCTGGGGGAACCCCCCCCCCCCTATCTCTAACTTGAGCTGTCATGAAGTAAAACATTCCATCTTGGGAGTATGAATGCATGGGATAAATATATGAATAACAACAACAAGCCTCACATCATCCAAACACACATTTACTACCTTGTTCTATTGTGTTATTGTGGCCAACAATTTCACACAACTAGACTGATTTTCTCGGATGGATCTGATCTCTTAACTAAGCCAGACTCTTACTGATCACTTCAGAATCATTTATACTGTAGGTTTACTTTAAAAAGTTATCTGTCATTTGAGGTCTGTTCAATGATCCTAGCACTCATCATCCCCAGCCTGAAGTTCCTATCCAGATCTTTATTCTATTTGAACAATGCTCTAGCATTATCATGACTATGCCCTTTACCATCAAGGTTCCCTTTCCCAACCTATGCTACTATTAAGAACTGTATGTTGCAATACTTCCCTGAGGAGAGACCATACACTTATCTGTGACTATCTGCATAGATTTGGACATGGGGTTCTAGGTAAAGCTGCAGTTGCTCGGCAACCACATGACATAGCAATCATCTCTACCTATGTACATACTATGTGATGTGCACAAGGGTGCTCTATTGAAATCAGTGAACTATGTCCTTGAGGGGCGACTATGCACAAGCCATAGCATATGCCTACAGGTATGAATCTAGACATTGCTGCTATGCAAAACTGATATTGCTAGGCAACCACACAACCTAGCAACCATTTATCACATATATTCCTAAATTATGATGGAAGTCACAGAAGAGTTATATACAAGTTTACATCAGGGGAGTATGTTGTTGAAAGGAAACCATGCAGATATGAGCATTTAAGCATATTTTCAGGCTTGGTTGCTATGCAAAGCTGCTGTTACCAGGCAATCACACCACTTAGCAACAAAACAAATGCAGCACTGTACTAAGCTGATTTATAGGAGGTAGGACCCACCAGATACTTTCTAGACTGCACATTTGTGTAAATCAAAGTGACATCTGAATCTATTGTCGGCCATTTTGAATTTCAGCCATATACAGCCTCGCCATTAAATTTTATGAAGGAGAAACATGCATATTCTCAATCAGCACTCTTTTTAACATAAGAATCAGGAGAATTGATCAAGATTTAGCATGGAAAACATCCATTTACATAAAGAGTGAGATTATTGAAATGGAACAGCATTGTATTAACTCAAGGTAGTGTCCTGCATCCAAGGCAATAATGTGTGTCATAGTCATCAAGGAATTCTGCAAAATGTCTCATATTATTCTGAAAGGTTTGTCCTACATAAATCATATTAGATATTGTGCTTAGATGGGGATAAGGGCAAGTTTTATACATGTATCTGGAGCGCATTTAAGATTTTCAGTAAAAAAAAAGGAACTTTGTAATTTCCATCCATCTTTCCGAATGTCTGGTACACTCAAATCTGAACTTAAAAACATGTATTAGGGCTTAATAAAAAGCTTATTATGTCTTCTTTCCAACAAGAGCAATAGCTTCAGGATCCAGACAAGGTAAGATAGTCTTAGAGCTTAGGGATTGAGCATACCCCTTGAATAACATGGTACCAAAATTGACCCAAAAGTGGTCTGAACCCACACATGGATAATGAGCTAAAACCGGTAGTGCCATCCCAAGATAATCAATGTTAACATGTTGAATCTTGTTCAGGGGGACCCTAAGGATCGAATAAATACCCATCACATTGGGATGTGGGGGGGGGGTGCATGGTGGGCCCTATCAGCCCCCAGCCTATTGGTCCCTATGTAGTCTTTAAAATAAGGTTTTGAGTTTTGAAAATATTTCATTTGACTACAATCAAATCAGATACAATCAGTTATTCGTTGTAGGCAGAGGGAATTCGGTAGAGTAGTTCAGTGCCAACACTGTAGGCACGCATGTCAGTCACTATGATCAGATTACTATGATGATCGAAATATGTATTAGGCTTTTACAGTGCCAGTGAGTTTCCTTTCCTTTCATCTACCCGCAGGCCATGCCCAATGGCTTTTCCCCCAGGTTCTAGTGAGGTTAGTTTAATTGAACTAGCCCACTAGATGACAGTTTAGATCTCCAATCACTGTCTATATTCCAAACATTGTAAAGGAGAGACATGCTGAACCTCTGGGGTGAGAGTGTAAAAAGAGAGGATGGTTGACTATGGAAGAAAAAAAGAATGGCTGTCAACATGATATTTTCCCCTGTCAACTGTCAAGTTAAAAAATAAAATCTGCCATCAACTGTCAGCTTGACAGTTTTTTATGTTCCATTTTATGTTGTTTCCATATTGGAGATCAAGTTGAATTTTTTCAAGGTGTGGCCCTCCACGGCTTCCGTAGTAGACAGGTAAATTCTTAGGCATGGCCCGCCTGTGTACATGTGCTCAATATACAGACAGGTAACCAGCCAAGGGGGGAAGGGGTAAAGGAAATGACACTCTGAGGTATAATATAGGGTCACAAAAGAGGGAAATAAACCTTTGATTGAAGGCTTTAAGGAGGGGGTGCACTCAACCCCCTACAAATTTCCCGCTAATAGAATCTCCCATGCTTAAAGCATAGAATGGATAGGGTATAGCATTGAAATTATCAAGATATTTTTTTCTATAATTTAGCCAAGAAGGCAGGTATAAGGCGTGGAGGCACAGCTGCCCCTTCTCCCACCACAGTACTATCCCATCCGAGGGACACTCTCCAAGCAGAGATAGGCTCTAAAATCTTATCTAATCTTTCTTTTACCATTTTGCGATCAAAGGACAATGGAATGTGAACCAATGTACTGTAACTCCCTGTAGGTGGCGCCACTGTAGAAAGATGTCTTATATGTTGTGTAATATGTACACTCGTACCTAGTGCCAAAGGTACTAGTGACTGCCACAATGTCCCTGAACTTGACACTCTTCAAGCATATGTTTCAGACTAGAAAAATAAAACCTATGCTTGAAGGGTGAGGAGTATTTCCAGTTCCCATCAGTTGGAAGAGGGGCATGATGGGAGAGAAATATAGTAAACTACCACTATGCTTTGCTGCTTCCTATATTACTTCCTGTATTATGGTTCCCTGAGGGTTTATACCTCAGGGCACCAGAGTATGTAATATGCTGCTGGAAGTCGTCTGCTCGACGTGTGACGTCATTGTAGTAGATGTCAAATCGGAGGCCACTTGGTACTTTGCACACATGACTATAGCTGAACGCCTGTAGTTTACTCCTGGATTCTTTCTGAATATGAAAACTGTGTAATGTGGTTTAGAATCTCTTGGACTGTTTTGTAAGTCACTTTGAGAGGGAGACCATTTTGTAGGGACATGAGGAACCCTGTAGGAAATAAGCAGACGACATCTATCGGTATATCGATATATATATATATATATATATATATATATATATATATATATATATATATATATATATTATATAATACTGTAGTTACCTGTGGTTCGACTGCCTACTTAGGGGTAGTTAGCGCCGATCAACAGTTGTGACTGAGAGTTTAGTAGATACACTGGAGGCAAAAAGTATACATGTAGTAATGTCAGACAAGAGGTCTTAATACTGTTAGACAAAATGGTGTACTATATTTAGACAAAAAGTAAATATAGAACCATTAGACAAACACTTCTAAAGTAGTGTCATTTGTGATATTGAATGAATGGTATATAGGCGCCTTAATCCCTTCCAGGGATGTAAAAAAAACAACATCAAAAGACGTCTACATAGTGGCTGATACAGTAGCAAACGATGGGCCCCCTATGTCATTTGTGATAGACATATCTACTATTAATCTCGAAGAATGAATCCTCATAGTGATGACGGCCTTTTCTATCAGATGCAGTAGGTGTTATTGAGCTGAAAGCCCATTGGCCACCCGTGCCAGTTGGATGGCTGATTTTGAAAAGAAAAACCACTGGTCAACACTCAAAACCACCGGCCATTGGCCACCGTGTCCTCCCCCTGCCTTCTGTATTATGTGTACCTAGACCATTGAACTTGCCCATGATATGATGGAAATCATTGTATAATATCTGCGTACTTGCCTGTCTTTCTAGTTGGGGCTTCACCCTCCCCGCGACAGATATTGCAGTCTGACTATTGTCAGTCATCTGATACATGGTAAAAGCGATCTGAGGGTAATGAATTTCTACAGAGATAGCTATATCAAAGCTGCTAATATATAATACAGTATAGTTGTTCATGTATAAAATGAGAGCTAATATTACATGTGAAAGCCCTTTTTAGTTACCAATAAGGTGTTGATTGTTAACGCTTTGTAAATGCAAAACAAATACAAAAATTCCTTACAATTTCTCCATCAATCTCACCCATAAAACCATGGTAGTGTGGGTCAGGCAGATAGATGTGGTAGTAGGCTGGTAAGTAGTCAAATCCACCATTAAGTGTCTTATCTTTATCAAGTACCCCATCATAGTCACTTAAGGTCGCGGATCTTAAGGTCATTCTCTCTGTGAGCGTCATAGCTAGAGTATTGGAGAATGATAATTAGTCCGCTTAATCTGGGATGATTTAATTAACCTTATTTGAACATTGTAATGAAGACGTGACATTAGCAAACTGATAACGTGTAATTGAAAAGGGCATTAAAAGAACAACATAATTGAAAAAAGAAAAGAAAAGAAAAATAACAATATTGATCAAACGTATTAGAACGTCGAATTTGGTGTCAAACATTTACCACAATAAAAAATGTCCAGGGCTGCACATCTGATGTTGTTAAGAACCGTTGCCCCCCCCCCCTTTCACATTTCTCTGGGCTGTCGCCTCTGAATAAAGTACAGCCAAGGATCAAAGGCTCTTGAACGTGTATGTATACCCAACTCGGGCAGTCTGATCATGAATAATATACACAATGTCATATCAGAGCCTATCAAATATGTAAATGCTTCTGAAAGGACTTAATAAAGATTGTATCTAGATAGAGTTATGCATACACAAATATCGATAACCAAGATGTTTTAGACTGGTATACTTACCAGACTGTTGTCACTTATGTGATCCAGTTGACAACTGAAGTAGGACTACTAGTATGACTTTTCCTTGAGAGTAGGCCAATACTACCGCTCTGC
Organism: Acholoe squamosa; assembly: GCA_949317995.1. Classification (NCBI taxonomy): domain Eukaryota; kingdom Metazoa; phylum Annelida; class Polychaeta; order Phyllodocida; family Polynoidae; genus Acholoe; species Acholoe squamosa. The sequence goes on from OX439048.1 coordinate 25,263,352, forward strand.
TGCCCTCTAGAGGTATGTTCCTTAACTAAATTGTAAATGATTGAGTGCGGTCTGAGGCAGCACAAATAGGGGAGGACGTGATTGAAGCAGCAGTTGACGCCATCTCTTTCATTTGATAGGACATAATTCCTTTGTGATGATTCTATCATATAGATATACCGCTATCTTAATGTTTGCTATTTGGTCTGGAACACATGTTGGGTTCCATTATGTCTTCCCATTCCGATGTATCCGCCAGATCCTTCATTCCATTTCGTCCAACATGTTTTGTTCCGAAATGTCCGCCAAAAATTACTTATTCCATTGTGTCCACTAGGCTTTGTTTCAAAACATCCACATATTCAGCCCTACTATTAATTACACTCATGTGGCAAAACAATAATTTTGGTATCATTGGAAAACCCTTCCCTGAGAAAATAATTCTTACTCACGTGAGTCTCGATCCAGACTCAGGCAATGTCGCCAAAATGAGTATGATTTGAGACTCAGCCTGATCTTTGGATGATACTCAGGCAAAGCCAGAGTATATCACCCCAGGATCTGCCTCAGGATCTGTCTGAGTATCATCCAAGGGTAAGACTGAGTCTCAAATCATACTCATTTTAGTGACATTGCCCATGTCTGGATCTAGACTCAAGTGAGTAAGAATATATTTTCAGTGTTGATATACTGAGCCTTCTAGTATTAAAATCATCTAAATGTGGCTTTTATGGCTTGTTGACATATATCATATTGGGGCATTCACTTTCTTATGCATATCAGATTCAGGACTGATGAATAAGCAAACTCAGCATTCTTAATAACACTTTGATTTATTGGAGGCCCTATATCTAGCATGGAATGAAAATGGAGCAATAGATTTTGTTCCCACCCTTATTGGGCCTGACATGATTAGAATAGAGCTATTTGAGGCCCCAGAGGCAGCTGAAATTACCTCTATGTGAGGGATATAATTATGTCATTGGTAAAAACAATTTTTCTCCTATTCCGTTGCCCATTTTCAGGAAGGAGATGATACACTAGTACCAAACTGTCATCATTCTTCCGGGTAAAAATAGTAATTTTCTGATGAAACAAGCATTGCCAGACCTCTAGCTCATTCTGCCTGGACAATATTTGATTTGGAAGTTGACTCTAAAATTAAGGTTTAGAAAATAATGGTCAACCTCTTGTGAGCATAAGGATGCAAATCTGAGGAACTAATGGGAGCTGGATGCTATAATTTCACATAATTTATGTTCATCTAGTATATATACTTGATGTCTGTGAACCACAGAAACTCTACTAACTTTTAGGTAGTATTAGTGGAGGTAAAATCAACCAAAACTGCATGGTAAAGAAAAATTATTCACTTCTAACTGGGTCATGTGGGGAAAGTTATGAAAATCTGTCTATTTATAATAGATTGACCCTCTCTCGATTTTTAGCTACAACTGCATACCCGAAACTGGTTCTACCTTTGATAACCACATCAATATCAGGCCAAATAAAAAAAATGGAAAACCCTTCCCTGAGAAAATAATTCTTACTCACGTGAGTCTCGATCCAGACTCAGGCAATGTCGCCAAAATGAGTATGATTTGAGACTCAGCCTGATCTTTGGATGATACTCAGGCAAAGCCAGAGTATATCACCCCAGGATCTGCCTCAGGATCTGTCTGAGTATCATCCAAGGGTAAGACTGAGTCTCAAATCATACTCATTTTAGTGACATTGCCCATGTCTGGATCTAGACTCAAGTGAGTAAGAATATATTTTCAGTGTTGATATACTGAGCCTTCTAGTATTAAAATCATCTAAATGTGGCTTTTATGGCTTGTTGACATATATCATATTGGGGCATTCACTTTCTTATGCATATCAGATTCTGGACTGATGAATAAGCAAACTCAGCATTCTTAATAACACTTTGATTTATTGGAGGCCCTATATCTAGCATGGAATGAAAATGGAGCAATAGATTTTGTTCCCACCCTTATTGGGCCTGACATGATTAGAATAGAGCTATTTGAGGCCCCAGAGGCAGCTGAAATTACCTCTATGTGAGGGATATAATTATGTCATTGGTAAAAACAATTTTTCTCCTATTCTGTTGCCCATTTTCAGGAAGGAGATGATACACTAGTACCAAACTGTCATCATTCTTCCGGGTAAAAATAGTAATTTTCTGATGAAACAAGCATTGCCAGACCTCTAGCTCATTCTGCCTGGACAATATTTGATTTGGAAGTTGACTCTAAAATTGAGGTTTAGAAAATAATGGTCAACCTCTTGTGAGCATAAGGATGCAAATCTGAGGAACTAATAGGAGCTGGATGCTATAATTTCACATAATTTATGTGCATCTAGTATATATACTTGATGTCTGCGAACCACAGAAACTCTACTAACTTTTAAGTAGTATTAGTGGAGTTAAAATCAACCAAAACTGCATGGTAAAGAAAAATTATTCACTTCTAACTGGGTCATGTGGGGAAAGTTATGAAAATCTGTCTATTTATAATAGATTGACCCTCTCTCAATTTTTAGCTACAACTGCATACCCGAAACTGGTTCTACCTTTGATAACCACATCAATATCAGGCCGAATAAAAAGAAATGTTTGTTTCCAACCATAAACCTTTTTCTATTTTGAGAATTTCTAAGATTCTTTGTAATTTTTTCATGATTTTTCAACCTGTCCCCAGAAACAATCCCCTGTGATATAGCATATTACCAAAATGAGGCTGATATGCACGAGACCCAAAAAATCAAAATGATGCCTGTGGTGATGTCGGTTCAGAGGTAGGGCGGATTTTTTTCCTGCTCAATAGACCTCTATAGGGACACCATTGATGGTGGCTATGTTCAACAAAATCAGACCATTTCAACCACTGAGGCCTCATCAGATATCAAATCATTTTAGAAAAGAACCTGTCTGACTATATGGAATTGGCAGACATTACAGAACAAATTTTGGTGGACAGAATGGCATCTGAGTATTTGCAGACAAAATGGAATTAGCGGACGTTTTGGAACAAAACATTGTGGAAAATGGAATTTGAGGACATTTTGGAACAAAGCTTAATGGACAAAACAGAATTAACCACTGTAAGTGGACATTTTGGACACAATGGAATGCGGACAATTTTGCGGACTTTTTGGAACAAATGCTTGCGGACAGTGGAATTTGGAACTTTTGCGGACATTTCAGAAGAAAACCTGGTGGACACAATAGAATCTGGGTATTTTTGTGGATAATTTGGAACTAAACCCCGGGGACAAAATGGACTTTGGAACTGTTTGCGGACATTTTGGAGCAAAACCTAGGGACACAATGGAATTTGGACATTTTTTGCAGACATTTTGGAACAAGAGCTGGTGGATAAAATGGAATCCAGACACTTTTGGTGGACATATGTGGGCAGAGAAGGGGAAAGGGCCCTCCCTGTAGGAATTTTAGTACTTGGTTTGGCCACTAGGGGAGCTACAAAGGCTAATAATGTAAAAAATAGGCCAAAAATTGCTCTTATGTACTTTTTTACACAGAAATAGATGATTTTCTCAATAACATTCTATTTTCTGACAATTTCTGTCTATTTGGAACGTAAATGGAACGTTTTGAATCCAAAACAAGGCCCAAATAAGAGTTCTCAGATAAATGCGTTGTCATGGCTACCAAAAATACCTTTCTTAAAAGAAAATAATGTAAGGGTTTGTGGCCTTACGGACCTGGGGGGTTCGGGTCTTACGATTCGGAAAGAAAGAGTAAGACAGTATTCCAAGTGTATGCCAACGGATAGGTTTATTACTTAATGCACACTCACGGCTGCCGAATGATATCAAAGAGGCAGCTAATATTAAAAAGCAGTGGTCTACATAGTGCGGAGGCCAGAAGGGCCTCTGACGTAGCGGCTGAGCCCTGGGCTTTATATACGGACCCAGGTGTTCGTCGTCAGATGTCCCCACAGACCCGGATCGGTGCTGCCACCTATCCGGAACCTGAGGAACGTCCGACGACTCGACTCACCCGCCACGTCAGACGGTACCCAACTCCTATGGTAGTAAAGTGTACCTCTACACCACTCCCCCAGACATTTAGGAGGGTGTTATACGTATAATATTACTAGGATAACATTTCTACATGTCTAAACCTGTAGTAATAGAGGTACAACCATAGGTATAACATTAGCACTAAATAAATTGTGAACCAGATGTCATATATATATATTCGATAGTGAATTTTAGTTACATATAACGATTAGGATGTTGAAATATTATACGAATTACTTGAAGAAGAGACAGTTATGTGAAACGGAACTGTCTATTTAATTATTATACCACATAATATTGTATTATATTTCAGGTATAATTAATAAGACAAGTAATATGAATCGTATACATGTGATGATGACAGCTATATGTAACGGAACTGTCGATAATAAAACATATCACAAAATAACATCCGTATGTGTGTTTGTAGTCATTTGACAACACATTTGAATATGTAGTCTTAAAGAAGACTGTTATAGTAACATCACTATCTAATGACATGTCGTATATTAATATTATACGAATCCGTTAAGGATTCCGTGAGTAGTACGAATAGGATTATTTATAACATACACTTGAAAAAAAAAGAAAAAAACATCACGGTGTGGTAATGAATATAATAATATATTATCACCGTGTACCTAATAACCTTTATAGCACCAGATCATTATACTTATTATATATTTTGTCTCGCAGGACAATAATATGTGTTATCTGGTGAAGTTTAACGGATCTTATAATATAAATACTAATAGTGATTAGAGATCCGTATCAGGAAATGTCTATGTACCCGTATTATAATATGTATCTAGTGGATATGTACATACATATAATATTATAGAAAAATAGAAATATGACATTATATACAATATATAGGAATTATAAATGCTGCTGGAGTCTTCTGCTGTATCCTCCGGGTACTAGTAGGTAGGTGTGGTCAGCTAACCACGGGATGGACGTGCTAAAGTTTATAGTTTCCTTATATTGAGTGAACACGGTAGTTGATTTGGGGCAGCTACCCACAATCCTCTAGTAGTGCTAAAGTTTATAGTATATCCGAATGGTGTAGATTTGTAGAATATTAGTCCGGATGTGTCAACTGTGTAGAGAACGTAATCCTTTTTAAGTTTTAGTTGACATAAGTAAAATAATAGTCCGATATAAGTTGATCCGGAAGTAATAGTAGTAGAGATTTAAGTCCATTCGGGAGTACAGATGAGTTGTAGAGGTAAATCGTAAAGTCCATCCTAGTAATTGGTTAGCACGGGTAACAGCAGGAGTCTGGAACTGGCATCCGGATACGTCTCACAGCAGCAAGTCTACTATCGGATTGTTCATGGATGAAATTATAAATCCGAATAGGCTATTCAGGGTGTAATAAATGTTATACAACCTGAATAATAGACTGGTCAAAGGAACCCGGAACACATAGTATAGGTGTTCATGCACTAGTAAAAGCATTCGCAGACCTTTAGGGTTCCGCAAAGACTATATCTGGTCATTTGGTGTTGGAAAAAAAATTATGGAAGAAATAACCCTAGCATGCTTTAAACGGATTTCTTAGCATGCTTCTTCTTCAGAAGAGCTAAAGCCGACTCGGGAGTGCCGTCCCACTCGTCCAAGTCGACTCCGAACACCCTCATGAACTTAGTGTTCAGGTTGGTGTTCCGAGTGATCTCCTCCTTTACACGCTTTTCCAACACGTGTACATCCATAGCTGCTTTTTCTTGAGCAGCTGAGGCAGCCTCCTCCTGGGCCTTTACATCGTCCCGGATGAGAGTCTCGAGACGTTGCTTTTCAGCGTCGCCCACCTGTTTCATACATAACAGGGTTTCGTTTAGGAGACCCTGATGAAACTCGACCGCTTTCTCACGAACGGTCTTCTCCCAATGGGTGTAGATGGCCTTCTGGACATCTGCCTCCCCTTGGCGAGACTTCTCAAACCAAACTTCCGCATTACCAGTTTTAATGGTAATGGCGTCCTTTGGTTTCTCAGGTGCCGCGACAGCCTTGGGAGGAGTCGAGGCGGCCTGTGGACCACTTCCGGGTTTAGGACTCCCGGACACACCTGTCGTTGGTACGCAGAAGGCAGGTGGTACGTTCTGTTTCAGTCCCATTTGCAGGTACATGTTTAACTGCTCCTGGGTAAAGGTAACTGGTGGGGCGGCTGGAGCGGATGCAGATCCGGCGGCAGCAGATGCGGTGGTCTTCTTTGGCATAAGGCGACCATCCTTTCCTACCACCAAGGTCTGGCTCTCAGGTCCAGGTCCCTGGTTTAAGGACGGAAAGTTTCGAGAACTCACTTTCCCAGGTTTAGATACGGCTCCAGCGTATCCGGCAGGTTCAGGCTTCTTGAACACCGGAGTGCCCTGAGCCTGTTCTGCGGGGTGCCTTGTCAGAGGGGACCTGGAACGGTCCTCTGCTCTGACCTTCGGTTTTGTTGTACTCTGACCATTACCATTGCCGCCGCGGTTCTGGTCTCTCCTGCTCCTTTCACGAGCTCTCTTTGCATCCTTTCCGGATTCCTCGCATTTCTGCCAGAGAGACTCGTGCATGTCCAGTTTACCCTTTCCAGGAGTCAGGACTATCTTTGCTCGGAGTTTCGAATCCTTGGTCTTCGGAACTTCGCAGAGGACTTGGTCCCCTGGTCGGATCTTAGACCAAGCATCCTCGCTCAGGCTATCGAACTCCTTCATGAGTTCCTGATGAAGCTCCATGATGCGCTTCCGGGCCCCGTCCAAACCTTCTGCGTGGCATTTCTTCTGGTGTCTAGCCAGATCACTACGTCGGTTGTATTGCACCTTCGTAGTACACTTCTTGCCCTTCTTACCATAACTCGGATCACAGATGTAAACCGGGTGATGGTGGAAGTGGGCCTCTACCAGATGCCTTTGGAACCGGGCTGGAGTACTCCAGGTCCGGATCGAGACATCACTCGCATCCTGGCAGATAGAGAAGGGACAGGACTTTTGATCGTCACCGTACCACTTCTCTAAAGCCCAACGCAGCTTCCTCCTCTGGGTATAAGTGTAATACCCTTCGGTGTGGTTTAGCATAAGCCACATCTTTCGATAGGCTTTGCTCGGATTGGGGTCCTCGTCCGAAAGGCGCATCCAATCTTCATCATCCGACTCATCGTTCTTATTGATTGAGTCTGGACAGGCATAGAGGGTAGAGCCGTCCTTCTTAACTCCGTACGCACAGTCGGAGAAACACGTCGGGATCCGGGTTTTGAATCCGGATTTGGCGTTAGCCCAACGTTCGGCCTCGGTTTGAGTTGATGGAGTGGCCTTCTCATCATACTCAACCGAGGATTCGTGCACCGACTCCTCGTCAGACGACTCAACCTCCATGGCAGTACTACCAGTGGTTGAGGTGCTGGGTTTCGGCTCGGCTCTCGCAGAATCCGGGAGATTCTTGAGCTTCCGAGCAGCGGATCGTCGGTTCTTACTGACCTTCCAGTCTTCCTCCGGTTCCTGGGTTCCGGATGTGCTGGAGGTCGTGGCTTCTACTGGAGTAGTAGTGCTGCCGGTAGCTGATGTAGCACTGGCGGAGCTTCTGGTGGCAAGCTTCAGGTCGGGGATAGGAGGTGCGGGTGCTTCCGCGGCCCTCTTAGCCTCTTCCTGTGCCTCCTGTTCGGCAGTCATGCGGCGGACAATAACCGTCCGAAGGGCTGCAGCTCGGTCCAATCCGATTAGTGAATTGTTCTGGACATCCACCAATTCCTGTTCGGTTATGTAATAACCGTCGTCCCACTGCTCGAAGTTAGCAGCGGCCTCCCGGAATTCCTTAGTGGTCCGGCACGGCGTCCGGATAGCACTAGGGCGTGGGTAGGTCTGGCCATCGGTATCCCAGACACAGCCTACCCAGTTAATGTTCGTAGCCTTGACGTTCCACAGGGACTTGTCAGGCTTCGGATACGCTCCGAGCTCGAAGGCTCGGTTAGCAGCATACACGGTTTCACGGAAACCAGCGTCCACCATAAGTCCCCGTTGGAACCACGGCCAGTCTCGAAGCCACTCGGGAGGCATCCTGGACAGCTGTTCGGGAGCCATGACGCCCTCGATAGCTATCCTGACTTTCGGGTCCATCCTGACTGGTGTCCCGTCCGCGTAGGTCACTTGTGCCTGCAGTTCCGGGTGGACATACAGGTAGCGACCATCATAGCTAGCTGGAAAAGGCTCCGCCACTGCTGGCTTCCACTCATCCTTCTGTCCGTCAACTTGGGTAGTTTCGGACTCTGTCGCTGCGGGTTCAGCACTCGCAGTCGCTCCGGATCCCTCTGCTGGGAGTGGAGATAGCAGTTTCTCTGGCTCATTGAGTGAGAATGAAGCCAGCTTCTCCTCGAACGAGCGATCCGTGGGTTCCTCCACGTCCATCATCTCGCTCTCTTCCTGTGTAACAGGCGACAAAGCTTCCGGAAAAGCTTCTGCGGACGGAGTCAGCTTATCCGGGTCACCGGATAGCTTGGCTGCAGCTACGGATTCCTCAGCCATGACTGGGGAATCGATCACGGGAGTAAACTACTCCTTTTTCCGGCTTTTACGGCGCCGGGGCCGGCACAAACGGAGTCTGTCTACCAGGAGACAGACTCTGGAGGAGCAGCGGGGGGGTTTGCTTAGCCGGTAAAATCCAAGAAGGGAGCGAGCTCGACCGTCTTGAACGTTACCGAAAAACAATATGGCGACAGGCCAGCTTTCGTGACGTCATTTCCCCGCGGTCCGCGAGGTCACGAGAGGTCAGCCGAGACTGGACACGGTGACGTCATGCGGAAACGCACGTGCTACAGGCGGTACATCAACAAACTGATTGTTTTTAGGTAATTATCGCTCACCCCGATGACTCGACTGGGGATTTAAGTGGAGATTATGGAAAGCTTAAGCAAATCCACCGGATTATCCGTCCACTACCCATTGGTACATCATGCGGGGGCGACAAATAAGCCTTTAGGGTCAGTTGTCATCCGTTCCTCTAAATGTAAACATTACACTCGTTGTGTATACAGGTTAGGTCACTGCAGTCCTCTGGGCAATTCGGGGGCTGCGGCGAACGTATCTCCCCTTCTCGGATAGTTCTTTATCGGACCTGACAGTCTGAAGAGCTTTCTCTAGGTGCTTCTTAGCCTTAGAAACACCTTTCCTCTTCTTTCTGTCTTCACCTGCCGAGACTTTTTTAACTCCCCCACGCTTAATCGGTGTTGGCGTGGGTGTCACTGATTCGGAACACTTTTTGGGTCTACCTCGACCACGCTTCACTGTAGTGTTCTTTACCTGGTCTATTATGCGATTCTGATTCAGGATCCTTTCGGAACCTTCACCATACATTTCTGTGGAGGTCTCCCTCCCAGACCATCTCCTTAATCTAGCCACATTTGACTTATAGAGTCGACCAAGGTCAGATTTAATAATTACGGTACAATCACTGATAATTTGTGTTATAGTAAAGGGACCGTCCCAATTAGACGCTAATTTTATGTGTCTAAGTGGTTCGTGTAATCTGAGGACTCTGTCTCCGGATTGGAATTTCCGATGCTTTAGATCGGTATCGTATCCTACTTTCTGCCATTTGGCACTTTTCTCCAAATCAATTCGGACAGACTCATATGCTTTTCTAAATCTGTCTCTTAAACATTCCACAAAAACTACATGGCAAGGTAGTTCAGGGTCCATTCCTACGACTCCAAAAACTAGGTCAGCAGGCATTATCAAATCCTCTCCGAATACTAAAAGGTTCGGAGAACAATTTGTACTTGAATGTACCGTACTATTATAAGCATGTGTCACAAAATGACATTGCTCATCCCAGTCATCCATATGTTCATTAACGAGTGACTTTAGGACTTGGATGAGGGTTCTATTGAACCTTTCCACTAATCCGTCGCTTTGTGGTCTATACGGATTGGTTCTAGTCTTGCAAATAGCCAAGTATTCGCACATACCCTGCCAGAGATTTGATTCGAACTCTCTGCCTTGGTCACTGTGTAACATTAATGGTACACCGAAGCTTAGTACCCAACCTTTTACAAAAGCTTCGGCACAAGTAATTGCTTTGTGGTCCGGTAGTGGAAATACTTTAGTGTATTTCGTATAATAATCACACACTACCATCATACAGGTATTATCATTAGCGGTTGTATTAAATCCACTAATAATATCTACCCCGATTCTTGCGAATCTAACTCCGAAAAGTTCTTGGGATAGGGGAAGTTTGCCCATCCCGGGTCCGGGTTTGTTTTTACAACAATCCGGACAGGTGGTTATCCATCTTTGCAAGTCCCGTGTCATGCCAGGCCAATAGTATTTCTTGGAAAGTCGTGCTAGCGAGCGTTTCCTTCCGAAATGACCACTGGTCCGATGTCCATGACAGAAGTACATAATGTCATGTCTCATGGCATGTGGTATCACCACTTGCATGATTCTATCACCATTATTACATGGCTTCCAACGGTATAACACGCCTTTCCGGACTTCAAGCTCGGTCCATTGAGCAAGAAACCTTCTCATTTCTCGATTTTCCAGAGAGACCTCTGGTCTAACTGGACGTATACCCTTTGGTACTAATTGCAGTAGCTGTGCAGTTATCGAGTCAGCTTCCTGGAAATGTCGTATGTGATCCATAGACCAATCCAGTATACTGGCAACTAGGGGTACGAATGGTCTTCGAATCCCTGCTAACACTGCCTTATGAGCTCCACAATCAGTACAATCCGGATTATCACATTTCCGGATTGGTATTCGAGACAAAGCATCAGCATTTAAATGCTTAACTCCGGGTCTATGCTGAATCTGTTGATGTTCCAGCCCATATTCGGATAAATGGGCTAGCCATCGGCCTAACATGCCTTCAGCATCTCGGAAGTTCAGTAGCCACCTTAAAGAGGAATGATCCGTACGCAAAGTAAAGTTCGTTCCCCATAGAAAATGTTTGAACTTCTTGGTATATACGACTACTGCTAACAACTCTCTTTTGGTTGTGCAGTAATTGCGCTGAGTCTTGCTCAGTGTGTTGCTGGCAAAGGCAATTGGTACTTCTCTCCCATTTTGGACTTGCGAGAGAGCTGCACCAATGCTATCATTACTAGCATCAGTATCCAGTATGAAATGATCCGTCTCATTCGGATATTGCAATATGGGAGTACTCGTGAACAGGTCTTTTAGCTTTCGAAAAGCGTTTTCCTGTTCATGTGTCCAAGGAAATTTTTCCTTGGTACTTCCTGGAGTCCAGTTAGCTATTGCTTGTAATGGGTAACTGACTCTAGAATAATTCGGAATAAATTCCCTGTAATAGGAACAGAATCCTAAAAAGGACCTCACTTCCTTGGGTGTTTTAGGTCTATTCCAATTCGTGACTGATTCGATTTTTTCCGGATCAGCCTTTATTCCTTCATCACTGATGATGCGGCCCAAATAATTTATGGACTTTCTAAACATGTGGCATTTCTTAGGTTTCAATTTGAGACCATTTGAAATAATACGTTCTAGTACCATTTTTAGGTTATTAGAACATTCTTCGAATGTTTTTCCGAAGACAATGACATCGTCTAGATATACAAGACATCTTTTCCACAATAAATCACTTAGAATTGTTTCCATCATTGCTTCAAATGTTGCAGGTGCATTGCACAATCCAAACGGCATTACATTATATTGGAATAATCCAATATGACTTGAAAATGCAGTTTTCTCCATATCTGAAGGGTTCATTCCCACTTGCCAATAGCCTGATTGCAAGTCTAGGGTACAAAACCAACTGTTTCCTCCTAAGGAGTCAATGGTTTCATCTATTCTCGGTAATGGATACGAATTCTTTTTCGTTATTCCATTCAACTTCCTGTAGTCTATGCAGAAACGGATAGTACCGTCCTTTTTTGTTACCATACACACAGGACTACTCCATGGGCTATTGGAAGGGACTATTACATCCTGTTCCAACATCTTATTTATTTCATCCTCAGCTACTCTCTTTTTTGCTAAGGGTAACCGTCTATACGGTATCTTAAAGGGTTCGGCATCTCCAGTATCTATTTTATGTAATACCTTATTTGTCGTACCTAGTTTTTCACCAGGTTTGGCAAAGGCAGTATGATACTGACAGAGCATATCATAGAACTCTTTCCGGTGTTCCGGATCTTCTAATGAAGTTTCTTCATACAACTTAAGTAAGTCTTCCGAAATTTCATCATCTCCTGTTACCTTCTGTAAGCTTAGCTTACTATCCGTTACAGTTTCCGAAAGGGTCACGTTTCCAAAAACTTGTCCCTTTTTCAAGTAGATAGTAGTGTTTCCAGTATTGGAGACAGGTACTACCGACCAGGATGCATTCGCTACTATTGTGTCTACAGAATTTAATCCAATACCTGACAAAGTAACTACATCCGGTTCTATCACTGCAGGTTTGTTACGCATTGCAGGATCACTTCTTACAAGCACATCACAGGCTACTCCCGGAGGGATTCGCACAGTGTGTGCCACACTAGCCATACTGCTCACTTGTCTCAGTGCACATCTAACCTTCACGGGGTACGGGTATCTCACACTCAACACTCCTGTTTGGGGTTCCAATACAGCACCATACAGGGATGCGAAATCCAACCCGAGTATCCCCTCATCTGCTATATCCGCAACGGTGGCGCTCATGACATAGTCATGTATACCATCTAACTGTAGTCTCACACAAGTTCTACCATACGTTTGCAAGGTACTGCCGTCGGCCGTCTGAGCACTTCCTCCCGATTTGAGAGTATCATGTTCATCCGGTATAAGGTCGTAGAACCCCTTGGAGATACAAGAGTGGCTAGCTCCCGTATCCACAAGGAATTCGGCAGGCCTTCCGTTAACAGTAAGGCAAACATACCACCGCCTTCCGTTTAGAACAGAGGGCATGTCCGTGACAATCGGAACGTCATTTTTCACACCAGGAGTCAATCCACATCCTTTTAAGAATTCCAGACAAGGATGACCCGGGGGCAGGTGGGCACCACAGACCTTGGCTAACGAATAGCCGCCTGCCTCGTTACTGATATTGGGTTTCCCCTGTGCTCCCATAGCACCTGTTATATCAGCTTCCCTAACCTTCCGGGTGTCTACAACCACCTCGGTGTTAGGCGATCTTGTTACTTCATGTGAACTATCATCACGGATGGTGATATCATGGCAAGATTTGTCACTGGGATCCCCTTCTTTGCCCCTCGGGAGACCCCTCCTTAGTTTTCCTCTGTACTTACTCCAGAGACACTCTCCTGTCTACGAGGGACAGGTTTTTCAGCCATACATTCTGGAGCATAATGCCCCAGTTTCTGGCATCTGAAACATCTCCTCTGAGATTTGTCAACTCTCGGTCTCTTTAGAGCTTCTGTTAATCCGGCAATTAATGTTTCCATCATGTTAGTCGGAGCAACAGTGGCTGCTACAGTTGGGTTCGCCGTAGAGGCTACACTGCCAGGTTGAGTTGATCCGGAAGCTGTTTTACCAGCAACAGATCCTCCTCTCCCTCTCGAATGTACTTTCCTATACCGCTTTTGTCGGTAATACTTTCCAGCTACATGCACTGAACCAATATAATCTCCGTTTTCATCGGAGACATATTCATCATTCTCATCAACTTCATTCGATTCAACCGGAGCTAATTGGGAAGTATCGTATACCGGAGCAGGTGTACCTCCATATTGGAATGGAGCTGCTCTTATTGGATTAGGTCCGAGACCTACCAAACGTTTCTTCATGTCATGTCCATCGATTGCTATGAACAGATCACTGAAGGAAGTGTCATCTTTCCAAGAGTCCCAGACCACTTGCTTGTGATCCGGATCACGCAATCCACTGTAGAATTGTATAAACAATTCTTGTAGATAACAATCATCATCGTGAGCCCAATTTGGACGTGCTTTCGAAAGCAAGTCCTGTAGCTCCAAACCAAAGACTTTGTGTGATTCTTTAGGTTTTTGTGTCCTCTTCTTAAAGCTTACCCACGGATCTTCTCTAACGATTGATCCGAAAAGGTATGCGGCACATTCGACCAGTTGATCATAAGTACCGTATATTCCGTAAGCTGCTCTCCATTGGTTGAGGGCCACTTTTCCGCCTTTATTTAACCAACAGATCAAATATGGCAGAGCTTCTTCTTTTGTCCAGCCACTACAATTGACTTCGTCAACAAAAGCTTGATACCTGTCCTTCCATGGATCATTAGAATCATATGGAGGGGGTATCCGTGCCTGCCTACGTGCCGGATTATTACATCCGCGTAGTCTATCTGCTTCTCGCATGCTCCAGTTCATGACTTCCATGCCGTCTGCTCCCTTTCGGTAGCAGTCAATGCCAAGGTTTTGTATACATTGGCTTCTATCAAAGATGGTTTGCATCCCTGCAGGCATAGAAGTTCTCCTGTTAGGTTTCTTGCCACCTCCTCCTGATCCTGATCCTCCGGATCCGGATCCTCCTGGGCCGCCTGGAGGGTTTCCTCCTGGTGGGCCATTATTATTATAGCCTCCAGATGAACCACCAGGGTATCCACTATTGTGACCGGTGTTTCCAGAAGAAGCATATCTAGGGTAAGAATCATTTTGATTCCATCCCTGGTTATAGCTATTACCATTCTGATAATTGCCACTTCCCGATGGATTATAATTATTTCTATATCCATAGGAAGATGTTCTCGGTTGATGCGTACCGTCGTTGATATTGTTTTGTGGCGGATTTGGTCTCGGAAAACGTCCATCAGTAGGACCATTACCAGAACCTGGGGGTGGATTCGGTAATCTTGGTACTGCTGGTGTACTGTGGCCGGGTTGGGGGAAATATGAAGGTGGTGTCAACATATGTCTCATTGGTCCGGGTGCTTTTGGTTGTGCCACGGGTGAATTATTATTATTCCCTGTAGCACCATCGTGAGTCGCTTTGATTTTGTGACTCAAATCTGGTATGGGTGGTGCTGGTCCTATCGTATCCAGCATTGGAACTACTGGTTTAGATGCGGTTCCATTTACTGCAGCGTTATCCGGTTTCTTATAGATTCCGGATACCACATTCTTGTCAGCCCCATCATCAACGAATGGGCTGTATCTAATTGGGGTTGCATCTTTAGATGTCTTTCCCAACATTGTAGATACCACAGCTGGGTCTATATTACCTATAGTTAACTGGGCTGCTTCTACATATTTATCTAGAGTTATTGCAGTAGCCTGCAATTCCTGAAGCTCATTCGTGAGTTTCTGTCTATCCTCCTCCAGTTGTTTGTTGTAAGCTATGATGCCTACCCGGATGGTCTCATTATCTTCAGCTTGTTTACTGCACTGAAGTTTCAATTTATCCAACTCCTCCTGATAATGGCGAATTTCGGATTCGAATTTTGTCTTATCAAGGTTCAGTTGGTCGTTCGTATCTATGTATGTTTGGATACGAATGTGCCTATTGTCATATTCTTTATTGAATGAATCTCTCATAGATTGAAGTTTTAGTTCTTCACTCTCGAGTTCTTTCATGTACTCGCTCCTTCTGGCTTCGAATTCCTTTCGCATGCCAGTTAGGTCCTCTTCCATTTGAAGTTTTTCATGCAGTACTTCATCCTTAGCTTTGACCAAGGTATTTAAATTCTCGTTCAAAGTTACATAAGTTTCATTCAACAACAGGACATCCGGTCGTTTTAATTCTTCACCTTCCGGTACCGCATAGGTTAAGTCGCCATCTATAGCGCTATAATCTAATATTGGTAATTCGGGCCTGGGTAACCTATAAGGTAGTTCTCCGAATGTTACCCTTTTTCGCATTGGTGCCGGATGTTCTGGGTTAGTACTACCACCGACTTCGAACATCGAATCACATAATTCGTCAACAATTGAATGCTGGCCTATTAAGTTACTATGTCTCTGTATGGACTGTTCGCGTCGTACAGAGTCTGGCAGATTCTCCTCACTATCATTATAGTGGGGTCCGGGATCTCTCCAGGATGCTGATTCTGCATCTTGTGGATCCGAATGGGCTTGGAGCATTAGCGATCCATTTCCATTCTCTTGGGCAAGTGATTGCCCTGCTGGGTTAGCTTCCCTAAGGGTGTCTAACCCATGTACTAGCCGTTCGGACGTTATAACGTCCGGGCTATACACCAGAATTAACTGGTCACGGCACCAGTGTAAGGGTTTGTGGCCTTACGGACCTGGGGGGTTCGGGTCTTACGATTCGGAAAGAAAGAGTAAGACAGTATTCCAAGTGTATGCCAACGGATAGGTTTATTACTTAATGCACACTCACGGCTGCCGAATGATATCAAAGAGGCAGCTAATATTAAAAAGCAGTGGTCTACATAGTGCGGAGGCCAGAAGGGCCTCTGACGTAGCGGCTGAGCCCTGGGCTTTATATACGGACCCAGGTGTTCGTCGTCAGATGTCCCCACAGACCCGGATCGGTGCTGCCACCTATCCGGAACCTGAGGAACGTCCGACGACTCGACTCACCCGCCACGTCAGACGGTACCCAACTCCTATGGTAGTAAAGTGTACCTCTACAATAATAATGTCAATTAATAGGATGATTTGTGGAGATTCATACGCTGAAAAAAGCTCATAGATACCATTTCTATATCCAAAGCTATGCCCAAATGTATGGAAAGGTTTGGTCAATTTTAATTGATTATTTAAATGATTATGCTAATTAGATGTCTGATTTAATCAAAACAATGAATGATAAAGCTTTTTGGCTGTATTGATACAGTTATGTCATTCAATTTTCGTGAAGCAATATCTCCAAGACCAAAAGGGCTATCTGGAAGTGTTATACCTCATTTTAAAGACAATAACTTCAATTTTAAATATCACATTTTACCTCACCTGTCCACATATTGAACCAAAAACTGGTGGACAAAAAGGAATTTGGAAATTTTGCGGATGTTTCGGAAGAAAACCTGGCAGACTTTATGGAATTTTGACACTTTTTGGTGGACATTTTGGAACAAGAGCTGGTGGACAAAATGGAATTTGGAACTTTTTGTGGATGTTTTGAAACAAAACCTAGTGGACACAATGGAATAAGTAATTTTTTACGGACATTTCGGAACAAAACATGTTGGACGAAACGGAATGAAGGATCTAGTGGATACATTGGAATGGCTGGACATAATGGAACCCAACAGACCAATAACACCTGATAATGAGAAAGTTAAGCATAATTTTTCTTTAGGCGGGCGTAGCTCGAATCTAGGCTAAGAGGTGGCCAAACAAATGAATAACAATGGAAGAAAAATATCCTTTTGAAATAACTTTGCACCTTCTCTGTTAAGGGTAAAAGGTCTCTAACCCCCAGTGTGGCATCACAGGCCATGACATATGTCATCCCATACATACTCCACAGGGAGAACAGATAAACTGGGTTGGTGAACGACATCTGGATCTGGCACCCAGAGAGGGGGAAAATGTGCCTCTTCATGATTTTGAGTGACTTGGAGTGTTTGAAAGGTGAAATTCCACTTTTGCAGGTGCATGAGTTACATTTAATTATAGTGCAGATTGTTTTGGTGGTCTGATACCTTTACCCAGCAAATTGTCGTCACTCCTAGTCACCCTGTGTGAAGTGCCTCACACATGTCGCTAAATGGAACATGACGTCGCTATAGCACAAGATAACCATGAATAGCCATGGTGGTGATCACATGGTTTCACTGCAGATGACAACGTTGGTGATCACTCAGACTCACGGGGGATGGCGACGCTGTTGATTACTCGCCTTGCTAGATGAAATGACACCTTGTCATAGAGCAGGCACACTACGGATGGCAAGAATTGTGATCACTGACACTCACGAGGGATAGCGACGTGGGTGATCACTCACCTCGATAGATGGATACCGCTAGATGAAACTCCCACCTCATCATAGCACAGGTTCACCACGGATGGCGGGGATTGTGATCACTCACCCTGACCAGGGATGGCAACACGGGTGATCACTCACCTCGCTAGATGAAACATGCACCCTGTCATAGCACAGGTTCCCCATGGTTAGCGAGGATGGTGATCACTCACACTCACCAAGGATGGCAACATGATTGATCACTTACTTGCACCTTGTCACAGCTCAGTTTCACCATTGATGGTGATTGTGGTGACCATGCAGACTCACCAGTTCAACTCATAATAATTACATGGAATTTGATGTGAAACAAGGCACACATTAGATACTTTTTGGGAGTGATATAGGCTCACACCTCCGTAATGGTCCAGACATCTAACAGTGCTGCTACCTGAACACCAAAGGAGGAAAATGAGTGAGGTTCCACCATTTGTGTGAAAGTGAGGGCTGAATAGTCACACAGTGAGTGAGAATCATGTTGGTGACAGTGGTGAGGCTTCACTACACTGAGTGAGAGTTGAGTAAGAGCGGCACACAGTCACCCATTGGGTGATAATCATGATGTCCAGAGTGGTGGAGATTCTCCATTATGAGTGAGAGTTGACTGTGAGTGACAAAAGATGACACAGTGAGTGAGGACAATGTTGGTAAGAACCGTTAAGAGTCATGACGCTGAGTGAAAGGTGACACGCAGTGGCGGACAGTCAAGAGATGGGTGATAAAATTGTTGACGACAGCGGTGATGATTGGCCATGCCATGTGTGATTTCAACAGCGTGTGTCATCTAGTGAACTGGGTGATCACTCAAAAAGGCCTCACCATGGATCACCAATAATGGCAACAGGTGATGACAATTTGCTGGGTAGAGATGGCCATTTCAGGCAAGTAATATATGATGTATGGCTTTGTACACAGCAAAAACTACCGGATACAATAGGAAGTAAAACTACTGCTTATCAATGATTAATGTTAAAATCTTGGCTCTTGCATCGGAAATGGAAATTGCATTGTGCACCTTTAGAAATAGGTAATGTCACATTTGGCAAAGACCAGTATCCATTCTAAAGACGGCACGAGACTACAATGGCTGAATACAATCCAGTCATGTTTATGATTTATTACACGACACCTGTTGCTGGAATTAGATTTCAGAAGGTTAACAATTGAGAATTCTACCATCTATATAGTTATACCTACATGATCTGCAGACTCAGCTTTATTATGCCTGTATTGCTGGCCTGTGGATGACAGTCTGTATGTTCGACAATATCATATTGTTAATGATCTAGGAGAATCATCCTGGGCATTCTGCCATATAATTTATGTCTGCATCGAAGAGATATGAAGGGGTTTGACTCAATATCGTCAAAATCAATATTGACAAATTGAGACTCAACAGTAAAACCCTCTCTCCAGGCAATATACGATTTATTTCAACGTGCATACCTCTAATTGATGTGAGCCCAATTATGCATGTTTTAAACTATCAGATCTTTTCAAAAACTTGTACCGAACTATAATTGTTTATAGTTGGATCTGTTCACTTCAAATTTCTATTTAGTGATTCATGACTGCCCCAGAATTTCTAGGAGGGTTAGTGCGAGAAGAAGGAAAGAGTGAGGAGGACATGGGGGGCGGGAGGGGTGGGATGAAACGACAATAGACCCTTCTACTAGGACAAACACAACGGCCTTCTACTACTGAAAAAAGATATTATTAAGGACAAGAGCGGCAGGCACCTAGCGGCTGTTTTGTGAACTACTGCATTTAGCTCATTGAGGGGTATCTGGCATTTTTTAAGCAAGTTTCTATCATTATTAGTTCAAAAGTTAAGTCTAGTGATATAAGTGAACATTTTTACTAGGTTTGAAGAACGTTTTGTAAATTACTATGTAGCCCCCCTCTACCCCCCTCTGGATGTAGTCCATAGGCTTATGCAGTACAGGCCCACCCACCTTACATTCGCACTCACCTTGTGCAAAAAGTAGCGTTGGAACCATATGATTTTACAATCTTATCTTGATTAGCATACATCAATTGACATAATTGTAGTTTTTTAGAGAAATTGTTTGTACAGTTTTTGAGATATTCACAAAAATCCCTCCAAAACTCCAAGTGGCTAGATATTGGCCCATTGAACTCAATGTTAAAGGGTCCTACAAATGATCGCCAGTACTGAAGAAAGTAGTGTTGCTACCCCAACTTTTTATTTCATATTTTAATGACACATTAAGTAAAGAACAAATATTTCAAGTGAAATGGAAATCCTTCGTCAATTTATTTTTGGGCCACCTGGAGCCCTTGTCCTTAAAAAACTGTGTTTAAACTAAAACACTCCGATTGCAAATATGAAGCTTGTTATATCTCAATCAGATGGACTCTAGCCTACCCTTAATTGTATGTCGTGTCTGTTATAATATTATGTACATGGCCACAAGGAGGAAAAAACGACTCGTTCCCGCTTAGATATGATAGAACCTGTTATGTTGAATAGACATATCGTGGCCTTAATTGCACCAGCGGAGGGTGGGGGTGGGGGGTTTAAAAATTCAACATTAAAAAAAAAACTCACAGCGGTGATGTTTCTCAGCTGACACGACTACGAGGAACCAGCATGTCAGACTCCCAAACTCATACAACTATTATAACCCTATAGTCTACATACGGCCAACGCTGATTATATGTCATTGGCCTTCTGGATCTTTATAAAGCCGTGGAAAATACATGAAGGGGTGGTACTTGTCAATGATAGGTTAATAGTTATGTTATACTAGCACACATTATGCCCCAAGGTCTATACCCAATATACCTGTTCAAATAGTATGTCGCATGGCTGACCAAGCTCCCTGTGAAAGGTATGATATTACATTGTGGATGTTACCAATAGGCCTACTCTGGTGAATAGCAAATCGATCATAAGTCATGAATAATATCACTGCCACAGTCAGGAATTGAGACGCCTCAATGATGACAATACAAGGAGATTCCTACTAGACGGAGGAAGCAATAAGGTCTGTGGTGTGTGTGACAGAAAGTGACATATCACAATGGATGTCAAATATGTACTGTCTTAATGGCGAGGCTCATGGAAGAAAGACTCCTGGCTGAATTATTCAAGGATGCTATATAAGTACGCAGCCTCTGAATAGACATTCAAGGAAAACAAGTAGGCGAATGAAAAACAATTAGGCTAAAGTAAGCGAATTTATCTCTTTCTTTCCTTTTCTATATGCATATTTTCACACATAAGGAAGCCTCCTATACGTCAATTGTAGTATCGTAATATTAAACAAAAAAATATCCTGTTATTGGGAAAACATATCATTAAGCAAGAGAAATTTCCCCAAAAAAGAATTCCACCTTTAGTTTGCAATTCGAAGATTTTGGTCAGATGGTGGTTCTTGGGAGGGGGATTCTGCTCCAAAAAAATAGAACCCTATTTTTTACGGGAAGGAAATGTGGTCGCAATATAATATTTGAAAGGCAATTGCCTGTAGGTAATGATATACATTTTGCCCGTTTGAATAGCATGCAATATACGATTGTTAGGCCAGTCCAAAATATTTCAATCATTTATATGCATGCTGTTTGTGTATGTAAAGATTGAATGCAATGTCACCAGCATCATTAAGCCAATTGTAAACATAATATTGTTTATGGAAAGACATCCATTATTGTTACACGGATTTGAGTTGAAAATAGGATGTTTGGTGGGGGTGCACATGTTTGTATTGTCAAAACCATTCTCATCAGGAGAGACTTGTCAAAAAAGAAATGTAAGCCAAAAAATAGAACGTGCACGTTTCTGTATTGCCAAATCTATTCTGGGGTCTGTTACACAATCAACATTTGTGATCATTAATTATGATATATTAGGGTATGTGTTTCAAGTATATATCTAGGTGGTGTTCACTAATTGTCCATGCTCCTTAGTAGATGAACAAAATCCAGTTAGTTCTATAGTAGTTGGTAGGTGCACTTATTTTGCAGGTGTTATGGGGCCTTGTGATGATGTAGTACACAAATATGTGCACTTTACCATGTACCTGGCCACTACTGGACAAGCACAAACATTAACTGACAGGAAGAGCATGAATGCATTTGGTATTAGTCTGGAAGAGTGCACTTCATGAAACACAATTATTTCTTACTCTCCTTCATGCTCGTTATTTTCAACATTTTTTTTTTAGTTAAGAGCACAAATTAAAAAAGAGCACCATTTGTGTAACAGGCCCCTGGTCAGTCTATGCACTTACATTGTGCACAGAAGTTTAAAACTAGACGTGTGTTGATATGATCTAAATAAGCCATATAAGCAGATCAGCAGAATTAACTATCATTGATAGGCACAGACCTCTACCATTACTTGTGCATTCCATACCGTCCCACATTAAGGACACCTAACTGACCGTCGGCGGCCGGGGGCTATAAAACGCGGTGTTCGGTGGTTTTATAGCAGACGCGATCAGACACTCAGGTGGCCTACGTGTAAGCTATCTTAAGGGAGTTCGGTGGCTAGTCCTAGCTCACGAACAGAGTGGCGTCTCTAAGCAAGGATAAGTACAAGTACAAGTATCAGTATAAGTGAGTAACTGATGACCAGTGGCTGTTAGTCCTTAAGGCTCCTAAGAAATAAAACAACAACAACGGCTGTAACTTTATATTCCATTCTTTATATACGGTGTCGACTCTGGTTATTACATTGGTGACAGCGGTGGTTGTTTACATTAACGAACCGGGGTGTACCAGAGTAGAAACACAGGCATGGCAGATAGCGAATTAAAGATGGAGGAGGAGAGGGCAGCCCTGGAGGAGCGGTTAGGGGCGGGTAGGCGAGGAGAACTGATCCAGGTTGTGGATGAGGAGGTTTCTGTTAAAGTTAAAGGGCCGGTGGCTGCGGCGGCTGGCGCCACCGACGCCACCGGAGCAGGCGACAGGAAGTGGGTAATGGAGGAGCGACCGGACAGGAGGGCAGAGGAAGCATCACCTGGGGAGGAAGTGGGAGTAAAGGGTGGCGTGGCTATTCACCGGGCACCTCTTGGTGCGGCCTCTAAAGTGGACAGCGAAATGGGCCCGACTGAGTTCGGTGGCCGGTTCGGTGGGAAGGGCGGCGGTTCGGTGGTTGGCCAGTTCGGTGGCCCGGTGTTCGGTGGAGCGGGGAGTGATACAGAGGGTCACCGGAGAGAGGAGCGGACGCGAGAGTGGGGCCCCGACAGGGCCCACGGGGAGGTCAGAGAGGGCCGCGGGACGATTGGAAGGGAGGGGACAGACCCGTTGGCGGAATGGCTGAGGCAGGGCAGCCCCAGAAGTAGCTCTAGGACGGAGAGTGTGGAGGGGGCCAGGAGCTCCACGCCCCTGGGGATAGAGCAGACACAGGGGATACACCCGGGTAGGCCGGGGCCCGGGGGCGAGGGGGCCACCCGGAAGCCAATTGTGATGCCGGGCTAATACGACGGGTCGAGCGATCTGGAGGAGTTTCTGTCGCACTTCGACCTCTGCGTCATGGCTAACGGATGGACGGAAAGGGAGTCGGGGACGTTCCTGGGAATAAGCTTGTCGGGGGTCGCCCGGCGGCTGTTGGCGTCGGAACGGCCGGCGGCTCCTGGGGGATATAAGAAGTTGCGGGATGCACTAGTAAATAGATTCCAGCCGAAGAGTCAGGTGGAATCGTATAAGGCTTTGCTCCGCACCCGGGTGCGGAAGCCGGGGGAGGAGTTACAAACCCTCTCGGAGGAGATCCTGCGACTGGTGCGGCTGTCCTACCCCAATGCAGACGCCCAGATGGTAAATGGCATGGCTAAGGATAGGTTTGTCGAATGTCTGGAGGATACGGAGCTCCGACAGTGGATATACCAGGGCGAGATTCCAACTCTTCTACGGGCGGTGGAAAGGGGTATACGGGCGGAAACTTACCTCAAGGAGGAACGGGCGAAGGCGGTGAAGGTCAGGTCCACCACGAAGTCAATGGCGGAAGAGATGGGAGAGCTGCGGGTGGCGGTCACCCAGATGAGGGAGTCCCTGGCCCGATCGGCCCCTGCAACCGCGGAGGGGGAGGGGGCAAGTAGGGGACGGGGCTGCTTCGAGTGCGGGGCGCCGGACCACTTTAAGCGCGACTGCCCTATCTGGAGGAAGCGGGTCGAGGCCGCTCGGAAGAGAGAGGCGACGAAGAAGGCTTCGGAAAACTAGACGGGGTCCCCTCTTCCAGCCGGGAGGAGACCCATGGAGAGAACAGGAGGAGAGAATGGCTGGGTCGGAAGGAGAAGAAGGGGAACGGCCTGGAGGTCGGAGGGACGTTATGGGGCAAGGACATCCACTTAGTGGTGGACACGGGGGCCACCAGCAACTTGCTCTCCACAGCGTGGTGGAAGGCGGAGGGGTCCCCTGGGGATCTGAGACCGGTGTTAACAGCATTCCATACGGCGGATGGGAAGCCGCTGCCGGTGGAGGGTCGGGTGACGGCGGAGCTGCAGTGCGCGGGCCGCGCGGAAACTACATCATTCGTCGTGGCCGATATATCCACCCCGGGCCTGCTGGGTGCAGACTTCTTGAGGCAGACGCGGGCGACGATCGACATGGCCGGGGAGAGGCTGGTGTGGCCGGAAGAGGAGCACGGGACTCAGCCCTGCCGACTGGTGAGCTCGCGGACGGAATGGGTGAGGGGTCGCACGGAGAAGATCATACAGGCGCGTGTGCCGGAATCGGCCGGACTGACGGACATGCTGGTGGAAGGAGTGGAGAAGGTGGAGATGGCGAGGGGGATTCGGATAGGCAGGGCCCTGGTGACACCCGAGAGGGGGGAGGTGCCGGTCCTGGTCTGCAATCCGGGCCCTAATCCAGTGGTCCTGTATGAGGGGATGCACGTGGCGGTGGCCGAGGCTGTGGGGGAGGAGGGGCTCCGGGGGGAGGAGTGCCGGATGGTGACCGAGGAGGGGCCACGCGAGGGGTCCCGGACGCTTGTACAGCAGCTGTTGGGGGGAACCCAGGTCGAGGATGATCAGGAGTGGATCCAGCTTATTGCCCGGAATAAGGCAGCATTCCAGGAGGGCGATGAGGACCTGGGACATACTGACTTGGTCTCACACACCATAGAGACGGGGTGGCGGCCCCTATTAAAATGGCTCCCCGACGACTGGCGCCGCATCGACGGGAGGTCGTGGACAAGGAAGTGGAGGAGATGTTGAGAAGGGGCGTCATAGAGCCGGCGACGGGTCCGTGGGCAAGCCCCGTGGTCTTGGTAAAGAAAAAGGATGGTAGGGTGCGGTTTTGCGTGGACTACCGCCGCCTAAACGCGGTGACGGTTAAGGACGCCTACCCACTGCCACGGATAGACGATTCACTGGACTCGATGGCGGGGGCGTGTTGGTTCAGCACGTTGGACTTGGCGTCGGGATACTGGCAGGTGGCTATGGAGGGGGCGGATAAGCCGAAGACGGCGTTTGTGACGCACCGGGGCTTGTTCCAATTCAAAGTAATGCCATTCGGGCTCTGCAACGCGCCCGGGACATTCGAACGCTTGATGGAAGTGGTGATGCGAGGGCTGCAGTGGTCCACCTGTCTCGTATACCTGGACGACATTATCGTGTTCTCGGCCACCCTCGCCGAACACGCCACCCGGCTGGAGACGGTACTAAAGCGGCTACAGGAGGCCGGTCTCAAGGTCAAGGCCAGTAAATGCCAGTTCGTGAGGGAACAGGTCAACTTCCTGGGCCACCGCATCGATAAGACGGGGATCGGGACCGATCCCGAGAAGGTGGCAGCTGTCCGGGAATGGCCCACCCCGGTCTCGGTAACGGATGTCCGGTCCTTCCTGGGGTTGTGTGGCTACTACCGCAGTTTTGTGCACGGGTTCGCGGCCATCGCACGGCCCCTGTCGGAATTGACCGAAAAGAGCAAAAGATTCCGCTGGGACAGATCCTGTGCAGAGGCCTTCCATTGTCTGAAGGAGAAACTGAGTGAGGCTCCGGTGTTGGCATATCCAAGGGCGGAGGGGCGCCTGCTGCTGGACACGGACGCCAGCGATATGGGGCTAGGCGCCGTCCTTTCGCAGATGCAGGAGGGTCGGGAACGACCGTTGGCCTATGCCAGTAGGACGCTGAGCCGTTGCGAACGCAACTACTGTGTGACGAGGCGGGAATTGCTGGCGGTGGTGTTCGCGGTGAAAAAGTTTCGGCACTACCTGGTTGGGCGGCCGGTCCGGATACGCACAGACCACGCAGCCCTTAAATGGCTGGCGAGCTTCCGGGAACCAGAAGGGCAGGTGGCCCGGTGGTTACAACTCCTGGAGACGTTCGATCACGTGATCGAACACCGCCCCGGCCGGGATCATGGTAACGCGGATGGATTGTCCAGGCGGCCATGCACTCAGTGCGGTATGGAGGGGGAGGGGGGCTCTCCCCTGTTCGACCAACCGGGAGAATGCAGAGCAGTAACGAGGAGGGAGGCGGCCGCAGAGGCGGAGGCTGAGGAGGCCAGCGGGAGGCCCCGGACGGCGGAGGGGGACGGGGAGGAGGAGGGTCCCGTCTTGTCCTCTGCGGAGCACTGGGCGGCAGTACAGAACCAGGACGCCATTCTGGGGAGGGTCCGGCGGTGGGTAGCGGAGAACGCGGGCCCCGCATCGGACGAATTGGCCGGGGAACCCTACGCCGTGCGGGCGCTGGCGGTACAGGTGCCGCGACTGAGGCTAGAGGGAGGGGTGCTGACCCGGGTCTGGTGGGAGCCGGGGGGCCGATCCTTCGGCCAGATAGTCGTCCCGGAGGGAAGGGTGCCGGAGGTGTTGGCAGAAGTGCATGGGGCTCCTCTGAGCAGCCACTTCGGGAGGGCCCGCAGCCTACGACGGTTACAGCAATCCTATTACTGGCCCAGCTACAGAAGGGACCTAATACAGTGGTTGGAGACCTGCCCGCAATGCCTCAGCAGGAAGGGGGCCGTGCACCCCCCCCGGTCCATGATGAGACATGTGCCGGTAGCGGCGACGCTGGAAAGAATGGCCATGGACCTGATGGGGCCGTTGCCGAGGACAGGGAGAAAGAACCGGCACATCCTCCTGGTAATGGACTATTTCACGAAGTGGGCGGAGGCTATCCCCTTGCCGGACCAGGAGGCAGAAACCGTCGCACGGGCCTTCGTTACGGAGGTGGTCTGCCGACTGGGGCCACCGGGAACGATTCATACCGACCAGGGGAGGAATTTTCAAGCTCAGATGTTCCGGGAGGTGCACCGTCTCTTGGGGGTGGCACAGACCCGTACCTGTCCCTACAATCCGAAGTCGGATGGCTTGGTGGAGAGGTGCAACCGCACCGTGGAGGCCATGCTGGCCATGACGGTGGACGAGAACCAAGCTGACTGGGATTTACAGCTACCGTTCGTCATGGCCGCTTATCGGTCGTCGGTGCAGGCGTCGACCAACCAGACCCCCAACTTCATGATGATGGGGAGAGAGACGCTGTTACCTGGGAGCCTCATCTACCCCCAGCCGGAAGGGGGCCACCCGGAGGGAGCCGGGGGCGGGGAGGGGTTCGCCGTGGAACTGCAAGTCCGGATGGCGAAGGGCCACGCTTATGCTTTAAAGCATATGGGGGAAGCGGTCCGCCGGCAGGAGAGGAACTATTCCACCCGAGTGAGGGGGGAGGACCTGGCCGTCGGGGACACGGTATACTACCTGCTGCCTAAGAAAGAGGTAGGCAAGTGCCCCAAGTTCATGCGGCCATGGTCGGGCCCCTGGACGATCACCCGGAGTTTGGGGGGGCCGGTTTGGGAGATCAAAAAGGGCCGGAAGCTCCGAGTGGTTCACTATGACTTACTGAAAAAGACCCAGGCCCCGCGGGGGGAACCTGTAGAGGTGGTACGGTGGGCGGGGTCGGCCGCCGGTGGGGAGCGGCCACCGGTGGCGCCCTCTGGAGCGGCCGCAGGGGTAAAGCCACCGGGGCGCCACCTAGTGTGGTCGGCGGAAGGCGGGCCACATCCGGGTGTTACGGCGGTAACCAAGGCGACTCCCGCCGACCACGGGGACACCGGCGACTCGGCGGCTCCCATGGGGGCGGTGACTAGAAGAGGAGGGCGCTTGTGCGCGTCATATTGGCACTGGAACCTCGTAAAAGGGGAGGAAAAGGGCGGGGGTGTCTTACCTGAGAGAGAGGGAATCCGGAGAGAGGCTGGAAGGTGTGGAGTGAGGGTCCCCAGGCCCGGGAAAGCGGATTTCATCCTTCGGCCACCGGCTGGCCACGGTGGGGGGTGGCGACCTGAAAACGAAAGAAAGTAAATTAGCACTGAGAGAGTGGTGGGGCGGGGGAAATTGACTCAACAAAAGAGGGACTTACCTGCGATCGGTCCAGAGGGAGAGATGAGTGACAAGGTGGTCGCAATTTTTGCGGCCAAGAATCGGCGGTGGGAGGAAAGGCAGAGGCGGGAAATGGAGGTGGCCACGGCCACACCCACCGACCGCCGAACACCAACGGCTGACGCGGAGGCCGCCTGGTGTAGCGATCGGGAACTACACCGCGACCTCGTTAGGACCGCCGACCTAGAAAGACGAGAACGAGGCGCGGCGTGGCCCGAGAGAGACACTGACACCGAATCCGACATCATGAAGAAGTCGTCGGTGCCTCTCCCCTGCTCCATTTGTGGCCGCAAATTTATGCGGAAGGATAGCCTCTCGCGGCATGTTAAGGCTGTCCATGCGGAGAAGGGGCCGGGGTGGAACTGCCCAGGGAAGAAATGCCAGGCGCAGGCGAAAGAGGGTCGGTGGGACGACCTCATGACCCACATGTCAACACAACACCCGGGCCACCCGTGGCTGAGCCTGTCCAAGGCTGAGCGGCCACCGCTATATACCATACGGTATAGGGGGGTCGCCACCGGAGCGGCAGCCACCGCCACCGGGGAGGAGCCATCGCCATCCGAGGAGGGCGCTAGCGCGGACCCCGAAGGGGAGGAGGGCAACGCCTCGGAGATGGCCACCGACCGTGTGGAGGAGGCCGCCGACCACGGGGGGAAGACCACCGAGGAGGCAACCACCTGGGAGAGGGCCACCGAGAGTGGTGGGGACAGCCCGGCGGCCAGCCCCGCCAGCGCTCGAGACTCGCCCAGGCCTCGCTCCTGCAGCAGCACCCGAAGGGCGGCCCGCCTGACCACGGAAAGGACTCCCGTGCCCGCAAGCCCGCGTCGATCGCCCCGGGGGCTGCGCAGTGTGGTCTGCCCGGCTCCGCAGCCGAGAGAGCACAGCCGCTCGCCGCAGAGGGATCGAAAGCGGAAGTCGGAGTCGAGGGGGGCCGCGGAGGCGTGGGACGCCGATCCACCCCGGATCGAGTTGGGGGAGGGAGAAGAGGAGGCAGCCACACCTAGCAAGGTGGCCCGGACGGGAGCCGGGGGCGACCAGGCTCAGGGCTCGACAGGGCAAGGCCGGTCCCGTCACCACTCTGAGGAGGACCGGGAGGCCGCCAGGGTCCTGGTGGAGGAAATGGGGCGGTGCACACCTGTCCAGTCGACCTTGGGCGCGGAAAAGGGGGCCATCCTAGACCAGGTTCTGGACGCCCCCTCCGCCGGGGGTGAGGGCGACCCGCTCCTGCTGCGGTCGCTGCTCCGGAGCGAGGGGGGCGACCCAGCCCCAGCCGGGGTCGGAGAGGGTCTCCTCCGACAGACAGGCCGGATGGCCCAGGAGATGGCGAGGCGGTACCAGCGACAGTTGCTGGCGGAAGCCCTGCAACGTCGGCAGTGGCGGACCCCCGAGGGGGAGGTGGTGTCGCTGGACCGCCCCTCACCTGCCACGGTGGACACAGAAGAGGGGGGGAGCGAATTGGTCGCTGGGGGGTCCCCCCGCCAGGGCCTACCGCCGGAGCAGGTGCGGCGTATCTTACAAACCACGCCGCCCCCCGTTCAGCCCCACACCTCCGACAACAACACCCTGGCTCCGGGGAGCCAACTGGAGGGCCTCATCGCCGCCCGAGTGGTGGACGACAGCCAGGAGGAGGAGGAGCTCGACTGGGAGGAGGAGGAGCCCAGTCCGGGGCCGGTGGCCTACCGTAGCGTGCCCCTGACTACGGACTCTGACGAGGAGGAGGCATCTCCGGGGGAGGCGGTCGACAGGCGGGTAATCACCCTTACTGGGCTGGACCGCGAGGACAGCCCAGCGCCTGAGGCCGAGGCCGAGATCCGCACGGTCACGATGGGGGGCGCGCCGCTACCCGTGGCCGCTAGTCAGGGAGCGGGGGAAAGGGAGAAGAAGGGAGGAGAGGGAGTAAAGGCACCCCGAGATAAGAAGGAGAGAGAGGGGGAGACGGCCGCTAAGGACAGGAAGGAGCGGGACGGAAAAGGGAGGGAGGAGGAGAAGGCGAGGAAGGGCAGCAAAGAGAGGGAGAGGAAAGAGAGAGAGGAAGAAAGAGCGGCCAAGGAGAAGAAAGAGAGAGAGAGGAAGGAGAGGGACGAGGAGAAGGCGGCTAGGGAAAAGGAAAGGAGGGAAAAGGAAAAGAGGGAGAGGGAGGAGGAGAGAGCGGTCAGAGAAAAGAGGGATAAAGAAAAGAAAGAAAGAGAGGAGAAGGAGAGAAAGGAGAGAGAGGAGAGAGTTGCGAGGGAAAGGAAGGAGATGGCCGAGAAAAGAGAGAAAGAGGAGAAGGCGACTAGGGAAAAGAAGGAAAGGGAGGAACGAGTGGCTAAGGAAAGGAAGGAGAAGGATGAGAGGGAGAGGAAGGAGAGGGAAGATCGGAGAGAGAGGGAGGAGAGAGCGGCCCACGAGAAGAAGGAGAGAGAGGACCGGGATAGGAGAGAGAGGGAGGAGAGACAGGTTGAGGAAAGGGAGAGGAGGAGACGGGAGGAGAGAAGAGTGGATGAGGAGACGAGGCGAGAGGGCCGGGGGAGTCAGCGGTACGAGGCTGGCCCCCACAGGAACGAGAGCTACGGGGAGTACCGGAGGCGCCGGGAGTACGAGGAAAGGTATGAGGAGGAGAGGGGCCGCCGGGGGGCGGGGCCCAGGAGAGAGGAGTGGCGGGAAGAGTGGGGGGAGAGGATCCCTGGGGTGGAGGTCCCCGGCCTGCCGCGGGCGGAGGAAATGGACCCGCTGGCGGGGAGGCCGCTTTGGATTGGGGATACCTACCAACGAATCCCCTGGCGGCGGGTGGACAACCCCGACAAGCTACAGAAGTGGGCGGTGGGGCTGGCTCCATCCCCAGACTTGGGCGATGAATACACCCCCGTAGGAGGGCGGGCGCACGGGTGGGTGGAGCTGGTGGGCCCATCCCTGTGGCGTACACACTATTACACGACTACAGTTCAGAGGTACGACCCAGGGATGGGTCAGGGAAGCGCACCCCCACCACCACCTCCACCTCCCCCTCCAGGAGTGGGGCGACCCCCACCGTCGGCTGCAGCGGGCAGACCGCCCACCCAGGCGCCAGGAGCAGTTGGGACGGCCGGGCCCCAGGGTTCGGGCTTTGGTATACCGCCGATGTCAGCCCAGGGACAAGGGAGGTATGGCCACCAGACCCTCCCACCCTTCGTCCCACCGCTCTCAGGGCCCTCCAGGGCCGCCCTGCAGCCGCCACCACCGCGACCAGCCGAGGCGCCCTTGAGCCGCGACCTAGAGGAGCGGATCCGTCGGATGGTCAGGGAGGAACAGCAGAGGGGGAGCCAGTAGGAGGGAGGAGCGGTTGCCAGGAAGGAGAGTGAGAGACGCGTGGGGGAGGAGGGGACGGGCAGTGGCCGGTGAGCAGGGATGGCAGGGACGTCGGAGGGCGCAGCCGGGAAGCTGAAGGACAGCCGGGAAGGGGGGTGTGACGGGGGTTAGTAGGGGTAAGGGGAGTACTGGTGGGGGATTGAGTACCTGCCAGGAAACCCAGGCCCTGAACACCCCTGGAAGCCCCCAGGGCATGAGACAAGCAGCATAAGATAAGGGCTGGCGGCCCAGAGAGTCGGGAGGATCTCTGTGGCCAGGACAAGGAAGAGACGGGCCCCAATTCCTGCAGCGTTTTACCGCGCCCTTCTAGACCGCAGATCTCCGGTGGTCGGATGTATATATATTTCGTTACGTGTATAAATGTAGAGATAAGGTTATCACACGAAAACCAAACATGGTCAGTTTCTTATTAATAACAGTTTATTCCTAGACAGTATGATAATTGATGTCACATTTTGTGCATAAGCAAATTAGGAACAGCCCACTGTTGGTGCTGGTAGTCCAGATTAAGTCATTGTAAATCGTTCACACGCTAGTCGGGTTATTACAATATATAGTTAGGGAGTTAAAGACGGGCGGTCCGCTGTTGGAGCCCATAGGTATTGTAACTAATCATGATAATAAGGGGGGGGGTACTCACCTGGTACATACTACGGTAATCATAGGGGTAAAAGAA
This sequence comes from Acholoe squamosa, assembly GCA_949317995.1. Taxonomy (NCBI): domain Eukaryota; kingdom Metazoa; phylum Annelida; class Polychaeta; order Phyllodocida; family Polynoidae; genus Acholoe; species Acholoe squamosa. The sequence continues at coordinate 25,295,558 of OX439048.1, forward strand.
TCTAGGTTAAGCAAAGTAATACGAGTCCCTAGGCTGTACGGCCCGGGTGCCATTGTTGGACACTCGAGTAATGTTTATTATAAATGTTATACCCATAGAATAAAGTAAGGTGGGAGGGATGTAATAAACATAGGCCGGCGGCTCGGCGGCGGCCACCGAAGCCCACCGAAGTTGAAAATAGGATGTTTGGTGGGGGTGCACATGTTTGTATTGTCAAAACCATTCTCATCAGGAGAGACTTGTCAAAAAAGAAATGTAAGCCAAAAAATAGAACGTGCACGTTTCTGTATTGCCAAATCTATTCTGGGGTCTGTTACACAATCAACATTTGTGATCATTAATTATGATATATTAGGGTATGTGTTTCAAGTATATATCTAGGTGGTGTTCACTAATTGTCCATGCTCCTTAGTAGATGAACAAAATCCAGTTAGTTCTATAGTAGTTGGTAGGTGCACTTATTTTGCAGGTGTTATGGGGCCTTGTGATGATGTAGTACACAAATATGTGCACTTTACCATGTACCTGGCCACTACTGGACAAGCACAAACATTAACTGACAGGAAGAGCATGAATGCATTTGGTATTAGTCTGGAAGAGTGCACTTCATGAAACACAATTATTTCTTACTCTCCTTCATGCTCGTTATTTTCAACATTTTTTTTTTAGTTAAGAGCACAAATTAAAAAAGAGCACCATTTGTGTAACAGGCCCCTGGTCAGTCTATGCACTTACATTGTGCACAGAAGTTTAAAACTAGACGTGTGTTGATATGATCTAAATAAGCCATATAAGCAGATCAGCAGAATTAACTATCATTGATAGGCACAGACCTCTACCATTACTTGTGCATTCCATACCGTCCCACATTAAGGACACCTAACTGACTTATATATATATATATATATATATATATATATATATATTGTAATAAACATAGGCCGGCGGCTCGGCGGCGGCCACCGAAGCTCGGTGGCGGGTTCCCGCTGTGGCCGCTAGGTGGGGCGTCGGCGGTGACGTCACAGCCTTGTGACGTCACCGTCGGCGGCCGGGGGCTATAAAACGCGGTGTTCGGTGGTTTTATAGCAGACGCGATCAGACACTCAGGTGGCCTACGTGTAAGCTATCTTAAGGGAGTTCGGTGGCTAGTCCTAGCTCACGAACAGAGTGGCGTCTCTAAGCAAGGATAAGTACAAGTACAAGTATCAGTATAAGTGAGTAACTGATGACCAGTGGCTGTTAGTCCTTAAGGCTCCTAAGAAATAAAACAACAACAACGGCTGTAACTTTATATTCCATTCTTTATATACGGTGTCGACTCTGGTTATTACAATATATATATATATAAAGGGGTCTATATCCAGAGGTAAACTTAATAGGTACAGAAGTAAAGAGTTGCAACTTATACCTCAAGGTCCCTTGCTGCCAAATATGCTCCAAAGAAGTTTTCTTAGCTACTTCTATGACATCACAGTCATGTTCCAAAACACCTACTACCTAGAAAATTGCCCAAAGTAAAGATTTTAACCTTCACAGAGGGGACAGACCAGATATTGGACTATTGTTCTAAACAGGATGGTGCATATCGCTGGATCTCAAATGAGTAAAACCCTGAAATTTCTGGTAGGCCATAAATGCTAATACACAAGCCCATTACTCAGGTTGCAGCACTCTTCAACAGGAATTGCCGACACTACTTTCACAGGACAATAGTGTAGGACGTTAGGCAAACCCTCATATCTCCAGATTTGACATAGATCAAGCTCCAAAATTTTGTTACTACTTAAGCTTTATCTGGCACTTGACACCAAGATTCTGTTTTATTTCAACATGGCATTAATTAAGCAGTTGTTTAGCAATTATTGTAAAAACGAGAGAGGCATGGATACACATTGCCCTTAGTTCTCTCTCTAAATATTTAGACAGGTTCTTCCTCGTTAACTTTTCGATGGATGAGGCTGACACTAAGGAAGTGTACTAATAAGGTATAACATTATTATGTTTCTGAAATAGTCTCAATTTACCTGTTGCCTGTGAAAATGAATTTAATGGTACGACATCACCTATTTGTAAACTAGAAATCTAACTTGTGCTGAAGGGAATCATCAAACTACATGACACATATATGAAGGTATCAAACAATAGATTATATGAGTTAGATATCATGAAGTCATCTCATATTTGAAATTATACCACTGGTCAGGGTTCGATTACACCAGTATATGCTAAAAGTAACAATTGACCTCTCATTCATTTGGGCTACAAAGATTTCAAAATCATTCAAGTTAAACACTTTATGTGAAGATGAAAAAAGAAAAGCTTGGACAGTTAACCAACTGTTTACAGCCACAAAGTAGGGGGTGGTCAGCTGCCTAGTTCTTGAAACATTCGCTAGGTGTCAGTGGCCGCGTGTTGTCATGGTAACGTCAATACCCTTACAGGACGTCAATTTAAGCTCCCCTCAGACACGACATTCTAATTAAGGCTGTAGGTCCCTGAGCTACTCCAGCTTCCAGCTTTTGGAAGACCTGAAACTATTTTCTGTAAGTTTCCCGATTTTGATGTAAAGTATGATGTAGAACAAAACCAAAAGGAATTTGAAATATTGACAAATCTGTTGCAGGCAGCAAGTATAAACCTGTTTAGAAGGAATTATTGGCAGCTATGTTTGCTGGTGCATTATCTTTTCTTTTCGAATAACAGTGAATGCTGGTGCATTATCTTTTTTTCAATAACAGTGAATGATGATAAAATTTCAAAACACTACTGAGGCTCGGCTTTATAGACCTCAGGCCGAGACAATAGGCCCATAATTTTATGTCGTTGAAATTATTATTTGGAATCTAATAGATCACTGTCATTTTAGATAAACCTACCGTCCGAAATGTATATAGGATATCTGATTGGCTAATTAAGAGGATACCTTATATACAGAAACATAATTATTAGAATTGTGACCATGCATGCAAAACCACCCCTGTGCAGGAAAATGCACTATCAAAGTTCATCTCAAGATCTTTAAAATGAGACATCATTAGCTGTAATATTATTACTAGTTATGTTGGAACCCCTCCCTGAACATTGGTTGCTACTCATATCAGAAAATGACGATTAAGCTGTTAATGTAACATAAAACATAATAATCACTAAAATTGCAATGAATCAGCTTTTTCACAAATAATAAAAAATAATGTCATTTTTAGAAGAAATTTTCTTGGTCAGAAATTTACATTATAATATCTTAATTTAGATGAAAACAATGGTTTTAATGAAAACTAGAAATGGCTTTTTGTGTTTGAAAAACTTTCCTTTTGCCTTCTAGATATGGAATGTTTACACTCAAAATGGAATGTTGTCAATGAGACCATTATATTCTGGATGAAGAATTAGTCTAATGCATTTTTATATTCGTTTTGAAGTTATTTTGCCCCTTCAATGCCCCCGGGAGGCCAAATGGGAAATTAGAAATCCCCCCCACAAATGGGTGTTTTCGCTTGTTGAGTTAAAGATAGTGAAGTAAAAGGTTGTAGCTTATAGTTCTAGGGCTCTGACATCCAAATATGCTGAAAGGAAGTTTTGTCAGCTATCTTATGACATCACACATATATTCCAAGACACCTCCTACTTAGAAGATTGCTACAGATAGAGATTTTGACCTTTACAAGGGGGGGGGACCGGGTATTGGCATACTGTCATGTAATTATGTAGCACTGTGCTTACCTCTGGATCTGTGATAGGTAAAGCCCTGAAATCTTTTGGGGCTTATAAATGGTCAAACATGAGCTAATTTCTCAGATTCCAACAGGAATTGGAGTTTCCATGTCAACCACTAAATGTAATACTTTATATAACTCCTTATACTACACATACACCCTGATACAACCCTCTACCTCCTTTTACTACTCACATACACCCAGATGCAATCCTCTATCTCCTTATACTACTCACACTACCTGACACAACCTTCTACCTCCTTCTACAGCTCACACTGCCTGATACAACCTTCTACCTCCTTATACTACTTTCACACCCTGATACAATGTTCTACCTCCTTATAGTTCTCACACACACACCCTGATACAAACCTCTACCTGCCTTTACTACTCACACACAGTCCCTGATACAACCCTCTACCTCTTTATATGACTCACACACCTGATACAACCCTCTACCTGTGTTCACTACTCACACACACACCCTGATACAATGCTCTACCTCCTTATACTACTCACACGCATAAACCCTGATAAAACCCTCTACCTCCTTATACTACTCACACACCCTGATACAATCCTCTACTTCCTTTAACTACTCACACAAACACCCTGATACAACCCTCCACTTCCTTATACTACTCACACCCCCTAATACTACCCTCTACCCCCTTATACTACTCACACATCCTGATACAACCCTCTCCCACCTTATACTACTCACACATACACACCCTGATACAACCCTCTACCTCCTTATACTATCCACACACCCTGATACAGCGCTCTACCTCCTTATACTACTCACATACCCTGATACAATCCTCTACCTCCTTTAACTACTCACACACACACCCTGATACAACCATCTACTTCCTTATACAATTCACACATCCTGATACGATTCTCTACCTCGTTATACTACTCACACACCCTGATACAACCCTCTACCTCCTTATACTACACACACACCCTCATACTACCCTCTACCTCCTTATACTACTCACATACCCTGTTACAAACCTCTACCTCCTTATACTACTCGCACAAACATCCTGATACAACCTCTACCTTCTTATACTACTTTCACACCCTGATACAAAACTCTACCTCCTTATACTACTCACACCACACCATGATACAACCCTGGAGATATGGGCAGCATGATAATGACAAGGGCTGCAGACATGGGCTGCTGACCGAGCTTTATCTCGACGAAGATGAGCGGGAATATAGACGCGAACAGGTGGAGGAAATGAGACAGGCTCCGTATCAAGACAGCAGGGAATATGGGCGGAAGTTCCAGGCTGCAGTCAAATGAGCATATACCACAGAGGAACTGGAAGTGCTATTGGTGGCAGATCAGCTCATCCACCTGTTCATAAAGGGACTGAGAGAGAAGGATGTGCAAATGCAAGTGCACCTTGACTGCCTGGCCACCCTCGATCAAGCTGTCCAGAGTGCCAATGGTGTGGCCAGAGCAGTTGGCAGATCAGAGGTAGAGAACCAACAGGAGGTGCCAATGGCTTTACTTCCACAGGCCCCAGGAGAGACTGCCTTCAAGGAGCAGGTCCTGGCTTCCCTGAAACAGCTTGAGGGAAGTTTTAAGGGCTTGCAGAAGCAGGTCAATAAACTAAAGAAGGTGCAGTCCACCCAGCTGGTGGCTATGAGTGAGCAGGCTTCCCGTCCCGCACCGAGACCCGAGCAAGGAAGACAAGTCCACTGGGGCAGACTGGCATGGATCGATGGGCAGCCAGTCTGCTACAATTGTGGTAACCAGGGGCACATGGCAAAGGAGTGCCAGAGACAGATGGCGGGAAACGAGTAGGATCGAAGATCTCATCGCACACACCCTTATAGATTCTGGTGCCTGCCGAAGTCTGGTGAGATATGATTTTTTCCTCACATTATGCAGGAAGTTACACAGAGTTCCCATGACAACTGGAGGTGAGGGATTGTGAGGTTTGAGTGGTCACCCTATACAGACTAGGGGTAGGGCTACTATCTCTATCTTTGGTAAGCCTCTCCAGGTTTATGTGACAGACACTTTATATCATGACCTGTTACTGGGGGATGATGGGCGGAGGCTACTCAGGGCAATCTTGGACTACCAAAACAACAACATCACATAACACGGGTCCTCCTTGAAGTGTATGCCTGCAGAGGTAGAGGATGCAAGCATGGCTGGGGTAACCACAGACACGGACAAATGGGTCAAGAGGTGGCCCCAGGTGTTTGCTGCGGAGGGTACCCCCAATTGACGTGTACCCAGTGTGGAGTTGGAGATAGACACCAAGAGGATAGCAATAGAGACTGAGATAGACAAGATGCTGGCTGAGGGGGTCATAAGATCGAGTTCTTCCCTTTCGGCCTCACCTATCACCTTGCAGCCCAAGAAAGATGGATCCACGAGGTTTTTTGTAGATTACTGCAAGCTCAATGCAGTGACCAAGAAAGACTCGCACCCACTACCTCATATCCAGGATATTTTTGACTCTCTGGCAGGGGCCAAAGTATTCAGCACCATGGATTTGAAATCAGAATACTGGCTGATCCCCGTCAGAGAGAGAGACATAGAAAAGACTGCCTTCTGCAGTCACAGAGGACTCTTTGAGTTTACACGCATGCTGTTTGGACTATGCAAAGCCCTGCTACCTTCCAGAGGATAATGAATAGGGTATTGGCCCTATTTATTGGCCGCAGTTGCATGGTCTACATTGATGATATAATTGTCTATTACAAGAGCGAGGAGGAGCACAAGGGGCATCTTAATGAGGTGTTTGCTGCCCTAGAGGCCAACGGACTGAAGCTGAATCCCAGCAAATGCCACTTTGATGTTCCTAAGGTAGACTTGCTAGGGTTTGTAGTTACAAAGGATGGCATTGAGACAAACCCTGACAAGGTGTCAGCTATTGTGGATATGGAGGCCCCCGAGATGTAACAGGTGTGCGCTCAATCTTGGGCATGACTGGGTACTACAGACAATGCATAGAAGGTTATGCCAAAATAGCCGAGCCCATGACACACCTTGATACACCATGACGAGTACCCTTCTGTTGGGAGCAGGAGCAGGAAGAGGCCTTTGACACATTAACCCAGGCCCTTGTCTCATCAAAGGTGATGGCTCGTCCCCAAATAAACGCACCTTACAAACTTTGCACGGATGCTTGCAATTACGCAGTAGGGGCAATGCTTGTACAGACTGACAAAGACGGTTTTGAAAGACCTGTGCAGTATGTGTCAAAACAGTTAGAAGGCGCACAACTGAATTGAGCCACCATAGAGAAGGAGGCGTATGTCATCATATATGCCCTAACGAAGCTAAGTATGCCCTTGAGAGTGAACAAGAGTCTGGTTATGAGCTTAAACATGGACTCCTATACACCACGCAGCCGCATCCGGGAGGAGTGGCATATCCACGCCTAGTACTACCTCCTAGCACCAGGTATCGAGTCATACTGTGGGCTCATATTGAGATAGGACACCAGGCTGTGAGAAAGACTCTAGACAGGCTGCAAGAAGCCTACAAATGGCCAGGGCAACGCACAGATGTCTCTAATGTGTTGCGGCAATGTGCTCAGTGTGCTGTTCACCGTGATAAGCGACAGTACCCTAAGCCATCCGAGATGCCAATAGCAGCATACCTAGGCCAAATTGTGGGCATGGACCTTGTTGGACCACTTCCAGATTAACACTACGGTAACAAGTACCTGATGACCGTTATTGACCACTGTATTGGTTGGGCTGAAGCGAAGCCCATCCTATCAAAGGAGTCAGCTTGTGTCTTGCGTTATTTAGAGCAGATATACTTACTGCGGTTTGGTTCTCTAGAAGTATTGGTCACTGACCAAGGTACCGAGTTCAATGCCACGCCCCTAAGAGAATTTATGATGGAGGTAGGCATAGAACACTGATGCAGCACCCCGTACCACCCACAAACCAATGGGCGTGTAGAGAGATACCACCGCACAGTCAAGTCCATCCTCCGGAAGCTTGTCAATAATCAAGCAGCCGACTGGTAGGACCGACTTGGCCAGGCCTTGTGGGCACATCGCATTGCAACATCAACGGTAACCGGCTTCAAACCATTCTTCCTGCAGTCCGGACCTCGGCCAAGAGCGCCACTCACCCGCATGCTAGGACAGACAGAAGGGAGTGACCCGAGGGCGATAGGTGCACGCATTGATGAGCTGGCCAGGGCGTTCAAGCAGGTGGCACGGAACACTGAGGAAAGCCGCAAGTACAACCGGAAACGCCTTAAGGAGAGAACACGGGCTCGTGATGTGCATGCAGGTGACCACGTGATAGTAATTGCCCAAGAATGGGCTCCATTAGACTCAAATTGGGACCACCCATACCTTGTGACCTTAGTGTGTGGGCCTGTAATTACCATTGTCAACAAGCGGACCAGAAAGAGGAAGGTGGTCAACCGAGACAAGCTACAACTTGTGGACCCGGATGCACTCTGGGATGAGATCCGACCACGAGTCACCAGAGCCAAACGGAGACACCTGCAAGGCTGCGCACCTGCTGTTGACACAGAACCACAGGTAGCTGCACCAGAAAACCAGACTACAGATGAGGAGGATATAACTGAAGAAGGGGCAACTGACCAGCCAGTTGCAAGACAACCATGATTGAAAGCAGCTGAACTGGTTGCTGAGGCACCACCTGCACAAGTCCAGAGGAGACTTGCCCCTACACTATTGGGAAAAAGAAACAGTGTGTCTGCCTTTTGTGCTTAGTCCCTTGTGGCTTCAGCACAAGCCTCTTCTCAGATGACCTTGTCCTTATTCCACAGCAAGGAGAGGCTAGGACCATTGGAGTGGTGTGAACTGTATTAGTGACAATCAATCCTCCTACCCCTCTGCCCATGATGGCATTGGTAGACCGGGTCAGGCAGGGTATTAGATCTGCAGGAAGCGGCCTCTTTCTTGGGCGACCAACCAGCGCCTCCTATACATTCAACCCGACAGAAGACAGGCCTCATGAACCTAGCCGGTGAACTAAGTAAGGTCTTATTTGGTACTGCCACTGAGAAAGATGTTGACGGCCTTCGATGAATTGTGTCAGCCAATGCCATGGACAATAGTCTGGTTCATCACAACCTGGAGAGCATGGTAACAGTGGTGAACCAAACCAGGAGATATGTAAGAGAGAATAGGATGGACCTGCAGGCCATCCAGGAACATGAGGAGGCACTCCGCGTTCAGGTAGCTAGAAATTCTAGACTACTAGACCTACTTGAACAGAGAATGAACAGTTTATCAATGTCAGGGATTCTAGATCGCACATTTACCAAGTTGGAACTATTAGCAAAAGAGTCCCAGCTCCAGTTTGAGCTCTATAGGAAGCAAAGGCTTGAACTGGAACGGGGCTGGCTGACCGAGAACACTTTATCCAAAAAAGAACTTGGTGACATCTTAGATATATTGAAGAAGAAGGGGTTCGAAGTGGCAGGACCCAAGTGGTACTATGAGAACACACAACTTGAGCCACTCTGGACTGAGGGAAATCAGCTGGTATTCTATGTGGACTTTTTGGACTTTCTAGAGTCTCTTACCTACGATATCAGTTAACCTATTATCCAGTGTTGTTTAATGAACATTATTTGCATGTCATTAGTGGGGCATCCGAGATTGCTGTGAACACCCAGACCAGAGGTATGTTCCTGCCAGTACACTGTGTGGGCAAAGACCCACGAGTCTACACCCAGCAGAAAGAGGTTCTAACCCCAACATATGAAACTGCACTTCTTACAAACCGGACCCGCTAACTCTGTAGTGTAACTGTGAGCAAGCGAGGTGGGCAGCAGTCTGGAGTGTTCCCACTGAATGTTGGATGTTTTGTTGTAGTTATGTATCAAGATACGCCGGTTATGATGAGATGTGAAGGTAGGGCTGCAACAAGGGTACATATCATTGGGGCTAAAATTGTGGAAATTCCCAGGGGTTGTGAATCAGAAACATCAGAATGGAGGGTTAGGGGTACTAAAGTGGGTGCAAGTAATTTCACTAGTAGTTATCGAGAGAATACCTATATACCATGGCCTGTCACTGTTAACAGGGATGTCATCAAGGCACTGAAACTTCACAAGAGAGTAGAGGTACCACTGGTGAAGTTGACGGAGTGGGACCATCATCAATCATTGATTGTAACTGCCATTCACCTATCCACCATAGTTTTTAGTATGTTTGGGGGCATGATCTTGATGATAGCTATGCTTGGGCTCCTTACATGGTATGCCAGGAGGCGGGTAATGTGTCAGGCTGCGTGGGCACCCGAAGCAATCCCTCTGCAGTGCGATACCCTGAGAGAAGGCTTGTCTGAGCTCACACAAGTTGAGCTTGCCTCCCTTGTAGCTTGAGCATCAATGTGGTTCCCCTTCTTTTGCCTTGCTTTCAGTATATCCCGCATAGGCTGCAACTTATAAGAAATTTAGTTTGATGGTATGGCATCAAACTTCTGGTGGGGGAGGTGTGTAAAGTTTAGTGGCTTTGTAGGCAGTTATTATTATTATCCTAATCCCATAATGGACTATAATTACAAGTCATATTAGATGATTCTGTATCGAGTTTTGGGAGGAGAGTATACATGTACCCGAATTAGGTACAAAGAGGGTTGAGGTTTTGGGGATGGAAGGACAGATGGGGAGTGAGGGATGGGTGTGAGTGGGTGACACCACCTCACACCCCCTGTCTCCTACAGATTGGGGGTGAGAAGAGATCGTGACCGGTAGTGCTTACATTCGATTGGTCCGAAGTGACTATTTGTATACAACAAGGGGGAGTCTCACTAATGTATCGAAGTGTGCTAGGATGTATATTGATGGTAATTGTATTATGAGAGCTGTTTATTATGTGAAGACAGTTGAGATAGTAGAACTGTATATATTTATATTGCTATACATATTGTACTATTGCATTAATGTATAAATGTATTATCCTGAAATGAGTGGTACCTATCTATTACCAAATGGTCATTCCCTCGTGTCGGAAGTTTGTGGTTCCTTCACCTGTCAGGGAGGATGACGTTGCTCAATGTGTTCCGCTTGCCATCTGTGTTGGAGACGTGACCAGATCTGAAGGGGGTTCCCCTGTGTGGGGGCTGAGTCTTACATACAATCAAGGCCAACAGGCCAGATAGACAGAAGCTTCAGGGCTGTGACGAGAGAAGGATGGGAGATCCTTGGGAACCGAAAGCTGGAGGTTATTTCTAAAGCAAAGTTTGACTTGTGACTTGTTTGTTGTGGAAGTCCTAGGTAGTGTTGCTATAGAAATATAGTTATAGTGAGAGACATCAATAATCAGGAGGAGGCCAGAGTAACAGTAATATTCATCAGAAGACCTTTACAGTGGAGACACTTATATCTACTGTATTATCACTCAGTCCCATCAGAGCAAGGGTCTGGCGATTTTCCAATTGGGAGGTCAAGTGACCATTGTATACAAACAAAAGCAATCATTGATGGACAGGGTAGGGACAGTACCCTTAGGGTGCCTCCCTCCCTAGTTCTGTTAGAGCTTGGAGTTGACCTTATTTGCCATCATGTGACCAGTATGACTCGTCTAGGCCATGATGCCTTCCAACTGATGAAAATTCAGCACTTTCAGACTGAAAAACCATCAGAAAAAAAATATTTGAATTAGCTTAGTTGACATCTATTTTATCACAAACCGTCCACAACTCATTTTTGGACAAAACACCGTTTTCACCTTTAATGGCCTGTATCTCTGTTCTCAGAAATGTGACTTATACCTCATTTTGAAAGGATGGGTCATATTTGTCAGTTCTGCATGCATAATGGCTGTGATGACTATTCAAATGGCTGTTTAACCTGATACGTGTACAACCATTTGCAGTATGGGCATCTATAAAAAGTCCTGAAGAGTTCTGAAGTCCTACAACATAAAAGATCTTATAAATCCTTATTCTTTGATATCTTGGCAAAAGAAATAAGTATGAATGGACCGACATGTGTATACACCTCTGTAAAATCATTTTGTTTGGAAAGATTTGTCAGCTGGAATTAGAAGGAAAAGGCCAGCACCACAGACATAACTTCAAAATGTGCAATAGACCCGTTGGGAAAATGCTAACAATGTCATATCAGAATCCCCGATGGGAATAATCAGACCAATCCAAACCTGCTCATGCTGAGCAACTGTGACCTTGTAGTTAGGCCGGTATGTGGTAGGCCTTTATGACCTTTAGGATAGGAATTTGACCCCATGGATTCTGCACTACACTGCAAAATATATTCAGCCCCAAATAAAGGGCTATCAGTAAATGACGACCACTTATCCCCCCCCCATCCTTCCCCCCTTACCCATCCAACTTCATAATCCGGTGCATAATCCCAGGAAACGTATTTTGATATAAAAATAAAATATTGACGTTTTTGTAATAAATGGAAATGATCAAATTTTTGCCACCCCCGACACAATTTTATGTCAACGGGACACCGGAGTAGGAACCAATGAAGAGAAACTAGGTTGATAAAGAGAAGTATTCACCTTCAGTCCGCATCAATTTTGGAGTTAACCTAACAAACAAAATAAGGTATTATGTTTGTGGGCCACCAACAGAGTAAGTTGATAAGTAATTATCTGACGTGGAATATTTGAAATAGACCGATTCAGATGAAAGAAAGTTCATGAATTCGAGTTTGAACATTAACATTGCCTTAAACAAACATACAAGACACTTTTTATGGTAAGGCAAAGTCGAAAACAGCTTCCATCATACAGAAAGGGTTAAAGATAATTTCTAATTATTACAAATATGTGTTTGACTTAAAATGTGTATGTTTTTATTGGGAAACAAATTAAGTCATATAGGTAAGCTTTTCAGTGGATATTCCAATTATAGTTTTAGTAATGCGTGCCTGATATATGTCCCTCATGGTGTCCCTTGTTAGGTCAAGACCATAGACCTGGGCTATGTGACAGGGTGTTGGTGTTGGGCTGGGATGAGATGGGGTGTGTTGGTGCTAGAAGGGTGTTGGTGTTGGGTCGGGTGATGGTATTTACCCAGAAGGCTTCATAATTAATTACTCCCAAACACCCAACAATCAATCCGTGCCATTGATTCCCGCTAGATGGCAGCTCTACTCTGTGCGTGCGCACACTCTGCACACTGCTTCCGCTAGTTTCAGGTCTCCCTGAGGTATTTTGGTTGCGGCACACGTGTCCTTATGTTTGATGATACCCTTTGAATACTGAAACAAAGAAGGTGATTTGGTTACAATAAATCTGTTTCAAATCATGCTTTTGGTCACAAAAATGTACGTAACACTATTCAAGGCATGCATTCGAAAATTTTTAATCGTGTCATGACATGCACTGTTTTTAATCTAAGTTTCGTCAGTTATTTCATTTGTCCAAGTCCAACATACAAAACACCAGAGATAGGGAGATATGAAATGTCAATATACCAGGTGACAGTTACTTCATTACTCATGTCGACATGCTTTGTCCGCTGCTAGAACATGCATGCCCAATGTAGCTCTTATATATAATACACCATTGTTTTTGTTGAAGCTATAACATTATTCCTAGCTTCAACAACATCTTTTGGCTAACGAGAGAAGCCTGCACTGTGTCAGCCTCGATAATCCAGGTCCATACTTAGGGCCTAGACCAGTCTTTACTTGTTACTTTTGATGCTATAAAATGAGCAGCCTTAGATTCCCATTTTCAGCAGACAGAGGCCAAGGGCCAAGTGAGGGTTCTTGGATTCTTGGGCACCCCCTCAGCAATAAACAACTCCCATGTACAGTGCTTAATAGAGGGAAGTTATTTAGCCAAAATGAGAAACAAAATCATATAATACAAGGGAATGTTCACCAATTACATCACTGCTAAGGGTGTGTGTGGGGGGGGGGGCTCTTTTACTACCAGTGACAAACAGTGACATTGGGGTGGGGGGGGTCCTAAAAACTGCCAAAAAGCAGTGACATAATTGTTGAACGTTCCCTAAGATTTTAGTCTATATATTACTGAAAGAAACTATAGCCTATTAAAAGTTTGATCTATGCATAGGCCTTGTGTATGTGTCACCTACAAGGTTATACATGAGATATACTCCATGGGGTCAGAGGGGCCATCCATAAATTACATCACACCTTTTTTGGCCATTTTCAACACCCCCCACCCCCTATCACACTTCATCACACATCACCAACATCCCCTCAAATATTACGTCAAACTTGGCCAGGTACCCCTCTCCTTCAGCCATGCATGCTATCGACTCAGCTCAGCTTTCAATAATAATATCTTATCTAAATCTTATAAGAATTTTACCCGAGTAACAGGGACGTGGGGGTAAAATAGAATCTTACCTGACTATGGGTGAGGGATTGGGGGCACAGCCCCCCAATTTCGCCACTACCATTACAGTGCTGACCTTCTATAGTTCTCTTCTAGCTAACATATTTAGCTTGTTTCATATGCAGGATGCCACTTGCTATGTCGGACTATGCCCTGGGGACATACCGATTGCCGCGTAAGAGTGACGCTGAAATTAAGTGGCAGGAGGGGATGGGAGGCGTCCCTTTCCCAACCTGGCCCCTTGGAAAGAACCCTAAGGGCATAACCAGCATGCCCTCAGGGCATTATACAGACTAGTTGAGGATGGGATGTCCTGAGGGCATGAGCAGTAATATCAATGCCCTCAGGGCATTTTCATTTCCTTTTATCAATGAAACTACAGATGATTAAAATCTAAATTCATGCCCTCAGGGCATTACGTTACCAACATCAGCTAATGCCCCCAGGGAATTGATGATATATGCCCTGAGGACATCTACTATAGGGATCATGCCCTTAGGGCATAGGGCATTCTACTGTAGGCCTAGGCCATTGAAAAATCTCTCCCTAATAGTAATATCATACAAGTCTAATATGCCCTTGGGGCATCAGTGATAGGCCTATGACATTGGGTGATGACCTGAGGGCATGCATAATACTGGTGATGCCCAATGGGCATGTGTGATTGTTTGCTTGCTTCTTCAAACTAGGACCAAATCATGCCCTTAGGGCATGCTGGCCATAAGAACAAATTCCTAACCTACACTGGTTGGCCAATGTAATATGCCCCTGGGAAATGTTTGATAAGCCAACATTTGCACTTGCTTACATATAATTAAACTAATATACAATTAAAATATGCCCTCAGGACATCGTTATTGTGACACATGCCCCCAGGACATAGGCCCATCCCTTCCCTCTAGAGACAATTGACCAATGCATGCCCTCGGGGCATTACCAATATTGTCAGCAACCTCAGGGCATTAGATTTCTTCTATAAAAAATATAGTCAATTATCTGATACATGTTCTTAGGGCCACCTATGCCCTAAGGGTTTGTTCTTTCTTACCATAGACTACATTAACTACAAATGATACATACCCTAAGGGCACAGAAAATATGCCCTGAGGGCCTACCAGACACAGAACTTAAACCTGTTCTCATAGGAAAAACTTAAAGTAGGCTCCTATGTATGCCTAGGCCCCCAGGGCATCGATGCCCTTGGCCTGCACTCTTTTCATTCTTCCAACAGTCTGGAAATGTACGCGTCACTCCCGTTTTCAGAGCATAGACCAAAGTAGCAAGTTGTATCCTGCGTTTCATATGATGTCATTCATATAGGTCTTAAAGGGGGGCTAGCACAGCAAATTATAACATGAGTACCAGGTACCAGATCAAAGATTGTTGATAAAATTGTGGGACGATCTGATTGGTCAAGGGGTGGTCATGTGACTTGTGCGGGCATGCATTAGCATGCTAGGCCCCCTCTAAAATTAATTTTTGAAAATGTGACGTCACACAATCCTTGACATCCCCCCCCCCATCCCCTGCCACACTTGGTCAGAATCTGATAATACCTCCCCCCCTCTCCTGTGTGACTTTATATATGGACAGCCCCAGAAGGCAATATCATTTATAGGAGCCAAGGGCAATATATGTTAATACTTCCTGCAGGTGTCTTAGCAAAGTCATATGGGCCCTAGGTATCAGAGTGGCATAATAAATTGCCTTTGGTGATGCACAGTGCAGCCCCCTGCATTTGGTCCTTGGAGTATTGTGCACTCAGCTGTGACCAGGCCCTTTACTGCAATACACAGGTAGTTAGCAGGGTGGGAGTAGTGGGGGGTGGTGATCAAAAGTACAGGGCCAGCCCAGGCGGTATATTCCAATACTGCCTGGGGGTCAGAGGCTGGCACTGTGTATGATATTTTGCCAAATAAAAGTTCAAGTAACATTGTCACCAATATAAAGAAAGCTGCTCATGCCAAACATCAAAACTTAAAACAAACATGGTGGTAACTTACTGGTGGTCGAAAATCATAGAAGGTTTGCATATGACGAATTTGGAAGTATTCCAGCCCCTACTCTTCGAATTTTAGTTTCCCCCTCTATTTCTTCGGCTCAAAGTGTCAGGCTGGATGAGATCTTCATGTTACATATGGGTTTTGATGGTCCCATATGCATATTTTGGGCTCCAGGGGGGTAAAATGTGCCCAAAATGACCAAAATTGTCTGGGCGAAATTGTGTCTGGGAGAATGACATTTGAGTTACAAGCCATGTTGAGGGCTTAATTTCCTACAGAAACAGACTATTTTGAACTGTAGATTAGGAAAATCACATAATCATTTATGTCAGATGTGTCCTTGCTATTGTAAAAGAAGCATACCTATAAGAATTCTTTTTCTGGGCACATGTCTGGGCCAATGACATGTAAGGCCCCATATGCACACTTTCTATGATTTGTGACCTGGTATTCTATGTTTGGGTAGGATTTCACATGCAAAGTTTGTAAAGAGTTCAAAATTGTTTAAAAGGCTAATTTGGATGAAGGTGCCCAGAAATATTTTTTAAAGATTTTTGAAGGACATCGGCTATTTTCAATTCATAAAGCATTATTTTGACATTCTAAAGAAAGTTATATTGATGGAAATTGAAGAGAAAATCACAGGAAAAATATTTCATCAAATTTTTGGTATTTTTATCAATATTCTTTTTTAATTTGTGACCTGTACTGGGAAAAGGGACCTTATTCCCCCTGAAATAACGTCCGTTTTCGCAGATCATGTCACATTTAGTGAATTTTCTGTATTTTCCCATTATTCTCATGGCCAGAGCGCACACTTTTCATGTATTTTAAGCCTATTATTCATTCATTATTTTCTGCAGTAGGATCTATCAATAATTATTCACCTAATGCACCATAACAAATTTGGTATCGTTGGAAAGCCCTTGATATTCTTGTGGTAAAACCATCTTAATCTCATCAAGATCAGAATCATGATGATCTATTGAACATATATGCATGCTTAAGATCACACTTTTGCTAATCTAGTAACGTAAGGGTTAAAAGGGGCTATGAAAATCTACCAAAAGGGCAAATTATTATACATCACAGCCAAGTCTTCTGAATGTTGACCCATTGAAATAAATCAATCTTGGTGTCAAATGCCGTTTTGGCAAATAGAACACAGATGTGAATAAGCTATTTAAATGAATTTTCTTACTCAGGCGCGAAAAGAATGATAGAGAAATATCATGTTTACTTATAATATTGAATATTCTAACGGATCTTATAGCGAACTAATATCTGTCAAACCTAATATTGAGTAATTTTCTGCAAAATGTGTAGTGACCCACTGTATTTGTTGAACAGTGAATTTTTACAATGGAGCCCAAAAAAATAGTACAGAAAAGCACTTCTTTACAAAGAATCTCTGTGAAAATTATTGTGAAATCTTTATCCCAAGATTGACAAATAACTTTAATCGTTTTTACGGTATTTCATGATTTACAATGTTCGGATGATCATTGCCTCTCAAAGAGTTTCCGAACCAATCTTGAAGCAATTGCCACTTACCAGGTATAAACCATGCAGTGAGCACAGCACGTTGAAACAACGTTAAAACTGTTTTGCTT
The DNA here is from genome assembly GCA_949317995.1 of Acholoe squamosa. NCBI lineage: Eukaryota > Metazoa > Annelida > Polychaeta > Phyllodocida > Polynoidae > Acholoe > Acholoe squamosa. The sequence continues at coordinate 25,313,218 of OX439048.1, forward strand.
AACGATGCAGTTTTAAACACTAATGCAACGTTCTTTTATCACAGTGACATACACATTTGCCTGATTTACCACATCTGCGCTTAGGGGGTGGTCATATAAGACGGGGTGGGTGGATGTAGATGTGGATGTGCTGGGGTACTGAAAAGATTCAGATCCCTTGGAGGGGGGGGGGCAACGAGTATCTTTCGAAATTGTCTTTAAAATGCTTTATAGGCGTTGTACATTGGGCCAGGGAGGCTGTTATAGCCGCCGTGATTGGGCCAATCACCGGGGCCAATCAATTGAATTCAATTGGTCATCCTCTTGCATGTACTCAAATGGCGCCCCATAACCAAAAATGCTCCACAACGCATGCGCGACAGCTGGCTGGTTACCAGTGAGACGGACGTGACAGTGACTGGTTGCTGCGTCTGGGGGAGTTCCTCTTGTATAAAACCAAATCATACCTGGCGTCCCCTCAGTTTATGCATTGTAAATCTCCCCTTATTTGTTCCTGCAGGTCAAAAGACAACCCCACAGAACCAGAAAGCATCTGCAGTGTGTTGACATTCAAAGGAAACCCAGCAAATCGGAAAAGGTTGGAGAAGAGCACAAACAAGATACTAAATGCTGTTCATTGCTGAGGGTTATGAACAAAACCGTGGCGTCCAACTCAAAAGCGACACTTTCTACCCAGGATCAAGAGAAGGAGAAGAAAGGATCAGAAGAAGAAGAAACTAATATGTCATCTGTCGAGGTTGGTATGAAGATGCATGAGCGGGACAGAAACCGTGCTACTCACCTGTTCCGGACACAGAGTTTGGGGAAGAACAGCGTAGACCTGGAAACCAACTCCTGCCTGGGAAGTTTTGAGCCTGACTGGTCCAAGTTCGAAAACGTGTTCGCAGCAGGTGAGTTACTTTCAAATCATTCAATAGCCTTAGTGTTGTAAGAAATAGCAGTTATTTCATTTTTATTTTCTGTATGATAAGGTCATTTTATTCTAATTACTTGGATTATGGATGCGCCACTGAAAGCTTTAAAAATCACTGTGGAGGAACATGAGGGAACCCTTCTGAGTACCAAATACAGAAATAAACACTTCAGGCAGCTGGGATCTTTTCAGAATCTAAACACATCCAGAACAAAATATTATTGAGCAAATTAGGTCATACTACAAAGTCTTTTTGCCTTTTTGACAATGTTGAGTGCTAAACATATACATCAACCCTAATGACGTGAAAAGGGCCATATCCATGCTCTTATTTTTCCCTTTTGCTCTAAAATGTTTGCCTTTTTTAGTTTTCTTTTCTCTGGCCGCCCATACTTAAGCTGAAAACACACTGTAATGCAAATAGTTGTAATATCAATCATAACGTAGCAAAGATGTAAGTAGAATTGTTGTTAATCTGATCTAGTGTGTGACTGCTATAGATCTTACAATTATAATTTGATGGGTTTGAGTTCCCGTACTTATTTAACCTGTGATTGAATGTCAGCTCATAAATCGCCGTAACCCATTTGACCCTCCTCTGCAACATTTCATAGCTCGTCATATATCATATATACAGGTGAAATTTCTTTGCCTACCCCTAGATACCAAAAAGGTTATAATCAATAATTTCTGTATAAGCAAGATGTGGAGAGCAATGTCGGATCTCCCATATACATCTAAGATGCATGCAATTGAGCAGTTGACTACCACGCTGCAAAAGATTGTCTTGAGGGCATTTCTCATTTTAATGCATAATTGAGAAACGCTCCCCAGAACAAAATTGTGAGACTTGTAGAATTCCGAATCAATGGAATCCTATATAGACATCGTTCTAAAATGTCTGATTTTAATGCCCAAAGATTTGGAAATATATTACATGTATAAAGACACCACACTCATATCATATTTCATCAAGTGCACTCACAATCTTGTAACACATCTTTGACTTCCAGTCATTGTAGCTGGAATTGATCCTCTTCTGGGTGAGCTCATCGAGGGTCTTTTGGTCGGCCCAGGCTGTTTGTGAATCAAATTAAACACTAACAACCGAAGGTATCGTTGGGTCAGAGCTAGAACCGGGGAAGTCACGTTGTTTGAATCTGAGTTCGAAATAAATAATTCTTTTCTTTGTAGAATTTCTAGTTTTTAATGGCAATGTTTTTTTATCACTGGTTATTTACAATGATTATTTACCTAATCACTCTGAGAAGGATAAATTCAATATTTCATTGAGACAAGATCTTGAGAGCAGATTTGTTACTCCAGTACAATTATATAAAATTGCACAGTCTAAAGTGAAGAGCAAAGGAACATGTTATACAAAGATAAAACATTAGTCATGACAAAAACGCCACAGGAGTGATTGATAGTATATTAGAATACTCCATGATTAATTCATTAATTTCTTATTGAGAACTCACAAGGATGTCTATACGAGGGGGCAATGTGGCAATGTGAGTCCTTTTAGAAGTTATAACCGGCTATAATTCCTGAGCTATTAGCAGCAACCTTGGGGTGTGAACATGCATACATGTATATAGATCTAAGCAGGTTTAATAGAACCAAGGATATTACGAAATATGACACCTGAGCACTCATGACTGCATTACCATTATAAAATGCTAAGGAAATACTGACTCTAGGCTATAGACTTTTCAGACTGGAAATAATCCACCCCACTTGCTAGTTCCTGATAACTTACACTTCTTAAGTCCATGTGGGTACTTGCAGGCATGGGAAGAAGCAAGTATCTGAAGAGAAAAAAATTATGAGGATATACTACATGTATTTATAAAATAGATCACTTTGTACAACATGAAAGATACTCACTGGGTGGCACACAACATGTTACATAGTCATGAAGCCTTTAATGGAAAATTATTCCTTTATATAAATGACATTGTATTACTATGAATTACTGCAATGTACATGCATATTGAACTACAACTGGCATTTCAATCATTTTTAAGAGGATAATAATTATATAAAATTACTTACCAGACATATAACATATAAGTGAAGACACTCCTCTCTCCAGCAGGTACAGATTCAAACTGACTGTTTGTATCTGTTAAAACTGACCTTTGGTCAGGTGGGGGGGGGGGGTAGTTAATCTATAATACCACTTAAGACTGAACTGGCATGTGTGTATTGCAAAGGATTAATAAAATGTGTGTCGATTGAACACACTTTTCAGGATCTAAACACATTTCAGGATAAAGTGTGTATGTGTGTTAGAATATGTGTGTTAATGTCCAGAAAGTGAGTAAAATGTTAAAAGTGAGTTGAATATCCATGTGTATTATGATTGAGTGTGTTCCTGCAACACACATTTTTTACAGTGTAGGGACAAAATTACGTGAATAAAGGCGATGGCTGAAGGCCTATAGACCTGAGTATAGGGAATAATATTGTGCGAATAATTATCATAATATGAGACTCCCTACTGTGTCATATCGTTTCCATGTTTTAAACATAGGAGTATAATTCATATCTAAAAGTTCTGATGTACAGACAAAGTTTATTCCAACACAAACCAATACATGTATAACATGTATAAAGGCCTATGGGACAATGCACCTAACAAACATGCAGATGTTGTTGCCCAGAAAGCGTTACCTAATGCATCACTGTGCATGGGTAAATGTAAAAGTAATTTTACACTTTACTTCATAGTTCACGGTGTGTGTAACATGCTGGCTTAATTTGGATATATTGTGGCGCGATGCATCGGTCAATAATTACCAAAAGGTATCTCTAGATGACTTTTATGTCCAAAAAAGAATGTTATCTATTAGAACATTATTATACTGTTAAGCAGTCTCGGGTCATCAAGGCTCTACAATCCGCCCACCTATCGCCCTATAAAAGTTGTTGGCAGGGGTTTCTCCACTCCTACTGATGCCTACTGATTCTAATTGTAAGTAATAATCTATTATGAAGGCCCTATCGTTGGCTGACTTTGTATTTCACGTAGAACCGGGGCCAGTGTCCCTGGGTGCCCGGAGACAGTTTGAGATTGAGTGATGATGAAATTTTACAGCCAATTGGCCTTAGATAACTATGGCGCCTGAAAATAGAATTTGACAAAAAGGAATCAGGGGAGGTACATTATAACGTGGCATGCAGTTTGAAATAAATCGAGATGGCATTGTACGTATTCTTATCTTCAATTCAGATAGTCAGTATAATCGAAACCAGGTGGTCAAGGAGGCAATTTCTTAAGGTACTACGAGCAATCATTGCCCTACGACTCCAAATGCCAGCGTCATTTCTATTGGGATTTTGGTACGACTTGAAGCTGTTAAGAAATGGCCCACTGAAAAACCAGTAAATTAATCATAAGAAAAGGCCCAACCAACTTAAAGTCTTTCCTATGTCACACCTTTTTTGTTAATATTTTATCAGCTACTAGTGTAGGTAGCCAAAAGGTGGATTGCGTCTATGTCAGAGATATAAAGGACAAAGACCACTACTTGAAGCTTGAAAGGACTGAGTACACCTACTGTTTATCATTGTGAAATATTAAATGCCTACTTATACAGGAGAATAGCCAGACAAGGATACTCGATTAAGGATTTAAGATGCACACAATGTCATAGGTAAAGCTAGTACTTGTTAGGATTTCACCCACTACATGACGCTATGATATGAAGGTCAACTATAGATGATAGAGGAGCTCTAAGGATATTCTATTCATACACATAACAAATAGAGGATTTAATCATTTACATTACTCTTTAAGGAATGAAATGCCACTGGCTCTTATTCAAAAGCATCATAACACCACATTTATAGACAATGGCGGAGTAATGCTGTGTATCAGAAAGAGAGAAGGGCGGGGGAGGGGCTCATGCGCACATCATGGGATCCTAAAAAAAATCTTGATACAAATCACCGATAAATAAATAAAAGTACCGGTATCTAGTTGTACAAACTATGGATGAACTCACTTTTCTTGGCTGCTAGTAGTATAGAGAAATATGCTAGTAGTATAGAGAAATATTTATTGGGCGTGGGCGATATTTCACGGGGTTGGCATTACTTGCTTTGAATTAAGGTTGGCAAGAAAAGGAAAATTTTGACTTTACCCAGGAATAGGCAGTTACCCTTCCAGTGGGTCAAGCTATACTGTGCATGACGTCAGAGGCTACGTCATGGACACTGTGCGACACGAAAGGCACAGTGGGGACACCAATGAGCAAAACCAAAACCATTAAAAAGAAAACTAAGTATGCAACCCTAATCCCCCCACCCCCAGTACTCTATCATGGGTCGTTATATCCACAGGACTAGTCAGCCTAACCCTGGGAACATTCTAATCTATGTGCACCCAAACTGTACCAGACTGGGTGAGCTGCTGATGGTGACTAATCCAACTGTCCATCCGTGGTAACCAAGCCCCTGCCCCTTCCACTCCCTGTCACCCTCTCCTGTTAGGCCCTCTAATTCACACTGGGCTCTGATGCTAAACTCCTGCCATCCAACACAGCCTACTGATAGGGCTGACAATGTTCAATTCGCTGAGCCATTGTCAGATGTCACAGACGCCATTATCGGACCCTACTATCCCTGGTCGGTTACTGAAGACCACCTAGATACATACATCCGGAGAGTATTTCTCAAGCTATCGCACGCAGCGCCTAGAGAATCTACCCTATAGTAACTCTATGGGAAGGTACCAGGTGGCTGGCTGTATCAGATTGTTATAGCACTAACCACACAATCTCCATTGTTCTAGTCCTATGTATGGTTTGTGAATGAGTGCCTCTGGTATTCGTGAATATAGTATTAGCTCAGAAATGTAGTGATTAGGTGTGATCCTACCCTGAAGGGGTCTTTGCTGGCCACTGCTGCCATGTGTCAATAAGCCTCAGGCTAGGGGGTGTTGGGGCATTGTTGTGTTGGTGTCAGTAGTGGGAGGAACTGAAATCGACTGCAATATCCACCTATAACTATATATAATATATTATATTATACTAAAGCAGGTTTTTTTTTATTATGGTCATTCGGGGTCAACCTATCAGAAGCGGGCATTGCACCACCAAGACAATCATGTAGTTACATCTTATTTTCATTATTTCTCCCTGCACAATTTCCTTCTTTACTCAGGGCATTTATCAGGCTTCTGTGGGCCTTTGAGATAATATTTATCACAGTTTTCTAAAATATAGCATTTCTCACAACTGTCCACTCCTTGCCTCCTGAAATCACTGCAGGCCTATGGTTCATATATTTGCTCCCATGGCATCCCCGCAAACATGCCGCTATCTGGATATTAGCAGAATAAAAATGTGCATTCAAACCAAATTATTGTTATGCCAAATCATTCAGGTGTGAACAAAACAAATGGTAGCTGACAAAATTATTACTTTGAAGAAGCCACTCCCAGTGAAACCCCTTACTCGCTAACACTGACCATAGCAACACAATGCATATTCCCACCCTATAGCCATGAGTTAGGGTCAACATTTGCTATCAGTTACATACCACCTCCATGATATCCCGCAGATGACGATGGAGCTTTCCTATTATTAGATGCCGTGCCATTGATCTGAGAACTCTCATGTTTTCACAGTCAACGGGTGAGGAAGTAGAAACAAAGAGGCCAGGATTGGTGCGCTTTAGGGGGTGGGGTGGGGATGCCAAAACTACTACCCTAAAGGGGAGAGTAAACTGAAGGGACCTAAGGCAGAAGAACGCCCACTGCCTTCATAGTGAAAGAGGCAATGGCCATTGTCTTTCTATACAAAATCCAAAGGATAGGTAAAATGGTCGCTGAATATTACAGGATGTCCATATCAGATTAACAATTCAGGTTTAAGCCATATCACATTGTGTCACTGAACTAGCAATTACATGTATTGTGTAAGCCAGGAGACTCCCAGTGGGGCATGTGAAAGTGAAAGTGCATGCTTAATGTCGGCAAAATGCATTGATCCCTTTCATTTCTTCGTTATGCAGATGGTAAATAGGATATGGTACAAAGTGTATGCAGGAATTCCCCAAATAAAATATATCCTCTCGAAGGCATTAAAAACAGCTCTCTACAAAACAGATAATTGGATCTCAACTGGCCAAAGCAATGATATATTTTCGGGAAAAGATCACATTTTAATCGATTAATGACCGAGTGATCAATTTTCTTCTCTCAATCAATTGTGCTGGCTGGTGCAAGCATAAAGGGCTGGGTCTAAGAGGCAGCCATATTGTATAAGTCCATCAAAGTCCCTCAATCCCCTGTAAGAAATGCCTGTTTGATATTCTCTTCCATGGCACCTGCATGACAGACCAATAAAACTCTGGCAAATATCTCTCAAATTAATTGCTGCCTAACGCATATAGCTTCATAACCGTGAAGGCTACAAGCCCTGCATCCTGGATATTAAAACACTGACGCGACACCTAGCGGTCCTAGTGCGTAGTAATGGGCTGGGTCTGGTGTCACAATATGCAGCTGGTGTGATATTTTACCACGTAAGATTGCTGGGGCGCCTCCTAGTGGCATTGACAGGAGACACAGGTGGGGTAATGTCAAGGGCTGTCAGTTTTGGGGTTCCAAAATGAAGGCAAGCATAAGAATATATTATACCAATACCACACAAGGCCTCCTCGGTCGAATTTTGTGTAGGAATTGTGTGGCCAAAGTCGGCCAATGGGGCCCAGTGGACATTAGCCGAGGCTCCACTACGCGATTATTGCAGAGAATCACAGCTATTCTCAGGAAATGTGATGCAATACAGGGCAGAGATTGGATGTTTATTATGATGTTTGTTGACCTAGAGATGTAAATATTTCCCTGGTCGTTTTAAATCATGGGGTGTTGAGAGAAAAATCACCCCAGATCTGAGAATCACTGGTTAGATATTCTGTGTGAGTTACAATTTAAAGGGTTCACTAAATATTATTTTCAAACAAAAATAATATTTGCTTTAAAACTTCTTACATAAATCAGTATTATTTTATTCAGGGAGTAGGATAGCATGTTGAGGCCTTTAATTTAGATACTGATAATAGCCTCCCCTTCTAGAAATAAGAAACACAAACATATCTTACCATTCCTTGTTGAGAAAGACAGCACAACCCAAAGGAAAATAAACATTCCCTATTTATAAACAAACACACTTGCAGTCGATATAGCTGGCTATAGGATCTTATGTTTACAATCATACAGTATCGACGGCCTATACCTTAACCATTGACTGGTCTGCCTTTCATGAGAATATGCTAGAAAATCGCGTAGTGGAGCCTCCACTTATTGGTCTAACAGAGGGTTCACTGAAAAAAGTCTTCCTGACAAAATGACATGTATATCCATGTCAACTTGAATTGACACATAGAGCACATGTCATTGGGACATGGCACATATGTCACCATGACAACTGTCTTCATTACGCATGTCAAGTGGAGTTGACGAACCAAATGTGAGAGTGTCAACCTCATTCAACATGCCTTTCATGCATGTCATGTGGGAGACAATCATGACCTGTGCAGTATGTGTCAAAGCGATCAGTCTCCTTTTCTCTGTGTTGGGAACCCCACCTCCCGGGGTCAGAAATAGGGTAATTCTGTTATCATACACAATGAAATTCTTTTGGCTTCAAACAGACAGCATTGCCCAGCATTATCTTATAGCATTGTCTTCCTCTCTCATACTTTGTAAACTGTCTATAATGGTACACTATAAAAAATGTCGTCCAAAAACCGCTGAATTCCTTGTCTCAAAGTTGCCAGAGATTCTTTGTTATTTTCACAGTAATTTCATATTCCAGTGTATGGTCACTAGGGGCTTTTTGTAAAAACTACACTGGTTCACTGCACTAATTATGATTAGGATGGTTCACTCTTCATTTTTACTGGGATCCCTGTGTGGTGTTTCACAAGCCAAAGATAATAGAATAGCCATTTCTATAACCATATTATGACTATTGTAAAGTTACAACCACTCCTATCTTGGTCAGGACATATTAAGAAATATATTGGAATATGCTATTGGCCTTTGTAGAAACACCTGCTAGTGTAAGCCTAAAACCAATCTTAAAACTGCTATCACATCTGGTTATAACCAGTTGTAAATATGGCCATCTTGTGAAACACCCCACATTAAACTTAGATTTTTCCAATTTTCTTCTCTGCCTTATATCTATAACACTGAAATGTTCTAAACAAAGATGTGGAAGTAATGATAATACTTAGAATACCCAAGGGTATAACTAGAAACCATTTTATAATATGATTGTTGCCATTATACCCATAATGCAATGCTCCAAATATGAGATTTTGTTCATTTTTAAAGTACTTTCTTATTTTAAGGGTCTGAAACCCTAAAATTATGCAAGGGATCATATTTCAAAATTATTTTCAGATGAAACATATTTATGTAAGGTATTTTCTGAGAAAGTATAAAAAAAAATCCATGTACTGTGAATACTGTTTTTAGGCAAAAATGTTATAAAATTAAGCCAAATTGTTCCTACTTGTTGCAATTTTACCCAGAATGCCATGCCATACAACAACATAACTATTTTTATAATTATCTTGGATAAATGGTTTTGTGATCAATGGTTTATATGAAGAAAAATCAAGAAATTTTTCACATTTTTTTCCTTATTTCAGAGAAAAAAAAGAAAAAACTTTTATTTTTCAAAATTCCATATTTTAAAAAATAGCATGGAACCCCCCATTTTTCTTTTCATATATCAATTCTGTATGATTTAAGGTATTATAATTATATAATAGACACAACCAGGAGAACAAAAGCAGGTTCAGTAGTTTTATTTCACCATAATAATTGTAGTATGCATTAGATCACAACGTTTCGGCGTTCAGGCCTTCATCAGGTGATTTAAGGTACTTACACACCAAAAATGAAGAATTTCTATGTACTTTCACTAAAGAGTAGCGACCAACCTTAAAATGTGAGCAACCCTGAGTCTTTAGAAGCAGACGATATTAAAAATCTTTCTTTCAGACTGCATAAATAGAAGGAGGCGGCATATATTCGTGTAAAAATACCCCAGTATGGGTTTGATGCAACTGCTGAGGTACCAACAAACTTTGAGAGATCTAGAGGTAAACTAGTTCTCCATCCCCTGAGTATACTTACCAATCCGATGACGTCATATGTCCACATCCACTCTAAACCCATCCCTTCCACATACCCACACCTATCCTTAAGTGTATCTCCACCCACGAGTTAATCCCCAATCCCCTCCCACCCTGATCCCACTTTGCTACTTTCCCAAAGTAAGCCTGCAAACTGCTTGGCAGTAGCCTTATGCCTTGAGAGGCACCTTCATTGAATGCCCTGAAACATTCCAACCCTCCTCCCACTTATTGCTACGCCTTCACCAACTCCATGCTCCTGTTGACCTGCCCCCACCCACCCTGGAGATGTCAATAGGGGGCACCCTGCATGCCTCCACCTAATGGATAGCTCATCGTGAGCTGCTCCAACCACCCGGTGTAACACACAAACAGGTCCTATCAGATATTTGTTTCCCAAAAGCTCCTACAGAATGGTGTGCCCCTGTATTCAACTTTATTCCAAAGTAGGAAAAGTCCTCCTATATGTTATAACTGTTATTCTAGGATATATCAGTTAGAAGAAAATTAAATAGGGCAGCCTATAGTGAACCAAAATGGTCTCCTGCATCATTATGCATTAATGTGCGACATGTTTTCCCTCGTCAAGCTTCGCTGAAATTTCCCACCCTCTCCTCCTGCTCATCCTCCGAAAAGCTGCTTCTTTTTTTCTCCCATTATAGCGCAGCAAAAGATACCTAGATAAAATAGCATTTCGTTCTACAAAACTGACTAGTAATTGAAGAAAGCGTACGCACTTCATATTTGGCATATGGGATATTTGGCGTCTATAGATAAAAGCATTTGAGATATTTTTAACCGCCCAAAAATAGATTTGTAGCTCAAAGGGGTAGTTATAAATATATTAGGTAGTGCTACACCGGTTATGGCGGCATTGAGGCGAGACGTGGGGACTATAGGAGGAATAAAAGATGGGTGCTGGTGGGAGGCAAGAGTAAGAAGTAGGTAAAGGAGTGGGTGGGCGGCAGAAGCAACACGTTTCAGAGAGGAAGGGTTCTTGTTCCCAGGACTTAAGTATCGATGGTGTGGATAGCTGGGGCCCACGCTTACACCCTCCCCCTCCTCCCCCCCCCCATCCTGCACCCCTCTCATCCACCCCTGTTTGCCGCCCTGCTGACTGCCAGAAGCCGCCTTGGTGCAAGCTGGTGCAGGGGAACCAGGCAACGCCCCCAGCCCTAAGTGACACTCACTTTGGGGACAGCAAATACTTGGCTTGGTAAATCTGATGATGTGAGCACAGCATAGCGGTACAAGACAACATAGGACAATGATCGTCGTCACGGTAGGCACCAACGGCAGCATCACCACAATTGCAGAACTATTGCATATCCATTATACATAGACCAGAAATCCTGATTCCTAAATTGGAATTAGGGTCAACAAGATAAGGGAGCCATAAAAAAGGGGGGATTGCCCTCCTTATCTCCTGATTTGGAGGAGGTGTTTGGCACACAGCACCTCGTTTCCTGTGCAAACGAAAAGAAGTTTTGCACCACAAATTGGCTGGAAGTGGTGATTTGCAAGAACAGAGGGAGATAACAGTAAATTGGACATTGGACCTCCCTCAGTGGAAGTAAGGCGCTGTAAGTATGGGCATATGCCACCCTAAAACATGTCAAAAGTCAAAACAGGAACCACTCGTGGGAAAGGAAGCGGAAGTGACTCATGCGCATGAGCAGGAGAAAAAGGAGATCGCAGAGGACTGTGGGACAGGACCTGCATTATGTCCGGCCCTTTATTTGTACTCAGGTAATTCTATCATACCAATATGTCTGTGTCATAATTTTCCTTTGCAGTTGTAATTATTTTTTCAATCAAGTTTTAGATTATCAGTCTCACCCTCATAGTTTTAGACTTATAGGACACAGTGATACCATTTCTTAAAATTATATTCATGAGGATATACTTTTTGCCCTACATTCTCTTAAAGAATGTTCAGATTAGAAAGGAAGATTCGCTCAACGTCAGTGGACAAAGAACTGAAAGGACAATAAGCTTTCTCATGTTTACAACCAAAAACAGATATGGCCATCTGAGGACACTCTCAAAGCTTTTACGCATTTTGACTGATTACGTAAAGTGAACCTTTATTCCGTTCTTATGAGGTACTTACACGTGCTTTAACTTTTAAGCCTAAATTCCATGATCCTCTCCAGCTAAACCTTTTTTGGCCAAAGCCCTGCACTATGACGTTGTTAGATCGATTGCCTCACCTTATACTTTTCTGTATTATGCATTATGCCCACTAGGTTATTTAAGTAGATTGGAAGGTGTTGCTTTTATGCTAAATTGAGCTGGGAATAGGTTCCCTCTTTGCCTAAGAAGTCATGCTCTGCTTCACCATTCAACTTCCACTCACCACATTAGTCTGAAAAGCCACCTGCCTTGCTTATGTGTCATTTTCAAGGAAATTGTTAGAACTTTAGTGTTCTCAGTATAGACATAGATAGACAGACCTCACTGACATGCCACAGTACTTACCCAAACAATGAAGGTACTAGACTGATTGACTAATCCAGACGAGGTTCCCACTCACCTGACACTTTTCTAGTACCGGACTGGCATGACCACTTGTGTGCAACACAACATAAAGGTTAGGACTACGAGGAAAGAGAGTGCTTCAGGTGAGGCACTTCTTAGGCAAAACTACCTTTTCCCATAAAAGCAACATCCTCCTGTATAGAGAACAACTAACTTTACAAAATTGCATGAAGCGCGTGTGAGTTTACCTGCCTGAGCTATTGGCATATTTGTGTATCGTTCCACCTCTAGGGGTTGATTCAGTCACAAATGGTCTGCTTTATATTTAAATAGTATACTCACCAGCGCTACACTGGTGCATCATGGCGACAAAAATACATGGATATGGAGGCACGATGTGATCCTATGCCATTGTAGATTTATATACAAGTGGTTAGCCTAAGTGTATTATGATAATTTCAGACTAAGAATTAGTGTCATGCTTTGATAAATGGATATCAGTTGCATGTGTCATATTAATCCTGAACTGATATCAATACACCACGGGGAGGTTGCGAAAGGATAGGAATTGAGTTCTGTCTGACCTCGGGGATTCAATTCTCTGTTGTGTTAATTGGCCATAATAGTGGTTCAAGAGTGGACCCAATCATGAAACCAGTTCCCCCATCTTTTTGCAACACGGTCCAGTTCAAAGAAAGTCAATTCCATTAAAGTATAGGGTGGGAAGTGGCTTCTCAGCGTGGAGAATCGTGGGGAAGTGGAATGTGATCATGAGTAAGCTTCAGTGAAAATCCAATTTCCATTTTTTTTTTGCAACAGCCTCTAGGAAATGTTAGTCATATACGGACTGCATTTCTTTAGTCAAAGTGAATATAGCCAGAATCTTGGAATCTCACAACTATATACCTGCTCTTATCATTGATACACTTACTTACGTAAAAAAGTACATAACGTCTACATATTTTGGCTGTTGTTGATTGACGCTTTTTGGTTGCAATTGCCAATCTATTGTTCTTAATGGTAGACTAGAGGCATTTGACATATGCTGAGGCCTTCCCTATTCCCACTACTTAATATTTATTTCTCGCAATACCTGGTTTATTAATGGTGGATATGTAAATACATGTAGTTTCATACAGCTTGCTGACTCCTACGAGTGTTATTTTACCAAAGGCTATATATCCTCCACTTGCTCAACTCTTTAAGGGCTGCTGATGCAGGAATTATGATGCACCAATGAAGTGCTGGTAAGTCTGCTGGGTAGCACTTCATTGAAGCATCATGCCGATCCTCCAGGTGTCTATCAACCCTGCAGGGTCGGCATGGAGCCTGCATGTAACCCTGGCCGGTTACTAGCCAGGGTGTCCTCTGGACACTTCCTAACCCGCCTCTAGCTTTAACCCGCCTCTAAATTTGGATCTTAATGCTATGGGACTTTTCAGCACGTGATAGCTGTCCAGAGGGCTGCGCCAGGGCTGCATTCGTGCATCATGATGACCAAGAAGCATCATACATCAATGCATTAGCGACACTTTAGGGTTAATGTGCACTCTATCACAGATTGTTTTCGAGAAGTTTTACCTGTAGGGTTACCATATACACATGCCAGGGAGGAACTTCACCTGGGTACACTGTACATATGTCATACGACATGTTTAGCCTGTTATCTCCTATACTTTATGAGACACAGGTAATGTATACCACGTCGTGGTGAAATATGTATGCAGAATAGGGTTATAAACAGATAAAACCTTCTATGCTGGTTTTAAAACTTGATTAATTCGCTGCCCATTAAACTGATTTATATTGCATACTTTTAATTATGGCATGCAGGTTGATTATGGGAGTAATGAGATGTCAACTCTTAATTATGGCATGCAGGTTGATTACGGGAGTACTGAGATGTGAAAAAGTGCATAATGTTTTACTGGTGAGAACCCACTTTTCTGCCGGATTGTGTTCACACTAGGTTTACAGCACCGATGCAAAAGTCTTTTAGATCTGACTTACCAACTATATTCATTTATTTCATAGAATAGTGGTCGCTTATGAATTGTTCATTGATACCTATTTCTAGACTATCAGAAATGTGATCTATGACAGAATTTACAACCCTGAAACTGCCTAAAGGCCTAATCCCACAACCCGAAAATGACCATAAAATCCTTGTGATTTAGGAATGCAGCATTTCTTACCGGATATTGGAGGTTATCTAACTATCTGAGCCTCAACTGTGCTTTTTTGCTCATAACCCCAGTTCCTTATCCAGCCATAACGCACTCTGAGACCTTTTCTTCGTCTTCAAGAAGCTGCTGGTTTCAATCCGGACATGTTAATAAATTGGAGAAGTATACAATGTCAACTCCTCCATACATTTCCTGTTAAAACCGTTTAGTTTCAACGGGGAATCGATCCCCGGCCGCTGGGGCAGGAGGCAAGCTCGCTGTCCACTATACCAAGCCAACCGGTGATACAGAGCAATGTACATCCAGTATTTCAAAATTTTTTCCCACATACCTGATGTTTGCAGACCTCGTTAGCATAGATTTCAATGGAAACTGGTGGAGTTATTCACAGGAAAACATTGTTAGATATCCTAGATGAACATGCCATGCCAAATTCCTCCATTTTCTTCGAAATAAATAAGAATCCATTGATTTTCCATAGCGATACGTGACTGACCCGGCTGACCTCCTTGCCGGAAGTGGGTTCAGCCGAAAGTAGGTCAGGTACATCGGGGGACCTATCCGCTTTGTCAACAAGACGAAATGGCTGTGTACCGGGCCGTGTGCATTGGATCGTTATGGAAAATCAATGGATTCTTATTTATTTTGAAGAAAATGGAGACAAAATGTATGCAAACACCAACTAGAGATCGTATATTTGGCACTGCTAGAATAACAGGGCTTGACATCCTTGGATTATACCCGAAAATTCGTTGGAAAGACGAGGGTTTGACGAGTGGAGTAAAAACAATGGCTATGCTGGCTTGGCAAACCGTGCGGATAGGATGCGCTTACAAAATGTCTTCTCCTGGATTAATTCTTGGGTTATAAGGTAAGAAATTAATACAAAATGGAGAAATATGTTAGATAAATACCTTAATGTATGTTATGGGAACGCACAAGTGGGTTTATGGGTTAATAATCCACTCTACCTTCGGGGTCGTGGATTATTAACCCATAAACCCACTCGTGCGTTCCCATAACATACATTAAACGCATAGTAATATTGTCTAAGGAGAGCCTATAACATCTAAGGAGCCTGGCCAAAGTCTTGATTTTTATAGAGTAGAACATATCAAAGACTTTTTATATTTTCTTCAGAAAAGGTCAAAAATCTCTAAAATCTCTAGTTTGTCTAAAGTCATGATTTCCCAGCTAAATGATATATTTCACAATGATTTATTGCCCTATAATGGCAATTGAATCCAAATCACAGATATCCAGTGGTCAAAAGCAGCAATAGAATCAAAATCACAGAGATGTACTGCCCAATATCGGCTAGCAGTGGGATTTGGAGTAGGTAGTAGTGGGGTGAGAACCCTTGTGATTTAGGAAATTGACAGGAGTCCACAACCAAACTGACGACTGCCGATATCTAGAATCACAGACATTTTTGGCCTCACGGCTAAAAAGGAATTAAAGTTTGAGAATTGAATTACTAAAATAACAACTGGCACCCCAAAATGGGAAATATTCTCGAGGCTGCGCTGAAATTCCCATAGCAATAACACTGAGATTTCAACTTGTAGAGTTGTGTGTGATCGTACTGCATTAAGAAATAATCTCCTAAGCAAACCATAAGTGGACAAACTCTACCACGGCTATACTGACATCACCTCTACTCTACAATATGTGACCTCTCCACATCACACTATCTGTGGGAATCTGCCAGGCTGCACTGGTGGCGCCATGGTTTTAGAAACACTTAGTGCCTAAGCCCCACATCGACCACTAGGACAGTGGACAGGGGGTAGTATAGTTGTAGGAAGGGGGCATCCTAGGATTTTACTCTTCCTAGCACTTTCTGATGTAAGAAGGCCTACTATACTCCACCCACAACGGGAAGGAGGCAGATGGTGGGAGACATGATGGCTAGTTGGTAAAAGGTGTATAAGCTTCCCTAGCCTCAAACTATATTGGGTTGATGGCTGGTTCATATGCTGTGGCATCGGTTCTGACAAGTATTTGAAGGTCAAAGGAGTCATTGATAATTGAGATTGATGTAGTACATTGGTCTGGGTCTTTTTTCACCCAATGGGTTGCATTTTCATTCACTTGAAACAATTTCACGTGAATTCACCAGTAAAATCACGTGTTGAACTGGTGTCGTTCCCGTGAATTTAACACGTGAATTCACGGGATTCTGTGAGCAGAAATTCACATGGTATCACGGGATCACGTGAAATGACAGTAAATTCACGTGAATATTGAAAATACTTTTGCAAATAACCCCCACTTCTAACCTCATTTTAAGATTTGAAATCGATAGTTTGTATTCCTATGATGAGACTTTCCTCATTATATTTTTCTTTGATGTAGATCTAGCCTTGAAATGCCATCATTTCAATTGATAGATTCTGAGCAATATAGAGATTCACACAAAACTAGACACATTGACTTATATTTTGATTTGAACCTTTATTTGGGTAATAAATACATCTAGAATGGGGGCAATAAATGGGGAAGGTGGATGGCACCCATAGGCTAAAAGTAGCTAAATTTTCGCCAAATTTTCACCATGTTTGTAATTACTTTCTCTTTCTAATAGTACAAAGAAAGCAGTCTTATAAACTAGCATAGGGTCCCATGCTAGTTTATGAGATATTTATCTATGAATCTACCATAGGGTTATACAGTGTTTTGCCATAATTTGCATGGAATCTCATTAAAGAGTAGCTAATTTTTTGGCTTACTTTCCCAGAATATTTTCATCAACTTTCTGTACCCAGAAAATACATTATCATCATGTGGTCCCATGCACTTTTGAATCTTTTTTCCACATTGAAAATCTCCTGAAAATAATAGAATTACATCATGCAGGCTAAATACTGCTCATAAACCCACACACAGCCAGCTGGCTTTGTGGCCTAACTAGTTAGTGTGCCTGGTGTAGACACAGAAGGTTGAGAGTTCACCTCAGCTTCATGGGCCTGCTATGATTTTGTATAGTCGTTCACTAGCCATAGAGAAGTACACATGTGCAGAAACCTGCACAGAGAACATGATTGGCATTAGAGCCATCTACCTTAAAAAAGCCAGCATCAGCATATTGAATAGAGTAAGCTCCAACGCAATGAAAATATTCAGGTTTTTCATCACACATATAGTCTCGAACAGGTAAACAGGATTGGTGCCTAGCCCGTGCTAGATTTATTTCCTAATTTTGCCACAAGGGAGCACAAAGGAGCAAAAGAAAATCAAGGAACCCATTTGTGGGAAAGTTCCATGGTTTACTATGGTGAAGGCAGAAAGAACATACCATTCTTACACCAGAAGTTATAATGAAATAAATGGATGCATTTCAAGGCCAAATAGAGCTAGAACATATTGAGATTGGGGATATGGTTATAAATACTGATGGGTTCATATCTAGCAAGCTATTTCTCTCAAACTATCAGGAGTATTTTCTTATGCAATATAACACTGAAAGGTGTGATCTCAATTTGATAATTGATTTTTAACATGGAAAACCATTTACCCTTACATCTACACTGCTATTACTACCATACATTCTTACATAGAGGATTTGAAGTTCTAGTCTTGGCCACCAGGGGGAAGGAACATAGCATAAAATGCCTTTGCAATATTATACTGTAATACACCATGTATAAGGCATGTCTTATATGCAAGAATTGCCCTTTGGTGCATCTTCTAGATGCAACAAAACTGGGAGTACATTTTCTCTCTGGGAGTAAATTTCCCCCAAAATCTCTGCAATATTCCCCCATCCACATTCAGTGGTAAAGGTGGGTGAAGGAAGCACTGGGATGGCTATTGGTTCTTGAATTTTGAAGATCCATTGATTAGAATAAAATATACAACATTTACATATCCTTTTATCATATTAGAAAGGTCTGGGTGTGCCTTAAATGTGGGGTGCACCTTATAGACAGGGTATTGTAACTACATTTTCTTTTGTTTAGAATTCAAGACTGCATGTCTGAATCTTTTTATTCAAATCTACCAAAAAAGGCATGATGAATCCAGGAATCAACAATGCAAGCCTCTCAAAGTTTGGTTTCCCTAAATAGCCATACTTAATGTATCTTATTTCTGACAGAACATCTATGACAGCAATAAAAATATCATATGGGTGGCACCACTGTGCTGTTTTTCAGTTAGCCCTCTTCTCTGGAGTACCTCTCTTAATATGTGCTATCTAGCAGATTTCATCAAGCTCCTGTATTGCAGTTGACTACCTGCATAAAGAAAACAAAAGTACATGCCCGTGAGTTAAAGTCCACTGTGGGTAGTAGTTGGTCGAAAATCATAGAAGGTTTGCATATGACGAATTTGGAGGTATTCCAGCCCCTACTATTCAAATTTTAGTTTCCCCCTCTATTTTTTTGGCTCAAAGTGTCAGGCTGGATGAGATCTTTGTGTTACATATGGGTTTTGATGGTCCCATATGAATATTTTGGGCTCCAGGGGGGTAAAATGGGCCCAAAATTGTCTGGGCGAAATTGTGTCTGGGCGAATGACATTTAGGGGCCTAAGTTACAAGCCATGTTGGGGGCTTCATTTCCTACAGAAACAATCATCATACCTCCATGAAAATCTCAGGTCCAGACTATTTTGACCCGTAGATTAAGAAAAACACATTATCATTTATGTCAGATGTGTCCTTGCTATCATAAAAGAAGCATACTTATAAGAATTATTTTTCATGATTCTGGGCACATGTCTGGGCGAATGACATGTGAGGCCCCATATGCACACTTTCTATGATTTGTGACCAGTTATTTCAAGTGGAACATGAATCAGGGGCATAGGAAAAGGGGCACCAGCCTCAATTATAAAGGAAGTTTATTTGGGCCCCTCAAAATTTGCAAAATATTCAAAATAAATTTAAATTAAACAAAAATTACTTTTCTACACAAATTCAAATGACCAATGCATAAGACCACTGATAAAAATTCCGCTTATCTTAAAACAAGTCATCTAAATAATATTTTTGGGAAAGTTTTAGTTTAAATCAGTTTTATTATGGAATGATAACAAATTAATCTACTACATGAATATCAATTTGTAAATTGGGTAGAATGACTTCTATATAATGAACCTCATTAGTGTATTACAAATTATTGGATAATAGATTGTTTTTGTGTGTCTTTGATACTAACAGTGAATGACAGCATTTGCTTTTCATATTGATTTTCATCCATATGTGGTTGCCTCAGTGCAACAAGGTTGTATCTGCATATTTCAAGTTTTGCAGGAGAGGGAAAAGAGGGGTTGCAATCTGTCTATATTTCAGACAAACACATTCTATGATAATATAGCTTAATAACAGGGTTAGTAAAAACCGTTTGATAGAGAGGGGGTTTGTCCCAGAAACATCAATTGGATGATGAAAAAATGTTGACAAATATTAAAAAACATTTTATGGTAGCCAAATTAAAAAAAAGAAAATCGAAATGTTCCTAAAATATTTGTAAAGATGTGTAGAGGCAAGGAGAAAGGGTGCTCCATGCTAGAAGTCAACTTTAAAATCCAGATCACTAGCTTTACAGTGATATATTGCATGAGAAGATACTCCTGTTAGTTTTGGAGGAATGGCTTGCTAAATATGGGTAGGTATGACCATTTTGTGAATGTCAATAAGCCATAAGTCCCATTGGTCATGAGATACATCTGTAATTAGCATAATTTATGCTAATTAGCTAAATAAGCATAAATTTTCATTCTTTTGCCCATAACTTTCGATGTAGAAATGGTATTTTCATTCTGTTTACACCATAGTGGACCTTATGAAATGTTCCTTCAAATGGGATCATCGATTTTCTTATTTAGAATGAAAATAATGTTTCCATGGCAACAGAAATCAACAAAAATGCCTATTTTGGCCCAAAAACATTCTTTTTAATGCCAAATATGGACCCTTTCCCCAAAAAATAGAATGTTTTATAAAAAATTATTGGATTTTCCATAAAAAAGTAGCCTATAGCAGTTTTAGGCATATTTTTCTTATTCTAGCCCATAGTAGTGCCCCCTGGTGGCTAAAACAGGTACTAAATCCTGCAGGAACCCTCATTTCTGCTTGCTGGCTCACAGATGTTCTTACATTCCCTGGCATAAAATAGAACCCAAGATCTCGTGATATAGAGTCAAATGTGTTACCACTTGGACTATATGTTGATACTTCATTCATTACAAAGATATGCTTATAATCTAAGTGCTCACAAAGTTATGAAAAAATCTGTCAACTTTTGGATATGAATAATGTGACAAATTACTGCATAATCCTATATAATATTAAAGGTTCTGTATCTCAAAAATATGAATGGGTCCCCCACCGGCAGTAAGCTACAAGCCTATCCATTCCTCCAGCACTAGCTGACCCCTCCTTCTGCCCATAGTCCAAGGGAAATGAATCTGTTTACATGTGTTCAGTATGGACTATAGGTTGCAGTTATTATATGTACAAGTGACAAGTAATCAGGGATGGACTATAGTTTGGCATCATATAAATTTTGACGGCCATGCATCAAATGCATTAACTCACCAACCTGAACCACTACATCCCAACTCACCAACCATTACATCCCTTGAAGGACCACTAATGCATTAATGCATAATGGCCATCGGTCATCATGATGCTACATTCATGCATCATGACGACCATATGAGTTGATACACACACTGCAAAAGGGTCGGCATAATGCTCCAATTAAGTGTTTGAGAGCATGCAGACTCTAATCCCACCTTACCAACCACTAAAATATAGAACCAGCCTGTACATAGCAGTGTGCGATGCCTACCCCGGTAGTGCTGACTGTCCAGGATCACCTTGTGCTAAAACTCTAACCCACATTAACAATTACTAAAATAAACATGTATACATATAAACCCAGCCTGTAAAATAGCAGTGTGTGACACCTACCAATGACTATCCAGGATCGCCTTGTGTTAAATACCTAAAACCCAAAACCACCAATCACTCTGTATGTACCTGAAGTGACATGGGATGTGTAAAAGTAGACACCAGTAAACAGAACAACGGCTGTGTAGGTATTACCAGTCTGCAACATGTGTATTTATAGCAGTAACTGCTCCAAATATAACAATACTATGTGACTGGGCTCCTAATATGGGAATGACTTGCTTGTTTTCCATTCTAAGACGCCAATTAGCCAATGCCATGTCACTTTGAACTCCTAATATGCACTTCATACATTGGTGCATCATGATGTCCAATGGACATGATGCATTAATGCATCAGAGGCCCTTGAAGGGTTAAGAGGTGTGTGCGGCCCTACTGTGGAGGAGGGGGTATGAGAGCTGTCAAAGTCGTGACCATTAGGGTGTGTTACAGTTAGGCCTCTGTAATGTCACAGGGTGGTTAGCTGCAGGCAGACATTGGCAACACATGGTTAGGTGACTACACCATGAGTAGAAGCTCCTCAATATATTAGAATATATTAGATAGGATATTGTTAGATGACTATATGGAATGCTCCTATGATTGGTATGTAAATTACATGATTTAACATGTACAACAAGAGATTAAGATCTAATTGCAATGTGTGTATAGTTTTCAGGTAAGTGCATCCTAGTCATCTTACCCAAAGGTTAACTTAATGCATTGGTTTGTTTGCCCAAAAAGACCCATAAATATTAACAATCAGTAACTGTAACACATCCTATGAAGGGCCAAGTGGGGGGAGGGCAGGTCCTCTGTGTGTGTCTCAGTGCTATGGTCACATGACCAGTTCTGAAGGCCAGGTGTACGAGTCAAGCTGACCTGTTCACAGTTTGTTAGATGTGCTTGATACTATGGATAGCATTATTACATAGCTGTAATGGTTAAAGGCTATGGGCCACAAAAACCAAAAAAAAATCTAGGACTTTGCCAAGCATGTTGTAGAAATTCATTGTTTCTCCATACTATCAACCATTCAGTGATCATGGTCACTGAAAAGCAATTATTCTTTGCTGGGTTTTTACTGGTGGGTGTTAGAAATGTTCATTTCCTGCTTGGGATATCAGAAAAAAATCATTGGCAAATATGTGCATACATGTCAAATAACAATTTTAGAGAACCTTTGAAAATTTTGAAAAAATCATATAGAGTAGAACGTGTTGTCCTCTTACACCACTTAGTAGGATGTTGCCTCCAGGTCTTCATTGGTCCAACTTCATGCACCTATAAAGACAAATGGTATATCCATTACTCACTAGGTTATGCCAAACCAAACAGAAGGAGGTAGGTGTGGACGTAGAGGGAGCTGGGTGTGGACATAGAGGGAGGTGAGAGTGGACACAGGGGGAGGTGGGTGTGGACACTGAGGGAGGTGGTTGTGGACATAATGGGGATGTGTAGGAAGATAGAGGGAGGTGGGTGTGGACACGGAGGGAGGTGGGTGTGGATAGAGAGGGATTTGGATGTGGACATAGAGGGATTTGGGTAGACCCAAAGGGAGGGCGGGTGTGGACATAGAGGGAGGTGGGTGTGGACCCAGAGGGAGGTGGGTGTAAACACAGAGGGAGGTGGGTGTGAACAAAGAGGGAATTGAGTGTTGACATAGAGGGAGGTGGGTGTGGATAATGAGGGAGGTGGCCGTGGACATAGGGTAGGTGGGTATGAACACAGAGTGAGGTGGGTGCTGACATAGAGGAAGGTGGATGTGGACACAGAGGGAGGTGGGTGTGGACAAAGAGGCAAATGGATGTGGACATAGAGGGAGATGAGAGTGGACACAAAGGGATGTGAGTGTGAACACAGAGGGATGTGAGGGTGGGCATAGAGGGAGGTGAGAGTAGAGAAATAGTGAGGTGGTGTGGACACAGAGGGAGGTAGTGTGGACACAGAGGGAGGTGGGTGTGGAAATGGAGGGAGGTGGGTGTGGACATAGAGGTGAGTGGGTGTGGACAAAAAGGTAAGTGGGTGTGGACAAAGAGGTAAGTGGGTGTGGACATAGAGGGAGGTGGGTGTGGACATAGAGGGAGGTGGGTGTGAACACAGAGGAAAATGGATGTGGACATAGAGGGAGGGGAGAGTGGACAAAGAGGGCAGTGGGTGTGGACAGAGAGGGAGGTGTATGTGGAAATAGAGGGGGATGAGAGTGGACACAAAGGGATGTGAGTGTAGACATAGAGGGAGGTGGGTGTGAACACAGAGGGATGTGAGTGTGGACATAGAGGGAGGGGAGAGTGGACAAAGAGGGCAGTGGGTGTGGACAGAGAGGGAGGTGTATGTGGAAATAGAGGGGGATGAGAGTGGACACAAAGGGATGTGAGTGTGGACATAGAGGGAGGTGGGTGTGAACACAGAGGGATGTGAGTGTGGGCATAGAGGGAGGTGAGAGTGGACAAAGAGGGAGATGGGTGTGGACAAAGAGGGAGGTGTATGTGGCCATAGAGAGAGGTGAGAATGGACACAGAAGGCAGTTGGTGTGGACAAAGAGGGAGGTTTATGTAGACATAGAGGGGGGTGAGAGTGGACACAAAGGGAGGTAGGTGTGGACATAGAGGGAGGTGGGTGTGAACATAGAGGGAGGTGGGTGTGAACATAGAGGGATGTGAGAGTGGACAAAGAGGGAGGTGGGTGTGGACACAGAGGGAGGTGGGTGTGGACACAGAGGGAGATGGGGTGTGGATGAAGAGGTAAGTGGGTGTGGACACAGAGGGAGGTGGGTGTGGACATAGAGGCAGGTGAGAGTGGACACAGAGGGAGATGGGTGTGGACATAGAGGGAGGTGGGGGTGTGGACACAGAAGGAGGTGGGTGTGGACATAGAGGGAGGTGGGTGTTGACATAGAGGGAGGTGGGTGTGTACAAAGAGTGAGGTGTGTGTGAACAAAGAGGTCAGTGGTTGTGGACAAAGAGGTAAGTGAGTGTGGACAAAGAGGTAAGTGGGTGTGGACATAGAAGGAGGTGGGTGTGAACTTAGAGGGAGGTGGGTGTGAACATAGAGGGAGGTGGGTGTGAACATAGAGGGACATGAGAGTGGACACAGAGGGAGGTGGGTGTGGACACAGCGAGCTTTGGGTGTGGACATAGTGGGGATGGGTAGGAAGATAGAGGGAGGGCAGGTGTGGACACAGAGGGAGATGGGTGTGGATACAGAGGAAGGTGGGTGTAGACACAGAGGAAAATGGGTGTGGACATAGAGGGAGGTGGGTGTGGACACAGAAGGAGGTGGGTACAGTGGCCCACAAGGGTCAAATTGAAGTTGGAGCAAAGAGTTGACTTTCACAAAAAAAGTTAAAGTCCAAAAGCAAAATCAATGTTCAAAGTCAATTTCATTTCATTGCTGTCAAGCTGTCAAGGTGTCAACTCATGAATGCAAACCCACTTGTAACAGGTATCTTTTGGCTTTGCATGGTACACTCTTTGTCTTTCTATATGTCTATACCAGCAACTACTGGGTAGCTATTGGTTCCCTCACACAATAACTGATGGTTCCATACCAAGTAGCTGCTGGTTCCAGCATCCCATAACTGGTGGTTCCCACCCACTGTAACTGGTGTTTCCACACCAATCAGCTACTGATACTGGATCCCATAACAAGTAGCTGCTGGTTCCCACACCCAGCACTTGGTACATACACATTAGATGCTGTTTCCTGTACCCAGTACATGCTGGTTCCTACATACAGTACTACTGCTTCCCACATCAGGTAGCTGCTGGTTCCCATATAAACTGTTTCCTAACCCAAGTAGTTGCTGGATCCCACACCCTTGCTGGTTCTTGTACCCAATACCTGCTGGCTTTCACATAGAGTAACTGGTAGTGGTTCCCACATCCATTAGGTGCTGGTTCCTGCACTCACTACCTGCTGGTTCCCAAATAGAGTGCCTGCTGGTGTCCACATCAGATAGCTGCTAGTTCTGAAAACAGTAGCTGTTGGTTCCCATACAGTAGCTACTTGTTCCCATATCCAGTAGCTGCTGGTTCCGATATAGAGTAGCTACCGGTTCCCATACCTAGTAGCAAAAGAGTGATCTGGATAAATTCTGGATGAAAAAGGTCATATAAGTCAAAAATGGGCATATTGGGAAAGTTGCGTGAAACTAGGTCATAAGCAGTCAAGATAGTTAAAATTTGTCGAAATAGGTCAAATTGGTTCCAAGTAGGTAAAATTGAATGAAATTAGGTCAGACTAGGATAAATTATGTCAAATTGGTTGAAAATGGGTCAATCAGGTCAAATTCTATCAAATTAGGTGAGTGAGTAATAGATGTTTAACACCATTTCGACAGCTAAGGTCACATTCAAGGCGAGGACTAGATTACACAATTTCACAGAGGAAAGTGTCAGTGCCCGCGCATATGTGCACCACACACTTCCGAGGGGATAGGAAAGAGATGTAGACCCCTTTAAGTGGGCTAGGGAAGCCTGATCAAATTAGGTCAACGGTGGTAAGATTAGATCACATTGGTCAAAATTAGGTCCAAGTGGGTTCAAATGAGTCAAATTGGTCAGAAGTAGGTCAATTAAGGTCGAATTATGTCAGAGTAGGTACGGATATATAGCAAAAATAGGTCAAATTGGTAAAAGGTAGGCCGATGAGGTGAAATCAGGTCAAATATGGTAAAAGTAGGTCAAATTGGTCAAAAGTAGGTCAATTAGGTCAAAGTAGGTTAAGATAGGTAAAATAAGTTCAAATTTGGTTAAAACAGGTAAAATTGGTCAAAAGTAGGTCCAGTAGGTCAAATATGGCGAAAATAAGTCAATTTGGTTAAAGGTGGGTCAAGGAGGTTAAATCAGGTCAAATATGGTAAAAGTAGGTCAAATTGGTCAAATGTAGGTCAGTAGGTCAGATCAGGCTAAGATAGGTCAAATAATGGTGAAAATAGGTCAAATTGTTCAAAAGAAGGTCAATTAGGTAAGGATAGTTCAAATTAGGTCAAATATCTTAAAAAAAAATCTTAGAATAGGTCATATTAGGTCAAATATAGTCAAAGTAGGTCAGATTGGTCAAAAATAGTCATAATCGATCTTATTTTGACAAATTTCGACATAATTTGACCTAAATGACCTACTTTTACCTATTTCCAGCATATTTGACCTTACTTCATCTATCATACCCTACATTTTGACAAAATTGACCTACTTTTGACCAATTTGATCTATTTCAACCATATTTGATCTATCCTGACCTTATTGGACCTAATTGACCTACTTTTGATCAATATGACCTGTTTTCACTATATATGACCTTAATTGACCAATCCTGACCTAATTGACCTACTTTTGACCAATTCGACCTATTTTCACCATGTTTGACCTAATTTGATTTACTTTGACCTTATCAACCTATTTCTGACCAATTTGACTGGTTTTCACCATATTTGACCTAATTTGACCTATCCTACCCTTATTGACCTACTTTTTACCAATTAGACCTATTTTCACCCTATTTGACTTAATTTCAACTATCCTGACATTATTTATCTACTTTTGACCAATTTGACCTAATTTCACCATATTTACTCTAATTTGTCCTATCCTACCCTATTTGACCTGCTTTTCACCAATTTGACATATATTTCCAGCATATTTGACCAAATTTGACCTATCCTACCCTTATCGACCTACTTTTTATCAATTAGACCTAATTTCACCCTATTTGACTTAATTTCACCTATCCTGACCTTATTGACCTACTTTTGACCAATTTGACCTATTTTCACCATATTTACTCTAATTTGTCCTATACTACCCTGATTGACCTGCTTTTGACCAATTTGGCCTATTTTCACCATATTTAACATAATTAGACCTATGCTACCCGAATAGACATACTTTTGACCAATATGACCTATTTTCAACTTATTCCCACTGGGCACATCAACATTGATTCAGCGTTGAAACAACGTTTGCAATCTTTGCATATCAACAGTTGATAAAGGCTTGAAATATAGTTGAATTTGAAAGTTGACACAACATAATCAAAATCAACTGTGATTCAACATCTAACCATCAGCGCTGATTCAACGTTTGTATTTCTATGTTGATTCAACATTGACACAACATTGATATGATGTTGAAACAACATTGATATTTGTTAGGGCATTCTTTGTTGACATGTCAATGTTGAATCAACATTGAATCAACATTGAAATCAATATTGTTGATTCAACATTGACAAATCAATGTTGAGTCAACATTGAATTGAAAACAATATTTCAACATTGATATGTCAACTGTTGATTGGATGTTGAAATGGTGTTGGTTGACAACATTGAAATAGAATCATTGAAAAGGTGTTGAAGACAGGTTGATCAACATCATAATATCAGCAGGTTGTCAACGTTGATGCAACGTTCTGTGACCACTGGGTTTGACCTAATTTGACCTATCCTGACCCAATTGACTTATTTTGACAGCTACTCTTTTAAGAACTCGCAATTACCTGATGTAGGAACCAGCAGGCACTCTATTTGGGAACCAGCAGGAAGTGGGTGCAGGAACCAGCACCTAATGGATGTGGGAACCACTACCAGCTACTCTATGTGGAAGCCAGCAGGTACTGGGTGCAAGAACCAGCAAGGGTGTGGGATCCAGCAGCTACTTGGGTTAGGAACCATTTTATATGGGAACCAGCAGCTACTGGATGTGGGAACCAGCATGTACTTGGTACAGGAAACAGCAACTAATGTGCATGGGAACCACCAATTGCTGGGTGTGGGAACCAGCAGCTACTTGGTATGGGATCCAGTGCCAGTAGCGGATAGGTGTGGAACCGCAGTTACAGTGGGTGGGAAACACCAGTTACAGGATGCTGGAACCACCAACTACTTGGTGTGGAACCATCAGTTATTGTGTGAGGGAACTGATAGCTACCCAGTAGTTGCTGGTATAAACTTTGTTCATATAGAAAGACATAGAGTGCACCATGCAATGCTAAAAGATACCTGTCACAAGTTGGTTTTCATGAGTTGACACCTTGACAGTTTGACAGCAGTGAAATGAAATTGACTTTGAACATTAATATTGGTTTTGGACTCTAACTTTTTTTATGAAAGTCAACTCTTTACTTCAACTTCAATTTGACCCTTGTGGGCCACTGTAGGTGGGTGTAAACACAGAGGGAAGTGGGTGTGACCACAGAGGGAACTGGGTGTTGACATAGAGAGAGGTGGGTGTGGACACAGAGGGAGGTGTGTGTGGACACAGAGGGAGATGGGTGTGGACATATAGGGAGTTAAGTGTGGACACAGAGAGAGGGGGGTGTGGACATAGAGGGAGGTGGGTGTGGACACAGAGGGAGGTGGGTGTGTATATAGAGGGAGGTGTGTGTGCACTTAGAGGGGATGTGGACATAGAGAGGATGTGGATGTGTGAGGGGGGTGCATGTGGACATGAGGCATGTGAGTGTATGTGGATAAAAGGGAATGTATGTACATAGATAGATGTGAGTGTGGACACATATATAGACATGTAAATATACTGGGACAGAAGGGGAATCTGACCATGAGTGTTGCAATCTACAACCCTGCATACAAGTAAAGTCACCTTCTGCTAGGTGCTTGTGTGAGTTACCCAAATTAGGCTGGCTGGGAATGGGTACACTGTATAAGAGGTAAGGTAATCAGTACACAAGGTGGGCCCACTATGACCTGGATTGGGAAAGGGTCTGACTGCCTCTCACACTTAGTTGTATAGTAGTAGTATGCAGCTGCAATAAGGAGGGCTATTTCTGAACACAGCCAGTGGCCACACAATTACATGTATCTAGGTTTGCAATCATGCCTTCAGATGTACAATATCACATATTATTGCAAATAAAGATCCAGTCAAGTACTTAGGATACTTAGAATGTATGTACATAGATAGATGTGAGTGTGGACACATATATAGACATGTAAATATACTGGGACAGAAGGGGAATCTGACCATGAGTGTTGCAATCTACAACCCTGCATACAAGTAAAGTCACCTTCTGCTAGGTGCTTGTGTGAGTTACCCAAATTAGCCCGAGCTGGGAATGGGTACACTGTATAAGAGGTAAGGTAATCAGTACACAAGGTGGGCCCACTATGACCTGGATTGGGAAAGGGTCTGACTGCCTCTCACACTTAGTTGTATAGTAGTAGTATGCAGCTGCAATAAGGAGGGCTATTTCTGAACATAGCCAGTGGCCACACAATTACATGTATAGGTTTGCAATCATGCCTTCAGATGTACAATATCACATATTATTGCAAATAAAGATCCAGTCAAGTACTTAGGATTTCTTTTATGGATCATTGCAAATGCTGGTAAAGTGCTTGAATTAGCATTCATGAATATTGCACACAAAACAAGGTACAATGCCATTGGTAATATTGAGATACTAGTGCCATTTCCTATTTAGGATTGTAAGTGCCCTTATGAATAGAGCAGCAAGAAAATGGTGACCTTTGCATGTCATAATGAATAGAAAATGGTGAGAAATGGCAAATTTATGCTTACCCACTGTTACCCTCAGTTTTTGGAGACAGGTCTTGTGTGTAGGTGAGCTAGGTGGAAATGACAGCTGAGGTGGGGCAGTGTAGCCCAAACTGGTTGGGCCTGTTGGTGTTTGGGAGTGTTCAGTAGGCATCAGCAGGGGGTGAGGGGGCACAGGGGTGGTTCTATTTCCATCTGATATGTCACATTCATTTTTCAAATCATACTCAAATATGTTCTCGACGGACACATGTCATTACATGGTATTTATGTGTTAATAGTCCATTAAATATCACATAGTTATAGTCCATTAAATATCACATAGTTCATAGTGAGTCTATACATGAGGTGTGATGGACCTAGGCATAAACCTGTTAAAGTGTATTTTCAATGGATGGAACTATGGCATGCATCCCATATGAAGGAAGTCTGGTGTAAATTTGAGATTTCCCCAAATATTTTCCCCCAAAAATGACACAAAAGAGAGTCAGAAAAGTTTTCCATGTGAGTATCTTGATGCTTATTTTTGAGAAGATTAATTCTTGACACTCAGCAATGATTGCTGGTCTCATATAAGTACCAGTGGTTAGTGGGGGTGGGGAGGTGTTAAAATAACTCTTCATCACTAAAATTTCATAAGTACCTGTCTTGGATATGGACCAGGGGTAAAGACCAAACCAAATGTCTGGGTATTTATTTAGTACAGTGAATAAGGCACAGTGAGATTTTGGGCGCTTTTACACGGTTAAGTAGACAGCACAGACAGTGTTAAATGATGCCAGTATATTTTTCATGGGAGGCTGAGTTTAGATATGCTTTTACATTCACCCATTTATGCCCCAGATATCCCCCTCCCCATCTGACTAAAATGACCTGTTCTGTAAGTGTGTACCACAGGTGGTTTGCCTGCACCCTACCACCTTGACAGTTTAAATTTAGCTGACTATTTACTTAGTGCCCGTAAACAACTTAGCATGCCCTATAATCATTGAGTGCCTATTTGCCAGGCCTCTAAATGCTACCTAACTCTTTAAGGTCTGCTGATGCAGTAGTGTAACGTGCCCATTGGCTGGCATGTTTTACCGATGAAGACTTGGGGAGTCTGCTTGCCAGCACTTCATTGGGGCATCATGCTGATCTTCCCAAAGCGTAAGCATGATGCTTGAATGTAGCCCTGGCTGCATTAATGCATCATGACAACCAAAATGCATTAATGCATTAGGGTTAGCCCTTAAAGGGTTCAACTCTGTTCAAGACATGTCTAGCAAACATGCACATTTAGTGAGATATCAATAAGGGTCATAATTATTAGAACGGGAGAGTGAGTGAGTAATAAATGTTTAACGCCATTTCGACAACTGAGGTCATAATCATGGCGAGAACTACATTACACATCTTCACAGATGAATGTGTCAGTGCCCATGCATATGTGCACCACACACATATTAGAATAGGACACATAATATTATGATTCAATCAACTTTATGTATCAATTTTGTCAGTAGCTTAAGTCAATCAATTTTC
This sequence comes from Acholoe squamosa, assembly GCA_949317995.1. Taxonomy (NCBI): domain Eukaryota; kingdom Metazoa; phylum Annelida; class Polychaeta; order Phyllodocida; family Polynoidae; genus Acholoe; species Acholoe squamosa. Next base: position 25,344,904 of record OX439048.1, read on the forward strand.
CTTTTTTTGGGGGGCAAGGCTCTCCCTCTTTTTTTTCTGCCTCGCTCTCTTTTTATTTTGCTCTCTTTCTCACTCTTCTCTCCTTCTATTGCCTTCCTCTCTTTCTCCCGTTTCCCTCTCCCTTTCTCTCTCTCTCTCCTTTCCCTCTCCCTCTCTCTCTCTCTCTCTTTCTCTCTTTATATCTATCTCTCTTGCTCTCTCTGTGCCTCTCTTGCCCTCTCATTTCTTTCCATCTCACTCCCTCTCTCTGTTCTTTGGACCAAACCAGGATTCCATGCTCACACAGAGGCCCCTGGTGGGCTCTGGCATCTTCACTTTATGCTGAAGAATCAGACTTATGTGTATAAATCTCACTAGAGGGCCCTGTTAAAAACTGGGGAATATCAGGGTAATTCACGGGATTGTAGGTACTATTCCCAGGATTTTCCCGAGAATATGTGCTCACAGATTCACCAGTCGTTCACGGGATTTTCCCGTGTCTTGTTTCGAGGGTTATTAGAAGAAAATGGATACTGCTGTTATTTAGTGTACCCACTTACAATACACACTTGATTCAATTATATTGTATTAATTATGGCTAGCCTATGGCTAATCGAACCAGAATGCAGTTAACTCGGGCTAAGGAAAGACAGTAAGAGACAATACAGAGTTCCTTAGACCATGTTATTTTATGATATAGCCCATAATATTACCCGACGGTATGCATGTCATCTAGTTTGATAAAATTGCTATTGATGTGTTCCAATTACATATGGTATATCCATTTTGATGTACACTTATTTTCATAGACCTTCTGCCCTACGCTGTGTCCCGAAATGTTGATAAGAACCAAAGGAAACGTTCACCAGCTAAATCACGTCTTGGTTAGTTATTTTTAGTTTATAGACATTCATTTATCACTTTAAATATTTATCGACAATTTTCTCTGCCATTTTAGGGTTTATCGCCTTCTTGTGTGATTGAATTGATTATTAGAAATTTAAACATCATTTTCTTTTGTCTGCCTGTTTTTGATTGTGTGTCTCTTTGCTCCCAACATGCCAGTTTCCGCACTCTACACATTGCATCATTTTCTTTATATTAAATCTTATTTTCACCTATTTCAATGATTGGTTATGGATTTTGTATCTCTGAAAGTTCCATAGGATCTACACAGGACCTGGAGGCCATTTCTCCACAAAGCTAATTTACACTATTGAGAAATGACCACCTGATACACCAAGTGTGATGATACAGTTTGTGTGGTGGCCGTAGCCAATAAGCGCAGGCAAAGTCTTTGTTACAAGCCTGACTTGATGATGTTTATTGCTGAAATGCCACAGGAGGTCTAATCCCCTTCAATAGACACTTATTTCCTATGGTTGTCACAGTAGCACACAAGAGTACACTAATGTCCTCAGGTAGTACAATCCTTAAGCATTAAGTCCATTGAGCATGCAGTGTAATATCCAGTAGTCAATGCAGTCAAGTGTGACATCAAGGGCAACATGCATGTAACCTCAAGTGTAACCTGTACAAAGAATATTGCCTCCTATAATCCTCAGGTACAAAGTCCAATGTCAGCAAGGTAATCCAATATATCCATGTGTAGTGTACAACAGCTCAATCAACACTGACTGGGGTCTGAGGAGGAGGGGCTTATATATGTATGTGATAGAATACCCAGAGATAATGAGAAGCTTCTAGAACAATGTAGAGCAAATGTTGTCTTTGACATCAGAGAGTGGTGGCTCCCTTAACTTCCAGAATGTTCCATACTGTACCACAGATATCACCTATATACTATGCTAGATGATTCGTTAAAAACATAGTCTACACATCTCTATGACAATCTCAGTCTTACAGATGGGGACCAGAAAGTGTTATATTTATTTTACCATGACTCATACAATTCTATGATATTCTCAAACCTTACACTACAGTTTGCACACGCTCGCATTTGATTCCTTTTGGTTTTCACAATTCTCACAGATTCTCATTAACACTTCAACTTGTACGTGAGGTATTGTGAAAAGACATGATTTGTGTTTTTGACACTGGTGTTTTCATGAAGTTTGAATTTCCCTATCATGAGGTACAATTATTTTACAAAGACACTGCTTACTTATTTGGACTTTCTAGTCATTCAAAAAGTGTAATTTTCACCTATTTTCGCCCATTTTCCCAGAAAATTACACTTTTCGAATCACAACCCAACTTTGAACAGCTCTGTAGACCTTAATAATTGGAGAAGGAACAAAAGAAAAAAAAGTGCCCTCGGAAATTCCTCCGAAATTCATGTCGCTTCATTAAAAGTAACATATATGGTAGATTTCTATGCCATAATGATGATCTAAGCAATAAGAACCAAAAAAGAACGTTTTTGTTCCACTCACATTCCATGTAAAACAAAATGCTAAATTATTGAAGGAAATTGATAAAGGCATTGATTACGCTTCCAACCATGTATAATATGTACAGGTTTGATGTGTTTTATACCTATTTTGACTGAAAAAGGGTTTTTTGTGGAATCTGCCCCTTACGACCCCTTAAGCATAGCATACAATTCCTTATGAAATAATCCTACCATATGGTAAGCACTAAAAGGCAAAGGAACTAAACAATGGAAACTTGGTTTAAGTGAGGTTTAAAGATAAATTTACTATCACTTTATTTTTATCAAAAGGTGGCATTTTCTCAAAGACAACCCTTTCCGCCATTGCAGATTTGGTGCCCTATGCACCAGCACGGCAGGTGCAGACATCACAGTTCCTGCTGGAAGTTGTGGACATTCTGCTTGACTACATCCGAAAGAGCAATGATAGAACTACAAAGGTATACATGATCCACCCATAGTATTTTACCATAGACCTACGCAATGAACTGTACAGGTCCATGATCTTACCTACAAAATAGATAATCCTTAATGCTAGTTAACTACTTAAAATTACTTCTCATGAGAATTACCTTCCCATTTAGCATTGACTGCGACAGTGGCATAGGGTGTCTGTATAACGACACACAGCTGTTTGGGGACTCCAACAGAGCTCCACCTCGTGAATTATGACTAACTGTTATTAAAAATGGTATTTGACTGTATTCCAGGTGCTTGACTTTCACCATCCAAGTACACTGAGAGAGATGATGGGTCACTGTATTGACCTACCTTCTGAACCACAGAACCTTGAACAGGTCCTCTCAGACTGTAAGGAAACCCTCAAGTACTGTGTCAAGACAGGTAAGTTAAACAATTATTTAATATAATGTCATGTAGTAGGCACTAAAATTTCGATATGTCAAAGCAGGAGAACTACTATAGTATGAGGTCAGTGCACAAGGTGCTACGACAGGGTCTCGTCAAATCGTATTGAGAGTCGATCACTCTGGCAATGCCATTGTAGGTCTACATTAGTGGGTTCCAACCATTGCATTGCTGCGACCCCTCTACCAAATGTTATGTAGTTGGTGAAAATATGGTTATAGCAGGTAATTATTACCTGGGACCACCTGCTATGATTTGGAGGTTTACAAATCGTTGGTGGAGTACTGTCTCGTGAGGTAACCCCCTGTACTGAACACATATTTAGTCCAACGTTCTCTCACATTGTAAGTTCCATGACATATACGATAACTATCAGGAGGGGCTAAATAATGATTATTTAATACCATCGCGACAGTTCAAAGGATATGCTAAGAAACTACAGAAAGGAGGAGATGACTACCCTTGTAGGATATTGTGGGAAATCTCCATACCTATCACTGCCTATTATCATAAGTTTCCGCTGAATTGAGAGTAATAATATCCCTGTCAATAGCACCAACCCCTACCAGATCTATACCGTGAGCTTGGAATGGTACTTTGGTTATTAAGATTCAATATTGAATTAGTCATTTATTTTATTTTGACGTCCTGGTTTAGTATAGACTAGGAATAGGCTCATTCTCAATGCTCATTTACAATGCAACGCGAATTGATCATCTATAATCATGGATCCTCCCTCAGGGACTACTTTACCACACATGGACACCGACTTACTCAGTTACATCCTTCCGAAACTGTAATTAGTTCCACTTAAGACGTGATAGGTTTTTTAAGTCTGAGATTCACTCACCCATTTACCCCCATCAATATCCCTGCGCCGCTGTAAGTAGATCCGGCCAGGTGGAACTACTTGCAGGCAGCGGAGGACCAGCTCCAAGCCACATGAGAACCCCCTGAGGTGTTACACGGTCACGACGTGGAGCCACAATTAAGGCGCATTGATCTGGGATCTACTTTTTAGTAAGGGAAAGTGAGACTTACCAAGCAGAGCACTTTAAACCACATGTAGTGCAAACAGGTTTCTCTACCACGGGCGTGGACTGGTTACCAGATTTAGTCTGTGTAGGTATTATCCATATGCTATAGTAAGGGTGAGAAAGTAAAGGGAACAGTGCTGCCCTCTGGTGCCTTTATTTGCTATGCACAGATCTTGATTACGGAGGTGAGTGGTGACTTTGCCAAAGTAACCCCTCACCTCCGTAATCAAGGTCTGTGCATAGCAAATAAAGGCACCAGAGGGCAGCACTGTTCCCTTTACTTTCTCACCCTTACTATAGCATATGGATAATACCTACACAGACTAAATCTGGTAACCAGTCCACGCCCATGTTCTCTACAGTATCCCTTATGTACAGTATCCATATTTCACTGATGGTTACTTGCCAGTAACATTAAATCAATACACTCATTTAAGTGTCAATTGGTGACAACTATTGTGTAGTCATTCCAAATGATAGCAATAATACTTTAAGCGTTTTTATTGCGTTTATATTAAACAGAATCTGTCTGAGCGCTCTGTTACATGATTGGGTCTGTGATTCTGTCATTTGTAGGACATTTCTCAATGAGGATAACCAATGATTTAGAAATACCCTCCTGTGCCCTTTAGTACAGTTGTATTACCAGTGGAAAGTGAAAGATATGTGCAATTGTGGACCAAGTTAACAGTTGTAATAAGACTAAGTTTCAAACTAGGCCCTTATAGACCAAATCCTAGATCTGCTAGATATGGTATAGATGTTCCAATATATTTCAGGTTAGTGTACTCACATAATAAGGACGATAAGTGGAGAGGGTGGGTGTAGAGGAAGCTGAAGGGCTGGGGGTGCTGGGGCAAATAACAGACTAAATTCAAATCAACAAAGGAAAGGGGACCCCTGGGAGGCCAGTCACGGGGGTCCCTTTTCCTGATTTAATCCACTGTTTGATAATGGCTGCATATCATGATTAGGCAGGTCAAGAGTGGAGACGCAGTGGATACTTTACCAAATTAAACGGATTAATCATCAGCCAATTAAATAATTCCAGCTATTCACTGCGGACCTCTCGGCTGGAGGGAGGGGGTAGATGGGACCCATGTGAGGCCCCTAAGTCTCCAAAAGTCCCTATCTGTTAAACAGTCCCTATATCACAAAATCATTTGCTATATAGGGGCTATGTCAGGTCCCTAAATCACAAAAATAAAATAAAATGGCCTCTAAATAAAAACAAATCGCTATTTTAACCTGTATTGACCTGTTTTGACCCAACTCACCCATCTTGTGTTCATTTACTCAATTTGGCTCAATCTCTGGCTAATTACCCCATTTTGGATCAATGTGGCCCATTTTTTGCTCATACATGAAGTGTCCTGACTTGACCCAATATACCAAACTTGGGTCAGTCTGATACTATTTGGACAAATATCTGGAGCAATTTTGACCTGTATTGACCTGTCTTGGGCCAATTTGCCCTTCACCTGTATTGACCTGATTTGACCAGGTTTACCCTTGTTTGTTTATCTGTGGGCCAATCTTGCTTAGTTGACCCATCTTGGGCCATTTACCTCTGTTGACCTGATTTATTAAGCTTGGTGCAATCTGATTAAATGTGGCTCAATCTCTGGCTATTGGACCAATTTTTAGTATGAAGGTTACTTTAGGTCAAAATGGGTCAATTCGCCATCATATTCGCCAACTTGGCAGGGATTGAGCCAAATTGAGGCAATCGGACGCAAGTTGGGTAATATGGGTCAAAAACACATTTCTGCCTCCACAAAGGTGCTCTGAATGAGTCTAAAGTTAAAGTCTTACTATTAAAAGGAGAAATGTTTTGAGAGATAGTCACTTTTTGAAACATAGGGGCCTGACATGTCCCTATCTCACAAATGATGCCTATTTCACAAATAATAATTTTGTGAGATAGGGGCTAATTGGACATGGCCTCTATATCTCAAAAGTTTGTGGGATAAGGACTTTTCACTTCATAGGTTAGAGGCTCTATAGGTGGGCCTTAAATCTCAAATGACCCCTATCCCACAAAATTTTGATGGATAGGGACATTTTGAGACTTTGGGGCCTCACAACCCATATGCTAACTGCTATCAGTGCATGATAACCGCTGGTAAGCAGCGTCACCAATGGCTACACCTATTAGATATCGATATACCTCGGTATAAAATTGGTTGGTTAGATTACAAACAAACTGGTTAGAAACAGAACTGCATAATCACAGCAGTTCGGAAAAAAATCCGATACATGATAATTATGGTGTTCCTAATTCACATTTCTTCTAAACCTTACTGGCTAAAGTGTTCTCCTTAAACCACCCTATTGTGCCCCCTTAAGCTGAAGTAAGTTTTTGGAACATTTCACAAGTGATCCTTGTCTCCCAAATATTGCGAGATGAGACTGATTAGACATTGTTGCTATATCTCAAAGCGTTGAGGGACAGAGTGTTTTGTTGTTTAGTGACTCACGGTGGTAAGTGGCCCGCAGTACATAAAAATTATCTTTCCTAAATCTATTTCACTTACGGTGAATAGCCACCCCGTATACACCAGATGGCGTCCTGACTGGAAGCCTGGTTTCAGGCAACACTTGACAGATTATGAAATCTTCCCTTTGGCACCAGCACTCATCGGCTTATTAAGAGACTTGTGCTGCTTAAGTCGATAACCCAGATCCTCCAGGGTGGAAAATCCCCAACCATTGTTGGGAATCTATCCCTGTTAGGTATTTGAAGGGGCAATGGAAGCATTTATGCCATCACCATAAGGGATATTCCATCTTCTGATCCATAGAAGATTTTGAGTTTTTGTTTTTGTGGACTAATGTTATTTGAACTTATAAACATTGGATAAAGTTTGAATGTTGAACTAAGCTATAAGGATATTATGATAATAAAAATAAATGGCCGGTATTAAGTATAACAAAGCTATTCTGTCTTAGGTACTACACTGCAAAAATGTTTAGGTCTAAACATGTTTAAAACCTAAACATATATGTCAATTAGGTGTCTCATCGACTACACATTTAGGAAATGAACTGTTTTATTCTAAATACCCAAACATATTTGCTAAACATGTTTAGATGTTTAGAGTTTGAACAGTTAAATACTAAGTGTTTAGATAACATCAATATGTTTAGATACTGAGATTTCAAATCCACACCAGGTAGCAGCAATACCTTTCAATGGACTATATGTACACAGTTATAATCAATTGTTGTGACAAATGTGGATCAACACGGTCTAAACACAAATTTTAACACCTAGATTTCTAAACACATGAGCTAAGCACATTGTTTGGCTAAACATGTTTAGGATATTAATATGACTACAAAAACGTTGCAAGATTATGTTTAGAATTGTGTTTAGGAATTAAACACCATTTTTGCAGTGTATAATTATATCTATAACACCTCCTCATATTGTCCCATATTCTCGGGAGTAGAACCCTGGTTGCTAAGGTTTATAATGCGTTTTGCTGTGAGATGTTTAGATCTTTACTGATAAGGGTTTTAACACCTTTTTCTAATACATTTCCTATTTAAAATAACTCTTCATGGGGATTCTTGTCATTAGGGAGATAAGGCTGATAAGGGCTGTGCTGGTTGCTATGGCGTCACTTCTGCTCCTTGGAATACCACCTGACCTCCATTGAAGGTCTTCTCAGTACGAGCAGGATGGCTTTATGTCGTTTAAGACATTTGGAGCTAAGGTTTTATTCCGTTTGTTTCTAGGTCACCCACGTTTCTTCAACCAGCTGTCGACAGGCCTGGATATGATAGCTCTAGCTGGGGAATGGTTAACAGCTACTGCCAATACCAACATGTAAGTTCTCCCTTCCTCTGCACTTGTATATCTGCTCATGTATCTCATTGTATGTGTCCCCTGTGATATAAATTAGATATTGTTGCATAGGATTGTATCATGTGTACTCTTCCAGTGACACATCCTTCCCAATTTAAGAAAGAGAACAAAGCCATTGACCGAAGACCTGAATGTCAAAATGTATTTCTTTGCCACTACTGACTTGTGGTACATTGTGTTCATAGTTTGAAATTTGTATCTATCTACACAATATCTTGCTCCATCATGTCAACCATCTGCCGTGAACTCAATTTTCCTTACTCTTCCTTGACCAGGGTCAGTGTAGGGGTTCCCTTCCCATTTGCAGGTGACTTCAGGTCAGCCTACCACTGGCCATGGTCATTTCTGACCATTCAGACTTGTGAAAACCCGCAATTTAGCTCAACATGCACAGCTTTTCAGTTCAACAGGGGATGACAGAGGTCATAGATGGGTCAACCCGCATGTCATTCCTCATAACAGCATATAGAGAAGATATACAGTAAGATTACTTTGTGACAAACTCCTTGGGAATGGCAGAAAAATTCGTTATAAACGAATTTCGTTGTATCGAACAGGGCTGGAAGATGGATATGTCATTTGATATTTATCCTGAATCAATGAAAATTGCATTGATACAGTTGCATGCATCATGATCAAATGTTCCTAATAATTTATTTTCTTGTTATTTCATACATGTATAATTGCTTGAAAGGTTGCTGGCATAAATGTGCTGCATAAGCATAAAAGCAGCCTGCCTTTGTGGTTGATAACAGGGAAGATGGTCCTCTCATAGGGTGCAGGCGTTCCTCAGTTGCAACAGTTCTTCACCTCCCCCACCCACACTGAGGGGATCAGGGAGCGGTTATGAAGTCCTATCATAGGGTCCAGGCCTCCCTTAGTTCTTCACCCCCCAACCACCCACACTGAGGGGATCAGGGAGCGGTTATGAAGTCCCATCATAGGGTCCAGGCCTCCCTTAGTTCTTCACCTCCCCCACCCACACTGAGGGGATCAGGGAGCGGTTATGAAGTCCTATAATAGGGTCCAGGCCTCCCTTAGTTCTTCACCCCCCAACCACCCGCACTGAGGGGATCAGGGAGCGGTTATGAAGTCCTATCATATATAGGGTCCAGGCCTCCCTTAGTTCTTCACCCCCCAACCACCCACACTGAGGGGATCAGGGAGCGGTTATGAAGTCCTATCATAGGGTCCAGGCCTCCCTTAGTTCTTCACCTCCCCCACCCACACTGAGGGGATCAGGGAGCGGTTATGAAGTCCTATCATAGGGTCCAGGCCTCCCTTAGTTCTTCACCCCCCAACCACCCACACTGAGGGGATCAGGGAGCGGTTATGAAGTCCTATCATAGGGTCCAGGCCTCCCTTAGTTCTTCACCTCCCCCACCCACACTGAGGGGATCAGGGAGCGGTTATGAAGTCCCATCATAGGGTCCAGGCCTCCCTTAGTTCTTCACCCCCCAACCACCCGCACTGAGGGGATCAGGGAGCGGTTATGAAGTCCTATCATAGGGTCCAGGCCTCCCTTAGTTCTTCACCTCCCCCACCAACACTGAGGGGATCAGGGAGCGGTTATGAAGTCCCATCATAGGGTCCAGGCCTCCCTTAGTTCTTCACCTCCCCCACCCACACTGAGGGGATCAGGGAGCGGTTATGAAGTCCCATCATAGGGTCCAGGCCTCCCTTAGTTCTTCACCCCCCAACCACCCACACTGAGGGGATCAGGGAGCGGTTATGAAGTCCCATCATAGGGTCCAGGCCTCCCTTAGTTCTTCACCCCCCAACCACCCACACTAAGGGGATCAGGGAGCGGTTATGAAGTCCCATCATAGGGTCCAGGCCTCCCTTAGTTCTTCACCTCCCCCACCCACACTGAGGGGATCAGGGAGCGGTTATGAAGTCCCATCATAGGGTCCAGGCCTCCCTTAGTTCTTCACCCCCCAACCACCCACACTGAGGGGATCAGGGTGCGGTTCTGAAGTCCTATCATAGGGTCCAGGCCACCCTTAGTTCTTCACCTCCCCCACCCACACTGGGCCCTGTTTCAATAGTTCGTTTGGATGGCACCATTTGCATTAGTGTTTCTTAAGTTGCTCTATCCTAAATAGCTCAGTTCGAGCTCTATCTGAGCCTGTGTTAGCCAAGGGCCTAGCTCCAAATGAATAGAGCAAGAAGTGCTACTGTTTCTAAACTTTTGGATAGAACTCAAACTGAGTCCCATCTGTTCAATTGGTGGAAGTAAATTTGTTGTTTTCTAACCAACTTTGCTGCCATCATGGCCCTGATTGTATACCTAAATGGCACCATCCGTGTTTACTTATGCAAAGCTAATAGTGCAGACCCTGCAAAAACATGCTTCTGTTTCTAAACTTGAGTTCTGTTCTAATGCTCTATTGGCTAGAGCTGGATAGGACAGCTTCAGAAACACTTATGCAATGGTGCCATCAAAATCCTAGAATTTCAGCTCATCTATCATCAAATGAATCATTCAAGTTTTCATGTGTATTTCACTTATTTAAAGTTGTGCCGACCACCCATAAGGGTTCGCGGAAGAATTGTTTGAAAAGCAACAATTTTGCCTTCATCAATGGAGCAGATGGGACTCAGTTTGAGCTACATCCTAAGGTTTAGAAACAGTGGCACTTCTTGTTCTATTTATTTGAATTTAGGCAGTTGGTCAAAATGAGCTCAGATAGAACTCAAACTAATCTATTTTGGAGAGAGCAACTTAAGAAACACTAATGTAAATGGTGCCATCCACAGCCTACTATAGAAACAGGATCCATGTATTTCAATTGATTACATAAGATATAAGGCAGAAATGAATAGGTGTAAGGCCCTAAGGATATATACCAGTGAGAGGTGCACTGGAGGTGGATGGCACCATTGCATTAGTGTTTCTTAAGTTGTCCTAGCCAGCTCTCATTAATAGAGCAGGAGAGTAGAACTCAAGTTAAGAAACAGAAAGCAGTTTTTGCTCCATCTGCACTTTTAGCTTTGCATTAGTAGGCATGGATGGTTCCATTCATTTTGGAAAGTATAGAAACAGGGCCCAGAGGGGATCAGGGAGCGGTTCTAAAGTCCCATCATAGGGTCCTGGCCTCCCTTAGTTCTTCACCCCCCAACCACCCGCACTGAGGGGACCAGGGACGGGCATGAAACCCTTTCATCGGTCCCTAAAGGAGGGGCTAAAGGAAGGTTAATTGTAAACGAATTCTGATCATGTGAAATTCGTAAAGGGATTATTTTATCATAGGAATGTATGGGACTGAATTGGGAAAGGGGAATTTGTTTGTTATAAACGAAAATTCGTTGTAACAGGATTTGTTTAACGGAACTTTACTTTATTATATATACATATTAATATTTTGATCTATGGTTGCTTTGCAAAAGTGTCTTTTACTTGTTCGGTAGAGAATAAAAATAATATCAAATATACATTGTCTCGTATAGGTTCACGTATGAGATAGCGCCAGTGTTCACGCTGATGGAGGACATTGTACTCACCAAGATGAGGGAGCTGGTCGGTTGGTCTACTGGAGATGGCATCTTTGCACCAGGTAAGGAGAAAAGGGGACAATGGGCTGAAGGACTTTTAAAAATGAAAGAGGAACACAGAGAGAGAGAGAGAGAGAGAGAGAGAGAGAGAGAGAGAGAGAGAGAGAGAGAGAGAGAGAGAGGAGCAGCTGACATAGAGCTGTGGAATTAGAAATATGATGGGAAATTAGATGCTGATTAGGAAGGAGAGAGAGAAAGAAGGGGCAGACGAGGGAAGGACAGATAAGGGGAAGGAGGGGTTAAGGAGTGGATGGACGAAAATGAAGCAAGGGCACAAATTATAGAGACTGAGCCAGTGGCGAAGGGACCAAGGAAAAGAAGGAAAAGGGAAAAGGAGAAGGAAGGATGAAATAGAGGGGGGAAGGGATAACGTATATGATCAAAGGAAAGGCTGAATAATATGGAAGAAGAGAATGGAGGGAGGAGGGGCTAAAGGAAGGTCAGATTGAGGAATCGAGGGCTGAGGAAAAAACAGAAGGGAGTCAAGGGCCAAAAAACTGAAGGAGGCAATGTAGGAATAAATGACTCTGGGAATGATAGACTGATGAAAGCCTGTAGGACGATTCTGCTTGTATCTTGAATCAGCATGTCAGATATATACATTATGTATATATTGATGTCTTAATCAGGTGGGGCCATTTCCAATCTATACGCTGTCGCCATAGCAAGAGAGAAGTTTATGCCAGAAATAAAACAGAAAGGCATGACAGGGATGCCACGTCTCGTCATGTTCACATCGGAACACGTGAGTATTTCTTTTTTACATCCTGATGATTACAAAACTGAATCACTGATATAAGTTATATCATAGAAATAATGAATTCAATTCAATACACCCATTTTCTTTTCTACTGTACTTTTCCCTTTCCCCTTTAGTCATGAATTTCTGTGCTTGCATTCGCCCAGTCTCGTAAAATACAAATAAATGTCTTTGCATTAGTCACCTTGGCCAATTTTAAAGTTAATAGCTACTTGGTCACCAGTTTTCTTTCGGTTCTTTACTCACCACCATCTGTGCCTTATTATTTGCAGGCCCATTTCTCCATCAAGAGGGCCGGAGTGCTTCTAGGCATTGGTTTGGAGAACGTCATTCTCATTGGAACTGACGAAAGGTTGGCTTTCTCTCCAATTCATTTCCTGTGTTTGTATTGACCAATAACTAATAACTATTATTTCAGTGATTGGATATTGATTGTTAATGAGCACAGAAATTAAGGCACTTGTGTTTAAATCGATTATCTTTTCTCATGAAGGTAATGCTTTTTTATATTTTTAAATCTAATGTTGCATGCCAGTCGACCATGTGTATTTTTTTATTGTCTAAGGTCTGTTCAGACTAGTCATAATAATACATAAATAGTAAAGAATTTGCAATCTGGCATGTAGATTTGTTGGTTGTTGTTTTTTTCAAATTGATGTCCTAATTTTTGCTCTCATTTAGTCTAAAACATGCAGAACAATTAACAATATAATAAAAATTGAGTTGACCTATTTCTGACACAGAGGCATGATGCGGCCAGATGAGCTTGATGAGAAGATCACAGCAGCTCGGCAAGCTGGTGGTCACCCTTTCTTCGTCTCGTGTACAGTAGGCACCACTGTGTTTGGAGCTTTTGATCCTGTGGACGCCATTGCTGATGTGTGTGAGAAACACCGTGTGTGGCTCCATGTTGATGTGAGTGTTTTCACCTTCTTTGTGTTTACAGTAAAATGTACTCATTGAAAATTGTTAGAATTCTCAGACTTGTTAGAATCCAGCCCCCTCATCAGCCTGATATCAGGTGAAGAATAGCAAAGTTGTATGGTATATTGCCATCATTATTCATGAATGGCTACAAATGGTTAGTCTTGTAACATGACCATTTACCACAAGGGGGTATGGGTCATGGTAATAGCAACTGTCTGTGAGCTCCAGTTGGCTGGCTATAAATATCTCAGAATATTCTCATTGGCTGCAGCTCAAGGTCATGACCTAGGTCATGACCTATTTAGCTGGTACTGGCTGGTCTTGTTCTGGAGGCTATTGCAAAAAGAATCAGATGCGGATTCTCACTGTCATAACTCACCTTCCAGTTCCTGGCTGTTCTGCTGCTCAGAACCAACTTCTCACCTTACACTCAGAATCAATCCTCTTAGTGTGAGTCATACTGGGAAGCATTCCCAAATTCATGAAAACTTAAGAATCAATTCTATAACCTATTACCTTGCTGCAAAACAGGGGAGAAGTCATTGCCTGAGGGTAGTCAGTTCCCATTTGGGAATAGCACCTCCGACAGAATTGAATTCCTGTCCTTTCGCAACACCCTCCTGACCACAGTTAGTCAGGACCAGCAAAATCCCACTTCCGGAGGGGTTTCCATCCGAAAGTGATGTCATTCAATCCATCATGGTGCTGCTGTTACCTAGACCTACACTACCAGTAGCAAGCCTGTGCCGCCTGAGTAGCGTGGGGTGGGACTAGACTAACAAATGGTTAGACTGTTGAAACATTTCATTTTTCTGTCACTAGGGGGCATGGGGTGGAAGTGCCCTATTATCGTCAAGAACAAGAGGGCTGCTCAAAGGAGTACAAAGGTGAGCTAGCTGTTCTATACACATAATATGATTATCTAAGAACATATGCTAGACCAGTCCAATTCTGGAGGTTAATTCAAAACAGTGCTAATTTACCACTGTTTATTAATACCTTCCTGATCCCCGGGCCCTGATCCAATACAATGCCTGCAAAGTACAGATGCAGTAGTTGTCCAAAACAATACTAACATTTCCATATTGGCCGGATATTCTGTCAATAGCAAGCCTGATATCAAACTGACAAATGCAGACTATATGTCACTACCGGGGCAGTCCCAAAAACCAGTTACATTCCCTTTGGGTTTTAACAATTTATCGATTGTCCAATCTGGAATATACCTTTATGTAATTCGTGCATAGTAGAGATGCTATTAACCGTAATTATGAAGACAAAAGTATGCAGCTACACCCTAGATTGCATACGACATGTATATGACATATGGTGGAAATCTATGCTAAATACACTTACAGCTCATCTAGCACAGTTTAACTATTACTTTAACTTCACTCTTACAGCTTTAAATGAATATTAATAAATATTGATATATTCCAGAGCGGATTCTATGACATGGAACCCTCACAAACTGATGGGTGCCCTTCTACAGTGTTCAGCCATACTGCTCAAGGAAAAGGTGAGAATTAATACAAACTAAAACCATCAATCCTAAAGTAGTAGTTCTCATCATTAATTAGCATATTTGGATAGTTTCTCTACCAGAACCATTCTGTGTCCTCCAGGGGTTGATTGACGTTCACAAGGGAGCAGTCAGAGACACCTGGTGACTTAAATTGTCACCACCTCCCCCTGGTGGTCATATATATGCAGAGGCTGTCATGGTTACGGTTGTCAGGGAGATGGATGCTGCTTGATATTGAATCAGGTTCTCCTCCAGGGTGGCTGCGCCTCTAGCAGCTCTAAGTAGATGTGGGGTAGGGTGGAATGAGGGGGTGAGGTACCCACTTTGTGCTATTAGTAATGTGTGTATTTTTTTACTATTTAGACCCACCCCACTTTGGCAAGAATAAAAGTTGAAAAGTTTTGTATTCAGGTTGGATTAATGTAGTATGGGTTCTAAAGAGTGATGGTTAATAAGCAAAAGTCCATGACCAGGGAATAAATTGTCATTGTATCCACTGAGGTGAGGCTGTCCGTATTCAACGACGCTGTATAGGCAGAGTTGAATGTGGACAGGCTTCATGCCTGCATTTATGTTATGGCTTCACAGGTTTGAAGGCTTTTAAATAATAGAAACACAGTAGCTATTACTCAGCATGTTGCGAGATCGCCAGCCATGGACTACGGGCATATTTTATTCGATCCACCCATGGAATACGGCAGTTCTAGTACTAGTAATTCTAGGTAGAATTGGCCAAAAATGGTTCATATTTGTCAGATCAAGCCCAAATAGGTCAAATTGTGTGAAATAGGTCAAAAGGTAGTAACATATGCCATGACATACAGGGCTATATGGGATAAATGTTCCAAGGGGCTGTTTTCCACTATATAGAGGCGGCAAAAATACCCTCAGGATGGAAAGGTACAAATAGTGTCTAAGTTATCAATGCAGAGTACACTGAACTACCTAAGGTGGTCAGACTGACGATACCCAAAATATACAACCTTAGGGCAGTCAGATTGAGTACCCATGGTAGTCAATCTGATTAACTTACATGTCACACTGACCCGAGGTATTCAAACTGATTATATGTAATGATGTTATAATGACAATCTTGGTGGTGACTAGCTCGGGTCTTCTAACTATCCAAAGCAGTAGATTTGGGTTTTGTCAAATTGAGCACCTAAAGTCCTCAGTGGTGAAGACATTCACTTCAAAACTGAAAGCCTGATCATCAAACATCTGTGACAGATACCTGCTACCTTGTGAGGTAGTTACAAAGTATCAACATAATATAAGCGAGGTAGACTGAAGGATTCTAATCCCTGTAAAGTGCTGCCCCCCGTCTGTACCCTTCTGACACTGTCTGAGGACCTCAGGTCCTCAACCTGACAAGTTTAAAGATCCGGAGGAATTTCAGTGTAGTAATACCATGTTTAATTTCTGGAGAGACCAGGAAGAAATATCATTCCCATCTCCAGATCTGCCCTAATCAGTAGATTTGAATTTAAATTTGGCATAGTAAAGACATAACCCCTGTTTTCTCCCAGGGCCTACTGGAGGCTTGCAACTCGCTGCGTGCCTCCTACCTCTTCCAGCAGGACAAGCACTATGACATATCCTATGATACTGGTGATAAGGCTATCCAGTGTGGTCGTCATAACGACATCTTCAAGCTCTGGCTTCTGTGGAGAGCTAAGGTTAGATATCATTTGTGACAGCTACATATTTAGTTTCTTGTCTGGTATTCCATGTTCTCAAGAGTGAACTACTTTTACACCTTTTATGCCAGTTCTCTAGTACAATGTAGTTTTATCATTTTATATTCACTACGCAATGTGGTATAAACTGGGGCCCCAACACAACAATTCGCTCTCAGACTAGCTAGTAGATAACTCGATAATGACTTTACACATAATGCTGATACACATGATAAATGGTGCAACTGACCAATGTGAACTACCTTTACTTCTTTACTTGCAGGGTGATATTGGCTTTGAACAGCACATAGACAAATTGCTTGATTTGTCCAGGTAAATTGAATTATTGCAGAACCCAACCCAAGGGGAACAAGAATATAAACAATGAGTTAATGTCAGGATGCCAAAGTCATTGGCTGCATCTTAGAATTATGATAAGGTATTATAAGAATAAGAACACACAATCCATTCTAGCTTCCCTATCTGCTAAAATAAGGAGTAGCAAATCTAAAAGAAAGAAACTGATTTTGCTCTTCCCTTATTCTAATACCTTTCTTAATGCAGGTATCTCCAGACTAAGATCTCTGGCCGTGAAGGCTTTGAATATGTCCTGGAAAATGTGAGTATATTGCTGTTTTCCTAAAAGTATTTCTGTCATTCAGAATATGGTCCATTGAAGCTTGCTACAGTAGAGGGAACCCTTTTGTTTTGGCGAGTAAAAACTAGACCTCGTCACCGAAATTTTGTGTACCTCCAATGTTGATTACATATTAAGTGTGATTGTTTCTTGTTCTACCTTCCAGCCTCAGTTCATCAACACATGCTTCTGGTATGTGCCTCGTAGTATGCGCCACATGCCGAGAGGCAAAGAGAGAGATGACGTTCTCCACAAGGTAGGGTTGTGAGGCCCCTAAGTCTTAAAAATCCCCTATCCCTCAAAATTGTCTGTTATGAGAAATAGGGTCTAGGTCAAGTCCCTAACTGTTAAACAGCCCCTATATCACAAAACCTTTTGCTACATAGGGGCTATGTCAGGTCCCTAAATCACAAAAAAAAAGTTGAAATGGCCCCTAAATCACAAAATCATTATTTTAACTTACGTCGACCTGTTTTGACCCAATTCACATATCTTATGTCCATTTGTCCCAAATTAGGTAAAATCTGGTCAGATTAGATTAAAATTGGTCAGAATAGGTCTACTTAGATCAAATCTGTGCGAAAAAGTCAAATTGACAAAAAATGGGCAAATAATGTCAAATTCTGAGAGATTTGGCCAAATCAGGTCAAAAAATGGATCAATTTGGTCTGTTCTTGGTAAAATAATGTTAAGCTTGCCAAAAATGGGCCAACTGGGGACAATTGGGTCAAAGTAGGTCTAAACGGGTAAAAGTAGGTCAAATTGGACTATTTCTGAGTCATAATTATTGCTAATTTATACAGAATTGGCTCTAATTTGACCTATTTTACACAATTCGACCTATTTGGGCTTGATCCGACAAATATTTTTGGCTAATTTTACCCAGAATTAGTCCAACTTGACCTAATTTTACCCATGTTAAGTATTTACCCCTGTATGACCTAATTTTATCTAATTAGCCCTTATTTGACTGATTTGACCTGAATTGACCCAAACAAGACAATAACCCAGCAAATTGTCGTGACTCCTCGTCAACCTGTGTGAAGTGGCTCACACATGTCGCTATAGCACAAGATCACCAGGAATACCAATGGTGGTGATCACATGGCCTCACCTCAGATGGCGAGGATGGTGATCACTCAGACTCACCAGGGATGGAGACGCGGGTGATCACTCACCTCGCTAGATGAAACATGCACCTCATCATAGCGCATGTTCACCAGGGATGGCAAGGATCGTGATCACTCATCCTCACCAGGGATGGCGACAGGAGTGATCACTCACTTCGCTAGATGAGACGCACACCACGTCATAACACAATTTCACCATGGATGGCAAGGATCGTGATCACTCACACTCACGGGGGATGGTCACTCGGGTGATCACTCACCTCGCTAGATGAAACATGTACCTTGTGATAGCACAGGTTCACCACAGATTGTGAGGATCTTGATCACCCACACTCACCAGGGATGGCAACACGAGTGATCACTCACCTCGCTAGATGAAACGCACACCATGCCATAGCGCAATACCTTAAACGAGGTTGGCGAGGATCGTGATGACTCACACTGAACAGGGATGGCAAGGCGATTGATCACTCACCTCGCTAGATGAAATGCGCACCATGTCATAGCGCAGGTTCACCATGGATGGCGACGCTGGTGATCACTCACCTTGTTAGATGAAAAGCTCATGATCATCGACATTGGTAATCATGCAGCCTCACATCTGCCAGATCAAAGTATGTTTTGCCAGAGAAGGTATTGCCATATGTATCTTCCCTCTAACCACAGACAAGGTGTTCATGTAGATATTTTTCCTGTAACCAGAGAAAAGGTGTTTATGGATAGTTGCTTTCAATTTAGAGATACCTCTATCTAAATTCAATCGATATTTTCTCTGTATAATCTTGTTTGATTCAACTCTGAAGTATTACATAGAAATCAGTGTGAAATAAAGCACATTTGATACGTATGGGACTTGTACTTCATGCCCACACTTCCTAGATAGGCTACATGTTGAAAAGTGATGCAGAGTTGAACTTTGGTGGTGATAAGTTGCCATTCTGGGTGAGAGTGAGTGACAGATGATGCAATCCTCAGAGAGCATTGACTTGGAGTGACACAAATTCACGCATTGAGTGAGACTAATGTTGGCAATGGTGGTGATAAGTCGCCATTTTGTGTGAGAGTTGATGACAGTGGCACACACTCACACAGCGAGTGACATCCATGTCAGAGATGGTGGTGATAAATCACCATTTTGAGAGAAGATTAACTAGAAGTGACAGAAACTCACGCAGTGAGTGAGAGCCATGTGGCAATGCAGGTGAAAAGTCGCCATTCTGAGTGAGAGTTGACAGACAGTGGCACATATTGACGGAGTGAGTGAGATCCATGTTGGCGATGGTGGTGATAAGTCGCCATTCTGAGTGAGAACTGACTGGGAGTGGCACATAATCACACAGTGAGTCAGATCCATGTTGACGATGGTTGTGATAAGCCGCCATTCTGAGTGAGGGATGACAAGGCGTGGCACATACTTACGCAGTGAGTGAGATCATGTTGGCGACTGTTTTGATAAATCGCCATGCCATGTGAGACTGACACACAGTGGCGAAAGATGACGCAGTGAGTTATCACTCCAAAAGGAGTCACCATTGATGACCAATCATGGCGACAGATAACAACAATTTGCTGGGAAGTCTTTTTACCCAAATTTATATCCAATTTAGCCTATTCTGACACATTTTGACCTAATGAGACCCAATTTGGCCTAATTGTCAAGTTTGACCTTTTGTTACCAAGAATTCATTTAATTTGACATATTTTGACCAATTTTGGCCTATATTGACAAATTTTTATCAAATTTGAGACAATTTACCCAATTGGCCCATTTTGGTTAATCTTACCTGTTACATCCAGAATCAGTCCAATTAATTTTGATCTATTTTGACCAATTTTGACCTAATTTGACCCAATAAGCCCATTGTTGGCCAATTAGATCTGCTTTATCCAGAATGGATCCAATTACACCTAATATAAATCCTTCTCACCTGATTTGACCAAATTTGCCGAATTTGACCCAACTAGCCTATCTTCGGCTAAGTTGACCATTTTTACCCAGACTTTGTCCACTTTGACCTGTTTTGACCGATTCTGACCTAATTTGAGTAATTTGACCCAGTTAGCCTATTTTGGATCAGTGGCCTGTTTTAGAGAAAGGAAATATCATTGATAATCCATTTGAAGGATAGAAGTTTTGAGATTATAGTAACTTTTTGAAACACAGGGACCTGGCATGTCCCTATCCTACAAAATATGGTCCCTATCCCACAAATATTTGTGTGATAGAGGCAAAATGGACATGGCCCCTACATCTCAAAATTTTGTAGGATAGGGACTTTTTGTAGGTTAGGGGCTTTAGGTGGGCCCTAAATCTCCAACGGCCCCTATCCCACACATTGTTTAGGGAAAGGGACATTCTGAGACTTAGGGGCCTCACAAGGGTCATACAAGTATCTTTGAGACGGTCCAGACCAAACAACATAATTATATGTCACTACTCTGGCAAAAAGAAATTTATAACCTACGTTCTTAGGTAATGTATTTTTATCAACCTAGGTTTCAGGTATCTATCTTAAGAATTTTTAAGATAATCAGAATTCATAAAAATGCTCCTACAGTAGTGAATTCGTGAATGTAGGCTATTCCATGAATTGAGAACATGGAATTCTTGCTTGGAGCTATGTGACAGGTTCACGTTCTACATCCATTCCATACTTCCTCCCTGCTCCCTTCTACAATGGTTCTCTATTTCCCCCACAGGTGGCACCACGTATTAAGGCCCGGATGATGGAGAGTGGAAACACCATGGTGGGCTACCAGCCCATTGATGACAAACCCAACTTCTTCAGGATGGTCATATCCAACCCAGGGGTCATCGAGTCAGATATCGACTTCCTTATCTCTGAGATAGAACGGCTTGGGGAGGAAGAGTAAATGTGGGCAAGTTTAGATATGGATTGTGTGACTATAGAGGTAAGAGAATGTTTAGGTGTGGAGGAATTACAGCACAGTTAAATGGAGAGAACCTGGGAGATATGGTTAATTCTAAAAGCCAGAATAAAGATGCAATCAGTAAGATAGGCTGCTGAGAAAGGAAAAAGAATGAGCGATCGAGGAGGGGTGGGGCTAGATGTTTTATTGTGGCAATATTGCATTAAAAATTAAACCCAAAACGGGATACTTATTACATCTAAAACTCCAATCTAATATCAAATTTAATCTTTTTCAACATTGTCTACGCAAATAAATTTCCTTGTTAAGGTTAAAGTCAATACTTCAATATCAAGTTGCTAGAAATTTAATGGTTAAAGAATCATAATAAATTTACAGTTATAGACTACAGGATTTTAGATACACCTAAATCACAACCAAAAACATTTATGTTACGTAACAAAAGATTCTGAATTAAAAAAAAGGGAAAATCCTCTATGAACTGATGGATATAATATACTATACAAATATTATTGGTGATGCATCTTAAAGGTATTATTTTACTAGTTATTATAGAAATATACTTGTTATAAGAATGCTACAGCCATTCAGTGGTTTGACCTCTTTCACAACTTATGGATAATTGTCAGTGGTTATTGTTAAAGAAAACTTATTTGTTGACAACTTATAAAATGTATTAATTGTAATATCCTGCAGCAAGTGGGATAGGTCCACTTTCAGTGTCGTAGGGGCGGAGTGTTCAGTCTAGATTGATGTATTGATATTGACGCTAATCAATTGTAATTAGATTAGTGATAGTAAGTGATAAGCACATGATAATATATATGGTTATCTACATATAGTTTGGCATACACTGTGTAGATTACAGGAGTGAGTGATAGATCTGAGTTGTAATGTACCCTCAAAATTAAATAACTTAAATATTAGGAATTACAAGTATATTACAATTTGAAGTAAATGTTCACTAGAAAGTGTTCATAGTGAAGAGAATAGTTAAGCAATGATAATCAAGTGATTTGATATGTGGTTGATCCATTACAATTCTTTGTAATATTGCAAACTATAGGAGATAAATGTCGTAACAGTTAAATATGTGGAAAAAAGGAGAAAATCATCTGGCAAGATATTGCTTAACTAATAATGGGAGTATGCATCATGGCTACCAATGGATGTTAATGGGCATTGTGCATTAATGATGTATAGGGTTAAAAGGTTTCTCATGGCAAATCTTTGAGGGCTATTATCTTGATCACATGTAGGGCAGTTAGTATCTTAATACTACGCTGGTGTCCTGCAGGTATTGTGGGCATATATGTGGGTATATATAAATATATATATATATATATATATATATATATATATATATACATACATACTATATATATATATATATATATATATATATATATATATATATATTATATTATATTATATTGTGGGTATGCATTTCTTCAATAATTATACAGGCAGGTAGCCAGCCAATCTTAATACTAGCATAGGTAAGGTAGTTCCTGTTGGCAAGCTTAGATTTTTGGACATGTAATTGATGGATAAAATGTTAAAACATTGTTACAAAGCATGTGATATACATTTTGCTGGTTATTAGGTGAATAAACCTAATTTAAACATTATGATAGCGCAGGCGCATGGACTTAGTTCCTATACTCAACCCTTTCCGGTCAACATCTGTATCTATTTCCTGATGCTCAAATCTATGTGGTGATCTAGTTGTCTCTGTTAACATTGATTCATTCGTCACACCTTGTACAGTGAAGGGTAACAAGTAAACTAAATGTCTAATCTAGATTCAACCTGATTTCCATAGATTCTGTGGTGTTCATAATAGCCTTATAGCACGCACACACCACAGTAGGTTTGTCCTCTAAGCACTTTGATTTTGAATACCACCTGAAGATTCCTAAACTTCCTCTGGAGGGCAATTCTCAATAATGCTTAATAACATTATTGAGAAATTCCATTTTGAAGCTGTTCCTCAACTGATTAAGGAACATTTTAAAGAGACTTGTTACTAAAGAATTACCAGGCTGACTATAAGGGAACATGGACAAATGTTTATTCAAATAAACACTGAGTAACATATATGTATGTATACTTGGATGTTAACATTATAATCTTATCTAACTACCAATCTACAGAACATTCATCAATATTTGTTTCCATAAGAGTAAAAATATATACCCTTACACTTATAGAATACATTATCTGTGATCATATATAGCTGATGACTAGAACGTACGCGTGTACTATAGATGTAGAAAGGATGGTTGTGCTAGTCAACTAGACGTTTATGTTAAGCAATCACTCATTGAATAAAGGTACATGTATTGGGAAAATGTTCTGTTATTTCATCTGGGTCTTTCATGCCATTTCCTCACACATCAAGCAACTAGTTGTGGGCCAGCAAGCAGAAATTGGGGTTCCTGCAGGATTTAGTACCCACTATGGGCTAGAATAGGAAAGATATGCCTAAAACATTAATAGGGTACTTTTCTATGGAGAATTCAATGATTTTTGATAGAATGTAATATTTTGGGTGAAAAGGTTCCAAATTAGGCTTGTAAAAAGAACATTTTTGGGCCTAAATATGTATTTTTGTTGATTTCTGTTACCATGCCATGGGAACATGATTTCCATTCTTAATAGGAAAATCAATGATCTCATTCGAAAGA
The DNA here is from genome assembly GCA_949317995.1 of Acholoe squamosa. NCBI lineage: Eukaryota > Metazoa > Annelida > Polychaeta > Phyllodocida > Polynoidae > Acholoe > Acholoe squamosa. The sequence goes on from OX439048.1 coordinate 25,368,851, forward strand.
ATTTTTCACCAGGTTTACTATGGTGAAAACAGAACGAAAATACCATTTCTAGATCAAAAGTTATAGGAAAAGAATAAGAAAATTATGCTAATGTAGCTAATTAGCATAAATTATGCTAATTATAGATGTATCTCACGACCAATTAGGTGTAGAGCTTATTACCATTCAGAAATGGTCATACCTACCCATATTTAGCAAACCATTCCCCTGAAACTGACGGGAGTATCTTCTCTTGCAATATATCACTGGAAAGCTAGTGATCTGAATTTTAAAGTTGACTTTTAGCACGGAGCACCCTTTCTCCTTACCTCTAAACAATTTTAAGCAATCATAGTGGGACTCAGTCAATTTTTTTATTATTTAATTCATACCATTGGGCTGTGGTTCAAACCTTCGAACCCTTCTTTATGATCGGTCTAATATCAAAATTAGATAAGAACCTAAGGCTTCTAAACCACCATTAAAACTATGCTATCTATTTGGGAGTACCCCCTAATAATGGAGGTGTAGTGGGGCTATAAGATAAATATCCCTTTGATTTGTTGCACTACATATTTACGTGAAAACGGACTTTTAATATTTAAAAAATATAGCAGGGTATGTAAAAGAAGAATACCTGTATGTAAGTTTGTGTAACGTATATGATATGACATAGCACTTGACAGTAGGTGATGGCAGGTGCTGGCCCTTATGTTGATAAAGGAAGAATGAGATGTTGTGAGAGAACAGACACTCTCCTATTTTGGCAGAGTCCCATATCAACTGCACCAAAGGTTAGTTCTTCAAAATAGACCCCCTTATTTAAACAGGATCTTCTTTGACCGATAACTGGCTGCTTAACAAAACAAATGCGAAGTGCGAGGTCATGATAACATTTACACTACATGGCAATACACTGTCCTAAGCAGAAAGGTAATGCTCTCTTATCTGGAGGCTGTTGCGAAAAGAATTGGACCAAATTCTCACTGTAGCTATTTGATCTTCCAATTCTCGGCTCTTCCCCACCCTGAGAATCGACTTCCTCAGAGAATTGGTTCCTACTTGAGAATTACACCCCTAGGGAATTAAAGGAGGGAACTAGCCAAGAACTGGTCCTCCATTGGGAAGCATTTATCAATTCCTGACCAGACCTAAACCACTTCCAATTCCCTTTTGGTAACACAACAGAGAATTGATTCCCTGAGGCCAGTCAGTTCCATTTCGGGAATAGCACCTTCGACAGAACCAGGATTTTTTTATATGAATCTGCACTCATATATGTCATGTGATTAGGAATTAAACATTCAAGAGTTGATATGTATATATATATATATATATATATATATATATATATATATATATATGTATATATATATATATATGTGTGTGTGTGTGTGTGTGTGTGTGTGTGTATATATACATGTTTAATTCACTATATATATATATATATATATATATATATATATATATATATATATATATATATAGTGAATTAAACACAGTATTAACCTAAATACGTTTAACTTCTAAACACCTTCATGACAGTGTATCTATTTGATCAGCATTGATTTTTTACAACGAGTTTCAAGAGTTGATATAGCGCCAATTGGTGTGGTGGACGTCTCAAGTTATGTGAAGTTTTCTTAGTGAATTTACCCTAGATGCAACAGCTATCTTTTCCAGTTCGTGTTAAATTGTTTCTGATGTTAAAAAGAACCTTCAATATCTACTGTATATGTGGATGTTAACCTGTGACCTCCACCTAAACCCTACACCTAGTCAACCTTCATTTCCGCTCACCTTGGCCATGGAATCAGACTCTAGCCAGTCACAATGATATCCTGTTATCAGGCAAACTGGTTCAGAGTCTGAATGATACTCCCCCTATAGGTATCACAACAAAGGTTTAAACATCAGATGATGGTAAACCATCATACAATGTACTACTCTGTGCTACTGGTGCTGGGGCTCCTTAGTGGAGGTAGGTATACCAATCCATAATCCATCAAATGATGTCTTCTTTAAAAAGCATATTATATAGAACTCAATTTCAACACAACACATACTAATGCAATTTTCTTGAGTACTTCTGTAGGACATTTCTCAATGGGTGAGACCAATCCTGATTGGTCTATGTATTGATACGGTCAGTACCACTACTACTCACCCACCTGCTACTCCTACACACACACACACACACACACTGCTACTGCTCCCTGGACATACCTGTGGGCAGTGACCCACTACTCCACCCTGCCAGCCTAAGGGCACACACACATGGGACTCCTCCACTGCTCCAATTTTTTGTTTTTTTTATGCATCATGGTGGTTTGTTTGGTATGCCAGCAGTCATACCATGGCAACAAAAAGCACTGCCCCAATTGTGGGGTTCTAAACCACAAACTCACGGAGGAGACCAGGAGTAATGCAGTTTTTCATGAGGAAGAAGGGGGAGACCAAGGAGCTTCCAATATGGCCACCCCCTTGGGAGAGAGAAGACAGAGTAATACACAACCCCCAAAGTCACCAGAAGCTATTCTCCAGGAGAAGATTGCTATAGCAGAAGAAAAGGCAGGACTACTCAGAAAAAAAGGTGACCTCTTAGCATTAGAAGAAAGGCTAGCCTCAATTGACTTAGAGAATGCAGAACTGGAGGAAGATTACAAAAAATCTCTCAAAGACATACAGCAGAAGCAACAGAGTGCTGCACACAAGAGGAGGGGTGCATTCGTAAATTTTCATGATTTGACTGCACCTAATAGCAGCTATTACCAGGGAGAAGCGTTTACGAACGCATCCAGGAGCAGCAGCAGATACGCCGACGACCGAGCGGAGTACACAACATTTACGAACGCAGCCAGCAGCGCCAAAGCCGAAGACGGCCGGACCTTGCCGAGCGCCTCCGAAGGCATATCCGACCCGAACACGGCCGGACACATACGGAGATACCCGAACGCCGCCGAAAACGGGCTCGGAGAGAGTCGGGGACGATCGGCAGCTACACGGAGAATACCGAACGCCACTTCGGGTTTCTTCGGCGACGTAAACTCCTACAGCGGATTGAAAAAGAACGGTCAAGGCTTGGATTACGATATGTACCAGAGAGCAAACGCAAGCGGCATATTAACCAACGAGGAGACGCCGAGCGCTGCCGACAGCCTAGGTCGGAAACTTTCGGATTACGTCGGCTCGGGAAAGTTCGGCAATGTTCGTGAACGCTCGGGAGTGCAAGATGGCGTTCCTTCCGCTTTCGCCGAGGGAGACAATTTACAGCAGGAGTTTATGCAATTTTTGGCTGGAAAACAGCAAAAATTGCTCAATCAGGCCAAGCAGAACCCAGTAGGCAGTGCTCCAGTCCCAACCACAGCAGCACAGGAGGTACCACAGCTGTATTACTTGGATGGGACACCCTACACTGGGTCTTTGCCTGACACACAACATCAACAACACAGGATCACACCACCCAAGCTTCCCCCCTCTGCTACCATCCAGGCTGGATTATCAACTGCAGGCCTGACAGCTGAGAATATGGGCGTGGAGGGGGACCTTGCCGGCTACCTGGATGCAAAGGACCAAGGTGACTTGTTATCCACTTTATTTAAGATAGGTGAAGCTTCTAAGAAAAAGAGGTCACAACACTGGTTAAGGCCAGATTACCACATTCCCACTGACAAAGTCTACTCTGATATGACATACAGAGAGCTAATATATGGTATGACATGTGTCCAGGAGAAGTTAGCTATTGCTAATTTACCACAGTGGTCTGCAAAAAGTTATGGTGACCATATGAGATTCGTAGCTAGGAAGGGCCTCAATGCCACTTATACCTCGAGTGCACTAGCTAAATATGAGCATGATCTCACTACTAGAGTGATTTCAGGGGAGTTACCCGGATTTCAGACAGCTGAGCACGCATCAGTCTCTGATAATTTGGCCTCCGATAACCTACAGGTGGTACAGGATTTGAAGGCTGAATTAGCCAGATTAAAAGCAGGTAACAAACAAGGCACTAAAGGTAAAGGCCCCTCTACTCAAAACAGAATCCATTGCCCTACGGATGTTTGTGCTTTGTTCAATTTCACTAGATGTTGGTATAACCCATGTAACAGGCAACACGTATGCGCGGTGTGCAAGGGCCCCCACCCAGCAAAAGGGGGGTGCAAAAATCAACCAACAACCACAAGCAGTGGAGCAAACAATAATGCGGGAGGGGGGTCAGCCTTTTTCGCACCACCGATCCACTCCCGCGTATCTTGATGTACAAATAATATTGACGGTGCCCATGATATTCCGGATTCCTACGATCCCGTGGTCAATGTAACAACCGACAATTTACCAGACATTTATTGTGATAGAGACTCGCTTGTGTGTACTTCGGACATATCAGAATTATTGTCAATTTATGTAAGCTATGCTCCATTGTGGGATATTAACTCCACCCATATCCTAAAAGGGGTCAGATCTCAAATGAAACCCGCAGGCTGGTTATCAATGCTTAGTGGAGGCCCTAATTCAGTTTATGGTACAAATGGTTGGGATTATGACGCCGCATTCCTAATGGACGGCATAATGCACGGGTTTAAAGTAGTGGACCCAAACACACATATTAGTGAGTATAGCACTAAGAACTATGTACCCCAAGAAGCAAGGAACTTCATTGATAACCTGCTAAAGACAGAAGTAGACCAAGGCAAATTGTCTATAGTCACAGCAGCGCCTACTTGCATCCACGCCTTAGGTGCGGTTGAGAAAAGAGATGGCGGTTATAGACCGGTAACGGACGCCAGTAGACCAGAAGGTCTATCTATTAATTCACATATGAACGAGACATTCCACCACTTTAGTTACACTAGCATCGATGATGTGACCAAGGTGCTCCGACCCGGTATGTTCATGGCAGTCACAGACATTTCCGCAGCATACCGCTCTATTATGATTAGGCCAAGCGATAGGCAATTCCAGGGCCTACAGTGGACATTCGACTCACAGAAAGTGTATTTAGTGGACAACTTCGTGTCATTCGGCACTAGAATGGCTGCATTCCTCTTTAATAGGATTACTGACAGCATAGCTCGTTATATGAGAGCTAACGGTTATTATTGCTTTAATTATCTCGATGACTTACTTACTATGGGTAACTCATATGCGGAGTGCCAAAAAGCACAGTTGTTTCTACATAGCACACTCCACTCGTTGGGCTTTTTCTTATCCTATAAGAAGGTCCTTTCACCTGCACAAGTTCAAATTTATCTAGGGATAGAAATTGACTCACTAGAAATGTGCCTCAGACTACCGGAGAGCAAGATCAATAAATTGCACAGTGAGCTACGTTTCTTTGTAGGTCGCCGAAGGGCAACCAAGAAACAGCTGCGCCGTTTATGCGGGATCTTAGCACACTGCTCTACTTTAGTCAGGGGGGGCAGGACATTCTCTCACAGAGTCATAGGCATGTTATCTGCGTTCACGAGCTCTAAAAGGTACATAACCCTCTCTACCGGGTTCTTCAAGGACCTAGACTGGTGGCTAAGATTCGCAAAGTGGTTTAATGGCGAAGCAAAAATTGTCAGTACTCTACCGTCCACAAAAAGTGACTTATACATGGACGCATCAGACAGGGGTTACGGTGTCAGGTACGGCAAGGACTGGATATGTGCAGGTTGGGGATGCAGGATCAGTATGAATATAGACAGTCATGGACACTGCCTCCCGCCACCTAGTCAATTTGTGCCTGAAAACATAAACATCAGGGAGCTATACCCCATCTTAATGGCGATTAATAGGTGGGGACCTTTGTGGCGCAATAGGAAAATTGTCTGTTACACGGATAACACCCATGTAGTAAGCGCACTGAATAAGGGCAAAAGTACAAATACAAGAGCGATGGACTTCCTGAGAGAACTGTTTTGGCTTACAGCTCTTTATAACTGCCATATTGTAGCATTACATATCCCAGGACGACTTAATGTCCTTGCAGATGCTTTGTCAAGAGTGTTATATTACCCGCATAACCTTCCTATGTATCTATGTTGTAGCGGCGGCTAAGCTATGCGAAGATTTGGACATGAAAGCGGCAATAGCGAGAGCGCATGCTTGGAGCGTTTCCACCTGGAAAACTAAATGCAGCCAATGGAAAAGATTTATTGTGTTCTGTACCATCTCTGCCTCTACAGTCGTACCCACTTCGGTTCAGACCATGTGTCGATATTCAGTGTACCTGTCTTCGGACTTGAAGTATAGCACTATAGACAATTATGTGAGTACAGTGATAAGTTTAAATGCACATTATGGCTACGACGTAGCTTGGATAAGGACAAATTTTATGTTTAAGTGTACTATGTCAGGTCTGCGCAGGATCCTCGGTGACCCTATACCCACTAGAGTCACACTGTCAGTTTCGCAACTCTTGGACATGTCTACAAAGGTGAACCTAGCAGTACCTGACCATTTAGCTATGTGGGCATGCATCGTTACTAGCTTCAGGACCCTTCTCAGGAAGAGCAACCTAGTAGTAGACAACGCAGCAAAAGCATCACCACACTTTCTAAGAAGAAAGTCTGTATCATTCACTAGCTGGGGTATGATTGTCACGGTTTCAAGCTCAAAAACAATCCAATTTGGACAGAGAGTCCACCACATCCCGGTCGTAGGAGTCCCTAACTCACCACTTTGTGCAGTATCTTTACTCAAGAGACACTTTGACAGTACCCCCACGACAGACCCTGAAGCACCCGCCTTCCTAGTGCGCAAAGGGAATTCGCTTGTCCCATTACAATACTCAGCACTACTTAAGTTCCTGAAACACCTACTAAGTACTATTGGGATAGATACAAACAGGGCCGGAATACATTCTCTGAGACGTTCAGGCGCTGCCTTTATGCACCTGTGCGGTATCCCACTAGAGGACATCAGATACACCGGTGACTGGACAAGCTTGTCTGCTCTTTTGTACTTAGCCAAACCACTTGGTACCAGGATAGATATAGACAATATAGTCGCCACGGCACTGAAAGCTACTTTTTAGACATACTAATGTGTAGAGTATCAGGACTATATCATTGTTCTGGTGTTGCCGGGTCATTTGGACTCAGTTTAGCCCAGACCGCAGCTACTCGTCCTTCATTACTGTTCCAGAATCAATGGGTGAGACCAATCCTGATTGGTCTATGTATTGATACGGTCAGTACCACTACTACTCACCCACCTGCTACTCCTACACACACACACACACACACTGCTACTGCTCCCTGGACATACCTGTGGGCAGTGACCCACTACTCCACCCTGCCAGCCTAAGGGCACACACACATGGGACTCCTCCACTGCTCCAATTTTTTTTTTATGTAATTTCTCTGTATTAATATGTTATTACTTGTTAATAAATAGGGCCGGGTCATTTGGACTCAGTTTAGCCCAGACCGCAGCTACTCGTCCTTCATTACTGTTCCAGAATCAATAATGATTATTAATATTCATTTTGCAAATAAGTTCTTCTGGCCTGGTACTTACTATATGGATCTGGTGCTCCTTTATTCCAAAAGTCTAGATATATGGGCCCTAGCTGTATTAGATTTTAACAACTACAGCGCAAAGGAGAAGAGAAGACTTGAGTTTCGAAATCTTTTCATTAGTGACAAGTTTTGAGCCAGGCTCAGAATTTGAGAGATGGATCAGGGTTTGAGAGATCGCTTGATGGTTAGGGGATGGGGCTGCCCTATACCAAAATTAATGCCTATAGGGTCAGTATCTCTGTAGAGAGATGGCATCATTGTGCGAATTATGAGACAATCATTTTTCTTCCGTTAAGGTTGGTCGCTACTTGATGAAAATGAGCCAACTGCGCAGGTCTCTGCGCATATAGGTAATATTGATCAGAATGACACCATTTTTAATGGGCACATACTTATATTAGTCTTCAATACTCACATGAAGTTCCAGATTATTTTAATGAAAATTGAGCATTTTATAACAATATGAAATTTGTGCACATTTGCATCTAGATTTAATTCAGATTTTTTCAACTTTCTTCAATGGCTTATATCTACAACAGTCAACTGTTCTAAACAAAATTGTGGAATTGATTAAGATGTTCAGAATATCCAAAGGTACAGCTAGAAACCCATTTTATAGTATAAATGTTGCCATTTTACCCATAATGCAATGCTCAAAATATAAGATTTTGTTCATTTTTGGAGTACTTTTTTTATTTCAAGGGTCCCAAACCCTAAAAATATGCATGGGACCCTATGTCAAAATTATTTTCATATGAAAGGTATATATATATATATATATATATATATATATATATATATATATATATATATATATATATATATATATATATATATATATATATATATATGTAAGGTATTTTCTGAGAAAGTTTAGAAAAAATTTATGTACATTAAATACTGTTTTTAGGCAAAAATGTTATAAAATTATGCCAAATTATTCCCACTCGTTTCTAAGACATTGCTCTTTTACCCAGAATGCCATGCCAGAGGACAAAAAGAATATTTGTCTAATTATCTTGCATAAAAATCCTTTCCACATGTGAGGTTTCATGTTTCTGTGATTAATGGTTAATATGGAGAAAAATGGAGAAATCTTTCACATTTTTTCCTCATTTCAGAGAAAAAAAAAATAAATTTTTTTTTTTTTTTTAAATTCCATATTTAAAAAAAGTAGCACGGGACCTTCCATTCTTCTTTTCATATATCGATTCTACATGATTTAAGGTACTTACACACCAAAAATAGAGAAATTCTATGTATTTTCACTTAAGAGTAGCGACCAACCTTAACAGCTTTGATCCGAACTTGATATTTTCATTCTGCTCTCAGGCAGGATTCTGCTTTCAGTTATGTTATCCATTTGGGCCACTGTAACAATTGACTTCCCTGATTTTCCTACCCCTTTTTCTATTGCAAATGTTGGCAGCAATATACGTCCCAATCAGCCTCATTATGATACTTTTTTACATATGAAATTACCTAAGATTGCCAGCTAATGGCTGTGGTGCCCATTATCTGTTTAGCCCTGGCGGTCACATGTCCACCTGGTTGGCTGGCTCCATCTGAGGGTGATGGACTGAGGTGTTTCCGGTTTGAGACTTCCGGGCAGAACTGGTATTCGGCAAGAGAGATGTGTAAATCGGCTCAGGGTGAGCTGGTCTCTATCCGCACACAACAGGAACAGGTAGACGCTCTTTCTCTTTCTTTCTTCCTTTTTTGTTTATTCATGACATCAAATGGCATCATGTCATAATATCACTAAGCTTACAGCGATGCAGTTGGTTATATAGGGAACTGCACTTAAATTTAATTGAGACGGCTTACTTGTATTTGATTGTGCACTTCTGCTTTTTGTGACAGAACTGGCTCCATGAGGAGGTGTTGAAGTTTACCAAGATGAAGGAGGACCCTGTGTGGCACTGGTGGGCGGGGCTTAATGCAGTCAACCAACCCAAGGATTGGTCCTGGTCTGATGGCACCGTCATTGATGGATCCCTCATGTACGTATGTCCATATGCTGCCACCCACCCCCATCTCCAAACAATATTATTTATAATCATCTCTGGCATTTACATATGCAGGGAAAGGCGTGAGGACATGTTTCTATTGTTATAGGCCTATATTGAAAGCACCATCTACTTACGTTAATCACTATCATAATTATGTTATTCATTGTTGTATACATTATATCTTACTGTACCATAACCACATAGACGCCTAGGCTGCACCCTAGTACCACATACCCATGCCAGGGGGCGTGACCTACATCTACTCTATATACACGCTGCATTCGCCAGCTGTTCGCACTTAGAGGAGACCCAGCATAGCCGGGTTCCATGGTGTAAGGCCCCCAAGACTCAAAGCCCCCTGACATAAAGCCTCCTGACATAAAGCCCCTAAGACATTAAGCCCCAAAGACATAAAGCCCCCAGGACAGACGGCCCCAATATAATTTTTTTTTTTTTTCGCACAGGGTATGTGGTAAATTTTTTTTTTCCCTTCGGTACCACACGTTTTTGTAGAGCGTTTTTGTACAGCTTTATGTACACGTTATGTACACGTTATGTACACGTTATGTACACGTTATGTACACGTTATGTACACGTTAGGTACACGTTAGGTACACGTGACGTACACGTGACGTACACGTTATGTACACGTTATGTACATGTTAGGTACACGTCATGTACACGTTATGTACATGTTATGTACACGTTAGGTACACGTTATGTACACGTTAGGTACACGTTATGTACATGTGACGTACACGTTAGGTACATGTTATGTACACGTGATGTACACGTGACGTACACGTTAGGTACACGTTATGTACACATCATGTAAACGTTATGTACACGTAAGGTACACATTATGTACACGTTATGTACAAGTGATGTAATCGTTATGTACACGTGACGTACACGTTATGTACACATGATGTACACGTGACGTACACGTTATGTCAAGTTATGTACACAGTAGGTACACGTTATGTACGGTTATGTACTGCGAGGTACCAGTTATGTACACGTTAGGTACACGTTATGTACACATTATGTACACGTTAGGTACACGTTATGTACACGTTATGTACACGTGACGTACATGTTATGTACATGTTATGTACACGTTATGTACACGTTATGTACACGTTATGTACACGTTAGGTTCACGTTAGGTACACGTTATGTACACGTGACTTACACGTTATGTACATGTGACGTACACGTTATGTACATGTTAGGTACACGTTATGTACTGCGAGGTACACGTTATGTACACGTGAATTACATGTTATGTACTGCGACGTACGCGTTATGTACATGTTATGTACTGCGACGTACCAGTTATGTACACGTTAGGTACACGTTATGTACACGTGACGTACATGTGACGTACACGTTAGGTACACGTTATGTACACATCATGTACACGTTATGTACTGCGACGTACACGTTATGTACATGTTATGTACTGCGACGTACCAGTTACCTACACGTTAGGTACCGTTATATACACGTTATGTACACGTTAGGTACACGTTAGGTACACGTTATGTACACGTTATGTACACGTTAGGTACACGTTATGTACACGTGACGTACATGTGACGTACACGTTATGTACACATCATGTACACATCATGTACACGTTATGTACTGCGACGTACACGTTATGTACATGTTATGTACTGCGACGTACCAGTTACCTACACGTTAGGTACCGTTATATACACGTTATGTACACGTTAGGTACACGTTAGGTACACGTTATGTACACGTTAGGTACACGTTATGTACACTTTAGGTACACGTTAGGTACACGTTATGTACACGTTATGTACACGTTATGTACATGTTAGCTACACGTTATGTACACTTTATGTTCACGTTATGTACACGTTAGGTACACGTTATGTACACGTTATGTACTGCGAGGTACACGTTATGTACACGTGAGGTACACGTTATGTACTGCGACGTACGCGTCATGTACATGTCATGTACTGCGAGGTACCAGTTACGTACACGTTAGGTACACATTATGTACTGCGAGGTACACGTTATGTACACGTGAAGTACACGTTAGGTACACGTTATGTACTGCGACGTACGCGTTATGTACATGTTATGTACTGCGAGGTACCAGTTACATAGACGTGAAGTACACGTTAGGTACACGTTATGTACACGTTATGTACACATTATGTACACGTTAGGTACACGTTAGGTACATGTTAGGTACATGTTATGTACACGTTATGTACACGTTAGGTACACGTTATGTACACGTTATGTACATGTTATGTACACGTTATGTACACGTGACATACACGTTATGTACACGTTATGTACTGCGAGGTACACGTTATGTACACGTTATGTACACGTTATGTACACGTTATGTACACGTTATGTACACGTTAGGTACACGTTAGGTACACGTTATGTACACTTTAGGTACATAAGAAATTAATACATAGGTTGGCTAGAAGAGCGCTCAAACATTCTAGAAGAGCGTTCATGCTCCACTGCACACCAGCCAGGTCAATTATACATAAGTGACATCACCAAAGACAGCGACCTCATGGTCCACTGCACAATATAATGATTCTAAGGGTCTAAAACAGCGACCTCATGGTTCAATGCACAAACTCATAACTTGTAAGTGAATGCAAACGACCGTCACGGGTGCCTGGGCACCGCCGACGCTGTCATGAGTGTCTCAGCACCCAAAACACTGAACAATAGGTTACATAAGTCACGACGCCATAACCTTCCGGTCGCTCTAGCGTCGCTCCTGAGCGACCTAGGTCAGAGGGCATTTATGGAAAGGCCATAGTTAGACGGTCAAAATGAGCCCAAGATCAAGGCGGAACTCCCATTATTAAGGAAGTTACGCCATGTAGACTAATTCGACCTCCAAATGCGCCACAGATGAACCAGCGCAAGTTATGTACACGTGACGTACATGTTAGGCACACGTTAGGTACACGTTAGGTACACGTGACGTACTGCGACGTACATGTTATGTACTGCGATGTACGCGTTATGTATATGTTATGTACTGCGAGGTACCAGTTATGTACACGTGAAGTATACGTTAGGTACACGTTACATACACGTTAGGTACATTTTTTTGTACATCTTCTGTACTGCGAAGTACATGTTATGAACTGCTACGTACACGTTATGTACTGCGACGTACACGTTATGTACTGCGACATACACCCTATGTACACGTTATGTACACGTTAGGTACACGTTATGTACTGCGAGGTACCTCACGTGTACATAAGAAGTAGTACCTAACTTGTACCTAACCTGTACATAACGTGTACATAACGTGTACATGACGTGTAAGTCGCACCACATAAGATGTACGTCGCATTACATAAGGTGTACATAACGTGTACGTCGCAGCACATAAAGTGTACGTCGCAGGACCTGACGTGTACATAAGATGTACATAACGTGTTCATAACATGTATGTGATGTGTACATAAATGTTATGACAGACCATGACAGACCTGTTAAATTAGTTTCCAGTGTTCTGTATGGAAAGAGAAGGTAACAAAAAGTGGGATAATCTTTTTTGAAAATACTAAAACTAGTCCTGACTAGTCTGTTATAACACAAAGTAAAGGAAGATATAACAATTTTATGCAGGTTTGTGTTATAACAGAACTGATTAAAAAGTTTGGTTATAACAGAAGTGTTAAGTACCGTAATCTCCCGCGTATAAGGCCGAGCCCGCGTATAAGGCGCACCTAGAGTATTGGAAAATTCTCCAAAAAAAGAAAAATTAATAACTTTGGTTCTACTGAATGAATTTTCAAAATTCAAAAACCTTTGTGTAGCTTGGGCCATGCCAGACCCTCCTGTGCCCCCTTATGTCCTAAGATGACGAAGGGGGGATGTAGATATGAAAAGAAAGGTCTTGGTGTCCCTCTTGTGGATCAAATAAAAACCCCCATATAAGACGCGCCTTATACGCGGGAGATTACGGTATTTATGAACTATCACTAGGGACTTCTGCTGGTATTCATTGTATGCAAGTATGCCTTTAGCATGTACAGAACGTGTAGGTCACGTGTACATAACGTGTAGGTCACGTGTACGTAACGTGTACATAACGTGTACGTCACATGTACATAACGTGTACATAACATGTACGTCACGTGTACATTACGTGTACATAACGTGTACGTCACGTGTACATAACATGTACGTCACGTGTACATAACGTGTAGGTCACGTGTACATAACGTGTACATAATGTGTACATAACGTGTACATAATGTGTACATCACATGTACATAACGTGTACGTCACGTGTACATAACGTGTACATAACGCGTACATAACGTGTACGTCACGTGTACATAACATGTACGTCACGTGTACATAACGCTGTAAGTCACGTGTACATGATGGACAAGGAAAAAAAAATTTTGGGGCCGTCAGTCTAGGGGGCTTTGTGTCTTGGGGGCCTTGTGTCATGGGGGCCTAGTGTCAGGGGGCTTTATGTCAGGGGGCTTAAAGGCTTGGGGGCCTTATGACGGGCGACCGCATAGCCGCTCTATCGTTACCATCCATACCTTAAGACTCTGTGCAATATGCTTACTGATACAAGGTCTTGTCCTATCGATGATGTCTACATAACTGATAATCATAGACTATCAATATATAACACTATCGCGACAATGAATAGAAGTCACAGAAGTCACAGAAGCAGTAAAGCAGACCATCTTTGAATATGCGGGTGAGGTCATTTATGTCCAAACATCCATTATGATTCACAGTATATGTTATGTCCGTTATATTGAAGGGCATGGATACCTAATATTGATTCTATTTTGTGATTTTATGAATGTAATACATTGACAAGTGCACCTTGCCTTGTTTGCAGCCATTGGCAGCCAAATGAGCCGGACATGGTTAACTCAGATGAGAAGTGTGGTGAGCTTCACAAAGATGGCTTCAATGACAACAACTGCCGCACAGAGTTCCCTTACATCTGTGCCAGAGAGACTGACATCTCCATAGGGCCCTGTGCCTTTGGTGAAGTCATGACAAATGGTGCCTGCGCCACTTTCGACCCTGCACCAACCACTACTCAGGCTACCCAGACTCCACAGCACACTGCTGGACCGGAAACTGTCCAAGGGGCATGCACAGAGGGATGGGTGGAGGCACCGGAAGTGAGTACTCTCTGCTTCCGGTTTGAGAAACAGCCTGCCACTTGGAACGAGGCTAAGGAGGTGTGCCACCTGGCTAAGGGTAGCCTCGTTTCCATCACCACTCTGGCCGAAAAGGTAAGTTTGTACATGCTTAGATGACACTATAATTCAATGTCTTCCCCAATATGGGGCCTGGCTGCTACATTGGTGTTCTCCTATCCTAACCATCTGTGGATTAATTTAGTCGGAATATACCATGAAAAGAAGAAAGGAACTTGATCCATTGTATTCCTTATACATGTGTATTAGAGGTCTAGCATTGATGGCCCTCAAAGTTGGGTTACACACCCCTATAGGAATTTGGAGAATCCAAACAAAATCTCTGGAGGCTATGCTAGATATTGTAATGAATATTTGCCTTTACAAAAAACATTACAGAATTGGATAGAAGGACAGGTGAGGAGACTGGGGCATCAAGACGACAGCTGGTTTGGTATGATTGGCTTCAGGTCCACCCCTCTGCCCTCCTGGTGGACAGGACTACGACGTACTACGATTGGCTCCCCTTGGAAATGGGTGGACCAGACGGATGGCATGACCAGCATGCTGTAGGTTTTGTTAGCTTTTCTTAATCCTGGGTCTGTGTCCCCATTTTGGTATTTCTCTGCATGTATATCTGCTATGTCCTCCTCTCCAAACAAGAGCGAGCACCACTCAGCCTAATCCTATGAAGGCCTATAGTTGGTGACATAGAGAGAGAGAGAGATCACAGCTACTACATACTATTGCCTGATGTATTTATGGAGGGAGAGCCAACTCGTAGAGAGTGTGAGCTACATGGGGGCGTTTTGAAATAAACCCCAGTCTCTTAATTTGATACAGAAGCTGGCATGATGGTGAGCCAACCATGAATGAGTTGAACAAAAACTGTGGGCGGCTGCATACTACTGGTTTCTTCAGCAGTGTCTGTGAGGAGAGCTACCCCTACATCTGCTCAAGACCAAAAAGTGAGTTCAGACTCATTGTGTTTTTATACCTTTATAATAATATATTCTCTTCTTTTCCAGTATTCTGTGGTTCAATCCCACAGGCCCAAATGTGTTGACAAAATCAACTGTTTTGAGTTAATTTTGAATATCCCAAAATCACACAAGCTTATTCATTTTGATTTCTTTTAATACAAAAATCTTTCTTATACATTTTAACATACAGCTCACATCCTAGCTACTGGAGATTGTGCATTTGGCCATGTCAAGCTGGCAGGACAATGTGTTCCCTATGTCTACACCCACAGTCCCCCAGTAACCACACCCACCACGCAAACCACGCCCACAACACGACCCATCCTGGGCGTTACTGCTGCACCCGAGCCACAGAAAGGGGCTTGTCCAGTTGGGTGGGTGGAGTCTCTGAGTGTGACTGACAGGTGCTACCGTCTGGAGACGACCATGAAGAAGACATGGGGAGATGCCCAGAAGGTGTGCCAGTCTGCCCGAGGTGATTTGGTGACCTTCAGATCTCGAGCTGAGCAGGTGAGTCTGGGGTTATAAATTATATTGTGTACTTTACTTTTGCTGCCTTTATGAAGTCCTAGGTTATGTTGAACAAGTAATCAATGCCTAACATGTGACGAGTCACATGTTAGACATTGACTACTTATTTTATTACATGATTAATCAATTAAATATCAATAAATTCAATTTGAAAAAAGTCGTTCATCTCTCCATGGGACTCGAAGCCACACGCAAGGTTTGACAGCTTGCACCATGAAAAAGATGAACCAGGCAAGGAGGCGAACGCCTGCACCTGGGCTTTGGTGCGCGACTCCCGGTCCACTATACCATCTTACACATGTAGGCAGCTTGTCGCGCTGTCTTACTGGTGTGATTGCCTCTGTAATTATAATGCCATTCTAACCTTGCACATGTGAAATGCTGGGGTCACTCCTAACCAAGCCCAATCTATGACATTGTATATATACAGGCAAACACACACTCTTTCTCGTCAGTCCCTGTGGTGCAATGCATCGGGAATTGGATTTAGGAACAGTAGGGTATGGGTTCGTCCATATCTCTGGCAATAAACATGTGACATATGACAAGTAAGGTGTGCCTGATATCTAAGAAATTGAGCCTGGTGTGGAGGGCATTATCCCACAATCATGCCCAGCCCGAGGGCATGGCCAGGTCAGGCTGCGCAGCAGCCCCTGGCCATGCCCAAGGGCTGGGCATGATTGTGGGATAATGCCTGACATACCAGGCTCAATTTCGGTTCTACCATAGGTTATTTTGAGTATATTAACTTGAATTATCGTTAGTATAACATAATTGGTCTGAGAGGGCATTATCCTCAGGGCATTATCCCAGGATTAAGCCCTGCTAGCCTCGTTTTGGTTAACATTGAACTCTATGGGATCAAGATGCCCTCTGTTCCTGCCTATGGTAGAACCATGGATAATAGGCACTGGGTGCCTGATATCCATGGATATCAGACACACCATACTAAGTCATGATACATGCATCATGGTGTGCAATATTGACAGGTGTCAGAATGGGAATATCCAGAACAAGCACCCAAAATCACAAAAATCGTATAATAATGGGTCTTAACTGTTTGTGTGCTGCCTAGGGCATGGTGCCGTGATCACATGGTCCTCACCACATGTCAATAGATCATCCGGATATTTCATAAACAGTTCTTTTTTTTAAACTTACCATCACCCAAGAAAGCAATCCTGCAATTATATTGTGTTTGGGTTATATGATGATATAACATAATTTAATTGACACATTCACACGCCAGCTATTGAAGACTGCGTCTCATTTAAATTCCTTTGCCTAACAGGAATGGGTTTATGGCCATATGAAACGTCTCCGTAAGTCCCTGTGGGGAGGATTATTGAAGTCAGGCTCTACCTGGACATGGACTGATGGAACACCTGTGGTAAATATGTAAGTTCGCCCCCCCCCCTTGATTATTTTTTATTTCCTTACAAAAAGTCGAGATAGTAATTACAACCATTGCAGTGTGGAATTGATGTTTGCCTAGCCTCGAATGTCACCTTGTGTTGTGTTTTATCATTTTCCTAGATGGTGGCAACCTAATGAACCAAACAATGACTTTGAGAGATGTGGGGAGCTCCATTCAAGGGGCATGAATGATAACAGTTGCTGGAGAAAGTATGGTTTCATCTGCGCAAGGAGCAAATGTAAGTTTGCTTCTGTGCAGTTTCATGCTATATATCTGTATACCCAAATTACATCACCTGATAGGACATGATAACTATGATGAGTACTAATTTACTAGGACTGATTATTTTGGAGTGATGTGATTACTTTTTTTTTATTTCAACTGCAAAGATATCTTTCTCTGCATGTTATGCTAGCGCTATGCAAGGTCAGTCAAAATTCAAATGAAATATCTTTGAAAGTAGCCTGGGACCCCCTCTTTTCATTTTATCAAGGTGGGCATTTAAGTAAGGCTGCATGGTAAAGAATTGGTAAGGATTTAGTGACTTTACCATTATAGGAGTGACCCGATTTAATTCTACAAGAGACTTCCAACCACTTGTTTACCGAATAATCCTGATAATCAAGACATGCACATATGCATAGATAAGCCCCGTGCATTTGTAACTCCCAAATGTGCCCTTATTCCAGACCTTGTGCCTAATGCAGTAGAGTGCCCCTTTGGTGAGGTGCTCATGGGAAGGAGTTGTGAGCCCCTCCAGCTCCCCACCCCGAATCCCCCCACACAGGGCGCATGCGCAGATGGATGGGTGGAGTCCCCAGTGACGTCATCACGCTGTTACCGCTTTGTAGAAGATCCTCAGTCATTTGATGATGCCAAGAAAATGTGCCGTGTTGCACACGGAGATCTTATAAATGTGCAAAATGCTGCAGAGAAGGTATGGGATGGAATTCACAGTTTCTATAGTTAAAACAAGTAAAAACAACAATATTGTATTGGGACGTGTAGGCACTCTTAGGCCAATAGATGTTAACTCAATTTTGCCAAAATGTCAGTTTAATACAACCTGCAGAAAGGGGAAAACACTCTATTAGGCCTATCTATGATTATCTCAATGACGTCTTTTCCAGGCCTGGTTGAAAGCTCAGGTTACTGCCTTCTCTAGTACTAAGGGTAAAGCCATGTGGCTGGTGGGCTTAGAAAAGGATGGCACTGATGGGTGGAAATGGACTGATGGCAGCAAACTGCCCCCTGCAACAGATCTTAGTACTGAGTAAGTACATCTCCAATAGGGAGTCTTTCATCATTTGAAAATGTTTTATGGAACGAGACTATTGGGTGTGGTGTCTTACTGATTATTTAGTGTGAACTTTCTAATTTCAGTTCAGAATCATAATTTGTTATAACGTTATTGATAATCAGATATTCTGCGATTGTGATAGAGCTCTATAGTGCACCTATCCTTACCTGTGATGTAATCAATGTGAATTGAAATGATAGACAGCCATAGTAACTTGACTTAACATAAAGACTACTGTGGGCTTATGCCGAGACAGGGCAATTCAAAAGTCCCTGCAGTCCTTCATATTTTACGGCCGATGATATCCAGAAGAGATTTCCTGAGAAACGGGATTCTGAGAAACAGGACTTTATCTGGGAAACGGGACTGAGAATTATCCCCATGAGATTTCCTAAGAGACAGGACAGGCTACATGAAACTGGGAAACAGGACATTGTGCATGATCTGGTAGACAGGACCTATAATAGGTCCCGTCTACCAGGAAAATGATTGTCCTGTTTATCAGAATCCCGTTTCCCAGAATATCTCTTCCGAATAAGAACATGTCCTGTTTCCCAGAACAAGTCATGTTTCTCAGATTCCCGTTTCCCAGCAGATCTCGTCTGAATAAAAAGCTTATTCGGACGAGGATCTTGTCCGAATAGCCCAGGTCATATTTTACCAACATTATACCTGCATACATTCATCTGTGCCAGGTATTGCTGGGATTTCGCCAATGTTGTTACCTGCCGTGCTAAGGTATTGGCATTCTATTGCAGCTCCTTCTCAATGGTTGTTGGTGTCCATAACTATGATAACTGTGTGGCTATGTCACCCGATGGCTTCTTTAGGACATCCTGCTGGTCCAAAGACTACATCTGTGCACGCCCTAAAGGTTGGAATATGTCACGTATGATATAAACATGCCTCGTACCATCCAGGGTTATCTAAGGGGTAGGGGCAAGATATAAGGTTTTGATATTTCATTCTTAAGCATGGATTTTGGTATATTCTGGCATACCAAATTCAATCATAGGGCTGTTAATGCTTGCCTCTTCTCCACCCTTTCCCCATATCTTCCTATCCCATCTCTGTCCCCTCTTTAATTCTGGATTGGAGTGGGGAGGGGGCTTGACCGGTCCACCACTGATATAGAACAGATTGTGTGATCTGCAAATGGAATGTTAGCATTTTGATTGAACTAAGGGAGTGATCATTTTTGAACAACAGGGGGGGAGGCTGGTGGGTTTGCGCGCAGACGTGCGAAAAAAATTTCGACCCCCCCCCTCTCGAGGGGGTAAATTTTTTTGACCCCCATAAGGGACAAAAATCATGCGCGAACGTCCCCTTTTAGCCTTTAGTAACGCGCAGGGTTTTCCACTGAAAACAGGTGAAATTATTTTGACCCCCCATCAGAGGTGTTGAAAAAATTCTGACCCCCCCCCCAGTCAAGGTGTTGAAAAAATTCTGACCCCCCCCCAAACCCACCAGCCCCCCCCCCCCCGGTTGTTCAAAAATGGTCACTCCCTAATGCCCTACCAATTATCTAACCAAATAGTGTTGAATGACAATAGCCCAATGGCTCTATAGGTCTGTGAGGTGGACATTAGAGAGAAAGGGTTTAATGATCCCGATGTTATCTAAAATGCCATTTTGTCTTGTGTACCATCATTCAGTGCTACTGCCCAGTGTTCATCGGTGTCCATGGGGTGAAACCTGGCAGAACACCGCCTGTGTCAAATATGAACTTCACAACCATATGACCCGGGTAGATTACGTGTAAGTTATCTAAATGCAATATTCTTACTTTGACCTATTCTTATCTCCTTAGTTCTACCTGAAAATACCCACACTTGTCCCTGGGGCCAACACTGGGTAGAGACTAAGTGCGAGCAGAATGAGCCAGTATTTGATGCATTCAAAGAAAAGATGAAAATCATTGAACAGTCTAGAAGGGAGAGGGAGGAGGAGGAGCGTCGCCGATTATCCACGTAAGACTCCTCTCTTCAACTCATGTCCCCTTTTGAAACCAAAGCGAGGGAGTGTAGTATCAAAGAAACTATGAGTTTCTGCATAACCTAGGATCAACTATGCACCACATATCTATACTTGCAGTACTCAAAAAGGTGTATCTCCATTCTGCATTCCAAGCACCTTCCATCAATAGATAGGTCCCCTGATTGTGTGCTTGTGTCTCACTTCCTCCTGCATGGACTATCTCTGACACAAAGTCCCCACAGCTTTCCTTAAACTTAAGGATACTTAAACATGATTTAGACGCATAACGCCATGCATAGAAAAAAGGGCTACACACTTCTGATTGCGGAACTTTAAGAACAATTTAAGTTATTGTTAGTTGTATTGTGTGCAAAGCAAACGATGATCAACTCTAAAATTGACTCTTGCTTACTTCCCAGTCCAGATGATTTCGGTAAACCGAAAAACATCTTTGAATTACTTTTATCTGTCTCATCTTAATCTGTATCATCGCTCGCTGCCCCCAACAGGAATAACATGGATATGACTCGTATTGAGGACGAGGTGAAGCAGCTGGAGGGCCGCCATGACCGTGAGATGGCAGCACTGACAGCCACCTTCCAGGGTCAGATCTCAAACCTGACTCGGAGGGTGAGGACTCTAGAACGTGCTCTGCACAACAGGTTGGTGACTTGATTTGGGGTCATTATCTTTATACTGCATGAGCTACACATATGTAGAAACTGTCAATTGTATGGTGGTTAACTGTGAGAAACATGTAGAGAATAATGCACCAGGAAATTCACTTGAGAAAGTCATATTATACACTTGTATGAAAGGTTCTGCTGAGCGACCCACAAGCAATGAAATCATCAGAATAACAACTCATTTGAAATGAGGAACTCAAGCAATTATGATTGATATGCTGGGTTCGTTTAGAGAAATTAAACTGAAATTGTGTTATTGACTGTAAAGAGGTTCACTGGTAGAGGTAGGCATATAGTAGTTTGTGAACTATATATACTGGGTAGCTTTCCCTGTGCTACATGTAGGCTAAACATAAGGACATTAGAATATCATGCTAATATAGTTTTACCATCAAATTTGGGTCACATATCAAAGGTAGATCTTATATTAGATCTTTGATATTGGTATTGCACGGGATCCTATAATGTGTTTGTTGTTATGAATGGCCTGAAGATGATGTTAGGGCCACTGTCATCCAACAACCATGAACCATAGTTTTGCAATGGAGATGCTGATAATGATATTTCACCTGAATAGTTCATCAACTTTATCCTACTGGACATATTCAGAAACCACCCAATAGTCGACTTCGATGCAGCTCTGACGATAATAGCGAACAACGTCCCCCAGAGTAGTTCTGAAGATGCCAAGCAGGTTGCGCAAAGGTTGGTTATCTACATGTATTCCTTTTACAATTACTTGATGATGGGTCACGGGGGTATCATCGTGAATCGACAGTCGGAAATGAGTATTAATGTGTTTTTAAATCAACATGGGGGCAAGCTACAAGCTGCCTGTAAGTCCCTATCTGGCATAATGTTCCTCAGGGATTAGCAACTCGCCAAATCGCAATTGGCGAATTTAGGCTTATTGAATTTCAATTCTAGCTATTAAAATTCGGAATATTGGCCCTATGTGGCAAAAAAAAACATTCATTTCCACATGTATAGGCCAGATATGGCCTCGATTTGGTTAAAAGTTCCTCTCTTTAAATTGGTGAACACATATAGGGCTTATATATGTCGGGCCCCTAAGTGGAAAATAGTTATGTGACGTACAAGCCCCTGTATGTTGCATTGGGGGGGGGGGGCGGCAGCTAGGTGGTCCGTATCTAGCATTCATCCCCCAGTGTCCATCCCTTTCTGGCAAAATATGTCCGGTAGGTCATAATATATCATAGGGGCCTTTTCACCAGGCTGATTTCTTTGAGATGGAAGACTACAACCGACCCGAACCAACACAATAATGTTTCATGGTCCTCTTTATCTTCTCTTCTTTCTCCTGGGTTAACCAGGAGATAACCATTTTGCCCTGGGATTTTGCCACGCGCCATTTTATTCCTTTATTGCAGATTGCTGATGGAACTAGGACTATCAGCTTTACAAATTAGGCATGCGCGTCGTATCGGCGGTACACCGGAAAATCCGGGCCACCTGAAGATTGAGTTTACCTCAGCCCCAGACCGCCAGAGGGTGCTTGCAGCAAAACACCAACTCCGTGTTGTCCCTGGTTACCAAAGTGTCCGCCTGAAGGCAGCACATATCACAAGAAGTAATGCCTGAATGAGACTTATATGTATTGAAAGTCCTAATTTAGAAGGTCGTAATTATGAAGATCTTGACAGCAATGACTCATCACAAAAGAGAATTATCTCATCTGTAATAAGTCATTTTCCTATTCAAACTTATAAGTTTGTATATGAAAATTATTATCACTAGAAATTAGAAAATATAAATCTCGCTATTTTGCATGATATTATCGAGAGGTTCTAGTATGTGAATGAAGTCAACGGTATCATAAAATTTTATGTGACATATACCACTGTATAAATGTATTATGTGTGAAATTTGTTATCAATAGTTTCAATAAAATGATTGATTCTTATGGCTAGTTCGTGCAATTCAATTTATTGGTATTGCAATCATATATCCACCAGCGCTGTAGCATAGCAATCATATATGTCACCTATTTTACATCAAGACTTGATACTGTAACAGGAAGCACTTTCCGTATGCCCATGGCATTGGGACTGTGTTACAGGGAGGTATACAGAGGGTGCTTTCCGAAAGTGCCCATGTGGGTTGATACCCCTATAAAGCCCCAAGGGACTAGCCCTCAGGTCTCAGACTCCTACAAGACACTCCAGGTTAAGGTAAATGCTACAAGCTACTTCTTCTTGGTTGGTGTTTTTGGAGCTAGGGCAGGTTATTACACATAGACAAAGATATATATATATATGGGACTATATACTCCCAGGTATATATATATATATATATATATATATATATATATATATATAATTAATGAGTGATACATCGGTACTACTTTGTCTGGGGCCCATGATTTTCTATGACGTCACACATAACATTTTCCTCCAGTATATAAGCTCCAGCGGTTGAACTAACTGTCAATTGGCTTCATGTACACGGACAACACACACCACGCTGGATGGTCTGAAAATTTTAAACGGTTTTATCCATTTTTCCGAGTTAATACGGTGTTCAACCTAACATTATGGGTAGGAAAGGAGCAGCTGGTGGCGGGCCCAGGTCCAAAACCAAGAAGTTACCTAGAAAATCAAAGGATATAGCCAATTCAAGGATTTCGAGCGGTGTGGAATCTGGTGGGGATGGTCAAGGACTATCTTCCCCAACTGTTACAGGGGCTTCGCTGGATCCACCCGTTGACCAGACGTATATTGGGGAACTGGAGGAACGTACTACTCGTATGGAGCAGCAACTTGAAAATAGCAGGTTCCTATTAGAAGAACAGGCGGTTAGACGTACATCTACTTCAGCAGCGGTTAACGAGACAGAGTCGGGTCGTACACATGGCGGTGTTGATAAACATTCCATGGACAACACGGTAACCAGGCAACAGGGGCGTGGCCGGCAGCGCTCGCCTGACTACCGGGGTCTCCACGGTGACAGGAAAGGACGTCGCCATCTTGGATCTTCGAGCAGGTCGTCTTCATACTGTAGTGTTTCGATGGATTCATCGGATTCTATTAGGTCTAGTGCTTCAAGGAACGGTCGTCGACATGCTACAAAGTCTAGAGGTACGTTTGACCAAAGAAATTTCTTGAAAAAGGGTGAAAAATTGGATAGTATCGAGAAACTGCTGCTCGTTAACGTCAGAATGATGAGACAGTTGATAGAGGAGGGTGAGGATGTTTTCAATGTGGTTAAGCATATTGAAGTTCTAGTGGAAAAATCCTCTACCAGAATATACACTTTGAAAGCCCTTGTAGCTTACGACTCGTCGGTCAAAAACAGAGCTAATGTTGAAGGTATTGGATCGTTTGGTGATGTTAAAAGTGAGGATATTCTTAGGCACCTGTCTTATGACGGAACGGTGCAAGCTCAGAAGGCGGGTGGGGCTAAGCCTAAGTCGTTCAAATCAAAACAATCCAACCGAACCTGTTATGCTTTCAACAGGGCTGAAGGTTGCAGGGAAGACCCGTGCAGGTATCGTCACATTTGTGAGGTTTGTAGCATGTCAAACCATGGCAAAGACAAGTGTCAGAAGAACAAAAAAGATTAGGAAATTTCACTTAGGCAAGGTCCTACGCTAGATTCTGATATTTTGATGCCTGGTTTTAGTGTAGTACATGTGGTAGACCTTCCTGAGCCCCCCGTTCCAGTTATTTCGGGTGAAAATAATGAAAATGATGTTAATATATCTTGTAATGTTAGCAAGAATCTCTTTATGTCATATGGTAGTCCAGTACAGGGCGAGTTCGAGCCACTTTTTACGGTGGAGTGTGTTAATAGACCTAGCATCAGGGTCTATGATAGTTGTGTCAATGGTATTTGTGAGTGTGAGCATTTCATTTATGGTAGGAAAGCTCAAATTTTACCATGTAGACTGGCGAGTTTTTTGAGACAGTCTAATATTATTAACATAAATCAGGTAGAATCTGATTTTCTATGGTGTGGTTTTACTGTGGGGTTCAATATAGTTGACCCAGGTTGTGATACAACATATGATTGTAAAAACTATAAGTCTATTACAGAAGGTAGATTTTATACCGAAATGTGTGATATAATTAAGGATGAGTTAGCCAAAGGCTTGGTAACGAGGACGGTCGATAAGCCTAGGTGCATTCATTCTTTAGGTGGTGTGGAAAAATCCAATGGTAGATTGAGACCTATCACTGATTGTAGCATGCCAGCGGAGATATCTATTAATAATTTTATGAGCACAACGTCCAAAAATTTCTCCTATAACTCTATTAACACTGTTACTTGCCAACTTGATAAAAACGACTTTATGTGTGTGGTAGATTTGAAGTCTGCCTATAGAAGTATTAATGTTTATGGTCCACATGTGGGCTATCAAGGTTTCAGGTGGAATTTTGGTAATGGAGATGAATTTTTTTAGAGTAACCGTTTGACATTTGGTCTAAAGTGTGCTCCGTATATATTTAGTAGAATATCTGACTTTTTGACTGCAGTAGCTAAATTCTATGGTGTAGATAGGATAGTAAGCTACCTAGACGATTTCATTATCATAGCTCAGACTAGAGAGGAATGTTTACGTAAGAGAAATATCCTCATTGAGTGTATGGAATATTTAGGGTTCGTTGTGTCGAAAGAGAAGGTGACTGAGCCCAGCCAGGTGTGTACTTTTCTAGGTATAACCATTGATTCCATGTGTATGGAGCTGTCGCTACCACAGAAGAAGCTAGATAAAATGAGCCTAGCAATAGACGAGTGTTTGGGTAAAAAATTTGTATCTAAAAAGACATTACAGAAGATTGGTGGTTTAATGTCTTTCTTTTCCCAGGTAGTACGTGGTGGTAGAACTTTCAGCAGGAGATTGTTCGATCTTTGTGCAAAGGCCAGGAATAGGGGGGTGATTAGACTTAATGAGGAAACCCAAAATGACCTGCTATGGTGGAGGGATTTTTGTAGGATTTTTAATTGTAAAAATATCATTTTGAATGATAATGAATGTACCCCGATGTATTCCGATTCCTCTGTACAGGGCTTTGGGGCCTGGTTTGATAAAGACTATTTGTATGGTACTTGGAACGATTCTAATCCTATGTTAGACTGTGTGGATCACTTTGTTCAGGCCCCTAAACTTGATAATCTCAAGATCCACTACAGGAATATAAATGTATACGAGCTCTACCCTGTGATGGTGGGCCTAAAGCGCTGGGTGAAGAAGTTTTCTAATACTAGAGTTCACTGTATCACAGATAACATGCAGGTCTTGGCTATGTTAAATACCGGTAGATCCAAGAATAAATTGTGCATGTCCTGGTTGAGAGAAATTTTTTGGCTATGCTTTATTCATAACATTGAAATATATTCCACGTATATTAGGTCTGAGGAAAATATTTTAGCTGACCATTTGTCTAGGCTAAATTACAGGGGTGTTCCGAAGAAATGTAAAGATGTTTTAACTGAATATAACATGTGCTGTTATGATTGCAGACCTCAAGGAGTTGGAGAGGAGAAGGAAAAAATTCTTATATAGGGGTGTGGCTGATTCTACTCGTAGAACTCGTAGGCAGCAACTTAGTAGGTACAAAAAATTTTGTAAAAGGTTTAACTTTAACCTTTTTCTTTGTTCTCCTTCTCAAGCCTCTTTGTACTGTGTGTATCTGTCTGATTTTATGAAACCCATTTCGGTCAGGAATTATTTATCTGCTGTATGGTATTATCAGAAATTAAAAGGTTGTGTGGATTATAGTAATAACTTTGTGGTTAAAAAGACACTTGATGGGATAGAGAGACTATGTAAGGGGTCTGGTAGTATAACCTACCCTCTTAGTCCTAGTGATATGGTACAAATTAAATCTAAACTTGACTTCAGTCTTATGGAAGATGTGGTATTTTGGTCTGCTATATTGTTATGTTACAGGGGTGTGTTCAGGATTGGACATGTAGTCCAGTCGCCTCATAACTTTTTAAGAAGGGATGTCAAAGTGTCTTCTGATTGTATTGAGATCAGGGTTAATTCTTCTAAAACGGACCAGTTTGGCAAGTCTCCGTATGTTGTGTACTTAAAAAGAGATGATAGTTCTGACTTGTGCCCGGCTAGATATATTAAAATGTGTGGTATGGAATGTAAACATAGCAGGTTTCTATTTTCGTTTCAGTCTAGACCGTTGCAATATAGCTATGTGAATACGAGGTTAAAATCTATTGCTTTTCAATGTGGTTTATCTGTTAAAGTTTCAAGCCATTCTCTTAGGCACGGTGGTGCTACCTTATTAAAAAATGCAGTCTTGAGTGTTCAAGATATTATGAGACGAGCAAACTGGAAATCTAATGCTGTTTTTAAATATCTACATGAGTCAAAGGATAGTTTGCTTGCTTTAGATGTATTGTTTTAGTGATTTTTACTATGGAATGTGTTACATTGTGTTTGGCGGTTGTTGGCATTGGTATTGACAAAATCAATTCTCACCAAACCCAATGTCTCTTTATTATTCCATATTTAGTATTATTATAACATGTCTATTAATACAACGATATAGTTATTTATTACCGGTACTTCGGATCAACACATTAACTTATGGGACTATATACTCCCAGGTATATATATATAATTAATGAGTGATACGTCGGTACTACTTTGTCTGGGGCGCATGATTTTCTATGACGTCACACATAACATTTTCCTCCAGTATATAAGCTCCAGCGGTTGAACTAACCGTCAATTGGCTTCATGTACGCGGACAGCACACACCACGCTGGGTGGTGCTGGAAATTTTAAACGGTTTTATCCGTTTTTCCAAGTTAATACGGTACTTAACCTATCATTATGGGTAGGAAAGGGACAGCTAGCGGCACACAGAGGTCCAAGACCAAAAAGTCGCCTAGAAAACCAAGAAATATGGCCAATTCGAGGATTTCGAGCGGTGTGGAGTCCAATGGGGGTGGTCAAGGACCATCTTATATGGGTGGGGCTCCAGAAAATGTCCAATTTTGAAAAAAAAGTGATCAATTTTTGAAACTATACTTAGACTTTTATAGTTTTGCATGTCTATGGAGGAGGTGATAAACAATGAGAATACTAAATATTGTGAAGTTAGGATATTTCCATAATTTTCTATTTTTGAGATCAAAATGCATAAATTCTAGTGATAAAGAGGGGTGTTACATTCATCAGATCTGATTAAATGAGATAAAATTGTGAAAAAATGTTTTTAAAACTATATACCATGAAATATATTCACTGGATCCTGGTGAGATGTGTCTCTTCTATCCACATAATATCATATCTGTATTTTCCCATGGTTTCCACATCTCTTGTGTCATGATTGAAACAGCAGGTAAATGGAGATAAGGGGGATTCGCTCTCACTACATATAAAAATCCTTGTAAACAACAAAAAAAAACATAATATTGCACAATGTTCCCTAACTAACAATAGGAAATGGTTTTATTCACTTATATTGGCTTTGCCTAAAGGTATTTCTTTGATCTACTTATGCATTATAAAGGATTTTCTCTCCTCTAGGTGCTTAGCCTGAATCCGATGAACGTAACATTTTTGGGAAAATGAGAAAATATTATGAAATATCTTTAAAAAGAATATAACTATCCAGAAAATTTATATCCAATAATGATTACAATGATTTTCTCAGGCATGATGGTTGTTTAAAATTTTTTCAATGGATGATTTATGCCATATATATGCTATCATCAGTTCTGATGAACGTAACAGGCCGATGAACGTAACACAATGAGAAATAAGGAAAAAGGTATCAAATATCTGCCTAAAAACAAGTGGATATAGTCAGGAAGTCAAAGGTTTATCCTGGTGATATGAAATCTATTATCATATTGTAGAGGTCGGCGAAAACGTCTCTTGGAGAAACCGGGACTCGAACCCGGGACCCTCCAACTTCGAAGCGGAAGCTCTACCTCTGAGCTACTTCCCCTGGCCTGACATACCCTGTCACCAACACGGCCCCACTGACATTTCCACCTTCCACCGACCTCTGGATCGGTATGGTATACATAGGGGGAGTGACCATTAAGTGAGCTGGCCTCTGGAGGCTCAACGCACCCGAGGAGGGAACGAACCCCTACACTCGTCCCAACCAGCTTCAACCGTATCCCGCCAGACCCGATCCTCCAGTTCAGGTCTGAACGGTACCAGTACTGAGTCACACACAGTTACAGCTTCTCCTGTTCCCAGGACTTTCTGTGGGTGCCACCTGTTTCCAAGTCCCCCAGTACTAGCAAGTTGAAGCACTTGTCTATACCATACCGGCCCAGGTCCCGAGTATCTTAGTCCCCCTTGCAGGGCAGGACCACTCGGTTTCTCCACCAGTGTAGAGGTCGGCGAAAACGTCTCTTGGAGAAACCGGGACTCGAACCCGGGACCCTCCAACTTCGAAGCGGAAGCTCTACCTCTGAGCTACTTCCCCTGGCCTGACATACCCTGTCACCAACACGGCCCCACTGACATTTCCACCTTCCACCTACCTCTGGATCGGTATGGTATACATAGGGGGAGTGACCACCAAGTGAGCTGGCCTCTGGAGGCTCAACGCACCCGAGGAGGGAACGAACCCCTACACTATTTAGAACCATTATTGAAATTTTCCCATTTCAAAAATATCTGATGAACGTAACATCACTTGAAATAGGGGACATATAGCTTTGGCCTTCATAGAAAATATATAAATTATTCGAATATTCTTACAGACTTTGAGTAAAATTGTCATTTTGATGACACACATGTGACCTACTGCTCAAAAATATATACAACTATGAAATATCTAATATTGCATCAAGGCCTAATGCAACTTCAAATGATCTGATGAATGTAACATAAATCTGATGAACGTAACATAAATCTGTTGAACGTAACACTTATGATTGCATTCATTTTACAGCAGAACGATAATCTACATTGACAAAATTCTTACACAAGCTGGTGCAGTGCACTACTTGGGTACGCAATTGATATTTGTTTTCACTGTTATGGAGGAATTAGGAATATTACAGCTAAATCATCTATGTGAATCCGATGAACGTAACATCAATCTGATGAACGTAACATCACCATTTAGTGTCATTTATCATACTTTGAAGTGAAATTTCAGAAATCAAATGACAAGGTGCTGTAGAGCCCCCAACCACACACAATGTCAACTGAATTTCTTCTTTACCTGCCTTATAGTTCTATAAAAAATAATTCCCCAAAGAAAATAGCCTTAAAAGGGTCACTTTCCTACCCCTCTTTGGGCCTCATTTATGGAGAGAAAACCATAAGATATTCAGCTTTTCGCATACCTGCTCCAATATATATATGGGTGTCAGACTTCCACTAACTGTCAAAAGACTAACAGAAAATCATTTTATTTATTTAAATATTCACTTTTTTAGATAAAAATGTGATTTTGTGAGGAAAATTCAATTTTTAAAGATTCTCACCAAATAATGAAAAAAATTAAAAATTTTCTTGGAAATCAAGGGTGATGTAGACAAGTATCTCTATAACGTGTTGTATGAATTGCAAACTGGCTAATTGCATTGTGAATAGAGAAAGAATTTGAATGAAAATGATGTTTTCTCAGGGGACATCGATTTTTTGGTATTTTTCAAGCAAAATGTGGGAAAATTCAGCAAAAAACAGGGAAAATGTTATTAATCCCTTAATTATTGCATAAGTATTCATTGAGATCTCTGTAACCATTTATTCAAGAAAACATGACAAATTTGCTTCATGGACATTTTCTGGAGCCCCACCCATTATATATATATATATATATATATGGAACTATATACACTCGTGTATATATATATAATTAACCGCGAACGGTTAGGGACTATTTGCAGCGCGCATTGGTATCTATGATGTCATAGCATGACGTCATGGTCAACACTCCTCCAGTATATAAGAGGGGATTTTCAAGGTAACGGTCAATTGGCTCGTTTTCACCTGTACAGGTAACACCACGCTGGGTGTTCCCTGGAATTTTAAATTTTAAAGCAGTTTTTTCCGGATTATTGCTTGAATATCGGCTCAAGCATGGGGAGGAGAGCTGCGACAGGTGCGAAGAAGAAAGGTTCGGCGAAAAAATCGGCTAAATCGGCTAAAACGGACCGAGAATCGGCCAATTTGGGATCTTCGAGCAGTTTAACTTCTCTATGTGGGGGTCTGGAGCCCTTACAGCCTATCACGCCACAGGCTAGAGAGAAGGAGACTGCTGACCAGACGAGGCTGGATTTGATGGAGGATGACCTGTTGGATATAAAGAAAATGCTGCGTGAGGTTATTGCTAGCCGAGGGGCCCGTATAGACGAGATGAATCCTTCGAGCGGAGCGGACAGCGGGGCGGCAGAAGCACGTGCATCTGTATACAAACAAGATTCGAGAGACGCGAAACCAAGGCGACGGGGGCGTGGTCTACAGCGGGACGTTGACAACGACAGTGTCCATAGCAACCAAGATGGCGGCGAGTGGACCAGAGCGGGACGTAGGGGTCGTCAGACGAGATCGAAATCATCGTATACTGCTCGTCATAGGAGTCCCAGCTCGTCAAGAGGGTCGTCAATGGACTCGTCAATTCATCGCCATCACGCCAAGCAAAAAATTGGTGAGTTTGATCACGAACAATTCGTTAAAAAACGGGATAAAGTCGACACCATTGAAAAGCTTGTACTGGTCAATATCAAATTCATTATAGATTATTACAAGGACGGGGACGATGTAGAGGGCATGCTGAGACATCTTCAGATGTTGGTTGAAAAATCAGACACAAAGATTTTCACAGTTAAAGCCTTAGTAGCATATGACAAGTCCGTTAGGGACAGAGCCAATACTATTGGTCTAAATGCCTTTGCTATGATTGAAAATTCGGATATCCTCCGTCATTTGTCCTATGACGGAACAGTACAAGCCCAAAAGGCCTATTCAACCAAGCCAAAGAGTTCTGGTAAAATTAGGGTATCTACGAATTCATGTTATGCCTTCAATAGGGTGGAAGGGTGCTCTAGGGACCCATGTAAATATAAGCATGTTTGTAGTTCATGCACTAAACCAGGCCACAATAAAGTGGATTGCCAGGTAAACAGGTCTGACTAGGATTTTACAGGTGAGCTGGGTCCTATGTGTGACAGTGTGTCGATGTCGAAGTCATATATAGTAAATGTGGTAGACCCTAGTTCGCCTCCACCCGTTGCTCCAGCTTGGGGTGTTGGTATAGTTAATGCTGGAGGGGTAGATTTGATCTCTCTGAATGATATCAGCGTGTCAAGTTTACAAAGTTATGTTGAAAATGATATTAATATTAAATCCAACACGGTTGGTTTGGATATATCATATAGTGGCCCAGTACAGGGCAAGATTAAACCATTGTTTACTGTTGCTATTGAAAATCTACCTGACATCGAAGTGTATGATAGCTGTATAAATGGTGTGTGCGATTGTGTACATTTTATTCATGGTAAAAGGTCTCAAATTCAGCCATGCAGGATTGCTCCTTATCTAACTCAGAGAGGTATCGTTAATATAAATGATAAAGAGGCATTATTCTTATGGCGGGGCTTTGTAGAGGGGTTCAAGATAGTGGATCCTGACTGTAATACGTCTTACGATTGTAAAAATTATAAGTCAATCCTCGAGGGAAAATTCTATAATGAATATTGTGGCATATTATTAGACAAGTTGGAAGCTGGTCTAGTCTCGGAAAGTGTAGATAAACCCCTTTGTATCCATGCCTTAGGTGGTGTAGAAAAATCAAATGGCAAGTTAAGACCCATAACTGACTGTAGCATGCCTGATAAAATATCGATTAATAATTTTATGGATACTACAACCTCAACGTTTTCTTATAATAATATTAGCACGGTGACTGCTCAGTTAAATAAGAACGACTTCATGAGTGTGGTGGATTTAAAGTCTGCTTACAGGTCTATAAATGTATATGGACCTCATACAACCATGCAGGGTTTCAGATGGGATTTTGGGCATGGCGAAGGTTATTATGTAAGCAACAGGTTAACTTTTGGCTTGAAATGTGCTCCATATATTTTTAATAGGATCTCTGATTTTATTGTGGAGGTGGCAAGACTCTACGGTGTAGAAAGGATTGTAAATTATCTAGATGACTTTATCATAATTGCTGATACTTATGATGAATGTCTTAGACAAAGGAATTTATTGATGGAATGTATGACCTACATGGGCTTTGTAGTATCCAGAGAAAAGGTGACCGACCCATCTCAAGTTTGTAAATTCTTAGGCATTAACATAGATTCAGTTAAGTTAGAACTATCCTTGCCTATTGAAAAGGTTGAAAAAATGGAAAATCTCTTATTAGATAACGTTAATAAGAAATTTATTTCAAAAAAGAACTTAGAGAGGATAGGTGGTTTAATGTCTTTCTGCTCGCAGGTGGTTAAGGGTGGTAGAACCTTTAGTAGGCGAATTTTTGATCTCTGTGCCCGGGCCAGACCCGGTGGTTATATTAGGGTATCAGCTTGCACTCGCCAAGACATTCAATGGTGGTTGGATTTTTGTAGAGTTTTTAACTGTAAAAGGTTAATTCTAAATGATGTTATTGATACACCTATGTACTCTGATTCGTCTATTAAGGGCTTTGGAGCATGGATGGGGAAGGATTATTTATATGGTGACTGGACATCTCATGATAAATTCAACCTAGGTTCAGGCCATTTTTCTCCCCCTCCTATATTGGATGGTCTACAAAATCATCATCGAAATATTAATGTATACGAATTGTATCCTGTTATGATGGGCCTGAAACGCTGGATTTCTAGTTATAAAAACAAAAGAATACATTGTATAACTGATAATATGCAGGTACTAGCTATGATTAATACAGGCAGGTCTAAAAACAAACTTTGTATGGAATGGCTAAGAGAGATTTTTTGGCTGTGTTTCCTCAACAATGTAGAAATATTCGCTACATACATTAAGTCAGAGGACAATATCCTGGCTGACCAACTGTCGAGACTTGCATATAAGGGTATGCCTGGTAAATGTATAACTTCTCTCCATGAAAATGATATGTGTTGCTTTAATTCCAGAATGGAAAAGGTTACAAAAAAGAAAAGAGTGTCTTTTATCGAAGGGTGTGTCAGAGAACACGAGGAGAGCAAGGGAACAACAACTTAACAGGTATAAGAAATTTTGTAATCAATTTAAATTATCTAGATTTCCTTGTTCTCCCTCACAGGCTGCTACATATGCGGTATATTTATCTGAATATATGAAACCCTCTTCTGTAAGGAATTATTTATCCTCTATTTGGTATTATCAAAAACTTAGAGGTGGCTTAGACCATAGCGGTAATTTCATGCTAAAAAAGGTGTTGGATGGTATTGATAGAAATTACGCTGTTCCTGCTAGAGTTATTCATCCATTGAGTCCAAAGGAAATGTTATGTATTAGATCGTATTTGGACCTTTCCAGCAGGGCCGACTTGAAATTTTGGTTAGCTATTCTCTTATGTTTTAGAGGTGTCCTCAGGGTAGGACATGTGGTATCTTCTCCTCATACACTGAGGGTAGGTGATGTAAAAATTTTTAATAGTTATGCTAGCCTTCGCATTAAAACTTCAAAGACTGACCAGCTTGGTAGCCATTCTTTTAACATATACTTATGTAGGGACGATACCTCACTGTTATGTCCTTGTAAAGACTTAGGAAAATTGTGCACAGGTAGGGGTGTGAGTGATTTGTTATTCAAAATTAATGGTGTTCCTCTACAGTACCAATATATTAATTCGAGGTTGAAATCTTTATCTATACGTGCTGGTATCAAAGGTTCAGTGTCCACTCACTCACTTAGGCATGGTGGTGCTACTATGTTAAAGGATGCAGGACTTAGTGTAGATTCTATTAAGAAGAAGGTAAATTGGAAGTCTAATTCTGTCTTTACATATTTACATAATCATAAAATTGAACTTTTGGAATTAGATAGACTTTGCCAATCTCAATTGCATTGCTGATTGGTATGTGTTTTTCACATGTGTTTGGCGTGTTTTATGTGTTTTTGGCATGTATGGTGCTGATAGCCCCAGGGTCAGTAACCCACCAAACTCATGTGTCTGTGATATGGTCATTTATATTACTACTGTATCATATATTATTATTACTGTTATCATCATCACTATCATCGTTATTACCGGTATTATTATTCCCTGGTAGCGAGTTAACTTATATATATATATATATATATATATATATATATATATATTGTAATGGAGTCTGCTCCGGTGGAATACGCGGGGAGGAAACGGGTGAGTTCGGCGGAGGGGCCGGACGTTAGTTGGAGCGGCCGACGCCGGGTGGCGCCGCGGCTAGCGGGTTAGACCATATTTGGTAGTGTGACGTCACCGGAACATCAGGGGGTATATAAGGGCGAGCTCGGGAGGAGTCGGGGGTCGGACTGACTAGGAAGAAAGCCGGGAAGACGCACGGTGAGGCAGCAGGGGGCCAGTAGTAGCAGAGACGCCGGGATCCGACTGAGAGTGGGTTCGCCGCCGGAGGTGCTAGAGAAGGTTAGCTGCCGCCGCACGAGCCGTCGCCATACGGGATCGGTGTACCTAAGCCCACAGGGCGGGCCGGGATGTGGCCCATGAATAAAAGCATTTAAGTCGTTAACTCGTAACCCGGTGTTCATCCTTATTTATTACATTGGTGACAGCGGTGGCGCGTATCCGGTGGTTGCTGGTTTGAACCCTGGGGCTGCGCGCTATATTTAAGGATGACATCGAAACGGACGCCGGGGTCGGCGGGGACCCGGTTGGAGGAGTATTTGGGGGCAGGTAAACGGGGCAGCCTCCTCGATGTGTCAGAGGAAGGGGTGGTGATACGCCGCCCGGGGCTGGGCGATAATAAGGGAAGTTCGACCGGAAGTGAAGAGCCGGGGCCTCCGCCGGAAAGGCGGGAGGGGAGTAGGAGTCGGTTTCAGGAGGTCTATGAGGCGTGGAAGAGGGGTCCCACCGATAGCCCAGCTAGACGGACCTGGCGCTCCGGAGAGATGGTCGACCAGGGGGATGGGGCCCCCACCGACAGTGAAGGACCCTGGCAGAGGCGGGGGGAGCGGCCGGAGGCTGATCGGGTCTTGTCCGGGGCGAGTCGGTCACAGAATGCAGCAATGGGGGGACAGCTGCTAGCAGCTGTCCCACAGGGACCCTCAGGGAGACTAGAGGAGGGGTTCGTGCCCAGACGGGTGGAGAAGTTCGATGGGACTACTAACCTGGACGAGTTTCTGGCGCACTTTGATTTGTGCGTGCGTGCCAACAAGTGGACGGACGAGGAGGCGGGAGTGTTTTTAGGCATTAGCCTCTCGGGGGTTGCTCGTCGCTTGTTGTCATCGGTGAACCCCTCGGAGGAGGGAGGTTACACTCGGTTACGGGCTGCCCTGGTTAACAGATTCCAGCCTCCCAACCAGGTGGAAAGCTATAAGGCTCTCTGGAGGACACGCTACAGACAAAAGGGCGAGACACTGCATAATCTGGCGGATGACGTGGCACGCCTGACCAGGCTGGCCTATCCGGCGGCCGATGCGGCGACCCAGGATACGATGGCGAAGGATCGGTTCCTGGAGAGTCTTAGGGATCCCCAGTTAAAGGCGTGGATTTTCCAGACTAGACCGCGGAAGCTGTCGGAGGCACTGGAGACGGCGGTGGAGGGTCAGGCGTTTCTCGACGACAATCAGACATTGGATAGTCGGGTCCGGTCGGTGGAGGATCCTCCGGGGGGGCCTACCGGCGGGCCGGGGCCAGCTATGGAGGAGTGGTTGAAAACCAAGCTGGATGGCTTCATGGCGTCTCTGGAGGCTCGGTTCCAGGAAAACACCACCCGGCCCCGACCCCCACCACGGCAGAGGGGATGCTTTGAATGCGGGGACGAGGGACATTTTAAGCGCAATTGCCCCCAGTTCAGGGCGAGGGTAGCTAAGGAGAGGGCGGGGGCCGGAGACAATGCCGCGGAGGTGAATCAGGTGTCGGGAAACTGGGGAGGGTTTCTTCTGGTGGCCGAGAAGAGGCCTCTGTAGACAGGCCGAAGGAATGGATCGGGCGCCGGGAGCGCACGGGTAATGGCTTGGAGCTGACAGGCGGGTTGTGGGGTAAGGGTATACAGCTCCTGGTGGACACCGGGGCCACGGTGAATTTGCTGTCGGCCAAGTGGTGGCACGGTGCGGGATCGCCGGGGAAGCTGCAGCCGCATAAGGGTAGATTGACGACGGCGGACGGGACGCCTATTGAGGTAGAGGGTAAAGTGACGACGTTGCTGAAGGGAGGAGGAGCAGAGCGGCCCGTTAGTTTCCTGGTAGCGGATATTGGGGCGGAGGGTATCCTAGGGGCTGAGTTCGTCCGGCAGGAGAAAGCGGTCGTGGATCTGGCCGGCGAAAGACTACTCTGGGCGGACTTTGGCGACACCAGATGTCGGGTCGTTAGTAGCGGTACGGCGGTAGTACCGGGCCGGCGGGAAGTCATAGTGGAAGGAAGGGTCGAGGGGCAGTGGTCCCCCGGTAGGACAGGCCTGGTGGAGGGGCTTGACGGAGTAGAGATGAATCGTGGATTCCGGGTGGGGCGCACTCTGGTGAGCCCCGATGAGTCTACGGTGCCGATACTGATCTTCAACCCCGGACAGGAGCCGGTGACCCTTTACGAGGGGATGGGGTTAGCCACGCTCGATGGGGTGGAGATGCCGTCGACGGTGGACCGCGGGGAGGAGGTGCGGATGATCGCCACGGCCGGGGGACCCCCGGAGGATGGAGACGCCTGGTGCACGGAGTTGTTGGCCGGCTCTCCAATAGAGGATAAGGGACCATGGGTGGCCATGCTGCGTCGCCGCCGGGCTTCCTTCCAGTTGTCCGCCGGCGAGTTGGGGCACACCACCCTAGTCTCCCACCGGATTGATACCGGGGGGGCGGCGCCGGTCAAGTTGCCACCACGGAGGCTGGCACCTCACCGCCGGGAGATAGTGGACGCCGAGGTGGATGCCATGTTAGCCCAGGGGGTGATAGAAAGGAGCCATGGGCCATGGGCCTCCCCCGTCGTGCTGGTACGGAAAAAGGATGGGCGGATGAGGTTCTGTGTAGATTACCGTAGAGTAAATGATTTGACCAGGAAGGATGCATACCCGTTGCCTAGGATCGATGATTCCCTGGATTCCATGGCGGGGGCCAAATGGTTCTCCACTTTGGATCTGGCATCGGGATACTGGCAGGTGGAAATGGACCCTCGGGATAAGGAGAAGACAGCCTTTTCCACACACAGAGGGCTCTACCAGTTTAGGGTGATGCCATTCGGGCTCTGCAATGCGCCAAGCACATTTGAGCGCCTCATGGAAGTGGTCATGGAGGGGATGCAGTGGTCGGAATGTTTAGTATATCTGGACGACATCATCGTGTTCTCGCCTGACCTCCCCACTCATCTCCGGCGGTTGGAGGCCGTGTTGGAACGCCTGGAAGGCGCCGGCCTGAAGATCAAGCCCTCCAAGTGTCAGCTGGTCCGTCCCAGCGTATCTTTTTTGGGACACATAGTGGATGAGCGGGGCGTGAGCACCGACCCGGAGAAAGTGGCGGCGGTCGCCGAGTGGCCGGTTCCCACCTCTATTTCGGAAGTCAGGAGTTTCCTGGGGCTTTGCGGGTATTACCGGGGTTTCGTGGCCGACTTTGCGTCGGTGGCCAAGCCGCTGTCCCTCCTCACCGAAAAGAACAAAACTTTCCGGTGGGATCGTAGTTGCGCGGAGGCTTTCCACACCCTGAAGGCCAGGCTGGTGGCGGCGCCAGTGTTGGCGTACCCATCCGGCGAGGGGCCCCTGGCACTGGACACCGACGCCAGTGATCTAGGCCTAGGAGCGGTGATATCCCAGGAGCAAGGAGGAGTGGAGAGGGTACTGGCCCACGCCAGCCGTACCCTGACTAGGCCGGAGAAGAATTATTGCGTCACTAGGCGGGAGATGCTGGCCGTGGTGTTCGGGCTTAAGAAGTTTCGGCACTATCTGGTGGGGAGGCACATAAAGATTCGGACCGACCATGCGGCACTCCGCTGGCTGTTGGGTTTCAAAGAGCCGGAGGGGCAGGTGGCCCGTTGGCTCCAGCTGATAGGAACCTACGACTACCACATTGAACACCGGCCGGGCCGGCTACACGGCAATGCCGATGGGCTGTCTCGGCGCCCTTGCCGCCAGTGTGGGTGGGGTAGGTCGGAGGAGGCCCAGGGGGAATGTTGTCGAGTAGTAACGAGAGCCCAGGGACCGGTGGAGGATGATACGGAAGGGGGCTGGAGGTGTCAGCAGCTGAAGGATCCTCTCCTCTCGCGGGTGAGTGCCTGGTTGAAGGGGGAGGAAGTCCCCGGAGCGAACGATTTAGCGAAGGAGCCATACGAGGTGAGGGCCTTGGTGGCACAGTTGGGGCGGTTGGAGACGAGGGCCGGCTGCCTGGGACGCATCTGGTGGGAGCCAGGGGGGAGGTCCACCTTCCAAATACTGGCGCCAGCCTCTAGGAGGGAGGAGGCGATGCGAGAGTCCCATGTCTCACCTTTGTCCTGCCATTTCGGGCGAGATAAGTCCATCCAGTGCCTCCAGCAGTCATATTACTGGCCGGACTACCGCCGAGATATGACGTTATGGTGTGCCACCTGCCCGGACTGCCTCCGCCGGAAGAAGCCCACCCACCCTTCGAAAGCTATGATGAGGCACCAACCTGTGGGAGGTACATTGGAGAGGGTGGCTATGGACCTGCTGGGCCCCCTCCCGAGAACCCCGAGAGACAACAGGCACATTCTAGTGATAATGGACTATTTTACCCGATGGGCGGAGGCCGTGGCTTTGCCGGACCAGGAGGCAGCTACTGTGGCCAGGGGCTTCGTTACCGAATTCGTGTGCCGCCTGGGCCCCCCGGCGGTCATCCACACCGATCAGGGCAGGAATTTTCAATCCGCCCTATTTCGAGAGGTACAGGTCCTGCTGGGGACGGCCCAGACTAGAACATGCCCATACAACCCCAAGTCAGACGGCTTGGTGGAGAGGTTCAACAGGACCTTGGAGGCCATGTTGGCGATGACGGTGGACAGTAACCATAAGGATTGGGACCTGCAGCTCCCCTTTGTGATGGCAGCCTACCGGTCCTCGGTGCAGGCCTCTACCAACCAGACGCCTAATTGTCTGATGTTGGGGAGGGAGACTCAGGCGCCTTTGGCTTCATTGTACCCGGACCGCGCCCTGGGCCGGCCAGTGGATCCGCAGGACTTTGTGGCGGAGTTGCAGTTCAGGATGGCTCAGGCCCATCAGTATGCACGGGAACGGACTGGGGCGAGCGTACGGCGCCAGGAGCGCTCATACTCCGGCCGAGTGAGAGGGGAGACTTTGGAGGTAGGCGATCAGGTCTATTATTTGGTACCTAAGAGGGAGATTGGGAAGTCGTCTAAGCTCCTGCTCCCATACACCGGACCGTGGACCGTGAGTAGGGCGCTGGGGGGGCCGGTATTCGAGATCCGGGACGGCCGGGTAACGAAAGTGGTACATAGGGACCTACTGAAGAAGGTTCCACGCCGGGAACCTGCGCGGGAAGTCGTTCGGGTGCTGCGTTCCTACCCGGACTCACCGGGGACAAGCGGAGATCCGGGTACTTACCGTTTTCCCGCCCTGCGGGGGGTGACGTCACTGATGGCGGAGACAGACGGGGTACGAGCAGGTCGAGGACGGCGGTTGTGGGCCTCGTACATTCCCTGGTTCCTGGAAAGAGAAAAAGGAGAATTAGTAAGGGTACCAGAAGTCAGCAACGGAGGGGTAGGAGTGGAGCCCGGAGGGGAGAAAAGCAGACTTACCGTGGTGCCCGGTGTGGGAAGGGGACAGAACAGTAGAGGGGTCGGAAAAGGGCGCGGGGCCCCCGGAGGCGGCCGGAAGGATTGGTGCCAAGTTGGAAAAGGCCACGGTGCCCCCAGAGGCGGACGAGGGGATTGTTGCCAGGTAGTGGGCCGGTACGCCAGGACCCCTACTTCTGTCCCGGTGGGGTTGGTAGAGCAGAGGTGGGAGGAGAGCGACGAGGAGTTGATTCGTTTCAGGCCGAGGTGCCGGGGGGTGGAAGTGGTACGGTGGATTCCGGTGGAACGACCGCCGCAGTTGCAAGGGGATTGGTATATGAGAAAGGAGGGGGAGAGCCCCCGCACGATGTCTATGAGGGTGAGAGACATAGTGTTAGGAAAGAAGCGGCGCCACGAGGAGGAGGACCGCCGTAGGCACATCTGGGACCGCCGGGAGCCCTATCGGGAGGACGTCTGGCGCCGTGACCTATTTCCGCGGGCGGATGTAGGTCACCGCTCAGAACGAGGCTCGCGTCCATCTTCATTTTCAAACCGGCCAACGGTGCACGATCGGCGGAGCGAAAGTAATACGGACATTGCGACGGAAATGGGGCCTAAGAAGGGCGAAAGAGGACGAAGTGGGGTGGCGAGGACCCCCAAGAAAAAGTCGCCAGCTAAGAAGCGGCATACATGCCCGGAACCGGGGTGTATGGTCACAACAGGGCGGCTGGACACCCTGAAGAGGCATCTGAGCCTACACGCCGGGGCAGGACCAGGATGGGACTGCCCGGCGGAGGGCTGCGAGTTGCAGGTGAGGGGGAAGAGGCACAAGGAGCTCTGGAAACACATGTGCGCCAAACATCCAACGCACCCGTGGAGCATCTACGAAAAGATCCCAGACCCGACGGAGATTCAGTACTGTCGGAAGCTACCAGAGGCCACCCAGTCCGAGGGGGAGGAAGAGGATGAGGACGATGGCTCCAGGTCCCCCCGCCCGGCGGTGGCGAGTAAGGTGGTGGTGCCGGCCCCTGGGAAATCGGTGGAGGTGGGCCAGCGTAGCAGGGGAGAGAAGAGGGGCCCGTCCACATCACGGGAAAGCAGCTGGGAGAATGACTCGGTCTGCGACATCGGGGAGGGCAGTGACGCCGACAACCTCCCTCTGACGGCGAGAGTCGCCGCATCCCCGAAGGGATCGGGCCCAGGAGGGCCCACGGCCGCAGCGCCAAAGAGGCCGAAGAGGGACGAAGCCGCGGGGGTCCCAGCCGCGTCGGCGGGGGGAGGAGGACCGATAGACGAGGCGGTCCTGAGCGAGATGTTGGGGGGCGGGGTGACAGATGTGCTGGAGGTGCCGGCCGAGGGCACAAGTGGGGGAACGGCGGTGTCTGGAGGCACCACGGAGCAGCAACATCGGGAGTGGTTGGCGGCCATGTACCACCTGCCGGTGGACCACCCGATCCTAGCCATGGTCTCACCTCCCTCCCCGGCGGTGGCTCCGGGCGCGCGGCCTTCCCAGGAGATGACTCCGCCAGGGGCCCGGCCACGGCTACAGGGGCGGTTTACCTCGCCGGTACACCGGTCCGATTCCCAGCAGGTCACCCCGCAGCTGGAGACCAGTCCGGTCGGCCCAGCAGGCGAGCTGGACGCGAACCTCATCGGCGGGGAGGACCGCAGGAGGGTGGTCACCGCAGAGGCCCCGGTGCTCCCAACGCCGGAGGAGACGACACCGGTGGAGCCCACGCGCCCGAGGACCCCCAGAGCGAGAGGTGACCTCGCTAAGGAAGTCCAGGCCAAGAGAGAGAGCTACCAGCGGAGGATGGCCGGGGGGGGGCGACGACGAGGTGGCGACGTCAGCGGTAGAGAGGAGGAAAGCCCGGCCCCTGGTGGCCCTGGAACAGTCCTTCAGGGAGGAAGAGGATGGGCAGACGTCCGCCGGGACAGGAGGCGACCGGTCGGCGGACCAGCAGTCGGCGGGAGAAGTGGCGGGGCCTGATGCGCCACGGGAGGAACGAGAGAGACAGAAAATGGACGAGAAACGAGTAGCGGAGGCCGAGAAGAAGAAGAGGGAGGAGGAGAAGAAGGTAGAAGCCGAGAAGAAAAAGAGGGAGGAAGAGAGGAGGGCGGCGGAAGCCGACAGGAAGAGGAAGGAACAGGAGAAGGCGGAAGAAGAGAAGCGGGCGGCCGAAGTGGATAAGAAAAGGAAGGCGGCGGAAGCCGAGAAGGCAAAGAAGGAACAGAGGAAAGCAGAGGAGGAAAGGCGGGTGGCTGAGGCCAGTAGGAGAAAGAAGGAGGAGGAGAAGAGGATAGCGGGAGAGGAAGAGAAGAGAAAGAGGGAAGCAGAGGAAAACAAAAGGAGGCAGGAACAAGAGAGCAGGAGGGTAGCGGAGGAGAAGGAGGAGAAAAGGAAGAGGGAGGAACAGAAACTGGCAGAGGAAAAGGCGAGTAAGAAGAGGAAAGAGGAGAAAAGATTAGCAGAGGAGAGAGAGGAGAAGAAACGAAGGGAGGAAAGAGAGGAAAAGAAACGCCGGGAAGAGAAGAGGTTGGAAAGAGAGAAGGAGGAGAGGAAGCGCCGGGAGAAAGACCAGGAAAGGCGGAAGGAGGAGGACGAAGACAGGCGTTGGGCGGAGAGGGAGAGACAGAGAGAGAGGGAGGGGAAAGAATACTGGCCCTCCAGTAGTGATGAGTCCCAGCTCGACGCCGGGTCGCGCCACACCGGGGGCAGGGGGCCAGCACCAAGACCGCCGGGAGGGCCGGCTGCAGCGGCGGGGGTCCTACCAATGGGCCCGGACATAGGAGGACAGCTCCCTAGGCCATTCCCGGGGTGGGGAGATGGGTTCCCCAGGGGCCCGGTGACCATCCAGTGGATAGAGGAGGGAGGAACGGCGGCCGAGAGGTGGAGGAC
Source organism: Acholoe squamosa (assembly GCA_949317995.1). NCBI lineage: Eukaryota > Metazoa > Annelida > Polychaeta > Phyllodocida > Polynoidae > Acholoe > Acholoe squamosa. The sequence continues at coordinate 25,413,158 of OX439048.1, forward strand.
GGGAAATCGGCCCAACGAGGAGTGGGGGCCCACTGTGCCGGTTTCAGGGCGCCACCACCGGTGGGAGGACGTGCTTGGGGGAGATCTGGTTCAGGTGAACCAATTGTACCAGACGGTCTACCGCCGGAGGGTGAGTACCACAAAGAATACGCTTGTGATAGACCAAGAACGGGTAGAGAGGTATAGTGGCCAGCAGATACAACAGCTATCAGTAGACGAACGGATCAAATGTATGTTGGCAGAGTAGAGCAGGTGGCGGTATCCGAGTAACAGGGAACGTGGGAGACATGAGGGTAGCGGGCTGGATGAGGGGGTAGCAGTCGAAGAGCGGGGAACGTCGGGAAGGCCTCAGGAAGCGGGAGAAGAGGGGAGACAAGGAGGATGGTCTAGGGTCCTAGTCTGACGGTGTATCTTGTGTTGCAGGAGAGCCGGAGCCGGGACGGCCCGCCGGAGGGAACGGTTGGAGGGGAGACGGCCGCCGACGGGCAGGCCATCAGGGGACCCCCAGGGCTGGAGGCGAGCCAGGACGGTCGGCGTTAGGCAACCCCGCTAGCAAGGACACGGCTACATCCGTCCGCTGCCTACAGATGCCTGCAGTGATCCTGTCCCGGGGTGGCACCTAGAGTGCAGGAAGACTGAAATTGTATATATGTTGATGATTGTATATCGGTTAATAATATCCAAACGTTAATTGTTATTGAGACATACATGTTCGTGTGATCCGAAGGATTAAGATGGTATATATGCTGATAATATCGAGATGTTAAGTGCTATGACAACATACCCGTTCGTTAATCCGATGAGGGCGATGTTGTGGAAACGCCGTCGTAAGAGGAATGCCCAGACGCCGGGCGGGACGGCTTAGAAGTTAAGCGTTATGGAGTATACCTGATGTTAATAGAGTCGCGATGTAGATATAGATCTAACGGACCAGTGAGATATTATCTGATGTTAATAGAAGTTACGAGGCTGATACGGACCTAACGGAACATCAGGGGGATATTATTCAGTATTATATAATGTGGCTGTTATGACGTTTACTGTAAGAAGTTATCAGAGTCGGCACCCCGGGATACGCCCGTTCCGTATTGATCCACCGGTGGTTGTGATTAAGGTGGGAGGAGTGTAATGGAGTCGGCTCCGGTGGAATACGTGGGGAGGAAACGGGCGAGTTCGGCGGAGGGGCCGGACGTTAGTTGGAGCGGCCGACGCCGGGTGGCGCCGCGGCTAGCGGGTTAGACCATATTTGGTAGTGTGACGTCACCGGAACATCAGGGGGGTATATAAGGGCGAGCTCGGGAGGAGTCGGGGGTCGGACTGACTAGGAAGAAAGCCGGGAAGACGCACGGTGAGGCAGCAGGGGGCCAGTAGTAGCAGAGACGCCGGGATCCGACTGAGAGTGGGTTCGCCGCCGGAGGTGCTAGAGAAGGTTAGCTGCCGTTAGATATCTTCATATCTACATCCATCTATCCATTCCCCCACATGGGGTTAAGCTAGGCCAATTATTAATCTATAAGAGATCAAAATCTACAATTAATTAAGCCCCCAAAATCGTTACAATACGCCTAGCTTGCAATTGAAGACTCTCCTTATTGAGCATAATAGAATGATTGAGGTAAAATTCTGTCAACTTTGAACAATGTGTTTGATAGAAGAGGGTGGTCATCTAAATTTATCAACATAAAGACCCGACTCCTTCGATGATTAGTTAAATTCGACAGATTTTCATATTGTGTGTGTTCAGTTTGAAGGTCCTTGCAACCCTACAAGTACTGTGTGTATGCATGGAGATTTCCTGACAGAGACTGCCACCTATGAACCGATATTGGATAAGGGCCTGAACATGTAAGTCCCCTAAAGACTGACGAACTGGAGGACCTACCCATCTATCGAAAAGACTTGATTGGCAGATGCAAAACCCACAAAAGCCATTAATAGAGCTCACTAGATAAATACTCAATGATAAGAATGGTAATGCACCCAGACTATTATGGCCTGATCAAGTGCTGGTAGTTCTCACAGTAAAAATTGTAAATTCACAGTGGTTTAAATGTATCACCCGTGCTAATATCTATTAAACTTGTTATGCCAACCTTCAGCACAGTACCATCAATTACACACTCTGCAGGGCATTTCAAAACGATATCTATAGCTATGGTTTTGAAATGCCCTCCTTATAGCCAATATGGTTCAGTTCAAGCACTTAGACTAGAATCTGATTCATTAATGTTCATGGGAGGTAGATGAGTGACCCTTTGAAGTTGAGCTACCAGAGGTCTATTTACAAGAGTCTTTTACAGTATTTATGTTCATGTCAGTAGGAGCCATTAGTAAATAATGTATTCATGTGGCTTGTCAGCAATTCATGATATTACCACTGAAAAGACATGTAGAGATAATGAATGGTGCTTTATGATATTCAGTCTGCCAACAGGATATATTTGATATGCAAGTAACGTTAGTCAGACAGATGTGTCCACAACCAGGGGAAAAGGGTCCCCAGGGACAATGCTAAGTTGAACTGGGAATACCTATTTAGACCATAGGTCCCCTATGAACACATTCTAACAGCCTTGAAGCCTGCAGAACTGACGAAATTCCTTGCTTAACGCTATGGGATTTTTCATTAGTTGTGGGCTTTATGACCTGGGCGAATCTTTCTAAACAAAAACAAAATAATCTGATTGCCATCAGTCACTGATGGATGGAGTAGGGACAGTATCCATAAGGTCGACAGCTTTCTAGTTCTAATAGAGCTTTGAGTATGTTATAATGGTTCACAATTCATCCCAAAACTTCCATCATCACCATTACTGTGTGTGACGTCATGACTTCATTACCTAATTGGACTCAGAACGAGGCTATCTGCCATCACTGGCCTACAGCAGGGCATCAGTGAGCCATCATGGTTATATTGGTTCCAAATTCAGCCCAAATCTTTTGAATTCCATTATCACTGCACACCGATGGTCAACGGGCATCCACCATCACTGTGTGTGACATCATGACCTCTTGACCTTATTCTGTGTTATTTGCCAATGTATGGAAGTAACATGTCCATTCTGACTCATGTAGGCCATGAAGCCTCGTAACTGACAAAAAATCCCACAGCGTAAAGCAATGAATTCCATCCGTTCTGCAGGCCTCAAGGCTATTACAACCGCACATAGGGCTGACCAGAGAAGTACTATTGTATTCGATGTAGAGACTCAAAGCCTCCCTGACCAAAGGCCCCTTAATATAGAGCCCCGAATGACGGGGGGGGGGCTGTGTGGATGAGGGGCCGAATGACAGGGGGGCCATCAATCAGTGGGCTTTATGTGAGGGGACCTTCGATCAAGGGGGCCTAAGGTCTCCCAATTATTGTATTCTACAATAAAACAAGCCATAGTTCATTCTTGCTTCATTCTACAGGTCTTTAATCAGAATTATCACATAACTTGGAAGTACCGATGATGACATCATGCATTATCACATAACTTGGAAGTACCGATGATGACATCATGCATTATCACATAACTTGGAAGTACCGATGATGACATCATGCATTAACACATAACTTGGAAGTACCGATGATGACATCATGCATTATCACATAACTTGAAAGTACCGATGATGACATCATGCATTATCACATAACTTGAAAGTACCGATGATGACATCATGCATTATCACATAACTTGAAAGTACCGATGATGACATCATGCATTATCACATAACTTGGAAGTAACGATGATGACATCATGCATTAACACATAACTTGGAAGTACCGATGATGACATCATGCATTGCATATTTGAAAGTCTTGTCCTATCACACATAAACAGTGTGAGTTCACCCATCAATGTTTAATACAACCATTATTCGGAATAAATCTAACCACAGCAATCTGACAGTCAGACTAGATAGTCTGCGGAGTGTCCACACACTGCAGGAATGGTGTTTAGATCCTAAACATAATTTTAAACAATGCTATAATTATTCTCGCAACGTGTTTTAATCATATCAAGTTTTAAAGATGTTTAGAAAAAACAATGTGTTTAGCTCAAGTGTTTAGATCTAGGCGTGTAGGTTTGAGTTTTTTCTGATGTGAATTTTCTGTTGCTTTTTAGACCAACAGGTATTTATAAGTACACAGTCTCCAAAGATGCTACCCACAAGTATAATACTAGTGTGTAAACTGCACTAGATTGAGAGAGTTGAGAAAACAGTTTGGCAGGAAAGAACACTTTCTCCTTTAAAACATGATATACAATAGATGGATATAGTGGAACTTATGGAATATTTCACATGAATGATAGTGATGTTGGATTAATTCAATCAATCCTCTATTCATAAATCTATTCTCATGACATTCTATGAAATGACACCATGATTTACTTGGGTCTCAGGAACATTTGTCACGACAATCACTTGTAATTCTGTGCAGAAAGTATATTTACAAGAAGTGCTTCTACCTCAGCCCTATGGACAGATAATCAGTAGCTGAAACACGCCAGTGATGATGGCGTCACATGCTTTGAGGCAGCTGACGATGTGCTTAAGTGCCAGTGACAACTAGTCTCGTTCTGAGTCTAATTAGGTCATGACATCACACACAGTGATGGCAGCCACCGGTCAGCCACCAGTCGGCCACCAGTGTGCAGTGATAGTGGAATCTAACAGATTAGGGCTTAATTGTAAACTAAGATAACAAAATTCAAGATCTAATAGAACTAGAGAGCCAAACAACCCTAAGGATACTGTCCCTACGCTGTCCATCAGTTACTGACGGCCATCGGTTGGCCATCAGTCAGCGTTCAGTTTATTTTGTTTAAATATATACACGAGGAATATTCACATGACCTCCTCATCATCGGCAGTGGCCAGAAGCAGGTCTTCAGTGTGACGTCAGCTGCCTGAAAGCATGTGCTGCCGTCGTCAACGGGGTGCTTAAGGCATGTTACAAAGTGTCCATTGCAGCAAAACTATTTAGTTTCTAGAATAAAGGTGTTTAATTCCTAAACATGTAGTCAATGAGACACCTGTCTGACCTATATAACGTTTAGACTTTAAACATGTTGTTTCAAGCCTATACCAGTTATTACAAGCCGTTAATGTTTCTGCCTTTGAATCTGCCAGATTAGCCAACGCTATTTGACCTGTGTGACCCAACACAGAGATTTCATTATTGAGATGACATCATCTGTGAAATTATTAAAGCCTCCTACCTATTCAATGATAATGACTAGGCTATAAACTGTTGGAAGCCTATATCATAGTGCAGATGTTCTGCCAATGAGCTGTCATCGCCCTTCTACACATAGAGCTTTGGTAGGAAGTGTTCAGTCAAGCATTAGACCCCTCCGCCTATGTAGACCAGTAAATGTTATAGAGCTCTCTCAAGATGGTGGATATCAAATACTGCTATTTATTTATCGGAAATAGCATTACAACCAAGAGTCTTATTATGTTACTCTTGCAGATGACATCCTGGCATCGAAGTAAGTGTTCCTTTTAGATAGCTCGAGCTCTTAACAGAAAATTCTGTCTGTTAGCATAAACAGGATAGGGCTGGGATAGCCTGGTGAAAAGAAATAATGCCATTCCGTATAGGGACAAGCTGTGAAATTAGGAATAGTTTCCTGGCAGTTCTTATCCCAGAAAATTTTACATGTTAGTCAAATGTAAATTACATGTTAGTCAAATGTAGATTAAGCATTTTTCAATGGATCTCACTGGAAGGTAACTTATGGACTATGTTATAGCAATAACTAACACAGGTCCTACTATTCCTGTAGCCGGATCCACATGCAGTGGTGTTTTATGTGGAAATGGCTTCTGTGCTCCACTTTCTTTTCGTTTGGATGGTTTTATTCAATGTAATGATGGCGCTGATGAGGGTAAGTTACAGAGTACATTGATACATACCTATAGGCAGATTTCACGTGATTATAGTAGTACCTTCATCTGGATGGCATTTCTTAAGATGCTACAACTTTGGATTTTCAAGGCTGCATTACAACCTAGTCGTATACAAAGTGATCGTATAGTGTCTCTTTCCATACCACGGGGAGTCGTGTAGTTCCCCCAACACCACCAAACAATGTAAGAGCCCTTTGGTACGACTGCTCTGTACGGCCGGAGGTCGTAGTGGCTGTGTCTTTTTGGGAAATGCCCTCCAGATGATACATAACCTCAGTTTATATAGATTTATAGGCTACTATACGAGGTTTTTAGCAATCTTTTGTGAAAAGCGATGCCATCATTGAGGTATGCATTTGCATTCCATTAATGATACTTGCCTGCAGGGTGGAATATGACTGTATGATGCAAATGTAAACTTTAAATAGACCCTGTCGTATACTTGTGAGCTTTAGAACTCTTGCTTAAAAAAAATCAAACGAAATTAAATGCCTCTTAAATCATTAATTTCATTGTTTTTAAGCCAAAGAAATTGGAACTGCATGTGACACTAGTCACACGTGCTGTCCCTGTGTGAACTATGTGAGTGACTCTACATGTTCTGTCACCTCTGGGGTTGGTGTCTGTCAATGCCGTTCTGGTTATGCTGCAGTAGGGACAACATCATGTGTCCTAAGTGAGTAGACTTTGCAGCTCAACATTTTACCTTTAATTCAGACGTCTGGCGTAAGTACATATTTTAGGGGGGTAATGTTCCATATTACATTGCAATATATTTATAAAGTTTCACATTATGTGTCCGGTTATGGATCCGAGAAGGTGTTATGATTTTACCATTCGAAATAGCATACTTAGGGTGTTTTAACCATGCACCTCTCGCTCCCAGGGACCTGATAGATTATTATAAATGGCAATGTCTCATCAACAGGATCTATTGGCGACTCATGTTCGGTGGATTTAGACTGCAGAGATGCTATCCCTGCCTCGGCGTGCATCGACTCCCAATGTGCCTGTCAATTTGCATACCAGGTAGACTTAAGATGAGTTCACGTAACACAGAGGTGTCAAAATTCTGGTTATTTTCGTCAATATGAAATAAAAACTAGAAATGATTAAATTAACACTTCCATGCATACTAGATTTATTCAAACTTGATCAAAACATTGAAAGAAATTGTCCAGGAGTTGATGAGAATCATGGTTTATAACAAGTTATACAACGGCTGGCAGTGCTCTGCTGCACGATAGAAGTGACCTTGAGTGCATTATAGGAATACAGTGCACGCCAGAGCAAGGTCACCATAGCTGTAAACCAGGTAGATATACATTGATTGGGTACTTGATTGATTGGAATGAAATGTTAAACATTTTATAAAGACAATAGACAACTCCTTCTTCACATATTGACTGTCTGTTGTCCTTTAATGCACTCAGTTGCATTCGTCCATTATACTATAGGACAATAGACAGTCTCGATGTGAAGAAGATCATTGTCTATTCTCTAAATAACCCCTAAAAACATCGTTTCTCTATAAATAAATTTAAAAAAAAAAGTTATTTTCATTATTAATTACCCTCCTTTTATGATCTCCAGTTGTCAGGGTCTTCATGTACGGCAATTGTCTGTGGTGCAGCCTACATCCTCAACTCGGCTGGCAATGGCTGTCGTGCACGTCAAATTGGTGTTGACACCTGTTCCCATGACGACCACTGCCGCAGCGTCCCTAACGCTGTCTGCGTTCAAACACAATGTCAGTGCGCCCCTGGATATGACGTCACTTCTGGTGGCTTCTCCTGCTTCCGGTTGGAGCTTGGATCAAGTTGTAGCTATTCTGGCTGTCATGTCTCCGTGGAAAACAGCGCATGCGTCAGTGGAACTTGTATTTGTGTGACTGGCTACTTCTGGGACGGAAATAAATGTAAAAGAGGTAGGGATCTACTTATACCAAGGATGATATAGGTTCCCTAGGATGTGTTACTTCATATAGTCCTATAGTGCAGACCACCCCCTCTACCCCCCCCCCCTCCTTAAAATGGGCTCCCTTTTATGTTCAGTATTGAGTCCTATGTAAGATAAGGGGATTTATGGAGATGCAAGGAAGCTTTATCAGACTGATATTAAATGCAAACAAGGTACCACCTTTACCAAAAAATCCTGCCAAATCCAAAATTTGTGATCTTGATTCTCTGAAATTGATTGAAAGTACCTAAAATGAGGTTTGATGATGAGAATATCTTTAAAATGTATAAAAGTAATATTAAAAATCATTGGGACTTTTTATAAATACAACATGCTAATCAAGGTCAGTAGCTCAATCTACAGAGTTTGAGTTGAGTTTGAGTTTGAAACAAGTGTATTGGCCAACAATATCTTAACGTATTGAAGCTTTTACAATTATCAGCCTACATATCCTGATGTCTTCCTATCTCTCAACCTGACAACTACTGCCTGTGCATGGTTCTGCCTATCCCTTAGTCTGCCTATCACTCATAATAACTCTCTCTTGAAATCTACAGTTAAATCAGGTTTTCCCTCAAAAGAGTCAAAGGAATCACCATATTGTCAGATTTCATCACTCATTTTAATTAGTGACTTGACAATAAAAACCTTCAACCTTTAAAAAAACCTCTTACCTTTGTACCTAACTTATCTCTATCTCTATGCCTATCGCTTAAACTGTTTAATAAACATGCTACCTATCCCCCTTGTTGCCCATCCTTTTGAATACAGGTCCTATCCCTCATGCTCACTTTATAGTTTTCCTGGCCATCACTAAGTCAACCTATCCCCTAAGGTAACAATCCAACAGTCTGTCTCAACCAAACATCTACCTATCATCCATACTACATATCCTTCCATTTACCTATCCTTCAGGTTGCCTATACTTCATGGTATATATCCCACTTGGCAAAAAAATGGTTTTTTATCAATGTTTGCAAATGTTTTTATTAGGTTTGGGTAAAAATGTTGGTAAAAATACATTGAAAAATGTTTTTAAACCAGTTCTCAATGTTTGTGTTTTCAACGTTAAAAAAGCATTTTGTATAAACATTTTTATGTTGCGTTTATTTTACATCAAAAAACACTTTTTAACCTGAAATAAAACAAAACATGTTTTGATGTTATTTCAACATTGAAAAAGCATTTGGCAAAATAAGGAACCAAATAAAGCATTATTTTAACATTAAAAAACATTTTTTTAGCCAAGTGGGATCCCTTAGTCTACTTAGCAAGTAGAGGTTTGAAAACATTTTTTCGAGTACATGTTTTACCTACGTTTGAAACAAACTTAAGATGCTGAAATGAACATTTGTTTTACATGAAAAACGTTTTGGCTCAGTGGGATAGATCCCATATGGCAAAAAAAAACATTTTTTTAATGTTTTCAAATGCAATGCACAGGCACAGTCGATAGGCAAACATTTTGATATGTAGATTGGGTCTGAACTTTGGTTTATGTGTTGTATCTATAAAGAGTTCCAATATATTTCAATATCATTTTTGTACATTTTCAAAATATTTTATCATCAAACCTCATTTTTGGGTAATTTTGATAAATTTCCTGAGAATAAAGACTATAAATTTTGGATTCAACAGAATTTATTTATTCAGTTGGTACCTTCTATGCATCTGGTATCAACCTGATAAAGGCGTACCACAGTTCTATAAACCACATAATCAGCACTGGACACACAAAGCAGCCTACTTTTAAGGGGGGGGGAGTAGAGGGGGGTGGCCTGTTACACTGGTCCCATAGACTATGCTGTCAGTAACACATCCTAGGGAATCTATACTATCCTTGCTTATATCATGTAGGCATATTTATAGACATGAATTAATCAACATATAATTGTAGGAGCTTCGCAGCAGTTGTTACAGTTGCACTACACTTAAGCAGTGGAAATCAAACAATGAGAGTGATCTATGATATAATACTCTATACAACCAGATGCATTATCAGTAATATGAGTGTTATTGGATGTTCTATGACCGTTTTGTTTGGAGTTGCAAGCTGCATCAGCAGTCGGGAGCGTATCGACCGTAGCAACTCCATAATGTTTTTGGTTTTCTCCCTATGACGTCACCTATGACGTCATTGGTGACGTCATGCTGTCTCAGTGACGTCACCCGCAGTGGCTAGTGATGAAGTGGCAACTCCTATCCGTGGTCCTTGCCACATTTTTCTTGTTTTCCAATTGCGTTAAAGAGAAATAACAAAATATAGTGATCGTGACTTATAATGATTTATCATTCAGAGTTAAAAAGAAAGGGATGATAATAGTTCATCTGTTAATTCTGGCAACCGGGTATATTGAGAAATGTGATTTTGCTTCTTTTTTTTTTTTTTTTGCAGTTCATTTGGGGAACCCCTGCAAGTCTAACTACGACTGTTGGCCTGTTGCTACAAGTAACAGTGTGTGTGACTATTCAACTGGTACCTGTAGGTGTAGACTAGACAATGTCCGATATGGGGACATCTGTACACCTTTAGACAGTAAGTGATGTAAATTATATTTTAGGCTATAGTATTGCAGGCTATAGCATTTTAACTTATGATACCACCCGCTCTCTTCCTATCTCCACTAGTGTATGTCCATCTGAATTGATTATCCCTTCTCTTTCTTTCTGATTTTCTTTTCTTTTTGTAACATTATACCACAGAGTAATTCGTGATTATACCACACAGGACATTTTTCTAGTCTAATGATTATGCAGAAATGACCATCAAACTAGTTTTTCCCAGCTATTCTGCGTTTTCTTTAGGCATTCCGAAACCATCAAATTTTACAACACAATCAACAACACCAGTCACAACCTCTACAGCATCTTCACAAACATCAGGTAAGAAACAGTCTTGGATATCTAATTTAAAATACTTAGATCTGGGAAAGAATTGCATGGCGCTGGCGTGGCACTTCTTTTTAAATGAATTTATGATCATGTTTCGTTATCTATTGACTTTGTTAATTAAAATTGTGGCTAAGAAGCTGAAATTAAATTTTGCAAAGGCAGATATCTTCTCAATCAATGAAATACTGATTGGGTTCCTGGTATTGACAAATGCCAGTACTACATTGGTACTGTGGGCATTGTGAACTAATACAATGATGATTCTTCCTTTTTCTTTTGTAGAAAATGGGTATGTACATTTTATCCTTGTTAATATGCACACTCAATGGACGCATCTACCTTTATTAAATATGATTGGTTTTAATGCATTGTGATTTATTAATATATTATACTAGCAGGAAGACATGATGATCGTTTGGCATTTGTCTACTAGATCAATAGATACATGTGCATAACTGCTATGATGACTTACATTTGAAAACAGCTATTGCTATGATGACTTATATTTACCTTTGAAAGCAACCATTGAAAAATCGATGTTGAATACAACATTCTCCACTGCAGCACATGAATTGCAATTGGACATGCATTTTACAGTTTACTTCTCCTTCCTTCTAGATACAGTATAGGTTCCTCTGAAGTATCTCAAACTGGTAGGCTTCATTTATAATAATTTATCTCATTTTTAGAATGTGTCTAAACTTTCAGGAGTGGCATTATATGATCCTACCCCTAATGTTCCTGGCTAAATTTCTTTTATTAGTTTAAATGTCTATAGATATGTATGGATATTTATTCATGAGGGGATCTTCCTTTTTTTATCAAATCTGGTTTAAATCAGAAACTATGTTTTCTTTAGCTCATGTGATAGTTGGAGTGGTGGTTGTGGCAGCTGTGATAATCATCAGTACTGTTACAAGTATCCTAATTTATAAATACTGCAAGTTCAAGAAAAACAGACAGTAGGTAACTTTAATACTACATGTATTTTTCTTCTTTTTTTTATCTTAATCAGTGATTTTAAAACAAATGTACCGTTTGAGTGCTGATAACTCCATAATATACTGACAGATCACTCTTGGCCTAGAGGTTATTTCATAACGATATAACATACCGAACGAAACCCATTTGAGTACCTGTATCTATTCAATCCTGCACTTTCAATGAGGTTCTAATGCAGAGCTACAGCAACCCTTATGTTAGTAGCATAGTGTGGGTGAAATGGTGGTTTGGTATATATCTTGAGGGAGCCAACATCACTATCCACAGAGTGCACTATTATAAGTCCTTACCAACGCCACAATTCTTTCCAACACTACCATTGCAATGGCGGTATGTAAGACAATTTGAAGTAACCTCCTGGTCAAATCTCAAATCGATTGTCACAGAGAACATTCATAGAATATAACGTGGAGATACCTCAACCTGCCTCAAAGGTAGTCTATGATTCTGACACCGAGAAACTAAGGCTTTAACTTTTTTTCTGTTTGTAAAAAGAACTAATCTTTATAATCAACAGGTTAAAACCATCAGGAGATGAGAGATATGCAGAAGAGACGGCTTTCAAGAGCAGAATGGCCAGGATTCATAGTCAGTTGGGTTCTGACCCAGGGGAAGGCCATCACACTATGACGTCGCCATCACATGCGCCACCAAACCTCACCTTGGTCTGAAAATGGATCATGCTATCTTTTTGTACATTTCAGTTGATTAATGAATCATAGTTCCCTTTGGCAGTATTCATATAATGTGTCAATAAACCAAGCAAAAAGATACCTGTAGATTTGGAAAACTGTATCGATTATATCAATTATATAACAGTAGAGCGACAAAGATCTATCTTTGATCACCAAAGCCTTGAACTTGGAATATTGCTATTGAAACAGTGCAATGGGACTGTGGTAATGCATTATTATGAAGGATATATAATCATATTTTCTTCAGAAGGATTGCCTATGCCACATGAAATGAGTGTCAGTGATACAAGTGATTGAGTATGTGGAAACTACAATAATAGAGACTAACAAAAATTAGTGGTGAACCTCAAATCGGATTGAATAAGTGACTGTTATCACACAATATCCCAGAAAACATAAATTTAATCATCCTTTATGGTTTGTCAAGTTACCAGTTTGGGTTATTTGGCGTAAAAAGAAGCACACAAGTTAACATAGCTCCCTCGATCATTCCTAGAGGTGATGCCCATATAACGTTTGCACACAATCCGAGGACCCTTTAACCACCAAAATGGCCATATAAACGGCGTTAATGATGTATGTATCAATAAATGGACGATGATAGAATTTGCTGAGCACTATTGTTCAAACTCTTTCTCAGATGTGGACCACACAGAACTACTTAAATGGTAGAATTTCCAGTGGGTGTAAAACGCTGAACTAGTTTGGTAGATCAACTGCAGCTTGTGAGATTCGCCAATCACCTACCTAGATGATGACTCCGGGAGGGTAGTTTTGTCCAAGAAGTACCTGACCTGCAGTAGTTACTTCTTTTTCAGTCCTGACTTTTTCTCATGTTGCACAGACGTGGTCAAGAAGTGGGGTGCCAGAGAGTTTTATGTGAGTAGGTTCCTTTTCAGGAGTAGTCAAGTACTTCCTATAACTATGATTGCTACTCAAGATGACAGCAGGCAATAGATAGTCAGACAGGTAGGCACCCCTTTATGCAATACAGACCAATTCTGACCAAGGCAGGTGGCTTCTCACTGTAATATGGTGAGTGGAAGTTGAAAGGCGAAACAAAGGGTAACTTTTAGAAGTGAGCTATTGACAACTTGGTGCACTTTTTTAAAAGTGTTTTATTTTATCATAGCATATGCGTGTTGCACTGCTTCCGATAGGGCCCCTTAGATGACTCGTATGCTATGTATCATTTAATGCGGTACGGCAGCACAATCAAGTGTGTACAATATATAAAAAGCTTCATTGTATAGAGTAAGGTGGTCATTCACTATGCATACAAATTCTTTTCTTGCCAGACTCTGTAAATATAAGTAATGAGATGATATGAGAAGTGTTAGCTTTGGCTCAGCATTCAATGCGAGTGACAGCAAGAAACCCTTTTAAGCTTATCTGCAAGACCCTCCAGACTAACAGCATTGACCTGCTGATTACTAAGAAGAGCATCAGAACTGTCCCCAGAGAGACCTTAAAAGAAGATCTGTCTTTCAAAATTTGCAAAGAAACTCTACAGCTGGTCTTCTCTGTACTGGATTAAAATGTCACTGAGACCAAATCTCCCTTTGCACAATGTCATGTCTCTTTTGAGATAAGAATAAGGCAGGGATCGTGGATGGGTTTCCCCTAGATTTCTTTGTAACAAAATGTCGTTTTAATGTCTACTATAAATATTTGCCCTAGCCAATGCAACTGTTGACTATCTGCCTGTCCCATGATATATTTCATGAAATCTAAGTCATTCTGATTTCACTACTATTGAATGGGAGGAAAAGGTTACCCGAATTCCTAACTCCTAATATTTTCTCACCACAATAATTGATCTCTAAATCGTGGCAAAACATGAGGTATACTATCGCACTTGCATTATGATCCTAAAGGTCGAATCCCACATGGCGAAAAATGGCTGAAATATCTCTGCAATTTTGTCCCTTGCATTGTATGGCCCTTGTTGAGGCCATAAACGCAAGGACTACCGCAAACTTGACCCTAAACCACTGTGGGATTCGGAATGAGTTGGTCAATCTTTGCATTTTATGGCCCCCACAAGGGCCATACAATGCAAGGGACAAAATTGCAGAGATATTTCAGCCATTTTTCGCCATGTGGGATTCGACCTTATGACTTTGTATTAAAACCGTGTTCTCCCACCGGGATTCCAGGCCTCCCTTTAGTCTGGTGTTAGCATAGAGAAACAATATGGTTTCCCAAAATACAACTTGTTTTCGTTTGTCTCTCCAAATTTATCTCTAAATTGACGATGCCTTTCTCTGAACAACTCCCTAATTAGAGGTAAATGGTTGAGGTGACAAGTATACTATCGTTGCTATGGAGAGGACACACCTGTCTTCTACCTGTAGTTCTCTGCTACCTGATACATCCAAACCACATGCTCTTATTGCACATATCCAAAAGCTGTGCATATTGCCACGCCATAGAGACGGCTGTCATCGGGCAGAACAGGTGGCCCTCACAGGTAACACCTCAATTTATACTGAAACAGAGCCTAGAACCTGGGGGGAGCAGAGAGGAGCAGCTCAGAGGAGAGGGGTACTGGAATAAGGACAGGACGGGAGCAGGAGTACTGGAAAACAATATATGGTCATTTCCCAATTGTCTACAATTACATAACTTCAACTCGTACCAAAAGATCATCACATAGGATCTATTCGATAAAGGGGCTCCGTGCGATCGTAATTACCTGAGAAATAATCTATAAATCGGGCTGCTGACAGAAAGCAAAGAGAGGAGTTACTGCTGAGGTATAGAAAACGATTAGAACTTTGAGGCGAACCATCTTTTTTCTGGTAAGTTAACATAAAATTTAATGTACACTAATATCGATAAAATAAATAATCACTATCATCTGGTGAAAAAAATAATTTAGTGTGAACCCAGTTCTACTGTACTGTGGATCCATAGAATCATTATAAATATTAAAATAATGTGATTGGTTTAAGATTCGTATTAAACTTTGAAATTCAGTATCTCATTATGTAAATAGGGTGATTGCTATAACCGTGCTGCTCTATCAGACTCAGACTCAGATAACTAAGACCCGAAGCAGGCTCATTTCAGCTTAAGTCTATCTTTCAATGTCCTCAGATGCATTTGTTTCATATCATGAGATGTAATGTATATATCATGATGTAAATGGTTTCTAATGAATGTTGAAGTCTCAGAGATCTCTTTCATGTGCATTAAGATGTTTTGTGTGATACTTTGCCCAAAAATGTATGTGCAATGATTGGCAGACAGTAAAAAGTGCCTGTCCTCAACTCAAATTTTCATTTTTGAAGCAAAATTATAAAATGATCTTTGATAGTAATACCTCACATATGTAAATCATTGTCATTTCAATTTTCTAATACTTTTGAAATTTTTAGCCTGTGCTAAATAGACAATTTACTATGAATTTATCTCTAATGTCATCAGATTTCAGTTCATTTCCGAACAATTAATTATTAAATGCCTTAAAATTATGATATTTATACCAATGGTCATTTGTGTTTACATAGAATAAAATATACATTATGGATGCAACCTTATGACCTATGACATTCATGCAAGGCATACATTGTAAGTAATTCATGACTCTACAAAGTTGTGAAAGAAACATAGATTTTTAAGGGTTCCATTTACGAACAGTTAATTAAAGGCACATACAGTTATCTTGTGAATGAAAGGATTGTTATACAACTTTCCCTCAATTATATCTACCTGAAAAAATATTAGAGGGTGAAGTGAGACATTTGAATAACTGTATTGCAGCCTTTTCATAAAGATTTTCATTTCTGAACGTTCAATTCTGAACATTTAATTATACCTTATGAAAATTATACTTTTTCTCATGTAAATAGGTCGAATCCCACATGGCGATTTAAGGCTCAAATATCTCTGCGATTTTGTCCCTTGTATTTTTGGGATCTTCCTGGGCTCCTAAATCACAAGAATTGTTCAACTTATATCGAATCCAACAGTGAATTGAGACCAATTAAGCAGTTATCCTTGCAATATAGGGGCTCAGGAAGTCCCCAAGAGTGCAAGGGACAAAATCGCAGAGATATTTGAGCCATAAATCGCCATGTGGGATTCGACCTATAGCGTCTAAAACTAATAATATATTATTCACAAAAACAGTAGTGGTACGAAATTAAGGCTTATGCATTGACACACCCGATAGTGATAGTATAATTAAGCTCTGCCTATCATTATTATTACTCTCCCTTTGGGTGAATGAAGTTAAGTACCACATTTCCTCTTGTATGACCCAATGTGTCATGCTCTACCTTCAAAAACGACCCCCAAAAGATAACCTTAACATGGAATATGCCAGCAATGGTATAGCAAATGGGAGGGTCATTTTGGTCTGGGTGGGTCTATCCAGTCTAGCGAAACAACTACTCAAAACTGCTCACAGTGAGCAACAGTGACTTTGCGGTTAGGCTGGTATGTGATAGGCTTCTATGGGATTTATGGCCTTATAGATAGGAATATGACCCCATAGAGAAAACAGGCGGTGAGTTTCTGCACTATACTGATCAGCCGCGTGGATTTGTCATAGGTTCAAAGTGCCAAGTGCATAATGCATAATGCTCTGTATTATTGTAAATTTTGCCCCCTATAGCTCTCATTACCGTAGTTGGGACCTTGTTACATAACGATTCGTGCTGTGCCAAGGGACAGCATCGTAATTGGTGACTTCTTTCTAATAATCTG
Source organism: Acholoe squamosa (assembly GCA_949317995.1). Lineage (NCBI taxonomy): Eukaryota > Metazoa > Annelida > Polychaeta > Phyllodocida > Polynoidae > Acholoe > Acholoe squamosa. The sequence continues at coordinate 25,430,326 of OX439048.1, forward strand.
TGGTCATTTGGGAGTAGACTGTTGCCCATCGTAAGACAAACCCCAAGTCAACATTATCAAATGGCTGATGAGCCTTCATTTAACAAGTTGGCCATGCTGATTCAGCAATAACCTATTTCTAAAGATTCAGATTGGAGTGGCCGTCTGAAAATATGTGATCGCCTCAGGATTAACTTATGCTGGATGAAACTAAATTTGTAAAATTTAGATCAAGTAATGGTTATTATTAGTAAGGGCATACATGACGAATAGGGGTTCACTCAGTGGCGTTTATACCAGGGTTTCCACCATTAATTTAAATATTTTTATCCTTTAAAGCTATGAAATCTAATGTTATTTGTTGCGAGTCGACGTGAAGGTCTGATCCTCCGGCATGTTCTTACTTCTTGTTGATGTTTGCCAGCTGGGCATATGCCTGAACAATTTTCCTCTTTTTATAACACTTAAAGACTAAATGACAAGCAATCCTTGAAATAGCTGAACATATTGGTACATACTCCATCATAACCCCCTCGAATGTGTTAGCAACTGCCTTGCTGACTGATACACATGCAGTATTTTCCTGAGGGCCACCAGCCCCCCTCCCCTTACCAAAGTTTCTCTGCTTGAAAATCCCATCAGGTAGGTCTGCATCACGTTGCTAAATGTGCACCATCTTCAATACTCTGTCCTTCTTTTTTGGTAATAAAAATAACTTGGAGTAGCTTCTAAATTGGAGTCTAGAAATTCACCAGAATGTCCTGGAGGGCTTGCCCACAGACCCCGCTACCATTGTCACTTTGCTCCGCCCCCCACCCCTTTCTCAAAATCCTGGATTCGCACCTCTTACCTTTCAGACAGAAAAAAGTGACATGTGACATATCCATTCCCTAAAAAAGTGACAGGTGACCCGAAGCCTTGAATTTTGGCGACATTGTGACATCAGCGGGGACCCCTTGGGGCCCCCACAATTTGTGTACTACTTGATATTATCAACAATGGAAAGGACAATTTATAGAGCTTATAGAACAAAGGATAGGTTCAGTGACTGCTCTAGCTGTTTCCCAGCTAAATACTTTGTCTTGGCTGCATCTCCTAAGGTTCTTAATCTACATGAGGCAGTCATGGTTCTACAATTCCTACCCCCTCATCCACCATCATGGGCCTGGCTTTGCAGCAGGGCGTAACTCAAGACACCAGTATACATGTGAAGTGTGACATTTGGCATTAATACAGGTGGCTGCTGTCGTTATTGTCTGATATATATCACTGTCAGCCCATGACGACAGCATGGCAGAGAGCAGGGAAATTGATATCTATGGTCGGAAATATCATAACAGTAAATAGCCATATGGAGACTCAGCATCGGGTGTATATTTCTGACATGTAGACAGATTGTCAAGAGAAAGGTTTTATAAGTATCCACATGAGTTTGAGCACTGAGAAACCCTCAGCAGGAGGTCTTACAGGAGATACCATACATGTCCATGTATGTGCTGATTGCCCTGTGCCTTTTTTGTGACAAGTTAGGGCTGTTTTTGGTTGTATACCAGTAAGCACAAATTCGTAGATGGACGTTGAGAAGAGGTATATCTACGTAGAAGTTTTGGTAGCAACTACATAGAACTTTTTGTTTGCTATGTGGACCTTCAACCATATAAGGTTTATCTACGTTCTCCAGATGTAGATCTCAGTATTATGTTCGTCTACATCTTAAGACATAAACTTACGTAGATATAATTTGTATTTATACATTCCCATCACGTTTTTGAGGTGAATAGACGAATTCAAAAAAGTTTTCACTTAGTTCAACCATTACCTTACAACGTTTAGCCTACTCCTGGAGGTTAATTCAAAACATCCTGCGATCGCAATCCCATCCATCTTAGGAATTATTCTACCTTATCCTATTAAGCGATCTTAAGATCAGACTGGGTTACATTTCCTAGCCAGCACTAAGATCGCATCGATCTTAGCTTCAGCCCTCCTACACTATTCCAAGAAGTACTGACTAGGCACAGGGGTAAGAGTCCCCATAATTTTATTATGGGCTAAAAAATATATTAGATTCCATCTGTAAATAAGGTAGCTTTAATGCAAATGTTCAACCAGGATAAAATAAAAATATCTTACCTCAATAGAGAGAGACAGATGAAATTCCCCGAAGACAGAGTCTGGCTTGCAGCAAGAGGATACCAAAGGGAGTGGGGTAGGACTTCACTTCAAAACTTGAGAAGAAAGAATTACCTTAGAGTGCCCTTAACACATGTATATGCAGCAGGCTATTCACTCTTTCAATCAGGAGTGTTCCCTGTAAGTGCTCTTGTACTCAGGTGAAACCACTATGCAATTCTTTCACTAAGATCGCAGTGATCTTAGTGCTGGAAAAGGAACAGTGAAGTGATCCCAGGACTTACTATTCCTGACAGGCCTGCAACCACTGCATTAGATAGGGTAGACTGGCCAGGCCTTATGATATGTGCCTACACTAAGATCGCTGGGGTTGCGATCCCAGGATGTTTCGAATTAAGCCCCTGGTGTGATTATCTACACAATTCGTTGTTGAATTTATGTTGAAATGAATTATGTATATAACAACGATTCATCCCTTTGGGCTCCTCATAGAATGTAGAATTCTCTCAGACCTGTGATCCACCAATAGATAGAACTAAATGACCATGAGGGGTGGATCAGCCACCGAGGACACCAGGGGAGTTTAGTTCTATATTTATTTTATGTTTTTAGAGGTTTAAATAAGGAAGAATTATCAAAATCTGGTACCGTAGTTCCCCGTACAAGTGCCGGTCCACCATTTTGAATGTTTACATGCACCCAGAACGAGGCTGCAGTGGTGGATCGGCCGCTGTGGTGGATCGGCACACGTTACACCACTGGGGGTGTGCGGATCGGCCCTGCAATGCTATCTCTATGGGAAGAAGTTATTCACATAAAATAAACTACAGGACATGACACCTTTACATATGGTGCATATAATATTATGACCTAGCTGAGGTCTGCTGGGGTATATCCTTCTCTGAAATGATTGGATAAAGTGTCTGACCACTCACGATATGTCTAGGTGGATAGTCTATGATTATTTCTTATACATTATCTCTGGAAACATATGAAGAGTTTGGTTCCAAAACACAATAAACGCTGTTTTGAAAAAAGAGGCAATTATTTCAAAGGCCTACGAATTAAAGATGGTTAATTGTTATAAAGAAACCATTTTCTTTGAAAAATATATTTTTTGGCTCTTCACAGTTTATTTGTTAAAGATTTCATCACCACAGCACTAAAATTCACTTCAGGGGAGCACTACAAACATGGGTTTATGCTGAAAATCTGGAATGGATTTGTTGCGTTTTGAAACCAAATTCATCATAATATGCTAACTTGAATACTAATGTATGGTTTTATTGAACACTGTAAATATTATCATTGATTTGATATTATTCACTTAAGCATGATATAGAGTGCCCACCCTAATCCAATCATTGACTAAGTGGCCACCTGGAGGTTAATTCAAAAGATCCTGGAATTTCTACCCCTGCGATCTTAGTGTAGGCACATATCATAAGACCTGGCCAGTCTACCCTATCTAATGCAGTGGTTGCAGGCCTGTCAGGAATAGCAAGTCCTGAGATCACTTTACTATTCCTTTTCCAGTGCTAAGACCACTGCGATCTTAGTGAAAGAATTGTATAGTGGTTTAACATGAGTACAAGAGCACTTACAGGGAACACTCCTGATAAAAAGAGTGAATAGCCTGCTGCATACATAGAGGGGAGGGAGGACGTTTGCTTAGTGTCATTGAGGGCTCTTAGGGCTACTCATGCGTTAAGTGCACTGTAAGGTAATTTTTCCCTTCTCTCTCTTTGTCCTGGGGGGGCACAATGCTTCTAATAGGCAAGCATAAATCATACATTCATGAGAACAACTCTTGAATACTGTACGGGTCAACTGCACCCTGTGCTCTTTTGTTAGCCCATATATGGGGACGGGAAATGATGGTATAAACACTGTTGTGAAGAAGAGTGATTCCACAGCTATTCCTTTATTTTAGGACTCTTACCCCTGTGCCCAGTCAGTACTTCTTGGAATAGTGTAGGAGGGCTGAGGCTAACATCGATGCGATCCTAGTGCTGGCTAGGAAAAGTGAACGCAGTCTAATCTTAAGATCGCTTAATAGGATAAGGCAGAATAATTCCTAAGATTGCTGAGGTTGTGATCCCAGGATCTTTTGAATTAACCTCCTGGTGAGATAAGCAAAAACCAGGTTTGGACATAGACCAACCCTTGCTTTTTAAAGGAAGAGACAGGACATATCTAGAGCTAATGAGATTCCGGTTACTTAGAAGACCTGCACAATTATATGAAATATGACAGGTAGGCCCTACATGTGTGCTTATGGGAACCCAGCAAATTACACTGGTATTTCACCTTTGCATTGGGGCCCCCCATTATTAGATATTTATAATGACTATAATCAGGTGAGAGCCATCTAAATTGACAACGTTACTAATCACATTTTACCTGCACTGTCCGACTGCGCCAGGCTGTTTACAGTACATTACTTTTATTTTTGGAAACAGTAAGGGCTGCTGTTAGTACAGATCCAACGACCCTACAGTAGCTTGCTGTGTATACAGTACAGTGGTCTTTACTGTCTATTTACAATTCGGGCTGAGAGTGTGGCGACCTGGTACCATAACAGATCCCGAAGTCACATACTGAGTGGCTATATCATGTCTTTCTATAATGTTACAGTCATATACTGGGGCTGGCATAAAGACCGGGGATGTTTCAGAAGCCAAAGATACAAATAGTCATAAATATTTGTACAAAACCAAATTGTGACTCCAAACCTTTGTCTTTTGTACAAACATCCTCCAGTTTAAGTCTATAACCAATTTTGGAGCTTTTATCACATTTCCGTATGACCAGTTGGGAATGATGCAAAATTGTTAAATATTCAAGGGTATAGTGTTAGAGAAACGTCTGAAATGCCAGTGTTTTCCATAGGCGTATGGGCTAAAAAGAATATTTGTTACTCAAAATCCATAAAAGTAGACATTTTCCACTTCTATCAACGAGGATGATGTTAGGTGGCATATAGGGAGTGCAGGGTGCGAATTTCATAAATGAACCTCACATAACATTCTGTTGAATATATGTGATGAAGGTCCACGCCTTTATAAAAAGAAAGCTACATTTATGAAGTATATCACTTTATCTTAACAACCTTAATCTGTGTCTTTCTAGGTGATTCACGATGGAAAATACTACAGAAAGTCAGCAGCCCCCAGCGCCCACCTCCAACCCACAGTTACTCGGCAGATTCTATATTGACTACGATGTGCCATTAATACTCCTTTGGCTATTCATCTTCATTGCTGGTTGCGGCAACTGGCTGGCTTTCTGGACTTTCCTGAAGACCAAGAAGATAAGAACACTGTTCAATTTGTCGGCACTGAGTCTGTGCTTTTCCAATGGCCTGATGACGACGATGGTGAGCCCAATGGAGCTATGGCGCATTGTGACCGCCTACCCTGCCGTCTCTCTACGATGGTGCAGAGTTCGGGTTTTCCTGACCACTTTCAGTTGCATTGTCTCAATAACCATCATCTTCATGCTCAGTGCAATGAGGCTAGGGGCTGGATTGGCAGGTCAGGCAAACAAGATCACAAAGATCATAGTCCCCATATGTGTGGTGGCTATAGGTGCTCTTGCAATGGCAGGCGCTTCATTGGTGATGTTGGATGGCAGGTCTGGAAGCATGCAGTCCTGCATGGCCGAAGTCCCAAGTGTTGCAAGATTCACAAAAGGGCCCATTAACATTGAAGAAAGCATGAGCGATGATGGCGATTTTCAAACTACACCGTTTGCAGTCACAGAAATGACATCTTCTCAAAACATGCTGGACAGCACATCTTATCCTCATCCCACCAATGATGATACAATACCACCAGCGGCTACACCGATCCTATCACCAAGGGCATATTTTCTAATTTTGACCGGTGTGCTTCTGGTAGTAGCAGTTATCTTCTACCTCTGCCTCTTGGTCCTCATTAAAAAGAAGGAAAACATACTGGAGCGTATGACATTGGGTGATGATATGGATATCCTGACGCTGGAGGTGATGGCATATGTGACAGGCACATTCTTCGTCTCCTTCCTCTTGTCTTTGTTCCCTGAGGGAATCTACATACAACACCAACGTAGCATGGACTACATGCACTATATAAACATCTTCCAGTCCCTGTACTGCATGAGCAGTGCACTGAATCCTATCTACTGCTACTTCTTCACTGAGACCTACAGAAAGGCCCTACAGAAGGCAATGCCTTATGGTATCAGGAAATACTTTTGTATCTCCTCAGTGACACCGGACATGGATAACCACACCAATGGTATCCACTTACCAGAGTGATCAGGAGGTCATTATTTTATGCACTACGATCACAGACAGCCCTACGACTTGTAATGTCCATGCTTACCCTATGGGAATTTTTAAATGATTTGGAGAGTGTAATCCTAGTACGTTAAGAAATGGCCTCCAGTTGCTTAATCATGATGAGATCATTTCCTAGCTTACTATAACCGCATACAGCACTGTGACTGCAAATTCCAGTGCTATTTCTATGGTAATTTTGGTACCATTTGAAGGGAGCAGTCATATATATTAAAAACCAACCCACTGATCCGTGCTCCTCCCGTATCGTCACCATTAGGTCGAATCCCACTTGGCAAAAAATGCCTCAAATATCTCTGCGATTTTAAATCTGTTGCGATTTTGGGATCCACCCCGGATTTGCAACGGAGATAACTACAGTAGGGTACATAGAACACAAGGAAACTGTTATGTTTTATTGTGAAGCATATGCAATATATTGCCCTGGTTAATGGGTATATCTGTGTATAACATGTTTGATAATCCAAAATCGCAAGGATATAAAACCTTAGCAGAGTCCGCATTGGTACTTTGATATTACACAAATTAACAGCACTCCTTGCGATTTAGGGTACCATGAAGCCCATAAAACGCAGCTGACAAAATCGCAGAGATATTTGAGGCATTGTTCGCCATGTGGGATTCAACCTAATGAGATTGCTTGTCAGCAGGTCATTGGTGCATTACGCCAACCCTTCATGATATACAAGTGTATTTTCTAGGGAATCAACATAAGATAAATAAGGCAAACCCTCTCAAGTTTATCTTGGCAGTGCGTGCACAGGCTCCTCATATTGACTCTTTCAGAAAAATAATATTGGCCAAGTTGTGAATATATAGACCTGCCAGAGAGGTCTGTTGATCACCAGTCGACCATCAGGGCTGCATACATGTATTCATCCTTATAGCCAAAGACTATGGGCTTAAAGTGGGACAGGAGCTGGTTCTGGTGACATAAATAATCAAATTGATTGATTGAAAATTATATTTGACAACCAGTGTGTCCCGGGAATTGTTTTTTTTTAAGAGATAAGGTACCCATCACCACAGGTTCTATCAATGTGTTCTGCCGCTATTGGTAGGCCCAGCGAAATTCAAAATGGTGGACTAAGTGGATTCTATGTGCCTAGAATCCTATAATGCTTTCATGAATTATTAGCTTTTGAAGGAATTGTCAAACACAGCTCTTGAAGAAGGGGTGTTCTGTACAAAAACTGTTTTTTGCCTATGTGACATTGTTTGGATTTACTAATAATTGTACGCTAGGTTTATGGCAAGTTAACCCAAAAGGCTCGCCATACATGAGTTGGGCAGTTATGAAATTAATAAACACGCCTAGCGAACAGAGCCAATTAAGCCAGCTTCATTTCTACATAAATGTGGTGCAAATTTAATGCTGAGAAATACTGCTGACTTGTTAATTAGCGTTATTCAGAAATCCCCTTCTGATCAAATTGTTGTCGATATTAAGGTGTGATTTTAATCTTATCCTGTTGGGGAAGACAGCGTGGAGCTGCAACAGGGCCTCGATTGGCGTTTAGTGTCTCAGAAAGAACTGCTTAACCTAACAGAGGTGTGTTCTATAAAGAAATCCTATGATACAGTGCACTGAAAACATGGAAGATCCAAAACTAGTCAGCGGTGACCACTTTAGGTCTTCAAGTTGACGATACCTAAAACTAAAACTTTACGTAGTCAAAATGACGACTTTAGGTCATAATCCTGTCTACCTGAGTCGTCAATATGACGATTCTGTACTGTCAGTATTGTCATCCTGACGACTCAGGTTGTCAGGATGACGACCTTAAATGTGGTCATTTTGACTACCTAAAATTGTAGTTTTAGGTATCGTCAACTTGAGAACCTAAAGTGTTCACTGCTGACTAGTTTCGGATCTTCCATGTTTTCAGTGTGGGTTCCATGAGCCATTATGGGTAATAGGGGAAAGCTGGGGAAGACAGGACATGGGGGAAGAAGGGACATTTCATATAAATCTCAATATTTATCCTTCATGAATTAACATGAGCCAGCTTCTTTTAGTGTTACAATAATGGGTAGGTATCCCGCTTTATATCACAGTATTTATTAAGTTGTGTGACTGGTCGCTATGGCAACAGGGAATGACTGATCATATGATATACCTAAAATGTATGGTGCTGGGAACCGCGTTATTACATTAAGTCTTTAGATATTATCATAGATACAAATCCCTCATTTCAAAAATAACCATTATTTTTTTCTTGTTTCAGTTGAAAAGAATAAAGTAATCAATAGTTTACTAAAATAAATCATTTGGGTATCCTCTGAGACATGCATAATAAGTTTATCACCATCTGTGTGAAGTGTCCTGTATTACCCCGCACTAATTTTTCGGTGGGGTAATACAGGACAATGCATTACCTATGCGAATTTGTATGGGGAGGACCTTTATCATATTTAGGAGCCAATTTGAGCAATTATCCTAATTAAAAACTCCCTGACAACGATAGACTTGAGCATCCACTTTTTTTCTCAAGACAAAGATACAACCTTCTCATTTTCAGAATTTTGTGAGTTTTTTATGCATTGGGTATAGCTGTGGTGGCCATTTTGGAAAATGACCACCACAGCTATAACCATAATGAATTGAATTTCAAAAATTCATGAATTTGACCAGATTTCAGTTGCATTTTGATGGATATGATCATAAAATAGCTCAAATGAAAGGTCTTTATGAGAGACTTTTTAATATATGGGGTTTTAGGCATACCATAGTAACCTGGTTACCATGGCAACCATTCAAACACTAAATTTTTGTCAAATTCTGCTTAGATTGCAAAATTTGTCCAAATGATGATCAGCACATAGTGTCAGATGAATTAACAAAATACCTATATAATGTATTAGACTTATTGAAATCAATGCATATTTTGTTAAAACATATCAAAGGAATTTATTTCAAACAGTTCATATTTTGCTCGGAGAAAATTTGACCCTTTTAAATAAAAAATTCCTCCCCTGTCCTGTCTCACCCCACAGAAGTGTCCTGTATTACCCCGCATTTACAAGAAGTGTGGGGTAATACAGGACAATTTCAAAGTGCCCATTATCACCGATTCAGTGCAAATCAGGATTTTGATTCCTATAAATAATTAATGATATACAAAGGCTTAATGTTTGTGGAAATTATCAGTTTTCTAAAATTCCTCTTTAGGCCTCTCATGCCAGATTTAAGTGTTAAGTGTCCCATATTCCCCCAGTTTCTCCTATGTGAAATTCATGTCCTCTAATTGCGTGAAGTTAAATTGAAGAAGAAGAAAACTCCCTAAACTCAAAACTCTCAACCGTTGTGGTAACCTCAGCAATGATTTGTTGTGATAAATACAACGAAAGATATTGTTTCGAAGGGGTTCATCACAACCTTTTACTGCAACAATCCGTGATCAAAGGAATTATTTCAGATTATGATAAAACCTTTTTTTTACAATCAGCTCATATTTACCACAAACCCTTAAGGAATGCACTTGGTACTGACATGTTTTGCAGTTATAGATTTTGCTACCATAAACCCTTTGGGTAGGAAAGACCCCTCCGCTGGTATAACAATATTTCCAGTAATTTGACACGTAAGGAAGTTAATTGATGTTCCAGTTGGTTTCCCCTAGTTACAATTCTGTCACCTGTCCAAGAATAGTATAACTTGTTAATCATAGTATTACACCTGCATCTATCACCCACGTTCTATATAGTGTGTAGTTCTTCCTCTATTTATAGTCACAGTGTCATAAGGTCGAATCCCACATGGCGAAAAATGCCTCAAATATCTCTGCGATTTTGTTAGTTGGGTTTTATGGCCTTCCTGGTGTCCTAAATCGCAAGTAGTGCTAGGAGCATTGTGCAATATCAAAGTATCACTGCAGACTGTGCTTAGATTTTATATCCTTGCGATTTTGGGATATCAAACATGTCAGACACAGATAACACCGATTCACCAGCACAATAAATCACAAATGCTTCACAATAAAGCACAACAGTATCCTTGTGTTCTATGTACCCTATTGCAGTCACTTCCCTTGAGAGTTTGGGATAGACTCCACAATCACAACAGATTCAAAATCGCAGAGATATTTCAGGCATTTTTCGCCATGTGGGATTCGACCTATAGGCAGGTGAAGCTGCACATCCTAGGCAGAAGGCCCAGGAAATCGTGTGATGTAAGTTTGAGATTTCTTGTACCAATGTATTTTATGTATTGTAAAATTGAAACAAAGGACAATCTATAAGGAAATAAATGGGGTGTTTCTATTCATCCGAACTATCATAGAAGAAAATAATGGCCGACCTTAGAACGTCTTTAGGATTTTTCTACTCGAACATTAGGCTAACTTTCATTTTATCATAATTACTCTAATGCTGGGACATAATTATTGATAGGCTGACGTAGGTTCTTGCCTGTGGAGTTGTATTCTCATGTAGTACCATGAAGAGATGAGTGATATTCATTTTAATACTATGTATTTCTCCATTAATGTACCCCGAAACAGAAAATGTAATGGAACATAATAAATAAAGAGAAAAAGCACAGTCCTTGTGAGACTCATGTATTATGTAAGGTGAATTGGGATCTATAGAGACGGCACTAATACCATGTGAAACTCAATAAATACTTTACTTGGTCAAGGGGTGGAAAGGGTTAAAGGAGGAAGAGTGAATCTTCCCAGCAAATTGTCGTTATCTGTCGCCATGATTGGTCATCAATGGTGACTCCTTTCTGAGTGATAACTCACTGCGTCATCTTTCGCCACTGTGTGTCAGTCTCACATGGCATAACAATTTATCACAACAGTCACCAACATGATCTCACTCACTGCGTGAGTATGTGCCACCCCTTGTCATCCCTCACAAAGCATGGTGACTTATCACCACCATCACCAACATGGATCTAACTCACTGCGTGAGTATGTGCTACTGCCTGTCAACTCTCACTCAGAATGGCGGCTTATCACAAGCATCGCCAACATGGATCTGACTCACTGTGTGATTATGTACCACTCCCGTGCCACTGGCATCAACTCTCACACAAAATGGCGACTTATCACTACCATTGCCAACATTGGTCTCACTCAATGCCTGAACTTGTGTCACTCCATGTCAATGATCTCTAAGGATTGCATCATCTGTCACTCACTCTCACTCAGAATGGCAACTTATCACCACCATTGCCAGCCTTTGTCTCACTCAATGCGTGAATTTGTGTCACTCCAAGTCAATGCTCTCTGAGGATTGCATCATCCGTCACTCACTCTCACTCACAGTGGCAACTTATCACCACCATTGCCAAAGTTGTTGAGACAGCACCACTGTTCAACATGTAGCCTATCTAGGAAGTGTGGGCATGAAGTATAAGTCCCATACGTATCAAATGTGCTTTGTTTCACACTGATTTCCATGTAATACTTCAGAGTTGAATCAAACAAGATTATATAGAGAGAATATCAATTGAATTTAGATAGAGGTATCTCTAAAATGAAAGCAACTATCCATAAACACCTTTTCTCTGGTTACAGGAAAAATACATAGGGAAATATCAACATGAACACCATGTCTGTGGTTAGAGGGAAGATACATATGGCAATACCTTCTCTGGCAAAACATACTTTGATCTGGCAGATGTGAGGCTGCATGATTACCAATGTCGATGATCATGAGCTTTTCATCTAACAAGGTGAGTGATCAACCGCCTTGCCATCCCTGGTGAGTGTGAGTCATCACGATCCTCGCCAACCGTGGTGAACATGCTCTATGGCATGGTGTGCGTTTCATCTAGCGAGGTGAGTGATCACTCGTGTCGCCATCCCTGGTGAGTGTGGGTGATCAAGATCCTCACCATCTGTGGTGAACCTGTGCTATCACGAGATACGCGTTTTATCCAGCGAGGTGACTGATCACAATCCTTGCCATCCGTGGTGAATGTGCATTATGACGTGGTGTGCGTCTCATCTAGCGAAGTGAGTGATCACTCATGTCGCCATCCCTGGTGAGGATGAGTGATCACTCATGTCGCCATCCCTGGTGAGGATGAGTGATCACGATCCTCGCCATCCCTGGTGAACATGTGCTATGACGAGGTGCGTGTTTCGTCTAGCGAGGTGAGTGATCACCCGCGTCGCCATCCCTGGTGAGTCTGAGTGATCACCATCCTCGCCATCTGAGGTGAGGCCATGTGATCACCACCATTGCTATTCCTGGTGATCTTGTGCTATAGCGACGTCGTGTTCCATCTAGCGACATGTGTGAGCCACTTCACACAGGTTGACGAGGAGTCACGACAATTTGCTGGGTTGAAATGCGTCATTATCTAGGTATGTGGAATTGAGTGACGTGACGGGCTTATTAACTTCCTCCAGACCTCCCCACTCCCACAACTCCACCCTCAAGCTCGAATCCCACATGGCGAAAAATGCCTCAAATATCTCTGCGATTTTGTCAGTTGTGCTTTATGGCCTTCCTGGTATCCTGAATGGCAAATAGTGCTAGGAGAATTGTACAATATAAAAGTCCACTGCAGACTCTGCTAAGGTTTTATATCCTTATGATTTTAGGAGAGGAAACATATCAGACACAGATATACCCATAAACCAGGACGATATATTGCAAAGGCTTTACAATAAAGCACAACGGTGTCCTTGTGTTCTATGCAGCCTACTACAGTCATATCCCTTGTGAATTCGGGGTAGACCCAAGAATTGCAACAGATTCAAAATCGCAGAGATGTTTTAGGCATTTTTCGCCATGTGGGATTCGACCTTTACCTGTTAGCACTCCCTGCTTTTTCTACATGATTCTCCACAAGACGACACCAATGTGAACTGGAGCATGGCTACACTTTCTACGTACGCTATGTTTATTTATTTATAGTGTTATATTTTTCTTCCCTTAGGGAAATCTTGAATTAATTTCAACCACACTGATACAAATAATATCAAAGATACCACCTTCTTCGAAGTATCATATTAACATTTACAAATGTCAGGATAGTTTGATATTGCTACCCGTTTTTTACGGTCTATTATAGTTTAATATTTGCTCTACTTGGTTCTTAGCACTCTCCATTCAGAGAAAATCTGCAACACTCAACGTGTCCTTGTCTCAGGGTGTGTGAGTCCGAGGAGGTTAGGTTCGGATAAAATGCTACAGTTCTGCATAATCGCCTGAACTATTATTTTTATCTTTTCAAAAATTGAGTTTATATGTAGTGGAGATTAAAGGCATTTTGAAAAAATGTTAGTTTTGTAAAGATCCCTTATGAAGTAATTGGTTTGTATAGCATTCATTTTACCTGATCATGAAAATCAGTGTTTCCTTTAACTCTACCCTTGACATGGCATATATTTTTGGTAAACCTAGAAGAGTGCATACATTAAAATGGATGCACAACTTTGAAGGTTATGACAGAGGGTCGTGATACACATAGAGTTAGGAAAATGCACTTAGGCAGAACAGACCTACTTCAAAAGCAGAACACAATTCGCTAAAGACACAACTCATGCTTCCCGACAACTTGAAGGGTCCGCGTAAATTTAGCTACAACTTTATAAGATGTTACTTCGGGTCGTAGTCCATCTTGTGTTGGTCAGTTTCTCAGGTAAGTTAGATTCTTTATTACCTTGTCCGTGAGTTTTAAGTTCTCAATATAGACTTCTGACATATAATGATGTAATGTCGTGTGTGGGAACAACTCGTGGTCGCTTTAGGTCGAATCCCACATGGCAAAAAAATGGCTGAAATATCTCTGCAATTTTGTCCCTTGTGTTGTATGGCCCTTGTTGAGGCCATAAAACGCAAGGACTACTGCAGACTTGACCCTAAACCACTGTGGGATTCAGAATTAGTTGATCAATCCTTGCAGTTTATGGCCCCCACAAGGGCCATACAATGCAAGGGACAAAATTGCAGAGATATTTTAGCTATTTTTCGCCATGTGGGATTTGACCTTTTGCTTTAGTTTGTATTATGGTTATAATCCAGGGGAGGTTTAACCCGTTCCACCCCAGTGCCTTTAGGGTTTAAAGGGCTATGACTTGAGTTTAATACTTACTAGACCAGATGTTTATCCATGGTTTCAGTTAGATTTATCTCAAAAGAAACCTTTTATAGGATGTATATGTAATAGACACAACTAGAACAACATAATTAAAAGTCCAGTGGTTTTTATCAACAGAGGTTGACGTTTGTTTACCTCTCTCATTTATTAACATGTCCAGGTTCTAACCAACATGGTCTTAGAAAATGATATGAACTCTGAGAGTTCGGTTAAACCCCGATAATGGAATGGGGTTATGACCAAAAAAGCACGCTATTGGGCCTGAATCGTGAGATAAAGAGAGGATAATGTGTCTTAATCTGAAGGGTTATTCTGGCCTGAATATGAGTCATTTGAAGCAGGCGAACTACTGCTGAAACGTCGTGATCTTTTGTAACTTCTATAGGTTGAATCCCGCATGGCGAATAATGCCTCAAATATCTCTGCGAATTTGGATCTGTTGCGAATTTGGTACCTACCCCAAATTCCCAAGGATCATAATACACTAAGGGAGTGGTCATTATTTATCAACCGGGGTGACGGTGGGTTTGAGGGGGGGCGTAAAATTTTCAGACCCCTCCCGAGGGGGGGCTAAAAACATTTTGACCCCTCTCGAGGGGGGCTAAAAAAATTCACCCTCTTTTTAGCCAAAAAAGCCAGCGCGCTACTATAGATCAAAGAGAGGCACTAAAAAACTCTCCGCGCCTCCGGCACGGGGGGCGCAAAAAGTTTTGACTGCCGTCAAGGGGGGGCGTAAAAAAAAACCACCACCCCCCCCCGTTGACAAATAATGACCACTACCTAAGGTACAATATAACACAAGGACACTGTTGTGGTTTATTGTAAAGCATATGCAATATATCGTTCTAGTTGATGGGTATATCTGTGTCTGACATGTTTGATATCCTAAAATCGCAAGGATATAAAACAATAGCACAGTTTGCATTGGTACTTTAATATTACACAATGTAACTAGCATTCCTTGCGATTTAGGGCAGCAGGAACCCCACAAAATGCAACTGACAAAATCGCAGAGATATTTCAGGCATTTTTCGCCATGTGGGATTTGACCCATACCAAGCCAAACGATACTAGAAACCCATGTACATGAAGGATTTAAATAAGTTTTCTGACATACCTCATGTTTGCACACCTCATTAGCATAGAATCCAATGGTGCCATGTCAAGTTATTGACAGTGAAACATCCTTAGATATCCTAGATGAGCATGCCATGCCTAAATTCTCCATTTTGTTCGAAATAAATAAGAATCCAATGATTTTCCATAGTGATACGTCTCGGCACCCGCCATTGCGGCTTGCTGACCTCTGACCCATAACTAGGTCAGGCACCGACATCCGGTCTACTTTTACAGTGTCAACATGTCCCGGCATGGTTAATCGCTTGGATTTATAAAGAATTTTTTGGTTTTTGGCCTCTATATAGACCAGAATGGCATTGAAACATGGCAAGAATAATCCTCGGCACCATGTAGTATAGAATAGATATGTTAAAAGGTTAATATCATAACATTTCAACGTAAGAAATTGATTATTCACATGCCGGGGCCCTGCGGCAAAAAGGCCCGGCAATATGGACAAGATAGCACAGGATGACTTCCGCTGATAACATGGCGAGGATTATTTTTCTATCGCTCGGCCTAACAAAATGTCTTCTGCTGGATTTTTTATGGGGTTATAAGGTAAGAAATTAATACAAAATGGAGGAATAAGTGCGATAAACGCATTAATATATGTTTAACCTAGGACTTGGTGAGGTTAGCTGGAAATATTCACACTCCCACTGTGCGGTCGGGCGAATATTTCCCGCAAACCTCACCTCATCCTAGATTAAACATACATTAATACCTTTCTGGTTACACCAAGTTAAGCAGGTTATTATAGTTATCTGTACTGAATAAAAGAATTCAAACAAACAGTGGCCATGTATACGCTGGAGATCACACGGAAAGGGAAAGGAGCAAGTGATTATATAGTGGCTATATAATTTAAGCTAAGATGACAGATAGAGTCACATCGATGGTGAGAAAACCTCACTGACATCAATCACATGTACATGTTCACCAGATGCACAAAAGGGTAGAGAAAAGATGAGATTAAGACGCTTTCACTATTGGCGAGGGAAGCCCTTATGAAAAGGAAAGAAAGGAATGGTTTACTATTCATACACCAGTATGTATATGCTAGCGTTTTGTCTAGCTCCAAATCTATTATTGTGTGATGATGTAATGCTTGAACTAGACATAATCAAAACTGTATTTCACAAAGCCTTTTTTTCAAATTAAATTCTCTCCACCACACACAGGCATTTGAAGTAAAATAAGTATTTCAGCTTGCCCGCCTCTATAATACATGCAGGTCCAGGTAAGGGGAATTGGATGCCATAGATACCTATCGCATTTTTCATGTAGAAATATAAGTGATAGGAATGAACCCATACACTGCTAAAACATTGCGCAGATCATGCATGCAGAAATTCAAGACCAAGATTACACACATGGTAGCAGAGCACGAATATATATTTAATGAAAAGTTCTTGTACAATTCTAAGAATTGTTATCTTTGAGACTGAAGACACTACAACTAGGCAAAAGAATGTACTTGAGGTCAAATGGTCCATATATTTAGGTACGTAGATCGAATTTTTACTTATTCTTTTTTTTCTCTCTTTTCAATCAAGCCTTAAAGAAAGTACGCAAGTGTCGACTCACGATCTAGGCCGGTGGTGTGCCATTTGTGCCCGGGAGCTTAATTCAAAACATCCTGGGATCACGACTCCAGCGATCTTAGGAATAAATCAGCCTTATCCTATTAAGCGATCTTAAGAGTTGACTGGGTTCACATATCCTAGCCAGCACTAAGATTGCATCGATCTTAGCCTCAGCCCTCCTACACTATTCCAAGAAGAACTGACTAGGCACAGGGGTAAGAGTCCCAAAATAAAGGAATAGCTGTGGAGTCACTCTTCTTCACAAGAGTGCTTATACCATCGTTCCCTGTCCCCATATGGGCTAACAAAAGAGCACAGGGTGCAGTTGACCCCCGTACAGTATTCAAGAGTTGTTCCCATGAATGTATGATTTATGCTTGCCTATTAGAAGCATTGTGCCCTCCCCCAGGACAAAGAGAGAGAAGGGAAGAATTACCTTACAGTGCACTTAATGCATGAGTAGCCCTAAGAGCCCTCAAGGACACTCAGCAAACGTCCTCCCTCCCCTCCTTATGTATGCAGCAGGCTATTCACTCTTTCGATCAGGAGTGTTCCCTGTAAGTGCTCTTGTACTCAGGTGAAACCACTATGCATTTCTTTCACTAAGATCGCAGTGATCTTAGTGGTGGAAATGGAATAGTGAAGTGATCCCAGGACTAGCTATTCTGGACAGGCCTGCAACCACTGCATTACATAGGGTAGACCAGTCAGGTCTTATGATATGTGCCTACACTAAGATTGTTGGGGTTGGGATCCCAGGATGTTTTGAATTAAGCTCCAGGACTCATTGATGGCTAGTTGCGGCTGCTCACTCTCAGTTTGGTATGCTGAGAGCTAGGGATGAAAGAATCAGCTTTTTAATGGATATAATATGATTACATACCAATCAAGTATGCCTGAGTGATGAGTAGCCTAACGGTTTTAATCCTTTAGATCAATCAGTACAGGCTGTGAGTTATTGTACGTGTTATCAATCCCCTCATTCCAGTAACTCAAAAATTTGTCGATCCTGTTGATTTGCCCCGAGACGTCCCAGGCTGTGACGTCATCAAGTGTGTCAATGGTGGATGTGGGTAAGTCATTAAACCGCTGTCAAAATTTTAAAATGACTTTAATTCTAAATGTATATAGTTGGAATATTCCCACACAAAAAAAAACAGACAAGTTAGTTTTAACAATTGTAAAATATCTTTGAAGATTTTATTGAGGCTTCTCAACATTGATTTAATGTTGGTTGATTTTTTTTATGGGCAACGTTTCAACACTATTAAAGTGTCTTCATCAGGTAATTTAATTCTAAATCTCAGAATTTTAATCCTCACAGTATTGACAGACATAACAAAACTACAATGATGTCACCTAATTCTTTCCCTACTACCTACCTGGTGGTTGATTGATGGTAATTAGTTTGAGTAACGGTGAGTTTCAGCAGACGGCTTCTCGTTTAGAAAGTCATTCAAGCACCAACATTTATAATGTAAGGGTGTATAATTATATTCGTTTCAGCCAGTTTGAGCAGTGCCTTCTGGAGGCTCAGATGAAGGGCTGTAACCCTCAACTCATCACATACTCAGCCTCAGACAAATATGAACGATGCCTCTTTGGTAGGTATTCCACCTACTTATACAACTATGGGGACCATTATAATGTGATTTGACTCAGAATGTATTCACGACGAGAGCTAAAATCATCCAAGCAAGGATTGGGAATGCTGAAATGATAATTATGTATCTCGCATGGTATTCTCTTCATGGTAATATCCTAGGGACCCAATTCACAAAACCTCCTGCTGGCCCCCGAACTGGTGAATGTGGAAATAAACCTCCTAGGATAGGAACAATGGGTCCACAGCCAGGTGGAAGATACCTTTGAAAACTCTCCCTACATACCAATTTTCAAACTTCAACTTCAAACTCTGCAAAACAGATATCCCCTATCATTATAGCCCTCATAAACATAAGTGACTTTTATTTCTCAAAAATCTTTTTTTGAATTATGGGGAGGGGCTGGAGTTGTACTCTTTTGTTATATCTAATTTTCATACCTTTACCTGATCATGGAACACTTTAACCTGATCGATCTACATCCCCCATAATACACTGCCAGGACGCGATGGATTCTGCAGCCTGGCACCACTAGGTAGGTGTTACAGGGCTCACCTACAGGAGCACACCAAGACACCCCTTCCTCCAGCCCTTACCACCAGCCCTGACACCCTAGCAGCCTTCATTGGCGTTCTACTGGAGGATGCAGCTGTGTCAGCCAACTTCCTCACTCGCTGCAGGTGAGCAATACATCTTTAGATTTCATTTTACATGCTTTTACCTACTCTATAGCACCACAGGTTTCCAGCTCATATCGATGACTATTCATTTCCCAATATAGCACTTGAAGATTAACTTCTCGAAAATCCTGAGGGATTCAAACAATGAACTTTTCCTCGATGTAGACTTTGTAATCTCTTCCACAACCCTATGTATCGACTATTTACCTCCCTTATTCCAACATCAAAATGTAAATGGTAACTCAAACATCAGCACCACTAATAATAAAACAGTTTTTCAGGTGTTGTCAACCTTTCTGATCATCAACTTACTAATGGCGAATATAGCTTACTGCAAAAGGGCCTAACCTTTGTCTGCACACCCCCTCCATCAGACCCAGGTGTTATCTTTGAAGATCTATCTAGATTCCACTTAATGTCAAAAGAGAAATAGCCATTGCCAAATTTGACACTAAAGAACCAGATGTTGAACCCCTGACCTAAATCACATTCAACCGCCTTTCTTCGACACTAAGTTCAAAAAATCCTTCTAATTGGAAACCCCTGGGTCCTCCTATTGTAGAACACATGTGTTTCCCCAACCAAAGCCAATTGGATGATGAAACCATAACACCCTACCATCGGTCCAACATAACACCTGCTGAGCAACAAGCAAAATTATCCCTCAACCAAAACAAAAATATTGTCATCAAAAAGGCAGACAAAGGTTCAGCAGTTGTTATCCAGAACAAATCTGATTACATTAAAGAAGGCCTTCGCCAACTCAATGACAGATCCTTTTACAGGTTGCAAGAAGCAGCCTTAACACCATTCCATAGTGCTTTAGTTAGCAAAACGGTCTCTGATATGCACAGGAATGGGGAGATCAGCAATAAAGTGCTAGACTATCTGATAGTCCCCAACCCACATACAGCTAAACTGTACCTTCTCCCCAAATTACACAAAAACACCCTACCACCCCCCCCCCCCAGCAGACGCATTGTCTCAGCCAATGGCTGCCCCACAGAACGCATTTCACAATTAGTGGATCACTTCTTGCAACCTCTGGTCGGAGAACTTAAATCTTACATACGAGACAGCACTGATTTCCTAAATAAAATCAAAGACCTTCACCTACCAGAAAATGCAAATATTGCCTCTTTAGATGTTACCAGCCTCTATACCAATATACCAACTAATAAAGGCATAGAGGCAGTGGGCAAGGCACTATTCATAAAGAGGCACCCAAATGAGAACCCCACTAACAATTCCATCTGCAAGTTATTAAAACGTGTATTGACCTGTAATAACTTTGAGTTTGACAACAAACACTTCCTACAAGTCAGTGGCACCATCAAAACCATCAAATTCACTTTGGAACACTCTGTGACGGAAATCAGTTTCTTAGCCTTTATGTGCCCAGAATTATTTGATGATTTTCCATTTATTTCACATGTACATCACCCCAGTGATAGAGACCATGTATATATAATTCTGAACAGGTATTTGATATCGAATTCACATTATGCACCTGGTTCCTTTTTACTTAAACCTTCAGTTAAGAGAGAAATTTCTGACTGAATGTGGTTACCATAGCAACCAAAATGTTCTTTTTGTTGTTATTCACTAGTATATAGCCTCTTTAGTGCTGTCCTGCTCTAATCTCATATAGTGTGCGATATTTGCATAAATATACTCAACTAATTCTGCCTGTGTGTACTACCAGGGTGCAAAATGTCTTGGTCACAGTTCATGACATCATTTACATGGATATGAACAATTCCTATGAATAGATTAGTTGTAAGGTTGGCAAGTCTATCAAAGGTGTGGCAATAGGGGATAAATGATCCAGCATCACCTTGCTAGCTTGCTAGATCCTATCTCCTTGGCCGATTCCCTTCCAAAGAGTCACATGTATGACAACTAATTTTCAGGTTTTGACTCACTGTGTCTGAGGTAATGGTGATACAGTCAAATGGATGGTCTCATTGGAATAAGGGGGTAATGGCCATTCTAATGAGGGTATAACTTTGCAGATTGGACCAGTAGATGTTCCTGGATGAAAATTTGCTTCAATGTGCATGTATTTAAGCCCAAAACCGCGCATTTAAGCGCGCTTGGGCACCAAAGGGTTAGACATTAAAGTCAAACTGACATCCACTGGCAACATAGAGACTACTCTCTATTGCAAACCCACCGATAGCCACAATTATCTGCTATTCTCGTCTGAACATCCTGGCCACACTTTACTAGGGATACCCTACTTGCAGTTGCTAAGAGTGAGGAGAATCTGCTTGACAGTTGCAGAGTTCAGACAGAATGCATTAATGCTATGAACCCATTTCTTGTTTTTTGTTCTTGTTTTTTATTGTTTTAATTTGAATATATCAATATTCAATAATTCAAACACCAATCACCTATATCCATATGACTACCACCATGACATTAATCTGATCTTTTGGACTACACAGACAAAATACTAATGTTAGCAAATGTTGAATTTTCTTTAAAATTTCACGTTTATAAGCTATTCTACCTTTGAAATATTTTACTGAAAATATTAAAATTTTCTAAATTATTCCCAGTTTGCGCCTGACGAGACACTCAGTTTGAAACCACATTATATAATACCCAATAATGGCCACAATCTGTCTGTAAAGGTCCCCAACCCATTTGATAACTTTTCTCATAATTTCTGCTAGGAGATTGCTACTCTCAAAATGTAACCTAAGTTATGATTGAAGAGTGCACATTAGCAGAAGTACATCATGGGAACTTCAGATCTGTTAACTGCCCTCCTATTGGCCGGCAGTCAGAGTTGTCATGGTGAGCATCAGTTGGATGCAAAGTCAAATTCTGACACTTTGTGGTAGCGTTCCAGAGGGGACAGTCACCCACCGTTCCACTGAAGATAGCTGATCAGTAAATTACGTAGCGGCCTATATTGGTGATAATAATTTATTCCTATCACCAATATAGGCCCCAAGACTTGTAGCGATGTTAGCGATTACAATCATTGTTGTAATGGCCGTCTATGAGTGAGTCTATCTCGAGAGCATGGGACCAATATTGCAGTAACTGAGTAGGAAAACGGTGCAGCAATTTCACCAAATCTTCAGGAAAGCACATTGGTTGTCTAGTGACCAAACCGACAAGGTTTTTTATATGAAAAAACCCATTTTAACCCTACTTTTGGAGTTTTTAATCTGAAGCTATCAGCGAGTGAGCGATATTAGGAGGTGCTGCAACCTATGCATACTTACCCGTTTATGCTTAGTCACCACGGATAGACAATCTACCATTCCAACATGGCGGCGAAATATGAACAGGAGAGAGACCACACACCATTATTAGAGGCTGTCAGGGATTTAAGAACACTTAACCTGGGCAAAAAGGATTCTCCAATAATAGCTCTACAGGAAAAAACAGGTGAGGCCCTGAGTTTGTACAGGGAGGAGGCAATTACAATGAACGATAGCATCAAATGGAACAATGAGGAAATTATCCAACTTAAAAATAAGAATGACACATTGGAAAATGAACTAAAGCGTCTAAAAATTGAAATGGCTGAGGTACAACGTGCTACTAGAGTAAACAAATCTGCCACCGAAGATAATAAGGAGCAGATCTCAGTATTAGACAACAACTTGAGAAGGAGAAATATAGTTGTTGACAGTCTAGCCTATCAAGAGGGTGAACGTACCAAAGATGTTGCATACCATTTACTACTGGGAATTGACCCCTCTCTTGACTATTACGACATTGATTATGCTTTTCGCCAGGGTCCACCAAATAAGACCATTCGAACCATGGTCATTGTTATGACAAAAGCATGCGTAAGAGACTATATATTATCAAGAAAAGGAGAATTAAAGCACAAGAAACCTTTCGTTTTCCTATCAGATGACTCTAACCCAGCCATAAAAAAGCAAAAATCTGATGTGAGATCCATAGCCTACCTAGGTCAGGATGCTGGTATAGACGTCAAACCAAGAGGGAGAGGCTTACTGGTAAATGGAAAATACTACCCACACAAGGCGCTGAAAGACCTCCCCCCAGAGCTGCAGCTTGCAAATGCGAAAACAGTAGTCACAGACAGTTATGTGGCCTACCAAGGCGAATTAGCCCCACTATCAAATTTCTATGGGTGCAGGATTGACACAAATGGCCTAACTTTCAATAGTGTAGAGCAAGGCTTTGCCTATGCTAAAGCTTTATTTGCAGGAAAGCATATGAAGGCTCAAAAAATTATGGACTGTGAATCGCCTTTAGATGCAAAGAAACTTGCAAAATTCGAGTGTGAAGGATGGCGCAATATTGATGAAGATGAACTCCAAGCTCTGAACATTTTAAAATTTGAGCAGGACAAAAATCTTCTTAGGATATTACTTGGAACGGGCCATAGAAAATTACTAGAGTGTGTGTCGTCTCCTCATTGGGGCACCAATACATCGATAAACTCGAAATTATTGAAGGATGGGTCTTACTCTGGTAAAAACAGAGGGGGTGTAATCCTTATGGAGGTGAGACGAATCTTACGTGAGAGACATCCAGACCTAGCCAAAGAAGTTATGGAGCAAACAAACCCCAATGCCATCGATGTTCAACAGGCTTCGACAGCCCCAGTGATTACTGCTCCTACCACCCCAATCTCCACCTCAGCGACAGCTTCAATCCCTCCAGGAGAATTGCCAACGGAAACAACTCATACTGTGACTTCTGCCCAAACTACGGCTGCCCATACTACAACTGCCCACACAACGGATGCCCTGACTACCGATCCAAAGATAACTGATGCTCACCCTCCTCCGGATCAGGCAACCGTGATCACCTCTCCACCAGTCGCCACTACAATACCAAGGACCGTATGTGATATAAACACCCCAACCACCACCAAACAGACTATAACTATGGATGAACTACAGGCTGCTCACGGTTCTCCTCCACCTAAAACAACCACAAAGACAACTTATTCAACCAACACTCAAAATCCCATCATGTCGATCAGTAGAAGATCAAGTACCAGACAGCAAGACAAATCCAAGAGACACTCAGAAAAAGAGAAAATCGAGAAAAGCCAGGGATCGAACAAGCTTCAACGAATGCTCACTGCCTTTAGCCCCAATAAAAAATAATACTAACAATTTCAATTAGACATGACATACCAGTTGTTCCCAAAAGCATTATGCTGATACAGGACTAAGTGTATGTATCTCTCTTTGATTATATAAAGTCTAAGCCGTAGTATAGAGGGGAATGAGTTTCCATTTAGATGTGTTGATATTGAGCTATGTTAATGCCCTACAAAAATATAATAACTTTCAGCTATGTTGATGTGATCTACTACAAATACCATACACATTGGTCTGCGTCCAAATATAACTGTTTTCTATATTTAGCCTACAGCGTCTCCGTATCATTGGACGGGCTTGGTTTAGCATTGGTTCATACAATACGGCACCTAACTATAACAGCGTCCAAAAATAACTGTTCCCTATGCTTTGTCTATAGCGTCTCCGGGTCATCGGACGCGCTTGGTTTAGCACTGAAACATATAACTATTAGGGTAACCCATTGACCTAATGTATGAGTGGAAGATATACTTAGCGGTTATGTGCCAGACTACCTATATATTTTCACATATGATTATAATTTTGTAATTATCTATTAGCCCTACGTTCTCATAATCGGTAAAGCAATGCACTTAATAAATTGTACATAAGTTTATCTAAACTGGTCCACGCTCCAGACCCCCTTCAATGACAGTCAAACAGCCTAGATATCTTTATACTGTGATCACCTCGCATACCTATCACTCATGTCATTCATGTCTAGTATATTGCACAATGAGTCACTATCAAAATGGTAGTATTAGAAAATATTAAATCACAAAAGGGTCTCAAGGTCTTTTGCACAAATACTCGATCTATATACGGTAAAAGGACAGATACTTTCAGGCTAATTACTTTTTCAGACATTACTGGCATTGTAGAATCATGGTTAAAACCTTCTGTACTGGATGCTGATCTACACATCCCTGGATATCAATATGTAAGATTAGACAGGTACCCAAGTAGAGACAAAAACGCAGGTGGCCTCATGCTGTATCTAAAAGATCATTATATTGCTATCCCAGATCTTACGTGCTCTTTCATAGAAAATGACTTTGAAATACTATGTGTGGATGTGCAAATAAATGTTATAAAATATAAGATCTTTGTATGCTATCGACCACCCGATAGTAAGGATAAAAGAGCAATATATAATAAATTGACTACCCTTCTGAAAAATGTAACAAAAAATAGAAAACTTATACTGATGGGAGATTTCAATATCAATCTATTATGTAAAAAGGATGTGGAAGACGCTACTGTGAATGAATTTTGTACCGGTAATAAATTGTTTCAAATTATCAAAGATATCACTAGACCTGTATCAGGGACTATATTAGATCATATTTATACAAATGTACATAATATTGCCTACTCTGGCTTAGTCGATGTACACATATCGGATCATACCCCCATATTCATGACTTTAAAATGTGAAAAAGTCAAATTAAAAAAGAAGACTGTTTATGCTAGGTCCTATAGAAGATATGATTTTCTAGCCTTCAAAAACATGCTCACACTACATGACTGGACTGACATAGTAGCTTTAAACGATGTCAATGATATGTGGAAAAAGATCATAAATGTAATTTTGACTAAACTGAACACCATATGCCCGATAAAGAGGATGAATATACCAGATTATACACCACCATGGCTAACACAACCGATACTAGAACTAATGAGGGTACGAGATAAGCTCTATAGAAAAGCCAGGTCTACTAAATCAAACGGTGATTGGGCTGCTGCTAAGCATTACAAGCAAATTGTAAAAAGAGAACTTTTTTACAGCCAGAAACATGAAATTGAATTATTATTAAGATTTCGAAAAACGGATCCTGCTAAATTCTGGGATGCCATACACAAACTTTTGCCACACAAAACCAGTAGTACCCTTATTAAACTTAGGAATCGGACTACTTATTTAATTGTTCCTCCTGAAGCATGCGCTGAGTACATAAACAGCTTTTTTGTAAATATTGGAGAAGACTTAGCAAAAGCGCTACCACCTGGAAATGGGGCACCAGCAGCCAATGTACCATATGGTAATCCAACTTTGAATACTAACCTCATGTATGATATCTCTTACATTGATATGATTAAAATGATAAAAGGGATAAATATTAAAAAACCTTCTGCTATAAAAAATTGTAAATCATATATAATCAAGGATGCTTTCTTTGCCATTGCGGATGTAATATTGGTATTATACAATCAGTGCCTACGTACTTCGGTGTTTCCGACTGTTTGGAAAGCTGGGACTGTAATTCCCCTACATAAAAAAGCTAACTCTCTTGATGTGAATGACCTGAGGCCTATAAGTTTACTACAAATACCAGGAAAAATTTTGGAAAAGATTGTTTGTAATAGACTCCAGTCTTATATGAAAAACTGTAATCTACTTTGCCCATCACAGCATGGATACAGAGCCGGACACTCTACTCAGTCAGCCATAACGGAACATCTATCCACTATTATTAATAACATTATATTAAACAAACCTTCATATTGTCTATATTTAGACTACAAAAAAGCTTTTGACACTGTCTCACATTCTAAATTACTTGAGAAAATATCCGCCTTAGGCCTAAATTTTGCTACTTGTAAATTTTTCGAAAATTATCTTAATAACAGAACACCAAATACTATTGCAAATGATGTATTGTCCACCTCTAAAAACCTAAAATATGGAGTCCCGCAGGGATCAGTCTTAGGTCCTGTGCTCTTCTCAATTTATATTAACTCCCTTCCCACCGTCGGACCTTTTGAAACCACCTTATATGCTGATGACGCAGTGATAACTGTAAATACTCCACTGGAGATGGAGAATGCCATAAATGCAGTGTACAACTGGTGTCTACAAAATTCACTTACTGTCAATGAAAAGAAAACTAAATGGATGTAATATAATGGAACAAAAAACGAAAATAGTATATTTAGGTTAAAAAATTCTGTATTAGAAAGAGTGTACAGTTTTACGTACTTGGGTGTAGAACTTGATCCAGAACTAAAATTTATAAATCATAGGACAAAATGTACACAGAATATAAGGCATAAGATTTTCCAACTTGCTAGAATCAGAAAATTTGTTGATAACTTCACTGCACTGGACATTTTCAAAACTATGATACTACCAACTTTTGACTACTGTGATTTTGTGTGGGATAGAGATTATAGGGGAGAAACAAAAGAATTACAATTACTACAAAATTGGGCATTAAGGGTTGTTTATAAAGTTAAATTGGAAGAAAATCCAACTATGACAACAGAGCAAATTAAAAACGCAAGTAAATGTATGGATCTTGTCGATAGAAGAGATCAACATCTTTTATACTATGCCTTTAACCTGTCAAAATGTGAAAATCTGGTCGACAATAGAAATATACCCACTCGTCTCCAGCAAGGAAAAAGATTGTTATTACCACATAGTCTTAAACCCATTGTTATCAGAAGCGCTTTATATAGAGCTTGTGCCAGGTGGAATCAGTTAAAAGCAAAATATACAACTATTGAGACCCTATCGGAGTTTAAAAACTCGATTAAGAAAGACTACCCAGATTGTTTCATGTAATAATTTGTGTGACTATGTAATATTAATTCACATCCTCATCTCATCTCATCATTAACTGATCGCTAATGCTCTTTGAAAATTTGATACAGTATAAATGACATACTGTCAATGTATGTATAATGCAGTTATTAGGCCATTACTGATTAATTTTATATACCCAGACTGTTTTAATCAGGTTTGAAATATGAAGGGGGCTTGGTATAATTACCACAATGCGTGGGCACCAGGTTTCAATTGTACTTACTTTGTAAATGCAATTATCCCAATAAACAACTTTTAAAAAAAAACTGGTTACATTATACCTTCTGACCAAATTCAAATGACAGGTGTTAGATGGAAACGGTCAGAAACCTTGATCAAAATGGTGAGAAACCTCGGTCAGAATCCTTGATTTCTGACTTGCACTTGTTCTATGAGACATAGCTTATAACAGCTATTACATTTTCTATTTCTAATTAAAAGTCTCTGTGTCCTGACCTTAAATTGGTATCAAAGAATCAACAGATCAACCTGCAAAAATAGGACCATCAGTGAACAATGCATAGTGCGATAACAAGAGCAGAATGGTGCCTAACATGCACTGCAAAAAAGGTGTTTAGATCCTAAACATAATTCTAAACATAATCTTGTCCCATTTTTCTGAACACAATATTATGTTCAGAAAAATGACATGTTTAGCTACTTAAAGTGTTTATGCTATAACATGTTTAGGTTTATACTACCTCCCCCCTCCCCCCCCCACCTGATTTGAGGAATTTTGCTTAGGTATTCAATTTGCCTATGTATGGATAATAGATATTATATTTGGGAGTTGGCTTATGAATGCATTTAGGTTGAGGAACCTATATCATTCATGCCCACTTTCTGAAAGGGATCAATGCACCCCCGTCTACAGGGACAGCTATATATTAAGTATTTCATCTATACTGTATTGAAACCTTATTACATCAGTGTCATGGCCCCATTGTCCAGTACAACAGAGACACAGAAAGGATTTTTGATTTATATGTTCTTAATTCACAGAATGGGTGTCCAAGCACTATTTGCTTACCCCTGATGCACTAATGGCAATGTCATAGGGTTTAATTGCATAACCTTTTATTGTTGACATACTCTATAATTATGCTATATATATCATGTAAAACTGGGATTTAGGAGAATACTGCAACATATTGTAACCAATCAGTAACGGGTGACTGCATGCAAAAGGTTAATTATAGAATACAGCTGCCACCTGGTGTATATTTTATGTCTAAACACCTAGAAATATTAGTGTTTAAAAGCTAAATGCCTAGTTTTCTCTCCATTTACAGTCTTAATGTGTAAGCATATTTAATATACCTGTTAAGGTGTTTAGAATTGAAATGTTCAAATCCTAAACATATGGTTAACTAAACACCTGTTGAACCAAAATGTTTAGATTTTAAACATGTTTAGACCTTAACATGTTTAAAGTCTAAACACCATTTTTGCAGTGTGGGTGCTCAAAATATTCAGGTTCTCATGCCATCACCTTTTAGGAAGGCGGGAGTGTCACCCTGTCACCTTTTATGTATAAGCTGGTGCACTTGGAACTTTTGAAATTGTTGCTGTTCGTCATTGTTTAAAACCCTTACATCTGAAGTACCAATTTTGTAAGACCTCTGCATCACAAGCTTCATGAACATCACTTTTTACCCATGTATAGTCACATGTATATACTGATTCTGAACATGTTTATTAATCACCTCTTATCAATTATGATATTTATGATATTTCAGCGTCCCTGTGACGGCTGTGCACCAAATGACCGAATGTGTGCTGAAAAACTCTGGACAAATACTGCAGAATTGTGAAAGTGTCATGCCCATTGCAACAAAACGCTATTTCTTAAGCCCAAACAGAAGAGTGTCGCTTATGACTGGTGTCAAGAGCCTTACCAATTCTCTGGCCAATTATACGAATATCTGCAGTAATTGTAAGTGCAAATTCACATACATATGATTGAGCACTTTTGTGTGAGTGGGTAACATTGAATAGAAATGTCTAATGTGTTAGACTTATATGTGACCCATCCTAACAAAGTGGTACTGAAGTCGCACATTTAGAAGCCTAGATATAGGCTTCTCAAGTGGTATAATGTCAAAAATATCAGATTTTTTTAAATTGATATTTTAGCATTTTTCTAACCTATGGGTAGATATTTTTCAGGATCCTTGCTTACTAAACTGAATTTAAGCTCCAAATACCTGATAGAAATAGCTATAGTTTTCTTGGTTATATAGAATTACATAGGAATTATATAGGATTCATAAATTATTATATGTTTAATATGTCAATTACCTCAGTTTAATCGATTTTTAATTAATCCAACTGAATTTACCGACGGAAGGACCATAGTGGACCACCTGGTTCAAATATGCAAGTGTTATATACCAAATGAAAGCTCTTGATGAGCTGTAAATGAATATGCCAATAACTAAACATTTTGGATGTGCGACTTCCGTACCATTTTGTAAGGATGGGTCACATATTAGGAATTCCAAACTCAATTTGATAAGATATTTGACTCTTATATCGGGAATTCCAAACTCAATTCGATAAGATATCTGGCTCCTATGTGTTTATGATCACACAGATCATTCTTTTTTTATTAATTCTATAGCTACTCTTGAAAGATCCGCACTTCCAGGGATTTCATATTGGATATAATCATTAGGCTAACTATTGATAAAAGGGTGCCTCGATCTCAACAGTTCTTCAACAAATGTTTAGTAGGCCTTAAATTCCTGTGTAACATCTCACAATCTTAGATATCTTTGGCATTTAATTTGGAAAGTGAAGAACTTATTAGTGTCGCCTATTCTTTCCAGTTGGCCAGTGGACTCGGTGGTTTAATGACTTCCATCCATCATCTACCAACGGCAGTGACTTTGAATCACCATCTGTAAGTTTTGAATCTGCATTCCCTGTAAAGTGTATTAGAATAACAAGACAAACTCCCATAAGGTTGTTCAGTCATGAAACAATACTCTCACTCACCAAACCTTAACACGCAATCAGTATGCTAAGGGGGGGGGGCTTAAGGGGTCCTTTCCACTTTTTGGGGGAATGTGATTTGTCTTATTTGACAGTTTTTTAACACTTCTGTGTCGTCCAAATTACTGAGCGGCCGGTAGAGTATGTTATTTTGTTGTTGCCTTGCTTGTTTGTTCTTGAGGCATTTTGGGATCTTTTATTACTCTTTCCTTTTTAAATCTACTTTCAAAACGATGACAAATAGCAGTGAATGATAAAGAAATGCTTACTTTTACTCCACCCTTCCTGGCGCACCTGGCAAGTATACAACATGACCCAAATGGCCGATTGTTTCATAGTGGGTAGTGGGGAATGGGGGTATGGAACACCCATGAAAATAAAACATCTATATACTTAGATGTATGTGGCGTGGACTGGAAAAAAGGGGCATTAGAAGCCTCTGCACTAAAGCCCCTCTTCGCAGATCCTTTCACATATATACAATCCCATTCTCCACATCAGATTAATGCTAGTCCTGATCAGTGCTGATATGAGTGAAATTCTTAATTTACTGATTATTCAGAACCCATGTGGACCTGGAGGAGGCAGTCCAACTGCTGTGGATTGTGACATTGATGACGCCTATAGACAGCTCTGTGCTAAGAAACAGGCCTGCACCAGACAACAGGTATATATTACGCGCTATGTAGGAATTCGCTCAGTTTCGGAATACTAGAGTAGGAATATAATTGTCAGATCACTCCTTCTACTGCAAAATGTCGTATGTGCTAAGTTTTATTGGGATAATATATAAAAAATGAAAGATGGGACAGCAAGTATCCGACTAAGACCACCTCGAAGGCGGACCAAGGAAGCTCGTACCGAGAGTGAAGCTCCTGTCGAGAATGAGCTTGTGATATAGAATAAACATATCTGCCGAATAGCATAGACTACTTCAATAATACTTCTGAAATTGATTACAAACAAATATACAAAGATGAGACGATTCAGACTCGTTTACAGGTAGGGTAGGGAAGCCTGAAGACAAATGTAATCCCGATTTCATGCATCATGTTTACTGCTACCGGGGTATGTATTTTTGTTAGTTACGGCTATGTGGGCCAAATTCCTAACAAGTTATAAAAGCAGCTGCGCTAGGAGAATTAATTACAATGCAGCGTAATTGGCGTAGCATTCCGGAGTTTTTAGAGCACCATTGGCGTGTATTGACACCTAGTCTTTGCTTTTTTATGTCAGTCAAATTTCTCTAGTATAAATCAGTCCTCTCCCATCTTTAGATTAAATTTGACCTGACATAATGGAAAGTAATCGACCTTGTGTTTATCCATTTATAGGGATGTATGCACATATGTTTCATAATAATGATAATACAATTATAATGACTAGATTCATATGAGAAGAAAAAATAAGATCTTTGCTTATAGTTGGCATTCACTCCAGATCCCGTTGCAATGTTCGATTATAAATCAGCCCCTAGTTAAACGTTTAAGACTGCTAATACAACTGACTTTGACGTATTCAAGTCCTAACCAACTGCGCTTTGTTTTGTTTTCAGAGTTTCTTTTGTCTTGACTATACAAGTTCAGGTACTAATCGATCTGGGGGAGGAGGGTTGGTGTGTAGAGCTGAGGACCAGGGGAAATCCATCACTGGAGATCTGTGTCCCTGCTGTGACTATAGAATCCGCTATCTGTGCCCAGTCCAAGGTACATATATTGCAATCTACACTGAAAACCTGGCAGTTCCGAAACTATCGTCAGTGGGGTTGACAATAACTAAACAACTACCTTAGGTTTCAAAATGACGGCTTTAAGTTGTCATCCTGACGACCTTAGTCATCAGTATGACAATACTGAAAATACAGAGTCATTGACTTAAAGTTATCCTTTTGACCACCTAAGGTAGTTGCTTTAAGTATTGTCAACCTGAGGACCTAAAGTCGTCACCACTGACTAGTTTCGGAACTGCCAGGTTTTGAGTGTAGGGTGTTTTTCATTATTTTTATCTTCCAATTTATGTACTCAGTATGTTGCCTTACTTATGGTAGAGAAGCAAACTCAATTGAGTTCGGTGCTTAATGTCTTGACCTTATTTTGCCACCACTAGTGCTGTATTCTAAAGAACTCAAGATCAAGAGAGGCTTAACTTTCATCAACATAATGTGTACACCCCTGTTAAAAATTTAAATGAGCTATAACCCAATAGGAACAACATCATACATCTTTTTCTCACTTTCCCCAACTGAAAACAAATAGAAATGATCATTCGCTATATATGTCTTTTACAGACACCATAACGATTAGTCCTAACTATGGCCCAGCATCAGGAAACACCAGCATTACTTTGGTGGGTGCCGCATTATTTCCATCTGTCTACATAGGTTCCCAAGCCTGTTCGATCCAAGAAAGGTATGTTTATTTTAAATACAAAGTCCTGATAGCTGACTCCGTTCACTTTGGAAAAAAGGATAATAGTTAGGCAAAACATAGCCTCATATATAGGGGGAGGTATATATTGGAATTTCACTTGAAGTCGTGACATTCCCTCCTGCCCCTTAAAAGAGGGGGTTTGTCCCTAAGGCCATCTGACTAGGAAAGGGAGAACATTTTTGTCCCTTGTAATAGAAACATGCTATAGATACCATAATTTATCCAAACAAAATTGATGAGATCGGATGTCTCATTTCTACCAGCTGGATTAGGAACCAAATTGAATTTGATTTGTCATAGTGATTATTCCATGATGTGGTGTGCAACCCCACTTCTTTCACATTTATTTTTTCAGATCAGAGTTCAGAATAGTCTGCCTGACACCTCCTGTGAACCTTAGACAACAGAGGGAGCGGGTAGAAGATGTCTTTAATAATCTCCAAACCTTAAGCTATAATACTAACGCCTCATTCACCTACAGGGCAGATGCCAATGTGGATAAAGTCTACAACCTAAACACACTAGTCAGGTATATATATATGGATAATAATTCTTATTTATTCGTTGTTATGCAGTGCATTAGAGCATCACTCCAAGCCTTCGAAACTGTATCATCCCTGTAGGACCAGCTTGATATATTTCAGCATTATGTTGAGGCACATCAGTAACGAGGCAGCAAACAATTAGTTCTTACGCCTAGATGTTTCTGGTAGTGTTTTTTTTTTCAAAATAATGGTGTTATATTTTGAAATAACATGCAGAGGTATATATACTGTTATATATAGTGTAACTGTTAGATCACTGCATCATCCAAATGTCTATGCATTTATACAGTGGGGGCACAGAGGTAACGATTGAGGGCACCAACTTCCTGTCTATCACACTTCCCCGGATGACGATCACTGTATTGTATAAGAACCAGGTTCAACTTCTCACCTGGGTCTATGAGTCCGTAAGTTTGGTTTTTATAATGTCTTTTTAAGATATAAGAATACCTCATAAATCAATGACTTATGAAGGAAATTTCATCGATTGATGATAAAATCAACAAAAGAAATAATCTTTGAATGAATCGCCTTTATAGATATGACACGCACTTCTCATAAACATAAATTATAAACTTATCATCACTGTACCGGGGATATTTGAATGACTGAGTTTCATTTTCCTTTTCAGACTTGTCGAATCGTATCAGATACCATCATCAAATGCCCAGTTCCTGCCCTAATCAACCCCTGGGAGTTTACAAACAACACTAGGCCCACAGTACGACCCCGCCCCATTCCAGACGACACACTCCCAGCAGCTGCTCTCATGTCAGACATAGAAGATGAAGAAGTCCAATACACTGGATATATGAAAGATTTTCTCCCTCTTACTGGCAAGTTTTCCCCCAGGCGGCGTACGCGTCGTGCAACCTGTGGCCAGGGGAGTGGAGGTATCCCTATCAATGATAACGACCAGCTGACATATCAAGTTGATATCCATTTAGATGGAATGGCCGTCAGTGGAGACCATACCCTTGAGGTGTATGCGGACCCTGACATTGAGCGCTTTGCAGAGGCTCCTAACTGCCGCATATTCCGAAATTGGCTTCTGGCAAGTGATACAGAAATGGAGATTAAGGTGAAGTTTTGAAAGTCTTTTGGAGATAAAAAGTTATAATTTCCCGACAAAAAAGAAATGAATTAAGATACATGTGGATAATCTAAGAAACAGGCAAACAAGAAAAATTACTTTAAAACCCAGTATAGTAAATCCACCACGTAAATGTAGCTATTATGTATCCAATATAGCCGAAAAGGCTGAGAAGTTTATCTTTGATTCATTTTGTGGAGCCCAAGTGGGATGTTCTCTTCTCACATATAATGCATAATGTGTTGATCTCGATATTTCACACTGTCTGTATTTAATCAATAAAGGGTTCACGGCTCAATGATGGTTTAGACTGTAGTGAGTACAACGTGCGTGTTGGTGATGCAGTATGCAGTGTTCAGGACCTCTTCTCTAACAAGATTATATGTCATCCTCCTGACACTAAGCCCCACGCTGGAGCAGGGGATGCAGAGGGAAGGATTGGGGTGGAGGTGAGTCAAGGTGAACCTTTGTTTTAAGGGAATGATCATAATGTAACATCAGGGGATGGGGTGTTAGGATATGGAGAGAGTGAATATACAAAGAATTTTGTCAAAATTACTTTCGCTAAAGATTATGCATGTTTCAGCATAGAGTGACGTGCAGTTTCGTTTTAGAGAGTTTTATATCAATTTCAACCCCAGATTGCTACTATGAGTAACGCATTAGAGAATTGTTCTCCCCATCATTGAATACCTCCTTCACACCTCTAGAGATACAAGAGAGTGGTGAGACCTTAGAGAACTATTTTCACCATGGAAACTGAAGGCCTTAATAAGTTCGTTTTATCCATACTATTCTCACCATATTATCCAGTGTATGATACTAATTTCTAACCATACGTTCTACATACCCTCACTGAATGTTTTAGTTCTACTCAGAATGAAGACCGATGCCACCCACATCCATTTCAACATTCACCAAAAACTTCAATTTTAGCACTGCTTCCATCTGTTATACTTAATAATGTCTGCTTTGGATCCAGGTGTCAATTGGCACAGGGAATCTGAGGTTCGCTGTGGGATGCTTGGACTATGAGGAGCAGTTACTAGACAATCCTTATGGACGTTACGGCCTGATAGCTGGACTATCTGCACTTGCCCTCATCATACTTCTTAGCACAATTTGCTGCTGCTGCCGATATAGACGGAAACAATAAAAGGGGATATTTTGTACATCCAATGAGTATTTTGTCATACGCTAGTGTTATTGACAATGGTCTAGTAGCATTTAAATAGAGCCAAATAGCTCCCTGGAATTTTTTTTTCTTTTAAAATATCAAGATTCTAATGATTACACTCGGCAGAAATACGGATATTTTGTAGTCACTTTCTCAAACATATTTAATTGATGAAAATTATTGGACTAGGGGGTTTTAAAAGCCGTACAGGAGTAACAACATAAGGGGGTTATTGGGGAACAAACCAAACGAGTTCTGGGTTAAACATGCATTAAAGCGTTTATCTAACAGAGTCCTCCATTTTATATTAATTTCTTACCTTATAACCCAAGAATAACTTCATGAGAAGACATTTTGTAAGTGCATGCGATCCACTTGCTTTGCCAAGCCATCCTGGCCATGTTGTCACTCTGCCTGAAATACCTCCACCTTTACACACATTTTTCGGGTAGAAACCAATCATGCCAGCTCCTGTACTCCTAGCACCAAGAAGTATATGATCCATATTTTTGCCACCCGCCTCGACCATGCCCGGCTTCGAGTTTACAGTGCGGGAAGGTCCTGTATGTAGGTCAGCCTGCCACAGGATGACGGGGCGGGTGCTGAGACGTATCACTATGGAAAATTATTGGATTCTTATTTATTTTGAATGTTATGGGGTCCTTTGGCATGGCATGTTCATATAGGATATCTAAGGATGTTTCCCTGTTAATAACTTGACATGGCACCGTTGAATTCTATGCAAACAATGTGTGCAAGGCCCCAGGTATGTCGGACAAATTATTCAAATCCTTCATTACATTGGCTTATGGTCCCGTTTGGCTTGGTGAAGTCGACAGCAAGTCCATCTCTTGCCACAGCATTGGGGAACGATTCCCCATAGAACCCTGAACTGTTTTAATTGGAAATGTATGGTGAGGTTGACTTTGTACACTTCTCCAATTTATTAACATGTCCAGATTCTAACCAGCAGCTTCTTGGAGAAGAATTAAGGGTCTCAGAATGTGGTTATGACTTGATAACGCATGGGGGTTATGACCAAAAAAGCACTGTCAAAGCCAAAATCATGAGATAAACTCGTATATGTTTGTAACCTATCAAATGGTTTGCCTATACGCTAGGATAAGTCCTCACTGCACCACATTGAATCTGCCCTATGTCAGGGAAGTCAGGGTGTGGTTATTAATCCCACTTCCATTGCCGGCACCCTATTCCTATTTCGTCAGTCACGATTCCATCACAATTTTTGGAAGGGATGGTGACGAATACGATTCCGTCACCATTCCATTGCCAATCCATCACCATTCCGTCCAAAATTGTTCCAGAATCGTGACTGACGGAATAGAGTAACGGCAATGGAAGTGGCCCTTTATAGAACAGTACTAGAATTACCAAATTGCAGGTGCACCGAATAGGAGGGCATTTCTTAACAGTATCAATCAGCGCTATCAAGAAACGCCCCCTGAATCATTATCAAATCATAATACTTGGTCATGAATGTTTAACTCTCTGTAATTGCAGCTCCTCCCATATAATTGACGTAATAATGTGCTTTTCTGTGTGTTTTGGCAAAGCTGTCAATTCTACTCAGTGGGCACAGAACGTTAAATCGACGTTGAAATAACGTTGATTATGGTTTATTAACATTATTTCAACGTCTATTCAACATTCTGTGCCCCCTGGATATGACAACCTTTGCCCACAAATACTTATTCGCTGAACTCAAACTCTCTAATCCAGCGTTGGCATAAGTGAATTCCCTATCACCTAATACTTTGCCATGAGATATCTAGTTTAAAGAAATACCATGATGTTGCATAGATTTCACAGTCTTCTTGCAATAATTCATTATCTAAATTTTGTCCACCCCTGGACCTCCCAAGCTACATGTCCCTTGTCTATGCACCCTATATTCACCCGGCAGAATCTTTTATAACTTATTTTGACTTCTATATACCCAACAACGGACACGGATTTTAAGACTTCATGAAGCAGGCAGCAGGATATACTTTCTATGTTCCCAGTGCTGTCATCTGAACGTTCCCAGTGTTGTCAGTGATCCATTATCCTAAAATGTGTGAAATGCTCAGATGCAATGTCTACATATTGTGCATTATAAATCACTGTCTAAGAAATGATTTTGATACTGCGCGTGACCACATCCTATTTTGTCAAACATTTGATTAGCTTTGGTGTCCACCAAGGTTCACTTCTTGGGCTGTTTCACATGTAAATATGTTTTACCAGTATTATGTCAGTGCTTAGTGTATAATATCTTGTGAAGAGGGCACTTGGTTTGATGTGATGAATAAATTGATAAAAGGTTTTGATAAGAGCATCTCAATGATTTATCTTGAATTAAATACAGATTCTGAAATAGTTATGGCTCTGTGGCCTTATTCTAAATAGAAATATCCCAGACCTAGATGATGTAGTAGCAAATATGAGTGGGTATCTCAGTTCAAATAAAGGGATATTCTGCACATAAGAATCATATCATCTATCTAGGTCATGGGCTTTGTAATGATATGAATGGTAATAATCTTAAATTGGATGTGAGGAATAAATAAATAGAAAATGTCATTCCTTTTCTCAATAACAGTTTTATTGCATTCTGAGACAGTTGTTCTTTTAAATACAATTAAGCACCAATTCTTTTCATTATGTATGTACATTGCATAGAGTTCATAGTTGTACCAGTACAACCGTGGACAAGACAATTATCAGTTTCAAATACTCTTGATAATCAAACCTTGGGAACCGTTGTTATTCAAGTATTAAATGTGTATAAATATATAGCATAATGGTTATTATGAATTCACTTAATTTTTGCACTCTTGTACTCATCGTTATGAACACGTAATTAACAGGTTCACTGCTAATTTATTCACCAATAAATAAATATTCAATTCAATTCAAATTATTAAATATAATCGGTGCCTAGAAGAGATCGGGAACACTGTTACTCCAGCTCTGGGTGCAATATAGGCTCCACAGAAATCCAACGGTAGTGAAAGAGCCAAATGACTCCGCTGGCGCTGGGGGTCTTTTGGTTAGAATTGACTTTCTATTTTCGGTGGCGACTTCTTCACATGTATTTATTGGCAGTTTTTGGTTGCACATAAATTTTCTCTAGAGACAAGATAATTAAATATTTTTGTCGTAAATGCTTCCGTACAAATGCAATTATATAAAGTATAATAAGTACATACATACTTATTTGAATTTTGTACTTTATCACTTTCCTGAATTCGCTGAAAAAACTCATATTTGCAGCTTTGTCTATCAGATATCAACCGTTATAAATACGATTTACAGTTGGGAAAATGCAATGT
Source organism: Acholoe squamosa (assembly GCA_949317995.1). Classification (NCBI taxonomy): domain Eukaryota; kingdom Metazoa; phylum Annelida; class Polychaeta; order Phyllodocida; family Polynoidae; genus Acholoe; species Acholoe squamosa. The sequence continues at coordinate 25,470,092 of OX439048.1, forward strand.
CTATGACATCATTTCCCTATTGAAAATAGAGCTTCAAGACTTTCATAAATCTGAAGCCTGCCTAATATGCTGAGATATGTTACAAAATCAGTCAGCACGGAATGCTCATCAAATATAAATTAATATAAGTCACTCTTGGCTTGATTATGATAATAGAAAATAGGACCATCTTAAAAGTAACTCTTCATTCACAAAATGGCAAATTGAATATATGTACCAGCAATACACAATTGATAAAAACCATGGAGTATATTTACAATTCTATTGTATAAAAAGAAACCTGCGTTTTAAAGTCCCTATACATGAATCTCGCTGTCATCCCATACGGCAAGTGATACATGCATTGGGCATGAATCGTTTGGTAGCAAATAGATTGGGGCATCACGTATAAGTTGCATACTATTATCACTATTATTTGGACTTTGCTCTGGTTCAGACATATGAATACTTGGCCTGCTATGTCCTTGATCTTCTAGGTTCTGATTGGCAAGGCTAGGCTCTTCTACATTGTCTGTGAAGTGATAATGACTATTTGGTTGTGTTTGCACTGCGGGTGAATGTTGAATATCAGTTTCTACAGGTTGTCCCTGATGTAAAACATCATTTGACACAGACTGAATCCCTGGTGTCATATTTGCATCATCTGCATTATTTGATATATTTATAGCTATTGCTGGTTCTTGGGAGGGTTCCTGTTGTAGCCTCTCATTTTGTTCAGCTGCAGGGTCCATTGTTAGTCCATGGTCACTAGACCCCGTGGAAGATGTGAAGTGATGATGTGCCTCTGTAGAATTTTCTTGGGTTTCTCCATCTACTGACAATGGCTGGTTATTTTGATTCATAGACTGTCCCTCACCTTCCTGCGACCTGGAGGCAGCACTGTATTCTGTCACTGCTGGTACTCCAGCTGCTGCATTGGCTGCATTTATGGCACCATCCTGCTCTCCTGTACTACTGTCCCCCTCTGCAGGTCTCTCCTGCTGCATCTCCATCCTCAGCCTCTGGACCTCAGATTTCACTGGGTGGGTGATCATTAAATACCCACCTTCAATAACCTCACTATAACTTGGTAACTTATTCTCCCCATCACTCTCCTCCCCGAGCACAAAGGCAGGGTTGTCACGTATACAGGAGGCATAGGATGGAGGCACAGTCTCGGGTTGGACACTGTCTATACTGTTACACCTACCTAAATTTCTTAATGCCTCCAGGCGACGTTCCCTGAGCTGGAGGCGGCGGCGGCGTTTGTGCCTTGCATGTAGACAGAGTCCTATCTTAATGAGTATGATGCAGAGGATGAGGATACAGCCTGCTACCAGGGCTATTAGTGCCACTGGGCTATAACCGTGACCTGTTGGTGGGGATGGTGTAACTGAAGGTGAAAGAAGAAAATTATGTTTCAAGGACAAGGGATATAAAAAACCTTTTTTACTTTTCTGTCTGAAGAACTTAGAATTGCTTCTTTCAGAAAACCCCCTGCCGCTCCTTAAGGTATACTATATCTGGCTGTTTGAAGACTATCCTATTTATTCGTAGTCATGTGCAAAAGTGCATATCAGAACTGTATTTTGGCCTAGGATCTAATATAACCATTATTATTAGATAATTAAATGCCCACTTACATACTGGTAATAGAATCAATATGTTGGCAAAATTGACTTACCGTTACAGTCCTTTTCATCAGAGTTATCCCCACAGTCATTATAGTCATTGCAGACTAAGTCTTCGTCTATGCAGTAGCCATTACCACATTTGAACTGTCCATCTAAACAGCCCGCTGGAGAAATGAGATCGAACATGAAACATGATTAATATGACACATTTGGCGCTTTATATCCTTCTTATGCTCGTTTTTTTTTTTTTTTTTTTTTTTTTTTTTTTTGTAAATGAATGCTCTAAATCTAAAAGAATACCCCTTAACGGGATATCAAGAATTTTCTACCCCAGACATAGTGATGATGATTGTACACGATAAACAGTCAGTGTCAATAAGTTCCCATTTTAGTATGCTGGTGAACCAAACTAATTTAGAAAAAAACAACTAATTCCAAGGGCTTACTTTTGTAATGGCAGTTATTTTCATCACTGTAATCTCCAATACCACAGTCATATTTCTTGTCACACAACTTTCTTTTGCTTATACATGTCCCGGTATCCCGACAGCGGAAGTCGCCACTCGTACAAGACCCTAGACCTGTTGGAGGTAAGTGAGTAATACTATAGCTGTTTGACACCGTTTTGACAGCTAAGGTCATATTGATGGCAAGAAAACTACATTGAAAATAGGTTTTACAGATTAATACTCAGGGGCGTAGGAAAAGGGGGGGCCAGGGGGGCCTGGGCCCCCCAATCATGAAGGAGGTGGGGCCTGAGTATGTCTGCCCCCCCCCAATATTTTCCAAGAACTCATAAACACAATGGAAAAGAAGCTAAAACTTTACATCTCAAATTAATTATTATGGTGATGTCATAGGGAGAATGGGGGTCTGAGCCTAAAGTCAGATCCAAAATTTACCAAAAATCACTTTTCTATATGAATTCTAAATACGCATATATAGACACCATCACGCATCAGCCTACAATTCAAGGTAGTCACGATGGTGCCCTCGCCGGGACCCCCAATGAAGATTTGCTTCCTACACCTCTGATACTTTTTGCTCTGTCCTCCCTAGGTTGAGCCTCAGATATTGATTGAATCAAGCTAGGCCTCGTGGAATGATACAGCTCAATGCCAATCAATTGCCATTGGAGACGATATTATTTTTTAGGTTTAAAATGGTAGACTGGAGTCTTATCAATCATTATCCATGTCATAATAAGCATTTACTTACTGATCTTTTCACAGGACACGGGTACAAATGTGATTTCCTCCAAATACAAATCCGCACCATTGTCCATGTCGCTTCCGATTTGTACCTTTAGGAATAAAGATGACGCATGAGAGAAGAATGCATTATAAGTATCATTAAGGTCAATTAGTTTAAGAATCTTTGATGTTCACTTGTAATCCTTTCATAGTACCAGATATCGATAAAGCGTTATTAAAATGGATCCTACATAAAATGTCTAAGGATAGGGCATTGCCCTAAAATGATCTATGGGCAACTGTGTTCTATGTGCTATGCTAAACTATGCTTTAACTAATTGCTGACAAATAGTGAGTAATTACTGACATATATTGAATAGTTGCTCACAAATACTGCATTATTACCGACATAGGAGGAGGTACTGGCATATATTGACTGAATGCTGACAAATTGTATGTAAATACTGACATGTGTTGACTAATTTCTGATATCTAGTGAGTAAGTACTGACATATCCTGAATAATTGTTGACAAAGAGTGAGTAATTACTGACATATATTGACTATTTCTGATAAATAGTGAATAATTACTGAAATAAATTGACTAATTGCTGAAAAAGAGTGAGTAATTACTGACATACATTGACTAATTTCTAATAAGTTGTGAGCAATTACTGACATATATCGACTAATTGCTGACAAAAAGTGAGTACCGTAAACTCCCACGTATAAGACGTGTCCTCTAAGCCAAACAAAATGCTGGTGCGTCTTATAGGATTTTCTGAAGTTGGGGGTGCGTCTCATACGAGGGGTAATTTTACTATAGAACAGTACTGGATTTACAAAATTGAGCCCTAAGAGGTGCGTCATATACGTGAAAATGCCTCTGCTGACTTTGGGGTGCGTCCTATATGCGCAGTGCGTCATCTACACGGGAGAATACGGTTATTACTAATATATATTGAATGATTGCTGACAAATAGTGAGCAATTACTGACATATAGACTAATTGCTGACAAATAGTGAGCAGTTACTAACATATATTGACTAAATGCTGATAAAATGTAAGTAACTACTACCATGTATTGACTAATTGCTGACAAATAGTGAATTATTACTAACATAATTATATTAACTAATTGCTGACAAATAGTCCATATATACTGACATATTTTGACACATACCAGTCAAGGCAGGATGCAGAATTGAGTCAATGGCTATTTCTCTGTTATATATTGACTAAATCCTGACAGATTGTGAGTAAATACTGACATGTAATTGCTGATATAGAGTGACTAAGTACTGATATATATTGATTATTTGCTGACAAATTGTGAGTAAAATTATACTGATATATATTGACGAATTGCTGACAAATAGTGAACAATTACTAGTGCTGACGTATAGTGAGTAAATACTGACATATATTGATTAATTGCTGACAAATAGTGTGTAATTACTGACATATATTGACAAATTGCTGACAAATAGAGAACAATTACTAACATATATTTACTAATTGCTGACAAATAGTCCATAGATACTGACATATTTTGACTAATATCTGACAAATTGTGAGAAAGGGAGGATGCACAATTGAATCAATGGCTTTTCCTTGGTTATATATTGACTAATTGCTGACAGATTGTGAGTAAATACTGACATGTATTGATAATTGCTGATATAGAATGACTAAGTATTGATGTATATTGACTAATTGCTGACAAATTGTGAGTAAATACTGACATATTTCGACTAATTGCTAACAAATGGTGAGTAATTACTAACATATATTGACTAATTGCTGATAAATGGTGAGTAATTACTGACATATATTAACTAATATCTGATAAATTGTGAGTAATTACTGACATATGTGGACTAAGTGTTGTTATAAGATGGAGCAGGTTAGGTTTAAGACCTAAAAGACCCGAGTTTTCAATGCAATTTTGAATGCTATTTTCAATTCAATTTTCAACATTCAATCAGATATTGACAAATAGTGAGTGATTACTGACATATGTAGATGAACTGCTGACAAATAATGAGCAATCAGTGACATGTATTGACTAATTGCTGACAATAGTGCATTATTACTGATATATTTTTACAACTACTGACAAATAGTGAGTAATAACTAACATATATTGACTAATTGCTGACAAAAAGTGCATTATTACTGACATATTTGGACTAATTACTGACAAAAAGTGAGTAATTACTGACAAAAAGTGAGTAATTACTAACATAAATTGGCTAATTGCTGACAAATAGTGCATTATTACTGACATATTTGGACAAATTACTGACAAAAAGTGAGTAATTACTGACAAAAAGTGAGTAATTACTAAGATAAATTGACTAATGGCTGACAAATAGTGCATTATTACTGACATATTTGCTGACAATGCATCATGCCATCAATAAAAGGGTTAACTGCACATCAATGCCTTGTCTATCAATAAAGGGTTGACTGTGCATCAATGCATCATGCTATCCCTAAGGGGTTAACTGTGTATCAATGCATCATGCCATCCATAAAGGGTTAAGTGCATCAATGCATCAGGTTATCCATGAAGGGTTAAAGTGCATCAATGCATCTTGCCATTCATAAAGGGTTTAATGTGCATTGATGCATCATGCCATTCATAAAGGGTTAACTGTATCAATGCCTCATGCCACCCATAAAGGGTTAAAGTGCATCAATGCATCATGCCATTCATAAAGGGTTAAAGTGCATCAATGCATCATGCTATCCATAAAGGGTTAACTGTGCATCAATGCATCTTGCTATCCATAAAGGGTTAACTGTGCATCACCGCATCATGCCACTCATAAAGGGTTAACTGTGCATCAATGCTACATGCCATCCATAAAGGCTTAAAGTGAATCAATGAATCATGCCATTCATAAAGGGTTAAATGTGCATCAATGCATCATGCCATTCATAAAGGGTTAAAGTGCATCAATGCATCATGCTATCCATAAAGGGTTAAATGTGCATCAATGCATCATGCCATTCATAAAGGGTTAACTGTGTGTCAATGCATCATGCCATCCATAAAGGGTTAAAGTGCATCAATGCATTATGCCATTCATAAAGGGTTAAAGTGCATCAATGCATCATGTTATCCATGAAGAGTTAATGAGTATCACTACATCATGCCATCCATAAAGGGTTAAATGAGTATCAATGCACCATGTCATTCATAAAGGGTTAACTGTGTATTAATGCATCATGCCATCCATAAAGGGTTAAAGTGCATCAATGCATCATGCCATTCATAAAAGGTTAAAGTGCATCAATGCATCATGTTATCCATGAAGAGTTAAATGGGTATCACTACATCATGCCATCCATAAAGGGTTAAATTTGCATCAATGCATCATGCTATCTATAAAGGGTTAAATGTGCATCAATGCATCATGCCATTCATAAAGGGTTAACTTTGAATCAATGCATCATGCCATTCATAAAGGGTTAACTGTGTAACAATCCATCATGCCATCAATAAAGGGTTAAAGTACATCACTGCATCATGCCATTCATAAATGGTTAACTGTGCATCAATGCATCATGCCATCAATAAAGGCTTAAAGTGAATCAATGCATCATGCTATTCATAAAGGGTTAAATGTACATCAATGCATCATGCTATCTATAAATGCTTAAAGTGAATCAATGCATCATGCCATTCCTAAAGGGTTGACTGTGTATCAATGCATCATGCTATCCATAAAGGGTTAAAGTGCATCAATGCATCATAGGGAAGTATGTGCGGCCCCTGGACAGCCTGCTAATCCTGTAAGGATCACAGTGTGAATCAATGCATCATAAACCCAATTTACTACCCTATGTATACCCCTATAGAAACAGACACCAGTGCTTTAAAGGGTTAAAATGGATTTTCACAGCTATATCCAGGGTGAGTAGACTTTCTTTGTCCAAGCACTAACAGCCAATATTAAAAGGATAGGTTGGTCCCTGTGCAACCCTATGTGTAATCCTATGAGTAAAAAAAGGGCAATATGTGGCTAGGCTATAGCAAGTCTACACTAGAAGGGCGATTCAACATCGGTGAACATGGTTCTTGTAAGTATTCTTTGGGCAGTCTATGCCTAAAGAATAATAATATGAACGATTCTAATACGTCATACTGATATTCTTAAATAGGCTTTGGTAAAAGATAAAGACATTTGTAGGAGGAAAGTAGGAGAATTGTCGTCATCTCCTTTTTAACATGTATTGGCTATATCAAATTATGGAAAATCATCATAACAGTTATGTGATAAGATTAACAAATGTGGCTTACTCTATAGGCAATGGATTCATTTCCCACAGGAGGGCTTATGGTGTACTTTCCCAGTGTCCGACCAGAGAGTTGGTCATGTACGGACCATTGTGCCTTGATGACTTGATGTGACCGACTGACCACTAGTTTTCCTTCTCTATCCTCGAATCTGTACTGGAGGATGAGACAAATCCGTCCTCCTATACCAACTGGAGGACTAGTGAGGATCATATTATTTAGACTGTGTTCCTGACAGATAGGATACTGACAGTGGTAGCGCAGTGCCCCATTCCTAAGGGCCCTCTTGTCTGGAATAGAGAAAGGGATTTCTTTTATGTATGTCTGGAAGCTTATTGACTTGTTTATAAGTTCTCATGGGTAATTCCAATGATTAATAGGTCTTAAGATAATTCTTTCTTTACTTTGTATTTTTATTTGTAAATTAAATGTTTGTTTTGTCTCCTAGGAATGGCCCCATTCATTGTATTGATTAAAGGTTACCTGATTTATATTCCCTGTCGGTCGACTTTGCACTCCATTTCCAATCACACATGTGGTTATCATTGAATGTGCATGAAATGTCATCTGTTAAAGAAAGATAGATAGTAAAAGCTGATTAATAGTAATTCAACAGTATCCGGGTACAGCAGTGACCATCTTGTAGTTTGTGGAGCACATATGCATGCCAGTATAGTAAGTGATAATTTTAATGATATGATATGTTGATTTAATATCTATGTACTGTTTGATACTAAGTTTTATAAGATATGGGTTCTCCGTAATGTTTCTTCCAGGGCAAGGAGAGTTGAAATGATTTCGGGTCGACATTGGATAGATGTTCATAATTATACTTTCAGAAAGAGTGAAAAGATGAAAACAAGTGATTACCATAATAAGGACAGGGACCTTCCATCAAACTCAAGTCATCAATGGCAAACTGTGCTCTATATTCTGAGCCTCTTCTAGCACTGAATGTGATGTTGTTGTTCTATTGTAAAAGAAAATTGAGATGAGAAACTATAATTGGCCCTTTACACCAGAGTGATATATTGTTCAGTGTTCTTAATAGTCTTTATTTGGCTTTATGGGACTTACATATTGTTCAGTGTTCTTAATAGTCTTTACTGTATTATGGGACTTACATAGCAATGCTAATGCAACGGTATTATTTAGGCCTACAATCCGTTTACATCGCACAGTATGTGCCTTTGACATGTACCTCGTTATTTCACTCTTCCTATCTGGCTTAATAATCTTACAGATTGTTATGATTATTAGTCAATAGTATTCAATTTATGCAGAATGTTGTTGTGGTTATGTCTTGTCGAGAAGTGGCCGAAAACCAATTCCTTGGGCACACTGGCGTTGATGCTCATTGTCCTCTGGACAAAAATTCTCCAAATCAGAGTGACTGGGGTCCATTTTCAGATGGTTACACTGAAAACATGGAAGATCCGAAACTAGTCAGCAGTGACCACTTTAGGTCCTCAAGTTGACGATACCTAAAACTACAACTTTAGGTAGTCAAAATGACGACTTTAGGTCATCATCCTGACGACCTAAGTCATCAGTATGACGACTTTGTACTGTCAGTATTGTCATACTGATGACTCAGGTAATCAGGATGACGACCTAAAGTCATCATTTTGACCACCTAAAGCTGTAGTTTTAGGTATCGTCAACTGGAGGACCTAAAGTCGTCACCGCTGACTAGTTTCGGATCTTCCAGGTTTTCAGTGTATTCGAACAATGCCAGATTCTGAGATTAAAGTGCCTAATTCAGAGGGGCTTAATTTGCAAAATATTATAGGCCTACCAGACTTTATCGAATGCCTTTTTAGGTACTGGTATATGCAATATGTGTAAATAAAGTTTTCAGACTTACTTTTCTTCCCCCCTTTACAAGGAGGGAGAGTTGAGTATGGTGCCAGTAGTTTCCAAAACTGCCTTTACGCCTCCAGAGATAACCTTTTGACCTGTATGGATCTTGCCAATTTATTTGTAGCTCACCCACATCTGGACCTGTAAACACAGGTTGTAAAATGTCTTAGGACAATATTATATCTAACAAGTGACGACTGTCTTAATGAACAGTTTATGTTAGAGATCCCATACTTATGGTCCCATTGCTTCTTGATGTCATATTAAAACGACCATGGATCGACTGAATATCCTCACAAAAGTTCATTTCCGCCATAGATGCCTGTGAGGATAAATTCATTTAGCGACATTTCTATGACACTAGAGAAATGTTCATTATCAAAGCGTTTTGTCATATATATCAACTCACCGTTCATATGGTACCAGAACGATAGACAGTGGGTTTTATTTGTTGTGGATGGCGGCACGCCCAGTGTTATGTCACCTACCCAGTCTGCCCTACTGTTACGGAAGTCCTGCACCATGTAGGATTTTCTTGCTGTCAAATTACACACAGAATTTTAGTATTAGATAGATAATATTGAATCTGTTAAATAATTGCATGAATGTCTGTTTGGAGATTATGTTGTTTCGGAGGCAAAATTTCGCCCTGTCTCCCTTACTCGTATCACCCCTTAAAGCCAGAATTCCACAGCCATCAGTCGGCCGAAATTTTGCTATTTTTGATTATGTAAAAGTATAGAAAGAATTGGTCGGCTTAGTGAAAACTCGTCCGACCGATGGCAGTGGAATATCCGCTAAATACATCTCACCATGTACCTGTCTACATCCATAAACCTATCTAATAGCCATAAACCTTTGAAGCTACATGTTCCTTGTTCCAAGAGATAAGAAGGTGCTTTCGATCAGCCTATTACATTTGTTTCTCTCTGTCTTCTCTCTCCTCTCCTCCTCCTCCTCCTCCTCCTCTCTCTCTCTCTCTCTCTTTCTCTCTCTCTCTCTCTCTCTCTCTCTCTCTCTCACTCTCTCTCTCTCTCTCTCTCTCTCTCTCTCTCTCTCTCTTTCACTTATCATACCTGAGCTGGGACCATACTCTGGGTCATAGCTCCGACCGCTGCGCTCCCACATTCGTCCCCCAGTCCACAGACTGCCACATCCACCAGGTAGGTCAAAGTCACACGCTAACTGCCCTGCCACCTGGGCTGGAGCTGCAAAGATGAGATGTTTTTTCCTTAAAATCTCAGATATCTTAGTACTTAGAACAGTTCTTAATCAATATAGAATACCCACTAAAGGGAAGAAATTGCACCCAGATTTGATACCAATAAGTATGTGATTAAGAAATCTTATCGCTTCCCTACCATCATAACAAATGGTTATAGTTCACTGCCAATGTCCTTTGTATGAATGAGAGACCACATGTTATTCATATTTACCATTTAACCCTGGAGTTTTACACCTGGAGTGGGCATAAGACCGGTCTGACATATCAGAACAGCCTCCTGCACTTGGACTAGGACATGCCTCTCCTCCACTGCAGCTTCTGTCAAAGCACACCACGCCACAACTCATAGATAACCCTACCTCTGCTGCAGCCACTGTATGGACAGAAGGAAACCATGAACAGATTTGATAAAGCATTGTATATCAAGACCATAATAACTCTGGGAATGTTTTAAGGAGGGCAAACTTCTTTATGGGAGGTATTAAATCTTTCCCCTTGAGAGCAGTCAAAAGTTACTTGCCCCCCCCCTCCTAGCTACTGCAAATGGATTTTTTGTGGCTTTGTCTTTGAACTATAGTAATAGGAAGGTTTTCACTAAAAGGGGCAATTTAAGGTTTGCTTTAATCCCACAACCCCATGTTTATATAAAATGACATATTCCCTTGTTATTTGATGGTCAATTAACTCAGAAAAATCTCTACCAAAATTATCCCCACTGCCAATCATCATAGATGTTGAGTTCCTTCCCATCTAATAGCTGATCCTAGCTCTAGCAGCTGGAGCTCTTCGGAGATATCAGTTCTTATGGTCTATTTAGTCTTCCATTAAGTAGTGGTCAGGAAACACATTATTTTTGAGGGCGATGCATAACATAAGCTATTCTGAGTTTCCAAATCATATTACCTCGTCCACTGTTTTCACGAATACTTTCCACTGAAACTGTTTTGTAAGAAGCAAAGAAGCCCAGGTCACCCTTTGACATATCAGAATGGAAAACCAGTTTCAGATAGGCTTCCCCTTCATAAGGCCTCCCTGGTGAACAGAAAAATAGATAACACATTAAGTACAGATTGCATGCCTCATAAATGTAGCCGTTCAGGGAACGTTCAATAATTATGTCACCGGTATTTAGGCATTTTTCAGGACCTAACCACCCCCTTGTCATTATTTTTATATGGAACATATTGGCCACTAGCTGGTATTGAGCTGGTTCCGGCAACAGACACTGATAAGAACTGATAAGATGGGACCAGTATGTCCCTGTTAACCAGGGACAGGATACCCATCATGGTATGTGTTATCAGTGGGTTTTACCTCAACCAGCGAAATTCAAAAGGGCCGCTCCACTAGGCCTCCAAACTGAGTCCTATAGAGGAACCGGAAGACCCCACCCTCTAATCAGTGACATAATTGTTAAACGTTCCCTAAGGACATAAACTTTTTAACTAAGAAAGGGTATTCCAGGAAATAGTGCGTAAGGAATTTATAAGTTTACATTTTTATAGTTTCTGTACTGTCATGGATAAACAAGTTCATTGTTCTAAGTACTTGGGAAACACCCATTTGGCAGAGACATTTCAGAGAATTTCCAGTTCACCCCCCATAAAGTTTCATTGAACACTTACAGCAGAAAAAGTCTTCCCATACACTGGAGAATCCTCCTTGATATGAACGGTCCTTAATTTCACCTAGCCCTGTAAACTCTTGTGGTTTTGAATAAACGGATACATTCTTCATCCAGGGCTGGCCATGAACCTCCAAGTAATCTCGTATCTTCTCCATCCTGAATCTTTGAAATCTGGTATAACACAGAAACAGTGTTATTTTAGTTATATTGGCTTATATATTGTTGCTATACTGTAGTTATCGTTCTGCATATAGACTTGAAAATCAAATGATTTCACTTAACATTGGTTAGAATAGTACACCGCCCACTGGGCTTTCTGGGCTAGCCCAGACATTGAGATCAAGCTGGTAAATTAATGTCTGGGCTTAGCCCACCTGGGCCCCACCTGTCAGCCCAGACATTTACCAGCTTGAACCCAAATCTAGGCTAGCCCTGAAAGCCCAGTGGGTTCCCATCCGGGGGCTATGTGGACCATGGCAGGTGTGAATTGCTGACGGTGGGATCACACTTTCATGATTTATTGCCACAATCCTTCTTTTTTTTTAATTTGTTGGCTTCAATCTTAGAGAATAATTACACTTTTCTGTTATACATACAAAAAAAACAAAAGGTATACCTTAGACAGATGGCAGAAGTTCCATTTGTGCTTGGCTGTAGAAGGATACTGTATCGGCAGGATAAGCTATCAGGATACTCAAGTGGATAGTTTTCACTGACCAGGAACCCTGAACCTGCAGGTAATCGTCTGTCACAGGAGATCCACATAGTCTTGCTACTTGTGCCAAAAAATGCTGCTGATGGAGAAGATGAGGCTGTAAGAGATATAAACCACACGCTATTACCCATCATAAAGTGAAACTAAAGTTTTATGAGTGGGTGTGTGTTAGCTTAAAAGGAGGGGGCCACTTCAAAATAGTGATAAATTATCATTATTTTGAAATAACCTCTACAAATACCACAATTATAGTCATCAGATAGAACTAAAGGTACCTCTACTCAAACGCTGAGAAACACTGGGACTTAATGCTAGGTAATTTGAACCTAGGCAGATGGCTTTCTCAAGATTAGATAAAACTATTTTGATAAAGCTTTTTTGGATAGAGCAAGTTAAAAAATATTAATGCAAATGGTGTTATATATGGTTGCCACTACTTCCTGTTTGTCAACTCCAAAATATGTTATTTGAGTTATATTTGTATTAAACGCACCATGTATACAGTAGTTGGAATGTATAGGCACAATATAAAATACCATAACATCAATCTTGGGACACTTTCACGAAACAGTGAGAAATTAGTTCACTATTTTTCTTAGGATTTCAATCTAGTGCAGGCTGGTTTCAAGCAACCTGATACAACACTAGTGTTTGCTCTAATAATTACCAATGGTCCAAATAGAAAAAATATTGATAGTGTAGCACGACAACAGGAAGTGCAGCCCACAAAATTACAGGGATGGGCATATACCGAAGCGATGGAGCAATTCTACAAATTGTTGTAGTAAGGTTCAATCCACCGTGCAGGCACCTAAACAAAATTTAATTGATCATATTTATTTATATATTTTTCTTTTTTTATGGGGGGAAATGGATTGAAAGGGGTCTGGAGGTCTCCCCCAGAAAAACTTTGAATTTTGAGAAGCCAAATGGTGCAATATGGTACTTTTTGTGGAAGACTGATACCTTTGTATCCTAGCTAAATTTTCTAAGACCAACATATAAATGGTAAAAAGATATTTCATTGGATCTGGATGAATCACAAGATTGACCCTGGCAGATTAGAGAAAAATTTAAATTATGAGGAGTTTGCAGGGTTTCTAATCTAAATTGTTGTCCTTGAGGATTTAGGGAGGCACATTTTTCTGGGGAAATACACAGGGACCTTCGTTTTACGGAATAAGGGAGAAGGAAATTGGTGCAACAATTCTTCCCCCCTCTAAGCTCTTATACGCTTAAAAAGCAATTCTTTTTTCAAATATTCTTTTAGATGTTGAGATTAAAGAAATTTTTCTGATTTAACTTTAAAATGGTTAGGATCTAGAGGATTTCCTTTCTCTATTGGGATGTCAGAGTAGATTTGTGGGCAGATGCTCCAAGTCAACTATCAGATTCTACTTCTAAATTGCCATATTTTGAAGACTTTGGGGGAAATTGCTTCAAGAATATTTTGAGATTCCATTTCAATGTTTTTGGCATGTAGTAGAAGATTTGGAGGACAATATATTCTGATCAAGACTCAATACCATCTTACAATATATATTCTAAGGGACAATGGACCATAAACAAAGTTGAAAAGATCATAACTTTTGTCCTAATTGGAATATTTACAAAATTCTTTCGGATTTAGAAAGCTCAGATTATCCCTCATGGCTCTGTAGCATTTTCCAATGTCTCTGTCGCACATTTGTTGCAACATTGCGACAAGTTGCCCTAAAAAGCTATCCATCACAACTATAAAAAGAATGAGATAAGAGTAAAACGGTGAAAAAAATGGCACTAAAGGATGAACAAAGAACCCATTGAAGGCGGCTAGGAAGCCTCCCATCCGGATGTACTCACGCCCATTGAGCGGACCAATGGGTAACTGTTACCCTAAACAGAATAAAGTGCTATTGATAATCTGTTTTATGATACGATAGAATGGTGAGGATCTGTTAAGAACAAGAAAAAAGGGTGTTGGCAAGGGAACCCCTCAAAAGTGATGCTATATAAATCTTCTGTGGGAATGTTTAATCTCCAATTTCCTTTCATGAGTAGCCAATCTCGATGACCATCTGATAAGGTCGAATTCCATATAGCGTTTTTGGTCACAAATCATAGAAAGTGTGCATATGGGGCCTTACATGTCATTCGCCCAGACATGTGCCCAGAAAAAGAATTCTTATAATTATGCATCTTTTACAATAGCAAGGACACATCTGACATATATGATAATGTGACTTCCTTAATCTACAGGTCAAAATAGTCTGGACCTGAGATTTTCATGGAGGTATGAAGATTGTTTCTGTCAGAAATTAAGCCCTTAACATGGCTTGTAACTCAAATGTCATTCTCCCAGACACAATTTCGCCCAGACAATTTTGGTCATTTTGGGTACATTTTACCCCCCTGGAGCCCAAAATATGCACATGGGACCATCAAAACCCATGTGTAACATGAAGATCTCATCCAGCCTGACACTTTGAGCCAAAGAAATAGAGGGGGAAACTAAAATTCGAAGAGTAGGGGCTGGAATACCTCCAAATTCGTCATATGCAAACCTTCTATGATTTTCGACCTTTTAGACATTGAACTCTCTGTATTTTGATCAGTTGTGATCTATGGCCTTGCTCATTTAATGCAAGGATTGTTCAATTTATCCCGACTAACACAGTAAATTAAGGCCCAATATGCAATGATTACTGCATAAAACACAACAGACCAAACAGCTGAGGTTTAGGTGTGCTAGAACGCCATGTGGGATTCGACCTAGGATAGGCCCCCTTTTATTTATATGACAGAATACGGTTTATAAATAGTGTAGAGGAAACACAAAACACAATGGAAACAATTGGTAAAAATTGTACCTTGTAGAAAGGCATTTGAAATGTTCAATGATAGGCTACCTAAGTTGTTTTGTGGATGTTGCTGTTTGTTTGTTGTCTTTTTTTCGGGGACAAATCACCCAGGGGTGTGTGTGTGGGGAGGGGTAGCATAATGCATTCGTACATTGCTCCGGGGACAATATGTTCAATCAGGACGATGGACATTAGCTTGAATATCGGCCATATTACAAATGATATCATTATCAGTCCAATTAAATCACATTTTTATCACTTCAGTGCTTCGCCTCTAGCATTTATCTGGCCCTAAAGTCAACTCTTGCATCTATAATCATCATATATTACATTAATATAGGTATAACGTGAAGTTATGTACAGGCACTTGCAGTATGTACCAAATGAAATAAAAAAAAATCCATGATTTTATTAAGATAATTATCCGCACTAGCACGACTCATACCTAACGTTGTTCCACCACAGTACCAGTGTCACCTGGAGTGCCTAACAGGAAGTGGCAGGTGTGGGGTTGATAAGGAAGATAAGGCTGATAGGAACACCATACAGGGCTAGAGGAAGGTGTGCTGAGTTTGGAACAGGCCAAGGAGTGAAGATAGCAAATATCACAGGCCTGTCTTGTTTAAAACGCAATTATCGGTATTTCTTTCCTCATGTTATTATGTCTACTATAGGCATGAACTGTAGTCTATGGTCTATATTCAATTAAATCTACGGTAACTTGAATTAGCATCAATCCATCAAGAACGCCAAAAGTAGCGCACTGGTCCTGGTGGGATTCAGAATCGAACAATCCTTGCTTTGTAGAGGTTCCCCTGCTCCAGGGCACTCCCAATATCACCCCCTCCCCCACCCCTTTTTTTCTAAATCCTTAATTCGCCAGTGCGTTATAGGATCCTTCTGGTGAATGACGTCATTTCCAATTCGACCTTTCTATGGTAACTTTTTCCCTTCTGTTCATCCCTTAATGTTCTCACAGAAACTACTTCAACGGCTGCTTAGCTGCTTCCTATGTTTTACTTCACCCAACATCCATGGTTGCTTTCTCTATTTAACTTCTTCTTCATTCTGAATTTACCCTGCTTAATTAGATATATTCAAGGTGTCAGTCTTACTCCTCGCACCTTCGCGCAGGCCTCGGGAGGGGTGGGGGGTTACTCAGGCTAAAATATATATAGAGTACCAAGTGCCGTACACCAGTCACGACGGACTGTGGCTCTCGGCAGATCTATAGAAAAGGATCGAGAAAAGGATGGGGGCTATGAGTGATATTGCATCTTTGAATGGGGGGGGGGGTCTGCAAAAACTTCTAAACGTTTCCATGGTAATAAAGAAATATTTTAAACCTACACCCACCTGCCTGTCGCGAATTCCACAATCATAACATGACTTGAGATATACTCAAGATATTACAGCTTTTTCGAGGGGGATGTGGAAGGGCAGAATAAAGGCTGTAATTTTACAATCGGTACCCTTCATCAAAGAGTCAGTGCCACCCCCCTCCACCGGGCACGACCATGCATGGCGGTAAAACAGGTTTGCTGTGGTATTGATGTGAATATTTTTCAAACAGAAAGCATACAAAGATTAAATTGAACACTAAGTGAAAGTCAAAGGCAAGGATCTAAATATAGTTGAGAACTCTTATTCAACCTGAGCACATAGACATTCATCATGTCTGAAGTGTTTCAGAGAAGACGCACATAAATTTTAGGCGCTAGAAAAATTGGAGTGGTCATTTGTTCTTACAAGCGAAAAGGTGAGGGGTGATTTTTTTTTTTTTTGGGGGGGGGGAGGGGCGCGGGAGAGTCTCAAGGGAGAAGAAAGCAAAATTGAACACTGCCAAGCAAAAATCCCAAGTTTCAGTATACCCAAAGGTCAGCCACCCCAGGGCCCTGTTTCAATAGTTGGTTTGGATGGCACCATTTGCATTAGTGTTTCTTAAGTTGCTCTATCCTAAATAGCTCAGTTCGAGTTCTATCTGAGCCTGTGTTAGCCAAGGGCCTAGATCCAAATGAATAGAGCAAGAAGTGACACTGTTTCTAAACTTTTGGATAGAACTCAAACTGAGTCCCATCTGTTCTATTGGTGGAAGTAAATTTGTTGTTTTCTAACCAACTTTGCTGCCATCATGGCCCTGATTGTATACCTGAATGGCACCATCTGTGTTTACTTATACAAAGCTAATAGTGCAGACCCTACAAAAACATGCTTCTGTTTCTAAACTTGAGTTCTGTTCTAATGCTCTATTGGCTAGAGCTGGATAGGACAACTTCAGAAACACTCATGCAATGGTGCCATCAAAATCCTAGAATTTCAGCTCATCTATCATCAAATGAATCATTCAAGTTTTCATTTGTATTTCACTTATTTAAAGTTGTGCCGACCACCTATAAGGGTTGGCGGAAGAATTGTTTGAAAAGCAACAATTTTGCCTTCATCAATGGAGTAGATGGGACTCAGTTTGAGCTACATCCTAAGGTTTAGAAACAGTGGCACTTCTTGCTCTATTTATTAGGGTTTAGGCAGTTGGCCAAAATGAGCTCAGATAGAACGTGAACTAATCTATTTTGGGGAGAGCAAGTTAAGAAACACTAAAGCAAATGGTGCCATCCACAGCCTACTATAGAAACAGGATCCATGTATTTCAATTGATTACACATAAGATATAAGGCACAAATGAATAGGTGGAAGGCCCTAAGGATATAACAGTGAGAGGTGCACTGGAGGTGGATGGCACCATTGCATTAGTGTTTCTTAAGTTGTCCTAGCCAGCTCTCATCAATAGAGCAGGAGAGTAGAACTCAAATTAAGAAACAGAAAGCAGTTTTTGCTCCATCTGCACTTTTAGCTTTGCATTAGTGGGCATGGATGGTGCCATTCATTTTTGAAAAGTATAGAAACAGGGCCCAGGCTTAATAGCCAGGGTTAACAGGGCGTGACAATCCACTTTTTTATACTATTTCTTTACACATTGTGTATGACTTGAACCTTTCTAGAGACCAAGGGGGTCTCGTGACCGTTTGCGTATAGAAGCCTGGACCCATACCTTGTGGGTCCACCATTTTGAATTTTGCTGGTTACACAAAAGGTGGCAATACACACTGATAGGCATTGGCATGGTGGGTACCTTGTCCCTGGATAACATCCACTTCCAGGGACATGCTGGTCTCTGTCTTATCAGCTTATCAGTGCAAGTTGCCAGAACCAGCTCCACTCCCGCTTACACCCAATACATACTGGTTATGCAAAGGAGTAAAACGGGGGCCTGGATGGGGGGTCATAATGTCACATGTCGATGTAAAGAAATACTCATGTCACATGTCACTTAGATTGCCATGCCTGCGTTCACCTCTAAGAACTAATCATGTCGCATGTCAAATCTAAGAAAGCACATACCAGGTATGTCATAGAGCTAGCTCTAATTTTCTTTGCCTCATGTTTCCAGGCCCATGTCACATGTCGATATTAAGAGATGGCCATGTCATCATGTCGAATTCAGTGGTTCACACATTAATGTGGGTTGACGTTGGGGGGGGTCGCTTTTTAGTGAAATGGAATAACATTGCACCGGAAGTTGTACTTTCCCTCTACGTAAGCTGGTTAGAGGAGTGGGCTTACTCAGCCTTAATTCTCCATGAAGACGTTCTTCAGATGAATCCGCATCATTGATGAACTGTTCCTTTCTACATAGGATTGGCGGGGGGGGGGGGGTGTTAACGTAATTTTCAGGGAAACGGATTTCTTCTTATGTTGCAGCATAAGTGTTAGTAAAGTTCGGCACATTGACTTGAATTGGATTCCCACCTTCTCTGATGAATGAATGAATCAAAGTAGAGGTAAACTAAGGGACAGAGGTGAGGGGGACGGTGTATATAGATGTTGTTGGATTTAACATATGACCCCCCCCCCAAGGTAATATTATTCACATAAAGCACATGCATATCTGTGATCATTCTTTATATTGGAAATCAGAGAATCATCAGGTCTACCACATTCAAATAGAAATTCCTGATCCCACCCCACAAAACAAACAAATAAATAAAATAAATAAAAATTATCAAAGAATCCATGAGAATCTAGAAAAAAGAGTCCACAATACACCCACTTGACATCCAGTTGACCTATCCCACATGCCTGCTTGTAGACATTTAGCCTTAGTATGACCCCGTATAGTAAACTTACTAAGTCTACAGGAGAAAGCACAATGTTTGTCCACACTATCTAAACATTATATCCCATAATAATTATATCCCATGATGAATGGATATAGGCCCGTGCATGTTCTATCATCTATTACCTGACCTTTACTGATGCATGATTCTGGTTCGAAGTGTCGACTCTAGATTTTTCTGGGAATTTCCCAAATTTTGATGGCCTGATTGTTGCCAGAAGAAATGGATATTATTATAAAGAAATTTGATTTCTTAGGCCAGGTACACTGAGACTTCGAGCTTGTTCTAGCGAGTTCATTTAATTCTAAATGTACAGACGCTTGCCCTTACTGACTATCACACTTCTTAAAAAGGTTGATAACATAACAATACGAGGTTATGACACAGCTATGTCGGCCAAACACTTTAAAGATAATTGATTACAGTTATAATTCAGATCAACAACAAAATACTCCTTACAGATCTAGCATGTTGTATTTTCATAAAACAGACTTTCCTTTTGGCCAACATTATACACAAATGTAGCCAACGTTTTCTCACCTGGCAGCGACAGTAAAAGGGGGACCATAACAAAGGCAGCCATCCCTCTCTTACACTGGTGGCTGGACATGACCTTGGGGGTAATACGTATTTCCGACATCTCTGAAAGTCTTCTAAAGTCCTTGTATGCACCACTGTAGTCCTGAGGCTGAGAAACTATACAGGTGATAAGTCAAAATAGAATAGGTATAAGGTGTGTTGGGTAAGTCCCAGTGTTGGAGTCAAAGTCAGCTGAGTGTATACATCCACACAGGTGGATAGAGATCCTGTTATGACATGGATGCACACCTGTACATATGCCTATATACATCACGATGTAGGTTGCTTCACGGTCCAAGGGTTCAATGTTACTAGACAACAACACTGGAGGAGTCCCCGTCCTACTCCAGTTCCCTGAGTGATAAATCTCATTTTAGATCATACAGGTAGTGTGTATAGATCTATATACATGTGTATACCTGTCAAGAACTAGACTAAGTCTAGCTGTAGGTGTAAGGCTGAATGGGCATGATCTGTGTGCCGCCGGGTCTGACTCAGTCAACTGTTGACTTAAGTCCCAGGTATAATCTACCTGTATAGTATACAGTAGCCGTTGAACACCACGGTTGTGATCAAGGGGGTGACATCTATAGAGTATGGGATATAAGGGAACCCACTGGTGTGACCTGCCCTCTTTTATGCTCTGAATGGTACGTCCCAGGTGGGGAATCTAGGGTACCGGGTGCACAAATGAGGGAAGCCCCAGTTTGACACAGATGGTTATGTCATAATCGGCAGGTGGGCAGCATTAGATAAATATTATAAAGCTTTTGCACTGGAGGACAATAACCAGTGGAGGCGTCCATTAAGCCTAGTGTAGGCCTATTTAGTATTGAGGATGTAACACTTATGTCTTATATTTTTAGACATATAATAAGGCCTCACCTCTGAACTTTATAGGATGTAATGTATGTGTATTGGAGCTAAAAGGAGCGGTATCCAAATGCAGGCCTTTGGTGGCATGTTATATATGTAGAACCTTATGTACACATATTTACCACTGGCTGACTATACCCGCATTATATCATTGAATCCACAATAGTCCCTTTATGAAGCATCTGAACCATGGCATTTCATGTAGAGTCCACATCGTCCTAGTTCTGCACACATGCCGTATTTAATAGTTACACACAACCATAGTATAGGTTATAGCACACTCCTCCTATTCCACATGGATTACATCCAGTCCCTCCAGCACCTATAACAACCACAATACTCAGCTTTAAAGCCTCCTCCTCCAGCTGTCCAGTCACAATAGTATTGGTGCTCCTGCCAATGCCGCCTATGGCGGTCTGGCTGCATCTACTTTAAGTTCAATCTATAGGTTACATACTGAATACACCTGCTCCAGGGTGTAAGCAGTGACAGCACCGCCTTCTGCTCTACCATCAGCCCTGGAGGTATCGATAGGTGTGGCCATGTGACCTGAATGGGCAGGTGGGTGGTGATCATTGATCCACCACTACCCTGACCTAGATGCAGCTATAGCTTCACCTGTGCCTACTGGTGCCTTGTAGCTTAATGCTTAGGGCCGCAGGTGGGCATAGATCTATAGGTCTGTAACCCATGGGCACTGGCGTGAAACAAAAAGGTAGTTGGAGATTGAGGCTCGGGGCTGGGATATTAGTTATAGTTGTGGAGAGCAGGACTTAGATGATATAATTTCCAACTGTTCTGGTTAGACGTCCTTCTATTGCCAAATGGCGGTTATTGCAAGGTGGCTAGAGGGGAGGGGAGGGTGTGGGGGGAGGGGGAGGGCCTTTTTAAGAGGACCTTGCCATTACTCTTTATTAATGGGGGATGGCAGAAAAAAATCTGGTCACAAGAGGAATCACCCCCACTCCCTCAACACTGACAATAAACTTGCAGGGCTGGAGTGATATGTATGCAAAGGTTATAGTGTTTAGATCCCAAACACAATCCTTAGCGTAACCTATCAACGTTTTTGTAAACATAGCATCCTGGTAAACACATGTAAAATGTTTACAGGAATAATGTATTCAACTATTGTGTTTACATTATATTGTGTTTAGGAATTGGCTTGTGAATGCATTTAAGTTGAGGACCCTCTTCATTTATGACCGATTTCTGGAGTGGATCACGATGCACTAGTGCACAGGGGACAAGCATATTTGTCTAAGGCTTTCTTCAAAAACGATACATGATTAATGAACTACCGGTATGTCAGAATCCTTTAATTTGATATACAAGTCATCGAAAAAGGCTGTCATAGAAAAGGGTTATGCTTTCTTTTAATATCATGTCGACAACTGAGCATGGAAATTCATGGAGAAAAAGGTATACCAGCCAGTTTCATAGATAAATACACTTGTCTGTTTTATTTAACACCTATCAAGAATACACAGGTAAGAAGGGTCAGAAAAGAGGAGACAAAAGCCTCTTAAGGTGGGCTTGGGTGAGTCGTGAAGGTACAGACACATTATGTACTTCCACCTGGATAATATCAGGTATCCTTATAGTAGAACAAAGAGTAATTCAGATTCAGGACTCATGGCATCGTGAAGCTGGATGTCAACATGCATCCCGTTTCACCCCTATAGGCTTATGCATATACTGCGATGGTAGTTTCATTGCTTCAGTTTGGTGTCAAGGGCGATAGCACTTTGGTGCCCTCTGGTGTTTGTGGCAAGAACTGATTTATCTTGTATGCATGCAACTTCTATGTTATGCCTTTTAATGCAAAAGTAATAGATTTGAAAACAATATACATATGAAGTATGTATATGAGTTGCCCTTAAGAGCAAGATATATATTACTACAATATAAGCTATCGTAATTATTAAAAAATATCAAACTGCGTGATTGCAAGACAGGCCCTGGTCCTAGTCTTTTACTGTATGAATAAAAGAAATTTAGTTTAGTTACAAATGCTATTTTCTTGAAAATTACCCCAGTGTTATGAAACGTTGACAGTTTGTCTGGAGATCAGGCATTTTGCTGAGAGTTGAGCTTGCTGGAGCGAATTTGGTTTAAAAAAAAATGGAACATTGCCAGCCGCACATTTTCGTATAGACCCACCGCCTAGTATCTGATGTCTATGTTGCAAACATGTTTATAATTACATCTTTATAAAGTTAAATACACATCGGTGGTGTTCATTCCTTTATTCTGTATTACCTTTCGTGCCCTGTTTACAGGGTTCCTTGAAATGCCCATAGTAACATCATAAATATTCAGGAACTTATTTCAAAACGGCCTAACATCACCACCACCCCCTTCAATATTAGTGTTGGACAAATTTGTGACATTGGTAAGGACCTATGATAATACACTCTGAGGGGTGTTTCATAAGTATTAGGCTATTTTAAAGTCAGTGTGTTCCATATGGGGTCGTGGTAAATAGGCTATGACAAAGGCTGTGGTAACTTTTGTTATCATGAATATGGTACTTTGTCATTAGAATGTGCAGAGGCTGTGTATTTCAGAGAAGGATTTACCTCAAGTATGTCGAACAGACGAAGTCATTGTCAGATAGAATCATTTAACCATTTTATGTGTTTCATAAATAAAAGGTTTTCAGAAAAACTATTTTAACCATAACTCTACTGGGTCATTATGATAAGCCATTTAGAAACACACTCACTTAAGACATGTTTAGCAGTTGTAAATAGGTTGTCTTAAAATTTGTAGCTGGTAGTAAATATGACATTTCTTATGAAACACCCCTCTGTGGAGAGTGATGTTAGCTGCCCCGAAATATTTTCCACCGCTGTTTCACCTACATTATTGCAGGAACCCTGATAACATGACGGGTGGTGTTAGTGATGCGGTAGAATAGGAGGTTGTGATAGGACGAACTCTGTCCACTGTTACCAACATACCACACTCCTTTGTTCAAAAGGGAATGTAAATTTTCATGTTGCATGTATAGATGGAACAGGACAGTCATCGCTGCGGGGCACCTGTTAGCCTTTTCGTGCCCAAAGCAAAATGCATGTGCTACAATGTATGATTAGAACAAAGGGGGAGGGGCACATGTTTTCCCCTTTCTGGGAATACACAGGTATGTCCCACCCTATTTCTGACATCAGTCCTTATTTCATGGGACCTGCCAGGTGTGTTTGGCCAGTACACCATTGTTACAAAAGAAAATCAATGCGGCAAGAAACGCTGACTTTTCAAAAAAGTATTTTATTGACAGGTTCGCCATGTAATACACATTATTTGAAAGATAATGGTCTTGTAAATCTCCTGATATAAGTTGCTTGCATATGTGGTCAATGCAAGTAAGTTCATGAGCATTTCACTAAAATCAACCTAACCACACACACAGTTCATATAAAGTCACCGTTTCTTGCTGCATGGGGCTTTATAGAATATCCTCTGTAGGTTAATTCAAAAGTCCCTACCATCACTACCCCAGCGATGGTAGGAATTTTTCTGCCTTATCCATTTCAGTGGTGGTAAGGTGTGACTGCCTTGCTTTATCACAGCCAGCCCTTTGTTTTCAGTGGTGGGAGCCTCCGCCCTGCATATGCTATCACAGACAGAATATGCTGTGCACAGGGGCAAGAGGGCCATAATGAAAGAATAGTTTTAGAAACACTCCTTTTCACAACAGTGATTACACAGGTGTTCCCCTTCCCTATATGAGCTACTTATAGAGTATATCCTGTACAGTATTCAAGTGCACTTAATGCATGAGTAGCCTGAAGAGCCCTCAAGGACCCTCAGCAAACCTCCTCCCTCCCCTATATGTATATATATATATATATGGTACTATATACACTCGTGTATATTTATATAATTAGCCGCGGACGGTTAGGGACTACTTGCAGCTCGTAAGGATACCAATGATGTCATAGTATGACGTCACAGTCAACATCCCACTGGTATAAAAGAGGTGGTTTCAAAGTAACCGTCAATTGGCTCGATTCACCTGGACAGGTAACACCACGCTGGGTGTTCCCTGGAAATTTTAAATTTTACTATTGTTTGTACTATTGTTATTAATATTGTTATTCTGTACTATTGTTATTATACTATTGTTATTATATTATGCATTTTACTGACTATGCTTATTGTCAACTAATTATTATAGTTGTTTTAATAAAGGCATGTATGGTGCTGAGAGCCCCAAGGTCAGTAACCCACCAAACTCATGTGTTCTGTCATAGGTCATTATTACATGTATATATTTATTAGTACCTGTTTATTACCGGTATACCCTGTTATCTATTATTATCTTATCTATTTATTACTGGTATATTATTCCCTGGTAGCGAGATAACTTATATATATATATATGGAACTATATACACTCGTGTATATATATATAATTAACCGCGAACGGTTAGGGACTATTTGCAGCGCGCATTGGTATCTATGATGTCATAGCATGATGTCATGGTCAACACTCCTCCAGTATATAAGAGGGGATTTTCAAGGTAACGGTCAATTGGCTCGTTTTCACCTGTACAGGTAACACCACGCTGGGTGTTCCCTGGAATTTTAACGGTTTTTTCCGGTTTATTGCTTGAATATCGGCTCAAGCATGGGGAGAAAGACTGCTGCAGGTGCTAAGAAGAAAGGTTCGTCGAAAAAATCGGCTAAATCGGCTAAAACGAACCAAGAATCGGCCAATTTGGGTTCTTCGAGCAGTTTAAATTCTCTATGTGGGGGTCTGGAGCCCTTACAGCCTAATATGCCACAGGCTAAAGAGAGTGAGACTGCTGACCAGACGAGGCTGGACTTGATGGAGGAAGACCTTTTGGATATAAAGAATATGCTGCGAGACGTTATTGCTAGCCAAGGGGCCCGTAAAGACGAGATGAATCCATCGAGCGGACCGGACAGCGGGGCTGCGGGAGCACGTGCATCTGTATACAAACAAGATTCGAGAGACGCGAATCCAAGGCAACGGGGGCGTGGTCTACAGCGGGACGTTGACAACGACAGCGTCCATAGCAACCAAGATGGCGGCGAGTGGACCAGAGCGGGACGTAGGGGTCGTCGGACGAGATCGAAATCATCGTATACTGCTCGTCATAGGAGTCCCAGCTCGTCAAGAGGGTCGTCAATGGACTCGTCAATTCATCGCCGTCACGCCAAGCAAAAAATTGGTGAGTTTGACCACGAACAATTCATAAAAAAATGTGAAAAGGTCGACAGCATTGAGAAACTTGTATTGGTCAATATCAAATTCATTATAGATTATTACAAGGATGGGGACGATGTGGAGGGCATGCTCAGGCACCTCCAGATGTTGGTTGAGAAGTCAGATACAAAGATTTTCACTGTAAAAGCCTTAGTAGCATATGACAAGTCCGTTAGGGACAGGGCCAATACTGATGGTTTAGATGCCTTTGCCATGATTGAAAATTCGGATATTCTCCGTCACTTGTCCTATGATGGGACAGTACAGGCCCAGAAGGCTTATTCAACTAAGACAAAAAATCCTGGAAAATTTAAAACATCTACAAACTCATGTTATGCCTTTAACAGGGCTGAGGGATGTACTAGGGATCCCTGCAAGTATAGACATGTATGTAGTTCATGTACCAAATCAGGCCACAGTAGAGTGGACTGTCAAGTTATCAAGTCTGAATAGGATTTTACAGGTGGCCAGGTTCCTATATGTGATAGTGTGTCGATGCCAAAATCGTGTATAGTAGGTTTGGTAGATCCTGGTCCGCCCCCACCCGTTGCTCCAGCTCAGGGTGTTGGTGTGTGTAATGCTGGAGTAGTAGAGCCTGTCCCCCCTAGTGGTTTCAAGGTGGCAAGTTTACAAACTAAATTTGGAAATGATATTAATATTAAAGCCAACTCTGTTGGTTCGGATGTATCATATATTAGCCCAGTACAGGGCATGGTTAGACCATTTTTTACTGTCGCTATTGGAAATTTACCTAGCATCGAAGTGTATGATAGCTGTATAAATGGTGTGTGCAATTGTGTTCATTATATCAATGGGAAAAATTCCCAAATTTTACCTTGCAGAGTTGCTCCATTCTTAACCCAAAAAGGTATTATTAATGTAAATGACAAGGAGGCGCTATTCTTATGGCAAGGTTTTGTTGAGGGGTTCAGGATAGTGGATCCTGACTGCAATACTTCTTATGATTGCAGAAA
Organism: Acholoe squamosa; assembly: GCA_949317995.1. Classification (NCBI taxonomy): domain Eukaryota; kingdom Metazoa; phylum Annelida; class Polychaeta; order Phyllodocida; family Polynoidae; genus Acholoe; species Acholoe squamosa. Next base: position 25,497,323 of record OX439048.1, read on the forward strand.
TTATAAGTCAATCCTCGAGGGAAAGTTTTATAATGAGTACTGTGGTATATTGTTAGATGAACTAGAAGCTGGTCTAGTCTCTAAAAGTGTAGATAAACCCCGTTGTATCCATGCCCTAGGTGGTGTAGAAAAATCAAATGGCAAGTTAAGACCCATAACTGACTGTAGCATGCCTGATAAAATATCTATTAATAATTCATGTGTTCTGTCATAGGTCATTATTACATGTATATATTTATTAGTACCTGTTTATTACCGGTATACCCTGTTATCTATTATTATCTTATCTATTTATTACTGGTATATTATTCCCTGGTAGCGAGATAACTTATATATATATATATATATATATATATATATATATATGTGTGTGTGTGTGTGTGTGTGTGTGTGTGTGTGTGTGTGTGTGTGTGTATATACAGCAGTCATATTCACTCTTGAGAGGAGGAGTGTTCTCCCTACTGGTACTCTTGTATTTAATGGGAAGCCACTATGCATTTATTTTGGTTCCATCACGGTAGTGGTAAGGCTGGAAAGGGAATAGTGAATGATCCACATGACTTGCTGTGCCTGATTGGGCTACCACCACTATAATACTTAGGGTAGACTGACTAGGTCTTATAAGATGTGCCTACACTACCATCGGGGTAGCAATGGCAGGATAATTATTTTCAATTAACCTCCTGCTCTCATAATAGAGCCTCGAGAATAGTGCAGGATATTTCGATAGGTATACAGCCCCACACTAACAGAGCTTGCTGTAATAAGCATGGATTTCGCTAAAATTGCAGGGAGGTCATGTTAGACCATTTTGAAATAACCCCCAGCTCTATCAATAACTGTTGGTATGCCCAGTCCTGTAACAGAAGAACATCGTCTTTGCAATGTATGCAATAAAAACCCTTGAACTATGAACTGATTAACTTTACAATTGAATCAATCAGGCACATAGGTTATACAATTGTTGAAGACATAATGGTTTGTCACTCATTTTTTCACACACCTACCAGTGGAGGCATACATTGTGATGAACACCTGCCCATATGGTGTCCTTTGTGGATCTATTGATCTTTTACCAAGACATCTTTTACACTATTTTTACCCCCCAGCCCACTACAGGCAAATAAAGCCCAAGGTCCACAAATAAGAAGAATACTATGAGCTCTTCTGAGACAATCCAAAGTGAAAATAGATACATTTATACATAGGAAGCATATGACATGTACTATTGTTCCTCTTTAATTAATGTATGAAAGGTTTATGAGATTGTCCTTGTCTTGGCAAATAACATGATCTGAGTAGATCTATATATCCAAATAACAGCTCCAAATTCAACAATTTGATGCCCCAGTGGATTTTGCTCATTACAGCCCTGAGTGCCCGTAACCCCTTCTAGAGTAATTAAATAGACAGGTAGGTTACAGTTCCTGTACCCCTTGATGGTTTGTATACTGGTATAAATGCCTTTGCGCTTATAGATCCTAATGCTGCTGGAGCTCTTACATGGCATCAAGGCGCTTATTGGGACTGCCTCAGTAATTTTAATGTTTGCTTTTTGTCTAAGCCCTGGACAACTGTGATGGTGCTTATCTTAAAACCAGGCGCTTATCCAGGTTAATTCGGCATTATATCTACCCAGACGAATGTCGTCGTCAAGACTATTGTAAATACAGCCTATAGATATGTAGCGGATATTGATTAATAAATGGCACATGCCACTGTATTTGCTTAACCTTTTCTATATTGCCCAACTGTTAAGAGCAATTATAGCAGTTCAGGAATGTAGATAGGACCACTAGTGTCCGAGCAAACAGGTTTTACCTTATAATACTTTTTCTTTAACATGTACATTCTTGTCTTTCCTCTCTTTGTTCTCTTACCCTCCTCCACTTTTTCTACCATTTTCCAGAGGTCTGCTTTGGACTTGTCTCATATAGAATTTACAAGTTTAGGAATCCTCCAGCAAAGACTCTCTCTGATTTCCTGTACTATATATTGTGGAGAAGACGATTCGTGTTCTGCATTTGGATATAAGCCTTCTACTGGGGAATGCCTGTTGATACTAACTAGTCCACCTGGAAAATCAGAACAAAAGACATTCGAGGGCTTTGAATATTACCTTCAAGAAAGTGAGTACTATTTAAGATACCCTAGGAGTAAAACACAATCTGTTTAAAGTAGGGTGCATGGAGTCGCAGAAATGGTTGATTTAAGGGAGAGAAACCGTGGATATTCTATCATTGTGAGAAGACTTTTCTATCATTCCACTATGAAATTTGCTTTCAGTGGGATAAAAGCCTTTTTTCTAAGAACGAATCTCTTGTTCTGAAAGCAGTGTGTATAAAGTTGTGGCTCCACTATTCTCACAAAATGAGACTCAAACAAAGACTCAAAGTGGCATTTGTTATCATTGCAAGGTAGAAATTGTATGTTAAAGGAGCCATTTGTTTATGTTGGGATGTCATTGTGTGCAATTTCAGGCATGCTTGTGTTGTCAAAAAGATGTATTTGTTTACCAAATCAAGCTGACCTAATGTAAATATTGCAGACTTACACACTGATGACTCTATGCAACTCAATATCAGACATGTTTGATTTTTACAGTTCAAGACCCTGTGATCTGTGTAACTGCTGTGTTGTTATTTATATTTTGCTGTGTTGATGTTTATATTTTGAACTCCCACCCAATCACAGAGTCTATGCATGTGTAGGTTAGTTTGTAAATATGGCACACAAGGAGAGAGATCACCCATGAAATGACCCCTGAAATCTCATGTTTACAATTTTGAATCTCATGTTTACAATATAGGAATGTCAACACCCTATAGCTCACATAGCCATTATCAGCTGGGGGCCGCCATTAGACCCCGACTCCACTATGACTAACACCTTCAGCCCCCGACTCCACAGTTTATGCCAGGGATGCCTCCCATTGGTCAATAATACAATAGCCATGTGCCATATACCTTAGGCACTATAGGGATAACATTCCATGAGAATGTAGCAAAAAATCGCGTAGTGGAGCCTCCACTAATGATGCATTCGCTATCAGATCGCCATGAGTGTTTTATCTTATAATCTTGAGAGGTTATGTGACGTCTTAAACAACACTCCTGCACATAGTATTAATTCTTTTATCTTTCCATTCTTTTGAGATCTGCCAAAAGGATGCTCTGATGCGGCGAGTACAGGCCTCTATCTGGCAGTTTCAGATACCGATGGCACTATTGGTGCAATTAATTGTGAAGTAACATCTTCTCAGGAGCATTGGACGGTGAGTTTTATAGTGTTTCGATGTTAAGAACAGCAAATCAGCCTCTATGGGGGACATAATTATTGTTATCGATTCATATATTGGTGTATACATCATTTGCGTAGGGGTTTAATTGTTACATAGTCGAGTTTTACACAATTACTTATAAGATAAGGTGCGATAATTCTGTTGCACATTTGATCCATGTTTTACATGATCTTATAGTCATGAAATGTTTAGATCTATCTTTCCCAGGCTGCCAACTAATGTAATATATCTACATGGATATGATATTTCTGAAGGTGTTCCAAAGTCGTGTTGATGGCTCGGAAGACTTTAATCGTACCTGGGAGGAGTACAAGTGGGGCTTTGGGAGTCTCCATGGTGAGTTCTGGAGGGGCAACGAGTATATCCACCAGCTTACACGAGACGGCAACTTTACGTTGAGAATTATGCTGGAGACTGATGGTGGCCAACAGGCTTCTGCTGAATATGAGAGTTTCTCCGTTAAGGACGAGGCGTCCAATTACAACCTCAAAGTGGCTGGATATCATGGAAGTAATCCACCAAGTAAGGGAAGTTACTCATGAAATTCAATTATCAATAGTGATGTAGGCATCGTGATACTGGTGTGTACACATAGGCAGCCTGGTGGCAAACAGATAAACCATAAACAAATAATTTTCTTATTTTTTGTCTGACTTAGGTTAGGAAATCCCTCTATTCAATGCCACAATTGATTATGAACACGTAAAGTCGGGCATGTTTCAAAACTTCTATCACTAGACATAATTAGTCAAATCTGTTTCAAAAGTTGCTCTATCAGTTTTTGGTGCTATATTAAATTTTGATATTCTCCTGTCTGCTATAGTAGATTGTGGCCTAGTGCCTAATATCTCTCTATTATAACCAAATTCAATCTGTTTCAGAATGGATTTAGTGCCACCAGAAGTTGTTTTATTAACTGAAATATTACCTTTTTTCCTGTTTCAAAACGGATTTTTACTTGCACCACCAAGGTACATGCACCATAATAGAGGGATTAAAAAATGTAATTCCAATGAAATTATTCATATGGTGGTAAAGTATATGTGGTGTTAGATATATACCCACCAGAATTCAGTGATTTAATATATATTTAGCTTGTTAGTCCAATTCATTATCAAAATGCCTATAGATCTTTTAGGGACATATTTAGCATAAGATTAGCCTATAGGATGTTAATGGTTTATAGAAACACTGCTAGAACATATGAGCTCAAATATAAGCATAAGTAAAAATGAAGCCTAAAAGCACTAGTCGCCTAATATATCGATGCGTTTTAAAAGCTGGTATCTTTATATAGGAGAGATACACACCCTGATATAGGCATCGCCCTTTTTATGTTATCTTTAGTTCTTAAAAGGATCAATATATTAGGAAATTGGCACTTTGAAATTGGTTATATGTACTAAGCGCTACCTGGTAATAGCTCTACTAAATATCTAAAGGTGTTGAAACAGACTTCCACAAACAGCCACGCATAAATCAGGTAAAGAGCAAGTCGTTGGAAACTATACCTGTCTTTGATCAATATCATAACCAAAATCTTACTTTGAGAAACAATGAAATGAATTGAGTATTCTTAGGCATGCATGTCCAGTGTTGAAGGGAGAGTAAATCTTGATGGGAATTACACTTCCCACTCTCGTCATGGGTTTTCATTCTCTTAAACATTATGAACTGCCATCCAGGAACATGAGATATTCTGGCCTGGCCTTATCACCAATGAAAGTGTTGATTTGAATCTCTGTCTCCAGCATCGTATTCTAATTTTTATACTTTTTCAGGGGACAGTCTGATTGGGCAAAGTGGTTATTCCTTTTCAACCTATGATGCTGACAACGATCCAGACCCCAGGCACTGTGGACAGGAGTATGGAAGTGGCTTTTGGTTTAAGACCTGCTATTTAGCCAACCCTAATGGGCAATATCCAGATGGCATACAGTGGAGGAGCTGGAAAACAGCCTCAAGGCAAATCGTTACTCTTGCCAAAACCAAAATGATGACCCGGCAGAGGGATTAATGTGCTATACATTAAATCTCACTTGGCGTTATATGGCTCTAAAATCTCTGCGACTTGATCAGTTTCGTTCTATGACCCTGCTGAGGTCATAGAATGCAAGGATTACTGCATAAAGGGCTTTCAAGAATTTACTGTAATTCGGAGGGGGTTCAATATGTGCTTGCTGGGGCCATAGAACGCGACAGACCAAAAACGCAGGGATTTTGGAAGCATGAAATGCCATGTGGGATTCGACCTTTAGGATTCAAGCCAGTATGAGCTCCGTATAAAGGGGAAAGATAGTATGAGGGTCTTTAATTTGGGGGACATCCCTCAATACAATTAAAGAGTGACAACATGTCTGTAGTGCAGTAGTTGATGAATACCATTATGTAGTATGTAGTACTTTGCAATATTGTCGATTCATAGTTCAAACCAGGAGTATTTTCTTTTTTAAATCCTGATGAAGGTAAATTAATTTTACCGAAACGTAGATCATCAACTTAACAACAACCTAATCACTCAACATTGACTATGATGTAACTGATTTATCTGCCTGTTGTTAATAAAACTTTAAACCTTACTTGACCTTGTCTGGTTTTGTGTGTATATTTCCACCCTCCGTATTTCTTTTTTAAATTGACAATGTTATTGTCTTTTACTCACTTTCTTCTGATTTCAAAACAACAAACATACATTTGTCTCTGTGAAAAAAATGGTAATAATGGTGAAGTATCTTTGCCCCCTTTATATTGTTGATAATTGCAAATTTATTAGGATTTGGTTTTGTGTATCTCAGATTATTAATATTGCAAATATTGATACAGTGAAGTTTGCAATGATTCCACTACAGCCCACCAGGTGTATCCCTAGTAAAGCTAACAACCTAAACATGCATGGTGTGGGTGTTTGTTGCTTATTTTTATGTTGCATACAATTAGTGGTTTGATATTGTTATAGGACCTATTCCCTATATGACTGCTTTGAATCTGATAGTAATATATTGTTTGCATATTGTTTTTCATAAGGACATTTCAGATTACTTTCCTAAAATTCTTTGGGGGATTTTTAATTCCCCATTTGGCCACCAAAGGGCATTGGAGGGGCAAAATAACTCTAAAATGATTATAGAAATACATTAAGCTAATTCTTGATGCAGAATTCAATGGTCTCATTTAAAATGCTCCATTTTCGGTAGAAATGGCCGATATTTTGATGGTAAATGAACATTTTTCATGAGAAATCGACCTTTATGGTCAATAGGCACGACTTGTCGTGATTTGGCCTGGATTGGAGCCAAAAATAAATATAATAGCACATATAAAACATTCTATGGGTGCATACTACAGTGATTGGACAACAATATCCATATACAGGGGTAGGTTAAATATTAAAACTGAAGCTACAGCACAGCAGCAAAGATTGACTGTAAAACGTGGATGGGAGATTCGTCACACACCCTAAGCTTGTGCACATTAGCAACCCTTGAAATTATGCAAGATTAAATTCATCTTCAATTTTGTGAATGGTACTTCAACTAGACACCTTACCCGACAATATGGGCCATAGAACAACTGCATTGGTCCATAATTACCATTTGAGCCCCATAGTAGTTTCCAGTGCTATAGTATCACCTTCTTCTTCCTCCAGTAAATTTATGTTGAGATCCCCCATGGCCCAAATCTCAGCACTGCCATTGTATACCTGATTTATTATGGGTTTAAGCTCATCCAAAATATTGGAAACAGTACATTTTGGGGGTCTATATACATTAAGTATGTAATTTTATCTTACCTTGGGGTTTTCCTATTTTAATTGTCAATATTTCAATATTGCTTGTGATGGAACAACAGGCTTTGATTCTATCTGAAAACAAGGCCAGGTAGTCCTTTACGTATGTTAATAACCCACCAGCCCTGCTATCTCTATCCATCCTAAAATATTTTCTCCCCTGCCAGTAAGGATAGAAGCTATCATGTGACTCATCCAGCCATGTCTCGGTAAGGCAGCACGTATCCAGTGCTTCCAGCGACGTTTTAACATCATATTTTGTTGCCTCATTATAACTTCTGCAATTTACATCCCTATCTTGTTTTGTATGGAGCCCCTAATAGGACATTTTTTTTTCATGCAAAAAATATTCCTGCGGGTACTGAATCATTCCTGCGGTTACTGGAACATTCCTGCGGATACAGGGAGATTCCTGCAGATACAGGAACATTCCTGTTGAAACAGGAACATTCCTGCGGATGCAGGAAGATTCTTGCGGGTACAGGAAGATTCCTGCGGGTACAGGAGGATTTCTGCAGGTACAGGAGGATTCTTGAAGGTACAGGAAGATCCTTGAGGGATTCTTTCAATTCCTCATCTTGACGGGGAGTGGGCAATAGGGAATTATTTGTGCCTCCTCTAGAATTATTTTGTGTAACTGCAAGAATTATGTGTGAATCTGCAAAATTATTTGTGCATCTACAAGATATGTTTGTATACCCCGAAGGATGTTTCTGTGCCCACAAAAATCATTTCTGTATCCCCAGGAATAGTTTCTGTACCCCCAAGAATTATTTTGTACTTGCATATTCCTCAGTTCCCTCAAGAATCGTTCAGTATCCACAAGAATTTTTTTGTACATGCAGACATTGTTCAGTACCCGCAAGAATTCTTCAGTATCTGCAAAAATTCTTCGGTACCCGCAAGAATATTTTTTCAGGGGAAAAATTATTTGTGGTATGTCCTTTTAGGGGCTCCGTAGTTTTGAAAGAGTGGAGATTGGAAATGTGGAAAATTTGGCGTGGTTGCATTTCAAGACACACCCAACCATTTGAAAGAATGGTTTAAATACTCAAATTAATTGAATTAAATTAATTTACAAGAAGCTGTGTCTCATTGATATTGAGTAGTATAGTATGTATCTGAATGGGACTATAGTTAACTACAGGATATTACTCACTCGGGATGCAGCCAATCAGAGGCCTCCATTTGGTCATGTGACCCATTGCCATGGTAATGTGACCTACTTAGGAGATTAGCGACCACCTCTCAGCCAATCAGAGGCCAGCATTCTGGTAACCATGGTAACATGACCTAATTAGGGGATTAGTGCGGTCACATGACCCCTTGTTTGTAAACAACAACACATGGTGTAGCCACATGTCCCCTTGTTTGTAAACAAAGGGGCAGGGCTAATTATGCAAATGAGTTACTCCTGAATTCTTTGTGCGTGATGATAATGATAACTCAACTAGTTTTTTTTGTTTTTTTTTTAAACAAGTTATGAAAGAAATAAAACACAACAAAATAAATCATTTTTTTATTTTTTTTATTTTCATGAATCATTTTAATCAATCATTTTTTCTTTCATCCGAACAGACTGCAAAATCTCAGTTTGCCAGTGTCACAGTCACTGACTTACTCCATCATACATTGCACTAGTTTGGATAAATCTAACACTATTTCGGCCAGATATAGGACCTTTGTCTTCATGAATTGTAGAAGCTTGCAGCATCCCGTTTCCTCTTTTTTTGAATTCTTCACATCATCATCATTGCGAGCCTCTGACTCACCGACCAGTCGCTCAGTTTTGGGTTTTTGCTCATCCGCATGACGCATTTTTTGGGGTTTCTTGTTCAACATGCTTCAATCAGGAAATGTACGCAATGAGGGCCACAGGTGTTAGCACTAGTGTCTTGGAGTTGAACATGGTTTCTTTGCCACTTGAACGGAGCAGAACGCTTCAGGAAAGCTAAGAAGGTGACTACCTTGGATGTTCATGATGTTCTCCTTGACGCCTCTGTCGTAGTTGAGTAAACCTTCCAGGTAAGCTCTGTAGGGGTAGGTCTTGGTGTTACCAGACACTTTGAAGCCTCCGATGGAGACTTGGACATCCTTGAAGAGCGAGTGAGCCAAGTTGTTTACCGGAACCACCACGTCGGCGTCGTCCAGTGCGTCACCGTCCGGTTTCAGCACCTCGCATTCCAGATGAAGGTAATTTTCGTTCAGGTCCGTTTACTCTTGGGACTTACTGATGGTGAAATTGATGTTGCTCCCGTCTCCCAAAGAGTTTTTCATTTCTAGCCTGACAAAGGTCGACTTTAGGATAGTAGTTTGAGTTGACACTATGGCGTGCAGGTCGAGCTCAGAGAGCGCGCACTTGCTGCTGTTTTCGTGTACGTAAGCCATTGTGCTCCCTCTTCACATCGGTGGTAGACTGACGCCGGTGACCTCTAGTCCTTTTATTTATAGGCCACCTCCTTAGCGATCGAAAATGTCCCCCCACCATCTCTTGCAAGAACGGCTTCCCATTTGAGGAGCTCGCCTCAGACGTTTGCCCCCCCTTTGCCTTCTTGGGTGTCGTTTTTTTCCCCGGAGAGATCACTTTACCCGCCAGACTCTTTAGAGCACCTACTCCTCTGTTTTTCAAGCTGTTCTTGAAAGTACCTCCCTCCATCAAATCCTTGGCCACACCCACGCCAGCGTGGAACAGAGTTTTACCCACCGTCTTCGAAATGGGTGTGGCCAAGCGCATGAGTCCTAAGAGGGCGCCACCAAAACCGTGACCATTCTGGAAAGATTGTCCGCTGTATATGTTGATTCTGTTACTGAACTGAGCATTGTAGTAATCGCTGTATCCTTGTCCGGTGGTGCCCTTCGATGAAAAGTATGGCGCTCGTTTACGAATCATGATTGCACCTTTAACGCTTGATGGGTCTCAGATGAAGTGTCACCATCACCTCTCCTCTCATCAATGGTATGGATCGACCGGTTCTGTCTGTTAAGTAGATGCCGACCTCGTCCAACCTTTTGGACTTCAAGGGAAAATAATCCAAATGTGGAAAACTGATAGCTTGCATTCCCCCTTTCCGCCGTTGGCTTCTGTCGACTGCGACGCAGTCAGTGTATGGGTCAGGTCGCCAGAAAGCAGTAGATTTTGTTTTTTGGGTCATTTTGGACTTTTATGGCTCTGGAGAAAGATATTGTGAACCAATATTGTCTTACATAGACTCATTTGATAGAGAACACTTAGGGCTATCAGAAAAATGTAAATTTGTGGTCATCCATCAAAAACTTTAGGACTTATAGCCTGCCGAAGTGAAAAGACGGCCAAATTTGTTCTTTTTTATACTTTTTGTATTTTACACAAGTGTCCTGTATTGAATAAAGAATACTATAGAGTATCCCAAAGTTATTTTTTGTATTGTATATGATCATAGGTATCATTTCCATGAGGTTTGGACATGCTACTAATTGAGAATTTTTCATGATGTGTCTTTCAAAATGGAAATCTGTAATTTGTAACGTCTGGTACCTAAATCTAAATCGGTTATAAAACATGGAAAAAATGAAGTTTCAAAATCTTTGTTATTACCCATATGAAGGGCCCTATCATCCCCTACTTTGTGAAGAAATTTTGTCTCCACACAAGAGCAGCTTATGTGAAATAATTCTGATAAAAGTACCGGACGTTACGTAACGTCCGGTACTTTTATCATCATGTAGGAGGCATGCATAACTCAAATTTTGTTCCATTCTGTAATTGAAGTCAATAATAGACATATTGGCCTTGTTATTTCATGTGTTTGTTATGCATAATGGGACATTCTTATATTACTGAGAGCAACTTCAATTACCTCCAAATTTCATTATTTTGGTACTGGACGTTACATGACACAAAACAAGCAATAAAAATGGAACCGGATGGCCTAGATCGGTATTTTTTGGTCTTCTGAGCTGAGGAGATGTACCTTGACAAATTTGTTAAGGTTACATAAAGTAATTAGAAAATTAGTTTTTCAGGGCCTTCAAGGGCAAAATCTTACACTTTCTGACGACCTGACCCGTATACGTACACAGAGTACAAGTCTCCGAAGGGGTCCATGATGTAGACGCCGGTGGTCATTGTCATGAAATGAGTCTTCACCCTGAATCCTAGAATGTGCACCAGATATTCGGTGACGAGCACGCCAGTGTGCCGGGGCATGTTGATGGTGACGCGTCTCGTCAGCGAGTCGTACGAGAAGACAGCCTTCGAATTTTTCAGAAAGTTCTGACCTTCTAAATTATCTGTCAGGAGCAGGTTCAAGTGCTCGATGAACTGAATGTTGTTTCTGGTGTAATGCAGCATTGGGATGAAGACCTTGTTCTGCCTGTCTGTAGTAATAAGGCATATGGAGGGTGGGGATACGGTGGTGGCGAAAGAGGAGGGGGTCTTGTTTACACGCTCATCAGCAGCAGCAGCACCAGCAGCAGTAGGAGCAGCACCACCAGCAGCAGCACCACCACCACCACCACCACCACCATCACCACCACCACCACCACCAGCTGTGGGGACATCAGGTGGTCCTTGTAATTTCGAGAGCGACTTAGGATCTACGAGAGCCTCGGGGTCCATCATCGAGGCAGCTGTGGTGGTGAGGTGTCGAATGAGGAGCTCTATATACGGAGAACGCTTTTTATAAGGGGTAAGGCCATGCCTATCAGAGCCGGAATGAGGAAACCGCCTTTTTGAACCAAGATGTTTCTCTTTCTTTTGATGGTGGTAGCTTTTTTGCTCACCATCCTCAACACGTCAGCAGATTCTCGAAGACTTTCCAGTTGGTTCTCGGTGAACGGAATGTTTCCCTCCAGTAAATTCTGACAGATTTCGCTCAACGTCGTGATCAAATTGTCACTTCCAGAGCCTATTAAATGCTCACAATCCTCCGGCAAACACTTTGCCAAGTGTTAAAGGGTGCCGTAATGTCTTCTGAGTCGATGAGTAGCCATTACTTTCTCTTTCTCTTTTTGTCTAGAGGAACGAACACAATCTGATCGTCTATGGTCGTCAAGGAGGAGCGTGTTCTCAGGTCGTCCGGTGGTGTCTGCTTTAAGTCCAGAAGCAGGTATAAGTGAGGACGCTTGAGTTCATGGGTAAATATACTGGAGAAGGCCGAAGCCTTGGAGGGAAACACCTGACGAGACAGAGAGCCTATTTGTCCCATGTCGCGAGGGTTCTTAAAAATGATCATGTAGTGAACGTTCAGACTCATAGTTCGAAATCCGGGTTATCTCTGGAATAGGTTCGGAGTGATATATATGACGCTCATGTTCCAGTGATGGGAATATTTGGTGAAGATGTCGGCTACCACTTGCTGATTGGAATTGCTCATCAGATCATCCAATATCAGTAGAGTGTGTGGTCGAGGGGTGGTCGATTCTTCTTCTTCTTTGCTGGGAAGGCCTTCTCTGAATTCCACTCCGTAGTCTTTTTGTATTTTTTCAAAGAGGGGCTGCCACTCGTTGTAATGGTAAAAGATCTTTTCCACCGGCGGTGTGACCAAATTGTTAATGTCGCTCAGAAATCGATTCACCAAGCGTGATTTTCCACAACCAGACGGACCGCTGATGATGCAACTGAAGGGTCCTTGTAGTCGGGGATCGAAATCTATTTTGGTGAAGGTTGTGATTTTACCACTCAACATTTTTCAGCGGTCATTATGGGGTCATAGTAGGAGTAGTAGTAGTAGTAGCGGTGGGAACTAGGGTCATGGTGACGGTGACGTGTTTCTCAGTCGAATGCTCGGTGACAAGTGGTTGTCAGGAAAGAGTAGTAGCGAGTCTGATAAAATTATTTATTAAAAAAAAATAAATAAAGGGGGGGAATCTTTTTTTCCTCTTTGGGCAAAGCTTGTCGCTTTGCCTTTTTTCTTTAACTATTTGGGCAAAGCTAGTTGCTTTGCCTACCTCTACTCTTTAACATAACTGTATCCAAAAAGGTATCAGGGGTAACAGCACAGTGGTAACAAATACAAACTGGAATGTAATCTTTAAAGTAGTACGTCCCCTTCTTCTTCAATTCGGCCTTATTGTAATAAGCCAGATAACAGGTGACGACTTCGAAACTATTCCGGATCGTGTTCACGTCGGCCACCAAGCGCACCCACCGAGTGGGAGCGGCGATTACCCCCAAATAACCAATGTCCTCATCGGATCTTTTCATAGTGCTTATTCTCACCATATTTGAACACTCTTTATTTTCATGAAATGCCCAACGAGTGGGTGAACTGAGGGTGGTTATCAAACAGTAATGGAGTAAATTCTTTTCTTTAACCCTTAGGTGCCCAAGCGCACTTAAATGCACGGTTTGGGGCTTAAATGCATGTATATTTAAAGAAATTATCATCCAGATATTTCTACTGGTCCAATATGCAAAGTTAGACCCTCATTAGAAAGGCCAAGACCTTCCAATTAGGTTGCAACCATCCATTCTATTTCACCTTTAACGTATCAGGCACAGGGAGTCAAAATTTGAAAATGAGCTGCCATCTTATGTGATTCATTAGAGAGCAACCTGTGATTCATTTGAGAGCAACCTTTCCATACTATCATTAGACTTTACATGAACTGTTCATAGCCATAAAGATAATCCATGCATTGTTACTAACACATTTTGTTTCCTGAGTGGCAGTATACATGCAGGCAGAATCAGCTTTGGAAGATCTATAAGGTCTCAAGGTTGGAGGGATTATGGATATATAGCACAAGAGAGACCAAGTACTACCAAATGACAACAAATGGAGCGTTTCAGTAACTATGGTTACCAGACCTGACCAGAAATGCCATGTGCTAAAATGAGCCTTCAACTAGTTATGCAGAGCCCATTTCAAAAGAGAAGATCAAAATAACACATAATCTTATTAACAAAGTTATACAATTGTTAAATAATGTAAAATCTTCAAATAATTCTGGGCATGAAAGGGTTAAAGACAGCTTTCGGCCATACCGCTATTTTTTCTTTTTTTACTACTTCTTCTACTGTTTCTACTGCTTTTGCTGCTGCAACTGCTGCTTTTACTGCAGCTGCTACTGCTGCTGCTGCTGCTGCTGCCGAAGAAGAGCCGCTACTTCTACTACTACTACTAATACTACTACTACTCCTTTCCCTGGTGGTGCTACTTCTTCTTCTTCTGCTCTCGCTATTTCTATCACTACGATTACTTTTGGTACTACTGCTACTGATACTGGCGCTGCTACTAAATTCCTCACCTTTGCCTTTCATTAAATTATCCATCGCCTTAAAAGAGGCATGAGACTGAAATATGTGCTGATCTCTATGTTGAGATAAGAAAATAGATGGGGTTTCCCTGATGGTTCTTTTAAAATCTCGCTCCATCTCAAGTGGAATATTTAAAAAAAAGAGTGAAAATAAAGTAAAAGCTCAAAAAAAAATAGTAAAGAGAGTGATTGACTCAGCTTGAATTTCCTCCTAGAGTGTAGGTGGTAAACAGGCGGCTAGGTATCTACAGTGACGGTGATGGTAGTGGCAGCAGCAGCAGCAGCAGTGGTAGAAGCAGCAGCAGCAGCAGTGGTAGAAGCGGTGGTGGTGTCAAAGGAGACAGCGGATGTGTTCTACCCTTCCAAAAAAAATCAGGGCTCTTTATATAGTTGAGAGAATGATCTAATCCCGTTTTCACCTGGATCCTTTCACCCCTCATCAAGGGAAAAAAATGCGTTTAGAATAAGGGTATCAGGTGGGACAACTGTGATCAGGTGTAACAACTGTGATAATTACCTTAATGCGACTTACATGTTTAAGGGGATTATGGATCGTTAGGAGATTAAGACGTTCAAAGTCTGTATACAAAAACTACAGGGGGTGGTTAACAGTAGGGGGAAAATATAATCTTGTAACAGAGAAGTCAAAGTGTTTTAATTGAATCACTCACTAGCAAAGGTGTGGGGTGCGCAGCAGCAGCAGCAGTGTGTGTGGCGCCAAAAAATGGTGGACACGTGCACACCTACCTACCGTAGTACCTTGTGTATAAGGCACGCCCCCAAACTTGAGGGAATGCTATAAAGTGTATCTGCAAGCTTTATTTTTTTGACATTTCAGTAGTGATTTATAGTAACCCCTACCTATAAGGTACACCCTTAAACTTCAGGGGTCACACCTAGCCTAATATGCGAGGTACTATGGCACCTACCTACCTTCCTGTCTATGCATCACAGGAAAATACCCCTGGGCACTTGTTTGCCACTCTGTCTGTGACTACAAAGGCGTGCATGCGGTAAGTAGATTAAGTCTAACAAAATCCTCTTGTCGCCATGAGACAACACTTTGGTGATCTAAGTTAAACCCTCCTGCAGTGAATGGTGGGTGACAAACAGATACCCTGTGACTATGTGAATTAGATCCTTTAAGTCTTTTATCTTTTCCTTCTGGGACCGACCACACTTAATGATCTAAGGGATCCGTGCCTACAGCAAACGGCAGGTGAAAATCAAAACAGACAGATATCCTAACGGGTGAAGGTCTCTGTGAAAATGGGGTTAGATCTCTTTAAGTCTTTGATCGATTTAAAAACCACAGTTGAGAGGCTTATCTCAGATGGGTACATAATTTTGTTCCCTCACACTTTCTCTGCCACCTTCATAATGGAAACACCGACCTCTCTACAGACCACTACACCATCACCATATTCCCCCACGCATATCGAGATCCTTGCTGATCTGTTCACAGTTGACGCTAACAACGAATTTTATTTCAATCCATACAGATGGTTGGATGCTGCTGCTGCTGCTGCTGGTGCTGGTGCTAGTGCTGCTGCTGGTGCTGCTGCTCATACCTAAACCCATAGACATCGCAGCACTGGCTAAAGATGCTGAGGTGGGTAACTTCACCGGAGATGGATGCTGTACAAGATCGCACGTTATTACCACCCTCACCACCCCATCGCCCATGGATATAACTCTTCTGGGGGGAACCTCTAACTTTCAAGGTACTAGCACGCCTACGCGTATATTGTTAAAGGAGAATATGTGCACTTGCAAACCGTTTTACACATGGGAAATAACCAATGTAACAGATGTGCTGTTCTTTAAAGCACCGTTGTTAAACCAAAATGTTCATAAAGGACTCATTTATAATCAGACATTCGATTCATTGAAAAAGTGTTTCAAAGATGTTTTCTGGAGAGGGACCGATGTCTTCGCAGACAGATCGATAGGACTATATCAATTTCACAATCAGAAAACCTGTCCTCTCATCAAAAGGCGGTATACGTTAGAATCTACTAATGCTTTAATATTTCTTCTCAAGAAAAACTCAGACTTTTTATGGGATATGTGTTGTCATAACTCTGAGAGAATATTCAACACCTATTGTCAAGAGTGCTTAGATCATGTGATCTGTGGAGAGTTTCATTTTGAAAATATACAGAACGCTCTTCTGAGAAGCTTCATGTCCACACAAACTGAATGGCATACTTAGTATACATCAGCGGATTTCTATTGTAATTTAGATGAATTGTGAACAGGGGGTATGATTCACACCATTCCTTCAGTTTGAAAGAACGCTTGCATGAAAACCGTATACAAAGATTACACTATGTACTTACCATCAATGTACAACACTGAAAGAGTTATTTGATACCTGCAGACCGGATACAATACTTGCATATGTCAAGAACCTGGGATACTACAGTCAAATTTAAACAGTAGAAACAAATTTAAACAGTAGAAACTTTCTTCCATAAAACCTTTAGGCACAAATAGCCATCACCAGTAGCTGACGTGCCGTTAAACACTAACTAACTAACTAACTACACTATGTACTATGAATGTATATACTTGTATTTATATTATGATAAAATAAAATATAAAAACAAAATTGGAATGTATTTGATATATCTCATTTACATAATTAACCTCGTCCACGTAATAATCACGTGACCACCTATTTGCATAATTAGCCCCGCCCTTTGTTTACAAACAAGAGGTCACGTGTTGACACCATATGTTGTTGTTTACAAACAAGGGGTCACGTGACCCCACTAATCCCCTAATTAGGTCATGTTACCATGGTTATCAGAATGCTGGCCTCTGATCGGTTGAGCGGTGGTTGCTAATCCCCTAAGTAGGTCACGTCACCATGGTTACCAGAATGCTGCCCTCTGATTGGCTGAGAGGTGGTCGCTAATCCCCTAAGTAGGTCACATTTCCATGGCAATGGGTCACATGACCAAACGGAGGCCTCTGATTGGCTGCATCCCCAGTGAGTAATATCCTTAGATTAGCTATAGTCCCGTTCCAATATACACTATACTACTATATTGAAAATCTCATTACTACATTATTCAATATTAATATTGGCAGTAGGCTCATGTGGTTGCACTTCAAGACACATTTGCTACACAGCTGGTCTACCAGTCGGTGATGGGGGTGGAGTGGGTATGAATGGGCCCATAGGCCACTGTGGTTGCACTTCAAGACACAGGTGAACTAAGTTGGTGCTCCCTCTAAATACATCTTATGTTGACCTCAGACCTGAAATGTGCTGATGGATCTGATTTGTGTACTAAGCCTCTGTTTTGAATTTCATAATGTGCAACACTTCCAAATACAAATGAGTCTAAGCAACCATTTGGGTAAGTGCTAGTCTATCCTATTTACTGTATTTTCTTAACCTTCTTTATGTCCTTTTTAGCTAGAATGTGGTCATTTTTTCTTGTTATATCTATTATCACTACATTAACAAAGTCACTTTTTTGATGCCAAGTTAATAGGGACAATTTGTCACCTATATTGAACAACAAGCCAGATTACAAATCTTAAGATTAATAATAATTGTTATTTATTTATTTGTATGTGTTTATGTTGTACTTGATTGTCTTGTTTATTTGTGTCTTTGTTCTCATCTTATATAACCCATATCAAACTAGTATGCGCCAATGAAACCTGTTCCCAAATTAGTTAACTGCATTATTATCACCTCTTTGCATAGTGGAGCAGTTAATAAACACTTCAGTAAAAAAAGATATATAGTACTGGCTTTCAGCTATTAGGGCACTAGCAGCATCAATTGGGTCTGTGTTGGCTATTCTAACTTTCCACGGTTGGTTGCGCTTTTCAAGGATGGTCAGGTCATTAATGCCTGCGGTCAAATATACAAACCTGACAGCCGGCCTGCTTTCCAGTTCAGACAGCATTTTTTCTCCCACTTGCTCCAGGGTGGCGCCCCCAACACCAATAACATCATTAATGCTGACACCCTTATCTATGTTCTTCAACATCTTATCTAGCAGTAAACTCTTCATAGTCTCCCTCTTCTGTTTCTTATATCTTCTATTCTTCTTACTGTCCTCACTGACTCGACTGTCGCCTATAATCAGTGTTGACATACCTATTAAAGCCTGACTTCTTTACATGACCAACTTGACAGTGGCTTCAGCAGCCCCCCTTTTCTTGGTCCCCCATGTCAGTGGCTGGTCCTTTATTGCCCTTCTTTTCATTCTTCTTCTCTTTCTCTTTATCCTTCTCCTTCTTCATATCCTTCTTCTCCTTTCCCCCTGCCTGAGGCTCAGTGCCCCCTTCCGCTGTTGCCTTTGCTACGTCGACCACTCCGCCTTCTTTTTATTCGACCCGCCTGCTGCCTCTGGTGCCGCCTCTGCTGGTGGTGGTGGTGGTGGTGGCGGTGGTGGTGGTGGCGTGCTGGGTACTGGTGCGCCCTGTGCGTCCTTTGCTTCTCGCTGCTTCTGACGTTCGACTATTTGCCTATGTCTGACTCTCTCTAGAACCTTGCTGAATACAGACCAGTGTAGATCTTTCGATCACTCTATCAATGGCGTTGCGTGTGTTTCACAGAGCTGGTCTGCAAGCTCCTCTGCTTGTGTGTACTTACAGTCATTTAATTCTTCTAGTATCTTCTCTCTATCTTCATTTAGCCACTTTTGGTTTACCACCACTGCATCTCCATGGAATTTTGCCAGTGCCGGCTCTGTTGCTTTCATTATCAGATCTGCTTCCCCCATCCTCTCATTTGCTCTCTTCTCATACTCAGTTAACTTCTTAGAGACTGCTTTGTTCCCCTCTGTTATTTTAGTGTCCAAGCTATTGAACATTTCCTATGTAGGGAGGTCTTGTTTCAGCCTTTTGAAAAGCACTGCTAATAATTCACTCAAGTCAGTGCTGTTTATCATTAGATGCTGGTCCAGTTTCTCCCTTTTCTAGGTTGTACCGGCTTCTTGTTCTTCAATGCCCTTTTTCACATTGGCCTGACTATCTTCAGAACAGGAGTCATAGTTTTTTTTTTAATTCTCCACACCAGCGTTGGCTAGTGCAAAAAGAATTTCGATGAGGCTCTGGTTTTAGTTCCTTACCCTATCCCCCATATCTATTTATTCATTGTATTTAGTTCATTTGCTCTTTGGCTTAATGGATGTCTATCCACAAAGTCTAATACATGGAATTGCATGTATTTCTGACCTAAGTGTCCTGTACCACTATAAACACATTTGCTGAAGTCATTTGGTACTTCATTGTGGTTCACATATTTTTTTTGCTGCTGGATTTTTCCTCTTTCTCCTTCTGATGGGTGTCCCATCTCTTCACAAGCCCAGTTTTTTTATTGGCACTCCCAATATGCTCTCCTATTCTCTCTCTTATTTCACGTTTAGTTTGTCCCACATATTGCTTGCCACAGCATTTGCAGCTAAGACAATAGATGAGACTTGAGCTCCTGCAGGTCACATTCCATTTTGCATTATGTGTTTTGTCTGTGATGTTTGGCTTGATTTTTCCTGATCTGTTAGTCTTCACAATTTGGGATATCACAGTGGTTCCTATCCTCTGTGTTTCCCTTTTGTTTCCCTTTATCCCTTTCTGGATGGTAGTGTGTTTTTGCTTTTACCCAGTGACCTTGAGGTTCTTTGGTCTTTTGAAGCCATTGAGGAAATCATTCTTGTAAATTTCCTTTAATGTTCTTGATCTACCTAGATTTGGCCAGTTCCTTCTCATTATCTCTTTCAGAAGGTTGAGGCCTTGGTTGAAAGTTGAAATCAAGGTTTCTTTCTGTTTCTTTTTCCTTTAAAGCAAATCTTCTCTGATCTTCTCTTCTACCTTTTTGCAGTAGTCCTCCAGGAGTTTCTCTGGATACCTTTAAATTCCTGGAGCTTGATTTTCTTGTGATATTCATAGTCTTCTTTCCTTTTGAATATTCGTCATAGTCTTAGCAACTCTGGTTGGCTGAAGATGATATGCTGTCAGCATTTCTTTCTCTATTTTCTCCAGAAAGAGACATGCATATGATGGGGCCAATTTTGTCCCCATAGCAGTCCCCTGGATTTGTAGGTATTTTCGACCATTGAAGTCAAGGTTGTTGTTTTTAAGATTCAAGTAGTTCTACCAGAGTGCCACTTTTAGGGTTCTCATACGGTTTTCTGCTCTCCATTAGCTTGTGTTCAATGGTATCCACCCCCTCTCCATTCGGGATGCAAGAAATTGTCAACAAAAGCAGAAATCTCTGTGGCACAACTATTTGCTGATACCACAGGTCTCCCTGGTGGTGGATCTATCCCTTTGTGCATTTTCGGTAGAAAATAGATGTATGGGGTAGTGGGCTTATGTGTGTGACAAGGGATTCCACCATAGATTTTGTGATCTCTCCTCTATCTAATATGCTGCATGGCCTCATTATCTATACTCTCCGTAGGTGGTTTCTTGTATACCTTTAGAAAAGGTATATAAGATAAATCTCCAAGACACTACTATAGAAACTTCCCTTGACCCATTTCAACGATTGGTAAAGAATATAATGTCAAATTTATGATTTAACTCTTCCTTTACCAAATACACATTAATGCGTAGTTTTGGCCGATTTTTGCCGATTTTTGACCGATTTTGAGTAGCCTGTTACTTACTCAAAATCCCCTGAAACCCTTAGATTTTTTTCCTAGTCCCAGGTGGAGTTGGATCCTCCACAGAGCCCAAACAATTAGTATCTACCTCTTATACTTTTTATTTGGCAGTCTTGCAAACCTGATATAGAAATATGAATTATCATGAAAGTTTTCAATGGATTTATTCATTATTTAAGCTACAAATCATGAAAAATGTCAAAAAATAATACTTTCTTGGAGAATATTGACTTTGTACATTTTTTCATACCGAACAAAATGACTTTAAAATTTTCAGGGTATTTTGATGCATTATTGGCCATTTTGGCTGGTTACCATGGCAACACATATGCTAAAAATTCTGAGTTTGTATACTTTTGGTTGCCATGGTAACCAACAAGAATGTTTTCTAAAATTCGTTATTTACCATAATTCCAAAAGAAATTGATATTTCCTACAATATGCACTTAATTTCATCACAATTGATACAGGGAATGCTGAGATGTTACAATTTGAAGTTTGGTTAAATGATCACTTTTTCTCATCAGAACCCCACATTTATGATAAGGACATTTCTCAGTAATTAATGTCGATAAAGAAATTTGCAGAAGTACTGCCTACAGCTCACACAGTGAAGATACAGTGTATGGTGAATTGGTTGATACCAGTTTGAGTTGATAGAGGATGTTAGTACCAATAATCCACTCAGATTCTTGACGCGCTGACAGTCACCTTTTGTAAAGGTATACAAGATAAATCTCCTAACACTCCAGACACATGCTTCTGGACGAGATCTGCTGTATTATATAAATTTGGCCATAATCCACTACAACATAACATCTTATATTATAGGAGATCTACAATACAACTGCCATTTGAAATGTGTGTATTTGCCATCTAGATGTAGCGGAAACTATCGTCCACTGGGGTTGCAATCAAATGGACAGTCAACTGACAGACAAACAGAAGACGAGAGACAAAGAGACTGTTCAGAGACACACACATAGAGGCTGGGATCAAGGTTGGCAGTTGAGGTCCTAGGCAGTGGAGACGGTGGAGACACCTAGTGTGTTTTCCTTTAATCAAGGTTTTCATTGGCCAACTGATCACAAGACATTCTTCCATCACTGCCGATAATCTACGAAACAATATCTTTCAAAGTTAGTATTATGAAATTATATCTATGCCATGCACAACTCACTTCCAATACTCTACTTCTTCTAGAAAGGTTTGAGGTTAGATTGATAGACTCTGTTATCTTCATATGTGTCAGACACAACACACTTGTGTGCATCTGATCTTTTGAAAAAATCCCTTCGACATGAGAAGTTCTTGTCAATAAAAATTCAATTCAACAACATTGTATAAATTGTTGGTAAA
The DNA here is from genome assembly GCA_949317995.1 of Acholoe squamosa. Classification (NCBI taxonomy): domain Eukaryota; kingdom Metazoa; phylum Annelida; class Polychaeta; order Phyllodocida; family Polynoidae; genus Acholoe; species Acholoe squamosa. The sequence continues at coordinate 25,519,647 of OX439048.1, forward strand.
TAGTAGGTCATTAGTTCACAGAATTATCAGCTGGTACAATAAAATGAATCACCTTTTGGCCACACTTTCTATAAAATTGGATGTTGGGCACTCAAAATAAAAACTTCAGGATGAAGGGCGAAATAAATTAGCAAAGGTTCACGTGTGGGAGTATGTGTATTGGTTATCGCACACGCAGTACATTGTGGCGAGTGAACTGCAAGTGAAATAACCAATGCACATACTCCCAAGAGTGCTCCTTTGCATTTATTTCATGATTTTAATAACTGAGACAACAACATTTTAATGTAATTCACCTTTTTCTAGTTGTCAAAGTGAAGAAATCTCTCCCAGCATCGCCATGTTGTCATCCTCAATCAGAATGAGGCTGATATTCATACGCGGTGACACAGCAGGACTTTAGACCGAAATTCTCGTATCTTCTCTGATAAAATTCTCGATCCAAAATGGTTTTTTGGATTTTACTGCTTAATACAGGTTTGAAAACACATAATTAGTCTAATTAGGGCGGTTTCTGTTGTAATCTAACTTAATAGCCATGGTTGAAAAGTTAAAAAAAAGAATTTGTTGGATCCACGGTCTGGACTATGTTTTTCCAACAGCGGGCTCTGTTGTTTAGTATCTTTCAACATCGTCAATGGCCTTGTTCGTCACCTCACGGCCCTCGGCTTTGGGAAGTTCCTCGAGAAAGTGGGACAATCAAAAACACTCAAAACTACTTCTTCATCTGAACCCTTGGGAGTAAGGGTGAATGTCAGAAAAAGTGCACATATCTGGTGCACACAGTACAGAAAGATAAAAGTCAAGATAACACTACAAAAGTGTATTATATTGATAATGCAACATCTTGGCCTTATGAAAACCCCTGGTGGACTAGCTTCCTCCAAGAACTGTATTTATTATTCATGGCCAACTGGATATCAGTGAACTTTGTGAGGCGTCTGTGACGAAAACTCTAGGATTGCTCTAAAACTTTGATTAGCCTAGAGCCTGCTTTGTATTGTTTGTATTATTTTTTGTGTCTATTAGTCTAGGTATTGATGGATTGTGCGGCTTGCAATGTCAACAACATTAGTTAAAGATTTTATTTCGATGGAGGGTTTTAAAATAGTACATCTCAACACACGAAGTATGTATAGAAAGAAGGATCAGATATTCAGGAATTTGATGGGTACTGACATAGTCACTATGTCTGAGACATGGCTTCATGATGATGTTGATGCTGACCTGGTTACATGGAGTATTATGAAATTATATAGACAAGATAGACGAGGCAAGAAGGGTGGAGGTCTTGCAGTTTATCTTAGACATGAATTAGGTCCTGTTGCTGATCTTGTGGATGATTTATGTGTCAGAAACTGTAACATAGACCCAGGTAGCACAGAGACATTGGCATAACGTTGGGCCAACGTAGGCCCAACCATCGGCTTTACATAGGCTGCCCATCCTGCCTACGTAGGCCCGATGGTGCCAACCAAATGCCAACGTAGGCCCAACGGGGCCGACCATTTGCCGATGTCCTGCCAAAGTTGGGCCAATGTTGGCATTTGGTTGGCAAATGCCACTGGTCGGGCCTACGTAGGCCCGATGGGCAGCCAACGTTGGCCCAACGTTGGCCCGATGCGTCGGGCCAACGTTGGCAAATTTTTGTGTGCTACCTGGGGAGTCTATGGTACTGGATATAAAAGTCCCAGGCCAAAAGATCATGAGATTAGCCACGGTTTATCGTCCACCTTCTGGAAAGCTGGATGTATTTTTCAATTATATAGAAAAATTGTATAAAACTGTGATACCTGACAATATTGAACTTTGGTGTCTTGGTGACATAAATATAAATACATTGTCCAAAAAGGCTTAATCTACAAATACGATAGTAGACATGTGCATGAAACACACTATCTTGAACGTGCCAGGAGATTGAGATGTAGAATCAATGTCAGTTGTAAATACGCCAAAGCAGATTATGTAAAACAAGAGTTAGATGAGTCTGAAAATGATCCTAAGCGTTTTTGGAGAAATATTAATTCTGTATTAAAGCCGTCTAGTGATAACCATCCGCCTATGCTAATTGGTGAAGATGGTGAAATGAAAAGTAATGCTGATTCAGTCGATTACATAAACAGATATTTTGCTTCAATAGGTTCAAAGTTAGACAGTGATCTGCCTCTATCTTTAAATCTTCCAGTAGTCCATGACAGTCTGGTTGAGGACTGTAACCCCAAGATAAGTGTATGCCAGGAGGAAGTGGAGTATTTGATAGATGAGATTAATGTAAATAAGACGTCAGGCATTGAAAATATTTGCTGTGACAAATTAAAACTAACACTAAAAAATCTTTTACCGCAAATGACTTGGTTGTACCAAATGAGCTTTGACTTAGGTATTTTTCCGGACAGCTGGAAGTTAGCACGAGTAAGTCCGATCCCAAAACCTGGCAATGAAAGATTAGTTAGTAATTGGAAACCCATATCATTGTTATCGGTACCCTCAAAGATAGCGGAGAAAATAATGCACTCACATTTATATGACATTATGCAGAAAGCTGATTTTTTGGATTGTAATCAGTTTGGTTATCGTCGTGGTCGAGGAACTGGTGATGCCATCTTTAGATTTGGCAACGATTTATATGATGATGTTGATAGGTCTCATGTAACTGCGACATGCTTTTTGGATCTGAGGAAAGCATTTGATAGTGTTCCTCATAATCTCTTAATACGCACTCTAACTCGTTTAAAAATTCACCACAGCACCTTAAGTTGGATTGCCAGCTATTTAAAGAATCGTGTTCAATACACAAAAATTGGGGAGTTTAAATCATCTATTCAGTCAGTTCAGTATGGAGTGCCTCAGGGTTCTGTTCTAGGGCCGTTGTTATTTATTTTATATGTCAATGACATTGGGTCCGTGATCACTGATTGTAAATATATTATGTAGGCGGATGATTTAGTATTTTATACTTCCAGTAACAAAGCAACCCTAGCCCATAAACGTCTGCAATCTGATATTGATAATGTTTACAAATGGTGTTTAGAAAAGCGTCTAACAGTTAATGTTGAGAAAACAAAAACACTATGGTTTCGTTCTAGGAGGAAGTTACCTAAAATTGTGTTGGGTACTTTCAAAATGGCAGAGACTGATTTGGAAACTGTACATGACTATACTTACCTAGGTCTACACTTGGATAATTACCTTACCATGGAATTGGCAATGAAAAATGTTTTCCAAAGGGTTAATAACAGGTTGTTCAGATTAGCTAAATTGCGTCATTTACTGACACTTAAAGTTGCAATATTGGTGTATAAAATGACTATACTAAGTTTGTTTGATTACTGCAGCTTTGTTTATGCAGGTTGTAGTAATGAAGATAATCTTGTCAAAGCGCAAAGACTTCAGAATCGAGGTCTAAGAATGTGTTATAGGTATAACAGGGAATATCTCTCTGTTGAGGAACTCCATACAAGGAGCAAGGTTCCATATTTGGATAGAAGACGTGATGAAATGTTATTAGTATTGATGTATAAGTACTCCAGATGTAATGATATGTTGGATCATCATAGAGGTGACAGGGTCACTAGGTCAGATAAAAAAAATTAAATTTTTGGTTAAACAACCTAGGCTAAGTACATATAAAAGGTCACCCCTATACCGCGGTGCTGAACTGTGGTCGCTATTAGGAACCTGGTATCAACATACTGAAACAAAACTGAAGTTTAAGCAGAGAGTCAGACGTATTGAAAATCTGGGAGTACCAAATGATGGTCCTGGCAATGATGGTGACGAGGATGATGATGATGACAACTCTATTGATAAAGTCGGGAGCTTGATATTGACCAGTGATGATGGTTTGGACTCTGATTCTGATCCTGGAATAGGCTAGGCTAGCATTTAAGCATTTATTGATTTATTATTTATTTATTTTTTATTGTTGTTACATCTGAGTATTTTGTACTTTTTGGCCTTGCATTGGTTGTAGTGGTACTCTGATTGGTTAAAACAGAATACAGACAGCTTTTGAGATCACTCCTAACACCCCATAGAGTTCTAAATTGCGTTCAATGACCTAAATGATCTTTACCTTGATCACTGGTATTATCACTGGTATTATTACTATTATTATCATCAGAAATAACAGCCAATATCAGTATTATTATTATTATTATTATTATTATTATTATTATTATTATTATTATTATTATTATTATTATTATTATTATTATAAATATTATTATTATTATTATTATTATTATTATTATTATTATTATTATTATTATTATTATTATTATTATTATTATTATTATTATTATTATTATTATTATTATTATTATTATTATTATTATTATCATCATCATCATCATCATCATCATCATTATTATTATTATTATTATTATTATTATTATTATTATTATTATTATTATTATTATGCCTTGTGTATGTGTGAATGTCAGTGTGCTGTTTTCTTTCTTACTTTATCCTTACATGATCCTACTAGTTTGAGCATAATATATTTGTGTCTAGAATTTTGTATAATGTTAACCCTCCTTTATAGAAGCTTATGTGTTTGGTGTATGTTGTGAGTCGCAATTTCAACAAACCTGTACATTTCTGCCTTAGCCTGTGTTACTTTTGTTCTTGTTTGTCTGGGCTTGTTTTGTCTATCATTATTTATCATTATTACATATATTTCTCATGATTCATTGTTGTGTCTATAATTGTATGTATTTTTTATAAAATTGATATGGTGTACAATTTGATATGGTATCTATTTAACCGTATTAATATGATTTGTAGCTTTTTTTTCTTGATTATATGATTGTGTTAGACTTATTGATAGATGTTTGACTATAATTCCAGTTGTGCTTCATTTACCATGATTCTGTAAATTGTGAGAGGCTCAATAAACTTTGATTTCAATTTAAAAAAAAAACAAGTCAGGACAATCACAGCAACTTGAAATTTGGGCTGCAAGTACCTATTACTAACTGGATTAAGCATATAAGAATGCAAAACTGTATCTTTAAAAATCTTTTGTGAGAGCCTGGACATAATTATCAAAATATTGAAAAATTGGACATTTTTGTCTTCAAATCACTAACTTTACTGTAGTTCTGTCAATAATGCCCTGATTAGCTCCAGAATTGCTCTAACTAATCCTCATTATGTCTAGTTTGGGGAAAATAAAACAGTAGAGGCCTCATTAAAAACCAATTTTATACCCTTGAGTGTTGAATGTCTGAGGCGATGGAAAAAAATGAAGAAAATCCAAATTTTACACAGGTAAAGGGGCCCCCTAAAGTTTTTTTTCAGCAATTGCAAAGCTGCTCTGTACCAAAATGGACTTAGGCTAGGGGCATCTTGTGGTAAAGTATTAGTTGGTTATATGGACTGAAAATATTTTTTTGGGGGGAAAATGTTGAAATGAGGCGTCTGTGACGAAAACTAAAAATGCAATAAATTTAGATAAATATGCTGGAAATGTAATTATTTTAGGTCAGGACATTGAATAATAATGTATCATAGTATACCAAGAATAAATATTGTATAGATGATGCTTTGCAAGATTAAAAGACCAGAATTTCATTTCCGTCGGAGGCGTCTGTGACGAAAACTCATTTCTGCACTTTGGTGCTTGTTGTGGCCAAATAAGTAATGGGATTCTAATTATAACATACACAATTGATTGATATGAGTACAAAACATCACATCAACCACAGAAAAGTCAATTGAATACTCTCATTTCATGTACAGGCAGGAATTTCTGGAGCAATTTGAGGCAATTTTAGGTCAAACACAATTTTAGACCCACCAACTCTTGAATAAAAATCAACAGAACATGTAGCAAATGCCCTAAAATAATTGGGGCACATCATTTCTGCACATTTCAATCCATTTTTGACCTTAGGGCAGCATATGGTGCTTGCCAGAAGGAATTTTGTTCAACAGGATTTTTCGTCACAGACGCCTCACGAATATGAGTCTGTATCAAATATCGCCCAAAATCAACATGGCAGGCACCTGCCAAGTTCAAGAGGCTTGCTGATTCAATCAAGCTATACTGTTTTCATCAAAATGAGACCAAACTAACCAAATCTAACCACATCAGCAAGTACTATTGGATATAATCTTTGGACTGCGAAAGAAATTTGATCAGATTCCTAAACTTTGATGGCAAAATTTGTCAAAGTCTGCTGAGAATCTTCAGAAAATCTTTGATAAACAACTAGATGTAACACTTATTTGACAAAAACAAGGCTCCCCCAAGTAATTGACTTCCACTGGGTAACACCAGACAATTCTGACTTTGCATCAAACACAATCGTGAGGCGTCTGTGACAAAAAACCCCTATATGAGAAATGGTACTCAAAATGCTACACTGCAGGCCCACAGCTACCAATGCTTGTCAGAATTGATAAGCAGGTTGTGTTGGTTGAAATGACATGTAAGAAACACAAATGGATACTTAAATAAATTAGCAACATTATAACATGTATTTGAGGCGTCTGTGACGAAAACCCAGTCCACATTAACATTCTGACCCACAAATCAGGGACCATTTGACCGATGGCTAAAATCTTTATACCAACTTCACCCCCTTATAAGTTCTTTATGTGACATGTATTAGAGACATTATATCACTATTATTGATAGAGTTATTCTGACCTAAGAGTTATTGTCACAGACGCCTCGAAGAGTAAAATTCCACACATGAGTGACCATAGTGAAAAATTCTCAATCAACATCCACCTAAACTGACATAAATAGTGTAGGCCTAATATATGCCTAAAACCACAGGCAATTTTGGATGGGTTTCTAGTCTTTGAGTGGACAATAGGACATGTGCAAAATGACCTAAACTGCAAAAAAAAAAACAGGATTTTTAGTGAATTTGGGACTTTGGGACTCCTTAACTCAAAGAATTTTTACCTAACAGACACAAATGGATACTTTTCTGAAAGGCTAGAATGTCTTCTGTTAGATGAGACCATGGAAGACAAGATTGGATAAGCATAATTTATTCTATGGCTGCATAAAGGCCAAAAACCATGGTTTTCCAAGTTTTGTACACTTATTCTGACACTGACCCGTATACTGCACCTCAATCATGGCAGAATTACTACCAACAGCTCCACCTTCTTCAGGTATCTACATTATTCTACACCAAGCCGACAGGTAAGTCAAATTTGCTTTCTGAACGTCTGGAAAGCCCTCAAGAAAGTAGTTCCCGAGGTCACACGTCATGAAATATTCCCGCCTCGTATCACATGACGCCTGTGTGATATGACGTTGTAACATTAAGCCTATGGGCCTTCTGTATTTTGGTGTTATAATCATGAAATAAAGAGAAATGTACGATGCAGCCTATATATTTTAATATTCATCTGGGATTCCAATTCTTTAGTACTCTTCTATGGTCTCACAACCCACGTATATGTACTCATATAAGTGGTTATAAATTGACAGGAGCAGTTCCCAATTTATCACCAGATGTGACTACTTATGTACAGATATATATGATGTAATTGGTCCATTGACTGGTGCCTGGACGTTGTCGTCGGCCATATTGCCTAGCTATAAATGCAGATGGTATCGGATGGCTATTGAATGCATTCCTGTCATATGTATGGAAAATGCATTATATAAGGTTTTGCACTTGAAGAAGAAATGCTGTCAATAAGACACTTGATATTGATCAGGGTAAGTTAACAAAGAGAAAATATTAGGTAGTCATTTCGAAATAGGTTTATTAGCAACAATTCATGATGCTACACCGAATTTGCCAAGTGATGGAATACACAAAATATACAAAATAGATTTATACATCGATAAATACTGGTCTTTGACGTTGATCTGATTATTGCAGGATGTTGCAATGTAACACAAATGAAGATTCACCAAACAGATACATAACTTTGGCGAAGACATCACTTAAGAAGACAACATAAAATAAATAAGCTGCAATCGGGATCATACTTTCCAGTATTTGCAGAAATAAATGTTATTATCATTCAGGGCACACAGTCAGATTTCCTATTCCTAGACCTGATTTAAATGTTGTATGCTTGGGTCTATCCTGAGGAATATTTTGTACTAGAGGTCAAGATTAAATCAATAATTTACATGCTTATCACAATGAACTTTGTTTCAGAGAATATTTAGATAAACATAGTCATTCTAATATATATATATATATATATATATATATATATATATATATATATATATATATATATATATATATATATATATGTGTGTGTGTGTGTGTGTGTGTACACTATTTATCAAATTTGTACAAAATGTACAAGCTTTTGTGATCTAAAAGTAATTTCAGCCTGAACTACAAAATGTAACATTTGGTGCGACATCACAAGACTACGGCCAGTGAACCAACAATATAAATGTTCCATACACTAAAATGTGACGACCCATCTAGAATTAAACAATGAACTTAGAAATATTTTTTTAAAAAGATATTCCTGGAATTATTTATATAAAATGGACCTCATTTATAACCTTTCAAGCCCTAAAGGATAATAAATGATTGAGTTAATGATTATGGTGAATGAAATGGTGTGTTCCAAAGGCTGTATTTCATGAAATATCAGTATAGACAAATTTCATGATTCTCTGGTCATCTTCCACTGATGATATCGTGAGTTTTTATGAATTGACCTCCTGTACTTATATCTATTATATACACATTTTCATAAGATATAATTATATTCTTATCATAATTTACAGTATGATTGACCCACTTGTAAACAATATGCTCTTTACAAGATGTGTGTGGAGGGTTGTGACTTAGTGAATCATGTTTAGGTAATGAACTGTGCTATCGATATAACCCTGACCTTTCATGTAACCACAGTGGGGCATGGAACCTGTGATAGAGAAATGATTATTGTTCACTAGCCTCTGACCAGGGTTATTGTAACAGTAGACATCTGTCAGAATATATTTATAGCCAGCTTCTTGGGCATGTTTGATGAGGTATTTAGTGAAGGCATTACCTACACCTTTATTTCTGTACTCCTCATTGACAATGATATACCCTCCAGCTTGCTTAGGGTTGTAAGCCCGGCACAATTTGGTTGGACCAAAGATGGCAGCAGCCACAGTGCTATCATCTTTGGTCTTGACAGTGACAACATGGCTATCAAACAAAAGTGCGCGGTTGAAATGCCCCTGGGCATTAAATTCATCAAGACCAAACCCTTCACCCTTTTGGGCTGCCTGCCTGATCATCTCCTCAACCTTCCAGACATCTTGAGGTAAGGCCAGTTGCACATTGAGGGAGCCCCCATTGACTGCCAATGGTGGGAAGTTGGTAAGGGGAGGCTTGTCTGACTGTAGACTCGTCGGGACCACATCAGAGACCACAAGGGGTGGCATCTCAGGCTCAGGCTGAGGAGTGAAAGAAAAATATTAAAGTATATTATTATCATGAACTTGATCTTGAGTCATTCAGTGGACAACAGATGGCAATTCCGTGATATAAATGATAAAAATGAGCAATGTATTGTCAAAGTATGCCAACCCTTCTCTTCAAAAATATTTCATGGGAACAGTTCTCAGTTTCAATCTTAAGATATGTACAGAGTAGCATAAAGACACATTTCCCAAGCACGCAAAATATTCCGAAGACCTTTTGATTAGTAGAATTACAAGTAGATAAATAATGGGTCGAGTTAGAATTGTACACCTAGGATACTGGAATAGCATGATTTATTTACTTACAAGTGTCTTTAGTTTTTCTGAGATCACAGTCTTGTCCACTGAGGAGTATATGACATCTGACATCCATCCAGTTCCTTTAATCTTGGAACAGTTGGGGATGGTGCCTGTAAAGGTGAAGCCTGCGTGCTGCAAGACATGAACTCCTCTTCCTAGAGCAGATCTTCCAACTGGAAAACCATGATGACCCAAGATGCTGCGGCCCAGATCTACTGATAGGCAGGTAAAATAATTTTGCCCAAAGCCTGCAAGGAAATTCCTTCTGAGTATTAAAAGTAATCATAATAGTCTCTAATTTTATTCTGAAGCTACAAGTGTCATAAGGAATTAGTACATTTAAGCTATATCTCTCCAAGATACTATTTGGAAAATGATTCAATTCATATATCATAATTGTGAACCCACCTATGAGGTAATGCTTTTAAACCTACCTTTGGCTCTATAATCTTTGTTCATAGCAGTGATCCAGGAGTAGTGAATTGTTCTTTCACTCCGTGAAACAGGGCATCGTCTTCCAGCAAACAAAATGACTATTTTATTTGTGCTTTGATCAATAACCTGAAAATAATGTCTTCCTGTCTCAGCGTTATGAAGAAACTCATCAAGGGGCTCAAGCTCATCAGCACTGTACCTAAAATTTAGAAGTAGTATACCATCAATAATTATTGATGATGCATTCTTATGGCAACTGTGAGAGAGAACAGAAATGATGCTGTATCCTTTTCTTTCTCACTGCCATCATAAGGATTGTATTCACAGACCTGTGGGCTGCTTTAATTTATTTAAGTTGTGTTCCTGAGATGGGTCACTAATCTGACCCATCTCAGGTACATGAACATTGATAACCTGGCTGAACCTAGATTAAGACATATTTGATTTTACATAAAGAAATGTTTAGGTAAAAAAGTAAACCTACCCAAGACCTAGGTCGATACAGGATTGTAACAGTTTCCAGGCATCCTCACCATTTTCCTGTGTAATGTGTTCTATTCTTATCTCTCCCAGACCTGATTCAAACAAAGCAAAAATATTCTAATGCTACTCACATTATTCAAATACCGGGATTGTAGATTTGCCTGAGGAAAAGAATGGGCAGTTATGGGGAGAAGCCAACACTAACAATCAGATGAAAAGGTTTTTAAGGTAATCCAAATCTTGAAGTTTTAAATTTGAATTGTTGAGACTGTTGACATATGAATCTGTGATTTGCATTTTCTCCTAATAGCTTAACATCTGAATATATCAATATTATTGTCTACCCTTGGTATATGTTTATTGTGACTTTTGCAAATTGGCACTTTATTTAGAAGTGCTGAAACATACTGTAAGCATGTGCTCGACCTTGAATTCCGAGATTAATTAAATAGTTCCCATTGCCATTCTACACAAAACAATAACAATATATATATATATATATATATATATATATATATATATATGGAACTATATACACTCGTGTATATTTATATAATTAGCCGCGGATGGTTAGGGACTACTTGCAGCGCGTATGTATATCTATGATGTCATCGTATGACGTCATGGTAAATAATCCTCCAGTATATAAGGAGCAGTTTTGTATTAACCGTCAGTTGGCGAATCTCACCTGTTCAGGTAACACCATGCTGGGTGTTCCCTTGATTTTTAAATTGATTTTCTTGATTAATATTTGTTTTTTTGATCAAGATGGGTAGAAAATCAACTAGAGGTGTTAAATCGGCTATTGCTTCTAAGGAGTGCAAATTTCTAGGTATTATAATTAACTTTATATATATATATATATATATATATATATATAGATATAAATATATATATATATATATATGAAGGGGGTGTGAGGCTTGGTCATTAGTGTCCACAAAACATTTCATTGAGTAAGTTTTAGTCAATAATGTGGACACATTTTGCCATTATGGGATCTTTTATTCCACTCAGGTACCATACCATAACAAAGTCAGTAGTTGTACGCACCAAGAGTATTTTTTCTACATTTCCCTCAATTAGAACAGGTAGGTAAATAAGCGCTTCTCTTCAATTTGGGGTAAATCATGCATTTCAATCACTGAGCACCAGAGAAGTTAGCTACTACGTTTTTTGACATTAAAAGAGCTTATTTTGGCGTAAAGGAAATTTGGCTATGCTTTGGCTTCTCCCCAAAGGCAATTCTTGTAAATGAGGAAAGTGTCTTGTAAATGAGGAAAGGAAGATGGACCTTTGCTTGGGGTAGTTATTGTGATAGATAATCTGTGAATGCCCTACCTAGCACTATAATTTGGTTGATGCATTCTATTTCTATTTCACAAAATATAAATTCTGTAGGAAGACCTACCTTCCAGGTTAGTTCTGTATGGTAGGCTGGCATCCTTCTCAAGGACAAGATTATCTATGCTTTGCAGACTTCGGAAGCTCTGTGTGCTCTGGTTCTTCTGGGTAGTTATCCTATGGCCCTGGACATCAGCCAGTTTGGTAAGAACTGCTGTATGGTGCTGTGGGGAGCGCAGAAAACCAGTGACTGTGGTCCTTAATAATGATTGCATCATGATGGTTCTGCAAGTACAATAAATAATAATGTTAAATATTAGCAGAGGTTGGTGCATAATTGTTGTTTCTGTTTGGCAGTTAGAGTTTCATTTAGATATGGAGCTCTGGTAAATATGCTCACGATTTTGGCTTGGACAGTGCTTTTTTGGTCATAACCCACGTGCATTATCAGGCCATAACCCTACTCTTACACCTTTTGCTCATCTTCAAGAAGGTGCTGGTTTCAACCTGGACATGTTGATAAATTGGAGAAGTATACAAAGTCAAGCTCGCCATACACTTCCATTTAAAACCATTCAGGGTTCTATGGGGAATCGTACCCTAGCCGCTGTGGCAATAGACAGACTCACTATCCACTACATGCCATGCCTAAATTCTCCATATTGTTCGAAATAAATAAGAATCCAATGATTTTTCATAGCGATATGTCTCAGCACCCGCCATTGCGGCTTGCTGACCATTGACCCCTTAAGTATGTCACTTCCGGTCCAATTCTCAACACACCCCAGCATGGCTTATCTTTTCGATTTATAAAGAATTTGTTGGCATTTGGCAACTATATCAATGATTGTACAGTATAGGATAGGTCAGTCCATACAGTCCTATAGTGAGGGCCAACCCCCCTCTACCCCCCCATGAAACTAGGTGACCTTGTGTGTTCAGTATTGGGCCCTATATAGGATAAGGGGGTTTATGGAGCTATCATGTATCTTCCTGAAAGGGATACCAAATAAAATGAAGAGATCATCTAAGCCAAAAAATCCTGCTGAATCCAAAAATGTTGGTCTTTCTTATCAAAATTTGACCAAAAGTACCCGAAAATGATGTTTGATGAGGGAAATACTTTTAAAAATGTACAAAAATTATATTGAAAATGATTGGAAATCTTTAAAAATAGAACACATAAATCAGAGTTAATACCTTAATCCACATACCCAAATGTCTGCCTATCTCTCAGTCAGGCAAGTTCTGGGCATGTGCATTATTCTGCCTATCCCACATACAGCATATCAATTGTGTACCTATCACTCATCCTGCCTATCTCTTCAATCTGAAACATTGACAGTTCAATCTGGTTATCTCTTAAAAGGCCTAACTTATAATGCTTATCCCTCACCTTAGCTTATCTCATTTGTTCCTTCTTTCCTTTAGTCTACCTATCCTCAATCTGCCTATCATTCATTTTACCTATCCCTCACGGTGACTATCCCTCAGACCATCATGTTTAATCTGCGCTGTTTGTCTGCTATATAAGCCTTTATTGTTTAATGGTACATTCCTTACCATGTCTACTATTTCAATTTTACCTATCCCTGATAATGCCTATCATGTAGCCTACCTATCCCTCATTGTGCCTATCCCCCAACTCTGCACATCCCTCATATTTGACTTGCATATCTGTCCCTAGGATGCATGTTTTTTTTTTGTTTTTTTTTACGTTTGCTCATATTACAAGGTACTCTGTGCCTATTCCTTAAATTGCTAATTGCTCATACTGCCTATCCCTCTTGCTACCCATCCTTACCTATCCCCCATGCACTCTATACAGCTCTCTTACCCATCTCACCTCTCTTACCTACCTATGTCACAACCAACCTTCATTATGATGACCATTTCTTAGTCACACTATCACCTAACATACTGGTTACAGTCCACCTTATTCACACATCTACCTATCATTCATGCTGCATATCTTTCATTTTACCTATATAATGATATGAATGGAGGATAGGCATAATGGGGGATAGGTATATTTCACAAGGCATAGACCTGGAGACAGGTGGAAGAAATTGAACACAAGCTGAGATATGTATAGAGAGAGTGAGTTAGATTGACTGAGCTGACATGGTAAGAAAACCATATGGAGAGCATGAGGGATAGGTATTCAAAAGGATTGGTAGCAAGGGGGATAGGTAGCATGTGCAATATCTAGTTTGAGGGATAGGCACAGAGAGTACCTTGTAAGATGAGCAAATGTAAAACAAGAAAACATGGGTGGTAGCGACAGATGGGCAAGTCAAATATGAGGGATATGCAGAGTTGGGGGATAGGTATAATGTGAAGGATAGGTAGGCTTTATGATAGGCATTGTTAAGGATATGTAGGATCAAAATGATAGACATGATAAGCAATGTAACTGTTAACCATTAGGGCCTAAATAAACAGATGAACAATACAATTTAAACATGGTGGTCTTAGGGATAGTCACATGAGGGATAGGTTAAAATGAATGATAGGAAGACTGAGGATAGGTATACTATGGGAAACTTGGACCAGAGAAGATTAGCTAAAGTAAGGAGTAAGCTTTAGTATCTAGGTCTTTTGGGAGATAGCCTTACTTCAAGATGCTTTAGATTTAAGACATAGGCAGTATGAGTGATAGGTAGACTAAGGGATAGGCAGTATGTGAGATAGGCAGAGTAATGCACAGTTAGAATACTTGTCAAATTGGGAGATAGGCAGACATTTGGAAATGTGCATTGAGGTACTAACTCTGGTTTACGTGTGTCTATAAAGACTTCTCATTATTTTGAATATTATTTTTGTACATCTTTAAAATATTTTCTTCATCAAACCTCATTTTCGGGTACTTTTAGTCAATTTCTGAGAATCATGATAAAAAAATTTGGATTCATCAGGATTTTCTAGTCCAGGTGGTTTCTTCTTCCCCTTTAGTATCACCCTGATAAAGGAATACCACAGCTCCATAAACCACCTAATCCTCTACAGAAATCAACAATGAAGACACAGGGGCACCTAGTTTCATGGGGGGGTAGAGGGGGGTGGCCTGTCACATTCTACCCATAGACTATGCTCTCAGTGACCTCTCCTATAGTATAAGCTTCTTGACTATATAGACCAGAATGGCAATGAAACATGGTGAGAATAACCTTAGATTCTATATAGTGAAGCATACCTGTAGACGTTAGAAGGTTAATATCATAACATTTCAATGTAACAACTTGATTATCCACATGCCGGGGCCCTGCGGCAAAGAGGCCCGGGAATATGGACAAGAAAGCACAGGATGACCTCCCCTGTCAACATGGTGAAGATTATTAATTTTTTCTACCACTTGGCCTAACAAATCTCTTCTGCTTTTATTAAGGGGTTATAAGGTAAGAAATTAATACAAAATGGAGAAATCTGTTAGATAAATGCCTTAATCAATGTCATGAGAGAGCACTCATGGGTTTAGGGTTCAATATTCCAATTCCCGCTGCGCAGGTCATGGAATATTGAACCCATAAACCCACTTGTGTTGTCTCATAACATTGATTAAATGCTAAATACCACTCAATGCTATTGTAATGTCTTATTTCTTTTAATGGATGAAATCTGTATAATCAATCATATAGTATAGCCTAATTGTTTATTGAAAATATTTCCCAAACCAAAAAGATAGAGATAATCTTGAATTCACCAGCGGCTTGACCTGTGCTGCTTTAGTCTCAAAACTACACTTCTTGACAATTCTGAGAAACTTAACTTTATAACATGACTTTCAGGAAAGGAAACAGTGTTGAAAACCCCAATGCAATGCAGGTTATAAATCTTACCTTTGGTCCAGCAGTTCTTAATGTGCTTGGTGGAGTAAAACCCTGGATTTGGATCCTTTGCTCTGCTCACTTTGCCCAAAAGATAGAGAGTGAGTCCCCAGCAGCTGATGGTCTCTTAAATAGATATGCCAGGATCTTTGACCCAGAGATTATAGGCTATAGACATACTTTAACGCTGTACTAACACAGAGGAAAATAACCAAGTCAACCGACTCTCTTACCAGACTCAGGCAACCCTGAACCAAGAATCAGATTGACTCTCATTAGAGACTTGGGGGGGGGGGACAATGATAATAACTGTTTTAAGATCCGTGGTTATGGGGCCAAGAATCCTTATCAGGTCTTTGTGTGCTACTAACTGGAGATATTATACTTGAGGATTTAGCTGGTTAAAAGCTGAAAACGTATTTCTATTCAAATTCTGTACTTCCTTGCAGGTCTATAAATAGCGAGGATTAAGGTAAAATGTGTTCTCTCTAATGTTCATTGTAAAAAGAGTGTCCTTGAAACAACAGCACGGTTCAGTTTTATGAGGATCCCTGGTGGATTCAACAGTTTTGTTTGTTTTTTTCTTTCAGATTAGGCACTCCATCCAATTTTCTTCCCACGTAGGATGATGCAAAATGTCAGAATGAGGCGGGGGGCGAGAGCTTGAATTGAAAGGGATTTCCTGGCCGGTGTCAGACCTCTTACATATGTCCGACTTCCATAGTTTTTCATCATGGGCGGGGGATTTATTTGATATTATGGCAGCACCGACTGCAACAACTAGAATACGTCTGCTTTATATACTGCACCACTGAACTCAGACAGCAGACAACAGCATGTGACAGAAAGAGCGGCATGCCCCAGGGATCCATCCTGGGGTCACTGCTGTTTCTCATGTACATTAAAAATCTTAGTGACGTAGTAAGAAACTGCCACACATACATGTATGCAGATGACTTAACCATCACCTGCTCAGCAAGAGACCCTGTGAGGGTCCAAACACTGATGCAGTCAGATGTCACAGCAATTGAGAACTGGTGCAAAACAAACCGCCTTTATTAAACACAGATCAAACTGTGGTTATGTGGTCATTCAGTACAATTACCTGTGAGTAATCCTGGATAAGAACATGACACTGAAGGAGCATGCCAAGAAAGTGATAGGTACTGTCTCCACACACATTAGTCAGTTACGGAGGGTTCTGGGAAGGATGCTTGTAAGAAGATACACATGTATATCGACAGATGATTCTCCCAAAGCTAGAGTACTGTCCTGAGGTACTTGATGGCGTGCCAAAATGGGCGAGGAAAAAGTTCCAGGTACTACAGAACGATGTTCTGGTGTATGTGAACATATCGGGCTTAGTATGGACGTCCTGTGTGTCCACCAGTTTGAATTTCGCTGGTTGAGGTAGACCCCACTGATAAGACAAATCATGATGGGTACCTTGTCCCTGGGTAACACCCACTTCAAGGGAAATGCTGGGTCCATCCTATCAGCTCTTATCAGTGCATGTTGTCAGGAACCAGCTCCAGTCCCGCTTACACCCAATATTGGACTGACGCGACGTGAGAATTGATGACCTGTATGACATGCATGACCTTGAACACCTGGACATACGACGAAACAGGCAGTTGTTGTGTTATGCGTATGAGCTGTCCAGAGTAGATGACAAAATTGTTGTCCCAGTACGTGAACTCAGAGGAAATGTGAGACCAAGGCTAAAAATGCCAAGGGTACAAAGAGACATCTATATGAGAAGCCCAATATGCAGAGCCGTGCAGCTCCAGAATAGACTGAGTATGGAGAAAATTAGAGCAGAGACCAAAGAAAACTTTCTGAAGGTGCAAACCATGAAGACTTAGTGTCCATTGATCTATACTGAACACTGACTTTGACACTCCTATATGTCGGGCCATTATTGCTATCATAACTTGTAAATTATGTTATGGCATTTAAATAAAAAAAAACTCCCTTTGTACCACTGTGATTTTTCATGCCAATAAAAATACCAAATTCAAAAAATTTCAATTCACCACATAGTCTTTAGTATAAACTTATTGGTCTTTTGGCTTTGACTGAATCTGTAGATGTAGTATGTGTACTGTAGAATACCAGCTTATGTATGTATTTGTTAATTGAAAAAGACCATTTAAGATATAATAAAATCATACACGTTTTGTAAAGGAAATGCCAAACCCAAATTGTTGCAGTAAGATGGAGTACATGGTGGTGTAGAAGTGTTTACCTTGCTATTATGTGCACAAGGAACCACATGTGCAGTAAATCTTGGAATTACCCATATATATATACGTATATATATATATATATATATATATATATATATATATATATATATATAAATATATATATATATAGAACAAGTAATCAATGGATAATTCATGACGAGTGTGTGTTAGTGAAGGATAATTACACGAGGCCTCAGGCCGAGTGTAATTAGCCTTTGCTAACACACACTCGTGGTTTGCACCTTCAGAAAGTTTTTATACCACGAAACCAATAAAAATCAATAGAATACCAATAAATTCAAGTTGAAAACAAAAATTATTCCCCCTCCCCGGGACTCAAAGCCAGCCATTGTGTGTACACGTTCGGTACATACACCTCAGCGCCCGGCAGCGGACAGCGACAGCCCCCGTCTCGGCTTTGCATTGAATGCATGTCGGTTATGATAGTGGACACACGGTGAAAAAAAGATGCGCCCGGACCGTGTTAGCCTAGATCTACACCTTGTCGCCCAGCAGCGTACAGCTAAAGCTTTGAATGCGTCTCGTGGTTATGTTTGTGTATAATACACCTCGTCGCCTGGCAGTGGACAGCGACAGCGCACACGGTAAAAAAAAAAAATGCGCCCGGACCGGGACTCGACCCGCGTACCTCTGACAGCTGAGCGCAAAGCGCTAACCACTAGGCCACGGCGTCACACACCTCAACGGTCGTCTCGGCTTGGCTTTGTTTATGTATACACGATCGGTACACACACCTCGGCGCCCAGCTAGGCTTCCTTTGTTTGGTTTAGTTCTAGCTAACCACTTCTCGTCAGTCCCATGGATAACCGCACAGCCTGCGGGTTATCCATGGATAACCGCACGCCTTCCAAAATTCATGCTACAGCATTCATGCTGTGCAATATCGACAGGTATGTGCATGGGAATATCCAGCAAAAAGCACTGAGTAACCCAGAAATCGTGGTATAAATATTTATATATATATATATATATATATATATATATATATATATATATATATACCTGGACTCTCTTGCTTATCTCTGCATATGTGGCGGATCGAAAATTGAGAATAATTCTACAGAGAGTTCAAAATCTGGGACTAAAATCATACTTACACTTTAATGCCTAATCATTCAAGAAACATCTGCGGTCAACTGCTTTCATTCATTTTTAAGTTCATAGTGGGTCAGTGCAACTTATCAATCCATTTAAATATAAAACCATGCACCAACCTTTTATTTCCTGAATAATTATAATGTTCATATTTTACACAATGTGATACTGTACTATGCAAAAGTGTTGTTTAGTTTTTAGAACATGTTTTGGTCTAAAAATGTTTTAAACTTAAACATGATTATCTGTAGGTCAGTTCTGTGTCTCATTGCCTACGTATTTAGGAAATAAACTCTTTTATTCTAAATGAATAAACATGTTTAGAGTCTGAATATATTGAATACTAGGTTTTAGATTAAAACATCAAAATGTTTAGATTCTTGGATGTCAAATACACACAAGTAGCAGCACCTGTTTGAATGGACTTTCTTCACACAATCATAATGAATTGTTGTGACAAATGTTCCCAAATCCTGTTTAGATCATGGTTTCATTTTGTAGAATAACATGAGAATAGAAACAGCAATAAAAAATAACCAAGTTCACCTTACACTACCGCCATCATTAGCATAAAACATTCAATAGCTTCCATGACTGACACCTATTTCATGTTATTTTGTAAAGGATAAAGCAATGTCCTTTCTCCGAAGCTGTTGTACTTTTTTAAGTCTCTCATTGTGTGTACATTTAATTTCAGAATAATTATACAGAGAGTTCAAATTCTTGGACTGAAATCATACTCACATAAATGCCTAATCATTCAAGAAACATCTGCGTTCAAGTGCATTCATTCATTTTCAAGTTCATACATAGAAAAAAAAAGTAATCTGTGATCAGCATCATTCTAGAATAATGTACTTGTCCGCTCATAACCTATTTATAAAAAAAGAATTGTGTTAAAGATCTAAACACCATTTTTGTAGTGTGCATATCAAGGAGAAACTAAAAGTTTCTCATAATATTCAAACCAGGGTGATGCCTTAGAAAAAAGGAAACAAGTTATGGTTAACCATAACCAAGGTTTAAATCAATCAACCCTATCTGTGGGCCCTTCGTAATTCCATGTAAAAAAAAGATGAAGTGACGGTGATATTTCAAATTATAATTCAAGCGCAGCACCCTATATCTTGCATCACCATTCTACGTCATTTAGGGTAACCGGCCCCTGACTCGACCACTAGGCATGTTGGTACCTTAAGTCGACCACCCTGGATTTCCTTCTTTCTAATAGCATATGACTACCAGTTGACTTTGACAACAATGTAAATATCCTGCACTTGACACCAACAATCCTAATTTATTGTGAACGTTACTCAAAATAATGCTGGATGGTCGACTTAAGGCATTAACATGCCTAGTGGTCGAATCAGGGGCGAGTTACCCTATATACCCTCGTCCAACTCTCTCAACCACATACGCACTACTCTTTCTCCCCTCCACCTCTCCCCCCCCTCTCTCTCTCTCTCTCTCTCTCTCTCTCTCTCTCTCCCACATAATTTGGTGGCCGGTAGGCTTATGTGTGGGTGGGGTGTGTAGGAGGGAGGGAGGGAGGAGGTGTTAGTCATACAATAAAAGCTTATCAACTCCTCATAACGTCCCAGGTCATCTCTATTTTATCTCCGTGATTCGAACACAGTCTCTTTGTCTTAAGACTTTCACTGGGTCAAACGTCTAGAGCCTGTCAGTGGTTGCCTATAGATATGTTATCTGTTCAACCCTTTGACATGATTTGGACAGATCGATAAGTTGACCAGGATATAATGTGGGGCCAGAAGATATATGAGGTGATCCAATATAGACGTTTTAAAATTATTCCAAACGACTGATTAAACCCGTTTGGATTTGACAGGAAGGGGAGTTGAATATTGACGTTTTCAGAACAGCATTCCTGCTTCTATTACAATTCAGATTCTTTTTATCAACATTCATTGGTCTATAATTTAGAAAAAGATCAGTAGACTAAGACCCTATTACAATAAATCATTGTGCATTTCTATGCCCCGTTCAGTCCCATGCCCCATCCCACCTCTGCTTCGACTATTGGACTATTGGATAAAAAAAAAAAAAGACTTCTAATGATGCCAAGGTCGTCCCTAGTATCTTGGATAAAAAGACAGTCTGCTAGGTTTCTGTTTGTCTCTGAACTTTCACTAGGACAAACATAAAAACTTGCTACCTGTTGATAAGATTATGCCAGATCCGCAATGTGAACAGGATATACAAAGGGATACTAAGACGATATTATGGGATAATCTAATGTGTAGATTGGGAGTGGGGGGGGGTGTAGATTGGGAGGGGGTTGTGAAGGATGGGGGGGATACCAATAAACAAACAACTGCTTTATCTGAATTAATGTTACAACTGTGAAAAGG
The DNA here is from genome assembly GCA_949317995.1 of Acholoe squamosa. Taxonomy (NCBI): domain Eukaryota; kingdom Metazoa; phylum Annelida; class Polychaeta; order Phyllodocida; family Polynoidae; genus Acholoe; species Acholoe squamosa. The sequence goes on from OX439048.1 coordinate 25,541,200, forward strand.
CAAAAAAAAAAAAGACGTACAACACAACGAAACGTGGATAGTTGTGTCAAATGATGAATTTTGCTCTCGAAAACTGTACTATTATTTCAAGAACAGGTATAATTTTATTGATCCAATAAGGCAGATAGCAAGTTTACAGCAAACAAAATATGATATTCCAATGCACAAGTGAATATGAGAGAAGAAGTGCCCGTAGAAAAATGTTACAATAATGCAATGCATGATGTTATTTTATAGAACAGTTATACATATATACTTGGATCAAATAAAGTCATGGGAGGGACCGTATCAAAAGATATTGTTAAGTGGATAGTCCACTTGCCCTCTGACGCGAGATTGAGCCATACATTTCATACATAAATCTCTGTGAAAGAGGCCTAGTGGACTATCGATGAAAGTGCACCTTTCACTATTGATTCGACCAGAGAATTTGTATTGGACATGAATTCACAATTCTTATCCAAATGTGATGAATTGCTCATTGAAGCTAGAGATATAAAGATACCTCTCTGAAAACCTAGAAGTTCTGAAACTAGTCAGCGGTGACCACTTTAAGTCCTCAAGTTGACGATACCTAAAACTACAGCTTTAGGTAGTCAAAATGACGACTTTAAGGCGTCATCCTGATGACCTGAGTCATCAATATGACGACTCTGTACTGTCAGTATTGTCATCCTGATGACTCAGGTCGTCAGGATGACAACCTAAAGTCGTCATTTTGCCTACCTTGACAGCAATAACTGTTTAGAGTAACCTGTCAATGTGGGTTAACTTCTTAAACTTCAAAATCAAAAACCGGTCAGCCATGACAATTCCTCCTGTGGTCCTGTGACCAACCCTCCTACTGTGGTCTTGTGACCCAACTTCCTGGTCGTGCATATAACGCTGTGCCATACATTGGGGTGAAGCATAATAGAGGTAACAGCAGGTTAGACTAACGTTAGATAGAAGGGTATATGTTGGGTTCCATTATGTCCACCCATTCAAATGTATCCACCAGATCCTTCATTCCGTTTCGTCCAACAATTTCTGTTCCGAAATGTCCTCCAAAAATTACTTATTCCATTGTGTCCACTAGGCTTTGTTTTAAAACATCCACAAAAAGTTCCAAATTCAATTTTGTCCACCAGCTCTTGTTCTAAAATGTCCACCAAAAGCGTCAAAATTCCATTGTGTCCACCAGCTCTTGTTCCAAAATATCTGCAAAAATATCAAAATTCTGTAGAGGTCGGCGAAAACGTCTCTTGGAGAAACCGGGACTCGAACCCGGGACCCTCCAACTTCGAAGCGGAAGCTCTACCTCTGAGCTACTTCCCCTGGCCTGACATACCCTGTCACCAACACGGCCCCACTGACATTTCCACCTTCCACCTACCTCTGGATCGGTATGGTATACATAGGGGGAGTGACCACCAAGTGAGCTGGCCTCTGGAGGCTCAACGCACCCGAGGAGGGAACGAACCCCTACACTCGTCCCAACCAGCTTCAACCGTATCCCGCCAGACCCGATCCTCCAGTTCAGGTCTGAACGGTACCAGTACTGAGTCACACACAGTTACAGCTTCTCCTGTTCCCAGGACTTTCTGTGGGTGCCACCTGTTTCCAAGTCCCCCAGTACTAGCAAGTTGAAGCGCTTGTCTATACCATACCGGCCCAGGTCCCGAGTATCTTAGTCCCCCTTGCAGGGCAGGACCACTCGGTTTCTCCACCAGTGTAGAGGTCGGCGAAAACGTCTCTTGGAGAAACCGGGACTCGAACCTGGGACCCTCCAACTTCGAAGCGGAAGCTCTACCTCTGAGCTACTTCCCCTGGCCTGACATACCCTGTCACCAACATGGCCCCACTGACATTTCCACCTTCCACCTACCTCTGGATCGGTATGGTATACATAGGGGGAGTGACCACCAAGTGAGCTGGCCTCTGGAGGCTCAACGCACCCGAGGAGGGAACAAACCCCTACACTTCCATTAAGTCTGCCAGGTTTTCTTCCGAAACATCCGCAAAATGTTCAAAATTCCTTTTTGTCCACCAGTTTTTGGTTCAATATGTCCACTAAAAGTGTCCGAATTCCATTCTATTCACCAGCTCTTGTTCCAAAATGTCCGCAAAAAATGTCCAAATTCCATTGTGTCCATAGGTTTTGTTCCAAAATGTCCGCAAACAGTTCCAAAGTCCATTTTGTCCCCGAGGTTTAGTTCCAAATTATCCACAAAAATACCCAGATTCCATTGTGTCCACCAGGTTTTGTTCTGAAACATCTGCAAAAAGTTCCAAATTTAACTGTCCGCAAGCATTTGTTCCAAAAAGTCCGCAAAATTATCCGCATTCCATTGTGTCCACTGAAAACCTGGAAGATCTGAAACTAGTCAGCGGTGACGACTTTAGGTCCTCAAGTTGACAATACCTAAAACTACAGCTTTGGGTAGTCAAAATGACGACTTTAGGTCAGGATGATGACCTAAAGTCGTCATTTTGACTACCTAATGCTGTAGTTTTAGGTATCTTCAACTTGAGGACCTAAAGTGGTCACCGCTGACTAGTTTTGGATCTTCCAGGTTTTCAGTGTCCAAAATGTCCACTAACAGTGGTTAATTCTGTTTTGTCCATCAAGCTTTGTTTCAAAATGTCAGCCAATTCCAAGACGTTAGGCATCACATTATAATGATGTATTGGATATTGGATAGATTTAACTGTATTCTAATTTCAGCCATAACTACATCATAACTCCCACATCAAACACTGTTATATTCACAAATGAGCTAGCCTACCCCACAGCTCAACAACTATCAATGTACACGGCCTCATCGTGTATATATCGCAGGCGGTGCAGACCAGCCATCCATATATAATGACTAAAGCCGCAATGTAAACTCCTTCTATCTAAAAACCTCCATAGCATGTCGAAATTCCCCTGGACAAAAGTACTGCCTAGAGCTCACAGCTTAGTTCGGGGAAAAAATCCAAAATTGGGTTTCAGCTAGGCGCAAGTAGAGGCTTTAGGGGTTTTAGTGTAAAAGATCTGGAGGCCATTTCTTAACATGTTATGACTGCCCATATTAAGATCGTAGTGAGAACCCTTACCTTAGTGATATTACAGCCCATCCTGTTCCTGAAGTACTATGACTGCCCTAACAATCTCTATGTAATTACATACGTGCTGATCGTACAGAGCAGACGCAGGGCACCACATCTATACGATCACTGACACTAATTATTGAGGGTTTCAAATTGTTGTGGCTGTGTGCACTCATAGTGCCAAAGGAAACGACCTCCAGGTTGGTAGTAAGCTAAGGGCGATTGTCGATGACACTAGAGATCCATGCATCTAATATTAGGAATTACAGATATATTGTACAGAGACAGGGGCCTGTTTCAAAAACCTTTATCTGAGGACATATTAGTCAATTCTGTTTCCAAATTTGCTATATCAGTTTTTGGTGCTATAGTCGATGTTTTCATGTCTGCTATGCTAAATTATGATCTAGTGCCTAATATCTCTCTTATATAGCCAGATTCAATCTGTTTTCACCAAAAGTTTACTATTATCCCTTTTGCCTGTTACAAAATGGATACCCTTCTTCAAAAAGGATTTCTACGAGCACCTACAAGGTACACATACAATAATTATATTGAGGAAATAAAAAAAAATAATTCCAATGAAATTATTCATCTGGTGGTAAAATGCATATGTTACACATGTACCCATTGAAATTTAGTGTCTTAATATATTTTTTTAGCTCGATAGTTATCAAAACGCCTATGTATATCTTTTAGGGACATACTAGCACACAATTAGCCTATAGAATGTTAATGGTTTATAGAAACATTTTCGAGGAAAAAAGCCTAAAAGCAACAGTTTCTATCAATCTATTTCAAAAGTTGCTATCTCGATATAGGAGAGATACACACCCTAATATGAGCATCACCCTTTTTATATTATATTCAGTTCTGAAACAGATTGATATGTTAGGAAATTTGAACTTTTAATCGGTTTTACTAAGCACTAATAGCTCTACTAAATATCAAAAAGTTTTAAAACAGCCCCCAAGGAGGGCTGGGATCACCAGACGTTCAGCACTGCAGAGAATTTACCTTTTACAATATCTATCAGTTCTGGCTATGCCGTGCCGAACTCAATAATTCTTATAGAAATTTCTGAAGTTAGATCGTAGGCAACAACATTGTATAAATTTGTTAGTAAAGAGTAGGTCATTAGTTCACAGACTTATCGGCCAGTACATTAAAATGAAGTACCTTTATGTCATTTGAAAAGGAGATTTTTATGAGCCGGATCAATGTCTTTAGTTTCTGCACGAGAAGAAAAACACTGTCAACAAGATACTGGATGTCAATAGGGGTAAGTTAACAAAGAGAAAAGTTTAGGTATTCATTTTCAAATAGGTTTGTTGACAGATCTCTTGTTACAATTCATGTTCCACTGAATCTGCCAAGTGATCAAATACACAAAATATACAAAGTCCTGAAATTATGCATCGATACATGCTGATGTTTCACATTGATCTGATTACTGTTGTATCTTAGAATATAACACAAATGAAGATTCAAATAATACAGATTCATAACTACAATGTAAGAGAGTACATTTGTACTTGAAAAAGATAACATGCCAATAAAATTTGATAAGCTGCAATCAGGATCATATACTAGTCTTTGCAATAATAAAAACTTTTATCATGCAGGACACATGGTCAGATTTACCTTTCATAGCCTGGTTTAAATTCTGTATGGCTGGGTGTTCTCTGAGGAAGTATTCTTTATTAGAAATTAAGGTTAAATCAACAATTATCTACAAGATTATCACACGGAATAGTGTTTGTCACAGTCATTGTGGTATGTACAATATTCAGGACAAAGTAACTGTACATGCTTCATCTGATTCTCTCCAGAAACAATTGCTGCCCGAATTACAAGCATACAAAATGTTGCATGTGGCAAATATTGCAAAACTGCGACCATTAATTTGAACTTTCTTTTTATAAAAGTACCATAATATCCGGCGTATAAGGTGCACATAGAGTTATATATTTTAGCCACTCTAATACTGATCTATAGTGTTGAATCCTGTATGTAAGATGCACTCCTTAAAATGGTTGCTTCTGCAAGAGACACTAAATATCCTTGCGGAAAAAAAACTGTACGCTATTAGTATATAGTAGGATGCATTATTGACCAATGAGATAATTCCCTTCATTCACTGCAGAATTTTTAGGCTGTGTTATATAATATCTGGTACCCATAATACTGGCTGCTATCAATCCAGGTACCGGTTCAAGCAATGGCATACCCACCCGATAACCTGGTTCCTCAGTATATATATATGGGGTATGATGGTAGCTCTTCTGCTGGTTACAGTCACTGTCCAAAGGATTTTACAAACACTCATTTCCTAATACTTATAGTCCTATATACTGTATATACATTCTTATATATTGCTATGATAATTTGAGAGTAAATTATAAGATTGATTCAGTTGTAAACAAGATATTGCCTCCAAGATAATATGTGTGGCTAGGGTTGTGACTTAATAAATCATGTTCAGGTAATGAACTGTGCTGTCAATATAGCCATGACCTTTCATGTAGCCACAGTGGGGCATGGGGACTGTGATAGAGAAATTATTATTCTTCACTAGCTTCTGACCTGGGTTATTATAACAGTAGACATCTGTTAAAATAGATGAATAACGAGCTGATTGGGCCTGTTTGATAAGGTATTTTGTGAAGGCATTACCCACACCTTTATTTCTGTACTCCTCATTGACAATGATATAACCTCCTGCTTGCTTAGAGTTGTAGGCCCGACACAGTTTAGTTGGACCAAAAATGGCAGCAGCCACTATGCTATTATCTTTGGTCTTGACAGTGACAACATGGCTGTCAAACAAAAGAGTATGGTTGAAATGTCCCTGGGCATTAAATTCATCAAGACCAAACCCTTCACCCTTCTGGGCTGCCTGCCTGATCAACCTTCCAGACATCTTGAGGTAAGGCCAGTTGCACATTGAGGGAGCCTCCATTGACTGCCAATGGTGGGAAGTTGGTAAGGGGAGGCTTGTCTGACTGCAGGTTTGTTGGTACCACATCAGACACAATGAGGGCCGGCATCTCAGGCTCAGGCTGAGGGGTGAAAGAAAAACATAAATGCACATAATACATGTGAATTTTATCTTGTGTTATTCTGTGAAAACAAATGAATTTGTGACATAAATTATGAAAATGGGCATATTATGTTCACAGCATTCTCTAAGATAACATCTTATGGGCACATTCTTCTTAGTTTAAATCTTGAAATATGGACAGAGTAGCATAAGACACATAACTCTAGCACAGACTTTTAATTAAAAATCACAAGTATATAAGTGATTATTAGAGTTACAATTAAACACCAGGGATACTGAAAATTGAAATAGCATGGTTTTCTACTTACAAATGTCTTTAGTTTTTCTGAGATCACAGTCTTATCCACTGAGGAGTATATGACATCTGACATCGATCCAGCTCCTTTGATCTTTGAGCAATTGGGGATGGTGTCTATAAAGGTGAAGCCTGCATGCTGCATGAAATGAACTCCTCTTCCTAGAGCAGACCTTTCAACCGGGAAACCATGATGACCCAAGATGCTGTGGCCCAGATCTACTCCAAGGTATGTAAAATAATTTTGTGCAAACACTGCAAAGAATTTCTTCATAGTATCAAAAAAATGTCATCCTGGCAGTCTCTAGTCTTCTTCTTAAGCTACAATGTATGGTGTGTGTTATAGGAATTAGTATGTGTAAATTATGTCTCTCCAAGATACTATTTGGAAAATGATTCACTCCATCATAATGTTGCTTATAATTGAACCAAAAGTGCATGTGAAGTGGTGTTTTTAAACCTACCTTTGGCTCTGTAATCTTCATTCATAGCAGTGATCCAAGAATAGTGAATTGTTCTTTCACTACATGTTACAGGGCATTGTCTTCCAGCATCCACACCTAGGAGTTTATTTGCGCTTTCATCAATGACCTGGAAATAATGTCTCCTCGTCTCAGCATTATGAAGAAATTCATCAAGGGGCTCAAGCTCATCAGCACTGTACCTATAAGTGAGAGGAAGTACACCATGCATGATTGATAATGGATTCATATGGCAATGGCCAGATAAAAATGATATAATCTCATTTTTTCTCACTGTTACAACATAAATGCTTCATTATTGTGAGAACTAACAGCCCTGAGATTATTTGGCTGAACCTTGTTAATTTCAAGAATAGAAATTTTTAAATAAAAGAGTTAGCTTACCCTAGACCAAGATGTATGCAGGATTGTAACAGTGTCCAGGCCTCCTCACCACTTTCCTGTGTAATGTGCTCTATTGTTATCTCACCCAAACCTGCATTAAACAAAAATAAACACCTGAAGGCGATTCACACGATTTGCGCAGTGAGATATTAGATTTCTGGGAGGCCAAGGATGAGTAGTCATGGAGAAAAGCCAGGAATAAGCTGAAAACAATATGTTTCTGATGATAGATACAGACCTCTCTATCTGACTGGTTGTAAGAAGGAAGACGAGTGAGCTTGTACAGGTTTGGGTAACAGGCCTTGGCTGCTGAGAGAAATTGGCCCTTTATCAAGAAAGTAGAAAAAACTGAGTAAACTGTAACACTAAGTTAGCAGATCATGGGGTTGGTGTGCACCAGGCAGAGTGGTGTAGAGGAATAACAGGTGTGCAGGCGCCACCTGCTCATCTATAATTGTGTCAACTGGTTGTTGATACTTCACACACACAAATTACAATAACAATAAAAATGACCCTATCAAGATATTAAGTGAAGAAGTGTGACCACCATCTCCTTGAGGTTGCACTCTCCTCTTCACCATTCATTTGAGGTATTCCAAGACGTTTTTAATTACAAATATTGATACTTTCGACATAACTTCCATTGTAACTTCCATTAAATCCCATGAAGAGCTCAGTATCTAACAAATATATTAATATTATTGTCTACCTTTGTTATTTATACATTGTGACTTAAGTGCTACATACTGCTTCTAGCATGAATTCTCAGATAAATGTTCATTGGCATTTTACCAAAACAACAATAAACAATAAAGGGGGTCAATTTGTTGGGAGAATTGGGCAGCTTGGTCATAAGTCTGGACAGAACATTAACTTCTTTGATTATGTTTTGGTTAATATTGTGGATACAGTTACACAAATCATGATTTCTGATATTTAAAGCTCATCGAGGGGTAGCCCATAACGCCTAAGATACCTAACCAAAGTGTAATGAATTGGGTAGTGGCACACTTTAAGCGTCTTATTTATGCTTCCCTTAGAACAGGCAAATGATCCATTGTCTTGAATAAGCACTGGGGTTCATCATGCATCCAAATCATTATACACTGAAGAAGTTAATTGTACTATTGTTTCTCTCCAAAGGTAATCCTTGAAACTAGTCAAGGCACTAGAAAAGGCACTTATGGTAAAAGAAAGGCAGATGAACTTTTGTTTTTGATAGGCAGTAGGAAAGGCGCCAATGAAAGAAGAAAGGTAGATGAACTTTTGTTTTTGATATGCATTGTGATAGATATGAAAGTAGGAATCCTTTATGTATCATTTTTACAGAAAAACTGCAAATCCTGTATGAAAACCTACCTTCCAGGTTAGTTCTGTATAGGAGGCTGGCATCTTTCTCAATGATGAGGTTATCTATGCTTTGCAGTTTTTGAAAGCTGCGTGTGCTCTGGTTCCTCTGGGTTGTCATTCTACTACTTTTTCCTCCAACGTGGTCACCTTGTTCACCAACTTGTCTACGAGTTCCAGGACTAGTTCCACTACCACTTTTATTTGTTGCACATCATTGCCCACGTCCATGTCACCAATCCTTACATGTGTAAGATGTGCCTTGCAAACTACGTCCTCAACCATGGTTGGACTATTTTGTCTATTTGGTTTTTTCGGTAGTTGAGAGAAGGTTTCCACCGTGTGAGAGGGGTCCTTGCTTCGACATGCCTATATGAGAAAGTGGATGCAGTGAGCCCCACAGGTTTTATCGTACAGGTTCTGAAGTTGCGTTCTGTTGAAACTTCCGCGCCCGTCTGACGATTTCGACAAGAACTTGCGAAGATATATAGTTAGAGGTGGTATGCTATAGGGATCAAAGTAGAAAACTTGACTGTTTTCTCTCACATAGAAAGCCACCCAATGTTGACCCGGTTCAGAACTAGGGTCGGTGTTGCTTACGAAGCATGTGGAGGGTTTCGGAGTTTTAGGACATTGGTCACTGGAAAAAGTTCCCAGGTAGTGTCTTCGTGTGTGCGGGTGGTTTGACATGCCTCTATGAGAAAGTGGATGCAGTGAGCCCTACAGGTTTTGGCGTACAGGTTCTGAAGTTGCATTCTGTTGAAGCTTCCGTGCCCGTCTGACGATTTTGACAAGAACTTGCGTTGATATATAGTTGGAGGTTTTTCAACACAGCAGTGATGTCGCCCATTTTTATTCCTAGTTCATGTGATAGTCTGTCACCGGAAGGCGGTCGGCCGTAAGTGGTGGGAGTAGTGAACCTGAGCACTATGCTTAGTTTTCCTTGTTTGATGGGGTTGATGCAAGAATCTTCTGGAGTTCTGTCTGGAGTTAGGTCAAATATGAAGAATGAGTGCCCTTTCCTCCAGAGAGATGTCACAATTTTGCCAGAGTGCTAAGAGACCGCTGTCAGTGTACATTTGGTGGTAAGCTCTCACGCAGTTGTCAATGTTGAAAGCCATTCTCAGTTCAAACTTTTGATCTTTGAATCTGAGAGCGACCTCCTTCAGGTTGAAGTGCCTATAGAACGGGTTCTCAGTTTTGCTGCCTGCCGAAGCCCTTTCTTTGACCATAGCCAAGATTAGGTCCAGGAGGTGAGACTTATAGTGGTATTCTTTGTTGTTTCCCGTCACTTTTTCACTGTAGATGAGTAGTTGAAACAAAGAAAACAGAGCATGAGCAATGTTGTTGACCTGTGCGGCCTCGTCGGTCGCTGCCAGGTGGGTAGTTCCATCGGCGTCTACCACTTCCAATTCCAGGTACAGTTCAGCTTCACTCAAGTCTGAGTACAGGGCAGTCGCTTCGAACGTAAAATCGAAACTCTCCATGTGTGCAGTGAGCGCGTTGTTCGGGGCTTTGGTGACGGTTTGATTTTTTGATGATGTCCTTCTGAGTAATAGGCAGAGCATGAAGGTCCAACTCTCCCAGGGTGCACACCTGGCTCTAAGGGTGTATGAGACTCATCTTTTCGCTCTATTTAAAACAGAGTACTGCATCCCTTCTGCTGCTTTCTCCTCTTTGGTGCACGTCCTTTATGTATGCTGGTCACACGTCATTTGGCCAGAGTGGGCTAAGAAAGCTTGTTTATGTAGCCCTTGGCTGTTGTGTTGGCCCTTTTCAGAAGTTGTTGACCTGTCGCTTTGCTCCTGTCTGCGACGCTTTGCTTGAAGTTCTTTCCTGCTATAACGTCGGACAGCACTTCTGTTCCGGTGGTCAAAAAAGCTTTTCCGGCTGTCTTGGTGACAGAGCGACCAACAGACGACAATAGGGGAACAGCACTTCGAAAAAGTCCTGATATGATAGAGCCTAGCCCTTGACCTCTCTGTCTGCCTACTCCTCCGTAGGCCGGCGATAAACCGTATCCAAACTGAGACTTGGTGTAATACTATGCATACTGTCCTGTTTGTAAGCCGGTGGTCCATAGTAGTGATGCATGACGGTTTCACGCTTGCAGAGGTCGGAAAGCAAGTACCACCGTCACTTGCCCACGTTTGAATGGGATGGGTTTCCCGGGGTTGTGCCTTAAGTAGATTCCTGTTTGCCTGAAGGTCCTCTTGTTGATGGGGAGGTAGTTCAAGTTCTTGAAGCTTAACGTAAGCGTGTCACCCATCATGGGATTCACGGCAAAAGAGTGCAAGAGAGGTGCTTTCTTGTACCCTACCAGACTGTGTTTCACTATGTCCAAGTAGGCATAGATTTGATGCGACCTGAAGAAAATGTCCGCCATGTAGTGACTTTGCGTGTCTCCACTCAAGAAGACGCTACCCTTGAAACCCAATTGGGCTCCCAAGTTCTCAGGCAAAAGCAACCACGTTCCAGGTGGAAGGGAAACGGTGCATTTCATGGTGCAATTGTTGTAGGAAAAAACATCCACCCGGTTCTTAAACTTTCCATCACTTTAGAAAAGTTGTCCGCGAAGAAATTTTTCAGGCCGCTCACGAGGTGTTCAAGACAGCCGGTTTCAAGGCCAAGAAGTGAACGGCTCTGGAACAATCAAAGCTCATCCACTAGCAGCACAAGGTCTTTGGAAGTGACGTGTCACTTGATTGACAAACGAACTTGGTCGGTGAGGCGAGGGCGTTTGTCATATGCATTCAGGTATTCGAAGTGAGAGGTGGCTTTTTCACCTTTTCCTCGCTGACTGGTTGGTTCCTCCTTTTTTCTCCTTCGCTCGTTTTTGCTGCCTCCTTCTCACTAGGTGGGGTAGCATCATTTTCCACAGGGCGAGCAGGAGGCAGCACATCATGTTGCATAGGAGGGTATCTGGTTAAGACGACCCCTCACCTGAGACAGTTCCGGAGGGCAAAGTCATTCAAATTAGTGAAACCTTCATTGAAAACCCTTCGATGTCTATTCCCTCCTTGTGGAAAGAAGAAGGGGGAACGTTTGGGTCGTCGCCTTGGATGAGAAGCAAAGTTTCTTCCGTCGCATTGTGCCAAACAGTGGGACAGGATACTTCTTGAAGTGCACACTCTAAGGGTAAAGGTGTTTGGACATATTCTGCCAGCAAAGTGTTGTACATGGTCAGAGTGTGGTCTGGAAACACGCTCATAGACGAGTTGCTGGGTAGGGTCAAGGTGAACGCCATGCCCGCACGTTCTTGGCCGGCTCCCAGGTGTTAACTTGTCTCCATATCCCTTCCACTTGATCAGCGCCTCTCTCTTTTTGCCTTTGCCCCTGTATTTCAGCACCTTCTCAATGGAGTATCTTCTGCCAGGACAATCGACCACCTTCTGAACTTTGGGTTGGATAGGAGGTCCTTGAGGATGTAGCCTCTCAGAGACAGTTTGGCCACTTCGTAAATTTCCTCCGTGCAGTTGGGTTCATTTGTGTTTGGTGTAAGATTCTACCCCCTCTAAGACTTGTTCTATGTTTTTCCTTTGGGTTTTCTTGAAGTGCTGGCATTGTAGTTTAGACACCCTCGTGAAACTTGCCAGTTGTTTAGGATCGGTGTACAACTTGAGCACTTCTTTCTTCAGAACCTGGTGTGCCATTTTATTCTATTCCACCCTGATCCTTCTTAATCTATGTCTATGTTTATTATCCCCCTAGTTTTAGACAGGGGCAACTGTAAGTGGTGTCTAAGTCTTGTCGACCTAGCTCCTGGGCCGTCTTTAAAAAGTTTCTTGTTTCTGACATATTTCAAGAACGGATTTACCCTCATCACAGCTCTGACAAACAGATCGTGTCCCACAGGTTTTCTGCCGGTCAGGGATTTCTTTCTGCTAAGTGTCAGTTAAAAGTTCTGTTATGCTGCTACCGCTGCTACCGGGAACGGATACCCCACCTACATGTATTTTACCATTTCGGTCCCAGTTGAGCACCTCTGCATTTCCTTGTGCGAGGAGTTGTGTGTACTGTTTCCAAGCAGTAGCACGAAAACTCGAAGGAACATCTCGTAATAATTCTCTTTCCGCAAGGGAAAAGATTTTTCTTTCCCTCCTCCTCCTCTTCCTCCTCCTTGTTTTCCTCCTGCTCGCTATCAGAGTCCCATTCGTAGTTAGCTGAGGGGGGACGATCGGTGGCATCGGCAAATTCAACGTCGTCAGTGTTGTCATCGCTGTTGTCGTTCTGCTGGGCCTGGTTGTTCTCGTCTTCATTCTGACTTGATGTTCGAGGTCTCGTTCTTCTTATAGCCATCGCGAACGGTGCAAATTTTCTACTTGTTGCCTTGGCTTTTTTTCATTAGAACAGAGGACTTCACCATGAGTTGGTTGTATCTTCACAGTCTCTCTTTTGCTTTAAGGCTAGTCTTGGAGAACCTCTTGCGCCTTTCTCTGAAGGTGCATCAACACCTCTAAGACTCCCACCTTTGGTTGAAGACGTTCTTTCAAGAGTTGCTTTCGTAGTACCGATCTTGGACTGCATCAAGCAGTGGACTGACGGGGGCAGTAGCAGCAGCCAGAGCCGGAACATGAGCAGTGGTGGTGGCAGGAGGCGAATCGATGTTGGGTGGTAACAAGTCTGCTCTCACCAGAGCCATCCTAGCATAAGACATCCTTCAGCTATGGGTGGTGGCAGAAACTATGCCGGAAATGAAAGGTATGGCTAAACCTAAAAGGGTACCTAAAAAGCCCCTTTCTTGCTTGAACACTTTCCTCTCTTGTTACAAGGTTGTGCTAGGGTTAGTGACAACTTTAAGTTGTTTCTTGTACGGCGATAAAAGTTTGACTGCCTCCTTTTCATCTCACAGTAGGTTTCTGTTCATCACATTGAAGCAAATTTGACTCATCACTCTGATCACCTCATCGCTTAACCCTTTGACGAGGTGAGTGCAGTCGGACATGGAACAATCAGAAATGTGATGCTCAAATAATTAGGTGGGTGGAAGGTTTATTATAAGGAGTGTTCTTAGCTGCTCAGTGAACATCACTTTCACACTCAACCCAACTGCTGCTGCGGCTGCTGCTACTACTACTACTACTACTACTACTGCTACTGATGCCGTTGTTACTGATGCTGCTACTCGCGCTACTGCTGCTGTCCCATGTAGCAAGCCCACTTAGGGCCAATTCAGTTTTAGCTCAGATAAGCTGGTTCAAAGTGGGCAAAATACTATTCATGGTTTTAGGTTGGGCAAATGGTGGGTTTCCAGTCAGGGCCACATTGGGTTGCCCTAATAGAGCAAACTGAACTAAGACTGTTGGGCTCCCGACAGTTTCTGTCCTCTCCTCAGCAAGTTGTGTGGGCTACATAAGGCTAACTGATTTGGGCACAGAGCAGCTTCAAAATGGGCAAACACTTTGGGCACAGATTGGTTTCAAGGTGGGTACCCCGAATCAGGCATAGATCAGTTCCAAAGATAATTCCCCAGACAGGGCTGAGGATGGGTTTGCACAAGGCATACTGAGCTGGGAGTTCTGAACTTTGACACTAGATGACCCCACAATGTCTGATGTACGGCTTTCCCCCCATGTCAGTATTGATTTTCTTTAGTATGATATAACAGAAATAGGCTAATGAATCATATAAATCATAACAGTACACAAAGTTTGGATCTACTGGAAAAATACATTTGAAATGTGCAAAGTTAGGTGATGTCAGGAGTTTTTAATGTGACTACACCATTCCTGTGGTAATCATTTTATATTGAAGTATGCTACCCATTGGGAGGCACTGTGAACCTGAAGGCTAGCATGTTTCTGGACTAGGTCTAGTTGACATGCCTTGGCCAACAAAATTTGTATTATGATGATGGGGAGAGTAATACAGTATGTTAAGTCTCCCTCCAACTATTGAGGCCAAGGGGAGGGGCTAGCACCTGGAGGCTAGCAGAGCATTTTCAGGGTTCGAAATTTTAGAAAAAGAGGAAAGAATTGATTTTCTATAATATCTATCCCTGATGGCGCCACCTGATCAAAGTGGTCAGCCCACTTTCAGCCACACCAAAAAACCATGTTGACCCCAAAATGATAAATTTTGACCAGATGGCGCCATGTGATCAAAGTGGGCAGCCCACTTTCAGCCACACCAAAAACCCATGTTGAACCCAAACCCACTCTGAGACTGATCTGTGCCGATACTGGTTAGCCCAGTGTGGCCCACGCACCTCACTGAGGACAGAAACTGTCAGCAGCCCATTGTGGCCCACATCAGAAGCTACACCAAATAAAGTGTGGGCCATGGTAGGGCCACACCACATTTGCTACCTAGGGTGCCTACTGATACTGTTGCTGGTGCTGCTGCAGCTGCTGCTGCTCCTGTCACAATTTAAAAAAAAGAAGACATCAGACCAACTCAAATCTGCCAAGGACAACAACAACAACAATAGCAACAGCAACAACAATGAGTCGATCATGCAAAGAACACTCTCCCTGACAATCGACCTTGTACACCGGAGGTTGACCTTATGGAAATGAAAAAAGCTGCAGTGGTCGACTTACAGGGTGACTTGGTCAAGTTTGTTTTTTTTGTAACAAAAAGAAAATGGACAGACTAGAGAATCTTTTCGAGGTTGACGTAAGAATGTTTTCTCTCAGATGGTCGGAAAAAAAAGAAAACAGAAAAGAAAACAGAAATAGACTAATGAATCATATAAATCATAACAGTACACAAATTTTCTCAGAGTTTGGATCTACTGGAAAAATACATTTGAAATGTGCAAAGTTAGGTGATGTCAGGAGTTTTTAATGTGACTACACCATTCCTGTGGTAATCATTTTATATTGAAGTATGCTACCCATTGGGAGGCACTATGAATCTGAAGGCTAGCATGTTTCTGGACTAGGTCTGGTTGACATGCCTTGGCCAACAAAGTTTGAATTGATGGCTCTATTGTATTATGATGATGGGGAGAGTAATACAGTATGTTTAGTCTCCCTCCAACTATTGAGGCCAAGGGGAGGGGCTAGCACCTGGAGGCTAGCAGAGCATTTTCAGGGTTCGAAATTTTAGAAAACAAGGAAAAAATTGATTTTCTATAATATCTATCCCTGATGGCGCCACCTGATCAAAGTGGGCAGCCCACTTTCAGCCACACCAAAAACCCATGTTGAACCCAAACCCACTCTGAGACTGATCTGTGCCGATACTGGTTAGCCCAGTGTGGCCCACGCACCTCACTGAGGACAGAAACTGTCAGCAGCCCATTGTGGCCCACATCAGAAGCTACACCAAATAAAGTGTGGGCCATGGTAGGGCCACACCACATTTGCTACCTAGGGTGCCTACTGATACTGTTGCTGGTGCTGCTGCAGCTGCTGCTGCTCCTGTCACAATTTAAAAAAAGAAGACTCAAATCTGCCAAGGACAACAACAACAACAATAGCAACGGCAACAGCAACAACAATGAGTCGATCATGCAAAGAACACTCTCCCTGACAATCGACCTTGTACACCAGAGGTTGACCTTATGGAAATGAAAAAAACTGCAGTGGTTGACTTACAGGGTGACTTGGTCAAGTTTGTTTTTTTGCAACAAAAAGAAAATGGCTCTGAGAAAAGAAAAAAAACTTACACAGTCAACTGTCCTAGGTGTAACACGCCTAGACCACCGTGGCTTTTGACAGTGCAAAACAGCAGAAAAACTTTATGTTGCTCGCCTACCTTTCTTCCAGAAGAACTAACAAAAAAAAAACACTTCTGTTCAAAGACTCGTCTTACAGAGAAACATACAAGGACAACTTTAAATCTATAGCGGGGGGATTAGCAGTCTTAGGGACGGTGCAAAGCATTTTCAACATCAGATTCACCTCTTCGGAAAGCAATTTGTCGGTGGAAGAAGTCATAGAATGCCTCAGGGCTATGCATGAAAATCAAGTCTAGGCATACAGAGTGGCCATTTCTTTTGGTAGACTTTTATGCAGCATAGAAGAGGGGGAACCGTCAAAGTTATGTACTTTCACGCCTCAGCCAATAACAGGTCCTTGTTCTATGACAGCGACGACCATTGAGACCCCTACTTTCTCGTGAGAAATGAGCGAGACTTTGAGGACTGCGTGGAACACATAAGGAGTCAAGTCAGAGAGGACACTCTTCGACCAAATGGTGCATTGTCGCCAATGTCAACGCTAACGTCAAGGCCAACATCACCTTCTTGAGAGCTTCAGGGGGGATCTCTTACTCGGTAAATCAAGCTCAATCTGTCCAGGTTTAAGGCAGAAAGGCATGAAACACTTTCACAGAGAGCTAAAGAGTAAAAGACCTTACGACGATCATTTGAGTTTCTTTCGATGCCTCTCCTATCTCCTTTCTCTCAGATGGTTGGAAAAAAAGAGAACCGTCAGAGTGGAGAGAAGCAGTTCTCCACAGAGCCCAAAGAGTTAGTCTCTATCTCTTATACTTTTAGCATGGCAGTTTTACAAAATCTTAAATTACCCTAAAAGTTTTCCGCAGATTTAATCAATATTTAGACTAAAAATCATGAAAAATGTCAAATAGTATTGTTTTTTTGGTGAAAATTGATTTTGTACATATTTTCATGCTCAAGAAAATGGCATGGGAATTTTTAGTGTATTTTGATGCATTATTGGCCATTTTGGCTAGTTACCATGGCAACAGATATGAAAAAATGCTGATTTTGCATCAATTTGGTTGCCATGGTAACCAAAAAAGAATGTCTTCCAAAATTCATTATCTGCCATAATTCCAACAAAATTAGATATTTACGGCTATCTCTTGCTTTAGCCCCCTCTTTTCCCTGAAACCAGGTACAATCTTTTACCCATAAAGTAATGAAAAGTGGATCGTAAAAGAAGTAAAAGGAAATTCAGACATTATTGTGTAGCTTTTATGTGCTCTATTTATAATTTTTATGGCCTCCCTCTATATTTTTTTCCCTTATAACTACAAGAAGAGAAACAACACAGGACACTTTATTTAAAACACAACTCCAAACTTTATTTGACCCCTTTGTTTGACATCTTGGCATCTTCACCGAACGTCATTTATATGATATGTTTAATGTAGATATACAATAACTTATATGTATTATCTGTTAAAGTGCAACTAACCTTTTGGCTCAAGATATTCTCCCTGAGAAAAGCCAAGAAAACCCAATGTAGGCCCGGCTGTAAGGCCGCCCCTACATGTTGTCCATATATTATTTCTTGGATATGATACTTGAAGGCACAATGTTATTGTCTCATTTTGATCCCTTTTAACTGATTAGGCCTCTTGTTTTACACTTTTCCTGATTTAAAGTGCAAACAATCTTTTCTGATTTAAAGTGCAAAAGATCTTTCGGAAAAACAAATCAAAACTAATCATATACCGGCCTATACATGAACCATACATGGTGCCTTGCTTGAAGCTGCCATACTTTACACAACTTACTGCCCTTTTCACTGAAAAGGTCTATGATTTCATGCTTGAAAACATTCTTATGATTTAAAGTGCTTAAAATCTTTGGTAAACACAGCTTAACATTAAGTATACATGGCCTACACATGAAAGTTAAGTTGTCACGGCTGTCTCTTTCCTCTGACATATATATTTGAAGGCACCAAATCTTAAACACCTTCATTCCCCTTATAGTTATGCTGGCCTCTGATCTTATTATAGAAACTCTACTACTGTCACTGGATGCTTGGCTCATACTTAATGAAAAGAAACATGCACACAATTTCTTCATATAAAGAACAAAAACCTTCTTTCTTAACATATTACGCCATGCATACATCAACCCATGAAAATCCAAATTATGTTTAAAGTCCAAGAAACTGTTAGACGAATTATTCCTTCTTTCACTTTTACCTGTCTCTATAAATATCTGTGATATAATATATTATCCAATCTTCCACAAAAATGCACCATTGCAGCTTTGACTTACAACTTGAAAAAGGGCCCAACACCAGCCCTAAAATAAATAAATGATACTTACTCTATCTAATTCTAACTAAAAACCAGAGCTCTGCTCTTTATGTAATGTGTATATAATTATATCTGTAAACAACTGCAATCCTTTTTTAGAAGACTAGCACACCATGAACCTCTTTTTTGATAAGGTCTCATGCTTTATAAACATCATTTATAATCATCTCACCTGTGAATGATGGGGTAAAAAAATCAGCGCACTGACAATGCGCTGACAATACTTATATAATACGTGAGACAAGTACTTCTCTTCTTGACACATTAACATCAATGTATATATACCCAGCACCCTTTGCTATGTCCAGACACAAGACATATACACAGTATACGATGGACTAGATTACCTGATCAGAACATGCCCCCCATGTTTAAAGTGTATGTGAACATAAATTATTTTTTAATAAGGAACCAGCACCCAAAAATAAACACTTTAAACATAGGGGGCATGTTCGGATCAGATGACCTAGTTAGGGGCCCGCAAATATCACATCTTCTTAAATGGAATGCACTCTTACACTCAGGTGGCTGACTTTTCTTACACATCATTTTCAGAAAATATTTCCACACTTTCCTATGCATAGAAATCTGACTTAACACTAACAGTAAATTGCACTCAATGATCGCACTTGAAATAAAAAAAAAATCCTTTGGTATGCACTAAGAAACTGAAGCACCCAAAGAGCTCAAAGTCACTTAGATATCATGTGTAGAAAATCTTTGCCAAGCTTACTGTCCAACGAACCCATCATACACTGTAAATGTTTTTGGTCGCAACTCTGGAAGAGAAGATTGACTGGTTAACAATCTACAGGCACCCCCTCCTCTACCCATGTCTTCTGCGTCTCCTGTGTGTAGGCCCGTGTCTTGTTGTTCCCCTTCCTCCTGAAAAGAGAGCACCTATTTTAGTCATATGTGACACTCCAATTCATTTCAAATGGTATTCCGTATATATGGTTATATCTTTAAATGAGGTGCACTGAAACTCCACTTACAGGCTTAGAATAAATTATGGCCTAAATTATTATATCTCATTTCCTTATAAGAGAAAAATAATAAGGGTGAAGAATACTGTAAAGATGTGAAATAGTTTTTTTTTTTTTTAAAACAAGAAATTAAGATAAGACAAAGAAATATCTGCTATAAGAAATGATTTGTTTCCCTTACTTGAGACTCGCCTCTCCCCTCTGTGGCGTCTTCTGCTTCTGATCCGTCTGTGGCGTCTGCACCTAAATTGGCCCTGGTCCCTTCCTGTTTTCAATCATCTCTTAAAAACAAAACAAAATTATTAACTTCATACACATGTGGAGGCCCATACGCTTTACCACTGGATATAGTGTGTAGTAGTATGTCAGGTTATATATCCACGCCCTTTTCCATATATCACACAAAATCATAAGTTTATATTAGTCTATGTGACATGGATAACATATGAAGTAAAATATATCAATTCTATCTATATACACCCTATATACTCACTTTAATTACTTTGGCAGGAGGGGAACCATCTTTGTAATCACTAGCATTGTTGTCCGAGAGGTTTAGAGCTTAACTGGCAGCCTGAGCCTGACTTCTACTCTTAGTTTTAAAGGGCGTCTTAACAATCATCTTCTCACCGGCCTTCCCACCTGGCATTTTCAGAAGTTTAGAGCGTCTTTTGAGGTTGGTAGGTCTGCCCCTTCTCTTGGATGCACTTTCAAATGTGACGGAGGCACTCTTTTCGACTTTGGGGCCGTGGTAGTCTGGGGACGGGTGAAGGAGTGCGAGCTGCACTTAAATTAGATGGGTTGACGCCTTCCCCACCGTAAACAAGATAAACTGGACAAGTGTTATAAAGTCTTTAGATGTACTACTTTTATCTTTACCGGTACCGGAGGTGGAGGCTATGGGGTGGGGGGTGAAGTAGCACTGGAACTTCTCCTAGATTTCTTATCCCTTTTTCTACTTTCTCATACTTACTTTGAAATTTAGGTGTGTTGTCTGGGGCTGGTTCTTCCTTTACGTCTGTGGCTTTAAGCTGCACTGTTTCAGTGGACTCTGCCAACGACGCCATAATGTTCCGCCCTGGCCCTTCCCCATCGCCCTCTTGTTGGTGGGAAGTGGAGCTCGAAGAGCCCGCGTCGGCATCCGCCCCCTGACCGTGTCCCGCATCCTTCTCCTCTAGTATCTGAGTTAAAAACTTCAGGTGCACTTCCTTGAAGTGCTCCTTGCATTCTCCCGCTGACTCGAAGATTAGATTGCAAATTTTGCACTCGTACATGATGTGATAATGTTATGATGTGCCCATGTACCTACAGACTCCTACCTCCTCTCTCCGCCATCGCAAGTTGTGTTTGTGTGGCGGAACCACGGAAAAAAAACATGACACTGTGAAAGGAGCTCTCTGATTGGCTTATCACGAGCGTAAATAGAGAACCGCTCTCTTATTGGTCGAACGGCATGTGCACATGTTACTTTCAGGTAGACTGTTAAAAGAGACAATGAAAATACTAAAATAAAGGTTAGTGTTGTGTTTTATGTTTGTTCACAGAATTATGACTTATGAAAAATATGTCTTTTTCTTTCTTGATGTTCTAGTAGGATAAATTGACATGTAGTGAGCGTTTCTTAAGAATTGAAGGTAATAGTATTGAGGGTGCCGTATTGAGTTAGGCTCGCGGCCGACTGATGTGTTTCTGGTGCATATGCACTCACAGTCATAGAAAGAGTGAGGGTTGGGTACTGAGTTGTTGGGCTGAACACCTAAATTTTTAATACAATTAAAAGGCCCTATATATTTATTCAATTCTGGTATCCGTTGAAGTATATCGTATTGAAGATGAAATTTATTGCAATTGGGGTTTGTGCTTTTACTTAATAACTATGCTTGTGTTATCGCCTGTTAGCGTATATCCTAAAAGGACCCATAAAAGAAATCATGACAATGGTAACACTTTAAATAGAGAAAAAAAGACTTTTTTATTTTATATCTGTCCAAGATCAAGAGAAAAATAAAGCTTTACCACATAAGTGTATCACATAACTATGATAACGACACCCTTTCATTAAAAGCAATATATAATTTAATGTGATACAATAGTGCACACTGATTGCTCTACCTGACAAACAGGCCAAAACAGACACAATATAATATAAATATATATGATAGGGCATTTTCAAGACCAGACATGCTTTCCCCCTCCCCCCGGCCCCCTCCCCCCAACAAATATTTACGGCTATCTCTTGCTTTAGCCCCCTCTTTTCCCTGAAACCAGGTACAATCTTTTACCCATAAAGTAATGAAAAGTGGATCGTAAAAGAAGTAAAAGGAAATTCAGACATTATTGTGTAGCTTTTATGTGCTCTATTTATAATTTTTATGGCCTCCCTCTATATTTTTTTCCCTTATAACTACAAGAAGAGAAACAACACAGGACACTTTATTTAAAACATAACTCCAAACTTTATTTGACCCCTTTGTTTGACATCTTGGCATCTTCACCGAACGTCATTTATATGATATGTTTAATGTAGATATACAATAACTTATATGTATTATCTGTTAAAGTGCAACTAACCTTTTGGCTCAAGATATTCTCCCTGAGAAAAGCCAAGAAAACCCAATGTAGGCCCGGCTGTAAGGCCGCCCCTACATGTTGTCCATATATTATTTCTTGGATATGATACTTGAAGGCACAATGTTATTGTCTCATTTTGATCCCTTTTAACTGATTAGGCCTCTTGTTTTACACTTTTCCTGATTTAAAGTGCAAACAATCTTTTCTGATTTAAAGTGCAAAAGACTTATGAAAAATATGTCTTTTTCTTTCTTGATGTTCTAGTAGGATAAATTGACATGTAGTGAGCGTTTCTTAAGAATTGAAGGTAATAGTATTGAGGGTGCCGTATTGAGTTAGGCTCGCGGCCGACTGATGTGTTTCTGGTGCATATGCACTCACAGTCATAGAAAGAGTGAGGGTTGGGTACTGAGTTGTTGGGCTGAACACCTAAATTTTTAATACAATTAAAAGGCCCTATATATTTATTCAATTCTGGTATCCGTTGAAGTATATCGTATTGAAGATGAAATTTATTGCAATTGGGGTTTGTGCTTTTACTTAATAACTATGCTTGTGTTATCGCCTGTTAGCGTATATCCTAAAAGGACCCATAAAAGAAATCATGACAATGGTAACACTTTAAATAGAGAAAAAAAGACTTTTTTATTTTATATCTGTCCAAGATCAAGAGAAAAATAAAGCTTTACCACATAAGTGTATCACATAACTATGATAACGACACCCTTTCATTAAAAGCAATATATAATTTAATGTGATACAATAGTGCACACTGATTGCTCTACCTGACAAACAGGCCAAAACAGACACAATATAATATAAATATATATGATAGGGCATTTTCAAGACCAGACATGCTTTCCCCCTCCCCCCCGGCCCCCTCCCCCCAACAAAAATTTCTAACATTTAGTTAGGCATTATGTACTCTAAGAAATGTTTTTTCTTCTCCCCCGAAAATCTGAAATAAATTTTGTGACTGAATAACCCAACACACTTTACATAGTTAGTTAGAGAAATAAATATGACAGTAATGCATTAGTTACTTACAAAAAAGCCTTTACATTTGAAAAATGTGGCTATGCCTAATACCTATACATTATTAGGACATCACACATTTTACACAAAAGTATAAAGAAAGTCATAAAGTTGTTATTTCCAGGTCAGTAATGCATTGTACATGAAACATCTGGATCCCTACTACCATAATCTCCTGCGTATAAGGCGCGTCTTATATGAGGGGTTTTAGTACTTCCTGGATCCACAAGGGGGACACCAAGAGCTTTCTATTGATATCTTACACCCCCCCCAACTCAAAATCTGACATAGGGGGATCGAATGGGATGTGGGGTGCCCTAGCTACACATAGCTTTGTAAATTCTGAAAATACATTCAGTAGAACCAAATTTATGAATTTTTTATATTTTTGACATTATTCTTGAATTCTAGGTGCGCCTTATATGCGAGGTGCGCCTTATACGCAGGAGATTACGGTATGAACCTACCTGTGTATTAATGGTATTGAGAAGGTGGGACTACCTATCTCCTACAGCAGTGGTGGAGAGAGGGGAGGGGGAGGGCAGGGAGAGGAGGGTAGGGGAGGGCAGGGTGAGAGGAGGGCAGGGCAGGATGAGAGGAGGGCAGGGCAGAGCAGGGCAGGGGGCAGGGCAGGGGAGGGCAGAGTGAGAGGTAGGCAGGGCAGGGCAGAGTAGGGCAGTGGGGGCAGAGCAGGGGAGGGCAGCATGGGGAGGGCAGGGGACAGGAGGGCAGGAGAGTGCAGGGTGGTGGAGGGCAGGGGAGGGCAGGGCAGGGTGAGAGGATGGCAGGGGACATGAGGACAGGGCAGGGCAGGGCAGGGTGAGAGTAGGACAGGGTAAGAGGAGGGCAGGGTGAGAGGAGGACAGGGCAGGGTAGGGCAATGCAGGGTAGGGCAGGGCAGAGCAGGGCTGTGAGGGCAGGGCAGGGGAGGGCAGGGTGAGAGGAGGGTAGGCCAGGGCAGAGCAGGGTGAGAGGAGGGGAAGGCAGAGCAGGGTAGGGTGAGAGAAAGACAGGGCAGGACAGGGCAGAGCAGGGCAGGTTGAGGGGAATGGGGAGGAGATGGAAAGGTTAGGAGGTGGATAGGGAGGGAGGAAGAAAAAAGTGATTTGGAGGAGGGAACACTCATCACAGAGTTCAGAACAGTTCAGAAGATGAGGCTGCCCTATCCCAACCCACGATTGAGAAGACATTATGCAGCTAAGCACCCATTTTAGGATGCCCATTTTGAAACCATCCTAGGCCCAATGTGGTTGCCCATTTTAAAGCTGACTGGTGCCCAAATCGGTCAGCCTAATGTGGCCCAGACTGTATGCTGAGGACAAAACCCATTGGGAGCCCAATGGTTTCAAGTCGGTTTGCCCCATTTGGGCTGCCCCATGTGGCCCTGACTGGTAACCCAGTATCTGCTGAACCTAAAACCAATGGACTGAATTCTGCCCGCTTTGATCCTCATTCCGGGTAAAACTGAGTGGGCTTGCTACATGGGTAAAAGTGTTTCAGGAGTTTGTTGCTAGTCCTGCCTAGATGCTACGCTGTGAAAAAAGGTGTCGAGTCTCTAAACATAATCCTAAAGATCTTGTACATAATGTTGTTGTTTTTTTGTAATCACCATCTGTCTAAACATATTTGGACAGGTATCATGCTTGGCTAAGGTGTTCAGATTTTTAGGTTTATAGACCAACGTTCCTTTTCCGATATCAATAATATTGTGTTTGGATATCCACATCTACCTTTTAGAAATATTCTGTTTGGAGATTCATAGGTACACAGGGAGGACATTGCCTTATGGATTCTGGTCTTCACAGAATTGGTGGCCATGTACAATGTACCAGCCGTTTCCAGGTTAGAGACGGGAATATCTTGTTAGGACACACCAGGATCATAGTACAAGAGTCTAATTTTAGTCTGTACTAAGATTCTGATACCATGCACAGTCTTAGGATGTACTGGGATCTTAGTACACTTGTGTGTGCACTGGACCATGACACTCACCTCTGCAGGTGTATGGGCCAATCAGAGCCCTGGTCAATGGACCATGACACCTACCTGTGCATACATTATTGGGGTCAAATGTGGGATGGTGAAACCACTCCACTATTTTGTACTTACATTTACATTAAATGATACATTTATTCCCTTATTAAACAACACTTGGCTAAAATGAAAACGTCATTTTGTAGGCATTTATCTATTCTTTAATCTTGTGGGTTCATATTTATTAGCAAATTTACCAAAAAATTAGCAAATAGATTTTACTATACCAGGACTAAGGGGAAATTTATACATATAACCATTTCTCAGAGAATATTCTGATTTTAGTTCTGTAAAAAAGTGCTAATGTAAAATATAGTCCCCATGCACTTTAGGTGACTTTAGAATTATGTATTTTGATGAAGAAGTTAGAGAAATTTGATGATAAAACAGTGTACTAAGTTCTTAGTACACCCCATGATCCAGGGACTATCATTAAATCTTAGGGCGTACTAAGAAACAGGTTAGTCCTGAACCTGGTTTCCTTAGGGCTAAAAAAAAACTTGCACATTATCAGCTTGAAATACTCAACATTATAACTGCAATATGGTTAAAAGATTCAACCTTCAACCAGAGAATTTTAGAACATCGATAAATTATTATCTATTTCTATTCAGATGGGACGAATCGCTCATTGAAACGTTGTTCGAACTAACCTCAAAAGGTTTTATGGCAAGTAGATGTGTTATGATATCTTAGTCAGCACTTTGTCCCATCATGACAAGTGTTATCAGGGGTTTTATCAGACAGAGCAAAATCTCTGTGACCTATTATTGATTCACAAATACAATTCGTCATACTTTATTCATTAAACTTCATACCTATGTTTAAGCCTCACACTGACTTTTCTGAGTTTATCCTAATAACAATGCATAATTGTGACATGTACTGGGAATAGGGACCTTAATGCACCCTGCACTAAGGGCCCTTTTCGCAGATCCTGTCTCAAATATTTATTCACAGTCCTGCCATTTAATGTATATTATTTTTAAGATGACATCTGGTCTTTTGAATCTCTTGGTGTAAGTTACAGGTTAGATCAAGAGATGATTAAATTCAAAATTTCATAGTTACTACAAAAGTTAGTTTTTTTAAGAAAGATTTTGAAACAGCTGCAGATGGATCAATAATAGGATACAGAGGTGCCCTTTTAATAGAGTCTAGATAGTAAATGACCTACAGCCTTGATCCGCCTTGTGGAAAAGAACTAACACCTATTGTCTCAAGACGGATCCTGTCTGATCTGATTCTATTTAGCACCTTAAGAATGGCATCATGTCTCCAGGATCAAGGCTTTATATTTTGTATTCCTTGCTATTCACCAGAACAACATTGTTAGCCTTTCATTAATGGATACATCATTCGGCATTGTATGGCGCCAAGAGGGTCAGTAAAATGTCTAAAAGTATCACCTGTGACTCAGCCTCCGATTCGGCAAGCCGAGAAGGGGTTAACGCGTATAGCGATGGTCCATCATGCTGTATCTAAAGGGTTAAGGGCTGATAACATCGGTTAAGAGGGTGGTACGACTTTCTCCTGTCGTTATCTTTAACTTTCTCCTCTTATCCGCTACCGTCTTACCCGGACATGGGACCAAGGGCCAAAGTATATCAGTGCTTGACGAGGAAAGTGAGAGTTGGAGACGGTCGTCAGGTATCTAAAACTAGCCACCTACTGATAACCTAATCACCTGATATCCTTGACTATAGGTAAAGGTTTGACATGACCTCTATGATTCATAAGGGTCTGCATAGTATCGATAGTCAGTTCGAACTGTACCCAGTTTTGAAATAATGAGGAGTCAATGCATATACAGGATTTTTCCCAATGCCGATTATGAAGTGTCACAACGATAAGTTTAATTGTAGTCCAGTATTTTATGTTCTCGAGGATTACAGGATGGTCCCCCTAAACTCTTAAACCTGGGTAGAACAGAAAGTTGAAATATAAATGGTAAGAGGAATAATTAAAACGTTCAGACGAGATATTGTCGTGAGAATAAGACCCTCGTATTTGCACGACAGCCTCATGTATATCAGATGGTTACATCTGCCTGACCAGGTCGTGGGAATAAGAGGTCTTATTCTTACCACCACATTCTGTATAAAAAGGGTCAATGTCTGTAGCCTCTAGGGAACTGCATAAACTATTACATAGTTTTGTGGCGCAAGCGGAAAATGATTTTGTAGCCTAAAGGATCTTGTGGCCTAAGGTCACTTTTGTGGCCTGATACATTTTTTTTCCTAAACGCCCCATGCATGCTTACACACCTTTACCTCATATAGATGATACTATTTGGTCCAACAACAGCCCCCCCCCTACCTTGATGGAGGTTTCTACTTGTAATGTGACAATGAAAATATAAAGTATAAAATCCCTATTTAATCCCCCCGTTAATACATATCAATTATATTGCAATGATTTCTATGTGGATAAATAATGTAGACCAAAGATATCATGTACTTTGATTCATGAAAAGTCTAGATTAGTAGTCCATGACTTTTATTTCCATAAAATATAACTAATTTACATATCATAATCAGGTAAGAACAAGTCAATAATTCTAGTGGTCTCAAGTATCATGCATATAATTTAATGTTGACTAAACTTATTTTTTATTGATCAGAGGTTTTAATAGTTTTTTTCATTTATCATTTGGACTGTCCCTAGTTGGCAATAGTTATGCAAAATGTTTTGGAAAGAAGCCACTGAAGGAAGTATTTTGTATGGTCCATGTCACATGAAAGAAATTTTATTGTAGCTTTATAAAAAGGAGGGGGAGAATAGGCCACATCAGCCGGTAATAGGCTGAATAGGCAAGGAATATCCTACATAAGCCGGGAATGAGACAGGATATGAACTAGATAGGCGTGGAATGAGCTAGATGGGCAGAGAATGAGTTGGATATCCCAGGCAGGAGCTAGATTGGCCAGGAATTAGCTAGATGGGTCAGGAATGAGCTGGATAGGTCGGGAATGAGGTAGATAGGCATCGAGAATATTAACTAGATAGGCCTGATATGAGCTAGAAGGGCAGGGAATGTGCTAGACAGGCCAGAAATGAGCTAGCCAGACAGGGAATGAGCTAGATATGCCAGGAATGAGCTAGATCTGGCTATAGGCCTGCCATAAGCTAAATAGGCCAGAATCAAGAATAGTATAGTCTACTGTACTCTTCTTGCCAGAATGAGCAACATGGCCCAGGAATGTGCTGGATAGGCTGGGAATGAGCTGGATAGGCCTGGGATGAGCTTTGTTGCCCTGCTGCTAGATAGGAATAAGCTGCATCTCTAAACTGGATACTCAAGAAATAAATTGCTCATATACAGGGAATGATAGACACCTAGTGCATCTCATAGAACCAGCCAAAGTAAGGTGTGTGTCTTAATAATGTTTGTAACTAGGTCACAAGTCAGAGGGAAAATTGACATACATAACACCCCCTAATTCACAGGTACTGGCCTAGCTATCCAATTATTGAATGAGTTTTAAACAAAGAAGAGGTGTGTGTGTGTGATATCATTTTTCCCTGTTTTCCCATCATCACAAATTGGAATGAATTTCTTGCCATCTAAATTGTTATTATTGTGTTGGCCAACTAGTATCAACCACATTAATTAGATTATTTATCCTCTGAAGTGAAGAGACCATTCTGTATTGCTGTACTGGAATACTAATAACATAAATATTGCTGCAATCTGCTGGCTCCCCCTGCACTACTCTACTGACCAGCTATGTCCAACAGTTTGTCAGAATCTGACGGACTGTGAGACCTAGCTGGTCAAAACCTGACAGACTGGGTGGCAGCAGTCACCTATGTGATTCTAGCCCTTAAACTCATGAGGGCACCAGAGAACGCCCCCCCTCCCCGCTCCCATTTTCTTTCTTATTTTTTCCCCTTTTTTCCCCCTTTTTTGTGAAGGAGGGGTTCAGGGGGGAAATATCTCCCCTTTAGCCCCCATCTTTCCACTTCTTCTGCTGCCGTTAACCTGTCCAAGGCATGACTCCATGTTCATAGATGTTAGATAGGCAGAAGTCTACAAGTCGTTCCCAGTCTACCTGAGGTAGGAAGCAGTTCATAGTCTATCTGAAGTAGATAAGCAGAAGACTGCCTGAGACAAGTGATTCTTAGTCTACCTGAGGTAGACTAGCAGACCCCTTGTTCAGCTGAGGTGCAGCCTAGACTGCTTGTCTACCTGAGGAAAACTAAGGACTCTTTATCTACCTGAGGTGGATAAGGGCACTGGATGAAAATTTGACAAGTTTATTTTTCATAATGCTACAGGGTGCCTGTGTAGTATATAAAACGATTCCAACTCTATGACTGTGATAAATCTTCATACTTTCAGCATTTAGCAACTCATACCATGCTCTGTGTCAAGTAATAGGTCTTATAGTTATGTCTCAACCTTGAGATAGATAGACACTTTGTTCCTTGGCATGAATTCATTGCCAAAAGACCAGCCATCTTTCTGAATTTGTTCCTGCCCTCTGATTGGTTAATTTTCTTGTCTACCTGAGGTAGACTACAAATGAGCTGCAGCTAGTCCACCATCACAAGGCAAACTCTCAGCAGAGCTCCATACAAATACTTACCTCATTTTCATATGCAAATTAGGCTACCATCATTGCTATTTTCATTGATAGACGCATAATATATACTTTCTATGGTTAATTGTACATGTAATAAATGATTCCCCATGTTCAGTTTTGCAAATCAACCTATTAGATAAAAGACAAAGAATTTTTATAGAATTATTCATCATTTTCACACAATCTATATTCAACAACAATTTAGAGGGGAAACATTCTTAAAAGTGAATCTATCCACTTGGATCTCATTTCAGCATTATCTAAAGACCCTGCATGCAAATTTGCATGATTTCCGCCATATGTGCCAAAAGCCCCTGGAATCTGTTACATAATGACTGCACTAATATGATTGTGTCTATTTTAATATCCATAACTGTAAGTGGTAGTATGTAAGTAGATGGTTGTCTCTGAACATGTATCTATTTCTGTAGATATAAGTTATCTCTACTGATGATATCGTTGTGAAACACTTGCAGGCTACATTGTATAGATCCAGAACTCTGATGGTGTGTACCTGTATTTACCCTACATGGCAGTTAGGAGCCTGATAACACTACTTACAATTTACTCTAGAGAGAGAGAGAGAGAGAGAGAGAGAGAGAGAGAGTGTTACAAAATGTATATATCTAGAATGACATGTATAGAGACAAAGAGACAGAGAGACAGACAGAGATAGAGTGATATAGAAACAGATAGACCGAGACAGAGACAGAGACAAACATACAGACACAATAAGGAACACAATAAAGAATATTTCACACAGTCCATGTCATGTCAAATTTTGTGATCAAGTGATGTTCTTGAAATGCCATTTCAACTGCTAAGGTCAAATGTACGGTGGGAGAAAACTCTTTGTGAAGGGCGAAGCTAAGACAAAATGTACTTGAAATAGGCATGAAATCTATATACAAAAAAGCACCCCATAGCAGGGAGATTTCTAGTGTTTATTTAGCTGTTTATCAAGTGCTCATGGAATTTGGGCTTCAGGCCCAGGCTTTAGATCAGGCTTTTAGCTATTCATCTTAATTCTGCACCACAGACTCAAATAACCCTTTCATTGTGCCCTCCGACAGACGGCATGATTCATATGTTGATTTATGGTTCAAGCAACAAGAGATACTACCCTTCACCCCATCATCATTTTCCCCTCATAAGGAATATCACCAATAGGATATTTAAATCATTAAACATCACATAATTATTGGGAATAATTTATATAGCTAAAAGATCATCCTTCACCCCATCATCATTTCCTTCATCACTTATATCCCCAATAGGATTATTTAACCCATAAACCTACAAATTCTGTATACTATTGGGAAGTATATTATTATACCTAAAAGCAAACAAATCAATCTATTTCATAGGACCAAATTTGTTACACTTTGTTAGCCCACCAATAAATCACTGAGCCGCAATTGATATATGTATTTGCCACATACTGAACGTACAGTATTAGAACTATCAAATAGAAATTCAATTCCAATGGGAAAAATACAGTTTTGCCGAGAGCCTTAATCGGAATGTCCTTAAATCAACAACTTGCCAACACCGTTTGGGGGAATGCGTAGAACCGTGGATCATGAAGTCTGTTGTCAGTTCTCTTTCTTTTCTTGCCCCCCCCCTCCTTTTTTTTCTTTTTTTTTCCCCGATCCTGTCCCTTCATAAATCCTTTACCTTCCATGTTCAAAAGGGCAAGGGCAGATTTCAAATTAATAGATCAATGACGTCCGATGTCTTTGAAGTTCAGATTCACTCTCCCTTTCAGATAAGGCGATGGTGTCATATGAACAAGTGTAATGAAATGCGGGTATTCTTATCAGATGGATACAGGATATGACCTGTACATTTGACCGGCAACTCCGCATTGTAAGACAGTGCCAACACCCATCATTATTATCCTTATCAATCACCTGTGTTTTCTTATCTTTAACTTCTAGGGTTAAGAGCTGGTTGGGTTGTGGCACGAGTCATCACTGTTATCTATTATCTTTATCTCCCCAGTGACAGATCCGGGATGAAACCATCAGCTGTTCATACGTAATTTACATATATGCAATATCTTGGCCAGGCGGGCAAGAATAAAAGGGAGGTCTTGGATCTTTGGGGGGGCAGAACTGCTTCTTCCCAGACATTAAGGCACTACTAGCAACTCATCGCTACATATTCCAAAGGACACAGCGGAACATCCATACACTGTTCTATCACTCCTTCAAAGGTAAGCATTTTACCATAATTTACTTTGTAAAGTCCCATTAATGCTAATTATAACTACATGTATCCATATATGTTAAGCGTGGTTGTTCTCCTAATGTTCTCCATATATTCAAACGATATTTAAAACAACTAAAGACTATTAATTTTATCAAATCTATATTTTCTGACATTTGGATGTAATACAATAATGACACTACAGATTACAGGAGACATCTCGGTAATCTGAAAGATCCTCTGTGGTCAAAAGAAAATACATCATTTTGAAGAAATCAACTCTTCCGCTAAGACAAGAAACATTCATTCACATTACGTTTGGGCATATTCTCTGGAGAATCATGATTCCAATTATCATGAAAAAGTAAACAACTTGGCATTATCCTATTGAAGCTTGCTCTATGGGGTGCCTTCCAAGATACCATTCAATGTACAATCTATGCAACATCCTTATCATGTGTCTTAAATTTAATATAGAGATATATTAGTGGCAACGCCTTTTTCGAAACAGGCCAACATTGTGATTTTTGTATTTTTCTCTTTCAAGCTCATCATGATGCAATCATTACTGCGCACCACCGTTACTGGTTGTCTGTGCTCCCCTCAGCGCCATAGAGCAGTTCTTACCAAACTGACTGATGTCCAGGGCCATAGGATAACTAACCAAAGGAACATGAGCGCACGCCCCTTGGAAGGGCTACAGGGCATAGATAACATCATCTTTAAGAAGGGTGCTACACTTCCCTACAACCTAAAACTGAAAAGTAAGTTAGCATGAAGTCTCTTAGTTCTTTGATGTATATTGCATACTGTATAATTGAAATTAGTTTTGTGTTGACCAAACACTAAAAAGATGGAGACAAAATAAAGTTGCAATTTCTTGTCTAAATTTGACCTGCACACAAGCACAGTATGGCCTCCATCAAAAGGAAAGTCTCGTATCAAAAATAGCATTATTAATCAGCCATATAGTACCTTAGCTATACACCTTTTATTCATTCTACACCTCCGTAGTATCATAGAGTATGTGCCATCTTAAATTGGTTCAGTCACAATTACTTCAGAAAGTCATTTCAAAACAGGGGTAAATAAGCAGTTTTATAAGTAACCTCCAAAGGGATGGTGTACTTAATTTTACTCCATTGTTTTTCACATTGACACAGATGGAGGCGAGGTGCGTGTGGAGCACGTTACTAGGGAGAATGGAGAAGGTGCATGGCAACTGCTGCAGTCCTGTATTGACCAGGGTGAAGGGTAAGTGTGTACCTCTAATGCCTAAAAAGTTGACTTTAGTTTGTAAGCCATGGGGTTATTTAAAAAAAAAACGCACCCACTGCAATGTTTTGCCTGACTCAGTATTAGCCTCTATAAATAGCAATGTTAAGAGGGCATTTCTTAACATACTACGACTGCAACACCTCAAATCATAGTGGGAGCCCTCACTCTTACGCCATTTCAGCCCTGCATCTTGAGATCACTAAGGGCAAAAAAAATATTGTTTGTTTCCAGTAACATGACTTGTAAAGGTAGAGTTGGGAGGTCGGATTTTATTTATTTATTTTTTTTTTTTAAAGAAGAAAATTTCATTTATATCGAAAATGTTAGGACAAATATCAATGGAGGTAACAAATTCTTTGATTCCATTGTAAAATAATGAAGGAGAAGATAAACAACTGGGGAACAATATAAAAAAAGATACGAGGAAATGGATGAAAAACATGTAAAAATCCTCAAAAAAAATATAAAACATTTCTTAAAAAATTATGAAAAATTCTAAAAAAAAAATTAAATGCAAATCTTCAAAATAAAAAAAGGAATTCTGGTCAGCTCTCTTTTGCTAGGGTCGGTTGGGTTACTGGAAACAAAACTAATGCCTAATGATTCCACTGGCATGACAGCCCTACCAAACCCTATGTAATTACTACATGCTTATTGTATAGAGCAGTGGTAGTGCATAACCTTTGATCACGAACTCTAATTTTGAGGTTCTTAAAGCGTAGTGGCTCTGTGAAGTCGTAGCAACTTTTAAAAAAATGCCTTGTAGTGCACTCTTTAGATAAACGGTTTGCACTCTAAATCCCCCACCTGTGTTACTTACCTATAGTTGCAGTGGTAAAGTGCAGGTTGCGGACTGTGATAGTCTTCAGCGACTGCATGGATTTGTGGTAGCATAGAGTACCATTGGCCTTCATTAAATAGTGGATGCAATAGTCTGCTATCTTAGTGACCACTCCCATAAATGTCTTTTTTTTTCGAGAAAGTCCCCTTTTGTTTTGATATAGTCTTTTAGTTGCATAATTGAGAAAGGTCCCATTGGTACTGATGACGCATTTCTAAGAACCATTGGTCATGGCCAATTACCCAAAACTGCAGACAAATGTTTACACTTTTGATTAAAGTGCATGGCCATTAGACTCACAGTGTGGGCACCATCTGTCACCATGAATAGAGACATTAAGTTTGAACTCCTTAGTACTTTTACTTTCAAGAATGTACAATACAGTATTATTTTCCAAAGCATATCAATATAATAGTTTGAATGCTCCACCTTCTGACCTAGCACCATGTTTCCAATCTTAAATTTGTATGGTTATCAATTGCACTGAAGTTTCAATTTCAAATTCCCTATCTGTTACTATAGTTTCACTGTGCCAATTCAGATTTTCTGTGCAGCAGAATGTTCACAATTATAAAACATTGTCGTGATTATGCAGCTGAAACTTCAGCATCTCAAAATTTACAGAGGGAAACATTCAGCTTGAATATGTTTTAAATGGCCGTCATTTCTGTGTTGATCATACAGCAGTAGGCTTGCAAACTATTTCTAAATAAAATTGGTGAGGAATGAGGGCAATATTGTATTTTCACAACTATGTAGCTAGCTGATATGAACAGATAAGGGGTTACATCTAAATCGGTCTACAGGCTGCCATATCTTTTTGACCCAGGGAGGGTATTTGTATCAAACATTGTATGATTTTGAAGGTTAACTCAAACTTCTTTCATAGGCATATTGGTTAGATTCCCTATACTAGTAGTTGGAGTCATTGCTGAAATAAAGCTATTACATCCCCTTTCAAACAACCCCCTACCGACATGGGAGTGTACACTGCAAAAAGGTGTTTAGATTTTAAACATGTTTAGGTCTAAACACATTTAAAACCTAAACATATAGGTCAGTTAGGTGTCTCATCGACTACACATTTAGGAAATGAACACTTTTATTCTAACTACATAAACATTTTTGCTAAACATGTTTAGATGTTTAGAGTTTAAACAGTTGAATAATAGGTGTTTAGATTTAAACATCAATATGTTTAGATGCTTGAATGTTGAATCCAAACCAGGTAGCAGCACTACCTTTGAATGGACTATCCTTACACAATTATAATCAATTTTTGTGACAAATGTACCCAAACCGCATGTTTATAATAGTTTCTATACATTAAATGTCATGAGAATAGAAAGGGCAATAGAAAGTTGACTAGATTCACCTTACACCACCATCATTAGCATGAAATAATCAATAACCTCAATGACTGACATCTATTTCATGTTATTCTGGAATAGACAAAGCAATTTCCTACCTGCCCAGCTGTTGTACTTTCTCAAGTCTCTCATTCTGATGCAGTGTGTACATACATGCACATGTAAATATGTGTGGCTGACATCTTTGGAGACTTTGACATGTAAATACCCCCTCCCCCAGTAAATGAGAAAACAAACAAAAGACATCTTTTTTTTAATGTATACATGTCTGCACACTCTAACTCTCCGTCAAAGCATTTAGACATCTAAACACAAAAATTCATGAACATCTAAACACAAAAATTCATAGATATCTAAACACAAAGTTTAAACCTAAACACCTATATTTCTAAACACTTGAACTAAGCACATTGTTTGGCTAAACATGTGTAGGAAATTAATGTGATTACAAAAACGTTGCAAGAATATGTTTAGATTTGTGTTTAGGATCTAAACACCATTTTTGCAGTGTAGCTCTTGCCACTAGCTCAAATTCACATCTACTCCCTTGTCTCCAAGTGTAAAGCTTTCTGTCCAGTCATTGACACACAGCATGTTTTGCATCCTTCTTAAAACCTTACATTGTCTCAGCAACCAGGGTTTGAATTTAAATGTTCTATGTAAACTACTTTTCTATAAACATTTTAAACATCACCTGCGATATGATATAGAAGTTAACCCCTTCAAGTATAACATGAAACCTACATATATACAGGTTTATGATGTCAAAAGTATATCAGTGACACTGGACACTTACAAATCTTTTGTAGTTTAAAAACTACTTTTTCCACTTTTTCCCTTATGAACTATTTGTAGCTTACGAACCATTTTGTAGCCTAAGAACAATTGTGGTTTAAAGACAGTTTGTGCTTCAACACCACCTTTGCATTAAGGCCCCAGGGGTGGTGTTATGCTACAAAAAAGTACCCTTTTGAAGCCTAGTGCCTTTTCTTGTAGCATAAAGGCCCCACACCCACCCCCATGAAGATTTTCTTCCTATGCCTCTGTACATCAGGGAAAGTTCATGAGTTAAATTTAAAAGTTGACTTTTTCCTTTGGGGGACACTTTCGTTTGGCTGGACATAATTGTTTTAAATATTGATATGAGATGAATTCTTTCTTTCTAGGTACAGTGCCAGTGAGTTGGAGCCTCTTGATGTGTTTCTTCACAATGCAGAGACCGACAAAAACTACTTCCAGGTTGTCGATCACGAGAAGGACAAAATTGTCTGCATGCTTGCTCTGAGACGTTGCCCCTTGTCCCGGAGTGAGAAGACAGTTCATTTCTCCTCCCTCGTCACAGTGAGCCCAGATTACAGGAATAAAGGTAAGATTTGGCTTCAGCATTATTTCAATGGACAAGAAGTGCTATTCTACTCAATATGTACATTTTTTTCTCTTCTTTTTCCGGGTTGATCATTCAAGTCACAAATTCTTTCCCCCAATTTCAAGCTCGGTCATAATGTTTAAAGGTGGCTGGCGGGGATTATTAGTTCACCATTTGGACACCAGGGGTCTCCTGCACTCTATTGAAATTATGAGAAACGAAATATGCAAAATCCTGAATGGGTTGAATAGGGATTTGAACTCCAGACCTCTGGTGTACAAGGCAGAGATGTAACACATGCGCCAGAGAGGCAGTTGGGGTAGGTAATTTGGAAGGTACTATATAATCTAGATGTACCTATTCTAGCCATTTCCCTTAAGAAACAATGTTCAATCATCCAAAAGATTAGAAATATGGCTGGGACCATATGTCAGAACTACACTCACTGCAAATATATGCATATAATCTAAATGCTGAGAAAGTTATAAGAAAATGTAATTACTTTTGGATAGGAATCTGTGGATTTATGTGACATATTGCTGTATAATCCTATATGATACTAAAAGTTCTGTATTTCAGAAATATGCCTGGGACCCCCACATTTTTATTGCATTTATGAATAGTTCATATCATTTTGGGATTCTGGTGATAATATGGCGAAAGTTTAATTACTTTTATTCTATCCCCGCCAGCCACCTTTAGTATTGGTTGGGTAAGATATAAATCATAGCTAAAGTACCTCAGAGATATTTGACACATATATACACGAGGATAGTGCGGCTCATAGTATT
The DNA here is from genome assembly GCA_949317995.1 of Acholoe squamosa. Lineage (NCBI taxonomy): Eukaryota > Metazoa > Annelida > Polychaeta > Phyllodocida > Polynoidae > Acholoe > Acholoe squamosa. The sequence continues at coordinate 25,578,888 of OX439048.1, forward strand.
GACCAAAGTTAAGGATGCACTTTACTACGTGAGGATTTTCAAGTATGGCGTACATGTTCTTAAATTGCGAAAATTTGGTCTGAGATGCACCTAAATGATGTCCCATGCTTAATTCCAGGCTTTGGACATCAATACGTTTCCTTAATAACACTAGACCTTGGCCGCAGTGTTCTGGGTCACCTGGGCTTTCTTGTTGGTCGATCAGCTTTGGGAAGAGGATGCCATGTGATCCAGCGTGCAGGATGCAACTTCATAGGCACCATCCCCAACTGTTCATATCTGGAGGGAAATGGATGGAAGGCAGATATTATGTTCTCCGCATTTAACAAACAAGTCATATCAGACAGCCTCAGGAAAATTGTAAGCCTCACCTATTTGTAAATTTCACTGGTATAGAAAGTTGGCAATGACGAAGTCTGTATTCACCCTGAAAACTATTTCTAAGTAAAATTGGTGAGGAATGAGGGCAATATTTCCCTACAACCTAAAACTAACGCCTCTTGCTAACCAGGGCAGTTAGGCAGCTTTTTCCTGTATGTATTGATGAATTCTACATGGATGTGCTCTCTGATTATTAGATGAAAGAAGGGCTAGTGTTGTATCTAAAGTGACTGCTATTTACTTCAACTATCTGCAGGTTACTGCTATCTTAAATGTTTCTTGGTATTTTTAATTTCAGGCTGAGCCTGAGATGCCACCCCTTGTGGTCTCTGATGTGGTACCAATGAACCTGCAGTCAGACAAGCCTCCCCTTACTAACTTCCCACCATTGGCAGTCAATGGAGGCTCCCTGGATGTGCAATTGGCCTCACTTCAAGATGTCTGGAAGGTTGAGGAGATGATCAGGCAGGCAGCCCAGAAGGGTGAAGGGTTTGGTCTTGATGAATTTAATGCCCAGGGACATTTCAACCGTGCATTGTTTTACGATAGTCATGTTCTCACTGTGAAGAGCAAAGATGATAGTATCGTGGCTGCTGCCGTCTTTGGTCCAAACAAATTGTGTCGGGCCTACAACCCTAAGCAAGTAGGAGGGTATATAATTGTTAATAAGGAGTACAGAAATAAGGGTGTGGGTAATGCCTTCACTAAGTACCTCATCAAACATGCCAGCAAGGCTGGGTACACATCTATTCTGACAGATGCATACAGCTCAAATTTTCTTGGTCAGAAGATGCTGAATGAAAATGAATTCTCAATCACAGGCTCCATGCCGCATTGTGGATATATTAAGGGTCAAGGGTTTGTTGATAGCACTGTCAATTATCTTAGATTAAGACATTAAGACATACTGCTTTTTCCGATTTGACAACTCTGTTTGTATTTTTAAATAGTTTCATGTGTTTCCTCTAACATTGCCAATTTTCTTCTTTCATTACTATCCCTATCAGCTGAATTCAAATCAAACTTATTCATTTTCATTGCAAAAGTATAGAAGCTTGCTGTAGTTTTGCTATAACTCTGTAAAGATAGGCCAATAAGATGTATTGTGATATTCATATTATAAAGAAGTTTATAGATCAAATTTGGACGGTCATCTGTGATGAGTCATAATTGATCAACATTTTCCCATAAACAGAGTGCACTTTATACGTGGGGTATTACAGTTCATATAACTTTCATCATAATGCATTACCATCGTCTCCTAGTCGTTATCATCATTAAGAGTGTCTGTGAATGAATGATTTGTTGCTTTCAATTTATTTATATACTGTATATCTATGCTACTACATTTTTTTTTCATATTATATAGATGACTTTTTACAAGTCAGATCTTGTTTTACTTTTTTCTGTAAGAATGGTGTATTGATATATGCACAAATTGCCTAGCTTTGTATATAAAATTTCAGTGGACCTCATATTGTGTCAAACTTTGTTCGCAAATGGTGAACTCATCTTCATTAATGTAGCAAAGTGAGTTTCATTTGTACTCGAAATGAACCTTTATAACAGAGGTCACAATCAAATCGTATTGATCTATCATAATATTATGTGTAATCTAAAAGAGTGTTTGTAATACTATCGTGTTTCAGTAGTGCATTGTGGTTTCCTTGGTACTACTATTTTGAATAAATGTCATAATTACATAAAATAAAGGTTTGTCTTTGATCGTAGCATAAAACCAAGCATACATGCCACACCCACGTTTAGGCCACACCCATACTTGGTGGATTATAAGCTCTATGCCGCACCTGGTGCCCCACAAATACCAATTTATTACTGTTCTATATATTGGCCAAAACCCCGCCTCTAATAAGTGTCCCATGTATTTCTCAGAATACTAACACAGGTACTTAAGACTTTATTCATTAGTAAGCCTGATAAGTTTGAAATTCAATGATTTAAGTCCCGCTAAAATCCTTTGGGAACTTGCCACAGGATGAAAGTTTTCATGAGTGAAAATCTGCCCTCAAATCAACACCTTCTGCTCAATGCCACTGGAGCATTTTCAGCATGATGATACAGCAAGAATAATATAGCTATATGACAGGAAACATTTTACCTATACTCTTTGATATGTGTATGATAGAGAAATGGGTTTTAACTGCACATCAGGGGACAAATCTAAGAAGTTGCTGAAATTGATAATGTAAACTACACCCATCTATAGCCTCATTATTCCATAATACTATGCATCCATGATATTGGGTAGGAAGGGGGATCCAGACCTTTCAGAAATGGGGCTTGCCATTCCTGTATCTTTAGAAGTTTGGCATACAGAGCCTTGGAAAGACCAGCTAGTTTTTGTAAAAGTGACGTGATTTTTTCATGGCAGCGCAGCGCTCCTGTGGGGTAGCTACTCTAATAAGGCACACCCTGTCAACCAAGGCGCATCTGAAGCTTGATTTTATAAGATTTTACCCTGTTCTACACTATATCATCCTTGCCTCACGTATAAGCTGTGTCTTATACCCAGGGTATTACAGTGATCTAAAGTATGTATATACATTGTCACTGCTGCCCACTGGTGTCTCAACTACAGTGGCCCAGGAGGGTCAAATTTTAGAAACGAAAAACAAAATGAAAATGAAAACAAAAAGATTATTTGAAATAAGTAAAGTATATGAAAAATTAAAACAAAACTAAAGGACAAAAATCAAATTTCATTCACACAGTCAATAACAAATGAAAAACAAAAATCTAAAATCAAAATGAAAATTAAATGAAAAATAAAAATCAAATTTTATTCACAAAGTCAATAACAAATAAAAAAACAAAAATCTAAAAACTAAATGAAAATTGAAAGAAAAATAAAAATCAAATATCATTCACAAAGTCAATGAAGAATGAAAAATGAAAACTTTAAAAAAAAAAGAGAATAAAAAATGAATCTTCATTCACAAACTCAATGAAAAATGAGTAGGGAGCGGGGAAGTAGGGGTATAAGGGGAGTGAGAGTGTCAGAGGTGGGTGATAAAGGGAATGAGGGGAGTGAGTTAGTAGGAGGTGGGGGAGTAGGGGAATGAGGGGAGTAGGTGAGTTAGGAGTGGGGGAGTAGGGAAATGAGGGGAGTCAGTGAGTCAGGGGTGGGAAGTAGTGGAATTAGGGGAGTCAGTGAGTCAGGGGTGGGGGAGTAGGCAAGTGAGCAGCATCAGTGAGTCAGGATTGGGGGAGTAGGGGAAAGAGAATTCCCATACTCTCCCCACTCCCTACTCACTGACTCCCCTCATTCCCCTACTCATCCACTCCTTACTCACTGACTCCCCTCATTCCCATACTCCCCCACCACCTACTCACACACTCCCCTCATTCCTCTACTAACCCACTCCCTACTCACTGACTCCCCTCATTCCCCTACTCCCCCACCCTCTACTTCCCACTCCCCTCATTCCCCTACTTCCCCAATCCCTACTCACTGAGTCTCTCATTCCCCTACTTCCCCACCCTGACTCATTCACTCCCCTAATTCCCCCACCCCCTACTCACCCATCCCCCAACTCACTTCCCTCATTGACATACTCACTGACTCCCCTCATTCCCCTACTCCCCCATCCCACACTCACTCCCCTCATTCCCCTACTCACTCACTTCCCTCATTCCCATACTCACTCACTCCCTCATTCACCTACTTCCTCCCTCCCCTTGTTCCCCTACTCATCCAGTCCCCATTTATCTACTCCCCTGCACCCCCTGATTCACCCATCCCCTATTCCCCTACTCACTAATTCCCCTACTCGCCCACTCCCCTCATTCCCCTACTCACCCACTCCCCTCTTTCTCCTTCTCACCCACTCCCCTACTCATCCACTCCCCATTTCTCTACTCCCCTGCACCCCCTGATTCACCCATCCACTACTCCCCTATTCCCCTACTCACTAATTCCCCTACTCACCCACTCCCCTCTTTGTCCTTTTCACCCACTCCCCTCATTCCCCTACTTCCTCACTCCCCTTGTTCCCCTACTCACCCACTCCCGATTTCTCTACTCCCCTGCACCCCCTGATTCGATTCACCCATCCCCCTATTCCCCCATTCCCCTACTCACTATTTCCCCTACTCACCCCTGCCTCATTCCCCTACTTGCTCATTCTCCTCATTCCCCCAATTCAATACCTTATTTCCCCCCTCCCCCCATCATTCTTCCCTACCACTATTGGTTTTTACCCTCCCCCCTGTCACAATTTAGGCCATGCAGATTGACAGTTGACAGTTGAGTAACCAGATGGTGATTGAGTTTTCACTTTTCATTGAGTTGGTGTTTGAGAAAAAGCAAATGGACATTGACTTTGCATTTGACATTGATGATTGACAGTTGACAGTAACCAGATGCTGATTGAGTTTTCATTGAGTTTGTGAATGAAGTTTCATTTTTTATTCTCATTTTTTTTTTTTTTTAAGTTTTGGTTTTTCATTCTTCATTGACTCATTGAATGATATTTGATTTTTATTATTCATTTCATTTTCATTTTGTTTTTAGATTTTTGTTTTACATTTGTTATTGACTTTGTTAATGAAATTAGATTTTTGTCTTTTTGTTTTGTTTTATTTTTTCATATACCTTACTTATTTCAAATAATCTTTTTGTTTTCATTTTCATTTTGTTTTTTCGTTTCTAAAATTTGACCCTCCTGGGCCACTGTACTCAACTGTGCACTGGCTCTAAGGCCCACATAAGTAATCAGATCAAATTGTCATTCTTATGACCTATCCTACTGTAGAGTAAAATTTAACAAATGGCTCTCAAGCCAAGATACATAAAGTCATTCAATGTTTTTTTTTTACAGGATGTCCATTTCTCTTAGATATAGAAGGTGCCCTTCATAAGTGACACAGACCAACATATTTTTGTTTTGTCTTCATTGATGGTCTAGCATTTACCATACACCACTTAATTACGTTATCTGTGTTAGCTTGTAAACTTGACAGAATTGTCTCTATATTGTTGTATGAGGTGTACAGACCCACAAGTTCAGAATACAAGATGAACTTGCTGTGCTTAAAGACCGAAGCTACATCATTAATTTTATATGAAAGAAAAAAAGTTTGATGGTAACAACACTAGTCCAAGACCGATCCTTGAGGAACCCCACTCTCTTATTTACATCAATTATTTTGTTATATTGAACACTGGCTCATCTGTGATTGTTCACAATTGATCAAGATGTCATTATTGTACATGTTAGTAATAAAAAGTTCTTGAGTACATTCAAAGAGTGTTTTGTTACTATTAAACCTCAAGTTGGCGATGCGACTCATACCTGAGGTACAACTTGTATGTGTGTTATTGCAGTACCGCGATACCCTCAGGCAACTGTTAACTGGTTAAGCCAGCTGTAAACCTTTTTTTTAAATATAAACAACAGCACCCAATTGATAATCTATGAAATGCTTCACACAGTGCAACATAATAGTATGCAGGGTAATTGCCTCTTGTTCTGTTCTCATAGATGTCACTGGGGTGTTTAAAAGAGGCAGCATGGCTCTACCAAAGTCTGGATGCACTTTATACATGGGAAGCCGTACATGGGAGGTAAATAGGTATTTGAAATCTGTGGCTCTTGAGACTATAAGATGGCTGCTGAAGATGTGAGAGATTTGAACAGAGGTGGAATGGGAGATATTGGCAGTATAAAGCATGTGTATATACACCATATATGTGAATATGCCTATTCTATTGCTTAATAAACAACAAGTCTGGGAATCATATCTATGCTACATACATCTATATTTATTTCCAAATACTTTTGAATACACAGAATGACAGTTTAAGAATGATATATAAAACCACAAAGTAAACTAAAAAAAATACATAGAAATATTCATACAAAATGACAAAAATATAATAAGTTGTGTTCAGAGAAGACTGGAACAGACATAACATGCAGAGTAGAGCTATCTTCAGAAGGGTTGTGACCTTGTAACATACATCGAATGTTGACTCCTGGGTTCTATCATTTTCCCCTATAGTGGTCTTTTATAGGTAATTATGCCACCAAACATGTACCGTAATGGCCTGTTTAGGTGTCTGGGTCTCAAATAAGTGCCGGTCTTGTATAAGCGCCTGGGGTACAGGGTCACTGAAATTATTCTTAAGCACTAAAAAGAGCATTCGAATAAGCACCTGTCTCATATAAGCGCCGGGGGTACAGTGGGAATGAAATCAATGAGTGACCGGGCGCTTATAAAGGTCACTATGGTATATGACCCTATAGCATAGAATTGACCATGTTTTAGTACTGTACACATTAACAAACCTTCAAAACTGGCCACCTCCACTCCTACTAAGACTTCTCATGATAGAATTTATGATGAGTTATTTATTATCATTAATGCATAATTCATACCAGGCTTCCTAACCATAGCCAGAACCTTACTCAAAGCCTACAGAATTGTCTCATTCTTAGGTTGGACTACGTGATCACAATGGAACCCACAGTAATATAAATGGTAAAAATACATTATGAAGTCATATAGCACAATGTTTTTAAAATGTTTTCTTGTGTGCTAATATCAAGATCAGAATACAATAGGTGAGCAGTTTCATAATTCATCAACATATTATATTATGAACAATTGGCATGATTTATGGACCAAAGAACATTTGATACAGTAACATATGTAACGATAATTAGGCCATATAATAAATGAGCCAGGTTTCATAAAATGTCTAGGCATGCCATATAATTTCTTGCATTATGTGTAAATGTCAAAGGTGTGACTCAACTCAAGTCTGAGAGTTGAAAATATAAATTATGCTTTTTTGAAAAGGGATTTATCCTTCCAGCACTGTGCTAGACATTTATGCTGTACTTCATAGATTATGTAAAACCCAAATATGGACCTTTTTGATAATGCTAATAACTATCATTATTGAGAAATGTACCCTAGAAGTGCTTTCCCATAACAATGCTCTTGTGTTAGAATTTTTTAACAGCTGCTAACTCCTGATCCTGAGTTCTTTCTACTACATGTTCTGGATCTGGCCTATTTCGAGTCACCTTTGAAGAGGTACTCAAAGTCTTAAGACGCAGAACAGCAAGCTGAGGTGAAGTGAAGGAGAAGAAAAGGACAAGCCCCTGTAGAGAGTTGAACAAAATAAAAGCATTCCAAAGTGCCTCCAAATTGGTGTAAGAGGCAAGGAGACCAAGCAGCCAAGAAACACCCATCAGAGTGGACAGTCTAATGTTAATCTGATATACACTTCGCTCCTGAGACAGCATGTGATTCTGACAAGAACTGATTCTAATTTGAATAATGGTGAAGAGAATAAGGAGGGTGTTTAAGCCAACAATAATGGAAAAGGGTATAACAAAGAAGTAGAGGAGAGCTCTCTGGTTATTCAACCAGCATGCAATCTCCATGCCATACCTGGGGCTCAGATCTGAATTGCCCATTACATCGAGGACCACACTGGGTATCACCAGAAGGAGAGGACCCATCCAACCATACAAAAGAGGACAAGCAAGTCGACATCTGTTTGAGATTCCCTTTGTAGCCAGCACCATACTCTTCAGACTCCTGAATCTCCATGCCATTTCCAGAGCAGTGACATTCATTAGGAAGAAGTATGCCAGCCATGAGTAGTGCTGGAACATAGCCACAACACGGCAAATCTGTGTACTTGTCTCAAAGACTTCAGCTAATACAAAGATCAACTGTGACATGAAGAGAGCAACCATGAGATTGATCAGAAGAATACGAATCAGTCCTTTACATCTAGGAGCAATGAAGAAGCTGATTAGCACAAGAAACAGTGCTATCAGAGAAACTACATTACCAACAAGAGTTAGGATCCCTTTGATCTTGCTATTGAGAGAACTGTCATCCTCTTTTTCCCAAACCTTCACTAAGAGCTGGGGTGGGCCAACTGGATTACCTCTGTCCTGGAAGATCACTACTGGCACATGGACCCTAGGCCAGGTATAGCCAACATTCCTCACATAAACATTCTGTGTAGCTCTAAACGGTGCATGTATGACAGCATTATGACTATACATTCCTCTCCCTTCTTTGCATTTTAGGCTACTTTCAGAGATGTCATAGTTGAAGACAAACATCTTGAATGGCTGATACCCATCATCAAATATGCTACTTACAAGGCGTAGGTCCAATGGTTTGAACATCAATGGTTCTGAAAGGATTAGCTTAAGAACATAGCAATTATATTTTGTAGATTCTCTGAACTCCTCTGGTAAGTTAGAAACAATCTCAAGAGGAAGTGCTTTACAGTTATACTCATGATCAAGAAAGACTACTTTCTGTACTAAAGGGAATGTCTGGGCTTTCTGAAGAAGGTCATGCAAGGCAAACACAGAGAGCCCTTTATATAAGAAGACAAATGTGTAATCTTCTACACCCCTATCAAAGATCTGAGACACATCTTTGTAAGCCCTGAAACAACCAGAGCCGTTTGTGACAAGGCCAAGGGGACAGTTGATTGGTACACATTCATCTTTAAGGTCATCATAGATGTGTCCATTTGGGCAGAATTCGTTTTTCATTGTAATAATGCTGAGCATCCTGCTTTCGTCAGAAGTGATGTCTACTAGAAGCTCAAAGGAGTTAGTGTTGGTTGGTGGTTGGTCATAAATTCTACATGTGTTCAGACCACACTGCTTCTGTCTAGTGTTGATATTGTGAAGTGAAATACCATTACACAGAGCACAGTGGGGATTATTGAATACATTTACAGTGTCACTGATGGAAACGGTCAATGATTGATACATTTCACACATAGCATCTATTTGATTCCTCTTGTTCTGTACAGAGCCAACAGAAGGGCAACTATTTGCATAAGGTTTGTTTGAATGGAAGAGGAATCGCCTGGTTTCAGTTGGGAAGTCTTCAAGTGCATACTTCATAAAAAAAAATGCCATCCTGCGATATCAAGAGCCCTGTTAAAGTTATCGAACCCTAGAGCTAGCACTATATCACCCTGTGCCCCATAGTCATAGCAAACCATGGAGAACCTGATGGTAGTATATGAATGCAGCACTCCATGACACATTGCACAATATCTGTTCCTGAATATGAAACCATCATAAACCACTGGGGTGTGTTGAAGATAGCTTGCTGCTGAAAAGGGCTGAATCCTTTCACATAGCTCAACCAAGGCATTAGCTTCTGAATTAGGACAGCTTCCAACCCACTGGATACCTTTAATGTCTACCTGTTGAATTACATTATATTTCATACAGGACATGCGATCAGAATACATTTTGATAATTGTGTCATCAAATGGCTCTGTAGCCTCAAATGGGCAAGCCTCTTCAAAATCTGGACAACAGTCATTGAATAGTCGACAGCGCATATGACAGTTACAAGTCTGTTGAAAGCAGGCTTCATCTGAAGTATTTAATCCACAGCGATTTTTACAGGTATTGTTTGGACATAGATCAAGAGCCCATTGCAGATGATGAGATAATTCAGTACTACCTGTTGTCTTGTCTTCATGAGGGCCCATTGTCCCATTGCCAAGAACTGATGAGGTTGGAGGCGTTCTCATACTTGTAACTGTGCAAAGATTAAAGGATTTCTTTGTCAGACTTGTATCACTGGTATCAAAGGGAATTGTTATTATATCCCTTATAAAAGTAAAGACTTCTCTTTATTTGAGCACACTATAATACTATTATACCTGAAAATGAATTTTCATGAATGCAATCAATGTAGATTTACCTAGAGGACAGTTCGTACTTTGTTCTATATGTTTAAAGGAATCATTGGATTTTATATTCTTTCTCATTTATTGGATTTCAAAGGTAGCACGAGACCCTGACTTTTCCTTTCGTATTTCAAATCTACATGATTTAAACGGCCAAAAAAAAAGGAAATTCTCTTGACCTTTACTCGAGGTTAACAAACAGCCTTAATATGATTCTCCAAAACTCCTGAGCTCAAATACATGTTTTCTCGGCAAGCATATCATTATTATTATTATTTTTGCCAATGCCCTAAATGTCTAAATGCTACCCATCTCTCTATCCCCACTGGCTTGTTCCCCCGGGTTTTCTAGTCATGCTTTTCTAGCCACGCTTTTCCTGCCAATCTTCGGGTCTCTTTAACATGCTTTAAAAATTGTAACTCTTTTCCCACCCAAATGGCACAGACCTCCGATTTTCACCCTCGAAATAATTGTTGACCAGGTTCTGAAGAAGTATCAATGTTGCTTAGATCATACTTGGAAGCGTTAGGTGGAAAAGGGTGATTTCGCACCTACATAGTGGAAATTATATGCACCTATAAGCAGAGAGTAAATTTTGTTTTTTGAATTTTTTTTTTTTTTTAATCCTGAATGAAAAACATTTTTATGCTTTTGAATTTTTTGGTTCATTTTTTAATCCTGAATGAAAAACATTTTTATGCTTTTTTTTTTCATGTGCAATGCATGTAATTATAACATCATACCTGGTTTACACGGCAGATATTATATGAAATTATCTAGCGAAGATAGTTATTTGAAATCAGACATTCTATACAGTTACCAAAATATGACTCCAGATACGCCTTATAGGCCTGCTTTATGGTTCTGTATATATGACAGAAATTAGATACATGGGGTATTACACAAGTATAACAGGAGATTTCAGCTACCCCAATGTAGTGACAACACTAATGAGACTATAATGGTAACTCAAAAAATAAATAAAATTTAATGAGGAACTTACCATGGCGAGCGTCTTCAGCCTTTATACATAGCTGTGTAGAGAGGAAAAGGAGCATGTAACAAAGCAGGTGAACCAGAGTCCAGCTACCCTCACCAGGGTGACACCTCCAGTATCGAGGAGGAGCCATTCTGCCCGACTGTCCACCCAACCGCCACACCCAGCTGGTTTTATGTACATGCACTAATTATAACCCCTCTCATAATGGTCTTAAATAATTATGGATTCCCTCAAGCAGCAAGATTATCCTTGCTATCACACACAGTTATAATGCATGTGCGCGTGAAAAGAACTGGCATTAAAATGGTGCAATAGACTAAAATAAGTGTCATTATTATGTGAAATTATATATGATACGGCTGATAAGCCTAGAAATTAATCATTAAGTGGTTGATAATTGGATTGAAAATAGCTTATCGTTCAATATACCATAGTAATTTTCCTAATGAGACATTTTGATGACAGATCCACGTTATGGTATTCATATATCATATATTTGTTCGTTATTATTCATCCACAACAACGTCATTTTAGTCCATTTCTGAAAACATTTTCTTTTCCTATCGGGCATTTTGAATGTAAAAGCAAGACCCATGTTGGTCAAGATATCAGTACAATTTTTAATGTTGATAATCAATGGATTTAACTTATTGCACAACAAACTAAGATTTTGCCCTTTGTCAGATTGCCCTTTTAGTTTTAGAAGCAGTTGTGGGAGGGGGGGAGAGGGCTGTTGAGTATTATGATTGTCAGTGTAAAGAATTACCCTCTTAGTTCTCAACAGTCGAAGGGAGTCTTGAAATCATAAAAAGGCAATAGGGGAGGGGGTGCAAAATAGATTTACTCTCAAACACTCATAGTTCAATGAATAGATAGGCTTAGGGAATTCCTCTCATAAAACCATGGACGATAAATGTGTATTTGTCGACGGTAAATAATTGTTGGAAGGGTTTTTGTCTTCGGAAGTTTTGTCGGCACCAATTTCTATTGCCTTGTGGGCACATGGCTTTAGAGGAGTGTTATGCTGTGTTTTAGCCACACAACAAAAAGAGTCCACATAATAAACTTCTACAGAAACCCCCTCTCACGAAATGGCCACAGAAGATGCCTCAAAATGCCCTCATGTTGACCAAAAGAACCTACTGTAACACTACGTTTGAACCACTGTATACGAGAGATCACCTAGACAGTGACAATGTGTGGGGGTTTCTTGTTGTCAACGGGTGCTCTGTGGACATTTTGTAGCACCTTCTGTGGTCCTTATGTGATAGGGATTTCTATAGTAGTTTGTGACGTGGACACTTTGTGTTGTGTGGCTAAACCGTATAGCATAACACCCTCACATATTGTCCAAGTGGTCATATTGTGCCTGTGGCAAAATTAGCGTTACCTTTTAGATTTGAAACCTGTTATGTCCTCGTATGAAAATTCACAAATGTCCTTCTGCTGTTGATGAAAATTAACCTCCACTCTTACAAAGTGTAAAAGGATATTGTTAACTAATAGCTAATGATTGTGCTCTATCCTTAAATAGCTAGGGTACCATATACGCAACGATTTGTTTATCTGGTCTTTCCCGATTCTATGCTTCTCCCCATTTTCCAAACCCAAAAGAAAGGCAAACCTAAAATCTAACCGGAACCCATTGGCCGCTCCCAAATTTAGTGCAAGAAGGTTGTAACTGCATCTGAGTCACCAGGGTAAAAGGTACCTCCATGAGGGGCCTCGATGAGTTACCTATTACGGTACCTTTGAAATGAGAATATGCATGCTGGGAACATTTCCCTGGAATTGTTTTCATTCACATGGAGGGGAAAATGAGGAGGAGCGAGGAGGGAATGGAAAAGGGGGGGGGGGCTAGTAGGATTATAGGATAGGATTACCAGATAGGGGTGTGGTCATCTAATTACTAAGCCGGAGGGCTTTCCATAAAAAAAGTAAATAAAGCTGAAATAAGAAGTATAATTTTTACTTATTTTATGATACTGTTTGAGACTTAAGATTATGATAGTAGGGATGAACAGAAGTAGTCAGGTGTTTACAAAAAAAATAGTTGATTATTGTAGAAACAATCGGTTGACTACCAATGGTTCCAAAACCAAATCAATGATTTCTTTCATATGATTATGGCATTGGTAATGTTGATCTTTTTATTAAATGTGTAAAACCAGAAGATATTCATTTTGGGAGACCTGATTGTAAAATACTCTAAAATCTGCTTTGATTAACAATTGCTATTTTTAATAAAAAAAAAAAAAAAAAAGTTGCTTTGGAATGTTATCGTGTAGGAAAAAATTATTCTGCTTTGATTGAGGAGTATTTGGTCTTATATATTATATTGTATGTATAGGGTTTCATATATTGATATTTATAACTCTTTACGTTATCTTTAATATTTACAGTTTCATGAGTCAAAGTTTTTATGAGTATTATATGCTTACATGGATACAAATATGCTGATAATCTTTTAATATTTTTATCTTCATCACCATCAGTCCCCTCATATTCCATAGGTAATATCATTTTGGGAGTTTTTAAAATTCTAATTTTGCAAATGTGTTAATATGAAAGTATCTATCAAGCCAAAGGCTAACAAATCGATTTTATTCTAAGGACTACCATTTAATACTTTCATGTAGTCTATACACACACATTGAGCTTACAGTTGATACATGTATTTGCTTACATGTTTGATATTATAAACCATTAAATGTAAAAAGATATTCCATGCCATTTCAAATTGATAACTGTTTAATGGACGTCAAAGTATTGAAATAAGTCTATTTCAAAATGAGATAAGGTTTGTGGGTCCCTACCCTGGCTTCATATCATCAGGTTATTAATTATATAGATTTCAGCTTCCTCTATAAGCTGAGATTGTATACCCTGTCATTTATATAAAGGATCAAGACCCTTCATGTATTGGGTGCATATACATTGTCTCATATCATATTGCCATTGAATACAGCATTGTGAAAAAAGATGTTATGGCAACAAGATCCTTAAAGAATTAACTAACTTTTATTTTTTTTCAACAATAATTAGTTGTGCAAGATGATGATCTCAGGGAATTATCATAAGCAATATTGGACTTATATGGAGATTATAGATTGTGGTCGTGACTTTTCATATAGTATTGCTCGGTGTGTTGCTAGTGCACCACTGCCTTTAATCTATTGATAATAATAGATTACAATTACCTACATCTGAAGCCTTTGGCCATTAGACTGGTAAAATGGGAGGGGGGATCCTCAACTACTAGTAACGCTATCCCTCTTTACCCTTCATGCCCTAACCTCATTTTCATTTATCATATATATACATTATGGGACTATATACACCCGTGTATATATATATAATAAATATGTACAGCGGTGGTACTACTTTCTCCTCCAGGGCGGGCATTGGCATGTGTGACGTCATGGAAAATAAGTAGCGCCTATATAAGCTCCGGGATCCAAATTAACTGTCAGTTGGCGGATATCCTTCGAGCGGCACACACCACGCTGGGTGGTGCCGGAAATTTTAACTTTTAAATCATTGTGATATTGTGTATTTTGTATTATATATTGTTATATTGTATTGTTGTATTTATTGTATTGTATTAAATTATTGTCTTATTAATAAAGGCATGTACAGAGTTGATATTGACTAAGTCAATTTTCACCAAACCCATTGTCTCCTTCTTTATTCCACTTGTGATATTATTATAATGTATTATATATTTATTGTTATTATATTCCCAATCGGACATATTAACGTATATATTTATTATCTTTATTCCCAAGCGAACATATTAACTTATATATATATATATATATATATATATATATATATATATATATATATATATATATATATATGTATGTATATCTACCAGGGAAGAATATACCTGTAATATACGGACATTAATATAATATTATAGGTGATACGGTATATGAAGAATGTAATGATGAATATATAATAATGAATGATCTAATCACAGAAACACATGAGTTTGGTGGGTTACTGACCTTGGGGCTATCAGCACCATACATGCCTTGGCCAAATCCGGGATTACCCCTCCAAGTCAGTTACAAGTAAAATAAGAATCCTTGTTGGAAGTAAAAGAAATGACAGGGGTTTAATGCTTAAGTATAGGTCAGGTGTCTACATATATCTTATAGTGGATTTTTTACCCCTCCATCATGGAGGGGTAAACCCACATGGGTTTACCCCTCCATGATGGAGGGGTAAACCCATGTGGGTTTACCCCTCCATTTCAGTATTGGCTTTCTAATAGCCTATGGCCCCTTTTTACCCCACCATCTACTTTGGAGGGGTATTAGCATGTGGGTTTACCCCTTCAAACTTTTACCCCTCCACTATAGGATGGAGGGATAAAAGGTGACTATATAGCACAGTTTTATCCCTCCATGTAAGTAGTATAGGTTATATAGGTATTGGTGGGGTATTTGTTTCAGCATCCATACAGAAAACTTTTATCCCTCCATAGACAATGGATGCTAAATCCCCCAAAATATGCCAAGCCCCATTTTATTTTTATTGATCCCCCCCCTGGAAACCCTTTCCCCGGGGGGTTATTTCCCCTTGGATGTTTTAGGATTCTATGGTAAAAGGGATTGGTTACTACTACTGTTTTATCCCTCCATGATGAAAACTTTTACCCCTCCACAGAATGGAGGGATAAAACAGTAGTAGTATAACCCATCCACAAAAAGATAGGAACTTAAAACATCCATGGGGCCAAACACCCTCTTGGGGAAAGGGTTTCCAGGGGGGACAAATAAAGAAAAACAGGGGCTTGGTACTTTTTGGGGTTTACAATCTTGGTAGTGCAGCTTTATTCATCTGGAGGGGTATTTGTTTTAGTATCCATATGGAAAACTTTTATCCCTCCATAGACAATGGATGATATATCCCCCAAAATATGCCAAGCCCCATTTATTACAGACACCCTGCTGGGTGTCTGTAATAAAATAAAGGGCATCTCTATATTTCTGGCATATACTGGAAATATCCCAAAATATGGGAAAACTGCCTTTATTCCATTACAGACCCCCCTAAACCAAGGTCCCAAAACTTAGAGAACTCCGATCAAAAGGAGGGATAAAACAGGACTACTCGGAGGGGGTGTTTGTAATGGAATAAAGGGCATATCTATATTTCTGACATATACTGGAAATATCCCAAAATATAGGAAAATTACCTTTATTCCATTACAGATCTCCCTAAACAGAGGTACCAAAATTTAAAAACTCCAACCAAAAGGAGAGATAAAACAGGACTACATGTATAAGAGAGGTCTTTTGAGTCACCTTACATTGATTCCCCCTCCCCCTGTAATCTATTCTTTTTTTGGGGGTGGGGGCAAAAGGGATGAGGATTAGGCTGACTCAAAAAGTATTAAACTCCCCAATCTAAATACAAATGGTCAGTTGATAGATGCCAAAAGGGAAGGCAACCCTGTGAAAAACATTCTACGCTACAGTCCTTAGTTCCATGGAAAAAGGCCGTTTGATACAAATAGGTTCCATATTTTACATTCAACCCAACTTTTTTATAAGAAAACATGCATCTGGTGGGGTGCACATTTCACATGGCGACTTATATCAGGAGAGAGCCCATGCCTTTATTAACAAGACAACCATAATAATTAGTTGACAAAGGTATAAGTCAGTAAAATTGAACAATAATAATAACAATAGTAAAAATTAAAAATGAAGGAAACACCTGGCGTGGTGTTACCTGTACAGGTGAGATTGGCCAACTGACGGTTGATTCAAAGTTCCCCCTTATTTACTGGAGGACTGTTTACCATGACATCATACGATGACATCATAGATATCACTATGCTCTGCAAGTAGTCCCTAACTGTCCACGGCTAACTATATAAATATATACACGAGTGTATATAGTTCCATATATATGGGGTGGGGCTCCAGAAAATGTCCAATTTTGAGAAAAAAATTATCAAATTTTTTAACTACCCTTAGACTTTTAAAGTTTTGCATGTCTGTGGAGGAGGTGATAAACCATGAGAATACTAAATATAATGAAGCTAGGATTTTTCCATAATATTCTATTTTTGAGATCAAAATGCATATGATTTAATGATAAAGAGGGGTGTTACGTTCATCAGATCTGATTAAATGAGATAAAATTGTGAAAAAATGTTTTTTAAACTATATACCATGAAATATATTCTCCGGATCCTGATAGAGATGTGTCTCTTCCATGCACATAATATACATATTTATTTTCCCTTAGTTTCCACATCTCTTGTGTCATGATTAAAATATCAGGTAAATCGAGAAAAGGGTGAATTCACTCTGACTACATATCAAAGTCCTTGTAAACAACAAAAAGAACATAATTTTAAACAATGCTCCACTAATTGAGAATAGGAAATGATTGTATTCACTTGTATTGGCTATGCCTAAAGATATTTCTTTGATCTACTTATGCATTATAAAGGATTTTCTCTTTGATAAGTGCTTAGCCTAAATCCGATGAACGTAACATTTTTGGGAAAATCAGAAAATATTATGAAATATCTCCTAAAAGAATATAACTATCCTAAAAATTCATATCCCATAATGATTACAATGATTTTCTCAGCCATGCTGTTTGTTTAAAATTTCCTAAATGGATAATTTATGCCACATATATGCTATCATCAGTTTATCCGATGAACGTTAAAGGCTGATGAACGTAACACAATGAAAAATAAGGAAAAAGGTATCAAATATCTGCCTGAAAACAAGTTGATACAGTGAGGAAGTTAAAGGTTTACCCTGGTGATATGCAATATCATCATACTTAGAGCCATTATTGAAATTTTCCCATTTCAAAAATATCTGATAAAAGTAACATCACTTGAAATGGGGACATGTAGCTTTGGTCTTAATGGAAAATATAGAAATCATACGAATATTCTTATTGATTTTGAGTAAAGTTGTCATGTTAATGACACACATGTGACCTACTAAATTGGGTTGCTCAAAAATATATACAACTACAAAATATCTAATATTGCATCAAGGCTTCAAATGATCTGATGAACGTAACATAAATCTGATGAACGTAACATAAATCCGATGAACGTAACACTTATGATGGTGTTCATGTTACAGAAGAATGATAATCTTCATTGACAAAATCTTACACTAGCTCATGCAGTACACTACAAGGGTACCCAATTGTTATTTGTTTTCATTGTTCTCGAAGAATTAGGCATATTACAGCCAAATCATCTATGTGAATCCGATGAATGTAACATCAATCTGATTAGTGAGTGAGTGAGTAATAGATGTTTAACGCCATTTCGACAGCTAAGGTCATATTCATGGCGAGAACGACATTACACAATTTCACAGAGGAATGTGTCAGTGCCCGCGCATATGTGCACCACACACATCCTGAGGGGATAGGAGAGATGAGAAGTAGACCCTTTTAAGTGGGCTAGGGAAGCCCCAATCTGATTAGTGAGTGAGTAATAGATGTTTAACGCCATTTCGACAGCTAAGGTCATATTCATGGCGAAAACTACATCACACAATTTCACAGAGGAATGTGTCAGTGCCTGCGGATATGTGCACCACACACATCCTGAGGGGATAGGAAAGAGGAGAAATAGACCCTTTTAAGTGGGCTAGGGAAGCCCTCAATCTGATGAACGTAACATCACCATTTAGTGTCATTTATCACACATTGAAGTGGAATTTCAGAAATTAAATGATATGTTGCTGTAGAGCCCCCAACTATGCACAATGTCAACTGAATTTCTTTTTTATCTGCCTTATATTTATATATAAAAAAAAACAATTCCCCAAAGAAAACAGCCTTAAAAGGGTCACTTTCCTACCCCTCTTTGGGCCTCATTTATGGGCAGAAAACTGCAAGCAATTCAGGTTTTTGCACATCTGCTCCAATATATGGGTGTCAGACTTCCACTTACTGCCAAAAGACTAACAGAATATCATTTTATATATTTAAATAATCACTTCTTTAAGTAAAAATGTGATATTTTGAGGAAAATTCTATTTCTGAAGATTTTCACCAAATAATGACAAAATTTGAAACTTTTCTTGAAAATCAAGGGTGATGTAGATAAGTATCTGTATAATGTGTTGTATAAATTGCAAAATGGCTACTGTAAACATATTTATTTTTGCGCAGCTAAATTTTCGCGCACCTGACACCTTTTCATGTAATCATATTTTCACGCACCTACAGGTTCAGTATATAGATACCTAACAGGTGTCAAATTTTCGCGCACATCATATTTTCACGCACCAGATAGGTGCGCGAAAATAGCAAAAATATGTACTGCATGAAAATTAATACATTTACAGTAATCATAATTTATTGTGAATAGAGAAAAAAAAATGAAAATGATTTTTTCTCAGGGGACATGGATTTTTTGGTATTTTTCACGCAAAATATGGGAAAATTCTGGAAAAAACATGAATAATATAATTAATTCTTTAATTATTACATAAGTACTTATTGAAATCTTTGAAACCATGCTGTTTATATCAGCTGAAATGATCTTATAACAGAGTTATTAAAGAAAACATGACAAATTTGCTTCATGGACATTTTTTATACACTCATGTATGGATATATAATTAGACGCAGATGGTTAGGGGACTACTTTCATGGCGCAGGAATATCTATGATGTCATAGTATGACATCACAGTAAACAGGTCACCAGTATATAAGGGGCCACTTTGAATCAACCGTCAGTTGGCCAAATTCACCTGTATAGGTAACACCACGCCAGGTACGTGTTTCCCTGATTTTAAATTTTTTAACTGAAGTATTGGAGCTCATTTATACCTGATAATGGGTAAAAAACCAACAAGGAGTTCTAAAGTAAAGACTGCTTCGAAGAAATTGGCTAAATCGTCTTCAAGATTGGCCAAGGATATTCGGTTGAGCTGGATGTATCCAATGGAGGTCAGGTACCTCTATCTCCTAACCAAGTTACTTGGTTTGAGGATAGTCTACTTGTTGACCAGACAAGCGAAGACAGGATTAACACGCTGGAGGGCGAGTTACGCCATGGCAACTGCAACTAATCAGGAGGGTCGTCAGTAGATTCTACAACATCTAAGCATCATTCCAGTACCAAAATTGGTGAGTTTGATCACAGTACATTAATATATGTGAAAGAATCGACACTATTAAAAAACTGGTTTTGGTGAATATGAAATTTATCCTTGATGCATACAAGGAGGGTGATGATGTTGAAAGCATGGTAAAGCATTTGTAATTGTTGGAGGAAAAGTCTGGTACCAAGATTTATACTGTGGCAGCTCTTGTTGTATACGACAAATCAGTTAGGTCTAGGGCTAATGAGGATGGTATTGAGACTTTTTGCACTATTGAAAACTTTGATATCCTTAGGCACCTTTCGTATGACGGCACAGTACAGGCCCAAAAGGCTTATGCTTCTAAATCTAAGAATGTGGGTAAATCTAAGGTCTCTAATAATCTGTGCTATGCCTTCAACAGGGCTGAGGGTTGTCTCAGAGATCCATGCAAATACAAACATATCTGTAGTAATTGTAACACTTCTGGACATAACAAGATCGAATATCAGAAAGCTAAGAATGACTAGAAAGATGTGGGTAGCCAATATCCTAGGGCTGGTAGTAATGTGTGTTTGATGCCAGATCCAGTTATAGTAGGTTTGGTAGATGTTGGCTTACCTGTACATACCACTCCAGTACAGGGTGTGGAGGCGACTGTAGAAACTAATAATCCTAATCCGCTCAGGGCGGGTCAGGATACCTCAAGTAACGGGATTTATAGTAAAGTTCCTCAAAAAGATTTTCTATTGGAAAATGAGTGTGATTTTAATACTGATATAGACTCAGAGGAGTTGTATAATATGTATAGTGGCCCGGTACAGGGTGAAAATGAACCACTATTTACCGTAAATGTCAAAGATTTACCTGGGCTTCCCTAGCCCACTTAAAAGGGTCTATATCTTCTCTTTGCTATCCCCTCAGGATGTGTGTGGTGCACATATGCACGGGCACTGACACATTCCTCTACAAATTGTGTAATGTAGTTCTCACCATGAATATGACCTTAGTTGTCGAAATGGCTTTAAACATCTATTACTCACTCACTCACTCAAAGATTTACCTAGCATCAGGGTGTATGACAGTTGTATGAAAGGTAGGTGTGTGTGTGTGTTCATTATGTTAGTGGGGAAAAATCCCAAATTTTACCATGCAGAGTAGCTTCCTTTCTTAACCAGGAAGGTCTTATTAATATTGATGGTACTGAAGCAGATTTCTTATGGCATGGCTTTGTACAGAGTTTTAGAATTGTGGACCCAGATTGTAGTACTACTTATGACTGTAGAAATTATAAGTCTATTCTTGAAGGAAAATCTTACAACGAATTTTGTGAAATGTTAATGGAGGAAGTGGTGTCAGGTCTAGTTTCCAGAACTGAAAATAAACCCCAAATAATTCATTCACTTGGTGGGGTGGAAAAATTCCAATGGCACGTTTAGACCAATAACAGATTGTAGCATGGCTGAAAAAAGTTTCCATTAACAACCTTTTGGATTCTACTAGTTCTACATTTTCCTACAATAATATCAGCACTGTTACTGTTCAACTGGATAGGAATGACTATATGAGTGTGGTTGACCTGAAATCTGCTTATAGAACTATAAATATATATGGTCCTCATACAACTATGCAAGGTTTCAGGTGGGATTTAAGATATAGTGATGAGTATTATGTCAGCAATAGAATAACCTTCGGTCC
Organism: Acholoe squamosa; assembly: GCA_949317995.1. Lineage (NCBI taxonomy): Eukaryota > Metazoa > Annelida > Polychaeta > Phyllodocida > Polynoidae > Acholoe > Acholoe squamosa. The sequence continues at coordinate 25,600,787 of OX439048.1, forward strand.
TAAATGTGCACCTTATATATTCAATAGAATATCAGCCTTCATTGTGGAAGTAGCAAATCTTATGGTGTTAAAAGAATTGTCAACTATTTGGATGACTTTATAGTTATAGCTGACTCTTATGATGAATGTCTCACCCAAAGGAACTTATTAATTGAATATATGCAATACATGGGTTTTGTGGTCTCACGAGAGAAAGTAACTGAGCCTTCCCAGGAATGTAAATTCTTGAGTATTATTATAAACTCTAAGAAGCTAGAATTATCTTTACCTGAGGATGAATTTGTTAAAATTAAAAGTATATTATTGGACAATGTCGATAGAAAATTCATCTCCAAGAAAAATTTGGAGAGAATTGGTGGACTAATGCCTTTTTGCTCTCAGGTAGTAATTTTTTGGTTGTGTTTCATCAACAATGTAGAAATTTATGCTACTTATATTAGAACTGAGGACAATATTCTGGCTGATCAGTTGTCAAGACTTGCTTATAAAGGTATGCCTAAAAAGTGTATCACCACTCTGCATGATAATAATATGTGATGTTTTGATTCCAGGGTGGAAGAGGTTGCAAAACAAGAAAAAGGTATCTTTTGGACCATGGTGTGTCAGAGAGTGAGTGAGAGTGAGTAATAGATGTTTAACGCCATTTCGACAGCTAAGGTCATATTCATGGTGAGAACTACATTACACAAATTCACAGAGGAATGTGTCGGTGCCCGCGCATATGTGCACCACACACATCCTGAGGGGATAGGAAAGAAGAGAAATAGACCCTTTTAAGTGGGCTAGGGAGGCCCGGTGTGTCAGAGAATACTGGGAGAACAAAGAAACAACAACTTAAAAGGTATAGGAAATTTTGTAAAAAATTTAGTTTACAACCTTTTCCTTGTTCTCCATCACAGGGTTCAATCTATGTGGTGTATCTGTCCAAGTACATGAAGCCTTCGTCTGTTAAAAATTTATATGTCTGCAGTTTGGTACCAACAGAAGTTAAAGGGTTTCATTGATTACAGCAGTTTCATGTTGAAGAAGATGTTGAATGGTATCGATAGGCATGATATTAATCCTACAAGAGAGGTTCACCCATTGACCCCTCAGGAAATGCTAAAAATATGGTTCAATTTAGACCTATCTAACAGAGCAGACATGAAATTTTAGATGGCTATATCAACATGTTATAGAGGTGTACTCAGGTTAGGCCATGCAGTAAAATCCCCTCACACTTTGAGGGTAGGTGATGTTCAGGTTAATGGCAGTTGTGTTATCTTGCATGTAAGAACTTCTAAAACTGACCAACTTGGTGGAGGTTCCTTTGACATATTATTCTTGTCAAGGAACGACACTTCTTTATTATGTCCATGTAAGGGTTTGCAGTATTTGTGTAAAGGTAGAAATAAAAATGATTACCTGGTAAAATCTAAGGGTAGTTGTATGGAATATCAGTATGTCAATTCGAAACTTAGACACTTAGCCCTTCAATCTAATATTAAAGGTTGTATTTCTACCCATTCTCTTAGGCACAGAGGGGCCACAATGTTAAAGGATGCTGGCCTCAGTATAGAGACTATCAAAAAGAAAGTTAACTGGAAATCTAATGCTGTGTATTGTTATTTACATAACTATAAAGACGAGTTATTAGAATTGGATAGGTTGTGTATGTATATACGATTTTTAAATGTGAATTTTCTGATATTTGTATTATGCTGGATGATATATCAGAAATAGAAATTTCTGATGGAGTAAAGTGATGATGTAATGACGGATTTTCTTTTTTTAGAAATAGATATCATGATCTTAAATGAGATTTTCTGATGGAGTAGCAAAGCTGTAATGACGTATTTTTTTTCAGAAATAGATATCATGATCTTAAATGAGATTTTCTGATTCTGCAATTACCAAATAATTATTGCATACTGAATTGCTGCAGTAGCAGATGGCACAATGACGATTGAGGAATAAATTTATTATTTGTCAGCAATTAATCAATATGATGTATCAGTCAGGGCGAGCCCCTTTTTCATGATCAGATTGCACCTTCAGGTAACCTAATGATCTGCTCTATGTACCCTCAACCTTAGAGACCCATTGAACCTAGATCAGTTTTTCCACACCCAGTAAAGTGCAACACTAAAATCATTATACTATTCTTTTAGGAAGGTGGAGTCTATGGCTAATGCAAAGTTGGCCCAACTGTCAAACATTGTGCGCTATCTAGATAGTGAGACAGCATTAAAAATATATAAACATATGGTCCTACCGACATTTGAATATTGTAATTTTATAATAGATAGTGGTCCCGAAACATTGGTGAATCATCTTGAAGTGATACAGAATAATTGCCTGCGTATGTGTATGCGAATCAGAGATCCTCAGAATGTGCATGTAGAAGATTTGCTGGCTAGAAGTGATACTGTACCATTATTAGTTAGAAGAGAGCGAATGATACAAGTGATTATACATCAATATGCGAAGGATCCAGAAAATGTAATTGTTCCGACTAGGGTATTGCGTGGTAATAATAAACTGAAATTAAAGGTCAGTCGTCCAACATGTGAATTATATAGGAAAAGCCCCCTTTATAGAGGTATGTTATTATGGGACTGGTTAACTGCAGAGGTACAATGTCTTGAGGAAAAAGATGTGTTCAAACGGAGAATACTGAGTTAATGCGATCCTATGTTGACAGATGAATTATATAATGAGATATATACCAGACTTAAAAGATGTATTTTGAGATTCATGGAAACCCACTTGTTTATTCTCTAGTTGTTAAATGAAAATGTAACATGGTGACTGAACTTTGTGTATATTTACTATGGCTGATTTATAAGAAGAGCGCCATTGTGATGTGAGATTTATTGGCCAATAAACACGTTTCAAACATCAAACATCAAACTTAAAGCCTATTCTTAAATGCCATCCATAAAGGTTAAAGTGTGCATCAATGCATCATGCCATCCATAAAGGGTTAACTGTGTATCAATCCATCATGCCATCCATAAAGGGTTTAGTGTGCATCAATGCATCATGCCATCCATAAAGGGTTAACTGTGCATCAATCCATCATGCCATCCATAAAAGTTAAGCATGTGTCAATGCATCATGCCAACCATAAAGGGTGTTGGTGTTCTGCCTAACTGTCCATTGGCATCGAGAAATGCGGGCAGTGAGTGGCACAGTGTGTTTGCCGTCCTGCCTAACTGTTTATTGGCGCCGAGAAACGTGGGCAGCAAGCGACGCAGTGTGTTGGCATTTGGCCTAACTGTCCATTGGCGCCCAGAAATGGGGGTTGCAAGTGGAGCAGTGTTTTGGCGTTCTGCTAACAGCCAATCAAAGACAGGACGTGAGTAGGTGAGTAATATATGTTTAACGCCATTTCGACAGCTAAGGTCATATTCATGGTGAGAACTACATTACACAATTTCACAGAGGAATGTATCGGTGCCCACGCATATGTGCACCACATACATCCGAGAGGATAGGAAAGAGGAGATATAGACCCTTTTAAGTGGGCTAGGGAAGCCAGTCAAAGACAGGGATCGTGGGGTTTCAGCCAATCACAGCAAGTGGGGAGGGGAGGGAGGCCACTGTGTTGGACGCCTTAAGGAGGAGTTCCATGTAGTACATTTGATATAACGAAGTAGTTCATGGGCACAAATATAAATACCAAATCTTTAAATTTAGCAACTAAGAATCATGTTTTCATAACCTATCCTTCATAAATGATTCATACCCACAAAAGTAATAAGAATCTGAAATACGAATTTCTCAAAAATGGCTCTCATGGAGTCTACCCTTCAGAAGTCCACCAGTCCTCCCTTGGTCACATGACCAATCCTAACAAGGGAAGTAGACTTGCACATTGCTCTAAACTGAAAATAATCCATGAATTAGCTAGACTTGGATACATGATGTCATTCTATATCTTTATAGCAGACTTTAGCACGTCTAGGGGATTAAAGCCTAGCCAATCCATGCGAGGTCTAGCTGAACAAGCTGAGACTCCAGAAATAGCTTTAGCATGGGTCATTCTGTGCTGTCTAGGCTTTAAGAATAGTATCATGATTTTATTGTTGCACTTGACTGGGTGTGGAAAAACTGATCTAGGTTCAATGGGTCTCTAAAGTTGAGGGTACCTAGAGAAGGTCGCTGGGTTACCTGAAGGTGCAATCTGATCATGAAAAAGGGGCTTAACACACATCTGACTGATGTAGAGAGACGGATTATCATATAATGATAATCTGTCAATAATTAGCCGCAGATGGTTAGGGGACTACTTTCATGGCGCAGGAATATCTATGATGTCATAGTATGACGTCACAGTAAACAGGTCACCAGTATATAAGGGGCCACTTTGAATCAACTGTCAGTTGGCCAAATTCACCTGTACAGGTAACACCACGCCAGGTGTTTCCCTGATTTTAAATTTTTCAAATTCTACTATTGTTATTACTATTGTTCAATTTTTACTGACTTATGCTTATTGTCAACTAATTATTATGGTTGTCTTATTAATAAAGGCATGTATGGTGCTGATAGCCCCAAGGTCAGTAACCCACCAAACTCATGTGTCTGTGATTAGATCATTCATTATATTCATTCTAATATTCATATATACCGTACCATCTTCATTATCATATTTAGGTATACATTATTACCGGTATATTCTCCCCTGGTAGTGAGATATACAAGTTTGAGGTTGTTTTATGCACCATGACGTATATAACAATCTTATTTATTATCAATATCAACTAGGTTTAAGTTGTTGTTCATTTGTTTCTGTTTGTACAAAAGAGTAGGACGAAGCACGAAGGCTAAGGCTGGTTTTCCCCAACACTACACTCCTTTAAGTGATCCGGAGAGGCCCAGAACTCCCCCCCCCCCTAAAAATCTGTCAGGGACACATGATACCTCTCTCCCATGATTCCAGCTCTCTGATTGGTTGCTGGAGGTCATCATTTTTTTGATACTTCATTTTTGCCATATTGTATTTAATTTCCCTTGGTTTTAGCAAACGAAGCATAACTAAAACCACTAAAACACCCCACCAAGTGAGATGTTTGGCACTTGGTCAAGGGAGAATTTAGAGTAATTTATTTTGTGTTTTTACCCATGAGTCTATGGCTGCCATGGACTTTGGCTGTACTTTAGGTGAGATAGTTTGGTATCTGAGGAGTGTTTCCACCATTTCATGGTCTCATGAGGTGTAACTTCAGGGGATTTTTTTTTATAATTTTTTATAGTGGTGTCTTTTGGATCTAATATTATGTTCTATTCGTACATAATTCATGCGGTTATTGCAAATAATCGCCATTAGGTTGGTTAGGTTTCTGCCATAAACTTAATGCCTTGCAAAAGGTGTAAAGGTATCCTGCATTTTGTTCATTCTTATATCGTGCTGGGACTTATTGAATTTCTTGATTAAATTCTAAATAAAAGGAATGATCAAAACTCAGTGCGAGGGGTTATTCAAATGTTAGTTGATTTAAAGTTTGAGAAAAATCTTTATTTCTCATAAAAATTTTCAATACCTGATATATTCATAATGAGCAAGAGTGATGAAAAGACAAACAAATGCAAGACCCAAAAAATTCTAAGACAAAATGACAATGTTATGCTCTACCAAGCTGTTGTTGTTATCGTATTCAGGCATTTGTGTCCATATGTATGTTATGATAGTACCATTACAAGCTATCTCTGCTACCTAGTGAGTTGGATTGGAACCAAAAATTATAACACATTTTTAACCCTGAATACTTTTGCAGGTAAAGTGTGAATGTGTTTACAAAAAAGTATTTAGATGACTTGAATGTATTTAGGATGTAAAGTATTTAGGTAAATGTGTATAGCCTTTATCATACTACGTCAAAAAAAGTCACTTTTAGGCCACTCCAAAAAAGAACTTGTTTCTCATATCACCACCCTCGTCAGAAAAACCACCATTTGAGTTTTTTTTTGTTTTTTTTTTAAGAGAGAATCTTCTGAGAAAAATGTACCAAACAATGAGCAGAAGAAGTCAAGTTTGGTACCAAATGAAGGCTTATGGTCCAGGGAATGCAGCTGGCTATCAATAATAGACATTAACACACTTTTATAATATCAATTAAAAATTTTCCTTTAAATTGCTGTTTTTCTTATACATGGCCATTTGCGATGTGCTCGTGATGCATTCACTCAAATTGTTATGGCAAAGAAAAAAAATTAAAATCCTCCCTCGTCACTTTTTTCATGACTTGGTGATGAGAAACAAGTTTGTTTTTTTGGAGTGGCCTTAATACTTAATCAATGTTTATTCCTTAGGATATTTAGCATCTTTACAAGTGGAAAGCATGTTTTTAACATCAGTTTTGATGTCTTTTTAACACCTAATTAGTGGGAGAAAAAAATGAAAAAGTGACAAAATAGTGTCAATAAAAAAATAAAGTGACTGAATGTGATTTTTTTTTTGTTTTATATGGTAGGGTCATTTTTTCATAAATCGAAATATGTGTCATTTTCTGGTGGGGTCTGTGTGGACCCTAATACTGTTTTCCACCTTATTCCTGCAGCAGAGAAAACATTTTGATGGCTCTGATGCTTAAATTAGCCTCAAAAAGTTCCATCTTGGAAACTCGTACTTGAGTAAAAGTATTTCCCATGGGTAGGATACATATTTAACTTAGATTTTTAACATTTCAGTTAATTTTACGCCAATGCTGGAAGACAGGTGCATGATCTCATCTAGTCTTTTGCTCTGTACAGGATGTTCTTCTGAACCTAGAACCAAGTGTCTTTCCTACATATTGACACCCCTGGGGTGGGAATCAAAACAAAAAATAGAATGGTCTGAGTCTGAAACTTTGTCTAAAGACATCAACATAATGCACTGAGAGCTTACAGCTACACATACCTGTAACACGACCAATTATAACACAAAAGACACTAAAAATTGCCTACAATTAGCCTGGTGCTGTTCAAAATCATGCAGAGGTCTAATAGAAGTAAAATACAAAGCAGGATGTGTAGTTGGTAGTGTAATAAAATCATTAAATTTTGTGTAATTGTGATGTATAAGGATATACCTAGAGATATTGCTAAAAACTGTTGAACTATGCTATTATAGGTTGATGGAAACCACATGTATTATGTAATCCCTATATCATACTTTTTTCATACGTTATGGCTAACTCTACAGAAAAACACCAAAGTGATATGTTTTGATGGCCAATAAACAATTTTCAAACTCAAATCAAACTATGGCTACTTAAATAGTTTAGTTACTCTAGAGAATGCAACGTTCACAACTTTTTCTACTTGTTCCCCTTCCCGGTCATAATCTCGCGATAAACCATGTCGTAAAAAAAAATCTGATTTGGAACTAAAATGAGCAATATTTGAATTGACCTAGAGGCCCGCCTTTATATGAAATTTTAAGGCTCAACTCTCATTCTTAAAAAAGTTATGCTAGGCCCAAATAATTCTCCTATCCTTCAAGCCTGTGGGCGATAATATGCTAGGCCTTGAACGTGCAGTCACGTAACGTGACTTAGTCTCCCTATAGATTTCTCAGACATTTTTTTATTATTATTAATGGATGTAACCTATCTGTCGTGCCGACAATTTGCAAACGTGGGTGTGTGCAAATAATTAGGTCCTACAGAAACGTTGTATTGGTTTTCATGAACCTATAAAGACTAAAACAGATAAACCTTCTTCTCTGGTCATTTTGTGGTGGGTTTATATTGGCAAATATATTTTGAATATACCTATTACATTTTAAATCTGAGTGTTATCCTTATATAGGAGGTTGTTGAAGCAAACTTGATAACTATTTAATCAAGTTGCCAGTGCTGATCAACATACCTCCAACACCGATTCATTTATGATACATAGTTAACATCGGCTGAGCTCTGGGGCCTTATTTTAAAGGTTAAAGGAATCATAAAGAAAAGAAAAAGGTGATGGAGACTCAAAGCAAGTTTACAAAATGTTGCCGTCATTCATCCATTTATTCAATCAGTAATGATATTCACGTCACCTAGCCTTACAGGGGTGCGTCTGTATACAAGGTTATGCATGCTGAATCTCTCTGAAAGCTTCCATGAAAGCTGTCACAATAATTCTACTAATATTACATCAATATCAATAGATCTATATCACCTATGAATGACTGGCAAGAAGACATTAACGAATTGCCAGTAGCCCAGATACTAAGAAAGTAACAATATCTAAAACGTCCATTACCCCTGAGAGACGGGTATTTATAACTTTTTAGGTTATTGAGCTTAAAAAATGATATTTTAAAAGAAGTAAAATCAAAGGTGAGCATTTGTACCGCTCTATTCAGGACAATAATTCAGAAAATGCAAATACATACAATTTGTTAGAACAAGAAAAGTGTGGAATACATTGACTCCTGTGATCACATGATTTATAGTTACTATTTCCTCCTTTTATGAAGTACACAAATAAATTCGGTGTGAATTAATTCGTATCATCAACAACAGTTCCTAATTGATTGCCAATAAAGATGTGATCTTAATATTGGTTTTACAAATAAAGATATACATCAAACCTCAAAAGATATAGACGTCTTCTATGATCTAGAAGTATCCCTCTTACTTATGTCATCATGTTTGAAATTGCACCCGGGCCTCCACACAGAAAATAAGAAGATTTATAATATTACTCCTAACATTATATTACCGTTCACTCTTTAGAAATGATAGTACATGTAGTTAATTCATAAATCGTATTTCAATTAGCGATTTCCAAAATACAGTGACATAGAATGATATACAAGTTATCGGCTTCAGATAAGACGATATTCTAGATTTTTTTATAAATATTTTGAGGTAACTATACTACTCACAATAGAGAGCAGTAAAGTAGAAAGATTAAAGAAACCCAATCATTTGTGACCCTGTTCATGGCAGGGTGGGTAGGGTGAAAGTGCTTGATAGGATCAAATCTTTTCTATGTACACAATGCAATCACATAAAATGTGTGTATTTTCTATGGTGTAATTCACCCGCGACATCACAAATTAATATATTAAGCTCTCACTGCACACACACAGTCTTTGTGCATTCAATCCGTCTTTAATTCGTCATCCAGCATCCCACTTTCATTTTCACACTGTTTTTATCTGTTTCCATAGAGGGTCTTATTTAGGAAGAGTAAATTAGACCACTCTTTTACATAAGCTGATTCACACTCCACTCGAAAAGGTTTATACAAAAGTATATCTAGTGATGGATAACAACGGGCAGACCTGTGAAATATACATATGTTTTCAGAAACGGGGAATGATGAGCAAATAAAGGCATATTTACACTGCATAATGTATCTTCTATCTGGTGGTACACTGTATAAAAGAGGTCGTAGAAATAATGATGGAATCCTCGTCCCAAAATTGCCAGATATCCATTGTTATTTTCACAGAGATTCGTTGTATACCACCGAGGGCCTTCTTGTAAAAAGCACACTGGTTCACTGTTATATAATTATGTTGGTTCACTGTTCAGTTTTGCGAGGATGCCTGCACTAGTTAATATCTGTCAGAGTGCCTATGGGTTCCAAGCTGAATAGATGGGTACAAGCTTGTCTCAGGGGAGTAGCCACTATGACAATCCTTATAAGCGTGTTTTGCCACTTTTGATAGACCCAGCAAAATTCAAAATGGAGGAGGGGGGGCACCGCGTATGGCACTCCAATTAGATTTGGCTAAATTAGCAGGACTGTTTGGCTCCGGTAATTGGAACTTGAGTAGCTACAGGGGCCATTACACGTGACACATAGCCAACAAAATAGGGTCTATCTATGATATTTCAGAACAGGTTTTCCCTGTACTGGACAATGTTCTACTGTTTATCATAATGATATAGTAAAGCTCATGCTGAAAACTCCTGTGTTGCCATCTCCACCTCAGGTATCAGAGAGTACATGTTACACTTCCTCAATGCCATGATTAGGGAATCCACATTGGCCTCTTTGCCCCTTTTCACTCTCCACTCAGTGAGGGACCTCAGGGCTTGGTCCGTGGGAGACTTGGGGGCTTGTTTCTCTATAGCTTCAATACGCTTATCCACCTTGATGGGAGTCTCCTCCAATGGTAAAACATGGACAAGTTTCTTCCAGTTAGTGCCAAGTAATGGAGCCAGTCTCATGAAGCTCTCAGTTAATGCGGGGTTTGAGCGATGTGGTGGACTGAGAGTAAGACTGTGTCCTCCTATAAACTTGGGCTCCTCGGCTGGGGCGAATATGTTACCTTTGCTGTTCCTAGGGGGCAGTGGGGGCCCTGGCTGTTCAATATCAGGCGTATCAGGGGCCTGTGGAAGACTGGCCAAGGAGGCATAGAGGTCCTCATAAGCAGGGTCATCACCATTCTTGACGGGTGTTGGAGGGGCCTGCTCCAGGGGGGGCTGTATTTCCTGCTTGTATTTTTCAAATTCCTCCCTCATCAGCCCAGTGAGGGTCTTAACTCCTATGTCTTTAAGCTCAGGCTCTTCCCAGATTGTAGACTTACTATCAGTAACTGGGGTCTCATACTCAGAACCAAAGGACAATTCCAGCTCTTTTCTGATGATCCTACGAATGGTCTCCCTCTTCTCAGCACTGGGTGAAGGGTGATTTTTGTACTTAGATGGCAGGGTCTTGGACCTAGAGAGCACACTATTGCCTTGTCTGACTGGCTTCTTAGTAGGCTTAGGTCCTGTTAGATAACTCCCCACCCCACTGTCATCAGACACACTACGATTTAAGCTCCCAGGTGCACTGACAACCGTATCATATAGTGGATTATCCTTTAGATTGGCACCATTGGCTGTAGCCTCTGGTGCTGAGCCTGAAGACTCAGTCTTAGCATCCTTAACCTGAGTCTGATCACTTTGCTGCTTCTTGGGCTTGTTAACTTTGGTATACAAAGCTGCTACACGTTCTGCCTCTGTTAAGGTCCCAGATACTTCCTCTATGTTGAGTTGGTCGTCATCAGAGCCGTGCTGGAGAAGGTATTTCACTACATGTTGGTGACCATTAACCTGGGCCCTGAAGGCTGGGGTGGTGCCGTCCTGGTCACGTGAGTTCACGTCCAGTTTTAAACCAATCAGAATCTCAACCACCTTCAGGTGCCCCTCTGCGCAGGCGTAGTGCAACGCCGACCAGCCATATCTGAAATAAGAAACCAGTTCAGCATGTTAAAATATTGTGAATACTTTATGTCCAATTGAATAATGGTGTCTACAGAAGGTACACAAGAAACAAGAAAATATAGGCATAATCGACTAAGAAATAAAACCTTTTGAGCTAAAAGTTGTAGGGGATGACTTGCACACAATTGGGCTTCAGCCTACTTTGGGCATGGTGTAAAGGAACGTGGAATACGGTGTATGCCACGCCCATGGGCATACAGGTTTCAATGCTGTAATAATTATACAATTTCCACATGCATTGCAGTTACAGGTAGAATATTCATTATAGTTGCACGGGATCCAATGTCTCCATTTAGTGGATTTATTTAGTGACGTTTAGGGGCTGTGTCCAGAGGCCCCTAATTGTAATGTGCCTTATGAGGGTGTTCTACATTCAGGTGCAGCCAGTGGATAAATCTTAAAGCTCCCCAAGGTCCCTTATCATGAATCTCGGAGAGAATGAGAAAAACACAATGTCATTTTCTCTTTCAATTAGAAATTATTGATGAAGACTAAGAATACCATTGGTAACCGTTTGCCTCGCACACACAGAAAATAAAGAGGGAAAGCAGGGACGTAGGGAAAGGGGGGGGGCAGGGGAGCCTGGGCCCCCCAATAATGAGGATGTTCCCTATATAAGCCTATATAAAGATATAGCAGCCCCCCCCCCCCCAACCGAGACCCCTCCCCCCCTTCCCCACTAACAATTTGTTTTCTACGCCCCTGGAAAGGGTTCCTTCATTTTTCTTAATCTGCCCCACTAGAGAATGTGTCTTACCCCTAGGCCCTCGTGCAAACTTTATGGTTTACCACCATAACTCGGTACAAGATAGATCCACTAGATCAAGGAAATCATATGAGGTGCGGGTCTTGATCTTTTTAAGCTTTAATACTATTCTATAGTGAAGTATAGTTCACTCATATATAAGGTGCACTCTGAGTTCAGAAAGTTTTTTTTTTCACCCTATGCGTCAAACCTGATGCTCTGCATAAGCAGGCCTTGTGTGTAAAGATTTACAGTATTTCTATAGTCCCCATACTAATCCTCAAATAGAGACACTATTCACTGCTTTGACTGGGAAGTCTACATTACTATGCTGCCAAATACCCTTATCTATGAGGGAAATTACCATTTTATGCATCTGTCTTTTTTAATATCTATTTCTCTTATAATGTGTTTGACCCTTTTTGCTTGCTCTGGTTTTGTCATGCTGTTCTTGCTTTATTTCTTCAATTCCCTGCAGCGCCCCCTCCTCACCCAAAGGCAGTGTTACCCCATTGTACAAATTTATGACTAACAAAGGTGCAACCAAGAAGGCAAGGGAACAATGGAGCTAATCACCATAATGATTATCTAGGTACCATAATAAGGCAATTTTATTCCTGTTTCCAGCTTGTCACATTTGCTAGCTGCTATAGTGATTTTCCCATGACCTGAACTAAGGACAGGTGAGAGGGGAGACTGGACCGTGTGAGTGAAGCATGCACACATGGTCACAAATCATAGAAAGTGTGCATATGGGGCCTTACATGTCATTCGCCCAGACATGTGCCCAGAAAAAGAATTCTTATAAGTATGCTTCTTTTACAATAGCAAGGACACATCTGACATAAATGATGTGATTTTCCTAATCTACAGGTCAAAAAAGTCTGGACCTGAGATTTTCATGGAGGTATGAAGATTGTTTCTGTAGGAAATTAAGCCCTCAAGATGGCTTGTAACTCAAATGTCATTCTCCCAGACACAATTTCGCCCAGACAATTTTGGTCATTTTGGGCACATTTTACCCCCCTGGAGGCCAAAATATGCATATGGGACCATCAAAACCCATATGTAACATGAAGATCTCATCCAGCCTGACACTTTGAGCCAAAGAAATAGAGGGGGAAACTAAAATTCGAAGAGTAGGGGCTGGAATACCTCCAAATTCGTCATATGCAAACCTGTGATTTTCGACCACATGAATAAAGTTATTAAAAGGTACAGACCCATATGATTGGCCTTTTGGGCACCTTGGTTGGATTGGGTTGTTCAGGTTGCTTTACGTCCTAAAAACGGTCTGGGTCTTAACAAAGGTAATAATGGAATAAGGAGATGGATCAAAGCTAGAAATCTAAACTCCAATATCATAATTTGTGAACAGGTGAAGGTAAAGGGTTCTTCAAGGTAAAATGTGAGATTTAAAATTGACGTGACCAGCTTTAAAATGAGGCACATGTGTATAGAAAATAGAATATGGAGATGACCATCCTTTTCTGTGTCAAAAGAAGTAAAATTCCCTTTTACGTGATATACCGAGGCGACGGTTCTTTGACAACCAAAGCTACATTTAATAGATTACAGCCCCAGCCCGATGCATATCATCAAGGGCCAGAACTGGATCTAAATATAGAGCCAGGGTAGAATGAAGCTATATATAGTAAAGGGTAGGTCACTTTTGGGGCCACCATATTGGTACAGACTGCTTGGCAGTAGGCTCAAAGCAGACATGAAACATTGCGGGCACAGTGCAAACCCTATGGGCTCAAAGCAGACATGGAACTACAGTGATATGCTGGTACCCTGCAGGTAATTGAGGGCATAATACCCGCAGGCCATGCCTGATGACATTTCTTCCCAGATCTTGGGGAGTAGGGCACATGAACTCCACTAGATGGGGGTTTCTGATCTCCAATCACAGGTTATGTTCCAAACATCTGTATAGGAGAGACAGGTAAAGCATTGGGGTTGCAGGGTGCCCCCTTGTAAGTAAGTGTGAAAACAGGTGATGATTGACAGGTAACTTCTTAGGCATGGCCTACCTGTATACATGTCCTCAATATACAGGTAGGAAGCCAGCCAACTACAGTGACTGACACTCTCCTACCCTTCTCTCCACAAAGTCTGCATGGAGAATGACTCAAGTTGGCGCGCGTGTATATCATGAATCACGGGATAATTTTTAAATGGTCGAACTAAAATTACATTGTTTTAGTCATAGAACGTGGTGTTATATGGATAGCTGTATCAATGTATAGCCAAGCACATGTATTTATAAGTTTTTTCAAGTTTCTTCTGTTAGGACCCCTTGAGTTTAGAGTCAAGCCTAAATACTGAAACTGATAGTCTATTAAGTTGAACATTGTTAACCCTTAAACAGAGATATTTTTATCATTATTAATATCTTTACTGAGTATTTTTTCTTCATTGGTTTTTAGGTTTTGATTAATACACCATTCCCTAATTGCCACTAATTACAAATAGTAAATCCATCGTCACAGAAAATACAGCATCGTCAGCATATAAAGATACACTGTGATTTTCATAAAATAGCTATTGATAACGAGGTAATATGAATGTGAAAGAGCGTCATAATAGCTGTTTTACATGAAGCTATGACTACTGGATTGGGAGCAACAGCGACACACCCTATTATATATGCCATGGATACGTAGTAGATAAACTATCCATGTAACGTCTGACTATTGTATTTTACCGAGGGAGTCGTCATTCATTTACAGGAAGAGATGCTGTGATTTCAGGGAGATGTGAGAAAGTTTTTTTTCGCCAAAAATGTTGCTGAACACTCCAATTATGGGGTGGCCTAGGCTATTCTAATGAAGGAATGGCCTTTCACATATAGTTAATATGAACATGCCTAAATGGAGATCACCCCCTAGGTGCAATGAAAGAATTCCTTCTAGTCAAGAGGTCAGAATATGTTTGCCCCCGCCTCCCCTTAAAACGACCATCCCTACCCCATTAAAAGACAGACCTTGCCCCTATAATCAAAAGACTGTGATTGTCTAACTCATGTGTAAGATCTCAAAATAGCTATGACTACAACAACAAACATGATTATGGGGTAGAATAGTTCTGACCTATTTCTCCCTAAGCTGTGTCAATGCTCACAATACTTTACAATGATCAGAATATCCTCTCATATATATATATATATATATATATATATATATATATATATATATATATATATATATATATATATTAAAGCCATATAGATGATAACTTTCATAAAGCATATTTGACTTACATATTATATTTTCTAGGTCTGTTTTTGTTATGGGAAACCATTTCTAGGCCATTTGTACAGTGGTCTTACATTGGGCTCCAGGATTCGTGATGCTAGTATTTACTTAGGGGGCATCTCCCTCCATCCACCCCCTTTTTCCTACATGGCTATGACAGGGGCAATGCCACCCCAAACCCATCATGATATATTATACGGATGTACACACTATGGCAGGGAGTGTATTCAAAATACTACTATGGGCCAAAGCATAGGAAGTACGGTACAATATTATTATTAGACTATACCCATGTCTATAGTCGGACCTTGTACATATTATTTTGTATTGAAAAGAATTGGCAATATAATTGGGAAATTGACAAATATACTTGGTCCACTTTAACCATGAGGGCATTAGAAATGAAATGTGACATACTGATACTGCAGTCAACATGATAGTCCAGTGATTATTTCTATGAATTTGAATGTAACATTTATACACTTTGTGAGGGTACCTTATAGCTTTCTGCTGATAGCATACAAATCTAGGAATTTGAATTACTCTAGTCACGGTATGTACCGTAATCTCCTGCATATAAGGCGCACCTCACATATTATAAGATGCACCTAGAGTTTTAGAATATGATAAAAAAAATAAATCATAATGAAATGGATTTTGAAAATTTAAAAAGCTATGTGCAGGTAAGGCATCCAGGAACCTCCTTACTCCCACTATTTCATATTATGATTGAATGGGAGTGTAATAATATTACACTCCCATTATATGTGGGCAAATGAGGGGAAAGGGCCCTCCCTGCGGGATTTTTAGTACTGGATTTGGCCACTAGGGGAGCTACAGAGGCTAAAAACATTAAAAATAGACCAAAAATTGCTATTATGTAATTTTTTACACAGAAAAAGATGGTTTTCTCAAAAACGTTCTATTTTCTGGCACTTCCTGTGTACTTGGAGTGTAAATGGAACGTTTTGAATCCAAAACAAGGCCTAAATAAGCATTCTCAGAGATATGGGTTGCCATGGTAACCAAAATAATATTCCAAATAAAAAGATATTAATGTCAATTGATAGAATGATTCATGTAGATTAATATGCTGAAAAAAACATTCAGATACCATTTCTAGGTCAAAAGTTATGCCCAAATGTATGGAAAGGGTTGACTATTTTTCAATTAGTTATTTAAATCATTATGCTAATTAGATGCCTGATTTGATTAATACAAGGAATAATAGAGCTTATTGGCTGTATTGGTATAGTTATGTCATTCCATTTTCATGAAGCAATATCTCAGAGACCAGAGGGGTTATCTGCAAGTGTTATACCTCATTTTAAAGCCAATAACTTCAATTTTAAATATCACAATTTACCTCGGAGGACCCTTTCCCCTCACCTGTCCACATATCAAAAGAAAGGTCTTGGTGTCCCCCTTGAAGATCCAATAAGAACTAAAACCTCCCATATAAGACACGCCTTATAAATACGCGAGAGATTATAGTAATTAAAAATCAAAGCCTAAAGGTCCAATTTAGGCACCTGGTTGCCTAAATTGGACCAGTTGGTATCCTAAATTGGACGAATATGCATTTTCTCTATATCCTTATATTTTCATTATATTGAAAAAATATATAAAACTAGGGAACTTTTAATATATGATATTACTTGTCCTCTTGTTATTTTCATCAATATCAGTCGAATTTTCTCTGTACTGGAGTAAGAAAAATGTTACACTTTGGTCCAATTTAGAAAACTAGGCCTAGGCCCCACCGGGTGGTTCCATTTAGGCAACTAAATTGGACCCAATATTACATCTATGGTCCAATTTAGGCAACTCAAGCTGGTCCAATTTAGGCAAGTTTTCATCTTTTTCATTGATAGTTTGTTTTCTAAAACATGACAATGTTTTTTTTATCAAATTTCGTTTAAGTCTAAAAGCCAGAAAGGATTTTGAACAAAAAAAATGTTGCCTAGCAACCAGGAGGGCTTAAGTAAGCAGTGATGCAAATAAGATCAAAAGGTCCAAAAGCCATTTTTCATGGAAAATGTGGATAAAATTACCAAAAAATTATGTTTTTGAAGTTATTAGGAACTTTAGTGATATTGACTAAAGATTTGGAATCTAGTTCCTATTACTGCCACTAGGGGAAACAAGGGTGGTCCAATTTAGGAGCCGGTCCAAATTAGGCAACTTTCCCCTAATACAATAAGTTTAACCGTGTTATTCTATGCCTATCATGTACCATAATGATATCAGGATCTCTACATATTACCCATCATTACCTATTTTACTTTGTAATTATCAATCTAGCCTCAGGTAAATTCTCAGTTCAACGGAAGCGGGCGCATCCCTTGCATATTACGTAGTACATTGGACATGGTTGGATCCTTAAGTAGGCTAGTCAAGGTTAGAACAGAGACCCACTGTAAACCCAGCACATTGAGACACAGAACCACCCCTTTCCCTTACACTTTCATCGCTCTATTTCCCATTCTTGGCTTACTTATGAAGTCTTTCTTCTCCCAGATTTCTCACGTGTCCACCCACAGTCTCT
Source organism: Acholoe squamosa (assembly GCA_949317995.1). Taxonomy (NCBI): domain Eukaryota; kingdom Metazoa; phylum Annelida; class Polychaeta; order Phyllodocida; family Polynoidae; genus Acholoe; species Acholoe squamosa. Next base: position 25,618,526 of record OX439048.1, read on the forward strand.
TTTGACACTGGGATACAATGTTCAAAACATAATACCAACAACACCGTAAAATCCCGTATACATATGAGGCACACCACTGTATATATGTATAGACATATAATAAAAAAAAAACTCGTATAAGCAGCAGCATGACTTCCTAAAGAATCTATAAGCGGCAGTAAACCTCTGAAATAGTCTATAAGGTACGGCTTATGAGGGCGGTTTTATGGTGAATGGTGTAATGGGCGCCACTTGTGTAGGCCCTATATATGTGTGTGTGTGTTTGGGGGGGGGGAGGGGGGATGATAATAGTTTGGTATGTTAACATGAAGTAAGCTACATACATTAAGTTGTCCATCCACCCAGTGAGCACTACAATTAATTTGGCGTTGGAACATTGCTGATATCTAGTTGATCAGCATTGATTAAATAGCAATGTTGATTCAATGTTGAATTGTTTGTTTCTTTTCGCTGAGCGGGCATGTAGACGGCCAAGCTATATACTGCTAGAGTGTAAAGCATCTGTACATATTCTTACCAGAAACAACTTTGTACATACCCAATATACGTTGAGGCTGCTTGCAGCAAAAAAAAGTTTAAAAACGATTTACTGTGTCTACGATGTATGCTAACCCTTATGTGCCCAGAATAGGAAAAGTGCGCTCTTAAGCATGTATGCATGTTTAATAGACCACCATAGGTGACATGTACTGGGAATTAGGTTTAATAATTATCAAATTAAGATAGTTGTAACACTGGAAGACTCATAAGGTCAAGGGCTTTCCAACGACACCAAATTTGCTTGGGTGTAAATAAGTATGTAATGAATAGAAAGTCTTATTGTACAAAATAATGAATAGAAAATGGCTTAAAATACATGAAAAGTGCCTGCTCAGGCCATGACAAAACAAAAAGAAATACAGAAAAATTCAATAAAATAACATAAAAATTGATGAAAATACCAAAAATAGTGATCAGATTTTTTTTAGATGATTTTTTCAAAGGAGTTCAATGATAAGACAAATCCTCTTCAATTTCTATCAGAATGGCCTCATTTGAAATATCAAAATAACACTTTTTGAATTGAAAATGTCCTATTCCGACCAAAATATATATAAATCATGGCATTCTGGGTACATCCATCCAAATCAATCCATTACAACTTCATTGCTCCTCACCATTCCTTATTGATTAATACTATGCTCTAACATGTGCTACATATCACATTTTCTGAAAGCTATTGTACTGCCCTTTCTGTTACTATCTTAATGCATACTTTATTTTCGCCACGATCTAGATAATATCCCGTACGTTGTACTTTGAATGTTGCTGACTTGAGATGAACCTGCCTGTGCAGATTGAGATTACCCCATGTTAACTACTCTACTCAACACACTTTGTATTGCTGTGTTTGTTACGACTTACCACACTCTACCTAGATGGTGCTTTGTACGTTGCCCCATTGGTCCCGCCACTTTAGACATTGTAGGTTAAGGGAATGATTAATCGAATTGCTCTATTTGCCTTAAGGCATCTATTCGAAAAACTGCAGTGGCTGTGTTAAAGCTACACCTGAAGACAACAGTTGTACATCCACCCACTCATATCTCACTCTGTGTGAACTCTTCTAAATCAACCCAGAATCTAAGAATCCATATTCCCATACCCCACAACCATGTTAAAATTCAAAACATCAGTACAGACTAAAACACATGTCACTAGTATAGACACACCTATGCAATAAGGCCTACTCAAATACAATGTAGCATAGGCTGAAGATATATAGTGATAAATAATGTTTGGCAAGTAACGGACCTGACACATTATTCCATTTGGTGCTTTGTATGTGTGTGTTTGGGGGGGGGGGGTTTCTATGTACGAATCCTTTACAAAGGACATCGTTAGAATGCATGACTGCCAACAATAGCCGTAAGCAATATTCTATATGTAAATACTGTTTATTTGGTCTTCAGAGTAGTTCTTTGGCGTGCCCCATTCTGTATGCGATACATACATACTGTAGCCTTGGCTACCATAAGAAAACATCCCCTATAGAATAGTATAAGTCCTACAACAATCTAATATGACCTATACCACGGTATGGATCATAAAATGGTGAAATTCTGTTAATTTGCATGCACTGTGATTTATTTTGTGCATCTCCGGTTTCTGTTTCCATACGATTCGTAACTAATAAACAATCTAGAATCTAGACCTGTTACTGTAATTTCCAAACTGAATATCATCTTTACAGAAATTGTTATGTTATTGTTCTTACCCACAAACAAAACCTGTATTGTAAAGGGCAAGGTAGTATGCATACAAGGAAGTACAGTATAAAATGCTTTAGCCTTTGCCAGAATGGGACGGTATGATGTTTACCCATTATAGGCAGTTTTTAAAATTGATCTGTGTTCAAACTCAGTAATAAGCTTTCACGACATGAACAAAAGGATGAATTATGTCAGTTATAGTATAGTTTAACGCTATTTCTACTACTAAGGTCATATTTATGGCGAGATGATTTTTTGTAAGACTTAGTGGTTTATTGGGTCCAAGAAACAATAACAAAAAGTAGTTGTCCCTAACTTAGCTATCCTTGCGTTAATACTTTTTTAAAAGCTAGGTCCCATAGAGCGCTACATGTACATATTTTTAATTAATATTACACAATTCAAAAAGGTATGTATATGACGACCTCTTTAGCATGTTAATTACCAGAAAGGCCTTTTACTTGGCCTAGCTAATCTCAGAGGGATTATGTTCCAGGGGGAGAGGAAAAGGGGAGGGAGGGAGAAGGGGTGTTGGGGGGAAAGTGTAGTGGTGGACTAAGGGTCGGAAGGGGTGAGAGGCGGGTAGGGGGTGTGGTGTGGGGAGTGGGGATTTATGAGATGAGATGGTGATGAGGTGTTCATGAGAGATCATAGTATGTTTAAATTCTCTGCTACATGAAACAGTCAGGGTAATCTTTCTTAATGCTAGATTTAAAAGTGTAAAATTCATCACTGAGTGTACATATGAAGGCTTCAGCTGGTTCCACCTCTGAATTGCTCTGTAAAGTGCACTTCTTAATACAATTGGTTTCAAGCTATTTATGGTGGCAAGGCGTTTGCCTTGATGATACCTAGTAGGGATTATGTATACACAAATCCTATACGCATGTTATATAGTATATCTCCTTTCAATAAATGATGTGTAAGAAATAATATACATGAAATTAGGACAGTTTAAATACTTACGTATCTACACCTTGTACATCGGCCTTGTACACTTGTATCAGTAGCTGTACGGTGTCCACCTTACCAGCAAAGCAGGCCAGGTGTAGGGCACTGGTCCCAGACAATATACGCATATCTACAGGTACGTCCTTCTCCATCAGCGACATTAGGATCTCATCAGCCCCCATCAGAGCTGCCAGGTGCAGGGAAGAGATGGTCTTAATGTCATAGGCAATCAGCTTCAGCATCAGGGTATGGCTGAGCAGCTCAGGGTTAGTGAGTGACTGAATGTTAAACTCATACCGGATCAACTCACGCCACAGTATTGACTCTCCAAGGCTGAGAAACTCCTCCACTTTGGCAGCATCGCGGGAGACAATCCTGTCAAAAAGGTTCTTGGCAGCTGCATGTTTAGCCATTTTGTGACTTTTGGTGGTGGTTTTTGTGATCAAGTGTGTCTGGACATTGCCCAGTTGTTGTAGTTTTGCAATTGTTATCCTTTAATATGCACTTCACGAGGCTTAACACAATATAGTGCTAATCTGTCTCATTAGGAAATTAGAAATTGGTAGTACACTAGCCATTAATCCTTCTGTTCAGCATGACATATTCTTCATTTGGTTGAAGAGAAAATAAGATCACACCCTTCTATATACTAGTTGTTATCGTAGTACTTCAGGCAGTGTCTGTAGTGACTCATAAGATAATGGACCTAGTTGGAACCAGGGCACTAATTACCAGGCCCTGAATCACTGAGATTAAACTTTTTTATGTTATTGTGGTACTCCTGTTTCTTAATTCAGCTGTGATCTGAATGTTTCCATAGGTTTCGCTAGTAGAACTATAATCCAAACAATAATAGTAAGTGAACTGTAAGATGCGTATGCTCTAGAATTCCACGAATCCATGGGATAATATGTCAGCTACCAGTAGTACAACATCCACCTCTTCTCATGGAGCTAACTTTCAGTAGGACCATGCAGTATACCTGCTTCCCAAGAAGTCTCCTCTTAAATGTACCTTCCACAAAATGTTGCCAAACATAGGAGCCCATGTACACCTGTTATTCAGTACACACCCTTTCAGCACATTACAGTCTTAGGATTGGACAAAGCCTGGTTTATATATGTAGAAGAGGTATTCCTACCATGGCTGCCTTTCCAGTGAAGCCTGGTCCTAGGTACAGGCTGATCCAGGTCACCAGCCCCCTTACCATATAAACGACACACTCGTGACTAATACAGCCTAGGTCTAGCCACCTCTATTGGCATGCTATAGCTAACTCCTCCATATCAATCTGTGCTCCAGGGGATCACTATAAAGATATTATCACTGATTGGTTATGTGCTGGAGAGGGGTGCTGGTCAGTCAGCGAGGTGTAGATCAGCCTGGAGGTGTCCTGATATTTTGTGGGTTACAGGTGTGTGGAGCTGGGAGGTGAAAGTGGCTGATGTGGCCCCTGATATAGTTGTGTGGTACAGACTTTACATGAGGGATATCTTCCCAATGGGGCTCCCTACCCTGGGTATCATTAGACTCTGATTTCCCTTTATTAAATACTGGTGGTATAAAGTTGGTACACACCAACTGTATGTGTTTTGTATGTGTGTGTGTTTTTTGTTTTGTTTTTTTTGGGGGGGGGCAGGGTGAAACTAAAACACAGATGAAAGTTATATAACTGCCCAATAACTTATAGATTAATGCCATACTGCAATAGATAATACCAAAGTCGATATCACAAATAAATGTGACATTCCTTAAATTCCTTAAACCAGCCTTCTGGGTCCAGATTCCTTTCATTTTAGTTCATTCACTGACCTAGATACTGTTTCAGGTCCGTGGGCGTGGTCCATTCTAAAAGTAGACCGTCTTTGTTATCTAAAACAATTTCAAATTTGGAAATCAGGTGAATATTTGCTGGTGTATGAGCCAAAATGGGAATATGTTCTCTCCTCCTGCTATATAGATTTTTGAAATATGGCTGAAACCTCTTCTGCAGCAGGATGGTAAAATCAGCCTTTCAATCCAAACTCATTAACCCAAGCCCTGCCCCCCCCCACCAGATGTCCTGCTCGTAACTAACACAAGTAGCTTTATTTTGCCCCAACAGTCTCTAAGACCAATAGTTCACAAGATAAACTGTTTTCGTAACATCTTCATATATTTAGTCACGGAACAAGACATTTTGACGTTACTTATAACTAATAGAAAAATCTGATTAAAATTTCCAAACAATGCATCAGAATAATTGTTATATGAAAATGGCCACCGTGCATTCAGTCGAACCAATATCCAATTAAATAATCATTTCTACATTACCACAGCGCATACCATTTAATGTCATTTGTAGAAGCTCAGAGCGGGAGACAGAATTTCCTTTTTTGACATGAAATTAACCTTGTACGAGCGAACCCTTTGGTGTTGAGCCCCATTCCCTGAGTGTGAGGTGGGAGTATACCTGGCCACACCAGCCCTGTGCATTGACCGTGACGGAGGGCATCAACCAACCATTGTAACAAGGCGTCTAGAAATACATGAGGAGGGGAAGGGGTCTCTCATATAGAGGCTATGGAAGGGTAGGGGTCCACGTAAAATGTCAGTAGAGATCCATTGAGACACCTGTTGAAATACTCAATAGGCATAGCAATGCATATAATCCCGGTTGCTCATATAAACCGTTTGGGTCATTAAAATTAGTGAGACAGGTAGAGAGCTTCAAGAAGTGCATTATAGACCCCACTTCCCCAACACACACAAAAAAGAATTGATAGAACAGCTCTGCCCTAGATGACCTCTGCCTTGAGGTGACCTCTGACATCTGTACCATGGCTAACTACCTGCCTGCATATTGGGGATATGGTACAAGCCAGTCTCGGACGTGCCCAGACTGTATTATATACAGTCTGGGACAGTCATTATAGACGATTATAGATCAACTGAAAATGCAACAGGTTGAAGCAGGTGTTAAAAACTTACCTTTGCATATCCTAACCCCAGTAAACACATGGTATTATTCCTATTATATGGTTAATGAAGACAGGTATATCTACATAGAATTTAAGTGGAAACTGCATAGTTTTGTTTGGTATGTGGACATTCAAACATTTAGTTATTACTAGGAAAATATACTTGTAGGATATATACATGAAATATATTGATAGAAATGTGCCATGCTGAAGCATTGGTACTCTGGACCCTGCACATGCCATGCCAACTTGCTACCACTGTATTTTATTACAGATTCTGGTGTAGATTGGTGTGTTAAAATGCCATCATGTAATTTCATGACAGTTTACCTTGCACCTACAACCAAGAGAATATGTCGTTCCCTTAGCTGCTGTTTAATTGATTGCCAGGTTAGGTCAGTTAGGAGAGCAGAGGTTTCCAAATGCAAGGGTTGTGAGTTCAATCCCAGCCTAAGCCCATGTTTTGTCATTGCATTGAGCCAGCTGGTTCAAGTAATGAAGTTGCAACAGGTACAGTCACAGGGGCACAAGCTTCATTCATAAATATTCATTAGCACATAGGGGCACCAATCAGTGAGGCCACTACCTTATGAGATCATTTTAGAGGAGGCATTGCAGTGATTTACTAAGAAAACTTCCAGGCCCACTATAGGGCCTGGAAGATCGAGGCTGGGTACAAGCAGGCCATGCCTAAGAAGTTGCCAGTCAATCATCCCCTGTTTTCATTCTTGCTCACAAGGGAGCAACCTTTCACCCTAAAGGTACACATGTCTCTCCTATACAGATGTTTGGGTATATACGCTGTGCTTGGAGCTCTAAAACTGCCATCTAGTGGAGTTCAAGTGAACCTCTCCCCAGATTCTGGGGAAAAAGCCATCAGGCATGGCCTGCGGGTATATGCCCACAATACCTGCAGGGCACCAGCGTTATCTGTACCCCTTTCATATCAGACAAGGCTTGTGAGTTATAATCCTTGGGCTACATGTCTATGCGCGGAGGCTTGTCTAGGCTTCAGGTATTGGGCCAAGAATAGGAACAAAGCCAAACATCCAAACATAAAAAGATGTCTTTTTTCATGTGAATGGGGATGACCATCTGAGCTGGATAGTTTGGATTTTCATCAAAGCTCATGTAAATAAGTATAGTGTAAACGTTGCCATAGTAATATTGCCTGTTGCCTAAGAAAATTTTAACAAGAATAGAAAATGTAGGCAGGCTCTTTAATCGCAGTAAACTCGGAGAGAGCTTTCCTACTTAGCAGAAAAACGTTTTTAACGTTAGAAACCTTTTTATTTGGTTCCCAAGTTTGCCAAACAATTTTTAATGTAAAAAAGACGTCAAAGCATGTACTCAAAAAATTAGAAGCTTTTATTGGTTGAAAAAGATTTTTTGCCAAGTGGGCTACGACTAATGTTAATAGCAGAAGTCTGCAGATACACTGTAGTCAGCTAACTGGCCCCGTCAACTGCGCAATTTACTGCCTTCACCACCCTCAAGACTGGATTATTTTTGCAACCTCGCAGCTTGGTCATATTAAATGTATAATATCAATATAAGACGCATACATGATGACATGTATTTAGTCTGGTTAGACTTAAGTATAATATATACTAGGTATTACCTTTATCTCAAAAATTGATATTGCTTTACATATCTGCTGTGAAATGATAATTATGATAACATATCCTGCACTCTCCTTTTGATCGTAATCAGCCAGCTTCCATATATAACAGCATCATCACAAAGCATACAAAAAAAAACACCTTAGAATTCGGAAATTCTCGACCCTTCCTCTCTCTTCTTAAAGTAAAACTCTTTCCGAGTTAATACACTACAAAAAAGGTGTTTAAAGATGCACACTAATTTTCTCAACACCAACATGTAAACATCTAAACACTTGAGTGTTTAGGTGTTTAGCTTTTTTAACACTTATTCTCAAACACCTGAACATTAAAGTGTTTAAGTGTTTAGCATTTAAACACTTGGTTAAACACTTCCTAGTTAAATGTGTTTAAAATTGAATGTGTTTAACACTCAAGAAGTGTTGAGAAAAGTGGGACAAATAAGTGTTAACCAAGTGTTTAACTTCTAAACACTGGTGTTTAATCCCTAAACACTGTTTTTACAGTGTACATGTAATTATCCCAATTGGGTGTTCGTCTACATATATAAGCATATCTACATTTATATAGCCATGGCAGTAGCTTCACATAATAATTGCACTACCATTATTGCCTGTCAGTCTGCCTTGAGCCAAATAGATTTGTGCACAAATAACATATAGGGGGGGGGCCTATAGGTAGGCCCGACACATTGCCCCAGGAATACCTACTGTCTATGAAGATGGTGTGACTCCCCATCATCTATGGAGACTTGTAAAATCAACAGTAAAGCTGAAAATACATAAAGCATAGTCTAATATTATTATTGTATTTGTCTGTATGAAAGGAATCGATGAGAGGTGAAATGATGCATATTCCCAAATCTCCACATTTACCAGAATGGCTGGTCATAGCAGCATTCTAGACAGAAAACTGTGCATTTACCCATCGTGGTTCCATTTCACATGGAAATGAGGATATTTAGGCAGAGTTTGCTTAGCCATTTTCCTGTCATTTTCTCTCAGAGACTGAACCAAGCAGATTCAGAGCAAGGCTCAAGCTGAACAGGATAGAGCAGAGTCCTAACACTACTATGGACTGTTTCATTACCCTAGTAACAACATTTTATGTTGTATTAATATGGTTTACGTGTCAAATACAAGGTCAGTGTGTATTTTATTTCTATTAAATATTACCTGTTAAGGATATCTCTTATGATCTGTTGATCCATCATTTAAAACAAGGCTTTTCGTGTCTATGAGCTTAAAAAGTGAAAAAGGAGAAGCAAATTATGTTTTGATCGATATAATCACCCATGACAGAATATGAGAACAAATAGTTCCACGTTTTCGGGTTTCATATTGCGATTGTATCTTCTTTTGGTTTTGGATTCTGAGATAATCGCTAGAGATTTTTATAGTGCTGTCAAAAAGCCTATACAATCCTTAGTGATGGCTAATGAATTTCAATTTACCCTTGACTATCTGTTCTAGGAGACTATATCATTGGTAATATCAATTGCTACACGTGCAGAGAGGAGGCAGATAACGAAGCATGTAACACATTTACCACACCATGCCCATCTTATACACATGTAAGAAACATATATATTTTCTTCCACTGATTTTCACCATAACGTGGTAATCATAATTCTCATGACCCTGGATTCACGTAAAAAATGTAACTTAATTTGCCGAGCACCCATATCTAGTTATGTCTACATGTTTATTGGTATGAATTAGGAAGCATGTTACACAAGGTATAAGCATGGGGAAAAGGCATGAATTCCCTTTATGTCATTGTGTATGATAATTTACATTTTTATTTGTAAAATTCGCTTTTTTTTCATTTAGGCGTGTGAGACACAGGTGGACAGGCCCCCTGGTGGTGAACTGGTTATCAACAAGAGATGTGTCAACATAGACTACTGTTATACAGAGGGTTCTACATACTGTCAGGAGGATCGCTGCAGTTACTGCTGCTCTGAGGACCTCTGTAATGTCGATCTTACATATGGTCATCAGGGTTCAGGTATGTCATGTTATGTCAATCTTAACTATGGTGGTTGAGTTTGAGTTTTAACAGTTTATTGGCCACAAATTTATTACATAGATAATATTCTGATTATAGCCATTGACAATATTTCAATATACATTATACATGAATGTGAAAATGCATAGTATGGTGGGGCTTTAGGTTTGCCTGGAGTATCAATATTACCTCTGGCAGAGATATAAAGGTACTTCATGTCGCTGCCTCTGGTGATGTGACTTTTGATGAGTGAAGGAAGATATACCATACAACATGAATGATGTCAATCTCAAGTATGGTGATGGCAGCTTAGGTATACTTAATATTGACAATTTTGATTTGGTGGTGGGACTTCAAATAGACATGTCATGAATGGTAATCATACCTAGCCTGTGGCCATGTGACTTAGGGATGTTATGTCAAACTTTACTAGCCTATGAATTGCCAATCTCATTTATCGTGATCGGACTTCTCGCTTGTCATGTAATGTCAATCCTATGTATAGGCCCTAGATGGTATTAAATGAAGCACTAATCTATAATGATTGGTGGGGGGGTATATCATTAATCCCTATTGGGCATATCGCTAAAAGGTGATAAGTTGGAGGATTCAGGTATCTTTTAACAATGTAGTGAAGTTGCACATAAAGATACAAGAGGGCTACTCCCATTTATGTAAAACAATGTGCATATACGATAATCCCTAAGCTTGTCAATGAGAACAAAGATAATCATTTCTGTTCAACTGATTGATTAAGGTATACAAGGTACAGAGGGAGAATGCCTACCACAGAAGGGCTACCCTGGAGAACCTGGCCTCCCCGGAGGAAGAGGAGACTCGGGACCTCCTGGAACCCCTGGTATGTGATTAACACAGCTATTTGATAAAATAAAATGAAATAATGTCGTATTCAATATAACTATTCTCTGATCTCATGGATAATACATAATGCATGTACAAGGGAGTAAAGAGAACTTTTCTTCTTAATGGAGAAAAAATCCCAAATTGCCATTTACCCCTCGATCCCACAAAGTAGTATACCACTCCCTCAGATAACTTGGGAATAACTTCAAATCACCCTGTCAGGCCTGTTAACATTAAGGGACCTCTATAAAGGCACATATTATGATATACATATTAAAAAAGATAACATGGTGTCTTTTGTTAGGTGTCCCTGGGCAAAGTGGTCAGTCTGGGTCCCAGGGTCCTGCTGGGCCCCAGGGTGAGAAGGGAGAGATGGGACCACCAGGTGCACCAGGCCCTCCAGGGGATGTAGGACCCTCTGGAAGGCCAGGAAAACCTGGTACCAAGCTGAAAGGAGACCCCGGTCCTAGAGGTAAGATATTGGGACATGTGTTCTGTGCCATTTACACTAGGTCTATTCATATCTCTGGAAGTTAACCATATTGTGCTCATTTATGTGGAGGTTCTATAAGAAAAGAACTGAAACAGTGACTCCCATCTAAGACATCCATTGCCTTAACTAATTAGTTATGTTAAAGATATGGCCCTCGCATCTATGGCGTGTAATAAAGTAGCTCCCTGGTTTTACCAGTTTGATACACTAAATGGCGCTCCAGTAGCCCTGTTGCTAACATGGGCAGGTCCAGCATCCACTCCCAGGGTTCCATAGGCTTAGCATTGGTGCACAGACACCCCTCACCAAAATGCCCATTGGCAATGTACAATAGAGCTTCATCTCTTAGAAATCAAAGTTGTACACATGGAAATAGTGTGGCTATACTCACTATCAATATTTAAAGAAAATTGTGAGCCAAACATAAGGCAGGCCATTACAAACATGTGGGCCCATGACAGGTACTGGAGTCCAACCCAGACATGCCCCTGTAGGAGTGGCAAAGTAGCATGGCTGCCACCAGCGCCATCTGTTGTATCAATGCTGATGAAAGGGTGGTATATATTATATAGATGCATGTGGTTCTCACACTAGAGGGCAGCATGGAGTATTGAAATTGGAAGTGCCCCCTCCGTGAGAAGTACCGGGTATACAAAAAGTGTGCCTCGTGTCTGGCACACAATCTCATCACAAGGCGTCCCACGCCGGGCTCCCACGACCTCTATCGGTCCTGTCACATCCCTTCGTTTCGGGTGGGGTTCTTAATCGATTTATATATGCATAATATTACAGTCAGCAACACAGAATGCATGCTGGTGTGGTGTTCACAGGGGTACGGCAATGTATCCTTCTTTTGCTGCTTTTCTGATATTTCTTTGTTACCTTCTCAGAATCTGTACATATTCTCTTCATGCAGGGCAGGTTTTTCTTTAGGTTACAAGATCGTGCGTAGCGTAACGCATTTATTCTTTAATTTTAGGGCCTATATGTTGTTTTATTTGTTGACAGGGCTTCCAGGTTTGATAGGTTTGGCTGGACCTCATGGAGCCCAGGGTGCTGTGGGTGCACCAGGACATAAAGGTTACAAAGGAGAACAAGGTAAAAAGTGGGCATTTAACCCATCGTCTAGAGGCTGAGGCCCACAAGCTTTGGGGTATTAGGCTCACATGCGCATGAAAGACCATCATAATTGGAATAAATGCTCCATTTAGAATATTGTCATAAAAATAAGCTAGCCTACAACTAAAGATTTGGATATCCTAAATCATTAAAAGTAGCATAAACATTAGCGTTAAACTCTTTAACTCAAAGCACCTTTCACCTCAAAGGGCCTCTAACCCCGTCCTACCCTATGCCCCATTGCATTTTAGGGTAATAGGTATAGATAGCGCAATTTCCAAAATTAATTAGAAAAAAAGTGTGTCAATGAAGGTAATTTGTCGTATGTGCCTACAATGACTTATGATAGGCTCTTAATTGGTTGTCAATGGGTAGCAATAACGTTGTTATACAGACCAAACAATCATGATTAGGCGAGCGTCGTTATAATGATGTTCATTTCAAACGGTCAAAACACGGTCGTATCTTAGGCCTACAGTTTTAGATTTTACTCTGTAAAAACAATAATCTGAAACAAGCCAAAACCGCCACTTACCTTAAAACCTCTTATTGCTCTCTTTTTCTTTTCATTCTTCAGCTCCCTGTGACTGCCCCGGTTTTCGCCCTCCGCCCAGCATGGTAGCTTTCTCTGGTACCGCATCAGACGTGAAGAGGTTGATCGCGCAGGAATACACCCAAGTCATACTCACCAAACTATTTGTCAACACAGGAAACGGCTACAACAACGACACATCAACTTTTGTTGCACCACAAAATGGCGTTTACCTATTCACCTTCACCTCTAGCGCCAACGGCCTAGGGGCGGCGCCACTGGTCCTCTTCCGGAACGAAGTGCATCTTGGGCAGAGCGGAAGAGGTAGTTCAAGGTCGACGGGGCCATATCCGCTTGGAGCTAACCAGCTCTACACGACCTTGAAACGGGGTGATGAGGTGAAGCTCAAGGTTAAGAACAATGGCGTGCCCTTGTGGTCTGGCATTGTGCAGCAATTCTCGTCACCAAGTGACGTCACGTTCGCAGGCCACCTATTGACAGCTTTGTAAAACGTGTCAGGTGGCATTATTGGCCAATATTACATTATTATTGGTATCAAGGCCATTTTATGGAGATAGTCCTATTTAATTTTCCAACATAGGCCTTTACAACACCCCGGAAAACTCCTCATATATAACCCACTAAACTCATTTCAACCCATTTACCATTGTAGGGGTATGGTATTTTACACTTTAACGTTCATGCACCCGTGAGACTCAGACCTAGGTCCTTCGGGTGTGGTGGGGGAATCCGGATGGCAGGTGGCAGCACCTGCCTCTGGGTTCATATCCACTACACCAGGGGGCCTACCACTCGTCCGCCACACGTCACGTGGCCGGTCTGAGTTTCGCGGGCTTTTCCCCTATATAAGGCTGGTCCTAGCCCTAGGTTTCTCAGTAGTGGTTTACCCACTGCTCAACCAGGTTGTTACCCGAAAGGGTAACCGAATGCACTAGCAGCATGTAGTCCTCTGAGGCTGTGATCGTATGTAACGCAAGCTATGAAATAAAAGCTCGGTTGCCTACCCGGAAACTTTTCTCTCTCTTCGTTATGATTTAATCTAACTTAACGAGACAAACCACTACACTTGTGCCGTGACCAGTTGGTCTTCGGGTAAGCGCAGTCAGAAATGACTGAGCTGAGCCCAGTTAGGGGAAATGGCCCAAATCGTGAGCTAGACTCCCCGATGGAGGATGGTGAAATCAAGTCACCACCCCAAGGTACGGAGTGGAGGGATCCACTAGAACACTACCCTGATGGGTTAGAAGATGTAAGAAGAAACTTACATCATGAACTGGATGAATTTGGAGACTCCTTATTCATGCCAGGAGGTACTTCGAAACCTGCACCAATGCATAAAAGTACTGCTCAATTTGGTAAATTACCATTTGAGGTACCAAAGCCTAGTGCAGGTATGTTTGAAACTCCATACAGTTCTCGAATTAAACACCAAAAATGTGGATTCGAAAAGAACAAAATGGACGAGCTTGAAGACATGAGAGCTGAATACGAGAAGATCCAGAAGGATCTTATTACACTGACCGGAACCCGAGACAAGATTCTGACTGAAAACAAACAGTTGATATCGGAACGTCTCGATTACGATCAGAGTTGTAGACGCCAACAACAATTGTTGTTGGATCAGATGGAGAAAGAAAAGCAAGATTTTCAACTCCAGCACGAACAGTATCGTGATGCACTATATACGGCGGATCTGGAATACAGAGCCTCGTATGATGAGTTGAATAGAACTAAACAAGAGTTAAATTCAACTCAATCGGCCTACGGCAAGTATCAAGAAGAGCTGAAGAAAATAGAATCAGCCTTCAAAGATGCTCGGGAAACGTACCAAAAACAGACCGATGAGCATGAAAAACTCAAAGATCAATTGATACGCGAATCCACAGATTTGGCTGTTAAACAGACTAAAATGATGGATGATTATTCCGAACTGGAGGCTAAAGCTATCCAGATGTCAAAGTATCTAGAAGATACTGGTCGTGCAGTAGGCACTCTTGAATCAGACTTCACTGTTTCAGGAATTGCCCTAAACACGACAAGTAACCAGATGTTCTCTTTGAGGGGCAATGACGGGGTAACAGAGACAACTGTACCTCGTTATGAAGGAGTAAAGAGTCATCAGGTTAGATTTACAGATAATACCTCTATACCTCTTGGTCTAGGTACGGGAAATAAAGGGGATAATTCTGCGAGTGGAGCTAAACAAAGCCGCTCGGCAGGAAGCTCCACCTTTGACGGCGGATGGCCACAACAGTCACCTTTAGGGGGACCAAATGGCCCGTATGCCCAGTATGGATGGAATCAGTCCCAAACAGGAACGAATCCGTCCAATGGTAACACCCGGAACACGTCCGGAGGAACAACCGGACGAGCACCCGGAGGTTCCAGTACAGCTGGGGGGCAATCCGGATGTGATCAAGGATCCGGACCCTCAAGCGATCGTTCCAGGAGCAGACCCTCTGCCAGTGGGACTGGTTTCAATAATGGAAATCAGTCGTATGGAACAGGAGGAAACACTAATCCCAATAGTGGTTTCTTTAGCTTTGGTGGAAATACACAACCCACCAATGGTCCAGGGCCGGCTTCCCAAACCAGTGGATACACCTTTTCACAGGTGCCTCCATACGGAGCAGGGGGATCAGGAGGTGGAGGAGGACCACCATCCGGAGGCTTTGGAAGTACTTATGGTACGAATCCTCCAAGGAAAAAGAGACTCAGTCGCCGAGTATCTCTTTCTCCAGGGTTACAAGCGCTGCATGATTCTAATGCAGCGATTGCTAACTTAGGTGTTGATTGTTACAATCAAGGTCTGGACGATACGGAGATCATGGAATGGAGTAAGGGTTTAACCCTTACTGGATCCACGAATCCGGCTCGTAGAGTAGCTAAGATACCTACCCCCTTTAATGCCAAGAACCCTTGGAAGGAGGAGTATCAAGGCTGCGCGGATGTCTTTAACTGCAATGGATGGGGTAAAGCGGAAGCTCTGCCTTATTTAGTATGCTGGTTAAAGGAAGGCGACGGAAAAGGAGCCGTGGAACAATGGAGAGATTCTCAAATAACATTACTCTCAGCCCATATGAAGTATGATGAACTCATAGAGATTGCTTCATATTTATATGGGAATATAGTTGGAGAAGACCCTTGGCTGACGTTCACTAAAAGAACACAGAAGCCCAAGGAGTCTGCCAAAGTGTTCGGCTTAGAATGTCAACGACTGTTGCATAAAGCCAGACCTCAATGGAGACTAGATGATGAATGCTTCCTAGATGAGATGTTTAAACAATTCATTGAAGGATTGCGGAATCAAGAACACAGGACAGTAGCCTGTGAAGCTTGGAAGAATGATGCCTCTTTGACAGATTTGTTCCAGTCCCTAGATCATTATGATCGAAAGGCCCGTATCTTTGCCGGGAAGGTACCCCAACGGATGTCAGCAATGATAATCCCGGAGGGAATACCCGAAACCGATTCATCCGAATCAGGGGAACCTGACGAAGATGAAAACGTTGGGGCCATTGGCCAAGGGAACCCCCGGTACAACCGGAACTGGGGAAAGAAACCGGGTTACGTCAAGGAGAAAGTGATCACTTCTAAACCTCCTGTGACTCAACCCGATACCAAACCCACGACGGGTCCTTCTTTATCAGAGGACCTGGTTAACAATTTGGTAAAGAAGATTACTGAAAATCTTAGGAGGCCTAAGCCTGATAGGAGTGTTGTGACATGCTTCCGATGTCAGGAAACTGGGCATTATGCTGCCGAGTGTGAGGCAGATAAGCCAGTTTATAGAAACACTCGTTACCGGAGCAATCCGGGTAAGGAGGACTCAGTGAAGAAGGAAAACTGAGAGGGGGTGTCCACAATGGCAACCGGATTACCCCCAGAGTGAGTGATTGCCATGACTGCCAGCCTATCGCAGCTTGCGGTACTGGCAAGAATCCTCTAGCGATTTCGCCCAGCAGTGAAGCTAAGGAGCCTGATCAGTTCCTTACTCATGAGGCTGGGGAGACTGATAGTACACCAGGTGTCAAGAACCGGCAGAAGAACACAGAGGGGAAACCCGATATCAGTCCAGAGGGAGCGGCCAATGAGTTGGCCAGGGTGGGGTGTGCCCAGTTCCCCCCGGGTCATCCTTGTCTCGAATTCTTAAAGGGATGTGGATTTGACCTCGGCGCTAAGACGGAACTTGCTAAGTATGCAAGTAGTCCTACCTACTTGAAAGGTAGGAGGTGGTACGCAGTTGTATCTGTGAGTGGTAGATCCCCTGAGTTTCTTGTCGATACGGGTGCTAGCCACTCCTGTATTGCTAAGAGATTCTACGATCTTTTGCCTACGAATCATGAAACTTTCACAACGGAAGGAAATGCTCGTACGGCCGACGGTAGCATGATACAAACGTTCGGTAGAACATGTATGAGGTTCAGTCTACAGGAAGATAAGGACTTCATCCTTACCCCTACTGTGGCGAACATCGCGGATGATGGTATACTCGGTCTGGATTTTGCTGCATTATATGGAGCAAGGTTAGATTCCCAGAGGGGAATATTGGAAGTGAGAGACCCGTATCATCTCGAAGTACAATGTGTACTTAGGCAAGTAAGCAGTGTAGCCAGTGTAGCCCAGACTGTTAAGATACCACCAGGCACAGCCTGTGATGTCTTATGTCGAGCGGACAGACAGTTTTCAGGAAAAACTGGAGTTGTAGAGCCAGACATGGCCATGTTGTCAAGTATCGGATTGGAATCCGCTGATGTTCTAGTAGCTAACGCTGCTTGGACGGTGGTTCCTATATCCAATACCGGTAACAAGACTGTCTATGTACAGAAGGATACGATCCTTGGATCGGTTGTCTTATCCGAATTGATAGAAGACTGTAAACATGTTTCGGCACCCGGAGCCCCTATCCCACCCGAAAGGAGCCCGGAACTAGACACTCTAGTAGCCGAAAGCCATGTAGAAAGTGATGAACAACGTGAAGCTCTAACTGACTTGTTGTACAAGTACCGTAAAGCTTTTGCAGCACCGAGTGAACAATTGGGGCGTACCGATAAAGTACTGCATACGATTGACACTGGTGAGAATGAACCTTTTAAGATTCCTTATAGAAGACTCCCACTAGCCAAAAAAAGGGTAGCTGAGGAGGAGATAGCTAAAATGCTTGAACAGGATGTAATAATTCCATCAACCAGTCCTTGGTCTAGCCCTGTGTGCATGGTGACCAAGAAAGATGGTAGCATCCGTTTCTGCATAGATTACCGGAAATTGAATGGTATGACCAAGAAGAATTCATATCCCTTACCACGGATCGATGAGACTATAGACTCCCTTGGAGGTAAGCAATGGTATTGCTCTCTAGACTTACAATCCGGGTACTGGCAAGTGGGTATGCATCCGAAAGATATGGAGAAGACGGCCTTTTCCAGTCATATTGGATTATTCCAGTATAATGTGATGCCGTTTGGATTGTGCAATGCACCGGCGACATTTGAAGCCATGATGGAAACTTTATTAAGTGACCTTTTATGGAAGAAATGTCTCGTCTATCTAGACGATGTGATTGTCTTTGGAAAGACATACGAAGAATGCTTGGAAAATTTAGGTATGGTCCTGGAAAGGATCATAACTAATGGTTTGAAGCTGAAACCAAAGAAATGCGATCTTTTCAAAAGATCTATTAATTACTTGGGGCGAATAATCTCGAATGAAGGGATTAAAGCCGATCCGGAGAAACTGGATGCCGTGTCAAATTGGCAAGCACCCACGAATGCGAAAGAAGTTAGGTCCTTCCTCGGATTCTGTTCCTACTACCGGGACTTTATCCCAGGATATTCAAGGGTTGCCTTTCCTATCCAGAGTTTGTCCCACTGGACACCCGGGATCAGAAAGGAACGATTCCCTTGGGGACCCGAGCAAGACGAGGCCTTTATGAAAATAAAGGATTTGTTTGCTATCACACCTGTGTTGAGATACCCCACGGAGAATGATCATTTCATTCTAGATACTGATGCTAGTAATGAAAGCATAGGAGCCGCCCTTTCTCAGGTCCAGGATGGGGTCGAAGTTCCTATAGCCTTCGCTAGTAACACGTTGAGTAAATCTCAAAGAAACTATTGTACCACTAAACGTGAGTTGTTGGCTGTGGTGGTCTATACGAAGAAGTTCAAGCACTTTTTGTGGGGGAGTGATTTCACTCTACGGACTGATCACTCTTCCCTCAGATGGTTATTGAACTTCAAAGATGCAGAGGGGATGATAGGTCGCTGGTTAGCGCACCTATCCGAATTCGGTCTAAATCACAGCCAGATTGAACACCGAGCCGGGGCAAAGCATTTGAATGCAGATGCTTTGTCTAGAATCCCAGTGAGGAAATGTGCAAATGCTGAGTGCACTGATTGTGGAGCACACAATGCTGTGTTGGCAGGGGTTCGAGTTCCATTCGAAACCCATCCGGAACATGTCTTGAATTGGTCCTTGGAGACCATCAGGCAGTTCCAGAAGTCTGATGCAGTCACATCACGTTTGATTAAATTCCTTAATCAGGGTATCTGTCCCCCAAGACCTGTAGTGTCATTGGAGAACAGAGAGATGAGACGATTCTTAGCTCAATGGGCCGAGCTAAAAGTCCGGGATGGTATTCTGTTTCGATGGAAGAACCATTCTAATAGGAACAAAACCTTGCAAGTTGTCATACCTAGTGCTATGCGACGAGATATTATGTATTTCTGTCATGGACATAGAACTAGTGGACACTTTGGAAAGAAACGGTCTCTAGAACGTCTGACCAGACGATACTATTGGCCCGGCATGAGTACAGATCTCACCCGATGGGTGGAGACCTGTCCCGAGTGCTGTAAGAACAAACCAGGACCCGGGTTAGGCAAGCTGCCATTATCCCAGGAACTGTTTGGTGTAAGGTTTGCTAGAATAGCTGTTGACATTATTAGTGGGATTCCCCCCACTCCTAGTGGCAACACGTGTATGATGGTCGTGTCTGATTATTATACCAAGTACACCCGAGTGTTTCCTTTACCGGATCATAAGGCTGTTACTTGTGCTATGGCCTTTGTAAAAGGGTGGGTGCTGCACCTAGGTGTCCCACTCATGTTACATAGTGACCAAGGCAGAGAATTTGAGTCTAATCTGTGGCAGGAGATGTGTAATTGTCTGGCGATCTGCAAGACAAGAACTAATCCCTATAGACCACAGAGCGATGGACAAGTAGAGAGATTCAATAGGACTTTGATCCAAGTATTGAAGTCTCTGGTAAATGAGCAGATGGATGATTGGGATGAACAATGTGAATTCGTGGTACATGCCTATAATGGCACTGTGCATTCGAGCACAAACTGTTCTCCTAATCTCCTCGTTTTTGGAGAGGATTTGATTATGCCAGCCGATTTGGTGTTCGGCGTAATAAGAATGAATCCGGAAGCCCCTTGCCAGGTGATGTTTGTAGAATCCCTACGGGATAATTTCAAACAAGCCTATGAGAGGGTTAGAGACGAGTTGCAGAAAACTGCGCGTTGGCAGAAAGTTGGCTATGACACAGGTCTAAAAGCTAGATTTTTTAATCTAGGGGATAGAGTACTGCGTCTACACCAACCTCTAGCTAACCTGAAATTAGCCAGTAATTGGGATGGACCTTTCACTATAACTCAGGTTATTAGTGATTGCACAGTGATTATTAAATCACAGCTTGGTAAATGTTACAAGTCAAATGTAGCGAGACTACGCCCATGGAGGGGGAGGGATACCTCCACCGAAATGTACGGCGATGGTCTATTGGAAGTAATGGAACAGAGTCGTGTTAAGCAACTCGAAGTGGTACCGACCCGAAAGCGAGGACCCGGGCGGCCACGGAAGGTTGCAGACCCGAAGAGGGTGGTGCCCCCTGTCGTAACATCCGGAAAGCAGGGGAAGATACAAAAAGTCTCGGCAGGCGCAGGTAAAAATAAGAGGAAAGGTCCCTCTAAGGCTAAGAAGACCTTGGAAAAGGCTCTTATGGATACCAGGTCAATAAAAGAGGCCTCAAAACCTCTTAGACGCAGTCCAAGGTTGCTACAGACTGCCGTAACCTAGCCTGTTAACACAACGAGTGTGTTGTCCTGTACTGTGTACTGTTATATGTTGTAACCTAGTTCAATGTATATTTGAGCCGGTCAAGAGTCTCTGGAAAAGGTCCTATGACAATGAACCCATGGTTTTGGACGGATAATCCGGTGGATATGCTTATGCTATCCATAAACTCCAGAATACCTAGCGAATTGTCATAGTCGAACCCTGAGTACGGACGGACGACTGATCGGGTATTGTATTGTTTTTATGTAAGGGCGCGTGACCTAATTAAGGGCACGCGGGAAAGTTGTTGACCCATTTTCGAATGGTCACGTGAGGCGCCGGTTTGATCATGCGCAGCGATTCAAGTTCGAGTATCCCGCCATATTGTCTTATTCCTGCGAAGGAAGAAGACGTGGCCGAGGGTGGTCTTACTCTTGTTGGAGTCTGATAGCCCGTGACAGCCATATTCCGAGGTGTGCCCTCGTTAAAAGGCACCCGCCTTTCACTGGGTAAGCAGTACTCACTGCTTATCCGGTGGATTGGGATATTTTATCCCCGAACAGCCACTTCTGTCGATGGCAGAAGAGGCCGTCCGTCTTGGCGGCGGTGCCGGTGCCAGCACCCCGCCAGAGTATGGAAGTGGTTCTCCCAAGAGTCCCACTTATACATACGACGATCAGCAATACGATGCTGATTGTGATCAAATGGATCAACAAATGAATGTTGATCAGTACTTCTCTGGAGTAGACGATAGCGACGTAGAATCGTTCTACGACGCATCCGACAACTCCAGACAAGTTAGTCCTGAACGCCGAGGCGTTCAACAACAAATTGATGTAGGTGAGCCTTATGTAGCCCCTCCATCCGAAGGTTTGAGTGGAGAACCGGCAGGAGCCCAGTCTCTTGACAGGGCTCTGATGCCACCTCCCCCTCAACTGCCGCCCCGTCTTGGTGGGAGTACCTCATTCGGTGCTTTGGGACCTGCTTCTCCGGTTGACAGGCCAATGCACCTAGAGCTGCCCTTCCCAGACAGTCCCGAATGGCATGATGTAGCCGGTCCATATGACGGACGGATCTTAGCAATTTCCGAGGAAATGCTGATACCCACCTGTTATGGGACGCCCAGAGAGGTTGACGAGCGTGTTGTCAACGCAATCTGGGAATGTGCTCATCCGCAGTGGGCTAATACCTTTCCGGAGTCCTGGTTGATGGATTACCATCAGATGGCCAAAGGATTGGTAGTCCACTTATGGTTTCGTAAAGCCGTCTGGGACGCAGAAATGGCTTTCCGAAGGAATACCTCTTATAGGCCTTCCTATGTGTCTGACAAAACGGGTTACACCGGTGTCAAGGCAGATGAGGTCTCTAGATACATAGACAGAGACCAGATCCTACTGTTAAGCACAGCGGATGAGTATGAAGCAGCAGGTAACGCTGTTGTGGATTACTGTCCAGGGGTCCCTATTACGTCTCAAACTATTGAGGCAGAAGAGGCCCGTATTGGTGTGTCTCCACTAGACAGACTCGGGGTAATACAAGACCTCGTAGTACGTCTATTGGAGAGACAGTATGCACTGGCGCATCCGGAGTTAGTACCCGGACCCGCACCCGTGCAAGTAACAGCCAAGATGGCCGATCGGATGGACCGTCTCATGTCTCCTGCTGAAGCTCCTACCTTGGGAGGCGCAGCAGTAGTACCTGAGAAGGCCCTACCTGATGCAGATGTTTCCCTTAAAACTGCTCAGTCTACCCCTACGAAGACTGAGCAAGTAAAGGAGAAAGCAGCTGGTGGAAAGGGTAAAACAACCCCCACCAAAGGTAAGGGTAAAGGGAAGCGGTCAGGAACCGAACCCTCTACCAGCACGAGTGTGGACGACAGTACCCGAACCCGTCGGGTGTCTCCACGCTCGGCCAATAAGAAGGGCGCTAAGGCTTCGGATGTCTCCGGCAATGAGACGGACGCATCCGAGCCTGGCACTTCTACTAACGGCAGATCCCGCAGGAGGAATAAGAAGAAGGTTGACCAACGCAAACCTGAACCTATCGAGGTAGACGTTCAAGCTGATAATACAGAAGCTGAACCGGCTGTCCCAACCGTAAAAGTTGAGCTCGGTGTGCCAATCGTCAAGCTACACGACGTAATGGCCGATTTGAGTGGAGACGCTCAAGATGCTGCAGCCCAGGTCCTCGCGGGTCAACAACCCGTTGTGCAACCTGTGGATGTACCATCCGACCCGGAGGGAGAGGAGCCGGTTGACCCAGTTGTGGATGTCACTCCGACTGACGAGCAAGAGGCTGCTATCTGGGCTAACGCCAATAGCAACTTTGCCGACTTCATTCCTCTACACAGGGGACACCTGAAGGGGAGTAAATCCGTATGGAGACTGCCCCCTCGGATCACCTGTGAGAGGCAGGAAGATATGGAGGAGTGGCTTCGCAAGAAGCTCTCTGATAGAAAGCCGGCCAATATGTACTGGATCTATTGGGAATTCGTTAAGAATTCGCCCAATGGTCTGTACAATTATGACCAGAAGGGCAAGCTCAAGTTTGCTCTAGATGAGTACTACGGGGAGGATCGTAAGGATTGTCCCTTCCAACGTTGTACTCAAAGTGAGGGTGAGGTTGAATTCTTCATCGAGAAAGACGCGTTCCTTCGTCATCTCGTGGAGGTTCATATGCACCAGAGGCCGGAATATGTCTGCGACCGAGAGGTTGGCAAGAAATGTGCTAAATGCACAGGATGTGTCACCCCCCGACGCGGAGACATGGTCCGGCACTATGTGACTTCGCATGGAGAGGGCCTGGAGGCAGCCATAGATCGGGTGATGAAAATTCACTCCGAACTCTATGGCAACCTTAGGGGCCTCAATGCAGAGAAGTTGGCTTCCCTCACACCGAGTACGAAGCAGTTTGCGCCTACGGTTCCTGGTACTAACCAGAAACTAAAGGCTCGGTTTGCCCAGACTCCCGGGTCCGGCAAACTAGAGTACGCTCAGGAGGAGTACGATCTGTTAAACGAATGGAGAAGCAACAAGGCCCGCCGTCGTGGTGGGGCTTATGTAACTCCATCCGGAGAACAGGTCCGAAGCCGCAGGGATTACCGCCAGGGACCCTCTGTAGCAGATAGGAAGAGACAGGCGTCTGAATCTCCAAGCCGAGCCAGGTCACCACTGGAGGCGCTGGAGAGACAGACAAATGGGGGAAGGAAGAAGCCACATCTTCCATCTCCTACTGGAACTCCTTCCCATTATGGGCGAGCACCAACTCCACTAGGTGCACAGAACCCGACATTCTTTGGTGTCAGTGGACCGAGTGGCCAGTCCGCCCAGAAACACGCGCCTTTGAATGTCAAAGACCCGAAGCAGTACCCTGCTATGGGCCCACCCGGACCAGAGATGCAAATCTTTGATCAGTACGGGAGGGTCAAGCAGGAACTGCCGACAGTAGGAGGTCAAGCTCCCCGACCTACAATGAGTGCTGTGGTGAGACAACGTCCACCCGCACCATTGTTGACGGCCAAAGACCTTAGAAGGGAATTGTCACGGTTGCCCCTGGTTCAGGGATTACCAACTCAAGGCCCTTCTTCGACCACTGCTAGTGCGGTTACTACTGCGGTTGCTTCTTCGCACACGCAGATAGCTGTCACTGCGAGTGGGTCTGGAGCACAGCCGAAGCCTCAGGGTCAGGTACCCCCACCTGGTGCTGTGGTTCATCGGCCTAAGCTGATCCAGACAGTGGAGACCTTCTTCAAGAAGGAGGACAAATTGTCTTGCAATATCCAGAGCAAACAATTTGAGACGCTACAGCACCATCTGGAAAACCTCCACCTGGACATGTATCGTCGGACCGTGTCGAGCACTCTCCAGTGTATTGACGCGATCCAGAAGTCAGAGATCAACCGAATCTCGACTCAGATCAAAGCGGATGTTGCCAAAGATAAGCAGGAAGCTGCTAATCTGCGGCAGGAGGCCCTATCCGAGAAGGAAACAGCTTCTCAGATGCTCGACCTAGAACGAGCAACGAACATGAAGAACCAGCAAAAGTTCTTCAAGGTCTTCGGAGTTATCATGGATAACTGGGACGGTACACCTGAGCATGCTTTGAAGCTGTTCGAAGCACGCCAAAAGGTGAAACTTACACCTGCTGTCCCCGCATTGGCACCTACGGATGGAACTGGTGTGAACCCCCCTGTTCAGCCACTGGCTCAACAACCGGGTCCAAACCAGCCACCCGAGGAGAACATGGAACAGTAAAAAACTGTTGCATGAAGATCGGACATAATTGTGTGTCCCGGGGTTCTATTACCCATGCATTGTTGGATAAGAAACCATTTTTTTATCCAACCCGTATTGATTCGGGTACCAAACTGTACCCTAATCCGGAAACTGAAAACAGAAGGAGAAAACAAACAAGTCACTCTGGAGGAGGAGTACGAATGCTGTAAACACCATAATTGTACTGTGCCATAATGTAATGACTGTGCCTATTATAAAATCATGGACAATTTACACTAATATGGACTTTTGAACTACAAACCGGATTTACTACTACACCACTACTATTTGTGAGCTAGCACTACAGGCATCAGGGTTTAGCTACGCCCATAGAGTCCATCAACAGTCTACAACTGGATCTACTATTACCTCCAGTTAGCTAGCACTACAGGCATCAGGGTTTAGCTACGCCCATAGAGTCCATCAACAGTCTACAACTGGATCTACTATAACCTCCAGTTAGCTAGCACTACAGGCATCAGGGTTTAGCTACACCCACCAACAAGTTTTACTATAGCACTTCAGGCATCAGGGTTCAGCTCGCCCATACCAAGCCATCAGCAGCATCCGACTCCTGTTACATCCTCCAATCATGAAAACAAGTAACTTTGTTGATATTATTATATTGTATGTAAAATTGTATTTATAACTATATAATATCTTTTATAAAGATATATTATTATATAAGGGTACCTATAAATATACTGGATCTGCGAATCCTAAAAGTTATTTAAGGTAATCCTAGACCTATAACTGTCTATATAGGTCATTCCTGGTCTCAATATATTAAGAGACTATAATTCTTCTGTAACTTGTAAATATAAAACACTAAGGTATAAACTGAGCTGCGTCTCAAAAGTATAAATATTTTTCTATAAAATAAGAGAAGGTCCAACGGATTTCTCTAAACTTAGTATTGTATTACTCAGGTTAATACCTAATTGTGTTCATATAGTATCAGATTAATTGTCCATATCTGATCATTAATATTTAATTCACTCTGTAAAGTAAACAGAGCTGTTAATTTAAAAAGTCGAAAATTTTTTTTCCGGGTTCAATAACCATAATACGATCATTGTTAACAACCACCGGTCCTTTTCAGGACCCTACTGTTGTCAAAACGTTACTATAAATCTGTGATAATTGTATATTTATCATTTATGGTTGTTATAAGCTAGTGATGGAAATAACATGAACGACACTCGATGCTATTATTGTATAATTTTTCAGAAATAGGATAGTCTTATACTATAGCCTATTTCACATCGAGCAAGTGTAATTAATACCCCTTTTTAGTATTGTAAACAATCACTTACTAGGTTATTAATACACTGCGGTTTAATTACCCCCAAGTTATTGTCTAAGGGGGGCAGTGTAGGGGTATGGTATTTTACACTTTAACGTTCATGCACCCGTGAGACTCAGACCTAGGTCCTTCGGGTGTGGTGGGGGAATCCGGATGGCAGGTGGCAGCACCTGCCTCTGGGTTCGTATCCACTACACCAGGGGGCCTACCACTCGTCCGCCACACGTCACGTGGCCGGTCTGAGTTTCGCGGGCTTTTCCCCTATATAAGGCTGGTCCTAGCCCTAGGTTCCTCAGTAGTGGTTTACCCACTGCTCAACCAGGTTGTTACCCGAAAGGGTAACCGAATGCACTAGCAGCATGTAGTCCTCTGAGGCTGTGATCGTATGTAACGCAAGCTATGAAATAAAAGCTCGGTTGCCTACCCGGAAACTTTTCTCTCTCTTCGTTATGATTTAATCTAACTTAACGAGACGAACCACTACACCATCTTCAGACGTTATTAAAGGGTGGCTGGCATGGAAAATTAACAACATGGGTACCGATTCAAACAGTGATAATAAAATCGCGGGAACCAGCGGAAAAATCGCGACATCCTGGTTTTAATGCGGGCATGCATTACCATGCCAGGGCCCCTTTAAGAAAGTCACTTAAATTGCAATTGAAAATAACCTATACCATGTATCGGAAGCCTATTCCCTCTGATTCCCTTATCATGTAGCTAGGTATGGAGAAACTTGCAAAATGACAGTGGAGGATACACAATTGTGATTAGGAGGGGGGCGGGCCCCTAGATTAAGACCCTATTTTTGACTAAGCCTAAATTTTAAGAGCGGCAATTATGTAAAAGGAGATGAAAGTAAAGTTGATGAAAATGACGGACTTTTTATTTATTGGGGCAATAAAATAAGATTTTTTTTAAAATTGATTTGACAGTTGTTCTATTCAACGCATTGTGCCACTTTCATCATTAAATTCCATAAAGTTGAAGTAACAGTAGTGGAAGAAAATAACGAACATGTTTATATAAATGCAAAAGTAGTTGGTTTCAATGAATTTAACAACAGATCAGTTTCATACTATCCCTTATAGCGGTTGATTTCGGGAAGCAGAGATGGCCCCAGGTGTGATGTAGAGAATATGTTCTTTGAGACACGATAGTTCTGGTAAGTGTAAAGGAATTCCACCCATATTTCAATCCAAAGGAAAGTAGTCATGCACTCATGCGCATGCCGTGTGGGATCCAAACTTTAAAGAAGGAGAGGGCGCAGCCCAAAATGAGGGGGCGCAGCCCATATTTTTCTCTTAGTAAATTTTGGGGTCCAAAATATGAGTGTTTATTTATCTTTGGCCAATTATTGCTAGACAGTTTAAACAGATTCTAAATCTACTGTTTGTCCTACAGATTGCATATCCCATTCCCAGCTAGGGTGACGTATAGGTCACGCCAGGCTTCAGCGACGATGACATATAGGTCACGCCCCCCACTGGCGAGCATCACGTATAGGTCACGTAGTTCATGGCGGCCCTCCAGCGAGGATGACTTATTGGTCATTTAATGTCTCATTAGTGCGGGAGTTCACAAAACATGGTCTAGAATCAAAAATAATAAAGCAAACTTTCTCATTTTTTGTTTGAGGCTTGACTAAAATGTTTTGAACAACTTTTCTAGATATTTTTTTTTCATTCTATCATGGTAACCATATCAGAGCCTGACAAC
The DNA here is from genome assembly GCA_949317995.1 of Acholoe squamosa. NCBI lineage: Eukaryota > Metazoa > Annelida > Polychaeta > Phyllodocida > Polynoidae > Acholoe > Acholoe squamosa. The sequence continues at coordinate 25,646,710 of OX439048.1, forward strand.
AGAAAGTAAACACAGCCACAGGTGCTTGCCACAGGTGCGCGTCGTGTGGCGTCCTTATCTAATCTCCAGAGGCAATTATGTCCTCAGGGGAGGAGAGCGATGGAGATGGGGGGTGGTCCGACCTGGGAGAGGATTGGGATGATGAAATCCCTTTGAGTACCTACAGGGCACTGAACCAGACATTCAACATCAACAACATGGAAGTTGGAAATGAGGCAGAAGAGGATGATGAGGATGAGATACAGATGGAAAATCTAGACCCTGCTCCAGAAGGTGAGAACATTCGCAAATGGGACCACATGATAACCGGTGTGAGAAAGTCTCCCCCTCTGCCTGAGTTCGACAATGCAGACACTGGAGTGGCCCCATTTACCAACCTGACAAGTGAGAGTAACATTGTAGATTTTTTCCGTGTTTTTTTTACCCTGGAATTTGTCTCAATATTGACAAGGGAAACGAACAAGTACGCAGCGGCCGTCCGGGAGGCATTTCCAGGGCAGCACAAGTCCAAGTGGGTTCCTGTGACTACCTCCGACATAACAAAGTTTCTTGGACTAACATATCTCATGGGGCTGCTGAAAAAACCGGACATAGGAGAATACTGGTCGACTGTGAAAGAGATAAGCACCCCCTTCTTCACTACAGTCATGAGAAGGGATCGATTCAAAGCCATAATGCGGTAAGAAAAAGATTTAGCTCTAGCTTCCTAATGAATGTCTAAGTCTTGTTATTCTCTAACTTTCACACATAAAAGAAGTCAACTCCTATTGTACCATAACCTATACATGTTTTCCTAGCAATAACCCATTGTAATTCGTTCATTTCTGTCAGGTACATCAACTTTCCTGGCCTCCCAGCCTCCCAACGACGACCAGAGGCAGCCCCCCGTGGGCAGGGCGGCACCCGGCCCACAGGAGAGCCGCCAACAAATGTTCCCGTGGCCGGTCCCAGTGATGAACCTCAACTTGCTCAAGTCCCTACCCAAACCCACCCCAACGCTGCCCCTGGACAACCCTCAGGTGTATCCAAAGTCAGATGGTTGTTTGACTTCTTCAACACGATTGCCAGAAAGGTGAGTAATACATGAATAATTATGCATCAATGTATCAGGATGCATCCATGTATCAAGATGCATCAAGACAGTAAGATGTATGGATGCACATATAAAATCTGAAATTGTCTTTCAATTCTACCCTAAAATGATGTGTCACAAGTCTGGGTACGTCAAAGAAGTGATAGCCCCCCTGGCCCCCCGAGCCCTCGATGGGCCCCCCCTATGCGTACCAAGTTTCGGAATTTTTCATCTCGTAAAATCCATAAACCGTCTTAAAATCTGAAATTGTCTTTCAATTCTACCCTAAAATGATGTGTCACAAGTCTGGGTACGTCAAAGAAGTGATAGCCCCCCTGGCCCCCCGAGCCCTCGATGGGCCCCCCCTATGCGTACCAAGTTTCGGAATTTTTCATCTCGTAAAATCCATAAACCGTCTTAAAATCTGAAATTGTCTTTCAATTCTACCCTAAAATGATGTGTCACAAGTCTGGGTACGTCAAAGAAGTGATAGCCCCCCTGGCCCCCCGAGCCCTCGATGGGCCCCCCCTATGCGTACCAAGTTTCGGAATTTTTCATCTCGTAAAATCCATAAACCGTCTTAAAATCTGAAATTGTCTTTCAATTCTACCCTAAAATGATGTGTCACAAGTCTGGGTACGTCAAAGAAGTGATAGCCCCCCTGGCCCCCCGAGCCCTCGATGGCCCCCCCTATGCGTACCAAGTTTCGGAATTTTTCATCTCGTAAAATCCATAAACCGTCTTAAAATCTGAAATCGTCTTTCAATTCTACCCTAAAATGATGTGTCACAAGTCTGGGTACGTCAAAGAAGTGATAGCCCCCCTGGCCCCCCGAGCCCTCGATGGGCCCCCCCTATGCGTACCAAGTTTCGGAATTTTTCATCTCGTAAAATCCATAAACCGTCTTAAAATCTGAAATTGTCTTTCAATTCTACCCTAAAATGATGTGTCACAAGTCTGGGTACGTCAAAGAAGTGATAGCCCCCCTGGCCCCCCGAGCCCTCGATGGCCCCCCCTATGCGTACCAAGTTTCGGAATTTTTCATCTCGTAAAATCCATAAACCGTCTTAAAATCTGAAATCGTCTTTCAATTCTACCCTAAAATGATGTGTCACAAGTCTGGGTACTTCAAATGAGTGATAGCCCCCCTGGCCCCACAAGCCCTCGATGGGCCCCCCCTATGCGTACCAAGTTTCGGAATTTTTCATCTCGTAAAATCCATAAACCGTCTTAAAATCTGAAATTGTCTTTCAATTCTACCCTAAAATGATGTGTCACAAGTCTGGGTACGTCAAAGAAGTGATAGCCCCCCTGGCCCCCCGAGCCCTCGATGGCCCCCCCTATGCGTACCAAGTTTCGGAATTTTTCATCTCGTAAAATCCATAAACCGTCTTAAAATCTGAAATCGTCTTTCAATTCTACCCTAAAATGATGTGTCACAAGTCTGGGTACGTCAAAGAAGTGATAGCCCCCCTGGCCCCCCGAGCCCTCGATGGGCCCCCCCTATGCGTACCAAGTTTCGGAATTTTTCATCTCGTAAAATCCATAAACCGTCTTAAAATCTGAAATCGTCTTTCAATTCTACCCTAAAATGATGTGTCACAAGTCTGGGTACGTCAAATGAGTGATAGCCCCCCTGGCCCCCCGAGCCCTCGATGGGCCCCCCCTATGCGTACCAAGTTTCGGAATTTTTCATCTCGTAAAATCCATAAACCGTCTTAAAATCTGAAATCGTCTTTCAATTCTACCCTAAAATGATGTGTCACAAGTCTGGGTACGTCAAAGAAGTGATAGCCCCCCTGGCCCCCCGAGCCCTCGATGGGCCCCCCCTATGCGTACCAAGTTTCGGAATTTTTCATCTCGTAAAATCCATAAACCGTCTTAAAATCTGAAATCGTCTTTCAATTCTACCCTAAAATGATGTGTCACAAGTCTGGGTACGTCAAAGAAGTGATAGCCCCCCTGGCCCCCCGAGCCCTCGATGGGCCCCCCCTATGCGTACCAAGTTTCGGAATTTTTCATCTCGTAAAATCCATAAACCGTCTTAAAATCTGAAATTGTCTTTCAATTCTACCCTAAAATGATGTGTCACAAGTCTGGGTACGTCAAAGAAGTGATAGCCCCCCTGGCCCCCCGAGCCCTCGATGGCCCCCCCTATGCGTACCAAGTTTCGGAATTTTTCATCTCGTAAAATCCATAAACCGTCTTAAAATCTGAAATCGTCTTTCAATTCTACCCTAAAATGATGTGTCACAAGTCTGGGTACTTCAAATGAGTGATAGCCCCCCTGGCCCCACAAGCCCTCGATGGGCCCCCCCTATGCGTACCAAGTTTCGGAATATGATCCTCGCATATTCTGTGGCGCCATTTTGAAATTTATACAGAGTTAACTACTGTAATCTCCCGCGTATAAGACGCACCTAGAGTTTTGGAAAATTCTCAAAAAAATGAAAAATACATAACTTTGGTTCTACTGGGTGAATTTTCAAAATTTAAAAACCTATGGGTAGCTTGGGCCACCTTGGGCCCCCCCCCTGGGCCCCCTTATGCCCTATTATGACCATTATGGCATGTAACATATCAAAAGAAAGGTCTTGGTGTCCCCCTTGTGGATCCAAGGAGAACTAAAACGCCTCGTATAAGACGCGTCTTATAACCGGGAGATTACAGTAGTTTCGTTTTTAGGTTTGGTTATTAGAAGTTTTCCAAAATCGTGGTATAACATGTAAGCCAACCATAAAGAAAATAGACATAGCCTTAGGCAAATCTAACCCTAGGATTCAGATCCTCCACCAGGGGGCGCAGCTAATGGACTTTACCCCACATGCATCCCCTCCACTGATTAGTTTCCATGGCAACCAGATAGAGACCATACAGGGCCAGGGTGCAGCTCAAGCAGCTTGTCATCACGTGTGCAGACAGACGCCCGACAGACGGTGCCTAGGTGGGGTGGGGTGGGGTAGGGGTTGGGGTGGCTGTGAGGTAGGGTCTGGCCCAGGGGTGTGGTCAATGATGGGACCGTGGTTGCAGCTGCATATGGGTAGTGGTCAGCTCACTGTACCCTTACATGTGTACCACAATGTAGCACCTGGACACATGAATTGAAGCATTTTTCTCTTTCATTGCAGGTCTACATTCCTAAACAGGACATTGCAATTGATGAGTCCATGTGCAAGCATAAAGGGCGTTCCATCCATCGACAGTACATGCCAGCCAAACCAACCCGTTATGGATTTAAGGTCTGGGTGGCTGCAGAATCATTAACTGGTAAGCCTTTCTGCACTGTTTTTCTACTGGGTAACATGGAAGCAAAGAATATATTTAGGGATTTTGACTGACTTTTTTGCAATGGGCCAATGCAGCACTCCTGGACAACAAGAATGCACCATTTTACAAATTACATGTATTGGGCCATTTTATAACTTCAGGAATCTTCCTCATATAATAGATCTCAAAATGTAACTTGGTATATATTTGTATATAAGAATGGATTTATTCAGGTAAATATTTCCAGCCAAACGAAGTAATAGCAGTACTATTTTTCTCTCTCCCAGGATATGTTATGCAGGCAATTCCCTTCTTCAGTAAGAGGTCGGAGCCAGCTCAGAAGAAGAGCCTTTCTTTGTACCAAAGTGTGGTGTTCCCCCTTCTCAAGTCTGGCCGTCTTTTAGGAAAGGGCCACAGACTGTTTTGTGATAACTACTACACTACTGTACATATGTTCACTGACTTAGCTTCCCGTTTTGCCACCTACTGCTGTGGGACTCTGCGAATGAACAGGAGGAACCTGCCTAAAGAGCTGATGAAAAAAGACCTTCCTCACCTCAAGGAGAAGGGAAGTGCCAGATTCTCCGTGTCTAAACCACTCACCCTCATCATTTGGCGGGACACAAAGCTTATCCATCTGCTGTCCACCATTCACTCAGCAGAGATGTCTACGTGTTCCAGACTAGTGAAGGACACACAATCAGGGCAGATGAAACGCGCTGAGATACCTTGTCCCCTGGCTGTAAAGGATTACTCCAGATGTATGGGTGCTGTGGATCTGGCAGACCAGCTGTATTCTTACTACAGCTTTCAGCGGAAGTCTGCAAAATGGACAAAGAAGTTCTTCTTCTACCTGCTGGAACTTATGAAGCTGAATGCATATGTCATGCGAAACTCCCTGATTGCAAAGAAGGACAACCTGTATCATTTCTCGTTGGTTATGGTTCAACAGCTCATCTGCCAGGCCCAGAAGGAGGAGACCATCCCCCCTGCCATGCCTCGTGTCCTCCCACTGCCCCCTGCCAAGAAAGTGCACCCTTCAAGGATGACCAACAGATGCTTCCCGGTACGGATGGAGAAGTCCCTTTGTGTGGTATGCAAGGCAAGAAACAAAGCTGGGACCCTACCATCTACCCACAGCACCAACTTTGGTTGTGCCGACTGCGAGAAGCCTCACTTGGTCCACCTCTGCCCTGACCCTTGCTTCAGGTACTATCACACAAAGGAGCACTACCATCTTCTCACAGGACCCGGCCCTTCCAGGCCACGTAAGAGGGCCAGACAAGAGGAAGCTGAGCAGCTTAGGGAGGAAGTCCCCATGGTGATTGAAGAGGAGTAGATAGTGTGTCCAGTGTTTTATCTAACTTGGGCCTAAAGTAAAGAAGTCATGTTCAGGCTTTACCTTCTTAGAAATAATAAGAAGCAAACAAAGTATTATCATTGGTATCGCTTTATCCTGCTTAAACTGATTAGAATAACTCTGGCATAACATTGTACCTGTGAAAAATCACTGACATATCAACATAAATTAGATACACCATTTCATCTGAACACAATGACAGTGATTATGTTTTGTATGTTTGTAAAAAAAGCTTGACACTCTTGAAGCAAAGGTGTATATTGTTAGGGTAAGGCTGATTGCCACACACTAATGGAACTTGTACATATACTGTGAATATGGAATACATGTAAAATAATCAAATCAATATTTATAAGTCTTTTCCTCAAAACTGTAGATATATATATATATATATATATAAATTGATTCTGTATAGAAGAAAACTAATATGGATCTTCCTCATCTATCACCTTCATGTTATTGTAGAATGGTAGATGTCTTCTACATTATAAATAGTGTACAATGTATATAGCACAATTTCTATATATTTACTTTCCTAAAAGCCTGTGTATCACTGTTGACATGTAAGAATAAAATTTGTAGATGTGGACTTGCACTCTTTGATCAATTATATCACATATCCTCTGAATAGCATGCATTCATGTATACATGCTTGCCTGTATGCATACATAGATGCAAGCATTAGATTCCTCGTTGAAAGTTACCCTCAAGTCATGTGTCACATGCCTACTTGATTCATAGATTCATGAATCCGCGTCTGAAGGGTCGGGTAATTGAGCGAGCCTCGGTAACATCGGTAACGAAAAAATTTTTCCGTCAAATTCCAAATCCGACCATTGGAATGTGTCCGCGGGCCATCGGTGAAGTCGTATTGCACCTCGGAAGAACAGCGGAATCCGCGTCTGAAGGGTCGGGTAATTGAGCGAGCCTCGGTAACATCGGTAACGAAAAAGTTTTTCCGTCAAATTCCAAATCCGACCATTGGAATGTGTCCGCGGGCCATCGGTGAAGTCGTATTGCGCCTCGGAAGAACAGCGGAATCCGCGTCTGAAGGGTCGGGTAATTGAGCGAGCCTCGGTAACATCGGTAACGAAAAAATTTTTCCGTCAAATTCCAAATCCGACCATTGGAATGTGTCCGGAGGCCATCGGTGAAGTCGTATTGCGCCTCGGAAGAACAGCGGAATCCGCGTCTGAAGGGTCGGGTAATTGAGCGAGCCTCGGTAACATCGGTAACGAAAAATTTTTTCCGTCAAATTCCAAATCCGACCATTGGAATGTGTCCGCGGGCCATCGGTGAAGTCGTATTGCGCCTCGGAAGAACAGCGGAATCCGCGTCTGAAGGGTCGGGTAATTGAGCGAGCCTCGGTAACATCGGTAACGAAAAAATTTTTCCGTCAAATTCCAAATCCGACCATTGGAATGTGTCCGGAGGCCATCGGTGAAGTCGTATTGCGCCTCGGAAGAACAGCGGAATCCGCGTCTGAAGGGTCGGGTAATTGAGCGAGCCTCGGTAACATCGGTAACGAAAAAATTTTTCCGTCAAATTCCAAATCCGACCATTGGAATGTGTCCGCGGGCCATCGGTGAAGTCGTATTGCGCCTCGGAAGAACAGCGGAATCCGCGTCTGAAGGGTCGGGTAATTGAGCGAGCCTCGGTAACATCGGTAACGAAAAAATTTTTCCGTCAAATTCCAAATCCGACCATTGGAATGTGTCCGGAGGCCATCGGTGAAGTCGTATTGCGCCTCGGAAGAACAGCGGAATCCGCGTCTGAAGGGTCGGGTAATTGAGCGAGCCTCGATAACGAAAAAATTTCCGTCCAAGTCCAAATCCGACCATTGGAATGTGTCCGCGGGCCATCGGTAAAGTCCATGATAAATGAAATCTTTGTACTTCATTATCCAGAATTGAAAGGTCACATGATTATAAGGGATGTGGTGCTATAACTTCCGCTGATGGGTTGACTATAAGCGTTTGACAATGAGCGCGTTGCGACTTCCGCTGATGGGTTCACTATAAGCGTTTGACAATGAGCGTGTTGCAATTTCCGCTGATGGGTTGACTATAAGCGTTTGACAATGAGCGTGTTGCGACTTCCGCTGATGGGTTCACTATAAGCGTTTGACAATGAGCGTGTTGCGACTTCCGCTGATGGGTTGACTATAAGCGTTTGACAAAGAGCGCGTGACGACTTCCGCTGATGGGTTCACTATAAGCGTTTGACAATGAGCGTGTTGCGATTTTCGCTGATGGGTTGACTATAAGCGTTTGACAATGAGCGTTTTGCGACTTCCGCTGATGGGTTGACTATAAGCGTTTGACAATGAGCGCGTGACGACTTCCGCTGATGGGTTCACTATAAGCGGTTGACAATGAGCGTGTTGCGACTTCCGCTGATGGGTTGACTATAAGTGGTTGACAATGAGCGCATGACGACTTCCGCTGATGGGTTCACTATAAGCGTTTGACAATGAGCGTGTTGCAATTTCCGCTGATGGGTTGACTATAAGCGTTTGACAATGAGCGTGTTGCGACTTCCGCTGATGGGTTGACTATAAGCGTTTGACAATGAGCGCGTGACGACTTCCGCTGATGGGTTGACTATAAGCGTTTGACAAAGAGCGTGTTGCGATTTCCGCTGATGGGTTGACTATAAGCGTTTGACAATGAGCGTGTTGCGACTTCCGCTGATGGGTTGACTATAAGCGTTTGACAATGAGCGTGTTGCGACTTCCGCTGATGGGTTGACTATAAGTGGTTGACAATGAGCGCGTGACGACTTCCGCTGATGGGTTCACTATAAGCGTTTGACAATGAGCGTGTTGCAATTTCCGCTGATGGGTTGACTATAAGCGTTTGACAATGAGCGTGTTGCGACTTCCGCTGATGGGTTCACTATAAGCGTTTGACAATGAGCGTGTTGCGACTTCCGCTGATGGGTTGACTTTAAGCGTTTGACAAAGAGCGTGTTGCGATTTCCGCTGATGGGTTGACTATAAGCGTTTGACAATGAGCGTGTTGCGACTTCCGCTGATGGGTTGACTATAAGCGTTTGACAATGAGCGTTTTGCGACTTCCGCTGATGGGTTGACTATAAGCGTTTGACAATGAGCGCGTGACGACTTCCGCTGATGGGTTGACTATAAGCGTTTGACAATGAGCGTTTTGCGACTTCCGCTGATGGGTTGACTATAAGCGTTTGACAATGAGCGTGTTGCGACTTCCGCTGATGGGTTGACTATAAGCCAAACATTTTTTAGTTAAGTCAGGGGAAAACCCTGGACCAGGTGGGTCCCATAGGATTACATAAATATAGCATTACAAATAGTATAGGTATTCTTTGTAGACTGCAAAAGAATGAATGAATGAATAATAGCACATCTCAGATCTTCTTGCATGTTATAGTTCAAAAGGGATCATAATTAATTTTACTGGTACCCACTAGGTTTCGTTCCTGGGGGGGATGTATTAGTGATTGTTAGGAGGAGAGGGATCCAGCTTTAGTCAGGAACTCCTCAGCAGGGGGCTAAAGCCTTTATGGACCCCACTTTTAAAAACTATAATTAGTAATTTATGGCCTTACCTAAAAAGAAAAAAACCTAATGTTACAAATGCCTTCCTATCAATGGACTATCTATAATTTTAGACCTCTCACCCCCCCTACATAGTATGAACAGATAAATGCCTTCCTAGTGTGGGACTAGTTATGAGGCTGAAAAAAGGCACAGTTAGTCAAGGTGAGGGGGGAGGGGGAATACATAGGCATGATTATGAGGCTGAAAAAGAGGCACAGTTAGTCAAGGCGAGGGGGGAGGGGGGAAAATACATAGGGGGGGGGGCCATGAATATGGAAAAAGTCAGAAATCTCTCTGACTGTGCACTTACCTGGAACCCAATTTGGGATAGAGATGATGTCCTTTTTCTCCAAAAAAACCCTCCAGCGGTGCCCAACTGCCAAGATAACAAGCAGAGGGATGGGGGGGGGGAGGGGTGGGCATATCAAAAAGTCAGTGTCTCCTTGACAGTAATTTTTGTGGATGTTAATGTGTGCTTGCATCACAGACCCACAAGCCATTTTGCCAATGCTCAGACTTGGGGAGGGGACATGGGAAGGGGTAGCCGACCCCCTAAAAAGAGAAAGGGATCTCTTTTTGTTTACAGGCCATACAGTGAACATTTGGCTAAAATGTTCACAGCACACACTCCACAATCCAGTGTCTTTCCACAGTCCAGCTGCTGTAGGAATAGTCCAGGGATCTCCAGAGGCAGTGGTTGCAGAAGGAGATGAGTCCTTCAGAACATAGAGCTGTCACTGTAAAGGCTTCTGGTTCAAACAAATCAAAAAATCATAACTTTTGGTTCTACTGAATGGATTTTCAAAAATTCAAAAAGCTATGTGTAGCTAGGGCCCCCCACACCCCCCTGAATCCCCCTGTTATTTTTTGAGTTGGGGGGAGTGTAGCATATCAAAATAAAGCTCTCTGTGTCCCCCTTGTGGATCCAGGAAGAACTAAAACCCCTCGTATAAGACGCGCCTTATACGCAGGAGAGAGATTACGGTATACTATTAGCAATTGGCAAATATCAATTGGCAAATGGAAAGAGAATGGTGGACCGCCCATCCAACTCACGTGTTCGCCCCCCCCCCCCCCAATACCCACACTGTGGGCCACAGCAACCATATTAGTCCATATTTGAAAGAAATCCATTGAGTTTAACCATAGATATGCTCCATTTTCTCTGCTGACCTTCATGGCTTCCCTTGTGAACAAGAGTGCGGGCTACGCTCTCCCCCGACCCAGTGCCACGGGCCTGACTAGCGGGCACTCAGCCACACTCAGAGTGCCCTGGCTGAGCAAAATAAAGTGGTCTAATTTTTTTAATTTTTGAGATATCTTCACCAAAATTTCACACTTTCATTTCTGACAGCCAACAATCAGGGGGGGAGCATAAAAAGGGGGGGTCATCGCGAAGATTTTTTATCAGAAGCCTCTAGAAGTTAACCATGAGTGTTTGAGAGCTGACCTGCTGAGGTGACGCGCACCTGCTGCAAAATGGCGGCAAAGCAAAACCACTCCTCCTACCTGTTTGAACCGAGATTGCTCCTAAAAAATCCAGTGACAACTAGAAAAAAGTAGTCACAAGAATGCACTGGTGTATTATCCTCCATTTTGAGACCAAGATGAAGTAAATCCATTAGGAATTCCCACAGAAAAGGCCATTTATCTGTCCGCGCTGGGAACCGTACCTCCTCCTCCAAAAGCTCCGCCAGCGGCGACTGCGCAGGCGCGAGGAGACGTCGCCGGTACGACACGCAAGTTGCTAAAATTGCGTCGGCTGTGTTCCCGCGCTTGCAAATGTTTAGCAGGGAATGGGTTAAATTAGGATTTTGAAAGAGCTAAAACCATGGTTCAATGTCAGATCAGACAACTATTTGGTTCCCGTTTTGGATTCTCCAAAGTCACCAATTGTATAATTGACCAATGCATCCTACTGCACAACGCTCAATAATTGAAATGCATAGAATTGGGCCTCAGACTATTCAAAGCTATATATAGCAGAAATAGCGCAGATGTACACATCTGTACGAGAGCTTGATACAATGTTGAATAATACACAATGTACTGTAGCAATTGTGGAGCTATTTGATGATCGTTAATCCTTTTGAAATTCACCCCTGGATGTAAGATACCATCTACTCAGATGTGGGGTCTATAGTTTTATGGTATAATAATTGATCTGGTGCTCACCCAATCAAATTTCGAACCATATAGGCCTACTATCAGCCACAGGGTTGGGAAGTTCCTCCCGGTGGGTGAAAAAAAAAAGGTTAAGAAACGCAGACAATATACGTCCCGAAGAAATAGGTTTTCTTCTAGGTCAAAGTGGAAAAAAGGAAGAAACTGGAAAATACCCCAAAACATTTAGATTATAGCCTAGTATGTCCCTTAATACTAATTAGAGTATAGTGAAGTCAATTAGAGCTATCTATTGACTTTCTTTTGGGTGAGGTGTGTAGATACTTCCGAATCATGAAATTATGAATAAAAAAGTGGATATCATTATCTGTTTTGAAACCTACATATATATCCTCTTTTTAATTTAAGGTACACAGCTTTGTGAAGATGCAGAGACATCATTCCTCTCATGAGTAAGGGCTTGTGTATATCCACAATTTGACCAAGAGCAAATTTCGTACTCTTTAAAACATAGACATCTTTTATGAAAATTTAGTTTCCTCCATCACATTTTTATAATACCTTCCTTTATATGTGTATGCCCCTTTCCAACCATTGAATAAAGGCCCTTAAAGACAAGCAAACATATATGTGCCTAATGGTTGTCTGAAAACTGACCTTGATATCTTTTCTTTTCAAGGTAAAAGATAGATGATCATCACATGATTGTTAAGAAAGGTTTTGATTCATTGATACTTGACCTACACTGCAAAAATGGTGTTTAGAATTTAAACGTGTTTAGGTCTAAACACGTTTAAAACCTAAACACATAGGTCAGTTAGATGTCTCATCGACTACACATTTAGGAAATGAAAACTTTTATTCTAACTACATAAACATTTTTGCTAAACATGTTTAGATGTTTAGAGTTTAAACAGTTGAATAGTAGGTGTTTAGATTTAAACATCATTATGTTTAGATACATGGATGTTGAATCCACACCAGGTAGCAGCACTACCTTTGAATGGACTATCTTTACACAATTATAATCAATTTTTGTGACAAATGTACCCAAACCCCATGTTTGTTATAGTTTCTATTCATTGAATGTCAGGAGAAGAGAAAGGGCAATGGAAAGTTGACTAGATTGACCTTACACCGCCATCATTAGCATGAAATAATCAATAAGCTCAATGACTTACACCTATTTCATGTTATTCTGAAATAGACAAAGCAATTTCCTTCCTGCCAAGCTTTTGTACTTTCTCAAGTCTCTCATTCTGATGCAGTGTGTACATACATGCACACTTAAAAAGGTGTGGCTGACATCTTTGGAGACTTTGATATGTGAATACCCCCCCCCAAGTAAATGAGAAAACAAACAAAAGACATCTTTTTTTTTAAAATGTATACATGTCTGCACACCCTAACTCTCCGTCAAAGCATTTAGACATCTAAACACAAAAATTCATAAACATCTAAACACAAAAATTCATAGATATCTAAACACAAAGTTTAAACCTAAACACCTAGATTTCTAAACACTTCAGCTAAGCATATTGTTTGGCTAAACATGTTTAGGACATTAATGTGATTACAAAAACGGTGCAAGAATATGTTTAGAATTGTGTTTAGGATCTAAACACCATTTTTGCAGTGTAGCTCTTGCCACTAGCTCAAATTCACATCTACTCCCTTGTCTCCAAGTGTAAAGCTTTCTGTCCAGTCATTGACACACAGCATGTTTTGCATCCTTCTGAAAACCTTACATTGTCTCAGCAACCAGGGTTTGAATTTAAATGTTCTATGTAAACTACTTTTCTATAAACATTTTAAACATCACCTGCGATATGATATAGAAGTTAACCCCTTCAAGTATAACATGAAACCTAAACACCTAGATTTCTAAACACTTGAGCTAAGCATATTGTTTGGCTAAACATGTTTAGGACATTAATGTGATTACAAAAACGGTGCAAGAATATGTTTAGAATTGTGTTAGGATCTAAACACCATTTTTGCAGTGTAGTGTTTGGTACTATTCCTGACTATGTTTTGAATTGTGGACACCTTTCTCAAGTTTCTGAAAGTAGAAGAAACTGGACAAAATAGGTTTCTTCCAGACTTCGTCCACTGTCCCGGAAGAAATCCCTTTCCTCCCAGAACAAACCCAACCCTGTTCAGCCGCCACATAAAGTATATCATTAGAAAGCTATGTTTTCGTGAGCAAGTAAATGGATGTGCCTGGGTTTTTTTTCGTATCCTATTTAGACTCACAAACCTAACGGATTCAAAGGAATTTCCTTTCACAATGAAGTCCATTCTATAATGATATAGTAACAGAAAACAAAACAATTTATTTTCATAAGAATCAGTTTATTTTAGTCACATAGTTTCCTTTGTTCTCAGAGTGCAACCTCGTGGGAACACATACTGTTCTTTTTACCGGAGATCTTCGCTGCAGGTTGTACCAAAACTTTCCCATTGTATAAATAACAATCTTACCGTGGCCAGGTCGAGCAATATCACACAAAAGCATCTCTAAAACTACATGATGGGCACACACAAACCTATACTGGCCTTCAGGATACTAGATCACCATGGTAACAGTGACTATCTTAACTTAAACCGGTATTAAGTACCTATATTACAAAACAAAGTGAAAGTATAACATTATGTCTACATGCTATACGAAATACTACTTTGTTGTGTTACCATGGCGAATAGTTTAATGTGCATGAAACCATAAAAAGGACAAATAAAGATACCAGGTAGGGTTTACTATACAGTAAAAATGGGTTCAAAGATCTTCTAGGAGATGTAATATAAGAAAAAGTAAAGCAAATTTACATGAGGCAAGAGAGAGGTTTCTCTAAAAATTAGAAAATGATTATCTTTCTTGTATGGGCACAGGTCGAGATCTTCTACCTAAAGCTACCTGATAGTGATGTTTACAGGACAACGGTGGTAAAGGAGGTAGTCAATGACAATGGACAATTTGGGTAGATTTTCGAGCTTTCTTCTCTACATTAAGCAGCGGATCCACTGCTGTCAGTAAGCTGCGAATTTACTCGCCAGCAGCTCTTTTGTGTGTTCTCACAGAAAATCAGTGGATCTACTTGTGCGTTGCGCTGTGACAACGTCAGAATGATGAGCGAAAAATGTGCGACAACATTCACAGAAATCAAAATGATTTGATTTTTGCGACTGTTCTCAGACCTACACACAAACGACAACATTCACAGTTAGACTAGCGGCAGTGGATCCCCGGCTTTAGCCTAACGGGCGCTGGGTGGTCTAAGACGCTTGCAACTACAGATTTATTTTACAAGGCAAACCTGTGCCATGGGAGAACAGGGGCCAAGTCACATGGAATGAATTAGTTCACCTGTTTACATCATGACAGTGTGAGATCAAGTTTTAGAATCAACTTTAACAGGTCGACATGTCCCTAAGAATGACTGAAGATGAAGAGCATCTTGATGTGGAGGCCTTCTCTGAGTCTGTGGCAGACCTAATTACAAACTGGGAAGTTTAACCCTTTAAAGACAGCAGAGAATTGGACTGCTTCTTACCATGAGGCATAAATGCAGCCCTGGTGTGTAACCAATAAGGGTTACATTGATGCAGATCCTAAAGGATCAGCATGATGCACCACTGCAGTGCTCACCTTGAGGTACACAAGAGCACTTCATCAGTGCATCATAATAACAAATGAACATGAAGCTGAAGTCAAAGGGTTAATGATCACAATAACCAAGAATATTTTTGACATCTGGTTCTTCCAATGCTGTTACTGAGACCAGCAGGGCCTCCCTGCACCCCAAGGTTCACTGTGTTCCACGCAATTCCCCTGGAGCCTGAATTCATTTATTTAATAAGTTCACCTCCAGACAGAAGAATTTCATTAATTGTTAGGAATAGAATATTAATATCAGAACAGAGAATACAAAAACTATTAGGAAATCTGTCTAGGATGCAGTGATACACTAGTCTAGATCTAGCAGCTATACAGCATTGACTAATACTATGGAATCACATTATCTAAATATATCATACATATTATCTCATATTGAGCAATTGTCAGGCTTATTAGCTACCTCAGTTTAAGTCAGAGACCATTGACACTTGTCTACATAAAACATATCATTGTCTGTTTTTGTTGGATAAATCAACTTAAGTATATCCTCAAACGAACACCCTATATCGTCCTTTAGTATATTATAGTGCACAACAAAGTGTACTCAACTTTCCTGCCTTTACTCTGTTAACACAGTGTTGCATTTAAATTGGTTAGAATTATCATTTATTTGACCCTTTGGTAGACTTAGTATTTCAGCAATGATTTTCATGTCACACAGAGGCACAATGTTCCAATACGTAGTACTTTACATATCATATAATCGTCCAAAGTCCTGTAAAACTAAATATTTACTTTCTGAATCAAACCCACACAACAAACCAAAACCAAGTGTGTTTTGTCATCACTGAAAATAACAACTACCAAACAAGTATCAAATCTAGTTATTTTCTGCCATTCTGTTAGTGTCACATTGATTCTACTATTCCTTTCTATGAACATCATTTCACTAGGAATACATTCACTAGGAAATAAACTACCTCATAATAGATTAGGACAGTGATCTGTTAAGCTAGTTGAGGATATTAATTTTTGGGGGAGGATGCATGATTCACTATAGTAACATGTGGTACCAGTTCCAGCAATTTGACCAGTGCTATGCATGCTGAAATAAATAACTGTTAGTTCATTCAAGGAGGAATCGAAATTTCACTGGTTCTTCTTTCCGAAAAGGCTGATCACAATCTGTATATACCCCTTCTTTTTCCTGGGCATCTCTTCATGAGCCTGTGGATATTTCTTTTTTGCAGATTGCTTAGACATAATTTTCAATTACATCAGGTTTTCTTTTATCACTTTGTCTCACTGCAACTTTGTGGTATTGTATCAGTATAAGCTTAAGGGTTTAATTAGTCAGGGTAACATTCTCAGCAGGGAACCTTTTTGTATTCTACTTATTTGAGAAAATTATAGTCTTGGTGCACTTGTGTTGTAAAATCCAGGGTTTGGACTCAAGGCCACAATCCAACCACTTGGGGATATGTTAGAGAAGGCAGGCAGTGAGTAAGAACAACAAGCGAGGCAGGCTGTTATTTTGCAGAACTTTATACTCCTTTATTTTCTGAACACCAAATTAAATACAGAGTACAGTACATTTGACATCAGTTAACAGTCTAGTGAGAGGCATCAGTGTCGACAACAACACAGAGGCCGGACTCCATTTGTTTTGTATTTTTTTAAGTACGCTCCTTTTCGTAGAGCATGGACACTGGCAGCCTAAAGAGCAGGCCCCGGAGCGTAGTAGTAGTAGTACAACTTCAACATTTCGATTAATACTGCCTTTGAAACTTGTTTCCTCTGTTATGACAATCTTATGACGTCAGAGACATCCATATGACGTCACAGACAAAACACGTGACACATTCCCTACAGCACAACCAACTGGCTCAGCAGAAGATTCTTTTAACTTTTTCTGTATGGCATAGCCCATAGTTAGCATTATATCATTTATAATATATATATATATAACTATAAAGAACCATTCTTCTCTGTGTGTATTGTAATTAGTATCACCTTGTGATCTGGAAGAACAGCAACCGTCAATTGAAATATAATTATCGGTAAAAACCAGCAATTGTCAGCGCGAGAGCATTACATAGTCATAACCATGGAACACTTGACTGGTTGGTATGGAAACGCAGGTCATTCAACAGGTCAAAGTTCAAAGGTCGTTGTCTTGAAACTGAGCTCCGCCAGACGTCACAACTATCCACTACTTTATGACATCATTTTACTACTGACGCCACTACAAAAGGTACTAGAATGCTGTAATCGAAGAAGATCTTTAGTTGTTGTCTATTTTGATTCAAGTTTACTGGACATCCAATCAAAAATCATCTGGACTAAGAACACAGTATCACGACTGGCAGCCTTTAACACTAACTTAATTTCCACTTTTATTAGCAGAAGGGTCTCTTTTGGGTACTTAGTGTTAATAACCAAAAGGTCATCAAACGCGCTTTCTAAGCGCAGAACAATGCACTTCTGCTTAATAGCACTACGCTGTGTTCATACAACTAACATGAATCCATTGCGCTAGTTCACCCTGCGTTTTTGTAGCTACCAATTTTCAGCATTTGGAAACAAGACCTCTTGTTTCAAATTTACATATGTTTTTTTTTTTCTTACACAAGACATCAAATCAGTCACCCTAACTTTAAATATGATCAGTACCATTCTGCTATAATTTAATAATTATGATAATAATAATAGTATCTGGTATAATTTGTCATCAATAACTAATCAATAATTAACCAGAATGTGCTCAGGCACCAGTCACATACACACATCACATAGTAAGTCAGCACACTGAGACCCGCAGACATGGAACCTAGAGTAAAATGATTCAAGAGGACACTCAAGAAACTACAGTAGGTATGCTCATATACCTAGCCCTAAACCAGACTATTACTCAAGTCAGTTTGATTCTGATTTTTGCCAGTGTCACTCATTAATACAGTAATAACACATGGCTTTAATATAGCTCCCCATTTCCTGTGGCCCACTAACTACATCCATTGACCCCAAAATAGAAAGACTTGCTGTTTAACTATTTTCATCACTCATTGAAACTGACTACTGGCTACGACCGATTTATTCGGTAAATGTTGAAACCTAGTCGCAATATCAGGTGACATATATCATAACAACCCTTAAGATGCAAACAACTTCGTGGGTTAACATGATCCGGTAAATTGTTGTCGTTGATTAGTTTGTAACTGGCATGTGACAACACTTGACATTTCTATGTAGGAGGTGTTGCTGGTAACAGTGTAGATTTAGCTTGTGTCCTCTGCTTTTGTGTCTATTGTTTTCCCCACCCCGCGATGAGGATACATTAAGTACAACGTGGCAGTGATCCAAATCGCATCGCCCGACCCCAAACATCCCCTCTTAATCGATACGTATAACACACAGCATCAAGTGCTCAAGCACTATTTTCAATCAGAAATAAAATACTAGACTAGGGTACAGTCCCTTTGATATCAGCTAGTCAACTAACTAATACACACTGCATGCAAGCCCAAAACATCACCACCCCGGTACAGCAGCTATGCGCTTATGGAGATTCGGGTTATCGAAGGAAGATTTTGGCTGAGGATTTACTTATATTATCGGTCACATATGGCATAATTCGATGATCAAGCTGCCATTGTGTTTGGCTTCCTCCCTCCCACCAGACTGCAGTTATATTTTCTGGACTCCCTCTCTCTGGGCTGCCACAAGAAGGTCAACTTTAGCAGAGAAAAATAACTACATCATGACACACAACAACACACAACTTCCAGAAAAGTGTGTCTCAAAATACAGGCATTCTCTCTTCTCCATAAGTACTCTACTATAAAAGTCTATGCAATGATGCAATTAATAATATTGATATCATCATTACCATTGTAACACTAGTAGCTTAACATCACTCCTCTCAAGTGACATATTGACAATACCTCTGGCCATAATCAATAGTATTAATGAATACATTAAAATTGTCTAATGAAAAAGCTGGAAGCCATTCTGTCCATAACATGGAGTGTATCTGCACGTGTGCACCTGAGATGTGGGGGCTTCCTTAGCACGGAACATGTATATACAAACATAGGGGCACTTCCCACCCCCTTCCCCCACCCCTTAAAGTTGGAACCCGCACAATCTACACCATTAAACAGCGACACCTCTATCATCCTGCGACACGGCAACACACTGTTGACTACTATCTTTATCGGTTTTCTTTTTATTTAAAAGCTTCAACATGACAATAATGAAATCACTAATTCCATTAAGCCATTAAACCCCAAAAACCATTTTCCTAGTATTCACCATTGGGCTGCTTGTTAGAATAGGAACTTTTGACAACTGTGTTCATTTGTATTATTTCTTAGCTGTATTAACTCATGGAAACTCAGGAATTGTCAAACACTTGACTAGAATCAACAATTTTGTCGTAATAATAATTATTCGCACTCATCAGTCCATTCAATTATTGAGTAACACGTAAACATTGCACCTTGTCAGCAGACTATGTACATTGGATTCTATGTCTTCACTAATGATTAAGTAACAATGCCTTCAACAACGTGACAACCTAATAGCGGCTGGCTTGATGAGATAAGGAATTAAATATGCAAATACATGCATACATGGAAACATATGTGAACATATGTAAATGAGGATGCCTATGGTAACAAGAACAAGGCTTTGACCTGTATTGACTGGTCTTATGAACAGTTAAGTATTGTACTGTACACCAGGAGATTGCACGTGAGAATCAACATTTTCTTTTCCACATGATAACTGTGAAAAATGAACAAGAACATAACAAAATACGAAAAAGAAATATCCCAAAACCTGAAGTATGTTCCATTTCTTTTTCTCACTCAGACAAATATATCGTTCTTGTTAAAAACCTAAAAGGGGGGTCGAAGGTACGGGTCGGCCTTTTCTACTAGCGAATTCCCAATCGACAAACCTCTGTTGTTATCCTACAAAGACAATAGGCAAGGCCACAGAATCAGTACTGTCGTGCCAGCATGGGACACCGAACGCTGAGGAAATCAATATTATTAATAAAATCATGGTAAAATGTGGATCAATTCCATAGGTCAATCTCAAGGTGATGATGAACGGGAGCACAGTACACAGGCGCAATATCAAAAATGTCAATTCTACTGGATTAACTTTTTTTTTATACATTCAAATAAATAAAGCACAGCAAGGAGTGGTTATACAGAGAACCATCTAGCTGTGCCGCAATGACTTTTTTCTTCATTAGAACACCATGTGACCTCAAGACTGACCAAACCCTAAAACTACCTAGGATAATTATAATGATAACAATAAGAATAATCACACCGTCTGTTCAAGCAGGACGTGGGGGGAACTATACATAAAATATCACTAGTTTAAAATCACTGAGAAACATAGTACATACAAAAGTGTTAAGCAGTTTTATTATGTTTTTTTTAAGACTGGGGCGCCTATGCCCTAACCATGGACATGAAATTCAGGAATGTCGTATTCTGGACAGGTGGCAATATTGCTTCGTTATATTAGTTTTCTTTGTTTCTTCTTCAGTTCTAAATTCTTAAGTTAGCATCGTCTTTGGCAAAACTTAGCCGAGCACATACGACCTATGCAGTTTGTAAAATATATATGTATATAATATATTATACTATGAATAATATTATTTCAGTTTCTTCTGTTCTACGGTATTAGTATACAAATCACCTCCTGCTAAAACATGTTCCTGTTGATAGCTTTATTCATCACCACTTGCAGTACCATACTTGAACAGTACAACTGTACTTACGATATTCTATTAATGTTTTCCTTTTTTTTTGGTTTACAGTAAAATAGTATATATCAGCCACAGCAGCCGGAGTATGTGACACTCCAAGCACGCTTCGTAAAGGACACCACTATGACGCCACAAAATCGACGTCCTCGTTCACACTTGGACACTCAGCCTTCTGATCTCCATGGAAACCCATCAAAATAGAGTCTGTTTTGACTTTAAGCTCATTCGTCCACCAACAGCGGGTAAAGTGTACATATATATCAGTATAATTATAATTATTCATGTATATATATATATATATATGTATGTCACCATCGGTACTATTATATATAATATAATATGTGTACGTGAGAAGAAAATGGACAGACGGTAGTAATAACAGATCGGCCGAATCTGATGTATTTTGTTTAATAAATCACGCTGCAAAACTGCAAACTCAAACTGCCAATCCTTTGATTTCTTTTTTTTTAAATATTCTGTTTCCAATTTTCTGTCTTTGTTACACGCCTAATAGGGAGCAAACTTGACTCTGTCGAGCTTGTGCGTTGGCGTGATGAGTGTTGGGCTGAGGCCTCCCTTTATTTTGGTAGTTAGCATTTTTCTATGAGCTGAGTCGAGAACACCCACATTGAGCCCGAGGAGTGGTAGTGGCTGCTTCATCATCTGACTCAGCGGAATACCCAGTGGGTTTGGAGTGGAATTCAGGGGCGATGAGGTGGGGGTCGAGGATTCAAGGGTCAGATTCTTATGCATTTCCATGCTGCGGAAAAAAATGGGAGAGGGCACAAAATATTAGACAGTCACTCACACCGTAACAAATACGAGTGCTAATAGCATGCTCCCCGTTCTTTTTTTTCTTAAATAGATGATGTATATTCATGTTGCTGGAACTAAGGTGTGGCAAAACGTGGCAAAATTGGAACATTCAACGGGGAATTTGTGTTTAAAATTTGTGTAAAAAGAATTATGTATGATATGTCAACATATCACAAAAAAGTATGATAATCTAATATCAAAAAGGGAGATGTACAGGTACCTTGAAGGTAAGAAAACAATAAAATCTGTCTTCTTGTCTCATTTGTGGAAAGAAAAAATAGAACTTCCTCTTCCTTTTTTCTGAATAGAAAGGTATTATACCGTAGGGGTGAAAAATTCAGAGGAAACTGTTGTTTTGACATTCTAAGTTCCAAGATGAAATCACATTCTCAACCTACATGAGTAATCTGTAGGTTAATAAAGTAAAGTGTCCCCACTTCCTAAAGATAAATCTTTGCATTCAAGTCCACTAAAGGGTAAATATTTGAGCATGCAGAATCTTGTGCATTATTTTGCCACGTTTTGCCATAAGTTTTCTCTTAAATTTCAGAATTCAGTTGATTTGAAATAATGCCTATTCAATCATGTCTGACTTTGGCCTTTGAATATGATTTGAATAGGCAGCTGGTATTAATGTATCTAAACTGCCAAATATCTGCGAAACGGGGAGAGCTAGTAGCTATTATGTCTTTTTTGGCTAATATAATTCAGCCAAAGGATAATGTAGGCATAATCATAATGATAATCAGAAAGCTTCAAAAACTGCTTAAGCAACATGTACAAGTAAACGAAAATCAAATCCTAAACTACTTAAATGGATGTTATGCCAAATAATAAATTCCAATTATAAGCTTCATCATATGCCTCTCCACAGGATCGTTTCCAAATCTTCAAAAAGGATCAAGGCATTTAGTATTTACTCGTACCAAATGTGTTGCGCAAACTAAATTGTGGCAAATGTTAGATGTTCTTAATTCTTAAATTTCATATGTCTATCAAAATCATGGATGGTACAATATGCCATTTTCCTCTTTGTTGACTTTCAACGACGTATGTCTGTTCGACTGGTTTTGTTTCTTAAATATTGTCATGTTCAAATCAAATTAACATTAAATATACCAGATCCAATAGTACAGAGGTAAAGAGACTATCACAGTGAATAAGATAAACATACAGCACTTTACGACTTATAGTTGATTATAATATGGGCGAGGTACTATTTTTATAGGAAGTGCCATAAGTAAATTTTGAGAAATAATTTTAAGTGTATGTTTTACATTTTCATTCCAGAGTCACTGAAAGTTACCGAAAGGCTTTTGATAATGGATGACAACTAAAGAAAGAATTGACTTCTCTTGAATTAAAACTCATGATTTTGAGTGCTGCTGTATGTACTATCTTAGGAACTCACACAATGTGACAGATCTCTAGATCCTTCCCAGACGGCCTTAATATAATTTTGGATTTTGATATAAGTTTGTAGTAATCCCTGGAAGAAATGTGCCTGAATAGAGGACCATAATTAGATTTAATATCATTGATTTGATTTTTGAGAATGCAAAATGAAAAAAATATATAATATGTGAATGTAAGTATCGGAGTAGATACCTGCCTACTGCAAGTGTACTTATTTTCTTTGTTTTGTTAATATTGAGTTAGAACACACTTTGCATTAGTGAAGCGCTATCTAGTGTGCTAACATAAGGCCAGTGATATAAGGAGAACTAGAGAGCTGTCAGAACTTAATAAAAAGACAGTCATCACATGTTTTTTTCTCCACTGCCATGAATTGGATTTCTCTTATTATTATCACCACTCATAAAGGAAACATTATACATTGTATGAATATATTTTCATCCCTTTGGCAACACATAGCAGAACACAGATGGAAGATTATTACAGATTTCTCTTTCACTGGTAAAGAATTTGTTCGTCAAATACCCTCTGAAAAGCATCAATTTCTTCTTCCATGAGTTATTTTGCTGGTTGCCATAGTGAAGTCTAATTTATAACAAAACAAATTCACATGTGTTTGGGGTTGTTAAAAACAATATATGGCAATTCTGGATTTGCAGCAAGGTTTCGTGGAGGTAATATCAGGCGAGGAGTACAGGTCATAAAAACGTTTACAACATCAACAGTGGGTGGTGGTAAAGGCGGTGTAGCGGTTAGTCAACGACAAGGTATTAAAGGTACAGAGGGTTCATGTATACATCAAGGGTTTTCAGGTTTGGTTTCTGGAGGTTTTTGGACTACCACGGTTTTCGGAGCAATGATCATGCTTTGGCAAGTGCAGACAATCTGGTTATTTGTATTTAGACGTCGCGATGACAGACGGCGCTTTGGCGTCATCTGCTCGATGCTGACGTCGAGATGTGTGAGAGCGAAAGAGAGACAGAAACAGAGAGGAGAGAGAGGACCAGAAGTAAGCCAGTATATATGGGAGTTGCGGAAACAAACACACATACACTGTAGGGCAGCAGCTGCTTGCTTGCTAGATGCAGGGCAATATATGAGGCATAGTTCTCTTAAGATGAAGGGCTTGACTGAAGAACAAATATATGTAATAGAGGATAAATCCACAGGATGGTAACACAGTCCCTACAGAAAAAAAAGGAATTCTTAATGGGAGAATATTTCCTTATATTGGGCATGTAGTTGAGGCTGGAATCAATTGTTTGGTCAATTCTTTACTTCCTAAGGAAGTACATCAAGTTCTTCAGTTATTTTGAATTTACTTATGTTTTTTGAGTTATCCCTCTATCAATAATCCAATTGTTTACTTTATAAAGTAAATACTGTTAACTATAATTCTGTCCTACGGTTGAAAGGTTTAATAAAACCTGTGATAAGTGTTACACAACTGTGAGCACCCACATAAAAAAAGAAATTCTCTGCAGCCTGTATGGAGTATGCTCTAGCTATGGCTACTCACGACTCTTTTTTTTTTTATCTTATTTTTTTAGGAAAAGCGGTTTCTCCAACATATTGTAAATATAGCGAAATATATAGTACAGCAGAAAGGGAGCTGGGCAGAATGGGTTAGGATAACTATGTTTTGTACTGAAAAAAAAAGAAAATAATAATATTCTCTCCAAAATAAATCCACGATAAACGCACAAGGATATCAAGGGATACATTTATTGAAGAGTCTGCATCTTCACTATATTCTTACTATAACCATATTGCCAAAATGCTAAACAGCATTGTAGAGTGGGAACTTCAGACAAGGAGTTGAAAATGGGGAATAAAGAATATAACTTAAGCTACCATAAAGAAATCTAAGGGGCCTGCATGGAAACGCATAGATGGACTTGCTCTGTTAATTCTTCTAGAATCCTAACTGGACATTAAATTCTGGCTTTTACTTTGCCTGGGGGTTAAATAATCATGGATCTAAGTGTTTTACTTATTTTTTTTTTATAAATACTTCAAAGGATTGTACTTTTGCAACATATCAACCCCATTATACCATGGAGATGTTCACTACATTTTCTCCTCTCAATGCGAATTGAGTCCTATCAATGCGAAAGCACGGTGGCAGAAAATAAAATTCCCAGAATCAAAGGCAATACAAATAAAGTTCACTTTCACTGGATTATGGATTACTGGGACTATGTTCATTTTCAACAGTTACTCAAACCTACGGGGTCCTTACAGCGAAACTGTATTAGATTAAAGGGAGGAAAAGGAAAAATGATCAATCTCATACTTCAACTTTTATAGGTGGATAAGACAATTTTTTTTACATTTAATTGCTGGACCAAAAAGCTACCGGATAGCTTAAGGTGGGCCAGTTTAAACAACCCTCCCACACCACATTATTCCTTAAAGGATTTGAAAAGGGTTCAAATGGTTCAGATTTCTTTAGGCTACTTCAGGCCATTAAATTATTTATGTGATGTAAATAACACAAATGACCAATGGGACATCTATAATATTCATATCACATTTTCCTAGGAACTCCAATGCTCTGCCATGCCACCATGGTGGCCATTAGATTGGAAGTAAGCTTATTGGATAAGAATTCTGAGGTTGGGAGGAAAAGAGAAAGCAGCACCTGGCATGATAAGTTAGTATTATGTTACCATGGTAACCAAGCTGGCTCAGACATGAGGGAGGTAAGGAAGGAATCATGGGAAACATGGCCAAGGAGGAGATCATGTGACCGGAAAAGGGAAACATCATTGGAACAAACTCAGACAAGGGCATTGTGGGAGAGTCGCAGGACTTGTATGAAAATTATAAGAAAAAATTTAAGACATTCCATCTCGAAGTGTCTTTTTTGTCCTTGTAGAGACTTTGTTGGATGGGGTTATGGAGGGTCAGGGGATATGTTATGCAGTTATTGGAAAGGGAAAAACAGAAATTGAGAATTGTGGATGCCAGATTGTCCCACCCCTCAAGTCCAATGTGCTTGATGTCTCAACCAGCTGCTTTGGGTTCCATGATCATCTGGCTGGTCAGTTAATGTGAAGAGGTTGAGACAGTGGGCTCTCTCTATAACGACTAACCGTTATGTAACTTTTCCTTTTTCCTTACTGATTTTTTTGTTGCACTAGCCAATGGATGATCAGTGCAAGCACACCGCACCACACTCAAAACTGGCATGATTCTCTCTCATTCACTCGTTCAGCTTTTGTGATCACCAGCATCGACACATCAGTAATTCTAAAATAACTAATATGTAATTTGTTCTTGAAGATTGAATTATCTCAAATTTCTATTATAAAATGGTTGGAATCCATTTGAGAGTTCCAGAATGTTATGCAAATTGCACCTTAGCAGGGAGTTTGTGAAATGTTTGATCCCAGTTTGCAAATGCTTTAAAAAGACGAGATCAGCTATGGTGAGCCAGAAACTGAGCTTTGTTCTGGGAAGAAAACAGTATGTTATTGAGAAGTGATACTTGGAAAGTGTGAAAATGTAAAGTAGACCTCCTAGGGTTCACTGATTGTCTGTGCTTAGTTGGTAGAGCTGCTTGTGGTGCTTATTATATATATATTTAGATTGAGTGGCCTTTTTCGAGAGCTGCCAGAACCGCTGGCTGGCAGAGTGTTCGCATGAGCAGCTCTTAGGGTGTGCTTCACCCTGCCAGTAAGCGGATGCCTTTCTGTCTGCAATGGTGTGAGCCAGTGTGCAAGTTGAGGGTGGGTTGGTGGCCGCGTGCTAAGCCAATGGGGTAACGCAGGTCGGGGGCTAGAAGCCCGCAGTAACATCACACACCAAAATTCGACCTTCCTCCTTTTAAAAGATGTCACCAACAATGTTCAGAAATTATACCCAAACCAAATTGTTTTCCCTTTCCAATTTTCCTTTCTTTCAGGAATGCTTAAGGAGAAAATCCAAACAAAGTCACCACAAAACTCCCATCGTCCCTTCCGGTTGGGTCAAAACGAGACACCAAAACGTCTATCCTACTTACTTACCACCGTCTAGACTGTCAAGAGGCTAAACAGAAGATTTGATGGCAATTAATTTAAAATCAGAAAGGAATGCTGTTTTTTTTTTCTTTTATAATCAATTTTTACTGCCTTCATTGATAAAGTATGGAGGGTGTTATTCCTTTAGAAGGAAACATCTCCTCAGGCACTTTCCTTGACACTTTGTGGCAAGGAAACAGCCATAAGGTACTACCCTTTAAAATATAATTTTCTTTGAATATTTGAATTACTGATGTAAAAAATATACTTCTTCTTTAGATAGCACTGTAGATGATTTTGGAATAATTGTTGGGTTTTTTTTTTCTCCCTGTACACTGTTGGTCAGGTTTATCTGGAGAAGGTTTGTGGCTTTGACGTGTGGCGTTGCTACGGGTTGCTAGGTAGAGATAAATCGCTGTAGTAATTACCTTGCGTTGATGAGGTACATGGCAGCGTGGATGGTTTCAGGTGTGCCTGTTACAGTTATCTTCCGCTCTGAAGAACCTTCTTCTGCATTAGCTATTTTAATCTGTGCACCTGACAATTGTCTGAAAAATATTAAACAATCAGCCTTGAAGTGATGACATTTTACACACCTGGTTTCTTTATGATGTGCAGATAATATATAGGTTGCTATTCTGGTATGTCAGAGTGCAGGGAAAAATTGTGAACTTGCACTCAAATAGAAATTGTAAATTAAGTGGAGGGTATTGCGAAACTTTTATTTAAAAAGAAACAACAATTGAAGTTTGTGTGAACCTAATGTAGATGAAACATGTACTGCAAAATTTCTGAATTGAGATGATTTGAAGAAAACCTTTCATCCCATCCCTGACACTGTTGACTATCTAATGCGTCTTTAAAGAAAACTTACCTGATTTCATTAATTTTGTTTCCTGCCCGCCCAATTATGCACCCAATGAGGTCATTAGCAACAGTCATTTCATGTGACTGTGCATTATTACCCGGTGCAGGCTGTACGGGGCGACCATAGGGAGACCCGATTTGTGTCAGTTGGGATGGCTGTTGCATACGTGCAGGGCCTGGAACACAAAATAAGAAATTTAAACATGTGCCCTTGTCCTAACATCATAGATTCCATATATTGATGTTTTGAAACAATTTTCTATTACTACACTTCAAACATCTTAGTTACTACATTTTCTGAGCAGAGGTAATAGGTCTTGGAATTTTACTGGAATACCATTTTTACATCTAACTTGAGAGAACCTTTGAGTATTTAAGAGCACTGTTTCATTGGCAGTAGTGTTACATTGGTCAATAGTGTGAAAAGGGAAATAGTTTTAACTGGAGACTAACTATTTGATTTGTATAGAAAATAGAGCATGACATTTGTTAATAACTTAACAGTTCTGTCTTCAGAAGTTGGTTATTGCCTATGATATTTTGTTTACCTTCTTTCAATTGCTATATGAAATATTACACATAGGAGGATCTGTTTTCAATGCCAATTGGACAAACTTTTTGAGATGACAGACATCAATGCCTGTATAATATCGTGCATGGGGAGAATAAGACATTAGCATGCATGTCCATCACTGGATACAAGGACTGACATACAGCAGCACAAATAAGGGCCCATTTCACTGACGCTGGAGAAATAGGCACCTTTTTGATAATGTAGGGTTGCTTTCAACCGATGTCAGTTCCCAAGTACAGGTTCTGGGTATATTGAAAACTTTAAAATATCAAAAAGTCAAGTACATAAAGAAATACTATTTTGGACCAACAGTAGCATGTGAATATACATACAAAGGCTGACTCAAAACAACACTCCATTCTTCTGCATTCAACCATAGTATATTAAAGTGTACAGTAATTTGTGCAAATAACAAACTGTTTGCAGACTATTGACTTAATTTGCAGTCAATGTGAAGGACAAGGCACAAGCAGCACTGGTTCTACCTTTCCTTTCAACTCACAAAAAATATAACATATTCTCTGAGAAAAATATCAAATTTTGTCATATTGTTGTGGAAGATCTCTCTTAACTCAGGGCGTTGTAGCATTATCACTCAGGTATCTGCCTAGTTGTAATAAATTAATCATAATGCACTGGGTGTGAACTTAATCAGAATTGTACAATGGTAACCAATACGTCACAAAAGAGGGGCGGGGGAGACTGGATGGTCAACAGGGATCGAATCCACCAATGACTGTTTGTATATCAAGGGGAGATGGAAACTACAAGTTTGAGAAAAGAGATTGGGGTTGTTTCGAAAGTAGTAACCATTGCTGGTGAAAAGGAAAGGCCTGGTGGTTGGATAGGGGGCAGGATTTTATGTTTACATACCATTGTCATGTTGTTGAGAGATTTGTTGTGCGAGCCCAGCTGTCAGGTATGGTACCCGCGTGTCTATGGCTTGGACATCTGCTTGGAGAAATATCAGGGACTGGGTGACTACAAATTCAACCTACACAAATCCTCAACCCACCTTCATC
The DNA here is from genome assembly GCA_949317995.1 of Acholoe squamosa. Classification (NCBI taxonomy): domain Eukaryota; kingdom Metazoa; phylum Annelida; class Polychaeta; order Phyllodocida; family Polynoidae; genus Acholoe; species Acholoe squamosa. The sequence continues at coordinate 25,676,222 of OX439048.1, forward strand.
ACCAGCCCACAACCACAAGATGGGCACTAAACATAGGGGATAAGGGGTGCAATGTGGGGTCAGGTATGGACCTACTTGACTTCTAGCTTAATTAATTATAATATAGTGAACTTCATATCTTATCAATAACCAAGCTATGCCCACACAGATCTCAATAATTTCTTAAATAACCTCATCTACTTTCCTATTACTAACTATTTGATATGACTTGTCTGCTCTTTTAAAATTCCTATAAAAGTACACATCAAAATATGGGGTACTTTTGTGAGGTTTGTGTGCATAACTTGTTTTTGACCATGTTTTCTTAATGAATAGATACATAATTTATAATAGCCTGTTGTATGACATGTCACTGTTACAGAACTCAGGATTCATAAACCGTCTAAGCCCCTTTATTCAATATTTCTGTAGACTATTGCTGTACACTGCCCTTACCCGAATGAAAGGTGCACACAAACACACAATGCAAAGCGTCAAATCCTGAAAGTGTAAACAGAATATAGATTTTGCTACTCACTTGCAATACTTGGGAGTAAACCCTGTTGAGCACCTAGGAAGGAAAATCCTCCCTGTTGAAGAAGCCCTTGTTGGATGCCACCTAGCTTAGCCATCTGCTGCTGTTGTTGCTGTTGTATGGGGATAGAGGGTTGCTATTAGAATACTTGATCAGCAAAACTGACCAAGTGGGCTTCTTATATAACTTGAAACACATAAAATACTGTAAAGTGAAACTTTGCTGAGCATGTAATCAGGACTATTAAATAAAATATCATTTGATCAATGAAATTTATATATCTACATAAGGGTATGTCATGATATCAAAGGCTATTTTTAAATACAAATATTCAAAATATTATTCCTCTTCTGGTGGTAACCAAGGTAAGGTGCAGAGGGTGATGTGAGACTATTGCCAAATTGTGAAATGCATACGTTAAAACAGACAGGCCAGTGGCTAACAGGCGAGTGCTGTTTAAATCTATGAAGAAGCTGAAGCCACTATCACAGACAAGACAGATCATGGTGACATGACCCAAGTAGTTGGTCATGTGACCATCACCATGACAACACAGCCCATGCATCATCAAAAGCCATATTTCCTTTGCTCTTTTATTTACATATGGGGGTGGTGGTTTGTTTGTGTCTTTTCTTGATTTGTGAAGTGTTTTTCATTCATTGACTTTTTAATTTACCATTAGCTTCTTATTAGCATATCAAAGTCTATAAGGAAGTGGAGATACAATTAATGGGTGCTCTAGTTTTCACACAGGGTTGGTACAGCACATAGTATGCAGAGTAAAGGGGATGTAGGGTCAGGAACTAAGGGGGTCCCCAGGACTCTACCATAGGACATCCTTATACAGTGGCATTTAGCCTTTTTTTCCAAAATGTCTCCGCTGAGAATTTTTTTTAGGTATTTTGTTATTTGAGGCAGAGGAGAATTTTAATTTCAAACTTGGCCCAAACTATTAAATTTTCTGGTACTGGTTGGGATGATAGCATTAAAAAGCTTGGGGTTGAATGCATGTTCATACTATAAACATATCTGAAAATACTAAGAATTTGTCTATGTACTTTTTCAGATGGGAAATTTAGTAGCGTTCCAAACTTTAATAAAATAGTGAGGTGTAATTAGTTCTGGTGGCAGCCCTAAAGTGAGTCCCAATGGTACCCCCCACTGTGAGAGAGGCACTCATACCTGATGAACCGGATACTGGTGCACCACACCAGGCCTGGCATAGGTTGGCTATGGAGACAAACAAACAGGCGACAATTAGACAAGCGTTCTGCAACACACTGCCACATGAACATGTGCAGCCCGGCACGTGCCCATCTCCCATGTGATATCACATGCGCTCACATATTGGTTGCATCATTTACACGTGCACATACTTTCATTCAATTTCACACACAAGGTTCACATTTCCACAGCCATTCATTCTTGCTGTCATAATTTTCCATGAGGTCCATTCAGTGCAGTTCGTTAGGAGCAGGGGGAGGGTCCAGAAAAATTAAAATTCAGAAACAAGTTGTAAATTTGTCAAAATTGTTGTAGCACAGGGCCAGGGGGATTTTGAATTGATTCAAATGCCAAATGCAGAGATGAAACGTAGCTATTTTGCCTAATCATGTCTATGGCAGTTCTTGTAGACGATGTAACTGCACTTGAATTACAATAAAGATATGGATGTAAAAGAGCAAATTTTGATAAACGGTATGATAGTGTTTTATCAAATAAGAATAAAATATTTTTCTGGATAACATCATAAGAATTCCTCATATTAAACTCACATACACAGACATATCTTTCACATAACCTCAGACACACAGTGGTTGCTCCTTCATTCTCCAACAACAGAAAGCAGTAACTGGAAAGCGAGCTTTGATTCTACGTTAAGTAATGCTGTGTCAGGTTCAAGCTTTAGCAGAAGAGTAAATAGACTAGAATATTGATAGCCACCTACAGGTTAAAGGCTAAGGGCTCAACAGAGGGTTGGCTCGACTTGTTTAATATAAATATAGCACATCCGACACCAATATAGATCTAAAGTGTGCAAGTACTACTTTAGTAGAGATTGTTCATTCACTATATGTTACATATTTATGGAAAGCAGTAATACACAAAAGAATTTTCTCCTTTATATTTGGAGGTACAAAAGATCACATGAACAGCAATATTGAAAGAAATTGCTATACAGAATAAAGTAGGTGAAGTGAAAATAAAAAGGACAAGAGATCAGGATTGCAGCAGTGACAAGAAGGTAGAGAAAACAACAAAGGATTATAAAAGGAGATAAAGAAGAATACCTCTTTTCATGCCCTATCCAATTTCATTTTTTCTTTGTCATTTTCCTTTTTATGTGACTGAGTTATATAAAATATATTTGGAAGAGGAATTCCCCTCTATGCCCGTGTGAGTGCGCGAAGGATATCATGCAAATCGGAGAGCTGTTGATTATGCATGCAGGGAAGAGTGAATATTGGCATCATTAGAAGGATTTGGGGAATGTTCTAGATCCAAGAATATAGCTCAAAGGAGTAAGACCCTGGGCCCTAAAGTAGATGAATTGTAAACTAATGGGTATAAAATACACATTTATACAGATATCACTTCTGTTACAAGGGCAACAAGAGAAATAATTAATCAACATTCAGGTACAGACCTTGAGAGTAGTTCTGTACTTTCATTTTAAACTAACACCTTTACAGATTTTGAAGTTAATTAAGCGATTTCATATTTATTTGAATAGACCTATGTACATTTCCGCTGTACAATTGATTCATAGAGGGTAGTCTATTTAGTTTTAGTGGGGGTATTCTGTAGAGGAAGTATATTTTTCTTCAATTCCTATACTGCCATAAATAATAGGGTTTGCATTATATATACAGCCAGAAGGTATGATGGTACAGGTTTTCTTGGTGTCCCTAGCAAATATATTATTGGGGTTTTCCTAGTTTTGTTAAATCACTGAGCTCAAAAGGAAGAGATGGTATCTTAACCAGGCAATTAAAATCTGAATTATTATTGAAAGGTCAGAGTATTTAATTTGTTACCTGAAAGTTTAATTCTTTTCAAAGTATTATATTTGATTAAAATTAGAAGGAAAAATTTACTTTTAAGAAAGTGGTACATCTTAAATATTACCCTATCTGTTTCTTTCTCTAAAAATCTAAGTACCAAGCATTTTTCTCTAACCAATCGGTAATACAAGGTGGAACATATGTATATATGGAAGAGAACATCCCGTACATACCTTTGCCCAATCAGAATGAGCCATGACTGCCACGTGACGTTCCACCATTACGTCATCATTATTCTTGTCATGACAACCCGTAGCGTGCACGTGACTTATAAAGACTTACTGCCTCCTGGTGGGGAGCACCTCTAACTACGTCACTTCCAGTTGCCCCATGACTGATGACGTCACAATGGCAGAGCACACGTCATACAGACAGACAGTTGTTTTTTTAGGATTTCGGTCTACAACAGGTAGTGGGGTACGGGGAAATGGGTACGGATGAACAAATAAACGCCTGGTTTTCTAAACAATCTAGATTCGATTTAACTTTCCAAAAGTACCCGAAAGTGAAAGTTTGGCATGTTTGAATGGGAAGGCTATGATCTTTTGACAGTTAAGGTCATGCATATGAACCCATGGAATCAAACACAAGCATAATTCACATGTTAATTTAACCATTTAGAGTCCTAAATAAAGCCAAATCCCCCCCACCCATACTCCGGCCGAAAGGGATAAACAAATGTGATTCTAAAATTCCTTTTTTTGTCACACATCTTCTAAATACTTAAGTCTCCAGATCAAAAGCCATTGCAATTTCTCATTTCATGTTTCTGGTCACCATCATTTATTAAATTCACCGCTGGGTATTTGTTAATGCATCCATTCTAAAAAAGTTTCGTCTTCAAACTGGGAGGGGTGTTGGAAACATAGAAGGAAGGGTACACTAAGGCTGTGATGGTGTGGTTAGGTCAAACCCTGGTCCATGAGGTCAGTATTATGTAACATCATACACCAGGATTGCGATAGGGTAGGGGCACCAAGTGATAAGAGGCTCAGCGCTGTGAGTGCAGGTACAGGAAGAAAGCATAGGGCAGAGACCAACACACACAAGCCTAGAACGCCAAGCATGGTTGGAGAGTGGTGGTGGTTGTGGTAGAAGCAGAAAGAGACCGAGCAAGAGAGAGAAGCAGAGTGCGGCTAACATAGGAACATACTGTGTATACTTACGTCGGGGGTGGGTACCGCGTACTGACCCTGCACTGAGAAAGCTTGGCCCCCAGCGAATATGACTGGGGGCATAGCGGGTTTTGGACGGTATGGTATGGTCGCTCCTTTGGGAGGGGACTGGATAAAAGGAAGGAATAAGGATTATAGAGGACGAATGAAGGTGCACAAGACAGGGGTTGATGTCGTTGAGATAAACACGTACGTTCCGCCTGAAATCGCTAGAAATAAAAGATAAGTGAAAACAGGTCAGTTCTGCCTCTTATCAGGCACAGGGTGGAAGGTGGTGAATCTATGTGTTGTTATCAGGTGTTATCATTCAGGGGTAGGCGGAGATGTGAAGGTACCATGACTGCTCGGTGGTGGCGGAAGTGGGGCTGGTGGGAAATAATGTAACCAAGGTAATGACGTCACAATGCAGTCACATATGGCAGACATGTAAAGGTATATGTATATTCAAGGGGAGGGTGCATGAGAGAAAGGGGAGGGGGGGGGGAGAATGATAAGAAATATCAAATTAATGATTACTTTGACAGAGGCCAGGCACATCGTTCGGTTCCAAGATAAGACCAGGTAGACGGACCTTGCCCCACGTCACAATGAGTCTTTGTTGCTATGGTAACGATTATAGTCAGCGACATATTGTTACCATGGCAACAGTCTAAGTTTCCCAGATACATCCAGGGTAGTAGCTAGGGTTGACGGTGCAGCTGACACAAGAGCCAATAAATTATCTAGAACGAAGAAGCGGTGGGGCCCTACAATAATCAAAAATGAGACAATTAGAAAGAGAATTGAGCAAGAGGGCCAAGCGGATGGTTTCTATGCAAAAGACCCGTCCCTCTAGACATTGCACCTCACCATAGCATGATTATGAACTAGGACAAGTACACCTGTTGATTTATATTGCTTGTTTATATTATGTTGGAGGAATTTTGATCCTTTGCAAATTAGAGTAAATGATACAAAGTGCTGAGCAAACCGTGGAGCATGGAAGGAGCTGAAAGGGATCTACTGATCGCTACTGGTTAGGGGTAGGTTACTTGAGTAAGGCTTACGTACAATATTCTCCAAGTTGCTCTTTTGTTTAAAACCTGTCATTTTTCTGATTGTCTGCGCCAAAAGGGAAACAGATATTGCAGTAATTATAGCAAACTGCAGGTGAGTGACTGTCTGGAGGGCGGTGACGTTCACCTGGTGACGTGACGTTGTGACGTAGGTCTGACGTCACTGTGACAGCGTTGTGACGTGACTAGGCTAATGACGATGGCGGGGGCGGCAGAGCACTACAGTGAGTGTTCTGGGCGGGTGGAGGTGGCGTAGAGGTGGTGCCTCCAGGGTTAGCCTGCGGCGCGCCAGGTGGTGAAGTGGTGGTGTGGTGCTGGGGTGGTGGTACTCCTGTGAGAAGCCTTAGAGCCGTGGTGGTGGTGGAGGTAATGGTGGTGGACCTGAAAGGGCAGCAGCGGACGCTGCATTCCTCTGAGCGCCTCAAGAGCTGCTCCTACTACCATGTAGCACAATGGCACATACTCACTGAGTTACTCATTGATAGGGGGAGTCATAAAAGCTTAAACGTTTTAACCCATAAAGCACCGATTGCTTTTCCTGACAACGCGTATTGTTTGTTTACAAAACAATGGTTTGTAGTTGTATATTTTTTTTTGAGGAACTTGCATGAAATAGTCAACCCTAGATTTGATCATTGCCTCCTTTTTAAGTAACCAAAACATTCCCTAATAATCAGTACAGCTTAAGGTCAAATTACTAGATACTTAGCATTTTGCCGACTCCCCCATCTCTATGTATACATTCATGGACACATTCATACTGACTTTGCTTACAGTGGTAACTGGTGACGGTGGCGTCAAGCTTTGGACTGGGCATGCGCAATGTCACGTGACACAGAGAGGGGACTAATGACGTCCGGGTACTAAAAGCATGTGTTGGTACATAGCTCGGTATGGTGTAGAGGAAGCCATGTCAGATCTTGTAGGGAAAGGGCCAAAGCAGACCTTTCTAAACTTTTTTTTTTTATATCAGCATTACCGGTAGTTATTTTAACTTAAACTTTAGGTTTTCTTTTTATTTTCAGCTAATATATCTTCCTTGACAAAAGCAAATGATCGTAAGAGGTATATAATTTGGATAGTATAGACCAATTTGATCAGATACAATACAGGTTTGAAACAGCTTGAAAATGAGACATAGGCCCTACAAATAATTTTTTTTAACAAATATTCTCATTTAATACATTAACTCCTTTTGAAAATTCTGCTTTGCCCCAGCCCCTTGCCATGTGTTCCAGTAAGCAGATTGATATTTCCTTAATATAGGAAGAATGCATATGCAACAAATCACAGTGGGTAATCCTAACACAGTTTTACAAGTGTAAAAATACAGCTCAGTCATCTTGCTGGTATTTCCAATGGTAAATGATAAGAATATGAGGGGGGGGGGATAACCACTTTCATACCTATATACCGTAATCTCCCGCGTATAAGGCGCGTCTTATATGGGGGGTTTTAGTTCTCATTGGATCCACAAGGGGGACACCAAGACCTTTCTTTTGATATATTACATGCCCCCTTGGTCATAAAAGGACATAAGGGGGCCCAGGAGTGTCAGGGGATGCCCAAGCTACATATAGGTTTTTTGAATTTTGAAATTTCATTCAATAGAACAAAAGTTATGAATTTTTCATTTTTTTTGAGAATTTTCCAAAACTCTAGGTGCGCCTTATACGCGGGCGGCGCCTTATACGCGGGAGATTACGGTAGCCAGAATAGTCTCAAACTAAGTTTAAGGAGTATTTTCCCTCAATAGTTCTGTATTTCAGGGGCTAGGTCAAATATTACTTTACACAAGGAACCCAGAAGGAATTTAATCTGTATAATCATTTTTCGTGTGTTGAAAAATCCTTTCTCAACTTTGGCTTATAACAGGTCCTTTGTACCGAAGTATTAAATTTGTTACTGCTACATTTTTGCCCCCCCCCCCCGCTTCGGTATGACCGATCTGTTGGCATGGGCCCTGATTGGTAAATAATGAGTCCAATCACAGCATCAGAGAGACATTTTCCGCAGGGCAGGCAGGGGATGGACAGCTATGGCCAGGCTGCACAGAGCCCTGTTTAGTGGGGCATGAAACCACTGGTCAAAGAACCCAGCCCAACCAACCCTGGATAAAGGGGGATATGTTGGCCTTTGCCCCCCCCCCCTTCCCAAATTCCCAATTTCTGGTTAGCCTGTGAAGTAGCTAACTCAGCAATTTCCAACATGCAAGGCCTCACCTTAATCGCCAGTTCCCCTGTTCCAAATACCACATAACTGTATTACTTGGTTGTTCCTTGTTCTGCCATTGCCAACTGAGGTCATGCCCACCCCCCCCCCCTCTTCTCCAACCTCCAACCTTGCTGCCTTAAAGGACCTTGTTGCCCTTTCTATGGCCCAAGTACTGCTATATGCTGAGTGGGGTAACCTTCAGATGACCTTTTTGACTACATGAACTGTAAAATTAGGTAAATGGTAATGAGGAGGATGGCTGATTGTGTACAAAATCATTGGAAATACCAGCAACTACTGACTCTATGGCCATAGTAGAGTTTAGATTTCTTAGTTTTCGCTTTAGTAAAATAGTAAATATAAATACTGCATTCCCTCAATACAGAACAAATTCTTTACTTTTTTAGTATTAGGGTCCTTAATACTTACAAGTTCTGGATTCATTACATTGATATTTCAGTCTTTTCTTTTATATTTACTTTCATACTTGATCTAATTTTTATTACATAACTTGAGTGTGAGGTAGTTGTACCTACCTCTAACATCACACAACACACTTGGTAGATACATTGGGTGATGGCGTCGGCCGTGCCGGATATGGTGACCGTGCGTTCTGTGGAGTTGGGCAGCATCTCGCTGGCCACTTGTATGGACGCTAACGTCACCTTAAATGGGAAAAGGGAAAGAAATCGTAATAAAGGGATTTTTCAGAGGTAAGACAGGATCTTTAACTTGTAGGCTCAATGGTGCCAGTATGAAATGCCCTGCTGCAATACACAGAGCCTTAACATAATCACCAATAGATTTAGTACATGAATATATTGCAAATGGATATTGAGGTTGAGTTATATAGGAAATTGCCTTATAATAATCGTTCTCCTTGTGATCTAAATCACCCACCTCTCTGATTTCCTTGATTTTGGCTCCACCCTTGCCGATGAGTGATCCACACTGACTGGCCGGTACGATGAGCCGGATGGTGACTGGGGCTACGGGGAGGGTGTTGGCGTCGTTTCCTTTACCAGAATTTTGCATGTCCTGCAAGAGAAAGTGCGAAGACTTAGGTGAGATTGCCTGCCATTCCGTTGGTACAAGAAACGATTGGGGGGGGGGGACTATCATTAGCACTTGGTGTGGAGTGGAACAGAATTCAGAGCGACCCCTAGGGGTATTTAACATAACTCCGGGACATGTATAAAATATGCTGCCATCTGGCCTGCATTCTCAGAACTAGAGTGCTATGCATATAATAAGGCAAGTTAAGTTCCTTTTTTTCTTTCTTACAGAAAACGTATATTTACTTACCATCTGCATGCCATCTGAGTGTTCCATCTTTCCGTCGGCCACCCACTGACGAGTAAGGAGGTTGTCCTGAAGGTAAGAGGAAAAGGGAGTCGTATATAGATACAAACTGTTAAGCGATAAAGTTAACTACATGTAGTATACCCCCAACTCCCATCAAACTGTAGGCAGCCTTTCTATGCCTATATTACACACTATTTGATATCATAATCTGTTTTCAACTTCTATTTAACTGCCAAATACTATTATTCAATACTTGGGTTAGCTACCTCTTCAAACTTCTTGCAGATCATCGTGAATGCTTTGAAGATTCCGTCTGTTGTGCCGGTTACAGTGACGATCCGCTCGGGACATGAAGAGTCGGATATATTAATTTTTGCACCGCTCTGGAAGAGAAGATAACATTTTAAAAATTTTCGTCTAAAAAAGTACAATAAAAAGGACTCCATAATAAGAGTATACATTCACTTTCATAGAGACGGAGGAGGCAATTCTTTCTTTTTCCTTTTCCTTTTTTTTTTGTGTGGGATGGGGGTGGGGAGTGGGGATTCAAGCTGTCCATTCTTGTAGAACAATCCAATATAAGGGACTCTCGATGGGGTGGAGGCCATGATTTGAGTTGAGAAGTCCAGAAGCAGGCCAGTCTAAATCAACAGGTAGATCTCAGTCTCTACAGGTAGTTCTGACTGCCTATCAGATGCCGTTTATTAGTTTCTACAGGTGAGAAGACTAGCAGGTCCTCTCACCTGTTCTTAGCCTGACACAAGGTGCAAACACCTTTAGACATGTCATTAACACCCTGTCAACACCTGAAGCCTACCTGTGCAGATACACCTGCATTAACCATTTAAGGACTGGTATTGCAGGAGTGCATCATGCCCAATGTCGTCATGATGCACCAATGAAGTGCTGGCGAGTCTGCTCGCAAACACTTCATTGAAGCATCATGCCGAACCTCCGGGTGTGTATGTATCAATCTTGTAATATCGGCATGATGCACTAATGAACTGGCGATCCTTGAAGGATTCTGATGGGGGGGGGGGGGGGAAGCTGTTCTGAGAACGGATGTCGCATTTATCAGGATTTCCAGGTGGAATGGCCATATATAGATATCATAATTAGGAAGTAGTTAGGTACAACTTGAGTGGTAATTTCTTAAGGGAGTCATGTCTCATAATACTCAATAAACCTGCACCTGGCATTTGCAATGACGTGTGACCAATGCAGCGTTCTGAATACGTCATTCATCAGGTCTACCTACGTCAGGTTACCATGGTAACTAACAAGTCTCACAGAGAATGCCACGTGACAGTATACTAGATTGCTCTTCCTGTTTGTTATGTGGCTTCCTACCTGCACTGGGACCCGGATGTATGGATAGGTAACAGTGTTATATTGGACACCATGATACTTGGGCCCGGGTACTTTGGGTAAGTATAATACTCATGTTAAAAAGTAACAAGACACTAGGAGTTGATGAAACATCCTGTCATTGGGTCCTGCAGTGCAGTGCATACAACCATATTCATACAGGTATTTGGCTGCCCCCCCCCCCTCCCGAGATAGCCAATGTGAAGCTTTGTGGGTACCTGCAGGTACATATTCAGATCTAACCCTACCCAGTGTGGTCCCAAACTGTTCAGGCCTGAAGTCATCATGTCGCGCCCATTACCATGTGACATTTGTCTGACCTTTGATACCTGTCAGATTCACCAGGGGAGACATGGATCTATAAGTGGCCATTAGGCACAGTTATTGACAAGCTATGTATTTTTTTTATAACTAGGACATAAACCTAGGGTGTAGCTGTATGGAAAATTCTTAAATGTAGACATGATATTGACTTACAAATTAAATACATAAAAGAGTGATGGTATTTTTCTACAAATGTGCTTTCGAATTTGAAAAAGGGGGGAAAAGATCTTCACTTAGTATTTTGGAATATTTTTAATTTCAGGCCTATTCGGGTTAACAACTCAACTCAATTAAACTTGTGGAGCAGTCTTTGGATGAGAGCAGCTCAATCTGTCAGTTTCAGAGTGTGAGCAGCTCGTACTGCCTGACCTGAGCTGCTCCCGTCTGACCCTGAGCTGCTCAGCAGGGTCTAGAGCTGGTTTTGAGGAGCCTGACATTTCAGCAATACACTAAGGCTAATGGTAGTCAGCTCGCTTATTTTATACCATATTCTAGGTTAAACCTAGGTGAACTTGTAAGTTTGATTCAACTATTTTTGAAAAACAACCTTCCTGGGTGTTTTCTACAGTACTTTTATCAGAGGCGTCGTTGTTGAGAAGAAGAGAATATATTCAATGCAGGATTAGGGTTCACCTTAATTCTTCATTGCCATTTCTCCTTAGAAATCCTTTAACCCTACAAACCATTATGTTATCAGGGTGTCTTTGATTTACTCGGCAGGGGTTGGGTACATGGGGATCAGAGTAAATATCCATAGATCAAGCTAGCCAATTGGGACAGTATGGAGTGTGTAGACAGTTTATTTGTGAACCCTTCGCCCTGGAGGAAAAGGTCACAGGTGAGGCAGGATACCCTTGGAGGAAAGATGCCCCCCTCCTCCTCCTTCTCCTCCAACTCCACATCTATTGCTGACTACCTCTGGGTAATGGAGAAGCAACAGGTGAAGTCTCACTGACCCCTCACCTTTTAGTTTGTACCTATCAAATCGGTAACCTCTGCAAGGGGCAGATACTCTTATGGGGGGAAAAGAAAATGAGTAGAAAAAATCCTTTTTTTCTCATATTTTGGCTAGTGGTGTCTACACCTTGAATATATAACTAGCATATTGAATATTATTCAGATGATAACAAGTACGGTACTATTCGTGGCATAACAAAATAATTATCCACCTATCTTTTAGGTTTAATTTCATACATTTCTTTTTTACATTTCGTACACATAATTTGAGTTAAAGTGTTTAACTTACCTCTTCTCTGAATTTCTTGACATTGTCTCCTTTCTGTGATGGACAGGAGGAAGAGAAACACAATGTCAGCACAATTTAGTTATGCAACATGCATGATGATTTACATATAAATCAGCCTTATAGACTACAGCAATTCATATATGTTATAATAATGGGCTCTTCCTATGCCTGCACCCATGGAACATACAAACCATAACCTTAATCATGACCTATAGTTTTGGACATGGCACATGACCAGACATGTCTTATATATCTATGATACATAACCATGCCAATAACACTTTAACATAGAGTTAAAGTTTTAGAGCCAGACTCCTTTAGGATTTATAAATCATCAATGCTATAATAGCAGGGGCATGAAAAGTATGAAGGCATTTTCTTTGTTGAAGGATTTGATGTAAGCCCTAGGCCGAATAAAGAATTCTAACTTTTTCACTCCCAAATTTGGTAAGAGTCATCGAGGTTTGTCTGTGAAGATAAGAAATTACATGTACTCTGATTTTCTAGAGATTTATTTCATATTTCACACTCCCTAGTACCTTGTATAGAATACAGGGACAAACCATCCTGACATAAACATGTCCAGCATAGAGAGACCTTACACGAGGACCTAATAATCAACACTCCCTCTGTGCACTAAATGATGAGCTCAGGTATGATTGCATTGACATGAAGCGGCAGGGGATTGGCTAATTCTGGTCACGTGGTTTGGCCTTCTCTGGCATTCTTATCCTTGGCTGATGTTGTGACCTTTTGACCTTGGCAGCTGTGACAGGTCAAAGGTGGGAGCGCCATCTGGGGACATGTTGTGCACCATGTTATGACCTATTTACACGTCCTATCATGGCCCCCACCCTGCCCTACACAGTCCCTCATCTCACACTTAGGGCCAGCTTATCCTGGCCAAGTCTGTTTGGGGATTGCTATAAGTTAATTGTCACTTCATCATGATAAGGTAGCCTAAGACCCTTGGGGGGGGGGGGGGTGGCATTATTCATTAGCATGTATATGTATGGCGATCGTTCAGAATAAATAGCTTTACAATAGCCATATATTGCATAGATCAGCTCGCACTGAGCATCCCTATCACTCATTTCTTCTTTTCTCATATTTGTTTTTCTATGTCTTCGATACGCCTACTTGTACTGCAACATTTAATCCCGGTAGTCTCATACTCATTATACCCCCCTCCCTTTCATACAGAGCCATATCCCCCAATTTTCCACCTTATACTCATCCTTATTTGTGGTTCTTAATCTGAGTATAACCATACTTATGGAGCCATATTCTACATCTATAGATTTGCCCGTAGGTATTCTCTACTTGGCTATATCTTTGCACCCCTGACAGCATTCCCTTATCCATACTGGCAAATGAATTACCTACTTATAATCAGAGATAGAAAGTGTTGTGATAAACTTACTTTTCCGATGATGCTGCCAGCCTCCTGTAAAAGATAAAAAGATAAACATGTAACTATATTTCATTTGATACAAATGTCACATTTAAACGATTCTATTAAAATTTAGGCTGAATCAAATCAGTGGGGGAAACAATCACAATATAAATGCCACACATCCAGTGCCAGTACATCAAAAGAATTGCATCTGGTCTCAGTTGAAGACCTGCCCTGACAAAAAATGCCCTAAACATCATCAGAAGACTAAAAAAGGACAGGGGGAGGAGCATTTAGGAAAGTTAACTGTGGTTCTATCTGTAGGGCGCCTCGAGGGCCGGGCATACAGATTACGAATGGGCTTAATGTGCATGTCAGGTACAGTCTTCCGGTTAAGTTACCATGGTAACAAGTGTCAGCTGCGTTTGACATACCAGGAAAAAGAGCTCCCTATTCCTGCTGTGTGCTAAAGAGTTTTTTTTCTCTCTTCTTCTCCCCGCATGACCCATGCAGAGGCACTCTAGTCAGCCCCATGGGGCCCAACTTGTAATTGTTACAAAAATCACCTCTCTGCAAGTGAAAGGCGATTCCAATGGCTTCACAGACGATTAAAGTTCTATGACTAAATATTAAAACATGGACAATTAAAATGCTATAATTGCACAGTAAAACATAAAGGACTCAGCGCCATATTCAAGCGCCGCTGAGTGTCTGTTGATATCAGAAACCCTATAAAAATCTCTGCAAGGATAATATAAAACAATCACTTATAAAGTTAAATTGTGGGATCTAACAGTTTGGATGTATCTGTGGGTTTTTATCTGCCAATATAAACCAGAACACATGGCATTATGTAATTCCAAGTCCTTAATTTCATTAATCTGTCAGACAGAGGGAGCTTAATCAACTCTGCAGAAAACCTAATCAATTTAAGCCGATTATCAATTAATCAATCGCAGGCGGATTATTGGGTTTAATCAATAGGGTGACCCTTCTGGTTTTACTCTGAACATGAAGAGCATCTCTACCACAGCTTCACTGACCGAACAGGGTACTCCTCCATCTCTTCCAAGTGGAAGTGGGTATTCAATTCATATCTTGATTCAACTTTTCAGTATTTTAATAAATTGGTGGTCATTATGTATGAATGCGTCTCTTGTGGGCCTCCTCACCAGAGCTGCATTCAAGCATCACACCATCCTATCGATACCTTCCCGAAGATTGGGGGAATGATGCTCTAATGCATTACTGACGACTTCTCCAGCAATGCAATGGTATATTCAATTTGGTGGTTACATTCAACGCGTCCAGGATTCGTGTAGAGTCATCAAATAACCTTTCCATTTCTGATTATATCATTTTGATGACGGGAAGGTGTTTTATGCAGGGGCGTGTGAAGCAGTGTCAGAGTGGGTGGGACCAGGGGGGTTTTCTGCAATTTTTGACCTCCCTTTGCTTGACCTTTTGGTTTTGACCTTTTGTGGGAGGACATGTCCCCCTGCTTTCCACGCCCATGTATTATGATAGGTTAAGGTCAGAGCGCTAACAATTATACAAATATGTAGCATTAACACTTGTTACAACCTCATAGCTGCAGGGGGGTTCACAATAATGTTAATATGAAATAGTCTCAATGGAATCGTCAATTCACATTTGGGCCACCTAATGATTACATTCACTTATGTACATGACCATGGCCAGGTTGACATGGCATAATTACAGCCATGTATGTATACAGTAGATGGAGCTTGTTAGCATACCCAGTACTCCTGGTCCAGCATAGGTGTTTCATTAGTACTGTGGGTATTACTCAGGCTCAAGGTTCCATCATACAGCTTTGTCTTAGTACACACGTATAGGGTAAGGGGATTAGAGACTGGGTAATGAACCCATTGTCTCACATGTACTGTAGTTGTGCGTGTGTATATGGAGTACATGGTCTGGAAGTGGGGGAGGGAGGATTTTATGTTAGATGTCCATGCTTTGTTTTCTTTCTTTTCTCTTTTACCCAACCTATTTTTTTTTTAAATCTTTTTAGTCTGGTCCAACCAAAATCACTTTCGAAACAATTTATGTCATCTGACCTAAATATACGAGCAGGCTTTACCTCTTGCTGGATGTTGTGAAATGTCTCAAGCCACCATCGTGAATTTCTTAATTAAACTTATAAGGGCAATTCAGGCCCCCCCCCCCATCCCTGAGAAAAAGGAAATTCATGTCCAACATTTATCGATTTCCTCCTCACAAACATGTTAAAGATGTAG
The DNA here is from genome assembly GCA_949317995.1 of Acholoe squamosa. Classification (NCBI taxonomy): domain Eukaryota; kingdom Metazoa; phylum Annelida; class Polychaeta; order Phyllodocida; family Polynoidae; genus Acholoe; species Acholoe squamosa. The sequence continues at coordinate 25,692,148 of OX439048.1, forward strand.
ATGTTAGGGTACACATGTTAGCCTTGTAAAAGGCATGTTGAGGTCTCTCAGGGAGTGCGGGAGAGTAGAGCCAGATGGCCGTCCATATGTTAACGGTCAATGAAGCAGTGGCCAGGTAGTAGAACAACCCCCTCTTGTTATTGGTTATTGGCTACTGCCGGCTGCTGACCACTTGACCACACCGGCCACCTTGTTGACGAGCACAGGAGAGCGATGTGGGGGTCTGTGGGAGGCCATGGAGGAGGAGGGGGCGGATGTAAAGTGTATGAACAAGGACTGGCCACACCCCTTATTCACCTTGTCCATACATATGTGTATGTGGTCAATAAGATACATTGGCTAGGAATAATATTTATCATTTCATCTTCTATCCTACCAAGGTATATACCTGTCATTTGGAACAATGTATTGCATTTTGCTGAATCAGCTGAATTTGACTGCTGATGCATGGCACTTCTTCTCATTGTACTTCAAGGTCCTATTTTAGTTGTAGTGAAAATAGATGTGAGAAGTACATTTTTCCTAAAACACAGGGAAACATGGATTTATTCCAGTATAAACATTGCCTGACAACTCCCAAGGATTCTTCTCTAAATGGCTGGTGACTATTCTGCTTGTTTGGGGTATAAATTATGTTGGGGCAGAGTAGAGCTTCTCACTCTTAGCACTGAGCTGCTCATTAGTAGAGTCACAGTAATGGGGGTCGACGTGGGAGCTGCACCCAGCCCCAGGCCTTGCCTCAACTATAGGGGCGTAACATGGATACTGCAGAGAACCAGGGAAAATAGCTCTGGCAGGACAAGGAATCAACTCTAGTCAACTTTCAGGACAGACGGATGCATCACTTTCCTTTGTTAGCATGGGTACCAATGCAATGGTGGTTAGTGTCCTCATCAGACTGCTTTGGCAGCGTATGCTAACCCTTTGGGAGTGTATCAAGAGGGTCTGCCTGATGCATGAATGCAGCCCTGGCGATCAGATGACAGAAGAGCAACCCCTATGCACCCATGCATCATGACAACCAAAGTGCACATTGTGTTAAAGCACCAGGAGTCACGGTCGGGATGATGCCATTATAGCATTAGCACACTTACGAATCTCGACTGCTAATATGGGAAGTCATCACTTACATCTTGCACCTGGCACTACATCTTTTGTTATTAAACAGAGCCATGTGCTTGCTCCTGTCAAACATTTCTAATTTCTATTTCCACCCATGACACTTTAAAATTTGGACAGGGATATTATTGAAGTGCCTCCCTAGGTTGGATTTTTGAGAGATATGTGTTGAGTCTGCTGTGAGATAGCTGTTTATGAATGTGACAGCTAGCCTTGTTTGTAAACAACTATTTGAAATCCCAACTGTCTTGGCTGAAAAGGAAGTCCCTTTTCTGTGAATCTTTTGTCTCGTGCAACATGTGTAGCGACATAATTATTTCTGTCAAGGATAGGTTAAATATGGGGTAACAGTAAGATTTGACAAGGATTCACTGAAAAATGCCACATTATGGGTGCATGGTACATGCTGGAACTACTTTTTGGAGGGGATGAACACAGCCCATTTACTGTGCCCAAGATTTCCCCCCAGTAAACCGTCCTAGGCGCCAGCGGCTAGTCAAGGGAGAGTCGTCGCTGTAATCAGTGTTTAGCATTAGTTCTTTCAAAAGATGTGCTTCTCCTCACAAGATGTGCTTCTCCTCACAAGATGGCTGGCTACTTGATACAGTAATGAGCTGACAAGGTATCGGCCACATAATATCATAGGAGAGCAGCTCAGTTCTATCTAGATACTTGTCTGTGTGTACATAAACTGCTCACTGTGAAAGGAACTCTTAGAGTAGCTCACTACCTACTGTAAGCTGCACGTCAACAGGTATTGTTATCATGCAGTGTATAGTAGGTTGCTCAGAGCTTATCTGCCTCCCCTCATAGTGTATGATATTGTGACATGGCTAAAAATTGTCCAATTCAGATAAGAGTTAGAGATTATTGATTATTTCCAATATATTGGAGATACTGCTAGGATTTTCCTCTTTTCTTTTAAACCCTCTACACTAGCAGTCTGATAAGTGTCTCTATCAACAAACACTGGAGGTTCCTATCAATAATAAAGCAGGGCTCTGGAGGAGGCTCTGCAGTAAGGCCAGGAGGAGTAAGTGGGAGGTCATGTATGCAGGTACTAGGGGTGGAGGGTGCTGAGGAGGCCCCCTTTCTCTGGCTGGGACAAGCTCCAACAGCCATAAGAGGATTGGTTCTGACAACCTAATCACAGCACTTCCGTGGGTGGAGACGGCCCCTGGTCCTAAGTCCTAGTATAAATGTCATGGAGGGGGCCGAAAGCAGGTAGCAGAGGGAGAGGCATGTTGGTGGGTGGTTTAAGGTAGGTGGATTATCTTCATTATGATGTGCCCCTTTACTCTTAGCACTGATTGAGCCAACCTGCCACCACCCCTTCTAACCCTTTACAGGCCACACCAATGCCTTTAGGTTCAACATCCTTGGTTGTCATAATTGACCATGTGATGCAGTCTTGGCTAGACTGTACCAGCATTGCATCTTTGCATTAAGCTGACCCAGGGACATGGGGAGCAGTTTCAGAGTGGGTGGGACCAGGGGGGTTTCTGCAATTTTTGACCTCCCTTTGCTTCACCTTTTAGTTTTGACCTTTTGAGGAGTTGGGCAAAAGTTGGGTGGGGACATCCCCCCCCCTGCTTTCCACGCCAATGTGACCCTTTTGGAAGTTATTGACCCTGCAGGGTTGGCACAAGGGCAGTTTTAGCTCATATACTTGTCAAAGCTGCACTCATGCATCATGCCAACAAACTGACACCATACCTGAAATATGCTCTCCTGAGAGTAGACAGCTAGCTACTCCCCCTACACAACCCCACCTCCTTCGTCCTCAGTTGCCCAGCTCGTGGCCTGGTTTTCATCAATTTAATCCACCTATGTAGAGGGACATGGCTAAATCTCATTACTGCCTATGTTCAGACGGAATAACTGACTAACAGCAGCACTTTAATTCTGTGGGCTAGTTGTGGGTACTGACATGTGCATAGCCTAACTACCTGGGTGGCCTATCTGTGTCCCTCCAAAACATGATATCAGTCTCATATTACTCTCTGTGCTCATCCTCAAAGACATTCACTGGTGACGCATACCGGTATGTAAAAATGGGTAGACTGCTAGTGTCTGCCCTATTTAAGTAATACTCTACATATCTATATTCCATATACCCTTTATAATTACAAGGCTTTCCTACTGTCTGGCTCGTGCATGGTCACCCGGCGTGCTAGGATGTCAGGCCAAAAAATAAAAAATAAAGGGGTGTTTCCAGTAACATGACTTGAACTGGTAGGATCTGTAGGTCGGATTCTTTTTTTACATTCACATAGGAAATGTTAGGGCACACATCAATAAGATAATGATGGGAAAATGACAACTGTGAGAGAGGGGAAGAACATGAAAAGGGTACAGGAAAAAATCTTAAAAAGTAATGAAAAAATTCTTTAAAATGTAAAAAATTAGACAAAATTCTTCAAAATCATAAAAAAGGTTTGCTAGGGTCGGTCGAGTTACTGGAAACAAACCTTTTTTTTATTTGGCCTCATCTAGGTGTCATGCAGAAACCAATCTGCGTTTAAGAGAAGGTCAAAGAAACTGGACGCCTGCAACTAACGCCCTCTACACGGACACGGCAGGCACTAAAGCCCTCACACAGACACCAAGCAATCTACCAGGGTCAAGGTCAATGTCGGCAAGGTCACATCCAGAGGTCACCCAAAGCCCCGCTAGAGGGGGCGACGTCTGATTTCACCTCCGAGGAGAGTGTGATCGACTCTCCTAGCACAAGATTGGATAGCCACGATACCATCAGATCAAGGATTCTGTGTGGAGAGTGAGATGAAGCCAGGGAAAAGGGCAAATGCAGAACAGGTAGATGGAGGAAGCCAGTGAGGCCATGTGGAAGGTGTGACTGTGTTAAGGGAGAGGGTGAGAAAGGGGCTGAGAAACCACAGAAATGACCGAGAAATCTGTTGCTATATGTCTGTTAAATGTCAAAAAGGACATAGATACATGGATATTAAATGGGCTATCCAGGTGTTCTGTCATCGATGAGGGATGGGAGAGCCACTAGTGGAGTGAGTACCCGGTATATGGTAGATGGTGGCATATGGGGACGGAGTGGTACTTCATTTAAATATTTCAACTTGGAAGACACAATAAACTAAGGAATGACATGTACAACTACTTAATGAAATGCAGGTCCCACAATATACAAAAATCCCCTTTTGAATCCAAAGTAAAAACTGAGAGAAAGCTGTATTAATACATTAATGATCAGGCAGCATTTCCATTGCAGGAATGAATGACATTTCCTTATGATAGACATCCCGATAGCTACCCCGCAACCTGCTCATGGCTTCTGAACACACTAAGCACTGATTGAATATTTAATATCCACCCCCCCCCCCACTCCATCCACATGCCTAGTCCCACTTAGCAGAACCTGGTGTCAGTAATGGGTCTTTGATCTAGTGACGTCATAGCCGCAAAACAATGAATTGTGGGATTATTGGGTACACATACGTCCATTTTGTTCTGTGTTGGGTGTGTATAATTGGACGTCTATGATTTACATTGTTCTAGTGGTAGAGTACGTCCAGCCTACCCAGCCTTATGTCAACATATGGACAGATTGCATGGCCATTTAATCCTGACTTCCAGATAGACAGCATTCTCAGTGCTGTAAGGTCAGATATGCCACTGCCTTGCCTTACGTACATTTTTCTACTATATACTTTTGCCATGATTCTCTATAAATATTCCACCGAGAGTGAGTGAGTAATAGATGTTTAACGCCATTTCGACAGCTGAGGTCATATTCATGGCAAGAACTGCATTACACAATTTCACAGGGGAATGTGTCAGTGCCCGCGCATATGTGCACCACACACGTCCCGAGGGGATAGGAAAGAGGAGAAATAGACCCTTTTAAGTGGGCTAGGGAAGCCCGATTCCACCGAGAAGGCAGCAATTACCATAAAATCAGGGATGAAAGTCACAGAGCACGAAAATCCCTGAAACGGTCCAATATTCGCCCCAAAAACCTGGGTTTCTATATGAATGTATAGGGCCCTGGAACTTCAAAATCCCTGAAATCAGGGAATTCCCTGAAGACTTTCATCTCTGTAAAATATACATGAAAAGTGGCATTTCGGTCTGATAGATGCCTTGCAGAATTTTTAAAAGTTTTCATTTTTTTTAGGACAAAGCGAATTCTTACCTTTCCCTGCATTATCATCCGCAGGGTAAGTGTAGCCGAGGGCGTCTCGGATGAGGAGTTGTCTAAGTCTGTTGCCATGTTGTCCATTCGGTCGGTTGATGAGTTAAACTCAAATTCTTCTTGGGTAGACACGATTCAGCCTCTGAAAATACAAAGAAAATAACAACATAAATAACTTCATTAAGTATCGAACATTTTATTAGCTGAAAAATCATGACAGGAAACTTTTCATGAAAATCCAAGTGGTGTATATCTTAATCAGTGAAACACTATCCACAATTATTCTTTTTTTTTCTTTGAAATAAATTTGGGACTAAATTCATTTCAACATCTTGAAGACCTCCTATTTAGTAGACCATTTCTCAATTGTAGACTCCACATCCATGTACCATTGTCGCCACACTAACCACCAAGTTACACTTGTACCCTGATCACGTTCTTCATCATGTCCAACACCTCATAAAGCTAGACCCACTGCCCAACTCAGTGGGATTTTATCCTCTGAGAGACCAAGACAAATGCCTGTCTGAATTTGTAATGAGCACTAGGCGCCTGTGGGACCCTGTGTAAAACTGGCATCTGGAAACCGTAAGCACAAAGAGCATGGTTCGACAACTATTCAACAGTTAAGGATTGTACTTAAGGCATATGTGTTCTCCTCTGGCCTATGTATGGTGATGGAGTTGTCTTCCTCCTACCACCAATGATGGGTCAATTGAGCTCTCACATTAATTCGATCATTTCTATGGCAATATAGGCAAAATAGGAAATACAATGCTAGTAGAGTTGCCTGTGCAACACACTTCCTTTCCAATTGCAACTGACATATGCCTGCCCCCCCCCTGATAAACAGAGTTGGCTCATATTTCCAAATTATAAATACACACTAGTTGGGAATCTATCCATGAATTGTAAGTAGACCATGTTATAAACTATTGGGCCTACCTGTGTATTTTCTCAATCCCTTTTGCTGTCCATTTACTTAGTACAAGTAGCCCTATCCAACCAGAAGGCAATGGCTTCAGTGGCAAACCCCATTGGACCACTGAAATTAGTGCATTAAGACCAGAGACAATATAATATCATATACACAGTCGTACCTACCCCAATAGTGCAGTCTGTATGATGATATTAATGCTCAACAATGGAGCACAGACCCCCTGGTGATCCTACTCCTCTCTACTTGCCCCCAACAGCCTCTGCCCCCTGGAGGGGTTACACATGCGCAGTCCTAACGACCAAAATGGCTGACCAGAGGAGCATTGTTCACTACTGGAGACATGTAATTGGAAGCGTCCACTTGGTATCAGCTGTCAATAAGGCAGTGGTTGCAGCCAGCCTGGGTTTGTGCTCCTCCTACCAAGCATCCACTCATAGGGAGTGGCCATTATTTATCAAAGGGGGAGGGTGTTTTTGTTTAAAGGGGGAGTGAGCAAAACAATCCTTCTTGTTTCCAGTGAAGATGCCTACACGTTATTAAGGTTCGAAGGGGGAGGGGCAAGAAAAGTTCAACCCACATGGAAGTTTCAATGTACCAAGGTGAAAATCCACCCCCCCCCCATCCATTCATTAATGGTCACTCTCTTTTTCCGAACCCACCATGGTCCCTCTCCATCCCTCGTGCTGTCATCTGGACCTACTTGTCATTCGGGCCTGTCACCCTTGACAGTCAGTTTTATGTCACTGATTGATTTTGCTGTTTTCAAGCCTGTTTCTGACAGAAGCTACTCCAGGCAGGCCTGCCGCCATGTGACTAGGGGTTAGTGAACCCACTTTAGGTCACGTGATGCATCCAGGTTGATGCACCTTTTTAACACTCAAACGGCAGCATGATACCTCCAGGTCTATGTATCTTGGCAGTCATGATACACCTGTGCAATGCTGGTGAGTCTACCTGTCAGAACTGTATTGGAGCATCATGTCAAACCTCAGTGAATCAGCCGATCGGGTTTGGTATGATGCTTTAGAGCACTTAAGCAATTGAAAAGGGGGTTGGGGTGGGGGTGAGGTTATGTCATGCCACGTGAGGGAACAACAGAGGGAGCCATGGGGGGAGGGGGCATTGTCGCGGATCTAATCGTACCTGACCGAATACGAGCTGGATAATGCAGAATGCGATCACCACTAAGTAAAAAGAAAACAAAGTTTGAGGAAACAATGTTACAAATTGAAATAAGTATACAAATAAATCTCCTTTGGGAACTTGAGCAATGATCAGATACATTCTCAAGAAGGCGAGTTGCCCAATGGCTTCTGCATATGTACCCAACAATGAGTGGATAGGCCTATACACAAAACTGTCAAATCATTTACTAATATTTACACTGCAGCAATTGCTAACAGAAGCAGCCAGCCCACCCCTGTATTGTGGTAGTACATCGATCCAACCACACATACCCCACTTTGGTCCAGGACACGATGGTGAGCTGCCCACATGTGACTAATGGGCATTGGGGTCAAATGCCACAATATGGACACCTATGCCTGAATAATTAATCAGATTTTTATAATAGGTGAGCCTCTGAGTCCTATTCCCCTTCCAATTTATTCATCTTCTGATCACTGGCTGATAGCACGTGGCGCTCTGAGGTTAGCGTTAAGTTTCAAGGGCGTTGGGAGGAGGGATTTTAGGGTAGATCTGTATCATGGCGTGCTAATATCACATGGTGAGATTAAAACTAGAACAGTGTACCTACTGGTTCATTGGTGGACCATTTAGAAACGGGAAACTAGGTACATACTATTTCCAATCTGAATCCAAAGCATGATAATTGTTATTGCAACAAATGCACTATAATCCCTACTCTCATTGTTAAATTGCTAATTTTGGGAATTTTTTTTCCAGCACAAAAGGCCTATTACAGTGGTCACCATTATATCACGTTCCTCCAGTTCCTATCCTCTATACACAAAGGCAGTAAATGTGTGAGGAGCCCTCTCCATGTGACAATGGGCAGCACGTGGCACCCCAGCCTCACCAGGTGTCTACAGTCTAACTACTAACTCCAGTAGGGGGTACAGGCACAACACTACCACCTGGAGAGGCCCTCCAGGGGGCTACAACAGGGTGGGGGTAAGGAGTAGGTGTAAACCGTACTTTTCATTGATAAGGTGTTAATTCAATAATATCTGTCACTGGTTAGCATGTAATGCAGCTTGGGGAGAATTTGATTGGATTTCTTCACCGGTGACACCAAAAGTTCAAGGTAAACTACGCATTAGCTAGCTAATGAAAAGGCAGGTATGTAGTCCTATATATGATTTACTTTGTAAGCCTATATTACATCTTCAATATAATTAGCATGGCATGGCATCCTTGTTTACAGCATATCACTGTATCCATTTATAACACAATACCCATGTTGAAGCTAGATCAACTGTCCAGGTCTTAATGATTTCTGTTATTCCTCATCTGGCATAAAAGGTATTATCTGATAAACATCTTAAACAGGAGTCCTAGGTATAATACTCAACTTCTGAAGCACCCGATCTGTAAACTAGCAGGGCTTGATGGTGATCAATCATGGCGATGAGAAATGTGCGAATAAGGTAACAGAAACTGATAAGGTGACAGAAACCCTAGAACTGCCTGTATGTAATCACTGGGGACAGCTACTGGAGGAACTTGATATGAGACACTGGATGAAGGCATAGGGTGACTGTGCCATCAACGTGGTATATCCATGTAGAGAACAAGGAGGCCATACAGAGCTGGAGGACCAGTAGCTGCAAAACAGCAATGCCATCAGGACGAGATGCAGAAAATAATAAGTGGCAAGGAGGCAATGATTTAAGTTGTGTGATGCATTTCCAGATATTGATCCCTAATATTATTTCCAGTGTCGTATTTCCACCTTGATCCACATTACCCTTATAATGTTACATAATGAAATAGATGAACCATCACTTTCCCTCTGAACCCCCTGATAATATACTACTACCCCCTTTGTCCACATTAATGCCTAGACCCTGGGAACCTCCTGTCCATACCAGACTGGGCAGTGACCAGGGCACTAGGCCACCTCCACTGACCAAGGTGAGTAAGGCTGGCATGCCACTATCGATCGTAATTACCATCCGGACAGGCAGGCCAGGTGGGCGTGGGACCAGCCAGGTAACCATATACGACTGAAATGGGGCATCCTATGGAGGCCACCATCTTGTCTCCCTAGACAATCACTAGTTAGACTGTCCTGTTCCCAAATTTTATCACTCATTAACGAAGATCAGCATCCCAATCAATAATCATTTTTTTTCAGGATTGGGGGATTAATCTGAGTGACAAGTGAATAAGGCTAAGCTAGGTGATTTTAGTTACCATATTTACCGCAGCTGTTGCCACAATGGCGCTGTCCAGAGTCAGCCCGCTTTGTCCTTATTTGTGTGAATCAGACATGGTACAAGGTGGGAATGTGGGTGTGGCAGGTGTGTGGGAGTTCTGTAGTAATGATCACACTATGTCCTGTTATTGAAGTCCACTACCTGCTCCTTGGACAACCTTACTGACCAAGGCTAGTAAAGCTGACAACTACCTTCACTGGGGGACTATAGGTACCGTGGCCTTTGTCTGAGGTTCTGTGCATATTTGGCCATACATGTAATATTCACTGTGTGTCAAGAAAATGTGTCTTATATTCAATACACAATTGAAACATGATGCATTTCATGGAATGGACATCCTATGTTTATGAGAAAGATGTACAAGTGTATTCTAAATGCAAGAGAAAAGTGATGTACTGTCAGTGAAAAAAGTTGAATGTCATAATCATATACACATGCCTAGGCCAATGCAAGAAAGTAAGTCCCCATACGCTGCACACGGCCATAGAGGAACCAGCACATACATTCTCGTCCTATCAGACAGTCATGTAATTCATACCTCTCCAATAATTATACTAAACCCAGACTAAAACTGACAGCCTACATAAAAGTTTCAACTATAGGAGAGCAGCTCACTGAACAAGCTAACATGTCTCAGTTCCTTGAAAAAGCAGGTTATTCCATCACCCCCTGCCAACAAATACAAATTATCCCTATTACCAAGCCAGCCTTGACTGGCTTTCATCCTTGGGAAATGCGATTATCTAGTAGCAGAGTCGATAGCTATTAGGGTAGGCTGCCCTATATGTAGCCACTCACTTTTTGCTACCTTGAGTCGACCACTGTGGGGTATAACTTCTCGTGAATAGTGTAATTTCTGCACAACAATTCATTAACAATTCCCGGTAGTATTTCACAGGAAAGAACCTCTACATAATGAAGAAATGTGCGATAATAGCCTAAGCTTATATATCTATGGTCGAAATCATGTAACAATTAAAGAAGTGTGGTCGAGTCCAGGTCGCTCTACCCTGCTCGTGGTCCTAGCTGAGCTTTATCCTATACATGTGTGGTTTGTGCCTAGATATTTTGTCTATAAGAAAGGAGGACTGGAGAAAGAGACTTATGCCCTACCTTATACCAAGGCAAATCATGCTCTTAATATCCTTGCACGACAAGGCATTCAATCCCTCATAAATTCCTATAATGGTATCTCTATCCTCCTAACAGTAATGTAAATTGATGGGGGGGGGGGTCTTTTTTCCTGTAAATGTCACCACATCAAGGCATGCTAAAGGGGTGAGAATACAGCCAAAGTATTGCACCCACGTGAATTCCAACCATCAACACACCTAGTCCCAGTAGGTGACTTGTGAACTTTACCACTATATTAATCACTGATAGGATTAGGGAAATCGCTTCAACTGGAGAAGTCTCAAGTCTCTGGAGAAAGCCAGAATGCTTCTTTAAGAGAAGGGGGTTTAGTCTACTTGGCAATTGTAGTACCATTGGAGAGGATCACAAGCTCTCATTTTGACCAGACTAGGGCTAGAGCTGAACTGAAAACAAATGCCAGAATTCTACTTAGGTCAGGTTTTCCAAGAGTAAGCTCAATGCGTATAGATTACCCAATGCTTCACTGACTTTGCTTATAGTTTCATACTTGTATTGGGAGCACACAGCTGTATTCCATACAACTATATGTGTGTCAAGCCGTAAAGTATGGACTTAAAAATGAAAAAGATGTCAGAAAACATAATCATTACAAACTTCAGTTAAATCATCATACACTTGAAATAGCCACTTTAATCCCCCCCCCCCCAAAAAAAAGGGGGAAAAAAGAAGAAAATGCCCACCATATTTAATTTTCGTATTATTTGTAAATCTACATTGTTGTAAGATTTACCAAAAATATGGGCTTTAAATGTCCTAATTCTGACCTGCCACTAGATGAGAAGGGCACTTAATTTAAGCAAGCCTACTAGAGTTCAGTATAGTGGTGGATTGGTGGTCCACTGCCAGGCCTAAGACATGCCTCTCCTCGGCATGCTGTTTACATTACTCTTTTATCTACTTTAGGAGCTTAGAATTAACACAGTAGGGTCCGGCAGGATATGGTTTAACTTTGCCAGCAGGAGCCCCAGCTCTTTTCTCCAGGTCCACTCAACATCCAGCCAGTGTTGACCCAAAGACTTTACCGGGGCTATTCAGTAGTTAATAGAATGACCATTAATATTTATCGAAGAGGTGGTTATGCTTTGGAATAAGCCGTGAAGCCACATGCTATGGTAGGGGCTCCAGCACGGTAGGTGGCTAACTGTTTTAAGGGTCCTCCCTGTTCTGCCCTGGAGGAACATAAGGGGTCTTTGAGCCATGGCCTGGAGGCACTCCACAGTACACTTATTGACAGTGTCCACTTCTCACCCTTATATTGAAATAAACCCACTGCCCAGACTTGTTCAAAGAGATGACATTACTAGTACTTTAAAGGTTTTAGGTCCCCCAGCCATCTATGTTTACAGGGCTTAAGATCTAATATATCTACCTTGAAAAAATAGAAAATGTCACCTTTCTGACCTTAGTAAAATAGGTAATTTGTGTAGTAGAGATGCAGGTGATTGGCACTGTGAACAATAAGGCCATTATGCGAGAGGAAAAAAACGAGATAATTATGACCTACAGGCAAATATATATATATATATATATATATATATATATATATATATATATATATATATATATATATATATATATATATATATAACATATTTGCACCTACTAGCATTGTATGAGTTCTAGCACGTTATATCGTCTCTTATGTGCAATGGAAACTAATGTACACAACGATTTCATAAGAAGACACCCGCCTCACCACCAATGTTACAGAAATTTCAAAAAGGGTTTATAACATTGGAATTCATGCTGACAGGGCCTTATGTCCAGTATGTCACTTTGTGATGGGTGTGTATTGTGGGGTGGGGGTGGGTAGTGACCCAGGACCGAGTAGACCGTCTGCCGTCCCACTACACGTGTCATCCGGCAGCTGGGGATGCTAGACAAGAGCTGTATTGTGTCCTTCTGGGTCCATAACTTGTATGGATACACTACGTACATGTAGAGCTACATCATTGTCTATACAGTAAACTAGGTGCCCTTGGATTTGATTGGCAAAGGAGGCCGTTTATAGATTAATATGTTTTGCACGTCAATTTAAGTTCAGAAGTAATGATCGTTACAATGTGGATCCCTATTTGGAGGGGCTGTACAATAGGCCTACTATCTTTGAACTAACCTAAAGGCTAAAGTCGACGCTGATTTATTGAGTCCCGAGTTTATTATTTACTGGCATTTGTATATTTTATATTTGTATTTGACAAAATGGTGACCTCAACCCTAATTCATTGTGTCAACACAAAAGAGGACTATCGCGAAGTGTCAAGGCAAACCCATCCTTCCAACACACAAACACACACAAACTGGTGTCAACTGATAAGAATCAAAGTGAACCTTTGACATCTGAGACTGAGGTATAGTGTGGCCCTGATATGTGAGACTGATTACTGTGATAACAGTAATACCTTTTTTAATAACTAAACACAATACCCACTCTAGGTAGACGTCCCTGCTGTCTCTGCTACGCTCTGGTGACTTGGTATTGTAGTGGTAGTAGATGGAACGTAACCTAATGCAACGGCTCCCTGGAGGAACAGCGGTCAGTGGAGGTCAACCCAGGAGGATTCGGTGTACCCTAGGTGTCACACTACAGGGGATGTGTCACTGTTATCCCTCCAGGAATGGACAGTGCAATACAGGTATAGAGGTCCCCTCCTGGCGTGTGTATGGTCTGTGGTAGTGACCAGTGGTCAGTGTTCAGATCAATATCCCTCTCCTCCTGTGCACAGGTCTACCTCCATACACCATCACAGTAGTTATAGTTACAGTGTGGTCAGTTCGTCCTTACAATGAATGAGGTGTGGTCGATAGCCTCTGTGTGTGACTGTGTGTGTGTGTGTGTGGGGGGGGGGGTGCACAGCTGACATCTGACCGTCACACCAGGACTCCTCCAGCACCTACCTACACACAGCCCTGCCAACAATTTAAATTATTTAATAATAAATCATACAAGTTAATAGAAGGTTAAGCTATCATAGAGGGCGCCATTTTGTCCCCCTTCCTCAGACAGCCATTTTCAGCTCTGTCACCCAACAGATGGAAACGGCAGTGTCCAGTTGAAGAGGTCAAGCAGCCGAAACCTAGCTGCCCTGCAGCAATTGACCCCTCCCTTCACCCCCCCCCCATATATTTCACTGCATGTTACTACAATATCCATACTCTAGAGCGTTGGAGACAAATATACCATTTTTCTCTTTCAATATACCCATATGCCAATAAGTCCCGATAATAACAGTGTGGTCCCCCTCCAAACGGATGTTTCCAACGTATTCTGTATATAGTTATCGCGGTACCCAAGGCAAAAGATGCCATAAATGATTAATAATGATACAATATTACGTAGCAGTTCAATTCACTCTGGGAAATAATGCCTCCAAATGAAAATGGAAGTTTTCCTCTTGCAAATAATTCCAATCAGAGGATCCATCTTTCCCCTATTCATAAACATGTCAAAATAGCATGGAATGACGTTCTCATTTTGCTTCTTTTTTTAAATACAGCCAAGCACCACTGCTTACAAGAAAAGAGATAGATAAATGTTGATGATAATGATGGTGTAGTTACGTACTAACCTGTGCTGGGAAGTTGTCAAGAGGCTGGGGATGGTGATGGGGAGTGATGTTACTGATGAGGAGGGAGAGTGGCAAGCAGCAGTATCACAAAGCACTTGGCTTACTCACTCGCTCAGATAATAGCACCAATAGTATTATTACAGAACCCAGAATGGGTCATCTTCCAGGTGGTTTAGGTTACAACACTCTCTATGTTAAAATATAGAGATGGTGTAGAATTATTAATGATATAGAAGGTTCTCCGCAGGCGTCCTTAAGTTTATATACAGCAGGAGTAGGTGTGTCCAGTCCACTGCCTCGGCTCTAACTGACCAGTACAGGGCCTGGAGGGAGGTGGTAGAGTAGAGAGTGGTCAGCAGAGTAGCAGACTAGGCCACAGCGTCACCTCCCCCCTCGCCAACCTCTCCCACCCACAAATTAACATTACGCTAATTGTTACGTAACCGGAGCCTGGATACTCGTGCCATTAAGCTGCGGCCGGTGTGGTGGTGGGTGGGGGCTGGTATATAGGGTGTCCTAGGGACATGTATTTAGGACACGCTTATTATAATTTTTTGGGACATTTTTATTATATCCTCTGAAAGTTAAAATCAAATTGATCCATTTACATATTATTTAGTTCTAATGGGGCACAAATAAAATAAGTTCGAATTATACCGTTCTTGGCCGCAATAAGAGTGTCTAGAATCAGTTCATACTGGACTGCTGCTCTTGTTTTCCTCCCTCATGTATATTAACGATACCTCAAACAGTACGTCATCTCCAATGCTGCTTTGCAGCTCACGAGAACTATATATTATATACACCTTCATCATAGACTTAATGTGCATAATCATTTTGAGATATTACATAATTTGTAAATGCATTGGGACACTGGCATCCTGCGTACAACGACCACGGCACACCGGTGTGATTGTTCTCTGTGAGTTGTGCGGCACGTGGCGGCCCTACACCCGGTGGGGTTTGGGAGGGAGTGAGGGGGGGGGGAGCTGACAGGCTGTGAGTACTGTAGGTGGGGGGTATATTGTATACTGGGAGGCTGAGGCGGCGTCCTTTGAAGTCGGAGTATAGTGTGAAGTGGGTGGGAGGTAGGATGTGAGTGGAGTGAGCAGACTAGGGCCTCCAGTGTCCCGCACCCTTCAATGTACAACCCCCCCCCCCCTTCTGCATCCATCTCCCTCTCTCTAGCATCCTCACATACAGATGTGTGTATGTGGAGACAGCAATCACAGACCACCCCCAACCCACCCAACCCGTCCTCAAGGTGTGTTCTGCCATTAGGTGTATAATACTGTTGTAGGCTTTTCCGTAGTCTGTTATTGTTGTTTCTAGAGAATATACAAAATCAGGGATATACAAATGTACATAACTGTACACTAGGACAAATCCTCTCCTCCGACATCCTTTTATATCCTGGCTTCAATAGCAGAAGCCGGTGTGAGTCCATATGCATGCATAATATCATAAGAGAAACTATCTACCAGGCCAGGGTAACACCTCGCATGCACTTATTATAGTTACATATAATATCTCAGCCTTTCTTCAATAATAAACCCATACCATATGTACACCGTATGGCTTACACATATACAACACACCGGAACACACCAAAGACTGCAATATATACACATTCTATATGCGTTCAATAATGAACTAACCCACGCATCATTCAGAGGAGGAACATGACCAATGCACATGTGTAACAGTAATAATGTGGGTTTCTTATAAATGTTTGAAAACATAGGGTTGAGCAACAATTGTTGCTAAAATATGCGACCAAAGCATAAATATTCCTATCTACTATCATATGCTAAAATGCTCTTTGATGGTAGGATCCAGTCACGTAACCTGGCAATGGGGTACATTTTCCCACTTCTTATCAATTCCTATCTATTCCCTTCTTTTCAATATGTAACAACCCAACCGCAAACTCACGAGTAACGTTTTTATTCCTTATACAGTCATACATTGCACTGTTCCCCATGATTTTTCCATGAATACCCTCCATAGGCGCCCCAATAGTGTGTGGCCTACTTATAAAGGACTGAGTAGTTAAAAAGCCTTTAGTCTTATTAGTGTACCCATTGTCTCAGAGACTGAGGCGATTAATGTCCCTCATAATGGAACAATAGTAGACCATCAGTGGTTGAGTAAGTCAAAGCACTGGGGTTTAAAAACTCCTTAATAAAGCCTAACTTTTATAATAATAAAGCTTAGTTTTGAGGACTTGAAAGCTTGTCTGATACTTAGGATAAACATTGGACATTTTACTGATCAAAGGTTGCTAAGGGCAAAATCACGGGGTAAACCCCGGGGATGGTTAGAGTAGAAATTGCATCTAATGCATTGTCTGCTATGATCATTGGTTCATGTAATTAACATACGGTTCTGCATGTTCACTAATACCGTGATTTACCACCAGATGGCGAATGTGCTCAACTTAATGCGGATGTTCAGGGCATCTGTTATCACAGCCGTGCACATAGGTTGCTGGCAGACAAGTACTCTCAGTACTTTTCTTTCTAAATTCACTTCTCTCTTCACAATCCCCACAGCCCTTAGTTTGTATTCTCAAAGATAGCTATATCACACCTTTAAGGTCGACATGATGCATGAATGAAGTCCTGGTAAATATATTTGCCAGGATTGCCAATTAAGGGAGTGGTCATTATTTATCAACAGGGGGTGGGGTGGTGGGTTTGAGGGGGGCCGAAAATTTTCAGACCCCTCCCGAGGGGGGGCTAAAAAAATTTTGAGCCCTCTTGAGGGGGGGGGCTAAAAAAAAGTCACCCTCTTTTTAGCAAAAAAGCCCGCGCGCTACTATAGATCAAAGAGGGGCGCGAAAACTCTTCGCTTGACCCCCCCCCCCCGTTGATAAATAATGACCACTCCCTAACATGTATTAATGTACCTTCAGAGTACTAGCAAACCTTAAATGTCAAACTAACATTTTCCTCCTTTAGGCATTACATACTATGCTGTGATATCTTCCACACCATTAACCTAGCCCCCCCCCCCCCCCTCCCGTCTCAGGTAACCATTATTACCGAGAAACTAAACACGTATTGTGGGCAGTCTGGGTAAACGTCAGGAGGCCATTTCTTAAGGTATTTCGATCTCAACTAGCGCCAAGACTGCAAATCCAAGTCCTATTTTTGGATTTTTGGAACGACTTGAAAGAGCCCAGTTGTAGTTTGTTAAAAGGATTACCTCCTGTGAAAGTATGCACATTTTAAATTCATATGCTCTTGTTATGTGATTTCTTTTGTATGAGTTGAATGACCCAGTCGTAGTTAGTTCGCAAATGGCCTCCTGTGAAAGAATGCACACTTCTTATGGCGAGTTTGCCATAATGCTCCTTATTTGTAAATCATTCTCAAAGGGTCCTTATTTGTAGACTGACCTTCAAAACAATCTTCTGCACGCCAATCAAATCATCAGTACTTAAAGGCCATGGATTTGAATTGAATTTCCCTCCTTTTCCCTAAATAACTAACAACATTTGGCTAATTGTGATGACTTTAAATGATGTTGACGCGCATGTGATTAAGAATTTCAGAAAATCTTCAAAATATTTGTCACTTATTAGTTCAAAGAATTATCACTTGTATCCATTTGTTGACAAAATATCTCTTTCACAGAATAAAATTGTTAACAATGAGGGCCGCCACGCTCAGCTGAGACGACAGATGGGACCCAATATACCTAACCCACATTTATTGGCATAATTTTCTGTGATTGCAAGGAAAAATAAACATTCTTTTTCCTTCACACAACATTTGGTTACTTTGATTTGGACTTTTAAATTCTAATACATGTGTCATCTCTGCCAAAGTGTTGAATTGCATATGGATGGCTTAGTGCTCTTTCTGTATGACGTATAGCTTGTTTGAACATGAAAATATGTAAGTTGCCCATTAAAACCTGACAGGGATATAAGTGGACACACGTTCCTCACGCATACTACACGGCTGACCATGACTCTAATATCAAAGGTAAATAAGAGCACCACTTAAAGCCTGATTATTCATTAACCATGTCATCTTGGCTTTAGACCTTGAAAAGTTCCACCTACCTTCTCCTCCCCCACCCCCTCATGAAGCCAGTTGGTGTCGAAATCTACCGTATTATAAGTACACTAAACCCGAAAAAGGGATTATCCCATGGGCTAATCCCAAATGACAACAACTGGGCAGACTGGTCAATGAATGGGGTGGCATGGAGAGGTTAGAAAGCCGTACTAGGACTCGCCCTATTTGATATATGGCAATTATGAGTGGTGTCTTAGTTTGAAGGGCCCTAATTCCATTACCGATACAAAAGACCAAATAAGTTTATCCTTTTAACGCCAATACTTCAATCATGTATTTAAACTCTTGACTAGAGAGGGATCAGGGATTATAGGTGGTTTACTGTTTTGAGTACTTTGAAGTAGCATCGGGTTCATTTTAATTCTTCTTCTGAGAGTCATTATAGACCCTATTTCTCATAAAATCCAATATTCTGTGATTATTTACGATTAGATTTTTCTATGATCCCAGTGTAATGCGCGTCGATATATCGGTATAAATCATATTGACAGCAACATTCTGTGACTTTTTTTTTTAACTTTGACTTGATGGGCTTCAGCCCCCCCCCCCCTGCACATGGCACTACCTTTTCTACTGACAGAACTGCCCTGTGCTTCACAACCCCAACACGACGAGGAGGGGGATGATTGGGGGCAGGTTCAGGATCGGGGGGGGGGGGGCGTTGCAAAATGGTCTTTAATGGTCAGTGGCCATCACGTGACGCACAGGCAGGGCTAAGCACTCAAGATCTTACAGTGACATCGAGGTCTAAATGTTCGTGGCCAATTTATATTTGTAGTTAAGAATAAGACAAAGTACTTTCATTTTCAATCTTTACAGTGAAATTACTTTCAAATTATACATGTTACTTATCTTGGGCTTTTTATCAAGAAATGTGATGTTTATCACGCATCTATGGGATTTACTAGTGACAAGAGAATATATAAAGCGTGAAATATCCCAGACCCAGAGAGGGGTGCAGGGCGGATACACCACCACTGGGAGTCGGCGAATCACGCCTCTCCATTTACAGCGGTCATGTATCCCTCCGCGGCCGAGTGAAACCTCCATAGGGCATGTCACGCCGTGTATCAGACCGCCACAAAAAGTAGTCCACGTTCGCGTGCCTACAGCTTCCCTGCATAGGGACCTATTAGGCACTGCGTGCTCTAATTTCTGCTTCTTCTTCTTTTTTCCCCTTTAACCCTTTTACACATTACAGGTGTCTCAGTTCTTTTCTTGGTCTTGATGAGATCTTGGTACGAGCAATGAGCTCCCCCAGTTCCCATATAAACGCGTGGCTGTCATTTCAGTTCTTGCCCCAATCTAATTCCCCGCAGGCGTACCTGTCAACGGGACCTGTCACATGTACTCTTTTCCCCAAGTCAGACTTTAGATTCATCGGATTGAGTTGCCTTAGTACAGGCTTACCAATGAAATCCAACAACACCACGGTTAAGGCGTATGTTTCAGAATTCAGAACATTGCAACTAACGATTTGGTAGTATTTTACACTTTGTACGATCACAATCATAAGATTTATACAATCATGATCGTAGCTTTCTCTACAAGGCCACAGACTACCTAGAGCTATACGGACTTAGCAGGTTTAGTTTTTTAGCCAATGAGAGAACCCCAATCTATTCTCTGTGGTCCTTCGGGGGCCAACTGGTACCCATCTGATAGGTGTTATCAGTAGAACTCGCTGGTAATAAGCTCCAGCAATGGCCGCGCCCATGTGACAACCTGCTAACTCGGAATATACCCTAGTAGATGGGTACCAGTCGGCCCCCGAGAGGACCGCAGTGAATCGCTGGGCTTATCTCATTGGCTAATAAATAATCCTGCTAAGTACATTTTGTAGTAACTTTATTTGGAATCTACCACGGGATGGGTAGGGAAGGACTAGCAGTATAAGGAAAAGGGCACATGGGCCAGGCACCAACGACAACCTTGGGGCGCAGTAACAACCCTTGATGCTAGTAGTATACATAAAGTGAGGGTTTCCTCAGGCGACGAGCCATGGACTGAGGTCAAATCATTGGTTGTATACATTCCTTACTGACATGACTTCTACACGACAGTGAGACCTTACCCTAACGACGTCCAGTGTCCTAAACACACGGTGCTGTATATATAAGTTTTAATTAAAATAATAATTACTTTTACTTGAAGTACCATGACACAGCCTTTACAAATCACGATAGACCAGTGTGGGCACAAGGGGATCCAGCTTGTCATATCTAAATCTATAAATATAAAGTTCAGGTGAAAGGTATTTGACATATTTCAATCTCGGATATTATTACGGTAGTTAGCAGTCAGTGAATGTAGGCATTGTCCAGTCCCACAGGTAAGTCTACACCTTCAACAGGTGTGTTGTAGGGGTCCTCCTCCTGTAGGTGGGGACTGACAGGTATAAGCTGCTGCTCACCTGTGTCCGCCACCTGCCTGATTGGCCTGTCTACCTGTCTGTGGTGGTCGACAGGTGGGCGCTGGGGGTATGTCGCATCTCCTTTGTTAGAACGAGATATTGCAGTTATTTATCTATTTATCTAATTATTTATATTCCTTGTTGAGAGCTTGCACTCCCGCTTTTTTTTGTTGATGTGAGGACAAATAGACTATCACTGTCTTGGTAAAGGGCCCGGGGTAAAGGGCCGTTTCATGACGATCTCAACATGGGGCAAACTTATCTTACTCTTGATTAATAACCAACTTCTGCAACGCTCTCCTTAACAAACAATACGTAAATAAAGGTATACATGTGATGGGATACTTGCCAAATATTAACTGTCACCTCCATAGTTCTTCAGTCCCCTATAACTTATAAACCAGTGGCGTAACAGGTGAAAGAGGGAGGTCCATTGTACCCCCAACTCATCCTCATTCACATTATTATCATGCTTGCATGTGCATCTTTTGTGCTAGTTATTCCCATATATAATGACATACTGGCATTCCCCTTTAATAGGCTATTGAAAGGCGCTGGGACCTGGTCGTATACTGTCTTGTAAGGGCACATCATTTAGCGTACTCCCATGTGTGGTGTATATAGCATGAAGACCAACCATTACACAAATTACCCTGGTACACTTTGGCAATGGTTCCTACACATTTTCAGTTGCTGTAGGACTGAATGGCTACATAAACAGCCTCACTACAACGATAAGGCTTGGTTGAAGCCCCTGCCCCTGCACTCTCCATTAAAAGGGGACGTCAACTGCGTTCTCAGTTTTCAAATGTACCTCCTTATCCATTGATTTTGGGCCAAAATAACACCCCTTATTTAAGAAAAACGCTGACATTTTGAGCCTCGAAATACCCCTTATTCTAAAAGACACTGACAAGTTTTCATCACGCTAAATGCAAGGGTGATATCTTGACTTAGTGGAATTCCCTCCCACAAAACCCACACTCTTACAAAAAGCATCCCTCATGTTGAAAGCCACAGACATTCTTCATATAAATGAATAAAATTGACCCCTTATTTCAAAATCCACGTTTTTTTTTAGAGAAAAAGACCATTTCTTCTTTATTTCAAGGACATTGGAAGTGCTTGAAAATATACCCTTATTTCACGTATTTTAGAACGCAGGTGATGTCCCCTAAGGGTATGTGCAGTGCAGGGGCCGGGATTGAAGCCTAGTGAGATTTGAACCTTCTATCAAAGTAGAATATCGAGTTGATTCAGAGTGGATATAAAACAAGGCGAATCAGTTATAATGCCCGGATCCTTCGAATTGATTCAGGGTGGATATAAAACAAGGCGAATCAGTTATAATGCCCGGATCCTTGAATCCAGCTGTGCTTTGGTGATACACGTTACCTGCTTTGGAAGCTAAACCATATCTTTAAGAGGATTAAAACTGCAGGTTTCATAATCATCAGTTAGAGACTGGAGACAAACAGGTGCCTGAATGAACAGGTGGCGGAAGTGCTAGGAGGCTATGGTAAGCCGTCGGTAGATGGGGAGTGGGGGGGGGGGGGGTCGGAAACAGGATGGGGAGTATTCCCAACAGTACAAATCTGGGTCATGTGAATTAATGTGGATCTGAGCAGCTCTCGCCTCCCACAGTCCAGCTCACACCTGCTCCCTTAAGTCAGCTGCCAAACGATGATGAGGATGCCTTTACCCCCCTTAACCCATCACACATGTAGCAGCTGGGGGAATCGCTCAAGTAGCTCACTGGATGTGAAAATAGGAATCAGTGGTGTCGTAAACACGCGTGGAGCAGCTACACGCGCGAGCAGCTCACCCCCCCCCTCCTACAACACACACACTCACGCGTGCACAGATTCCCAGCATGGGTTGCTTCCATATGGTGACACCTTGTTTTAACCTCTAGGCACCGATCCAACCCCTGCTCCCAACCTCCAACCCACCCCAAAGTGCAGAGACACACACCCGAACCTCTACCCACACATCTACCCGCCCTGGAGGATGTTCAACACGCCAATTACACCCTGGAGGCACGGGGATACCCCACCATATGTCAGCATCCTGCGCCGTGGAGGACCGACCACACTTGTAGAGCGCTCAGCTTACAGCTTACAACGCTGGTGGTGGGTCCTCCAGGGCTGGTTCCAGCGTTAAGGCAGATGTATCTATCTAGCCCCTATCCACAAGTGTCACCTACCTGATGGTTTAGCTGCTGCTGGACGGACGGAGCTGGGGGCAAAGGAGGAAGCAAAGGCTGTAGAGAAGGAGGAGTTGATGGTAGGTAGAGGTGGGGGTCGGGGTATAGTATAGGTAGAGGTAGTGGTAGAGGAGCAGGTAACAGGGTAGGGTGGGTGAGAGGGGTATCAGGGGGAGAGGCCTGGTGGTGGGTGAGCTGCTCCTCCTTCCTCCTGGATCTCTTCCTCCTACTCCCTCCTGCTGCTGATGTGGTAGTGGTGGGTTCAGTGGCAGTAGGTGACAGCAGCTCCTCTGGGTGCTGGTGGGTGGAGGAGCGGTCTGTGAGAGAGTTGTGAGCAGCTGTGAGTCGGTAGTGAGCAGGAGGTAATCACAGAAGGCTGGGCAGTGAGCGGCTCTCCCTACCTCACTGAGCAGCTCAGAGAACAGCTCAGGGTGGTGTCTGTAGCAGTAGAGGCAGGGGAGGTGAGAGACTGGGGGAGGGGGACTTGTAGTATCAGTATTATTATATAGAGCAGGTGGTGGACAGCAGGCTTCCCATACCTGCTATACACTGAGCTGCTCATCGGGCACTGGGGCTGGTGGGGGGGGGGCAGGAGGGGAGAGGGAAGCAGAACAGGTAGACAGGAACCGTGAATCCTACTACTACATCCTCCTCCTCCAGTCCATGCCTCCAGCAGGCCAACCAGGCAGCACCAGTGATGATGAACACTGAGTGTTGGTTTTAACGTGTCACCAATCTCATCCTCCTGCTGTCCCCACCAATCCCACATCCCACCCTGTCCTCCAGCACCACCATCAGCACCACAGTCACCACCACCAGCTACAGGAGCACCAACACCACCGTGTGACGGGCCTCTCTGACAGCACCAGCGGCGGCAGCAGCTGGAGCAGCTCACTGAGCTGTGTGACTACCAGTAGGTCAATGAGCAGAAGCTCGACTGCTCGCTCCATAGGAGACCATAGTGTTATGACCATCCACTACTGACTGCCCATCCCACCTGCACTCACCCTCTCATGCATCATGCCCACTGATTGCCATTAATGTATCATACCGATAGGGTCCAGGGCAGCATCATAATATTGGTGAATCATGATGACAGTCATACATAAACATTGAGGCATCATACCTTAAAGGGCCTATAAAGCAGGGTGAAGAAAATGTTAATTTTCATATACTACATACAAGTTCAGTGGCACTAGGGACATGACCACCAGTCCAGTGCTGCCCATATCCATATATAATATAAGCAATTCTGTTTTATGTGCTCGGTCTATTCATCTTAGCCTGCTCATGTATACACTCTAGGCCAGTGAGCAGCTGCTGAGTTACTCTCAGGTGCTTAGAGCTACTTAGTATCAAAGACACAGAGAAGCCCAGATGGGCCATGTAAGTGGGAGGGTAGGGTTAGTTTTGTGCATTTCATTACATGTCTGACAAATGTAATAGTATTGGGCAATCACCATAGGAATAGCTAACCCAATTTCCTACATGTGAATGAGGAACATTCATTCCATTAGCATTAATTAAGATGTTAAAGTGTAAAGTGTCTAATGAGGGCAAAGGACATGCGATCGTCCTTTAAGTAAAATGTTCAAACATATTTGTAGATCTTATTTTGTACGTTTTATAAAGACTGCTGGTGCAGAATAGGCCACAAAGAAACCCATGGTATCATACATGTATACGATTAGTTAACAATTATATATGGCATCATAAAGAGATAAAGATTGGGCAATTCCTGGTCAGTTTGAGCTATTGCCTGACTCTGACTCCAGAGTTCTCAGTGAGTGTGTCCTTACGGACGGCTATTCCTAGCTCTATCTTTTCCAGCCGATCCTTCCAAGGAGCTGAGGGGGGCTAGCTAATAGGCTCCCAGCTTCCTCCATCCAGGAGAAGTGCCCGGGGGCCACCCTGGCCACTCCCGGTCCACCTGTACCTCCAGGGTACGAGAGGAGTGCAGGGTGGGGGATTGGGTGCACAGGAGCAAAGTGGGTCTTGTCCCGCCTCAGGGACCAAGACGAAATAAGCCAAGGCTCGGCCCATATCACTGACACAGGCCCCGATATGAGAGAGGGTGAGACTGAGATATAGCTGAGGTTGACACGGCTTAACCATATAGAGATGCACTTGATAAAGTACAGGAGTTTCATGGTTTAATATAATTATACCGGGTTAGTAATCAAGGGCAAATACAAAGACTAGTACGTCTAGTGTAGTAATATACCCATATATGTGGCGAATTTCTTGGCCTATTCTGATACATATGAAGTACTAATATTGCACATGTTTTAATAATACATTCTACATTCGTACCAACGCTTGGCTTTTCGTATGTTATAGATAATATTTGTACACAATGAAAAACAGGCAGTCACAACATGTGAAGCCAGGGAGTGGAGCGACTCAATGTGAAGCCATGAGGTGCTGGGAGCTGCTCACTTAGATTAGCTCCTCACTGATTTAACCCTTTAAGGACGATATTGTTTATTCGTCGCTATGACGGACACAGTCACCGATGGCGAATAACTCGCAGTCATTGAGGGTATCGATCCAGGGTCATCAACACGATGCATGACCACTCGAATGCATCGATGTGAGTTGGTTTTGTTCTGTATCTATATGGGTCAGTCCACTGTCGCGTCCACTTAGAGAAACTTCATCTGACGTCATTATACATGACGTCATTACATAATCTCCACCCATATGTTAACGAACAGGGACCAGCTTGGTAGGTACGTGGAAATTTGTATCATATTCTGCCTGGCTTCAGCCATTTCAATGCTTCTGGCTTCAAATGGCGAATTACCCAGAAAAGCCTAGCCAAACATAACATTTTTGTAAGGCAGATTTTGGACTGGAGATTTCTTGGCTCACTATGGATACCCCTTACTTTCAACATGGCAGCTATGGCACCAGAACAGACCTTAACCACACCTTGCGTACCTCCTATACTCACTATCATGAACTAGACTTGGCGGCCATTGTGCATTACATAAGGCACGCCTCCCTTAGTCGGCCATTATAAGCCGTCCCCTCACTAATTAATTACCTGCACTAGGCTGTAATTGCCGGATTCGTTCATTAGGCGGGTTGCTATGCTACGGCCCTGGAGTGGGCAGTAGAAGGATGGGGCTAGGTGGATAAATATAGGTTGCACATGATAATGATGCCTTGATATAGAGTGGACGACTGCACAACGCACTTTTTTTCTTCTAAATGTGTATATTTTCCAAAATCATAGAATTCATCAGTAAGCCCATTCGACTATTTATGTGATAAAATCGTGTGTTTTCTTCAATCCTTTTATTTAATTCATGAAGAAGATGAATTAATTCATCGAAACGTCGATCAACTTCATACTCAACCCACATATTATCGTCCTATCTCCTTGTTGTATAAATAATCAAATATATTTTTAATCAAACTTTGAACTTTAGTTGACCTTGTCTGGTTTTGTGTGATATAAATCGTTCCACTATTTTATTTAATTATATACACTGGTTCACATTGATATCTTTAACTCTATTGCTTGGTCAAAAGTATCATTTAATGCAGAACGCAGCTGGACCTCAATATATAACAAGTCTACACAAACTAGGGAGTGGTCAATAGGATTCGCTAGTTGAGGTAAAACCCACTGATAACACATACCATGATGGGTACCTTGTCCCTGGTTAACACCCACTTCCAGGGACATGCTAGTCTAGGGCACCCGACCAGATGTCATAACTCTTCCACTATCGAAACTGGTGCCCGAGTCTAGGGACATGCTGGTCCCATCTTATCAGTTCTTATCAGTATGTGTCGCCAGAACCAGCTCCAGACCAGCTAGTGGCCAATAGCACGATCGTGTTGAGTGGGAGGGTAGCTGCGCTTGTTTTTTTTTTTGTTTTCTTTTTTACATATCACACTATACAGGTAGTAAGATTTCTTTTTCAGGGATGTTAAGGTCAAGCTATTCATGGCTCCCTGTCGTGGTATTCAAAATGACCACTCCCTACTCCCTTCACACCCTTCTACCCCTTTCCCAACCACTTTCTCCAACAACGCCCCCCCACACACACACACTCCTCTACTCACAGTAGAGTGCACGCCGAGACACTTCTGGGGCGCAGGGAATTCTGGTTGCCATGGAAACCAGGTGCGATTGCTGGAAGCTGCCTTGACAACCGGATATGACTCAAGCAGTGTGCATTCTGGGACGGGTGCGAGTGATCAATCACTAGGTGGGGACCAGCGGAGAGCTGGGTAACCAGCAGCGATAGCTGGTTCTTGACGTGTCACCTATAGCTAATTGTCTCTCGAGCTGGGTAACATAACATTATCTGTTACGTGTGTAACTCCAGGTGGAGGGTTCAGAAAGTGAATGTGGCATATGTTTGGTTTAACACGTTTTTCTGGCCTCATTGAATTACAAATTACAATCATAGGCACAATTAGAGAAGTACATGTGAAGAGATGGAGGTCAATAACCACCAAAAAAAAAAAAAGGAAGAAAAATTCCTGAAAAATTGGGATCGTATAGGTAGTTTTTAGGACTTGAAAAGCCCTAAAATCAGGGAAATCCCTCAAGACTTCCATGTCTGCATGTGTACATTGTCAAGTCACTAATCGGAACGATCTTATATTATGCACAACACCTCAACCTTTAAATTCACTGTTATCTATTCAGATAAAGGCTGAGGTAATAGTCCATAACTCTGGTTGGTATTTGTATATCCTTGTCTATCTGTGTCAAGGAGGGATGTCTTATTCTTACCATGGTTTACCTGATGACATTATCACTTTCATACTGACAGGGATACCTCTTAATATTGCCCTCAGGGCACAAAGCCCTTCCTGTGAGCCCTAGCAGACCATACTCAGCCCCATCCCACAGCCAATTGTCTCCACTACTCACCTTGAGGCAACAATCTGGTGCTTATCTAAGTGGCTGATTTATAGGAGGTTCTTATCTCTGATAGCTTCATGTTTGACCAGTGCAGGCACTGCTGCATAGACTGCCCAGTGATTTCTCCAGGCTGGATTCGAAGCTCGCAGTCCTTCATGGGTGTTATCAGTGCTAAAGGCAAACACTATGTAAGAGAGGATTGTTTGGGCAGGTACTCATTTAGCTCACTGTTTTCAAAGCATGTGGCTACATGAAAGAGATTATCTTCACACTCTACCTGTACATGTATATAAAGTGACCGAACCATGGTGTCTAGTGACTCAACTCTACCTATAGTCAGTAAAACAAGGGTCAAAGTACCCTCATGAATATTCAGGTGGTGAGTTTTGTCTGTGTATCGGGTATCTAGTGAATTAACACACTGTTTATTGCACACCTTTATACTCAATAGGAAAACAGTGATTTGTGTTTGTGTACCTAATGCTTACTATGACATGGGAACGTGGTGTGAATCATTGGCCAAGGTGAGCATGTCTATATAGCAAGAAGCTTCAATACTATTCTTGTATATAGTACAGTCTTAGAAAGGATGTGGTTTTCTATAGCATTGGTATCGTAAGAATGTAGGAGGGTGAAGACTCCAGCGTTCAATTTGAGCCATTCTCTTACAATAACATATTAAAGGCCCGAACTAAAGGCCTGCTGTTCATGGTTAATATTGTCTTCGTTAGAACTCTGTCAGCAGCCATCTTGGATACTTGCGTGTGCATTGACGCATGCACTGTCAAAAGCTCCTGATTTGACCTGTGACCCGGATGTAAGTGGCAGGTCGGCCTACAGGTGGCGTCATCGCCATTAGCATGCTGGTCATCGCGAAAGCCTCATTTCTGAAAGGGGACTAGTGGAACCCAACCCAGAGGGACCTCATCCCTCAGTACACTCAACTGACGCCATGAGGCGCCACAAGAATTTGAACCAAAAAGGCCTGATAGGAAGGTGGAAAATATATGTACACGAAAAACTGCTTCATGGTCGCCATTGTCAATTGATTAACAATTGTCATATTTCCTCTTGTACCAGCGCCAATACCAGTGAATTAGTTAACGCCTGGTCATTTAAAGATAAAAGTGGACCCTTATTACAGCAACATAGCTCTTTGACAAGCTTTTTGTCACTAGGCATTGCCCTTCTTCGTCAAACAAACGTCAACACTACCTCATTTCAGTCAAATGTCTCTTGATTCTTTCTGTCTTTTACAAGGTTTCACAATTGCAGACGAAAAATCCGCCCAATCCAGTTTCTCGCGCATCACACGTCACTAGCGTTGTCGTCTGCTCGTCGTCCCCGCCCAACAAACAGGGGATGTCCATTACCTGAGTGGCGGTCCGCCTCTGTAACTTGTCACCACTCGTGCACAAGTGATTATGGCGTTCTCCCTCTTGGTGCAGTCTCCATGGTAACCGCGGCACGTTGCTATGGCGACTAGAGGACGCTGGTCAGCACAAATTGCCTTCATTCTTGGTAAGTCGGGCGGCTCGCCTTGGTAGGAACGTGCCGCAGACATTCAGTACCTCGCCCACAATACAGAACTGGTTCTGTATACCTGGTTACTTTGTGTCTTAGTGAAAAGGGGTCTGGGAGAGCAGATAGCCTTAGACTACCCCCCCCCATCCCACCTCAGTCCAATTTACCATTGACAAATCTGTCACTATAGAAGAAACAACGTGGCCTCAATGACGTAGGTTATACCAATGACCTTATGCCATAATATCTGGTTTTCTAAGCCCCTTTCACATATAATAATAGAGCATGTTTCATGGATTCTTGGTCCGCCGAGGCTTGATACAAATCTTCCAATTTCGACATACATAGGTCAGATAAATATTCTTATCTATGGCTTAGGTGGTACTTAAGATCGATACTGGTCCTAGATCCGAAGAGTATAGTGGAGTTGTAATCTGAACCATCCATTATGGTCCAAGATTATTACACAATCACAGGAATTCACAGCTTAGCTATTTGATAAAGAAATATTTTCCATGAACAAAGAGAAAATACTTACCCACACTCAAGTTTACCACAGTCAAGATTTAGTAAGGAATGCTCACCTGCAAGATAAGAAATGGAAAATTTTAGATAGGTAAAGAATAATACCCTAATAATATCTGTGCATGATAACAAAGCATCCAACTGTGCTATCTTTCATTAACACTAGGGTTCCTAGCTTAATATTGTCACTCTCCAGTCACATCTATGCCTATACCACCGTCAATGAAAATATACTAGAGCTAATACAGTGGTATGCTGTGAGAGTGAGGTGATGCAGGTATGGATCTCACCAGGTAAGCTACCTGTAATTAATGTGTGTTCATTAAGTGGACAGGTGGGCAGCCAACAGGTGTGATCAACCCCCCCCCCCACCCAATCACACACAGCAATATGATAACTGACAAGTAGCTAGGGTACCAGATATTGACATTGGAGAAGTCTACTCATGATATGGACTACCAGGTATCTATTCCATATGGGTGGCTAAATTTAACCACATGAACAAGTACAGTAGACTTACTGTTGCCTTACTGATTTTATATTGATTTTTCCCCTAGAGAAGAGAAACACATTTCCCTTTGATATAATCATTAAATTTTTAATGCAATATTTTGTATTAGTAACTAACTGGATTCATAGTAGACCTCAAGTTATTTTTTCTTGCATCACAAAATGAACATTTTATCTCACAAAAATCAATCTTCAAGCCTTAGGAATGTTAGAGGTGGCTATGATTACTCAGATATACCTGGTTCAGGCCATTTTTACACAGGTGGGTAATTGAGCTTGTCTTTATTGATTAGTTTAAATATTGTCCACGCAGGGCAGTCACTCTTTAAATTAGCAGGACACACACCTGACCAGCCAATCAGTGACATGTGCTTTCTGATAACAGCACCCCACCATCACCCTATCAGCACATATTGGGTCTCTGATAAGACGCAACAAGACCCAACAATAGCTTGTCCTGCGACGTCACAAGCTAATGCGTCGTGGGCATTAGAATCGGCGAGATAAAGATGGCATTTTAGAGATATGAAGAATGAGAAGGAGTTGGGGGGGGGGGAGGTAAAATAATGGTGCGTAGGCTGATGATAATTACTGTTTTATCCATACCAAAGTACCTGCCTTTTAGAACAACAGAGTCAGTGGTCTAATAGCAATACCACAAACTGACCTGCTGGGTCCAAGAATGTCAGTACATGTAAGAAGTGAAAATATGATTTTCCCTTCTTTTTTCGTACTACATTTTTAATGCAGTATTGTACACTATCGGACAATCGTACTTTCATTAGGACGACCCAAACGATGGCAGATATTGGTTGTCTTCAATTACAGAACAACCTTCAGTACAGACTCCTCCAATTGTGCTCATGAATTATTCATTTTAAAAATCCATGTTAGTATGCGTGTCCTCAAGTTTTTATGGGCAAATAATTTTATCCCCCAAGGCCACAGGGGTCTCTGGGAGGGGGTGACCATGACGGTTTAGATACACCAGCAGGTATCTGTGCCTATATTAAATGTAGATAGTGTTCGTAAAGATTCATGTTGTATTTAGAAATAAGTGCAACCTTTCAAAACAAATAAAATAAAAATGTTTTGTATGGATATATAATAGTTAAACCTAGTTTTACAAAATACCAGTGTTTCAAAATTGATTATTGATTACCATTTAATCACTTTGAGATCACGCTTCATGATCTGCAATGCACAAAGCTGCAATGTTTCCGTACTATGTGTGGGGAACTGTCATAGAAATTGTATGTTTGGTTTGTGTGATAATTTGTGTGATAATATCTATATCATAGAAGCTTAACCATTTTGTATACATATATATGTGTATCTTGTTTCACCTTGCTATAGGAATCATTATTATGCCATTGAAGTCCACATTCTACTGGGTGTACTTCATAAGAAGTTACGGTGTGTAACAAATAGCATCTGCTTTAGCAGTGTGCATTCGTAACATACACTGTGAAAATAAATTTCCCCTTGCCCTCCCCCCCCCCTGCATTCTCTGGTGGTACAAAATGCCTCTCATCTCAAGAGTCGTCCGATTGTATAATTCCCCTTTGATCCTTATTCATCTGTATTAATCTGAAAGTAAGATTTCCCAACACTGATTTTGCAATGGCTAATCACATCCTTTCAAATTCTCTGTGGTCGGCTACGTGCATAGGCCTACAATATGAAACAGCTACAATGCATTAATTTTGTAGCTCTCCCGGAAGAACCATAATGGACAATGTCAGTTTAAATGGGGAACACAAAAAACGACACATGATGAATCCATATTTAATACTGGAATCCACATGATGATACTGACACGCCATCCTCGCCTGCTGGGAGGGGGTCTGAGGGTCGGTGGACGGGAGTATATGGCCGGGGGCCCGGGAATACATTACCGTCACACCATGTGTCCTGTCGTCATCAATGCCACATAGGTAGCCCTTTTAGGACAACATGATGCCCCAAGTTAATTTCTCGCAGTGGTGCATCAATGCGGAGACAATGGGTATACATTTTGTAGCTATAGTTAGCATTTACTATACCAGCACTCCATGCCGACCTATTGGGAGTCAGTGCTAGGGCTGATGCATGACTGCAGCACTTCCTATTACTACTCATCACTCACCAGGGCTGCATCCATAGATCATGATTATTTAGTGCTAAATTACCATGTGGTATGTAAAGTGTTAATGACTAATTCATCCCTGGTTGTCTAGTACCTAAATCCTGCTCAATCCCTCAACTTTATCGTGTCCCTCATGTAGTACTTGCTACCCACCACTGACTTGTGCCTGCCTCATCCCACGAGTAGCAGGAATCTGGCACTTTTAGTTAGTGAGAAATGACCAAAATACTCTTATAATAACCACCTTGTAGTTCCTCTTGAATCCGCATCTATTGCCATAACAGCGCTGCAGTCACCATGATACAATTACCACTACATTACCTGAAAATTATTCCATCATAGTTCACTTTGGGAGAAAGCCCTGTAGGACTCCCCTCTATCGGACGCAGGTAAACGAGGAGGTAATCATATATGCAGATTTTTATAGTGACACCTCGTAAAGCTGCAGGGAGATATCTCCACCACTCTCAGCATTGGCGGCAATTAAGCGGGTCGTATATCAGTTATAATGTTATATTGGTCTATTGAAATACAATTTACCAACTTTCTGTAACATCTATAGCATATATATATTATAATGCCAGTCGACTCTGAGTGATCACCCCTTCTTATGTTACTGCTGATCTAACTTATTGCAGATGCTGGCTTATAATGCAAATCTCGTATATAAGACACAACTTTAGTTTAGAGCCCTGCTGGGAATCTTCAAAATGACAGTTCAATAATAGTCATAATTAAAAGTTCATCCCCTGTGCTACTCTATTTTCTGGTCGTGCCTTAAAGGGTCTTATGAAAACTCCTTACTTTTCTACAATCAGTATTTTTTGTACATTTTCAAAGATAAGAGTGGGTTGATCCATGAAGGACAGTCATGTGTCTTCTATAGTAGGGGCGGATCCAGAAAGGGTGGTCTAGGGGGGCACAGCCAGGAAAATTATTTCCTATAATTAAGAGTCATAGCCTGGCCCATTGGCAAGGGGTCTGTGGGGGAGTGGGGGGACACGTGCCCCCTAGCCCCCCCCCCCACCTGGATCCACCCCTGTGAAGTAGAAAAGCCCTTATCACACAATCACTATGTTATGGGATAATCCTCACACTCCTCTTCACATAAATCTAGAAGATAATCTGATCTATGAATAAAGTTGATAACAACTGTCCATCATCGACCGAGCAAGGTCAAAAACACATATACGAAAAGGTGCAAAGATAAGTAGAAAAAGAACCATAACATTGGCTGTAAACGAAAAAAGTCCTTTGGCAAACTGATTAATGGTAGGGCTGAGTGCGCAGGTCGGGACGCTGACGCTTAGCATGCTGGGAGACGCCAGGTAACACGTGACCACTGAGGCGTTACCACGTGGTCGCTTAGCGGCCCACGTGACCTGCATGTCGCTGGTTCTAGGAGAGCGCTGGTTCAGTGGTAGCAGGTACCCATAGGAAGTATACGGCCCGGACAGGGAGAGGTTTTCTACCATAACTTTGCTACATAAGTCATGGGGACGTGACGCCAAAAGTAAGAACTGCTGAGATCAGCATGAGAAAAATGTCCATGTAAAGTAAACAGTCAGATAACAAGAGTTTTAAATGTGCGATATTACTATTATTATGCCTGCGCAAATGATTTAGATGTCATATTATTTAATGTTATGGCGGACACAACACTTTTGGACCGATTATTGCATCATAAACACAAATTTCACCACCAGAGAGGAGGGGCCTCTAGATGCGCTACTGGTTGATTGATTACTAATAAGGGATCTTTTTTTTTTCTTGATTTTGACAAATGGTCAGATTTTTTTCTTCTTGATTTTGATATCAGTGTATGGAGAAGATATACTTGTGAATAGCCTGCGTTTCCTTATATATATATATATATATATATATATATATATATATATATATATATATATATATATATATATATATATATGCACCATCTAATCAAAGCCGTAGACTAGTCACCTTAGCCCTCCGTAGGGTAGCTTATAAATGTCCCAGCCCCTGGAGGAGGTGGAGGATCATACAGTAAGTCATACAGTACGTCGTCAATTAGTTGTGTGCACATGTGGTTTGGACACTGACCTATAGGCACTCCAACATACAGATCCTCCTGTACTGATGGGGTCTGGATCCACCAGGTTGTACTTATTGGAAGGTACTGGAGGAGGTGGTTGGATGGGAGGGGAGGGTCTATTCTTGTCACTGCCTCAGGCTTTCCACATGTCCCGTCGGCCGCACATCGGATCACAGCGGACGGCCCGATGATAGATGTTGTCAGGGTCGCAGGTAAACTCCCAAGGTGAAAAGGGATGGGAAGAAAAGAAAAGAAAAGGACTCCTGGAGAACTTTCCCTTATCCCTCCTACTAGCCTACTTCTGTGAAGACAAGGAAAAATTTCATAACAATCTGTCTATCTCTTGCCACCAATTGCCTATCAGATATTTTTTGTCAACCTTGACCCAGAACTGCCATCTAGAACTATGTCTGTGCAGTATGAGCACCATATAGCTTCAGCTTTCTGAACTGCTCCTAGAACAACTAATAGACACTGAGCTACTCAATTTGTATCCTAATATTAGACCACTTAAGATATCTTAAGCTACATGTAGACTTAATCCATGTATGTAAATTGATATGCAAAGGTCATTGCTATCAGTTTTAATATACTAAATCATCTAAACACACTGCTATGTAGATATTGAAAATTAATTTTGTTTCTGAAAACCCTACGTGAGGAAGGATTTTTAGGAATATTAAAAAATATGAAGTACTAAATGAACTTTCAGTTCCAGTGTTCATTATCTCATAAACTAGCATGACATGCAGTACGTGCACGCATATATATGTATATACTGACCATAAAGTGTACTTTTTTTTGTAAACCATAATGTTTTAATGATATGTCCGACTGAGTATTACATAGGGGGTCATCAGCTTCCAACAGTGACCTTTTTGATGTCTTTTTTTTTTTACAAAGACACAAAAAGAGTACCAATTAACCCTTTTTGCTAATACGTATGTTTACTATACCACCACTGAGAATTTTCCAAAAAATAAAAGAGAAAATTATCCTTCATATACTGGACTCCAACCTGTGTCTACCCTGGAGCAATCATCAGAGAAGAGGAGGGAATAAGGGATGACCTAGCAAATGGGTTTAATATGCTAATTGGAGGAATATGCTAATGAGTGTAACTTCTGTCGTTTTGGTTCTGTTCCACTGCTGGTCCATTACTGTTTTTTTTTTGTTGGTATTAATACACTGGAAAAGCAGGATTGGCCAAACATAAATAATGTAGGGAGAAGGTGTATTGTGAGCAAACAAGGTCTTATACATACTTCTTCATTAACAGTTTACCTCAAGATTCTAGCTTTAACATGTTTCTTCACACCAGTTATTTCCACTTAAATATTTCAATCTTGATTACAGATACTTTTCCTCAGTGCCCTATACTTGAAAACTCGAAAAACTAGATT
Organism: Acholoe squamosa; assembly: GCA_949317995.1. NCBI lineage: Eukaryota > Metazoa > Annelida > Polychaeta > Phyllodocida > Polynoidae > Acholoe > Acholoe squamosa. Next base: position 25,728,265 of record OX439048.1, read on the forward strand.
GTAAATTAAATGTATCATTCTGAGGCAACAAAGTGATTGACCCAGTATGGATTGTGTTATCAGTCACTGTTCCTCTACAACACCTGATCTGCAGGTCCAAAGTTTTCCAGGTCTCAGGTAGTACCCTTGAAACAAATTCACGTGAATTCACCAGTAAAATCACGTGTTGAACTGGTGTCGTTCCCGTGAATTCCCGTGAATTTTACACGTGAATTCACGGGATTCTGTGAGCAGAAATTCACGTGATATCACGGGATCACGTGAAATGACAGTAAATTCACGTGATATCACGGGAATATTGAAAATACTTTTGCAAATAACCCCCACTTCTAACCTCAATTTAAGATTTGAAATCGATAGTTTGTATTCCTATGATCAGACTTTCCTTATTGTTTTTGTCTTTGATGTAGATCTAGCCTTGAAACGCCATCATTTCGATTGATAGATTCTGAGCAATATAGAGATTCACACAAAACTAGACACATTGACTTATATTTTGATTTGAGCCTTTATTTGGGTAATAAATACATCTAGAATGGGGGCAATAAATGGGGAAGGTGGATGGCGCCCATAGGCTAAAAGTAGCTAAATTTTCACCAGATGTTTGTAATTACTTCCTCTTTCTAATAGTACAAAGAAAGCAGTCTTATAAACTAGCATAGGGTCCCATGCTAGTTTATGAGATATTTTATCTATGAATCTACCATAGGGTTATACAGTGTTTTGCCATAATTTGCATGGAATCTCATTAAAGAGTAGCTAATTGGCTTACTTTCCCAGAATATTTTTATCAACTTTCTGTACCCAGAAGATCTATTACCATCATGTGGTCCCATGCACTTTTGAATCGTTTTTCCACATTGAAAATCTCCTGAAAATAATAGAATTACATCATGCAGGCTAAATACTGCTCATAAACCCCCACACAGCCAGCTGCCTTTGTGGCCTAACTAGTTAGTGTGCCTGGTGTAGACACAGAAGGTTGAGAGTTCACCTCAGCTTCATGGGCCTGCTATGATTTTGTATAGTCGTTCACTAGCCATAGAGAAGTACACATGTGCAGAAACCTGCACAGAGAACATGATTGGCATTAGAGCCATCTACCTTAAAAAAGCCAGTCACATATAGTCTCGAACAGGTAAACAGGATTGGTGCCTAGCCCGTGCTAGATTTATTTCCTAATTTTACCACAAGGGAGCACAAGGGAGCACAAAGGAGCAAAAGAAAATCAAGGAACCCATTTGTGGGAAAGTTCCATGGTTTACTATGATGAAGGCAGAAAGAACATACCATTCTTACACCAGAATTTATAATGAAATAAATGGATGTATTTCAAGGCCAAATAGAGCTAGAACATATTGAGATTGGGGATATGGTTATAAATACTCATGGGTTCATATCTAGCAAGCTATTTCTCTCAAACTATCAGGAGTATTTTCTTATGCAATATAACACTGAAAGGTGTGATCTCAATTTGATAATTGATTTTTAACATGGAAAACCATTTACCCTTACATCTACACTGCTATTACTACAATACATTCTTACATAGAGGATTTGAAGTTCTAGTCTTGGCCACCAGGGGGCAGGAACATAGCATAAAATGCCTTTGCAATATTATACTGTAATACACCATGTATATGGCATGTCTTATATGCAAGAATTGCCCTTTGGTGCATCTTCTAAATGCAGCAAAACTGGGAGTACATTTTCTCTCTGGGAGTAAATTTTCACCCAAAATCTCTGCAATATTCCCCCATCCACATTCAGTGGTAAAGGTGGGTGAAGGAAGCACTGGGATGGCTATTGGTTCTTGAATTTCGAAGATCCATTGATTAGAATAAAAAATACAACATTTACATATCCTTTTATCATATTAGAAAGGTCTGGGTGTGCCTTAAATGTGGGGTGCACCTTATAGACAGGGTATTGTAACTACATTTTCTTTTGTTTAGAATTCAAGACTGCATGTCTGAATCTTTTTTTTTCAAATCTACCAAAAAAGGCATGATGAATCCAGGAATCAACAATGCAAGCCTCTCAAAGTTTGGTTTCCCTAAATAGCCATACTTAATGTATCTTATTTCTGACAGAACATCTATGACAGCAATAAAATATCATATGGGTGGCACCACTATGCTGTTTTTCAGCCAGCCCTCTTCTCTGGAGTACGTCTCTTAATATGTGCTATCTAGCAGATTTCATCAAGCTCCTGTGTTGCAGTTGACTACCTGCATAAAGAAAACAAAAGTACATGCCCGTGAGTTAAAGTGAATGTGTGGGTAGTAGTTATTTCAAGTGGAACATGAATCAGGGGCATAGGAAAAGGGGCACCAGCCTCAATTATAAAGGAAGTTTATCTGGACCCCTCAAAATTTGCAAAGTATTCAAAATAAATTTAAATTAAACAAAAATTACTTTTCTACACAAATTCAAATGACCAATGCATGAGACCACTGATAAAAATTCCACTTATCTTAAAACAAGTCATCTAAATAATATTTTTGGGAAAGTTTTAGTTTAAATCAGTTTTATTATGGAATGATAACAAATTAATCTACTACATGAATATCAATTTGTAAATTGGGTAGAATGACTTCTATATAATAAACCTCATTAGTGTATTAAAAATTATTGGATAATAGAATGTTTTTGTGTGTCTTTGATACTAACAGTGAATGACAGCATTTGCTTTTCATATTGATTTTCATCCATATGTCGTTGCCTCAGTGCAACAAGGTTGTATCTGCATATTTCAAGTTTTGCAGGAGAGGGAAAAGAGGGGTTGCAATCTGTCTATATTTCAGACAAACACATTCTATGATAGTATAGCTTAATAACAGAGTTAGTAAAAACCGTTTGATAGAGAGGGGGTTTGTCCCAGAAACATCAATTGGATGATGAAAAAATGTTGACAAACATTAAAAAACATTTTATGGTAGCCAAATTAAAAAAAAGAAAATCGAAATGTTCCCAAAATATTTGTATAGATGTGTAGAGGCAAGGAGAAAGGGTGCTCCATGCTAGTAGTCAACTTTAAAATTCAGATCACTAGCTTTACAGTGATATATTGCATGAGAAGATACTCCTGTTAGTTTTGGAGGAATGGCTTGCTAAATATGGGTAGGTATGACCATTTTGTGAGTGTCAATAAGCCATAAGTCCCATTGGTCATGAGATACATCTGTAATTAGCATAATTTATGCTAATTAGCTAAATAAGCATAACTTTTCATTCTTTTGCCCATAACTTTCGATGTAGAAATGGTATTTTTATTCTGTTTACACCATAGTGGACCTTATGAAATGTTCCTTCAAATGGGATCATCGATTTTCTTATTTAGAATGAAAATAATGTTTCCATGGCAACAGAAATCAACAAAAATGCCTATTTTGGCCCAAAAACCTTCTTTTTAATGCAAAATATGGACCCTTTCCCCCAAAAATAGAATGTTTTATAAAAAAATCATTTGATTGTCCATAAAAAAGTAGCCTATAGCAGTTTTAGGCATATTTTTCCTATTCTAGCCCATAGTAGTGCCCCCTGGTGGCTAAAACAGGTACTAAATCCTGCAGGAACCCTCATTTCTGCTTGCTGGCTCATAGATGTTCTTACATTCCCTGGCATAAAATAGAACCCAAGATCTCTTGATATAGAGTCAAATGTGTTACCACTTGGACTATATGTTGATACTTCATTCACTACAAAGATATGCTTATAATCTAAGTGCTCAGGAAGTTATGAAAAAATCTGTCAACTTTTGGATATGAATATGGGGAATAATGTGACAAATTACTGCATAATCCTATATAATATTAAAGGTTCTGTATCTCAAAAATATGAATGGGTCCCCCACCGGCAGTAAGCTACAAGCCTATCCATTCCTCCAGCACTAGCTGACCCCTCCTTCTGCCCATAGTCCAAGGGAAATGAATCTGTTTACATGTGTTAAGTATGGACTATAGGTTGCAGTTATTATATGTACAAGTGACAAGTAATCAGGGATGGACTATAGTTTGGCATCATATAAATTTTGATGGCCATGCATCAAATGCATCAACTCACCAACCTGAACCACTACATCCCAACTCACCAACCATTACATCCCTTGAAGGACCACTAATGCATTAATGCATCATGCCCATCTGTCATCATGATGCTACATTCATGCATCATGACGACCATATGAGTTGATACACACACTGCAAAAGGGTCGGCATAATGCTCCAATTAGGTGTTGGAGAGCATGCAGACTCTAATCCCACCTTACCAACCACTAAAATATAGAACCAGCCTGTACATAGCAGTGTGCGATGCCTACCCCAGTACTGCTGACTGTCCAGGATCACCTTGTGCTAAAACTCTAACCCACATTAACAATTACTAAAATAAACATGTATACATATAAACCCAGCCTGTAAAATAGCAGTGTGTGACACCTACCAATGACTATCCAGGATCGCCTTGTGTTAAATACCTAAAACCCCAAACCACCAATCACTCTGTATGTACCTGAAGTGACCTGGGATGTGTAAAAATAGACACCAGTAAACAGAACAACAGCTGTGTAGGTATTACCAGTCTGCAACATGTGTATTTGTAGCAGTAACTGCTCCAAATATAACAATACTATGTGACTGGGCTCCTAATATGGGAATGACTTGCTTGTATTCCATTCTAAGACTCCAATTAACCAATTCCATGTCACTTTGTACTCCTAATATGCACTTCATACATTGGTGCATCATGATGTCCAATGGACATGATGCATTAATGCATCAGAGGCCCTTGAAGGGTTAAGAGGTGTGTGCGGCCCTACTGTGGAGAAGGGGGTATGAGAGCTGTCAAAGTCTTGACCATTAGGGTGTGTTACAGTTAGGCCTCTGTGATGTCACAGGGTGGTTAGCTGCAGGCAGACATTGGCAACACATGGTTATGTGACTACACCATGAGTAGAAGCTCCTCAATATATTAGAATATATTAGATAGGATATTGTTAGATGACTATATGGAATGCTCCTATGATTGGTATGTAAATTACATGATTTAACATGTACAACAAGAGATTAAGATCTAATTGCAATGTGTGTATAGTTTTCAGGTAAGTGCATCCTAGTCATCTTACCCAAAGGTCAACTTAATGCATTGGTTTGTTTGCCCAAAAAGACCCATAAATATTAACAATCAGTAACTGTAACACATCCTATGAAGGGCCAAGTGGGGGGAGGGCAGGTCCTCTGTGTGTGTCTCAGTGCTATGGTCACATGACCAGTTCTGAAGGCCAGGTGTACGAGTCAAGCTGACCTGTTCACAGTTTGTTAGATGTGCTTGATACTACGGATAGCATTATTACATAGCTGTAATGGTTAAAGGCTATGGGCCACAAAAACCAAAAAAAAAATCTAGGACTTTGCCAAGCATGTTGTAGAAATTCATTGTTTCTCCATACTATCAACCATTCACTGATCATGGTCACTGAAAAGCAATTATTCTTTGCTGGGTTTTCACTGGTGGGTGTTAGAAATGTTCATTTCCTACTTGGGATATCAGAAAAATAATTGGCAAATATGTGCATACATGTCAAATAACAATTTTAGAGAACCTTTGAAAATTTTGAAAAAAATCATATGGAGTAGAACGTGTTGTCCTCTTGAACCACTTAGTAGGATGTTGCCTCCAGGTCTTCATTGGTCCAACTTCATGCACCTATAAAGACAAATAGTATATCCATTACTCACTAGGTTATGCCAAACCAAACAGAAGGAGGTAGGTGTGGACATAGAGGGAGGTGGGTGTGGACACAGAGGGAAATGGATGTGGACATAGAGGGAGGAGAGAGTGGAAAAAGAGGGCAGTGGGTGTGGACAGAGAGGGAGGTGTATGTGAACATAGAGGGAGATGAGAGTGGACACAAAGGGATGTGAGTGTGGACATAGAGGGAGGCGGATGTGAACAAAGCGTGAGGTGGGTGTTGACATAGAGGGAATTGGATGTGGATATAGAGGGAGGGGAGAGTGGACAAAGAGGGCAGTGGGTGTGGATAGAGAGGTAAATGGATGTGGACATAGAGGGAGATGAGAGTGGACACAAAGGGATGTGTGAACACAGAGGGATGTGAGTGTGGGCATAGAGGGAGGTGAGAGTGGACACGGATGGAGGTGGTGTGGACACAGAGGGGGTGGTATGGACAAAGAGGTAAGTGGGTGTGGACATAGAGGGAGGTGAGTGTGGACATAGAGGGAGGTGGGTGTGGATACAGAGGGAAATGGATGTGGACATAGAGGGAGGGGAGAGTGGACAAAGAGGTCAGTGGTTGTGGACAAAGAGGTAAGTGGGTGTGGACATAGAAGGAGGTGGGTGTGGACATAGAGGGAGGTGGGTGTGAACATAGAGGGAGGTGGGTGTGAACATAGAGGGACATGAGAGTGGACATAGAGGGAGGTGGGTGTGGACACAGAGAGTTTTGGGTGTGGACATAGTGGGGATGGGTAGGAAGATAGAGGGAGGGGAGGTGTGGACACAGAGGGAGATGGGTGTGGATAGAGAGGGAGGTGGGTGTAGACACAGAGGAAAATGGGTGTGGACATAGAGGGAGGTAGGTGTGGACACTGAAGGAGGTGAGTAGTACAGTGGCCCACAAGGGTCAAATTGAAGTTGGAGCCAAGAGTTGACTTTCACAAAAAAAGTTAAAGTCCAAAAGCAAAATCAATGTTCAAAGTCAATTTCATTTCATTGCTGTCAAGCTGTCAAGGTGTCAACTCATGAATGCAAACCACTTGTGACAGGTATCTTTTGGCTTTGCATGGTACAATCTATGTCTTTCTATATGTCTATACCAGCAACTACTGGGTAGCTATTGGTTCCCTCACACAATAACTGATGGTTCCATACCAAGTAGCTGCTGGTTCCAGCATCCCATAACTGGTGGTTCCCACCCACTGTAACTGGTGTTTCCACACCAATCAGCTACTGATACTGGATCCCATACCAAGTAGCTGCTGGTTCCCACACCCAGCACTTGGTAGTCCCATACACATTAGTTGCTGTTTCCTGTACCCAGAACATGCTGGTTCCCACATACAGTAGCTACTGCTTCCCACATCAGGTAGCTGCTGGTTCCCATATAAACTGGTTCCTAACCCAAGTAGTTGCTGGATCCCACACCCTTGCTGGTTCTTGTACCCAATACCTGCTGGCTTTCACATAGAGTAACTGGTAGTGGTTCCCACATCCATTAGGTGCTGGTTCCTGCACTCACTACCTGCTGGTTCCCAAATAGAGTGCCTGCTGGTTCCCACATCAGGTAGCTGCTAGTTCTGAAAACAGTAGCTGTTGGTTCCCATACAGTAGCTACTTGTTCCCATATCCAGTAGCTGCTGGTTCCGATATAGAGTAGCTACCGGTTCCCATCCCTAGTAGCAAAAGAGTGATCTGGATAAATTCTGGATGAAAAAGGTCATATAAGTCAAAAATGGGCAAATTGGGAAAGTTGCGTGAAACTAGGTCATAAGCAGTCAAGATAGTTAAAATTTGTCCAAATAGGTCAAATTGGTTCCAAGTAGGTAAAATTGAATGAAATTAGGTCAGACTAGGATAAATTATGTCAAATTGGTTGAAAATGGGTCAATCAGGTCAAATTCTATCAAATTAGGTCAACGGTGGTAAGAATAGATCACATTGGTCAAAATTTGGTTTAGTAGGTCAAAGTAGGCTAAGGTAGGTTAAATATGGCGAAAATAAGTCAATTTGGTTAAAGGTGGGTCAAGGAGGTTAAATCAGGTCAAATATATGGTAAAAGTAGGTCAAAGGTAGGTCAGTAGGTCAAATCAGGCTAAGATAGGTCAAATTAGGTCAAATAATGGTGAAAATAGGTAAAATTGTTCAAAAGAAGGTCAATTAGGTAAGGATAGTTCAAATTAGGTCAAATATCTTAAAATAGGTCAAATCAGTCAAAAGTAGCATGATTAGGTCAAAGTAGGTTGGAATGGGTCATATTAGGTCGGTAGTCAAAGTAGGTCAGATTGGTCAAAAATAGTCATAGTCGACCTTATTTTGACAAATTTCGACATAATTTGACCTAAATGACCTACTTTTACCTATTTCCAGCATACTTGACTTTACTTCACCTATCATACCCTACATTTTGACAAAATTGACCAACTTTTGACCAATTTGATCTATTTCAACCATATTTGATCTATCCTGACCTTATTGGCCCTAATTGACCTACTTTTGATCAATATGACCTGTTTTCACTATATATGACCTTAATTGACCCATCCTGACCTAATTGACCTACTTTTGACCAATTCGACCTATTTTCACCCTATTTGACTTAATTTCAACTATCCTGACATTATTTATCTACTTTTGACCAATTTGACCTAATTTCGCCATATTTACTGTAATTTGTCCTATCCTACCCTATTTGACCTTTTTTTTTACCAATTTGACACATTTTTCCAGCATATTTGACCTAATTTGACCTATCCTACCTTTATCGACCTACTTTTTATCAATTAGACCTAATTTCACCCTATTTGACTTAATTTCACCTATCCTGACCTTATTGACCTCCTTTTGACCAATTTGACCTATTTTCACCATATTTACTCTAATTCGTCCTATCCTACCCTAATTGACCTGCTTTTAACCAATTTGGCCTATTTTCACCATATTTGACATAATTTGACCTATGCTACCCAAATAGACATACTTTTGACCAATTTGACCTATTTTCACCATATTTACTCTAATTTGTCCTATCCTACCCTAATTGACCTGCTTTTGACCAATTTGGCCTATTTTCACCATATTTGACATAATTTGACCTATGCTACCCGAATAGACATACCTTTGACCAATATGACCTATTTTCAACATAATTGACCTAATTTGACCTATCCTGACCCAATTGACTTATTTTGACAGCTACTCTTTTAAGAACTCGCAATTACCTGATGTAGGAACCAGCAGGCACTCTATTTGGGAACCAGCAGGAAGTGGGTGCAGGAACCAGCACCTAATGGATGTGGGAACCACTACCAGCTACTTTATGTGGAAGCCAGCAGGTACTGGGTGCAAGAACCAGCAAGGGTGTGGGATCCAGCAGCTACTTGGGTTAGGAACCAGTTTATATGGGAACCATCAGCTACTGGATGTGGGAACCAGCATGTACTGGGTACAGGAAACAGCAACTAATGTGCATGGGAACCACCAAGTGCTGGGTGTGGGAACCAGCAGCTACTTGGTATGGGATCCAGTGCCAGTAGCGGATAGGTGTGGAACCACAGTTACAGTGGGTGGGAACCACCAGTTACAGGATACTGGAACCAACAACTACTTGGTGTGGAACCATCAGTTATTGTGTGAGGGAACCGATAGCTACCCAGTAGTTGCTGGTATAAACTTTGTTCATATAGAAAGACATAGAGTGCACCATGCAATGCTAAAAGATACCTGTCACAAGTTGGTTTTCATGAGTTGACACCTTGACAGTTTGACAGCAATGAAATGAAATTGACTTTGAACATTAATATTGGTTTTGGACTCTAACTTTTTTTGTGAAAGTCAACTCTTTACTTCAACTTCAATTTGACCCTTGTGGGCCACTGTAGTACGTGTGTGTGGACACAGAGGTAGATGGGTGTGGACACAGAGAGAGGGGGGTGTGGACATAGAGGGAGGTGGGTGTGGACATAGAGGGAGGTGGGTGTGTATATAGAGGGAGGTGTGTGTGCACTTAGAGGGGATGTGGACATAGAGAGGATGTGGATGTGTGAGGGGGTGCATGTGGACATGAGGCATGTGAGTGTATGTGGATAAAAGGGGATGTATGTACATAGATGGATGTGAGTGTGGACACATATACAGACATGTAAATATACTGGGACAGAAGGGGAATCTGACCATGAGTGTTGCAATCTACAACAACCCTGCATACAAGTAAAGTCACCTTCTGCTAGGTGCTTGTGTGAGTTACCCAAATTAGGCTGGCTGGGAATGGGAACACTGTATAAGAGGTAAGGTAATCAGTACACAAAGTGGGCCCACTATGACCTGGATTGGGAAAGGGTCTGACTGCCTCTCACACTTAGTTGTATAGTAGTAGTATGCAGCTGCAATAAGGAGGGCTATTTCTGAACACAGCCAGTGGCCACACAATTACATGTATAGGTTTGCAATCATGCCTTCAGATGTACAATATCACATATTATTGCAAATAAAGATCCAGTCAAGTACTTAGGATTTCTTTTATGGATCATTGCAAATGCTGGTAAAGTGCTTGAATTAGCATTCATGAATATTGCACACAACAAGATACAATGGCATTGGTAATATTGAGATACTAGTGCCATTTCCTATTTAGGATTGTAAGTGCCCTTATGAATAGAGCAGCAAGAAAATTGTGACCTTTGCATGTCATAATGAATAGAAAATGGTGAAAAATGGCAAATTTATGCTTACCCACTGTTACCCTCAGTTTTTGGAGACAGGTCTTGTGTGTAGGTGAGCCAGGTGGAAATGACAGCTGAGGTGGGGCAGTGTAGCCCAAACTGGTTGGTCCTGTTGGTGTTTGGGAGTGCTCAGTAGGTATCAGCAGGGGGTGAGGGGGCACAGGGGTGGTTCTATTTCCATCTGATATGTCACGTTCATTTTTCAAATCATACTCAAATATGTTCTCGACGGACACATGTCATAACATGGTATTTATGTGTTAATAGTCCATTAAATATCACATAGTTATAGTCCATTAAATATCACATAGTTCATAGTGAGTCTATATATGAGGTGTGATGGACCTAGGCATAAACCTGTTACAGTGTATTTTCAATGGATGGAACTATGGCATGCATCCCATATGAAGGAAGTCTGGTGTAAATTTGAGATTTCCCCAAATATTTCCCCCCAAAAATGACACAAAAGAGAGTCAGAAAAGTTTTCCATGTGAGTATCTTGATGCTCATTTTTGAGAAGATTAATTCTTGACACTCAGCAATGATTGCTGGTCTCATATAAGTACCAGTGGTTAGTGGGGGTGGGGAGGTGTTAAAATAACTCTTTAGCACTAAAATTTCATAAGTACCTGTCTTGGATATGGACCAGGGGTAAAGACCAAACCAAATGTCTGGGTATTTATTTAGTACAGTGAATAAGGCACAGTGAGATTTTGGGCGCTTTTACACGGTTAAGTAGACAGCACAGACAGTGTTAAATGATGCCAGTATATTTTTCATGTGAGGCTGAGTTAAGATATGCTTTTACATTCACCCATTTATGCCCCAGAAATCCCCCTCCCCATCTGACTAAAATGACCTGTTCTGTAAGTGTGTACCACAGGTGGTTTGCCTGCACCCTACAACCTTGACAGCCTAAATTTAGCTGACTCTTTACTTAGTGCCCGTAAACAACTTAGCATGCCCTATAATCATTGAGTGCCTATTTGCCAGGCCTCTAAATGCTACCTAACTCTTTAAGGTCTGCTGATGCAGTAGTGTAACGTGCCCATTGGCTGGCATGTTTTACCGATGAAGACTTGGGGAGTCTGCTTGCCAGCACTTCATTGGGCCATCATGCTGATCTTCCTAAAGCGTAAGCATGATGCTTGAATGTAGCCCTGGCTGCATTAATGCATCATGACAACTAAAATGCAATAATGCATTAGGGTTAGCCCTTAAAGGGTTTAACTCTGTTCAAGACATGTCTAGCAAACATGCACATTTAGTGAGATATCAAGAAGGTTCATAATTATTAGAACGGGAGAGTGAGTGAGTAATAAATGTTTAACGCCATTTCGACAACTAAGGTCATATTCATGGCGAGAACTACATTACACATCTTCACAGATGAATGTGTCAGTGCCCATGCATATGTGCACCACACACATATTAGAATGGGACACATAATATTATGATTCAATCAACTTTATGTATCAATTTTGTCAGTAGCTTAAGTCAATCAATTTTCCTTTTTTTGGGGGGGCAAGGCTCTCCCTCTTTTTTTTCTGCCTCGCTCTCTTTCTATTTGGCTCTCTTTTTCTCTCTTCCCTCCCTCTATTGCCTTCCTCTCTTTCTCCCGTTCCCCTCTCCCTTTCTCTCTCTCTCTCTCTCTCTCTCTCTCCTTTCCCTCTCCCTCTCTCTCTCTTTCTCTCTTTATATCTATCTCTCTTGCTCTCTCTGTGCCTCTCTTGCCCTCTCACTTCTTTCCATCTCACTCCCTCTCTCTGTTCTTTGGACCAAACCAGGATTCCATGCTCACACAGAGGCCCCTGGTGGACTCTGGCATCTTCACTTTATGCTGAAGAATCAGACTTATGTGTATAAATCTCACTAGAGGGCCCTGTTAAAAACTGGGGAATATAAGGGTAATTCACGGGATTGTAGGTACTATTCCCAGGATCTTCCCGAGAATATGTGCTCACAGATTCACCAGTCGTTCACGGGATTTTCCCGTGTCTTGTTTCGAGGGTATGGCTGTGTACAATATGCCCAGTGTAAGCTGGCCATGGATAGTGGGGAGTAGGGCAAGTATATAGACAAACACCAACCCCTGCCCTGCCATCCTAGTGTCAAATGCTGCTAGATCTATAGTCCACAAAAGCTGCAGTAGCATCCACACTATAAAAAGAAATTGCTGTAGAATCTATCAGGGATCCTTGTAAAACTGAACAATGTACCACCGTAAATGCATTGCAGTAAAGCAGTGAAGTTTCTACAATGAAGCAGTACAGTATACATGTACACTGTGATACAAGGAATCTGCGTGAAAATAATTATGGATCTCCGGTAACTTTGGGATAAGGATTTCACTGTTATTTCTTTTACAGTGTGTGGCTGTGTATTGAATGCTATATGACAAAGCAAATTTTCTAGACAAGTCACAAGGCAGAGATGTCCTTGCCTGGTCAAAAAAATGAGGACGTTTTTGTACAGAAAATAAACATTGTCTCATAGGGAAATTCCAGCAATTTGAGCAAAAAAATACAGGAATTCCTTCAAAACTAGGGAACTCTGCAGTTGTGGCATTTCCACAAGGTTCTCCAAGCTCAGGATTTCAACAGCTGTGCCAACGGCGTATTGAGATTATTGCAAATGTGCAGTGCCCGTGAATGTTATACCCATTCTCTTCATACTACCTATTCTTAAGCATATGTTGAGGTGCTATATGCGATAGTGCCAATAGCAACTGTATTACTCCCAGTGGATACATAGACACCTGCTATCTTATCTACCTTACCTAATCAACCTGACTGTCCCATAGCTAACCTTACAACTGGCACACCTTAATTTCCCACGTACAACGTAGTTTCAGCTATGTTTGTAGATTAAACTATTGAAGTTATTCTTTGTGGGGTGGAGGAGATCATGACACTGATCATGAATTATGGCGTTATACTTTAAGATAAACTAGAATAAGCAAATGCCATGGGATGATCTTTACCATCATACCTTCACATAACCACATGAAACAAACTCACCTGAAGGTTTTCCCCAACAGCCTTAAAACCGTTGTTAATTTTCACACACAGGTGGGAGCGGGTCTCCCAGGAGGGTTGCTCTGATTTGTGTTGATAATTATCACTTCTCCAGTGCCTATGTGTATAGATGAGTAAGCAATATGCATGTAATACCCCTTGTTCCACGTGTTGCTCTGGTAGTACTGTAGTCTAGTGGTGAAGTCTTCCAGAAGGTATGCACATAAGGGCTAGAGCTGGAATACAGACCTCACTGTATCACTGATAGGCGCTGATAGCGGTCAGGTCCCAACAGGTAACACCACTATCCAACCCACACACAGGTAGGCCAGCCTTATCAGTATGCCAACCAGCCTAAGGTCCAAGGGTCAGTCACTCAGCCACAGCTCAGGTGGGACCTGTACTTCTGCTAATGGTAGTGAAGACTACAGGGGAGCTTTTTGATCCACAGGTGTGAGGGATAGACTAATAGGCTGCTGCTGCTATTGTTTCTGTGGTAACCTATGGTAGAGTTGTGCAGGTGAGTTGTCGAGCACAACGCACTTATTGCCAAGACTCTCTTGTGTCTAGTCGTAACTAGTCCTGGGTGATGGTGGGCTCAGTGGTGGTGGCTAGGGCACTGAGTGGTGGTGGGTGGTGGTAGGATGATGGTGGTGATGGGGATGGAGGTGGTGGTGGGCAGGTGGTGGCTATGGGAGGTGGTAGGGGCTAGCTGGTGGATGCTGCTGCTGTAGAGGTATAGGTACAGTTCAGGCTGACCCTGGTTTTGGGACTCACTCATACCTAAGTATGCTTTACTCCAGACCAGGAATGATGTAGGAACACCTGGAGCAGTGCATGGAGAGGGTCCCCTCCTGTACCTACACTGGTATATGGACCCTACCTACCCTATATCATTATTATAGCCCTGTAACAAATCAGAACTTTGTCCCCCAAAAAATCTTCACTTCTTCCAAATGCCCTCTCCCCCTCACATTGTCAATGGTCTGGGATGCTGCAGTATGCATAGCTGCTATGTACTACTCAGCAAAGGTGTATCACTTTAGTAAGTTCCATCTCACCTGTTGTCACTTTGGTACATGTTACCCACTGTATTACCCACCTGTCCCGCACCAGGAGGCTGACTACCCCCCCCCTCCATCCCCCAGCATCCTCACCCCATCATACCAGTACTGCACCACAGCTCCAGGTCATGTAGACTCGCCCCTAGTCAGAGCACAATGTGTGTTATAGCTCTAGGCAGAGGAACCCACAATCATAAACATATTATAGGTTATGGGTGGGTACGTTATTTTTACTGCTTTTATGTTTATTGGTATTTTATAACCTTAATGCATGTGCCTATCATAATTTGCGTGTTTATTGTGTCCTGAGAACACCACTTGTGTACTCACAGATCTCTGACACTAAGTACCAAATCTGCTAATTTATCTTTTTACACACTGAGTTCCTATGATGAATTAAACAAATCTAAATCGTAAGTAGCTTATTAGATATCAAATAATGTTACTTCAGAAAAAGTGGGAATTTCAGTACCTAAGGGATGCTGCCCACTATTCAAATCTGTTTTTAAAAAGATTGCCACAATAAGGTCATTACAACATGTATTCATATTGACAGAAGAAACCATTCCTTTGTTTTCTTTTCTAGTCACAATTCAAAATGCCTTATAGATCAAGTAGCCTACTTTCCACTTGACTACAAAATAGACATTTTCTCTCAAACAGATATTTTTTTGTCATGTAAACCTCTTGATCAGCCATATGAAGACATCACTTGTACCCATGTACACTAAATCTGCTTCTCTCTGAATCCCACTTCTCTCAGTCAATGTGCGTGTGGTGGCCCTATAAAAAGCTGTTGTAGTCATACCGTGCCGTCCACACACCACCACCACAACGTCGTTATCAATATGCATAAGTACACACGGAAGTCACGCCGACACCAGCGAAGACTTCCTCCTGCTGAATTATGGAGCGTCATGCTGTGAACAAGCGAAACTCGCAATGCATGCCGGGAGGACCGATGTTCAGAAGACCAGGGCTATTGTTGCTATGGCAACAGGTTGTCGCCAGGCAACGAGAGTAGTTGGGGTTTGGAGGAGGGTAATATTGCCGTCAGAGATTTATCGCTTTCTCTAATATTGGATCTGCCAGGAAATGCTATATAATTCATACGAATTAACGAATCACACAGAAAAACTGTCCTGCTTCAGGTTGACTACCGTGATGAACAGTGTTTCCTTTCAGAAGGGCTATCTCATGTATTTCTCTCTTTTTTGAGCTATTGTACATATAATTAACATGTTACATAATTACAGGCAGAGTTTAGTCTTTAGATTCTGACTTAAGTGAAGGTTCAACACCAACAGCTGGATAGAACCACATAGACTCTAGTCAGACGACATTTGGTGCTATGTTTGGAAGCTGGTTAGTCTCCATGAGTTGATCCAACATGCTCAACAGTGCGCATGCCCGAACCCCACATGACCCCAGTGACGTTAACCCTTTAAGGACCGCATGGTGCATGTACTAATGTACCTACAGATCATTCTCCAATTTTGCGTTGGCGCTATCATCCAAACCTTTTCGGGTCAAGGGCTGACATGACAATTGTAGCCCCGGCGAGTTACTCGCAAGTGTTGCATCCATGCATCATGAACATGAACGCGCTTTGCATTTGAAAGCACTATGCTACCTTGAATGGCTAGCCTAAGCGTTTGGCCTCGTTCTGATATAGCTGACCTAGGAGACGCCAAGCTGTCACCATGGCTACGGTAACCAAGGTAGCAGCTTCCCACCTGGTCCCGCCTTTTAGTAGGCTAACTGTCCACCAGGTGGCAGTACCACAGCTGTGGTTATATCTTTATTTATTAAGCCTACACTGTATTAATCTGGTGGTTATGAATAATATACGTGTAGACTTAGGTTTTTCCCCTTTTCAGAAAGGCAACATGCAATTCTTTATTAGTGTAGCACACCATGGTGTCAAACCCTTGTCAACATGCTCCACGTGAAGTAGTCAAAAAGATCTGGATACTTACACTCATGATAAATGATTCATGAATGTTAAATGTCAGACATTTTCCTTGATTTACATTGATATAGCCTACTCGAAATCCTGTCTACTTATAAATAGGGAGGCTTGGCAATTGTATGTCCAAAACTATGTACCCTGAATTACATGGAGTGCCTCCAAGGAGGCCAGAAAGTAAATAACCCACGGTAATAAATTCTTTGTTGTGTTCTTTTCAGCTGGTGTCCAATGCAGCATTCTATGACCATCGAACGCAGGCCGCAGTAGCACCTCTACCCACAATAACGACGATTCCAGGAAGCTGGGAGCAGCCGACCGGAAGTGACTCATGACGAGGCGGTTGCGCTTGCGTGGTGGAAAGCGCAAAAAGCGTCATCGGCAAAGGTCGGTGGGCGGTCGGTGGGACCCGATTAGGGCCTGGAGCGGGCCCGTGGATGACTGAAGTGGGACCGCAGTCACTCCAAGTGTCCCCGAACAAGGGGGATCAACGCCGGGAGGGTGGAGACGCTTGTTACGCGATCATGACATTTTGGCGCGAACCCACCGACGGGGAAAAGTGTCGGCTGCAGCCTCCTCGCGCATGTTGGTGACGCCGCGTCGCCAGCGGTGTTTTACCGTCTTTATTCTAATTAAGGCGAAGGTAGGATTACTGCTGGATCATTTGCCTTCACCTCCGTACACACACCAAAAAAAGGCAGACTCGTTAATACAAGCCAGGAAGGCATTTCAAAACCATAGCTATAGATATCGTTTTGAAATGCCCTGCTGGGGGGGGGGGGGGGGTCGTTACTGGAGAGGTTGTGAGACATGGGGTGGAGTCTACGAAGAGGGCCTTATTCTCTGGCGTCTATGCTTGTCATTGTGTGACAATAACAACCACATGTTAAGTAATCTATCAGTTTTCTGTATCGAGCGGATCTCGTACAGCCCGTCAGTATTTTATTGATGAAAAGTCCATTACTAATTTAGTAAACTGATATTACTACTATTCCAGAAGAAGGTTACTTAAGCTACCCGAAACGTTGATAGCTTTAGTCTCACCATCAAATTTTACTACATATGTAATTTAACCAACCATGCTTTAATAAAAGCCACCAGTTAAATCTAAATTGACCGCGTCTGGTTTTGTGTGATTCTACAGCTTATTAATATGATATTACTACTGGTATGGGTATATTGGCCCCTATATTGATTGAATCGTTACCGTACCGTAGTAGGGCAATCATCATATACACGTCTTTAAGAAATACCAAATTGGGTGAAAATATAAATAACAATAATAATCCTAAGCATATCCACGACCACGCAGCTGTTATAGTAACAAGCTTCTCGTCCCCAGTGTCCACATTACCACAAAGCGATATCAACACAGATACCAGCGGTAGAGGTATCGGACCACCAAAACATTCTGTACTATAATTTAATGTAACTCATACACCCGTAAAAGTGGAATTTCACCTTTCAAACACTCCAAATTACTCAAAATCATGAAGAGGCACATTTCCCCCCTCTCTAGGTACCAGATCTAGACGTCGTTCACCAACCCAGTTTTCTGTACAAGCATACCCAGGTAGCACACAAAAATTTGCCAACGTTGGCCCGACGCATCGGGCCAACGTTGGCTGGCCATCGGGCCTACATAGGCCCGACCAGTGGCATTTGCCGACCAAATGCCAATGTTGGCCCAATGTTGGCAGGACATCGGCAAATGGTCGGCCCCTGGCCGGCCATTTGCCGATGCTAATGTTTGCGGACCAAAAGCCAACGTTGGGCCTACATTGGCATTTGGTTGGCACCGTCGGGCCTACATAGGCAGGATGGTCAGCCTATGTAAAGCCGATGGTTGGCCCAACGTTATGCCAATTTTGAACTATTCTGCACACAATTAGTGATTATTTCCAACCTTTTTTTAAATAAATATTTTGGGATCCTAGACAAAGGAGCTGTCCCTTGTACTCTATATATTCTGAATCACAACAGGTTAAACATTTTATCTATGCTTTATTTAAAAGTTTGCAGTGATTTTGAACCCTAGGTCCTCCAAGTCCTAAATCCATACATCTCGGTGTATTACCGGAAGTGATGTCATCATCAATAGTGGAACGATACCTAGACAAGCAGCAGGCGACATTTGGACGACCAGCCTCGTTCTGGATGGGATTAGTTCGCGGCGTCCACGCGGGATGGCACCAGCAGGTGGCCAGTAAGCGGATCAGGACGGACAGGAAATTAAATGGATGAGCAGTATAAGAGGTCAATCTGGATTTGTTACCGACCACTGCTGTCATTTCAGAGAGGAGCCGTTACTACCCTCTCCAGGTCCCATCCTGGAGCTGGCAGTGATAACTCATCCAGGAGATATTGCTGGTTCTGTCTGAACAGATGTGACGTCTTCTTAGTCTCCTAATCCCACCCAGGATGCTACCCTGTCCCAGCATTTGTCCTATCATGTGCTCAATTTATGGTACCAAATTACCAGATATTCAGCCAGGAATGGTAACAAGAAATGGTAGTCTGTATTGAGAAACAGTTAGGGACTAGTCTTATTTTCTGGAAAAAAAAACTACCATAATAGAACTGTGCCATTTACACATACTCATCTAGGTTTTTGTATATAAGCTAAACCTAGTGACCATTTTATCGATAAAAATATCACAATTCACTATCAATTCAATCAATACCTTAACAAAGTCATGGAGGCCTATTTAGCTGAACATCATGGGGTAAACCAGGACCTCATCGACTTGTCACAATCTCATTTAATTAGAAATCTATTGACCCAATGTCAGACACTTGAAACACAATTTACATGTGGCAGATCCTTCCTTCTGACGCTACCCTATCCAATAACAGCACATAACCTGTGCCTATCCAATAATCCAATACCTAATCCACACACCACTCAGAACACCCCTCACCCTACCAATGGGCCCATTAAGGGCCGCATATATAACCTTTGGTCGGCATGATGCATGATTGCAGCACTGGCGAGTAACTCGCCAGGGCTGCAATCATGCATCATGCCGACCCTACGGGTTTGATTTACTATCTTTGGGTTGGTACGATGCATGTATGCTGCCCTGGTGAATATAATCTAGATGATTATGATGCTGATACATAATGTCATAATGCTAATTGATAATAATGCCAAATATGTACATCATGTTCACAAGGCATTGATGTACTATGCAGTCCCTAGAGCTTTAACACCCCCCCCCCTTTCTATCCTCCCTCAACCCACTAACACTATCACTAACCCCCGGATTATCTCCAATAACGCATATACAAAGAAGATGTGTTCCTCCAGGTTGCACTGCCATCTGGTGAGCGTTTAGATAACTTAATCCCATCAGTCCACAATCCCCAGCTTCCGGGAGACCCGTGCGCACGCGCGGGGCTTTAGACAGTGGTTGCTAGTATGGTGACTTGAAGGAGGCGTCTGCCTACAGCGTTTATCAGAGACTGAAGGCCAGTGAAGGTCCTGGTCCTCCGGAAAGAAAAATAATTTTCTTTCTCTTTTCATTCCCCTTTTCGGAGGGGGCATGGAAGAAGAAGGGGGAAGGGGAGTACATGTAACATTTACATCATGTTTTATCGAGAAAAGGTAAATCTTTGTGCAACATATTAAAGTATCGGACTCGCTCTTAATGTAATAAACTGGCCCTTGCTTAAAGGGAAATCTCATTCTATTCATGTTAGAAAAAGCTGTATGCCTTCCCCGACACACGTTGCCAAAATTATCGATCAATCCCCTCTGACAATGCTCTCCATGTCATTTGAATGATGCAACAGAACTATGGCAGCGTCCTTCAATAACTCTCTTCATTGATTTGACACATGTGCCATCTTTATAAGCCTACTTATATACTATACAGGTGTTCAAGTCTAGAGGGGTAGCTGGAGGTGGGGATGGTGATTGGGGCGAGGATGGAGATGAAAATGGGGATGGGGTGAATTAGGCATTACTCATTAATCCGCACCACGTGTATACACACATACAGGGAGCTACTCCTTAGGCTCAGTAATGCGGACTAACGAGGATTACCACCCCAGCCAACGCCATGGCAACCTTATGTTGCTCTACTATAGCAGTAGTTGTACTGCCTATGCCCAAATACCATGCTTACCTAATGCTGTATCAATACAGCGTCCCAAAAACCTTATGGTAACAATACAGCCTCATAGCAGTAAGCCAGAAAAAGTGGGTGAATATGCATAGTGTCTTTCTCATAGGGGTAGCCATTAAAATAGTTTGCAGATTCACAATCATTATCTATTTTCTCCGCCCATTTTCAACCCTTTTTAAATTCATTTTCCCAACAGTTTTGATTTGATTGGAAAGTTTACAATAATCAGATTTATTTTTGAGATAACATCAGTGTGTTATCATGAAGAAACAATATATCACTATATGGCCTTAGCGTGTTCCGTGACCCCTGCTAAAGCTGATACCTTGTGAGATAAGGACTGATAACAGCGAGCTGATGGGTACCAGGTGTTATGTAATGCACCCTGAAAATTCGGCAGTGAATGAAAGGAGTTTTCTCATTGGTCAATAATGTATCCCGCTAAGTCGTTATAGGAGGGGGTGGACTGAATTTGTTACTTTGCCAAGTTGGCACTGAGTTTATATTGGTACATGTGCAAACAAGATGAAACACAGTGAAGTACCCAAGTAGAGTGACCAAAACACACTAGGTACAAACATAACATTGAACTCAATGACCTTGAGCAGTGACCTCGATATAATCAATACCAAATGGCCACAGTGTGGGGTCATCCTCTAAAGTACTACATAGCCCTCCTTCTTCCTTCTTCCTCAGTGAAATGACATTTACTGGCATACCAAAAGCCCCCGTTATGAAGAAAATTACACCATAAACTGCCTGTATGAAATTCATACTGTAACCTGCATGATAATATACTTCATCAATCTCAATTTAACAATTTGCTACTTTTTGCTTAGATTTATCCCTTGAACTGTTTCAAATTCTGACCTGAGGGCCTTGCCTCGTCGCGACTTGGTTGCAAGGCAGGCAATTTGAGAAGCTCAGCGACCCCTTTGATGTGATCAGCGGAAATTTCTGTATTTTGCTGTATTTTGGGCTTCTCCAGCTGTTGCTACATTCCTCTATGAGTTGGTCTGTATGGACGGATCTATATACTTGTACTGCTATACCGTTTCCCTTTCCATCCAATGAGTATCTTCAGACAGTTTTATTTACAGCATAACGATATCTGACTGGGGATGTTCTCTATAAACAAACCTGCACTCTAAAGGGGCTGCCTGTTATACTGTCCCCTGATGGGGGGGGGGGGGGTCGACAATAAGATGTCAGTATAGTGGAAACCAATACACTACTAGGATACAAACATATGGCATGTACAGACTCACGATAAATCAAAAGTCTTGATAAGAAAATGAGATCTGACACCTATTTTGCCAAATTATTTTTGCTTAATAGCTATTTTAAGTTGGATTTGTAAATATTCATGTTAAATGGGAGACGCTATCCCTTGTGGCATAGGTTCACCAGAAGGGTGAAATCAATATTGAACATGAAGGAATAATAATTACTAACATAACTCCAGGCGATGGGTTTATCTTAGAACCTCTGCACTGCCTGGAGGAACCACGACCCAGGTCACTCCAGGTACTGGAGGAGGGGGGGGGGCTTTGGAGGGATATGGGGGTGGGTTGTTGGGAGAGGAGGGGTGATGGGTTAGATGGGTTGTAAACTTCCCCATATCTCACGTTGACCATATCTTGCACTCAATATGACCTTTGAACCCTACCTAGACCTTTGTACTTATGACCTGGAATATGCTTCCCTTTTTTCATAGTTATCCTAGGGAATATTCACACCAATGCAATCGGGTCCACGAAAGGTGTGTTCACTGAAAACAAGGGCACCTGGCAAGGGCACACCACAAACCAGCTTCATATCGACCAAAAATGCCACCTTTCTGCCAAAATATAGGTCGGTAAAACCCCAACATCAACATACCCACGGGTAGCTCATCTTTTCCCTGATCCTCTTAGAAAGAGCCAAAGGAATCTGGTCTCTATAGTACACAGTGATCTGGAACACCTAAACAAAAGTCCCTTTTCAAACAAACATTCTGGCCCTGTATCTGACTATAGAGGCCTACGTTGTAGGTGCACAGCTAAGTGGGGAGGATGGCACGTGTAGACAGCGTCTGTCTGGACCTACTGCGTATGTGCGCTTATTTTCATGAGGGACTAGAGGAAGGTGATATGGTGGCCTAGGTCAACATGTTCCACACCCTACTTGTTTTTAGGAAAGCGAGAAGAGCATAGATCCTGAGATGATGTGTCTTTCAAGGGTACCTGCACTCTACACTTTTGTTAAATTGTTGTTGAACAATTTTTTTTTTAATTTGCATGTTGTTTTTTTTTTCATTATATTTAATTAACTTCCCCTTTCTACATATGTCGGACAATATTGGACGAAGACAGACAACTTGCTCTTTCAACCTAGTGCATACACAGGTCATTGTGTGCCACCATATAAGGGCACTTTTGCCAAACAATAATCTTCACAGCTTGTATTCATATTAGTAATGTAGTAATACTGTTTTAGATTCAGATCTATCTGGGGAGGTAATGTTGGCATAAGCTCCTCACCCTGATCTGCTCTCACCCACCCTACAGGCTACACAGTAAGGCATACAACTGGCGATGAGCAGCTCACACACAGCTGAGTGAGCAGCTCAGTGGTAGGCCTGGCCTGGAGCAGGTTCTCATGGAGGTTCACAGTGAACATGTGTCAGGGAGGTCTGTGTCTGTGCCCTGCTGATCCAGCCCTCGTGCTCCTCACCAGGAGGGCAGGACTTGGACAGGATAAAGTACTTAGTGCATAACATTAATAACAGTACGACCTGTACTAATGGCCGATCTGGTTTCAATACCATATATCTGACTGAGTTTATATTGGTTGCGAGTTGGTGTATGGTTTAAGAGGCCATGATGATATAAAACAAAAAATGAATATATACATATATATACACACACACACACACACACATATATATATATATATATATATATATATATATATATATATATATTTATATATATATAATATATATATATATATATATATATATATATATATATATATATATATATATATATATATATGAGCCAGTAACAATAGTATATACGTGTGGGTCACACAGTTCTATTTGACTTTTATTCAAAAGAGGAGAGGCACACAAAACAAGCAACATTCCTTTGGGCTCTCATGACGTTATTACTTAGTGCCATAGCACAAACACATTCAGGAATATGAATATGGCTCATTTATCTGAGTCCTAAGATGGAACACACACTACAGGTAACACCTTATTGGTTATGATATGCCTGCACTTCCACCAAGAAAGCATGGCAACCACTATTACGTAGAGCAGTGTGCCCTCATTGGTCATGCTGGCCACCTTAACCTGTCAACACTTTGGTGGTAGAAAACCAGTGTAATTGCATTCCTAGTAACCATAGTGACATCAGAGTGTCAGCCATGCCACTGACGCCATCAGGTTGGCATGACAACCAGCACATGCCAGGTAACAGTAACAGTGCATGGGTAGACTTTCTTATATCCCTGGGTATATTGAAACATGTAGTGCAGCATGTACACTGTTTTGGCAGAAAGGTGGACTTTACCAATGGACTTTGCACACTCTTGGTAGAACGTTTTACTACAATAGGGCATATGGAAGAAAATGGGATATGACAAAGTCAAAGGAATATTGTCCTCACATCACTCTGCAAATTCAGGAATATGAATATGGCTCATTTATCTGAGTCCTAAGATGGAACACACACTACAGGTAACACCTAATTAGTTATGACATGCCTGCACTTCCACCAAGAAAGCATGGCAACCACTATTACATAGAGCAGTGGGCCCTCATTGGTCATGCTGGCCACCTTAACCTGTCAACACCTTTGGCGGTAGAAAACCAGTGTAATTGCATTCCTAGTAACCATAGTGAGATCTGAGTGTCAGCTATGCCACTGACGCCATCAGATTGGCATGACAACCAGCACATGCCAGGTAACTGGTGATATTGAAACATGTAGCACAGCATTACACTGTTTTGGCAGAAAGGTGGACTTTCCCGATACCCTTTGCGTGCTCTTGGTACAACTTTTTACTTCAATAGGGCATATGGAAGAATATGGGTTATGAGAAAGTCAAAAGGATTATTGTCCTCACATCACTCTGCAAATTATGGTGGTGAATGCATGTTTGAAGTACGTAGAGAATTATCCTCTTGAGTATTACTAAAATAACTAGGCGGTGGTAGACGAAGGGGCCGTGATTCAATGTACCTACTGGGGGTAGACCTACTTACACATTTTTGTCGACAGCCACAGAGCCCGAAACCAGTCTACAATACACCACACCTTTGGTTGTAATTTGGGCGCGTCGCGCACGGCGGCGCTGCAGGCGGTAGTAGGGTCCGTAGGGTAGGGGCGCTAGTTACCGGCGGTTTACGCATGTGTTGCCGTAAATGAATCCCCGTAATTAAAACGTCAGAAATAGGCGCACCCTCCTTGGCCATCTAACTCTAATCTATTGCCGTAATTGCTCATTTTCTGACGTAAATTGAGTTGTGGCCGCGGCGCTGACTGCTCCGCCACGACATCTGGCGGGACGCTGGGGGAAGCATACTTTGGTCCGCCATGTTGTTTCCTAACCCTTTGAAGACGTCATATCAGTGTTTTGATAACTATTTTTTTTCATTTTGCATGGATGTAGTTTTCCACCATCAAATCTACATGACCATGACGGAATGCGTGCATCATGCCGACCTGATGGGGTGGTACACTCCCGAAGTGTATGCAGACCGAACATGGGTGTATCATGCGGCCTTTAAAGGGTTGACTACACGGAACATGTCATTATCACCATCATCTTATGTAAATACTCGTTACACTTGGGTTTTCACACTACTGGTTGTTGATCTGAACGATATTTGATTTTCTTTCATCCCCCCTTCTTATAGAATATACGAGCCATAAAGGGCATTAATAACGTGTCAAATCCAGAGCGATTAACAACATATATACTTTGGGGGTTGAGGCACATAAATTGCATGTGTGGCTACAGATGCAAGAACAATAATTTCAAAAGAATTCCTTGAAGACAGTAGAAAAATAGAAGACAGGAATTGAAGATCACGATATATTATATGTAACCTATTAGCACCGTAGAGTAAGTCAACTATTTTCTAAAGTTTAATGCATCCATAATACACGCTCATTTATAAATCTAGCTCTACAAGGTTGTAATAGAGCCGATGACATTACCAGGTACATATATACCTGGAAATAAATGAGTTACATACCTGTATATCAACTGGAGGAAAAGGTCCTGCTGATGAAGCAGATGGAGTCAGTGTTATGACTAGGAGTAGCTCGGACACTGGAGCACACACCTGTGCAAAGATGAAGAGAAACATATTTAATAATGTTATTGAAGGCCTTAGAACCTATATGCAATTCAACCATTATATTCATAAACAGAATTAACCATCATTACTAAACTCTTCAAAACGGGTTTGAATGACTTATCTCAGCATTATAATGTTATAAGGATAGTACACTTTCTGTAATACTATCAAATGATCACATAACAAAAAGCCACTAGATGTATTACTAATAGTAGTAGTCAATAAGTGTTTTAAAACCGGTCTCTTTGTAAGCCAGTTTGATACAGGAAACCACGTTGGATCTGCCATTAATGGCCAGTTTCTAATTACACACATAAGGCCAATACATTTAGGGTGAGGCCATTTAGGCTGTAGTTTTACCTGACACTCTACACGCTCACACTACAAAGTTTAATTAAGCCACAGTGAATCTATACCCCCTCTGGGGCTGGGACTGTACTGGTGCTCCGGGGTGTGGGTAACAGTGACAGATTGAGATATCAGCAAGCTTTGAGCTGAAAATGTTGTTTTGTTTTATACTTTTATTTATAACAAATTTGTGATAATAATTATTGCCAAAAAGTCATGAGTTGGAGGGTGTCTAGATGTAGGGTTCCCATGTTTAAAGTCGACTTTAAGAACTAGTCATGCATGGATGAAAGTCACTGAGCACAAAAGTCCATGAAGAACCCCTGAAATAAAGGTTTTATTTAGTAATGAATGTCTTTGAAACTTGGAAGATCCCTGAATTCAGAAAAACCCTGAAGACTTCCATTCCTGAGTCATGTCACTATATTTGTATTTTCCTATGTCCTTGTCACTAAGCCCCGTGTCACATGTCGACTTTAAGATGCCATATCTCATTATGTGGATCAGTCTACAATGTCTATTCCTCGTGAATTTTCTCTTTTGTTATACAATAGGTCCGTTCCTCTTACTCTGTATGGCACAAATTTCCCATTTTGGGTGGCTGATAGACTAAGAAATTTATTTCAATCTCTCTCCTAATCTCTCAGAAATTCAATGGCATTTCTTACGCCTCAGAATAGAATATCTGTTTCCTCTAGGAAATTCAACAAATATCTAACTCATTCACTGTCATCGTGTCTAGTGTCTCACAGATAATTTAGTCCCATCTCTCCTAATGTCTGGGAAATCTACAATGATCTCTTCTAATTTCTAGGATTTTCACGTCCATCTTTGCTAATGTGTCAGGACCCGACTGCCATCTTTCCTGGATCGTGTTTCAATAGTTTCCATGACAGGATAACCTCAAATCATAGTGGGAGGTATAAGATATGACTCCATAACAGTGATTACATAGTGAGCTACAGTGCAGACCTCAAAATAGGAGCTGCTCTTTATTCAACTACTGACTCAATACCCACCACTATGAAGTCATAGCACCCAGTCGTAGGAGCCACTATTGGCTACATAGTCACCAGTCATACCTCCTTCATGGTCTAGTATACACTCTTGTGTTCAAATAAGCATAGGGCTGCAATAAGGGTCGAGTCATTTATTGCCAGGTGGGCGGGGGGCTTTGTTAAATATAGGGGGGTCATTTTGAAAAAGACTCGCTAGCTTGGCAGGAGGGGGGGCAAAACCCAATAAACCTTCACACTGGGAGGGGGGAGATCAACAATAAATATGGCCAATTCAAATACCCATCAGAACTTGTCATTCCTCGTGTGTATCTGATTTTTTTTTTTTTTTTTTTTTTTTTTTTGGGGGGGGGTGGGGGGTCATTTTGCTAAATGAGTTCTTAGGGGGTAGCAATCATTTTTATCGAAAATAAATCTGCCAATCCAGCAAAATTCACCACCTGGCAATAAATGACTCGTCCCTAACTATATAAAGGTGATCCCACCTTGTCACACACATGGTCAATTCTAATGAAAATGGATTATAGTTTTAAAGAAGGTCAATTGTCATGATTTTTGCATACTGCTTATTTTTTCTAGGAGCCCATATATATAATGTACAACACAATTCCTTGGAATAATCTTGCAAAATCAGTGCATAGGCAATCTCTCAGAGGATGACTGAGGCCAGGGATGCTATATATATAGGAAGGCTCCTCGACCTCTGTGAGTGTCCTGGGGTCAAGACCTTTTGGATCATTAGTCTATATATAGAGAATACTTATATGATTACAAAGCAAAGAGCACAGATTGGCTACATTTGAGCAAAGGAGTGCAGAGGGCAGCAGCTAAAACTACCCACTAATTATTCACATAGAGGGCTATCATACAAGCACCCCTTATTGAGTCACTGCTCTGGTGGCTATTTAGCCAGCAGGCAGTACAATCCCGGTCCCCGCACTCAGATATCAAACATGACACCATCCTCGTTAAAACTTTCCAAATATGACCCTTTTCCACTGATTTTTGAGACAAAAAGCAACCCTTTTTATAGTGAAATCGCTGATTTTGGGGTTCCTAAAATTACCCCTTTTCTCTGAAAACACTGACATTTCTGTGAACACTATCTTTTAGATAATGAATTGTACATGTTTTATTAATGAATATACATATAGATGCATATCAAATCATCATTATTAGAATGCAGCATACATATGGATTGCCACACATGGATATAAAGCCCTATTCCCTTCATTATAAACAATTTGCTCTTATCCCCAACAAAGGCTGCAAGAAGTTCATATCCTTTTCTCCAGATTCCACTAAATTTACTAGAAAAAAACAACCCCTTTTTTTGAAAAAACGCAGACATGCAAACTTACTGAAATATGACCCTAAATTCGCGTTTTTTCTAACGAGGATGGTGTCTGAATGTACAGGAAGTGCAGGGACCGGGAGTACAATCACCCAGTAATGTAGCCAGCTATTTGGTCACTATGGCCAAAATCCTAAGATCAGCTGGTAAGATTTGGCCCATCTCCAGTTGTAGTTGGCTGAACCTGTCTTAGAATCTATTGAAACAAGGTCCTGGTCTCTGATGAGACCATTACATGTACCATCTCTCATTACATGTATGTGAACGTCATCATATAATCTCTAAAAAATGTCTGTGAAAAACACCACAATCTTTCCCTCTGTCTCAGAAAATCAATCCTCTTTCAATGTCTTGGAATTGAATCCACAATTATGATTAATTTATCTCTCCTTCTGTGTTAAAACTTTACTCCCATCCTTTTCACGTCCCAGACATTCCTCCCACCCCTCTCCCTTCACATCCTACAAGTCCCAATCATGCAGCTTGAACCCATCCCGTGTCCCTGTACCCTACCTCCCCTGGAGGCCCTTCCAATCTCC
The DNA here is from genome assembly GCA_949317995.1 of Acholoe squamosa. Taxonomy (NCBI): domain Eukaryota; kingdom Metazoa; phylum Annelida; class Polychaeta; order Phyllodocida; family Polynoidae; genus Acholoe; species Acholoe squamosa. The sequence continues at coordinate 25,757,515 of OX439048.1, forward strand.
TGCTCCAAACACCAGCTTAACGAGCTGGTAATGAGCTGCTCATCTGGTTATGGCCTGTTAATGAAGCTGGGGCGTGAGCTGCTCACCATCCCCGGGGTTAGGACACGTGTTTGTTGGTGTTGTGTGCAGACAGATTGAAGGAGCAATGGGTAAACTAGAGATCAAGTGAGGTATGCTCATCAAAAGTGAGGAACCACATGTGTCTCTTTGACACACCTATTATATATCTAGACGACATCTACGAACAGCTTAAATAAATTAAGCATGTATAAGTATACATCTCTAAATATTCCAATATCACCACATTGATTGCCTTTTCAGCCAGAATCTCCAGGAATATATTGGTTATCATTTTTACCAAGGGGCTCACATTGATTTTCATTTTACTCTATCTTTGGTTATACCACATGAAATGTGTCTGTTATAATTGCATTCCCTGTGACAGGTTTACGTTTCGTTATAAATTATAATATAATTTCTCACAGAAAAGTCTGAGTTTTTGAGGGTTTTATACTGAAATATCCTAGAACTTGTCGGTCTATACTTGCCTCTCAACAAGAGGTTCACATTTTATCTAATTCATTATTGATGATTTGTAGGAAATAACATTTCATAAGTCTCTACTTCAATTGATTTTCACTATTAACCACCCACTATGTCTTTCATTTCCTCCACCCACAATGCATATCGTCACTATTAATTTGAGGAGGAAATGCCACTATAAATTTGAGGAGAAAATGCCACTATCAATTTGGGGGAGGAAATAGATGTGGGTGGAAGAAGGCTGTATGGTTTAGGAGGATGATTCCATGGGGAGTAGGAACTAGTAGGAACAGGCATGATCTGAGAAAAAAAACTCCCACTCATTAGCAAATTGATCCTCCTGTTGGCACTCTGGTTACAATGGGCCAGGTAATCACCATTGGTGCTCAGGGGTGGATTTACTTCTACAGAAATAATACCTTGGTAGAGGATCCTTCACCCTATGGTTACAACCAGGCGTTTGTTAAAGAGTAAAAATGTTAGGTGCTTAGTATGGAGTGAAGCACTGTACTTATGCATAGATATAATCATGACAAAGCAAACACTACCCGAGGTCCTTGGGAAGATTGCTTGTTGTTGCTTTATTTTGTTTTGCATTCTCTTTTCAGCCTTCCTTGGACAAATCGGTGCTCAGCAGAGAGAGAGAGAGAGAGAGAGAGAGAGAGAGAGAGAGAGAGAGAGAGACACACACAGACAGACAGACAGACAGACAGACAGAGCAGAGAGAGAGACAGAGAGACAGACAGAGACAGAGACACACAGAGAGACAGACAGACAGAGACAAAGGCAGTGCAATATGCAGTATGTGAATGAGTGATCGAATGAATGAATAAGTGAGTGAGTGAGTGAGTGAGTGAGTGAGTGAGTGAGTGAGTGAGTGAGTGAGTGAGTGAAGAAGTTCCTGTGAATCATCGATCAGCCTGAGTATTCTTATAACCATCCCTCTCAGAGACAATGTGGATCTGCTTCAAAAATTCCTTGCCTGAACCAGACATGATGCCTACTGCCCCTGCTATCGCCCCAGAGGTGTATGTATATAACGGGAGCGCGGCATCAAGTGCTTGTTTGCACACGACGTGGGGCACTATGTTTATGAGAAGCTCGGAGCGGGTTGGAGGTGCTCGCAGGCCGACACCCTATCTGTGATGCTGTCTGGTAGTAGGGGGCCGGGGAGGGGAGTGGGGTCAAGCCTCAAGGTAAGGGGTTCCAGATCTAGGGCGTTGATAGCACCACAAGAGGAATACCGGTAGGAAGAAGGCACTCTTGGGCTTTTATATACGGTATAGCAGATATGTCCCTGAAATTGCCTGTGTTACAATTCTTGTTAAACCTTTGTAGGAAAATTCCTACGGGAAATGAGAGAATCAATCATACTTTTTAAAGGTACAGCAGAGGGAAAGATTTAATGTTTAACGAAGGGGGGCACAGATAGTTTCAATGGATCATAATGACATACCTGGACTTAGACCATTTAAAACACACTGCTAAATGTAAATTTGAAAGCCATACCAGAATCAGCAGTCCCACAGTGGGGCTTTGCAGGTGTGTGATCTCATCCCCTCCAGTACCTGTCACATGACTCCTACTCCCACACCTCTCCCATCTTCTCCAGGCACGTCCCTCCCATTTTCTGTACATTTCCTCCCTCCTCCATTTGGCCGGCATGTACCATTAACAGCCTAGCTCTTAACACAACCCAAAGTATCCCCCCCCCAATACACACACATACATAGCCATTACAACTAGGTTATTAAGGCCACGTGTTTTCTCATCTCTGGTGCTCACCCCCTTGTAGAAACATTCACGCATCAAATATAATTATACCGGTATACATACCATGTAGGCCTATAGTGAGCAATCTATTTTCAACAATATTTCTTAATGTCTAATTTCATAACATCAACATTTTGGTTGTGCAGGATATTGAGCTTGAATTATCAACACAGAGTTTAATATATTGTACATCTATTTATAAAAACAGAAGCAATCTTGATAAGGGCTCCCTTAAAAAAGGCATATGATGCGATTTCTCTACAAAAATGTACCTTTGGGGGTTCCTATCAAGCCTGACTATCAGGTCATCATGCGCCTCAGTAAAGAACTGAATGTAGAGTTGCTCAGCTCAGCTTCTAGGAGAAGCTCATCATAGCAAAGAGACATTTGCTACTGACGGTACCTGGCGGGTGGGGTAGTTGTTTACTACCAGGCCTGGGGGAGCCACCAGTGGTCAGACTGCAGAAGATAGGGGCAGTGAGTGTTTGACAAGGGTTCGATTGCTCCCCTTAGATTTCTCAACTACTCAACTAGCCTATTGAATGAGATGGTGGAGTTAGGGAGTGGTTATTATTTATCAACAGGGGGGGGGGGTGGTGGGTTTTCACGTGGATGCGCGGAAATTTTGTACGCCCCCCCCCCCTCGACGGCAGTCAAAATTTTTCGTGCCCCCCTGTGCCTTTTTTGCTAAAAAGAGGGTGAATTATTTTAGCCCCCCCCTTAAGAGGGGTCAAATTTTTTTAAGCCCCCTCGGGAGGGGTCTGAAAATTTTATGCCCCCCCCCTCAAACCCACCACCCCCGTTGATAAATAATGACCACTCCCTTAGTGTGGGGCTAGTGCAGCCTATATTACTGTGGAGAAGTTGGGATGTACGCACAGCAAATATTGGGTGTTGAGCACCCAAAATATTGACACCTGACCCATTATTTGAGGTGCATATCAAAAAAGTGAGATCCTCTAAGTTGTATAGGTTCAGATATGTGAAGCCTTTTCCTGACAACATTTACTATTCTAGCCGATGGTTGATTAAACACCTGAGTCTGGGAGGACGGATAGCTAGTGCGAAAATTGAGCTCTGTCAGATATTCAGCATTGACAAGAACATAATAATTTGTTCATTCCTATTTTCTTAGATTAATGTCACTCTGGAAGTGGCAGAATCCTTGTATATACTAGTGTCAGGAAATGACGAAAAAATGGCCGCCCTCAGTTACCTTGGTTACCAGCAATTTTCCCTCCTGACGGCTTCCTTCCGGTTGAGCCCACCTGCAGATGGTAGCACGAGTGTGTGGCTTCTCCACACTCTCTAAACAGATAGTAAGAGGGCCTTGGGTGAAGCTGTCAGCATGTCAGCACCAGGGATGTGGCTAGAGAGTGTAGAGAGAGGGAGCAGCTCGGGAGCGGCTCTGGGAGTTGTTCTCACAGGCTCTAACATGTGGTGGGGAAGGAGGGTGGTAATGTTCCCGGGACGACGCCTACTACAGACAGGGTATAGAGCAACTCAGCGAGCAGCTCCCTTATCGATAAGGCTATCCACATCCATCACAGAGACCCCTGGCCACAGGCACTCCAGTATCAACCCACCAGCAACTGGATCCCCACCCCTGCCCACAACCATGACTTGGAGTGTAGCCGAGATTGAAATACTAACTCAATATAAACCCTACTTCTTACGAAGGTAAGGTATATCAATAAAGGTTTCCTGTTTTTCTTTTATTCATCGTGAAATGATGACTTTCAATGAAACGTGACTCCTAGGCTTTGAAGAGGCCGCTGCCTGTGAAATTCAGGTCTTCAAATTAATTTATGAATTTAATATAGCATCAAAGATAACCTCTATTCGGCCACTGTGGAGACTATGGACTAATTGTCTCATTCGTTGAATTTAACAGATACCCCCTTAGTGTAGGTATCTATGAGTTTATTTTCCGATAATCATCGAGGTATGGTACTGTAGTTATTTTATTCACCTTTGGCATTCAATACATGAAGCTGGCTGAGCTAATTTGTATAAATATTTGTCACTTCGTTAGGCTTCACCAATTTCCTGAATCGGTCTACATATGCTTTCCATGAGCATGCAGGCAGCTTGGAACCTCACAGGACGGGAACATGAGGTGTAGACTTGCTGTAGCCTCAATTGAACCTGATCCCCCCCCCTCCAGACCTTTGAATCTTTTAGAAATACCCTTCCTGCTTGTGTCTATGCAAAATAGAAAGCCTTGCAATTCATATCACTTTTCTACCATAGAAAGTTCTAGGGAAATATATGATTCACTCAAATGAAAAGGAACATGTTTACTATCATTTAGAAATTAAACCTAGTATAATTACACTATCAAAGACTAGAACATGTCCAATACTACCCAGTAACTACACGTACCTATGTCCATTAGACAGACAGACGGAGAGAGAGAGAGAGAGAGAGAGAGAGAGAGAGAGAGAGAGAGAGAGAGAGAGAGAGAGAGAGAGGGTAACGTGCTGTTGATGTGTATACACGTGGACTCGTCCACACGTATCACGTATATTTACACACCTTATCCCCCAGTCCGGCCACATGCCCCTCCTAATACCCACACAGTCACTTCCATGTGGCTGGATATTTTCTAGTCACTAGGAACAACATTCCCTGACAACATGCTGCATCCTATACAAATATCTAACTGGGATGGGATAGGATGCACTGAGCTGTAGACAACCAGGTGGCTAGTTCTGTATAGGATCCATTTGACTTGTATCTTTTACCAGAGGTTTTTCCTGAACAGCAGAATGTTACTGGTTTACTGGTTTAGATCCCACTGGCCCTAATAGTAACTTAATAGGATTTATTTTATGTTACAGGTTTGTTGTATGAAACTGGATGCAATACTTCAAAACTACTATAACACTGGGCACCTAATTTACATGTTACGTCTTACTATATATAGGCCAAAAAATAGTGTAAGTTTCCGGTAACATAGTCCGAAAAGTTGAGGTTGGTAGGTGTTTTTTGGTATGTTTTTTTGCTGAACTATATTTGTTGGCCTGCTATTATTTATAATCGGGAGACAACTAATCAAATAAACTAAATATATATATTGCATAATACTACGACTTAGTACATGTATTGTATGGTAGACTTGCATTATTGCAAAATTTAATTTAATAAGCCTGGGTCTCAATACTCCCTCCCTTCACTGTACGTTATATAGACGACTTAAAACGCTCCCTATTGTTGTAGACTGCTCCCCCTCCCCCTCAGCCACTTTACAGGGGAGATGAACCTGCTGACGTGGTTTTCTTTGGCACAGATTCAAACATGGAGGGTAAATTCACTTTTTCAGTCTCTGCCCGGCGCCGGGTGTCCTCCGAACTCCTGTAGCCGACAGCCAACAGGTCCACGCATCCAGGGCAGAATCTGACAAGAGCGGGATAGATGATGGTGGTGGCTGGGAGGGGGTGAAGTGAAGGGAGAGAAGGGAATATAGGGAACCATGGAAGAAAAGGGTATATGTACAGGGAGAAATGAACTGAAGGAAAGGGAAAGGAGGAAGTGAAGAGATGAAGTACATGACATTGCATTAAAGCTGGGAAAAGATCTGAAATATATAGATTTTCCAATTTCTGCATATCTATCATCACCCCACTTGTGAAAGTGCCTGCTAAAATCCCAATCTATTCTGTGCATTCTAACCATGTCAAATTAAAGTATATATGTGAATGTGTGTAGAAATAAAATGCTTCCATGTAGAAATAAAATGCTTCCAGCATTTTATTCATGTCAACAAGCAGTCTTGATTGTACCAGCACAGTGGCTCTGTCTGAAGCCATAAAATTGGATGCCTGGCAGCAGAGCAGACACCACTCAGTACTGCCACCATGAGGCTGTGACCAGAACTAATTAACCAAGTGGGTTCCCTTCCCACCCGGCCTTCCCACCAAAGACGATAGACCAGCTGAAACTTAAGTCCAATGATGACACATAATGAGCCATATCATGTCATTATAAGTGGCACCCTATGACATGGGAAGGGTTATCAAGACACTATATTAGCTTTTATACCAGCTTTAAGGCTTATAATGGAGAGGGTCTAGGAGTAAAAGGTTTAGGGAAAGGAAGAAACATGGGGTCTTAAAAGGGAAGAGCATTGGTCAATTTGATAAAAATATGTGTAGATGCAAATGACGTGTAGATACCTCCCCCGGGGGCAAGAGATAAGGAGGGGGGGGGTTATAAGTGTAGTGAGAGGGTTTTGCAGACATTGGGTGCAGGAGGCAGGAGGCAGTGGCCTCGGGGTGAGGGGAGGTCCATCAGAACTCCTGCTGCCCTTTAGTTAAATATCACCGAACTCAGACGGCAAAAGGCAGAGGGCAGCTAGGGGCGCAAATACCAGGCCTTGACCCTACACACCTGGATGGGTGGGCACTGAGTGTATTCTGACGTCATAACCTATGACGTACCGTACTCTATAGGTTACGCCGTCATGTATTATGCTAACACTGCTTCTCTTCAGAAACGACCTTCTCCACGGTGGGGGGGGGTATTATAAGTTACCATTTGATTATCTTCTTTTTGGAATATCGGTAGTTTTTAGAGGTTAATGAAGGCTTACATCCACGCCTGCTGTGGGTTAACCCAGGATTCCTACAGGTCCATGTTCCTTCGGCTGATGCCCCTGTGAGCGTGTATCAACCCCATAGGCCCGGCATGATGCACTAATGCATCATCCCTGACAACCCTGACAAGTAAGGAGACTTCCAAGAAAATAAGCAGCTTTTCTTGATACTTGTACCTCGTGGTTGGCTAGATGGGATATGTCAGTCTAGTTATGTCTTGGTGAGAGAGCCAGCAGCCTTATCACTCTGTACACCATCTCTGTTATGATATGACTATATCCACCCATGCCACCCGAGCCGTGTCTCATAGACTTATTGCGCATACAGAACATTTACAACATAGACATGATCCCCAGTACATAGACATGATGCTCCAGTATATGGACAGCACAAGGTCTAGATATAACCCCCCTCAGGAGGCGTCCGTTACATGACATGTTTATCCTGCTTACACCCTCTGTTATTCCCCTCTAATTGAGGACAGGTCTGTGTACAGGCCAGCCCCTCCAGGGTCCCTTAATCCACTCTTACCTACAGGAGAAGCTTCATGGTTTAACCCCTTAAGAGTCGCATGGTGCCTCATAAGTCATGCTTCATTCTTGGCATGATGCACCAATACATGTAGGGTTTAATAACTACCCTTCCAGGAGTGTATCAATATCAACCCTGTAGGGTTGACATGATGCATGAATCATTGACCATTAACATCCATGCCTCATGGCGACTAAAGGAATATAACACCATTCACCCTCTCAAAGGGTTAATACCTAGTGAAAGACAGACAAGTATGCACTTAGTTCCTCTTAACATCATACCTCCCCATCTGTCTATTTTCCTTTGCACTCATGCCCTGCACTTCTAGCTAGACACGTGCTATTGGTGAATATGATATAATGCATGGTCTACTGCCATGTGTGTGCTTTGGCAGTGTTTGGTGCTTTCATTGCCTAGAAAGCATTATCAGTTTCTGCCAGCACCCTCAAATGCCTTAAGCATTAGTATTATAAGTTGAGTTAAACATACATGTATATGCCTTAAACTGAAGAATTACTAATGAAAAAACGAGGGCCTGTAAACAGTGGTATTTTCATACTAATTCAAGAAGATTATGTCGGGGCACACACATTTTACCATCTTCTTTTGTAAAATCATCACAGAATCATGCCCCTAGATTGCATCCATGTTATCAAATCGCATCTATGAAGAGTGCGTATTCGTTTTTAATGTCATCCATAATTTTTTTAAACAGGGTTGCCATAAGGGAACGTTCAACAATTACGTCACTGCTTAGGGGGTGAGGGGTGGTTTTTGGGTTCCTCTATATGTTTTATACAAAATCCGTGACAAGGGGGCGGGTGGGTCCTGAAAAATGTCTAAATACCGGTGCCATAATTGTTGAACGTTCCCTAATATCAATATATACGTTGAACCACAGAGGGTAAAGGACCGGACGCTAGCCTGCATGGTTAAAACCAATGCAATCTTTTAGATATAAACGCATTCCGCTGGTTACATGGCCTCAGCAGTAGCAATAGCAGGGTGGGCGATGCCCCCAGCATCAGTTTGAGTCACCCTGGAGGAAGCTGGTGGTGCCTTAGTTATACCACCCCTCCCTACCGTCAGTCATCAACACTAACTTGTAGAAAAATGTGTCAGTATTTGTTTGCTTTCTCTTTCGCCACCCATGACAACACCTTGCCCTGCTGCTGCATCACTGTGTACAGTCTATCTCAGTCTGCATCACTGTGCACAGTCTATCTCAGTCTGAAATCACTGTGCACAGTCTATCTCAGTCTGAAATCACTGTGCACAGTCTATCTCAGTCTGCATCACTGTGTAGTCTATCTCAGTCTGAAATCACTGTGTACAGTCTATCTCAGTCTGCATCACTGTGTAGTCTATCTCAGTCTGAAATCACTGTGTACAGTCTATCTCAGTCTGCATCACTGTGTACAGTCTATCTCAGTCTGCATCACTGTGTACAGTCTATCTAAGTCTGCATCACTGTGTAGTCAATCTCAGTCTGAAATCATTGTGTACAGTCTATCTCAGTCTGAAATCACTGTGTACAGTCTATCTCAGTCTGCATCACTGTGTAGTCTATCTAAGTCTGAAATCACTGTGTACAGTCTATCTCAGTCTGCATCACTGTGTAGTCAATCTCAGTCTGAAATCACTGTGTACAGTCTATCTCAGTCTGAAATCACTGTGTACAGTCTATCTCAGTCTGCATCACTGTGCACAGTCTATCTCAGTCTGCATCACTGTGTACAGTCTATCTCAGTCAGGCCTACTTCTAGGACTAGAGCCCTAACTGTATATAACGTGTAGATTAGGGGGCTTCCATTAATTATGTACGCACAAATTTGCCGAAAATTGACCCCCCACCCCCCCATGTTGCACTCTGTACGCATTTGGCCTACCCCCTCCCCCTATGCGTACATACTCAAGCCACATGGAACCCCCCCCTTTCCTGTGTCCAGGAAAATTTCCTTTACCCTCTGGTAAATGTAAAATGGTATGCATACTTTGTAAGTATTCCCCTTATTTTTGTAGCCTTATTGAATAATTGAATGAGGGGTTGTTCTCCTACAGTTACCATATTTTGTACCAAGAGACCTACCATCAACCTCCCTCTACCCCCCAAAAATGCCTCAATTTCTCCTAATTCATTAGGCCCTATGCGTACATACTCATAGCCTCTGACCCCCCTCCCCCACCCTGTACGCATCTGTATGCATTTGGCCTGACCCCCCACCCCCCCTAGATGCGTACATAATTAATGGATGCCCCCTTAGCAGTTTACACACGTCCCATCTCTAGCAGGGGCGGATCCAGAAGGGGTGGTCAAGGGGGGGCACAGCCAAGAAAATTTGCTCGGGGGGGCACAAGCGGGTTTTTGGGCCACATTTTCTATAGTTAAGAGTCATAGCCTGGCCCAATTTCTAGGGCACGTGGCCCCTAGCCCCCCCCCCCTGGATCCGCCCCTGTCTAGTGTGCACTTCTTTATTGTCCACTTAAAGGTGCTACAGTGCGGCATCATTACAGCAAGGTGAGGAACCTGGATGGGCACCTCATGACTTTTTTTTGAGATTTCACTTCAATACTAGATGAGATTTGATTAATAATGTGGAACAAGCTTTTTAATTGGTCGCAGATGGAAAACAACACTTTCAAACAGATATTCATGTGATCTTGTAGTTTTAAAATGTGAGTGAATATGTATATTCAAGTTCAGACCCTAATCACTAAATACAGTTGCAGGGTGGACTCAGAGGTACCGGTAATATCCAGCTGCTCAGTGCACATGATTCTGTTTGACGGCCTGTATCATTGGCTAGATAACTATTTATTAATGCCTGCATTGCCATTTGATATCCACCCAATGCACCCATTTTAAATGGTTGGCTGAAACTTGTAACTTGTTTCCTTTCGATACTTTGAGTGGCTTCATCTTATTTAGAATCTCCAGCTGCAGCCACACCTGGCTGTGATTACATAAACAGGAAATTCAGGGTTTTAAATCTACATGATAGATTTGATAGAGAATAAGGAGGACTTGTGTATGAAGGGAAGGGTTTATTTCCTCACTGGTCATTCCATTTAACACTAAAATTGGTCAATACAAGCCAATGCATTGTACAATGTACAATGGAATTTCAGCTTCCACAGGCCGCTGCAACCACCATTGTGTACTGCAGCTGTGGCTGCATATAGGGATGCCGACAACCTCACACTATACCCCTTTTGTAGTCGTAGATTATACAGGGATGAAAGTCAGAGCACGAAAATCCCTAAAATGGCGCAATATCGGCCTCAAAACCTGGGTTTTTATATGAATGTATAAGGCCTTGGGACTTCAAAATCCCTGAAATCAGGGAAATCCCTGAAGACTTTCATCCCTGATTATAGCAAATAGAATGTGTCAGAGAGGGGATATAAACTCTATCTACCCAGGGGAACACCCTCCCTGACATCTCGGTACCATTGCTGTTCCAACCGCAACCAAGGCCGCGTCTAATGACAAGGTCATGTTACCTGCAAGGTTATATTAGTAATCGTAATCCATATCTATACTTTTCTTATCTTTCTATTGATAAAGAGCTACGTAATCTATCTACCAGTTCTAGACTAAGCACAGAAAATGCATCTTCCAGTAAGAAATCATTCACACAAACGTTTCAGTAGACTTTATTGTTCGGAGAGGGATTTTGAGAGGGTAAGGAGGAATAGTGCTAGGATGGAGCAGCACCCCCTCCTGTACTAGACAGCTTATACAAGACACATGTACACCATAAAGAATGTCGGGGAGGTGAGGGGTACCAGGTAGAAACTTCCTAGAGGTGTTTGCACCCTGGAAGTCAAAGGTAAAGATTAGATTCTAGGGATGGTGCCAGTACAGGCGACCCACAGGTGTGCGTCAGCCCTAGGCTGAGCAACTCACCAGCATCCCATGAGCAACTCATACTCACAGGGTGGGGTCTGGTGAGGAGCAGAAAGGGTGAGCTGTACGAGGTTTGGTGCAGCCCAAAAGGAGCTGAGGAAAGTGAGGAAAGTCAGTTTATAGCAGGCATATACACACTTACATGTAGAAGCAGTTAGTTGATTTTAGTAAGAAAGGAATAGAATAGAGTAAATACCAGTAATGACGGTGTTGGTGTTGGTTTTGGTGGTGGTACTAGCCTCGATGAAGGTGGTAGGTGGTGGCAGGTAGTGGCGACGGTGGTGGTGGTGGTAGTGGATGCTCAGGTTTGGTTCAGGTGGTGGTGGTGTTTTAGGAGGTGGTGGTAATGAAATAGAGGGAGGCTGGGGGTTGTAGGTTGATAGGTAGTTCTGGGTTTTTACACTGGTCGCAGATGATGTGATTTAAAGTTAATTTTGTAGAAGCTCAGTCCTTTTAGTGTCCCGGGTGACTATCGCTCAATGCCCACAATCTATTCACAGCCCTTCCTCCAGTAGGTCAGAAGGACACTGTGCTTGCACCTCCAGTACCCAGGTTCCTCCAGAACAAAGACTTCTTCCTCCCTCCTCTTTCTCATGTGTTTATGTGGGATGGATGGAGCAGTGTACTAGTGGTACAAGTCGGCCCCGTCTTCCCCTCTCCTCCAGGGTGTCTCCAGTTACAGTTACAACAGCCGGCCCTGAAGTCTTCTCCCTCTGCTAGTAGTACCCTCTGCTGCTACTAGCCTTGGACGTGCATGCACGTGTAGCCTGCCTGCTCCAGTGAATGTTGAGGAGGTGGGTGTCTGCCTTCTCTTCTGGTATACACACACACAGGTAGCCTGGAGCAGCTCAGGGTATTGCTCAGTAGAGTTGCTCCTCTCTGAGTGCTATCTTAATATGAGAAGTATTGAGTCATAAACCTCTCAGTCAGGCCCCTTGTATCTACCTCTTCCTGTCTGATAGGTAGGGTGTAAGGTGGGATGAGCTGCTCCGAGCAGATCGTGTCCTGCTCCTCTGCAGCTTAGATTGTGTATGAGTTGCTCACCACCTTCAGTGCACCCTCACTGCCCTGACCACGTGGTCCACCCCACCGCCGCCTGGAGGAGCATCCTGCGCATGCGCCGTGACCCTTGACCCCCAGGGAGTCGGGGCATCTGGTGGGAGGGCGGCTGGGGTTGAAAGGAAATGTGTGTTTGAGTGAACGGCTTGTGGGTGGTGTGTGTGTGATGGGGGGGGGGTAGGCGTTGGGTTCAGGAAGTTGAAGCCCCCCCCCCCGACATACAGACGAATTCTTATGCACGTGTATGATAAATATATAGAGCATCTTTTGTTTTGTTTACTGCACATTGGTAAATACAAAACCCTATAGGCCTAGTCAATTATCAGTGCCTCGTACACTATCTATCCTTTGGGGACATTCATTCTAGTTTTGGGAGTCGACTTATGGATGAAACTTGGGAGAGCTACAGCCATTATCATGACCTTCTCGCATCGCCATGAAGAAACATATATCATAGTCATGAATAGCCTGGAAATTCATGTAAACTTCTTTGTTACAGGTGATGATCCAGGGGGATCCTACTGGCACCGCTACTAGAACCCTCCCCCTTCCCACCCTCCCAACCACGGGTTCAATGTCTGCAGTGAGCAGGTGGTAAGAAACCGCAAGCAGCTCACCAAGTCCATCAGGGGCCACTCACACTAGCATACATTGAGCCTCTACCCTTTCACCAGGGAGCCTTATGGGCGTTGGGTGTACTAGATACCAGCTCCTGGCAGACAGGGGCCGGCGGAGGCAGCAGTTGGCACCGGGAGGCAACAGGGGAGGCGGCCGTCACGAGCTGCTCACTCCACCCCGAGCTGCTCAACCTCAGGCACCCATCCTTACTCACTCAGCTCATCTTCTACTACCAGTCCACACAGGAGTCTATCATTGTTATCATTAGGATTCCCACTGTCTGTCACAGCTACACTTATTACTGGTTGTCTTACAGATGATCGTGATCAGTACGAGCTTTGGCGCTGATAGGAGCAAAAGGGCATCCCTCACTATCAGGGGAACTGGACACTGGAGTAAAGCATAACAACCACCACCAGTCACTACAGCAGCAGTATTATCTAGCTCGCCCAGGGAAATATGGAGGGTTCTATCATGGCTCAAAGGTCCTGCTGATGACTGGAGCAACTCACAGAGCAGCACCCAGAGTAGCCCTAGAGACATCGATAACGATGTGCTACATGAGCAAGAGATTGTGCGATACAGAGAGCAGTGAGCCACTTTGATCAGGGAGCTGGGGCATGCCGTAGAGACCAGTCAAATGGCCTCCCTGTATTATTTTTACCAGTTGCTAGCCAAAAAAGAATATCCTAGAATATGTCACACGTATGCTCATGGCAATTTGAATGGTTGAAATTTAGACAGAGATATATAAATGCATACACCCTGCGTCAACCTGATCCAGAACCATGGTGGAGGAAAGGAGTGGAGAAAGACAGGGGGGGGGGGCTTACCCCACCCCCACCGGCCATCCATAACCCTAGCAGCTCGACACCAGCATCCAGGGTGGGTTATTTTTGTACCCTGGGGCCGCCTATATGTTCACATTTAGCGCATGAAAGGTGATCTGAAGGCGACAGAAACACGTGGCCACGCATCACAATCCTAGAATCCAAGAGAGCTCACCACCACCACCACCACCACCACCGCCACTTGATGCACAACAAATCTATTGCATCACAACACTGGATTATATTTATATACATCCATTGGGGCTCTAAATGCATATTGAAGTACAGTAAGGCTACGGAGTAAGTATTGTCTGAGTAGCCTGCCCCCATGTACTCTATCTACTCCACCCACCTGGGTATGACTCTGAGTAGTGTTTACCAAGCCACCCTGAGCTGCTCGCATTTTACAGATAGACTCTCACATTTGTACAACACCTCCCCAGAGTCACTCAATCTATGTTGGCTACCTCCTGATACCTCCTCTAGCTGATGCTTCAAAGTTTGAATTAAAACAGTTGTCTCCTTTTTCCTCCTGTGTGCAGTGTGTTATTGGTTCTCCTGTCCATTATGTATCACTATCATAGTCCCTAACCCTGATGAAATAAAGTTATCCCTCCTACCCCTTTATCCTCACTATTACTCATATTTTACAAAGTTTGGGCTTTAAGTACGATTTCAAATATAGAACATAATGAAATAACAGAACAACTATCAATTAACCCTCTTGCAGGTAGCAGTGCTTATCATTAGAGGACACTGGATTATATTAATATACACCCATTGGGCCATTTACATAGTGTTACCAGGTCATTTAATAGTGTCACTCCATTCCTATCCTTTTCAAATAATTATGTTCTTATCCAGTTTCAAGCAGATGCGTTCTTCCAAATCCCCATATACTGACAACTGATTGCAGTCATATTTTCCCTCACCTTTCTTTCCCTCTTTTTAGTTGTTGTTGATATTTCACTTAGTAATGGGCTTTGCCTGAGGAGGCAGATAACTAAAGATGACTATGATGTGTATTCAGGCGTAGACCTAACTCAAGACCTCTACTTTAGCTTGGTAATCCAATCAGCAACTTAATTTTGTCTTGGCTATTCCCACACCCTCCTGCTGTCTCACTAAACTATGAGGCATGCTGTAAGAGTTATCTACCTGTAGCCTCACCCCAGACCGCTAGCCCTGGAGGAGACAGCTTAGTGTTTATCTCTCAAGGTGTATGAGAAAAATAGCTTAATTTTTTCCTGAAGCCTGGAAAGATATGACTTTTTCGCACTTTTCCTTTTTCCTCCACCTGATTCTTGGCGGGGCTATCCCTTCCCCTCTTTGGGGTTTCCTCCCAGCGTCCCAAGCGTCTACCGCGTCTGTCCCCCCTGGGCGGCGCGCCGAGTTTCCATCCCATAATATGAATCTATTTATAGCCTAAGGAGCTGGTGGTGGAGCATTTGACAAGTAGGTCAGAGGAGGGAGGAGCAGCTCGACACCTCAACTCTCCATGTAGAGTTTCGGCTCTGTTATAAGCATCAATGATTGTAGGTTAGAATGAGGACATATGGATGGAGAGTGAAGAGTTGATGAGGTGCTCACCCGCCCCGAGTTGCTCCTGTGTACAGGTAGCTAGGTGGTAGAGGAAGTGTGTCTCAGCTACTCAGACACAGGTGTTCTCAGCCTGCCATTTCCCTACTTCTACTTTTTGCACAACTCCCCTTTTTCTTGCCCCCTACCAAACTGTGTCTACTTTCTTCCTTTCACTTTGAATGTCTGCAATCATAAACGACATGGATACTTCTCTGATGACCGATCTATCAAATGCTGACAACAAACCAAATGATATATATATATATATATATATATATATATATATATATATATATATATATATATATATATATATATATATATATATATATATCATATCATATCATATGACTACCATGTACCAGGCTATAAATGCTACATCACTGTGCAATAGGAAGGTTCAGACATGATTATGGCTCAAGTCGAATAAAAAGAAAGCTCTCTAGTACAATCATCTACAAGCTTTCACCAAATCCGCACCTCTTTCATACAAAGGTAGACCTCGTGACACACACATTCTTTGTGGGGCTGAAAAAAGGATCACAAAAATAGCAAATTTAATTCGTAACTATACAAATCTTGTTCTTGCTTCAGAAAGAATCTCAAGAAGGCATTAACAAAGCTTACACCTATATTACCCACTACACTGCAAAAAAGGTGTTTAAAGATACACATCAAATTTTCTCAACACCCACATTTAAACACCTAAACACTTGAAGTGTTTAGGTGTTTAGCTTTTGCACACTTGTACTTAAACATCTAAACACTGAAGTGTTTAAGTGTTTAGCATTTAAACACTTGGTTAAACACTTTGTAGTTAAACGGGTTTAAAATTGAACGTGTTTAGCACTAAAGAAGCGTTTAGAAAAGTGGGACAAATAAGTGTTTAAACAAGTGTTTAAGTCTTAAACACTGGTGTTCAATCCCTAAACACTGTTTTTACAGTGTACCCCATGCTCCTGTACCCCAAACCAAACCTTCAGCCCCACCTTCAGCATCCCTGAGTGCATTCAGCCCTGCTCCATAGCAGTAACACAGATAAACAGTTTTCAGATTTCAACCTGTACTATGTAGCCCTTATTTTCCCAGAAAATATTGTGTCCAAGGCTGTGGCCTGTGTTCTCACCACCTGTAGTGAATTATGACACCTTACATAGGGTCCTCACTTTACCATTGCTTTCTGGTGTTCACTTATTGATGTATTTATTTTGCAATGAATTCAAATGCCATAATGGGTGTATTGGAGCATTCCCACATTGCATTACATTTAAATATCAAGGGAAGGTCTAAAATACCAAGGCCAGCTTTAGAATAAGATTCCTCGATCAGATTGCTCCTGTTAGATTTATAATTTCTTTTATACATTTCTTTCTTTAGCCCTTGCTGTATAGGCCTACAGGTAAACAGTAGTATAGAGGTAAAACAGTTTGTTTTTCCTGACCAGAGATTTATCCTTCTCTATTGCCCCTTGACTTTTATTTACATAGAGTTCCAACCCACCTGTCCAAGCCGCATCTCATTATCACCAGCTCTGCCTCGTCACCACTCACTGATCATGGCAACTGGTAATTAGGGGCTGGAGGACTAGGTAAGGAGTGAGTGAGTAATAAATGTTTAACGCCATTTCGACAGCTAAGGTCATATTCATGGCAAAAAGAAATTACACAATTTCACAGGAGAATGTGTCAGTGCCCGCGCATATGTGCATCACACACATCCGAGGGAATAGGAAAGAGGAGATTTAGACCCTTTTAAGTGGGCTAGGGAAGCCCAGAACTAGGTAAGGCCCTCTTCTGCTCCACATTATCTAAACCCTCCATCTCTGCTAGGCCTACCAATATATTACTCAAAAAGAGAAAGAAGAGACTGGCAGTAATAAGTGAGTGATATGTTGTGTGCAGGGTGGGGGTATAACCCGGGGGTATAAGAAGAATGTATCAAAGGGAAATAATTATAAAAACTCTGGCAGTTCCTTGTGGATGTTTGATCAGGGGGGCTCCCTGCCCCTGTACCTAGGATCTTTTTTTCTATAGGGCAGGTGAATTCCCCTTTGAATCTGAATTAGAGCTTTGGATAAGAGACTTATGGCACTGATAACGTTTAGAGGGTTCATAGCTATAGATATAAAGAAATCAGGTTCAATGTCCTTCAGACACATGACAGAGGTAGCATAATATATATGATGATGGTAACCTTTTGTAGGACATTGCCACAATTACAGTGGTTGTGTGGGCTTGAGCTACACTGGGCCCCTCGTGTTCATCGGTAGACACTGCTGCGCGAGAACCGACGGGCACCAGTCTAGGCTTGAGCATGTACCTGCATAAAAACGAGCAGCTCATCCCAGTGACTGAGCAGAACTAGCACGTGGCAACGCGTTACCTTTACTCACCCACCATAGTCTTCCTGATAAACCATATCCCCTAGCACTGTATGAAATGTGCTTGGAGATGCAGTGCAGCACCTCGCCATGTCAGCAGTATATCATGGCTGCATCCGACCTGCCCTGGCACACTTCTGAGTGAACTCTCCAAGCAGGCACTCCACTATTTAACAAATAGTGAATGGCTGAGGAGATGCTGGGAGAAGATTGTGGGTTAACAGGAATCTCCTTGCATCATTCCACACCCTCCAAGTACCCCCCTCCCCCTTCATTCTAACCAACCACGTGTGCTGCACTTTCTGTGGGACTTTCTGTCTACCAAGTACAGAACTTTGCTTGTACTCCACATTTTTAATGAAAAAAGTATTCCATTTTTTCAAAGGCAGTATAGATCATGGGCGTGGAAAGCAGGGGGGACATGTCCCCCCTCCTTGCATCATTCCACACCCTCCAAGTACCCCCCTCCCCCTTCATTCTAACCAACCACGTGTGCTGCACTTTCTGTGGGACTTTCTGTCTACCAAGTACAGAACTTTGCTTGTGCTCCACATTTTTAATGAAAAAAGTATTCCATTTTTTCAAAGGCAGTATAGATCATGGGCGTGGAAAGCAGGGGGGACATGCCCCCCCCCTTTTGGCCACACCTCAAAAGGTCAAAACTAAAAGGTCAAGCAAAGGGAGGTCAAAAATTGCAGAAAACCCCCCTGGTCCCACCCACTCTGAAACTGCTTCCCACGCCCCTGTAGATAATGAACTAGATACAATTTTTGTCATGATATTTGATTACAACATCTTTTTAAATGATCAACCAGTGTTGCATCATGCCCACCCTGCGATATTGATGCACCGGCGTGATGCATCAGGACCACAACGCTGGTGAGTAACTTACCAGAATGCATCCGGAAGGAATTTCTCAAGATGGTACGACTAGACCTCTTCAAGTTGTAGTGAGATCCCTCAGTTAAATGCAACGAGAGGAAAGCATTAAAAGGCTGATAACTCGGAAAGGCCATCCATTTCTTATCTATTGTTGGGAGGGGGTTCAAAATGAAAATAGGGTAAAGTAGGTAGTACAAGTGTACTCTACTGATAGAGGTAGTGCTGCATTGGTAATTTATTCCAAAAGTCTGACATTAGCACTGCCATCCACAGGCAGAACCTATAGATCCAAGCAGAGTTTAGTATAATACAATGTAATCAGGTTGTAGTAGACCACAAGAAATCTGCTTGGAGAGTGGGTTATTCCCTATGTTGTGGTTAACACATGGTTAACCACCACAAAAGGACAGGGGGGAAAAGGTTTCCCAATGGAATGTGTATGCTTTAAGATTGGAGGCCCAAAGGGTCGCCTTGGCAGATTTCAGTGATCGATTTGTTATCAAAAAGTATTTGTATTGTACATGATCTCTAGACTGTCCTCTACATGTATAACACAATATTCTGAAAGCATGGAGGTATTTTCATACTTAATTTGGACATTGTTTCCACAATTTTGTCTCATTTTAGGGATCAACAAAACGTCTTAATCCATGGTGGTGCCCATAACTCTTTCCGAGTTAATTACAGCCCTTTATCTAATGGTCGCTAATAATTGCACTGATACAACTGCCCTACCAAACCCTATGTAATTACTGCCTTAAGTGCTGATTGTACAGAGTAGTCATAGTGTGTTACCTACGATCACCCACTCTGATTTTGAGGGTTTCAAGTCATACTGATTTTCCATGCGCATTATAGTTCAAACCAAATACTGATTTGGAGAAAAGATGCTCAGAAATATTCACCTAAGATATTTTGATCTCCTAGAACAGAATATTTAGAGTTGTTCCTACGCACATACATGTATATATGTTGCCTCAATGATGGCGAACCCAGTTATTTGAAGAGCAGCTAGTCCAACAAAATTAATATGGTGTGAGTTCACTAAAAAACATGCTGTCATGCCAGCGCTCAAACTCGCCAAGACACATTTCATCTTAAGGATGGCAATAGTGATATGAACTTCTACATATATGTATGTGTTTCTTCCATGGGCCCACTAGATGGCAAGGAAGCCTGATGTTACTATTGTGGCTTCCCACAACACTTTAAAACCCTGTTATTGCGACTACAACTTTCATTGCTTTTGACATGCATCTCGTCACAGAAACTAATACATCATCCACACCATCTCATGCACCTCCCTGTCTTGGTCATCACAAGCATACCTAGGGTGTCCTGCTGATGGACCTCCAGGGTTTCCACATGAGTCATACACACCCTGGAGGAAGGGGACCGGCCTCCAGGTGGGGATAGTCAGGTGGTAGGGTGGTTGGGGCCAGGTGGTTTATGGGTTGGGTTGTTCACAGGTGGGTCCCAACAGGGGAAGTTTTTTTTTTCCCTCTATCGACCCATAAAATATTGTGTTTTTTTTAATGGTGGCCTGCAGGAGTCCCTCCTGCCAAATGTGTCTAAATATAGGTGTCCAGGCCTGAGGTGAGGCGGTTGGGGAAGGTGGGCACCACTGGGCTGACATATTAGTGGTTATCCCACCTCCCATCCCCCAACCCATCTCCTACATATACCTGGTGGCCATAGATCAGCCATCACCTGGGCAGATGTTGGCACATGTCCACCCACCAGGTACCCCCTGCTGCAGCAGCTAGTGAAGGAAGAGCAGCTTATTATAATAGACTGAGAGCAGCTCATGTAGAGAGCTACTCATGGTGCAAGTAGGTAAGTGGCTCTCTGCCTGATGAGTTAACTGTATGTTATGGCACCACATGGTCCTGTCATTCTTTTATGCTGAAATGGTATTCCAATATAATGATTTAATCATCTTTTAAGTGTATAGCTGCATCTCTGTCATGCGCATGGACCATATTCAGAATAGTGGTAAAAGGACCATGAGAATTGAAAGACTGACATTCAGTCTGTATTTTGTAACCGAGAGTAAGGCACAAAGAACTGAATTTTATATTTCAAATCCAACCCCCCTCAAAAAAAAAGAGAAAAGCAATACACAAAAAGACAACTAAAACACAGAATTTAATCGGAATAGGCACCTAAATACATGGACCATTTAGGAATTTACAGAGGGTTCCGGTATCTGGTATGAAATTTGTATATATGTGAAAAAGATTTCAAATCTATTGGCTGAAATGTAAGGGATATAAAGAGGGTTATATTCCTTCCCTATAGCTATGGTTCATGATTACACATGCCTCGATACACACCAAAGCCACTTCAAAACTATTCAAGCAGTTGCAGTTGTGAATTTAAAAAGGTCCCTTTCTGCCTAGTCACTGGGCGCGACTCAGTTAAGGACTGAGTCGCTGGGACTGGCATACCTAAAACTTTCATGTGCTCTAGAAACGGCAAGTTTCTAAGAATAACATTTGACAGAAATAAATCCTCAACAATCAGCTTATGGTATTGACAAGAGTACCACCTTAGTTTTGCTGTCTGTGAGTGGGAAGAGCGTCTTTTGTTGGAAACTTTTAGATCGCACCCTTTTCCAAGATTTAGCACATGCCGTGTGGGTTGCAACGGGCAGCTATCAGCAGGTGCATTTTCTGCCAGACAGGAAGTCAATCTCCACTCTCCAAGCAGATTCTCATGAATAACATTATTTCATGAATAACATCTCTGTTGTGAGACCTGAAACCACATCCAACATGGCCGACCGTGGCAGCTAAACTTGATATGAAGGCTAACAGATTTGCGAGAACCAAATAATCTGGGCCCCCGTATTAAAGTTTTCTCACAAAATGGCAACAAACATGTCTTAGGAAGCCATCTTTAAGAGGAAATCGACCTAAAAAATTATGTCCTACAATTCCATCCACCTGACAAATGAGCCCTATGCAGGAAGCCTGACTCTCCCGACAGGTAAGAGTCAGCGCCCGCCAGACAATTTCTGCCCAGAAGCCAGTTAGGATTAGACTCACTGGGTGTTGTGACCTCTAGCATTACCCTTAAGGTATGTGCTTAACCCTCTGGGGTCGTGTGATGCTGTCAGATTTACCCTCCTTTGTCTTCATGATGCACTAATGCAGTCAAATGCACTACATTTCTGCATCAGTCCGACTAGTTGGGCATGTACAGCAATCCAATTGGGTCATAAATGCTGGCCTTTTGAGTAGACTCGTCAGGGCTGCTGAATACATGCATCATAACAACAAAGGGGCATAATGCATTAAGCATAATTCTAAACTTAAAGGGTTAACACAAGGGGCTGTAGTGGCCTGGGTAGGTCGGTGGGTGCAGTAACAAACCAGAGACCAAGTCTGTTCTACACTGTTTCTGACCTGAGTGTCAACAGCTGCTCAGGTAAAGGGGAAAGAGGTGCTCGAGTCAACTACTCCGACCTGCTCTTAAACTGTGGGTCCCTGAGTGCAGAATAAAGACTGCGTTTTCTTTCTAATACATCCACACACCTTCAACTATATTCAAACGCCTTCATTACTTTCCTGCTATTGTTCTGCTAGTCTTCCACTATTAACTTCATAGTGGTTTTTCAGCTTCCTGTAATTCTAATCCCTAAATGCAACAATGAAATTGCCTAAAAGGCTCACCGTAAAGTACTTATATCTATATTGGCATCAGAATATCTACTCTGATATAAGCATGGCATTTAGGTTTATAGAAAAGCAAAGCAAACAGACACAAACACAGGCCTACCTTTTGAACAAAGGTCGTGCTAGAGTTCTGCTGGCATGTGAATAGACCAGGTCAGTAACTTTACACACTGAACCTTTGGGCTGTAGACTTTTAGTTTGACTTAATTGAAGTCTGGTAAACTTTCAATCCACATCCACGTACCTGGAATACAAGAAAAGGGATAGTAGAAAGAGTTAAACCACATGGCAGTTTGTGTCATCATGGGACATGTCTGCAGAGGACATTACATGGACGAAACTTTCTTTTTCATAATATGCTAGAGCCCCAATGACAATTTACTACGTACACTGTCAGACAGCGGCAAGGGGTTTTCAGTAGAGACTAAGAGTGCTTCTATTTCTGGAATACAGTAGTAGCTGCTGTAGGTACAAAACCAGTAACTTGATGTGGGTTGTGCTGTAGCTACTACAACGGGTTTTATATCCCATTTACAATTATCAAAAGCAGCTGAGAGTGTACAGACATAGAAACCTATAGCTAATGGTTTGGCTGAGAGTCTTCTCGATGGTGAGAGGCTGAAGGAAACCACACTGTAATTTTACATCATTCATTGAGCCTGATTTCTTTGGCTGTTGGTGTCTTGATTGCCAGACTTGATGCTAGGCATAATCCCAGTGAGTCTACACCAGAGAAATAGATATGTGTATCCAGTAAAGTGCCAAGCTAAATGTATACACCTTACACAAGATCATCATCACCACCCTAGGCCTAAATGTTCATAAATATACATATCTCCTCCCTCACTGACTCCGCCCTTCCTATGACCCTATACCTGGGCAGGTGGATCCCTCCCTGAGGCCTCTCTCTACCTCATATGTCAACTTTATGGTAAGTGAACTCTGGCCTTAGCTAGGTAACTTCAAATATGAAGTGTTCACACCTCCTCCAGTAAGCCTCCTCCTGTAGGTAACTCGGTACCTCCTCCAGGTGGTGGATCCTCACTCGCTAGTCTACTTACATATCCCTCAGTAACAAACAACCCCAATACCCCCTCAAGGTATTGTGGAGGGTTGGGAGGAGGAGGCTGGTATGTATTTTATGCCCCATGTTACCTGGGCTTGGTGCCTCCTACCCCGCTTGGTTACCTGTGGGGGTCAGCAATATGTAGGGGGAGAAGTGGGGTGGATACACCTGGGTTTTAGATTTGAACCATCCATACCCAATATAATCCTCAAGTGAGCCTGTTTCGGACCTATTACTCTTGCCATTATCCATAAAGCCGGTCTGGTATAACCTGAGAGATCTGGGGCACACCCAACATAGGGCTACTCTTATGGGTAACCCTTTTTCCTAAACAGGTAAATGACTATTTTTTTAAAGTTTGTCCTTTATCATACATCATCGGATGAATTCATTATTCTCTTTTATACAACTTCTAGCTCTCATCCAAAGGTAAACTGAACATTGGCTATATTCATATATAACACACATTCTGTAAGCAGTAACCCCTATGTTATCTTTCTTTTTACAAGTTACATAGATCATCTGGTTAGAATGTCTTCTAAAAACCTCCCATTTCTTATATCTTTCAACATTATATCCTATATGTATATATGTTTGTCTGATATGAGTATGAATGCCATTTGGGGCCTATTTTATCTCTGACACTAATTCTGTTTTCTGCAGGTAATCGTTTAGACCAGGCAAGATTTTGATATACACCTGTTTCATATATTTTCTACACCGGTTTCATATATTGTCTACATATATTTTTATCATTATATTTCTACAGAAAGAGCGCACTAAAAGAGACAGTTCTGACGTCACAAGACCTGAGGTGCAACACTTGATTCATTGTCCAGAGTATGGTCTTCTTTGTTAAAATCGAGATAAAAGTTGAAATCCCAATTCTCCCTACTTATGACTGAACTCGATTTGCTCTAGATAGGGGTGAACTATAGTTCCTATCCCTGTCCCTCAGCTAACTTTATATTCATCATATTGGGTTAATAAGGGTAAGTCTATACACCCGAGTTAGATGATCTGCTCGAAGCTGCTGGTGTAGGGGAGCAGCTCATGTGGGGTAACAACGAGCAGTTTCTAGGGTTGAAAGAGAGCAGCTCTATGAAGACACCTATATCAGACTTGCCCATGTCCCCGACTTGTACTGGTAGATATGTGACTATTTAGATATCTATGTTTACATACATAGAGCAGCTCAGGGTTGGAGCAGGTAGAAGACATAGAGCAACTCTAGTAGAGATCCCTCTACCCCTGACTGAGTGATAGTAGTTAGAGGTGGGTGGATGGTTGAGGCTAGTACAGCCGGGAAACCCACATGACAAGAGACCCTGGAGGAAATATATAATAGCATTGTGCAATGCAGGTAACCCGAAAGGACATCTAATCTCTTCTTTTATGTCCCCTCTAAAGCAAAATCTAACCAACTTCGTTTGATGAGCATACATGTAGTCATTATCAATGCTTAAGCATATTGGCAAATACACCATTATCACTCACATTCTCCTCATTGGCCAATAACTTCTCTCTTGGTGAGTTAAGCCCTCCGTCATGTCAACGCTAGGTGACACTACTAGACAATTTCTATATTTTTGAGAATCTAGGTGAATTTAGATGACTCAAAAAGATATATTCAAACTATGTATAGATTATGTTATGATTTCTGTTCATTCCCTAACATGCCACAGCATTGATGAAATGCTCAAATGGAGAACAAAAACTGATGATACAATGTTAGGGTAAAGTTCTACTTTTCTTCACACCTTATTTGTGGCTTTCTAAAAACATATATGGTCAGCATCCCACGCATCCTACATTTCCCGGCCCGGCCGGGGCATAGTGGTGGTTCCAAACGTCGCCGTAAGGTGTCGTTTGAGTTCCTCCCTGCTCTGGCTAGGCTGTGCTGGAAAGTCTCTCGGCGGTCAGGGCAGACAAATGACTTGAAACAGGCCTGTCCATCTCTCACTATGCCTATGTAGTGACGGATGTTAAAGAACCATTGCCTCGGTAAATGTGTAGGGGCGTGATTTCTACCTTCCCATAGATGCGGTCACCATCATCCCCCCTCCCCATTAGACTAGGGTCCGGGCATGCAACGCCACAAGGGTAATCTCACTTCGGTGTGGATACAACCCGCGGGACCTCTCACCCTTGAGTGTCGGCCCCAAGGAAGGCACGAGGTGAGATAAAATTCGTCACATCCTACATTCATCAACATTCATCAATTTTTCTGCACCCTGCCCAAAAGGGCAGCAATGTTGATCCCATTTGCACCTCCTATGAGGTTTAGCATTGCACAGAAAAGTGTCTCCACTTTTCCCACTGTTAGTAGTGTCTTAAAAACTGTATTTTCACCCTGGCTCTTATAACCCTTTTGGGTTAATAACCAGACACCTAGACCCTGATACTGGTAGGAATAGGGTACCAGCAATTTGGTACAGGTGTGTTGAGTTGAGGTAGCATGTAGATATACCCTCTGTCCAATCTAGGGATGTGAGAGGCTATATGGGAGCCACTTCAACCGAAATCAAATTGTCCATAATTTGTGTGTATTTCAATATTTCCCATAGCAAACATCTATATTTGCTCCCACACTTTCTTAAGCTAAATAATACAACGCATTTAATATGTGCCCCTCACTGGTAAACACAGCTTTTCTTATCTATCAAGACAAAACCTATCCCCTTCGCTCCTCACTACACTGCAAAAATGGTGTTTAGATCCTAAACACAATTCTAAACATATTCTTGCAACATTTTTGTAATCACATTAATTTCCTAAACATGTTTAGCCAAACAATGTGCTTAGCTCAAGTGTTTAGAAATGTAGGTGTTTAGGTTGAAACTTTTGTGTTTAGATATATGAATTTTTGTGTTTAGGTGTTTAAGAATTTTTGTGTTTAGATGTTTAAATGATTTGATGGAGAGTTAAGGTTTGCAGACATGTATGCATTAAAAAACAGAGATATATATTTTTTTTCTCATTTACTTGGGGGGGGGGCATCAGCAGGTATTTACTTGTCAAAGTCTCCAAAGATGTCAGCCACACCTATATGTGAACATATATTACACACAGCATCAGAATGAGAGACTTGAGAAAGTACAACAGCTTGCCAGGAAGGACATTGCCTTATCTATTCCAGAATAACATCAAATAGGTGTCAGTCATGGAGTTTATTGATTATTTTATGGTAATGATGGTGGCATGAGGTGAATCTAGTCAATTTTCTATTGCTTTTTCTATTCACATGACATTCTATAAAATGAAACAATGATAAACATGGGATTTGGGGACATTTGTCACAACAATTGATTATAACTGTGTGCAGATAGTCCAGTCAAAGGTAGTGCTGCTACCTGGTGTGGATTCAACATCCAAGTATTTAAACATATTAATGTTTAAATCTAAACACCTATTATTCAACTGTCTCAACTCTAAACATCTAAACATGTTTAGCATAAATGTTTATGTAGTTAGAATAAAAGTGTTCATTTCCTAAATGTGTAGTCGATGAGACACCTAACTGACCTATATGTTTAGGTTTTAAACGTGTTTAGACCTAAACATGTTTAAAATCTAAACACCATTTTTGCAGTGTATGATTGACACCTCTCATTATATCTTTACCAGCGTCCCCTAATCCTTCCTCAGAACTTCCCAATGAATGTATAATATGTAGAGAGTATTAGTATATGCGTTGTTTAGGGACATGTAAATACCAAAGAGAGGTGTAAAACACGTGTGTGAGGTAGATGTAGATCATTACATTGTGGCTTAATCCATGTTTACTCTCACACTGTGACAGTCCACTATACATGATAACGGTCCTGAGGTACATGAATAACATCCCTTCTCCTTTATCCTTTCCCAGCATTGCATTTACCAGGTTTAGAGCCTGCATTTCCTGCAACTAAAAATCTGTACACTTTTGCAGGAAAAGTGTGAAAGTGTTTTAAGAAAAGTGTTTAGATGATGAAAATGTGTTTTACCAAAAAGTGTTTAGGTTAGATGTGTTTTAGTTTAAACACATTTTTAGAGTGTATGATTATAGAAGTACAACGCATATTTAAGACCATGATCTCCTGCATCAAAGAAATCCAAACTTAGTTGCCGTGTGTCCTGTATAACAATTCACTTTCAATATGACATACCTGAACACTGCACATTGAGAATTACCCCACCCATAGCAACATGAACACATGGGAACCATTGTTAACTAGATATGTTGTATAACCTGGTGTTACCATGGTTACAACAGGTGACCACTAGAGGAGGATATGGTAATACACCTGTAGAGGTAAGAGGACACGTCCAATATCCACACACCTGTCTGCCTACCTTTCTACTAACCATTGCCACAGGTAAACTCCAGATACCTGACCCCCACATTCACTGTCTATACCAATTCTACTACCACAGTTTTCCCTTCTATTTCCATGAAATTAACTTGGATATAAGTCTGAAGTGTACATGCTTACCTGGATGTATCTGTTTCCATAGCAACCATATATGCCACTACCTCTGTTGCTGTAAACCTGTGAGGTCCCAACTGGAGGAGGTGTGCAGTAACAGGTGGGTTAGGTCTTATTTACATCACTAGGCGGCAGTGGTGGTTGGTGGTGCTGGAGGTACAGTACCAACAGTGTTTTTTTCTACCATGAGATCTTTTTTTTTTATTATTATTCTGCCCTGTTTCCAAAACTTTTTGTACCTGGGCGTACCACATTCACCCCCCCCCCCTTGGGACTACCTACCTACCTCATCCCATTTTTTTCTCTCAACGATTCCCCTCCAGATCCTAGTGCTCCATGGTGGGAGAAGGGAGGGGACATGACACTGATGGTAGACTGATGTTAGTGTTACCAACAGCAGCCAGAGTCGCCCCCTGGAGGGGTTTCTAGATTGGCCACTGCCCCTTTTTAACCTACCACCCATAGCTCAGCACGTGGAGGGCCACCTTACATACCTACTGGAGGATGTATTGGTGATGGAAGTATTGTTTAATGGGAGATGTGTTCACCTGAGGTTAAGCCTAAGGTGTCGTCAGCTTCTGGTCATGTATCTAGGTTATCTATGATGACGTTAATTAACAGTGGGGATCAGTGAGAATTGAACTCATCTTGCTAGGAATGACATGCCCCTACTAGATTATTTACAAAGTTATGAGATGGCAAACCTGACAGATCAGGCTGACAACTCTAATGAAAAGTAGAGACCTCTCCCAATATAAACTGCCAAAATTAATTCCCCAGTGTGTCAAATTTTCAAATACCCTGGGCCCCCCCAATCATGAAGGAGGTGGGGCCTGATTATGTCTGGGCCCCCAAAATTCATACACAAAATGGAAAAGAAGCTAAAACTTTGCATCTCAAATTAGATTTATATGGTGATGGGATAGGGGGAGTGGGGGTCTGAGCCTAAAGTCAGATCCAAAATTCACCAAATATTACTTTTCTATACAAATTTCATATACATACATATAGATGTCATCGCGCTTCAGCCGATAATTCAAGGAGGTCTCGATGGGGCCCTTGCTGCCCCCCCCCCCCCAAATGAAGATTTGCTTCCTACGCCTCTGAACATTAACACATTCCCTTTATTTCCATGTTTTGTTTTTCTTACATTTTCTTGTTTTCCCTGTCAGTGGGGACCCTGTAAGAAACTACGCCAATCTCCTCTTTAAGTAAAATTTCAAAAATCTTCCTGTGAAGTCTAGAGCTCCACGACCCTCAATCTAATTCCAAAGCAAATGCCTTCTGAATCTTTGCTGGTAGCCCCCCCCCCCCCCTCCCTCCACCAAAATTATGCACGTGTCGCCGCCCATACCCTCAGGGGATAGTCGTACATTGATTGCAAAAATCTTAAATCGGTGAGGGAGCACGTAGAATGGAGGTTCCCCCACACCCCTATACCCATGATAGTTCACCGAGTGGCGGCCAGGTGGCGTATGAGTGATGGTGTAGACCAGCGTCTGAGATAGCGGAAGTGGCATGTTAGAGTCTAGCATGCGTTCCAGGCGCGTGCTGCATGTATGGCAGCGCATGTATTATATGTCGCACACAGAGACAGGAAGTAGTTGAAAAATAAGGGAAAGGCTGAGGGGGGGGGGTAAAAAGGTTGTTTTTTTTTTGTTTTTGTTTTTTATCTCAAAAAGGTCAATTATCTATCCTTTGTTTAACTCAATGGATTTTCAAAATGCAAAAAGCCTGGGGCCTGGGAAACTCCTGGAATCCCCTCATGCTGCTACAATGGTCTCCCCTAGTGGATTCTGATATACCTATATCCCCACGTATAAGCCGCCCTAGTATATTTTGTATTGCATTACGGTGGTTTGCAAATACTCTGAACATGAGTGGGCAGGTCACTGGTAAAAAAAAATCCAGTAAATGCATATAATGTATACCAGTGATGAGGTGTATAGATGAAGCCCGACATGTTGAAAATTCAGCTCAGAAGTCGCCACCTTTTCCCCTCAACTCTAAATGTACCGCAAATTTGTTATTATAAGCAGAGTATAACAAATATTATTCAATTTCAACTCCTGGGACTTACTGCTCCCTCTATAGGACTCAGTATGGAGGCCTAGTGGAGCCGCCATTTTGAATTTCGCTGGTAGAGGTAAAACCCACTAATAACACATACCATGATGGGTACCTTGTCCCTGGTTAACACCCACTTCCGGGGGCATTCTGTTCCCATCTTATCACTGTGTGTCACCGGAACCAGCTCCATACCAGCTAGTGGTCAAACTGACCACCAAGTTCTACCCTACATTCACAACCTTCCTCCTTCATGCATATACATGTACCCAGATACCCATGTGGTTGGAGGGCAGCCCAAGCCCTTCACGGGTGGGCAGGCTGACCAAGGTGACCTATGGGGATCAGTGTGGTGCTTCAGGCGGGTTGCACCTGGAGGAAAGGTTCCTCCAGGGGGTGGGTTCCAATCAGCCCCTACCTGCCCTGACCACCTCCAGCACCTGGTATGGGGATGCATGCTGCCTAAGGTACATGTTGCCCTCAGGGTGCTGCAATAACACAGGAGGGCTCCAATGTTTTGTGGCATTGACATACATAAATATAACGTATATAGCCATGATACAATGTCACTCATAGTCATTGTGAAGGACGGACTTTGGGATGTTCATGACCGGAAATTCAAAGGCAGAAAAGGGCAATGTATCCCTCCTATATAATAAAGAGGTTCTAATAAATTTTCTATTTTCCTCAGGCATTGTTGGCTCGGTGTGTGGGATCACAACCTGCATTGCAAGACACTGCTATTCAAAAACAGTATGACATTGATATCATCAGATTTATGTCAAGTCTGATATAACAAGCTCTATGTCAAACATAGATTTATAAGCTCAACTCAAGGCTGCCTCCCCTTGAAGTACCTTGAGAGTCATACCCAGGGATGGAACTCGGGCTGTATAAACTTTTTGAAGATGTATCTAGAGGTTCCTACCCAACTACACTGCAGCACCAGATAACGTGAGATAAGCGTTGACCAGGTCTCGACCCAACACTTGATAAGCTGGTCGTTAACGACTCAAACTACCTGCAGCACGGGAGCCAACGACTTCTCATTTGTTCTCGTTTTCACAGGGGCGATAATCTGTGAGACTAGCTGACATTCTCCGCTCTCCAAGCCCTTTCTCCATTAAAGTTACAAAGCATGAAAAGATTTTGTTGCACTGTAATTAATAGTAGACACTGTAGGCACTGTCATGACTCGAATGGACAACAAGGATATTTGAATGGATTACAAAAAATGTATGAAAAAGGAGTTGCTCAGTGTACTTGAACCTTCTCAAAACATCTGTCCGGAGAGTGATCCTGATGCCAGGTGGAAACATCCTGGTTATTTTGCAGACAAGACATAGTTGAGGGGGGCGCGGCCAGGTGGCAGCACCAGCAGATGGGAGTCAGAATAGGGGAGCAGCTGATGGGGAGAGACCACCGACCCAGAGCACCTCAACTCTGGCGCAGCGAGCAACTCACTGTCAGCTCACCTATCTAATATCTGTCTCAGGACTCCTGGCCCTGCTGACAATGACAGACCTGATGCGCTTATTATAAGAGAAGACTAGAACACGCATTAGGCACTGTATTTCTGTTGAATTCTAGGAGGAAATCGTTTTGACAGTTCAAGCCTAATTCAACCATGATATGTGAAGGGTATTGGTGACATATATATGCGGTAGATTTATTAGGATTTGTTAGTTTGAAGGAAGTTTTTCATGAAATGGATTTGACAGTCTCAGAGACAGAGTATAAGAGAGGGATTACCTGTCAGCTCATCCCCATAGGACGCCGTTAGCCTGTGATAATAAGTCACACCAACCACATGTTTCACAGTATCCAACCATCAGCCACTCAGGGGAGAATACAGGAGCAGGGATGAGCTGCTCCCCACCCCTGAGCTGCTCCTACCAGTGGGTGAGTGTAGGCAAAAGGACAGCCGCCACTGCTGCCATATACAACCCATCACAATGGGTATTTCATACAGTTAAAATGCTGTTAAATGCATTTTCCTAGAGGGAAAGGGCCAACAAAGGCATTTTACAAACACAAGTCTTATGGAATGGGCTAAGAGAAGGTTATATAATCATTCATAGCAGTAAGTAGCCGTAAGACTATAACTGGATCTAAATGGTCATATCCTTGTCAATACCAAAGCTAGAGTTTATACTGTTAAGTCAGTAGTATACCAAAAGGCCTTGTTTCTAAGGTTTCCTCTATGGACACACAGAACATGGACTAATGATGCTTTCACATTCTCTTATCAAATTTCCACAAGTTCTGTATTATTCTAGCAGTGAAAACTATATTATCATACGTGTTCCCTGTTAGCCACATTTGTTAACCAAATTCAGATTTCCCATGTCAATTCACACAGGTAAAACTAATACATGTGTCTGTCTTCAACCCACCACTGCCACTACCACCTTACCTTGTCCTACCCTTTCCCCAGTAACCCTGTCCAACCTGACCTTTGTAGCACATTTCAGTCAGTGTTACTTTATGTCATATCTATGTTCAGCCACCCAGTATTATTTACTACAAGTAATCATCCATACACCTCATATAACCCAGCACCCCCCAGCTTTTCCTTTAATAACCCTCTATGAATTGCATACAGTTTAATGTTTATGTTATTTATTTTGGCAAGATGCACACATACAGTGCTGGGGAGCCTATTGCTCATGCCAGACGGTGGGCCCGGACGGAGGGTCGGTATATAATGCATGAATGCACCCCAGGTGAGTAAAGTGCCGGGGCTACAGTTATGCAGTATTTCAAAGGGGCATAATGCATTAATGCATCATTTAACCCCCACAAGGTTATCAAGCACACTTCATGTATATATAGAGACACACACTCCTAGTGGCTGCCATTTAGTTCTGACAAGCGCCGACAGGTGGCCCTGGTTATCTCTGCCGGAAAGTCTTGTTTTGCCATTTTGCCTGTCAAGGAGTCCACATGCAGATGTGTATATATATTTGGGCGGCACTGGAGGACCACTTCACAGAGCCCCCACCCCCCACCCCTGGACCATCGGCATGATCCTCTGCCCAGGTGTTCAGCGTATGTATACAGAGGGAGTGGGGGTTGTTCCTTGACAACCTTTATCACATAGATGTATGGGCGTTGACTGCTGTCTCTCTTCGTAGGGAAGTTGAAACCAACTAATAAACGGCCAGTAAACATCTATAGCTGTCAGGTTGCTCTCCTTTATTTTGCTTTTTCTTTACCATTTCTGTTTTGTTTTGTTTTGTTTTTTTTGGTGCGTTTTTCCCCCTTCTTCTTTACTGAAAAGGTACAGAGAAACTGGGAGCATGGAGGGTTCAAAGGTTTTGACAACTTTCTGGCGAATCACGTGTTTCTGTTTTAGTCATGTGGTTAAATTAACCACGTGGTTATTGGAAAGGTGAGTGTCGGTTTCACAAATGTGGTTTCAGGGAAGATGGGCGTAATAAGGTTGTGATCATGAAGGCATGGGACGATTGTCTACATATTTTTCTGTATATACACATTTTTCCTTCAAAGGAATTGTTCAAAGTCCTCTTTACCATATCATAGACCAACACAATATACTGTCGTGTGTAGGTCTATGATTATATAGAGACATGCTATGACATTGTAGGAGTGTATTAGCCGGCATGATGCATGCCATTGACTGAGTTATAGTTGTGCATCATAATCCTGGCAGATGGGAATAATGCATTATGAGTCCCGTCCCTCCACCACACATACACCTATAACTTTGATGATGACAGCGGGGCCCTGATCTCTACAGACATATGGTCACAGATCATCCATCCTCGTAAAGGTCAAAGGGTCACCTGTAACTTAGACCAGGAAGTTCATGTATGACCTCTCCAGGGGGTATATGTATATGGGTCTCTGGGTCACGTTGCACAAAATTTGAGTCGTTAAGGTTTGCTTATGCTCACGAGTATCTTGCACACTGCAAAAATGGCCTTCAAATCAATCTCATTTGGAAATATTGGCCAAGCAATCAAAATAAGTGGGGATAGGTGTAACCACACAGATTTATATGAGCAATACTCTTTTTCTAGCGCAATTTTTTTTTATTATTATTTTTTTTTTGTGCAAAGACGCTGCAGGGCGTAGTCAGGCACGTGCCGGGGGTAGGGGTGGTGGGTCGGCAGGTACATTGTCATATCCCCTGGAGGGAATACTAGAGAAGATGGATCACTTAGAGAAACTGATGACATGGAGCCATATTATCTATGTATAATGACAGCTTCTACGATACAGATAATGTACATACATTTGGATATACCATATCATTTATGGGTGGGCATGCTCGGTTGAAGTTTCACTAAAGCATACGGCGAGGTGAGTTACATGATTGATTAAGCAATGTGAAACTGAGTACCTTCACCAGAATGGAATCTGAACACTGTTACTTAAAATACCTGAAAAGGATGGGCGATCTATTGAGAAATGCGTGAAATTTTAACTGGCTACAGGGATCAATCTCAAGTCCCTCCTGCAATCAATACAAAGTAGATCTTTCCTTGACACTGGAGACTCTGGGTAGTCCACTTTGTAACATTAAGGTAGAGAATGAACAATAAGTTATAATTCTTGCTGGACGTTTTGTGCATATCCACCATTATGATAAATTTAGTACATGAAGGCAATTCGGCGGAGGACACGGTCGTAGCAGACCGGAAAATAAGCAAGGTTAAGTTTTTCTCTCAAGAAAACTGTTCTTATCTGTTGAAGGTGGGATGTGTATACTTCAGTCTAGTGTTATCATTATTATAGACCTGTATGGGGTCTACTTTATGACGGTGGTGATATCAATATGCTCGTTTCTGACGTTTTAGTGGGACCCACCTGGCTATTTTATTGTCCTGCTCATGAGCAACTAGCGAAAGGGGTGTGCACTCTCCAAGCCTAGCCCTAATATCAATAAAAATTGAGCACCTAGCAGTAGCAGGCACTATACCTGGAGACTGTGTAAAGGTGTGCCCAGTTTCTGCCTCATCATGGAAGCCATCAGTTGCTATGGCAACTTGAAGGGGTGAGGTGATTGGTGTGGGGCGGCGACTGGGACCAGAACGAGGTTGGGGGCAATGAAGCGTCTCTACAGACGCAGGGCGCCAGGCGTTCCCCTGGTGGGGTAATGAGGAACTAAGGTGTGGGCACTGACCCCTGGGCGGGGCACGTGACCATCCTAGGGGGTCAGCCATCAGACATGGGTGGGAAGGGGTGTCCAAAGGGCATAAATTAGAGATTTATTATGTACTACCGTATCACATTTATGCCATAAAATCTAGAGCATTATTGATGAAAGCATTTTTATTGGCCTAAGGAAATATCGAGCACATAATGAAATTCGATTTAACTGTATTAACATGGCCACCTATATACCAGACATTGTTCCATTTGGGATATAAGCAACGAAACCTTTAATAAAGCAACTTGAAGCAGATAACATAACTTCTCAAATAATTCCTGGATGTTATGAGTTATAAAACAACCCATTGTCATTGTGAATAGATTCATTGTCAGGGTCATTTTAACTACCTTACGTATTCCCATACCTTTACTAACCAAACTATCTTGATCATGGCTGCGACTATATTGACTTCAGGATGGCCCGATTTTCTAAATCTATGTGGTGCTGCATGCCTTGAGCTGCTCTGAGGCTGTTCAGTGAGCAACTCATGTGCCCCTGGTGGAAGTTCACAAAGGTGACTTCCGGTACTGGATATAGGGGTCAAGAAGCAGTATGCCCTAAGATACAAGGCGATCCAACACGGCTACTCTGAACCTTGGAATTTCCTCTGACGAAAAAGGTGCAAATCTTTGCCAGTAGACATATTTCTTACACCGTCTACTCTTACACCCTCCATAACTATTCCTAACAATAATGCGTGGAGCATCGCAATCCTTAGAAGTTATCTTGATTTGTTCAGTATGTTATTTGATAACGAGGAAGTCCTTTTAACTTTTTATGGGCTCAAATGTAACCAGTGGACACTGTGACTGCATACGTCTTTGGCACCTTGTACGGTACATAAGACTGCCACTCCCACATCAACATAATAATAAATCCCAGCAGACTTATTTCTGATACAAGATTAACAACCGATCCTCAATCAGAATTGAATCAATAGCAATGAATTAAACTGATTCACTGAAATATTTACATTGCACATCGGCTTCTTCATTTCATTACTTAAACATGGCAATAGTACTTCCTAACTTTGGTGCTCTTATCAGGGGGGAACAGTTTCAATGAAGAGTAGACAAAGGGACTTTCTCGTTTGGACTCAAACTTTCAGGTTTAACCTTATTTCTATGCCCATGAACTTTTCACTATGGTGTTTCAACCTTTGCCTCATGGGATAAGTGTAGAGTTTGACATCACTCAGATTCAAAATCATTCAATCCATTGCACTTACTCAAGTTCCACCATGATAGTTGTTGGCCATTTGAGCAGGACATTAATGAGTGTAACGAAAAGGTTCTGCATTGTCACATGTGTGTTCACCAGTCTACTTGTAAGATTCTAAAAGCTAAACAGTGGACACTGTGATTCCAGGTGTATTTGACACCTTATGTCATAAGAGATGCCACTCCTACATCAACATATTACAATAAATCTCAGTAGACTTATTTCCGATAAGATATTAACAGATGATCTGAAAACCTTAGTATATTCATATGAAATTGAATCAATCGGAATGAGTTACTCTGATTCACTGAATTATTTCATTTGCACATCAGCTTCTTCCCAAGCGTCTATTGGCAAAACAAGTTTACATCTTTGAGGTGAGTAGGCTGCTGGATTTTTCACCTTCAATCCCTATACTCCCTGTGTACAGAAAACATATGGCTTCTTTAATGTGTAGAGAGGTAGAGAGAAAACCACAGGGAGTTTGTTCACTGTTACAAGTACTGAAAGTTGCCACTCCCTGCTACCAACAGGTGGTCTATGTACGGGCGTGCACAGTGGGGGAGGGTGGCGTGTTATAAAACATATGTTTGGATCCTAAGTTTTGAGCTATTTTATATTTCCCTAGTGGAGACACTTGTATTTACAATATCTGTAAGCTCTAGGTGATTAAACCAGTATACGACAGACACCAATATTTTGTCAATTGACCCCTACTTATTGCTGCATTTCCAGTTGGTCATCAATAATTTACTACATCCTCTTTGTCCCAGCTTTATCTCTTTTTTTCTATGCATGCATTGTCCCCGATATAGTTACCATAGTCATATGTAACTTTTCCCTATTCCTCCTTTCTATCACTGTCCATACCAAAATGCTAAGTGAACACAATATTTGAGCACCAACAATCCTAGATTCCCTCAACACACAATCTATCTACCAGCATACCAAATATTTGCACCTCTCCCCCTTCCACATCTAACCCTCCTTTACCGCCCACAGTGAGACATTGGGCTTGCAGACAGGGCAAGGTTATGAATATGACTTGCACCAAACAGCTGCCCCGTAACCTTTAGCTCTGAGCTGCTCCGAGTGGGTCACTTAACCCTTAGTAATTTCCTACACTATAAAAACAGTGTTTATCTTTAAACGCTAAAATTGCTAGCTCGATGCAGCAAGTTGGGAACCTGAGTGTTTTCCAGTTTTGGAGGCAGCTGTGCATGTAAAATGCCTTCATTCAAGGTACATTTTTGTATATGCTGCAGAAGGCAAGTCTTGTGTATGATTCTATCTCAAAAATCATAACAAAATATGAAAATATAATCATTTGCTATGCATTATTCCCTCATAATACATGTCAGACTAGACAAAATGCCCTCTGTAGGTCCCATATGGGCTGGAAAAGCACCATGCTCATAAATGCCTTCATCATTTTCAAGATAAGAATATCTGAAGACCTGAACAATGTGAACAGGTCCATGGTGCAAAACACTTTTGTATCTATTAAATTCCATCATTAATTGTTGTTTTGACCTGATGACCCATTGAAAACCATATTGAAATGCTATTAGAACCCCATATTAGGCATGTGAGACCTATTATAATGCACTATTGAGCTATTTAGATGTAAATAGCAACAAAAGTGCTGTCAGCACCAAAGACTAGAATCGTAAGATATGGCTAATTCCTCTCACACTTATTGTATCACTTAGATATTTCACATGCCTTTAAAGATGATCAGGTAGACCATAAAAATGGATAATTCTGGTATCAGTGGGTGATCACGCGTCCATATATGGTGATCTATGTGGTCCCACATCAAAAACCAAGCAGACATTTTGCTGAAAATCACAGATTTTGCAAACTAACAAAAATCACATGTCTCCCATAGTGTAATAAGCCACCATAGAGGTAGGGAAAAAAAGCATACTGATTTATAAACTTGATGGGTCAGTATTATGCACTATCTATCAAAAACTGATGGTTAGATTATTTTTTCACAAAATATATAGGCCCAAACTTTGAAAAACAGCAATTTTTTTAAACTAATGATTTTTAAATTTATAATTTGTACTTCAGTGGTAAACTGTGCACTATATAATTGTAATACCATCTACCCTGGCCTGAAAGCAATGAGTTTCATCTTTCATTTGCTGCAAATATTGTGTAAATCGGATAATTTTTGGCTAAACTACAGCATTTCTTAGCGAAAATTCAGGAAAAACTAAGTTTTAGGTTCCCAACTTGCTGCATCGAGCTTATAGGTGTGTATCATTTAAACAGCATGATGATGAGTGTTTAGTCTTTAAACACTCATTTCTTGTGTGTTTAACCTTTAAACACATGTTTTCTAAACAAGTGAGCTAACATGTTTAAGTGTTTAATCACTGAACACATGTGTTTAGGCATCAAACAGTTGTAATTTATCCCACCAGGTGGCATTATGGTTCATGACAGTATTTTCTCAAGAACTAGAAGTTAACTTATCTTCAAACATGTCAAATTAACATTAAAACCTATTATTTATGGTAACAAGACACACAAGCATGTAGTTTATCCTGCATTGAAAGAATCTTTATTGAAATTTAGTCGTTACTGATCTACACAGGAGAAGTAGCTTGCTAAGACACCCATTATGTGGAATATAGAATTATATAAAGCAGAGGACCCTTGGACATGATACTGTACTGTTTCAGAGGCTACTTTCCCTCCCTCCCTCTCCTCCTCTGAGAGGTAATGTAGTGAGAGGTTTATGTATACTTCCAAAGATGTGTCACCACCCACTCAGAAACATTATTGAATAATTTGCATAAACATGTAATGTTACAGCAGGAAACACCAGAAGCCATTCATAGAACTAAACATATACCAAGTTAAACACAAGTGGAGTGTTTAAACACTTGCTATATCTAAACACATTGGTATCTAAACACACTTTCTCTAAACATGTTTAGAAATTAAACATGTTTAGATGGAAAAAAGTGTCTCAAAATGTGGGACAAGGTTGTGTTTAGAAAAGTGTTTAGCTGCTAAATGTTCGGCGTTTACCATCTAAACACTGTTTTTACAGTGTATTGAGCTGCTTGTACCCAAACAACCTGGGTGACTTTCCTAAATCTGAATGTACCAGGCAATGGAACAGGGGCAGGGCTGCCTTAATACTGATAATTCAGGACATGGTTTGTACTATGACACATGTCCTAACATTAAGGGCCCATTTAATTAACAAATACACATTCTAACGGCTGGTAGGGCCTTTCTTTGTCTACTAGTTTATAGCATGGTTTGAAGTTACAGATGGGTGATTCTGCCTTATACTGACAAGATGTCTGTTTTGCTGTAGGGTCTCACATGTAGAAATGGTAGACTTACATTGTACCAGATGGAGTAGTTTCTATTGGTTAAACATGACAGCAGCAGATGGGAATTATGTATGTCTATCTAATATAGAAAGCTAAGGTGAAAATCATAAGGCTCCCATTATCTCCTACCCTAACCACTAACCTCATCTTGTTTAACTGTGTTAGGAACATGTTGTACATTTGACAGGTACATAGGGATGGCAAATACATCATATACCTTACCTCTTAGTCCTTCTCTTATCTCTCACATATTATACATGGTCTTATCAGGCCCCTCTGCTAACTTCCCTCTAGGTACATTTCCAAAATTCTTACCCATCGACCCACACCAGCTCACTGCTGAACCCCAACCTATTCCTCCCCAACTAGTCTACCTTTATATCCAAAGGGCAAAGCACATGCGTTAACCTAAATGTACTTGAACTGAGCCTGAGCTGCTCCCCCTCTAGGAGCAGCTCTAGACAAAACCTGTTTGTTCTGTGTATCTTGAGGGGAAGTTTCTGTTAAGGTTAACGTGACTGGAGGTGAAATGCCCTTCTAATGTAGGCCAATAGAAAAGTGAACTTCACTTAGGATCTCACACTAGTACAAGTCTTAGACAGGCATGTGCTGTTTCAACTTCTAACTACAGCCATTGTCAATGTCAATGACGTACTGATGAATAGATGTTCCTTTTAGTTAACTCTTGATAAATGCCTGGTTATCAAGTATTAGGAATTTATAATACCTGATATAACATGAATAGAACCTGATCAATTGCATACCGCGTCTACAGATTACTAAGGGGGATCCAGATCGGTGGACGATTTGTTGATATTGGGTTCATTTATGTCTAGTCAGTCATAACTTTAGAACTCTACCTCTTGTCTAAACTGTACTGCTCTGTTGTAGAATAAAAAAAACAATTGGATACATAAGTTCAAATACCCCATTCCCATCTGCCAGGCATTTGGATAAGTGATAGTAAGTCCATACAGAGGGTATCCTGTGCCCTCTGGTATATTCTGACCCTTGTTTGATTAAAGCTACTACCCTACAGGGTAAGTGTGTTCAGGCTAGGATGGAAATATTTACCAAGATAAACTTCTATAACATATAACAAAGACAGAAAAGGAATGTGGAACAGGAGACTGTTTGAGCGGATCCAATGCATCGGGGTGTAGGACTGTATGTGTAAGGATGTGGAGTTGGTGGGTTCAGAAATCGGACTTCAGCCTTCAATAAAAACTCCATGTACAAAATGAATACAGAAGGGGAACCATATCCACACTTTATCCCCCAGGTATTTCAATAATGTTCCTACACAGATATGGCTCCTATCTGAGACAGGTGTGTCCAGTCAGCGTGTGACTGATCACCACACCTGTCGACTGCTACCTGGAGTACAATACCCCTCCAGTGTGGTACTTGTCTGATATCAGGGTGATAACAGGTTAAGGTGATGCCCTCCCAGGTCACCATCAGACCTTGAGATTGGGCAGCCTAGATGGCTTTTAGTGACTGAGTGTAGGAGAAAGGCCAGGTATTGCCCAGCCTCTCCCCTCTCACTGCCACCAAGGGATCAACACACTATCACTGCCTTCCTGCCATTCTCAATCTCATGCTCTCCCCATCTACCTTTTCTACCACACCTTCTTTTTCTCTCTTTACCTGCAGTTTGTGGTTGTTATTTTCTGCAATAATTGGAAAAGAGCGGATAATAATTCTTTGCCATTTCTAATCGTAACAATGAAATGCACAGCATCTGGAAGAAAATAAAAAACAACTCCATGGTTTTCTCACGTCCCATTGTATATATAACCCCTGACCCCCCCTCCATACAGGTGGGCAGCCACCTCAGACCCTGGAGGGCTAGGGGTGGAGCCCTCCAGGCAGGGGCAATGTGACGTGTCGCCAAGTGACCTTTCTATCATATGGCTACCCTCACTCTCAACCACCCCTTGCCCGCCAGGGGCGGTCGTGTATCATCTACAGTCTGGCAAAAAAGACATCAGCGGGCACAATTCACATGGTCTATGGTCTGACAACGGAAACTGCGCCAACCCCCTCCCCTCTCAATATCTCCTCCAGGACTGAAAGACCGAGTACCACACCCAATAGCAGCATTTATCTATCTGCTATTGCTCTGATTAATCTAGGAGCTGTTGTTGGGAATGGTGGCTATTACAGTATGTATTAATACAGAGGTTATAGAGAGGTCCTTTACACTCTATGGCATTATAGATCCCCTGCCATTTTATGATGGATGCTGATGGTTACCTCCGAGGATTGAGATGAGTATTAATTTTTTTTTTATCGTGAATATTGGTATTGCCCCATTGGCTCCTGCAGAGCTAAGCGTCTGTACTATGTTTGTCCCAGTGTTCTTTATAAATGGATAACCTAGCTCTTTGGTGAATTAAATACATCTTCTAACGACATGAATGGAACTGATAATATAGTCGTTTTCTCAGTTCTTTACATTACTTAGGCAATTCGTGGCAATACTGTTTTATCTCTTTGGTGTTCTCACCAGGGCAAACAGTTTCAAATGAAGAGTAGACAAAGGGAGTTTCTTGTGATTCTGACCTTTTTTCTTTACTCTTTTAGGTTTAACCTTATTGCTATGCCAATGAACTTTTCACTAATCTGTTTCACCCTTTGCCTCATGGAGTGAGGGTAGAGTTTGACATCACTCAGCTTCAAAATCAGTCAACCCATTGCACTTTGCTTCCAACACTATAGATGTTGGCCCTTGGAACAGGACATTGAGGAGTGTAACAACAAAAAGGGTGTGCATTGTCACATGTATGTTCACCAGACCCCAGTATGGGCTGGGAAGGTGTTTGAACGCTGAGAACGAAGGATTACACTAGTTCGTCCTCCAGAAGGTCTACAAACATTCTTAACCATTTAAGGGTCGGGACAGTGCCCTAATGGTTCAAGTCCCTTTGGATTTATGATGCAAAAATGCATGGCCAGTGACTACTTGTATTGATGTTGTGTCTTCAGGTATTAGGTCGCTATGGTGCATGAATGCATCACTGGAAGGTCACCTGCCAGCACTGCATTCATACAACCTAAAGGACCATGGAGCAGCAAATGATATACCGGGTATATTGCCCATAAAGGGTTAAATGGCTGGATCTGCAGGGGATGAAAATCTGAAATAGGTTCCCAAATCAATGTTTGATATAGGCTGTAGTATCCACATTATGAATTTGGGAGCTGCTCCATACATTTATCTCACACCTTCAAAGGTAGGTTTCAGTTCCCACCCTCACACTGCCTCCCATCATCCCATGTCAATACATGGAATGTACGCTACGACACAAAACCTCTCAAGTATGTGCTACAAGAGTGGCACGTCCTAAGGGGTGACAATGTTTGTCAGCCAAATAAACTGCCATGGGAGATCCACCTTGTTTGTCACAGTACACCAACATGATCATCTCAAAACTCACACCCACCCACATCCATGCTGTGTCTTAATGTACTACGACTACACCCTTCAAATCGTACCAAAATTCCAATGACAAACACTGGTATTTGCAGTTGTAGGTTTGTGTGCAATCCTTGTGCATGTATTTAAAATAAAATGACCTCCCGGTCATTCGACTGATCGTAGTTTCTTATTGTTTTGCCCTTTTTATCTGTCGTCGGGAATATCTCTTTATTTCAGAAATTAATCAGAATTACATGATTAGGGAGGAATCCAGCGACTACTTTAATCATTGGACTGTCTAGAGCCCTGTGCAAGTCTAGTAAGATTCAGTGCCATCCCTCCTCAGTCTAAGAGACATAATCCTTATCTTTTTCAGTCCTGAGCAGCATTAAATCCCATGGTAAATATTGAGATGTGTCCACAGACCTGGCCTGATTAAACTGTCCTCCTCAACAAGTGGTCTGTTGAAATGGAACACATGCTACATCCTTGCTGGGGATGGGGGGTTGGGTGTCTGCTGGTGAATATGACCCGTGGGTATTGTCAATACAGAAGAAGGCTGCCCCTTCACGACACGTGGGAAAAAGATACATATTTAGTAGTGTAGACATGCTTTGAACACAGATTGTGTTATGTTCAGGGCCGCTGTAACAGTTTCTCTCAGAAAATGAGGGACAGTTTAGGTAGAAACACTTGTGAAACTCCCTGTATTGTACTGATTGCTTCGTACCAAAAGCCCTAATGTAACTTCAAATTTAATATGCAAGCCATCTTTTAAAATATTTCATTATATGAGGATGCCCCATCTGATTTTCTAGGGACAGAGATGTACGTATGGTACTGAGAGAATCCCTGGATGTTTACCATAAAAATTATACTCACGAAACCCTGGAAATGCCTTTTATTAATGTTTAGGGAAAGAAATCCCAATTTTCAGGGAAATCTCTGAACACTTATAAGATTTATAAGAACATTACAATTGGCGTAGGGAAAGGAAATAAAAAGATCAGTTTTATATCGGGGCCCGTATCCAGTCTACCCACGTGAGAGTACAGGGTATCCCCTGCCCTGACCCTGCTACTGTGTTCGGCTTGAGGACAGGGCCCTGTGAGCTGTGTCATTAAACAATAATCCATGCAGTGTATTCAAATAGCCATGCACCCATTATCATTGTGGGAGGAGAGCTGTGGTATTTATGTTCTGTTTAAGGAGAGTTTTTGTGGAGATACTTAATCACATCACATTG
Organism: Acholoe squamosa; assembly: GCA_949317995.1. Lineage (NCBI taxonomy): Eukaryota > Metazoa > Annelida > Polychaeta > Phyllodocida > Polynoidae > Acholoe > Acholoe squamosa. The sequence continues at coordinate 25,801,940 of OX439048.1, forward strand.
CTTGAGCTTTACAACCATCTGGTAGCAGTTCCTGACTAAAATCAATTTAAAATGGAATTCAACATGGAATTCTATAAATCTAGCGTACAGCAATATCTCATTTCTCCTTCCATCCGGAGGTTTAATAAGAAAATAGCTATGATGTGATTTGGCTAAATGTGAATGAGGTAACTGTTGAACATCACTCATTCTCCATGGCAATTGCATCTTCATTATTGTAGCCTCTACCTGTCAAAAGAGGTCATTCATTCTGGATTGTCCCCATCTTGAGTGGGAATATCATAACACATGGACTCGATTAATCTGTCCTCAACAGCAAATCTCATGCCCTATCTAACATCAGAAACATTATACATGAACATTAATTCCCACATAAACACGGGCTCTTATCAATAATGCTGTCCTCTAATAAAAACTATCTCTATCATGTCAACGATGACAACTATGATAATTGCTCATCCCAGGTTGACTTATAGCCCTGGGGAGTTCGTGTGTGTGTGGAGGAGGGGGGGAGATGGCCACGTGGCTGTATTGAAGGTTATATCTCCTGTACCAGGGATGCAAGTCAGGCATGGGCAAAAATCAGGAAACCGTACATTAACTCAATATAAAGGCCTTCTACTTTTAAAAACAGCCCTCCTTTACCACTTGTATAATGAAAGTACATGCATTCAAAATCCTCAGAAATCAGGAAATCCTGATAAAACCTGAATACTTACATCCCTGCTGTACCTAGAGCTGCTCCTGTACCTGAGACGTCATGATCATGAGCTGCTCCCTACCTTGGTACACCTTGATATATTGCACTGAGCTGCTCATGTCTGCAGCCTATACAGGGCAAGGGTCCCCTAGTTAGCTTAACACTGGCAAAGCCTGGGATAGGAGGTATTAACTAGAAAAAGATCAGTCCATACAAATAGATAGTGCTAAAGGCTAGACATGATGGTACATTGTGTATATCATATTGGGTAAGACACATACTTTCCTTTTGAGACAATGAGAGAGTCAGACCCTTGATAGAACATAAGTCAATGTGTTTTCTCTATGGAGAGTAAATTGCTTTTGATATCATGGCTTTTGCACTTAAAAACGTGCAAAAGCCATGATATACTATAATATAATTCAACTGAGACTGAAACACCTCCAGGGACACTTCTGTAGCAAATACACATCTGATACGCTTGATATTGATGCATCTGCACAGATGTGCTTTGCCATTCTGCTACCTCACAACCTTTTGGCTATTCTCACATTTCTACCATCTACTAAATGCTCTAAGTACTGATGAGCATTAGATACAAGACCAATGGTAGTGTCTCCTCCCCCAGACACAACAGTATTTTCACATATTCCTACACAGGTCTACACAGAAACAACCCCTAATTTTAGACCTAAGCAGTAGGCAATTGGCATAACAAAACACAGTGTCTGTGTTATCGACCAAACATAACACTCTTAAACACTGGAGACCCTGGAGGAGGGAAGGTGAAGATGTTGATACTCATCTAACCTCCTCCAGTACACCGAGACAAAGTAGTACCTACCTGTTGGGCGACGTAGCCGGCAGTGAGGGGTCCTGAGGGGGGCTCCACGTGGTCCTAGTGTCGGCCAGCTCCACTAGAGGCGCCACATGTCTCAGGGGAGGAGGGGTGCAAGGTGGTGGGGTGGGAGGTGGTGGTGGTCGTCGTCGGAGGCTACTTCACCTGTAGAAAGGGGTAAAAAGAAGCAGTGCAGTAGGGTTAGACTTGTTATCCATCTTGCTTTGTGTGTCTACCTGAGACTATCCTTCTTTGCACCTCAAGTGTTCAATGTTGTGTTTACATGGTAAATAGAGCCTTACAGGGTCGGGGGTATTTGTAAAGGGAATGGGCCTTACCGGTATAAGGGTTGTATCTGGTACTTGGTTACTGCTAATTTCTTAATGACAGTTTTGAATATGGAATATAACTGGAACTGAATCATACTTAGAAGGAAGAATGCTGTGTTCTCCTTCCGTGGTTGGAGAGAGGATCCATATCTTAGAGCTGTAATTTACGTTTTGTTTTGTCTCAACCAGAAATGTATCATCATTATTTTGTCCATATTAGCCTCTTTGTTCTATAACTATTGACTGTAACGTTTGATTGTATTGATACTATCTCCTCGATAAATACTTGTATATATTTGCTTTCTAAATAATTGCATTTGCTTGAGGATTAGTGCAATGGCATCATGTACATGTGTATATACGTCGTCCTTTTCTGATCCCTTGTGTTTGAGCCCTATTTTCTCCATTTCTGAGTTGGCAGGGACAGCGTTACTTGCTAATCACCAGAGTTATATTCATCTGTTCATAAATCAACTGACCCCGGAGCAGCTCAGGGGGCGGGAGCAGCTCACCTGGGCATGGGCTGAGCACCTGGGATCATAATGGTCACAGGGGAAGTTTTCTTATACATGCAATACTCTTTTTGTGAGTTTAGGATCGACTCTTTCCCGGTGGAATAGGCTAGCAATGATATAATCATAATGGACCAGTTACTTTACCCTATTGCGATAGAGAACAATGCCCATTTTAATGACTGGTCTAGGCATGTTATCGCTGAGACCAGTATATACTATAAGTTAATATGGATACACTTTCATTATTTCGACATATATTACAATATATTGTGACTGAATAAAGTTCCCTACACTGTAAAAAAACTTAAATCTAGCAGGGATCATATCTCGTAAAACTGAACAGTGGACCACCATAATTATAATGTATTGAACCAATGTATTTTTTACAAGAAACCCCAGGTGGCAGTACGGTGGTACACAAAATGTACAAGGAATCTCTTTGAAAATAACGACGGATCTCTGGCAACTTTGGGACAAGGAATGCGCCATTATTTCAACATTTTTTTTAGTGTGCAGTACATGTAGTACCCAGCAGAAAACTCAAAAAAATCCAGTGTGCACCTACAAATACAACATGTATTCATCTAGTCTAGATTCCAATGTTGTACTTCATAATACACCCAGAGTTGTGCCCTATGTAGTATCTAAGGCGTCAGCAGTTTGTTTTCTTACCATCCTCCAGCTCATCACAGCCTCTGTACCTACATCAGGCCTCTGGTTCCATGTATACAGGCTACAAGTAACATGGTATAATGGTCTACGTAACTACCTGTAGGCCCTGAAGGTATACACATGTGGGGTTATTAGTGGGGACGTTTTCCTATTTTCAATTTACAACTTAATTTGTTATGTATTCAGGATGCTAGACCCAAAATACCTCTCATCATTGCTTTCAGATAGGCTCAATAGGAGCTATACAAGTTCAGTGTTTTGAAATTACTAGCCTTTTGCCTTTTTAGTATGCATTGACTTCACTTTTCCTTGGAAGAAAGACCTTCCTGACTATTGAACAGGCTACTTGAAATCCCCTCTTCGTTGAGATATTTCAAATCTAACTTAATTTGTGAAAGGACAATAATTCCCATACAACCGACACTCTTCATCAAAATTATGTGTCAAGATCTAAATCCTATATATGACATCTCTACTCAAGGACTATTTACCATAACCTTCATATCAGTACACACATATATTGTGTACACTGTGCACCTATAGGCACCCTTACAAATAGGCCCTATGTAGATCTCTCAGATCAACCAAGCTGTACAAAGTTTGGTCTCACCAGCATTGGAGGAGCTCCCAGGTAGCAAAGGTGGTGTGGCCCTACTGTGGCCCACACTTTATTTGGTGTGGCTTCCAATATGGGCCACAATGGGCTAACCGATGGGCTGCTGACAGTTTCTGTCCTTAGTGAGGTGCGTGGGCCACACTGGGCTAACCAATATGGGCACAGGTCAGTCTCAGAGTGGGTTTGGGTTCAACATGGGTTTTTGGTGTGGCTGAACATGGGCTGCCCACTTTGATCACATGGTGCCATCTGGTCAAAATTTATAATTTTGGGGTCAACACGGGTCTTTGGTGTGGCTGAAAGTGGGCTGACCACTTTGATCAGGTGGCGCCATCTGGGATAGATATTACAGAAAATCTATTTCGCCTCATTTTCTAAAATTTTGAACCCTGAAAATGCTCTGCTAGCCTCCAGGTGCTAGCCCGTCTCCTTGGTCTCCATAGTTGGAGGGAGACCAAACATACTGTATTACTCTCCCCATCATCATAATACAGTAGAACCATCACTTCATATTAGTTGGCCAAGGCAGGTATCATACTTCAATATAAAATGATTATCACAGGAATGGTCACATTAAAAACTGCTGACATCACCTAACTTTGCAAATTTCAAATGTATTTTGCCAGTAGATCCAAACTCTGAGAAAATTTGTGTACTGTTATGATTTATATGATTCATTAGCCTATTTCTGTTTTATCATACTAAAGAAAATCAATACTGACATGGGGGAAAGCTGTATATCAGACATAGTGGGGTCATCTAGTGTCAAAGTTCAGAACTACCAGCTCAGTATGCCTTGTGCAAACCCATCCTCAAACCTGTCTGGGGAATTATCTTTGGAACTGATCTATGCCAGATTCGGGGTGCCCACCTTGAAACCAAATGCCCAAAGTGTTTGCCCATTTTGAAGCTGCTCTGTGCCCAAATCAGTTAGCCTTATGTGGCCCACACAACTTGCTGAGGACAAAAACTGTCGGGAGCCCAACAATCTTAGTTCAGTTTGCCCTATTAGTGCAACCCAATGTGGCCCTGACTGGAAACCCACCATTTGCCCAACCTAAAACCATGAATAGTATTCTGCCCACTTTGAACCAGCGTATCTGAGTTAAAACTGAATTGGCCCTAAGCGGGTTTGCTACATGGGAGCAGTACATCTATTGCCCCCTCATAATAAGCCAGCTGTTCTCTGAGCCTGTCACCAATATCTCCAGGGTCTATTCATCTTCTCCTGGGGCCCTATATAACATTTATATATCCTGCGGCCATCTCCCTCCCTAGGGATGATTATGTTGGTGTAAGTGATGAATCGTTTTATGGTTAATCAAAGGGTGATTTGGGTTTTGATTGGCCACCTCTCTGTGTTAGATGGTAGGTATCTTACTGTTTAATTCCCATCCAAAGTTACATTGATAATACCTTAGTGTACATTTGACTTCATGCTGGGTACATTACTGGAACTTAACACCCCTGATATATACAGTAAGCTTGTATAAACACAATCGATTGATTTGAGTTGCTGTTTGATAGATAAATAGAAAGTGGACCCCTGGGTTCGGAGTTTTACTGAGTATCCTTTGGATGGGATGAGTTAGAAGATTTCGGGGTGCTCACACAAAGTCGCCGCACTTCTCAGGTTGTAAAATTATGACCACTGTCTATGCCACTTGTCAACTAGGTCTCAGTCTCCAAGCAGCTGCACTGAGCTCCTTGGACCAGGCCCCATTTATTACTTTACATTATGGAAAGACACCTTTGTCATATGGTTGGAGAGTGTGGCCTTTGGTCTATTTCTGCACATGCGCTAAGGCACGCACACGCTAGGTGTGCTCGTGAGCTGCTCATCAACCACGTGACTAACCATGTAACAAACCACGTGACAAGAAAGAACACGTGACCGAGCAGCTTATTTTCAACAACCAGAATTTCCTCAAAAAGCATGTATGTAGGATATTTATTTCCTTCTCTTCGGTGCCATAAAGTCATTGCTTCGCTTTCCTACCTTTGGCTACGTTTAATATTTTGACAAAGGCATGATTGATATTATTACCTGGGTACCCAGACAGCCGACAAAAAAGCCATAAGCAGCCGGACCCTTTTTGTGCCCTACTCTCAGACTCCCTATGGTTTGGAGGCACGCGGAGGTTTAGCGAAAACGCCGCTGCTCTGCGCGTGTCCGTAAATCATCGCTACTTCCTGTTTTCAGCTGGTATCTTGTGTGTGGAGGTAGGAATGTGAGGTTGGTCTGGAACTAGGAGGATGGGTGTTGGAGGAGGAGGTACAGGTAGATGGTTGGGTATAAGGGTACAGAAGGGGATGGGTAGCTCCCTGTAGCATCTCTCCCTCCTAGTTCCTATACCCCCTAAACCCAAACCACAGCTGGATACCGGGCATCCCTACCTGGTTACCATGGCAACGTCTGGACTGACCGGGACGCCTCAGGTCTTATATACTGCCCTGGTGGGCAGCCATAAATCTGCCGAAGCAGAACCCTGAACCGCTCACAGAGCAGAAGAGAGCAGCTCACCAGCCTAAGCCTATAGCCAGGGGAGTAGCTCCAGGGGAGCTTAGCCACCCTGAGCTGCTCCCAATTCTAACCCCTTGTTGATCCTCAATATGAGCTGCTCCCTCCCCTAGAGCTGCTCCCCTGCCCTCCGCCTGAGCTGCTCTCCTCTCTAGAGCTGCTCCCCTGCCCTCGCAATGGGCTTTCCCAACCCTGAGGTAATCCCTCAATCTACTAACTAAATCTAGATTTTCCTTGGCCCGAGCGCTCGCTCGCCTGTGCTACCTGTGAATTTTGTTCTCAATCGTGGACTGCTCCAAGACTACCTTGAGATACTCCCCGCCAACGTGGTCAGAACATCACGATACCCTCTTTGCACCTTCCAACCTGCTGAGCCCCACATCTGGGAGCACTTTTTCTTTGCCATGATAGCGACTGGTAAGCATCTCAGGTTGAAATGGACGCCCATTAGTCTCCCAGCAGAGGCTTTGGGCACCTGTAAATCCCTCCCAAACGCCCCCTGGTGAGAGGGTGTGTGACTAACAGGTGGCGTCTGTAACCATGGCGACGTGACGTCTGAGGCACGTGATTTATAACGTCATCAGGGGCGCGTTCCTGCACGTTCTGGGCGCGCGTTCCAAACCCAATGTATCATCAGCCTCCAGGCATCTCCCCTAGTTCTACCATCACCTACGTGCCCCCCTCCCCACCCCTTAGGTTGACTGCCTTCCTCCAGGGTTTCATCCCCACCCTCTGCCCCTCCAGGTGTTTTAGCTCCTACCCACAAACACCTGTAAAGTAGGCCTTTCCTATTGCACAGCAACAACCTGCCTGTGTACACCAATACTAAAATAGCAAAAGCATGAAGAAAGATGCACTAACTTTTGAAAAATATATATCTGATAAGCGTGCAGTGTCAAGCACATGGCTTCGAGACAATTCATATCATTATCGGATACATATTGTAAGGTAAATGCGTCTGAACACTTCATATTTCAAAACTTTATAGCTGCAGAAAGTGCTTACTTATGCCGCCCTTCTATTAATCTGGAGGTAATCTAGCACAAATGCCAATGCCAACATCTTTCAGTGTTCCTCGTTCAGTGCTTCGGCATATAATGTGACAACAGTGCTACCACCAAGTGGTGTCTGGTTGAAGTATTGGTAGTGTAGTGTGTGGTTTATGGGTGGGTACAAAACTATCTGGTAGAAGCACACCACCAGCTCACCTACGCCCTCTTCAGGTATGAAGAGGGACTTGTGCAGCTGACACAGCTATATTAGTGAGCCAGCAGTGAAAGCGTTCCAGACAATGTTCAAAGGTGAACAATGTTTTTTTTTTACCAATATATCATTCATTAAAATAATTTTCAGAATACAATTATCATGGTGGATCTTGGAGATTAGGCCTATGCTTAATCATATTAGAAGCACATGAAAAGTGCACAGCGATGAGATTTTATTAAGATATTCTCCGACAGGTTAACCAAAAAATAAGTTCATAAAAGCTTTGCAATGGAGCATGTGTACATCCCTTAGCAATGGAGCATGTGTACATCCCTTAGCAATGGAGCATGTGCACATCCCTTTGCAATGGAGCATGTGTACATCCCTTTGCAATGGAGCATGTGTTCATCCCTTAGCAATGGAGCATGTGCACATCCCTTTGCAATGGATCCCCTTGCAATGGAGCATGTGCCCATCCCTTAGCAATGGATAAGTGCACATCCCTTTGCAATGGAGCATGTGTACATCCCAGAGAAGCACTTAAGATCCATTCTTGTTGAGGACAGCCTGTTATATCACTGATAAAAATACATGTATCAAGATTACCATAAAAGGGCACATCTACTTGAGGAAACCTCACAACTGACTTATAAAAACTCAGTACTGAATTTAACATTATTGACAATGGCAGTAAAAAAAGCTTCAACCCACTAAAAAAATGCTTACTTATCTTGTCCTGCCAAACAATGCTTAGTGCTATCGGTAGACAGACTTTGTCAAGGAAGACTGAAACTACACATCTGCACCCAGTGCATCCCGATATAAAGGCAATATTTGTGAAGGGTGGGAGGGTGCGGACATTGTTGTTGGTGCTACAACCAACCATCCCTCAAAAGACATGGCTGAGCAAGAATGAGAAGCTTCTAGAGATAGGATCTTGTGCTGGGGAAGGGAGATGAGGCATTTGGTGCAGATTATAAATATTTGTCTGCAAAACACCATGTAACCCATTTTACTGGTGGGTGGAGTATTGTCAGTATTATCAGTGGGGACCTTTGTTGTTCTTGGGAGGAGGTACATGTGGAGGGTTGAGTGAAATGTCATACTGGCCTTACACTCGTTTAGGATCTAGTGATTATCAAAAGGTGTGTCGGGGAATTTGAAATGGCAGGGGTGGTCCAACATATCAAAGGCATAAGGCAGATACCTACCTCTGGTGAATTCAAGACCTATGTTGGGGTTTCTTATTCCACCGTAACGATTCATCAGCAAAATGAAACAAATTACAGGCATCGCGTAAATTACAGCTAATAGATCTATACAATAAATTTTTATTCACTTAACAATAAACTGGGCAACTGGGGGATGCAACTCCCAAGAAATCGTGATAATTGACATGCATTTCTCGTGAACACAGAACTTTAAACTCACTCTTACTAATGGAATGAGAAGTCAGCAAGGTTGCATTGTCACAGTAGTTGTTGAGATGAATCTGACTTTTTAAACATGAACAGTGGGTGTCCCCCACCCTTAATCACTTATCTAACACGCTCCCCTACCCAAAGTCTACAGAGCATCAGGAACCGCTACATTACCGCCACCAAGTGGAATTTGCTGACAACAGCCTCACCCTCCGCCTGCACTGAAAACGCAAGTCTGTAAGGGAGTGGTCATTATTTATCAACAGGGGGATGGTGGGTTTGAGGGGGGGGGGCGTAAAATTTTCAGACCCCTCCTGAGGGGGGGCTAAAAAAATTTTGACCCCTCTTGAGGGGGGGCTAAAAAAAATTCACCCTCTTTTTAGCAAAAAAGCCCGCGTGCTACTATAGATCGAAGAGGGGCGCGAAAACTCTCCGCGCCTCCGACGCAGGGGGGGGGCGCAAAATTTTTTTACTACCGTCGAGGGGGGGGCATAAAAAATGTTCGCGCGTCTGCGCGAAAACCTACCACCACCCCCCCCCCCTGTTGATAAATAATGACCACTCCCTAAGGGAGTCGTCACTGCCGATCTCAATTCGTTGAAAGTGACAACTTTAAGTTGCTAAAAGTGATACATATAATATACAACTTCTTCCTATATCCCTATGTCAGTGGCGATGACCTTTATATCCCTGTTTTCCAAGGTACCAGGCATCACACACTAGACTCTGCATGTGTACATCTCTCCAATGAACAGCTATGATCTTAATGTGCAGGGCAGCGCCAACGCGCACTTAGTATAGGGTTGACCCAGGATGCATTACTGACCAATCAGACTAGAGTACATGTATGACATCAGCACTGCAGCTGGTTGACACACCACAAAAGGGTGGGAAAAGGGTTAACAAAGGTTTCCAAATGGAATGTGTATACTTTAACATTGTAGCAAAGAAGCGTTCCCTTACAGTGATGACAGGCATGCCCTCACTATCTCTCTGATATCTCCTTATCTAAACCAAATTCTGGTCTATATTATATACCTCTATGATCTATACATCCCAGGCTACTTCTACAGCACAAAATCTTTATCAATATACACTGGGAACACACTTATATTTGGTGATGAATGTGAAATTTTGCTCCCATTTTGAGGGGTCTCAAATGTCTTAATCCATGGTGGCTCCTATAACTCTTCAGAGTAAATAATTCCCTGTATTCAGTGCAGACTTTTTTGGGTACATTATTCAACACCTGGTACCCATAATGCTGGTTCTTATCAGTGCTTATCACGCCAGGTGCCAGATCAAGCAATGACCGCTCCACTAGGCCTCCATACTGAGCCCTATACGGGACTAGCACATTGCTGGTACTGGGAGTATCAGTCACGTGGCTCATGTAGTCGGGGCTAGATCCACCTTTGAACTCTTTGTATAGTTTAATTTGACTACCTGCTACTTAATTACTACCCATTTGAATTTTCTAAAAAATATATCTATGGGTTCCCCATATAAATAGCTGTAACTATGTAATCATTGATTAGATGAAATGTTTGAAATCAAAGAGCAAAATATCATTGAAATTTCTGCTTGATACTATGGTTCAGTCAACCAGGTCATTGTCTCCCTATTAGTGTTATCACCTGACCTCACACCTAAAACAATAGAGGTACTTGAGGTGATTAAGATAAGGGGCAGAGAACAGCTTATCAGTCTTATCACTGGCCATTGTTCTGGAGGCTGATAAAAATATTTACCCAGAATACCCTGCTCTGGAGTCAGGGGCTTAACCAAGATGGCGACCTCCATAGCCTGAAATGCTAATGCCCTTATATATGTTAACCATACAATCTTCTCCAGTATAGTTCCCCAAGTATAGCAATCGAATGTCAGGGCTATTCTCTGCATTTGGGGACTTTTCAACAGCGCCTTTCTTTCAGTTCAGTCTTGTCAGGAAAATCCCTTTGCAGCATTTTCTAGTATGTATACATACATAAGAGCTAAATTGTCACCTGCAAGAATCAGCAATTCCCTTGAGGACCTTTCCAAGATGGCTGCCTCGAGGTGCAGATCGGTAATACCATTATACAGACATGAAGTGCTGTTTAGGGGTGTGTAGCCTCCCCACATGTCCATTGTTTCTGCTCGGCTTGTCAAATTACAACCAGCTTCAGTCAGCAACCAGCCGACAACCAGCAGAACATCCATCAATCCCAGCCACCGTTGCGCTACTACGACTTCCGGTCAGGGATTTGCAGACGACATTTAGTGCTGGTAATAGTTCGACATAACCCTGCCAGTGGGCGCGTCAGAGGACATGCCTGGTTACGCGAGGAAACAGATAAATAGTTCGTCCGCTTTCTGTATATCTGTCAGTCAACATACGTCTTAACATCTCTCCAGTAGGAGCATTCTTCTCATCATTCCATCGACATAGCATTTTAACATTTTAAGAGAGGCGTAACAGACAGAGTCAGGAATAAATGATCCTAGACGGCCGGCTGAATCTGTCATATAACTGCCTGTTTTTTTTCAAGCTGCCAGTCAGTCACTTTTTAATTATGACGGAGTGTCCGTTTGTCATTCCCAATAGCTACAAAAATGTCGATTTTTAGAATCCCTATATCGGCAGTGGAGATTATTTAAAAGCCCTGTGTCCCTTCGTCATAATCTGTCGATTTTTACCCATCTATATAGGCACATTTCATTTTAGGCGATGCCTAAGTAATGGCGTAAATTATCGCCCTCCACCTGCGGATGTTGACCGGGGGCAGGGGGTAATGTTCACTGTATATATAGCCTACCTGTTTTTGGAAACTATTTTCTAATCGCAAAAAGATTCTTCATCATACGTAATTGTTCTTTAAACAAGTTTTGGATTTAAAAGCAAAGGCTTGTCAACATCATGCGTGCACGGTACACGAGTTAAATTTGCTCTTTTCTGTTCTGCAATTCAGGGCTGTACAATACTAGTTTATAATGTAAATTGCACCTCAGATTGCATCCCGATATAAAACCATAATAGACATGGCTGGCCTGTGTTCCTTTAATAGTCCTGATCATCGCAGTTTGATTAGGGAAATTAACTGTGATAGCGGGATTTAATAGAGGCACACAGCACGGAGTTCCGTGACGCACATTAGTATTTTGTGTAATTTTCCTAGAATCACCGACGTAATACCTAACGTCGGCTCATCATATTGGTAGCGAAGAGGCAGGGGGCAAAAAAAAACGATCCAACCGGTAATGCTACACGTATTACAGAGGGTCTAATATGTCATATAACTGTCATGTACACTGACTATAAAGTCACAAACAGCCAGCCATAATCCCGCCTTTATGGTGGCAATGACGTTACTTCCGCTTCCTGATCAAGACTGATGCCGCTCGTCACGCCATCTATCGGGCTGTGGCGGTGAATTCGGGGTATTACAGGTGTCTGTTATAAACAAAGGCAGGGATGCCTTGATTCAATACTGTTAAATTATTGTGATACTAAAATGGGATATCTGCTCATTAGGTATTGCGACTATATGATCCACTATGGTGTCTTCTGTTTACTTATCATGTAAATGATATCAGAGTACAAATAGACCACGGACCAGCAGACTGGAGCAGGAATTATTACTTTTCATATCCATTTATTGAGATATCTAATGAAATATTCATTAGAATAGAATTGAACTGTTCTACAGCAAATACGATATTTACATAATGGACAAGTCAGTGAATACATGTACAAGACTTCACAATGGCTCGTATTACATCCACCAGTTACAGCGTGTTGAATGTATAAAATATGGTAATATGTTCACAAATTTGAAAGACCCAAAAATAATACAGAGCCTCACTCTATGTTTACTCTTAACTTCTACCATGAAACATGATCCTTTTTTTGCACTGAAAACCTAGGAGCTCCAAAACTCGTCAATAATGACGACTTAAGGTCCTCAGGTTGACAATACCTAAATCTACAGCCTTAAGTCGTCAGGGGGTCGTCATAGGTGACGACTTTAGGTCGTCACTGACGACCTAAAGACGTCACTTTTGGTGCGCTTTACAGCCATATCATCCTGTGCAGAAATTATTTACAATTAACCAATAATATTTTTGTTGTTGTTTTGTTTCTGTCTTTTGTAATGTATATCTTATTCCCTGACCCATCAGTCAGTATTTATTCTTCTGAGCCCACTATCATGGGTTCAATTGAACAGTATGTAGTACTGTGTGAGTACATCCATCTACTATGTCTTAGACCTTCAATAGATATGGACTCATAATCCAGTCCTATACATAAGAGAGGTGTCATTAGCTGAAGGATCTATTTTCCTTTTTATATTTGCATTTAAACATTTCCATCTTTTTATAGGTAGATCTTTATCAAATTTTGTTATATCTCCCCTTACATAGAAATAATATGATTAGTACAATATATATCTATGAGCCTATACACACCCCAGGATACATCATTTGTACCACATAAATGAATAGTAGGGACCTCTTATGGCACACACCCAAACAAGCTGTACAGCCAAGGTGCTCAGTTTGACGACCTAGGGTATTCATGAAGAACTGACGACCCTCTGACTACCCTAAACTCGTCATATATGACGACCTTCCAGTATCGGTGGGTTTTCAGTGTGGGGAATAAATTCTACAATGAAAAACACTATTTGTAATTATTTGAAAAAGGAAGGGCTGTTGATTTAATATAGCTGCATATTCTGTTGTGATCCTCTCTCTTGGTACATACCTACCCTGGCATTCCCGGTTGTCTCACAGAGCGTATACTACTGTACAGTAGGTACAAACACCGGCAGGGGCTCAGTCTAGGTACATACCCCGCATGGTTCGTGTATAAAGACCACAATGCAAGTCTGGGGCTACCATGACAACTGCTCTACTAAGGAAGAAAGAAGAAATAGAGCTACAGGGGGGAAAGCCTATGTTGTGGATCTCCACTACTGTTATTTCAGGTGGAGCGTGTCCATAACATATCTGTTACCATGACAACCAAGAAGACACGTTATCTAGGCCTGGAGGGTGTTGCTCCTATAGTAAAAGGAAGAGCTGGCTAAAAATGCCCTTGTTTCCAGTCCTTTCTTTTCATGTAGCTATGACTTGTCCCTTCTGTTGCTCACAAGTGGTCATTCAAGTACGGTGCTAAAAAAGGGGGATTTGAGTAGGTACCTAGTTGGGAGAAGTCAGTCAGTATAATAAACTATAGAGCGTGTGACATGAGTAGGTACCTGGTAGTGCAGCTCTCTCTATTTTAAACAAGGCAGGTGACTTTTCAAACTAATGTGGTGAGTGCAAGTACTTAGGTGAAGCAGTGCATGACTTGTTTAGAAAAGAGGGCACATACTCACAGCTCTTTTTACAATAGGAGCAACACCCTCCAGAGGAACGCTGGGAGGTCCTGGTATACTGATGGTAAGTATAGGCGTCAAGGTGGTATCTTTATTGTTGTTGCGTCTTTTTATCCATCCATTTACTGGGATATAGACCTACACAACGGTTTAATCAGAAGTACAACGTAACTTCTCTTTAACATACAGCAAATCCTAATATTTTCTTTGCCTTCAAACTTCCATTCATGTACTGCTTGTGCATTTTGAACAGCTCTATTTTAAAAAGATTTGTCTAATAATAAGACATTGGTACTCTTGATTTCTAATATAGCAACAGCTTCTGTATATTAAAACTATATAGGGGTGTGGATGGGGGGTCCCCCATGTCACATGTCGATTTTAAAAAATGGTCATGGCACTTGTCACTGAAATCCCCATGTCCCATGTCACCTCTAAGAGCATGTCATGTCCCATTTCGAATTTAAGAAAGCCCCTATGTCATGTCACTAATTGTTTAGCCTCATGTCACTAAGGCCCATGTCACATGTCAATTTTAAGAAATAGCCATGTCACCATGTCGAATTTAGTGGTCCATACCCATTATAATAATACTGTACATGTATACACTTGGCACACCCTACCCATAGCTTCCCCCTACCCCTCCCTATCCCATCATTGCATGGTTCCTCGTGGCTACTGCCAGTTATAGTGGGTTTTTGCCACTTGACCACCAACACATCACTCCTCGTTGGATGTCAGACCATAAAGAGTGGTTGAGGCTGCTATTGGAACTACCACCATACAATGTACAATATGTCATCCATCTAAGTGGGCTACCAACATGCTATCTTTGAGTTAGCCATTGTTAAAATTCATTTAGACCGCTTTGGGGCTGTCTGCTGTGATGAAAGAATTCCCACTTTCAGACCTGGATCAAAGTGCTCTTTACATGGTATTGTGGGATGGAAAAGGGCAGTTAAATTGCTTCACATGTGGAATTGATCATGAAGATATTTAGCATGCAGGTATGGGCCTGGTATAAAGACTGGAAAGGAGCACCAAATACCAGCGTTTTTAGGTAAGGCCAATAAAGAAAAAGCTGTGTTTCCGGTAACATGGTCCAAAAAGTTGAGGCAGGTAGGTCGGATTTTTTTTTCGATTTTTTTTTTTCATCTAAGGCCTCATATAGTCATACTTTGCCAGGTTTTCATTGGTTATTATAATAAAGGTTTGTTTCCTGTAAGAAATATGAGAAAATGATGGGGAAATAGGTGTATATCTTACAAATAAAAGTTTTCATATGAAAACCTTAAAAAATTTGAAAAAAATGAAAAAATTTGAAAAAAATCTTCAAAAAAATGGAATAAAATTCTAAAAAAAAAATAAATCTGAGGTCGGCCCCTTTTGGCTGAGGACGGTCGGGTGACCGGAAACCTTTTTTTTTTGCCTAACATTCAAGTGTTTTCAATTTTTCATTCAATCAAAAATACTGATGAAATGGTGACGCTCTATAAATCAATAGAAGGAAGGGGCACCCTGTCTTAAGTCTATGAACCTTTCTACCATGGATTCAACACCATCATCTATCGATATGAAATTCAGAATTATCCACTATGTAGATACGCCTTTGCATCTCATCATCGCTAATAAATCTACAATGCAGGTAGAACATATAAAACATCTCTGAAGATATAAATAAAAGAAATCAATCAAATGTCTAAATTGTATTACATCACTCAATACTTTTCATCAGACGGTCACGAGGGGGCTGTAAAAACCCATGATTATAATCCCTCTAGCATTTGGGAAGTGCCTAGCCATTTAGAACGCCTTACATCCCGTCCTCCTCCTTCTCCACTACAGCCTACAGCTCTGGAGGAACAGTCTTCAAGTACTTCCCTCCAGGATTATCAAATCATTACATCTCCATCCCTGACCAAACAGTAGGCCCCCTGCAAAGACTGGCCACTTTCCCAGAGGCAGGGGGAACATTGGTGCTTAACTCTTTAAGGGCGGGATAAATTATCCACAGCATTATCATAATGCTGTGATGCATTAAGCCCATTTGTTTGTCATGATTCTTGAATGCAGCTCTGACTTCTAGTCTACTCGTCATTGCTGCATGCATGCATCATGCTATGGGACTATTATGATACACCAATGCAGTAATGTCTAATTGACTCACTAGTATCAGCAATACATTGGTGCAACATGATACTAAAGAAACATGAACTCAGAGGCATTAGGTGACCTTTCAAGATTTAAATACTCATAGATGTACATCCCACCCATTTTATGAACCTCCCATTGAACAGTGGCGCACATTTCAGTTCCTAAATCCGCTTTTGTTTCTCCATAGTTATCATCCTTACTTGAGGTTTAATGAGGCCTATAGCAGGGAAGGGTCCATCTAAAAGAGAGAAGGGGATTAGCTTTCAAGGAAATTTACATTGACGTCCGCATGGCGGCACTGCATTAGACTCTTGTTTAGTTTAGGAAGAGGAACAGAATTAATCCAGGCAAAGAGGGGCATGGAATGGAAAAATACATCCATAATTCGATCCCCAATGGCGGCGCCATTGCATGTGGTAGTAAAAATTCGATATTTTCAATTATCGATGGAATTAAGTTTTGGCGGCGGTGCTGAATGCAGAAATTGATCCCTGTTAGGGTGAGGTGAGAGGGTGAGTAAGAAGTGTAAGAGGGAAGACGTGGCATTCACTAAGGATTAAAGAACTTGCTTATTTCTTAGAACACCCATCATTCTCCTTCTTGCCCATACTGCTGCCATTCCATGGTATCCAATGTTAAAAGCCTTAGTTGTGACTAGGTCCCCAAAAAAAAATATTGTAAGTTTCCGGTAACATGCTCCAAAAAGTTGAGGAATGTAGGTAGGTCGGATTTTTTTTTTTTTTTATTTTTTTTTTTTTTTGCTGAACAGATTTTGGCCTATTTATTGAATTGTTATTATTGATAATCACCCCATGGATGATTCATGTCATCCTTAACAACAGTCAAACCTTAGGATCTCGGGCAGAAATGCTGGATCAAAGCCTCAAAATATTAGAAACATGAAATTATTATGAAAAATTATGAAAATAATATGAAAAAATTATGAAAAATATGAAAATGATATGAAAGTTTTCTCAAAAAGTCTGAGGTCGGCCCCCTTTTGCTGAGGTAGGTCGGGTGACCGGAAACAAAACTTTAAGTACTACGTAACTTTAAGTACTATTTCTGTACTAGGTAACTTTAAGTACTATTTCCAAAATATCTTATTTGCAATCTTATGAGTTTAAGCACTTGAACCTATTACAAAATAATGGATTTACTAATTACTCATCACAGATTAGCCAAAACAAAAGTAATTATTCATGAGCTGAAATTGACCTTCTTGGTCTTCTTGATCTAGTGGGGGTTATCAGCGGCAGGTGTTGCTGTATCTTATACACATATAATCTGTACATCTATGATACCATTCCACATTGACGTTTTAAAACCTTTTTGCCCAATGGCCCAACTGCTAATAGGGATACCACTCTAAAGTCGATGCAAGATATGCTAGATTTGGTATGCACTGTATAAAAGAATATCTGTTCATAATTCTGGAAAATTTTAGTCATTTGACCATGCATCTATATTTCATCTTCCTCCACCCTTCAGACACAGGCTCCAATCCCCCTATCACATAATCATTTTATCATTGTCCTGCAGTGAGGGACTTATTATGACCAATAAAATAGCACTTTTCTTCTAAGACTAAAGCTGTCTTCTCTGACGGTTTACCTTTCCATTCTTCAAATCCAAAAGCCCCTCAAGATTACAACATTGTACTCTAGGGATTCCCTGTGTTTTTATGAGCCATCCGGATGAAATTTTACAAACTGGGCGAAAAAGCCAATGAAAAAGCCATGAAGGGATTTTGAGTTTTTACCTCGTGGGGGCACGGAAGCCATGGCGTGATTCCCTGAGATTAAAATGTTTTTATTTCGCCACTAATTCCTCTTTCCTTTCTATCTTATTTTATCATAAAGTGGTAAGTGTATTAGTAAGTTCACCTTTGTAATCATAAAACTCAAGGAACTAAGATTCGACTAACATGATTGGTTTATGGCATCCACTTTATATCACAGAACTAAAAGAGATTTTCAATAGCATCTACAAACTTTAGGCACTGTAGTGGGCAAATGCTGAAATAACATGTACAGAGGATGGCTATACTCTATGATGTATGATAATGTACGTGTGCTCACCTGGACTTGGGGTGCAGGGAAAGAACCACAGAAGAATCTGCAAGAGGAAGAAACAAACATGAAACATAATAAAACCCAAAACATATGCAATTATCCCTTTTCTACCCCCCCCCCTTGTTATCTTTAAACAAGAAATAGGATAAATCAGCTATAGTATAATGTGCTTGCTGATATTCTACTACAACACATATAGCACATACATACACGTAATTATACTGAATGATACCCTTTAGATAAAGATCATCCTACATATGTAAGTGTATTAACCTGTTCATGAGCTAAGATTTAAGCAGGCATTAACAAATGTATACTGAAGCCCGGGACTGAAGCCCCAGTGAGTAGGACAGAGTGTAGATCTATATGGGTAATGAATATGTAAAAGGTAGCAGGTGATGTGGCAGGTGCATGACTAGTGTTATAGCTTTGTTTCAAAAAGAGTTGTGAGCATTGCTGATGCTATTCTGACTCATCTAGCCGGTAGTAAAACTGTTAAAACGTTGGAGGATCAGTGGCCAGCAGTAACCAACCCTGCTGTATACAGATTTACTAATTGAAAATATAATTAATTATTGAATTCCTTTGGAAAAGTTATAGGGGCCGGAATAATTCCATTTTAGTATGCTGCACTGTGTTAAAGACTAAAGCAATAGTTGTCTCCTGGACGCCCACTATCTTCTATATTTCATTTCAGCCTGACTTAAGAATCCAAGGTTGCGCGGGGAAGCCATCATAATTTCCACAGTAGGAGATACCACAGGCAGACCATGTTTTTTTATGGCTGTATCTAAAAGATCAGTTTTCCTATTTTGTACGTGTATTGAATACCAAGTCATTTAATACTTCTTGGCAATGAATGATAAACAGCATAAGTAAAGCCTCCCACGCACATTTATACAGTTCTGCTTTATTGTATATCACATCTTAATATGCAGTCCTAATTACAGAGTGAAAAATCAGTCTTAAACCTGCTGTCTGTTCTACCCCTGCGCTGCCATTCAGTATTTTACTTCATATTGTGACTAAATTACCACCCCCCCCTTCCCCACCAACGCCATGCACCCCCACATCCTCCTCCCTTTCTTATCGCGTTCTGCTTAATCCTCTTTATTCGATCTTGTATCAAACTGAACCCTCACCCAGCAGATACAATGACTAACACCCCCCACCCACCATCACCAATATATACACCATCTCCATTTTTCATCAGACATCAACTCCCACCTGGAATCTGGACGCAGGCTTCATCATCAAAAACCCAATCAAATTGGGGCTTACATGGTTGCATGGCAGCTGACCGGAGATGAGACAGTGACGGGGAGATGATTGCAGGCTGTGTTGCTGATCACTGCTGAAGCTGCTTGATTAAATCGTCATATAGGGGTCTAACGGGCGACTGTAGCACAATATTAGCTATAGTATACCAGCGGGAATATATGACTTAGGTGCAGCTTGAAAATTATACTGATGAACAATGGTGTCTCCTTCCTAACACGAACAAGGCTCTGATGTAGGAATCTGAGAGTCTGTGCTGTTTTCGGGGGACAATATGGCGACCTCCACTGGGTTAACAGTCACTGTGTTATATGATGTGGAAGCAGAGAGAAGCCATAATGAAGAGAGACAAATAACGTTATACCAATACGCCAGGCCCTGTCTAAGAAGAAGGGGCGACATCTCTATATCAATCACACACACAGCTTATAGTAACACTAATACCTATCTTAAATGTATCTGCATCAATTTTATTAAATGAATTTACTCTGTTATTACCAATACTAAAAATGTAACTGGTTATGAATTAGATTATACTATTGCAGTACACACTTTACGTACCTACAAACTGCCCCTCCCAATTAGTTTTGTTGAACCGCTTAACGGCTAGACTCAGTTTACCACTAAATAAACCTAACACATTCAACTGGGGTGTTTACCTTACTCTCCGAAATATTTGATCCACCACTGACTTCTTTTTGTTTTTAACAGAAAAAAAGACAACAGTAACGTCTAATTTAGTGTCAATCTCCCAGTGGACATTCACATACGGTGACAGCTCCTGTGGCAGTCAATTTTGCGCCTCTGTTCAGAGAGGCTCCGGGAGCGTGGAACCAGGTTTGGCCGGCGGAAGCTGAAACTCCATCAGATTTAATAATGTCCACAGAGCCCGCTAGATGGGGCGATTTAATGTAATGAATGGAGTAGAGGGCTGACGGGGTGGGGACTAGGGAGGTTGAAAATGCATGAGATGAGTAGATAGATCAGATTTAAACTACCTCTGAATCTATTCACTAGACGTGAGCAATCAGGAAAAGAGCAATCCTTTCAACGATTTGACCTTTGTGGTTCCCAAGGGCAAACCACAACAATGCCATGTGCACAGCAGTCACCTTTCAGGGATAATGGTACACCCCCAATTATCGCTCTATTTACATTGGGTTAAAATAATATTGACAAGTGGGGAGGTTGTGTGAGTGTGGCTGGTTAGAGAAAATACCCGGTAGTATAAAATCGAGAGGTATGTGAGGTAAATATATGAATATTTTCATCTGGAAAAGGATGTGGTTTGTGGTTGCTGTCTGTTTGTCAAAATATCGCTGAATACATTGGTTAGCTAGGAGAACCCTACAAATAGGTGTATGCTTGGACAATTTCCACCTGCCCGAGACAGACTCTCAGTTAACCCCTAGGTGTCCGAGCGCGCTTTAAAGCGCGGTTTGGGGCTTAAATGGGGCTTAAATAAATGTATATTGAAGGAAACTATCATCTGGGTACTTCTACTGGTCCAATCTGCAAAGTTAGACCCTCTATAAAACGACCATGACCTCCCCATCACAATACAACCATCCATTTTTCTCTATCACCATTATACCTAACACAGGTAGTCAAAATTTGAAAATGATTCATTAGAGGGCCACCCTCCAAGGGGCTAAGACCAGACATGACACAATTATTACGCTAGATCATATACATCCAATGTCCCATATTCCCATTAGATTCTAAAAGAAATATTCATATCCATAGAGATAATCCATGCACTGTTACTAGCACATTCTGTCTCCTGAGTGGTAGTAAACATATATATGCAGAATTGAATGAGGCCTCAGAATTACAGGTATTATGGATAAAGGGGGTCTATATAGAACACAAGAAAGACCAAATGCTACCAATGACAACAAATGGAATGTTTTGGTAACTATGGTTACCAAACCCGACCAATAAATTTCATGTCCTTAACTGAAAGTCTTCACTGAGTTATGAGTATTCAGGAAATGCAATACAGAGCCAATATAAAAAGATAAGATCAAAATAACACATGGGCTTATCAACAAAGTAATATAATTGTGAAATAATGTAAAATCTTCAAATAATTCTGGGCACCAAAAGGTTAAGAAAAATAAAGTATATTTCATGTCATATCTGTACATCGATGTCACGGTCGAGGTGGCATTTATATCAAATAACACCTAGGACTACATCGTTTTAGCTTGTCTTAAATACCCCAGGGAGAGGATCGGAGTTTCCATTTCATAACGATCAAATCCTTATAAATTGGAGGGGGTGAGGGAGTGAGGTACATGTCCTTCTTCTTTAATGACTGTCACCAGAAATTTTCTTCACTGGAAAGCCTGAAGGCATCTCCATTCTCCACTCCAGGGTTATTAAGTGAACGTATTAAGAAGTCAATAGCTGCCCCTTCCCCCCCCCACCTGTCACATAAATAGGGGTGATTGGAAAACTTCAGTTTTAACGATGTCACATAAAAGCTTGCACTAATCTCCTGGCTTACTGCATCCTGTACGCTTCTCATCAAGTGATGTGACAAGGGTCTATAGATGTAATTGACAAGGCAGACGCAAGCATCTTTTAAGGCAAGGAGGCACTGGTACGGGCAGTGGACGTTTATGATATTCACCTCCTTCATTGAACTGTCATTCATGGATCATTCCCAAGAACTGTCTACCACATAGATACGATTCCAAGAAGGCCCAATTATAATTATAATACGCCCACAAGCACAAGATGATCGACATATTATCTTATGCCTGAGGTTGGAAATTTCCATGAATGGTATAAATGCGTTAAATTGGATAACAGGCCTTCTGTCCACCTCAGTTAGTGCAGAACGTCTGAATTACAATTTGAAGCTTTTTTTTTGAAAATCCTTATTTCGTCCTGTTCATATGACGGGAGAGGAAATTTGTAGAATAACGTAAATCAACACTTTTCCATGTTTAGGGAATCCAGGTTCTGTTACAGAATAAGCATAATTCCATAAACAATCCAAGGTGTTCATGTTTAATTAATACATATATATACAGTCATATCATAGGTCTACTCTCATACCTATACTTAGAACTGTTATTTAAACTATAATCTATACTTCATGACCAAAGTAATAGGTGCATTAACAAAAATATGCTCCCTACAATCTAACCTATGAAGTTAACTTAGGTATCGGTGGCTAGGGTGTGAATTCCCACATTCATTGAAGGGTGGGGGGGGGGATTTGTCAATGATAAAAAGGGGATGGCAGTAAATGTGCCACAGCTAGAGGCTAGCACGGGTCTCCACCACTTGTGATAAGCAATCCCACGCATGGCCAGATAGTGCCACTATTATAGCACCTCCCCAGGTAGCAAGAATACATTGGGCCAATGTCGGCTTATATTGGGCCAATGTCGGCTTATATTGGCCCAAGCATGGACAAGCATGGCCCAATGCTCCATTGCTGATTGGGTCTAGTCAGCGTGTAGGCAGCCAGTATATCTCAACCCTTCAAGACCGGGTGGTGCTTTGATTCATTATCATATCTACTTGCTGAACTTCCCAATAATCCTATATCAGTGCATCATGCAGACCCTGTGAGGTTAATATGGTCCATAAGGTCAGTATGATGCATCAATGCAGTGTTGGTAAGTAGACTGCATTGGTGCATCATGACGATATAGGAACATGATCCTGTTAGCATCATGCAAATTTTAAGGGGTTATCAGCATGCATCCAGCCAATATACTATCATATTCATGGCAATCTAAAATAGCAAAGCCCCGTATCAAAACACCTGACAGCACTAAAGAGGTAGTATGAAGGAGAGGTAAAAAAGTTAAGTAGCATTTCAGTGACTTACTGGCTTCTGTTAAATTCTAATTCCCTTCTTCTTTTTTGACAAATGTTTATCATTCAGAGGCTGAGCTGAAAATCTTAAATTATGAGATAATTCAGGGAATCCTGTATGATATCTAAATGGAGGTCGTCCTTTCTCCGCCGCCCCCAGCGTATTCTTCTTTTTGTCCTATACGAGGGAAAGAAAAAGCGCTACAAGGAGGTCTACAACAGCTAGGAGTGAGTAAGTGAGTGAGTGAGTGAGTGAGTGAGTGAGTGAGTGAGTGAATGAGTGAGTGAGTGAGTGAGTGAGTGAGTGAGTGAGTGAGTATTAGATGTTTAACGCACGTTAAACATTGTCAGACTTCTCTAACATCAAAGTTTTTTTCCTTACAAGGACCCTTAGCAGGCTATCCTAGTTGTGTTCCTTACAAGGACCCTTAGCAGGCTATCCTAGTTGTGTTCCTTACAAGGACCCTTAGCAGGCTATCCTAGTTGTGTTCCTTACAAGGACCCTTAGCAGGCTATCCTAGTTGTGTTCCTTACAAGGACCCTTACCAGGATATCCTAGTCAGCCCCTAGAGATGTTAGAGACAGCAGGGCCAGGGGCAGCTGGAAGGAAAGATTTAACGTGTGATATATATCATATGGCCCAGGGTCTATTACCACCCCCCCCCCCAATATAAAAATCGGGATTTGTGTATTGAAGCACAGAAGGCTCAGGGTAGGTACCATAAAACCCTCTATCAACCCTGTAGGGTCACAGGAATCAGCCCTTGCGAAATATTGACTAATTACTTACAAATAGAGACTATTATCTATAGATATACTGACACCAGTCTGGCATAATCTTCTCTTACTAAACCCCTTGGACCGCTGGCCCCTTGGTGTGTTGGCCCCCTGGACACCTTGCCCCGGACACCTGGCCCCCTGGACACTTGGCCCACAGACACTTGGCCCCCGGACACCTGGCCCCTGGAGACCTAGCCCCTGGACACCTGGCCACCTGGAAACCTAGCCCCCACAGAAAACTTTATCCTTAGCATGCTTAGTTTATCGCTCAGTCTCCAATGTGTTATGTGTATAGCTTGGACACTGTAAACATTGCCTGCTGAAAAAAAGTGTCTCACTTGGTGATTACCCATAGGACTCCATGTGCTAATTTCATCGCCAAAATCTATCTGACCCATAGACCCAATGGTTAAAGAACTTGTAGTCAGTATAGCTCCCAAAAACATGATGTAAGTACAGCAGCTTTTTTCGTAGAGAAAGACATCACTGACCATAAAGGACAAAATGTTGTCTGATAGATGAGATTTGAAACTTTCCTTTGGCTTTTGAAAAATGTGTAAACTAACAGTATATCACTGAATGATTACACCCTAAAGTTGGTGATTACAAATTTGTGGATCTGCCTGAAAACCCGGCTCCAATAGCCCAGGTGATACCCTTGGCCAATAAGTCTGTTTGTGGCCACATGTGAGGTAGTGATTCTTCTCCAAGTCACCATGTCAGCGGATGTCGTCATGACGACGGACAGGAGACAACAGCCATCCCACAAGACAGAGCGCCAGGAGGGGGAACTAGGTAATGAAAATGGACCAGCGCTATGGGGGATTGTTCTGTTTGTGGTGATGTAAGTAGTATATGGAAAGTGGGAATACATGGTGGCGCCGCTACATGCAATGACTGTTAGAAGCCATCATGTTATTGAACCTCTCTGTCCAAATATACAGTCCAATAAGATTGTGTGCATTGCTCCATATAGTCCAACATATTTTCATATACAATGTGACAGGACATCTAGTTATATAGTTTTTTTCGCTCATATTCATAACGTCTAATTCGCAATGCGTTGACCTACCAATTATTCAAATATTATAACTTTTGGAAACCCACCAAACGGAAATTGGAGTGAGACTTATTTTGTGGAAGGAAATTTTAACCACATTTGATGTTTCACTGCTAGGCTATGTCGTCGGGGACACGGGTCTCTACGAACAGTGACATGAGAGGGTCATGAAAGGGTCCAGCACCACAATTGCTAGATGTTCACATACCATTATAAACCGAATATTCTGTGCAGACCTGTCCAATCAGTCCCACAGTGCCTGTGTTGGACAGGCAGCACCACTGACGCACATCCCTGCATACTGGAGTAGGGGAATGCTGCTGGAGGAGCCTTAAGGTACGGGGACTGAGGAAATGTCCAGCTATACCACTAATCGCCTAGACATGTGGTACTGAATGATAAATAGGGTACACTGAAATTGTATTATAACATTGTATTTATTTTCCTTGAATTTTTCCTTTTCTCCCCTCCTTAAATTGTTCTGTTACTTCTCAGGTCTATATTATTGTGAGGCCGCAGAAAAGGGAGCTGACAACGTTTGAGAACATTGTATTGTCTTTTTCTTTTCCCCTGCTGATTCTGGCAAGTTATCCATATGAATTTCCTTATGGTGTAAACTAGTTAAATTGGTCAGTCAATAACTGATAATAAAAGAGCAGTCCCAAATATGTTAACATTGCACACTGCCTGACACAGGGGCAAGAACTTTAGGTAGGTCTCCCTAGGTTTAACAGATGTACATATGATAGACATTTCATCGGAATAGCCACACTCTTAATTCTGACATTACGATCACTTAAGAGTCCATTCAAAAGTAGCCATCGACATTCCCTTAGAACTCCGCCTCTGTGGCACAACTTATGTGGAGGGGAGAGGAGAAATTAAGTGTGCAATATTGGATAGCTGTGGTGAAAGGGGAGAAGGGAGACGGGAGGGAGGGGAGCCTGGTGAGGAAATGGCACCATTAATGTGAACAGCAGTCATGATCGATTACACTCGGCATTGGGGGAAAGCTTCTTAGTGAGTATTGATCACCAATATTTATCTTGTCAGTGGTAGTACCTAAATCCAACTATATACGTGTCACACAATGCTATGTGTAGATTTAGGACTATGTCCCCAACGTCTGGTAGACTCCTTAGCTGAGTCTTTAAAGGCTAAATAATGCATTGATGAATTATGCCCATTTGGCATCAGTATGCGTAAATATGAATTTAGGCCCCAGACCTGCATCCATGCATCAAAATAACGCAATGGGGTTGCGACATTATCAAAGGGGCAGCATGTTCCAGTGACAATGTAGTGTCATTATGAATTGGTGTATCTAGACAGCAAAAGAATGAACCTGGAAGCATCAGAGGCAACATGTACATCTGATCTATAGAGGGTTAGACCTGCGTTCACGCACGTGGGAATGTTATGTCCTTATATGGTAAGTCAACAGTTATAGAAGTCCTAGTTTAAAGGTTCAAAGAATCAAAGAATCTATTTCCCCAAAACAGGGGTGTAAGTCTAGAAGTGTCCTGTACTTTTATTATTAGAAGTCTTTATATTGATGTGTACCATATTTGACTCCTGTCCCCATGGTTATTTGGGGACGAATGTTTTAAAAGAATCTCTATAGAATAGTTCATTCATCTTTCCGGAACCCTGGAGGTTAATTCAAAAGGTTCTGCCATCGCCATCTCTGAGATGTTAGTGATTTCCCTCCCATATTCTAACTATATGTACTGTCAGGTGCACTTGACCCAGTAACTAATAGGAAGTACTATGCAGTCCTTCACTATTGTCACTTCAGTACTAACACCACCCCTTATTTTATACTGAGAAACAATAGTGGTTTCTCCCGAGTGCAAGTGCACCTGTGTGGGGGAGACATTCCTTGTCACAAAAGTGAGTGCACCTGCGGATAGTCCTTGGGGGCTCTTTGCTACTCATGAGTTAAGAGCACTTGAATGGATTTTCTCATAGTCCTTGAGGGCTCTTGAGTCTACCCATGCTTTAAGGGCATAGTAACATCATGCTTCCCTTCTCTCTTAGTTGGTGCAGAGGGGGCACTGTACTTCTAAAATACAAGCTATGATTTGATCATACAGAAACAGGTGACTTACCAGTTCCTAGGCCCAATGTGACTGACCAAAAGCTCTCATGCACCTCTTGTTCTCCTTTCAGCCCTCCTTGAGAAGAACCCTTCCAAATATATACATGAGTGAAGCACTTGAAGACATTTCAGGGTCAAGTGCACCTGACGGTATATATAATTAGAATATGGGAGGGAAATCACTAAGATCTCATAGGTAGTGATGGTACAGCCTTTTGAATTAAGCTCCTGAGATAATTCGTAAGGTACATTTGAACAAACATCCAGTTTAGATTCTATAAATCGATACAACTGGATCAATATGTGCATTAGACCATACATCCATAACACTTCTTGCAGGGCTATACAAAATACCCAAATTAAACCATACACCCATGTAACACTTACTGCAGGGCTATACCAAATACCCAAAATAATCCACATACCCTCATATCACATTTTGCCACACAGGCTTTGTACATGTTGTCATAAGCCCATCCTCTTTGTCCGTGGCACAAGTCATACAACTTTCATTGGCGAGAGCAGTGCCATCTAATTGAGCCGTCCGGCCATGACAAATATGAGGTTTCTAAAAAGTTCATTTTCCAAGGGGTCTATTTGTCTTGAGACAGAAGGGTATACAGGTAGTGTGTATGTCTGTGGGGGGGGGGGTCATGAAGTAGGAAAGCTGCTGCCGGAGTATGATGGACGAGCAATGAAAGCAGAATCAGCCTTGGACTGTGTGTAACAAGGATGAAGTAACGACCACTCTGATATCCAGTATAGCTCTGCTTTATTTCTTCACAGTTCACATGTATATATCTCGTACACATAATCATTAACCAATCACATGCAAGCATTCCAATTACCAATTAACATACAGTGTACTGGCCATACTACCCCTCCCCCCACTCCATGTAACCCCATCCATACTGATACATAGCCATCCTATCCCCCCTCCCCTTTGGGGAGGGGGGGTGGAATCACCCTTCCTCCCCCTTCTCCCGTTACTTACACTATATCTCTTTACATGGCCACA
Source organism: Acholoe squamosa (assembly GCA_949317995.1). Lineage (NCBI taxonomy): Eukaryota > Metazoa > Annelida > Polychaeta > Phyllodocida > Polynoidae > Acholoe > Acholoe squamosa. The sequence continues at coordinate 25,830,427 of OX439048.1, forward strand.
CTCACTTGATACCTATACTATTTTCACCTGAAACCAAGGACTACACACATACTAAACATTGTTCTATTGACTACATGAATGATTCTACCTGGAGCTACCTAGGTTACATGTATATAGTGACTGATATAATTATCTTGCATCTAACCTAACCTTAATCAAGGTTACATGTGATCATCCGCTCTATACCACCAGCTCCACCATCTTAAGTAATTAGACCCTCTCTGGCCCCTCCTGACAGTGCTGTCTATGAAAACTCTTAATCAGAGATTAATCACAAGGGGATGGCCGATCTCTACACCTTTCCAATTCAGTGCATATAAATGACTATTTCTACGTTCAGTTGCAAAAGTCTTGATGCTGTAGTACCTTCTGCGAAACCCAGGATAGTTTTCTGACGTCTCCCATGTAACTGCCATGGCTCATACCTGATAGTCAGGAATACAATACATTATGTCTACTTTATGGTACTAGAGGGTTTCTGTCTCATCATTTTACTGTTCTTGGCAGGGGCGTGGGAAGCAGTTTCAGAGTGGGTGGGACCAGGGGGGGTTTCTGAACTTTTTGACCTCCCTTTGCTTGACCTTTTAGTTTTGACCTTTTGAGGAGTTGTCCAAAAGTGGGGGGGGGGGCGTGTCCCCCCTGCGTTCCACGCCCATGCTTGGCCCTTGTCCTTCACTTAACATGGGCATATCTAGTACAGCATGGTAACAATAGAGAGAGTTTTAGCATCTGAAGAAAGGACAGCCTGTCGAACAAAACACCATATAAATGTCCTACAGATCCAAGAACACCCCCATGATCCTCGCCCTGTCTATCTTCCATGTCCCCCACACCTTTGCCCCATGTTTCTGCTGACCCCTGACCACCAATCCCATTCTGCTGCAAGATCTCGTCTTCTCGCGAGACTTCATCCGAGCGTGAAATTCAAGCGGACAATGGTGTCAAAGCCCCGAGCATGCGCGATAAATCGCTACTGTCGGCGCAGGCATGACCAAACGCTGGCAGATAATGGAAGCTAGCGTTTTGATTGGCTGTTTGCCAAGCACTAAAGGACCAATGATAAAGGAAGGATGGTTGGAGGACCTGAAGCAGGGGTCTGATAGCGCCTCTGGCTGAGGGATCTCTATCAACTTACTAAACGCGCCTTGAATCTTAATCACTTCTTAAACCTTGCCACCTTTAGCTTTTATAAAAAAAAAAACACATGGCTTTGGCTTTCACTGCACTATCTTTGGCGATAGGATACGTAAACATCATATTTTACACTCTACTTTTTCAACGCACATATTCCCTCTATTTCAAATCACAATCGATGTCTTTTCTTTACTCTGGGACAGATATGCCATGATGTGTTTCAAACTTACAAAGGGTACAGTAAATAGAAGTCTGTTGCTAACAATAAAATGCAAAAATTCTTTACTAAGTCCAAAGTGACACGTAGCGATTGATATTTAAGTAACACTGCTAAGAAGCTGCACATGCTCCATACCAGGCTTATGTTTTTGTTTTGTTTTCTTCATATTACAATAATTTCTGTCTTCATAGGACCTGGATACTTGGCAGACCAAGTTATAAGCACACCCCAGTTTATTGCTCTGAGATAATTGAGTTCAAACTCTCACGACGTGAATGACGTTTCTTCTATGGATAGCAAGGACCATAAACATACACACAGCTAGGAAAAATAGTGACATGAATTGAAACCAAGGTAGGCGCATCCACAGGAAATATACTGCATTGGCAGCCTTAGCAATGTGGTATGTACTTTATATTAGGTATATAGTACACCATAAACCTTGAGCCATTAATCTGAAGGACAAATACCATGGCCAGAGGTTCTCTATACACCATCCATAGCAGTTTCCATACTGGTCGAGTCACGCATGCACATCTCTAACAAGGCTTGACCTATCATAACACCCCTCCACTTTCACCTCCCTCCACAGCACACAACTCCCCCTCCACTCCCTCCAATCCTCTCCTTTATACCTCCCCAACCCTCTATGGCACCATGAGCATCATCCATATTAATGCAGCAGTTTAGACGCCCCTTCCCCCTCCCCCATGCTCAGACCTCCCAGGAGACAAGTTAGTTTCTTCCATGGAGCGTGTGCCTAGACATAACGCAGTACCACCCACCCCTTTCTCCTGCACAAACTGTGCCCATCAAATATGCAAAACTCCCCCACCGTCATTCCCACAACACAAGCAGTAAATCCTGACTGAAGCAGGCTTGCTGTATTAGTAGCAAGGGGGCATTACTCTGCAATGAACTATTTCCTATACATCATAATCTCTTTTGATTTGCTAAGTTGAGATTACAAAATCAATTCAGCAGCAGTTTTTTTTTTGTAATTTCTGAGCTTGTATGTGTGTCAAGTTTATAAGGCAGATTGGCATGGCATGGACCAATCATCCAATGGGGCTTCCATCCTGCCAACAATACCAGCGTTTTATGAACTCCTCACTCTTTCATACAAAGGTAAACGATTGGTGTTACCCCTGCAACACCGCCATTCCAGTAGTCTAAAGCTTTCTAAAGTCTCTAATAGGTATTCAATAATTCATGATATTCTGGGGGTTTTAGTGGAGGGTCTTCAATCTGTCCTCCTGCATTAGTGGGGCTGGTGATCTTTCCACATTACCAGTGAAGTGAAAACTTGTAAAAGTGTTGTAATATCACGCTAGGGTAAATTGCAAATAATAGCCCATGTCCCTCTTGAAATTTGTTAGGGTTCAAAAGTAATCTCCATACTCCAATAATAGGAGGGTATTTCACAATGATATCAATTAGCATTACGGCGAGATGCCCTACAGGTTTCAACTTTCATTAATATCAATCTTTTGGTGAATTTTCTCTTTGTCTGCCCATGGGCTCTTTCTGTTGTATTGGAGATGGCCTCCATTTAAGATCTGTGCACATTCTAAAAGCAGGAGAATCATTGCCAAACAATCAAAAATAAGGGCAGAGCCAAATTACAGGGGATTAGGTCTCCTGCCCAAGCTGCATCAACATTTACATTGAGGAGACCTTTCTGGTACAGGAGGAACTGTCCATTTGTGTCTCATAAAACCACTAACAAAGGCTCTCAGTGCTGTTTGGAATTCCCTTACTGTCATTTTGAATAGGAACCATGGCATGCGGCTAGGTACTGCTGTTCCTTTAACCTTTTTGTGCCCAGAATTATTTGAAGATTTTACATTATTTTACATTATTTCACGATTTCATTTTTTGTTTTATAAGACCATGTGTAATTTCAATCTTCCTTTATAAGGGCTTGGCATATTACATTTTCTTAATTCTCATAACTCAGTGAAGACTTTCAGTTAAGGATGTGATACTACTGGTCAGGTCTAGTAACCATAGTTACCAACACATTCCATTTGTTGTCATTTAGAGATATTTGGTCTCTATATATCCATAATCCCTCCAATCCCGAGACCTTTCAAAGCTGATTTGCCTGCATGCATCTACATGTACTGTCACACATGAAACATGATATGTTATACTAGAAACAATGCATGGCCTATCTTTAGGATATGAGCACTTGCTGTAAAATATAATTGGAATATTGGAACCTATGTGTGTATGATCCATCATCATTTTGTTACCATATCAGATTTTAGCTGGAGGCTTTCCTGTTAATGAATAACATAAAATGACAACTCATTTTCAAGTTTTGACACACTGTGCCTGATATAAAGCAGATACAGCCAAATGAATAGTTGTATCATAATCGGGAGGTCATACGCATTCCATAGAGGGTCTAACTTTGCAGATTGGACCAGTAGAAGTGTCTAGATGAAAATTTCTTTCAATATACATGCATTTAAGCACAAAACCGCGCTTAAATGCGCGCTTGGGCACCTAAGGGTTAATGAATACATGTAATGACTTTCGCCATATTTCTAAATACAATACATATTACATATGCTCACATTAAAATGGCTTAGTTATCCGATAATATAATTGTATGTTTTCAAAACCTTTTTCTTATTGACTAATTGATGGACAGGCTGCATCGAAAACGCGGACTTGATGGGGGTTTCCATCCTACTTATCTTAAATCATTTGTCCCTATCACCGTGTGATGTCCCCAAGTTCATGTTCCTCTCAGTACAAAATGCACCGATACTTTACCTAGAATGTGGCATGTAAAAGGTTACTGGTGGTAACAAGCAGTACAGAACGGTTTACCGGAGAGAACAAATCAAATAGCCGTCAGTAATTAAATCAGCAGATGGCGCACCCTGGAGGGGTATACTGAATCTAACACTGGGATAGAAGGTAGAGTTAGGATTTAGAGGTTTTTAATGTGACAGCAGGTGCTTCAGTGAAAGGCGGATGGGTTTGTTGGAAGTGTATAGATGGCAATACTGGTTGGATAGGTGGCAGAATCTGGCAATTATAGATTCACCATCAAAAATAGTTAAAAAGGTGGCATAATGTGGCAGTTATGGCCTATGCTACATCGGTCGTAAAATCTGGCAGTTATAGTTAGAAATGCGACAGAATCTGGCATTTATAGCGATAATGGTGACAAAATCTGGTATTTATAGTTAGAAATGCGGTATAATAAGGTAGATGTGGATCTTAGTGGCAGGGGTGCTAGGCTACAGAAGGAGTACAACAGCTGCACCAGTAATGTAGTCAGCAGTGTAGGAGGCCTGGGCATCAGCTGCAGCCTGATGACATTATCACAAAAAGGCCTCCTTCGGGGAAGGCCTCTCCGCTCCTGTCACTGTCAATGTACATCCCCACCTTGCCACCCTATTACCCTCTAGCTATACCATTATAACGAATCACTCTGCATATGGCATCATTTTGTCTCATAAAACCGATATTAGTGCTGCAAATCATCTACAAGATCAGTTGTTAATATATGAGAAGCTGTGAAGGTCACTGATTCATTTTAGTTCCCTTTGTTGCCATTTCCGTTGGCAGGATGGCGCTTTGATCGGCCTAGTACATCCCTAGAGGTCCCCACTATCCACTACACTAGTCCCACATTGGGCTTCCTGCCTCGTCCTCAACTGAAATTAATTACTGCCGGAATACTTGTGCAAGCGCAGGCGCACTAAGTGAATTTAATGGGCCTGAGGCACTACCTGGGGGATATGTGGTTGTTAGTTTGTGTGGCTGCCGGTAGGTGGCCGTCATAGAGCACTGCTCAGCGGAGGGCCAAAATCTAGAGGCAAAAAATATGAAAGGCCAAGGGATGCCTGTAGAATCTGGTTTAGAAGTAACAGTGAATATGCCATTCCTGCAATAAAGTGCTAACTAAATTCCCTTTCACACTGGAGAATAATAATCATGTTATCCCCAGATATGCCACTCCATAAAACACAGACCCCGACACATACTACTGGCTTCTATACACCATATTCAATCCAATAATGTTTTTATTAATGTGACTGAGCAAGCATTTCCCCCAGTCAGTGATGAGGAGACTATAGACCCAAGTAACCTTGTGATTTATACAATTACAATGCAGCAGGTGGCACCACCATGGCCTAGGGTCCACAGGGAAACAGGAGAATGGGGAGAAGGTGAGCAGGAGGGTCTCAGGTGCACATGTACAAGGAAACTTAAGGCTGCTACTGGCTACTGACTTAAGACTCATGAGGCACTCCCTTAATGAAATGTGCAGTCTAGGAAGATGAGTTAACCTAAAATAAGAGAAATCAAATTTTAGCTGAAAACCACATAAAAACATAGCCCCTCATCTTGCTAAGATGATATTATACAGCTTTCCAAACAGAATATTCACATGAAATCTCCTGGGTTATCTGTAGAGGTTACAATGGGAATGGAATCCACATATGTTAAGCGTATTGGCAGAGCGGTGTGTTCAAGTAGAAGGGATGAGCTGAATAAGGGTCCATTCAGAGAATAGGGGAGGAGGAGGAGAAACAGTGCCAATGGGATAGGAATGTACATTGTATGCTAATCACGGCGGTAGGCAAGGTGTTAAGAACCTGTGCGGCACCGCATTGAGTGTCGCGGGGGCATCATGGGGGGTTGGCTGGGAGTAGCAAGTCTCATTTGTTCTTTCATCAAGCCTCAGTTCCTGCCATAATGATCTGCTACACGAGTCTGCCATCCCAGCCTAAAAAGAAGGAAAACCTCCACCCGCCGTGATTGAATAATCACTGGAGGCAAATTGCGGGGAGTCCTGTTAGGGGAGGTGTGAAATGAAATTGTCCTGGCTGCAACTAGATGGAGCAGCAGCAAACATGACAGGCATGACAGAGATGGGCAGACTAAGGGAGTGTTAAAGGGGCAAGTGTGCCGTTACCACTATGTACTGAAGGCAGTAAAGGGATGGGCAGACTAAAGGAGTGTTAAAGGGGCAAGTGTGCCGTTACCACTATGTACTAAAGGCAGTAAAGGGATTGGGAGAAGACTAGGGGAATGCTAAAGGGGCAAGTGTGCCGTTACCACTATGTACTGAAGGCAGTAAAGGGATTGAGAGAAGATTAAGGGTGTGTTCAAGGGGCAAGTGTGTCGTTACCACTATGTACTGCAGGCAGTAAAGGGATTGGGAGAAGGCTATACTGTAAAAAAAAAGTCGTTAAAATATTGAAGGATTCCTCGTCCCAAAGTTGCCAGAGTTCCATCATTATTTCCACAGAGATGTTGTTGTTTGCGTAGAGATTCCTTGTATCACCGCACTGCCACCTGGAGTTTCTTGTAAAACTACACTGGCGCTCTGTTATCTAATTACGGTGGTTCACTGTTCAGTTTTACAAGGATCCCTCATAGATTCAACAGTTATTTTTTAAACTACAGTGTAGGGCAGTCCCTCACAAAAGGTAGGAAACATGGGGAATGGAAGGAGGCCACTGTAGAATTGAAAGAGACCATGGCAGGGAAAACAGCAATGACAGCACCCCATGGTAGGTTTGCTAAAAGGGGAATGGGAAAGGGACTATGGCAGCACAGGATGAAAGGTAGGGAACAAGGGGATGGAAAGCCTGGGGAATGGAAGGGGGTCACAAAAAACACTCATTATAGGCAGGCAACAGGTTGAGCAGTCGGAGTTCAAGGTGGATCCCTCTTACAGGTGGATAGAAAATGCTATAGGTTCAAGGCTGCCTGGCTCTTTGCTACAAAGTCTAATTACCTGACTTGGCCAAGCTGTACTTTCCCATCCTCAGGCTCATACTTTTAATTAAGACTTAGAGATCACGATCCAAAAATATTCAGCGCCACAAAACATAGAAGTTGCAGAATAAATAGCCTAGGAAACCTACGGGGGCATGGCGTTTATCACTGCCAATGCCATCAAAACCCATTATGTGGAGTTAGAACCAACTGCATAGTAGGCCTTCATGTTGATGAAGCGTTCATGTTGGAGGCAAGTAGGTATGTGGATGTGGGAGAGAAAAGGGAGGAAGGATCAGGAGAAGAGGGAGGAGGGGTTGGACTGTGACTGTGATTACAAAGATATCAGCTCCCTGCACGCCACCTCAGCCGTCTGTCATGATAACAGAGTGCCTCCTCCTGGTGCAGGGAGTCTGTAATGATACCCTGTATGGGGAGCAGTAGGGAGGGTGGGCACCAACCTTGGAGGGTGGGCACCAACCTTGTTATTTAGTCTAATCTGTATCAGCGTCACCCTGCTAGTGGCACCAGGCTTGGACTGACAGTGGAAATGAAGGTGTATGGAACAGACAAGGGGCTGACTTCTACTAGAAGAGGCACAGAGATGTATAGAAAGAATAGGTACTTAGTGACATGTCTAATGGAAGTGGTGAGGGAGTGAGACATCTTTGAGCACAATGGCTTCTCTGAGGATGTATGGACTAGGAGTAAATGTAAAAAGATGTCTACCCTGCCAGGTAGATGCCCATCAAGGAGTGGTCATTGTCATCATTATGAGAGACAGAGAGAGAGACAGACAGACAGAAAGGGAGGGAGGGACAAGGTCTGTAACCATGATCAGTTCCACACTTCTCTGGTATCAGGTAGAGACGAGCTGAGAAGATGAAAGAGAGGCTCATCTAGTTAGTCGTTAAGGCGACACCTGGTGACATATCACCTTACTACTACACCGGAAGTAGTATGTAGCAGTGCTACACCCTGGTGGTGAGTAATCACACAGAGAGTTTCCCCTCTGATCAATGTGACATAGGTAACACTCTACCCGATACAACCTCGGTCTATGTGTCCACTGATAAGGGATACCCAGCGGTCTCAAGGTGCCAAGACCAGCTTATTACCCTTAATCCATGAGATTTCTCCTCCTTATCTAAGATATAGGAGTACACTAGTTGGTAGATGAGAATAAGGTGTACCTAAGGGAAAGTTGTGAAGATGACGCTGGAGGAGCATTTATCATCTATTAATACATGTAAGCAGAGATATTAATGTCAATGTCATATCTTGCCCTTGTAAGTGCGTCATTAGTAAGGCCAACACATCTTAATGAAGATGCTGATATGCAGGGATCTTACTATATTATTTGTATGTTGTGGCAAACAGTTATGATGTAATTTGCAACATAATCCATGAGCTTACTTTAAATGTAGTTCATATGATGCCTCTTTTAATTGGGTTCACACCCATCCCCCACTCCCTTTGTACATATTATATTAAAGGGCAACCCATGGGGAAGTAGGGACATGATAAATTAGACAGCCACATGGAGCATGACCTGTTCTAATTAGTTCCATTATCACTTTTCCAATCACACAATGTAATGTTCCATTAGACTAATTCCTATTTTTATGCAGTATTGATTCTGTATGATTGATAATGTGTGTGGAAAGCTTGACATTAAATAAAAATAATCACAATAGAACATGCTATTCCATGCATTCTGATACTGAACCCTGGGATCCTGAACGACCGGTGAACACCATCATCAGCATAAAATATTCCTCAACTATGACACGTGATGTTATCCTATAAATGTGACCTTGACTGCGGGAAAGGGACCTTAGTGCACTCAATAATGGCTTTTTTCGAAGATCCTGTCATACACTTCTCATTTGGAACACACCTTATATTTTGCAGTTCTGAGTTTATATACGCTTCATGTGATTGGTCGATGCAGGGGCCATGGGAGTGGACTATCTACCTACTGATACTAGATATTTATCTTGGGCATCTAACCCAATCCTATTCCTTCGCCAGGACAGCACTCCCTATCCACCCCGCCTCAACAGGCGCTTTACGTGATGAGCCCAGAGCTCTGACAATGGCTGATTAAATAAATAGTCGTTCACATTAATCTATCAGCCCCATCCTTCATCTGATAACGGTGTAATTCCAGGATTGGCGATGTTGTGATTCGTGATGGAGATAATCAACCAGTGTGTGAATAATGAATACAGGTAGAATGGATGCTGGGATCTCTATGGGTACAAGGTAGAGAGTTTGGCGCATACTAAGGCAGTATTTTATCAGTCACTCTGTTAGAAAGGAGACAAAAACATTAACCAACTGAGGGTCGCACCGGGGCGAGATGCAGTGTGAAAACAGTGAGTAAGCAGTCAAGAAGTGTACACCAGAAGTGGTTAGGGAGGGGTAGAACAGTGTGGTTCCAGTAATATTACAGAGGAGTTTCAGTCATTATCACCTTTGCCATTATGATGTACCACTGTTGTGCTGGAGGGTGACTAACCATCATGGCATTGGTGCAAAATGCCAGCACTTTAGAGGTAAATCAACCCCTCAGACTCTGTATGACGCATGTGATGTGAGTTATTCGCCGAGGCTATACAATCGTGCATGACGATGACCAAATGATGTAAAAAAAAAAAAACATCTCCATGCTGCAACAAAAGTGCTGACAAAGCAGTATTCATTGATAGCGCTATCTGGAGTAATCAAGGTTATTACTTCGTTATGGCTCACCTGTGCCATCATGTGTGACAGTGTTATACCATTTTGTTGCCGTCATAAATGACTGTGACTTTTGGTTTATACCGTCCAACACTTCTAGCAGGCAGCAACCATGGAAAACTTAGAGGGGCACTGCTACACAATGAATATGCAAATGGCATCCATACCCACTTGGCAAAAAACGTTTTTAAACGTTTTTTTTAACCAATTTTCAACCAAATAACCAATAGGGAAACCAATAAAACGTTTTTTAACGTAAAAAAAAAAATCAATGTTTTTATGTTCAGTGGATAGTTAACACCTTCTCCGTGTTATACGGGGAGAGGGGGGAGGTCTAATAATATCCCCTGATAAGCAATTTCCGATTTGTCCCAGAAAATGCCAACCACTTACTGCTCTATGAAGCAATAGTCAACCACACCTGTAGCATATGAAGACAGGAAGAATGGCCTAAAGTAAAAACCACTCTACCTCTAGTTGGTTATAAAGGCAATCAAGTCCCCCCCCCCCTTTCTGTTCTCACATGACTGAGGATTATATCTTGAAATTTCCAACAACAAAAAGAGAAGAAAAAACTATGTGTAAACGCTGGTGGTGAATAGGCTACCGACATACTGACACATGTATTCTGTATCAATTCTCGTGCAGATGAACACATTGTATTCTGAGTGGAACTAGGTGTCGGTAAAGCTGACGGAAAGTGTAGGCCTGAAATCGTATTCCCGGTTCTTTATAAGGTAAGTGTCCTTTTTTTATTTCATTTTCTATTTATTTTGATAGTAAAATATAGGCCTTCAGCCAATACATATTCTTGACAACAGAGGGCGCCAGGTGAAGCGCCTCTCGTTCTAACACATGAAGCCCCGAGAAGATCCCATCCCATAATAACCGGAACTACGGCGTGGGGTCCTCTGTGTGTGCGCGCACCGCTCGGATCACGTCAATTTGCTGGGCAATATTGCTTGGCTGTCAGTCACTTGAGGGTTTATCACAAGATTACCATCAATTTACAAAATGGATCTGCCACTACTTTATGTCTGGGCTCTTTTGCTCTGCCTGCCCTGCAGGCAATGATAAATCATTGGCAATCTATAGCAATATGGCGGCCAGTTACCATGGCAACATGCCATATATCATGCCTTTGTAAAAATGTAAATTTGACAGACACGGGACAACACAGGTCTAGGAGAGTGATGCCCAACAAAGTATAAAGCTTCCCGGATTGATATCATTCATTCGGACTGGATATTGATATGATTACCTTGATAAAAACCCTCAATATTATATGAGCAATTCATCATGATTAAAATCGAAATAGCCTTGACTTTTAGTAGCACCCGAACAAGTGAAAACCCATCACACCTAAAATTAAAGACCCATGGGGCTTGATTTCCTATTTGAACAGACACTGTCCAAGTAAAGTCTAGTTCCCTTTGATACCCTTGTATTGCCAATCTTTTTCACAGGTCCAGTCTCTTTAGAAGCTAACTTGGCTTCTCACCCTAGCCTCCAGGCACCTGGTACCAACTGTTACTCAGTCAGACTTGGACCAAGATGGACGCTCCCTCTAGCCTTACCACGACGTTATCGACCCTTAAGCACCCCCCTGAGGCGGCCCTGTACCGCCTCTTTAAACTGTTCCTTCAGCTCTGGCCGCCATTAGATATAAAGTAAATCAGGGGAGCTGGGGTGCTACTGGTACCGACAGCAAAAGCAGTTCAGGATGGCCATGAGTAAATAAAGAACTGTTGATTTTTCCCATTTATTTATTAGTGCCACACTCACTACTCAAATTTATATTTTCTTGAAAGAAATATTTTCTTGAAAGAAACCAGCGGCATCAAATATGGCGGCTTTCATTGAGAAACCGTCACAGTCCTATACGTCATGTTACCACAGAGGGACTAATCGACCTTTAATTTTCCGCCAGCTGCCACCAGAGGGCACCACTACGTGGCCTTGTAACGTCATGTGTCACGTCACGCAAAGCATCTTGACGGCAGGCCCGTTCGATGTCAATAGAAGTCCACTTTCTTATGTGTACTTGGAAACCTTAACCTTAGAACCGAATAGTTCTCCTATGTCACTAACATTACTGTATACATGGTCTATGAAAATGCATAGATGGAATGAACATACCAGATATAGCTTTCAGCCGTAATCACACGATACTTTGCCTTACCTGAAAAAATAAAAAGGACAGTATAAGAAGTATGCACATTGTTCATTCAAGAATGTACCCTTTAGGGATGGTACTAAATAAGTACCAGCAAGAAGCTTCAATAGATAGGAGGTGAAACTCAGAGCTTTACCTATGGACGCAGTGTAACAGCCCCCCCCCCCTCTACCCCCCCCTTCAAAGTAGGCTCCCTTTTGTGTTCAGTATTGAGTCCTATGTAGGATAAGGGGGTTATAGAGATGTCAGGAATCTTTATCAGAGTGATATCAAATGGAAACAAGGGGCCACCTATACCAGAAAATCCTGCTGAATCCAGAATTTGTGATCTTGATTCTCAAAATTTGACCAAAGGTACCTAAAAAGGAGGTTTGATGATGAGAATATTTTAAAAATGTACAAAAGTTATATTGAAAATGATTGGAACTATTTATAGATGCAACATGCTAATCAAAGTCAATACCTGAATCTACATATCCTAATGTGTGCCTATCTCAACCTGACAAGTACTCTACCTGTGTATGGCTCTGCCTCTCCCACATACTGCCTATCCCTTAGTCTACCTATCACTCATACTACCTATCCCTTGAAACATCAAGAGTTTAATTAGGTTTTCTCTCAAATGGCTTAAAGGATTAAAGTTTACCCTTCACCCTTGTACCTAATCTTCTCTGTACATTCTTACCATTAGTCTACCTATCCTCAATCTGCCTATCATTCACTTTACCTATCCCTCATGGTGACTATCCCCCAAATCTGCACATCCCTCATATTTGACTGGCACATCTGTGATATTATCTAGCACCAATGTATCTTTTGAATATGCTCACCTTACAAGGTACCCTCTGTACCTATCTCTTAAACTGTTTATTACCTATCCTCCTTGCTACCCATCCTCTTCAATACCTATCCCTCAAGCTCACTTTATAGCTTTCCTACCTATCACAGCTTGATCAGCTGGGATAGCTCACAACCAACCTTCATTTTGATCTCTTAGTCAACCTATCCCCTAAGGAACAAATTTAACAGTCTACCTCACACATACATCTACCTATCGCTCATGCTATATATTATTGAGGTTACCTATCCTTCAGGCTGCCTATCCTTCATGGTATATAGCCCTCAGTTTTTTAACTTGTCAAGTGGGATAGCATGAACGATATGCAGCATGAAGGATAGGAAGAGGGGAATAAACAACATACATGTAGGATAGGAAGTTAGCTAGTCTAACGATAGCCATGGTGAGGCATTTTAGAAAAGCATGATAATTCAATGGCCTGAGGGATATGTAAGGTAAACATGAGTGATATGCAGACTTGAGGATAGGTACAATGAGCGATAGGTATATTTCACAAGGCATAGACTATAAGAGCTACTATAAAGGTAGAAAGAATAGCATACAAGGTGAGAGATACATAGATAGCTGGTTAGGTAGGCAGAGGGCTATATACCATGAAGGATAGGCAGCCTGAAGGATAGGTAACCTCAAGGATATATAGCATGAGTGATCAGTAGATGTATGCTTGAGGTAGACTGTTGGATTTGTTCTTTAGGGGATAGGTTGACTAAGAGATCATAACAAAGGTTGGATGTGAGCTATCCCAGCTGATCAAGCTGTGATAGGCAGGAAAGCTATAAAGTGAGCTTGAGGGATAAGTATTGAAGAGGATGGGTAGCAAGGAGGATAGGTAATAAACAGTTTAAGAGATAGGTACAGAGGGTACCTTGTAAGGTGAGCATATTCAAAAGATACATTGGTGCTAGGTAATATCACAGATGTGCCAGTCAAATATGAGGGATGTGCAGATTTGGGGGATAGTCACCATGAGGGATAGGTAAAGTGAATGATAGGCAGATTGAGGATAGGTAGACTAATGGTAAGAATGTACAGAGAAAATTAGGTACAAAGGTGAGGGGTAAACTTTAATCCTTTAAGCCATGTGAGGGAAAACCTAATTAAACTCTAGATGTTTCAGGGGATAGGTAGTATGAGTGATAGGCAGACTAAGGGATAGGCAGTATGTGGGAGAGGTAGAGCCATACGCAAGCAGAGTACTTGTCAGGTTCGGATAGGCAAACATTGGGATATGTAGATTGAGGTACTGACTTTGATTAGCATGTTGCATCTATAAAAAGTTCCAATCATTTTCAATATAACTTTTGTACATTTTTAAAATATTCTCTTCATCAAACCTCATTTTTAGGTACCTTTGGCCAACTTTTGAGAATCAAGACCACAAATTTTGGATTCAGCAGGATTTTCTGGTATAGGTGGCCCCTTGTTTCCATTTGATATCACTCTGATAAAGATTCCTGACATCTCTATAAACCCCCTTATCCTACATAGGACTCAATACTGAACACAAAAGGGAGCCTACTTTGAAGGGGGGGGTAGAGGGGGGTGGCTTGCACTATAGGACTCTATGGAGTAACATATCCTAGGGAACCTATACTATTCTTGGTACCAGCGCATTATACAACATGTACTTAGTATAGGAGGCTAGACCCGTAGCCCGTGAGTCCCATCATTTTGAATTTCGCTGGGTCTGTCAAATTTGGCAAAACACACTGATAAGACTCACCATGATAGTAGTTCCTTATAATCGCTAGCATTAGACCATCATGACAAGATAACGGTTGGTGGCAAAAAATATAGGGCAGCAATGTGCATTGCTCGTAACTCGAAAAGAAATAAATCTATAGGCTGAGCAAGTCTAGCTTGTGGTCTGACATCAGCACTCCCTTACCCAGGTTATTGGCACCACCAAGCCACTAGTCGCACAACTCCCACCAAAACTGCCCTATTCACACCACATTGCCAAAAAAGGCAGGAAAGTTGATACATGGATCAACATCATATACCTTCACCATTGCAGGCAAAAAGCGTCTTATGGCCGCCAACCAACTGACTCTGTAGAATATAGACAATTACTCAAAATTTACAATAGTTGGTACTGAAATACCTTTTCCTGCAAGACCCCTACATCTCCTCCTTTAATGGCACTACAAATTCATTGAGTAATTCTGCCTCTTATATATAAAATTTCCATCTTTTTTTAAACTTATTCGCACCACCAAAATGACTGAAAATGAGGGGACCCACACTCGTCTCCTATAACTCTTTTTGAGTTAATCATGGCATAAACAGGATGATAGTACAGATAGTGGTATAGGCATACAGTTAGTTGGAGAGATAAGCACACATGCACACACATTTATCTTAACTCCCACCTCCCACCACACCTACACCCACGCACACCTAGATGGTAGATTAGCGTGACCCAGGTAGGTAGTGTAATCTGTCACGGGCACCGCCACAGGGACAGCCCATACTCGCCTTGTGATCTCGTCGCCAACACTTATTGAAATCCATTTGATCGAGCCGCCAGGTCATCGTGGGGTATCTTAAGACGCCATCTGGAGGGTCTTGCCAAAAAAGAGACGTTGACCAAAAAAGAAAACATGCACGTTTTTGTCTTGCTAAATAATTGTTTGGATTATCGTTTTTTCACTTCTCAAAACGGGTTTTCCATAGATTCTGAGGTATTTTGTTTGTCAACACTATAAAACGAGTTAGGCCATGCACGTTTGCCTCAGTACTCTCTGAGAAAATTAAGAACTCTCATCAACATTTGGCAAGACCCTCCAGGTGACTTGTAGTATAGGGTATTCCGAGTTAGCAGGTTGTCACATGGGCGCGGCCATTGCTGGGGCTTATTACCAGCGAGTTCTACTACACCTACCAGATGGGTACCAGTTGGCCCCCGAAGGACCGCAGTGAATAGATTGGGGTTCTCTCATTGGCTAATAATTAAACCTGCTAAGTCCGTATAGAGGCAGGTTGAAAGAACGCAGAGGGAAAAGGAAGATGAAGTGCCATAAAACGCCGACTGTGACAGAAGCCTACAGAGGCTGTGATAGTGCACGGTAGCCTGGTATCACTCACTGGGTGTACCAGGATGGTGTAGTACAGGGTACCATATTTAATGTTATACCCCCTACACATGTCACCCAGCCCTCCTTATCGATGTCCTCATTTATACTACAATAACACCCCGCGTATGAGGCGCACCCTAAGTTGAAGAAGATATAAGGCACAGCAAGGACTTGTTTTTTGGTCAGTTTATTACTGTCCTATAGTATACAATCCTCGCCTATAAGGCGCACCCTTACTTCAGGCAGATTCTATATGTCGCAGCAAGGGGCCATCCTTGCGTATAAATTGTGCCGTATTAATGTAGGTATAAGGTAGAGACAAAGGGACATGATTTTTATATAGATTGTGCCATACTAATGTAGGTATAAGTTAGAGACAAAGGGACATGATGTATAAATTGCACCGTATTAATGTAGGTATAAGGTAGAGACAAAGGGACATGATGTATGAAATTGCACCGTATTAATGTAGGTATGAGGGAGAGACAAAGGGACATGATGCATAAATTGCGCCGTATTAATGTAGGTATGAGGGAGAGACAAAGGGACATGATGTATAAATTGCGCCGTATTAATGTAGGTATGAGGGAGAGACAAAGGGACATGATGCATAAATTGCGCCGTATTAATGTAGGTATGAGGGAGAGACAAAGGGACATGATGTATAAATTGCGCCGTATTAATGTAGGTATAAGGGAGAGACAAAGGGACATGATGTATAAATTGCACCGTATTAATGTAGGTATAAGGTAGAGACAAAGGGACATGATGTATAAATTGCGCCGTATTAATGTAGGTATAAGGTAGAGACAAAGGGACATGATGTATAAATTGCGCCATATTAATGTAGGTATGAGGTAGAGACAAAGGGACATGATGTATAAATTGCGCTGTATTAATGTAGGTATAAGGTAGAGACAAAGGGACATGATGTATAAATTGCGCCGTATTAATGTAGGTATGAGGGAGAGACAAAGGGACATGATGTATAAATTGCACTGTATTAATGTAGGTATAAGGTAAAGACAAAGGGACATGATGTATAAATTGCGCTGTATTAATGTAGGTATAAGGTAAAGACAAAGGGACATGATGTATAAATTGTGCCGTATTAATGTAGGTATAAGGTAAAGACAAAGGGACATGAAGGTTGTTTTACGGCTAGGCCTCCCCTAGGTACTGCTTGACTACATTTTGTTTGGTTTTCATTTATCAATGTGGTTTTCTGTCAAGCAGCAATCATTATTGTTTATTTTCATGACAATGTAGATGTTCCTCCTGGGCCAATCCTAACTATCCCTTATTCCTTTAGTGAATACGAAGCTAAAAAACCCCCATGTAGATTTACCTTCATGATGCACCGCTGAAGGTCATTTGTGCATCATGCTGAGCCTTCATGCGTGCATCAATAACATGGGATTGAGATTATGCATGCATGTAGGACTGCTGAGTCATATCTCAACCCCTGGCATGAGTAGTACATAGGAATGGGCCATTGGAGACCCGACTCAAAGTGACAATCATATACTACTATTAACTTACATACTGCGCCTCCACAAGTAAGTAGTATACAATTGTCACTTTTATAGTGGCACACTCGGTGGGGAAAATAATGCGTTTTTCAGGAATTTCAGTTTTTAATTGTTGCACTGGTAGTATTGCTGAGCACTCGATCTGAGTTAGAATCGCAAGATGATGAGCACATCAAAATGGCATCCTATCCATTGCTGTGAGTAGGTTTGCTCTCTGCCAACATTGTATGACATTTTGATGTGAACATGATTAAATCATAATGTACAGGGAACCAAGGAGGACATTTTCCATCCCTGTCTGTGTGTGGCATATGCATCCATATGTGTCCAGTATCAAGTTACTGGGTTGGGTCTTCTGTTTCTCTAATACCCAGAAGGGACTTCTGGTTTTATCTAATTGAGAGTCGGGTCATGGAGTCGGTGAGTGCGACCCCTGGCGGACCGTACAGTTCACCCCATACTCTACTAATCAATCTGACTGTCCGGGTCAGGCGCAGTAAGTGTACCTCTGGGACGCTACCCGCGTCCACAGCCATCTCATCCCCTCACTTCCTGCCGTAAACGGGTCCGTAGACCCACCGCTGGACGGCATGTCGTTATATGCCCATGTCGTAAAGCAGTGCCTTGTCCATTGGGTGCAGCTCTTATGGGATAAATAGGGGATTTGATGCACTGTGCTCTGTGTTCGTCATGATACATGAATGCATTTCTGGTCAGTAATCGGCCAGCACTGCACCCATGCATCATGCCAAACCTGTGGGTTTGATGCACTCGCGTAGAGAATGCTTGGGACAAAGAGGCATGACCCTGGAGGCATCGTGCAATCCTTAAAGGGTTAACTTAAGAGAGTGGAGAGTTTTAGAGGTGGAGAAGGAGGTTAAGGTGTGCCATGGGCTTCGATAGGGACGTGAGGAAAGTGGATAGTGACCTGAGAGATGCAACAGGGGATGAGTAAGTCAGGATAAGACTTTTAGGATGTCGAAATTGTGAGCACCTTTCAAGGGGTATTCTTTTTTAATCACTGAGAAAAACTATACTAGCAAGTCCCTGTTGCCAACTTCACCTGTAGTAGTGTCTGATCGATGTTTAATTAACCCAGATAGAGCTACTGTCCTACATGTAGGACACCTAAGTGACATCATCGGAAGAGGTCTATATCTGCAAGTAATCTTAACAGATATGGAAGTAAAATGTTTCATTCTTTAGTTCTAGGCCCAAGGCTTCCAAAAATACTCCATACTGGTATTCTTAGGTAATTTCATGACATTACACACAAGTCCCAAAACACCCATTACTTAGAAATTACCCTTCTGGTAAAGATTTGGACCTTTTCATAGGAGACAGACGCCCAAAGTCCTACTGTCCTACATGTAGGATGGTGCTGATCTCTGGATCCGCTATAGCTAAAGCTTTGAAATTTCTTGTATGACATAAATGGCCATATATAAGCAGTTTCTCAGTTTTTCGGCACTTTCGTACTGGAATTGTGGTCTCCATGCAACCAAAAGAACACAAATTTCAAAGGACAGTAGTCCTAAGTCCTACTGTCCTACATGTAGGACGGTAAGCAATCCCTCATATCTCTGGACACGATGCAGGTAAAGGTCCGAAATTTTGTACAAGGCATATTTGGTCATATATTAGTCTACTTCTAAATTTTAAGCACTCTATGACAAGAATTGTCACTTTAGGGCTATCTGGAGATAGGCCTCCATTTTCCAGGCTATGAAAAAAGCAATGCATATATGCTAAGGCGTGGAAAATGCTCAGCAGACCCATCACAAAGAAATTGGGCCAAGGTCGAGGTTGTGCATGCATGGATGGATGTAAATATATTCACAAGTAGATGGGTCCTGACATCATTGCTGCATGTGGAGGGTGGAAAATACACAATATAACCTCAATACTAACCTCCACCCCCCACCCCCATCTACCCTCCTCCTGCTCCTGTGCCCAGGTCCCCTGCCTAATCTGCATCTAACATCTCCATAATGCAGTGACACTGGAGAACCTGTTGCCTCCTGGTGACCTTGGTGGTGCACTGCTAAGCCGGGAGAGTGGAGGCACTGGAGGAAAGCCTAACACAACCATAGCCTACTGAGTGCTCCAGGTAGAATCACTTCTGACAGGCCCCCCTCCTCCAGGCTCCCACCCTGTCGGATGCAGGCCTACAGGGACCCCTTAACATCCTCCACACCACACTCACCCATCTAGGCGATGACTATATTTATACCACTTATGCTGATCCTTTAAGGGCCGCATGGGGATTTATGCTAATCTTACAGGATTGATACACTCCCAAAGAGTTGACATGATGCACTCCATGCAGTGCAGGCCATAGGGATGCCACTCACTGGCCAACAAAAACCAGGAAAACTGGACTTTGGACACATTTTCCCAGGGATTTAACATAATGTAATAGAGAAATCTTTAAATAAAAACCAGGAATTCCTGGTAAACCAGGAAAAGTGGCATCTCTGAATTTTGCTAGCCACTAGACTAGACAGCACTATATCAGGCCATCATGATGACCATTCATACTTTAAAGGGTTAACAAGGCCCATTGCTAGTGCAAAAGGAAATACTCCCAGAGTGACCGAGGGTTTGGGTTAATATGCCAGGATCATTGAATGACGTCACCGGCTTCCTAGAATGGGACTTAAGTGGTGTGGTCTGTTCCTCCCAAGTATTGTTACTGTAAATATGGGAGCAATTTCTTTGCCATGGTTAGGGTTAAATGGAGTGTTGCTTTAACCCACCACAGAATGTATCACTCTTGATTCAGTATACCCTATAGGGATACACTATTAGAATATGTCAAAACAATTTAGTTCAAATGCTGATTACATAAATATAGACGATGAATAGATACGTAGTATACGACTGTTGAATGTGATGAGGCACAGTCTGAATATGATACTCAGATAACAATGAGGATGGGACCTGTGGATTTAGTCCTTTTTCCCCATTAGGCCTTTATTCAATCAAATTTCAGAGAGAAAGCTGGAATCACTCCAATTATACGAAATGTAGAATGGAGTCTGCCTCAAACATAAGAGGAAAGGAATAATGCATTAACTTTCCACCTAAAGGGTTAAATGTCAGGTTTGTCTCTGTTTATGACAGAATAAAGCTGAAGTAAAACCTTCACAGACCCCTCATTAGTTTTACCCTAATGTGGTCGAAACCTGCCACGCATGCTCACGGCGGGAAATTTGCATAATTAGCCAATCCTGATGGGCCCTAATTGGCCAAGGTAGGACGCATGAGCCGCTGTGATTGATCAACGTCAATTTACGTCCTCTGAATAAACTTTGTAATTACACTTGTTTGCTGGAATTGTATAGAAAAGATTTAACGTGTGATATATATCACATATGGCCCAGGGTCTACTACCCCCCCCCATAAAAATTGGGCGTTGTGCATTGAAGCACAGAAGGCTCAGGGTAGGTACCATAAAACCCTCTATCAACCCTGTAGGGTCACAGGAATCAGCACTTGCAAAATATTGTCTAATTACTTACAAATAGAGACTGTTATCTATACATGTACTGACACCAGTCTGGCATAATCTTCTCTTACTAAACCCCTTGGACCACTGGCCCACTGGTGTGCTGGCCCCCGGACACCTGGCCACCGGACACCTGGCCCCTGGACACCTGGCCCCTGGACACTTGGCCCCAGAACACTTGGCCCCCGGACACCTGGCCCCCTGGACACCTAGCCCCTGGACACCTGGCCCCCTGGACACCTAGCCCCCAAAGAAAACTTTATCCTTAGCATGCTTATCGCTCAGTCCCCAATGTGTTATGTGTATAGCTTGGACACTGTAAACATTGCCTGCTGAAAAAAAGTGTCTCACTTGGTGATTACCCATAGGACTCCATGTGCTAATTTCATCGCCAAAATTTATCCGACCCATAGACCCAATGGTTAAAGAACTTGTAGTCAGTATAGCTCCCAAAAAAAGACGTAAGTACAGCAGCTTTTTTCGTAGAGAAAGACATCACTCACTATAAAGGACAAAATATTGTCTGATAGATGAGATTTGTAACTTTCCTTTGGCTTTTGAAAAATGTGTAAACTAACCATATATCACTGAATGATTACACCCTAAAGTTGGTGATTACAAATTTGTGGATTTGACTGAAAACCCGGCTACAATAGCCCAGGGGATACCCTGGGCCAATAAGCCTGACGGACTAAAAGGTACCCTGGTGGGCCCGTGGTGGTTTGGGTAGGGGGTACCAGTGGGTATTGAATGTTGAATAGGTCTGAGGTAAATAATGTTACTACACCATGCGATGGACTGCAATAGAGTGGGTTGTATATTATGCCCCCTGTAGAGAAAACGCTGGGCGAAAGTAGGGATTCGCTTAAATAAAACCAGTATATCTGATAGGCCGAGTAGTGCTTTCAATGCCATTGGGCATACATCGTAGGTCTAACAGTACTTCAAATGTGCATTGTACCTAACATGTGGAATCACCCTCTTTCTCCATTTCATAGCAGGAGGGTACTAATTATGGTATATGTATGCAATTATCATGTGTTCTCTGTGACGTGAGAATTAAAGAATCTGGGACCAAAGGTAAACACATCGGGATATATCTCGACATGGTACGTGTAGCATGAAAATGTAGGTACTCCAGAATAAATGACAAAACTGGATTGTGTCATGATTTCCACCTGTGCAATGTAAGAAGCAGCAGGCCTCATCGATATCAATAAGTGATCATTTCTATCTGGGGTAACAAATGTAGGCTATAGTAGTACAGAATCATGATGTCAAACGCAGACGACAATCGTCCAACAGGCTGCCGTTAACCGGTTCCCGCCAGTCTTCTATGAATAATTACTTCCGTTTCACCGGGACCTAGCCTTCACAGCCGTCTTGGTACCAGTAGCTGATCCAGCCGACGCTGGGAAACCAGCGGAGCGACGACAGCGTTATCACTTAGAGCGACATTATTCAGAACTAGGTAGGCGCGTGAAAAGGCGACGGCGAGCCCAGTCCCACTACATCATGCCACGGGCGGGAAATTGAATCCGCTCTTTCTGTAATCATCGCTCGTTCGTTATTGGACTGCCAATCACCTGTGTCACCCTGGCTGCCTTGGAACCGACGGCCAGAATGATGGGAATATGGGGATGGGGAGGAGGAAGAGATGTTGGAGTTTAAGTAGAGGAAAAGTTTAGAATCTATTCTTGAAATGTCTCCTAAATCATCGATTAAATCCATGCTAGTGTGGAGCATGGATGAGTAGACGACTAGAGACACCACTGAGGAGGTTGTGAGTGATTTAAGCTGACAGTGGGGCCCAAAATGTGGAGGATGGGGCTGTAAATTTTGGTTATTTTCTATATAATCTATATAATATGACCATCCTGAAAAGGTGTGGGGGATCATTCCCCATCTATGAGGCCCACTTTGAGCTTACAAAGATCCTATAAGGCGCACTTGGGTTTAAGCCCGAGTTTTACGTGAGATACCAAGATTGAGATACGGCAGATGAGAACTGGGGAGGAAGCTGGGTGTGGGGTGCATGGGGTGGGGTGGGAGGTGATAAGAATTCGTCCTGGGTGGGTGGTGGAGATGATGTTGCGAGGGATGAGGCAGTGATTTGGCATGGAGGCGAGAGAAACGTGCAACAGAGTGCCGCCAAGTGAGGAGGGAGGCTGGTAAGGGGAGAGGCGGAATTAAGAATGTGAAGCATCCAAGAAGACTGCCAAGTAAGGTTTAAAGTCTCCTAATCGTATCAGTCCGCCTGTCACTACCAACCAGCCCCTACCCCTCAGTCCTCACGCGCTTCATTACTACCTCATGAAATCCTAATCTAGAGATTTCCAATTCACTGGTCCTACAATCTCATCTTTCCTATTAGTGCTCTATTAATACACATGAATTCTCTGTAAGTGAGGTGGATGTGCTAAGGACTAGCATTCTCTATGGGACTAAAGGATAGTGATGCTGTATCCTGCACTAGTACCCACTTTCTCTATACTACTTGCTCCTATGGGTTAACTGGTGTAGGTTATGGTTTCGGGGATCACCCCTCTTACATATGTCCTTATAGACTGAGTTAGTTGTTAATATATACATTTTGGATAACTGACTGTACATTTATACATCACAATCCAGACCAAATGTGATTAGGCATTTGCCATAAAAATTGATATCATCAGTAGCCTGATGGGAGTGAATGCAGTTGAAGGTGAATAGCAACGGTAATTAAACCATAACCTTTCAAAGAAAATCCCATCTCACCATAACGAGCATTTAGACCAGTACATCTTACTAGACTCGCTCTTAGTCCATCCTGTCCCATCTAGTATACACCGATATTACAACGTCAGACACTCGCCCCATCTCCTCACAATACATGGCCCATGGCAGTTGATGAATAAAACATCTTGGTACTTACCAGCAACTAGAGACTGCCACTTTCCATTCATGGTTTCCTTAGAGAGCTCTCTACCTTTAAGTCATTCAGGTATCCATGGGCAATAAATCCTGGAGTAATCAGCGCCTGGGTGCTTAGCCCTTAAAGGCTGCCTAACGTATTAATACATTATGAATCATATACTTGCTACATCCTTGTGTGAACGGTGCAGGCTTTATAAGCCCTCACTGTGCAGGCTTTATAAGGCCTCACCAGGGCTTCAGTCATGTCCAATAACAACCAAAGGGCAACTTTTATGATCACCTCCCAAACCAGTAGGCTATATATATTCGGCATTTATGAAAATACAACCAAAGTTACATTTGGTACATTTTCAAAACTGACTACATACAATTCAATCTAAATATGATATTATTGTAATATCGATTTTCTTCACGAATAAAGTATCAAATGGAAAATCCCTTTTGAGAAATATGGAAAATCCCTTTTGAGAAATAAATGCCGCCGTCGAGAGAACAGCCTATTATCATCTATTCCATCTGGATTCTTGCCGAATCAAACCAGGCATGATGATTAATCAAAGTGAGCATAGATTGCAATTTACGTCCGGTTGCCAGGACAATTTACGTTCAGCAGATACAACCATTAATGTTTACAGTCGCAGCACGTCCTCATCTGGTGAGCTGCTCATCCTGGGGGTATTACACAAGGGAGAAGCTCTCTGTCTGTGTCCGGTTTGAGGCTAAGCCTCAACAAGCCAGGAAATAAATGAGAGATAGTTCAAACAAATGATCATATCCTGCACTACTATTGCTGCAAGGACAAGGGATCCTAACACAAGGCACTGGTCTAAACTCTTATGACCGAAACTGATATGTTTTGCCTTCTGTTCCGTTCTATATCTTTTCCTCTTTTAAAATGAATATTATCCCCTTGTCTCTCATTCCGCTCACTCCCACTCCACGCCCTTCGTCCAAATCCACCCAATCCCTTCAGCTGCCCTTCTACTTATAGTCTCTTACCGCCTCCACAAGGCAGATCCCAGCCCCTTCTAACCACATCCCTTCCCACAAAAGGTCTTATGCCCCTCCCCCTCAGCCAACTGAACCACTGAGCAGACACGAGCAATTTGCTCTGAGCAATTTGTGTCGAGCAGCCATCTTGTGAGTCAGTCTGCCACGAGGGAAAAGGAACCCAGCTTTGTGCTAGGTTGTCAAGCCGGGGCCAGACAGGGGTGGAGGCTCTATCATATGGAATTAGTCGTAGAGAGGAAGGAGGGTGTGGGAGGGACAGTTACAGCCTGGCATTATGGAGACGCCGAGGGCATGAAGGGGCCACCAGATGGTAGGGTCTTGCCATGTGATACTGCTCATTTACAAAGGAATATTTACCAAGGCAGTTGCATATCATGGCGACGCACAGTTCTGTGGAATACTTGCATAATATTTTAAGGGAATGAAAAGGAAAACACTCAAAAAAATGTAATTTACATTACGACAATTCATAATCATTCCATCGCATTTCAATCTGCCTTTAATATTGTGAACGTTATTTTTTGTGTAGACTCTCTCAGAATCCGACATCTATTGTGAGTTGGACACATGCCTTAATACAAACAACGCACGCTTATTGTCCTCTTACTATAAATAAATATTGCTCTGTAATACACAAAGGAGTACAAATCATGAATGTTTAAACTCAAGTGTGGGACTCAAGGGAACTTTAACCTAAGATATTAGGAGACGGTATTTAGAAGGTCGTCATACTGTTAAGTCTGCCTGGGCCACCTGCTTTGGATAGGTGAGTAAAATGTGTTCTTTGTACAATACCAGATGTGCTTATGATACCAGGAGGACAATTCTCAAAAAAACGGACGATCCTTTTGTGGTCATGTCATGCAATTAGTAACAGTCATTTTAGAAACAGAAGATAGCCATACTTTGAAATAAAGATTGAACGCATGCAATACACAACTGGCCCAGGTCTTCCACTACATACTGTAGGGGACTGTCAATATAGTGACAGTGTGTCCGAGTCATCAATGGTTAAGGCTATGGAGAATGCACCAATTATCGCTCGCATTTTTCATTGGCGAATAACTCCTCTCTTGGCGAGTAAAGCATTGCAGAATGCCAGGTGGGCTTGAATAAGGATCCATATTAACCATCGAAATGCATGAGAGACTGTAATTCTCCTCCATTTTGTTATAATCCAGCACTTTCGATAGCATCGTAAGGCAATCGTCACGCTGTCCGCCATTTTGGATTTTGATGTTCTGTGGGCATGCGTGACCCTCTCCTTGCCGGAAGCCAATTTTCGATGGAGAAATGATAGATTCTATCGATTTAACTTGAAATTAATGGCTTTTTGAATATAATCCATGCATCTTTCGCAATATCAATCGAATTGAATCGAATATACCCAGTCAATTTACTGTTAAACAAAAAATAAATGGTCTTAACCACACCTATACAAAGAATTCCACCTCACCTGCTGAAAAAAAATGTCTTAATTGCCAAATTCCCATAGGAGTCAATGTGTTATTTCGACCCCCTGTCGACCGCAATTGACCGCCCAATGCAATCCTATGGAGCCTTTATCTTCACTTTGTTGCTTTTAGGTGACAGGGTTTAAGGATATGCACCTGGAACCCACATATAGCTTATCAATAAAGTACACACTCCTTTCTAACCCCATGCCAAAGCCTGTTGAAAGATTACCTGGTGCATGACAGCATAAGTGCCTATTGTCTTCATGGATATCAGAGATCCAATTAGATCTCCTATTTGATACACCCCATGCCTGGCATAGTGAGTAAACACACTGCCTGTTGCTTCCCGGGTTGCTTCTGACCTCATTCCTCATGAGCGGCTCACTATGGACATTGACTTAGTCTGACAACATCTGTTGCACATGGAGCAGCAGCCTTTGCGGGGTGAGCAGTGTTCAGAGAGAGAGAGACCAACTAAAAGGAATGCCACCAGGGCATAAAACCAGCTTACCTCCAGTACATATCAGGACCTGCCAAGACCAGGCAGCAAAGGCTATGATACTCCACCACTAACCCCTAGCCTCCAGCACCTACCCCCCTACACACACACTTAGCCTCACCTACCACCTAGGTGGGCTGTCTCTACCGCTCCAGCCTCCAGCCAAGGGGAGATGCCTTTTTGCCTTGGGAGAAAAAGCTCTGGTTGCCATGGAAACCATTAAGCCGCTTTCCTTGGATGACGATGATGGAGAAGGGAGGAAATGTATTTGGTCGTCAGTCGGCAGTGGTTGGGGACGAGGGGAGGGCGAGGGGTCAGTAGGGTGGGAGGGTGGGTTGAAGGGATGGGGTGAGTGGTCACGCAGGGTCCTGATTGCTGCGTGATTTCAGGGAATGATGGTCATTCCACTATGACCTGAGGATAGCGGTCAGTCTGACTGCAAGGTCGCACACTATTCAGCTAAGAGAGCGACTACCTCAAGGTCAGATGAAGGTCATTAGAATTGCCCCAAGGTCAACTAGCGGTCATTTCGGGGTCATAGACTCTGATAGCGGGGTGGTTTTGAACACTCTCTGGTGATCACACAATGTGATGGAGAGTGAAAAGCCAAAGTTCAAGTTCATGCATTAACAGCTAAAGTCACCGCACTCGACTTATTTAATTATCTTTCCCGCATGGATCTGCCTGGCTACCTTGATTAAAACCTGAGCCAAGGTGTTTTTTCTCACCTTGTAAAGAAAAAGGAAGCAGACTTTGTAAATGGATTTGATGATTAGTTTCCAGGAAGGACATGTTATTCCGCATCAGACAGGTGAAAGCAGGGTTGGATGTATAGCAGAACATTAACCTTACTTAGATATGCCACTATCGTTGAACAAAACTTGTTGAATCGTTAAACTGCATATATATTATTATGAAATATGACAATTTCTTTAAGCAAGAAGAAAAACAGCACATTGGTAACTTTGACTAATACAGTTAGAAAGATCACCTGTCACACTTTCCCTTTACTATATGGAGGAATACTGTTGAGCTACTATATCAGTGAATTACCTACAAAGATGTTTACGGTACCACAGTTGCCTAACAAGATATGCAACTGTCACCGACCACCAGCCCACACTACAGGCCAACCAAACACAGGCTACATCCAAATTTGCTTTCTAGTCAGAGTCCCCAATTACCAGGAAAGTTCCCGGCACCGTTGCCATGGCAACCTGGACTGCCTGGATGCAATGGGGTTGATGCCTGGTGGACGTGAGAGGTGTGCTGAAGATTGAGGGGGTGGTGTTGGAATACAATTATGAACATTGTGGACCTCTAACAGTACACATACCTGACTACCTCCTCTTGTGCACATCATGGACCTCTAACAGTACACATACCTGACTACCTCCTCTTGTGCACATCATGGACCTCTAACAGTACACATACCTGACTACCTCCTCTTGTGCACATCATGGACCTCTAACAGTACACATACCTGACTACCTCCTCTTGTGTACATCATGGACCTCTAACAGTACACATACCTGACTACCTCCTCTTGTGTACATCATGGACCTCTAACAGTACACATATCTGACTACCTCCTCTTGTGTACAGCATGGACCTCTAACAGTACACATACCTGACTACCTCTTCTTGTGCACATCATGGACCTCTAACAGTACACATACCTGACTACCTCCTCTTGTGTACATCATGGACCTCTAACAGTACACATACCTGACTACCTCCTCTTGTGTACATCATGGACCTCTAACAGTACACATACCTGACTACCTCCTCTTGTGCACATCATGGACCTCTAACAGTACACATACCTGACTACCTCCTCTTATGTACAGCATGGACCTCTAACAGTACACATACCTGACTACCTCCTCTTGTGCACATCATGGACCTCTAACAGTACACATACCTGACTACCTCCTCTTGTGTACATCATGGACCTCTAACAGTACACATACCTGACTACCTCCTCTTGTGTACATCATGGACCTCTAACAGTACACATACCTGACTACCTCCTCTTGTGTACATCATGGACCTCTAACAGTACACATACCTGACTACCTCCTCTTGTGCACATCATAGACCTCTAACAGTACACATAACTGACTACCTCCTCTTGTGCACATTGTGGACCTCTAACAATACACATACCTGACTACCCCCCTGAGTGTACACCATGGACCTCTAACAGTACACATACCTGATTACCTCCTCTTGTGCACATCATGGACCTCTAACAGTACACATACCTGACTAACAGTACACATACCTGACTACCCCTCTTGTGTACACCATGGACCCCTAACAGTACACATACCTGACTACCTCCTCTTGTGTACATAAGGACCTACAAAAGTACACATACAGAACTTCTCTAATATTTACATGGAGGCCTTATGGACCCCCAAACAGCATATACAGTACATGAGACACAAAATGTTTTAATTTAAAAGTTCCAATCTGATCCTCACAAAGGCACAGGTATAACAAGACCATCTCTAAAGAGAAAAGTACACTTCTCTTAACTTTACTTCCATGATATACGAGGTGTTCCATCCCAGCTGCACTATGGACTACCATTCAGAGATGTGAAATGGCTCCCTCCCTGACCCTAACACCCCTGCTGAAAAGACCCATCTCTGCAATTCAATATCGGGTGATAATTGGCTTACAGGCATTGTGACTGTCAATGGGCACAGGGAGGTGGTGGGGGAATCAGTGGGGCCTGTTGCACTAAGCAATTAGATACATTATAAAATCTCCTTTTGAGTTGTAAACCCTTTCAAGATTGGATACTGCCTTAATGCATCTAGGCGACATAATACTAATGCCCAGTTTTGGCCAGTAGAGAGTACTAGATGGACATCAATTCATTGGTGCATCACAGTGACCATGGGGCATAGGCCTGGATGCATCATGCGGCCCTTAAGGTGTTATCATTCACCTCCACAGCTTAACAATGCAAAACTCTTACAAAGAGATCTGAAATCAATGCCAAGTTTCTGATTGCTAACTATATCTATATTCCCATACTGCAACACCCTCATCCTGCCTGGAGAGTCATACAAGACTAAGGAGATGGAGAGGAGTCGACGAGCACCAATAACCCAACCACATGGCCCTCTATATCCCAGAATTCATTCGGCGCGCAATTTCCTGTGGTGGCCATTAATACCTTGCTGCCCCATTGGTGGCGCTGCCATTGCCTGGCGGAAGCGGAAATGGCACCTGTTTAAGTGCTGGGCTCTCCTGGCGGGGCGCCATCTTGTGGTGTGGGGGATCACGTGACAGCGTGTCTGCAGGGTGTGAGAAGTGGCATGGAATGATTTTCACCTCAGCTTCTTTTTATGTGGAAAAGAAAGTCTTGTGATCTGCAGAAAAAGTTCCCCCCATCCCATATCGTCTTCGGCATTAATTCACCAGTGCTCTTGCTATCTGCTAGCTACTTTACGATGAAGTTGCTAGCATGGATCCGATTTTATATCTGGAGGCCCATGTAGGCTACATAAACACACTTTCACAAGTCAGATGTAATTTTACTGCAAGCTATTTTCTGTATTCTAGATAAGAGAAATTCAAATCCAATAAACCTCAACATCGCTAAGAAATGTTGACAGCCGTAAGCAGTAGAGGGCCTGACTATTGCTTTCCCTTTCCTGATAACATGATTTCCAATCTTACAGTCCCTCTGCTCTTGGTATCGGCAGTGAAACCCTGGAGGTCTCTCCTATCTCTCAACCACCCACGCTGGAGCAACCCACGTCAACATTATCCAACATGGAACCTAAGTGGGGTCTGTCAGAACCAGAATCAGCCCCTTCGGCCCAGAGCCCAGAAGCCATATTTTAATCATGCCATCATTCACTATTCACTGCTGTCATCTTGTCTCTGTAACTGAGCAGAATAGAAGTTGAAGGCTTGGTATTACCGGTAAAAATATAGTGCAGCAATATGCATTGCTCGTAACTCAAAGAGAAATTTTTAAATATTTTGAGGGGCAGCCCCCCCCAGGAGCAATAAAACAACTGACCAGGGTGGTTTGGCAAGCGTAGTCATGCTCAATGGTTAAGCCTATGGGCAAACCCCCCATTATCGCTCATGTTCTCTTCAGTGGTGAATTACTCCTTGAGTTGAGCATTCCAGTATCATAGCAGGTCTCAAATAAGGGCCTATCCGATCGATAAGCATCATGATGCACCCAAAAATCAATCGAATTGAGGTGGAATCATTCATTTCCATCTGTACTTTGAAACAGAAGCAGTGTCTTCTCCACCAGCCTTGGCGGGTGGCACACATGCTTGATCTCTTTTCCGAAGGGTATTTGGGTCAATACACACCAGTGCTCGGTCTGCCCATATGACAAAAATTCATGCAGGAGCATATTATTTTGGACAAATGAATATATTGCGCAGATGTGGCCCTTGCGCGTATACAACGCATAATTGATCCAACGTTGATAAATTTGCTGTCAATCGACCCACGCACTTCGATGTCGTAATTTAGACGAAGACATGGCGTTTTACAAATAATCTCATTTATTCGAAAGAATTATTAAAAACCTAGCATGTTAAACGAGTGTTTAAGCAATTGATATCACAGGTAACTCAGAAAGCTTTGGTCTGGCCATTTTGACACTATAGTGACAGCAATGCGAAAGACTAATAAGTCTATTGCGCGCCCGCCATGTTGAATTTTGCCATTAAACCAGCTATGTCGAATTAATTGTTATATTTTTGATGTGTATACAGAGAGAAATGTCCAACCTTTTTGACACTATAGTGACAGCAAAGAAGAAAGGTACTCCATATGTATTGCGCGCTCTACTCACACCTGCCATTTTGTTTTCTTTGTCGTCATTCCGCGGGCTATGTTGTACTACTGTGGAAAATTTTCTCAAATAATTTCAAATCATATTTATTATGTCTCTTTTGCATGGATCCATCTTCTTCTCCCTATATACTCTAACATATTATCAAATTTAATTCAATAACTGCCATGTTTGTATCGAAGTGAGACGCAATCGGAATGTCGTAAAAGTTCAGCCCCTCGGACGATTTTTGGCAAAAACTTTCCGCGACGAACATGAATCGTATAACCGAGGATTAAAGCACCAGATTGAATTATTTTTAATGCGTATACAGAGAGAAATATCCAAAAGAACCATATAAACAAGATTAACATGCAATATATCATTTTCCATTACATTCTTATCACGTACGTGACACCCAACCCGCCCGGACCTGACACCTCCATAGAACAGCATTGAGTGCACCAAGCGTCTAAGTTGGATTTCAGGTGACCTACTTTTTTCAAACCTAAATTTTACAAAGATTAGAATCTTAAAAGAGGTAAATGTTACACCTCCATGATCCTGAATATGTACTCTATCACATGACAGGTTTCATCTCATCTCATATTTAATGATTTTCATGTAATTTGAGCTCAAAGTCAACAACCTCTTCTCAAAAAATGCTCACTTCCGGTCTTGAAAGTTTCGCCTGCCCCTACCTGTCTCTTAAAACTTGGCATCCTGAGTTAATCAATGATACTGCCAATACACATCTAATAAGTCACAATTAATTAAGATTAAATAAGTTATTAACCAAAACATTTTCAAATGTCATAAATTTGCCGGGAAAACCCGTTGTAATTGATCAATTTTGATACCTTGGCCCACCGCCCCATACCTTCAGCACTGAGTCGAAAAGCATCCTTTTTTCACCTATTACTGCCCACAGAGACCCTGCCTTACATTTTCACCTATAATTGGAAAACTAGTCATTTTTAATACAAAATCACTATTCCCCCTTGATCCTGACATTCATAGCATGCACTGGACATGCATCGGATAACCATACTCACTTTTTTTTCAAAGCTGAACTTGACCATCTAGTCAGCCTTCTACACCCCCAAAATCTCTTACTACCGGTCCACTTACTAATAACTCTCTTCGAGTTAACGAAGACCGTAGACAGTAGCTAGTATATACACTGTAAGTAGTATCTAAAAACTGGTATTTGTATATGGACACTAGGTGATTTACTATGGCATTTCTTAACTGGTTAATTATAATGATTACCCCTTCAATCATTTTCACAGCGGTCTGTCTGCAGCTCCAGTCCTAAATAGGAAAAAACACATAATTGACCATAAAATCCAGGATTTTCATGGGGAATTTATCATTCCAACAGCAATCAGGAGAACCATTTTCCCACGGTACTGAAGATGTTTTTCACACATCACTTTTTTTTTCGGCCTTGATTTTCCCCGACGCAGATCGAGATCTTTATTTCTCATTTCAGCTGTTTAAGAAATGTTTTAATGGCTTGAAGGTGGGATTGGGGGGGGGTGAGGTTTTCCATCTTGACCACGAGAGATCTTTAGTAAGCAGCTACCAGAGTATTGTCAAGATGTCCTTCTCTCCCTCCTCCTCATTCTCCATTCCCAGACATTCACTCTCCTCCCCTCGCTCTTGCCAGCGTGCCTTGCAGCAAGGACCTTTCCTTCAGCAGCGTTAATTCCACGAGGCTGCTTTCAAGTGGGTCCCACGTTTCGATTCGCGGCCTGTCCTGAGGCCAAATTTGATTTGGCGACGGTGTCCCAGGGCAGCCTGTGGCTGTGTATGTGGGAGGGTTGGTGGGAGGGGGTGAGGTGGTGTGTGTGTGGAGGGGGTTAGTGGTCGACATTATGTCAGTACACACTGGGGTGAGGAGCTACGTCCACAATTCTTATGAGCAACTCAGGTCGTCCTTTGAGCTGCTCTGAGTATAAGGACCTCGTGAGGTAGTGAACATGTCCTAGCTAGATTCAGGGTATATTCTATGGACTGGAAAATATTCTGCATTTTCTTTGGGTTGGCAAGTAAAATGTTAAGAGTTATTGCAGACTTTTCAATCAGCATTTTCTCATCTACTTTCAATCCGCAGACATTGTTATGCCATTGAGAGATGACGCTGCGCACCGCAAAATCTAGGAAGTGGATCCATATTGCCCTCATTTCGGCTCCTGTCAAGAACCGTATAGGTATGATTGAATGATGTATTCATATTAAAGCATAGCCTGCATTGTATTGCTTCGACCTTTTAGTATAGTCAGCAATAATCCTACTGCCAGACAGATGAATAAGATGAAGCAAGCAAAAAGATGAAGATTTATAGCTACCCCCTGAGAATCCCTCCTTCAATGCCGTCAATTTCTATTCGAATTGTGTAAATCCCTTAGCTTTACAAGCTAGTCTAGACTGCATTTACATATTCTAAATACTGATACCACATAATTATTATAAATGGCAATGAATTTATATCACGAGATTTATATTTCCTTCTAGCTACCATTTTGATCTTTCCTTTCTCCTACAAAACCTTCCTTACATGTCACATAAAACACTTTGCCCTTTGGTGGTTATGATACATAGGTGCAGCCCAGGCGAGTCTGTCCAGGACTGCAGTCATAAATCATACCGAGCCTATAGAGTCTAAATGAGACTGAAGTGTAGGCATTATACACCAATGTAATGCTGTTTGGTACACTTGATAGCAGATTTCCTCTATCTTTAAAGATGGAGCGGTGTGATTGTGAACCTCCATATGGAAGGAACATGGACCTGGAGGCAATATGCAACCCCTGGTGGACTACCTTAAGATTGCCTAAGCTTTTATAGCAGTATATGGCATACAGGAGGAATAGAAGGTGACAGCTTGCATGTCAATGCACACACACATCAATGTACTGGAGTTACCGTGGAGGCAGGTGGCACAAGAAGAAGTAAGGTGTTTATAGCATGACTTACAACACTGAGGCTTTCTGCATAAAACAGGTACAAAAAGCTTCAGACAGCTTATGAGGCTGCACGCGACCTACTCATCTTCTGTACGTACAACTGTGCCGGTGCACAGCACTGGGAGACACCTAAGTCATTATCAGGAAGGATACATTCAATTACCAAGTCTGCTGCAGTATGAAAAATACGGCACCTGTTTATAGAATATTGGATTTGTCACTTTTTGTAGTGTATCTGTGCATAAGGATATATGAGTAAAGGTTCATATCGCTACAATAGGGCCGTTTGAGTAAATGCAGGCACTGTGAAAATACATCTTCATCAGAGAACACTCCCTGTCAGGCCCCTGTTTTACCCCCTTATATCAGACATAGTATCATACAGTCATTGGGTGAGGGTTACCTCAGAAGGGCTCCCTCCAGAGGGCGGCACCACTGTATATATGCAAAATGTCGTCTGCTCCTCAATGTCGTCTGCTTCCCAAGATGCATCACTTCAGAGGACAGTGAAAATAGGGGTGATGCTGGTCAACTGCAGCGCCTTGAATACAGCAGAACCGGCAGACAAGAGAACTAAAATGGTCAGATTTCATTATGGCTACCATAATATAATGGTCAGAATGTGACAGACTGGGGGGAGACTATAATTATCAGGGAACCAGCTGAATCGAACATAAGAGCACATGATGGCGGCCTACATGAGAGGATCAGTTAGAGCCCTATATAACAATACTTGTCCCAGAAGGTATTCTACAAGCATCACTCCTGCTTTCCCTTTGTGTATTTATGAGACAAGACACGTTATTTCCCCTGTGCACATGCCCTTATGTGCACCTTTTACAACAGAACTCATCCTTTTTGGTCGTATACATGTACATTATTTGCCCTTTGCATTTGTTGAGACGGACTATTCCTGGCTGAGTGAACATAAAACCTATCCATTGTTGACTCGGTTAACAGGGCAGGGAGTTCTTTTTATTATGAATGTGATGCCGATTAATTAAACTTTTGTGTGCTAAATTAGTTTAAGCTTCCTTTTGCAGTATTCATTTTGCTTCACTGTATTAACCCTTAGGTGCCCAAGCGAGCTTTAAAGCGTGGTTTTGGCCTTAAATATATGTATTTATATGTATACTGAAAGAAATTATCATCCAGACACTTCTACTGGTCCAATTTGCAAAGTTATACCCCCTATAGAACGACCATGACCTCCTGACTCCAATACAATAATCCATTTTACTGCATCTCCATTATTCTAGGTACACGCAGACAAAGATTGATAATTAGTTGCCATCTTTATGAATCATTGCAGGACAGCCTTCAAATGAGCTAGGTTCCAAGGTATTACAAAACTGATGCTAGGTCATATTCCCCCCAATATCCTACCGTCTCATTACATCTTACCCACTACAGCTATTTCATTCACAAGAATTGTACATATCCTTGAAAATAGTTCATGCAAATGTTCCCAACACATGTTTCTTGGGTGGCAGTATCCATTCAGCTAGAATGAGCTTTGTATAGTTGCTAGGTTTGAGTGCATTATTGATATATCATAAAAAAGACCAAACTATAAGATGACCAGAAATGGAATGTTTTGGTCACCATGGAACAAAGTCTGTCCCATGTATGCCGTGTCTTGACTGAACGGCTAAGTCAGGAGCGTTCAGGAAATATAATGTGAAGACAAAGGAGAAGATCAAACTAAGACATGACCCTTATCAAATAACGCCATATTTATCAATTAAGCAATGAATTTGTGAAATAAGCTGAAAATCATCAAATAATTCTGGGCACAAAAACGTTAACACCCAAATAACCATAGATACAAGTAACAAAAAGGACTTGACTCCACCAACATTTCCCCTATGTATCCAAGTATACAGGACCTCAAGTAGTATACTGTTGCACTACTGGATTCAGAGGACTTTGATTATCATTATGTCCCAATGGTCAAATACTCTATTTCTACAGAATCCTAAAATCACAGTAAAACATGGAAACTAAATAGAATTTATCACATCCTTTCTCTTCAATTTACAGCTTCAATTCTGGCGTTCACACTTTAAATAATGATAGAAAGCCTTTTATAAGAGCATTGTCCTGCTATTCAAGACTCCCAACATCAAAGTCTGGGCAGTGTCCAGTATGCTTTTAATGTGTATTGGATTCACACATGGTGGCCCTACATAATGACTACACTGTAAAAAAATGTCGTTGAAAAAAAACCCCAAAGGATTCCTCGTCTCAAAGTTGCCAGAGATCTATCGTTGTTTTCATGGAGACGTCGTTATTTTCACAGAGATTCCTTGATCCACTGCAGTGCCATCCAGAGCTTCTTGTAAAAACTACACTGGCTCCCTGTTGTATAATTACAGTGGTTCACTGACAGTTTTGCAAGGATCCTTGGTAGATTCAACAGTTATTTTTTACAGTGTATCGACACTGGAAAGGACTATAAAACTTACTGCATCAAATGTGTACAGTGTTTAGCTTATGTCGGCGTAAAGATGGTTTATCACCAGGAGAAGGGGGTCAAGGTGCTCCCTGGAGGACCACATCCACACTCTCTGCAAACCTAGAGGCCTTTCCTCCAGACACCTATACGTCATAATACCACATGACTTCTCCTCCTGTGTCAGGACCAGACTCCTGCATTGTTCATCTGAACACCCAACTAGGTTCTTTGCCTACTGTGGATCTATGCAAAATCCCTTAAACTGATAATCACTATTTTGAGCTAGAGACCTTTTCTACCGTGATGAAGCCTTGAGTAGCCTTTCTTGCTGATTGATATATTTGAGGGAGTGGCTTTTATATTCTTGTTATCCAATGATACTAACAGTAATCCAGTCTAGAGAGTGGAACTTCTGTGACCATTATCCCCCTATATTCTATATAAAGATTGCAAAGTAATTCACTGGTCTGGTCCAGCTGTTCTCCCTACCAGCTACTCTAAGCCACCCCCACTTCTACATAGCCCCTTCATCATTGTCTAATTTGCTATCATAATCTTCCATATTCACCTCCCCTGCATCCATACCACAACCTGTCTCCTCAGCATGGAGGGCCCTATGGCTCTGCCGGCAGTCTTAAGCCTAGCTAGGCCGCCATCTGGAGTGGGAACAGCTTCCTTAAGCAGCTCTTACTATGAGCTGCTCTGCAGCAATTCGGTCGAGCAGCTCAACTATATTCTGTCCCTAACAGTGTCCTACTCAATGCCTGTGTACGTTCAAGGGCATATTATGCTGCTCCATCAGTGTTCTCTGTAAAGGTCACAAGTAGTGTTTACTTCCACTCGTGATTCTAGACTTGGTTTTAGGTCCCTATGACTAGACTAAAGACTTAAATGCAATTTTGTACTCTTGGAATGTACATTGGGTCATAATCTAAGTTCCCTATCTGATTTTCCTTTGGGAGGGGAGAGAAATGTGTTCTTCTTCTTTGCTACAAGATTTTAGGTGTGAAAATGAAGTTTTCAAATCCAACTTGATATTCCATATACAGTTATAGTAATGCACAACACATCAGTCTGTGTCAGTCTATATACCACCCCTCATTGTTAAGTGAATGGAATATTAAGAGGTGGCACCCTTTATCTAAGAATAGGTTTACCTGGAGGGTGTTGCTCCTATTGTAAAAAGAGCTGTGAGTATGTGCCCTCTTTTCTAAACACTGCACTGCTTCACCATTCAACTTGCACTCACCACATTGGTCTGACAGTCACCTGCCTTGTTTAAAATAGAGAGAGCTGCACTACCAGGTACCTACTCATGTCACACGCTCTATAGTTTATTATACTGACTGACTTCTCCCAACTAGGTACCTACTCAAATCCCCCTTTTTTAGCACCATACTTGAATGACCACTTGTGAGCAACAAAAGGGACAATTTATAGCTACATGAAAAGAAAGGACTGAAAACAAGGGCATTTTTAGCCAGCTCTTCCTTTTACTGTAGGAGCAACACCCTCCAGGCTGCAGTGACCCCCGGCACCCCACCCCTCCCATAGCATGACCACCCCCTCCCCAGCCCCTCCAATTGAATACAGTATGCATGAGGTGGATAGTAGCTCGGTAGGCGGCGACACCATCGCCATCCACTGGTCACATCTCCCAAGGCCTGCCATATGCAATGAGCAGACTTCTATTCTGTCGGCGGAGGGGATGGGGAGGGGGTGTGGGGAGCAGAGTCAAAGCATCAACCATAAATTGTGCCACGAGTGCAGCAGATACAACCCCACTGGGGGGAGGGACTGCTCGTAATGGCTGATTGAGGCCCAATGTGGTTCAGATGGAGAGAAAACACGGCGTAAATCGCTGACGATATAGACTAGTCCCAGCTGGCCCCCACTGTGTATATTGGTCCACATTGTAGGGGCAGATGGAGATTAAATCACGAGGTCCTGCATACTTGGATAAGACGACCTGTGAAAGACTTTGTGCTGAGATTATACCAGAGTGAGTTAGCTCCGGGGTTGAACCTATGATGATACTACGTAGGCTCCTACCGGTTCTATGGTGGTTAGGATCACACTTCGACATTTGATATGTCGTTGCATATGCCAAGGGTAGTCTGCAGTGAATCAATTCTTGTTGATACAGATGGAACGGGAACCAATGGTGAGAAAACTCACATTCCTAGGTAGATCTTAGAAAATACATTCCTAGATCTACTGGTGGACTATGATACATATAGATACTTATATTCCTCATAGACACACATCATCCGTACATTTATAATGAATTTAACTCACCTTGGAATCAGGATATGGTCAGTGGTTTTGGGGTCTGTAAAGAGAAAATTGGTTGTTGTAATTATTGGACAGAAATAAGTGGTCATACTATACCAAGCTGTGCAGTGGGTTGGTTTTATATAAGGAAACAATGCCCTGTTTTCATGATAGTTGATTTAGCCTTTGATTTGAATGAAGAGGTTCTGACACAGTTAGTAAATTTACTAGCATCATAATGGAGAGCAGCAAGATTAGCAAATTCTCAAATGTATCCCAGTAGGGCTTCCAAGGTTAGCCCTTACACAGAATAATGTATCCACAATTTATTGTTTTCTTTGACAATTATCAGTGAATAAGTCCACAGGAGATTCTTATATAATATCATCATGAAATACACTTCAATAGTCTAGCATTTTGTACCATTCTCCACAGATGGAATCAAATAAGACTATGGCTTCCCTCTGTAATGACACACATTTAACTATGTCCGATTCTACATTCGATACAAAGACTGTCAAAATACGATTGAAATACGTCACCATGAGAAACATGATGCTGTTTATTTTTGATAATCTGGAAAATAACGGAATAATACTTTCTCTCTTTGCCTATTTATGAACAATATTGCAGCAAACCACTCCATTTATGGACATACACAAAAAGCCAAATCGGAGACTTCTTCAACAAGAGCTATACTAAGCAATCATGTACATCCACAATACTGTAGCATATTTCCTCATCATCTCTAGATTCTACCTCCCCCCACAACCCACCTCATCCCCACAGGACGCCCACGGCCACTCATTCCATATACACAACCAGCAATTCGCTGGTTTCCGCCGCATTTCCTATCAACATATAAGGACACGATCGGCTTCCATCTTGAGCGCCGAAATTAAGTCCAGAGGGCTAGGGGAGCCAAGGATTCTGATTGGCTCAGAGCCCGATGGCGTTGCTAGGGAGAAACAAGATGCTGTTGCCATAGCAACGGAAAGGAGGGTATCGTAAGGGTCCTGGGGCTAACACCCATACAGGATATTGAGACGTCGGCTGTCTTGAAAGGCGGGCTACTGGACACTATGGTGTGAGAACGTGGGAGAAAACATTGTTTTTTTAAGTTGGGATGAGTGCCAAAATAAAACACAAAATCTCAGAAAGATTAGACAGAATTGAAATTATATCTAGTACTCCACTGTCTCTAGTATTGTTATAATTAGACACAAATGAGAAACTGATATTGAAAGGGCGGGGGGGGGGGAATTGCACACAACTTTCTAGTTAAATTTGAATGATGATTTATGATTGTATTAGCAAGAAAAAAACCCAAATTCATGAATATCTAGAAGCGTGTGATTAATTGTTTCATACAATTATCTAGACCCAAGACAATGCCCAAGACAATTTTTGTTACCAAACCCAAAACAAAGCCTCCACACTTAACTCACCACATGTAGTGTGGATCCAACACTATAAAAAAATAATTGTTGAAGCAACCAGGTCTCCTCATAAAACTGAATAGCGAACCATTGTAATCATATTGCAGTGAATTAGTGTAGTTTCAACAATGAAGCCCCAGATGGCAGTAGGGTACAAGGAATCTCTGTGACAATAACAACAGATCTCTGGTAACTTTGTCACAATATTTTCAGCGTTATTTCGACGACATATTTTTTACAGTGAAGAATAAACCACATGTAGTATTACACCTAATTGCCTGTGGCATCTACACGCAATGCCTCCATCTCTGCATGTGTGTATCCCTAGGGAGAGGAGCAGGTGGAGAATACATCTTCCTAGTATTGTGGGTCAGGCTAGCAACTGTAGCAATAGTACCCCTTATTGTGACATTACTGAATGTGCCTATTGTATTTCCTGCAGACAGCCTGGAGATGGGTACTCACTCTATGCTGCTATCCACCCACTTCAATGCTACTCCCAAATCTGTAGCTGACAAAACCCACCAGTCTGCTATTTCAGCTCTTGAAGGTTGACAGGTCCCCCATTTAGCCCCCCCCCCTTTAGACCTACAGAAAGCTGACAGCCTACCACATGAACAGGATGCTTGTCTGATACCAAGGTGTGAAAAGCTTATCATTTAGAACAGTGCTCTCATTACAAACTGTGTTTTGGATGGTTTCTTTGATACAGGGAATCCGGGGGGGGGGGGCACTTGCCCAAGAAATGGATACTGACTGCGACCAGACTCGAGAGAGCGGTGGCGGTGGATTCCTGGGCGATCCTGAAAAAGGGGGGCGGTGGATTCCCAACAGATCTCTAATAGCAGGGCGGTGGATTTCCATTAGATTCCGGAAGGAGTGTATTGTTTCTACACCCTACATATGAGGGCATAAAAATGATAAAAAGCACAGTGCTGGACATTGAAAAATTCTGATCCATACAATTACATGAGTACAATAGGCAGCTTGGTGGAGGGTGTAGGCTTGAAGGGGGGGGGGGGCAGCCCAACTCACATACTTGTTGTGAGTTGGGCTGCTCTCTGGGTTCAGGTTCTGAGATGTCAGTGGATGCAACCGGAAGTTGGAAATGCTTTGTTTACATGTGCTTATCTGGCATAACAGTTTGCCGAGTGAAGCCATGCGTTTCCGCGGCCGCCATTTTGTTTTGATACGTTTCTCAGTGACAACCCAGTTTAAAATTTAGTTTAGAACAGGTTTATTTTATTCCACCAAGAAATTAGTTTAATCTCTGGATAAAGAGGATGTTAAAGTATA
Source organism: Acholoe squamosa (assembly GCA_949317995.1). Lineage (NCBI taxonomy): Eukaryota > Metazoa > Annelida > Polychaeta > Phyllodocida > Polynoidae > Acholoe > Acholoe squamosa. Next base: position 25,872,582 of record OX439048.1, read on the forward strand.
TTTGAGCAAAATATAAAACTAGATTGGTTCAGAAATAAACTCAGGAGAAGTGCGCAAATGGATAGATAAATCTCAAAAACTGGTGTACAGGGTATCGGAGACCCCCAGAAAGGGGTCGACAGCAGTGACAAGGTTTTGAGGGCCGCTTTGCAGTGGGTACCACTTCCGACCTTTAGTACCCCCTCCCCCCCGGGATTCACTCGCCTTCCATCTTAAGGAAAATGTCACCTGTTTCCATTGGTCATATTGGTGCAACTAGTAGTAATCCTACTGGGACCAAAGGCATAGTAATCATCAACTGTTAAACTATTACATACCTTATTTCAAATAGAATAATCATGGTACTGGGAAATTAACCCTTTGTGATGTCCAAGTAAAATGCCTTTAGTAGCTCGAGCACAACTTCCTGTAAAAAAAACCTTCACTAGTACTGAAATATCATGCATTTGGATCAAGCCATTTACTGACAATTCACTGACTTTTAGAGGCTTAAATTCTGCAATACCAAAACCATATTGACCATCTAGAGTTTAAATCTACTCAGGGAGCTAGTGACGTAGTACAGTTTCTCAGCTGAAGTCAAGTTAAGTCCCACTTTAATGCGACCAGACTTAACGGCAGTCCACCCTGAAATAGGTTTAGATTGAGGTAAGTAGTATGGGGAAATGGGGCGCAGGCGCAGGCTACAGAGCCATGAGATGGTGACGAGGGTCCCTCCTTACATCGTTACCACCCAGACCTCCTTCTCCTCCTGAGTGAATAGCCCATTTCTACACACTTTGTCGTCTCCTGTCTGGTTGGAGCTCTATGTTTAATCTTCAGGCGTGACAGAGTCACCTAACCGGTCGGTATGTGATTGCTCGATGTATGATAAAAGGTATTGAGATTGGGTTGTTCATAATTCTATACAAAGTGATACTGCTAGAAGAATCTATTTTAGAGTAGCCTGCGATATCATGGATAGGTAACACTGGAGATATTAGAATAGATACATGGAGATATTAGTATAATATTCAGGCAGCAAGGAAGGGAGCATGCACCCCAATTAGTCTACACATAGCCTGTCCACCTCACTCAATATACATGCACCCCAATACACAAGTTTCGAGTTCGCCGTGAACGGCCCTAGAGCCGGGGATTCCAACGGTTGGTGGCGCTGTAAATGACCGGAAGGAGGGGTTAGAAGATAGCCACAGGGAGTAGGGGGTGGAATGACCGGGAGGCAGGCCAGGGGCAGCGGCAGGAGGAGGGTACACTCACTGTATCACCTAACTAGGTCACTGTGTGTATCATTAAAGTCCTTCTATCTATCATATCCAACAAGATATGGCTTATCCATTCAAGGTACAGGACCATACATGCATGGTGTATACCTGTATGGATTCCCTATCAGATATTTGCATATATGCCTTCAGCAGGAGGGTTTTAATTTCAGAGCTAGTACATTTCCTATATGTAAAATCTACTCCAACCCCTCCTTCCTGTGTGCTCACAGGCTGGGTATCAGCGAAGTGAGCGCGGGAAAGCTATCTCGGAACTCCTGTATTAGTCTAAACACACCCTATCCACCTCCCTCAATATCCATCCAGAGTGCAGGTCAGACTTGTTATATAACTAGTCCTGGTCCATATTTTATGTAGGTAGCCAATTGGTATTGTATAAGGCAAGGTCAGTAGACGTGGTCAGAGGTGTGATCATTGCTGACAACCATACACCTGTTACCATAGCAACCAGATTAGCAGGGTCCCCAGGCTACTTTAAAGGGGCAGGGTAGGAGGATCAAATATGCAGAGCAAGCGATCACCTCCGCCCCACCCCTACCCTCTAAATCTAACCTCTGGGGCACGTTTCACAACACTGGCACTGGCACTAACTGCAGTTTTCTCTGAAACGAGCACCTGATTTGAATCAAAGAGGGGTTTAATTAATAATCATAAGAAATGTAATTTTCAACACATGAACCCTTTGAGGGTCGCATCAATCTGGCCCTTTGGGAGGGTATCAATCCGATACGGTCTGCATGATACACTCATGATGCGGTCCTAGCAACTCAGCGTCAGTCGACTCGCCAAGGCTGCATCATGGCAGCAATTGTGCATCATGCTTCAATACAATAAGCAGCACTTCAAACCACCCACTTTGCAACATCCCCCTCTCTATGTCAATAACTACCCTGGATGGCCATCATTGGCTATTCTCCTCCAGTAGGGTTATAAGGGGTGTGTAAACAGGGTGATAAATCAGGGGGCAATGTGAACAGCACATGCTGGGACATGGTCAGAATGTGTCATGTATTACAGTACCTGATTCCTGCAAAACCACCTTCATCTACCAAACACACAGTGTCACAAATAATTTGCATTAAGACAAAATTATCAGGAGATAGGCCTACTAGATGAAAATGTAGAGAAGAATGGTGGAGGAGATATTGGTTAACATTGGTTTACATGGAATATGACATCAATGCAATAATTGCATACGTACAAGTAACAACAAGACCCAGAACCATCTCCTTTTGGTGAAATCCAACCTGCCCTAATCCATATCAATTCCCTGTAAAACCAATCCCCAGATGCATCCAGCGGCTGCCGTGTATTTAACGGACTTAGCAGTGCCTTCCAGACAACCATCTGATAAAAAGCCTTGCCTGACTTAACTAGCTATCAGGGAGTATTACCCCAGGGATGGGAGATGGAGAGGGAGTGGGTGGAGACATCTCAGTATCAATCCAGATTAGACTTCACAAGGTCAGGTGGGATTGGGTGGGTGTGGGTGTAAGAGTGGGCGAATCTGAGTGGGCAGGGGTTTGTTGGTGTGCCTAGTTCTAGTCTCGAACTCCTGTTATGGTCTGGATGTTATGTGGATGCAGCGATTTGAGTTTTCATATGGCGAACCTTTCAGACAGAAATATGGAATTGTATAGCTCTAATCTGGCTTCAGTCAATCCTACGGTTTGCCAATTTCTTTTTGCAAATTTCTTTGAACAGGAGAAAGATAAATCTTAATGTGAGCTTATTGATACATTCTTGGGAGCAGCAGTGACGTCATGGCAACCAGCACGGCCCTTATCAGGCTTATCTCCCTACTGATAAGAATCCTCATGAAGGGTTATTTTACATAGGAAATGTACTAGAAAAAGGTGTAAACCCCTTATCAGAAAAGATCTAGACATTGTACAGGAAAATGCATTCCAAAATCGGAAAGATATTCGAAATTTGCATCACATACTTGATGCATTATTGTCTAATCCCAATATTTGAAAAGAAAACAGCAAAAGGGCTACTTTTTCTAGTACATTGCCTTGTAATTTGACTCTTTGCCAGGTCCCTAGCAACCAGGGTTCTGCTCCTGAGAATTATGGTGTCTAAAATTAGATATTTCGTTAGGCCACTCAAAAAAACAGCTTTTTTTTCTTCTTTTTTTTTGAGTGACCTTAGGATAGTGTTGCACCTGGCAGATGCACTAAAAGCCTATTTTAAATCAAGATCGATTCTAGAGGCAACAGGCAAAAGTAAACCTTAACCAATGCCAAACCTTTTTTTTTTGTTGTTTTTTTTTAGTATATAAGCTAAGGTTGAGGCACTGCGTATTGATAATGGTATATATACTGTGAAGATTCATTCTTTTTCATGAATAGCTTTCCATGCAAACAAGGCAGTCCCCTGTCGGTTGTCATCGGTTGTCAGACGGACCCACCGACCCCAGCTCCTGCGTCCCAGTCTACACGAGACGCCGATAATCCCCGTCGCCCGTATCAACAAACTCCAAGCACACAGTGCCTTGCCTTTCAGACCGTGTCCTGGGTACGATGTGATCTGCTTGGAGAGTGCAGGATTAAGTGGGTCAATTAGCATCCCGCCATGCTTTGCGCAGCTGATAATGAGGCCTTTGAGACGCAGCATGACAGGGTGTGGGATGTAAATGGAGATTAGCGTAAAAGGACAAGTGTTTTTTTTTGTTTTTTTTTAGGATTGTGGTACAGATGTGCTATTAATCATGCTTTTATCATCACATATATCTACCAATCATACGTTCGCCATCACATATCTACAAATCATACTTTCACCATCACATATCTACCAATCATACTTTCACCATCACATATCTACCAATCACACTTTCGGCATCACATATCTACCAATCATTCTTTCACCATCACATATCTACCAATCATTCTTTCACCATCACATTTCCCTCTGTGGAGTAGGGACCTTCATGTGAGGGCATGGAGGAGCAGAATAACTTAATTGGGAGTCCACGAAGGAGGAATTTTCCTCCTTCCATTCTACCAGTGGGCATACCAGATTCGTAAAAGGCGACAAACTTGGGGTTTCTTGTGTCTTGGGGTGAGCATGTGAGCAGCTGGTGTCCATATGCGCGGGCCCGGGCGTACATGCTTGCCTTTTGCCATGGGATTCCCCCTCAGTGAACCACGTCTGAGTGATCAAAGGCCGTGGTTTGTCTGGCCCTGTCTATGGGACCAGGCAAATAAAAGAACACTTGCTATCCTTCGAAAAGAGTAGGGGAATGAAGCCCCGGTAGCGGTTTTCCCCCTCACCCCTCCTCATAGATGCGGTCATTCATCTCATAGATTCGATCATTCATAGATTCGGTCACTGCTGTGTCGGGCAAGCAGCATATAAATACCTGTCTAGCTGTTTGGACAAGCAGCTTTTAAAAACCTGTCCAAAAAGAAAAGAAAGGACTTGTTGTCCGCGAACCACAGAAATGTCTGCTAACTTTTAAGTACTATTAGTGGACGTAAAATCAACCAAACCAAATCACCATCACATATCTACCAATTATACTTTCACCATCACATATCTACCAATCATATGTTCGCCATCAAATATCTACAAATCACACTCTTGCCATCACACATATACCAATCATATTTCCACCATCACAGTCCACAAATCAGACCTCTATCCTTATATACCGTTTCCCCTTATGTCCCGGACAAAAACTTCCCAGTTGTCAGAGGTTGACTCCTGTTCATGGTTCACCTTCAAGAACCGTATGTAACTATTCCATATATGTGAAATAGGTAGACTTTTACCATATATCTTCACGGTAATGACTTACATAGGAATAGGTACTGCCAAGAGCAACGCAGCAGAAGTGGTTCAATGACCAGACATATGGTACTATAGTAGAAAATACTGATCTTCTGTTTGAGCTGTCCTATATAGACTTTATTAAGCTAGTTAAGGCAATTGATATAAAGAAACCATCTGCAATTGCAAATTGTAAATCTTTTATTATTAAGGACTCCATGTTTGCTATTCCTGATATCTTCAGATCATTATATAATAGATGTCTAGCTACAGCTACCTTCCCTGATGATTGGAAAATCGCTACCGTTATACCCCTTCCTAAAAAGGCTAACTCTATGAATGTTGAAGATCTTAGACCCATTAGCTTACTGCCTATAACAGGTAAACTACTTGAGAGAATCGTCTGTAAAAGGCTACAACACTATATGGAAAATCAAAATTTATTATGCCCGACCCAACATGGTTATAGAAAAGGACATTCTACGCAGACGGCTATCACTGAGCATCTTGCAACAATTATCAACAATTATTTAATTAATAAACCAACTTATTGTCTATATATTGATTTCAAAAAGGCTTTTGACACGGTTTCACACCCTAAATTATTTAGAAAATTACAGGCTTTAGGTCTCAGTTATAATACATGTAAATTTTTCAAAAATTATCTAGCAGAACGTTCGCAATGTACATTGGCAAATGATAGCGTCTAATCCTTGAAACCCATCACGTATGGGGTTCCTCAAGGATCAGTTTTGGGTCCTGTTCTGTTTTCCATATATATTAATTCCCTAGCCAAGGCAGTTGATTGTAATATTACGTTATATGCGGATGATGCAGTGGTATCTGTTGACTCCCCATATAAAATGAACCAAGTTATCCAGAAAATAGTATTATGGTGCATAAATAACTCTCTTACTATCAATGTACAAAAAACCAAATGGATGTCTTTTAACACTAACATTAACGATAATACCAGGTTTACTATGAACAATATGAATCTTGAGAAAGTGGATGAATTTGTTTACCTAGGCTTAAAAATGGATACAGAGATGAAATTTGTAAAACATAGGGAAAACACTATGCGAACTATTAGACAAAGGATTTTTCAAATGGGGAGAGTGAGAGCTCTACTTGACGAAGATGCCTCTTTGACTGTTTTCAAATCTATGATATTACCCATATTTGACTACTGTGATTTTATTTGGGATAGGGACTACAGAGGGGAAAACAGAGATCTACAAATGTTACAGAACCGAGCATTAAGGATGGTATATAAGGTGAAGTTAGAGGAAAATCCTGTTATGACGACCAAACAAATACAAGAAAGAAGTAATTGTACAGAGCTATATGTTAGGAGAGATCTACACCTACTGTCTTATGGTTTTACACTTGCCCAAAATATGATTTTTGTTGATAGAAGGAACATAGCTACACGATATCATAAAGGAAAGAGACTGACCGTTCCACACAGTTTAAAACCAATTGTTCTACGTAGTGCTCTCTATAGAGCCATTACAAGATGGAATCAGTTAAAACCAGAATTTACAGTTATAGACAATATGTATAAATTCAAAAATAGTGTTAGAAAAGTCTATCCAAACTGTTTTGTATGATTAAGTATCTGTAATACACCTATTATATTTCTTCTGTTAATATCTTCATCTCATCTCATTATCATTACAGCCAAAAGGCATCTAACTTTTTGACATCTGTATTGATACTTAGGGTAGTGTATTATCTCTATTAAACCCTAGTAGGCTAATTTAAACAAAGAAAGCTATGTGACTGCTACTATCGTTATAAAAAATATGTATTATATTTTCAAACTATGATATATTATGGGTCCTAGCGTAAGCACTACAATGCGTAGGTGCTAGGTTAAACAATTTACATTCTATTATGTACCTTGTTTTTGCCCAATAAACGACTTCAAAAAAAATGTGAGTCAGCCACATCCTCTTCAGAACTGGTGAAACCTAATAGAACCATGCTTCCATAGAATTCCTTCTCCTCCAGGCACCCAAAGGCATGTCTATAGCCCTCCAAGGGCCACCCGATACCTTCTTCTTCCCAATGGTGCACCATTGCGGTCTAGATGCCAGCACTACAACAGTGCACCATGCCGATCCAGGCTGACCCTTTGAGAGCGTGTCAGCACTGTAGCATTCAGCATGATCCATAATTGTAGCCCTAAGGTGCTACTTACTATACTCATAGTGCTTTAAACACTCTGTTGCCCTGGCTAGACTGAAGTGAAGCCACAATAACAAACCCAAACTGCTGACTCCAAGGGAAAAGGAAAACAAGGAAACCATGGAGGAAGTGCAGTCTGCCAAGGTGTCTCCAATCCCATCTCAGAGGCCAGGAAATCCCTTCAAAATGACGACTTGAGTTTAATAGCCAACTTGTAGCGAGGGCACAAGGAGACAACGTTGTTAGTGCAGTCTACAGAAGTTAGCGACTTCAAACTCCTAACGACCAATTAAGGCAGGCCATGGTTAAACATTGGTTAAAAAAGTAATTAGCATGGTGCTTGTGAATTGTTATTAGTGCTAGGAGTGATGTGAAGAGCTGCTCTCCCTGTGAGCTGACATTTCCAACATTGTCCCCATTCATCCTTAAGTTCTGACCTAGAGGCACATGGCCTCAGGCTCCGTGCCTTTTCACCCTTTTTGAATAAAGAAAGCGAGCACGTGCAGGTAACTTAAAGTACTGATTATCTTCAGAGTGGATTTGTAAAATTCTGGATACATGAAAAGTCCTCATTCAGAAATGTATCATTTGATTTAACTTTCGAAGATCGTCAGCCGACATCCCCAAATTAGACCTCCCTTCCTCTCCCCTCCCTTTGAAACTGAAAGTGGCTATTAATATTGATAATAGGCCTGAGCATGTCTAATTATTATCCAGTGGTTAACTGGGGAGGTGAGGGTAATAAACGCCATTGACATTTCATTAAAGGCACCAAAAGGTTAAACTTCTATCACCTTTTAGCCTTTGATGTTGTTACATGAGAGCAACACAAAAGTGAAGATACTTTGGTGTTCAGTAGCTGTGTGTGTTTGGTAGTAAGTGGAGTAAAAATGTGAATTTACAATTACCAATTTAAGAGCAGTAAAATACCTTATCAGTCCCCCTATCAGTGTGAATTCTGGTTATAAATGTAGGCTTATTGGTCATATATAGCCCACATATCTATTTTACAACTGAAGGCGACAGTTTTGCTACAACGTTTATGTATGCATACCTGCTGCTCATGGTAATAAGCATATATATATATATATATATATATATATATATATATATATATATATATATATATATGTGTGTGTGTGTGTGTGTGAGCCAGCAAGCAGAAATGGGGGTCCCTGCGGGATTTAATACCTGTTTTAGCCACCAGGGGGCACCACTATGGGCCAGAATAGGAGAAATGTGCCTAAAACTATTATAGAGTACTTTTTTATGGAGAATTCAATGATTTTAGATAAAACGTTCTATTTTGGGTGGAAAGGTTCCAAATTAGGCATGTAAAATGAACGTTTTTGGGCCTAAATAGGCATTTTTGTTGATATCTGTTGCCATGGAAACATGATTTTCATTCTAAATGTGAAAATCAATTATCCCATTTGAAAGAATCTTTAACTAGGTTTACTGTGGTGAAAACAGAGGGAAAATACCATTTCTAAATCAAAAGTTATAGGCAAAAGAATGAAAAATTATGCAAATTTAGCTAATTAGCATAAATTATGTTAATTATCAATTTATCTCATGATCAGTTAGGCATAGAGCCTATTGCCATTCAGGAAATAGTCACACCTACCTATGTTTAGCAAGCCATTCCAGCACAGCAGATTATTAACCCACATCTTTCTCCACATATCGTCAAACATGAATAATGACATACAAGTATAATAATTATCAGACCCAGGGTGAAATTCTGAACATATACATATGGCAATATGTTTTTGAGTCTATGAAGTCCCGAAAAGGAGTGATTTTAATCTGATTTGCTATCACCAGAATGTTTATTCAGGGTTTTGCTCGGGCACAACAAATGGAAACCATTCTCTCTAACCCTGAACTCTCTTCCACCCCGGCGCATCCTCCCTCCAAAGTGATACCCCCTCCCCCAATCCCTCACAGCCCTGCGCATCACTATTATAATAGTTTAACCATTTAAGGCCAGCTTCATTTTCATTCTTGCCATGATGCACCGGTAAAGCACCAGTACCTCAACCCAAGGTTAGAGACCACTGATGGCTGTATTAGACAATGCCAAATGACAAACCTGTGGAGTTCACACCAGTCCCATATGGATTATCATGATTCTCACCCAAGTGCATGCAACCATCTCCCTAGTTCTGGGATAGGGGTGGTGGGCGCTGGGTGTCGAATGTCATATACTACTTACTTCTGAGTACTGATACAGCTGCCAGGTCCCGGTCAATATGGGACCCTGCAGTGACAATTCTCTTTAAATTGTTTTGTATAGTATCATATTGTAGTATACATAGTGACTCCCCATGCCTACAAATTACTATCAGCCTGTTATAACACTATAGGCCACACACGGGCCTACTTAACAGCCCCACTAAGCGGAAGTCACTGAAGGTGCAGGCGTTTTTCTCTTGTTGATACGGCCACGCAAACAGAGAGGGCCACCTACAAGAAGCTGGGGAGTAAATAATTCAGGCAGACATGAGATTCCTTTCGTGATGGCGGAGGTGGAAGGCTGCCAGTGTCACAGGAGGAAATCTCCAGGGTATTGGGGATGGTGTACAGACGTGGGAACCTGTCCTACGCCGGTGTAGGTTACACATACCAAATAGGGCATTGGTGAAGGTAGACGAAGGTCTCTCTGCTCAATACCACTGGCAACTGCTCTAGTCGTGATCTGGAGGTTAATTCAAAAGGTCCTGGGATCGCTATCGCTACCTCAGCGATCTTAGGAATTATTCTGCCTTATCCCATTAACCAATTTTAAGATTAGGCTGTCTTGCCTTTTCACAGCCAGCACTAAGACCACAGTGATCTTAGCCTCAGCCCTCCTAAACTATTCCAAGTAGAACACACTGTGCACAGGGGCAAGAGGCCCATAGTGAAAGAATAGCAGTGGAAACACTCCTTCTCACAAGAGTGATTACACAAGTGTCCCCCTTTCCTATATGAGCTACTTATAGAGTATAGGGTGCAGTTGACCTCATCCAGTATTCAAGTGCACTTCATGCCTGAGTAGCCTGAAGAGCCCTCAAGGACTCTCAGCAAATGTCCTCCCTCCCCTCTATATGTATACAGCAGGGGCATTCAATCTTGGGAGCAGGAGTGTTCCCTGTGAGTGCTCTTGTACACAGGTGAAACCACTATGCAATTATTTCACTAAGATTGCAGTGATCTTATGGCTGGAAAAGGAATAGTGAAGCGATCTCAGGACTTGCTGTGCCTGACTGGCCTGCAACCACTGCATTAGATAGGGAAGACTGGCTAGGTCTTAGGATATGTGCCTACGCTAAGATGGCAGAGGTAGAAATCCCAGGACCTTTTGAATTAACCTCCAGGGCAGGGACTGTTCACTGTGCAGCCACAAATATTTGGTATACAATGGGAATGAATCATTGAGATCTCACTTTTCAATTGACGTCACTTCTTCAGCATTATCTAGAAGTACCCTCTAGGGCTTAAGAATCAATAAGCAGCACTGCAATCTAGAGATAAGTATGTACTCTGTACAGTATAATACAACAGCCTATTCACCACTCAACCATCACTTCTATCTGGACATAAGACTTAATGCAAGCACATATATCCTTCATTTTCGTTCAGTATGCATTGGCACATCCAGCGTGAAGCAACAACGCCATTGCCAGCCTTGCTGCCCTCCCTTCTGGACCAGCAGTGGTGCTGCCACCTATTGGCATAGTGCTGACAGACAAGGTCAATAAACCGTATTGTTATGTAAATTATTGGCCGGGTCCCCAGCTCATCAGTATACCATGACAGGGTGCAAACAGACAGTACAATGAGCTGCCACTAGGGGTCTCTACAGTGGACCCTGCTACTAGGGTGCTAATTAGGCTGGATCCCAGGGGGCTGTTTCAATATATCATTAGTGCCATATTAGCTATGGAAAATAGCTGCAAATTAACAGTGTTCGCAAATAATACTATGTGGGATTTTGAAAGAAAGACTGATAAACTCCGATAATCATCGTGTGTAAAAGGATGCTTGAAACATGACATTTGGGACCAAGGATTATCCATGGGGAATTATAGTTGTTGATCATTGCCAGCAAAAGGAAAATGAATATTCAACACAAGTCTCCAATATTTAAACCTCCTGAGTATCATCTTTTTTACTACTAAAGAGACTACATTCTCTTCTACAAAGGTGTGTTTCTAATTAGAACTCATGGTAACTGATACTATTTAATGTTTATACCTGCTGAAAATGTAATCAGTATCCAAAGAATACCAATGACTCAAATCTATAGCAGCGATAAAGCTAGAAAATAGATAATTCTTAATAAGGACCATTGGACGTACACACATTGTAGCCACCCCAAGCTGGAATGCCAAGTAATTTCCTTAAAGTATTACATCGCCAGTGTCATTTCCCCTCGCTTCCTGCGGCAATTAACCAAATTGGATGCATTTCTTATCTTCTGAATCCTGTCTGTTATAATAGGTTTTTCTGTTCTATTTCTGTAACCGACATGGGAGATTTATTTCAAAGTCGTTTTCTATGTATTAATTAGACTATATAAGGGCCACATGATCCCTCTTGTTTCATACCCCTACAGCGCACAAAATAATGTATAAATGCAGTGAGGGTCAGTACACCCACTATCCTACCCAGCTAACCGGGCCCTGATATATTCATTCAGAGGCCCAGCAATTGATGTCCACTGAGTCTGCAGAGGGCTCAACCCAATCTTCCTGGGCCCCAGATATCAAGTTACAAAAAGCAAAGGCATGGCATATGATTTTACATTTCAAAACAATACACAACAAGTAGGTAGGTCCTAGAGTTCAGATATCAAAGACCAACCCCAGTTAAGACTAGGGACCCAGTTTTCACTGGGGGCTTTAGCGATGGTTCCGTCTACCACTATCCCTGCATCAAGCCAATGGGAATAGCATAAACGCATTATGAAGGCCAATGGGCATACTACAATTAATTTTATTCTCTGTCGGACCCTTGAAGGATTAAGTTGGGTTTTTTTTAATATCAAATAAGACTTACCGCGCTCCGGTCTGCTGCAGGGACCGAGGCTCAGCCAGCCAACCTTCTGGTATACCCTGCAAGAAGGAAAGGAAGGATGATTAATTATCTATTCATTCAATTTCACAAGAATTGTTTCTTATATCAACACATTTCACTGGTGTTGCTGTAAAATATCATCTACTTAGATTTAGACTAATTGATAAACACAATTGTAGAGAAAGACAGGGCGAACTTGATCTAATATACCCCCTCTTTGATTTATACACATGTACTTCAGCTGTGCCATTTGGCTTTGACAACATAAGTATTGAGTAAGTAAAATCAAACATAACCCTCTCAATACAGCCATTAGGTTGAGATCTATATATGTATAAAGCTAACAACATAGAGGTTCTGAATAGAGACCCACGCATAATAAAGCTGACAATATAGATATTGAGTAGAGAGTCCTACATATGTAAACTGTCCACATTGGGTCTATTATTGACACAAGTATGATCAATATCAGTCATGTATACAACTAGAAAGGGTCAGTAACGCCAACTTCAAACTAACCCTCACAATTCTTGATGTAAAAATGTATATGCCCTGTAAACTATCAAAACAATGGCTATAATTATCTGTAATTGAAACGTTGAAACGTGGGTCGATCCGTAATGAAAGCAGTATAGATGAGGCTTTGACATACATTGTGGGTTATGATTATAACGGGTACGAAAGGTTATCATAAACAACCACTGTTAACATTCATTGTACAAGAAGAAAAAAGTATAAACACTGTATTTCCTACACACATTGGCAAGTGGGCACGTGTTAGGCCCACTCATGTATTATGGTGTCTATAACCAAATATCAGTATAAGTCATCTGTAAATAAAGGCAACAGGGTCACGAGTGTAGCCATGCAGAGGCAGGATATCATGTTCACTGGTCTGCAAATCAAAGAGGTTGTGTGGGTTGTAGCAATGATATAGATGGAGCTTGCGTCCTCTGTATGGCAGTGTCAGGCTAATCGATGGGTGGCTGCCGCCCCTAGGCCTGCTTACCCAGGGCTGAAGTGGACTTATCAGAGACCCACCTGACAGTGACAAGGGCTTTTCCTGGTCACTGTGGCTACCCCATTATGACGTATTAACCTGTCTAGAAGGGTCAGTCACAACCACCATCCCTTGCCAAATATGTTCTTTTGTCTCGCCATTTTCCCTCCAGCCCCCTAACATTGTACAGGCCTCCCCATTATTCTCTGGCTCTGGTTTTATCCCTATAATCAAGAAGCCAGATGACCCCTAGTAGGTCTACGTAAGACCATTGATTACCTCAGGTCAGATGAAAGGAAGACCGTGCCTGACACCAGGGCAACAAGATCTATAAAATATTTGGTTTATACTCCATAAACATAAAGAAAGTATTGACTGCCATATGGGATGGAGTATTCGTGTATTCCTAAAATGGTAAATCGGAAATATTCAGATAATTACCATTGTTCAGAGTTGGCGGTGAATGATAATGAAAGCCAAGAGGTATTATAAATATAGACTTGTTCTGATGTGACGTGACGTGAAACATGACGTGACGTACGTCATCAGGGACTGGCCTATGCCACATGTAAGAGATGAGAAACCACGTCATGAAACAAGCACTGACGAGTCTGACGGCGTTTCAAGTCTCCCGTCATACCACTACAAAGTCACTGAGTCCACCCCAGGAGTTCCCATGGATCCCGCTAGGGGGAGCGCCAAACGCTGCGCATGCGCGCCTAATGAAAGAACCACCTGGTGGGCACTGCCTGTGACTTCCGGTTCTACGTCTCCTGGGGGCAGTTTCTTCAGGTTGCACGTCATTAGGCTATAGCCTGATTAAAGGGTGCTCTAGGCGACATTCACTGTTCAGCCTCACATCTAGACCTACTGAGAGTGGCCACAGAGGAAGATGGGATAGGGGAGAGGTAAGGACAAGGGTGTAGGTAATGGATGGGGGCCACTGGGGGAGGGGGCACAGACTGATACTGAAATGTGGATCTTATAGGCTAGAAGTCAAACATTGTTGATAAATCAAGTGTGCTCTGAGATAATGCTTTAAGAACGAGTGTGCACCGATTTGTTTAGATTAATATTGAATGTACGTTAGAATGGTCTTTTAATCATTAAAACAAATTATCAAATGGGGGGATGCAACATTCTCTTATAATAGAGATATCAGAGCAACAGGTCAAAGAGAAGATTTCTCAGAGGGACATATCAAGAGCCATAAGTAGGGTATGGTGAATGGGAGATCTCCCGGGGAGATCCCAGAAAGTTCAAATAGAAAGAGTGACATGTTAACAGAGAGTCCCTATATAACAGCAAGGGACACCGGGAATTTGCATCACAGGAGTGTGCTAGTCGCTATCCATTATACGATATCCCTATATCACATTGACAAGCTAAGGCTTATGTCCACACAGACATAGACTCCCCGTCACTCATCCACTTACCCGGTACCCATTCCCACATCCGGGTAACGCAAGACAGACTACACCTATACTTCTCTCTAACCAGAATACACGGCGGGAAGCCACTTCCGGTAGAGCACGACCTCATTTGTCCCTCAGTCTCCGGAGCAATTAGCTTGAAGGGAGTCAGACATGGTCGAGGGAAGCCGAGTGGAGCCGAGTGGTGCCGAGAGTTTGCTCAAAGGTAATGGTAGCGGCATCTGGTGGCAGACATGCGCATACATTGGGACGCCGACGCATGCGCATACTGAGCATGAGAAGAGTAGGGGCAGTGTCTTTCATTGATTCGTTATCCTTCTGTTGGCGTCAGCTGAAAAGTTGGCTGTAGCCATGTTTATCCTACCACCGTGTGGACAAGAATGTGTGTATGTGTATGTTGAAAAGAAATGAGATCCGACCAGGGACGTGGTAGGGTATGGGGGATGAGGGCAAGAACACGAAAACTCATTATACAGAACGGTTTTGGGACTCGTTTCGAAAAAGGAAGTCGTGAAATATTGAGACAGCAATCATGGGTGGTCCCGAAGGCGGATCCAGGATTTAGAAAAGGAGGGGGCGCGGCCCCAATGGAGGGGGCGCACCCCCCATTTTTGAGTATCTTTGGGTCTTAGATAATAAAATAAACTCTTAAATACAGACAAAAAGGAGGGGGCGCGCGCCCCTGCGGCCCCGTCCAAATCCGCCACTGTGGTCCATGAGTAAAAAAAAAGGTTATAGGAAATTGATAAATAATTGTGATTGCATATTTCCATTAAGCTCATTATTGTATTGACAGAGCAGGCATAGGTATCGATTAGTTGTGGAAATCAATGCGTTGGAAACTATTAGCTGACTGTACGGTAATACAGGGTCACGGCAGAAATACGGTGAGTAGTATACAAATGGTCCATTGAACCAGGATGCCTAACTTTTAGTGCGAGTCAGAGCATGAGGCATTCGTGTTGAATACTACTATAGGGGCCTTCTGGTGAAATTTTAGTTGTTGTGGCATAGTTTAAAGTGTATAAAATAGCTCAGATGTTAAGGCATTCAACTTCAGTCCATTTAGAAGTCCAATATAGCAGTTATGACTGTCTACAAGTAAGCTTTAAGCGGACTTGTAATAAATAAGTATTTCCCCTTTGAAATGGCTTCATCAGACATCAGGCCAATCTGACTCAGCACCAAAAGCTGTATTTACTCTGGCAGATATCGACCCCGGACTCTCAATACCTATTCGCATTAACATCACCCCCTGCCTTTGGCCATTTGTCAGGGTGAGAGCTAGCCAAAGAGCCCTGCTCGCAGCCCTGGAGGAAATTAACCCAGACTGAATGTTTCATGTGCTGGAGCTGTCTATCGGGGAGGACGGGTGTGATTGTTCCCAAATCCATAGGGATCGATAGCTGAGTGGCTCACTGTCCTGAGTTGCTCACCATTGGCCGTGTGAGCAGCTCACTCTATGGTGGTTTAACACTGGGAGGCACTTTGTCAGCCTCTGTTAGATGTTTAGCATTCGTATGAGCTACTCAATGTGGAGAACAACAATGTTATGCATGTTTACTGCTCCCCAGCCCTGTTTTTTTATAGATCAGTCACGTCCTTGAGACCATCTTGATGATTGATTGTTATCTGGAATACATTTCCATAAATTACTCTTTGAATGTGCCTTCTCTTTCACTTTTGATTCCATGTTATTCAAATGGTATTTCAATAGTTTCTAAGACATTATCATGATATGATTCGAATGCTTTCAAAGTCTTTTTCCCTCTAAGGTATATCCATTCTTCTCCCAACACTATCGAGCAGGCTACCCACTGCAGAACACACTATAGTAGAAAAGGGTACAAAAACATCTCGTGTCGACAAGATCAGATTAGATTGATTTTTCATATGATGGAATGTGTCATTAACATTGATTCTCCCCACAGTCCCTACCGCTACCGCTCCTGCTATGCCCCCTGCAGTATCTCTCATGCATTTCATATAATTGTATTACTCTGTTGCATCAGTTACCAGCAGATCTCATTTCGAGAAATGTGTGCTTCGTCTCATTGCCGTTCCAAGCTCCATACGGCCTCTCCCGGTAGACAATCTATATCTCCAACACGAATTGTTCCTACACTGTAAAAACTAACTGTTAAATCTACCAGGGATCTTCGTAAACTAAACCGTAATTGTATTGCAGTTAACCAGTATAGTTTGTACAAGAAGCCCCAGGTGGCAGTATTGTGGTACAAGGAAAATAACAACGGATCTCTGGCAACCTTAGGACGATGATGTATCCGTTATTTCGACATTTACCTTACAGTGTACCTACGCTGAAACCATCCTCCTCATTTTCACCTCACTGTGTACTCCCTTAGATATCCCTTATCACCATGAACCTTCTTGTCACCTTTTCCATCCCCCCCCCCCACCCCCATCTCCCCTGTCAGCATCTCGTGCTGGAAGCTGAGCCTTGTGGATGGGTTTCACACACCCTTATGTCCCATTCAATAGCATAGTGCCGTGCAGTGTCACCCTGCTCTGAGTGAGGCACATAAAACACAACTCATATAGCCTCATGTATCGTGTTCGTCCTTCATCTTTACCACAAGTCTATATAGGGGTACAACAGGTTGACTATTACAGCGACACGGTAGCAGTGGGCCCCTGCTCTCACTGGCAGTACTGAGGTGAGCACATTTCACCCATTTCCGACAGCTGAGGTTTTATATTGGGCAAAAAGACTACATTGGAATTCAGTCCAATAGACGAACACATTTGTCTGTCTGCGAAATACAATGTAATATGAAAGAGGGAACATTCTGCAGTGAGGAGGAAACTGTTGTGTAAGAATAAGATCTTAATTGGCTTTGTGACGTGTATTTCGCGGAAGCTACCTGATAAATGGAGCAGGCATGTCAATCGTCCTAATAAGAATGTTGGCAGAATCACTAAGCAGTGTTTTAGTATTGGGTGACAAGATGGCGACATGATGGCAGAGGAACCAGTTTACGTCCTACATGCCGATCTGCAAGTCCTCTGCTTCCACTGACACTGGGTGAATCTGCATGCAAGTCATCGTTCTCCAGCCACCCTCCCTCCTTATCCACCCTCCCATACATGATCCCATAGAGGCAAATATCCGCTGGGAGACTGAGGTATGTGTTAGGGGACATGTCACGTGACGACGCAACGTCTCACTTAGAATACACACGTGAGGGCAATATGCATGACTATAGAACTGTCTGAATACAGTGGCACAGCATGGCCTATAGGGCCATTCAATTCCAACAGACCAGTGTCAATCAATGGCCCTGCATGACCATAAATGGTGAAGGAAAATAAGCTTTTCTATCTTTATCGTCGAACTTTCTCATACCAAAGGTCTCTCTCTATCCTCAAATCTATCTCACTTCAAATCGCATTCCAGGTGCATACCTCTATCTTCAATCTATCCCATACCAATAGTCGTCAAAGATATCTCATACCAAAAGTTTATCTGTACCGTTAAACTTAAAGCTATCTCAAAGCAAGAGCCTATGTCTGTCCATCTGACCTTACAGTAAAATATTGAAGGGGCATGCATTATCTCCCAACTCATATATAGGAGCCCTTTCGCTTAGCCACCCTCCCTGCGTTATCTGGTGTTGAGTCACAATCTTCTCATACAATTACCATTGCTCCCAGAGGGCTTCCTGATAAAGAGAGCAAGACATAACACAACGTGATAAAGATGGTTCATACAAGGCTTCTATCAAGTTAGTCCTATTACGTTTGTTTTAAACTAAATTTGTGGACAGATGAGGGGAAAGGGTCCTCCGAGGTTAAACATGAAATTTAAAATTGATGTTATCAGCTTTAAAATGAGGTACAACACTTGTAGATAGCCCTTCTAGTCTTGGAGTTATTGCTTCACGAAAATGGAATGACATGACTCTATCAATACAGCCAATAAGCTCTATCATTCATTGTTTTAATTAAATCAGGCATCTAATTAGCATAATGATTTAAATAAGTGATCAAAAAATGACCATTCCTTTCCATACATTTGGGCATAGATTTGGAGCTAGAAGTGGTATCTTTATGCTTTTTTCAGTGTATGAATCTCCATGAATCATTCTATTGGTTGACGTTATTTTTTTTTCTATTTGGAATATAATTTTGGTTGCTATGGCAACACATTTCCCTGAAAACCCTTATTTAGGTCTTCTTTTGAATTCAAAACGTTCCATTAGCATTCCAAATAGACCGGAAGTTCCAGAAAATAGAACGTTTTTGAGAAAACCATGTTTTTCTATGTAAAAAAGTACATAAAAGCTATTTTTGGTCTATTTTTTTTTTACATTCCTAGCCTTTGTAGCTCCCCTAGTGGCCAAATCCAGTACTAAAAATCCCGCAGGCAGGGCCCTTTCCCCTCATCTGCCCACTAATATTATATATATATATATATATATATATATATATATATATATATATATATATATATATATATATATATATATATATATACAAACTGATCACAAACACAAAAACACTGTGTTCTCACTGAAGTTAACATTTAAATATCAATTGTGATTGTCTTAAAGTTGCTATAAAGATCTGCTATCTGGGATTTGACATGGCCCTTCATAATGGATGGTTTCATGTATCTTCGGTTGAGATATATTGGAGAATGATCCTTATGAATGATACCCAGACCGCCTTACAGCTCTGATACCCATCATTTTAAAAAATCTGCTTAATAGAAACGTCATCAGGCTATTTCTAACCAATCGTCCCAAATAATGACCAATTCTCAATTTCAAGCCCATCTTAAATTCCCTGATCTTTCCAATATTACTGTTTTTGTTGTGCGGATCCATTTTCAATACCATCGGCGAAAGGCAGATTCATTTTTGTAATTTCCAGAACAAGAAATAGAAGACAGTTTTTGTCTCTGAGAGGAAAAGGAAGAAGAATACCATCATCCATCACTTGTCCTTTGTCTGTTGGCTACTACAGAGTTTCCTATTTGTCGATAGGACAGGGGGCCCTTAATCTTTCAGACAGAACTCCGGAACCAGTCAGTCTCAGAACAGGCACCATTCATCAAGACCGACAATTCTGACAGCTGTATGGGTCATGTTGCACTATCTTATAGCTCCATACTATTCAATACTTATCAAAGTTGTTAACAGTACCACATGATACGTTGTGAGATAAAAGATAACAGCTCCAAGAGTCATTTCATTTTCAACAGGCCACACAGCAGAGTCAAAAGTGTAATAAAATGCTTGATATATGAGGCCCGTGTTTAATCCGTGTATTCTATTACTTTGAATGATCAAGCAGTGTATTTCAATTTATATTACAATGATATGAAAAACTGGTAAACTAGCATCAAGTTGACCATACAATAGTAAATACCATATGGTTGGTGGGGTCTCAACGTGGGAACACTGAAATCGTGTTATTTTCTTCCTTGGGTTTGCGATGAAGGTTTATGGTGCCATTTATAAGCCAATTTATATCCCTGTCATTCCTAGGCATATTAGATTTTAATTTATATCCATAATGATTCAGTCCTGCTTTATCTAAGAGTCAATGCTTTCTGACTTTAGGACAAATACGCATTCCCTTTTATCAATATGACTTATCACGTGCTTATAAATACATATACCTGTCACACTATATCAATTTATCATATAGGAATCCATAAGAAAATGAGAGGCCTGCATCGAGGTCCAAATGGGGGGGTGGGAAGGGGTTCAGATGGCCAAAATGGGGGGGGGGGGTGGGAAGGGGTTTGGATGGCCAAAATGGGGGGTGGGAAGGGGTTCAGATGGCCAAAGTGGGGTGTGTGAAGGGGTTCAGATGGTCGAAATGGGGGAAGGGGTTCAGATGGCCAAAATAGAGGGTGGGAAGGGGTTCACATGGCCAAAATGGGGGGTGGGAAGGGGTTCACATGGTCGAAATGGGGGGAGGGTGGGAAGGGGTCCAGATAGTCAAACCCTTTGGATCATAAAATCTATAAGATTAGTGCTGACGTTTACACTAATTCTCTGTGACAGATTTAGAAGTGTTCTTCAGTTTTATCTAAGATTTCTCATCTAAGGGTCTTTATTTGTAGCCGAACCACTTTTAATATTGGTTCTCAATTGTCCAAATTCATATTACTAAATCAGTACAGATGTTTGTATCTAAAAGGCAGAGGCAGAGACCATCCCCTTCTTCACTCTCTGGTCTGAAACCTTTAGCTTCTTTGAAAGCATTCACTGATTTAGTATGTCGACACCAATTTGTCAATAATACGCATGCGCATACAATCCATGCCGATTAGAGCGCAGACTGTGACAGTGGGATTACAGGGGTCCGCTCCCATCCCCTTATGCCGGCTTAACGCTAATCCCATCACTGCCACGCTGCTTGGAGAGTGTAATCTGCCAATGCTGATCAGAATCAAATTCCATACCTCGGCTTGGAGAGTGTGACAAGAGGGTGAATGGTGGATAGGAGAGCCCTCTGGTAGCACAGACAAGAGATGTCAGAAGGGGACATTCATCAGACTTTTCTGCATTGATTTTCTAATCATGTAGCCATTCTTAGAGGGGAAGACATCTTTTAAAGTCATCTTTATAGGAATTACTTCAACCACGCTTATGAAGATCTATTGAGGTGGGAAATTTTATTGAAAGTTATCGCGAAGCCACACTATGTTCCGACCCACCGCCATCTTTTAATGTGATTTATATGAAATAGCTTGAAATCCATCCATGCCCACTGGCATGAAGGTATGAAGTGCGTGTGGAAGCCACATTGGAAGCCATATGGTATAATGAGGTTCTCACTGCTGAACACCAAATGCCATGGTTGATGTAGATATGAATACTGGCACCCAGAAAGAGAAATCTAACAGTATAACAGTATCCCCTGCTCTATGGTTACACCTGGTAGTGTCCCACTCCTTTACTGCTGCATATGTAGCTTCTTGCAAAATGCATATACCTTCAGTTGCCTTGGGTTATGATAGCAATGTCCCACTGCTTTACTGGGCCTCTTTCAATACAAGTCCTACATAATATACATGTACCTCCAAGTGCCCTAGGCTATATCAACGTCTAGTTATTTTCCATGAAACTCAGTACACCTCAATAGTAATAGATGCAGGTTTTAGATATCTTATAAATTAACTATTAAAAGTTTATGTCGTATGACTGTAAGGGCCCTGATATAAAAATTAAGGCACAGGTTAACCTAGTCTATCTATCATAACCACAAAGGTAGATAGCCTTTCATGTTACCTGTTATCCTCCCCAGTAATTACCATTATCGCAGCTATTTGTGGTATCAG
The DNA here is from genome assembly GCA_949317995.1 of Acholoe squamosa. Lineage (NCBI taxonomy): Eukaryota > Metazoa > Annelida > Polychaeta > Phyllodocida > Polynoidae > Acholoe > Acholoe squamosa. The sequence continues at coordinate 25,894,647 of OX439048.1, forward strand.
AAGCACTTAGCCATTCCATTATAGATAAGAATGAAGCTTCAAGCTGATGGAGAGGACTGGAGGGGAAGGGTCTATCTGAGATAACAGGAGAATGAGATGAGGGTTCTGGGCCATCATCAGGTCACCTGACAGGGATGGAATAGGGTGAGTGAATCTCCAGTTCAGGTGATGTTGTTTGCTACTATAGTAGACTCCCCATCCATCACTCTTCAGCTTCTTTAACCTTTATAGGCCGCATAGTGGTTCATACATCATGCTCATTGATATTCACTATGCATGCTCAGGAGTCTACTCACCACTGATGTATCATACCAATGCTACAGAACTGACATACTTTTAGTGTCAGCATGATGCACCAATGAACAGGACTCCAATGGTACATCATGGCAGCAAAGGAGCATGGACATTGATGCATTATGCGTTCCCTAAAGGGTTAGTGGTTACCTGCCATTATACAAACACCCACGTGGCCTCACACCTCAGATCTACAGACAACACCGCTGTTTTTGGAGAGTAGGCCTTCCTTCTAGTTTCTGGCAGAAAATCTATCAACGTCTTAAGACTGTACTTTCTGGAGCAGCTGAACCATGTGAAGGATCAGAGACTAAAGCACACATGGTTTAAGGGTACTGATGGATGGATGAGGACCAGAGCTGGTGTGAATAACTCAAAGAGCAGGTATGAGTGATTATATATTGTCCTATATACTACATCCAGAAGTAAATATGTGACGTTAATGCATTGAATTGCTCTTGGAAAGGTCTCCACTTTTAACAGTTGGCTCTGGATAGAATATTGGAAGCCATTAGGTAAAAATTTAATGAGTGATATATATCACATATGGCCCAGGGTCTACTACTGGATTTTGATGTTCTGTCCGCATGCTCGACCCGCTCCTTGCCGGAAGTCGCATTTTCGACGGAGAAATGATAGATTCTATCGATTTAACTTGAAATTAATGGCTTTTTGAATATAATCATGCATATTTGACACTATCAATCGAATTGAATCGAAAACATTGCCTCAATTTACTAAAAAATAAAAAAGTGGTTCGGCTACGGACAACTCTGTGCGCATGCCTGAACTCGCCTTGCCGGAAATGCAATAGCCATAACAAACGTATGGCGGTCTGATTTACGGGGTCGGTTTATAAACGGTCTTAACCGGTCTTAAACGAAAATTTCCCAACTTTTCCTGCATCTATAGCATTACATAAACGGTCTTCCGGCCTTACATGCTGAAAAAAGGCGTCTTAATTGGACAATTCCCATAGGAGCCCATGTGTTATGTCTATCGTGAAAATCTACCGCACAATGCTATCCTATGGAGCCTCATTCTCATGAGAAAGTAGGTAAAATATGTCAGGTTTTTTCTTCAGCTATTTTTATAGCTAAAGAAATTTTTTTCCCAGGAATTGTGCATGTACAATGAAAGACAAGATCCTAAAGAATATGTTTCCATGATTTTTTGTATGATTATCCCCCAATTTAAATAAGCAATTCCCATATAAAGTTTCAATTCGTGACTATCAGTTTTCGACCAAAAAGGCGCTGCCAATGACCCAGCAGAGGCTGGGCCAATAAGCTTTGGGGAGCATATCCTTAGTAGCGCAAAGCCACACACACAGGGAAAGCACTTGATGGTAGACAGACTACTGATATGTTTAGTTTGCTTGAAGTGTTATTGCCTGAGAAAACCTTCTCTGCAGGCTTATCTGAAATAAGTGTTATGACATCCCACCACAGTCGGCATGATTTGTGAAAAATATAACCATTAAGACTTCTATACTAATGTAAGAATTTCTTGTCACTGGAATGCATTTTGTGAACTTTCAAGAGAATCTTTGTGAAAGGAAAACGTCTTGAACAGTTTAAGATGAAAAATAGTAAAATACAGACTTTATATTCCTTGGAGAAAGACCTGAACTAAGAAATACTCTTTTTAGCCTGCGTCAGTTATGACTGATAACAGCTCTTTATCTGCACTCTTTGTTAAATCCTGATAAGGACCAGCTGTTATCTACCCTCCCTGTTTACGACCATGGCCTATAATATGTCCAGTCTATCAATACCCTCAAGCATCATCAATATTCCATGGCCTCCCAACACATCAAAACCATGGCTGAACTTTCAACTTTTGATCAGGCACCCAGGCAGTAGACCAACACCAGGTCCATCAAGCCAGGCAGGGCTGTCCATTTAGCCCAGGTTCCTAATTAACGTTGAGATAATGAAATGGCCATCCACAGGGGCCGCAGGACACAGTGGGGTCTGCTAATCCCCCCTTTAATTAGTGTAATATTATTGTGAATAATTAATGAGCGACCGACCGTGGCGCCCACTGGTGTGTGACGGCTCTCATGGGACCTCATTGACCGTGTGTAAACCTGGAGCTTATCAGTTTCTACAATGGTCGATTATCAATCACTCCTTCAGCTTTTGTTTCAGGCCAGAAGGAGTTATAATCAATAATTAAGCTTGTCAGTAAAGTAAATGATAGCAAGACGGAATCGAGGATCTGTGAACTTTGCAACAAGTGAACAGCGAGGTAGCCATTCACTGGGTTGTACTGTTAGTTGAATTAAGCCAAAGCATAAGTTTCTTTAGTAAAATTGATAAAACTTTGGATATCTGATTCTGATCCATGGAAGGCCCATGAATTGGGTCAGAGAATTTCATTTTCTACATGCAAAAGCCAGCTGGTGAAAGGATAATTTTGTACTTCTCAGCACTACTAAGCTAATAGATGATGCATATCGGGGCCCTAGGGCTGTATATACAGCATATACAGCCCGTGGGGCCCCGATATGCATCACCTAATAGGTTTATACCACCATTTCCTCCATTTTGTATCAATTTCGTACCTGAAATCCAAAGAATATAGCCAGGCGAAGACATTTTGTAAAAGCAAGCGATACGGCCCGGGTCAGCGCTCTGCGCGAAGCCATTGTTTTTGTTCCTTGCCGGGAGAGGTACTGTGTATACAGTCACTTTTCGTATCGAATCCAACCATGACAAGTGTTCAAATTAAAACATACATATCCTTAGACATTCTAGATGAGTACTCCATGCTTGATATGTCCGATATATTCAAAATAAATAAGAATCCATTGATTTTCCCAACGTATGCGTGTCGCGGTCCGGCCATTCCCACCCGCCTCCTTGTTCGGCGAAAGTGTGTCAGTGGCCCGGATGTAGATATAGGTCATCCGCTCGTCGTGCAAGGAAGACGCCGAAAATTTCGGACCGGTTTGGAAAATCAATGGATTCTCCTTCATTTTGAATATATTGGACATAATACGTATGGAGGGATCATCTAGACTATCTAAGGATGTGTATGTTTTAATTTGAAGACGTGTCATGGTTGGATTCCATACGAAAAGTGACTGTATACACAGCGGTACCTCTCCCGGCAAGGAACAAAAACAATGGCTTCGCGCAGAGCGGCCATGGGCCGCGACTCGCGTACAATGGGAAAGTCAATGGATTCTTATTTATATCGAAGAAAATGGAGAAAATTAGCACGCATTCCTCTTCTATGGATCAAAAACTTCTTGGGATTTCGATATTATAACATGACAAGCTTGGAATCAATACGAAAACTGAATGGAAACGTACCACTAGGACCTCAGGTTAGAATTTATTTATTTTCGCATTGTGTTTCATCACCGTTCAGTGTGGCGCTATGGCTAAGGCCTTCGCCTACCACCACTGCGGCCGGGGTTCAATCCTCATACGAGTTGGCACGATTTTTCACCATGGAAAATGGCTAGATTAACTTTGTATAGCTGCCATAATTTCCAAAAATATTCTAAGTCCAACTTGACCTCGAAAAAGTATATACCAAAAATTTCAAAAATGCACATGGGTGGTATATGCAGAATAATGCACGGCTAAACTGCATATAAACCCACCGGAAGTGCCGAAATCGTGGTATAAAAGTCAATATGCTGCTTTGCACTGAACCTGTTTTTTGAGTGATAAAGGTTTTTACTGTTTCCAGCTAAAGCTCCACAATCCTAAGGTTTTACAACCACCTCAGCCCCAACATGTTGCTGTACAATGAAGGTTGCCAAAAGTGCAGTCCGACCCCTACTGCTTCCTGTTATTCTGAACTCCAAATTGAACTTCATTTTTTCCTATAAGGGTTGAGTTGGGCCATCGCATATACTCAGATCTGGCAGTTACAGTAGTAGGACGAGGGGTGCATAGAGTGACGTCAGAGCCTCGACATACACACATACCAGCGTCTGGAGTGCCTGGATACAAAGGGAAAACTGTTCAAATAGAGCCTATATGTTGGGATCTTCCTGTATATAGATATTAAACTACATTTTCCCCTATAGGATTTAAAAGCCAAGGCACAAATTATACTAGGTAATGTTCCCATAAAAGGCGGTCTTTCTATCAAAGAAGTTCCCATCTCTGAACTCTTTCAATAGGGGGCTGTGATGACTCATCAGTCCTTATCTCCAAAATTACAATTAATCACTAGATGATTGTCCCCAATTATTTTCCTATTATGAGGAGCCTTTAGTGAGAGGGCTTTTAAATAGTCGAGGACGGCATCCCTACTGGGATATGGCCATGTTTCCACAAGAGCAGCTCAGAGAGCAGTTCACATGCCAGGTCCCAGAGCAGCTCACCCTCCATATGCTGCTCATTGATCGTGTGGGCTGGCTGCTAAGCTGACATCTGTTGCATTTCCACCATGAAGAATACCACAAAGACTCCATGGGGCCTGTGCATGTGTAAGGTATGTGCAGGAGGGGGTGGGTGTTCTGGTGGATGCTGAAGGCATGACTGTTAAACAGAACCCTGATTGCAAATCCTATTTCACACATAAACTGTCTTCTTATAGGCCTAGCTTAGTGAGTTAAACCATCGATGGGAAAATTAGTGTGTGTATTATGGTAGCTGCTTGTGGTTATGGAAAGGACATTTGAATGGTATATTTTGGCTCTTTAATAGTGAGGGTAGTGGTCAGTAGTGGCTCCTAAATGGACAGTTAGGTGGCATATGGTAGTAAAATGAACAGTTATGTAGTGCATTGTGTTTGTAAAATGGAGTGGCTCCAACAGCTGGTTCCTGCCTTGTACCACTGTAATCAGCAGCACCCCCCCCCCTCATATTCACCGAGGTGCTCACCTTGAAAGGACAGACGGTCAGACCTCTTAGTGAGCAACTCACAGCACTATAACCTATATCATATATATCCCCGCCAGGTGGCAGCACCAAAACAACTCACCAGCAACTCACCCTGTAAATGCCACGGGGCCCAGCCAGCCACCAACTTCTGCCAACTAAGCATTTTTGAGCGGTCGGAGAAGCTCATATGACGGGGTGTTGGCTTGTTCCACTTTAGCTGTCGGCAGTGAAGATGGAGGTTGAGGTTAGTTGAATGAGGTAGACCTCCTCCCATCTTCCTCTTTTACTCCTTAGTAGAAGCATAAATTAGCTGTTCTATTTTCTTTTAAGAACAGGTAACACTCTTCTACATTTTAACCCCACTCCATTTCTGATATCTACTACTTTAGTTGATATTCACACAAAAAGATAACCAAGCATAGTAAGGGGTTCTATGGCTGACTTTAGCTCATTATGCTCCATCATAGTAAGGGATTCTATGGCTGACTTTAGTTCTTTATGCTCCATATTGTTTGTTTCAATCTTATGGACATGCTTCCCTGTTTAGTAATGAGGCCGCCACAGACAATCCAAGTGTTTTTTTTGTACTTCGATTTTTGCTTCATTTTTGCATTTATTAAGCCAGAATGTTTTCACGTACCAATGCTAGGAGTGGTGTCCTTTGGAGCAGTGTTTCAATAGGTGAAATCAAAAGCTGGATTGAAACCCTGGCGCTATTATGAGGCGTTTGGTAGGGTCCTTGTTCAGTGTTATTAAACTGAGTTCTAGTGATAGACCATGTCCTTTATTATCACTACACCCTTGTTTTCTATGCCTAGCCACTACACTAGGTGTACCACAGTGTAATTCCTATGACTAATAAACCACTAGGCAAACAAACCACTTCTAATTAATCACCTACAAAACCAGTGCTAATTTGCCAAGTGCTTCACACTAATAGAAGGATGAACTGGGACAAGCTCTAATCCAAACCTTTTTCAGCCAAACACCACTACCTATCCAAGCAGTCCTTGTATACATTATTCAATATTAAAACAAATTTTATAATAGAACCCCTATCCTCCCTCCAGACTTCTAATTATCTACAGCTCCCGTAGGTATTAGTCAGGGTTCCCACCATTTACAGTTCATGGTTTTAACTGACTTTTAGCTGACATTTATCAGATTTTACCTGACCAAATATTCGATAATCCACGGGGTTCACGAAAAAAATTCATCGGCTCTGAAGCAAGGATCTTCAAGAAATTTTGCAAATCACGTTAAATCTTGACAAACACTCCCTTAAAATAGTAAAAATACCATTTCTAAGTGACTTTTAACTGACTTTTCTCAAAAATATCTTAACTGACCTTGAAAGAAAAAATGGTTTAACTGACTTTTAACTGGCCAGTGGGAACCCTGGGACTCTGACTAATAATTAGTGAAAGCAGTGAAGGGCGACGTGCCTAGAGGGTGAGAAACCAATTTAATTTGCAAAAAAAGGGTGGTCTGATTTTGGTAAGACAAGAGGCTTGTTCTGATTAAGACGGACTCGGCGTTGGACTCATTAGGAAGGTGGCCAATCATCCAGATTACACTGTCCGTATACGTCTTCGCCTCCCAGGGAGACACACTAGGAGACAGTGGCTTTTGCAGTGGCTTCTACAGTGGCTTCAAGTGCTGACTTCTGACGGGCTAAAGCCATGTGGCTTCAGGACTACCCTGGAGCTAGCCTTGTGACATGTGCAATGGCTAAGGGGGTCATTGTCACGTAAAAGTTGGATTGCAGGAATATTGATGAACTTAATTCATGTAGTATATCCCTCTACTGGTACAATGATTCCACCAATTTTGAAACTTCCAAAGGCAGGCCCCTGGATTTTAAGTCCTCTAGTGGTAACCATAGATCTTTCTAACTTGAGGAAATAATCTTGTGAATAAACGAATATGAATCCTGAAATGCTACAGCAGACTTGCAGAATTAGGAGGACAAGATGGCGGACAATAGATGGTGGCCACCTTCAGTTTTGCAAAACTGTACTAGGGTTGTCTGTAGGGACCATTGGTCACCGGGGGCTCTAGTGCTGCCTCCCCAGCCTCCAGGCGGACCTTGGAGGCCCTCCCTTCCTTGCATCCACCCACCAACCTCCGCCCTCTCTGCTGGGAAATCGGGCTGACTGATTTCATAACATCGCTGACCAGTGAGACCGGTTGGCAAGTCCCACAGGAGCCGTCGACATTAATATCTATAGGGCACCAATTAGGCTGGTCCTGTGTCTCTAACCTGGTCTCCAGGGTCGACACTAGTGGTATTAACCTGGGTAGTGCTATTGTACTGGGGTGTAGCCTTTGTGTGCATTCCCATGCATTCTGATGTAAATTCTGAGTGTACTGAAAGGCAAGCTGGCTTACATTGGTTCTGCATTAGGGGCTTATCTTATGTAGGCCCTAATCACATCAGCTAAGCATTAGCATGGCTTTTCATTTGCACATTAAGTATGGTAATTTAATACTACATTAAATCTTCCCCAGCAATGTAAGTGGATATTTTCTGAAAAACTGTATCGTAACAAGATGATAAGTCAAGTAGAGTACCTGTTCATTTAATATTCATTGACATTGTCCACTATCCTACCCTAACGATGACATCTAAACCCTGTGCACCTTGTAGCTTCTAGCCTATCGGAAAGGACTGGAACCTTTCTGTGCTGATATCAGAATTTATTGCCCTGATACCCAAATCAAAGATAGCTGACGGCTACCCCCACTTAAGGGTCAATATATCTGTTAGTGTTCCGCTATCACTCACCAGGGGCCTCCAGTAGCACGGCCCTCTAAGGCAGAGTCTCTGTTTGAAGATTGAATACCAAAGGGGCAATTTGTCAAATAAGCGCCTGGCCTCTCCTCCTTGTCTGTAGTAAAGGTTCATTCAGGTATATCTTTTCTTTTGAACTAAAAATGTTTTTGATGTCAAACAAACCTTTTGATAAATATTCCGAAATGCTGAATATATGAGAATATTCATATATTCTGGAAAATTAATCTAGGAATATCCGTATTACCGGAAAATAGCCAAATGTCCTGACATGATGAATAGAAGGCTATTCGTGTGTCTATTTTCCCATGATAAATATGAGACCCAGCTAAAATGTTCTTAAGTATATTAGATACATTTATGCCATGATCATCTTTCTATATAATAAAATCCTGAGGGAGTTTTACCAGTGTATGAATCTAGATGTCCGATCATTCTCGTTGTATATTCAAACATAACATTCCCATTAGCTGTGTGCTTCATCAAATGAAAATTGGTGTACCACCATTGAGAGCACTGGAAGCCTTTACAGATCGTAATGAATGAATTACTGACATTAATACGCTTGCCTTGAATAAACCATGATAAAGCAAGTCAATATCTGCCTTGAACGGCACCATTGAAACTGCAAGTCCAAAAAAGCAGCATTAGATTAATGATTTAGGAGAGATAAACATTTCAACGGCCGATATGATTAATACATGCTTATTTTCATCTACGGGCTCCCTGTGGACAAAGGATCAACAATATCAGCGTTTTATTTTACATTTCTCTTTTATTACCGTTGATTTAGTCAAATACAAATACACTGTTGGTCTGAATCTCCGTCAAAGTACAATCAGTGCCTGGCAGGCATTCCTTTTTAACACACTCTGACATCTAATGATCGCTCTGGGTACCATTGGGACTGTAGCAGTACATCAGTAGGCTATTTCATAACAGCCTACGACTGCATCGTCCATGTCGTACAATCATTCTCATAGGAATAACAATGTCATTTCGCAGTCGTACTGCTGTGGGCGATCGTAGTGCCTTAAGTAATGGCCCTCAGGACGTTCACACAGGGCTTCATCACACAATATACTATTGATATTTTTCTCATACAGCCCTGTCAAAGTGCCCATGGCTTTTGAGGGTAGCGTTCAATGAGAAATGGGTCATTATCATTGCATAGATTTAAGGGCCGCAACATGCCTCCAGGACCATACCACCATGCATAATTGTAGTGATGGCGGATCCACTTTCTACCACTAAATTAGTGCATCATGCCGATCATTTTGGAGAGTATCAACTTCGCAAGGCCGATATGATGCATGAAAGACGCATTGCTAAGTTACTCACCAAGGCTGCATTCATGCACTATGAAAATCAAGAGGCTTGAGGCATTAATGAAATCCGCAGCCCCTTAAGGGATAAACAGGGCGTAGGCACAGGAGTCACTGATTAGTAGCAGCCATAGGAGATATGGGATACATCACTTTGTATAAAATGTGTCATAGTGATCTCTGCATCATTGATAGTCCAATGTAAATTTGTCTGAAGTCACATACACCACCACCCATTGGTATGGTTAAAATGTTGGCTTATTCTTAGAAATGATAATAATACAATCACAAAGCATGTGCTTATAGATAGGAATAGTTAAACACACTACCCTAATGGATTGGTCACTTAAAAGACCACGCGTGTTGCCATTCTGGACTGAGACCAGCAATTGTCGCATGGGCTGCTGCACAGGTGCTCAAGCTGTGTTAAAATAATTTTTTTTTTATGAGCGTGAGATATGATAATGTATGCAACAACACAAAGTTTCACTTGTGGATAATTGCTGAAACACGAAATTCTTGCTACTGGTGCTTATCTGAGAGGTTTTCACCAATGTTTTGTAGATATACAAGTGAGGTGTAGGGGCCTGCTGGTAGTCAGTGGAGCAGGTGCACATACCTCAATGTACAGAGTGATTAAGGCCACCATGGTAAATGGAGCTGCTCTCTCCTGCTCTCTTAACCATCTAAGGCTTGGTTGTTACCTAAATGTAACTATGTGCTCTGTGTTATATGTGTCACCATGATGCATCTTGTAGTGTTGGCGAGTAACTCGCCACCACTGCCTTGGGGCATCATGTCATCACCCCCAGGAGTCCTGTATATATGATCACATCATGATGAGCATTGGTGAAATGCTCACCACTGCTGGCTGCATCCACGCATCATGGGCAAAGGGCATAGTGCATTAAAACACCAATGTGTTCCTTAGAGGTTTAATAGTGCAGCACATCGTACCAGCATCTACCTACCCCCAGGCACCTGCCCACCACGTGATGAGGTTTGTTAAAACACAGGGCTATTAGACATAATTAGCATCACCCCGTCTGTTACCTTGAAGGGCCACAGCCTTGAAGTGCCACACGATGCATTAATGCATGATGCCCATTGGTCGTCATGGTGCACCAATGAAGTGCTGGCGAGACTGATCGCCAGCACTTCATTGGAGCATCATGTCAACCCTCCTGGAGTATATGTATCAACCCCATAGGATCAGCATAATGAAGCAGTCTCACCAGCACTTCATTGGTGCATCATGATGACTAATGGGCATGATGCACTCCTGCAAAGCAGACTTTAATGGGTTAAAGGTTTCATTGTCAATATGATATGCAGCAACACAGTAACTACTTTCAAAAACTATAGCATTTACTTTCAACATCATTTGTCTCAATGCTTATTATCAATTAAGGTCTCTTATTGCACCACAAGACATGTCCATTCATCATACTATAAAGATGTCATAGTGAATTAAAATAAAAATTAGATTGATGATGATGATAGGCCGAACACACCAGGAGGTTAATTCAAAAGGTCCTGGAATCGCTACCTGAGCGTTCTTAGGAATTATTCTGCCTCTTCCAACTAAGCGATCTTAAGATTAGACTGTCTTGCCTTTTCACAGCCAGCACTAAGATCACAGTGGTCTTAGCCTCAGCCCTCCTACACCATTCCTAGTAGAACACACTGTACACAGGGGCAAGAGGCCCATACTAAAAGAATGACAGTGGAAACACTCCTTCTCACAAGGGTGATTACACAAGCGTCCCCCTCCTTATATAAGCCACTTATAGAGTATAAGGTGCAGTTGACCTCGTACAGTATTCGAGTGCACTTCATGCCTGAGTATCCTGAAGAGCCCTCAAAGACTCTCAGCAAACATCCTTCCTCCCCTCTATATGTATACAGCAGGGGCATTCACTCTTGGGAGCAGGAGTGTTCCCTGTGAGTGCTCTTGTACTCAGGTGAAACCACTATGCAATTATTTCACTAAGATTGCAGTGATCTTAGCGCTGGAAAGAGAATAGTGAAGTGATCTCAGGACTTGCTGTGCCCGACTGGCCTGCAACCACTGCATTAGATAGGGTAGACTGGCTAGGTCTTATGATATGTGCCTACACTAAGATCGCAGGTGTAGAAATCCCAGGACCTTTTTAATTAACCTCCAGGACACCTGATAAAATGCAATGTGTGTGAATGTACTAATCTTAATTGGCTCAACTATATAGTATACACATTTCGGCCATTTGTTCACCCCTGTTTGTTCAAATGTGTGGAATGATTTTTTTGCCTGGTAGATGTACAATTTGCCTGATAGGCTGGTATAATCATTTATCAACCACGATATTAGTCTGTATGTAAACTACCATAAAACATACATTTAGGTCATGGTGGAATGGAAACCTCTTGTTGATACCCAAGTAAAAAAACATGGGTCTATAACATTGATATTTGTGTCAAATTGGTATACCGGAGGCGAGGATGTAGTATAAATTGCTTCTGCAGAGCCTTGTCCCTTTTAATTATCCAGGGACCCACACAAGAACTAGAGCATCGCCCCTGCACCATAATGCCCACCTTTTATCCTAATGTGCAATTAAGCTCATTAAAGTCTAATTTCACATCCAATGTAAAAACCTGCTTGGCGATTTAAAAATTTCCATTAAAGTGTATTCCATTGACCTCTTGGAGTAACCCATTTTATTGCCCTGCACGAAAAAAGGCAAATCATTCAGACAATGGGATTCTAACAACCTCATGCACCAGGCTTAGGACAATTAACTCACTGAAAACTCTTTCCATTTTCCATTTTTCTTCATCAAATAATTGTTATTTCCTGACCTCTCATTATATAGATTACATGTATCTCTGACTTAACAATCGTCTCTTTTTCATCATATCCCTCTGTAAAAGTAAAAGGCTAAACAGTAAATGTGATACAGCGCGCTATTGAAACTTCCATGCTAGCTGTATTTGGCAACTTCTAGGTTAAGGGCTATGTATGATTCTGTTGAATAAAGCACTGCCCATTTATAACCAGGGTAGGGAGGAAACAAGAATATAGCTGCCGTCTTTACTACAAAGTCGAGCCTTGTCCCTTGTTAAAACTTTTCTAAACAAGGTACATACAGGTCACTTTTAAAACCTGTTTTCCCTCATGGCCTCCCAAGAAAAAAGGCCATGGGCCTAGTGACACAATTAAGGGCCGCCAGGTGGCAAATGTCCTCCTCAAAGTGGCTCTAGAATAGGGTCCAGGAGACAAGGAGCAGTTGGTGAGTTGGTGACAGCTGCTCAGCCCTCCCCTTAGTGAGCTGCTCGTTATGTTGGCCAACACAATGACAAGTACTCAACATGAGCTCATACTGAGCTCTCAGTGTATGGTAATAGGGCCATAACTAGCTTCTTTATGCAGCCCGCCATCTTGTCCCCACAGAGTTTAAGGCTCTTGTGAGTAGCCCAGTTCCTTGAGCAGCCAAAAAAAAAGGGGGGGGGGGTCAAATCAGCAAAGAAAGTAGATTGATCTTAGTTCCCTTGTCTACAAATGTCCAATCTGGTATAAAGTATTGCCTTGTAAACCACTTACACTCCAATACTTATACAGCACTCAGGCCCCGTCCTCAAATACACAGCAGACTTCTCCAAATAATCAATCCGCCCCCACTATGGTTAAAGGAGGCCCTTCTGTCTCATATCAACCGTCCAAACCAGATACCCTGACATGTTGGCTCAAGGGGGGATGTGCCGTATGGACTCTCTATGTACGTAGACATACAAGTCCCTAAAGTCTTGCAACTGTTGGGATGGAAGTAGTGCCAAGTCAGTATGCAAATGGATGGTGATGGCATCATATGTACAGGAATTAACCCATGTGATGATCAAACGTTATATTAGGGATATAAAGTATACCTGTCTAGTCTTGCTTCTGACCATAATCCTATCCTTAACTTTTTTTCTACCAACTTCTGCTAGTCTCATTAGGGGTTTCTGAGAGTATCAAAATGATATATTTATGCTATAACGAATATATACATATATTCAGGGATGTAAGTCAGGCATGGGCAAAAATCAGGAAGCCACACGTTTACTTGATATAAAAACCTTTAATTTTTCCAAACAGTCTTCCTTACCACTCGTATAAGGAAAATACATGTCATTCAGAATTTTCAAAAATCAGGAAATCCTGATAAAACCTGAAGATTTACATCCCTGAATATATACACACTTGGCTGTATTATGCACTGCCTCTTGACCCTTGCTTTGCAGTGGCGGCGGAGGCGTGGGTGATGTATCCACCACACCTTTTCAGGTTCCACTATAAATTAAGTCAAATACAGTACAATTTACACAGCTCTTTTTCAGCTGCTCCACCCCCTGCCTTGTTCTACTAATATAGACTGCTTGAACTACGTTCAGAAACGCGGCGCAAAAGAGAACGCCTACAGCGGACAGCTACTGTCTCCACCTCTTTGTCAGCAGTTCTGTTTACAGTATCAATCTCTAAACCATAGACCTACAGTATGGGCGTTTGGGGCCAGCTTGCACCGTGTCTCGTCAATTCTCGCAATATGCTTGCATGAGGTATTGCGACACTTGAACCGGTCTTAATCCTACCATCTTATCAAGAAAATATGTCACTTATTTACCTTTTTTCTATAATAATACACTGTTTTGCAAAGAAATATATGGTTGAAAATGTGTGCTCACATGTTCCCCTTCCTTTCCACATCATTAGAATGTCCGCACAGCCAAAAATAACTTTCTTATTTTAAGAAATTATTTCTCATTTTAAGTAAAATTAACTTAAAACAAGTTTGTCCGCCAGGTAACAAAATTTTACTTGAAATCTTGGTATGTCCAGCTTACTTGAATTAAGAAATACAATCTTAAGATATAAATTCTTGAATCAAGTAATTTATTCTCAAATCAGGATTCAATTTTCTAGAATATTTCTTAAAAGAAGTAGATAATTCTCATGGAAGAGGATTATTTCAAGATAAACTTACTCATACCTTTTCTTAACATAAGTTATATTTTCTCATTTCCGATATTTCAAAAAACATTAATTTCCTTGTTTGTAAAGTGGATATGATTTTTATCTATTATGGAAATGTTTTAGATGGAATAGAAGGTTATCAGTATAGGTGACTCAGTGACAGAGGTTCATCAGATTACATGCAGCTCTATGAAGCCACATTTTCTTAAGTGAATAAGACCTTTATTCAAAGTCTTTGACTTAATGAAAGGCTGTGGCACATCCTACCCTTACATTATCATATCATCTATGCAAAAGGTGTTTAGCTTCCTTTATGCCTTGAATTTCCCTCAATCAAATATCAGTCCAATGGACCTGATTCTAAATTAATTCCAAATAAGTTTCCTTCAGTTTTCACTTTATCTTACCACATCTAATATTTTAGGACCGAGTTTAAGCTAGGAATTTGTACTTTGCATTGCAAATAATTCACCAGAACAGATAGTGCTGGCACCTAGTGGCAGACTAGATAATTTCCTCATTTTAAGAAAATAATACTTACCTGGCATGTTAGAAAATATTCCTTGGTCAATTACTAACAAGATCTTAGTTCTACCTTTTACTATATGTAAGAAAACACTTCTAGTTTAATAAATCTCATATTAAGAAATTAGACTTTCTTGTTTTAAGATATAAGATAAATAATGTTACCTGGTGGACAAAACTACCAATTTTGAGAAATTTTCTTAAGAAAAATAATCTTGAAAACTCAAATCAAGAAGGCAGCTCAAGATTTGTTCTAAACTTGATTTTTCTTAAAGACAAGATGACTGGTGAATCTTATAACCAGAATTTTTCTCATAACTAGAAAAAATTTCTTATATCAAGTTTATTTTCTTGGATAAGAAAATTATTTTTAGCTGTGCGATGGTTTAAATTTCTTACTTTTGAGGCGGATTGTAACATCAATACATCCAGCTCCCCTATACGGTGTCACGGCTTATTGGGCGATACCAGAAGCGCGGCGCAGTCACGTTAATAATACATCCTCCCTCCAGGCTCCCGCCAGATTAATGAAAAAAACCTATGACATGAAGGTTTTGTCACATTAAGTTAATGTTGAATCATAGGGATCCTGGAAATACTCACTCACGAGCTGATCATTTTATAGGTTATGCTGGTAGAAGGTCTGAGAGAACCAGTATAAAGCCTCACAGAGCCAATTGTACTGAACCCTGTCAGACTTACGTAGGGCCCAGGAAAAACAAAGCATCTCTGACTGCCGACTTCTATATTAATTAAACAGCAGGTCCACACTGAAAATAAGTAGCTGCTTGGAAAAGCTTCCCTTTAATAAATTTATATGGACATTTCTCTGCATTCAGTGTATTCCTAAATGAGCTGAGAACTGAAAAGTATGTGATTCTTCAAAGGAGCAATGACAGTTTGAGTTTAAATCAAACTCTAAAAGGAACTTTAGATATTAAAGGTCTATCACAGATGATGGTATTGGATTCTGGCAGGGCGTTTTCTTATAAAAGCTTGGTTTAGAAATTCAATCTATGCAGCTTTATCTTGCCACTCGTCATAAAATGTTGAGAGTGGTGAATAAACATTCGAGCCGCATGCATTACATGACCGTGATCACATCCACTTATGTTTCCACACTTTACACTCAGAGAGGGCCTTGGAGGATGGAGAGGGGGTCGTGTAGGGGGGTGGGTGGTATAGAGGAAGGGGTAGGGCTGGTACATTGGCAGCCATTCTGTGGACGTTGGAGGTAGACACAGTAGTGATGGCTTGCAAATCCAGGTATGGCGCCAAAGTCGTCCTCACACCTAAGTAGGTCACATATACAGAGGGCGTTCAGTCAACACTGGTTCCATTTGAGCTTTAAGACCCCCAATCCTGGACATGGGGAAAAATGGAAAATAATATAAAATCAAACCAAAAAGAAATTTCAATTTTCTCTATGTGTACTTACTCAAGAGTGGAACCAGCAGCCACTTTTGTGCCTGCGTCGATGTAAGGACCAAGCTTGAAAATTTAATATTTGTTTTGTAGCAATTGGAGCCTTTGAGGTATTGTGGACATATTTGCCTATGCCTTTACTTCCCACGTCCCTCCAGACATGAACACTGTATAGGCTGCACGCCCCTAGGGAAGCTGTGATCATTTCCCTCTGATTGTTGGCAAGTCCTTTCACAAGCCATGTCTAGGCATCTTGTCAATATTTCTAAAGAAGGCGTAGATCGCTACGATATATGCCAATATTTAATGGTAAAAAGAAATAGGATAAAAACTCTTTGCATAAGGCGTTACGTCCAATGCACTTTCAATACTGTATATAAATCATGTAGCAATTGCCTTCTTTTTAGATTTTCTATATTTCCTATTATGCTTGCATTACCGTGGACTACATAATGTAGAGAGTATCCCAGCAAGGACTTGCAGCTAAAGGATGTAATGGTGTAGTATGGCGGAATGGTGTTGGTGTGAGCATGGCGTGTGTAAGGGTGACTTGAAGTGTGTAGTAGCATGGGACCCTTGCACCCTGTTACCTCCTGGGCCTAGTCTTAGAGTATGTATATTTGTGTGGGTAAAGAGAAGGGACTGGAGGAGGGTGGGCTGGTGGGTGATGGTTGGGAAGATCCAAAGACAAGGTCTGGGAGTATCAGACTTGGCGTGTCTTGGTGGTTTGCAGCACGTTACCATGTAGATTCACCCTTTTGAGGGTAGCTGGGGTGTGACTGACTACTACACCTACAGCGTACCTCACCCCGTCATATACCCTCTCCCTCCCTCCCACCAACACATACATGTACTCACATATGCCTACAGGGAAATCTACTTTTCCTAATGGTCACGCAATAACACCCTGAAGTTACATAGTTAGAGCACGATTTGGACAATGAGCAACAGAATCTAATGTGTATGCATACATACTTTTCTTGTCTTCATCTCTCAGCAACACATGTATGTATTCATACTTTTCTTGTCTTCATTTCTCAGCAACACAATCTAATGTGTATGCATACATACTTTTATTGTCTTCATTTCTCAGCAACACAATCTAATCTGTATGTATTCATACTTTTCTTGTCTTCATTTCTCAGCAACACAATCTAATATGTATGTATACATACTTTTCTTGTCTTCATTTCTCAGCATCAGAATCTAATGTGCATGTATTCATACTTTTCTTGTCTTCATTTCTCAGCAACACAATCTAATGTGTATGTATACATACTTTTCTTGTCTTCATTTCTCAGCATCAGAATCTAATGTGCATGTATTCATACTTTTCTTGTCTTCATTTCTCAGCAACTGAATCTAATGCTTGATTTCTTGGCTTCTTTTCTCAAAGTGCATGTCCCCATCTGGGCCCAGATTTGGTAACCCGATGCCTCTATGGATTAAAATGAAAAATATGAGATGCTAAATTCTAATAGTCACATCTATCACATAGGTCCTATTCTGGCAAACTAATGACAAGTATGTCTATTCTGTCAGTAATTACCTGGGTTATATTCCCTTCAAAACTTATTGCATGTAAGGAGGAGGAAAGCAAAAAGCAGTTGACTTTTCACGGCTGTGACAGCACGAATGACAGATTGCGCTCCACAAAACATTCGGCTAGAGGCCGGAAACATCTTTTGGGAACCCCTTTACATATGCTAAGGACACCATTTTTTTTAAGTTAAGAAAATGCACTTTCCAAATATAAATGGGTCAGTGCATCTCCTCCAGGCCCACCTTACCCCCCTCTCACCCTTAACCTTTTAGAAGCCACATCGTGTGATAAGGCACAATACCCTTTGGTCTTCCTGATGTACGGATGCAGCCCTGGTGAATGTTTTCTCCAGGTTTGCATTCATGCATGCATCATGCCGACCCTACAGGGTTGGTACACTCCCGAAAGGGCATCTCAAACAGCCCCTAAAGGGTTTTACTGCTTAAGGTATATGCACTGGTAACTTCCGGTCCAGTGCGCATGTGCACATAGGATGTAGTTCTGGCAGCCAATAGTGTGGCACGGAGACTGTGTCACCTGTAGGTCGTGCACTTGTGGGGGCCAAAGGCTCCATCTCCAACTCTTCCCTTACTAACCAATACTTAAATCATAGCACAGCTATTGTTTCTTGAGTTGGAATTCTTTTCTTTTTTGAGGCAAAGATAAGTCATGTTCCTTCGATCTGCCCTTTTGATATTACTTTTAAAGCGTTCCACAGTCGTCTATCGGGAAGTCACTGGCATAAACCTGCTAGGCAAACATGTATTCTACGGCTGCCTTTGCATCAATGCTATCCCTTACTAGTGGAATCTTACCCAGGAGCTTATAACTTAATTCATCTTGCTACTGGTATTTGAGATACCAGGACATATGGCCATATTGCATACATGTCTTTATCAAGGGAATCTGACATTCTGCCCTTGAAGCAGTCTTATCAGATAACTACTCCCATGCAATAAGAAATGGCCCTTAATCACAGCGGGTCAAACCAGGTCACCACAGAGATAGGGACATGTTAAGGCATGACAATGATAGGTATTGATGTTTAGCAGGTGTGAATAGGTACATGGATATTGCACCTCTTTAGTTTTAACAGCTAGAGGTTGTAATTGTCAGAACATTAGCTCCTAGATAACGGTAGTTAGGTTATATATGCGTCAGAACTGGAAAAGCATTGCAATATAAACTTTCATGAGACAGAAACTTCCTCAATACTTACAACTTGACTACTCAAATCAGGGTTAAGGCAGGCATGAATTCACCATCAGCGTACATAGTATACCACAAGTAATAGGCAGTTACTGAGACTGATTTCTCCTATCCTATTTTTGAAACCTATTAGTCCAGTAGGCAGCTATCCTGTCCTACCTGTTGTGATGTGGCTGACTTTGGCATATAGATCTTGCACTTTACCCACTCTTTCTAGTTATCCATTGGTACAAGCCAGGGAATATTCAAATATGTGAGAGTGAGATCACTTATTTACGGCTGCCACTGCCAGCAGTGCGCTGTAATCATCCCTTTAGTTTAAGGTAGCGCTACATTGGGTGATACCAAGGTGAGAAGGGAAGGTGTTGCATGATACGTTAACCTCCTGGGTAGGACCCAGTGCGTGTAACATACCGGTTAACCCTCTCAGGGTCGTATTATACCTTTAGGTGATCGTATCTTGGTGATTAATCGCTGCACTGCTGGGGAGTCTACTTGTCAGCATTGCATTAATGCATCACGCCAACATCCTCGGGAGTGTATTTACTCCAGCTGGTTAGAATGCAGACAGGGATGTGTTCCAGCATAACGATAACACATAACATAAGGGGTTAAGGGAGCTGTGACCCAGACATGCTATCGAGGTACTACTAATGACCAGTAGTACAGGTAGACGAGATGCTAAATAGGTAATCAGGTTGGGGGATCATAGGTGTGTCAAAGGTGTTTGACAGTACAGTTTAAAGATCTCTATAGATAAAGCAATTGATAGTCCTACAGGTATGAGTCGTTTTTCTGTACAATATTTCATATCCGTCACTGTAATTACCTGTATTCATTGAAAGCATTGACTGGTCTTTATTACACCATCTTGTTTCCTTCACCCAGAAAAAAAAAACAACACAAAAAACATCCACAGTTGCCATGCAATGCACTCCATATCGGTAGAAACCGCCATCTTTAATAACTTCAAATCCTAATTTTATCATAATTACCACTATGTGAAACCCAGCGAGACACAACATCTGCTTTCAATATCTGTCACCAGGATTGCTATCATACGAAATCAGGATAGCATTGCCAATAACAATAGCAGAAAGAAACAGAAAAGTGCATGTGTACACACAAAGCTGTGCTGGAATATGAAAAGTGAGCCATCAAAAATATGTCCTACCTGGAAGCTTGCCAATCTCTACCATCACTATATATTATGATCTCCCCCTGAGGTCGCTACCCTCCCCCTCTGCCCTGAGCCACTCTTCCCTGGCCCTGACCTTGAACCTAACCTCTACTGGAGGGTGTTGCCCCTATTGTAAAAAGAGATGTGAGTATGTGCCCTCTTTTCTAAACAAGTCGTGCACTGCTTCACCTAAGTACTTGCACTCACCACATTAGTCTGAAAAGTCACCTGCCTTCTTTAAAATAGAGAGAGCTGCACTACCAGGTACCTACTCATGTCACACGCTCTATAGTTTATTATACTGACTGACTTCTCCCAACTAGGTACCTACTCAAATCCCCCTTTTTCAGCACCGTACTTGAATGACCACTTGTGAGCAACAAAATGGACAAGTCATAGCTACATGAAAAGAAAGGACTGGAAACAAGGGCATTTTTAGCCAGCTCTTCCTTTTACTATAGGAGCAACACCCTCCTGGGAGATGTAGGAGATTTGGGAGGGGGTGTAGAGTCTCCCTTGGATCCTTTTCACCCCCCCCCCCCCCACTCCATGACAACTTGACCTGATACCTAACCCCACTCCTGACCCATTTCCCTTGGTGTACAGTTGGCCCAGTGAGGAGTGTAAAGGGGAATAGTGTGAAGTCTACTGAGGTTAATATTCACAGTATGTGCATTCTACAGTCGCCCAGCAGCTCCCTTCGACACCATGAGGCTGTGGGAGAGGTATGTCCTGGATGAGGCTTTTCTTCTCAGCATCAAAATGGCTGCAATAATTCTTAGTAGCTTCACAAATAAGACCTTAATTATAATGTGTAACCCAATGTTTTCTAAAGGGATCGCCCTTCCTACTAGTACCTGCATGCTCTCTGTGAAACAATTATTGTTGAGTCACTTTGTGTTTGTATTTTCAAAAATAAGTTATGGAGGGTGTATACATCCGAAGGTGATTTAAAGCTTTTTAAAAGAAGGAAGCTGAGGACTATAAAAATAAATGACCCTTTGCTAAAAATACCACAACAGAACGGCACAAATGAAACAAATCCTTAAGAGGACATCCATCCAGGTGACACCTTAGCTGACAGCTACCCCAGGTGGTAGGTAGGCCAAGTGTATGTCTAATGTCTAAGACCTACTTTACCCACAGGAGGAGGCACCCTGGAGGTGACCGGCTGATGTGATGGATATGTGTAGTGCTTTTGACAGTCGTGATGACTACACGTCTACATACAATCCCCTCCTGCCACCCCCCCTCCACCTTACACACCTTCTCTCTGAAGCTTCCTTATATTTCACTACACTATAGTATTATTATTAATGGATGAGGCGGTTTTAGCCCCTCCCCAATGGCGGGGCTGGTGTGGTCCATCTTCTTGGTAGATGTGTAATGGAGGGGTTTTTCTTACATATTGAGATATTTAGAATCTCTGGATTCAAGGTGGGTCGCTACCATTGATTCAAAGATCCTAGATTTTCTTCATTTTTCTCCCAGAGATACAAAAAAATCACCTCAAATAAGATTATAAAAAGAAAAGCAGGGGGTCCCGAGCTACTTTTTTTTCTACAGATTTTTGAAAAATAATAGTATTTTAATCTTCACCTAGAAATTAGAGAAAATGTGTCTCAGATTTGAGAATTATTTTCTGTCATAACTATTTAATACAGAGATATGAAACCTCGCATGGTAAACGGTCTGATATCCTTATTTAGTAATTTTTTTTAAATTTAACTCCATAGCATGGAATTCTGGGTAAATTTCTCATTTTTAGGAAAAGAGAGGGGTAAATTTTCTACTATTTCATAATAAAAACAAATAACATTCATATTTTCAACCACTAGATTTTTTCTTAAACTTCACCAAAATATTGAACAGATAATTTGCTTTTAAATAAGAACAATTTTGATATGGGGTCCCATGCATATTTTTGTAGTTTTGGTCATATTAAATAAAAAAGTATTGTAGAAATTGATATAAATTGATATTCAAAGCCCTGCATGATGGGTAAAATGTTTGAATTCTTGGCATAAATGTTTTTCATTATATTCCCTCAATCACTGTAAGCATCCTCTCACTTCTACAGCATTGTCTACATAATGTGAGGGCTATGATTATAAGGCCCAAATGAATGTCTGAGAATGCTGGGAAAAATCCAGATGTAGATATTATGCCAAAATTTCAAAGTGCCATAAAATGCACAATTTTGATCAAAATGTCTCGTGCACATGTTTTGTGCACATTTAGTGCCTATACATGTATATGCACACCAAAAATGGTCTCATTCTGATGAAGATAACTTATATGCGCAGGGACCTGCGCAGTAAGCTCAAATCCAATGGTAGCGACCCTACTTAAGGTCAAACGAGGTCAAATCAGTAGCACCGGGGTGCCAGAGGAGGGTAAAGTTGGAATTATTACTCTTGGAACACATTTAACCAATTTATCCTACCTGCAGGAGCAATGCATCTGAAGTAACCCTGAATAGCCTCAGTGACCTTCAGTAACCTACTGGAGCCATGCTGGGAGGAGGGGGTAGTTCTGCTGGGGATGCTAACACCCCACAGATATCACATAGTGGATTATGACGCCTTAACAACGAGGCACCTGCTGTAAGGCTTTTTGATAGATGGTCCCCAATACGGCAAGTTGATCTAGATACGACAGGAGCGTCTGCTTCGCATTAGACCTAACAAAGCCAGAAGATTAATGTCTCTCGAAATAGGATTTAACGTGTCTCTAGGAGTTTTAATCTCCTTCCCATGGTATTATATGAGAGTATAGATACTGCCAAGTCTTTTAATACTGAACAATTTGCACTGTATTCTGCTGAAAGGAATCAGTGAGCAGAGGTGGAACCAGAAGGAGTGGCCTATGGGGGCACATCCAAGAAAATGTGGTCTGGGGTCACAGCCAGGGTTCGATACCACATTTCCTATAATAAAGAGTTTAACCAAGGTTTAATTTTAGGATCTAGAGAGGGAGAGGGGCCGTGCCCCCCGCCCCCCCCCCCCCCCCAGCCACCCCTGGATTCGCTACCGGGGTCCTTGCCATATAGGGATGACCCGGGGTGTATTATCAACCAATTAGATTATTCCCCGTATTCACTGCATACTTTTTTGGGGGTACATTATGCAACACCTCTGCTGGTTGCCATCAGTGCTCATCTCCAGGTGCCAGATCAGGCAATGGCTGATCAGGCAATAAGCATCCATACTCAGGCTTGCACGAGGAAGTACATGTACTAGTGTTCTAACACATCCACATTCATACTATCAGCATCGTTGCAGGCACTCCCAGTCCAGGACTAGTCTAAGACCAGCCTCACGGCACAGAGTCACACTGCATCATCTCCCCTTGATCCCCACTGTCCGGGCCGCACGATACATCAACACCAGAGGCCTTTCTCCCCTGGAGGAAATACACGGGAGAGGATCAGCAGGAATCCCTAACCCCTGCCAACTCCAGGTCCCTCATTCTTCATACCTGTCAAACCTGGGGCCTACACATGCAGCACTGGAGGAGCTGTGCATACTGCATGGCTGACTCCTCCTGCTGGTGCTCTCGGGTTCTGGGTAAAGGATTTGTGCTCTACAGAAAACAAGAATCCCTGTAGGAAAGATTAGCTGCTGGTTGACACCATTTGGGGAGTCACCCTTTCTACATATGAAATGATTTGAATTAGACTCCCCCTAAAATCTCACGTTATACAGAACTGATTGAGCATCTATACAGTGTGCCCGATGGGAAGTAAAACCATGGTCTACTTGGAACTTCCTAGCCAATCAAGAATTCCCATTGGCCCTGCTTGTTTGGAGACCTTATCTCTGCACTGAGAGAACAGCCATTTTTATGTTGTTTCCCACATCAGCCTCGATTAATTCTGGACAGGAATACTTGGAGAGAGGCAAGAAAATAATTATCCAAAACCAGTTTTTTACCCATGAATGACAGTTTTTATCTGCTCAAATTTTTCAATCTTCAAAAGAGATAATCAATATCTAAATACAAATCAATATCCAGACAGCAAATGATGAGAAACTGATTTTTGTACTTGTTTACTTGTGTTGGTATTCCTGTATTCTCCAAGCACTACATGCATGACCACAGATGTGCGTCTGCATGTCATTCTTCATGGTTGTAAACCCCGTTGCTGCTATAGCAGGTTTTGAATTCAGGGCAATTGTCAGTTACTGCTAACAAAAACTCTTGAAATATATTCATACCATGAGTCAAGCATCTATTGTTTACAGCTCAGTGAGAAGGGTCAAGTTGAAGGAGTTTCTCCCTTTCAATGTCCCAAGTCTTTCCCCCAATAACTCTCTAGGAGCGCCATCTCCAGAAGATTCAATTTGCTTCTGTGCCTGTGAACCTTCACCCCTGAACTCTAGCCAGCCATGGTATTTGCCCTTGAACCCTCCCTCACAAGGCCAGACTGCAAACCGTCTGGTTAACGTTGTAGAGTACCTATAGAAAAGGAGGGTGGAAAAGACAGGGATGGGATGGATAAGGATGATAGGACGTGCATGGGCTTAATGTGCTCGTTTACATGGGATGTGTGCAAGAAGGTGCCAAGGGGGATAACCAAAGGTAATCGATTCATGTGAAGCTCTATTAAGCCTCTATTCAAACAATTCTAACCGAACACTGCAGAGATATATTTTCTATAAATTTATATGTTGATGTTTATAGATACTTTGACTGGCAATCATACAAAAGGGATATTACACATTATGGATTGTTTCATGAATACTTTGGGGAATATACTATAGTAAGGGGTGAGGAAGAAGTAACATCCTTAATATTAGATTATCGGATTACAGAAGGACTGGTACGGGTAAACTGGGTTTATAAAGTAGGGGTGCAAACTGGAAGTGGGACTTAAGGGAAAAGAATCGATAGCAATCAGTCTTCCATAACATAACTTTATCTAAGACAGAAAACTCATCAGAGAAAGGGATAATGTTTACTGAATCTAACTTAGTTACTAATTCAAATTTAATCCAGATTTAGGTTCACTTATAGGAAGGATAATGGAGTATCATATAGGTATTATGTAGATGAGGATTTAGTGCTAGCATTTAATAAAAAACAGAGATCACTATTTCCATGGATTGTATTACTAGGCAAAAATGGCTCATGAATCGGAGAGGAGGAGAGTCTGTGTAGGGATCTGAGGTATATCTTGATCTAAAATGATCAGGCTGGTTAAGGATAAGAAGATGGGAATCTCCCATGCAAAAATGTACAATGATGGGGTTCTGGGATAGATGGTGACATTTTGAGGGTGGTGGGAAGAATGGGGAGGAGAGGGAGGGGGGTTGATTTCACAAACAACCGCTAGGGGGGCACCACTACAAGGCTTACCTTCATCGTGGGGTAGTGGTCATGGTATCCAGGTTCTTTGGTAAGTGATCTGCAAAACTAAATTAGGATGGATTCTGAGTGATAATAGTCTTTCACATCAACACACAGGCTGCTTGCAGAGCTCCCTTTGATCTTTGACTTTCCAAACTGGCGCTGGCACACCATAACTAAAGCAGTCAATATAAACATAAATTACCCTTATATCAACTTCACAGGTTTCCAGTGAAATATCTGTAGATGAATCGTACATAGTATCTTAGTTTATGTTGACCACAAAAGCTGTCGGCAATTATTGATCGTATATTGATTATCAAAATCGATATTGTGGCAAATATCAAAAAGATGTGGAAATAAAAAGGACATGGGGAATGAGGATTTAAAATCAAATGGGAAGGTTATGCAAAGCGGGAAAGCATGGGGTAATATGTACAATATGATACGATATCCATATATCAAACTACACCAAGAAGCAGGTCTGGGGTTAGTTTCTGCATGTACTTCTGTGGATACCTTGTTATACATGTAATAGTAATGTAGAAGGGTCATAATATAGAAAAGGAGGGGAAAGAAACTGACAATTTATGAAAAACAATGAAGAAGAACTGAGTGAGGAGGCTCTATGTGATATTGCCTCTCATAAGCCCACTTCAATAAAATACAGGCAAGACCTATTCATAACCTGTACTAAAGTACGCCAATAACATTGAAACTCTCATTTAGCCCGAGGTGTATAGACTATAATATGTTATGAATTACACCTCATGTTGATTCTCCATTTAGAGCCAGTTGCTCTCCATATCCATCCCACTTGGGGCTAGGCAGAGGCTACAAGAGTCAGGAGACAAGTGCCTCTATGATATAGAGTCCTAGTATATATGTTATTTATACTCATCATTGTTGCTATTGTGTAAATGACTATGAAGGTTACTATTGCCCTATCTTCCTCTTCCCTCTTGAGAGGAATGCAGACAGTCTTATATGAAATCCTGGGGGCCACAAATAATTTCCTACTTATATGTGTCTTTCATAACCCCCCCCCCCTTTTCTTCTACACACAAAAAAAAACAAAGAAATCTACATTAGATAAAACACATTAAATTATATCATGCTATAGATTGGGCTTGAAGCATTTTATAAAGATGATGTTCATGCTTTAACGAGAAATGTGTTTACTTCTCTATGCATATCTAGTCATAACGTTCAACTTTGAGTAAGCTAAATAGGTCATCATGTAGGAGCCGACATGTGCCTGTAGTAAATTATACATATATACATGAAGGTGGTATACCTTCCTTCTTGCATTGAGCTGTGTGATTTCATTAGCCTATCTGCATAATGCCATGAAAGGGTCTCTTGGCACCCCTGCTGCCCCCCTGGAGGAGGGACTTTATGGAGCTCCATGAGTCCCCTGGTTAGCACACCCAGCAGGAGGTGGTAGGATGATGGAGGACTCCTCATCATAATATATAAAGGTCATAAGGTGTGGATATGTGGATGGAATTTGGTCCATGAATGTTAGATATCATGTCTTCTGGTGGTATGTTTGATTATGCCATGTAGAAGTATGGACATTTGTAAATATGAAATGTCTTCTGCATATGTTTATGGGTGATGATCTACACTTTATTTTGTTTCATTCTGTTTCTCATGTCCAAGGCTACTCATGTAAAATATCACAATAAATACATGGAGAACAGCTAGATATATTCCCTTGTTTGCTAACATCATTCTAAAGAAAATGAAACTTAAACGGTATCTGAAGAAATATGAAACACTATAGGATGTAAACATATACGGTATATCATCTGGTTAGCTCTTCAGGAGATGGAACCTTCCTTATTCATTTTATAACCTAAACTTGAATCAACAACAACTGAACTTAATCAACATCCCACCACGAGCCACCACCATAGAGAATTGCTATTACTACCACTTGGTAGGGGAGGATGCACCCAGCGTTATCTGAGGAATTTGTGCCCTGCAGGGGCGAGATGCTCAATGGGTGGGGAGCAGCTCCAGGGAAGAGTCAAGATAGGGAAGGATGGAATAAGAAGGATGTACTTGTATATCAGAGACTATGGGGAAGCTGGTGTTGACAAATGATGGCATCCTCTCTAAGTGTGAAGTGACACACTTAACTCAATGTCATTCAGAGTGCTTCTTAAATATCCTCCCTTACATAAGATACTAGGAAAATCCACATCATATCATAGCTATACACCCTAGACATTATTGTCAGTAGTTATCATCAGCTCTGGGGAAAATAACATATCACACTTTCCACAAAACATTTCGTATTTCCAACCCTCCCTTCTGCATGCAACATATGCTTGCAATTGGGACATTTTAACCAGTGCTTTTTAAGAATAGTTATATTGCAAATCCAACATGATTGTTTCCCAGGATGGAATATATTCATCTTATCATCCCACATCTAGAGAAGCCCTAATATCTGGGAGGGCAATTGCATCCACAAAGCAACATGGAAATATGCCATAGGTCTTATTGAAGAAGCTCAACCCATGCTCACAATCATCATACATCATATTCCAGAAGATGTAATATTACAGAACAATCCACCATCCCCAACAAAGAAATAACATTTTCCTTTATTGTCCTTCTTTGTGTCTCCTGCCACATATTCAAGGCAATATCCAGAATCCTCTCCTATATTGCTCTGTGTGCGCCATGGGGTAGCTTCCTAATAGCTGTGGTTACAAATCGGCCAATTCGTACTCCCTCCACGCCCTACACAGGGTGACAATGGTCCAGGCATCAATTTGCACACTGATGATCAGTAATAACCATGCATACGTAAGGGGTAGAGCCATAGGGGGTGGGAGACGGGACATCGATCCTGGGATAGGCTATATAGCCTCACCTGGCAATGTTAGAGGCAGCTTTGTCAGCTGCACTATAAAGGAGAATATTGATATATGGAGCACGTGCTATAAAACACATGGTGATATCATTTATAATGGGACCATGATATTGAACATGGCCATGTATCATAATGGTAGGAGGCCCTCTAGATCTAGTTGGACTGCGGTAAAGCCACACATATAAGTCGCTGCTTGTAGACTGTCGTAGAGGCCTTCTCCAGCTTCGCACATTCTCCTTAACTCAAGGTGAGGCTTATGCGAGGTCTTTGATAATATAGATATGAAATTGCGACCTTTTCGGGGACCCGGTGCAGCTTATATTTTATCCACAATATTTTTTTAGGGGGGGGCGGGGTGTCTATAATGCTTTATAATTCAGATACCATATTTACTGCATATCATGCACACTAAACATGACTGTCTATTATGGTCGGTCAACATCTGTATACTAAATATGAGATGAATAACCAGGGATATCCCGTACCTATAATGAGGCAATCCCCACGCTAATTCCTGATGGTGTGGGCTGCATAGGGGTGGGCTTAGAGGGAAGAGGATGATGCTAGAGGGAGGATGAGGCGATGGGTGGTGCTGCTGGATCAAGAGGTGGTGCTGTGGTGATGGGAGATGGTGGTGCTAGTAATTGTCATATCAATAAACCAGCGTCAATACACGGTCCTACTGGGAGCCTGATCCTCCCCAGTCTCATGAATACATAGGGAGGACAGGACTGTGTCCGCAACTCTCCCCTCCTGAGTAGTATGGGAGAATCATGGTGAGAGATGGGGAGGAGGCAAGAGTAGGGATCATAATGTGGAGAGATGGGGGAGGAGGCAGAGGCAGGGAGTATCATGGGGAGAGATGGGGAGGAGGCAAGGGTAGGAAGTATCATGGGGAGAGATGGGGAAAAGGCAAGGGTAGGGATCATAATGTGGGGAGATGGGGGAGGAGGCAGAGGCAGGGAGTATAGTGGTGAGAGATGGGGGAGGAGGCAAGAGTAGGGAGTATCATGTGGAGAGATGGGGGAGGAGGCAGAGATAGGGAGTATAGTGGTGAGAGATGGGGGAGAAGGCAAGGGTAGGGAGTATCATGGTGAGAGATGGGGAGGAGGCAAGGGTAGGGATCATAATGTGGAGAGATGGGGGATGAGGCAGAGGTAGGGAGTATCATGGGGAGAGATGGGGAGGAGGCAAGGGTAGGGAGTATCATGGGGAGAGATGGGGAGAAGGCAAGGGTAGGGATCATAATGTGGAGATATGGGGGATGAGGCAGAGGTAGGGAGTATCATGGGGAGAGATGGGGAGGAGGCAAGGGTAGGAAGTATCATGGGGAGAGATGGGGAGAAGGCAAGGGTAGGGATCATAATGTGGAGAGATGGGGGAGGAGGCAGAGGTAGGGAGTATAATGGTGAGAGATGGGGGAGGAGGCAAGGGTAGGAAGTATCATAAGGAGATATGTCAGGGATAGGGAGTATTGGATATGGGGGAGGGGATATGGTTAGAGAGCATTATAGTGAGAGTTTGGGGAGGAGGCAGGGGTATAGGGAGTATCACGACGAGGGATGGGGGATGGCTCTAGGCTATGTAATGTGTGTGAAGGCCAATGCCATATCGCCTGTCTCACATCACTTAGTCTAGTTCTGCCTTCCTCCACCTGACTAAAGATCCTTATTCTAAGTATATATATATATATATATATATATATATATATATATATATATATATATATATATATATATATATATATATGTGTATCCTTTATTTAAGTTGACGTGAGCATATCTCTTCATGGACCCTTGGGAATTTAATAGAAGAAACCGCTTTCAATAACAGTTATGGTCCTCCTATAGCTCCACACCTCACGGCCGTCAATAGCAGGACAGCCATGGGGTGAAATTGCATGTGTGGACCCAATAAATACAATATTAATATGATGGCTCAATGGGCCAATCTACAGGCCTGTCTGTTTGATATACTGAGTCTTGGCTGTAAGAACTACTCAAAGGTCGCTGGAGGTCAAAGGGATAAAACAGTAGGGAGAGATGTGGCTTGTAAAAACAGGCAGAGCTTACGCCGAGTTTAACTGCGAGAATCAAACACAGATATCAACAAGGATCCATTTACAAAAAGAAAATAGAAAATAAAGTCAGCTCCTGTTTCCTTTCCACATCAAATACAGATATAAAAGACGCGGACGAAACACCATCCGCTAAACATAGGGGTGGAGAGTGGCGCGAACTGCTGGCTACAAATTTGGACTTCCAGACGACTTTTCTGCTCCGCTGGTGACACGGACAGGCCGATGTGTTGTTTTGTACTATACGTCTGCTGGTAACCAGTGCATGTAAACATGGCGGATCCACCTGGCATAGGGCCATTCTCAGATGCACCCATTCAAGGAAACTTCTACGTGCAGCCATTTATTTGTGACTTACATGTAATATAAAGACCCTTCATAAAACCCGTCTCTTTTCTCTTGTTCTCACTAGACTTTTTTGAACTCCTTTCTCCACTGTTTCAATCACCATAGACTCACAATAAGATTTTATGATAAACCTTTGGTATCAGGCTACTTAACTTCGTGGTAATTATACATACTAGATTTATATGACATAACCGAACGCTAGAAAACCTGATTTCTCCCTTAAGCAGCTCCTTCATCCTGCAATGGCCCATGAGCTGCTCGGTGGACTAAGGCAGTAGGCCAAGAGCAGCTCGGGCCTACACAAACAAACCATGAGCTGCTCTCCACAACCCCCTCAGGGGGCCCTAGAGCTGTACAGATCCCTGTGATATCCGTCTATGTTGGTTTATAACTCTGCGCGTGTGCTCTCTATATGGGCTGGACCAAGAGTAGCTATGTTATTGTCCATGGTTCTATAATGGTTAGAGAATATATAACATACCAAACATCATATGCTGTGAGCCTTTCGTATGTTATAGAGTTGTATTTTTCTTTGCTCCTGGCACGACTAGATTTATATGACATAACCAAACGCTAGAAAAGCACCTTATGGAGGAGTGATTGAGTGAGGTGCTGGTAGGTTGTTCCTGCTTTGGTTATGGCATATCTCTTTAAAATATCAACTAATACTTCATATATCCTTACAAATTTCAATGTAAAGGGATCAATCAGAAATTGAACCTGATACCAGTATTTATGACAGTCATATCTGGACATATAATCCACTATCATTGACTGTCCAGATTCCTAGGGGGATTGCCTGATGCTGATATATATATGAAGCAGACAGCTCCCCATGGACCACCTAGTAACAGTACCCCAAGTAAAATCCTACTGGCATTTATAGCCGTCTTCGTCCCAAGAATTCCCGCAGCTTTGGTTGATAAAGGATCCAAGCTGCCCCCATCCACTGGATCAGTGAATGCAAGACCGTGATATACTACATGTAGTATCGCGCGCGGTGGGAGGGGGTTGGGGGTAGAGAAGGGGGATACTCAATGGAAACAACAGAGGAAGACGGCACGATGTGCCTACCAGAAATAATATAATATACAACTTATGCCCCCTATCCTGACAGGTCCTAATTATCCATGCAGAGAGAACCTTGGGTTCCCTTACATCCATACATAATTTATGGTTGGAGAAAATATAGCCTTCAGATTTTGATCAAACAGTGCAATGAATGATATATAAATTTATCGTATGGTTCAGATCTCAATTCAGCGCTGGTAAACTTGTTTGCATCAAATTGACATCCACCTTAGATTTCACACTATAATGCCTGTCATATTTAACAAACTCTGCAGTCTGAGACACTGGAGGATGCAAAAAGGGCCCTCCATCAGGAGTCAGAGGAGCACGCTCACAGTAGGAAGGTGATACACATCAAGCTGGTCTGTATTCAAGGTTTAATTTCTCCAGGGAGACACAGGATGAAAGTCACTCTCCTGCAGCTTAAGAAGGATTCCATAGGAAATACATCCCTCCGTGTGATGTTGACAGGGAGCAATCCTCCTCCAGGTCTGCACTTCATGGCCTAACATCCACCTTTTATATCCACCCTCTCACTTTCTTTCACCATCCAATTCCCTCTCCAGCCTTTCAGGAAGTTCCCATACTCACTCTTAATTTCCTATTTGGATTTATGCACATTGCCCTTTTAATGTGTAGGGGTAAGAAATATGGGTCTGTGAAATATTCTGATATTCTGAATGTCTTCAACTATAAAACAGATACCTGGATATTAATATGTTTTTGAAACATCATCTTCTATGAGATTCGTATTCATGGGAATATGATGGACTAATCAAAAGCCTATTTGAATTCATTCTTCATCCACATTTTATTAGATTGATTTCACAGCGAACGTACTTTGGGACAGATGACAATATGTATGGGCATGAAATGGAAATGTCAAAGTGTAGATGTTGAAGGTATACACCTTCTCAAATCAGGATGGGCAATTGAAAAATACTAGGCATATTGCCCTATCTTACAAAGATGTCCATGTTATATGATGAGCGGTAGTATTGGAGGATTTCTATACTTTATCTCACATTGGTGGAGTTCTATACTTTATCGCACACTGGATTCTACCAGTATGTGTACTCTAAATGC
The DNA here is from genome assembly GCA_949317995.1 of Acholoe squamosa. Lineage (NCBI taxonomy): Eukaryota > Metazoa > Annelida > Polychaeta > Phyllodocida > Polynoidae > Acholoe > Acholoe squamosa. The sequence goes on from OX439048.1 coordinate 25,927,612, forward strand.
CTTCAGGACCTAACTCCAACTGCTCGAGAGAAGGTCGCCCTAGGGTAGGTGGATAGGCCCAGCTCAGTGATATGAGTCAATGGGATCTATCAGAGATGGGGTCTAGCCTAGAAGGGCAGTTGCCTTATATTATCAGGGGGCCACTGATGGGGCCCTTTTAGTGCCAGGACCCTGGACCCCTTATCTCCCCTCTACCCCAGCCCATAGTCACACCTTATCCCATATTGAGGCTACAGCCGCCATCTTGTCCAAGCTATATCCTCATGATAAAGCCTGCCTGGAAATCACAAATGCTCAACAATGAGGTCAGGGGAGCTGCTCGCGCTAGCAGCTCAGGGACTGTTGGCGGTTCAATACTGGCTAGCTATAATAAAGCGGGTTTCCATGTAGGCCCTGCAGGGCTGTGGACCTGAAAGCCTCAGAGGGGGCTGTGGGGGGGGTGGACAGAGAGTCGTCAATCCAGAGAGCTGTGTGTGTATGATAACTGTCTGACGCTGTAGCAAGGCCCCTGGTCTGTATGTGGATCACTGAACATGAGCTGCTCTTCTCCCTCAAAGTCAATGAGTTGCAGCAGACTGGGTTTGTGGGAGGGACTCCTATCATAGGGCTCTATGGGATTGCCAATATTTTATGCAAGTTTGTTGCTGAAAATCAATTCTTGGGGCGGCTAAAGATCATAATCTTCAACAATACTTTTCTATGGGATGGGAATTAAGAGATAGGGAGGCGGGTGCAATTTTAATGCATTTGCACAACACAAAGTGCAGCGGTTTTGCCGGTATATCCATAATGGCAATGCTTAGCATGAGATACAGTAAAAAGTATAAGTAAAAACTCATGCACTGAGTGTAGGTAGTTTCGGTGGTTGGCAGGGTATAGCTGTGTGAAGGGTGAGCAGCCATGAATCTGAAGGTCAGACAGAGAAGGTTAAGCCCCACCTAGACTAGTGGCTACATCCGGCCCATATGCCTCCCAGTGGGCAGGCAGTGAGTGATTGCACCAGATTCTGAGGCCCCCAAGCGGCCAGGTAAACAACTAACACTAACCTGGGACAGAAAATCACCTGTAGTCTGTGTCTGCGGGCAGGGTTATCTCCCCCAGGTACCACCCCCTGCCCCTATTATCTTATCTCTCTACTCATTCTATCAAGTTCTCTTTCCTTGTCCACGATGTTACTGTTCTTTCTTCTCCCCTGGTCATGAAATGATCATGATTGTGTTTCAGATCTAGGGATGTAGAAAATGATAACAAAAGCTCCAAAACAAAACATCGCCATCTCTCAGACTGTAGGCCTATCACTATAAAAGAGTTCAGGTAAGTTCTAAAGACAGTTTTCTGGAGATAATAATTATCCCTACCAGATATATGCATGTCTTTACTCATAATAGAATTTGGTAGAAGGCCTACATAACATGTCTATGAAGCCCTAAGCCTAACACTAGTTGCAACACACAAACAAAGTGCCTATCCAAATACCTGGCGGTGAGGAGGCAATATCTGACCCCAATGTTCTAAGGCATTGCCTGCCTGGACCCAACATGCGTAGGAACATCCTGATTTCTCCACCAGGGGGCCTCCCGTGCGCGTGTGTAATCGTAGCCACCTGGTGGCGCCATCGGTCGAAGGGGGCACTCTCCTTCCGGTGGGGGTTATCAGTGGTGTTTAGGGTGTAGAGCGTACACGGGTTCCAGGAGAAGGAAAGGCTGTTTACCATGTAAATGATGGCTATGTCGGAGGGGCAGGTTAGATTACCCTGCTACAGGCATGTAGCACGGGCAAACAAAGGTATTCCAGCTTCAAGAGGCTGTACCACCGGAAATACAAGAGCACCATTATACAAGCTGAAGCCACTTTGGGTAGGCAGGGGCGGGGTACGCTAGGGCCCGTACTGTTTACAGCGCCACCCTCTACTGGAGTGCATTCTACGTAATGTGGCGCTGATGTCAGAGTGCGCTAGGACCTTGGGTCTGGTACCCAGTCTCCTAACATAGCACTGAGGTAAGGCTTCACCTTAGTAGAGCGACGTCATGTTTGGTACTGGAGGTAGCAGTGGGTAGATACGGGGGAAGCATATCTTAATCCTTGAATGATCGTATATATAGGCCTAGTATGACAATGTATGATGACTACCTTACAGGATAGTCAGGGTTGTCATGATGCTAAAATGAGTCTACTCATCAGTGCTGCATTGGTGCATCATGACCAATTTGTACCAAAGCAGCCATGTGAATCAAAATGACCCTGCTCCACGATAAACGTCGATCCAATTAACTCAATGACTACGGATTTGGTCTATAACAGTGTCTATACCTCTCCAAGACAGAACACTTAATCAAGTATTCTGGGGTTCTCCCCCACCCCTACCTACCCAGCCGCCCTTTGGCACCTGTCTGATGTTTGTCTGCCCATGCGCACTTTGCCCTCTTAACACCCTTCCGGTCAGACCAACCCCCATGACCTTGATCCAGCCGTCACTTCCGGGCACCCGATGACCTTTCTGACTTCTGGTCAGAAATGTGCTCTCCCATCCCCTCAGTTGATGTGTGGCCAATGATGAAAGCTAATTCCCATTACTGGGAATGGTGCTTGGAAAATGACATTAACTGTCAGTAAGAGAAAGGTGATGTCAGCTGTCAGTTTGTCAGCAGGGAATGTATTGACAGCTGTCAGTTTGTCAGTTGGGAATGCATTGACCTTTGCTTGACAGGGTCAGGCCATCTTCTGCTGACAGCAGAACAAGACAAACACCCCATTAACTGGACTACACACGTCAGTAGAGACATTGTGGCATATAACTACTGTCAGAAGGGAGAGAAAGATGGATGGGCATGATTTGTGAACGTTCTCTCCCTTCATGCGCAGATAACACCTGGACCTTTTGATTCAATAATACTTTATTTTTGTAGCGTAGCCTTTCCCGAATTCCGAAAAACACCACGAGATTAGCGGAAGTCGCCAAGAACTATTCTCTTAAAGATTTTCTGCATTTGCAAAAGCTATATTTGAGCACACGATTTTGTGCAAGTAATGAAATTATTCTAAAAATGTCTCCTAGTACATGTTGTATCTATGTTTACAACTATGAAAGAACTAGAGGAATATCAATTTCTATGAATTGCACACGGGTAGACAGTTCCCTTCTACATGTAATCAGTTTTAAGTAAGTAATCTCAAGAGTTCTCGTGGCTAGACTTCCGCTAATCTGGTGCTGTTCTTAACACGTCATCCGGGTACTAGGAACACGGGCGCCCTGTCGGCGAAATGAAACGAAACTAATCTGCAGTATCGTACCCGCCGCTGTATGTCTGTGCCTTGTTTGAAACAAGTCCAGGAGGGTGTTGCTCCTATTGTAAAAAGAGATGTGAGTATGTGCCCTCTTTTCTAAACAAGTCATGCACTGCTTCACCAAAGTACTTGCACTCACCACATTAGTCTGAAAAGTGACCTGCCTTGTTTAAAACAGAGAGAGCTGCACTATCAGGTACCTACTCACGTCACACACTCTATAGTATATTATACTGACTGACTTCTCCCAACTAGGTACCTACTCAAATCCCCCTTTTTTAGCACCATACTTGAATGACCACTTGTGAGCAACAAAAGGAACAAATTATAGCCACATGAAAAGAAAGGACTGGAAATGAGGGCATTTTTAGCCAGCTCTTCCTTTTACTAGAGGAGCAACACCCTCCTGTTTTTGGAAGGTGTCCATTGGTCCCACATATAGGGATATAGCGGATTAGCTTTAGACACTTTACTGGCAGATTGGTGGTATTAGCTTAACCACAACTCATTTAGGCATACATTAGTTTAGGGAAGACACCCTGAAGGTAAAGCCTGAAGAGCAATTGTTCCCAGGGGACAAAATGGCGCCCTCCTTAGGCCTACTCGGTAAGTCGCTACAAGGGCAAGGGCGCTTATAAGTCCTCTCGGCAACCCTCCTAGCCACCGATGAAAACTCCCAGAGGGAGGAGCGGAGCAAAATCGATGCAATTCCTTGACAAATCTGACCTAGAAATCTAAGATGGATATGAAATCAATAACGGCCTCTACGGTGCCGGCTCCGCATGCGCAGCGGGTTAGCTCTTTTTCTCCCACTAGGGTGAAGCAGGAGTCATAGTATAGGAAGGGGGCACATTCACTTTGCCTGCTTCCTTTCTACTCACACGCTAGACCCAATCAGATTCCACAGAAGCAAGCATGGGAGGCACTCAGGAAGTTGGAGGGCGGAAAGGAGGAACAGGGTGTGAGGAGGGGAAAGAGGGTTTGTGAGGGGGTTAAGTCAAGTCGATCTGGAGGCCATTGCGAAAAGATTTGGAATTGATTCCCTTGTGTGTTGCAAAAAAGGAATCGGTCAGAGGAGTGGTATAGGAGTGGTCCAGAGTCGGGGTGTAATTCTCAAGTAGGAACCAATTTTCTGGGGAAGTCGATTCTCATGGTGGTGAAGAGCCAAGAATTGGAAGATCAAATAGCTACAGTGAGAATTTAATTCCATTTCTTTTCGCAACAGCCTCCTGTCTCAGCCTGCCGAAGGTGATTTCTGCGGCTCCCGTGATTCGCAACTACTCAGGGTGAGGAGATCGAGGAGGGCACGGTGGATTTTCTTGCTGACTGTACTAAAAACCAAAATCAATAAACATCCTTATCTATCCGTGCTCCATTATTGGGGAATCTGGAATGGGAGTTGAGAAGATGGAGGTGTGCCTCATGCAATCGTAATTTGCACTCTGATAAGACTGAATCACAATTTACAGTAGGCACCCATATCTGATTCTTCATTTCTCTTCTTTTTCCATCCAATGTGCCTTTTACAAGAAATGCTATTCGAACTTTGCTTTCAGCACTGCATTTATTTAGAAGGGCCGTATTAGCAATATGGACAGGCATAGCTTATGGCAAATGGCGTACCTACATCAAAACATAGAAAGACCTGAATCCCAAACATCTGACTTAAATGTCTATGTGTATTGGTCGAATTGACCGCATGAACTTTTGAATTCAAATGGACCAAGAGAAATTTCAGAGTCCCCTTGCCTTCTCCTTCAACTCTTCCTAAGGAAAGGGGTCACTTTGAAAACTTCGTACACGTGAAATTATAGTGTTATACGAGTACCACATGTCCGTCCACGCGCTGCTCAGTAGGCACCATTACCTAAGGAAATCTAATACAAAGTTTGCCCTATTTTTTCCCGCCAAAACATGAGGCGGAGGCAGGTTGTCGTCTGCCGTCCTGAACTGGGTCAGCAGTCACTTCTCGACCCTATTCCTAGATGCCTTCAGGTCTACAAAACGGCGAGTGTTTTGTTACATTTTTCTCCTTGGATTTGCCTTGTTTTTTTGTATATTTTTCTCCTTGGATTTTCCATCACCCACCGTCACCTGATATATTGCATTAGCAGATGTAAAGGAGAACATACTCATGTGTTGTCACTGTTGGGTAGCTTCCCGGGGGGGGGCACTGAGCCTCGGTTTGGGTACCAACTGTGGTACTAACCCCGCGGAGCGGTGGCTATTGACGCATCAAAGGGGGTAAAAAGGGGGGCTGTTGACTGAATTAAATCTTGAGATTAGTGGGCTGTTAATACCTATCATAACTTGCATGGAGAGGAAGGAACTTGGATACTCCATGTGATCACTCCAGGGGTGGAAATTCATTAGTATTATTGTCAATGAACCTTAATCTACATGGAAAAGGGCCCCAAAAAGGTGGGCTGTTAACAAGCTTCTTCAAAAAAGGGGGGGCTGTAAAAGTTGAACTGAATTTTAAGGGGCTGTGAAATGGCAAAAAATGGGGGCTGTAGTTTCGCAGTTGGTACTACCAATCAACGAGTCAGTGCCCCCCCCCCCGGGCTTCCCGGGGGGGGGGGTAGCTTATTCATTCAACTTTGTCTGTGCCACCAAAAAGGCATTTTCGACCACCTGCTCTACTTTATTATTTGTACTATGAATGCTATGATGTACAGGGGTGACATTAGGCAAAAATCCATGAAATATTCAATAAAAATCCCTAATTATAGGTTTTGTATAGGAATATAATGATCTTCTTTACTTGAAAATCCCTGGAATCTGGTAAAATACTAAAGCAACAATCCATGGAAGTATATCAGAACACGTGTAAGGAAGCAGTGTCATACAGTTATTTATCACATGAAAACATAAGACATCCCAGCAAATTGTCTTTATCTGTCGCCATGATTGGTCATCAATGGTGACTCCTTTTTGAGTGATAACTCACTGCGTCATCTTTCGCCACTGTGTGTCAGTCTCACATGGCATGGCAATTTATCACAACAGTCGCAAACATGATCTGACTCACTGCGTGAGTATGTGCCACCCTTTGTCATCCCTCACAAAGCATGGTGACTTATCACCACCATTGCCAACATGGATCTAACTCACTGCGTAAGTATGCGCCACTCCCAGTCAACTCTCACTCAGAATGGCAGCTTATCACCACCATCGCCAACATGGATCTCACGCACCCTGTCAATATGTGCCACTGTCTGTCAACTCTCACTCAGAATGGCGACTTTTCACCTGCATTGCCACATGGCTCTCACTCACTGCATGAGTTTGTGTTACTCCTAGTTTATCTTCTCTCAAAATGGCGACTTATCACCACCATTGCCAACATTGGTCTCACTCAATGCATGAATTTGTGTCACTCCAAGTCAATGCTCTCTGAGGATTGCATCATCTGTCACTCACTCTCACTCAAAATGGCAACTTATCACCACCATTGCCAAAGTTATTGAGACAGCACCACTGTTCAACATGTAGCCTATCTAGGAAGTGTGGGCATGAAGTATAAGTCCCATACGTATCAAATGTACTTTGTTTCACACTGATTTCCATGTAATACTTCACAGTTGAATCAAACAAGATTATATAGAGAAAATATCAATTGAATTAAGATAGAGGTATCTCTAAAATGAAAACAACTATCCATAAACACCTTTTCTCTGGTTACAGGAAAAATACATAGGGAAATATTGATATGAACACCTTGTCAGTGGTTAGAGGGAAGATACAGCGGCGTAGGAAAAGGGGGGGCCAGGGGGGCCTGGGCCCCCCCAATCAAGAAGGAGGTGGGGCCTGAGTATGTCTGGGCCCCCCCAATATTTTCCAAGAACTCATAAACAATGGAAAAGAAGCTAAAACTTTACATCTCAAATTAGATTATTATGGTGATGTCATAGGGAAAATGGGGGTCTGAGCCTAAAGTCAGATCCAAAATTTACCAAAAATTACTTTTCTATATGAATTCTATATACGCATAATAATAGATGCCATCACGCATCAACCGACAATTCAAGGTGGTTGCGATGGTGCCCTCGCCGGGCCCCCCCAATGAAGATTTACTTCCTACGCCTCTGAGATACATATGGCAATACTTCTGGCAAAACATAATTTGATCTGGCAGATGTGAGGCTGCATGATTACCAATGTCGATGATCATGAGCTTTTCATCTAACAAGGTGAGTGATCACCAGCGTCGCCATCACTGGTGAGTCTGAGTGATCACCACTCTCGCCATCCATGGTGAACCTGCGCTATGACATGGTGCACGTTTCATCTAGCGAGGTGAGTGATCAACCGTCTTGCCATCCCTGGTGAGTGAGAGTCATCACGATCCTCGCCAACCGTGGGGAACGTGCGCTATGGCATGGTGTGCATTTCATCTAGCGAGGTGAGTGATCACTCATGTCGCCATCCCTGGTGAGTGTGGGTGATCAAGATCCTCACCATCTGTGGTGAACCTGTGCTATCACGAGGTACGCGTTTCATCTAGCGAGGTGAGTGATCACCTGAGTGACCATCACCCGTGAGTGTGAGTGATCACGATCCTTGCCATCCGTGGTGAACGTGTGCTATGACGTGGTGTGGGTCTCATCTAGCGAAGTGAGTGATCACTCATGTCGCCATCCCTGGTGAGGATGAGTGATCACTCAAGTCGCCATCCCTGGTGAGGATGAGTGATCACCATCCTCGCCATCTGAGGTGAGGCCATGTGATCACCATTGCTATTCCTGGTGATCTTGTGCTATAGCGACGTCGTGTTCCATCTAGCGACATGTGTGAGCCACACAGGTTGACGAGAAGTCGCCACAATTTGCTGGGATTAAACTGGGTTGCAGGTGGTACACCCAAGAAGAGGGTTATATTTTTATTTAGTATATTCAACTGAATTGTGCCATCCACTACAATAAGTCACACCATTCAGTACTGCCACCCACTGCCCCTTGCTTCCAATCAGAAAACTATAGAGCTTCTTACTCTATGGTACCGCATACCTGGTTTAGTCCCAATTGTACACCATCAGAACTGATGGAAGACCTCTTTATATTCCCTCAAAGCGATCGTGACCACAGGTTTTTATACTTTGTCCGGGCATTTTGATCCGACAGACTGGCATTAAAAAGTTGGCAACAATAAAAAAAAGCGAGCCTTATACATCATGTACTGGCTTCATAATTCACAAGAATGAAGAGGCTGTTCTGAATGCACGTCTATACGCCTCCTTCCCCACACGCCTCCCGATAACGCTTGAAGTTCAGGTAGTGGCCAATCAATGATAATCTATACAATAAGTCCATTCTGGGGAGGGTGATACTACAAGTTCTGCTCCTGGTCCTGAGTCCAGTCCTGAGGCGGGATAACTTACACTCTGTTTACAAACATGACCCACTCCCAGTCAGTTTTTATATTGAAACCATGCACTTTTGAGGACGGGTTACCATGGATGGGTTACAGAAGGATAGCCCTTTCAGGGCCGCATAGTGTGTTAATAATAGTCGTCCAAAAGCAGACTTAGAGAGTCTACTCGCCAGGTCTGCATTCATACAATGCACATGCGGACCCACATAAATCCAAAAAGACAGCAGGGTGCACCAAATCAATGGTGGGTGAACTGACAGCATAGTTCATGGTACATCGATGCATCATGCTTTATGGTCATCATGATGCATTAGTGAAGCAGGATGCAGCATAGGTGCATCATGACGAAAGAACCTGGAGGCATCATGCAGACCTTCAGTGGTTACCGGGTCGGGGTGCTGGAGTTATGTAGCACTAACGCCCACCAGGTCTCTCCTCACTGCCTTTGTGTGGCTGGTGTTGGAAAACATGGTTTTCCACTTCTGGTTTAAGCCTTTTTTCTTCTCCTATCCTGTATTTTTTCTCCTATGGTTTGGATTTCTCCTGGGGAGTCGAAAGCTATGAAGATTCATTGAGGCATACCACCTGCCTGCCCCCTCTTGGGAATTGGGGATGAATTGACTTTCTCTGAGGGCCAGTTCCCACTCCAAAATCTAATATCTAAATGGCCAGAAAATGTCCTTATCAGCTACAATTTGCAGTTATCGACCGATCTCCTGGTTGCTCGGGTGTGGGATTATCTGATGGAAACTGGCCTTAAGGGAATGACTTTGACGCTCAATGTACACCCTATTGGAGCATTACTGAGTTTTTCTTTTAAGTGTTGGCCATGAAAAAGGAGAATGAGGATAATATTGCAGAAATCAATGATAGGGAAAAAAGGATTTTTTTGTGGTTGTGATATACAAGGTAGGTCCTAGAGTCTGATTTCCCTTTCTATGAAGCAGCAGGTGTTCTCTACTCTTCTGCTGACACTTGTTACCATGGGAACCAGGCAAGGTGTTAATGGATTTACCTTAACAGGTACAGACCTATTATCAGGTCCCCCCTTCCACTCCACCCACCCTCACCCTGAATGTCTGTGCTCGGCCTAAGCGTTTTAAGTGTTGGTACACGCAGGCAGCTAGTCAGCCTAACCCTCACCCACAGGCGCGAGGGAAGATCGCCACCTGACATGATATCATGTGAACCGAGCATGTCAACTACCACTCACAAGGTTCATGAAAAAGAAACCCACCCCAACATAATGAAAGAAATGTCCTAAATGAAATTCCCAAACTGAGGAAAATTATTAAGGGGGGGATAACCACTTAAAAATGAATTGAAGAAACACATTTTTTTTTATGTCAAGGATTATGAATATTGGTTTCTTTCAAGACTTTTGGGATGGGCAGGGGGTGCCTCCAGGGTCGCTGTTTATTTTCATGATTGTGGATAATTGCATGTCCTTATTTGCTGCTGCTGCTGTTGCTGCTGCTGGTGATGATGGTAGTGATGGGGATGGGAGGCTGCACTGGAGGTAGGGTGGGTGGTTCCCTCCAGTGTTAATTCCAGGATCCCATCTCCTGCGTTTTAGGTCTGCGCTTGTGATCTGCCTGTAATTACTCGTGTGGCCGTCAGCATTCTGCTCACACCAGGAACCAAAGGCCAGCTAAAAAGTTAGCAGACTTTCTATAGGGACATAGCGGGCTGACTGCGGCCCAGTGACGCATATATGTAATAGGCAGAAATGGAGGTTTTTTTCATGGCTTCTGCATATGATGCTATTAAACCTTGCCCTGCTTTAAACACAGAAGGCATGCTGGTAAATAGGTTGATGAGCATACGGGAAAAGGTGTCTTAGAAAACAATATGCAAATTTTAATGTCTACCCACACAGGGTGACCAGCTATAGAGAGGTATAAGGAGCACATGTTAGATCATGCAGCATGGAAATCATGTCACAACCCCTGAGCGCCTTTCTTTGTTCATCCTTCTTATGTGATGGGATTGGGGTCAGTGCCATCTGAGACCCTGGAGAACACCGGAACCTCCTCCAGGGTGTCCCTTGTACCTTTGTGTAACATGGGCATCAGGCAAATCCAGTGACTAGAGGGTATTAGATGGAGGATACTACTTGTACCTAAAGGCTATTAGATGGGGGATACCATTTGTACCACCAACACACTGCTCTAGGCCGGGGTTCTGGGTTAATGCATTTCATAGCTTAGCCCATCACCATTCAAACTGCCATGTGGGGAGTGGCACACGTCCCTTCCTTTAATTCTACACCCTCAGGAGTGACTCATTAACACGGCACTATAAGCTCACATTCAACCAGTCAAACAGCAGTTCTAATCAAAATGAATAATTTCCCATTTGTGGGTCATTGAAAATTCTTTTCTACATTTGGAACCCATAGAACACCCACAATTCATCTTTATTTGCAATTGTTATTAGCACCCCTTGATGAGCTTAATTGGTAACAGTGGTTAGTGTGCCTGGGCTCTGGGAGTGATTCACGCATGAATGTGGAGATCTGTCAATGTGAACTGCTCGCTGAGCTGCTCAAATAGCCTGTTGTTCTATGGAATAAGGCTGCTCAGCATTCCCCTGAGCTACTCAAATACTATGGAGTTACAATTTCAATAACAAATATATCATTCATCTTTTTGCTGATAAGATAGCAGAAGTTAACCCTAACAGGTTAGTTCTATTAACCGGGTTCATGCCATATACAATGGGGCTGGTAACTTCCTTTTGATTTCAGCCACATATGTATCACATATTTTGTACATGTAATGAGGTTTCAGGTATTCCTTTTGACATTCCTATCACGTCACTTCTCAATGTTTTACCTTAAATTAAGTTCTTTTGCTTGTATTATTAGTTAAACCCAGCAAATCCCATCTCTGACACAATACACGTCCCATTAATACTCTTCTACCGTCCAAGTATAAATAATTCAGACAGGAGGACATTACAGGACAGAGGCTGATAATGAACAATTAGAGCAGCTCTGGTCTGGTGCATGAGCTGCTCACGGAACACCTGACCCACATTCACATATCCCTCATGGTGGGAATCCTCCTGCAGTTTACGATTTGCTCATCTCTGATGTGGGTAAGACATGGTTTCTTCACATTTCAGCTTGGAATAAATTGGGTTTTTTTGTACTGCAGTCACCTCTATGACCTTAGTTTCTTCGGTCCACGCACAGTTGGTACTTTTGGACAACTACCACGGATTCCCACAGCGTCAGGGGGTACCACAGAAATATGCAAGATCAGCCACGGTCGCGACTCTGTGAGTGGGTGGAATACACGAAATTGACTTCTCAAAGTAACAGGATACGAGATAGCATCTTCAGAACTAGCCCCTTTATGGATAGCGTGCACTTGTATACCAGCTTAGTTCCCATTCATTTCTCAAAGGTTGACAATACATGGACCGGTAGGCCAGGGCCTCAACAAAATCCCCCTTTTGAGAGACCCTGGCTCCCAGCTCGAATCAACCATTCATGCCCTGTGTTCTGTCTCCCTGGCACCTCACAAGAAGCCCTCACAGCGCCGGGGCCTCCCTACTGTTGGCCGGGCGCTGCCACTAGGCGCGGGGTTTGTCACGTTCCGACAATAAATCGGCAGCGCCCGACGCCGATCGAGGATTTGCGGCTTTCCGTATCCGGTCAATAGACCCCCTGCAGAGAGGCCCCAGCCTCGGTCTGGTGAGACGCAGCTTCGTTATCGGTTAGCCGCACCTGAGTCTTGCCGCCTCTCGCGAGAACCTCGCAGGTCTCATAAAACTGCTTCCGTATGGTTGACTGGTGTAGATGGATGACCTCTTTTTTAGTCACTTTGGGGCAAGGAGGCAAAGAATAGGGGCTACCATATATACGGGGGACCCCATTGGAGGGTGGCACGGACTGAGTAGTATAGGAAAAGTCAGATTTGCTGTAGGTGTCGCCTAAGGCCTTTTAGTATACTGGACTCTCTGTTTTTTGTAATTGTTACTAAGTCCTAATCCATAATGCCATAAGAGAGGGGGTTAGTTTTGTTACTAACACTACTAACACCTACCCTGTTATGTACGAAGGTAAGTATGGTATTCCCAAGGGCTACATGTAAGCATTGTTTCATATGTCTAACTGATAATTTGTATCGTCCTATCTACTGGACAACCGAGCCATGCCATCCCTGTCTTCCTAGAGATAAGATTTGCTGGGGAGATACTCACACCACTAGTCTAGTGGTATCCACGTCTTTATGATTTCTATATTGAATACTGATAACACTGGCCATCTGTAGGATGGTGGCAACTTGCTGTACATTTAGCAGCTTTAATAGGATTCTAAAATCCTAACCCACTAGGCCTATAACAGGGGTCTCTTTCTACTAGGTCTGCTGCCACTAACACGCATGTAACAGCCACTGCCTTGTATACCCGCCTTCTATGAGCCTGTTACCCATGGTCAGTTTCCTCTATGGTCATTACCATTGTAATTTCCTTTCATTTCCTCCAGCCCCTACCTCCACCCTAACACCCCCTTCTTTAGCACCGTGGAGATTATCCTCAGCCATCTAAGGGCCAAATCAGACTTCAGGCATCAATTATCATGATGCACTAATGCAGTGCTGGTTGGTGTGCCATAACGGACTGCATCAACTAGATCTGCATGAGGCTAGAATAGGAGCCCAAGCAAATACGACACACCAACGCTGCATTCAAGCATAATGATGACCAAAAGGCATATTGCATATATAAAGTATGCTGCCCTTATAGGGTTAAGGGCCGTAAGACTGATGAGGCCTGTGAGGTGTGAGGGAGGGTCAGAGGTGCTGGAGGTTCTATGTGTGTTTGGGGGGGGGGGATGGAGGGACAGGTCAATGTCTGAGCAGGCTACTGACACCAGGAGGTGGTTCTATTTCAGCCAGCAGGGACATGTCAATAACCTGGAGGAGACAGCCTGGAGGTGGGTAGAAGGACCTTAGTAAGGGTCTGCTGGATGTGGTGTTGGGTATAGGTGTCCTATAGATCAATGCTTAATTCAGCCTGGACATTAATGCCTCCTGGCACATTATAATCTGTCTGGGTGGCCATAATCATCCAATGAACAGCATGCAGCATATTGTATAAAATGTAGGCCTTTGTAATATTATGCAGCAGTTATTAAACTGTTATCCTCCTGTATCTCCCTATTGTCCACTATATTACAGTAGCATCTACTAACTCCCTCTCCCTGTTTCATCCCCTCTTCACTATCAATTTTAGCTGGGTCATCATTCATTTTTCATCCCTCTTTTTATATTACCAACTCATCATATACAGCACAACCTCAATGGCCTGTCAGGCCTTAGGGCGCCTCCCCCTCCTGATGCACTAGATAGGCCCTGCCTGACAGTCATGCCGTGTGATAACCTAAGCCCCTGACCCCCCCCCCCTCCACCTTTCCTACCCCCCTACCACCAGTATTAACCCTTAGCCCTCTATAGCCATGGATCAATGACAATCTCCCACACCCATAGAGCTGGATTAGCTATTGTCCCTTAGGGCTAATCCTTATACCCTGCAGTAGGCGTGTGGCACAACAGGGTGGGTGGGTAGATGTGCTGACACTCATGGACAGGCTGGGTAGGCTACATGTAATGTATCTATCATAGTGTCTATGTGTGAGTGGGGAGGGGTGTGTGGATACTGAGTTAAGGGGTGATATTGGATGGGGTTATATGAGAGTTGGGATGATATCACTCCCTACCTGACAGCGAGAGAGGAGAGGATGGACTGAATGGGTGGGTGGGGTGAGGATTGAGGGTTGGGTATGGTGGGATGGATATGGGGGTAGGTGGTACCTAATCATCATTATCATGATACCTGGTTGTACAGAATGCCTCCAGGGTTATTAATGGTATTACCCCTTATTACGAAATGTCTAGGCCACTGGATGGGTTGTACAACATAAAAGGCTGCGTTGTACCATAGAAGAGCTATCCTCCTACTGTAACTTTGTAATACCTCCCTCATCAATCTATACCATGCCAAGGCTTTATCTTTGGTGAATAAACTATAACAACTTTGATCAATTTAGGTAAATTAATGATACAATCGAAGGGAAAATTACACATTACAGTGTAAAAATTCCTGATTTCTTTTTTTTTTTTTTTTTTTTTTTAGAAAATAACATCTATGCCATAAATTAATACACCATATATAATTAGTAGTATTCTACAGAGTTGGAATCGGCATCTCTTTTCAGGCTGCCACTAACTCTATGGCCATGTTCGAAATCTGACATGATCCGAGGATTGGTTTCACCCCACCTGTCTATACTTTCTAGCAGTTATTCAAATTACCATCAGGCAGAACAGGTGTAAACCCAGTCCATTTGGCCCCTATCGCTCAATAAGCCACACAAAGCCTACTACTATTATAAAACCTGGCGATAGGCCTAGTGCACTTTGGGCGGTAGGGCAAGAGACATAGAGCTACGTCATGGGCGACGGTATATATGTCAGAAGTAGCACAGACATCAAAGGTATGTAATACTATCACCATATGGCCCATGTGTGACGTCAGACTCACACTGACAGTAAAGCCCCGACATCATGGATCATCTACAAAAAACTCCCATGGGACTTGTCTCCATGACAATGTGCAGGTAGCATCACCAGTCCCAGGGGGGTCGATAAGGAGAATGGAAGCAGGGGTGGCCTGGGATGGAGGGTGTGTGTTATCTTAATTAAACCTTGTGTAAAGTTAGATAGCCTGGTCTAACGTTACTAGACTGATCCGATATAGATTATGCCGGCGTCTGATGGCCAGATGCTAGGATCTAGAATGTGTTTGTGAAGGTTAGGTGAATGGGGCGGGGTGTAGTATGGGAGTGGCATGCAATTATTTTCCCACAGAATGAGGTTTGGTATGATTATATAGCAGCAGTGGGCTGTCAACTATAGCGATACCTCCCCAGGTGGATAAAACCCGTATATTAAACCAATAATACAAGGTGGAGAGGATAAATACTACGACCACTGTGGTTAGCATACATATAGTACACAATAATTATTATGTCAGATCAGATCTGGATCGACAAGGCCTACCTAATAGGGCACCCCTGTCAACTCAGCAGTATGGACAGTCAATCAGAACTGGGGTGAATCTGCTCATTACAAAGAGTGACACAAATCAGATGGATGGATTACACACACTGGCACCCTGTGCTGTGTAGCTAGGGTATGTATAAAGCACACAGTGAGCTGCTCCCTGGAGCTGCTCCCCACCATTAAGGACTATTTGCAATCAGTCTCCAATCACGCCATGTCGCCATCTCTTCGTGTTGGCAGAATCAGGGTGTGTGAGTTGGGGTGGGGGTGGGGAGTTATTTAGAGCTTCCCACCACAACGTCACACCCTGGGTAAGGTACAGAATAGAGAGGAATAACCATGGCAACAGAGAATGAAGTGCCTGTCATATTAGTGTTCTTCTTGAAGCCACTACAGCTAGTTTCATTATTGTTTTCATTGATATGCGATTTTAGGAAGTAGGCCTACTGACAGCATACACATAGGGAGCCGAAGCAAGTACCGCGAGATTCAAAAATGGCGGAAATATAGCCTCGGGCCGTCACTCAGAAGTAGGTCACAGTGCTGAGAGATGGGGCAAAATTTTCTAAATATTTTGGTAGCCATACCCTTGAGATTTTCGGGACGGGTCTTCAGTATTCTATGAGTCAACAGCATGACTCCGTACATCTGACTCCATTTTGAAAATTGAAGAGGAGTTTTAGTGAAGTTTTGATGTAGGTTAAACCCCCTATCCCTTCAACACTGTGGCCTATTTACGGGTGGCACGGTTACGTCATAAAACGCCCCTGTTCGAGGCTAAAATCGTAGGTCCTTCGACTCCCTATACAGCCTGATATGATTCTTTTTAGAATCCTTAGTCTTACCTGGTGGACAAAGGTTACTGATTTTCATAAAACTAGGCGTTTTGTCCACCACATAAGATATACCTTTCTTATTTTCCTAAATTCTGAAAAAAATGGCGTAGTTTTTCGTCAGGTTTGTCAATACCGTGCTGTATTTAACAATGCTTAAGAATTTGATAAGTACTGTGCTAATATCCGAGACACACAGCTGCACTATGGCAAAATGCCCATTTTCATACTACTACCCCCGTAGGTGTCTCAGACACTGCCTTGGCTGTACAAACAAGACCATTATACCCTTATATCTGCCACAGAGGTGTACACTCATAAAGAGTAGGAAATGTTCCAATTTGACCAAATTCATTGGAGAACTGATACATATTAATAGAAATCCCAGCGGTTGAACTGAAACCCCGTTCAATAGCAGAAAAGAAATACGATCTATAAATGCTGCATGTTTCTATGGTCAGTGGAGTCAGGCCAGGACTGGATTTCTATTAAAACCTGATCTCAGCTGGAGAACGAGTTACTCACTTCTCCCCTGATACGCTCCATTAGGCAACGATGGATGGCAGCCAGAGCTGCTAGGGCGTAGCGCCCTGTGCGTGCGGCACGGAAAGGTGGGGTGGGGAGAGGGAGAACCTATAAAGGCCAAATCGTGCATTAATGCATCATGCAAACCATAATGGGTTGATACACTTTCGAAGAGTCGGCATGATGCCCCAATGCAGTGCAGTAGACTCGCCAGCACTGCATTGGCTCATCATGACGACCAAGGAAGATAAACATAGAGCCATCATGCGGCCCTTAACCCTTTCTATCCCTGTTTTTTTTTTCTCAAATACAGTGTTATAGTACTGCCTATATGCAGTAGAGGGAGTTAAAGGGTTAAAGGGTTAGAGATAGGAGAGGTAGTAAAGGGGTGGGTTGCTATCAGACTGACTGCCAGGCATCATCCAGTATGGATGAGGACTGATCAGGGAGTACCCACACTTAACCCCCACCTGGAGCTTCTCCCCTTCTCCTCCATCGTGTGAATGCCAAGGTGATCATGTAGGACTCCCATTGTCTTAAGGAAAGGATTTAATATCTCAATAATAGAAACTTTAAAATGGGTATTTATAGCTATGATGACGTGGCCTTCTATTAATTAAAAGGTCATGTATTTGGGTGACCTACCTGGAGTAATGGCTCTAACTAATTGCTCCACTAAATAATAAGTGTGGTGGCAGGTTTGCTCTTGTAGCATCCCTAGATGCGATGGGATTAGAAGAGCCAAGAGCTTAATACATTTAGACTCATTTCTATAAGTCTGGCCTATACTACATTTAACCACTATAGTTGGAGAAAAGAAAAATGACAGCACCAGCTCTAAGCAGACTGAAGTTCAAGTGGTGTACTTGTTCAGGTCAGCTCCTTGTAACTGCATCTAAAGACACGGTTCATTTATATGGAAAGCAGAGGGCTGAAACTGTCAAGAATCGAAGGCATAACTACTTAACCCTCCGAGGGTCACATGATGCCTCTAGCTTCATGTTCCCTGTAGTCAAGATGCACCTCAGCTCTACTCACCAGCACTGCATTGATGCATCAGGTCATAAGGTAGACTATTAAACCCATAGATTTGGCATGATGCATGAATGCAGCCTTGGCGGTTAGACTCACCAGGGCTGCTGCATCCAAGCATCATGACAACCAATGGTCACGATGCACTAAAGCACTAGGAGGCACGTAAAGAGTTTTAACGCCCAAGGCTGGATCCGTTCAAAGGACGAGCCGAGTGGGTGGAAACTCAGTCTACAAATAAAAACACACACGGAGATCAATGAGAAAAGACATGTGTGTCGAAGTGGAAGACGTAGGGGGTGTTTGAGATTTAAGATTTGAACTGGAAACAGCTCAGTTCTAACTCATGAGTAGCTCTCGCTGATCAAAGGACGGTGTGGTTCTGGTTTAAAAGTGGTAACGCACTCTTCATATTAAACTGTACTCCCAAAACATGGCAAACCTCCTGGAAGGCTTTGATTGGCCCATGCCTCAAATGACTGGTTAGATTTAGGGGGAGGCCTGACCGAATTTCAAAGTTGGCGAAAATAATTCGAGGATTTTTACAAAAGTGGGTTGCTCCCTCCCTTTCATGAATTAACCCAGTAAAGAAAGAAGGAAAGAGGTGTATTTGCGTCTGCACTATAGATATTGCTATTAAAGGAAAAGAAACCACACTCCCACATAAAAATGTGATATCCTAAACCTAGATCTCAGATGGTGATGAAAGAAATTGGCACTACAAAAGCATGTAGTCAAAGCTGGAAATATGTACCAGATTCTGGAAAGTCTAGTTAGGTGCAAAGAAAATGAGTTATGACGTTGATACACGGTCTGTATGCCCTCTAGATCCCTAGGGGGAGGGTGCACTTGGTACTGATCCAAGTTAAGCCCATGACCCCTCTGGCTTTGCTTTCATTGGATCTCATCTTGTTTTGTAATGATGAGGATTTGGTGAGAATGTATGAGGCAATCTACTTGACACCACATATGATGCTTTCATTTCATTATAATTATATCTATGTCTTGAAATAAATATACGGACAGATTATTGTGTGGAGCCCCAGGATTAATTGCAGTTTAACATTGCTATCATGATGATAGTAGCAGACCTGAAAGCCTGACTTCTCTTCATCCTTTCCCCATCCTCAGTCCCTGACTCAAAGTAATGAGTGCAAACGTCGTATTTTCCAGTTAATCAGCTGCCTATTTCACCAACAAACGCGGAAAAGAGGGAATTGCGCTCTGTGAACACCTCACAAAACAGCAGTTACTGCTAGTGGCAAAAAGAAGGGACAAAGGGAGGCCAGGCGCGCTAAATGAGCGTTGTCTTGTGGTGGTGGGGGCAGGGAGCCAGCGTGCAAATGTCAGATGCCTCTGACCTTGTGTTGGTGGGCGTCGCGAGGCGCGCCGAAAACACAGGCGCCCAGATTGGTCTCCAGCACTGAAATTCTTATTTGTGTGGCGCATTTAGGCACTGGGATGGGTGTGGGCGCCTAAATGTTGCTGTTAATTGTGTGATGTGTGGTACTGGAAGTTTTAGGTGGCAGGATGGACTTTTGAGGCTTGCCTGATTCGGATCACACACGTTCAGTCACACTTCTTAAGCAGCCAACAAGGGACATGCTGTCTACTGTTTTCTCTCACTTCACTATCAACACCACATCTAAACGAAATCATAGAAAATCTCCATATCCTCACCATGGGTCTAGGTCAATAACTACCGAAAAAAAAACCCAGATAACACAAGGGGATTTACACTAGCTATATACTATGGCCTAGCACACTAGGAATTCTCCTTGATTTCTATCAGTATATAACTGATGCTATTACCCATTGGTAGGAGAATAATTTGAGCGTCTGTGGAAAATTGGCATTATCACACAGAGCGATTCCAGCAGAATAAAATGCGGGAACTAGAGTCGCCTGAGTCAAGATGACTGAAGCCCAGATCTGGGTGGGAAAAAACTCTCACCCTCAGCATTCACACTTCACCACAGACACGTGACCCTAATGCTTTATAAACATGGTTATCCCTGTATGACAACATTTGACATAAGAGCCTGCCATGTGCAGACATTATCACCACAGCCCCCAGAGCAGGCATGCGGGGTCATTAGTCTGCCGGGGTTCTGTACTGGGACTACTAGACCTGGATCTTCTTTACCACATAAAACCTGGTGCTAATATTGGGCCTTACTGCAAGGGAAACGGGTGCTACTGAGAGGGCTTTTTAGACAGATTATTGCCATTGGAGCTCCTTATTTCATAATTCTCTATCAATTAAATGGCTCGTACTAGGGATTATGACACTTAGTGTCCTACTTTTATATAGGTTAGGTGGCACATTAAGATGTGTCAGGTACACAGAAGGCGCCAGAATCCACTTGGATTAACAAAGGAAATATACAGAGAGCATATTTTACAGGAGTATACCCTCAAACATCTCACTTTATATGACAAGAATTGTTATGGGATGCAGTGTATACCTAGTGATTACAGTAGGATATTAGATAGAGAACACAGACTTCAATAAGGTAGGTAAATTACCTTTTTGGAATCTGTGTACCAGTAGCCTTGGATGAACGACAGTCTACTAATGGCCATTGTGATACTAGTAGTGTGGAGAAAGGTACTGATTGTGTGATCTCCATCATGGTGTGTTGGAGGAGGGGGGGGGCATCGTTCATGTACAGTTTAGGCTTCCCCTGTGAGCAACTCACTAGCCCTGCATTGATGCATCGTGCCTCATGATGCATGAATGCAGGAATGACATGTTAATCATCAGGGCAGCATCCATGCATCATGCCAATTAAAATAGACCGAACCCTTATCTGTGTTTGTACCTACACTACTGTAGTGGAGGTACGGAACACTCACAGGCATACAGTGTACAATGAAAATGGCTTATTTGGAGGCATACATTTAGATAATGTAGGGAGCAGAGTTGTAAGAGGGCTGCCCTGAGATTCCCCTGTGAGTAATTAACCAGCACTGCATTGATGCATCATGACGACCATCTACAGTATTGAAAAAGTAGTCACAGAAAAGTAGATTTTCAGTACTATTCAACTTATACTTCCAGTTCACTTCTAAAAAGTAGTGAAAGAGTAGCATTTACGTAGTACTTGGGCCCTAGAAAGTAGGAGAGTATACTTCCCAGCTACCTGAAAACCCCATAGGCTAAGAAAATACTGAATTCCTACTGCATGTAAGTAGCCTTATTAGCTACTTAGGATATACATGTACTCTTTGTATACTGGAATGCTACTTCTCCATTTCTGGCTTGGAGGTGTGTGGTCCTGTCAGCACATTGAAGCAATACTGAAAGACTACTCTAACAATACTCACAAATGATACTTTTTCTATAGTCATTCTATACTTAATATCTACTACATTTTGGTCCGGGGAGCTACTCCTGTGGGGAGCAGCTCAGTGTTTACTTTGTGGGAGCAGCTGGTCTGCACAGAGTAGTAGCTCAGTGGTACCTAGCTCTGTGATATAGCAACGAAAAACTTGTAAATTGGGTCCTGTGGAGAGGAACAACTAAGTAAAATTACCAAAGTTTCTCTTCAAAATTCACATCTTTTTTTCAAACTCATGGGCTTGATGTCATGTGAGCAATTGCAAAATCTAGGAACACCAAACCAGATTTACAGAACCAATAAAATTCTCATATTTAAGTGTTGTAATCCAACACAATACAGCAATACAGTCCTACATAAGAGCAGTGTACAGCCTGCACGTCCATTTTTGCATGAAGTCGTACAGACTGTGAGCAGCAGGGATCTGCTCACTCAACTTGCTGGGAGTAGCTCACAAGACGGTCTAACGGTTATACAGTCCTACATAGGAGCACAGTACAGCTTGGTGCATGGGGTACACTACAGACTGTGAGCAGCAGGGACCTGCTCACTCAGAGTGCGGGGAGCAGCTCACAAGACGGCTTCACGATGATACAGTCCTAAACAGAGAAGCAGAGAAGTGCATGGACTATACTACAGGATGTGAGCAGCACGGATCTGCTCACTCAGCATGCTGTGAGCTGCTCAGGAGCGGCTCTGAGCGCTTGGCCGGCAGGGTGCTGGTGTGTCAGGAAGTGTTTGCCAAACACAACTCGGCAGCAGCCTCGTGGAAGGTGGCGCTGTCAACATCAGGACTGGAGCAGTAGCTGTCAGTGGCCTTAAGGCGTGGCCCTGTATGACCTCACTACTGCCAAATAGTCTGTGTAAATACGTATCTGCTTTTAAGACTATATCAAGCTCAAATTACGTTTTTCGCTTATCTTCATATGATAATATCTCTGCTGCAAAATATGGTGTCTCTAAAAATCTTCCTTTTTGGCAAAACAAACTGATATTTGGGGAATTGAACACCATTTTCCCAGTCGGTGGGAGAAGCCCTATGCAGTTAGGAACTGTTCAAGTGGTTGCCACAGGTTATTCAAAAGCGGTACTGGAAAATTGACCCAAAGGGTGGGCTGGTATAAGGGTTCAGCAAAACACAGAAAGTGCATCAATCCAATCCAGCTCTTATCATTAACAAGCATCAAGGTATTCGTCTTTGGAAACCCAATACTGTCAGTGGACTATTTCGAGCTGAATTTATTCCCTTTAATTGGCCTCATTCACTATGCATATCCAAAATTAATTTCGTTCAGATGACTGTTACAACTTGTCATGCAAAAGACAAATCTTGCATGTGGAGTACCACGAGGTGGTGGCCGATTCGTGACCCTTGGGGTGAGTGAGTTTACAGGTATTGGGGGGGGGTAGATGGGACTTGATTTAATTTTTTTTCGGCATTGGTTGGGCACAGGTAAGCCTGAAATCATTTTATTGTAGAGTGATGCTGATTTGCACATAGGCACACTAGCAAGCTATTAACCACGGGAGCAAGTCTTTTTGATGTTCTTACATATAATTAATGGAAGGGGGTATCAATACATTTTATCATTGAATTGAAGGCTCTAATCTTTCAAGTGAATCATGCTGTGAAACGGCTATAGCTGTCTAGATTTCTAAAGATCCCAACATTGAATATGAATCCTCAAATACAAGTAGAACATACATGGAATACTGTGTCCGTTTTAACTAGTGGCAGGACTAGGGATATGAAAAGGTTACAGCCTTGTATGATTACCAGTTCGGTAACCCCTTCTGACATTGAAACTTCCATAGGGAATTTCTATGATGCTATGAAAATGAAAACTGTAACTACAAGTAATATATCTAATATATCACCAGGCTGGCAGGATTCTGTAGATAAGGCCGTGGACTGTCTAGCACAGACCTGGATGACAGGCAGAGGACACAGATAAAACACCAGTGCTATCAGCGCCCTACAGCCCAATGCTGCCTATACCCTAACAGCAGCCACTGAGACAACAGTGGGGCTTTCAGCTGTTATCTTATGAGATGCCCTACACTGCAAAACTAATGCATTTGACATGATAGCTGCATGGCCAACTTTAGAAGATTCAGTGATTGTTTTGCCAGGTTGACAACACACAGTGACTCAAATGTGTTTTGGAGTGTGAAGGCTGTACTAAGCCCTGCATGAAATATCATTAGCATTGTTTCAGGGTCTTCGCCCCTATGGCCTCTTATAACACATATTTTAAACCTGGGAGTCTGAAATACTAAAAATTTATTGCAATTTACTCCATATCCTCTATTCATACAAACATTCCCTAGCCCTAGCCCTCTGTTTCTAGAAGTATACCTGAAATGGTTTTCCATACCAGCCTTCCCCTCCAGTGCTCTGTCAATCTGGCAGGGCGGCAGTCAGGGCGTTCAGCAAGCAGGTACGCCCCTCCTCCAGGGTGGGGGCTGTCAGGAGATTTTCACCCTCGCCAATCCCTCCACACATAGACATGCAACTAATCATCCTGTTGGAGCCGCCATCGTGTCCCCCAAAAGACACTGCTGGTTCCCATAATCTACCAGTTCACTCCTAAGATTAATTGGCTCACTTCCTCAGGATGCATAGCCACATGTTGGGTTCCTTTTGCCCTCTACCTGCTAGTGTAGCACTTGTTCCCTTAATAGCTAACCTGTTAGAGGCCTATATAATTCAGGCAGCACTATGGATAGAGGGTGGTAGATTCTATATCAGAGGTTATAGAAAGTATAGGAGGTCTGTGGGTCATTTTGTCTAGGCGCAAGTCTGTTGAGCAGGGTTCTGTTGGTGTTGTTGTTGGGACCGTTGTTGGTAAAAAGCTGCTATCCAGCCCTCAGCCAGTCTGCCTGATTAAGCCTGCCAGACTCCTGCTAACCCAGTGCACCTACCCCACCTCTCCTCCCATATACTTCCCCTCACATAGCTCTTTAATGGACTTATAGTGCTTTATTGTACTATGCCCATTGGGTGTCATGATACATGAGTGCAGCCCAGGTGGGAAACTCTCCAAGGCTACATCCATGCACCATGTTAATCCTATGGGATTAATACAGCCCTGAAGGTTTGGTAGGAGACTAATACTGTGCTGCTGATGAGACTTGCAATCACTGCATTGGTGCATCATAATGTCCAAGGAACATGAACCTTAGAGGCATCATACGGCCTTTAAAGGGCTAGCAGACCCATAGAGTGCTTCCGTCATATAGAGTGCCTCCAGATCTGCCAATAACATACAGATGCCATATAGGAACTTCCACAGAGGAAGCTTTCCATCCACACTGTAAACACTCTTATAATGTGCTTACTAAATAGACTGTGTACAATCCCATCAGTATAAATTTATTAAGGACTGGCCATTATTAACAACAGGGGGCACGGTGGTGGAATCTTCCAGGACTTTTCCATTTCAGACCCTCGAAAATGTTTTTGAATTTCAGTTAATAACCTTTGAAGCAAATGTATAGGGAAACCTAGGCTTTCTCACTGAGAGTGAAAAAAAATGTTGGTCTCCATCCCCTGACCTT
The DNA here is from genome assembly GCA_949317995.1 of Acholoe squamosa. NCBI lineage: Eukaryota > Metazoa > Annelida > Polychaeta > Phyllodocida > Polynoidae > Acholoe > Acholoe squamosa. Next base: position 25,952,641 of record OX439048.1, read on the forward strand.
GGCAATTTAAGTATACCGGTACTAGCATTCTGTCACTGGAGCATAATTTCTATTGTATTAAGATTTTTTTTATATAACTTATAAAGGCATGGTATGCTATAGGAGTAACACATGGCCTATTGAAGAGGCATTGATTCCATAATCAAAAGGAAGCCTTGCAATGAACATGAGCGCTGGCATCATTTATGTTCCAACACCACATATACTCATTTACTCAGCACTATTTGCAAACTAAGTTAATGTGTCGACTAGGACCATTTACTTTTACAGCAAAAGCCCACTTCACCACTCCCCCATTTAATGGACAGGGCACGATACCTGTCGGCGTCATGCATGAGTGACAAGCCCGTTAACCCTACATGCCTGACTGACTTTAATCGCCCACTGAACAAATCCAATTACACAACTCACACCCGTGACCTGGAGGGTCTTGCCAAACGTTGACGAGAGTGAACTTTTCTTAATTTTCTCAGAGAGTACTGAAGCAAACGTGCATGGCCTAACTCGTTTTATAGTGCTGACAAACAAATTACCTCAGAATCTATGGAAAACTCGTTTTGAGAAGTGAAAAAATGTGCATGTTTTCTCTAAACGATTATCCAAACAATTATTTAGCAAGACAAAAACGTGCACATTTTCTTCTTTGGTTCACGTCTCTTTTTTGGCAAGACCCTCCAGGCCATAGCAAAAGCAGCCTTGTAGCTAGGTCCTATACCCATCTGTACACACATGTACCTCAAATGTTAAATACGATAGGGGCTGTATACTATTGTATGCATTTCTAACTATCAATCCAAATGTGTACTCTCATGCTCTGTCTATAAATACTTTGTCAAGTTGTAATGCTCCTCTCACATTAATCTCAGTCCATAAACATGTGTGAAGTCCAAAAAAGAACCATCATGGAGGTTAGTAGTAAAGCAGTCTCCATTATACTATAATGCTGATTTATAACTTCTACATGTACTGCCACGCAGAAATGAAAGTTGTCTAATTAATAATGCACACAAATAAAGCCAATTATATTACCACTTCCAGTGCCTCAGATTGTCGCCAGGTTGAAGGCTTCCTCGGGAATTGCTCTTCACTTCAGTAGCACACCAAATATATTTTCAGACCAATCTTACTAATTAGAATCATAGCGTAATTTTCATAGTATTCTTTGATCCAAATATAACCCATAAATTAAGGTTGACCTATGTTTTATATTAGATGAATAAATGAATTTTGGCCAAGTAAGTGTTTATGCTATGTGGCTCCCATAGTGTACACTAGAACCGGAAGTACTACAAAGATGACTTCCTGGTTCATAAGTGGCCTGAAGAACCAATAGGTATACTCTATAAAAATTGCTAACCTTTACATGGCCACTTAATATAACACCAGAGTGCTCATAACATGGGCGTGAAAAGCAGGGGCGACAGGGGGGCCATGTCCCCCGCCCCCCCCCCCACTTTTGACCAACTCCTCAACAGGTCAAAACTAAAAGGTCAAGCAAAGGGAGGTCAAAAATTGCAGAAACCCCCCCTGGTCCCACCCACTCTGAAACTGCTGACCACGCCCCTGTCATACCCTTAAATTAATTCCTCAAATATAATATTATGGTGTCATCGTGAAAAGAGAATGCATGTGTCCACAAAAATATGATTTTGAGAGTGGCAATGTTAAATTCAGCATCAATTAAAGTATACAACAAAAAGTATCAACCTTTTCCCTTTTAGTTCTAATGCTACACACAGAAAGTCTATCCAGGTGTAGTCTCCAAAGTGATGAAATGCAATTGTGAAAACTCTCCAAGGAATCTTCTTAAGGAAAGTAACCATAATGTGATAAAGGCTGTATGTACCATTCCCTGAGTAATATCGACGTTTGGCACAGCTAGAGATCCCCTGAGATGCAGATAATATTAATACTTTGAGCCACAAATAGGTACTACACAACACGATAAAATCTATGGATTAATCAATGGCTGAGGGTATTTGTTTATTGAATACGTGAATAAAGCCAAGGTTATTTGTATTCCTACAGTGGTGCTTTGTTTAAGTAGTGGTCTGAATAAGAGTTTCTAGCCCCGAAGCTTTTCACTCTGCCCGGCGAGCTACAGCTAGACCAATCAATGTTCAATCGTTTCCAAAATCACAAATGAAATCTCCAGACTTCTGAGATTGAGCACTGCTTTTACAGATACTGTCAGCTGTAACGGAGTTAGGAAGGGCAATGTCTACTACTGTACTGCATAGAAGGATGTGTTGTTGAATAAATACATTTCTGGAAAGCTTTTTTATAGTGTGTGCAAAGTGCTCTTATTCCTTTCAATGTGTTCTTCATTCATTGAAATTTCGATTTTCAACACAAGATTATACATGCAGTAGAAGATTCACGGCGGTACTTTGGTGATGCAATGATGGAGAAACCCAATCAAATATTGTCACTCTTTCAAGTCTTTTCAATTTTCGAAAAGATATTGACTTGATTCTATGTTTAACTTAACAGCTAAGCATTACTAGTATCATACCAGTACATTCAGCTCAATCAATTACTCTTTAACGTTACTGGAATACTGTTATTGTATATACTATGTCGATGTGTATGCCTGTCAATTAACTGGAGTGGAAGAAGCCCCAAATTCACTAAGCCTAGTCCTTTAGGGACCGCATAATGTCCCAAGGTTTTGCTATAATTTAGTAGAACAAATGCAGAATCAACAAGTAGCCTGCTGGTACTTCATTGATGCATCATGTTAACCAAGTGTATCAACCCCTTAGGATTGGCATGATGCACTCATGTAGCACACGCGAGTTACTCATCATTGATGTGGGCGTGCATCATGCCCACAAAAGGGCATATTGCATCACGGCAGTATGCCCTCCTTAGAGAGCTATGACCGTGTGAACTCTAATGGATAAGGACCGTGGCCTTCGTGAAGTTTAGTTTTGTAAGCACATGTTTCTGTTTGAGAGAAATGCATAGGCTAAATATGAATCTTCTCTTTTTTTCATTTTTCATGATATGGCGATCAGTGTACCTACAAATGTAAATAATTCGTGTCCAATTGCCTTTTTGGCAAGGTAAAAAGTAGTTACAATTAGCGTTAATTCCCAAATAAAAGAGCATTCTCCCCCAATGCGCACTACCGTTACATATATTCTCCAGACTATAGTAGGTTCTACCGTAACATTCTTAGCTGTCCCCAAACCAAAACACAACAGAGGTTGTCTGTAACAAGTGAAAACCTTTATTAGCTCTAAGTCACAAGTTGACAGTGGGTTCAATATGTAGTATCAACATTGACACTTGGGGCTTTACCATTGCTCTACCTGCATGCATGTCCTTAAGGTGTATTTAAACTCTGGTCTAGATATTATACAATGCTAATTGTAGACTCCATAACTCACTGTTCAACCCATACAGTACAACATGATCGTCACAAGCCAATGGAGTGAAAATAAACCCTTTCAATACGTCACACTCCCATTGGTGGGGCCAGTCGAATCGATCTCTCTCCACGGTCAATTCTTTTACAGGCTCGCTAAGTCCATGAAACAACAAGCCCCTGGATTGTTGTAAAACCAAATTTGCCGGGCTGGACCAGAACGCCACTCACCCTAAAGTTGACTTATGCAATTGGCATGCATCGAGAACGGATGGAAAACACTTGTGAAAAGTTTGACATAAGTGATTATGAAATTTACATTTTGTATGTAGAGAACAGTATGCACAAAAGTGATTATCTAAAAATTTAGAAAATTTGCTTTTTGCTCTGTAGTGAATAGTACGTACACTAATTGTAAAACTAAAAACTGCAATTTCGTTGATAAGTTTTGAATATATTAATCATTAAACTCTCAGTTCATTATGTTCCTGCTCGCGGTATTGAGTCAATATTGTGATCATGAAAACAAACACTAATACTACATGTATAGGTGACAAAAGGGCATTTAGTGATAAACTATTTGGCTGAAAAGAGCATACAAATGCCATTGCTTTCGTTCTAAATCATTGTATAGGTTTTAATACAAGATAATGATATCGTGTCACGGATTTCACTTTCTTTACATTGTAACCCTACTCATGGGACCATTAGTATCCAATTCCAATACACTCGTCACATTCTGGGAGCTCTTTTCACTAACATGTTTTGTCACATCTATGCTCTTGACACCATTTGTGTGGCCACGCCCCAGTGCTCTGTGCACATAACCGTAACACTGCTATACAGACTCTGCATCCAACCATAGTAACTTTATCTGTAGGCTTACATGTGGGCTGCATATGTGTGACATTCCAACCCAAGTAAGGGCATTAAAATATACTTATACATTCACTAGCATGAACCATAGTATGAATCGAGTTTATTCACTTTCACTCTCTCGAGTCATTGAAAAGCTCACCTCAAGATAATATGTACAGTTAATACATTGACTTAGATTATTTACAAAAAAATTAACTTAAGTTCATTTAGATCTTTAGATACACAGGAGCTATATTTTGAGATTTTCATATGACTAGCACCAGTACAGGTTTACATTTCTATATGTAGGTGACCCTAACTCTTTTCAACAATACAACAGTTCTGGGTGACCCAGAGAGTCTATTCAACTCATCCATCACGTCTCCCTACCTTGAGAGGTTTTAAGAAACCTTTTCTTAGAACAGTTATTCATCATATTTCTACACAGGAGCCACTAAAATTTGTATCTGACTATTGTCATCTAATACACACTTAACTTTTTTTTACATAATAAAAGGCCATCTCATATTACAATTCAGCATATTTCAACCTGTTTGTAACCAGTACATAAAACCATTATATGAATAATATCTACAACTTCACACCTGTTTTTACTATAAGGTAAGTTAATATGCATTTTAAAGTTTTATGACTTCTATATAACTGTCAATAATAAGCACATTATGGACCATAAGATGGGAGAGGATCCAGGGTGGGTGTTTGGGTTTGGGACAATACAGACCATAAAGTATATACAGAAGGTTGCTCTATTTACATGCAGTGAAAGTGGGACGTATATGAAATCCATATCTTCCCATGAAACAGGACCCACCTGACCTGGCCAGCTGAGCCAATATAGGTCTTTTGTCATAGATCTAAGTACACCTAACTCAAAACTCCAGGGAATTTGACATATCATAGGAGGGACTATATATGACATTGATCACACAGAAGTAGATATATACTATGTACACTCAAACTAAATGACTAGTTCCATGACTCACATATGCCTCTCACACACCAAATAACCAACCATAGGAATAGATAAAGATGACTAGAGGTAGAATATGGATTATTACATTGAATTTTTGCATATTCCCCTTTGTAAATGTATAGTTTCATTTTCTGATAACCCTTTTAAGTGCCTGTATGGAAACCAGCTTCTCCTATCTTTTTTTTTTACAGAATAATGGAAGATACCTCACGAAGGAAAGATCTGTGCAAATAGTTTCTGATCAGCTGACACAGAATGGTAGCCCCCCCCCCACACACACACACACACTCATACACACACCTCCTCCGGCACCTCCTCTCCTCAATCCCTCCCTGCCCCCTCCCCCTTACAACCGCACCAAATCTATAAAGTAAATATAATACAGAAGTGGCGCCGGCGTGTCACAGAGCCTGCCTTGCTACCAATAACAACAGCCTTAATAAGCGTGTCTTTGTGGCAGGCAGGCCAGGTTTCATCCAGCACTGTTTACCTCTACCCTGCACTATGTTTACTACACATTCTGAAAGCTACCTCTGCCAGGGGGACCTGTGTTTACCTTAGGGGTCCAACCCTACAAGCTGAGGGGTCGGTAGGGGTCAGGCATTGGTGCACTCTGAGGACAAGTCTGGGTGTGAGCAGGAATGGCTGCTGCATTGGGACTACTGTATTGGTATGGGATGGGGAGGAGGGGAAGGGGATGGGGGGTCGAGAGGGGAGGGGTGGTCATGATATATTATATACTTGTAATATACTGGTGATGCCCATTTCAGCAATTGCTTTTAAGGCCATTTACAGTACCTTTTTGACATCATTCCGTCTAAAATGGGAACTTCACTACAACCATGTAAAACATATGACATTTTATCATTTTTCACTGACACATTTATATTTTGATTCACTTTGAGTAAGCTTCTGCTTTGTTATACAAAACATCCAGTTGCACTCTAACTGGGACCCCAGGCACACAGTCAACCAGTCTGGTTAAAAAAAGGCCATATCACATACCAACTGTCACAGGGAAAAGGTGAAGTCTGGATTCAGGAACGGGTATCCGTGTAAAAATAAAGCAACTTGCCATAGCAGATAAATATTTGTGAAATGAAACCCTGGTGCTAATATTGGTTTCACTCCCCATGAGGACTGAATATTGGATAGATGTGGCTTTGAATGTGGAGAGGGGGAGAGGGAATACTGGCTTGACATGATATTCATGGACATAACTGTGTAGGCTATGGGATGGAATAGGTTGTAAGCATGGTGAGAATACTTCTGTAAAGCTGGGAGATGAGATTATATTGGGTGATGAAAGAATATTGAATGATAAGTATGAGTGTTATTAGAAAATAAGACGGTGAAAATGATCCAATCTATTAAAGGAGGCACAACAAGGAGCAGATGGTGAGTTATAAACATACACACATTATATGCTGAGGGTGCATATGTACCGAGGATAAGTGTAGGCGTGGGAATGTGAAGGGTTGAAATATATCAGGTTACTAGTAATGAATGGGTGGGGAGTATCACAATCCACTCTCTAATAGGTGAGATGTACATTGGTGATTGGGCTTATAAATGGACATATAACACAGGCTATAATAAAAGGGCCATGTAAATGAAGTAGGGACACATATAAAGCATATATATGGGGTGGTAGATCATAAGGCAGGAATAGCCATATGAGGTTGTATTTGTATATATATATATATATATATATATATATATATATATATATATATATATATATATATATATATATATATATATATATATATGTATACAGTAACATGGAGGAAAAGCACAGTGGTAAAAGTTCAGGGGTCTACCTACTGGAGGATGACGGTGTGTTTGGGGAGGTCAAGCCTATCCTGTAACTAACTGATTGGGTGACAGGTAGACACCTGTTCTACCATTACCTACCTGTACATTTAACCTTTATCATGATCATACAGAAATACAGTGCCACATACACTTGCTGAGGCTACTATAGAACCAATTGTACAGGTAAGGAGGTAAGAACACACACTTAACCAACATCAAACATAGGACCATTCCACCTGCAGTTAACCTGTCTAGCTGCACCTTGGTTTCACTCATGATGGAGTCCTCTGAAGTCCCATAGATCATGGACATTTACTGGTATAGGCCTATGGAAAATCCTCGCCTGTCAAATAAGAAATCCATGAATAGGTTTAGTACTGGGGGAATGATGATATTTCGTCTATCTCATTTCCTCAAGGTACAAAATAAGACCCCTCCAATTTAAATGACTGTTACTAAACTTAAATTTACCATATAGATATAAATGGTGCTCAATATCAGGGCTACAAATGTAGCATATAAAAGGTAGCAAGTGGCATAGCTTGACTGCCAATGTACGAACAATCCAGGTAATCAGAAGTAGGGTATGGTTATAGGTAAAATAGGGGAAGGGGTGGGGGAGGAAACAAAGGCTAGCTATTAGTATGGGGTGGGCTGAGCAAGTTGGGTGGAGAGGAGTTTCTAGAAGTATACATGGGCTGTCATAATATGAGCAACTGAGTGCTGCTCAGCACCTGACCACTACAGGGCTGTGCCCTCGAGGTATGTGTACACAGGACTACTATAGATATAGGTCTAGTCTGGACTATTGACCTATGCAACCAATGGCACTCACTCTATTACAGAAACCAGGTCAACTGACAGGGTTATCCCTAGATTAACTTATTTAAAGTGACTGGGTGTTCGTTCCCTTCTCCCTCCTGCCTAATACTTTAATCTGCAAGCCAGTGGCCTGCCATTTGAGATGGAGATCTAAAATATTTTCAGAAACCTGACTACATGTATTATGTTGTCAGAGTGGATGATTTGATTCAATTTAAAAACACTACCAGATTGTATGAGATAAAGTGTGAGCCTCTGAGGAATCCCCTAAGGGAATTGCCACAGAATACCTCCTGTTGGTGGCTCAGACCAACCCCACACAGTGTCTAGTATGTATTCCACACACTAGACGACTATGGTATGTGTCAGTGTGTCTCCCTCCATCATCCTTGACACCCAGAGTTATTTATCATTGCAAATAGTGATACTCGTGTATATGGCATCGTTCTATATAGAGAGACAGTAGGCCTGCTGGTCACTATAAACGACCAGTTCCATAGCATACGCTGAGAGTACATAATATTGACATCCTAGACCTAGAACCACTTGAAGAACAGGATGGGAGTGAAGGAATATTTGTGCCCAAAATACCACAGAACCACATATAATGTATTTAAGTACACACTGTGTCATATTACATGATATGGACTGTCAGTGGTAAAAGATCCTAAACTTACTGTACAGAAAGAGCCATAATCTTCAGAAATATTTGTCAGTAAGATATAAGTAAGCTGCTGGGGTTTTATAGGTTTTATATGAGAAATGACCCTCCCCCAGTGGGGGTGCCCCTGGAGGAGGGATCTGGGTGAGACTGGGGCAGATGCCACGTGCACGAGTCACATGTTTAGTCACGATGTCTTGTACACTACAACAACAAACAACACCACCCTCACCGCTCAACCTACACAGAGACCTCCTCAAGAAATACACATTACACTGACTGCCCTTCATTCCTTTCCATCTTGAGGCTTTGGCTCTTTACTTTCCCCTACCCTTTATGAAGCTTTGACTTTGATTTCCCATAGTGCTTTGGGGAGAATCCCCTTGCCCTCGCAATTTTGTAGTTTAAATTCTTAAAAGAAAGGAAAGTAAATTTCTAATGTTAATGAGAAGGACAAGAGGGGACTGGTATTGGGGGTAAAAGTGTGCCCTTGCCTTGCCTTCGCAATTTTGTAGTTTAAATTCTTAAAAGAGAGGAAAGTAAATTTCTAATGCTAATGAGAAGGACAAGAGGGGACTGGTATTGGGGGTAAAAGTGTGCAATGAAGACAATGACAACATTTTAGAACCCTATACTTTGGGTTTAACCTTTTGTTGTTTTATAATATTCCCACCAGTAAGATCCTGCACAGGCTATAGAGAACACAATATATCCGTTATCACCCAAGACAAAAGGGACAGTGATGGTCTAAATGGAGGTTTTTGTCTTGGGATAGAGGGATAAAGTACTAACAGCTGCTGTCTATAGAGCACCTGAATCAACTTCGCTGAATCTCTCTACCCTATGTAGTACATAACATGTAATGCTATCACTGGGTCTCTGTGCAATATGAGACAGGAGGTTGTATTCCATATACACTGTGATGTAAGATCCTTGAGACTCCTCAGTACTTGACACAGATATTAGCCTCTGGTGACACACACCCATAAATGGAAGGCGTTTCTCAAGAAGGTACGACTAGACCTCTTCTAAGTCGTACTGGGATCCCTCACTCAAATGCTTGCATCTAGTGATCACTAATGATTGCCCTGGTACAACTGCGCTACCAAACCCTATGTGATAGCTGCATTAAGTCCTGATCATTCAGAGTAGTCGTAGTTCACTGCTTACGATCACCAACCATAATTTTGAGGTTTTCAAATCCTAGTGGCTGTGTTCAGTCATACCATCTTGAAAAATGCCTTCCTGACCTCTAAGTATGAATTGGAGTGTGTAGCCCAATATGTATACAAACAGACATTGTGAACCCAGTGAGGTCATCTTTCAATCCTTCCAAGATGATGGTATCAAGCTTGATCCATTCTCGACTAGAAAACTGATTCTTTAAAAGACCCAAACTACCTCTACCAATGTCAACAACCTATGGTCAGGAAGGAATATGTCATCTTTTTTTTTCAGTAATAATTTGGAATGATGGACCACTCCGACCCCATGTTTTCTAACCAACAGCTATTGTCTGAAAACCATTTTTCAATCTTTTGAAAACCATTTTTCAATCTTTCCCAGTTTCCTGATACATTTATCATATAACGGTAACTACTACATATCCCACTGTCCCTTTAGGCCTGTTCCTGAGGTGCACAGGTGTAACCTCTGAACAGAGCCCTCCATGTGGTCCTGCCCTTCACCTGCCCTTCACCCCCTCTACCTCTGCCCCCCCCCGGAGTAAGTCACGTGGTCGCCTGGAGGAAGATGCCTAGGGACAGGTGATGCACTCAGCATGGAGGTAGACTCTGGAGGAGCATAGTTCATACTTGGCCAAACCTTAAATCTTTAAGGGCAACATGATGCCCCCAGACTAATGTTACTTTGTCTTCTTGGTGCAACACTGCAATGCTGGTGAATGTATTGGTGTATCATGATGACTCTTTGAGAGTATCCCAGAGCGTATCAACCCTCCTGGGTTGGAATGCAGCATTGGCGACAGGACTGCATTCAAATATTATACATCATGCTGATAAAAAGGCATGACAATTCTAATACACACATAATTAATCACTATGTTGTCCTGTAAGTGTCAATATCCACATCAATTCTTGTAGATGAAATAGGTTGAGGGTGTATGAATTCACCAAAGGATTTGAGTCACTTCATAAGGAGTCCATCCACAAACAACCCCACCCCCGCCTTAGTGGTTGACCGGTGCGTCTATCATGCTGAACACACTACTTCCGGTGAGGGTCATATGGGGGCCACACTAGACATCCCAGGTCTATGTACATATTGGCGACCATATTGGTTCTAACCGACCTTGAAATGACCTTGTAATACAAGAAGACAACAGTAAACCTACACTGTTCCTATGACCTACCTATACGTTCAGTAAGTCAACACCTTCCAGTAAAGTGTAAATAGACTGGTGTGCTATAATTTATACTAATATTGTAAGCTTTGTTTTGTGTTGTTTAGAGGAGTATTAACCGGTGGCATTTGAGTATCATTGGACCAAAGGGCCTAACATTCTTTTGGTGGCAATATTCAAAAGGCATTCTGTAGTTTCTCAACAGAAAATAAACATGGCAATAAAAGCATCATCAACCACTTTGCCAGAAAAAAAAAGAAAAGAGCCTGTGGGGATGATAATCCTAGGAGGCCTATATTTCAGCCTGGACCCCTCCATGACTATAGAGTACATGGGAAGCAGGGCAAAAACTGGGAGGAGGTCTGCATTGATAATGTTAAACATGTTGGTGCCCTGCTAGTTCACCGAGGTCAGTTTGACACGTGGAGGGCGACCGGCTGTCACAGACACTCATGTGTAGCTAAAGTATGGGACGATGTCTAGAAGTACAGAAGATTGATGCAGGAGTGTGTCTAAACTAATGTGCACAAAGTGACTAACATGGCCATCAATGGAGGAAATCTTACCTAAAAGTTACCATTGTCAATAGTAGAGACGCCATTGTTAAGTAGTCAGGATGCCATTTCCCTTAGAATGCCTGAATTTCTCCGAAAAATAATGGGAGGCATCTCTATGCTATGCACTGTCCAATAGATTAGAGCCATATAATAATACCAATCCTTTCTATGTCCCTACAGTACAAGTTTTCTCTTTTATCAGACCCTGGCTCACCCATGGTATTACATAGACAGACTTTGTCATAGGACTATTCCCCTGGAATACAATACCGAGCAACCATCCCTCCAGACCAAGTAAACAGTGGACCTATATCCAAAGTCCCAACTCTCCTCTTGTCTCACTCCATGGAAAATTCATATATGTGTACACACATCCCAACCCAACACAAGGAGAAAAAAACACACACCTAATCCACTCCAGCTCGGCACCGTCAGAGAGGACAATCTGAAAGTTTTTGTCTGAGGTCTCCTGGTTGGTATTTGTGTGGAGGTGGTGGGTAAACGTGCACTGGGGATGGCTGTCATGAAAAGTTCATGTGTTCATCATGAAGAGTGGTAAGGCACTTGTGTGTTCAGGTGTGTCATATAGGTAAGGTGGGTCTGTCTGGATCCCTCAACCTACAGGAGAAACTGTCTGATTGTAGGCAGAGCAAACACAGGAGGGAGCAAGAAGGTTTATAGGGAGGGAGGTTGGGGGGTGGAGGGATTGAGAGTTGGTCCATCCTACAGCCATCCCCCTCTATGGATCTTTCCATTACCCACTGATATACAACACCACAACAGGTTATTTCAGTGATATGGTGCTACATGTAATTGCAGTGGCTGGAAACGGAACTAATATCTATTTTCTTGAGAGTTAAGGCCCCACTCACTTCTTGAAGTAGGATGTGATGCCCCTCATTCCGGGACTAGAGAGAACAAAATATTATTAGAAATTTTCTGGATGAGAGGGCCAGAGGGAACAAAAAATTCCTGGATAAGAGGGCTAGAGGGGACAAAATATCTTTGGATGAGAGGGCTACATGGAACAAAATGGCAGCCACTATTACTATTCTTATGAGAACAATATGGAGGCCGTATTGACAAACAGTTATGTACAGTGCTACCAACCATAGGCCTCCTGTTGGCATTCGTACCCTACAATCAGACAATCACCAATCCCCATATCTCTAACGTCCAGTGCCTCTTGACTTTCACACCACCCTGTCATTTAGGTCTACAGGGGGTCCTCACAATGGTCTTTGTAGTCCCTTCGCCAATTGATGTACATTGATACACTACATCATACTTTATAGTTGGGCATCACTGAACTACCCGCAGGCAGGGCATTGTGTATTGAACTGATAACCACTGTGAACTTCTGTGATCATAGAGATTTGCGTTGGTTTATGACAGAGACCATTGCTGTGAAAAGTGTTAAATATAGGTCACCTAAGGTGTACACGGATCATATACATTATGTAACAAATGAAAATCCTGAACTCATGAAATGGTTTCCACCGTAAATCGGTGCCTAAACTGGATAACCATAGTATAACAGCTAATAAGTATATCTGGATTAAGCTACCCCCAAATACTTCCCCTATAAATGTCATCTGCATAAAGATTGCGCTATATCTATGTATGTATATGGATCTAGAGTCCAGGCGTGTGACGACCATATGGGATGGGGATATTGACGTCCCACAGTCCGGCTGTATTCCTACATGGGCGGTGGCTGTACTGTACTGGAAATACCATCATGCAGAAGCATAGGGATCCAGCGTGTCGTGAATAATGGTTTATACATGTGTCTCTTTTCTACTTGTCATTTCATATGGTCCTGTTATGGGCTGTGTGTGTCTTCCTGTGAGGCAAAAACTCCCATCTTTTTATGACATCTGTGGCTACTCTCACATAGGCTGACCATGTTTTGTTATGCCTATTCATGGAACAGAGACGCTGTCGTATTTTTCTTTTTGTACATTGTATACTTCAGGCTACTTGGTCTTTTCACCTATCATATCTTCTAAGAATTGCATTTCTCGTTCTGTGTGTGTGTGGTTTTTAAGGATGAAGTGTATAATCAGTATTGATTATATACTCAATGTATGAGGGTTGTAATCTCATTCTCTCTCTACCCTCATCTCCCCCTACATTTCTTCCTGTGACATTCAATGCTACTATTTAGCTTTAGATATTTCACCACTGTATATCCCTATCTTAGGATCTTGGGACTAGCTTATGTCAAAGTGTATTCTTTTCTTTACTCTCCTGTTAAAGTTTGCCCATTTCCTCCCCAAATGAATCTGGGTTAAAACATTCTGAAGATCTTACCTTTTTTCTTATATTCTACCTGTCTAGTACATTTCTAACACTGAAACCCTTTGCTCCTCCTGTGCATCGCTGTGGCACAAGTGGAGTCAGAGTATTCTGAGTACAGCCAAGTTGTCTGTGGCCCTTCATTGAATTATTGAATGGCCCTCCCATGTCTTCCCCATCCATACTAAGAAAACAGGCCTCCGGGGGGAATGCCCTAACCATCTAGTGTATACACCCTGTACCAAGGCACCTCAAGGTGTACCTCCAGTGTGTGTACACAGTATACCCATGCTCCAGCTTCCTCCACCATGGCATCATTTATCACTGGCCACTTGATAAATGGGCACCATTCCATTCTTACATACACTAATTGCCTAATATCCCCTTGGCTTAAGTCTAAACAATTTGCATTTTCCTGCTTTTTTTGCCATTGTGCCACAGGGAAATATACTACCCTATTATATTATTTGACAGTAACACCGATCTATCTAGAGCTGCCTAGGAGGACCGTAACAAGTTCTCATCATGCGCTAGAAGTATACCATCCATTTATATACACCTGGTAACCTCTGGTGGCACCATATGATACTACAACATGTGATGGTGGAAGCTGCGGGGCGTCTGCGCATGCGCTGCACTGGTACCTGACATGTTGGCATCCTGTGAGGTGTGTGGGTGAGGCTGGTATCACGGGAACGAGCATAGTTATAATCCTTTGGCATATGCCCCAAATACAAGATGGCTGCCAGCAAGGCATATTTCCCAGCAAGAATCCTAGAATCTGAAGGGAAAATATGCCTCGGTGGCGGCCATCTTGGATTCGGGGCATATGCCAAAGGATTAGGTGTGGGCATACGACAGATTTGAATTTGGCACGCTCAAATTACCCCAATTCAACTCTGAAAACATTTATACCCAAAAATGCCTAGCACCTCTTTACTAAGCCTCTTTTCCACATTTGGCTGTAGACTATATGTGCTATTAGGGTATTTTAGCTTATCCTACCCTATTACCCTTTGGACTTCAATATGAATTATCAAAAATACTACTTTAGGTGATTTAGGATGTCCAAATCTCAGTAGTAGATCGTGAATATTAACTTGAGCTTCTTTTTTAATGACAAGAATATAAATGGAGCATTTATTCCAATTATGATCCTCTTTATTGTGCATGTGGGCCTTTTATCCCAAAGGTTGTGGGCCTTTTACCCCAGCTGTGGGCCTTTTACCCCAACATCCACTTTTTTCATACATTTTAGGCCTACTGGTTGTTGGGGTCAACACACCAGTCAGAAACCCTGGCCAAATCACCATGTAAAGGCATATTACACATTATTGGGATAGGCCTATTCCATCACAATAAATACTTAAAACCAGCAGACCCACAGCCAATACTACTTCCACAGAAGCCAATTCTTTCTTTTGTTCTCATCATTTTCTGTCTTTGCTATGCTGTCTTCATCATCATTCTACATCAAAAGGATCACCCAAAAGGGATTCTGCATTCTGTTATCTCCTTTTTTATATCTATTCTATTTCTCTTTTCGGACAATAATATAGATGGAGCAATACCAGAAGTTGGCAAGCAGATCACCCCCCCCCCCCCGTCGTGTATGTAGCAGTAAGCCTGTGTTATATGCAACTGAAACTGTGTTTGGAGACACCAAGAGAGTGCTGGAGCCGCTCAGGGGCCTCCATTTGCATGTGCACTTCATCACACGCTGTACTTCCGCCCAGAGGAATCATGGGACAGTGCAGCTTGGACGTGGTGCGCATGGATAGACAAGAGAATTACCCGGATGTGCTTTTGTCAAGTCACCCCGGAAACCGCACTGTCTCTTCCGCCCATGTAGTGGGCTGCGCATGTGCGATAACACACGAGAAATGCCGAGAACGGAAGGCAGTCAACGAGACCGGACGTGAGTGGATCAGGATGTACGACGGCACAAGGTCTTGGAGCATTAGGCCCTTGGGCCTCGATCACCATCATTCCTTCCCTGTTCTTCCTGATCATAGGCCGCAGACTATGCCACAGGAGGAATTGGCCTCTAGAAGCCTGCCGAGGGATTGCCACTCTCATTTGATTATTTTAACGTTGCCTTTTTTCCCCTTAGGCCTACTTTGAAAAAGAATTCTTCAGTCGACCTAAAAATAAGTCGTCGAAATCCAAAGCAAAGGCTGGAATTATGGGAAACACTTCAAATGTAAAGTTAGCTAAGTAAACACACAATCTTGGCCAAAAGATGTTGTCTGACTTGAGAGAAGTAGAGGCAAACATCATGCCCACCGCAAGTCTTGAGTTCACTCAGCGGAAGTGAGAAGCTTTCTAGGAGATTTCTGCCGCATCCCACTGAGAGGGGACTAAATCCCCGCCTGACCTTCACTGCTAGGCGTCTTTCACTTGATTTCCCCCAGGCCCAGTCTCTCCTCTTGGTTTTGCCGCCGCTTTTAAGGCAAATAAAATCCTTCAAGCTTCCTATAATTACTGCAGCTTTCTTTAATTACCACCCAGCGACCAGGGAGCGACTACCAGACGACAATTCCATCAATAATGGAAAGGGGTTCTTCATTGTCGTCTGCTTATGAAATTCGCGCCTTTACACGCATACCGTACCGTAACGCTGTATATTTCTGGATGCTATGTAATACTCTTACATTGCAATAGAATGGTATAACTGAAAACGATAGATTATGAAAATTAATGAGCAGTGAACATGACCATTATAACGATATATGTCTATATTAGGCTTTTTGTGGTAAAAAGTCGAATAGAATCATCACTGCTGAACAATATGAACAAGACTCAGTCTAACAGAGATCCACAAGTTTCCAGCAGTGAGTAGCAGTGTGCCATCCCTCCCCACCTGGCGGCAAAAACTCCACAGTGTTTGACCGGCCGTGTGTAGTGAGGCCAGCCATGGACATGTACAAGTTTTCCTGTTGACCCGACAGGTACTTGGCATACCAACATGGCATACTTGTAAGGCCATAGCAGCTAGACTTGTGACACCCACCCTGCACTTGGAACTGACTGCACAGGTGTGTGGAGAGAGCCGTGAAAATTAGGTTATCTCTATGGGAATGATGTCTGTCCAGGGGGGATCCTTGTAGGCCTTGATGAGGGGGGTCCAGGAAGTTGAGGTTCAGAACCCCAGCCACCCTCCCCACCATCACCCTAGAAAATTGTAGTATCGAGAAAAAATAATTTTGACTGAAATGTAATCTAAATGCATAACGGTATTAGATATACTGTCAGGATGTACTGTGATAGATCAATTGCATTTTAGCATAACTAGGTACAAGTATCTGATTATTCCAAAGCTATTTTCTTTCATCAGCAACTCACAAAGTCAGGTTTTGAGCACCACTTGATCTCTCCTAACCTTTTCATGTCAGCTTGACACGATTAAAAAATGCCAGTATGTTTAGACAGTGAACCCAAGTGCCCTCAGGCTCTTACACGAATCTGGTGAAATAACTGTGGTTCATACATGATGGATTCAGAATGGCGTGACCAGGAGGGCTATTCTCCATAAACATGAGAATACATGGAGATAGTGACCCATAAGGCGTCATCTATATTGCTTGTACCTTGAGGGTGTAGGGGCCAGCTCTGGCTGTAAGTCCATGGCGGTAGGCCATCTGCCCCGTTCCGGTTGCACCAGCCCTCAGGGGCTGGTCAGCTGGTATAAGCTGCCCCCCTTGTGTATTATACCGATCCAGATGTAGGTGGAAGGTAGAGAACGTCAGGTCTGGGGAAGTAGCTCAGAGGAAGAGCTTCCGCTTCGAAGTTGGAGGGTCCCGGGTTCGAGTCCCGGTTTCTCCAAAGACGTTTTCCGCCGACCTCTACACTGGTGGAGAACGTGAGGGGGGACTACGAGAACTCGGTACCTGGACTGGTATGACACAGTTAATGCTTCAACCTGCTAGGGGTAAACTAGTCACCTGCTGGAGGTTGGGTTGGAGGAGTAGGGTTGGCTGAAGCTTGTGGGGAGGAGTGTAGGGGCCAGCTCTGGCTGTGAGTCCATGGCGGTATGCTATCTGGCCCCCTTCCGGGTGTACCAGCCTAGTCACCTGGCACCTGGTGGTAGCTGCCCCTATGTGTGTCATACCAATCCAGGTGTAGGTGCCTGGAACGGTATAATACAGATACGCTTCGACCCTGGCAGTACTGTGTACTGGTAGGTCAACTGGGAAGTCAGGAGTGCCTCACACTGCTTGATAAAGCCCAATCGATCTGGTTGGGAGGAATGCTTGGTGCTGGTTGGCCATGGTTGAAGCTGGTTGGGAGGAGTGTAGGGGCCAGCTCTGGCTGTAAGTCCATGGCGGTAGGCCATCTGCCCCGTTCCGGTTGCACCAGCCCTCAGGGGCTGGTCAGCTGGTATAAGCTGCCCCCCTTGTGTATTATACCGATCCAGATGTAGGTGGAAGGTAGAGAACGTCAGGTCTGGGGAAGTAGCTCAGAGGAAGAGCTTCCGCTTCGAAGTTGGAGGGTCCCGGGTTCGAGTCCCGGTTTCTCCAAAGACGTTTTCCGCCGACCTCTACAAGGGCAACATGCTTTATATCAATATTCTACCCATTATTAAACCTTTAGGGACAGCATGATGCCTTGAACCTTCTGACAATGCATCATCATGATACACCGATGCATGCATCCAGTCATTTAGGGGAGTTTAATGTAGCAATCCCATAGGGTCGGCACGATGCATGGATGCAGCCCTGGTGAGTATAGCCAGGGCTTCAATAGTGTATCATGACAACTAATGGGCATCATGAATCCCTCAGCGGGTTAATATCCATATATGGGCCCGGACGATCATGATCACCGCCACTATTGTAACACTACCAGTGATGTGCTTTTATCGCCGGAAACTGGGCTTGGGTGACTTCCGGTCAGGCAAACAGCACAGTGACATATCATGTGTTTGAGTATCAGGACTAGAACACTGATGGAAATTGTAAAATGTTGTGAGTTATAGAAATACTGTGATATTAACTGAAGCATAACTGCTTCATACATCAGGGGTCCATTATGATATTTGGGAACGTGTTCAGTGCATGAGGGCAATATAGTACTGCAGTCCCGGTGTCGCAGGGACTAACTGCACAACTCTTTCACCACCCGTATAGATCCACCGTAATCCACTTTACAGGCATGATACGTGAAAGCATCAAGAAAGGGAGTAACTCGCCAGAGTTGGGATTCATGCGCATCACGGTAACAATCGGGGTTAAGACACTCCCGAAGATGCACTAATACAGTATTGACCAGTTAGTTCATCATGCTGTCAAATCATTGGCGCATCATAATGCTGCTGTTAATGAATACCTCAAATAACACCTCACTGATGGAAGCCCCATGGCACGTGCCACAAAACATAGAGAGTGGTTGGACGTGCTGACAGCGACAGGAGACGTGGAGGACTGCTCCACGTACTGGAGGAGGGTTCCTCCTGTAACCCAGCACCATGCAGACCACAGGCTGGATCAATATCACCCCCCCCCCCCCCACGCCCCCATCCACCCACAGCCTCTCGTCTAGGCATCCCCTTCCTCCCTCTCATTAGGCCTTGCCTGCACTGCCACACGTTGATTGGTACTCCCACCCCACTGCCTGCCTCTTCATCCCACCCAGCTCTGGTAACCATGGAAACTCTTGTTGCTGGTTGCTAAGGGAGGCTGGCCAAGTAATGATCGTTGCCATGACGACCAAGGAGGAACCGGACAAGGCAAACAATAGGCAGTTCCCGAGGCATTACGCCTGATGAGGATCTTATTGTGCTGGCGCTGTGGCAGTATGATCTCCTCCCTACATGCTTGTATTTATCCATGATTGTTATTTACCTCTGTGAAGATTGAACAATGTCTGGACTCAAAGCCCTGGAAGAGGCAACGACCTGGCAGCTGGATGTTCTGTTCAGCAGAGATTACGTACAAAGTGTTGCACAATTTCCTATATGTATTATTAGCAGGCCGATAGGACAAATGGAGGATTCAATTTTATCTGTATGTCTCCTCCTGATTGTTCAGCCATGCATGTAGTCTATATCCTTTAAGTTAATTCCTCCAGTTCCTTTTGCAACACAGGCTGAAATATCGTATTTGATGTAGCCCCTTTATGAATGAATTGGATGGCAAATATAATATATATAACACCACACCAGCCCTTAAGGAGTGTCCCAATAAAGGCATTAACTAACCAAAGCTTAGCCTACCCTCTGCATCGCAGTAATTCCATAGGGAGTGCCATCCATCTGTCGACGCCTTGAGGTTGTAACAAGTTCTTGTGGATTTTTGTTATTATCTGTCAAATCTGCTACAGATAAGGTGGAGCTAGGGAAGCTGTATGGACAAACTCGTGAATATTGTAACCACAATGGCCACTGATTTTCCCATTATCATCTAATCTATCTGGCTTTACATCTTTGTTCCAGTGGGTCTCTTGGCAAGCGATAGCATGCCATTCATTACAAAGTATGGAAATGTATTTTCATTGTATGGTGCTCATTATAGTACCGGTTATCAATGAGTTGGAATTTTGAAAATTATCTCTTAAATTTTGTAATATCTGCAATATTCTAGTGGTCTACGCCTACACCGCTAATCCAGAAATGAGTCTTTATTAATTTATCTCTGAGCTCAATCAATTTATACTCTATATTTCAATGTGATATAATGTACCGTATTTAGGATGGGCAAGGCTATGTGACCAGTATCATCTCCTACTTGACAGCCCTGAGGCGATCGAGCTACCGTCAACTTATACTGACCGTAGACTCTATGGTAGATATACCCAATAGTTACTGCCAACCCTGTCCATCTCGTCCATGCCAACATCGTTAAGAATTCAAGACCTGCTCCTCTTGTCCTTGGTGTACATTGAGACAGCTGGTCATCGTGCTCTGTCCTCTCTGCACTACAGTCAGTACCAGTCATGATACATCTTCCTTTATCTTTATCTACATGTCACTGATATTGTCTCTTATGTATACAAGGCCCAAGGGAAATAGTGCATACATGTATATGACCCAACCATCGTTCTCTTTACTGTATTTGAGCAACCCACCGTCATTACCCCCCCCCCCCCCCATTTAAAAGGAAAAATGACTATTTGAGCAAATCACTGAGTCTAGACGCCGCATTGAGTGCATACTGACCTGACTCTAATGGGCAGGGAGGTATTGCATGAGCAGCTCACCCTCCTACCTAAAGGTTAGAGATGGGAGGCTGTGACTCGCAGACAGGCCTTGATTTGCTCCGTGGGATGCATCCCTCTCCAGCATCAAATATTAACGGGTCTCAGACGGCTGGTGTTCGGCACGTTTTCCTTGCCTATCGATCGGTCGGACCGTAAAGGATAGCACATGGGTGGGTGAGGAGGGAGGCAGGGGGGCCCATGGATCCTGGAGTGGAGTGGGTTTGGGGAGGTGTGGGGGATGGGAGCATGGCCCATACATAGATAATGGCAGACAAACAGTCACGCTAGGTTGTCGTTAGCTTACAGACAGCGTGCCTACCCAGCCCGACTCTCACCTGGGCCTGACGGGTCTCATTTGGCCTGGTATTTTGTACGTGTGTAATAGGGTGGAGTGCGAGCCTGAGAGGGTAGATGGGGGGGGGGGTGATAGAGCTGAAGTTAACTGTTATTTTGGAAGTATATATCAATTCTGTAAGAGATAGAACCATCATTTTGATTTTTTTCCCTTTTTCTATCTCTCTAGAGTTTGTTATGAGCGATCTATACGACACATGGTCCACGTACGATATCATTCCCTTATCATTATCCATGTAGTCTTGTAGGCAATATTTCTCTATTAGAAATTGGGAGAATTTAACAGAGATATCCTAGAGAGAAGTAGAATACCCAGGGGCCCAAAACAGTGAGGCAATTGCCGGGACAAACGACATTAATATCGTGTAATACTGCAGATCTCCAACATCACCAGCTTCAAGTGACTGCGTCGGATCACAGACCTTAATAATCCATGCAGGATGTCGGCAGAGACTGAATGCTGCATGCAAACCTGAGAGTAGGTAGGATGTCACTGAGAGGCTGCTGTACATCTTCAGGCTCCTCCAGTCCTGCTGCCACCTTCTCCAGCGTCCAGCCTCCATGACGCGCGGATACATCCGCCCCGGGGGCGGCGTGACGCGTCATTACGCGCGAACAAGGCGCGTGACGCGGCCAGTAAACGAGGCTACTTATGACCGCGCCATGCTGCCTCGGAGACTTGCTCAAGTCTGCACTCTGGATTTTTAAATCAGGTATAATAAATGGATTATTTGCTGTAGGACTAAACTCTTAGCAAAATACAATGTTCTTTGAGTATCTCTTCCTCTGTCCACTTCTAACATTGGGAACAACAGGGAGTGATTTTTTTTTCATAATCAACCCCCAGTGGAAGAAGTATGAAGGAAAATGGAAGTTTGAAGGGGTGATCTGTAATATTCAGCCCAAGAAACTGACAAAAGCAAGTCTATGTCTGCCTCCTCTCCCACCTATCCTCCTGCATGTCTAAATGCTGCAGTTAGGTGTAAGGCCTAAGCAGCACCAAGGTGGTTGGCAGCAAGTTAACAGTTTACATGGGTGACCTTTGTACAGCTGTAAACTATTCACAATGGGCTGAGCTGCTGACATAAAACTAACAGACCATGCGTATATAGGCTAAAAGTCAAAGTCAACAAACACTCTCATCATTGGTGTTCCTTAATTAATGATTAAGAAATGCTCAAAGGCAATTAGGAATGGGATGTTACTGATAATGAAATATGACATTATAATCATTGCCTTCTGGGTGGTATTACCAGTTGTAATCAGAGGATGAGATTTACCTTTCTTCTATTCTTTTTTTTTTCATTTTAATCTTTATCACTATTCATTTCTTCTTGTTTGGGAGGGGGTTGATGTGATTAAATGTGGCCATACCTGATGATGACCTTACAGATGAATGATACATTTTCAACCAATACACACACCTGTATCCATAAAAAAAAACTAATCTGCTGCCCCATACATTAAGCTGCTATTCTGGGAGCTACCCCCAAGGGGGGCTACCCCACCCCCAAAACCACCCATAATAATTAGAGTGCAGTTCATACTACTAATCTCTGCTGTATTGGTTACCTATTGATTTAGGTCTCCCACTGGTGAATCTCAATAAACCACACCTGTATATTGGCACCAGCTGCAGGCATAATACATGGTTTATTAATTGGATTTGATAAGGGCTATCACTCTCATATCGCTCCACTCATTCAGACCACGTCCAAAGATTGACTCTGATGGAATATTACATGTTCTAGTCACATAGTCGGGGGGAAGTTTGGTCATAAATCTTTGTGGCCTTTAGTAGTTTCCCTGACAGGAGGCACTAGGGGGTTGCGTGACTGCTAGTGTAACCATGAAATGGGATTTGGATCAGCCACTTAGGCTTTTCCAATATGGGCCCTACCCTAACATGTTGAACCCAAGAGTATGGAGACCATTCAGTTTTAATCAATAAAATATAGTACTATACCATATTTGAATTATCTCTTTTAAAATCCTAATCGTATATGACAGTGGAATTGATGACCTGCTCTTATGAATACCATGTTGTATTATCTAGCCTATCAACCTGTGGTATAGGGTAGTTTCATAACACTTTCATCATGCGACAAGACACGGGGGGGGGGGGTGTGGGGGTAGGCTGTCACAGCCAGTGAACCCGTGGGAGTCCCCATACCCATCACATGACTAGACCATTTGACGAGACGAACACTAGGAAACGGTCCCTGTTCAATCCATCAATGTGCAAGTGTTCTGCCACCCAAGTTGAATGCTCATCACACATACTCTCAAAACATTTGCTTTTTCACAAGTTCAGTAGGTAAAGTCAGGGTTGTTAGACAACACGTTAAATATCGCATCCAAGTTACCAGACGAGGCAATGGTAAATCTGGTCAGGGACTGCAGCCCCGGGGGGGGCACTTCAATTTTTTTTGATACAGGTGTGTGGCTGAACCCACGACAACCCTAACCCTTGCTAGGGCACTCATTCGCGGGGTTTTTCTTCGAAAGCCTACCCTTGCTAGGGCACTTTTGACTCAATAATCCTAGATTTGTTTCAAAATGTCTTAAATTTACACTGACTGGGGAGAAAATTGAACTTGGTTCATGCTATTTTCATGAAAACTGTGCTTATGTCCAAGAAAATTGCGAAATTTCCTGCGTAAATCGGGGTATTTTGCTGAAAGTTGACCCTTGCTAGGGACATTTGTGGCTGAAACAGGAGGCTTGCTAGGGACTTTTCCTTGAAAAAGTACCCTTGCCAGCCGCACATATGTGTATACCTTACATAGAGAGTGCCCCCCCCCCGGGACTGCAGCATCAACCCCTGGCCCTGGGGATGCGTTGGCCATGGCTGGATAGACCATCTAGGATCATCTAGTGTCGAATAAGGAGTGAGTGGGTGGTTGAGATCCCCGGCCCCCGCACTCACTGATGCCCACTGACACCATGTGTGCTACGGAAAACACAGAAAAAGAGGCCCTTTTACAAGTCTTTGTAAGTTAGTGGAAACTCAAAAAAGGAGTGTTTTTATACACGAGCCTCCTTGGAAAGGGGGTGTTTTTTCATGTTTTTTTCATGGAACGGGGGTCTACAAATCACCATAGTTCCAGCTGTCCATGTATCTCATCCACAGTGGAATTTCTAGCAGGCAAATGAGTGTACGACATCCAAATTTGTCTATTATTTGTTGTTTCTTTTCATGGAAAGGGGTAGGCCTTGTAGATATGTCCACATTTCATGAAAAAAGGGTACTTTTAAGGTCCTAAAAATTCATGATTTTGCCATAAAAAGATTTTTTCACTCAGAAATCAGTGGAAAGGGGGTATAATTGGGACCCCAGAACGCACATGGTGTCATGATGAATTTGGGAGTGTGGGGACCGGGTTGAGATCCCAGATCTAACCTAGGCTACATAGAGGTCTGGACTCACCCATAGACCCATGGTTATCCCCTGGGAAGGATGTAACTTAGGCTACCTACATGTCAGGACTCACCATCTTTAGGCTCATTGTTATCACCCTGGAATGAATCTAACCTATGTTACCGAGAGGTCAGGACTCACCCACAGGCTCATTGTTATCACCATGGGAATGATCTATCCCTGGGGATCTAACCTATGTCATCTAGATGTAAGGACTCAGCCATAGGCTCATTGTTATGACAATAGGAATGATCTAACCCTGGGGATCTAACCTATGTAAGCTAGAGGTCAGAACTCAGCCATAGGGTCATCCAGTCATTGTTATCACCCTGGGAGGGCTAGCACCCAGAGGCTGTGACTCTAATCTCTGGGACAGCCAGATCCACAGGGTCTAATAGGCTAATACTAGTGCTGCGTGGCAATAAGTCAGAGGCTGTGAGAGGTGAAGGAGAGAGGGGGTGGCATAGACAACAGCCCCAGGTTGTCCTCGTGTCGCCGTTGCCATGGTAACGGAATGTTTAAGGTGTGGGTCGGCGCCCGGCGTGATGGGCCTAATCGGGCCTTGTCCCGCAGCAGCTCGCTGGGCACCAGCAACCAAGGCTGACAGCACATACGCATATCGATTTTAGCAAAGCCCTGACACTCCAGTCGGGGCTGCAGACCTCCCTCTCCTCTCACTCACCTAGCATCCCTTATCTTCACAACCCGTATATATACCTCTCCCCTCTAGGCTAAACCCCTGCAGGGCTCCATCCTAGGACAGGCCCAGGCTCAGCCTCAGGCCTTTATTGTAGGCCAACATGGCAGGCACAGGAGGAATGACACTATAAATGTATTGCCTTGTGGGCACCAAGTATCAGAAATGCACCGGTCTTGAAAAACAGGATGTGGAAATAGCCCTAGACCAGTTCACTTGAAGAAAAATTGAATGCATTCTACATAATAACACCAGGGTATTGTCCCGTCAAAATCAAAGCGCCATGGCGATATTAATAGGGCCTCCATCTACTAGCTTAGTTAGTATGGGGTGCTCCCACTCACCCAGAGCAACTCCACATTCAACAATTTGGGTGAGATCCATGCAACCCCTTCTAGCCGCCTTCTAGCCAAACCCATCACCCCTTCTGAATGGCGCCCATTCCATGATGCCATGGCAACGCAGGCAGCGCTGACCCGGAAGTGGATGCTGGTGGGGTCAGTGACGGAGTGCGGCGTCTCAGATTATGGTAATCAGATCCCTGCATTCCTGTGACCTAAATCTGCTCCGCTGCATCACAGCCTGGCCGCTAGCGTATAGCCCTAGACAGCAGGGCCATTGCCTAGATGTCCTCCCGCAGCCCCGGGCCCACAGCCCATATAAACATGCCTTCACTGTTGCCTGTAACATCCCCTGCATGGCATGGTGCTGCATCTCACCAAGACTGCATTCGTGCATCAATGTTTCAAAATGATGCATCAATGCGAAAGCATTAAATGCACGTGGAGTTGGAGCCAGCATGCGTTATGTAATATGGATGTAAAGGGGGGGGGGTGTTTTCTTCTTTTTTAATCTGGGACCAATACAGATACTGAGCACCTCCATGGGGGACTGAAAGTCCCGTTTATCCTGTTGCTAATACACGGCTGCTGTGACTCACTGCTTTTTAGGGCCTACTTGTCTAAACAACAACACTCTTATCACGCTGACCTAGATTCTAAATCGCTACTTGAGTTTCAGTCTTTAGACCCGCTGCCCTTGGTCAATGGGCCCTAGTTGAAGATGGATGTTATCTTTGCGACCTGAGGTGAGTTTATAGAGATATACATGTACCGAGAGGCATATCATATATATTTCATACTTGGTTTACTAGACTAGAGTCACACAATTTATAACAGTATATCCAATTTATCTTTAGATTAAACTTACTATATTTCCTGGCTATACGGCACATGGCTATTGTATTATTGACCAATGGGAAGCATCCCTGGCATTTACTGCGGAGACGGGGGCTGAAGGTGTTAGTCATAGTGCAGTCGGGGTCTAATGGCGGCCTCCATAGCCTAATGTGCTAATGCCCTATAGGCCTATTCTTGGGAGCAGCAGTGACGTCATAGCAACCAGCCCGGCCCTTATCAGGCTTATCTCCCCACTGATAAGAGTCCTCATGAAGGGTCAAATTAAATAGGAAATGTACTAGAAAAAGGTGTTAAAATCCTTAAGAGAAAAGATCAAGACCACCTACAGCAAAATGCATTACAAATTCTGAAAGATATTCAAAATTTCCATCACATACTTGATGCACTATTTTCAAGGCCCAGTAAAAGAAAAGAAATCAGCAAAAAGGTGACTTTTTCTCGTACATTCCCTATGTAATTTAACCCTTTGCGAGGTCCCTAGCAACCAGAGTTCTGTTCCTTAGACTATACATATGCGAATAAGTTAAAAAGCTATGAAATAAAAGTATTTATGCCAGGTGTTGCCGTTAAATTGGATGGTCTATGGCTATTGGGGAGAGAGCAGAAATAAGCTAAAGGGTTCTATGAATTTAGGACTAAGAGTTAATGAGTTCTCCCTAACCTGAGCACCCAGCCTTTACATTTTACTACACAATCTGCTCAGAGCAATACATGTTGTACTGCCCCGAGGCCGCCACGGCCGTACTATTGTGATATATGCGTGGTGCTGCGCGTGGCTGCGTTGGCGTGTGACTAGCGATGTGTGAGGTAAAAGTACGCAATGAAATGGTCACGCAGTCTGCACATAAATAGAGCAAGATTACACAGGCAAATCAGGACTGGGGTCTAAATACCCAGTGAAGGCCTGACAGATTTATAGCATAGAGATTGTGTGTAAAAATAACCTTGATATCAATCACATTTACTTAGTACTATGGTGTCCTATTCCTACTGGCATTCGTGTGGCGAACCTAAATGGCTACAGCCCCTGTGCCCCAAAACGCTACAGATAACTATGCTCTCTGTGGGTGTAACAACTCAAGAACTCCAGGAGATTTGCAATCCAATTGTTATCTCTCTATGAAAATTGCGTTTGTGTTGTTTTATAAATCCCATTGTGTGAGGTACACATGAACCACAAACTTTTGCACATCATGATACAACAGCAGACTTTTTTCTTCAGTTATCATGACATAGTAAAATGAGCCTGTTGTACAAATATCAGATTGCATCACTGAATGTCAACGTACGGGATGCACCAGAGTGCTGCTCCCTCCCCATGACAAGTACATGGAGACAGCCTACACTGATGGGATAGAATCGAGCTACTCCAGTGGTTGTTGTAAAAAGAAATCAAACTGTATAATTGAATAAAGCGATGCATTGTCAGAGATACCCATAAATCTCTGGTT
The DNA here is from genome assembly GCA_949317995.1 of Acholoe squamosa. Taxonomy (NCBI): domain Eukaryota; kingdom Metazoa; phylum Annelida; class Polychaeta; order Phyllodocida; family Polynoidae; genus Acholoe; species Acholoe squamosa. The sequence continues at coordinate 25,980,706 of OX439048.1, forward strand.
CGGATGCACGGGTGAGGGTTGGTGGGGCCTTTTACTGTTACTGATACTGGCTAAACCCCTAAGGGGCACATGGAGCCTACATATTGATTTTCTCTTGTGAGTACATGTATGATGTACCCATGTAATACAGGGTGTGTCTATACTCATCACTACTGCATTGATATATCATGCCAGCCCTGTGTGAGTGTAATTGACTCTGAAGGGTGGGTCTGATGCATTCATACAACTCTGGCTATAGTAGTGGGCTTGACAGTGCTACACCCATATGCCATACCGACCAAAGGACAAACAGTATGAAGCTTTATGCACCAAGTGGCCCTTAAAGGGTTGAGATAGGTGCCACCAGCACCATGGAGAGGTGTGAGATGGGTTGGAGCCTGGAGGAGTAGAAAGGGGAGAGTTTGGGAGTAGAGAGGGGTGTTGGGGCAGTGCTGACTGGGCTCTCACACACAATAATCGGGGGTAGAGTATTGATCGGTTTCACCGGGCCCTCCACCACCCACCGCCGCCAAACTAGGCCCGCCGCCCCAGGTCCCCATCACCCCCCCCCCCAGGCCGACGTGTCCAACAGCAGCAGCAGCAACCTCAGCATTCCTTCACCCTGCAGGAGCCGCCTGTAGCCTCCCCTGACCCCCCCCCCCCCACACACACACACACCCACCCACCCCCTCCCCTCTGCCTGATGCCTGGGGTGCATGGTTAGAGCCCACATGGGAGCAATGGGAGTGTGTGGGAGGGGGGTCCTTCTGTGATCGCTAGAACAATTTGACAAGTTCCATTTTGCAGAGGGCACAGACCACAGACTCTGTATATTGCTGCTGGCTGCCAATTTCAATACCACATAACACTCTCCCCCTCCCCTCCTTCCCACCATCGCCCTCCACGCGCACACAGCACTGTGCGCGGGAGGCGTCGGCTCAGCTCATTAATACGGAAATCACGTCAACTTCCGGTTGAGCGGCGCCGCAGAAGAAAGTTCAATGACGCCGGTATCGATGCCTGCTCTGTCCTACTACTGCCCTGTGTACTCCACTAGGGTATAGTAGTGACTGCCACAGTCGGACACTGGTAGCACTGGGCCACCATAGATAGCATTATTACAACCCTGCCCTGGCCTGAATGGTTAAGTTGGGGCGGAGGGGGGGGGGGCAATACAGTGGAGGGATCAATGGGAGGTATTAGGAGGCAGCCCAGTGCAATGTCGCTTCATTAGACACCCGCCCAGCTACATAACTATTCACTACCCGCACAACCATATAGCACCCAACACCCAGGAGTAATGTGTGAATAGGTTGGGAGAGGAGGCTAGACCCGGGGCTAGACTTGCTCAAGTCTCTCAATTGTAATGCAAGAGAATTGGAATAAAAATTGAAATGAATTAATGGGCAGAAAAATTAAGAAGACCTCTAGTGAATTGAGAACCCAGCAGCCAGAGGAAGAGAGACATGGGGGGGGGGGGGGTCTAGTGGTGTTGGTGTTTGGAGGAGAGATCAGGGACTGCAGCCAGTCTAGGAGGAGGCTTTCCCTTTAGGCCATTTAATTATGATAACTTGGATTACGGATTTTTTCACCTATCTGTAAGGTCGGGCATCGGTAAAAAAAGAAAAAAAAAGCTCACTGACCCCCCCCCCCCCTATCTGACAACCAAATATACCCACCGCCGGGAGGCAAAAAAAAAAAAAAAGTGGCATGGAAATCCAATTTTTGGACATCAAAGGAATATAGAGAAATTTCGACCACTGGAATACAAAAAAAACGGAAGGTTGTGCAATAACTACATCAATTTCTTTTCCAACTTTACTCTTTTTGTGTCAAATAGTGCAAAATTCCCATCGGGGATAAGCAAAAAAAAAATTGGCTAAAATTCAGGTCGCCGGATCCGTAATCCAAGTTATTAGAATAAAACGGCCTTAGTGGTCTTTAGGGTGGCGGCCACAGCATCACAGACAATTTGCCCTTTTCAGATTGACAACTCTCTGAGGCAGGAATCAACCTTACACATACAAGATACAAGGGCACATTCTTCTTGCCATTTTTTGTTTCTATACACTTTAAGTTTTGCTCCTTTTTAGCTCGGTATTTAACATAATTCTGATCAAAATTCTCAGAGAATATATCCCCATTCACATCCTCAAAGCTACAATGATTTCTAACATACAGACCAGTTTACCCATACCTATTAAAGCTATCCCCCGTTCACTTCTACTGAACACAAAACTATCGGCTTTGCAAAAGGCCCTTACACCCCCCCCACCCCCCCCCCTACACACACACCCTTTAATACTGCAAACTATGAACAAATACGCCATATTATCCCATGGCCATATAGACCCAAGAAGCCCAGTATCAGGCTACTTCTCACTGCCACTCTACTAGCTCCTCAGCTGCCTTAATGTCTACACATCTTACCCTGGAGCACTACTTCAAGCCCTGGAGCAGACCTTGTAAGGCTTAAGTAAAGATGGCAGTAAACCCAACCACGTCATCTTACCGCTTCAATCGATGGACAAGAACGTGGTCGTGCATGTATATGTGCATACATACATAGCTAGTGCATACCCTGCATCCATTTATATTGCCCTGTCCCATGATCCTTCATTGAAGATCTGGCTTCCAAGTGCGCCTGTACATGTGCATGTGTAATCACAATAGTGCTCTAGATGTCATCTTAATTTACATGTTCGCTGCAGCAGCATCGTAACAAAGTCATCTCCCCTGACTCTTAATAAAATGTGTATTCTCATTCTCTTTTAGTTCCATTATCTGATAGTATCTGGGTCTGTGGGACGGTAATATGGCGCCCTACACTGGCTATTTTAATATTAAACGTACTTTCAATGTTGTAGGCCTAGAAGCGCCACAAGGCGTCCCTCTGATGCCTGTACCACAGGATCCAGTGCGCATGTGCAGGGCTTCTAGGACGGACGGAGCAGTCGTCCACACGTCCAGGACGGCTAACAAGATTACGTCCTGGCGGATTAAGAGGGCCAGGCCCCACATGGCCATGGAGGGGAGGGGTCAGAGCCGATGGGAGCTGTGGATCGACCTGCTTTACTACTGAGACTGCAGCAGGGTGAGCGTGGGCGATGGTCAAGAGAGTTTGGTCAGAGAGTTTGATCCATATCAAGGGATATTCTCTGATTAAAGGCACCGGCTCCATAAGGCTCTGTCTGGACAACAGTCCCACCCCCCCCCCCCACACACACACACACATTTTATATGTCAGTTTTCAAACTAGGAGATGGAATTGAAGCATCATGGTCATTTCCCTATACCAGAAGGTCATTATGACTAAAGGACCAATGGAAGGTCAATATAGCAGGGTTAGTGTATTCAATACCAAATCATGTCGGTTAGAATAAAAAGAGACCAATTCCCGTATACGTGTACATCTATAGATAATAGCGTTATTCTGCATGTAAAGGCCCAAACAGCAATGGAGCATTGGGCCATGCTTGTCCCAATATAAACCGACATTGGCCAAATGTATCCTTGCTACCTGGGGAATAATACAATTAATGACCATACCCGGGGACCATACTTACCCTTTAACCAAACGTCACCCTTTGAACATTCTCTAGATATCGCAATTCATGATATAAGATAGCATGTTTTGACACAAACCATTCTACAGATAGGCAATTTACTTATAGGTACTATAACCGACTATTATAACCACAAAAAAAAATGATTCATGATAAAACATGATATATATGACTAAATGTAACATATTTCGAGTACAACTTTTAAAACCTAGGATCTCACTCATTCCTACTCCTCTCACACACAAAAATACCATGCAAACAGAACACCTCCCTGACTTTCCACCCATACACACATGGCCCATTCCATGTATCGTACCATATGTGACACACACCCGTACATCGGCCAGGCAGGAAAATCGACCTGGGGGCCATGAGCAGCCGCAGGGCGGCTACAAATCATATGCTAGGGTCAATGTCATCTGATGGCAGGTTGGGAGGGCCAACCACGCAGCCACCTAGGGCTTGTTTATAAAACACTGAGAGCTCTTGTTACAGCTAGATATCCCCCTATGCTTTTGATTGTGATATGACCAAAAAGGTAACGGGTATATTTTATTTGTCTTTGAATGAAAGTCTACCTGTAATTTGTAAATGGGTATCATTCCCTGATATCATTTTACTCTTACTTTTTAAAGACATACCCTTGTTCTTCCTTCATTCTCTCATTTGCATACACACAAATGTACCTCCCACCATATGTTAGGTAATACCAAGATTCCACACCCTACCACTTCAGTATTCATTACCATCATGATTATAAATGTTGAGACATTTGGTAGGCCAGTCACCTAGATGCTGAGACTGTTATCCAGGAAGTGTTGAACTTAATATCCATCATAAAAACATAGAGTCAGTGAGTACATAGTTCAAACAGGGACCAGTAGAAACGCCTGCGGTGAGTTTCCTATGCCTACAGCTAGCTGGAGGAAGGGGCAGGTAGTGAATCACTGCCTAATAATGCCAGTGGAAGCCCCCCTTAGAGAACATCCACTGAAACCATCTTACTCTGTCTTGACGGCTGCGGTCAGAGGCTTGGAGGAGTGGGGGAGGCTGTGCTTTTCCCGATGGTGCTGTGTGTCGGCCTGTGAAGGGGAGGGGAGGGGAGGCCGGCTGAGTGAATGCGCCGCTGCCGCTTGGAGCGAGCAGCACGCCGCCGCCGGACCCTGCCTGCACTGCTCCCCGCCCATGCCGTTATAGCACTCCAAGTCCCATATGGCAGCATCTCACGCCGCCTCCTAGAACTGGGATACCGGTAAAACCATTCCTAACTGATGTGTACATTGTGATATGTAAATCCTGGCGTCTCCTGGGTAGTCTGGAGCTGGATGGTGAACCTCCGTAGATTCCATGGATCAGGATGGGATGCTGAGATCTTGGCCCCGGAGGGGGAGGAGGAGAAGAAGGGAGCCGCGAAGATGGCAGAGTGGTTCACTTGGTGATGGGAATGGTTTTAGGTTGTCGTGGTATAAGATGGTTGACACGCATGCAAGTGGGGTTTTAACACTACAATGGTATTGCAAGAAAATGTGGTAGGATCGGGTGATGGTTGAATATGGGTGACTAGAGCTTGGTGTTAAGTGCCGGGGTAGTAACGAAATGACAGGTCCAGCCAAGAGAGGTGGAGTGCGATCTGGTAGTGGAACGGTAACATGGCGGAAAGACTACGGATGACGGAGCGGTGGCGTTCAATGGCCGGAGAAAACAAAAATAAAAACCAAAACCCGAAGGTATGTTAAGGTAAGTAGGATGTAAAGTAAAGGTAGACGTACCTTGGTGATAGGGTATAGCGGGGATCGACTCTTGGGAGTGCCGAGACACAGGGAACGTTCGGGGCAGGATTGTAGCGGGGAGTGTGGAAGGGGAGCAAACGGGGAGGGGCCGTGCAACGCAGTTAGCGCCAACCTGCTCCTCCGCCGACTACTTAAGAAAATAGTCCCAAAACACTCAACCCATTTTACTTAATTAGACATTTTTCGCGTTACTATTCCTTTATATGGGTTGATATTTTTCTACGTTATTGATATTTGATCGATTATTTCAGAAATTATGGATAATGAGTTTGCTATGCTTGAATATGATGTGCGTAGGAATACCAACCCGCCGGTGGATTGACCCTGGGTCACTTGATCACATGTCCGCGCTGCGAATAAAATGGCGACTCAAAACTTTCACATCGGGAAGGAGTCAAAGAATAAATCTGCACAAAAGTTTGTAATTCTAAGTTTATAAAGGAATCTGGCGGTGGAAATTGGTCAGTTAATATATATTCATGGCTAGACATATAAATTGTATCTGTCCCTGGTCTAGATTCATCGTAAGCAGTGGATTTTCAAACATGTGCGAATCGACGTGGTCTGCTAACCACACGACCGACTACGGCAGAATGTAAACAAACCGCATACGGTACGTCAATGTAGGCCAAGGCTAAAATAGGCCAGATATATGCCCCTGGTAATATTGAATTTGCAAGCATAAACTCTTATATTGTTTTGTCAACCGAGGCTATCTCGTTGATACTTTTATTTAACGTTTTCATGGGAAAATGCTGGGGGCATAAATTATGTTATCCGGCAACTGGGTGGCAGGTGCCCGCCCATGGCCTGGGACTGGGCCACATTTACCATATTCCAAATGCCCATTCATGCAGGCCCTTGGAGCCATCCCGGGCCATTCACAAATGACGTGATGCTGGAGGGGAGGGGTAAATTGGCAAAAAAAAAACATGACAAGGTGCGGGGGAGGAGTCAAAAATGGTCAAATTTTGCATGACGTCATTTGTGGATCCCCCCTTGCATTGCAGATAACTAAATATGAGGGACTAGATAACTTACCGGTATGCTTGCCTATACAAAGGCCCGCATGATTGGGAAATTGAAATATGCCTATGGTTAATTTCCCAACTTCCTCGGAATTACGAATTTTTGACTGCAATTTCATACCTGCAAACTCCTCGGTTTTCTCTTCTCTTTTTCCCCACTTTTCTGAAGATCCATCTGGGTCAATATTGTGATTCTTCCAGATCAAACGAAATCTCGTCTTTTTATTTATAAGGGGGGGGGGGGTGATTTTTCTCGTCTGGAGTTTGCAGACTTGTAAATGCAATTCAAATGGGTATTTCCTATTAGAGAAATCTAATTACCAGATTTTCAGCGACCAATACATTTGAAGGGGCAGTAATTCCCCATACCTGGTGGAGATACCGAGTGGTCCCGCCTCACAAGGGGGATCTCTAGAGAGCTCGGTACCAGGTAATCACTGCCCCCTAGTGTGTGTATCATACAGATCCAGGTGTAGTTGGAAGGTATAGCTCGATGCAGCAAGTTGGGAACCTAAAACTTAGTTTTTCCTGAATTTTCGCTAAGAAATGCTGTAGTTTAGCCAAAAATTATCCGATTTACACAATATTTGCAGCAAATGAAAGATGAAACTCATTGCTTTCAGGCCAAGGTAGATAGTATAACAATAATATAGTACACAGTTTACCACTGAAGTACAAATTATAAATTTAAAAATCATTAGTTTAAAAAAATTGCTGTTTTTCAAAGTTTGGCCCTATATATTTTGTGAAAAAATATTCTAACCATCAGTTTTTGATAGATAGTGCATAATACTGACCCATCAAGTTTATAAATGAGTATTCCTTTTTTCCCTACCTCTATGGTGGCTTATTACACTATGGGAAACATGTGATTTTTGTTAGTTTGCAAAAACTGTGATTTTCAGCAAAATTTCTGCTTGGTTTTTGATGTGGGACCACATTGATCACCATATATGGATGCGTGATCACCCACTAATACCAGAATTATCCATTTTTATGGTCTACTTATCATCTTTAAAGGCTTGTGAAATATCTCAGTGATACAATAAGTGTGAGAAGCATTAGCCACATCTTATGATTCTAGTCTTTGGTGCCGACAACGCTTTTGTTGCTTTTTACAGCTAAATAGCTCAATAGTGCATTATGATAGGCCTCACATGCCTAATATGGGGTTCTAATAGCATTTCAATATGGGTTTCAATGGGTCATCAGGTCAAAACAACAATTGATGATGGAATTTAATAGAAACAAAAGAGTTTTGCACCATGGACCTGTTCACATTGTTCAGGTCTTTAGATATTCTTATCTTGAAAATGATGAAGGCATTTATGAGCATGGTGCTTTTACAGCCCATATGGGACCTACAGAGGGCATTTTGTCTAGTCTGACATGTATTATGAGGGAATACTGCATAGCAAATGATTCTATTTTCATATTTTGTTATGATTTTTGAGATAGAATCATACACAAGACTTGTCTTCTGCAGCATATACAAAAATGTCCCTTGAATGAAGGCATTTTACATGCACAGCTGCCTCCAAAACTGAAAAACACTCAGGTTCCCAACTTGCTGCATCGAGCTATAGATAATGTCAGGCCAGGGGAAGTAGCTCAGGGGTAGAGCTTCCGCTTCGAAGTTGGAGGGTCCCAGTTTCTCTATGATATTTTCCGCTGACCACTACATTGGTGTAGAAACCAAGCATCCTAATGCAATCACGGATTGAAGGTACGGGAACCCCGTATCTTAACGCAATCATGGATTGAGGACTCGGGAACTGGGCTGATATGATACAGATGACGCTTTGACCAATCCGGTAATTGTCCTGGTACATCCACTGGGAAGTCAGGAGTGCCCCAACACTGCTTGATAAAGCCTCAATTTCCGGGTAACTGGTTTGAGGGGGAATGCCGGGTGCTAGTGGATGGTGGTTGAAGCTGATGGGGAGGAGTGTAGGGGCAGTAAATCCCCATAACTGTTGGAGATACTGAGTGGTCCCGCCTCACAAGGGGGATCTCTAGAGAGCTTGGTACCAGGTAATCACTGCCCCCTAGTGTGTGTATCATACAGATCCAGGTGTAGTTGAAAGGTAGATAATGTCAGGCCAGGGGAAGTAGCTCAGGGGTAGACCTTCCGCTTCGAAGTTGGAGGGTCCCGGGTTCGAGACCCGGTTTCTCCATGACATTTTCCGCTGACCACTACACATTCATCTTTTAGGCCTAGGATACCGAATTGTGATTGATCCTCTTTTGAATCATACAGCCCAAGTCCGCACTAGATATGGCATCTACTATTTGACAGATCCATTCGACAATGTAGCCTATGTTTGCGATGTCCAAGGCAATGGGCCCGGATGGGGGTGGGGTGGGGTTGGAGTTGGTGGGCTGGCTTTGAGGGGGGGGCAAATTTTGTTGGACCCCTACACCGGGGGGGGGGGGCAAATTTTATCAGTTCCATGATCAGGTACAGTGTGTTTTCATTAGGTCCCGGACAGTAAGACCACCAGGTTATTCCATGGTTCACTTCATATGGGCCATCCATAAATTCTAATATGACGCTATGCTTTCATCACACTTACTTTAGAAATTCATAGGAGCCATTGACCCAGCCCCTGCAATGTGAAGTCATGCATGGTCCCAGAGATACATGTACTACATGTTCATACACGACATGTGGCGCCGTCTGGGTGTTACATGGTGCTGCCATCTGGGTGCTGATGGGGTGTTGATGTTGGTGTTACCCTGTGCTATCATGTGGGGAAGCTCATAACCCCCAGTGACCAGTTAGTGATGACCTTCACCTCAGAGTGAGTAAAAGAGTAACAGGGCAAAAAAAAAAACAGTTTGTTTCCGGTCACCCCACTAACCTCAGCCAAAGAGGACCAACCTCAATTTTTTCGACAATATTTCAATATTTTTAGGCATTTTTCTTTCCATATTTTAAGCATATTTTGGGCCGGGAACATAATTATTATGTCCATATTTTCCTGTTGCTTTGATTCTTTCCTGGCAAATTTGATCGTAAGCATGATAACCAATGGAAATGATGTACATGTATGTGCGTCTGGTTGAACTTGGATGTGTGTTGGACAACCTCTGACCCCCTCTCCCCTGTCCTCCAACAACTAAAACAATGCACATGGCTAACCCCCCCCCCCCCTCGACTGACCAATCAGTGTCTCCCGCCAATAAATGACACTTTACAGACTAGTCATTTATTGTCAGATAGGGGAGGGGAATTTTTAAAAATAGCTTCTTGGTGGGGGAGGGGCAAAACCCAATATATCTTCAAAAGGCCATTCAAAGATTATGTAACGCCATAGGGGGGAGGAGGGGCGGGTCCGGAATTTGGTTACACTTTGTGACAGTGGAAAGGGGGTGTGCCCAAGGGGGTGGGGGGCGACCAGTGTTTCATAATTAGGGAGGGGGTTGGGGGTTGTTACAAAGTTTTACAAGGGGAGAGGGGGGTCAAAATACGCCCGGGAGGTGTAGATGGTTTCTGAAGGACCTGAGGCCCCGGGAGGTGAAGATGGTTTCTGAAGGACCTGAGGCCCCGGGAGGTGAAGATGGTTTCTGAAGGACCTGAGGCTCCTGGAGGTGTAGATGTTTTCTGAAGGCCCTGAGGTCCCGGGAGGTGAAGATGGTTTCTGAAGGACCTGAGGCCCTGGGAGGTGTAGATGTTTTCTGAAGGCCCTGAGGTCCCGGGAGGTGTAGATGGTTTCCGAAGGAGCTGAGGCCCCGGGAGGTGTAGATGGTTTCTGAAGGACCTGAGGCCCGGGAGGTGAAGATGGTTTCTGAAGGACCTGAGGCCCGGGAGGTGTAGATGGTTTCTGAAGGACCTGAGGCCCGGGAGGTGAAGATGGTTTCTGAAGGACCTGAGGCCCGGGAGGTGAAGATGGTATCTGAAGGACCTGAGGCCCGGGAGGTGTAGATGGTTTCTGAAGGACCTGAGGCCCCAGGAGGTGAAGATGGTTTCTGAAGGACCTGAGGCCCCAGGAGGTGTAGATGGTTTCTGAAGGACCTGAGGCCCCGGGAGGTGTAAATGGTTTCTGAAGGACCTGAGGCCCCGGGAGGTGAAGATCGTTTCTGAAGGACATGAGGCCCCGGGAGGTGAAGATAGTTTCTGAAGGACCTGACGCCCCGGGAGGTGTAGATGTTTTCTGAAGGAGGTGAGGCCCCCGGAGGTGAAGATGGTTTCTGAAGGACTTGAGGCCCTGTGAGGTTAGATGGTTTCTGAACGACCATAGCAGGGAGGCTAGATGGGACCTAAACAACCGGATGCACTGACATGGATAGATGAGTCCATGGGAGTGGTAGATGGGACATCTGGTCCTTCAGGACTAAATTACCCTTCCCAGGGTCACTGGTCCTCCAGGTTATCAGGTACTATTTTAGCCCTCCCAACACCACATGATCAAATGCATCAGAATATCCCTTGTCATAAATATATTTTTCTTTCCTAAATGTCCACATTTAAGAACCACATTTTCTCTTTATTAAAAGCATCAGAATTTGCCCCTCCCAGTTTAAACCTTCAAAATCAAAATTTTCTTCAGGAGGATGGGTGGCATCCATGCTCTGAATTAAGGAATGTCATTGCCTGAGTGCAAGAAGGTTGTAAAAGTTTTCTTCTGTTTTAAAATGTATTGACCCTTATCTAGGTATTGTGAAAGTACTGAAGCTCTGTCTAAGACATGTGTGCCAACAGGCCCCAGTGCAATCTTGCTGATTCCACGTTGTGCTATAGTAAGTGGAACACTTCTTTTGCCTCTGCTGCAAAACTTGAAAAGTGCAGATAAAACCTTCTTGCACTAAGGCGACTATATACCCGAGGTTAAATCCACTTGGACCGTATTAAGGGGGGGGGGGTCCTAAAAAAGGTCCACTCTCCAGGCAAGGTCTTGAGAATGTAACTGTGAAGGTGGAACAAGATGGGGACAGGGGTGACTGGGGGGTAACTTAAGTTGGTAACTGTGAAGTTGGACGAGAAAAAAAATAAGGCTTTGCCAAGTCCATTGACAATAATGGGTATTATGATACAGATAAGGATTTTGTGAAAACCTGATGAGTTTGACATTATATGCGGTATAAAAAAAAGGTTCCTTTATGGAATTACAAAAATACAGTTTGTGTGGATCAAGTGACTTAATCTATGTACACAGGTTATAAATGCAGGAATATGTACAATGCTTAAAATATATATGTACCGGTTTGTTATTGTGGAAAAATGAAAATTTTTCTGGTTTGATAACATGTTGGTTTTATACATTAATATGCAATGAAATATATCCAGATGAAAATTAACCAAGTTTGGTGATTCTTGGTATCGTGGGGTCAATAATCAACACAAGGGTGATGAGTTTTTGGCTCCACATTACCAAGGCTTATAACTGAAGTTGTGTAGGGTCTGCTACACAGTCGGGTATAAGGTATAAGTCAAGGTGATATTCAGTGTTACTGTTGACTAGAAACATGGTAATTTTCATGAAAATATACAAAAATGGGATGTGTACAACCTGTTGCTTATCGATAACTAATTTGACTAAAACTCATAAATACATGTCATAGTTCAGCTTGAAAAACAGTGGTAAAGGTGATGAATTTTATAGCACCTAGAGAGGCAAGCCAGAAGGGTGTTTTGGTGTGTCTCTTATAAAATTCATCAAATCATAAATTAACGTCACAATTGTGTCTCAGCGATTTGGATTTAAAATATGGTTATACAAAAATTCGTTTTGAAAAGTGTCTGTTTGTGTCTCCTGAAGTGTCAATTTGGGTGTATACTGCTGGGAAGTAGGTTCTGATGTTCCTTATGGTGATATTGTCATTTGTGGCATGAAAAGTTCCATGGCGAGGAAGCTATTGGGTTATAAGTTGCCATGTTGTTTCGGTGTTGGTTGTTTCTGGACTTGATGGTACTGGTCCTTTCTCCTTGGGTTTGGCCTCTGGCACTGAAGGAAACGATGCTGTGTTGGTGGTAGGCCTGTTGAGGAAACAACAGGAAGAGGAGGCAATTCATCGACCTATAGTTTGTCTGTTATGGGTTGCAGACAGGCCACGGTCAATACAGAAAAAGGACGTGAGATCAATATCATTTTGTCAACGTACAAAACTTAAATACAGAGCTCAATCGATTCATTTGGCTTAGCTCGGGTCCTGTATCCAGGGACGCTATGGTTAGTTTATCTAAATTCCACCAGGTGGTAGTAGCGAGCTGGCGCTGCACCGTAATGGCGAAAAATCAGATAAGTTATGGGGATTAAATACAGGTATGACCTGCTCAGGTCGACTCCTACCTGTCTCAAGTGTCTTGAAAAGGAATTTTGTCGATGTTGATTGAAGGAAAATTTATTTTTGGGTCGAAATTGGGGCGGAGAAAAAAAAAAATTTTCTTTCCTGTGTCGCTAAATTTTTGATTCAGGGTGCTATAAAAGGGCACCCGTCCGACTGTGATGTCATAATGTTACATAATCGCCGCCATGGAGGTCTATGAGGTGGATCTCATAATGCCAAACGGGACCGTGCTCCACCTCACGATTACCATATCGGGCGGGTTGTAAGTACATTTTGAGTTTCAGCAGTGATTCATGAGTTTTGTCAATTTTGAGGGTCAAAACGTGGGGCACTTGGTTAATTCAACTTTAATTTGTGTTTTCAGCATAATGCAGATTCAGTGGCTAATTGTGCCTCCAGGCAGAATGCCAAATGGGTATTGAGGTAAGTTTGATCTGAGCATGTTAAAGTTTGAACATGTGCTAATGTTATTGTTGTGGTATAGATGCCACGTGCGGGTGTCACATGACCGCTGTTAGTCATGGTGACGGTCGTGACGTCCGTCAGTTTCGGTAATTAAAATGAAACCAAGATGGGGCAGGGCTGCCGCGTATGGCGCGAAAGTTGTCGGATCAGACGCTGCAGCCGGTGCCAATACTGATGAACATTAGTGCAGGCCGATCTATTGTGTTAGTTAGGCTTAGCTGTGGCTATGATGTTGTTTAGCTCGTTATGTTTGATGATGGCTGTGTATGGATGTGTTTTGGGCATCTCGCGGAGGCTGGGGGGTTTAATTGGGGTGGGGGGGGGCAGGGGTGAAGGGTAGGCTAGATGGGGGGGCAATCCCCACATAAGCGTCTTTGCGGCGTATGTATAGGGGCTACCTGCCATCCCCACATAAGTGTGATGGTATCTTCCAAACGCTACCGACATTTGGGTATAACCTTGGGACGGTCCCAAGTTATATGATTGTGGGGGTGGCCGGTAGTTAGTGAGGTGGGACGGTGGTTTCCATCATGAACCGAAGCCGGCCATGTTGGAATGGTGAGTCGAAATTTTACCTACCATTGACTATGTATGGGGCCCTCTCAGCCAGGTTGAGTTTAAACATATATAGATCGTTGGGGTGCTGGGCTTCTTGGGGTTCAGTGGGGCCAACTTTGTGGGCTCGATTTGCTTTGCCGCCGTTTGGGCCCGAGCTTTTCTATCTGGTATGCTCTCCAGGATCGGGGGACGATGCTGTGGCTAGATTCGCCGAGCATTCACTATCACAGCGTGGAGACGCCTGTTCTATAAATAGAGTAGGTGATTCCCCCGTTGTTATGGTTACAGGTATACTGACAAAACGGTTTGTTTTGATTTTGCCAGTGTACATGCACTCTACTGCAATAGTGATCCATACGAATTTTGAATTGGGGGGAAATAGGGCTTGGGTGGTTGAGTTGGGGGGGGCTTGGTTTTGTGTGAGAGAAAAAGGTGGAGTGTGAGGCGCAGTGTATTTTGGGAATTTTTGGGTTGGAAAAAAAATGAAAAATTTTATACAAAAATTTTGGGGGTTCTGCTTGTTTGGGGTGTGTTGCTAATGGGACACTGGTAGGCATAATTTCAAAATAGACTAGCTTGTTAGGTTAATATATGGCTAGGAATTTAGGTATATTTACCCTGACTCTTTTGTAAGAGGTTTAGTGACTAGTGAGCTAAGATGGTTCAATACAGTGGTGAGGGCGTTTGGCTTGATAACAATGAACAAATTCAAACTTTTTAGATTGACGGCTTGCCAAACAGATCCATGGCCTTGCTCCTATTGCCATGTGGGCCTAGAAGGCTATGGATGGTCCACCCTGGGTTGAATCCATATGACTTTGGTGCCTCAAGGCTAATAATTAGTATTAAATAAATGGGTAATCTAAGGTAGGATGGGTTGTGGGTGGGGTGTTGCCAAAAGGTTGATAAGTAAGATCTAAAGTGGTCAGGTCATCGTAGAAAGGCATGAAGTGGACTGCGAATTCAACTATCACATTTTACAAAGCACTCTGGGCGCACACTACCATTGGCATGTAATGGGTATCTGGGTAACATGATGGCATAATCCATCATTGTCATGCTAGAACGATTGATGACGCTACTAATGGACACATAAGACAAAACCTACCTGGGCTGGTTGCATGGCAGCCTCGGCATTAGGCCCTGTGGTCTCCGGATACTTGCTCCATGTGGTGACTGGGTTTGATAAGTTTGGTGTATTGTTTGGGAAGTGGATAAGATTGGGTGGGAGAGGCTTATAAGCACTTCATGAGGTTGGCTAATTCCTCATTACATGCCTCCCGATGAGGTATGTCTCACCCATATATGGCGCGGGGCCTAGCTATTGGTTGGTTTGCATATGAGATCTGTGATATGAAAATTTAAGGGACCTTGGCCGAGGTACGGATGATCATAGGATGATCTGAATATTGTAGTATAATTAGGGGGGGGGGGGGTAATGGCTGTGACGCTGAGATTAGTCAGCTTACCAGGGGTGCACTTGTTCCTGTTGTGTTAACACAGCAGGGAACCGTGCTGAGTTATTAGATTAAGTGTCTCACCAAACATTCCAGTACCAATGGCAAACAGAGGTATAAACACAGATCAGGATGCAAGAGAGCTGCTCTCCTACAGTAGGCCGTCATTTGGTAATACCTTAGGGTATAGAGGAGCCCTGAGCTTGTAACAAACCGGCGCATGCATGCCCCAATTTAATGGGACACAAACCGAGCGTACGCTGTGACCGTGGGTAATTTATGTGGCGTGCCAACCAGATCATCCAGTTTACGGCTGCCTGAGCCTTCAGAAAATTAAATAAAATTTTTGGCAATGTCACCCACTTAGTTGTGGTATTAAGGTTTTGATATTTTGGAGGGGATAATTGGAATTTGTGGAAAAATAAAACATAAAAAAAAGGTGAATTTGGTGGTTCTAATGAGTACTCTCCATTGAAATAATATATGGGAAATGGAGAGGGAACATCTATTACACGAAGAAAATTTGCCTATAGTGTCTGGGTGGTTCTATGTATGTCTGTTTCAAGGGTGGTAAGAAGGTTACCATGGGTGGGTTTGTTAGGAATAATATATTGGGGTGTAGGGCTGGGGTGGGGGGGGTTGGGGTAGAGGGGGGGGGGGTCTATACTCTGACTATAGACATTGTAGGATGTTTTGGAGGAAAAGGGGTCTTATCAGCCAGTAACACTGTGAGTCTAAGGTTCCTAACATATTTTAAAATGTGTGCTTGCTATTCTATCAACCATTTCTGGTTAATAAAAGGCAGGGAGGCGCCAGAATCAACGAGAGCTCTATACAAGTGGTTGTCCATGTTAACAGATACTGCACCCTTAGTCAAATCTGTATCAACGAAAATGGCCTTACCTTGCTGTCCATATGACCAGACTTGCTTTTAGGTTTCAGAGTTGAGGGTTCTGGCTGTAGTCCTCATATTCGTGCTTTTCATCGTCAGTGCAAGAGTCCTGGAGGTGTGAGAGTCAATTGAGTTAACTTCTGCTTCAGTAGTAGGAACAGGAGTAGTGGTGGGCGGTCATGTAGTCGGGTCCTGTAGGGTGGGGGGCGGGGACTATAGGTGCTGTAGTTCCGTTCCCTGAATCCTAATCATTGCGGCTGCTCCTGGGGCTGTCGCTGTCAGCGTCAGATCGTGGCGCTGTATAGCTTCTACCAGGGGGGTGTCCTTTGGTGTGGCAGGTGGGTATAGCTGGGTCATTTTGAAGGCGTCAGGTGATGAAGTTTGCCTCTGGAAGTGGTGTGTAGTATCACTTGTGGGGTGGTTGGGCGCGTCTAGCCCAGGTGATGTAAAGGTGCGTTGTTCTGAAGCTGGCTCCTTGGGTGATGTCTCACTATTGCTCATGTTTAATGAGAGGTTGGTAGTGGGATATTCTTGGAGGGTTCATCCACCATCGTGTCAACGGACGGTTACAAGTGGTGAAGTGAAAGTACACGGAATTCAGAGAAGTTCATTTGATCCTTTTATTGCATAGCTGACATGAGTGTTTCATAAAAGTGGTAACAATGATAACACTCGCCAATATCTAAGCTCTGCCTCCGATCCTATAGCTCAACCTGTTGTAGGTTCTAGGTAAAGGTGTAAGGAGTAAGTTGGGAGAGATGATCTTAGAATAGATGATTGGGAGCTGCTCAAGCTACCTTTTATACTAAGGGCTTGAGCAGCTCACAGTGTTGTGAAATGTTCTGTACATGTGGCTCAATAGAATAGTGACACATGTCATAAAGAGAGAGTGCCACCTGTGGGTAGATTATGTTAATGAGAATTGAGAGGAGATTGTGAAATATCCCCTCATTCCAAATATGGCACCACAGGTGGATCGCACTTCCTCCAGTTGGACTGTGTGGATTAAGCTAAGGTTGGAATGTTATTACATCCGTGTACCTTATGTCACAGAGTGTCATGGAGGAAGTGTGTTTGTGATGACTAATGGATCCTGGTTCCTGTTGGGGAATACAGGAGATTATTGAGTGTAGATCATGGGCAGAGCTTAGGCTTTATATGGCGAAGAATTTAGTAAATATGAAAAATAATGATAATACCCAGAATGGTCCATTGACACTTCCAACTTCTGCTGAACCTGTAAGTAGGGGGTGTTAAATGGCAAATTTTGCTGTTCGGTTTCGGGGACAGGCTCAAACTATGCCTTTGGACCCAAAAACACGGGAAATCACAAAAATATTTTTTTTTAACCCCCTCATACGGGGTGTCCGAAGTTCAACCATATAGTGGAAATACAGCCCAAATTGAGACTTTCAGTGTCCTAATCAAACCTCATGAAGAATTCATAAAAGTGGTTAGAAATATTCATTTGAGGCCTAAAGAGACCCTTAGAAGCCATCTTGTTGTGATGATATGGGTATAACCTCCCCCGGGGAGGGGGGCCGGCCTTGCTTAAATACCGATAAATCAGCTATTTTCGAGGTATTTGCTCATATACAATCCATTGCTTGTTCCACCAAGACACAGCAGGATAAGATCAGATTAGGCAGTGGAGATCTCCCTCAAAGGCCAAATGTTCATTTTTACCCCCCCCCCCTGCCCCCCCCCTCTGCCCACTTTTCGCCCCACCCCCCTACACCCCATATTCTCTTACAATATGCAGTATATACAAGGCATATCCAAATGTTGATTGCACTATATCATTGAGTATGCTTTTCTACCTCCTTTGCCTGTTCTTGGAATATAATTTCATGAAATAAATTAGGGCGGGGGGCTAATACCCCCGTCTCTACTCATGTATTGGTCAGCAGGTTCTGTCTAAATCCAAAGTAGATGCGCCAAAATGAATGTCTAGGCATACCAAGAATTGACCATGACCATAAAGATGGGTAACAACCTGAAACTCAACTGTCCCAGACATATAGGAAAGAAACGGATAGCACCCCATTAGGCTATAAGATTTAACTGAGAATGTTGTAAAAGAGGGGAAAAACACACATATCCCTTACACTCAAGCCTTTCCAACTGAATCTGAATAACTAACCCACAGATATCCAGGTGGACCTTATTAAAATTTGGCTTAGGCCTGCCCTCTCCCTCTTCTAAGCCCATTTTATAGGGGTCTAAATATATCCTTATGATGCAGGCCACCCGTGGAAATAGGCCCCTACTGCTCCACTACCATTAGGATTTCCTAAGACAGGCATGTAAACCACACTTTAACCACCATAGATGATAGCAAGTGTACAGGGTATCATCAAGAATAGTATAGGTTCCCTAGGATATGTTACTCCATAGAGTCCTATAGTGCAAGCCACCCCCCTCTACCCCCCCTTCAAAGTAGGCTCTCTTTTGTGTTCAGTATTGAGTCCTATGTAGGATAAGGGGGTTTATAGAGATGTCAGGAATCTTTATCAGAGTGATATCAAATGGAAACAAGGGGCCACCTATACCAGAAAATCCTGCTGAATCCAAAATTTGTGGTCTTGATTCTCAAAATCTGGCCAAAGGTACCTAAAAATGAGGTTTGATGATGAGAATATTTTAAAAATGTACAAAAGTTATATTGAAAATGATTGGAACTTTTTATAGATGCAACATGCTAATCAAAGTCAGTACCTCAATCTACATATCCCAATGTTTGCCTATGTGAACCTGACAAGTACTCTGCTTGCGTATGGCTCTACCTCTCCCACATACTGCCTATCCCTTAGTCTGCCTATCACTCATACTACCTATCCCCTGAAACATCTAGAGTTTAATTAGGTTTTCCCTCACATGGCTTAAAGGATTAAAGTTTACCCCTCACCTTTGTACCTAATTTTCTCTGTACATTCTTACCATTAGTCTACCTATCCTCAATCTGCCTATCATTCACTTTACCTATCCCTCATGGTGACTATCCCCCAAATCTGCACATCCCTCATATTTGACTGGCACATCTGTGATATTACCTAGCACCAATGTATCTTTTGAATATGCTCACCTTACAAGGTACCCTCTGTACCTATCTCTTAAACTGTTTATTACCTATCCTCCTTGCTACCCATCCTCTTCAATACCTATCCCTCAAGCTCACTTTATAGCTTTCCTGCCTATCACAGCTTGATTAGCTGGGATAGCTCACATCCAACCTTTGTTATGATCTCTTAGTCAACCTATCCCCTAAAGAACAAATCCAACAGTCTACCTCAAGCATACATCTACTGATCACTCATGCTATATATCCTTGAGGTTACCTATCCTTCAGGCTGCCTATCCTTCATGGTATATAGCCCTCTGCCTACCTAACCAGCTATCTATGTATCTCTCACCTTGTATGCTATTCTTTCTACCTTTATAGTAGCTCTTATAGTCTATGCCTTGTGAAATATACCTATTGCTCATTGTACCTATCCTCAAGTCTGCATATCACTCATGTTTACCTTACATATCCCTCAGGCCATTGAATTATCATGCTTTTCTAAAATGCCTCACCATGGCTATCATTAGACTAGCTAACTTCCTATCCTACATGTATGTTCTTTATTCCCCTCTTCCTATCCTTCATGCTGCATATCGTTCATGCTATCCCACTTGACAAGTTAAAAAACTGAGGGCTATATACCATGAAGGATAGGCAGCCTGAAGGATAAGTAACCTCAATGATATATAGCATGAGCGATAGGTAAATGTATGTGTGAGGTAGACTGTTAAATTTGTTCCTTAGGGGATAGGTTGACTAAGAGATCAAAATGAAGGTTGGTTGTGAGCTATCCCAGCTGATCAAGCTGTGATAGGTACGAAAGCTATAAAGTGAGCTTGAGGGATAGGTATTGAAGAGGATGGGTAGCAAGGAGGATAGGTAATAAACAGTTAAAGAGATAGGTACAGAGGGTACCTTGTAAGGTGAGCATATTCAAAAGATACATTGGTGCTAGGTAATATCACAGATGTGCCAGTCAAATATGAGGGATGTGCAGATTTGGGGGATAGTCACCATGAGGGATAGGTAAAGTGAATGATAGGCAGATTGAGGATAGGTAGACTAATGGTAAGAATGTACAGAGAAAATTAGGTACAAAGGTGAGGGGTAAACTTTAATCCTTTAAGCCATTTGAGAGAAAACCTAATTAAACTCTAGATGTTTCAAGGGATAGGTAGTATGAGTGATAGGCAGACTAAGGGATAGGCAGTATGTGGGAGAGGCAGAGCCATACACAGGTAGAGTACTTGTCAGGTTGAGATAGGCACACATTAGGATATGTAGATTCAGGTATTGACTTTGATTAGCATGTTGCATCTATAAATAGTTCCAATCATTTTCAATATAACTTTTGTACATTTTTAAAATATTCTCATCATCAAACCTCCTTTTTAGGTACCTTTGGTCAAATTTTGAGAACCAAGATCACAAATTCTGGATTCAGCAGGATTTTCTGGTATAGGTGGCCCCTTGTTTCCATTTGATATCACTCTGATAAAGATTCCTGACATCTATATAAACCCCCTTATCCTACATAGGACTCAATACTGAACACAAAAGGGAGCCTACTTTGAAGGGGGGGGTAGAGGGGGGGGGCTGTGACACTGTGTCCATAGGTAAAACTCTGAGTTTCACCTCCTATCTATTGAAGCTTCTTGGTATCATGATGTATTTTAGACATTACATTGCTGCAGAAGGTGGGAGAGCCCCAAAAATTTGTAATTTTGTGGTTTGTGTGGTGAGTGGGTATTTAAGGGGGCCTGATTTGCAATACATAAGTGTATACTGATTTCCATTTTCGAGGGCAAAACATATTTTGGTCCCCCATGTCTGGAATGGAAGGAGCTATGCCCCCTTGCCCCCCTCCCTGTGGATAGGGCATCCTATCTGGGAAAGGAGTGTTGGTGCAACACAGTGTTCACTGCATATCACATCATAATATTGTCCTTATAATAATATTGTTATAACATCGCCTTTATTATACTTGTAAAGGGGCTGGTTGGAAGTGGAAGCTTAGATATTTGGGTTTGGGGGGGGGGGGGTCATTGTGAGGGAAAGGTTTTTAATGAAAGCTTCTACAGGGGTGGATTCAGAAGGGTTGGTCTAGGGGACACATGCAGGAAAAGTGGATCTAGTGTGGGGTACACAGACAGGGTCCCAGGCCAAAGTTCCTATAGTTAAGATTCATAGTAAGGCCAATTTATAGGGGCTTTCAGGGTTGGGGGATGGGGGTGAGGGGTCTTGGGGGGTTCCTCCTGGATCATCCCCTGTTCAAGGAGACTCTATACTGGTCAACACTGTCTAATCTGACCTCATTTGGATGTATCATGGTGGAACAAGCACTGGATTGAATAAGACCTAATACCTCCAAAATAGCTGATTTATCGGTATTTTAGCAAGGCAGACCCCCCTCCCCACGGGAGGTTATTCTGTTATCATCACAACTAGATGGCTACTAAGAGTGTTTGTAAGTCCCAAATGAATATTTCTGACCACTTTCCTGAGTTTATATTGAGATTGAATAGGATTTTAAGACTCAATTTGGGCTGTATTTTCACTATATGGGCACACTTTGGACCCCCCATATGGGGGGGGGGGGTTAGGGGGGTTCAAAAAAAAAATTTTTGTGATCTCCCGTGAGCTCCATCCTCGCATATAATCAACGCCTTATACGTGGGGTATTACAGGAGCTCCACTTTTCCAACCCGGGTCACCCCCACATCATAAGGTCTGAATTCAAGTCTTAGCCCTCCCCATAAATGGTTATTCATTTTCTCAGTGGATTTACATAGAATGGCGGCCGTGAAGATCTTACCCCCAATAGGTCTCAGAGAAGGAATTGGTTCCGCACTATAATTTAATGTAGCGTGAAACGCGATAGCACCCATTGGAACATGTTCATTTTCTAAAAATCACCCCAGAATTAATAGATACATCCTTACTTCATAATATAACCTGACTTAAAATATGAATTGACAACGAAAATTTTGAGCATTGGACTATCGCGTAAAAACACCCTGATTCTGCCTAAATCTGCACTGAATAAAATGTAGATTCACTATTTCCAATCTGACCTTTGAAAAAATGGGTAAGCACTTTGAGAAATGCCCTCCTGGTTTTTTATCCAAAGCAGCAAATGTTCAACAACATGTGTAGTGGTTTTATATTTATTGGCATTATTTTCAACATGGTTATTGACCATTCAGTGTGCCTGCAGTATTCACTTCTGACCACAATCGTATATGACTTCCGGTTTTCTGCGGGATTTCCTTCACTGAGACCAATAGACTGGTACTTTCTGGCGAGCTCGGCATCGTAAGCCTCGCCTCGCTAATCAGTCCTGCCACCTGGAGGGATTAGTCAACGCAATTCAGCCAGGTGCGTCCTATACACAAGCATTTACGGTATCTCGCGTATTAGCCACATTAAGGCTTGTTGCAAGGGTGTTCCTGAACTCAGGGTGTGCCATACATGTGGGGCAAATCCCAAGGGTACCTTATTCATCACAATTCTTTTAAAATACTGCACCTTTAATATGTTACTTGAACCTTTATGCAAGGTCCTGCCACATTCAACAGGGAGTGGTCGATTTTGATATCGAAGGTGGGGCTGGGGAGTGGGTGTTAATGGATATCCCTTTTGGTCCCAAAGAAATGCGCACACACATTTTGACCATTTTGAATCTGCAGTGCCCGCATGAAAACTCACCGCCCCCTTGATATATAACAACTACTCCCAAACGGACTATAGATCCACTGACAAAGATGCAAGTTTTCAGAAATATGTCTGATTTGAGGATTTGTTGACCTACATGTCTATTGTTAACTCAAGGTCCCATTTTTGTATCAAAGTTTTGCAACTTTTTTACAACGGATTCAGATCTTATCAAGAATTTTCACTCAATCTGACTTGCATCCATGCACAAATATTTTCAGAACATGTCATTGTGCAACATATTGGGCCAACCATAAATGACTCCTTGCAAAATTTTACCATTTTTGACCCCCCCCCCCCATGTCATGTTTTTTTCGCCAATGGTGAAGGTATATGGAAATTAAATTTCGTCATGCCCCCCCCCCCCCCCTCCAGCATGACGTCCTTTTTGGATGGCCTCTTGGAGCAGTTTATTGCTGACCCGTATATATAGCAACATGGGATGGGGGGGGGGGGGGTTGGGTGGTCATAGCTGAGGGCAAGGAATCTACCATCTCTTTAACCCCCCCCCCCCCCATCCCATGTTGCTACGTCATTGACAATGGTGGGGATTCGATCATTCAACCTATAGACTGTAAGCCATACACATTACTTGGTTAATCGTGGTATTAAAACATTAATGTATTGCTAACGAAGGCACAATAGACAGTGCCTTTATTCGTGTGCTCATTAGCAATTCATTAGTCCATTACTCGTTTGCTTGTCCCAAAATGGAAATTTGACAAGAAGACCCCTTATCATTTGGCCCTTAAAAGCCTCACGAGTGAAAGTATTTTTCCAACACATGAAAATGCACTGAGGGACTTCTTAAGGTGGCTGGCGGAGACCCCAGACACGAACATGGCGCAGCTTTCTGCGCAGGTATAGAGTGCACTTCTTCAGCCTATTAAAGACGATAGGTAGGTGACCATGCTAGTAAAACATGGATGTTGGCATAAGTGGGATTTGAACCTGGGACCTCCTGCATGTCAGCCAAACATGTTACCACTGTAGCACAGATTCTAGTGGTATTGAGTCTTACAGATCATAGCCATTGATACATACATTGTCTCTGCATTTTCCGATCTTTTTTTATTTTGATCATACAAAACATTAGAAATATGGACGGGACCAAATGTCAGTATTGCATTTCCTGGAAAGATATGCTTATGATGTAAAGCTCTGACAAAGTTATACAAAGATCTAATTACTTTGAGATATAAATCTGGGGGTTAATGTAACATATTACTATACAAGTAAGACATTAGGGGCCTGTCCAATTGTAAACAACTGGGGGAGACAATAGAAATTACAAACATTCCCCCAGCTGTGTTACTTATATGATAAATGTAGCCTCATGAAACAAGGATAAACAAGCCACAGTTTCCCGTCAGAATAGGACCCAGTTTGCCATGAGAATAGGCACATGCAGTGAGCCTGCAGTGAGGTGGCACCATCTAGTGAGTATTAAAAGAACTAAGTCCCACCCAGGCCCTATCTGCACACTACCTATTGCAAAAACAGTCAACTAAATTCAACACATTGGATCAAAGAGAGAAAAATCTTTTCAACCAATCACAGCACAGCAATAATTCAGTCTGGAACACCCCAATATTATGCAAATGAGCTTTATTTGAGTGTAAATTGTAATGGGAGCCGGCCTATGTTACGACTACTAAAGACCCGATTAGGTAATTAAGAAAGGTTAGATTAAAACAAACCGTCTCCCATAAGGCCACCTAAATTTGATAACTTGGATTACGGGATTTTTCACCCTCAACTTTGGTCGGATGGAGGAAAAAAAAAAAAAATCAGAAATTAGAGTCCAAAAATCCCATCGGCCAGAGAAAAAAAAAAAAAAAAGGCCCATGTTAAGTCATGTTTTGGGACACCAAATGTACATTTCAGCCAAGAAAAGGTTGATTTTGACAATTGTATATCACATGTAAAGGTTAAAACTTTATATTTGTTCATCTCCATCGACATTTTATAATTTTTTTACCCCTCAATGTTGAAAAATCTCATCGGCCAGAGGTATTTTGGATTTTGCCAAGAATCTCGTCGCCTGATCCGTAATCCAAGTTATTAGAATAAAATGGCCTAATAATCCTATGTAAGCTTGAAGGTTTTTTAGTTCAGAAATATATGCCCGGGCCCCCACGTATTTATTGCATAACCACAGAGGACATGAGATTTTGGGGATCTGGTGAGAATATGGCGAAAATCTAATTACTTTTAGTCTATCCCCCACCAGCCACCTTAAACCGGCCTCAGAGGGTCTGATATCTGTTCCGATTCATTGATGGGAACGCTGTCAAGGTGGCTCCATCTGTCATGAGAAATTGCAGCATAATGCATTGTCGCTTAGGCCACACGCAGGGATGAAAGTCACAGAGCACGAAAATCCCTGAAACGGTCCAATATTCGCCCAAAAAACCTGGGTTTCTATATGAATGTATAGGGCCCTGGAACTTCAAAATCCCTGAAATCAGGAAATTCCCTGAAGACTTTCATCCCTGCACACGTTTTTGTTTGGGTTACAGGCATCCAAAATAAAAACTCCATGGCGGAAGACAAAATAACGAATTAAATAGTTTACCAAGAATGTATTCCGGACACGATTAGCTTCATTTTGATACCAAATACACCTACTTTCCTGTAAGTGCATTACATTTGCTAGGGGATGTCGGGGGAACTAGTCAGGGTTCCCACTATTTATGGATCATGGTTTTAACCGACATTTAACTGACCAAATAGTGGATGATTTACGACGCCCCCAAAAAATTTTTTTCCAGTCTTGCGCACAAGCATTTCAGAAATTGTGATTTCACATGGAATTTGACAATTAACCCCGTAAATTAAGACAAAATTTCATTTATAACTTTTTCCAAAAATAGTTTTAACTGACCTTTTATAAAGAAAAATAGGCTGAACTGACCACCAGTGGGAACCCTTAAGGTTGATTTTCTTTCTAGTTCTTGATTTTTCAGTGTGGCCTTACCTTTGGCAAGAATTACAGTTCGCAAATACTGTGAATCTTAACTCCTCACACACCATTAAGTCCTGGTCATAAGCCAATTTTTGTTCTTGCTCAAAATCTGCTTTTAGCTTGTTGCTAAAGACTACCGTAACCTAAATCATGGTAGTGGATTCCAATACATAACAAGACTTGCAAATATTATAAATAAAGTGTTTATTGAAAATGTACAATGGGTAAAATGCATTCTTTTTGGTTTCCGCTTTCATTCATCATTCATAAAATCCATGTATTCAATTCTCAAGACGTTCTCTGTAGATATGACTTCGTAGCTGTTCACGCGTCTCCTGCCACTGGTTGTCTGCCTGCGGACTATGGCCAGGGGACTGTGAGTTGGTTGACTGCCATCATCTCTGAAGATTCTGTGAACAAAGAGAACATTGTTAATAATCTCTCAAGAATTTAACTATCAATACGTCGCAAAACGTCCCACTCGAATCTAATTTAGGGATGTGATTTCAAATTGAGTCATCTTTGGGTCTATAAGTGCAGGAATGCTGATGTAGCAGAATTAACATCCCTTAATTCCACCAGTGGAAACAAACTCTCTCCAGATATGGACTACAAGAACACTACATTACTCACATCAAATATTTTACTACCAGTAGATTTGTTTTACACAATGTGTTTTTTATTTTTAAATTGTTATGACATTGGTTCGGGTCCTTTCTGTGGTGACACTGGTTGGGAGTTGGCTCCATCAAATCAGTATTTACCTCAGAGATGTAGCAGTGCCCACGTATGTCACACCATTTCGACACCAGACGGCAGCACCATCAGTCCACCATGCGGACCAGGCATCTAGCCAAACCTGGGAGGGAAACAGCAGAGCTACGTCACACCGTGCACAAACCGAGCCCAGCCCCACCTGGTCACCAGAAGCATGCTAGTTAACAGCTAATGTAGTATAATCAACCAGAACCTACACAAAGAGCAATATTCACCTAATATTACAACACGAAATGGAAACTTTATACACACTCCTAGGAAGTAGTCAAACTGAGAATGTACACCAACAGGGGGGCCAACCCCAACATAAGGTTTAAGATAACTAGTACTTCGCAGGAAAACTAAACCCACTTCTTAACTGTGTCAAAGTAAGTGCAAGACTGTAAAAGTATCTTGGGAGTCATGTGCAGAAGAATCGTCCCCAAAGCGTGAGTGATAAGCTTGTTAAAGCTGGGGTTATGTTGGTGATTTTTCATTCACACCTAAACCAAGGATACAACTGCCGCCCGTCGCTAATTCGGCTACACATAATTTGTAAACTTGCCACCATTATCCCACAAAAACATAATCATGCCCCACTACGTTACAGCATACTATTTAAGAGGAAAAATGATAAAGGCATTTGGCAACGTTATGATTATCTTGACTGCATGCATGTAGACTTCATTGACCAATATCTGAATACATTTTATCCTCCATCTAGCTCTAATATACGAAAGTAACCTGTATTTAAAAAAAAACAAAAAAAAAAACTACTTGCACATATGCAGCAAGGCTAAAAGTATTAGCTTCAAACACATTAAGTATAAAAACTCATAAATTTTTGGGATACTGTCACACGTTACCATTACGTAATTAGAGTAGCCTTTGTGAATTATTAACTACTAGAAATGGCGGCGGACGGTACAAGCACATTGTCAATCAACACCGCCGCTTACCTGATGGGCCTGAACGCCCTAACGCTTACAGGGTAACAACACCAGCGAGAGGAAGCTTTTCATTGATTAAACATTAAACACTAAATCCTGTGGTTAATGATGAGACTAGACTAATAATGGTACACCACCAGGATGAGGAGGGAAGAAACATGGAACAGGAGTAATATTGTATGTAATGAGTGCTCATCCATTTAGCCAGCCATACTAGGGCAATGGTATCTGTGTGTATACAAATAGTAAGGAGTTGGACCAGGTACTATGTATGATAGAGAACAGAAGTTTCTGAGGGCATGCACTGCTGAGGTTTATGTACACGGTAGGTTTGTGGTGAGCACACTTATGTTGTACGAAACAGAGGCGCCACACATACACAAATGGTGGGCGTGTGGCACTAGCGTCTAAAGTTGTAGAATAGATCATGGGGCACCTGGCTACCTGCACCAGCTTGCACTTCACCAGTCTTTGACAACATTCTACAATTATTTTTTTCTAAGATGTTGCATCTAACCTGTGTTCCACGCCTGTAGATCTTTAAAGGTAGTTTTAAACTATAGAACCAATTTTCGTGGCGTGAAATAGTGTTGCTTAAATAAGTGAAATTTGAATATTAATTTTTGCTCTGGTGAAGTAGGTTGGCATAGGCTAAAACAGAGCTACTACAGACCATGATTAGGCTAAGGCTGAACCTCCCTACCTGCAACCACATCAAGGGGGGTACAGTTCACTAGTATGTATCGACCAATACAAACACCACCCATATGGACTCAGAAACTTAAAATATAGGAATTTAGCAAGTTAGAGGTGACCATGCCTGCACAAATGCACTAGAGTATTAGAACAAAAGTATATTATGTAATATATATTGCTGTCTGTCTAGCTCACCTGTGTGTCTATTTCTGTGCTAAGAAGACCATCTGTACAAGTCGCTGGTGTCAGTTGGCAAGCGGGGCGCTAGTTCGCCACCGCTTCCCTCCTCCTATCGTTTACACTTACATGTTATATCAGTAGTTTCACTCACTTGGGTACTCTACAAAAGCATACTAAGTTTTCTACAAGCAACTATTAGATTAGTAGTTTTGAAGGTTTTCATTTCTGAACTTAGGTTTCGTGTCTAAACAGTACAAAATGAAAACTGCCATACACTTGCTGCAGTATGCATACATAACAATAAATTAACCCTTTCTGACCACAGACATTCCCGTCAAAACATGACAAAATGAAACAGAGTGCCACCCAACCACATAACTTACACTAACCGGCTTCTCCACAACTTAGTATGCTACCTCAACACTATTAAATCAAGGCGAACAATTAACCAAAGGACGCTTTTTCATATTGATTTTGGTAAGACAGTCCAGGGCTTAACTACAACAGTCTATATACACAATGTATATCCTCTACGCGTCTTCTAAATTAATGTGGTTTGGTTAATTTTGAATATCTTATCAAAGTAGAAGACTTACCTGATGTATAAATTGCAAAGTAAAATCTATCTACTTTTAAATCATGTCTACGCTATTACTTTGTATCTGCTGAGACCTTAATTCAAAGAAAAATTCATCAAAGGCTGATTTGTGTCCTACCTGATATTTTATTTAGAGCCCTATAATCACGTACCATCAAAACAAAATTGAAAATAAATATTCTCCGACGATACTATGCCTTCCTTTTTTATTAAAACTCTTTCCTCTTCAACATCAGTACTGGACATGACAATAAAATACACGACATATAGTAATGATAAAATCATAATTCATTTCCTCTATGCATGATGTTTGTAAACAAAGGTTCTTTTCCACTTGCCCGTAGAAGCTAAGGTTTGTCCATGGAATACACTTAGTGCACATTGTGATGCTTAAAGGGGCAATTCTAGCAAGTTTTAGATCAAAAGTTGGACATGTTTCCATAACAGTTCCAAAGAACGGTGGATACATTAAGAGTCACTGGCATCACGAGGCATACTTGCTGTATTAACAAAAGGGCGGACGGTGTGCTTTGTCCCATGCACAACAGTGGGAAATAAGAAATGTATATATGCTGGCCTTTTAGGGCGGCTCTCCACGGAACCAAACTGTCTGAGCACAAAACTCTCAAGTCACAAATCTCGCTAGGCCTCGACTTCTGCAGAACCAGAACCTGCTCTCTGGTGGATATGAGCTTTCTGTACATCCAGTGCTACCTTGGTAATTTCTCCGTTATCATGTGATTTTGGTGGAGTGTCTCACTGTTGGAAAGGGCTAGATGGATGGCTGGCCAGGGCTAGGGGGATAAGGAGAAACCAAGCCTGGCAACAACCTGAGCCACCAACAAACCCCACTCCCATTTTGGTAACTGTTCATCGCTGACTAGGTAAACCGACTTCCTGGCTGGTTTGTTTTCTGACGTCTTGTCAGTTGAGAACTGAACTGTCACTCATGGGTGCTGATCGTCTCCTGACTGGCTTCTTAGAAGTAAACCTGGTCTGCACTGCCTCTCATAGTAACCATACTGCGAGTTCTACTTTCTGGATCTGACTGCTTGCTGCCTTATTCACCTCTGACGCCACTAAATGCTCTCTATATATCATAATTGCCTGTTATAAAATGAAAACATTAACATGTATTGCAGTAACCCACTGAAGAACAGTTAACTTACTAAGGTACTAATTTACATGGACAACTTCCACGTTGAAGCTTACTCTTTTGGATCTATTACTATTCGGCGTATCTGGTTAAGCTGAAGTGGTTTTCATTTTACTATGCTGACTTTTGATAATTTTCTCTTTTACATCTAGCAACTAATGGTCTACTCTCTAATGGCAGTTTATGGTTTTAGAGGTTTTATGTATATAAATCATACCAATAAATAAAAGTGTTGTAATGTCTCCCAAGCTTGGTACAGGAGCAGTCACGCTGGGTGGTACAATACTTACCACCGTATACTTTGTTTTATCAGTGTGCTAATTGGTGTACTTTTTGCTGGCTAAACTGAGTCAAAGCCCTTTTCTAATTTGTGCTACCTTCTGATGCCTAAATAAAGGGTGTGTCTTGGTTCTAGTTTGGCCTAGTTCCATGGTAAAGACTATTGACTGTTGAAGATATCCCCTGCTACAGGAGGTTGGTATTGGGTGGCTGTAGTATTTAGTGTTCCACATCTCTGGGCCTGGACCAAGCTGGGGCTATGTCATATGGGACCACTCCCTCCCACCCATTTCTATAGTTCACTTTCGTTTTTTTTTGGCAAACACCCGCCTCACGTCGCGAAACAAAATGTTACTCACCCCGTGATGTCACGCTCGTTTTTCGCGACTGGAATGCTTGCTGCTCAACGGCGGTAGCCACCGCCACCACCGCCATAGCCGCCGCCGCCACCACCACCACTGTAGCCGCCGCCGCCGCCACCTCCACTGCTGCCGCCATATCCACCTGAACCTCAAGGTAAACCGGCAAGTAAGTAGAGCCCCACTAATGTTATAACAATGTGGTTAGCACTAACTGCTCTTCCCACAGAAAAGGAAGAAACCCCATGCACGATCTTATATTGACCCCTCTCGAAGACCTTAAGCACTTTATGATGATAATTGCCAAAACTTATAAATACGTACATGCAAAATGCATTTCAGCTAAGATAAACGTTACATTACATAAAGGCATAACTGAAAATGCCCTAAGGATTATTCCCTGATAAAGTAGACGAGCAAAAACACACCAATATGAATATAGAGTAAAGAGCACCATAATACATCGAGACAGGTTATAATTGGAGTTGGGTATGTAAGGTATACCGGGTATAAACAAGGAAGCAAAGCTGTAAAACTAACTGGCAAATGGAGAGTCTTAATGACAAACAATGAGGAGGGGCTCCCTAAGCACAGGGGCAGGGGTACATGTATATAGGTTCAGGCTATAACATGGCTATAGAACCCCAAATTTGACATAAAATTGATATGGAGACTTAATGGGCAGGGGGACATGGAATTTTCTTAAAAATTTACATGGGGACATTGGCATTTATTAAATTCAACATGGGACATGGGGTACCCCCCCCCCCCATCAAGGGCTCCCTTGTAAACCCATCTGCATTGTATCTCAAATATGTCCAAAATACAACATAGGACAGTGCCATGTAGAATGTGTGCCCATAGACTGAACCTTGAAAAAGACAGGCTGCATTCACATTAAACTGCACCAAATGACACACATGCATGGGTTGTAACAACCCCACAAGTGACAACAGCTGGATTTGACCCCAGTGTGGGCTTGAATGTGACCCCAGTGTAACCTAGACATTTGACCTGTTTACAGGGAAGATGCCATCCAAGCACAAGTCAGTTCACAGTGGCCACACCTTCTAACACTTAAAATAATCTCTCAGTTTGACATCTATTTGCAGGGTCATCATGTTATACACAATATCATTAGGTACATGTACATGAGCCAAAATCTATTGTCTACATGATGGTGACTGTCTCAGAATGAAACTCTATCTATTATTGCATGTAAATTGAGCCAGAAAAAGTTCTTCATTGTTTCTGATGTCTGCCCATAACCACAGAAAAACAAAAAATTGAAATATTGGAATAAATCTGGGAGAAATAACTATTTTTGAACAATATTACACACAGCTGTTCATCTGTGGATGGGAAATACACTAGTCTTGAGTATTTTTTATGATTTAAACTCCTAACCCTTAGAATCATCTTTTATTGAAAGTGAGACCTGCCTATAAAACTCAGAGTGGCTGATTTAAGCTTGGTAGCTATGGGAACTTTGGACTTTTGCCTATCATCGCCCCTCCTCGTAATATAGCTGAGACGATCAAATACCAAAATATTAAGCACCATGAGAAAACCTAGATTGAGACCATACAAATGGGGAGGGGGGCAGGTTAAATTTTACAGGAAAGCAGTTAATAGGTTAAAATCAGATCAGAGCTGAAGGCCTGGGTAGGTGGGGTAGAGTTGTTCGGCCGTTGTGGCGGTCCTGTACACTACCCCCATGCCCATGGGGAAGCCTGAAATAAGATAGATACCAGTTATCTCATGACACAAAGTTTCACCCAGTCTGCAGAACAGCCGGCCTGCCGTGGCATGCACAGAAACTGTCGACAAGACAAGCCGGTCCCACAGACTGTTGGTGCTTGAATGAATAATGGTGTTAATACATACTGCCGTAGGGTCCAGATGATCTGTTATAGTTGTTTCCCTTCATGGCGCCACCACCATAGTTGTCACCATAGTTTGAGCCGAAGTTGTTGCCTCCGCCGCTGCCGCCACCACCCCAGTTGTTGCCGCCTGTGGTAAAGACATGCAAGGTAAGGAGGTGCTGGGTTGGGGTTGAAGCAGGCTGCTGCTACATGCAAGGACCGGCATCTTTTGGGACGATTGCCATGTGGCTACTCCTTTACTCCCGGTTATCCCATTATATAAAGGTATCACTGACAAAGGGAACACTCACCAGTAACGGGTGAAAACTGCACTGACTAACTCTGCTGCATCGTCCTCTGATTCATTTCCTATGCATGCAGTACTTACCAAATTCTTCCCAGCTTGAGTGACTCACTAGAGCTAAAACATGCTAAGGATAGTCAAAGCTTCTCTTGATAAAATCCTACACTTCTTACTAACAAGACTACCAGGGTTTTGCTCTTAAGATGGTGGTAGCCCGAATCACTCACCCAAAAAGACCAATGCTGTCACGCTGCACAGCAATTAAAACTTTGTGAAAATGTACATGCAAATCCCAAAGAGAAGACATCTGGACCTGGCAATGCATGCATCAATCATTGATTCAAATTAGAAATTGTCAAAGAATGATAATTTACAGTACATTTGATGCTCTAGACTTCCTACATATGCATTCTATTCATATTTAGAGACTAACCGTAACTGAATATACTTAGTTCCTGTCATCTTACGATCATGTTGCCAACTAATTATTTCTAAAGTAACAGTAACCATGCACTCATCTGGACGTGAATTACCAACTTAAATCTTCAGGAAGTTAAAGCCCTAGCTCAGGAGCAGTTCAAAATCATGTTAAACTACCCAAGAGGACTTACGCTGATAGGGAGACACTGTGTAGGGAGTCTGGTAAGGCATAGCCAGCCGTGCTGCAGGGGCGGCATAAGTCGGTACCAGTCTTACCGCACCCCCTCCAACTATCTGTTCGTAGCTGTCACCCAGACTAAGGAGTGCTGATAAACGAGTCATAGTATTATCTCACTGTGATGACGAGGTAACTACTGCCCTCTGTAACCATGCTGGGTTAGGCCTGGCTAGTATTAGTTTCTGTATACACCCTTTTCTATTGTAGTCGTCCTTTTCTATTCTGAGTCCACCTCACTTGTACTTTTCAAAGTTCTTCCTTCCCTATGTAACTCACCAGCACTATTCTTGATTAACCCTCGACTAATCTGGCTCTGAGCCAAAATGTATAAAGGAAACCCATATCAAGTACTTACCTGTTAAATCTAGAAAAGTTGTTTTTTAAACATGCTATTCTAGTCTGATCATACAACTTCATGCATATACACCCAATAAAATGTACCTTACCAACCTGATAGTTCACATAGTCGCGCAAGACTCATGCAAAACACCATATCTTGAGTTCATAAAGATCTTTTTAAACTTCATGCTGACCCACCACCGAATGATAATGCCAATTCAGCCAAGACCATAAAATATAAGCAGTTTCAGCAGCCTTCTTCAACAATATAGCAAATGAAATCAATCTTTTGTAAAAACTTCACACTTTGTAGTTACTTGATCATACATGATATCCAAATACAAGTACATTTCACTTCAGTAGAGAAGTGCGAATTCTTCATAAATCACAAGGAAGTAATTTGAGAATGATTGATTAAAAGTCAAGGGAAATTAACTAAATCTTTATACCTTGAGACCTGGAAGTGGTTTCTCTTTCACTTACCGTCGTAGTTGTCATTGTTTCCCCAGTTGTTGCCGCCGCCGCCATAGCTGCCACTGCCGCCGCCACCTCCAAAGTTGTTGCCACCGCCGCCGTAGCCACCACCGCCACTACCTCCAAAGTCATTTCCGCCATAGCCACCTTTATAAGAAAATCATTTGTTACTCAAAACATCAAAAATACCAGTAAAAGCCTTGTCTTCATCCCAATGAGCCCCCAAGTTAAACAGTAATTGCACTTTCAGGGCCATAACTAGCTAGTATGATTTGACACTCCAGGGTTGTGTATATCTATCAGTGTAAACGTCAATAGCACAAGCTGGATGAAACCCTCCTCACCTAGTCTGCATTATTCACCTGTCTTGCTCAAGACCCTCTTATCTAGTATTAACCCTGAACCTCGAACAAACCCCTCATTGCCAGTGTAAACAGAGTCCTCTCAAAGTACATTAAAGGGTAAAGCTACCTAATGGTAATGGGTTATTTTCCCTCAAATAAAGTCAAGTATGGATGTGTAACAGAACCGCACTAAAAGTCGATGCGCACACAAAGTCCAATAGCCTGTTTGGTATTAAAAGCTAGCATCAGCATTCCTAAGATTGCCCTAAATTGTGTCTAAGACAGTCCTGGAGGGACATACAGTTGTACATTTGAACCCCTATGACTTTATTGCATCCTGTACCTGAGTTTCTTTTGCTGTTTGAGCTGTCATCGAGATCTGCAAGTGTAAATGATGAAGCAGGCTAGACCAGAGAATAGAACAAGAGTTAACGTTGAAACACATTGGACTACCCAATGGTCACACCTGAAAACGGTCAGTGTAGATAAGTGATAATGGTTAAAAGTAGGCTTACTCACTAAATTTAGACAGCTACTACTAAATGAGTTGCATGCAATTCATCGTGGTACTGGATATACCACAATTGTTACTTTGTCCACAAGTATATTTCAAAGAGAACCTCCACCGAATCAACATGCAAAACATGATCACTTATCTTCCAACTGACCAACACAAAACTACCGATATACTAAACAAGCAGCACTTTTGTTGCCCACTGAACTTATAAATTTGATTTTGCCTTTTCTTTTCTCTTTAATGTTTTTTTTTCTTTCCCTTTTCTCTGAACTGTTAGTTTTGGATATAGCAAATTTGGTCTTGAGCTCACAAATTGCAAAAGGAATCAATATTAACTTTCCTGTGAGCTTATGAATAGTAAGACATTTGTCATTGGGAAACTCACTAAATTCTAAATCATGGATAATGGTTAGGATAATTTTCTCTAGAAGAAGCCTGCCTATGATTTCGGGCCTGAATAGGTTTAAACCAAAAGGGTCTACAAATCTATCCTGCCTGAAATCAAGGGTCCAGTCCCAAACATTAAGATGGGAGCTGGTTTATTATTTTGCTTTGCAATCCTTTTCAACTCAGTGGGACAATCAATGATTGACCTTTAAAGGTTCAACCTGGCTGTGGTCTCTACACTACTTTAAACTCACAAAGTGAATGGGGTCATTCTATACCAACCTTGGTTGCCACCAAAATTGCCACCGCCCATGTTTCCTCTGCCTCCCATGTCGTTGCCGAAACCCCCTTGGCCGCCCGGCCCAGAGTTACCCCCCATGGACCCACCTCCGAAGTTGCCTCCTTTGTTCATTCCGCTGTCAAAGTTGCCACCTCCAAAATTGTTACCAAAATTGCCTCCACCCCCTCTGTTGTTGAAATTATCACCCCCTCTATTATTGAAATTATCACCCCCTCTGTTGTTGAAATTGTTGCCACCAAAGCGGCCACCACCCATACCACCCCGTCTGTTCCCGCCCATGGGGGAATCTGAACCGGGCGCACCCCAATCACCATCATCTCCGCCCCCTGGAAACAAAATAAAACACTTCCCTCTAACTGGTCTGCTTCTATAACAACTTGTCTCTCACATCTAAGATTAACTATGAACTAATCACAAAAAGCCATCATATTGGATAACTCAATTTCTAAGCTAAGTGACTGATCTCAAAACTATGTACTAAGCAATACCTGTAATAGCATTGAACCTAACATATGTACATCACTCAATTCTCACTATACTAACTTCAGGCACATAGTTCCCTACAATAACTGCTCAATGTAACCTTGACAGCAGTGCTACAGAAAATCTGCCTTTCTCACATACTCCGATTGCTGTGGAGGATCCCAATTAACTGGGACTATCACTGATACATCTAAGGTTATCAACATTGTAACCGCAGAATCATTCTGAGTATAGGTGCCTGAAGTAAGGATGTCATATTGTCATGTGTTTTGAAACGCATTAAAAGTACATGTACAACATCACATTAGTTACCTCTAGAAAATGTACATTTACTCTTGCATAATTTGAACTTCACTGACTAAGTAATGGTCTTCATTTTCTACCTGTCAAAGTAAAGAAAGATTCTAGTACCTTGGTTGCCGTAGCCGCCGCCGCCACCACCACCAAAGTTGCCACCCCCGTAGTTGCCGCCGCCGCCGCCACCTCCGTAGTTGCCACCTCCGTAGTTGCCGCCGCCGCCACCACCTCCGTAGTTGCTGCCGCCACCATAGTTACCACGGTCATTCCAGCTTCCACCACGACCCATGCCACGGCCGCCCCGGGCTGTAAAACGATTTTCATATTGATAAATCATGCTGGAGTTGTTTTTTTTTTCTTCTGGGCTACTGCCAAATGCAGTTAGTACCACAACACAGCTTGAGTACAGCATTGCAACATGTGCACTTTCATTTTTTTAAAGTTTCAATTCGATAATTCACAATATTTATAAAAAGATCCATATTTTTTTTAAAATCTTTTCTCATTACTCTATACTAATGCCTTTCTGAAATTCATTTGATTTCCAGTGCTCACCCAACGACTTGGGTTTTCAGAACCAAGTTTGAGCTTCAGTTTAATTAAAGTTAAGGCAGAAAACTTACAGCCACCACCGCCTCCGCCGCCACCTCCGCGCATGCCCCGTGGAGGTTGTGTCTTGATGTTCTGCATGTCTTGTTTAGAGAGTGCTTTCTTTACTTCACACCGGTGGCCATTGACCAAGTGAAGTTTCATAAGAACGATCCGATCAACAGGGTCATAGTCATCGAAGGAAACAAAGCCGAAGCCTCGCTTCTTTTTTGTTTCCTTATCTGTAATAATGTCCACACTTTCTACACTTCCAAATTGTTTGAAATACTCCATGAGGTGTTCTTCTGTTGTGTCATCCTTGATGCCGCCAACGAACACTTTCTTGATGGTCATGTGAGCTTCGGGCTTGCCAGATTCCTGAAAAGGATTACAGACATCAATTTGAATGCACAACCTGTCCCTCTAGTGCTGGCTCTTCTATAATAACTATGATGATTTCTTCTTGAGATGAAGAGCAACGTTTAAAAAAAGTAACGGGTCAAGTTGAAAAAAGAACTTAATTTAGAAGAAATTTAGACTTAACTGACCCGTGAAGCTCCAGACATTTGCTACAAGAAGACCAAAGTGCAACATTTATTTCAAGTATAAACTTGAAAACAATCATCGAAATGTTATATTGACGAAACTGATATATCTCAAGATATTGATGGGTTTTTTTTTTACCTCGCGTGGTACTGCCCGTTTAGGTTCTACTTCTCGGTTGTCAATGACATGGGGACGTGCCTTTTGTGCATCATCTACTTGCTGTGCCTTTTTGTATGTGATGAAACCAAACCCTCGTGACCTTGAAAAGGAAAGCCAAGAGACATTTGAATATTCTCTTCAATTCCAGGAATGGTATTCATTTATTTCCGACACAAAAGTAAGGTATCATGTGTGCGACTTCCAAAAGCCTAAAACATATTTTGAGTGATTCTATGATACATTAGCCTCATTGGTTTGATTGTTTTAGCTCCATGTATACTACTTACAAGTTAGAAGAGTTACCCGATACCTATAAAAGTAGGAGGCTTAAATTCAAAGGTACTATTGATTTTGATTTTTAGCTTAGTAAAATGTATATTACCTCTTGGTGTTTGGGTCCCTCATAACAACGCAGTCTACGATTTCTCCCCATTTTTCAAAATGTGCTTTCAAACTGTCTTCAGTAGTCTCGTATGAGAGACCACCGATAAACAGCTTGCGGAACTGTTCGGGCTCTGATGACTTATCCTAAAAGAGAAGGAACACAAAGATGAGAACAGGGCTGGGAAATCCCAAACGGATTCTCTAAGACTAAGTGTGCCTACATGACTTATCCAGATCAGACTTAGTAAAAAAAATTATTGAGACAGCTCCGCCCCCACTACAATGTCTCATGTAAAATTGTCTATGACATTTTCTGTCTCATTCGTCCTTTCTGAAGTGTGAAAATCTGGCCTGCACGGTGCCTCCTAACTTCCTTTATGCCAGCTCAGGGCAAACTTCTCATATGCCGCGCCTTATCTCATGCAACAGGTTTATCTCGATAGAACAGCAGATTTAACCTGCCGCAACCATTAACAAAATTTTCTGATGAACGGAATTGTTTCAACCATGACGCATGAGGGAAACATAGGTGTGTCCAATTTACTTCTGTATTCTTCATGCACCAAATAGTTCACGATAGTGAAATTAATTCAAAAATAATCAAGCTTCATCGCATCAAAACTTCATTATCATAAGTTATAAATAACGTTTATAGAGTGAGTGAGTAATAGACGTTTACGCCATTTCGACAGATAAGGTCTGTACTTGATATATTTTGTTCATACCCAAAATTTTTGGTTTTCTTTACTAGTCTTTAGGCTAAGCCAATACCCAAATCATTTTTTTTTGTGTATGAATGAATGAAACAGATGCCTCTCACTGACCCCTGAAAACTCGGAAATCATCTGTTTCAAAACTATACTACAGGGGTGTGAAATCCCGAAACCTATTTCCTCTGAGGTGTAATATA
Source organism: Acholoe squamosa (assembly GCA_949317995.1). Taxonomy (NCBI): domain Eukaryota; kingdom Metazoa; phylum Annelida; class Polychaeta; order Phyllodocida; family Polynoidae; genus Acholoe; species Acholoe squamosa. Next base: position 26,020,008 of record OX439048.1, read on the forward strand.
TGGCTTACTAGTTAATGTTCTTTATGTAGGATAAAGCTTAACAAAAGTTATTCCAATGTTATTTGAGCAGAATATAAAACACACTGTTGTACAGGGATTTTTGAAATTACCATTTGGAGGCCAACAAATCTCAATCTGGAATGACATTGGCAGAAATTTTTAAGTCAGACCCCCCCCCCCCCTTACAAATGGTAATTTCTTTTCTAAGTGGATTTGCATACATTTGAATTGACTGTATACAAATTTTCGCGGATTTCACGGAAATTAAAAGTCAGTGAATTTATGTATTCAGCAAATATTTTTGCACTTAATTAACCCAAACTTTATGACCCCATATCCACCCTCCCTCACCCCATAGGCCCACCCGCCCTCACCACACAATGTCTGAGACAAGCTGATTATAGTTCATCCCACAATCACATGCCATCATATATTACTTGTATCATTCATACCTAGAAAAATATGCACATTAAAGTAAAAAGTGTATTCTAGTTTAAAGAAAGTATTTTATTACCAGTAGCCTATGCATTGGAAGTATTTTGTTTGTCAGCAAATTTATGTTCAAGCGAATTAGCCTTTTGTCACGTTACAGCGAAAATTTAGACAAGCAGAAATATTTGTGATTACAGTAGATCTCAATAATGGTCTTTCTGAGCATCAAAAACGCGGATTTCCGCGGAGATTTCACACCCCTGATACTAGGTCTAGCTTAGACAGTAGCAAATAGAATGTGCTTAGGCACTGAAATACCTCCAGTGCGTGAGAATGCTGCAGTAGAGATGTGAAACTGTGATAAAGCTGAAACTGGGTAGTGTTAAACTCTCCTTTCATTGCAAGCTAATTCTGAAGCTACTTACTGGAGGATCTTTACAAACAAGGGCTCATTTTAACAGGCTTGACTAGACCTTTAAAATGAATATTTTTTGTACAAGGTTGAATGCTGGGTAACTTGCCTTTGACCATCAAAGTTCAACCAAATGTTTAGAACCATTTTATGATGAGAAGATCACTGAGCACCTAAAAAGTAAATGGTTCCCACCTGTTCTATGGTTAAAAATGATCTAGAGAATGTCTAGCTTTTCTTTTTCTAAGGGGCTTCAGTATGTTTGACAGACCCTGCAAACCTTTCTGCGAGAATATATTGAACACTTGCCCCCAACTCTCCCATGTTGGGCACTTACCCATAAACCAAGACTTTATCCTATGCATATTATATGATGAGAAATTGATAGATGTGATAAAAATAAAGTGGTTTTGCTTTTTAAATGAAGTTTTTATGACAATTAGTATGGAACTTATGATCATTCAAACATCCCGTGTCAAAGACAATATTCTGTCAGAGCGCGCAGTTCAAGGGAAAAGACGACATCAAAAATTTTCTTTTACATTGTTTGATTATGATAAAATGTATCATTATTTACATTCTTGGGGATATATCTTGCTTATTTGAAAAGAAAGTTGCCCAAAATAATCATTTTAATGATCTAGTCTACCTTGGATTCATCTTGCTTGATCACAAAATTGGAACCAAATTAAACTCTTTACTATGGCAGAATTCTAGGTCTGATTTGGTACCTTTGACCGGTCATAATTCCACTTTAAATTGACATAGACTTCATTGAAAAAGTAAATCCACTTCTTTTCTTAAGTTAAGATCTATCCATCGTCCATTAGATAAGTTTAAAGGAATAAAGTCTTGAAAAACTAGTTAAGTGCCTATATTGCTAGATCTACATCAAAGAAAAGCACAAAATTCGCAATTCCTGACCTAAATACTTTAATAGTTCGGCTGGCTTGAACAGGGCTAATATAAATGCCGACACACCGTCACCGGTTACCCAAAGTGAAGCCACATGTAAAATAATTATTAAGTCCACTTAGGGGTAAGCCGAATACGCAAAGCTGGCTTTTCCAAACTTGACCGTGGTGCTGTCTAACGCTGTTGGGATGGACCCATACCTAATGGTAATGTGCCCATTGGCATTCAGTCACGCTGACGCTCCCACGCCCGGCCGGCGTGTAGCGTCCCCACGCCGGCAGGGTCGGTCTGCCCCAAAAATCCTTTGTTCTCCACTACACATAATTCTACCCTTTATAGGCACTTTGATAAAGCCGCTGTGGAGGGTGAGAAAAGCTGGCACACTGGGTTGACACTTTCTGCCAGGTGGGAGTGTGGCTGATAATCGCGACCTTGCCGATATCGCCGATTTAGGGTTCTATTAGGGTCTTTTTCTTGTATTTTAATAGTTATCCTTAAAGTATAGATATCAAGCTACCCACCAGCGAAATCTGGGAGAAAAAATTCCAATTATTAAGCGTTTTACAATGACTTTAGTATGAAGGTAATATTGAAGCTTTGAAAAACATATCAACCACTGGAGACACCAAACTACTAATATCAGACACAGTTAAAATGCATAATAAACTAGCAGCATGTATAATTTCATGCATTTATGATTTTGCCCAATGATACTTTTGAGAGGACCAAAATATGAAACAATAGAAAAGAAATGGCTGTCTGTAGAGCAGCCATGTTATGATTTTTTATTAGCATTTTACTACTACTTAGAATCAATTTGTAAATGGATTGAAGATACCAACTGAAAGCTATGATTCTAAATATCATAGAAAATTAAATTCTATTTAGATCTGATCACTAGAACATTACTTTCCATTCCCTTAGATATCAAGTGAAAACACAGAAAATTGCCACCAGTACATGCTGCCACACACTGGGCCCACTGTGCAGCTGAACTCACATCACAGATATTGTAACACCTTTTCTAGCATTACTATAGTGGTACTTGCCTCAATATTTTTGGTACTATTTGCCCTGTATCTCTGTTTCTATACAAGATAGAAACAAATTTCCAAAAGATTTAAAAACATCTCAATGGCCTCAATAAAATGCGGTCACAGGGATCTTTCTGTATTCAGTTTAATTTTTTTGTTGAAGTGCCTACCCTTTACAAAACCACTGCATAGCATGACGCAAACTCGATTCAAATGAAATCTCAATAAGAAGGCTAACATACAAATATATTCAAGAATTTTATGAGCACTATTTTCTGCCTAGACTGACCCGGATTCATCATTACGATGACGCCATATTGTAAATCATGAAACTGAAAGGTGTGGTCATTTCTACTACCGAAAACCAAATTTAACTCCAAGATCATTACCGTACAAATATGTAGTACATCAAGTCCTCACCAACATTCTGAGGTATCAGCTGAGTACAGATAGATAGGATATGGCCACAATCACTGCTGAAACTATGCCTTTAGTTAGCAGAATGTATCCGTTTTGTTGGAAACGACGCCGCCATGAGCGGCTTCACTGCCGCCATGTTGTCGGCAAAATAAGAACGACGCACTTTCACAAATCTGTGAATTACCCTATAGATATTTATGTTATAATCGATTGCATCGTGATCTTGCAACCCTATACTATAAGTAAACGAATATGAGAGTTTGTAAAGGTTAAAACAAATCAATTACAGTGGTTCAAAGAAAGGATAAGACCTCTTACCTCCGGCATGATGAACACTATGGTAGTGAAGAGGAAATGCGACGCCGGCCACGTGACCTCCCTAATTAATTTTCGGCTCAGGATTTTACCAAATTAGACTTCAATATTATTTTGATATTATGCAATATTTTCATTTATTTATTAATTTGATCGTGATATTCATCTATCAAATGTAAAAATAACTACCTTATTTAGAAATCAATACATTTTGGTCCCGAATCCTCCGAGAAAATATTCCCGCGGAAATTATACAGCAGGTACCCGTATGCAAAGCCGGTCCGGAAAGCCTAGCAACTTCAGCCGAATCTAAAGGTAAAATCTGCTTGTTTGTACATCGTCATTAGCATATTCTTGTTTATCATTGAAATTATGGCCTTAAAAAGCCTGCCTGCCCAATACAGACAGAAGAAGGGAGGTTTTGAAGACTACAATCTGTTGTGTTATTGTCCAGAGATGTCCACAAACGCCAATCCACATTCAAAATGGCGGACTCACATGTGAGGCGTCACCGGCTTTTGTGTTCGCAAAACCACCCAAAAAAGTCCATTCTTTACTGTGTTATGTGCTTGAACGATATAGAATATGTTTCACTAGGCCTTATACGAAATCATACACATTAATAATCTAAATATATACAGATCTTCACGTATTATCCGTGATGAAACCACAGTGTATTCGAGTAAATGAATGATAAACAAGAGAAGCCACACTACCCAGGGCCCAGGTTCAGGCCTTTGACTGTTTTGATTGAAATTGGGCCCGGGGATCGGGATGACTTTTTAGTCAATTTAGAGGTAAGATCAGCCTCTGTAATACCATTAGCCATGCCTTAGTAAATATTTACCGAATTCATGTAGAAAGGCTATCAACACCATGCCCAAATAGGATGTGCTATGTCTATGAAATACACGATTCATGGCATCATGTGTTTGACCTAGAAATTAAAAAATTAGGACAGGCTCCAGACAGGGCTCCAGCTTCCAGGACCAGGGCAGATGACCCAAAAGATTGATCGGGAAATATTACCTTGTAATTTGAACTACATGTTCTCTAGACTAGAGCATAGTGGTAACCGTTAGGTGTTTCTTATATTTGGGAACATCAACAACATTTTCAAAATGAAAACAAAAAATTCTTTTAGTAACATTCAATTAATGGTAGAGATAGGTGTCAGCTTTTGTGATGTGAGTGCACTGTGCAGTCAAGCAGTTACCACTCAGCCCACTGCCAGTGGCCACCTGTGTGGCTGCCAATATTGTGTTGTTGTTTTTTTCAATTTGTAAGTGTCTGGGAAATGAGGTTCACAGGATCCATGCTTCGCAATCTTTAGATTTCTGAAATGGTTGAGATCTCAGGTTTTGAATGGTACAATTGGATAATTTCCTATCTATTCCGAGTGGGCTTAAATTACTCCTGAAAAATTGTAACATAGCAGCATTGCTCCCCAAAATTGTATGAAACCTGACAGATTTTGTACCAGTTAAAAAAAGTGATAACCGGGAGGGGGGGGGGTTGTATTTGTCAACATGATAGCAAGGGCAGCATGAATCTGCCATCCACCATGAACAAAAATATCCAGCATGCTACTGGACAGTGAATGAATGTGTTTTTAATTAAGGGGGCCCGATAGCACTTAGAACTATTGTAAAGTATTAAATTATGGCAATCTGTGTACTAATGTAGAACTACAATGTACCCGGAATAAAACCTGTTCAGGGCTGGGCATATCTGAAAATCCAGGAGCAAATGCTAGAGTGGTTGTAGCCAAGGACTGGAGTGGATCCACAGTTTTTAGAAACGTGGACAAAGGGATATCCTGCATCAGAGATGTAAGTTGTCAGGGATTTCCCTGAAAATAGGGAATTCAAAAATGTTGAAATGTAGTCTGAATAGGGATATCCATGGTCTTCAGGGACAGAATTTATTCACAGCCTTCTTTCCCTAGTCATTTTCTTCACACAGGCCCAGCCCTCAATTGTCTAATTCAACTAGGGACTTCACTAAGCCCCCGTGGTGTAAGCAGAGGGACTCACTGGTCCAGGGGAGACTCTGGGCAGGGAATCTCAGGGGCAGACCCTCCCAGGGAGAAATGAAGGGAATGCTGCTCTCTGATTGGTCTCAAATCATCAGTCAGCAACATGTTACAGTTGTTTAACACCAGGGGGTGCCATGATACTGTGCTGGTCAGAGTCTGCCCTGAACACTCTGCTTATACCAGGGGGCCTGTCAACTCTCCCAGTGTCACGATAACAGCTTTTCAGGGATTTTCCCAGTACCTGACTTACATCTCTGCTGCATGTAGCTGTGGTTCAGCATGTAGCTGTAGTTTGGGGCTGAATGGACTGTGCATTACAAGTGCACTAAATTTGCAAGTGAAGCATGTGGCTGTAACATCAGGGGTGTGAAATGAAAATTTAGTCTGAAGATGACACATGCTGGAATGAGAGTGCATACCACCGGCATGCAAGTGCAAATATAGGGAGGTCTTGGGGCATGGCCCCCCAGAAAATTTTTACTTTGTAGAAGAGAAATAGTGCATTCTGGTGCATTTTAGCATTCTATATATTGCTCTGTTAGGCATCCCCAGACACACCAATAAAGAAGCACCCCTCCCCTCCAAACTAAAATACTTTCTCAATAGATCTACAAATTTCAGGAAGTGTCCTGGTGAAGATGGAAGTCTGATTTCAGACTTTAGTCTGTTATTCTGAGATTTCATACCCCTGGACATGCCCCTAGAAGGAATTTGAGAGAGAGCATTTGGTGCATTTCTCAGGCATGCGATTCTTCTTCAGGACATCCAAAATCTCGGATATATATATATATATATATATATATATATATATATATATATATATATATATATATATGAATGTGAAATTTATCATACTTATGATTTGCACACATCCATTAAAGGCGCTCTGAATCGAGGAAGTACGTTGGCCGACTTTAGCACTGTGGCGGACATAGCCGATTCAGAGCTCCTTTAAGTAATTCTTGAAATAAGTTGGGACAGGTGGCATCCCTGATGGTGGAATGGTGGAACTAGGAGGGTGAGGGCAGGGTGAGACTCAAGCAGGTAGCTGCTTGATGGAAATGTTAAAGCATGCATCCTGGTGACTTTTAGACATCACTTCATAACTTTGGTTCTATTGGGAATATTTTAATAATTCCTTCACTGTTGGAAAGCTCAGAATTTGGAGTTAACTGTTGCCAATTTCAGGGTCAGTGTCGCCACTTTTTGGCTACATGGCGACAGTTGCCCGACCCTGCCTGTTGGGAATACGCAAAACTTGTAGGATTAGTGCCTTTTTTTTATTAGGACCTCTACAGTCTACACACAAAGAAATGGGCCGTATCGTGTAAGTCAAATGACTTGTCAAGACGCTTTTATTTTTGTCTCCTTTCACTGACACTTGCAACTTGTGCACATTCCTGTCCAAAAAGAGTTGTTGCATTCCGGTGACCAGGTCAAAAAAGTTCACTGTATGAAATTTGTTCCTGAAACAGGAATTGGGTTCTTCTGGATATGTGGGGACTTTTGGGAATTTAAAAGGTAAAATTGTACCTTTGTGAGTTGTACAGATCCGGTTTGAAAGTATTTTACATCAGTAGGTTTGTTTTTTTTTTTTTGGGGGGGGGGGCGTTAACCTGGGCTTCCCTAGTCCACTTTAAAGGCTCTATATCTCCTATCCTCATTTCCTATCCTTTTGGATGTGTGTGGTGCACTTGTAAGGGCACCCAACATATTCCTTTGTGAGATTGTGTAATGTAGGTCACCATAAATATGACTGCAGCTGTCGAAATGACATTAAACATCTATTACTCACAACCACCACTGTTGTCTGCTGTTGTCGTGTATCCTTAATGTTACATAAGGGATGTAAGTCTTCAGGATTTATCAGGATTTCCTGATTTCTGAAATTTTTGAATGACATTTATTTTCCTTACATGAGTGGTAAGGAGGGCTATTTGTGAAAAAATAGAGGGTTTTTATATCAAGTAAATGTAAGGCTTCCTGATTTTTGCCTATTCCTGACTTACATCCCTGCATAATGTAGTCATTGTCTGCTTGCTTCTGAAATATAGGGGTTTCAGGGGGAGTCTGATAATCTTTGATCTGGTTTCGTCGAGTTAGAATTCCCTTTTCTACATAGGATTCCCTTCTATACAGGTCCTTACCAAACAAATTGTAGTTCCTATTTACTTTTGCACAGATACTAACACTTTCCTCTACTTGCATGCTTCCCTCCCCAGAATGGAGTGGCCACTGCACTCACACTATAGATACAGCACATATTCTCGCAGAAATGCCCCTTTTTTTTTTTTGCAGGAATTCTTCCTTATCACCAGAAATTTCTGCACTGTGTTAATCTGAGACAAACGCTGGCCAAAACCATCTCTGGTTTTAGTCTGCCAAGGAGTGGCATCTCTGCTCTTGTTGATACCATACATTTGTTTGCTATTCAAATAGATTACAAAGACCTTCAATACATCATGGATACTTCAACGGAGAAGGTAGATAAACCATTCAGCAATTCACAATAACTTGCTTTGAAATCCCCATCGAAAGAGGAAAGGGTTAGATAATGGTTTGGCATTGAGTGTTAATTAAAAAATCTGACATTACCTAAGCTACCTGAGAATTCAGCCTCGTCCAAAAGTAGATAAAGAAAATATGCCATTTTATCTTTTAATAAACACTTTGATAACCGATTTGTGTAAGCCATTGGCTGTATACATGTAAGGGGATTCAAGACCAGACTTTGATTATAAGTTGGTTGAAAGTAAAGAATTGTGAGTTTCTGACTGTTATTGAAGAACATATTTACAATATGCCAAGAGGAATTTAAGAAAAAAAAAAGACAGATGTGTTCACATGCTTCAAATAGGTTCAGGGAAGAAAGCTTATGGGAGGATGTTTTCAGTCCTATTTTTTGTTGCATGGTGGTTATAGTTTACGGCTTTCCTTAACAATTTTGCTTCCTGAGCAGGAGCTGCAGTTGCGGAGACTTGAGATTTAAAAAAATACAAGTTCTTGAACATATGGGTAATATGCCCAATATGTTTTAACCTTCAAATGGGGGGTCGGAGAACATGGACGAGTAAATTATGCCTAAAATTTTCTTACTGGAAAGACGCTGAGTCTCCTGTGGTATTAAGTTGTCTGATGGTGTTTCTGGAACCCGGGCTTTCAATTTCAGAAGTAACTGGCCATATTGGGAGCCACCATTTTATAATGGGGGTTTCTGAGGGGGAATAAGACTGAAATTCTGTTGGTTTGGTTCAAATTATGCCATTTAGATCAAACAAAAGAATTACATTCTTCCTTTACTTTCAGATGTCGAAGACAAAGAATGTCCCCGAAGAGCCTATTGAGGATGAGGAGGCAGAAGAAGAATACACTGTAGAAAGCGTTAAGGATATGCGTATCCGCAATGGAAAGAAAGAATTTTTGTTAAAATGGCGCAACTACCCCGAGTAAGTTCACTTGTGGATCGATAGTTGAGAAACTGTTAAAGCAACCCAGTCAATGCCTTGGTATTTGGATCAAATCATTCCAATCCACATAGTCGATGTAGTTTGCCCAAATAATTTGGTGACGTAGTTGACGAATTCTAAGTTCCTACATTTTAATTGGTATTTCCACATTAAGCTGCTCTCTTTCATGTGGAAAACCTAGTCAACTTTTTGTATGATATACTATTTATATCTTGCCCTGTACTTGATAGCTCTGAAAACACCTGGGAACCTGAGGCCAACCTCGACTGCCCGGATCTTATCGGTGAGTTTGAAGATAAATTGAAAAAGAAAAAGGAAGAGAAGCGACGGAGACAAACTGAAGATGAAGGAAGTGCGAAAAAGAAAAAGAAAGTTGCTGAGGTTTGTATGTTTTCTATTTACACAGGGTACCTTTTTTTTTTTTTAGATATATGTACTACTAATTCTATTTGTATCGAGAAGCGGGAGAAAGTTCATCTATAGAAAATTTAGATTCTGGGTGGATATATTGAATTTAGATATAATATACCTGTAGAAGTCAGTCTGAATATTACTTTATCACTAGAATAAATTCTACAGCTGGAAACCTTTAATAATCCTCAACTTCTACCTACCCTGTCCCATCGTTATAACAGGAGGAGGACAACAAACCACGTGGATTTGACAGAGGGCTTCAACCAGAACGTATCATAGGTGCCACAGACAGTTCAGGGGAGCTCATGTTCCTTATGAAATGGTTCGTATTTGTAGATCCTTTTAATGTACTGTGATGATGGTGAGAAGCAAAATGAGGTGCCTGTCTGGACTGTGAAGCTGTAAAATTATCTGAATAGTGTGAAGTAAGGTGAAGACAAGTAGAGAAATCAGAATAGTCAGTGCTTAAAGCTGGTCTGTAAATCAGCGAAAGTTGTACATGTCAAGAAGTAAAAGTCAGTTTCTTAAAACCCAAAATGAGCATGGTTGGAACAAGTGACAATTGTGAGTTTTCGTTTACAGGAAAGACTCAGATGAGGCAGATTTAGTACCCGCCAGGCAAGCTAACATCCGGTGCCCACAAATTGTCATCGCTTTCTATGAAGAACGACTCACATGGCACACACACAATGACAATGAAGACGAGGACAAGGAGGATAAATAAGCACATGTCATCACACATCTCATCCAATCATCACTTCATTTACTCATCCATTTACAGTGAACATACACCCTATGTAGCTAGGTGTGGCCAGGAGGGCTGAGTACTCGACATGCTACAACAGAAACAATTTCACCCATGGTCGGTTTTACTTGCATGGCTTCGGGGTCACATGTACATCCATCCCCCAAAATAAACCGTTCGATACAATATCCTAGGGGTCTGGGTAGACTCGATGCAGATTTGCCATCCTGCACTATTGGCATCTTGTAAGATAATTGTTAAAAAAATGTTCTAGGCTAGAACGAGTATCATCTGGTTGCTTATACACTGGTATCTGTAAACGCTACAAAGGGTGGTGGGCGCGATGCAATTATCAGATCAAAAGGTACTGAACTTTTAACTATTTTGACCCGAGCTGCCGGGTAAAAACAGTTTGTAGTCTGTATTGTGAGATGTCGCTCATTTTGTTTAAATCTGTCGTTTTAATTTAAATATGATAATACAGTGCTGTCTTGTGTGGTTTTGTGAAAGTCCCCACCATCCCATTGAAACAATTTTGATGTAGCAGTATATCAACATATATTTCTTTTTGAGAAGTAAATTTAAAAAAAAAATATCACAACAGGTATTTACAAGTTTGCACTAGGAATTGAATTCAAATGTTTTGTGTAGCATAACTTAACCATACACTGGCAATGTGAAACTTGTAGAAATGGAGCTGATGTAGTTTCCACACTTAATCTGCAGTAAATCCATATGTTCATACCAATATCATTTATCTGCTTTAACACTGAGCGGAAGGCTCATGTAATCATAAATTTAGTAGGGACGTTTTAGTTTTCTGCTTTGAAATATGCTAATGTGGCATCGCTATATACAGATCACTTTATTTTTGACAGGCCTTAGTTTTTATGGGTGTGGGGCAACTATAGTTTATTGATTAACATTAGATAAGTCATGAAAATCTCTTTGAAAAAAAATATACATACGATTCAAAATTGTGTCGCAGAGAAGTTCAAGACTGCCGTTAGCTGTTGTAATACCATGTGTCAAAATCTGTTGTGCGATCAGAAAACTATCCCAGGTATAAATCTATTGTGCGATCTGAAAATCCCAGGTATTAAAATTTTGACCTCACCGAACAAGACATATGTTGGCTGACAAATCATTCAAACGGCAACAGTAGAAATGACCCAGATTGTGGAAAAATATTTTTGTTTCACAACATCAGTGATTAGACCACACCAAAAAAGTAAGTTAGTCTACGGATTTCCCTCTCCATATTTTCGGAAAATACAATTAGTTTTCAAAATTTCGCTCGCCTCACTTTTCCAGCAAGGATCCATTGGACGCCAAAAAATTCTTTAAAAAGAAAAAAAAATGTTTGCTCGCTCGCACCATTTTTTCAAAACAAAAATCTGTAGACCAACTTATTTTTTTGGTCTGGCCTTAAAAGTAGAAATACAAGTTTATATTTAGTGATATTCACTTTTCATTAAAGCAATAAAAAATTGTAAAACAAGCTTGATCTGTTTTGTCTTAAGCAAAAAACATTTCGCAGTGCACAAAATCAATACCGTAAGTTCCCTCTTATAATCCGTGGCTTGTACCAGAGGGAGGGTAGGGGTAAGAATTTCCAATATTTTTCCAGCATAAGTGGTTTCGGGGGGTGAATTTTGAAAATTCACAGGATATTATAATTGCTCGACTGCACCTCCACTTAATTATGATTAAGAAAAGCTACCTTATACAATAACTTTGTCATAGCTAGGAAATTGAAGGGTTGGTATTGGTCTCAAGATGCCTGTTGATTGGCCACTCACTTTGTTAATTGCACATTGTTCTTCAGCACCTCAAAAATTTATATATTTATATTTCTATAGGCATTTCCTATATTTATATTTCTATAGGCATTTCCTATATAATACCATATCCATAGACGCATTTCTAAAAAAAATAATTTAGAACCCTCACATGGTCATTTTCCTATGTACTTCTAATCAGGTGTGTGAAATCTCCGCGGAAATCCGCGGTTTTGATGCTCACAGGGATCATTCCTGAGATCTGTGCAAATCCACTGAGAAAATGAATTCCCATTTTTATGGGGGGGGGGGGTTTCTGAATTTTTTTCAAATGTATAGATCTATTGTCGTCCAAAATCAGAAATTTGAATATCCCATGGATAGTTCTTAGCCTCTCTGTATGATAGAGGATGGCATGTATACCATTGAGTATTTAAATGACCTTTATCTAGTGTAAAAATGTAAACTGGAAATCATTGCGAAATAGCTGACCAGAAGTAGAACTTATCTCTAACATTGTATTATTAGTTCTTTCGATTTCTTTACATACATTCTTGCATTCTATCAATGTAGCATATTAGGGAATGAATTTATATCTAAACATAGTTTGAACGTCTATTCTTAAGTCAAACATATACGGACTTAGCTGAATTATGTATTAGCCAATGAGATAACCCCAACGATTCACTGCGGTCCTCTCGGGGGGCCGACTGGTACCCATCTGATATGTCTTATCAGTAGAACTCGCTGGTAACAAGCTCCAGTAATGGCAGCGACCTGCTAACTCGGAATAGTAAGTGTATATAAATGGTATACTGGCTCCATCTGGTGGCACTTCTAGGAATCATTCCTACTGAATACAGGATTATAGGTCTCAGAGAAGGAATTGGTTCCGCACTATAATTTAATGTAGCGCGAAATGCGATAGCACCCATTGGAACATGTTCATTTTCTAAAAATCACCCCAGAATTAATAGATACATCCTTCCTTCATAATATAGGCTGACTTAAAATATGAATTGACCACGAAAATTTTGAGCACTGGACTATAGCGTAAAAACACCCTGATTCTGCCTAAATCTGCACTGAATAAAATGTAGATTCACTTTTTCCAATTTAACCTTTGAAAAAATAGGTAAGCACTTTGAGAAATGCCCTCCTGGTATTTTATTCAAAGCAGCAAATGTTCAACAACATGTGTAGTGGTTTTATATTTATTGGCATTATTTTCAACATGGTTATTGACCATTCAGTGTGCCTGCAGTATTCACTTCTGACCACAATCGTATATGACTTCCGGTTTTCTGCGGGATTTCCTTCACTGAGACCTACTATTAATGGGCTGTGTGCATGTCTTGTCTATAATTGAGATTTTTATAATCCAATAGATGTTTTTACACAGGCCCCTAGGTTTTATGCTCCTTGGACCGCTCTATCTCATGATATAGGGTGCCTTTCAGGCCAAGTAATACCCAAAATCAGCCTGATTTCTATGTCTCTGTCCGAGGACACCGCCCTCTTCATCTTTGAGTCATTTTCATGACAAGCCGTGCCTCTAGGATTATCAAATTTGGCATGGATATTCTTTTGATTTTTCTCTATATTGTGTAAGTGTCCTTGTTGCAGTTTACTGTGGATATAATTGACAAATTATGAAAAATTGTAGAAAAATACATAAAAATCACTGCAAAAAGTACACAATATTCACATGCCATGCCTGGGAAGATTTATGAGAGTATGTAACATGGATACTGGGTAATACAATCCTACATTTCTAGATGATTTCAAGGAAATGTCCCAAAATATTATACCCTGGATAGTTTTCTTGAAGCGGTAGATATACCATTTGCGGTGTCAGTGCCTAACTTAACTAATACAGATGATATGTCAAAGCGCAAAAATAACCCCTCTCTGTACTACCTAGACTAGCTGCAAGTGGCCAATACTACACAGATATGAAATGCCTACCCTGTTAAGAATAAGGTAAAATTAAATCGGGCCTATCAAAATAATCTGCACTATGCCAGTGGCCCTAGACTGAAATGAACCTGCAGCGCGGCCTGCGGACCACTCCGACATCAATATAAACATGATTTTTCCTTGATTTTGGACACATTTTAGAGACCTATGAACACATTTTCCATAGAATTTGGCAAAAACAATCCTTCTTTAAATAATTAATATAGAAAAAAACTGATTTGAGGGGTATTTTCCTTTTTCATGCTAATCCCCCATATGCTTTAGATCTCAGAGAAGGAATTGGTTCCGCACTATAATTTAATGTAGCGCGAAATGCGATAGCACCCATTGGAACATGTTCATTTTCTAAAAATCACCCCAGAATTAATAGATACATCCTTCCTTCATAATATAGGCTGACTTAAAATATGAATTGACCACGAAAATTTTGAGCACTGGACTATAGCGTAAAAACACCCTGATTCTGCCTAAATCTGCACTGAATAAAATGTAGATTCACTTTTTCCAATTTAACCTTTGAAAAAATAGGTAAGCACTTTGAGAAATGCCCTCCTGGTATTTTATTCAAAGCAGCAAATGTTCAACAACATGTGTAGTGGTTTTATATTTATTGGCATTATTTTCAACATGGTTATTGACCATTCAGTGTGCCTGCAGTATTCACTTCTGACCACAATCGTATATGACTTCCGGTTTTCTGCGGGATTTCCTTCACTGAGACCTATAAATGATTAAGATACAGTTTGCATTATTAACCCGAAAGGATTATAATAGACAAGGTAAAAATGCAACTTTTAAGACACTACTAACAGTGGGAAAAACTAAGACGCTTGTTGGCCCATGTAAAATCCCATAGGAGGTGCAAATTGTTCAATTTTCCCGCCCTTTTGGGCAGAGGTGGTGCAGAAAAATTGATATTTTTTTTAGAAAGCCACAAATAAGGTGTGAAGAAAAGTAGAACTTAACCCTAACATTGTACATGTATCATCAGTTTTTGTTCTCTATTTGAGCATTCCATCAATGTTGTGGCATGTTAGGGAATGAACATAAATCATAACATCATCTACACATAGTTTGAGTATATCTCTTTGAGCCATCTAAATTCAACTAGATTCTCAAAAATATAGAAACTGTCTACTAGTATGGGTGTGGACCACTAAAATTGACATGGCAACATGGGCTATTTTAGGCCTAGTGACATGGGACATGAACAATTTCTTAAAATTGACATGGTGACAAACAATTTCTTAAAATTGACATGGTGACATGATCATTTCTTAAAATTGACATGGGGACATGGCCATTTTTTAAAATTGACATGTGACATGGGGGACCCCCCATCCACGGCCCCACTAGTGTCACCTAGTGTTAATTCCAGGAATCATTTAAAGCCCGGGGGGGGGGCACTTCAATTTTTTTTGATACGGGTGTGTGGCTGAACCCCCGACTAACCTTACCCTTGCTAGGGCCCTCAATCGCGGTTTTTTTCTTCAAAACCCTACCCTTGCTAGGGAACTTTTGACAAAACAGTCTTAGATTTTGCTCAAAATATCTTAAATTGACCTTGTTTGGGAGAAGACTTGAATTTTGTTCATGCTATTTTCATGAAAACTAGGAAAATATTCATGAAAATTTCTGAATTTTCCACCTGAATCGGGGTATTTTGCTGAAAGTTGACCCTTGCTAGGGACATTTTGCTCAAAAGTATACCCTTGCTAGGGACATTTTGGTCTGAAACCAGAGGCTTGGTAGGGACATTTGGCTGAAAAAGTACCCTTGCCAGCCGCACATATGTGTATGTCCAACATAGGGAGTGCCCCCCCCCCCCGGGATTTAAAGACAACACTAGGTGGCAGCAGCACTATACTTTACAAGGAAGCTTTTTATAATGCTGCACATCTGAGTAAAACATGCCTTATACACCAGGGGCGGATCCAGGATTTTCAGAAAGGGGGGGCGTGAATCTGACCATGAACAGCAAACATAGGTGTGAGGAACAAGTGGAAACCTGTGATTTTGCGAGCCTAGCACAGCAAGCTTGTTGGGGGTATCTGGGGGCATGCTCCCTCAGAAAAATTCTGAATTTTAGAATGCAAATGGTGCATTCTGAGAGGTCTACTGACTGAAGGATTTGAGGGTTTACTTAGGGTTTCATCCAGGTTTCTTTTTAAAGAAGGACAGACTTCTCAGGGGTGGATCCAGGTTTTTCAGAAAGGAGGCATAATTTGGGTCCTGGACATCAGGGGAGGAACAATTACAGTACTGTGATGTTGCAAGTGCAACATAGCATCCCCTCCAGGAAATTTTTGAAATATTGAAGGGGGATAGTGCATTCGGGTGGAGTCTGAGGGCTTTCCTGACTAAGCTATCTACAGCCATAAGTAAGGATTCTCCCTCTAGGTTTCAAAAATGACTTGTGAAGGCAAGCCCTCAGAAAATTTTGAAATTTAGAGGGGAAAAGGGGGATTCTAGGGGATTCTGATGGCTCTCCTGACTAAATATATCTACAGCTATAAGTGAGGCTTTCCCCCTTCCCATTTAAAAAATTCCTGTCAGGGCATGCCCCATGAAAATTTTGAAATCTAGTGGATTCTAAGGGTTCCACAAACATGGATAAACATGAATAACCATTTTGAAAATGCTTTTTGCCTCATGAATTTATTTGGAAAAAAAACAAAAAAAACATTAAAAAAAGATACCAGCTCTCCTAAAGTGCTGTAAAACACAAATCAATCAAACCCTCCCCCCTCTTCTCTTGTCATATCCCTATCTGGATCCTTTTTATCCTGATGGGCCACTTATTTTCATTCTCTAAATCCTCTCTTAATATCTCTCTCCCCCCCCCCCATTTCTCCTACTTCCACACATCAAGGGGGTGCCCTGGTGGATCTTTAAAAACTGGGGAAAAAACTGAGTGGTTTGCAAATATGCATACTCTTTCTGTCAGCACCCAGTATGTACCACACCCTGTCACAGCCCCAAGGGTCACATTCCCTATCCATGCCCCCAGTATCATGTACCATACCCTATCCATGCCCTCAAGCTTACATAACCTGTCCATGTACCCATTATCATGTACCATACCCTGTCTATGCCCCAAAGCTTACATACCCTGTCTATGTCCCTAGTATCATGTACCATATCCTGCCTCATGTTCCCTGTCCATGCCCCCAGTATCATGTAGCAGACCCTGTCTATGCCCCCAATATCATCTAGTAGTCCCTGCCTACACCCCCAATATCATGTAGCATAACCTGTCTACGCCCCCAATACCATGTAGCAGTCCCTGTCCACACCCCCAATATCATTTAGCAGACCCTGTCCATGACCCATATTATGTAGCAGACCCTGTCTACACCCCAATATCATCTAGTATAACCTGTCTGCGCCCCAAATATCATGTAGCAGTCCCTGTCCATGCCCCCAATATCATGTAGAACATTTCCTGTCCAAGCCCCCAATATCATGTAGCAGACCCTGTCCATGCCCCAGTATCATGTAGTGTGTCACATATATGAAAGACCCACACTCAGTGCTGTCCGCATCCCTACTGGGCGGCACTGCGCATAGCAGGCGGCAACCGCCGCTCAGCAGACCCCCATCTGCCACTAAGCAGCCTAACAATAGTGTCTCCAATACTAGTCTGTACCTACATGTGAGTCTGGCTGTATAAGGCCTAGACCACAATAGGGGAGACACACACAGACAGTGATACCAGCCAATTACTTTCACAGTTCAAAGGATGCATCCCTTAACAATCATGTAACTCTATTGTAGTGGAGACATGACAGTTGGATGCTGGGGCCTAACTTTGTCTGGGGCAATCAGCCCCAGAGTAGGGATATAAGGCCCCCAGTAGGAGGTCCATCATCACAGAATCACCAGAACCACCATTGCAGTAACATCTCCAGTCCAGCTCTCCTCTACCTGCTATAACTCTGCACTATGCTGGGTTAGACTATGCCAGACAGGCATAGGACTAAATAGTAATAGATGTTTAACGCCATTTCGACAGCTAAGGTCATATTTATGGCGAGAATGACATTACACTATTTCACAGGGGAATGTGTCAGTGCCTGCACATATGTGCACCACACACATCCCGAGGGGATAGGAAAGAGGAGAAATAGACCCTTTTAAGTGGGCTAGGGAAGCTCGATTAACATATGTTGATATTAATGCATGAATATATGAGGCATTAATACACTAAATGTCCATATGAGCGTTCATGCTCCACTGAACACCAGCTATGTCAAGGATACATAGGTTATAAAATTAAAGAGTCCGACCTCATGGTCCACTGCCCAATATAATGCTTTTAAGAGTCTAAGAGATCAACCTCATGGTCCACTGCACAATATAATGTCTTGTAGGTGAATGCAACCGGCCGTCACGGGTGCCTGGGCACCCAAGACTGAACAATAGGTTACATAAGTAACAACGCCATAACCTTCCGGTCGCTCTAGCGTCGCTCCTGAGCAACCTAGGTCAAATATGAAAGCAGTTATGTAATTGCCATAATTAGACGGTCAAAATGAGCCAAGATCAAGGCCGTAATCCCATTATTAAGGAAGTTATGCAACCGGGACAGTTTCAACCTCCGAATGCGCTACAGACAAACCAGTGCGAGTTACGTGCCCGGAAAGTGGGCAGTGGTAACTTGACATATTCAACTCCGCGCATGCGCAATATGGAGGTTATAGGCGCAAAAACGACCGAGATATGAGGGTCTGAACATGCCACACCGACCGAGACAATGGGAGACATGGCGGCGTCCATGGGGGTCCTTTGTGCGCACACTGACACATGAAAGACCCCCCTCAAACAACCACAGACTTAGGCAGATGCCACTGGCTCCAGTCAGTCTGAGGGGCCCTCAGAAAATTTTGAAATTTAGAGGGGAAAAGGGGGATTCTAGGGGATTCTGATGGCTCTCCTGACTAAATATATCTACAGCTATAAGTGAGGCTTTCCCCCTTCCCATTTAAAAAATTCCTGTCAGGGCATGCCCCATGAAAATTTTGAAATCTAGTGGATTCTAAGGGTTCCACAAACATGGATAAACATGAATAACCATTTTGAAAATGCTTTTTGCCTCATGAATTTATTTGAAAAAAAACCAAAAAAAACATTAAAAAAAGATACCAGCTCTCCTAAAGTGCTGTAAAACACAAATCAATCAAACCCTCCCCCCTCTTCTCTTGTCATATCCCTATCTGGATCCTTTTTATCCTGATGGGCCACTTATTTTCATTCTCTAAATCCTCTCTTAATCTCTCTCTCCCCCCCCCCATTTCTCCTACTTCCACACATCAAGGGGGTGCCCTGGTGGATCTTTAAAAACTGGGGAAAAAACTGAGTGGTTTGCAAATATGCATACTCTTTCTGTCAGCACCCAGTATGTACCACACCCTGTCACAGCCCCAAGGGTCACATTCCCTATCCATGCCCCCAGTATCATGTACCATACCCTATCCATGCCCTCAAGCTTACATAACCTGTCCATGTACCCATTATCATGTACCATACCCTGTCTATGCCCCAAAGCTTACATACCCTGTCTATGTCCCTAGTATCATGTACCATATCCTGCCTCATGTTCCCTGTCCATGCCCCCAGTATCATGTAGCAGACCCTGTCTATGCCCCCAATATCATCTAGTAGTCCCTGCCTACACCCCCAATATCATGTAGCATAACCTGTCTACGCCCCCAATACCATGTAGCAGTCCCTGTCCACACCCCCAATATCATTTAGCAGACCCTGTCCATGACCCATATTATGTAGCAGACCCTGTCTACACCCCAATATCATCTAGTATAACCTGTCTGCGCCCCAAATATCATGTAGCAGTCCCTGTCCATGCCCCCAATATCATGTAGAACATTTCCTGTCCAAGCCCCCAATATCATGTAGCAGACCCTGTCCATGCCCCAGTATCATGTAGTGTGTCACATATATGAAAGACCCACACTCAGTGCTGTCCGCATCCCTACTGGGCGGCACTGCCCGCATAGCAGGCGGCAACCGCCGCTCAGCAGACCCCCATCTGCCACTAAGCAGCCTAACAATAGTGTCTCCAATACTAGTCTGTACCTACATGTGAGTCTGGCTGTATAAGGCCTAGACCACAATAGGGGAGACACACACAGACAGTGATACCAGCCAATTACTTTCACAGTTCAAAGGATGCATCCCTTAACAATCATGTAACTCTATTGTAGTGGAGACATGACAGTTGGATGCTGGGGCCTAACTTTGTCTGGGGCAATCAGCCCCAGAGTAGGGATATAAGGCCCCCAGTAGGAGGTCCATCATCACAGAATCACCAGAACCACCATTGCAGTAACATCTCCAGTCCAGCTCTCCTCTACCTGCTATAACTCTGCACTATGCTGGGTTAGACTATGCCAGACAGGCATAGGACTAAATAGTAATAGATGTTTAACGCCATTTCGACAGCTAAGGTCATATTTATGGCGAGAATGACATTACACTATTTCACAGGGGAATGTGTCAGTGCCTGCACATATGTGCACCACACACATCCCGAGGGGATAGGAAAGAGGAGAAATAGACCCTTTTAAGTGGGCTAGGGAAGCTCGATTAACATATGTTGATATTAATGCATGAATATATGAGGCATTAATACACTAAATGTCCATATGAGCGTTCATGCTCCACTGAACACCAGCTATGTCAAGGATACATAGGTTATAAAATTAAAGAGTCCGACCTCATGGTCCACTGCCCAATATAATGCTTTTAAGAGTCTAAGAGATCAACCTCATGGTCCACTGCACAATATAATGTCTTGTAGGTGAATGCAACCGGCCGTCACGGGTGCCTGGGCACCCAAGACTGAACAATAGGTTACATAAGTAACAACGCCATAACCTTCCGGTCGCTCTAGCGTCGCTCCTGAGCAACCTAGGTCAAATATGAAAGCAGTTATGTAATTGCCATAATTAGACGGTCAAAATGAGCCAAGATCAAGGCCGTAATCCCATTATTAAGGAAGTTATGCAACCGGGACAGTTTCAACCTCCGAATGCGCTACAGACAAACCAGTGCAAGTTACGTGCCCGGAAAGTGGGCAGTGGTAACTTGACATATTCAACTCCGCGCATGCGCAATATGGAGGTTATAGGCGCAAAAACGACCGAGATATGAGGGTCTGAACATGCCACACCGACCGAGACAATGGGAGACATGGCGGCGTCCATGGGGGTCCTTTGTGCGCACACTGACACATGAAAGACCCCCCTCAAACAACCACAGACTTAGGCAGATGCCACTGGCTCCAGTCAGTCTGAGGGGCCAAGCCAGGAAGTGGTACTTATACCCCTGGCAAGTCCCTCTAGAAATCAGAATCTCCAGAACCACCACTGAGATAACATCTCCAGTTCAGCTCTCCTGCTACCTGCTATAGCTCTGCACTATGGAGCTGGGAACCCACCTAGGACCATACTGGACAGTGTATTATTATTATTATTATTATTATTATTATTATTATTATTATTATTATTATTATTATTTTATTTTTATTATTATTATTATTATAATTATTATTATTATTATTATTATTATTATTATTATCTCACAGGTGGAGTGGAACAGAACTTTATACTTTATAACCGTATAATTACTGTGGGTGGAAATTACCTGTATATTAACATGTGTGTGATTGATATTCTTACATGTCTGCCTAAAGCTGAATAAACCAGGGATAACTGGAATAGCACTAATAAGAGCTTGATATTCTTACTCACTATAACCACTAGTAATTTGATATTTCTCATATGACAACTTGATCATGCACAAATACTAGTATGACACTCCCCAGTGGCTGCAGGTATTGATGTGTAAAGCTTATCAACAGTGATAATGCACTGGTAACTAGCATTTGGATCTAAAATGTCTAAGCACCTTATCAAGCAATGGCTGCCTCCAGTGAACAATTTGCTTGATGCTATAGGAAGGTAGGGGAGGAGTATTCCATTTCTATTTTTCAGATTCCACGTTTTAATGAATAATGTGCTATTAATCTTTTCAATGTCAATAATTAGTCACTAGGTGTCAGGAGTTTAACCTTGCAAGCATATGAATTCTATAAGGGAGCAATAGAACATATCTATATATATTGAAAAGTACCAGGACACTGCATAATTATGCCAATTATGCAAATAATATGCGCGGATATGGAGTGTTCGGTATCAATCTGGGTTGTTTCAACCCCCTAAAGAACATGCCCCCCTGAAAAATCGGTTTCGAAAAAAAAAGAATAAGCGAAATCTTTTTGACTAGAAGCCTTTTCGGCCTAAGCCGGTCCACCTGTGCACTATCCAGGGTGTGGCAGCGCCCTACCTCCAGCCAAAACCTATCTGTTTTAAGTGTCACCAGCAAAAAAGGGCAGGTTTGAGGAAGGAACGGATCAAAATAAAGGGTTTTTAGGGACGCGGGGGCAGACGCCAGTCCAGGCACTGGCAGAGAGGTCCAAGAACTGGCAGTTTTACAAGAACAATCAAATCTCCCTTAATAATAGGATTTATAGATTAAGGGTAGCTTGAGCTGGCGAACATCATGGCGGTCTTTATTTTCAAATCTGCACAATGGGAACAAAGTTATCAATAATTTTAGTCTATTACACCAACTTAGTGATCTTTTAAGGACAAATAAATGCATTGGAGCATCACGCTGACCTTATGGAATAAAATGACAGGTGATCCAAGGATCTCTCGGCTAATAAAGATGTTTAGGGTCTATTATACCAACCTGGCAATACTGCAGCACTTCATTGGTGCATCATGTGATGAGAGGGCTGCATTGCTGCATTATGCACAACTTTACAGGCCCTTAAAGGGTTAAGAGGTATGTATTGACAACTTGACCTGTCCCCACTACTTCTTAGCGGCATTTATACCAGCCCCAAACCGCGTCCACTGTCGGCTATGTACAGGCAATCAAAGAGGCAATGGTCCGTGCGACTCACAGCGTTTATACCAGCCCCAAACCGTGTCCACTGTCGGTTATGTACAGGCAATCAAAGAGGCAATGGGCCGTGCTACTCACGGCATTTATACCAGCCCCAACAGTGTCCCTATGTTGGCTATGTACAGGCAATCAAAGAGGCAATGGTCCGTGCTACTCAGGGCGTTTATACCAGCCCCAACAGCGTCCCTATGTCAGATATGTGGAGAGTTCACAGCTATGCCAAACATTGATTGGTAATACACCAGCTCCAACCAAAGGCTATACTCAAATGCACTGGTCGACTCAGGTAGTTTCACTGTGCAATTTTTCACAATACACAAAGCCTGTCAGGTCCTATATGGAGATGCCAAGGGCATCTCCAATAAACATGGCGTGCACTACCCCCATACCTACTAAATGCCCTTCTTTTCTACAAAATCTGAAATCTGTCTATAAATGGGGTTAAAGAAAGTTTGGTTACCTTTTTATTTAAAAAGAGCCCTAAATCCCATGCATTTCTCCATAGGAAAAAAAACAAACAGTAATTACCATGTCACAGCCATCAAAGTACACCTTAAATGTAAATTCTATTCTATTTATCAAAAAATTCTCATGTAAATAGATATATGACTCATGGGGTTTCTGAAGGGTGTGATACGGCATATGCTGTGTAATGGAATAGTTTTTTGGTGGTGCATGTAATCTGCTAGAGGCCAAAATAGCAATTGAAACTTGGTAATGATAAGAAACTCGGATAAGGGCTAGTAGACAAGAGGTCAGAAAGGTGGTGTCAAAGGCCCTTGCCTCGTTTAATAATGGTTCTTTAACACTATTTCAATGGCTAAAGTTCATATAGTTCAGTGAGGAAACCATGCTCCCCAGTCCCTCTGAAGTATTGTGGGAGGTGTTGTGTGGCCTGGAGAGCCACAGAACTTCTACACACTCCCAAGCCCTTTTGAAGTATTGTGGGAGTTGTGTGGTATGGTGGGCCACAGGACTTCTCTACACGCCCCCTAGCCCCTTTGAAGTACTGTGGCAGGTGTAGTGCGACCTGGAGGGCCACAGGACTTCTCTACACATAGACTTGCTCAAGTCTCTCAATTTTAATGCAAGAGAATTGAAATAAAAATTGATAATAAATTAAAGTTTTAAACAGAAAAAGTAAGAAGACCTCTAGTGAATTGAGCCTGAGCCCAGCAGAGAGGGGAGAGGAATGTGAGGTATAGTGGTGTTGGGAGGAGAGCTCAGGGACTGCAGCCAGTCTACTCTACACACTCCCCAGCACCTTTGAAGTATTGTGGGAGTTGTGGTGCAGTATGGTGGGCCACAGGTCGTCTCTGCACGATTGAGTAGACTAGATTGCCATTTTGATGAACTCTCTCTAATTGGGTAACCTCGCCAATGTGGTCACGTTTTTGAAAGAACGAGTGGTGACAACATTAGAGAGAGTTGGCTGTATTAGCTCTATCTCCTAGATGAATACATTAGAGGCAAATCATTTTGGGGCAACACATTTTATTGACAGATTCTCATTTACAGTTACACTGTCCACATTGAATGCACTCAGCAACGTGTACAAAACATTTCAACATTAATTTAAACAGTTAATTTGATAGGGTTACTTCATTGGCATATTCTAAGCTGCTAAAATGACCATGGTTGGCTGTCTCCATCGTTTAGCTCCACTGAGGCGAGTTGTTGAGTCAGACTTCCAACACCTGATTCGTCTGAAAGAAACGAGAACTAATCTTTTATATACTGTATGCATCATGAATTATAATGATGATCCTGCCATACATTCTTTCTTATAGACTGCACGTATACTTGAAATAGACCCCAGGTGCTGCTTATAGGATCTTTCCAAAATTATGCAATATTTCATAACGGTATATTGAATCACCAAGATGCAACATCCAGAAGAATTATTCTAAGAAATTACTTATATTCTAAGAGATGACTTTGGTAAAGTTGTAAGAAAGGTTTTTGACATACCTGTAGGAATACTTGTGATAATGTCAGTGAGTGGTGATACTGGGTGCAGGAGATCTGGTAGAGATTCAATTGAGGAGCGGCGCTTCACCTGCCGCAAAAAGTTGTGTTGGAGAAGACTAGCCGTAGACAGTCTAAATGATGATGAAAATAAGTTAAAGATGTATTCGGCATATACATGATATAGCAAGACCATGATGCAATGTGCACATTATGTTAACCCTTTAAAGGCCGCTGATGCAGGGGTGCACCATGCCCATTAGTCATCATGTTGCACCAATGAAGTGCTGGCGAGACTTCTTGCCAGCACTTCATTGGAACATTATGACGACCCTACAGGGTTGATACATATACTCCCAGACGGTCGTCATGATGCTCCAATGAAGTGCTGGCAAGCAGTCTCACCCGCACTTCATTGGTGCATCATGACGACCAATGGGCATGATGTATTAATGCATCAGGGGGCCTTAAAGGTTTAAGAAAGATCAGGCTCCTTAGTTGCATTATCAGCGACAAATAGGAGGACAGAAAAGGCGCCTAAGAGACCTAAAAGCAAGGACAAGCACCCCATATTGGACAGGTCTATATCTATGTGTGGTAATATGCACAGAGGGTGTCGGTACCACCTCTGAAAATTTTAGTTCCCTTGAACACTTCACAAATGGAAGGATTTTTCAACATATGAAACTGCACTAAAAGTCTAAGTTTGAGGGGCCTCCAAACCTCTGAAAATAGACGAACCTCTGATGTGGAAATAGTGGAATGCATTTGGGACCACTGATACAATTTTTTTGGCATTCAGCCACACAAACTAGGGGACGAGGAACTGTGAAATATATACAGAAGTGCTGCTTACCAAAATGATGCAACATAATAACTCTGCTCTCACCTGTCCTTGGGGTCCATCTCCAGACAGATCTGTACAAAGTTGTGGAAGTGTTCCGAGAAGACCCGTTGGTAGGGCGGTGTTATTCGTCCATTATCCTCTGACCCCACCCCAAGACCCGAGTCGCCTTGCACTAGAGGTCCAAGGAAAAGCACAAAGAGCTTTTATCGTCCTGATATATCACAGGGATGAATGAATAATTCTGAAGATAAACTTAGAAATTGTGGGTTTATAATCAACACTTCAAAATTTTGACCCAAGAAAGTACTACATTTATCACCCTAATATACATGTACTATCAACGTGCAATCCATCAGTGGTGTGGCGCGCTTGTAAAATTTATAAACATTATTACTGCGAGAGATATTTGATTAAAGCGGAATAATGGCTATTCCCATTATATGTGATATGTGACTCGGATACATTATCAACTTAAAGGGCTACTGACACGATTTTTACGTTTTTCCTTGTATAATGCAATAAATACAATGCGATTATTGTGTCAGTTTGGTCTATATAATAGTAGGCATATCCCTACCTATATTGCACAGGTGGCTGCCACCCTCCACACTACCCCCTGCACACACCATGCAGTCAGATTTCTTATCTAGCCATGTTGTGACGTCACCGGAGGCACTGGAGTGATAAGACTCCCTAAATATGAAAATAAAGCCTCTCTTATTGATCAATAACGTCCTTTGTGTATAATCCTAAGTACAGAACAATATGCTTTTATGTATTGCTTTCTTTTCTGGTCAATTGTTAGAAAAAATAGCTCTCTGGGTTTGTGATGAATTGTTGGGGGAGGGTTCATATTCTTAGCTAATTGGAATATCCAAAAAAAGTGTTGGGTCTGTTTTGGAAAGCTCAAAATTCCTTTACTTTGTAAAAATGAAAGTATACAGATGAGTCTTGTATAAGCGCAGGGGGTAGCCTGGGATTCAAATCAATAAATGCGCTTAAATGGGCCAGGTGCACCCTTTTTGGTATATCTAGATTAAAAGGATTCAAAAACAACTGAAAATCGTTATTTGAGTTTTGAAATGACGATGGTCATAAAAATCGTGACAATCATGGAAACACTGGCATTCCTGACTTAGGGCCTAATCCATGATTAAAGTTACAACAGAATCTCAAAGTGGCTACTTTATATGCCCATTCAGTTGCCCTGAAATATCACGATGAAAATTCAGGATAATTGGGCACATCTAGGTTGTCAAAAAGATTCTCTAAACTTCAGAATCTGGTTCGATTTTTTGGAGTTGCCTGCCGCGTAGCGGCCGGAAGCGCAGCGACCGTAGCAACTTCTTTATGTTTTCGTTTTGTCAGTGACGTCACGGTCACCTTGTGACACAATTTGTGATGTCATACATCGGCCATGACGTCACACATCGGCTGCAGAGTGGCAACTCCTATCCATGGTCTTTGCCACATTTTTCTTGTTGGATGATAATTAGTGATGTCTCTGCATGTTTAAATGTATGACTGCTCAATATGTACAATGTGCATGGTTTCCCTACAACGAGCATGTATTAGCAAAATGAAGTACAGAGGTTACTATTATATGTATGCTCCCTAACTAACACCTTGATGTGCTGAGTTGAAGCTGTCATAGAGTCTGTGGACGCCTCCCACGTATCATAGTTTGACCCCGGTGACGTAACATATGGGTCTTCACACTTAGCTGCCTGGTGCAGCTTGGTGGGTTCGCCTGTGGCATGGAGGCAGTTCTGGCAGCTACTACTGTTATACCCTGTAGTATGCTGTAGTTAGATTGAGACCAATGCACTTAATATTTCCCGATAAAAACGATGGAACAAAGTTGTGGGGGACGTGTCAGGAGCCCTTTAAAGTCACTGATAATGTATGCTTGTTGACATCTTTTACAATCAGGAACGATGTTTTGGCCCACACAAAGTGGACTATGAGATACAGATTCATCACTTACTTTCATCACCTAGCTCATTTAATTCTGGAACAGTTGTCTTGTCCAATAGTTGAGGCGTTATTCCGTCTAATTTTTCTAACAGCATCTACAAATGTGAGATAAGTAATACATGGATACAGATCTACGGTAATCTCCCGCGTATAAGGCGCGTCTTATACGCCAAACAAAATGCTGCTGGGTCTTATACGTGGGAGGTAAATTGCCTTGAGTTTGGGGTGCGCCTTATAGGGGGGTATTTTTACTATAGATCAGTACTAAATTAACAAAAATCTCCCCTGAGGGGGGCACCTTATATGCAAAACAGCCCCCCTGTGAGTTGGACGGGCGCCTTATATGCGAGCTGCGCCTTATACGCGGGAGATTATGGTAGAAACATATTTATCATGTACTCAGAGGTACTGATCATTCTTTTTCCTCTTATTTCTGTTGATGGATACACATTTCTTACCAGTGCCAGGCTTAGGAAAATCCAATTTCAGACCTATGCGTTCATTAAAAGAAAGAGATCAGTTTCTCTCAAGCTCAGGGTATGGCTTATATGAGGGAATTTATGGTCGGTTTAAATAAATTACCTGAGTAGGCGGCATGTCTAAGAAGGGAACCACCCCGTTAGCAAGTTCACATGCTAAGACCCCAAAACTGTAGATATCTGCCTTGGTGTCATAACCAGCTAAATTCTGCAAAATTAAATAAATCATTTAACTCAATTATCCTCATGCACATGTACATATAGTATAGAGAACACAATCCAATGTTATCTAGGATTTCTATAGTTAAGATATGATTTTGGAGTATAGTATAGAAAATTTGACAAAAATCCCAGCCCTTAACAATAAACGAACAATTACTGAATCTTTTTTTCTAGCATTACCTGTTGTAACATCTCTGGGCTAGCCCATAGAAGGGAGCGCATATAGTGTGGTGGGAAGTCATGTACATAGCCGTGCCTCTGTCCACCCTGTACCATATTGTATGAGTCTCGTAGACCCGTCAAACATACATGACCCGCTGCCGAGATGAGGATATGACTTGCGCGCAACCCTCTAGAACAGATATATAGGATATGAGTCAGATGTGAAGAAGAATTATGTTTCATGCTGTGAATGATAGTGCCTATGGTAAAGCATGGAGAAGAGTCATTCTCTACAGGGGCTTGAAGGAACTGAATCTCATCCTCCATGGCCCAATTCTTCTCTTTGTCACTTAGATTAGATGACCATGTTGTGGCGTCATCAAATTAGTCTTAGCCCCCTCATCAAAACACAGCCTGTCGAAAATCCTAGCAACTTCACTTGTAGAAGTTTAGAATGCATCAGTCTTTCAAACCACTATCTGCATAAAGCCATGTTGTACACCTATGTATTTTCTTTTTTTCTGGCCTTGTCATTTTCTATTAAAAGTGTGTTCTTACACTCCCTGTACTCTATATATGGCACTGGTCCCTTCTGCAATCATAAAGTATTAATTATGAAATCTGCAATAAGTACCTGTGTATAACGCCCCGCTGGTGCAGGTAGTCTAGTGCCTCTAGTACGTCACGGAGGATGAAGGCGATCGCCAGCTCAGGTAGTCCTTCATGGAAGTGTGCTTGCATTAAGTCATGTGCTGAACCTGCAGAGAAATGACCATACTGTATATTCATTTCAAATATAGCACTGTGATGAACAGTTCTCTAAATTAGGTGTCAGCCCTATTGTCCAATGGCCAGACATTACTGAATCTGGCACTGGAGATATAGCCATCTGACATGCTGGACACAAGTTGTCCCCTATGAATTCAGCAGTAAATAAAGGGAATTATTTTATTGGTGCAAAATGTATCCCACCATGGCGTTATGTAGCAAATAAGTTAAGAGCTATAATTTGCCTCGACTGCTGGCCAGAAGAAAAATTTCAAAAAATCTGTACTTTTTGTAGCATAGGATGACAATATCCATCCTAGAAATGCATACAAATATGAACACTTAATTCCCAGCAGACTTTAAAACATGAGAGTTATAGGGAAATAGCGGTTTAATATTTACCATAGGCCATGAGAGGTAGAACTGTCCATACTTCATTATTGTGTACAAATGATGATAACACAGGTAAGAGGTGAGGGTGGTCATGTAGCCGCTGCATCAGGACCTGTGATAAGTTTAAAAATATACAAGATATAAAGCTTTATGTACATGTGTGATTGATTTTCTTGAGGTATCAATATAGATATATGCTAGCTGATATATGCATAAGAGAACAATTTTGAACTACTGTAAATCCTCGCGTATAAGACGTGACTTATACACCAGAATCACATTATCGGCGTCCAATAGGATTTCGCCTAACTCATGGTGCGTCCTATATGCGCCGCTTTTACACTATAGAACAGTACTAAAATAGCAAAAATTTGACCCCAGGTCCTCTATGATTTTGCCTAAATCAGAGTGCATCCTATTTGTGAGGGGCGTCCAGTATGCGAGGATTTACAGTAGGGCTAGGCGGCTGGACAAGATAAAGGGGGAAAACACTTTTTAATGCTCATCTATTCAACTATAAACTAGCTTACTCAATGTGTTGATTTGAGACTAACCTCATATTGTAGAAGTCCAAAATTGAAGTCTTCTAAGTTAACACGTTTCACGGCAACCATTTGTTCAGATGGCAAGTGTTTCGCTAAGGATACAGTTACAGCTTCCTGGGAACCACGCCCTAAATTGGTGAGAAAAACAGGATATCAATATAAAAACAATTTTGACCCTCGCGAGGAGGGAGCTGCACATTCTTTTACATGTCTCTGCACAAAGACCCACCCCCCACCCCCGTTGTTAACAAATGATCACTTGCTAAGTTTCCCTTCTTCTAAACAGCAGACATTTGTAAGGCTAAGTTCAGCTTTAACCAGAGGCTTACTGTAGCGAATTGGTATAGGACTTTTCAATCTTTATATGTGGCTAATATGCAAGATGTTACATACAGAGTGCATTGACTATGCTACCAATTATTCATCTATTTGTATGAGTCATGTTCAAATCTAATTTAATCTTCAGTCAGGAAAGAGAGGTGTGTACTTGATACATATGTGTCCAAACACACATACTACAGAATAGGCGTATGGTAGGATCCTTACCTATGGCTGTGTTGAGTTGGTAGTGGGTGGGGTCCGGTAAGTACCGTACCAAACAGTCCTCCATCTTGGACACCGGAGATCCGTAAGTATCAGGCTGAATATAATGATGAAATATATTAATCGTCATGTTTTGTCTACTAAGGTATTCTTGTACATGTACAGAATACATGTATACCCTGCCTTTAAGGCAAACTGTGAGCTGAGGCCAAACCTAAGAGCTGCAACTTTATATACGGGTTACTACGTTAATCTATATTCGAACATAATCAAGACACAAAAATACCCTGATATGAAATGAATGACACATCATTCTGCATTAAACTACATGATCTATGGATGCCAGCATTATGAAGAAATAACAAATCAGTAAATGAAAAATATTAGGGGCGAGTCATTTAATGCTCTGGATTGGGGGTGGGGTAAGAGGTTGAGATATGCAAATAACGAATCTGAGAACTAAACTGACAGTATCTATTTGATCCAACCACATCCTCCGATCTGATTTAAAATGACTTGCCCCTGTGTTGAAAGATATGGGAAGAATAACATATTTTAATGACATACCCTTTGTTTGTTGGAAAGTGGAGAGTGCCCTACCCTTGACTGTGGCCTCGCGCACCACTACAGAGAGTATTTGGGTGTAAAACAAGTTTAATAATAATCATATTGTGGATAACAAATCCCAATGAAAATACAACCAGCTACAAAAAATGTGTTTATGAGTTTATGTTGGTGGGTTAATCTTAGAATTTATAATCATGGCAAAAATATGAGGTTCTGATGTTGAAATTAAGTGTGTTTTTTATTGTTCAAGTTGTAGCTATACAGAGATGAGTCACTCCATTCATTAAAATTGATTTTCAGGAATTTCCCAATTTGTGAATTCTTCTTTGCAGGTAGACTAAAAAAAATCTTGCTCCAATAAAACCACAATTCAACACCGGTATGGTAAATGTAATAAGTGGATGTGTTATTATACCACAAAAGTGGCATGAGAATAAAGAGTCACGAAATTTTTTTTTATCACTTTTATCAATTTTGTTAAATCCTCACACATAAGCACAAGTTACACCAGAAGAGCGAAAAATCTTCAGCCTCTAAGTACAGGGCAGGTGACAAAGGGTAAGTTTGTGAAGTATATATTTATATATATGTATAACAATCACTTATCTACTTAATAGGTGTTTTCAATCCTTCACTTAGGGAGTGGTTATTATTTATCAACAGGGGGAGGGCTGAAAAAATTTACCCTCTTTTCAGCAAAATAGCCCGTGCGCTACTTTAGATCAAAGAGGGGCGCGAAAATTCTATGTGCCTCCGGCGCGGGGGCACAAAAAATTTTGACTGCTGTTGAGGGGGGGCGTAAAAAATTTCCATGCGTCCGCGCGAAACCCCCCCACCCCCCCCCCCCCGTTGATAAATAATGACCACTTCCTTAGTTTAATTCACACCCCTTGAGGAATCTGAAGCACTGCACCAACAAGCCCAAAAAATGTATTTATGTATATACTTTTTAAATCACTCCATCAACACACGTACAGGCCTATTTGTATAAAAAAATTCAATATTTGAAGTAAAAGAAAACTTTCCCAAATGTCCAATCTCGATTAATATTAGTCTGCACGGGAAGATGTAGTAGGAATAAATAGAAACATAAATTTGTAGCATGGAGAATGTACACACCATCTCAATCTGGAATATGACACATGGAATTTTATGAGGAATGAAGATGAAAAAAAATGACGAAAAGAAATACTGATTAAAAAAAGGAGAAATTGTTGCCACATAAACAGTTAGAAAACCACGACATACTCTACCCATTTCCCCAAAAAAATAGACCTCATTTATAACTATACAGTACATGAATCCCATCTAAACCCCTGTTAATTTTTTTCGTTGTCTATTTTGTGCACACGACACGAACAACATACACAGGTGTAAAATATCTCGGACATCTTGCGAGCACGGAAGCTGGAACTGACACAGACTTACAAGGCCTATGTTCTTCTGGCCACAACTCATGACTCAGAGACCCTGCTGATGGAGACAAGGTCACATGACATCAATAACTACAGGATGTTGTAAATTATTAAAGGGCTATGAGGAAATGGGGTGGTCCGATTATATGCTTACAGGGGTTGAATTTCATGCTTGCTATTGACTTTGTAAATTGTTGAAAAGAGGATTTGTGGATTTTCCCTGCATCTTGCATCGACCTAAGTACATACCTACATAATGTTTAGTGATAGATAAAAATTTGTAGTACATATGGGATGTGCTCTGAGGCTAAATGATTCTATGTCTTAAGTATGTCTACTATTCATAATGCCCACTCAAATATACCGGTACTCCTAAAGGATTTTCAGTAATGGCGTGAGAGTGCATTACACATTGAGTGATTTCCAATATACAAACAGTTGCCGCCAATCCTTATGGAGACAGCCTTTTGAAATTACCAGTAGATAAAGACAGGGTAAATAGATTATACGTAGGTAAGTGTTAAGGCATATATACTCACCAGAAGGGACATTGGCTGTGCAAGGACTAACTAATGTGCTTTGTGGTTTGTCATCGACAAAGCTCTACAAGAATGTACAGGATCTACATGGTTCATACTCTGAAATGTTAGAAGGATCAGTGTTTACTTCAGTGAATGTAATATTATTTATGAGTGTAATATTACATGACATATTTTAGTAGTGGTTACTCTCACTGTGTTGTACATGGAAACTATACTACAGCACGACTAGTCCTATATTAATACAAGTAGATAAAATACAGCCCTTAAAGACAAACGCTGCCTGGTACACAGAAGCCACCTGGTGGCAAAAGTCAAAACTCATCAGTTATTCTATTTTAATGGTATTTCTTATCCCAACTCCCAACTGGACCACTTTACCTGTACATATTTTTTTTCAGTTCATTTTTGATCACTAAAGATACATTATATAATATATATATATATATATATATATATATATATATATATATATATATATATATATATATATATATATATATATGCCATTTTAATTCGCATAGGGTCTTATAGTTAAGGGAAAATTAATATTTTTTACGAATTCACAACTTTTTCATTTCAACCGTGACCCCCCCATTTTAATATAATATAACGTGTCATACAAAAGCTGAAAGATAAAATAACGTGTCATATATGACACAAGGGCGCCAGGCCCAGGATGCACTAAGCATTTTGTCACAAGACGCCCTGATGATCATGAGGCCACCAGGTCACTGCTCTCTCAAGAACATGCAGCTACTGGGAGTCTGGGTATGCAAATGCAGTATGCTATGCTACAGTTTGCACATGTCATAGTCATAGAGATGGCATGTCTTTGGGCATGAATCCAGTGTAGTTCAGTCTACCCACTGAAAGCACTCTTATTATAAAGCAGGGTATCTTCTGGGAGACTGTACTCTATGCCATTATGGCTAATAGTAATACTAATACAATGTAGACTAGTATATTCATTGTCCATGCATGTACCATAGTTTAGTGACAGTACTGTAGTCACTACCCAGTTAGTACTACCTTGTCACCGCTGTCGACCCCTTTATGGGGGTCTCTGATACCCTGTACTCCAGTTTTTGAGAAATAGCTTCCCATTTGCGCCTTGGAACATGGCGCACTTCTCCTGACTTTATTTCTTATTCAATTTACTTCAAATTTTCTGTAATAGATACTTCAACATCCCCTTAAAGCAGAGGCTAACTGAATTCTTTGGTGCCATAACTTAAAGCTGTCCAATATTCGACTTTAAAAAGTTATTACAGTGCCACTCACTGGGAAACACTTAAAAACAAAGATGGCGGCCGCCGAAACCGCGAGGCTTGCTCGGCAAACTTTTAACTCATGTATCTCCTAAAATATACTGAATCTAAGTTCACTTTTTTACAATTTGCTAGAGATTGATGGAAAGAATTATTTCCTAGATTTTGTAAACCAAGCATGATCTGTAAGTTAGCAAACGAAGCACATGTAAACAATGCATGTACCACTTCCGATTTCCCCCCACTGTCAAGGAGGAGAGTCTCAAGATCGTAGGCCATGGGAACTCAGGTTACAGTTTACCGTCCGAGCCATTTTGAAAATTGATGAGACATTTTTTCATTAATGATTATATAGGTAGCACTGCCTTGAAATCTCCAGGTTGTATATGCCACCATGTTATTGACATTCCTGGCACTGTAAGCTTTAATTTGATACCAAATATGCCCTCCTTTGCTCATTCCTACCATGTCCAAATACATTTTTGAAAAATTCTACAATATTTTTTTAGATAATGAATAATGAAATTTTCTCATGCGGCCCTTTAAATGCATGCGGGCGGTGGACGGTAAACTGTAAATACGAGTTCTATTGGCCTTAGCATACCAAGCAGCCCAACTCACAACAAGTATGTGAGTTGGGCGCCGATCCAACTAGTACTACCGGGGTACTACGGGTATAGATCTAAGTCCTAGGCTTACAACTTCAAGTACAAAAGCACCAGTATAACTCCAACAACGCCACGGTAAGTGACAACTGTTGTCAGTGAGTGTTGAACTGACAATCACTGTGACATGTCATGGGCCATGTTGAGGCAAGACTCAACTCGAGCCAGAGTTGAGTCTTGCCTAACCGTGTATTCTATGAGAGAGATCTCTAATCGTATTGCCTTTGTGATGTATGATGAGATCTAGAATAGACCTATTGAATGACAATATAAAACTTACTGTGACTATACTGTACACCACATAAAGCTTCTTTGCAGAAGTCGACAGAAACTGAAAAAGCTGAAAAATGACAACAGGAAGTGAGGTCAGATGGTAAAATATGAGTACCCGAAAACCCGTTCACACGCACCACCTGAAGGTGGCGCCGCAAGCTACCCAAGTAAGAACTATCACATGGCGCGCCAACATCACTAAACGGGAAACCTGCGCCAACCTCCCACGCTGAGATGAGTTTGTGAATTTACCAGGGGGTCAAAATTTTTAGGGGTATTCAGAGGGGGGGGTCATTTTTTTTCAACCTATTGTGAGAGGGGGGGTCATTTTTTTTCAACCTATTCCTGAGGGGTTGCGCAATTCCTTTTTTTGGGGTATTCGCCAACACAATGTAAAATTTCACAACACAACACGATTTTTTTTCGCGACACGTCGCGAAGTTCACAATTCTCCACCAAGTAATATCACTTGTTAATGATTGCAGCCACAATTTTGCCCAACATTTTCTTATTACCTATCATTCATATCCGAGGGCTGGGCCAGATCGCCGAAGGCGATCAGCCCAGCCTGAGGACCGAGGGCCTTGGGTTTCTGGAACAGAGACAAACCGGAGCCCTTTGTTTACGTTCTGACACAAGAAAAAGCTTTGATTTTCCTCAAAATAATTCACAAATAAGACAGAAAAGCCACAAACAGGAAGTGAGACCAGAAGTGCTTTTACTGGGTCCCCTGACACAACATGCGCTCTCGACCAATCAGATTGCAGGAAAGGCGACCCAACTGCACTTGAGTGTTAGAACAACTTGCTTACATCACTAGACCTGGTGCTCCTTTAGACGTTGCTTAAAGGTGCTCATGATTATATTTGTAAAATTCAACAGTACCTCCCATATATAACATGTGATTTGTGGATAAGGCACACTGTAGGAGCAAATTCAAAAGATCAAATGAGAATATGAAGTTGGCTCCAGAAATTCAAAAAACATTCTTGGGAGATA
Source organism: Acholoe squamosa (assembly GCA_949317995.1). NCBI lineage: Eukaryota > Metazoa > Annelida > Polychaeta > Phyllodocida > Polynoidae > Acholoe > Acholoe squamosa. The sequence continues at coordinate 26,056,588 of OX439048.1, forward strand.
CACTCATACTCCATTATTATTGCTCCCATGCTGTACTACTTAACTAATGTGGTACAGTTATAAAAATGTATTCTCTTGCATGAAGTTTGTGTAGTGGTTCGAATCAATGTCTTGACTAGTTCGAAGTAAAGACCAGACAAGGGATCTCGGGTTAGTGCAACTGGCACATATTTATTACGGTATATGTTTCACATCTATCTCGAAGTATACTGCTTAACTGTAGTGTAAGCTCAGGTGAAAATGGTCCGACTCCGTTGGCAGCTAGAGCCAGACTAACGCCTTCCCCGGCCCCAGGTAGGAGCTGGGACGAGGCGAACAGTGCTGCCACCACCCCGCAGAGACCAGGGGTCGAGGAGACCTCTAGTGACTACCGGTGATGGGCGCACCGCTCGAAACGCCCTCTCGGGGGAGACGCTCACACTATATCACGATCTACGAGCCCCTACACTACCCCCACCAGAATAAGGAAAGGGGTGTGTAAAATAATATATTTAACATTGTGACAACTTCGTTATTCTAAAAAATAAGGGCTCGAAGTTATAAACAAGAGTTCGAAGTAGAACGTGATATGTTATTTGTGTGACGTCTTAATAGTAGGAGTTGACCACATATAATTATATTAGATGGAGTAAACATATACATACACTATGAAACAGGATTAAAGAAAAATATGGGTCGAGACAAGTTCGGAAGAACATGTTCGAATCCGTACATAGAGTATTTAAATGTATGCTACTAATGACATACTATGTTTGTAATTATATATGGTACTGTGTTACATAACCCGAAAAGAAAATTTTTACAGTTCACGTATGAACACTATATAATAGTTTTTTTTGCACAGTTTACAATAACTGTGTTTTTTTTTTTATAATTATACAAATATATATATATATATATATATATATATATATACCACTACTAACCTCGAAGTATGAACACAATTGGTATGTACCTGAGAAATATTAATAACATTAAGGTAACAGATCTCGTAGGTTTATAGCACCAATTATTCTGTTTACTGTTGATAAATAGACATGTTTTATAAGATCGAACCTAGTGGATGACGTTAGGATCGAAATTTTAAGACAAAGGTAATTTTATGCGTAAGGTGAGAGGAATAGTGGTTAATTATATGATATACAACATGACTCTATAGCAGCCCACCAGTGTAGTGGGTCTGCCGTACAATAAAAAAATGACTTCGGGGTGTGTTCGGGGTTATCCACTGCTTGTCTGCAGATCCAATCAGCGAATGATGGACTTGGCGGTGGCAAGCCGCGTCGCTGTGTGGTGTGCCCTGATCAAGATGGGAAGATGTAGATACGTCCATTGGGTTTTGTGGGTCTGCATCCGTCCGGACATCCTTCGAGGTTGAGGCACAGTTCGGGTGTTCGAGGATCCCATATAGAGGATAGGGTCGGCACCTACATCGAGGCTCACAAGTCTGTCTCCATCACCGTCTCTCCAGAGTTGGTTTCCAGATCGGAGTCCAGACTTATCAGGTTATGGACCACTGGGGGTTGGGCCTGGGTTGTGGCTGGAGTGGTCGCCTCGGGGATAGGGGCTAGAGTTTCGGTTTGTCTAGCCGGGGTGGCAGTCGGGGCAGTGGTGGTGGCTTCGGATTCCCTCTCGGGTCCGGTTGGTGGCGCACCTGCGCTGGCGGAGGCCCTCGGGGTGGACACACTCATGAAACCAAAAGACTCGATGTCCGCCTCGAGCTGTCTAGCCTCCTGCAGCTTGGCCTGGAGCTTTTTGAATGCACTCTCGGCAGTGCCGTTCCAATCCTTCATGAAGCAGCCGAACACTGCCATGAATCGAACATCCTGGTGGTCGTATTGGCTCCTCAGCTCCTGAAGCTGCGACTCGTATTTCAGCTTCATGGCCTTGGCCTCGTTTTCGCGTTGAAGAGAGACCCGAAGCTGGTCTCTCGCCTGTCCTTGCCTGTCGTGCGAGATCCGGGCTATTTCCCACCGCTGGATCTCATGCAGGCATTCGAACACACCTTCGGTAACCCCTCGAAGGTATCCGGTGGCCTGGCTGATATGCCTCTCCTGCCACGCCTGGAAGACGTCGGCCTGGATATCACAGGATTCCTGTGTCCGGTTTTTGATGTATTCATCGGGGTCCTCCAGTTCGAGGTTAGATTTCACCAAATGTAGTACATTGGTGGTCCTCATGTTCCTTACTGGAGGCGCCGGTACAGGGGTCGTTTGTGTGTCGGAACCACTCTCGTAAGCGGAGCTCGAGGTGGCAGTGGCATTTGGGGATGGGGTAGTGGTGCGGGTCTGTCGAGATGACCCAACTACCGCCCCACTCTCATCAATGGTTAGGCCTCGTCCCCTTCCAACCTCGGGGAGAGGTTGACTAGGGTCTTTCAGCACCAATTCTCTTCCTGGTCGCTTCGGGTCCACAGGTCGGACCCGTCCACGAGAAGAGGCGGTGGCAGGAGCAGCTGGGGGACCCATAGACTTCGGTTTCCCTGAAGGCAATAAGGTCTGGGATTCGGGGCCTGGTTTCTGGGTGTCAGACAGAGCGGGGAACTCGTCTGTTTCGTCTGACTGTGCCTTAAGTCTGGCGAGTAAGGCATCTTCCGCTGGGGTGCTCTGGTATCGTGGGGTAGACTCCGAGACACCCCTCATCCAGTCTGAATGGGAGAGGGTAGTCTGCCCCTCGAACCAGGTCTGGTGGTTACCAGTCGAGGTCCCTGCTACGGGTCGGTAGCCACTCGAGCTCAGGGGCGAGACATGCTCCATGCTCGTGAGGTCTTGAGATGTAGCACCCGCGATCGTGCTAGGATCGGGGGACCTCTTCTTATGTTCGGGGGCTGGGGCTGGAGACTGTGACTCCGACCTCGGTCGCTTGGCGTCCTGAGTGCGAGGGTCACCACCAGGGTGTGGTCGGGGTTTCCCATGTCGGTCAACTGCGTCAGGATCCCTCCTCTGGACTTTGACACGCCAGTGCATCTCTGCAGACATGTCGAATCGATGTGAACGCACGTTCTTGAGGAAGTAGGCGTCCTGCTTCCCCTCGACCGTGTGACAAAGGTGGTCGGTCCTCATGGTAATTTTCAGTCTCTCCTCTGAGGTCATTTGGTCCCACTTCGACATAAGTCGCTCGTGGAGTTTCAGAGCCTTGAGTCGGGCGTCACTGGCTTTGAGGCCATGAACTTGAGCCAAGTGCTCAGCCATACGCCCCCGCCTCGTGGTTCTCATTCCTTGACATTTCTTGTTTTCATTCTTTTCGTTGGAGCACCGATACACCGGAGCGTGGTGCATGTGGTGCTCCACGAGGTGTCTAAAGAATGAGTCTTTGGATGGCCAAACTCTCTCTGTCTCTGCGTTGTTAACACAGATCTCGAAGGGACAAGTCGGGTTAGTTGGTGCCCAGTTCGAAGCAGCATACTGCAACTTCGTCCGGTGCTCGAAGCCATAGTAAGACTTGGGGGTCTTAACTGTGTCTCCGAGCGACGCTACCCACACGCAAAAAAATTTCGCGGGGCCGGAGTCCTTTTTCAGGATTTTCATCCATTCCTCGTCATCACTCTCGCCGTCGCGATTGATGGCTGGAGGAATCGAGTAGCTGTCAGTATAACGCTGACAGTCCATGAAGCATTTCGGGGTGTAGTCTGGGAATCTGGATCGGGCGTTAACCCACTTATTCAGGCTGGATTCGTCGGGGGCGTCTTTCAACGGTTCCTCCAACGAGTCAATATTTTCCAGCAATTGCCGGCTCATTTCTGCAACCTGCCGGTCACGGTCCCCATTTCCTTCCTCCTGAACCTCTTCCTCCTCGACCGCAGTACTACTGACGGGCTCGGGGGCAAGAGGGGTCGATCTTCGAGAAGTTCTCGTCCGGGTGGATCTTGCTGGGGAGGGGGCATCATCATCCTTGGTGGTCCTGCTACTCCAGGTTCAACTCCGCGAGCTTCGAGACGAAGTCGAGGCTGCGGAGTCGTCGCTCTCTTCTGCTTTCTCCTCCACCACCTTCTTTTTGCGGCGGCTCGTTTTAGACTTGGCTTCAGGTTTGTCCGTGGACTCCTTCTTAGCTTTTTCCACCTCCCTCTTAAGCTTCGACTTGCGCTTTATGAGGTCCTTGCGCTCTTTATCGATGGCTTCTTGGCGGGCATCAAGCTCCCCGAGGCTCATCTCTTTCACGGTGTTTACTTTGGTGGAGTAGCAAGCCCCACCTTCCAAGCTCGAGGCAGCTTCGTGGATTTTGCTAGCAACATCCCCGTCGCGAGCTGTCTCGTTCGCTATTTGTTGCTCTTCTTTTTCGAGCTCGGGGTCTGCTAGCAAAGCATCTTCTTCTTCACGGACAGGGGAGTTCTTTTGTGAATCCGACATGAACACATAGGTGCGTTCTCGAGGGGGGGGGGGGGGTCCTTGCGGAAGGAGTACTTCGGGGGAGTGGATGCTGGGTAGGCGCTCCTCGAACCCAACCAGGCCATACAACAGCGGGTACGCTGTCTGTGACCTAATTCGGTCGTCCTCGCAGATGGCGTCAACAATGGCGACTAAGCCATCGCTGATGCACATCGCCTCAGCAAGTCTGAAGTAGTTCTCGAACCAAATGTCGGAAACGTCAGTGACTCCTGTGTCGGTACATCCGCGGCAGATCCTAGATTGTAAATCGTAGGGTATCAGCCGCGGAGGTTCACCTTTAAGGCCCAGGTATTTCGGTGGACAATATCAGTTTTTACCTGTGGCCGTCCGGATAAATCCCTTGGTCACATTCACGTACCCGATGGCTGGTGGTCGGTCGGTGAAAGTCACAGGGACTTCGATGATGACTGAAGGAGTGGTTCCCTCAGTCGTACTCGGGCGTGGTGTTCTCGGGGCGATTGGTTCAGCACCTTTTGGTATGCTCAGGGTGTCTGGAGTCGAATCGGGAAGAGACGGCTCCATTTCGGTGGTGTCCATTAGTTCGACATTTCGGGGTGCCTCGTCTTGGGCTCGAAGTGGGGTCGGGTGCCCATCAGGGTTGGCTGTTACGGTCGCCACCACCTCCGACTGAGCCATTTTTCGGGCTCAGACGGCTCAGGGGATTGTCCTCCTTTGTTCAAGAACAGAAGGAGTCAATAGTAGTCAGCGGAGAGGAATTATGTCACTATAAGTGGCAGAGAAAACAGCGGCACGTCTTACCTCGGTAAGACGGTTCGCATGCTGTGAGCGATATTGGAGGCACAACAAGCGATGCAGAACCAATGCGCATGCGCCACTGCACTGCGCCACTCCGGTGTTCCGCTCTCTAGCGCCCCCCTTCCCGCTCGTGGCAGGCGTCCATACTACCCCGGATAACCAGGGGTCGGTGTTAGTTTTCTCCATAGGCCATTGGTGGGATTACCCCCTTCACTATTCATATCAACAGGAGTTCGGCAGAATAACATGTAGCATCATGCGTACACGTCAGCCAAACTGTCTGCCACCTGCAGGAACCATGAATAGGTTGGTAATACCCGTCATGGTCGTATTTCGAATCATGCCCGAGGTATCTCAACCTCCAAACATATAACAAGACACGTAAACAGGACTATACACTCTTGTGATTTCGGAACATTAAGTAGCGGCAGTCCGCCCGGCAATTCTGGGACTGCGTCTCACCTCTCTTTCTTTGTTTTTCAACCGAGAATCTCAAGAAGGTCCGGTGGAAGGTGCCAACATTTTCCCCCTACCTTGAGTTCTCCGTTCCGCCGAGACAATTTTATCACGATTAGGTTTTAAATTCGTGTCAGCGTCGACCTTCCTGGGTCGTCCTTTCTTCGTCTTTTTCTCCATTGCTATCTTACAAGGTCGGCCTCTTTTCCTCTTCAGGGCCATCCCCTTCATTTTCCTTGATAGCTCATTAGTTTTCATTAGGATCTCGTCCTTCTGTTCATTCATCTGTTTGGAAATCTCCTCACACTCAGAGTTAGTGGCATCCCGTCCCCTCCATTTCCTTAATCTACACACGTTAGACTTATTCATTCGGCCTGTAGCCAGACTCATAAGCATAACCGTGCTTTCAGATATAATTCGGGTGACCATGTGAGGTCCATCCCAGCTCGAGATCAACTTCTTGCACCTTAAAGGTTCATGCATCCTAAACACTCGGTCACCCACGCTGAACTGGCGTGGCTTTAGGTGGGTATCATACCCAACCTTTTGCCAATTCGCGTTCTTTAATAGCTCGTTTCGAACTATTTCATACGCTCTCTTAAATTGGTCTCGTAGAGATTCTACAAACATCACCGTACATGGGGCTTCGGGGCTTACCCCTATAACACCATATACGAGATCCGCGGGCATTATAATATCTTCCCCAAATACTAATAAATTGGGGGAGCAGTTTGTTGCGGCGTGTACAGTACTATTATAAGCATGTACTACGGAGTCACATTGCTCGTCCCAGTCGTCTTGGCAAGAATTTACCAAGGGTTTGAGGACTTGTATCAATGTTCGATTGAATCTTTCTACTTGACCATCAGACTGGGGTCTGTATGGGTTCGTTCGAGTTTTACAAATGGCCAGATAGTGGCACATTTCTTGCCATAGGTTGGACTCGAATTCTCGTCCTTGATCGCTGTGCATCATTAACGGTGCACCTAAGTGTAAGACCCATCCTTTCACGAAGGCGCTAGCGCAGGTGGCTGCCTTGTGGTCAGGTAAAGGATATACTCGAGTGTATTTAGTATAGTAGTCAGTTACTACCATCATACAAGTGTTGCCCCGAGGTGTGGGTTCGATTCCGCTGATGATGTCAATTGCTACTCGGGCAAAACAAACACCGAATAGCTCTTGCACCAGAGGCATCTTTCCCATTCCAGGACCGGGCTTATTCTTACCGCATTCGGGGCAAGTCATTACCCATCTTATGATGTCATTGTGCATCCCTGGCCAGTAGTATCTTCTGGCTAGGCGTTCTAAAGTCCTCTTCTTCCCGAAGTGTCCGCTTGTTTTATGCCCGTGGCAATAAAACATAATATCTCGTCTCAGTGACATAGGTATCACTATCTGTAGGACCTTGTCCTTAGTAGGACAGGTTTTCCATCGACACAGTCTCGAATCTCCAGCTCGGTTCATTGGGCTAGAAATTTGCGAGTTTCTCTGTCTTCGAGGGACAACGCCGGCCGTTCGGGCTTGGCATTTTTGTTCAGGAAAGAAATCACTCTCTTGACAGCAGGATCATTTTGTTGGAAATGTTGGATGGTTTCTTCCGGCCATTCTATAACATTTTCCATGCTGGCGCTAGGTAGCAGTTTCGAATGTCTAGTTCGAACCATTGCAACTACCGCGTTGTGGGCCCCACAATCATCACAATCGATTTTCTGGCACTTCCTAAAAGGCCTCCGGGATAGGGCGTCCGCATTAATATGCTTCGAACCCGGTCTATGTTGGATCTGGCTATGCTCCAACCCAAATTCTGACAGGTGTGCCAGCCAACGGCCAATCATTCCTTCGGCGTCCTTAAAATTAAGTAGCCACCTCAGGGACGAGTGGTCAGTTCGAAGAGTGAAGTCGGTACCCCATAGGAAATGTCGAAACTTTTTGGTATACACCACCACAGCCAGCAACTCACGTTTGGTGGTGCAATAGTTTCGTTGTACCCTAAGTGTTACTAGCAAAGGCGATTGGTACTTCGACCCCGTCCTGGACCTGCGAGAGGGCTGCACCAATGCTATCATTGCTAGCGTCAGTGTCCAGTATGAAATGGTCATCCGCAGTTGGATATTTCAATACTGGCGTGTTAGCAAACAAGTGTTTTATTTGCTCGAAGGCTGCATCTTGTTCATCTCCCCAGGGAAAACGTTCCTTTGCTCGACCTGGGGTCCAATGTGCTAGCATTTGTAAGGGATAGCTTACTTTAGAATAGTTCGGGAGGAAGTCTCGATAGTATGAACAGAACCCAAGGAAGGATCTTACTTCCTTCGCACATATGGGTTTCTGCCATTCGGACACTGTCCGGAGTTTTTCTGTGTCGGCTTTTACGCCGTCAGGAGTTATTATGCGTCCAAGATATGTAATAGATGATTTAAATTAATTACATTTCTTAGCTTTTAACTTCAGACCATTTGCTAGTATTCTCTTCAAGACTTACCCGAGGTTGCTCATGCAATCCTTGAAAGTCTTTCCAAACACTATAACATTGTCGAGGTACACCAAACAACTTTTCCAAAGAAGGTTGCTTAGCATTTCCTCCATCATAGCTTCAAAAGTGGCTGGTGCATTACACAGCCCAAAAGGTAAAAGATTGTATTGGAATAAACCCATATGGCTCGAAAAAGCTGTTTTCTCCATATCTTTAGGGTCCATCCCGATCTGCCAATACCCGGACTGAAGGTCCAGGGTACAGAAGTATTTATTCCCTCCTAAGGAGTCTAAAGTCTCATCTATCCTTGGTAAGGGATAGGAGTTTTTCTTTGTTAAGCCATTCAGCTTCCTGTAGTCGATGCAAAATCGAATAGACCCGTCCTTCTTCGTGGTCATGCACACGGGGCTGGACCAGGGGCTCGTACTCGGCACGATAACCCCTTTTTCCAACTGTTCGAGGATTTGTTTCTCTGCCTCCACTTTCTTTTTAAGTGGTAATCTCCTATAAGGTATTTTAAAAGGCTTCGAATCACCGGTGTCAATCGTGTGCAATACCTTGCTAGTGCGGCCTACCGAGCCCCCAGGCTTCCCGAAGGCATCGTGGAAAGTAGCAAGCAGGGCTCGAAGTCTTTCTTTCTCTGAATTTTTCCTTAGGGAAGAATCATCAACTAACTTTCTTTAGTCATCTGGTAGTCCTCGAACTGCATCCTCAGGTAAATCAGTTCGAAATTGAGCTTCCGAGATATGTTCGGTCAGGAACATATCACCAATCTTCTCATTTTTCCTCAAATACACAGGTTTTAGCCCTCTGTTCATGATAGGGACTACTGTCCACGATCCATTTCCCACCAGAGTGTCAACAGAATCTAGCTGTAAACTAGATAACACTTCAGAATTAGGTTCGAAGACAGCGTTCGAGCCTCGAAAAGCATTGTTCGAGGAACACAAAACATCACAAGTCATTCCAGATGGAACACCAACAGGTAGTGTTTCATGGTTGCTGGACACCAGACTGAAGAATTTTCTCAAGACACACGAATGGCTGGCACATGTGTCAATCAAAAATTCCCCAGTCCGCCCCTTCACCGATACAGCGATGTACCATCGTTTCCCCCCCAAAGGTGAGGAGTTCTGCGCGAATCGGAGTTGTTCCTTGGAGTCACCGATCTCCCATCCGAAACCCTTCAGGAAGGTTACACACGGATGGCTCGGGGGGAGGTGTGCCGCACTCACACGCGTCAACTCTTCAACCCAACCTCCCTCTTCTTCGACGTAGGATTGCTCCCTCGGGTTCCGACATACCTCTGTCCCTACCCCGTCGAAGCCCCCGGCCCGGACTGGGGTGAGAGGATCCTTCTCACATACCAGTCCCCCGGAGGGTATTGACTCCTGTACTAGCTCGGACTCACCAGTGGTGGCTTTTTGGCAGATTTTCGAATCACGGATTACATCCTTTGCCACAGATGTGACCCTCTTTAGTTTTCCTCCTCCTTCTTCTCTTCTACATAATTAACTCGGGATAGCACAGGCTTCGGGGCTGTGCACTCATGAGCGTAATGCCCCATTTCTTGACAACGGTAGCAACGTAGTCTGCTCCGGTCTACTCTCCGTCGTTCGGGTCTAGTATACATAGTCTCAGCGAAAGTTTTCATAAAATCCTCCATCATTTTCTTCATATCCAGAGGTTCGGGTGGAGCAGTGGTCCTCGATGGAGGTAATCCTGGGGGCTGGGTAACGGCCATTTCAGTGGTTTGACTGTCTGAGTTGGGCCTTGTTTCCCCTCGAGATTCATTAGCCCTTCGGTTATATATCCGGCGAGGGATATACTTGCGCTTGACATCTTTCTTTACCTGTACTGCAGAGATGCTGCCGTCCTCCTCCTCGATCTCTATGATCTCGAAGTCATTGTCGGTTGTTTCAGCGTATGTTGGTTGGTGTATTCTCGACATAGAAGCCGTACTAGTATTAGTACTCGCACAAACCTTGGTATTCGAGGTTTTCAATTCTACTTTTCCCGCCATGAGGGTCTTCTTTACTGTCCAGCACTCAATCCCTTCGAAAAGGTCCATCAAGGTAGGATTTCTCCCTTTCCAAGCATCTAGAGCTGCTTGCTTTTGATCTTCATCTCGAAGTCCACTTACGAATTGTGGTAACAAGTCGCTCAGGAAAAATTTGTCGGAAGGATTGGTTCCTGGCTGCGCCCTCTGTAGCAGGGATTGTAACTCGTACCCGTAGGCTCGAAATGATTCTTGTGGTTTCTGCGTTCGCTTCTTGAAGAGCATGAAAGGGTCTTCACTCACCAAATTGTACAGCAGAATGCTGGCAATCTCGACTAGCTGTTGGAAGGTACCCCGTTCGAAGTATACTTCGTTCCACTTTTTAATGGCTATCCGGCCTGGGCCATGTTTCAGACATCTGATCAGGTGAGGTAAGGCCTCTTCGGGAGTCCATGCATTGCACCTCATGTCATCAGTGAAGTTCGAGAACCATTCTTTCCAAGTTTTTACACCCTCATAAATCTTAGGTAGAATGGCCTGCCGCCTAGCTGCGTTATTTGTCCGTACCAACTTTTGGCATTGGTTGACGCTCCATTCTCGAATGGTCTCCTCACTGTGTGCAGTGTTTGCTGATTGTTTCAGCATGTCTTCTAACACACTGCTTCGGGATCGGCGCCTCGAAGTTCCCCCAGTCGGCCCTTGGGTAGAACCTGATGCACTACCCCCTACCGCACCTTGGTTCCCGGTGCCCAAAGGTTCGGAATCATCTACAGAATTGTCATCATATGATAACTTGAAGTGGCCCTCCTGCCCACCTGCGGTGCTTTGTTCGGTCTCTTTATGCGGTAAGGCAGTGGTGACACTGAATCTTATCCTCTGTTTTTCGGGTTCAGTTGGCCCGGGTTCGTGTGTGGGGTCATAGACACCATCATTGCGAACATGGGCGCTGGCATTATCGTTTACGAATGGATCGTATCGATCTGGCTTCTTTAAAGCCTCGGCTGGCGTAGATGTCGCCAAAGATGTAGTTCCTTTTACGAAAGTAGCGTCGGAAGGTATGTCATTATTGGACAATCCTTGCTGGTAAAGTATATCTAGTTGTGTTACAGATACACTCGTGTCTGTTTCGAAAGATTTGTCTTCTTCTTCCTGTTCTGGCAGTTTGATCGCTGTTCTCTATTCCCGACACGTATGTATCAAGAGCTATCTTTCGTTTCGTCAGGTTAGCTATTTCGAGGCATAGTTTTTGTTGCTTCAAGAATAGATCTTGATTGCTGTCTTTAATGGACTCCATTACGTCCTCGTTTTTCAAGATGCATTGATCTCGAATATCTAGCAGCTTATTTGCCTCGTATTTATACTGTTCCATTTTGGCTCTTATTTGCTCAGCCTCTTTCTTTAGTTCGAGATTCTTGATGGTGGAAGTAGCTTCTTGTTCCTCTAGATCAACTTCCTGTCTAAGTTTTTCGTTTTCCCACTCGGCTTTAGCAAGTTCGAGTTTCCTTTGGATGACATGTGCTTGTCGTTCGAGGTCGTGATTTTTTCTTTCAATTCGGTTTCTTCTTCGAGTTTCTTCATGTCGTTCATCATACGTTCTTTATCGGTTTCATACTGGTGACATTCTTTCTCCAGATTCCTAAGTCTCAGAACTTTTTGTTCGGAGTCTTCTAACTTTGGTAACCCCTGGTATAGGCGAACTCTATTCATGGCGTCGATGCTCAACTTGGCCTGCTCGCGCAAGTATTCTGCTGCTGACTCAGTAACTTTCTTCGAACCTCCTATGTCGAATACCGAGACGTCTACGTCATCTAAGGATCGACGAGGGCTCGCTGTTTTTGTTTCTGCTCGAGCTGAGGCTGCTTGTTGAGCATCTAGAGTCATCATCATAATTGGTGCCGGTGTTTCTGCGGAATCGGTACTTAATCTGTATGTATGGTTCGCGACTGGAGTAGGCATTTCCTCGGATTCGAGGTCTCGAACTACCCTCTCCACCTTGGGTCCAGTTATAGAGGTATACCCCTTCATTTGAGTTCAGTTTAAATCGTTAGCATGAGCAGTGTCATTCGGTGTGGATCCCGAGATGCTCCACTTTTCATCTCGAGATCCATCGTGCTCGTGTTCGGCCTCCAGGGCCGCGCACTAACACCAAGGACTGGTCACGGCACCAGTGTAGTGGTTCGAATCAATGTCTTGACTAGTTCGAAGTAAAGACCAGACAAGGGATCTCGGGTTAGTGCAACTGGCATGTATTTATTACGGTATATGTTTCACATCTACCTCGAAGTATACTGCTTAACTGTAGTGTAAGCTCAGGTGAAAATGGTCCGACTCCGTTGGCAGCTAGAGCCAGACTAACACCTTCCCCGGCCCCAGGTAGGAGCTGGGACGAGGCGAACAGTGCTGCCACCACCCCGCAGAGACCAGGGGTCGAGGAGACCTCTAGTGACTACCGGTGATGGGCGCACCGCTCGAAACGCCCTCTCGGGGGAGACGCTCACACTATCTACGAGCCCCTACATTTGTATTTAGGAACATTTTAGTCCTGACTACTGTAATGTCTTGCGTATAAGGCGTGTCTTAGGCCTATGTGCGAATCAGAGCCCAGGTGCGCCTTATAGGATCAGCCTTAGTTGAGGGTGCATCTTATATGTGGGGTTTATGCAAATATCATTTGATTCATAAAATGATTTACCTTTAAAAACATGTAAATAGCCCCCCACCTCCATCACACCTATGGGTAAAGCTAATGAATGCTATAAAGGTGTTGGGCAGTATCAGCTCCCCTCCAGACCTACCAGTACTCTATGGTGGCCATAGCTTTTCACACCTTCCCATGTGACACTCACACCATCCAATGCCACCCTCACTCCATTCCATGCCGCCCTCACACCCTCCAATGTCGCGGTAACACCTTAGCAAGGCTTTCCCCACAACTTAGGCCTATTCAATGTACATGTAGGTTGGCTTTTACCAAGGGAGGCTATGTCTTACAGCATATGTCAAAAGGTTGGGTTGCACCTTATACAAGGGTTTTTTAAAATATTAATCCAGAATCAGTAGGTGTGCTTTATATGCAAAACACACATCCCTGAGTTAGGGGTGCACCTTATACATGAGCTCCGCCTTATATACGGAGCTCTCTAGAAACTTAGAGAGAGAGAATGGTAAACATTCTCCAATCTGTTGTGGACCATCAGAATAGATGACAGCAGTGGCTTTCTAGAAGTATACATAGAATAGCATGTCTCTTGAGCTGACAGGTGCCAGCAAAGTTCTCGGTGGTAAAAAAGTCACCTACTATAATCACAGCAACTACTGATCAGAACCTCCCGTTTCTAACCCTTAGTTTCACTTTTGAAATCAATGCTTTTGCGATTGATATCCATCACACCTACTAAATTAATGTTAAAAAATGAGATCAGAATGAAATTGAAACACTAGAAAAATCTCAAAAAGTTTGTCTTCGTATGCGCAAATTTTGAAAAAGACAGCTGCAAGTGCTTCAATCACTACAGTTAGTCAGGAATAGGTTGCATGATATAGCTGGCTAAGACATCCTGTATTTCCCTGTGTATAAGCCCGTACGGGCTTGTAAACACACTTAAGTGGCAAATTTACCAGGATTATAAACAGGGCAGGCTTATACACAGGGAGGCTTATATTTCTCTACATGAAATAATGAGGGAGTGGCAAACAGTTTGCTCAAGACTAATCTATGGTTTGTACATCATTCTTTAGACATTTTCTATAATCCTTTATCTTTCTTTGCATGCAATATAGGGGTAGCGGAAATTGATACAGCTTAAAAAAATATATAAATACCATATGTTGAAGCATGGTAATGGTCCAAAATGCTTTATCATTGAGCACAGAGGCCATACACAGGGAAATATAGTACCCACTTAAACTGCCAACGGCTGATAGCTTTTACAACATTCTACAACGGCCACCCCATTTTTAACATATAATTGGAATGGTTTAAATTCAGGTAGAATACACTTTAGCTGGCACACATCTTGCTGCACATTAGGATTAGCATAGGGTTAGCATTAGGGTAGCTAAAGGGTTCACTTCAGCACCGGCTAAAGTGCATTAGTCCCTCAATTTCTCCTAATATGACAGGAATGAAAAGACCTGATGTACACAGACTTTGTTGAACATGGTTAAATGTATAAGGTAATGTGATGGGAATCATTTTCTTTCAATCAGTTCTAAAGGGGGGGGGGTCATTTTTTTTTCAACCCATTCCTAAGGGGGGGTCACTTTTTTTCAACCTATTCCCGAGGGGGGGGGTCATTTTTTTTTGACGTATTCGTTGTGCCAGATTGGCACCCCCCCTGCCATAAATAATGAACGCTCCCTAATCACATAACCTTTTCATGTGAATTATGTTGGGAGAGTCATCATTTTGTTTCAAAAAAGTAAAATGATTTTCCCGGGCCCATAGATTTATGTGTGGGCCCATAGAATTCTGAAGCTGCGGGCCCATGTGGCCCATGGTTGAAAAAGTTAATTTCTACCCCTGCAATACAATGGGATACAAATGGGACGGGGGGGAAGGGAAAACAGTGAGGGGAACCAGTGAGGTATGGTGAGCTTCAAGAGTCAGGTAAGTCAAGAGTTAACAGACACTACCAGGCGGTTAGTCTGGTAGTGCTTGGGGAGGCTTGTATATGTTAAAGAGGTTATTGAAGCTTGCCAGTGATTTAACCTGTTGAATGGCTGGCGTGAGCCGATCCCAGAGCTTCACACCGCGGTATTAAGGATGGTACAGTCCTTGGCGGTATTGCAGTGACTTTTTAAACTTTTGTTTCTTGCACTTTATAGGATGGGAATCTTACCTTGAGATCACCTCTAGTCCTTGCGTTTCTGGTAGGGCAAAGCCCTAAGCTGATGGATTGCTTATATATTATGGAAGCAAGTTGCTTGACCCTTCTAGCATTGAGCTTTTCAATTTTACACTCCTCATGGAGTTAGTTAGTACGGAAGTGTATACTATATTTCTTAGTACAGATGTGGAATGCTCTATTCTGGAGGGTTTGTAGCTGATCTACTCTGTTTTTCTTTGCGCCATCCATTAAAAAGACTGCAGTAGTCCAGGTATGGGAGTATGGTCTGTTTGTACACTGTGAGGGCGGTGTCTTTGTCAATGAGGTAACATATTTTTCCCAATTTAAATATCTTTTGTCTGACTTTAAGTTCTGTGGTCTTCATAAATGAGTCCAACTTCAGCTCTGTATCTAACTTTACACCCAGGTAGGTGTAGTCAGATGGGGACTCAAGCTTATTGCCCTTTCTGTATAGTGACATATTGTCACAGGCCACTATAGTGGGCCTGGAAGATTTCTTATCAAAACACTGTGATACCTCCTCTAAAATGATCCAGGATCCTGGATCATTTTCTCATAAGGTAGTGGCCTCACTGATTGGTGCTTTCCCATATGTGCTAATGAATACTAAAGTGAGCAGGGCACAAACAAAGAAGTAAAAAATGCTTCATGCTAGAATCATCACGCCTCACGATCAGAACTTCCAGTTTTAATCCTTATTTTCACCCCTTGATTATGTCCATAACACCCATTTAATTAATATAAAAATTGAGATTACAATGAAATCTTAAGAGAAAGACAAGCTACAAAAGTTTATTTCTGTATACACAAATTTTGAAAAAGAAACCAGAAGCAAGTGCTATTTATCTGCATTAGTAGTACCCCATGCTAGCCCCCCTTTAAGGGCCTTCAAATCGGTATTTTACAAAGAGGTAAATCAATCAACAGTAGGTCGGGTATTCACAAATTGATTGCTCAAAAGATTAAATGAAAGCTGGACAACTACCATCCCATCATGACACGTAACTCATAGGCAGTGGAAGAGCGGGGCCAGGGGGGAGGCCCCCCTCAGAGAACCATGTACCTTCATATCTCTGAGACTAGTGGCTTCGCCACTAGATGGTGGGGGCAAATAGTCCACCTCCCAGTATCCCATTCTGCTTTGCCACTACCATACTAGTAAGTGGAGACAAAGTGAAAGTGTGCACCCCCCACCCCCACCCTTAGTCACTAGTAGTGGGGAAGACCCCCATCCTATTACCTCCCCACAGCCCCAAGCCTGCTTCACTGCTACCCCCTGGTGTCATACAGCAAAAGCACTTATCATAGCGGCGCTTATCTTAGCAACGATGAGTAACACAGCAACCTCAAACAATTTAACACTCCCCTAGCAGATTCTCTCGGAGGTTTGTTTTTAATGAAATTCTCTGGAACTACTCATCAGATCTTAACATATGACATACCAATTTAAAGCCCTCGTAGATTACTATTCAGATCCTTTATCGATGAGTAGTCTTCTCTACAAATAACATAAGGGATGGTGCCGATTTCTTTGAATTGAGATCCAAAATGGCGGCTATTTTAGCTTGACTGGTGGTTTTTGAGGCTATAAAACATTTTTACCAAAATATGAATTAAAGAAACCAAAATATGAATTAAAGAAAACTTCAATATTAAACATTAGGAATAATCAAGTTGGTAAACACTGCAAAGTTTTGAAAATATGTTTGTTTAATTGTGTTTGTATCAGGTCGAGTTAGCTGGCACTTTCCTCACTGCTTCATAGGATAGAAATTTTGCTTCATCTGGTACCTCAAGGGTACCACACTCTGAAGCAGTAAGAAATTGGTCATTCATAACCAGCGATCTAGTAACCCATTTTTATATATAGTGTAATAACTGAGGATATTTGGATGCAGATTATCATAAAATACAGCAAAATCAAGATACAATTCCTAAATTTTCTGACACACGCCAAAATCCTTTCTGAATACCCAAGATGGTAATTCATATCCACACCGAACTATCGCCCTTAAATTTCTGGGCTACGGCCTCCCAACTTCACTCATGTTCCGCTGCCCCTGTAACTGGAATGGTTCAAAAGCTGCTAAAATCACCTAGTAAGCTTACAATGAATAGGCCTGATGTAGATGAGGTAATATAGACCATGTTGAACATAGTTGAATGTGGTGGGAGTCATTCTCTTTCAATCCATTCTGAGGGGGGGGGGTGGGTCATTTTTTTTTAACCCATTCCTAAGGGGGGCGGGTCATTTTTTTTCAACCCATTCCGAAGGGGGGGCAGTTACTTTTTACGTATTCATTCTGACAGATTGTCATCCCCCCTGCCATAAATAATGAACGCTCCCTTAGTTGCTCTTCTTTGTACCTTTTCCAGGGTTTCCTTATCCCCTTTCCTATATGGCTGCCAGACTGGTGCTCCATACTCCAGGTGAGGTCGAGCAAGAGCAATAAATAGCTTTTTGAAGGTGGAGTACTCTAAATGGGTGAAAGTTCTTCTTATGATCCCTGTCATCTGGTGGCCTTTTTTTTGCTCTGAGTTGTATCTCACTCTTAGAATTGACTTCATTGTCAAATGTTATTCTGAGATCCTTTTCACTTTGGACTTCCTGCATATCAGTTGCACTACCGGGCATGCGGTATTTTGCTTCTTGTTTGATCCTTCCAATGTGCATAACTTTACACTTATCTGGGTGGAAAAGAAGCTGCCATTCTTTTGACCAGTCATGGAGTTTCTTGATGTCATCCTGGAAGTTGGTACAGTCTGTTTCATTTCTAATTTCTTTGTAGATTTTTGTGTCATCTGCAAACAACATTGACTTTGCACTCAGTCCTTCTGCCGTTCTGGTAGGTCATTGATATATATGACAAATAGTATTGGGGGTCTAGATGGGGGGTCCCCATGTCACATGTCGATTTTAAGTAATGGCCATGTCACTTGTCACTAAATTTCTATTTTCCCATGTCTTCCCAGGCTTCATGTCACATGTTGATTTTAAGGAAAGGCCTTGTCTCTTGTCACTAACTTTTTCCTTTCCATGTCCTTGTCACTAAGCTCCATGTCACATGTCGATTTTAAGAAATGGCCATGTCACCCTGTCGAATTTAGGGGTCTAGACCTATATTATTGGCCAATTGGGCCCAGGGCTGAGAGTGTAAGTGGACTCTCTTCAGACCCCGGCTTCAGACTGTTTTTTTTTTTTAATTCTGTAAAATATAAAAAGGGGGGAAAAGTATGTTTTATCAGGCTCACCTCAGCCTGGCTCAGGCTCACGTTCACGGTTCAGCCTCATATTTTCAGCACGGCCCGCCGACGACTTGTGAATCATCGTCATTTAGCTAGATCTAGGTACAATCCTGATTTCACCATGAAAAATGCTCCACAAAGACTTTAATCAATCAACTCACATTTCTTGCATCAATTACAAACCTAGATTTCATATCAACTCAACCGAATTCTTTCCCGATGAAGCAACTAAAGTTGTCTGCTATGTCCGCACGCTACGTCAAACGTCACCACTTCGTGAGGCTAACCCATGGACCACACAATGTGATGACGTCACATACGTTCTCGGCCATCCACAACGACGTCTGCCTGCAGCAAAACGACAAGCAAGTCTGTTTATTTACTGTCCTTCACTTTTTGTACACAATACTTTTACTGCTTGGATGTTGATCACTTATAGGAACAGATTCCAACTGCTACTCACCACCTCAGGCACCTGTCCCTAGGGAGTTTTCATTTGTTAACAACGGGGGGGGGGGGGGGGGGGGTTGTCCAGGCGGGCGGCAGTGCCAGTAGTTGGTGGTGTTGTAACGCACGTCTTCAGCTTTAGAGTATGTGAGGTCGTAGTCGGCAAGGGTGGGGGGGGGGGGGGGGGGCAGGGGGTGCAATCGTAGAGGCTCGAAGTCGAACTGTGCTTGTGACATCAAGGAGTCCTCGTATCCCGGGGGGGCCACTCTGAAATTTATGGAAACCATGTGCGTACATCACCCTGAGAGGGGTACCCCTTTTAGAGGGGCAAAATTTCATTAAATCACCCCCCTATGGGCGGGTTTCCCTCAAATGATTGAAAGAAATCATACCCCTTTTGGCAGGACTACCCTTTATATGCAAAAAATGTACCCCTTTTGATGTAATACCACTTATTAAAAAAGACCAAAATACACCCCCCTTTTCACTGAAAATGTTGAGAAATTGGTTCAGTATTTGGGCCTAAAAACCTACCCCTTTTAGCCCAAATTGCCCAAAAAAGTACCCCTTTTAACGGATCCGGCCGGACCCGCCATAAACCCTCAAAAAGTACCCCTTTCCCTCTACTTTTTGTACACACTATGGATCATACAGGGAGTGGCCCCCCCGGGCCTTGTATTCACGTGGGACAGCTGTAATATGCAAAATGTCGCTCCGTGAGCAATGTTTCCGCGAAAAATCAAGTTACACTTTGCATTAATCATAGTTCTAAGCCTAAGGCGTAGGGCCAGTATCATTAGGGTTGTTGTTTTTTCGATTTCTATTAGAGGAGAGGGATATTATCATGGTTTCTTCCTTTCAACAAAAAAACTATTTGTTTCGAGATTAAGCAACCTTTGTCACTCTCACAGCACATCTTTTAATCCTAGCGCCATACAATTTAGAGGTTGCAAAGTCTGTTAGGAGAACGCTGGAAACATTTTGCATGGTGGCGACATTCTGCATGCGACACCGCCATCATGGTCATGTGACCTAGCACTAATCTCGAACCAGATAAGTAAGGCCGTACAAACCATGATAACATACTGCAAGCTCTTATAGAATTTGAAAAAAAAACAACAACCCTAATGATATTGTCCCTACACCGTAGTACTACTTTTGCCATATTATTTTATAAAAGTTGCATTGAGGCTATTTGAACAGTGACGCTCGCGAGCTTGCACTACGCCGACTCCTTGAGACTCATGACTTATGGCGGCCCTAACCTGTCCCGGCCGGGGATCTCGTAATCTCGGCACTGAGCTCTCCGGCCCGGGAGTCCACATCCTCTAAGGAGTGATAATTTTTTAACAACGGGGGGGGGGGGTTGGTGGGTTCGCGCTTTTGACCCCCCTCTCAAGGCGATAAAATTTTTTTGACCCTCCTGTAAGGGCTGAAAATCCTGCGCGAACGTGCCCTTTTAATGTATACTAGTAGCGTGCGGGGTTTTCCACTGAAAACCGGTGAAATTATTTTGCCCCCCCCCGATCAGAGGGGTTGAAAAAATTCGCACATATTGCGCATTTAAAACTTAAATGGCCCACTAAATACTCCTTTTGATGCGCCATTGGTGCAATGGCATCATGTGCATGGCCCTTAAATATTTTACCAAAGATTTCTTTAAGCTGAGATGTATTGAAAACACATAAGTGTTATATACCATTGGAAAAGCTGCTAATGATCATAATGGAAACAGTCATGTCATTTATATTTCCAAATTCACTATTATAGCTGATCAGACAGTCTTAAAGTTCCAATTACATCTGCAATTTGGACATGAGTCAAATTCAAAATTCTCTTGAACTCAAGTGTCCGTCTTGTCATATATAGCCTAATAATCGTAGGCCCATTGGTCTTCAAAATGGCGCATTTTTTTGGCCATGAATGCGCAATTTGCTCATTGCAAAAATCCCTGTCCATGGATGTCATATGGGGGCTTAGTGAAGAAAATCCTTATTTATGGCAGAATGGAGGGGTTGGCAATTAGGTTTTCAATAATATTTTACATTGTAGTTTAAACATTTCCTACAGAACTTGCAAAACCTATATTTATGTAGTGTCTCTATGAAGAAAACATGACCCGAATCCCCATTCCCTCCCCCCGCCAGGACCACATGGGGCCCGGGCTTAGGGGTACAGAGGACCCCCCCAACCACCCAGGTAGGATGAAATGTGTATTAGTAAGGCATCTGTACTGCTATTATCATGATGTAGTTCCTATATCTGTAATTTTTTTATCAGTATGCAACCGATAATCAACCTTGATGACTATTTAATCTCTTTTGAGCCAAAGTCACCCCGGTTTATGGTACCCCTGTCAGGAAATAGAGTTTCTTCATGCATGGATGTTAGGCTGTCTCCCACAATACCGTAGGCCGAGTTGGATGCAGCCTGACATCCACAAGAAATAGTCTGAAATGACAAATCTGAATTGAACTGTATTTATTTCATGGTTTCACACTGTTACCCTATATATAAAAAGGCATTAGTTCATCGCTGGTCCCCACCCCATTGAAATAACCTTGCATGCTTGCCAAGAACAGATAAACCAAAAGAGGCTACACCAAGTATGTACTATTTGCAAAGTTAAATCGATTTTTCTCCAAAATTTCAAGAATTTTAATATTAAGAGGGACCCATATGTAAAAAAAAAAACTTCTGACCACCATTTAGATCAACACACATGATTGTAAATAATGTAAACAATGTTTGACAAAATAATCTCATCCTATCTGCATGACAACTGCCACAGAACACTTTTGAATGTCTGCCATTTTTTACTGCAAAAAGAGAGTATCAATATAACATATCTGTATAGGAATTTTGGTCTTACAAACGAGAAATAAAAAGAGAATGCCCAAAATGTATTCTCATCTAATTATCATCTCAAAACAACTTCAAATGGTCAAAATTATTTAAGTCTTTAACCCTGAAGTGGGCACCTCCGAGAGAATCTGCTTGGAGAGTGATGTTGCTATAATTTTTGGACGCACAATCATGTCACTAGGCAACGTCATGTTACTTGGTAACATCACGTCACTAGGCAACGTCAGTGGTGTCGTCAATCTAGTGTGTGTCGTCAGGCAGCCCAGCAGCCTGGTGATATGGGTCAGACAGATGCTGCCTACTTTTCCTGCACTGGTCTGGAAGGGTGACGGACTGAAGCAGAATGTGGGCTGGTTGGCGGGGGGGGGGGGAATCGAAGGGGGGCAGTTGAAGGGGGAACTGTTTGCCCCCCACTATCTAGTGGCGAAGCCACTAGTTAATTATACAAAATCTCAATTTTAGTAATGTATGTTTGGCCAGGGTGTGAAGAATGGGCTACATTGGAGAATGGAAGGTTGTTTCTCCACGCCCAGCTTGGAAATGACATTCTAGTACTAATCTATACTAGACTACATTAACTAAAGAATTAAATCTCCCCCCCCCCCAGGCTCCAATCCAGGAACTGACAGCAATCGAGGGGATTGAGGGGGTGGGGGGTCAACAATGGTCTGATTTACCTTGTTTATCTCTATGCATGGTCATGACAGTTCTCATCTTGGAATATCTCACAATATTCAGATGGGTACCCTACATCCAAACTGCAGGACATGCCAGGAACAAGTGTGGTGTGACATCAGAGCCAGAAGTCACTGATATCAGCGTGCACATAGTGGGTTTTTTAGCCTTTGGAACTGGTCTGCTCCTAGACTGAGTATCGTCTCTCCATGATGGTTATTCCGAGACTTTCGTGAACCCATCGACAAAGTTGGAGTAGAGGGTTAGCTTTGCCATGGCAACAGCAGGAGGGCGATTGCTTCTGCCAACCAAGTCCCACGGACTTGGCGCTAGCCGCCTGCCGCGTCCACCTGCAGCTGCCGCGTCATGCTACTGCGTTGTGCGGCATACGCCCTGCTGCGCCGCTGCCAAGTCCTGTGGACCTGCGTCTGACTTAGAAAGAAAAACAGGTTTCTACTAAGGGTTATACAGTACTTATGTTTGCTCGTGTCAAGTACTGGGGACTTGATCACAAGTCCCTGGGACTTAGCCATTAAGTCCCCAGGACTTGTGCTGGAATCGATTTCAAGTCCTAGGGACTTCATATTGAGTCCCAGGGACTGGGGATCTGAGATTTACAATATTTAGGCTAATTCTTACCATATTAGTCATATTAAACCAATTCAAGTCCCAAGGACTTGAATTGCGTAAGGCTTTTGACACAGTAGATCACTCTGTCCTTCTCACTAAACTGCATCATTATGGTATAAGATCAGATAACTACCACTGGTTTGAAAATTACCTCAATAATAGATACCAAACTACCCTAGCGAATGGTATTCAGTCTGAGAAGGAGAGGGTGATCTGTGGGGTACCTCAGGGCTCTATTTTGGGCCCACTACTTTTTTTAATATATATAAATGATGTAACAAATTGTATTAAGAAATGTAAAATCAAGTTATATGCAGATGATACTGTGATCTACTCTGCTAATAATAGTTTTAATTATCGCCAAATGTGAGCTCCAAAATGACCTTGAAATCTATTATACATGGTGTGTTCAAAATAAACTTTCTTTTAATGTGGCAAAAACGAAAATAATGATATTTTCATCGAGCTCAAGGAAATTGAATACCTTATCAGCAGATATATTGTTAAACAATCAATTACTACAGGTTTTTTTTTTTTTTGTTTTGAATTCACTTTATTTGCCTAGATAAGTTTTATCACGCACTCATAGCGATAGAGACAGTATTATTAACAAACACAAGTATTTCCAAATAAATATACAGACAAACGGTTTGATTTAACTCGAGACCAGTGAAGGATAATAATACTATAATATACATCTCAATTGCGGCAAAAAAGAAGGCAGAGGACCTCATCCCCACAAGTGTGTTTGGGTTGGTACTTCTGGTCCTACCTGACTTATAAATAATATTTGAAACTTATGACACTTAAATATATAGATACAAAGGGAGTGAAAGATACATAGGGGGGTAACTCCGGTAAACAAAAAATCAGTAACAGTGAACCTTAATTCAATAGATAATTATACATACACACACATCATAATAATAGTCGATTAATCCTCATCATAGCGCAGTAGATTTTTCATAAGAGTAATTGTTTCACATTTAAATTTGGCAATATCTGGGGTATTTCTTCGATCCCTAGATAAGGAATTCCAGGCAATGGCACCATGGAATTCAACACTTCTAGCATATGATAGACAATTTGGGGTAATACATTTGACAGTAGGAGCATCATGTAGACGAGTAGTTAAGTTTCTCTTATCTCTATACATGTCACATCTCGATCTATTGTACATATAGTTTAATAAGTGGGCATCTCTTCTTTCCTCCAGCATGTTTACACCTGTGGTATTGTGTACATATTTTGTATTAGTTAGGTGAGGAACTTTTAGACAGATTTTTAAACATCTATTTTGGGCATATTGTAGAGGGTCAAGATACTTATCATAAGTTGACATGAAACAAATATCTGCATACTCCATATAGGGTAGAATAGTAGATTTGTATATTTGTATTGCCAATTTAACATCGAGATATCTTCTTAGTAGACATAGCTTATAAGTCTTATATGCTATGGTTTTCGCTTGGTTGGTTAAATGTAGGTTATAATGAAGAAGCGGGTCCAGTATAACACCTAAGTATTTATAGCTGGGAACCACTTGTAAAAGATGATCATTAAGTCTAATATTGGCAGTTAAGGTATTCAATCTCCTTGTACTAGAAGAGAAGAACATAATTTTTGTTTTCGAGGCGTTGATAGATAGTTTATTTTGTATACACCAGGTTTCATAGACCTCTAAGTCATTCTGCAGATGGTTTTTAGCAGTTTCAAAAATATTTTGAGATGAGTATATCACTGTATCATCAGCGTAGAGTCTAACCTCACAATTTTTTACACATTTAATAACATCATTAACATAGATTAAAAATAACAAAGGACCCAAAATCGAGCCCTGAGGTACACCACATGAGACTTTAACACGATCAGAAAGTATTCCATTTGCAAAAGTTGTTTGATATCTATTATCTAGATAATTTTTGAACCAATGATATGTATTGGAGCGAATGCCATAATGATGTATTTTGGTTAAGAGAACTGAATGATCCACAGTATCAAAAGCTTTCTTGAGGTCTATAAAAGCAGCTACTGTCGAATTACCCACATTTAAATTTCTTTTAATATCATCAGTGAATTTTGCCAAAGTATCAATTGTACTAAAGCCAGAGATCTAAATCCACCCTGTTTGGGTGTTAGTATATTTTCTTTAATTAGGAAACCATATACACGATTATGCACAATTTTTTCTAGTAATTTACATGGTAAGGGTAGAAGTGAAATCGGTCTATAATTGTTTACTAATTTCAAATCTCCCGTTTTGGGGATTGGGGTAACTTTTGCTATTTTCCAAGAATCTGGGATACAATTTTGTATAAAGGACAGGTTAAAAATTTTGACTAATTTGGAGGGAGCGTGTTTAAAGATGGTTTTTAATATAGTTGTAGAGATATTATCAATCGCTGAGGATTTAATCGTATTAATATCATGTACCAGTTTTACCACCTCTTGAACATTGGTTTCGATATTGTCAATTTGATTAATCACACATTCATCATAAGGTTTCCAAGGTATAGAAAGGTCTTTGGCAAGCAAGGGACCGATATTAGCGAAGTATTGGTTAATAAAATCTGATACTTTTCCATCTTCAATTGGGGCATTATTATTTTCATGGTCTACCAGGGAAATTTTATTTGAGCGATTGGGATGACCCGGTAGAATATTATTAATGGTCCTCCAGAATTTTTTATGATCGTTCTTATAAGTTTCCAGTTGTTCCTTAAAAAAGTTTTTCCTCGCTTTATTTATAATCTTATTTGCTTTATTACGTGTTTCAGTTAAAGATTTCCAATCTTCCTCCTTACCAGAGCGTCTTGCTTTCCAAAGTTTGGCATTTTTATCACGGATAATCTCATATACATTTTGAGACATCCACGGATCCCTATATTTATTAACCAAGAATTTGTGGACTGGACAGTATTTATCTAAGATTTTTCTTATTGCTAATTCCATATGAGACCAGGCACAGTTAACATCATCGGTATGGTTAAATTCAGTCCAATCATAGGCATCAAATTCACTCAGTAGTGTATCATTATCTAGCTTAGAATACGACCTACCGGTAATATAAATCTTCTCATTTTTTATTTTCCATTTCTTTCTTATCAAGAAAACAGGAAGATGATCAGTTATAGAGTTGTTACATATACCCGTATATATATAGTTCCTTCTTAGGTTGGTAAAAATTAAATCTAAAATAGCTTTTTTCCTTGTACCTGATTTAATTTCTTGGTTTAGGCCTATACCCTTCATTTTATTCAACAGGTCATGAACATGGTCGCTGTCATCAATCACATTGAAATTAAAGTCTCCCATAGCCACAATTTCATATTGGTCTTTATCATCAATTGTAGAGACCGTCTCAATTAGTGTATCTATAAAAGCTACTTTAGACCCATCTGGGGGTCTATAAACATTAAATAATAGAATTGGTTTCATATGATCCTTTGTTATAGTAATACAATGGAGTTCGATGTTAGAGTCAGAGTGAAATAGTGTAGAAAACTTATCATAATCATGTTTCAAACCATGTTTAATATAAATACATACACCACCACCAGTTTGATGTTACCTTTTTCATCAGGGACCTGTCTATCTAATCTATAACGTGTGTAGCCAGAAAATTGGTAATTCGATTCATCATCCTCACTCTTAAACCAAGTTTCAGAAAAAGTAAAAATTTCAAAATTAGCAGGGTAGATTTCTGCACATATACTAGCATAATTACATTTAAGACTACGAGCATTCATATGCATCATGTGTAGACCTTTGGTGCCAATTAGGTCATTTAGTGATGTGTGTTGCATAAAATTTGTAATACCAGGTTGAAGAATACAGGATACATTGTTACAAGATAGGATTTACATTTAAAACTACAACCAGAGCCCCCCCAGACTCCATAGACAATTTTCAATATAACTACCACAAAAGGGGCATAGGCCTTATTGCCGCACCCTTTACCGGTATAGTATACATTCATAGGTTGATACAGATGGGTTGGGCCATAGCAGCAGCATAACAGCAGTTATATTATATGTACTAGGGAAAGAGAAGGAAACAAAATACAAAAGAATCGATGTTTGGTATAGACATATGAGGGTTACACAAGCATTATTAGTATAACAGTTTGCAATTAATTTCTTCTAGCATCCTGAAGACGAATTTCTTCTGATGTTGGAAGTGGGTTTTCATTTGTATGCTTGTACCTGATTTTCATGAGCATTTCACCAAGTCTATTTGAGCATTCTAGTTGGTTGTGGGCCACATTTTTGATAGTTATTTGATCTCGCTGACCTAGATGAAAACCTATACCATAGGTATTGTGATATGTGGCCTCGTATAGGTATTTTCCTTTGGAGTTAACCAATGCTTGGAGAAGGTTTGGCTGTGCGAACTTAATTTCAAGTAGTCGGCTCATTACTTCTTCATCGATGTCATACCAGTCGTTTGAGATGTTACATTGTTTAGCTGCGTACATACTGTCCATTGGAGTTTTAGCAGCTAGGACCCTTCTCAAGGTGTTCATCTGGTTACTAACTATGCATTTCTTTGCATGGTAGGCTCTTTCCACAGAATCGTACTGCTGGTTTTCAAACGTGATGGGGCATTTGTATAGGTTAGAGAAAATAGAATGTTCTCCTTGGAAGGCTAGTCCATCTGGGGTTTCGATCGTCTTAGCATTCATCAGGGACAGATCGTATGGTAGATTATTGATTTCCTTGTACGAGAATAACTTGCCTTCAATCACCAGACTTGTACCTTTTGCACTACAGTCAATACCTTTGTTCCTAGCTAGAGCCTGTATAGCTCTTACGTCTTTCTGCATTCTTTTCTCCTCCGGTGAAATATCGTCTGCAAGGTGTAGTCCCTTCCATGTAGGGTTTCCTTGAAGATTCTTGATATTCCCAAACATCCTCAATTTATATTGTGAGGAGGAAAATACTACAACTACTGGTCGGTTTGGTAGTTTGAAGTGGGGATTCTTTTTCTGCTGTGGGGTTGGAGTTCTCCTTTTACCTCTACGATATATTGCTTCAGCAGCAGTATTGTTAAAGTCTAATGAGAGGTCATTTAGAAGCTGATCCAATGTTTCTCTTAAACTCGCAGGCTTGTCTTCATTCAGACCTTCGATTATAAGTATTTTTTTCTTCCGATCTACGTCAATACGTGAGAACTGGTCTTCATGTTTATCAGTTATACTACGAATTTTAACTGTTTCAGATACATTGCTTTCAATTTTATCACTATGAGTAGACACCGATTCCTCAATTTCAGTGATTTTTTGTTCAATCTTTGGTATTGTCATTGACTCATTTGCAGGGAAGCCATTGGGGCCATATAGCCGAAGTTCCATTCCGCGTAACAACCGAACCGTACTTTGATTTATGGATTCCTGTGATTTTAAGCGAGCTTCTAGTTCATTTACCTTGTCTACCAGGTCCTTAGTGCTGGCTTTATAGTTTAGTTTGGGTAAATAGTTCGTTTCTTCTCCCTCAGAATGAGGTTGTACCCAGTTATAAATATCTTGGAATACTACTGGATCCATTATTACATTATAATCTACACCTAGCTAATCAAACAAAAACAATTGCTTATAAAATGTATAAACTATGTCTATTGCGCAAATATCTAGATGGAAAACTTGCAATTAAGATATATAAATCTACCATTTTACCTTACATGGAATATGCTGATATATGTTTTATGAGCACTTTTGATTAATATTTGGACCCTCTACAATACTACCAAAATAGATGTATTAAAATATGTCTACAGGTGCCGCATCTAACTAACACACACCATATCCACAATTTGTATAAGATAAATTTTCTATGTGACAGGCGATATGTACACCTTCTAAACTATATGTATACGAGGTCTCGAAACCAAATCTTTATGGACAATAGACAAATTAGAACCAGGTTACATGACGCCCCCACCTTTACTGTAATAACCCCAAATTGTTTAATGTATGCTAGAAGTGTAGAATATCTGGGTGCTATTAGCTGGAATGCACTGACAGCAGGTAGGAGAAATGCCCCTAGCCTGGAACAGTTTAAAGCTGAATCCAAAAGCTACCTGGCAAATCTCTTCCCGTATGCCAGGACATAGCGCATCATTTTGTTATTAATTCAATATTGCCTACTACGTACTTATTTATACAGTAATAACACAATAAGGACTAGATCATGGTTTAATATAGGATTTGTATAATTTATTTGCCCTCATCATCACATCATTATAACAGTATTTTTTTATGTGTCAACTGTCTAGCTTACTAAGATTAGAAGAAAGGTTGAACCAGAAGAATCAACCCTTACACAGATTTCTGTGGGGATGAGGTTCTCTTCCTTCAATATTATCTCGATTTAACTTTTGATTATATTCACATGAATTTCTTTGTTCGTTCTTGTTGGATATTGATACACTGAACATCACTGACAATAAATGCTATGTTTACTACCGGAGATCACAATAGACAAGTATATTAACCACCATAATGTACTCTATATCTATGAAACAATTATGTACTTTACCGGTATACAAAACATGTATGTATAAAAATTCAGTTATCGATGTATCAACAGAAATGACTTATAGATTGTATTTGATACTTGAGATAATAAAGTAAATACAAACCAAAAAAAAAAGTCCCAATGACTTAAACATAAGTCCCAGGGACTTGACAGCAAGTCCCTGGGACTTGAGTTGAAGTCCTGAGGACTTAAGAGTGTGTATTGCAATTACAGGTCTAATCACACACTGTGACACAGGGTATAGAAGTCCTAGGGACTTCAGATTAGGTCCTGGGGACTTGAATGGGTTATGGCGTACCGGTAAGCCTAAGTATTGCAGTCAGGTCCCGAGGACTTGGCATTAAGTCTCTAGGACTTCACAGAAAGTCCCTAGGACTTGAAATTGATTCGAACACAAGTCCCGGGGATTGAACTCCAAGTCCTGAGGACTTAACTCTTAGTCTCAAGGACTTGATGCTTAGTCCTGAAGACTTAATACTCAGTCCTGAGGACTTGATAGGTGGGGTTGGTTTGCACGTGGACGCATACTCTGGGGGCCATCCACAAATGACATCATGCTGGAGGGGGTTGGAGAGAGGGTTAAATTAAACGAGGCAAGGGCCTTTGACACCACCTTTCTGACCTCTTGTCTACTAGCCCTTAGCCAAGTTTCTTATGATTACTAAGTTTCAATTGCTATTTTGGCCTCTAGCAGATTACATGCACCACCAAAAAACTATTTCATTACACAGCATATGCCCTATCACACCCTTCAAAGACCCCATGAGTCCTATTTCTATTTACATGAAAATCTTTTGATAAATGATGAAAAAAACATTTCATGGGGTATGCTTTTCTTATATTTAGATTCCAAGAATTTGCATAGACCATCAAAACCTGTCATTTAGCCCTATTTCTGTTACAACTGAACCCCCAAAAATTAGTCATATAGTGAGACAAAAAGCAAGACAAAGCTATCCATGTAATAGAATTTACATTTAAGGTGTACTTTGATGGCTGTGACATGGTAATTACTGTTGGGTTTTTTCCTATGGAGAAATGCATGGGATTTAGGACTCTTTTTACCCTAAATAAAAGGGTAATCAAACTGTCTTTAACCCCACTTATAGACAGATTTCAGATTTTTTAGAAGAGGAGGGCATAGAGTAGGTATGGTGGCAGTGAGTGACATTGTTATCTGGGCAAATATCTTTTGATATAGTTGATTTTGAAGGCCTTCCAATTTGGTTTATTGATAGGTTTAATTCCAAGATTCTCTCATAGACAAAACACTAGTCTTGCATTGGAGGTGAATCTAGGTGAGTACATAGAGGAGCCTAGTAGGCTTCTCTATGGTAAGTATCAGTAGTGAGATAGCTGAGCCCTTTAAGAGAATTGGCTTCTAATCATTTCCCATGGGAAAGGAAGGAAATGTAACAAGTAATTGTAACAAGGTCACATCACCTTGGCTACACTGTCTGTGATGTTAATTGTAGGATCAACAATGACTGTCTATGGATGGATGGATGGATGGACGGGACGGGACTATGGTTGGGACTATGGTCGGTTGGGGGGTACTCAGGCATGCCTCAATACTCAGAGCTGTGCTGGTAGTTGTGTTGGGAGGGGGAGGAAGACAATCAAGCAGCTAAATGTGTCCTTAATGACATAGTGGGAAAGTCATGGGCAAGTCATCTAGCCTAGGCTCTGTACCCTTGCCTCGTTTCCTTTGTCTCTCCAAGACATACTCTCGACTCAACTGTTTTAAAATAAACGCTCTCTTGTTGAACTTTACAGATCTTTATAAAGTTTTGTTTTTGTTAATCTTTATGGATCTTTATTGAACTTCACACATCTTTATTGGGTTTATGGGAATTTACGGATCTTTATTAAACTTTACAGATCTTTATTGAACTTTACAGAACTTAATGGAACTTTTTAGAATTTTATGGAACTTTATGGTATCTTGGGACCTTTTTAGGACTTTGGGCCTTTTTCAAAACTTTTTCGGGACTTTGGAACCTTTTCGGGACTATAAGACCTTTTTGTGATCTTGAGACCTTTATAGGACCTTTCATGACTATTAGACCTTTTTTTTAAGTTGGGATATTTTTTGGGTCTTTGGGACCTTGTCTATCCATTGTCCACCCCTAGAAAGGTCATGGTACTGGACACGTTCCTTTTAGTGATATAGACAAACAACTAAGATAATGTTTGAGGAAACGACACCTTGTCTCATTTTGTTTGTAGTGTTTTGTATATGGAAGATAGTCATTATGGATGCATTTGTAGGTAATATGGAATTCAAAATCATGTAGTTATTATTGTTAAAAGTAGACATGACCTAAAGCATGGGTAGTTGGGTTGGCATTGAAGACCAGGGAAAGCTATGACTGATGTTTGATTGGTCTAGACAAAGCTATAATTACCTACTTATTGCTAGTAACACACAAATTAGGGCAGTTGGGTCTAAAGGCAGAGGCAGGCAGGGTAGGTGGTGACACCACCAGACAATTACCAGTGGGTGTGGGAGGCAGAGAGGATGGTAGGTAGGCACATCACTAGGTGGGTTGGGGGTACTCAGTTATGCCTCAATACTCAGAGCTGTGCTGGTAGTTGTGGGTGGCAGGGGGGGA
Organism: Acholoe squamosa; assembly: GCA_949317995.1. Taxonomy (NCBI): domain Eukaryota; kingdom Metazoa; phylum Annelida; class Polychaeta; order Phyllodocida; family Polynoidae; genus Acholoe; species Acholoe squamosa. Next base: position 26,088,518 of record OX439048.1, read on the forward strand.
AGACAATTAAGCAGGTACATGTGTCCTTAATGACATAGTGGGTAAGTCATGGGCAAGTCATCTAGCCTAGGCTCTGTACCCTTGCCTCGTTTCCTTTCTGTCTCTCCAAGACATACTCTCGACTCAACTGTTTTAAACTAAACGCTTTCTTGTTTTCCATATACAGTCAAACTTGGTTACAACGAACTTGTTGTTACAGGCTAAAAAGGTTCGTTGTAACCAAATTTCGTTGTAGCCAAGTTAAGCATTTTAGATGCTCCAGGTGCTGGTAACACCTTCCCCAACCCCCTTCTATGTCTCCTGCCGCTCTCACTAGATCCAGGGGCTGGCCCCGGGGAATGGGAAGAGAAGTCCCCTGACTAGCCAGGCCACCTACCACCTCTCACAACACTTCTGTGGATATTTTCTGTAGGCCTACATGTTCCACTAGGGTCCTACTAGTTGGTGTTATTTCCAAGATAACAAATTATCCTAAAAGAGATGTTGCTTTTTAAATAGAAATTTAACTTTGATAGAATCACCTTCAGCTGTAAAGAAATGTATACTTGATATCTTAGAGATCATCCCATTGGTTGACATCCCCCCCCCTCTTCACATTAGCAAATGATCACTTGTGGGGGGGGGGGATCTTATGGGTTTGGAGATATAAAGAGGTATAAAACTCTCAAGACAAAATCTATTTTATTCGTTATGAATGTCTTACCCTACCAGGATTGTTAGAATGTAAATTAGATATACCGTAATCTCCAGCGTATAAGGCACAGCCCGCGTATAAGGCGCACCTAGAGTTTTGGAAAATTCTCAAAAAAAATGAAAAATTCATAACTTTGGTTCTACTGAATGAATTTTCAAAATTCAAAAACCTATGTGTAGCTTGGGCCACCCCAGACCCTCCTGTACCCCCATATGTCCTATTATGACCAAGGGGGCATGACGCGGAAGATTACGGTAGATCATTGTATTAGTTACAATGTAAGCTTTAATTTGATACCAAACATGCCCATACATGTGACAAGATGTCAGGGCTTTCAGTGAAAATTTTTCTTATTTTCAACTGAAAGACTTTCATATATCGATATAATAGTAATGGCGATACAATATTCACTATTCTAATAATGGCCATACTTCGATATTGTGGATATCGATGACATCCCTAATTGGTACAGTATTCGTTATAAAGAGATTTGACTATTTATTTTACATTTTCCCAACCATTTGGGTCAAAATCAATTCGTTATAAACCAGTTTATGCCTATAGCACTTCGTTCTATCCAAGTTATTTTACTATAGAAATATATAGGAGAGGTTTGTGATTCAGCATTTTTGTTTGTTATAACCGAATTTCTAGGGATGTCATTGACATCCACTTTTTTCCGATGGCGATTATCGCGATTTTTGGTCTCAATATTGCGATTTATTGTGATATTAAGATACATTTGAAAGGTGTATCTGAGTGCTAAAACATTGGCATCAATAGGTGAATAGATTAATTGGATTGGTGGGGGGGGGGGGGGTCTGGCATATCATTATAGATCAATCATAGCTAGTTATAATAACTGTAGAAAAAGAATGTATGAGAGAAATTCTTTGGAGATATCTATTAGAATATTCACTCACTTTTACAGACACCTTCTTTAACTTTATTACCGTAATCTCCCGCGTATAAGGCGTGTCTTATACGTGAATCAGAGGCCTCCTTTGCCTTATACAATCATCCCAAACTCAGGGTGCGTCTTATAGGCGGGGTACTTTTCCCATAGAACAGTATTAAATCTACAAAACTCAAGCCCTAGGTGAGCCTTATAGGTTTCTCTTCAAATCAGGGTGCGTCTTATACGCGAGATGCATCTTATATGCGGGAGATTACGGTAAGTACAGTTGATATGTGCATACAAAAATATGAACAAAGAAGATCAGCAAAAAGCTCCAAACATAATGGCAGCCAACATTTTTTTTTCATTTTGGATAGGGAGGTATACTCTTTCTAATCATTTTTGACAAAAGAAATCTCATGCCTCTGCCTTTAAGAGCTTATATCAAGTATCCTAACACTAATTAGCAACTTGTCCCTCCTAGGTATTCTATTAGATTGTCCAGCAAGGATTGTTGGGGTATGAATATCAAGATTGTTTTAGTTAAAGCAGTAGAGTACTGGGCACTTATTAGATTAAATACATCACCAAAAGTAAGACTAAATTGAGTAGTCTATGTCCATCCCATTGCATTGCTATCATCGTAAGATTTCATTTGATACCAAATATGCCCATATCTATCTATTCTGTCCAAGGATCTGATCAGATAAATATACAAATGTTATAAATCAGGTCATAAAATATCGATATATTGATGATGATACGATATTTAGCATCGCAATATTGCCGATATTTAGATATTGTGAATATCGATGACATCCCTACAAATTTCGTTATAAGGGAGTTTGTTATAACCAAGTTTCACTGTACCTTCAGCATTGCAAATTTATGGATGGCCCCATGGTGACGCAGTGCCTTCTGTACCTCCCTCCTGAAGAGAAGCGTAGTGGGCCGGGTACTAGTCTAGCGGACGCTCGAAAAACTTTTTGACCCCCTCTCTCTATGGGGTAAATAAAATTTACGAAAATTGCGTTTGAACATGCCCTTTCAACCTACAGTAACGTGAGGGGTTTTCTGCTGATAACAGGTGGAATCATTTTGACCCCCCCCCCCCCCATCAGAGGGGTTGAAAAATTCTAGACCCACCAGGGGGGGGGGGGCATCCATAAATGATGTCATGCAAAATTTGACCATTTTTGACCCCCCCTCCCCCCTCGTCATGTTTTTTTGCCAATTTTGCAATGCTGAAGGTAGGGTAAAATTGGGTTGTATCGTGCAGGTGAACACGATAGAACCAAAAGAAATGCTCCCACATGAACCAGGCATCACCAAGGGACGCGGTTATGAGATGTACGGATCCATATGGACCTGGGCCGCAATCACCAGCCATGGGAAATTGCCCTGGTTGAACCAATGCATGGAGAGAGAGGGGTGTACTGAAGACTATGTAATTGTTTGGGTTGTATCGTGGGTCTTTGGGCTGTATGGCGCATGTCACGATACAACCCAAATCTAATGGGTTTTCCCATAGGCATTGTATCACGCAGATGAATGCATAGCTTTAGTCACAATTTCGGGTCTAAATTACAAGCCTTATTACCCATGCTGTCACACCCCTAATAGAAGGATTAGCTTGCCAATGTTTTTTATCGCCATTCAATAGCACGGACAGCTATGTACTTAGCATTTTTGATTGAACCCATTCCCGTTTTAAGTTTTGATTTTGTATCCTTCATCATGTGCATGATATAACATCGTCACATGCGCGATATAACCTTAAGTTACCATTATATTCTATGGAGATTTACAATTAAAAGAACACCATAGAAACACATGACTGACATCATAATGCGAATAGGAACACAATCTTTATTAAAATATACAGTTATAACATTGTGAATGACTCAAAAGACAATTTCAAAATTCTTGAAAATTCTCCACAAGAGACCTATCTAAGGACAGGTGCGTGATAATACTACCCAAATTTACCCTATATGGAAAATTTATTTTGTCATGCCAGGCCTGACCCCCCCCCCTCCCCCCCTTCAGCATGACGTCATTTGTGGATGGCCCCCAGTCGAGGGGTTGAAAAAATTCTGACCTCCCCCCCTGAAACCCACCAGCTCCCCACCCCCCATTGTTAAAAAATAATCACTCCCAAATTCCTGGGGCTTAAGATATTTGCAAAGTCCGTCCTAAGTCCCCAGGTCTTGAGCAGGGGCTGACGCAGGCGGCACTGCTTGTCTCGCATGGGGCAGATGATGTCACATGGCAGCGACAGGCAGACACAGTATGCAGCAGGCACTAAGTCCGGAGGAATTGGTTGGCAGACGCAATCGCCCTCCTGCTAGTGTGGGGCTTCCACACCGTCTTCCACTCTAAGATCGCTCTGTATGTATGCCTAGGGACCGGTTGGCAGGTCTACCTCCTGCATGACAACACTAATTATATGTCATATAGACGTCAATATGGCCGTTAGTGCCCTTTTGCTGATGTTATGGGCTATGAAATGAGAGTAGTATAGTATGTATCGGAACGAGACTATAGTTAAGTACTGTTTATTACTCACTCCACCTGCAGCCAATCAGAGGGTTCTATTTGGTCATGTGACCTCCACATGACCTACTGACCTACTTAGGTGATCACGTGATCAGCATGTGACCTAGTTAGGTGACCACGTGATGACCATGAGACCTAGTTAGATGACCATGTGACCTAGTTAGGTGGTCATGTGACCCTCCATTTGGTCACGTGACCTGTGACGTCACTGGACCCCCCCCATGGTGCATACCCATATATGATCATGTGACCTTGAGCTCGACCTAATTAGGAGATTACCCCGGTCACGTGACCCCTCATTTTGCATAATAGACCACGCCCCTTGACCTATTTAGGGGAACAGGACTATAGCTAACTACAGGATGCAACCAATCAGAGGCCTCCATTTGGTCATGTGACCTGTGGTTTGATACACTAATTTCAAAAAGTATTTTTCCCTTTTTCATGTTGATTAATCCAGGGGTGAAAAGATCTAGGTGAAAACAGGATTACAGCTTTCTCTCAACTATATAAAGAGCACTGATTTTTCTTGGAAGGGTAGATTACGTCCGCTGTCAGCATCAGCAGCAGCAGGGGCAGCAGAAGCAGGAGCATGTGTAGTGGTAGGAGCAAGTGTAGCGGCAGCAGGAGCATGTGCATGTGCAGCAGGAGCATGTGCATGTGCAGCAGCAGCAGTAAGTACAACAGCAGTGACAGTAGTATCTAGTAGCAGGGCTTTTGACAGGGCTGCGCAGTGCGCAATACACGCATTTAATGCTTAAATGTCGCATTTAAATGGCTAGAATGGCCATTCATTTACAGAATGGTGCATTGTATTTGCTAAAAAGTGTGCAATTGGCGCATTGCAAAAATTCCTGTCAAAAGCCCTGTAGTAGTAAGAGCTGCAGCAGCAGCAGTGACACTAGCAGCACCACCAGTAACAATAACAGTAGTAGAAGTAGAGTAGCAGCAGCAGCAGTAGCAGCAACAGGTGTAGAAGCAACTGCAACACCAGTAGTAGAATAGTAGTTGCAGGTACTACATCGTAGTAGGTGTAGGAAGTAATAGTAGTAGTTGTTGAGTAATATCAGTCTCAATTTGCCAATATTGAGACGATACTCAGTCAAGTTGTGAGCGAATGGTCTGAGGTAGGTGGGTTGTGTGTTTTTGTATCTTTTAAAAGAGACAGAGTATTTCCATAGTTATTCAGCTTTTTGCTATATTTATCCACTATATAAATATGTCAAAATTGAGTAGGATGTCTATAGAGCTATAACATAGGGAGCTAACTGGTAAATGGACTATGAAAAATATACCTCTCCAAAAGTGGGGTCCTCCAGGGGGAAAAATTACAGTATGGTGATAACCTTCCCTTTACAGTTTCAGTTTAACTCCTTGGTTAATTTCCTTCCTCTTTAAAGACAAACGCTACCTGGTACACAGAAGTCACCCGGTGACATAAATCGAAATACATCAATGGAACTCTAAGTGAGACAGATGTATGAAAGTTCAAACGTTCTCATTCAAAAGGATCGAGTAGATAAGGGATACTGGGTACTAGTGTGTGTTTCAGTAATATTATCTACAATTGTGTAGGAGAATTGTTTAATACCGGTACTCACAGATGGAGGTCCTACTGGACTCACTAAACTCCTATTGAAAGGTAAGCTCCCTCTAAATTTAATTTCCATGAGACAATAACCTCAACAATCTATCAGACGCACTACATAACACCTATAAGGGAGTCATGATACAAAGTACACCCATAGGTTACTACTACAAGAGGAGAGTGTATGTGCACTGGTAGAATCAGAACAATTTACACTTCACTGTACCCATACCCATCAAACTGGAAAAGTATCTACTTTATTTATAGAACAGAACTATTTTTTTCCCCACAAGATCACCAATCCATCTCCCAAAGTTCCACAAAACAGGTGGGAGTACAGGGCTACTTGCATCGAACAGATAACTTTTATTTAGAAAGGTGGTTCTATGGAGAACCTATTGTGACAGCGTTTTTCCTCAGTGACAGACCTAAACCGTTGGACTGGCAACAGTCAAGGAAAGGATGAAGCACATCAATGGAACGTACACATAGAGACGTAAATCATGATGTGTGACAACAGTGAAAAACATCCTGGCTCATGGAGCTGGTCACCTGTCCAAAAGTGAACAGGTCACCAGCTGCAGTTGCAGCGCCCATGCTTACAGATCGCATACTGAATAGTACTTTAATCCATTATACCCTGACACTTAAACGTACTATTACGCTATGATATAAATACAACACAAGCAGCATGATGCGTTAAATCATACATCATGCACACCATGATGCAGTAGGTGATTTAACTTTGGTTAAAGGGGTGGTTCCTATTCCGACCTAGCAGGGATAGGGGTGGGGGCCGTAGTGTCTAGCTGAAGCTGACCACCAGTATGTGCCTTACACTGGTTGTAGGGTACAGTTATGTAATAGCTTGTGGGAATTCACTCTGTCCCACCCCACATACAAAAGTACTATTAATACTCATTGATTAACACACGGGCTTCCCTAGCCCACTTAAATGGGTCTATATCTCCTCTTTCCTATCCCCTCAGGATGTGTGTGGTGCACATATGCGCGGGCACTGACACATTCCTCTGTTAAATTATCAACCTGTGAAGCACGGGATAGCCACTTAGTGCCGCTAAAGTGCTGTAAAACACAAATCAATCAATCAATCATTGATTAACACAAAGGTATGGATATTGTTAGTTACAGTCAGAAGTGTCATATATCTACTGGTTTCCAATGTACAAGCTATCAATGAGTGATAGCTATCAGTATGTCTAAACCAATCATAATGGGTCGTGAGTGGCTGTCCAATCTTGATTGGGTGGGGAAAAATAAACAAGTAGGTAATTATAGCTGTGTCTAAACCAATTAAAGCATGCTCTTTAAAGGTCTTTAAGAACACACATGTCTGTATATACTACTACCGTAATCTCCCGTGTATAAGGCGCGTCTTATACGCCAAACAAAATGCTGCTGAGTCTTATACGTGGGAGGGACATTGCCTTGAGTTTGGGGTGCGCCTTATAGGGGGGGTATTTTTACTATAGATCAGTACTAAATTAGCAAAAATCTGCCCTTGTAGGTGCGCCTTATACGTTAAACAGTCCTCTCTTAGTTGGGGGTGCGCCTTATACGTGAGCTGCGCCTTATATGCGAGAGATTACGGTACTACCCTCATCAAAATTACATATGTGCAGAGATGACACACAAACTATAAAATCTAAAAACATATGAAGGTCAGGGGTATGTCTTAGATGTTGTCTGTGGAGTAGCAGGTCACAGAAAGTCATGCTAAGGTCAGGGGAGTGCGAAGAAAAACGTCTTCGTACCTCCCAGAGCTTTTTTAACCCTTATAGTCTATACTAGGGACCCCAGAAAAAAATGGAATCTGTTAGATACCACAGTTGACTAGCTCTTTTGAATAGAGCCTGGGCAAGGAAATCTAAATCTTTTGGAATTTTGTTTCTATCTATCATAGAACCCGAGATTTGACGAAATATATGTTGGTAAATCCAAGGATTTGCTACCCATACATTTCTATTATAATAGAGCTTAAAGGTTGTGACGAAAGAGATCCAAAATCTAGGGTTTTCCAAAACACCCTGAAAAACCTAGTTTCACTTCTAGTAGGAGTTTTTGAAAAATTCCAAAAATCCTAGATAGATATGTATGTGACCTAATCAATAGAGTGGTCAAATGACCTGTTGACCTTAACCTTTGACCTAGATCTTACTCTTTCCATTCAGTCAACAAAATCCTTTGAGAGCATGGGAGAGCATCATCTGATTGTTCTGAATTTTACAGTGCATATTTAGGTAAAGTCCAACCTAACTACTGAGTAGCAACCAGTAGTATCAATAGCTTGATGGTTTGGGTATATTCTGAAAATACTATGTTTTTAACAATATCCAAATGCAATTTTTTCTCACATGGAACTACTTATGTTATATATGGTTGGATAGCCCTTTCTTTTCTGTATATATATGACTATTAACCTGTAAAAGGTTGTTAAAGGGCACTCCCTGATAGAAATAGAAGAGGATCTACAGCAGTGTCTGGGGAGTCTGCCTAAGCCCCTAGCAAATTCTGGGGTCCCTATCTATACCCACAACGTCAGTGTCAGTGGGTATTGCAGACTATACTATAGGATATTGATCACTATCACTCATCACACCTCCAGGTGTGAAGTATTCACACATCCAGGTGTAGAAACTTACCCATGTATGGAGTGGTTTTTTGACCCCTGGAACTGCATGGCGGTTAATGTTTTTGTTGTATCCATAGCAACCACCCCGCCGTCTAATCAAAAAATATTAGCACTGATTAAGGATGTACTCACCCTAAAGAATACTGCATCAGTTATCCATGATACATCTTCAATATTGTCCACAGACTCAATACACTTCTCGGATATCAGCTTGAGTTTTCACCATGGTTACACTTGTTGTCACCAATCATAGGCGTCCTTTGCTGTGTGCTCATGTGTCGTGTGCATGTACATGTAGCATGTACATGTATCATGTTATTTAATCTAACTTAACGAGACGAACCACTACACTGGTGCCATGACCAGTTAGTCTTCGGGTAAGCGCAGTCAGAAATGACTGAGCTGAGCCCAGTTAAATCATAACGAAGAGAGAGAAAGTTTCCGGGTAAGCAACCGAGTAAGCAACCGAGCTTTTATTTTACATACGATCACAGCCTCAGAGGACTACATGCTACTAGGGCATTCGGTTACCCTTTCGGGTAACGACCTGGTTGAGCAGTGGGTAAAACCACTACTGGAGAACATGGGGGTAGAACCAGCCTTATATAGGGGAAAAGCCCGTGAAACTCAGACCGGCCACGTGACGTGTGGCGGACGAGTGGTAGGCCCCCTGGTGTAATGGATACGAACCCAGAGGCAGGTGCTGCCACCTGCCATCCGGACTCCCCCACTACACCCGAAGACCTAGGTCTGAGTCCCACGGGTACATGAACGTAAAGTGTAAATACCATACCCCTACACTGCCCCCCTTAGCCAATAACTTGGGGGTAATTAAACCGCAGTGTATTAATAACCTAGTAAGTGATTGTTTACAATACTAAAAAGGGGTATTAATTACACTGGCTCGATGTGAAATAGGCTATAGTATGAGACTATCCTATTTCTGAAAAAATTATACAATAATAGCATCGAGTATCGTTCATTTCATTTCCACCAGTAGCTATAACAACCACAAATGATAAATATAAATATCACAGATTTATATTAACGTTTGACAACAGTAGGGTCCTGAAAAGGACTGGTGGTTGTAAATAATAATCGTATTACAGTTATTAAACCCGGAAAAAAAATTATTTTCGACTTTTTAAATTAACAACTCTGTCCATTTTTAAAGTGAACCGAACAACAACGATCAGATATGAATAATCATTCTGATACCATATAAACACAATAAGGTATTGAACCTGAGTATTATAATACTAATTTTAGAGAAATCCATTGGACCTTCTCCATTTTATAGAAATAGATGATTATATATTTGAGACGCAGCTCAATTTATACCTTAGTGTTTTATATTTACAAACTACAGAAGAAGTATAGTCTCTTAAAATATTGAGACCAGGAATGACCTTTATAGACAATTATAGGTCCAGTACTACCTTAAATGACTTTGAGGATACGCAGATCCAGTACATTTATAGGTAAGTACCTTTATATAATAATATACCTTTATAAAAGATATATAGGGTTATAAATACAATTTTACATACAATATAATATTATCAACAAAGTTACGTGTTTCTTGGTTGGAGAATATAACAGGAGTCGGATGCTGCTGATGTCTTGGTATGGGCGAGCTGAACCCTGATGCCTGAAGTGCTATATTTAATCCAGGAATTTGTAGATTTTGGGTGAGCTGAACCCTGATGCCTGAAGTGCTATAGAAGAATATGTTGATGGGCATAGCTAAACCCTGTTGCCTGTAGTGCTAGCTGACTGGAAGTAGTAGTAGATCCAGTTGTAGACTATTGATGGACTTTATGGGCGTAGCTAAACCCGGATGCCTGTAGTGCTAGCTGACAAGTAGTAGTAGTGTAGTAGTAAATCCAGTTGTAGTTTAGAGTCCATATTAACGTAAAATGTCCATATTTCAATAATAGGCACAGTCATTATGTAATAGCACAGTACAATTATAATGTTGACAGCATTCGTACTCCTTCTCCAAAGTGACTTCTTTTTCTCTTCTGCTTTCAGTTTCCGGATTAGGGTACAGTTTTGTGCCCGAATCAATGCGGGTTGGATAAAGAATGATTTCTCATCCAACAATACATAGGTAATAACACCTTGGGACACACAATTATGTCCAAACTTCATGCAACAGTTTTCACTGTTCCATGTTCTCCTCGGGTGGCTGGTTTGGACCCGGTTGTTGAGCCTGTGGCTGAACAAGAGAGTCCACACCAGCTCCATCCGTAGGTGCAGCCAATGCGGGGACAGCTGGTGTTAGTTTCACCTTCTGGCGTGCTTTGAACAGGCTCAAAGCATGTCCAGGTGTGCCGTCCCAGTTATCCATGATAACTCCAAAAAACTTGAAGAACTTTTGTTGGTTCTTCATGTTCGTTGCTCGTTCTAGGTCGAGCATCTGAGAAGCTGTTTCCTTCTCGGATAAGGCTTCCTGCCGCAGATTAGCAGCCTCCTGCTTAACTTTGGCAACATCCGCCTTTATCTGAGTAGAGATCCGGTTGATCTCTGACTTCTGGATCGCGTCTATGCACTAGAGAGTGCTCGACACGGTCTGACGGTACATATCCAAATGGAGGTTTTCCAGGTGGTGCTGTAACGTCTCAAATTGCTTGCTCTGAATAGTGCAAGACAATTTGTCCTCCTTCTTGAAGAAGGTCTCAACTGTCTGGATCACCTTAGGCCGATGAACCACAGCACCAGGTGGGGGTACCTGACCCTGAGGCTTCGGCTGTGCTCCAGACCCACTCGCAGTGACAGCTACACGCGTATGCGAAGAAGCAACCGCAGTAGTAGCCACACTAGCGGTGGTCGTAGGAGGGCCTTGACTTGGTAGTCCCTGAGCCAGGGGCAACCGTGACAATTCCCTTCTAAGGTCTGTGACAGTCAACAATGGCACGGGTGGACGTTGTCTCACCACAGCACTCATTGTTGGTCGTGGAGCTTGACCTCCTCCTGTCGGTAGTTCCTGCTTGACCCTCCCGTACTGATCAAAGATTTGCATCTCTGGTCCGGGTGGGCCCATAGCAGGGTACTGTTTCGGGTCTCTGACATTCAAAGGCGCGTGCTTACGGGAGGATTGACCACCCGGTCCACTGACACCAAAAAATGTCGGGTTCTGTGCACCTTGTGGGGTTGGTGCTCATCCATAATGAGAAGGAGTTCCAGTAGGAGATGGAAGATGTGGCTTCTTCCTTCCCCCATTTGTCTGTCTCTCCAGCGCCTCCAGTGGTGACCTGGCTCGGCTTGGAGATTCGGACGCCTGTCTCTTTCTATCTGCCACAGAGGGTCCCTGACGGTAGTCCGTGCGGCTACGGACTTGTTCTCCGGATGGAGTTACATAAGCCCCACCCCGGCGGCGGGCCTTGTTGCTCCTCCATTCGTTCAACAGATCGTACTCCTCCTGGGCATACTCTAATTTGCTGGACCCGGGAGTCTGGGCAAACCGAGCCTTCAGTTTCTGGTTAGTACCAGAAACCGTTGGCGCAAACTGCTTCGTACTCGGGGTGAGGGAAGCAAGTTTCTCGGCATTGAGGCCCTTAAGGTTGCCATAGAGCTCAGAGTGAATTTTCATCACTCTATCTATGGCCGCCTCCAGGCCCTCTCCATGCGAAGTCACATAGTGCCGGACCATGTCTCCGCGTTGGGGGGTGACACATCCTGTGCATTTAGCACATTTCTTGCCAACCTCCTGGTCGCAGACATATTCCGGCCTCTGGTGCATGTGAACCTCCACGAGATGACGAAGGAACTCGTCTTTCTCAATGAAGAATTCAACCTCACCTTCACTTTGAGTACATCGTTGAAAGGGACAATCTTTACGATCCTCCCCGTAGTACTCATCCAGAGCAAACTTTAGCTTGCCCTTCTGGTCGTAATTGTACAGACCATTGGGTGAATTCTTAACGAATTCCCAATAGATCCAGTACATGTTGGCCGGTTTTCTATCGGAGAGCATCTTGCGAAGCCACTCCTCCATGTCCTCACGCTTCTCACAGGTGATCCGAGGGGGTAGTCTCCATACGGATTTACTCCCCTTCAGGTGTCCCCTGTGTAGAGGAATGAAGTCGGCAAAGTTGCTATTAGCGTTTTCCCAGATAGCAGCCTCTTGCTCATCGGTCGGAGTGACATACACAACTGGGTCAACCGGCTCCTCTCCCTCCGGGTCGGATGATACATCCACAGGTTGCACAATGGGTTGTTGACCCGCGAGAACCTGGGCTGCGGCATCTTGAGCGTCTCCAGTCAAATCGGCCATTACGTCGTGTAACTTGACGACTGGCACACCGAGCTCAACTTTTACGGTTGGGACAGCCGGTTCAGCTTCTGGAGTTTCAGCTTGAACGTCTACCTCGATAGGCTCAGGTTTACGTTGGTTAACCTTCTTCTTATTCCGTCTGCGGGATCTGCCATTAGTAGAAGTGCCAGGCTCGGATGCGTCTGTCTCGTTGCCAGAGACATCCGAAGCCTTAGCACGACGAGTAACCAGATGAACTCTTTGAGGGGCGATGACGGGGTAACAGAGACAACTGTACCTCGTTACGAAGGATTAAAGAGTCATCAGGTTAGATTCACGGATAATACCTCGAAACCTCTTGGTTTAGGTACGGGAAATAATGGGGGTGACTCTGCGAGTGGAGGTAAACAAAACCACTCGGCAAGAACCTCCACCTTTGACGGCGGATGGCCACAACAGTCACCTTTAGGGGGACCAAGTGGCCCGTATGCCCAGTATGGATGGAATCAATCCCAATCAGGAGCGAATCCGTCTAATGGTAACCCCCGGGACATGTCCGGAGGAACAACCGGACGAACATCCGGGAATTCCAGTACAGCTGGAAGGCAATCCGGATGTGATCAAGGATCCGGACCTTCAGGAGATAGTTCCAGAAGCAGACCCTCTGCCGGTGGGACTGGTTTCAATAATGGAAATCAGTCGTATGGAACAGGAGGAAACACTAATCCCAATAGTGGTTTCTTTAGCTTTGGTGGAAATACACAACCCACCAATAACCCAGGGCCAACTCCTCAAACCGGCGGATACACCTTCTCGCAGGTGCCTCCATACGGAGCAGGGGGATCAGGGGGTGGAGGAGGACCACCACCCGGAGGCCTTGGAAGTACTTATGGTACGAATCCTCCAAGGAAAAAGAGACTCAGTCGCCGAGTATCTCTTTCTCCATGGTTACAAGTGCTGCATGACTCCAATGCAGCAATTGCTAACTTAGGTGTTGATTGTTACAATCAAGGTCTGGACGATACGGAAATCATGGAATGGAGTAGGGGTTTAACCCTTACTGGATCCACGAATCCGGCTCGTAGAGTAGCTAAGATACCTACCCCCTTTAATGCCAAGAATCCTTGGAAAGAGGAGTATCAAGGCTGCGCGGATGTCTTTAACTGCAATGGATGGGGCAAAGCGGAAGCTCTCCCTTATCTAGTATGCTGGTTAAAGGAAGGCGACGGGAAAGGAGCCGTGGAACAATGGAGAGATTCCCAAATTGTAGGACTCTCGGCCCATATGAAATATGATGAACTCATAGAGATTGCTTCATATTTATATGGGAATATAGTGGGAGAAGATCCTTGGCTGACGTTCACTAAAAGAACGCAGAAACCTAAGGAATCTGCCAAAGTGTTCGGCTTAGAATGTCAACGACTGTTGCACAAAGCCAGACCTCAATGGAGATTAGATGATGAATGCTTCCTAGATGAAATGTTTAAACAATTCATCGAAGGATTGCAGAATCAGGAACACAGGACAGTGGCCTGTGAAGCTTGGAAGAATGATGCCTCTTTGACAGATTTGTTCCAGTCCCTAGATCATTATGATCGTAAGGCCCGTATCTTTGCCGGGAAGGTACCTCAACGGATGTCAGCAATGATAATCCCGGAAGGGATACCCGAAACCGATTCATCCGAATCAGGGGAACCTGACGAAGATGAAAACGTTGGGGCCGTTGGCCAAGGGAACCCCCGGTACAACCGGAACTGGGGAAAGAAACTGGGTTACGTCAAGGAGAAAGTGACTACCTCCAAAACTCCTGTGACTCAACCCGATACCAAACCTACTACCGGTCCGTCTTTATCCGAGGACCTGGTTAACAATTTGGTAAAAAAGATCACTGAAAATCTTAGAAGGCCTAAGCCTGATAGGAGTGTAGTGACGTGCTTCCGATGTCAGGAAACTGGACATTATGCTGCCGAGTGTGAGGCAGATAAGCCAGTTTATAGAAACGCTCGTTACCGGAACAATCCGAGTAAGGAGGACTCAGTGAAGAAGGAAAACTGAGTGGGGGTGTCCATGAAGGCAACCGGATTACCCCCCGAATAAGTGATTGCCATGACTGCCAGCCTATGGCCGCTTGTGGTACTGGTGAGAATCCTCTAGCGATTTCGTCCAGCAGTGAAGCTAAGGGACCTGATCAGTTCCTTACTCATGAGGCTGCGGAGACTGATAGTACACCAGGTGTCAAGAACCGGCAGAAGAACACAGAGGGGAAACCTGATATCAGTCCAGAGGGAGCGGCCAATGAGTTGGCCAGGGTGGGGTGTGCCCAGCTCCCCCCGGGTCATCCTTGTCTCGAATTCTTGAAGGGATGTGGATTTGACCTCGGCGCTAAGATGGAACTTGCCAAGTAGTCCTACCTACTTGAAAGGTAGGAGGTGGTATGCAGTTGTATCTGTGAGTGGTAGATCTGCTGAGTTTCTTGTTGATACGGGTGCTAGCCACTCCTGTATTGCTAAGAGATTCTACAATCTTTTGCCTACGAATCATGAAACTTTCACAACGGAAGGAAATGCTCGTACGGCCGACGGTAGCATGATACAAACGTTCGGTAGAACATGTATGAGGTTCAGTCTACAGGAAGATAAGGACTTCATCCTTACTCCTACTGTGGCGAACATCGCGGATGATGGTATACTTGGTCTGGATTTTGCTGCATTATATGGAGCAAGGTTAGATTCCCAGAGGGGAATATTGGAAGTGAGAGACCCGTATCATCTCGAAGTACAATGCGTACTTAGGCAAGTGAGCAGTGTAGCCAGTGTAGCCCAGACTGTTAAGATACCACCAGGCACAGCCTGTGATGTCTTATGTCGAGCGGACAGACAGTTTTCAGGAAAAACTGGAGTTGTAGAGCCAGACATGGCAATGTTGTCAAGTATCGGATTGGAATCCGCCGACGTTCTAGTAGCTGCTTGGACGGTGGTTCCTATATCCAATGCCGGTAATAAGACTGTCCACGTACAGAAGGATACGATCCTTGGGTCGGTTGTCCTCTCTGAATTGGTAGAAGACTGTGAACATGTTTCGGCACCCGGAGTCCCTTCCTCACCCGAAAGGAGTCCGGAACTAGATACTCTAGTAGCCGAAAGCCATGTAGAAAATGATGAACAACGTGAAGCTCTAACTGACTTGCTATATAAGTACCGTAAAGCTTTTGCAGCACCAAGTGAACAATTGGGGTGTACCGATAAGGTACTGCATACGATTGACACTGGTGAGAATGAACCTTTTAAGATTCCTTATAGAAGACTCCCACTAGCCAAAAAAAGGGTAGCTGAGGAGGAGATAGCTAAAATGCTTGAACAGGATGTAATAATTCCATCAACCAGTCCTTGGTCTAGCCCTGTGTGCATGGTGACTAAGAAAGATGGTACCATCCGTTTTTGCATAGATTACCGGAAATTGAATGGTATGACCAAGAAGAATTCATATCCCTTACCACGGATTGATGAGACTATAGACTCCCTTGGAGGTAAGCAATGGTATTGCTCTCTAGACTTACAATCCGGGTACTGGCAAGTGGGTATGCATCCGAAAGACATGGAGAAGACGGCCTTTTCCAGTCATATTGGGTTATTCCAATATAATGTGATGCCGTTTGGATTGTGCAATGCACCGGCGACATTTGAAGCCATGATGGAAACTTTATTAAGTGACCTATTATGGAAGAAATGTCTCGTCTATCTAGATGATGTGATTGTCTTTGGGAAGACATACGAGGAATGCTTGGAAAATTTAGGTATGGTTCTGGAAAGGATCATAACTAATGGATTGAAGCTGAAGCCCAAGAAATGCGATCTTTTTAAAAGATCTATTAATTACTTGGGGCGAATAATCTTGAATGAAGGGATTAAAGCCGATCCGGAGAAACTGGATGCTGTGTCAAATTGGCAGGCACCCACGAATGCGAAAGAAGTTAGATCCTTTCTCGGATTCTGTTCGTATTACCGGGACTTTATCCCAGGATATTCAAGGGTTGCCTTTCCTATCCAGAGTTTGTCCCACTGGACAACCGGAGTGAGAAAGGAACGATTCCCTTGGGGATCCGAGCAAGACGAGGCCTTTATGAAAATAAAGGATTTGTTTGCAAGTACACCTGTGTTGAAGTACCCTACGGAGAATGATCATTTCATTCTAGATACTGATGCTAGTAATGAAAGCATAGGAGCCGCCCTGTCTGAGGTCCAGGATGGGGTTGAAGTTCCTATAGCTTTTGCTAGTAACACGTTGAGTAAATCTCAAAGAAACTATTGTACCACTAAACGTGAGTTGTTGGCTGTGGTGGTCTATACGAAGAAGTTCTAGCACTTTTTGTGGGGAAGTGATTTCACTCTACAGACTGATCACTCTTCTCTCAGATGGTTATTGAACTTCAAGGATGCAGAGGGGATGATAGGTTGCTGGTTGGCCCACCTATCCGAATTCGGTCTAAATCACAGCCAGATTGAACACCGAGCCGGGGCAAAACATTTGAATGCAGATGCTTTGTCTAGAATCCCAGTGAGGAAATGTGCAAATGCTGAGTGCACTGATTGTGGAGCACACAATGCTGTGTTGGCAGGGGTTCGAGTTCCTTTCGAAACCCATCCGGAACATATCTTGAATTGGTCCTTGGAGACCATCCAACAGTTCCAGGAGTCTGATGCAGTCACATCACGTTTGATTAAGTTCCTTAATCAGGGTATCTGCCCTCCAAGACCCGAAGTGTCATTGGAGAACAGAGAGATGAGACGATTCCTAGCTCAATGGGCCGAGTTGGAAGTCCAGGATGGTATTCTATTTCGATGGAAGAACTATTCTAATAGGAAGAAAACCTTGCAAGTTGTCATACCTAGTGCTATGCGACGAGATATTATGTATTTCTGTCATGGGCATAGAACTAGTGGACACTTTGGAAAGAAACGGTCTCTAGAACGTCTAACCAGACGATACTATTGGCCCGGCATGAGTACAGATCTCACCCGATGGGTAGAGACCTGTCCCGAGTGCTGTAAGAACAAACCAGGACCCGGGTTAGGCAAACTGCCATTATCCAAGGAACTGTTTGGTGTAAGGTTTGCTAGATTAGCTGTTGACATTATTAGTGGGATTCCCCCAACTCCTAGTGGCAACACGTGTATGATGGTCGTGTCCGATTATTATTCCAAGTACACCCGAGTGTTTCCTTTACTGGATCATAAGGCTGTTACTTGTGCTATGGCCTTTGTAAAAGGGTGGGTGTTGCACCTAGGTGTCCCACTCATGTTACACAGTGACCAGGGCAGAGAATTTGAGTCTAGTCTGTGGCAGGAGATGTGTAATTGTCTGGCAATTTGCAAGACAAGAACTAATCCCTATAGGCCACAGAGTGATGGACAAGTAGAGAGATTCAATAGGACTCTGATCCAAGTATTGAAGTCTCTAGTAAATGAGCAAATGGATGATTGGGATGAACAATGTGAATTCGTGGTACATGCTTACAATGGCACTGTACACTCGAGCACAAACTGTTCTCCTAATCTCCTCATTTTTGGAGAGGATTTGATTATGCCAGCAGATTTAGTGTTTGGCGTAATAAGAATGAATCCGGAAACCCCTTGCCAGGTGATGTTTGTAGAATCTCTACGGGATAATTTCAAACAAGCCTATGAGAGGGTTAGAGATGAGCTACAGAAAACTGCGCGTTGGCAGAAAGTTGGCTATGACACAGGTCTAAAAGCTAGATTTTTTAATCTAGGGGATAGAGTATTGCGTCTACACCAACCTCTGGCCAACCTGAAATTAGCCAGTAATTGGGATGGACCTTCACTATAACTCAGGTTATTAGTGATTGCACAGTGATTATTAAATCACAGCTTGGTAAATGTTACAAGTCAAATGTAGCGAGACTACGCCCATGGAGGGGGAGGGATACCTCCACCGAAATGTACGGCGATGGTCTATTGGAAGTAATGGAACAAAGTCGTGTTAAGCAACTCAAAGTGGTACCGACCCAAAAGCGAGGACCCAGGCGGCCACGGAAGGTTGCAGACCGGAAGAGGGTGGTGCCCCCTGTCGTAACATCCGGAAAACAGGGGAAGATACAAAAAGTCTCTCCCCCTGTGGAGTGGGGACCTTCATGTGAGGGCATGAAGGAGCAGAATAACTTCATTGGGAGTCCACAAGGAGAAATCTCCTTCCATACTGACAGTGGGCATACCAGATTCGTAAAAGGCGACAAACTTGGGGTTTCTTGTGTCTTGGGGTGAGCATGTGGGCAGCTGGTGTCCATATGCGCGGGCCTGGGCTTACATGCTTGTCTTTTGCCATGGGATTCCCCCTCAGTGAACCATGTCTGAGTGATCAAAGGCCGTGGTTTGTCTGGCCCTGCCTATGGGACCAGGCAAATAAAAGAACACTTGCTATCCTTCGAAAAGAGTAGGGGAATGAAGCCCCGGTAGCGGTTTTCCCCCTCGACCCTCCTCATAGATTCGGTCATTCATCTCATAGATTCGGTCATTCATAGATTCGGTCACTGCTGTGTCGGGCAAGCAGCATATAAATACCTGTCCAAAAAGAAAAGAAAGGACTTAATGTCCGAGAAACCTTGAATGTCTGAGTTCCTCGATGGCCCCCGGACGTAAAACTAAACAAACAAACAAACAAACAAAAAGTCTCGGCAGGCGCAGGTAAAAATAAGAGGAAAGGTTCTTCTAAGGCTAAGAAGACCTTGGAAAAGGCTCTTATGGATACCAGGTCAATAAAAGAGGCCTCAAAACCTCTTAGACGCAGTCCAAGGTTGCTAAAGACTGCTGTAACCTAGCCTGTTAACACAACGAGTGTGTTGTCCTGTACTGTGTACTGTTATATGTTGTAACCTAGTTCAATGTATATTTGAGCCGGTCATGAGTTTCTGGAAAAGGTCCTATGACAATGTACCCATGGTTTTGGACGGATAATCCAGTGGATATGCTTATGCTATCCATAAACTCCATAATACCTAGCGAGTTGTCATGGTTGAGACCTGAGTACGGACGGACGACCGATCGGGTATTGTATTGTTTTTATGTAAGGGCGCGTGACCTAATTAAGGGCACGCGGGAAAGTTGTTGACCCATTTTCGAATGGTCACGTGAGGTGCCGGTTTGATCATGCGCAGCAATTCAAGTTCGAGTATCCCGCCATATTGTCTTATTCCTGCGAAGGAAGAAGACGTGGCCGAGGGTGGTCTTACTCTTTTTGGAGTTTGATAGCCTGTGACAGCCGTGTTTCGAGGTGTGCCCTCGTTTAAAGGCACCCGCCTTTCACTGGGTAAGCAGTCTTAACTGCTTATCCGGTGGATTGGGATATTTAAATCCCCGAACAGCCACTTCTGTCGATGGCAGAAGAGGCCGTCCGCCTTGGCGGTGGTGCCCGTGCTAGCACCCCGCCGGAGTATGGAAGTGGTTCTCCCAAGAGTCCCACTTATACATACGACGATCAGCAATACGATGCTGATTGTGATCAGATGGATCAACAAATGAATGTTGATCAGTACTTCTCTGGAGTAGACGATAGCGACGTAGAATCGTTCTATAACGCATCCGACAACTCCAGACAAGTGAGTCCTGAACGCCGAGGTGTTCAACAAAGAATTGATGTAGGTGAGCCTTACGTAGCCCCTCCATCCGAAGGTTTGAGTGGAGAGCCGGCAGGAGTCCAGTCTCATGACAGGGCTCTGATGCCACCTCCCCCTCAACTGCCGCCTCGTCTGGGTGGGGGTACCTCATCCGGTGCTTTGGGACCTGCTTCTCCGGTTGACAGGCCAATGTACCTAGAGCTGCCCCTACCAGACAGTCCCGAATGGCACGATGTAGCCGGTCCCTATGACGGACGGATGTTAGCTATTTCTGAGGAAATGCTGATACCCACCTGTTATGGGACGCCCAGAGAGGTTGACGAGCGTGTTGTCAACGCAATCTGGGAATGTACTCATCCGCAATGGGCTAATACCTTTCCGGAAGCCTGGCTGATGGATTACCATCAGATGGCCAAAGGACTGGTAGTCCATTTATGGTTCCGTAAAGCTGTCTGGGACGCAGAAATGGCTTCCCGAAGGAATACCTTCTTTAGGCCTTCCTACTTGTCTGACAAGACAGGTTACACCGGTGTCAAGGCAGATGAGGTCTCTAGGTACATAGATAGAGACCAGATCCTAATATTAGGAACAGCGGAGGAGTATGAAGCAGCAGGTAACACTGTTGTGGATTACTGTCCAGGGGTCCCCAATACGTCTCAAACCATTGAGGCGGAGGAGGCCCGTATTGGTGTGTCTCCACTAGACAGACTCGGGGTGATACAAGACCTCGTAGTACGTCTATTGGAGAGGCAGTATGCACTGGCGCATCCGGAGCTAGTACCCGGACCCGCACCCATGCAGGTAACAGCCAAAATGGCCGATCGGATGGACCGTCTCATGTCTCCTGCTGTAACTCCTACCTTGGGAGACGCAGCGGTAGTACCTGAGAAGGTTCCATCTGGTGCAGATGATTCCCCTAAAACTGCTCAGTCTACCCCTACGAAGATCCCGCAGACGGAATAAGAAGGTTAACCTGAGCCTATCGAAGTAGACGTTCAAGCTGAAACTCCAGAAGCTGAACCGGCTGTCCCAACCGTAAAAGTTGAGCTCGGTGTGCCAGTCGTCAAGTTACACGACGTAATGGCCGATTTGAGTGGAGACGCTCAAGATGCCGCCGCCCAGGTTCTCGCGGGTCAACAACCCGTTGTGCAACCTGTGGATGTATCATCCGACCCGGAGGGAGAGGAGCCGGTTGACCCAGTTGTGGATGTCACTCCGACCGATGAGCAAGAGGCTGCTATCTGGGAAAACGCCAATAGCAACTTTGCCGACTTCATTCCTCTACACAGGGGACACCTGAAGGGGAGTAAATCCGTATGGAGACTACCCCCTCGGATCACCTGTGAGAAGCGTGAGGACATGGAGGAGTGGCTTCGCAAGAAGCTCTCCGATAGAAAACCGGCCAACATGTACTGGATCTATTGGGAATTTGTTAAGAATTCACCCAATGGTCTGTACAATTACGACCAGAAGGGCAAGCTAAAGTTTGCTCTGGATGAGTACTACGGGGAGGATCGTAAAGATTGTCCCTTTCAACGATGTACTCAAAGTGAAGGTGAGGTTGAATTCTTCATCGAGAAAGACGAGTTCCTTCGTCATCTCGTGGAGGTTCACATGCACCAGAGGCCGGAATATGTCTGCGACCAGGAGGTTGGCAAGAAATGTGCTAAATGCACAGGATGTGTCACCCCCCGACGCGGAGACATGGTCCGGCACTATGTGACTTCGCATGGAGAGGGCCTGGAGGCGGCCATAGATAGAGTGATGAAAATTCACTCTGAACTCTATGGCAACCTTAAGGGCCTCAATGCAGAGAAACTTGCTTCCCTCACCCCGAGTACGAAGCAGTTTGCGCCAACGGTTCCTGGTACTAACCAGAAACTGAAGGCTGGGTTTGCCCAGACTCCCGGGTCCGGCAAATTAGAGTACGCCCAGGAGGAGTACGATCTGTTGAACGAATGGAGGAGCAACAAGGCCCGCCGCCGGGGTGGGGCTTATGTAACTCCATCCGGAGAACAAGTCCGAAGCCGCAGGGACTACCGTCAGGGACCCTCTGTGGCAGATAGAAAGAGACAGGCGTCCGAATCTCCAAGCCGAGCCAGGTCACCACTGGAGGCGCTGGAGAGACAGACAAATGGGGGAAGGAAGAAGCCACATCTTCCATCTCCTACTGGAACTCCTTCTCATTATGGACGAGCACCAACCCCACAAGGTGCACAGAACCCGACATTCTTTGGTGTCAGTGGACCGGGTGGTCAATCCTCCCGTAAGCACACGCCTTTGAATGTCAGAGACCCGAAGCAGTACCCTGCTATGGGCCCACCCGGACCAGAGATGCAAATCTTTGATCAGTACGGGAGGGTCAAGCAGGAACTGCTGACAGGAGGAGGTCAAGCTCCACGACCAACAATGAGTGCTGTGGTGAGACAACGTCCACCCGCGCCATTGTTGACTGTCACAGACCTTAGAAGGGAATTGTCACGGTTGCCCCTGGCTCAGGGACTACCAAGTCAAGGCCCTCCTACGACCACCGCTAGTGTGGCTACTACTGCGGTTGCTTCTTCGCATACGCATGTAGCTGTCACTGCGAGTGGGTCTGGAGCACAGCCGAAGCCTCAGGGTCAGGTACCCCCACCTGGTGCTGTGGTTCATCGGCCTAAGGTGATCCAGACAGTGGAGACCTTCTTCAAGAAGGAGGACAAATTGTCTTGCACTATTCAGAGCAAGCAATTTGAGACGTTACAGCACCACCTGGAAAACCTCCATTTGGAGATGTACCGTCGGACCGTGTCGAGCACTCTCCAGTGCATAGACGCGATCCAGAAGTCAGAGATCAACCGGATCTCTACTCAGATAAAGGCGGATGTTGCCAAAGATAAGCAGGAGGCTGCTAATCTGCGGCAGGAAGCCTTATCCGAGAAGGAAACAGCTTCTCAGATGCTCGACCTAGAACGAGCAACGAACATGAAGAACCAACAAAAGTTCTTCAAGGTTTTTGGAGTTATCATGGATAACTGGGACGGCACACCTGGACATGCTTTGAGCCTGTTCGAAGCACGCCAGAAGGTGAAACTAACACCAGCTGTCCCCGCATTGGCTGCACCTACGGATGGAGCTGGTGTGGACTCTCTTGTCCAGCCACAGGCTCAACAACCGGGTCCAAACCAGCCACCCGAGGAGAACATGGAACAGTGAAAACTGTTGCATGAAGGTTGGACATAATTGTGTGTCCCGAGGTGTTATTACCTATGTATTGTTGGATGAGAAATCATTCTTTATCCAACCCGCATTGATTCGGGCACAAAACTGTACCCTAATCCGGAAACTGAAAGCAGAAGAGAAAAAGAAGTCACTTTGGAGAAGGAGTACGAATGCTGTCAACATTATAATTGTACTGTGCTATTACATAATGACTGTGCCTATTATTGAAATATGGACATTTTACGTTAATATGGACTCTAAACTACAACCGGATTTACTACTACACTACTACTATTTGTCAGCTAGCACTACAGGCATCCGGGTTTAGCTACGCCCATAAAGTCCATCAATAGTCTACAACTGGATCTACTACTACTTCCAGTCAGCTAGCACTACAGGCAACAGGGTTTAGCTACGCCCATCAACATATTCTTCTATAGCACTTCAGGCATCAGGGTTCAGGTCGCCCATACCAAGACATCAGCAGCATCCGACTCCTGTTATATTCTCCAACCAAGAAACACGTAACTTTGTTGATAATATTAAATTGTATGTAAAATTGTATTTATAACCCTAAATATCTTTTATAAAGGTATATTATTATATAAAGGTACTTACCTATAAATGTACTGGATCTGAGTATCCTAAAAGTCATTTAAGGTAGTACTGGACCTATAATTGTCTATAAAGGTCATTCCTGGTCTCAATATATTAAGAGACTATACTTCTTCTGTAGTTTGTAAATATAAAACACTAAGGTATAAATTGAGCTGCGTCTCAAATATATAATCATCTATTTCTATAAAATGGAGAAGGTCCAATGGATTTCTCTAAAATTAGTATTATATTACTTAGGTTCAATACCTTATTGTGTTCATATGGTATCAGAATGATTATTCATATCTGATCGTTATTGTTCGGTTCACTTTAAAAATGGACAGAGTTGTTAATTTAAAAAGTCGAAAATAATTTTTTTCCGGGTTTAATAACTGTAATACGATTATTATTTACAACCACCAGTCCTTTTCAGGACCCTACTGTTGTCAAACGTTAATATAAATCTGTGATATTTATATTTATCATTTGTGGTTGTTATAGCTACTGGTGGAAATGAAATGAACGATACTCGATGCTATTATTGTATAATTTTTTCAGAAATAGGATAGTCTCATACTATAGCCTATTTCACATCGAGCAAGTGTAATTAATACCCCTTTTTAGTATTGTAAACAATCACTTACTAGGTTATTAATACACTGCGGTTTAATTACCCCCAAGTTATTGTCTAAGGGGGGCAGTGTAGGGGTATGGTATTTACACTTTACGTTCATGTACCCGTGGGACTCAGACCTAGGTCTTCGGGTGTAGTGGGGGAGTCCGGATGGCAGGTGGCAGCACCTGCCTCTGGGTTCGTATCCATTACACTAGGGGGCCTACCACTCGTCCGCCACACGTCACGTGGCCGGTCTGAGTTTCGCGGGCTTTTCCCCTATATAAGGCTGGTTCTACCCCCATGTTCTCCAGTAGTGGTTTTACCCACTGCTCAACCAGGTCGTTACCCGAAAGGGTAACTGAATGCCCTAGTAGCATGTAGTCCTCTGAGGCTGTGGTCGTATGTAACATAAGCTATGAAATAAAAGCTCAGTTGCCTACCCGGAAACTTTCTCTCTCTTCGTTATGATTTAATCTAACTTAACGAGACGAACCACTACACTATCTTTTCTGTATTGACCGAAACCAAACTTGTGAAACATATCAGCTGTTCTACGCTAACAAATTGGTCTCTATTTTTGTTGTCTTTTATGAAAGGTTTACTTTAGACAAGGCACCACTTGCTCGCTTCACCCTCTTTTATCCAACACCATCACCACTTTCATCCTTTTAATTTTTTATTTGAAAAAAAATAAGGGTAAAATAAAATAAGATGTAATTTTTTATTCATGAAAATTCTCATTTACATAATAAACCACCCCTATGTCAGTAGACCGTTATAGGCATTGTACTTATCATATTTATTTTTCACCTTTGACTCTACCATGTAACCCAGTGTCCGAGTCTACCCACAAGCCAAGCCATACCCATAGACCAAAGACTGGCGGTGTCAACTGCACTCAGTGACCCCGCCTGCTCCCACTGGAGGATATGCCCGTCAATCATGAGCAGCTCACAGCATGCCAGGAATTCCCAGCAGCTATATTTAGAACCGTACTGAACTCTGTGAACCCCAGTGCTATGTTTAGGATCCCCCTACATACCTGCACTTGAGTTCCCCAGTTACTATATTTAGCTCACCTGATACTATTTTTAGGATGAGCTGGGTGAGCAGCTCCTACTATAAATACCTGTAGATGGAGCGGCTCACTCATCTTTCTACCTTCATACTTCATACCTCACACACTCACGTGAGACAAGAGCCCTTGGCTCAAGGGCTAGGCTTGGACACTGTTGGGCACCCTATACTGTATCACCATCTATACCTCGTGGACTTCAATGAATAAAGTGGATATCAAACTGGATTCCTGATTCGTCTGTATTCATCCTCATTCATCATTTACGGACTCGTTGACACCTAGGTGGTCATGCACCCCTTGATACCTTTATCCGAGTCTCTCTTTTTTCAACACATCTATTTGAGTGTCATTTCATAGGTAGACAAATAGTTCAATATACACTACTCCCTCATCAGTTACCTAGTGATTTTCTTAAGATGAATGTTATTATGAGTACAAATAACAAATTTCAACATTTCTTTTACTTTGTTCACAGTTATATTATAGAATTTCTACTGGAAAGGTCTTGCTTTTGTCAGCCAATACACGTCTATAATCCATATTGAAAAAATATGTTATCAGTTCTTTCACATTCATGGTATTGATAACGTCAAATATGGCACACAACCTTGTAAATTCATTCCAAATATCACCGCCAAGCATCCTGGAAAATACCCACTCTCCATACATAGAAATAGGTTATTCCTTGTCGGAGTAGCATCCATGATATTTAACCTCCGACTTATGGTTTTTACATCCGTAACATTCATCTTTTACTGTCCTTTTAAACTCCCTGTGTAGTAAATAATGACAAGCGTCGGTCATTAATAACCTGGCTGTTGGTCGTTCCACAATTGTAGTAACCATTGACACTTGAGCTCTCTCCCTCTTGGCTATCATAACGGCCTCCAAACAGTTTGACATCTTGATTGATTGATAGATTTGTGTTTTTGTGGCTATCCTGTGCTTCACAGGTTGATAATTTAACAGAGGAATGTGTCAGTGCCCGCGCATATGTGCACCACACACATCCTGAGGGGATAGGAAAGAGGAGATATAGACCCTTTTAACTCTTCTTTTACCAGGGTATTTCAGAGCAAATTTTGTAGTGTACTAGGAGGCTTGAACTTTCAAAAACTCTTGGAATTGTGTGAATATTCCAATTAGAAGGGAAATGGTGATGGATTAAGCTAGGCTAGTTGATCAGAAAGAGCAGAACCCAAGTTTTCTCTGTCTACTTTAATTAGTGAGATTTATCATCAGAAAAGTGAAGTCCTAATTAGCAAAATCGTTCATTCAATCAAACTTCAAATTGCAATATCTCAGTAATCCCTAAGTCGATTTTGATGAAATAAAGTGCACATTAGAGGAAATATTAAATTTTACTGGAAATTTGGTGAATGGCGAATTTTTGGGAATATTCTTTTGGTTACCATGGCAACCACAATCATCCCGAAATCATCACTTTTAGCATATCTGTTGCCATGGAAACCAGTCCAAATGGCCGATAATGCATCAAAATAGACTGAAAATTTCAATGTCATTTTGTTCATTATGGAAAAATGTACAAAGTCAATTTTCACCAAAAGAATAATATTATTTGATGTTTTTCATGATTTTTGGCTTGAATATTGATAAAAACCATGGCAAACTGTTATGCTGAATCCAACTTATTGTCTCATGTTTGTAAGTCTGCCATATAAAACCTATAAGAGGTAGAGATTAGTTTTTTGGACTGTGTGGGGAACCCAACTCAAGATGGAGCAATGAAAAAAATCTAAGTATTTCAGTTGATTTTGAGGAAGATACAGGGTGCTCAAAATCGGCCCAAAATCGGTCAGAATCGGCCCAAACTACGCATAAATGCGTAATCGGTAAA
The DNA here is from genome assembly GCA_949317995.1 of Acholoe squamosa. Classification (NCBI taxonomy): domain Eukaryota; kingdom Metazoa; phylum Annelida; class Polychaeta; order Phyllodocida; family Polynoidae; genus Acholoe; species Acholoe squamosa. Next base: position 26,116,148 of record OX439048.1, read on the forward strand.
GGAAGAGTTAAGTGGGCTAGGGAAGCCCGTTGACATCTTGAGAAAGTATTGAGGTGTTATGCAGTCATTAATGCATATACATCTATACAGATGTATTGTGTCCGCCTTTTTGGATATATTTTTACCCCTCGACCTTTATAGATGAAAAAAAAAAAATGAAAACATGAATATTTTGAAAAAAAATGTAATGATACACATTATTTTTGTCATTATTAAACATTCATAATATCTCATAAATCTAACTAATAGAAAATTACCTTACCACACGTGACCTTTCCCCTATGGGTTCAAGGTTATAAAATATGGTTATACTGGTAAACAAGGTAAATACTTACTGAAAAGAAGCTAAACCCACCCCTACCCTTTTGGGGTAGGGGTGGGTTTACTTTTTTTTTTAAAGGCGCTCCTCCCTACCCCAAGGGCCCCCCACCCCATCCTAATGTGGGCATGTAACCACAGGTCACTTGACCAATGGAGGCCTCTGATTGGTTGCATCCTGTAGTTAGCTATAGTCCTATTCCCCTAAATAGGTCAAGGGGGCGTGGTCTATTATGCAAAATGAGGGGTCACGTGACCGGGGTAATCCCCTAATTAGGTCGAGCTCAAGGTCACATGACCATATATGGGTATGCACACCCCTAATTAGGTCAAGGTCAAGGTCACATGACCATATATGGGTATGCACCACGGGGAGGTCCAGTGACGTCACAGGTCATGTGACCAAATGGAGGGTCACATGACCACCTAACTAGGTCACATGGTCACCTAACTAGGTCACATGATGATCACTTGGTCACCTATCTAGGTCACGTGCTAATCACGTGATCACCTAACTAGGTCAGTAGGTCATGTGGAGGTCACGTGACCAAATGGAGCCCTCTGATTGGCTGCAGGTCGAGTGAGTAATAAACAGTACTTAACTATAGTCCCGTTCCAATACATACTATACTACTGTAGGGGCCGGCATCGTTATGTATATTTTAGAGCGCTTCATCCGAGAGATGTGTTTGTGTGGTGCTCGTTCCTTCTATGCCAACCAGGTGTCGCTTTGCGATACCCGTTTGGTACAAGAGGGGGCAGCACCACGCCTCGCATCCAGTTCCTACTAAGGAGCCGGATGATCCGCAGAAGAGAACTGGACCTAGTCCAGTCCAGATGTGTTACTTCTCAGCAATAAAGACCTACCCGAGCAGGTAGGAAGTTCTGGGGCTTTGCCCAACCCAAAATACTCGTGTTGTGTTGGTATCTCTAGAGTTAAGCTAGCCAAAGAGCCACCCAACATATAAAGTCGATACGAACCGTTACACTGGTGCCGTGACCAGTTGTTTCAGGGTGGAGCGCAGCCAGACGGCCGAAAGCCGCAGAATACCCAATGCGAGTTCCTCCAGCCCAGGGCTTGAGGGAATCGAAGAGGATGGTATTACCTCCCAGCATCTTCTGTTAGACTGGAAACCGGGTCAACAGTATGTGTATAACCCGGATGGTGTACGGAGAGTTTTCTCAACACCCGGTCTATTAGATGATCCCACCACTATTGGAGATGGGATCTTTAAACTATACCCGAGTACCCCTAGCCAGGTGGCTTCGGATACTGGGGTATTAAGCGGGTTGGTAAAACCCGCCCGGTTAGACTTGAGCGATTGGTCTAATAACTAGTAGGCGCGAGTTAGAAGCCGGCATCTCGGCGAGTGCTGCTAGGACTTTAGAAACCCCTAAGGCTCAAAGTCCAATTCAAAGGACGGAGGGGGAATACATGGGTCTACCCGACCAAGGCGGGAGACACCATTGATGACATCATCGGATCATGAGAGCGATGATGAAGGGGATGGTAAGAATCCAATGGGATCCGCCTCCACTCAGAGGGATACTACCCGAGATACATTGCCGAGAAATACGGAAATGTATACATTGGGACTATCCCTAGACGAGGCCTTGTTGGATTCCGTATTTAATCCGGGGGGTAGCCGTAATTCCAGACATGGACGTTGGATAGGCCCCGGCTATAAGTCAACCTCGGCTTATTTGAAAGCCAGGGATCAGGTAGAGCAGCAAGCTAAGAGGCAACAAAAGAAAATAGAAGAAGAGACCCAAGAACGAATCAATAAGCTTCGTTCTATCGAAAAGGAGGCGATTCTAAAGGAATCCGACCTCAAGTATCGTTTGTCGTCACTAGCCCAGCGGGTCGAGCTAAAGACAAAGGATGAAAAGGAGAGAGAAAGTAAGTTGGCTGACCTGGAAAAGGAAGAAGCCAATAGGCGAAGAATGTTTGATAAGGCTAGAGCCGAGGAAGTCGCTAAAGCTCAGGATGTAAACAGATTGCAATCCGAGTTGAGCGCAATGCAAGAGAAGTTAAAAAGACTTCAGCTTCGCAAAGCCGAAATGGAATCCAGACTGGTATTAGAACAGGATGAGATCCGTAAGGAAACTACTGAGTACCAAAGGTCTCAGAAGGAAAAGAGTGAGAAGTATCGCTTATTAAAAGATACTTTGAAGAAGGAGGAGCAAGCCGCCCAAGCAGAACGTAACCGAGCGGTCAGGGACAATGAGAAGATCTGAGATCTTGTCCGAGAACGCTCAGTTAAGAGAGGAACAAAGGAATCTGACCACAGACGTGGCAACCCTGACCCTAAACAAGTCCGCTATGGAAAGCCACTTGCAAGAGAAGGAGCATACAAATGCACCTCCAAAGAGCTCGGATCCTAGTCCTGACCTTACTTTCGTCAAACAGGGTAACTTTGTCTCCTGCTCGACACCCAAGCAGCCGACAGGTGCATACAGCCCGTTCGTGAACGATAATGCATCTCGGAATGTTGATCAAGGGGGGTCTATGTTAGGACCCAAGATCAGAATAGTGACGTCCCGATAGTCCATAATTTGGACCCGGACTTCGTCCAAAGGGATAGTTCCGACACAAGTGCCGAAACAAGCGGATTCCACATAAATGTGGATCAGACAGATAATGTTGGATTGGACGCCGGTAATCCGAGCAACCAACAGGATGCTCAGGGTGGTAGTCAGCATGGGCAGGCTGGCTATGCACCTAATGCTGGTGGTCAGGGCGGGTCTGCCAATGCGAGCAGCCAGGGGGGTAGTGGTACTTCGGGTACCAACCCTAATGTTGGTGGTGGAGGTTATGCTGGACACAATGGGTCGCAGTGGAATCAGACCCAACCCCCACCACCACCACCGCCAAACAACAACAGTTTTGGTGGTCTAGGAGGCAATCAAACCTTGAATGAAACCAAGGTGATTGAATGGAGCAAACAGCAGTGTAGTAGACTGATGTATGCTCACAACTCAGCCCGAAGGGTAGCCGTCATCCCAAAGGAATACGACGGTACTCGGCCATGGAAGGAATGGTTTGAAGATTTCATCGATGTGATGAACTGTAATGGGTGGACCCCATACGAGGCCAAACCACATCTGGTCAGGTGCCTAAAAGGTGGTCCGGGTCGCATGGCTGTAGAGCAGTGGCGGACCTGGAAGTATTGAGCAGCTGGTTGAATCTGCTAGTGGACTGTTATGTAATATGGTCAAGGAGGATCCAATGGTATGTTTTAGAAAACGCACCCAGAAACCTACAGAAGCTTTTAGAGCATATGGGATGGAACTCCATGCCCTATTGAGTAAGGCCAGACCCGGGACAGAAAACCAGGACTGGTATATGGATGATTTGATAACTCAGATTGCTGCAAGAGACGCTTGGAAAGAAGGGTCTACACTGCACAGCATATTCAATGGAATAGATATGGCCGTGAAGAAGCGTACCATGCTAGCCGGAGACATTCCGAACGTAGCGGGACCGACCCTAGTAGCAGCTGCCATGCACCGTTCCGAGGAAATTAGCACCTCAGACGATTTTGAGTTGATTGACATTGAACAGGAGGATGGTACCTTCTGCTCGATGCAACTTAGGAAAAACACTTCCGGCAGAAAATATATTCAGAGGAAGGTTTTTAACAAACCAAAGGATGCTAAACCAGCACCCGAGGCTAGGGGCGAATCCAAACCCAATGGCAAGGCTTATAAGCCCGCCAAGAGCACTAACAAAGTGAGCGGTCAGTCTCCGGATGTGACAAAGATAATGGAAGAGATGTGCAAAAGGATTACTGATGCACTACAAGCCAGTCGGTCGAGACCCAAGATGCTGATACACCCGCAGTCATGAGAACCTCAAAACGGGGGTAAATGTTTGCACGGCCAACGGAAGCAGTATGAGAACTTTTGGGAGGACTTTTATGCCTATCCGTATAGGAGGCAAAGAATTTGTTCTTTCGCCTACTATAGCAGAGGTTAGTGACGATGGAATCCTTGGTCTGGATTTTGCAAGCCTATACGGGGCCATGTTGGATCCGCGGGATGGAATGATGAGTATCCGGAACCCCTATGGCTTGCATGTACAATGCGTGTTGAGACAAGTGTCTTCAGTAGCTTCGGTTATTCATACGGTGAAAATCCCTCTGGGTACCACTTGTGACGTCCTTTGCGGCAGATCAATGGCCCAGAAGGGTGAGACAGGAGTCTTAGAACCCGATATGATACACTTATCGAGCCTCGGGTTGGACTCAGTGGATACGTTGGTGGCGAATGCAGCTTGGACTGTACTACCCATGACTAACCGAACCGGTTCAGTGATTTATTTGAAACGTGGCGACGGTGTTGGGGTGATGAGTTCGGTAGAACACGTCGCCGAGGCCAAGTTTAATAAACCATTGAACCCTGTTAGTAAGCATCCATTGGATGAAGAATTTCAGAAACTGATTGATAAATCAGATTTACAGATTACGGAGCATAAACGGCACCTAGAGAGACCTTTCAAAATACCGTATCGTAGACTTCCTCTGAAGAAGAAGTTGATATGTGAACAGGAAATACAAAAACAGCTGGAGCTAGGGCTAATCGTGCCGAGCTCGAGGCCCTGGTCCAGCACTGTTTGTATGACCACAAAGAAAGACGGTACAATCCGTTTCTGTGCCGACTACCGGAAACTGAACGGTATGTCAAAGAAAAACTTGTATCCTCTACCAAGGATCGACGAGACTTTAGAAAGCTTGGGTGGGAACCAATGGTTCTGCACCCTGGATTTACAATCCGGGTATTGGCAGATACCGATGCATCCCAAGGACATGGAGAAAACTGCGTTCTCTAGCCACCTAGGACTATTCGAGTATAATGTCTTACCTTTCGGATTAGGAAAACAATTACATACTTGGGAAGGATCATAACCCCCAGCGGGGTAAGTGCAGATCCGGAGAAGCTTGAGGTGGTGGAGAATTGGGATAGACCCACGAGTGCTAAGGAGGTTAGATCATTTTTAGGATTTTGTTCCTATTACCGTGATTTCATACCGAATTACTCTCGTGTAAGTTTTCCCATGCACTGCTTAGCTCATTGGACACCGGGTAGGGCTCGGAAACCCTTCCCATGGACCAGCGAGCGGGAAGAATCTTTTAATAAAATAAAAGATTTGTTTAGACACACACCGGTACTGAAATATCCCACTCCCGAGGGACATTTCATAGTAGACACCGATGCGAGCAATAATGCTATAGGGGCGGCACTCTCTCACGTCCAGAATGGAGTCGAAGTCCCATTAGCATTCGCTAGCAACACGCTAAGCAAAACACAGCGTAATTATTGTACCACTGAAAGAGAACTCCTTGCGGTAGTGGTGTATACGAAGAAGTATAAGCATTCCTCTGGGGAACTGACTTTACTTTGCGTACTGACCATTCGTCCCTGAGGTGGCTTCTTAATTTTAAAGACCCCGAGGGGATGATTGGAAGATGGTTGGCTCACCTATATGAGTTCAGATTAGAGCACAAGCAGATTGAGCACCACTCGGGTGAAAAGCATATAGATGTGGATGCCTTGTCAAGACGACCAGTCCGAAAGTGCCAAAATGCCACTTGTGATGACTGCGGGGCCCACAATGCTGTGGTCGCCGGGTTGGTATATAACTTTACCAACCCCCGTATCCCCTGGGAGGAGGCTGTATGCAGCCATCTCGATTGGTCCCCAGAGACCGTCAAGAAGTTCCAACAGTCGGATCCCACCACTGCACGCATCTTTGAATACTTACGGAAAGGTATTAAGCCGGTAAGACAGAGAAACGAGACGATTAATAACTCAGTGGACCGAGCTAGAGATCCGAGACGGCGTATTGTGCCGATGGAAGACTACTTCCACAGGCAGTCTAAAGTTAAATACCAGAATTCGGTCTGGCCGTTCTGCCATCTGGGCCCACATTTCAGCCTCCTATGTTGACAATTGGTACGGCGGCGAGTAATAATATTATCTTCAGTGGACCATAAAGCAGAGAAAATAGCTTCTTACAATCCTATTCACACATGATAGATCAGAAAAATCTGAAAAGTTCAAGACTCCAGGCACTCGCATTATAGTATTGGTGAAACCACTCAGTGGTCTTGGGGAAGGGGAGGGGAGTGGCGGGTGAGGGATGAAGGGGGATTGAAAATGTGGAAGGAGTTTAGTATTTTGTCATAGTGTGATATTTTACATCCTGAAGTATAATACCTGCAGCTCATAGAGACTCCAGTACACTCTTTGAATGTCTGAGTTCCTCGATGGCCCCCAGACGTAAAACTAAACAAACAAACAAACAAAAATCCAGTACACTCAGGTTTGGCTCGATCAGTGCCGGAAGATCTACATGTATATGTATATATATTGCTGCTAGCACAGTGGCATCAACATATAAACAGAGATAGAGGGAAGCAAAAGAAAATTATCAGGAGGAAGAGATCTAATACTGTGCCTGGAGAATTCAACTTAGTATATGGTATTTTGAAAAATAAGATAAGTATAGTGTAATGATATGTAAGTGTGCATAGTATGAACATCTGGCATAGTAGTAAATACTACATTACCAAAAGATCTCTTATCATAGGAGAAAAGCCCATATCAATCTCGAGCAAAAATGTCGATTCACCATAATGACTGGTAATACCACAAGACATACCCTAGGATGAAAATAGAATGCAATATTAAGGACATAGATATGGAGAAACAGTAAAACAGTGATAATATCATAGATAATACAGCATGAAAAGACATAGATAATGACACAATGAGCAGTGGTAACTACCAGCTGCTGCAGTGGCAAATTATAAAATTATTGTCTAGAAGTGGTAATACCAGCTACTAGACTTACCTGAACCAGTTTGTATCAATTGGTATAATAAAACAGTTTGGAAAATCTTTTTGGATTATGTTTTTTGAATAATTCTTTCTCCAGGATATTAGTGTATTTTGCACAAAGGTTATTCCAGCAGTTTATCGCTCTAAACCTGGCTGATTTACCATATACAGGATGTTTGATATGAGTGTAGCGGTACCTTGTACCGTCGAAACGTCTGGTTGGTAAATCCCTATTGTCAATGAGATCAACATTAATTTTTAGATCATAGGCATAGTAAATTAGGTGAATATACCTTCTCTCTCTCAGACTTTTGACATTGGCCCTATCATGAGTTTGTCTTGTGATCATGCTTGGGTTAGGTCCAAGCCTGACATTATATACTATTCTCAACGCCTTGTTTTGAAGGAGCTGCAAGTCTTTGAGTTGGTCCTTACAATTATCATCATAGATTACATCACAATAATCATAATGAGGAAGAATGGTGCTGGTATAGATATTTAGAGCAGTATTAACATCTGTATATTTTCTTATTCTAGCTAACTGTATAACCTTGGAGTTTACCCTATGATAGACAGTACTAATATGCTTATTGAAGGATAGGTTATTATCTAAAATTACACCCAAATATTTGAAGGCTTGTACTTCTTCCAGTTGTACTCCCCTAATATAGAAACTGGGATGTATGGCCGGTGGTGGGCCTATGAACATCCATTGTGTTTTTTTCTGATTTATCGTAAGACTTCATAATACACCAACTTGACAACTTGTTTAAAGCAACTTGTAGCTCTCTCGGATCAGTGGAGGAAATCACAGCATCATCAGCATAAAGAACTATATTACAGTTTCCTACCTGCTTCACCAGGTCATTTATATAGATAATGAACAAAATAGGACCTGCTGTTGAGCCTTGTGGTACTCCATACGTTATAGGCAAGGTCTTAGAAAATTTGTTATTCACACCAACTTCCTGAGTCCTATTTGTCAAGTAGGACTTAAACCAATCACATGTATTGTCACTAAGTCCATAATCAGATAATTTTTGTATTAGTATAGGGTGAGAAACAGGATCAAATGCCTTTTTATAGTCAATGAAGATAGAGAAGGTAGTCTTCCTATTGTTAAAGTTTTTATAGACCATATCCAAGTAAGCACTGACAGCAGATAATGTATAGTGATTTTTCCTGAAACCATGTTGGGCACAAGTGATATAATTTTTGCCTTCCATATAATTTTTAAGCCTTGTAATAACTAATTCTTCAAGAATTTTGCCAGGTAGCGGGAGTTGGCTTATGGGCCTCAGATCGTTCACAGATTTGCTATTGGGTTTCTTTGGTATGGGGTTGACAATGGCATGTTTCCACACATCAGGAAAACTTGCATCTAATAGGGATTTGTTAAAGATCATCCTAAGCTTACTACAATCTCGAAGTAATAACTGCTTAATGACAGAGGATTTCACATTTGTGATAGCAGATCACTTGGTGACATCAATTTCAACAATAGCTTTTTTTATATCATCTTCATCAAACAGGGTAAACAGTAGGTCATGCTTTACATGTATATATGGTATATTGCTCCTATATAATACCTTGGGTAAAACATCCGCAAGTTTTTTACCAATTTTAGTAAAAAATTCATTGATATAATCAGGGATTTGAGCAGGACCATATTTGTGCCCAGTCATCAAAAAGTTGATTTATACAGTCACCTTTATATTTAGGGAGCAGTTTTCTAACACCTCTCCAGAATTCACGAGGATCAGTTTTATGCTTATCCAGCAGCTTGCTCAGGGTATTCTTTTTATTAACAGCAATAGCAATATAAACTCTCTTGGCAAATGTATCATCGACAGCCCAGTCACCTGGGTTATTGTATAGCTTGGCTTGTTTATAAGCATTGTCACGGAGCCTCATTGCACCTATGATCTCATTTGTTAACTATTCTGGCTTATCTACTGATACATATGTCCTCCTCAAGGGGGCTGTGCCACTTAATGCTTTAAGGAAATTAGCCATATAGATCGAACATAATCCATTAACATCTTGGTGATAATTGTAGTCAACCCAATTGCTATTGCAAAAGTCATGGTGAAAGACATTAATATCAAAATTTCTGTACACCCTAATAGTTTTTAATTCCTTAGGAATTTTGTTTCTTTCACGTTTTAAGATTAGAAACACCGGCATGTGATCACTTAGGCGAATATTAACTGTACCATGGTGACTTACATAATCACAGTTTGTATACATATGGTCAATAAGGGTTTTGGATAAACCTTTTATTCTTGTTGGGATCGTAATATACTGCTTAAGACCATTGACATTAGTTATTCTCTTAATACGTTTTTGATCTATGTCAGACAGTGTAAGTAAATCAATATTAAAATCTCCCATAATTACAATCTTTCGAGTTGGTACAGTTTTATCAAGTAGATTAATCAAGTAGTCAATAACATGTTTATTCCCTACCTCAGGGGGCTTGTAGACTAGAATCACCTTATATATAGCTTTATGGATCTCAAGGTCAATAGTCAAAACTTCATAAATTGGAGTTATTGCTGACTCAAGTGGACATTCAGTTATGATAACATCCTCTTTGACATAGAAAAGTAATCCGCCACAGTCTTTATCAACATAAGGGCGTCGATCCAGCCTTACAATATTATAGCCAGGGTATGATATCATTGATGTATCATGATGTTTGTCTAACCATGTCTCACAGACACCCATTACATCGGCATATGGAAGAATGTATGAGATTTTAATGGTTTTCCCATATAGAATGCATATGTTACAACCAATAAACTTCAACCCTTTATGTTGACCTAAATCATTTACCTCGAAGCATTCACTCATCAGGGCCATTCATGCCATTCTGGCAGATAAGACCATATCTGTATCTTGTAAGTGAACAATGGTAATGATGAAAAATGAAAACACATAGGGGGGGAGGGGGGAGAAATAAATCTTTTGCATGGTGTGTTGCTTAAAACTATAGCTATGGGACCACAAAGTTGTGATATAGTCGGTGTGTGTGTGTCAGACTGCACACAAGCGTTCCCTAAAGAAAACTGGAAAACTAGTAGCATTAAGGTCTTGTTATGTAGTGCACTGGCTATAGTAATAAAGAAAATATAAGTGGTGATACATAGAAAGCCAGTGATATTCACTGTTATATATGGCAATTTCAGTTGCCACAGTTAAACCTAAGGAACATATATACACATTTACATAGTTACCATTTGCCAAACGTAAGCAATGAACAGTAATCATTGTGCAATAATCTTTAGTGATCTTTTGATCAAATGATCTTAGATACTATAGATGACCTTATATAGATAAACTGACATAGATTAGATGATGATACCTGCAGGTATGACCGAAAACAAAATAATCATTAGTACTGGAAATGATTCGTAGCAATGTACAGCTTGTCGATCGCTTTTGTGAGTTCATTGGCATAGTAGAGGTTGCCATCATGATCTAAATGGCAGCCATCATTCAACGAATCATAGTTGTGGATTGTCCTTCCTTGTCCAACCCCTTTATGAAAAAGGGTAGCTGTCCAAGGAGTGGGCACATCATTACTACAGTTGTAATGTGTGATCTCTCTGTTGACATCCAAAATGACTTGATTCAAGATCTTCTGATGTGGGTGCTCATATAGTAAATCATTGTAGTGGAACAAGTCAACTCCTATAATCGGGCAGAACATGACATGTGCGTCGGTAAGAACTCTGAATTTTGATGTGCAATTTATCATGGCCTCAATGTAGTCAGATATAATATCTTCAGGGCTCTGGCTCTGAGCTCGACAAGACCAGTTTCACAATATTTCACGGTTATGTTGCACAGGCCTGCAGCCATGACAATCAGTCTTGGGTTATACTTGTGGAGCTCCCTGATCCCTAGGTTGGTCATTCTACCAATATCTGCTCCACGCCAATAATCAAAGAAATACGTAATCCCATCATGATTGTTCGGTAAGCTGTTGCAAAGGTATTAAGCCGGTAAGGCCAATGTTATCTCTGGAAGACAGAGAAACGAGACGATTAATAGCTCAGTGGACCGAGCTAGAGATCTGAGACGGCGTCTTGTGCCGATGGAAGACTACTTCCCCAGGTGGTAAGCTGTTGCAAATAGTGATTCCCACCTCGATGAGAAGGGATATCACGTATTATTGTCATGCACACCAAACGAGTGGCCATTTTGGAAAAAAGCGAACGTCTGCAAAGAAAATATTACTGGCCAGGGATGAGGGGTGACCTACTTCGGTGGATTGCAACTTGCCCTGATTGTTGTAAAAACAAGCCAGGACCCGGCCTGGGCAAGCTACCCTTGACCTAGGAACTGTTCGGTGTCAGGTTTGCTCGAGTAGCAATCGACATCATTAGTGGATTTAAAACGACGCCTAGACAGAATACCTGTATGATGGTTGTAACCGACTATTATACTATTAAAGTATACTCGGGTGTTTCCTCTCCTGAATCACAAAGCCGCTACATGCGCCGAAGCGTTTGTAAAAGGCTGGGTGCTACATTTGGGTGTACCCCTTATGATGCACAGTGACCAAGGCAGAGAGTTCGAGTCAGAGTTATGGCAGGAAATGTGCCATTACTTAGCAATATGTAAGACCCGAACCAACCCATACCAACCACAGTTGGATGGCTAGGTGGAGAGGTTCAATAGGACTTTAATACAAGTGCTAAAGCCCCTGGTCAATAGCCACCAGGACGATTGGGATGAATAGTGAGTTTGTAGTACACGCCTACAACAACACCGTCCATTCATCCACTAATTGCACCCCAAACCTCTTGGTGTTCGGCGAGGACATAATTATGCCCGCCGACTTGGTATACGGAGTGGTTGGAATTGACCCAGAGGCTCCTTGCACTGTGTTGTTTGTGGAGTCACTACGGGATAGATTTAAGCATGCATACGAAGCAGTTGTAAAGAGCTGCTGAAAAGTGCTAAATGGCAGAAGGTGGGTTATGACACTGATGCAAGAATGATACGTTTCAACATAGGGGACAAGGTACTAAGGTATTACGAGCCGCTCGAGAGGTTGAAGCTCGTAATGCCTTGGGAGGGTCCGTTTAAAATTGTGCGCACCATCTCTGAATCTACAGTGATGGTGGAGGATTGCTACACTGGTAGAAAATGAACGACCAATGTAGGAAAGCTCAGACCCTGGAAGGGACGCGAAGCGGCAGAGAGGGAGTTCGGTTACCAACAGTCAGAGCCCGCTATAAGTAGGCCTAAGGCCGTGGTACCCGAGAAACGCCCTAGAGGTCGGCCTAGGAAGCATCCGGAAGCAAAGGTAGCTTCTAAGAAGAAGACAACGGGTCGGAAACGGCCTAATCGTAAGAAATGGAAAAATGTCTCGCTGAGTGAAGGCATTACATATGGGAAGGGCCCCGCCGTGGCTGCACAGGACCTGCACAGGACCTGTAGAGCCGGGAGAAATAAAATGCTGACCCAAGGCGTCAGACGCAGTCCTCGGTTGAGGTCCGCCGTTACCTAACTCAGTACACAACAAGCAACTGTGTGTAGTTCGACGTAGGCGAATAACATATGTATCACGGCTGGGGCGTCGAACATATGCTCCCTGGGTAGCGTATCCCGTGAGTGGTGGTCGGATTTACCGCTACATTCCCTTTATAGCGATGTATATACCACCAAGCTCCAGATGATAGCACCCCGGTAGTAACATGCGTCTCGTATACCGAGCCAAAACTTAGTTCGATACTAGTCCGCTATGGTACGCCACGAGTGTGGGGGGAAAGTGCGGAACTAGGTCACTGGATAGCTCGCAGCGGGATCTCGTGAGACGAGAGGTTGGACGCCATATTGGTTATAACTAGGGCGGAATCTAGGTGGTCAGACGCCACTGATTTCGCTTAGGTTATTTTGTGCCCTCCGGCAGCTTATAGCTGTGTTTCTCCCTTTATTTTCGTTGGACGAATCCTTCGGGAGGAGTCCAACGTTATTACTGCCAATTTTAAATTGGAAGTTCATTCCGCCGTAATGGCACAAGGAACGATTGATGCTGTGCGTCAAAGCGCCAACATTGAGTTGGGCGAAGACGGGGCCCCAGCGGCCGAGTCTCGGGTGGAGGAAACCATGGATTCCTCGGATGCTGGCCTCGTACGGGAGCCAGAAGTGGAGGAAGCCGCCAACTGCCTCGGCAACAGACAGGGAGCGGATGCCACCTCCACCTAACCCAGGTCCAGTACCTTCAGCAAACTCTTCCGAACCGCCGAATCCTGATGCGGATGTCCTGGACATTCCGTTGTATCCCCCGGGATTCAAAACCACTATCGCACGCCTGGCTCACGTGGACGAAGGCTAGGGGATAGTGTACACGAGGTGGGGGACCTATATCCCCATGCACCCATCCATGTTTGGATGTGGTCCGTTGGCGGTGGTGCCCGGTGAACCGGAGCCTATCCCAGATGATTTCAAATCACTGGTGATAGACTCTGGTTGATCTGGCTGAGAGTATGCCAGTGTCATGGTGTTCGAGTATGCCAGTGTCATGATGTTCGACGAGAACCTGGCGCGAGCTGTTCTGCTGTCTGAAGGGATCACCCGGAGGGCAACACAGCTAAGGGAGTCAGAGTCCGACATGGACACCAACTCCACCATCATGGAATCCAGGCGGATCAAGAAATTGGTCCGCAAGCCTACACCGAAGGGCCCTCTGACCGAGTCTGATCTCGAGGATGAGGACCTTTGGATTGTGATCGAGAGGTCGAATTCCGAGGAGGAGCCAGGCGCCAACATAACGGAGGCGGCTGGTAACATCTCGGACGAGGATATCACCCGTCAACAAGCTGCTGTGGAAGCCAAGCGCCGTGAGCTTGATGCCCAGCAGAAGGAGCTAGCTGCTGCCCGCCGGGCCCACCGCAAGCAGCAGGCCCAGCTCCAGTCGAGTGTTACCTTGGACACTGACACTACCGTCAGTAGCCAGAGGAGCACCCGGGTTAAAGGCAAAGAGTCCGGTAAGACAGATTCTAGCCCGCAGCCCCCAAAGCAGCCCACGAAAGGGAAGAAGAAAGATAAGAAGAAGGGAGCAAAAGCGTCTCTGACCGTACCCAAGCCTTCTCCTACTAAGAAGGGGGACAAGGGTAAGCCGAAGGCTTCAGGTCCTGCACCAACAGCAGTCACTGCGGTTACTGCAGCACCCACTGTCACTACCAGCGGGTCGCCCGCTGTCACCTCGGTTGTGACTTTGACTGGTACTACTACCACTAGCCGAGTCCAGCCTAGAGGGGCAGGCATCTACTCGAGCAGCGAGTCGGGGAGCGAAAGCGACCCGGAGCTGCCCGAGTCAGCCAAATCTGATTTGGAGTCCGTGGCGACGTGGGAAGAAATGACCACTGACGTCCCTAGAGACGAAAATCAGAAATGGATGTGAAAGAATGCAGCTGAGGGATTTAAAGAACGCGTCCCTTGCTGCTTCACGGATTGTGCTTATGACACAATCCACTCAAGTGCCCGGGCGCCGTTAAAAAAGACGGTGACAGTGACAATGAGGAATGGATGAAGACCGGCCCTCACGACACCCCTGTTGGTAAATTCTACCTAATTTGGATTGATCAGCTCAAGTCCAAATTGGGTATGGTTTACAATTATGAGTCCAGGACAAAGGTTCAATGGGCTATGACACAATGGGGACCCAGCGGCAATCGCCGCAAGTGTCCATTCGAGTCCTGCCAGCTCTCACTCACTGGAGAGAAGATCTTCGAGATGAAGCCTCGGTTCGCCAGGCATATTGTGGAGTATCACATGCACCATAAGCCCTTGATGCAGTGTGTCCCTGGAGACCGCCCAAGCAAGCTGTGCGATGGCACGTTCGTGACCAACCGGCGCCGGGACCTGGCTCTGCATCTGCAGAAAGCCCATGGTACCGGCCTGGAAAAGACACGCAAACGTGCAGTGAAGTGCTTCAAGAGCTCCTGGCGAAGTGGGCTACGTTGACACCTAGTGAGGTGAGAGAGTTGGTGTTTGAACCCGAGTTCTGTGCTTGGAAGAGTGGCAACGTGACCACTTACTTTGCCATGAACCCCTCCGGTTCTAAGTTCCAGTTGCCCACCGAGGGTCATCTGAAACTTAAGAAGTGGCGGGGTGACGATAAAAGAAAGAAGGACAAGCAGGCTCGTTTGAGGGGGCCGCTGGGGCACAGTCTTCAGCCACTTCCACCTCCAAATGAACCCGAGCAGACCGATCCGTAAGCCCCACTGGCAATAAGGATCAGTCAAGACCAGCCAACCCTGCTGATCGTCGCCAGTCGGGACAACAAGTCTCGGCTCTGGACATGCCTGGCAACCAGACCCATCGGGTGGTTAGCCAGGCTGTAGCACCACCACCTGGCTACACAGCACAGCACCCCCCGGGTGTAGACACCAGGAGTCAGGAAGACTGGAGCACCTTCTTCGGTTCCAAAACCGGCCAGAGTGCTTGGTGGGCCGGAGATGAGTCGTCTCAGCAGCAGCGCCAAGCTTACGAAGAGTACATTGCGAAGTTCCCTGCCATGGGACCTGCAGGACCCGAATCACAGGTCCTGACCTCCTCGGGTCGACCGAAAGCTCGGGGTAGAGGCCGTGGTGGATGTGAGTCCACCCGACCACTCCCCGGCCACGGCCGAGGAAGGGGAGGTACCACTGCTGAGGGCTCTGCAGTCCCTAGCGCAGGCGCTCCGCCTGTTACTGTGCCATCTTCAGCACCAGTACCAGCTGCTACCTCATCTGAGCACCCTCGGGTCCCCACCATGGGGTTAGTGTCCAGTACCCTGACAGGTCTTCAGGATCCGGACACGTTCGTTGACCAGCGAGACGAGCGTACCTGGCGGATCCAAAACGAACTGATGGCCGAATGGCAGTCTTTGCATCGCCAGCGGTCAATTGATTACTGGCGAGACATGAATGAAGCCACCTTCAACCTGGTCTTTGAGATCCAGAAGAGGGAGGAAGATAAAATTAAAGAGCAGGAGATAAAACGGGTCGAGGAGGCCTACAAATCCTGTAAGGAAAAGCAGAGAGAAGCCGAGAAGCTTAAAGAGTTCCACGCCGCTGAGAACTTAAAGTACATCAACAGGTACAAAGAGGCGGATTTGAAGTTCTTCCTCTGCTCTGGCAAGCACCTGGATGACTGGGACGGCACCACGTCGTCTCTGGTCATCCCCTCGGATGCTGGTGCCGAGGCAGTGGGGGACAGCCCGTCTGAAGGCATGGATGCTCTAAGCCTGCTTAGCTACACGAGCACCGATGCCCTTAAGCTTCTCTCTGTGGGAAGTAGCAGCTCGGCTCCCGAACCTAGCCCGGAGCCAGCTGAGAAGATGGACACTGGAGACGTGTCCATCTGCCGGCCTCCTTACTTCGTTCCTCAGTACCCGAGGGTAAAGGCATACTATATGCCAGAGATTTATTTCTTGGAGGACTACCCGGATCCAACGGACTGGAATGACGAACTGCAGCTAAGATGGACGCCACCCGAACCATTCATGGATTACCATCCGAAAGGGGGGCTCCATCTTCCCATTCTCACCAGGGCACTACACACAGCAACGTGGCTTGCCACCACTCGTACGTCGCCAAATGGAGCTGCAGAAACGAGTCATTCCAGGTTCGCCGGAAGTTTAGTTTTATTGTAAGGGTGATCCTACTACCCCGGTAGGACACCTCTTAAATTCATATCACTGTGTATATGTATATTATTATTTATTTTTGTAACTCTATTTTCATAACTAAACTCAAAAAAAAAATTTTTTCGGGTTACCTTACCTCTCGGGTTTATTATATTCATATTGTATGTTTGTACCACACCATATTATATGTTTAAAAACATGTCATTAATCACGTCTTATAACTATAATAACTTTGTAACATTGTAACCTTAATATTCCACCATAGGTTGATGGTGCATAAGGCACCACCTCCTATTTATGTTATTATTTAGTTACTTTGGGTTATATATGACGATGCCTATTATTATGTACATATTATCTATAATGCCCCTTAATGTCATATAAACTATATAACATTTAATAATAGACTTACCTATGTATATACTGTCATATAACTTTAACAATAGGTATTTGTAACACCTACCCTAGGTAAAGTCTAGGGGGGTGGTGTAGGGGCCGGCATCGTTATGTATATATTAGTGCGCTTCATTCGAGAGATGTGTTTGTGTGGTGCTCGTTCCTTCTATGCCAACCAGGTGTCGCTTTGCGATACCCGTTTGGTAGAAGAGGGGGCAGCACCACGCCTCGCATCCAGTTCCTACTAAGGAGCCGGATGATCCGCAGAAGAGGACTGGACCTAGTCCAGTCCAGACATGTTACTTCTCAGCAATAAAGGCCTACCCGAGCAGGTAGGAAGTTCTGGGGCTTTGCCCAACCCAAAATACTCGTGTTGTGTTGGTATCTCTAGAGTTAAGCGAGCCAAAGAGCCACCCAACATATAAAGTCGATACGAACCGTTACACTACTAATGAGTTAATTTCACCTTAAATATGATGTAATTATGTTTAAATTGATGTGATCGGCCATTATCTCACTTCATTCTGCATAATTGGAGCAAAATTAGCACTGTTATCATGCTATTTCAATGTCATCGGGCCCCTTACTTCACAAATGAATGAGGCTTGCAAAGCAGCCCTGTCTGTAGGACAGGGCTGCTTATAGTGGCTAGTCTGCTCCCAATTCAGGGCTATACACTATCAGCCCCAATTGTAAATGGGCTATACAGACCTCTGTAGTTCAAACAGCAGGACCCACATCGGGTCAGTGGTTTTGTACCTACAGCAGCTAACACTGTATTTCAGAAATAGAAGCATTCTACTCAAAAACCCTTGTGCCGGGCTGACAGTGTAGAGTTGGATTAGTTGAACAATTTTGGGGGTTGGGCAGATGAGGATATAGCTGACCATACATGCCAAAAATTTCAATGCCCAAAATCCGAAGATTCCCCCCCAAAAAAAGAAAGAAAAAAATCTCAAAAACCCAGCTGTAATAGATATTTGGAGTCAATTCAAATATTACATAACACATTTGGCCACTTTTTGACACCTCTCCCCCCTTGTAAAACTTCATAACAAAATAGCCAAACAGCCCCCCTCCTCCCATTTCATGTAACACTAGTCCGAGCATCCCACCCCATCAGATCAATAAGGGTCACGATATCTTTGCATCTTAATCAACGTTAATCCCTGAGGCACCCCATATTATATATCATGCAATGGAGATGTTTTTTTTTATTTTTATTTATTACCTAAATAATTAGTAAACCAACCAATCATTTTTTTCTGAAAATCTAAAAGTAAGAGTAAAGCAACTCTTTTCACACCTGATAGGTAGTAAAGTGACTATTTTCAATTTTAGACATGACTCTAGGAACATAACGGTGAGGTAGACTGTCCAGACAAGATGAACAGCTTACTGGGACCAATTCAGAAAACAGAGGACAAACAGCAAAAGCACACATCTACTGATTCTGTTGAATCTAAGCGTACACCATCAAAACAACGCAGAGGAAGCCTTGCAAAGGTAAGTGATTGTCAATCCATTTTGACCAAATACTATGAATAAGGAAATGTACTAGAAGAGCTGTAAAAAACCCTTATCCGAAAAGATCTTCACCATAATGCATTACAATATCTGAAAGGTATTCAAAATTCACACCAAATATATGGTGCATCATTTTCTAATCCAAATATTAGAATGAAAAACAGAAAAAGGGTGACTTCTTCCAGTACATTGCCTAAATGAATTGAGCCTTTGTCAGGTCCTGAGCAACCAGAGCTCTGCTCCTGAGTATATTTGAGGCTGATTTTTTCAAGTCAAAATAATTAATTTATAAGTGCCCTGGGTGCTTACTACATTGATCAAATGCGGTACTTGTCATGGGAATGTGAGAATAAGAAGCAGTATAATGTGGGGAGACTGAATGGAAGCAACAAAAATATTTACTTGTGTGATACACAACCATCTTAACCCTGCAGGGCCGCACCAGTGTGACAACAGAAGATGACACACGTGGTGTAGCATCCACATTAGATGAACCGCCTGACAGCCTTGGTGTTGGATGTCTGACTGGGGCCCGTGTCCACCTCCCAATCATTACAGAGGATGAAGATGGACATGATGGCTCAGTTTACCCGCCACAACAGAACCTTCCAACTGACAAAAGGGTGAGCACACAATCATAAACTAACACAAGGAATATTCAAATCTAATGTAATGTTGTAATATTTACAGAAAAATAAAGGAACAAAATAGGAACCTTTCATCATTTCTAAATTTGTGTGATATATTATGTCTAATACATGTAGCTGGTGCTTCCGAGTCTGTTTGCTGGTGCACATCTTCGTAACCGGCGACATTCGAGTACAGTGAAGGTGCAACTTGAGGTAGCTGGGCAAGACCTTCAGCTTCCACCATCAAAAGCAGGACCACCAGACCAGGTAAAGAATCATCTACACAAATCTTGAAGGACCAAGCATGTTTCAAGACATTGAATATGATAAAAAGTGCAACAATGTCACCTGATAATGTTCAGAAATAACCAAAAAAGAGATGAAGCTGTGATAAAAAGTGATATAACAAGGGAGTTAGCCACTACGTGGTATTTATGCTATCAAGTAACAAATGACTTAACTTTTAGTCAAGGTGTCGCAGTTGGCAGGGTAACAAGACAAAGCAGTTGCCTGGTGTGTTGTCACCCAATTGGTTGGAAACAGAGTTTGCAGATGATATCATCCCTGAGATTGTTCCTGAGGAACCTTTACGTCATGTCCTGCAGTGTCACTCTATTGGCATTCCAATGAAAGTAAGTAACGTCCTTTCTTTTGTTTCTTTTTAAATCAATGACTACGCAATCATAAACTGTAGTGGGCCTACTGTACTGTAGAGATTGAGATTGTGAGCAGAAAATGGGATATGGTGGGTGGGTAGGCTGTAAATGTCAAAGGATATCATTGAAATCGGTTAATTGCAGGGGTGGAAGACCGCCCTAATTGTGTGGTGTTGACAGGATCCCCTTTCGGTGCCACCAGCTGAGAGAACCACCGGCAGGACTTTGTATGCAGCAGAAATTCAACTTTTCCTAACATTTTAGGAATTCCGAATTTTGGGCTTTAATTCTGATAAGCATATCCTACTAGACAATGAGAAAATTAGGACAATTTCTGAATTTTCTGAGATCAGTAAGTATGCAGTGCAAGCACCGCATATCCTATAATTTGTCAAAATTTGTTGGGTCTTTTATTTTTCTATTTAAGTCACTCAGTGATGGATATTTTTTATTTAAATTGTATTGGGATTTGTAGTCATGATGATTCTGCTATATGACTGTTACAGATAACCAAACAGGATTACCGCCCTGGTCGGTATGCTACCCCACTCTTCCACTGTCAACGCTGTTTAAACTCATTTGAAAGACTTGGTCGTGTTCCAAAGGAATGCTCTGAACCTAGCCAGATGGTTACAGGGAAAGAAATGCTATTAAGCGACCAAGCGTTTAACTATATAAAGGTATGATAAAGCTATTTTCCCTTAATGCCTTATGAAAATAACGATCTGAATATGTCTTCTTTGTCCCTCTTTCAGTGAGATCAGCTCTCAGAAACTCAAAATGGAGACTACTGTAAAAATGCTTAGAATTCTCAAAGGTTAGAATTGCTCAGTCTGAATTCCCTAGTACACCGTATTCGACATAATAAGTGCCCAGGGAACTTTTAAAATATTTTTTTATGGAAGTATAGTACTTAAGAATTTAACCTGCCTCCAAAAACGTGAAAATTATCAAAGGCTCCAAAATGTGGAGGGGAGCTTATGGGGGGGGGGGGGGGGGTCAGTTAGGGCGATTACGGTAGGCCTCCGGATATGAAAACTACCCAACCAAAATTAAAATCTCCCCTGCCATATTATCACTGGAATATTTCACCAAACAGGACATTTGGGGTAAACACCTTGCCGTCCGTCTTAAAAAGAAGTCTACTGGCGACTCAGACCAGTTAATCACTGAAGAGATCCAAAGCTTACTCTTAAAGTCTAACGACAACAAAGCATCTAGACAATCAAGTCTTGAAGAATCTGATTCAGAGTATACAAGTTTTACTGACCAAAGTGAAGATAGTGATGTCCCACAATTTAGTGATCCTCATCAAAAAGAGGCCACACATTATGAAGCAGGAGGTGATGGTAAGGCATATTATTTCTTGGATTACAAATTAATTCTAAAGGTCCAGCAACATAATTGATTTTTTATCATATTA
Source organism: Acholoe squamosa (assembly GCA_949317995.1). NCBI lineage: Eukaryota > Metazoa > Annelida > Polychaeta > Phyllodocida > Polynoidae > Acholoe > Acholoe squamosa. The sequence continues at coordinate 26,137,589 of OX439048.1, forward strand.
TGTATTATAGGTGTTATAGAACATTACAATAGGCACCAAAATATTAATCAGGATGCGCCTATCAAATTGTTCTTGACTCAGGGTGCATCTTGTGTGCAGAGTGTGCCTTATACATAGTGCTTTACATCAGACCATTAGCAAGTATATGTATTGTGCATACTTGCTTTACAAATATGACATGTACAATCACAGAACAGTGAAAATTAATTCAGTGCTTGCAGCATTTTATCTTTTTTTCTGTAAAGCTTTGCTTTAAGTTGGGTGTAAATACAGAAGTAATGATCCTTCTTTTCATAGTTTCTAGTTGCTGTTTTTGGGGGTTTTCTTTTCAAGTAAAAGCATTTTCTTTTAAAAAAAAGACCTAATTATAAATATTGAAACAGTGTCTGTAAAGCAGAAGAGACGCAGGCGGAGACGTAAACGAAGTGTACACAATGTTAGCCACAAAAGGGTCACATCAAAAAGCAGTCATGAATTTAAGAAGACCAAAAACCACAAACAGCCCGAGAGATACAAGCGAAACAAACAAGGTATGCAAAATCATGTGTAGACTTACCATCCACAATTTGTAGTTAAAAAGAATGGCTTACAATATGACACAAAAACTAGGGAAGCATGAGGACAACTTCAATAAACTACTGCAATTTTCAAGCCACTTCTGTAGCTTATAGCTTTCTCCAAAGTCAGGGTTGTGGCTTATATGCTGGTGTGGCTTAGATATAGTAGTAAGTGTAAGGTGCATTCTTGAATCAGGGCCATGCTAATTTTAAAGAACTCACAAAGGGGCAGAATCTTGCTCCTTCACACAATAAACTCTTCATTCTTCTAGAACATCAACACTAGACTATTACCGTAAAACCCTGCATATAAGCCGTGGCTTATAGACCATTTCAGCCACAAATGGAAGGAGGGTGGTGGGTAGCTGTAACACCTTCCCATAAATTACCCAAGATTTTTATTGGTATAGAGGGTGGGGTGTCAGTGAATGTACATTTAGAGAACTATTAGAAAATGCAAGCATCTTCAAAATTGTGGAAGCTTTCCTGTTGTAATCACTTGATATTGACTGAATTTTCTGCTTTTCTCTCCTTTATTCCTAATTGTAGGTGAGGAGGAGGCTAATGGAGTATACAGTGATACTGATGATAGCATAGATGGTGAAGACACACATCACCAATATCTGCATGATTCACAGAGTGACCAGAAAAGAGGTGAAAGGAGGAAAAAGAGAACTCCAAAGACAGGGAAGAAAGAAAGGAGACCAAAACATGGTAGAGTACACTTTTTGTCAACAATGTCATTATTTTTCTGTTAAATGTGAATTTAATTGCTGTTATTTTATTGTATCATCACTTCTAGGATAAATCATGTATATCTAATCACAAGAAAAAATTAAGGATTCGTATTTTTAAAATCAACACTGTAATTCAAAGTGTTCAAATAGATCTGAATAAAAGGGGTGGCAGACATATGACATGAAAAGCCTATCAATTTTCATTTTATAACTAGATCTAACTCTCTTCTCATGTAGGAGATGAAGGGAAAGGCAGTGATAGTTTCATTAATGAGGATAGCAGTGAAAATATTGAAGGCAAATTTCATAATGATAGCCGGAGAACAAACAAAGGATACCATAGAAAAAGAAGGACAAAGAGACATGAGAAGAAAGTTCATGGGGAATACCATGGTAAATAGCTTTTTCATTATCATATTTCTAGCATGAACTCCTGCAGCATATAGCAGATTTAAGCACAGCCATTCAAACCATACCCACTATTTCAAAAATGGAACACAGCTCATTTGGCCATGCTGCTTGGATCTTGCTACGAAATACTTATTCTTAATCTTTAAAGAAGACTAAAATAATGATTTTTGGCCAACATATTTGTGTGTGGGCCCATAAAAGTTATGGGCCTGGGTGGCTAACTTCTGAAAACGTTAGTGTCTATCCTTGTATGTATATATGTTAAAGGTGGAGAAGAAGAGGAAGACAGTGATATCAAAAGCCTAGGTGAAGATTCACATCAAGAAATACTCGGATCTAGCCGTGGCAGTCGGAAAAAGCAGCATAAGAAGAAAAGGCAACATTCTAGAGTGCTTAGCAGAGACAAAAAAGATCATGGTAAATATTTGCTGATAACACTATGATTAGAAAAAAAAAACAGATCTCTAAGGATCAACCTGAATTTGTTCCACCCCCATGACTGGGATATAAATTACAGTTAGCCTCAGTTGTATGACCTTAATATTGTAAACTTAGCCACTGTAAGTTCCCACCTAATAGATAAGGCAAACCATGGATTTAAGAGGTACTTTGAAAAACTTAGTAATGCCTTTCTTTTGAATTATTCAGAACTCATGGACTTATAAATGAAATAGTGTCTTCAGTACTAGGGGTGGTAGCAGCCATACTCGCATTTATCATTATCTTTTATTTGGGAGGGGATCAGGGGAGCTCTGTAAGTAGACCTATTTTAATGGCTAATTTTGAACTATTCTCAGGGTAAATTCTGGCCCATTGTTATAGGAAATGTAAGCTCCTACACCTTCTTCACACCTCTATGTACCACAGGGCACTTCAGACTACTAAAGTTGCTTCCCCTGGTGTTGCTCCATGAGTGGCATTGAAGGAGCCAGGAATATAGTCACCTTTATCATGTTTTGGGAAATAAAGGTTGAAATCAGACCTTATTCCTCTTATCTTTTTGGTAGTCCTGTGGTGCAATATGTCAGGCTTCTCTAGGAACAAAGTGTTCTTATCAGCTGTAGATAAGATAGAATCTTGAGAAAACTATGAGCCCGTAACCAAGACGAAGGGCATTGGCTCCCAGGCCAGCGTCATATAGTCTATCCCTGTTTCCTTGTGGTGAGGCGACTGACTTGGCAGGAACCATTCTTCTTATTGAAACATCATTGCATTCATGTAGGTGAGGAAGAACATGGCAGTGGTAGCTTCACTAATGAGGACAGCTCTGAAAATAGTGAGGGAAAAACCTTCAATGAGGCCCATAGAGCGACTAAAGGACATCGAAAGAAGAGAAGGAAAAAGAGAACCGATAAGAAAAGTCAGAGGGAAGACTATGGTAAATACAGTGTTTGTGATAATCATAATTTCAAAAAAGACCCACAGCAGGATATAGAATTGGCTATTTGAGCACGACACTTCAAGTTACTTGAACTTTCTATCTTACTAGTCCAAATATTGAAAAAGGACATCCTCTATTATTTTCAATTGTTTATTTGCAATATCAAGAATCATCGTTTGCCTCAAAAGTTTTCATGAATTAACTTATGACCTGAAATGACAGAAATGGATAATATTGACTTCAGACTTAACTTGATTTATTTAGTTAAAGAAGGAGATGGCAGTGGCAGTCTAACTGATGAATATAGCTCTGAAAATAGTGAGGACAGAACTCATAGCATGGATCGGAGAGCAAGCAAAGGACATCACAGGACAGGAAGGGAGAAGAGGGCTGACAGTAAAGGCCAAAGAAAGGACTATGGTAGATACTCTTGATTTCTCGGATGACCTTCATCACGATATAGCATTTGATATTTGGCCATTTGAGTACAAATTCTTTTTGTAACATTATTATATGGATGTGACTATGCCAGATATTGAAAAAGACTGTGTCATAGTCAGAAAATGTAGAGACCACTGTACATACTCCAATGTAGCTTACTATGAACATTCAAAGGATTATTTGGTATGGGAAGTATTTTAGATGAAATGAGATGATTCTGTGCTGGTATTAATAATGGATTGACTTTTGGATTCGTTTAGTAGGATTCATATCAAAACCTATTTAAAGTATTTCAAGTCAATAATAATTAAATAAGTATAGATAAGTAAGTCTATGCTAGCTAGTCGACCAGTCAAGAAGACCTTGTAAAAGACTCAAAAAAACAGAAAAATGGTTACTCAGCCTTAGTGATAAATAATGATTTGTTTCAGATCGAAAAGAGGAGGGAGAATATTCACATCATGAAATACACAGTAGCACTCATGACAGCAGGAAAAAGCATCATAGGAAGAAAAGGCGACATTCAAAGCACCACATAAGAAGCAAAAGATATCCTGGTAAAGCATTGTTTATTTCAGTTTGGCCTACTGTAAAGGACACACCTTGACCATGGATGTTAAGTATATTCATGTCTATGCCCAGACTTTGTAGATTTGCTGGAAATGTTCAAATTTATCAAATATATCAAATGGAAAGTTTTGGGTGTCTCCCTTACCGATCCAGACAGAACTATATCCCCATGTATAAGGTGTGACTTATACGCAGTGTACTGTGATAGAATGGTTCCATATGCCCTTCTTATATCACAGTGGTGGTGTACCTAAGGAGAATACATCCCCACACCATTTAAGGTTGGGAGGCATCCATTAATTATGTACGCACAAATTTGCTGAAAATTGACGCCCCCCACCCCCCATGTTGCACTCTGTACGCATTTGGCCTACCCCCTCCCCCTATGCGTACATACTCAAGTCACATGGACCCCCCCTTTCCTGCGTGCAGGAAAATTTCCTTTACCCTCTGGTAAATGTAAAATGGTATGCATACTTTGTAAGTATTCCCCTTATCTTTGTAGCCTTATTGAATACTTGAATGAGGGGTTGTTCTTCTGCCATATTTTGTACCAAGAGACCTACCATCAACCTCCCTCTACCCCCCAAAAATGCCTCAATTAAATTCTCCTAATTCTTTAGGTCCTATGCGTACATACTCATAGCCTCTGACCCCCCTCTGTATGCACCTGTATGCATTTGGCCTGACCCCCCACCCCCCCCAGGTCAGGGATTTCCCAGATCTCAGGGATTTTCAAGTCACAGAAACCTATAGATACAATGTACTTTCATATACAAAATCAATATTTCGATGGGTTCTGATGGAGCATTTCAGAGATTTTTGGCCTCTGTGACTTTCATCCCTGCTCATTAGTCTGTTGTTTACATTTCTCACTGTATTGATAATATGATGCCACACAAATACATTTTCTTAACAGAAAATGAAGATGATAGTGACTCGGATACAGTCAGTGAGGAGGAGACCCCACACAGTGAAGACTCACATCATGATATTGGTGGTAGAAGCCGTAGTGCCAAACATTCTAAAAGGAGGAATGAGCAGCATTCTAAAGGACACAGAAAAGAAAAAAGAGTTGGACACAGTATGGAAATTTATTTCTATATTCAGAAGTGTAATTCTTAAAAGTGTAAATATTAAATGTGTGTACATGTGTAGAATGTCTCAAAAACAACTTAGGAAAAAAGTAAAACTTTCCTAACTATACATTTAATTACCTTCACTAGCAAATCAAAGATAGAGAGGCACTTTCATTCCATAGTAGGCTCAAAGGATGTTACTAAATTAATTTTTCTATGTCAATATGAAATTGTAGATGAGGAAGAGGATCAAAGTGAAGCTTATACTGTAAGCGAGGATGAGATGTTATCTAGTGTGGACCATGGGAGGCAGGACTCCCACCCTGAGAGTAAACAAGGTCATAAAATCAAGAAAAGGCATTCAAAGAGAGGGAAGAAAGGAAAGAAAGGAAAGAAAAAGGAACATGGTGCAGGTATTAACTATTTTTCATCTGCAATACATACAATTAGCAGAAAGTAAACTAATTTGGAATTGTGAATTGTGGAGCATTGCCTTAATTGATCAAATGAATCCTTTCAAGAATTTTTCAGTCCATCATTGGTTTTTCACATTATCTATCACACTAACCCCTGTAAGTGCAACATCTTTTTACATTGATGATGGTTTTTCGCTTAAGATAAACATACAGTTGATGGGTCAGACTCAGGCGTTTTCATATTGCCCGGACGATATGAGGACAATGAGCTAGAAGGTAAGTATGATCATAGGCCATTTTTCTATCTATCATTTCAACCCATTTTTTTAATATTCATTGGCCAGCACAAGTTATTTGTGATGCTGTATTACTCTGTGCAGATCTATTTGTTTCAACTTCACCAGGGTAGCTCCACCCTTCTTTCTTATGAATTAATCAAAACATACTATACTCATGAAACAACCTCCTAATGTTCATTACAGCGGTGGCAGAGTCGCCGAAAATGTGTGAGGGAATAGCTATGCAAATTTAGATATTTTTCAATATAATCTGTAGGCCCAACCTGTAAAAGTGTGCCGGATGCATCCCCCACAACTCCACCCATACTGTCATTCTGAGAGAAAAAAAACAAAACTTAATACCTTGCATGTAAGGCACACCTTAAGAACACCCTTAGTTCATGCTAGATGTATAAGGTCACCTAGGGTCTGATTTTGAACAGTTCCATACTACCGGATATTCTTTCATATTAGCTGTACCCCTCGTATAAGCCTCACCCTCAACTTAGGTAGAAGCTGTAGGCTGCACCCAAGGGTTGAAAATTGGCAATTCAGTACTGTCAAATAGTATCAAATGCACCCAGACTTTGGAAGAAGCTATAAGCTGCAAAATGCATCTGGGTTCTAGTATAAGCCGAGGCTTATACAAGGGAATTTATGGTAATCTGATGTAAATATGTAACTTTGCCTATTACACTGTATGATCCACTCCCAGATGCTGACACAGTTTTATGTGATGCGGCTAGCGTATTATGGTCTCCATTAATAATTGTCAAGATATATTTGCCAATTTCACTTTGCCCACAAAGTTTTATTCTCATGATGATTTAACAGATCATGTTGGATGTAATGAAACTAAGATATTGGTAGATTCTTTGTAATTGTTGAAAAAGACATAAATATATGGACTCAAGGACAATAATCATTGTTTAACCCTTTAAGGACTGCTGATGCAGGAGTGTATCATGGTCGTCATGATGCACCAATGAAATGCTTGCGAGTCTGCTCACCGGTACTTCATTGGTGCATCATGCCGACGATCCAGGGACATATCAGCCCCAACCAATGGGCATGATGCATTAATGCATGACTGGCCCTTTAAAGGTTAAAAAGCCTATTCCGTGTCAGTTCAACCAATCTTCCCGGATGACCATCTCGGATTTTCTTCTAACTAATATATATGATTGGGCCATGTATCTGAAGTACTCTTCCCAAATATTTTCTCAAAATTCCAAATAGTCTCTGAGTTTTGGCCCATATAGTGGGAGAGGGGTCAGCCCTCAGGAGCAAACCCTTATTTCTGGGTCATTTCCAAAAGCCTGTCATAAGAAAACCGCTATTGTTACAGGTCTAAGTTTAATCAGACATGTACTACTACTTGTAGAGACCCCCCCCCTGTGGAGTGGGGAACCTCTAAAGTGACTAGAGGTAGTAGAATAACTTCACCGGGATGCTTCTGTGCAGACCGAATCGTAAAAGGCGAGGAAAACCATAGGCAGCAGCACCCCATTCTTGCTCGCCATCCTTGAATGGTTCAAAATGGCTTAAAAGAATGGATCCCCCCCCCTGCAATGGAAAGCACACCCATATCAACCCCAATGTCGGCTGCAGGCCCGACGGAAAACAAACTGCAACGTCCCTTGGTAGGCAACCAGGCTGAGGACGGCTTATCAGCTACTGGAAGAAAAACTGAAACAGAAGCCCCCTGGGGCCTAAGTACAAAAGAAACAGACCGCGCCACGGCCGGTAAAAGATCACGTGAGAGCACTGGCGAAAATGCTAGTGCCTCTAAAAGAAGCAACAATGTAGAAAGAAGTAACGACAAAGAAAGCAGTAACAATGAAGAAAGCAATAATAATGAAGAAAACAGTAATAGTGAAGAAAGAAGCAACAAGGAAGAAGAAAACAACAACAAAAAAGAAAGACGCAGGAAAGAGTACAATGCCCACAACTGGCCCAGATTCCTTGTTGTGGAGTCTAGTGAAGAGGGTGAAACACTAGCAAAACTATCACCATTTGCCATAGGTAAGGCTCTGGAAGGCCATGCTGGAATACCTAAGAGTGTGAAAAAGACCAGGGCAGGAACCTTGCTTATTGAAACTTACAAAAAGTCTCACAGCATAGGACTGCTTAAAATGACCAATATGGCAGGAACTCCAGTAAAAGTCTCTCCACACAGATCCCTCAACTCCTCAAAAGGAGTCATTCGCTGGTGGGACCTGGTGGGAACCCCCGAGGAGGAGATTACCGAGAACCTGTCGTATATAGGAGTCACAGAAGCAAAGCAGATGAAGGCGAGAAGGATGGGTAAGGTAGTCGAGACTGGTACTTTTGTACTGACTTTCGACTGCCCGACGCCACCAGATTCCATCAAATGCGCGTATCAAAACATCAGGGTAGAAGAATACATCCCGAACCCAATGCGCTGCTTCAAATGCCAACGTTTTGGACACACTTTGAGAAAATGTAACAACCGACAGAGATGCGGAAGGTGTGACCAAGAGCATGAAACAGAAGGATGTAGGGAGGTACCCCACTGCACCAACTGTGGTGGAAACCATCCCGCCTTCTCCAAAAAATGCCCCAAGTTTATAGAAGAGAAGAAGATCCAAACTGTACGTATAAATCAAAAGATATCCTTTTCGGAAGCAAGAAAAATTGTTCAAGCTCTAAACCCTACTAGCACACGTACTGCATTATTGTCAGACGTTTTCAAACCCAGCAAAACTGTGGCATGTCAGACACTATCACCGTCTGAACTGGCTGAAGAGCTACAGCCTCCACCAAAGGCTCAAACCCAAACCTTTGGGACAAAAACGGGCACTCTCATCATGCCCCCTAGGAACCTTCCTGGTTCCGTCCAGGTGCCAGCAGGGCCCCTCGAGGGGTCACTGTCACCTGCCTCAGTATCCGAACCATCAGGATGCCACCTACCCAGCCCAAATCCGGGACAATGTTCTAGGGATTCTCATAAGCCTACATCATCTGGTTCTAGCCAAAAAACATCAGGCTCCAACCGACCAGTTTCTGGTGTTCGGCCCACAGAGACCCACAAAGGAAGCCGGACATACCCCAAGCCCACCCCAGGAGGTACTGGATGGGATAAACACTATCCCTCTGAACCAAGCTTGGTAAACATCCCTACACCCGCAAGCTCCTTCTCATCAAAGGCTGCGTCACCACCACCTCCCCCCAAAGCCTCCCCCAACTCTCAACACAGAGTCAACAAGGAGGTTCAGGGGAGGTTCGCAGCTAAGAAAATACCACATAAAGAACTGACCACACTAACAAAACAACAAAAAGCCAAAACAGCACAGGTAAAGACCAAAATTAATAGAAATATCACCCACACATCCAACAGATTTAAAGTACTTGCTAACGAAATGAAGGAAGCGTCGGGCCCAGCCGACCACAAAACTACCACCAAAAATGGAAGATAACGAGGTCATATTACAATGGAACTGTAGAGGTGCTAGAGCCAATAGAGAAGACCTTGAACTTCTCTGTGCAGAATTCAAACCATCTGCAATATCCCTACAAGAACTTAAGGTAACAGACTCTAGCCCCCTTAAAATGAAGGGCTACAACATATACTCCAAGATACCTCCAACAGAAACACCATCAGGGGGAGTAGCCATCATGGCCTCAGTAAATTACCCACAAAGGGAGGTTAGTCTCGACACAGAGCTTCAGGCAGTGGCAATAAACATCACTATCAATGAGCCAATCACCATCTGCTGCATATATCTCCCACCCAAAGAGAAGATACTCTACACTGACATAAGCAAAGTGATTCAACAACTTCCCACTCCCTACATCCTCATGGGTGACTTTAATGCCCACAACACCATCTGGGGATCCCAAAAATGTGATGAAAGGGGGACAACTATTGAAAGGATACTAGACCGCAAATCATTATGCATCTTCAACAACAAAACACCCACATACCTCCACCCAGCCAGTGGGACCTACAGCTATATAGATCTAACCATAGGTCACCCAAACATCTTTGCCGATTATGGATGGAGTGTTCATGATGATCTTTGTGGAAGTGATCACTTTCCTATCATCCTAAAAACTCAAAAACATAACAACAACAACCAAAGGAACCCAACATGGAAAATACAAAGAGCTGACTGGGATGAATTCCAGAAACTCTGTGAAACTTCCTTCCTGCCATGGGAACATGTGGCTGAGAAGAGGGACGCCATCCAATACTTTACAGATACCCTTTTGGAGATAAGCAAGATGAGCATCCCGATAACATCAAAAAAGCCCTCCAAAAAATCTCGTCCATGGTACGACGACAAATGCAAAGCAGCTCGGAAGGAACGCAAGAGGGCCCTCAGAAAATTTAACAACAACATAATCCCAGAAAACATGTACAACTTCCTCCAGACAAGGGCGAAAACCAAATTAACACTGAAAACAACTAAAAGAGAATCTTTCCAAAATTATGTTAAATCTCTCCCCTTGTCCAAATCCATGAAAAAGATCTGGCAAGCAGTAAATAGAATGAAAGGTAAGGCCAACAACCCAACAATACACCACCTGAGAGCTGGGGGCGAACCCAAAAGAACAAAGCAAGAAATTGCAAATGCACTGGCGAACCAATTCCGCAAAACCTCGTCAATTGAAAACTGCAGCCACACATTCCTGAGACATAAAGAAAGAGAAGAATTACACAAACCCAACTTCTCCTCAGATAATAAAGAGAACTATAACCTAACTTTTAACATTGGTGAATTGAAACATGCACTGAATGGCTCAAAAGACTCGAGCCCAGGACCGGATGAGATCCACTACCAAATGCTGAAACATCTCCCTGCCAATCAACTGAACATGCTACTGGATATCTTGAATGATATCTGGGTAAATGGGAAATATCCCAGATCTTGGGCAGAGGCATTGGTCGTACCCATCCCGAAACCAGGAAAAGACCACAGTGAAGCCTGTAACTATAGACCCATAGCAATGACAAGCTGCCTTGCCAAAACTATGGAAAGAATGGTGAACAACCGACTGATGTGGTACCTTGAGTCTAATGATCTCATGAATCCACTTCAGTCAGGATTCCGGAAAAATCGTAGCACGACAGACCATCTTGTCAGGTTAGAAAGTTACATCAGAAAGGGATTTGCAAATAATGAACATGTGGTTGCCATCTTCTTCGACCTGGAGAAGGCCTATGACACCACATGGAAACATGGAATCCTGAAAGACATTCACAAACTAGGGCTCCGTGGAAGGCTTCCCATGTTTGTATCAAAATTTCTTGCCAACAGAGTATTCAGTGTACGCCTTGGCACTACTCTCTCAGACAGAGTAGAACAAGAAATGGGTGTCCCCCAGGGCTGTGTCCTCTCTGTGACCCTGTTTGGCATAAAGATTAATGAAATAACCAAAAACTTACAAAATGACATCAATTGCTCTTTGTATGTGGATGACTTTGTCATTTGCTACAGATCGAGGCATATTCAAACTATTGAAAGAAAGCTTCAACAGGCCCTGAACCACCTTGGAACCTGGAGCTGCCAAAACGGCTTCAAGTTCTCACAGACCAAAACCACCTGTGTCCACTTCTGTCGCAGAAGAGGATGTAGAGAAAAACCAACGTTCCACCTCCAGAACACGGCACTTGAAGTCAAAGAAGAAGTGAAGTTCCTGGGGCTGATATTTGACAGACTACTCAACTTCAAACCACACATCGAATACTTGAGGAGGAAATGTCAAAAAGCCATGAATCTCCTGAAAGTGCTTTCCCACACCGACTGGGGTGCCGACAAAGAAACATTACTGATCTTATACAGGGCCTACATCCAGTCAAGACTAGACTATGGCTCTATCGTATATGGATCAGCTTGCCCCAGCTACTTGGACAGGTTGAAGCCTATCCAGAACCAGGGACTGAGATTATGCCTGGGGGCATTCCGTACATCTCCAGGAAAAAGTCTAGAGGTGGAGGCAAACATCGCCCCCCTTGAGCTTAGGCGAGAAATGCTGTCTATGCAGTACGCAGTTAAAGTAAGATCAAATAAAAGAAACCCAACATATGAGACACTGTTCACCGAAAACAATTCAGTGTACAGGAAAAAACCGAACATGACCCAACCATACTCGTACAGAGTGAAAAGACCTATGAAAGCAGCAAAATTAGATGTGATCAAAACCAGGGAGATAAAACCACCCGATAATCCCCCATGGCTACAAATGAAACCAAAGATCATCTTCACCCTGTGCAAAAACAAAAAGGCAGAAACAGACTCAGTGACCTTTAAAGATCAACTCCATGGGATAGAAAAAGACCATAGTGAACACCTGGCGGTGTTCACAGATGGTTCTAAGGAGGGTGACAAAGTAGGCTATGGAGTACACACGCCATATGGCAACCTGAAAAGAGGCCTCCATCCCAAAGCCAGCATTTTCACGGCAGAGGCTAGCGCCTTGCTACATGCTCTAGAATATGCCAGGATATCAACTCACCAGAAATTCATTGCTCTGTCAGACTCCAAGTCATGCCTTGAAGCAATGAACCAATATGAACCAAACAATCCCTTGATACAAGATATCAGGGACAAAACCAACAACCTTGAGAAAGCAAAGAAAGATGTGGTTTTCTGCTGGCTGCCGAGCCATATTGGCATAGACGGAAACGAGGCAGCAGATGAAGCGGCAAAGTCAGCACTGAAATTGACACCTCGAGAAGTGCCAATCCCACACACGGACCTGACATCAACCATCAAGAAATATGTGAAACTGAAATGGCAAGCTGACTGGAACAAGCAGCATGAGAACAAGCTACACTCCATTCAGCCTCAACTGAAAGGAAAGGATGAAAAAAGAAAACTATCCAGATCAGACGAAGTGAAACTAACACGTCTACGAATTGGCCACACAAGGATTACACACGAACACCATCTGAAACGTGAAGCCCAACCAATATGCCAAGAATGCAAGACTGAACTCACAGTTAAGCATATCTTGCTCAACTGTCGAAGGACTGCAAGCAACAGAAGAAAATATCTTAAAAATGCAACAACACTGAAAGCTGTCTTCAACACAATAGAAACAAAAGAACTCCTGAACTTCCTCAAAGAATCAAACTTATATAAGTACATATAGATCATACATACATATAATTTAAAAAAAAAAAAAAAAGAAAAAAAAAGTGAAAAATGGCTGGTCCGTCGGTGTCAGGATAATGTGACCGACCGGGTGATGTGTCTACAGTTTGCGACATGTTACCTGCGTGAGGCAGCACGATAAAGAGGGGCCTTGAGCCACGAGTGGTATTTCACCACTACGAGCCGTGTCCCACTGCTACAAGCAGACTCATAAATATATGCACGCGCGCACACACACACACACCCACTCATATGCGCAAACCCGAGGTAGGCCCGCAGCCTACCATTACTATTGAATAGTTTAAAATTCTTGAATGTCTGAGTTCCTCGATGGCCCCCGGACGTAAAACTAAACAAACAAACAAACTTGTAGAGACCAGCAAACAAGCATAGAAACATACCCCTTGGGCTGTGTGTTGATGCCCTGAGGCTAGGAAAACAGGAAAAAATCAATGGACTCAAGAATTTTAAATAATCAAAAACCTGTCAAAGTTAGAATCTTATCTCCAGCAACTTTATCTTTGGGATACATATTGAGGTAGATATGGGGCTTATATTGGTATGATAATTTTACCTCAAAACACCATACAGGTGGCGCTGCTGGTGGCCAAAGTGAGCCAATTTCGTCAAATGACCTATTTTCAGCAACCATTAAAGTCATGTGACTCCAAAGTTATTGATCCACAATATTTTTTTCCTGAAAGACCTCATCTTGAGCTTTAATTTGAATGTAGTCCCTAAGGTGTTCCATATTTCTTTATGGGTGAAAAAAATTCTTCAAGTACGGAATTTTTTTTTTTTGGTTTGAATTTACTTTATTATCCCAAAATTTCTATACATTTGGTTGATCATTTGGTTGTTTGGTACATTGATGAGAGAATGTTTGCATGCTTGAGGTTACCGGTATATCTAATAGTATCATAAGCATAAGATACATAGGTATATATGTAATAAGCTTATATTTAGGAGTATCCGGGTAACATAGCATATATCAATATAGTAATCAATGCCCTCAATAACCAGTAAATCACAGTAAATGAAAAATAATAGATAGTAAATCGAGACAACAATGAAGGAAGAGAACCTCATCCCCACAGTGATCTGTGTAAGGGTTGATTCTTCTGGTTCATCCTTTCTTCGGTTTTATGGTATGCAAGACAGTTGACACAATATATTATATTATAAAGAAGATGAGATAGGAGGGGAGGTTATGTATGTGGTGCACATATGCGCGGGCACCAATACATTCCTCTGAAATTGTGTAATGTAGTTCTCGCCATGAATATGACCTTAGCTGTCGAAATGGCGTTAAACATCTATTACTCACTCACTCACTCACTCATCCTTTCTTCGGTTTTATGGTATGCAAGACAGTTGACACAATATATTATATTATAAAGAAGATGAGATAGGAGGGGAGGTTATGGAGACTTATCTATGTCAAACGATTTAATACAAGGTCATTGGTCTGATTCTAGATAAATAACATAGTTATTAGTTCTGGTTCACAAAGGAATGGAAAGTAATATGTTAATAATTCAGAGTGTTATTAAGTGATAATGCGCTATGGTCTGACATAGGGAAAGAGTTCTGCCAGGTAGTTTCTAGATTCAGTTTTAAACTGGTCTAGGCTAGGGGCATTTCTCCTACCCGTTGTCAGAGCATTCCAGCTTATGGCACCCAGATATTCAACGCTCCGTGCATACATAAGACAATTTGAAGTTGTAACATTCATTGTAGGGGCATCATGTAATCTGGTTCTAATAGGTCTATTATCTAAAAAATCCTTATCTCGAGACCTAATATACATGAAATTTAAGAGGTGTATATATCGTCTATCACATAAGAAATTGATCTTATTCATATTATGTATTAGACTTGTACTAGTTAGATGTGGTACTTGAAGACATATTTTTATACATCTGTTCTGGAAATACTGGAGTGGATCTAAATATTTATCATAGGTACTCATAAAACATATATCTGCGTATTGCATATAGGGTAAAATAGTGGTTTTATAAATTTTTATAGCAAGTTTTACATCAAGGTACTTGCGTAGTTGACAGAGTTTATACATTTTGTAGGCAATTGTCTTTGATTGGTTACTCAGATGCAGATTATAGTGTAATAGAGGATCGAGGGTTACACCAAGGTATTTATAACTAGGTACAACCTGGAGTAAGTGATCATTTAGAGATATGTTAGCTGATAGAGTGTTCAATTTTTTTGAACTTGAAGGGAAAATCATTACTTTGGTTTTTTCCACATTTATGGAAAGCTTATTCTGAATACACCAGGTGTGATAGACTTCAAGGTCATCTTGTAATTCTCGCTTAGCGATATCAAAGTTATTATGAGCTGAGTATATCACAGTATCATCTGCGTAGAGCTTAATTTTACATTTTTTTTATACAATTGGTTACATCATTAATATAGATGAGAAAAAGTAGAGGACCTAAAATCGATCCCTGGGGTACCCCACAGACCACCCTCTCCTTTTCAGACTGAAGATTATTTGCTATAGTAGTCTGGTGTCTATCTGTAAGATAGTTTTCAAACCAATGGTAGTTATCTGATCTTATACCATAATGGTTAAGCTTAGTAAGAAGGATAGAGTGGTCTACGGTGACAAAAGCCTTACGCAAGTCTATGAATGAAGCTATTGTAGATTTACTCATATTTACATTTCTTTTAATATCATCAGTAAACCGTGCAAGAGTATCCACTGTACTATAACCAGGTCTAAAGCCACCTTGGTGTGGCTTCAATATTTTTTCTTTCAACAAAAAACCATAAACTCTATTATGTACAATTTTTTCTATTAATTTACAGGGCAAAGGTAACAAAGAAATAGGTCTATAGTTGTTTACAAGTTTCAAGTTGCCAGATTTCGGTATAGGAGTAACTCTAGATACTTTCCAGGAATTTGGTACTGTATTGGTTTGAAACGAGAGATTAAAAATCTTAACCAGTTTTTTCAGGGTCATGTTTGAATACTTTCTTTAAGACTGATGTAGATATGTTATTAATTGCTGAGGACTTGATCACTTGTATATCATGTATAATTTTGATAACTTCTTGTATATTTGTATTAAATGGTTCTGTTCTATCAACTATACAATTATCATATGTTAAACAAATCAATCAATCAATCATATGGTTTCCATGGAATATTCAAGTCTTTGGCAAGTACAGGACCTATATTTACAAAGTAATGATCGATGAAGTCAGAAATTTTATCATGGGGAACCAAAGTGTTGTTATTGTCATGGTCGTTTAAAATTATATCTTTTGATGGATTTGGTTGACCAGGTAGTAGGTTGTTTATGACTTGCCAGTATTTTCTATGATCATTTTTATAAGTTTCCAATTGTTCTTTAAAAAAGTTTTTCCGGGCTTCGTCTATAATTTTATTCACTTTATTTCGGAAATTAGAAGATGATTTCCAATCTGCATTCCTACCTGACCTTCTCGCTTTCCATAGTTTGGTATTTTTTTCTCTAATTACTTCAAAAACATTTTGGTTCATCCATGGGTCCCTATCTTTGGACACTAAAAATCTGCTAACAGGACAGTGTCTATCTAGTATATTGCGTATTGCATTTTCATAATGAAGCCAAGCACAATTTAGATCTTCTGTATTATTAAAGGTATCCCAATCATAATTATCAAATTCATTAAATAGGACTTCATCTGTAAGACATAAGTAAGAACGACCTGTTATATACATTTTTTCTTTAGGAATTTTCCATTTTTTCCTGATTAAGTATATAGGTAGATGATCAGATATGTAGTTGTTCGAAACCCCTGACTTCACAAAATTTGGTCTAATATCTGTCAAGATTAGATCTAGGATAGCATTTTTCCGTGTACAGTCATGGATTTCTTGTTTAAAGCCATAGGTTTTCATTCGATTTAGTAGGTTATTCAAAACATCATTATCTGCATTCACATTAAAATTGAAGTCTCCCATGGCCACAATTTCAAATTTGTCCCTATTTTCAATGTTAGAGATGATTCCTTCAAATATATTGACAAATTCATTTTTGTCCCCATCAGGGGGTCTATATACATTTAAAAAAATTATAGGTTTCATGTGATCTTTAGAAATTAGAATATGTTGTATTTCGATATCTTTGTCGGATCTATTCAATAATGGGAACATATCATAATCATGTAATAGACCATGTTTCACAAAAACACAAATCCCACCACCAATTTTTATATTTCTTTTTCTATGAATTACTTGTCTATCTAATCTATAACGTGTGTAACCATAAAATTGATAGTTCATTTCATCATCTTCATTTTTAGCCAAGTCTCAGAGAAAGAAAAGATTTCTAGATTTGATGGGTATATCTCGGCACATATAGTAGCATAATTAGCCCTAAAACTTCGAGCATTTAAATGCATGAAGCGCAATCCTCTGGTGCCTTTTAGGCTTATCATGTCACTGTATTGCATGTTGCTTCTAGGGTAGTTTGTTTTATAGCTATCCACATGTGAACAGAGAGTCAGAAAATATACAATAGGTTTTTTAAAGTACAAAATTTCCTTTTCCTCTCCCCCCCTCCTCAAAATAAGATTTGTCAGATTTAGTATCAAAAAAGGGACATAGGCCTTTATGCTGTCCCCAATAATTGAATACATTGCTAGGTTTGATATAACATCATGGTGAAGACCTATCTGTCGTGGGACACACTGGTACAAGGTTATATAAGCCAACATAAAAGTTGTTTCATTTTCAGCATTATCATACCATTTTCTATATTAACTACCTAAAATACAGCAGTTTTGAGTGTTGTAGGTAAGACCAATTGATAGCAGTGTCATGCCTATTTATACTGTATATACATGAAATATAGGATAAGCAATGTACATTGCTGAAAACTCCAAAATTACTGGTTTTTCAAGGGTTGGGAAAAACCCCTATCTAAATTATTTCATATCCTACTACCTCTTCTTCAAATCTAGCTTATATATATTTCAGATCTATGCTTTCTAGAGATGAGAAAGTCAATGAAGGTTTGAGTCCAAATCTTTATGGAAATAAAATAAATAAGGGCATTTAATTCTTATTAATTGATTTACTAAAATATTTCTGTATGAAGAAGTAAAAATAGAAAACCCTGACCAGGCAGCCAACATTCCCAACCAGCTAGAGCTAATGTAAAGAAGAATCCGTGGGCAAAATCATTAAGGCTATTGAGATGTGGCTTTTTGATGAAAAAAAAATCCATCAGAAAGGGTTAAAGTAAAAAAAGGGAAACAGTTGCAAAATTTCCCGGTGGTAGATCTAAACCAACTCATTAGAATAAAAATGCATGACTAGTTCTGAAGGAATACCAGATGCTTAGATTATAGATAGCCTTGAATAAGGTCTAGAAATATTTTGAATAAACAAGTATCCCAACCAACCCTACTTTATTAATAAATTTATTCATTTATTTATTTTTGTCTCAGAATTTTGCCAGAAAAAATGTATCCATCTAGGCATATTTGGTATTACCGTAATCTCTCGCGTAGAAGGCGAGTATTATATATGATCATGATCAAGATACAGTTTGCATTATTATTATGTGTTAGATTGTATTCCCACTACTGTAGTTGTAAATGGATTTTATGTTATCCATGCCTAGATCACTGTTTTACATGATAATTTCATGTTATCATGTCAATAGGTCATGATGTGGTTTGTCAAAACTGTCAGAAGACAGTATACAATTGAAATTTACCTCAAACTGTACCTTAATCATGCTCATTTATAATTATCTATGCAATAGGAATGGTTCCTACAAGTGCCACCAGATGGAGCCAGTATACCATTTTTTTACACTTGCTATATGTTTGACTTGAGAACAGCTGTTCAAACTATGTTTAGATAATGTTGTGATTTAAATTGATTCCCTCACATGCTTCAACATTGATAGAATATATGAATGTATGAAAAGAGACCGAAAGAACTGATGCTACAATGTTAGAGATAAGTTCTACTTCTGGTTACACCTCATTTGTGGCATTAAAAAAAAAATATGATCAGCATTATACCATACCCCCATCAATTGAGATATCGGGGGAAAAAACGCGTATAAGGCCCATCCCCTGCTCAAGGCAGCCTGCCTCCCGCTTATAAGACATCCACGATCTGCTTCGCATATAAGACGCGCCTTATATGCGGGAGATTATGGTAAATTAAAGCTCTTTCTAACCAACCTCTTTCCAGTTTTACTGAAGTCATGGTTTTTAAAAAAAAGTTTTTGGAGTTTTTCACAATTTACATTGCTAATCCTATATTTCAAGTATATACAGTATGAATAGACATGACACTGCTATCGATTGGTCTTACCTACAACCCTCAAAACTGCTGTATTTTAGGTTGTTTATATAGAAAATGGTAGGATAATCCTTAAAATGATAGGTAAAATACCATACTTTGAGGAACTTTTTTCACCCATAAAAAAATATGGAACACCTTAGCGACTACATTAAATTAAAACTCAAGATGAGGAAATATTTGGGGAGAGTACTTCAGATACATGGTCCAATCATATATATTAGTTAGAAGAAAATCCGAGATGGTCATCCGGGAAGATTGGTTAAACTGACTCGGAATAGGCCAAAAACCATTTTAACACCAGATTGGTATTGATACTTATAAAAACAAACAATTTACAAACTAATCAAAGTCTTCCAGGAGTCATGAATCTAGAGTCCCCTTAAGTCCAAATGTGACTGATTGAGTTCCAACACTAGAACATGATGTCCTTGAGTGTGGGGGATACCTAGGTCTGGTTTGTAAATCCTGATCCTACTCCTTAGCTGATGTAATCAAGTGATTCTCATGAAGGAATACGTTCTTCCAGCATTTTTGAGAACTGAAGAATCTTTATTTCCACAGGTGATTTTATAAATGATACAATTTCTATGCGTATTCCATATAGGGTAAAATAGTGGTTTTCTATGCGTTTGAGGTAGTAATGCTTATAGTGGTTAGACTCATCGTAACATGGCAGTATAATAATAAAGAACACATCAAAAGTACCTGAGACTTTACACTGTGCCTCAAGAATTGTATATCATTCCTTGGAACAAAGAAAGCGCCAAACCCAAATTTATCGTTATATATCTCTTAATATAATCTAGCATGTATAAAAATGCCTATAGATATGCAGAAAAAAAAAACTCTATGCTTCCCAGGTATTACACTAGGTCAAAATATAAGTGGGGAGATTGCAAGCAAGGTTCTAAGCTATATTTTCTTTCTAAACAATGCAGCTGGGTCTTCATATGATGAACTGATCTCCCGACTAATTGATGATTATGAAAGCCAGAACCTTGACAAGCATCAAGATTTAACTCAACAGGGATCTAACCAGGCACCTCAATATACCCAGGAGCATGGCCGCTCCCATCCAGGCCAGATTCATAGCCAATATAGAGACTACAATCAAGAATCAAATTCAAGATTCTCAACTGAGGGACTAACAGATCGTGCATCACAGGTTTATACTCCTGAATCCTATGATCGACATGCAAGACGGCAATCACAGGGTAGCAATGGTGTCATTAAGTCCTTCTCAGACCGTTCACCTCAAGATGGCGAAAGAAGTAGACGCTTGAGTCTGCAGAAGGAGAATAAACCAGTGATAAGGAATACTATGGTAAAGAACAAAACAGGAAAACCTAGCACACAAAAGGGTCATCTAAAAGGCAACGTCCGTGGAAAAGCAGCTTCAGGCTCTGATGGTATGCAAGTTCTTGTACCCACAACCCACTTGGCAAAAAAACGTATTCTCAATGTTTGCAAACATTTTTATTATTGTGGGTAAAAAACGTTTTTAAAAAACCTATTCATCATGTTAAAAACTTTTGTTAATTACGTTTCTTTTACGTTCAAAAAACTTTTTTGCCCATGATTAATTTTTTTTTTTATAGAACATTAAGAAACACTTTTGTGCACATGTTTTGACGTTTTCTTAACATCAAAAATGCCATGTGGGAAGACTACAGTTTACATGCAGGAGATACTTTCATCTTGTTTAAATTTCTACACCTGACACCCACCTATCTGTCATGAACAGTGGCGGATCCTGGATCTGGAAAAGGAGGGGGCGCAGCCAAAAAGGAGTGGGCTTACCCCCTATTTTTGAGCAAATTTTGTGTCCAAAATATGTAATTAAACTCTTAAGTACTGTGAAAAAAGGCGGTGCATGCACCCCCACTCCCCCTCTAAATCCGCCACTGATGAATCCCCATTCTCACGCTAATTAAAATTTCAAATCTTTGAACTTGCTGAAAGTACCAGGTTATACATATCTTTGTGCAAGTTCTCCTTTCTGACATCATTTCTAGGTACAAGAAAGCTGAAAACAGCTTTAGAACAATCTACATCCAGTGCCTATGTAATTGCGGACACATCTCAGAGTGGTGCACAGCTATCAAGAGGACGGAGCTCGGTAAACCGAGGTGGTAGACACATCAATCAGGGCAGCTCAATACAAGTTATAGACAGTCCTAGGTGTGTATTTTAATTGATCTATGTAGGGAATATTAACCTAATTAAGGTACTGATGATTAGTTTATGAGATTAAGTGAAGACTTGCTCTTGCTGAATATAAATTTCAGTTTGTAACCATCTGTACATGTTTATTTGAAGTGAGCAAGTTTTTGATGAGACAATGGCCAGTCAGACAACCATCAGTGGTAGCCTTCCTCAACGCATGGTTAATAGAGCAAGGAAAATGTCTCAGGCAACTGGAAGTAGGGTTCGTCGGGTCAGCGATCTTGCCTACAACAGCCGACAAATAGATGTTGCTGCACCCACAGGTGAATAAATACATTTATCCTTATGTTAGGGCTGTTATTTTGGCATGCTTCTCACTGTCAGAGTAAATAGTTATAAAAATTGTTATCAAGGTAAAAGCAATGGGTTTCCTCAAAATGAAAAGGTGATATGTTTTCAGACATTAAAGAAACTTTCATCTACATATATGTGTGCTCTTTAGAATGATTATGGTGGTTTTACCTTATTTCTAGTTTCCCCTTCCAAGTATGTACCAAACAGTAAAAAGGTCTTACCCTGATATATATTTATCCTTAGAAGAAAGACGAGGTTCACAAGTACAAAGAACAACAAGTAATATCCTTAGCAGTTGGGCTTCATCCAGCACTGATCTTCCCAACTTCCGTTTCAACACTGGAAGTCGACCACCAAGTTCTGTAGGGTCACAAGTTCCACCCTTGTCACAGATGAATGGTAAGTATTCAACACTAACCATATTGATTTGAGTGCATTTGAGTTTTTTTTCAAAGTATACTAGGGTACCGTGACCATGAGTCGTCCACTTAGACCTCTATACAACCTCTGATTTTTTCTAGAAGCTGTGCTATAGTAAGCTAACCTGTATAGGGCATCAGAAAATGGTTATGAAAATTATCCTGAAGTGTTTATTCTTCCAGTAAATAAGGTTACAACTCTTGTACTCACAGGCCCTCTGAGCCTTCATTACCCGAGTGACGTGTATTTCTCTCCATCAGTACCATGAGTCGGCCACCAGTACCTTGAGTCGGCCACATCATATCATGAATCAACTACTGTATAGGGGGTTGTCTATTATGCAATTGATGCAAGGAAAGGGCAGATTTCCAGTTTATTGATAATTTACTCACTATAAATGTAATCCATATACAATGTTTTGTCAATGTTACCTCTGTTCCTTGACTACTGGGACATTATTTTAGGTTATGCTCATTTACTAGTTGCACTTCAATATAAGTGGGTTACAAATCATCAGAAACCTATCCTTATTTGCATAATTGTAATCCCAAACATGCTGTCTTTGACAGCCTGTTGAAGGCGCTAAACCCAGAAGAGCCAGAGATGGAAGGATAGCAGGTGCTGCATCTTCCCATCTTCTATCAATGTAAATAGCTTAAAATCCTCTCAGCTGGTCATTGATAACTTCAATTTGGCAGTATATATATACATGCAAAGTAGCCCACTCAAGGTACATGGATGACTCAAGGTCACTCTTCCCTATATAATTTTAGGGTAGATAAACTGGGATGGGTATTGGGGATTTCAAAGTCCAAATACAGACAACCTATTTCCCGAAAATGTATCATTCCTATTGATTGGACAATTTTGTTGTTTGACTGTTTGTACTAAACTTAATTATTGGACTAGATTCGTTTTTTTCGGTGGCAACATGAAAATAACATAGCATAAATCATAATCAGTTCTTAGAGTGAAACATTTAAAAAAAAAGAAGTCTGGTAATACTGATCACTGGCGTGGATCGGTACTGAAATTGGGTGTAATATTCCTGGGGATCTTGGTTACTGTTGTCAATATGTCTATGGAGACACTGGGATTAGTGAAACTTATTGCCTGGCAATGTTCATGATGATTCCCATTGAGCTTCATTAAAAGTAGTACCTCTGTCAAATTCAGCAGGGAGGTTTAGGGCAAAGGAAACCTGTTATCACTTCTCTCCAGTTTGATACATATCATTGAAGTAACCCATCCTTGAATATGGGGAAAGAGAGAGTTTTTATATAGGTTGTATCAATAAGTTTCAAAGAATGTTCATCAATAAAGTGTCCATCATGAAATGTTCGATTTGCTTTTAAAGATGGTGTACCAAACCCTAATGATGCGGATCTACCAACAAAAATAGAAGTTCCTCCACTCCCTACATTGCCAAACAGGACTGGACTGGAGTCCAAAAGAGAAGTGAAGTCCAAACCGGTTGCAGAGGTTAAACCAAGTGTTACAGGAAAGGTAGAGTTGAGATACTGTAAATCCCTGCTTATAAACTGCATCCGCTCACAAGTAATTATCAGAATTACTGTACATCCTCAAGTATAGTAATAGTATAAGGCATGGCACATTCAGGATTTTATTTGTCCCTCCTTATTAAAGTGGCAGTTGAGCAGCAGAAAAAAAATAGGGGATAAACTCTGCCTGTTGAAATTTGCTATTCTATTCTCTCAACTTGAAATAGTGTAAGTGATGCATATATCCTCACCCCAAAGGCTCTGCTGGTACTGCCTTTGTTTATATTATTTAAGAGTGACTTCTGTATTTCTATTCCTGTATTTAGGATATTTCTAGCCTTCAATGCGTTTGTGACTTAGGTGAATAGCATGTTCCTATATCATAAACTATGTTCGTAAATTGGTATATGTTCAATATTGTCTTGTATTATTAAGGAATCAATTACAAACATAGATTACTCCTACGATTTGCTCATGCTGTTTCTGTTGTAGAAGGGTACTCGATCTTCAGAGTCCGAAGCCGGCTCACTCTCTAGTCCAGCTTCAAGCAGGGAGAGCTTTGAAGACAGTTTTGAAGAACTAGAACGCCTTTCTAAACGAAAGAATGCTATGATTCTACCTGATTTTGGTGGTCTCTCAGCATTGTCTTTCACACCGGCATTCACTTTCTCATTCTATCCGCGACTAGTTGTCCACCAAGAAACAGCACCCCAAAGGACAGATGCTGCAGTAGGTAAGAAACCTGCTAAGAAGACACCTGTGACAAAGGGTCCACCTAAAATCAATGCTGGTATGACCAAAGAGATTGCCAGAAAACCAAAGACTGATATAAATAAAATGGCCAAAAAGATGCAGCATAAGGTGGCTAATCCAAAACCAATATCCAAGTTTGTCAAGAAACCACCACCTGAGAAGAAGAAACCCGAAAAAAAGAAGCTAATAAAAAGAGCCACCCACAAGGTTTCAAGTCCATACCAATCTGTAGCTAAGGTATTCTCAAAATCCACTGGGAAGACCAGAAAACAAAATAAGAGTAATGTGAACGTCAAACCATCTCTTATTAGTGACAGTGGCTTGAGGTTACAGCCATCAAGGTTGAGTCTGACTACTGTTAGTCCACCCCAATCAAAAACAAGCACTATAAAGGTGTCATCATCCCCACAGACATCTAAGCATTCAACAACTGTGGAACATATCCCAGCCTCCAGCACTTACAATATTGAAATTGATCCTGCAAAGCTTCAGGAATGTGAGAGTGTACTGATACGAGTTACAGACTATGTATAGACTATGATGATGATGATGATGATGTCGTCGTCGTCGCCTTAGTGCAAGAAGGTTGTAACTGACATTTTTGAAAAAAAAATGAGTTTTTTTTTTTTTTTTAACATGCACTGACCCTTATAAATCTAGCTACTATGAAAGTACTGAAACTCTATGATATACACTTCTTGCACTAAGGCGACGATCTGAGTTCCATGTATCACACTGACATCGTTATGGCTACCAAATGCCTTGACAGAGGCATTTAGGCCATCCAAAAATGACGTCATGCAAAATTTGACCTTTTTTGAACCCCCCCTCCCCCCTGGTCATGTTATTTGGCAATGCTGAAGGTATACAGAAAATTTGTTTCGTCATGCCGAGCCAGACCCCCCCTCACCCCCTTCAGCATGACGTCATTTGTGGATGGCCCCTTGAGAGAAACTGTATTGACCTCCCTTGTTTTATATACAGAATTTCATCTTCAGGGGGTAGGTCAATCTGTATACACAATGTCTTGGATAATAATATAATAAAGCCATTGTAGACACAATGCATCTCTTCAAGATACAGTAAGATATCTGTGCACTCGTCCCATATATGCTGCATTAAACTGCATGGTGTAAGCTTGTGTAATATGTTAGGTGAATACCCTTGACTACATGTTATAACAATTTCAGAATATTAGTATTGGACTCGATATTTGAAGGAGTGCCGGGTATTCCATTTATAGTAGTTCACAATAATTGATAATTCTTACAGATCTTTATAACAACTATTCTACTTTGTAATTGTTATAATATTAGATTTAGAGGGAACAGAGCCATTCCTGTATGGAGGTGGTCATGTTGAAATCAGTTATGTAACTGCCCCCCGACGGCAGAGGATTGTGGGTAATCTCTTATCTTCCCCTCCACCCACTGAAAACAATGGGAATTGATAAGACTGATAAGCTGCCACTGCCTCTATCTTAATCACCTTAAGTACCTGTCCATTGTTTTAGGTGTGAATGGACGGGATTAGCCTGATAGGGAGACAATGGCTTGGCTTTAGAGATGTCAGACCTTCAGAGGTCCGTCTTTTTTCAGATGTTCAAACTTTCCCAAAAGTCAGACGTCTCAGAGGCTTCTTCCATCTTGTGGTCATAATATAGAGTGAATTACATTAATCATAGATACCCTTACAACATGCCCTTTCTACTTCTATGGAGCATAAGGCTGAGCATAGTTCAGGCTTCAGCAGGGGAAATTAAGCATGCCTTGTGCTGCCCTCTAGCCTTTTCTAGACAAACCACCTTTCAGAGATCAGAGGATCTCTGAAATCTCATTTCAGAGGACATGAATCTAAGCTGGCTTCTGATTGGCTGAAATTCAAATGCAGTCTTTTAATTGTTTTTCTATCACCATCCAATCTAGAGATGGTTTTAAAGGTTTTTAATGAGGGGAACAGGTTGAAATGAAGATGAGAAGGGTGCTTTTAGTATAATAATTTGAGGGAAATGGGTGCTTTGCTAACACCCAAAAATTTCAGAGGTTGAGCCCATAGGCGGCGGAACAGGGGGGGCCAGGGGGCCATAGCCCCCCCAACTTTAAAGTTGGGGGGGCCAGACTATGTTTTGGCCCCCCCAACATTTTGTAGGCACTCCATAATTATGCCAATGTTCATGTTTACCAATGTGTTTTTGTTGTCTTTTTTTCTTCTTCAAAAGTGCCTCCAATAGTTAATCTATTGCAACCAAGGTGCAGGTGTTATACTTGTAGCTAGCTATAGTTTCCTGTTGTTGTAGTTCTGACTGGTAGGTCTGGTACTTATTAGTGTAGGCCTTGTGGGAGGCCACATAGTACATGGTGTAACATGTCAGATATGTTAAATGGGGTCAGTGGTGTCAGATGACCTAAGGATGAGGCTAAGATATTGAGGGACTCATGAGGGCTCACCACTTGTTCAGTGCACATACTCAGAGGTGCACACACACTGGAGGGAAAGGAGTACATTGTGTATAGCAAGATGATGGTTAATGATTGATGATTCAGAGGATTTCATCATGAAACGCCAACAGAGTCTACAGGCCTTCTTCCAACCCAGGTATATAGATCTATTTTTATGTTCTCATTTTTAAGTTGGTCCACTGAAAATCGATATAAGTTTCAAGGGAGCTTATAGAAAAGTCCTGTTGATAATTTCAGGGTTCTCCACAGGATGAAAAGGCACACAGGTCATATGTTGTCTGACAAACGCTGTCCAAGCAAAGTGCAGCATTGCAAGAAATACGTGTTGTCACATGCAAAGTAAAGCCAAGAAATTTTTTGGAATTCATAACAGCAAATGAGCGGAGACAGCTCTACTTCAGCCCTGTTTAATTCAGACTGACAACAGGGGACAGATCTAGTGGGATGGGGAAGGGAATTCATGTATGCATATAGATATCCATGTATGCATAGAGATTATACATAGGGACAGAAGATTCAACGTGAATAATGAGCAGGACAGCTTAAAATCAATCAGGATTAGTATACGTACACATATTTTTTGAAGAAAGGAATATATCCCCTCACAGACACACAAAACTGACATTACTTGGGGATCTTTTGTGAATCATCAGTGGATACCCCTTTAAGGAGGGCATATATCTAAACATTATACATTGAATCTTCTTTTTTTCTTTATGAGGATAAAAAAAGATATCAGTTATATCTGTCTAAGGTCAGTGCACACCATATATTTTTAATTGCATGTTGAATACATTTACATCTAGGAATGAATTTAATCCAAGCTCTCTGTCTTTATTTTAACGATGGGAAGACACCCCTACCCCAACCACTCTTCCCACCTGACCCCCCCCCCCACACCCAACATATAATCTACATGGCCCCCCCAACTTTGGACAGGTTCCGCCACCCCTGTGAGCCCATACCCAACTGACATCTCTGAACTTTACTCAGCCTGGATTATATGTGCCCTCTTAGAAAACTTTTTAAGTTTAATTTCTCTTGTATTTGAAGTATTAAGTCTATATAAAGCTTATATTGTTTAGGTTTAAAGTATTTGCTATCCAAAGGTACAGATTTTTAGAATATAGCTTCATATATACTATTAGGAAGAGCCAACCGAAATAAACTGTACAAAGAGGCCAACTGCTGATCTAGCCCCCGAGTACATGAGCCACCTAGCTAATTTGTTTGGTACTAGCAATGGCTCTGTCCTGTATAGGATGACTATTATCCGTATGTGTATTCGGGCTTCCCTAGCCCACTTAAAAGGGTCTATATCTCCTCTTTCCTATCCCCTCAGGATGTGTGTGGTGCACATATGCGCGGGCACTGACACATTCTTCTGTTAGATTATCAACCTGTGAAGCACGGGATAGCCACTTAGTGCCGCTCAAGTGCTGTAAAAAACAAATCAATCAATCGTATGTGTATTTATAAGATGTATCTTTTGATTTGTTAACTATCTCAAATGAAACTGATGCCATAAGATAGTCATATAGGTAAGAATTAAGGCATCGTTCCTAACAATTATCATTTGTTAAAATGAGTAAGGATTTTTTTAAAATTTATTTATTCAAGCTGATTATAAACAAGTTTGTCATGTTTCATGACGTTATGGTCTTTCCTGTATGCCTAGTCTATTTATCTAAAGGACTTCCTTGAACATGAAAGAATAAATAAACTTAAGATGAAAGATTTTATATTCTCCTTCTTATATAAATTTTCCCATATATTAATGGCCTTTTTAACCGTCTGGGGGCACAATACTTTCAATACCCCTCTACTCATTTCCAGAAAGGGGGAAAAGGGTATGTATGCTGGTGTGTGGCTTGGCTTTGGGCAAAGGTTATTTTGGAAGGGAAACTTTGTGGAATTGATTGTAAACAATTTATCTGATACACTCAATTAAAATTATCTAAATATTGTAATACCTCGCATAAGGTGCACCCCAGCTTGACAGGGGCTACATTTTAAGTACTGTCATATACAGCATGATATTCCCTACCTATAAGGCGCACCCCAACTTTTACTGATGCTATAGGAATTCATTCTCATGTACAAGCTGCACCATATGTGCAAGGTATTAGCGTAATTCAAATACCAAATATTAAAGCTAAAAATTAAAGTTTAAACTTTTTGCTTGAAAATGAAAATAAAAGCAATAACGTCAACAAGAGCACAAAATGACTGCATGCTTGCAGTGTCCCAAGGTCTATTGTCCTGCAGTGGCACTCTTGTCGAGTCACTTGGCGGCATCTTTCGCGTACTTTTAATGAAGTCAGTGACTATGGAGCCACACTGCGGATCAACCATTAACCTGGGGAATAACCATCGGTCCACACTATGATTGCTCCCTGAAAGTAGTCTGGTCATAGCCAAGTGGACATAGGTTTATCTGTTGGTAAGACCTCTTCTCCGGATAAGTGCTGACAAGTTCACTTTCTCTTTTTTTTTTTTTTTTTTTTTTTGGCCCCCTCAATTGTCCAGGCCAAATGAAGAAAATTTACTGAATAATAGAATCAGAAATCAACAGGTTAGGCTAAAGGGTTCTCGAGGGAGCATTGCCAATTTGACTTGATTCGATTGCCATTCAATTCATGAATTTCTAGAAACACAATACTAGAGGATTGAATTGCCTATAAAATGCAAAACTCCCACTTCATCTTGCGTCCAGCCACCCTACCCCTCACTCCTTCTTCCCCACCTTTAACTCCACCCCTATTTACCACAGGCTATCCCCGATGATAAATACCTTTTTAATTGGAGCTTTGAGCAATCAGTAGTGACTCATTAATTCATAGAGCTTTTGACTTAGTGTTGGATCACATTATGCAATACGATATCAACCCCATTAGACTGTAAATGAATAATGCTTTGTGGGGGGCCATCTTGTCCCTTTCAGCTGTAGCTAATCCAGACAAATGAAAATCCAGAGGGGAATTAAAGAAAGTGAGTCAGTCAAGAAAGATAGGCATGCTCCTAGAAAGACTTTCTGTTGATAGCCAACTTTTCCAGTTGTGCCCTGAGGGAAATTCCAGTGTGGTTTGACATACCTTCTGAAATAGGGTCAGGCAAATTAAAATTTTCAGTTTTGGTGAATATTTCAGAGATGTGATCTCCAGATTCTGGATTTAACCTGCTACACCCCTATATAATGACCTATTTGTCCATTCTTGATTTAACCTGCTACACCCCTATATAATGATCTATTTGTCTACATCACATAACCGTGACCTACTTACCTTGACCTGACCTGATCTGACCCATTTAGACATCGATTCCCCTATCAGGGATCAAACGGGATGGATAGAAGAGGGTGCCAGATATTTGGTACGAATTGAGAGTGGGATTACCGTATCGTCGTGTTCAAGTGCCGGGATTTGAATAAGCGCCGGGGGAAGGGGGAGTTGAAATATCTCTTAACTACTGAAAACTAGATCTGCAATAAGCGCCTGTCCTGTATAAGGGCCGGGGGTAATGCCGCCTCCAAATCTATAAGCGCCTGGGCGCTTAAACGACAATACGGTAACCAGAGGAAAAAGCACCCTGTGTAAACTGCCCTACTCAGGTTGGTGGGCCATGTCATCTCCATAAGTAAATCCTTATGGGTGCTTCTCAGGGGGAAAGCATTATCAGTCACTAGAAGTACTAGTAACTCATAATATGCTGATCTTCATGTTTCATGGATATTTACTATCTTAAGGTGGCTGTGCACTGGCTCAATGTTGATGGTTTCAAGCAATGCACAGCAATGCCTTGTCATGGTGACAATGCCTAAACCACAGGTTGAATTCTATGAAAATGTATCTGCAAAGAATGCTTAATAGTCCGCAAATCAATTATTTGTACACATTTCCCATTGGTAGGGTCTATAAAAACCTGATATACCACTGTAAATCTATGCAATTCTGATATTCTAAGGTTTTCAAAATGATTTCATTCTTAAGTTACACTTTCGGATGTTCATATTGTACTTCATCTATAGCGGTGGTCAGTGAAAAGGAGAGGCGAGCGACATTGGCTCCTTTCTGTTGAATATTACGATGGTACCTGTTGGATAGCCATATTTTCAGACTGACCCTTAACTGGAACGTCTTGAAATTGCTCAAACCAACATTGAAATGAACCTGGTAATAAATATAGGCTACCAATAATGGAGTGGGGGGGGGGGGGGAGACGCACGTTCAGAACCATAAGGCCCCTGCCATCAGCCTTTGTATTGATACACATTAGGCTAATTACCAAACAAATTGGGAACTGGACGTATTGCTCATCTTGACTGTAACCCCCTCCTCCCGCCGCCTCGGCCTCACAGATTGCTCAGCACATGGGAATTTTGCATAAGTACCGTGCGCCCTAATAATGAAGCGTAAAGATAGCAACAATAAAACCCAAGGGAGGGCAGATTGCCAGTTGGGTCTCGCTTCAACTGCCGCTGTGAATATCAGCATAAATTGCACTACAGGTCAACCCTAAAAGTGTTGATGTACTTGTGGCCATTTAGTCAATTTACATCGCCTGTACCTAGTGTGTACGGTACAGTCGATAACAGTGTCCCATTCTATCAGTGGGGGCTGGGAAAGTTACTGAGTTTGAGGCATAAGCATCCTAGTCTTGACCAATAAGGTGCGCTGATATGTAAAGTAATGCCTTATTTTGTTTGTATGTACCTCTCATAGATTCATATACTTCACTGTATAATTGTTATAGCCTCAAAGGTGTCCCAGTTATCAAAATCCTGGGGCCAAAAAAGTAAAGTTGTGTTTCTAGTTACATGCCTCAAATATCTAGGGTCGGTAGGTCAGTTTTTTTTTTATTTTGTATAGAAATGTATGGGCGGACATGTTGGATTCTATGTTTTTACAGTAGAGTTATGAAAAACACAAGGAATGTGAAGCTCATGTATAAAATATGAATGAATGTTATGAACTGTATACCAATAGATAAGGACCTAAATGAACTCCACGGAAAACTGATGAAAAAATATGAAAATCACTGGAAAAATGTCTAAAAATTGCCAAAAAATGTTAAAAATTCACAAAATAAAAAAAAGATTTCCAGGACCATCCCTGTTTTGCTAGGGTCGGTCGGGTAACTGGAAACAAAGCCTGCACTTTCTTCATCATACGCTGTTAACACTTTCCTCTTATTCCCAACAAAGGCTGCAAGAAATAATACCCCTTTCTCCAAATTTCACTAGTTTTTCAAGGAAAACCTATCCCTTATTTTGAAAAATCGCAGACATGCAAACTCATTAAAATATGACCCTAAATTCGCGTTTTTTCTAATGAGGATAGTGTCAGGAAGTGCGGGGAACGGGGTGCTGTGGTGCATATTTGTTTGTATTTCTGGCCACTTTGGGCAGATGGAGATACCTGATTCACACCAATAGTGACCTCTAGGTATGGGGGTTGATGTTGTTTGCCCACTGCTAACCACCCAATCGCATGGTCAATGAAGTGTGAAGGCAGTACTAGATCAGTCTAAGGTAGTATTACCTCCCCCTGCAGGGAAAGGGGGAAGGCTAGCTGGATCTCAGCTCCACAGAGTGAAACCACAACAAAGTGACAGAGGGCAGGTTGTGACCAGAGAACATTTTACAAATGGATATGTAGCAGAGTTTCATTCAACTGACAGGCAAAAATGTAAGTGACTTTGCACAGTAAAGTGTATATACTTGAACATAGGAGATTACTTAAACCTCCCAGTTCCCCATACTGCCTGAAACGATAACTTGTTTTTCAACCCCCATGGATTGAGTGGGATCTGTTACCAGCCAAGTCATACCCACTAGACTTGGCTGGCCTGCTAGCTAGTGACCATTCAACTAGTGTATCCTGGAAGGCATTATAACTGCATTACTTTTTAGATCGAATTTCTCTGTTGTAACATGCTACACAAAGGCATATGGATGAATAAGTGTTTATCATTAAGTCTGCAACATAAATTGTTGCGTTGGAAAGGGTAGTGGTGAAATACATGTATTTATATCTTACTTCCCTATTTGATCCTGCCAGCTTCCTAAATAAAATCTGTCACCGTCTGTCTGTTTCCAATGTCTGTCACTTACTACCTGCAATGTTTGTCATATTTTGCATGTTTGTCACTAACCCTACCCTCCTCTTGCAATGTCTGTTACTACCAGGGATGTCTGTCTGTCACGGTGACTCTCTGCCGTTGCTGAATAGCCTGTCTGATTATAGAAGTTTTTACCCACACTGTCAGCCCGCGACAAAACGTTTACAGTGTAGTGCTTCTATTTCTGTAATACAGTAGTAGCTGCTGTAAGTACAAAACCAATGACCTGATTTGGATCCTGCTATATGCACTACATCAGTCTTTATAGCCCATTTATAATTGCGACTGAGAGTGCATTCTCCGTTATACATAGGAGGACACCATACTGCAGACACGAACTGTTCCCTCATTACAAGTAACTCCCTGTATTAGTGCTCCTATAGGACCTTGGTGAAGTTAACAAGGGCAGTCAGGTAGGTTAGCTTGGAGGATGGGGAGGCTGAGACCCTGGAGGAGAGAACTAGCGGTCACTATGTTAGAACAAAACCAACAAGTGTTCCGATCACGACTTGCCCATTAACTCAATTTGTCCCGTCATTATCCTCAGACCCTACTACCTTTGATGCAGCGTCCCTCCTCCCCGCCCCTGCCTCTCCAAGCCCAACCCTCTTATTGGAACCGACGGCCTAATCCAATACTCTTGCCTTTGCTTCTGCGGTCAGCGCGTTTCTAAGCCTTTCTCATCTAATTTCAGGGAGGAATGGCGGCGGGATCTAATAACGCAGGGCCTACTTGGTTGTTTCTGCACGGACAGTGGAGTGGTGGGAGGGGTGTATGGGAATATGTAGGAGGGGAGGGACCTTATAAAGTAGGGAGGGGATGTCTTGGTGAAATCGTCTTCTGGTAGAGGGAAATCCAGCAGAGATAGATGGGTTTTAGATTGAACTTTATCTATAAAAGCTACACCTTTATTTATACATGTAGCCTACACAAAACAATGGTAGGGAAATACTCAGTATTGTAAGTAGTATATGAAAACTGATGTTTTAGACAGGATACCTCACAATAAGGAAGGGCGGATGGTGATACGTTATATTCAAATTGTAATCCATTCCTCTCCTCTCCTGACTGGCGATCTAACAATTTAACTGGAGATGTAAGAGTCAAAGCCTACACTATAGGCCTACGCCTTCAGTAAAAATAAAAGAATTTACAATAGGCCTACATACAAAATCCTGTGAACCTTCGGTGTTCGGTGGACTGAATTATAGCCTTACATAGATGTGTGAATGACCCTTTGTGATGACACGCCTTATCCAACTAAACAGTAAATAGACTGATCTACATCTGTCGTTATTCCTTATGTCCTGTAATACTTTGTGTACAAGACGTGGCTTATACCATGGAGGTACATCATGTACCTCCATGCTTATACGCGAGGAAATACTCCTAGTGCGTCTTATA
This sequence comes from Acholoe squamosa, assembly GCA_949317995.1. Classification (NCBI taxonomy): domain Eukaryota; kingdom Metazoa; phylum Annelida; class Polychaeta; order Phyllodocida; family Polynoidae; genus Acholoe; species Acholoe squamosa. Next base: position 26,172,098 of record OX439048.1, read on the forward strand.
GGAGTGGCTAAAGTTGGGAGACATGCCTTATAGGCGAGAATATCATAATACTGGAGAACAATACCAAACTGCCAAAAATCTTCAACTCAGGGTGCGTCTTATACATGGGGGGGCACCTTATACACGCGGTATAATGGAAAGATTTGTAGTGAGTCTTCAAACCTTGACCAGATGGCCAGAAGGCACTGGTTTATTATTTTGCCCAACCATATTAGTTGAAAATGATAATGGACTTTTCCCTTGTGGTTTTGGACTTAAAAGCTTAAACAGAGGCCTGTAAAGACCAAGGTGTTTTATGCATGTATATTTGATTAGGACATTCCATCTCTGAATTTTTAATCTTTTTTTTCATATCATTCCTGAAGCTAAGCCATAATTGGAAATGCTGCACTATCATTATTTCAAAACTTCAGGGGAAACGAGTTTTGCAGAACAAAACAAATGCAGGCACCCTGGATAGAACTATTTTTTTCCTTTCTCACTCTCCTATCACAAAAGTGCAGAGCTCCTTCTACCAATTCTGGTGGAATTGTGTTTGGAGAGTGTAACAACTGTTACTTTCTGACACAATTATAGGATGCAGAGAAAATGGCGGTTAATAACATGCGTCAGCACCATCGACATTAACACAACAAATAGCGCCACCAGGTGGAACGCTGGTGAAAGACCTATTGGTTACCATGGAAATGCACAGGAAAACTGATAACGACTTTCTTGGGCATCACATGACTCTCATTATCTAATGAACTTTCAGAAGGTCCTCTATAACATCATAATATCAGAGAAATATTGAACAGAACTTTAACAGGAATGTGAAGAGGGAATGCCCTAATGCCATTTTGATATAGCTAGACTACTTTTGTGACCGATTTCAATAGAGGATATGGAAAAGGAGGGACACAGCTTAAAAGGGGCACAGCCTTTGAATTTTGTTTGTCTTTGGTGTAAAAAGAATTAAGCAGTTAAACTAACCTAGAGGCAAAATGGAGACGGTTTCGTAACAGTCAGGAACCATTGTCCAGCAATATCATATCTAGCATATATGCTAGGGGCTATGGATGTTTCTAGAGGCTCCAATGTCTTGCCCTTTTTGCACATAACCATCCAATGTACATAGTTAGACATAGGGCTTTATTTATTTAGAGCCTAACCCTAATAGGTATTACACCCCGTTTTTAAACGTTTTATGTTTTAAGCACAGAGGCAATATGGTAATTGAATTTATAACAAGATCAGTGCAAGACAGAAAATAATTGTTAATGAAATACTTGTGATTCATCATGATACCAAATCAAATTGGTGTCAGTGCCTTTTCCAATCAAAGTGAAGTCAATCAAAGTTTGTTTCCTTCAAAAGAACGACAGTTCTACAAATGCAAAGACCATTTGGGAGAAACCCTATTTTCAGTATTGGGCGCGACATGTTCTGTCGATGAACAGGGCAGACCGACAAACAGTTGTAGGAGAAAGACGCCCTGGCATTTTCAAGGAGCTAACTGAATCTGCAGCAGAGAAAGGGTTAAACTAACCTTGTTCCTGAGTTTACAGAATTAGGACAGAGAGGGGAAATCCTTACAGTGTGTGCTTTCAGAGGACACCAAATTTGGTCAATGCAGGGAACTCTTTTACTTTGGCCAACAGCATTGGCTTGGTTCCTGTTGGTTCCTTTCCTACAGTGGTAGCAATAGGATTAAACATATAACTTCCATTTCTGTCTAAAGATCAGCCCATTGATATAAAGTAACAGGTGATTGCTAAATAATCAGCTAAACACATTAATAAATCCTCTCTCTGAAAGCTTAGAACTTTCTATAGTACTACATGCAGTTGGAAAATACTGTTTAAGAGTAGCTGCCACATTAGTAGTTGTGGCCACACTTCTTCACACAGACATCTAAGTGTGCCTAACGAGTCAGATAAAGAAAGCCATGCCCTTTTTGTCCACAACAAAGTCTGTGGCTGGAGTGGATAGTCGTGTGGTCTGCCTCTAACTATCCTTATCCTATCCTGGTTGTGATAAATACCACCAGGGTGCCCACGGGATAGGGAAATCCCCAATCTGTCTCAGCCTGCCCCCTAGTGGCAGGAGGGTGGACATTTTGTACCCCACGTGACTGTGTGCCAGGGTGAGTGGCCTGCTGTAGAAAACTGGAAGATGAGGCATGGAGTTCAAGTCATCGATGTAGGGGGACACAGCCGCACAAAATGTGAAAGAGTCAGTGTGACTTTTTCAGGTCCTGGCAAGAGCCACTGTGAACGCAAAGTAGAGTTGGATTAGTGGGTTCAAGACGTGGCACATGATATGAGACATGTACAATGATGAACAAGTAATCAATGGATAATTCATGACGCGTGTGTGCTAACACACACAAGTCATGAATTATCCATTGACTACTTATTTTATTACACGATATCAATAGACAATAAATAGAATATCAATAAATTCAAGTTGAAAACAAATTGTTCCCCCTCCCCTGGACTCGAAGACTGCCATAGTGTGTGTACACGATCGGTACACACACCTCGGCTTGGCTTTGTTTGAATGCGTCCCACGGTTATGGTAGCAGACACACAGCGAAATAAAAGATGCACCCGGACCGGAACTCATCCCGCCTACCTCTAACGGCTGAGCGCAATGCGCTAACCACTAGACCACCGCGTCTCACCCCTCGGTGACCGTCTCAGCTTGGCTTGCTTTGAACGCGTCCCGCGGTTATGTATACATGATTGGTACACACACCTTGGCGCCTGGCTAGGCTTGCTTTGGTTTGAATGCGTCCCGCGTCTCGTGGTTATGGCCAACAGTCGTCGCGGTTATGTGAGCAGTAGAGACAAAGTTCGGGGGGGGGGGCACAACCCAGACTGCCGGGATTTTCACACTTTGAATGTATAGAAGTTATATGTGAGTACCCTCCCTGGGCTTTGTATCATATCAAGGCCTGGTTCTAGCCAACCACTTCTCATCAGTCCCTGTGGCGCACTGCATAGGGAATTGGATTTGGGATCTGAGACTGTAGGTTCGAGCCCTACCCTGGCCATGAAAATTTCGTGGGTTTTAACATGTAACATATGACATGTAAGGACATGTAAGGTGTGAGTGAGTGAGTGAGTAATAGATGTTTAACGCCATTTCGACAGCTAAGGTCATATTCATGGTGAGAACTTCATTACACAATTTCACAGAGGAATGTGTCAGTACCCGCGCATATGTGCACCACACACATCCTGAGGGGATAGGAAAGATGAGAAGTAGACCCTTTTAAGTGGGCTAGGGAAGCCCGACATGTAAGGTGTCTAGGTTATCCATGGATAACTGCACTGGGTGCCTGTTATCCTTGGATAACCGCACACCTTACAAAAGTCATGTTGCATGCATCATGCCATGCAATATCGACAGGTATGTGCATCAGAATATCCAGGAAAAGCACTCAGAATTCCAGAAATCGTGTAATAAGATACTAATAAACTATAGCAAACACTCTGTATGAGTAGTGAGGGAGGGTGTTAACTGCAACAGGAGATAAAATCTGATAGAATTTCTGTTTTATTTCGAGATTCCTCGGGGGTGCGGGAGGGGTCTTCGCCCACATGAGGGCAGGAAGAATTGATATAGTTTCAATGGTAGGCTTCAGTCCCGGGCTTCAATAGCAACGCTGGGCACAATAATATCATAAGACAACTAAACGTTGTGGCGTGTTACAGATGTGAAGTAGGTGTCCATGTGCACAGGCATCATGTATGCTGGTGGCTTGTCATAAGATTCCTCATTAGTGAATTGTACCTGAGGGATCTTAAATGGGGACACAACCGCACAATAAGTGAAAGAGTCACTGTGAGTCTTTCAGGTCCCCATTGGCAAGAGCCACTGTGAACGCAAACTAGAGTTTTCTTCAGGGTTCCTACTGGTCGGTTGAACATATTTTTCATTTACGGTCAGTTAAAAGTCAGTTGAAAAGACATTTTTGGAAAAAGTCATTCAAAATAGAATTTCTACCAATTCAGGGTGGTGATTGTCAAGATTTTGCATGAATTCACAAAATTTCTTAAACACTCTTGGTCGCCAGTGAATGAAATTTATCGTGAGCCCCATAAATCATCCAATATTTGGTCAGCTAAAAGGTTGATAAATGTCAGGTAAAAGTCAGTTCAAACCATGGCCCTTGAATAGTGGGAACCGTGCTTCTGAGTACCCATCATTGTTGGAGTAGGGTAGAACTGCCTCCAATATTTGCCCCTTGTCCACTATTTGTAGCCAACACTATCATTTTGTACTTGACCAGTGCCACATAGTGTTAGGGGTCGAGTCGACAAGGCCTCTGCTTATCACACTAAGCTGGACAGTACTCCTGGCATAGGCTATAGACAAACTTGACCATATATCCTGCAGTCCCCTGTCTAAGTCCCCTAATACCAGTCAGAGCCAGTAGGGTCTCTGTGCAGATAAAACTAACTTCTAGGACACCGCCAGCCAACTGCACTTGTGCGCCGTGCCATTAGGCCATGCATAGGATAATTGTGGTGCACCCTAGTGGTGCCTATAAGAGACATATCCATCATAGCTGCCATGGAATGATCTTATCTAGAGGTTAAGCAGCATTGACTCCAGTGGACATACCAGTGAACATGTTGATAAGCCCCCCCCCAATCCATGATGAATGTGATTGAACACTGAAAGTAGTGTAGAAGTATCGCAGTCTCTGGGCCCATTATGTTTGTTTCATTTCTATTGTCCTTTTTTCTTTTTTCTTCCATTTCAAGGTCCACACAAAGATTAACCTATTCTATCGAAGAATGAAGATAGAGAATGCAGCCTACGAGACCTTGAAAACTGAGATAGATCTATCACAACACACATTAATGTGCTGTCTTGGCTTTAACATTCTAAGGTTTAGCCTTATCAAAGGATAAAGCTTTTCATATATTGGATTGAAGTTTATTTTACCATTTTTTTCTAAAAAGAATTGTACGGTGGATTAATATCTATCTATTAAGGCATTGAAAATATGAGCTTTGATATTGTTGAATTAACACTATACTCACACCCAGGTTGATTTATACCTGCCTTCTCCCTATTTAGTGTAAATGAGTTGCAAGGTGCTGCGCGTATACCTTCGACTCACTCTTCTTTTTATACCCTTTGCTAACACAGGCTTACACGAGGGTGCAAATTACCCTTTACACTTTTGTCTGCCAAGGTATCTGCCCAGTAGCGTACCACAGGGGCTCACATGAAACTTTGATAACATTGCGAGAGCGAACATAGCAGACACTCTCTGTCATTGGCAATCACCCCACTGAGGTGGTAGTGAATGGGCAGATCCATTAGGACTCAGGTACCCTTGGGTTTATGTAAACTAATTCTGGCGGGAACAGGACATGAGAGCAGACGACATCACGAAACGCTGGCAGACGACATTTTACAAAATGGCGGGCATGCACGTCAAGTCTCCATCATCACTGAGGTGGGGTTGGGGTATGAGATGCCTCAAAGTATAGGGCAGTATAGGGACAACCAAAAAAGCTCTGGAATCGTCATGTTCCGCTAACCTACATGTATATGGTACGGAGCGAATGAGCTTCCAATCGCTATTTGACAGAAGTGAAGGGACTAGAGTAGATTAGTTTTGTGGTACGATATCCTTTAGATTTAAACTTTATGTAATGGTCTGCCTTTTTTTCTTTCTATAATTGAACCATGCTTTGCAGAACATATCAAAGGTTTTCCCATTTCTTAAAAAAATGAAGCAGAAATGATTTTCCGGTTCGTCGAACCTGTAGACACACTAAAACGGCCCAAATTTTTGAGGCATTTTCTTTATCTCATTTTGGCTGATATTTGAGTTGTGTAGTTTTCATCAAGTTACCCCTTGGAGTCGTCGCAAGTTAACTTTAGGTCCTAAGCAGATAAACCTAACAACCTATTAATAAATTAAATCTTCCAGAACGATCAGACAGAAGGTTCAACAGCCCTCTAAGTGAGATCACACATTGAAATGCCTCTGTATGTTTTATAGAATTTCCCATACACAAATGCAAAAGAAATTTTAAATAGCCAACTACCGTAATCTCACTTGTAAGGGAGCTCTATGTACATGGCTTATCCTAGCATATGCGCCGTACCTTATATGCGAGGTACGGTCCTACGTTTAGTATTCCTATGTAGCATTATGCACGTACACGTACCTATGCTGCAGGAGAATATATATGGCCAATGCCAAAAAAGAAATTGAGACATGCAATATTCTCCTTGAGCTTACACGCACGTTATCCCATCCTGATATCGTTTAGAGGACCAATTGTACAGATCATACACCCACAGAGAATGACCTTATTCCATTCAATCCTCTTAGTATAATTGTAAGAGGATTCTATATTCAATAGCTTTACTGAACTGGGATGCATGAGCATCTCTATAAATGAGGTCAGTGGGGTGTAGTGAGTTATCATTGATGACCGCCAAAAGCGCGATATTCTTGCACGTCATCATAGTAGTAACCCTCGTCTGCCCCTACATAGGCATCCCAAATGAAAATTATGCTAAAAAGTTAGCAATATATATCACTTTAAATCTTTGAGGCACAGACATTACACAGAAAATAATCCGAGTTAGTAAATACTAATCTAACTTAGACAAAATCACCCATTAGGCAAAATACCCAACATGTTAGTAACATCTTACTAATGTGTTAGTAGTATTAACTAACCTATTAAGGCAAGCTGACTTGACTTAGCCATGTCTAAGGGGTAGTAGTTTTGTCTAAGGGGTAGCAGTTTTGTCTAAGGGGTAGTAGATTTTTTTCACACCAGGTGGCAGTGTGGTTTGCATGAGGATTTTTATGGTAAGTGCATATCATGGAAAAGCCTATGAATGTCAGAATAATGGTGCTTTCAATGACTATCGACATAAAAAATCCTCTACAATTCAACCTGGCATGTGATTTAACAGAATACACTTAATAAATATATATTTGTTATTGAAGGAGCAATGAAGAAGAATGGAAACACCTTTTTTTGTGAAAATCTAATTTACTCATATATCCACATCTTTGACATTATGATAAACCCAGAGCAACTAAGTTCATGGGTTGCAAAGAAAATGATGTGAGGTATTGGACTTGCTTCTCAAATGGAGAGGCTCTGTTCTGGATGTCTTAACCTATGTGGAGTTTACACTTTCCATTTCAGAATTAAAAGAGTTGCTATATTGCTTGAAAGTCTATGTAGTTAGTGGAAAAGTCTAAGGCAAGTTAGGAGAAATCAGGCAAGTCGGGCATTTTTCCTAATGGTTAGGCGTAAACTCCCAAGAAAACTTCGGTGGTTTGGGGACGTGCAAACTCCCAACTTGGGTTAGCAAGTCCAACAAATGTTAGGCGAAAGGCCTAAGATATTCAGAATATTTTTTTGTGTGTACCTATCAGTGCCACCGAATAATGTTCTATGACTAAATATTTACTAGGGCCTAGTGTATTTTTTTTGGTGATGGGGGTGAGGGGTGGTGGTGAGGGGGTTCTGAAAGATCTTTATTACCAACAAACACCATGTAACAATATAGCGCTGACAAACTGATATCTATCTTAAACTAGATTTGGTGATATGGTGTGGCACACAAAACGATAGTTAACACAGGTAAGTTAGAGGAGATACTAATAACATAGATTGTCTAACTATTTCGGCTTGGACAGTGCTTTTTTCTTATAACTCACAGTGCATTATCCAGCCATAACGCACTCTGAGACCTTTTGTTCGTCTTCAAGAAGGCGCTGGTTTCGATCTGGACATGTTAAAAAAGTGGCGAAGCATACAAAGTCAACTAAGCCATTGATTTCCTATTAAAACCGTTTAGGGTTCAATGGGGAATCTATCCCCGGCCGCTGTGGCAGGAGACGAGCTTGCTGTCCTCTATACCAAGCCGACCAGTGGTAGAAACCAATGCACATGGAGGATTTGAAAAAGTTTTTCGACATACCTGATGTCTACACACCTCGTTAGCATAGAATCCAATGGTGGAAGGTGGAGTTATTAACAGAGAACCATCCTTAGATATCCTAGATGAACATGCCATGCCTAATTTCTCCATTTTGTTCGAAATAAATAAGAATCTATTGATTTTCCATAGCGATACGTGTCGGCACCAGCCATTGCAGCTTGCTGACCCAGTTCTTCAGCCGAAAGTAGGTCAGGTACATCCGGGCACCTCCCTGCTTCGTCAACAAGACGAAATGGCCATGTGCATTGGATCGCTATGTAAAATCATTGGATTCTCATTTATTTCGAAGAAAATGAATACAAAATATAGGCGAACACCAAATAGAGATCGTATATTTGGCGGTGCTAGAAGTACAAGACTTGACATGCTTGGATTCTACCCGAAAAGTCGTTGGAAAGACGAGGGTATGACGGGTGGAGTAAAAACAATGGCTACGGTGGCTTGGCAAACTGTGCCAATCGCATGCACTCACAAAATGTCTTCTCCTTGATTAATTCTGGGGATATCAGGTAAGAAATTGATACAAAATGGAGAAATATGTTAGATAAACAGCTTTATCAAGTTATGAGACAGCAGCTGCGCGGGTCGTGGAATATTGAACCATAGACCCACTCGTGCTGTCTCATAACATTGATTAAACGCTACATATACATATGATTTGCATGGGAAAGGATATCAGTAGACTTATAAGCAAGGCGATAGTTTCAGTGCATACCCAGCATATTTGTCCACCCGAAATCCCAGAATGCTGTGTCATCAGACAACTTACATTATAAGGACTATGGGGTCACCTAATGGTTTATAAATGTACACTACCAGGAACGCTGCATGTAGATGCTTGTCTTGTAACAACGATGTAGGACTTTGCTTAACCGTTCCTGTCTGTATAGGATAGGCTTACCTGTTTTCTGGAGTAACCGTTCCTGTCTGTATAGGATAGGCTTACCTGTTTTCTGGAGTCGTCAACTATAGTTGCGCAGAAATGTATTTTATAGTCTTTGGTGACTAAACCTAATTCTTCAGACATGTCTCATTCAAACATAAACAGCAAGTGACAGTTTAAGCTCTTCTTTAAAAGGACCTCCTCTGAACAGTCAATTTCTTTAACCTTTCGCCATTGGTGATATCAGACACCACTCAAGTCAAACGCACAAGCCAATCATAAAAACATAATTATTTCAATGCCCTTCAAAGGGCGTGGATTGGCCTGATAAGCAATACATGGACTTCCATCAATTTGATACGAGTGTTTGGAAGGGTATTAAATTGGGTGAAAAACAAATTGTTGATCAGATTTATTTCCGGTATTTCCATTCCCATTGCAGTATTTGTTTCCAGGCCTTCTTCCCTGAACAATGTGTCACGGAGGATGCACAAATGGAGACACAAGGCATCATGGGAGGCACGCATACTCCCTTATCTATTGAAATCACACGACCAGGACACGTGATGAATTATGGGATCACTCCAAAACGCGGCCATTCTCGTTCCTCACGAGAAGAGATGTACCGATGTTGTCTGGGAACGTTCATTAGTCAGTTGGGTCTCTGAGGGAGCCTCGTTTTCATCCAGGTTTACCGGGAACGCCGACATGTTTTGGGGCAGCGTCTGTGCTGACTTCCTGTTGTGAGTGGTGGTGTGCAATTAGAGCCCCTGCAGTCATAGATACACCCAGAGACACTTCCCCAGGCTCTATGTCCTCTACAGGGATAATCATCGATGTTGTAGGGAATTACTGCCTAAATACCAATCCTGTCTGAAGGGATGAGTCCCTCAGGTAGTTTGGATCTTTGTATGGAAGTTCTACAGACAGAATAGGCCTGCTGTTTTCCTCAGACCTTGGATCTTTAACATAATCTATTATGAAAGTCAATGACCTCTGGGTTGGAGACCTTAGATCACATACTTATCGCATTCATATGTTCCTCAAATCAAGAATGGCTTCCATATGCCCACCTCGGTCCTCCCATGGGTCATTGTGAGCTATTTTTGCTACAGAGCGTGTTCAATTAACTATGAGCAGACCTTTCTTTTTGCTATAAATTCATATAGAATAAATATGTGACCCATCTGGAGAAAACGTGCATCCGCAGGGATTTTTAGTTCTGCATTTGGCCACCTGGGTATGAGTAAAATACTGAAAAATATACCAAAAATTGGCTTGGTTCAAATTTTGATGGGGAATTCAATGGTATGCTCAGAATTATTCCATTTCTATTGAAAACGTTCCATTTATGGAATGCAAAAGAGACATCCGTTGCCATGGAAACATAGATAATTGGCATATATAGCAACTTCTTGTTGCCATGGAAACCACTCCATTATTCTAAATGGGAATTTCTGCCACAAATGTGTTGAATATTTACATAAGGAACTCAGACCCAGAAAATTCCCACCAAAACAGATTTTATGATAAAAAAATCACATTTTTTGTTTATTTTTCCACAAAACTTTATTTTTTGTATTATCACTATTTAAACTAGGATATAATATATTTAGAGCTTATTTGCATTTGTCAATTGCTCAAACCGACCTAGGTTTGGCAAGCAATTACAGAAGAACTACCTGGAATATTTTAGCTCAAGATATCTCACTTTATCTAACTATTTGGGCCTGGACAGTGCCTTTTTCTTATAACTCACGGTTCATTATCCAGCCATAACACACTCTGAGACCTTTTGTTCGTCTTCAAGAAGATGCTGGTTTCAACCTGGACATGTTAATAAATTGGCGAAGCATACAAAGTTAACTACGCCATTGATTTCCTATTAAAACCGTTTAGGGTTCAACGGGGAATCGATCCCCAGCCGCTGTGGCAGGAGACGAGCTCGCTGTCCACTATACCAAGCCGACCGGTGCTAGAAACCAATTCACATGGAGGATTTGTAAAAGTGTTGCGACATACCTGAAGTTTACACACCTCGTTAGCATAGAATCCAATGGTGGAAGGTGGAGTTATTAACAGAGAAACATCCTTAGATATCCTATATGAACATGCCATGCCTAATTTCTCCATTTTGTTAGAAATAAATAAGAATCGATTGATTTTCCATAGCGATACGGGTCGGTACCCACCCCGTCTGGCCATTCCTTGTTCGATGCGCATCTGACCTAGTTTTTCAGCCAAAAGTATGTCAGGTACATCCGGGCACCTACCCGCTTCACTAAACAAGACGAAATGGCCGTGTGCATTGGATCGCTATGGAAAATCAATGGATTCTTATTTATTTAGAAAAAAATGCAGCCAAAATGTATGCGAACAGCAAGAAGGGATCGTATATTTATTGGAGTTAGAAGTACAGGACTTGACATCATTGGATTCTACCCGAAAAATGTGTGTAAAGGTGAAGGTATGTCGGGCAGAGTGACAAGATGGCCACGACGGCTTGGCAAAGCAAGCGGATCACATGCACTTACAAAATGTCTTCTCCTGGATTTATTATTGGGTTATCATGTAAGAAATTAATACAAAATGGAGACAAATGTTAGATAAACACCTTAATCAAGTTATGAGACAGCACTTGTGGGTCTATGGTTCAATATTCCACGACCCGTGCCCTAGCTGGTATGGAAGGCCATATCTTTCCCAGAAAAAAACAAACCAGAGGACAACATAGACAAGGCAAAATCGAAGCCTCAGTTATTTTCTATGAATAATACAAGTAGTTTTTGTGCATATGCATTGAAACTGTGCAAATTTTCCTTTTAAAATATTTTCATATTTTCTCAAGTGACCTAAATCTTGGTTTTTATCAGGTGGCATAAATGGAGAAGAAAATTTGAATATTTTTTAGATGTAGAAAACGACTTTATTCAGGCAAACAAATTGTTTAAGGTGGTTCAACATGAGTAAATTACCCCAGAAAAATTGTGTTTTCAGTATACTGTGCGTAAATATCTGTTAAATGGAAGGGGTGATGATAATACCATCCAAAATAACTATGTGACTGGTATTTCCGTCACACAGTACACAAAATACCCCCCTACAGTGGCATAAATTGATGGTATTGGAATATCTAAACATTTTTCATGTGACAAAAGGCAAGGCCTCCCATAACACCATGGGAAATCCCTTAGCCATATGACGTCATGAGCCCAATTTCTGAGGGAGCATTTATTTCTTACCCTCATCTCTGAATTCCTATTGAGGTCGAGGCAGGAGATTTGAAAATATATAATTATTGTCAAACCAATTTTCCTGCTTAATTTTGAAATAAATATGCCAAAATAACATTAATTCAATGCTGAAATACGTATTCTAATTGATATCAGCATTGTTGCAAACATTTAAAAGAATTTAGAGGTTAATTAGGAGCATTAATTATGGGAGTGACGATAATACAGGACTGCTGACGATAATACCAGCCAAAAAAGGCCTCAGAAAAATAATGATTGCTCCCTTGATATTAATGTCATTGAGATGAACACAGTGGAACAGTACTGCAAGAGGTTAGGCTCCAAGCAGATCTTCTAAGATATCCTAAAACAAAGTAGACAAAAAATCTGGTGGAGATTTACCACTAATCTAGGTGAATATTGGTCCAAACTAGTCATCTGGTTGCGTAAATTGGACTATTTGGCTTTATTTTTAATTACACACCCTGACTAGAGAAAAATATAAGATACCCTTACACAGTGTGTAAATTTTGCATTCAAATTCTTAGAAAATATCACTGGGCAGCGAAAAGTTCTCAGGGGGTCCAAATTAGGCAACTTTCCCTACACCTGATTTGTGGCAAAGAGACCACTGGATATCATACACTGAGGCAATGCTAGAATAGCTGTTAGGACTATGCTTGATTTGTTATCATCAAAATGTATGGAGCATCATAGTTTGCCTTCCATGCTAATCCATGTATGATAGGCCTCAAGTCCTGTCCATAGGACTGCTCGGTAGATGTGGCTGGGACATGTGACCAAATTGGACATGGCATAGCCTATATAGGCTAACTTATTTTTTTAGTAACTGGCAGACACAATGCTGCCTTATCATCAAAATGCCATAATCAAGTGCATGATTATCAAAAGAACCAGAAATGAGCCAGATTTAATGTTAAAAGAATCACGAGCAATATCTCTGGGAAAATAACCACTATGGATGTACCCGTAGTATCTGCCTGTTTGGTAGACTTGCCTGTTTGGCTATGACATATAAAAATGCTTAAATGTCAACCAAACTCGACACTATCGACCTTACACGATAAGACTCATCCTTCTTTCCATCTATTATCAGACTTTTAACCCAACTTTTTAAAAAGTCTTAGCATGTCTGGAATTACAGGCGTGAGATCACGAACCCTCATCAGGCTCCCCACACACCCTCTGTGGGATGACAGATCGACCAAGGCGCCAGTTTTCCCACCACTCAGTACACTTTTATTCTCCTCCAAGTGTTTCTCTGCGGATGATTGGAGATGGGTGGCAGGATGGGAGACCTGAGTATGAATATTAGGACCGTCTGAGGGCAGTGGGGAGGCCCGCTTTACGAGGACGTCCCACGGGGAGGCTGGGCGATAATCGGCGACTGGGCTGTACTGATAGACAGATCTACGCTGGTCACGACCGTCTTAGTGTGAGTAGGCTGGTTACAAGCGAGGTTTGGAACTAGAAGGTGGGGTGTAACTTGATGCATAGAGATGCAGGAAGGTTCCTATAAGTATCCTATTCCGGATCCTGTTCTAAAAGAACAGAGGCATAGGCTACATTCACCTTGTTGCACCCCACCTAAATGATAGACCCATGGCCCTAGATCAACTCTTCACAAAAAAGGTCCCATTTTACATCTTATCCAAAACATTTGTGAGCATTGCTACTGTGGTTCACGTAGGTAAACTATAGGAAACTTGTGAGAACAACACACCAGTGGCCCTGATGTTCACCTGTTTTATTGAAGGCCTCATCAGAAGTCTACGTGCCATCTGTTGGTTTAAAGAAAGACCATGTCACTGTTCATTTTCTTACGTCCTTTTCACTACGCTCCATGTTATTTCGATTTTAAGAGAAGGTCATGTCACCTTTTCCTTACCCATGACACATTTTTCTCATCAGCTCATTGACCAGGTAGGCTCTCTGCTTTGTTCTTTAACAATTCACCCCACTTCACCCATTGGCAGGGTTAAAATCCATGACCCCAACCCGTCCGCTCTCAGGCCTACTAACACCCTCCCCTCTGACCTTTATTCTACCTCATCAGACCACATGCGTATTGATGGTGTCCATTATTTGCAGTTTGATGACCCATTAGTTCTGGCATTAACCACATTTGCCACTAGGCAGTGTCAACAAAATGACTGACAATGAGTGAGAAATGGCATGAGTTGTGGGTAGCTGACCATGGGTGGTGATCAGTAGCCTTATATTCTATCTGCAGGCTTATGGCAAAACAGGCAGAGGGTGTTTCCTTGCTATCAACTATAGGTAAAAAGGGTTTCGCCAACAGTGAATTGCAACTATTCTTCACCTTTTAAAAAGAAGACAGTTCCCTCCAACGTGATTATAAACTTTCAACAGTGTGATTTGTAATAAAATTACAATGATGAAAAAAAGGCAAGATTGTCAACTTGGAGGGATATGTGGGGGGCTGCATGATATTTTGAAGGAGACCAGGTTGGTGAAATCCGCAAGGACAAACTATAGACAGCTAGAGCAGAGGGAATGGAATAGGCTTTTGACCACTTGTATGCAGACCACGTTCAGCTGACACAGGTCTGAGGATTATGATCCACACCTAATTTCTGATAATTGTCAACTGTGGTCCCTGCCCTCCCCAGTTCTACCTGACCGACACACTGACCACAGAAGGCGGAAATGTCTAGAATAAAATTTGCAAATTTGCAAAATTAGATGGTCTCTTTACGTTTACTCACTAAGGCATGTGGTCCCTACTGTATAGGAGGGTCATTTACTTCTTAATGGTAATTGCTGAGGAGGACATTTGCTCACAGGTCAGGCTCCTACCTTCCTGAAATCCCAGACCTTCCACTTAGAACCACCAGCAGTGCCCTGATCACCCAGTCGATGGCTTCCAAAGTCTGACAAGAAAGATAAAAATAAGGAGGGGGTGGGGATATATAAAATAGGACAACAGAACATTCTAAGATAACGAACAGCAGTATCATATTGGTTCTTGAGGAAAGTCCAAAGTCATTTATGATACAAATAATAGAGATGTACAGTCATGGTGCATGCTTTTGAAAAGATGGCATTCTGTGATACAGTTTAACTGCTGTCTCAGACTAACCTCCTTGGCATATCTCTCCAGAAAACATGCCCTCAAAGAAGTACACACGGCCCGAAAATGCTTTGGCAGTGACTTAAAAAAAGGCATGCATTTTCCCTTTATTCATTTTATGTATAAAGAAGATCTGAGAGCATCAGGTTGAAGTGGAAAGCTGCTTTCTTTATAAGAAATATCCTGCATATCATGTATCAGATTAATCCACCCAGAAATTGCCTGCTGTGGGAAAGTTTCATATAAAATACACAAGTGGTTGTAAAAAGATAATGGCCGCAGGGGAGCTTTGCAAGCTCTAAGAGAAACTAAGGATCTCTTTGGTTCTGTTTTCACTGATGGCAAGTCAACAATCCAGCCAATTATTTGGCTACCCCTGAGGCTTTTTCCAACCAACGCTTTCGATCTGCCAACCTTACCGTCAAAAGAGACTTTGGTAAGAGCAAAATTAAGAGGATCCTGTCTCACAAATTAGCAACAACATAAACACATCAAACTGGACAACCTTGGATCAGATAAGGCGGTTCATACCTCCTGCACGGCCTAGGTCAACTTGGATCAAATTTACTAGGTATTCAAAATAACACTCTCTCTCATTCCTGACTCATTTCCACATACCCAAGTTTGATATTTCACCCCAGGTTTCATGCCATTTCCATTTTCTCATTGGGCCACTTATGTGCTTGCAAGTTATGGATCATTGTGCACGTTCATACAAAATCAAAAGATAAAGGATGCAAACAAATTCCACCCTTTTATTTGTTGATTTTTCCTCTCCATGTTAGACAATGCGAAACAGTTTAGATGGTGGGCCTGCTGAATTGAAAGTCTGGCCATATATATATATATATATATATATATATATATATATATATATATATATATATATATATATATATATATATATACCCATCACTTAAACAGCCCTGCATAAAGCAACCTCTGCTTCTGGTCTATTTGTAGATCTGCCAGTCATCGGAAAATCGAAGAAGGTATTAATATTTTGGCTGTCCATCCCCTGGAGAAAGAATTTTGGGTATAAGGCCCATATCCATTTAGGCCCACTGACAAAAGGCACCCTGACTTTTGGGCATGTGGTCAGATGGCCCCACAAACAAAAAAGCCCTAGGACAAAAGGCCCTATTACTCACATGTTTCTCACATTATACTGTGTTACTTACCATTACTCACTATACACTCACGTTTCATTCTTGGTTACTCACACGTTTCTTATGTATTACAAGTTACTTATACATTACTCATGCAGTATAAATGCCTCACTAGCACATTCCTTATTGACCACTTTTTGCTGCTTCAGCGGAAGTGGTCATATTACAACTGCATCGGCCCATAGACTTTGCCTGGAGCTCTACCCTCCACTGTAAATCAATGTACCAATCTCACATCGGTTCCATACCTCAACTGGTCTATAGCCCCCTCCCCTCACCCCCTTCCCCCCCCCCCCCGGTGGGTCGGCGTCTTTGATTGGCTGCTACGTCGCTGAGGCAGTTTCACGTAGAAGGCGTGTGCTGATGACAGCTTGAACTCAAAGAGCCAGCACCGCGGCAGCCCGGTCGGTGTACAATGGGGGGGGGGTGAGTGGGGAGGGGGGCGCCTATATTTACTCACTATTTGTCAGCAATCAGCCAAATCAGTCAGTGCTTGGTCATTATATAACAGCAATTAGTCCATATATGTCAGTACTTTGTCACTAGATATCAGAAATTAGTCAATACATGTCAGTATTTACATACAATTTGTCAGCAATTAGTCAATATTTGTCAGTATTTACTCACTTTTTGTCAGCAAACAGTCAATATATGCCAGTACTTAGTCATTATATAACAACAATCAGTCCATTTATGTCAGTAATTTCTCACAATTTGTCAGATATTAGTCAATATATGTCAGTATTTACTCGCATTTTGTCAGCAATAAGTCAATGAATGTCAGTACTTCGTCACTATTTGTCAGCAGTTAGTCAAAATATGTTAGTAGTTATGCACAATTTGTCAGCAATAAATTAAAATATGTCAGTACCTATGCACTATTTGTCAGCAACTAGTCGATATGTCAGTGGGCTTCCCTAGCTCATTTAAAAGGGTCTATTTCTCCTCTTTCCTTTCCCCTCAGATGTGTGTGGTGCACATATATGCACGGGCACTGACACATTCCTCAAAAAATTGTGTAATGTTCTCGCCATGAATATGACCTCAGATGTCGAAATGGCGATAAACATCTATTACTCACTCACTCTCGATATGTCAGTAATTGCTCATAATTTGTCAGAAATTATTCAATATACATCAGAAATTACTCACTCTTTGTCAGAAATTAGTCAATATACATCAGTAATTACTCACTCTCTGTCAGCAATTAGTCAATATAATGTCAGTAATTACTCATTATTTGTCAGCAATTAGTCAATATATGTCAGTACTTACTTAATATTTGTCATCAGTTAGTCAATGTATGTCAGTACTTAGATATCATGTCAAGATTCGAAGCAATTTTTTTTTCGGTGGGGGTTCATAATTTGCTGGGCTTCCCTAGCTCACTTAAAAGGGTCTATTTCTCCTCTTTCCTTTCCCCTCTGATGTGTGTGGTGCACATATATGCGCGGGCCCTGACACATTCCTCAAAAATTGTGTAATGTAGTTCTCGCCATGAATATGACCTCAGCTGTCGAAATGGCGATAAACATCTATTACTCACTCACTCACTCTCGATATGTCAGTAATTGCTCATAATTTGTCAGAAATTATTCAATATACATCAGTAATTACTCACTCTTTGTCAGAAATTAGTCAATATACATCAGTAATTACTCACTCTTTGTCAGCCATTAGTCAATATAATGTCAGTAATTACTCACTATTTGTCAGCAACTCACTGAGTAAGTACTGACATATATTGACTAATTGCTGACAAATAGTGAGTAATTACTGACATTATATTGACTAATTGCTAACAAATAGTGAGTAATAACTGATGTATTGACTAATTTCTGACAAAGAGTGAGTAATATGCATGTAAAAGTTTGAGAAATGGAATCGGCATGGTGGAAAACCCTAAAATTGATATATTACATGAGGGCCATATGGGTACTAGGTCCTTCTGTCCTATGGGCCTGGAGTCAAGGGGCCCACAGTCCCCGGGCCTTCTGCCCCTTGGGCCTTCCGTGCTTGTTCCCTGGAGAAGTGTGTATCTACGAAGGTGTGGAGGTAGCAGGAGTGTAAGTATACCTGAGTCCATACTTTGATGTGTGTCGGCGTCTTTGATGTACACATTTCCCACAGGTGAGGTGGAAAATCAGGACAGTTTCGCCTCTTCGTCCTCACTCAGGTAAACCTGTGTTGATAAATAACCCACAAGCAGGTATTTATAAGAGTACCTCGAAAAAGGAAGTGGTGAAAAAAAAAAACACAAAACAACTGACAAACATCAGTTCCTAGTGAAAGATGGAAATAAGTAGTGTAGCAACTTGTGTCTATGCATTTCATCTTGGTACACACATAAACCATCGTGGCTTTTACATAATGTTACCTGGAGGTTTATTCAAAACAGTGTTAATTTACTACTACAATGTATTTTGAACCAACCTCAATGTTACCAGTATCACAAAAAGAGGGACCATTGGTTTCCATATGTGTAGATAATGCAAAACTTGCAGCAGCGACATTTACCACGTTGGCAGCTGAAGTATCACCAAAATTCTGTAACAAACATTAAACAAATGCATAGGTAGAGATTCCCTTCTGACAATGATAAAATTATATATCTATTAAGAAAACTCACCCTGAATTATGTGCTCCCCCTATCATTTGTTGATAGTACATTTTTTAACAGTACACAGAATCCTTGTCCCAAAGTTGCCAGAGATCCGTTATTATTTTCACAGAGGTTCTTTTTAAGTCTGTACTGTCACCTGGAGGGTCTTGCCAAAAGATAATGAGGATGAACCTCTCTAAACATTTTCAGAGAGTGCTGAGGAAAACGTGTATGGCCTTACTCGTTTTCATAGCATTGACAAAAGAATTACCCCAGAATCTATGGGAAACTCGTTTTGAGAAGTGAAAAAACGTGTACTATTATCCAAACAATTTTTTAGTAAGGCAAAAACGTGCACGTTTTCATTCTTGGTTCACGTCTCTTTTTTGGCAAGACCCTCCAGCTGCTTCTTGTAAAAAGTACACTGGTTCACTAATTAACAATTACGGTGGTTCACTCTTCAGGTTTATAGGGATCCCTGGTAGATTCAACAGTGTAGGTGATATAGGCTACATGCATACATAGCTGTATCTGTTTAAGTCCTCATGACTGTAGAGAATGCTATGCATGTTGCCGGCAGGACAGGTGCAGCCGACAAGTTACTTGGAGGCACACCTGTTATCACTGAGAAGGCATTCAGGTGAGTCACTGTACTCAGGTGAGGTGATCACCTGTACAGGAGGAACTCCTCCAGGTGGGTAGCCAATTAATTACAGGTGCTTCTCTGCAGCCCCTCACTACCAGTATTGACAAACAACACATCTATCCATTGTCTTTGTCTCTCGATATCATCATGGTACTGCATTGATATTGGTATAGCCAAGAATGCTGGGACCACACAGTTGATTGATCTTTGTATTGTTTGTAGTTTAGAGAAATCAGCCGATAAGTCATTCGTCTGGACTGTGCAACGGGAAACTAATCAGACGTTGTATACATCAGCTCTGCATAGATAATGATAGATGCAAGCAGAATATTGAATGTCAGTATATGCCATGTGCTGCTCTTGCCTGAAATAGTTCTAGGAATTGCTTATTCGATAGGTCTATTATGATAATGATATTATACATAAACGACCTAGGTTGTATTACAAAATCCCATACGGAACATCATTTAGATCAATTAAATATTTGTAAAAAAATGCCGTATGGTGTTTAAATGACTATATCCACAGTTAGAAGGCCATACTTTCTTCATCTTTATTTGAGCTCATTATGACGCATGTAGCAATATGATTAACCCAGAAATATCAATCATCACTATGCCAGTTCTATGGCCTAACTAATTTTATTACCACCTCACATTAATTAACAATTGTGATAACCTTAACTCTGTACCTGACCAGTTCTCAAATGCTGCACTGCTTTTATTATGATTTTTTATTGTTTCTTATCGTCAATTACTGATAAGAAGGGCTTTTCTAATTTTAAAAGATTGTACCATTTGACCAAAGGCTAATAAACTCATGTGGACCTTCAAAATGTTATGCATAGTAAAAATCGCATTCCAGATGGGAAATAAAATTATGTGAAATTGACTTGTGGATCAACAGCTTATTTAATTGCTGCCTGGCGTTTTAGAGTCCATGTTATTGTTCCCTTTATTATCGTTATTAGTGATGTGGTTAGGACATAATGGAGGCCTGGAGGGCATTTCTCAAGATGGTACGACTAGACACAACCAGTATGACTTGAAACTCTTAATATTGAGTGGGTGGTCGTAGGTAACACACTACGACTACTCTGTACGATCAGCACTTAAGACAGTAATTACATAGGGTTTGGTAGGGCAGTCGTACCAGTGCAATTATTAGCGACCACTAGATGCAGGGATGTAATGGCATCTAACTGAGAGACCTCACTACGACTTGAAGGGGGTCTAGTCTTACCATCTTGAGAAATGCCTTCCAGGGCTATGATTCACACACCACTAAACATCCACATGGTGGATTAATTATTTAACAGCCAGGCTTGTTTTCATAGATGGAGATGGGGCCCAGCAGACCAAACAGACACTATAGTGAATGATGAGCATGCTGGGAGAAGTCATGTGTCTTGTGTATTTAGACTATCCAAACTTTGATCACACTCACTTCAACATTACTATACAGATGATTAGTCTAAGTACTGTCCCTGACCATTTCCATCCAACTGTTTTCTTTAAGCTAATAAATTTGCACATCTCTTTTCGTACATCCATCCTGATACTGGATCTATGTGGACTGGTCTAATTGAAAGGAAGAGTTTCAAGGCTCTCAGAATATCATATCATATCCAGGAAGCATGTTGATATTTATGGGCCCATTACCATGGATTAAGTTCAATATATGCAACGCCTAGTCTGAAAGGCAGCCTTGAAATTGATGTCTAACCTTCTCAATTTATATCTGATTATAAATGAGTACCTAAAGGTCGCTATCTAACACTATCATTCATAAATTGTTCCCAATGTTCCCACCAAACAGCTTCATATTCACAATACTGCCCTTACGATTAGGTTTACTGATCAGTAAAATGAAACTACTTTGGATCATCACCTCATCGAAGATAGTCACTTAGATTAGTACCAAGTCAATATGATTAACACCAAGTTAAGATTTGTGGCCTGGGCTATGTGGAGATGTGTGGGCGTGGAAAGAAGAGGCACTCTTTAAGTTATGGTCTCCGTGGCCAGCTCAGCCACCCACCTATGAAATATGAATGATATTTCAGGTTCCCATGCTTTGCCCAATTACCATCAGTCCGCCCCCTCATCCCCAGGCCTCCATCCCAAACAGTACTTTAACATTGATCGACATTATAACATTAACAAAACCAAGCCAGTAGATCAAAAATCACCCTCAAAAGTAGTAAAACCGTTAAGTTTCATTGTTATTTATTGCAGCATTGGGGAATGGTTATAAAAGGGTCTTTTCATAGGATGGTGATGATGTTTTATCCCTGTTTATTCCAGGGGAAGAGTTTCCTTTGATGACTCATAAGCATTGAGCTTGGATCATGGGGAGGGTGGTAGTTAGGGGCCCGCGGCCATATTCTAAATGCATATTTGGTGTCAGGTATTGAGACCCTCATTTATGGGGTCATCGACGCACGCGGAAAGGAGTTGGCAACTTCCGGCCTGGTCCGCCTGGGCGCTAGGGTCCGACCTAGGCCTTGGGGCTGTGGAAATAACAGGTGACTGTGAAATGCAGTGTTTAGTAATTTGTTTATTTGCCTTTCTGATATGTTTGTGAGGTTTACTCGGTATGATTAAAGGAAGTCTATGCTTCCAAAACTGTATAGTCTGACTGAACACATATAACATTATGAGGACGGGCTTCCCTAGCCCACTTAAAAGGGTCTATTTCTCCTCTTTCCTATCCCCTCATGATGTGTGTGGTGCACATATGCGTGGGCACCGACACATTCCCCTGTGAAATTATGTAATGTAGTTCTCGCCATGAATATGACCTTAGCAGTCGAAATGGCGTTTAACATCTATATACTCACTCACTCACTCATTATGAGGAATGTGATTCTAATTAATTTTGCTTGAAAAGACCTATTTGAATGGAAGTTGGGAACTACAATTTTAAATATTTTCGCAAACAATAATCATAATAACAGAACATTTCTTTTTATTGTATTTAGAATAATAATTCTAATTCAATAAGACAACACCCCCTATGAGTGAGTAGGCCCTATACAGGAGTGCATATCTAAACTCGTGCCAAATCTAAAGAAAAGATCTATGTTCCACGGTTTGATAGTATTGCTCTTACATTAGCCAAATCCATCCAAGAGATCCTAAGCACACTACCAACAATACTAAAGCTGTTATTCCAATCCACATGTACAAGAAACTTACACTTTGTCTTCCTATCTTCACCAATTACCAACCACTTATACCAGTTACATGTTGCCAGGTGCCCCAAGAGACTATGTACTCAGCTGAAACTGAGACACCAAAAACCATGGCAGGACAGAGCAGGCTTTTAACATTTTGTGTTGGTCCCCAGATGGAAAACAAGGTGCCTGCCAAGCCGCCAAGGGACCCCAGATCAAACGAGTGAAGGAATTAACTAATTTTGCAATTAATCTCCTTCGTGTGAGGAGGAAAAAAACTTTCTGGGTGCTTAAATAATCTTTTGTGTTTTATGTGAGAACT
Organism: Acholoe squamosa; assembly: GCA_949317995.1. Classification (NCBI taxonomy): domain Eukaryota; kingdom Metazoa; phylum Annelida; class Polychaeta; order Phyllodocida; family Polynoidae; genus Acholoe; species Acholoe squamosa. The sequence continues at coordinate 26,195,232 of OX439048.1, forward strand.
CGAGTTGCCTGAGGGTTCATGAGCATTGGACAGGTGGACTGATTTAAATTTTTTATGGGAATAAGGGGATTTCATGGGCGGTGTTGGTACTCATTTACATTGATGGTATTTCCCATGGGAAGATCCATTGTACATCTTGTGCACGGCAAATATCATACTCACGGCCCCTTGGGTGGAACCTGAGCAGAGTATATATAGAAAGACTATTTTCTACCAACACTATCGAACACTGAGAAAACTATGTTAGTCATTTTGACTCATCTAGCTGAGTTAAATCGCTATCACCAGGGTGACTCACACCCTCATCATGCATATTGACTCTTTTGTGAATATGAGTCAAATTGACTCAGTTATCTGTATGTTAATTGTATGAGTCAGCTGTTGCTGACTCTCTAGGCTTGCAGGATTGAGAGATGGGATGTGCTTCTTTATTCATCAAATTTGCTGGACATAAAAACTAATATTGTCTCGACTTCTGGGTAGGTTTGTGGTTTGCAATAGAATAGAAAGTATTACGATAAGTCAGTATTTTCTTCTATACAAATGATGATGACATAGGGGTGCAAAGTGCATGTAGAGCTATTAGGAATATTTTTTAAACTGCTATAATTTTAGACCAAATAACAATTATGGATACATGGCGTCCCCACAGCCTCATGTCTCTCTCTCTCTCTCTCTCTCTCTCTCTCTCTCTCTCTCTCTGTGTATCTATCTATCTAGCTCTACTCCCCGCTTCTAATCTCAAACAGTACTTTTCTCCAATGGCACCATTGGGAAAATGTTTGATATATCCCTGATACTTTGAGACTAAATGACCCAACTGGTGATATAGGGCATTAGCATATCAGGCTATGGAGGTCGCCATCTTGGTTTAGCCCCCGACTCCAGAGCAGGGTATTGTGGGTAAATTTCTTATCAGCCTCCAGAACAATGGCCAGTGATAAGACTGATAAGCTGCATCCTGCCCCTTATCTTAACCACCCCGAGTACCCCTCTATTGTTTTAGGTGTAAGTCAGGTGATAACACTGATAGGTAGACAGTGTCCTGATGGACTGAACTATGGTATCAAGCAGAGATTTTAATGATCATTTGCTCTTTTATTTCAAATATTTCATCTAATCAATGTTTACATAGTTAAAGCTGTTGATATGGGGAACCCATAGATATAATTTATAGAAAATTCCAATGGGTAGTAATTAATTGGCAGGTAGTCAAATTAGACTATATAAAGAGGCCAAAGGTGGATCTAGCCCCCAACTACATGAGCCACCTAGATGATCCTCCTAGCACTAGCAATGTGCTAGTCCCGTATAGGTTATGCTTCACCACATTTAGTTGATATTGACATCTCTGGAGAGGCTTCCACCTGTTTTCTTCTCACCTGTGTCTCACCCACCTGATCTCTTACTTTCCTAGAAGGCAGTAGGTCTTGTCCATTACTAGGTAGACATGTCACACCTGTCCAGGTGTAAGAATACCTAACTGTGAGCTACCTAAATCCAAACCAGAGGGTAAACATTTATGCGATGGTTTCATTTAGGTACTAGCCTAATTCCCATATCATCATTGAGAGCCTAACAAAAACCTGTTCCAATAATGAAGCACCTGAATCCCATGGTCCCATTATAACCATACAGAACTGCTTTATTTAGGAACTATAGCTCAACACTGCCACCGGGCGACGTAAGAACTTCCGGTGGCACCTTCCCAGCATGCTTCGCACAAAGATGGCGTCCTCAAGCCTTCCAGGATGTATTGTATTCTCTCCCAAATAACATTTCTGGGTAAAAAGGTGACCGATTTCAGAGCCTAAAAGCTGTATTCAAATTGAAGAGGCTCGGGTACGTTTAACATTAATGAAATAACAACTTTTTCTATTCCCTGGAATTATTAGTATAATGCGTTTCAGTTTGCTTCTTCATGCATATCTAATGTAATTGATAACATTGGAAGTGACATTATGCTTTCCAGTTTGCATTGCCAGGAAATGGGGGCCGTTGAAATGAGAATTCAGAAATTGTTGCTACATTGGATGTGCAGCAAATATTTGCAAACCCTCCTTCAGAGCGAATTCATTTTTCTCCAATTCAGCATTTGCAGTGACCATTCTGAAACCATTTTGATTGTGAAATCCCATACTTCGTATCCAGCCAGTGCCCGTATTCTTTGAAATGGGTCTTGTGCCGAGGTCTTTCCAGAGTAAAGAACAAAGGTATAAGGTGATCCATGCAGGCCATGACCTTTTCTTACATTGAAAATTGGAGAAATTGAGGAATTCAACACCTCATACACATGGTGCCCATCGGGCTTCCCTAGCCCACTTAAAAGGGTCTATTTCTCCTCTTTCCTATCCCCTCAGGATGTGTGTGGTGCACATATGCGCAGGCACTGATACATTCCTCTGTGAAATTGTGTAATGTCGTTCTCGCCATGAATATGACCTTAGCTGTCGAAATGGCGTTAAACATCTATTACTCACTCACATGGTGCCCATTCCCTGTCTGTGTTACCTGAATGCCATGAAAGCTGAGCAAAGTATGATGAATATGTTTCCGCCACCTTTCATTAGCGAGCACATTGACACACATGGCGTTTTGCTGTATTGGTCTCCATTAAGCCCTACTGAAATTACTCCTTTCCCCCTTCTTCTGGGGTAATGGAGCAGTACATACACTGTCCACCCACCACGTGGATATATAGTAGAGCCCTTATTATCCTGAAATACAGTTGTAGCTGCTGTAGGTACACAACTAATGTACCAGAAATACATTCTACTGTAGGATACACCTGGTTCGACAGGGGTATTTATAGCCAAGTTACCTTTCAGTCTGAGAGTGTATGTGCAGGTCAGAGGCTGGGCATAGACTATATATGTAGGCCCGATGAACCACAAATTCACGAGTTCCTACTTTCCATCGGAGACCCTGGTAGTTAAGTACATATAACATTTCTATGATTAAAGATTCGTGTTTAATTATTTAGTATCTAGCAATATGACAGGTGCTATCTTAGGGAGTGATCATTTTTAAACAACAGGGGGGGTTGGTTGGTTTGCACGCAGATGTGTGACCCCCCTCTCAAAGGGGTAAAATCTTTTTGACCCTCCCGTAAGGGATGAAAAATCGCATGTGAACGTGGCCCTTTAACCTATAGTAACGTGCAGGTTTTCCACTGAAAACAGATGAAATTATTTTGACCTCCCCATCTGAGGGGTTGACAAAATTCTGACCTCCCCTCAAACCCACCATCCCCCCTGTTAATAAATGATCATTCCCTTAGGATGAAAGGTTGAAGTTTAAATGGGATAATGTTTGGTGAGGGGTTCGTTAGTCATTTGGATTAAATCACCCCCATCCTCGGGCCTCAAGTGAGGTGTTGGCAAAAGACCTATCGCTATCATGTGTTTTATATAGATATACCCTATAAGTAATTGAATTGTCAGCCTTGATGTATTGAAATCTCGTGTATCACAAACCTTCATACATCAGTTTCTGTTACCTTCCAAATTAATAAATAAAAGTACCCTTTCCAAATGTAGGTGTATCTATTGGTTGCTAACCAATTAATGCAATATGCCCCGTTGACAGGTGTGCCGTCTGCAGGTATGATAAGGGGTGTACAGGTATGGTGGACAGGCTGAAGTGTGTCCTGGAGAGGGCATTAACCTTCTCCAGTGGGCTCTCCATGTGATGAGGCCCTGTTACCATAACAACCTGACCACACCTGAGCGATAATAGGGCAGGGAGCAGGTCCGTCAGCGCTACACGTCAAATTGATGTTATTGACATTTGGGAGAAGTTCTCTAATAAGGTGCCTAGGTGTCACCATGTTGTCTACCCTCATTAACATAAATGATGAGTAGGAATCTCTGAGTTTGATATACAATTGATACTACGCACATACATCCAGCTGGTAATGTAAAGAACCATTGGTTTTATGTTAGCATTGGTGGACACATCGTTGGGGAGCAATGCATCAATTAATCACGTACATTAACCCCCAAAAAACAGAACCCACCCCCTATTGTATTGTGTACGCTTTGCGTACATGCCCATCTGTTCCTTAACCCCCCCCCCCCCACCCCCGCCTCATTGTTAGCTGGATTTATAAAGATTGAAAGTTCTTTTTCTATTGGGGATAAAAGAAAGGCAGTATACTAGCAGCAGAAACAAAGCAGACACTTCCGCACATCATATTGTAGAGGAATAATGATCCAAAATATATTGTGATATCAGCTAGCCCATCGGGGGACCTCAAGCACATTAATACCTTTAGTTGTCATGGATGCATGGATGCAGTCTTACAAAATCTTCTCTCATTTGATGCATTCATTGCCCTCTATTGTATAAATCACGTAAATCACAATATATAAATGACTGTATACTGTCATGAATCTTGCCAATTATCCAGCCAGGCAATTATAGACCCCATCCCCTTATCATACCCCTCATTCCAGATATAAAAAGACTTTTATACATACGATGAATCCTATCAAGATTCACAAAGTCCTATTGATTTCATGTAATAGGGAATCATAGCTGGGAAAAGAAGCAGACGATCATATCGGGAACTGTTTCAAGAATAAAAAAGAAAAGTATTATGGGGTGGGATAAAGACGCGGTCGATTGTCTGCTTTCTAAAATGACTTTGATGGATGTTCTAGACACCACTTGCTTTGTAGAATGGAATATGTTGCTCCACAGATTCCCAAAGATAGCACAGCAGGTCTTGTGAGACCTACCATTGAGGTTCGCATCAAAATTTGATTAGCTAGTGTCTAATAGCCATACTTTTATTAAATATAGATAATTGTATGTGGTCTAATGGATGTCCTTGCCCTTCAATTGGATGGTAAATGCAGGTTAATTGGCTCGTGATTACCTTGATTAAGTTATGGCAGAAGATCAATATCACACATTTTATGCTGTTAAATGATAGCATATAAGAACCCTGCTTCTCTTATGAATACGGCTTCCCTGAAACAAATACTCACAGCAGAATCAATGCTTAGACAGAACTCCCATTATTTCTAGAATTGAACTAGATTACTCTAATCCAGCGATATCAAACAAACAAAAAGAAACAACCCTAAACTGATTATACCAGCGTGTACCTCCGGCGAAAGGAGAGAAATGATAAAAACAATATCTCTTGGAAGAAACATATAAATGCATACACGCGTTCTGCTTCAGCCTAATCATATGTTGCTGGTGGCAGTGACCGATTGATGTGACCGTGGGCGATGCCAGGAACCAGTGAACTGAACTAATCGTCTGCTTCCCTCAATCGCCACCAGAGGGCTGTAACAGCACGCCTAACAAGTCGGACTGACAGGAAAGGTCAGCGCTGATTGGATAATTACAAGTTGGGACGCTGCTTGTGCGGGGGGTATGGTGTTCACGGCCTTGTTAGAGTAGGGTACAGGTGAGATGGACTTCAGGAGTGTCTTGCCAAAAGAAAACGAGGAAGACTGTCTGTAAATTCTTTCGGAGAGTGTTGAGGAAAACGTGTATGGCATAAATCGTTTTCATAGTATAGAGCATTCCCCTTGTACCGGGGCCCAGTCATGGCTGTGAGGGAGTAGGGGGTACAAACACTCCTATGTAGAGCATGGGAAAGGTGACCCCATTTCCATTAGTCAGTGATTATAACACAAAATGTAAACTTTTGTGTAATCATGTCTGGACAATATGATAGGTCATATTCTTGGTATCTATGTTGGTGCCATCAATGAAAGTAATCCATATATCTATCAGTGGTAGGGAGACTTAATCAATCAAAGAGCGGTCCCTAGACTGGGAAACCCCTATTGACAAAAGAAGTACAGTAGAATGTATGGAAAATTCTTTTTGGGATGTAAAAAAAAACACGTGCACGTTTCATCTAAACGACTATCCAAACTTTCTTTTAACAATACAAAAACGTGCACGTTTTCCTTATTGATTCACTATTTATTTTGGGCAAGATCCTCCAGGGTGAGTTAAACCACTCGGCCTCTATGGCGTGAACGTACCATATATACAGCCTATATAAAATCTGACAATAGAGGTGGGGGTCCTGAGATGAACACATACATGCAGAGAAAGAGAGAGAGAGAGAGAGAGAGAGAGAGAGAGAGACAGACAGACAGACAGACAGACAGACAGACAGACAGAGAGACAGACAGAGAGACAGAGAGAGAGAGAGAGAGAGAGAGAGAGAGAGAGAGAGAGAGAGACAGACAGACAGACAGACAGACAGACAGACAGACAGACAGACAGGCAGAGTATTGAACTACAGTTGTACCTATGATTACGATGATGATTTTGATCAAGAGGTATGAAGACAATGTATGTGGATCTCACTCCTGGCTCTTTGGGACTTCACCGTCCATAATTCGAGTAATTCCATAAGAGTAATTTAGAATATAAGCCTACCTCGGACGCGTGTGTGAGGAATTGTCAGTGACTGCTGAGTTGTTTGCATAGAGTGCAATGGATAACGTATACTCTCAGGTCAAGGCCCTGTACCCTCACAACAAAAAAGAACTGTGAACAACTGAATCGGAATAATGATCGGCATATCGTTTATGATAAGGTACCTATATGAAGCAAGCTGTATTTTCATTTCAACATCATCACCCGATCCAAAGTCCCCTTCTTACATACTACTTAGAACTAAATGACATACATTTCCATATACTACTTACGCGTTGGACAAATCCTACTGTGGTCTCACTCTATTATTTTGCCCCGGCTCTGCCTGCTTCCTTCCAGAGGCGGACCCAGAATTTTTATTTTTAAAATAGTGGGCGCGCCCGATGCTTAGCCCTCATTTATTTATTGGCTACAGGTGAGGCTAAACTGAGGCGAATAGACTCTTATAGCCCCCCCCCTCTAACTGTCTATAAATCCTCTGCCCGTACTTCCCCTCAGTCTCCCTCTGTCTTTCTATACCTGTCTCTCCATGTAGCCCTAGTATTGGCCCTGTCACCCTACCTAACAAACTCACACATGCGCTGCTATAGCCAGGACACGGGTCATTAGGCGCACGAAAGTAGGTACCGGGCAGGCGTTGAAATCTACATGGCAATCACCGTTAAGCCAAAGCGGTGCCAAACTCTCGTCGAGCTGCTCGTTCCAAAAATGTACAATGGTCTATGATACATAAGGCTGGCCACTTTCTCGCGGGAAAAGGCGAGATGATTGGATCATGTCTGCATGCACACAGTCTCTAGAATCCTCGCTTATAATGATCACGCCCTCGAGTGTACAGTGTAGAGGAAGGAATGATCCAAGATACTAGAGAGTAACAGATTTAAAATATAATCACTACGGTCCATTGTAGCGCATGTGACGGAATAGGGAAGTGAATGAAGCTTTCTCGGTACCCTAACCCATCTATCCACCTAAGTTACCCTTCTTTCTCCAGACTCATCTCTGCTCTATATCCTATCTTCTATCCCTAACCCTGCTATAGCCTCAGCCACAGAGAGACAGCCCTGGAGCACGCCTGATGGTGTGGCCCTCCTGCACAGGTCATAACGTTCAGGTCAGCCATGAAGAACCTTCAGCTTATTTGCGGAAATTGAGTCGGCACGGCGCAGTAGGGTGGCGATTGTACTTGGCAACAAGAGGGGTTGGGCTGGTGATTGTTGCCTGTCACGATCCAATTAGAAGCCAGAAGAGTAATATCCCGTCGTTCACGCCTCATCAGGGTGGCCTGGTTGAAAGGGTAAGAAATAACCATAATAAAAAAGGTCGACATTAAATACTGTGGTACTAAAGTGGCGGCAATGACATGCAGTAAGTGGGGCCAAGAGTTGGGGGGGGGGGTCTATCGTTCGGAATATGAGGATTTTGTAGAAAAAAAAAGTATTTTCTTATTTCCTGGCAAGCATAATGACATGTCTGATTCTTGGAGGAGTTGTTTACATTGCTATACGGAATACATGATATTTTATGTGTGCCTAAAATATCAAATACTTTTACACCAATGCTAGTACCCTTACACGTGATATCATACTAGACCCCACCTAGGGCATTACTCATAGTCGGTCCTTTAATCAACATCATTTTCAATATCTTAGAAGAAATATAGACCGACCGTGCTCGTTGAGAGAATCTAATAGAAAACACATAGTCGTCATTCATTAACGCCTTAATCTCCTGTTTGTTGGGTATGATTAAATACGTTTTAGTCTCACTAGGAAGACATTCATCTGGGAACGAATGCTCTTCCATTTCCTAGTTAGCAGTTCATTTTATCAGATACGTCTCGGACGGATGCAGTTATAATTACGCCTGTCTAATCATCTGAAGTCTAGTTTCTAGCGGCAATACAGCAAGATGATCCATTTCAAACAATCTATGATGCCCATTGCACTAAAGCATATACTGATCTTTGCTGTCAGCTGAGTCAACAGTTCAGGGGTGGAGTTATTCAATATCCTCCCTTTCCTTTATTATCTCCCCCTACTCTTGGTCGCTGTCTTTTTGTATCTTTCTTCTGCTGGACCTTTCCCTTATTAACCCTTATCCTCCTCTTCCCTTCCTCTTCATCCCTACTGGGCGCTTCTGTTTCTTTGTGTCTCTCTCACTCTCTTCCTCCATGGCCTCTCACCCTTTATCCCACCTTATTAGTGTTAACTGCCTCCCCTATTCCTTCTCTGCCTACCACTCTGCCTGCCCAAGCCCTCTGCCTCATGCAATGTATACCTGTTTGTCTGTCTGCTCTTCCGTCCGTGCATCTGTCATTCTGCCTGTCTTTCTCCATCTCAGTCTGACTCTCATCTCTCTCTCTCTCTCTCTCTCTCTCTCTCTCTCTCTCTCTCTTTTGTCTCTCTATCTGTCTCTGTCTCTATCTGTCTCTGTCTCTATCTCTCTCAGTGTATGTTCTCTCTCGACCTTTCCCTGTCTCTGTCTGCCTCTGTACGTCTGCCTGTCTCCATCTCTGGTTTGTCTCTGTCTGTCTGTCTGCCTCTGTCTGTCTCTCTCTCTTTATCTCATTCTACATAACTCTCTCCGTTTCTGTTTCTTTCCCCCCCCCCCTCAGTTCTTCAGCTCCATCTCTACAGGCCCAACCCCCCTTGTTAGCCATATGGAGTACGATAGGCCATACCCTTAGGACTACCGGGGTAAGTTAAATCCCTGAGGCCATCCGTCAGGGGCCTCCATACGGACATCACTTTAGAGCACAGACTGTGGTTGGCTCCCCGATGGATCAGACCTAGTCCACCTCCTGTCAGTGGTCAACTTTTTGTGTCGGCTCGATAGCTGACCACAAAGAGCTGCAGTAAACACGCCCTTGGGCTGCTGGGCACAGGATGACCAATGGAGGCCAGCCATGCCGACTCCCCATCCGTCTTTGGAGGTTGTCTTTCAGAGTTCTTCTCTGTGAGTTGCAGACTTATGGTTGGTAGCCGTCATGCTGGTTCTCTGCCTGTCAGCATATACCATAGAACAAGTATGTGTATCTGACGGAAACCAGCGTGATGCAGCAGAGGTCCCTGGGGTTGGTGGGAGAGGGGATCTTTGAGAGAGTGCACTGAAGGGAAATCAATATTAGTGAAAGTCATCAAAAAGTTGAATCATTGATATGTTAATTCTTTAGAGTTTAGGATACAAAAGAAGAAGAAATGAATGTGTCGGAACATCTACACTCTTCCACTGCACATGTCTCTGCTTTTACTTAAGGAACCCGATGATGTAAAGCGGGCATGATCTGAGAAGTACGGTATATGGGAATGACGATGTAAAGCAGGCATGATCTTCTGTGTAGTTTATTGGAATGACGATGTAAAGCAGGCATGATCTTATGTGTAGTTTATTGGACGACGATGTAAAGCAGGCATAATGTTCTGTGTAATTTTTTTGGAATGATGATGTAAAGCAGGCATGATCCAAGTAGTATATGGGGATGACGATGTAAAGCGGGCATGATCTGAGAAGTACGGTATATGGGAATGACGATGTAAAGCAGGCATGATCTTCTGTGTAGTTTATTGGAATGACGATGTAAAGCAGGCATGATCTTCTGTGTAGTTTATTGGAATGACGATGAAAAGCAGGCATGATCCGAGTAGTATATGGGGATGACGATGTAAAGCGGGCATGATCTGAGTAATACATGTATATGTTAATTCATGCAATTGAGATTAAATTTGGACCAAGACCATGTAGGGAGATTGTAGCCTTTGCTTTAAGCTTAACTTTACAGAGATAAAAATCCCTTAGCCTCTATCACCTCTGAATGACAGCTGTGTTAATATGTAACTACCTCACCAGGTGGCAGGCATGTCCCACTAATGGATCAAAATAATTTATGATCAGGCTTGCATACTGAAGGCCATCAACAATGAGATCTTTAGGTGCTCAAGTCTACAACTTTAGGCAGTCAGTTTGAAGAGTCAGTTTGAGGAACAAGGGTTGTCACTCTGGCAACATTATAATTATCATCAGTTTGACTACCTTGGGTCAGATTGATGGCTTTGACTACCTTGGGTCGGATTGATGGCCCTAGTATTTTGGTACCATCAATCTGGCGACCTTGGGGGGTTCAGTGAGATTTTATAGAAAAAATATTCTTATTAAGTCTGGCCACATTGTTGGACTTAACTGACACATATGTTCCATGATTTCAAGACCATACTATGTCTCTCAATCAAGGTTCTACCAAGATAAACTGATTGGTCCTAAGCCAATCATTTCAAATTTAGCGACCATATTGTTCAATAAGCCATACAGGCTCTCCCACCATCCTAAATGAAGCTCTACACATAGACACATCCAACTTGAACTTGACCAAACTCTTGCCTGACCTTGACCGCCCTGTATTGACCTTGACCTTGTGGAAGGGCACCCTGGGCCTTTCGTGCCGGTAGACTTCAAAGGCCTGATCAGTCAGGTACCTAAATTTTCCGTCTATGAATAGTCCGTAAGTGTTGGGATGTGATTTAGGGGACTGCCTACATGGGCCCCACCGCTAAAAGGATCAATGTCTGTCTATGCATCTGACCGCCCAACTCCGTTCGTGAAACACACTGGCGACTCATGGGTTGATTCCCTTACCCTTAGGGAGTGGTTATTATTTGATTAGGGGGTTTGGGGTGCTGGCATATTCTGTAGGCATATCGACCCTTTTTAAGCCCTCAGGTTGAATTCAACTTTTTAGTTTAAAAGAGGTGGAAATCTCGCATAGAGGGGTTAAAGCCTTGTTGACACTCTCCCAAATTCCAACCCCACCCCTGTTGTTAAATAATTACCACCCCTTTCAACATTTTGATGAATGTCTACAGCTCTATTGGAATAAAAAAGCTCAGGTACAACATGCCCATGCCGAGATGCATCAGCCTATTTCAATCCTCTGTGGTACTTGTCTTTTATTATCCAATAATCAATACTGAAAACTCTGTGAAAGGTTCCATGATATGATAAAGTGACCGATGAGGGCAGTTGTTTCTAAAGTCTCCTCTATCATTAGGCCTATACAACCAAGCACACTGTCCCTTCATGAAACCTTCTTGTGTTTTAATTATTAAGCTTGTATGGTGAAACATGCTGTTGTATCTCAGACAATATTCTGGAATTACACATTAAATGGCAGAGGCCAGAGGAAATGAATACAGCCTATAGTTCCACTGATACAAAGTGCAATAAATCATATTTGCTATTGACGATTTAATGTCGTATTCAGGTAAAAAGCACCTGTGCTGGTAATAACCTAAAATTGAGTTGTTTCTCTATGGGGATTAAATCATGTCTGCCGGAAATTAAAATGCTTCATTGGTCTTTAAAGGTCACATATACATGTACAATGCTCCCAGGTTTAGGTAATTTCTCTATCGTAATGCAGCAGTGAAGTGCCTGAGAATCTAGTTACCAGCACTATGTGTTGGTGCTTCATGCCAACCTCTTCAAGGTGGAGCCTTCGTGTTGCAAGTGAATATAATGTTTTAATGTCTGCAATATAAGCCTATAAAATTGAATAAATGAATTATACCCACCAGAGCTGCATTAATGCATCATGAAGACGAGGCATGATGTAATAATGCACTATGCAGTACCTCAAGGGATAATAGGCTACATCTGTATCTGTCCCCTGGGTTTGGTCTGTAAATATACATACTCATTTCCTGACAGTTGTCGTCTTCATCTATTGGCAAGAAGCGTTGGCTCTATCCATAGGAGTGGAGATCATTTGTACAATGAGGACGTTCCAGGAGAAGCAATACGATCATTATATTGCTTATTGTAGTAGATATAATAGCCATTGTTGAGGACAATCAAATCTCATTTCTTGCTACATAATTAGGGGCAAGACACAATTGTGGACTATCATAGGCCTACAATTACCTAATAAGGACTGCAGAGTGGATCGACCAGGAGTTATTACAAAAGGAGGAGTAATAACCAAAAGTGGATAGTAATGATATTATTGGTTTGTGTAATACTTATAGGAAAGTTGCTTCTGAAGTACTCTGCACAATAATGAATATGAGAAATACATGGCGCCCTGACTACTGAGAGGTCTCCAGGCAGCTAGAGAATGATGTGCCATTTCTGAGAAAAATCTTAATGTGGCAATTTTTCTTTTCGTTCAGAAATGCATTGGTGTAACTTTGGTCCAATAGCATAGGGCAGTTGCATCGCATTCATTTCTGACATGATCCAAAATGAAAGGGGGGCATTGCCGATTCAATCTTGAATATCAATTCAATTCTAAAACATTGCTTGTCAAAGTCCAACGTTGATATACCTGGAGGCCATTTCGTAACACACTACAAGCAGGTCTTTCAATTCGTACCAAAAATCCCAAAGGAAAGGCACAAGGATTTGAAGTCTTATGGCTGGGTGCGATCGTAGTAACTTAAGAAATGGTCATCTGGTGGATGTGGTCCCTGATTATTCTGAAATCGAAAGAATTGTGAGTTACTCAAAGAGAGTGTGATGTTATGGGAGGATGTAAGTAGATGCATTACAAGGAAACGAAATAACAATGGGAAGAATTACAGAAAATGTCATTTTTGTCAGAAAGATACTCCATAAATTGTATCAGCCCAGCTATAGCACCTGGTGGTGAGTTAATCATTATCTCACCTGTAGTGCCTCCAGGGTGGAGCTGGCTGTCTCCAGGCTGTCACAGAGTTAAGCCAATCTCCTACTACTCAATGTAGACCTCATCTACTCCTAACCAGCTCACCTCACCCCGTCACTGTGAACCACTGAATGATGAGGGTCCACTTACTTATAAGAACTTTAGTCTGTAGGTGTTCCAACTTTCTGTTTGAATATCTATCTTTATATCACCATCTACCTGCCTGCCTGCCATCGTGTCTGTCTGCCTGTCTGTCTGGCCTCCTTTCTGACTGGCTGTCTGTCCATCTGCAATCCTGTCGCATGACCATGCCTCTTCTAATCATATCTCTTTTCCAAATCAGGAAAACCCTCTACACCCAATATGTTGCCATTTCAGTCTATGGGTCGACTACAGTGTTCCCATGTTTACTTTCTATTTAAATTTTCATTCCAAAATTAAAAGAAAACTGCCTCGTGAAATAGGCCTACACCAAATTCCACCTCTCTCTAACCTTAGGCCTACATTTACCCTGGGAATCCCCACTCTATTTTCTTCCTAATCCACTATATGTTTGTAAAGCTGCTTCGCGTTATGGTCGTCCGGGAAATACATCCCCGCGTCCACCAGACCGGAAGTGCTGATTGCAGGGCTATTCATTGCGCATGCGTTTGTGACTCTAATGTTCTAGTATCGCTCCCTTCTGGCAACTCCGTGAGTTAGAATAAAGGGCACTAATGAGGCCTAGCTTGTTGTTATAATGTCTGGATTTCCGGAAGAAGTGAATCGACTTCCGGTAATAGAGTTTCTCCACAGAACAACACAATATAGCTGCATTTCTATTTTGATCGCCATTTTCATCAAGAACCTCTTTTGTTAGCTCAGGCAAAATATTCTCTATTCGATTCCAAATGCCATACGACGTGAAATGTTGAGGATATTGGACATATCTTCTAAATTAGGCCTCTTACCTAGCTAATATCGAGACCTACAATCTAAGATTCCATAGAACTTCCATACAACATAGAAATTGGCATGGCTATTAGTCATTACTTTATCCAATTAAGGTGCCTATGCTATACCATTATACTATAGAAGAAACGGAATTGTCCACTGACCAATTCAGAGCACCTTCGACTCCAATAGAAATCCAAGGTGTTGGTTGCGGTTTTTTTGGAAGCCTAATGTGTGGCTGGTGTGGTCTGCATTGCATGAAACAATCACGTTAGAAAATCCCTCGAGTAGCTGCTATGACCTCCTCCCCTCCACGGTAGACAGAATGCATGCCGCATGGCCTCGGGCTGTTTTAGTTTGGGGTATAGGGAAAGTGCTTGAGGCATTTGAAGGTAGGGGATTCAGGGTAGGCTATGCCTCATCAAGGATAAAAAAAGAAGAAAGAAATACATCCCATATGGGCATGACTCATTTTCGGTACTGGTACTTTCATCAATATATTTATCAAACCTTTAGAAATATTTCCATTTCAATCAGCCATAAATCGAATCCTAGAGAATTCGAGGTATAGCACTTTGACAACTGAACGTGTCCAAATTCAAAATCTAACAAATTCAAATTCTAACAATTCTAGATAGATAGAATTCCACCACCCCAACCTGAAACACCCTTGTAGCAATCACCTTACACGCCAATAGCCTCCAGCTGTAGCCATTAGCGTGGTGTGATGACCACACTGGGCCCTCTGTCAGTTGCGTGTCTCTCCATTGGGGATGGGACAGTCATGCAACTAGCTCCATGGCTTTGGGTCATTTCCCCTGACTCTAATTGCATACAAAAACAGGTAGAACCCAAACCTAGGCAAAATAGTTAAAGTAGAGTGTCAGGCGAGGGGTGTCTTCTGTGAAGGCATACTTATAGCTACATGTATCTTAGAAAGGGAATTTCCTTGTACAGTATAATAGGATGTTTCAAATATATTTGTTCACGCATAGCAATATTATGTTGATGATTTCCCTTTTTTTTTAAAGTTTAGATTGGGGGATTCATTTTAGACTCAGCTTAGTTGGAAGGCTTGAAGTATGTGAATGGAAAATAATACAGTAGTGGTAGACAAAGGCGAACACAGCATCCCTCTGCTACATGAACTAGGCTCTACATGATTAGGTGTCTGTTGCACACACATATTTTAGCCCTTTGCTGCTATCTTATCTAATATGTAGTTCAAATTGCAATTAATTTTAATTCTTTTGGTTGGACGATACATGTCGCTCTGATCTAGATAGACAAAGTGAAACGTAGACCCGTAAGATAATTCATTGACGTAAATCAGAGGATACTTACACAGAATAAGGTATGTTCGCATTTCATCTTTAACGGAACCTCCACTGTCCCACCAACTGCCTTGAAAGTGTCCAGTGTCTTCACCACATTTTCGAGGGAAGGACTTAGTGTCCCGATTATATACAGCTCATTGCACTGACATAGGTGCTGGGAAATGCTCAGTCATACAGAAAATAATGGGGGATTTGTACGTCCTGGGACAAGGGGATTAAGGTTACTTTAGTAATGGGCAAGTGAAAGTGGGAGGCAGATCAGAAAATTCAATGCAGAATTACAAATGTAGGATCCCTCCACATTCTCCTCTGAACAGGCCGAGATTTGCTTGAGCAGATTCCAATTTCCACCAGATATTTTCACTGGAGCTAAAGAGGAATTGGGAATATGGTTAACTTTACTGCAGCACTTTAAACATATGTGTTTTGCATATAAGAACAAGTAACATAATTAATTTATTCTCCTGAATTTTGTAGTACATTGTGCAAATGTATGGTGAATGGTTATAGCTGTGCCAGTATGTCCTTAACACATATAGAGTATAGGCTGTAGAAACAGTAAATGTGATACAACAGTCTTCACCATTACCTGTTGGTGGCGCCTCCAGGCGGGCTCCAGCTGTACTACCAGGATGGGAGGTATGGGGATGGAGGAGGGAAGTTGGGTGTAAGCAGAGACAGAGCTCCAGGCTATGGCATGGAGGAAAAGGACAGTGGTCGATCTCCCTGTGTGTGTGATAGGGTGGGTGGGAGGAGTGGGCGGTGCCCAGAGGGCAAAGAAGATACTGGCGATAAGGGCGATAAGGGCATCAGGAAAGACCAGAGGTAAATACCCTGGGACATTACAGTATACCAAAGGAGACTGGATAAAGATGATATACAGGATATTAAAGGGATAAGGATTGTAGGAAAAGGTGCAGATGTTCTTTGTTAAAGAGGCCACTTGCCCATGTGCCACACTGTGCTAAATCTTATGTGGACATGTCTTTATGTCATTACGTTTGTATCCTTCCCTTACAATGCCCTCCAAGTTGTTACATAAATCCAA
This sequence comes from Acholoe squamosa, assembly GCA_949317995.1. Taxonomy (NCBI): domain Eukaryota; kingdom Metazoa; phylum Annelida; class Polychaeta; order Phyllodocida; family Polynoidae; genus Acholoe; species Acholoe squamosa. Next base: position 26,211,625 of record OX439048.1, read on the forward strand.
TATCCATTCTTTTTTCTCTGCATTTAAATCCTCACATATGGAGGCTTTATTTAAGGGTACCTTAGGGATGGGAGTGTGGAATGAGGGAGGGGATTTGGGCAGTGGAGCTGGGGATAACGATAGGTGTGGCTTGCCTTCTTCAGGGAAACGGGTACCCTGATCCCAGGAGAGGTGCTAAATACCCTTTATTAGAGTTAAAGAGGCCACTTGCCCATGTGCCACACTGTGCTAAATCTTATGTGGACATGTCTTTATGTCATTACGTTTGTATCCTTCCCTTACAATGCCCTCCAAGTTGTTACATAAATCCAATATCCATTCTTATTTCTCTGCATTTAAATCCTCACATATGGAGGCTTTATTTAAGGGTACCTTAGGGATGGGAGTGTGGAATGAGGGAGGGGATTTGGGCAGTGGAGCTGGGGATAACGATAGGGGTGGCTTGCCTTCTTCAGGGAAACGGGTACCCTGATCCCAGGAGAGGTGCTAAATACCCTTTATTAGAGTTTGGGGTATTCAAGGAGGTATGCACATGGAAATGACCTGGGTGAAAGTCCCTCTCATCTGGCTCAATTCAGGAGAAATCCGGATAAGGAGAGAAATCAGGAAATCAGAATAAAAGGAAAAATACAATGGGAAAAGTAGGCAGTTTAAACAGCCCTAGGCCATTTTAAATACCCCCGGTAACTTGCACCTTTACCCCCATTAATTCTTATTCAAATGGAAGTCTTACATAAAATTTCGGTAATATAAGGGTTCTCGTCAGGTTCAGGCATAGGCCAGTTTTCGAATAACTTACAACTTTTTTAAGGATGTCACCATTTGTGAGGTTCATAGTTTCATATTTGAAGGTTCGAGACACTTTGCTCCAGGTCAAAACATGACCCCTTCTGTCCCCCTGTCTAGGTGCTTAAATTGTTTGGCTTAAAAGAAGCAGTACATGAACACTTTGCCAGATTTATTGTAAAGCAATGAACAGCTTCTTCAGTCTTAATTGGCAATATAGTAAGATTAGAGTTTCACTCTTTGGAACATGATGTATCTGATGTATGTGTGCTAAAATGATCTCATGTCAATCCAAGTTCTACCACATCAACTCAGGGGTAAATGAAAATAGAGCCACTGTAGTGTCTATTGTTTAAATTAGATTAGAGAGTTCTCCTTAGATGAAGCCCAATTTAATTCTTATAGACTAATATAGAGTAATTCCAACCCTCTGGCTGTAACAATCACCAGATATATTTTATCCATTAAACACATGTCACCACTGGCATCCAAAGTCAACGTCAAGGAATCATGGCTTTGATGGAGTAATCTTATTAAAGTACATAAAGACATCGCCACGAGCTAATTTACAATTCTGAAAACTGCTGCAATTATCTGTGGGTTCCGGCTAATTTGGGGTGATTTCAATAATGTGATTGATGATTCTGCTGGTGGTGGAATCCCCCTCCCCCTCTAACTATTCTCCTGGTGACACTATCATCCCCCTGACCTGATTCCTGGTGGCAGTGCGCATGCTTGAGATGCTGCCTCGTTTTCATTTCAAGCTTGATTTGGCAGAAATGCTCCCACACATGGTGGCAGTGGGTACTCAATACTATGGACTTATACTAGCAACATTTACTGGCCCACTTATTTAAGATAATAATAAAAGACCACCATCAGCCTAAATATACAGCGCATGTAAAACATTTGACATACAGGAAAGATGAAAGAAGGGATAAAAAGCAGAACATATATATGCAATAAATGTACATACTTGCTGCATATTATTGTCTATAATAAACTGAATGAAGTTCTTTTTACTATGTGTTTACTCAACGTTCAGCCAATACACTCTTCATATATGCAATAATTCACTCATATATACTCCTTGTTGCCCATTATTATTATTACAAACTGACAATTAGACCCTCGACACAATGTAGGCCCCTGCATTGATTCTTACGAAAAGATAAGGTAAAGCAACACTTCAATATTGCCATGTGTACCTAGAGCTACAACAGCCATCAAAACTGAGAGTCCCTTGAATGAAAAAATAACTTTATGACAGTCAGCATGCGATATCTTAGTGGGTAGAGTATAGGGCCATCTGCCTGGTTATGGTGCAATAATAATAACTGCAGAAAAGAATGGTCTTTATGAACTGATGAAATGGGGGATTATTTTTCATATTTTACATCTATCAGTCATACTTAAAGATAACTCCCATTTTTATTGAATTAAACATCATCTGAAAAATGAGTCTTATTGCATTACCACCCCTTCCGTCTATCACTACAATTTCTGATACTTCACTTTCAAAGGAGCAATTATTCTGAATGTCCCAAAGTGCCTAATTGGTACAAAATGGCCTTATTGGGCTACTCCATTACAAAACCAGGGGGTAATCACAAATATTAGGGCCCAGAGAACAATGAATCAGAGTATTTCACTAACCTCTGTATTGCTCCAATTAGAGGAATAGGAAACTCAATTAATCCAGGGGGTCCTCTGAAAGACTGATGAAGGTAGGGGTAATGAACACGAGACATTTGCGTGTGGTTGACTATTGCAATCAATTGACTAAGTGTATAAAGGCCATGAAACTTAAGAAAATGAATATTCTCCTATGCATGTATTCTCTTCCTTATGCATGTTCCCAGTTTTTGTACAGTTAGGTATGAAATTTCTGTGTGAAGCGTGTGTAACTTGCATGCATGGCGGTCAATTAAAATATAGTTGTGATTGATTGCGCGAGAAGTATTAAATATTAAATGCACTTTGTAATTGCATATTACATGTCACGAAGTCCTTAACCCCAGAAAAGTCTCATGAAAAAGGTATGATGGCAAAGTGGGTTTCGCTGGATTGAAACAGAGAATTAATAATACATGGAATACAACAGAGAAATTACTTGAAAACCGTTATATTGGATATAACCAAGAAGGAGTGAGTATGAGGAATAGGCTGGAGGGTGTTGCTTGAATGCTAAATAGAGCTAGGAGTAGGTGCCCTCTTTTCCAAAAAAGTTAAGCTGTGCTTCAGCATTTAACTTCGACTCACTAGTCTGAAGAGGCACCTGCCTTTAAAGATAGAGTGTGCTGCACTACAAGGTACCTAATTTTGTAATGCACTCTTTCAAGTGCTCTTGTTTTGACAAATTATGTGCAACACACCAAAAGTTATGACTATACAAAGAAAGAGACTGTTGCAGGTGAGGCACTTCTTGGGCAAAACTACCTTTTCACATATATAGGAGGTACATCCTCCTGGTGTACGGACACATAGGAAGGACAAGAGAGAGGAGACATATGAGAGAGAGAGAGAGAGAGAGAGAGAGAGAGAGAGAGAGCAATAGAGAGAGAGTGCACATGGACAATTGGGAGTCGTGTGCCTATACTGCAGCTAAATGTGGCGGCAAGACAAAATGAGAAGGGGTGGTCAGCAAGAAAATGATTTAAACGAATATGTCCAACATGATTTCTTTGCAATAGAAATAATCCTACGTGATTATTGTTTAACAAGTTTTTTTATCCACATATAAGATCTTTGTTTTAACCTACTTTCGTCACAAACAAAAAGTACCAGGGAATTTCAGTTTTTCCCGTCCTTACGTTATATAAGAAATACAGTCTTCATATGATATATATGCACTCTGGTTATGTATTATGTGTATCGTGTCCTACATACAACCAATATGGAACCAAGCAAACAAGACACACCCAGCATTCAGAATACCCTAAGCCCAGCACACAAAGAAGAATCCCACAATCTCACCCATCTAAAATACAAAGGGCCGATGCTGCTGACGACCGCCGACCTACTGCCTCTGGCCTCGTTGTCAGAGGACGCCCTAAGGAAAAGTGACTTTTTAAGCCATATCGATTCCAACTTTGATGACAATGTGCACCTCGGTGGTGCAGCAATTTGTGCTGTTTGTAATGAAGACTAATCCCCAGCTAACTTCAGGGTGGGCAATGTGCTGGAGGGGATGGGATGAGGGGGAGCGGGAGGATATTTTACTAAACAGCTGCTTGTTTGAAGCTTGTAAGGCTCCATATGAATGTATTCAACTATCAGTTTGTTCTGTATTGCCTGATAGTTTTCCATTTATAAGGATGTACTGATAGGCCCTTGAAACTATCATTAATGTTACAACCATTGACTCATGGGGCAATCATTTTCATGTTGGAGGCGATTTGTCACCGTACTTTTGTAAATTAGGTATAAATTACTGACATTTGAATATCATTTGACGTGCCTAGGAGTTCTGAGGACAGCGATCGGACATGGTGTTTCAGTGGCAGTATTATTTTGAAACTGAAGATCATTTATATGTTTTCTTTTCATTCTTAAGATCAGAAGCTAGTCTAAAGGTGGTGTTAGCTGTCCTCGCAAGTCATTCAGAAAGGCATGCACATTTATATTGATGATATATGCCTGGTACCTTAGCCACATCAATATGGACATAATTCGGTAGGCAGATCATAAAGTATATGCCAATTTGTCAATTGATTCATAAAGACAAAGTTGTGTTTATTTTGAATATCCCCAGGCAATCTTGTGTATTTTTCTCAATCAATTCCTTGCTGCAATCATTTCTTTTCTCCTACAAAATCCTACACCTTTATCAAATTGTTGATCCATTTTCAAAATTAAATACAAATTAAATGAATGCATTGATTGCTTCTATTTCAATTAATCTTCTTTTTTAGTCTAATATAGCTATGTATTATATAATTTCAGTTTTCTGATCTTTAATCCTTATCTATGATTTTTCCCCACACTTAGTCATGTGGTGGCTTAGAATATAATCCCACTGGATTCCATTAGGAATGAGTAAGGAAAGAAAAATAATAGGCAGAATATCATTACGACCATAAGTTTTCTGATACATCCAGATTGTTTATCAAGAAATACTTCTAGATAATTACCAATAATCATACAACCTGGTGACTCATGGCCCCTTACATTACGAACCATAGATTAAAATGAGCAGCTCAAATAAGCAGCTCATTTCCTGCTCTATGCCTTACAGCAGGTGAACCGACACTATCTGAGTTTGTCAAGTACCAAACAGACATACAATAACCATCCTATCTTAATTCATTTCCATTATTAGGACGAAGACCTAGCAATCATAAATAGACTAATTAGATCTAACTACAGTGCGCCATTCATTAGCTTAGTTTAGATGTCTTATAACCAGAACTAAGGGACGAGTCATTCATGATGTATGTGAAGTGGGAGGAGTGGGGTGGAAGATACATGTATCTTACAGTTTGAGGGGGGTGGGCGGTCAGCCTCATAACTGAAAAGAGGATTTATTATCTCATTGTACATATAACTTTTAAAGGGACTATTTTTAAAGTCAATAAGCATACTAGGATGAGTAAAACATGGATTATGAAGCCCCATGATGGGATGTAAGCGACAGGGGAGGGGGGGGGGGTGTAGAGAGTAGAATTATTGTCGGACGCCAGATAATCCATCCCTCACTTTCCTTAGATATAGTAACAAATGATACGTCCCTGGGGAACTGGGCCCACAGTAAGCCTGGAGGGCCTATCCTATAATGAAATGAATGTAACATAAATATAAAATATTCGATTTACAAGTAGAGCGACAGAAGGCACTCCACCGATATTCTAGAACGGAGTAACGGGAATCTTTAATGCAATTCAAGTAAAATCATTCATTTCTTCAGTTCCTTCTCGGTAATGCTATGTGGATAAATGCCCTAATGGATGTATCTAGTGAGAGTCTACTTCCACAGAAACAATGTTTTATTGTACACTGCCTCGATAGAGAATAACACAAGGACGTTTGATAGCCTAGTTTATACCACGATTTGTGGGTTACACAGTGCTTTTTGGTGTCTATTCCCATCCACATATCTGTCGATATTGCACACCCTATAGGCTGTAACATCAATTTTGGAAGGCGTGCGGTTATCCAGGTAAGGCGTGTGGTAATCCAGGTAAGGCATGCGGTTATCCAGGATAACCGCACGCCTCTCCCATGTCACATGTCACATGTCACATGTTAAAACCCACGAAATTTTCCAGGCCAGGGTAGGGATCGAACCTGCAGTCTCACATCCCAAATCCAACTCCCTATGCACTGCGCCACAGGGACTGACGAGAAACGTTCGGTTCGAACCAAATCTGGATATGATACGAAGCCGTGTGCGCTGTCGCTGTCCGCTGCCGGGCGACGAGGTGTATACTACACAAACATAAGGCACGGTGGTCTAGCGGTTAGCGCTTTGCGCTCAGCCGCGTGAGGTACACGGTTCAAATCCCGGCCCAGACGCATCTTTTTTCGCTGTGTGCGCTGTCGCTGTCCGCTGCGGGGCGACAAGGTGTATTATACACATACATAACCGTGAGACGCATTCAATGCTTTAGCTGTCCGCTGCCGGGCGATGAGGTGTATTATACACAAACATAACAGCGAGACGCATTGAAATCTTTTTTCGCCGTGTGCGCTGCCGCTGTCCGCTGCCGGGCGCCGAGGTGTATGTACCTGTGTACACACACTGTCATGGCTGGCTTCGAGTCCCGGGAAGGGGGAATAATTTTTGTTTTGAACTTGAATTTATTGGTATAATATTGATTATTTATTGGTTTCGTGGTATAAAATAAGTAGTCAATGGATAACTGATGACTCGTGGGGGTTATCGACGATAATAACACTCGGCCTACGGCCTCGTGTTATTATCTGTCGATAACCCCCACTCGTCATCAGTTATCCATTGGTTACTTGTTCAATACATGTATGATATTTAGCGTTTAAGCAATGTTATGAGAAAGCATGAGTTGGTTTACGGGTTCAATATTCCACGACCCATGCAGCGGGGAGTGGAATATTGTTTGTTGTCTCATAACATTGATTAATGCGTTTATCTAACAGATTCCACCATTTTGTATTAATTTCTTACCTTATAACCCCTTGATAAATGCTGGAGAAGAGATTTTGTTAGACTGAGCGGTAGAAATTTTGTCTTCGCCATGTTGTCAGTGGAAGTCGTCCTGTGCTTTCTTGTCTATATTCCAGGCCTGGTCGCAGCTATCTGCAAGGGTGATAGCTCATTTTAAAGCTGATAACTTTAATTTTAAATGTCATATTTCACCTTGGAGGACCCTTTCCCCTCATCTGTCCACAAATGCATTAATCAAATACAATGAGAATGTGATTGAGACTAGTTTTCCACCCATGCATGCAAGGTACCTCCTTCCGTCCTTTCTTCCTTCCTTCCTTCCTTCCTTCCTTCCTTCCTTCCTTCCTTCCTTCCTTCCTTCCTTCCTTCCTTCCTTCCTTCCTTCCTTCCTTCCTTCCTTCCTTCCTTCCTTCCTTCCTTCCTTCCTTCATATCGTGTTTGCTTGATTGTTGCACTGCTTGCTTGCTTCCTAATCCCCCCCCCCCCCATTGCTTGCTTACTTGCTTGCATTCTTCGCCGTATAGCAGAGAGCAACGCCTACAAAAACGTGAAACTGCTCCCGTCCATCTTCAAACCAACCACCACCACCACCATCCCATACTCACCCGCCACCTGGAGAAAGCTCGGCGAACTATCACCATTAAAAACTAGGACGTGTGGCGAGTTGGCCGCGTCTCCGCCAGCCTGGCCTCAGTTCTCCGCCGGCGTGCCGACCGTGCGGGCCGCAGGGACATCAGGTAGTGAGAGTGGTGGCAGAGAGCACAGCTGAGAGCAGTGCGAGGCAAGCATTACCAGTGGTGGTAACTACCATTGGTACTGTGGTGTTCACAGTGGTAGCTCCCTTACCTCTCTACATTGCATTGGATTTTTTGTGCTTACGCCTCTCCCCTTTGGACATACTGAGAGGAGGGGTTCATGTGAGTTTCAGTTGACCTTGGAAATACCAATAGGAAAGAAAGAGTGGAAGTTACACGGGAAGGAGACCGGGGTTGAGAGTACAGGTTGGCCGGGCTGTACCTCGACAAGTGCCGTCAACTATCTCAGACTCTGCCCGGTCTACCAGCTCCCTTTAGGTATAGTAGCCAAGTAAAACCAATACAGGAGGGTGATTGCTATCAAGGCTGGTGCTTTTGCACCCAATAGCAACTGGTGAAATTGAAGGTGTTTACCCAAAGGATATATCTTGCAACCAGCCCAACAAACATTGCTGAATGAATTCCTCAAAGTTTGAGTAGTCTGGTGTGGTTGTGTATTCTTGGGGAAGGAACATGATGATAAAACGGATAAAACACTGAGAACGCCAACTAGAACTTAAACATCTTTGAACAGTTTGCAGATGGGAGTACATCTCTTTCTATCTAACCATAGAACAGCAATATATAAAAAGAAACCAGCAATATCAATAGAATTGGCTTGGAATACTCTTCATCAGTTGGATGTAACCAGTATAGAAAGTGGTCATATCCAAACACTGCAGATCTTTAATCCATTTATCATCAAATACCCCAAGATCTAAGCACGTGTATCTGCACTTTTGCAATTCCTCCACGTGCTAAGTGTGACCAAGGAGCAGGTGTGTTTCCCTAGGCCCTGGAGAAGCTACCTTACAAATGTCTATTTAGGTTCTGGAGGAACCACCTGGAGTGGCAGAGCTACATGGTTCTAGTGATTTGTTTGGGTACTGGAGAGGTCCTGTGTTTGTTATCATTGCGTCATTACCAACATAAGGGTGCTGCTGCATTGGTATAAAGCTACCAGGGTCAATCCCACCCTGGAGGAACCCAGAGAAACACACACATAAGCAATAAGAGCATATATATGCAGTACTTCTGTAACACTGGATGCCTGAGTACTGTTACCACTGCATACTGGGAACTACAACGCATGACCGTTGTCCAGCGTTGATCGGTTCTTATTTTCATGAAGGAAGAAGTAGGTTATTACCCAAGGTATTGGCTTCAGCTCACCCTTACATTTTACAACAAACATACTGTGGGAGAGAGGCTTAATATTGCGCTATACTCCTTTTCATATCAATAATATATTGGATATCAACTGTCTCAAAGGCAATAGAGCAGGTTAGGTTGGCTCAGTGAGGAGCAGTTCTGAGTTAGTATGAGCAGTTAGGTCTGGACGGGCTTCATAGTGAAGGTACTGGAGTAAACTACTGCTGCTTACAGCTGTGAGTGGGACAGGCCTGCAGGAGGAGGAGGAGGCACCAGGGAGCTTTACCCCTACACGCTACTGTGTGTCTACCTACAGGAGGGAACTACTGGAGGACTGCAGATAAACACAAGGAAAAAACAGGTATATTTCAATCATACAACTTACATTTGATGGGGAAATGAATGTTCAGTGTCATAAAACCAATGAGGTTGGGGACTTTTTATTGTTCACAGCATCCAGTTTCTTCCCCTCTTTCTTAAGATCTATTTGATACATTACACCACTGGGGGTAAAGGTAAGGCACTACAGTGGGCCTTCTCTGCATTACATAGTTACAAATACATGTACATGTGATTTGGTTCTTGTAAGGGATATCATATCGCAGCAAATGCAGGAATATTATATACTCATAATCGAAAATCATTTAGGAAAAGCAACATATACACATTTGCTGCAAGAAGTAAATGGTTCATGGGGAAAACAGTCTATCATAGCATCTCCCCCTTTCCTTCTACCATCCTGTTATATAAGCAGAGTCATGTGCAACAAACAGAGAGATACACCTAGTTTACTCTGTATACATTGAGTAGTATGTATGTACACAGGTATTAGGTTATTTCTCTGTTGTCACCGGGTGTGTAATACTGATACATGTACAAAGAAAGCGGATCTATAGCACAAGGCGCCAGTGTAATATTACAGAACCCCAGAACACAGTCAGGGGGTTGAGACAAGATGGAAAAATGCATGAGCTATCCAAGAAAGACTTGTTCATGCACTATAGCCCGCCTTTATTTTCCTTCTGGAAAGGGTATTTGCCCTCTCCCTATCCCTAAGATGGAATCAGATTGGGATAGGGATCTCGGAATTGCATTTAATCTACAGTGGCCTCTTGCCAGTAAGTTCTATTATCTAATACTAACTTACTGAAGAAAGAGAACATACCAAGAATCAATGGTCCCCACCATTTATCTATCACCAACTACCTAGGTCCCATAGATCCACTCTGTGTATAGTCTATGGCAATACTGTGGTACAAGGTAAAGATGTCAAGGAGCCTCCTGGCTTGGCAGATAGGTGTGTTATCAGGAGAAGTGGTGCTATAGCAGATTCATGTTTACACAGGTTATCAGGACCTCCTCCAGGTCCTACCAGCCACACACTCCACACTCCTCCTGTCACTGATACTCCATCTCTAGACTCCCTGTGACTGGGGCTACCACACACTGGTTGACGGGATTCATATATTTCGGTTGAAAGGATTCTGCAAAGAAAATGATAGTCGGAAAATCAAAAAATATTTTCCGTATTGTCTGTCACATGAACTGGTTATAATTAGTTTTTATAGGTCAGCTGTCGATTTTTAATATTTTACCCCAAACTCACATATTTTGCACCTACCATTTATAAAGTAAGGTCGAGGGAGGGGGGGGGGTAGCAGAGGGGGGGGGGTAGCATCATAAATTAATACATGGCATGTAGTAGTCTGCCAGGGGCGCCAAACTGGAGAGGAGGGCTTATTGGTGTTTGTTAATGGATGTATGGGTGTATGGTGAGTGTGTGGGTATAGCTGCATGTATGTGTATGCTGAATCAGTACACATGTGTGGTTTGTGTATTGATGTGTATACGCATATGTATGTGTAGAGCATGGGATGTGAACGGTTGCTGGATTCACTGAGTAGCATTGAAGCTGAGACAGGATAATATTATGGGGTTGAATTGTGCATTCTGGAGATTGATTAGGGTATATATATATACTGTCATGAATGAAATTCAACTTCTTTCCCTGAATTCAGATTTTTATTTCACACTGATTTAAGGACAAATGCAGATAGGACCAGCTGCATTGGTGAAAGGTCAAATGTGAATAAAATAATGAAAGGCACTGTCTTCAATCACTGTCAGGACAGTGCAGGGATAAGTCAAAGGCCTTCACAGATATTTTAACCTAGGATGTGTGGGGAGATAGCGATCAGACTGAGGACATTATCGGACTCGGAGGCAAAGTCTTTATGGCTCACCGTCTTGATTTATTTACATCTCCTTTCTCATAATTCAACCTATTTCTGAACTCAGTGCTCAAAGTAGCATAACTCTTAATAGTACAAGTGAAGACATGGAGGATGGGGGCTGCTCCAGTGTGTCGGGCTCCTAATATGACCATCATTATGAGCCTCATGTTCAGGTACTAGACAGGAAAGGACATCATTTAGATGCATTAAGATTAAAGGCATATACCCTGAGGATCTATGACCAACTATACACAGTGATACATGTAAATTGTTGGGTTAGTGAAGGAGGTATAATGGAGGGTATGCCGCTTGTACTTTTATTCCATTGTGAGAATAGTTAAGGAGTATAAAAGGATGTGTATTTATGTATAGTTGAACCAGGGTATAGGGGTAGCAGGAGAAGACAGGGGCCATAAGAATAGGTGTGTGAGGGGGTACAGGTAGGGCATAGGTAAGACATCATATCTCATCCCAACATAATCCACCCCACCCCCTCCCAGTGTGTATAGATATAGGGGTACAGGTGTATTCCCCCTCACACAGCCCTGTCTGTGTCCTCCTACCCAGACAGGGATGTAGACAAACCAGGTATAATGTTTACCCCCAGGGTTAACTCACGGCTACTACCCCTCCTCCTGCCCTCCCCCATCCCCTAACCCTGAAGCTATAGGTGTATAGGACCTACTGCCCCCTGGCCCTTCTCTACACCTGCTACTGTGCAGTGTTATCTACCAGGTACTACCTGTGTACACAGAGAGAAGAACAATGATCGTTTTGATGCATACTGCACAGGTCAAAATTTGTCTCCCACATGACATGTATGAAGGCATGTCAAATGAGGTTGACGCTCTCATATTTGGTTAGTCAACTCCACTTGACATGCATAATGAAGACACGTCACATGTTTCTGATCCATTCACCTGAGTGCTAGGTAATACTCTGATACAATTACCTAAGGGTCAAGAGCAGTCAATAGCTATGTACCAATGGTTCAATCAAGGCAGGCCTATAATAGAAGGCAGGGGATATCATAGCCCCACAGGCCTGCAACACTAAGGCACTTTTTCCTATCTACAGAACCTCTACTTGACTGAGGACCTCTATGCAGTCCATAAGACAAGGGCATGGAGATGCATGGCAATGCCATCTGTCTCCATGTAATGAAGATACTGAGATTATAGACTGTGGGTTAGCATACACTCTTTTGGTATTTTCACTGACCCACACACAAGGTGTCTATCCTCCCCAGTTGAAGGATTCAGGATTGTGGCTGTCTATTTTGATATTCAATAACAAATGCAAATTTAAGAATGAAATAGAATTCACTGCCATTCATTGATAGTATTTAAAGACCTTAGTGATCTATTCTTCATGAAAACAAAATGACACAGATACATCGAATGTCTCAAGTGTTGGTAGTACCTCTTGGTAGTGATTAATCCTGGTACCAAAATGGTTGTTTGCCCCATCTAGTGGAATATTCTAGAACAATTATGTTTGTCAAACCATCACATGTCAAGTGCCTTTGACATGGCCGTGACCCTAGTCAACTCACAGATGGCTCGGCGTTTTTAGGCATGTCAAATTATATGAGGATTACTGTGTGCTTCAGTTGTCATGGTGACATATGTGCACATGTCCCAATGATGTGTGCTCTCTGTGTCAAATCAAGTTGACATGGGTATACATGTCACTTTGTCAGGAAGACTTTTTTCAGTGTAGGGGATGTGGAAGGCACACCTGTCTAACCAAGGTTGCAATCTTAACAGAAATTTAATCCCATTCCTTTATCATAAAGAAGCCATTGGTGACTATTGACACAACTTTCTAATAGATTTAGTCAAAGTCTGAATTCTTTATTTAGATGATCGATGCATAGGGCTCGTGTAATATAAATTATACATATAGACAGATTCTAGAACTATATATCACGTTTCTAATCGCAAGGAACACACGTCCCTTTCAGAGCTGCTCGTCCCCCCTCTCATTGAAGTTCGCTTTCAAATCACCTGTCATCTTTTTTTCTTATATATTCACTATCAATTCTTTTTAAAATTGAGAAAACTCATCTGTTTTAGAACTTAATCTACCACATTTGATCTGGCAAACGGCTATGCTGGTAACTCGCTGGTGGTATTTGAACATACTTTAAATTTCGCGTTGTAGATAGGCCAGCTATAACGATTCAGCGGTAGTCTCTAGTGGAAAGTGTAAACAGGTTGAGTGTCAAGATCAAGAAAGGATTTGTCACAAATGTCAACATCCAAGCATAATAGTAGTCCTACTTAAATAAACTGACTGCTATACCTACCAACACATAGGTGGAGACTGTGTCCCATTTCCAACCCTCTTCATGCATTGGACACTGGTATTATCATACAAAATAAATGTTTTTACATATTTTATAGACGATATTTCCTGCATTTAGAATTATAGCTAGTAAGGCCAAAAAAGAAAAGGTTTAAGATTTTTTCCAAACTTTTCGAAGATTCTTTCCCAAATTGTTGTATGCAAGAAATCAACGTTTCTAACAACTGTTAGTGAAAACCCAGCATAGTATGACTATATGAGGCCTTAGATATAAAAAGAAATCCGACCTACCGACCTCAGCTGTTTTGAGCATGTTACCGGAAACACAGCTGTTTTTGCCTAAGAGAGCAGGGCCCTTTGAAATAGGATGAAGTCGTCACAATGCATGAAAACAGTAAACATTTACAGGTACCATGTTAATCCCTTCAGGCTTGGCACATCCACGAGGGAATGGACCGATATATTTCACCATTCAGCAAAGGCGAGCTACCCACCCATGTTATGGAACATAACATATGAGCATTAAGCCTAAAGATATCAACCCATCCTTAAAGGGTTTATCATAAATGCGTATAGGTTAAAGTACTATAATAGAAAGGGCAGTAGTCTTGAACTAATGATCTTCTAACTTAAATGCTATAGTACACAAAGGACCCTCACGTTCTTCACATGAATGAAACAATTGGTAAAACTGATCCCAATAGCATTCAGTGACAGATGTGGTGCCTAAATGAGACAGTCTAACGAGGTAATAGATACAGTTAAAAGAATCATCTCCTCCAGGGCATTCAAAGCTCCACCAGCAGGTAGATGGGTGGGTTCGTGTGTGTAGGTGTGTGTGGTCGGTGCGGTTGGCAACGCTTCTCAACTCAATATAATGTGAGAAAAACTCGGCCAAAAACTCCCTTGGCACGACCAACTATAGTCAGGCTCGTGCCATTGGGAGTGAGCTGGATTGAACATAGACTTTACCTCATATAAAAGCACAGCACGCAAGGCACCGACGGCGGGGGCTATATATGTTGATAATGAGCTAAATGTTGCTATACATTCCATGCAAATTATGTAGGTTTGTGTTATCTTTACTATCAATACATGCATAAAGTAGATCATATACACTAGGTAAAAAGTGCAGCTGCACCCATGAGGATGAAAATGGAATAACCGTTGACATATGCATAAGCTAAAATCTAAAACTGATGGCAGTTATGTCTAGTCACCAGCTGTGTCCCCCCTTTCTACTCAACATACATACACAGTCTGTAAACTACATACATGTATGTGTAGGCAGTAGATAAGAAATAGCGCCATCAACATTCCAGCTTAGACTTAGTAGTGATGGATATGTTTCAGACACGTAATGGTTATTAGCATGATATCATCGCACAAGGAAATAATCATCTGCTAACATGATTAAATCATCTGCTAACATGATTAAGATACAATCATATAAAGGCGTGATGATACTTATAGATAACTGTTCTCAATAAGGGTAATGCAGCCTCAGTGTATTAAACTAAAAGGCCCTTGTAAGTAGTATATCAATTTAGTATCTCAGACTCATCGACACTCTGTTATAACAAAATACTACTCTCCCTAGGCTGGGAGCAGCTCGCGAGAAGCTCGTTAATAAGGACAGAGACCACCACCCTTGATATATTTTATTATTTCGTCAAGTCCCGCTCCGCCATCCCTCTATATTTATCACGCTGTTTATGGGAACGGTACCACCGGGATAATTGGTAATCCTCCTAGAGTAGTGGCCACCCTTCCCTCCCGGCCATCCCTGTGGCTTGTTTTGGTAATTAGCCTAGTGGGGTAATTAGTAATATTGAGGGCGTAATCTGCTAATTAGCCAGCCTGGGTGGGGCTAGGTAGGCCTGGGTGGGGACCTGTAAGGTAGACTGTAAACTGTACATGGGATGGGGACGCTACCTGGAAGTGCGCGGTGGGGTATGTAAGGGGTGTTGGGTGCTGGGTTGGGAGAGAAGTAAAAGGAATAATGATAAATGGGGCTTCAGAGGGAGTTGCTAGGGAACAGCTTAATTTTGCCTACCTTATCTTGACTGTGATGATGACGGATTCCAATGACACCCTCTCCCTGTAAATTACACGGTGTGGTGTACTTAATTTGCCCAATTCCTCTCCTTACTGTTTCATCATGTTTTTCGAGAAAGAAATTTCAATTTACGCTGGTAATTGCAGCATCTATTTGTACCATACCTACCTGCCATTGCCCTTGGTAGTTTCAGAATATTTCTCACCATGTTTGCCTAACTTTACCCCTGAAGGCTTCAACATATTTCCCCAATTTAACTTTAGCCCTGTCACCTGTCTTTTAATTACTGGCTGGTTAATTGGAAATACTTACTCTTACGCGATGTAGAATAATATTGTTACACTAGTTGAGGTTCATTAAGTGTAGAGGGAGGCACCGTGTAGTAATTAAAACCAAGGAGGGGGCTGGCGGGTACTATTACCATCCCAGTGGTTTCTTATTCTCTTCTCTCTTTTGAGATTATTAGCTACCCAGGGCGAGTAATAACACAAATGATGGTGATGATTAATTTTGCCATAGACTCATTTCACACCTAAAACCAGAGAAACCCATTTTGTATTAAGGATTCCATATGGGATTTCATCACGACGATGAGCATTAGGCTTAATGAAACCTGCTCAGATATAACTGTTGAATCTACCAGGGATCCTTCTAAAACTGAACAATGAACCACCATAATTGCTTTGCAGTGAAGTAATATAATTTCTACCATGAGGCAGTAAGTACACACAGCAGTATGAATTATCTCCGTCAAAATGGATTTCTGGCAACTTTGGGACAATGATTCGCTGTTAATTCGAATTTTTACAGTATAAGATGCTGAGGATAACAATGAAGATGGGGATGTGTGATTCAATGCACAATGATATGACTTAAGGAGATACCAATGTAAGTAGGATTGAACACCCAGCTAAACCCAGGACATGATTTTAATATTTAATACATGTTGTATTAATTTAACCCATTGAGAACTAGCATCGACTATAGTCGACACCATGGTAGGCCTAGTGTCGACTATACACACCATGGTAGGCCTAGTGTCGACTATAGTCCATGCCCATATGGGATTTGTATAGGAATTGAAAATAGGCTCGTCCTCTAGGAACTATACTTTTTTCAGAGGAGTCAGGCCGTCCCCATGGCCAGGGAAACCATTTTTGCTCTGCCCTCAAAGGGTTAAGGCATTCTTTAAATGTATCTAAACTGTATAATTTTCTACAACCCAGGATAAACAACTACGCTGTAATCTGTTAGAGTATTAGACGTAGTACAACATCACGTCATACCTGACCTGTTATCAGGAATCCACAGTCCCTCTCCAGATGAGACACAAGACCTTCAGGTCATCATCACCATTCAATAAGTAGAAAAGGTCTTCGCACATAATGGCCAAAAGCCACATACCAGGAACATTTGATCACAAGTGGTACAATGACACAATAGCATAGGTACTAAGATAGCATTGATAGCCCCTTTCCTCTCCACCCCTCATCTCACCTCCTGAGAAAGACCCATATCTTACCTTGAAAGGTTCTACTAAACGGGTCTAGTTACAGGCATTCCTCTTTGTCTGCCCCTATATCGTAGGTCTATTTAGGTTTAATTGCAGCGCCCCTATACTCATAAGTTCGCACTGTACCACCCCACCCCCTGGATAGGTTACTCTTGTGATGGAAGTCATTTTGTTCCCTTGGATCTAGATCTCTCATGACTAGCCAGATTTGGGTGCTATAATATACAGGTGGTGCAATATCTCTCTCTCTCTCTCTCTCTCTCTCTCTCTCTCTCTCTCTCTCTCTCTCTCTCTCTCACACCTCTCTCACCTATCAAACCTACCATTTTACTTCTTTCCAATCCCTACATTGGGTAAAGTTCCAGTCACGGCAGGCCAGCTGCATTGTTTTACTCTTAGAAGTTAGAGGTTAGAGGATGATGTGGCAAAAAATAAAGAGTAGCGATGGCTTATTGCGTCCTTGGAAAAAGAGTTTATGGACAAGATTTCCCCTTTACATTCATGATTCTCTCATGATACTAAGGTTTTATGGGTGGGGCTTGAATTGCTTCGCATCTTTCAAACCAGTAAAGTACTATATCCCTAATCGATCCGTTTTTAAAGGAGACCGATCACAATAATTGACTGTGCTTTTACTGTGGCTATTATCTTATAAGTAAAGGTATAGTCTAAAGTTTTAAAAAGGCATTTGGTCACAGATAAAATGCTTTTGATCCCTTGGTTGTGCAGTAAGAAAGCCTATTCAGACAGGATTTCGCTTTCTGTATTGATATACACCTCCCTATGAACAAAATTGATTATATGTATTTTGCTATGGTCGATATAATGGAATTTGTAAGTAGATAAATAAGGTCCTCCTGATTAAATCTCTGTGAGTGAAAACGCCATAGAAATGAAGTCATGGCATGAAGTCTAAAAACTTTTATTGCATTTTCCCCACCCTTGATAAATAACCATGCTATGACAAAAATAACTAGTTTGCACCGTGTATACTCCCTAGTTCTATTCAGTTAACCGCACATGGGAGCTATTCATAATATCCATTGCTCCCTGGTAACCTTAGCAAACCTAGGGAGACAGCTCATCTTGAGTTACTTTCAGAAAAAGGAGAGATAAAATTCCAACTAACTCTTTTAACGAAGGACAAAAGTAAAGAAATATGGGTCGTGCAAACAGCTCAATGTCACTTTTTAAAGGGAAGAGTGGAAGGAGATGTTTTCACAGGCACCTTGCCCCAGTGAGTGGGTCCATGCAGAGTCAGAGGTGATGGGCATCATTGCCTTTTAGTCCCACCCCAGTCCCTGGCCCTAGACCCTATGGACCTCTTTACCAAACACAATGGGGACAATGCAATTCAATTATCACTGGACAAGAGGCAGCAGTAAAGAAATTAATAAGAGCAGATGGGTGGTCGGTTGGACACATTACCCCACCACTGGAGGAGCTAATGTGAAAAAGGCACCACTGAGACATTAGTTATCACTAAGCACGACTTTTAAATCATGTTCAGGGCCTTCTGCATCCGGACCGTGGTTCAGGGATACATCAATTCATGTTCAGGGGCCCCTTGTATCATCCGGGTGGCGTTTCACACTTTGGCCGATCCTTTTAACGCCTCTCACGCCTTTTATGGATCATTAGGTAAAGTGGGGTGTTGCCCCTTGTGCAAAAATGGCTCCATTATAGAAGGAATGTATTCATGATATATTGTTTATTTAGCATGATTTTAGGCAGTTTTACAAGCATACTCCTATATCAAATTGTGTCCTAAACCATCTCATTGGTCATATTGACAGGATTTCTTTAAAAGGTGGTCTTGTGTAGCAGCTATCGGGTAATACGTGTCATGCTTTGGCATAGCCTGTCGATATTGCTACAGGTATAAAAGCAATAATTTAAATCTTGCATGTGAAATTAACATCTTGAGCACCTTTTGAATCTTTCCTTTTGACTCAAACATCATATGAAATACCACTAGTAGTACCACTCCCATGGCATGTTGTTCGCACACCCTCTAGCCACATAAACTTTCTATATTCTGAAGTATCTAACCTCAAGAGCAAATCATTTCTTTGAAACTAAAAGCGCTGCCAGTCCTATATAATATATATCATGTTGAGGTTTTAGAAGCCTGTACCAGTATAGGCGTCAAGATTCTAAGATGGATGGCCCCTGGACCTCGTCACGCACATGCTATGGTTTATGCATGGTTTTTCTTGTGATGTTATTCAAACCCTCTATCCGCCACATTGACTGTAGCACGGGCATTGGCTTGTGCACACCATAGATTCTGCCCAGCCACGGTGCCCCATGAGCTCTTGTTTATGTTTTAGCAAGACTAAAAGGAATATCTTATTCGCATTTCACAGCAGAGGGATTCCTTTAGGCATACCATGTCTAGCATGTTGGAGGCATAGATGTGCATGGATGACCGGCAATACACAAGTTCATACATAAGTGTCTGAGTTAATCTACATGTATAATCATGATGATGACTGAAATAGAGCATCAATATATACATCTATCTTTATCTATTTGTAACAGAAGAAGATCATAAAAATTCTTAGGGCTACAAGCCACCGCCCTTCCCCCCTCTTCATCTCCCTCCCTCTCCCCTTAAAACGACAGCTTATAGTACTTTGTTTTGGTGAAGGGTATAACCCCCCCCCCTCACTACAGTGAAAAAAAGGATAGAAACATTCGGGCAAGCAGCTAGCATGACTTTTGGCCATTCCATAACGACGCCAGTATTGCAGTATATATGCCTGCTTGGTTGACTTTCTTGATGTAGAAAACAATAGGTGAAGAAAGCAATCTTAGCATGACTCCAAGTCACTGTAGCCTTGCAGATATCCTTACAGTAAATACCAAGGTAGCTCACTCACAACCCCATATATACACACAGAGGAAATAATGAAAAAAGAAATAATGATGCATTCCTTGCCTTCAGTACACGTGGTTTAACACAGAAGCTACACATGTATGCTTGTTGTTTATTGTCTGAATCTTTTGGCTGGGGCAGTTAGAAGGGGGTAGCTATTCTCCTGCTCTCCAAGCAGATGTTTAGCATTGCATGAATTGTGTTAGGAGAGTGGATGTCAGGGTTTGCAGAACAGATAGGAATGTGAGTGTTTCGTATCAGTTGATCCTTTGGTTGACTGGTTAGCATACCAACCTGCCAACTGTCCTCTCCCTCCTGCACCCCTCCTGTCCCCTTATGACTTCTCTACCTGCCTTTTTGTCTAAAGCCCTACCTATCTACCCCCTCCCCCCACCCACAGCTACCACCCACCTCCCACATACACCCCATACTCTGAGTCTTACCCTCATCCTACCATCCCTGCATATCCTTAAGGCTCTGACACACTTCAAAGTCACTTTTTTCTAGTTATATACTTCCACAAAACACTGGTTAAGAGGCCACTTTCCCACCAGGTAGTTGTATCTGCAGCCTTGGGCCGCACTATGTGAACCGGAAATGGAGTTTTAAAAAGGTTGTTTGTAGAAGGGTGTCACTGTCTCCTTTTCTGGTGTTAAAACTTAATCAGTATTAACCGAGGTGTAAAGATGTGTTTTTTGTCCTTCTGACATCCACATCAGTCTAGCATTAAGGTGATGGACTGCTGACATATCTAAGAGGAAAATGAATAAAAATATATTCTCTGATCTTCCTGCATGAGCCTACACAATAGGTTCACCAGGGTCAGATCATATTTCACTGTTCACTCATGTAACTCGTATTCATGAGTTTTCGAGAATAAAATCATTGTCATTGTTACTCAAATGAACTAATATACGTGCGTTTGATAAAAGAAAAACACACACACTTGTGTTAACAGACTTAGAAATGGTGACATTATGGTAGTTTTATGAAAGACAACTAGTGACAACCCTCCCCATCGTCCCATGTGTTACATAGTCCATATGTCTAAGCACCTGTTTGGCAAACAGTAAGCCTTTCACTGATACTAGGAAACTGATGAGTCTACTCTATCTACAGAGAGACTGTTCTTACATAGGGAGAGCAGTGGTGATGCTATACAAAAAGGCCCTGCTGCTATAGTAGCCAGCAGAGCTTTCTGTGGATGCATTCCCAGAAAGTCTGGGGTTTACCGCCTACTCACGGAGGCCGCCCTCTGAGGTGGATCCTATAGGGCTTAGTATTGAGGTCCAGTGGATCCGCCATTGCTTTATCTGAGACCTGGCGAGATAAGCACTGATAACAGCCTGCATGATGGGTACCAGGTGTTACATAATGTCCCCAAAAAATTCTGCAGTGAATGTAGGGAGTCCTCTCATTGGTTGATAATGTATCCTGGGTCAGCCCTATACGGCACATGGCTATTGTATTATTGACCAATGGGAGGCATCCCTGGCATATACTGCGGAGTCGGGGGCTGAAGGTGTTAGTCATAGTGCCGTCGAGGTCTAATGGCGGCCCCCAGCTGATAATGGCTATGTGAGCTATACAACTGGGGATTCCAGCAGTATTAACCCCTTAAGTGCCACAAGGTGCCTAGGGCCATGTTTCTTTCCCGGCTTCCTTCTCCCCTGGTTAGTGTACTTGCCAGTACTGCATCGGTGCATCATGGTACCCTTTGACCCCCACCTAGGGTTTTTAAAGTGCATGAATTCAAACCTAGCGAGTTGACTCTGCATTGCTGCAATAATGCATCATAACGACAACTAGGCACAATGCATTAACGCACTATGTAACACTTAATGTGTTAGGCCTAAAGACCACATCCTTCTGCCATATTGTGCCTCATCATTACCCACCATCTTATCTAGGGACATCGTCCTATTCTTGGGTACGGTTTTTCATGGGGAAAAGTGTTTTTTTTCAGCTATTCATTTCTCTTTTTCATCCTTGTGAACTATTGGATAACTTTGTATAGGCCTTCTCATCCCCTTTCAAATCCATTGTGAAAATGCAAAGTCCAACACATTTAAAGGTGAATAATTGGGATCATATAATGATTATAGTTTTGCATACAAGACTTGTTCCAATAACAAATTCTGGATATAACACGTGAATAGACTAACAGCTGCGGGTGGTCATGATCCATAATGCTACTAAAACATTGACTCACTGCTCTATTTCTATTGCTAGTCGGGTAAATATGTATGCAGGGACCGCTGGACGTTATGGTAGAGGAATGACAGGGTAGGGACCCCCCCCCCCCCCTGTATCCCTCCCTCCATTAGAGGATCATAGAGGCTAAACGCTACTATTGCAATCCTCACAAACTAACTGTTCACAAGTAACGACTGATTCCCATCCTCTCCGAGGGGTGTCGCTGCAGACGCTGACCTTCCGCTTCCGCTTCCGGTTGGGGGCGAATATAAGGTGAGCCCTGATTGGTCGACAACCTGACAAAGCGCTGTGTACACTCTCCCAGCCTATACCCTGGCCATCCTGTAGTGGTCGGCGATGAGCACAGTGCTTGGTGAGTGGTGGACAGAGCGTCCGGTCGGTTAAACATCAATGGCGGAGTGGTTTGTCGTGGGCAGGGAGCGTTGAGGTGTGTAAACACGCCTTCTGTGTACAGCCGGACGCCGCCCCGATGTAACTGAATCATATGGCTCTGTTCACACGGGTTTCTGATGCTGCCCGACCCGTCCACGACCAGCACACAGGACAGCACACAAGGCAGCACACAGGGAGTTACATGGTCGCCTTGTGAACCTTGACACCACTATACGTCCTTTGACGTGTGTCCATGACGTCACGCCACGTGACATGAGTGACGTAGTCGTAGCAGGCCTGCCCTTTAGGTCCTAATGACAGGAACCGTCCTCTGTGACTCAGCAATTTGTCAATGACGACGTTATGACGTACATAGGTCGATTTAAGCCTGAAGGCCGTGTTTGGCGTTTGATGTAAGAAATGTCATTAGATCCTCTACATTAGATTTAAATACTGGCTTCAGCACATTCATCAAATCACTTGAGAGTTTAGCCATTCAAAGCAAGCACTAAGGAATGTACGTGGACGGTTCGATTTTCAACAAAGCGTCCAAATCATTCGGTAGCCTACTCCAAGCGCATCCTCTAATTTCACGTCCTCAGAACATATAGGCCTACAGAATTCGAGTACATGTAGGCAAAACTCTGAGCAATGCATCAATAGCTAGCCTATCAATGGCACAGTACATTGCTCCTCTAATGAAAAAAAAACTCAACGTCGGATGAGCAGAGAATAAGGGGGGGGGGGCGCCATGTAATCTATACCCACATCACTACAGTAATCATAACCATACAGACTAGATGTCCTATCATCAAACACCTTTATATAATAGACACAAGGACACAATACCTACTGTAGAAATGTTTATTGAATTGAGAGAAGGTGGCTAGATAGGAGACATCCCTGTCTGCTAGTGCACACACTGAGTGTTCATCATTTATGAATGGGTCATATATCGACCAGACCTCCATCAATGACACAGGGGTAAAGGACGGCCCGACATAGCACCTCGTTACCACCAGGTCCACTGTGAAGAATACAGACAAGAACCCGATATGTATACCCCTTTAACTGGTGAACCATAGTAGGCAGCCATTTTGCCACCCCCCCCCCTCCCAACTCTGCTGGTGCTTACAGGCTAGCAACTCCCCCAGAGGTGATGTGTGTCTTTAAAGTGATGTGTGTCTTCAATGGGCAGTAGAAACATCAGTTTAATATGAACTAGTTCTCCATTTGGTCTCTTCACCTTTTGCCATGGTGCTGTGGGCAGCTGATTTTGTCCATATACTATTTACAACAAGGGGCAGCGAGAAGAGGGTTGGAAATGTGATGATGTTGTAGGAGGTGGTGGCGCTATTTGTGGATGCTTTGTGTATTGAACTGACTTTAATCAATTGAGGTAAATAGATGAGCAGATGAGTTGGCAAGTGGAGTATGAGTGTTAAGTTAGGGATAGGCCTATACATGTATAAGGGTAAGGTGTAGGATATAGTACTGTATCATGTACGTGGACACGTTTAATATGGTGATGATGAGTGTGTCATGTAGCTGTCTATGAATCTATAATATGTGTGGTGTTAGCATTCGAACACCTCGATAAAACCTAATACACGGATTGCGTCCATGGAGATAAATTGTCTGAGATTAGGCCTATGTTAGCTCAATTCTGTCCTTGTTAAGTTCCTCTTCCTCATCGCTACTGATACCCACTACGATATCTAGCCGCCACAGAGATGCCACTTTTCCTAACTTTTTAGGAATTCCGAAATTTTGGCCTTCATTCCTATAGGTATTTCCTATTGTAAATTGAGAAAATAAGGAGGATTTCCGAACTTTTGGGGATCAGTGAGTGGCATCCCTGCCGCCAGCATCTCTTTCAGGAGGTAATAATACCTATACCCCTTCTCTACTCTATCTCAACATCCCTGGCAACAACCCTTACACCACACCATCCTAAACCACTGCCCTTCTCCCCCACCATCATTACACCACTCCATCATCAACCATTGCCCCTTTCCTCCACCACCTTTACACCACACCATCATCAACCATTGCCCCTCTCCTCCACCACCCTTACACCACACCATCATCAACCACTGCCCCTCTCCCCCACCACCCTTACACCACACCATCATCAACCACTGCCCCTCTCCTCCACCACCCTTACACCACACCATCATCAACCATTGCCCCTCTCCCCCACAACCTTTACACCACACCATCATCAACCATTGCCCCTCTCCCCCACCACCTTTACACCACACCATCATCAACCATTGCCCCTCTCCCCCACAACCTTTACACCACTCCATCATCAACCATTGCCCCTTTCCTCCACCACCCTTACACCACACCATGATCAACCATTGCCCCTCTCCCCCACCACCTTTACACCACACCATCATCAACCATTGCCCCTCTCCCCCACAACCTTTACACCACACCATCATCAACCATTGCCCCTCTCCCCCACCACCTTTACACCACACCATCATCAACCATTGCCCCTCTCCACCACCACCCTTACACCACACCATCATTAACCACTGCCCCTCTCCTCCACCACCCTTACACCACACCATCATCAACCATTGCCCCTCTCCTCCATCACCTTTACACCACACCATCATCAACCATTGCCCCTCTCCTCCACCACTTTTACACCACACCATCATCAACCATTGCCCCTCTCCCCCATTACATTTACACCACACCATCATCAACCATTGCCCCTCGCCCCCACCACATTTACACCACACCATCATCAACCATTGCCCCTCTCCTCCACCACCCTTACACCACACCATCATCAACCATTGCCCCTCTCCTCCACCACCCGTACACCACACCATCATCAACCATTGCCCCTCTCCACCACCACCCTTACACCACACCATCATTAACCACTGCCCCTCTCCTCCACCACCCTTACACCACACCATCATCAACCATTGCCCCTCTCCTCCATCACCTTTACACCACACCATCATCAACCATTGCCCCTCTCCTCCACCACCTTTACACCACACCATCATCAACCATTGCCCCTCTCCCCTACCACCATACACCACCCCATCATCAACCACTGCCCCTCTCCTCCACCACCCTTACACCACACCATCATCAACCATTGCCCTTCTTCCCCACCACCTTTACACCACACCATCATCAACCATTGCCCCTCTCCACCACCACCCTTACACCACACCATCATCAACCATTGCCCCTCTCCCCCACCACCCTTACACCACACCATCATCAATCATTGCCCCTCTCCCCCACCACCTTTACACACCATCATCAACCACTGCCCCTCTCCCCCACCACCCTTACACCACACCATCATCAATCATTGCCCCTCTCCCCCACCACCTTTACACACCATCACTAACCACTGGCTTTTCGTCACCATATCCTCATCAACACATCCAGGAATCCTTTCTCCTCCCCACTGAAGACCCTTCTCTATCAGCAGCAGCAGCAGCAGCAGCCTGGTGACAGGTACTTTACTCACACAGCATCCAGTCCACCTTTCCTCAGGAGGATGTAGGCGCGTCTAGCCCTTATGCCCCTCCTGGACCCACAGCCTGTCCATTATTTATCTCTGTGAGGGCTGTTGGTTGAACGAGAGGAACCAGGGGTCAGGGTCTGACCGACCATTTTTTACTACAGGGGAGCTTAGAGTCAAAAGGCAGCTTAGAACCTAAATTGGAGTTAATATAGAAAAAGGCAATGCTGTTGTGCTGTTTAGGCGTCACGATCGAGGTTAATCTGGTAGAGGCATGCTTTGCCCTTCGCTACAGCGGGTACTGTGTCTACATCTATACATCAATGCTCATATGAATTATATGCCTTTAGGCATTACCCGAGCTACTGAAGCAGAGCGCAGAGAAGAATCGGTCTATAGAGAAGAACTGACGTTGTGGGATAACATAGGTATAACTGTATCCATCTGCAGCTGGTTTCCATCGACTCCTTGGTGGATCGATATCACGCGTATAAGGCCCTCTCTATTGTACGTAGATGGTTCTCCTCAAGTGTGTTGAGGTATTACTTTAGAAATAAATATGTCAATTTTATCTGATTGCTTCATAAATTACACCATTTATATACATAATGTTTTTATCTACTTCATTAACCCTCAGAAAAATGATATCTATAATGACACGAGAACAACTGGAATAAGTATATCCATCTCTCTATTTGAATTAATGAATTTAACAATAGCTAGATCTACAAGTACATAGTTGTTACATCAGGGCCACTTGTAGGCTATTATTTGTACACCACCATAGTGTCCTATTATCATCCAGATTTCCATGAGTCAAGTGATGAGCTCTTACTAGTTTGACATACACTCATGAGTCGATCCATGTAGTAAGTGCAGTGATAACAGCCATAACTGGCGCCAAGCCAAAGCCAACACCTCACGTTACTATCAAAAACCTGATAGCCTATCACCTTATCTTTGAAAAGAGTTACTTTTTACTATGGCCTCCTCTTGTGTTAATGGCCTCTTCCATCTGCCTATCTGTGATGATGTTAAAAAGCTCAGGAAGCAGGCATAGATCTCTTAAACAGACTCCAGTCTGTGTCATGTAACTGCGTCGTTGCTGTTTTATACAGTGTGACAATGTTGACGGTTGTCTGAGATCATTGAAACTTTTGTTTTTAAATCTTTTATTCAGACATTTACTTTTCAGCCTAAATCAAAAGCTTCTATTCACTCTCATGAAACCCAGTAAAGTGTATTGTACCATGTAGCCGTCATTAAATCCAATTGTACAGTACATTTTATTACAGTTTTCATTCTCTTCTCTTCTCACAATTTACCTAATTATACGTTGAGATGATTTGTTGACTATAACAAACTATCATTTTTCTCTATTCCTGTATTCTTTGCCTTTCACACTTTTGTCTTTGAAACGTTTTTTTCCAAGTTATCCTTCGACTCCACTACTCATGTTGCACATTCCTAAGGTACCCCCCCCCCCCCATTCCCTAAACTCAATCCTTTTCTAGCCATTATACAAGCCAGTGGAGGGTGGGGGGTTAACTTGTAAAACCTACTTTTTAGAAACATTTTCTCCTGAATGGCAACCCATGATAGTCACTTGCACTCTCTCATCTTTATACCAAGGATTGTATATAGGCTTCTTGTTTGTACCCTCAAACCCATGTCCTTTTTATATAGCCATACCATGACAGGTACAACGTAGCTCACACTCCAGATCCTGGTTTCCCCGAGTGCTAGCCCCATCACTCCCAGCCCCTACACCTCTCTTATGTACACAACACATGTTGTCCCAGCACGTTTTCACCATCCAGGTCACCTCCTCTCACACTTTTGAAAATCCTCAAGAGAAATTGGGGTAGTTTGAGAATGGTACTAGATATATGAGGGGAGATAGACATAGAGTGGGTTTTGGTCTAGGGGCCTTGACTTGTGACATGAACTTAGATCATTCAGTGATGGATACTCTAAGCCTGCTTGATGGTTGTTTTTGTTGACTGTAGCTATTGAGGTCCAACCATGCAGACAGAGCCACTGGACCGTGGGAGGCCTGGGCTATGTCTCCCGGACACAAAAAGACCATCCGATGTCTCATCAATAAAGTGTACACCTAGATAAAGAAGTCTCTACCACAAACAGTAACAGCAGCAGCAACAATCCATTAATAACACAGGGCGAGGAGGGATGTATGGGAGAATTTAGGGTTCAAAGTCCCCATCTGACATGTCCTTACCTTTGATGGGACGACTATATTGGGACTCCCAATAAATTCAATGAAGACTTATTTTTCGGGTTGACAAGTGTCGGTAGCTGCCCTGGATTGTTAGCTGGGAGGGGGGCAGAGGTGATTGTGCGTTAGAACCCTCATAAGCTAAATGTTTCCAGAGCAATGCTTTAAGATCCACGATAACACAGAAAACATGCCGCCGCCTAAAACTCGTCAATACAGACGAGTTTAGGGTAGTCAAGGTCAAATGACCGCCTAAACTGACAATAGAAAGTCGTCGCACTGACAACTTAGGTGGTCAGGATGACGACCTAAAGTTGTCACTTTGACGACCTAAACCTATAGTTTTAGGTATCGTCAACCTGAAGACTTAAAGTCGTCTGCACTTTTTAGTTTCATGCCTCTCAGTTTTTCAGTGAAGACTCTAATTATAATCTGATTTATGTTTAAAAGGGAATGGCGAACCTTGGTGTGGAAAAAGAGGAAATTCTCTCCTAAGAACTCTCAACTGGACATCTTACAATCCTAGTTATTTAAATAACCTTACTTATCGCTATAGTACTAGTAGCCTATATTGAGACAAGGTGAGTATTGTCCTTGGCCTAATATATAAAGGATATATACGATGTACGTGTCCTTGATAAGCTATTGACTATGGTGCCTTATTAAATAGCTTTCAGGGAAGTATTGTCCTTGGAAAATGATGAAATACATAAACTATTTTCCTAGATACAATCCAAGCTTGTCATGTGATAAATAAGGCAGAGTTGAATGCGGACAGGCCTCACCAAGGTGAATGCGATGCAAAATTATTCACTGGAGTAGACATTTGCATTTATGTCATGGCCTAGGGGGTTCTTTTGCTTTTAAATAAAGAAAAACTGCTCAGATCTGTTGAAAATCCAAGATGGCGGACACCCATTGAATACGGTCACATCGTATTCCATCCCCCCATTGAATACGGAATTTACAGTACTATTCTAAAGTATGCTCGTATCTGCCATGACATAATGTGGTGTGGCATCTTATTACCTATATGTGACCAGGTGAGGGAAAACATGCCTCATGGGGGGAAATGGCTTTTTAAGGTTTAAGTCATGGGCTTTAAAATGAGATATCTTGAGCTAAAATATCCCTGGTAGTTTTGCTGTAATTGCTTGTCAAACATAGGTTTATGTGTACAAATGAAAATAGGAAATAAGCTCTAAATGCATTATATCCTATCATAAACACTAAAAATGCAAAGAAATACAGTTTTGTGGAAAAATAACCAAATAAATGTGATGTTTTTGTCATAAAATTTGTTCTAGAGGGAATTTTTGAGTTCTGTTTTCGGTTCTGGGTTCCTGAAGGAATTTCAAAATGAGTTTGTGGCAAAAATACACAATTGGACTTGGGGAGTGGTTTCCATGGCAACCAGAAATTGCCTTATCTACCAATTTTCTATGTTTCCATGGCAACCAATGTTCCAAAAATGGAACATTTTCAGTGGAGATGGAATGATTTTAAGCATACCACTGGATTCCTTATAAAAAATTGGTCTAAAGCTCTTTTTACGCATATTTGTCAGTGTCTTACCCATATTCTGCCCCCTGGTGGCCAAAACCAGTACTAAAAATCCCCCCAGAGGCACGTTCTTCCCCGTTGGGCCACATATGTAGAAGATGTCCTGTATTTCACTTTGTAGAAGGCAGGCGGACTTGTAAGGCAGGAAAGTATCATTTTCCTGACTTTTCATACAGTGATTGTATCCACTCTCAGTTCCCATCCATACCACTCCACATCTAGTCAGTGTTGTGCCATCGGGTATACACAAACGTATGGGAGCTAGAGGCCATGGGTGGTGAAAGTATTCCATGTTAAAAGGATCGAACAGTACACCCATAGGGTCACATGGGGAGTCCATTGAATCCAATACAATAGGGGAGGTATACGTGCATGTGTAGCTTTTTACCTTTTTAAAGCAAAGGCTCTGAAAACCTTTAGGTTCTCTATACATACCAGCTAATGTTGGTATAGTACTGTATTATGTACCCTATGAAATATTTAGGGTACCTGCTTGTATGACTGTGAATCATTTTATAGATTTTTAATTAGACCTTGCATACACAGTAAACCCTCTGGTGAAATGCGATATACCTGCAATTAATGTGATACAGTTTTATATAAGGATTAGCATATTTTACAGATTTTATCACTTTTGCATTAAGTTTATCCTGCAGGTAGAGATGTAGTAAAATGAAAGCCACATCCTGCAATTCTAATAACTGTCCCATAGTATAAGGTTTCCTTCTGGACTTAACTCAGCTCATTATCCTATAGTGCACCGAGTCCAATCAAAACACATTTACATAAATTCTATACATATCCTCTTACCTAATAGAATAGACTTTTAGGGAATACCATGAAATTGAAGTAAGATCATGCTGCTATAATGTACCATGGGACTTTTAATGTGTCAGTCAGTGTCATTTTGAAACTTATGCCTCCCTTATTTAGGCAGACATATGGTAATTGTAAGGTCAAAATTGCATGGAATACATTGTATAAGCTGCAGCCAGATGTTTTAATCATAGACATATACGATGATAATAACATATATGCTTATGGTTTAATGATCTGAAATACTGCAACAGCATGTCAGTCCTCTCAACCTCAATGTTTTCTGGAACTAATTCATCTTATTACTAATAATTTATTTACCTTTTATATAATCATATAATTACAGAATACACCTGCATGGAGTATACGAGTCCTGATATACTTTCAAAATGTCCGTTGTTTTTTTTTGTTAAAAAATGAAATGGTAGTGCTCTTTCAAAATGCGACGATCATTGTTGATTTAAAGTAAATAACCATTCCTTTGTAAATTGGTCTGAATGGTATGCCATATTTTGTGCTCTGGATGGGGATATAAACTCCCTTATCTACCAACTGACGCCAACATAGGACTGCCCCCACACACTCCAGCTTCACCACCAGATGGCCCCACTGATCCTGTAATCCTGGTTTAATAGTAGCTGTAGCAGGCCTATATCTACACTACCTGACAGTTGTAAGCCCCCTGTCACACTCAAACAAAACCACCACAACTAGACCTTGACAGCAGCAATGAATGTAGCCATATAAATTTGTATTACTACTCCCATACACATAAAACTCACTCTAGGGCTAGAGAGTACAGATTGAGTTTACCCTACATCATCTTTGAAACCTTTACCCCCCAGTGCTATTCTACTGTCTCATTTGTTTTATCATATATGTTCATGATGCCTTAAGGCAAATAAGTATGTTGAAGATAACTAAAATCTTTTTGCACTACAAGGTTATGAGGAACATTACTCAATTTGGGATATTCTCTCAAAAGTCTCATGTTTGAGTAAATATCTATTGTATGATAGATATTAGATAGGAGACACACAGTGTTAGTACCAAGCTTACCTAAGTGCATGCAAACCTACTCCTGAGGTCACCCCACGGTGTATTTAGATCATTTGGATCCCATCTGCAGGTAATGAGGATCATGATCACGTAGGCGTCTACCGTTGGGATCTTCAGGACAGGGAGGCCTTAATAATCATCATTCCTGGGTAGGAGGTTTAACTCCCCTTAACCCAGTTTATCTAATTGGGTCAAATAGGGATAATCATTAGCTAGAGGTAATGAGGGTGAATAATTTATATACAACGGTTTGGACTCTTGATGGTACGCTCACCTGTGTACAGTAACCTAACCTAGAGGGAGAGAGAGAGAGAGAGAGAGAGAGAGAGAGAGAGAGAGAGAGAGAGGGGGGGGGTACATACTAATATTAAATGTAAATGTCAGGGGTGAAGGTCGTCAGGGGTTTCTATGTTTTCAGTTTTTTTTCTGAATTTCATAGACCTGTGATCACCTATGGAGAGCTCACTTTCAGGGGTTCCCCCCCCCCTATTTTGGAGGGCGGGGGCGCTGTCTCTTACATACCTTTCTCTTATGCAGTGGGCACTTGCAATAGAAGGTTGGCTCATACCTCCAGGCCCTCCAGTAGTTACTACCTTCCATCGTGATACATAATCCTATCAGTGTATCATACCCTGCTCCAGAACCACCAACACTGAGTGTAAAGGGACCCTGTTTGGGATCTATAAGACTGACTGGAGCCGCTGGATCCCCCGAGTCCATAGTTAAGCACCTCTCAACAACAACACTACGCATACTGACCAGCAGAGGCGCCTCCCACCTACCTCCAGCCAACCACCGCATCTTCCCCCATTGCAATCCTTACAGCTTTTGCTGCTTGCACCCAACTGATTGCCTTCTGACTCCAGTGGTTTGATCAGAATATTATGAGAACCTTGCTTTACTCTGCAGTATTAACACATGGGGGGATAAGAAAGACATAAACAGTAACTGATAACATATACTGCATATAGGGTGTAACATATGTGATTATGGCAGTCAACATGGTTGAATGTATTAACATTCTGGGTACATTAAAGCCAGAGGTGCACTAGATATACTGATCATATGACAACCCAATTTGAAAATGCTAGAACATGGAGGCTGACTTGATTGTGGGTCCTTCAGTGAAGGTGTAGGCGGATAGTGGACGGTAGTGATGAGGGGATGGAGGGCCCTAGAGGTGGTAGGTATAGGGACAGAGATTGGTGCCTTGCCAATAACCTACACAGTGATCCCATCAGAAGCACACATGGGGACTTGGCTATGTGCTCAATTAGCATGTTATGAAGCAGGTTGATCATCCCTCACCCCTCCCACACAATCTTAATGATACTCCCTCATGCCCACTCCTCTCTTACTATCTGAAGTAGGCATTAGAGAGATATGTATACATAAACTTCAGGGTTAGAAAAGATGCCCAGTATAAACTATATTCAAAGGAGACAGGCCCCAAATATCTCAAATGGGGTCAAGCCGGAAAGCATACACTGTTATTAAACCCTAAGTAACTAATTCAGTTCTTTTATTATTCAGGGTGTGGGCGTTTCAGATTGTTATCTATGTCATCAAATTATATAAATCGCATTAAAGAATTGTTAATTGACAGCTGATTGGCTTCTTATATTGCTGAAAAATATTTCAAATGTAGGATTCCACGTGATGATTCTTTCTATTGAAGCTTGTATGATGTACCTGATCGCAGGCAGAGTAGCACCACTAGTACTATACCTATTAAACCAGTAATTTCAGGATTCAGGTGAGGTTTGTAGCGTCCTCTTAATGTAAGAGTGCACAGGGTTTTACGATACAGTGCAATATCAGAGCAGTTAAGATGGAATCAACTCACATAACGACAAGTCCGACAAGTGGTAATCTCCTTTATCATTTCATATCCTACTAACACCTCCCACCCACATCTGACCACTACCGACCTCTACAATGTGTATTAACATAAATATGCACCACTCCTAAGTGTATTAGGCATTACCATAATTAGCAAGCTTGTACTATGTAGTGCTAAATATGATCTACATAACAATATCCTAAAATACGATTACCTTTACCCAATTACATATTATACAGAATCTTATACCATTCCTGCATGAACTGGACATGGTACTTCACTGACTCCTAGTCACCTTTACCATAATATTATGTACCTCTGTAGTCACCAACAACAAGCATGCTACTCCATGTACCATTATAACATGTGTGTGGGGTTACAACCATGATCATTAACATTACATCTGGGCCATGTCATACATACTTGACCACCTTTACTGAGGTGCCAGGCCTATTGACAGGGGTGACACAAGGGCCATTGAAGGCGACTTAGAGAACAAGACCACTCCCAATGGCCCAGCTACTCCCCCATTCCCAGGCATCTATCAAGGGCGGGAAGCTTGCATCGTGGTCGCCCATCAAGCTACCATGTGAAAGAGCAAGTGCACTCTGGCTTCCCCCTCAGCCCCACCCCTCACATCTGAATAACAATTGGTGTGGAACGAACGCTGCCCTGATTAATAGCCCTGTTCTGTATATAGCCTGGGTAGAGTGCCTCCTGCAGCCAATAGAACTTAAGGCCATGCCTCCAGGGTATATATTGGCCATTGCCGGGGTGCCACAGGGATCTATTCTAGTCCAATGCATATAACCCATACCGCAAGAACAGAGGCAGGTATCAAAGGGGGTGTTGGAGATGAATGTAGGGGCTGATAGAAGAATGTATGAATGCAAGCATGAAGATTCCCTTAGGGGGTTATTGACTATAGGGGGTGTGAGAGGGCAGGGCAGGGAGGTGTCATGTCCCACCTGGTTAAATATTGTGGTCACCTGTGGTCAGTTACCCATAAAGCCATTAGCACCGGTAGGGTTTGATGGGCCCCCAGGGTGTACTGGAGTGGTAGAGTAGGTGTTTATTGCCTGGCGATCTATGTTCATTGTAGGAACGTTCACTTGTCCATGCTGGACTACTGTAAGGTGTGTAGAATGGTGAGTACCTGTACACCTCCTGGCTTTATTGACAGAACCCCTGGGGGTGCTCCTCTACCTTGATATTGAAACCTGAAGGGGACTGTGATATAACTGCAGACCTTCTGCTGATTAAATCAAATTTAAACTATGGTCACACCTTAGAACAAAAGAATCTCACCCTGAATATATCGCGTAACCTGGTGCATATAGAAATCCTTCTCATATACACTAGGTGTGATAAACTTGGCATATAATGCCAGGTATATCTTCACCTAACCATTGTCTATCTACTACATAAATGTGATCTTTAAGACATCATTGAATTCAGCATGCCCTCTTTGTGGTGACATGTCATAGCATCTTTGGTTTGATAAAACAGTTGAGAATAACACAAGATAACAATAGGTGAATAGACTTGCCATTGCTGCCCCTGCTTTTTGTTTTGCCCATTTACTTAAATAAATGCCGCACGAGTGCATATATACCTTTATACCATTAGGTTAACCCAGATCATTAGGCCAAAGCATGCTTCCTCATATTGTATTGGTACAAAGGGTCGTATTCTCAGGTAAGATGGCATGCAAAGTTAGGCTATGACAAACATGCATGTGTGTACCACAAAGAAACTCCACACAATGATAAGTGAACCTGTCACGTCATTTTTCACCGGAACTTCACAATCTGAGACAAAGACGACTACTCATGTTTCCTCTGTGACATGATAGTAATGTGGAGGTGGTGAAAATGACCCCATGTGGGGGCCGTATAGGTATTTGATGTATTATTATGCCTATTTGGACCCACAATTCCAGGATGCATCAATGTAATATATTGGGTCTTAGTAAGGGTATAGATAACGTACATTCATCATGATACAAGAATACCCAAGGATGCATAATAACGATGATAATTATAGGCGCAATGCAATACTGCAAAGTTAGAAACTTTAGAAACCCAGAGGGTAGAGAAATGACAAATATAGATTAAGTTTAGTGATACGCATTCTTAGAATGTAGAATAGTCTGAGTAGATGGTAAGTGCTTGTGAGATATAAAATGTGAGTAGTACTTCCTTTGCTGCGATATTTCACCAACCAAGCGCCCAGGAAATTTGTAACGTTTCGAAGTGATACCATTATTCCTTTTGTGATCGAACTGCGGGAGTGCTATTGAATGATGCAGGCCAGTAATGCAGGTATATTAGATTAATGGGAAAGTGAGGTATAGTGAGAGAGAGAGAGAGAGAGAGAGAGAGAGAGAGAGAGGCATATTTGCTGCTTTATTGCATTATCAATGTATTAAAGGACCCACACTTTTTGTGTTAAAAGCTTCTGATGAACAAAAATTCAAATTGAATTCAAATAAAAGAGGTGAGATATGAAATTCAATAGGGAGAGGTCTAGTTACAATTGAAAGGAAGATGGCATATATTAGATAGCAGTCATACTAATACCCTGGCTCTCCTTTTCTATTTAAAATTAGACTACTGTATTACATACGTTCATACAATGTATATTCAGTACCCTTACTCACAGCACTGCTTCCTTCTAGTTCTAACCAACACAAAGAGGTTTGTTTGGATGTATAGACCTCCAGTGCCTGGCTCTATTGATGTAGACTGATCCTACTAGTTCCCAGGTGTTAAGTGATCATCACTGACACCCCCTGCACCTGCCAACAGAGCTGTAGTGTCAGGTGATAGCAATCAACATGTTTATATCATTACCGCCACTCATTGCAGTCAGTGGAAGCAGAGGAAAAAGCCACCTTCCAACACAGCCAAGCTTTCCACGCCCGGTTTCCACGACAGGATCCTGTTTTTCCCTTTGCTCCTGTGATTACTGCTGCTCCGTGAGGCAACTGCACATAATCATAAATGGAAGGGGGGAATTTATTTGTTGGAATTAATGTCTCCATGCTTCACTATCTCACTGAGTGATGTTCACCAGAGGAGGCAAGTAATATTTCCAAAGGACTTGTAGTTTTTCTTCATCTTGATTTTTTTTTGCACAGTTCTACTCTCATGAATGTGTGTGGAGTAAAAACAGATGGGGACAAAAAGGGCTTCTGGGTTGGGTGCTGGTGTATGGAGGAGTATCTGCCTCTTGTACAGCAATAGCTGACAGACTCCTGCCTTACTGACCTGATTTGAAGTTATGACCACTCCCGTCTGGAGGCACAAGGGAACATCCTTAGCTGTACTAATGACAGCTAGGGGTGAACCACATTGGCAAATACACATCCAATATGTGGAGGCAGCTGGTAGTTTCAATATAACATCTAGCCCATGTGTTTTTCCATCTTGCAGTGTGGTATTGGAATGAATGATTACAGCTGGCATAATTATGCAATGTTCGCCCCAGGATACGGAAATGCCTTGCAAAGTGTGTATGGTAGAAACCAATGTAAAAGAGTTAGGCGAATGCAATATCCTCTATAGAGACTGCTATATGATAATATCATGATAATTTAAATCCATGGAAATGTCAATGATTTGAGTTATTGATGATAGGTGTATTAAGCCATAATTCTGCATACATACATCATGTGTATTACACAGATAGTCTTCGGCTCGCCCACAGTATAGGGTAGACGCAGCGGCCATTGGCCTTACTACTAATGGGTATACACATATATCTGATATCACTGGCCACCTCTCAACAGATAGCTGTATTGGTCATACAACCTGGTATATATTATATCACAGAAGATGTAATCCAGCGTCAGTATCTCTAGATAGCCCATGGTAAAAGCAAGTAACCATGTATAACTGTATATCTAGCGGGCTCCTATGGAGAATCCAGGGTAGTGATAATGCTGATAATGCTATAATAGTGTACACAAGACTCTGACAGGTCCCACTATTAGAAGCATTCAAGGCTTTTAGTCTTGGTTCTCGTATAGGCCACATCTGTGTGAGAGACTTTTAACTCATAGAACCAAATTCTACTGTCCAGATGCACCTGTACCTTATAGCGTGTTTCTCAGGGTTGTTTTCACTTTTACATGCTGTATACCACTATCATGATGTATAATGTGGTATGGGGACTACACCTGTCTTTCTTATTGGGGATTAACTTAGACATTGGTCATTGATTCACACATAAATGTATAAACACAATACTTTGTGGAAGGCTTGAATAGAGATGTAATGCTCCCTTTATCAACCATCGTCTCGACTATCTGCGTTAATCCACTTGACAATCAAAAGTGGGATTCAGAGCTGGGAATCTGGGATAATCCAGGAGCTATT
Source organism: Acholoe squamosa (assembly GCA_949317995.1). Classification (NCBI taxonomy): domain Eukaryota; kingdom Metazoa; phylum Annelida; class Polychaeta; order Phyllodocida; family Polynoidae; genus Acholoe; species Acholoe squamosa. Next base: position 26,249,492 of record OX439048.1, read on the forward strand.
GATCATATTACACCACTTATGGTTTCAGCACGGGGGTTTCAGGGACCAATTGGAGTAGGTCAAGGCAAGTTATGATTGTGGTAACTCTATCACTCGTGTATGTCTCCTTGTATCTCTTAATCAGAATCATTAAGAATCGATGAGTTGCAATACCCCAGATATCTATAGATGCAATGAGTCTTTATTACTTGTACATCATAGGAGTATCTATAAGTAACAGGGGTCCCACAATATAAAGACAGCACTGTCGATGCGTGTTTTGCAAAGACAAAATGCACGGTCATCAAAGCATTACATTTTAAAGGCCGATACTAAAGATATTGACCTTCCTGTTCTCCCCTCACTCCATCTTAGATGAAAAGTGCTGCAGCACACCAGTTCCCAAATGGCCTTCACCACAGTTTAATTCAGTTAGTCCGCCTACACAGGGATCCAGACAAAAGTACCAGAGACACTGCCCCTCCCACATTGATGTACCATGCACAACATATACGTACGTCATCAAGGTCATCCAGCTGTAAACAGCCACATATCATTGTCTTCTCTCAGGAGCTGCTCAGAGCTCTCATGGCCTTTTCTTTAACACTTTACATAGGTTCATAATACACTTTGTCCATTGTTTACCACACTCTCAGCCCCAATTGTAAATGGGCAGTAGCTTGCCCTGTACGCGGTACAGGACAAGCTACTGTAGAGTCATGAGATTTGTACTAACAGCAGCTCCTACTGTTGTCCAAAAATAAAAGCAATGTACTGTAAATAGCTTGGCGCAGTGTGACAGTGACTGAATGCAGTCCTGGCGAATCTGGTCACCATGACTGCATTCATACCTCATGTTGGTCCTAGGGAGGCGATTGACCCCTGTAGGGTAAGCACGATGAGTGAATGTAGCCCTTGGGAGTAGACTGACCGGGGCTGCATTCTTGCATTATGACTACAATAGGGCAAAGATCGTTACAGTACTATGGGGCCCCCATAGGGTTAACGTGTTGAAGTGAAGCTCGTGTGGGTTCCTAGTGATTAGTCTTTAGGTCCGACGGTTTCCTCCTCACGTACGTTATCTTGGTGGTACCATTTGTCAGGGAAAGAAAACAAGTATAGCCACAACCAGAGCCACTAGCATTTCCAATTGTCAGCTCCCTGCTGAGAATAACTGTCTGGAGTTTCACCAAATCAGCGGGGAAATCACATGCATAGTGTCAAAAATAATGATTGTGTTGTAGCATGAAAAAAGGCAACGTCCTGTGTTAAAGGTTTGATGATAAAATTTTAGTACTTTTCTCCCGTGTTATTTCCACCCATCTTTTGTCTATACACTCACAGTGAACTGATACGTCCCCACTCATTTCAGCTTGTATTATTTGTCCCAGGTTTTGCTCCAGTAATAAATGTAGGAGCACACTATTTTCAGTCGACTGTTTTTTGAATATGTTAAAACACACGCTACCGTTGTTTACCAAGGTTCTGCTCCATTGATTTCACGCTCGGAGAGTTTCCACCACCTGTCAAAGGGAGTCCTCCATGACACAACATGACATCCTCTTGTATCTATAGGTCTGTAACGACTCGGGGCATGCTGGCCGCCATCTTGTCCCCCGCTGCACATGCTTTTCCCCCTGACTGAAATCTAACGACCACCAGTAGATCCTGCAGTAGTATATAATGGTGTTTGGGCACTGTAGTGAATCATCCAGTATCCCTACCACAGATTTAGGTTATAACCGTCTATGCCATTGCCATTACTGTCATGGAATTGTATAGGACGCGTTACATCCATATTGTGGCATGTTTAATTGATGCTGGATTAAACATGACTGATTGAGTGCAATGTCGTAAAACTCCACAGTTGTTCTGGGGACAACTGCACATGCTCCAATAACTAATACGACCTATATGGTAAGGTTCTCTACCTAAATTAGGCACTGAAATACCTCCACTGTGTGAGTCTGCTGCAGGAGAGGTGTGAAACTGTGATAAAGCTGAAACTGGGTAGTGTTAAACTCTCCTTTCTTTGCAAGCTTATTCTGAAGCTATTTACTGGAGGATCTTTACAAACAAGGGCTCATTTTAACAGGCTTGGCTAGACCTTTAAAATGATTATTTTTTGTACAAGGTTGAATGCAGGGAATTTTGCCTTTGACCCCATCAAAGTTCAACTAAAAGTTTAGAACCATTTTATTATGAGAAGATCATTGAGCACCTAAAAATAAATGGTTCCCACCTGTTCTATGGTTAAAAATGATCTAGAAAATGTTTTCATTTTCTTTTTCTAAGGGGCTGCAGTATGTTTGACAGACCCTGCAAACTTTTTGAGCAAGATTATCTCTGGACACTTATCCCAACCTCCCAAATGTTGGGCACTTACCTATCAATTAAGACCTTATTGTATGTATTTTATATGGTGGGAAATTGATAGCTATGATAAAAATAAGTAGTTTTGCTTTTTAGATGAAGTTATTATGTCAATTTAAATGGAAGTTATGATCATTCAAACGTCCTGAGTCAAAGACGATATTCTGCCATGGTTCTGTCAGAGCACACAGTTCAAGGGAAAAGATGACATAAAAAATTTGCTTTTACATTGTTTGATTATGATAAAATGTATCATTATTTACATTCTTGAGGGTATATCTTGCTTATCTGAAAAGAAAATTGCCCAAAATAATCATTTTAGTGATCTAGTATACCTTGGATTCATCTTGCTTGATCACAAAATTAGATCCAAATTAAACTCTTAACTATGACAGAATTCTGGGTCTGATTTGGTACCTTTGACCGGTCATAATTCCACTTTAAATTGACATAGAGACTTCATTTAAAAAGCAAATCCACTTCTTTTCTCAAGATCCATCCATTGATCATTAGATAGGTTTAATGGGATAAAGTCTTGAAATATTAGGTAAGTGCCTACCTAAATGTGTGCAGATCTGCCATGAAGGGGTGAGCCCTCTATTTGTCTCACCTCTACATGAATGATATGAGTTATATCAATCAGATAGTTAAGAATATAGGTCCTCTTTATCACAACAAACATTTCCACAGCAGCAATGTGTCTTCACTGAAATGTACAGGGGTGTATTAGAGTAGAAAATGATAAATTGAGTTCCTTTCCCTGCTGTATATTATGTATGAGTCCTGATAGCCAGATGGTTGACATTATCTGCCATAACAAGGCAGGTACAGACATTACCCCCTGGTATGCTTTAATTGGCCAATAACCATGTCACACAGGGCACCACTTTCACAATACTTTGTTGAATCTACCAGTGTTACCAGTGGGTGAACAAGTTAGATTTCCCAGTTAAAAACTTGTAAGAGCTATCATAACATGCATTCAACTCTTTGTAGTGTTCAGTCAAGCCTACCAAATCCCAGGCGTTGACTTATAGCACACCTGCTGACAAATTGTAAAGTTACAATATCTCAGAGGTCTCAAGCACATGTGCAACACACAATAGACATGTTCTACTATTGTACTAGAGTATCTTTCATCCATTCATGCAATTTGCAGCACTTGACCTTTACAGAAGGGTTGCCTATTTTCACGTCTAGATGATTGCCGCTCAAATTGATGACAAGTCCACACAGACATCCACACCTATACCTTCAATGCAAAGTCCCCTTTTTGTCTACAATCGCTGTGGGAGGGGTATTTTTCTTCTCATCTTTTTATTTCTTCCTTCTTCAGCCAATCCCCTCCCTGATGGTATTATTGGATTCTGATGTCGAGGCTGATTTGTGAGCATGCGCAATACATTATTGATTCACAAAGGGAGCCGAGAACGCATGCGTCGACTTGGATCACGTCACAACTCCCACTCTCCAGGCCGATTTTACGTAGGCTTTTATCCCAGATTCCAGGGCCCTGGGGCGTTTTATCTCAATGGGTGTGAATGGAGAGTGTCTCCCATAGAAACCATACATTCCCCACCCACCCATCTACGTACCCATCCATACCCAGGTCGCTTTGGCCCATAAGGAACTCTTTAGTGCAGGAAAGGAGAGAATTAATGAGTATTGAACACAAATGTAATTCTCCTCCTGATTGGAAGAGACAAGAGCCTACCTCTAAGGGTCAGCCCTGGAGAAGAGGGTTACTGCCTGAAGAGGTGTGTTTCCCATGTGTTTGTCAGTGTCACCCCCACCCCCGACCTCCTCCAGGGTCTCTAAGAAATGGTCTTGTATATCGTATATCGATCACAGCAGTGCCTCCCGAGGGTGTTCACACCAGGCTGAGTTTGGCTTACACACCTCCAGTGGCCATGACAGCTAGTGTAAGGCACCAGGAGAGGATACATTGGTCTTGTATTTCAGAGAAAGCTCCAAGAAAATCAAAGATTTAAGAGCATTCACTATGCATTTTTATGATATATGGTTGCTTTGTATTGTAAGAGTTATGGGCTGCCCACATACATCAAAACACTTTATTGTGTTAGCTAACATATGCCTCCCAATGCCAATATCATGCTCCTTTGGCAAATTAGTGAATGATTAATTTACGTAAGATCACCTTGTATCTGAACTAATCATTTATCACAATAAAACAACAAGAAAATACGGACAAATAAAAACACCTTAAACTTAATGATCTGTATCTTTCCATATTACACGACTTCTGTGATTTTGGGTGCATTTTCAGGATATTCCCGATCTGATACCTGTCGATATTGCATGTTATGATGCATGTTTGTAAGGAGTGCTGATATCATGGATATCTGCACTTCTAGGATATCCATGATATCAGCACTCCTTACATATCCTTACATGTCATATGTTGTAATGTTAAAACCTACGAAATTTTCATTGCCAGAGGTAGGGGTTGAACCTGCACTCTACTGATCCCAAATCCAACTCCCAATGCATTGCGCCACAGGGACTGATGAGAAATAGTTGGTTAAAACCAGGTCTCTATAAGTCATTGTTATGATACAAAGCCCGGGCAGGTCACTCACATATAACTAGTATACATTCAAAATGTGAAAATATCCTGCAGTCTGGGTTCTGACCCTCCAGTTTTGTCGCTGCTGCTTCCATAACCGCAACAACTGCTGGATGCGTTCAGACCATACCAACATCTCCCAGTAGCCAGGTGTGTGTACCGATAGCGAGTCGCGCTGCAAACCCCAGGTACAGGTGATCCACCTTTTTGGCTTCATAGAAGATATGGATTAATATTATATTGATATTCTATTGATTATTTATCATGTAATAAAAACAGTAATGCATGGGCTAACGGGCACCAAATTCCTTGTATAGTAGGATATCAAAACTCGTGGGCTGTGCCCACTCGTTTTGATATCCTACCATACAAGGAATTCGGGCTGTGCCCACTCGTTTTGATATCCTACCATACAAGGAATTCGGTGCCCGTTAGCTCATACATGACTCTCTTAATACATACTCCTTCAATTTACAGCATAGCACGACTTGTGTTCCCTTTTTAATCAAGAGATCAATTATCCTGAGGACTGCCAAACGCACGTCCATGGTTGCATGTAAACAGGACTTGAATTAAAAGTGTATGGCACATGACTTTTGTTATGGAAGGGATCTGTGACTCCTTGCATGTTTACTGTTATGTCATGCACATGGGAGATGGAGGTATCTTCTTGGCACTATCTTCACTTGGGTTAAATGACCTTACATGCAGCAACAAAGAGTAATTCCAACAGAGCCCTTACTATTCTTATCTGACTTTGATATCACTTTGTGGACAACTTCCACACAGACAATGGTGACCTAGCAGGTCACCTCTGTCAAAAGGATTCACTCGGGGATAGCCGTGGATTTTTATTGAATTTATATATCCCTGAACCCAGCATGAATTCTATGCCCTGGAATCTGTTCATGATTGGTGATGTTAGATTGACAATCTGTCTTCTCCCATTAGTGTTCAGAGACCCAGAGGCCCGATGCCCTTCTACAACCCACCTCACTCAACACACCCACTCCCCCCCCTTACCTCCCCCACACACATAATCTTTCCCTACTCTTTCCAGCTATCTCAAATCTGTCATACCTTCAATACCGTACTCACTCCCACTGACCGGCATAACAAGCATGCAGGTCCACTTCTCTCACGATTGATCTCCAAATTCCTTGGGGGGAAGGGGTTACATTCAGCCCCCATCCTTCAGGCTAATCTATACCCGGTGGCAGGCTACTTGTTAAAACGTCGACAAGACCTCGTTAGGCCTGTCTTAGGTTTTCCTCGGGTCTGTCTTCCCCACCATAGGGGTGTATCTCACCTGAGTGTAGCGCCATGGTTGTACATGTATTAAGATTCCTATCGATAGGGATGGGGACAATACCTACTCATAAATTCTTGCCTGGGATTTCCTGGCTCCCTCATGAATCCACTTTAGCTAAATAAATGCACTTCTGGAAGAGAATCTTTGGAATGTAGAAACTCCCCAGCCACATCCTTGGGGGCCAAAATGGCAGCCCTTATATTATTACCAGTAATATACCAACCAGCTGACAGAGCGCATGCGTCGACAGGGCTCTCGGGGGTCACATGGGTTGGTACTCTAGTCACGTGGTAGGGCGTTGACGCCCACTTCCGGTTGCGCGTGCGCACAGCCCACCTGAGCAGGTGGTTAGAAACGCAGAGCAGAAAGCCATGTTAACACTGCTCTCCTGGCCGAGTCTTGGTCCACTGAAGCATCTCTAGGTTCCTCCGCTGCCTATGCAAAATATGTTCAGAGGTGTCTTTGACTTCCCTAAAGCATATACCAGCATGCACCCCGGTACGCAGTGCAACGAGAGGCTCATAACAGGAGCAGTAGATTGGCATATTTTGTCCTGGGGTTACACTATGATGGGGTTCTATTCAGTTTTGACCTCCTTCAGCCTGACCTTTTAAGTTTGGCCTTATTTTGGAGATTGGGGTTGCCTCCACCCGCCACTTCCCACACACTATAGAAAAACTCATTGAAATGAAGTGAAATCCTCGTCCCAAACTTGCCAGAGATCCATCGTTATTTTGACGGCGATTCCTTGTCCCACAGTGTGTATGTACTGTGCTGTTTTATCATAGAAAATACACTGCTTCACTGCAAGGCAATTGCAGTGGTTCGTTGTTCAGTTTTCCAAGGATCCCTGGTAGATTCGACAATTATTTCTTAGAGTGTATGAAAGAAAATAGTCTATTGAGTATTATATCTACTACACTGTAAAAAAAATTCCGTTGAAAAAACGGAGATTCTCTGGCACCCCGCGGTGCCAGCAAATCTCCGTATTTTTACGGTCACCGTTTTTCCTAAAGTCACCGTTTTTTAAATGGTACTTCTCCGTTACCTAAAAACATTGTTTCACCGTTTTTGACTTTACAATAATTCTCAGTTACCCCAAAAACGGTGATTCACTGGCACCCTGTGGTGCCAGCCATTCTCCGTAATAACTACGGTCACCATTATTTTGAAATCACTGTTACTATAGTGGAAAATGTCCAGCACCCATGTATGCCTGAGAATCACCGTAATTTCACCTGAATACTTGAAATCACTGTCATTTTGATATGGTATCAAAAGAATGAATTATTATGGTATTTCTATGATTGCTTTCACTTGTGATCCAATACTTTGCTCCATGAAAGCATCATATAATAATTCATCACACTTTGTAATTTCAACCTAGTGGCAAAAAGCACTCTAGGATTGGTACAAAGCTACATGCATGACAGTGTGGACATATATATTTCTTTTCACCACAAAATAGGTGTTTGTCTCATCAAAATATCACACAAAAATAGATTATCTCACCATTAAGCATATTCTAACAGCCCTATATTTAGCCATCAACATTGATACTGCATTTAATTGAGAAGTTTTAAATCAATATTATTTTAGGACATGCAAAAATGTCAATAGAGTAGAATGCCTATAAGAAAATCTCATCATGAAAGAGGGTGCCACCTGGTGTGATCAACCTAAACAATACATAAAACGGTGCTTCCCCGTAAATTGATAAACGGTGTTTCACTGAGGTGGATTACGGATAATCAGCATATAGTTGATGGATATCACAGTACTTGACTGTAATTAATCACTGTGATAATTCCCCGTAAAATTTTACGGTGATCCTCCATAAATGGTTAGAGACACACATATATTGAATCAACACAATTAACTTTTTATATCAATGGGATATTGTTTTCTAAGGCACCACCTACTTTCAATTTGAGAAACTGCAGTATGCTGTGCATTATCATAAGTGTTTTGATACATACCAGCTTTCACAGCATTCAGTTAAAAGGTATTTTTCAGAACAGATTTTCTGCATTTCCTTGTTACATGCTCAATCGTCTACTGAGTTTAACCAGAATTAATTGTAAGTCATGCCACACTGTGGTTCAGTGTAAATGATCAGCAGAAAGGTGTTTTTATGTACTGGTTTACAGGATTTCCCTGTTATATGGTCAATATATACAGAGTTTTACCTGAATTGAAATTATGGAGATTCATTGTAAGTGTGCCATATTGTGCATCACCGTAAATGCTTTGATATATACATGGTTTCACCGTATTCAGGAAAAAGGTGTTTCTCTGTACTGTATTACAGGATTTCTGTGTTATATGGTCAATATCTACAGAGTTACACCGGTTTTGAAATTACAGAGATTCATTGCAAAATTAAACGGTGAATCTCCATCTATTCAACAGAATATTTTTACAGTGTACCGTGTAAAATCTTATGAACAATGTTATTTGTATTGCCAAAACTTGTCTAACAACCTATTTTCTACTCTTTCAGGTATGTACAAATGACCAACGTGTTGTCATCAACGTACGGTCTCAATTACAAAGAGATTCTGTAAGTAGGCCACCTTATCAAAGTTCATTTTAGTCAAGGAAACACGGAAAGTAAAATTAATGGTCAGTTTCTCTGAAAAGAATTTTCACAAAGACGTAGCATAATGTATGGGTGACGGAGGACCCTATCCAAACTTCAGGGAGAAGAGTGTGATCACTTGGTGTTCAGCTCCAGGCGGAGGACTATTTTAGGAGGGGCTCTAGGTCAATGTGTGACTTGCATGACGCGCATGCGCAGCAACACGAAACTTGCTCGGTGCTTCCGGCCTGCGTGTGCAGGTTGGAGAACACAGAATAGCAGCAGGATATAGAACAGAGAGCTTGGTACCAGCCGGGACCCAGCAGCTTGGCTCAGAACGAGACTTCCGGTCTGTGAACCACCTGCGCACGCGCAGTAATAGCCAATCAGAGTACAGGATTTAGAATGCATGTAAAGGTGCATGGAGTGCCAAAGTGTAGGACGGTATTTATTGCAGCTAGCTGGATAGAGGTGCAATGGACAGCATAGGTGCGAGTAGGTATAGTGCTTTAAATGGGAGTAACTCGACAGGGCTACATTCATGCATCATGCTGACCATAGCTTGTTGATGTACACTCGGGCTTGACATAATGTGATGATACAGAAAATGGCGAGTTACTTGCCAGTACTGCATTTATGCTTCATGATAATATTATTGACATTTCTACTTGAAAATTATGAATTTTTAAGGGTATCAATACCACCATATAACAGGCGGAGAAGAGATTTTAAACATAATTTATCTTTCCACTGCGGAGCCTAGTGAATAACTAAAGACAAAACCCACGAAATTAAAATAGGTCACACATTGTTGTGTGTGTTGGCATCTTCCAAACATGAGCCCTTCCATTTGCCACTCTAAGATATGGATTTGCGATACATGACGTTTTAAAACGTTGACTGTATCACTTACTGAATCTCATGTTTGGACACTCTGAAAAGGCAAGATCGCATGTGTTCCTAAAAGAAATGCATTACTAAATCACCAGAGTGTTCTGCTTGCTGAGATGAATGTAAATCATTCTGTAGTACTGGTTGCACTCGACTCGTGATCATGTGACGTGCATGTACTGTATATGGGCATGCAACTGTCTCCAATTAACACCCATGCACAAGCTACCGTGGCCATACAGTTGCCCCCAGATACATAAAAAACGTTACTAAATACATGGGAGTATTATCTGAACATGAAAACAACTAAATGATATTGATTGGCATTTGCCATAGAAGATGTAACGTATCAGTCCCTGGAATATCAGGTGATATGGCAATTAAGAGCTATAGATATTCTGAATGAAGTGTCATAGAATATTGCTCAATATTAAATGATAACGTTGATAACAGACCACAAAGTGTTTGATATCACCAGGGTGTGAGCTATGCCTCTCTAAGGGTCCACTAGTTACATGTTCAACGACTGTTAAATCACCTCTCAACGCTACTTTATTGCAGGCATTCTGAACATTAAAATTGATTCTTTTTTTTCATGAATTTTAGTACTTGGGCTACTTTATCATTTCTGCTTGATAATTCAAACCCAGTTATTAAAACTAGAATGGGAATGAAGATGAACGACCTGGTACATTGCCTACAGTCTCCGTGCATGCTTCAAAAGATGGCAAATTCTTTATCTTAGCTCTTAAATTTCAATCTTGTATGATGAATTGGATCTGGTGAGTTTGAAAACATCCTACTGCAGCTGAACACAAATTACGACTCACACGCGATCCACATTGCAACATTACTAGTCATGTGAAGTCAAAGAAACATGAGGAAAATATTTTCACGTTACTGTTTAATGTTGTGTCAAGTTGTTGGAGTATGGGATAGAAGAAGGGCTGTTATCTTTCTCTCGGTATAGTCGGCGCCTATTGTTGGAGTCAGGTTGTAAGGGAAAAGCTGCTTCTGAATCGGCCTAATGAACTCATTCTAAAGGGGTAGAGCGGGTTGCCTTCAGCGCTATATTTGTAACAAAAGTGATAGGAAGGGGGGGGGATTGAAAATGTATCTTTAATGGTTACGTTTGTGTAAGACGGGGGCTCTGTATACGGTGGTTACGACAGTAGGGATGGTGAGATCTCGGACCAATTCAGTGACTTGGGGGACAAGATGGCGGCCTACACAGTGAAGCCAGTGATTGCCCTATAGGTCCCACCGACCCAAGGCTGTCTCAGCATCGTCAAGAAATCGTTAAGGAGTCATTACAGAGTCTGTGCTCCATGGTAAACCTTCATTTATTAAATGCAGGCAGGGCTGATTTTTACTGCAGTTCCTCCCGGGAGAATAAGCCAAATTAAAAGGGTTTAAGACGGCAGCCTTCCTCCGTCTTAAACTAGTTTTAAACAGGATCATACTAATCAAAAGGCACAGGAGGAATTTCTTATACCCCCTTTCCTCATGGATGGGCTGGCGGGTGCATGGATGGTAGGAGTCAGAAGGTGGAGGGAGGGACGAGTGGGTCTGAGGAATGGGCTCACATTTTTGGTCGACAAGTGAAAAATGAAGTTATGGAAGTAAAGAAAGCTGACTTGGGGGGGGGGAGCAGGAGCACGATTCGATGTAGTCTGCATCTCCTACCTTGTCATCAGTGTTGTATTGTCATCTCCCTTCTACTCCTGCCCCTACTTTTACAAAGAAACCCCAGCTCCCCACCCACCCCCTACATCCCCATATTTCACTATGGAGGAGAACATTCCCCGTGGCTTATCATCTCTTATCATCCCCACACAAAGGCTTCATTCCCTGCATTGTCAGTGGACGGTCATCATCATTCATGATTCGTACAATAATTATTCACCTTCAGGTTAAAGCATTTGATAGGGTGCCTATTGAGATATGTTATCTAATTGGGTTAGGGTGGTCTGCCACAGTGGGTCGGGGTAGGGTTCTTGGGTGGGGGTACATAGACCTGTCAGATTATACAAGGATCCATACGTGGCGAGGACCCATAATTACTCTGCTACTTGATTAGGCACATTCAAAGGGTACATAGGCTATGTGAAGAACGAGCTGTAGCTGGGTAGGCTTATGGTTCCGGGGGGCACTCCCTGATATTTTGCTACCATGTGTGAACACGATTCTGAGGGAAAGGGTCACTTTTTCGGCCATGGGCACGGGCCCTCGAGGGCCCTTCAAAAGGGGTGATTTTTATACTATTTTGAAGTGAAAGGGGTGCATTTTTAGGCCCCCCAAAATGAAATTTTCATCTAAAACCATAGGCATATTGCCCAACGGTGGGTATTTCCACGCAGTTTAATGTCTGAAAGTCCTGTACTGTAAGGATTAGTTTGTTTAATGTCACCCTCAATTAGGGTATGTTATTTGGCTTTGTCCCTTGAAAAGGGCCCTAAATTTTCAGTTTTTGGCCCCTTCATTAGGGTACCAAATCTGGCTGGTTGTTCGCACATAGAAACTATAGAAAAGATAGGGAGTGGCCCCCCGGGCTTATAGTTACAGCCGGCGGTCCTAAGGCTGTAGGGTGGTCGGTCATCTTCCCTCTAAGCCTTTACCCCTCTACAACGTGTCTAACCGTCAGTCTGTCAGTGCCAAACTATGGCAGGTACTTACAGGTACAGGGGCATGAGGCATGAAAGGAAGAGTGCATAGTGACAGACAGTAAGGTATGAAAGGGGGAGAGGGTGATGGAAGGGGGTGGGAGAGGAAGAGAAAGCTAGAGAATGAGAAAGGGAGGATAAAGATGAATTGAACCGAGTATTGAGGGCAAGATTCGAGAAATAGCCATTCATTTTGTCTGTAAGGGAATGTAATAGGTCTGTATGGACATGTTCACCTGTCTGTCTCCATCAGTATAAATACTGACTTGTATGTGGTAGGTGGGATGCAATTTTAACAAGTGCCCTTCTGTATGACTGCCAAGGGCACTGTCAGACATAGTGTGACACACTTGGACTCTCCCACCTGACAGTTTGGAGTGATGAAGTGGACATTAAGGCTGCTGCTGAACCCAATGGCTGACATGCTACCCTTTGACATCTGGGAATTCTTTATTGAGACCCCACACCTGACGAAAATTGCAATGCATTTCTTTTTTTCATAAAAAAAAAACAAAACAACAAACAAAGAATAAAAACAAAAATTACAAACGGTTTCATAGACTAATAAGAGCCTAGTCACTTATTCATTTTATCTATCATGATATTTAGAGCATTATAGCTTTGAATGCAATGCAGCAAAATACAGATGATCACTAAATATTCACAGAAATGCCTTCACAGCATCTACTGACGCGACCCCTCGCGGCGAAACAACAAACTAGAAGCAGACGACAATTGATCAGTGCGTCTAGGACGTAAATACTCCTCTTATTGGTTCCCGCCTTTCACTGGGCTCTGTTTATAGTCATATTTGTTCGAACCACCAACACCAGAGGGAAGATTTAATCAGCAGTTATGTCTCTTGTCGCCGGGCCCTTTTCCCTCCACCCTGTCTTAGTCGGTATCATCGGGCGACGGCCATTTGAGTACGACGAGACAATTTTCTGTAATATATCGATTGCTGGGGACAGTTGATGTTGAAGTTGGGGTGTGGGGTTGGGTTTAGAATGGGAGGGGGCATCCATCCACAGCAGAAGAATAAGCCAAAGCAAGCAGAGCAAGCCTCCTGGCGGCAATACGTCAGGAAAGGGTTGTATCAGATAATGTAATTTGAAGAACAATGAGTCGTTACCATACTACTACCCAACACCCCCTCCTATTTCCCAGTACACACACCTTACCATCTATACCCCCCCCATCTATACCCCCCTCCCGTACCCCCTACTATGTTCACCCAGCAGGGACCCAGGAGGAGGGCACAGATGTGTTGAATATTTTTACCCTGAAATGGAGAGAAAATGTACAGAGAACATAATTCTCACGAGCCATCTCTCTACTTAAACGGAGAGGGATTCTTAAACAAATAAAAACATTGACAATTACTCTAAACTAAAGATGTACTTTTAGGGTTTGTATTTCAATCATTTTATCAATAAAATTTCCTTAAATACCGTAGGACATCGATACTTTATAGCATTGCTCTACACTGGAGAGAAGTGCATGGGATCAGGAACCTTTCGCATAAGACAATTATTGCTATACGAGCACCTCCCCGATACACAAGCTACCTTGTATGCATACCCCCCCTCCCTCCCATACACGACCTTCTCTCTCTTGCCCTTCCTGCCTTTGGCATGAACTACACCGCGGATGGATACACTAAGAAGACGGCTGTAAATGGGCGCCGAATTGCCGCCGGTCATTGATTGCTGCGCGTGGGACTAATTGTTACTGACAATGGCCAATGGTAACGAGGCCGGCTGGTCGTATTGGCCGTTTTGTAGCGTCTCTAAGTTGCTCCAGCAGCTCCAAGAGCTGCTCAGAGTGGGTGATAAGCCACAATACTCAATGGATGTGGGCCCTCTTTGTACTGGTTCCCGTTGCACTATCTGGAACAGGTCCATTGAGATATTGCTGAGATATGAGTAATGATTAAATCGCTCTCCCCACCACATACAGAGGCCCTGTTTACATGTATAACTATTGATAAAACCGTTTGAAATGAATTCACACATTATTTGAAAACTCAGGACAACAAAACAAATGCACTGTTGTCTATTCTGATGCTATAAAATGCTGGCTTTATAGATTATTTTGGTCAGACATCACACAGTGAAACACTCCCCATGGGAGAATTGTCCTCACCCTCATACTCCAGCGGCACTAATTACAGCTAATTACACTCTAATGCCCCAACATGGAGTCAGGCGGCTTTTTAAACTGGGAATAAGTCGAGGAGAACGCATCATGGCATTTTTCCTCCTGAGCCTGGCGACAATCAAGGTTCTCATGTGATGATGGTGGCTTTTTAGCTGCCTCCCATCGACTCCTGTCCATTCAACCGTGGAGAATACTCCAGATCGTGGTGATAGTCCTCCAGTGGGGAGTGCTAATAATGGTCTCAGCTCTGAAGGTTGTTAAGTCACAGAATGAATGATATGAAATTTTGGCTTGGTTTACAAGGGAAGAGAATTGCGGAGCTCTCATAGTTTCTATGAAGTTATGAGACACTGAAGCATGCTCCATTCCCCACTTCATATTGAGTTAAAGCAAGCTGGCATCTTGAATAGCTCTGTTTAATGGATACTATTTGATGACTCACAGGAAGTTGTTGAATAGGACTTCCGGTGAAGTCAATCTCTTTTCTAGTGCACAAGGAAAGAAAGCATTCTGCCCAAATCTTGAACGACAAACTCCAGCTCTTAAAATGATCATTTGCTGAATGATTCACTGACTGATTACGGTCTTAGAAACCAGATTGTCTCATTCCAACATTTGATCAAAATCAACCCTTGTATAATAAGTCCTTATAAGAAGACCAAATTTTCCTCCCCAGTGCCGACCTCAGAATTTTTTGAGATTTTTTCGGATTTTTGAGAATTTTCTCAAGATTTTTTTAAATCTTGATGTCAGGGTCCTCATTCGAAACATATACACATAATTTACCATAATTCGTCCTCATGTCATACTGGAAACGATCATTTGTTATAATAACCAGTGAAAACCCAAAAAATCCGACCTACCGACCTCAACATTTTGGAGCATGTTACCGGAAATCCAGCTTTTTTGGCCTTATCAGTGGCAATCCGACCGCCAAGGAAAGGCCTTGTCAGTGATGTATGGGATATAAACAGATCCTCTAATGTCAGGAAGATCTACGACCCTCTTATATTCCCCATATAGTCAGCCTCAGAGCTGAGCTACACATCTGCCCCCTAATAGATAGCACAAAAGACATATTTGAGGTGGGCCACATGCCTCCTTCATCATGAGTCTGCCACTTCATCAGGTGCCCCCATTTGGGGGTACTAAGGTGATCTAGTTTCGTTAGAGCCCTGGAACAGTAGATATTTCATGTAAACTGGATTGTAAATCAACCCATGGCTTGATATTATATCTCCTCGTAAGCCTCCATGCTACTCAACCTACCGCAGAGTTCATTATTATAGTCATGTTCCTGCTAGATCTAGTTATTATGTGATCTAGTGACTACATGCATATGAAGCTAATTCAGAAAGTTTGGGGAACATTCTTGATTTTTTTGTGGGGTGAGTGGATTCTCAGGCAAGTTTCCTGGGTGTAAAGATGTGGTGCAATTCTAAAATGAATACTTGTCAGACTTGAATCCTGGCAAATATTCTGTCTAGTGAGTTTTGCAGAGAGTATATAAAGTATAAGACGACAGTAATACACACAGCACCACAGATGTGCTGGTAGTATTGGCATACATTTAAGAATTTGACATAAAAGGACACCACAGGAGGTAGCCTAAATGAGTTTTATGAAGTGCACCAGCTTTTTTGAGGAGAGAATTTGAAGGGAGTATTCTTAGGCATGCATGTCTAGACAAGAAGGGAGAGAAAATCTTGGTGAGAATTAGAATTTACACTCACTTCATGCATTTTTACTCTTTGATATTGTGAATTACCATCCTGCGCTGTAAAATAAATGTCGTCAAGATAACGAAGGATTCCTTGTCCCAAAGTTGCAAGAGATGCATCATTATTTTATTACAGAGATGTAATTATATTTGTAGATTCCTTGTACCACTGCACTGCCACCTGGAGATTCTTGTAAAACTACACTGGCCCCCTGTTATCTAACTACGGTGGTTCACTTTTCAGTTTTACAAGGATCCCTCGTAGATTCAACAGTTATTTTTTACAGTGTGGTCTAACTGTATATAATTGACCCCTCCAAGTGCAAGAATACAGCTCATTGTAAGACTTAGATGTCTGGCCTACAGTACACCCCATTTCAGCTTACCTTTGTTGTCTGTGCACCCTTATCTAGCCTCAACTATGTTATCTTGGGGTTAAAAGGGACTGGCCATTACAGCTAATAAGAAAGCGTTTCCACCACCAACAGTACCAGTCTAGTCCCCTGTATCTAAAGTGTTAATCTTGAGGGAAGGCTTAAAGGTCACTGCCTACCATACACAGGAAGGTCTGAATACCTTCTCGATGCCCAGTGTGACAGCCAGCCAGATTCCTGCAGCATTCCCAGAAGATTCAGAATGATTTCTCACTAATGCCACCCCCTATACCAGCAAGACCACCCCTATAACAAGTATAATATATGTACCTCTGACTGGAGTCTGGTTGCCTGGCTACTGACCTCTCGCCCTCCGTGGTCATTCCTCACCTTGAGCTCTGCCATATGGACCTTCGGCAACCTATTGCTGTCTAACTAGCCTAAATCGTGTTAGCTCTTATCTGTACTGCATCTCAAGAACTGCCACAGAAGTAGTTCAGTTTGACAGAGACAGCCAACATTGGTATTCGATTTCTAGGAAGTCTGACAGCAAAGGAATTATGGTGCTGATTGAGAAGAAGGAAGCTTTGCAGTGAGATACTAATTCGTTATACCTCACCCAGGGTGGACCTGTCTATTCTACCCACTATGAAGAGGTTCAATGATATAAATAATCATTGTCAGCTTCGTCAGCTTTAGTTGAGGCTACATACATGTACTAAAACAAATATCGTATTTTCACCTGTAAAATAAGCTGTGATACCATATCTTTTTTTTTATTCTCATGTATGATCATTCATCAGTTATTAGGGATTTTATCTTACCAAAATGACTGTAGGTACATTTGCTGAAGCAAAGGGGGCGGGACCGTCTGGACATAGGGTCAAGCTACCCTGGAAAAGGTGTGTTTGAGGGAGGAGGCACAAGCGATAGGGCATAGCCATAGGGTAGACGCGTTTCTCATGAACAGACCCCCATGTTGGCCCAGGTGCGCCTAAATGATATATCCACTGGAAAATACCAGGCATAATGCTAGATTTAGGTAGTATAGCTCCCAGGGAGGCGGGTCAGCAGGTACAACCACTGCTACCAGCCGTCACGACCCTGACTCATATTTCACCATCTCACCCAAATCAGCCCAAGTACTCCCCCAATATCTGCCTCCAGATGCGGATACATCGGCAAGGTGGTTTATGAAGGTGTAAACTGTATAACCCACCTTCAGTATTGTTTCACAATGAATCCTGCCACAGACAGTTATTGCCATTTCGGATGGATTGAGTACTCAACCCACAATGAAAAGAAAAAAAAAAAAACAGACACTAGAGTTAGGGGATCAGGAGGGGTTTTCAAATGCAGAAAAAGTGGTAAACTATCAGGGTGTTCCTTTAAGTTCGGCAAATCACCTGTCCCTGGTAGGTAAACACTAGAGGATAGGAATACTCAGGGACAGCACCTAGTCTATAGTGCCCTGACCACAGGTGAACCCAAAGGTCCCCACCCTGTGACCTCAACCTTTAGACCAGAAATTTGCATACAACTTAAAGTCATCCATCATTCAGACTCATGCATATCTGTTTTGATAGCCCTACCACCTATATCCCTCAAGCATTCCCACTCCTATCACATTTCCATATACATGTAAGTCAGCAGGTATTGCATACAGAATTTTTTCTGGCAATGTCAACCCCAATCCATCAACCTTAAAAATGCTATTCGTGAATCACCTACTTCACATTTCATTTCCATCACTCTCACACTGATTTGATCTAGGCCTACACAATGACACAAACCAATATATTCTATTGAAGTTTTACCCATCTTACTACCAGATATATCAGAGCTCTGGATTCCATCTGAACTCTAAGAAATAACTGTTCAATCTACTGGAAGAAGGTGGAAGTCCCAATTAGTATGCTACTCCTTTCGTTTTACATAGATCTATCCTCATTCGATTCACACACTGCCCAAGCAGGTAAGATTGTCCTTACTACAATGTCTAGTGTTTGCAGAATAGGGCCTATGCCTGGAGAGGTGGAGGGGACATGGGGTGAAGCTAGTAGGGATCTGGTGTTTGGTCCCCAAGGGACATGTACCTGGCCTTAAATAAAGAATGAAGGTGCCCAGTGTTTAGGGGCCTCAGGGTCTCACCTCTTAGCCAACTCTCAACACGTCCACTCTAGCAAGCTGGCAAGGCCCTCAACCAGAGCACCCAAAAGAAATATTTATCCAACAACTAGCACCTATCTGTTTTAGAACCTTTGGTCTGAATGAAATAAAATCAGCGCCCATGGCATATTCACCAGGATGTATACGATTTTCCACTTTGGTAGAAACGCCCAGGGCAATTCCTATCTCACGGTGGTTTGCTGGGGATTGTTTCAATAAGACTTGATACAGTAGGGCTAATCTTTATCAATACTTGCTGCTGTTTTTGTTGAAGGACTTTAGAAAACATTTGCTGAGTTATGTAAATTTGTTGGGGCCAGGGATCCATGCACTGAGTCAATTCAGAACGTCTTGGAGTACAGGTGGGATTTGCCTTAGGTATTACTGACCACAGCTATAAGGGTATACCCTGGAGGCATTGGGCTATAATACCACCCGGCTACTTATCCCTCTCCCCACCCTTCATCCACCCTCCCTTCTCAGGAAACAAACACTTACCACTATCTTTAAAAGTACAAAAGGTGGACCAGAAGACAACAAGAGGACCCTCTGGGGAGATCTAATCTGAGCTTAGGGAACGGGAATTTCACTAACCCCAAAATACCTGACCTGCATGGTTTGGTTAAAAAAGGCATGGCAGTTGTTTGAATCCCTCACGCCAATACTGTACATCCTGATAGAATAGCAGAGGACAGTAAATAAAAACTTATTGGTTTCCAGATTGAGGTTAAGGACCATGTTTGTTGTTAGGCCTTGTTCTACAACTTTCTTCTATAATTCATAGATTCGATCTCCTTCACTACTCTCACTGATGCATGGTGAGGTCATGTAATTCTGATAACTTGGATTACGTACTTTTTAAGTCAGCTTTTTGGTCGGCCATCGGTAGAAAACAAAGTTGGTCCAGGTCCCTCCCTGACTACCAATATATCCAATTGGCCAGAGCAAAAAAAGATAAAGGCATAGAAAGGTCACTTATCTGCAATTTTAAGTGTAGATAAGATTTTTTCCTCATTTAGAGCCAGAAAATTGAAGGTTTATTGCTGAAAATGTACTTTTTTCAAATTAAGATTTTTTTTTGCCAGATTCTCTAAAAAATCCCGTCGGAGAGAGGCAAGAAAATGAGAATAATTAATTTTCTTTATTTGCCCAAAAACCCGACGCCGGATCCGTTATCCATGTTATTGGAATAAAATAGCCTTATGGCAGATGCGCCATCCCCACCCTCTGTATGTGGCTCTGTAACTATTGGATGTAGGGTAGCTCGCCCCTGACTCGACCACTAGGCATGTTGGTACCTTAAGTCGACCACACTGGGTTAATTTCTTCCAGATAGCATATGACTGCCAGTTGACTTTGCACCATTAACTACAATATGAATATCCTGAACTTGACACCCACAATTCTTATTTATTGTGAAAGTTACTCAAAATAATGCTGGATGGTCGACTCAAGGTACCATCATGCCTAGTGGTCGATTCAGGGCGAGTTACCCTAGACCCAGTCCTGTACAGACTACTGTTTACATGACAGTGGGGTAGTAGGAGGGAGTGTACATTTATACAACAGGGTTTTCCTAGTACCCATCCCGGATTTACAACTTTTATAAAACTGCCCTGTCATGGCGTGACATTAACCAACTTAGTGTTAAGTGAAAAGACACTACATAATTAGAATGGAAAGGGACCTTTTAATATAGAAACACATACATTTTGGAGAAGTGTAAAACTAAAACTAAAGACAGTCAGAGGTGAGAGGCTACACAATGAGCCAGGGGGTCCCAGCATCCAGTTCATCCTATTTATAGTACATCATTTAATTTTTGACTTGATGGTTGATGGCGTCTTATGGGGCAGGTGTGTTACGTAACGAATTGACTACTGATTGTAGTTTGTATTGTGAAAATGTCTACAAATACCACAGGCCACAGGGGGCGGGTATTGATGGAGATCTGACCGTTAAGTATGAGCACTGCATCCTTCTTGTTATCCAGTACAGTGATTCAGTGTCTTATGTAGGTAATAAGATAAGTACATTGCATATAGCCTGTGGGTGTCATTCTTTCTAGCACGGGTCGGGGGTCTGGATAGGCTATTTCATTTTTGCTGTCCCTTGGGGATCTAACACATCATTCCTATATGTACAGGTATGAGAGTTAAAGGGCCTACTTATGTTTGTATAGGAATGTGCCTTTTCTGCTCCATAAACTCCAATTGAGTTCCCCAAATCCCCATGTTTCCAATTATCGGTGACATTTGACTGAGGGTAGGGTTTTAGAAATCTTATATAAGTATTAGTGCGGGTCACAGATTTAGGAAAATATTAGCCACCAACCTTTTCCAAACCTACAGTATGGTACCATGACAACAAGGTTGACCTATTTCATAGGAATTCTGCTTTTCTAATTTGCTAACCATTTAATGATATATCGAAACTGTCATAGATACCATGATTATAAAGCAATCAGAATCCTGATGAATGAATAGCACATTTATACTAGATAGCTTTAGAGTATCCACTATATACATTTTACAGTTTAATACCTACCGAAATCTGTTCAGTTTTGACTAATCCTTTAAACACATTTAATCTAGTGTACATAGAACCTGGGTTACAGAATCTGCCAAAGGAATGACACCTCCCTGCTGTTCCACAATACTCACTCACAATACTGAATAGCAGCACCACCTTCATCATACCCCTATATACACCATCAGACACTCAGTTAGCTCAGTATTATACCTACTGGAGGGACACCCTATATCCCTCTACTCACCTTGACACCGTGTAGGTAGGTCTACCTAAAATTAGCCCACCTGTCGTCACACCTGTAGGCACATCTCTGTATGCCCCTGTTTGGATCCTTTGTCCACCTGGAGGCCCTCCTTTCTCCATCCCCCAGAGCCCTTGCTAACTCATCAGGCTACCAACGGATCCCCCTCTTACAAGGACATCAATGCCTGCACTAGAAAAAGAATGAATCATTTCAGGCCTCAGTGGCGAGATTCAATTCCAATTACAGTGTTTTTCTAGGGAGTTAGTGTTGAAATTAACCAGCTTGGGTGGACAGATTTCACAGGCTAGTTAACTGTCATGGGGGACCCTCCAAAGAAGGGTGGAAGAATGGGACACGGGTTCTCACAGCAGAATAAAAGACCTAGTAAAACTCAACAGAATGAGTCATTTTAATCCTTAATGGAAGTATTGTCCATTGTCTCTTTCAGCTGAGGAAGATACGTTTAAGTAATTATGTAACACTTAATGTCACAGATAAATACTACTAGATTTTAAATTAGTTGATACAAGTTGATAAAGCTAACTGTAATACCTAGAGAAAACAAGACATGGCCTGCTGTTGATCCATACTAATGAGATACTTAGATGCATACATCACTGATAGTTACACCCACAGATAAGGAGTGAGAACTTTATACACCACTATGTTCCTTAACCACAATCCCACTTCTTAAATCACCAGCAAGTTCATCCCTTCTGATCTCACAAAAGAAAAGTAGAAAAAAGAGATATCTTAAGAAGCTCCTGATATTAACAATGATTATGGGCGAGAGGAGGGTGACAAATTCCAACACACAACAAAAGGCGATAGGGTGCAGGGATAGTGATGAGAATGGAGGCCCGTCATCAGCTATTGTTTTCCAGGGCGTGGTCGAGTGAAATCAAGCTATTGGTACCCAGGGTATTGGTAATTTGACTCAGAGGCAGTTGCTACGTGAACAGCTCAACGAGAGGCGAGCAGTTCCTCAGCAGCTCGGAGTAGCTCGTCTATGACCGGGAACATTAGGGGTCTGGCTGCTCGTGCCTCCTACTGCCAGAAACACAATACTTTATTGTTGATTTAATCATGCAACTGGAGAGGAAAGTGTCTGTGCTGCTCGCCTGGAGAGAGGACTTCTGTCACTGTTCTGTGAATGTAAGGGTAAAAATCTGTGTTCTGGAACAAGGATGGCAGAAATAACAGGACTAGGGAAAATGAGTTCATTAGAAGATTAAACAGCGATTGGTGCATATCAAATTCTCAAAATATAACCCCTACCTGAAATTCATCTAGCACACATGCCTTAGAAATCAAAAGGTTCAAAAAGTTTAAATAGTAGAAATGATGGCCCGCCAGGTCTTATCCAAGCTGGGCATTTTATCAAGGATACTGCAGAGACTGAAAGCTTCTTGATTTCATCTTTAACATCCAGGAGAACCCATTTACATGATAAATAGAATGATACGGACCACTGGCCTTAGCTAGATTAATGTTCTGCTCAGAGAACAATGCCTTTGCATAACCCATACAACTTCCAATGCCTCCAAGGGTCCCATAGGGTAGGATGAAATCAAGGTCCTGATTTTGCAAATTGTTGATAAATACGAGTATGACTCTTAGAAAAAGGGCTTATCCTCCTCTACTGATACTCTTGTCACTTAATTTTGTCACCTCTGAATGCTGCTATACGGGACAGAGCCATTGTTAGTACCAAACAAATTAGCTAGGTGGCTCATGTAGTCGGGGGCTAGATCAGCAGTTGGCCTCTTTGTACAGTTTATGTTGGTTAGCCCTTCCTAATAGTCTATATAAAGCTATATTCTAAAAAACTATACATTTGGATAGCAAATACTGTAACCTTAAATAATATAATCTTTATATAGACTTAGTACTTCAAATACAAGAGAAATTAAACTTTAAAAGTTTTCTTAGAGGGCACATATAATCCAGACTGAGTAAAACCAATCCATTGTCTCCCTATCAGGCTAATCCCATCCATTCACACCTAAAACAATGGACAGATACTTAAGGTGATTAAAATAGAGGCAGGGGCAGCTTATCAGTCTTATCAATTCCCATTATTTTCTTTGTGTGGAGGGGAAGATAAGAGATTACCCACAATCCTCTGCCAGATCCAAGATGGCCATCAGGGGGGGGGCAGTTACATAACTGATTTCAAGATGGCCACCTCCATACAGGAATGCCTCTGTTCCCTATACCATCACTGATATAGTCAGTTTAGCATCCCAGAAAGTAGGAACAGGTCGCTCCACCACCAGTGGCGACCAGAGGCCAGATTAAGGTCTGGGGATAAACAACTCCAGGGTCAAACTCCTTGGGCTTTGCTCTCCACTGATCCAGTGGCAATCTAGATGTTTAGTAGTGCCAGTAGCGTAGGGTTGTTGGCCTAGATAACCCAGTAAAGGTGAGGGGGCAGGTGGTAGGAGGTAACATGGGATAGAGGTCTGGGGGTGAAGGGAGGGTGTGCCTGATTAGACAGGGAGCTTATCTGAGATAAGAGGCTTAAGGTCACACGTCAATAGTGCTCTGGATTATCGTCCTCATGATAACGGTTATCAATACCAACCAACCATGGGGCACCTGGCCCAGGGGCAGCATGTGAGGGTAGGGGATCAGGGGGTGGGGGTCAGGGGCAAAGTGATGGTGTAAGAGGGTTAGGGTTAGTAGGAGGAAGGTAGACTGGCTGCAGTCCCTGAGCTCTCCTCCCAACACCATTATACCCCCCATGCCTCTCCTCCTCTGGCACTAGAGCTCTTCTTAATTTTTCTGTTTTAAATTTTTATTTCAATCCTCTTGCATTGCAATTGAGAGACTTGAGCAAGTCTATAGGGAAGGCTAGGTCCTATCATTAAACTGATAGTAATACACACCTGATCCATTGGGTATTCATAATAATAATGAAATCAGCCCCCACATGCTCTCTTATGGTAAGATTGAGTAGCTCATATATGCCATACAATTACATTTTCACTAAAGTCAAAAATGTTCCTTTGAGTGAGTAATAAAGATAAAAGCATACAAGGTTTTCGAAGTGAAAAGACATAACAATGGTCTGCTTAATGACTTTCATGTAGATAAAAAGCTACCTTATAAGACCATCTAGACTCCATCGTGAGCTTTGCCTGTAGACACCATAAATGGGGTGTTCATGAAGCATCTCTCTTCATCCAGTAGTCTAGGGAGCTGCATTGATATTATTAGCTCATGAGGCTTTCAGAAAGCAATGTAGCATAAACCACATAGAGATTTGATGTCTTCAATTAGACTCCCGGCATATAAGGGGCGATTTATATAGACGTCACAATGTCGATATACCTCTATATCTCTGTAATGCTAGTCTATTTTAAGTGCGGGCATATCTGATGCAGTCAGAAGCATTGTTGATGGTTAGAGCAGGAGTTGAGGTTTTTCATTTTAATCGAGGACACTGTAAGGAAACTTAACTTCCATATGATAATGCAACATGAAATTGATCCCATTTCACTTCAAATAGGCATGGCCTAGGTGTAAGAGGTATAGCCTTTAGTAAGACACAAACCGATTCCTCTCAGATCAACATCCAACTATTTTGATCTGGGATACATTTAGGAGCCGTATGTAGAGTTACGTATTTTTTCCCATAATTGTCCCCACAGCCCTTCCTTGAGAAACCCATTGCTGCGTGGATATACTTTATTTGAACATGGGAGTTATAGGCTCAAAGCTATAAATGTCTGGGGAGAAATGGAGACATTGTAGGTTGAATTGTAGCCAGGATTTACTAAAATTGTTTGTCTCGCCAGCAGCGTTTATGACATTGCCTTATGATAGATAACACTGTTGATTGTGATTTATTCATTGACATAAACCACTTTGAGTATGCTTTACAATCTCCTGAAATTTCAGAGCAAGCCCGTGCCATTCAGAACCACTGCTCACCATTGGACACTGTCCTGGGGTCATTGTCCCTGGGGGTCAATGAGCACCTTACACATTGAGATGTCTTTAACCCTCTATCCTCATGGAAACAGACACCTACCTTCTGGTCATATAGACTGCTGGCAGAGGAAGCTAAGCTGTGACTGATTGGTGATGATGGAGATAACATGTCTAGACCCACTCCTGATGCTGATGTCCTCCAGCATGCAACCAGCCAATGACCAGCTGCCCTACCACTATAAATAGAATATGGCCTGTTACTGTGCTTTTGGTATCATTATGGTAAATGCATGAAAACTGTACTTCTACATCTCATCTAGGCATTTACATTATCCTCCTTTTCCCCACCATGATATACATTCGAGAGAAAAGACAGAGAGGTATATTTCCATGCATGTTTTTGACAGTTATACAGAGAGTAAAGCACTAATGATCTCCAGTAAGACAATTCATCTCCAAGTAACATTGGGCCAATAAAGGGTGCCATATGCATGCATTTAATTTGTTATCTAAAATGATGATTAACGAATTACATTGATATGAGGAAATTTCTTTAAAAATAAATTGGAACTTATATGGAAGAAAGCTTCAAATATCAGAGAAAAGTATAAATATGGGATACTTGTAGAAACCATCAGAGACATGGCTTAGTGCATTGGTAGTGGGAGGGATGGGGCTGTAAGTGCATTCCTGGCTGCCGATGGGAGAGGTGCATGTCTGGTGCCGGAGGAAAAGGTAGGTTAGGTGCATGTATGGGTCATTGACACTGGTCAACCCAACAATAGAACACACTGTAAACAGCCATTATGTGATTGTCATGTTATGGTCCTATTCCCTCTCAGTATCAGATATGTTTACTTGTGGGCCCCGGGCTTCCCTAGCCCACTTAAAAGGGTCTATATCTCGTCTTTCCTATCCCCTCGGATGTGTGTGGTGCACATATGCGCGGACACCCACACATTCCTCTGTGAAATTGTGTAATGTAGTTCTTGCCCTGAATATGACCTTAGTTGTCGAAATGGCGTTAAACATCTATTACTCATTCACTCACTTGTGGGCCCAGGAAAAGGGAGGAGGCTTTGCCATAAAATGAGACACAGTGGGGTGAGCTGCGCCGCCAATGGTTCCCTCCGATATATATATCAACAAGTACAGATTGATTATAATTATTTTGACCTATGATTAAAACGAATATTGGCCACATATATGCAGGGAACTCAACATTCAAAAAATCTAAATTTCAAACTGGAGCTAAGGGTAGACTGCTTAGTTTTTCAGATGGGTGGCTGGGGTATAGGGTTCATTTCAATTTCGATCCAAATTACCATGCATGTCATCCTTGGCAGATACCTGCCGGATACACATCATCGGACGCTAATTAAACGCCAAGGCTACTATTAGACTAGATAGTGCAGGATGGCAAGACCCTGGAGCAAAAGCTTTTCTGGAAGAGATCTGTAAGTTGTGGGTCTTGATGGCAACAGATGGTCACCCAAGACATCCTTTCTAGTTCTACCCTCATGTACACCACCTGCCCTGGAGTCTGCCCCCTCCTGGGTCTCCATGCACATGGAGCCTCAGGCATTCCAACCCACAACCACCAACACGACCCCACATCTCCACCTAAAGCACCCCAGCCTGGCAAGAAAATCACTAAAACGTGTTTTTCCTTCTCTGTGTACCTAGTTTTACATAACATCCACTGACTAGATTTTCTGATCATGTTACCCTTCTTGGTTCTAGAAAATGCATGCACTCCATGTTAGACCTCACCATGTACACTGCAAAGGTTACACAGGAAATTCTCAAACGTTTCAGGTCGAAAATTAATAGGTATACATATCACAATGGGGTGGACATGTATACACATACCTGTAGCAGAATAAGCCTGATATACAACCTTATTCAATGGTTCATTCACCTAGCTTTTGCTATCCTAACCAGAATTCTGAATAGTATGGAGCCTATCACCAGAATCACATACATGTGATATGCTACACCTGAAGTATGCCAGTCAGACAAAACCCTGCCACAAATTATACCCCTCTTACTCTGAACATGTCATTTCTTTCCTTCTTGCACCATGGCAGCCATGTCAATCCAGATAAATGGGCCATGTCTCTAAGGAAAGGCCCTGGCGGCCAGACACGTGATCTGTTTATTGAGTTAGCCAACTAATATGTAAACATGGGGTTCCTAGCCACCCTCTGTGTACCTAGACATACCTACACACACCTAACCTCCAGGGGCTGGGGGGCTGGGGTTAGAACATAGGACGAGGCAGTTGGTACGTTTTAAGGGGTTGTCTACAAAGGAATTGCCTTTTTCTACTGGGGGACCATGTAATGCATCGAAGGGGTTGTCAACAGAGGAACAAAAGATGTTTTTTTTGTTGTCTATAAGGTAGCAGCCACTTGGTATTATCAAAATCATTGTCTACAGGGGAACAGACATTATTTTGATAAACTATGCCTAGGCATCATACGAAAGGTTGTCTAAAGACGAACAATCATTGGCACATCTAAAAGGTGCGTCTTTGGTACATTAGACCAGCATAAGGAAGTCCATCAGACACACCTTGTTAGGATAATTCTGAATTAGCTGACAGACTTTTGCTTTGGTGTAATCTAGGCTTAAAAGTTATATAGCCCATCTGCATCCCCATGTTACATGGCATTGATTCAATTTTCTAAGTGAGGAATTGTGATTATGGTAGGGTGATGGTTAGGCCATCCTGTTGCCCTCCAAAGTAGCAATACTCATTGGATTTCTTAGCTGATGAGGGGCCGTTAGACTTGTTAACCACCCTCAGTATGGTTGCTTAGTGAGGTGGAGGGATCTACGATAGCAGTTACCTACCTTAGGGAGGTTGTGAGGGATTGGCCATAAGGACTATACTGATGTTGCGGGGGTAACAACAGGGAATTAAGGTTGTCCCCTTGAGAGTGGATAGTAAAACATGCACCACCGAACTCAATGTACCTTAATAATCAGGCAGGCCCCACTGACCACCTACACACATGATGTGGTGCTATTGATGCAGAGTAAACTCATGCAAGAAAGAAATGTGTTTCTAGTAACATGGATAAAAAAAGGTTAAGTTAGCTAGGTCGAGTTTTCTTTTTCTTTTTATTCTCAGGTCTTATTTAGGCATACATACACTGCAAAAATTGTGTTTAGATTTTAAACATGTTTAGGTCTAAACACGTTTAAAATCTAAACATATAGGTTGGTTAGGTGTCTCATCAACCACATATTTAGGAATTAAACATTTTTCTTCTAATCACCTAAACATTTATGCTAAACATGTCCAGATGTTTAGACTGTAAACATATTGAATACTAGCTGTTTAGATTTAAACATCAATATGTTCATATACTTAGATGTCAATTACACACCATGTAGCAGCACTACCTTTGAATAAACACCCTGCACACAATCACAATCAATTGCTGTTGAGAATATCCCCAAACTCCATGTAAGACATTGTTTCATCTCATAGAATGTCATCAGAATAGAGACAGCAATAGGGAATCGACTATATTCACCTAACATCAGCATAATTAGTGTAGACTAATCAATAAGTCCCATAATAGACACCTATTTCGTGGTATTTTGCAAAGGATAAAGCAATGTCCTCCCTGTCAACTGTTGTCATTTCTCAAGTCTCTCATTCTAATGCAGTGTATACATACATGTATATACACCTGTGGCTGACTTCTTTAAGAGACTTTTGCACTTGTAAATACCTGCTGATGTCCCCCAGAAAGGAAATGAAAAAAAAGATAGTCCATTATTTTCTTAATGCATACATCTGTGAACCCAAATTTCTAAACATAAAATTTCATATCAGAAAAATTCTAAACCTAAACACCTAGATATCTAAGCATATTGTTTGGCTAAATGTTTAGGAGGTTAATGTGATTACAAAAACGTTGCAAGAATATGTTTAGAATTGTGTTTAGGATCTAAACACCACTTTTGCAATGTATGATTGTATTGAATCGAGAACATTATAAATGGAACTTCACTAGTTATTATGGCAAGGGAAAATTACCTAACGAAAATTTGACAAATAAAGTAGAAAGTACAGGCGTTTTTGAAAATATATGGAAAAATCTTCAAAAATTTGAGGTCGGCCTTGTTTTGCAGAGGTAGGTCGGAAAACAGAAACCGAACATTTTTCTTTCTTGCCTCAGTGTATGAGATATGACCTGCTTCACGCTTCATTTGTTACACTATCACGTTATTGGAGAGGGAGTTTAGGCTCATCGTCATGGGTAAATTGTAATTGTTATTGTATTTAATAACACCATATGAGATTTATTCTGCAATTTGAAGTATCGAGATTGCATATGATGTCTCAATGTTTCAAAAGTCAATTGACCATAGAAACTTATTTGTGTGTCTTAAAAGAAAGACTGTAGATTGGATAATGTATCGTTTAGGAGATGCATTCATTTTGTTAATCAAAATTCAATATCAACACACTTTGCAAAATATCTAAAATGGTCTAAAATGCATTCCAAATTTATGGTTTTGGACACCTGCATCAGATAACGTATAGATTTAGCCATCTTATGGTATCGAGGCCACATAACAGAATAATCTACGATTATGACCTTCAATTCTTTTCATCTTGCTCCTCCCGATGTTCCACTCAGAACTCATTTTACACATGGCCTCTTTACTGGCTCACATCTCCCTGTCTCCGAGGATCAGGTTCCCTACTTTTCTTTCTCCTCCACTTGAATGGATTCTTGCCGTTAAAATCGCACCCCTCTCTAGCTCCCTCGTGTGATTATCCCGATCTGCGCACGAATCTTGCTATGATTAAATTTTTGACTATACGAAGAAGACGTGTGTGTGTGTGGGGGGGGGGGGCTTATGGTAGTTTTGTATCATGGATTTTCTGGTGAGAATCGATATGTAGTATGGAAAGCCATTATGACCATGGAGTCAATTTATATCATAATGATGTACTTTATGTCAAAGGTAAACCCCATAATCTCCTGCTTATAATGTTCAACCAACCAACGCCATAAGGACACTTTTATGATGCAGCATGGATAATCAATCAGTAGTTTCAATGATAAATTGATATAAGGCAAAAGAAATAGTTGTAATAACGGTTCAATTTTAGTTGGACCGAAAGGTAATTGATCCTTTTATTCAGCCCCATCAACATTGCATAAATTAAGCCCCGCCCCTTAGAAAAAGAAATCCGACAATGATGGCTTGTTACAATTCCCTTTTAGCATTTCCTAGAACTGCGCTGGTTCCAGGAGTACTTACTCTCAGTATTTCCGTTTGTTCCATAGACGGGTGGGTAACCAGCAGTGGTGGGGTCCCTTTGTTACCAGCCCACACCGCTAGGGGACGCCATTCTCACTAAGCACACGACACAACCTGATTTCAGACTAATCTTGTCCCTTTTTCTTCCATCCCTGACCACAGGGACAGAGCCTAAAATGGGCGAGTGGAACTGAGTGGAAATGCAGCGTGTCTCTGTTCACCAAATTATGTTCATCAAAGCAATACACATTGGTTTTGGTGGGAGAAGTGGGTGGTGCACGCGTTGGTGGGTGGGTGGGAGGGTGGGAGGATTGGGTGGGATGTGAGATGGAGATGATACTATAGTTTCATGACTCCAGAGGCGTGACAACGATTGTTCTTTTGACGAGGAAGATCTTTTGGATCTTTCTCTATTTTATCGATCAGGATCTTCAGTAGAGGGATTTCCAATCCCCAGTCGTACCCCCTTCTCCCCTATCCCCAGCAGCCCAATATTCTCAATGGATGCTGTGCCATATTCTCCATACTCAAAGCCAGCCTATTGCTTCTAATATTTCTAAAATATAGATCATAGAATGTTCCTTACTCAGTTCTTGCTCATACCCTCATTCAAGGACAAAATATACAATACCCACGACCGTTCTTTGTAGTCTAAGGCTGTTTCGTCTCTTGACATTCAGGTCAAAGCCATCCCTCTACATTTACCGTAAGTGTAATTTACTGAGCTCAATGACAACTAATGAAAGTGTTTTTAACATTTGTGAGAAGAGTAGTCGTTTATATGACTCTGACCTTTACACTGCAAAAATGGTGTTTAGATCCTAAACACAATTCTAAACATATTCTTGCAACGTTTTTGTAATCACATTAATATCCTAAACATGTTTAGCCAAACAATGTGCTTAGCTCAAGTGTTTAGAAATGTAGGTGTTTAGGTTAAAACTTTTGTGTTTAGATATATGAATTTTTGTGTTTAGGTGTTTATGAATTTTTGTGTTTAGATGTTTAAATGATTTGATGGAGATTTAAGGTTTGCAGACATGTATGCATTAAAAAACAGAGATATATTTTGGGTTTTTTTCCCATTTACTGGGGGGGGGGGACATCAGCAGGTATTTACTTGTCAAAGATGTCAGCCATAGTTATATATGTGTACATATAATACACACTGCATCAGAATGAGAGACTTGAGAAAGTACAACAGCTTGACAGGAAGGAAATTGCCTTATCTATTCCAGAATAACATCAAATAGGTGTCAGTCATGGATTTTATTGATTATTTTATGGTAATGATGGTGGCATGAGGTGAATCTAGTCAATTTTCTATTGCCCTTTCTATTCACATGACATTCTATGAAATGAAACCATGATAAACATGGGATTTAGGGACATTTGTCACAACAATTGATTATAACTGTGTGCAGATAGTCCAGTCAAAGGTAGTGCTGCTACCTGGTGTGGATTCAACATCCAAGTATCTAAACATATTGATGTTTAAATCTAAACACCTATTATTCAACTGTCTCAACTCTAAACATCTAAACATGTTTAGCATAAATGTGACACAACTTAGGAAAACGTAACATTACGGGGATTAGTGTCATTTTTGGCCACTAGGTGGCCAATAAGTGTAAAACATGGTGCATCCTCATACATTGATGGGGGATGTTAGTCCACTTCTCCTTATCTGATTTTGATAAACAAAATATCTAAATGATCCCCAAGACTTTCTTTTTCCAATTCAAATTGTTATAGTTTAATGGGTTCATCTATATCATCTTGGACAACTGCTTGCTTGGGTCAATTAGATATCCCTAAATTAGCAAAGGTCCCATTCCCTGTCAATTGACCTATAAAGGTACTGTCAGGGCTAGGTTTTATAATATGTTTGGGTTGTAAAAGGCACTTATGCCAATCATTTTGGGTCTTTTGTTTTTAAAATATGTCCCAAAGACCTACTCAAAGTTTCTGAAGAATAACAAGAAAAATACAAACATATTTCACTTGGTTTTGCCTCCTCGATTCTGCAAATAGCTCAAAATCCCCATAATGTTACCTTTTCCCGTGCTGTGTCACAAATGTTTATGTAGTTAGAATAAAAGTGTTCATTTCCTAAATGTGTAGTTCATGAGACACCTAACTGACCTATATGTTTAGGTTTAAACGTGTTTAGACCTAAACATGTTTAAAATCTAAACACCATTTTTGCAGTGTAGTTGTATTGAATACGTCTACTGCAGTTATGTGGAATGCCTCTTGGCTTTCACTATATATATATATATATATATATATATATATATATATATATATATATATATATATATATATATATATGACCTTGCAGAGAAAACAGTTGATATTTTCTCATGGAAATGCACAATACACTCAGGCTGATGCTCAGTGTAAAGTACATTAGTTCTCACGTCCCCCCCCCGCCCTCCCATATACGTCCTTGGCAAAATATATTAAAATTATAGTATGCGTGCACATAAGTATGCATTAAATTCTGGTTTACATGCACATAAGATGATGACATGAAAAAATTTCAATTTGGATTATGTTATTTCTGTACATATCCATAGTTTTTTTTAACTCTGTTTATACCATTGTTATCAAGTTTCGGCACTGATTTGGGGTGCCCAAACGTGATAAGTCGATGTATTTAGCATGCACTAAAGGCACTGTGGAAAATTTCGATACAAGTTGTTACATTGGCATATGATCTGAGGTCATTCCGGCAGCTGCGCGCACTCCTTACCAGCGGTTCTACTATGAAAATGCCCCTGGGACACACGTCAACGTAACATTTTGCGTCAGCGCTGTCCGGTCCACTCGCTGAGGAGGACGCCATGTTTTGATTGGAATCATAGCAATGTCATTGGCGGAAAATGGCTAAATCAGTGTATTTCATGGCTTAATAAGGTAAAACAATTAATTTAATGGTTAAACCATGGTATAAAGGGCATAGTGGATTGCTAGGCCTCCACTCACTCCTTTTATCCCTTTCATCAGGGGATAAAAGGACCTAGTGGAAGCCCAGCAATCCATTATGCCCTAAAGATTGTACTTAGCTAAAAGACAATAATTATTAAGGCAAAAGCCAAATATATCAGATTATAACTTATTTCTTTCTTATCTCTGTGCAGCAAACGGATCATCTCATTAGCTGTATTTTATTTACAGAATGTTTTGTTCATTAGAATAAAATACTAAATTGAATTGAATTGAACTAATAACATCATCTTTTGTAAAACTACATAGAATGTTAGCAGGAGAGCCACTAACATCACCCAATAACAAGTGTTAGTTAACGATCTCAGTTGAAATCTTCAACCAATAACCATAACACTGAATGGTCGTTCAGACTCCGCTCCCTGATTGCACATCCTAAATACCACAATCCCCGCACCTGGCAATGTTATAGACCCATTTAGGATTCAGTAAGGCATTTGTCCACATGTAATTGGGTGTAATTAAAATCATCCCCAGAGAGTAATGGAGAAAGGGGCCATGGCCTGCATGGATCCAATGGCGGCCTTAAACATAAAACTGTCCAGATCAAGTTGCCTTTGCAAGGACACAAGGAAATTGCCTTCGGTCTGTGCAGAGATTGGAAAATACAAATATTAGATGGAGGTGCCCATTCGCGGAAAGGAATGGTGATGATAAGAAAATAAGAAGAGAAAGAATACTATAAAAAAAAGTAAAGCTTTCACAACCATGGGCACCCTATCTACACGGAGCGCCAAAATGGCCTTTGCCCGGCGTCCTCTCGCGGAACCACGCCAGGTTCGATAGGTGTGTCTCGGGTTGTGGGTCAGGTATGAATGGCCATACTAGGCAATTGCACACCTATACTAACATACTAAGGGGCGGGATGATATCAGAAACTCGTACAATGCCATCAAATATCATGCAAAGCCATCTGATGCCATCCAAAATCACTTCCTGCCATCCATCCAATCTCATTTAATGGAACCCAACACCATTAGATGTTGGGGTGCATGTAATATCGGATGCTACCCAATGTAATGACTTTCACTACCAGTTAATGTTCTCTTATGCCATCCAATGCCATGATTTCATGCAATACCATCAAATAGCATCCCAGCCTGGATGATACTACTAATTAGTCTAATGCCATCCAATACGATTAATGCCATCCAATACCATTAGGTCACATGGTTATCAGACCCAGGATCGGATGCATAGCAAACTGACTCTTGTAAATAACTAGAAATGCTTTTATGAAAATGGCGCCCCAAATTCAAAGCCTGCCCCGTTGCCTTCTCAGACGCTAGCAGCTCCCCACCACAGAAGGCGAATTTGATGGTATTATCGCTCAGGACAGCTTGGGACGGTGTTTGTGTCTTTTTACCTCCTAATCGGAGATTTCCATCACCCAAGGCCGAGGCCAGGCCCAAATCGATAGCCATGGATGTGGGGAGGAAGGTCCGGATTGCCCGGCCATCTATCGAATATCTAACCCTTGAAACTTCACTATAGCACCAACTGGCAGTTTTCATCACTTCCAAGAGACTCGCTTCCCTATTGCATTCCAACTCATCTACCCCCAAAGATATATCTAAACACACGGCATCATAGGTGCCTCTGAAGGCTATTATACGAATGTGGAAATAGTGGATTGGACCCGCTGGACTTATATTTGCAAAGAGATGGGATTTGGAGAGGGGTGTAATGTAGTCTTGTGGCTGCGGAGTGTGTCGGGGGAGGGGGGCTGAGGGTGATAAAAAGGTGCGTCGATCGATGTCTTCCTAGATAAGTGCACGATGGCTTTCCCCTTCTTCCCCTCTCCAGTGAGTGTACTCCATCCAGTGTTGAGTCAGGGACCTCGTCTATAGATGCATTGCTATTCACAGGTTAGTATGTATTTTCAACACTACAAGTGTGTTTCTGTCTGTTCCTGCGTCTGGTTGCCTCTGTCTCTATCTGCATCTATCTGCCTGTCCCTGTATTTCTATCTGTCCCTATCATATTCTTTAGAGATATTATAACAAATACTCTCCCTGCCTTCTTCTATGGGCGGCATGCCTTCATGAGAGATGGGGCCCATGCAAGGGCCATGTTGAAACGCCAGATTCGATGATGCCGAGTTCACTAATAATTGGATGATTGGCAGAGTCAGCAGGAACCCCCTCCCTCTTTGTGTGTAAGATGATGGGGTGGGGGTGGGGGGCTTCAACAATATACAGCATTCTCAAAAGCAAGATCCTATGACAGTTTCTGTTTCAATATCTTTCATTTTTATATAGACTGTGAAGATCCCGGTGATTGAACAAAAAATTATAAATTTGAGAACGATAAATATTTCCAATTTCTGAGCACGACATTAATTGTTTGTCTCTTTTATACTCTTTTCAGGTATGTCCGATGACAACATATACCCAAGGACCATGTTGTGAGTATGTTGCATTATAGTCTACTTCAATCTTATTTATGCCACTTCTTTAAACACATAGAATAAAATAAGTCTAACAGTCTAGACAACGATATAATGCATGTCAATTGAGATATTTCCAATATTGCCAATTTACACATTAGATAAATCATTAAGTTAACACATGAAAAAAAAAACCTGTTGGGATGGGAGTCTGAATGAATCTTTAAATTCCCTTCTCATATACCACTAGCACTGACTTTGCTTCAAATTACATATGGAATATTGTGGATGACTTGCTTAAACTGATAGGATATTCACCGAATGTGCACGAAGTTATCGATTTGTCAAAGGCCCCATAACAGTTAGCAATGTTTTAAATGCCGAAAAACAAACACCTAAAAAACTGCTCTGTTTGAAGTGTGGACATCCTGACCCATTGGCTCTAAACGGCCGTCCTTCAAACTGCCTACCCATAAGTCCATTGGGGCAGCTTCCGGGAGCTGATCGGGTTTAGGTCTCAGAGCAGATTCCCTCAAACCCAGAGCTGCTCAGGGCACTCCCCAAGCAGTATTTTAGTATTCTGTTGCTCAGTGTAATGTTTGGAGATGTAGACAAAGACTGGGTAGACCGTTCACTTTTGGTTAGGCCAAACTATTTTTTGTCCTGCTTGATATATCTAAAGTAGTGATGCTAAGAAGAGATGTCATTGAGAATTGAGAGAAAATGATGTCATTTGAAAGGTACTCAATGCTTTAATCAGCAAGATGGACTTTTCAGAAAGTGTTCTTTTAAACGATCCAATATATGTGTACATATAGATACTCTTCTAGATCTATTGGCCTTTTCAATCAGAGCACACCCTCCGAATCCCCAAGCAGATTTCTTTTTTATAGATTGCACTTGCTTACAGCACACATAGCAGAGAGTTTGATTGGAGAGTGAGATACTACTATGCAGGGCATTTTGGGATCGATGCCCTCGTTCTCTTGTACACGGCTGGTGCACGACCACTGCGACCCCGGGCGAGAAGGTTAGGTATTAGGTGGGAAATTAGGGTAATAGGGGTGGGCATCGACGTCAGGGGGCTACTGGGGTTAGGCTCTTTCCAGCAGTAATTTTACGGCAATGAAAATCAATGGACTCTACATTAAACCCTTCTACCCTTAAGGGCCTCTGATATAAGGTTACTTCTCAGCAAGTGATGACCCTGCCAAGAAATGTCCTCTAAGTGGGTGACTTGTATGTATGTGACTGGAGCTCAGGGAAACTTTGACATGCCACTTTATCATTAAAGATGACTTGACTGAATTTCTTGTAAATGCACCATGCCACTGGAATCTCCAGTGTGTTCCAATGTCATATTGCTGGCAATCAAATGGTCTACTAGTTGCTTGCTGAAATCATCGTTGAGCCTCATGCCCCAGATCTGCTGGAAGCGACAGCATTGCCAGAAATCTATTCCAAAATAAACGATCAATCAGGCAAATGGGAAACGAAAAGTGAATATAATTATACATACAGCATTTGGACCCTTGATCATCGTATCCTAACAGCAAAGGCGTGAATAGTGATGTTAACTGCGATTGGAGGAAATTAGTCCTTATTGACACAACCCACAGTACACAGCATCAATATGATTCTAGGTCAGAGGCACAGGTGAGGGGGAATTTAGAAAGGATAGCTCATGGCATAGTGCATGGACAATCCTTACTGCTTGCTTGCTCACACATTGAGAGATCAGCCCCTGTGGATGAGCAGTACCCGGTGCCATCATGCTCCGTCACCGTCAGCCTAGAATGGGTTTGAACCAACGACCTTTGCACCAGTAGAAGCCTGTTCCCATCATTTATAAGGGGTTAGTGTTGAGGCCGCATCGCCTGTATTTGGGCTAGGGGTTTGGAGGTGAAACGTGTGCAGCTCTGGTGTCATCCAGTGTCACAGTATGACATGTAGTGTCATCAATGAGTGTCAGAGCCCTAAGCAATTTGTGTCAAGACTGTGAGGGTGGTAGGGTAAATCATGGTGCTTACTACACACCATTATAACATGGGCTTCAGCATGAAGGTTTAACATTAAGGTGGCTGGCGGGGATTGTCAGTTCACCATTTGGACACCAGAGGTCTCATGTGCTCTATTGATACTATGAGAACGAAATATGCAAAATTCTTAATGGGTTAAATAGGGATTTGAACTCCAGACCTCTTGTGTAGAAGGCAGAGATGTAACACATGCGCCACAGAGTCAGTTGGGGTAGGGAATTTGGAATGTACTATATATCTAGATGTACTTATTCTAGCCATTTCCCTTAAGGAAAATTTTCAATCATCCAAAACATTAGAAATATGGCTGGGACCATATGTCAGAACTACACTCACTGCAAAGATATGTGCATGATCTATGTGCTGAGGAAGTTATAAGAAATTCTAATTACTTCTGGATATGACTCTGTGGATTTATGTTGCATATTGCTGTATAATCCTATATAATAGTAAAAGTTCTGTATCTCAGAAATATGCCTGGGACCCCCACATTTTTATTGCATATATGAATAGTACATATCATTTTGGGATCCTGGTGATAATCTAGCGAAAATCTAATTACTTTGATTCTATCCCCGCCAGCCACCTTAAGCTTTAACATGCACATTCAATATAAAGCTTCAATGTGATAATCCTCAAAATAGCTTTTGTACATTTCGATATTAGACCTTCAATGTGGTATTTGGCCGATCTGAAAAACGTACATGTATGATTTCTGCCAATAAACTTGTTAAAACTCAACTCAAACTATTCAGCACTATAGCCTTCATTATGAAGCTTTCATATTATAAATAAACTTTCAGTATCATTAAATGTAGACACATCTGAAAAATTAGATAAATTTTGTTGTGATCCTTCTATATGAACCTTCAACATGAACCTTCAAGTTGAACCTTTATGCTGCCACCTGCTAGAGCTAGAGCAGTATATCAATGTACTGTCTACTACAATGATCATCATTTCTAAAATAGGCGTTCATCCACACACCCCTCCTTCCACCCCCCCCCCCCTTCATAGTTCAATTGATATCCTAGACAGGGTCAGTCTCTGAGACATCCAGCATTGAGTTCCTTGTTTGATGTAGAATTATCACCTGCCTCCTAGATCAACCTTCCCTGCACCTCCAGTGTTGACATTGTTGTGGTAGGTGCCAGCAGCCACCTGAGACAACTGCTTAAGTCGTGGTAACTGTTCCAATAAGAACTCCCCGGGGTATTTGCTCTATCGTATGTACAGGAATCATTTTTACTTCCATCATACCTACAAGTATATGCCCTCCTTCCTTTGTGGACACAGTATTGATCTAGGAAAATCTGTGTATCATAGAAAGCTGTCCCTTTTCCGAGTCGTTGACAGGGCGAAAATTGCATCCTCCAAAGTCCTACTCAAATCTAAATGAACAAAATCATTGGAACTACACCCCTCCCTGTACATTTCAGGATATGAAGGTGTCTCAAATGCATATAGGCAGGAGTAAACATTAACACTGGCCCGGTGGCCAATGGCCAGTAGTTTTGAGTTTTGGCCAGTGATTTTTTCAAAAACAACCTTCCTACTGGCCCGGGTGGCCAGTGGATTTTCACACGAATAAAGTCTACTGCATCTTATATAGAACAAAAAACACCATAGCTATGAGTGTTTATTCATCAAGATTGTTAGTTGATACCCAGTGGGCATAGAATATTGCATCAACATTGGCAACTGGTTGATATTGTGTTGATTGACCTGTCTGTAAAACTTTTTCAATCATTCCATTTCAGCTTTGTCAATTTCAACAACAGATGAACAGTTGACATATCAATGTTGAAATATTGTTCTCATTTTAATGTTGATTCAACATTGATTTGTCAACATTGAATAAACTGTATCACTTTCAATGATGTTGACATGTCAATGTCAATCAGTGGTTGATATGCAAACGTTGTTGATGTGCCCAGTGGATATCACAAACGGCTCAGGGGACCATAACTTTTCTGAAATCATTTGTGTCAGTAGAAAGTAAAGATAAATTGTATATCTGAATATAGAACAGGTGCCTATATAGGGATTAAACTGGGATTGAGTTAGAAATCCTGGACATTTTCTAATTGTTTTGTTCTTTTTACAGTACAAATCATGGGCCAACAGCTTGATCTGCGGGCCAATAGATTTCTGAGGCTGTTGGCCCGGGTGGCCAGTGGCTAAAAAAAGTTAGTGTCTACCCCTGTATAGGGATTACGTTATGATAGCCACTAAGATCAACATTGCCATTTTCTACTGCAGAATATCTTATAGTTTACATGTACACATTAACAAGTTAGAACCTGAACCTTATAGGTCACACCTGGTATTGTGCATCGACAAGTGACAAATATAGCGGAACATGAGGGTGACAGCAACGATTCATCATATTTTACCTTATAGCCATTCTTCCATGGAGACTTTAAGGACACATATTAAAATACTAATAGCCTTAACACTGAAAAAAGTCTTCCTGACAGAATGACATGTATATCCATGTCAACTTGATTTGACACATAGAGCACATGTCATTGGGACATGGCACATATGTCATCATGACAACTGTCTTCATTACGCATGTCAAGTGGAGATGACGAACCAAATGTGAGGGTGTCAACCTCATTCAACATGCCTTTCACGCATGTCATGTGGGAGACAATCTTGACCTGTGCAGTATGTGTCAAAGCGATCAGTCTTCTTTTCTCTGTGTTGGTGGAGATGTAATTTGATATAGTGGTTGATGGGGTGGCGGATAAGAAAGTAGATGGATCATGGAAACAGAAATATGACACTCAAGTGTGTGCTATCCCCAATATAGAATGCATATCCACCCAAATGTAATTTGATAGTAAATTTGAGTATGAATGTGAAAATGGCATTTTAATTGGACAGCTTTGATGATGAGTACGAAGAGGTGTTGGAGTGATCTTTGTCCCTCTGCATGGAACATATTGCATTGACATTATAAAACTAATATCATATCCTCCTCCTTGGCAACATGGAGGAGATGATAATACATTCAACAATTAAAAAAGAAGTGGCAAACGTTTGATATACTCATCATTGGGTGCCAGGTACCCCAGATGAGCCAATCGAGTGCTGGTGAGTCTACAGATCCAGAACTGCATTGCATTATGTATCAAACCAATCCTTCTCATAGGGTCGTCATGATACATTAATACGCTAAATGCACCCATTAAATTCTTTTTATGATGAGTCCCAGTCTCCTCCTACTTTGAGGCTATTGAGGTTAGGTGCCCTGGCACTGTGGCAGGTGGCATGTCATGCTCACCAGGGGTGAGCTCCTCAGAAACTGCTCAGGTGAGCTGCTCCCTGCACAGCATTTGACAGAAGATCTTTATGAGACACCAGGATTTAGAACGTATCGAAGGCACGGTCTTCTTTCCTATACTATTGACACATTATCAAGGACATTCATGAGGAGTTGTGGTGCTGCCTGGTGCCAATATTATTTAGGTTTGGTATAGACCCCTAAGTATGGAATCTGAACGAATGTTTACCACAGCAACTTTTGTTTACTCAAGGCGTTGGGGTTCCTGGGATCACCATTATCTTCATTTTCTACTTGTTAAAGTGAGCACAAACCAGATGTAAACTTATTTTGTTCCTAAAACATTTATTCATCACCATTCACGCCTCTGGTATTAATACTGCAATTGCATGCGTATTCAATTTCATTGAGGAATATATCCTCACAAATAGCCTTCATGCAACGGTACACAATGTGTAATATTCAGACTATAGAGCCGTGTTTTCTTCCTCCAACGATAGTACAGTATAGGATGGGTTACTCCATACAGTCCTATAGTGAAGGCCAACAGCCCTCTACCCCCCATGAAACTAGGTGCCTTGTGTGCTCAGTATTGGGCCCTATGTAGGATAAGGGGGTTTATGGAGCTATCATGTATCTTTATGAAAGGGATACCACATGAAACGAAGGGACCATCTAAACCAAAA
Organism: Acholoe squamosa; assembly: GCA_949317995.1. Taxonomy (NCBI): domain Eukaryota; kingdom Metazoa; phylum Annelida; class Polychaeta; order Phyllodocida; family Polynoidae; genus Acholoe; species Acholoe squamosa. Next base: position 26,291,729 of record OX439048.1, read on the forward strand.
AATCTTGCTTAATCCTTTATTTTCAGAATTTGACCAAAAGTACTCAAAAATGATGTATGATGAGGGAAATATTTTGAAAATGTCCAAAAATCTTTAGATATACAACATGTCAATCAGAGTTAATACCTAAATCCACATACCAAAAATGTCTTCCTATCTTTCAGTAAGACAAGTGCTGTGCCTGTGCATTGCACTGCCTATCCCGCATACAGCATATCAATTGTGTACCTATCACTCATCCTGCCTATCTCTTCAATCCAAAACATCTACAGTTAAATCTGGTTATATCTTAAAAGGCTTAACTTATGATGTTTCTCCATCACCTTACCTTATCTTATTTGTTCTGTCTTTCCTTTAGTCTACCTGTCCTCAATTTGCCTACAATTCATTTTATCTATCCCTCATGGTGACTATCCCCCAGACCCTCATCCCTCATGTTTAATCTGCACTGTTTGTCTGCTATATAAGGCTTTATTGGTTGACAGTACATTCCTTACTATGTCTAGTATTTCAATTCTACCTGTCCCTAATAAAGCCTATCATGAAGCGTACCTATCCCTCATTGTGTCTATCCTCCAACTCTGCACATCCCTCATATTTGACTTGTATATCTGTCCCTAGTACCCATGTTTTCATTTTTCATGTTTGCTCATCTTACAAGGTACTCTGTGCCTTTTCCTCAAATTGTTAATTGCTCACACTACCTTTCCCCCTTGCTACCCATCCTTACCTATCCCCCATGTTTTCTATATGGCTTTTTAACCCATCTCAACTCTCTTCACCTACCTATGTCACAACCAACCTTCATTATTTATACATGTACCTTTCATTCATGCTTCATATCTTTTACTTTACCTATAAAATGATATGAATGGAGGATAGTCATAATGGGGGATAGGTTTATTTCACAAGGCATAGAACTTGAGACAGGTGGAAGAAATTGTACACAAACTGAGATATTTATAGAAAGAGCGGGTTAGACTGACTGAGCTGAGATGGTAAGAAAGCCATGTGGAGGTCATGAAGGATAGGCATTCAAAAGGTTTTTTTAGCAAGGGGGATAGGTAGTATGAACAATATCCTGTTTGAGGGATGGGCTCAGAGAGAACCTTGTAAAATGAGCAAATGTTAGATAAAAAGAAAATATGGGTGCCAGGGACAGATATGCAATTCAAATATGAGGGATATGCAGAGTTGGGTATAATGAAGGATAGGTAGGCTTTATGATAGGCATTGTTAAGGATAGGTAGGATCAAAATGGTAGATATGATAACCAATATACCATTAAGGCCTAGATAAACAGATGAACAATACAGTTTAAACTTAATGGTCTGAGGGATAGTCACCATGAGGGATAGGTAAAATGAATGATAGGCAGATTGAGGATAGGTAAACTATGGGAAACTAGGACCAGAGAAGATAAGGTAAAGTGAGGAGTAAGCTTTAGTAATTAGGCCTTTTGGGAGATAGCCTTACTTAACTCAAGATGCTTTGGATTCAAGAAATAGGCAGTATGAGTGATATGTAGAATAAGGGATAGGCAGTATGTGAGATAAGCAGAGTAATGCACAGTTAGAATACTTGTCAGATTGGGAGATAGGCAGACATTTGGATATGTGCATTGAGGTACTAGTTTACGTGTTTTGTCTATGAAGATTTCTCATCATTTTGAATATTATTTCATTACATCTTTTAAATATCTTCTTCATCAAACCTCATTTTTGGGTACTTTTAGTCAATTTCTGAGAATCATAATTACAAAATTTCAGGACTTTTTGGTCTAGGTGGTTCCATCTTCCCCTTTAGTATCACCCTGATAAAGGAATACCACAGCTCTATAAACCACCTAATCCTCTATAGAAATCAACAATGAAGACACAAGGGCACCTAGTTTCATAGGGGGAGGGGTAGAGGGGGTGTCCTGTCACACTCTACCCATAGACTTTGCTCTCAGTGACCCCTTCTATACAGTGCTATAGTATCTAAACTTCTTGCTTCCTCTGCGCACATCTTGAACAAAACTATGTGGTCCCCTATATAATGCTTGTAAGGCGGGATATATGATGGGTAGTACCCTGGATGTGGAATACAATTATACATGCACCCATGGGCCACACTGCCAGGCTCCTCCTGCTGGCAGGGTGGCCGCCATGGGGGGAGGCAATTGGCGACCATGTGAATAGTGTTGGCGCTGTCAAACTCATGACCAGTCCTCAGTTAAGACATTGTCCTCTGGCATCCATTTAATTCACACAGATGAGTTTGGCTTTCATGTCTCTAGGCCTACCTTTAGCTACCTCTTGCTGGTCTTTATTCAGAAAGGGCTTTATCTTCATGATGGAAAAGGACCTCAGATCCCTCAGTTATTTGTTTTGAACGGAAGCTGTAGCCTTAAAAAGAAATTGTGTCTTTCTACTCTTTCCTCTTTCACCATTGGTCTCTTGGCAAAGCTAGGTGTCTACTCTAGATGAAAAGGAAGGGGGAAGGTAAGCACCTTAGAGGCACCCCTATCAAACATCGCCTCTAACCTTACCGGTGCCTAACAGTGTCAGGATGAACCTGCTCGTTAAACTAACAAATGATGCCCTGCCTTAAACCTTTAGTGACAGCATGTTGTCTCAGGCTTCTTTGATCCTCATTGTGGTACTGCAAAAGTGAATCATACTGACAATTAAGGAGTGCATCAACTTCATAGGGTTGACTTGATACTTCAATGTAGTAGTACTGAACTGCTCAACAAGACTCTCTGAATCCAAAAGGCCATATTACATTTAAGCATTTTTCAGTCCTTAAATGTTTAAGATATACACAGGATACCTAGACCTGTCTCACGCCTCCTGGCGGGGAGCTGGGCCGATGATGTCCAATTTGTGATGTATGGGACATGCATGTACCTATATGCACCACTCCGATGTCTCTTATGAGGTGTCATTCAGACAAAATTACATATGTATACTTCTACACATTCTACTGTATAGTGCTTAACCATGGCCCGAGGTTGCATCAGTGCTCATGGAAATTCATCCCAATGGAAAATATCATTTGAATAGTTGGCTATATCTATAGATGATGGAAATTGAAATTATTGGTAAGCTGCCATAGGCTTTGTATTGCCGAGGTGATGTAGATGTTCCCTTCATTACATTTTTCCCCAATCCGTCTAGATGTAGGGATGGGTATTACGGTTGATGAATCAAATTTGATAAGAGACATGTTTAAGATTTATGGTGCGGCGGTTTCATGATATCAAAACAAGTCTACATGTACATACTTGACATCGACGACACGACACATTGAGGATCATAAATGAGCATAATATGGCCTATTTTATAAAGTATGGAGAGGGTTAGTTGTATAAACCCCGAATGAGGAAGACGCATCATATACCATTAGATATCAACTAAAAATGCATATATTTTAACGGAATGTCTCGCCATATAACTATGTAGTAAAACACCATGGGAAGCTTTATGGGCGTTAATCGGCACGTAAATAGGCCCCAGTTCTGGTTCAGTGGTCCACATGGGTGACCGCATTCACCAGGTCATGGGGTTCTATCTCATGAGAAGACCAACCATTGAAAGTGACATTACAGTCTTTACTGAAGGATGTGGGCTGTAAGAGTAACATAAATCATTGAGGATAGTTTTAAAAGGTGTATCCTCTCTAAGATGTGTGGATTATAGCTTTCAGTTTGGCCTTCTCTCGTAAACGTCAGGTTTAATCTATTATACTTTAAACAGAATGAATATATAATGGTCTTATATGATGTATTATTGGAAATTAACATACCTGCTTTAATGTACCTCTTCCAATGTCTATACTTAAAAAAGGTATGCAATAACACACCTCTTAAATAACTATATTTATATATACTCTATAAAATAACAAAGAATTGTACCTTCTAATTTTACATCTTCTCATGAAATTCTACCAATAGGCTTAATTCGAAGGGAAATGTTACCAAGCTGTGCATAGTGACAGTGTGAGAAAATATCCCCAGTGAACCCAAGACTGGGTAAGGCCTTCTTTTGTGAGATGTTAATGTGCCATGTATTCACAGGGCCCCCATCCTTCAGCCCCCTTTGGTTGGTGGTTTTTATACTCACTCTTTATCAGCCATCCAGGCCCCACCATCCCTGGCCACCACCTTGGGCAGGTACAGTATTAACATGACGTCTACAGATGTTATCTCTTATCATGTCTACCTAAGGACCTCAACATATGTAGTCATGTGAGGGGGAGGGTAAAACAGATAAGAGGCACACTGGTGAATAATCTCTAAAGGCTGGGTGTAGTAGCTTTGTATGGGTTATCTATAATTTTGCTGCCTAATTACCGAGACATTTCCAATTGGGCCCAAGCTCCCCTTCTTAGTACAAATCGGGCTTCCCTATCCCACTTAAAAGGGTCTGTTTCTCCTCTTTCCTATCCCCTCGCGATGTGTGTGGTGCACATATGCGCAGGCACTGACACATTCCCATGTGAAATTGTGTAATGTAGTTCTCGCCATGAATATGACCTTAGCTGTCGAAATGGCGTTAAACACCTATTACTCACTCACTCACTCTTAGTACAAATGTTTCAAGAATTGAGTAATTTACAAAATATTCTGGTGATATTACAACCATGCATAAATTGCACTACTGCAGATTAAGGACAATGTAAACCTCAAGAGAGTACATGTATTAATATGCAATGTTCACTTACCGTAGCAGCCCGTATAAACACCCGGGCGCTCATTAATTTAAAACCCACTTTACCCCCAGCACTTATACGAGAGAGGCGCTTATTTGAATACTGTTTTCAGTGCTTAAGGTTAATTTTAATACCTCTGGACCCCCGTGCTTATTCGAGACCGGCACTTATTTGAGACCCCAGCGCTTAAATGGGCCATTACGGTGTTTCCAAGGCAGATTTCCAAAAGCCTCTGCTGCTATAACTGCTGGAGCCCTGTCTCATGAGTGCAGGGAACGCTTGACTTAGAATTTGGGCAGCAGGACCTACAGCAAAGCTTTAGTGCTACACTTTATTAGGGTACTTAGCCCTCTTGCCTCCTCCCCAGTAAACACAGTTACGTTATACATACGTAGATTGCACATAGAAATTTCAGTACATTAACGTATTTTCTCAATGTAGAATAACGTATAAACGTGTATGCTGATGTACGTATTTCTGACGTAGATGTAGAATTTACGTACATATACCTCATTATTACCCGAATTAACGAAGAAAAATGATGTTCTTTAAACGTAAATGTTCCTATATATTTAGATATCCAACGTATATTTTCAATACTTTTATACTAATAACTACGATGTATGTAGTTTTGCAGGTTCTGGTTATACTCCAATATACGTAAAATTACCTCAAAGAAACATTCATATACCTACCCCTATACCAGTTAACTTTATTCATTTAAGAATGTTATTTCCTTGTCTCATTCTATAATACTGGTATATTCAGGGCCAGTATTTAGCAAGAGACACCAATGCTTTAGCCATCAGTTTCATCATTTGAATTAAGAGTCAAGTATAACTCCTGATTGTATGTTGAAGGTTCTGTGATTCTAGGTGTATAAGTCTATTTCTTAATGCTACAGCATGGGTGTTTACCATACCTGGATCCCAAAATATACATGGTAGCATAATCAATCATTGAATATTTTGCACAAACCTATTCCCAAATGAAAGGTTGATACAATGAGTTCTCAATAATGTGTTTTTAATTAGTATAGTTGATTAATATAGATGACAATCATCATGGAGGTCTAAATTAAATACAATGCTCAGCAATAGTGACACCTGTTGAGATAAACTGAAAGTACAGAAATACGTAGATAAACGTAATTTTACGTATTTCAGACCTCTTTTCGTGTAGAAACATTTAGAACAGATTAGGTGAGCACTAAATGGAAATGAATCTGCCTTGTGATTTTTATTTTCTACATTTAGATAGACCCAGACTATGTTTGAAAGCTGTAACCATACAGCTTTCATATTTGTACTGGTATTGGATATGCTGCCATCTAGTGAGATAGGAGTGAAGCACAAAATAACGTATGTGGGACGTAATCTAACATATTTCCAACCTCTATGACCATGTGCTTTCTATATTCCCTATTATCACCCTCTGCACACCTACATTTCCACTATTTGTTTGGAATCTAGAATTCATTACTGAATGAGATTTTGCCACATGATGCTCTAACCCATATGGTACATATATTTTATATGACCAACAAATACTCTTGCTTAAAGTGGCATAGTCCGATTTTCATCATTTTTCAAATTCTGTTCAAATGTTTTCTATACCATGTAATAACACCATATTTAGGCATTTTTGGACAATTTATTGCTATCTTAAGCTCATAGACACCTAGAAAGGGTGTCCATGGACCTTGTCTTAGGCATTTTACAGTGTATTTCCAATGGATGGAGTTTTGGCATGCACTCCAAAACTAGGAAATAGGGTATAAATCTGACAATTCTCTCAAATATCACCTTGATTATGTGGAAGAAGAGCAAATAAATTAGTCACAATAGGAAGTATGACTTATATGATCAACCTGGTTCATTTTGGTGAAGATTGATTTTTTGGCTCCAACTATCGGACTATGCCACTTTAAATAATGCATATTTAAGATGTAATGTCAATACAGTGTTAATCCCCATAGGGATATGAAAATAGGAATTATTATCCATTATTACCTAAAAATGCACATATTTACAACTACTGCATGTAGGTCAGATGCCTGTCCACCAATAGATTTAATTATGATAGAAAACATGGTTTATTCCAGGGTCAATCTGTTATTTATCCTATCTATCTGTACTGGACTCTAAACACCATGATATGTACAGGATTCTTGTAGACCTAGGCCCAGCTGAGTTATCTTTTTTCATGTTAAGTGATTGATTTTCATCATTATTCATCCCTGATCTTTATAAGGCAGTTGTTAATGAAATGAAAGTTTGGTTAGATAAATGAAACAATACTATTTATCATTAGAAGTTTTTATCCAAAATCTACATACATGAACCAACCAATATCTACGTCTTACAATCGTTCTACCTATGAACAAAGCCAATCAAAAATATGGATCAAGATTTACGTGGATAAACCTCTTAAAATTGCGAAGCATAAACTTTATTTATCAACATATATCCACCAACCGATATCTACGTTGCTGGAACCTCATATAGAGGTTCAGTAGAAAACCAACCTAGATCTACCAGAATTCTACGTTGAAACACGTAGTGTGTTTACTGGGGATCCTTTGGTTCAGTCTCTCCATGGTTTCCTCACCTAGTTGTGTCAGTGTAGGTCAGCCAAGTCCATTCTGCCCACACCAACATAAGCTATCTGTCCCCCACCATGTTAAGGCCGTTTGTGCTACACAAAATAAAACACCAATATCTAAGATAATTCTTCATAACGAGTAATTAGATGAGGAGATATATTACCCATTCATTCAATTGTGATTAATTCTACTCTTGTAGAAAACATTGATGCAAGTGGCTAAGGTGAACTTTCCATTGCTTGAATAAGAGGTCATTATATTTACACAGGGCTTAGTATTGTTATCAATGCCTCCTGTCAAAGCCAATGTGACTGATATTTCTGTATTTATAAACCCATTATCATTCTATAAAAGAGGAAGAAAAATAAAACTTCTTTTACTCTGTCCCCAGGGCCTTACAGCTGCTTGTATTGTCCAAATCAACCTACCATGACAGCATGTGATGCTCATAATGGCCTGCTACATGTCGCTACAGACAGCCAATTGGCAGCCAGTATCTGATCATACAGAGACCAGTTGTTGGACGTATTCAGACATATGTAGAAGTGAAGATTCTTATCTTGTTCAGTATAAAAGTTAGAACCATGTTACTGCTTGAAGTGACATGTATAGATAATACCATGATTCTTATCTTGAATACATCTAGGTCTGAGTGGGGCTTGAATCAAAGCAGGCTTTTGTCTGTGTAACAGATGTGTGCACTTAAGTTCTAAGGTCAATGTATACTGGTCAGATAGACTAGACTGGCTGGATTTGTTAACCTGTTCTTTCATGGTAAAATACAATACCAGGTCTTGTCAATTGATGAGTTAGACCATGGACACTAGGATGATTATTTAATAAATCAATATCACCAGAACCTGGCCAAATATTATCTTACTGACGAGTGAGGGAATGAAGATATTATTTCCATGGCCTGGAATCCAGCAGCCTGAATTTGCAATGTTGAATTCATCTGTTTACACTAAAAGTCTAGAGTACAACTGTATATAACTGGCTCCTATCATTACCTAAAATGTAAATCATCTTCTTTCCTAGAATTATTTCAGGTCAACCATTTAGATCCCCACACCTCATACTGTCCTTGTTTGATAACAGAAAAGTGTTAACTATAGTCTAAGATGAGATGTGGTGCACCATGTTTACATCAGGCCTTTTCATGTATCTGTTCTAACATGCTATAGTGTGTGTGTTACTGGTAGAAGTTAGATAGGTGCGTGTCAGCTAGTGTGTGGTTAGGGACCCTCAGTGTTCACCTGAGACCTACTCACCTGTCTGTGAACCCAATCAAACCCTACCTACCTATGCCATGGTATCCATGGTGACCAGGTAGTCAATGACTAATCCAACTTACATTAAGGGGGCTGGACTGTAAAGGGGGTCTTTACCCTGCTCATCAACGGCTGGTTATAGACAGTTTAGAGGGGTCGAGCGAGATGTTACCAAGGAGATGAAATCAGAAAAAAGCTTTATTTTTCCACGTTAATAACTTTCACCCAACCACTAGAAACAGATCGTCTGGATGTAATGTATACACTGGACTAAGTGCAAATACAAAAGAAGAATTACATAATTTCAGTTGAATAGCAGAGATTCAATGAACACAAAAGGGTTAATTTAGGGTGTGGCATCCAGATTATCAAACAGAAATTATATGAGCCATATGATCAACAGCAGCCACTATTACACTAGGAAACCTCCTGGTTTTCTCTACAAAGGACCCACCCATTTAACCCATTTAATTTCTCTTGTAGCTAGCTTTCATGGTGGGTGACTAGAGATGGAACCAATGTCCATTTACCTGGTACTTGGTTAGAGACAAAGGCAAATGACTGAGAAAAACAGTTGCTACTGGATAATTTGACTAGATTTGGATTGAGTATGGAGGGGACTTGACAGTAGTAGGGCCATTACAGTAATGTCATTCGGTAGTTAGACATTTAAAATGTCAGTCGGGGGGGGGGAGGAGATGTCTACTCAAGGAAAGGTAGCAACCTTAATGGTAGGTTCTCACTGAGAGCCTCAGTGAACAATGGCCAAATATACACACGAAGAATACCTCAGGGTCTACTTATATTTGAGAGCCATAATGTCTGTATGACATATTTTTAACTGTCTTAATATAATAATTATACAGTTATCCTACTTATAGTCTCTGAGAGGTCTTCCCTTGAGGAATCTAGGATGTTACATTTATGTGTGCTATTTCCCCTATCAATTAAATGGACATAAAATTCTTCATGCACTCATGTGAGAGGGTGTGAGAAATATTTCAGTGTAGACCAGCCAGTTCACATTCACTATCAGATGCATATCTGTTATAGGCCTCTTTCAAGACTGTAGCTCTTCTACACTCTATTTATTTACCTAATCTATACCTTGCTAGTACAGTTATGGTACTGACCACCAGGGCATTACTACATCACATGGCCTATACGTACTGTGCTAGAGACCTGCCGCTGTCTGGCTACACCATGATCTGATGATAGACATAACCTTTGACCCCTAGATATTACTGTCTCCTTGTGTCAGAGGTGCACTGTAGCCTGGAGGTACATGGCCTGGAGGAGGCCCTGACCTGTGTTAGGATGGACTTAGGTGTGTCAGACAGTGTACAGCTGTGTATGATGATGTTCAGGTGGGCAGGCTCTAACTGCTTCTCCCATTAAACCAGACTGACATGATTTATGATGGCAATGTGACATGGGCTACTTTTTACCTACTCAAAATCTGCTCTTATTTTTAAGTTTTCTCTTACTCATCAAGTTGGTTTGAATTGAATAAATAGAAATCCATTTTGAGGTCTTCCTTGTGAGGAAGGCAAAGGATGGGAAGGTTCCAGGCTGCATATTGAAATCACGGAATTTCGATGCCTGCACTTATCTCATTATCAGTTGGTTAAGCAAAACAAACATAACCTCAGGGCCACACATAGCCTAACAGCAAGGAGTCCATTTAAACACACAACTCTATGGCAGAGAAGATCCCCCTCTGTCCCTTTGAATACCTATAGAACACTGAGCATGAAGATGTTTTGTGTCAGTGACTCCTGTGGGTAGACATAATTGTGGATCTAGACAGCATAATGACATAAATTTAGAACTTAAATAGCAGTTATCAGAGGAACACCAGAAGGCAGCTGGAGAGGACCCCCCCTACGCAGAACCGTTTCTGATAATCCAAGAATTATTATTGTTCTATTGGATTGGGATTTAGAAAATGGGTACGGGATAATTGGCCTTACAGTTTGTACGTTTGAGATCAGGCAACAGTGCATGTCTGTAACAAAATGGAGAGCATCCAGGAAATGAAAATGGGATATTGTGTGTGTGTGTGGGGGGGGGGTAGATACTAAGGAACAGACTAGACTATATATTTAGAAGGATATATTGGAGAACTAGTGATGTAAGTGATGTGAGTAGCTTAAATAGTAGCTCATGGATGGCATGTGTTCTGAAGATGTATAATGTCCGCCTGTGCTGGGAGATCAAAGACTCTGGCTGGGAGATATTTAATGACGTGAGGGGCCTCGTCTCCCATCTCCAATCTCCACCAGATATTACTTCATAATAAAAACATCATGGAACAAAAGAAGCCAAAACCTTTTTTTGTTTTTCATTTTTATCCAATCAAACTATAAAAGGCCCTTCTCGTCCCTTTTATGAAGGCACTTTGCAATGAACTCTAACAAAACATGGAACGATTTTTTTCAAGTTCAAATTATCAGGGAAGTACTAAGGGATATAAGATCCCTTCCAATATTGGAGCCATGTTTAGCAGCTGTTGAAAAGCTCTTGTTAATATTGAATGATGTAGGTATTGTCTATTTTTGTCTAAATAATAAGAGAGTTTATTCAACATTTCTCTGGAAGATCTACAAGGTATAGCAGCCATTGACTACAGTCCTGGGGCTTTATATCCTATTGGTTTTACGACTCACCGTTGTTCATTATTTTGCTGTACAATAGTTTAAGAATACTTCCACTGCAATAAGATATCCACTGTGTTGTAACGTTTGGAATTCTTATCAAATTGGGTACATGGGTTTTTGGCAGTTAGGAAATCGATTTTAACTTGGCATAAAGCCACCATTTACAACACACTGTAAAGTTATAGGCTTAGAACCTGTGCTTAGGGTTTGAGTATTTGTCTATATTTCAGCAATCCCTGGCTCTTGACTTCCCAAAGCGTCCATACAAACAATTCCCAGGGTCTCTGTCTATAGACTTTTGTACGTGGCCTCAAGTTCTGGGGTGGAGTAAATTGTATAGGACAGGTAAACCAGTGAACCCTAAATCTGGTATCTAGATTATTTCTACACAGAGACAAAATGTCAGAATTATTAACCCGGACATGATTGATCATAAATAATGTTTATTTATCCAAAGGCATACTGATTCTAACCTGTTTTGACATGCATTTAGAATGTGGGAGTTTAATCTATGCTATTAGTCGCATTCGTTCCCTCTTTGCAATCCCCATTTCTGTAATCATACAAAAGAATATATCTTCCAAAAGCACATATAGATCTTAAGCTGGTCGGAAGTCACTCGTAGTAATCTCAGGTGAACATTTTAAAATGAATACTATATTATGTGTGCCTTAAACCACCAACAGCACATGACATTACACCATCTCTAAGTCAAACCAAATGATTGATTATAAGTATTCACTTCTGAGATAATAGTGCAAATAAAACAAAGCCATAGGCCATTGGTATACCCCAAGGGTTAATCGCTGTAGACAGGCTCAGCAACCCCCTACTTGTATGCTGGTATATGGATGGTCGCCTCAGGCAAGGTTCTATCACTCTCCTATCCATCCACTGCAATAAGATATCCATAGTCAATCATGTCGCCACCAATCAATTAAATGATCAATCTTGATGGGTATTGGTAGATTATCGATCTGTTAGACCCACTCGATAGCATCCCCACCCCACTGCAGGCCTGTACCACTTAGCCCCAACACCCACCCCACATCCTGCCTGTCTGTGCTACTCCATATCCATACCTACAGACTCCTATATTGTATGTATAGTATCTTTGCTAGGGATAGAGCTTGGTTGTTCTACGTGCTTCCAAAGACAGTCCAGTATATTATATTCTTCTTGAGGGTGACTAAAATATTTCGGCCATACTAATTTTATGTTTGTATTTACACTGTAAGAGTGTGTTTATTCAAAGCAATATTAAATTGCTACTACGCTTATACACATGTTTTTACAGGAAAATAGCGATGCCATTATACTCATATTTTTTTCCTGATCTCCTTTCAGGTGAGGCCCTTTGAAGATTTCAATACTGATGACTGATCTTCAATCTCACCAAAACGAATTGCACTCGGTTAGTGCAAGGTAAATACAGTGAATATCAGGCGTTTACCGTATATTACCGATTAGAATATCTTGATTTCAAAGGTTTTACATTTTTGTGACAAGGACGAGGGTGTGGTAAATCGTCTTCTAAATCAACGGAGCCAGTTTATATCCCATAAAACACCCATATGAGAGTGTTATAAGAAAATAGTGATAAAGGCAAACCAAATGACCAGACAGCAGGGCAATGAAAAACAAGGTTATAAAAGTAATCAATAATTTTGCCTCGTTCGTCCATTGATCACCTTTGACAGTAATTCAGATGATTAATGGGTTGTCTCAAAGATTGCTCACATTTCAGGTTTTTATCTTCTGATGAATGTATATTATTAAGTCCAACCATACTGTAACGTGATACATATAATTGAGGCATGTTATGAGGTTTTACACTAGACTTCATAATAAGGCAACATAAGGTAGATTGATGGTTTCCATGTAGGCTCTGTGGATAATCATTTTGCACATCTATGTTTGCAAATGAAGGCCTAGTTTTTATAATCATCCTTCATGGTGGATTACAACAACCCTCTGCATGTCTGTTGCTGAAGTGAGGATCCAAACTACTTTCATGTTTGCATGTCATAAACATTTTCCTACATGTGCATGGATCATTTACAGGGACCATGCACATGCAAAAGGATGAGTAGAAATGTAGGGAGCTATTAAGCAGAAATATTTTATCACGCTGGATTTTAGTGCATACTTCAAAGCAGCCAATTGCTGTATCTAGAACATGCCAGTGTTGATTCAAGGGAGAAAGAGTGAATTCATATCACTGTAAGGCTGTTGGTGCTATGATCATAAATGACTGTAGACAATGAAGAGGCTGCTAGAGGCATTGATCTTTTAGTTAGTACATCTGTAACTGTTAGGTATCAAACTTGTAATGAAGGCGGTCATCAGTTTCAGCATTGGGGTCTGGCCACTTTAAACACTTTTACTTCCACCTTTTTAGGGTTGGGCAAAAGACATGCCCCCACAACAACTCAATGAAAAATGATATGCCAGCAACTAAGTGCAGAACTAAACCAGAGCCAAAGTCCTGCTGGGTAATGCATAGCCGAATCCAACGTTTCATTGCAAGTAATGGTATATTTGATACAGTGATGATGCATCAGATTGCAGTGATGGCTGCTACCAGAATGTGCAAATCAAAAGTGCCAACTTGGCAGTTGGCAGGCAGGGTGTGTACATGTAGTAGGGTGACAGCGGGCGGCGGTTGCTGATGAGTGACGTGTAATCTAAGTACTGCAGTCTAATCAGGTTAATCAACATGGCCGCCGTGCTAATCAAGATGACCGCCGCCACATGATGAAGGGGTGCCGCCATGACACCTTCCTGATGAGAGAATAGATCAGATGTAACTGTGCAAACTAGGTACAAGTGGATAGGTGTTTGTACATGATAACTCCCCTCCCCCTACATACACATACACACAACTCACGCACCCAAGGAAGGCAAAACTCTGTTCGATACTTTGTTCACAGGCTGCTTTATTGCTAGAAATGTTTTGAAAGAACAGGCTTCGCTCAAATGTCAAAGAAATATCCTTACCCGGATCAACAATGGAAATCATTATTTTCGGTAAAGAAAGCCTCATGATACTGCGGCCCTAAGTATGACCCAGGTCATTAATTGCCCCTAGAAAATTGGTTCTATTTTCCTGAGGGGTTCTATAATTACATGGCAGGATGCTAGTAGAGTGTCTGATAGTGTAGGAGATGCATAATTCCAGCCTCCTGCTACCATGTAATTTCCCTAGTAGCCAGCAGGACCTGATTGCCCCTAGGAATCACTATCATACATAATACTAACTAGGCTTACGATGCGACATATTCCAAGAACTTGGCTACATCTTAAGCAGTGCTCAGAGTAACAGCTAGGATTATATCCACAATGATATACATACTCAGGAGCTGGTACTGTATACCAATAACTAATGCAGAGTTCTATCACCTACCTTTGCTCCAAGGGCATTTGGTTCAACTTGGGAAGGAAATCAAAATTTGAGAAATAATTTACTCTAGATATACACATTTGCACATCAAATATTCTCATAAAAGCGGCATTCTTACACACAGCTTGCTTTCAATCAGGTACCATTGCCCAATGAAAGAGGGGCTATATAACCCCCCTCTCTAATTTAGAAAATGTGCATTTTAACCAAAAGCTGTTGATTCACAGTAAGCCTGATGTTGTCACAGGTTGGATTAGTTAATTGTGGTACATGCTGGGGGGGGGGTGGGAGGCACCTCATGACCACCTGTCACTAATAACACGCCTGGGGACATGCCAACTGACAGAGCAAGCAGACAGAACATGTGTACATCATTTTATATTCAGAGAGATTCAAAAAGACAACATTTACCAGAAAGAAAGAAAAGACAGAACAAAATTACAAATTGCAATTTATCCATTAGCAGACATGTCCAACTGCTCATGCGCACTGACATGAGTTTTATCCCCCACCGGAGTAGCACAGATGATGGTCAAGGTCAAGGTCACTGCAAAAAGGTCAAAGGGCTCTAACCTTGCCAGCATGACCTTGAGAGTAGATGGGATGCTGCATGATGATGAGAGGGGGCGTGTGGGGTAATGATCTTTGAAATTAAACTGACCAGCTGGCTAACCATTTCGTTATTCACCATGTTATTGGCATCATAAAGCCCAAACTAATCTTATCCCGTTTAATTTTGTGTCTGAACGACTACATTTAATCTTAATTATAATTAGGAGTAACCCACAGTCGGCGAGGCCTGCTTTAATGCTGGCAGGACGAGTAGCTTCAGAGCAAACTCGTACCCTCACACCAACGCTTACATCAATATTTTCCTTTAAATTACAATCAAGGTTCAGAATTTTAACTCATTCTTCTAAGGTTTGTTATCAAACTTCCCAAGATTACATTTAATTTCCATTAGGTGAGGATGGCCTGTGTGTGGAGAGGAGAGCCCAGAGGCAGTTTTAAAAGCCCGAGCAGCATCTGAATTCATTGTCAGGTCTTTGTCAAAGTTTGCATGTTCAATAATGTGTGTAACGTACGTTAACCGCGTCAGTGCCCCCCACGTAACGAGCTGCTCCTGGCCTCAGGGTGAGCTGCTCATAAGGCCCTCTGGCTGGTGATGGGAGCTGAGGGCCTCAATGGGGTGCCAAATGTAGAGAAAATGATGGTTCAGAGTGATAATTGTATTATGATTCTCAGATTCTCTGAATACCAGTGTGATTATGACAATTAATTCTTAGTAGCCTCATTTAGCCTCTACAGAATAGATATTGATGTATATAATTCACAGGGTTAGTCAATAGTTAAAAGGCCTTTTTCTAAACACTCTGATTCCTATGGTTTCAAGGGGAGGCTGGTCAGAGTACTATGCATTGAAACTTTGTTTGTCACCGCCCGGGGCTTCACAAACACCTCCAAAGGTGAATTAAACAATGCTGACGACCCACTCCAAGTTTCATCTTAAACCTACTCATCACATTTTGCATAGTGTTATTGTTCTTAGCAATTTTTTACCAAAGACAAAACTCGGCAACTGTGAATCCTGTTATCTTTATTCTATGCAATCCCGGGCTTTGTTTTGGATAAATTCCATTTATGATAATGCAATGGATATTGGATTACTGTTGGGTGTACCCTAACGTTCTGAAAATACTGTGTAAGTTAATTGGTTCTTATGAGAAGGGTAATCGTAATTATGTGCAATTCGATTAATATTTCCTGAATTAAGAAGACAGATTTGATTTAAAATGAAGGTCTTTGCTCCAGAACACCCAATTACTACTTGGTCTCAACATTGTCCTCAAGTAGCTTGTTGTTACTATCACTAATGGAATTAACTAATAGGCTGGAGTTTGAAGTAAATATAATGGTATCCGTACGATATTCTCTCAAATATGGTATAGAATGAAAATATGGATCCAGAGTAATGAACAAATAGTTGTAAAACGACTCAACTGGTTATGCGGAGATTCAAAATCATACCTATAAATAACCCTTTTTTCAAAATAAAATTTTCTAGCGAAATTATCCGGAAATTATCCTTTAGTGCATCTGCTGGTTCTGTTTTCATATTGCATTTGCTAAACGATTGGCCTATTCTCAAGATGTCATTATAGTTGCATAATGAAGAATTCGTAAAAATCGGTATTATCCAGTAGCCAATACCCCCAAGTTGCCAAGCTCTCACTCATCACCTTCATGCCCCTTTAGTTAGTAGACAGACTGCAGTAGGCTGATAAGCCTTGTCCTCCCCTACAACCGGCGCCAGCGCCCTCATCCCGGCCCCAAACACACTACGCAAACCCTCTGCCTAATTGGCCATGTTCTCGCCCTGCCCGACTTGACCTCGATTGACCCCTGAAGCCACGCGATAATCTCGCCACGTGTTCCACCGGATGTGGTCGTCGACGCCTCCGTGGCGCCTGCGCAGATCTCCTGTAGTGCACGGCGGAAGTTTTTCGCCTTGGCTGGTTGTTGTAATCAATGAGTAGTACAGAGCCGTGTGGATGTGAGGGAGCTAGGGTTAGAAGTAGGGTTGTAGGTGAAAATATTTATGTTTAAAATGGCTTGAATTCCTTGGGTATGGCCATAAGATACAAATCTATCAATTATCTCATTTCTGATGAAGTATTTCAGCTTTGCTCAAGAATTTAATCCAAACAGTATACAGAATATTACTGTCACATGTATCTTCCTGAATACTCATAGATTCTACCTTAGGGACACATGGAAGATATAATTATGCAGAACCTCATAAGCTGTCAGCTATGAGCCTTAAGCTTAGGGTAACATTGCCTACCTGTACCATCAAGTAACGATCTACAGCAGAGAGGAGGCCAAAGAGGCCTTGGTATAGAATTCTAACCACTGTCGTCCCTTTGTTGAAGACACAATTCTAAAAGACGCCTGCAATAATGGCCCACCAGACACCAAACTATCTGACCAATATTAACAAGTTAGTATTCCCCTCCACTCCCAACTCCTGATGTTACCGCCTCCAAGCCTTTCACCACTGCCATCCTGGGAATGACAAATCAACGCAGTGCGTCCACCGCTCCGCCGCGCACAAAAGGACTCTGGCTCCTTGCTCGTTAAGGCTGAGATGGGCTGGGTATACTATGTATCTGACGATTTACATAATGTGCGGCATTTCTCCATGGTTAACCCAGTTAAAAGCAGGCCACCTATTATGCTCACATCGAATCTGAGCACTCCCCTTCTAGGTGCTTGTGCATTATGATATGCTGTGTTGAATATAATGGACAAATGTTTAAGTTATAGTAGCTAAAATAGGGGCATATGAATCTGAAATAGAAAATACCCTATCCGCAGAGCAAATTGCATATATCGAAATTTAATATCACAATTGCTTTAAAGCAGGGTAATGACAGAAGAGACTGAACAGAAATCCAAAAAATAAAAATGGATATTCAGATAACCAGGGGCACAGAATCTTACCCAGCACATCTTGGGATACAGGGTATAGTGGGAACTGCTCTTGGGAGTTGCCCAGGGGAGTTGCTCATCCTTTAGGTGAAGTGGAGTCATTCAGAGGGGCTCCAAGCAGCTCTGAGCAGGTGGACAGCAGTTAGAAGCAGCTTCTGTGGCGGCAACTAAGATCTAACGTCCCCCAGGTCCCAACAAGCTCATCAACTGCAACTGTCGGGTCAGGGAGAAATCGCCCAATCATGGGTTAGAGCTGAATAGGGGGACCAAGGGTTCATAGTGTGATATAAAAAAGACAGAATAAGGGTATAGATTTTATTCTATAATTACATTGTATGATCTGCTTCTGGCAGGAAGGTCAACCAACCAGGCTATACCACAGGCATATTACATGCAGAGATCCTGTTATGGAAGAGAGTTTAGCCCAGTGTAGTGTGCGATGTTCTTATATTATGTTTTACATAATGATATTGCAATGCAAAATTGATTAATATCACTAGGTACTTAAAACTTTGACCAGGCTAAATTGGTGGATAAAATTAGACCAGTGTAACTTTAGTTTCTTACTTCAATTTAATTTTACTGTTAATATCATTTTCCCACATGGGGCATTAGAATGGGGATGTCCTGTGGGATATTAGAGATAATGATTCACTATCCCCTCTCAGTCCCTCATTGATGCCCCATATTGCTGCTACAAGTGTAGTGACACTGAGCTCCTCCGAGCTGGTTCGATCTGCTCTGCCTCAGACTGCCCTGGAGTCATGGAGGGTCAGACTAGGGGCAGAGAGGACAGTGTCTCTGTGTACCCACTGGTCAATACCCTTCTTCTCAGTGCTAAGGAACCAGTGACGTCATCATGCAGATTACAGAAATTGATATCATTTGAGAAAAGCTGAGTAAAATGGTACTGAATGAGAAAATAGAAAAGCTCAAGGGAAAGGCTATTTAAAAAAATGTATAAATGCAATTCAGGTGCACTAAGCTGAGCAACACTTTGACAGGGGATTGATGCCTTCGTCCTCCAAATACATGTGATAGATTTAGGGTTGGTACAACATGGATTGTGGTAAGATTGAATCTCAGTCTGTAAAGACAATTTGGATGTAGATTAAATGACAGCTGAGCATTTCAACCAAACACGTAACCATATATCTTTGGACTAATGGTAACCCAGTAAGGCTAATGTTACACTCAACATGTGTTAATTATGGGCTATTACCCTTCACTACCTGACCATTTTATGTTAACGCCCATAGGATGCCTTCCCAATGGGATAAGCATGTTATCTGATCTATAAGAGGGACACTTTACCTGGCAGCTATGTGTTTAGTTCCACTAGGTATGATTAAAGACTCTTAGTAAGTTTGAAGGGCTTTGGTATGATTGCCTGACCCGGTTATTTACGGTATGTGACATGGTGTGGGTATTTAGAGGTAATTTAAGACTTTAGCATGTTAGTATGACATTGATGTATGACACTGAATCTTACACTGACATGAGAGCAGTCAGATCAACACAGTTATATGGCATGGCAATGTACATAGGTATACTTCTACTATAGCAGTTTCATAAAGGAAGCGCAAGGGTTATAATTACTGAAATAGTTCTCCTCTATACTTGTTGATGTTCAGTGCCTTCTTTTTATACAATGAGGACCCCCTAAGGACATCATGATGATTGTACGTCTCATGGCTTCATGTTTATTTATTTAATAATTTACTAAAGCAGGGCTGGTGAATATCTTAATAATATATAATAAATAAAGCACTGGTGAAAATCTGAGCTTGGTGAAATAATTGAAGGAATTCATCGAAGTCATCGAAAGGCTACAGGTGGAATTACGTTGAAATCATAGATGGTAAATGCTAAATGGCATTCGTTCAAGAACGCTATGGTATAATGATAGTACCAAGCTGGTATAATGATAGTACCAAGCCTTCAACATCGTGGTATCAATTTACACCTCAAAAGTGAGGGACTTTTGCCATTGTCGACGATGTCTGCTCGCCTTACTAACAGAGAAAAGGTTCCATTACCTGTATTTGGGTAGTGGATGTATCGAGCCACTAGAACCCTTCTATGATACACAGTGGGTAGTATTGACAGACTTGGAATACAACACATTGCTATATGTAGAAGTGAAAGAGGACAAAATATATGAGATAGAATCAATTGGTCTGTCAATAATGATGCTATGTGGAATTGAAATAGGACAAACCATTTTAGATAAAATAAATCGGTCTGCCCAATATCACGAAGAAGGCTCAATTGTCTAGCCCCTACCCACCCAGCAAATTTGGCCAGGTCTATTCTTCACATCATCAGAAGAGGCTTTCTTTTCAGCAGCAACATTTGGAGAAGCACTCTAGGCGGCCCTACTGACCGCTCCGTCTTGTGAGGCAGGCAAAGGGGATATCCCAAACGATAATAGGGGTCTAGATGGCAGGGGAGGAGCTAGGGACGGGGTGGGTATCTCCACAGTCTAAAGTCTAGACATGATATAGGTAGCTTTATAGGGGTAGGGGACTAGAGGGGATATATTATAGTGGTGTATAGGAGGGAAGCTAGATAAAATAAGTATAGAACATATCACACATGCTTTACCTACATATGTGAAGGGCCTGAACTGATTAGTGCTTGTAGGGTTGGAAGGGAAAAGGGGATCGAAAGTGCACTTCCAGTCTGTGTCTGGTGGGGCTGGTTGTATGTGTGGTGGTTAGCGGGTGGGAGGGGGCAATGGCTTTATCATCAGGGCTGTGTCGTCAAATGCTGTACTATTGTCCGACTCAACCTAGGTTTAAATGGGACAGTGATGTGGTATTGAAAGCCATCTAATCTCCAGTATGTGTTGCTAGACCGACTTTTCTCAATCTACTAGGAATACCTGTTTTTGGCAGAGATTCTATTAGATTAGACCTATATCATATTAATTTCCATGGAAAGGTGTCCAAAAGTATAGCTTTTGCTGCTTTTTTTTTTTGGTCGGCCAGCGAGTGGTATATATCTCTTCTAGACCTCACAACAAGAACTGAATTTATGAGCTGTTTTGCTTTCATACACAGGACAATACGCATTACAACGCATTACAACCTGCAACACCGCCCCCACTTTATCCCATTGTTTAGCCATCCAAGAATGTGGCGTTCTCCACCCCAGGAGGGCAGAAACCCACTCGTCTGCATCATGGCGTCGCATTATGTTCTTGACGACCAAACCCACCAGGGGGCGCCCCAGTGGGGCCGCCATATTGTTATCATGTTTTTGCACACGGCCCACATCAGCAGGGCAATAACAAGAAAGACTGTTCATGCGTAAAGAAGGAGGGGGTATTATCTTGTCCTGCGCCCCCCCTTCCACCCACAGCCTCACCCTCAATGATAGGCCCATGTAGGCTTATAGTGATTAGGCTGTATCTGATGGCAAGACGACCAAGGGTACCGCCCTGCATGTCTGGGGTCTTTTGGCGGTATCTCCCTAAGTTTCCGCCTTAACCACGTCTTTCCTCGTTGTCTCTCATTCTACCTTTTTGTCTCAATCTCAAGTACGCCCTACCTCCCTACCCCCCCCCCCCCATCCCTCAGCTGTATCAGGGCTCTACGGGTCCTTTATTCTGTAGATAGGACTATACCACTTCTAATCTTCTGCTTCCAAATGAGAGCTAACGGTCTATACGTCCCTCACCACCCATCACCATTCTCCCTGCCATCTACAGAATCACCCCTAATCTTTCTCTATTCTGCAGGCAAATAGAATTATTGCCTATCTAGACTATAGGACAGACCCCTATAGTTTCCCTTCCTCAACAAAGATACTCCCACCAATATCCTTCAGCTTGAAAAATTAGAAACCCTAGAACGGTGACGATGACTGTGATCAAAGTCAAGATAAGCCCTTCACATGATAACAATGGCGCCGCCAGCGCATGCGTAGTCATGCCTAGGGACGACTCTTTATGCGTATGCGCGAGTTTGTACGTGAGTTTGCGTGCGGATGTTGTTTTAGGAGACGCCCTCCCCCCGCCCCCCTCTTCAAAAAGTGCCACTGAAGATGGTCATTATCAGTGTGTGCCCAGCCGTGACGCGGGATGCACGGATGGCAGGCAGACCCATGGGCCTGACCTGTGACTTGCACAAGTCTTAAGTCAATATAGGAAATCAGACTTACCCGTTAAAATCAAAATATTTTCAAATACTTGATAGAATACATCAAGAAAACACTTTAGGGCCACATAACTTCTTTTGACACACAATATGGTCACATACACTTCCCTTGCAAAGTAGTCCCAGATGAGTATTAATACGCCATTTTAAGTACAGGAATCATGTATTGTGTGCCATCATTTAGGAGATGTGTGAAACTCACTGAGGGCGCGGGTGTGATGAAATCAAAGCAAATATTTCACCGCAGCCTAAGCACAATATTGTGTCCCATTTTTTATTCCCACTGTAAATATTGGCGTTTAACGCCATAAAAAAAGCAGTGAAAACTTTTCCTTCCGCAGCACTTAACAACAAAGGGGCTGTGCTCCAGCCCCGGTTACTATAAAATCAATATTATACGAGCTGCCCGTTGAAATCAATGAAGGATCCACTTTTCAGATTAAGCTTTCCGCCTTGATTTATCTGAAAGGGATCAAATGTCATAAACTCTGGAGCTATCGATACAGAAATGGCATTTTTTGTGAGAATTAACATATGGAGTGCGCAGTGGCAAGTCAGACTATGGTTTTGATGCATGAAAAATGTGTAAGCTTAGCTACTTTTATTGCCCTCCATAGAAATATTCTAAATTTCACTTTTATCTAGGAGTTATGTGTGCCACAGTTGGCTTCCTAGAAGTCATCGATCTATTTGATAACTATATGTTTCATGCTATGCCAAAGACGTCAGGTTTAAACCACAACCTTTTAGTGCTGATCTATGCAATGTTTGACTTTGAACATTTTAGGAAATCTGCTCCCATGGGAGTCCCTTATAGGTAATATAGAACAGACAGTAAGCATCTATAGGCATTGTGATGCATTGCCATAAAATTTGACAGAAGACCAGTTTCCATGCATGTGTCTCTATGCAATGCAGTATTAATTTAAAACGGATATACTAGTACATGTATAGTGTCGATAAGTACAGTGAGTAGTATAGGAACTATGACCTATTACCCGGGCGTTATATCAGCGTTTAATACTATGATACATACATGTACTGTTTTTCTACACTCTCTTACATTTCCTACATCTAAGAATTCCCTTCTGTGTATTGACTTTCCTTCCTAACCCTAAAATGACACATCAAATACCCCTTTCCATCCAATATCACCCCTGGCTATACATACCTTAGCCTGATTAGGAGGTCTAAGTGATACTATGGGTTCTATGTATGGGGGTATTAAGGAGGCTATTGGTCTGAGGCTGCATAGCTATCAGTAAGACCAGTAGATGGCACTGCCAGCCATTTCCCCTCATTAGCCCACTAGAAGACAATACTGGAAATAATCAACCCGTCTCTGATGGGGTCCCCCTCAGGGAAGAAAGCCCCTGTCTAACAATTCAATAGAAATGTGTTCGTAGCATGGAGTACATTTGTGTCGGGTTGTGTATGGGCGGTTTATTATACACGAAATACTACCCATTTCATCTATTTCCATCTACATTTATGGCAGTTACAATGTTTCAATATTATCCTTTTAACCCTTTGAGGGCAGAGCAAAATTGGTTGCCCTGGCCATGGGGATGGCCTCTGAAAAAAGTGTAGTTCCTAGAGGACGAGCCTATTTTCAATTCCTATACAAATCCTATATAATGGGCATTGACTATAGTCAACGCTAAGCCTACCATAGTGTCGACTATAGTCGATGCTAGGCCTGCCATGGTGTTGACTATAGTCAATGCTAGCCCTCAATGGGTTAATATACTGGCCAACAGTGAAAATCATTAGAATAAGGATAGAAAAGAAAAATAACCTAAAAACCCAACTTGATGATCTATCATTGATAGGCGTGAGTTGAGGGCAGACAAGGAGAGGTAAGGAATAGTAAGGGGTGGTGAGGTGCAACTTTGGATGGGGGGGGGGGTAAGGGCGGG
This sequence comes from Acholoe squamosa, assembly GCA_949317995.1. Classification (NCBI taxonomy): domain Eukaryota; kingdom Metazoa; phylum Annelida; class Polychaeta; order Phyllodocida; family Polynoidae; genus Acholoe; species Acholoe squamosa. The sequence continues at coordinate 26,315,940 of OX439048.1, forward strand.
GTTTCATCCCGGGGGTTTCATTTTGGTCACAGATAAAGACAGATAAGAGAAGTGGGCGGGGGGTAGGGGTGGAGATATAAAGGGGTTAGGGTTGATAGATGAGTGGGGCTGGGATGTGGGGTGTGTGAGTGCGGCCAGTGGGGGGGGGGGGGGTAGATGTCCTTATGGCTTACCCCTCACCATGTCAAGCCTGTCCAAAGCCTGCCATCATGGCTGCATTAATATGCATCCATGACGTCACACTACCGCCATAAGGTCTTGCATGACAACATCTGCCCTTAATGTCAAACTGTAACTGGTAATAGATCTGAGGACGCCATCTTGTCCCCCATGAAAATGTTTCATGTATGTCAGGCATTTAGAAAAGATTAAGTCAACTCTGTGTGCACTAGCGGAAACACCATTTCCTTATCAGTCCTGTTTTGGCATTGCTTCTTCCGGCAATGCACTGCTGTTTTCTAGTTAGCCAATAATAAATGATGTGGAAGCCACTCAATGGGACTAAATATTCATCTTGCCGCCATGAAGTCAGAAGCATGTCCAGGGTTTAGGAGAGTGTACTCATTGATACATGGTGGTCCTTGGGCATGTAATCAATGGTGTAGTAAATGCGGCATTAAAACTAGATAAAACTTGTAGTCAGGGCTGTTATTTACTGCCTGGAACCTTTTACACAGACCACAGTACACGGTAAAACATAACTCTTGAATATACCAGGGATTCCCTTAAAACCGAACAGTGAACCATCGTAATTGTTTTGCATTGAACCAGTGCAGTTTTTACAAGAAGCTGCAGGAGGCAGTACGGTAGTACAAGGAATCTCTGATAATAACGATTGGTTTCTGGCAACTTTGGGACGAGGATTCCGTCTTTATTTTCACGACATTTTTTTTAACAGTCTAGGACGACGTCTGGTCATGTCCTGGTGTTTTATGGGTGATATGACGTGCCATAATTTCTGCTGTTGGCTTTTGGTTTTATTATTCAGCTTAAGTTTGATTCATGTGACGATGGGTAGGGTTGTTAAAGACAGCAAGAAAAAATGGTTATTTATTTGGTATAGAGGACCTTGGTCTATGCCTTTAGGGCATTGGTTTTTTTTTCTGAATATCTCAGAGGGTTTGATTTATAGGAGCTTCCATTTTCTATGTGGATGAATTGAGGTCTGAGGCCTTAAGGGCCCTGATTAATAAGCTTTCAAATGTTTAATGTATGCCATTGGCCATGTATGCACCTGGCCTATGTGAAGAGCCATTGAAAGGCATGTGCTCCCAGAGCAGGAAGCTGTCCCCATGCTGTCACTTAAGTTATGCCAGGTCTTTCACCGTCTGGCATTGCGTGGAAAAGCCCAAGATAAAGGCAATGGAGAAAGAAATAGGACTGGGAAAAGGACAGCTGGGTACATAGTGTCAACAGCCCATGGACTTCCCTTATACCCTTTACCGATCGCATAGTCATTAATGAATCATACATCATGCAGACCTTAAGGGCTTGGTACCCTCCAGAAGGATCAGCTGATGCACGGTACAAATGCAGCTCTGGCAAGTAGACTGGCCAGCGCTGCATTGGTGCATTGGTGCAGGAATAGGTCTGAAGGGGTTAAAAGCCACTGGTGGTGTGGAGATACCTATTCTGCCTTCAGGGATGCCTATAGTCTGAGATTAATGTCCTAGGTTTGCCGCCGGGAGAAGCTGTAGATGGCCTTGATGGTATCTGGTCTATCTACCATCTATCTACCATTATATCCACATGCCTCCATATCAACCTATCTTTATGTACCAATGTCGCTTTATATCATATCACCATGTCTACTTGGTAGGTACCAATAGGTAGGTAATGCGCCTTTGTTCAAAGGCAGATTTCTTTTTATCAAAGTGGGTAAAAATGTTATCTTTTAATGAGCCCTTTGAACAGTAATGTAAGATCATTGACTTTTTAGAATTATCCTCAATGATGAGTTTTACAATTGACTGAATGACAAAGTCTAAGGTTACAGGTGGAATAGTTGTTATAGACCTGTCTACTTCCATAATGCAAACAATTCGATCTACATATCATAATGCAAACACGTCGATCTCACAAAATCCTGTAAGAAAACAGAATGGATTTCTTCTGTGGAGTATATGCAACCAATGGTGATATGACATGGTAAACTATACATAAGTGCACTTATGTGCACAATATATACGATATATGAGAGACCCGCCGTGTAACATAATATATACACATGGTTATGAGGGCATCATTAGCTATCACACCCTTCTCAATCTATGAGACTATATGCAGCAAACGTAATATTGACCGCTAGAATATATTATACTTACACCCAACCACTACATAAGAGTATAGGGTTTATGTATACGTCTGTGTATATTCATGCACCAAAGTGTGAGCTCTATGTAAGAGTCTGTAAGCTCGCTATTATATCATTGGTCTATCGATGTAAGTGAACCCTCCATATTATAGGAACATAGAAGCTCTATGATGATAGGGCGCTGTGCATGAATGTGGGACCCATATGCAAGGTATGAGCCATACTTTTATGATTATAGGAGTTCCATTTTTCAATATATAAACGTCATATATTAGAGAAAATAGGCTACACAAAAGAGTATAAAGGCCATATATGCAAGAGTATAGGGCTACACAGTAGGGGACAAACGACATTATACAAGACTATAGAGCCATACTAATCCCACACACCACTGAGCAACTCACCATCTATAGATCTGCTCCAGCACCAGCCCCCTTAGCTGGCTAATCAGGTCCCCTCCTATATCATATGTATTAATAGGACAGGCAGGACAAATGATTATATGATGCACAGCGGATTTTCCCCTGGTAGATGGATGAAAAAAAAAAGATGTCATCAGATAAAAAAGGAATGGACTATGTATAGCTATGCAAAGCTGATCTTCTCTGTACTGAATATGGACTAGTACCAGTAGATTGAAAGTACAAACATTTCTATATATGTGTACATACATATATTACATCCTCACATTCGATATAAAGAGATATTATGTCATAATAGATGAAATAAACCACAGAAAAGGATAGAACAAAGTATTTTAGACCTGCGAGGGAATGACAATGGGTGCTGATATAGAGGGTATTCATTTTACCTCTCGAGATGCAGTGTAAAACAGTACTTAGCAGAGATAAACATTGATAGCAGTCAATCAAATGCTTGGTTGTAAAAATATACTAGATGGGCTCTTTTCCTTCTTGCGATATTCTTCTTCAATTATATTATATTGCCACTCATATGGCAACCCGGTCTATGGGACCAGTGTAACCAGTAAACACTTACTTAAGTAAGGCTTATTTAATAAAGGTGTTCTATAATCAATGAGTTGTATGACATGAATTGTTAACCATACTCACATAATTCATCTAACATACACATCTTCATTCATCAGCTTTCCTGGTATCATTTACAGCGTGATACCCTTAAGAGGTGTCATTTTTACACTGATTCCCTGATCATGTTTATTTCACACCCTTATTGGCTAATAAAGTTCCACTACCGCAATATGTTTTTGTGCGACAGTAGAAAGATAAGGTCAACGCATATCATTATGCTGAGGGGTCCTTGGTTACGTCGTAATTTGTATTTACGTCATCATAAGCTGTGTTTACGTCAGAGTAATTGCGTTATCGCTATCACTGGGGCAATATTTGTGTCATTAATATTCTCCTGTGGCTTGCAATTACTGTAAAAAGGGTGCGGTATAAAGAACCGTGCCATGTATGAGGAGAGAGGAGCACTGGTAGGAGCTATGCTTACCAAGGCTATTAATATGCCTTCATTATTTTATGCATGCATTAAAATGTAGGTTACATAGATGATACTGGTGACTAGTAGGAAGGTACAGATAGCTACAATGCATTTTAGGCTATAGTTTACTCCAACTGCTGAAGCAACAGAATTTAAATCAACTATGCTTATGAAAAGGAAAATAGAAAAATAGACTTAGAACTCATAGTTCTTATCTTATCTTTTGTTTGTTTAAGATTAGGGGCCTATTAATCTTCTGAACCACCAATATCAAGATTCCATATATTGTATCTATTGCTTAGCATCACCCTTGAAATTGAGGAATTCTCCAATCTATACGCTTTTATAGCATGATGGAAAGCAACTTTCTTCAATGACCTGGAACAGCAGATAACCAATCACGTCCATCCCATTCCAGCATCCACCCACCCACAACCCAACCCACACATCACTGGTTGTAACGGGTTAACAATGAACAGAGAGAGCAGGTGGCAACTTACTCCACACTCCGCTAGATTTATGACCAGTCTTCATGGCGGGCCTGGGCATGGGGACAGCGCGTTGGGAGCAGTCTGATAATGTAATGCCTCCTAATTACGAGTCTCCAGGGGGAGGTGGGGATTTCATTCCGGCATATGAAACTATGATGGTGGAATGTTGATGGCAGCTGGAGGGGAGCTGCTCGTCCTGCTGCTCCCAACTGTTCATCACTTACAGGCTACTTGTCTCACTACTGCCTATCAGGGTGATTTGTAAGCACTGAGGCTGTCTATGGGTATCGATTGACTGCTGGAGCCGCACTGGTTTTTGTTGCCCCTGCATGTATGTGAGTAAAAAGGAAATGTCAAGGCTATGGATATAGTGATATGTTTATATTGCGTGAGTGCAGCCAGAGTATTGCAGTCTCTGAAGTATCCACGGAAGCAGGGAAAAATGTATGTGTTGTGTTTTTGTAGCCTACATAGATTTTAATGACAGGAAGTTAGGAACATTGGAGTGAATATATACCCCAAGAGCATTAATATAATGCTCACAATAGACTAAATACCCACTTATCTAAATACACATACAATAGTACAATCCAGTTCAATATACCACTGGCACTGCTATATCCACGTGTGCCTCCCGTATCGTCTTCTATAGTGCAGACAATTTACTGATAATGATTATTATGGGTGGTCTGATGAAAATAAAAAGGAAAATGGTGTCAGCATCTTCAAACAAGTCATATCTCATGTAGACCTCCTCTGTCTCAGATCACATTGTTTTGTCTCTGTGTCAGTATTTAAAGGAGTTCATATTCCCTTGAGCCACGTGATAAATCTTGAGAAAATTGTTCTCGGTTCAGAATTATGAGCAGCTGATTCCCAGAGGGTCTAGCCCAGATGCTGAAGAGACCACTCTATTTCAAATGTACTTTTTTTCTCCCTTTTTGTTTCTACTGAAAAGAAAACAGGCTTTTTATTTTGAGTGCAAAGCCAAGTAAGGGGTGCTTAGAATTTGAAAAGAATGGCATAAAGATATATTTGCATCCACCATCAATGGATACAATTAAGTACTAGATTCAGTTCACACAGTTTTAGGTATTAACCTGACCTAATGCACTGATATAAGATATTCTCAACCTAATATGCGAAAAAATCCATAACCTGTTTTAAAGGATAACCATTATAAAGGGTACCAATTGATTTCTGATACATGACAAATGGAAGTATATGTGTACGTGTATATGTTTCAAATAATCTCAATTTAAGAAGAAAGGAGAACATTTTACCTCAGTTGGAATTCACCTTAAAGCATACAAAACACCCTACTGTCTGGAAACACCCTTGAGGTCTGCTTATATCTTAGTGCCCATGAGGCCATCTTAGTAGAAGTACTACAACTGGAGGGTACACCATGCACTAGTAACATCTTACTCCATTGGAGCATAATCTTCCAGAAGAGCTCACAAAAGAAAATCTCACTTTAAAGGATTCCTCTGCAGTGGAGCAACTCAGAGGAGCCCCCATTCTGGTAGAAATAGCAGCTCACCCTCTAAGCACCTCCTACATTAGGTCTTAGTGGGACAGAGACCAGACAGAAATAGAGCAGGGTGCCAGCCGCTGGAGCAGGAGTAGCAGACCCCATGCCATGCAATATCGACAGGTATGTGCATGGAAATATCCAGAAAACACACCCAAAATCACAGAAGTGGTGTAATAACAAAGGATAATTACACTCGGGCTGCTCCCTCGTGTAATTATCCTAATTATTAACACACATGCGTCATGAATTATCCATTAATTACTTGTTCACTATCTTGGTTGGGAAGGGGGCTTTGCATAATACCTGACACCTTTTGCTATTTGCTGTTTACTCCAGGTGCTTTTTCATAATCACACATATTGATGCAGTACTGTTTGATTATAGATAGTGTGAAAGAGGGACTTATACAAAAAAACCTTGGTTGCTAACTAATAGAGCAACACCCCCTTCTTTATTCATCCCCTAGAAATTATACGTTGGAAAGCCCTAGTGACGATGAATCTACCAGTCGGCGTACCGCCCCTCCATGGCCCTAACAAGCATGATTAAGTTATCACCAGTGAATGTTCTCCCTATAGTGCCAGAATGTTATTAGATTGCAATTCAACTCTTTGGTGAATTGTAAAAAAAAAAAATCTGTTAGAGCTGGAACAAAGTGGATGACGGAGTGCTCCCATTGTGGACCTCTTGGTAATAGCAGGCTTTGGGACTGAACGCGATCAGGACTTATTTGTTAGGAATTCATTGTAAATGGTATTCCAATAGAACGACTTTTATACACAAATTGCTCTTATATGAGGTGCAGCCGGTGCTTATTCAATACCGGTGCTTATGATATGAAACCCTGGTGCTTACATTGGACAAAATAGTAAGCATATAAATATGCATCTACAGTTACATTATATTGGATAAGATAAGAATTTTGGTTTAGGCCATTTCCAAGATAATATATCATGAAGAGGTCTGAGTAGGTTGTAGGCATGTAGAACAAGACCTAGTATGAGATAGGCCTGAGGTATATGGCCATGTTAACATCCCTTCTACCTTACCTCAAATAGATCCACTCCTGTCCACTGCCCCATCCACCACCATCAGTACAGGCTACAAGGGTCTAAAGACATAACACTTGACAAACGGCCTCTGCTAACCTTCCGCCATCACAAGACTGATTGTAAAAAGGCAGCTGTAATGGCTTGGAGTAATGTGTCACCCCGTCATAATTGGATCTTGGATGCGGCTGCTCACGAGGCCGGCCACCCACACGACAAGGGCTCATCCACTGGCCGCCCTTTGGGTAAGGTATCACAAAAGCCATTCCAATCTAGCTCCTCGTTTCTTGTAATTAGAATCTACTGAAGAAATTTCCCGGACTGACCTATAGCGTCCATGCATGCGTCGATGGGAGAAGAAAGCATTGTGTTCTCATGGTAGGCATGAGAGGGTGAGGCCAGCTCCAAACAGTCTTTGAGGGAGGGATATATAACAATATTATGTGATCATTAGAAGGTTGTGCTTGGAGAGGAGGTCCTCAGTAGGGACTGGGTACCATCCTGTAGCAGGGCTTTGTGACTGTTGGTAGTAACAGATGAACAATTACATAGGCATGCAATACATCTATAGCCTACGCGGGTTATAGAGGGATATAGGAAACTAGACATGCATGTATGCAGGTCCGGTCAGGGCTTGAGAGTAGAGGGCAGGAACAGGTGTCTTTTACAGAACAATGTTGATTAAAATTGATCGAGATGATCAAAATGATCGAAAATGCCAAGTCTACTCTCTAACAAAATGTCCTTTTGCAACCATCAGGTCTTAATGCAACCATGTAAGCCATCGTCGTCCATGTATCATGCTGGTCATATGGCCTGATGCATCCCGTAGAGGTCTATAGCTATTAATCAGCAGATGCATCATGTTGACAAATGGACATTAGAATTGCTGTGTCATGCCAACACTAAAGGATTAAGCATACTAAGAACAAGATTCTAGTGAGCTATCAGAGGCGTAGGAACCAAATCTTGATTTGGGGGGGCCCAGGGCCAAGCCGAGAGGGGCCCAGGGCCAAGCTCAGAGGGGCCCTGTCACACCGATCGTAATTCATCAGATAGAGTGGGCTGACACTTATTCATGGGTACATAAGATATATGTATTAGAATATCTTTGATGACTTTTGCCTGTGATTTTAAGCCCAGGCCCCCTTTTTCCATTGTGCTACCATATTTGTGAAAGATTTGGGGGAAATCTTTGCATTTTATCATGGGTCTTGACAAATATTGGGGGGGGGGCCCAGACATATTCAGGCCCCACCTCCTCTGGGATTGGGGGGGCCCGGGCCCCCCTGGCCCCCCCTTTTCCTACGCCCCTGGCTATGAGAATCTACTTGGACCAGGCAACCAGGAATTATCTGAGCTTTATTACTGGCCTAAGTAAATATCTCTTATGAATTCCTAGATTTTCTGAGCTGGTTTTTAGTCAATAGTCAGAGAGAAAGGTCATTAAAAACAGCCCTACTCCCTTACCCTTGGCTCGATCTGTCTCTAACATGACATACGTACATTCCAATATTAGACATCTACCATACATAAGTCACTTTGATTGAGTACTTCCTTTGCCTTTTCAAATCCCCAAATCCCAAATGTAAGGGTACTTCAGGGTCTTGACGGATGTGGGCGGCATCTACACTGAGGGCCTCACCAATATATTTAAGGTAGATGTTTACAACTGAAGGTTGGCCTGCAGAGACTGCAGGATCAGGATGTTGTGACCTTCAGTGACCTTGCACTATATCCCATGCTCCTCTGTGTCCTAATGCACTGAAATACTGTCTGTATATAGGATTTATAATGGGTTATGCTGTAGGGGCCGCCATCTTAGTCCACTACAAAATGCTACTGAAGTCCACAGATTAATGCCTCTGTCTCACCACAAGACAGAGATAAATCAGTATAGAACAATAGCACTTGTGAAATCTGTATTCTAGTTCCTTTCTTTACGCTGCTACTCCAATGGCGCTGAAGGTGACGTTTTACATCCCTATACATGAGCCATTATTCTGCTGTATTGGCTTTGTTATCTTTGTTATCAGAGGGCATGTATGCAGGTGGTATGATGTAGCAGTCAGTTGATGGCGGTTGTCTAGGAACCAAAGAGCTTTAGGTGGCCATTATGGTTCTGTATGCCCCTGAAATGCAAGTACCCTCCTTCCCATTATGCTGCTCTTATTTGGGGTACCTTCTATACCACAGAGGAACATGGGAGAAAGGCTTGAGATAAGAAGTTCATAGGGGGCAAGAGCCTTTATCTAACCATGTGTGCCTTTTATGAGACCCTGATGAGTGTGGATAGGACAAGAGCAGGGAACACGACAAATATATCTATCAACATGCTCATCTCCATTATCTTAGTATGCTCACCACAAACTGACAGTGAAGCATGACCTATATATGAGTTAGAATAAAACATCTTTGTTATGAATAACAATCATCATTTATCGCTTCCTGAAGCCTTTGAAATTACTTCTTCCTTGCACCTAAATCTTAAATCTGACCACTAACTGGTAAAGGCACCCGAACGGGCGTTAAGTATACAATTAGAAGACTGCACCTAAAACTTAAATGGAGACTTCCTCAGGTGTTTCATTTGAATAGCTAATCAGTGTTAATGTCCAGCCCAGTTTAAATCTGGGCAGATGGAGTGGATGGGGAGGAGTGGCTCGGTTAGCTGTCTAACGGTACCCTCCTCTCATTGATTCTGGAACAGCTGGGGCAGGGCAGGATTCAACTTATAAGTTGAATCCTGCCCTGCCCCAGCTGTTCCTATAGGATCCAACTTGGTACCCTACCACTCTCCACTCTCCAATCCCAGTTCTCTATCTATACATCCATGTAGCAAGCTAAGCCTGGAGAATACGATCCCCCGGTCTTGTCCTAAGCGGATTCCTATATTACCCTTTCTGTTGTTATCAGATCCTAGCTGGCTTCATTAAGTCCTCAGCCCACTCCTACTTTCTTTCCTAATTATCAGCCTTCTCTTGGTTTATTCACTTTTCATCTCTTTCATTTCAATCACTTCTCATCAGTCCAAACAAGCGAGATCCCAAATGGACTTAAAGGGAGGTAATTTCAATGTTTCTACTTTAGTTCTGAAGTCAACGAGTGTAGTGGCTGACGAAATTCAATTTGGATTTGGTGGAATTTTATAGCTTAATTGATCTCTTGGAGTTGATGGATTAGTTGTTGGATGACGGATTAGGTTGTCTATGGGGAGTGGCTCCCACAAGGCTGCGTCCCGCCGTCCGCCACTATCCTGATGTTTTCATCCTGGCCCCCATGGACCTCAAACGTTATGGGGCGAATCATTCCAGCCGACACCGAACCCAGCATCTAATGGCTTCGCTGAAGTGATTTCTTTTTTCGTCTTTCAGATCACAGCGAAGAATATTTTCAATTCGCGAAATGTCCTCCTTCGGTTAAAACCTGAGACAAGTTCATTGCGAGTGTTATCTTGTCCAATGATACCTAACCAGGTCTTGTGGTTATCTCACAAGATAAAAATTCTATGAATCAAGAGAGACTACTTATTGAATACAGAATTCTAATGATTTAATCAGAATTCGAAGCAAACTCCTTGGAAAGGGCAACGATTGTAGATATACCTACGGAATGATACGAGTACATGAGCTTATGATTTTTTTAGATTAGCTGAAATGCCCCTGTACGCAATTACGGGGATTTATATTAGGGATACTCAAGGGAACAACAAGACATAGTAATATAGACCTCAATCCCCAATATGTTTATAGGACGAACGTGGGAGATGAGCATTGAGGGTCCAATGGATAAGCTGATATTAATAATTCATTAATTGCATGTCATATTGGCGCAATGTGACAGCTATTTGCCGACACGTGACGTAATGCAGGATGGCAGTGCCACTCACCCGAATCAACAGAATTAGAGTATAATTCTAGGTGTCAATCTCAGTTTATACAATGAAAGTGCACTGTAAAAAAATGTTGTCAAAATAACGGTGAACTCCTGTTCCTGTAGCCTCGTTCTGGGTGCATGTAAACATTCAAAATGGCGGACCGGCGCTCGTACGGGGAACTACGGTACCGGATTTTGATATTTTTTCCTTATTTAAACCCTCTAAAAACATAAAATAAATATAGAACTAAACTCCCCTGCCCAGGTAGCACACAAAAATTTGCCAACGTTGGCCCGACGGATCGGGCCTACGTAGGCCCGACCAGTGGCATTTGCCAATTAAATGCCAACATTGGCCCAATGTTGGCAGGACATCGGCAAAAAGTCGGCCCCTGGCCAACCATTTGCCAATGCTGATGTTTGCCGACCAAAAGCCAACGTTGGGCCTATGTTGGCATTTGGTTGGCACTGTCGGGCCTACGTTGGCAGGATGGGCAGCCTATGTAAAGCCGATGGTTGGGCTAACGTCGGCCCAACGTTATGCCAATGTCTCTGTGCTACCTGGGTGGTGTCCTCGGTGGCCGATCCACCCCTCGGGGGGATCGGCTACCTCGTACACCACGGTCGTTTAGTTCTATCTATGTATTTTGCTAAAGGTCTTTTAGCAATCCAGACATCAGTGTTGGAGTGTTTGTTATAGGCCTATAAGGGGCCCCTCCTCCCTTGTTTGTTCCAGCACGGATACCAAGTTCTCCTAACAGTTATAACATATGTGGGTCATATCGTTTGTATCAAAATGGTCCTATAGTCTCAACTCTCTAAGTGCCAATTAGAACAACCCCCATTATGTCCAAAATGACGAACGGCAACATGTACAAGCCGCCAAACCCCGGAAAGAAAATCCCATACTGGCTTATATATATGCTTTACTGCAGTCCCACCCCGCTCAAACACCACGGACGTCGACTTTAGATCTGATCTACGAGCCTCATTCAAAGCGCCCTAAATTTTATTTTCTGCTCGTTTGAGCCTTAGTTATCTGCTGTTTCCTCAGCGGCGCTGACTATTAAAGCATACAGCCTATTTGCGCCGAAACGAGCGGATGCGGCGTTGGGCGTATGGCCTTCATTACGTAGTGGTGCTGCGGGGTTGTCTTCGTTAATCGGCCCGTGAACGTGATTATGTAGATTAATTATATTTTTAATCAGGCCTAGTAAATGCCCGTCGTCGTGGGTCGGATATTAAACTTTTCTCATGGGGTGTGGTCGATGGTGAAGTCCGCTTCTGTTCATTCTCATGCACAATAGACACCACAATGAATCAACGCTTCTTGTGTGGTGTGGTGGTGCATCTGTAGATTCAAGTGTGGATTGATGAGAGCAGACAGCAGGGCAAGATTGGAAAAGTGAGACTTTGCTATAGCTTGGCTGATATAAATGTAGGGTTGTATCAAGGACAGGACATACATCATAAATGTCTATAAGCCTATGTATAAAGAATAAATATGTTGTCACTTCTGGAAAACAGTGGTAACTGGTATCGCCCTGGGATCAGCCCCAGGAGCTGCCGGAGTACGACCCCAGGATCAGAATGAGTATCAACACAAAACATCATACTCATTTTGGATCAAATCTCATTCCATAATGGAAACTTCCATTTCCCTCTCCCATTTTCTGCTAACTCTCAATTTATTTCCCACTGCTTTTTTGGCCACCTACATCGCCTACCCCCCCCCCACCCATCCCCTCACACCTTGAAAAGTATGTGACAAATTAGCACTGTTCAGTATGGGAGGCTCCTTCTCTCTCCTCCCAAACTCCCCTATACACCTCCATATGCGCTCACTCAGCTCACACTCGCCCATTTCCTGACTTCTAGCTAGCCTCACCCGGCAGCCATTCTCTGCCACCGTCCCATGATAAGATGATAAACTACCACACAGTACATGTGGCCAGTACTCCTGTTATCGGCCCCTTTTTCCCAGACTTCCTCCATAATGGCCTCTGGCAGCCATGACAATGGACAGACCTCCCGTGAAAGACCCGGATCAAAACCCCGCTGGTTCCCCTGGGTATACAGTCTGAGACTGCCGGCTGATGGTGACCAGCAAGGTTCTCCTTACTCATAGTTCATCTCTGGGAACCTGGCAATGATCCTATTTGGGAGGTCCTATAGTATATAGCAATATACAGGTAGCTTATATTCTGGCCTTAATAGTATAATGTCATCCTATGCCCGTGTACACCAATCTAGATCACCTTTTACAGGATCAATGCCAATTCAATGTTGTCCCTTGGAGGCATAGCATAGCGCTATTCTCTGTATTGTGAACATAGCGCACAACATTTCTATATGCAGTCGTTTAACAGACCAACCTGCCAAATTTGGAATGTAACAAAACTTCAGTGACTGAGGCCTGGAGCCTAAGGACATTGTATATATACCTCTACATGACGTGGGTCTGGGAGTCTTTTAGAGACTAGTGTGACTGGGGGTGACTAGGGTGACGGGGTGGCTTGACGTGGAAATGGCCGGTCTGACAGAGAGACCGATTGGGACTGTCAGTGTCACAGCAGTGTAACAGTAGTAGGCTATGAAAGGGGAGTTTCAATGCCACTGTCTGACAGTGCAAGGTCATAACATTATATATTTCTAGAGTGAAGCTAAACTTCTACGCATGTTTAAGAGCAAAACAAAACAATAGAAAAGAAAATGATTAAAATGCTAGGTCCACACAAATCTACAGCAGCAGGGTCAAGAACCTACTTGAAGGGCAAGCATAATTATGTATAGCATCAGATGCAGACTGTCTCTGACATGGAGCCCTGTGATTACTGCTATAAATAGGTAGTATCCAATAAAATACCAGTCTCCATTTAGGGATTTGGATTCGGTTGTCTCTCACAGCTGCCTTGGGAATGGCAACTCGAGGCTAGAAAAATACATGTCCTTCTTTTGATGGACTATAATGTGACATCTACAGAAGACTCATGCATACTCTAAAAGGGATTTCCAAATATATTTAATATACACTCCTTTTATTTAAAAATGCCCTTTGCAGAATGTATAGAGCATCCCATAGACATTGCCTCCTCATAAGAATCTAGCTATAGTGAAAAAGATCAATATTCTAGAGCTCTTTCAAATGATAAAACCGGAGTCTTTATTTCCACATGGTAGTCCAAAAGGGCAGTTATGTATACATTGTTTTCAGATGTCTACTATTCAGTAGAGACCTCCATCCTTACAAGTTCTATGAGATACCTTCTCTTACCGTTAGGTTCTAACATCATTTATGATTATTTTTCTGTGTGAAATATCACACTCCACATCCGAAGTAAACCTAAGCTTACAGCTCCCTTTACGTCCATTTCCAAGGTGTTTGCTTACTGCTGTTGTCATAGTTACAAGTGCAAAGATCCTAAGACGGATAGCTTACAGGATGTTGCAGAGGAAAAGAGACTTTTTGAATAATCCATTTCTCTCCTCCTCACAAAGTATATGCCTACTGCAGACAGCTTTATAGTCGAACATCATGGTATTCCAGCATAAGAGAAACTTCACATCTATTCGTTTCCCTCTTGCTAGTCGCTCCTGTTGAAACACCCCGAGGTCATAAGACAGCCTCCCCCTTCAAGGTCCCACTTTTCATGTCTTCAAGGGAAGGGAGGCTATAGAATTATCATCCATAACACAAGAAAGCCATAAGAAAATCTAAACCATCTCATAGATCATGATGATTTTGTAGGGCCTTATGTGTCCCCCTTATGTCTCTTATTTTCTCCAAGCAGACTCAATTTAAGATCAGTTACTTTACAAACGTATTTATGTTGATAAAATCCTATGAAGGCATCTTCAACACAATATTTAGACGCTTTTCCATTTTCAGAGATGTGTGCACCCTGGGACCAATGGAACCTTTTATATACTACTAGCATGTGTTTTTCCCCTGGACCAATGGCACTTTTTATATACTACTCACATGTGTTTTCTTATGCTATGGACAGATAGAAATGGTAGGTGTGCAGCCACAGCATTTTGTATGACAATTAGAATGTCGGTCGGACAACAGGATAGAACTATGGCAAAACAGATACAGCCAGCAGGCATAGTATTACTGTTTACACAAGTAAAACGTAGGTCCACAGTTGATTGCTGACCAGAAACAAGTTCAACTTATAAAGGCTAGAGACTGCATGCTGTTGGGACCTATATAGACTTGCTGAAGTCCATTGATTTTAATATGAGAATTGAAATAAAGTGGGGAAATGAAAATTGAGAAAAAAAATCTATAGTGAATCTATTTCTAGCGAATCAATGAGCACAGCAGAGGAGGAGAGGCATGGGGGTATAGTGGCGTTGGGAGGAGAGCTCAGGGACTGCAGCCAGTCTGGGACCTATACTTGATCACCCGGAAGGGTAAATATTAAAGGTTTAGGATGGTCAGGGAACTGCCCCCGCTTGCACTGAGTCTTTCATGTGCCGCCAGGCGTCACTACCTGGATTCTCTGCCTCACGCCCTACCCCCGTGATAATGTATTAGGCGCCCCGTACAAGCGGGGTGTTGACAGGGCCCCGCGAGGAACAAGCGCCATCGTCTCGGGGGCGTCCTCAGGGCCGTCACCAAACCAAAACCCGACCACCACCTCCATTATCGCCCGGGTCGGCGTCTGTTTGGTTGCCATGGTAATTGCGTTAGTAGCGTCTCGCGTGGCGGCGCTGCGAATCGGGTTAGGGCGGAGAGGGAGGTCTCTAAGCGCAGTTTGGGTGGGTTTTCTATAGCTCTGCCATTGAAAAGGCCTGCTTAGAGAGTGACAGAGACCCGCCCATCGGCGTTCTAATGACCCCCGGACGCTGCGCATGAGCACGGTTAATTGGATTAGTGGAAACTGGAGCGCCACCACGTGGCGTTCCTGGACAACGTTACATGGTGGCAGGGTAGGGCGCGTGTAAGCAGTAGGCAAAGAACGAAAACTGCGGGGGAGATGTCAAGACCAGAAGTTATCATCTGATTATTCCCTTCCTATGTCGACAACAACTGCATATTATTCCTTCTTGCCTAGCTAGGCTACAAATAATATATTGGTAGCATAAGGCAATCACA
Source organism: Acholoe squamosa (assembly GCA_949317995.1). NCBI lineage: Eukaryota > Metazoa > Annelida > Polychaeta > Phyllodocida > Polynoidae > Acholoe > Acholoe squamosa. The sequence continues at coordinate 26,331,778 of OX439048.1, forward strand.
AGGATACCTTATAGGCCACGGGTTTAGGATGACAGACGAAGAAATAATAGGCCTATGCCTAAACCGCCCCAGTAGGCTTGCTCCCGGCTTGCTCCCATCACACAGGCCTACTTTTATATAGGCCTACTTATGTACTAGTAAGAGAACCGAGAGACATAATTTGCTATCTTTTAGTTTCTCTAAGGAATCAGTCTGGGAGGGGTGGGATGGTATAGGGAGGGAGTAAGGATGCTTTGAGATACATTTTATAAATATTATTCCATAGCTGATTCCTTTTTCCAATTTGTGTGGCCGATGTTAATACATTTACAAAAGAGACAATTTGAGAGAACGAAATGTGTTACGGACTTTGGGCATGGATAGGCCTAGATGAACTTGGCCTAGTGTTCATGTTTACTGCCTACGGTGCGTGCTGAAACTTCTGCTAATGCTTCTACAGGGGTGTCCCAGAGGGGCAACGTGGACTCTACTAGAAAAATAGAAATAGGTCACGGAGTTGTACATTGTACAACATTCTGGAAACAGCTTTTCTCCTCTTAACAGAAATCAGAGATTTGAGATTTTACTGAGACTGAAATCATTGGATTTTAAGCTTAAGTTTCGTGGAAATGTAGTCCATTTTCAATATTTCAGTTATATTGACTTTTTCTTTTGTAATATGCAACACATCAAGGACTTCAGAATACTACATGATTTTGGAAGGCTACTATTCAAATGAAAACTCAAAAGGCCCTGTGTACAGGCCCCTTGATAAATTAGGATATACTTTTAGGATAAAGTCGAATCTGGAGGAGTTAAGGACAAGTACTAAGTCCGGTGGGCCGGGGTTGGAATGATGGAAGAATCCAAGTAGAAGGGACAGAGGGATTTGTGTGCGTGCACGTGTCTGGAAGAACCCTCCCATGTCATCCGTGGCGCCCCCTCGTGACACTAGGCGTTGACAAATGACCATCCCCTATTATCACGTACTCATGTTTCTATTTTTGGTCGTTACAAATAAGGGCGGTCGTCGTAAGGGCAAAGCCATCATCCATTACCATCCCGGTGTTTGGAAATTATTGTGCAGCTCAATCTCTGATTGTGATTTAGTATGAGCAGCTCACTCACATAGAAATAAATTGGTAACAGAGTAAAGCTACGATAGCTCTGAAGACGTATTTCAGGGATATTGACCGGTTATGTAACGCCATATGTCCGCAATGGCATTTACCATTCTACGAGAGTCCTACTTCTTATTTCTAGGATATCAGAATATCAATTCTTCATATTGGTATATATAACTACTTCACCCATATCATATTACGACTGTATGCCTTACACCGCCCTTAATACCATAGATATTGTTCTGTCTATATGTAATCCTCTGCCCACATCAGCAATAGTAGAACACATACTAACCACTGTCTTTGATCCAGACCATGAGAACAGAACTTAACACGCTCATCACGCCCTCTACCGGCAGCCTGTGTATTGTCATTGTGTATTGTTACCATGTATTATGCCAGGTACAAGCCTACCCCTCCACCACAACATGCCTCATCAAATACCTAGACCATACTAGACTACACATTGCAGTAGTATAAGGTTATTCTGCTAAATATTTAGGGGCAAATCCAGAATCCTCTCAGTAAGGAGACATTGCATAGCATTTTAAAACAGCTGATTGTTTAAAAGGATGGTAATGAATATCGTGGAAACTATGGAACGATAGAAACCCATACACAGAGCACAGATAAAAACATAATTAATGGCTTTAGGGGGGGGGGCACAACTGATCTAACTGGGAGGACAGTGTGATATGGTTTACAACATTTAGCGACGTGCCTTTGATACAAATTTAATGCTGATTTGTGTAATCCCCAGCGAGAATGGTATTAAAATGGCCTGGCACTGCTGCCTTTCATCCATCTGTGAGCCTCATGAAACTTTTATCACTTCCCTCTGTTGGAGGCTGATCCTAGCCAGCAACAGTCATTGCAGCAGCAGGGGATGGCGTTCTACAACAACGAGACCTAGATAAGGGCATAATAATGATGAACTATAGGATTCTACATGTAGTAGAGCATAGAGGTTGTATGTATATATTCATCACTACACTCGTAATATGAATGCACTGAGGGATAGGTGGAGTATTGTATGTAATGGGTTTTTCAGAGTGCATTTATCACACAATATAATACAGTTTTTCCATATTTCATTTACATTTAGTTTAAGTGCTGTGAAATACCGCATCACTAAACCTGTGAATATCAAGTAAAAATGTGCCCTTTTCATACACAATACACCATACAGAATGCCCAGATCTAGAAGGACTCTTCATTGAAGATGCAGGTACAGGAGTACTGCCCCCATTACCTCCCTGTCCTCCCACACTGGCCCACCTAGTGGCTGTTACCCCCGGGTGGTTGTTTGTTAAGTGGATGACCACCTATGTGTCCTCTATTATTCACGACCTGTGCCTGTCCTGAGAAAGTACCATGTCTACTTAATGGGACGGGCTTGTAAATGAAGTATCTAACCATAACGGACAATCATTTTACTGTTGTTTTTCATATACCTAGGGTTTTCTCATCAGCCATGTGTGTACTACTTTATGTTGTTAAACATATATAGGATGCATACCACAATGCTTGATAATCGTCATAAATAGATACATTGTACTCGACATCAATCTATCTTAACCATTCCAGTAGGAAGTTGGGGTGGGGGGGGGGATACCAAGACAAGAGTATTGTCTTCCCTGAAAAACAAAATCAATACAAATCAGGCAACATTCAATTACCTCGTGTTGTTCAGGTAAATATGGAAAACAGGAGATGCCTTGAGTAATGAGACATAGAATTGTTAGACATTGCAATGCAGGTATGTCGAAAGGGTAAGATCCAGCATGAAGATGGGGGCAGGGCTGGATATATCATATCCTCTCCAGCTCATCTCAATGTACCCATCACCCTGCAGATGCAATACGGAGACTGCCAAGACCCTTTGAGTATCGCATAGTACATTACTGTACCATACCCTTTGTTTACTGTGATGCATGAATGCAGCTCTGGTGAACATATGTGACATATACTGGGAATAGGGACGTTAATGCACCCTGCACTAAGGGCCCTTTTCGCAGATCCTGTCACATATTATAACCAGGGCCGCATTCAACCACCATTGCCAACCCTAAAGGGTATAGACCCTCCCAAGTGGTAGGCAAGCTGCACCAAACAGTACCTGCAAGTGGACTCGTGAGCACTGCATTGGTGCATTATGATGAAAAAGGGACAAACACCTGGAGGAACCATGGCGGTCCTTAAACTTGCTCAACAACAGGGGGTTGAGGTTTTCTGCTCACCACATGACATGTGACATATACTGGGAATAGGGACGTTAATGCACCCTGCACTAAGGGCCCTTTTCGCAGATCCTGTCACATATTATAATCAGGGCCGCATTCAACCACCATTGCCAATCTTAAAGGGTATAGACCCTCTCAAGTGGTAGGCAAGCTGCACCAAACAGTACCTGCAAGTGGACTCGTGAGCACTGCATTGGTGCATTATGATGAAAAAGGGACAAACACCTGGAGGAACCATGGCGGTCCTTAAACTTGCTCAACAACAGGGGGTTGAGGTTTTCTGCTCACCACATGACCATTGCTCATCGTTAAGTGAGTGTCACATTATCAGACCCTGTCCCCTGGAGCTTCTCCCCTCTGCTAATCCCACCCTGAGCTGCTCCTCCCTCCAGGCTCTACCACTGCTAACTGATTAATGAGTACTCCCAGCTAACACAGTTTATATCCTGCTGCAGCTTTAACACTGCCTCCTGCTGCTCTATGCCCTCCATACTACTGTAGTAAATATTGCCTAGTGTGAATATTGCAAGTGGTTGTGTGTTTCTCATCGCGTTTTATCTGTTTTTTGCAGGTATGTACCTTCTCTGATATGGGAGATTAAGTGGAGATTAAGCGGCGTTTATGGCCTGGAGGAACGGTGAGTATGATACTTCTTATAGATGTAGTGAACACCTTGTTATATTTTCAGCTGCTCCATGGTTGCCTAATTGCATCCGTCTATAGTAAATAGTTATGATTTAGACTATGGCTGATACTAGCAGTGTATAGGCAGCTTTTGTCTTTCATTTAGTATGGATGATAACTGACCGTTAAGTTGAGCAGCGTTGTGATTACGACTAGCTTCTAACGCGCCTTTTTGTTATCATGAATCTTTTATAGTCCTGGAGTCAGGATGGAGCTAAACACCGCTCTTTGTCTAGGCACTGCTTCCTTGGGGCATGGCGCTCCAGTTGGTAAAAGGCATCGGACTAAGGTGCTCCACTAATGGTTCAGATTAAAGGTCTACTAAAAGGTTGCCAGTTTGTGTATAGGGTTATTAGTTAGAGCTGCCTTTGTTTGCCGATCCCCTCTCACTGCTATCTCATTGTACAAAAACAAAGAATGAAGGATCCGGAGGGTCTTCTTAGTGAACAGCATTTTAATTAAATCCCATAGAATATAACTTGTTAGTCCCTCTACAGACTCATCATCTTTAAAACTGTAGGTGATAAAGGCACATGGCCCTACCTGATGAACCTTGATTAAAAGGCCCTGAAGTTATCAACATAGGTATAGAAGTTGTTAACATGAAGACTCTATGCCATAACCTTCTAAGTTAAATTTGACAGGTTTCCCTCGTATAATCCATGAAGACCCTACTTTTTTAGTGTGTTGATTTCAGCTTTAGATCTGGTATATAGGAACTCAAAGTGAGCAGAGCGGTGAATGGAGAGAAGTAAGCTATCCATATAGTGGTATCCATTTCACGTCTACATTTCTTTACACATGTCTGAGATGAATGACATAGCTGTTAGATATATCAGCTGTAGACAAGAATACATTGGCAGATATAGCAACTGGAGTATGTACAGCTATGGTAAAAAGCTATCACTACATCGTATGGCTAGAGTAGTATTAGGTGTATATATTTAGGTGGAATATCTAACTATTATGAACAAGTAGGATGGCAGATACAGCAACCATAACCAGCATATATTTTATTTTGCAACACATTATTCAGCAGAACCCTATCTTGATCACCCAACACAGAGAGCAACAACAATGGTGAGGAGTATCAGCCAACATGACACAAACAATGCAGAGGGGAACGTCAATATGTAAAAAAAAAGTCTCAGCAAGTTAGTAATAAAGAAAAAGTAAAGCAAAATTCTAAAAATAAAAGAAAACTACCAGCAACACAATACTAAAACAAGAAAAGGGGGAATTAAACATGATGTTTAACTACAGCAGCTTGATCTGTATATTACCGGTCTCCCTGCATGCTGATTGCATACCCAGGTTGTAAGTCACTTGTTGGTCTGGGGTGGCTGACAGGAGCAGATGAGACAGAGACACAAACATGGGCATAACTCTTAACTACCTAATGCCGTCCACTGCAGTCCACTTATACCCAGGGGAGGGGATGGAGGTGGTCTCCCTGGTAAAAGCAGTACAGGCCATGAGTATGATTCAGTATAGTGAGGTTATAGGGTGAGCATCATCTATTTTTGTAGAAGGAAATAGGGCTTATCTAACTTTGTTTTCCTTGAACATTTAATCTTAACCTTTTATGATAAGGATAAAACCATTTGCCAGTTCCTGTCTTAATCATCAAATTAAATGCCCAGACACATCTTATCCCTTTTTCTTGCAGAACACCTTGTCTCCCACTTTGCATATTAACCAACACATATTTTCTCACGCTGCACCTAATCAGTCCAACAAAGGCTTCTATGTGAACCTTGTGGATAATATTAGGTGGGTGTGGTCCGACCACGGCACCAAATGCCTATTACCTTTAGTTTAATACTTCTTAAGACCTGGTCGATCCAAGGCCTGGGCTGCATTGCATAGACCCTGCTCTAAAACACCTTTTTCCTATACTACTAACAGCAGTACTACTAGACTGCACTATTACTGCTACTTCTTTGTCACCCTCCAACTGCCTTTTATGGAATTCAACCCCCCTCCCACCACTAACCAGACTTATGTTAGACTTGCTGCACTCTGTGGCCTTTTCAACGTTGTTAACCCCTCCTCCACATGTACAGTCCCCACCCAGGAGCTGCTCCCTTCTCCTGAGCTGCTCCATGCCCTCTGTGAGTTGCTCCCCTTACCGGGAGGTGATTTGTTCACATTACTCCCCACGTAACGGGCCTTCTCTCCTTACCAGCACGCATTGAGGAACACCTCCACCACCATCAGTCACACCAGTATCTGGGTCAGTGGTCATTCCTTCTGTTTCATCTTTCTTTTTCTGGACACATTGTACTGCTCCAGATCTCTATAGGCCAAGATACAGTTTCTTTACCCTTTAAGGGTGGCATGATATGTTAAGACTTTCAGCTTTTCCTTAGCTATCTAAGGATGGCACAGATGCAGCAACATTGAGTACCTCCAGTACAGGAGTTACAAGCATCAGTTCCATGGATATTGTATACCTATTGCAATGGAACTTCCAAGTAATAGGCAGCAAACATGATGCCATGACACCTGCTAAAATGAGAATCTTAACCCTCGGTTTCAGATCTTCGCACCGATAACACTTTGATATATAATACTGCTTGCAAGTGCAATCAGACACACTTAAGAACCTGCCCAATGAACGTGATTTTTAAGTAAAGTGAATCCAAAAACGTCATAGCTCACAACCTAATACAACATAGTAAGAAAAATGGATATTAGATAACAAAGCAAGACACAACTCATCAGATTATGTGGCTATCCACTGGTAACCTGGGTGTTTAATTCCCACCCACTGTCCCTCAGGGTACCAGCATAGGCCAGCCACCTCTACACCCCTACAGGTGTGGAAAGCTGGTGAGTGTCTGGGTGGGCCTGTATAGGTGTGGACCCCTCCCCCCATCACACACTCTGTAACATGTATAATTGAGCCCTGAGCTTCTCCCAATCCTGGTAGCACTCAGAGTGGCCAAAATAGCTCTATATGAGGGCTCCAGGGTTTGTTGCTTAAATGCTTAGCAACCAAAGTTGGTCTCCAGAAACCTAATTAACCACTGTTTTAAACCAGTGTAGAGGACGGTGAAAATATCTAGGATCACCGGGACTCAAACCCAGATCTCTGGCATGACATTCCAGCATGCTAACCATTACACCACGATCCCTTGCCTGATATTTCCACCTTCCAACTACACTTGGATCGGTATGACATACACTAGGGGAACAGCGACGACCAGGTAACCGGCTCCTGAGAGATGGTCTACCAGGTAGAGGGATTTCCGGTCCCCTACACCAGTAAGATGTCACTTATAATAGCAGAAAGGGACTGCATCAAGTTATTTGCAACGTGACCAATGATATAACCCCCCCCCCATTCACAATAGCATTAATCAGTGACCAATATGTGCAACAAGGGTCAATGCCATATCCCATGTACTATCCATCATTGAGGGTGGGAACGATCACCAATGAATCAGACACGAAATGACTGAGCACTCACTTTGAACGACTACCTCTAGCTGCTGCTTCCAAACCATCCCAACCTGATGAAATATTCAGCTCACCAATTTGTATTAGCAATGTAAGGATGTGTCTGTACAACCGGAATCGTTGTTTCCTTTAGGATGACATGGCGTGCCCATTAAATGGACTTGAACCATTGGGTATTGGTAGCTTAAGGATTTACAAGTTTGGTAAAATTTATGTAAGGGAAATAAACACCCTTTATGCCCAGGCCTGTCTTCCCTCCTCCATGCATATACATCTATAACCTCAGTAGAAAATAATATTCAGAAGATTTGTTCTCTGCATTACTGAGGGTTTAGCCCCTAAATCAGTGGCAGAAGGCACCTGTCTTTTGGATAGTGTACCTGCATAACAGCTATGCCAGTATATACATAGACCATTCAGCAGTGTCAAACACAGACACAGCCTATTAGTTCACCAACACCTCCAGTGCTAAAGCCTTAATACAAAGTCAGTAACACCATGCCAACAGCTCTATCGGCTCAACCCCAGCGTGTATGAAGTGTGGCTGGTACCTTTGTAGGTTGCTGGCGGTCAGGTGAGAAGGTTCACAGGTAATTTGATCCAATCCCCTACACCTTTATTCCCATCAGCGCCTGTCCCTGGGCCTGCCAGCAGCGGCTAAAACACCCGCCTATTTTACACTCCATTAGCATCGGTTGGTGTATTGGGGAGCTGGCAGAGGCCCACCCTCTCCAATATACATCTAGGGGCAGGTATGTATGGATGTACAGGCGTGTGTGTGTGGGGGTGGGGTGGGGGAGGGATTAGAGTGAGGGGTGGGTGCAATAGATGAGATTCTACCTGACTAATGATATAGTGTCCATTTGTGACCAGGCAAGCAAAAACACCCCTCTGCAGGGAAATTCATAATCAAAGTTCATCTCAAGATCTTTAAAATGAGACATCATGGGGCTAAATATTCCTAGTAGTTATGTCAGAATCCCTCCTTGAACATATGTCATTATTCATATCTGAAATTGATGATTAAGCTCTAAATACATTATAAACCATAATAATGTCTAAAAACACAATATGTGACTTGTACTGGGAGAAGGGATCTTAGAACCATCTGCACTAAGCCCCCTTTTCGTAGATTGTGTCACATATACATTTAAATCAGCCTTTTTTATGATAAATAAATAATAATATGGTGATTTTTATCATAGATTTTGTTCTAGAAGGAATTTTCTATTCCTGTTTTCAGTTTTGGTGAGTATCCCCAAAAATTGGCATAAAAATCTGCAAATTTTGATTTTTGAAATGGTTGCCATAGCAACCAGCAACAGGCATATAGGTTGATTTCTCATGAAAAATGTTCATTTTACCATCCAAATATTGGCCATTTCTACCAAAAATGATGCATTTTAAATGAAACCATTGAATTCTGCATCAAAAATTAGCCTAACACATTTTTATAATGATTTTAGAGTAATTTTGCTCTCCAATGCCCCCTGGTGGTCAAATGGGGAATTAAAAATCCCCTGCGGAAGGATGCTTTCCCTTGATGGGTCACATTTATTGAATAGTATACCAATGTAATTATAACGACTTCGTTTTACACGAAACTAATTGTTATGTTCTATCATATTCTTTTATTTTTATTGTATAAGATCGTCCAAAATAAGATATCAATCATGACCTAGTAAAGTTGAAAACACCCATCTTACACTAACTTGACCCTGAGAGGCAAATGCACATCAACACCAAAAAAATGCTTATCAGGGAAAGATGTGTTTCCACCCTCTACATCTATATATCCACAATGCTCCCTCCAGCTTACCACTTCAAGCCCACATTTAGCAGGTCTGCTATCAGATAGATCTCTGCAGGGTGATTCATAAAAACTCACGATGTCGTTAAGATAAAACGACCAGAGAATTATGTAATTTGTCTATACTGATACCTCATGGAAGTTATAGATTTAAAGCCTTTGGAACACACTATTTCATTCACAATAATCTTTAATTCAATCAATATTTTATGAAGGATCGTTTCTAAATTTATCGTTTGATTCTAGATGAGTCGTCACTTTTTATGAATCGTCTTGCAGGTCACCCACAACTCTTGTAATCCTTCGGCCACACCAAACCAGACATACTTGATCTGCGAATACACGCCCACTCCCCATTCCTTCCACACCGTGCCCTCCTACAGCCCCGCCCACCATTCAAACAGGTGTTACTGAACACTCCCTCCTTTCCCTTATCTCCCACTATTAACCCTAGCCATTTGCTCCCTTGTAGACACCTCCAGTAGTCTAATGGTGTCTGTTTTGTCAGTCTGGTAGAGCAGACACCTACTGTGATTCAGTAGTACTGTGTCCTCCAGTGTTGCTCCTGGTGATAGTGGGGATTGATCCTGGTCTACTGTGCACACACCAGGGTGACAAAGGCTCCCCTGTGTGTACCTGTGTGAGCCTGGTCCTGAAAGGTTCTCTCCCACCCTGACTCTTTTAGCATTGATAACATTAAGGGCAGTACTCCAGGGTGGCAGCATTATGCTCCTCCGCTTTGTAGCCAGTGGAAATATATACAGTCATTCATCCAACAGTGGCAATACAGGTTGAGCCATTTTCAAAAGAATTTTTTGTTTTGATCCTTACCTTACCATTGGTCTTTAGAATCTAAAATCAGCTAATGTTATTTACTATTAGAGTTACTCAGCCATGTGTTGTTTCCCTTACCCTATACTTGTACGCTATTTCTGTACACTCGGCGGGGCGGGCTATTTTTAAACATACAAATCATCCTCCCAACCTCTTAACTGCACTTCAGTGCACTACAAGTCTAGACATATCTGGCATGTTTTTTCTGTGCCTATGATGCCTGTGTTGCCCTCAGCATGTTGTATCCATCATGGCTTCTGACCAATAGGGGGAGTGGTGGCAAGTCACGTGATACTGAGCCTGTGACGTCACACTTCCTGCCTGAAAGGAAGGAAAAACGGAAGTGAGGGTAAAAATAAGAGTGATGTCGACCAGCCTGTGGTTAACAGAGGAAGCTGAAGCTAAGGGGGATTAGGGGTTACTTAAACTGGGTCTAACCTCTTCTGGTCGGAGACTTCCGTCTAGTGAGGGGTGAGGGTGAGGGGCATGGGTCAGGGGGTAGGGCGAGCCTCTGATCTTTAGTTTAGCTCAGAAAGTAGGGCACAGCATGGACAAAAACACATGACTGAGAACAGACTGCATGAGTGTGGAGGGAAGTGTATGGATTCTACTATAGAGGAATGTAGTATTAGGGATAGGCTGGGTACTACAATGTGGTACTGACATGCTATGTATTACCATACATTTACAACAGGCCCATGAGGAAAGTCTTAGACCCATCCAATCTGGGAAATGGAATCAAAAGAAAGCAATGGATTTTCCTGAGTGAACTTAATGGTGTTTTATCATACACATATGCCCATCCTCACATTTGAAAATGAAAGATTGCCATCAACTATTAGATTTTGACAACACGTGAATTCATTAATCTGTGAATTCATGTATACAGTAGCTGCCAGGCTCAATCAGTACAATGAATGTGTTCATCTCAATTACAGCATCCTTTTAATTGTTTATGGAAGGTACATTCATATATCGAATAGTCTTTTCACCTACTCGCTTTATATAATTATATATCAGTCTGCAGTTAGCACATCCACCAAGAGCAGTTGGTAATTCTATAAGGGAGTTGCTCAAGTAAGTCTCATTGAATGAGCAATACACGTGATTCACCTTTTAGCCTGTCCAAAGTAATAGACATACTAAGTCTGGGTAATAGATGAGATTTCTAGAAAGCAACTGTACACCTGGGAGGTCGAAATCACCTTAACATCACATCAACTCCTCACCTCTTATAAGTGATAATGATAGGAAAATATGTTCTTTTAGAGTTATTCTCTTACCAAATGCTGCTGGTGAGCAGTTCAGAAATAGCTCAACACGGAGGATAATATTGGAGCTGCTGCCTCAGGAGTATTGCTCGTGTTAATCTGTAGATGGGAGCAGGTCCTATTCTGAGGGCTACACGTGTGAGCAGCTCATACTGGGCGCGCTAGTAATCTCCTGATATGGGGGACCTTTCAAGAAAAAAGCCTTTCATGAACATTTTTTGTGTCATTTGCAGATCCTCTGTGAAATAGTGCATTTTCATAGTTACTATTTCCTCTCAAATTGATTAACTTATCTATCTAGTTAACCATGACCTCTGGTATTGGAACTGTACATAGTATTTGGTCTTGAATAGCTTAATAAATCCCCAGCCAATGATAATCCTTAGGCTACAATTAACGTTTTAATGGATTCACTACCGATTGCCATGCACATACTGAAATATGCAGGGGGTCGGCTTTCCAATGTCCTAATTAAGTTAAGGCTTTGCCAAAATGGCTCCTCACAAAGCTTACTTCTTTGACGGATAGTCTAGGTGCTGCAGCCGGCAGTGGCATACCAGACGAGCTGCTCACCTCCAGCTCACTCACATCCAGACCGACACCTGAGCAACTCTGTGCAACTCAGATTCTACACGTGTAACCCACACCCCAACCCTCACTAGAAGCTAACCCTGAGCTGCTCTCTCACCTTGTTAAACCCAGACACAGGAGCTGGAACCCTCCCCATCCCATGCCTCTGGGCTAGACTGCTTGCCCTCCAGTCAGTTTTTATGTGTGACCTCCAGCCGAAACATAGCCTCATTCCCTTGTCTCATTTAACCTAGATGCATGGGTTTCACCTGTTTGCAGTGAGAAGACTATAACATATACCCAGAAATGTTATGTACAATAAATGCCCTCTTTATTGCATGTCATCGTACATAGGAGATGGGATATCTTTTCTTAAAGCTTGGTGGCCGTTATAACTATCAACTTTATCTTTCTCTGGTAAATGGCAGATTTTGATACATTCCTGAGACATGAGACAGTGTCTCGGGCCTACCACAAACGTGGCCTTTGTTCTTATTCTTAACATATAGTATGGAATAGGCCTCAGGGTAAATACCATTGTGACGACTGACTTGCTTTGGAACATAGATGTGTAAGGCAGTGAATATTAGAGCTCACTTTGCTAACATTAGGATATCCCATAAACTGGCTGTTACTGCATAATGCTTTACAGTCATTTGCAACTCTAAAGGCCCCCACCATCAACATTGCTAATGGAAGAACAATAGAGACATAGTCCCTGAACAAACAGCTAGATATTTGTTTTATACATGCATCACCCCCTCAGTGTAACTTTGGGACAGGTAAGCTAAATATGCGCCCATTCAATTTGTTGGACAAGACTGGTAGTCTTTCTCACATTATGTGGAGCAACAGATAGATGGCAGTGGCACCCAGGCTTGTCTCTATGCTGTCACATGTCTCATTGTTAGATCTGTCATCCATGGCAATCTGTATTCATTCTCTGTCAACCAAACCCATGCCATGTCTCCTCTAAATCCCCTCTGTTCCCTCATCCCATGCCCATATCCCAGTAGCCCACATGTCCCTCTGCCTATGCATCTTATCATTTATTTCTAGCATTAACCCTCTGAATCCCATACATTTATTAACGTCCATTAACCCATCCTTACCAAGCCCCTTTCCTTCCAACCCCAGTAGTCCTCCTCCCATCAACTTTGCATCCATCTTACCTAAACTCCTCTGTTCCTTCGTTTTCCCCATCAATTCAGCATCCTTTTCCCATAACCAACCCTTCCACCTCTCCTCATCTATTCAACATTCCTCTTTCCAGTGCCCAACCCCTCCCAGCCCATGTTAGCCTCTTGCTACCCCTCATAGTGCCTCCATGATGGGAGTGTGGGCTGGCAGCGTGCATGGCTGGAGAGGTGCGGTTGATGACAGATGAGCAGCTCATAGATTGTACGTCAGGCGGAGTAGGGAGCTGCTCAGTCAATAGACAGAGTCAGAGAGCAGCTCACTCACTCTAACACCTACCTTTCTATATCATACTACCACAGCGGTCATGAGATCAATGTCTGCCATATATATATATATATATATATATATATATATATATATATATATATATATATATATATATATATATATATATAAGGTCCTCACACGGTATTGCTGTTCCAGGGTATGAGTGTTCTATGCTCCAGGCTTTTACTCTATGGCAAGAAATTGTATTGCATATGTGAGAGGATCTGCGAAAAGGGCCCTTAGTGCAGGGTGATTAAGGCCCTATTCCCGGTACTGTCACATATTATTTAATTATTGAAACTAAGGTTGCGTTCTCTCATTTGGCTTGGGTTATGTGTTTTGACATTTACATGACGATTAAAAAAAGCAATGGCCACGTATGGACAGTCCCTCACATGAGCTGAAATCAAATTATGTGACTGATCCTTTCACTTTATGCAAAATTGGGCATTGTAAGTTGACTCCATTTTACCCAACAGTAGTAACATCAGTTAGATCTGTCTGAAAGGAAACAAAAAGATTAAGTTTGACTTTGATGAAGTGTAAATAGGTCATCAGTCTGTCCAAAAGGGCAGACACTGTTTCGAAACATTTTCTCAGTTGCAGATGTCCCTAAACTAGAGTGTTTACCTCCGTACTGACATTCGATTACGTTCAAGGCCGCGTTAATGGAGAGATACCGTGCTAAGACTTTGTGATGCCACTGTTTGGAAAGCAAATAAAAGACCAACACTTAGAAGGTTATATGTTCCTTCCACGTCTCCAGAGACCTGTTTCACAAGCATTCTTCATAAGATTGTAGGGGTCGGCGAAAACGTTTAGGGAAACCGGGAGTTGAACCCGGGACCTCTCAGCCTTCAGACGATTGCTCTACCACTGGGCTACTTCCCCGTACAACGTTTTCTACCTTCCGCCCATGCCTGGACTGGGGTGACACAGAGAGGGGACATATGATTACACGACGACCGGCCACTGAGAGTCAGCACATCGCGCACAGGGAAATCACATTCCCCTTCAAGATCAATCATTTCACTCTATGAGGGACCACTTACGATCAGTCATTTGGGAATGACTACAAGTGTTTCAGAACAAGCTATTACTCGTATTTGAACTTATTACACGATTTCTGTGATTCAACATGACTTTGTATGGCGTGCCTGATATCAATGGATATCAGGCACCCAGTGCTTGTTATCCATGGATATCAGGCACACCTTACAAATTTGAGACATGTCATATGTCACATGTTAAAAACTACGAGAATTCCATTGCCAGGGGCAGGGGTCAAACCCATACCCTACTGATCCCAAGACCATCTCCCTATGCATTGCGCCACAGGGACTGACGAGAAATGGTTGGTTAGAACCAGGTCTATACAAGTCATCGATATGATACAAAGCCCAGGGAATGTGTGAAAATATTCTGCAGTCTGGGTTGTGACCTCCCCCCCACCTTGCAACAGTGGTCAGAGCTGCCTCTCCCATAGCCGCGACAGCCGTGATACTACTGGACGCGTTCTGACAGCAAACCAGCGGCTGCTGGGTGGCCAAATGGATACGGCATCACGCTCATGGTCTGGCACAGGTGTTCACGTCCCAGCCTGGCCTTCCTCTTTGCCTGTTCTATGTACAATCACATTATGGCTGGGGTCGAGTCCAAAGGGGAGGTAAAAGATTTTTTTTCAAATTGAATTTATTGATATTCTATTGATTATTTATTGATAATTCATTGATAAATCGTGTAATAAAGCCAGTCAGCCTCTCGTTAGATATCCTATGATACAAGCAATGAGGTGCCTGTTATCCCATACATTACTAGCTTAATAAGACTGGTCCTTTGGAAACAGCTGTCAATTAGACATAGGGGCAGTAATCAAGAGGGGTTGTTAGGTCAATCACAGGTCACTCATACAGCTAGTAAGATCAATCACCCAGGTGGGAAATATGTTGTTACTTTGCAATTTCAGGATAGAAAAAGGTATTACAAGTACACATTTCGTTTTGATATATGCCTGACTTCATGCATTGAAAAAGGTTGTGGAATTCCACTTAGTGATGTGATTTTTTTTTCCATTTATGTGTACCCTTAACCTTCCACATAAATCTGCCACTTTGTGTTGGTCATATGTCACTATTACATACATGTATTGACCCTTTACTCATAAGTTTCACTCCCCCATTTACTCTTGAAACACTTCTCCTAATCCTAACAAGCCTAAGATCAATCTTAGTATGACCCTATGAGTAATGTTGCTCGTATACCAATCTTACTCGCACATGGTCCATATAAAGAGACTTGGGCGAATCTTGATTTGACACAGGTAAATTTTAACACTAGTGTCTTAACTCTGATTGTTGTTCACTCTTTCTTAAGTCTGGTTCTATCCCCACTGACAAAGCAATAAGTGATTATGTTTTATTCTTGCAGAGATGTGGCAGTACCCATATCAGTCCCTTCAGCCCTCCGCTAGATCAAACAGAATCTCCCCATGTGTCTCTCCTAATAAGTACCGGGTGGGGCCCTGTTTTAACCCTGTTTTATTCTGTACCATGCATGATACGTACTACGACCGCCCTACATCACATGAGTCACATGATACCAGCGATCGTTGCTGGTGCCCTACAAGTCTAGAAGCTGTAGTAATGATGTAACGTGTTAAGCTTAATGTTACTGTATAATACCTGGTATCTAGGC
The DNA here is from genome assembly GCA_949317995.1 of Acholoe squamosa. Classification (NCBI taxonomy): domain Eukaryota; kingdom Metazoa; phylum Annelida; class Polychaeta; order Phyllodocida; family Polynoidae; genus Acholoe; species Acholoe squamosa. Next base: position 26,347,919 of record OX439048.1, read on the forward strand.
AGTATATTAGGATTTAGTAACTGCACGCACACTTAGCTTCCCCAAAGAGAAATAATCCTATTATGTGATACATGTACATGATAGGTATTTTTGCTGCCACTACTTATATCCATGCTATCATGCAACCCATTAGATTGCTGGGGAGGGGGGTGTCTTTCTTAAATAGTATATAGTATCAGGCGACCCATTTTCTTTACAACCTTTCTCTTCAACCAATATCTATAGTTTAATTAGATAATGGGGCATTGAATCAGGGTCACGTGATCTTAAGTCACGTGATCATCCATACACCTGCAATTTCTCACCTGACTCACAGAGAGTAGTGCGCATGCGTGAGCAGGCCCCACATTCACCCACTCTCACCCTCCACACACACACGCATGGTATCTTTGTGCCAAGATAAGAAGGAGCAATCGATGAGGGCATAGGGGTAGGCTCCTGTGCATCACGCACACCACAGGGACAGCGTTTGTAAATAAGCTGTATACATCTTAATGTAACTATGCCTGTAGGTGACATTGATGTATATGATGGGAATGATGGAGTAACCCCCCTGTGGGGAGTTTGATCGTGCCAGAATGAATCATTCCATTCCTTTTAAAGTGTTCATTTGTCATGCAATATCAAGAGCACTTACGTAGATTTGTCAGCCTTTGAAATGATAGCTTTATCTCAAAACACCTTACTGTTTTAATACTCAAATGTATGGTCGATGAGTGACAGAAGGGTGGGTTACTTTTGTGTCTAGGGTTAATATTCTTCTATTGTTAACCCTTTAACTGCCGGCCCTTAAAAATATCATTTGAGCCTTAACTGCCGGCCCTATGCCCTAGAACAGCAAAATGAGATAATTATGCTTCCCTAGATAAGTAACTAGGGAGGAAAAAATAAATAAAAATAATAAGGAAACTTTACATTTTCCTGACAAGGACACACATGTCATCAAATAAAAACATGTATTGGAAGGAGAAAATATCAGTTTTGTGATAAGGGGATGTAGTAATATGGTGGTACTCCTCTTGGGCAGCCCACAGATGCTGCCCTGAGGCAGCAGCGGCAGTTCAGGGGTTTCATGATGCTGCCCTGAGGCAGCAGTGGCCCTTAAAGGGTTAATAGCCTGAATAGTTGAACAACTCATGACCGAAATAGAATCTATCGACTAAAAACTGTCTGCACCCTTTCACTACATATCCCAAATTATGTACAGATGTAGACAGAAATTCATAGTGATGCCATCTAGCTAGAACGTATAATTATTGTCAGGAGAACTGCCTTGCAGCAACGTACAGAAGCCTATTTATGCCATGATGGTATATGATTCAATACAAAACATGCCGTTTGGGCATGAGATTGGTTTATGATCATAGACTTTTGGCCGCTCCCCATGGCTTTAGCAGGCCATTACAATTCTCTGTGTGTGTGTTTATCATTTACAGAGGCAATACAGAGGATTGATTGACTACACAAGCTTTTCCTGGCCTGCTATATATTTGGTTGGTGCTATGTGTGCTTTGGCTAAGGTAGCGTTGGTTACAAATACATTTAAAGTTATGGTGCGGGGTGTGACGTCACAAGCTAGGTGTTACATCATATGGCTGTATGCTGACCCCAAGTCGCATATGGGCAGAGAGCTTTGTGAAGATTGTGCTGTAGCTTGAAATTGACCATGTCCGGATTCAGGACAGAGTCAACTCTTTGGGAAACCATCATATATTGTTGTCACAATATGTGATGGTTTCCCATCACATATTGTGACAACAAATATGGCCGACAACCGTAATTAATAAAATCGGCAGCAAAACGGCAAATAAATGCTTTTAAGAGTTAAAAAAAAAAACAACACTTAGAATCATTTTGCCACTTCGGAATTTTGATTAATATTTCAAACTAACGTTTTGGGTGCCTCACAACGAGTTTTTCGGTCGAGTTTGTTGACGTTTTTTGGCTGAGTTTGTTGATATTTTTTAGCCATGTTTGTTAACGTTTTTTGGCCATGTTTGTTGACTTTCTTTGGAGTGATAGTCTCACTCTCACTCATGTACCATTGTAGGATGGTCGTGTTAAATAGAGTGACAGTTACAGTGCCACTGTCACTCAGTCTCAGGTAACAGGGTTGGGGAGGGTATATGCATGATACACAGGACGGGGGGCGGGCATGCATATATGATACACAGGGTTGGGGAGGGTGTGCGCATGATACGCAGGGTGGGGCAGATAGTGTGCATGATACCCAGGGTGGGGGGAGGGTGCACGCATGATACACAGGGTTGGGTGTGTGTGTGTGAATGATATGTAGGTTGGGGGGAGGGTGTGCGCATTATGCGCAGGGTGGGAGGAGGGTGTACACATTATGCGCAGAGTGGGAGGAGGGTGTACTGGTATGCATGATTAGCAGGCAGGGTGGGGAGTAGTGAATTGAGGAGTTTGAAAATGACCATGTGGGGAGTTTGAAAATGACCATTCCCTTATTAATCCATAATCCCAGCGCCGAAGGCGCTGGTTGAAGCTGAAAAAAAAGAGACTCCAGTCGACATTAACCTCGTATCTCAGCGCTGATTGGCTGATGACCCTCAACAGGAAGTTGGTCAAGGGTCAAGCGTCCACGTGATGAGCTTCCGGCGGTCCCCAGACGGGACGCAGGGGTACTAGACGTCAACAATCACCAATCGTTGACTTGTCGTCTGGGGGCTGGAGGTGTAGTTTTAGAGCTCTAGAACTCTGTTTAGAGAGTGTGGAGAGTGCTAAATGTCAATACCGACTACATCTAGAGACCGCTGACTAGAATGGCCGATCCTACAACCACAGGCACTATATAGTAAACATTAGGTCTTTCTAATTTTAACGTTCTATTAATGTAAACAATGAAGTAAGAATTCTCTCTCTCAACTATTTTAACTACAACTGTCACAGCTGCCAAGTTAGCTCATTTGGTAGAGCATTGGGCTCAATATCTAAAAGTCAATGGTTCTAGTTCCTAGAGGTCCCCACTTTTCCAGGTGGAGACCTGGTCCTAAATGATAGCTTTTTATGCTTTTATTTCTTTTATGTTCAAGTAGAACCATATTGACATATTTTGTATATTGCCAATTCCATGGACAATGCCAATGCATATATTTTGGTATATTACCAGCTAAAGTGCCATGAGAAGAGGGGAAAAGTAGCTATTGCTTATAGTGAAAAAAAGGTTTGTGGGCAAAGCCCACCTCGGCCATATTTGGACCAGCCTAGAGGGTCCAGAGGAATCCCACCTGTGGCCCTTGTGAGTGTGCTGGCTGGGCGGTTTCTTGATCAACCATTCTCTATGCGCCAAAAACGGACAATGGATACAAATCTAATAGATACTCAATAATCAACTATAACCCATTTACGGTAGGCGACGTGCAATACAGCATTTCCATACACATGCTCCACTACTAAGGTATATGTTTTGTACATATACTATTCCCATCCCTTAAGGTCTTCGCACACCATCTCCTGATATGAGGCTTGATATCAGAGCTTACTCCAGTCCCTACTTCATGATAAACAGGGCCTGCTCATTACTAGCATGTCAGCTCGGAGTGCTACACTACACTCTCAATTACCCTTTAACCAGCACATGTCAGGTTCGAGTCCCTGTAGCGGTAGACACAGGCCTGTGTCACCGTACACCCTTCAGCTTAATGTACACATCCTCACCTTACAGCTGTCATCTCTAAACTTAGAGATGGGGTGCCAAGTGTTAATTCAGAAAGAAAATATACAATATGCACAGAATTCATGGTGATTTTCCTCGTGCCAGTATTGCTGATCTCTTTTCTTCATCACATATGACAGCAATGTGGATACTGGTAGTTGATGGTCTATGATATCTTCCAATATCTAATCATTCTCTTAGATTATTAGTCAAGCCAGTCAATATTGATTGAAGATATCAATTCAGCTGTAAATTCCCAGGTCAAGCTGAGAGCTAGTTATTGGTTATAGTACTTATACCAAAGGTAAGCAAATGCTGCATAGATGAATTGTCCATGATGACAGTATCACCAGTTAAAGTCACAAAATCAACTATTATCACAAAACATAAGCCAAAAAGTTAGACAGGTCCCATCTCATAACGTAGTGCTGGTGCTGTGACGCAGATAGCAAAGGCCGTTTTCATGGGGCCGACGTTTTAATTGACGTGCACTGACTGGGTAACCCAATCCTCCCGATTAAAACGCCTCTGAGGGCGAACACTGATGCTAACAAACAATTACTAACACAGCCCCTGAAAGGCCTTTGGTCCTGTCATCATTTAATGAGGGGCAACCCTAACTGGGATCTCATTTTAAAAACAGAATATTTTTCGCCCCTGGCTTCTGATTCTTCTTTTAAAAGCACCAACGCCCGTGCTTCTCAGACGCCACGATTGAAAATCCCACAAAACCCTGGAACACTAAACCCTTTCTTTGCAACATTAAACCTTTTCTTGCAACATGAGTACATTGATGAGGTTTTGTATGGTGTGCAGATACTAATCGCCATAAAAACAACACTGACTTCCTGATTTCAATGATCAATGCAGCCTGTCACTGGTCGATTTGCGCCTTATCTTCCCTATCAGGAAGCCTGCAATGTTTTCTCTACCCCTGAGCAGCTGGCAAAGAGGGCTTTGAGCTCATTGTGAGTAGCTTTGAGTAAATCCGAGCAGTCGCGAGCAGCTCAGCGTAAGCCATAATGAGCCTAGAGCTATAGGTCATGGCAAGGTAGAAAGTACTGATAAGAGATTATAGAGGTTACTGTGTACTGAGCAGGTATGAGTTAATAGGAATTCATGAGAGCCTTTGTGAGATAATGCGAATTACTAAGACGAAGTATGAATGTGAGGCTTCGTGAACTGCTTAGTTAAAAGTTGTACACTGCAGCTCCAAGGAAAGATATCTCAAATACAATGTATATACTGGTGCTACAGTAGGGTCTAAAGAAGTACGGCTTTGAATACATTTTTCAAACAAGAAGAAACGGTGAGCGATGTGGTTCACCAAGATATCATACAGGGTCCAAAGCCTCTTCCAATAGAGTTAGCAGCTCCTGCTATTGGTACAGTCCCTACTGATAGTTTCTGGCTGAGCTGCTCACCGTCTATTGCCGACATACTTCCTATGGTAGACAGCTCCTTACAGATGTGACCATAGATGTAGGGGAGCAGCTCAATGTACTGAGTAATTAGGTAGGGCCTACATACCTATCTAGGTGACCCAGGTTTGTCACTCACCTGAGCAGCTCACCAAGATCAGGCTGCCACCTCGCGGGGGCTTGTCGTGTTACCTTGGTTTAATAAGTTTTCATTAAGTCGGTCCTAATGAGACAGGTGAGAGGCCCCATTCATTGGGACAGGAAGCTGGGGAGACTGACCTACCGTTCTATGCCTCCTAACCCTCTCTCATATCTACAGGATACTTCCTGGGTTGTGAAAGGCTGCAATAATACTAGGTTGCAATAGTGCTATATAGAATTATAAAATGTATAGACTCCTTTGGCGTCAAGAAATATCCAGTACATAGATATAGCCATATTGCCGCATGTACATCTACAGGTGCCAATTCAATATGACTACGTAGGCACTGAAAAAATGCTATAGATTTGACCTTACCAAGCGCCGCTATGTTTACAGCTACGCTACAGGGCAATGTGGTAGGTCCACTAAGGCACTCGGGTTCTGTGATCAAGTTTGCTGAATTTCTTGCGTTGATATGTAGAATCTTATAGATACCTCATTTGTCTCAAATATTTTTGGCCTGAATGCCTCATACAGCTGATAAGAGAGGCAAGCGTGTAGTTTCCCTTGGCCTCAGGTGTGGTATTACATGTAAATAAAAGAACCCTTCAATTCCCTTCCCAATCTAATAACCAACTTCCCATAGGCAACCCAATAACCCACCCTCCCACCCACCACGTAGTTAGCACAGTGACTGTCTTCTGTTACTGATTCCACATCGCCGATTGAATTACTACCCCCCACGTGTCTTGACCACGTGACCTCCCCGCGCAGTGATACGCCGTGGGCGGGTTGCCGTCATCAACGATAGAGAATTGTCCCTCTGCCACCGAAATTAGTCCGTCAATGTAACCCTCCGCGCTGCCCCCTCCCGTTACGGTACGGTGCACTCACTGAGTGGGTTACCGGCAGTGATGGATGGCGGGAAGGGACACGTGATTATATTGTATTGGACACCAGGGGGCAGGGATTCTGGGTCACGTGACTGGAAGGGTGTCTCAACATGACGTCCTATGGGAAGAGTAATAATGGTAGGACCATGGAGCGGGTGGCTGCCTTAGCAGAGATGTAGGGTTTTGGTATGAGGACAGAGACTCTTATTTTTTCGGGATGTGGGTATGAAATTGCCACAAATACATAGATCTATGGAATGTTGTGATCACTTGGGTGTAAATTTATACTGCACCACATCTATCCTTTTGGATTCCACATGGATTCTCCTCTTTTCATGTCCTACTATTTTCTCAGCTGTTCAGTCAGAATTCAGAATATGTTCAGGCTAAGATTATAAGTTCTTCCATGTCTCTTCCCACTTCAATTATTGAACTTCGAACTACGTAATAGACCCCCATTAGCTTAGAGACGTCCCTAGATTGAGTAACATAGTTTACAACAGTCCCGGTGGACAGTATCAATCAGGAAGGGCATTGGTTGTAATGTAGGGGGTCGTTGCAAAAGATGCAACGATAGGTCACAGGCACTACGATGTGATTCCCGCCAAATGCTACTGGTTGATCATAGCCTAGGTGAACTGTGACGCTCTCACTGTGACTGTTTACTAAGATCGGTTCTTATACCAACGCCATACAGGGTTTGGGTAGACAACACTGTAGCCGTACCGCCACAATAAGAGCTCTATTAGTCGTACGGTTTGAGGTGGAAAGCGGTCATGGATATCTAATGCATCTTCTGTAGTGTTCCCCTGGACCCGGGACCTGGATGGACTCTTAGGACTGCCGGGCCCTGGATGGTCTCTATGTATGATTTCGCTGACCGTTGTAACCTCTATGACGTAGGTTGTCACAGTAACACATGCTGTTTGCACTCATTGTCCCATGGTACAGTAACCTGGTAGCAAAATCATTGGTGACGGTACGTCAATACGTCAGCAAACAGATGCCTCCCCCCAGTATCGCGTGGAGTCTGCCTAAGGGATCTGTGAGATGACGTCGCTTCAGTAGATACTTCAATGCTTGATACATTGGAACTTTCCAATTGTTTATACATGTACCTTGGTAGAATAGAAAATGCAAAGCTAGGAAGGTACATGACCTTTACTTCTCTCCCACATCAGAATGTTGATACAGCCTCAGATGATAGTGTATAGGCATGATGAACAACTGTGTGCCTGTCACTAAGGGCCTGTCACTAAGGGCCATTTCCCTATACTACTCACTGATTTACACACAGTAAAATCAGCCAAGCACACCATGGCCATTAGGTTCAATGAGTTACCTGGTGGATTAGGTATGTGATAAGGGACCGTGGGAGTGGTTGTAGGGGCTATAATTATAGATTACTCCAGGGTTAGATTAGGGCATCTTTAAGAGTGGTTGTAGATCAGAGGGAGGTGTAGGCCCCAGGTATATAATAACAGGTTCAAAAGGGCTGTTAACCATGGAGGAATGCTAGGTACTTTCTTAATGCCCACCTGGCTGTATTGAAGGTAGTTGTATTGGTAGTAATTATCTTACATTTTATAAGGCCATCGACCTTATTTGACGTCCCTACTGATCTAATGAACTTAGTAAAGAACATACTACCTATCCTACGAGTGTGGCAATCAGCCTACCATATTTAAGCACACTGTTGCTGGGAAAATTCTGTCACCAAAATCTCATACATCATCACCATTACTGTTGGTGCCTTCATGCTTTCGGATGCTCTTACAAAAGCCAATGTTTTACCTTTCGGCATGTGATTACAGTCATCAGAGGGAAACATAAATCATAAATGACCTTTTTTTGTGGTGTTTTACACACGCTAGCTAATAACGTCACCCCTTTTTGAAACAAGTTTTACACACCTCAAGTAGCCCCTAATTGAAAATAACTCCGCATGAGGCAAAATATGAGTGGGTGCTCAGGTGAATCGTAATTTCACTCTGTTTGTCCCTTAAATTTAATTTCAGAAAAGTCTTCAGTGAATCGTAATTTCACTCTGTTTGTCCCTCAAATTTAAATTCAGAAAGGTCTTTTTTCTAATAACTCAGGATGAAGAACAGATCATTTTATATTCTCATATTTCATTGGGTTTGGCAAGTTGGTAATATGTACACTCATTACACATGAGTAGGACAGGGAAATGACACTTTGAATCTGGTGCCTAGAATCTTTAGCATCTTGGGTATGTCTAGGAGTTCTAAATTGGCAGTGCATGATAAGTTCTGTTTGCATACAGTTGATTAAATGCCTTCCATGTGAACACTGAAGTATTTAGTTTTAAACCGATGGGAAATTCTCTAAAAGGTGCATCTCCTCCTTTTACTATGATTAGAAAAGTTGCTGGGTGTTGACTTTTTGATGAGGAAATTGATTCTGAGTCTGGGAAGGCTATGATTTAGGTGCACCGGGTGGGGTTGTGAAATGATAAATTATGAAGCACTGAGATGATGCCTCCAGGGGATGAGGAGATGTTTTGGTATTGGCTGTCACGTGATTATTATGACGTCATAGCTATAATGACAAGGCTGGGCGAGGTGAAAAAGCAGACTGTTGAAACAGACACATCAATTTTATCAATTCTGCTGAGAAAAAAGAGAACATAAAGAGTAATAGGGATACTGATTTTCTATGGATGTATTACATAACATTAATAGTGAATTCGCCATCATGGCAGTCAGAATCACCAGTTGGGGACGTGGGAAATAGAATGCTTTACATTAATCTTCTACTTGTGTTCAAAATGATGTGAAAAGCCTCTCTGACGGCAAGTCCAAGTTCCCAACAAGTGAAATATTGCAAATAATTGCATTTGAAGGATAGGATTTACAAACCCCAACACGATACCAATTTCCCCTCCGACCTGGTTTGAGATTAGAACTTTGATGACTCGACAATAAATCAATGTCAACAGTTTTCCAACTTTTTGACATCGCCTTGACAGCAATGAGCCAGCCATCGAGTCTGGGCTGAATCGATCATTTGGAAGCAAATGCAGGCGGGCAGAGTTCAGAATTAGAGCCAGCTTGACATCAAACAAACTCAGTGTCCTCTATGGGATTGGCAGTTTTGAAACTGAAACGAGGGGACGCTGAAAGACCTTGGGATGACCTTCAGATTGGCACTTGATACTAGTCAATGCCTCATCCATAGGAAATGGAAATGTCTAAAAGGTTCCCGCTTCTGGTGTCCAATGGAACGCAGGTCCGAAATATAAAAGTGATATAAAACCCCAAGTTGGAATTGCATTGGCTATTTTCTTTTTGTAACTTAGTTTGAGTTTCATTATTTCCATAGGAAACTTTCCCGAAAGTTGTATCCCCTTTCACGTCCATTCTATTTCTGATTTGTTGGCGTCACGTCATTTACGTTTATACAATGTCCTTAGTTCCAGAATAAATTATACTATCGGGTTGAGCTGAGAAGGGTATTTAGCCGTATAGAATGATCTTTGTTCGCTTATGGGTTATCCATGTCACTACCGAATTCTAGCAATAATTCAAATACATTTATTCTATATTCCTCAATGGAGATTCAGAATTCCATGGCGAACAGCGAACATATGGCACAGCAGGCCTCTGAGTGTGCAATATTCAACTTCATTTTATGAAACATGTGCACATATTGTCTAAAACCTGTTTTTATAACGCAATCTAATAACAGAGTCTATCCATCACTGTCACTGCCACTCCTCCTATTGTTTGATAGTCTCGCAGTTGTTCTATTTTTCAGAAGTTGCGTGCGGTCTTAACTAGTCTAGAGTTTTCAAACTTTTCACTTTATTGCGCTGCAATGGACGACCCCCCCCCATCCCCCAACCCCACCGCCTACTGCCATGCATCCTCCAACATCCCCACCCCCTGTCGAGCCTCAGTCCCGCCTCCCACCCCTACTTGCATGCCCAATCCACAAACTGCTCATGAATAATTAATCAGGTTGTGAATATTAATTAAATTTCTTGCCGCCTGCTGTCAGCAAGATGGATCCATGTTTCACGTGCTGGTCTCCACTTAAAACCCCCAGCCCCCACCCCTAGTCGTCATGCCTCACTGATAATGCAATGGATGAGTGATTTGTTGGCCACCTCTCTATGGGATGCCATTTAGAGGAATTCTTTTTTCAGCTCATTTTTGGAACCATTGAGTGTTATAACTGAAGTGATAGAATCGATTTTGAATGGGTATGAAATAAATTGTGACACCTATGAACATTAAGGTTTGGCAGCATGGCTACAGTGAATATGTCAGTCCACCAACTGATCAAAACGGAATTGAATTGAGATAAATGATCGTCAAAATGTCAGAAAATGTCAGGGCTTTATATACAGTGACTGAGCATCAGCATTACAAGGATCCGATTATACAATTTAGTGTATAGTGTATTCCCTACAATGTAGAAGGACAAAATAATGAATGGAGATAATATGGAAATGTCACGTGATTAATTTGTGTAAGTGCACTGCTACTTATTTTGCATTTTATACATCTATTTTAGACATGAAAATTGATATGTTTCTATGACGATTCAATGATGCTTTTACAATGACGTGTCTTCATTGCGTGAATTTCTCACACCACTTGAGATTTATGAGAAATATATAGAAATCATAAAATCTGATTTTCATCCAGTAAGTGACGTCTATATATTACAGTACCCTGTTCATCAATTGATTTGTCATATATCATTTTCCTCAAATTTCCTCCTATAATGGCCTTCCATAGGCCGTTACTAGAAGCTGGTTTCAAGTCCAGGATATCCATACAGTATTACTGTTTGTTGATGACGTGAGCTTCTCAATGGTGGCTATTGTTACCATGGAGCGCCCTCTGAGCAGATGGAGAGGTGTTACATTGTAAAGCTGTCCACAAATTGTTACACGCTTGAAGATAACCAGGGATTACTATCACTTCAGGTGAGACCATACCATTCTGTCTGTTAGGTCCATCTACATAATCAGAGATAAGGTTATGTGTGCAGTAATTGCTGGGGAGGTGGGAGATATGCATGATGCATAGATCCAGGGTAGAGATAAGGGCCAGCTCAGTGTGCTATGGGATTAGAGCAATTACACGCCCTTCTACATGTAGAATACAATATTGATAGTTTAAATTGCTTTACAGTCAAGAGAGGAAGCTACGTGCACAGTTCTATAGGGAATATAGTGCTCTATTTTATGTTAAATATCTACAATAGTGTATTAATCAAACGGTATACAATTTGGTCAAGTTAAACAATTTCATTCAGATATCACAATAATCTTTATAGCTTCTCACCTTGGCATACTTTCTCAATTGTGGTAACCGCAGGGAAATTGACTTATATCTGAGTTCATGCATATATTCAATTACCTTACTTCCATGCTGTCTCATTTAAATACAATAGCGTCTACACGCATTAACCAGCTCCTTCTCTTTCTTCTGTGGTCCATTTAAGTGGAGCTACTCCTTCACTGCTCTAGGATGGAGAGCAGCTCAGTTGTGGGGTGTCGAGTAACGTATTAGATGCATTTCAAGCAGCTGGGATAAGGTTGAAGAGTCATAACAGTTCAATGGGTGAACTGCAGCGCGTGAGTGGCAGTGCCAAGGTGGGCAGGGGGAAGTTAGTGTTAACTGCTTAAAAACATGCCGAGAGAAAGAGGGAGAGAGAGACTTATTTCTCTTCTTCTCCCAATAATACCCTTACCAACTTCCTTCCTGGCTGCCCGCTCACCCACTCCATCCCTCCGTCGCTCCCTCACGTGCACGCTCGATCACTCCCTTACACACTCGCTCACTCACTCACTCACTCACTCACTCAGGCGCAGTCCTGGGGGTTTCAGTCCAGAAGAGCTTCAAGATGGCGACGTCTATGAACTTGCCAGGAAGAGCGTTATAGAACTGAGATTACTTCAGATGATACTCCCCTCCTTACAGACCACAGTCCCTTATGTATCAATGTCTGCATGGAGACTGTGGGCAATTGATTGAATACGCTGTACTATAATTACAAAAGAATCATAGCGGCCTTGGGTGCCGGACACCCAGCTTTGACTAATTATATAAGGACACGATAGTGCAATGTTTAATACCAGAGGGTAAGAAAAATATGGCATTGAAGGAGACCGATGAACACTAGATGGCATCACCGGTGGGTTTCTTGAAGTCACGTGTTCACTCATGCGCAGCACGACTTCCGTAGATTACACGAGCGGAGGCGGAAATCGTTACCGCTGCAAGAAAGGGAAGCTGCTCGGGGTGGCAGCTTATGCATAAACTTAGGGACTGAAGACATTGGTGGTATGAAAGGGGTGGAGACTTAGGAAGGTGGAGCTCTGCTCGTATGTAACCCTCTGTGGTGGGAGTCTACCCCGACCATGACCATCCTAAGACAAAGCCTGATAGATGAGACGTCTGTTTTTACCCAGCCCCGCCCCCCAATATGGCAGTGCCAAGACCCCCACATGATGGATGACCTAATAGCCCCCCTGAGATGAATCTAAACATGCTAAATTCTAATCAAGCATTACCAAAGGCGTATCTCCCACCGAGGGGTGGCTATATTAATTGATATGCGCTGCTAATATCTGATGCTTTATCCATCATTGGGCGCAGATAAAAGTGACTTAAGCCTTGCATGAGGCGTGGCCGTAGGCTTTTACTTCTTGAAGTTAGAGTCATGAATGATTCAGTAAGAAATCCACTCATTATTTCCACTGAGAGGTCTGGTCTTCACTTTCCTGGGCCCTTTCGTCATTGAGGAGCAACTGGAGAGGGACTATGATTATTATATTCTGCCAAAACAACAATCGACTCAATTGTGTTTTGTAACCTCAATAATTGCAAGATATGCATGCAATGTAGTAAACACAGCATGTGTCCTTTGTTCTTCCTAAACACTGGTGAAATTGAAAGAGAAAAAAACCTTGTTACATTTCTTGTGCATAGGTCTTAAAGGGCAGCATATACGGTGCCTAAATACACTATGCGCTTTGATAACATAGTACATGAATGCAGCATTATGGAGCAAATCAGAAGTACTATATTCATGTACCATGCAAAGCCTATCTATTCTGTTTAAAAAGGCATCATGCCATCCTTAAAGTTGTATAGACCAAGCCACCTTAACTTTGCTGTTTATAATTAGCTTTAATTTCAGGTCTTCTAGATGTGATACTGCCATTGGGTGGAGTTCAGTAGCCAACCCACACAGCCAAATACATACATCTAAATCCTAAATCCACTGCAGCCACCATCAATGACACGAACCACACTTTCAGCTTCCCATTGGAAGGGACTCTATTTGGTACCCATTGCAATACATATTCCTATTAGTCTACAGTAGACCTGCAGCAGTGTATCCATGAACCCCAGCCCCCTGTCCCCTGGGGCTGGTATAAGGAGATATGGGGGTGGGTGGTGGTGTATAGTGGTGACACCTGTTAATGGGCAAAGTCAATATCCAGGTCTAGGACTGTTAGCCCTACGTCACACCAGTGCAATAAATCAAACCTACGTCAACACAAGAATGTCCCCTCTGAACAGATTGTAACCCGCCTCTGGCGTCGGGATCAGTGCCATAGCGATAGCATTGCAAATAACACAAACAAAAATGCTGATTCACAGCAAACTGATGGCCGTCAGTCACTGATAGATGGCGTAGGGACAGTATCATTAGCCCTTTAATTGTTTCTAGTTCTATTAGAGCTTGGAGTATGATTATTTGGTTCACTATTCATCCCTAATCGTTTTAATTCCACTATCACTGCACACCGGCGGCCGACTCCAGCCAATAGCCAGCCGCCATCACTGCGTGTGACGTCATGATCTCATTATCTGAAAATGAGGCTCGCTGAGATCAGGTGCCTCTAGCATGAGGGACTGATCTCATTTGCAATGCTATTGCTATGGCACTGATCCCAATGCCAGAGGCACATGATTTCTGTTCAGAGGGCTGCACCTGCTATTGCTCAGGAATCCCCCAGCAGACTACAGCCGAGCCGCTATTCCACTTAATATTTCATACCCTTGTATATATGATAGGTGCCCTACATTGTCAAATAAAATATAAATGTTATTAAGTATTGTAGATCATGTTGTGGGTATGCATTCGTCCCTACAGCTATAACTGCATGAACCCTTAAAAGGAGCACATAGAAATATATCAGGAAACTGTACATAGAAAAAGGATCGAATTCATGCATTTATCTGAAAGGGAAACATGTCATGTACCTGAATAGAGACTTCAATAATGAAACAGTAGGATTCATGATGCCCATCCAGTATGTAGTATAGTCATGCTACACGTTAGGGCTAACAGGTGGGAGTGATACCGTGGTGGCTATGTAGGCGTGTAAGAGCAACGTGAGCTACCCATAATTGATCATGAGCAGCTCATTGCTATGGCATGGGTATCCTGCCCTTATGATAGGCTTGGTAACAGCATGGATCTGGGTGTTTGTAATGACAGAGATCACCTTGCAAAGCATAAGGTACTTACATCTGGCATTCCTTTAGCTATCTTCATCTGCTATCATCAAATAAGTAACTGATTCTCTGCCAATTTTGTGTAAGTACTCACAGGATCACTAATGCATATCGCATGCAAGTTACTTATCAAACCTAATTAATTTAAATGAAATTTAATACCTGTAGGCTATGTAATAATACAAGCAGCATCCACATGCAGTGTCAGAACCATATTCAAAGATGCACTACCACAAATACCACAGCATTGTTCATATCCGGGGGTCCTCATCATTATATATACCTCAGATCTCTCAGGTAACACGCCCCTTCTCAGAAAAAAAACATCGCCTTTGGTAATTAGTTGTTCGTCCCATGGCATGGAGGACGAAAATACCCGTGACATTGTGCTATCGGGTGAGGCCTGACGAGTAATCAGTCCCATGGCTCGGTCCCTTACTCTTAATAAACCCCGTGAATCGGATTACACACCACGGACAAAAAGATACACCAAAAAACATAACCCCATCACATGCTCATCAATTTCCGCCGCATAAAGGAAACAAAACCTCCTGGAGGTCGCCCCAGAATTGGAACCGTCATTCTTTGACACCCACACTCTCCACGCAGAGAATGGGCATGGATAGTATGGAGCAGAACAAAGCTCTTTGTGGTTGGAGAGTTGACTCTGCGGGTGAGATGGCGCTCATTTCCCATGATTCCTGTGGGGATCTCCGCAGCAAATCCCGACGGGGGCTCCCATTGGCCGGCAGTCATATTTTGCCAGTTTGACCTGTATGACCTTGAAATGGGTTGAGCGCTGTGGGCGCCATGTTGTTTAGGTTACTCCTTTCCCTACATGCTGTGCGTGAATAAGGGTTTAATATGTTGGCTGAAACCCAACAAGGCGGGCAACAATGCAAAGAAGTAAACTAACCTCCATATCTAAAGTCTTTCCTTTTTCCACATACATGTATAGATGTAGCCTACCTCTCACCACTGTGATAACCTCAGGGTGAATTGTAGTCAATAAATGACATTCCATTTTTCTTTGGGGGACAAGATGGCGGCCTCCAAGGATTGTTATCCACAGTGGTATATATACAGCAGACGACAATCGTGCCAGTCTAGGATGATGGATGCCTTTAGAGACGCTGTAGGAGGGCACCCTTAAGGTAGTTTTTATGACTTTTCTGTTTGGCAGTATACTCTAATCTCGATTTCACACATTTCTCTGCATTAATTCCCGAGTGAGGAAACCCATTGAAATTGGACACAGCATTTTCGCATTGGATTTTGTATAGCCCATAGATCATACTACTTTAAAATGCACCACCTCTGTGAGAACTGGTAGAATGTCGAGTTTAGTAAGTTACGAATACAATTTAGCTTACATAAAAGTCCATGATAACTTGGAATACTACCGGATATTTATGATTCCGACAAGACACATGTATACGAAGCTATTCACATTATGGTATCAAATATCATTACAAATTGAGTCGGCATAGTTTTGTCTCTTAATCTGTAGTAGATTGTATCACCAGAGAATAATATATATTCAATAATTTAGGTTACTATAGGATCAGTCTACAACATAAATAACTATGTTATACCAGTCGTAATGCAATATGGACTGTATCGGGAAATCAATCTACCTAAATCCTATTGCAGTAGATGAATTCTTTATCACAACCCTGTTTCAGGCACCAAAGCTATGTTGATATCCCTCGAGTCCAGTAAATGAAGACATAAAAATGCCCTAGTCTAAAAAAAGTGGTAGGGAAAGTTTTTCAGTGGTTTTCATCTCTTTGATATCTCTACTTTTCAGAAAAAAAATATCACAAAAATCTTCCTTTGAAAAAAGGCTGAAATCCAACACGAGGTCACTTAAGGTCACCTCAACTCACAAAATGGCTGCTATAAATAGATTAAAATCGGTAGTAGTCAGGTGGTTGAATATGTTTTTTTAGTCTGACCCCAAATTGGCTGAAATACATTTTTTGTTTGTTGATCATTCATCTATGGGGTCTCTGTGACCACATCCATAATGATGTGTTTGTGACAGGTTTGAGGAAATTGATTTTCAAAGTGGCTGCCAGAATTCAATGAAAATCTTGAAAAGTGTATATCTCCACTTCAAATCAACATAGAAACACAAAATAAAGTACTAGAAGTACATTTCTGGGCTCCAGCAATCCATTCATGCCATTTTTAACCATGTATGTGGATTATATATGGCATTATTAAGCATAGAACTCTAAAATGGCAGCTGTAGATTAGTAAAATCGATGAAACTGAGAACATAACATTATGGGCAGAATATATGTAAGACATCAAATAGAGTATATTAATATCCATATTGTTACCTCTTTCATGATAGTTGCACTAGACTTACCAAAAAAAAATCAAAATAGCTGCCATTTAAATAGATTAAAGCAGTGAAGTACTATAAAGAATCAGTAACCACACTTTCAGGCCTTTGGGTGGTTATACACTGTGGTACCTTCTTTAGTAGTGCATTATGAACATCTGCCTTTTCAGCAAATCTCAATCTCATTAGAAGACTTGTATCAAAAAGCGATGGAGGGTGGGAGCAGAGCTCAAACTGAAGGAGGCTCTGTATCGTGAATTTGATGCAACTTTTGGATCCAGGAGGGTCCCAAGGGGGTCAGAGCTGAATTAGGAATATAGATAGATACTTCTGTATGGGTAAACTACAGGTATGGGTGCTTATTACAGAATACCCTATTTTTCTTAAATACATGATTGATGACCATGGGAACCATACAAAGTGAGGATGTAGACACTTGTTATGTTCCCAACCACTTTTTCTTTCTGCCAAGAGGAAAAGTATATTTTTTTTTTACCTCACACAAAAGTTCTTTATGCTAAATTGAGCCAATGGATGCATATTTCGAAATAGTTATAGTAATTCCCCATATCTTTGTGAAGAATAAGGGCCATGGGCCCCCAATATTAATTTTTTGCCCTTTTTTAAAAGAAAATATTTACAAACTTTGCCACTTTGTTGCAGTTAATCAGATGGGTATGGCATTCTATTCTCAGTTTTATATGTAACACAGAGCCTTCCCCTTCAAGATATATTTAGAATCTTGGCCAAATTCAGAAATCTATTTGCTTGATATCATGAAATCTGATTGGTGTAAAGTGGTTGGGAACGGGACAAAACTGGTTGGGAACAGGACGAAAATGGCAAACACCCAAAATCTGAGGTTTAATCAATTGGGTTGAGATATTTCTTTGCTACAGATGATGGAAGGTGGAGTAGAATGAGCTGAGTGATTATGAGAGGGTTTCTAGAGTGGTAGCATTGTAAAGTGTGTCATAAGGAAGTGGTTGGGAACAGGACAAAATCATTAAAGTGACCAGAATATTATCCATTGTAATGAGATAATGAGTTGGTGAGAGTGTGGGAGCAAGGGAATGGGTGCTTTTGCATGAGTTTCACAAGTGGTATCACTTAATGATGCTTTATTGGAAAAAAATGGTTAGGAACAGGACATAAAGTGATCGGGAACAGGACAAAATCAGTACTGTGCCCAGGATACTATTCATTATCATGAGAGCATTACGTGAAATGAATGGATTGGAGCACAGCGGGGAGGGAATATGTACTTTTGAGTGAGTTTCACAAGTAATAGAACTAAATAATATTGCATTGGAAAAGAAGTGGTTGGTAATGGGACAATAAGTGGTTGGGAACAGGACATCAAGTGGTTGGGAACAGGACATAGTGTTACTACAATAGCTTATTGTTCATCATAATGATATAGGTTTATGCAATGAGTGGGTGGGAGGAGAGAAGGGAGGTATAGTATGTGCTTTTGGGTGGGTTTCCCAAGTTGTACATCTGAATACTGTTTCATTGAAAATATTTGGTTGGGAACAGGACATCAAATGGTTAGGAACAGGACAATGTGGTTGGGAACAGGACAATAATTACTGTGACCAGCATATATTATTCATCATATTGAGATAACTCCATTTAATGGGTAGATGGGATGA
This sequence comes from Acholoe squamosa, assembly GCA_949317995.1. NCBI lineage: Eukaryota > Metazoa > Annelida > Polychaeta > Phyllodocida > Polynoidae > Acholoe > Acholoe squamosa. The sequence continues at coordinate 26,366,569 of OX439048.1, forward strand.
GGGAGAAGAAGTGAATAGGGCTTTTTGAGTGGGTTCTATGGGTGTTAAAACAATATATGCGCCATATAAAAGGTTTATGTGGGTATAAATAAGGTTGTCACTAGTGTTTTCTGTTCAGACTCTGTCTGCTCTTGGTCTAGTTCCTATTCTCGCCACTCAGGGCTCCACCTCCATTTGAGTTTCCTGCTGTTATGTTATGTTCATTCTAATAGTTATTCATTAACTAATAGTGGCTGCCTGGTTATTGATACATTACTAATTCAAAATAACTGCCACATACACAACTCTAATAACTAGCATAAAAAGTTCCAGACCTCAGAAATATATGTCTGGAATGTTGATTTGTGTCTTTAAGTTAATTTGAAGAAGAGATATTCATTTTCAATATTTTTAGTGCATTACACTAGGTAGAAACCATTGATAGTTCAAAATGCCTGACATATATGCATGTGTTGGGTTCCATTATGTCCACCCATTCCGATGTATCCGCTAGATCCTTAATTCCATTTTGTCCACCATCTTTTGATCCGAAATGTCCACCAAAATTTACTTATTCCATTGTGTCCACCAGGTTTTGTTCCAAAATGTCCACAAAAAGTTCCAAATTCCATTTTTTTTCACCAGCTCTTGTTCCAAAATGTCTACTAAAAATGTCAAAATTCCATTGTGTCCACCATGTTTTGTTCCGAAACATCCACAAAAAGTTAAAAATTCCATTTTGTCTACCAGTTATTGTTCCAATATGTCCACCAAAAGTGTCCAAATTCCATTCTATCCACCAGCTCTTGTTCCAAAATGTCTGCAAAAAATGTCCAAATTCCATTGTGTCCCTACCCAGGTAGCACAGACACATTGGCATAACGTTGGGCCGACGTTCGCCCAACCATCGGCTTTACATAGGCTGGCCATCCTGCCTATGTAGGCCTGACGGTGCCAACCAAATGCCAACATAGGCCCAACATTGGCTTTTGGTCGGCAGACATCAGCGTCGGCAAATGGTCGGACAGGGGCCGACCATTTGCCGATGTCCTGCCAATGTTGGGCCAATGTTGGCATTTGGTTGGCAAATGCCACTGGTCGGGCCTACGTAGGCCCGATGGGCAACCAACGTTGGAGTTCGCGGATGTTTTGCAACAAAACATTGTGTACAAAATGGAATTTGCGGACATTTTGGAACAAAGCTTGATGGACAAAATAGAATAAGCCACTGTTAGTGGACATTTTGGACACAATGGAATGTGGACAATTTTGTGGACATTTTGGAACAAATGCTTGCAGACAAAGTGGAATTTGGAACTTTTCACGGACATTTCGAAACAAAGCCTGGTGGACACAATGGAATCTGGGCATTTTTGTGGATAATTTGGAACTAAACCCTGTGGATGAAATGGAGTTTGGGACTGTTTGCGGACATTTTGGAACAAAACCTAGGGACACAATGGAATTTGGACATTTTTTGCAGACATTTTGGAACAAGAGCCAGTGGATAGAATGGAATCTGGACACTTTTGGTGGACAAAAACTGGTGGACAAAAAGGAATTTTGATTGTTTCGTGGATGTTTCTGAAGAAAACCTGGTGGACACAATGGAATTTTGACATTTTTGTGGATATGTTTGAACAAGAACTGGTGGACACAATGGAATTCCGATGCTTTTGGTGAACATTTTTGAACAAGAGCTGGTGGACAAAATGGAATTTTGAACTTTTTGTGGATGTTTTGGAACAAAACCTAGTGGACACAATGGAATAAGTAATTTTTGGCTGACATTTCGTAACAAAACATGTTGGACGAAACAGAATGACGGATCTGGTGGATACATCGGAATGGGTGGACATAATGGTACCCAACATGACATTGTATATGGTTTTAAATGATTCCTGGACCTCAAAAATGCACTTTCAGTACCTAACCTTGTGTTTCTATGCCGATTAGAAATGCAGATATTCCTTTTCCAATATCTCTATATAGCATTACATGAGGTAGAACACATTAGTATTTCAAAATGGCTGCCATATGCATGGTCCTGACTGGCATGAATGGATTCCTGGGGCTAAGAAATATACTTTAGTAGTTTATGCTGTAGTTAATGCTGTGTTTCTGTGTTGATTTGAAGCAGAGCTATACATTTTTCAACATTTCTAGAGCATCATGTAGGCTAGAACTCATTAATAATTCAAAAATGGCTGCCACATACATGGTTCTAAATAGCATGAATGGATTGCTGGACCTGATAAATGTATTCCTAGTACTTTATTTTGTGTTTATATGTTGATTAGAAGCAGAAATATATACATTTCAAGATTTTCATCGAATTCTGGTGGCCATTTTGGATTTCGACCATTTTCCCAAAGATGATTTTTGTTATGATTTTTTTCTGAAAAGTAGAGATATCAAAGGGGTGAAAAACACTGTAAAACCTTTTTTTGAGACTAATCATTTTGTTTACTGGACTAATCCTGTATTGAAGGGAGATGGGCCATCCCCATATCATCCCCATTCATTATAACAATCCAAGCTATGCGATCACAGGCGGATCATACTCTATCACTCAGAGGCTGGGCCTGCAGGAGCAGGGAACCAGAGTATTTATCACACCCCTCCCTCGTCAACACAATGTCTTATTGGATTCAGCCTCATGAAATGCATGGTCATCAGCGCTCTCTATTTTGTGTTCAATTTGTCAGAGTGTACATTGGCAGGTTGATAATTCATTTATGTATGATTGATTGAATGGTAAAGACGTTATAGGGGTGGCTGTATTTGTTGCTTGGACACTCATCCATGCCTTTGGGAGTGTAGATTACTTTGTATGTTAATAATAGATGCATATCCAATAAGTTCAAGTATCCTTCATTTGTTAAGTATGTTTTTGGAGACACAGGAGAAGAGAGAGAGAGAGAGAGAGAGAGAGAGAGAGAGAGATCGAGAAAGACACAGAGAGAGACACAGAGAAAAGAGAGACAGACAGACAGACAGATACAGGGTGAAAGTAATGCAATGACACAGTCACAGAGGGACAGACACTATGGCAAATGGGCAACATAGGACACCTCCTTAGTTGTCCCTCATTTACTTTATCCAGATGTCAAAAAGGTATTGTACATCAAAACAAATCAGCTAACTCCCTCTCCCACCTGCCACTCCTTCATCTCCATTTATCTATTTTTGCATTACATCTCCCCATGAAGATTACAGCAATCGCTCCCTGTGGAGAGGGGCACACATGAAAGACACATGGTCCTCATGTTTGACTGTAAATCCCCAACTCCTGCTCATGTTTTTTTCTTCCTTTATTTCTTATCAGACATGGCTATCTCCTCCCAACCATCGTCCTTAACCCCTAACCCTAACACGTACCCAACAGCCATTTTCCACCACCAGTCTTTATTAAATCATCAAACCCTTATGGTTCTACAGAGTTCAGAACGCGAGGATCTTTTAAGTCTTTTTAAGGGGTACTCCTCGCTTTCCCCTCCATCTCTCCTTGGTCTTTCTCTTTTCTCCCTTTTGGTCTTTCCTCGCAGTCGTTATTCCGCCCTGTTTCATGCTATGCTCCCTCCCCTGTCTGCAGCCCCACCCCTTATAGGTTCTCATGTTGCCATGGTTATGGCATGTTTGGAGAGCAAGGCCTCCTCAGATCCTCACGTGGTCACGGGAAACCACCTCCTTTTACAGCAAACTAAAGATCAGTCTCTAAATGCTCATTCACAAAAGTCTAAGACAGAATACATACAGATAAGAAGACTATCAAAACTATACAATGTAGTAAGCTATACAAACACATAGTGGGCATAAAACTCTTTAGTATTCAGACTCAGCTTCATACCACAGCTGATGCATGACGTACTAATGTATGGGTGCATAATAGGCATCATGGAGGATTCCTGTAGATGAAGATTGCATGTATCCTGTTTGAGGCATGCCCAATGGTGTTGGGCAGGGAGATTTCCTCCCCTCTCACTCCCAAGCCAATCTGCCTCCTGTTGGTATCAGCACCTCCCTGCCTACCTACCTGTCTACCTGTGACAGCGTTATCTCTGTACTTGCTCTCCTGGGGGCATACAGGTGTCAGTATGTTAGCAGGGGGCAGATACTGTATTATCACAGAGTGACGGCCGACATTGGCCTAGATAAAGAATTTCCAAACTATCCAGCATTTCTGGGCATGTTGAGACTCTGTGGCTACCTAGGTTTACATGTTCTATGCTTTATAACACATTATCCTACATTGTAAAGTGACCATGCCTGTTCGCTGTATCAATAATTCTGGGCGTATCCTTCGAAATTAAAGCATTGCTTTCAAAGAGATTGCAGCTGTGTTAAATCAATAATATTTGAAACATGGTACTATCCCTTTGCTCATTAATAAAGAGTATATACAAATTAAACCTATATTAATTTGTTTTTGTATGCGCGCATGATACAATTATTTAAAATTGTTCTCTGTCCTCTTGCCTTCAGGTGGGTCCTATGAGTCTGCCGTTGTAGGTTTATGAATCCATAGACAACGTTCAAGGTCATCAACAGTACAAACAGGTCAGTACAAAGGTCAATGACATAGTTCAGAAAAATGATCATAACAAGGCCAGATAATTGATTCATAGTTTAAAATGAGGATGACAGGTCAATATGTTAATGGGTGTCAATGTACTGGCTAATAGCCTATACTGTGTTCTCGACATGACTACAAACATGTATTATCTCGAGTAGTTGAAACATGTACAAAATTGAGTAGAGACTGTGAAACATAAGTTGGCCTGTCAGAAGCATTTTGCAGAACATAATCCAAAATAGTCATACAGATTGCTGAGGCATATTGTTGTGGCATTTAGTATCTATGACAGGATAAATCGTAGAGCTGTGTATCCGAGACTCTCCTCATACCTATAAATTACAGCTAAATAATACTGCATGGACAAATGCAATTTCCCAGACTATAAATCTGGCCCACATACATTGATAGATGGGTAGTGGCATATTAAAGCCCCACAGCCCCACTGATGGAGTGTGTATATGGGCTATATTATTACTACCACCCTCTATCTACATGGCCAATCGGTAAGGCAGGGCACAAGTCAATGAATCTAGTGCCCAGTACCCGGCGCATTTAGCACTATGTATGGGGGTGTGAGCAGGCGGTGACTAGCATGGTATTACTCCACCTCCTGGTTCCCAGGGTCTCCTGGAGGGGGCGCCAGATGTCATGTTTGTATATACATGTACATTTAATGCCATATTTGGTAAGGCTGATTATGGTATGTGGCGAACTCACCCTAATCCCCAGGCCCTATTTCTTTTTTTGTCATATTATCTCTGAATGCAAAAACGCCAAATCAAGCTGAATGTTTTTGTGGCAGATTTTGGACATTTCCTTTTCTTTTTTAAACAATATTGGTGAGGGGGTTGGGCGGAGCTGACTCACTGAAGAGCTCTTTCTAGAAAATAAATCAATTTTAAGTATAATAGTACCATGTATTCACCTTATGTGCCTAAGGGCTCCCTTGTGTTAGCACCTCAAACCCCATATACCTTCTCCTGTCCCCCTGTACCTAGTGCCCCTCTGACATTTACAGCCGGGGACTGCTGCTGCGCCTGCGCACCAAGCCAGCTGATGAATAAGGGGCCGTAATTGGAATTTCAGCTATCGTAAAGCGCCCCCAGTGGAGCTGATGTGTGTATATAGGTAGGTGGGATGGATGGGGATATGGGCATGGAGTTGATCCTCCAAGAGACCCCCAGATTCATATTCCTAATGCACCACTGCAGTGTTGGTCCGCCAGCCCTGCATTGGTTCAATATACCTACCCTCTGGGCGTGTATCAACCCCAGGGATTTGGTCAGGAACGCAGCCCTGGTATAGATGCGTGCCCGGGCTACATGGGTGCTTGGATCATAAAGGCTAAAAAGGGGCATGATGTTATAAAGCACTTACCGGCACCCAAAGGGTTAAGGCATGTACACAGGAACAGGAAGCCAGGTTCTAAGACCTCCTGGGAAAAAAGGTGCTGTAAGCTAAAACCGGAAATGCACACTGAGTTTCTGTACATAAAAGGGCAAAAAATGAAGGTGGATAAATGAAATTCCGTGGGTGCTTAATTTACGAGCACGGCGCACACAGAAGCTTCAGACAGTGCGCATGCGCAAGGGAAGGAGCGTGGGGAGCAGTATATTAGAGTTAGAGAGGGAAAATGGTGCTTTTTTCAGGGGAATGTGTGGGCGTACATATAGGGGTCTTTACGCGTATTAAGATCTAAACCAGTACTGACATGGGTCATGAACGCTGGAGGTATGTCGTCCAGTAAATACCTATACAGGAGGATAGCAGTTGCAAGGCTTGCTTGAATTCGCCCTATACGTTGTAGTTTATTTTTGGACAGGCTATGGATTATGTTGTTCCACAGGGCCCATGCTGACTCCTCTCCTCTTTTACCTCACCGCAGCCATAGGAAAGCAGACAGAAACCTTATTGCTTGCCATTTTGTAGCAGTCATGACGGCGAAGGGCTTGAGCAATTCTAAACGCCAGCCAAAAGGCCTAAATCAAGTGCAGATAGGCGTCCAGGGTCACACTTAAAAGTAAACACTCAGAAGGGGAGGCGATGGGTTTATGGAGCCAAAGAGACCGATAAAGGCCCACTAACCCGTCCAGGCTGCAAAAACTGCGAGTCAAGTCTGAACAATGTCTCCTTCGTCGGAACCTTACCCACTCACTGACTGACTCCTCGCTCTCCGCCCGCGGGCTTAGAAGCTGAATATAGCTACAACCTTGGGCAAACATCCGCTCGGAGAGTGGGTTGGAGAGTGAGTCGGCGACGCTAGTTTCCGGTAGTAAGCTGAAGGAGTAATCTCCAAAGCCAGGAACCAGCGAATGGGCTCTTGTTTACTTATCCCTGAGGAGGTAGGTGGCACAGAAACATAGGGATAAGGAGATAATCTTGTAGAACATATAGGGTGTTAGATGTGTCTCTGATGTATATCTATATTTGTACAATACTGGAGATATGTAGAGACCATTGTTTGCTATCAGCCACACGCTGAATTCATATTGCTATGTTTCAGCAGTGATTCCCTCTGTTGCCATCCACCATATCATACTGCTGGCAAGTAGAATTATGAAACTTATAGTTATCAAGGAGCAAGAATGTTTTGTGTCTTTTAATTTTTGTTACACGTGTAGATCTGACCCACCATTAGCACTTCATTGAGGAGGTGCTCATGAATTTATGCAAATTTACCATACATCTGACTCTGGCACAGGTGAGGACATTAAGTAGCCCATTGCCATTCTTGTGACATCAAGGTAATGCATGGTTAGTAAGGTTTTGTATCCTAGTTGTACACATGTTATTACAATAAAATAAATCATACCCACAGAAGGAGTACATTCATTGTGCTAAAATGTCTTTCCAGAAAGATTCCAACTCAGCTCTTGACTCATGGTAGATAACAAGGGTTGCGACATACATTTTAGCATCCCTCAGAGGCCCCTGGCCTGTCCCCAGACCGTATGTCCTCCCAGGCCCTCCTGTGGAATATAATACCTGGGTCAGTCATTTTACTGGTCTCAGAGGATGGTGAAATGGGAAAAATGTCTCGTGTAGCCCTCCACACATCACACCAGCTGTGGGATAAAGAACTTCTCTATCATTGTTCTGGGCTTGTCCTGCCTTCACCCATCTCAAACTCTAGTACTGGGTACCCTGCTAGCACAACTCATCCAAATGATGTCTTTTTTACGTAAAAACTATCAGTTTTCACGTAAGAATGACGTAAAATACACGAGTAGTGCTAGCTGGGTAACCAATGGAGGCAATGTCCTCCCAATGACTTAGGTTATTGGCAATTGCATCAGATCTCAGATACTCAACGGGATATTCTGCCTATAGCTCTCATATCCGGGTCTCATATGCTACCCTGACAATAGTTCCCCCAGTTGTCTTTGCTATAGCCACCATGGCGCTGCTGTAGATCAGTTCAATGCCTTTGGGAAGCAAAGAGGAACCGTTGTGCCCCCATCTCACAGACTGCTATCTTTGCCACTGGGGCGTGCCACAAGTCACACGTTGGTCACGTGTGAGGAGTTAACCAATCGGTAGCAAGCTATAGAGATTCCATCAATCACCAACAGGGGGCTCTGGTAACCAACCGCATCGAAACATCGCTCTCCAAGCTGACTCTCCCAAACTGTACAAGGGGCTTAGGCGCTGGCTGAAGGGCTGGTTCTACGACTGGAGAGCAAGACAAAGGGCCCAGTGGGGCATTTTCACAAAGAAAATGGTATTGTTCATCTTGGCAAAAAGGAATGGATTCAAAGCTTCGACATGGGTAAGAGGTGGCAATAGGAGACGGGGTGGTGGGTACAAGTTCTGGTTGAAAGGTCGGAATATGGTGTAAGACAGCCATCTGCACGAGACCTACGGTACATGCCATAACATTGGTTCTCTGTTTGGCATCTCTTGCTTATGACGTAGCTGCGTATATCCCCACAAATTCAAAGAACTGAAGTAAATGATCATAATTATGAACTGCATAGTAGCAAAGTGTCATATAGGAGTGTTTTGGGATCGGGATAGCATTAACACTGGGCAGAGCATTAGAGCAAAAAGGAGTGGAGCGTCTGCAAGTGGGAGTTTGGATAGTATTAAGATACCTGTGACTAACTCGGGATACTGATGGATATTTACAGAACCGCACTTACCACTTAGATACTTATTGCAGATTTAATTGTACATACCCATACATATCACAAACTATTTATCATAATTATGATACTTCCGAGGTATTCTAGATAGAAACCTCCCCAGGTGTTCCTTTTCTGGGGGGGGGGGTCTCCCTCAATGTGCTGCTCCATCCGACAACGTAGTTATTCTTCTTATACACTGTAAAAATATAACTGTTGAATCTATGAGGAATCCTTGTAAAACTGAACAGTGAACCACTGTAATTAGATAACAGGGGACCAGCGTAGTTTTTACAAGAAACTCCAGGTGGTAATGCGGTGGTACAAGGAATCTTTACAAATATAACAACATCTCTGTGAAAATAACAATGGATCTCTGGCAAATTTGGAACGAGAAATCCTTCATTATTTTTTTACAGTGTAGGAACCGACATTGATGGATTAGAATAACCCTGAATGAGTAAAATTGCCCCTTCCCCATGGTCCTTGTAACCTATAATTGATGCATCAGGCTAGGTTATCTTTAAGTGGTTACAGAATAGGGCTCAGGATAAGACACACTATCTGCATTGTACACTGTAAAAAAGATGTCGTCGAAAAAACAGAGGATTCCTCGTCCCAAAGTTGCCAAAGATCCATTATTATTTTAAGAGATGTTGTAATTTTCACAGAGATTCTTTGTACCACTGCACTGCCACCTGGGGACTCTTGTAAAAACTACACTGGCACCCTGCTATATAATTACAGTGGTTCACTGCACAGTTTTACAAGGATTCCTGGTAGATTCAACAGATACTTTTTACAATGTATCTAAAAACCAAGAGCACCATACAAACATCTGTTATAGAGCCATCAAATATTAAACTGCTTTGAAAGGGATATGTGCTAGAGCTTGTAGGCACAGGTCCCCAAGGCATCACTTATGTATAGAGTGGAGAAAGCTATTAGTTATATTGAGTTAGAGCTTTTTCTTGTAGCAACTTCACGAGAACAGATGTGCGATGACCAAGGGGCTTAACCCTACACTCTTTGAAGGAACACGTCTTTTTTTCTGACATTGCTATTACCTCTCAGAGTCAGTAATGGATCTTAATCAATTTGAAAAGCAACCATGTCCCAAAGAGAATTCTACCCGAAAGTGAGATATTGTACCTTGTAAAGAAAGAGACCTAAAAAAATTAAACTGCTCTCAAATGCCTTTCTAGAAATATAATCACACCCGGTACATTCTCTATTGAACGTTGCAATTCCAGGGGATAAAAAGTTGAAAAATCAAGTTGAACCTTTATGGTTTATATTCATGTATTTGAAAAATATGGGTGTTGTATGTCTAATTCTTTATCACATGAATATTTAGTGACTGTTTTTCAAATATTTACAATATTCACAGGAACAACCTCTTACACATTGACATATGCAACTTTGTACCTACATTCTAAGAGATAGATATCATGTAATGGTCATAATTTCTTTTATATACTATCGGGTAAGCTCTATAGAATTATGGGAATCCCTTTAATAGTTGGAAATGAAGGTTTTTGGGACTGGATGCTCTATGTCATGACCTCTATTATCCTGTTTTATTTTTCACACTTCTTTTTACACAATTTTGGTATAATCATTTGTTGTCCCAATGAGGAAACATATGAAAGAAATCCTAGATTACCAAACCTGGTATATAGAAATGAAATTTTGAAGACATTCCCTTCAAATTGATAGCTCATTTTGCTCATAAAATGTCCTTCATAATCCAAGTATGACCTTCTGGAAACCCTTCCCCCTTATTTTATTTTAAGCAAAATGACTATTTATAAGATGTTTTCCTCCATTAAAATTGTCCCAACAGTGCTAACATCCCATATCCTATATGAAAATAGTTAGATAAATGTCTATTTTACGCCTAAGCTTAGTCACAGTCTTGTAGCAACCTTAAGGATCCCAATGTGGGTTTTTAGCCTTGAGATCCCTAAGGTGACCAAAAATTTCACCTCCGAGATAATCAGATAATTGTGTCACCTCCGAGATTTCAAGACTTAACCCTTAGACTTTAAAGCACGGTTTTTGGCCTAAATATATGCATATTGAAGCAAATTTTCATCCAGGAATATCTACTGGTCCAAACTGCATGGTTATACCCCCTTTTAGGACGGCCATAACCCCCTTATTCCAATGAGACCGTCTGACTGTATCATTACCCCAGACACAGTGAGTCAAAACCTAAAAATAAGTTGTCATACATGTGACTCTTTGGAAGGGAATCCCCCAAGGAGATAGTATAGCATGATAGCAAGCTGATGCTGGATCATTTGTCCCCTATTGCCACACCTTTGATTGACTTGCCAGCCTTACAACTATTTTGTTCATAGGAATTGTTCATATGAATGAAAGTGATTTCCTGAACTGTGACCAAGACATTTTGCATCATGGTAGTGCACACAGGCAGAACTAGTTGAGTATAGTTATGCAAATCTCAAAATTAATCAGATCAGATGAGCACAGCACAGACCATATACGACCATATAATAGTGAATGACAACAATTGGAACATTTTGGTTGCTATGGTAACCACACTCAGTCAGAAGTTTTTACCTTAACTGAAGGTTCAAGTAAAAAAAAATTATTGCTGGGGTGATGTGCATGTAAATTAAATGGAAAATCATCAAATAATTCTGGGCACATAAAGGTTAAAGCCTCAGAGAGCCCAAGAGAAATCCTTCTTCTACAAGACTGGAAATGAGCCTAGGTGTAACATATATATTTATTTGACTATTTCCATATGGGATATGGGATGTAAGCACTGTTGGGAGAATCCTAATGGGGGAAATGGGTTTTCAGATGATCTCGGAGATGATGATCTCGTAGGTGACAGTTTACTCTTTGGTATACCATAAACCCTAGGAAATTTAGACCTAGTCCATTTTAAATGGGTCATTCCTACTGAGAATATATATCTCTATCTAGCACAATCCAATGTTTTGTCATATATTTGTAGTAAATTTTTATTAGCGCGGCGACTAGTGAGTACTTCTCGTGAGATGAGTAGACTAGTGTATGGTTCACAGTCGCCACGGTGTAAGGGATAGGGAGGCCTTGCAATCTATTGACAAGCTGGTCACTAACATGGTTTATTCTATAAATTGCTATAAAGGAAGACCTCCATCATAAAATGAGCACTAGGGAACAATGAACATTTGAAGGGTTTGGTTCCAAAACGCAACAAATCCATTCAAGATTTTAAGCATATACCCATGTTTATCTACAGAACTTCTACTTAACTGAGGACCTCGATGCAGTCCATAAGACAAGGGCATAGAGGTGCATGGCAATGCCATATGTCTCCATGTACTGTAGATACTGAGGTTATAGATTGTGGGCTAGCATACAATCTTTTGGTATTTTCACTGACCTACACATAAGGTGTCTAGCCTCTCCTGTTGCAGACTTCAGGATTGTAGGTGTCTATTTTGATATTCAATAACAAATGCAAATTTCACAATGAAATAGAATTCACTACCATTTATTGATTTTATTTACAAATCTTAGTGATCTTTTCTTCATGAAAACAAAATAACACAGATACATCAAATGCCTCAAGTGTTGGTAGTACCTCTTGCTAGTGATTAATCTTGGTACCAAAATGGTTGTTTGCCCCATCTAGTGGAATATCCTAGAACAATTATGTATGTCAAACCATCACATTTCAAGTGCCTTTGACATGACTGTGACCCCTAGTCAACTCACAGATGACATTGCATTTTTTAGGCATGTCAAATCATATGAGGATTACTGTGTGCTACAGTTGTCATGGTGACATATTTGCACATGTCCCAATGACGTGTGCTGTCTGTGTCAAATCAAGTTGACATGGGTATACATGTCACTTTGTCAGGAAGACTTTTTTCAGTGTATACAGTCCAAAAATATATTTTTTAAATAAAATGTTTTCTTTGATACATTTAACTATTTCAAACATGTAGGTCTTTAAAATATTTGCCTCTTTTTTCAAAATGGCGTTTATTGCGTTTTGGAACCAAACTCTTCAATTTTTGTGTGGTCAGCACGGACGTACGATTAAATCTATAAGCAAATTCCATACATAATAGTTTCAGGGAAAATAGAGATTGCAGGGTGTTTGAGATGTGGAGGTAGGAAGGAGGGAGATGTGGGATAGAGAACTATGATATTGATAGTACATGTAATGGGATCTGAGAAAAGTATCACAAAACCCTCTTCTCACCTTGAAGTTGAGAGCAATCAGATTAATCTGCATGAAAGATAGTGACACAATTTTTCAATCATGATATGGTAAGAGAGTAATGAATGGGCTAATGGGCACCAAAAGGACTCGTCCTGCCTACCTCTACCAGCCGAGCGCAATGTGCTAACTACTAGACCACTAGGCGACACTCATTTCGGCTTGGTTTTCTTTGAATGCGTCCCGCGTCTCGCGGTTATGGCAGAGGACACACGACGAAAAAAAGATGAGCCCGGACCGGGACTTGTCCCACCTACCTCTAACAGCCGAGCGTAATGCACTAACCACTAGACCACCGCGTCTCACACCTCGGCACCCGTCTCGGCTTGGTTATCTCAGCGGACAGCTTCTGGTGGCATTGTAACCAATAGACTGGCCCAGCCCGGGACTTGTCAGCACTCTTAGGAGTGCCGATATCCATGGATATCAGCACTCCTAAGACCTGCAATATCGACAGGTATCAGAATGGGAATATCCAGCACCCAAAAAAAGCACCCAAAATCACAGAGGTCGTGTAATAATATCTGATATTATGTTATAATACCATGCTAGAAATTGGAGTTATTTTTAGAGAAATTCCAGAATGAAAAAAGGTGTGGAGACCTAGAATATAATGGACAATATTGGCAAACATCAACCAACCTCTACAAAATCTCCTTATAAACCTATACTATAGATAACCGTATACATACTTATGTGTAGGTGGTGAGGAAGGTGAACGTGGGACTGATACATCCGGGCCTCTGACACTAAATGACACCACCTCTCTACAGGTAGATGTACCAGACAGGTGGGCGGTATAAACTGGAAAAGGTAAGGGGTTAGGTGCAAGTATATAGACATGGGGTAAGAGGCAAAGTAGTGTTAAAAGTGCTGGTGTGTGTTAGGATCTATAAGCTTTGTGTTTGTTGCACTGAGGTGTTATTCCAACTGATGTCTAAAAGAAAAAAAAGGAAAAAGACCATTCACAGATCTCCCTTTTTTCCCATTACCTTGCTACTATCATCTGTCTGGAAAAATAGATTTACACTTTGAAGGCTAGACTTTACACTTTAAAGGCTAGACTCATGACATACACATACCTGCCAATCAGAATGGATACTTTAACTCAAATAAAGATCAAGAGTTGAACTGTCAAGTTTTCCAAATGATCCATTATATAGGGCAGGCCATACTCGTAAAAATACCCCTTTGTTACTTCATATAGATCTGCTCAGAAATACTGTGCTTTTTTCATCTAATCTTAAAACATATGGAGGATCAGCTTGAACTATTTAAGCAACACGACGGTATATTGCATGCAGGTCCATAACATCCTACTTGGTCATCAATCACAATACATTATGTGTATGTTTTATACCAATGTACAATAGCCGTCATGAACCAACACCAGATGTCTTAGTCGTGTTAGTATACTGTTTACACAAGGATCCCACGCAGCCGAACAGTGGGGTCTAATCCACACCATATAATATGATAAAACGATACCAAATGTACCAACTGGAAGTAATCTAATATCTTCTTTTATTACTAATAGCTATAGTCCACAAGACTTGTCCTCCTTTACCGGAGGTCTCTGTACACTGTAAAAAAAGTCGTCAAAATAACAAAGGATTCCTCGTCCCAAAGTTACCAAAGATCTGTTGTTATTAGCAGTTGCTTGCCGCGGAGCGGCAGGGAGCGTAGCGACCATAGCAACTCCATTATGTTTTCGGCTTTCTCTCTGGGCACTGCCATTATGCCTGTGACATCATTAGGACGTCACACATTCCAAGTGACGTCACACAGCACCTGTGACGTCAATGAGATGGGTTGCCGAGAAATGTGTTATGAATTTGCAGCCTTGTGCTTCCACATGTGTAGTGCCGTATGGCAAGTGTCAAATTTGTGTGGATGTAGAACCACTGTGCTGCATGCATGGATGGTTCTTCTCTGTCCAGCTGTGAAGAAACAAGTTGTTTTTCTTTGCTATAAAAAATGAACACGTAGCAGCTAGGCCTGCAGTAGGCTACACTACTAGCTTACACTGCTACTACTTATAGGCCTATACACAGTCACGCTGGCCCATACACACTCAGAATGTCTCCTAAATTTATAATAGGTCGATCTAACATTGATTTTTCGGCTCAAGCCACTTGTCCTAAACTTGTGGATTTTGCTTTATTATCTTTGGAGGCATGTTGATATCGCAAACATAGATATAATATAGACCAATAATATCATTAGTAATTAGAGTCATCCCCCGGCCGCCAGACACGTACATTGTTACCCTCCCATATCCATGGTGATATCACTAAGGGCTGGTGGTGAGGAGTGGTCACGTAACGTCAGCAGATGCTGACTGGTATGTTTTCCCGCCTACACTCTACCCTGCAATCTTAACTTTTCCATCTTTTCTGTGTCTTCTATCGTCCCTCTAGGCCCCCTCACAGGGGGTAGATTGTACCGGAGATCTCATAGTCCCAAAAATAGCCTTAGGTGTTTTTCTTTTTTTCTAGCTTCGGCATCTTTTTCTGGGGGAACTAAGGAATGGTAGTGTATCATTTTTGTACTTTGTACATATGGTAAAAAAGATTACATGTCTCTTGTGGTTCTCCTTGATGTAACACGTCTTCATACCAAAAGGATGCCTTCTGGTACGTACATGCATAGAATTTGGACTGTGCAATTGACAAAAAAGGTATCTGTGAGGAGAAAAACTGAAAGGATAACCCGCGGACCTTCTCATGGGTTATTCCTTCCCCTTGACTGCCCACAACTGACAAATAAGAATGTAACTGGCTCAACCCATTGAAATCAGCATGTCAACAGTTGACTGGTGGTGGTTAGTCTATTGATGAAGTACACAATCCTATGCTTGTGCCCAATACCACACTGAAATTACATGGTAAAACTACCAGAGTATATCATGATACAATGTATATATAAGGTGGAGAGACATACCTTTTTTTTGCTAAGCCTCTCCTATCTTATTACCTCCTTTCTGTTCTCTATCTGCATGCCCTCTACAGGTAGTCATACCCATCCCTTCACTCACTGCCCATTTACATTTAGCTCCTTTACAGCCTCACACACCCTCCAAATACTTTGAACTCCTTACAGTCCCACACACTCTCCAAATGCCTTGAACTCCTTTACAGCCGCACTCACTCTCCAAATGCCTTTACCTCCCTTACAGTCCTACACACTCTCCAAATGCCTTTACCTCCTTTACAGCGCCACTCCTTCTCCAAATGCATTGAACACCTTTACTTCCTCACTCACTCTCCAAATGCCTTAAACTCCTTTTTTTGTCCAAAATAAAAGCCTTGAACTCATTTACAACCCCCCACACTCTCCAAATGCTTTTATACCTGCCACACACATTCCCTTTTCACCTTTAACTGCTTTATACCCATCACACACTCTCTCTATAAGCCCTGAACAGGCCTGCTTGCTGCTCCCAGGTGCTATTGTCACGTGTGAATGGGTCATTGTCACGTGAATCTTATTAGGGTCAGAGTTCAGGTCAAAGCTTTAGCCAACCATTGTGGCGTACATAGGTCATGTGATCGCCCTTTGGCCAATAAGAAACGTCCATTTTCGAGGACTTATTGGCGAGGTTAATGGATTGATTGCTCAGGTTCTTCTTGGGAAAGGGGATGTGTAATGGGTAGAGGGATATAATACCATCTCTGCACGACATGTGATGATGGCTCTTGTGTGTCCTCGTGTGGCATGTGGGGTATTTGTAGTCTGAGCTCTATCCTTGTCTCATGTTATATCTTGAGGTTCGTATATATGAGAACGTTCACAAAAAGACGTAATATACTAATTGAGGGTCGGATGAAGTCGTTGAGTTTAGTGGAATATTGTTAGATAGTATCGAAATGGGTAGGTCTGGAAAATGGTTGGCTACTTTGTTTTTAATTGAAAAAATGGCATTGGAAAAATGGCTTTGAAGGCCATTGGGGAATACTCAATCATTTCTACCTTTATTTGGCAAGACGCCTTAAGGCCATCACTATTCCGACAGCGGATTTTGAGAATTGGAAAGTACATAGCCACATAGTAGGGGGCATAAATGTTATAGGATTAGGTGAACAGAAAATAAATCATCCTTATTACATGAAATACTCTTATAAGGACTTCTCTTTTCGTCTTTGCCATCCCCATATTCCTCTGCACATTAAGATAGTTTCATTTCCCATAATCTTAAAAACAGATAAATGCAAAGATTTCTCACATTCTACGAGAGGTATAAGAAACCTCTGAATTCGGATGCAGGTAGAATGTTAAAACTAGACCCGAGGCCTTAACACACACTACACTGACTGAACAAAAATAACCAGTTCCAATTTCCCCTTTCTTGTGGGAAGAGACTAGTAGTACGACCACATTCTCACCACGATTGTCGGCGCAGCGCATTTTCCCAAACCACAATAAGTACCCATGCTCGGATCGCGTTGCGTGGAGATATCGTATTTATATTCTCACCCAAATCCTACTTCCCTCAATCTGTCGGAATCCATAATCCATAAATTCATGATTTATTGCAAGTGCTCTTGCATATTAATCCCCACCCCTCCTGTCCTGCCCGCCGGTAATGATAGCCCCCTTTCCGGGCTCGGGCGTGCTCCAGGCGTGCTGAGAATGTGGACGGGCATGAGCAGCTCTAAGACCCAGGCTGAGCAGCTCAGGAAATGGGTATGGTGGGCTGTCATAGCAACAATGGTTATGTTGGCACCCAGGAAGTGACCGAGGCAGTCAGCATAACTAGTTGAATAGGTCTTGACATTGACAAAATGAGAAATTCTTATGATTATGGAGATCCTTGATCTTTGGTCTATGGCATGTCTCATCGTGAGACTTAGGACCATTCTCAAATGGTTTTGAGACCTCCTTAAAGTAATTTCTCATTGCCATAATCCATGCTGTGCTCTGTGATCTTCCTTGATATATCTTTAGATCATGTATCATTGTACATTAGTACCAAAGAATACCCCCCCGTACATGAACACACTCATAGGAGAATGCTAGGAGAATGATCATCATCATCATCATCATCATCATCATCATCATCATCATCATCATCATCATCATCATCATCATCATCATCATCATCATCATCATCATCATCATCATCATCATCATCATCATCATCATCATCATCATCATCATCATCATCATCATCATCATGTACTTTTTATAAAAATGGCTGATTTATTGTGTTTTAGACATTATTATGGTTATAATGTATTTAGAGCTTAATCATCGATTTCAGATATGAATAAGGACCTATGTTCAAGGAGGGGTTCTGGAATATTTAACCCAATGATGTCCCATTTTAAAGATCTTGAGATGAACTTTGATAATGAATTTCCTTGCAGAGGGGTGTTTCTGCTTACTATTAACCACAGTATTATCTTCATCTTGTAGGATCGGTTTCCCCTGCAGTGAGCTGCTCCATATATTACCCATGAGCAGCTCACACAATCACACACAGTATTAGATCTGGGGAGGTGAGCTGCTGACTGCTCTGTGCTTATTACAGCATAGCACCAACCCTAGTGGTAGTTGGTAAAGAATCTGTGTGTTCGTGTGTTACAGTTTGGTTCTGTGTATGGTCAGGTATCTGTATATAGGTATACTCTCATTGCAGCATTAGCATTGTTTGCTTGGTTGATATCCTTGTGCCTTGCCTAAGACGTAGCAGTTTGTGTACCAGAATATATTCCTAGCCTTTATTCATGACCCTATCGGAATGTTTAAACTTAGTTGTTGGTCATATCTACATTAGAAATATATCCTGCCTTTGTCACAGACGACATATTTGTACACAGCGGTAAAGTGAAGACTTCACTAGACTCAGGGTAACTCCCCTGAATACATAAGAAATATATCCTGCCTTTGACACAGACAACATGTTGCACACAGCAGTAGAGTGAAGACCTCACTAGACTCAGGGTAACTCCCCTGACCTGAGCATTTTCTTCCCTACCCGAGCTGCTCCAGACTGCCCTGACCTGCACCCTGAACCATCCTGAGCTGCTCCCTGCTGCAATTAGCTCCTGTGATAAGCTCACCCAGATAATCTCCACTTCTGTCACCCCCCTGACCTTGTGTCTTGCCTAAATCAACTTATACCATTGCAATACCCTCAGAGAAAATGTCATTTTAGGCAAGTCCTCTTGGGTTGGCTGATGATGAATATCTCTCTAATGGCAATTTCTGGAAGAAAGAGCCTGCTGTTATGTGCTAATGATGTTTCCCCCTGTCACTTTCCTGTCATCACTCAGGCCCTAATGCCTCAAACAACTACCTGGGTTGGCAGATGGGTTTTTCACTGGGCAGTGTAGATGACCTGTGACCTCCAGGTCCTGAGTTATCACTGACCTTATCCTTGTAACTTAACAGAATAAGCTACTCTCAATGCCTCTGCTCTGCCATTACTGGTACCTGTAGTCACTGTCTGCCTGGACAGGTCCCCCTTGTGGATTGGAGGAGGGTCTGTGGGAGATGTAATGGATTTCAGGAAGTAATGGTTTGAAATAGTAAGATTTGTTCTGTGATGCATACCAGTATGTGGCTTAGGTTCGACTGTGACACAGAGAGGTATAGGCAAGGGCTACCCCAACCCTCATGATCAGCATAGTGGAGGGGCCTACATACCATACCTTTCCTCTCCAAACAGAACCAATACAATTAAAGTGATTTAGAATATAGGAGATTGAAATGGAAGTTTACATTTGACCCTAATGGCCATGGATGGGTAAACTGGGTAAAGCCCTTCGTAGGGACTGATGATAGTGGCTGTAATGCACTGATGGTACACATGTTTGATGGATATTAAGTGTAGGACTATACTGTATGTGCCTTACTTAGAGTGAGCTTTACTGTAGGGAGCTAAACTGGGCTGAACAACATTACAGCTACTATTCAAACAGACTCAATGCTTAAGAAAAAATGAAATGCACTAGCAAGGTCTGGGCTCAGCTGATTTAAATGTCTATGCACACTTGTCATTCAGTAGCACACGAGCCTGGAGGTACCACGCGTGTGTGGTGGGTAAGGGTGGGGTTGTAAGGAAAGGTAGGGCTTGGTGCCTAGAGGTCAATTGGTCTGCTTTTCAGGCATGTCCAGCGTATCCAGGCGTTAACCCTGCAGTCTACATCAACCCTGGAGGAAAGGGAAGATAGAGGCCTTGGAAAAGGCATAAAGGTATCAATAGTGATATTTTCTTTTAATTTTTCTTCTATCATTCTGGACGGTGTGATCTTGGAAGACGTGCCGGTAATCAGATATGAGTCAACAGAAGAAACAAAAGGACCAAGAACAAGACACACACATGTTTGGGACACTTAGGGTAGATTAACCTAAAGGCAGCCACATAACTTGAGACGTCCACCCAAAGTATTTGCAATGAAAAATAGACTTACTCCTGCCTCAACATTATGAAATCGTTCATGAGCATTGAATCTACCAGTTGGTAATGTTGATCCACTAGCAAACCCAATGTTATGGCCATTTTCTGTAGACGGACTAGACCAGTCTATAGGTGGACGTCTCAAGGTATGTGGCCGTCTTTAGGTTAATCTACCCTACATGTCGACTCACATGGCAAGAGAACTTCTGGAAGCATCCGCTTACTTCTGTAAAAGAACTTTGGTAGTTGGCTCATAAGAAGCTCATCCGTTCCAAATCATATCTTCCCTGCTGGTTCTCTAGCAGGTTATTACACAAATAGTTGTGGGTGCCACGGCCTTATAGTTATAGATCTTTCTAAAAAGCTGTAGCACCCCTTACTCTACGGCAGCGAGACTACATGTAAGACGTGTGAAAGGTCAAACATATTGAAAACACATGAGAAGAAGTAGCTATTTCGATGGGTCTGTCACTACGGTTACAGGCATTTCTTCAGCCACCACATGTACATTCAGGACTAGAAACCACACAAGATTACACTGTAAAAAGTAACTGTTTAATCTATGAGGGATCCTTGTAAAACTGAACAGTGAACCACCATAATTAGATAACAGGGGGACAGTGTAGTTTTTACAAGAAGCTCTAGGTGGCAGTGTGGTGATACAATGAAAATATCTCTGTGAAAAATAACGAAGGATCTCTGGCGACGAAAGATTATTCATTATTTCAACGACATTTTTTTTTTGCAGTGTATCCTCATGTTTCTTAGTATTGGCTCTGAAAAGGTCAAGCAGACAGGATTCCTATAGCATATTTTAGTTTCTGTAAAAATATGCTTCATTGGCCGTCCAGATCGACTGCTTTATAAATCCCAACATTTAGCTTTGATGGAATAGATCATTAAATATTAGATGGCTCTGGCTTATAGCATGGAGTACCTTTTTCTTTCATGAAGCACCAATGTAGCTCCATATAACATATCAGCTGGTAAATATTCCAGTGTTCATACAGCAAAATCAACGCCCAGGAATTCAATATAATCTTCTGTCTAGACCTCTCAGATTTTAGTTTATGTGATATTCAGTAATTTATAGGACATGTATACAAGCTGCACTTTGTAATGATTTATAGAATGTGGGTAGGTCACCATGCTATTTAATAACATACAGTAAGACCTTAATCATTATAAAGTACCAACTCCCTGTAATCCCTCCAACACCCCCTGCTTCCTACACATTCTAATCTGCTGATTCCTGACAGTCCCCAGCACAATGCCTAACACTGACCTTCACCCTGAGCTCCTCTGCCCTTTGCCCCACTGCTTCTGTTGTCCTTCCACTTTCCTCTTCCACCCCAATGACTTTTACTTGTTCTAGGAGCACTGGAAACGGAATAATGATTTTAGCTGGCAAATCCTTACCCTCTCGACCCCCTAGTCGTACAAATGCGTACAGCTGCCAAAATACTTTAGGCAGTGAAGCCGTTTTCAGTTCCTCCTTAAGAGTCTCTACCTTATTGTATTTTATATAAACTTGTTATGCATTGTTACTCATAGGCGTCATAACGATAACAAATGCTTACTTTTTCACATCTCAATTCTATCTGTTTGTCATTACTGGATTACTCTGTTTTGTTCACGTTTATCATTCTTTGATCACAATAGGACACTATAAAACAATGGAATTAGAAAAGCTGTGTTTCGTTCTGTCATACCAGATAACGATGAAATGTCCATTGTTCTCAGAGAGAAAAATATATACAATTATTTTAATACAACTGTTTTATGCAAAACAATACCACAATGAACTGACCCTACTTCAAATGAGAGTACTGAGGCTACTACTTAAGTGCAATAGTATAAAAAGACACAATGTGAACCATGAGATTTGATATAACCAAATTGTATCAAGAGGAGTGCTTAAAAGACCTAATAACATGGACTACACCCCCTCCTTTTTTTAAAGGGGACATACATGTACTCTATATTTAACTATGTTTAACGGCTCCTTACATGTACATATAGATGACCATACTCCTCCACTGAAAATCTGATATACTTGAGAATCACTCAACACCCATGAAAGATCTCTCAACACATAATGCAATCAAATCTATTTTCCATTTAACATTGACAGTACCCTTCAGGCACAGCAGGGCTCTACTGTATTCTTCATTTAGTTGTCCCCGTACACTAAAGCTTGGAGAGTGTCCTCAGGTCAGGACTGTATTGAAGGTTAACAGGTCAGGGTGTAAGGTCACAGGTCAGGAGGTTGACAAAGTCGACAGTGAGGCTATACATGGTCCCTCCCTGACCTGCCGACATGACCCTAGCATGGCGGCGCCGGCATGCATGTTCACATGTTCCCAACCACCATTGCGATGACAACCACGATACATGTGTGCAGAGCTGTAGCAACAGGCATGTTATTTAACTTAATTTGATATCTTCTTCACAAAAAATTGAGTTTGGGTTATCATTATTGTGTATATTACATCCTTATTTAGTCTCTGTCGCACTGTTGCAATGCTACATAATTGAATCAAATTATAATATCCCATGTAGCAAGCCCGCTCGGGGCCAAATTGGTTTTACCCGGGATAAGGTGGTTCAAAGCGGGCAGTATTCAGTACATGGGTTTTAGGTTCGGCAGATGCTGGGTTTCCAGTCAGGGCCACACAGGGCAGCCCAAATCGGGCAAACCCACTTGAGCCCGTGGGGCTCCCAACGGGTTTTGTCCTCAGCATACGGTCTGGGCCACATTGGGCCGCCCGATTTGGGCACTGGTCAGCTTTAAAATGGGCAACCACATTGGGCCCAGGATGGTTTCAAAATGGGCATCCCAAGATGGGTACTTAGCTGCATAAAGTCTTCCCAGTCTGGGGTGAGAGTGGGTTTGGACTGGGCAGCCTCATCTTCTGAACTGTTCTAAACTCTGTGATGAGTGTTCCCCCTCCCTCTCTCTTTTTTGTTCGTCCCTCCCCTATCCATCCCCTACCCCTTCCATCTCCTCCTCATTCCACTCAACCTGCCCTGCCCTTTCCCCCTCTCACCCCGCTCTGCCCTGCCCTTCTGTCACCCTGCCCTCCCTGGGCCTCCCTAGCCCACTTAAAAGGGTCTATTTCTCCTCTTTCCTATCCCCTCAGGATGTGTGTGGTGCACATATGCGCAGGCACTGACACATTCCTCTGTGAATTTGTGTAATGAGGATCTCACCATGAATATGACCTTAGCTGTCGAAATGGTGTTAAACATCTATTACTCACTCACTCTCACTCCCAGCCCTCACCCTGCCTTGCCCTGCCCTGCTCTCACCCTGCCCTGCCCTGCTCTTGCCCTGCCCTGCCCCGCTCTCGCCCTGCCCTGCCCTACTCTCATCCTGCCCTGCCCTCGTCTCACCCTGCCCTGCCCTGCTCTCACCCTTGCCCTGCCCTGCTCTCACCCTGTCCTGACCTGCTCTCGCCCTGCCCTACTCTCATCCTGCCCTGCCCTCCTCTCACCCTGCCCTGCCCTGCTCTCACCCTTGCCCTGCCCTGCTCTCACCCTGCCCTGACCTGCTCTCACCCTGCCATGCCCAGCTCTCACCCTGCCATGCCCTACTCTCACCCTGCACTGCCCTGACATCTCCTTCGCTCACATGCCCTGCCCTGCGCTGCTCTCACCCTGCCCTGCCCTGCTCTTACCCTGCCCTGCTCTCACCCTGCCCTGCCCTCTCACCCTGCCCTGTCCTACTCTCACCCTGCACTGCCCTGGCATCTCCTTTGCTCACATGCCCTGCCCTGCCCTGCTCTCACCCTGCCCTGCCCTGCTCTTACCCTGCCCTGCTCTCACCCTGCCCTGCCCTCTCACCCTGCCCTGTCCTACTCTCACCCTGCACTGCCCTGGCATCTCCTTTGCCCACATGCCCTGCCCTGCTCTCACCCTGCCTTGCCCTCTTCTCACCCTGCCCTGCCCTCCTCTCACCCTGCCCTGCCCTCCCCCCGCCCTTCCCTCCACCACTGCTGTAGGACACTTTCCCTATACCATTAATACACAGGTAGGTTCATAGTAGGGATCCAGATATTTCATGTAAAAGGCAACACTGACTAGTTCTGGAAAGAACAGCTTCATGTCTTTCTTTGTACTAGTAGGCTTGCAAGGTGTATTTGTGGTGTGGGGGGCAAACAGGTCCCACACTTGGCCAGGTATAAGAGGACTATATATAGAGGCAATTGAGAAACCAAAAATATCCCCTGCCCCTGTAGGCCAGTCCATGGCAGACTCACTACAAAGTGGTTTCACAGCACTCCAGGCAGAATTCTACTACCCATACCAAACTTATTTCTTTTAGACATAGGACAATTGGAATAGACTACTAAATCAGATATGAAGTAATAATGTGCAGACTTTCTCATAGTCTGGAAATAAGATGTTTCTAGTCAAAAGTGCAAATCAAGGTCATCTGAGTAGTAGTGGAATGGTAACACCATTTCTATTGCACTGAACTTGGAACAAGAGCAGATATGCAGAGGTACAGTCATTATGAACTTGAAGGCTCTCTTCTCTACTCCTACATAGGGAATTAGTAGGGGAAGATTGAGGCCAGAATGTTACTTTAATGAATCAAAGTGCCTTGTGTTGGCTGAATGAGTTTGATTCAAATGAATGGTACTACTCTGCCTTTCCACTTGGGTAGATATTGCATTTACTGCTTTGGTGATGGGGGGGGGGGGTTAGATTAGCTCAAGGATTTGTTGCTTATTGACCTTTAAAAAAAAGGAAAGATTTTGGATAAATTTCTCAAAAAGAATTTTTAACATGTCACCACTAATTTTTCATCAAATTGGGCAGCCCACTTTAGGCCACACCAAAAACCCATGTTAAACTCACTTTGAGCCCAAATCGGTGAGCCCAATTTCAAACAGATCTGTGCCCGAATGGGTTAGCCCAGTGTGGCCCAGACCCTTTGCTGAGGACAAAACCCATCGGGCGCCCACTGTGTTAACCCAGTGTGGCCCACATCAGGAGCCCGCTCTGGCCCAGACTCGGGCCACACCATTTTTGCTACCTGGGATAGAATATCAAATGACAAAATTATTCATATTTATGGAAATAATGTAAATCTACTTGGAAAATACTGATAATTCGTAGAATTGTTGATAGTGATAGATTAATTGTTGATGACAACAGATTCAACAATAATTATTCATTATGCGAACTGTGTACTTTTATATACCGTAAGAACCATACCATGCACAAAGTATTTGGTACAGGCCAGTGCAGGACAAAAACCAATGTTTTACTGAAGGAAAAAACATCCCTCATACAAAGGTGCAATGACAGTAGGTCTCTGGGTTGGATTGTCCCATCCCTGTCTATGGGTGGATAACGGCAGACCTATTGTTTTAGGATAAAAAAAACGTCTGACAAGGCCACTTTGAGTACCATCCAATTCTTCCAATGTGCTTAGCACATGTCGAGTTCATCAGTTCAGGCATATGATATCATTGTGAACCGTTGCGAAGGCACCCATTGGCAGAACTCACAATAATTATTGTGATTATACCCAACTGCTAAATAATGTAATCGGATTATTTCAATGGTCCATTTTCTAAACCATCCATACTTATCACTTGTAATGAAGATCCTCTGCAGAAACAACGGCTATCTGTAAAAGCTGAACTAATTTCTTTTCAACATCCAATTTTCCCTTCCCCAATCCTTTTTTTAACATGCCATCTTACATTGTTTGAGCAATCCATAAAAAGGCAGAAAGAGGACCCCCATTTAGTTGACTGATGCATCCAATATTCCGATTAGTGGGACAGCTGGCTCACTCATGTGGTAGAAACAAAAAAACTAAGTAGGGAGTGTTGAACAAAAAAAAAAAGAAAAAAAAGCATAGAATAAATAAAGCCCACAGAGCTCTGTCTAAACTAGTGCCTGAGTAGGCCTGTTTGGCCTACGGGTACAGTGTATCGTAGGCCTGGTTTCTCCATACAGCAACAAGTCAGAATGCCTACCTTTACATTTTACACTCTCCAAACTCAGGAATGGTAGCATGAACTCCAGTAATGCTAACCCTAATATACATCCTGAAACAATCCTCTATTTCCCTCCATAGTCCTGTAATGAATATTTAGCATGAATATTTGAATTTCAGGCAGGTTTCCCGAGCAAGTGTTCAGAATTGCATTTTCAAAGTCTCCACCACAGGATCTGGAAGTAGAACTCATCACAACATACCTCCTTTGTGCCTTGTTTGCGGTCATTTCACAGTATTTCAACAAGTGGTCCCTATATGACCCCCTCAGATCTGCCTTAATTTGCCTTCTATATTGAAATGTATATAGGTTATATACCAGGTATGGGAGTTGGAGGCTACAATTTTGCATGGGGTCATAACATAATTTTATCCAGATCTGAGGGGGTCATGTGGGGAAAGTTCTCAGAATCTGTCTATTTATAATGGAATGACCCATGTATGAGCAGTTTCCAACACCTCACAAGATGGCATTATACTCAGTTTGCCCCCTGTTGGCTGTATTGGAAATCTAAACAACAACGATGGAGGGTAAAAAATGTGATAGATTCAACTCAGATTATGACCAGCCAGTAATTCCAGGTAGTACCAGTTATTTATCTGATAATACCAAGACCTAGCTTATTATCTGGGGATGCCATCAGTGTAAAGATGCCACACTTTACAGACTCCACAACTCTCAAACCATTACCGAGACCAGAACCCAAAAAAGCTATTGTTTGGGTTCGTAACAGAACTAGGGCCTAAGCAGGCCCAGGAGGAACTAGTGCCCAGGGCAGCGGTGGATTTCTCTTAAAGTTGTAACTTTAGGGCAAGTCTTTATATCTAGAACTTTATTTGTTCGATTTGTTACGTCTTCAAGACAAATATGTATATATACATAAAGATGGAACAGCTATTTGATACCAGTGGATACAAGAGAGGTCTAATGGTATTGGGTGAGCTATATTGAATACATATCTGGCAAAGTCACTTCAAACTTCAAGAACGTTATGTGTATTCGTTGTACTCCTTTTAGAATAGATGGCATCAGGTTTCCGAGCTGCATATGGGGCAGCCAATGTTATGATTCTATGTATTCAAAATAGTCTTTATTTTTGATCATTGAAGTGGAAGTACTGTACACTTTTATGTTCATCTTGATATAGGGCAAAAATTCTAGATGCACTAAGTGATCTTACAGTAATGTATGAAGAGTCGACATGTACATGTATATAAAAGGGCAATTGTATGACAAGGTGAGTGTAGGCTGTGTTCCACACCGACCACCTAGGATCATATCTATTCTAACTTGATGAATTAGTTCAGTATTCTGCTGTTAGAGGGTTGAGGTTGAGTATTGGTCCTGTATTTTATTTGTCATCCCTCAAAATCAATCCCTTCTATTTGCAGCCTGACATATTGATGATGTTGGTGTCCTAGCCCGTCCAACAACATATTTGCACTAGTCGTGCGACATCGAAATATCCCTCTAACTGCCAAGACCCAGCTCCTAAATGTTCAGATAACACTAGATCCCCCATACTGAATTAGATTCAGGTGTATGCCGCCTATAGTTGGCTGTCAGTTTCCAGCTGTCAGAGTCCCTGCCCCCCTACACACACAGTCACTTCACTCTTTATATCCCTCCCAGTGTTTACAGCAGAGCCGACCCGTTTTCTGCACAACACCAACCAAGTGGGTCGAAAACAATAGAAACAAACACCGGATCAAATCACCACTTTCACAGTCACTCACCGTCGTTCACTATTGATTTCCAACCTTTGCCACAAAGGTCTCCTCCAAGTGCTTACTACTGACTGGTACAAGTTATATGGGCCAGTAGAGGGTGAGTTATTGGCAATAATTTCATACAACCTCTTCAAGACTGCTGTGTGTACGAATGACTTGAAGGGTAATGTATGATGTACTATAGTATAGTGTAGTGAAGTGGTTTGGTGAGAAGATAAGTGCTAGATTTTCACCTGGTAATTTCCACTTGAAATCCAGATTTCTCTTTTTGTGTATATGCACAACTTGAAATATTACCAGTCTCTAATCTTTTGAATAAGATGATTTAATATAGAAGGCTAAAGAGTAAAGTTTCCACAAATGAATGCTATAGAACTGTGAAGTGGCAAGGTATAAATTACTGATTTAAGATAGGGTTCACACTGAACAAGCCTGTAGTATCAAGTAGCATATATAGTTCACATTGTTACATTGACATGAGATACAAATCACAGATGTTAGACAGATGCCTTCCTAAAGCAGTCTTCATTATAATGCCACCACTATTACACCGAGATAAGACACTGATTACAGGTCTCAGATATATCTGACTATAGCAAGATAAGGTATCATGTTTTAAGGCAGTGTTACTAAGGCTGAGAACATATCTACCCTCTATCGTTCATCACACAAGTCCAGGAGGAGTTCTCTCACCTGCTGTACACTTTCAAATCTACATCCCCCACTATAAAGCAATCTTATATGTGTGTGGGAACGACATAGGGTGTAATGTCATCAGAAGATCAAAGACCTGAAGGCAATGTGTCTCTGACGAGCTTAGACTAGCTAACTCTTTAGGTGCAACATACGCAGGTCCCCGAAGGTGTTTGAGGGTTAGATACCCGCTGGCCATGTCTGATGACATTCTCCCCAGATCATGGGGAGAGGTACTCTTGGTCTCCACTAGATGGGTGTATTTCTATTCTCCAATCTATATCCAAACATCTGTATAGGAGAGACAGGTTGACCATTGGTTACGTCTTTCGGGGAGAAGCGCTA
Organism: Acholoe squamosa; assembly: GCA_949317995.1. Classification (NCBI taxonomy): domain Eukaryota; kingdom Metazoa; phylum Annelida; class Polychaeta; order Phyllodocida; family Polynoidae; genus Acholoe; species Acholoe squamosa. Next base: position 26,395,699 of record OX439048.1, read on the forward strand.
ACATGGCGCCATTTTCGCTTGTAAAATATGAGCAGTAAACTTTCGCATATTCACCACCGGCACCAGGGACACACTTCCGATCATACCGTTTCTCCCCAAAAGGGTTCTCATTGACGATTGGGGTGTTAGGGTGCCCTCTTGTGGGTAAGGGTTGAAACAGGGGATGGTTGACTGGTAACTTCTTAGACATGGCCTGCCTCTATGATGTCCCCAACATAAAGGCAGGTCGCCAGCCAAGGTGCAACATAGTATTTTGATACACTAAGCCGTTTGATAGTCTTCCTGATGCACCAATGAAGCCGTGGTGAGGTTGATGCACTCCTAAGATGCCCATATGATGCACTAGGGAAGTGCTGGTGAGTAAATTACCAGCCCTAAATTTTAGATGTCAAGACAACACAGGGGCGTTAACCTTGGCAATACCAGGCACATGGTCCTCAAAGGCCTGAGAGGTGCTGGAGGAATGAGTGGGAGGGATGCTGGAGAAGGGAGGGTGTGGAATGATAGGAGGACATGTATATACACGTGTGAGTGATGCAAAGAGACGGGAGGTGTATGAAGCCTGGGTAACCAGAGGGGGAGATTTGTAATTCACGAAGCATTCCTCGAAGAATATACAAAAAGAGGTGATATTATTAGACCTCAGAATAGTTCAAGACTAGTTAAGGGGCACACCTCAGTCCAATATCCAGTTTAGCTTGTCTATATCCTCCACGTCCACGATTCTCCAGTCCATGCAATAAAAAGAAGGAACCACTTGTACTCTCAATCATTTAGAGGAGGGCGGTTCTGAATACATGACGAAAAAGAAGAGAGAATTGTGATGCAGCTAAAGATAGTCATGATGTTCCCGATAGAACTATATGGAAGAAACCGCATGTATAATAGGATAGAACGTAACGCAAGAAGGTCCATAATGTATAATTTAGATATCTGCACATTTGTAAGTGGTATATGATACCCTTTCCTACTGAATAATTTGGCTCTTATGCTAACGTTTATCACTGTTCATAGAGTGAGTGAGTAATAGATGTTTAACGCCATTTCGACATCTAAGGTCATATTCATGGCGAGAACTCCATTACACAATTTCACAGAGGAATGTGTCAGTGCCTGCGCATATGTGCACCACACACATCCTGAGGGGATAGAAAAGAAGAGATATAGACACTTTTAAGTGGGCTAGGGAAGCCCGACTGTTCATAGAAGATACGATTTTCTAATACAGCGTATTAAAGCCATCATAAAACTAAAGAAGGTGACTCTGGTATAGAAGTAGTATAACACTCCTATGAATCCTGCCAGTATCAAGCTATTCCCTATCTGTGCTGTATATGAAATAATGTAGACAGCACACCAGCCACAACACACGCTGAATTTTGGATGACTGTATGTGTCAGGCGGTATTAAGTCATAAGCAATAAGATAAACGCCATTTGCTACAATCTCCTATGTCTTATTCATACCCCAAAGTCGAAGCTTCTCAATTGTATGTATATCACATTGCAACTTCCTTGTGGTTGCCAAGTACACAGATTATGCATTTTTCTATCTACGACCATGGATGTGATGACCAAACAATTGTATACAAAATAGAGTAGTATTAACAAGAAAATATTTCCGCATATATAATATCATGCAGTGCATGTGAGCATCTGTAGGTCCATCACATTCTTCCCTTTTTTGACATTTCGAAAGTATTCATTTCATCCTGTTAGCCATATGTAGCATATGTATAAAATACCTTAGAATTTATACATTTGCTAGAACTGATCGATGATACAGAACTTAACTGAAATCAGCCGTTGGTGCTGATGGTATCCTACATAACCACTTTATCAGCAATAGAAATATCAGCTTCAATTCCTCTGCACGCAGACATGTATGTACCTACCGTGACTTAAGTCCTATTGCACTTCGGTTTCACACCCCAGCAGGTATTAGGAGGGCATCAGGATAGCGATCTGCGGCCTACCAGGCGGCCTGAGAGCCTCCTCCAGCACGCCCCCCCCTGCCACCTCCAGGGTATCTGTGTGTGAAAACATTGATGTAGCCTACTGCCTCCTGGCAAAGCGGTCAGCCATAAGATGTAGGTGCCCCCAGCATAGGGAGAGGGAAAGGGAGGAAGGACACAGTGCTTAAGTCGCAGGTCTATAGGGGTATAACGGGTCATCTGTGGGACTGTGTCAGTAGCAGAGGTAAAAGAGGGACTTTAAGTAGCAGCTATTTTATTGCTTGTTCTCGGAGAATGGCACTATCTGCTGGCAAGTTAAGGACGCATGAGGCGGCTGTCTCTAGAGATCATTGGCATCCAACTGGGGGAAAAAATGGTGGCTTACATGAGGTGACTTGAAAAAAGCCCTATATTGCCTCTCGGATCTCATCTAGCCCCTTGTGTGTCTGGATGGGTTAGTTTGATCCCTGTGTCAGCAGATTGCTTATTCCTTTTCATGGATATCGGTGGGTGTAGGGTGGGCTAAGGGAGGGAAATGGGATGGGGACCTCCGTGGATTTCATCCACTTTCATTGCTGTGTATTCAATGTAATGGGATTGTATAGGATTGCCTTTGAGAATCACACTTTGTGGGGTATATTCATATATAACTTGGAAGAAGAGGATTGAAAACAATACAATGATTTAGGTATAGGCCACATAAGCCATTAAATCGGTCACTCATCAATGTGCATACCTTCCTTTCAATACCCTGTTTATTGTTTTAACCTATCAATTTTTTACTTTTAACCAGGTGAGCGTTCCGACTTATAATCGAAGATACTGTAAGTACAAATCCAGATCTCAATACAGTGAAGTGGATACATTAGAGTAAACTGATACCAAAAGTCGTTGCTTCAAGACTAGCCCTAGATCAGTATTCCTGATTTGTGAATGGGATATTGACAGATTGAGCGTAGAATACCAAGATATGAGTACATATAAACCCATGTCTCTTCCTCTGAGCATACCCAATACACAATGCTGACTAGGAATTCCATAAGGTTGCAGGGTGCTGTACAATACAAACGTTGTTTCTTCAGAGCAGTTTGGAGGTGAATTATCAGGTAGAACATACTGTTTATACTGGATCAAGTGGGAGCATCTCAGTTCTGATCTGATCACCGACCTGCTCACCAGATGCTCGTGGGTAGGGATTCCTAACTTTAGATCAAGCGCCTTATCCCTATGAGCAGTTCATATTTAGGAGCCCAAATGCTCAGTACCCTTGTGTTGTTGTTGGACCAACTCCATGCTAACCTCTAGTGTTGATATACCCCCTGCTCCGCCTACTTCCTCATGCCCAACCTGCCTCCCCCAGCCAGCCCAATCATTGGGACTACTAAGCATATTACCAGCCCACCAGCTGCCTCCAGCACTTACAGGTGTCGATGAGCAGTAACCAGCCTAGGAATTGCTCACCAATTGCTCATCTGGCATGAGTATTCATGTTATTTGTATATGTTATTCTTACCTGAACATATACTTATGAGTGATTTGTGGTGAGCCATATCAGTAAAGGTATATGCTTTACCAATTCAGTAACCTGGAGAAGAGACACTGTCACATGGTCATTAGCAATCACACATTTTACTTCTTTCCACTCCCGCTCTGCATTATTATTGGCTGACTATCAAGTTAGAGCCATATTGAATTTCAAATTGTACAAGTTCAGACATATCTTTGCTACTCCCCTAAGCCTACCCTCCCGCACGAGATAACTTACACGGATAGAAGAAAAGGAATCAGGAAGCCAGAGCTGCTCCTAAATTGCTCAGGGTTGCTGGTCTTAGATTGGTGTGTGTGTGTGTGTGTGTGTGTGTGTGTGTGTGTGTGTGTGTGTGTGAGTGGGTGCCAGTTCCCACCTTCAATATGGCCCGGCCCTGCACTGGGGCCTAGATCCTCGAGCCGCACGTTATAGTGCCTCTTTGCCTGCCTCCTTCATTCACAATTGATTTCCTACCAAGGTGTTGGAGGCTCCTGCCCTTCGTACTATGAGGTGTCAAGTGTCTTAAAGCTTTCCAGGTAATGTGCACAGTTTGCTCTATTCTGTTTTGGAAATGATGATGATCTTCTTTCAAATTTATCGCTAGTTTTTCTGTGTACACCTCATTTCTCTCTCCCATCAATAACATTCCTCTCTCGTTGCCTACCTTCATTGCCTTCCACCTTCATTGCCCTCGTCATTCAGTGCCTGTCAGTGCCATTGCCTTTCCCCCATATCCTCCCATTTTCATTCTTTCTTTCCATTTGCAGACAATCCCTGACCCCTGTACTCTGTCTCTCATAGTGCCTTCCTTCTCCATTCCCTCATTTATCATCCTTTTCGCACCGTTGATATCAGGTTTAATACATGGAGTCAAAAATCTACCTGCCAACAAAACCCTCATGGCCTGGGGACCGGATGGTGTTAGAGGGGGATGTTTAGAGGTAGAGGGTTCCTGATACCAGTCAGGTGCAAGACTTGGTATACTAAATATGTACTTTGGCAGATTTTTAAATGTTTAGTTGTGCTATTTGTGGTGGTTTGAATGAGAATAAGAGAGAATATTCTTCTATTATAGAATGGTCATAACATCAATTTTTATTTTCTAATATTTAGCTCCATTTCTGTTGTAGATCATGTATCAGCAAGGAATAGGGTAACAGATAGGTTTCTCAGATATCATTATACAGGTGATACAAATATCTCATTCATGGAGAGGAGGGTGTAAAAAAGGTTGTCCCCGATAAAGAGCCACTCAATTCAATATATCAGCCATCGGATAGACTGATCTATATCGATGCCAAATTCCTTCCCTGGTCAAATGTGAATTCTCTATAAAATGCATCTTAATATCTCATCACTTGTACTATGAGAAATGTGTATGGTCGGCGAAAGCTACCATATACTTCATATAGTACATTACAATAGTAATATCAATAGGGCCTTCGACCCAGTACCAATATTAATCTCCATAGTCTCGTAGAAGCAATGTAGGCACCTTCTTTCTTCTTGCTACTGTGTGGAGAATACATTGACTTCATTCCCATGTACACAAACGCTGCTGCTTACCCCAAGGCATAGAGAGGGTATATATACACACAGCCTTTATACCTGTTCATACAGACAGATTCCATAGAGACAAACTGAATGGACCATCTTCATCCCCCTGTGTGCTCCAATAGGTGATTAGTGTGGCAGAGCTTTATGATATCTGCTCAGTCTTCTTATGATTCTCTAAGTAACGTTAGACTCTCTATATGGCTGCTGAGAATTATCCTGTCTTGGTAAACTGGTGCTAAAGGCAAATAAGATGGCCTTGCTAAGATGGTGCCATATCCACACTTGTTTGGGGGAGTTTATACCTTGCTGGACTCTGGAGAGTGGTACAAAGTGTGTACAATGTCACTGGTCTTTTTTTCCATGGGGACAGTGGCGTGTAGGATCCTAAGCAGAAAGTTACTAGCCTTCTGCCATGAGTCTAAAGGTATACCTGATTCCTGATTATACATTGGGTGAGGCAGTCATTTACTAGCATTCTATTTGTCTGGAGAAAGAAAGGAGGTCTATAGGTGAATGGGGGGCAATACCCCCTCTTCAACTAGTCTGTGACACGAACACGTTCGCAGATTGCTTTAAAATGTATAGTGCAAGGAAGGCAAAGATCATTCCTGGCCCAATATTTGAAAGGAGGCAATTGCATAGAAGCCCTTAGCGGCCTAACCAACAGACAAGAAGAGGCAATGTCACAGGCAACAGTAGGCGGGATCAGGGGCCCTGCAGGCCCATGACAGCCACCCTCCAAGATCGCCCTGACTGATCAAGGTCAAGGTCACGATGCCTGCGTGCGCCACAGGAAGTGGAATGATGGGATTGATCACGTGATCAGCCGGAGCGCCCTCTGTGGTGGGCAGTGATTACAACCGGGTCGGCGGATCTCCCCTGAGAGTGAGGGAGGCGAGGGCATGGGTCAGGAGGGGAAGGGGCTGGGGTAAGAAGGGGCTGGAGGAGAAGGGCTGCAGCAGGGAGGACCTGGTAGACTGTGTAGGTAGACAAGGGCAGAGATATGAAGCAGGGAGGAGGAGGGAGATATTGGGAACTTTCTACAGAGTTTAGAAGGAAATAGATGGTGCTGTTGAGATAGACAAATGGCTAGGACATTAAGTGCATTGCTATGTAGTGATGATTGATAAAGTTGTATGACAAATATGCCCATGTTGTAGCTTAATAAAAAGGTTTATAGGCGATTGTCAATCAGATCCTGTTTTAGACATGTGTATGGGAAAGCAGCAGGTTCATTTGATGCACTTGATGACGTCACAATCGGGCACTGTTGAGCTACAGTCAGATTTTGATTGTAGCCTTTTCTGGCGCGACATATTTCATTTTGCAACATTCACCAACACCTTCCCTGCACAAATAATGCAGCACCACATGCATTTTCCCAATTGTGATGGCATCAGATTAATCAGATAAACCTGGTGATTTCCTCTAATATAACACATGTTTCAGTAACTATGTCAGAAATTTCCATCTAACGTGGAGGCTATCAAGATACTCTTGCGGGAAAATAGGGTACTACTTTATTAATTTTTAAGAATACATGCTAAAGTCACATCCACTCTTTTCCATCCAACAGTTGCCAACAATGTCTACATACCACGCACTATCAATATGATACTGCTCTTGTTTAAAAACCGCACGCTACTCACCTACTTCATAATACACCTCTATGGGACCCAGACTCAGACTCCTTCAGGTCCTGTACATGTATGTCTGTAGTCTGAGTCACTCACCTGTATACCTGAGTCATACCTGTGAGTTGCTTCCTCACTCCAGATAACCCACCTGCAGATACTTGCAGGTGAGCAACAGGGCAGCCTCATTTCTTTCACCTGTCGCGCTATGGCTTTTAGCTCTGCAATTAAAATATCTATAAATTGCACCTTTATAAATGTCTGCATGGTATTTCCCATCCCATCCTACCATTCTTTGATTTAGCATTATGGATTTTGTAAAAGTAGGACAAATCATAGCATTTTGCTCGTTAAATTTGTCATCCAATCATTGTGATTCAATCTCCTCACTTTTATTTATTTTTATTTATTTTGTACACAAAAAAAGATTATGCACCGTAAGCACCACAATGACATAAATTTCGAAAAACAAAACTGAGAATTCACCCTCAGCAGACTCTGAACATAATACAAAATGCTCTTTCTAGTAAACTAGATTAAGAGAGGCTCCCTAAGCTCCCCCAGTACATGCAGCTAGTTAGCTGTACACCTCCCCTGCCATTGCTCACCGTGCCTGCTTTTTTTCAAGTACCATGGTTGCGTGCGGCCAGAGTTGAAAGATAGCAGAAAGTCACATCCAGGGGAGACGTGGGCTACTGTAATGCCTAAATCTATCCAGGCAATCCCTCGATAGATGGAAGTTAGCACGAAGTGTCTCAAGTTTCTAGACGTCAATTGTAGATACACTAGCCCTTAGAAATTAGCACGATGCAGTTACTGATTTAGATTCTTTGCCCACATGGCTTCTTGGGGCAGGAATAGAAACAGGCGTGCACGATCTGTAGAGATACGAGCATGGTGTACTGGTGTGTCCTAGCTTGATTTGATGAGATCGCGAATTTGATCCCAACCTGGATAAAATGTCCCATCACGATAAGATACATGTGCGAGTGTATTTTGGACAGCTTTTTCTCGATAAGAGCTGATACTTTGTTTATAAGACTAATAGGCGGAACGTCCAGTATAACGTACTGGAGAGGGAGTGCTATCTGCATAAAAGTATTCATCAGTATAATGATTTACATCTGTTCTATGATAAATATTCCAATATCATCTCAAAATGTGCTCATCTACAACGGAGCCACCCAAAACCATACCATATGCTGGTTGCTGTGTCTGGTGGTTTGCTTGCTCTGCTCTTAAAACATGATACCATGTCCACTACATTAGATTAATTCAATTTATGATCACAATATTTTATGATATAGACCTTGAGGCAAAGCTATTGTTTTTTTTGTTTTTTTTTACCGATAGCTTGCATCGGGTATATAGTGTGTGCATAATTCATTTTATATATTAGACTTCCTTAAAGATGTGTGTTTGTGTTCCCCTTGGGTAACCATGGTTACCAGTTGATTGATCCATTCCCATGATCCTTCTCCATGACATCCTATGGATCAGGGGCTATAAGAGCCCGGATATATCCCATGCTTTAACAAGGACCATGCTTTAAAGGTGCTTCTCTTTTTTTACTCCTACCTAGGTTGAACATGCCAAGATTCTCATTCAGGGTATAATGACTTTGAAGTATAATATTTGTACATTCCATAATTTGCCAGTAGGTCACAGGGTCTGCATTCAACAGGTAAATAAAGTTATATTTCAATATGGATGGAAAAATCAGGATGAATATCTTCAGTTCTATCATACTCTCACAGTAGGACATCAATAGAGACCTGTAGATCATGGCAAGAAGATTAATGAATCTTAATGAGCATCCCCCAACAGCAAATACCCAGCTATATCACAGGGATGGTCGGAGAAGGGTGTAGGCATTAAAGGACAAGACTGAAGGAGGGTGGGGGTACGGGTACAGAGTAGGGGGGTATGGAGAGAAGAGGATGAATGGATTGACAAGAGAGGAGGCTGGCATGCCGATACCAGCAGGGGATTAAGTAGATTAAATGATGATCCAAGATTAAAAGAGAGCTGAGGGTGGATTAGGTAGGGGGCTGAGTAAAGGGAGGAATTGTGCCATAGTATGATTAGCTTGGAATGACAAGCAGTGAAGTAGGGAAATCAAATCCCTTCCCATCGCGATGCATCTAGTAAATCACAAGGCATGGTTAATTAGCAGCAGAAGTAGAATATACCAAAGGGCAACCTCTATAATCAGTGGAATTTTGTATTTATTGGACAACGTGCAGAATGAATCACAATGAGTTTATTTTTCCTCAATGAAAGGGAAAAAGGCACAAATGCACCCACATACCGCACATGTACACACTAGAAAATAACTGTTGAATCTACCAGGGATCCTGGTAAAACTGAACAGTGAACCACTATAGTTGTATTGCAGTGAACCAGTGTAGTTTTTACAAGATGACCCAGGTGGCATTACGGTGGTACAAGGAATCTCTGTGAAAATAATGACGGGTCTCTGGCAACTTTTGGCAAGGACTTTATTGTTATTTCGATGATATTTTTTTTTACAGTGTATGAGCCTACATCAAACACTATATCTCTTTTACCTCTGTCTACCTTCCACTCCTCTTGTGCCCCATATTTCTCTCTATTTGACCCTGCCTCTTATATTCCCTTGGTATCTTAATATCAATCATTATCACCAGAACCTTATAGAAACCCCCATTTCACCAGGGCCCAATCACTACACATAGCCAGGGTATCAGACTCTCCTCATGCACTCAGCCAAGTGTAGATCAATGCACAGACCTCTACTGATATTGGATGCTCACACCCCCAGCATACGCTCTGATACCCTAGTCCTATAAAACATGGTCATCTGACACCAAGGGAGGCTGATCTCCAGAAGGTCACAGGGCCAGTGAGTCAGCATAGAGACCTGTAGGACCACGCCTTTCCCATTGCCTCCCACCCCCTCGCTCCCACCCTGTTATCAGAGGGAGAATAAAGGGGTTGTGAATGTGGCCATTCATTGGGGTGAATGTGTCTATTCACACTAACTCACTTCCATGAATAATATCAGCCTTTGGACCTCTCCCATGCTGTCACTTATTCTCCATATTCTTGATTATATCACTTTATGGTAAAAGAGGTGGAGTGATATAATGATGGGATAGAGAGTGCTTGATATTTTGGTGAAGAAGGGTGGGGAGGGGATGTGAGCTGGAGAGGATCGGCTCATAGCGCCATTGCCAGAGATCCGTTGGTTCTTTTTCACATAAATTCCTTGTATCACCATACTGCCATCTGGGGCTTCATCATAGAAACTACATTGCTTCACTGCAATAAGATTATGGTGGTTCACTGTCCAGTTTTACGAGGAACCATGGTAGATTCAACAGTTATTCTTTCGAGTGTAGAAAGGTTCAACATAAATGCATCAACTACCACCTACATTCCTGACCAAAGAACATAAACATCACTGCTCATCACCACCAATAACTACATAGAAAATACACAATAATTGTCATTGTTAGCAGTAGAGAATGTTCACCACAGATACGTAAAACCAGGAATATGAGAATTCAAACTATGTCTATGTGACAGTGTCAACATTAGATAGCTACTTTTAAGTTAGTATAGAGGAAAATAATTTGGTAGATTATTAGACTATACTCTCTACTTTATCTTAAGTAGTTTTCTTCTTTTCCCTCCTTGTCCCCCATCCACCTACCCCAGTTACCAGTACTATCATGCCATCCAACCATTACTCCAGCCCACCCCAAGTTTCCCCAAGTCGCAGCAGGGCGATAAGCCACATATCCCTGGATGTGCATTTTTATCAGACGTCTATGACAACAGAAGGAGGTTGGGGATGGGTGGGGGAGGGGGTTACTAGTAGCTGGATATGGGCCATGGAGGAGTAGAATGGGGTGGTGGCCGAGGGACCCACTACTACTATCGACTTGGAATACTTCATTTTTGCGAGAATGGTAATTCATCTGTTATCAGTGCACATTGATTCGCCAGGACTTATTTAGTGCGTTTACCGCTCCCACCGCGACCGCGAGGCGGCGCCACCAGCTCCGACCTTGACCCCGATGAGGGTTTGAGGTCAAGGTCATTCTGCTGGAGGGTCAAGGTCACCGGAAATTACGCTCCGCACTGGTTGGGTACCGGGTCAAGAGGAGCATGGGTAGTCAGCCCCCTAGTCTAGGAGGGAAAGGTGGGGGTTGGTATGATCGAGGGGGTGGCGAGAAAAGGAGCAATCGGGGGGTCTGGGGGACGGGAGAGAATAGGTTCAGTGAGGTACGAGCGAGAGATAGAGAGAGAGAAACAGAAAAAGAGAGAGCCAAATAAAGACAGAGAATATAGAATGGAGAAGGACTAATAGACGAATAATTGATGTGGGCATAAGGGAAGGGCTTAAGTCTAGTATAGGCGGGGTTTTAGGTATGGAGGGGGCTCAGAAGAATGCAAAATAAAGCTTAAAATTATGAAAAGGCAGTATGAAAATATGCAAAAACCGTACATTTCTGGAGGTATTTTCTGAGGTTGCTGAGGGACGTGCATCAACCGAGAGTGAACTGTATAAGTGGGAGGGAGGCTGGGTGCAGTCCCCCTCCGGTCGGTGCCCGCCTGTCTAGGTGGGACTTTTCATTGTGGCCGTTATTGATCTTGACATCATTGGCTACTCATAACCCTTATGTCACTCACGATAAAGACGAGGAGGGTGGGCTTGTCAAGGGGTGAGTGCAAGAGGAGAACCCACCCACGCCACCTTAAACACTCACGCAGCTCTTATCAACACAAACAAGTAGGAATTCTCTCATCTTTCATTGGTGAAGCACCTTGCCACACAATAATTAAGTCCATGGACAGACCTGAAATTTCTCTTTATATATAAAACCATAAATTGCAGCAGATTTTCCAGTAAATTGTATGCTTTTTCAGGGAAGAATGTTGAACTTGCAATTCAAAAGTCCAAAGGAATTCAGCAAAGTCATGGTATGAGGGTTTCTGCCCCGAGGGGTATTGTGACGTGGGTAGGAGACTGGCATGGCTGTGGTAGTTATGGGGGAGTAGGGCCGATGGCTCCAGGCAGCCAGACTGCCCCTGATGTCCCTTCAAGCCAGTACAGACCATGTCAGGGCCAGCCTCCGGGGGATGCTCCCTGAACAATGCCTGGAGGTCCACTGGAGGCACGGTAGGGAGGGAGGTGGGTATGGGGGGGGGGGGTACAGACGTCTCCTGTCAGAAAACATCCAAGTGGACAGGCATCAAGGGGAATCCTACACCCATAAGTTAACTGGCCTCTGACAAGGGAAGCTTGCCTTTCCAGTCATACACAATATGGCCTTTCTCCGCATACAGAAAGAAAAGGTTGTCCATTTGTGTCTTGGTTCCCTAGTATTTTTTTCTACAAATGTTGGCTATTTTTGAGTTTTTTCACCACCATACTGTGATATGGTACAGGAAATGTTTACCAGCCTGTAGTTAGTGAGTTGTGCTTGAGATCAAACTTCTCTTATATAGGCAATATAGCACGTGAACTTATCTATATGGCCTAATAAAGCACTGACTAAATAAGCTAATGTTCTTCCCTGCATCTTCTGGAGAGACATATTGCACATCATCCATTCAAGGAAAATACCGTATCTCCGGATATGCGCACTGAGCATGCGCGCAGGAAACGACTCCGCACTCCCAGTTGGAGGGCGTTTGGGCCGCTAACCTAGTACACGTACTTTGGTCTGCACACGAGGACCAGTGCACAAAGACAGACTGGTACCCCGGCGGAAGTTGCCCTCTGCGCGTGCGCCGACGAAGTGATGTCGCCAATCACGTGAGAGGTGTCGGAGACTGGTCGTTTGTGTGTCGTAGACTATGGACGTACCTTTGTGTGGTAGGTAAGAATCCCGTCTTATATTGGCTGCTGTACCATGTCTTAAGGAAGCAATATGTACTGTATCGTCACGTCTAAGCGCATGTATTGTATAATCGCCAGGTGAGGTGGTATTTCAGTAGGCACAAGGCCCAAGGGTAGATTCACCTCAAGTCGGCCACTTACCTGGAGTCGGCCACTCTTCCAGGGAGCTTAGTAGTTATGAGAGTAATGAATGAACAGTGTCAACAAGATGAATCAATGCTATTCAACTAGTTAGCAATGTTTATTCAATATCAGAATGATTTTTAAGCTTCCTTGAGGGGTGGCTGACTCTAATTTAGATATGTGGCCGACTTGAGGTGAATCTACCCTAGATATGGACCTGGATAAAGGCCCTGTCTGGTAAAAGAACCAGGAATAATCAAATCTTCAAATTTATCAGCCTCTCAGTTCTAAATCGCGACAATACAGTGTCCAAAGGAGTATTGTGATGCAGACGATTTCTTTTGTATAGAATATCTACTATAAAAAGGGAGGGGTGTATACTCCATACGGCTTGGCAGCTGCATTGCTCAATGTAGTTTGAAAAGAAATACTCGCTACTTATGTTAGAAAATAAACAGGCCCCTTTTTACATTGCATAACAAGTACTCCGATGAAGAAAATTTGAGAGATTCTTTAATCAGGACTCCATGCATACTCCTTATGATTACTAATATCTCTTATTATACTTTAATAGTAGTCGTCATTATGGCAGATAAATTTGCAGATATAACAGCTTCCTACCATCAAAGCCGCCTATGGAAGTTCCCAATGCAATCTGTAGCTCTGAACTGATCGTGAGTTTCATTTTAAAATCCCCTCATAAAACAATAACCAAACACTGCGTCGTTAAATAAGCAACATTGGGTTAACCACACAACTAAAGCTGTTTGTGCATCCCACAAAAGGACTCTAAAAGTAAACACTACCGTCGGTTTCAAAGCCAAAAGAGAAAACAATCCAATTTTCTACTGCAAATTTGCATTGTAACTCTAGCTTATTCCCAGCGCTCCCTTGGAACCACACCGTACTTGGATCAGTACACTTCAGGGCCGCACTGAGGGCATGTTCTGTGGTTTAGTTCTCCTTTTGTCCTTCTTTTTGTCCAAATTCCCCTGAATTTATACCGAAAGTTCATTTGTAGGCAGTCTCAGCGGATCTGTATCATTTGAAGCAGACAGGGTCGACTCCCAATGCAAATACCAGGAGGTGTACACTCTTTTGGGATGTGCCAGAAGATGAGAATCTAAAAGAAGGGGTTATTTTGAAGTTAGGAATCTGTAACTAAGTCATATACCAGTCTACACTCTAGTGATTTATTTTTCCAATTTGAAAACCCATCAATTTCTGCACCATTTGCACACTTTACATTTACCAGGGGTGATTCCTACATCGAAGCCCAACTGTCCGTAGATGATATGCAGTCCCCAATAGGCGCTATTTGATCAGTTGATATACTCTTTGCTTGCACCATCGACCAGAATCACCCCCACAACTACTATACCCCCACCCATCATTGACCCACCACCCCTCACCTCTAACCCCACGTGCCCATGCCTATCCTATGGGGGACACACGCTTTATTTACCCATGGCAATTCTGTATTTTCTCACGCCTATTTGATCAGGAGGCTTTACTAAACATGACTGCTAGCTTTCCCAGCTCAAGGAGGCAAAAATCACCCCTCCCTCTAATGATCAATAACCATTATAAGTGTTGTGTATTGTTAGTTCTTGCCTGTGCCGCATGGGGGCGTTACTGTTAGTATCAATATGCAGGGGTCAGCTTGAGTGATTCATAACCACGCCCAGTCACACGTGATTAGGTCTAAATGACATCATCACGCCTCTATTTGTTCCCCTTCTGGTCTCATTTCCCACGTTTCAATTCAGAAATAACAATTTTGGACTTCAAGTGCCGCCAGGCAATTACTAAATGTCCCGGGGGTCGAGGGACAAACGTTAGATGGGCTAATGGTTTTAGATCAGGTAGTATTGCTGAATAATACAAGAAAGCAACGAGTGTAGAACAGATGAGGTTACATCTTATAATGTAAACATAATATTTGCAAAATATTACAAATAACCATGGGTATTTGATTTATATAGCATTGCCTGTATTTACTGTTGATCGGCCTATGATTTAAGGACACCTCTATGGTGAATTGCTCTATTTCGCAATTGACAATTGATAAAAAGATATATGTCACCTGTATGTGTGCAATGTTGAAGCTAAAGCCTCAACGCTAGACACTCACATTACATCTAGCCAGCAGGGTGGGGGCAAAAAAATACCAGTGTTGTAGATGAATATAAGGGTCTACCTGAACTACAATATTTACATACCAGGAGGATACACTTGTCTCCTCATCCTGTGTTTCTGCCAACTAACAACATCCTTTGCCATTGTCCCTGAGTGAAGCATTAGCAACATTTACGAGGCTGAGGGGAGTGAAACTATCTCTTTAATGGCGACACTGAGACATACAGCTCTCATTTAGTAGAAACATAAATACAAGGGGAAGGAGATGGGCTCGATGCCCACTGCTGAGTGAAAACAGCAGACATCAGCTGTCTTTGGTAATGAACACATATATACAGAGTAAAGTACTCTCATTGTTGTCTGGGGGCAATTTCTTAACAGGCTACGACTGCTCACCTTCAATTCGTAGTGGGAACCTTTAGATTATTAACAATACAGCCCAATAGTATTGGTCATGTAGTACCTGCAGCACTACGACTGACCTACCAAATGATATGTGATTGCTACATAAGGGCTGATCGTACTGAGCAGTGGTAGGAGTTTACCTACGATCACTGGTACTGGTTGTAGTGGTTGTACGCAGTCGTACTGCCTTGAGAAATGGCCTCCTGCTCTCCAAGCACACATTAAACAGTAACGAAGAGAGGTATATATCTCCTGGCCTGTTTAAGCGACGGGTCTTTGAATGAGCGCCGGTCTTGAATAAGTGCCGGGGTACAGTGGTTCTAAAATTGGTATCTGCACTACAATATTGGTCTTGAATAAGCGCCGGTCTCGTATAAGCGCCGGGGATGGTGTGGTGTTGACACCTATGAGCGTCAGGGCGGTTAGACAGGCCACTACGGTATGCATCAACTAGGGCTGTGTTTCATCAAAATTCTGGATGCATTCGTGATGAATGCATAAGGCACCTATGTTGGAAGATGATCTTGTTTGGTAACATTGTGATTTGGTTGGCTAATTTCGGAACATCGCACATATCGTATATTTCTGTTCCTTCTGTCTGTTTTTTCTTTTTTTTTCTTTCATTCTTTCATTCCTTTGTCTCCCCCTTCCTTCTTTGCTTGTTTGTTTGATTCTTCCTCCCCTATAATCTATTCCCCCGTGTACACATTCCTTCTGTCCTTGTTACCACGAGACGAGCACGTAATGAGGCCATAACAGTGACTTAGTGGATTCCAGTGGCGGCAGATATCTCACTTATGGAGACCTCCACACCAGTCCCACCCCATCCCCTCATACCTCCGCCCTAGGCACGTTCAGTCCTTCTTTAGCCAGCCGTACTTATAAATAGTCCGCCCCCAGGGACCAGAGCACTTACTGCCCCTCGCCATCACAGTGCATACTGACCACTCTTCAAGCAGAGCTTCAATCTCAGTTGACACCTATGGCCTTGTCAATATATGCTAGAGTGTGCACTGACCTGCCCCACTCCAGGTGCACTGACCTGGCTGGGACCCAATCCTCTAGGCGCCCATGTCGCCCGCACTCGGAGCCTCCAGTAACCCTTGATAACCTGGAGCATGTAGGAGTCTCCCTAAGTGTCCCATCACCATGGAGACCAGGGGTTAAACATTGCCGTCAGGACTAGTCTGATTCTGTAAGCGTGACCTAGTGTGTTCACCATGGAGGTAAATGGGAGGTAGAATATCTCACAAGCTTTAACTAACGGTCTAGCCCAAAAAGGGGGATTTTAATTGTAGGATTAAACTAAAAACGCTCCACCTCCCCGGGATACCTGTATACATACATACCGGTTTCGAGGAGGTTAGGAGGCCACCATAAGGTAAATGACTTTCTGTAAAATTGTGACAAGATCTGCGAAAACCCGTTTCCACTGAGCCCTTATACCCTGCCCTGTATTATCATCATATAAGATAACAATATTGTGAGCTAAAACTGTACCAATTTCTTTTCTCAGAAGCAGCTAATAGTGTTGACATCTGAGCTGATTTCAGTGCTGATGGAAATCACATATATTTCGTGAGAGTATTATGTTTGCATCTGAGACTCCTATCGCTAGCTATATTGAAAACACTGTAGCAGTGTTTTAATTTGGTTCACTTCCAAACACGGTTTTATGTAGTAAATTTAGGGATGGGATAATATTGTCAGTACATTTATTAGCTTCATAGTGTCTTTCTTAGCATTGTGGCCTTGATCCATATATATATATATATATATATATATATATATATATATATATATATATTTGTGTGTGTGTGTCCCATCAAGGCAAAGTTCTTGTCTCTTTGCGTGGGCTGCTGGTATGTAAACATGTTTTGCGATATAAGTAGTATATACAAATATGGCGTTTTCTATGGCACTTTTAAAACTGTACCATCTGGCACTAATGTGATCGGGTAGCACGTCGGCATGACTCATTTGTTTGAAGGTACATAACTTGGTAATAGAAACCGAGAGATATGACACGTTTTATATTACAGTGTTTTAGGTTACAATACACATCCATGGATTGTATCTCCTTTGATGTTACAACCATGTAGGCACTGAAAACAAGATCAATGAGGAATTAGGGTTACTTGGGGACGGAAAGGACAATTTTTGTCCTTGTCAAACATTGAGTCACTGCCTTCAGGGGCTTGGCTGACATGGGACTGATGAAAAAGCATAATAATGCTTACATCTAGAAGATATACATATACTCACATGAGGACATGTAATGCACAGTGACAACTGGTGACGTCAACGGTTATAAAAGCAATTTAGATACATGATGTACGCTTGGATAACCCATTAAGGACCGGTGATGTATCAATACAATCATCGTGCCCATTAGTTGTTATAATGTATCTATGCACTGAAAACATGGAAGATCCGAAACTAGTCAGCGGTGACCACTTTAGGTCCTCAAGTTGACAATACCTAAAACTACAACTTTAGGTAGTCAAAATGACGACTTTAGTCATCATGTAGTTTTAGGTATCGTCAACTTGAGGACCTAAAGTGGTCACCACTGACTAGTTTCTGATCTTCCATGTTTTCAGTGTGTGGTCTTGGTGATTAACTCCCCAATGATACAGGTGACCTTGAATGGTGGGCATGATACATCAATGATTGATCGGCTTCTAAAGGATAACATCTTTACTCTTCTTGAGAAGTTGTTACGCTTTTCTTCAGCAAAGGCACAATCACTGTACAGATAAGTAACATTTACTCTATTCATCACAAGTACCTCCATACTGACTTAATCAACCCTTTGACGTATCCCCATCAAAGGGAATCACTTCTACTATTTCTCAGATGCAGGATAAAACATTGTAGTAGGCACTTGATGGACCTGATAGACTTGGCTAGTTGTTGTAAATCATTGTGCAGACGACCCACCCATCAACCCGTCCCTTACAAATAATAGCCACCCTTGCTTCCTATGTCGGCAGCCGCCTGACATCTTGCTGTAGGCACGTAGCAGTTGTTTCTTACGAGCAGCTCACCAAACAAAGACTCCATCAGGAGCAGCCCGGCTTTGATGTGATGAGTGAGATGACTTCTGACATCAAAAAGACATTTTCCTTCGCAATGTATTGATTAGGGACCCCTTTGACACTGCTGGAGAGGGGGTCTCTGGTTGGGGAATCTAGACATACTTCAGTGTGCTATCGGTACCATAGATATATGATGGGAGTGTAGAGGAAAAGTGCCCAAGGAGGGACTGTTACATAGCAGACTTTGAATTGTATCGAGCACTTAAGCTAAAACATATTCTGGCTCTTTTATTTAAGCAACTGGCTGTTTATTGACTTTAGGATCAGTATACCCGGTACATTTGTGAGACATGTGTTCATTCTAGATCTACCTGAGGTGATTTACACGCAAGTACCACTCTTTGATGCCTATTCAAGAATGGCTTTTGCCCAAGCAATTGTGGATATGTAGTCTAGTTGAGGCTACACATTTGACAGCCTGACCATAATTTGTACATTTAAATGGCATTGCAACTACGAAGTTACATGTATAAAATATGATGTACATCCAGAGCAATGGTATTTTCACGGAAATCAAAACTGCTCAATATGCTAATTTCTATGCAGCTTTTGTTGTCTTTATTCAAAAATCCATCAATAATTGACATGCCCAGTGCAGT
The DNA here is from genome assembly GCA_949317995.1 of Acholoe squamosa. Taxonomy (NCBI): domain Eukaryota; kingdom Metazoa; phylum Annelida; class Polychaeta; order Phyllodocida; family Polynoidae; genus Acholoe; species Acholoe squamosa. The sequence continues at coordinate 26,414,632 of OX439048.1, forward strand.
GAACTATGGCCAAGTTTTTACAACGTGGAAATCTATCGCTCATGGCAAAGCCAGCCTGAATACATTGATATTCACCGGCTGGCCTGCATGCACTGAGAGATGGCTTTATGATACGAGTGTAACAAGGTTTAGTACAAGGTAGCAGTAATCTAATGTGATGTATCATAGTTTCCATAGCTTGTATAGTGAATGATTTATAACCTGCTCATGTGCTGCTCATGAGTTACTGCATGTCCTTGTCACGGCAATGCTCTCCTGCTCCCTTTAGTCTTTGAGCATCGGGCCTGAGCAGTATTATGAAGAGCTATTCTAAACAGAAAATGTCAAAATGTCATAAGTGTTGCCACTTAAAGAAGCAATCATCGATTGCTGTTGAAATGCTTACTAATAATACAGGTTTCCATCATCTACTTTTCTAAGATTTCTATGAGTTATGGCTAAAATCGCTTATTATCATAAACAATAATAAATTATCATCATAGGCTTTATTTACAACATTTTTCTTTTGCAAATCTATAGAAGTTTAATATGGCCAGCAAGTTTGTTGATAGTCAATGCATATGATCAATGGTGAAGGGTTATTTGTAGGATTAAAATTCACCATATGACAGCTATTGCCTTATGAGGGCTTAGATAAGATATGCGAGTATCAGCATGTCATACTCAGATACTGTGAGGGTAGAAGAGCTCTTATGAGCAATTACGGCATCAGTAGGAGTAGCTAATATATCCTGTACCACTATTTGTCAAGATCTGTCAGTCCTCAGTCAGGTCATGTTTCGATGAATGATTATATCACTGTGGAGTTCTGATACTTATTGATTTTCGTGAAATTGTCTTAACCCTTGTGAAGTTGTATCTTTACAGTAGTTTGAGCTCAATTGATACTTATCTAACACAACCTTTAGCCAGACAGAACATGAGAGCTCTTTATACAGATTCTGTATTCGATGTTCAAGTCATGCACTGTAAAAATTGTCGTCGAAATAACGGTGAATTACTTGTCCCAGAGATCCATCATTATTTTCACAGAGATTCCCTGTATCACAGTGTGTACTGAACTACTTCATTGTAGAAATTACACTGCTTCCCTGCGATTCAATTATAGTTATTCATTGTTCAGGTTTACGAGGATCCCTGGTAGATTCAACAGTTGAATTATTTCTTAGAGTCTCTGTGTCCACATCCTGGGGTCATGTCACTATATCTGTATTAACTTTCTGACATGTATGGAAATTGTAATTTTAACGCAATGTGCAATGATATTTCTCATTTTGAACTCCTTATTAGCTTACATAGAGAAGCCTCTTTCCAGTCTTAGGGTTTGGCCCATGTTCCAACTTAGCAGTTTACCCCACCCTATATGGCTATATCCTGGTTCTGTCCAGTTGGCATCATCTCCTTCCGCCCTCCCTCCCTTCTCATGCCGGTTAACTAAGGCAGGCAGTGTCTTAGGGTCACTGGGACAGGGCGGCAAACCGGATAAACGAAGCTAATCCATTCTTGGTGCTGACAGAAGAATCACATGACTAGTCACATGGGGTGCTGGCCGCCAGGTCACGTGGTGTCAATTAGGCCGCGGGCGTACCCGGCCTGCGAAAGGGTACGGCTAGGGGATGACAAGCAACCAGCCCGGGATCGGGGATTCTTAGGCAAGGAAAAATGTTTCAGAATACCATATACCTAGTAAAAGAGGACTTTGAACTAAAAAAAGATAAGAGTCAGATTTTCATTTAAGAATTTATTTTGTCGTCCACAAGTCATCACCGCAATTGTAAGTCATTGCAACCATATATGTAGGTTTCTGTTGTAACTGTTCACAAGTCGGGTTGTCTGAGTAAAATCTAATGCATCCTGAGGCACATATTGTCTGACTTCTCAAAGCCATGGCTGTCTTATATCAGAGCATCTTGGTCTTTCTCGCTCGTTGGTCAAGAGAGTGACTCACACTTCAGTTTACTAAAAGGCGTCAGAAGCAAATACCATGGAAATAAAGATGGTCTAAAGTACAACACAATTTGAATTTGGACACTTTGCATCATCCTATTCTGACTGGAAATGTAATTGGACTTGGACACAAAAAAAAATATCAAACAAAATCATGGGATTACCTGATTAAATTGTAATAAATATTGATGGCAAATAGATACCTGGATCCCGATAAAGACCTAAAAGGAAAAGCATTTAAATTCACTCACTGACGACAGCTTTTATTAATGACTTGATGACATTGATGGCATTTGATTGATTTGATTAGATTTTTATTCTTCCCTTTCATTACGCCGACACAGTTTGAGTTTTATTCTTGGAGGTTTTTGTGATGCAAGTCGACTGCAATCAGATCAAAGACCCCCCCCCCCCCGAGACCCCCCCCCTCCCCTCCAGAAACAAGGATTCACAATGCTGAAGAACCTCGCCCCTCCCCCCACCCACTCCACATTTTCTCCTTCCCCCTACCATAGGAGCTTGACGTAGTATTTTCATAGCCATTATGAACCATGTGACTTCCTGGTGTGGAAAAGTCTCCCTTTTATCGGCGTTTTATCTCTAGAAAAATGTGACTTAATCAAGCTCAAGTCACTTTAATGAGGCCCCCAATAATTCAAAAACATTGATATCTCTTTGATGCATTTTTGCACAAAACCGAAGTGCACAAAACCGAAGTACACTAAAGTCATTTCACCACAATAGTCCCATACATAATTATAAGACAACATCACAATGGTCGTATGTTATCATTCTTTTTCCTCTAGATGATCCGGGCCTCCCTAGCCCACTTAAAAGGGTCTATTTCTCCTCTTTCCTATCCCCTCAGGAGGTGTGTGGTGCACATATGCGTGGGCACTGACACATTCCTCTGTGAAATTGTGAAATGTAGTTCTCGCCATGAATATGACCTTAGCTGTCGAAATGGCGTTAAACCTCTATTACTCACTCACTCACTCCTCTAGATGATTTTATTTCTGTTTCCAGCCTTGCAAAACTGTCGGCAGGTATAGGCAACACTGACCCAGAGCTGCACTCTTTTCACCTTGACAAACTGTACTATGTGTACAATATGGGGAGTGTTTTAAGGTCAGCAGCTTTCAACGGCGGTCACGTGACCTTCACGTGACCTCGGAGCAGACGCCTTTGTAGTGACCTTGTAAGGTCACTAATGGTTTTAGCGGGAAACCAGCCACCTGACGCCTTGTCCTAGTCACGTTACAACCGTATGATCCTAGATCATGTAGCTGTTGGTAAAGATACTTGTGAAAATGTTGAAAACCTTTTGGAAAATAAAGAGTAGAGGGACCCACGATTTGAACAGGTTGGTAACAGTGCCATGATCTTTGCATTAGACCCACCCCCAGTAAACGCTCCTGGTACGCATTTGTGTTTAGGTCTCTGCACAAGTAATTGGCCCTTTTCAATATCTTAATTTAATGACACTTTTTAGCAGGCGGGTTTGAATTTTGTTACACAACGACAGCGAACACCCTGAAATAATGAAAATTTGAAAAGGGACTTTCTCAGGTAGTCAAGGACAGACTGGACATCATCACAGCCCAGAAAGCAGGGGGACTTGTGCATATAGCACCCCGAAAATATGATACTACACAAAACCAGTCTCGAAAACAGAGACATGTCAAGTTACTATTGAATTGTGGCTGTTTCATCTGTATGCTTTTTGATTGAATCACACTTCAAACAACAACAACAACAACAACAACAACAACAACAACAGAGAATTAAGGCATGGAAAGGGAGGGATGATCCATATTACCCATATCATCTTACACAGATAATACACATGTATACATATAACGCATGTAATACAGCTCTTTTGAAAGTCAACCTTTGCTCTGTAGGTCACAGTCAAATATAGCTGAAACATTAAATAACAGAGGTACACCAATACACTGTATAATATAAAAACCCCTCCAGGGTACCAGAGTGGCTTATCCCCCCCCCCCTCCTACGTGCTCATCATACTCAGCATACCTCAACCTCTTACCACCCTCTCCAGCAGCTATTTCCAAACTTTGAAGTGATCCCACACTAACTAGCCATACTCAGCATCCACACACAACTCAATAGAAACCCTCTTGTGGGGAGGATCCCTACGCCTTTACCCCAGGGGGCTAAGTACCTGGTCTGTTATCACTCCCCTATATATCTGTTTGAGTTGTATAGGTTGATAAGGATGGCCCCATTGAGGGTCATTTTGGGTGAGTAGTCGTTCTGCAATAGTTTAGTGCTGTATACAATGACGATCTGGCTGTCACAATAAGGTTGGAGACTTTAGGCATTCTATCCCATGCACAAGTCTGTCCCCTCCTGCTCCTACCTAAGTGCTCTGCTCCTGTTAGTCTATGAACACCCGGCCCTCCAGCAGGTGTCTATGATAGCCTTAATAGCATAAAAAAGAGACCCTTTTATCCTTAAGCAGCCTCCCTCCCTCCCTGGAGACATCCCGACGATGCCTATTCAGACTTGATGCTCAGGGGAGAGAAAAGTTAGTGAAAAAGAGAGAGATAGATAGAAATATGAAAATGTTCTCTTGGCTGAGAGTCCCCCTTTTTTCTATGAGAAATGAAAGGCCTTTGCAGCACGAAAGGGGGAGTCAGGCCCCTGCTCAGCCATTGTGTATGGAGAATGAACACGATTGGGAATTCTTCCAGGGTGGCCGGTTATTCTCCTGAGTGGGAACATTAGTAGTGCTGCTATAGAAGGGAGGGATGGGGATTGTATTAGCGAGGGGGGGGGGGAATGGACTGCCGTTCCATAGAGGTATGCAGGTCCCCAATAGAGAACTACTGGATGTGAGGGGTGGGGATGAAGGTATGGTGGTGGTGATGATGAGGGAGAGGGTCGTTGTCCACTAAGTAGGGCTGCCTGGAGTGGGCTGACAATACGCTGGAGGAGTCCCAGGGTGGGCGTTAAAAAGCCTCCGACCTTGGGGCAGGTCAGCGGGTGATGGAATGTCCAGCCCTGGTGAAGCATAATGTGTGTGAGGGCGGAGGTATCATCATAGCAACTGACCACTGACACTGTGACGACCCTACTGACTGACCACTACACCAATATGCATGCCTCTGACCATTGTACCCAGATAGTACTGGAGGGTGGGAGGGGTTAGGGGATCAGACCCTGGAGGAGGCCCCAGAGGGCACACATATCATACTAGTTCCCGACTGGCGGGAGCCCGTTCCACATGAGCGCACCCAGGGAAGCTCTAATAACGCCTAGTGTTCCCAGGAGGCAATAGGTGGCGCGGCGGTCGGCAGGAGCGGACTGGCTGGAATACTGGATCTGGTTGGATAGTGTTAAAGAGAGTTGAAGGGAGGCTCTATGGAGCAGGTTGAAGACTGTGCCCCCTATATATACGGCCCCAGTCATAGGTGCATGGCCATGGCCATTTCTAGCCCTGAGTACAGCCATGGAGGTATTCTCTATCTCCATGGTACAGCATGATAATGGGACCATGGTCAGGTCTAAGGCTGATTATAAAGTGACATAAAATAGTGTTATTTCACCAAATTTGATTTCTTTCATGATTTTGATAATGACACTACATGAAAGATGCATTTTTATTTACCCAGGAACAGACTCAGCATGAAGAATTATAGTATATATATATATATATATATATATATATATATATATATATATATATATATATATATATATATATACACATATATATATATATATATATATACCCATATATATATATATATATATATGTGGATCAACACGGTAAAAGGTATGCCCACGCACCCACTCGTGGGCATACCTTTTACCATGTTGATCCACATATATATATATATATATATATATATATATATATATATACCCATATATATATATATATATATATATATATATATATATACCCATATATATATATATATATATATATATATATATATATATATATATATATATACACCTAGAGTGTGTGAATGATGCACCCGTCCCTGCTCACCACACACTAAAAACTCACACCTCCCTTTGCACTCACTATACTGGTGGCACAGTCATGCTCCAGTGATCATGGTGGTAGGGCAGGGTCAGAAATGGCCCTGGGTATACATCCAATGCTGCCCACAGATATACCCATGTGGATACTCTTGAGCACAGGGTATGCTCCAAGTCTGGGTTTTCTTCTCAGCCTCTTCCCAGAACTGTGGAGCATGCGCAGACCATGGGCACGTCCCTCTGTGACAGGCGTATCTAGACATGTGCAGTACCATGTTCTTGTTCTGTAACCTGAATGTCGACCATCTGTCATCTGGATATGTCATCCATGTCTTAAACTGTCACCTAGAATGTGACTCTGGTACATACTACTGGCAGGAGGGTGACTTGGAAGGTGAGTGGGACAGGCAATGTTCGGAGAAGCAAAAGGACAGAAAGTAAATGATGGGAAAAGAAGAACAAGAAAGGAAAGCATGGTGGGGAAATTTGTGATCTCTGCAATTGAATGTTAGAGAAGGTAAGAGCTGTTGAAAGAAGTCGATAGAAGACAATTTATGGAAGGGGAGGCAGAGAGTATCTGAAGACAGACACCTTGAGGCACTAGGCAGCACCTGACAGGCAGGTAGAAGGCAACCAGCAGTCAGCTAGTATCAGGTAACCAAGTGGCAATGTCCTTGCAGCCTAAATAGTAAGGCAATCGGAAAGCAGCAAGCTTTAGCAGGCAGGGGTAAAGGGTAGATCCATACAGATAACAATCTGGCCACTGTCTGTGGGTCAGTGGAAGATAGTCTTTATCCGATTGGACGCAGTTATGAAGAGCTAGCAAAGCATGCAAGGCACAGAGCAGCAGTCAAAGATTGGTAGGACACACTGGAGAATAGGTCTTAATGCTACACGCAGAGGGCGGGGTAAAGGGCTTTTTTAGCACATGGCCAGAACGATTAACTCCATAGCCAAGTGAATAACTTTCAATGCTAAACTTATGATAACTTATAGCTAGTTCTAATGGCTTAAGTTAGTAAGATATGTGGTTATTTGTTTATGGCTTTAACCCCCTAGCGGTGCATTAGCAAGAGAACCCTAGTCATTTCCAGTACTGTCACCTTGTAGGTTAGGACTCATTTCATATACTACTATCCAGCCAGTGATCTGATGGCACCACCGCCCAAAATTATCAGCCTATTCACTGTCACTACAGTCTACTATAGGTCCCACATACACGTTCCTGGATGCAGTCCACTCCCTTTTACTACTGGTTTATTGTGACAGACACTACCAATAGACTCTCCACTCTCCTCCCTCCGACAGGCAAATCTTGCCAGAAAATGAATCGGTGGCTGGGGGAGGGCCGTAGATTGGACAGTGTATCCTCCCTTCTAGAACCCTATTCACCTTCACAAGAAAGCACTCGCACCCCAGGCCATTAGTCAACATCTAGCTGAGTGCAAGGTCAGCAGATCTGAGTAAGAGTGAGCTGATCAACTAGTCACTACTCGTCCTGAAACATTCATTATTTCCTTTGTCTTTGACAAAGGAATTTAAATCTCAACAGTGATAGAGAGCGAGGTTTTGCGGCTCTATCCCAGGCTGCAAAATGTTCCAGCCGCGCAGCTTCGAATCCCATCGAAAACGTGTTCCTTTCCATTGGTTGCCTGGTGCAAAACGCATCCGCTGACGACAGGATTTGAAATGGAAGGTACGGATCGTTGTTCCAACACCTCTGCAAGCCATCGTTAGTGGCGGAGGTATGATTTGACTTAAGATTTGTCTAAGATCGTCCCAAGCCATCACAAGTACCGACCGATAAAGTACAATCTACACAATGGAAATGCTCTAATCACATTTGGATGCAGAGACAAAGGCTAGAGCTCGCTCTACATCCTCGAACTCGTGTATATACTGGTATAGGGTGTGAAATAAGGTGTTGTGCACTGATGGAGATGGGAGAAGGTAGAATTACAGGGATTTTTGGAAAGAGAATGGAAGGAATTAAGAAAACACCAAATTCACCCAAAATCAAAGGTTGTTACTCATATTGAAATGAAAATCCCTTAGGGAAATCCTGTGTTAGGGTGAAGGGACCCCATACACCTCCTTTTATTCCCACCCATTGGAATGAGTATACATGTGTGTGAAACTGGTATCAGAGGAAATTACCTCGTACGTCCTAGACAACTGTTTCCTTTCAATACAACAGCATTTATCTTATGTATTCTCCAGTACACTATACATCATAACAGCATAAACTACTGAGTAACAAAGGAGAGCTGATCTAACTATTGACACTAGTACACCGCATACTGAACCAGTAAGGGGACCATGATTTAGCCATAGACTATCATCATCGTGATCATGTCTTAGTATGAGGAGATATATTGAAAACTTCGATTTATTAGCCTTGGCCAGGGCCTGGGAAGACAAAACATAAGTCACAATCTGCACCATGAAGAGCAGCTCATGTTATGGGTGCAGGCACTGACCTTCACTTGATGCCATTGAGCTGCTCGTTAAGTAGCTTATGCAGCTATATATACTGGTCAGGGCCGTGAGCAGCTCAGGTCTCCTACTGAGTGGGGTCAGTGAGCTGCTCCTGTATAAGATGGCGTGTCTCTAGTGGTATGTCTATGAGCGTCTTTATAAGTTTATGGCCGCCAAGGAGTATTTATGAGCATCACTGAGTGTGTATTAGCTTCTATGCAATGATGGGTGTTTTTATGAGCAGATGTGTCAGAATGAGTAGCAGAGGCTCTCCCAACTGGCCATGGCTTATCACTCTGTTGAGCTGCTCTTTCGTCTTATGTTAAACCTATATACCAAGGTAGGTGACCATATTGCAAAGCCGCATTGGGATATAGTGTATGGGTATCGTTTTAGTGCCTTGTAACTCAAACAAGGATAATTGCTATTACAAATCAAATAATTGATATAATGTCTTTGCGCTGTCTCTGTCTCAGTATCTTGTCTTTTCTGTATGAATTCCATCTGTGACTTTTAAGAGAGAGAACATCTTTATCCCTGTTGATAAATTCCGACGAATCTTCAAACTACCCATCATATTACAATAACTACCACGTTACACAATTTTGTCACTTCAAGAGTAAATTTACCCTTAGCCCTAAGGACCATCCTCTTCTCTTTCACGGCTAGTCTTACTCTCTAAACACAACTGGCCACTTATTAAAGCGGCCAATATCAGGACTACAACGCTGGAAGAGTGAGAACATTGCCTCCGGGGCTATGGCGATCGCATAGACCCTTCAGCATCTCCTAAATAAGATTACCTCAAAGACTCGCCCACACTGAGCACGGGATTAGGAAATGAACGCCCCGTTTAAGCCCACCACCACGCACAAAGACCATAGTGGCGCGTAGTGATATTCATTTCCATGGGTAGAGTAATGCGGTTTTCAGCCAAAGCCCGCAGGCGCTTTTGTCAGGGGAGTAACCTCCACTGGAGAAAAGAGTCTGGCATGGAGGATTGGAGCTTGGAGTGAGATTAGGTCGGGTTGGCTGGTGTTGTGTTGGGAGAGTGACAGGGAAGGTACTACCGGTATGTTTATGCACAGGGACCAATCTGAGAATTACACGACAAGTACTTAGCTCAGGCCTTCAGGAAGTCTGTATACACGGAAGTATAGTTATCTCTGGGTACACCGAATCTTGTTGGGCTAGAGAAAAAAGACACTGTAACTAGAGATATGGGACTAACATTGGGAAGGTTTAGAACCTTGCTATACATTAGGAAAGGGAGCTTCAGACTTGTCGATCTTATCTCATTTGGTGCAGTTTCTTCTAGAATCCATTTCCATAGAAAATACACATAAAACACTTTCCATCCCTGCACAGTGTTGAGAATCTATAAAAAGAGCATTTACTTCTAGCGGAACATGATGGCTTATATTCATGTGAGATGTGTGGTTCATATGATCTACCTTCTAGAGAGAAATAGGCTTTTCCTTGCCCTCATGTGTGCATCAGAGAAATCTGGAATTTATGAAAGGTCCAGTAGAACCTGGCAATATTCCCAAGCAGATGCTAGACAGATTACACTAAAAATAAAGAAAAGTCCAGAGACCACGAAACTGAGCAGAAGGGAGAGGCAGAGGTTAGAAGATATAGATTGATAGATCTAGATAGATAGATAGACAGATAGACAGGTAGATAGGTACACTGAAAACCCTCCAGATCTTTAAACTCGTCAGATTGAGGACCTGTGGTCATCAGAAGAGGTACAAAGAGAGGGCAGCACCTTACAGGGAGTGAAATCCCTTAGACTACATCTCCCCAGTATGAGTCTATGGCATTCTGTTGACAATATGTAACAAATACACAAGGTGGCAGGTATGTGCCACTCATGTTTGATGATTAGGCCTTCAGTTTTCAACTGAAGGTCTTCATCGCTGAGGACTTTAGGTGCTCAAGTTGATGATACCCAAATCTACAGCTTTGGGTAGTCAGATTCAGGACCCAAGGTAGTCAGCACCAAGGTTGCCACTCTAACAACATTATGTAATCAGTTTGACTACCTTGGATGAGTGTGTTGACCTAAACCCATCAGGTTGACTTCCCTGGGTGCTCAATCTGATCACCCTAGGTTGTAGATTTGGGTATCGTCAGTCTTACGACCTTGGGCTTTTAGTGTAGGTAGGTAGGTAGAGAGAGAGAGAGGCAATGAAAATTAGACATCACCATAGCCAAATAAGCAGAGATGGATTCATGTATAAATAGGGCATATCTGGCAAGGAACTATTGACTTAGTAAAGTACCCATTCCCACATACAAATATGAAACAGGAGCTAGCCTCACAAAAGCCAGCCGCCTTGATGTACAGATGTAATTGATGATGTTGTAACGGCCAGAGAACAATAGGCAGATGATGAAGAGACCAGCAGCGGAAGTGAGCTTTGCATTTTGTAAGGCGGCACCGCCCAGTGGATGACAACGCCACTATCGTAATGTGGCCAATGGTAAAATGTATTTATCTATGCAGCATTTTAAAATCCACTCACATTAATCAGATAAACATCCCACATTCCCTTCTTGCCACTATCAAATGCCTTTCTTTGTGACGCCTCTCTGTCTTCCAGCTTTTCAGCCTTAAACTTAAAGGTGCTACCCCATGTCTTCCTGAAGATTCCCTGTTTCTGAACCTCTTTTGAAATACCTCCCTGCCTGCAAATGCCTGTCTTTCCTGCCTTCCTCTCTTCTGGCTATAAGTTATTTTAACTGCCTCTCTGTCCATTATATTCTACCCCCACCCCCCACTCTCCCCCTATCTCCCTCATCACCCAATGTACTGTCTGATCTACCAGGAAGTGGGAAAACAAGTTAAATATGCATCGATCCTGGTCAAAATTGAATTCCGAGTTCAATTCACAATGACAGTGATATGGTATTGAGATCCAAAGTGGACTGTGGTGGAATTCAGAGCGCTCTTCGGTTGTGCATAAGTATGGGAGCTGGAATGAAGTAGAGTCAGGGTGAAATAAATGAATTATTCATTTCTGCCAGCAGCTTCCTCTCCTCTGTTGAGTATCTTATAAAGTGGCCTTTGGCTGTGCCTCTCCATTAGTACTACATGGGCTTACAAATTTGTTTTATTCTCCTCTTTCAGATGCACAAATGGCAATGACAGCAAGCCTTTAGGACGGATGTCTGTGAACAGCATGTAGCGACACGCCGCTAGTGCGCCAAACAGTTTGGTGGGATACTATTCCTGAGACAGAGGGTCACCATGGCGACGCCAAGGGCGGCCATCTTGACCCTCCTGCTCTACGGGTTGGTCCTTTTTTTCAAGACGGAGGCGACGATATCGACACATCATCAACCCCCAGATTTCCGCACCATCAGCTTTGAAGGTAGGCAAACTTGTTCTGCTTTCTCTTCTACAAAATGCCTAAATGTTTCCATTACAGAACAGATGTGCAGATGACAGAAATACCCTACCCATTGGGCATGTAGGAATCTTTCTTTTTAAATTTCATTTATCAATGTACTAGCATTTTCTCAATATTTTGTCCCACAAAATCTACTTAAAAACGTTTAGCCTAACCGATTCGGTGGTTGTCTAAAGTTTTTCCCATAGTAGAACATGATACCGAGCGTACAGGTCGCACTCCACGTATAAGGCGCATACTGAGTTGAATAAAGTACTATAAGGTGCATATGGGGTTTGTTTTTTTAGCAATTTGAATATAATTCAATGTAAACATACCCAGCCTATGAGGCACATCCTGATTATTTGGAAGGTTCTATCAGGTGCAGTTGAGTTCCATCCTCGCGTATAAGCCGCGCTTCTTACGTGAGGTACTACGGTAGAGCCACTAGAGTCTGGGACATTCTAGGGAAGGGGATGTTTTTGTTGTTGAATAATTCACAGCCAATTCAAGTAGCGTGTAGCACAGTCTGGTGCTGATTTATAGTTGACATTTTACGGTTCCAGATAACCTGTATTGTTTTCAAAGGTTACACCATGCCTGCACTAAACTCTAGGGTTACCCCACCCTTTTTTTTTAAAGATAAAGCATTCGTGTGAGCATTAGCCAGGACCAGCTGAAATGTCAACTTGTGATATTTATAAACTAATTAAATTACAGCTTGCGTGCATGCATAATGTATAAAGGGGTTTACATGTTCTTTAGATGACCTTTCAACTGCTCGTAATTTTGTTATTGTAATATTGTTGCAATTTGGTGGGAATATAAACGTAAAACTACAATGATAATATTATTCTATGTCCATAATGCACTTAGTTAGTGAATTGCGAAGTTACAGTTGTATCCTAAATACACTACCTTCTCAAATTCAGGAGGGATCAGCCACAAAACAGCTATCATATACATTACATGTCATTTACCCGCCCGCCCTTGTGCAGAGGTATATAGATATATGATTGTTAACAACTTTAAATTGTGTGCCATTTGTGTCTGCAGCCTAGTGTAGGGGCCTTTATGTGCACTTGCCACAATGGTGATTATTTTAAGTTTATGGTCGAAAATCATAGACGGTGTGCATATGAAGAATTTGGCGGGTATTCCAGCCCCTACTCTTCGAATTTTAGTTTCCCCCTCTATTTCTTTGGCTCAAAGTGTCAGGCTGGATGAGATCTTCATGTTACATATGGGTTTTGATGGTTCCATATGCATATTTTGGGCTCCAGGGGGGTAAAATGTGCCCAAAATGACCCTAATTTGTCTGGGCGAAATTGTGTCTTGGAGAATAACATTTTGACCTGTAGATTAAGAAAATTACATCATCATTTATGTCAGATGTGTCCTTGCTATCGTAAAAGAAGCATACTTATAAGAATTCTTTTTCTGGGCACATGTCTGGGCGAATGACATGTAAGGCCCCATATGCACACTTTCTATGATTTGTGACCTTATTTTTCTTATATTCATTTTTCCCTTCTCTAATAAATATATTGTCATCAATGTAAACCCAGGAGGAATACAATAAAGTAATACAATAGAATACAGTCAGGTACAATTCGATACCAAGTGTAATCAATTATGTTTATTTTGAGGGGATATATTAATTATCCCATCCTATATTGTAACTTAATGTGTAAGACACTTTATAGGCCATATCCTCAGCAAAAGAAATGATTCCTGGGAGTGAACAGACAGGGCCTTGTCCACAAGGGATGGAGATACTTCATTAGTGAGAATTCAACTTAAGATTTGTACTGCCAAATCAACTTTGGCCAAGAAGTATAATTTTGGGGATATGCATTGGCCTGTGGACAGTCTTGGAGCACACTGCCTAGCATAGCAATAAAGGGATCTGCATTGGAAGCTGTTGACACTTTGCAAACAAGTGTCCAAACACCTTCAGCATTCCTGAGCAGTCCTGTTTTGTAATGGAATTTAGAATATTGATGGTCAAGAATTAAGAGCTTACAGCAAATATTTATGTAGAACCTAATATACAGAAACGCACCTTAATGAGGGTCCTTGTCCAGGCACTAGTCCTGCAATGTCTATCTCTGAGGCCAACCCTGGAGGAACCAGGAAGAATTATTCTGAAACTCTGTACCCTGATGCGGCAAACCATCAAAAGATGTACCCTGCAACTCCACAGGGACCCTACGTCAACGAATGGCCCTGAATAGCCGCCAATGTGCCTTATGGTATGCTGAGAGAGGGTGGCAGTCATTTAGTCAATGCCTCCTATGCCCACTGCCTGGGTTAGGGGTGCTGGAGGAATGAGGGTTGAGGAGTGGGGTATGGGGGTCTACAATAGCTCCCAATAACCATTACAATGCCCAAAGATCCGCACATTCACACTCCACCACCTGTCCCATCCACCTCTCTCCATCCCGCAGGCTTCCTCCAGCACCGGTCTGTGGCGGGATTTAGAGCTCAACCCTCTTCCAAAGCTCCCTTCCTCCTTCTGGCTCCTGTGGACCTGAGTGATGGATGATAGGCGACCATGGCCTGCTTTTCTCCCCAACCCTCACTCGTCCTGCCCAGCACCCACCACTATGGTGGGCGGGCATTAGACAACAAACTCATTGCTTTTGTTGCGCCCGGCGGGAGAACGGACGGAGGTGGGTGGGTATAGGCGGGAGTAGGGCAATGGGCGACCGGTGAAGATGTTGATGGATCGCCGGTCTGATTTTATGAGTCAGGGGTCGCCTTGATCTCAGCGACTTGGACCTGAATATGGCCCGAGTGAATGGTGGCCAGTGGGTGCCAGACCTCCACAAAACTACCTACCTAGCTGCTGACCTTAACCTGTAAGGCTGGCCCTCAATATGTCTCAGCACCTATACATGCTCTGTGCTTGCTTTCATGTAGGTCTTTCTTGTAAGGTTGACACATTTCTTGCAAGAAGCCTGCTGCTACTGCATTACTGCATCATGACTATTGTATGATGCATCATGACTACTGCATGATGCATCATGACTACTGCATGATGCATCAATGACATGAGATACACAAGGTCTATCAATAGTGAGTAATGCTGATCAATCAACATATAGTTTGCCTATTACTCTCTCTGCGGGAAGGTGAACCAGCTGTCTAGAGAAAGTGCCCAGAGCCTGACAGAACGTTCAAACCCAGTAAACACAGTTACGTTATACATACGTAGATTGCACGTAGAAATTTCAGTACATTTACGTATTTTCTCAACGTAGAATAACGTATAAACGTGTATGCTGATGTACGTATTTCTGATGTAGATGTAGAATTTACGTACATATACCTCATTATTACCCGAATTAACGAAGAAAAATGATGTTCTTTAAACGTAAATGTTCCTATATATTTAGATATCCAACATATATTTTCAATACTTTTATACTAATAACTACGATGTATGTAGTTTTGCAGGTTCTGGTTATGCTCCAATATACGTAAAATTACCTCAAAGAGACGTTCATATACCTACCCCTATACCCTCAGTTAACTTTATTCATTTAAGAATGTTATTTCCTTGCCTCATTCTATAATACTGGTATATTCAGGGCCAGTATTTAGCAAGAGACACCAATGCTTTAGCCATCAGTTTCATCATTTGAATTAAGAGTCAAGTATAACTCCTGATTGTATGTTGAAGGTTCTGTGATACTAGGTGTATAAGTCTATTTCTTAATGCTACAGCATGGGTGTTTACCATACCTGGATCCCAAAATATACATGGTAGCATCATCAATCATTGAACATTTTGCACAAACCTATTCCCAAATGAAAGGTTGATACAACGAGTTCTCAATAATGTGTTTTTAATTAGTATAGTTGATTAATATAGATGACAATCATCATGGAGGTCTAAATTAAATACAATGCTCAGCAATAGTGACACCTGTTGAGATAAACTGAAAGTACAGAAATACGTAGATAAACGTAATTTTACGTATTTCAGACCTCTTTTCGTGTAGAAGCATTTAGAACAGATTAGGTGAGCACTAAATGGAAATGAATCTGCCTTGTGATTTTTATTTTCTACATTTAGATAGACCCAGACTATGTTTGAAAGCTGTAACCATACAGTTTTCATATTTGTACTGGTATTGGATATGCTGCCATCTAGTGAGATAGGAGTGAAGCACAAAATAACGTATGTGGGACGTAATCTAACGTATTTCCAACCTCTATGACCATGTGCTTTCTAATTTCCCTATTATCACCCTCTGCACACCTACATTTCCACTGTTTGTTTGGAATCTAGAATTCATTACTGAATGAGATTTTGCCACATGATACTCTAACCCATATGGTACATATATTTTATATGAACAACGAATACTCTTGCTTAAATAATGCATATTTAAGATGTAATGTCAATACAGTGTTAATCCCCATAGGGATATGAAAATAGGAATTATTATCCATTATTACCTAAAAATGCACATAATTACAACTACTGCATGTAGGTCAGATGCCTATCCACCAATAGATTTGATTATGATAGAAAACATGGTTTATTCCAGGGTCAATCTGTTATTTATCCTATCTATCTGTACTGGACTCTAAACACCATGATATGTACAGGATTCTTGTAGACCTAGGCCCAGCTGAGTTATCTTTTTTCATGTCAAGTGATTGATTTTCATCATTATTCATCCCTGATCTTTATAAGGCAGTTGTTAATGAAATGAAAGTTTGGTTAGATAAATGAAACAATACTATTTATCATTAGAAGTTTTTATCTAAAATCTACATAAATGAACCAACCAATATCTACGTCTTACAATCGTTCTACCTACGAACAAAGCCAATCAAAAATATGGATCAAGATTTACGTGGATAAACCTCTTAAAATTGCGAAGCATAAACCTTATTTATCAACATATATCCACCAACCGATATCTACGTTGCTGGAACCTCGTATAGAGGTTCGGTAGAAAACCAACCTAGATCTACCAGAAATCTACGTTGAAACACGTAGTGTGTTTACTGGGAAAGGAACATCCTTCTTCAATGGGACATAGATTGAGTGGTCGGTTCTACCATTGGGATGTCTGCTGTGTGTCCGTTATAAGTCACAGCTAACATACCACTCAGCCTGCCCTCATGTCTTTGTTGAAGTCATTTCTTTTTTTTAATAGTTGAAATTTCCCTATCTCTGCACTGATCAAGCCTCTGTAACATGACTTTCTATATCACTTGCATAACTCTAAGTATGAATTAGATTGTAAGGGTCTGGCCCTGGGCAGTATCAATTTCAGGAGTCGTTAACTCGCAGGATTCACCCTATGTCCTTACGTTGGTAGCATGGCATTAGAGGAGAAGGGGCCTGTCTTATCCACACGTATGTCCATTTAAGACTGGAAAATCTGCATTTGCTATGGCTGCAAATGAAAGCTTGGATTCAAATCCAACTTAACTCAGTCATGACATAATTATATGATAATTGATATAGATTTACCACAACAATATCATGTAGTTTCTAAACTGTTAAAAGAATCCATGAGGTGTATAGAGTAGCCCAACCAGAAACGCCTATAAACATTGTCAACTGTAAGATGTCCTCACATGAATTGCAGCTCAAGCCAACCGAAAACAGACATAGCAAACTAGTGTAAGGAAAAAAAAACCCGAAAAAGAAGAATTTACTTCAGAGGAGTTTCTCTCAAAACTTTCCAGTTTCTAAACATCAAAGAGCCACGTGAGGATGGAGTGTGAGGTTTTAATTTCTCTTGATAATTCAAAGATATTACTTTTTATTCTGGTGGCTGATATTGAAGATAATGATGGGGAAATTGGTGGCTGTGGCAAAGCCAGTCTTCAAGTGATATTTCTTATACTGCTGTCAAGTTGAAAAAGGTAGCTTTAACATCTAACCCCGTATGGGAATTCCTGTAGGTATCTGAGATAAGGGAGATAAATCTAGCTTTGGATAAGGCAAAGGATAAGATAGGAATCAACCCTCTTGGGTGGCAAAGATAAGATACAGCGATAAGGCAATTGAATACTCGTGCTGTGCATTATTCTATCGTGCCCCTTCTGTGTCCTCCCGTCCCTTCATTCTCTCCTTTCACCTGTAGATTCCAACCTTGCTTTTATGATCATAGACCTCTGCTAACGCCTCAAGGCCAACCCAGTGAATTGGGAAGGTGAATTGACATTTCTCTATGGAGGAGTCCTAGGGGTGCTGGTCAAAGGAGACATAATCAGGCGTGAACTTCCTTGGTGCTCTGTATTTATCACAGTGTGGTGTCTTCATCATTAGGATGGGCGTATATTGTGAGTGTACATATGCAGCTTTGGGTCCCCCCATGTGGGTTAGGGCTAATTGCTAGTAGTTAAGAACAGATAATATCCATTGGTTGTAGCTGTGTATCTCAATCAGAAGAAGGCAATATGCAATTTGTAAAACGTGCACAAAAGTCTTTCTCTCCTACATGGAAGACACGTAATACAGTGTTGAGTTGTTCGAAAATGTTACGATTGGATATGATAGCATTTTTCTGCTACACACATGATAAAATTATATGCTATCTAGATTGATAGTGCTAATGCCCTCTCTTTAATAAAAAAGAGTAAACTTGCAGTTGATCATGAAGAGTCTAGACCACCCTTGCGCTAGTTAGTCTGGCTTAGTCACAACCACCCACAGACAAGTCACCTTGAACAGGTCTGAGCAACTACCTTAATTACACCCCGGTAGGAAATTACACACTGTTGTCGTTTTACACACCACTCTCCCAAGGTGGTGATGTGATTTTCCGTGTCAGTGCAAAAAAAGCTGCCAGTGCAAGAAAAGGCACCAGTAGGAAATCCTGCTATGCTGCACTGTCTCATATTGTCAAGTGTGTATTGTAAAATGGGTTTTATCATTAATGACTGATTAGATCACTTTGGTTTTTTTTTGTGATTAGCTTACTGGGATGTTGCTCCAATCATTAATACACATTACATCATTTAGCAAAATGCATAAAGGATTAGAAAATTAGATACAAAATGGGTTGTGATGAATTTGGGATATAATCCAGAGGGAAAATCAACTTTTCTCTGTTATAAACTAACTCTAAGGGTAAAACTTGAAAAGGTACAACTTAGACTATTTGTTTCAAGAATTACCATGATTTATATCCATTAGAATATAAATCAGATTCGTCAAAATCATCTTTGAAATGGTTATTTTGGCAGTGATGCCAAATCACACACCACCCCCAAATCACAGGCTGCTGTGATGTGTGATTTGGTGCCGTAGCAGTTTTCCACACCGGTAGGTTATTTCAGCTTTGCTGGAACCTGTTGAACACTGATCCAGATAACGTGCCCAGCCTGATCCGTGAGCACATACCTCCAAATGCCTTTCGTGATAGGGACCAATAAACTACGAAGGAACATCATTAAAATCTGGAGCTGCATCATTAAAATGTTATTTTTCTATGTCAGGTATGAACCAGATTTATTGCTATTACCGGGACATGGATTGTAATCAGGATTATGATCAAACTGGGGAGTAAGAGCTGAATGGCTTGGGCTTATTAACCTGTAGGCTGTAGTGAGCAGGGTGTAATATTCTGGGGTCACTAATGAAATGTTTTTTTAAGGCTGGGGAACTCTAACATAGGGAAGAAAAGTACTTGAATAATTTATGCCATATGATAACTTGATTAATAGATTTATTTGCGGATTGATGACATTGCTGGTACAGGATTAGATAAACAACCAGTTCATGTGCTCATTTCTTAATGCACTACGATCACACACAGCCCTGCGACTTGAAATCTAAATGCTATTCCTATGGGAATTTTAGTACGACTTGGAGAATGATGTCGTAGTATGTTAAGAAATGGCCTCCTGGGCATGGAGTATGTGTATCATTTCGTAGCTTTTTCATTTTGTAATTTAAGCTAGGAAGCTCAGTTTCAATATAACCAGCCCCCTCCTCTGTCTCTCCTTAGCACCATCACTCCATGTCTCACACACCTGGTCAATTATCTGTAACATGTCCTCAGCATTACCCAGTCATCTGGAAGCCAACCTGCAGAGGTCAGTCTCAGAGCAGATCTTCTGGTCTGTTAGAACCCTGTGTGACCATTCAGCAAAGGACTAATACAGTGATTGGAGAGTTAGCAGGGTCAGATCATTGGCTCTGTAGAAATGTCAGAGGTCACGTGGGGTCTCAGGAGGCACGTCGGTGCACCCTAGCGGAAGATCGTCGTACTAAAGCCCGTAAGACTACATGATACATTTGTATGGAATGGAAATCATTTCATGGCATATTTGATAGTGACTCTGGGCTTAGATGAAAAAGAAAAAAAAACTTTGTCACAGAAGGTTTCTTACATCAAGACGGGGAATTGAGTGCCTCAGAACGACGTGGATTCAAAACGCATGCAAACAAAAGGTTACTTAGACCATGGAGCTATATATCATCAACCCTGTTACAATGCACACTTACGCTGGCTAAAGCTGTGGTAAAAAGGCTTCCCTATTCCGTCTAAAGCTGAGGTTTATTGTAGTTTTCCTGCCAAGAATATCATCTTAACTCTTAAAATGACGTTAAGCAACCATAACTTACTCACTCCTAAGTTGTAAATTATGAAGTCCACAACTACAAGAGTTTGAGGTACGTCAACCCCAAGGACCCCACACACATATCCTCACATACCTCGGCATGGCATAATATGTCTCTCCTTGATGGTTAAGGAATGATTAACCACCTCAGGCTCCAGGATTAGGGCAAGTAGGGGATTAGTGACATTATTAATCTACAGTCTCTGGTCAAGTAGGGTGAGGTGATTCAGGAAGATGTGGATGGTGATTTAGGGTTATAAGATCAGGGGAGGCAATTTATCACTAATAAGTGAGGAGCAGGTGTAAAGGAAGGTTGGGACGTGTTAGGTTCTCCCCTCCTAGAACATTTATCTTAGATGATAACATTGTTGGCTCATCTCAGGCTGTACATTTTAACAAACCCAAAACTTGTACTACACATTTTGGTGCAGATCATAAAAAAACACATATTTTGTTTAACAGCTTTTACAGTACAGAGGCATATCCCTGTTGTACATCTATGAATATACGTTCAAATCAAGAGCTTCATTGAGATTAAAGAACATTAACCGCAATAGTGCAGATTGTATATAGAGTAACACGTGCAACATAAACAATAGTTCAACCTCTATTGTTGTATCACACCATTTCACTGTTCTGAGAATGGAGTGATGGGCCACTACTCTAGTATCTGCCTCTTGGAACAATGTAAATATACATAGTCACAACGATTACTTGTAGCACTCATGTAGCCTGTACAATCCTCTTCTACTCTAGTCCTTTGGACCGGATGTAGCAATGAGCAGCCCTATAACTGCTCCCAGAGCAGCTCACAACACATAGCGGTAGTAGCAGCTCACAACACATAGCAGTACCCGGCGCCCTTTGCAGTTAACTCTGGCCTTTACAGATAAACTCCCACTGACAACTTGAACCTAGGCTTAAAGGGCCCTTGACCCTGTTTCTACCACTAGACATCCAGTTAACCTTGCCCTGTTTTCAAGTTTGAAACATAGACTGGGTCGAGGGATGATAGTGTACATGTATCACTGACCCCTGATAGATTTTAGCACTAGCCTCGGTCCTATAATGCTACTGCTTTCCACTCAATAAAACTTAAGGTTATTTTAAAGGCAGCAAGCCTACTGAAACTAACATTGGCTTCAGCGTTAAGGGGTTCTATTAGTTACCTGGCATTTTGTTATGATTAGTTAGAACTGGTAATAGATATTCCCTATCACAGTGAACAGAACTTTACACGTGTTCATTTCCATTATGTCTCACTAAATGTAATATAAAATGTAAAACTAATTAAAATGAAAGATAGTATTATTCCTCTTGTCACCAAAAACCAACATTTTGTTTCCATAAATCTGATTAAATAGTGGTTCCCTGCTGTACCACTAGCAAACCATTGCCACTAGAAGAATAAGAAACCCAACCTCTGCCTATCCAATGCTATAATGGAACACCTGCACGCCCTGTGTACCCTTATCATCTGTAGCACTATCCCAGACACAGACCAGGTAAAGACAAGGTCTCAACAATACTATTATCTCTTAAGGTGTCTGAAAAGTCACATTGAGTTATTTCTTATTTTGGCTTCTGGACCATTTATTAGGACTTCCAAACAATCTCCCTCTGATATTATTATTGAAGTAACAGTACGAACTGTCTCAAGTTTCCTCAATTTGATATTCTAGTCGACCTCTTCAAGGGTTTTAAGTGTAAAGTAGTACATGCTGTCATCATTTTATTTTAAACTTGTCAGTTTCTAAAGCAGATCTTGTAATACCTTGTGCAATATTAGTATTACACTGTAAAAATATTCCGTTGAATAGACAGAGATTCACCGTTTAATTTTACAATGAATCTCCGTAATCTCAAATCCAGTGAAGCTCTGTAGATATTGACCATATGACAAGTAAATTCTGTAAACCAGTACAGAGAAACCCCCTTTTCCTGAATACGGTGAATCCGAGTATATATCAAAGCATTTACGGTAATGCACATTTTGAATACTTACAAAGAATCTCCATAATTTCAATTCTCGTGAAACTCTGTAGATATTGATCATACAACAAGGAAATCCTGTAAACCAGTACAGAGAAACACCTTTTTCCTTAATCTGGTGAGACTCGGTATATTTCAAAACATTTACCATGAACCACAGTATGGCATAACTTGTAATTCTAATCCTGGTGAAACCCTGTAGATATTGAACATATAACAAGGAAACCCAGAAAATATGTTCTGAAAAATATTTTTTGCTGAATAGTGTGAAAGCTTGTATGTACCAAAGCACTTATAATAATTTATAGTATATTTCAGTTTCTCAAATTGAGAGTAGGTGGTGCCATAGAAAACAATATCCTACACATATAAAAAGGTTCGATTTTTGTATTGATTCAGTCCCTGTGTGTGTGTGAATCAAAGATGCTTGTGTGTCTGTAATGTATTTAAGGAGGATCACAGTGAAAATTACAGTGACTTAGTGTAGTGACTAATTATCAATATTGAATATCCGTAATCTACCACAGCGAAACACCGTTTATCAATTTACGGGGACTTTGTGTTTTGATTATTGTTTAATTTGATCACACCAGGTGCCAGCCTCTTTCATGATGAGATTTCCTTGAGGAGTCTACTCTATAGACACTTCTTAATGTATCAAAAAATGATAATGATTTACAACTTTTGAATTAAATGCAGCATCAATATTGATGGCTAATTATGGGGCTGTGAGAATATGGTTAATGGTATGGTAATCTACTTTTGTGAGATATTTTGTTGAGACAAACACCTATTCTGTGGTGATAAGAAATATATATGTCCACCCAGCCATGCATGTAGCTTTGTAGCAATCCTAGGGTGCTGTCTGCCCATAGATTGTAATTACAAAGTGTGATGAACTATTCTATGATGCTTTCATGGAACTAGGGATTGGAGCACAAGTGAACTGGACTATAGAAATACCATAATAATCCATCCTTTGATGCCATATCAAAATGATGGTGATTTGAAGTATTCCCTTGAAATAACGGTGATTCTCTGGCACCACTGGGTGGAGGACATTCTCCGCTATAATAACAGTAATTCCAAGAGAATGGTGACCATAGTTATTATGGAGAATGGCCGGCACCTAGTGGTGCCAGAGAATCTCCGTTTTTTGGATAACTGAGAATTACAGTTTATCTAAGAATGGTAAATCAACGTTTTTAGGTAACGGAGAAGTACTGGTTAAAAATACGGTGACTTTGGAGAAAACGGTGACCGTAAAAAATACGGAGATTGGCCGGCACCCAGTGGTGCCAGAGAATCTCCGTTTTTTGACGGAATTATTTTTACAGTGTAGTTATGGACTATCATATTGCATATACTTTTACATGTAGCATAGAACATTTTGGTACCCACACTTCTATTATTTTTTTATCTGTATAAAGGACCCTGGGGTAAGTCTGCCCCGAATTGCATCGGTAATTGAAACGATTGAAACACATGACAAACCATTTCCAATGTATCTTACTTCCATATATAACGATATATACCCACATGTCCCAATCATTCCCTGCCTAAATTGGATCTACCTCATAACACCCTTTATCATGCCCTTCACAAGCTGAATAAGGCATAATGTCCATTTGCCATAATGAAACATGCACGTGACTACAAACCAGGAGTAATAGCTAGCCTACTAACCATACCTGCACTCATAAATCATCATGCTGGCTCCACAATGTTGATGCCAAAATGGTCGGCATTGCCATGTAGTGCTGGCTGCATTGGTGCACCATGGCATAAAAGGACACATGGCTAGATGCACCATATACCCTCTAAAGGGCTAGAGCCTCTCTACACCACAGAGATGGCAACAAGTGTACCTCTTGAGACCTGTGTTGTCTCTGAGTGCCTCCTGTGGTTAAGGGAGCATCAGGTGAGCAGCTCACTCCAAAGTCTGCCTCCTTAGTGAAGATACTGAGCAGCTCAGCTGAGCTTCTCACTCAGAGTAAAGAAGGAGTTCTTTGATTGAAGACTAGTCTGGATACTAATAGTGCAGGTCATGTATTGCCTCTAATTTCCTCCTACTTCTGTATACCATTAACAAGGTAATATTTGGGACATAGAGCTAAGACTGTAGGACCTAAGTAATGAGGAAACAGTTTATGCTAATATTGGATGGAATCCTGCAATTCAGAATACATAGAGCATGTTGATTTAATGTCAATATCAGATTGAAGGGAAAGACAAAATCAACAAAGGTAATAAATCAATTATATTCAAAATAGTCGCTGGGGCAAAACTATTCAAAATACACCCTGTTCACTAGCGGAGCTCATATCTAAATAAAAAAGGTGTCTAGCCTGTCTACTTGTGCAATTCTTAATTATCTGCAGAGCAAACCTGTCTAACGATAGAAACGTGCCCTATAGTATTGTTCAAGCACACCCTCCCAGTCTTTCCCTAACTCTAACCTGTAGTGGCCTCCCAGAGGCCGATACTAAGGGTATTTGGCCGCAGAGTATAGTGGTAGCATAGCCACGTGGCACTCATTAGAGCTGGTCTGAGAGGGGCGGAGGGATCCAGCAGTATAATATAAGTCCCGTGGACGTGACCCCCTGGAGGAGAGCTAGAAGGGGTTTGGCACCATCAAGTACCAGCATAGAGCGTTCTAACCAACTCCTGCACTCCAGCGTCTACCACTAATGTCCTAGTATTTGCAGTCAGAACTACAAAGTGCCTACATATGTGGGATGGCTTAATTGTGAAGGTGTAGCCATCTGGTTTACGATAATAACCTTTAATGCATTTGGTAGGAATGACAGGACCATAATTGTCTCCCTCCAGATATCTGTGATGTTATTTGTAAAGCTTTATTATCATGTATAACTAAGAAAATATACAATTTTCTCTTCGAGAAACGAGACCAGAAAAAGAGGGTAATGATAATTATAACCTCATATTCCTAGCAGGCTACATGCAACCAGTCCAAGGCCTAAGCAATTTCTACCTATATAGTCCCACATTTTCTTCATTATCTCAGGTTAGTAGCACACCACACCCGCTACATCTAGACTTGCCTACCAGCTACAACTCTCCTTCAGAGGAGTGGCGCCGCGGGCGGAGGGTGCTGTAACTACTCCAAATGGTCTATTTTCCTTTTTCAAAGTGGAGGCACTCAGTATCCCCTCAGTCCAGCCAAGCCAAACACTTTGTGGTAACCAGGCATCTGGATCTTGTAAGACCCCGGGCAGGGAAATGTATGATTTCTTAGCATTTTCTCAGTTTTTACTCCAATCAGAAAAAAAGAAAAAGAGCCTGGGGAGTTGTTTATGTTGCTTCAGTGTTTGTTGTTCTTACCCAAGTGTGCCTATTGATGTGCCAGGTAATTATAGATGGGGGTGGACCCCAGTGGACGTCAGTGATAGTTCATGGTTGTGTTGTTCTTAGGATACTTATACTACGCCCTTGCCTACAGGCACCCCTTCTCCAGTACCTACGTGATTAGTTACAGTGACCATCCTACAGGCATTAACCTTCCTCAAACATACCCAATGAAGGCTGCCCTGGTGTCTGTACAATAATGGAGGAGGCATAATGCCATTTTTGTCCCCTTATCTAACCAAGGCTGCATGTGGGAGACTGAGCCACAGATAGATTATTATGGCTGGTAGTCAAGACCGGTGGTATGGCATAAGGAGAGAGCAGATAAAAGAGAGGTGGCATGAAGTTAGATGAGGCAGTAGATATTATACACAGAGAAAAGGGGAAGAATGATAGCAAAGATGAGGTCTAGCAGAGGTTGAAATGACAGAGGGGGTAGACGTAGTGTTGTGGCAGGTGTGAGATACTATTAGTATACAGTAAACCTTTGAGGACAGCATGACAACACAATAAACCTGCGAGGTCAGGACGATGCCCAAGAGATTCATGTTCATCTGAATCTCAGTGACTAATTTGCTGGCACTTCATTGGTCCACCGTCAGTGCCACGTAATGCATCACATCTATAAAGGTCATACATTCTTTATACACTGAAAAAAATGTTGTCAAAATAACGAAGGAATCCTTGTCCCAAAGTAGCCAGAGATCCATCACAGAGATTCCTTGCACCACCATACTGCCACCTGGGGCTTCTTGTAAGAACTAGACTGGTTCACTACAATATGAGAAGGTAAGAAGCAGGAATAAGGGAAACATATAAGGTGTAAACAGGTTGGGTTATTCAGAGTACAGGTTCCTAGACTTAAGGGAGTTACATGTGTGTTCCTATGTAAGCCATTATGTGGGTGAATCACCCTCTTATAGCCCCAGTGTGGTAGGGGATTATCCACACTATCACCATAGATCTGTGCCAATAGGCTCCAATAATACTAACATTGCACCTGCAGCCCATTGAGAGGTGTTAAGCTATTTTCATGGGTATATAGAAGGGGAACTGCAGGCAAGCATGTCTGTAGAGATGTTAGTCTGTCATTTATTACATGTAACACATGTATACCATATGTATCTATAGAGGATGTTAGGAACAGGAAGGTGTTGATGGTGAAACACCACATAGTAGTATGATTTAAGAAATATGCTAGTATAATGGTACATTAAAAATGGAGAAATACCTTGTGAGTGTCTCAGAGTTGAAGTGGACCTAGTTTTAGAATTCATGGGTCTTGATCGTATCAGCTTATTGGAATGGTAAGTCAATCCACGTTCTCCTGGGAAGAGACAATTGATACATGCCCTATAATCTGAAAAAAAGATTGCTTACCTAGTCCATCTTTTAAAGGTCATTGGTTTAGTCTTTCTGTATTCTTTTTCACTTTTAATCATAGAAGAATCTTTAGTTAGCTTGGGGCAAGTCTATTGTAGAATACCTTAGGGGCTGCAGCTAGTCTATTACTCACCATGCTTACCGTGTACTTCATGTAGTAAACATCCCTGCACCTATCCAGGTGTGAGGTATGATGGTAGAACACTTACTGGAGGAAATAGAGACACTAGTGGGGCATCGCCTGCCAGGTAGCACCTAGGTTAATTAACCTGTCGTCAGCCTGTCAGTACAGGTAGGGTAGCTGCTCTACCACCCACTGCCTTTCTGATAATGTGTTAATTTTAAATAGTTTGATTTACCTACATAACCAACTATGAACAAGTTTTTGCATATTGCTGCAAAGCAAGAATTAATCCAAACTATTAAAGCATACCGGTCTTCTACAGATCTACTCTATACATATATCATTTAACTTTGCTCTCCCTATACATAATACAGATACCAATGTCAAGTCATTAACTCGAAAGGGTTATAAGTACCGGTGAAAACTAGGTCATTTTCAGTGCCTACTTCCGGTTGCAAAAAAGAGTGCGAAAACGAGTTTCTTTTTGTCAAAAGAAGGGTCATATCAGACATTTTTTTTCTAATCTTTCTGATAGAACAATATGTACATATGCTAGGCTTACCCTGAGAGAGATTGTATTCTTATCTGCTAGAGATAAGCCAGAACCTTTATCAAAACACGTAAGGGTAGGGGTACATAATCCTCCATAGCAGTTAAGACGTTGTCGTCTCCAATGCTGAAGGCCCATAGGAGGTGCGAATTGATCTATTGATCGTGTGCTTTTGAACTGAAGTGGTGTGAACCATTGCATTCTGGGTAAAAAAAATTATACGATGTTGATGAATTTGCCACCGTTCGTCTCGTGTGTGCGCCTCTAATGTTGTAATCTCTGGGCAAACATGGCGGTTATTAATTTTTTTTGTAAAGAATTAAAGGTTATAATATAGAAATATGATAGATAATGGTAAGAGTACACAATTTGAATCGATATGTTTCATTAAAAATATTAGAATAATGCGTCTTCGCTATGTCGTAAATTCGCATCCAAACTGTGGGACACATTCACACCTCCTTTATGGGCAGAAGATGCAATTGCGCAATATATTTATTTACGTGCAAGACAATGCTTGTGCTTGAAATTTTGATGTGTGGCAGATCGGGGATGGTGCGTATTGACCCAAATACCCCTCGGAAAAGAGGTCGGGCATGCACACCACATCACCCACCAGGAATGGCGTAGGAGACGTTGCTTTGGTTTCAATATCCCAATGGAAATGATCGATTACAGCTAATATCAATTGATTTGGAGTCCATCAGTCTGTCTATTAGTAGGATAGGCCCTTATTTAAAACCTGTTGACATGGTGGAGGGCTTAACTTGCCAAGAGAGAAGTTATTTGCTGATCAGGAGAACATGAGCGATAATGGATGAATTTGCCCATAGGCTTAACCATTGATACTGATAACGCTCGCAGAAAACATGAGGTTAGTACTGTCATTGCTTCAGACAATCACAGGGGGCCTGAAAGAAGAGATTATGTGCCCTTTCGGGTTATTTGCATTGCAAAATGCTATTCTATATGTTTCTCAGTCATCATATCCCTCATACCATGGTAATGCTATAAAGATATGCATACAGGACCAGTCATCTGTCTATATCAGTCATTTCATAGTGTCATTATCCTCACCTTTCACCGCATTAAGCTCACTCAATCTCAATACAGGTCATTTTTCACCCCTCACCTCATGAGATTCCAATCAATCTGCATGACCATTAGGTAGGAATCTAAGCAAATTACTGATGGATGTTTTCATCGTTTTTGCCAGCTATCATATTTAAACCGACCACACCACTCCACAACAATGACTACAGTAAATGTAGTCATTGTTTTGTCTAAACACATCTGACACAGTGATGGTATAATAACAGAGTTATAAATCACTTTTTACAAGAGGTCAGTTATTAGATAAAGGAGATTTGGAATAGGAACAAATGTTGACCATATAATATAGCAATATAAACATAACTAGTTTCACAAAAATATGAGAGGGAGAATTTGTTGGTGGTAGGGGGATGTAGTGTCTGTGCAGAGGCTGCTGACAGGGTATAATATGATGGCAGTGTTGGCATGCAGATGAGGCTGTTTTGTAATCAATTAGTGCAGTGGGATGATGGAGGAGTAGGCAGTGGGACCTCTTGTGTACGTAGAGGCTAGGTGCCAGGTATATAACATACTAACGGATCTACACCAGCCCCACAATTAGTGCTACAAATGGGAACTATGAATCAAAGAGAACTCTCTGGTTCCTCTATGGATGTACACAGTCCTGACTTAGATGTTGGCCTACAGGAGCAAGTAAAGACCCCAAGGGACAAAATGGCGTCCTGTATGGGGGATTCCTGATTAAATCATATTCATACTGTGGTAGAGAGAGGCATGTAGTGGTACTGTATGTATAGCTGAGGGAGATGAATAAGAGGGTGAGGCAGGGCTGTAGTGTTATTGTTAGGTGTAGTTGTTGTTTTATGTCCAAAAGGCTTAGGTAGGTATTCAGATACCTACGAGGTGCTGTGGAAATCATTTCAGGGGATTGCACTAGGGTGCAGTCCCTTGATTAACAGTATGGCCTAGGTAGCCTGTGGTGTCATAATGCATACAGATGCCTACTTTTAGCAGTAAAGATGCATACGGTGGACTGGGTATGATACCTATCTAATCATCAGTGATAACTGCCTCAGAACTTTAGGTAAGTGAGCTTGAATTAATTGAACTGGCGATTGGTGCCAGGTATAGACACAAGAACTCCATCCACCTGATATCAATGTACTGATACATGGGGCTCATCGGCAAATGGAGAAACTCTATGTAACACTAAATAGTAGTTAATGGGTAGTAATACATAAAAGTGCTAGGTAGGTAGCAGCTCTTTAGATTTATGGTAATGCTTTAGTGGGTAGAAGATAGTGTATTGGCCAGTTGGTAGTATAGCTAGAAAGTAGACCTGGTTAAATTCCAAGTGAGTGGAATACCTGGATGGTAATGGTGTTTGTAAAATTGGGTAGAGGACCTGTACATGTAGTAGTGTATATGTAGGTGGGTGGTACCACATGTTAGCTACTTATAGGTAGCACTGGGATGAGAGGGGAAGAAGGTTTTGGGTTATTCTGCTTTTAAGAAGAGGCCAGCAGTGAGTGACGATGTGTCGATGCTTCCCTCTGGATCCCCTGACCCTGTCTGACCCTCAGGTGACCCCCTGCTGGCCCCACACGTGCCAGCACCACCTCTAACATTCTACTCAGTGCTGCTCACAGACCCAGTAACCCTTCATACCGAGCTGCTCCTAAAGTACCCTTTTACCTCTCTAAACCTTGAGGGGGGAATGTTTACTCTATTATTAAAAGACACTAGAATTATAATTTAATGTCTACTTTAGAAATGTTAAGATATGAATACAGGTCTACATCTAGAATCATAGGCTAGCTCCTACTATTAAGAACTCTACATCATATAAATTTATGCTGTTTCTACATTAATTTACATCTAGAATTATAGGCAAGCTACTATTAAGAACTCTACATCATATAAATTTATGCTGTTTCTACATTAATTGTATTGATGTCTGTGCCAATATAAACTTTATTTTACTTAATAACTGTATTGTCTTTTGCAGGTGAGTTCCAATATTTTGAATCAGGTATATTGAACAGGAACAAGAGGGTAAGTCTTTCCTGGATTACTGTATGGTGATATGATTCTAGACTGAGAAAGGGAGTCCTGTGCACATGGATTATAAAGAAGGCTGCTTGAAATATCAGCTACTCTTCTTTACATTATCATGCCTCCCATATGTCCTTAAGAAAGACATCGCCCATGACCCTGCTTAACTTCTCAGTCTCCTCCCCTATCTCTCACCCACCATTTCTCCTGTATGTGTTAATCTATCTTTGTCTACCTGTTATCTCTCTGTTCTCCTCCACACCCAAACCACAGTCTGTCGCCTTTTTTCATTATTATCTTCCCACCTATAACTAAGTCCTTGTCAGCCCTACAGAAAATCCCCTGGAATAGGAAACTAACTAAGAGTGGGCAGAGTGACAAATCACTTAGTGCCCCTGGCCTGTTAGGGTCAGTCATTTATTTGGTCGTGTTCAGACTGAAGAAACAGTCCTGCCTGTAGCATGTGTAAATGACAGATTGCTGTATCTCCCAATCGTCCTGGTAGTGTCTTCAGACAACCATACTCACATGCCTGAGTTTTTGTTAAAAGAAATACCTGATAAGAGATTGATAAGGGTCTCTGCCCAAGGAACTACTGTCAAAGCATAATATATTGGAACATTTGTTAGCTTTTAGAGAGTGATCATTTTTTAACAACAGGGGGGGGGCTGGTGGGTTTGAGGGGGGTCAGACTTTTTTCAACCCCTTGACCGGGGGGGTCAGAATTTTTTCAACCCCTCTGAGGGGGGATCAAAATAATTTCATGTGTTTTCAGTGGAAAACCCTGCATGTTACTACAGGGTAAAAGGGCACGTTCATGTGTAATTTTCGGCCCTTATGGGGGGGGGGGGTCAAAAATATTTTGCCACATCAAGAGGGGAGGGTAAGATTTTTTTTCGCGCATCTGTGCGCAAACACCCCAGCCCCCCCCATGTTGTTAAAAAATGATCACTCCTTTAGAACACAGAAAAAAAGAGGATTCCTCAAATAGTTTTTCTAGATGGATTGCATAATGTTCTTTAGCTCATAGCTATTTATCCTATCCCTCTTTAAAATAAATAAGAATTGGGTAATGATGTGTAGCAAACTTGTCAAGTCCATTATATTTCAAAAGTCCTGTACTGAGTATAAAAACAGTATTTCAACAAAGTCTTGCTTTGTTTAGTCTGCAGGGAGGAGCCACCGCCGTTTTCTATCATTTATCTAGACCCCTTTAAAGCATGGCTTAATGAAATCATGTGGATGATTAATTAGCAAAGTCACCTTGAGCTGGTGTGAGTTGAACTGAGCCATAAGTGAGCTAGTCATGGAGATGCTCCAAGCTGCTCACCTTACCTGTTATCTCAATGAATATGGAGGCGCAGGGTTCGGGACACTTACATTGATGTATCACTACTGTTACACTGGGGGTGCATCAGGGAGGCTTAAGCCCACCGCCTCCTGTACGAGAGCAGCTCAACAAAGGGTGGGGCCCACCCTCCAGGTGTGATAAAGTACATTGTAATCATCCCTGGAGCAATTGATGCACCTAGAGGTAGGCTTGCCCTGCACCCCTAACCGTCCTTTGAGGCATCTATCACAATAGAGCCTACTCTACCCCATCAACATTACCCACCTGATAAAGCATTAAGTATAGCCCTGCCCACATTGTGCTGTCTTCTTTGGTAACACATTGAATAACCCATAGACCACCATGCATGCCCCTCACCATTACGCTCACTATAATCCATCCAGAACAGCTACCCATTCACTCACTCACTCACTTTGTAGGTTAAAAGATTAAGCACAAATGCCTTCATGTATATTTTTTTCTTTTAAAACACAGGTTCAGTCTGAACCCAAACCAGTTTGAAAAACAAAAAGAAATAATTTTAATCAAGTACATGTAGAGAACAAATTATTAAGAAAATAATAATATTCCCTAGATATTTTATACTTTACCAAGCTTTATGATGTATCCTTCAGAATTCCAGCATCCCATCGAAAACACAAACTGATTGATATCATGTCCAACCTAGGCTTGCACACAGTCAGTCATTGTTAATAATCGAAACAAAAATTCTAGAGAGCTATAGCTGCATATTGTCCAATCCATAATACCATTAAAAAGGACTTGTGACCCTTTGAGCCCTAATGATCCCCCTTATCCGACCTGAGCTCCATTCAACACAGTTGATTAGGGTTCTATCATATGTATCATCCCTGTCCCAAGTTAGGAGAAATGATGAGCACCCATTTTATAATCTGCCTGTCTTCCTGCCTCTTTCAGCATCCGTGTCCCTCTTTACATCCCTCTCTCTATAGCTCGCACAATTTACCCTCCTTATGTTCCTCCTCCATCCAGTCTCTATATCATAAGAACCCCACAGTCTGGTAGCATCATCTGGACCATAGACAGTCCCAAGCAAAATTTATAAAGCACCTTAAGTCCATCAACTCTCCCTTTCTTTCCAAAGTGACCGCACACCTCATCCCCACTCCAGGCAGACCTAAGGAAAGTGGTATCTACACCTTTCTGGCCATATAAGGTGTGTGAGAGGTAGGGATGTCCGTTGGCGTTCCCTGGGTGTTAGCTATGGTAGGTTTATGGGGTGGATGGTTTACAGGCTCTAGGGGTTCCAAGACGTGTGGGATTAGTGTGGATTATGGTGTCAGTGTAATATAGTGAGGGGCAGGCTCTGAAGGAGTCACTTTGCCATAACGAGCGGATTTATCACAATGATGTGCATGGGGATGTCCCCTACTACACACTTCTTTCTCATTGATGTACCATAAAAGCTATATTTTCACAGTAAGATTATTTTGTAGAGGCTATATGATTGTATTAGAATTGTAATCTATACATTGTTTCTAGTACATCGCACCCCCCCCCCCCCACCCGTCCTCCAACTGTAGGCTCTAGATTTTATAATTCATTTCACAAACATGGAAAGTTGATATTGCTTTAAAAAGGGATTGTTTCGCGAAATTATTGTGCCATGAAAAATAAATGGTGTCTCTCAGTTCAAAGATTGGTGGTGGAACATGTGGTGAATAGAACTTTTTAGTCAATTGATGTATCTCATGTTGAGCCAAGGAGGAATTGATGTAGAAGCAGACCCCTAATGATGGCACTTGGGTGGAGACTAACTGCTGATAATGCAATCTAAGGTATAGTGCACTTCTTAGTAAATGGCGAACAGATCGTCATAAGTAAGTGAAGAGGGCCAGGATGAGGTAGATGTTCTTGTTTTGTGTTACCTATAATGCACATACAGATTTATTTAACCTTTACAGTGATAATACATCAAGATGATCACCATCTCCACGATCAGTTCCACAGTTACTTTCTCATGCATAAGTGCACTTTAATACAGTAGCTTCACTTGCTTCTCCAGCTGTCCCTCCATTCTTTCCCCAATACATGTATTGGCACATTTCTCACAGCATCTCTTATTTCCCCTCTTTCTCTATATCGTTCTCACCCCTCCTCCATTGTTCCTGCCTTCTCGCTCGTGGTTGCTTGATGACTCTATTGCTTCATCTTCCTCTACATCACTCTCCCTGAGCCTACCTGCCTGCCTTCCTGTCCCTTTGACTTTACACCCTCCCTCCCTGCCTATATCGCGAGAAAGCAGTAGAGTTTGTGTTTTTGAGGTCATTTTGGACTTTTATGGCTCTGGAGAAAGAAGTTGTGAACCATCTTGTCTAACATAAACTCATCTGATAAAGGACACCTATGGCTATCAGAAAAATGTTAATTTGTGGTCATGCATCAAAAGCTCTCAGACTTGTAGCCTGCCAAATTGAACAAAATAGCCAAATTTGTTCTTTTTTGACTTTTTGTATTTTTTACAAGTGTCCTATATTGAATAAAGAACATCTGGAGTGTCCCAAAGTTATTTTGTTATATTGTATATGATTATAGGTATCATTTCCATGAGGTTTGGACATGTTACTGAATGAGAATTTTTCATCATGTGTCTTTGAAAATGGAAATCTGTAATTTGTAATGTCCGTACCTAAATCTAAATCAATTATATTACATGAAAAAAATAAAGCTTCAGCATTTTTGTTATTACCTATATAGAGGGACCTATTATCCCCTACTTTGGTGAAAAAATTGTGTGTCTATCAGCATTTGTCTCCATGTTAGGGCAGCATATGTGAAATAATTCTGATAAAAGTACCCGACGTTACGTAACGTTGGGTACTTTTATCATCATGTAAGAGGCAGTCTACTGTGCATGCATAACTCAAATTTTGTTCCATTTCAAAATTGAGGTCAATAATAGACATATTGGCCTTGCTATTGCATGAGTTTGCTATGCATAATGGGACATTCTATATTACTGACAGCTTTAATTACCTCCATATTTCATCATTTTGGTACTGGATGTTACATGACACAAAACAAGCAATAAAATGGAACCGGATGTCCTAAGTCGGTATTTTTTGGTTTTCTGAGCTGAGGGGATGTCCCTTCACAAATTTGTCAGGGTTATATAAGTAGTTAGAAAATTAATTTTTAAGGGCCTTCAAGGGCAAAATCTTACACTTTCTGACGACCTGAAGTAGATACTTCATCCCACCAAAGCTCCCTCCCCTAGATGCCCTGAGCACCTTCTCACACCTGGTACACTGGCCAGTGCCGCAGAGTGACAGGGATGGTGGGTGACTGTCCTCTATCACATCAAACTCCCATTATGAGTTCCAAACTTACCTCGTTAATTCAAGCACGCCTTTATAATTGGATCCACAGTGTGGTATAGCTCAGACCAGCAGGCCAGTAGGGACTGAAGGAACCTGGTCCCTCTTCACCTCCCAGGCACTGCTTGCAGAAGTGCCCCATTCTTGTCACCCTCCCACTCACTCCCTGTCACTGTCTTATGAGTGCCAATTGCCTCTGCCTGCCATCGTAAAGCTGTCAGATGTGGCCTCATGCTGCACACCTAGAATCTTACTTCTATTTCTTTTACCTTTCCTCTTTCTAAGTGCCCTACTTATGTACTACTACCAACATTCCACCTTTAACCACTACCCTACAATTACAGATCAGCCTTACACGAATACAAGTGTATCTGGTCGCCGTAATGAAAGAGGGTTTGAATTAAATCAAATTTATTATATCAGTAAAAATGAAAGTTTGGAATATGATGAGAAGGGATGTAGATGCTGGAGTACATATACTGGGGTTATTGAGCTAGTGGTTGGATCCTTTAGGACCTGTGAGGCTGTCAGCCATGAGCCGATCCTGCACAGCAGCCAACGATCATGTAGCAATTAGTAGGGCACAGGTCCAAGCCAACGTCTAGGGCTGGTAAAAGGGGTGAACTGGGTAACGAGGGAGGGGGGGGGGCATGTAGCTGTGGCTGAAGGGTATAGTATAAAAATGGATGGTGATAAGATAGGAGAGGCGTTGGTTACGGAAAATGTTATCTTTTAGAGGCTAACAAATCATCCTGTGAGACATTAATTTATTAATAGGTGTTACCACAGGAAATAAAGACAAAAATGAAACGAAAGATTTGTAATGTTCACTGACAGTAACAGTAGCTTATATGGCGAATGAATAGATCATTAGAAAATAACACAAACAAGCTTAAAGAGAATTTACCTGCATGTATTGGAATGTAGTTCCCAGGTGAGCCATTGGGTGCTCAGGTAGTGAGGGGGCGGGTATTTCTTTTTTTAGAGGAGAAGTGGTCGGTCAGCACCAGAAGAGGCAGTGACTGATGAGCTCAAGGCCTTGACCACTCACTTCTGACACTACTTGTTCTGAGCGCCAGGTGCTCGCTTCACATGGAGCAGGCAGTGGGTGAGAGATGGGGTCATCAGAGATGCCTCCCGTCTTCCACTTTGTACGTCCTGTAGAAGGCTAGACAATTATAGTCCATTCACTCAAAGGGCCCTTGCCTGAGGTCTCATCTGTTTCAAGATCTGGTATATCGTGAGCACAGACATCCTTTTGTTTTAAGAAAGCATACTTAACGATTTCCAATTTTCTTGCACCATGGACTAAGATTCCGTTTTCATATTATAAAGATCCCATACTCAGTGCCAATACTTCCATTTTTATACATTGTATGCGAAAATGACCATTCTATTTCTGCGCAAAATGCCAACACTCAAAATTACTTGAACACCAAGTTTGTTCATTTTAAAGAAAGCCCACACTCAATATCCCTATCTGGGGTTCTTATCGCATAATTAAGATTAGAAAAGCAGGGACAATAATTATTGTAAATATTTCTTAGGTAGTAAAGATTGCTACGTTAAGTTGTACGTGCAGACGGTAATAGGATGGTGCGACAATATCCTCACCAATCGCTGTACTATCCCCAAGCAAGTATCACATCAACCCTGGCCCTTGCAAGTCTATAGTAAAACAGATGTAATAAAGGTAATACCTCTCCAGGCTGACAGTTTGTATATCAGCCAGAAGATTATGAAATTCTCCTGCCACATATATTTATTACGGGTGTCTTCTTGGGTGAAAGCCAATCTTATAAATCAGAACGAGGCAATTCACTATACCTGTCAGAAAGGTTGTAGTTTTATTGGCTATAACTTCCGGTAGATGTCGCAGTGGAGCGTTATTCCCTTTCCCTTACAGAGGCATCATTTTCCAAATGCAGCAATGTTAATATAGTCCATATTAGTACAACGTAATTATAACAAATGCCATACTTGATTTTAGAAATTGTGAAAATTTGATTAGCAATGTAGAGGCTGAGATGTAATGATTATAACACACTTTATTTAATAGAAAATAGTATACAGATCATTACTATCTATAGACTGCATGGGCTTTGGCCTACTTTCAAATGTTGTTTTCGTAGAACACATTCACAGACACAGTTATGGAAATTGGATAATCAATCTTTGTAAAAGTTTGGAATTTACACGTGAAGGTTTTACCAATTGAAATTATGCAAAAGCTCCCCATGCTCATTTTTCAGTCAATATACGGCGGGACTAGTTTCAAGTCTGGATGCTGTCTTCTTCCTCTGCCAAGTTGTCACAGAAGAAAATGTAATAGTCATGCCGTGTCTATGTGAGGCATGTCTCTCTCCATCAGTAGCACTCGCTGCCCTTTAAAAACTCTCTGGGATGCCCTGTCGAGCCGTCATGTTCTAGAGACATCTCTCTCTAGTATCAGATGACAACCCCAATAGTACAGCGAGAACAACACGTTCGTGACCGCCCTTCTTCAAGCACAGCCTCAGATGCTTAAATGCCCGATTCCATCACAAAGTATCTCCTAAATATAGGGTTGGTGAATGTTGTCCGACATGTCTGGGGAACCAGCGTAAAGCCATGGAGACCGGAAATTACTGTTGGCTACCATGGGCGATAATCGGGGAGTATCCAATTGTCGTCTGCTGAAAAGACATGTTGGTAGATGGTTTCGTGGGGGCATCAGGTTGGTATAAACTTGAGCAGCAGGCCAATGTTAACATGTATCTCAAAACTCTCCCAGGATTTATGGTGCTAAATTTCGTCTGCTATGGAGCAGCTGTGGAAGTAGTGATTGTCGTTTGGTTAACGTCTTCAACCAGTGGACATTACCACCTACCCTGAAAGCCTGCCTGAAAGTTTCTCTTCTATCCACTCTTCAATGAGAGTCTGCTCGGAGAGTCGCAGACACCATCGGAAGTTGTCGAGAATCTCGTGGCGAGGGCGCGTGACTTTACGAGAGGCGCGAAATCAGTGAAAAAAGAAGACGACATTGGAAGCTCGGTCAATTCTTTCGGAGGCAGTTTCCGAAAAGAATAACAGGATATTAATATTACGCTTTATACCAGTTAGTCTCAGCTGTCGGCACATAACGACTTGGGAAGGGACAATCAGGTTTCCAATGTCGGAAGGGGATATGTAGACCGAGTGGAAGAAGGGATTGGGTTTTAGAGAACTGACATTTTCCATCATCAATAACACCTGTCTAGATTTGAAGTGATCTCTCAGTAGAAACAGACTTTGGGGGTGAAGGAGACGAGTAACTACTAGTAAGTGAGGATATGGGAGCACAGTGTTGATACACAAACAGACGTCACACTTACTTCAGAGACAGTGGTACTGAATTAAAATAGTGTATTGGTTCAAATTACACACAGATAAATTACACACAGAATGTAAACACTGAGTGATCTACTTGGGTGTCGTCGCCTCATGCTGTGCAGACTACCCATGGGTGGCTGGCATGGGGGCCAAAACTATTATCAATCATATTTTTTTCTGCATATCTCAAGGGTTAAATCTTTAGAAAAACGAGAAGACCTGGAAAGCAAGTTAAAATGAAATATTGCGCTCTCTCCTTATCCATTATTCACTTTAATAGTGAAAAGCCTAACATATTGTCACAATAATTATAGTATTTAGTTTCTGCTGTAGATGACCCCTGAGAGATGACATTAACAAGTGACACTCAGCACCACATATATGAGGGTGGGGCCTCTTCTGACGCCATAAAACAGTAGGCCATAACTGTTATGTCTGGATAATGCCTGTGCATTATCATGCTATCAAAACATCGGCATGTGGCAAGACCCCTCAGCTTCCACATTCCAAAATATGTAGTGCAGCAATGGACAGCTGTCCTTGATAACGTCGCCCATCAAAACTCTTGGGCAGATATCAGGACAATTCTGAATCAGTAACCATAGAGATATTTACCATAATATCTACATATATAGTGGTCCAAACATGTACTGTAACATGCCTCCCTTTGCCATACAGCCTCGATCCATTATTAACAAGGGCCGGTAAAGCTGCCACTGTCATAATGGCAATTGATACCTTTCTGTAATATATCTAAAAAGGATATCAGTTGAATCTGTGTAGCATATACACTGTCATGATGGGATATAAATCCCTTATGAATAATGTTTATGCCATTAAAATTTAGATTATCATAACGTGAATGGTATATAATTATCATCAAATCTTTGGTTTGCCATAAACACCAAACACACAGCATCTGCCTTTAGGATAGACAGATTGCCTTGGCGGCATAAGTAGAAATATCACATGTGTGGTATGATTTATAATACATATTTGTTTGCAGACTGTAGAGTCTACCCTAGGGCATACAGAGGATCATCAATTATAATTTTACCTCACTCCTTTTCTATTTCACCATCAGCCATCTTGGCAAGATACCACCTGGTATTTTATGATTTATAGCATCAAAATGTAAATCATATGAGGACAATAGGACTTGAGCAAAAATCTTTTAGTAAGACGAATTTGCTATTTAAAGTATTTCGAATCATCAAAAATTGTGTGATTCATAAGACATCTGTATCTTAATTGGGCATCCAATTTCGAACCAAAACATGTATAACACAATCAAGTTGATATGTTGCTTAAGCATAGTGAATGAAATTGCCAAAAAACTGCAAATTCCCCTCGTAATAAAGAGAGGGGTGCAGAGAGTGGGGAGGGAGGGTTACAACCACTATCTGTGTTTATGTGACTTAACATGTTGGTGGAAAAGTTTCTACAGATAGCGTTAATTTACACAGATAGTGATTGGATGGGTACTGCGGATAGTCTTCATTTTACACAGAATAAATTTGATAGTGGTTGGGTGGTTATACAGCCTCTATGTGTAGTACTTCAGATAGCGGTCTTTTACACAGATAGTGGTTGTACAGGAGGTATGCAGACAAATATAGACATTGCCCCAATGGGAATGAAACAGGGGGTATACAGAGAGTTTGGCAATATAGGTCGGGTGGAAGGGGACGGGGGGATTCACCAGCTCTATATGAACCACCTATTTTTGAGACAACCTCAGCTAAATTTCAAACATCCATTCCAAATCGTTAGGAATAGCGTGAGATCATCGTGAGATCAGTACGGCGTGAGTAAGGTCAGGGGCGTTGAAAGATGCCACTGACTGAACACAATCTTTAATCCCCAAAAAATGAGATTATTGGTGGCGGTAATTTGTCTTAACTTTTACACTACCATCGACTGAAAATTCCAGCTTTCCTCATGCACAGCCGCTCTTTTATCATTCAGATGCGTGACGTGAGTTAATTAATCGTGATTATTGAGAGGTGTTAACTTTTAGGACCCTGCATGAAGATTGGCGCAGTAGAGTCCTGGCCATCTTAACACTAATAGCACATCATGGGCCTCATCGTGCTAAGGGCCTTTTAGACAAATAGCTCAGTGACATGCAGACTCCAGGATAGGCATCTCTGGACCGAGTGTGAATGGGTGTGTTTTTAACAACTTTACTGGATAATATGGTGTTATCTAAACATGGTCCTGCCTCTGAGTCACACGCAGGATTATTGAGATAAATCCGGTTGATAAATATAAAAGAGCTGTTTTTGTTTTTGTACAGTCTGTCTGTGAGGGGAGATACGGTTATACTGGGTGATGTACTGACAATGTTTTACGCCAATCTGATTACCAGTGGGGTATACGTATCATAGGGTGTTGGGTATTAATTTGATGCCGTGATACTGAAAATTGAGCATTACTTTTATGCTTATTACACTTTTGTAATTATCTTTTTTTCTTCACTCAGTCAAGCGATTTTCATCACAGTTGGAGACAATCCAAATTACTGAGAGCTTCCTATCAGCAGGTCTAAATGGCAAGTGTTAAACGATAACTGACGCATTCAATGACTAAAAGTCACAAAACCTTTTTCCCCACTGCGTAGTTTCACTCTTTTGCAACACATGTGATATAAATCAACTCAACACCACTCCTCTATTTAGAGATCTTTTAAAGCGGAAGTATTTTATTCAAACCAAACTACGATTTACATGTACACAAGGGTCTAATTTCTAGTTTGTGAATCGTGGGAAAGTTGTACCCTGTGTGTAGACCTTGTCCACTGTGGACCTATTCCCATAGTGTGGGTGTCCTCTGACAGTGTCAGGTCGGCTGTGGAAACCATTGACTGTCCTGTCTCACCAATGGGACCTGTCTATGACTGCCATGCCTCTC
Organism: Acholoe squamosa; assembly: GCA_949317995.1. Lineage (NCBI taxonomy): Eukaryota > Metazoa > Annelida > Polychaeta > Phyllodocida > Polynoidae > Acholoe > Acholoe squamosa. The sequence continues at coordinate 26,456,555 of OX439048.1, forward strand.
TTCTTCTCCTAAATCTCTCCCCAATAGACGAGCTACAGTCACCTTGTATGGAATTTAGCTCTCTGGAGATTGTGTGACACCTTAAAACTTCACCTTTACTTACATGCATAATGCCCCCAAACAGTATAATAAATAATAGACCATTTACATTGCCTAGTGAGGATAACCCTTCTTGAGGGTCTGTCAACCTTTTTCATGCCACACTTTACAACAAATAGTTACTTAATACTTTCTACCTTGGGGGTAAACAAGTACATCCCCTCGAGGAACTTTGAACAGTTTGAAATAACACTCTTTATCTTGAGAGCTGAATGAGTAGAAGCAAGTCTACGGTTGTGTTCTGCGTCTTAAACCTACAGGGATGACATGACCTTGTCCGTCAAATGCCTGGTAACTTGTCATTTTGATTCTTGTAAGGTGGAAAGGTTGAACAGCCCATGTGGTGCCTGTTTGAACAAGAACTCAAGTGGCACAGCTATTTTTCTTACCATATAAAATGCTTTAGATTTTTGCCTTTGGGTTGGCACCATTGCTTATTATATGGAAGTTAGTTATTAAGTATATGGATGCAAGTCTAGTCTCTGCCAATAATCTTGTCATAAGGGTCCATGGCAATGAACTGTGGTGGAATGGCATAATGGAACACACAACACACTGTCTCACATCCTTTTCCTTTGGTGCATGCCAGTAGACAAAACATTGTACTAAAAAGATTACCTCCTCCCACATCCCTATCCCTAGAGCCTCGTAAGTGGGTCATAATCCTTGGTGCTGAGCCAATATTGGGCCACGTTTAGTCGATGCTCATAGTGACATTAATGAACAGGTTATGGGCCTCAAGGGAGGATAAATAAGTCAGTCACCATTGTATGCCCGCCACCAATGTGTATTGACCCGCCAATGCCGGAACCGGAAATGACTGTGACCGCCCGCCGTTAGGTGGCACCTTTATGGCGGTAAAAGAGATCACCGGATCAGGGCCGTTAAAAAGGGTATCAAACTGATACCGGCGTAGGCCGCAAGGTGGCTCACGCGGTCAGGGTCTATAATGGAATGGAGTGTCTAACGAGTGATCGGGGGACACCGTCGTTTTACAAAGGCTTTAAATATTGAATGCTTCTCTAGAAAAGCGCGCTCCCTGGTGGTGAGGGTATGTATGGTACAGCCCATTGAGTGGGTGTCGGGTCAGGCCGACCAGACTTCTCCTCCAGTGCTAACCTGAACGCCTTACCTCACCTTCAACCTTACATTACCCTGTATCTCCTCAATACACATAGGTACACCATTTCCCTACGCCCTTATATCCCATCAAGCTACCTCTTTTCAAATTATGCCCTGCATTAAGTACCGTGCACAACACCAACACTCACCCCTATCGCACTAGTCTTCAGGTTTTTGCAGGTTGCTAGACCGCTTTAGGCTCACAGTTAAAATGGGAGATAAACAAAACCATGAGCATCTTACCAACTGCTCAGGGTAAATGTATATAATTTCATTGATGAAAAAGAAACACTATTTTCGGGCAATATTTATCAAATGACCTCATATTGCCAGGCAGTGAAGTCCAATAGCCAAGACAACTAATTGTGTGCAGTTTCCACACATTTAACAGCCTCGCTGACTTTAGGTCCTATCTGGAACCTTTAAACCCAAGCTTCCAAATTTCTCATTTTGGCATACAGACAAAGACACCTGTCATGTGCATATATCAGCAACGCACTCGGAATTAGTAGACATTCACCTTACTTCAGCTGTATGAATGTTTGGAGCCATGTTTGTGCCAAGAGTTATTCCAAATAACCTTTTGCTAAAATTGATATGGGTTACTGGGGCAGATGATAAAGGAAGTGGAGCAGCTCAGAGCAAGACGTGAGCAGATTGTAGTTTTGATGATCTCTGTTAGTCATGGTATGAGCAGCTGTGTAAGCTAGTTATTATCCTGTCTGGGGTTTCTTTAATGAGCAACTGACACAAGACAGACACAAGTATAATTCTATTTAGATTCAAAATGTAATTTGTTTAGTGTTGAGGTGCCTGAGTGAGAGGCAGAAAGCATTGAAAGATCAACCTATGAATATTCCATTGTAAACCTTTAAATTTATAATTTATTTCGGACTTCTCATTGAGTATAGTCTGAGAATATCAATTGATTCTTGCGATGGGGATAGCGATAGTTTATCTAAGCGCACATGTTGCATCAAAATTAATGAGCAGAACCTTCAAAGTATCTACCCAGAAATGGTGCATGCAATTAGCATTAGGTCATCTGAAAAGTGTTGCCTTCTGAAAGGCATAGCTGGTGTTGATTACAATATGTACACCTACACCCTTATCCTGAATACACCTACCCTGTCCTGGTGTGCCCTTTACCTAATGGGTCCCACTTTTTATACACTATAGGACCTGGGAAAACACCTGTTGTATCCCTGTGAACACACACCTGTACACCTATCCTGATCATCCACGGACAAGGAGCAGCTCATGTGCTCTTGGAGCAGCTCAGGAAGCAACTCACAGAGCAGATTGAGACTGCTCCTACACCTGTTAGCTTCCCAGAGGTGTAGGGTAGTGCAAAATGGGTAACTAGGATGCAGGTTTAGGGACTCTGTGGAAGCCTTAGATAAGGGTTGGATATCTACAGAACCCTTTATTCCCCCTCCCAACTTTTATATCTTGGCATATGCAGATGGATTAGAATGCCCACCAGCTAACCTGGATTTTCACTTTGTTAAAAAAAAAACAGCAACCAAAAAACAGGAAGGATACGAATGTAATAGTTGGAAAGGCAGAGGTCACAGCTCTTCTTTTATCCTTAGAAATACAGGCATTTCATGAAGCATTGAACATGAAGTTTTATTCCGGCCGATTTCTTTTTATCTTTATATAAAGCAAAAAAGAAAATAAAATACCTTTAGTAATTGTCACACATGGCTGTAACAATCAGATGGGCACAGAATTGACGCAGTCAAATCCAGTAATGGGATCGTTTTTTTCTATTTTCAGAGATCGAAAAACGGACATTTCATAAAAACAAAGAGCGATGCTTGTCAATTAATCTTAAGGTTCGCTTCTGTAAATTGATTCTCATTTGAGTCCTTTTTATTTGCATCAAATTAGGTTGTTATCAATGCTTGGCTTAAGCTATTGCTCTATCAGTATTGATAAGAGCAAAGATAGTCTACTGAAATATGGCTCATGCAATAAATATGATTGCAATGTGACCTGGTTGATATTTATAATAATGTCATGACCAAAATATGTAGACCTAGACATCTAAGATGCATCGCAATGGTCAGTAAATGCTCAGGAGGCTATTTCTTAAGGCACTACGACTGCATACAGCCACTACGACTTCAGAACCAAAAGGTCAGTGCCAGTGATCGTAGGTAAACCCCTATGACTGCTCAGTATGATGAGCACTTATGTAGCAATCACATAGGAATTGGTAGGGCAGTCATAGTGCTGCAGGTGCTACATGACCAATACAATTGGGCTGTATTGTCACTAAATTAGGGGTACCCACTACGACATGAACGTGGGCAGTCGTAGTCTGTTAGGAAATGGCTTCCAGGTGAAAAAGTGTCGTGGGTTACAACCAAAGATTGATTACAGTGTATTAGCCTCAAATTGCTGGGCGCTCAGCACAACCTTATACTCACACTGCTCCTAAAAACCTGGCATAAGTTTTGCTGCGAACTCTTCACTGATAGAGCATGATTTTAAACCCGCGTATAACAACACCACACAAAATATTGAAGTTCAGAGCCATACCAAGATGGTCCAACTTTTTAAAGTTCGCTGGGACTTCCAAGGTAGCTGAACAAAGCCTGTAATGCAAGCTGCATCCTACAGAAGGGGAATATCCCATATTAATTTTTTTTGTTCTCTCTATGCAATATATAGGCATTAATCAGGACAGTGCATATCCTCCAGCTGTTCATTTAAACCATTGTCCATATAGAGGTCTTTCCATGTATGGCATATATGTCCTGAAATGCTCCCCCTGCACTTCCTAAGCTGCTTGGCACACACTGGGGATGCGATGAGTAGCTCAGGCCATGGGGGGGCAGCTCAAGGTGAGTTTGGAGGATTCTGTCCAAGTCCTATGTCTCCAGGATTAACGATTCCAAGTGCTTCATAACCCAGAGCGCCTACTCGGCGCCAAAGCACCGCGCCATTAATTTCCTGTTTTTACAATTTGGGCAAGCCAGCGCCTTCGAGTCGCTCGGGCAGATGGTTCACCAATTAAACTGCCGAACTGTGCCCCTGCTACAGGGCGCCATTCTTCTGACTGTCAGGGCGCCAGGTCGGCCAGGAAATGGGCGTGGGTTAGGCTGGTGACGGGATAACTCAGTAACAATGACATTAATTAGGTACCTTTTTTTCCAAACCAGGCAGGTTGGTGAAAAGAGTTTGAATGGATCTCCTTTCTGAAGCGGAAGTTATTGCACTTGTATTGCGCGGCTGTACCTGCCTCTCCATAGGGTGCACCTGGATGCATATGTGTCTATGTGTCATTTAAAGTTGGATTCTTAGGTACCGTAATAATAATCTAACTTTTCCTACGGTCCTATGGCCGATGCCAAGAAAATAAGCAGAGTTTGGTAGCAAGTTTGCCACCATATATACCTGGGTACATGGAAATTTTATAGCAATAGAACAGCCTCATAACCGTAGCATAAAAGTTCACAAGGTAATTTGCCCAGACATTAGGGTACATACATGTTTTTTTTTTTTTTTTTTCAGTCATAAAGCGGTAGGGGTTTAATAGTCTGTACTCATTTCTCCAAGATCCTTTAATGTACTGTACCACGAATATGGGTTAATGCAGACATGCTATCACAGAGAGAGGGAACCTTGTCAGACGGTAATGCCCACCACACATGGGATACACACTCAAACCAAGCCTCTCTTCTCCCTCCATCCATCCAACTACTCACCCAGCAACAATAATGTAGTCACAACACCACACCACTACCATACAACAATCAGTCTGCACCTCATAATTGCGCCACACAATTGTTCGACGGCGTCCCCCAACGCGTGAACGAGTCATCGAAAGCTTTATTGACGTCAATAAAAATCTGGCACGCGCCTGACATGATTTGTGCACATGTAAAGAGGAAGCATGTGAATTATACATGTAGAGGGCTATTGAGTGAGGGACAGGGGTGGTGGGAGACAGCCAAGGCTGCATCTATCTTTCATGGAGGCGTGATCAGGCAGACAGGTACATTATTGTAATTGAATAAGCATAAAGCTGATACACCATACTCCTAGTGTGGGAAGATGGGAGGGGTGACATGAGTGGTTGGGAGGGAGGGTAGGGATGGTTTATGATGGTGGAGGTGGGCGAGGGGTTCATACTTTAGAAGGACATTAAGTTTAGTAGCCTGTACCCTCGAGGTGGCCATCTTGCCCCCATGTGGACTCATACTAGTTTTTCAAAGTTTACATCTCCAGTCTCTCTACTCATAGGATACATGTGGATCAACACTGTAAAAGGTATGCCCTCGCACCCCCTCGCGGGTGTACCTTTTACTGCGTTGATCCACACAATCATTAGTTTGAAGTACCCTGCCCATACAGTCAAAGTTCTGCACTGAAATGGAGCCATGGTCCTACAATCGCCTAGTTACACCCCTGTATAGTGTATAACAATGGCGGGGCGTTTGATTGACAGTTTAAGTATGCATAATTTGGGCAGGAGGTTAGAGAAGGTGCCATACACTGATACATTTTAATGGCCATGTCATTGGGGGTGGAGGCTGGGCTGGCAGGGGCCCTGTACATATAATGGATAAAGGTTGTTGGAGCAACTCACAAAGTGGTACATTGAGCCCCTCCTGTATGGGAGGGACTCAGTATCTTTTAATGCAGTATCTGGTGCATTTTAAACGTCTTGCTTTGATATATGGCATGCCCAGATGATCTAAAGACCAAACTCATTAGAAAACTTGGACGGGGCTTTGCATGTTCTCCTTTACAGACGGAGGCATGATACTACCCTTAAAGGTTTGATGATAAGTTTTGGCAGTGAAACCCAATGGTTCTATTATGGATTTTGGTTATAGAGAAAGTATGAATAAGTAAGGAAACCCTACTATCAAAGAGCTTGCCCGTATCTTGTATGGTATCGAGGTCACTTCAGATATCATATAATACTACAGGGATCTATAATATAATACGCCCTTAATTTATAATAGTGAATGCATTCCGATTTTCTATACAACAATCAGAAAATTGTAAAACCAGTGAGGTTGTTCCATCATCTAACGGTATATAATGAATGGGTTTGTGGTATCTTATTTCGGACAGGAAGTCCAGTTACATCTGAGATGTCCATCTCTGAGTGAGCAGCTCAGTCAAGTGGACGAGCAGCTCACCAGAGCAGCTCGTAATGTCTGGCCTCTGTAACTCCTGAGGTGAACTGACTGCAGCTAGGATAGACCTGCCCATGTCTGAATAATATAATAGGATTTCAATGGGACGAATCTATTTATAAATGGGATGAATCTAACTTTTCCTGTACAGACAGATATCTGTTTACATCCTCCCTCCTTCCTAATGTGTTTCCCTACCACTTCTCTCCCATCCCTCTCTCACTCTTTTCATCCCCCTCATTTCCTTACATTTACTTCTTATCACATCATTCCTCCGTCTCCTTCTGTTATTTTCTCCTTCTAATCATACCGCAAACGACCCCACCCCCAACCAAGTATACACAATAATCCAATTAAAGATATCACATCCAATGGAATGGAATTTCAAAAATCAATTTCTCACTCAATCATCCTCACTTCGAAAAGTACAATAGATATAGAATATAAATGCTAGGGACTGTTGCTAGTCTACTAGGAATAAGACCACATCTGTGATTCTCTGATGTAGAAATTGTGCAAAGATGACTCCCCATTTTGCTGGTCACTTTCCGCTGTGTGGACCCTACAGGATGTAAAGCCATATTAGACAAGACAGACACCAAGTCCTTGGGGAACCACCAGTACCCGAACCACCTTGGCCTTACGTTGCCCTTTCAGGCTCTAAACTTAACCTTTAAGAGGGGAATTTCTACCATTTCTAGAACTTAACTATCAAGGGCTTACATACTTAATTTTGGTGCAAGAGAATCACTATATTTGTCACCTTTATTTCAAAGTGATAAGGCTGTTGGAAGGTTTCCTTTTATTTACACAAACAATATTATATATGGTTTACAAATAAAATTCCAATGATTAAACGCGTGGGGTCGAGATGGATTATTTAGTTCATTGGTCACACGTAGGTCCTACACATTCTAATTGTTAATCGCGGACACTTCTGTGGATATGTCATTATACTTTTTATCAAACTTAGAAAACATGATACCCACCTACCGTTGTATCTGTCCAGTGAATGATGAAGATATAGTGACCTTCAGACTTGGCACGTATTGCTGGTGATTGGATTGAATGACTATGGTCATAATGTAAAGTCTTATCAGTAGCTCTTCCACTATCTATTTGATCTCTAAGATTGCCACAGATAGGAAAATATTGATGTCGCACAGATGTTCGAGTAAAAATGTGATTGCATCTTATACCTATTCGATAAGATCAATTTACAGTTTTATATTACCACAGTGGCCAACAAAAGACGCTAGACCACTAAGAAAGGTTAAGATGTACTCGAATAGAGTTTCATATGTTTTATAACTAAACTGCCTGGGCTAGTTTGAAACCACAATATAGACTTGCTATAGTAGAAGTAACAGATCCCCCCCCCCACACACACAAAAAGTACTCTGTGCAGCAATTGCATCTATCTAGATATGCTTCCGGTTGCAGAGCTCTGCATAACTTGTATATACATTAAGATATGATGCCATGATTGCTATAACAGTACCTCCATCTCACATTGCATGAATGTGAATCAAATAACTTCTACACATGCTGTGTAATATTGGAGGAAATATGAAATTAATCATCGAATAATATTATATCTATTAGGATATCATATCCATTAAAATGTCATAGTAGAAAGTTAAACAAATAGCCATTGGCACTTTCTCAATATTCTATTTTTTCGGGGGGGGGGGTGATCTTGCCATTCCGTTAATGGATTTTTCTTTTCAAGATACAATTAAGGCGTATTTTAACATTCTCTCCTGTAATGGAATTGTACATTAGCAGTAAATTTTGTATGGTCTATGCTCCTTTGTACCAAAACAATTTTCTACTCCTCACGCTAGTCTAAATTCAAATTGTTCTGAATTCAATTTCCTTATCATGAACTACCGTAATCTATAAGGCGCACATCGCGTATAAGGCGCACCTAGAGTTCAAGAATAATGTCAAAAACATAAAAAAAATCATAATTTTGGTTCTACTGAATGTATTTTCAAAATTTAAAAATCCATGTGTAGCTAGGGCACCCCACATCCCCTTCGACCCCCTAATGTCAGATTTTGAGTTAGGGGGAGTGTAAGATATCAAAAGAAAGCTCTTGGTGTCCCCCTTGTGGATCCAGGAAGTACTAAAACCCCTTGTATAAGACGCGCCTTATACGTGGGAGATTACGGTAGTATTTTTTCATAAGTTCTATATTAACCTCAATGGGATGGTCAGAATAGTAGTGGCTCTAGGCTGGCTCAGGCAAGTTGTGTCCATATTAATAAGAAGAGATCGATAGCCCGACTTAGTGGGGGTCACTGCTCTGTTTTACTGGGGATCATGTCCAAGAGACAGGCATCTTTGTTAATCAATCACAAGTAGGATGTTGTCCCTAACTCTGCCAGTCCCAGCTGAGAGGGATGAAGAGATTATGGAGAATGGAAATAGTTTGTGAAAGTGGATTGCTCTGGTTGCTTCCCCTTTTCGTCCTTTTTTCATGATAGATATAGTTTTTCTTCCAAATGGTAGATCGGCCTACAATTTTTCATTTAATAAATATAGATATTCTCTGATTGTTGGTGAAAACATTCGGGATAGGCAATGTCTTTTAAGTCATAACCCTCCTTTCCTCCCCTAAACCCGACACCAAACTCACATTTCACACTAAAATACAGTAGATTGTAACAGTATTTTATGTCTTTGCATGTCCAATAAAGGCTAAGGGACCCCAATTTTACTCACCATCTACATTTCTTTATGACATATAGATGATTACATTGAACATAATTTGAAACATTTATATAATCTGTCCACTGACTTAATCTGTAATATTTAATGTTGTATTTTGCAGGTGAGTTTGGCAGCTTCCTTGTTTGCAATCAGAAGCCTGAAGTGAGGTACAGGTTCATTGCTCGAAGCACTACAGATATTAGTTCCATAATGGTAAACCATAGAGCTGATTCCAAGATAGCAAGTCACATATTTCTCCTCTATATCTATAGACCCTTTGTTCATCTGTCCAATCATTGGCTCCCTGGACTGGTTTAATTAGATTACACACCAACGGAATATGGCCGTTTGTAGTCTCACATCACGGCCAAATTAGGCACAATGCAAATCAAACTCTTAATTAAATCTAGCGCAGGAGAACCTCAAGATTGCTGCATCATTTAATCGCTCCAAGCCTCCAACTCTATTGATCGCACAAGCATGTTGTGCCACCCACTAAAAAGTAAGCTTAGGTGTTGCCTTCCTCCTGGAACAATAGATCCTTTAACTAAATAACCAGCAAAAAGTGAATAAATACAAGATATCTGAGAGAGCTGAGTGGAGCAGAATCACCGGGGCCTCTCTCCTCTTATCCCACTGCACGCGCAGTGTCTGCGGCCGGCTGATAATTACATGGAAATTACAACTGAAAGTCACGTGATGAGCTGGTGTGGCCTAATCGTGTTTAATCTCTTTGATCCCCGTGAAGTGGCCGCTCTTATCGCCTTATCTCCTGCCGCAGCATGGCGCTCTGATCGCCCCTAGGAGATATCCCTGGTACCTTGTCCTGTTCTGAAACAAGCGGGCAGGCTGGTATCTAAGTGTATAAGTGTTATATCATCGTTATGGGGTGCTGGGGGATGGTTGGTTGCCATCAGGAGTGGTTATTTTATGTCTAATTTATTAGAAATACCTATCAATAATTCTAAAAATATACCAACTAACTCTACAATTTTATAGCATGTAGAGAAGTATCTGATTTATGATACCTCTTAGCTGATACCCATTGGGATGGCATTTTATGGCTCGCTAATTGCATTAACCAACAACCATCTTAGAGATGCAAAAGGAAAAAAAGGAATATGCCGTATTAGAAGCTATTGATAATGTTTGTAAAAAAACAACCATAATATATATAAAAAAAGGCAACCCATGTATCCGAGGAACACAAGACATCCATCTGCCATAACCTGATCAGTGTGCACTGAATGGTATAAAATTGCATTTGAATTAAAAGTAAGTTTGCAAATCATCCATTCCCAGGCACAATGCAATTTCAAAAGTACAAATGTAATCTTCCAAGAACAAGCCTTCCCTATTAAAGTGGAACTCGCTCAGGTTTCATTGGACCTCCGTTCAATTTCCCCACTTCTTAGAAGCTGCACTTGTGTGCTGTAAAATGTAATTTCACATCTGTGAGTAGATCACTACAGAAGCCATTTCTGACCATTGTGCCTTTAGATATCAGACTACATGAACCAGACTCGTCTCTTTTGTACCACAATCAGACTCTAACATGCTAACGGCAGCAGTAAAAGAAAATGGAAAACTACATGTAGTATTGCTTAAAGCTTGGGTATTTTTTAAAGCCCCAGGAGGCCTGATCAATGTTCACATAAAGTCCAAATTTTTAAATGTTGTTTAAAGTTGTAGAAAATAATATTATTTGTATGGTGCCTCAACATCAAAATGGTTGGTATAGAAAAAGCACCCCCTCTCAGTCTTTATTGGTGGTTCACTACAGTATTAATGGAATATAGCATAAATATGGCAGCACAAGGGTGGTATATTGACGAGTATTGCATGAGGCCGTTAGGCCGAGTGTAATATCGTCAATATACCACCCGTGTGCTGGCATATTTATGCCATTTTGCATTTATACCACCTTTTCCTCCATTTTGTATTAATTTCTTACCTGATATCCACAGAATATAGCCATGAGAAGACATTTTGTAAAAGCAAGCAATACGGCCCGGGTCAGCGCTCTGCGCAAAGCCATTGTTTTTGTTGACCTATATCTACATCCGGGCCACTGACACAATTTCGTCGGACAAGGAGGCGGGTGGGAATGGCCGGACCGCGACTCGCGTATGTTGGGAAAATCAATGGATTCTTATTTATATCGAAGAAAATGGAGAAAATTAGCACGCATTCCTCGTCTATGGATCGAATACTTCTTGGAACTTTGATATTATAACATGTCATGGTTGGATTCCATACGAAAAGTGAGTGTAAACATAGGACAAGGACCCCAGGTTATAAGTTATTTCCTATCGTATTGGGTTTCATCACCGTTCAGTGTGGTGCTATGGCTAAGGTCTTCGCCTACCTCCACTGCTGCCGGGGTTCAATTCTCCTACGAGTTTGGACGATTTTTCACATTGAAACAATGGCGAGACTGAATTTGTATGTCTCCCAAAATTTCCCAAAATATTCTAAGTCCAACTTGACCTCCAAAAATCCCTAAAATGAACATGTGCATATATGCTCTCATAATGCACTGGTAGAAGAGGGCATAACAGTAAGGCAGGTGGCCGAATAGTGGTATAACGTGGCATACAACAGACCTACTCAGGTGCGATTTCTATACATGCACAATGCCCAGACACTCCCACTCAGTAGAGACCAGTCAGACCATCGCATTGATCCCCCACTCTCTCTGTCATTTTGATGCTTGACTGCTTTTTGCCCTTACAAAGTTGATGGGATACATTTTAGCGTCCAGTATCCTTGGTGACGACCACCAGGTGTCTCTGGCAGGTCCCCCTAGTGTTTATGACGTTGGTCGCTAAGGTTACCGAACTGTCAGGCGCACTCGGCAGTCAGCCACATTGATAAGGGACAATGACAAAATGGGTGTGTGTTAAAAATCACTGCCTGACGTCAAGTCAAATACAAGAAACTCCTGTGCTTTCTGATCATTGCAATGCAGGATTGGATGAACTTTTAAAAAGAAAATCTAAATGAATGAATGAATATCGTTCAAGTGTTTGTATTAATTTGCATGTTGAGCAATAGGGTATCCATGAATCGTTGCATGAGTATTCTTTTCCATGTAGAATACATGTACTATACATATTGCCAATTGTCACTGATTGTGCCTCACCCGAAGGTTTTTGGGAAATGAATGAGCTGCAAGTAGAACAAGTTTGAGTGGAAAAAAAGAAAGAAAAGAAAAAGAACATCTGTCATATGCAATACTCATCAGGCTAACCTCTTGGGAATTCGCTTAGAGGGGAGATCAAGCAATTGACCAATGGCTTACCTGTATGGAATTTACAAAATATGCTCTATATGCCAGGTTCAGTCTAAGTTTCTAAAGTGAATGTATCATCAACCCCCCCCCCGAAAAAAAAGAAAAAGAAGAAAAATGTCCTTGCCTAAACAGTGAGTCCAACATCTATGTTCACTAGGCATGTTACAGTGGATCTAATAGGAACCCCCCTAAGGTGTGGAGCACCAGTAAAATGCAGCACATCCATTAAGTAAAGTGGGAATGAAGCAGTCTCTCAAATGGCACTTTTAATACCATCCGGCCATGGCACACATGTTAAAGCATGTAAAAAATACCCTACGCCACCACACACAATCACCATTCTCTACAACAGTGAACCCATGCAGAGGTGAGTGAAATATGAAGCCACCAGTCACTCCTGTGTCTATGGGGTGCTCACTATGAGGTTCCCAAGTGTATTCACACAGCTATAAAACACCATCTCATTTCTATTTGATCAGTGAAAAATATATGATAAACTGGTTTTGGGTCTAATCCATTGCAACATAGCCACCAGACTGTATATAATTATAAGCCTAACCAGGTTTCTGAATATGATAAAAGAAGGATTAGAGGGACGACCTACAGGCTTGTATTAATCTTTTTCAAGTAAAAATCTAATTGTAGAGTAAAATTGTGCTGCCTTTTGTTGAAAGTGTGAAAGAAAACTTTAGTATGAATTTATGGTTCACACTATTGGATCTAATGTCAATGATACAATCTCAAACGCTACTTCTGGCAGGGGTTTGGTTTTGAATTAGAGCAATCAAAATATTGATGTATGGAGAAAAGGGTTTGGTTTATGAGGCGCCCCATATGACATATTGGCTGTCAGATGCAGGCTTGTAACTATGGGAGTTAAGAGGGAATGGGTGGGAGGGGGCTGATTGTGGAGAGCTCACGTGTGTGATCAGACTTCACGGACACTCATGTCAATTTTCGTGTCAGTTTTCACACGCCACCCCACCACTAGTTCCAGTCCCGGTCACCTCTCACACGAGAGCACCACCGTCTACTCAATACCACCAAACACATCTTTCCTCCAGGCTTCCCCTATTGTCTGCATTGGAAGAATATGCTGGGAGCGTATTGGAAGCAGTGACTTACTGCGCGTGCGTCACTCTGGTAGCGCCATGCGGTGGGACGCGCGTACATTACGTCCCGAGTGTTGTCGGATCCTGTTCACGCGGTAGTTAGGGTATAGCGTGACTTGGATCCCCCTGTCCACCTTCACACCATCCAACTACCTATTTCACACCCCCTGCTACCTTCCTCACACCTTTCTCCACGCGCCCCTGTCACGGCAGACGCCCATTAACGTTCAAGCTGAAGCAGTTACTCCAATTAATGCAAATGTAGCAGCTCGGGGCTAAATTCCATGATTGGAGGACAGGCATGCAGGAGTTGCAATAACAAAAACCTCATTACCTGCAAACTTTGCATCTTGGCAGTTTGGCAGTTTATTCGGTCACGCAAGCAAATATCAGATATGTTGAGATGCATTGATGCAGATCTGCACTGGTCTATTGTGTGGTGACTGGTATAGGTTTTCAGTGTATTCCGTGTATTTGTGGTTCCTTGGTTAGTCATAACGATCTTAAGGTGCCCATGGTATGGTCGATATCCATGCCATTGTGATGCAGAGACCCAGGAGATGATGGTGTTCATACCTCTCCAGCTTCTTCTAATGGACATTAGGATTTCATCTTTTAACTTCGTGTTCAGAGATGGTACTAGCCTGGATATAGTGTAGAAGTGCGTTTTACTGGGAATTGATAATATCAAATCACTTTACGGTATCAGTGAAGCACTTAAAACGACTATCGGTCATACACTCTACTGGTACACGGGTATGGATATCTTTACTCACTCCCATTACAATCCATTGTGCCACTCACCCTGGATACATTTTCTATCAAGTATCAATGTATAACGTTTTAAAAGAAAATTCTTTGTCCACAAGAACCCCCTTTACTATACTTAATAAGGCGTCCCTACTTTCGAAGACTATGTAAGCACCCTTGGCACATAATTATTATTTCCTTATATCAAGAATTGCCAATTTTAGAGTCAATTCCATTATTTAGCATTAGTTCCTTTGGGATTCTGGTCCAAATAGGCTCATTTTTGGGGAGTTCATTTTTCTACCCTCAAGTGAACAGATTCATATGATATCATTTTTGCATGATGCTGGGCATTGTCCTTTTATTATAGTAATCTGTCATAACAACAAAACGTGGCATGTACGGTTCCTGACATGGAAAAACTGCCATAGATTTCCATTGAGTTGTATAATGGGACTGTAATATTTACATGTAGATAGGTGCATAAGTGGTTAATCTTTATGACAATGCATCTCTAAGAAATCCCATAACTATGCACTGGAGGAATCACTTTATGTGGCACATATGGTTCCTCTAAAACTACACCAAATCACATTGCAATTTCAAATATGGCAATACTGAGGTATAATGTGAATGAATCTAAAATTCTTTAACTAATGACTTATAGTTGACACCTAAGGCTTTCTAATTATATTTTTGCATTTGATAAATATGATTTATTTCTCCCCACTATCATATATTAAAGAATGAGGCACGTATGGTTCCACTTAACCTACACCACAAGGTTTTTAGCAATAACTCCAGGCAGACAAGGGGAATAGTTCTTAATTGATTATATATAATGCTCAATATTGGGGGCTAGTGGAAATATAAAAAGATTATACATTTCCAATGCATTTTCTCTCTACTTTGCCCCATACCAGTGGGAGCACTATGAAAAAATGTTTGAAATACCCCATAAAAGGCTTATATTTTGTAGTCTGCTGCTTTAAATAGTAATGATACATGGGCAAAACCATACTTTCCAAGCAAGCTCCTGGCCTTACCCACCTTATGGAAATGAAAAATATCCAAAACCTTCAATCTTTAGTCACATTTACCCCCTTCCCATGGTGAAAAATGGGTTTGTCCCCATCTCAATGTACACAAGCGCTACATAATTTTAATACAAACTTGCCCCTAGGGGTTTAAACATTCAGACACATCTGCATCAAGAAGCGTCTGCATCCACTATCTCTTTCACTCTCACTACCACTGCCTATCTGCCCTGGAGCATTTTCTATTGTAAAGATGGCACCTGCAACATCAGGAGCCCCTCCCCCCCTCCCCATCCCACACATCTCCTCCGGCCAGTTCATCTTACCTGTTCTTAAAACCATTACCTTTCGGGTACATAACTTTGACATATACAACACAGCTAGCCAACACACCCTTTTCCTACATTCTTTCCTAAAATACCACTCAACACAAATTCCTTAAGGGTAAATAGATATTTAGGGACCCCTTAAGTTAATGCCTGGAGGAAATGGTTACCTAGGCTATTACCACCTGTAGGAGTTCTCACCTGGGCAGCACAACTGGGCGAAGGTGACAGGATTCACCTACAACTCAAAGGCTCTCCCACCTGCCTCTTTACCTGGTGGCAACCATTCACAAAGTACACAATTTTACAACATGTTAAAGGCGGTTTTCTCCGCAGGCGGCCCCTTAAAGTTCACCTTAAGAAAAGGAAGGTTTTGAAATGGGGGCATAGTGTATAGACACTCTTATGTCACTGTTAGGTGAGACAAATTACTTTATTGCAGCATAGATTTATGGAATGTCAAAGCTCTGTGTATGTATGATTGCAGGGTGTGTGCATGCCATGGTTTTATAATGAAACACCATTCACCGGGACAAGAATTCTGTGTGTTATTCATGGCACTTTATAGGTACATATTTAGAGAAATTTGTATCAATTGAATGATGAAAGCCACACCCTTGTATGTTGATAAAATATAATTATCTCTAGAGAAGAAAAAAAGGGGAAAATGGAGGATACAAAAACACTGTATTAACACAGATGGTCCTAACTGTTCCTCTTTTGAAAGATGTATTCAGAATAATTGATGACCCCTTAAGAAATAGTCACATATACACTTCAGAGGAGGACAGTTCCTATGGATAGGAAACATGATGATAAATCACAGTTCAAGCCTTTTTGCGCTACATACTTGTTTTTGTTGTCAGGGAGCCGAGGTGGCAGTCCTATTTATCAAGTTCTGGACGACACCACAGCCAAGTTAAACCACTGGTGTTATTGTATGCACACTCACCATGCAGATTTTCCTTTCCAAATAGACCTGTGTGTGATGGCAGCCTGAGGTTGTGATTGGAGACTGGGATGCTTCACTGTTATACCATGACAGCAAGACTGGTGCAGGGCATGGGTAGCAAGTGACACTGTGTCATGACCTTTGAGGTCAGGGATCATTGATCAATTTTTTTTATCCATCTATTTTTATGTCAGGGGTGACTGTTTCTCCTGGGGGGGAGGGTACTCAGGTCGGAAAAGGAGGTGGTGAGACGAAAATTCAGGGGGCGGTTACTGTGTGCACCTAAAAAATAGGGGGCGGTAACTCTGTATGCACTTCAAAAAAAGGAGGGCAATATCTCTGTGTGCCCCCTCAAAAATAGGGGATGGTAAATATCTTCTTATTATTTACAAATAAGGGTCCTTGCTGCAAATATTTCTAAAAATTACAGGTACAGTCCCTTCAAATGTCTTGAAATTAAGGGGCGGTGACTTCAAATGCCCTTAGATTAGGGGACGGTGGATTACTACAGGAGTCGGAGAGCGGTCATTTTGCCTAGATTCAGGGGGTCGATAGTTGTTTGGCAGTGGGGAGATAGCATCATATAGTGAGTACCTCCCCCGGGCTGTTTCTGTAACAGAGTACGCATTTTCTATTTATACATTGGCATACCAGGAAGCAGGTATCACCCATCTAACACCGATCAGCAAGCTCTTTATAGGTGTTCTATACTACCAAAAATATCTGTATACCAACCCAACCATTGACCAGTGAAAATATCTGCTATTTTTGAATTCCCCCCAGATCCATCAATACCACAATTGTGGATCACACACTCAGATATGCTCCTCATAATGTCCCAACCCCAAATTTGCATACAGAATACATTAGACTCGATTTCTAATGATATAATATAGCTGACTGAATTGATTTGAATTAGTAATTTTCTGATTGTAATGCATTTATACTGTGGTTCATGAGCATATGCAGACAGAACAGCCAAGGCATTGTCCCTTGCCCCATCGGCTATAATCTACATTGAGGAAATATGAAATACCTCATATTCTCTACCATAGATGATATTACTGAGCAAACCTACCCTTTTACCTTCACATAAATCATACCTGAACACTCCCTAAGCTGAGATGTTGAGGAGAGACAGAGTTCAACCTTACCAAAGTTGTGATTGGAAAAGGATGCGACTGTTATTGTCGCCGCCTGGTGGTGACCTGTGGAACCATGGATCATGTGACCTGATCCGGGACCTGCTGATGGCGGCGTCGGTCGGATGTGTAACAAGGGGGAGGGGTCACAGTCATGTGTATGTGTGTGTGTGGGTCGGGTAGGTGGTGTTGATCACATAAATACACTGGTACCCTGTACGTCTGTGAATCAGCATTTAGTTGGAATTGGAAAACATGTATGTTCTCGACATATTTGTCCCCGATAACATGTTGATCCGCATTCCCTTGCTGCACTTTTGTGAAACATTGGTGCTTTAAATCGCTTTTTAAACAAAATATCCACTGACGAGCAGTGTGGATCTTGACCTGTATATACTATTAGCATACTGATTTGCACATTTGTAGTCTACCATAGGGTCGCCGAATTTAGGTACCACATGTGCAGGCATACATTATATCGAGGGGAGGGGGGGGGGTCAATAGGTCCTACATGAGTAAAAAAGAAGAAGATGAAAAAAGATGGAGCGAAATAGGGGCTTTTATATAGAAAAATCGTCACTATAGTGACAGGGGTTTAAAAAATCGATGCACATTCTTTAATGCATAAAAACACGCAGTGACACTCCATCCTTCCTAAATTTGATAGAGTTGATGTGAAGGCTCATTGGGTTTATTTATGTATTAGACTAGCTTTACTTATAATTCAGAACGCCAAATGCATGTTTCTTCCAATTTGGATATTAAAAGAAGAGGCCTCTAAACTAAATCAGAGGTCTGGTAGATTCAGTAGAACATCCAGAACCAAAAGTTTAAAAGTATTAGTGTCTATCAAAAGTACACTTCTTTTCTTTTCCATTTCCTTTTGGAGTAGGCGACATTTAGACGCCAGACGACATTTGAAGCCTTCCTTCTTCTCCAACCAGATTCGCTGTGGGCACCCAGTAGATACTTCGTGGCATAGAATCTGATGGGAGAATATGACCCTCCAGGCGTTCTTTAGATACACATTTGAATAGAGATGAGGCTGAATTGATAACCCGACACTTAGCAACCAATCAGATGTAGTTGAAAGTCGTCTGCTTTGCTTGTAGTTCAAGTTCATCAAAGTCTACATCCTCCTATTCAATGTCTGCTATCTATATCACAGCAAATCAAAACCGATTGTTTATCTACGCATTTAGTCTGCTGTAATTCTAACAGGTTAGTCAAGGTGGGGCAGTATATAAATCTAAAAAGGTATACATCTTTTAAGAAGGATATATATAAACATGCCATTTTGTTCACGGTTATTGACCATTCCAGTTCTAGTTCAAATAATTCACAGTCAAATGGAATATATAGGCCTACACACAGATAGCTCCATAGATGTAACTCTCGCTAACACTATATCACATTTTCAAGGAATAGCCAGAAAGAGACTACATGTCGTATTCCAACAACCTTCTAGTTAAAAGCTACCTTTTCTTCATTTAAGTCTCCCCAACACGAGCCTGATGCAAACAGGTAGAAGTTATAACCCCAGGAGGTGGCATGCGTGGGTCTAAATAGGGCCTGGATGAAGTTACTGAGGCAAGATAATAATATGGTGTGCTGTATTTAACTTCTAGCAAGGAGACTCAGTCTCTTGTATAATAGCTTCATGTTTCTACATGTTTCCCACGCTGAGATTTCTATGTAGATCTAACAAGATTCCAGAAAACCATTGGAACATGATAAAGATTGACTCAGATTACATAGAAATCTAAGAAATCAAAGGTTTCACCCCGTGAGGCGCTTCTCTAAGCGAGATGTATGCCTACCTTGTCAGGTGAATGATGAATTAGACATGCTAAGAATATACACTGTGAGAAAATTTATAAATGAAAAATGAAAAAAAAAACTCTAAGGTATCTTAGGAGGGCAAATTGCTTAATTTGATCAGTGTGAATTTAACAAAATCAGTGTAGTTTATAAAAGAGATATGCCTGTAGTGGTAGATTGTAGACAATCCTTATTATAATTATGTCATAAGCACTATCCATATTAAAATGTAAACCTTGTGACTTTCATACAATCTATTGTATTGCAGACAAGGCCAACTTTTTCCTCGACTCTACCAATTGCAAAATACCTTGAATCCCATGAAAAAAAAAAGGAATGAAGCACACATTTTTACAACAATAATTCCAAATGCCTGTTTCAATATAAACAATATTCCTCCTCTCCTCTCGCAACAACCACATACCACACACCCTCTGTGGAACTGGAAGTCAATCCAGTACCAAAACATGCACACACCTTTCCCCACCTTGCCTAACATTATAGGGTTAGAGTAAGATAAAGGGGTGTAGGGTGAGGGGAGGGCAGGCTAGGATGAAGGGGTGTGGTGTGCGATAGGCTGTATGTTCTGGAGGAGGTCCTGAGGTCAGTAAAAGATGGTTTGTCTCTGTCAGCACTATAGTCTACCGTGGAGGAGCCCTGGTGTGGTAGACTCTGGGTGCTATGGAGGAAACTAATAAAGGTTGCGGCAGTATTTGTTTATGAATGCTGATGTAGGAGTGTGCATGTTTACAGGCGTTCAGGGTGGTATGGGATCCTGCCTGTTTAAATTAACATCGCATACTCTGTAGTACAATGTATAGCTATGTATAAGATAATATATGGATGACAATTCACCCCGAGGCCTAATTTAATCATTTTAGCGTACAACTCGTTCGAATTCGAACATGCGAGGTGGCTACAGAAACGTAAATACTTGCCCAGTGGGTTTTCCATGAACAGGCCTAGCTCACTACGGAGAATAGGGATTCAGTTAACATAGCCCAGGTTGTGATTTACATTGGTAGCAGTAGGTCCATTAATCCTCGTGCTGTGACTAGGATGGGAATCAGGCCGAGTGTAGATCTGTTTGTGATCTCACAGACAGTACTATACTGTGCCTGTGCAATGGGTGTCTTCTGTACTCAGTAACCATAATCTCTCATCCTCTTCCTCTCAGTCTCACTCTCTCCTATGAGTATATCCTTCTTGTCAGTCCTCACATCTAATTAGCTGTAGGAAAATCGTAAATCACCCTAGCAAAGATGATTTCAGATTCGTCCCCTAGAACTAATTTAGAATTAATCAACTATAAATGAAATTAATTTCTCTGTACAGTTGGGCCAGATTGTAATTTAATTTAATTTAATTTATTTCAATGTTCTTTTCTGACATCTCTCACATAACCTGGTAGAACCATTTTGAATTGATTGGTCAGCAGTTGCCAGACTTCAGTGCATAACTCTCCGTGATTTTAGAACTGAAATATTATAATTATAGCCCTAGGCTCTGTTGTTCCGCAGACCTGAAGCCAAATTCACCAGCTGCCTTCTCTACTACCACCCCACCATACATATCTGACCCACTGAAGCTATAATCATTAGTCATAAATCCTATACCCATAACATTTTATGGCTCTAACATACAAAATATAGAGCCAGACTTACATAATCTACGTCATGTCTACACTGAAAAAAGTCTTCCTGACAAAATGACATGTATATCCATGTCAACTTGATTTGACACATAGAGCACATGTCATTGGAACATGACACATATGTCACCATGACAACTGTCTTCATTATGCATGTCAAGTGGAGTTGACGAACCAGATGTGAGAGTGTCAACCTCATTCAACTTGGCTTTCACACATGTCATGTGGGAGACAATCGTGACCTGTGCAGTATGTGTCAAAGCGATCAGTCTTCTTTTCTCTGTGATATTATAGACACCCCAGCTCCTAATTTCACATAAAGCATTGCTACAAGGGTTTCTCTTACTTTGCCCGCATACACAGAGAGGAAAATATCCGCACCAAAGAAGCTTTCACAAGGTGCATGTTGACACAGTGTAACATCAGTATAGTATACTAAGTCAGTGGACTCCTTTGTTTCCTCGTGTTACAAGAAAAACAGCAAAGTCCTTCAGATTTTCTGACATTCAAATATAATAGACATATCACATTCTAGGAATTCCACTATAGAACACAAACTGTTTCTCTATGGAATATCTTCTGACCATCTATGTGCAACGATATACATGTGTGTAACAAGTGTGGTTTAACAATAAAAGTCTCATGGAACTAATCAGGGTCGACCCCAAACCAGAGGGATGCTCAGAAAATTATGGCACGTATCATTTTTGTGTGAGATGTGTATACACACAAACGTACATGCTTCTTAACTATAGTGCCTATTTAACAAAATTACCTAAAGTGTCCTATTATTTCTAGATTACACCTGGGTGTTCTACCAAATCGATTTGCATTTACGCCACTGAATTTGCCTCCCATGCTGCCTATAATAATTTTATTATAGCTGTGTGACATCCTTCCTCCAAACCATCTTAACCTTAAATGACACCTGCCTGGGGGTGGACCACCCATGGTGGTACTGACAGGAGGAGTGGGCGGGCTACCTACTCCACATGCCCCTCCCAGCTGGACTATCTGGACACCTGTCTTGTTGATAAAATTTGCATCTTTATAGAGGACCATCCTCTATTGGCTTCCTAACGTAAATAGCTGTACTAAAGCAGGCCTATTCACAAAACACTGCTGCTGAAGTTTCCTGGGAACTCACAGTGAAGGTTGTTATATAGCATGTATGAAGTAGTAGTAAAGGTGGTATTTTGTATGGAGCTCTCATTAAATGGCAGAGAACGTTTTAGAAAGGTGTGTAAAAAGTCGATATAAAAGGCGCGGGTAATGTGTTAGCACCAGAGACCGGGGAGGTAAAGTGATAGGGCGCTTTTTATCCTTGTACCTGAGGGTGAGTGAGGGAGGGCTGGGGTGGTGACGGGCCCACCCCTGGTTACCTGGCTGATTTATGGGTCTTTGGCAGGTGAGAGAACACCTGTATCCATTACCCCTAACCTCTACCCTCTTCCCCTTTAGCCCTTTTACCCCTTGGCCCTCACTCTGTCACTGTAGCAGTGACCAGCAATGCTAGATGGTGTGCTATGACCGTAGGTGGATTGTGTGTCTGTACCCAGTTACCCCGCAGTTACCGCCTGTCAGAGGTATGAAAATAAAGCCAGTAAGACCATGTGGAATAAGGACTATAATCACAGTTGTACACACATATTGTTTTACATTTCAAAAGTTACAAATTGGCAATTTTATGCAATTACCCACGAGAGGTTATCACTTGACTGGTGTTGACTCTGAAATAAAAAGAAACAAGAGTCCGATTTACCTATGCTAAAAGGTTCATGTTTTCATTTCAAATATTGGTTTAAACCTGCACACATTTAGCCACATACCTGTTTGTTCTATAAGCCAAGTTAGTAATCCATTCATTCAAAGCAACTTTCATATGAAAACAAGAACATCTTGAAAGAATAGATTCCCAGTGAGAGCTATCACCTGTCCATGCGGTGATTGGGGATCAGAATACTAATCTAATCACAGTGATTGATGATGTGACAAGCAGACAGCGAGAGATCCCCTCAGCTCACCCTATGACCGAAAGCTGCAAGTCTGAATAATAATAGGCCGAAATGTGCACCACAATAGTTAGAGCTGTTTTAGTATAGACAATAGCCCATTGCCAACCTAGGCCTTGTGGAATTGTGTAACAAACATTTCACTCCATCTATATTACTTAAAAGGCAGACCCATATTTGTGTGAACTCAGGCTTGCAAGCTTCATCCCACGAGAGTTAGGTTGGCACTAGTATTCCACCAATTACCAAAAACAAGCTGCAGAACGAGATGGGAGCCAGCCAACCATGTGTCTAAATCCACACGGCTGTCCCTTGATCACTTGAGCAAGTTTCTGTTTGCTTTACTGTCATAGCTGCCTTTATTGGTGTGTATAACTATCACTATACCATAATTACTTTTCACAATTGCATTATGTCAAATGCAATAATTGAAAATATTTTTTTTATGTTCATATTCATCTGAATAGTATTTCCAAAATGAGTGCATTTTCATACCAATTTAACCTCATAATGAATGATACTCACACCTGGAGGTGAGAAATTTCCACCTTTTATGTTGTACCACAGGGGCTACTCCCAGGCCAGGTTGCTGTTGGTCTGCCAGACAGTGGCTCAAAGGCATGTAGACGTGTCAGACATGCATAGTACTGCGTACACCTAACACATTAACCTGGATATGTTACTGCCATAAAATAACCAAACATTTAGTTTTTTTACAGCTTGGGGATCCCCCAGTCCCCCAAACTCTGATAAAGTCTCTTTAGTTGTGGATATTGTTGTGGAATGGGGAAAACTTGGAATCTGGGAAGATGTTAATCTTTGGAATAGAAAATGAGAACCTTTTTGAGTACATAGTATGTGGCTGGTGTATGTGAGTTCAGACCCCACCACAACCTTTGGTCGTGGACTCTTACACTGTCAAAAATAATTGTTGAATTCACCATCCTCATAAAACAGAACAGTAAAACAAAGTAATTATACTGCAGTGAACCAGTGTAGCTTTTACAGGAAGCCCATTGTGGCATTATGGTGGCACAGGAATCTCTGCTAAAATAATGATGGATCTCTGGCAATTTTGGGACAAGGATTCAGAGATTTTTATTTATCGTGTAGTGTCATCTATAGCAGCACATTGATGTAGCTTCTAATACAACCCCTTTTCAGACCACACCCCCCCCTCGCCCCACAACTTGCAAAATATATCATGACTTTTGTGATCCTTTTAACTTGTTCTCAGTTTCAATGAAATATAAATAAAATGCAACACCTCTCTAGTGTCTACAGGGGGAGGCGTGTGTCAGGGGACCATTGGGACTGTGGCGTGTATGCATGCATGTCATTTGAGGATCAGTTCGTTTATGGGAGACACAGGAGCCTTCTCACACTCCAGGGTGTTGATGGGTCTGATGGGGTAGCATGGATTACGTCCCTACAGTCTGCCTCTTCACGCAATCTCTTCTAATCCCTTCCTCCATACTACCATTTTTTTTATCTGATACATATACTCTATTCCCTCAGTATGAAAGGGGAGCGCGGATACAAAGTGGCTTGAATCAAGGACATGTAAAACTGTTGTTTTATAGTTGGGGGTTTAACCTGGAGACGTCCAAACACCTTGACACGTCCGCCCCACTTACTTGCTATAGTTTGATGTTGAATCAGTACTGGCCATGTATACTTACATCTGATTAATTGTCGTTGATCCAACACCAAACTGATTTTGTGGCCTGTAAGTACGGTGGATGTCTCAAGGTATAAGGTATGAGGTCTCAAAATTAATAGGCTGATTTTGTGTTTAGTTAACGTGAAGCACTTGTGTAGACTATCCACATCCGTTCCATAGAATCTAAGTATTAAATATTTTAGGGTGGATTGGTAGGGCGGTTTTGAAGAAATACGTTCCTATAAGCCCTGCAAGGCATATCAACTTAAAATCAGGATTTAGACAACCACAGGGGTTGTCACCCCATCTTCAGCCCTTCGAAAGGGTTAAACCAAAAGGATTGAGACGAAAAATGTCCTAAATCCAATTCCCCCCCCCAAGCTGAACGTCAATCAAGACAGAATTACAGATTTTCAGTGCTACCTATTTTGTATCTTTTACTGTAACCATGGCACCAATGTCAATGTTAATTCTATTTCGATGAACAAGTAGGAAAAAGTTCAATGTTTTATATTAGCTTTTCACTCTCAGTCTGTCGCCTTTCTCAACAAACATTACCCCCTTTCACTCCTCTTACAAATAGAACTCACAACTCCAATAGGGAGGAAAAACCTTTAGATTAAAAATGCCCTTGCTAATAAAATGGTGGCCTGTTCTCACGGAGTGTTTACGGGCATGACATGGGGCGGGACCCTGATTTAGAGGTGAGCTCCCGGATGTAAACATGGACACAGCGTTCATTGTTCTGGCCATCTGTGCGTACATGACGACGCCTCCAAACGTTTCAGCTATAAGACCCTCATAGAAGCGCATAAAGGAAGCATTGGATTCTGTAATTGTATTCTCATTTTTTTTCATGCATGTCTCCTTTCAGAACGTCTTCTCAGGCCATTCCTTCATCTCATTATTTTGTAATTAGACATGTTTTTTTAACTGGAATTTGGCATTGGTGTAGTTTGAGAAAAATGTAAAACAATGATCTGTGATAAGTTCCATTCACAAGAGGTTTGCCAAGTACCAATGCAAAGTACAAGGCATTAAAGCTATTCGTAGCGGCCATTTTGAGAGGCTTTGTCAATGGAACGCATGTAAAACATGTGTTATCAAGAGCTCTGGTTCCCAGATTCGGTGCCCTGGACTACAATCATTACTAAAGTCAATGGTCAAGGTCATTACCAAAGTCTGGATGAAGGTCAAGATGGTAGGGTCCGAGGTCACAATTTAACATGTGGCTGGTAGGTGATATGCCTGGGTAGGTGGAGGTCACAACATCCCTTGTATTGATTAAGTTCCCCAACTTGACATGTATACACGTAAAGGTCATTATGAATGAGGTCAAGGCCACCTCACATGTTTTGCCAAGGTCAGGTTTCTCACCACTTGTGCTCTTACAGTACTGTAAGGTGGCTATATCCGGTTTTAGGCATTCTTGGTTTTCTGAATGGATAGAACTACTTCTGCCACCAGGCGGAGCCTTTGAATGGGACGAATATTTTGCAAAGGATGTATGAAAATGATATCTGAAAATAATACGGATAGGAGGGAGGTTGGTATTAGCATTCTGAAAAGACTTTTATATGACATTATCATCCAGCGAGAGTTATGCATTCAAATCGTGATATAACAAAATGTAATGTCAGAGAGACATTGTATGTATGAAAGTTTGAAAGTCATAGTTCACTAACAAAAGAGACATCATTCAATTACATGAGCAGACTTTCTCTATGTATGGTCTTATCCTGGTTGGGCATTTTTGCCCTACATTTGAACGGTAGGTCCTATCCATCTACATGCAACGGTATCATTATCGAGTGCTGGTATCTAATATTATGCATGGTGTTAGGGGCCAGCAGTCAAAGCCCCCTTATGGTGTCAAGAAGAAGGCTTTACTGCACACCAGAGACGCCTAGGCAACCACATGATCTCCATGCTTTACTCGTTAATCATCTAAAACAGCATGTCCCTAATAAACCAAAGTGAAGCAGACAGGGCTAAAATCTGTTTTTGCTGCATTGAAGGGGCTGTGCTTGTGGTTATGGTTAAGCAAAAAATGTCCAAGCTTAAACTAGAGGGATGCAGAACATGGCATTAGACAAGTGTGCATCATGTTGAGTGCCTTATCTGCATTCCAGAGTAATTTGTCATGTTAATTGCATGTGGTACAGACTGCTATTGGGATACAGTGTACTTTGGCTCTGTGCTCTTTGTGGCTTTTTGGGTGAGCTGCTCGGAATGTTCATGTATCCTTTTGCATCTCTTCCTCTCTTTTTGTAAGTGAAATCCCATGAACACATGGATGTGCTGGGAAATATCCGCATGTCACATTAATCATGTTTGACATGAACCCCATCCCGATTAGGGATGGGCAAAGCTTACGATGTTTTTATCCAGTGTGCGCACGGTTATTCTCCCGTGTTGTAGTGCAATATGCGTGTTCTCATGAGAAACAGAAATACAGGAGAAATGGTAAGACATATTTCACTCTTCCTGATACGTTGCAAAGGCAATGGCTACAAAGCAAAATCATATCATATATGAATTACCACAGTCCTATGTGGAAAACCGAATCTCGAGATGATTCCTAAGGAACTAGTTCAAAGGATACACATTGTCAGGATAAGATACCATAAAAAGAAAATTTAGGCTCATTTAGAAAAATCTAAAGTACTGCTTAATCTGACACATGATACATGGGACTCTATGCATGCGTTGGAATTTGCACAAGCTCAGAAGCAAGGATTAGTTCAGGGTCATCCAGAATGGGGAACATCTCTCCTCTGGGGGAGGTAAGAATTCAGACAGGGCTCAGTGGCTGGGTACAGATCACTGAGGCTCATTAATCCTCTTTAATTAGTGGTGACTCCCTAATCAGTCTTGGGCTAAGGAGGGAGGGGGGTGATGGAGAGCCTTGCCGAGGTGTGAACGTGTAAATTGTCATCATGCCATTAAAGATGGCCGAAATATCCAAGATGGCCACCGGCTAATGCATACAGACACCGCCAGAGGGATCTACTGGCGCTGTCCAAAGGAAATCCCCGGATGAAGGAATGCATGCAAGATGACGTGGGGATAGTCAGTCTTCAAGCTGATATGCAGTGAATATAGAGTACCATAGCGGCCTGTGATGTGAGATTTCATGACATAGTGGCAGACTGAGACTAGAAGGGAGGGGGGATACTCATTGAGATAATTTTCTTTTACTGGAGAGGTTAATATGTCTTGAACTACCGGCAGAGGAGACAATCCCTGACTGGCGTACGAATATTTTACTGCTATGTCTGACTAAGTCTGACTTAGGGAACTGAGAATATGATTGGAATTGAGACAGCATGTCAGAGTAGCCTTTATTGGGTCACTCTCCATGGAAAATTGCCTCCTGCTGTTTTGTTGCCGCTAACAGGTGTCTGTCCCAACCACAGTTATGTTGGGAGAGTGTAGGAATGCAAAGGTATTGCGCATAGGATGTGGGTAGTGGTAAGAATGGTTTGGAGGGAGCTGTTGTGTGGATAGGAAGGGGAGACGGAGATGAAGGGGATACAGGGGTGCGAGGGGGTGGTGGGATGGGGGTGTGCTCACCCATCAGGTCCCCACATATCCGGAATTTGCGAGTAGCGACAAGTTCTGCGTGAAATATGGCACGGCACGGGGCTGATAAAAAGACCCGGCGTGCACGGACGAGAAAACGATGACTTGATTGGAGTGAGGCGGGCCATAAATCAGTGGGTAGGGCGGCGGGAGGCCCCGGATGATGGCCGAATTATGCCTGGGTAGGGGCAGGTTGGTGTGGGTAGGGACTCGTCAGGGAGGGGGTGTAGAGGGGGTTATGGGTACCTCCACCGCCCACTTCCTAACTCCCTTACAGTGCTACTCAGTACTTCCTCCCCCATCCACCCACCTCTCAGCCCCACACCTGGGTGCTGGAAGTGATAAAGTCCTGACAACTACATCGAACCCATTTTATGTCTTATGGGTTGCCTTCAAACTGGCACTTGATCTTCATCATATTGGTGAATATAAAACAAACCGTCCACAAAATAGAGATTCAATAAATTAACAGGAGGCTTTTGCAATTGAATGCAGGCTTTACCCACTGCAGTCACATTTAGTTACAGTTTGTTCAATTGCTGCTTACTATTTCAGTCACCAATAGCCAGATTTGGTGCCATGTCATCTACTACTAACTACTGCAGTCAACAATAGGCACAGTTGGTGCCATGCCATATAATACTTACTACTTCAGTCACCAATAGCCAGATTTGGTGCCATGTCATCTACTACTAACTACTGCAGTCAACAATAGGCACAGTTGGTACCATGTCATATACTACTTACTACTGCAGTCATCAATAGGCACAGTTGGTGCCATGCCATATACTACTTACTACTGCAGTCATCAAATACTACTTACTACTGCAGTCATCAATAGGGACAGTCGGTGCCATGCACAGACAATAACTGCTTGGAGAGTGAGTGCTAGGTGCTAGTAGTATTAACATAAAGGCCTGCCACTCTTTTCTTTTGGCCATTTTATTTTCATTAACGTGGTATGGGGCTTTATCTATGCTGTAGGGACCCACATTTGCTGCCTAATATTCAATTAATAGAAACTATGGGAATATAAGTACTTCTCTGTTTGGGGAGATCTTCTATGAATTAAATACAATTATTACTGTCGCTAAATTGTTTTCCTACTTTGTGCTAGTGAAATAAAACAAGACATATGACAGCTCTGCTACCCAAGGCCCCCACTCAGATTGAACTTTTGTCTAATGGTCACACTAGGGGCTATACTTGAATAGGCAGTTTGGTGGCCATGCTGTGCTTCATAAGTAGAGCTTGTTGATTAATTGGTACCTGTGGCATTGGGCTAAGGGTGATCAGTATACTTTCCATAGCTGTTATAGGTGCCCCCTCCCACCATCCCATGAAGGATCCCATGCAAATTAGCCATGTGTTTTCAGTCCAGCAGCAATATTGTCATAAAGATGACCGTGGACTAGGCTCAAAATAGCCCATATGAGGTTATAAGTGTACAACTCTAAATTTTAAGGTAAGGCTACAGACTTTATTTTGAAATCAGTCAGCTCCGAGTCATTTACTTCAATCAAATTGATTCAGATTCATCAAAATGACCTCAAAAGCCAGGCTGTAAGATGACCGTGGACTAGGAGTGGCAGGCCTTATATAACATACTCACGTTCACCAAGCTGATATTCTAAACTCAGTGGAAGCCTGTGGTGCCACACCATATACTACTTACTACTGCAGTCAAAAATAGGCACAATTGGTGCTATGTCATATACTACTTACTACTGCAGTCATCAGTAGCCACTGTTGGTGCCATATCATATACTTCTTACTACTGCAGTCACCAATAGCCACATTTGGTGCCACACCATATGCTTCTTACTACTGCAGTTATCAATAGCCACATTTGGTGCCATGTCATATACTACTTACTACTGCAATCATCCATAGGGACAGTTGAAGCCATACCATAACTACTTAGCACTGCATTCACTGATAGCCACAGTTGGTGCCGTGCCACATATACTACTAACAATTGCAGTCACCAGTGGTCGCAGTTGTCTTCATATACTACTTACTACAGTTGCCACCAACTACTGTGACATGTACACTCTTCTCTAGTACTACTGCGGTCACCAATGGCTACATTTCCATATACTACTGTTTGATTAGTATAGGACAGACTCCCCACTGAGACTATGTATCTCTCCGTACTATTCCTATAACAGAAACATCATTAACTACCTGGTGAGTAAGCAGAAACTTAAATGATATATATTCGACATAATGTTACCCGGTATGATCGTGTAAATAAGAGAGTATAGTATCATTGCGTTTTGTAGTGACTGAATAAGATTTCAATAATATATTGTTAAGGTATTGATCGCTGAAGGCAGGTAGACCTATCTATATCTATACTATAGTCCAGAATGGCTATGGGGTAGACGGTGGCACTGGGCTGTAGGTGTAGCAGTGTCTATCTATCCGACTCAGGTAAAAGACTGACCTTCTACTAGACATGGGATAATCCTCTTAGCAAAGTGTAGAAATGGTACTATCTGGTACACGTAAGTGTAGTGTCTATAAAGGTGAGGGATTGATGGAGGTTCTATTGAAGATAAGGTACACCTGGATCACTGATGGCATCGGACCATGTCTGGGAAAAAAATGAGTATATAAATATTTTCTCATATCCACTGTCGTAGAATGTGTCATTTCATTCTAACAGTTTGATATGAGGAATATTTCTTTATTTGTTGACTCAGCATTAAAATCTTTAAGAAGGTCTCAGAGTCACTTCAGTGTATTCAAAGTATCAGGAGTATGGCACTTGTACAATGCAATGCCTCTCTGCATTGAGGCTTGCCATAGAACCCCCTGAATACAAAAATGGTGTTTAGAGGTGTTTAGTTAACCATTTAAATTCTAAACACCTAAACAGTTACATTAAAAATGCTTACATATTTAGACTGTAAACAGACAGAAAACTAGGTGTTTAGCTTTTAAACACTAATATTTCTAGGTGTTCAGACATAAAGTATACACCAGGTGGCAGCTGCATGCAGTCACTTGTTACTGCTTGGTAACAATATGTGACATGTACTGGGAAAGGGGGCCGGGAAAGGGGGCCTTATTGCACCCTGCACCAAGGGCCATAAAAACGGGACAAAATTATTTTTAGAATTATGTTTGGGATCTAAACACCTTTCCTTGCAGTGTACAACACTTCACATAACCCCCCCCCCTGTCTCCTATCCTACATTTCCCTCTTACTCCAACCTTCCTCAGAGGTGGACGTAGACCACAGTCGGATTGCCTTTTACTTCCGGCATGTCAGGTCACGACGCATGCTCAGTGGTGCTGGCCAGTCGGCTGACACCCGAAGCCAATCATTGAAAGCGTGTTCGTGTCAGAGCGGACGCTCAAATGTGGCTTCTTGGCCACTGACTCTTTCCCCTACTACTCTCAACCCCCACTACCCTCCGCCCCACCCCACCCCCTCCTTCCCCGCACCCTCGCCGGCACATTCCCTCTTTTACCCGGGGGGGGGGACACTCACTTGAATTCTGACGCAGGTGTGCGGCTGAATCTATGACAACCCTTATCCTTCTTAGGGGGATTTTACCTAGAAAACTGTACCCTTGTTAGGGCACTTTTGACCTAAACAACCGAGAAATTTCCTGGAAACTCAGCAAATTGTGGCTAAAATATAGATATTTCCATAAGAACTCTGACATTTTGGTTAAAAGTAGACCCTTGTTAGGGGGATTTTAGTCAAAGTTGACCCTTATTAGGGGGATTTTGGGCTGAAAATGGGACCCTTGTTAGGGGCATTTTGTAGAAAAAGTGCCCTTGCCAGCCGCACACATGTATCAACTAAATATATGAAGTGTCCCCCCCTCCACCGGGCTCTCTTACAACGTGTGAACCGCGCGTAGCGCATAAGAGACGCACTCACGACGCACGCGCGTGTCGTCACTTCCGGTTGCTTTTTGTGCTTGTAGTTCTGGTCCTGAAGACACCAGGGCGACGCAGAACTGTAGCTAACTTGAGTCTGTCTCACATAAATGACCGCCATCTTAAAACACGATATTCCCATGCCAAGCTGGCACTGGCCTGCTCACCGCCAATAGGTTCTCACTAGAGATTGTCCAATGTCATCAATGGTATGTTCCCAAGTGGACTTGAACAACCCTATGCAGACTCTTCCACCTGGTGGTGTGAAGAGAACTAGACCTACTTGGGTTTGGTGTGAAGGTGGGTGTGGTTGGCATGTAAGAGGAAGGAAGACAGGGGTGACGCGTGGGAGTCAGAACAGAGGGGAGGAGGGGAGGGGTCAGGGCAGGCCGTGAGATAAGAGGAGCTAGAGAAAATGTATAGGTCAGTGATAAAGAGATGAGTGGGATCGTGGAGGAAGGGAGAAAGGACAGGGTAGGAAGTAGAACGTTGGCTGGATTAATGGGTAGATCGAATCAGAGAGTAGAGAATGGGCGTGGATGGAAAGTAGGGAAGAATGACATATTTAAGAACACAAATGTGGGAGGGGGTGGAAAATCTGTTAGAAGCTCCCTGATTGATAGACGGCACAGTTGAATAAATTTATCGACTTTGCAGACAATATTAAGGCACTAACCCTTTAAGACGAACCCACCAACTAAATAAAGATTGGGGTTTATTTTCAAAGCCATGTTATAGCAGAAAGGGGAAACATTTTGTTGTTTTAGAAACACATCATAGAAATGATGCCTACTGGGAACAGGTTATCAGCAACACAGGTATCATCCTGGAGTGAGGAATTGGGTTGAGAAGTGGGGCATTTATCTGTGTGTGTCGGGGGGGGGGTGAAGGACAGGTGCCCTCAATCCCAGCACTACAAGTCACAAAAGGGAACCCGCAATGTTAACAGTAATTGTTTCCAACCATGGCTGGTCGTTCCTCTGTAGGCGTTAAAAACAATAAAACATTACAACTCCCACTACGAAAGCCAGGCAAGGCAAAACAATTCACTCAATTACCTCAATGTTCTAATCCTTTAAATTCCACTTGATTGTCCCATGTTCATGTTCCTTTTTCATCATGATGCAGCAGCACTGGCCAGTAGATGCGCCATCATCATTCAGGGTGGATACCTCCAGGAGGGTATCAACTCTGGATTGTTGGCATGATGCATCAATGCAGCCATGGTTATCAATTTGCAAAGCTTGCATTCATGCATCATAAAGACACAAGTGGGACTAAAGCAATATACTGCCCTTACAGGGTCAAAGCCTACTCCAATGGCAAAGAACAACAATTGGTAGACTTTTTGATATTTTAAGGTAAAAAGTGGAAATAATCTATAATTGTTGTGAGGTATCAGTGACAGACATACATGTGCTGGGTGGAGATGCCATCTGGGGCAGTGAAAAGGACTGATGCTTCATGGTGACTGATATCTGCTATCTGCAGTATACTTAGTGTAAAATGGGGCTGAAACACTGCCTATCTTATCTCACCAACCGGAGGAGTTAGCTTATGCATTGCATCTCTTGCACAATATATGAGATCATTAATGATATATTTTACAAGCGACATAGTAGGCATTTCCTGATACTGTTTAACAGCATCATTGTGATCTCTACTTCTATGGTTTTGAATATTGAAATGAAAGCAAAATTACGTAAAATCAATCAGGTTGAAGACACTAATAGAATAATTCTTTTTAGAAATTTCACTCGGTCAGACGTCTTAAGTGTTTAGTAAATAAGTTCTTTCTCATAAGATATGTAAATGAAGCACTAGGAGTGCACGATAGCTATGAGCAGTGTCTAGAGTTAAACTGGTGTAGATTATTGAGTGGTGGAATAAAGATTTTCCCACGATATTCGCTTTATAGCTAAATATGTAAACATACAGCACTATAAAACGAGAAGAAGGAATCACACAAGACTCGAGACTACCAGGGCCCCCTATGTAGACTGCCCCACCCCCGCCACACACCAAGGTTGGGCGTGGAGCATGTTGTAGCCGCCTATTGGCAGTGACAGGCGGCAAGACGAATGAGCAGCTCAG
Organism: Acholoe squamosa; assembly: GCA_949317995.1. Classification (NCBI taxonomy): domain Eukaryota; kingdom Metazoa; phylum Annelida; class Polychaeta; order Phyllodocida; family Polynoidae; genus Acholoe; species Acholoe squamosa. The sequence goes on from OX439048.1 coordinate 26,490,996, forward strand.
AGCACCAAGAGAGAGCTGCTCCCCGACCATTGTACCCCAGGGGCGGGCTCCCCACGCCAGACCCCCGGGACCAAGACGGATGGAGGTCCCCTGCCGACCGAGGTGGGCTTTTATTGGGTTCGCAGGGATTAATCAACGGCGACGGCAGATGTTATAATTCATAATACAGACCGACTCCTTGGCTTCTTCTACCGCGTAGTGTGTATAGAGATGGGATGGGTGTGAGGGTGGGGGCTGAGGGGTAGGTGGTGGGGTGGGCGGCTCTTTGAAAAGGGACAGGAGGGAATCCACAGAGAACTCATGTTCAAGCTAGAGGCGAGCAATGCCTGCAATGTCAAAGGTCAGAACACGGGAGGGAGAGAGGAAGTTGGCTTTCTTGAAAAGCATTTAACAATTAAGGCGATGTAAAGAAGGTAGCAATGGGAGAGCAAACGCCTGAGGGTTATTTATAGCTTTTATTGAATACTTAAAGTGTTATTGCAGACAGAAGAATTGTGTTTCTTTGAACAGCTTTCCACCTCTCATTAACATATAGAAAATTGACCTGACAAAGTGAAGAAAATAGCATCCATCTCTGGAAATTCTCAAGAAATCATTCTTAAGGTGGGAAGTAGACACAGGAAACATTTCTCCAGGAGCACAGAAATCTTGAACACTATTCTAGAAAGGTGTGTTCCTTATAAAGAAGAGAAAGCACAAGCAGTTCATCCTTAGACTAATACTGAAGGGTTTGAGGGATGGATAGCATGTTTCCATCTACTTACCCAAAGTTAATGCTTACCCAAACTTGATGAAGCACCTGTCAATGGCTACAGCAGAAAATAGAATTAGACAAAGATAAAGCAGCTTCCTTAGCCAAAACTCCAATAGTGCTGCCTAAAGCATATCTGCACTCTTATGGGGACTGACAGAAGCCAGGGCCTGAGCTAGGGTCAGGGTAGACCAAGACTGCACTGGCTGATAATCTGTCATGCAAATTATACATTAGGTGTACCGGCAGCGTGATAATAGTCATTCCTACTGACATCCACAAGACAGATCGTCATATTGCCTCTGTATCAGGACAGTGGCGGTATTTATAATTATAGTAACTTAAGGGATGAGTGAACGGTGCAATAGGTACATGTTGTATCTGCAACCACTGAATGTGTCAACTGACATATATATATATATATATATATATATATATATATATATATATATATATATATATTATACTGTATATTAAACAAAAGCGCCTGCTACACAATGTAAACCATTCCCTGCCTCGCACTCACTTTTACCTCAAATCAAGACAACCAGCGTACATATAGAAATGTGACATGTTTCTCATGGACGGCCATTTATTGTTTCAGCAACATGAGAGAGGTTTTTTACTACTCAGCTTATAAATATCATATTCAGTTTTCATAATCCTTACCCCTGCATCAGTGTAAGGGCCATTGACATTAGTCCTGCTACAACACAAATCACCTGAGGGGCTGAGCATATATGTGGAAAGGGTCAGAAGGGGTCTTTGCTCTGACTCCATATTCAGCATTATAGAATAATAAGATATGGGTGTCTGTCTTACTCAGTAAGCACTCACCAGTACATGCCCGTGGGCCAGGCCGATACGGTTCAGTACAGAGTAGTGTTCCCTGCCTGGATTGAGTTACTGTTCTGGGATGTTCTTACAGACAAAATCAGATACTTGTATCCTTGTGAGTGCTGGGCTTGGTGAAGGAATACCCTTAAGCAGACATGATTCAATGTTCATGTATTAATGCAAAGAACTGTTTTTCGTGCTTTGATGGGTAGGTGCAAGCTGTAATTCCCATTAGAATACGTGTGAAGTGTGTGAAGCAATGTTAATCACTGAAAGGACCCTATAAGTATTATTTTACGTTTTAAAGTACTGTGATGTTGAAATCTGCAAATACCTAGTATGACATTCAGGAGTGTAACTCCCCCATGAACCCTAGTTGCCTCCACCCCATTCCCATACTTCTCCTAGAGTTAATATCCCACTGAGTACCGGTCTGTAGGCCACTCCTGGTCAGTGACGTCACCCATGACGTACAGACCCCCCATGACGTTACCTGTAGTTTCCCTACAATCCGCATGGTGGCACCCCGGTAAGTGGCGGTTTGAGCCACTGGTACCCGGTAATCAGTGGGCAAGAACAGCCATACCGGCAGGAAACCGGCGAAAGCCATGGTCCGGTAGCCGTTATTGGTTCGTCCTGTCTTAACCCTTCAAGGTCACATGAACATTGCTTTGATTTGTTGTATCATTTTAACGGCATACTTCGGATATAGCCATTGTAATTGATCTGCCATCGTGGTGGTATCTTGGGTTAAAACGCAATGAAGGTTCTGTATGGTGTACTAGAACAGTGCTGGCGAGTTATTCGCGGTCATGAAATTGAAGCATCATGATAGCATGTGAGCGTGATACCCTGAAGTTTATCGTCCTTAGGGGGTTTAGATACCCTAGCTCTGCACCAAGTAGGTGCTAGCTACCTGCTGTGGCTTTTTATTGGAAAATGACATCGTAATTCACGTTTATATCGCCTGCTTATGGGATATAAGGTAACATAAGGGTTAATCCATCTGATACATGGCCTACCATTCCTAGAACCTCAGCATGGGATTTAGTGAAATTTTGGATTTCTCTCTTGTGTTGTGTGGCATCCACTGTAAGGACATTGTACTAAATCACAAAAGGCAAAAGTTTACGAACTATTTTCCCCAGAATATCTTCCCAAAATATACAGCGTTCCTATAGTTCCCAAGTTTCGGGGCTGTTCAGCACTGACTTGCACTCCTGTTTTATGAGTCTAACTTTACTCCAGGGCGGGGCTGTCTCCAGGGTGGTAATGGTAGGGTTGGTCTATACACGTGTTGGAGCTAACACAGGTATGACATTACCACCTACCATCCACTACCCACCCACCTGCCCACCCTGATTGGGGGATCCACTCCAGGGCTGCCATAGAACCCCTCTCTATCATCCAGAGCATCGCAGATCGATCAGTGCAGCTCTCACCATGGAGGGGAGTGTGAAGGGGATGTTACATGGTGGGTGCTGGAGGGGTTGGGGAGGGGGTTCTCAATGGATGGGAGGTGTTAGGTGGGCCTTCTAAATCGCTTTGGAGAGTGAGTGGTGAGTGGCCATTGCCCCTGTCTCCTCCTTCCTGCATTCCTACCCTGTCTCTCCTCCCTATACCTGACTTCTACCTCTCTTCTTTTTTTTTGCCATCTCCCTTCCACTTCTTTCTGTTCTTGGTGTCTAAGATGATACCAAAAAGCATTTTCTTAGCTCTCTGGACCTCCTTCCAAACCATTTTATCCTATTATAGCGCCAACCATGTGATTTTTACCTACTTAGGTGACTGCAAGCTGTAATAGGGAGAAAAGGAAACACTCTATGCCAAGTTAACATAACCTAATAAAAAATTCTTAAGAAATTATACACACATAGGACTACATCCCACATGTTCAATGGTGGGCCTATCTCTTCAAAGTTATAAGTAATTCTGAAGCGTTTGCTATTTTCCCCCAAACCACATTGGGAAGTCTAGTTGACTACTACCCTCCTCCTCAATCCCCATCCCTCCCTACCCCCTACCCCCCCCCCCACACACACACACACTGCTCCACTTCCCCTTGAACTCTGTTATGGTTTAGAGTCTGAGGCATGGTGGCAAGAGATTGGGTGGGGGGGGCACTAGGGGATGATGAAGGGGTGGATCCAGACCCGGTCATTTTCCAGTGTGCTGCCTTCGATCCCGCCCCCCTAGTGATCATTGTGCTCCGGGACGGATGAAGCAAGGTGTGAAATAGTAGGTTGCCCAGAAAGACCGTCCCACCACTCTGATGGGCAGAGCGCGGCGGGAGGTCGGCCCAAATGAAAAACAGAATTCAAAGGCTTGGTTTGCATGGCACAGAGACCAGTGTGCGGCTTTTAGGCCTATTTATGTGCTATTTTATATTGAGGACACAGGCAGCACAAACACTACCACAGACTAATGTGCACCTGGCGGTAGGGGAAAAGGTTATGTCCTCGAAGCAGAATCACCCTGAGAGCATACAGCAAGTCTGAAAACTTACTGAGGTATCAAGGTTCCTGGGAGGTGTTAAAGGATCCCTGTAAAAGTAGCATCTATATATCCTCTCTTCCTCTGATAGTTGGTCTTCATGAATTAAGTTTCCAAATGTCTTATCATTTGAATGACTCTTAACAGTAGCACTGTATGCTATCCTATTTGTAATACGCTTATACATTATACAGTTTCCTAGATTTGTATGCCTCTTTTGCCTCTAGTGAGGAATGATAACATGGAAACCCCGGGGGTGAGCGGTAGCATAATTATCATCTAGCCAGCTAAGTAGTATAACAAAATATATGTTATTTGCGGGTAGAGGATATAATATTATAGACCTTGACTAGTCCATCTATTTCTGTTCTGCAGCTGTGTATCTTCTTCCCAATTTTCTTTGTAACCCAATATTATTCTTGTAGGACGTTTGGAGTACTTGAGAATAGCAAAGTTCCCCTTAACCCAGATCCTATAATGGCAAAATAGATCAGCCACACAGTAATGATTGTGGGCGGGTTCTCATAAGAAATTAATGTTAAAAACGCAAGAGCTGGCCGACCGCAGCCAAACGCATAAGCCGCAGGCAGAGGATGGAACTCTTCACAACAGGAGGCAGACCTAGCAACTGAGTGCTTCTGTTGCTATGTGTTTATCAATCAGTGTTAATGGGAAACCCTGGTGAACACTGGTGAAAGACCCAATAACTACTGAAATATTTCGATATTATAACGGTATGGAAGGAATCATGTGGCCTTTTAGTTTGCCTGCCAGAAGGTATGGATTAAGAATGAAAAAAAAGTCAGAGGCGACGGCTTTAGAGATAACCAATAAACAGATGACCAAAGACAGCACAGAATAACCCTGGTACAGTAAATCAAGGTAGCTGTGGGTATGTTAATTTGAAGGAGGGTTAATTGTTCCTATAGTAAAGATAAAAAATCACCACTTAGAGGGCCATATGGCTACATTATGTTATACAATATGCCAATAGACAAGATATTACTATAGATTTCTGATTTATATAGCACCCATTAAGATTAAGCTGATATAATCTGGTGGTTATGTAGGTTCCTATTCCCTACAGCACATACGTGAGGGACAGATAGAGATAAGAGAGACAGGGAGGGAGAGAGATACAGGGATACAGAGAGAAATAAAGAGGGGGAAGAGAATGAGAGAGAGAAAATGAGAGGGAGAGAGAGAGAGTATGAGAGAGAGAGAGAGAGAGAGAGAGAGAGAGAGAGAGAGATGGGGTAGCCATACTGACTATTCTGTATGCCAATTGATATTGATGAACACCGTGTTCCACTGTTAAATATTTGAACAGCAGAATGCAGCAACCACTCAACACCTCAGGGCATGGACGCGATGCATACACTTCAGATTACTTATAAAAAATCTATTCCACTTTCACCATCTCACTGTAGTCTACTACAATACTACAACCGCAATACTCACTAAATTCCCTTAAAGTTTAATCTTGATCTGTTGTGTACTAAAAACAAAATCATTCCTTTTTTTCTTGGGGGGGGGGCAATTTTTGTTTTATGTACAAAGGATGATTATCATTACAATACATCAAACTGCTCCTGATCAGTAACTTTCACAGTTAAAGGAGTGTAACATAGTATTCTAGTCCCTTATGCCAGTTACATGCACCACTAATTACAGGCTTAGACGCTAACACCACCATACCTCATCAAAAACCATAGAATTCATTCCCCTATCATGCATACATGTATAGTAGCAGATAGCCGTCCTTTACAAGTCAATAAAATGCCTCCTTTTTTAAAAACATCAATAACATCTCCCACACGTATGGCATATATCTAAATTGGACAATAGTCAGTATTAAACCCAATGTGTTTTATAGCTGCCTGGCAGACAATGAGACCATGTGTTTTTTTTTTGTTTTTTTTTTAATTTTGTATCCTTACTTTATTATTCATCATTGTATTGTTATATGGTGATTCTGGGACCAATAGCTGCATGGGGATGAACAGAGGATGGGTACTGGCTGATGATAAATGGATGGTGTATTGTTTGAAGGGAGGCTTTCACCAGATCAATCTTGTTTGGGATTCCCTGTCTGCTGTCACTGCATGGGCTCAGTTGAGGGGGCTCAGCAGATGTTTAAAAAGGTGAAAATCCTTCATTTTTCTGCTTTAACTGTCTCTACAACTGACTGTCTGCAGATACTCTATCTTTAGTCTAGTCTTTTTAAACCCTTTGTTCCAGTCTAATTGACAAGCTCTTTCAGACTTAAGTGATTGCCATTCTGTAGGTTGGTTTGCCAAGGTTAATTCTATATTTATGCTCTCATTATCTGAATCTATTCTCTATTTTTCCTATGGCATGCTCATGCCTTCATTTTAAACTCCTTTCCAAAACTGGGCCAATTGCCTATACCTCGCCTTTAATTTCCTTTCAATATATCAGCATCCCTTCAGCTGGCTATACCCGCTTAGCACAGGCCCCAGACTCTATTAGACTAGCCTAAAGCAAACCCCTCCATGGGACCTGGCTCTGTGCAGTGCTTTGGAATGTCCTGGAGATGGGGATAGGATAAGACTGTGGGATGTGAATACCTCCATGGGCTGTGGCCCAGTAGATTGGTCTGGCTCCTTCAGTGATGTATAAAGAGTGCACTGGTTGCTGTTCAGCAGAGACCAGCAGGCACTAATGAGGTGGACAAGGGTATTGGTGGGGCAGGGAGTGGTCTAGATTGCCCAGCTTAAATCTGCATCTCGAATATGTTAAGTCTTGGTGTTAGCAGCACCATCTTGAAGCATTATTCACTGTTGAAAGCAAGGGTGGGGGCAATAGGAAGTAATGAGAACACTGAACAGGAAATTCATAAAGTGGAGTTTTATTACACTAACACCAGTAAATACTGTATAATTATGATAAACATGTAACTAATTTGTAACTAAACTAATGAGATACCGGTTTGTATCTAAGAGTTGAATATGTAAATGAGGTAAGGCACTAACTTGTATCGTATGTTACCAACAATGGATAAATGTTCAGAGTCCATAGTATAAAGTTTGAGTGTAAAATATATGTAAGTCAACATATTAAGGTACTACAAAGTCCTGAGTTTTATGACTACCACACCATTAAAAGAGGGTGGGAGTGGTGGGAAAGTTTATAAGGCGTATTTGCCTGACAGTCTCATTACCTGCAATTTTACAATTACTGATAATTGGAAGCTTACGGGACCTGCAAGAAGAAGAGAGTAAAAGTACTACTGGTTCCACATGACGATGTTACTAGGGTCTAACATGTTTGACTCAGAATTCTATAACACTTTAGAAACTTCAATCATGCCAGGACTATTGGTTTATTATTCAAAAGGTACCACTCGAAAACAGCAGAAGCAATCATCAACTTAATGTACACTAAATCAGACTCCAACTACATTCTAATATTTGACATAAATACGAAAGTATTTTGTTATTGGGCTTGAAAATGATGGTAGAAAGATATGACTATAAAGAACCAATTTACAGGCATCACCTAGCACTTCAAAAATGTCATATCATATTCCATACAATCATGAATATAGGATGAATGATCCTCGAACACCCAACGCCATAGAGCTGTAGAGATATAATCGATATGCCACATTTTCACAATAAAAGTGTCATGGATCCATTATCCAGTCCCACACAGAATACCTTGTGGTTAGGCTCTACCCTCCCCCATTCCAATACTGTAACCAGACCCAACCAGCCACATTCCCATCAGCTCAGCCCGAGCAGGCATTTGCTCTAATGACCGGGTGTAATTGGCCTTCAATTGCTGTCAATTTCATAGTTCATAATTCATAATTCTCCTCCGATTTTCGCCGCTTTTTCGGCTGGTGGGCGCTCACCTGGGCAGAGAGCCAGCGCGGCGGAAAGTGTTCACAAGAGGCATCGATTGCCGACCGCTTTTGATGAGTCGAGTCTGGGTGGGAAAAAAAAAGAAAGTTTTCATGCTATTTGGGGATTGAATAGACACGCGGAAAGGAAGTTCCTTGCTCAGGTGGCCGGAATATTCTTTCAGCGTTGCTTTACACCTTTATCCTTTTAATTCATTTCTTTGTGCTTTTTATACCGTTTGATAATCAGTGGACATACTGTACCGTTTTACACGCAGTACTAGCCATGGTCAAGGGAAAATGGTAGAGAGAACGGTAAAGAATAAAGAATACATAGGGATAGATTGTAAAGGGGTTTTCAAGTGAGAGGTAGAGTGTAGAGAGTAAGGGATAGCTATAGGGTGGATTGTAGAAGGCAAAGATCATGGCATTTTAATATGACCTATTTACAAGTTCTACAGGGTTATTTGGGATGGGATTGACACTGTGCACAGCAACCGACGATATTTGGAATTATTCTTGACGCTTTGAAGATAAGATTTGAAATAGCGAAGCTTTATTCTGTATGGGAATTATAGCATGTGAAAACTAGAAAGGACTTGACATGTGTAGTACATCTCACGTATGTAAATTTGTACTATGTATGGAGAGGAGTAAGTAGATTGTTGCCCACTGAAGGGTTTACTCATGTACATGTAGACGCACAGGATGCTTCAAGTAAATCTTGACGAACGTGTTATTATCGCCCCCTCCTACTCCCCGATAGAAAAAAAAAGATAACCATCACTTTGAAATATTCCTGCAGGGAACATAGCGAAGTAATCTCTCCTCGAAATTCAGCTACCTGTGGTTTCTTGGGGGTATAAGGTAACTCGCCCCTGACTCGACCACCGGGCATGTTGGTACCTTAAATCGACCACCTTGGCCAGGCTTGGGTTAACTTCTCTCAGATAGCATGTAACTACCAGTTGACTTTGCACCATTAACTGCAATATAAATACTCTGCAGTTGACACTCAAAATCGTAATTTATTGTGAAAATAACTTGAAATAAGGTGGGATGGTCAACTTAAGGTACCAACATGCCTAGTGGTCGAGTCAGGGGCGAGTTACCCTATATGTGTGTAGAGAATGTGGATGTGGGGGTGTAGACCTGAGGGGGTGGGAGGAGGGTAGCAGGTGGAAGGAGGGTGGGTGAGTAGTCTGCGGTGGTGTTATTCACACCTACGTCTGCGCACTCTTGGCGTGGTCTTTTAATCAAAGAGAACTATTTATTCTCTGAGCAACTCAAGCGAATCCAGGTCAGAACGAGCAGTTCCACTTACCACCCAGCATCTCTTCGTGTTAACTCTGCTCCACCAAAGTGGATTTCATTCAATATTTTTGGAGGTAAAATTGACTGAAATAAAAAATAAAAGAATCATAAATGGCTAGAAGAAAATAGAAATGATAGAAAATAGTCCCATCCATGCTGCCTGCATCGGTAAACAATGTCAAAGATCGTTATTCAAAAAGAAAATGATAAGGAGAGAAGTTTAAACATGTCGATCGATGTGGCAGAGTAAGTGTTAAACTTGATGAAAGAAAAGCAGAATAATCATTTATGATTGGAATTGACAGCCGCTCCAACCGAGCCCCTAAGTTATCAGGAAGCAGGAATCGAACGCTTCACGTTTGAAGTCTTTTTACGCTTGTAGCTTTTATTCTTACAATTGGTTTTTATTCTTACACGCGGGATACCATCGTATTGTATTCCAACAACTAGGCACGCTAGGGTAACCTCGATACATATCCTCTTCTCTCTATGGTCTGAGATTCTAAAATAAAAACATGGCACAAACGAAATGTTCAGAGAAGGAAAACAGTGCTTCGACTTTTAACATGCTTTACCCGGTCAGTCATGCATGAAGCATACATCCCTCCCTTTGAGACTACATGAATGGTTATTACACTGTCATTTACTGTTATTTTACTTCATTTCCTTTTTATTTCTCAAACTCTCTGGTGTTGTTATCCCAACTGAAATATCAGCAGCAGGAAAACTAATCTGAAGCCGAATCGTCGGCTACTAAACTCCTTAAGGTGGATGGCGGCCTTTGAAAACTGGTCTACTGCGCAGATTTCTGCGCAGGTGTGTATGGCTAAGGCAGGTATAAGATAGATATTTATGGGCCTTCACCACCAGCAGATTCAGTGGCAACAACCTTGGCATTCTATGTGGAATTTTATTAATAATTGTTTATTGTCAATAAAAAAGGTAGAAAACGTTTCTGAAACATTTTCTTCCTGAATGATGGACAAACATGATAAAAAAACATGTTTCTTCAAAGCTATACAATACCCTTCAAAACACATATCTATGTTTGATAGAGGATCTCCTTATATGAAGTCCAGTGCACTACCCCTGCGCCATGAGGACTGTGTTGATGGATAACTCTTCAGGCCTCCAATTAGCTGCCCCCTAACTGTGCTTTGAAAGTTGATTTTTTTTTCAATACCCCAAAACATTGGAACTATGCATGGGACCATATGTTAATATTGGATTTGCTGCTATGATATGCATCTTATCTAAGTGTTGATGAGATTAGAAAAAAAATCCATCCACTTTTGGATATGAATATGGGGAATAATGTGACAAATTACTGTATAATCTTATGTAATATTGAAGGTTATGTATCTCAGAAATATGCACGAGACCCTCACATTTTTATTGCATATATGCAGAGTACCTATCATTTTCAGACTCTATTGATGATATGGAGGAAATCCATCCACTTTTAATTTATCCCCGCCATCCACCTTAAATGACCAGTGTTTATAGGTAAAATGCACTGAGCATTTGCATGAACTTTTTTGGAGCCTTGCTGATGGCGGCCTTTTATTGATCCTATAGATTTGCCATGTGAAATAGGAAGTTTCTTAATGGGACGCATGGCCTTTCCTGCAAGTTGCATATTGATATATTAGGCTAAATGCTATTTTAGAACAGAACTGCTCGAACCAAATTCTGTGGTGCTTTAGAACCGTGAGTAGTGTATGGAGTTGGGGAATTATCTCAGGCTTGCACACATCTTTGATACAGCACGCTAATAATGCGATGGCTATTGAGGTACAACTTACAACAGTATGTTTCCCAGGATACATTATTAGCTCGGCTAAAAACAATAAGGAGAAACCGTGTGGGATTGGACTAAAAAGTGGGAAATTTCAGAGCTACTTTCACCATTTCATTATCTCTGTATGGAAATATTGCATAGTAGAGGAGGTTGAGTATAAACGCTAACAAGATCATCAGCTTTATGGTCTATTTGTGTACGTAAGATTTAACATGGAAAGCACTCTGGAAGATTGGAAATCGCTGATGCATGGCGGTGGTTAGTTACCAAGGTGTGTCGAAAGCCATCGCTAAGCAGTCTTGTGGTCAGGACTACCCTCCCCACCCCCCTACCACTACTCACACACCTATAGCATGCTACACCTCCCAGAGGCCAAGTCTGGTGAGCCTGTGATAAAAACATGCCACTTGAAGTTGTAGATAGAAAACCCCCAGCCCTGCCAGATAACATTCCTCTACTCTCCCTGCCCTGCTTCTTTCTATCCCCCTGTGACTATCCCTACCAACCCCCTCCCCTTCCAGTCTACGTTTTAAACTCCCCAAAGGTTTAAAGCGCCTTTGTTTAGTTCACACTTCGCTTACATCTCCTCTGCCGTCTGACCAAATTAAATATTTAATTATTAAAATGCCATTAGATTATTATCGATTGGCATGTTAGAGTGTTTTTGTGTCTTCTAGCAGATCGATACTTTAAGGGGTATGGCCTGGGGAGGTTTCAGGTGAACCCGTAGCCAGGTAACTGGTTATGGGGGTGGGGGCAGGAGATGGAGGGGGTTGCATCCATGGAGGAGGGCAGGGGGCTTAACATGCTGTATTCCTTCATCCTTCAGCATCACCTGACCCACAGGTGTCAAGGAAGGCCAGAGGCTATTCTCACTCTGTTTTCACTTGTTTTTATCATTAATTTTTTCCCCAAAAAATGTCAAGTCGGCCAGACTCAACCACACCAGACTATAAAGAAATAGAGGCGGCGAAGTATGTGGTGATGTTTTTAGTGTTTGGCTTGAGAAGTCAATTAAGGTTTATTGTCTGTTGTCAAGGAACAGAAAAGTTTCACTTTGAAGAGTCGCCCACAGCTTCATTGTTAATCATTGAAAGTGTGAATTAAAATCTTTTACTCTCAGGGAAAACACATGTTAATTTGAATGTTGTACAATTAAACAATCCTGGGCCACTAATTTTCATTCATCCAAAGAACATTTTTGTCCACTGTCAATTTTCAGGTTCCACTAGTAGTAGTCTGACCAAGAGAAAGATTGGGGTATTTCCGAAGGATTGAAAGGTAGGGCACTGATTCTAGACCATAGACTCTGACTCAATAACAAGATGCGTTTAAATTCTTGTACATATAGGTTAATGGCCATACTAATCCAGACTCAATTCTCCAGTAGGAGATACTCACTCATTAAACAAGGCCAACAAAGATGGCGGCCACCAAGCACTGGTTTCCGGTGTCGCAGCTCGCGCTGGGCCTTATGGGCACAATCAATAGCCCACTAGAACAAGACTTGCCTCATTAAAAAACCTCCCCAGGGCGCTATCGTCATGTGACCAATCTGATAAGGAAGCGGTCCTCTGCTGGGGATTGTGAGGTGGCCAAGACTCGGGGTGGAGAGTGGAGATTGCAGTTAGCGCCGCCTGACGAGTGCCGTCGGCACCAGCCCCCTGGTAACTGATGGGAAATGTGGATCTTTCTGCTATCTGTCTCTTAAAGGTGGTCGTTTTATGATGTTATTGTGTTGTACAAATTAATGGTAAACATTGTCTTAAACAATATAACGTGCATAAATCTATGATTTAAGTGGGTGGATAGTAGTCACCAATTTTGTAATATAATCATATATGCATTATTTGATAGTTTGCTTTTAGCAGATATCTTGAAAATGTACCTCTTTCATGGTGACACCATGCGTGTGACCCATAATAAATTGTGAGCCTGGAATTCACACCTATTTTGACCTGGGATAAAAAAGCAATTATCCAAGAATACTCGCTGTCTAATCTGCCTTTTCATTCAAGCAATACTCGAGAATCTTCAAATCGGAGGCATTTGGTCGATATCCTACTCAGTATTGGGCTTCACGTCTCTTGTCACAGAATAAACCAATTATGACGGTTCTGCCTGTCAAAAGTAAGATTTTGTGAGCAAGATATTTTCATTATCGGACTGAGTTTTTAGCTGTGGTGGTCTGATTAGAGCTGAAATTGAAATTACGTATCAAATCCCACTGATAGGATGATGACAGCAGAGGAAAATGAGAACATCTGAGAACCTTGGTACAGGAGGACGGGAAGAGGCAGACAGATGGCTACATAAACAGACAAAAGGGCTGAACTATAGACAGGGACAGAAGGAAAGGGACAGACAGTGACATGCACAGGGGGGGATACACATAATGACAGTTGAGAAAAATGAATGCATTAGTGAGGCAATCCTGAGGCAATGCCACAGTTACGTATACTACTCGCGTCGGAAAGTGAGCTCTTAGCAATGTACGTGAACAACCTTGCTCCTCTTTGTATCTCTGTATCGTTTGTGCATCAGAACTAGGTCAGGGTTTGGAAACTTCAAACAAGTAAAACCCAAGGCAGCCTCCGAGACTTGAATCAATTTAAAACAGTCTAAATAATGATCGATATGACCTGTAGTCTCTCCCACACCCCTCACTGCATTCTCCAACTCCAGCACACATCTCACTTGTTGTTCTCTGTCCATGCCTCATTAATCAGCCCTATTCATAGACACAGGAGGATTCAATATCCTCCAGTAACAAAGAACTACTCCCCTCTCCTCATTAATCCAATCCCCAAGCCTAAACAGAATCCCAACCAGAATAAACAAATCTCAACTCCCTGAAAAAAAGTTTCAAGTGCATTTTCTTTCTGATAAGTTATGTTCTTGTGGTCTGGTAAACTTGGGTGGGGTAAGGGATTGTTGTGTGGGTTTGGGGAGCAGCTGAAGGCATGGTGGAGAAGGCATTTTGGAGATGGAAGGGACATGACAATGGTTGATTCGAAACAAGTCTGAATAAGTAGATGGATGTCTGTTGGGTTTCCGAGAACTTCCAATAATCAAGAGACCAGATCATGATACAACGATTTATGAAAGTTGAAGTAAAATTCAAAATGGAAAATGTCATGTATTCAGATTGAGGAGCATTTTGAAGTAGGATGAGCAGTTAAGAACGAATAAGCTCAGCGTATGGAGCTAGCAGTGTGTTTTTTTTTTGTTTGTTTTTTTTTTTTTTGGGGGGGCTGCTCATTGTGAGGGAAGGAACAGTTGAGAGCCTTGGGGTAGCAGCCGGACATTAGGTGGAAGCTCTGTGTGTCAATGAGCAGCTCAGGTATCTCCCTCTAATGATGGGGAGCAGCTCAGCCTGAGGAGAAGAGCAGCTCATGTTGGCGATGGTTGTAATAGGAGAATCAGTTAGTGGGACGAGCTGCTCTGCAATAATGTGTTGATTAAGATCGTGTCATTAACAGCACTGATCGGGGGCCGGCCCTAGTGCTGATTACCACCAGTTGCGGCCTCCCTCCATGACTGTGTGACTTGGGGTTGGGGGTGTCTGGCAGGAGGTTTGGCTGGATGGAAGGTGGGGGTTGAGGAACAGGAGGTGGGGCCGGTCATTAACTCCCAGCCGTTCTAGCGTTTTATGTGATACCCCTCCTCCCTAAAAAGCCTGTACGCCACCCATTGAAGTGGCCCAGGTGAAGGATGGCGGGAGATGGGGCTTTTTGTTCGTGATTTATCGGCCCCAGGGAAAAAGGTGTCTTTCTGGCGAATAAACAAGGTCTGCGAGAAGAGTCAATTTGCATAATTATGCTAGTAGTAAAATAGGGCGGTGGGTGAGTGAGATGGGAGTCAGGAGAGTTGGGCTTGACATGAAGGGTATTCTATGGTCATATTCCTGTGTACCTTCATAAGTGTAGACATCTTTATAAAAATACTACTAGAATTAACCTTTTAAAATCTGCATAAATTGATTCGCCAGTATACTTCCCCAGAGCTACATTAATGTATCACGTGGATCCTATAGCGTTAGAACGCCCCCAATGCATCGTCATCGATGCCCCAGTCCAGGGTTAGTGATGAAACTGCTGTTGGGTAGCATAACGACATATATAGAAATATGAATCTTTGTTATAGTATGGAGCCCTTAGATTTTAAAAGTTGCCTATGTCAGACCTACTGTCATTGTATCAATGTGTGGTCTATGGCTCATAGAGAACTCATTTCCTCAGTTTCGTGGATTTTATGTTTCACACTGTTGTTCAATCAATATCCAATGTAAGCATTAAGAATAATATGAAACTTCCTAGTGTTATACTTCTGATATTACAATACCAGAATACTATAAGATTTCCGACTGTTATAATCTCCAGGATTTATGTAACCAATGGCGGTATTGGCAATGCATTGCCGCACGGTAAAGCAAAGTGGTACAGTTCAATTTGTGTGCGTAGTCATTTTTGTCACATATGATCCCATGTATACCTGTATCTATTTACCATTTAACCGTAACATGAAATGAGTATGAATAATATATATATATATATATATATATATATATATATATATATATATATATATATATATATATATATATATATATATATATATATATAAATGAAATGTTAACTTTCAAGATTGACTGTCATGATGCTATGATAAACCAACACAGAGATAACAAGAGCTGCTGAGCTACTCAGTGAGTTTAGTTACCTTGGGGGAGCAGCTCACCTTTTAGTACCTGGATGTGTAATCTATTGCCTTAAGCATCAGGAAATTGTCTAATATTTTCCCTGCATACTGTGACCATACCACCTACCTTCAGGAGCCTCAGATGACTTATGAACACTCCAATCAGACTTTTTATCTTTATGTTGGTGTGTAAGAATTTGGAATTCGGTTAATGTGGAAAATATGAATTGCTCTTTAATACCTAGTGTCTAATTTATACATTGTATCTATTTTCTGTTTCTAGGTGAGTC
This sequence comes from Acholoe squamosa, assembly GCA_949317995.1. Classification (NCBI taxonomy): domain Eukaryota; kingdom Metazoa; phylum Annelida; class Polychaeta; order Phyllodocida; family Polynoidae; genus Acholoe; species Acholoe squamosa. The sequence continues at coordinate 26,507,051 of OX439048.1, forward strand.
GTCGATTTATATTAGCTATATCACAAAGTAAAACTCTGTGAAATTGTGAGTACCCAATTAGTATTTATTTTTTTGTGGTGTGATGAGAATAAGGTAAATATCTTTTGGAAGTAAGACACTTTTAATCAAGACCTAGACATAAAGACTGCGCTCAACAGAGTGTTTCTGTCAGGTTCATGCAAATTATTCTGCATGCTTACACAATACTTTTATTTATTTACTAATTTTTTCATCTTTTCCTTATGGCTATTGAAAGAACGAATGAACTCTATCCCAGGCATGTATTTAAGACGATAAGTTGAACACCTGACGCCTATATACAAACCAGCAGGGCATTCTTCGCCCTTATGCTATAATGAAATACCAAAAGCCACCAGTAAAAATATGTCAAAATGTGTCACCAACACTTCCCCCTCCATGCACCTCCAGACGCTCTCCTTAAACTATATATATATACCAGGCAGCTTAATACTACACCTGACACCAGACGTCATCCTACAGTCCCAGTCACCACCATTGACCATAGATCCAGGCCAAGGAGGCAATAGGCCCGGCTTAATTAGTGCCTTCTTACTGAATGTGAATCCAGCCTATTTCCATTGGGAAATCATAAGGAGTTGTGTGATCGGACGGGAGATGATCCCTACCCCACGACAAGGGGGTATCAGCCGATCCCAGGGCGGATTATCCCTGCCGACGGATCAGGGTTTATCGGCCAGGATCCAATGTGATTAACAGACAAGAGACGGACATCTTCTAAGACAAGCTAAATCAGCTTTATTTCCAAGTATTTCTGCTGCAGGAAAAGAGAATGGGGGGTAGGAGTGGGACTGGAACCGAATTATGGTAATCTATCAGCGAAGACATCGGCTAGTTTTGGTTTTTACTCGGGAATTAATTGCATGGTGTTGGGGCAATAAAAAGGGAGTTGGCGGTAAGAAATTTATCCGCAAAGAGGAAGGTAGGAAGAGGCCATAAGAAGACATCGGATTCTTTTTATTAGGAAGGGAGGGTTTTATTTCCATTGCAAAGTAGGACTTAGACAATCAAAACAATAAAAATGAGGAAGTGGCTACTTACTTCCAGGAACATTAAAGCATGACGAACAGTTTCATGTACAACTCTCAAATCTTATTAGGGAACATCAAAATTATAGTACCATACAAGAGTCAACATAAGAGCAAATCTTAAGGAAATCCTCAGTCCTCTTGGCAATGGAATAAAACGAGAACAAGTCAATGTTTCTGATCCAAAAATAACAATGTACTTTGTGGCACATATCAAGGGGGGGGGATGACATCGTCAGATTTAACTGACAGTCGTCAATCATTATAAACAGACGACATTTTCAGATGTCAAAATGTCCAGATTAAGCAGACGACATTTATTTTGCCCTGGTTTCCTCCATAAGAAATGTTTGCATAGTTTATGAGCGTCAGTTTCAAATTTGACAGCCAAGACGGATTCACAGAACCCATGACTAACTGGCATGATGACATGTTCCCAGAAAGTTCTTCTCGGTAGTGCCATGCATGGGATTCAATTGGATTAAGATGTAAATAAAACTGATTAAATTGTATGGTTAAAATTTTAAGGTTGAAATGTCCGAAATATATGTCATCTACGTGCCTATAATTTACTGTAGCAGAACAGCATTCAACATTCTATTAGTTATTAGAAATAGAAATAGTTGAAAAATATGGGTCAAACGGCCAAAAGTCCAGTCCCAAATTGGCTTCAGGAAAACATATTTCACCAGAATGACACAATCATGATTCCCTGCTCCAATCCCTCCTTGGAAACTTCTTTAATTGAGATCCCCAAGCTGTTTTCCTTCCCAATTAGCCAGCATGCAGAAACAATCCTCTTTTCCCAGAAAAATGCACTCAGAATTAATTTTGCCTTATTAGCATTTAAGCCTTGGGAATGGTCCCCATGGAAATAAGTAGGGTAGGAGTTCCCTGAGGGTCTGGTATAGACTTTGGTTATAGGTGTATTATGTCCCAGGGATCAATATAGTTTTTAGGTGAAATTCTGGTCAATATATTCATCATTAGGGTGATGGCTAATTGGAGTGCCTTCCATCTAGGACTGTTATTGGATCATATCCTCAGGGCTATCCATATAAGAACACATTGATGATGAAAACAACAAAAACTACTGCTAGCCTCCATTGTAGAGACAGACATATTGTTTAATTATATAATGCCAGTAGGTACTAATGTTAATGGTGATGGTGATGATGCTGGTGGCTGTGGTGGTGGTTGTGGTGATGATGATGATGATGATGACGACGACGACGACGACGCCTTTCATCATGATGGTATCTTTGTTGGCATGATGCGCCGACGAAGTGCATGCTAGTCTCACCAGTATTGCGTTGGTGCATCATGCCAACCCTTCTGGGGAATTGGCAGCAGGAATGTGTAATCCTTTAGAGTTACTCATTTACACACTAATACAACCAGTGGTCATAATACATGACTACACTGTGCAGGCCTTAAAGGGTTAAGCGTCTCCATCACCTGGCCATCACTGAACCATCTCAGATACAGGTGTGTTCACAGTTGGTGTGGTAACACCTGCACCTCCAGCTACCCCACACGCTAATTGGCAGTTGATACATATTTCAGGGCCGGCAGGGAAGACGTGTCCAAGTATCACTATTTGTGCATGTATCATTAATGTACTGGAGAGGCCTCACCCCTCCCTGAAGGCCTCCAGTCACGCCTCACCAACAAACCATGGAGAGGTGTTGGGCTTAGGTGTTGTGGTATGCAATATGATGAGAGGGGGATGGCTGAAAGCATAATGTACGATCATGTTGTGTAAGTAATGATGCAGTATGATAGAACCCTTCAAAAAGAGAAATCATGTAATAAGGACAGGAGAATGATCATAGTGGTGAAAGAAATGGTGATTTACCGGCCCCGCTTGTTTAATACCAGCATGGCCTGATGGGTGGGTGAATTTATGATTCCTCCATCCTAGGTAAATAGCCCTTAACCCTGTAAGTACCACTTGTATCAGTCAGCATGATACATTAATGCAGCTACACCCATGTATCATGACGTCCCTGCGGCGTTAATGCACCCCCAAAGGATTGACATAAATGTGAATGCAGCCCTGGTGAGTAGGTCTACCAGGACTGTATGTACAATGACATCAACTTGACAATGGAGGAAACCACTTATCATCTATGATGTCCTTAAAGGGTTACGTACCACTGCTTTGATACTTTGGTTGTAATATGCAGGGGACATACTACATAGTTTGTTACGACATTTTCAATGGTGATTGCTTAATATTCAACCATGTGTTCACGCTTCCCTGGTGTTAAAGAACATTTATATTGAAGATGAAAAAAAAATAATCATCTTGTAACAGCCACCAAATTGGCATAGTATAACATCATAAAAAAATATATTTAAAAGCTCATACCTATATCGTGTCAATACCTGGTGTCAATACCATAGTGTTTTATACCAAACAGCTTTGATAAAACCTAGAGTGCAGCACTGTCTGGGTGGTCGTGCGAGGGGGCGCTGGAGGAAATTAGCGTCTACGACATTACACCCACGGTTACGTTATAACAGAGCCCTAGGCACGGACCTCTATGTTAATATTAATAGTATCTAATGAGCTCCTGAGATATACCGTCTGGTAGAGTGCATTTTGGGAGTACAGGGGGGGGGGGACAAGGGAATGTGGGGGGGGTAGCGGGGGGGGGGTTCTGAATTTGGGTAAGCCTATGTAGTAAGAGTAAGAAAAAAGTAGGGCAGAACAATTGGATATTTTGCGGAATGGAAGTGCATTGCAGGGTGAAGTACAACATGTACGCCTCTTATGGGAATGTTTGAAAGAGAATATCTGAGGAAGACATGGAGAGAACAGTAGGGAGGGACCGTTTGAGAGTAATGATTGGGATTGGGGGGGGGGGGGAGGGGGTGTTTTGTCATCAATAGCCAATAATTATAATGAACGGGTATAACAGGGTACACTTATGTAGGTATTTATTGTATGCCGTATTATGTGTGTATTTATTATATGCTATATGGGAGAGTGCTATGGGAGTCCTGTATAGGGTTTATGGTAGTATAGAGTTTATGGTAGGCTGTGGAATGTGTAGACGGAGGGGAGTCGACGAGATCTGGTCAGGTAGATTCTGTAGAGGGGGAGGGGGGAATACGGGTGAGCCAAACACCGGCGTCTGAAAGGTGTGAGGGGTTGGTAAGAGATAGGGAGGAGTCAGTATTGTGGGAGCAGCCGAGGAGGCAACACATACTCCTGGAGTAGACGAGGATGAAGCTGTTTAGTATTTAGTATTGCACTTAGCCAATGTAAGAACGGATTGAACAGGATCTCTATGGCACTTATACCTCTCCAGTAGCATCGGATTGTTAAACATGAACTGCTTGTATGAATAGACTGATGTCGTTGAAGCTGTACAACCATGAATGGACTCATCATCAACTGTAACTGTGAATAACCAATGAACAATAAATGGTGACTTGTACCGGCGTCTTGGTGTTGGTTAAAAGAATGGGCTGAGCCAACATCATACCACTAGAGTTAGTCTTCCCAAATACGTGAGAATCGCGGAGTGAGCTGATAATAACTACACAAGTTATACCACATTAATATACATATAAACACAACCCACACAGCCCAGGGGGTCCCAATGTAAATCAGAACACATTTCATGCACAGCATGCACCGGTAACTTTGAAGTGGTGCCTGGTAAAAAGGGTCCCTCCTCATTTCGTCTGTACAATCTTGATTGGCGAGGTAGATGATTCAGTGGGTGCATTTGGCGAACATGTGAATTGCATCCAATTACCTAGGTTTCTGCGATGTGATGCTAAACTACTCAATAATCTAGGTCTTAGTATGATGGATGGAATTGATAGTAGCACTCGACCCTAATGCTCTGTCATTCATAAGAACATCTTCTCTGTAATGGGTTTTGGAGAAAAGTATTATGGGTCCTGATTATCTGGATTGTTTATCTCATTCCCAAGCATCATGGCCAAATTGATAAAGATTATCTGCTGTCTACTTACATGAGGACACACAGTTCAGCGGCTACGGTATTTAGGTCAAATTACACAATCTCCCTATCAGTACCATCGTTTTTGAGTTCATGTACAATTCCTAAGGAGTAAGCACATTGAGTAGTCTCATTGTGTTTGTGGCATTTGGGAGCAGCTCAGTAGCAAGGGTTGAGCAGCTCACAGTAAGGGGAGCAGCTCACACCATCAGCTCATAAGGCTCTCACTCTGATCCTGCGGCTGGCCATTCTGCTCAATGAAGTGAGCCACACCAGAGCTGACCAGAGAGCACAAAACATCCGTAACCCCCTGATAACATCCTTCCACTTACTATGGACGGTGTTTCTTTTCTACGGCTATATTAGGACCTGTGGGTGTTGCATGTACAATTAAGGTACACGTGTTGGAGATTTTATTTAATTTCTTTGTGCTTCCTTTCGAGGAGGGGATAACATTCCGAAACCTTAATTTCGAGTCAATTACTGACAAAATATACTTTTTTTGGTCTAAGAAATTATATCCTGCAATTTCCTCACATGGGACAATAAAATGTAATAGTCAGTGGTCGCTAAATTGGTCAGCCACCTGTTAATGCTGAGTCTATGTTGTGTACCCCATTAGGTATCCTTAGCTTTATATGTCGGACTCTTGCAATTGGAAAGGTTCATGTGATTGCCACAAACACCCTTCTCTGTCCCATGTGTCAATATCTACCTCCAAACCACAGAGACAAGACATTACCTTCAGACAAAGCACGAACCATACTAATACATCAAAATGTCACCCCACCCCCATTCTTCCCTCCTTAAACGTTCATACGAACAACAAGAGTTAATCGTTAACAACGAGAAAGTTTCTGTAACAAAGTCTCCACTTTCATTTCTATTAGTTGTTCAGGTCCGCCGGTATAGTGAGTTTCATGGAGATATTTTAAGTTTGTAGCACTATACAAATGTAAGGCTGACAGTACACCTGTGTAAAAATATTAGATATACTTCTGTAACTTACAGCTATTAAGATGCCATGTTGCTGACATGAAAAACGATACAGATGTTTACAATAATTATAGCAATATACATGTATGCCCTAAATAAGTGCAGATATAAAAGGTCTTTTTGTGATAACAGGCAATGTTTACAACCATGCATTATAGACTCACCTCCTGTAAAAAAGAGAACTACAGCCTGTTACCTGCCTGTGTAAGGGGACCGCTTATTAGTAACACAAACTTGATCAATTAAAGGGAATAACAAGTACCTGGTGTGACAGGTAAGGGCCAGATTACTTTGGTTATGTTGCTCCTTATTCTTCTCAACATCAACAGGTGAGCTGGGGCACCTACTCAATGCCTCTCCTGTCTACAGAACCTATCAGAGAAGTCACCAAACCTAGCAGCTGACAGTTGAAGCTCTGCATAACAAGTTGTATTGGGTTTATTCCAGAGTGCAATTTAAATCATTCGTGACAACAAACAAGAAGTCGACCACATTTGAGGGCATTGCTACTTTATACCTTGGTTTAGGTACCAGACTACCAGAAGCTTTCAACTCCTTTGTTTCAATTTTGTATCTTTTAATAATTGCACATTTAGATACCACTGTACATATTTAAAGAGGCTTGCACAAAGCATCACCTATGAGTGAGATACACCTCTTATATACAAAATGACTATAACTCATTTCATTTCCAATCTTATAGCTTTTGTATCAGATGGCACTGCAGTTGCAGCAGCAGCAGCAGTAAAACGCCGTGGGTCAATGCGATGGTTTAGACCTTAACTTGGAAAGGCCTTGTCAAGCTATCAAGGTATATTCTCTATTTCTGCAGCAGAGCCAAACTGAAAGTCACGAGCCAACAACAAGTCCTGTCTGGTTCACACCAGCCTTGACCTGTTACGTTGGCTAACACCAGCCCTGTTTTGTTTGGCTAGATTTGCCAGATCTTCCAAGCTCACTGTATAGGGACAATTGCTAACTAGACTTGACCACATCAGTCCACATCCCGGCTTAACTACAGCATTGGCACTGGTGCCTTTCCCATGTCATGGATACGTCCCCTTGCTCCCTAGCAACGTCCTTGACCTTGGCGTGCTGATCTCACCTGGCGCCATGCCCCGCGGCAGCCCCCGGATGTAATCAGCCCCCAGCCCGCTAGGTGTCGCTGTAGGGTGTTAATTAAGTAGTTAGTGGGATGCCCGACAGGTGGAGGCTGGGTAGCATGCCAGAGGGCGTGCAAGGCTCACGTGAGAGACGTGGCACAGATAAGTGCGAAACTAACTGAGTTAGGCGTCAAGAGAATAGTGCCAAACTAGGGGCCGAATGTAGCAACTGGGGAAGTTCAAAGGAAAACAGAAAAAGGGCATATATACTCATTGCATGAAACCAGCAGAGACATAAGTTACCCTTTTCTTGCTTCCTGACTATAGTTATGAGTAGAAACTCAGAACAACTAAAGATCCAATGGTCATGCTATTTCAAGGCACAAGGTCCATACACACCATCAGCTATATGTTTTTAAATCCCATTTCAGTAGGCCTATAGATAACATAGTAAATGGCTTCGTTTTGAGTGTCTTGGATCAGTATGTGTCATTTTCATACGGCATTACGTGGGTGTCCTGAGTAGCTTGTGAGTGTCTTTATCTGTGTCTACCTAGACAACATGGCCTGTGTGCTGTCATTGACTGATACATTATGCCTGTACAAACAGTGGTCTTCAGGCTACAAGGACTCTACATGTAGACTGAGCTGCTACCCTAGCTTATCAGGGAGGGCCACTACAAGAGCTGCTCTCTACCCCCGTGTCTATACACTAGTACTGCTACGTGTCCCACCTCCAGCCCCTGTACATGCTATACTTATGCAATCCATTGCAGGCCAATGTATGTGTAGACATATATGTACCTCAAGATTCCCATGTACCCCTGTCGCCCATGGTTTGTATGTATAATGACCAATTCCAAATACAACTGTCATTGATGTTTATTTGGCCACTGCCAACGGTTGTAGGCCTGTGCATGTGTATCTATACAGCTTTATGTATTCTCCTTAGACTCTACGTACTAAACGAGTCCCATCATTTGATATATGTAGGTCCCTATAGCTATATGGCCCTAGGGAGCATACACACATTATGTCAATATCATCAGTTGTCAGGCAATAGATATATATGTCATCAACCTCTATATATAGAGAGCATCCACTCCCTATACCAGTATGGCGTGACTGAATTGCAGTGCTAGTTACACGTGGTTATTTACAACATCAGGTTGAAGGCAAACATGATGCTGTGAAGGATGGGAATGTGGAGAACAGAATTCTTTCAAATTAAATGTCAGTGGACTGGGATGTTAATCCACAGGGGAAGGAAGAACTCAAGGTAACTTGGTGGGACTCAGTTAAACCCTCTGGCTTAGTGAGCTGTTGAATGATTAAGGCAGACGACAGTTCAGAATGATTGAAGCAGACGACATTTCTGTAATTGACTAAGACAGACGACATTTGAACAGATCAAAGGGAGAGATGACTGTAGGATTTAATTTACTGCCCTTACTGATTAGACTTAACATGTTCATCTTGCGTCCTATGTGAGGAAGTAGGACACTGCGTCAAGGGCTTTTGGTGAAGGGACTTGAGGATGAATTTGTGTAACAGAATCTACCGTTGTTTACAGAAGATGGTAGGCAATGATATGCCTCACGCCAATACGACTTCTTATTAAACAATGGTGTCCCTGAACTTAACACTGACTTATCCCTATATTGGAACGCATGAAGACTATCGTGCCTATTCAAACACACGCTTTGAAGTTCAAAAATGTGAATACTACTTTAAGTGTAACGCATCAAGGTCCAGCGCTAATATGCCCCCTATATCTGATCATTTTAAGTTACTTAGAATTACAGTGTGTAACGTACATTGTATAGAGGATTACACTCAGCCTCTGTGTAACCCGACCCCCTTTAGTATACCATCTTTATGCCACAATGAGATATCAAAATTTAATTGACAGCCCTCCACTCCTACCCTGGCCTCCAGGTGGGATTTGAACCCTTGTCCTCAGTATCCCCATCCCAACTTAATTTTCTAACCACTGAGCTGCCTGAGCTGGGCCCGCACCTGATTGCCGGGATCCTTTTCCGCTATCCTCATTAAGATTGTGTCCGATTGCCGAAAAGAAAACCTTGACGTGTCCTTGACGGTCTCAGGCAATCAGAGTACCACTGCACGGAGATTGGAGACACTGGCAGAAGGAGGGGGTCGTGAAATTGGAAATAGGTGGTGGTGACGATTCTAGTTCATCCTATTTGTGCCTTGAACACCCTGAAGTTTTCATTAAAGGAAGGGGTATTTGGGTGTTCCTATAAAGAGTTGTATTTTTGTGCAGTTCAATTACAGAAGTTTCCCTTTTACTTTGGGTGAGTGGAGTCTTAACAGATGTTGATGAATTTTAAACCATTGGAACAAATTGCCACATTGGTTATTTATCTCTGTGTCACAGTTTTGATTCCACATATATATGTTTGGATTGATCTCTCATGTTACACCCAGTTTGATTCATCAGGTCTGGTTGAGAAATAGAACCCATGCATTATTTGTAAGACCGACGTCTAAATTTCTAACAGCGAAATAAAGAACTAGTATTAGGGTGTCTTGGCTCATTAGCTCATTGCCTCTAATGAACCTTCCGAAGTTTGCATCACGTTTCAGGAGTAAATCAGCGTTGAAGAATGACACCTGACAAACTGCCTGTCGAGAAACTAAGAGTTCCCAAGTTCCTAAAATAAAATTCCTTGCATGTATTCTGTGCAGTGATCTATACCCATACCCTCCATAGTCGTCTATAGGCGGTCTCCACCCACGTCGATTCTCACTAAAGTGATGGCTTGGAGACAATGAGTGTGAAAATTGACCCATATACCACGAGATGGGTGGGATGGCGGGGATCCCTAGGGTGGCGCTGGGGAAATTGCATTGTCAAGATTATATCCCCAGGTAGGTGGATGGACGCCTATAAAATTGGAATTGGTCAATTTTTGGAGGCCGCCATGTTGCCCCTAATAACAATGCTGGTCTCTGTAGATTAACACCTTTCCTAAGAAGCTGTAATAGGTCACTAATCCATTGGTACCAGCGAAAAGAAAGATCACCAACATCTTAGTCATTCTAAGTCATTGAAGGCGACTCAGTCGGCACATTAACCCATAAGTGGAGGCTCCACTACGCGATTTTTGCAAAGAATCGCAGCTATTCTCATGAAAGTGGACACAAACACAGCTTATAATGATATTTGTTATTCTTTCAATGTAGAAATTGAGTGTTGACAGAGCCATTTGTTTATGTGGGGAAGGGTTTGTTGGTGATCTTGGGCATGTTTTTGTTGACAAAAGTTTTTGTTTACTAAATCCACTTGGTCTAATGTTAACATTGCAGACTTTCACACTGCTGAGTCTCTGCAACTCCATATCAAACAGATTTGATTTTTACAGTACATTACCCTGCGATCTTTGAGACTGCTGTTTTGTTATTTATATCTTGCAGTGTTGATGTTTATATTTTTTTAAGGAACAATTTAACTTTATTTGGCATTTTTCAGGTATGATGAGGTTACATAAATTCTCTTTGACATTCTGTCGGGTTGGTCCATTCATTTACAATGATAATTACAATAAATGTTCTATTAGTGGTGTATCACAGTCTTTACAAAGTGTATTTACGTAAGTACATTGCTGTAAATATGTATTTTATCACAACATTAGAGATTTTACAATTTAACTTACTCAAAAAGTCAAACACCTCAGGGTTTTATACATTTGTACTGTGCCAAATAAGTTAGGAGGACTCTTCAGTGGAACTGATGTTATGAGTCTCCCTTGTTAGTATTTTAGATAAAATATAATCAAAATTGATTAGTAATTAATCTAACGATAACATGTGATTTGGAGACAATAGGAGACTTCTATTTGAAGGTTTTGGAAATTATAGACTATTACCATCAGTTGTATGCATTCTATATAGTGAATGTACATGTACAGTCAGAGGGTGGACCCCAATACTGAAATCCCTGGATCTTTTTTAGAATTACTTGCACCTTCTTTTACAAATTGGTCAATGAAATAACACAATAGATATAATCAATTGGTCATAGAAGATTTATAGTAGATTTGTGTTAATATAATGTAAAAGACGATGGTCAGGGTTTTTTAGCCAATACAATAATAAGGTACATGGAATAAAAGCATTCATTTAACAGCACAGAAACATATGTTTTAAGGGCAGCTTCACAAGTCTACCCCTAAGTATATAGGTTTCTTACATTTACTGGTATAGTTTTGAACATGGACAGTTTGCTTTTACATTTGAAATCTTTCAAAATTTCAATTTGTTTTAAAGTTATATCCATTTCATTCCATAGTTGTGCTGTTAGAGCTTCAATCGATCTCTCGTAAGCAGCTGTATTTATGATATTATATTTTAGTACAGGATATTGTTGTAGTCTAGTATTTCTCGTAGGTGGTTTACAAAATTCTTTTATCTTCGTTCTTTTGAAAGCTAAAATTCTCAAATGATGTAATCTTCTGTTTACAATATAGGGAAGGCAAGCTTCTTGATGGATAAAATCAGTTGATGATAATACAGGCAATTTTAAGCAGTACTTTAAACATCTGTTTTGTATGGTTTGAATCGAGTTCAGGACAGTATCATTTGATTTATGGTATAATACATCTGCGTAATCAATTACCGGTATAATATAGGATTTATAGATTTGTAGCATGTATTTAGTGGGCACATAAGATTTTATTCTGTATAATAGATAGGACTTAAAAGATATGGACTTAATCATCTCTGAAATATGTTGTTTAAAAGTGAGATCATAGTCTAAGGTCACACCTAAATATTTGAAAGAAGGAACAAAATGTAAGCGTTCACCATTTACTTTGATTTGGACATCCTGTAGTTTAAGTTTTTTATATTTCTGATCACTTGTAAAAAGCATTAATTTAGTTTTTTTTTCATTCATTGTTAATTTATTGGCAGCTGACCATTGGGCATAAGATAACAAACTGTCTTGTAAGTATGGTGACACTTCTAGTATATTGTTCCCACTTACATACAAAACTGTATCATCAGCATACAATAAAGTCTTCACATTGTTATTATCTACATATATGTCGTTAATATATATTAAAAAAAGAAGAGGGCCTAAAATACTACCCTGTGGTACACCACAGGTTATAGGTAAATTAGTTGATACGTATCCATTTGCTAAGACTTTCTGTGTTCTATCGCTCAGGTATTCACTTATTAATAATAGATTTTTTCCTATAATACCATATTTTTCAAGTTTCTTTTTCAAAATAAAGTGATCAACGCAATCAAAAGCCTTTTTTGTATCTATAAAAGCAGCCAGGGTTACATGACCTTCATTTCTATTCCATAATATGTCATTTGTCAAAGTACTAATAGTGTCAACTGTGGATATGTTTTTCCTATATCCTCCTTGAATTTTTGTAAGTATTTTGTTTGATTCCAGGTGATTTTCTAATTGGGTGTGTAAAATCCTTTCAAGGACCTTACCTGGTATAGGAAGTTGACTTATGGGTCTGTAATTGGATACATCTGATAAATCACCTGATTTAGGTAACGGAGTGACCTTGGCTGCCTTCCATGATTTGGGTATATAACAATTGGTAATTATTAAATTTAACAATCGGGTAAAACGTGTTATCTGGGTTTTCACCGCTAATATGAAAACATTTGATGATATATTTTCTAAGACAGAGGATTTGTTCTTATTCATCGTATCCAAGGCATTGAGTACATTTTCATCAGTAATAATAAAATCACTCATCACCTTGTCACAGACCTGACCTGTAAAATTCCATGGGGTATTTATCTTATGAGCTAAATTAGGACCTATGTTTGTAAAAAACTTATTTATAAAATTGGCTGTCTATATACTGACCCCCCACCCAATTACAGAGTCTATGCAGGTGCAGGTTAGTTTGTGAATATGGCACACAAGGAGAGAGATCACCCATGTTTTGATCCCTGAAATCTCATGTTTACATTTTTGAATCTCATATTCACAGTATAGTGGAGCCTCCACTATATAGATACCCACACTCTCTTCACCTTCCCTCATCCCCCGATCCTCTCACCCACACACCCTTGCTGAGCACCCGTCTGGAGGTGGATATCAGTGTGGGGGCTCTTCCTTATCTTAATTGATTTCCCGTGGATCACTAGAGGTATTAGGGGAGTTCTTCACTCACTATCATAACGCGGTCGGTAGGACTCTTCAACTTATGTAGGGTGGCAGGGATGTTGAGTACGCTGTATTTACCCAAACAGTGTGCTAAGTGGGAAGAGGTGTAGTGTACGTAAAAAGAAGCCACCTTGGAAGCCATACTAGGAAATTGGGAGGCCACTGTCAAGACATGTTGATACTTAAGGAAGAAAGGCGCACTCTATTTTAGATTCATGTTCTTTTTAAACGTATAATGTGTAGGGCGTATCCTGTTACTATATTATTCGGAGTACCAGGGTGAAAGCTGCCTTCTATCCTTTCAAAGACACACACTTGCTCTTCATTCTTTCTGTTTATTGTGAATCTCACGAGCAAAGACCGGACGTATCAAACGTCCAGACACAATTTCAGAACAGGACATCTCCCATCCACGGAACCTATTATGATAAATGGCCTATCAGGACTCATCAGATTATCCAAACAGTTTACCCCATATTTCTATTTAGACCATATCAGTTCAATTCGGGAGACATACCAGCCCCCCCCCCCACACACACACCTTCCTATCCAAGAAGATGGTCGTGCACTATTGTGTCCCACACTTCCAGTCTCAGGTGTTTATAGTGCTAGAAATTAAATAAAATCTATAACATGTAGACTGAGCTTCCATCTCAGTTAGAGGGCAGAGTCAACAGGTGAAAAATCTAGTCTTGACTCGATGCCTCCTCCAATATATCTTTCCATTTTCTCAGCCCATGAACTACGCTCTAGGTAATCGAGGTCTCCTGCATTTCAAAAAGAATTGTTTTCGTTTTCTGCGTTGGAATTTTAGTTGAGGTTAATGAGGGGAGCATGACTAAAAATGCCTCTGCCTTCAGCTAATTTTTCCTGTATAGTACGTATGTCTGTGCTAGAGTATGCAAACTTTTCCGGAAACAAAAACCCATAAAAAACAGGTACAACAACACTCATATACCAACTCGAGCTAGAGCTGTGGGATTTCCTATGTTTTTTCATTAGTATTACTGTTCAATTGCCAAAATGGCCAAATTGGTGGCTTGGAGGGAGGCTCCACTCCAAGTTATGGTGTCATGTGTGCTTGGTCATATAGGCTAATAGCTCAGTGCGCTGGTGCCAGCAGGCGGTCGGGATGATCAGCCAGATACCTGGTAACCAGCAACAGTCTTGGGTCCTGAAGGATTACCATGGAAGCAGACAACCCCCAACGGTAATAGGAACATGACCATTGAGCCGTGTATAGACACTGGAGGAACGTAGTGCATGGGTATGTGAATGCTCTAGTATCTGAATATCCTACTGAGTCAAAGAGCTTGGCTATTCCACAGGCCTGGGTGTATATAGCCCATGTTTATCAAGAGCCGTTAGAGTGTTAGAGGAATGGTTTAGAGTTACCAGGACTAGCGCTCAAATGTGATTGACATATGTTAGCGAGTTCTTAGACAGTTTTGTTCTTACGGGAACTAGGGGGATTGTCTAGATCTCCCATGCGGGATGACATTGCGCATGCATGGACCAAAAGACGTCATAAATACCACAGGGTACTGCCATCACAGACCATAGAAAACCAGTAGGGTTCTATCAGTTAAAGAGATACAAGTCTCAGTGTATAAGATATCTGGAAGAGATTGACTTCAATCCATTGTACCCTTTTTTTTTATATATCTTATTTCATCTTGGATATCTCAAAGATATTGAGTCCATCAGGAGGCTGCCTTGACGAAGGCTCGTTGATTTCCCTCTCAATCAGGGTTATCTTGATCCATGCACCATGGGCTGACTCAAAGATGAGCATCATAGATGTGCTCATTGCAGTTAATTATCTTCTGATGTGAGCTGCTCATCAGAGTGTCATCACTAAAAAAAATAGTCAAAGTCTATTAAAACATTGCTTTGTGTCCTTTAGGCTATAGACGGCCCATTGTCCCGTTCTGGCCATACACCACACTCAAAGCGCATCCGGAGTTTAGTTCCGCCTTTCGCCGCCGGAGGGGGACTAAAGCGGGGCTCACTGTGCTTGCGCGTGGATTGTGGCAGGCTTTGAACTTCCGGCGGCTGCCCACTCGAGCGTAACAGATAGTAAAGATTCGCGTTGCCGGCCGCATGACGTCCTCCCCATTAATAGGGTTAGTCTGCACTCTCCACAGAGATCCCTCCGGTCCCATGCTATCTGCCCAAACCATCTGCCAAGCACTCTCCAAGGACAACCAAGGTCACCTCCTACATACACTGCCACTATGCAGTATCTGTTTGGAGAGCAATGCCTCCCTCCCCTGTCCCTAGAGGGCACCGCAGTCGTCGCCAGTGGCGTAGTCACAGTGGCACCGCTTTCTATTTGGTCCAAATTTATGGTGGACTTTTCCTGTAGTGCCTTCTCAAGATTTAACCAGGGTAAAAAGACCCCAGTGAACGTGGTAAACGAGAGGAGTTTGTGAGTAGATTAGAGAACAATTGAGGGCTGCTTACAGTGGTCCTTTGGTGTGGCACCTAATGGTGGAGGAGTCCATTCCTTCTTCTCACTGTTCTTGTTTTACTAGGGCAAGAGCTTTGGCTACCTTTCTAAGGTCTAAAGTGAAACAGGAGAATGAGCAATGCCATACCATTGATATTCCAGAGTAAGCTGTCCTTAAAAATGCACATCTGTAGCTAAGTATCAGGAGTAGGCCTCTACAAGTACTTAGTCCAAATCGTAACATGATTTGACCCTTTTCAGTGTCCTAACTGGATGGCCAGGAGTGCGTTAGAACTGGATATACGCACGGTTGTGACATTAACATTTAGATGAATTAACAGCCAGTGAATTTCGCACTTATAGATATATCCTTATCTATGTCTGCTAAATAATACGTGTGTATCACTATAATTGACAGAGAATCTACACCTTGTAGACATTCAACATCTCCTCAATAGTCCTAGCACATCATATCCACACATCAGCTGCACATGTATATGATGGACCTAAGCTAGTCTACCATTCATTGGCTCTCTATATGCACCATCATAGCCCAACTTAGTGGTAGTTCTTTTCTATAATTGGCAGTGATATGATGAAGTCTTACTTCTACACTGGGCCCGGTGCCTACACCACCAGCAGGCATCGTGTGACACTGCCTGTCCCACCCACCACTGATAAGGTAATCGGGGCTGGCGTATGGCATTGTTGATCCACCCGCCCACCACTACCCCTTGCCAATGGAATATCCAGCAGTTGGATTGTCGCCCCTTTTCTAGCCATTCCAGTCGGCTACACACATCTAAGCCCACTTTCTAGTGAAAACTGGGAGTGGTATTGGCCAAGACAGAAAAATAACTGCAGTTTTCTGGGCCAAAGAAAATGTGTCTTGACTTTAGAGTTACTCGACCCTCCCTGGCAAAACACGGCTGAGATAAGAAATTCGATTCTAAATTTCCGAGCATGTAACACTGGAAAAAACAGCCTAAATGGTCACACTGGTTAAAGAAACCTCAATAATTTCCTTTTGTCACACCTGATACCCATTGTCTCCTGAACATATACAGTGAAGAAATCCTAGATACGTGGTTGAAATTAGTGTTCTGTCTGTCTCTGTCTCACTGCCTCTCTGTTACAATAGTGACTACAGACGAATAACAGGACCACAATCTTTTTTATTATCTTCATGCCCAAATGGTCTCATCTATCCCACACAGAGAAAAGAAATGGAGTCATTCCAACAGAAATAGAGTCAACAAAGAAGTCAGGGGCTCTGGACTCTATAGTGACTCTAGTGAAACAGGAGTCCAAGATGACTGACTCTATTCTGTTCTCTGCTTGACTACCCTTAAGGAGTCATTGCAACTTGACTCCTGTAGGAGGGGAGTCACAGCCTGGTGGACTCCCTGTGTGGAGTCAGATGCTTTATAGAGTCACACCTGCTTGACTCTCTACTATAAAGAGCCAAACATGGTTGACTCTCTTATTCAGTGTTGACTCTACAACACAGGGGCTGATGCTTCTCATTACCTTCACTAGAGGGCCTCACAATACAGTTTGGATACTTTTGCACATTAGAGTGTGTTTCATTTAGTTAAATTGTGGGTATCATTAAACATCTAGAGATGGTAGTATTATAAGTAATTACACAACAGGCAATTCCACACAATTTAACTATAAACTGGTATGCTTTACTCCCTGAAATATCCCAACAAAACTCAAAATGAGGCATAGACACCATTTCCCCGGTTTATGGTGTTACCTCAAAGCATTCTGAGTGCTAGGTTATTTCATATAGAAAATTGTTGACTGGGGTAGAGATGCATCTAACTAATGTAAATAGATGCATCAGCATCTTGTAATATGGTGCATTCCTAGGGAATATTTAAAGTATGAAGACCCCAAAAGGAAAATGACCTAGGGGTATCTGTTGTTTCAATATAAAGTGCAACCAATCCCGACTCCACTTCATAATGGAGTCACAGTGGAGAGTCCAATAACCTTGACTCTGTGTTCATAAGGAGTCAATCATTGACTCCCTATTTTTAAGGAGTCACAGAGGGGGTCGCCTCAGTGATAGAAGCTGGACTCCCAATTGGGAGTCACGGTGACTCCATTTCTTTTCTCTGTGCATGGATTCTATTCTGTTACCTAACTATAGCTAGAAAATTTGATATATATGTTGGTGCCATATTTGACAATCTTCTCTTCCACAAACCCATTTCCTCATCAGCCAGCCTTTAACACACCTCACATCCAATCCTTAATCCTAATATATAAATCGGTGTCATCTTCTAGAAGCTAGATCCCACAATTTCTACACAGCATTTGGTACTTCCCCACTGAATTTATCTCACACACACTAGCACCCACCCATGTGCAAATATCACGCCAATGAACAGCCATGTAATCCCAGTTAGCACACGCCCGGACTAAAGGGACAGTCATAGCAAAATATAGTTTATTGTGTTCGTCAAGAATGCATGCAGGATTGTGATACAGACTTTATTGCTTATGACAAAGACTGTGGCATTGGTTGGTTGGGAAGGAGACTGGTAATGGGCACTAATTTACAAGGTTCAATATAGCCTTTAGCAGTGTGCTGTGCTTGGTTGATGAGCTATTGATGCATTAGGGAGCAGCTCAATAGAGATGGCTGCAGTTAGTGTAGGGGGAGCTGCTCACGAATCATCATACTGTACCTCTTTTCTACTGCCGTTTAGTAGTAATCTAAGGTCACCCAATGGATTAATTGGTGTTTGATTTTAACCCATTGGGAATTCACCCCGCCCCCTCCCAAACAAAAAAGACACAAAAATAGCTAATGATGTGTTTCTGCAACTACACAAAGAAGACGGAATTAAATCCGTTGCGGGTAGACTTGTAAATACCAAATGATAATTTATACTAGTATTTCATGCTATTTATACATGAAAGGTTTGATTGAGAGATTGTCAGATGCGGTACAATATCAAAATGAGAAGTCAGTATCGTGTCTACAAAATTGAAACTAAACCAATGTGGTCCTCAAAGTAGCCACATCTGTCCTTGTCTGATAAAGTGGACAGTGTAATGAAAGTCCATGGTTTATTACCAAGATGAATGTGATACAGACATGACTGAACTCATTTTAATACAGCTCGTAATCAGCAGTAACATTGTTGATATCACAGATACACACTCTCCATGAACTCGCTGTATTATCGCCCATGTCACGTGCGTTATGACGTCATTAGAGGGCATCCCCAGTTGTAGTCAGATATAAAGGAGTCTGCAGACAGCGTTGATGTATCGTCTAAGGCAAGACAGGGGTTATTTAATCATTTATATATGGACGGGTAGGGTCAGAGGTCCATATGAGCACCATAGGGGAGTGGATGGGTCGGCAGAGAAACCCAAGAGGATGAGGGGAGGGGGTGTTCTCTTGGGGGTAGAAATACGAAGGCAGTTTTGGAAGAGAAGCCTTATGCTTTGCTAAATCATCTCAATGTATCCTACTTGGAAATTATTTCTTGTTTTTTATGATGTTCTCCTATTTTTCCAGGCGAAGCGCTTGGAAGACCCTGAATGACCTATGAGTAAATGAGACTGAGAGGCAGGATCGGGACTGGGTGGGGGAGTAATTTGGGGACATGCCGTACTATAAAGACATCATTGGTGATGGTAGTGTGGGTGGGATTTTGTAAAGGGACATATTTCGTGGTCTGTGCAGAAAACTAGCTGGGACATCTCAGGCCCGACAGGCTGTCACAACGACTACCTCAAACCTAGTTAGGTCCACTTGGGCCGTCCCCACCAACACAGCTGTGCATCGATCACCAATACACCGGACTACTCCCCACGACCACCCTACAAATATTATCAGTGCCCACCGCCGGGCTCACACTACCTCCCGAAGGGCATGGGCATTGGTATCGGGTAGGGAGGGAGGTGTAGTAGTTTCTTCTCCCCCTTTCTACACAGAAAGGTGTCCCTCGTGTCTTCCACACTTATTTAACTTTCCGTGTTTCCTTGGTGATGTCCTGTTCAGAGATGTTAGAATATCTTATATATCTGGAAGCAATATGTAGATGGAGAGTCTACGATAGCTGACAATAACTCACAGTAAACTCAATAAAGTGGACCCCATACTACTTACATCCATCGATAGATAATCAGGACACGAGGAGACTAAAACTTTACTAAAACTATAATAGAGAGACTGACCTGCCACATCAAGAAGGCTACTTTCATTGCTGACAGGTCGTAACACTTTCTGTGATTGTGATGCCCAGAATCCTGTGATCTTCCTATGACTTTATTGGGTAAAATCAGAGAGCCGCACCACCATCTACCACCTGCTACAACTCTCTCAGCCCCCCTCCATTCCCCACTTACGTCCAAATTTATAGACAACCAGCCGTCAGTGCAAGGAGAGTTAAAGTGGGGGATGGGTCAAAAGGTAAATGATGTTGGACCTACTCCGTCATGGTTTAACTGCCCCCCCCTTCTATTCTACTCAAGCACATAGGCGCAAAACTGCCACATTTCCAAGTAGCGCCCAGTTCTGCCATCGATGACAAGTCGTCGTTTCCGCTTCCGGTCTTTGGCGGAAAGCCGGAAATGCTTCTTGCTGAGCTCACCAATTGTCTAGTACATCAATGATTAGTGAATACTGTGATAACTAAGATGAGAGTTCCATAAAGCAAACATTAATAAGATGACTTGTAATGGAATCAGGGTTATATATGCCCTCGTCGAAACTCCAAGAAAAGTTAAAATGGGAGACATAAATTAAGACAGCATAGGTTAATATGGTACCAGAAGGTCTAAGGGAGGAACGAGGCTCTGACGTCCTTAGGGCATGACGTGTGCTGCCATCTTATGGTGACCTCATGCACCGCCCGTAGTGCCCTCTGCCGATGCGAGAGTGCAAACGAACCGGAAATGACGGGTAAATGGCAAGTCGGCGCCCAAATTGTTGGACCAGGGCAGCAGTGGATGTTGCTGCTTGGATAAGGGGAAAACAGGGACAGGGATGCCCTCGTTAGCAAAATACAGAGCGACCTCATGGTCTAACAAGCCGGGGTCACCTTGTGTTGAGCCTTCAACTAACTTCATTTTCTTCCACCTTCCTTCCCTCCCACATATATCAACACACAAATTATCAACCATCCCGAATGCATTCTGGTGGTATGTCGATCCTATATATCTGCCTAAGCAATAAAGTGAATCAGCGTTTGATAAAATTTAATACTTCATTGTATTGATAAAAAGGAACATCTGAAATTCTTAATACATTCTGTATGGCTTGTCGATGCTATCTGCATACACAGTAGTTAATCAGTAACCAGAAAGGTGCTGCTCATTACACCAACGATACTACAGGGTGTCAGATGGGTACTTAGGAAGGTAGTAGGTGTGTACATATAGGTAGATGAGGGCCTTAGCTACATAAGGAAGACAGACACAAGCACCATGGTAACCCAGGCCTGTCGTCGATTCATTACTGTCACCGATAACAGGTACCACTGACAGCTCTGACAAGGGCCCCCAGTCTCTTCTATCACTTCATTAGACAGCACAGGCCCTAATAAACCACCAGAGAAGCCCTCATTAGCATTTTGATTCATTTAATTTCATTGGGAATTAGTGGTCTCATTATTCCAGCGCGTTTGATTTTGTTAGCCGCCAATCGCAGTTTCTATGCAGGGACAATAGAAATTGCATGGTGGCCTCTATTGCCTTGTGTCGCCTGTTGAAATTCTGCTCCTGTCACCAACAGATTTTTAACCTGAGGCTTCGTTGTAATCCCTTTGAATATTACCCATAGAATAAGCATTTATAAGCAGGGCCCTGTTGCAAACTTTGTTGCTAAATGGGATATTTAGGAATTTTGCCTTGACACAACTTACTTTCCTTGTGGCTATGTTTTAGTCAACACTATATAAAATGACTGTTGAATCTACCAGGATCCGCGTAAAACTGAACAGTGAACCACCGTAATTGTACAACAGGGAGCCACTGTAGTTTTTACAAGAAGGTAGCAGTGTAATGGTACAAGGAATATCTGTGAGAATAACGACATCTCTATAAAAAATAATGACGGATCTCTGGCAACTTTGGGATGAGGAATCCTTCGTTATTTTGATGACATCTTTTTTTACAGTGAAACAAACATATCAAGAAATAGCCCATGCTGTTTGATAACAACATGCGGCAATACCTCCAGGTACTGAACATGTAGTAAGTAACTCACTGAGACATCAGTGGTCACAGTGTCCTTCGTGAAGGAATCCTTAGTGATTAAACCAGTATGGCGTCACATGTATACATATATGCATTGCGACAGCAAAAACACATTGAAGTGCTCTACAGTCGTAAGAGTTGAGCTTAGTCTCCCTTCATTGTCAATTCTCGTGAATAATAATAAAACCTTGGTTGGTTTGATATCTATTCACACGGGAATCACACAGAAACCATACGACTCCTCCTTCCCTATGTACCCACCACTACGCCTCTAATCGCAAGGATGCCTTTTCTTTTTGGCGGGAGATTTGAATGATATTTAGCCATCTGTTTTCTCATTCATCTAGTCAAGAGACTGCCGCTGTCTCTGGGCTGGCCCAGATAAGCTTCTTTTTCCATGAATAAATTCGCTTAAGTTGCTCTTGTCAAAGAAGCATCCTCCAGCGCCAGCTTTGTGAATATTATTACCTGGAGGAAAGAGGTTGTGTGAAGTGTGGGGCTGCAGGAAGTGGTAGGAGCCTAGGCTGTTTAACCCATCAAGGGTCATAGAGTACTTTAGTTATCCCTTAACATTGGCTGTCATGGTGCATGGATATAGATCTTTTGAAGATCTTGCCACTGCTACACACCTGGATCATACCTAACTCACACTCCTAAAGTATGGACATGATGCATCAAAGCAGTGTCTACCCTCCAGCACTATCTTGGTGCATCATGCCGACCAAGGAACATGATACATGGTTAAGCATTAAGAAGATTGAGAAGAGGTTAGAATGCCAATGATTCACTTAGTATTCCAAAAGGATAAAGGGTCAAAATAAAGCCCCCTTTGGCATGGGCTCTGGTGTACTAGTACCAGGTAGTAGTGGCAGAAGAGATAGTGACAGATGTAGTACAAATAAGGGAAGTTTCAACAGGAGCAACAACATTATGGTTTTAGTGGCAGAAGAGATAGTGACAGATGTAGTACAAATAAGGGAAGTTTCAACAGGAGCAACAACATTATGGTTTAGTAGCAGATCGAGAATAGCCAGACATAATTTTCTTGTATCAAGATAATCGCACGTGGCAGACAGGGCAATTAATAAAAGCAACTATTAAAACTACAATGTACTTATTTAGTAAATTATATGTATAGTGAACATTGTTAATGTATTATCAAAGTACCTTAATACTCCATGTATAATATGCAGCGTATAGTGAGGATAGAGTCCTAATGTGTCTTGTATGGTTAGCTTGGGTAGGGATATGCATTATAGGCGAGGATATAACCATAAAACAGTATTAAACTTATAGAAATCCAGCCTATACTGTTTCTTCTACTAACACTTCCTTGAATTCAATCCCATTCCGGCATGGGAGGTATGTAGTGACCACATTCAGAGCGACAACTCCATGTACTACTAGCATCCTGGAGCTGGGCACCACGTAGTCGCATCACGTCGCTAACTCACCTCATAGCGTTCCCACATCCCCCTCCTGTACACGTGCATTTTCTCAAACCCAATTTCACCCTTTCTTTATCCACTTTGGACTCACCCTAACATAGACCCAGTCTTGGTCCACATTTTCTTAAGATTTTAGTTTTCCCCCACTCCTCACTATATCTCCGTTCCACTATTCCTGCATCCCTAACTTTATGTCTGCCTATCCATTTGAGCCTTCTATCTAACCTTTTTGGTTTCAAGAATTCTTTAATAACCCTTTAAGGACCACACCATATATCCAGTTTCAAGTACCCGGTATGTTAACTACATATATGGCTGAAACAGTAATACATTATATGACCCTTAGTAGGTAAAGTTCCTATCTTAACTGCCTACCTTCTGGCCTGCCTTTCTCTTCTATCCTCGACCACTCCCTCCCCCCACCCCTTCCCCCTTCATCACCCCTCCTCCGGGGCCCACCTTTCAGGGTGTGCATGAGGGGAGGCCCTGGTGCAGGCTGATTGAATCGGCCGGTGGCCTGGTAGCGGGGTGATGGCCTATTTGGGTGTTGTCGGGTGAATACGGCCCGTCAGGCAGCCTGTCCCCACCGACACCCAAAGGGCCCCAATTCAACCTCTTAGCGTAAGTTGAGCTACGAACCAGCCGGCCTTTGCAAGCAGCATACGCCACAGCCAACTGGTGGTCACCCATGGTCGTGCTAACAATTGCAAATAGATGTTTGGAGTCGGTATAAAAGATATAAAAGGGTGGTCGGCGTTGGTTTGGGTTTGGCAGCATTGGGAGCCGAGGGTTTTGAATTGGACACGGTGCTCAGGCATAAACCACTGTAACCATATCTTCTGGTGTAGGGAAGGACTGAAATACAGTTATATAACAGGAAACTCTATTTTCACACGACTTCCCTCTATACAGACCTGGTATATTTTCACATTTGCATATTGGTGGGAAAAAATCAAAACTGATTAAGAAAAGAAACTGTTGGTAACGGCAGGATAGGACGTCGTCAGGAATCTAATAAGTTCCAGTTGTGGAGTGATTTGATTTGAATTCAAAATAAATGGTAGGATATATCTTATATACGGATTTATTACTCTATCCATGATCAAAGATTCAGTAACCATCTCTGCCAAAAAAAAAACAAGTATTGATCAAAGACTTACTTTCTATAAAGACACAGAGTTAGATAAACACCATTCTCCTATAGACAGGGCACGGCGTATGGAGGACACTGTTATGAGGGCATTATGACACGGCCACATGGATGTACACCGCAACCAAGCCCTGCATCGCCCTCTCCAGGGCGCCAAGGAAGTGTGATGCGTATTCAAATGAAATGGAATAAGAGCTGTTCTCTTTTATATTGCAAACCATGTGCTCAATTTGCGCTTCTCCTGTTCACTCATCGAAATAAATCTTTGAATCCTTTTATGTGTCTTTGTCCGTACATCTCTCTTTTCCGTGTGCCATTGAATTATGACTTTTTTTTATATTTAAATGGAATTGATTGTAATAATAAATGAGGAGATAATATACCTGTCAGTATGTATGTGAATCAATAGACCTCTAGATATCGGTTAGGAAGAGATCTAGCCATGAAGGTATTTAGAAACAAACACACTGATTACATCCACCCTTCGATATTTTCGCAACCGTTTCCCTTAACTGGTAAGACAAGGCGTCGCCCAAGTGATATGCTTTATGGCCAAAAGAACTCCTTTAGGCAGTGTCAAATAAAGACAAGGCAATGTCATAATTATACATGCATAGACTTGGATATGGTATAAAATATTTTTGTGGTGATAGCTTGTAGGCGGTTATAAGTGACGGGTTACCTGCGTAGGTGTGCCTAACGGCTAGCTATTGTAATGACAAAGGACATAAGTAACATAATATACCTCACTATCATACCACACCCACGTGATAACACCCTCCGGTACAGTCATGGAATATCATTATTCTCGTTTTTCTGCACCGCTCATATAGCTATTGTCACAACTATTTAGGTAATGTAACTCGTAAATGTCGTGTTGTCCTGCTATTAGGTCGACCTTTCTGAACCTCCTCTTTGTTTGTCATCGTCCTTAAAATTTGCAGTTGATATATCAATATCAACTTTGTATATACTTCAATGAACACATCCATAATGCATTTTCTTTTGTAATCGTGACTCCTTTTAAACTTTCTACTTTTTTTACAATGCAAATTATACACGTGACGACGCACGTCGAGCATTAGCCCACTCCCATAAAAAAGTGGTTGTTTCAAGTAACCCCACCTTACCCAACACAGGACCGGCCCTTCTTTTGGCATTATGTGAAAACCTTATCGTTCCTAGTTCCAACAAAACTTCCTTATTTAAAACTTAGCTTATCACCGAACCTTCAAATTTCTCATAACCAGACCAGGTCCTATGATTTCTCCGGCCACTAGCATTTAAAATAACGAATAACTTATCACAGGGATATAGGCAGAAAGGCCAACAAACCTAAAGTTTACTTTTTATCAAATGTTAGAAACTGTGACTGAGATCAACAAGAATGATAAATCGGGAAGTTAATATCGCATGAGGTGTCTTTAAACTGAGACCACGAGCATGCCTTGCTAACTGAAAGGTCTCAAGCAATGATGAAACTTGTTTTAGGGTGAAGATTGCTTTCATGCACAATGTTATTCTGTCGTCATGTTGCATGAACGAGGCATCCATTCATTCTCTTAGACTCTAACAGTATAGGATTGATACAGGGTAACTTGTCCCTGACACGACCACCAGGCGCTTTGGTAAGCCTTAAGTCGACCACCCTTTCATCATAAGTTATTCACAATTTATGGGTGATCAGTGGGGCCTTTGGAAGTCTAAACTTTTGTAATCAGCTACAATCAATCAATGATTCTATTTTATCTGAAGGAAGTTAGTCTAGGGTGGTCGACAGAAGGTACCAACATGCCTCCTGGTCTGAGTCAGGGGCGACTTTCCATAATATTGATGATTTGCTAAGGCAGTGTCTAT
Source organism: Acholoe squamosa (assembly GCA_949317995.1). Lineage (NCBI taxonomy): Eukaryota > Metazoa > Annelida > Polychaeta > Phyllodocida > Polynoidae > Acholoe > Acholoe squamosa. Next base: position 26,533,504 of record OX439048.1, read on the forward strand.
GAGATGCTAACTGGTATTGTGCTGGCGACCACTGAGCATGGTTCCTATGGGTATTGGGACGTTATAAATTGGTTACAATGTAATGGACTCTTCTATGCTCAATGGTAATCCCACTGTATAATGCAGGGTAGTAAACTATGCTAATACACCATGCTCTTTGCATAGTACTTGACAGACCCCACTATTTAAACAATAGGCTATTCTTGAAGACTAGGGACAGTGGTTGGGACCTGGTGAAATAAATACGTATTCCTTTATACAAACTGGAAGGTGCTGTCACGATCCTTATTGGTAACTGGTATTGCTGCCATAACTGAGTTCGCATGGTGCAATTATGAAGGAAATGAAAGCAGATAGTACAACGAACAGTTATAGGAGTTAGAGGAGTTGACATAAAGACCTTCCATTATATGAACTAACTCCCAATCTCATTCTGCGCCTAAGTCCAGTCCAATTATCCTCCACCAGGGCAATGTGCCAAAAGGAGGAGCTCCAGGAGGGACAGGGAAGGTCACTCCAGGCATGATGACATGAGTGAGGATTGGAGGCCACTGCGGCCGATAGATGCTACAGTGACAGGGCCCTCAGCTAGCCTACCCCCCTGGCTGTAGACAAACCACAGTCTCCAACATTGCCTATTCTATTCATGAATGTACTAGTCTGTATCTATATGTCATCTCCCTGTCTCAGGCAGCCAATCAACGTCGCATCTTTTTGTCACTATTCCTGGTCGACATTATGAATCTTTGAATGAAGGAAGGACCATTTGTCCCGCAGTTACTGGTACATACCTCGAGCTTAAAGCTTGGTGCCACCACAGACGCGCTAACCCCCCCCCCCCAACTTTCTCCCCTCAAAAAAAGCCCAGTATACATCTGAAAAGCATTTCTTATAATTATCCATCACACTCTCGATCCCCATACCATGCTTCATACCACCCGTTTTCTATACAATCCAGTTCCATCCGTCCCCTATACCAGGTTGCAATCACCAGCCCTCTCAGGCCTAGAATCTGGTCCGTGCCTTATTCTGAGAGCAGCTGAGGGTCGAGCTGCTCCAACCCCCCCCCCCGGAGCCGCTCCATTGTGCCCTGAGTCGGTAATGATCATCTAGGGGAGCCGTAAGTAATACGAGCTGAATGCAAAGGTCTATACCTTGTCTCTGTTCTTAGGACACTACAGACTGACATACTTTAGACTGCAAACCCTCCTAGTGGTGGGTTAATGAACCATGCTGTAGCAGCACTATAACCTTATCATGAGGGTATAGAATATACTGTCATATCATCGAGATGAGATAATACCCACACTATTCGAAATCAAAGAACACACAGATAATTGTGTAATGTGATTCCTAAAAAGTGGATATGGTTCAAATAAGTGTGGTTCTACTCAATTAATTATGAATTATTATTGAGCAGATATTTCTGATTATAAAATGTAATATTTTCCATATTAAAGATAGTTAAGAGAATAGGATGTTTTATGTGTACTAATGTGAACTTCTTTTCTCTCTACAGGTGAGTTCTGGCAGGCTGCTAGCCCTAATCTACTCCAGCCTCAGGTAGAAATACAAAGGTAATGCAATTACGATAACAGAGAGCTCATGAAGTCCACAGGTAAAGTGATGATAGATAATGTCAGCATAAAAAGAGTATAAAGTGTTCTAACATTGAATCCAGAATACATGTTCCGTGTTTTAGGTCGTGTTATTTAATTTCTACATTTTGGAAATCTCCCTGTTGAATCTAATATTTGGACCCCAGCATCACATGCTCAAAGAATCTTTGCTAGATACAAGCAACCAAACCCTATATCATTACAGGTCAGGTTGTCAAATTTGCAACACATGCCTTGAGTACATCATTCTAAAAGCTTTTGGTGTGTATACTCTGGATGGTGTGAGCAGGTCGATTTGCTCGATTTGCTCATTCTCTGCCTAACAACTCACCTGAGAGTTGACTGAGCAGTTCACCACTGACCCATATAGTGCAGAGTTGATTTATCTGACTCAACATGATGAGCACACATTGACATTGTTGACACTGGATTCTGGGTGGCTACAGGTATGGATCTGATACTGCCAAGTGTGATGTAAGCTACATTAGGGGGAGCTTTACCGGTACAAATGGGGCATCTGGTCTATTGAATGGAAGGGTGTTGGAGCAGGGCCGGGCTAGAAATACAAAAGGTGAGAGACGCGTGCTAAGCCTGTCTGTGTTTACATATTAAACAGTGGGACGCTATAATGGACAAGGCAACAGTCTCAGCTTAGTTCGTATAGTTGGCAGTTTCATTGAGAGATATTTAGTCTATTTAGAAAGAATGCAACTTGGCAGAATTTGAATAGAATAACTATCATAGCAGTGGTATTCCTTTGATACATAAATAAAATAGAAAGATTGCTCATCGTTGTACAAGAAAGGCATGGGACAATATCTGATTGAGGTCTAGAAAAGTTTTCCACTTGGTATCAAGGTATACAGAGGCTGAACAACGATGCAATGTCCTCCTGTACATTAAAGCATAAAGTTAACCCTCAATTCCCCATCCATCCCTATATCCATCCCTTCCATGCAGCTACACCCCACGCCCAACGACACCTCGAGTTGTGGATCTGCTCAGAATCTGCTCGGGAATCGCTCACAGTTGCTCGGGGCCATTTACACACGGCTCACGTGGAGCTGAACAAACGCAGGCCCCCTACACAGACATATCCCCTCCACGTGCAGGCAGGGGGAACCAAATAGCGCTTTCCATTCCCTGCTTGTTTGTGTACATCGATTACGTCCACACTTATACTGTTTGTCGGCCGGCGGCCCGTCCGTCTCCCACTGACCACACAGTATCTGTCAGTCGTGGAGCCCCCCCCCCCATTAGACCCCCCCCCCTCCAGCCTCCCACCTCAACCACACCAACACTTTCTACGCCCCTCTCCCACACACTCTCATACACATCCAGTTTGGGCCTGTGTAACTGAGCTAGATAGGCAACGTCGCTGATCTCCCCTGCTCTGCGCAATGCTCAGCGTAGTTGTGAACAAGTTTCAATATGAGCAGGGAACATGGAGAGTCCTGGCTTCAGAATTACACTAAAGTTGTTTTACAATAATGTTATCAGCCATCTCGAACATGGATCGTGCTACATGTGAAATTATTCAGTTTGTATGCTAACTTGATTATCACCATGACTATGCCATATGTAGAGTGTTAGGGATATGTATTGACCGTTGCAATCGGGATTCTGGCCCAAAAGAAGGTGGAATGTATTGTCGTTGATGCCGATGTGATTTTGCTTAATAATATAATGGTATTTTAGGACATTGAAAAGCTGAAACCTTATTTACATGAGGGCTTCTTGAGCAGCTTTTCTTTTCTTTCTTCTAAAATCCATTCCATCAGTTATGATGAATGTGAATAATTCTCCTTGATATAGGCATCCCTCAAGTAAGTAAATTAACATCGCCTTCTTCTTCGACGATTGTTCCTAACAAAATGAGCATACTAAAAACCCCAGTCTGTCACTTAAAACATTGAACAATAGAATATAAAGAAAGCACACTGTGTCTTTTAGTGATGCATGTTTTTGAATTGGAAGTAATGCCATACAGTGTACAGTTCTCCCTATTATATGCGTTAGCACTTTGAGATCAGCATAATGCCCTGGAAATCATGTGTCTTATACTCATAATGCAGCCTTGGTGAGTAACTCACTGGACCAGCGCATCATGCCGACCTTCAAGAGTGTATACATATTCCCTATTGAGCTCGACACGATGCTTGGATGTAACCATGGTGAGGTATACTGGCCAGGACTATGACTGTCGTCAGGGATAGTTATACTGGCCAGAACTGCATCTATACTTCGATACGGCGAATGGGCATTTTGTAATGTAGCATCATAGGTATTTTAAAAGGTTTATTGGCCAATTGATACAGGACAGTCAGCTATGTGCGACCTATGTGCGACATATGCATGGACAAATGCTTATGCAGACGGTGCAAGAGTAAAGCTGCAGGCTCTGCCAGGAAAATAAATGTCATGTTTTCCCAGAACCATGACTAGCACCTTGAGCAGTTCACGAGCAGAAGCAGAGAGCAGCTCACTTTTAAATTGAACTTCTTTAGTATGATCTTGGCAGTGAGATATTGTAACCCGTCACCGGAGTAGCTCCCCTAACTCCTCACAACAGGGTGTGTGCGAACTACAGGGAGTCCCTGTGGGGTGGGGGAGGAGGTGGGTGCTGGAGGAAAATAAAGGGAGGGCTGGTTTTGTGGGATGGACCTATATAATTCATGGTTCCCCTGCGGCTGTTTTCACTAGACCAAGCCACATGGTCCGGTAGCTCCCGTTAAAACCCAGATAAGGCGGCCCACCCGTCCGCTATCTAATTATGTAACACTTTGGTAAAAAGATGCAAAAGAGCCACGGCGAGCCACTCAAGGGAAAGTATCGATTTATTGAGCGACTCTGGAAAGACAATCCAGAAGCACAAATACGGGTGCAGGAGGGGAAGAAGTTAGATTTAGGCTCTTTTATCAATATTTTCTCTCCATGGGGCAGTAAGGGTGATCGCCTTCTTGGCAGAATGGGAGGGTGGGGGAGGAGTGGCAGATTATGAAGTATAATGTGGGTTATTGTTTTGGCTATAGATTACTCTGTTAGAAATCCAAACCTAGTGGATTAAAACATTATGCATTTTCTCGTGGTCAGGGTGGTGAACAATGAAGGTATTAGAACCATTCTGTGTATCTAAAACCGAAATTACAATTTTGTTTTCACATTTTAGTGAAAGCCTAAGGATAAGCTGAGGGCCCCATGCATTCTTATCATGCTGGTATTCTCACTAATTTCCAACCTTCAGCCCATCACCTACCACTACTCTCACCCCAGTTTCATCCTATACACCATCACATACACTCCACCCCACTTCACAACAACACCCATCTCTGCTCCTGTCTGGCTGGCATTCAATGACTCTCAGTCCATGTCCAGAAAAAGGCATTATCAGACCATGCAATAAGGCCAGCCTGCAGCACAATGCATTAGGTCCGAGTGGTCACTAGTACTGCTGGACCAGCCGTAATGTGTGAAAATGGAGTCATGGCCTCCACGCTACCCCCACCCCTGCACAGCACTCAGACTATTCTGCAAATGCCCAGGTATGTGTGTGTGTGGGGGGGGGGGGATGCTGATAAAGGAGAGTGCATGCATTCCCAAAGGTGGAGGGGTTGGTGCTGAAGAGAGGGTCTGGAGGAGGGTGGGGGGAAATGGAGGGGGCATTGGAGGGCGCGAGTGGTTTGGAAGGCAGGAAAAGGGATGGGGCTCTTGGGGAAGAGAAGAACTAGGTCAGAAGGACCCTGGACTTCACCAGGAGGATGGAAAAGGTAGGGAAAAGTGGGAGTTGTCCTTCAAATTGGTCACTCATACAGCCACCCAACCCAGGCTATTTTGTATACATGTAATTGCATATCTACAAAATGCTCTAACAAATTAGTGCCTGTCAATGTACAAAATTAAGGTTACCCTCATCACATATAGAAGACACAAATCCTTGCTGGCATAACATTATACATCTATCCACCTGTGGGGCAAATATGGCACAGTGCAAAATGTGAGAAGTAGAATCCAACGAGTCCCATGTCGCATAAAACGGCAGAGGGATTGATATATTGCACAGCCCCATAAATGGGATCTGCAAATTTAGATATGCGCACCCTCCACCTGCCTGTGATTTCAGAGAAGGAAATACTCTATTCCTACATTCAAAACCAAATTGTCTGACAGCAGGTCTATAGATATAGTGATATGTCCTAAGTCAACACTCTCTCACAGCCTCTAATAGATTCTTCGCCCCACCCCCTTTTTCAGATAAAGGGTACGGTTTAATTAAGGCAGGCAATATCTTCCCAGTTGCTGTGGTCTCTCACACACAGTCGCATGTACTTGGGTCACTTTTTGCCGTTCATTCTTAAGAATGAACGGCTATAGGAGGGGACCCATTCTTAAATACAAGCTCTCATAGTGGTGCTTCCTCGCTCTCCATGTATAATCCTCTCATAGGTACAGTATTGAGTATGCCTATACCTGGATTAAAATCTGCAAATCAGTCAAGCATAGAAGTGGTGGCAGTGGTGGTGTTGGTGGACCTGTTATTGTAGACCCTGGGGACAGTGGTGGTAGCCCTGGACACCAGGCAGAGCCATGGTAGTATATAGAGCCCCCCCCCCCCACCCACCTCTAAATGGTGGTGGTGGCTGTGCTCCTGGGGTGGCCCCATACCTGCCTGGCACCACCCCCCCCCCCCCCAGCACCATGTGGTTCTCTTCTGCTGGTGGTGCGTTTCTCAGCACCACTGACTATTAACCCACTAAAGGCCACCTACATGTATATTTATGTATACATGTACACATAAGTATGATGCACTTTTTTAGGAGTTTTAAGTGGCATGATGAATTGATGCACATTTAAACCTTTATGGATGGCATGATGCATTGATGCACACTTAGACCTTTATGGATAGCATGATGTATTGATGCACACTTAACCCCTTAGGGATGTATTGATGCACACTTAACCCTTTATAGATGGCATGATGCATTGATGCACACTTAACCTTTAGGGATAGCATGGTGCATTGATGCACAATTAAACCTTTATGGATGGCATGATGCATTGGTGCACACTTAGACCTTTATGGATAGCATGATGCATTGGTGCACACTTAGACCTTTATGGATAGCATGATGCATTGATTCACACTTAACCCTTTATAGATGGCATGATGCATTGATGCACACTTAACCATTTATGAATGGCATGATGCATTGATGCACACTTAACCCTTTATAGATGTATTGATGCACATTTAACCCTTTGTAGATTGCATGATGCATCGATGCACTCTTAACCCTTTATGGATGTATTGATGCACACTTAACCCTTTGTAGATTGCATGATGCATTGATGCACACTTAACCCTTTATGGATATCATGATGCATTGGTGCACACTTAGACCTTTATGGATAGCATGATGTATTGATGCACACTTAACCCCGTTAGGGATAGCATGATGCATTGATGCACACTTAACCCTTTATAGATAGCATGATGCATTGATGCACACTTAACCCTTCATGGATAGCATGATGCATTGATGCACACTTAACCCTTTAGGGATGTATTGATGCACACTTAACCCTTTATAGATGGCATGATGCTTTGATGCACACTTAACCCTTGAGGGATGGCATGATGCATTGATGCACACTTAACCCTTTATAGATTGCATGATGCATTGATGCACATTTAACCCTTCATGGGTTGCATGATGCATTGATGTACACTTAACGCTTTCGGGATGGCATGATGCATTGATGCACACTTAACCCTTTATAGATGGCATGATACATTGATTTACACTTAACCCTTTAGGGATGGCATGATGCATTGGTGCACACTTAACCCTTTATGGATGGCATGATGCATTGATGCACAATTAACCCTTTATGGGTGACCTGCTACATTGATGCACACTTTAAGCATTATAATTAACCATGACAAAATAAATCACCACGGCTATGCCGTGCTTAACTGATTTCCTTAATCCATCAAATACACGCCTCCTAGTTGTTTTCCATGTGTGTCGGCCATCTTTGTTTTAGGAAACACAGGGATCCAGCTCATATATTGTCAATTTTAATCTTCAAAAGTTATCAGATGGATGTTAGTGACCATTGGGACACCTCAACTAGCTAATTTTATTGTTCTCCATATATGTCGGCCATCTTTGTTTTAGGAAACACAGGGATCCAGGCCATATATGGTCAACTTCGATCTTCAAAAGTTATCAGATGGATGTTAGTGACCATTGGGACACCTCAAGTACCTAATTTTATTGTTTTCCATGTGTATCGGACATCTTGGTTTTCGGAAACACAGGGATCCAGGTCATATGTGGTCAATTTTGATCTTCAAAAGTTATCAGATGGATGTTAGTGACCATTGGGAGACCTCAACTACCCAATTTTGTTGTTTTCCATGTGTGTCGGCCATCTTTGTTTTAGGAAACACAGGGATCCAGGTCATACATGGTCAATTTTGATCTTAAAAAAAAAGTTATAGATGGATGTTAGTGACCATTGGGACACCTCAACTACCCAATTTTATTGTTTTCCATGTGTGTCGGCCTTCTTTGTTTTAGGAAACACAGGGATCCAGGTCATATGTGGTCAATTTTAATCTTCAAAAGTTATCAGATGGATGTTAGTGACCATTGAAAGACCTCAACTACCTAATTCTTTTTTTTTCAATATGTGTCAGCCATCTTTGTTTTAGAAAACACAGGGATCCAGGCCATATATGGTCAACTTTGATCTTCAAAAATTATCAGATGGATGTTAGTGACCATTGGGAGACCTCAACTACCCAATTTTATTGTTTTCCATGTGTGTCGGCCATCTTGGTTTTAGGAAACACAGGGATCTAGGTCATGTGTGGTCAATTTTGATCTTCAAAAGATATCAGATGGATGTTAGTGGCCATTGGGACACCTCAACTACCTAATTCTATTGTTTTCCTTGTGTGTCTGCCATCTTGGTTTTAGGAAACACAGGGATCCAGGTCATATGTGGTCAATTTTAATCTTCAAAAGATATCAGATGGATGTTAGTGACCATTGAGACACCTCAACTACCTAATTCTATTGTTTTCCTTGTGTGTCGGCCATCTTGGTTTTAGGAAACACAGGGATCCAGGTCATATGTGGTCAATTTCGATCTTCAAATGTTATCAGATGGATGTTAGTGACCATTGAAAGACCTCAACTACCTAATTCTATTGTTCTCCATATGTGTCGGCCATCTTTGTTTTAGGAAACACAGGGGTCCAGGTCATATATGGTCAACTTCGATCTTCAAAAGTTATCAGATGGATGTTAGTGACCATTGGAAGACCTCAACTACCTAATTCTTTTGTTTTCCTTGTGTGTCGGCCATCTTGGTTTTAGGAAACACAGGGATCCAGGTCATATGTGGTCAATTTTGATCTTGAAAAGTTATCAGATGGATGTTAGTGACCATTGGGACACCTCAACTACCTAATTCTTTTGTTTTCCTTGTGTGTCGGCCATCTTGGTTTCAGGAATCACAGGGATCCAGGTCATATGTGGTCAATTTTGATCTTCAAAAGTTATCAGATGGATGTTAGTGACCATTGGGACACCTCAACTACCTAATTCTTTTGTTTTCCTTGTGTGTCGGCCATCTTGGTTTCAGGAATCACAGGGATCCAGGTCATATGTGGTCAATTTTGATCTTCAAAAGTTATCAGATGGATGTTAGTGACCATTGTGACACCACCACCACCAATACCACCACCACACTACTCCCAACCCTCACACACATTCCTTATTTGCATATTTTAATCCAGGCATAGGTTTACTCCATACTATAGCAATGGGACAGGATTTTACATGGAGAGCGAGGAAGCACCACAATCAGAGCATATATTTAAGTATAGGTCCATTCCAAAGGCCATAGAGTTTATATATAATGATCTTTTTTCCTTGGATCATAATAGGAATATGCACGGCATTACAGCATTGCTGTGTTTACTTTCCTGAAAGTATGTTATAGATTAATAAATTGCAAAACACACAACATATGAAGGGCTTTTATATTCCGTATTAAAATAATATTTGTTCTGAAAATTTTGATCTAAGATCATATTAAAAATGTTGTAAATCAATTCTATACTTCTTAGAACATGATATGAATATGCACGGCATTACAGCTTTGCTGTGTTTACTTTGCCGAAAATATGGGATGAATTTCTAATCCGGGAAACGCACTGCAATTTAACTGCTTTTAGAATTGATATTAAACTCAGAATTGATCGTCAAATTTAAATATGAAATCCTAATATCTTGATCATAGATGACAAATCCTAAATTCAATCCTCTCAATTGCATCCTTAACACGGGCCTCTTGATCATAGATCTTAGATCCTAAATTTTCAATTGAATCCTTAACATAATCTCCTAACCATTGACCCCTTGTTATATGTAACCAGTACAGGCGTTACATTACCATGTCAAAGTATAGACACTGGAGGTTTGTGGGAGTATGATTACACCCAGAGACACCTGCCTAGACTCATTCATCAAGCACGATGGCTGGTAAGAGTAGGCCCTGAGACTAAGGCCTCTCTACCTATACTACTCCCACCAAATCCCCTCCAAGCCTTATTGATGGTAGTTGTGCATACAACCAATAATGCGGTACATAACAATCCCTTCTGTGGAAACTACTGTTTGCAAAGTGGTGTGGCATATTGTAAGGGCAGCTGTGTGAGGGGAGCTGTGTGTATCCTATAATAGTTACATTGTCTCAGTTTTTGAGCTTGTGTGCAGGTAAACCACCCTATTACTTATCCGCCCTAGCAGAGTGGTTGGAAAAGAATGTATATAAGTATGCATGTGTGTGTGCCTGGGATTTGATCATATCCAATCCTATCCAGGATTTTTCTTTCAAAGAAATAGCAGTTTTCAACATAGAACCTCTTTTTGTTGTGTAAGCACAACTCTTTGGGCAAGAAAGAAAGAATGAATTGAGTCGTGCTGGTCTCGCTCCTTTCAACATGCTGATGGGACGGGAACAATGGGGGAACGGCCGCCATATTACAAGCTGTTGGAAACACACTTGTCCTCTTATCACAGAGAACACTGCGCTGATAGCTGGCAGGCAGATGGCAAGATAAGGCTCTCTGCCAACCCTCGGGGTAGGCACATGGGAGCGTGTTATCTTAGGTCACACGATCTTAACCCTTTTGGCACAGCATAATGCTGCAAGGCAATATCCATCTATATTATTGATAAGTCTGTGGTGAGTAACTCACCAGTGCTGGATTTATGCATCATGACATCCCTTTGAAGTCAATACAATACACAGTGAGCGTGAATTAAGCTCCAGCGCTGCTGATTGTGATGTATCATGAAAGGTGTAAGTACCATGCCACCCTGTAGGGGTTAAAGTTCATGTTAGTGATCACTAGGGAGCATCTCAGTGAGTGAATGTCGCCTGATGAGTCAAACACAGACACACAATAGGCGTTAGTTCATGCTACCTGGGACGACGCTATGATCAAAAGGGGCTCTATGAGAGCTCTGTTCATCCATTGTGAAAAGAAAACAGGTGGTTTGAACATGAGGCATCCTTAGATGTCCTGAAAACACTGTGTCTCCTTATGTACCTATTGACTAATGGTGACATCAGTACCATTACCTTTCAATCAGCACAGACTTTAACAGTGAGACAAGGATGTGAAGCTAAGACCTTGGGCAGTATTTTTGGAGGCAAGTGAGATGTTGACATCATGGATATTTGTCAATATCAGCCCTCGTGCTTAGAAGTGGAGCCCTGCGCGGGCCTGTAAAGCCTTGTTATCCTAGTCATGGACCTTCTTGTCTGTTTTTCCCGCTTCATTTCTCATATTTTGACAAAATGGCCAAATGTCGTCTGTGTAATTTGGACACTTGACAGACACGTGTTTGAGAACACGTCTTTGATGTCGTCTGCCAAGTAGGTCCCACTGATTGTCGTCTGCTCCCCTCAAACTACTTCCCCCTCCCCTCCCTTCCACCCATACTCTCTCACCCTCCTCACCCCTTATACTTCCAACGGCCATCACTCCATGCACGGTCATCATCAGTAGTGTGTGTTTGTGGCAGTTGAGGGCGCCACGGCCCCCACGGCCAATCACTCAAATTACCTCATTTGCAAATCATGACCAAACTGAGGCTAATTTCCGGCGCCATTACTGGACAATTGGCCACTGCCAGCGCCACCCTCCGGAGGGAGCGACAACTAGGGAAAGAAGACGCTGGTGCCTGTAGCTACAATCTGACCGAGTGGGGCTGTTGTTTTTTCAGCTTGTCTTGGTTACGTTATACCATGCTACCTTTCTTTACTATAGAGACCATTATAAGAAAGCGTCCACATAGTCCAGGGCATGGTTGTCTCTCTATCAAAGTATCATTGCTCTAAATCATTTATGTCATGGCAGATACGATCGTTACTATAGAACAGTATTGGACATGTCATATTCAATGGGGGGGGGGTGGAATACAATGTGGCCGTATTCAATGGGTGGCCGCCATCTTGGATGTTGAACAGGCCATGACATGAAATGCAAATTTCTTATGTAGTTTTTGCTCTGCTGTTCTACTTTACTGCCCTAGAAGGTGAGCCAATTACTTATACCTCTTCATGTTTGAGCCACTTTCCTTACATTACAAGTGAAGGCAGCACTGTTTGGTACATACACCGTAAGTCTACCCAGGGGGGCGGATAAAGAGATAAGGGAGATAGTATATCAGAGTGCTTGAGGTGAAGGACCTACAGACGGCCAGTTCTTTACTGCTTTTATCCTTTGGCCTCTCTCTGGCCCTAAAAGCTCAGAGGTTGCCGCCCTCCACTCCCTCCGGTGGTGACATCTGACGGGCTGTCACCTAAAGCATGATAGGAACGCGGTGCATCATGGTCCAGGGGCCACCACCAGGCCACTTCCGGTCGCCATCTTGACCGACCCCCTGACGACTTCCGGTATTTGACAGCAACCCGACTTCGTAGACAATGGGTCGTAGTCCTTTCGTACGCAAGCGTAGTACGTCCGGCCGGAAGTGCCGACGACCATTGGGCGCCGTCATGGCGACGGGGTAAGGTTGAACCGGAAGTAGAGCATTGCGTAGTTAATTCTGCCCGGGTGTCTTTCTCACCTTGAGGTCTCGGTGTCAGACTCTAGGGGGCGCCACTGTTTGTGAAATGGCTGTATTGGATTTAGATAAATCACCTTTCATCGACTAAAGCTTCCGGTAATAATCGCAGCCTTCTTTATCCCCAGACCAGCACCTCCCCACCTCCCCCACCAACCTAAAAGACAGGCATGAATCTCTGCTGAGATGGTTGAGAGTGCGCGCACGAGGGAGTGGGGGCAGGCTGCTTCTGAGCAATGGGTACTAAGATTGGGCGAGATGTTGTTATATCTCAATGTGTATGTGTGTGTAGGGGGATGGGGTATAAGAGATGTATGCATTTTCTTAGTGTTAGTGGGTGTAGACAAGGCCTGATGGATATGGCGGCCGGGCGGAAGGACGGAGGCCACTCAGCACATGGCGGGGTAGGGGGCCGTCAGCGTCCTCTGCTCAATGGACGCTGGAGGCGGAGGGGATGGCCGAATCCTGTCCGACCCAACATCGGCCGGAAGGGGAGAGGGGAGGGGTGGAGGGGTAAAGAGGTGGGCGCAAAGGCGGGAGGGTGATGGATGAAAAGATCTCTGTGGGATCGAGCCTACTAGCGTCTTATTCCGACCTATAGCGCGATACAATATTGACCAATGAGAATATTCCTTTCATTCAGTGCCGACTTTTCAGGGTGCATTACGTAACACCTGGTACCCATCAGCTAGCTGTTATCAGTCCTTATCTCGAAAGGTATCAGCTTCAGCAGGGGTCGGCCCACTAAGGAATCCGCTACCCCGGAATAGACACAGGGCCCGAGCAGCTGACGACCGGACCCCATCCTCCTGGACCCCCACCCCCTAACACTCACAACCCAACTCTCCACCCCACCCCTCCCGCCATGATTGTTTAGAAAATTACGGTAGTAAAATGATTCTGTGGACGTTGATAAGAGCAGGTGTGAGGGGGAGATCAGGTACATACCGTTGGACAGGATCTATGTCGCTCTTACATCCCGTCGCCTCAGTGCAACAAGGTTGTAACTAACATTTTGCCAAAGTTGAGATTTCTTCTGTTTTAACATCTATACACTGTTAAAACAGTGTTTAGGGATTAAACACCAGTGTTTAGAAGTTAAACACTTGGTTAAACACTTATTTGTCCCACTTTTCTCAATGCTTCTTAAGTGTTAAACGCGTTCAATTTTAAACACGTTTAACTAGGAAGTGTTTAACCAAGTGTTTAAATGCTAAACACTTAAACACTTCAGTGTTTAGGTGTTTGAGAATAAGTGTTTAAAAGCTAAACACCTAAACACTTCAAGTGTTTAGATGTTTAAATGTTGGTGTTGAGAAAATTTGGTGTGTATCTTTAAACACCATTTTTGCAGTGTAGGGTCATATCTACCTATTATGAAAGTATTGAAGCTCTGTCTATAATATTTTGTGTCAACAGGCCCCAAGGTAATAAGGTTATGTCAGCTGTCAGCTATAGTAGTTGTAACACTTCTTTTGTCTCCCCTGCAAAACGCAGATACAACTTTGTTGCACTGAGGCGACTGTGAGTAGGATAGTGAAACCAAGATATGGACCAGGCACAACTAAAGGACATGCGCTATGTCGCTCGTGGCTCCTTCACTGTGAGTGCGAGTAGTATAGGTCAAGTAGTATAGGATGAGTAGTATAGGGAAACTAGCATATGGGGGAGGCATATAGGGAACAGAGCCATTCCTGTACTGAGGTGGCCATCTTAAAATCAGTTATGTAACTTCCCCCGACGGCCATCTTGGATCTGGCAGAGGATTATGGGTAAACTCCCCCTCCACCCACAGAAAACAATAGGAATTGATAAGACTGATAAGCTGCCCCTGCCCCAATCTTAATCACCTTGAGTACCTGTCCATTGTTTTAGGTGTGAATGGAGGGGATTAGCCTGATAGGAAGACAATGGCTTGGTTTTACTCAGCCTGGATTATATGTGCCCTCTTAGAAAACTTTTGAAGTTTAATTTCTCTTGTATTTGAAGTACTAAGTCTACATAAAGCTTATATTCTTTAAGTTTAAAGTATTTGCTATCCAAAGGTGTAGCCTTTTAGAATATAGCTTCATATAGACTATTAGGAAGGGCCAACCAAAGTAAACTGTACACAGAGGCCAACTGCTGATCTAGCCCCCGACTACATGAGCCACCTAGCTATGTCACCCTCATCTCATTTACTGTGAGTAGTATAGGGAGATGCGCTATGTCAGTCTTGTCCCCTAAAATGTAAGTAGCGGGCTATACAGGGAGAAGGCTATACAGGGTAAAGGTGGGTTGGCTGGGCTTGGTGTGGATGTGGGAAGGGCTACAAGTTGGGCGGGTGTGGGATACTGGGCGGGGTACAGGTTGGGCGGGGCGGGGTGGACTGACAGGATGAGAAAGTCGGGGATCAGCTAAGTGAACCGAGACCACTTCAGGCTGATACCCCTTAGGGCGATGTCAAGAAAAAATAAAAGTATATAGAGGGAAAAAAGCAAGCTCAGAGAAAGTTTCTGCAGTCCCAACTTCAGACAATATACGGCCCCCATAAACCACGAAGCTACAGGACTGCTGTAAGCTTCAGCCTGTCTCAGCTCCCTACCCTAATCATTCTACACTAACTCTTAGCCCCTGTCCCTTCTGGGTATCCACTGTGCTTTTCTCTGTACTAATATTTTTTGTACTGGTGCCTTTGTGGTTTTTTTCCGATTTCTGTTTCTATATTCATGTCGCGCTGTTGCATTAATTTTTATTTTGAATAAATCAGAGTGCCTACAGCCCATTTTCTGTACATTGGTAGATGACTAGCGAATCGGAATTTGCCACCAGAATTATACTTTAATGCACAAATGCCATATCACTACCAGACATACTTTGAGTAGAGCACTGGCTCTTCAGCGAGCTTCCCTGTTTAGATGGTTTGAATAGGGTATACATGTACTACTGACACGGTAGGATGAGAAGAGATAGGCTGGACCTCGGCCCACCAGACCAACTAATGTAATTTCACAAAGTAGTCTTGTGAGACCCCAGACGGGATTACCAACCTTCTCCTCTCCAATCTGCCTCACAATAACCACGATGTACAGTAAATGGACAGGCAACTTTACCTACACAAGTGTTTCTATTTAGTCCTAGGAGGTCAGAAATGGGATTGTCAATCTAAAATTTTACACATATTTAAATACTTTGTCATCTCCCAAGCTGTGCTGTAATACGTAGTAATGGCTAGACAAAATGGAACATGACATCCTAAGCATATCATATTGCACATAGAAGGAATTCAGTGGAATTATGGCCATTGCACACCTTTCCCTTGAATTCCACAACAACTGTCTAATAGGGCCACTATATGATCGTAGTCACCCCAGGTTGTGTATATACTAGACTGTGGGTTGCCTGTTCGCTATGAGCCCGCGGGGAGGAGCTGACTCATTGGACGGCGGTTTTATTTCTAATTCGGTACTTAGACTCTAATTGGTGTAGTACTGGAGGAACTCCAGAAGAGTTGAGGTGCCCCCTGGAGGGCCGTTACTGGGGATAGTCACAGTGGTAGCAGGCGTGACTAAGTATCATTTAATGATTTTAAAGGCTTCTCCACGTGTTCATCGATTGTATCTAACCAGAGAAGCGCAGTCTATTTATACAGTAGTGCTACTTGAATCGCATTTTTCCGTTTTGTTGTTGGGAAATTATCTTGACTTTTGCTGTTTTGGATTTCCCCAGTTATTTACAGTGTTACATGCAGTTATATATCTGCTTTTGCCAAAGAGTGTTTTTTTTTATCCTATCATACAATGTTTCCCAGAAACCGCGTCCCAGCATACTTCTGCGTATCGGTATTATAGTAACTATGGATCGATGGCGTAAGGCCATCGTATCATGAGATTTGGCTATAAAAGTCCCTGGTCACTGCATTGGCGCAGTAAACTTCTAGGATCATCTATTAGAAAAGCACTAAGCAATTTACTTTTATATCATATAATATACATGTATTATTGATCGAGGAGGCACCAGGGGGATTCAATTGCAGTTATGATATACAAGTATAGGTAGAGCCTATATATGAAAAAAAGTTACATTTTCAGTATATACAATGCAGTTGTAAGAAGCCACCACCAGGTGGCACCACTGGCTACTAGGGGGCGCCACCACTGGGGGCCTCGTTTGGAACAGGCTGGGAAAGTTTTTAATCGTGTTTGGCCGGTCTGACTTTGTCTGCCATCCCCAGGACCTGGTTTGATAAACCTAGTAAAGGCGGCTACTCTACCCACACCGCCTTGTATTCTTCACGTGGTCTACCTTCGTGCCACCCCAGCCCTAACCCTGCACCCTCCCTGCCCCTAGACCTTTGACTGCTGCATGGAAAATTTTAGGATTGTGCCCATTTTGTCTCTAATATGAGTCTATGTGTGAACATCATATCGACCATACAGGCTTGAAACAGTCCTGAAGGATCGGCTTGGTCCTTGGATACAAGGCATTATGTATGTAATATGAAAACCAAGACGTTGAAGAACTAAGCGGCCATCAAAGGGTTACAGGGCGTACCCGGGGCAGGTAGCCCACCCTGTTAGAGGCAGATCAGATTTGGCCCTAGCGGCAGAATTAATGCTATCACGCTGGGCATATTCTGCCCCCCTGCGATGTGTCATTTATCCTGATCACCAGAGCGGCTCCCTAACAACAATGTCGTGTCTTGGATCCTCGTGGTAGAGGGTGGGCATTTATACGAAGGGGTTTTGGGGGTGTTTGGGGAGGGGTGAGTGGGGAAGGCACGACTGATAGATTGGATAATGATTGGATCAGATGGATTTCGATGATCCGAACAGAGGCTTCCATAAACCAGTCAGATTCTATAGTAGAGACGGTAGACCAGTCAACTGCAGACTACGGGGACTACGTCTGGACAGGCAGTCAAGTCAACTCTTGAAATTCTTGGTGTCACTACAGACTAGCCTACTTTCTGGGTACCATCGCTAGAGTGTCACAATAAATTGGCCTGATTCAGATGTATTATTACTATATATATGCTCTGATAAATGTTAGGACTATAAAATCCTTTGCCTGAAGAACGTCCATCCATCTAAAATAAAAGTTGTGCATCATTAGTTCCAAGGACATTCCTTGTAACATTTACTAGGGCTTCAATGTAGAAACCACATTGCTTCAGTGCATTACAGTTACAGTGGTTCACTATTCAATTTTACGAGGATGTCTGGTAGAGTCAACAGTGCTGTTATTTTTAGAGTGTAGACTTTGCCCTTAATTGACTGCTTTTGAAAGCGAAACAAGTCTTGCACGGCCTGCCATGCCTGTACTCGGCCAAACTTTGTACTCCACGAGCAGGTTTTTGAAATGTAGCCTATATGGGACCTCAAAAAGTATCTGTTGCAGACCTCTCTGGCTGACCGGCAGTGCACTGCGCATGCGCTGTTTACATAATCTCGAAACTCGGTTTTCATGTAGAACGCTGGTCGTAATTCGTGATGTCTCCCACGGGATTCTGGGATGGTTGTCCACGTGGTGTACACACTCCCTCTGGGAGTCGTGAACATCTCCCACGTGACAGGAACCACGTGATGTACAACGCACGCGCATGCGCGTTGCACGACTCTACCGGAAACAGCGCTAGTGAGTGAATGATGGCTGGCTGGGAGAGATAACGTGCATTTACTGAACAAGCCATGTCTGGGTCATATGGGTTCCTATTTGATGCTGAATGCCAATACAGAGGCTAGATTATACGTAAGTTTTTAGTAAATACACAGTAGAATTTAAACTGTGTGATCTACATTGTATGCGCTGCACTTGTGGAATAGGATTGCAGTAGCTCTCTGCCTAGACCTATATGATTCATAAAATCTTTGTAGAATTAGTATTAAATCTTCCCAGCCAGATATTCCTCAGAACAGGCCTACTTTCCATGGGGACAGGCCTATATTTCTCAGCAGAACAATCCTGTTTTTCATGGTTGTAGCCTTGGTGTGTTATCAATAAAATGCATTATACTTTGTATACCAAGGTCCCTCCGAAAATACTTAGTGACAGTTGTAAAGAGACTTACACATTTCAGAGTGATTCCCCTCTAAATAAAGTCTCAGAGAAAGTAACAACTCTGCCTTCCTACCACAAAAAAAAAAGAGTATAAAAAAGAAGAGTAATATGATGCAGTCACGATTAGTTCACAAGTGGCGCAGTATCACCAGTTGGGTGGGTAATGCCATTAGACAGGTGTATATGTGGCTTACCAGTTAATGCCACCTCATATACCAGAATATCATTCACAAGTCAGCTCCCCTGTCACTGAAGCCTCTGCGGCCAGGAAATGAATCTGTCAACTGCCTGACAGTGACCAGCGGAACATATTAGGCTGTGGTCCCCTTATACGGCTCCGCTTGTAGCCGGCGGGAGGCAGATGACAGGGAATATGACAGTATACCTGTGGTAGGGGGTGATGAGGCGTCATGGTGTTACTTATAACAGGATTTCTCTGGTCAGGTAGGGAGGGGAACCTAGCGTGGGGGCTATTTTTACCTGAGATCTTCATAATTATATTAAGTAAAATGACTAATAGAAATTAGAATATGAATATATTTATCTACATGTATTAACATTAAACTATGAGTCACTCATACTGGGCTATCTGGTAGTGACTTGATCTACACCCATTTCATATTCTGAAACAGTTCTTAGACATCATCAGCTATGAGATCTTGAGCATTACCTGTACAAATGTGAGGACCCGGGGTGAGGACACTTCCATGGACAGTGAACAATTTAGAAGCATGTGATGAAAGAACACAAACCAGAGATCTACAGCGTCCTATTCATGCCAAATATGCCAGATATGCCAAAAAGATACCAAACAGAATATAATAATACATTGTCAAAAAAGATCACAGGGCGTCACATATTTGAACTTCAGTCACTCGCTACAAAAGATGGGCAAGTAGGAACCTCCATAGGGGGTTGCCCTGAAATAGCCCTCCTAATCTAACATGACGTCATATCCGCAGAGACCTTTGTCTAAAAGTAACCCGATCGCCATCACCAGGGGGGCCATAAAAGCATTTCTTGGAGCCACTTCCGGTCGCACATGCCTAACAGAGTCAGTGCGCATGCACACCTGAGACCGACCGGAAGTCACCACCTTGTCTCCCCCAGCCGAGTCTTTCCTGGATCCCTGCAGGTGGCCGGAAGTGACCAGGGCGCAGGCGCATGGCGAGGAGCAGGTCACTTCCCGGAAGCCGGGAAGGACGTGGCTTTCCTACCTCCTTGTAACTCCCTGGAGAGGTTCACTTCCGGCGCGGCTGGCAGCGACACGGTTTGATCCTTAGCGGAACGATCAGCGGGCGATAATGGAAGATGATGACGTCAGAAAAATTATGACGATCTATTGTCTGAGAGAGCACATTTAGATTGGAATATCAATCTCTGTGTCATCTTTTGTCCATCTCATTTCCCCATCCAAGCAAACCAATTCAGACCTTCTTTCTTGGCTCCCTCTCTTAAAGTGTGAACACCTGATATAACAATTTCCGCTCAGACATCTTTTTCCCTGGTGACTATTTGCGCATAGTCTTTTTCTATTTTTATTTTTCATCTCATGGGTTAAAGGCTCTTTCACGTAATTCAACAGGTGAGCTAGTTTCAGCTGAAGAGAATTAAGGGCATGGCGTTTAGATGAACCTGCTGATACCTGATATTGGGGGGAGGGGGGGATTCTAAATGCTACTATAATTCAATAAAATCGATAACGAAACCTGAAAATGTGTGGGAAATGCATCCGCCGCCAATGCTGAGTAACTGGGTGAATGCGATTTGCCGTATAACTGAATTGGATAGATCACAAATTCGCGAGTTGTTTTCTATCCTCACATTCAATGGTGTTATTGGATAACGTAATAGAAAAGAAATCGAGAATTGCAGTAAATGTCAGTTGAAATTGACGTTGAAATGCGCAGACATAATTCTTTCTACCTGATACAGCCAATCCTAAAAATCCACCATAAGGTGCAACGATCTGTTGGAGAGTGTATATATGTAGACCTAGCCCACCTGTCGGCGCCAGCTCATCACGTGATCAAACAGGTGTGTCTTTGAGGTCTCACGTCACATATTCCCACGATCACAAGGTATACATTCCTTCCACCTCCCTCCCCTACCCCATCCCCCTCCCCCCATCACAGCCACCGGTAAAGACGATATCCTGGTCTCGTAGGCCTTATTTACCCAGCACTTGGCCACTGGAGGAGCAATCATTGCCTACTCCATGGGCCAGTCCCTGTAACTCCATCTCCATCAAATACAGCCTATTGTACCCATGCTTAAACAAACCTCCTGCCCACACCCCTTGCTCGGCACCACCTCCAGGGGCCTGTGGAGTCAACTGCCGTGCGTGTCGCGCACCTCGCCACACACGCCGCCCTTTTCACTGTCAATGATCCAAGATAGAGTTACAGCCACACGCCTTGGTCTCCCAACATTGCCTATCAAGAGGCTGCAGACTTCTTAGGCTTGTTTTCACTATGTTTAGTGTTTAAAATGGAGGATAGCAGATATCAAGACTGCTGGCATTCTGCGTATTTGACTTTGTCTTACAAATCACCAAGAGACATTGTGAATTAGTAGCACTAAAGGGTGTCGCAAAATATTGTATATAGAATTTATATTCTTAATACACTTTTATGGCATTCATCATGGACCAGGAGGCTTTTTCTTGATAAGCTACGACTGCGCCGTCGTACCACAATCCCCATAGGGATAGGATTTACATTTGCAGTCCTAGTGCTTCGCGCGATCATAGCGCCTTAAGAAATGACCTCCTGGTTAGTGCAGAGGGGGTCTGTCAGTTAGTGGGCACATTTCCCTTTCCTATTTGGCATCATCTGTAGGTAAATATGTGTACGAGATGTTTGCTGGTGTCGGATATCGAGCATGGAGGTGTCACGCATCAGGCCAATCACAACATGTTTGTCCCCATGTAGCATGACCACATGTAGACCTACACTCTAAGAAATAACTGTTAAACCTATGAGACATCCTCATTAAACTGAAGAGTGAAGCACTATAATCATATTGTAGTAAAACAGTGTAGTTACTACAATGAAACCCAAGATGGCAGCAGAGTGGCACAATGAATATCATATGAAAATAACAACGAATCTCTTTTTTTATCAAGCAGAACAATACAAAACTGCAGCTGGTTGTAAACTCGTAATAATAGTCCAGTTTGCAAGCTGTAAAAAACAGAATCTAGCTGAGGCCAGGGTCTCAAGATTGTAGTTAGGAATTTTGTCTTGCAGCCTGCTTAGGCCACTCCAAGAAAACATTTCTCATCACCAAGTAATCAAAAAGTTCACGAGGGAGTAGTAGATGAGTTATTATCGATATGGACTATGAGCTTTCCTTTGGTACCAAACTTAAATTGGGTAGGTAGGGATTTTATTTTTATTTTGGAGATTTTTCTTAAGGCCAGCTGTACATTTTTGCGCCTATGTGACACAAATGTCATGTGCATGATAATAAAAAAACAAAACTCCCATGTCTCAATATGTGCCAAAAGAAATCAAATTCCCCCCGCCAAAAAAAAGGCCAATAAAAAATTAGGGTAGGGAACATTACGTGAACTCAACTTAGGCTCGTATATCCTTTCCAATTTGCCCTGAAACTACGTTTCTTTTGATATATAACATGCCTATATTGAATGGAAGCAAGATTCCCTTTGATGTACGGGAAAGAAGAGGTTTACCAAAAAAAAAAAAAAATATTCCGACCTACCGACCCTGGCATTTCAATTCATGTAACTGGATGTGAACGTACCGCTTGCATGGCTTCCCATAGTGCATTGGCCGAGACTTTCAGGGCCTTGTGGCGATTTATGAATGTAGCCACACCCCATCCTACAATCAGCGTCACCAAACACACCCACCGACAGGGAATTCCTCTCAGCCAATCATATATCACCCTCACAGTCAGCCCCGAACTGATCATTTGGACCAATCAAATATGATGTAGGCTCTCAGCCCGAGGCACTAATGACCTTTGACCAATCAGCGCCTTCGATACACCTGAGGCCAGTGGTTGCTGGCCAATTAGCGACCATGACACATCTGTGGCTCCCTAAAGTGATAGCAGTCTACTATGGCGGTCACGATGTACAGAAGTGTCAATTATGGTTCTGCATTATGCAGACGGGATTTGATAATGTGAAAGCTGGATGGGTGAGTAGTGGGTTGGTGGAAAGAAACCAATAGGTTGACTAAGTGGCTCAGATTGATTCCATGACTGACCGCAAAGGGGCAACTCTGTCAAGAGATGTATATCTTTAAGGGTTTTATTTCATTTGGGGCCTTCGTCTAAGCCTTAAGGAGCTCATGCTAATTGTTAAATGCGTAAGGATAAATTTTGCTTAGGTTTCTTTTCGTAGGTTTTGAACTATGAGGAGGAAACCTCAGAAATACTGGCCCTATGCCTCCGTCCCTCTTATAAACCGTATTCTTTTCATTCCTTATAGTAGAACAATCTATCATACAAAAATAAATCAAGTTTTAATTTGTAAAGCCGTGGCTTGTCATCCCGGGCTTGTCATATGCTCGTCTTTTCTATGGAGAAAAGGACACTGCTTGCGGCGACTGCTTTAGTGTCGCGTCCAACACGAGCAGCTCGCGTAAATCTCCTCTCTCTATACTGCTTACATAGGCCTCTTACGTCTGTCCAGAGAATTACTATACAGTAGAGGAGCCCCTCTATAGGTGAGTTATATTTTGGCATACTCACCGAAGACCAGAGCCAGTCTCCTAAAGTCCATAGTCCACTTGGCCTCTATCGCGTGATTGAGCCATACATTTCCTATATAAATTTCTACGACATAGGCCTATTGGACTATCGATGTTACACCCATACGCCACTGGCTCTGTCGCAGAAATTCATATAGGAAATGTATGGCTCAATCGTGCGACAGAGGCCAAGTGGACTATCAACATCACATTGATAAGTGCATTGCCTGATTGCCATAGTTTGTACCGTGAAAAAAGTACCCACACATCTCGCTAACATTTGTTGTACTGTGTAACACCCATAGTCCACTAGGCCTCTGTTGCAGAAATTTATATAGGGAATGTATGGCTCAATCGTGCGACAGGGCCTAGTGGACTATCAACGTAAACCCCATAGTCCACTTGGCCTCTGTCACACGATTGAGCTATACATTTCCTATATAGATTTTGGTGAAAGAGGTCCAGTGGACTATCGATGTAACCACAGATTTGATTTCCATTTCAAATTGTTTTTAGGTCGACTTTATATTGATATATTCTTCATACCCAGCATGCAATATGCACAATATACCTTTTTCCTCCCCTCTATCCCCACACTCTAATTTCCAATTCCCTCTCCACCCTCCACTGTTTTCTCCCTCCAATCTGTTCCCCTCCCTCGCTCCCCTCCCTATCTTCGACTTTCCATTTACCTCTCCTTCCTCCATTCTTTTTTTTTGACTTTCTCTTTAATATCTCACCTCCCTACCCCCTCCCACCACCCATCTCCCCACCCCTAGATCCTTCTAAATATACTATGGCCATTTGGCTGTGTGGCTGGTAGCTTTGTGTGCTGGAGGCGTGGACCTGCAGGTAGATGTAGGAGTGGCGTGTCGGGGGTCTGTTGTGACGGCTTCCCTAGTCTCTGGTTTCTCTGCAATCTGACTCAATGACTCCAAGACATGCTACAGATACAACCACAACTTTCTTTGAGGCCTTTCAACATTGCAATTCTCCTTTTCTTCTGCAACTTTTTCTTGTAGTTATTTTGCAAATATTTAGTCAAATCTTTCTGTCAACAAAAACCTGAATGACATCTGAGGACCACTAATTTGTTTTTCATAACCACCAAGATTGATAGCATCTGAATTCATTGTGTACAAAAGAACTAATTCATGTAGCATGCCTTGCCCCATTTTACCCATAAGACAGGCAAAGCCATGCAAGAGTTATCTTGTGCTACAATTGGTACTTAGTCGGAGGGTGGTGGAGTCTGTGGATTAAATATTTAGGCAGTGTAGACAAAATGAACACCACTCATGTATAGACGTGCAGAATTCTATTGGAGCTGCTCATTCCCCTGGAGTAGGTCTAAATATAGCTCAACATGAATTGCTCCTCCCTTCATGAATTATACACCGTAGATTAGTACATAATGGGAATCAGGTCGATTAGTCTGATGGGTGCTATATATGCAGAGTGGTGTTCTCTTATCTAAATTGCCCAAACCCCCCCCCCCTAGTATCTAACAGCCCAAATACCTGGTACGCACTGATAAACCTCCCATTCCTCCCAGTTTTCCCTGTTATAGAAAATTACAGGTAATAAGCTTCCAGCCACCCACCTCCACCACACTGTAAAAAAGTGTCGAAATGACAAATGATTCCTCATCCCAAACTTGCCAGAGATCCGTTGTTATTTTCAAACATTCCCTTTACCACCACGCTGCCACCTGGAATTTCTTGTAAAAACTACAATGGCTCCCTGTTTGATAATTATGGTTGTTCACTGTTCAGTT
This sequence comes from Acholoe squamosa, assembly GCA_949317995.1. Taxonomy (NCBI): domain Eukaryota; kingdom Metazoa; phylum Annelida; class Polychaeta; order Phyllodocida; family Polynoidae; genus Acholoe; species Acholoe squamosa. Next base: position 26,558,816 of record OX439048.1, read on the forward strand.
TTACGAGGATCCCTGGTAGATTCAACAGTTATTTTTACAGTGCATGTGTAGGCTTATCGCATGTTAGCCATGATTAGTCTGGTCCTATATATGTCAGTCAGGCCCCAAGGGCTTTGACCTTCAGCTCAGGAGTAAATCTATTCCTGGTGCCTACACCAGTGTGAATAGGGAGAAGGACAAGGGGCCTTTGGCGCCGTTGGGAACTGCTATACCTAAATACCCTATACCTATGGTAATGCTGATGGTGAGTTAAGAATTAGGGAGTGTGATAGTGTGCTGAGGCTATTGGTGTCGTGACCAGGGTGGTCTTCTGCACGCTTAATAATCAGTCCAGTGGGGTCTGTCCTGCTGTCGGCCAGTCTGTTAGGACGCCCCATACTGCTTTACAGTCCATCAACGTCTTCTAACTATACATGGAACTGTAGGTAGAGGCCACATTGTACAGTCAGCATTGGAATAAAGATAAAGGCAATAAGCCTATCCCATCTCTTATGGCCAACGCAAGTGACATTGTTAGGTAGCCCACACATTAAGGCTAAAGGGTAAATGACTGTATAAGGGTAATCACACAGAACGGTCACCTGCATCATCCTGGAGGGTCTTGCCAAAAGAAAACGATTTTTAAATTTTTAAAACGTGCATGTTTTCGCCCTGCCAAAAGTATTCTCGTCTTATCAAAAAGTGAAAACGTGCATGGATGCTTGATCCTCAAAGAGTGCACGTTTGCTATAATGTATGTGTTATACTGGGGGTTGTTTGGCAATGCAGTCAAAACGAGTTAGACCATGCTCCCACAGATCAGTGATCTTTGAAAGTTTTTAGTCAGGTTCTTCCTCGTTTTCTTTTGGCAAGACCCTCCTGGAGTCTCAGATAGACCCTTAGTGTGCAATCTACTTGAAGGGTACTTCACTCTACTTCACAGTACCTTAGTCCAGCCTACCTTCCAACCCAGGAACCAAAGCCGATTTCCATTTCATTACATTCTGTGATCACTAATCTAGGTAGAGTTAAATCCTGTCCTCATTAAGCACAGCAGCACCATTGCAGACTGGTAACAGCTTTTCCTCCTCTGCTCTAGTAAGGGTTAAAAGATGGTGGCAGATGAGGGGAAAGGGCCCTCCCTGCGGGATTGCAGTGCTGAATTTGGCTAAGGGAGCAATAGAGGCTAGAAATGTGAAAAATATACTTTTCTACACAGAAAAAAGATGGTTTTCTCAAATACGTTCTCTTTCCTGGCACTTCCTCTATAGAGTCTGTTGAGGTTCCCGAAATCGTAGCACTTTCTCGCCTCCTTTCGCGGAAACGGTTGAATTCCGGTCGCGTAACCCATGCATTTCATGTTTGTTTGCGATTGTCATAAAAACTTTCCTTCCTCTATGTAAAACACTGGGTAATATCATGAAAAATTACCATCATTTACCGAAAATAAGTGCAGCATCATTTGGTACTTTGTAATACTTGGTGGAGACAAACATAAAATGCATGGGTCCCGTGACCGGAATTCTGCCAAATTGGAGAGCGGAGGCGAGAAAGTGCTCCGTTTTCGGGAACCTCAACAGGCTCTATCTTTGGAATGTAAATGGAATGTTTTGAATCCAAAGCAAGGCCTAAATAAGGGTTCTCAGATAAATGTGTTGCCATGGCAACCAAAATTATATTCCAAATAGAAAAAAAGAAATAATGTCAACTGATAGAACGATTCATGGAGATTTAAAGCTGATCACATCAATTTTTTAATTTCACCTTTTACCTCGGAGGACCCTTTCCCCCTCATCTGTCCACAGATAGGCAGGATCATCCCCCTCCCGCACACACACGCCCAGGGGTGTATTCGAATTAAATGATTACTTAATATCATTGGGTATCTGGAATATGAACCGGGATATGGACAAGTCAGATACAACTTATAAACACTACATTCCATCGGCATTCAGTGCAATATGCCCTTTGCAGCATGACATATGCCGTTTGCAGCATATAAATAACTCACTATCTGACATACGGTAGTCACATGACATGCTCTGGCCATGGCATGCATTCTGTCCCATTCCCCTACCCCCACCCACCCTGATGGCTCGTTAGGGTGCTCTCTCCATCTGGTTTGGTATGGGAGCAGCTTTCTGTGATGGTAACAGTAGAGGGCGCGCAGCTCGTTTGCCCTCTGCTTCATTATTGAATCAAGCACCCAGAGTCTTCAGTGCGTCCCACCAGGCGGCGACTCTATCGGATCCTCCACCAGAGGTCTCTGTGTGGGGGTCATGTTGCCCTATACCTTAATAAACAATGTGTGGTGACTGTGAGCCTCATCCTGGATAATCCTCACTTTCCTTTAATGTATCTAGCAAAATATGATAATTGGCGCTGTACGTATTAATATTATTTGGCTGTGAATCAACAGCTGATTCATTTGAGATTTGATTAAGTTTTACATGGCCAACGTTGGGATTTTGATATCAAGTTAGAAGTTTGAACCTATATAGTCACTCTCTTGGTATGCAATGTAACAACGTATTTCAAATGGCTCAAGGGTTGTTATAGACCCCAAACGAACCTGCTTCTTCTCAATGATATCTCAGGTGTAAAGTAAATTGATTTAAAAACATTGATAACATGAGTCAACCTTTTTCTAAAATCACTGTTATCGGTCGTGTCTCTTACTGCTTACCTACCCCGATGGTTCTTTTTCATGAAGACACTATTCCAGAGAGAATGTTGCGATGGATGGAAGGCTGCCTCTTGTTCCCTTACTTAAAGTGCAAACAGCCACAGAGCCTCATTATGGAGCTGCACTATGTGCCTAAATCTGATTCTGATGGGAGGAAGGCTGGTAGCTTGGTTGTTTGAGGGGGGGGGGTGTTAAACCCTTTATACCATCCAGGACTATTGGGCGTCATGATGCATGAATTCAGCCCTTGCAAGTAACTCCTATGGGGTTGATACACTGCCGGAGTGTCGGCATGATGTGCCAATGAAGTGTTGGCGAGCAGTCTCGCCACTGCTCGCCAGCTCTTCATTGTCATATCGTGACGACCACTGGGCATGACACACTCCTGCATTAGCGACCCTTAAACGGTTAAGTCTGGTCGTCAACGGTCGCCAGAGGCACTGTCACTTGTTTTAGTTGGCGCCGTTTAAACGCAATTGGGACGCTTTTGGTGGCAATTGACGCAGTTTACCGTCCTCGTCATAGACTCTGAACGCTTCCAATGACGATTTGTGGGAAGCCTGTGTATTAGTTAATGGTCCAGGAATAGCTGGCAATAGTGTGTTTGTCTTCTTTGATTTAAGTTCTATAGATCAAGTCTGTGAAATGAATTTGTTCATTTATCTGCAAACAAAGTGAATTGTCAAAATAAGAATGATAACAAATAAAGGCATATTTTAAACACTGTCTCTACAATGTAGCGCATGTATTCCAAAATGGTCGCCATAATTATGCAAAGGCGATACTTATATACTACTTACTTATTGGTAAACATACCAGTCCTTAGCTACATCAGTGACTTTATTAAACTCCAGAAGCTGCAGCCTTACCACTCCCCCAACCCTCTCATCCCACCAGCAGGAAATTCTTATGAGGGACCAATATAGGACTCTTTAGTGCCAAACTGCAGATTCAGATATAGGATAAAGAAGTTGTGACTAGTTCTTGCCCCTGCCGTTGGCGGCGTGGCGGTAGCTGTCCAAGTATGATGGATACCTTAGGGGTAGACTTCTCTAACCCCGGCCTGGCTTCCAGTCATCAAAAAGCAATTCAGTAAGTGGAGCTGCAAAACCCTGGCCCTCAGTGGAGGGCTCTAGAGTCTGAGCGGCAGCAAATCTCACTTTGACCTTGTCATTTTGGTTTTAAGTCGTTGGGTCTGTGAGCTGATACTAGCCAGGCACTGGGCCCTTCCAGCTTGCGCCCATTAGGAATATAGAGAGGTCGCGTTATGACTAATGGACGTCTGCAGTGGGACTTGGCGGGTTTAGGATGGCAAGAATTCACACGGAGAGGGCTTTAGCAATGGTGTGTGTTAGTATGTGAGTGGTAGGAGGGGGAGGAGTGTTGGGAAGGGGGGACCCCTTTAAAGCCCAAAGAAGGTCCACTTCCACCCAAACCTCCCCACAGGAGTTTAGGTCCATTTTCTCGCATTCTTTCCTTCTTAGACCCTTCCAGTGTGACCTTGCATAAAACGTGACCTGACTACCCTTTGGAATCCAGACTCACCAAAGAGGTGTTTTCTCATGCAATCCAACCCCCACCCCATTCCTGAAAGGAGGCTAAAAATAATGAATAAATTCACATTCACCTGACCTAAATGCTTATCTCTGGCAGTGGCCAGCTTCAGAAGCAGTGGCCTTCTTTTCACTGTGGTTCCCACCATTGGGTTCATTTCCATTTCGACTGCGGCAGATACATTTATACCATATTGGGTATTAGCGTCCGACACCTTATCAAATTCTCATTCGTTATGTGACTGGGCTATAGCAGTGACAGAAAATGCCGCCCCGAGGCCTGCTAATTCGCTATCTCTGTGGATTTTGGAGTTGTGGTGTATTAGCCCCCCTCACAGGTCCTATTAAAGTCTCATCAGTTTGAAAGTTCCCAGAAACTGTCCTCAGCGTATACGCGTAAATTTGGCTGGAGAGGAAAGGGATTTAGAAAATCCACTTTGAGTAATGAAAAAATGTCAAGTTGTGGCGTCTCATGAAGCAGTGCTGGGGCGCCCTTGATCCCACCTGTCAATCAAACTGGCCAAAGTGACCACGTGATGTCTTAGGCCACTCCCCTCATCTCCTGCTACACACTCATTTCGTAAATGGGAACAATGTGTTTGCTGAATGGATTGGGAAAGTGGAATATATATGGTACTATTATTTGGTGATGTCCTGTGCGTGCTCTGTCCAAAGAGTAAGGCTTGAACACATTCAATGAGTAATCCATTTGCCTCTTTCTTGTGAATGTACTTTCACAGATTTTTTCAATTCAATAAAACATAATAAAGATAGAAATGTACTAAAAAAAAATCTAAGTGTACTCAGTACATCTTTGTAGTTTCCATAACTAGTCTTCTCCAAACAAGGTAAATGCATTTTATTTCTATTATATTACAATACAATTAATTTTATATCATGCCTCACTGACCCACGCTAATTGTCAATTATTACTTACTTGTTGTATACAGGGCCAAAAAAAAAAGAAATATTGTGTGTTTCCAGGTACATGACTCAAATATCATTCTTTTTTTTATTATTATTATTTTGTATAGAAATGTATGGGCAGACATGTTGGATTCTATGATTTAACAGTAGAAATATGAAAAAACATAAGAAATGTGAATCATATATAAATGATATGAATGACTCACTGTTATGAACTGTATACCAATAGATGAGGACCTAGATAAGCTCCACAAAAATTGATGAAAAAATTATGAAAATTACAGGAAAATGCCCAGAAATCCCCCAAATGTGTCAACAAATTGCAAACTAATTTTTTTCCAGGGTCAGACCTATTTTGTTAGGGTCGGTCGGGTAACACTTACTGGAAACAAACCTTTTTTTAGGCCCAGTCTAAGAACATCACAGAAGTGAATAAAGACGAAGTCCAATAATAGAAAAAATGCTCATACAATATGACTTTGGTTCACTAATTCGGGATACTCAAAAGATTTTTGCTCTCGTTACTTTTATCTAACTCAAGCTCTAAAGACACCACACTAAGTGAAATTTATGTTAAATACGCCTCATTCGTTGCAGTAAATCAATGGCCTTTACGTAAAGCACACTTCGTATTTTGATAGTGCCTTTACCTGTAGGCCCACATTAGCTCCCTTTTATCACCACAGAGGTGCTAGATCATGACCTCACCTTTAACATTACTGAGCTGCTCCTGCCGACCCCTGTGAGCAGTTAGGCGTGAGCAAGTCCATTCAGAGCTGCTCGGGTAATGACACTGCACTTGGTGATAATGTCGGACATTGATAACCTCTCTAAATGGGGGCCAATTATCTCCTCTGTGCCAAGACAAAGAGTTCCATGGCAATCTTTATGGATCCTACCCTCTCACACCATTTTACACCAACGATGTCTACTACCCCCACCCCCACCACCACTCCCCTTAGCACCACCTGCTCAATGTCTGCACTATGAGCAGCTCCCCTGAGCTGTTCCACAGTGGCTTATAGAGAGGAGGCTTGGTTAACCCTTTATTCGTCGTATGATGCTTTAATACAAGATGCCAATTTCTTGCCTTGCATCATGCCGAAATGCAAGTATAGTGTATCAATCCCGCAGGGTCGGCATGATGCATGAATGCAGCCCTGTCGAGCAGACTCGCCAGGGCTGCATTCATGCATCATGCCGACCAAAGGGCACGACATATATATTAAAACAAGGTGCATCCATGAAAGGGTTAAACGGGGGCAGACAATGGCCTGGGATCAGATGGTATTTTCACCTAGCATGTCAGGGAGCATTATGTGCATGGCCCTGCTCCAAGACAAGCCTTTTGCTTTTTGATCCAGGAGATATGGAGGAGGGGTGTGGGGTAAAAAGACATTTGTGACTTTGGGCCTGTAGTTAGCCTGATGGGGTTTGGGTGTAAGGCAGTCCAAGTCGCCGACCTCCCACCTTAGGAATTGCCCCCCAAGGACTATTTATCGTCTTTTGCCATAGAAAGTTTTACTGTTCATCTGATAAAAAGTCAAGGAGAGGCACATAATTCGCCGTTTATCCCCCTGAGTATTGCCTTATCCCTCCCAGGGTCAAATACATGAGAATCAGAAGAAACTATTGGCTTTCTTACAGTGGGTGTCTTTGGAGGGAAAGGCTATAGGCATAGGTGAATTTCTGCTTTAGAGTTACATAGACCATTTGATTTCGGATTTCAAAGCTTGAAAGTTAATGTTCATAAAATCTTGATTGAAGCAGTATCTTTGGGTTCCTAACTCTGCTATCAGCACGTTTGATGTATAAACATAAATTGCATGGTCCATGCCCCATAGAAGTACATCTTACAATGAATGAAACCTCAAGTCTAAGGTTTAATATAGCTACTGGTCTGACCTGCTTAGATGTTCCCAACTGCTCATTAGAGCAACTCATAAAGTAAGTTTACCCAGAAAGCTTTCTGGCCTTTCATGAGCAGACTGAGGGGTATAAGGGCAACATTGGTGAATGTTGATGCCGTGAAGGTGGCCGAGGGCACAAGTCAACTATGCGTCTTCTACCTGCAAACAACCCTCCAGCACCCCCACCCCCTCCATCCCACCCACCCCTTCCCGATCCCACACTTAATGATCCAGGAGACCAACAGGGGGCACCAGGCATCCTAATCCTGCAGCTCTTGCCTGGCAGGCGTATAACTGGGGGTTTAGCAGTGCACGGCGATTTGTCTAATTAGGACAGAGTAATGGGGAGCAGTTTTCTGAGTCGCTCTGTGAGCCGCTCCTCCAAATTGTGATAAGTTACATGGTGAGCTAACCTCCGGCCTAACCAAACCAATCTTCTCTTCAGCCCCCGGGATGGCGCCCTGACCGAGAAAGCCAGCAGAAAAGGGAGGACATTTTGCCTTCAATAAGGAAAGAATTAAGGAAAAAGGAGAAGAATTGACCCAATCAGGGGGCGAGAGGTTAGGGTGGGAGTCAGTGTTCTGGGTTTGTGCAGGCTGTTTTTGGGCTTTGAGTGGGTGCCTAGAAAACGGATGTTACCAAGGGTCGCAACAGAGCTATACCGGAACCGGAAGGAGTAATTGATGTTTGTGTGTGCCGCCAGGGGGTTACTCTGCAGGGGGCAGTGTGAGGGCTTTGATCTTCCTGTGAGCAGGGACTTCTGGGATAGCTAGTGGTGGCGAGAAGGAGATTGGCAGATTGAGGTGCATGTGTAGTTTGTTCGCAGGTCGGGGGTGAGCAGATGGGGCAAGGCTACCTGAGGGCGAAGACAGATTGGCATTTGAGTGTTTTCCTAAATGAGCTCAATTTCTGCTATGCTAAAGGTAGGGAGGAGGGACGATTTGGTGCAATAGTAAGTTGGAGATTGCATGGTATTGACACAGATACACATATCCTAAAATGATGCCTCTCTTTAACCGTTAGGGAAATAAATGATATCCAAAACATGTTTCTAAAGGATGAAACACCTTGGCTCTCTTTATTCATTGCTTGTTTATTGTGGACTTCCCGAACTGTATGAATAACCACAGACCACCTCTAGATACAGGTCAACGGGTCCCACGTTAGAACAAAATTAATGAATTTCTCTCATAGTAATTCATTAATACTCCTAATTCTCCATTTCCTAGTAGAATCTATCAAATGGGTAATGGAAACAATTTGGGTTCCCACATTTATCTCAAGTTGAATACGAGAGCCCCATAGGCTTAACCAAGAAACTCTGTATCACACCCCACAGTGTGATAACCCTTCCCCGTATCACACTCCCTGGGAAAACATCCAAAACGGTCAAATAACTGATGATAAAATCATTTCTAATGCCAAATAAATCGAATTTTGAACATATCTGAATAAATTAACTTGAGATAAATACAAAGGAGCACTTGAATTGGTCAGCACTGAGGGTTATCACACTCGGCTTCGCCTCGTGTGATAACCCTCAGTGCTGACCAATTCTCGTGCACCTTTGTCTATTTATCAGACGGTATCTCTCATCAGGCAAAGATAAGAGTTAAACAAAGTTTTACCCCATTACAAGTGATTGGATATCCTTCATCATTACATCTGAGTGTGCATGCGTGATTGGGGACTAGGGGTGGGGGCTAAGGGGCAGGTGGCTTCAGTCTGACCATTGACAGCCCTCACCCCCATTACTCCTTGTCTGTCTGTGACCCCCTCAGCCACATCTGACCCCTGTGACGTATGCCTTGTCATCAAAGACTACAGTCCATCATCTTAACACCTGGAAGAAAGCTCTATGTAAAAAGAAACTTCAAATTTAGTGAGGTATTTCATCTCCTTTGAAGATATTGAAATACAAGGAAATTAAGTCTTACTTTACCAACATTACATTGTACTTCCTATCGGAATTAGAATTAAAATTACTTTTTCTTGCCCATCGCCGTATCCAATATAAAGCAAATATAACACATATTATTTTGTGCAAAATCTGAATTCATATAGAAACTATTCCCATGTAAATAGCATAGACCTTGAACTTGTGGACTTTGCTGGTTAGTGGGAGACTGAGGGCGTCCCCTGGTGAGCTCTGTGAGAACTTACTGACACACTAATAAGGTCGCTGTCCACCTCCATCACTTCTACCTGACGCTAATTGGACGATTGTCGCCAATAAGAGGGCGCCACTGGTTCAATGGTAGTGCACCTAGCCTAGAAGTGATGCCAGGGATGGGGGTAGGGGAAGGGGAGCTGGGGGAGGGGCTTAAGGGGTATATTTTATCTTTTATCTGCTCATTCTGTGTTGAGAAATGCTCTGGGGTGTTTCAGGATTGGGCGAAGATGGCGATTAGTGTTATATCTTCATTATTTTGGAAAATACAAGTTATCAAATGGGTGCCTAATATGGTAGGACTACCCATAGAAAGAAAGTAAAAATGTGTAATTGAACTGACCATATAGATGTTCCAATGTCTGCTTGTCTCGAAAGCAGTTACTATAGCAGTGACCACACAAGGGAAAGGCTAGCAGTTCCAGTTTAAAGAAAATAGTATTACTGCACAGTGACTAAGAGCAATGACAGAATCCCATACCTCCAGTACTGTAAGTTAGTTTAATCATCAAGCTAGAGGCACTGCCACTCTAAAGGCTACCTTGGTCGTCTTACGAAGGAGATTGACAAACTGACCAAACACACCAAGCTCCTATTCCCCCAGCACAATCCAATTTGTTATTATCGACTTAGGGGCCATGTCTAGGATTGGCAGAGTGCACAGTGCATTGTGCTTGGAGATGGTTGCCACAATGACGGCGTGAAGGGAGGGAGGACAGCTGAGACCAGACTACAGACACTGGGTGGATCCCTGGTGAATCCCCTGGTGAATCTTTATCCCTTCTCTGGTGTATTGTCTGTCCCTACACACCCTTTTTAACCCTTTATAATATGTGGAGGATTCATGCCCATTTGTAGGCCTGATATTTCAAACGTTGTGCCTGCGAGTATAGCACATTGGGCCAGTACATCGTGCCATTCCCTTAGGAATGCAGCAATGGCAGGTTACTCTCCAGTGCTGCTCTCTTACATCCAAAACTGCATTATTCTACCCCATGAAGGATCAACACTTTCTCTGGCCGCGGGTGGGAGTGAAGACAGCTCCACTGAGAGGGAGTCTCATATGGGGTTTGTGCCAGGGTTAGAGTGGGCGGGGTAGGGTGAAAGGGTTAATCTTTATTAACCCTCCTCCTGTCAGTGGGGGCATCAGTAGGACAGACACTCAGAGGTACACCTCTGACTCTTAGCTACCTCACATAAACACCTAACCAACCAAATACACATCCTGTCTGGCCACCATCTATGGGGATTTTGTGAAAGGTAGTGATTTTCCCTGACTAATATGGATGAAAATAACATTTGAATGCCATTATTCTGTTATGGTGTATGTGGTATGAAAGAAAAGAAAAGATGTCTCTGAATAAAAGATGCCCTATGAACATCAGTATTGACTTGTAGAACAGATGTATCATTACTGTCAACCACGACTCCTTACACTCAGAGCAATGTTGTTTGCATGTATGGGCACTCTCAGTGAGAGCAGAGGTCGTACGAGTATAGACTCACAAATAGATCCTGGTAAAACATCAGTCTACATGGGAGTAAAAAGATGAGTCTACACGGGGTAAAAAGTGAGTCTACATGGTGGTAAAAAGCCAATCTACATAGGAGGAAAAAAGGTAATGTTTGACAGATGTGTTACAAAGGGGCCGTGTCGGTGTGATATGTGTACTTACACCTGATGCTACAGACAGGAGGATATGCCATGTGGTATGTCTCTACCAACAAGGAGTGATCATCCTTAGTAGGAGGTGTGGATAATGTAGAACGCAATGGCTGTTTTCAGGGAGAAGGTAGAGAGTGTAAGGGAAAGAGAAAATAGAAAGGGGCAGATGGCGGATTCAGAGAGAAGTAGATAAATACAGAGAAGGAGAGAGATATATAAACACAGAGAGAGAGAGAGAGAGAGAGAGAGAGAGAGAGAGAGAGAGAGAGAGACAGAGAGAGACAGAGAGAGACAGAGACAGAGACAGACAGACATACAGAGGCACAGACACAGGCACAGGCACAGACTCACAGATACCCAAGTTAAGAGAGAGGGACAGACAGACAGAGGGGGAGAGAGTAGCGGACAGAGAGAGACAGAGACAGATAGTGAGAGACAAACAGAGACAGAGAGAAGTGTAGGCAGAAAGAGGTTGGTAAATGACCGATAATCAGAAAATATCAAGGACAATGCAAAAGGTGGAAGGTGACCTAAGAGTTGGCCACTTTGGACTAGGATTCCAAATGTAGAATCTTCATGAAATATGTTATATATAGTTTCTGATGATGTATTTATAATTTATTTGACAATGTCAATATACCGAACCCCTTGCTTTCGCCCTCTAGACCTGGAGGTACATAGATACAGACTGTATGTCCCCATACCTGTAAGGTGCAGGTGCTTACCTCTCAGGGGCCATCCTCCAGGGACCTCTGACAGTGTTTCATCTAAAGGTGACGTCCACACCTGTATAGGAACACAACACACATCTTGAAACTGCTAGTTTAGTACAGTTATAGCATTAAAACCCTGCAGATAAGACACACTTTGAGTTCAGGGAGTCCCTATAAACCGCAATCAGCCTCTGAGATAGTCTTTAAGCCGCGGCTTTTTCGTGGGGTTTACATTACCTATAACTCTCCCTAAGCAGGTGTGTATATATACAACAATTGATTCAAATATATGTACTACTCTAGTTGTACTTGTAAACACACCAGTTAAAATGGTCCAGGAATAGACTTTTGTAAAATGATATATTTATAAATAGTCAGGTAATGAATGGGATGCATGAACATGTCCATCTTTGACCCTTCCTCCTTCTACTTCATGCTCCTGTATACGTGTGCTCCCACCCTTTCCTTACTCAGCGTTATTAGTGAGGAGTCAAAACATTAATTTTCCTGATGCTAGAGTTAGCCAACCCCGACAAACAATTATCACAGATATCGGCTCAAACAGGCGTGGGCGACAAGGTCTGAGACAACTTTTTTTTGGTTGCGTGGGGATGGGGCTGGGGGTGGAGAAGCAGGAGACATTCTAGAAATGGCAATATATTCTTCATCTCATCTACTAAGAGGAAGAGTGCACACACTCTGTCAAATCGATGTCTGCCTGTGCTGGTCTGGAAACACTGCTCGCAGAATGACTAGAGAATGTCCGAATAATTGTCACTTTATTGATTCCTCCCGAGGAAGATGAGTATAAAGAGGGAGAGAGAGTCTCTGTGGATCTTTTGGCAGTTTTCACGTCAAATGGCCTAGTGTGTGTAGCCAGTCGCGCCCAACTTTCATCATATCCAACCAGCATTTGCAAATTGCCACATGTATAGTGAGAGAAAAAAAAAGAGAAAGAAAGATTAAAAAAAAAAAGTTTCAGATATGGGTACTTTCACTTGCTACGTCAGAACCTGTCCAGCGTCTATTAGGAAGTAGTGGTGGTTGGCGCAGTACTTTGAAGGGACTGCTTTGTTTTGAAACAGGATACGCTTTGTGACTTTGCCTCCGTCACTCACTCAGACTTACTTTGACTTATTGGGACATAACGAGCAAAGTTTTCTCTTCACAAACTTCCAGTTAGAAGATCAAAAATGGATGAACAAGTCTATAACTCAACTATATCTTGATTTTTCTTATTACTAGCTAGTCAGCGTGGTATTTTATTCAATGAAAAATTTCCATGTCAATAATCCTTTTTAATGTGTGTATACAAAATCGATGAATATATTGCCTAATCCTTTAAGGAAGGCATAGTGCCATGGTAAAAAAAAGAAAACACCAATAATAACTTGATGGAGTAAAGCACATTGCTGCACTTAAAATGTTAACAATGCCTTGCCTCAAAATAATGTATCAACACATTTCAAGTACAGGTTTTCTTAATTGATTTCCTCTTGTGTCTTACAGATCTACAAAAGGACTCGGGGGTACACATCTACAGTCAGCCCAACATCAACCAGTACACGGAGGTTACAGTCGACATCCCCAGACAACAACTCATCGTGGGAGCAAAGTGAGTTTATATCTTGTTCAATTAACCCTTTAAGGGCAGAGCAAAAATTGTTGCCCTGGCCATGGGGACGGCCTCTGAAAAAAGTATAGTTCCTAGAGGACGAGCCTATTTTCAATTCCTATACTAATCCTATATAACTGGCATCGACTATAGTCGACGCTAGGCTTGCCATGGTGTCAACTATAGTCGATGCTAGGCCTACCATGGTGTCGACTATAGTCGATGCTAGCCCTCAATGGGTTAACTGTCCATTGGTTGTTATGGTGCCTGCCTGCATTAGCCAGCATGATGCATGAGTGGCGATACAATGTATTTCATTCATGGAGGCACCACTCGTGTATTTTGCCAAGAAATGGGCATGACGCAAGACTGCACTCTCTCACTTTAAATTGTGGATAATGCAAGTCCCATATTTTCTTTGTCTGGGCTGCAATTATTATTGTTTTGGTAATAACCCAGTAATATTGGTAAATGATAGGATGGCTCCACTATCAGATACTTGGAAAATTGCCTCTGAACACAAACAACTTCTTATCTCCTCAATTTCAATTCAGATACAGGTAACAAACGACTGAACCAGAAATTGGTCATTTAAACAACAAAGAAAAAAAACTTATTGTGTAATGCAATGTAATCCAATACTTTTCTTGAAGTGTTTGCCCTCTCATTGTCCAATGCATTAGAAATAAGATGGACAATCGTTTGACTACAATCACATCAAACTATTTTCAGTGAAGCTAACAAAAATGCTGTTTCGAACAATCAATCTGCATATAAACTTCACTGGTGCACTTGAGAAATAAAATGCAACTCATTTATTTATAACATTATGTGACATCACTCAGGTAAACGTTTCCAGAGAAACGAGATTAACCCTCCCGATTTCGAGCGTTGTTATTAGTTCTAAGGATGGTTTTGTTGCCACATTTGGTACTGTCATCGCTAGGGTAGTACAGATGAATGGTAAAAAATGGGCGGAACCATAACCTTTTATTTACTGCAAATGCATAATCATGAGTTCATCCTGCACACTGACTCGCATGATGCACTCATGAAATACTGGTGATTCCAGTACTTAATTAGTGCACAATGCTGCCAACCCTCCGGGGGGGGGGGGGGTATCAAACCCATAGGGTCAGCACGATGCATCAATGCTTTACTAATTTATAAGAGTTAAGGGCTAGTTCCACTGCTGAACTTTCGCCTACGAATAATTAAAAAAAAAAACGATGACGATAAATTTAGCTGCCGCATTAATCTAATGGAATTAGTGCCAGGAGGGACAGTCCTGCATTCAATCAACAACAGTACGCAGTTTGAAGATTAATACCCAATATGTATGATTTCCTGGAGAATTAACAGTACAACAGCACTTTAAGCCACCGAAACAGTTCTATAAAGTATCCACTGTGTCTTTTTCTCCAACAGAAACCACCTTTTACGGCTGGACCTGGCTGACCTAAGAGAGTTGGAGAGGGTGGTGTGGGCACCCTCCAATCTCACAAAGGACATCTGTAATGCCAAGGGTCAGCCTATGGTAAGTGTAGGATGCTCCTGACCCCTCATCTTCTTTACCTCACTTAATGTACCCAGCTACTGACACTCCTGTGTGTAAATCTAAACCATTTGAGGGTTAGCGTTAATATTAACAGGCCAAAAACTTTAATCAAGACATGGATGCTTTCTTAACGATGAAATAGCAGACTATATCTGGTAAATTGGTTTAATCATTATTCGTGTGGGCAAAAGATAAAATTGACGTGGTCGATGTGGCATTTCCAACATTTTTTTTTTAAATATTAGGTAGCAACCATTAGGATTCTATAAAGCATTAGTTACGTAGTGGATGAATTCTATCAATCGGGACATTTTTAGCTATGGGTTATACATGTAGAGCAACTATCTACGAATACAATTGTTTTATCATACTTCTAACGTTGTTGTGCATTTTATCCATTACAGGAAGCATGTCAGAACATAATGCGCGTGTTACTATTACATAAAAGTAAAGTATTTGTGTGTGGGACCAACGCCTTCCAGCCCTCCTGCTCGTGGAGAGAGGTGAGTCCATAGAATTACCTAAAATCTTCAAGGACGGGAGTAGTCGGGGAAGGGGTTAAAAGTTAAATGAGTTCTGAAAAGCGCTACAAATCCAGACGTCCTTACAGTCTTTTATCAAAAGTGTTGATACAGGATAAAGAATCAATGTGATTGCCAAGTTAAGTCAGTTTGGAGCTCTAGGCTTTGTCCTGGAGGATTTGGGTTTAGTGTGTACCATATCGGCGTTTAGCAGGGCCATGGTAGTAAGGCGGCTCAGTGCCGCCACCTGGGTGACGCTTGGTGAATTACTCATTAGGGGGCGCCACTCTACCTTAGGATGCATATAAAACCCTGGATGATAAACACTAAAGACATCTATGATATCTCATACTACACTGTATATCATGTATCATAGAATAAAAAAAAACATGTATAAATGGATAGAGAATGTACACAATGGCATACCATTCTTCTGGAGATTTTGTACAACTTGTGACGATAGATGAATTAAAACTGCACAGAGTACATTCGAATAGTTTCGCTCTTTATATTTTCCTATAACACTAGTATCTTGCTATTCTTTGCATTTTCATTGGAATTTTCCTATTGCACTTTCATTTCCATCGGAGGCAGATAGAATTGCAAACTTTAACAAAGTATGGCCTAAATCATGTCTGATATGTCTTAACCTGATAGTGCTTACTATTCTTCCATTACAACATTTCCATGTATGTATCATTTATTTTAGGCTAAGGAGTTGGGGAAGGTATCGTACTGGGTGAGTGGGGTGGCTAAATGCCCGTACGACCCGTACCACAACAATACAGCCATCCTAACGGCAGAAGGGGTTCTCTATACGGGCTCCGTCACCGATTTTACGGGCCGAGACCCCGCCATATACCGAATTATGGGGCCAGCCAACCACCTCAGAACCGTCCAGTATAACAGCAAATGGCTCAATGGTAAGTTATTTTATTTATTTATTTATTTATTTATTGTTGTTATTTTGTAGCTATTTTTCTTGCCAATACGGGGCTTCCCTAGCCCACTTAAAAGGGTCTTCTTTTCATCTTTCCTATCCCCTCAGGATGTGTGTGGTGCACATAAGCACGGGCACTGACACATTCCTCTGTGAAATTGTGTAATGTAGTTTTCACCATGAATATAACCCCAGCTGTCGAAATGGCGTTAAACATCTATTACTCACTCACTCACTCTCAATATGTCAGTAATTGCTCATAATTTGTCAGAAATTAGTCAATATATGTCAATATTTACTCACTATTTGTCAGCAATCAGTCAATATATGCCAGTACTTAGTCATTATATAACAACCATCAGTCCATTTATGTCAGTAATTACTCACAATTTGTCAGATATTAGTCAATATGTCAGTATTCACTCGCATTTTGTCAGCAATAAGTCAATGAATTTCAGTACTTTGTCGCTATTTGTCAGCAATTAGTCAAAATATGTCAGTAGTTATGCACAATTTGTCAGCAATTAATTAAAATATGTCAGTACCTATGCACTATTTGTCAGCAATTAGTCGATATGTCAGTGGGCTTCCCTAGCTCACTTAAAAGGGTCTATTTCTCCTCTTTCCTTTCCCCTCAGATGTGTGTGGTGCACATATGCTCGGGCACTGACACATTCCTCTGTGAAATTGTGTAATGTAGTTCTCGCCATGAATATAACCTCAGCTGTCGAAATGACGTTAAACATCTATTACTCACTCACTCACTCTCGATATGTCAGTAATTGCTCATAATTTGTCAGAAATTAGTCAATATATGTCAGTATTTACTCACTATTTGTCAGCAATCAGTCAATATATGCCAGTACTTAGTCATTATATAACAACAATTAATCCATTTATGTCAGTAATTACTCACAATTTGTCAGATATTAGTCAATATGTCAGTATTTACTCGCATTTTGTCAGCAATAAGTCAATGAATGTCAGTACTTTGTCGCTATTTGTCAGCAATAAGTCAAAATATGTCAGTAGTTATGCCAAATTTGTTAGTTAACATGCACATCCTCCCTTCATCACACTTTTAAAGAAAAGTATAGCCTATATAACCCACACTCCTACTCAAAGCCTACCACATATGACTCTTTTGCCAAACTAAAAGGGTCAATGTTATCTAAACGGCCATCTAAACTCCTAAACCCCTCATGAAAGTGGTCTGGCAGCTTTGCTGCACCCTCTCGACCCCTAGCATCCTTGTGTTTGTATGCATGTAATCACAACTAAAAATGTTAACTTTGGACTGAATGCTGTAACACCAAGTTATGTGTGCCATAAGTAATATCTTTAAATCTGAAGGAAATAGGCATGGGGCACAGTGGGACAACAGTCATTTTCGGGGCACAGTGGGACACATCCAATTGAGTCCTGGGTGTCATAATGTGTCCAAAACAACCTTATTCATCAGAATTAAGCTTTAACTATGAGATTGATAAGGAATTTGATGAAGTAATATACAGAGATAAATGTATTCCATTTTTTAATTAGATCTGGCAAGGAGTGTCCCACTGTGCCCCAGTGCTCTTACAATTATGGATATTCACTAATGTGCTCATTAAATTCAATACCATGAAATCCATTTTAGTTAGAAATTGATTACTAATCTATGGTTGTAGCCACTAGTCAAGGGTATTTTTTTAGACCATAACTTGTTTGTTTCTCCTATGCATCTCCACAGGAGAGCAAAAGTGACCAAAAGTGTTCCACTGTGCCCCGGTCTCCCCTACTCATTCATGATATTATACTTTTTTGGCCATTAGCTTCTGATATTTTTATCATAGTCTTGGTTGGCTTCCTGTACATTGGGGACATGCATATACCCACAATTCCTACAGGGAACCAGCATAAAGCAGGTCTAGGATAGAAATAGCATTTCTAGGATGAGTAATTGACAAAACGACATCGTTGAGTATGCGATGGGTAATTATATAAGAATTATTCTTTGGATGCATGAACAAAAGGCTATATTATATATGTCTGATAGCAAGAGGTATTCATTTAATACTTCATGGAGTTGCATGATGTTCCATCGAGTTATATGTGACTTATCATTTTGTATCTGTCTAGCATGTTGGGGAGAGTCCCTTACTTGCATGTCTCAGATGGGGTAGTTCCCCTCACATTTCTGTCTAAGTAGATTGTCTGATATCACTGACAGAAACAAGTATCTGCAATAAAAAATGGTATTCTTTTTCTATAACAGAGCCCAACTTTGTGTCGTCCTACGACATCGGTGATTACATTTACTTCTTTTTCCGCGAGACTGCTGTAGAATTTATAAACTGTGGAAAGGTAGGTTACTCATATGATAAATATATACAGTTCACTTTCCCCCATTCTCTTCTTAAGAGTAAAATTATGAATTGGTATCTGTTTTCCTGGAAATCTTTACTACTCAACTATCAAATAAACTGGTTATGAGAATCATAAATCAAATCACAAATATAGGTGCCCCATTCTACTATAGCATATGTATGTTTTATCGCCATTCATAAAACGATTTTACATTGTTTAAATGTAAGTCTTATCATTACACATAATAATTATATCTAAATATTCAAAAGGAAAGAGTGAATGGACTAACCATTACATATGCTTGAAAAACACAACCACTTCTCCCTTTTCTCACCGTAGGCTGTATATTCCCGAGTGGCCAGGATCTGTAAATCAGACGCCGGGGGTAACTTCCTTTTAGAAGACAACTGGACGACGTTCATGAAGGCCCGACTTAACTGTTCCTTACCGGGCACTTATCCATTCTACTTTAATGAGGTGCAAGGCACCTACTACAACGAGCAGCAGGGCCTGCTCTATGGGGTCTTCACTACCTCTCCGTGAGTAGCTCATCTTTGGGGTCAACTTAACGCACATTTTCGTATATTTCCAAGGTTGTGAAATATAGGTTGATGCAAGCTACCTTACATGCTTAAGGCCTCATCCTATGCCCTTCCCTTTTTATAACTGAATGCCCCCATATCTCAAACTACGTAACCAAGGTTAATTGCTGTGCATTTACATATGATATACAGCCTAAACATTCTACATATTACTATATCATGCAGAGGGATAGTGTAAAATCCTTTCACCTTTTAATCAGTACTTGAAATAAAAAGAAAAGAAAAAGTAACCACAGCTCTCCAAAACAAAATGCAGTCCGTCTCTGCCTTTGCCATTATTGTAAAGTTGATATTCAATGAAACAGCCAGTCCATATTCTTAACCTTTTTTCTCATCTTTACATCCAATTGTCTCTTGATTGTATAACTCATTTTAACACGTATCGATTTCCATCGCCCTTTAAGCATTAAGTAACAACCTTTCTGACCTCCCCAGCTTTATGTAACCACAGTTTCATATCAATACTCAATCGTGAGCCCCACCACTGTTTCCAAGGTTTTCCAATTTTTCCTCAAAACCCTGCTCTCTCAGCCTGCGTATTTTAAAACTAATTTATATGCCTCATTTCTCATCTCTGGCCAATTGTTCACCCTCTCTCCTTGTGTTCCTTTTTACTGTGTGGTACAGTTTGTTTTACTCTTCTCCTAATGTTGTCAATGAATACAGCCCTCCATCCGTCTTGCTTGTGTATTGCTGCTGCAGGGAATCCCTCCCTCCACTCAATCCCCTGTTTTGTATCCCTAGTGCAATTATTTCCACACTCTTTGGAGAGAGCCTGAGATTGGGAGATTTAAAGAAATCCCCCAACAATGGACCTAAACAATGTCCCTCATTAACTTTCCCTGCCCACTATGGGAAAAAACATAGTTGGTATTGTTGTGTATATTCCTTTGTATCTGTCTAAGATTATGGAGCTAGGATTAGGTTGAGGCAGTATACTTCCTCCATGCTTTAGGATGGCAATCTTGGATAATGTCATAAAGTGAAGTCAAGGCAGTTTGGATCAATGGTTCCATGATTAATGCTGCAATGCTGCAACTGATTGGGCTCCATTAGATGTGCCTTTGTTTAAGTGGATCTTTGGGGGGTTCTGCAATGTTTGCAGTCTGTATGTGCAATGTGCATCTCTTATTTCCTGTTAAAATCCTTGGGTTTAGTCTTTCTATAACAGTACAAAATCCTGTTCTTTGTACTTGAATTCAGAGTTTATCAGTTGCTTAGTGGCCATGAGTGGATATTGTCATTCCATTTGTAAAGATTTGATCTATTTGATTTAATCCAATATTATCAGGTCATTCAAAACCGTAGGCTCTCTGTCTGAGAGTTGTTCAATTAAGTCGCAGGTTTATTTGAATGGAATGATCCGTTATGATTTCTGCAAACAGAGTCGCATTTTAGAAAGATTTGATCCTCAGTACATTATAATCCTTACCATATATCCCAAAGAGCGCACCACAATAACTTTTGGGCCGTATTGCTTGCATAATTCTGTTTTGTAAACGTTTTCTTCTGTACTCCTGTTTCAGAACCAGTATATATGGCTCCGCAGTGTGCGCCTTCAACATATCCGCTTTTAATACCGCCTTCGCTGGGCCTTATAAATATCAAGAAAATGCCCAGATGGCCTGGACAAGAGTCCCTAACACATCTCCTACCTTTAAGGTATGTAGCAGCTTTGGCAGCTGGATGTTTTTAATGACATCTCAAAGATATTTTTATGTGATATTTTATACATAAGGTCAAGTAATTTACATTGAACGTGATACCATTCTGTGTGTGCACTTATGAAAAATGGATGATGAACATTTTATGCCCTTAGATTTTACCATATACTTCATTAATTATCATATACCTCATTACTTGCCTTATAACTTATCACTTGCCATATGCCTTATCACAAACCATATACCTTATCATAAACCATGTATGTACCATAATACATGTAACATGACATTATACAATATACCATATTACATACCATGGACCTTATCATATACATATCGCATAACATATATCACATACCTATACCTTATCACATACCCTGTACCATACAGTGTCCAGAGCCACCTTCTTCCAACACGAAGCGGTCTCTCATCCCGGACATGCCGCAGCAGCGCCACCTTGTGGATGCACAGAAGTTTCAGCTGATGGATGCCTCCGTTCAGCCAGTCTCCGTCCACCCTGTAGCCGTCGCCGAGCACGAGAGGTTTGTGATTATTGAATTCCTACAAAATACATCTCTTGGAGCAATTTCTGTAAGAGCATGATCCTGCATTTTCATTGGAGAAAAGTCATTATGATCACACCATTTCAAGGGAATTGAAGGAAAAGGATGGTCATTCATAAAGTAATTCCTAAGTGAGTGATCGCTTTCTCACCAGCTTCCATCCTTGTTCAGTTTTACCCCACAGGTTTTACTTCTTTAGGGGTTAGGTAGATGTAAGGCTGTTGCATCACCACGCACTACCTTTGCAAATCTAAATCACCTGCTTCCACCAAGATTTAAGATTCACTAAATCAAATCATCTTTCAAAAAAAAAAAGCAATAGCTGTGGACAAAAAAATTAGGAAGCTTACAGATGAGTACATATAAATTATCATTTTATCAACTACGTTTTCACTAATTTCACTCTGAACTTAACTTTTTCTCCAGGTGGAACCACGTGGTGGTAGACGTGGTTGGTGGTAAGCGACACAAGAACTTCACGGTGGTCTTTGTGGCCACCCTGGAGGGGACCATTAAGAAGATGGCCCATCTCCCCGAGCTTCAGAAAAAC
Organism: Acholoe squamosa; assembly: GCA_949317995.1. Lineage (NCBI taxonomy): Eukaryota > Metazoa > Annelida > Polychaeta > Phyllodocida > Polynoidae > Acholoe > Acholoe squamosa. The sequence continues at coordinate 26,580,782 of OX439048.1, forward strand.
TGTCTCATCGAGGAGATTCACATAGCTGCCGATAACTTGCCACGCACCATCACCAAACTCCGCCTTCTTAGCCAGGAGGTGTGTACATTAATTTCATCCTCTATGTTATATCCTATTTATTGAGAAATTGCAAAAAGGAGGGAAAAGTCTGAAGCTGTTACAGTTCAATGCTTAGTGGGGGCAAACCATATGCTCTCAGGAGGATAATTGCACTCTTTCTGAGTTGTTAATCCCGAAATCTGCCACATCTATTCAAACTACATAACCGGATTACACCTTGCTAGATCCAACTAACTACCCTACCCCTGACACCCAAATAGTGAATTTATTTGGTCATACTGCCCTAGTACCAATAGTATCTCACCAGAACTGACACCTGTCACTTCGTCTTCCAACCTCCCTTTACGTGTGCCAGAGACACAAGAGAAGAGTGTCATTATGAACAGTGATGATTTACCTGGGTATTCGGCCTCTGTTGCTATTCTGAGTTCAATAAAAACGCTACTTCAGCACATCGACCCATCTCTAGCCATAGACTTTGGAAGCCTCCTTAAACATGACTAAGAAAAAGTGTGATACTCCAAAAATCTGAATCTTAACATATCTGTAATGTTGTACTGAACTTGTATTATGGTATGAATTGTTTTGAGTGGCCAGTGAACATGTTGATGATGTGAATGTGGTTGTGGGAGGGTTATATGATTATTTATCTAAAGCTCATAATAATATGGTTATTTATTATAATGCATAAAGGAGTGGTTCTTGAAGAATTCAAATTTGCTGCCATTCTACCTTTAAAGGGTGTCCCCATCAGTACTATCTATCCCATAATTTGAATTGGTATTTCCCATGATTCCCTGTACAGTATATAAACCCATTGTGATCTCAAAGTCCCTTAGTGTAAAATCAGTTAACTCCCGAAGAAGGACCCAAAGTCCGAAACGTTGAGAAAAATAACTGATTTTGATCCTTGTCTGTACCATCTTGACTACACTCACCAAAAGGAATAAAAATTGGAAACTCAATCTTCTGGTCGTGGACATTTGGTTTGTGGAGATTCTTTCAAACATTGAGAAATTCTAATTTGCCTGTGTTTTTAAATAATTCTCATCACCTGAGGTTGTGGTGGTGTAGGCATCTACCTGTGCGGAATCTTTAGGTTGTGCTCTAAACATTAATGTAACCGCTGTTAGTAAACTAGAAATATAGGCCTACATGAGAAATTAAATTGGGAATATCACTCTAACATACATGGACAAGATCTAGGTCTTAAGCATTAATGATTTTACTTACCAATACCTGACCCTTTGAACATCATTTTCTTTCTCAGGGTATCCTAGTGGCTTCCACCAACCAGAAAGTATTCAAACTGCCCGTCCAGCGGTGCAGTAGATTCCCTAATAAACAGTAAGTACATGCCATTGTCATCATTAGCTTTATAAGCCATAAGCGTGGTCAGAACAATATAATTGATTAAGCTTTGCAGAACCTGTATGTACAACGTCTCCTTGCAGTTATTTTCAGACAAACCACTAATCATTTGCTCTAAACTAAGCTTTTTCACAAAAACAGATCATAACAAATTTGGCTCTACAGTTCAGATCTATACCTAGAAAAAACATACTCGTGGATAACGGATTTAGCAAAGGAATTCAAGCACCGTGGTCGAGAATATTTGAGCCCCTTATCCAGCTATACCCCTCATATGAAATATCCATGTGTGAAGCAACAAACTGGTACTAAGAATTTTCCCTCTAAACCTCCCCAGGATGTGCCTAGGTGCCATGGACCCGTACTGCGGGTGGCATAGCCGCCTGGAGGAGTGTGTGCCACACCCTGGAGAACATGGCCCTTACCAACACTGGCACCAGGACATTGTGGGGTGTCCAAATCTTAACTACTCAGGTCAGTATTATTTAGTCCTCTTTAAAACTGTATGGCAATGGCTGGGGATTTAGCGTTTATTTTCACTGTGCCCCTGAATCCCTGTCATGGTCACGCACTATGAATCTCAAGATTTTGGAAGTACCGTATCATTTCATATTTTGATTGTGACTATCCATTGATAACATTGGGCATTTACTATGTGGCCGCTTTAGAGGTACTACACATTTATCTATGTTTAAGATTGTTAGGCTAAATCCTATAGTGTGTTTCTATGTTGAAGATTTGGTTCCTTCTTTTCATAATTTTCAGCTTCAATTTTAAAGATATCTTCATTCAGTTAGGAGGTGTTTTGAATTAAATTATTGATGATAAATGTTGTATAAGTATATTTGTAACTTTCCGATATTGATATTAATTCTGTACTTCTGCATGACAGTTGATGGCAATTGGAGTGCCTGGAGTAGTTGGGGATCATGTCGCCATGTTGGATCACAACGAGGAGGCGACGAGTGTGTTTGCCGCACCCGCGACTGTAACAACCCTCCCCCACAAAATGGCGGCCGTGACTGTCGTGGTCTCTCAGTAGAAGTTGCCAATTGCACAGGTAAATCACATGCACCTTTACATTTCTTGCCACTGCAATGCTATCAATATACATATCATATCCATGTCGTCAGCAATGTATATGTAATGAATGTAAATTATTACATTTTTCTTTGTATTCTATGTAAAGAATGATGAAAATGCAAGAACTACATTAATTTCATCTATGACAAAGTGCACAGTTTCCTGTTGTTATCGATGTGCTTTCATTATATCTCTTGGTATTCTATTGTCTCAGCGTTGCACTTGTTTCTACATTCTGTAGATAGTATAGTTTTACTAGTATTGATTTTAAGCTTTTTAATCAGTTCTTATTGCTTGTGATTCAATTATGTTGTAACTGAACGACATGTGACAGTCTGTGGTTACATGTAACGTTCAGGGGTGAGATCAATGTATCCTTGTGCTGCTCAGCCATAGCTTTCTGACTTTAATTAATATTTAAAAAAACAACAACATAGGTTCGAAATTAGGTAGAAAGTACATGAAATCAAAAAGAAGTTTGGTCTTTTAATGGGGTTAGTAAATGGAAATTATTAATAAGATTTATCCATTGAGTAAAGGACTATTAAATGTGCTGTTTAAATGAATATTTATGTTTGAAAATATCTAAATTACCACTTATAGATCTTAGGCTAATGAAGATCAGAGCCAGCCTTAAATTATACAGTGGGGTACTTCTATTGTTACTGGAAGGTAAATCTTCCTAAACAGATAGAGTAAAATCATTTTCCATCATTAAATGTGCTATGAAGAATGGTAACTACTGATTATTTTCTTTTGTTGAAAGAGAGTTTTTAACAGGGGTAAACTGAATTTGAAGTAAATATTTATAAATCTGATATATAAGACTAGGGTATATCAAAACAGTATTTAATTTTTCGGCTTTTATTTGAGATGGAGTAATAGCAATAGAGTAATAGAACTAAGATCACCTAAGCTAGAAATTGTGATAACTATGCAAAAGTTATTATTGTAAACAATGCTGCCCTTTTGTGCTTTTTCTTTTCTTTTCTTTTAAAGATAAATTAACAAGATGTGTAAATTCAGTATTCATATCTTTTTGTATTTTTATAATTCTTTCCTACAACTGCCTACCAGCGAGAATTCGAAGTAAAGATTGTGATTTTCACTACTGTCTAGCATATCACTTTGACCTCACAAATATTCAATTCTTTTTGATGAGAATGGAATTGAACATAGACTTACACGCACATCAGCTATACTTACTGAGCATGAACAAAGGGGTACCAAACAGTGCAAACATATCTAAACAAGGTGGGATTTAGTATAGACACATGGGGTACATTAGGCATCAAAGGCACTGACTTGAAGATGGGATGCCAGGTACATTTGTGAGAAATAATTTATGGAGGGGGGGGGGCAGAAAATTTGGCACACTACAGCAGTGGGCTCTTTTTAGCTCCGCACACTTAAAAATTTTAATACCACTCTATCCTCGGCACAATTATAAGACCGGCTATTATTTGAGAAGTAGCTTTTAGTGCTTACTACTTATATTGAATACTATGTACCTCTTGTGCTTATTCAAGACTGGCACTTATTTGAGAACCTGAAGCTTGTATGGGTTAATACAGCATGCACCATTACCTCAATACTAGAAAGGTTAAAACTATGTTATTTCCTCTTCCAATATGAGATAACTAGAAGCACATAGGTGGACTGATCTCTCCCCTGCAGTGCTCTGAATCACTTTACATTGGGTGTTGTGCTTTTATCGCCTGTTTGCAGTACATGGTGGCTGGACGCCGTGGTCTGATTGGTCCAGCTGCTCGGCAACTTGCGGCTTTGCCGTGCGGTGGCGCCACCGCTCCTGTGGTAACCCAGAGCCTCGGTTTGGGGGCAGGGTGTGTGTGGGTCCAGCCATAGACGAGCAGAAGTGTCCGCAGATGCCTCACTGCCCAGGTAGGCCGTCCGCTCACCTGTGTCTAGCTGCCTGTAGGCCCTGAGATGATCCCTTTTCCATATGGGGAGCATCTCAATGTTCCCTAAGTGACTGCTCATGACAGAGATATACTGTGTATTTCTTTGGTCATGAGAATACAATTCGAATAATTCCCAGGATAGTGTCATAGTCTAAATAGTCTGAAAGCCTTGTTAGACTAGTTGTGAAAGTTGTGTATAATAACAAAATGAAATCATGGAGTTGTGGGATCATTATCAATGGAACGTAATCCTTTTGGTTTTTAAGTCTCTCTGGGGTCTGATTTAAAAGACTCTTAGCTCTTACTAACCATGCAAAATCATTGAGATCAGGCCGATCTAAATCAAAATGGTTAATCTGACAACTAAATCTACAACGAAGAATAAAGCCATGTGCTGGTTTTAAAAACTGGCTTCATCCCACTTGCCTTCATAGCAACCATGCATCAAAAGTATTTTTCTTGAAAGGCATACTAGTGAATTTGATTATAAACCTTTGATTATTAATCTGATTCAGTCATCATAAAAAGGGATGTTCAAGAGTATAGAAACCTTAGTTCTATCACATATCAAATGCAGTCAACGTTATTCTACGACAGGCCCCTAACCTTATACAAAATATATGTAGTGGTAATCTCTGCATTGTGAAAAAAATATCAAACATATTATGACAATGTCACCTGAAAACAAATTTCTGAAGACATTGTTACTGACTGTCTGGTCCAGCTTACTTGTACTACTGCTATCAAAACATCCACATCTATTGTCAAATGCCACGCGAGTAGATGAGAAGTCTCATTAGAATTAACAGTCGTTGTGGTAAAATGACTTTTGGAGCTCAAAGCACTTGATATGAATTAGTATATATGACAATTTTCATTTTCGCAAATTTCCACCAAGCACCAGCACCTAAATTTAGCTAATGAAAAATTATATTGAAACAACTTACTTGATCGTAATCTTCCTGTGGGAATTTATTTTGTATGTCAATAGTTTCAGTCGAGAGCATGTTATAAGTTTTTTTTCTTCTTATCTACTATGTCTTACATCAGGAATTATAGGACGTAAGTATCACTTTCCATACAGATTTACATATCCTGTAGACCTGTCCAGCACGAAGATCATGATGTGATATACCTTTGTCATTGTCAGATTCAAGTCGACGTGCTTAATTTGAGTTCCCTTCAGTGTAGTTTGTATTTTGTACTCATGCTTATCATGAACTCATTCGTATTCAAGAACAGCAGACCTTATTTTCCAAAGCCTTTGTGTGAAAAAGCATCTGCTTTACTAGCAGGCCTGTTTCTTGTCATCTTTTTAGGGTGTACATGATGGACCCAATCTGAGTCAAAACTAAATTTCGGCCTTTTCTGCACTTTTCATTTCTTTATCGATCATTTCTATAACTTCCTTTGAGTGACCCTTTCCCTTGATCCCTGGAGGGTGGACAGAGATTTACAAATGAAGCTTCATATAAGTCTTATTTCATGAAAACAAGAAACATTTTAGTTGCACTTTTGTTCCCATTAACCATCTAGGAATGAGATCAGAATACCATTCTTTTGTATACTGTACCCAGGACGTAATATGTAGAGTCCTTATTTCTCTTTGAAAAAGTAACGTGACTAGCCTATGGTAATCGATAAGGATAACAATAGAGATAGTGATCAATTGACAGTCCTAGAATCCAATGTAGAGAACTTATTTTACATAGTATATGCTGTTCAATAGCTCATTTATAAAGTATGTACACCAGTAATTTGGATACAAAACCTAACTTCTACTCTTTTGTAGTGGGGGTTATTGGTATCCAGCAACTCAAATGGTGGAGAACCCTATTTGAAACCTTATTCTTTATGTAGTCTTAGTCGTCGCATACCTAAGGAAGCTCTCTTTGATTAAAGCTGGGAATTCTTAATAATGTCTCCAAGAACGAAAACAAATCTTTCACTTTGTCATTTTGGCTGTTTCAGAGCCCACAGCGGCGCCAACGGACGGTGGTTGGTCGGAGTGGACCATCTGGTCTACGTGCACGGCAGATTGTGGCGGCGGTATCCAGAACCGACGTCGTGCGTGCAACAACCCTCCACCGTCTGACGGGGGCCGCGCCTGCACCGGAAACAGCCAGGAGTGGCGTGTCTGCGCAAAACAAGAATGTGAAGGTGAGAATTCCTCTATTCAGATCTAACTAAAAAATTCTATATTGTAGTTTTCTAAATTGAGAAAGGAAGAAAGTGATTTTTCAGAAAAGTTGATAACAGATCCTGTAATCCTTCTCTGAGTTTTAATAGACAATATAAAAAAAAAAAACTCGCCTCAGAATTATGGGACTTAATATCTACAATTGTAAGGTAGTTTTCCTATAACTCTCTTGATACGAAAATGCTGGCATACAATGTGTATGTAGAGGTTAGGATGTTACATATAGTCTAAGCAAATTATCATAAATACAGCTTTATAAAAAGAAATAATCTAAACCTAAGTGACGTGCAAATAGCAAAACAATATAACTGTCACTGAGTCTTAGACAGTGCCTTTCTGACCTCTACATTCGTGCAAATGACCGTGGGTAATCATATCATTCTGATTCTGTATAAAATTGTGCAGCTCCACTTTCAAACATGCTTTGAACTGAGACACTAACAAAACACAGTCTGATGCTCCTATTGTAGATCAACACTGACTTTGCCCTCCTTATCCCCACATTCCTCAACTGTGTTTTTCCTGTGTTCTTCACAAGTTTACGGTATACTGCCCTGGCGCAGTGCCCAGAATGTCACTCTCCATGGACATCCATAGTTAATTACACAGAATACCTGTAGGTCTCTAAGGAACATGTGCTTGGAGAGCACCCAGACACAGGTGCTGACACCTGGCAGTTTGTAGTTGCATCTCTCTCTTGTAGGACGTGACGTATGACGCAGTGATGTATCAGTTATAGTTTGCGCTCCGTAAAAGAAGTTTTGTGTGTTCTAGTTTTTCGCCTCGTTGACAAAGAGCTCATAGATCATCCACACTTACATTGGGATGGCAAAACACGCCATTCAAATCAGGTGCTTCTGTATAGGCACTCCTTTTTGTTATCTCGCAAATTGGATTATTTTGCTTAGACCTTTTCCTTTGTAGATCCGCAGGGGTACCTATTCCTCATTGTGATAAATTACTTGTATATTTTTCATTCTGTGGTAAAACAAATATTTCTGCTAGAGTTTATAATGATATAGTAAGTGTATTCAAGGTTAAACAGCAGACCCCAGGGGGGGCCACTCTCAAATATATTGATACCATGTGCGTACATCACCTTAAACTTGAAACCCCTTTTAGCGTGCAAAATTTTGGCGGAGTTCCTCCCAAAAAAATGCAAAAAGCCTTACCCCTTTTGGCGGGATATCCCCTAATTGCCAAAAACGGTACCCCTTTTACTGTGTTACCCCTTAAAAAGATGGCAAAATGACCGAAATGTATCCCCTTTTCACTGAAGGTTTTCGAGATTTTGTTTCATGTTTTGGGCCTAAAAACATACCCCCTTTTAGCCCAAAATACCCAAAAAATGTACCCCTATCAAAGGATCCGGCAGGACTTTCCCGCTAGTTTTTGTACGCACAAAGGTTACCATAGATCATATAGGGAGTGCCTCCCCGGGCAGCAGACCCACGTGGAACATTTTCTTTTGCGGTTTCTTGCTGGATGCCTAATTCGTAATGAAAGCTATAGGACTTCCGATATTTTCCTCCCAGACAGCGAAAACAGCGAAATGTTACAAGAACAGCCATTTTCTGTCGGCAAATACACATAACAAGAGGGGAATACGATGTAAAAAATCCCATGGAAGTGGATTCGGCAGAGTTATTAGACCAATATCATGTCAAAATACTAGCTCAAAGCAGTATTATAGCAAAACCTTTCCGTGAACACCTTTAATATCCTATCTTTTGCTATCATAGATACGTCAAAGTTCCCCTGAAAACGAAATGATGATTTCCTTTGGTTGCAACATTGGAATCTTAGGAATATTGGCTTCACTTTAAATGTGTTATAACTAAATACAGCCACCCCCTCCCTATCCCCACTTTTCACCAGGCGTGCAGCCATGGACGCTCAGGATAAATCTGCCTATGTGCCCCTCTTACTAATCTCATATTTCAGACCCAGAATCGTCTTGTTAATTATTACTACCGATGTTTCCTGTCTTATGTCAGGAATTACCCAACAGGAGAAAGCCCCTTCACCCTTGCATGTAACATGATTTGAACCCTTATACTTAAACATATTCCCTCCTCTTCCCTACAGAATTACGGCGGTTCAGTGACTGGACGCCGTGGATCCGCACCAACGTGACCAGGGAAGGTTTCGTGGAACAGCGGTTCCGGTTTGTGTGTCGGGCTAACGTGGCCGATCTCCGCCATCTGCGTGTCTCCAACGTGAAAACCGACTACCGCTTCTGTCCCGACAGCGGCGACCAATGTGTTGAACCAGGTGAGAGACGGTCACGCAGACCTGCACTCGCTCCCGCTTTGCACCGCCTTTGTGGCAGCCCTAAGGTCGCTAAGCTTATCTGTACTCATCCTAAGTATCGTAAACTGTATCATAATGGTGGTGGAAAGGGGAGGAAGATTAAGACCAAGAGATGTGAGGAGGATAGGCGGCCCAAGGGTCCTAATGATGTGACGTTGCTAAGGGATTCGGGGCGGTATCCAAGGACGCACCTCGAAGTGTATTCTGGCTACTGTGGGTGTCGGGATCTGGGCAGTCTGCGTATGTGCAGGAAGTGTCTTTACAAGAGGCCATATTTGGTATAGAGGCAGTGGGGGAGTTTTTGATTTGGTAATAACAGGGGAGCAGAGTGCAATAAGCTCTTTATCATCCTAGTCTATGAATTGTGAGACTAGATACATGTCCTTTAGGATCAATTTGGCTACACTCCCTACTGCTCAGCATGATGCACCAGTGTGCATCACTAGTGAGTAACTCGCCAGTGCTGCATTCCTGCATCATGATGACACATGGCCTTTAGACATAATGCTGTCCTGAAAGGAATAAGGAGATGTGACACAGGACAATTCATTTTAGTCCTCTGTGAGGGCCCTCTCCTATTGGTATCAGTCATAATCATGGTCTCATTGGCCACAAATCACGATGAAATGCTATACATAATTCTTACATCCAGCCTAGATGTCAGTAACCCTATGTTAGTGTATTACCTATGTTAACCACTGATGTATGTATGTGATGTCCAGTGTATCACTGTGTCTGTCCTTATGATTAGTGTGTATCATCTAACTTTAGTGTGTGGATGTATGAGTGTATTGTATGGACACCCTATTACCCCAACCCCCTGATTACCACCTCATGTAATTAAAACACTAACATATTTTACAGAAACTGATCTAGTTCAGACTAGGCCTACAAGGGTTATACATGTGTTACCTGTAGTGATAGGTCCCTAGTGTGGTGTCGACCCTGTCCTGTGTCATTGTGTAGAAAAGTGTCATGTAAACCCCATATATTCATGAATGTGTATTGTACCCACTACTATAAGTAGCCTTAAAATTTTCTCCCCTACATCAAGGTTGTACTGAAGTGAGCACAGTCTCTATATATTATAAGTTCCACCAGGTGTTATGTCTAGGGCCTTCTGGTTTACACCTTTATATCAGCCCCCATGCACCAATGCATGTATAGGTTTGTAAGGATGGATGAGAGCCTACAAACCCATCATCATTTGGTGTCATGTAAAAGACCTCTATGACATATCATGGCTGGCGGGCATTGGTTTTATGATAAAGCATTATATATTTGGTACATATGATAACTTGAGATGTATAATATCACTGTGATCCAGTTTTGCGTGCTTATAAATATATGTATCTGTGTACTCAAATGTCCGAGCAAATGGTGTTCTCTTATTACTGTAGGTATATTTTTGCAGTGTTATCTATATTATTAGTTTCTGCAACCTTTTCTGCTATACATCTATGGTGTATCAGTGAGATCATCATGCTCTAATACCTAACATCTCTTAGGAAAGGCCTTATATCTTCAGACACCAATATAAGTCTCCCTTTATGATAAACATCCTAAGCTGTTTCAGAATTTCACCTGACAATGTAGTCTATTCTTGGTTGGCTTGTTTGACATACACCTCTATATTTAAGTTGCCAAATTTGACAGTCTTTGGGAGGTAGAAACCCCTTAACTACTGACATAGAATAGACTATCATTAATGAGAAGCTTATGCCCTCTGAGATTAGTTCCCAATGTATCTGTGTCTGCATCACAACCCAAAACGAGCACCCACTTATTTCTGAGCGACCATAGACCTCTGTGTTTTCAAACATTGCTGTGCCTACTATGAGAGAAATTCAAAGTACAAGTGAGAAGCGTATACTAGGAATTAATGATTGCCATCGATATTGTGAAGCACATAGTTAGTGATGGCTAGTTCATAACCACTAGCTGTCAGAAGGTTAGACATTGTGGTTAGCTATTGTGTTCATAGGTTTTATTCAAGATTAGCATCATCTCTTTTCTTATCCGTCTGGGGTCCACTTGCAAATACAGTATTCTAGGTGTGACAGATAAAGATCATTAACCAATCAATTCTTGTAGGCTAAATTCTGGGATTTAATATCTTTCACAAACCAGCATAAGAAAATTGGGGGTAGTTCTAAGAGCTCATTAAATGTTAAAGCACAGGGGCCTTACATCGACAATCTGAAACACACATTAATCTGAATTATTATCATAAGGAATTCAAGCTGATTATATATCTCGCCCAACTCATTGTACGTGCCTCACAGTATGGTTGAAGGATCTAGGGGCCGCAGTGCCAGCTATTTCCCTACACACTATAGTATTTCTTGGGGTGATAAACACTGCCTGTTCTTCCTGGATAGACTATAGCATGGTTTAGGTGTGGAAATATGGTGGTTTACAGTGTGCGTTTTTGAGACTGTCGGCGCCCCCTTTGTACCCTATGTGTCTACACATGGCAGGCACGTGTAGATGGGGGCACATCATCAGTAGGTCTCAGACCACCGGCCACCAGGAGGGGCCAAGTGTCAAGTCTATCAACTCCTTCCATGTATCACATATCTCAATTACTTCCATGCCATAAATCACCATCAATATTAATGGTGCTATGAAGAAAGTGCTGACCTTGCAGGTTAGGGAACTGAATTTAAGCCCCAAGAGATTAATAGTATAGATAATATTTCTAGTATTCCTCTACACCCAACACATGCAGTATGAACTTGATTTTTGAATGAAATGATGTATTTTTTTTTAACAATGCAGTTTTTTGCTCTAGTCTGGATTGGATTATAAGAGATCAGACATATCATACATGTAAGGGGAGGGCAGTATATCAAATTCACCATGATACATACATATATACTATAAAATGTATAAGCAGAGCAAAACACATTCATCACGATGCGGATGTGGTGGTATTATCTCTGTAAACCACTAACCATACCAAAGTTATGACCTACTCCTCCCCTCCACCCCACTCTAATATTACTATCACCAGGAAGCAAGCCTGGCCTTTATTTTCCCTAATGGTTGTTTTCTTTTCCTCCTGTGGTGGTGGTTCTTTTTTTCTGGAATGGAAAAGTCACTGGCTCTCTTGGGCAGCCTGCTAGTGTGCTAGTATGGTTCCACCCCCTGACCTTAGCTCTATGTGATGTGGGAAAACCACTGGATGCCACATGTGTGAAGCCAATCCAGGGTGATTTCAAGAAACCCAAAGCTGATAGTGTTGTTTTACAGAGAAGCCAGCTGCAAGGCTTACCTATATTCAAAAAGAAGTGTGTTAGTAGATGGGACTGAAAGCATTGAGTTGGTATTGTAAGAGTTGCTGGTGATGATAAGATAGAGAAGATGATTGTTTCAAGATTCTTCTTTGCAAGTGTTGTATATCACTGTATCTAGGTGTTGTTATATTATGTTCTAATGTTGTATTTCTCTGTAGAAATGATTTAGTGATGGTGAGATTGTATAACTGGTAAAAGTGTAGATTTGAAAGGCATTTTGTCAATAGTATGTTGTAGAACCTTTATATTGGAAGGTAGAATTATTGTCACAAGAACATGATATTATGTGTTTTTTTTGCCAACGATATAGAGCACGATATGCGTTAATTTGCCAACGATATTACATGTATCTTTCTAACATGACATATATATCTCTTGACTACACCCAGGTAGAAGGTAATAACCTGAGATTAATGGCATTTACATGATGTATATAACAATTTTAGCTAAGGTTTGGTTGGTATACATGTATGAAATGAGTTGATGTGCAATGCTGGGATGAAGAACCACAGTTAATGTATTATACAGATGTATGAAGTAGAATATATTTCATGTATGCAAGATGTAATGATTATGATTATGCACTATTATTGTTGCAAAAACAGACAGAGGAGACCTGTATTGGCCCTCCTGCATGTTCAAAATGGTATGAGTGTATTCTGGAGATGGTGATGAAGCTATTAAAAAGACCTTGCATTTTTGCAGAGAGAAACAAAGCTCATGTGTTGTGTTGTCACTTTGATTTTCTCTATCCTGCTCTGCAGGGCGTGTCTATCAGCTAGCCTGGGTCTTGGCTGTGTACCTGTTATCTCGCTAGGTCGTTGCTCCTGTCGGCACCCTCCGCCTGCTCTATGTCTGTAATCAGTGTAGGGACTACCCCCTGCATCCAGTCTTAATAAGCTTCTATCTACCTTATGCCATCACCTTCTGCTACCACCCTCCACCACTGCCCTCTACCTACAGGAGATCCCATTCACCAACCACCACCAAACTCCTCCTCCTGTGTAAAGGCCACCATCACAGCCTCAGCCTCCATATTCCACATGGCCCCTCAGTCCTTGCCAGGAGTGGTGCTTGAGGATGGTTGATATTGCTGGAAACTGCTCAAGGTGGAACTTTGTGAGTCTGACCAGGGTGTTTTTGGATACATGACCAGAGCAGAGGGCTGCATCCCTGCTACCTCTTGGCAACCCCACTTAACGCAGACATACAACTCTGCCATTCATCCTCCTGTGTCCTGGTACATGCAGGAGGAATGGAGGGAACAGTCTGACAGTGAGAGTACTCTCTGGGCTTCTGACAGGCTGCAGACCAGCAACAAGCAGGGAAAGCTATCCCCCTCCCACATGCAGACATTCTCTCAACCATTCACCCCCTCCCTACAAATACACAACAAATACCCTTACCATACATACACCCTACCAGCAGACCCCCCTCCTCCCTGACATGGCCAAGTCCACAGGGTGCACTGTCCTAATGATATATTGAGTAGAAACACCTCCTGCCTCTCACTACCAGCCAATAGAGACCTCCCTACCACCCTGAACCCTCCCACCCCTCCTGAACCCTCCCTCCCTCCCTCCCTCCCGAACCCTCCTGCCCCTCCCACTCCCACCTCATCCATCCTCCCTGCCCTCCAAATTGACATGGCTTATGAACCAAGACCCGGGCTTTCTGTTTCAGGCCAAGCAAACTTAATTTTCCATTTAGAAAAAAAAAACAGTTATTTCATAAATTATCAATTTTGGAGATTTGACATAGATTAATAGCATATTAGTAACATAGGACATCCAAAACAGACGAAGTAAGAATCGGAAATGGTCAAACTAAAGCGTATAATCATAAAACTCCTCAAATCGAATTTTCGACGACTTTAGAAGACAATGCATGCTACTGATTATCCACTGTTCTACTGGGAGCCTCTTCGATGGATGGATCAAGAAAAATGCGGGCGAGGATGTGAAACAAAGATCTACTGCCCCTTGGCCTGGGACGGGAGAGGACAGTTCTACTGCATATTGAGGGGTGGAGGGCTGGGCTTGGGGTCTCCCCATCCCCCCTTCCCACCCTCTGACGGACAGCCCAGTGTAGTGGTGGTGATGCTGGTGGAGGAGAAGGATGGGGGCCCTCCAGTCAGGTGCTACTTCGGGTGATCAGCGAATCAAAGCAGAGAACGCCGACAAAGGTTAGACAGACGTCGTTTTTCATATGGACGCTGTCCACGCTTGTATGCCAACTTCCGCCGCTAGAGGCCAGGTGGGATAGGACGACGGGGGCAGCGTCCGTGGGTGCTGGTACCCACCTTGTTAACGCCAGCACCGTCAGGCTCAACGCAACCAGCGCCCGGAACCAGCGCTTCAGGTTCCACACCATTGTCTTATAGACTTGCAGAAGCCTTCTTTGTATTCAATGTTTGTCTAGTGTTATGACCATTGGCAATTTTGGATTGTTTGATCAGTATTAGGTCCAGAATGTTCAATGAGATGTTGATGTTGGCGGTGCACAATATGATATGGGTTAGGCCCATTTTATAGACATGAGATCTCGATAATCTGCCATGCCAAAATCATTGAAAATATTGGTCGGATCTGAGATTGGCGGATTATTGAGTGAAAATCCAATTGCAATGTATAAGAATGGTCCTCTGGGTGAACCTGGCGGATCTGACTGTGGCGGAATATTGGATGGCGGATAAAAGAGATCTGTGTATCTCCTCTGGAGCAGTCTATTTTAGTGAGTTATCATACTTCAAAATATTGATTTCCATATACAAGTGGCTAGGAGGTGTGCACACATCATCTCACACTTCTAGAATACTCAACAGTTGGCACCAACAGTACTAAACCTGCCGACAACTACAGAATGCAGGCAAAAAGTGACATCTATAGGTGGGGTGAGTGAAGAAGACCTGGGGGGGGGGGCAGACAGTCCTTGCGGCTGCGGCATTGAGACAGGATGGATCTAGGACCAGGAGGAAAGAGGCATTTGTAATGAAAAGGGGAATGAAGGAGATGGGGATTTGGGTAGAAATGGGAGGAATGGACTTAAGTAGATAGTGTTGGGGAGGTTGATATAGTAAGCAGGTTTATGGGAGGCAGATAAGACAGGTAGATAGATACTACGTTTCTGATTAGGCAGGTAAGTGGAGGGGAGAAAGGGTACTGAAATAGCAAAGTGCAACACCTGTGTGATGTAAAGGAGTAAAATGAGATGGGACAGCAGATGGGGATGAAGGGAAATTTGAGTTGGATGAAGAAACCAAGAACTTTAGAAGTGGGTTGGGCCAAAGTGGTTACAGTGGCGTAGTGAAAGAATAGTGAAGTACAGATACAGACAGAAAAGCTGGCTAGATATAAGCATTGACATAAAGATAACCTCACATCACTTCTCATCACTTCTCATTACTGCTCCTATGCGTCCTACCAATTAAAAAGTCACCTGGCATTTCCTGAGGTTGCGCTCTGCTCTAATCTCCTATTACTCACCAAGGCAGAGCTGCAAGACTCAGGAGGAAACAAATATTTTGGAAAGAACAATGCACTGACTTAACCACTCCAGGACCACAACTAAA
The DNA here is from genome assembly GCA_949317995.1 of Acholoe squamosa. NCBI lineage: Eukaryota > Metazoa > Annelida > Polychaeta > Phyllodocida > Polynoidae > Acholoe > Acholoe squamosa. The sequence continues at coordinate 26,596,601 of OX439048.1, forward strand.
CCACCACCAACAGCACCACCACCACCACCACCACATTGAGGAGCACCACATCCACCTGGTATCAGCAAGCTCCACAGTAAAATATGCAAAATGCCAAGATCCCAAAGGCCAGTAGTATAATACTGAAGTCTCATTATCAGCCAGCCCTTCTGGCCCTTGTCAGCTAGCCCATAATGAGAATTGATTATTTTACTGAAGTCCGACCCGAAGTAGGCCACACTGTCCACACCTGTTGAGAAGCATAACCTGGAGGCTTGACAAAAAATGTTGTAAGATCTTGATGACATGAGTGAAGACAACACTAGGAGGACAGAGGCTTTGATTAATGGGGTCCTTAAAGAAAAATCATACCTGGTTCACGCCCACGGCAAGACTACAAAGCCTGTTCTATGCTGCCTTCACACCACATCCATCAACCTATATGATAAAGTTATGCTACTTGAGACCAAAGGGCTCCTAGTATTTTCATCATATTTCATTGTTTGTTCACATTCTACAATGCTCATGTACATGTAATGCTATTACTTTGTAACTTTGTTCGTTGTAATATACTTCAATAGATATTGTCTTAAGTTTAATAACCTAAAACATGGCTTGTTTAAATAGTAACTCTTGTTAAGCTCAATGCTTTGTATCACTATCAGACACAAACCTCCTATTGTTAAGTTTGACTCAATATTGAAACGTGAAGACCTTATGGTTTACATAACATGTCATGTTGTGTATTGTATGAGTGTCATGGTGGCATGCAGTGACTAGTCTAAGACCTTAAGACTGATATTATAGGTGGTGACCACATGGTGCTCAATATGTCACCATTCAGGCCTTAACAAAGGATAAGTTGTCAAAAAGTTTATGCCCCAAATACCAGGATCTAATAGAAATATGCTCACTTTTTGAATAGCCCCCATATAGGATGAAAAACACTTTTTACTATTTCTTGTATAGAAAGGACCTCTTGGTACAAAATGTTTCAGCTGACAAATTTACTTTGAATTACAACAATGGCAAGGAATACTGTATCCGGTAATTTTAATCAATCTTTCTCTGAAATCTTTGTGAATGCGATTGTTGTAATGTAATGGGATATTGATGGGGTTTTCTCTGTTTGATATAGCATAATCATCAATATAATTTCTTCCAAGGTGTTTCTGGAAGAAGAGAACATTTTCTAACCCATTCACACATAACCCCTACTTGTATACTAAAGGGCCAATAGTAAGGCATTCATGTCAGTGTTGTGTATAAAGCTCTAACATTATACACCCCTCTACTCTGCAGCTATTATACCTACTAATAATGGGAAGCTATAAAGCCACACTCATCCTGTAATCTATGGGGTGATGCAAGGGGAATCTCCACCAAATACCCCTGAGCTACTCCCTGCAGCAATGAGCAGATCCCTGTTATTCCACAGAGCAGCTCAGGATTGCAGCTGTTTGTGTACATGTGCCTGCAATAGTATTTATATTATGTAAATCAATCCTAAACATATAAGCAACAGAGGTATATATATATGACTGTGTGTATCCCCCCCCAAATGGAGCGACTGATCTTAAAATGTATATCTTGCACCATACATGGATAGTAGGTGTGATATTTATCACATTAGAGCTAAAATAATCTCTCTTTACAAAAATGTTAAGATGTTAACTTTGTTGCTGGCTGTTGGCTTATCCATTGCAAACGTACATAACATCACCCCCTCCCAAGGCCAATCATTGGGCGTCAGTAGATGCAAAAGAATGATGCAGTCTAGCTCAGGCCCCAAGGACCCATGACCGTTGTGCGTTCAGGGTGAGCTGCTACAGAGCCCCTTACAGCATTCTGTGAGGGCTCCGTGACGTTACGCCATCCTGTACATAGCCCCCAGCTACTGCTTAACACCCATAAAGCTCAGAGCAGCTCTAGACCAGGAGTTAGTATCAGACTACTAGGCTTTATGATGTGTTACTAACACCAAAACACAAATAAAATTCTGATAGACTGAATAGATAATAACATATTCAAGGCTGTCTAATAGACCTACTACCAAGCACCAATAACCAGAAGCTGAATTAGAGATTAGCTCCATTGCTTGGACCCTCTTGGTATGGAATCTTTCAAATACCAGTATCTCTTCCCCTACAAACTGAGAGATAACTCCTTTGGATATCTAAACAATTATTACATAAGGTGTTTTAGCCATTAGGGATTTCAGAATCCGGCGAAATTGCGATAGCGTTGGGACTTTTGGTCACAAGGCAGGTCAAGAGCTTGATATGCACATTGAAGTTATCTAATCTTGAAAGGGGTATTTCAATACATTGTACTTTATGTCTGATTCCTGTACGTGTCTGGATATTCTAGTTAGGAGAATTCGATGGCCATATGTGGACGTACTTCAAATATTTGTGACATAGAATGTAGTCGCTGGTGGTTTGTCTAGCATCCAAAGAATGAACTTTGGTTGGTCAAGAGGGCCTCAATTTTCAAAATGAACTCTATTTTCTAAGATTGGGTGAATTTATATAGAGTCATTTAACACCAACCCCAACATGTGGGGTCAGTAGATACCAATGTGGCAAAGGCCCTCTCACAAATACTCGTGAGCAATACAAACATGTGAGAGAGCAACTGAGGGGGACAGGAGTGGTTCAACCCTCCACTCTAGGGGTGTGGATGAGGGATCCCATGTCACATGTCAATTTAAAAAAAATGGCCATGTCTATTATGTCAATTTTAAGAAATGGTCATGTCACCATGTCGATTTTAAGAAATTGTTCATGTCACCATGTCAATTTTAAGGAATTGTTCATGTCCCATGTCACTAAGTCTAAAATAGCCCATGTCGCCATGTCGATTTTAGTGGTCCACACCCATACTCTACGTCTGAACTCCAAAGGTCAACTCAAGCCACAACAAAACATAACAAATGCTCACAGAAAGGCACAAAGAACAGCAGCAACCTACAAGGACTGCAAATAACAGTTAAGTCCTGCAAAGGCCAACAAAAGTCAACAAACAGCCATCAATTCATCTCAGCCTCCAGCTGCTACAAGATCATGGAGAACCAAACCTAAAAAATGAAAAGACTCTAACTTGCATTGAACTACCCCCCTTAAAAAGGTAGAACTGCGATTTTCCTCCGTCAAAGATGTCACATCTAGGTTTATAAAACTGATAGGGTGGCCTTTCAGACAGGGCAGGGGCAAATAGAACAGTACACCGTGATATAAGAATATCATATGAAGCTCAATAGAAATTATCCTCTGTTACTTTATCATTTCCTATGGCGATGGAATTAGGCATTCCATACCCCCTGGACGGAGCCATGGCCTGGAGGTGAGGGGTGGAGGCTTAGGTTAGGGTGGTTAGTACCCTGCTGATCGGGGGTGAGTTGAGGGCTGTCACAGACAACCATTAGAGGGTTTGTGTAGCCTGGTGCCCACCGTGTCAGTATGTTTGCATTCAGTGGGGAGTGCAACCAATCACTGCCAGTGAGTTGCTCCCTGTGGTGGCAGGTCAGGGGTGAGCTGCTCAACATCTCCTAGCAGAGGTGCAATACATGTGTGGAATCCAACTGTGTTCAGAGAATGATTATTGTGTGTGTTTTTTTAATATTTATTGTGTGTGTTTTTTAACATATATATACCATTGTGTTTCACAGCTTGAAGCCAAATGATAAAGGTCTTCTTTGCCTTCTCCCTTGCAAGGCATTTATGAGATCTCTGTGCACAATATGTAAGTTTACTTTTGTTCATTGTTTTTGCCAGAGGCAACATCATTCTAAAGTTGTGCAGCTAATGAAATTATTATCAACAGACGTCAACAAGTAATTCCTATTATATTAACCATGATTGAAATGCTGTTCAAGTTATAAAAATGTAAAGGAATACCAAATAGACCCCCCTCATCCCATCTGAATGTCTAGGTCTTGTACGTTATTGCAACTTGAAGTGATTCACGGTGAAAAGAGTATACTGAGATATCTTCAATAGTACCCTCCTTTGCTTATAGTATATATGTGTTACCTATAATTGGCGCCTGAGCGGCTCAGTACATTGTACCTCAATATAAGTACAACATACAATGTGAGTTATTGGTGACCTGCTCCCATCCTGAATGAGCACATATGAGCAATAGAACAGACTGCTATGCCTGTAAGGTGTGTGTGGCTGTAGGAGGGGTGGGGTTATCAGCAGGGCATGTTATTGTTCTAGTTTACACCCACTTCACCTACCATGTTAAAGTGTAAGGTCCATGTGTTGATGTACTGGTACAAGCTTTTAGAACAACTCCTGAGCTGCTTTTAGCTGACTGTGATCTGACCTTCACGAGCCGTAAATGATCTGAGTTTAATGTTTACATAGATATGTATAAAGAGGGCCTATGCCACTGCCTTACAGTGATAGTTATTAGTGATATGTGCTGTAAAAATAAATAGAGAGTTCTCAAATCACTGCCTAGATTGCTTAGTGCTATATGGCTGTATAGTATGTGTATTGTGGTTAGGATGCTCGGGGGAAGACCAAGACAGAGTTAATAAGAAATAAGTAAAGGGTGGGTGTTGGGGTGCTGTTCACTCAAAGTCTATAATTATAGTAAAGAGCTAATTTAATGATATTTCTATATCCCGTATATGTACAAGAGGTACACGACCCAGTCTCTCCTTTATTCCCCTGCCTAGATCCAAGAGATCCCATATCTTCACCTCAGAATCTCAGCCACACTCCCATGGCACTGTAAACAAGTGATTGTGAACAGTTTAACTGCTGTATATAATGTATTTCACAGATGACTTCTGAGTATCCGCCCCCTGTCACCTTTTTGGAGTCAGGTCTTCCATCGCCCTACATTGTCACACATAGTCCCTCCTTTATCATTCCCACAACGAGCCGTGAATCTGTAGTTCCCACCCCCTTATGCCGATCCTGGTGGATGTAGATGGTAAATACAGCCAAGTCCAGAAATAATAAATGGTTCAAAAGCAATAAATTGAACTGTGGCAGTGTAATCTCATTGTATGTCTGAGGTGTTCTGGGATGCGTTGCACTATCAATGTATCAGTTCACATGAAACAAGTTACTTGAATATTTGAATATGTGTCAAGTACACCTATTATTTCTTAAGAAGAATTTTATCTGATTCTCCTACGCTAACTACATGTCATATCGATTAGACAAAAATGTACTCTTCAAGCATACACCATATACCTAGCTATTTACGAATCACCATTAAACGGACACACAATCGCAATCGTGTCTGCCCTCTAATGCCCATTGAAGGAGAACAAACAAAACGGTCCTCAATGTTTGCCAAAAAAAAAACAAAAACAAAAAAAACAACCAAAAAAACTATACCCAGGGACCAGGCCCAATGGGTATTTCTCACTAACCCCATAGTGAAACACTCTCCTGTAGATGTGATATAAGCTCCATCTGGTGTGGCTGGGAGCAGACAGGGTTCACACGTCCTCTCCTCCTGTCCCATTCTATCAGACACCCAGGAGGGTTTTGTGTAGTAAATGACAAACTATTACACAAGAAGAAGTCTCCCTATGTGGACAAGGCGCGTCCTCCTGAACGTGCCGCGCCATTATCACCTTAACAATGGGAGCTAGTGGATGTGTGTGTAAGTGGGGAGAGGGCTGGAGGAGAGGTGGGTCTGTCTTTGTATCTCAATGGGCAGGGTTTGGGTGGAAGTGTCGTGATGAGAGATTCCCACTATAATAATAAAACTAGATTGGCAATATAGTGTTTATAGTCTATTCAGAGGGAGGCAGTGCTATAGTCGGTGGGAATTTAATAGTGGGTTTCACAGCCACATGCCATTAAATTGCATTGATTAAGAAACGTGCTACCGGTAGTTCAAGTTGAAAAGCACAAAAGATAAAATGGCATAACTTGTCTGAATATTAGATATACCACATTAGTGGAGGGTGATTGCAGTAAAGAGTAATACATGACTTCTGGAAGGTTGTCCCATATTCAGTGGTCAATGTGAAATTAAGTCACACAGAAAACATCCCACTTTCAGCACTTAAATGATTTTCTGCCTTGTCATCACTTTTACTGACACATCGTGTCAGTCTCATTAGTATGATGCAGCACAATTAACCAAGTCCTATTGATTCCTCTTTCCCATTGATTTAATGAGAAAATTAGCTTCTGTTTTTGAGCCAGATACTTTTTCTTGTTTCATGAGGGGTGGGGATGGGATGGGATAATGTCAGTACCCATAAATTGTGTTGTCACTTAATTTCCATCAAGAAGACAGAGGATGAATTGACTAAGGTTAATGAGTCCCAGGCTTGACAGGGGCTTGTCAATTTACTTTAGGCTGATCTTTAAGAGGGATGACTACATTTATATGCATTGGTCTTTTTACGTATTCTTCTGGAATAATAGGAATTGACATAGTTGATGGGAAAGCTGATGGGTATAAGGAGATATTGTTGAGCCTACAGCATAAGGCACCTCTTCCAGAAAATAAATAAAAAAAAAATTTAACTGATCCACCTAAGCCCTTCTAGTAGTCAGATTTATTTAGAGTAGTCCTCATTTCAAAGGCCAAAGGTAGATTTCATCCCCTCTTCTACCATCAATTTTACAAACCCCTACCCCTCCTCAAACCCACACACCTACTCTCCACCTTCACTTAGTGCCTGACACAGGTAGACGTAATACAGCCCAACTTGGTACCTGGATCCTCCCCTACCTTAACAAGCTCCATGTAATTGAAGTCCTCCCATTCCATTTTAAGCCTTATACCTATAATTGTGAAGCTGCACCTGTATTATCAAGTCCCAATCCAAACCTGCAGTCACAGAGGCCTCTAAGGGGGTGTGCCTTTGTTATAGGGGCTCAGTGACACCCCCTGTCAAACCCTTTACCTCTAGTATATCTCTGCAATACCATTCCCTAACTCTAACCCTTAACCCTCACCCCCACCTTTGTCACCCAATCCCCCATCACTCCCCCATTATACCCTTCAGACACCGCGTTTGTCAACGCTGCAAAAGGCAGAAGATTGTGGCTTTATCTAGGGTCGAGTACCCCCCCCCCCGCCACACACACACACACTTGACCACTGGCCATGCCATTGTGGTTCTAATTTTGTGGAGGACCCTGTCTTTGATCAACATGTATTTTTGGATGTCCTAAGGGGATACAGAGAGAACATTCAATTTATTTCGTATTCACTCGAGGCAAAATGTTCACTCGTTGGATTTCTATGGCCAGTTCACCATTGATACCAGGTGACTGCATGGGTGCCCGCCTCCCATTTGTCAACTCTATGCTTTCGGACCAAAAGGTCTATTTGGCTGGGAGCTGTGAGCTTTTATTTATTAGATTCATCTTCATATCCAGCTTCTCTTTAATTGCCTAATTGCATTTTCCACGTTCTCTCCTTAAGTAACCTCAGTGTGAATGGACTGCCCGGGTGGTCAACTCTTGGACTAGGGGGAGTTCTAATAATGGTTAAATAAATGGCAGACAATTTGTGCATGGGAAAAAATTATACAGTGCCACTATGGGCAAAATAATCCATATATTAGAATGGCCGATGTATAAAGGTGGACCCCGGGAGGTGGAGTTAAAGGGAGGGATGAAAGGGTAATTTGATTGACTGTAAAATCATTGTACATTAATCATATTTTATAGAATAATATAGACATGTCAGCTTATTCCAATGCTGTAGAATCAACTTGAAATCCTGACTGTCCTGACTTAAGATACTCTTGCCTTGAGAGAAAGAAGGAGCACTTACAGCTATACCCTCCCTCCTCCCCACCTATTGCTGTTCGTTATCTGGAGGTGATAACAAACACATGACCAGGTGTGCACCGACCAGGTACACATACCTTGTCTTACCACCAAGACACCTGTAGGACCACTTGGTATACCGACCCCTAGTCATTATCCGGACCAGGAAGCATGGCCCTCCCTGATGATAAAGCAAGGGGGAGGTGGGGCACTAGAAGTAGAACAGAAGGCAGGGCCGGTACCAATTAAGAAGTTGCTGATCGTTAGAAAAGTATGTTATTTTTAATTCGCCCAAATTAGATTACACCTGGAATATGAAGAACTAGATTGCATAGTGGTATTTGGAGAATCTCATATTGTTTTATATAACATGGTAAAGTCTGTCTGTAAGGAATCAGCTGAAAATTTCATAAGCAACTGATGGGTTGCGTTGATTATCTGGAAATTAACATTGCAGGAAATTGACAGTGTAATGCAGTGTTTAGTGGCATGTAGTTGAGGTGTATATTTACAGTTCTCTTGTCAATTTCTGTAATGTGTGCAAATATACGCCTGAAGAAGATGGTTTAGAGCTGCTCGTATATTCTCCAAACACAGGTGCGGTTCATTACAAGGTGGATATTAGTGCTGGCCCTACACCAACCCTGCTTGGAGAGTAGGTGCAGGTGGACAGCTCTATCTCTAGGATGTGGCGTTCACGCCCTCCTCCTTACTTCCGGGATGGTGTACAGTGGGATAGCAAATGTTCACTAAAGAGCAATACTGACATGATATAGTAAGATTTCTTGACTGCCTTTAAAAGAGAGGAAAGAGACAAAAAGCTAATTTGCGGGCTTCAGGTTGAACTGAAGTTCAAGTTGAGAATGCAATAGCCTCTCAATAAAATCAAGGATGCCTGATTACCTATAATTATCTATAGTCTAATTGTTTAATATGAATATATAATATAATGGACTACCGAGAGGGTCGGCTCCTTATTGGTAATTTGGGAGTTGCTACGCTGTATAAATAACTAGCCTATTTCTTTTTTCCCTTTCGACTTTAAGCACCAGTTTTAAATAAGTGCTCTGGGCAAAATGTAGTCCTATTGAAATACTAAAAGGGCTTAGAATTAGATAAAGAAAATGCCCATGGTACCTATGTATTGGCAGTATAAACAGCCTTCCAGCAAACAACATGGTATGTATCAGTTGTATTTGTAGTGCAGTATTGGTAATTGTGTCTGAGTGGTGAGGTGTCGGCCCCCTGTAGTGTCGAGTGCCTCTGGGTGTTGATGTAGGGAAGTTTGAGAGCCCCCTGTCGGGCCTGTCCATCATACAGCTGGGAATCAAAGGACTCCTCAGTGTTGACGTCCCAAGTCAGCACATTTTCCCAATTAACCATCTTTTTGCCCCCCCCCCCCAACTTTCCCATCCTACCACGGATAGTGTGGTTACGGCGCATGCTCACCGGAAGTGAATAAGTAACGCCCTCACCAAGTGGTGGACTATGCTTGTATCAGAATTAAAATGGCCGCTGGTTCTCAGCTTTGAGAACATCAAACACAAGGGTCATAATTCAACTCGCAGGTACCCAGCGGTAGGGAGTGGTAAAATGTCGTCTGCGGGTGAAGGTAATATCATAACTCGGGAATACGCGTGGCTCGCTGGGAATTTTTCCTCCTGTCAGATTCGCTGATGTTGTCGGTAATGGGAGCTAAAAGATAGACGTTGAGAGGTGGCCGTGAGATTGGGAGGATGATGTATTGGGGTGGGTGGTAAGATGGTGTGTGTGGGCACTTGGGCAAAGCCGAGGGAACCATAGACTTGCTTTTATTGGGAGTCTGTGAGAATGCATGATGCCCTAGACTTGCTCTAATTGAAGAATGCATGTAACACTTTTGCATTATGCCGCTTGAAACACAGAGTTATAGAAGACAGTTATAGGAAAAAGAGTAAGTATCATTGCTTTAGTCTGCTGAGCAAAACGCCTTTTACCAGATGATCATATTCCCACAGAAAATTTGGATTTTATTTTATCAACAAGATTATCTGTTGGACAGATCCTCCTGAGAGCTGAATGATACATCTAGTATAGCATCTGTGGGGTCTAGAAGAAAAGCATAGCTAACTGATATGTCTAACTTCTACTCAACACTAGATCTTTTTTTGTGCTAATCCACAGTCACCTTTTTTGTCAATTCTGTATCACATTCCTAGGAGACAGGTGTAAAGTAGGTTTTATCACAAACTCCATGTTGATTTGTTCCTAAACAGCCAATAAAACATCTCACCGAGAGGCAACAGTGGGCAAGTGTTGACTGCTGTATTCTCCTTCATCATGGTGTTTTAGGTTAAAACAGTTGATAAATGTAGGAGTACGAGAAATAATTCATGACAGAAAGGTTCCCTTGCTTTCAGCACTTTCCTATGGTTCTGGAAGCAACTTCATATCGAAATGAGTGGAGGACACAAATGAAAATTTCTGTCCTATTTCAATACTCCCTTCAGTGAACTTGGTGAACCAAAGGATCCTATTTCACTACTTCTTGGTGAACCAAACCATCCCATTTCTGTATAACTTGGTGAACCAAGCCATCCTTTTTCTTTATAACCTGGTGAACAGAAACCTAGTGACCCAATACCATCTTATTTTATACACTTTTAAGAACAAAATGGCCCTATTTAATTTTGTTTGATAAATTGGGCAGTCTTGTGAGATTGTTTACTCCACCATCCCTACTCAATGTAGCACAGAAATCATTACTCGATTCTTTCAATGTTGAAGTCATTAATAAGCTTAGGTCAGCTGGGTCAGCATGAATCTGTCTTAGACTGGACTGAACCTGTTTTATTCATCATTATGAAAAGTCAATGCATCCACACTCAGATTAATGATGCCGAAACTGTTTTGACTTTCATGCCATATCACTCTTAGTATTGAAGAAAGTCAACCTCAATCTAAATAAATATTTATGGCAGACTTCTTTGTCAGTTGGCACCATGGGTCTCTGGGGTGGAAAGAAACCATATCAATGGGGCTTAACTTCAGACTCCAAATGGAATAGTGGTGAAAGAAACATGAACATTTTATACTGGTTTATCAACAGAGCTGAGTGTTATGTGATGGGCCGCTACTTCCTGTACACTGCGCCCTAATCTATTCCCAGTCTTGTCCAGTCGGGATTCAGGGAACTCCCTCTCTCGTGTTTGGGGATTGTGGGACCGCATATTCTGGGGAATATTACTACACATTGTACCTGCCTACATTTTACCACTACAGCAACCAGTGGCCAGAACTACTTTTACCCATAAACGCTGGTCGCCAGAGACAACTCACGCTAGTGGTCGAGCTGGGGCCAGATTGATCTATTCCAGTATTTCTCGCTACCTCGATAATAAGGCAGAAAAAGTGGCGTTAGGTGTTGAACCTTGAACAGGGCGTACCACCGGACACCTTGCATCTAGCACATTGACCCCACTTCCGACACTACCACACACCTCACACACATGCACCGCCATTTTGCTCCTTGTTCAGTTTACCAATGCCTCACCAGGTGGCAGTCATCAAGAGAAAGCTAAGAAGAATTGTTGGGGATGGGATCAGTTGTTATGAAACCGTGGGACTGAAGGAGAGGTTGGAAGGAACTAGGATGGATGTGGATTGGACTGAAAGTATGGACAAGTATGTACGCGGGATGACAGTGAGGGTGGATGGGAAGGATAGCAAGAAGACCCGGCAAGGGTGGAAGGGGGGGGGAGGGAGGTATTAAAGTGTGGTAGGAAGGTAGGGTGGGGAGGGTGGCCAGGGAAGCTCAGTGTGAATCAATTGAGAATGGTTAATTTTAATTTTGCCACAGAAATAAGGGACAGAGAAAGAAAAGCAGATACAACAGAGAGGAGCAGATAGAAAGTACTGACATCAATGTGAAAAGAAACTCACAGCAAGTGAGAATGGAGATGTTAGGGAGGAGAAGAACAGGAGGATGGGAGGGTAGGATGTAGCAGAGAGAGAGTAAGAAGTGGGAGGGGAGGGGGGGGGGCTTCATGGTGTTCACATGCCAGGAATGGCAAACTGACAGACCCATCATCCACCTCTAATTGAAAAATGACAACAGAAGGTGTGTGTAGCAGTTCAGTACAGTGTGAGATAGGGCCGTCAGTGTAGTACAGGTAGGGAATCTTACAGCAGGTTCATAGTTTATATGCTTTAGTGCCAGGGTATGCACTGGATTCATGTATACACGTCAATATAGGTATAGGATAGGAAAGCCGCATTACTAAAGACCCCCTCCTTGGGGTTGGCACGTTGATATCTCCCATATACTTCCCTGTATTATTACACCACTCTCAAACACTCTCATACCTCTACACCCCCCCAACAATAACACATTCCATAGATAACACACTATTCCACTTACTGCTCAGACTCCCTTTCAACACCTGCAAACATTCATATATACCTGTACAACCCCCAATGTGTACTCAACAAGTAGTGTACTTTTGTATTTAGTTTCTTTACAGTCATCGACCCGGGGGACAGACAACATTGGTCTTAAAGTCTGGTCTTTCAAGTCTCCACCCCATTACATGCATTATAAAAATGAAAATGAAAACCCAATTTTCATTAAGGAAATATGAAGCCATTGAGGGTTAGGGATTTCCTAGAGAAACCCTGGAGGATGAGCATTAGTGGGTGGTGTAGGATATAGCCTGGAGGTGTGGCGGAATTTGTGGATGGTACTTGATGTTCAGCTGGTTAGGCAGTTGGACTGCAGTGCAGGCGGCATTCTTTGATCTCGGAGGTAGGAGGGAGAGAGACCTTTAACCCTAGGTCAGGGGTTAAACTCTACCTCAACCCTAACTCGCCATGTATGTGGCCCCTTATTCAAACTGTTCATATCTATTGATAACATAATTGGCTGGTTTAAAATATAGTCCAGGGTTTTGTAGCCATCTCTTATTTAGAACACTTTAATCTCTTCATAAGGAGGGCAATGTATTTGGGTTCCTTGTCTGTGTAAAAAGGTGTTAAGGCCCTTCCTGACTGCATTGGTATGCTGTCTATGTAAGGCTCTGCAGGTCGTCTCTGGTCTATTGCAGTCTAAAGGATTCATTTAGGCCCAAGTATATAGCCACATCCATCTCACAATGTGTATTCTAGTACTGATATAGCAGCTTATTAATCGGTGCCCATATTAAGTACAGTATGACATTAAAAGAGTACTACTGGTTCTACTAATAATTAAATCTGAAAGTCATGAAGCTATGCCGTCTTGCAGCCATGATGTGTCTTATCATATATATATATATATATATATATATATATATATATATATATATATATATATATATATATGTCTGTTATCTGTATCTGCTGTGACACATTTCTAAAGCCAAGATGAAAGCGAATATTATTAAATGATAAAGCCACGATGTACTTATTATATATGTGAAGTCATGATATGACTATTCCAAGAAGCCACTGTCAGTTTTGCCATCGGGGCTATGTTCTAATTCTTCATTCAAGCAAATATGTGGCTCCAACTGAAGCCACAATGGAAACAATGAAATTGGAAAATTGCCCTTCCTTTGAATCCAAGATATGGCTCCATATCTAAACAAGACGTTACTTTATATTGAAGCCATATTGGAGCCACCCATTGAAGCCATGGTGTGGCCCCCCTTCAATTCAAGATCTGATATGGCTTCAGATGTGGCTTCATGTTGAAGCTGTGATGTTCCTCTCTATTGAGGCTATGATTATTGTTAATTTTATTCTCTATTTTTGACACATATCCTCTATATGTTGCAGGTGCTATGACGGTGCCTGACGTTGACGGAGGCTGGTCGGCGTGGGCTGAGTGGACGCCGTGTGACAGTGTGTGTGGTAGTGGCATGCAGTGGAGGGAGAGGAGATGTAATGACCCGACACCTACTGGAGGGGGCAGAGACTGCTCCGGCCATGCCAGGGAGGCCAGGGAGTGCAATATTCACTCCTGTCAAGGTAAACTTGTAATGTGTGATTTGAAGTATATTTAGTGGGGGTTTCATCTAAGGATACAGGTGCATCATCCCTGGGATTTGCAGTTAAAAGCAAACGTTTGTTGGTGGATGGGGATCTAGTGGAACAAGAAGGCCTTCAGATCACCATAGACAAAAGCACCCGCCTCATCTTCATTGGGCAAGGGGCACGAAATCTGCTTATTTCAAGAGAATTCCTACCATGTTAGATTCGGAATATTGAATATTGAAGATAATGTCTTTCATGTATTTTTATCGAAAGAATTCGTCTGACCAATCTCCCTCAGATTCCCGAGGAAGCAAAGTTAGGCCTAATGCCTTATAAGTTTGTTGTTGGCACATGCAAAGGCGCGAGAGCAAAATGATGAAATTTGGTTTTCTGTAATGGACACTCTTATCTCAAGCCACACAACGGGCATCAGGAATAGCAGTTTGAAGTGAAAGTGCCAGCTCAAAGGATTAGGGTGCCATTCTTGCATTAATTATTTTAGTGAAGGTTCGAACCACAAATTATAAGAAATCTTTCTCATACTTTGATTCTTTCCAATCATACTTAATTTCTGTAGCTATGCCTCTCTTTAAGCCTTAACCTAGAACTATACATGTTAACATTGGTTTCCAGGAGCATGGTCATACTGGTCAGAGTGGAGCCAGTGCACAGTGTCCTGTGGACGAGGGTACAAGTGGCGCACCCGTCACTGTCAGGCCGCCATAGCCGGCCGGGAGTACACCAAGCCATGCGAGGGAACCGACCGGGAACAGGCTCCCTGCCAGATGTCCTCATGTGCCCGTGAGTACCCTATAGGCTTACGTACTAGGTGAAATTATATTCCTTAAAAGGGGACATTGTAGGATTCATATCCCATATATATATATATATATATATATATATATATATATATATATATATATATATAGTAAATGCGCATGTATCAATTAAATTTGATATCAGTAGCCTAGTAGGTCCTTCAGAATAAACTCAGACTTAAGACTAAAGCCAATAACCCTTAGACATCCCCTTCCCCCTTCCCCGAATCTACCAGAAAAGTGCCAAGCTGTTAGAATGGTAGATGAAATGCAATAATTTAATGAACGCGTGCATGAAGATATGAAGAAAACATTGTGTGATGGAAAATTATGCCCCCCTCCCCTCTATCCTTTTGTTCTAAAGTAGGTTGTTGGCTTGTTTCTGAAAAAAAAAACAATAGATGTGACAGACACTGCACTGCTTGGTTGTTTAAAGATAACCACTCCCAAAAAGCACCTCAAATGTTTGCTATAATGCTGGATAGTCTCTCAGGTCACGTGGAAGTAAATGCAGCCCTCTCGTGAGACACATGTTGTATTCCCTTCACTGAAGGGTGTGCTGGCTGCTGATTGGTTTAGATTTGGAATAGAAGAATATTGGTAAAATTATGAAAGAAAAATCACAGGTGTTCCCAAATAGTTAATAAATGGAATAGTAGGTGTGTTTTTATATTATGCCATGGCTTAGGGATTTTATGAGGCATGCAAAAGTTAATCTGGCCAATGGAGATTTTTAAGCGGAAAATAGGGTGGAATGGCACTGACTGCACATTTCATTCCCTTATTTAAGATTTTAAGGGTTAAGCCAACTAGTATCCAACATTCTGTCAGATTGTGTATGAGGGATGATTTAATTGTGCTATGGTTGAAATTAATAACAACGAACATTTTATAATAGGCAGCTGTTTTTGTGTGTTACCCTATACAGACTTAGCAGAATTATTTATTAGCCAATGAGATGATCCCAACGATTCACTGCGGTCCTCTCGGGGGCCGACTGGTACCCATCTGTCTTATCAGTAGAACTCGCTGGTAACAAGCTTCAGTAATGGTGGCGTCCATGGCACGACCTGCTAACTCGGAATATAAAAACATAGAGGAAATGGATTTAGTTCCCCGTGACCCTCAGGACACTTCTTCTGACGCCAGGAGTTTGAGGTTGGGCTCCGGCTCACTACTCCCCTCTAGTGTGTACTACACTAACTACTTTGGGCGCAGTGGCTCCATCTGCACTCAAAGCAACGGGAGATATATTACCTCTCCCTAGTGGGCAAATCCCCAACTATGCATAGATCCAATCTGTACGTACAGGTTGCAGAACACCAATTGACGGGAGGTGGCAGCAGGAGACACTTTGTAGCTCCGCACTGAAGGGTGTTGTACAATGATTATTGGTCTAAAATCTGACAGTGGGTAGGCAAACCAGGTATCAAATTAATCCTTAGGGTGTATATGTTTCGATTTGAGTGTTATTTAGGCTGATATTTGATGGTAAGTTGAGGGGGGTGCACTCTATTTAATTAGAGAATGTATTGAAATCATTCACTGCAAAACCCCCAAATCTGGGTATGTCCGCACTCTAAGGCCTAGAGCAAAAAAGTTAATCACATTGTACCACATGCCATGGCCCTAAATTATTGGGAAAAATGTATATCTACAAGAAGATAATAGTGGCTAAGCCCAGATACTTGCACAAGTATTTTATTTTCGCCCAAAAGCTATATAGGCCAACAGTGGAAAAATAATTAGTGTTCTGCAGCCTACAGCAACTATATGTACAAGTACATTTACGACCAATATTTTTAATGCATATCTTCCTGAAGAGTTAGTTCTTGACATCTTAAATCATATCAGAGCAACAGCAACATTCATATATTGCCTCCCCCTAGTGGACAAATTAGCGACTAGGTATATGGATCCAATGTATCTGTACAAGAACTGCAGATACCAGATTTACAGTTAGGATCACTACTGCACACCAGTATTTCTAATGTACCTTTCTGAGGCAGGGGCTAAAATTTATGTGACACCACGAAAATAACTGCTTAAAATGCAGCCACTCCGTGTCCCAGCATCTATAGTGGATACATAATGCATACCTTGGGCCATAAACACTTTGTTAATCATTAACATTGATGAAGATATTGATCATATCAAGCTGTTCTCTCATGTCAACGATAATCATTGCATCAATTCATGCCATGTACTTTCTATGTACTTCCAGCCCACGATGGGTGGCAGGAGTGGACTCTGTGGTCGGTGTGTGGGGAGGACAACACACAACAGCGTAAGCGGCACTGCCGTCATGCCTTCCCCACCATAGACCAATGTCAGGGTCCTGATGTCGAGATCCGCATGTGCCGCTACAACGTCATCGGTAAAGCCGGTGAGTACATTTTAGAATATTCATTTTATTAGTAATTTGAAACTGACTGGAATAAGAATCTGAAAAGCTTAAACGATGACATCCAAATCGTATCTCATATAAGTCAGGTAGCTTTTTGTGTGTGATACAAACAATGTTTTGCACCCTAAAGATCTAAGTCTCATAAAGATTATATTCCAGATTGATTAAAAAAACATGGAGGTAAACTACCTAAAACACTTATATCAAAATCAATATCCTATCCAAGATTTTCATTTTATATCAAAACAAATATTTTCAAGCCAGAAATGAAAACCCGAGAAAAAAATGAAAACACAAAATTATGATGTAAACTCATCAATTAGTGTCGATATCATTAACATTAAATTCATATTTCAGAGGTGAAAGCTGATGGTATTAGTGATCGTGCAGTAGCTGAGCGGCACGGACGGATCCAAATGTACCACCTGGTGTTGGTCGGTCTGGCCGGCTTCCTCCTGGGTGGGGCCGTCTGTGTAGGACTCTACCTCTACTACCAGAGATCCTGCAGGTCCTCCAGGCATGATAAGTACCATAGCAGTGACGACCAAAAGTACTCTACATTAAGCAAAAAGGACGTCCAACAGAACATTTACATGAGCCCTTCTCAGATGAGTATGAACACAAGTAGCATGAATAATCGCTACAACTATAGCCAGAACTCTCTCAGTAAGAAAAATGATCCAAGTCGGATGACTGTCAAAGAGGCAACCTTGAAGAGGAATTCCCTCATGAGGACAAATTTATCCTTAAGTGATTTATAGCAGTGGGAAAACGCTGGGGAAACATGTGTGTGAATGAGAGTGTTCAGTGATCATTATTACTACTACTACCAAGGAGACAGAGAAAAATGGTATTGTGATGTTTGATTTTATTTTTATTTCTAGAAGTTTGATCATCATCATTAGATTTTTTCTCGTCTTGTCCACAGGCAGGTTTCAATGACAGAACGACAGCGTGAATCTGTTGTTGATATATAGTTGATGTTATTATTGTGGAGAATCTGACATATTATTGTTCAGAGCGGTGCTAAGCTGAAAAAAAAATAACTAAAGACACGTTGAACTTGGGCCGTCCGAGGACCACCTGTATATTGTCATAATTATAGTCTCTGCATCTAGCGTTACCTTGGAGAGACTCTCAGTCCATGGGAGCTGCTAAGGAAAAGATACTGGTAAAAGGAGAAGCTCTCTCCTGTTATCTTTGAGGGACAAAGATAATGGAATCAAGTCCATATATGGCAGAGAGAAGGATACTTTCAAATGAATGAAAGAAAAGGAAAAGAGCACAGCGGTTATGTAGATATTGGTCACATGGATGATGGATTTTAAACAACTTTATCTCAGGATGCCTGATGCAGATTTGGGTGTGGACTGCCTATGGAAATCTTAAGTGATGGAAAGGTTCTGAGAAGGAATTTGCCAGTGAGGTTTGAAGGAGCTTGAAATTGGGTCAACATAGTGCAGAAGCTATTTGAGCTTTTTTTTAACAAGGCCTACCACTATTACTAGTGTGTGGCGCCTGATATCTTGAGCAACATCGAATGCTACAATCAATTAATGTGATATGAAAACAAACAGACAACTCTAAATAATCATCGATGTTGTGGTTCTCAACTAAAGCGCTGCTTTGTGTAATTTTCGTTTTAATTTTAAGTCACTGTGGAGATTATTCAGCATAGTTTCCGTTTTTATCCTCGCGACTTTATGGCCAAATGAGTTGTTTTAACTTTCAGACTTTCAAACAGATGAGCGTGTTTTATCATTTGAATATGCGTCATGTGACGATGAACTGCTGGCGTCAGAGCGGCGTCTGAGTACGTCACTCATCAGCCGCCAGGTGGATGGAAGTACGTCATGACGGAGAGTATGACGTCACATGACGTAGTCAGTGACGTCAGTGAGCATTACCTCTGAACAAAGGAACAAGTATTAAAGGTGTGAATGGCACATTGCTTCCCCAGCAAAATGTACTCAAATAGTCTTCCTGCTAAAGGAAGACCAGAACAATGGACAAGCATTTTTTACTTGACATGCTGTACAATCACACATAGTATCACACAGACGTAGTCTTTAGTGACTCAATCAGTAGGAATTAATTCATTTGTACTCATCTTAGGTTTTAATTGATAAAAGTGGTAATATGCCATATTTCTTTTAGAAGAGGAATATTGAAGTGAAGAGCCACTGCTTTATTAACGGGACCAGAGCCTGAGGTTGTTATCATTAGAAAATGGGGTTAAGATTTTGTGAAGAGGATTCTAAAAAAGGACCTTTCCATTTAACTTCCCCAGAGTTAATATTCAACGCTCAATTTTTACCAGTGTAGGCTAACAAACGTAATGAATCCTGCTTTAGATTTCCCTCTTTGAATTTGGCACTAAACATCCTATATACCGACCTATATGCAATAGCATAGAGTGCATATAATTATATTCTCAAATACTACAGCTTTTGTATAGACAAAAGGGACTATGATAAAGTGGAGATAGTTGGACTGTGAAACTTGAGAACTTCTCCTCAATGTAATCATATTGGCTTTGTATTGCTGAATGGATGGAGAGGGTTGTCTGAATGGAGTGTTTTGCCTGGAGATAAATAGGCCTTAGTATTATTAAAATCTTATGTTTGAAATGGCCAGGGTTTCTAATGTAGGTGCAGGATTTGATTTTTGGTGCTGCCTCTCTTGGTTTAGCCACTACCTGCAGCCTATATAGATCTACTTTCCGTCGACATAGGTTTTCCTCTGTAGCTGATATAGAATGATCTTGATAGTAAACCTCTAGGAATGTATACTGTATGTGAATGCCAGGACTCTATAACAATGAGTGTAATGCCTGTATTGGATGATCTGAGTCAGTTGGATAGAAATGAGACATTTAAATGAAAGAAACTTGTAAATATATGATATTATTAATCAATATTGATACCACAGCTTCTGGGGAACGTATAAGATAAGAGCACACATGATGTATAATGTAGACCTAAATGGCAGCGTATACAATGTATCTGTGCTACTGTGTTTCATATAATATCATATCCCATGGACTAACTCCATTTATGAATATGTGAGGAAGAGAAAATGTATGAAGCCCACACAGAGGGACATTATTCATGAAAAAAAAAACAATTATGGGATGTAAATAATGTGTTTCAGCCATATATGTCCATGTGACGTCATAGTATGTGTGTTTGTGTCGTGGGAAATTATTTGGCATTAAGTATGAATTTTAATTATTGGCCACTTTGCATGTCAAAAGAGTTATACGAAGTACACATTTACCTTTTTAGAAATTGCCATCACCACTACCTTTAGCGACCAAAACACTTAGAACCATAACAATTTGCTCTGTAACGGAAAACTAGTTGCACAGAATGCATATTTTAAAGCTTAAAACATGTTTTTCATCGCTATTAATTATTTTCATGGAACATAAGGGGAATACCTTTCTAGTGTAGTCTACATTCCAATATCAGTATTGTCAGTTTTGAGTAATTTCAAAATAATTTTCTGAACATTTTGATATCAAACATGAAACAGCTACCATGATAATTAAACTCCAAAATGAAGGTATACTCATGGTATTATTTTACAAGATTACTCTTAGTATTGATCATATTTACATCATTATTGTAAAATATTGTAAATAACTCAATATTGAGAACTGAAACAAGAGGGGTAAAACATCCAGGTGGTTGATCCTGGTATCAATCAACAATACAAGTACTTGAATACATGTATGTGTAAGAATTACTTCCAGACTGTATTTATTTGTTTCTATATAGTGCTCAGATATGTTGGATTTTAAATGGGGTTGTATTGAGTTTCCACTTGTGCTGTTACTTAAGCCTTTAAAGGCCGCTGATGCTTCATTGCAGCATCATGCCGACCCTCCAGGAGTTTATGTATCGACCCCGTAGGCTCGGCATGATGCTCCAATTAAGTGCTGGCGAGCAGTCTAGCCAGCACTTCATTGGTGCATCATGACGACCAATGGGCATGATGCACTCCTGCATCAGTGGCCTTTAAAGGGTTAACTTAAAGGTCAGGAAACAGACTGATGAACATGATTTTAAGACATGTCTAATGAGATTGTTTTCTGACTGACCGCTAGAGGGACTTTGTTGTGACGTCACGTATGCATACCGTATTTCCCTTGATTCTCTAACTGATAGACTTGCCTGCTTTCGATGCATAATCTTTGTGTTTTTTAAGCTGGTGTTTTAACAAAGTTCCATCTTTTTATGCTTATACCATTTGACTAATACGATAATATGAAATTATTCACACAGTGTATGCATGAGTCAGTCTATTATTTTTACTGATGTCTTTTTATTTCAAATTTTTATGTTATCACACGGATGAGAATGCCATTTTAACAGAATTGGACTTTTAAAATATCTGCACAGAAGCATAATTAAAAAGAGAAAGTTGGATGTGACTACACATACACAAGGTATCTATGATACTCCATAAATGTCAGGCCGAAATGTATAACAATAGCAAAGTTTGAAACCTCGTAATGGGTCTTTCCTTTTGGGTTTTATGAATAAAAATCATCACCGTCGCATCATGTATGTGCATATGTGGTTGCTGAACCTATAAGGAATATTCATCGCCAGTGCTAACTTTGTGCATTATTATATTAAATACCAACTTTAATCATTTAAAGAGTCTAACACATGAAATGCGAGGTAAGTCTGGCGGTTAGAGAGTTAAAGGTACCTGTACATAGTGTCTATAGCCGACCGTATATATCTTGTATATTGTGACGTTTATTTTTATAGCCCTGCTTCATGTCCAATCCCCACAGACGCGTGAAATAAACAGGCTGCCAGTTATTCTGTCTCCGAGTTCATTTTATTGGAAATATGTCCATTAATTTATACAGAATAACCATTATCGATGAGCACCACAGATTCTGAAAAGATATGTTTTGGCAAATATGCCCGACGTATAAGGCGCGGGATTTAGCTAGCCCTGGATCCAGACATGCATCAAGAGCCTCGCCCACCCCAAAATGTGTCATAGGTGTAGCCGTAGATTTTGAATTTTGAAAAATAGATTATTTGGAACACTTTGGCAATATCCTATTGCAGTAATACTTCTATTCGGGTTACCATGGTGTCCATCTAAATATGAACATCGCACTATTCCAATATGTACATGATAACGCATACACTCCAAAATGTATACCTAGTAACCTATAGGGCTTGAATTTAGGCCAAGTGTATGTATGAGCGAGACTGGGGAATGTGGGAGCTTGCACTCGGTATTCGCAACGAGGATTTTCATGTAAGATGAAGTCATTTCAACTTTGGAAATTAATTGACTAGAACAGTTTTAAGGGCACGCATTTTTTTTTTGGTGGTGGGGGGGGTGGTGGGGGAAGGCAAAGTTCCAAACTCTGCGTGTGCATTATACGCGAGGTATATATCTGAGGAAGCTGGGCCTCTAGTTTTACGAAAATCCACTGGTCGCTACTTTGGCGCCACTGTAGCACTGCTATCCGACCGACGAATTTTGCAAAATGAGATCTTCAGCTTTATGAGTAGAATAGGATGTGTTTTCCTTCATTAAACCATTTACATCATAATTTAGGATGAAGTTCTATGAAATATCGTAATTTTCCGACATACAGTATAATTTTTAAACGTGGACCTTTGATGAAGTGACATTTCTTAAAAGACACACATTTTAAACAGAAATTTTAGAGTTGAACTTTGTAATGTTTTTATGCAAAGGTGTCCAGACATTTTGACAATAGGAAGATTTCACTACTAATATTGTATCTTCAGCTTTTAAATGAAGCTTACAGCGTTTCCTGACACGTTTATTTTCAACAAACCACAGGGGAGAAGAAACCCCTCGCAACGAAGCGCTTTCCTACACACAAAAAGTTGGTTTTCGAATATAAGATAAATTCAGATGTGGCCAGGCAGTTAAAGATGCAACATAAAGGTTACTATAAGACTGCTCCCCAAAAATGGTGCTAAAATTCCGCCTAGTTCCTGAGATATCTGATCAAATATGATTCTGGCAGGGTGAGGAGATTCAACCAATTAAGTTGACCAGCTACACTGGTCTCAAGCTGAGTCGGTGGACTAGTCTGCCTGCGCAGAGTGTACATACCACAGAGAACCAGTCGGGGGTTTACTTGCCTTTGGATCGGTTGTTCCTTGGTCCATCCATGGGGTCCTGCATATTATATTGGCCTGTATGAGCGCCGGGTCCTCAATACACACACACACACACACACCCACACACACACACCCACCCACACCCACCCACCCCCCCCCCCCCCACACACACACACACATATACTTGTTTATGGTGAGAAATGGGGACCCAGGATTTATGCCTCTAAATGGGGACCATGGTTTCCATTAGGCCTAGAGCCATCAAACAGTAATTATAAAGATTGCCTCCATATAAACATTGGATTGATCACTTAATATAGATCAGAGGTGATATATTTCTGTACATTTCTATGACCAGGATTTCAACAGGTAAATGGGGACTGTTTTGTAAACAATGCCACATGGTGGAAACCATGTGGATCCATTGTGTTGATTTTGCAATGAAATGGGAACTTGTAGTAACATAGTAAAATGGCAAATCACAATGAAATGGGGTCTGTTGATTCATGATATATGAAATATATAGTGGGCCATATTTAAAACTAGTTAAGCATACAGATCAACCAGGATCAACTAATTAAGTATAAGATGCTTTAGAGAAGTGTGTAACAAAGTCCACTATGGTGGGTTCATGTGTGAAATACAAGGTCCCCAGTTACAATATTTACTGAACCTTTAGAGATGTGTGTCACCCAGTCTCCATTTGTTGGTGTGTGTTTGTCATCCCCCAGGTCCCCAGTCACAATGTACCCTTTAGAGACATGTGTTGCGTTAGTCCCCACTTGTGGGTGTATCTCCCAGGTCCCCAGTTACACTGTTATCTAACCCTTTAGAGATGTGTGTTGTGTTAGTCCCCACTTGCAGGTGCATCCCCCAGGTTCCCAGTTACACTGTTATCTAACCCTTTAGAGATGTGTGTATTGTTAGTCCCCACTTGTGGGTATATCCCCCAGGTCCCCAGTAACAATGTCATCTATCCCTTTAGAGATGTGTGTTAAGTTAGTCCCCATTTGTGTGTGCGTGTTGGTCATCTCCCAGGTCCCCAGTTACAATGTAATCTATCCCTTTAGAGATGTGTGTTGTGTTAGTCTCGGGTATATACAGCATGTACAGCCCTAGGGCCCCGATATCCATGATCTATTAGCTTATTATTACACGACCTCTGTGATTTTGGGTGCTTTTTCTGGATATCCCAGTTCTGATATTCCTGCATATTGTGTGACCCCTTATGAGCAGATCCTAGGTGGATATCAGCACTCTTTGAGGTGGATATCAGCACTCTTTGAGGTGGATATCAGCACAGTTTGGTAAAGGATATCAGCACTCCTAACATGTCATATGTTACATGTTAAAACCCTCGAAATATTATGGCCAGGGCAGGGCTTGAACCTGCAGTCTCAGATCCCTAGTCCAACTCCCTATGCATTGCGCCACAGGGACTGATGGGTAGTGGGTGGTCTTGATATGATACAAAGCCCAGGGAGGCGACGACTGCGGGCTGTCCGCTACCATAACTGCGGGACGCATTCAAACATAGCCAAGCCAAGACGGCTGCTGAAGGAGGAGAGGCGGTGGTCTAGTGGTTAGCGCATTGCGCTCAGCCGTTAGAGGTAGGTGGGACGAGTCCCGGACCGGGCGCATTTTTTTTTCGCCGTGCATCCTCTGTCATAACCGCGAGACGCATTCAAAGCAAGCCAAGCCGACTGACCCATATCTACATACCATATTTCCCCGTTTATATACCCAGGCTTGTATTAGTACCTAAACCTCCTTACTAAGTGGCAAATTAACCAGGCCTTAACACGAGGATATATGGTACTGCGGGACGCATTCAGACTAAACCAACAGCTGCCGGGTGCCGAGGTGTATGCACGGATCGTGTACACACACTATGTCTATGGCTGGCTTTGGCCACTCGTTACGATATCCTACGATACATGCCATTCGGTGCCTGTTAGCCCATACATTACTTAGTTAATAGTGTGCGACCCCTTATGAGCAGATCCTAGGTGGATATCAGAACTCTTTGAGGTGGATATCAGCACGGTTTGGGGTGGATATCAGCACTCCTAGGATGTCATATGTCGAATGTTAAAACCCACAAAATTTTCATGGTCAGGGTAGGGCTCGAACCTACAGTCTCAGATCCCTAATCCAACTCCCTATGCATTGCGCCACAGGGACTGACGAGAGTTGGTTGGCTTGAACCAGGTCTGGATATGATACAAAGCCTGGGGAGGTCACTCACATATAACTACTATACATTCAAAGTGTGAAAATCCCCAGCATTCTGGGTTGTGACCCCCCTAGCAAGCCTAGCCAGGCACCAAGGTGTGTGTACCGATCGTGTATATATAACCACTGGACGCAGAAGCATTCAAATGAAACCAAGCCAGGCTGGGTGCTGTAGAAGGAGACGCGGTGGTCTAGTGGTTAGCGCATTGCACTCAGCCGTTAGAGGTAGGCGGGACGAGTCCCGGATCGGGAGCATTTTTTTCGCCGTGTGTACAGATATGATACAAAGCCCGGGACACATTCAAATCAACCCAAGCCGAGACGGGCACTGAGGGGTGGGTAGGTACATACCATATTTCCCCATTTATACACCCAGGCTTGTATTAGTACTGTCTACTACCTAATCCTTCTTACTAAGTGGCAAATTGACAAGGCCTTAACACGAGGATATACGGTACTGCAGGACGCGTTCAGAGCAAACCAACGGCTGCCAGGCCCCGAGCTGTGTGTACTGGTCATGTACACACACTATGGCAGGCTTGGAGTCCCGGGGAATGATTTTTGTTTCCAACTTGTTTTTATTGATATTCTATTGATTATTTACTGATTTTTTATTGATTAATCGTGTAATAAACTTAGTAAGGTATGGGCTAACAGGCACAGAATGGCATGTATCGTAGGATATCGTAATGAGTGGCCGTAGACATTACTTAGTTAATATCAGTAGGACAGGAGGTTCTAAATCTTCACGATTGCTTAACATTGAAATTGTTTTACTTGATTACTACTTATTTATATAGTGAAAAGATTACAAACACTCACATACCTCTGTGGCCTGGAACATTTTTATCTTTTTTCTCGTAGGGTTAAGCTGTGACCATTGAACCCCCTTTGAATACATAGGCCAACAACTTATTATCAACACGACACCTGATTCATAGTAATAACTTAAAATGAGGCATAACACTTGCAGATAGCCTATCTAGTCTTGTAGATATTGCTTTATGAACATGGGATGACGCAATTATTATCACTTCAGCCAAGAGGCTCTATCTCTTATTGGTTTCAAAGCAATCTCTAATAAATCAGGCATCTAATTTGCATAATAATGCAAATCATTGATAATTAATAAATCACATTTTCATATATTTGGTCATAATTTTGAATATAGAAATATTTGTTTCTGGGTTTTTATGTACATTAAAGAAGAGAGTAATTCTTTTCGCCTTGCCTCTAATTGCCAGTTGGCCATAGCCAACTGGCCATTTCTAGCCAACACAGAACTCTTCACTTTCTGGGATGTTTAGACTTGCACAGGTGATCATGGCCCTTGGCAAATAATCTTCACTCATATAATCTGTTACTCTTAAACATGAAAACACTTGGAAAACCAATAGCCCTTGACCACTAGTAGACCACTAATCCTCTTAATAGGTAGTTAACAATATTAAACCTAACTTAATATGAATCATTTATAAGACATTTAGCCATAGGGGTAGCTATAGTATGCTATTATGACCTTACTTGCATGGTATCATTCTTACAGCAACGCCGTCAATGTAGGAGCTAGGCTCCATTGCCCTCCATTCTATTATCATCTTATAAAACGGTTGGCAGTGCTCTGCTGCACTATAGAAGTGACCTTGAGTGCATTATAGGAGTACAGTGCATGTCTAAGCAAGGTCACAGTAGTGATAAACAAGTTGAGGGCCATTAATTGGTCTAGACATACCTTGATTGGGTGATTAATTACTTGGAATGTAATGTACAACGTTTTATAAAGACAATAGACAACTCCTTCTTCACATCTTGACTGTCTGTTGTCCTATTATCTACGAATGCATCTGAGTCTCGATGTGAAGAAAGTCGTTGTCTATTCTCTAAATAGTACTAGGGATAGGGACATCATGAAAACCTTAGGAATGCATCATGATTACCTTAGCAATCAATCATGAAAACCTTAGGAATACATCATGATTACCTTAGTAATGCATCATGATTACCATAGCAATGCACCATAATTACCTTAGCAACGCACCATGAATGCCTTAGCTATACACCATGGATACCTTAGCAACACAATGGGCAGATGAAGGGAAAGGGTCCTACCTGCGGGATTTTTGATACTGGATTTGGTCACTAGGGGAGCTAGAAAGACAAATATTGTGAAAAATATATAATAAGATAAATTTATTACCAAGTAATAGATTTATCAATAAACACAACCAACAACAACAGTTTTTTGTTAACAATGATGAAAATGTAGTTTTATTTCTGAATATATTAGATCACAACGTTTCAACCATAATGGTCTTCATCAGGTGTGAAAAATAGACCAAAAATAGCTTGTATGTACTTTTTTACACAGAAAAAGGTGGTTTTCTCAAAAACGTTCTATTTCCTGGCACTTCCTGTATATTTGGAATGTAAATGGAACGTTTTGAATACAAAACAAGGCCTAAATAAGGGTTTTCAGAGAAATGTGTTGCCATGGCAACCAAAATTATATTCCAAATAGAGAAAAAATAATGTCAACTAGTAGAATGATTTATGGAGATTCATACATTGAAAAAAGCATAAAGATACAATTTCTAGATCCAAAGTTATGGCAAAATTTATGGAAAGGGATAGTTATTTTACAATTGATTATTTAAATCATTATGCTAATTAGATGCCTGATTTAATTAAAACAATGAATGATAAAGCTTATTGGCTGTTTTGATACAGTCATGACATTCCATTTTCGTGAAGCAATGTCTCCACAACTAGATGGGCTATCTACAAGTGTTGTATCCCATTTTAAAGCTGATAACATCAATTTTATATTTCATATTCAACCTCGGAGGACCCTTTCCCCTCACCTGTTATCATGAATACCATGAATACCTTAGCAATGCATCATGAATGCCTCAGCAATGCATCATGGATACCTTAGCAACACACCATGAATGCCTTCCATTCTATTATCATAATAGTACTAGGAATAGGGACATCATGAATGCATTAGGAGTGTGTCATGAATGCATTAGGAATGCACCATGAATACCTTAGCAATGCATCATAATTACCTTAGCAATTCACCATAAATACCTTAGCAACACACCATGGATACCTTAGCAATGCACCACGAATACCTTAGCAACACATCATGAATACCATAGCAACACATAAAGAAGACCTTAGCAACCCATCATGAATACCTTAGCAACACACTATGAACACCTTAGCAACACACCATGACTACCTTAGCAATGCACCATGACTACCTTAGCAATGCACCACGAATACCTAAGCAATGTACCATTAATACCATAGCAATGCATCATGAAGACCATGAATACCTAAGCAACGCATCATAAATACCATGAATAACACATCATGAATGCCTTAGCAATGCACCATGTTTTGTGGATATTCTACTTTACATAGCAAAGAGATGCTCTGGTCTCAATCTTACAATAGGAATGCACCTACATGTTTTTCTCATATTAAATTGGTTGGTCTAATGCAAGATAATAATGGGCACACCAAATTCGCCAGCAAACCATGTGAAATGCTACTTTTTAAACTGGATTTTTCTCTATTGAAGTACAGAGAACCAATTTTGCTTTGATTCTGGCTTCGTTCTTTCCATTGAAGTCTTGTATTGGGTTACACACACTTGTGAACCTGAAGGCCAGCAACTTATGATTTCCCTATTAACCACACCAAAAACCCATATTGAACTCAAAGCGGTGCCTTTCAATGAAATATGGAGGAAACAGCAGCTTGCCTTTCCATTATCTATAAAACATAACGTCGAAATTGCTTTTCAATCAATATTATGTCAACTGGAGACATAAACATCCCCCACCCAATCCCCTCTGGTGTGACATAATTGTGACCAGGCAATTAAAAACACCCCTCTGCAGGGAAATTCATTATCAAAGTTCATCTCAAGACCTTTAAAATGAGCCATCATTGGTTTAGATATTCCTAGAAGTTATGTCAGAACCCCTCCTTGAACATAGGTTGTTATGCATATCTGAGATGGATGATTAAGTTCTAAATACATTATAAACTATAATAATACACCATAAATCTGCCTTTTTAATAAAAAAAATAATTACAAAATAATATGGTAATTTTTATCATAGATTTTGATCTAGAAGGAATTTTCCATTTCCAGTTTTGGGTTTTTGTTGATAATTCCCAAAAATTGGCATAAAAATCGGCAAATTCAGATCATTGTAATGGTTGCCATGGTAACAAGGAACAGGCTTATAGGCCGATTTTTCATGAAAAAATTTTACCTTCCAAATATGGGACATTTCTAACCAAAATGGAGCATTTTAAATAAAAAATTCAGAATAGATACAAATACAATCCAGTAAAAGGCGAAAATAATTTATGGTATTGCTAATCAGATTCTAATCAATAATTGTTAGACACGATGTGCTACCCTCGTGCTACCCTCGGGGGAGAGGGTATGTGTGATCTGGACAGTTTCCCCAGCTAGGACAGTCTATATTTACTGGAATGGATTTTTCATAACACCTTCTGTGCTGCCAAACATACTTAATCCATGAGTCTGCCTTTATGTTAAACATGTGTAAACCAAGAAATGGCTTCAATGGGAAGATTTTACAATTAACTGGCAAATTAGGATTTAGTTTATTCAATATCGCCTTTGATCCTGTGTATCCTAGATGAAATCCGGAGATATTGCAAATACATCGCTTTGCGAGTAGTGCATTTACTCCAATATCAAGGTCATCTAGCCGAGTGACATAGCGGACGTTTGATGTCTCATTAAGTAATGCTTTACCTGTCTCTAAACTCATGAATATCCCTCCCCCTCCACACAAACCAGGGTACCTAGGGTATGGATAATCCTGGATGGACACACTCCATTTATGGGATCTTCTGATTGGCATCTCACCATAGATACACTTGCCAAATACAACATCTTTCAGCTGGGTACTGCCATATCTATCCAATAGTGCTAGAACACCAACAATATTAAGAAAAGCATCATCTACCATTTTGACAGTGAATTTCAGATTAGCACACTCTGAATATGCCCAATGAAGGCTATTGACATGTAAAGTGTACATTGTATAATAACTGTCACGACTATCAAACTCAAGAACATCTCCATGTCTTTCACTTTCACTCTGAACCAGGGCCTGATCAGACCTTTCCAAAAGTCCAAAAGTAAAGAGAACACATATTAGTCCCTTTGTGCCTTCATCAAGATCGTCAGTATAGATTTGCCGGAGAAGTTCCCGTCTGTTTCCATTCTTTGGACTTGAAATATAAATGATGAGTAAATCAATTGCCTTGCCTCCATTTTGGCAAAAGGCTTTGGGTGGTGAGATAATGGTTTTGTTGGCCTTCCATTTAAAACATCCATCGCAACGACCATCTGGAACCTCTTTCACAGCATTGGGTTTGGATACTTTCCTCACATTTTTATCATACTGTATTTCAGATCTTTGCTCTTTATGCATAGGGGGATGTAGGGATACTCCATCACTCTTTTCCTTGATTTGCAGATGATATAAGCATATTAGCACCAGGCACATTCCAACTATTCCAGCAAACTGTTTTAACTTTACCATTGTACCTGAAAAGGGATATTAGAGTTCATCATAGCAAGGGTAAAAATTCAAAATACATGTATCAATATGAACAAGGTACCTACCATGACGAATACCGGGTATACATGCGGAACATAATGTGCTGTAAGTTTGGCATTCAAAGCTTTGGAATGGTTTACATTTTGATATCCATTAGGTGTTCCTAATGTGAGGTAGTATAAACACATCCAATGGTCTTGCCTTGCAAGGCGTAGTAAAAATAGATCAATAGTAGAAAATTATTAACTAACATGTTTGTATCTATCATAGCAATAGCATTGTGTTTTTATCTACCACCTAGATACATTATATCAAACCCCTTATAAATGCACACAAAATTCACCTACAGCACAGGTAGATTCTTGAATATGTTCAAGTCGATTGATAATGAAAAGAAGTGGCATAGATACATACCATTGAGTGTAAGGCTAACAGAAGCCACAGTGGGTATGACATAAATGTGCCAAGGAATGCTAGGGAACAGCAGTCTGAACGGCAGTTGTACTGACAAGGCTAGGAGCACAAACAACACAATATCGATTGAAAGGCAATTTAAACTCTATGCTTTATAAAAAATGGAAAGGCAAGCTGCTGTGTCATCCATATTTTATGGAAGGGTATACAAAAAGGAATCAATAGTTTCAGGTCTGTGCCATGCAAGCGACTGAGAGGTATGACAGGTCAGATAATCTACACCATACCAGTTTTTCTATTATATGACAAAACGTGGGAAATCATAACATTAGGGGAAATCCTTTTTTTTTTAAAATTTATGTCTTCAGCCACAATTAAGTACTTTTCATGTTAAAATACTCCAAATGGCTACAGAAATATAATCTCAAACATGGGATGTCAGTGTCAATTAGGTATTGAGGTATTGCTACATAACTCATTGCTGGAAACTACAACAAACTTTAGTGATAACCATTCATAATTTTGGATCTAGAAGGGATATTTCTAGTCTGTTTCCAGTTGTGAAAATCTCCCGGATAATTCACACTCCCCAGTTAGCAAGGCAGAGTTGGCCCAACGTTGGCTGAACGTTGTATGGGGTTGGCATGACGTCTTCTGATGTTGGCTAAAATGCCTTTTGTCTGGCAAAATAATGGTTGAGCCAACATCAGTACAAACTTGTGTTGGGCCAACTTCTAACCACCCTGTTAGATATGACATTGTACCACTGTTGGCAGATCATCAGGAGTACTGCCAACATTGGCCCAATATTTTATTTGCCAACCTTGATATTACATTGGCAGTTTGATGTTGGCCCAATGTTGCAATATTGTTTGCGACGGTGGCCCAACGTATCCTTGCTAGCTGGGTCTCCTCCCTTATCATTGTGGGCTGTGGGTAAGCCAGTGGCATATCCAGAAGAGTGATTGCATCGTGCGTTCAATTACATAGATACACCAATGTTATATTGAAGATAAAGAGTACTCTAAAATCATATGAAAAACACATCAAACAACGCATATCTAGTACAGAAACAAAATATGAATGTGATAAACTGTTCCATATACTGATATTGCACTCTTATTTATATTATGACTATCATCCATAGCAATATTATGTCTATGACATTGGCCCTGAAGTTCTCTGTGTATTGAGTCCATCTGAGTGAGTCCGAGTCAAATTACCCTATAAATCTACACGCTGTCCAGTGAAGTAAATGTTTCTACATTTATAGGTTTGTGTGCTCACAGATGGCTATATAAGGCAATCCTGTGTGACTCGCCCTGTTCTGCTGTTCCCAGTCACTTCTAACTTGTTGTTACTATGATAATTGGAAACCACTTACAAATCAAACAAATAATCTGACTTAACCTATAAAAAAGTTGTAGAACGCTCCCCTCCCTCACATGTATTCGCATAATATATTATACTTTATCTCACGATTCTGGCCTCTACAGTGCTTTTTTGCTCATAACCCCGTTCGGTTATCGGGGTATAACCGCATTCTCAGAGTCCATTTTTTTTTCTAAGACGATCTTGGTTAGAACCTGAGCAAGTTAATAAATTGGAGAAGGATATGAAGCCACCCTCGCCATAGTTTTCCAGTTAAAACCGTTAAGGTTCAATGGGGAATCGATCCCCGGCCGCTGGGGCAGGAGGCGAGCTCGCTGTCCACTATACCAAGTCGACTGGTGATACAAAGCAATCTACATCAAGGATTTGAAAAAGTTTTCCGACATACCTGAAGTTTGCAGACCTCGTTAGCATAGAATCCAATGGTGCCGGGTGGAGTTATTAACAGGAAAACATCCTTAGATATCCTATATGAACATGCCATGCCTAAATTCTCCATTTTCTTCGAAATAAATAAGAATCCATTGATTTTCCATAGCGATACGCGACTGACCCGGCTGACCTCCTTGCCGGAAGTGGGTTCAGCCGAAAGTAGGTCAGGTACATCAGGGCACCTACCAGCTTTATCAACAAGATGAAATGGCCACGTACCGGGCCGTGTGCATTGGATCGGTATGGAAAATCAATGGATTCTTATTTATTTCGAAGAAAATGGATACAAAATGTAGGCGAACACCAACTAGAGATCGTATATTTGGCGATGCTAGAATAACAGGGCTTGACACGCTTGGATTATACCCGAAAAATGTGTGTAAAGGTGGAGGTATGTCGGGCAGAACAACAACATGGCCACGACGGCTTGGCAAACCTAGCGGATCACATGCACTTACAAAATGTCTTCTCATGGATTAATTCTGGGGTTATAAGGTAAGAAATTAATCCATAATGGATGAATAAGTGCGATAAACGCATTAATGCATTGATATTGTAGGACTCGGTGAGGTTAGCTGGAAATAATCGCCCTCCCGCTGCGCGGTCGGGCGATTATTTCCAGCAAACCTCACCTTGTCCTACAATATCAATACATTAATAGCTTAGTACTACTTACACATAAACTAATTATCTTTAACCTCCATAGCAGTAATCTGACTTGTCAATGGAATTCCGTGGTAAGATTAAAAAAAGAAGTTACATATATGGGTATTTTTATATCATCTTGATCAAATTGGAAATACTAAGCACTGCTAAGCACAATTTATCTAAACTCTGTAAAACTGATGAGTTGTCACATGTTAAACTAATCCTAACTTTCTGACAAGCTCGCCCAATCTCCACCACTATTATGATCATCAGTGGCAACCAGGTATTTTTGGTCAAAGTAGTTCCGGCCTGCTATAGTTGCTGTATAATTACATGTAGGTATGTACCTGGTGTATGGATATCCCAATATATTAGAGGCCGTCCTCCCTCAATGTGTTTTGCCTAGAGATCAAACTTCTGAATGGTCATTCCCATGGGAGTTGCGACTATTTATTCACTTGATTAGCATCGTGAACTGCGTTTGCTTCTTATTTGGGACTAACTAGCTGTTTACGGTCCACAAGTACAAGTTTATTTTGAGTTGGTCCACGAGTACAAACAAATTCATGATCTATAATATATTTAGATTTGTGATTCGTTCAATCGCAAGCAAGCAAGATAACCATGCAAGTACAGATACTGAGAAACATAATCATATATAAATGACATACTTAGTGCCTCTTGAAGGCATGAATCACCAACTTTTTTCCATATTGACTGAGAGGTCTCCAATCGTGGTAAGTCCACTAAACGGGTACATGTGTAGCACTCTGGTCACCCACAGTGGGTGAAAAATAGGTCAGTGAAGCCTTTAGCGTATACAGGTTATACGTCATATACCCGGGGCAGGGGGGAGGGGCACTTTGCACCTTTTGAAACATGCTGTGGCCCAAGTGAGGGTAGGCCCTACCTCAATAGCGTGAGTTACAGTTGTAGATTTCACCTCTGTGGACAAACAAACCAATGCACTGAAGTGACCTTTGGGTAAGCTGATTAGGTCTCACTTAGGGAGTGATCATTTTTTAACAACAGGGGGGGGACTGGTGGGTTTGCGCGCGGAGGCGCAAAAAAAATTCTGGCCCACCCCTCTTGATGGGGTAAAATTTCTTTGACCCCCCCATAAGAGCCGAAAATCACGTGCGAACGTGCCCTTTTACCCTATAGTAACACACAGGGTTTTCCACTGAAAACAGGTGAAATAATTTTGACCCCCATCAGAGGGGTAGAGAAAATATATTTAGATTTGTGATTCGTTCAATCGCAAGCAAGCAAGATAACCATGCAAGTACAGATACTGAGAAACATAATCATATATAAATGACATACTTAGTGCCTCTTGAAGGCATGAATCACCAACTCTTTTCCATATTGACTGAGAGGTCTCCAATCGTGGTAAGTCCACTAAACGGGTACATGTGTAGCACTCTGGTCACCCACAGTGGGTGAAAAGATAAAAATAGGTCAGTGAAGCCTTTAGCGTATACAGGTTATATGT
Organism: Acholoe squamosa; assembly: GCA_949317995.1. NCBI lineage: Eukaryota > Metazoa > Annelida > Polychaeta > Phyllodocida > Polynoidae > Acholoe > Acholoe squamosa. The sequence continues at coordinate 26,631,939 of OX439048.1, forward strand.
CATATACCTGGGGCAGGGGGGGGGGAGGGGCACTTTGCACCTTTTGAAACATGCTGTGGCCCAAGTGAGGGTAGGCCCTACCTCAATAGCGTGAGTTACAGTTGTAGATTTCACCTCTGTGGACAAACAAACCAATGCACTGAAGTGACTTTTGGGTAAGCTGATTAGGTCTCACTTAGGGAGTGATCATTTTTTAACAACAGGGGGGGGGACTGGCGGGTTTCAAACGGAGGCACAAAAAAAATTCTGGCCCACCCCTCTTGATGGGGTAAAATTTTTTTGACCCCCCCATAAGAGCCGAAAATTACGTGCGAACGTGCCCTTTTACCCTATAGTAACGCACAGGGTTTTCCACTGAAAACAGGTGAAATAATTTTGACCCCCCATCAGAGGGGTCGAGAAAATTCTGACCCCCCCGGTCAAGGGGTTGAAAAAATTCTGACTCCCCCTCAAACCCACCAGCCCCCCCTGTTGTTAAAAAATGATCACTCCCTTACTCGAAAACCATATACATGTTGGAATTCTATCTGTAGGTCCTGAGTTATAGGGAATTAAAGAGGGCGACAATTTGGTCGCTATTGTTTGTGGAGTTATAATAGTAATAATGCGAAGACGCTGGGTTCCTCCATACTAAGTGTCTGTTGGTATATCCCAGTAGAATGCATGAATGTTTGTTATAAAGTATATTTTATAAAGAAAGAGAACTTCTGGATGCGATATGTCACCGGGAACAGGTACAGAATGTCGCTATAAGTCCTTAGACTCAAAGCCTAGAGTGGGCGCGGCATGTTATGGTCCTATAGGATGCCGGGCGCGGCCGTGAAGGCTGAGTCAGTGTATTGGACTTTGTCCATGCAGGTCTTGGGGGTCCCGGTGGCAGCAGTGTTGATTATGTCCTTATGAGTAGATGGGTGTGTCCTCTATAGATGGATCCGTTAGAATCTCACCAGGCTTAAAGTCCAAAAGGTGTAGGATGACAAAAGACCAAAACCACCGGTAGTCTGGGGGTATATAAGGCTGGAACTGAAGGGCCGGGGCGTAAATTGTGCTCGGAACTTCAGGGATCCACAGTTTGACCTGGAATTAGAGGGGAAGATATTTTTATTCGGCAGCCCACAAGTAGGAATCGATTGAAATTCTGAATAGCATTTACAGGAGCTTTTGGCCGTTGTCTAGGGTGCATCCTGGAGTTTTAACTTCATTCAATTGGAGGCCTAGGCATACAATAGAGAATCTGATTATTACATAGACGAACCCCACATCAGAAGGACTTGATTTGCTTTTCCCTTGGTCTCTCACTACCCATTATTATATTCTCAATGCTCACTTAACATCTCAACATGGAGTAATTGATTTAACTTGGAGTTATGCCATGATGGAATTTGAAGACACAGTTTGTGATTGTGCATTCTGATAACGACTTGTGATTATGTTATGAAATTCTATGACATTTGCAGACCTGTGATTTGGAGATACATGATCGTTATGGAACTTATCAATGTTTGAGAGAACCTTTAATGGTTATGAAATTTGTAAAGGTTTTATGATTCTGTGAATTTAAAAATATTTGGTGACGATAGAAATTACTCACGCCCGCGATTGGGTACATGATGTTATTGATGAAATGTGGTGGCGTTATTATTTGTGATTTAGGTATATTGGCACAATTGGCTTTGAACATTGACTGGATCTAGATTATTGGAATTCTTATGGTTAAAGGTGTGTGATTATGATTACCAAATTGAAATGTGAAATCAACGTTGGAGTCTGAATTGTACTAGACTTTTGGATTGGCATATATACATATTTAATAAAACCCCTGGAGGTGAATTACCCAATTGTGTTTTCTTTCCAAATGGGCTGTGGGATTTAAACACAGTTCTACTGCCTGAGGCTAGCTTAAGAACATACCCCAAATAGACAAGTTAAACAGCGAGTGGAGATTGGAAAGAGATAAATTATAACTGGTGGAAACCCGAGTTGGATTGTATTATAGCTTCCCTTTTAGAGAACCCAAAACCCCAACTTTAGAACATCAAACCCCTCTTTCCCCTCCGCCTTTGATAGCCCAGTCCTATTCTACATGTTAAAAAATATAATTCACTAGTAGTATATAGGTGCAAACTCAGCACATAGGAACAGCTACTGAAATCAGTTTGACTTACTGACGAACCAGAAGTGACCTAGTTTTGAAGCCGGAAGTGACCATATATGGGCATGTGACCTACTTTCTCAAGCTCTGGTTGGCTGTGAGATAATTTATGCTAATTTATGCAAAAAATGACCTAGTTTTCTCTGTTGGTTATTACGTAATTACATGAGTTTGGTTGCTATGGCAACACCACAGTAGCAATGAACTCTCATGGTGCTGTAGTATAAACAACAGGGGTGGTGGGTAGGTAGGTAAGGGTATATAGGTGCAAAGTCTCAGTCAATATAGGTGCACATAGGAACAGCTACTGAAAGCCGTTTGACAGTGTTGCTGTTTTTTCTTAAAATGTCCAGGGGTAAAAGTGCTTACTCCATCTTTTACACTCTCCTTCTCTTTTTTTTTTCTTGTTTTACATTGATAAATCTTGTGTGTAAAAGTGAAATTTTTGTAATGATTTCATTGACATTTTGGTAAATTTTGTGTGAAATGTTACATTTCTTTCATTTTGTGAAAAAATGCATAGATTAAAACCGCTTTTCAACACAGATTCAGTGTTGTACATAGCAAATAATCTTGTGTGTAAAAGTAACATTTTTGTAACATTTTACAAAAAAAAAGATTTTGGTAAATTGGAAAACCTTTATTTATAACATTTTGGTAAATGTTACATTTTCCCATTTTTTAAAAAAATACTTAGGTTAAAGGTGTGTTTTAACATGTATTCTGTTTTGTAAAAAAAAAACGTTTCAAGTTATTTTTTCACATGTGTGCTTGTATTTTAATAAAAAAAAAAAGCACCAACATTGGTATCATGTTAGCAGCATAGTAGAAACATAATAACATTCCCATGAAAAAATAGGGGGGAAAACAGGGATTTTGGGTGTTGAGATCGCGGCTCAGCTCTTAATAATTATGGGTTGAAGTTGGCTAAGTGCCGACTACCCATAGCATACCAGCTGCTGTGTTAGTCGGCACTTAGCCGGGTATAAGTTCAATTGTATCAACTTCTCATGTTTTCCATGTAACAGGGGAAAAAGAGGAAAGGGTTTTTAAACATTTACTACCCGTTATGACGTTAACCCCCACCCTTTACCCCCCATCTAATCACCTCTCCTCTTACCTTGGTCCAGTATTTCCTCTATGCAATATTGTAACTACAGTAAAACTTGGTTACAACCAACTTGTCATTACAGGCATAAAAAATTCGTTTGAAAAAGATTGATAAAAATATCCAAATTCCGTTGTAACCAAGTTCAGCATTTTTTTAAGTTTAACCCTTACGTGCCCAGATTAGCAAAAGTGCGCTCTTAAGCATGTATCTATGTTCAACATACCACCATAGGTGTAATATTGATCGGATTATGATAATTTTAGTATCAAAAGTTTCGTTATGTCAAGAGCTTTCCAATGATACCAAATATGTTATATTGCATTAGGGATGTAATTACTAATAAAAGCTATTGCAGAAAATAATGGATTGAAAATAGGCTTAAAATATGTGAAAAGTGCACGCTCTAGCCATACAAATACAGGGAAAATAGAGAAAATTCACTAAATCCACAAAAATATTGATAAAGATACCAAAAATATTGAGGAAATAATTTCCATGTGATTTCTCCAAGGAATCCAATTATGATATGTATTTTTGTTCAATTCCAATCAATATGGCCTTCTTTGAAATGCTAAAATAATGCTTTATGAGTTGAATATAGCCTATTCCCCACCAAAATATAAAATTTAAGAAAAAAAGAGATTTTCTGGGCACGTTCATCCAAATCTGCTAATTTCAACTTCAAAAACCATAATCTTCCCTACTGACTCAAATAAAATTCAAACATATGCTTTATATTACATTTTCTGAAAGTTATGTAATTGTCCTCTTGGTTACAATGCATAAATACTTAAATGTGGACATGATATAGGTAATAGCCTCTGCTATGTCAAATGTGTTGAATAAATCAGCTTCCTCAAAATAATTCTGGGCACAAAAGGGTTAATGATTTTTAGACCCCTCCGTATACCTGACGAGGAAAATCGAATTTTACTGTAAAAATGATGTCTACATATATAACATTTGGCCATAACATGGAATTGTTATCAAGATTATTCTGAACTGGGTATACATGTTATGCTTAGGCCACACCAAAAAAATAAGTTGGTCTACAGATTTCCCTCTTCATATTTTATAAGAATGCAAAAATCTTGTCTACGGATTTTGCTTGCCTCACTTTCTGAGAGTTTTCTCTTTGTAGTATTTGGCAAAATTTAAAAAAGAAAAAACTTTGCTCGTGATTCGTTTTTCATGGAGGAAATCCATTGGACAACAAAAAATCTTAAAAAATTAGAAAAAAAGATTTTGCTCGCTCGCACCATTTTTTCAAAACGAAAATCCGTAGACCAACTTATTTTTTTGGTGTGGCCTTGCATGAATATTTTTGACTGATGGTCAAATTTCAAAGAGAACACCTCACAAAGCCCCTCCTGTCTCCTGCCACCCTCACTACGTCCAGGGGCTCAACAACTCACCAACCCCCCCCTCCCACCCACCCTGTACCTTCAGTCGTTCACACTACATCCAGGGGCCGTCAACAACTCACCTAACCCCCTACCCTGCACCTCCAGCCATCCCACACTACCTCCAGGTTAGCATTTTGGTGGGAAATTTGAAATTTGGTCACGTGACCTTATTAGCATAAAGAGGCGTGGTTCATTATGTAGATAAGAGTGTGACTTATAGTGAGATATTTTATTATAGATAAAAAAAAGGCAAGCTGAAAACATTGGGGAGCCCTTTTGGTGGGGGGGCCCTTTGGGGTATTTTTCGGGGTTTAAAAAAAAAACAAAAAAAAAAAAAAACTTACATAATAAGGTAAGAATACAACAGAAACCACATTACACATTTTCACTTTTTTTTTATTTCTTATAAATGTCATATTTTTATGTACACATTTCACTATATTTGTTATTTTCATATTTTTCATTTTGTTCAATTATAATGACGATTCAAGTTGACAATCTCTACATAACATAGTTGAATATCGGTGAGGAACACGACAAAACTTACACATTGAGATGTGTACATTCAACTTTTCTTATTAAATAGACGGTTAACACAAACTTACATACAATTTTCCATGATACATTGTGATATACCAATATATATGTTGTGCATCAGTTTTTATCTACTGTGTCCTCTCTTCCTCCATCGGACTCTACGCATCCTAAAAGAGATCCCTAACTGGAAGTGGTGGGATAAGGAAAGAGTCTGACGTTGCTTTCTATCGATCTGTGCACCGATTTGATGAACTTCAACTCATGCTCTACCAGCTTTATCACCTTCAGGATTTCCGTTAGCAATTTTCTAACCGTCGGAGTTCATAGCCTCCATGACCAACGGACAGTTAAAAGAAATCTGAAATGTTCCACGGCGACGTGATCGTCTTCTAACCACGTGTGTATGGTGACTCCACATTGGTAGCATTGAACAGAGTCCTTACTTCCGTGGGCAGCGAGTTTCTCTGCCAAAGGTCGGTTCTTAGGCCACGTGAAATCGTTGAAATTGCTGAGTCTCTTGGATAAATCGGTGAAAAGTGCGTACTTGGGCACCATTTTCTTGACACTCAAGGTAGGTAGGTAGGTAGGTAGGTGACGACGGTGGTGATGCCTGTGAACGTACCAGTGCCGGGCAGGTTTATATAGTGGTGTTTAATCCGCTTTCCAGCTGTTTACTGCCTGTTTTTTTGTGTAGCGACTTAAGATTTAGACCCCCGTGGTGCACACCTCCTTCATGTAAGCTTACCTCAAACTACAAAGAGCTTTCTTCACCTTGCCTCGGTTTTCAAAGTAACACAATATATATCTGACCACATCACCCCTCCTCATGTCATCCATCAGTACTCGAATGAGCTCATGATGTGTACTCGTTGGTTTAGCTGCCCACTTCTTCAATACTTTGAAGGCGTGGAGAGATAGATCTTGTTCCGGTTGTTTGGCAATGCTAGTTAGCTTATCAGAATCCACTTCTAAATACATACCCATATCTCGCCACTCCCTGGATAGAACTTCAGACATGGACATAAAGTACCTCTCCATTAAAAGCGGGTCGGGGTTGTTGTAATCCAGGTTGTGCTCCTTGAAAAAGTTCTGCGTCTCATGAAACAGGTCTAGTAGATGAACACTGACGTATGCATGGTGAAGTTGACCCCATCTGGCATGAGGCCCAGCTTTAGACCACCAAGCTTTGAACATCGCCATACACATGTCCTCCGACGTCTTGATAGGAGGCGGATGATGAGGAAACAGAAACAGAGGAGGAGACGATGCTTTCTCCAGCGGTGACTCAAAGATCACCCGATCTACTCACCACTGCTATCAAGAACTCTCTATCAACCAATGGGTACTGCTATCCACCAGCGGGCACCGACGTCGAGCAGAGTCGGAGCGAGTTTTTTTTATCACCTCGACTCCCACGACCCACGGTGTATGGTTATCTTCTTCTAAGAAGACACGAGATAGCGACGCTGGCCCTCCTCCTTTTGCTGGTTCTGCTGTTGATTCAGCTCTCGCTCATGGTCCTCCTCTTTCTTCTTTAAAACCCTCTACGGGTAAAAAGAGGTTTACCAAGAGTGATAAGGACCGGGCATCCAAGAAGAAAAAATCGGTAGTGAAAAGTGAACTACCACCACCACTACCAATATTTCACCACGGTCCCAAATTGGAGTTCTTCGTCGACAGTTTGAAGCTAGAGGTCTGGATCAAGAGGGTGAAACTGTCCAAGGAACGCTAAAGAGCCATAAAGGGTACCTCGACACCCACCAGGGAAGTCAAGTTCACCCCTAGCGCACTACTCAAGCTTATAGCGGTTGTCGCTGACGTTCAAGAGGAGGTACGGAAACGCGACAGTGCGGTCGCCCAAGGACAACCCAATCACAACACATGGTTCGTCGTCCAGGATGAGGAAAACGAGATGTATGTAGCGGTCAGCTACTACAAGGGTAAGAATGTCATCCACGTGCGCAGATACGAAGGCACCGAGAAAACCCTGACACAGGACAGTGTGACTTTTTCCCCCAAGGGGCTAAAAGAACTAGGTGACAAAAAGGAAATTATCCTTGAATTTCTTAACAGTGTTAGGTTAGAATGAGACTGTGTGTAGGTGTGTACATACTTTGTGCAGATACGACGTGTATATAGGTGTACAGGTAGATAGACAGACGGAAAGAAAGTAAGATAAACAGAGACCTCGTTTCTCTTCACGTATAAGTAACTCGGTAATACATGTGTGAAAAGTGTTTCAAAATTTCCAAGAGGGTGTACAATTACGAGAGACACATGGAAAGATGTAATGTTATTCCTAAATTTTGTCCTCTGTGCGGCGAAGGAAATTGCAAAAAAAATCACCTGTCGACGGGAATCTCTGGACGGCATGACTATTCCTCCCATAATACGCACTATACCGCAGGGTGAGGAAATGTTCACCCAAAATTGGCCCGCTATGTGTACCAGCTTTCCGATTGCAGACAAGTGGCCTTGAAGTACGTAGATGGGATCTACCAGAATTTCGAAAACGATTTTCGAAGCGCAGATTTTTCCATTTTTCCTCCCGACGGTTGTTCGAGAATGTACCCTTACAAAATAGCCTTCGATTTCGAAGCTTTCTTCAGACCGACCCAACAACCGTCGACCGAACACATGACAGACTCGGGAGGTGAAAGAAAATAAAAAAATATGGAGTGCAAAGGGTGTCATGAAAAAACAAAACGTTCAAGAACCTAAAGACTTCTTGGATGTTCTTTTAAATCGAAAAACTATCCATACTGTTAACACAAATTTCAAAGTAATAGAAAACAAAATGCACACATACACTGTAGAGAAAAAGGGTCTGAGTATATGTGAAGTGTCGCGTATATTCTGACGGTGTAACTTCTGACAGAGTCCATTGACGGATTCCATTGAAATTATGAAAAAAAATGAAAAATATATATATATATAAAAAATATAAAAAAAATATATAAAAAATATATATATAAAAAATATATAAAAAAAAATATATATATAAAAAATAAAATAAAATAAATTGTTGTATTAACTTGATATTCTACGTCCACCGGCTTACTACTGCTACTGCTACTCCTGTACGTCCTTGTGTATCGGTGTTGAAAAAAACCCCCAAAAAAAAACAATGTGTAGTTGCGATTCCTTTTTCACTTAGGAATTAATAGATGCATCAGATGTGTTGTTCTTTAAGGCGCTGTTGTTAAACCAAGGTGTTCATAAAGTGTTCGTTTCTAGTCATGTATTCGATTCATTGAGTGTGTGTTTCAAAGATGTATTTCAAAAAGTTGCTAGTACCGCCAGAGACAGAGGTAAAGCGGTATATCAATTTCATGTCGAGAACACATGTACTTTCGTGAAAAGACGGTATACGTTAGAGTCGGTCGACGCGTTGTTTTCTGTTCTAGAGACTTCTTTAGAAAGTTGTGGCATTGCTCAAAGGAAACATTTGACTCCTTTTGTCAAGAGTGTGTCGACCGAATGTTGCGTAGTAAAGCACCTTTATACCCTGGTGTAAAAGCTGCTCGACTGAGAAGTATCATGTCCAGACAAACCTTTGTCGTGTTCCTCTCCGATATTCAACTATGTTATGTAGAGAGTGTCAACTTGAATTCCCTAACTTGTCATTATAATTGAACGAAATGAAAAATATGAAAATAACAAATAAAGTGAAATGTGTACATAAAAATATGACATTTATAAGAAATTAAAAAAAAAGTGAAAATGTGTAATGTGGTTTCTCTTGTATTCCTTACCTTATTATGTAAGTTTTTTTTTTCCCCCAATGTTTCCAGGGGCGGGTCTATGTCAATTTTAAAAGGGTCTTTTTTTTTAAACCCCGAAAAATACCCCAAAGGGCCCCCCCACCCAAAGGGCCCCACCCACCCAAAGGGCCCCCCAATATTTTCTTTTTTTTGGCAAGCTTTCAGCTTGCCTTTTTTTTATCAATAAAAAAATATCTCACTATAAGTCACACTCTCATCTACATAATAAACCACGCCTCTTTATGCTAATAAGGTCACGTGACCAAATTTCAAAAGGAAGTGCTCTAGGTCACGTGACCCTCCATTCAAATTTCCTGCCAAAAGGGAGCCCTCTCATTGGCTGCAGGTTGAGTGAGTAATAAACAGTACTTAACTATAGTCCCGTTCCGATACATACTATACTACTTCCTGCCACCCATACTACGTCCTGGGGACGTTAACAACTCACCTTACCCTCTCCTACATCTCCTGGTTTAAACAAAATCAACTTTTTCCAACTTTGGGGGTCAAAATCACTTCGTTATAAACAAGTTCATGGCAAAAGCTCTTTGTTATAAACAAGTTCTTTTACTATAGAAATGTATAGGAGAGGTTTGTGACTAGGCATTTTTGTTTGTTATATCCAAATTTCGTTATAAGGGAGTTTGTTGTAACCAAGTTTCACTGTACCACCTAGTGGTAGGCGGAAAAAGGATGTGACCTGGCTAACTGAGCTATTTCCCAAAAAAAGCTGACATCAGTACAAAAGTAGGCGCACCACATTACTTTCAAGACCTGTCACAAGGAGGCGTGTAAGGATGTGTATATATTTTACTCACATTCTACTTTTAACAGTGGGTAAAAATCAACGTTTATCACATCATTTGGTACTTGTGACATGAGCATACATGCAAGGTCGTATGCTATTTTTATAGCATGCTATAGGACACATTAAATAATAAAAAAAAGTTGTCATGTAAGTAGACACCTTTTCTGTGGTCACATACTAACAGCCTACTATATAAGGTCAAAAAGGTCAGCTATGCACGGGTATAACTACTACCCCAGCTACAGTTACATTTTTTTCTTCTCTATGTTGTCCCTATTAATAGGGGGTGCCAGTCATTGCATGCATCATTACTGGGGTGTCCCTCATCCCATACCCTACCCTACATAAATTGTTAGTTATTCATCCATGAACCAGTGAGCAGCAATGGGTGCGCGGCGGTGGTGGTGGTGGTAAAATGTTATGATAAGGGTATGCGTACTATGGTAGGGTGCAGCATGTAAAAGGTTAATTGGAACATGTTGATAGGGTCATTTTCTTTTGTAACGTTGTGATGGGAGAATGTTATAATGTAGAATGTTATCATGCTGGTTACTGGATAGAATAGAATAGGTTAGGTAGAAAGTATAAAGGTAAGGTAGGGTAGGGTAGGGTAGGGTAGGGTAGGCTATGGGTTGGGGGGCACCCCTTAAGTAATAAGGGGAGGGGGGACACACATATTTTTACATACACATGTTATAACACATGCACACCCTACTTACCCCCTACCTACCCCTACCTACCTAATTGTTTACCTACCTACCTACCTACCCACCAACCCTGTTGTTAAAGCGGAAAACAAACATAGCGCGTTTCCTGACGCGTTGACGCGCATCGACCGGTGAGATAACCCCCAGTAGGGCATTTCTGACGCCCTTCCGCGTACGTTGTCATGGTAACATCCCTCCGCGTTGACGCGCCGCGCTTTATTTGTTTTCAGCTTAAAATAAACGCCCCCCCAACTACAGCGCCATGTGAGTTTATTGCTATTGTGGTGTTTGCCATAGCAACCAAAGTCATGTAAATTAGGTCATGTTTTGCATAAATTAGCATAAATTATCTCTCAGCCAATCAGAGCTCGAGAAAGTAGGTCACATGCCCATATATGGTCACTTCCTGTCTCAAAACTAGGTCACTTCCAGTTTGTAAGTAGGTCAAACCGATTTCAGTAGCTGTTCCTATGCGATGGGTTTGGACCTAATACTAATTTCACTTATCAATACGATACAGAGAATGTATAGGTGCATATCATATATATCATTTAACAATGCCCTTTGTAATACATTCTAATATTTTGAGGAGATTCTACCCATGGTGAATCGACCATGTGTAGGCAATGTTTGCCCACAGGTTACAGGTCTGTGACATCGCAGGGGCCTAACTGTAACACACCCTATAGAAAACCAACTAAAGTACATGTAGTTGCCAAAATACATTCAGTGAGGGTCTATTACTCACTGGTCATGACAATCCCCTAGCGCAAAAGGTTCAATAGTTTTCAATTAGATGGTACACCAAACTACCGATGCCTCAGTGAAATGACTCTGATATAGGTTTATATGCGATTTATGTAATTTCTCACATGAAAACTCATCAATTTTATTTATTGAAGCAGGGTGGTTGAACAGTCTTATTGGGTCAAACATCCCATGGCATGGTGTTATGGGGTCCCCAAGCGGGGGGGGGGGGGCGGGCCCAAGGGGACCCCCCTGATGTCATAATGTCGCCAAAATTCAAGGCTTCAGGTCACATGTCACTTTTTTAGAGAAAAAATAAAAAGTCTAAAAATCTCAAAATTCAAGGCCTCAGATGACATGTCATTTTTTAGGGCTTGGACATGTCACATGTCACTTTTAAAAGGGTACAATGTCGGAATGTCACCTCAAAATGGCCAAATGTCACCATGTTGTTTTTTACCCCTTGGGGGCCACTGTTATGTGTGGTTGGGTAAGGGTGTTACACCATACACCCTTGTCAACAGGATACAAAGATCCTTCTGCATGCCTGCATAGGGTAAGTTGACAATGTTTCGCCCATTTCTAGTAAACAGTTGCTAGTTACATTGTATCAAAGTTCCTTGGATATACGGACTTAGCAGGAATATTTATTAGTAATGAAATAAACCTAACGATTCACTGCAGTCCTCGCGGGGGCCGACTGGTACACATCTGATAGGTCTTATCAGTAGAACTCTCTGGTAACAAGCTCGAGTAATGGTGGCGCCCATGGCAAGAATAGTATAGGTTCCCTAGGATATGTTACTCCATAGAGTCCTATAGTGCAAGTCACCCCCCTCTACCCCCCCTTAAAAGTAGGCTCCCTTTTGTGTTCAGTATTGAGTCCTATGTAAGATAAGGGGGTTTATGGAGATGTCAGGAATCTTTATCAGAGTGATATCAAATGGAAACAATGGGCCACCTATACCAGAAACTCCTGCTGAATCCGAAATTTGTGGTATTGATTCTCAAAATTTGGCCAAAGGTACCTAAAAATGAGGTTTGATGATGACAATATTTGAAAAATGTACAAAAGTTATATTGAAAATGATTTGAAATTTTTATAGATGCAACATGCTAATCAAAGTCAGTACCTCAATCTACATATCCCAATGTTTGCCTATCTCAACCTAACAAGTACTCTGCCTGCGTATGGCTCTGCCTCTCCAACATACTGCCTATCCCTTAGTCTGCCTATCACTCATACTACCTATCCCTTGAAACATCTAGAGTTTAATTAGGTTTTCCCTCAAATGGCTTAAAGGATTAAAGTTTACCCCTCACCTTTGTACCTAATTTTCTCTGTACATTCTTACCATTAGTCTACCTATCCTCAATCTGCCTATCATTCACTTTACCTATCCCTCATGGTGACTATCCCCCAACTCTGCACATCCCTCATATTTGACTGGCACATCTGTGATATTACCTAGCACCAATGTACCTTTTGAATATGCTCACCTTACAAGGTACCCTCCGTGCCTATCTCTTAAACTGTTTATTATCTATCCTCCTTGCTACCCATCCTCTTCAAAACCTATCCCTCAAGCTCACTTTATAGCTTTCCTACCTCTCACAGCTTGATCAGCTGGGATAGTTCACATCCAACCTTTATTATGATCTCTTAGTCAACCTATCCCCTAAAGAACAAATCCAATAGCCTACCTACATCTACTGATCACTCATGTTATATATCATTGAGGTTACCTATCCTTCAGGGTGCCTATCCTTCATGGTATATATCCTTCAGTCTACCTAACCAGCTATCTATGTATCTCTCACCTTGTATTCTATTCTTTCTACCTTTATAATAGCTCTTATAGTCCATGCCTTGTGAAATATACCTATCGCTCATTGTACCTATCCTCAAGTCTGCATATCACTCATGTTTACCTTACATATCCCTCAGCCCATTGAATTATCATGCTTTTCTTAAATGCCTCACCATGGCTATCATTAGACTAGCTAACTTCCTATCCTACATGTCTGTTGTTTATTCCCCTCTTCCTATCCTCCATGCTGCATATCATTCATGCTATCCCACTTGACAACAAAACATTTTTTAAGGTAATAAACTAAGGGCTCTATACCATGAAGGATAGGTAGCCTGAAGGATGGGTAGCCTGAAGGATATATAGCATGAGTGATAGGTAGATGTATGCGTGAGGTAGAATGTTAAATTTGTTCCTTAGGGGAGAGGTTGGCTAAGAGATCAAAATGAAGGTTGGTTGTGAGCTATCCCAGCTGAACATGAGGGATAGGTATTGAAGAGGATGGGTAGCAAGGAGGATAGGTAGCATGTGTAATAAACAGTTTAAGAGATAGGCATAGAGAGTACCTTGTGAAGTGAGCATATTCAAAAGGTACATTGGTGCTAGGTAATATCACAGATGTGCCAGTCAAACATGAGGGATGTGAAGAGTTGGGGGATAGTCACCATGAGGGATAGGTAAAGTGAATGATAGGCAGATTGAGGATAGGTAGACTAATGGTAAGAATGTACAGAGAAAATTAGGTACAAAGGTGAGGGGTAAACTTTAATCCTTTAAGCCATTTGAGGGAAAACCTAATTAAACTCTAGATGTTTCAAGGGATAGGTACATGTAGTATGAGTGATAGGTAGACTAAGGGATAGGCAGTATGTTGGAGAGGCAGAGCCATACACAGGTAGAGTACTTGTCAGGTTGAGATAGGCAGATATTAGGATATGTAGATTGAGGTACTGACTTTGATTATGATGTTGCATCTATAAAAATTTCAAATCATTTTCAATATAACTTTTGTACATTTTTAAAATATTCTCATCATCAAACCTCATTTTTAGGTACTTTTGGTCAAATTTTGAGAATCAAGATCACAAATTTCGGATTCAGCAGGAGTTTTTGGTATAGGTGGCCCCTTGTTTCCATTTGATATCATTCTGATAAAGATTCCTGACATCCCTATAAACCCCCTTATCCTACATTGGACTCAATACTGAACACAAAAGGGAGCCTACTTTGAAGGGGGGGTAGAGGGGGGGGGGTCTGTTACACTGTGTCCATAGGTAAAGCTCTGAGTTTCACCTCCTATCTATTGAAGCTTCTTGCCCATGGGGCGACCTGCTAACTCGGAATAAGGCATGGATTATACGCGAGTATACATGACCCTGGTATGTCCTATAGGTCAAGACTATTTAAGACTATATAGAACAGTTTTAACTGCTCTAATTCAATCCTTATACCTGTGTCTCATTATATCTCTTTCAACTCAGGGTGCGCCTTGTGTTCAAGGTGCGCCTTATACATGAGGTATTATATGGTAATGTAGGCCTATGACCCTGGTGTGTCCTATAGGTTAGGATTTAAGACTATATAGAACAGCTATACACAATATATTACCTGTGCTTTTCCATTGTCTTTTCACCCAAGTGTGGTATAAATAGTCTTAATCCATGGAAGGGTTAATATTGGAATTCTGCTCCTTATTCTAAATATAGTGCAAGGGACGAAAAGGTCATGACGTACCATTTTATTATGCCATAATTTGTAAAATATGATTGTATTAATGCATGAATATGTGAGACACTAATACATATAACTCCTTATGAACGTTTATGGGTCAGTGTCAGAAAAAGGGTACGAAACTGGTAAAACCATGTTTTTTTACCTTTATGCAGCCAAAGAATGAAAAATACTTATCAAATCTTGTCTTCCATGGTCTCATCTTATAGAGGACATTCTACCCTTTCAGAAAAATATCAATCCGAGTCTGTAGAGTTAGGATTTTTGTCAGTTATGGGGTCTCAAAGACTCAAAATTACCAAAAATCCTGTTTTTTTGCAGTTTTGGTCATTTTGTATATATGTCCTCATGTCCGCTCAAAGACTAGAAATCCATTCAAAATTGCCCGTGGTATTAGATATATGTCAGGCCTATGATATATATATCAAGTTAGGTGGGTTTTGATTAACAATTTTCCGTTATGGTCACTTGTGTGTAGAATTTTACTCGTTGAGGCGTATGCGACAATAACTCTTAGGTCAGAATAAATCTTTCAAAAATACAGATACAATATCTCTAATACACGCCATGTTAACGTCTTATAGGGTGTTTAAGTTGGTATCAAGATTTTAGCTGTCAGTTCAATGGTCAGTGATTTGTGGGTCATAATGCCAATGTGGACTGGGTTTTCATTGCAGACGCCTCAACTACATTTTACAATGCCACTGATTTATTCAAGTATGGATTTGCTTTTCTCATATTTCATATCAACCAATACAACCTGCTCATTCATTCTGATAAGCATTGGTGAGACTCAGGGCCTGTAGTGTAGTGCTTTGGGTAAAATTAGTCATTTAGGGGGTTTTCGTCGCAGACGCCTCGAGATTTTGGGGTGGCAAAGTTGGTGTTGTCTGGTGTTACCCAATTGAAGTCTATGACTTTGGGGAGCCTTGTTTTTGTCAAAGAAATGTTCCTTCTGGTTGTTTACCAAAGATTTCCTGAAGAAAAGTTCAAAGTGCGATAAATTTTACTGTCAAAGTTAAGGAAACCAATGAAATTTCTTTTGAAAACGAAAGATTTTGCTTACATGGTTACATTTGGTTAAATTGGCCTTATTTTGATGGAAACAGTATAGCTTGATTCAGTCCATAGGTATCTTGGACTGGGCAGATGCCCACCATGTTGATTTTGGGCGATATTGGGTGCAGATTCATATTCGTGAGGCGTCTGCGACGAAAACTCTTTACAACCAAATTCTCTCCAGTTAGCACCATATGCTGCCCTAGACTCAGAAATGGATTGAAATGTGTAGGAATGATGTACCCCAATTATTTTAGGGTATTTTGGTACAGGCTGTGTTGATTTTTAGTCAGGATTTGGTGGGTTGTGGATGTGTTTAACCCAAAATTGTCTCAAATTGTTCCAGAAATTCGTACTTATACATGAAATTTAGGGATCCAAATCACTTGTCTTTGCTTAATATGACTACTTTGTACATCTGTACATCAAATGTGTGTGGTAGAATTACATTGGGATCATTAATTTGGCCACAACAAGGCCTAAAGTGCAGAAATGATTTTTAGTCGCAGACGCCTCGGACGGAAATGAAATTCTGCTCCTGTAATTTTGAAAAGCATCATGTATACAATATCTCTTCTTGGTAGACTATAACACATTGTTGTCCAATGTCCTGACCCAAAATAATTATATTTCAAGCACTTTTGTTAAAATTTATTACACATTTAGTTTTCGTCGCAGACACCTCATTTCAACATTTTCCCCCGAAAAAAATATTTTCAGTCCACATAACTAACTAATACTTTACTAGAAGATGCCCCTACCCTAAGCCCATTTTGGTGTACAGTAGCTTTGCAATTGCTAAAAATTTCTTTTGGGAGTCCCTTCCCATGGTGTGAAATGCAGGTTTTTCTCAGTTTTTTTTCCAGATCCACGTACATTCGACACTAAACGGTACAAAATTGGTTTTAGTGAGGCCTCTACTGTTTTATTTTCCAAACACTAGACATAATGAGGATTTATTAGAGCAATTTTGGAGCTGATCAGGGCCTTATTGACAGAACTACAGTAAAGTTGGTGGTTTGAACATTTTCAAATTTTTAGTATTACTTTGTCTGGGCACTCACAAAAAAAGATAAGATAACCTTTTGAAATCTTAAATGCTTAATCAACCTGCCAATAGGTACTTGCATACCAAATTTCAAGTTGCTGTGACCATCCTAACTTGTATTATAGCAATCCTGGAGTTTTTGTCGCAGATGCCCCACAAAAATTGCTGAGATTTGGTTGACCATGAATAAAAACTGCAGTTTTTGGAGAAAGCCAGTCCACCAGGGGTTTTCATAGGGTCAACATGTTGCATTATCAACATGATCAATATTTGTAATTTTATTTTGACTTTTGTCTTTCTGTACTGTTTGCATCAGATATGTGCACTTTTTCTGACATTCACACTAGCTATGTGAATATACATAAGTTATAAGACCAAAGGCACCGACCTCATGGTTCACTGACCACTAAAGAATAGTGTATATAATTATCTAATGGTCAAAGCTACCGACCTAATGGTTCACTGAACACAAACAATGGTGTATATAATGTTTAAAAGTGAATACAACCGACCGTCATGGGTGGCTGAGCACCGCTGACCGCCGTCACGGGTGTCTGAGCACCAAAGACTGAATAATGGGTTACATAAGGGACAGCGTTGTGAACTTCCGGTGGCTCTAGAGCCATCCCACGGCCACCCAGCTCAAATATGAAAGCTGTTATGTAAACCCCCAGACAAGATGAGCCTAAGATAAAGGCTCTTCTCGCATTATTAAGAAAGTTATGCAACCAACACTGTTTCAAGCTCTGGATGCGCCACAGACAAATGGGCGCAAAAAAATTATGCGCCCAGAAAACGGGAGTGGAAATCTGACATATTCCACTTTGCGCATGCGCAATTTGATAGCTCTAGACACATAAAAGATGAGTTATGAGGGTCTGAACATGCAAACCGACCGGGACAATGGGGGACGTGGCGGCGCTTATAGGGGTCCTTTGTGCCCCCACTGAGACCTGAATGACTCCCCACCAAAGGCCAGAGACAAGGGCAGATGCTACTGGCTCCAGTCAGTCTGGAGGGCCAAGCCAGGGGTAGGGTACTTATACCCTGGTGGGCACCTCTGGAAATCAGAATCCTGAGAATCACCACTGCAGTAACATCTCCAGTCCAGCTCTCCTGCTACTTGCTATAGCTCTGCACTCTGTTGGGTTAGACTATGCCAGACAGGCATAGGACTACACCCCATCTTCTACCATCCATCTACCAGAGGGTAAAGTTACACACTTATATTATCCCTCTAAGCAGCAGGTCAGGAGCTAGGTTGTGGAAACCCACCTAGAACCATACTGGACAGTGTATTATTATTATTATTATTATTATTATTATTATTATTATTATTATTATTATTATTATTATTATTATTATTATTCTAGGTATTGCAATTTCGAGATACACCTTAATATCGAGACAACTATACTATCGAAGCAATAACTAGTCGGTTCAAGTAGGTTTCAGAATCACTTTATTACAGTACTTGTTACAGAAGGACTGCCAACATGTTTCAACCTTTCGTATGCCTATAGTCTATACCCCGAAGGAGGTAAAGCTCTCGTTATAACATTCATTAGGCCGTTCTAGAGACTAGATCAGTCTACCAGCCCGGTAGCTCTGCGAGTCCCCGATCATAGGAGGACGGCGGAATATATACTCCTCGTCATGGTTGATTAGTTCTGTGCTGGCGCCCTCTGGTCCGCCTCCTGTACTACACCGCCCGAGACCACGTGTGGTGCCCTCTTACAAGTAGCATAGGAGACGCTCCTGAAGAGCGCTTATCCTACTACGAGACGGTACATAATAATAGTCTCGACTGCATTCAAGCCTCGATGCATAGCTACTGCGATTCCCTACACTACCCCCCTCCAGATAACACTAGGGGAAAAATGGTGATAGATACAGTAATGATTTTACCATAGTTAATCTATACAATTCACCTAGGGAATGGAGACCATAACAAGATATTATTAATACATACATATAATCATCGTGTCTACTCATAAGAAACCCAACATATCAGCTCTAAAATTAAGTAACCTTGAACAAAAATATCATGAGCTTCGCAATGAAGTTCTCATAATATTAACAGACAGTCGAATACAAGGTTCAACATGAATTCGGTACATATTGGTATGGTATCAGCCTTCATTGGAAAGATCGAGATAGTCCATATCCTACCTCCAGGGTTGACACTGAAGAGGTTTCCAATGGGTCTCCTGAGTATTAAATATATCGAAGCTCAGCTTCGAAGTAACATAATATATATAGTCCACAACCTATATCCACGCACCAGGTTGTATATAAGTGATCTCGTTTGTAACATGAGAATCACATAAAACATCACAATTCGTCTTTATAAGACGTAAACACATATTATTCAAATAGAGGGGTCCATAGTCCTAGACGGTGGTGCCGCGAGCCAGAAGATTAAATCCTCCTCGAGATGAACACATAGGTAAGTCCATCAATTAAGTCCAACGTATATGGTAGCACCAACAAGGTAAGTCCAGATTCGTAATGAAGAATATTCCAGGTTATCATCTCGACAGCTCAGGTTAATGTAGCCCTCGAGGTAGGGGTCGGTATCCAGTGGTCTCCAAATTAGTGTCTATTATATATACAACGCTTCGATAAAGCTTTGGTGGATGTGGTATGTACTAATACATAACAATCATCCTCTATTGAGTCCTTCGAACCAAAAAAAAAAATTCTCTAAGTCTTTTAACCATTCCCGTAATTGAGATGGTTGACCATTCCACTCGTCAAAAGTGTGTCCTTTGAAGCATATCTCGAACTTAAATCTAAGTTGGTTCGAGATGGATCTCTCCTTTGCAACTCTAACCTCCCAGTATTCCTCCTTTTTCCGGGCCTCCTTTTCGCGTTTGTCGGCCTGTTCGACCTTATCGCAAAGACGTTCCTCCTCCTGTTGGTAGAGATGACCCTTTTCAGCGTCATGAATGTTACCAACACACGCCAGAGTATTCTGGACAACTGTATCCCCGAAGACTTCGAGGGCTTTAGAGAATTTCTCCTGCCAGTTTTTAACTAGCCTATCCTGTATTTCGAAACTGACAAGGGTATCAGGATTGAAATTCTTCACTGGTGGTAGCTCTACAACCTTTGATCCTGGAGGGATCTCGGGTTGCTTCGAGGTATAGGCCTTTGTAAGAGGCTTCTTACTCTTCCCGGAAAGCACTGTTTGACTTTCAGGGCTGCTAGGTGGCAATGTCGGGAAGTGTTCTGCCGAAGACGATGACAGACTCCCGACATGTACTTTCGAGCTAGGGCTTTGACTCCAATCAGTTTTCTTGGAATCGAAAGTCACTGGATTTGGCTTTGGTTCAACTTTCTGGAGGACTGTTGTACCGCCTGCTACATACACGGGTCCACCTTTGTCAACTCGAGACCTCTTTTCCGAAATACCATAGGCATTCTTTTCATCTGCCTTCCTCTTCGAGGGATGGGCAGCCTTATCCCACTCTTTCATAGGCTTTCTGCAAGTGCAGTCGGTCTGTCACGTAGGAAACTACATATCGAGCTCTCAATTTACCATTGACATACTGGCCAACGGATTCCTTTAGTTTCGGGACATCAGTCTCGGAACCCTCTTCCGCTACTATAGCATCTTTGGTCGTGAATCCGGCCATCAGCTCACTATGAATCTTGTTGACCCAACGAATAGCGTCCTCGAACCTATTCCCGTGACAGGCGTTCATATGGCGTACCATATTCGAGCGACGCACGGTCATAAGTCCGTCGGGACACTTAGCGCTTTGCTGGAATCTCTCGTCCGGCACACATTCATACACCCCATGGTGATGGTAGTGCACCTCGTAGAGATGTCTCATAAACTGGTCTTTCGAAGGCCATGTCTTCGGAACTCCCTCGCTCACCTGCTCGTTGTGACAAGAGGTAAACAAGCATCGTTTTGTTTCTTCATACTTGACAAAGACCCACTTCAGTTTTAGTTTCTGATCTTTCAAGTAGTAAGCTTTGTCCATTTTCATAACTATTGAACCAGTCCCAATAACATTGGAAAACTGACTCTTCCTCGTTGGATTTGCAAAGCCATTGCTCGTCATCCTCCGTGTTGTCGGGATAGACAGCAGGCGGAGTGCAATGTCTCTTTTCATCCATGCGACAATCCTTGAAGCTCATAGGTTTAAACCTACTGAACTTTGACAAGGCATTGGGGAAGATGATTTTATCATTTTCCGATCATGGTTCTTTCTCCCCTTCTTTATCCGACTCATCTGCGTCGAACGCTTTCTTGGCTTCCTCAAGCCTCTTCTGATGCTCTGCGGCCGAGGCTAATGCCTTGTCTCGGAGCTTCTTCTCCTTTGCTTCTTTAGCTGCCAGCTTTTTTTTCTTTCTGCGACATCGTTTTCTTGCCGCTCTTTTTCGGGGTTAGTTTCTCCTCCTTAGGAGAATCCTCTTTCTTATTGACCTTAGGTTTGGGGTCCTTAGGTGTCGAAGAAGCCGATGGTTTCTTTCTCATTCGAGACGCCATTTCAGTGTCACTGACACTCTCTGCCTGGTCAATGTCCATGTCGCTCTCCGCCTCGTTTGCACTATGCGGGAATGATTGAACCGTTACTGTGGACACCGGTTTCGGGGTGCGCAGGACCATTTCGGCTGCTTCCTGTACTATCTTGGCGAACCACGCATGTTGGGATGAGCCGAGAGCACATCCACCATACGTTTTCAGCCAAAACATCTCGCAATTGTCAAACTCCCGAGGAGTTAGTCTATACAGAATGGTATTACGCAATTCTGTATCCATTTCGTCTGGATTAAAAACTTTGGCAAACATTCAACGGGGCTGGATCTGTAGCCTCCGCATTCGAAGAAGCTGATTGGTCAGCTGCTTTGACCTTTGTCGACCTAGTTATGATACTAGGACATTTGAAAATCTCGAGACTTAGGAGTCTCGGTGTGAGATTGACCGAACGATTCGAACTCCTCCTCAGAGTCGTCCTCGACGTTGATCTCGGGTTTATTCTGTGCATCGGAAATGCTCAGGGTGCCTACCCTCAAGACATCATCTTCCTCTTGACGTACCGGTGAGACCATGTTGCCTGAACTAGCAGGCGACACATCGGCTCCGTTCTCTGCTCCTTCGAGCCCGCTATGGGAGGGGGTACTACCCCAACCACCGCGTGCGAGAGTCAGTTGGACCTCCCGCTCGGTCATGGTCCCGTTAGGGTAGTGTGGTTGACTCGAGAGCCAACCAACACACCTTGTGTAAATGGGGGTACACAAGGGTTTAACGTTAATTAATCTTTTCTTTCGAGAGACGCTGACCTAAGATACAAAAACCACTAAAAAACAATGCGCACCCCAGCAACACGTCTGGTTGGCACCAAGCCAAGTCGCAAAGTGGCGGGATCCACAACGTCTCCTGATATCTTTTAAAACAATGCGCATGCGCAATCATGCGCGTTATTTTAACCTTACATCTTGACCCCGTTCTGATAATGAGGTCACTAGACCCAGTTCCCACTACACTTTTCCCACCAATCCCTTTCGGGGTAGCAAGTTGTTACGCTAGTTAACCGGTCCCTTTAGTCTTCCATGTCGACGTCTTTTCAATTCATTAGGGGCCCCGGAGGAATAATAATACAGAATGCCATATAGCTATCCTGCCGGATTCCGTCCTCCACCCACGAGATCGTCGAAAAGGTCAGCATTCTAGTCATTGCGTTAGGGTTACGTTCTTGGTTAGCCAATACAAAAAAACACAATAACAGACAGAACAATACGCTCGTTGTGATCTTCGAGTTAGGTCACTGCATCCCTAGCCATAATCCTAGGGCTGCGCCTCACCCCCTCAGGAGGAGTTTTTGTAGACCTGGTAGCGGGAGGAGCCTTTTCTATTGTCTGCTTAGTCTTAACAGTCATTTTCCTCTTCCGTTTACCTTCACCCGCCAAGACTTTTGCTTCTTAGGTCTCCCTGGACCCTTCTTTGCAATTGACGGGGTAATCCGTACTGCTTCCCCCACCTCCCCTACGAGTTCCAAACCAACTCCATAGGTTTCGGTGGTGAGATCTCTCCCTAACCATGGTCGTAATCGATCCAGATTCGATTTATACTGCTTCCATACGAGGTTTGTATAAAAATGGTTGACTCACTAACTATCTCGGAGACAGTATATGGGCCATCCCAATTATAGGCTAGTTTGATATTGGCTAGTGGTTCATGAAATCGAACCACTTTATCACCGAGTTTGAAGCGACGAGGCTTCAAACCTGTATCATAACCTATTTTCTGCCATTTTGGACTTTTTTGTAGTTGAATTCTAACGGACTCGTAAGCGTGCTTAAACCTGTCTCGTAAGGATTCAACAAACATTATGCTACATGGTGTTTCGGGATTGATCCCGATTACACCATATACCAAGTCGGCTGGCATAATGATATCTTCTCCGTAAACCAACATGTTCGGCGTGCAATTAGTCGAAGCATGTACTGTATTGTTGTATGCATGTACAACAAATTCACATTGATCATCCCAAACGTCCATATGTGTGTTGACCAATGGTTTTAAGCATTGGATCAAAGTCCTATTAAACCTTTCCACCATGCCATCACTCTGTGGCCTGTATGGATTGGTCCTCGTCTTGCATATGGCAAGGTAATGACACATTTCTGACCAGATGGAAGATTCGAACTCCCTTCCCTGGTCCGAGTGCAACATAAAAGGCGCCCCGAATTGAAGTATCCAGCCCTTAACCAGTGCTATTGCACATGTCTTGGCCTGATGGTTCGGTAGGGGGAACACTTTTGTGTACTTTGTGTAATAATCCGACACCACCATCATGCATGTGTTATCATTTATGGTTGTTTTAAAACCAGTAATGATATTGAGAGCAATTCGTGCGAATCTTACACCAAACAATTCTTGTTGTAGAGGACTTTTACCTATCCCCATACCTGGTTTGTTCAGGCAACACTGTGGGCATGTCTTAATCCATCTTTTGAGATCCTTAGACATTCCAGGCCAGTAGTATCTCCGCGCAAGACGCTCGAGTGAACGCTTCTTACCGAAATGACCACTGGTTGCATGTCCATGGCAGAAGAACATAACATCCCGTCTCATTGCAGAAGGCATTACTATTTGTAGTATCCTTCGCCTTTCTTGTCTAATATTCCATCTACACAATAAACCATCCCGAATTAATAATTCCGACCATTGTGAGAGGAATAGCCTCAGTTCTCTGTTTTCCAATGAGATTTCTGGTCTTGTTGGACAATTAACTTTCTCAACCCATCTTTTTAGGTGTGCTAGAGTTGGGTCTGCATCCTGAAACTTCAATATCGATTCAGGAGTCCACTGTAGAAGGTTCTGTACCAAAACAGGATCTACAGGGGGTCCTATGCTGGCTATAACAGCCTCATGAGCACCGCAGTCACCACATTCGAGCCTGCCACATTTCCGAATAGGTTTTCTGCTCAGACTATCAGCATTTATATGTTGATTGCCTGGCCTATGCTGGATATGGCTGTTCTCAAGCCCGAATTCACTCAGATGTGCTAGCCATCTGCCGATCATTCCTTCCGCTTCCTTGAAATTAAGCAACCATTTCAAGGATGAGTGGTCGGTTCGAAGAGAAAAATTCCCTCCATAGAGGAAATGTTTAAACTTCTTTGTGTAAACCACTACAGCCAACAACTCTCGTTTAGTGGTACAGTAATTCCTTTGAGCCTTATTAAGGCTATTGCTCGCAAAAGCTATTGGAACCTCGATACCATCTTGCACTTGTGACAATGCTGCTCCAATAGACTCATTACTTGCATCCGTATCCAGAATGAAATGACCAGTTTCTGATTTGAGATGGATATGACCGTCCATGATCCATTCGAAACCAAGGTGTCGACAGAAACTAAACCCACACTAGCAAGATACCACTCAACTTCGGATTACTCCTCACGAGTACATCACACGAAGTTCCTGCAGGTATTTTCACCGTCCGTTTGTGCCACGAAGAGATCTGTCGTAATACACATTGCTCTTTAACCCTGTTCGGTTGATCTATTGTTAGAACACCAGTACTGGGGTTAAGAATAGCATCATACAGGGAGGCAAAATCCAAGCTTATTATCCCGTCATCAGCTATGTCTGCTATCGTAGGTGAGAAAATGAATTCCCTTTTTCCTACTTCTAATGGAACAAAAGTTTGTCCATACAATTGCATCTGGGTACCGTCGGCCGAGCAAGCCTGGACCTTCGAAGAGAAGTTTTCAGTCTTACCAGGCAATGCATTGTAAAATCTAGAGCTGATAAAGGAGTGACTAGCTCCCGTATCAACTAAAAACTCAGCAATGCGTCCTAGTACAGATACAGCCAAGTACCAGCGTCTCCCCCCTAATGGAGAAGGATCTACTGTGAACCGTTTAAAATCTTTAGTGATACCGAGGTCCAATCCCTGTTTCTTTAGGTATTCGAAACATGGATGACTCGGGGAGAGTTGAGCACCCGCAGCTCTCAAGACTTCCTTAAGTTTGACTCCCTCTTCACTCGAGCTTTCGAATCGACTATCATCTATAGTCAACGATTTTTCCTTCTCAAGGGTGCTAGTCTCTCTTTCAGTGGGTTGTTCCTGTCCACCTATTACAGCACTAGCCATCTTTACCACTTTAGATCTCTCCCGATTCACCGCATCACTTGTATGGCGAAGTTCCACTTCCGGGGTCAGTTGGTCGCCTTTCGAAGCAACCCCCTTTAGTTTTCCTGTTTGCCTCGTAATACAGGTTTCTCAGCCGGGCATTCCATTGCAAAATGTCCCTTTTCTTGACACCTGTAGCAAGTTTTGCTACTCTTGTCTACTTTTGGTCTATTTCTAGTACGTTCCTTCCGTATCTTTATCGGGCTCAGATTAAGAGGTTCTGCAGACTTCTTTCCCTCGACAGGGGCTTTCTGGGCCGGTTTATCATTATTACATCACCGGTTTTGGTATCCCTTGACTGAAAACGAGCTGCACTGACATTCATGTCAGAATCGTCAGTATAGTATACCTCTTTATCCATGGGATTTTCTTCCTCGAAATATTCCGGGACAAACATTGGGCTGGCTCTAGCTTGTGGCACCTTCCCTGCCATCAAGGTTTTCTTTTTGTTGTGGTTATCTATAGCTTCGAAGAGGTCATTCAACGAACTATCATTCTTCCAACTATCGTATACCACTTGCTGTACCGACGGATCCTTCAGTCCCGAAGCAAATTGCACAAACAATTCCTCCATAAAGAATTCGTCATCCATTGGCATTTGAGGATGCACCTTCCTTAATAGGCTTTGTAGGGCCAACCCATATATCTTGGGAGACTCTCCTGGCTTTTGAGTACGTTTTCGAAATTCTACTCGTGGGTCTGAACGTCCTACTGTACCAAAAACATAGCTGGTGCACTCTATTAACTGCAAGAAAGATCCACTAGGGCATTCTTCAGTCCCTTTATCGAGAGCTACTTTTCCTATTCCCTCTCGAAGACATTTACAGAGTTGAGGAAGAGCTTCCTCATCACTCCAACCACTGATTTTCATGTCATCCATGAAACCCGCTAACCATTCCAGCCAAGGTATGTCACCCTTGTATGGTTCCGGCTGTGAAGCAACTCTTTGAGCCGCATTAGTCGACTTTTTGATAGACCGTGCAAGTTTTACACTTCTCTTGACAACATCAAACCCGTCAGACCGTCGAGAGATTGTATCCAATCCTAAGCCAACTATTGCTGGGTTGGTGTTGTACAAATCACTCACTCTGGGACTCAAACTAGACCTTCGAACCGTTGTGGGTGTACTTGGCTGCGTAGAGTAACAAGCTCCACTAACTGTTCCATTCGCACATTGGACAGTTAAGGGGTTTGCTACCGGTTGGGTCATTGGCTGTGTCGAGGTCTGTCCTGAGCTCGTTGGAGCTTGAGTATTACCTTAGCTAATACCTGCAACACTCGATTGGGCCTGACTTTGTGTACTTTGAGAAGTACCACTCGTAACGGTGCTCGTTGCCCTTACAGGTGCGGGTGCTTTGTAAGAGCCGCTCGCTTTCGAGTTCGCATTTCCCCCCATAGCTCCAGCTTGTGTCGAACTAGATGGTTTCAATATCGACTTCGTTCGAGATGGATCAGGTGTACTGGTGGGTACCCTAAGGTCATCATCTGAACTATCCTGTCTTATGGGTTGATGTTGA
This sequence comes from Acholoe squamosa, assembly GCA_949317995.1. Taxonomy (NCBI): domain Eukaryota; kingdom Metazoa; phylum Annelida; class Polychaeta; order Phyllodocida; family Polynoidae; genus Acholoe; species Acholoe squamosa. The sequence goes on from OX439048.1 coordinate 26,658,997, forward strand.
TCCCCAACATTTGGTACCGCAATCACATTAGGTGCATTGAAAGGCGGTATCTGTATCTTTGTTCTCTTGATGTAATCATCCAGCATGCTTTTCCTCGTTTGGAGATCAGTTAATTCTCTTACAGAATCGGCCTTCTGCTTTTCGAGGTCTTTATTCTCACGCATAATACCTCGACGGACCTCCTCGTTTTCCTCGACTTGACGGTCTCGAGCCTGTATCAATTGGTTCAGATTACTATTAATCATTTGAAATTGATCAAAGGTCTCACCAAGTTTCAATTGTGTGGTTTGCACCTCACTTTTTACTGCCTTTAACTGATGCGTAGTAGCATTCAGATCCTGTTGTTTCGTTTCATATCTTTGACTGATATCATCCATACAAGCATTCCATTTTGCTAGGTCAGCTCGTAACTCTTCTAACTCCTTTCGAGCTTTTTCAGCCTCCTGAATGGCCTCATGGCTGTTTTCTTTGAACCTCCTGGGTTGAAGAGACTCTCGTCTATTTCATCTAGAGTGCCCCCTGGTTCAGGGTTTCTAGCGCTGCCTCTAGCTCTCCCTCGTGTCCTACCTATAGGTGACGAGAAAGCATTTCGTTTGGGAGGCCGAGTATTGAAAAACAATAAGCCTCTACCTCGAGAGCTAGGAGGATAAATTTCTTCATCCAACTTTACTCCTTTCGGGACGAACTCATCCTCTCCCAATGTTACATCGGACGAGAGCACATGCTCGCTTTCCAAGTCTTCAGATCCGACGAAACTCTCTGATCCCACCGATTGGGTCGGCGTGGCAAAGCCTGGGGCTTCTCCCACATCCTCCCCTTCCTCTAAACAGTTCTCGACATACTGACCGGTTGCCAGCCTAACACCTCCTGAATCCTGGTCACGGCACCAGTGTAGGTATTGCTATTTCGAGACAACCTTAATATCGAGACAACTATAGTATCGAAGCAATAACTAGTCGGTTCGAGTAGGTTTCAGAATCACTTTATTACAGTACTTGTTACAGAAGGACTGCGAACACATTTCAACCTTTTGTATGCCTATAGTCTATACCCCGAAGGAGGTAAAGCTATCATTATAACATTCATTACGCCGTTCTAGAGACTAGATCAGTCTACCAGCCCGGTAGCTCTGCGAGTCCCCGATCATAGGAGGACGGCGGAATATATACTCCTAGTCATGGTTGATTAGTTCCGTGCTGAGCACCCTCTGGTCCGCCTCCCGTACTACACCGCCCAAGATAATTATTATTATTATTATTATTATTATTATTATTATTATTATTATTATTATTATTATTATTATTATTATTATTATTATTATGTGTGTGGAAATTACCTGTATATTAACATTTGTATTACTGATACACAACAATGTCATGTTCTGCCTAAGCTGAATAAACCAGTGGTAACTGGAAAAGCACTAATAAGAGATTGATATTCTTACTCACTATAACCACTAGTCATATGATATTTCTCATATGACAACTTGATCATGCACAATTACTAGTATGACAATAGTATACCTCTAGCAGGACTCTTCTTTTATGAATTACTTTTGCAGTGAATTTCGAATTCAGGGTTAGGTTTACACTAGCCTTTTTGGATGTGCCCTACCGGTGGCCCCATATTACTATGCATTTGATATAAAATTGATTGAAGTATGGAAAATGAAGTTTCCCACTTGGCATAAAAATGTGTTTTTTTACGTTTAAAAAAAAAATGTTTTTATTGGTTTTACTATTGGCTATTTGGTTGAAAATTGGTTTTAATAAAAACCTTTAAAAACTTTTTGGCAAGTTGCTCTGAATTCTTTCTCGTTGGATGTATACATGTATGAGGTACATGTATGTTTTTCTATTACAGTGTATGATAGCATCCAATGGGATGGCCCTCATTTATATCTTGGTGAATACACAATCACTGACAGTCAAACAAATGGGTTTATCCAAGAGGCTCCGTATTCCACCCCCCCTCCCCCACATGGAATACAATATTATGCTCGTAGAGTGCATGGCTTAGTCATATGAGCTTTTGATGACATCATATGGGGCCATTAGTCATTAAAAATGAGAAAGATGTCATCCCAAACCATGAATAAGATGCAAATGTCCACTCCATTGAATATCTTTTACATTTATACATTGTATTCCTTCATTTTCTTGAGGGTAGACTTGTCACAGCCATTTTGGTCCTAATACGAATGCTGCCAATTTCCGAGACAGTGGATCATCAAAATTAAGCAGCAAGGCAATCCTTCTTTGAAAGTGACCCATAAAGTGCACTGTGGATTCTGCAGATAACTACCATTCACCTGATAAGGCTCGTGTTGGATGTGATATCACTGTGCAAAGCACCAAAGGTCAGGGTCCAAAGGCAAACTATGCCAAGACTCTCCAGGCTGATGTATAGTGATAATTTCCTCTATGAATAACAATAACCTGTATGGAGAGTGAAGGGTCAGTTGTTATGATCACATAAGGGGCCATAGGTCTTGTCCTCTGGCCATTGCATCTTCTTGGTTGACCACTCCTGCCTGTCACCCCTTGCAGAACAGTCAATTTGTCTTCTCATACCAGGTAAATGTTTAACAATTCTATCAAAATCAATTCTTTTATTGTAAAAAGTGTTTCTTTAAATTATCAACAAAAAAAAGACGTGTCTTTAGTACCCTTTAATAGAGATCTCGCCTATCTTCTACCCTTATGTAAGCCAATAAATCAATATACTTAGCTCAAGAGGGTCTTCATGATATGCATTTTAATAAATTTCACCTTATCTCTCTTGTGGTCTGTACAGGTTGAAATTCTTTTTAAGTGAAGATAATCTATACATGTATTATTAATCCCCAGGAGAACATGGCATCAAGAAGTGTTCTGAGAGTTCCCAAGCTGCTGCAACAGACACTAGGGTGTGGGAGGCAGGGACTACTTTCCCAACTATCAAGCAGGTGAGTCTTCATTTAGATACACAACTTTTAATTTTGTGTCTATAGTATTATCCAAGACACCCAATATACATGCATACGTGTATATATATATATATATATATATATATATATATATATATATATATATATATATATATATATATGTATGTATATATATATATATATATATATATATATATATATATATATGGGTCAGGTCGTCAGAAAGTGTAAGATTTTGCCCTTGAAGGGCCTGGAAAATTAATTTTCTAATTACTTTATATAACCTTAACAAATTTGTGAAGGTACATCCCTTCAGCTCAAAAACACCAAAAAATACCAACTTAGGATGTCCGGTTCCATTTTTATTGCTGGTTTTATGTCATGTAACGTCCGGTACCAAAATGATGAAATAAGAGGTATTTAAAGTTGCTCTCAGTAATATAGGAGTGTTCGATTATGCATAACAAACACATGAAATAACAAGGCCAATATGTCTATTATTGACTTCAATTACAAAATGGAACAAAATTTGAGTTATACATCCACAGTAGACTGCCTCTTACATGATGATAAAAGTACCGGACTTTACGTAACGTCCGGTACTTTTATCAGAATTATTTCACATGAGCTGCTCTCACAAGGAGACAAATGCAGATAGACACAATTTTTTCAAAAAAGTAGGGGATAATAAGGCCATTCATATGGCTAATAACAAAAACTTCAAAGCTCCATTTTTCCATGTTTTATAACTGATTTAGATTTAGGTACCGGACGTTACAAATTAGAGATTTCCATTTTCAAAGACACATGATGAAAAATTCTCACTCAGTGACATGTCCAAACCTCATGGAAATGATGCCTATGATCATATACAATACAAAAAATAACTTTGGGATACTCCAGATGTTCTTTATACAATACAGGACACTTGTGAAAAATACCAAAACTCAAAAAAGAACAAATTTGGCCGTTTTTTTCACTTCGGCAGGCTATAAGTCTGGGAGTTCTTGATGGATGACCACAAATTCACATTTTTCTGATAGCCCTAAGTGCCCTCTATCAAATGAGACTATGCAAGATAAGATTGATTTACTACTTTTTTCTCTAGAACCATGAGAGTCCAAAACGACCCCAAAAACACAAAATCTACTGCTTTCTGGCAACCTGACCCATTGCATGTGTGGGAATAGGAAATGCTTTTTTCTACATGGTTTGGAGAAGGGTATTTAGTCCCTTATGGCTGCACCTAAGTTATATGTATTCGTGATTATTTATAGATATTTCTCATCTTAATTTTGATGAAGCACCTCCCATGATAGACATAGAAAATAGGTTTACATGCAACAACAAATTTAGACAATCTTGAAATAATATGAATTGCCTGTTGACAGTTGCAATGTAACACAAGTGACAAACCCTGATGTCACCCATGATGAGTCAGCCCAGTCCCTGAGGAAGGACCCAGCAGATGCTGACAACCTAACGGATATTGGTATCCGTAAGATCTTCAATGAAGAACATGACATCTTCAGAGCCAGCTCCCGCAAGTTCTGGCAGGAGGAGGTAGCACCCAATATCAACAAGTAAGAGAACTAAGTCTGTTAAAATGCAATCAAAATGAAATAAAATAGTTTCAAATTGATAAAATGAAAAAAAATAGTTCAAACAATAGACTCTAAGGAGGCTGACCTACTACTAACCAATATGTGATCAGGCAAGCGAAAACACCCTTCTGCAGGGAAATTCATTCTCAAAGTTCATCTCAAAATCTTTAAAATGAGACATCATTGGCTTAAATATTCCCAGTAGTTATGTCAGAACCCTTCCTTGAACATAGGTTGTCATTCATATTTGAAATCCAGGATTAAGCTCTAAATACGTTATTAACCATAATAATGACTAAAAACACAACAAATCAGCCTTTTTCATAAAAATACATGACAATATAGTGATTTTTATCATAGATTTTGATCTAGAAGGAATTTTCCATTTCTGTTTTCAGTTTTGGGTTTTTGCTGAATATCCCTGAAAATTGGCATTTAAATTGGCAAATTTTGATTATTGGAATGGTTGCCATGGCAACCAGGAACAGGCATATAGATTGATTTTTTTCATGAAAAATGTTCATTTTACCATCCAAATATTGGCCATTTCTACTGAAAATGGTGCATTTTAAATGTGACCATTGAATTCTGCATCAAAAATTAGCTTAATATATTTTTATAATGATTTTATAGTAATTTTGCTCCTCCAATACCCCTGGTGGCCAAATGGGGAATTAAAAATCCCTCGTGGAGGGGTGTTTTACCTTGATGGGTCATCTAGGTCCAATAATAGGAAAGGGGAGTTATCATCAATGGTACATAAGCTTGATATCTTATTCTGTGTGACCTTAGGTCAATTTTACAGCCTTAAATGTATTTTTTTTTGTGGTTTATAGTATAACTATAAATAACAACACAACTAAAGTTCCAACTTGGTTTCTAAATGTGGCGTTTTATTGTGAAGGAAATGAACCAACAGTTTCGGCACTATGAGGCCTTCATCAGGATTACAACTCCATAAAATTTCTCTTATAAGGTACTCTGTGAGTCATTGAATGTAAAAATAGGAATAATGCATTATGGGTGAAAATATCAACACTTCCGGTGTTCCATGTTACCATGGAGATAATGACAACAATTTATGACATCATGTTTATAAATAGTAATGATTTTAAAATACATTGAATAATTTAATATTATAAGTACACATTTGAACGGCGTAGATTAGGTACAATGTGAGTCATAAAGGTATTTACAATATAAATATTAATATTATAAATATTAATATTAATTAACAGGATATCATGGCCTAAAAATTTTTTTTTTAAATGTATTATAATTTACCTATAACCTTGGTTTGACAAAGGCTGTACAGAAATCTTGATAACACACCCAAATATTCTTTCATTCGAACATGAAAAATTCAATTTTCTTCAGATATGAAGCTCAGGGGCACGTAGACCGTGAGGTAAGTTGTCCAACAAAGCAACACTCCTATGTGTATTACCTTCGCACAGAGAAGGATCGAAAGATGATATTAGATACATAAGTAATGTTTTGACCCTTTTCTTTTATAAATAATGGATTAGATACACACACTCTATTGGTAGGCATCAGGATCGTGTTTCAATAGTTTCCACGACTGGACACCCTCAAATCGTAGTGGGAGGTGTAAGAAATGACTCCATACCAGTGACTACATAGTGAGCTCCAGTAGAGGCCTCAAAATAGCAGCTGCTATTTATTCAACTACTGGCTCAAAACACACCACTATGAAGTCATAGCACCCAGTCATAGGGGCCACTATTGGCTACATAGTGACCAGTCATACCTCCTTCATGGTCTAGTATGCACTCCTGTGTTCAAATCAGCATAGGGCTGCACTAACTACCATAATGTCTCATATAGGAGCCGGGCCTTGAATAGCAGCCTCCCTTGAATAGGGGCCTGGGTAGGAGGGCTGTCAAATCAATAGGGGCAGGGCCTTGAATAGGGGCCTGGTGGGGCCAGTTTTAGGTGGTTTTAGGAAGACAACCGAGACCCCCCAGCCCAAATGATGTATAATTGTTCTACATAATTCCCTTTCAAATCACATATGATAGATCTATATCTAATGACCTAATTGTATGAAAACGCTCTGTTATTTTTTCTTTATAGTAGGGCTGAGGTGTCAGCTAGGTGTGATATCTTTTGTAATTTTATTATAAAGCCATGGTGGGTGAGGGTTGGGTATGACAGGCATGACAGCTTTGTAAGGCCTAGTGTTCTATTTACACCACTGCATACTAGTAACTGCATAGTTGGCCTATGTGTGGACGTAATGCTCAATTCTTAGGTGAAACACCACACTTTTCAAAATGATAGTTTATTCTTTAGGAAAAAAACTGCCATCCCAGAGCCAAAGGCGCTGGCCACAGGGTTATAGGTAGTAGTGTAAAGAGCCCAGATTGGGTACATTTGAGCAAAGGAGTGCAGAGGGCAGCAGCTAAGGCTACCCACTAATCATTCACATGGAGGGTTGTCATACCAGGATCCCTTATTGAGTCACTGCTGTGGTGGCTATTTAGCCAGCAGGCAGTACGATCACCCAGTAATGTAGCCAGTTATTTAGTCACCAAGGCCAAAATCCTAAGATCACCTGCTAAGATTTGACCCATCTCCAGTCGTAGCTGGCTGAACCTGTCATGGAAACTATTGAAACACAATCCAGATGTCACACTTACAATTACTACAATTATAGAGCACTCATTGGCAATACCATGGGTGCAGTCCTTAACTCCATTTGTAAAATTGATCAAAGCTCCAAAATGCCTACAACTTTGATGTTTTTGTGCAAAATATCAAAAACCATATTTTACATAATTAGGTTTAGCAACCACTACATAGACAATATAACGCAGACGTGCAGCATACCTACAGCATTGGTACACCTATGTAAAATCAGGTTTGAGTAGCATACGTCGTGGTTGCTAAACATCCCAATTATGGAATAAATTGAAACGTCAATCGAATATTCTCCTGTACAATTATAGAACACCCTGTTATGAAAGCTACTGCTATAAGTCTAGTATCTACCATCCTGTTCCTCTTATCTCTGTTTTAAACATGTATGTATGCAGGCAGTGTTGTCTAGCAACTACAGTTAGCGCTCGGCTATCAGATATATCAGTACGCCTTCTGATTATCATTAGCAGTATAAATAGTCTACTGTTGCTGTATACAACATTCTGTAAAGATTTTAAAATGGATAAAGGCAGGCAAATGTTTAATATTTTTTCTATAATGATGACAAGACATTTCCACTATTCAAGAAGCTCCCTGTGAATGCTGCTATTTAAAATTTGTGGTGGAAATGTTTTGAAAAGGGGGCTTCATTTTCGCAAGGCAGGTTTTGGGGGAGTAGTGGGGGGGGGGGGGTTGAACCAAATCTCCCCTCCTTTCACACACTTGTCACTAAGGGAGTAACTATCAAACCAAGATGAATGTATACACCTGTAGGAGTATATAGGGTTGAGCCGGGATGCATTATTAACTAATCAGATAATTCTTTGAAATTCACTGCAGAGATTGTTGGGTACATTATGTAACACCTGGTACCATCTTGCTGTTTCTTATCAGTGCCTATTAAGCCAGGTGCCAGGTTTAGCAATAGCCGACCCACTAGGCGTCCATACTGAGCCCAGTACTGCATCCACCCTGTATGGTTGGTATTTATTTCAAAGGGCTAAAGTTACAGCCCAATGCAATGACAGGAAGTTACTTGTGTCATGTATAACAGTACAATTGACCATTTACATCAAGGCGTCATACTGTCCTCAAACATTTAATAGAATTGTATTACTATAAAAGCATGTCTTTGTTTGTAGCTGTGGGAGAAGGCTGGTGAGCAGGGGATGCTGGGGGTGTCCATTAATGCAGACCATGGTGGTCTGGGAGGTACCATCCTCCACTCTGCCATTACCTGGGAGGAACAGTAAGTACAACTTATAATTCTGGTATTCTATTTATCTGGAGGTCACTCAAGGGATTATGGTCAATATTATTGTTAAGGTGTGGATTATGACCTTGTTATTGTTACGGTTTAGATCCTGGTTCTCTTGTGTGCTTAAAATAATACTTGTTTTGTTCTTGCTTAACTCTTCCCCTTGTTTGAAACTGTGCAACAAATTTACTGATTTACATTACACTACTTTCAATTACATAATATTGATATAACATGCTGATCTGATAATTGTTCCTATGGCAGCAACTTAAGTAATTGTAAGTAACATTTCAATTGAGGTAAAACATAAATCCACATAATTCTAGTTTCATTTTTATCTTCTACCCTCAGGGGATACATCAATGACTACGGTTGTGGATTCCAGCTTCACTCAGAAATTGTAATGCCTTACATCTCTAAATACGGGACACTAGAACAGGTTGAGAAATTTATTCCCCAAATGACAGCAGGAAAACTTATTGGATCTTTGGGAATGACAGAACCACAGGCAGGAAGGTAGATAGTTATACCTTTTATACATCATCCTATTCCCAAGTTATATTCTGAGCTTGCTTTTAGAAATCACTTCACTCTACGTCCACAACAATGTCGGGAAATATTTCACTTAGAGCTGAGGACATCTGAATTAATGTGCTATATTCTAAGTTTGAAGAATTGAAAGTGGTAGTATAACTTATCAAATCTTTTTTACTTATATATTTTTTCTTCATAAAATTATCTAGAGCTGCGCTTCACGTAATGAAGATATTGATATCAATATGAATATTTTAGAAAGGACTTTAATTTGTTTGGATCTGACAGTGACCTTCAAGGTATTCGCACAGCTGCCAAGCGTGATGGTGATGACTGGATTCTGAATGGAAGTAAAGTGTTCATCACCAATGGTTGGATGTCTGATGTTTGTATCGTGGTTGCCATCACTAACCCAGATGCCAAGTCAACTGCACATGGTATCTCATTGTTCCTTGTGGAGGAAGGCATGCCAGGCTTCAAAAAGGGTAACATCCTGAAAAAGATGGGAACTAAATCACAGGTACTTACCATTTGATTTCTTTAAATCTGTAGTTTGATTTATATTCTAGCTTTTATGTCAATGAAATAACTGGAAAGGATATCAGTCAATTCTTTTTATAAAAGAAAATAAAAGAGCTACATTCATTACATGTCTGTTTGAACCACAATTTTGAAAGAATTCAATTTCAATGACAACTTGAAAACATACCTGAATCATGACAGTACATAGTTAGGTATCTAACATGTTTTCCACTTCAGGACACAGCTGAATTGTTCTTTGATGATGTTCGACTGCCAACATCTTCGATCCTGGGTGGAGAGGCATGTTTGAACAAAGGCTTCTATTGCCTAATGGAGGAGCTTCCCCTGGAGCGACTTGAGATTGCTGTTTTATCATTAGCCACAGCAGAATGGATGTTTGAGGAAACAAGGGCCTATGTCAGACAGAGGAAGGCTTTTAAAAAGACCATTGCAGATCTACAAGTAAGTCATCAAATATTGGCCAATTTTGATATTAACTGGCATCCCTTGCTTCAGAACATTTCTTTAATATTAATGTTGTGTCATGTCAATAGTGATTGTTCTTGTATACTTTGGGCTTCCCTAGCCCACTTAAAAGGCTCTATATCTCCTCTTTCCTATTCTCTCAGATGTGTGTGGTGAACATATGGGTCAGGTCATCAGAAAGTGTAAGATTTTGCCCTTGAAAGCCCTGAAAATTCTAATTACTTTATGTAACCTTAACAAATTTGTCAAGGTATATCTCCTCAACTCAGAAAAACAAAAAATACAGATCTAGGACATCTGGTTTCATTTTTATTGCTTGTTTTGTGTCATGTAACGTCCGTTACCAAGATGATGAAATATGGAGGTAATTGAAGTTGCTCTCAGTAATATAAGAATGTCCCATTATGCATACAAACACATGAAATAACAAGACCAATATATCTATTATTGACTTCAATTACAAAATGAGACAACATTTGAATTATGGATACATAGTAGACTGCCTCCTACATGATGATAAAAGTACCGGACATTATGTAACGTCTGGTACTTTTATCAGAATTATTTCACATAAGCTGCTCTTACATGGAGACAAATGCTGACAGACTCACAATTTGTTCACCAAAGTAGGGGGCAATAGGGCCCTCCATATGTGTAATAACAAAGATTTTGAACCTTAATTTTTTCCATGTTTTATAACTGATTTTAGGCATAGCAACAGTGAATTTCATCCGACTTTTTCTTTTTGTTCTTTTTTCTCTTACTGCTGGATCCCACACTAGCACCAGCACCACTTTGTGATGATGGAGGCTGGATACCAAGAACATTACTTAAGTGCTCAGCACTCAGATTCTCAAGACCAACACTGTTTGAGAAGATGCCGTGATCGAAATAACAGAATGTGTGTTCACCAAACGATTCTCCCCGTTCACGCATTGCAAGATTATACTGAATGAGAACATCCTCATTGTAGAATGCTTTCTTGTCAGTTAGGAACTTAACATGTTTACCATAGTTTTTACATGGGAAGTTTCTAGCCAGCATGCTATTCAAAAGACCCATGCTAGCAGAAATAACATCATTCAAGGCGGGTTTTTTTACTTTGTCATGCGGCATGTGCTGTTCAATGTCATAAGTCACAAACTTACTGCCACTGGCATTGTTCGGTGAGAATATTACTACAGGAGCGCCTTGGGTCTGTTGTTGTAGTTGTTGGTTAGGACGCCATGCTGTTGGCTTTTGTAGAAACTGAGATTGTTGCCCAGACTGAACACCGGGAGCCTGAAACAGGGGTTGTTGACCCGGTAGAATTCCCGAAGCCTGGTATTGTTGTTGAGGATAAGGAACAACACCAAATTGATACACAGACTGTTGTTGTTGGGATGTTGGCACTAGGACACCATACATGTGAGAAGCAGTCGGGGCACCATATACCATAGGTGTAGGTGGGAACTTGAGCCTGCCATCTGGTGCCCTAAATTGACCCACACCAGGCCAATTGACAGTCTGACTAACAGGTGTGACAGGTGGGGAATAGGGTGTGCCATCTTTGTAAAACAACTGAGGAACATTTTCCATAGTGGGTTGGGGTGGAAACCCACCCTGAGTAGCATTAGGACTAGTAGAACTGTCAGTTGCATGATATTGTGGATCAATACCACCAGAAATGCCTGAAGTATTATTTTTAGGAGCTATACCACCATTTCTCCATTGTTTCCACAGTAAGAATTCCTGATAATCTTTGTCTAATTCACCATGGAATTGTGTTTCACCCACTGGATGGTCCGGTTGATTCTCCCGGGGGACCGGGTGATTGTACCGGGAAGGGGGCTTGTTTTCGCGGGTGAGCGACTAGTTAATTTGGGTATTCCGGTCTCCTGGAGGCAATTTTTTACACAAGTTGGGTAAATCAAACATACCTGAGCTGGTTTCAAGGCCGGATGGCCTGCTGAGGGTCCAATAACACTAGAATACGGCCTTAAAACATTGCTTGTGGCCGAAAACCGGCTTTCCGGAAGTCCAGGGCGGCCATTTTGGACTCCGCAGTGAAGGATTGAGCTGGCTTGTGATTGGCCGGTCATAGCAGAATTATGGACATTTGGCCCCTCTAACATGGAGTCTGTGGCATTGTGGCCCAGAGATAGATCATTGGACACATTTCCCATAGGTCCAGCATTGGGTCTGACAGACCCTGCCGGACTAATGGTATTATCAAGAGCAAAAATTGCCCCTCTCCATGCTCTTTCACCGTCCTCTAACTCACGCAATGATCTCTTATTTGCCGCTCTGATGCTTGCTAATTCTAGCTCTAATTCTCTATGTTGGGAAATACGAACAATATTAGCTTTCCTAGATTTCTCAGCTTCAATTTCGCGAAGCAAATCAGCGTTTTCTCCCAAATAATCCATAGAGTCCTCCTCAAGCTCACCGTGTCAGCCGTCCCTCCCCCGAGGCGGCCGGTCGCTCTGCCTAGCCTCCGTGGTACCTGTTGCTCGTCACCGTCGGCTGAATACGGTAATAATTCCGAATCCTCCGAAGAATAACGTTTCCCTGGGTTGGCCACCCCACAATTCGGGCACTTGGCCGCATTACCGTGGTAAGAAGTATCGCAGGTCACACATTTAGTCATGATGATTATTACATTCAGAAAAAAAATCTCCAATGTGCAACCGGTGGTCCTTCCTGGGGCTAGGCAATATGGCCGACTACAAGGGCTACCAGTGAAGGAACCTGTTACATAACACCTGAATGGAAGTGGTGACATCTAGTTATACATTGGGAACTGCTACTGCCCATTTATCACCACTTATATGCGCGCATATAAGTAGCTTAATAACAAAGATTTTGAAGCTTCATTTTTTCCATGTTTTATAACTGATTTAGGTTTAGGTACCGGATGTTACAAGTTACAGATTTCCACTTTGAAAGACACATCATGAAAAATTCTCACTCAGTAATATGTCCAAACCTGATGGAAATGATACCTATGATCATATACAATACAAAAAAAATAACTTTCGGATACTCCATATGTTATTTATTCAATACAGGACACTTGTCAAAAATACAAAAAATATAAAATTTGGTCGTTTTTTTCACTTCGGCAGGTTATAAGTCTTAGAGTTTTTGATGAATAACCACAAATTTACATCTTTCTGATAGTCCTAAGTGTCCTCTATCAAATGAGTCTATGTAAGACAACATTGGTTCACAACTTATTTCTCCAGAGCCATAAAAGTCCAAAATGACCCCAAAACACAAAATCTACTGCTTTCTGGCGACCTGACCCATATGCACTGGCATACAATTTCCTCTGTGAAGACCCATCAAGGGAGAGCACCTCTCTGCGGGGGATTTTTAATTCCCCATTTGGCCACCAAGGGGCATTGAAGGGGCAAAATTACTCTAAAATCATTATAAAATAAGATAAAACTATTTTTTTGATGCAGACTTCAATGGTCTCATTTAAAATGCTCCATTTTCAGTAGAAATGGCCCATATTTGGATGGTAAAATGAACATTTTTCATGAGAAATCAACCTACATGCCTGTTCCTGGTTGCCATGGCAACCATTCCAATAATCAAAATTTGCAGATTTTTATGCCAATTTTCAGGGATACTCACTGAAAACAAACTGAAAACATAGATCACCATATGTGACCAGGCAAGAAAAAACACCCCTCTGCAGGGAAATTCATTATCAAAGTTCATCTCAAGATCTTTAAAATGAGACATCATTGGCTTAAATATTCCAAGTAGTTCTGTTAGAACCCCTCTTTGAACATAGGTCATTATTCATATCTGAAATTGATGATCAAGCTCCAAATACATTATAAACCATAATAATGTCTAAAAACACAATAAGTCAGCCTTTTTCATAAAAAATACATAAAAAATGCTTGCATGATCACTAATGTACTTCTCGCCATGAATGTGACCTTAGCTGTCATAATGGTGTTAAACATCTGTTACTCACTCGTTCAGGAACTCACTTGTAGTCTTACATAATTGTATATATCTTACATCTTTTCTATAGGGATTGGCTTTTATCTTAGTCATCATTTTCTTTGAATTCTATGAACAACTGAATTATCATAGAATGTAAATCATATGAGCCCTATTAATCACAATAACTATTTCAGACGGTTCAACATAAACTTGCTGAGATGAAAACAAGTATTTGTGTAGCCAGAGCATTTGTGGATGACTGCATTGTTGCTGCTGACAAGAGAGAACTCTCATCAGAAATGGCATCCATGGCGAAATATTGGTCAGTACAATATGCATGTATGGTTTTGAATCAAAAGAAATGTAAGAGAGAAAAAATGTATTGAGCGTAATCTGCAAATTTTTGGCATCATTATGTGCTTATTTTAACAGAGCCAACAACAGAGGAATTTGAGAGAAATATCTAGCAATAAATATTATGTGTGTGCCATTATTATCCTAATTACAAACTGTAAAATCATATTTTAAAAAGTAGATTGCTATCAAGAGCCAATCCAATTTCTAAGATTCAAAATCATGCAGAAATTATTCAGATTCAATCAATACTCTAACCATAGGATTTGATGACATTGATTACATATAATTATCTAATGGTATTTCATAAAATTATATATCAGGTGTTCTGACCTTACGAACAAGGTGGCATATGACTGTGTACAGCTGCATGGAGGATGGGGCTACATGTGGGAATATCCCATTGCCCGAGCTTATGTCAACGCACGGGTACAGACCATCTATGGAGGAACCAATGAGATCATGAAGGAACTTATTGCCAGAAGAATTGTGAGAGGTTGACTTTAGTCAGTGCATTCAGAGATACACAGACTTATTTCATGTGCTGCAGACTGCTTAACCCTTAGGTGCCCAGGCACGCTTAAATGCATGCTTTTGGGCTTAAATACATGCATATTGAGGCAAACTTTCATCCAGGAACATCTACTGGTCCAATCTGCAAAGTTTTAAGCTCATTATAACGGCCATGACCCCCTTATTCCAATGAGACCATTTATTTGACTGTATCTCCATTACCTCAGACACAGTGAGTCAAAACCTGAAAATAAGTTGTCATACATGTGACTCTTTGGAAGGGAATCTCCCAAGGAGATAGGATCTATCATGATAGCAAGGTGATGCTGGATCATTTGCCCCCTATTGCCACACCTTTGATAGACTTGCTAACCTGACAACTACTCTATTCATAGGAATTGTTCATATCCATGTAAATGATTTCATAAACTGTGACCAAGACATTTTGCACCCTGGTAGTACACACAAGCAGAACTAGTTGAGTTTAGTTATGCAAATCTCACACTTAATGAGATTAGAGCAACACACCACCAAAGAGACTATATACTAGTGAATAACAACAAAAGGATAGTTTAGTTGCTATGGTAACCACACTCAGTCAGAAATTTCTCTCTTAAATGAAAGCTGAAGTAAAAAGGAATCAGGGGCATAATGTGAATTCCATATCAAAGACCTGTTCAGAATTATATATACATGATCTTTATTGCTGGGATGACGTACATGCCAAATAAATGGAAAAATCAAATAATTCTGGGCACGTAAACGTTAAGACAGAGCTATTGCTGGTTTGTTCCCCCAGCATTTCAGACTTCTATCATATTTTCTCCTTATATCATCTATCACATCACAATATAGCATGAAACTAACATGAGGATTGTATCTGCACCTGAGCATAATAGAATTGATGTGCTGGGTCGCTCATATTTGCAGAATGAGTTCCCCCATTCTATATTGCCTTGAGAAATGGCTTTGGTGGGAGGGAATGTATAATGTCATAAAATTATAGCTGCATTTAATGCTAAAAGAAGCACACCTTACATTACTAAACTAGTTTTGGTTTCAGCAACGTTATTAGGTTGGGTGGCCTTTGGAGAGGTAAAAGCTACTAATGTTCCGAGAATCATAGTTGAGTGCATGATGTGGAAATCTGTATCAGATATTCATTAATATATTGCAAGGTCTAGAAATCTAGAAATAACGTTATTTTCCTTGTATCGAATATGCACACTAGTATATGGGAACAAGCATCTCTGTTATTTATTTCAAATGCAATGCGAACACATGTAATACATAAGCCGTTATGGCTGACAGGGAAGAAGAAATAAATGTACATATTCATCATAAATAACTTATCAGTGAATAAGGTTAGCAAAAAAGACACTTTAAATAACCACAACAGTTCTCATCTCATTTGCACCTCGCATTCATGTACATATCTTTATCATTAGATGTTATTATCTGAAACGTTTTTTGAATAAAAAAAAAATAGAAAAATAAATTTCTTTGTTGTCTTAAAATAACTTGCTATAACTTATAATATGGTATTAAAAGAGCCTAAATATTACATATATAGTGGTATGGTTCTGGAATTACTATCATCAAATGCCTTAATTATGTTACATGGAAGAGGGTCCCCCCAAAGAAGGGGGGGGCTGCCATCTGCCTTCCTGAAACAAGGGGGCTGTAAGATTGCACTGCTTTCTAGGGGGCTATCAACTAGCTGAAATGAGGGGGCTGTAGTTTCGCAGTTGATATACCGACTATCAAAGAGTCTGTACCCTCCACGCAAGTGGTGGCCTAGATCTATTTATTCAGAATGTTTGATTCCAACATGTAGTTGTTGACCTAGCATTGTTCCCACATAGGGGTCATTGGACTAACTAGCATGATTGTCTGTCTGTCTGCTACTACACCAGTACTGCCTGAGCCATATAGCTCTACTAAACACTTGTATGTGCATTGCCTATACAGCATTCTACAAACTGGCATTGTTGACGTCTGATTGGATTAAAAGTCTAGCCCCAAACTCTGGAGGTTATTTCAAAATACTGTATGACATTAACACTTCAAATGGAATTGAAGATGCTCACGATGATTCCACTATAGGCCAAGATTAGTGGATATACTACACGTAATTCCTACACTACCACGGCCACTTTACCTAGCCCTAGCTGGGCCTAGGTAATAATATGTACCGCTTACTTATATACTTTATAAGGCCCAACGGTGAGCAAGTGAGCCATCCTAGGACTAGGGTGTTTTGAAACAACCTCCAGGGAAATCAACCCACTCAGTCAGTCAAAACGAGAAAAGTACTTGCACTGAGTGACCACGGCACTTGGCGCCAAATCACTCGAGAAAGGAGAGCTACAGAGAGGACAGACCCCGGGGGACGGACGCACTTCTTGGGCTGCCTCACCATTCGCTGCTATCTGGGAGTCATACAGAGTTGACCAGAGAGTGCACACTTTTTGGGCTGCCTCACCTTTCACTCTATCTGGGCGTTATACAGAGCTGAGCCGGGAGCTGACCACAACTGTGTCATACTCTGATAGAGGTTATCACTGCCCAGTTAAGCAGCTACATCAGGGTATGGGTCATCCATAAATGACATCATGAAAAATTTAACCATTTTTGAACCCCCCTCCCCTCTCCTCTTTTTTGTTGTTGCCAATTTTGCAATTCTGAAGGTATATGGAAAATTAATTCCGTTATGCTGGGACAGACCCCCCCCCTCCCCCTCCAGCATGACATCATTTGTGGATGGCCCTCATGTTGTTATCTTGGGGTGAGTGAGACTTTGATCTCACATGAACCATGTTTTATGTAAGATTGACCTGTGATGCAATGGGTCCACAGCTCCAAGCCCCTCTCTGATGCCCCTGTTCTCTCTTCCACTCTACCCAAGGAAATACACTAGTGTGTATGGTGCTATACTGGGTCTGAGGAGCAGGTTGGTGTCTTGGTCCATTTCTTTACGTATATATCCCCTTTTTATTCTATTGAACATTGTCCCATTTGAGTATGAAATATCCATAGGTTACACGACATCATTCTCTTGGTTTCTACATTCAGAGAAATATTTGACACCACTATAACATTGCCTTAGACTCAGTGCAACAAGGTTGCAATTGACATTTTGACAAAATTGAGTTTTCTTCTGTTTTAACATCTATTGACCCATATCTACCTTGTATGGAAGTATGATAATGTGTCTGCAGTCTCCAATGCAATAAGATTGTGCCAACTGTGTGCTATAGTTATTGCAACCCTTCTTTTGCCTCTCCTGCAAAACCAGATATGATATGCAGATACAACCTTGTTATACTGAGGAGACGATAAGTAGACAGGACTTGAAAGACTATCTATGGCCTAATACATAAACATACAGTTCATCTACGCTATATTTTACTGGCTCTGCTGGTTATGCGGGCTCCTCTGTTATGGATCAACAAATGCATTCATAATGTTAAAAATATCATGTGATTCTTATGTATATTGTATATTGGTTCATTTTCAACCTGACACTGTTGCTCAAGGTTATGCAGACTATTCTCTATTTTATAACATGCCAGTTCTAGAAGTTTCTATAAACTATAGCAATAGCAGAAAATCATTTCCTATGAAACGGTAATGACGTTTACAATAAAAAAAAAATGAATGCCACTATAGATTGTAGATTGTGTATTTATGTATTTGAGTAATAGAAATTATAAAAGTAAATCCACAAGTTGACACCTATAATTCAGGTCTCCTGTTTCTCACATATAATCTAGCCCTTTAATCAAATGCCACACTAATCTATTAATAAGTTCATTTTTCATTGTGAAGGGTCATCTAAACAGGATGGCAATGAACACTGTTCTGGGACTGTGCCAAAAGTCCATCAAGCATGCCACACGCTGTGCCACCACAGGACTAAGAAAACAGGCTAGGTAAGATGTAACCCATAATATTGTTGGTATTACATCGTACATATCTATAACATAGAAATATTCTATATTACACTGTATAGAGCTATCTATTACAATTTATAAAGGATATATTCATTGCCTCTCACCCCAGAGCTAAGCGTCCATAGCAACTATAACATCACTACAGAGCTTCACCTTAGACATAATCCATGTCTAATTAAGGCTTCACCAACGATCAACATAAGTGGATCAACATGGTAAAAGGTACGCCTGCGTACCCCCTTGAGGGTATACCTTTTACCATGTTGATCCCCAGTCGTATACATGTGAGGTTTTGCAGTTTCATTGTTTGACATTTTTCAAACAGAACAGGTTTCTTCTTAAATCGTTCTAATCAGTCTTAAACTTTTTCTATCCAGTCGCACATTTGCCACCCATCCTGATGTCACTCATGAGGAGTCATCTCAGTCTCTGAGGAAGGACCCTGCAGATGCTGACAACCTGATGGATATTGGCATTCGGAAGATCTTCAATGAGGATCATGACATCCACAGATCCAGTGTCCGCAAATTCTTCCAGGAAGAAGTCGGGACAAACATCCCTAGGTATGAGGAACAAGGACAAGTAGATTGTGAAGTAAGTGCTCAAAGCTTTGCATATAGAAATAATACAAAATCTATTAAGACCATGGCAGCGAAGAAAAGAAAAAAAAACTTAATTACTGTAAGGTTTACATTGATAATTATGTTTACAATGGACAAAGAGTGTTATGAGGGATTATTGAAAAAGAACTCAATTCCTGAAATATCAAATCTTTACTTTTCATTTTCTTAATTTTCAACTTTGTTTATAGCTGTGGGAAAAGGCAGGAGCACAAGGTATTCTTGGAGCTTGCATACCTGCAGAACAAGGAGGGATTGGTGCTGACATCCTCTACTCAGCTCAGCTATCACATGGGAGGAACAGTAAGTAAAATATGCTTCTTAGCTCCACTAGCTGAGAAGAGTACAAGTTTACTGGGGCATCATGTTCCAAATAATTTTAGTTTTGTTTCCAAAGTAGCTAAGGAAACTGGTTTGAAATGTTGGATATTGGCATTTTAGGAACACCAGCTTATACTTCTGAAAGTGTGACTTAGAGCTTGCTCTCTGCCCACAAACCACTGCTGTTTAAAGGTTATATGTTATAGTGTAGAGGTTTGTTGCTTTTCTTTTTATACTATTTTACCAATTTGTTTTCCTCCATAATGTTACTTGTATGCAATTTGACATGTGGCTTTACTATAATGTATCAAAATACATTTTTCTTTTTCAGGGGATATGTCAATGATGCTGGCTGTGGGTTCCCTCTTCACTCAGAAATTTTTATGCCATACATCTACAACTATGGCAGCCCAGAACAGGTCAAAAAGTTCATTCCCCCAATGACAGCTGGCAAGTTGATTGGTGCCATTGCCATGACAGAGCCTGCTGCTGGCAGGTGAGAACAAGTTTTACTTTGATATTCAAACTGGCTACATAGGCAGACTGAAGCATAAAGCTAGTCCCCATTAGCTCTAAGTTGGGAATTGCAAGGACAGCTCTCAGAGGAAGAAGGTTAACCAATGGTTGAATTCCAAACAGAATGAAAATGTTATTTCAGTTGCAGATATCTTCAGAATATTACCACACTTTAGCTTCAGTACCTCAGACAATAATGTTTTTGACAATGAGAGATTCAAGTGAATGCAAGTTAGTTGTATTCCAACTGAAGCAAGCAAACTATTTGATAGTGCATAATTTCTAACAATGGCAAAGGTATTTTAACTCTAAAATTTCTGCACTTCTTTTAAAATAACCAAAGTTATCACACACATTAAGACAACAATTATGAAGAAAATTTATCAAACTTAAAAATTGCAGTGACCTTCAAGGGATCAGAACCTATGCCAAGCGTGATGGAGATGACTGGATACTGAATGGCAGTAAGGTGTTCATCACCAATGGGTGGTTAGCTGATGTTGTCATCGTAGTCGCTCTCACAAACCCTGAGGCTAAGTCACCTGCACATGGTATCTCATTGTTCCTTTTGGAAGAAGGTATGCCAGGCTTCAAGAAGGGCAGCAAACTGAAGAAAATGGGCATGAAGGCACAGGTAATGTTAATGTCATTAGAACTATTAGAATATATTGGTAATATTACAAAAAATTAGATTATATCCCTGCAAATTATAAAGTGTCTGAAATAGCAAACCTTACAGTTTTCCCGAAATTAATCACAATCTTTACAGAATCAGTTTCTTCTTTTTTTTTCTCATGTATTTTTGCTTTTGTAATGTTTCAATGCAATTGTGCATTCCTCTGTGAAATTGTGTAATGTAGTTCTCACCATGAATATGACCTTAGCTGTCGTTAAACATCTATTACTCACTCACTCCAAACTGTACACCAAAATTACAAAAATGCCACTAGGACACAGCTGAACTCTTCTTTGATGATGTGCGTCTACCAACATCCTCCATCCTGGGTGGTGAGGCAGGTATGAACCGTGGTTTCTACCAGCTCATGCAGGAGCTTCCCTTGGAGAGACTAGAGATTGCTGATCTCGGACTGGCATCAGCTGAATGGATGTTTGAGGAAACACGGACATATGTGAGAGAGAGGAAAGTCTTCAAGAAAACTATTGCCGATTTACAGGTAAATGATATGTTAACATTGATTAAACCCTAACCCTATAACCTAACCCTTGGAATGCAGTTTTTGTGGGATAAAGACATTTGTGGGATAAAGAAATGTATGCTTTAATGCCATATTTGTGGGATAAAGATTCATGGGTGTCCTTATCCGAAAAATCAGTGCTGATTTATGGGATAAAGAATATTAATTTTGTGGGATAAAGACCGCACAATATTTCCATTGCCTGAGATAGTATTCATATTCATTACATTGTTGTAATCTGCTTGCAGACAGTACAGCACAAACTGGCAGAGATGAAGACATCTTTGTGTGTGGCACGAGCCTTTGTTGATGACTGCATAGTTGCACAGGCAAACCATCGCCTTTCACCAGATGTAGCCTCTATGGCAAAGTACTTGTAAGTGATATATGGCTAATTCAGAAGCATCTTATGTTAAATTAATTCATTTATCCTAATTCATGATTTTGATGAAAATTCACATTGGCCTACAGTTGTAACTTTGAGCCACAGTACAGTTTGTTTGAAATGATTGGAATGAGACATTGAGGATTGCATGAAATTGAAAACTAAATTAAATATATAAACTATTTGCCTTCTTTACAGGTGTACAGACCTTCAGAACAAGGTGGCATATGACTGTGTACAGCTGCATGGGGGTTGGGGCTACATGTGGGTTTATGGCATCTCCTGAGCTTATGTCAATGCAAGGGTACAGACCATCTATGGAGGAACCAATGAGATCATGAAGGAGCTTATTGCTAGGAAAATTGTGAAAGTTTAATCATGAAATGTGTTCTCACTTATTCATATTCTAATTGTCATCTTCAATAAATAATACATTTCAATACAGTTCTCATTTTGTGATTTATATATACAGCAATTTTGTGATCAAATAAATATGTACTGCAACATTATAATGAGCTTATTGTATTATTCTGAATGAATTGGCATCATTCTTTCCATAAGCCCTTTGCAAAATCTTGTTTATTAAGTATTGTATTAGTTGATACACAGGAAATCTGTGTATCTAGTCTTGGCTGTCAGAGGGAGGATCACAAACCCTTCAAAATGTTTTCCCCATGATGCACGATGAGAGGGGTCTAAGTTAGAAAATCAAGATGGATGTTTAACTCTCATATTTTGGTGAGTAGTGAGTAATAGAGGTTTGATGCCATTTCGACAGCTAAGGTCATATTCATGGTGAGAACTACATTTCAATTTCACAGAGGAATGGGGTAGTGCCCGCGCATATGTGATGTGTTTTCACCAAACCAGTGGTATCTCGCACATTCTAAAGCTGAGATAATGAGGAATAAAGGGTAAAAATAATGTATTTCACCAAATCAGGTTTATTTGATGTTTGAATAGATTAATATCTCTCCTGCAATATTGTAGAAGAATTTATTACAAAAAAAGGGGTGAAAATCACTGAAATTAGCCATTATGTTCGCGATAACTGATTATTGTCACAAGAATTTTGGTCAGAATTTAGTTGATGTATTCAGTATGGGCTGCACATTATAAAATAATCCCTAGTTATAACCATATAACTCTTAATTCCATCATAAAGCCACATCTGTTTACTTTAGTTTGGTACCAAGGTTATTAGGCTTATGCCTATAAAACATGGCAACTGGGAACTACATCCAGAAACCATGTACTCTTGTGTCTTTCGGTCGGACTGATAAAAGCCCTGTCTTTAGGCCTGCGTATACAAGATTCAGCTTTGCCCGATTTAAAATTTTGAAAATTCACTAAAAATTCTAAAATAATGATATCTTAATGGATTAAAAAGTAAAATTTAGTTTATGATGTATTCTGTATCGATGCACAATAACCCAGGAATCCATTTTTGCGACTTATGACTGGTTAGGTCAAAACACATCACATATATGCACCACACACATCCGAGGGGATAGGGGAGAGGAGAAATAGACATATTTTGGTTCTTGGAGATATTGAACACAATGAAATACACTCTGATCTAGAAGAGGATTGTAGAAGCTGTTTGGATATCTTCGGGGATCTTTCTTAAAAGGGAAAGGATAATTGATAAAATGACATGCCTGTGAAATCAGAGGAGCACTTCACCACTAGTGCACACAAGCTTCATGTTTCTATACATGCTTTGATATTCACAGTTCTATTCAATTTCTATGCAATAATTTAGATAGATAGACAAGTTTATTGCATGAGATCGCCCTTAAGAGTGGCGTTCTTCCGTGCACAAGTGGCTAGTTTAAGCGGAAGATGAGGTTTAATTAAAGCTTGCCAAAGTATATGGATCTAGTCTTTTTGAAATTTGCAAAATTACATTATATACTTATGAATACATTATGAGAACTACTGATTGGTTATCCATCTGGAAGAGAGGTTTTACTTGCCTCAGTACTCAGGCAGAAATCATTCATTAGTGTAAGAAGGACCAGAACAGCTAAAATATAATAAGAACAACAGCTAGTATAAAATATGTTTTGCTGTTGTTAATGTTCTTTTAAGAAGTTCCTGACACCCATTTTAAAACACGGTAAATGGTACGCCCGTGCACCCCCTCACGGGCATATCTTTTACCGTGTTGATCCACACATCATTACAAATAGTTGCTTCTGTCTTCTTACATCTAGCTTCTCAATACCATTTCTTTCATGCAGCTCATCTATGCTATTCGCTCTGATTTGTAATTTGCTTTTTGATTCTTATCGCTTGATTTTGTAGCCTCTGGAATTTGACCAACTCAGTTTGATTGGCTCCGCCAGTGTAAAAACTGCAATACTCTATTGTGGGGCAGATCATGCTTTTATAGATGGTGAGACAGTCAATTTTACCAGCAAATTTCCTCACTTTGGCTAGCTTAAATAGCTTATTGCTTAGGCTCTTCTTTATTCTTGTGATGTGCGGTTGAACAGTTAAAGGGCCGTCCAGTTCCACCCCCAAATAACAATACTGCAGCGTTACAGGGAGTAAGTCATTACCAATATACATCTTAGGTGGCTGCAATCTAGATAGTGCTGTTTTGGTGCCAAAGTTCATAATCATAGTTTTTTTCAGTATTAACAGTCATGAAATTCTGCAAGCACCAATTATGAAGTGCATTTAAGTCGGCTTGCATTCCCAGACAGATATCATGGTGTAGTGATCTACCCCTTTGATTCTACTTGAATCCTTCGATAGAAAACAAAGAACAACTAATCAGGTTCCAGGTAAAGCTTTATTGTCAACAACGCACTAGGCACCAGCCGTTCTCGATGACAGTTACAGGCAGTAGTGTTCAATCAGTAACAATCCGACACTAGGCGACTAGCTCAGTCGACCAGCGTCGGGTAAAAAGGAAATAACATAAACCTCCTCTGTGCAGAAGCACAGACGAGTAACTAACACATGGTAGTCGGGCAGCCGATCACCATTTGTAAGATGGTCCGTCACGGCCGGACTGACCTTGAGGAAGGCCGTACAAGGGCCTTATATACGCTAGAGTCGAGGTCCACATGACCCTAAGGTGACATGGCACTGGACTCCAGCACCCCCAGGCGTCAGGTAAGAGAGGTGTTCTGGACGTCGCCAATGGAGAGCCTCGACATATAGCTCCCCGGAGGCAACTGGCGACCACCACACTACCCCCCTCTAGACTGAGTTAATCAGAGACCCCAAATCAGTCTAAAACAAATAAGTAATATACTATACCCGATGACACAGTCATCGAGTACAGTAGAGGTATATAATATTTCTACTATACTGTAGAAAAAAATTATCACAGTAACTCAGGGGTGTTGCTCCATCCCACGAAGGAGACCAATGTCAAGGACATTGCTTCACGACCCGTTCGTGGTCGATCCGAAGGAGGCACGAGAGGGTATGTTAACCAGGGTCATGTCGGTTCCTCCCTGTCTCGTTGAGAAGCTCCTTCCAGCGTAGGAAGCCTGTCTGCGACAGTCCTTTGACCCAGTGGCTGAGGATATGTGGCGTCACCAGGTTCATAGAACCAAGGTGGCGTCGGGTCCACATAGCTGGGGGCAGGGCCTGGTACCCTCACTCTTGGAGGGTACACCGTCGTCCGGGAACAAAAGTTCTGGGGGGTTCCTACCGACCACGAAACTCAGTTCAATGCCGGCAAATCTGGTTAGAGAAGGGCAAGTGACATCCCATTACTGCCTCTCAGAGATGGACCCTGTTGCAGCATCGAGGTCCGCCTGCTCCTCAGTGGTGCGTTTGACAGACTGTGAAGCACCCTCTTCGAGTCGGCCGGTGAACGAGAGGTTCGCGTTCAATGGATCTTCCTGATCCATTGTTGCACCCCAGTTCGAGACTGAGGTCGCGTCTTGTGATTCCTCATCCCCACTGGAATGTAGAATCTTCGAGTCCGCGGAATTGCTCTTGTCATCAGCATCACTCTCCTGATCATCATGATCTCGCTGTTCCTCCAGAGAGGCAACATGTGGAGAGTTACTTCCAACCTCAATGACCTCATCCACATCCATCTGCTGCTCGGCGGCTGAAGTCTTTTCAGTCGTCGCCAGCGCAGAGGGGTCCTGGTGGACGACTACCCCAGAAGCACTCAAGGGGGTTATGCCAACTAGGTTGGTGTGAATCCTAGGAGACAAGACTCTCTGAGGCTCGGGTGGAGCAGGCATGAGGTTCCGTGAAGTCAATGAAGGGAGCACTCAGAACAGTGGAGGACGCAGCGGTGGGCTGTTTGTACACTGAGGGACGAAGAGATCGACCAGGGGTGTCAGCTTTCGCCTGCGCCCCTGTCTCGTCCCAGCATACCCATAGCCGAGCTCAAACTATCGATCCTTGGCGAGTCCTGCCAAAGGGGATTCGAATGAGCTGCCAACTGCTGCACATCTGGAACAATACCGCCCTGCAGAAGATACTTCTGTGTCTCACGAGAAGGTTCCTTAGGTTTCGGTGTAAGTTTCCGGACCAGTCGGGTTTGTCCTTCCCCCACTCCTTGATTTGAACCACAAAATCCTGTGAAATTCACGGTCAATCTCTTCTATGACACTGTCCCTCTTGGTGATGTCATAGTTGGCCTTCGACTCAAAGTTATTGAGGCGAGTTCTGACATCTGTGAGACTGGCTTTCATCTCTACCTGGACTGTCTGACGCGCCTCCTCTCTCAGAGCCAGGAGTAGTTCCAGAGCTCTGTTTGCTCTGTCGAACAGACCAAACAGATAGGCAGTCGATTCCACTCGAAATGCCTCACCGAAATTATCTAGTGCTGCACTACATGTGGTTTCCAACAGTCCATGGCATCGATCCGTGAACGATTTAGGAAGCCAAAGTTGGACACTCTCTCCGAACTTAGGCTCAGCCTTCTCCCATCACTGTGTAGCCGACGGGGTTTCAGCTCCTGAAGCAACCTTCAAGTATGCAACACCAGCACCAGAAGTCAGTGTTGCGGCACCCTTGTTAACACGGGGTGCGGGAGCATCCTTACTGCTCCCGGCTGCCGCAGCTGGCTTCACTGCTCCGGGTGGGGTGCTGGTCATAACCTTCTGCTGTCAATCACGACTAGCTCGGGAGTCCGACCCTTTAGTCCCCGACCCAGAGGCCTTGGAAGTACCGGCCGAGGAATCCGTCCTTGGATTAGACGGCTGAGAAGCAGCGGGCTTTGAGGCCTCATTAGGCTTCAATGCGGCTTCTTGCGGTTTCTTGCGTGTCCTAGATAGTTACACAACCAAACTGCGGACGAGAATCGTCTTTTCTCCTTGACTGAGGTTTTCTTGGTAGACTGCTCCTTCTTCGTGGGTGCTTTGGGGATCTTGAAATCCTTCAGAGATCCTTTCGACAGTTTTGGCTTTGAGGCTTTAGAAGTCGACGGCTCGTCGACCTCTATTACCTCTGGAGAAGAATCTGAAAACTGAGCTGCGGTGGCAGCAGTCGCGGCTTTCAAGTCGCTCTTCTGCTGTTTAGCAGCCTCCTTTGCCTTGCGACTGAGCTCCTTTTCATTCTCCTTTTGAGCCTCCTCCAACTATTTTTGGAGGGCAGCTGTCTTCTTCGAGCTCGTCGAAGAGCTGTACCCAGACAGCTCGTCGGATGAGATTCCCATGGTTGGTCCTGAACTATGCGGTCGGAAGAAGAAAAATGAGACCTGAATCAGTTATCAGACTGATTGAGCCCCGGGGAGTCCTTCGAGATAGCTTGAATCGTTCTCAGACGGAACGAGCCTCGAAGGGTTCCTCGAGGTGACTCTAACCACACTCCAGTGGCATGAGCCTCAAGGTGGTGTTTCGAGGGACCACGAACCTGCACTCAGGCAAGTCGTGTCCCTCTAGCAGTGGGAGCTTCCCACGTGGAGGCAGCTGTCCTAAGCTAGGCTTAGTCCAGCGAAATTCACATTCTATTCTCACGAGCAGACCGCAAATGTGACCTCTCTGGTCCGCTGCACACCCTTTTATCCCTGTTGGCGCAATCTGATTGGAGAGACCAGACACGTGACTAGAAGGAGTGCCCTCATAGGCAGCGTCCCACACCACGCCTTGACCAAATAAGGTATTGGTGCCAAAAGTGGAACGACTCACTCTCCTAACACCTTCACGCTCTGGTTCTCCAGGCACAGTTTTAGCATTATGCCGTTGTTCTATGCTGGCAAGGTATTCTAATAGTGAAAGATAGTGTCCATAGACAGATATACCCAAGAACGGCACCTGCATTTAATTATCATTAAATACAGGTCAGTACATCCACTATTTAGTATTGTGCGCATCACTCAAGAACTGTTTGGATTTAGTCTAGGACTCTGGCTAGTGTTAATCCCGTCTGTAGGTACAAGTGGTGGTTCTCGGGATGGCTTTTTACAGTGCCCCTTTGAACCTCCGCCTTTTGATGTCGACATCCCATCACTGGTGGTGGCGTAGAAGAAAGGTCTAGAGTGTTTGCTTTCTTAGATTTTCTTTCATCTTCAACACTTGTCGACTGTCCTCAGGGCCAGTCTGGGGTGACTGATCATCGACTTCAATCGAAACCGTTCGATGTGAAGTTGTTTCAGTCCTTGGCACCTTTGAGGGGTCACTCGGTGTACCCTTCTTTGAAGGCTGTTTTGATGCTTTTGGCTTATCTCGACGAGCCGGTCAACCACGGTGTCGTTTCGATGGCTTACTAGCATCCAACATTTCCACCTCACTCAGTTTTCGAGCTTCATCCTGCCGTTTTTGACGACCACTTTTTGTTCGATTTTAAAACTTTGGGTCGCGATCCTTTGATCTCTATATTGACCTTTTCAGAATCAAACTTTACCTTCCTCGAGGCCTCCTGAGGGGGTGTGTTGTTTTCAAGCTGGGGTTGCAATAGCTCGACAGTTTGTGATAGTTCTATGCCCAACCACTGACGTAGCCTATCCACATTACTTTTCTGCAACCTACCTCGAGACTATCGAAGTAGAACTGTCGACTCAGAGAGAACAGAATCTACTACGAACGGCCCGTCCCAGTTGGGGGCCAGCTTCATAGCTACCTGGGGTGTGTGGAACCTCACCACCTGTTTCCCAACTGAGTATCTTCTCTGCTTCAGCCCATAATCGTACCTGACTTTTTGGCGTTCAGCAGATTTTCCCAAATTCTCTCTCACCAGGCTATAACTTTCTCTCAATCGATCTCAAAGCTGTTCCACAAATGTAACGGAACAGGGTACCTTGAGTGGGTTATCGATAAAGCCAAAGATTACATCAGCTGGCATGGGATTTTCTTCCCCAAATACCATCATAATTGGACTGCAACCAGTAGAATTATGTTCAGAGCTATTGTATGCCGAGACTACATATTTGACCTGTTCATCCCAATTATCCATATGTTTATCGACCAGCATAGTCAAACTCTGAATAAGAGTTCTATTGAACCTTTCCACCTGACCATCACTTTGAGGCCTGTAAGGATTAGTTGGCTGTTTTACAATTGTCAAATATTCACACATTTCAGAGAAGAGATGAGACTCAAATTCTTTCCCTTGGTCGGAATGCAGTAACAGCGGGATGCTGAAGGTTAATACCGTCTCATCCACAAATGCTTGTGCACAGGTCTGATTTGGTAAGGGAATGGTGCAAACATACTTTGTGAAGTAATCCTGGATTAGTAACATATAAGTATTTTCATTCGGTGTGGGCTTAAAGCCTGAGATGATATCCATAGCTATCCTACCAAACCTGACCCCGAACAACTCTTGATGTAAAGGTGATTTACCCATACCTTCCCCTGGCTTCACCAGGCAACAGGTCGGACAATGTCAAACCCAACGACCTATTCTTTTCCCATTCCAGGCCAGTAATATCTCCTTTTCACCTTCTCGAGAGTTCGTTTACGACCAAAATGAGCCGCAGTTAGATGTACATGGCAAAAAGCAAGTGGTCGAAAATCATAGAAGGTTTGCATATGACGAATTTGGAGGTATTCCATCCCCTACTCTTTGAGAAGAGTAGGGGAGAATGACATTTGAGTTACAAGCCATGTTGAGGGCTTAATTTCCTACAGAAACAATCTTCATACCTCCATTAAAATCTCAGGTCCAGACTATTTTGACCTGTAGATTAGGGAAATCACATTATCATTTATGTCAGATGTGTCCTTGCTATTGTAAAAGAAGCATACTTATAAGAATTCTTTTTCTGGGCACATGTCTGGGGGAAAGGCCCATATGCACACTTTCTATGATTTCTGACCAAGTACCTCACCCCTCAGTCGGCCTGGTACTACAACTTGCATCGTGTGTCTTGTTCGACCCGCCTCTACCTTCCAACGGCACAGCAAGCCTTCAAAAAAAGTTAGTAGAGGCCATTGCCCTAGCAACTTTCGTACCTCGGCACTCTCGATGGAAACCTCAGGCCTAGTAGGTTTAGCCCCCTTAACTAGCCATTCAGCTACTCGTCTGATGTCAGCGTCCGCTTTCTGCGCATCAATGAGGTCATCGAGAGACCAAAATGCTACTCCCACCCGAGTGTCTTCCAAACCATTCACAGCTGCCAAAACAGCGTTATGGCTGCCACAGTCCGTGCAATCAGACCTTTGGCATGGTCGCACAGGGATATGACTTAATCCATCGGCATTCAGATGCTTAGCCCCACTTCGATGTTTGATCTTTGAGTTTTCGAGACCAAACTCCGATAAGTGGGCCAGCCACCTTCCTATCATCCCTTCTGCATCCTTGAAATTTAGGAGCCATTTCAAGGAGGAATGATTGGTACGGATAGTGAAGTTACCACCATACAGGTATTGCCTAAACTTCCTGGTGTACACCACAACTGCTAACAGCAGTTTCGCTGTGTTTTACTTAGAGTATTGCTAGCAAATGATATTGGAACCTCAACTCCATCCTGTACCTGGGAGAGAGCAGCCCCAACAGCAATATTGCTAGCATCAGTGTCTAAGATAAAACGACCTTCGGGGGTGGGGAATCGAAGGAGGGGAGTTTCCTTGAACCTTCGTTTTAACTCGACAAAGGCATGTTCAGCACTTTCTGTCCATGCAAATGCCTCGTAACGACCTCTACTGTTTTTAGGCTTCTGAACTATTAAGTCCTGCAAGGGACCCACAAATTCAGCAAACCCAGGGATAAATCCCGATAGTAGGAGCAGATCCCTCTTTCACTGTAATGGGCCGAGCCCATGTCATTACATCACTAATTTTCCCCGGATTAGCTTCAACAGATTGTTCAGATACAACTCACCCCAGGTACTCCAACGAAGTCCTAAAAAGCTGACACTTTTTAGGTTTCAACTTCAGTCCCCAGACGCGCATTCTATTGAACACTTCCGCCAGATTGGCCATTGCTTCATCCGTCGTTTTTTGCCGAAGTCAATGAAATCATCGAGGTAAACCAGACAGGTCTTGCCTGATAAACCTCTCAACATGTCTTCCATCATTCGCTCGAATGTGGCGGGGGCGTTACACAGATCAAACGCCATCCGATCAAATTCATAGAGGCCCCTATGGTATGAAAAAACAGTTTTCTCGACATCGTCGGGATGCATCCCTATCTGCCAATACCCAGATTGGAGATCGAGACAGCTAAACCACTTATTTCCTCCAAGGGCCTCTAAGCATTCGTCGATGTGTGGGAGTGGGTAGGCATTTTTCTTAGTCGCCCCGTTCAGACATTGATGCAGAATCGCATGCTCCCGTCCTTCTTCGTCACCATCTGGACAGGTTGTTCATCCGCCGCAGCTTTCTTACTGAGGGGAATCCTTCTATAAGGAACTCGGATAGGCTGTGCGTCACCGGTGTCTATCGTGTGCAGACAACGATCGGTGCGCCCTAATGGTTTGTCTGGACTTTTAAAGGCGTCAGCATGCTTACGAAGTAAGGCGGACAGCTTCAGCCTCTCTTCTGGCTTTGTCAGGTGAGTATCTTCATACATATCCAACAGCCAGGTAGGGAGCCGCCCCATGTGGGCGCTTGCAATGAATGCTTTCTCGAGGTCTGCACCCTCCTGCTCGAGATGCATCATCACAGATCCTACCTCTGATGAATTAATTCACCATTTCTGTCAGCATATTGTATTATACCAACCACTTGACCTTTGTCCAGGACAATGTCTCGATTCAGTGGATTACAGACTGGAAACACTGTTCGACGGACATTGCTGACAAGGGCAGCTTCCCCTCTTAATCCTAAACTCCCCAGAGCTTTGGGATCGGGTTCCACTGTAGCCTGTCGACTATATTCTAGACCCTCGGACCTTACCAAGACATCACACCGATGTCTGGCAGGTATCCGACAGGTCTGGGCTACTGAAGCTATCGATGATATTCTTTTCAGTTTACACTGATAGTGCTGTTCTTGTGGCTCTGCTATGACTAATTCTCCCGACCTCGGGTTAAGAATCAGACCATACATTGCTGCAAAATCCAGCCCGAGAATACCATCGTCGGCCACATCGGCTACTATAGGGCTAAACACATAGTAGCTCGAGTTGACCTTAAGAGGTAAAACCAATCGACTATATGTCTGCATCTCAGATCCAGTTACAGTACACGCTGTTATTCCCTCGTAGAGATTGTCTGACAGTACTACTAACCTTCTTGCGAGTTCCTGGGATATTATGGTATGGCTAGCACCAGAATCTACCAAGAAGTCCAAAGTATGTCCCCAAATCTTTACAGGCAGGTACCAACATTTCCCCGAAAGAGGAGCTGTTCCTGCTAGCATCCTCACACCCACATCAGTACACAGATCCATCCCCCTCTCCCTTAGATAAGTAAGACAGGGATCATCTGAGGGAAGCTCTGTAGCGCAGACTCTGGCCAGCTGCGCTCTAGGGCTTCTCTCCCGGTGTTGACTTTCTCTTTCGATAGAGTCGAACCCTCGACCTCGGAGTTCGGTCTGCCAGCGCCCTGTTCCTTAGTCATTGAGGCTTTTTCTACACCGACATGCCCGGAGCCCAACCAGTGATCAGCCTGTGCCGCTGTGGTAAAAGGCTTGGAGGGCCCTACCGGGAGCTTACCTAGCTCCGCAGAATCTACCGATGTCTGCTCGAGAAAGCCAGAGGTGTTAACACCCTGGCTTTTCAATGGTCGGGCAGCTTGATTGCCACGTTGAGCTGCCCGCCTCAGTTTTCCATTGCGTCAGGTGGTAGACTCTTTATCGGCTCAGGACATGTTCGCACAAAATGTGCCTGTCTTTTACAGTTCCATCACTTGGCATCCGACGGAGGGGTGTTCGGTCTTTCCGTACTAGCAGCAGGAACTTTCCTTCCCTCGATAGCTTTGAGTAAATCTTGTAATTGACTCAACGAGAAAGTCTGTTCCTTTGCCTTGGATTTGGAGTTTTTGTTTTACCCCTTCGACTTGCCTGCTGGTTTCTGGTTTTTCTTCCCAGTAGCAGGGTTCGAGTAAGCGGCCACATCTCCCTCAACCAAATCACTTTCAGCCACCGCTGACATTGAATTTGTCGAAGTTGGAAACACTAACTTAGGCAGTAATTGTCGTTTTCTCAACAATTGTGACCCATCAAGGAGAACACCCCTCCTCGGGGGATTTTTAATTCCCAATTTGGCCACCAGGGGGCATTAGAGGGGCGAAATAGCTCTAAAAATAATTATAAAAATACACTAAGCTAATTTTTGATGCAGAATTATTCAATGGTCTCATTTAAAATGCTCCGTGTTAAAATGAACATTTTTCATGAGAAATAGACCTATATGCCTCTTTTTGGTTGCCATGGCAACCATTCCAATAATCAAAATTTACAGATTTTTATGTGAATTTTTGGGGGTACTCACCAAAATCCCAAAACAAAAACAGAAATGGAAAATTCCTTCTAGATCAAAATCTATGATAAAATCACCATATTTTCATGTATTTTATTAGAAAAACGGCTGATTTATTGTATTTTTAGACATTATTGTAGGGGTATGGTATTTACACTTTTACGTTCATGAACCTGTGGGACTCAGACCTAGGTCTTCAGGTGTAGTGGGGGAATCCGGATGGCAGGTGGCAGCACCTGCCTCTGGGTTCGTATCCATTACATCAGGGGGCCTACCACTCGTCCGCCACACGTCACATGGCCGGTCTGAGTTTCGCGGGCTTTTCCCCTATATAAGGCTGGTTCTACCCTTATGTTCTCCAGTAGTGGTTTTACCCACTGCTCAACCAGGTCGTTACCCGAAAGGGTAACCGAATGCCCTAGCAGCATGTAGTCCTCTGAGGCCGTGATCGTATGTAACATAAGCTATGAAATAAAAGCTCGGTTGCCTACCCGGAAACTTTCTCTCTCTTTGTTATGATTACTTAATCTAACTTAACGAGACGAACCACTACACTGGTGCCGTGACCAGTTGGTCTTTGGGTAAGCGCAGTCAGAAATGACTGAGCTGAGCCCAGTATGGGGAAATGGCCCAAATTATGAGCTAAATTCCCCGATGGAAGATGGTGAAATTAAGTCACCATCCCAAGGTACGGAGTGGAGAGATCCACAGGAACACTACCCTGATGGGTAAGCGGATGTAAGAAAAAACTTACACGATGAACTGGAAGAATTTGGAGATTCCTTATTCATGCCAGGAGGTACTTTGAAACCTGCACCTATGCACAAAAGTACCGCTCAATTTGGTCAACTACCATTTGAGGTACCAAAGCCTAGTGCAGGTATGTTTGAAACTCCATATAGTTCTCGAATTAAACACCAGAAATGTGGATTCGAAAAGAACAAAATGGACGAGCTTGAAGACATGAGAGCTGAATACAAGAAGATCCAAAAGGATCTCATTACACTGACCGGAACTCGAGACAAAATTCTGACTGAAAACAAACAGTTGATATCAGAACGTCTTGATTATGATCAGAGTTGTAGACACCAACAACAACTATTATTGGATCGAATGGAGAAGGAAAAACAAGATTTCCAACTCCAGCACGAACATTATCGTGATGCACTATACACGGCGGATCTGGAATACAGAGCCTCGTGTGATGAGTTGAATAAAACTAAACAAGAGTTAAATTCAACTCAATCGGCCTATGGCAAGTATCAAGAAGAGCTGAAGAAAATAGAATCAGCCTTCAAAGATGCACGAAGTACGTATCATAAACAAACGGAAGAGCATGAAAAACTCAGAGGTCAATGGATACGTGAATCCCCAAACTTGACTGCTAAGCAGACAAAAATACTGGATGGTTATTCCGAACTGGAAGCTAAAGCTATCCAGATGTCAAAGTATCTAGAGGATACTGGCCGTGCAGTAGGCACTCTTGAACCAGACTTCACTGTTTCAGGAATTGCCCTAAACACGACGTGTAATCAGATGAACTCTTTGAGGGGCGAAGACGAGGCAACAGAGACAACTGTACCTCGTTGTGAAGAAGTAAAGAGTCATCAGGTTAGATTTACGAATAATACCTCGAAACCTCTTGGTTTAGGTACGGGAAATACTGGGGGTGCTTCGACGAGTGGAGTTAAACAAAACCACTCAGTAGGAACCTCCACCTTTGACGGCGGATGGCCACAACAGTCACCTTTAGGGGGACCAAATGGCTTGTATGCCCAGTATGGATGGAATCAATCCCAATCGGGAGCGAATCCGTCTAATGGTAATTCCCGGAATACATCTGGAGGAACAAACGGACGAACATCCGAGAATTCCAGTACAGCTGGACCTTCAGGAGCAGACCCTCTGCCGGTAGAACTGGTTCCAATAATGGAAATCAGTCGTATGGAACAGGAGGAAACACTAATAACAATAGTGGTTTCTTTAGTTTTGGTGTAAATGCACAACCCATCAATAATCCAGGGTCAACTCCTCAAGCCGGCGGATACACCTTCTCACAGGTGCCTCTATACGGAGCAGGAGGATCAGGGGGTGGAGGAGGACCACCACCCGGTGGCTTTAGAGGTACTTATGGTACGAATCCTCCATGGAAAAAGAGACTCAGTCGCCGAGTATCTCTTTCTCCAGGGTTACAAGCACTGCATGATTCCAATGCAGCGATTGCTACATTAGGTGTTGATTGTTACAATCAAGGTCTGGACGATACGGAGATCATGGAATGGAGTAGGGGGTTAACCCTTACTGGATCCACGAATCCGGCTCATAGAGTAGCTAAGATACCTACTCCCTTTAATGCCAAGAATCCTTGGAAGGAAGAGTATCAAGGCTGCGCAGATGTCTTTAACTGCAATGGATGGGGTAAAGCGGAAGCCCTTATCTAGTATGCTGGTTAAAGGAAGGCGACGGTAAAGGAGCAGTGGAACAATGGAGAGATTCCCAAATTGTAGGACTCTCAGCCCATATGAAATATGATGAACTTATAGAGATTGTTTCATATTTATATGGAAATATAGTTGGGGATTATCCTTGGCTGACGTTCACTAAAAGAACGCAGAAACCTAAGGAATCTGCCAAAGTGTTCGGCTTAGAATGTCAACGACTGTTGCATAAAGCCAGACCTCAGTGGAGATTAGATGATGAATGCTTCCTAGATGAAATGTTTAAACAATTCATCGAAGGATTGCGGAATCAGGAACACAGGACAGTGGCCTGTGAAGCTTGGAAGAATGATGCCTCTTTGACAGATTTGTTCCAGTCCTTAGATCATTATGATCGTAAGGCCCGGATCTTTGCCGGGAAGGTACCTCAACGGATGTCAGCAATGATAATCCCGGATGGGATCCCCGAAACTGATTCATCCGAATCAGGGGAACCTGACAAAGATGAAAACGTTGGGGCCGTTGGCCAAGGGAACCCCCAGTACAACCGGAACTGGGGAAAGAAAACGCGTTACATCAAGGAGAAAGTGATTACCACCAAACCTCCTGTGATTCAACCCGATACCAAACCGAACACCGGTCCGTCTTTATCAGAGGACCTGGTTACCAACTTGGTAAAGAAGATCACTGAGAATCTTAGAAGGCCTGTGCCTGATAGGAGTGTAGTGATGTGCTTTCGATGTCAGGAAACTGGACATTATGCTGCCGAGTGTGAGGCAGATAAGCCAGTTTATAGAAACGCTCGTTACCGGAACAATCCGAGTAAGGAGGACTCAGTGAAGAAGGAAAACTGAGTGGGGGTGTCCATGATGGCAACCGGATTACCCCCTGAATGAGTAATTGCCATGACTGCCATCCTATCGCCGCTTGCAGTGCTGGTGAGAATCCTCTAGCGATTTCGCCCAGCAGTGAAGCTAAGGGACCTGATCAGTTCCTTACTCATGAGGCTGGGGAGACTGATAGTACACCAGGTGTCAAGAACCGGCAGAAGAACACAGAGGGGAAACCCGATATCAGTCCAGAGGAAGTGGCCAATGGGTTGGCCAGGGTGGGGTGTGCCCAGCTTCTCCCGGGTCATCCTTGTCTCGAATTTTTTGAAGGGATACGGATTTGACCTTGGCGCTAAGACGGAACTTGCCAAGTACGCAAGTTGTCCTACCTACTTGAAAGGTAGGAGGTGATACGCAGTTGTATCTGTGAGTGGTAGATCTGCTGAGTTTCTTGTCGATACGGGTGCTAGCCACTCCTGTATTGCTAAGAGATTCTACGATCTTACAATCCGGGTACTGGCAAGACATGGAGAAGACGGCCTTTTCCAGTCATATTGGGTTATTCCAATATAATGTGATGCCGATTGGATTGTGCAATGCACCGGCGACATTTGAAGCCATGATGGAAACTTTATTAAGTGACCTATTATGGAAGAATTGTCTTGTCTATCTAGATGATGTGATAGTCTTTGGGAAGACATACGAGGAATGCTTGGAAAATTTAGGTGTGGTTCTGGAAAGGATCATAGCTAATGGATTGAAGCTGAAGCCCAAGAAATGCGATCTTTTTAAAAGATCTATTAATTACTTGGGACGAATAATCTCGAATGAAGGGATTAAAGCCGATCCGGAGAAACTGGATGCTGTGTCAAATTGGCAGGCACCCACGAATGCGAAAGTTAGATCCTTTCTTGGATTCTGTTCCTATTACAGGGACTTTATCCCAGGATATTCGAGGGTCGCCTTTCCTATCCAGAGTTTGTCCCACTGGACACCTGGAGTGAGGAAGGAACGATTTCCTTGGGGATCCAAGCAAGACGAGGCCTTTATGAAAATAAAGGGTTTGTTTGCAAGTACACCTGTGTTGAAGTACCCTACGGAGAATGATCATTTCATTCTAGATACTGATGCTAGTAACGAAAGCATAGGAGCTGCCCTTTCCCAGGTCCAGGATGGGGTTGAAGTTCCTATAGCCTTCGCTAGTAACATGTTGAGTAAATCTCAAAGAAACTATTGTACCACTAAATGTGAGTTGCTGGCTGTGGTGGTCTATACGAAGAAGTTCAAGCACTTTTTGTGGGGAAGTGATTTAACTCTACGGACTGATGACTCTTCTCTCAGATAGTTATTGAACTTCAAGGATGCAGAGGGTATGATAGGTCGCTGGTTGGCGCACCTATCCGAATTCGGTCTAAATCACAGCCAGATTGAACACCGAGCCGGGGCAAAACATTTGAATGCAGATGCTTTGTCTAGAATCCCGGTGAAGAAATGTGCAAATGCTGAGTGCACTGATTGTGAAGCACACAATGCTGTATTGGCAGGGGTTCGAGTACCTTTCGAAACCCAACCGGAACATGTTTTGAATTGGTCCATGGAGACCATCCAACAGTTCCAGGAGTCTGATGCAGTCACATCATGTTTGATTAAGTTTCTTAATCAGGGTATTTGTTATCCAAGACCCGACGTGTCATTGGAGAACAGAGAGATGAGACGATTCCTAGCTCAATGGGCCGAGCTAGAAGTCCAGGATGGTATTCTATTTCGCTGGAAGAACTATTCTAATAGGAAGAAAACCTTGCAAGTTGTCATACCTAGTGCTATGTGACGAGATATTATGTATTTCTGTCACGGGCATAGAACTAGTGGACACTTTGGAAAGAAACGGTCTCTAGAACGTCTATCCAGACGATACTATTGGCCTGGCATGAGTACAGATCTCACCCGATGGGTAGAGACCTGTCCCGAATGCTGTAAGAACAAACCAGGACCCGGGTTAGGCAAACTGCCATTATCCCAGGAACTGTTAGGTGTAAGGTTTGCTAGAGTAGCTGTTGATATTATTAGTGGGATTCCTCCCACTCCTAGTGGCAACATGTGTATGATGGTCGTGTCAGATTATTATACCAAGTACACCTGAGTGTTTCCTTTACCGGATCATAAGGCTGTTACTTGTGCTATGGCCTTTGTAAAAGGGTGGGTGTTGCACCTAGGTGTCCCATTCATGTTACATAGTGACCCGGGCAGAGAATTTGAGTCTAGTCTGTGGCAAGAGATGTGTAATTGTCTAGCAATCCGCAAGACAAGAACTAATCCCTATAGGCCACAGCCCAGTGAGCAAGCTAGAAAGTGAACGTTAGGTTTTGATGTTTTCCAACATAAATGAAATGTTCAGCAAATATTTACTAATGTCCATAAAGGCTTTAAAACAAATGTTTATAACATCAAACAAACATTTAACAAACGTTTGTTAACATCAACAGTAATTTAGAATGTGAACATTCATTCCAAACATTTTAAAATGTAATAAATCATTCAACAAATGTTTATAGAACATTTTCTAACATTTTTATACGTTTGTGTTATACATATCTTCCCCACAAGGTGGCAGGCCAATCAATAGGGAGACTTTCCCTGTATGTTCTGTAATCTAAAGTTGCTTTAAATGTATACATTATCATATTTTTGCTTACTTCATATATCCTTGGATCAAAACTTTAATTCCAAGTCATGCTTGATAGAATATGACTGGTATAATCATATTCTATTGGATTAAATGAAATAATCCTGATGAAGACACCCATTGCTTGTTACCAAGAAATATACATATTCCGTCCGAGGACAATGTCCTCTTGCACCAGTCCTAGAGATTTTTGCTCAGGGATTACACGTATAATGTGCTTCAGGAGAATTCTATATGAAGATACTTCTATGTGCACAACAGATGATTATGTTCTGTCATTAATTTGGCAGGCACAATAGTTTGGGCAATAGGTACCTATACAAAATACAAAGTCAAAATACCCCAGCGGTTATGCTAGTAGAAACGTTTAAGAATGTTCTCTAATGTTTTGAATGGCACTGTACACTCGAGCACATTTTAAAATGTTAGAAAAAAACGTTTGTATGAATGTTGAAAAACGTCAGAATGAGTCAATGTTTTAACATTAGAATAACATTCAAAACAAACATTTCCAAACTTTCAAATTATGTTGAAAAACGTCAGAAAACGTCTTTTTGTTCACTGGGAGAGTGATGGACAAGTGGAGAGATTCAATAGGACTCTGATCCAAGTATTGAAGTCGCTATTAAATGAGCAAATGGACGATTGGGATGAATAATGTGAATTTGTGGTACATGCTTATAATGGCACTGTACACTCGAGCACAAACTGTTCTCTTAATCTCCTCGTTTTTGGAGAGGATTTGATTATGCCAGCAGATTTGGTGTTTGGCGTAATAAGAATGAATCCGGAAGCCCCTTGCCAGGTGATGTTTGTGGAGTCTCTATGAGATAACTTCAAACAAGCCTATGAGAGGGTTAGAGATGAGTTGCAGAAAACTGCACGTTGGCAGAAAGTTGGTTATGACACAGGTCTAAAAGCTAGATTTTTTAATCTAGGGGATAGAGTTTTGCGTCTACACCAACCTCTTGCCAACCTGAAATTAGCCAGCAATTGGGATGGACCCTTCACTATAACTCAGGTTATTAGTGATTGTACAGTGATTATTAAATCACAGCTTGGTAAATGTTACAAGTCAAATATAGCGATACTACGCCCATGGAGGGGGAGGGATATCTCCACCGAAATACACGGCGATGGTCTATTGGAACAAAGTCGTGTTAAGCAACTCGAAGTGGTACCGACCCGAAAGCGAGGACCCGGGCGGCCACGGAAGGTTGCAGACCCCAAGAGGGTGGTGCCCCCTGTCGTAACATCCGGAAAATAGGGGAAGATACAAAAAGTCTCGGCAGGTGCAGGTAAAAATAAGAGGAAAAGTCCTTCTAAGGCTAAGAAGACCTTGGAAAAGGCTCTTATGGATACCAGGTCAATAAAACAGGCCTCAAAACCTCTTAGACGCAGTCCAAGGTTGCTCAAGACTGCCGTAACCTAG
This sequence comes from Acholoe squamosa, assembly GCA_949317995.1. Lineage (NCBI taxonomy): Eukaryota > Metazoa > Annelida > Polychaeta > Phyllodocida > Polynoidae > Acholoe > Acholoe squamosa. The sequence goes on from OX439048.1 coordinate 26,699,976, forward strand.
CCTGTTAACACAATGAGTGTGTTGTCCTGTACTGTGTACTGTTATATGTTGTAACCTTGTTCAATGTATATTTGAGCCGGTCACAAGTTTCTGGAAAAAGACCCATGACAATGTACCCATGGTTTTGGACGGATAATCCGGTGGATATGCCTATGCTATCCATAAACTCTATAATACCTAGCGAATTGTCATGGTTGAGACCTGAGTACAGACAGAAGACTGATCGGGTATTGTATTGTCCTTATGTAAGAACGCGTGACCTAATTAAGGGCACGCGGGAAAGTTGTTGACCCATTTTCGAATGGTCACGTGAGGCGCCGGTTTGATCATGCGCAGCGATTCAAGTTCGAGTATCCCGCCATATTGTCTTATTCCTGCGAAGGAAGAAGACGTGGCCGAGGGTGGTCTTACTCTTTTTGGAGTTTGATAGCCTGTGACAGCCGTGTTTCGAGGTGTGCCCTCGTTAAAAGGCACCCGCCTTTCACTGGGTAAGCAGTCCTAACTGCTTATCCGGTGGATTGGGATATTATATCCCCGAATAGCCACTTCTGCCGATGGCAGAAGAGGACGTCCGCCTTGGCGGTGGTGCCGGTGCTAGCACCCCGCCGTAGTATGGAAGTGGTTCTCCCAAGAGTCCCACTTATACATACGATGATCAGCAATACGATGCTGATTGTGATCAATTGGATCAACAAATGAATGTTGATCAGTACTTTTCTGGAGTAGACGATAGCGACGTAGAATTGTTCTATGACGCATCCGATAACTCCAGACAAGTGAGTCCTGAATGCCGTAGTGTTCAACAAGCAATTGATGTAGGTGAGCCTTATGTAGCCCCTCCATCCGAAGGTTTGAGTGGAGAGCTGGCAGGAGTTCAGTCTCACGACAGGGCTCTAATGCCACCTCCCCCTCAACTACCGCCGCGTCTGGGTGGGAGTACCTCATCCGGTGCTTTGGGACCTGCTTCTCCGGTTGACAGGCCAATGTACCTAGAGCTACCCCTACCAGACAGTCCTGAGTGGCATAATGTAGCCGGTCCCTATGACGGACGGATGTTAGCTATTTCTGAGGAAATGCTGATACCCACCTGTTATGGGATGCCCAGAGAAGTTGACAAGCGTGTTGTCAACGCGACCTGGAAATGTGTTCATCCGCAATGGGCTAATACCTTTCCAGAAGCCTGGCTGGTGGATTACCATCAGATGGCCAAAGGACTGTTAGTCCATTTATGGTTTCGTAAAGCCGTCTGACAAAACGGGTTACATCGGTGTCAAGGCAGCTGAGGTCTCTAGGTACATAGATAGAGACCAGATCCTAATGTTAGGAACAGCGGAAGAGTATGAAGCAGCAGGTAACACTGTTGTGGATTACTGTCCAGGGGTCCCCATTACGTCTCAAACCATTGAGGCAGAGGAGGCCCGGATTGGTGTGTCTCCACTAGACAGACTCGGGGTAATACAAGACCTCTACTGGAGAGGCAGTATGCAGTGGTGCACCCGGAGCTTGTCCCCGGACCAGCACCTGTGCAGGTAACGGCCAAAATGGCTGATCGGATGGAGCGTCTCATGTCTCCTGCTGAAACTCCTACTTTGGGAGATACAGCAGAAGTGCCTGAGGAGGCTCCACCCGGTGCAGATGGTTCCCCTAAAACTGCTCAGTCTACCCCTACGAAGACTGAGCAAAAGACAGGGAAAACAGCTAGTGGAAAGGGTAAAGGAACCCCCACTAAGAATAAAGGTAAAGGGAAGCGGTCAGGAACCGAACCCTCTACCAGCACGAGTGTGGCCGACAGTACCCAAACCCGTCGGGTGTCCCCACGCTCAGCCAATAAGAAGGGAGCTAAGGCTTCGGATGTCTCCGGCAACGAGACGGATGCATCCGAGCATGGCACATCTACTAATGGCAGATCCCGCAGATGGAATAAGAAGAAGGTTAACCAAAGTAAACCTGAACCTATCGAGGTAGACATTCAACCCGAAACTCCGGAAGTTGAACAGGCTGTCCCAACCATAAAGGTTGAGCTCGGTGTGCCAATCGTCAAACTACACCACGTAATGGCCGATTTGAGTGGAGACGCTCAAGATGCCGCAGCCCAGGTTCTCGCAGATCAACAACCTGTTGTGCAACCTGTGGATGTACTATCCGACCCTGAGGGAGAGGAGCCGGTTGACCCAGTTGTGGATGTCACTCCGACCGACGAGCAAGAGGCTGCTATCTGGGAAAATGCTAATAGCAACTTTGCCGACTTCATTCCTCTACACAGGGGACACCTGAAGGGGAGTAAATCCATATGGAGGCTACCCCCTCGGATCACCTGTGAGAGGCATGAGGATATGGAGGAGTGGCTTCGCAAGAAGCTCTCTGACAGGAAACCGGCCAACATGTACTGGATCTATTGGGAATTCGTTAAGAATTCACCCAATGGCCTGTACAAATATGACCAGAAGGGTAAACTAAAGTTTACCCTTCTGGTCATAACCCTTTCAACATTGTACTCAGAGTGAAGGTGAGGTTGAATTCTTAATCGAGAAAGACGAGTTCCTTCGTCATCTCGTGTAGGTTCACATGCACCAGAGGCCGGAATATGTCTGTGATCGAGAAGTTGGCAAGAAATGTACTAAATGCACAGGATGAGTCACTCCCCGACGCGGAGACATGGTCCGACACTATGTTACTTTGCATGGAGAGGGTCTGGAGGCAGCCATAGATAGAGTGATGAAAATTCACTCTGAACTCTATGGCAACCTTAAGGGCCTCAATGCCGAGAAACTTGCTTCTCTCACACCGAGTACGAAGCAGTTTGCGCCAACGGTTCCTGGTACTAACCAGAAGCTGAAGGCTCGGTTTGCCCAGACTCCCGGGTCTGGCAAATTGGAGTATGCTCAAGAGGAGTACGATTTGTTAAATGAATGGAGGAGCAATAAGGCCCGCTGCCGGGGTGGGGCTTATGTAACTCCATCCGGAGAGCAAATCCAAAGCCGCAGGGACTACCGTCAGGGACCCTCTGTGGCAGATAGGAAGAGACAGGCGTCCGAATCTCCTAGCTGATCCAGGTCACCACTGGAGGCGCTAGAGACACAGACGAATGGGGGACGGAAGAAGCCACATCTTCCTTCTCCTACTGGAACTCCTTCCAACTATGGACGAGCACCAGCCCCACGAGGTGGTTCAAAGAACCCGACATTCTTTGGTGTCAGTGGACCGGGTGGTCAACCCTCCCGAACACGGGTGCCTTTAAATGTCAGAGACCCGAAGCAGTACCCTGCTATGGGCCCACCCGGACCAGAGATGCAAATCTTTGATCAGTACGGGAGGGTCAAGCAGGAACTGCTGGCAGGAGGAGGTCAAGCTCCACGACCTACAATGAGTGCTGTGGTGAGAGAACGTCCACCCGCGCCATTGTTGACGGTTACAGACCCTAGAAGGGAATTGTCGCGGTTGCCCCTAGCCCAGGGACTACCAAACCAAGGCCCTCCTACGACCACCGCGAGTGTGGCTACTACTGCTATTGCTTCTTCGCATACGCAAGTAGCTGTCACTGCGAGTGGATCTGGCTCGCAGCCGAGGCCTCAGGGTCAGGTACCCTCACCTGGTGCTGTGGTTCATCAGTCTAAGATGATCCAGACAGTGGAGACCTTCTTCAAGAAGGAGAACAAATTGTCTTGTACCATTCAAACCAAGCAATTTGAGACGTTGCAGCACCACTTGGAAAACCTCCATTTGGACATGTACCGTCGGACCGTGTCGAGCACTCTCCAGTGCATAGATGTGATCCAGAAGTCAGAGATCAACCGAATCTCTACTCAGATAAAGGCTGATGTTGCCAAAGAGAAGCAGGAAGCTGCTAATCTGCGTCAAGAACCCTTATCCGAGAAGGAAACAGTTTCTCAGATGCTTGACCTGGAACGAGCAACGAACATGAAGAACCAAGGTTTTTGGAGTTATCATGGATAACTGGGACGGCACACCTGGACATGCTTTGACCTTGTTCGAAGCACGCCAGAAGGTGAAATTAACACCAGCTGTCCCTGCATTGGCTGTACCTACAGATGGAGCTGGTGTAGACTCTCTTGTTCAGCCACAGGCTCAACAACCGGGTCCAAACCAGCCACCCGAGGAGAACATGGAACAGTGAAAACTGTTGCATGAAGGTTGGACATAATTGTGTGTCCTGAGGTGTTATTACCTATGTATTGTTGGATGAGAATTTATTTTTTATCCAACCCGCATCGATTCGGGTACATAATTGTACCCTAATCCGGAAACTGAAAGCAGAAAAGTAAACAAGTCACCTTGGAGAAGGAGCATGAATGCTGTCAATATTATAATTGTGCTGTGCTATGACATAATAACTGCCTATTATTGAACTATGGACCTTTAATACCGGAATACGTTACTATGGACTCTAAACTACAACCAGAATTACTACTTCACTACTACTACTACTACTTGTCAGCTAGCACTACAGGCATCCGGGTTTAGCTACGCCCATAAAGTCCATCAATAGTCTACAACTGGATCTACTACTACTTCCAGTTAGCTAGAACTACAGGCAACAGGGTTTAGCTACGCCCATCAACATATTCTTCTATAGCACTTCAGGCATCAGGGTTCAGCTCGCCCATACCAAGACATCAGCAGCATCTGGCTCCACTTATATTCTCCTACCAAGAAACACGTAACTTTGTTAATAATATTATATTGCATGTAAAACTGTATTTATAACTCTAATATCTTTTATAAAGGTATATTATTATATAAAGGTACTTACCTATAAATATACTGGATCTGCGTATCCTAAACGTTATTTAAGGTAGTACTAGACCTATAACTGTCTAGATAGGTCATTCCTGGTCTCAACATATTAAGAGACTATACTTCTTCTGTACTTTGTAAATATCAAACACTAAGGTATAAATTGAGCTGTGTCTCAAATATATAAATATTTTTCTATAAAATAGAGAAGGTCCAACGGATTTCTCTAAACTAAATAATCGTATAATAGTATAATACTCATTCCTTCGCAGGAATGAGTATCATACTACTCAGGTTAATACCTTATTGTGTTCATATGAAGTCACAATGATTATTCATATCTGACCGTTATTGTTAAGTTCACTTTAAAAGTGGACAAAGTTGTTAATTTAAAAAGTCGAAATTTTTTTTCCGGGTTTAATAATTGTCATACGATTAATAATTACATCCACCGGTCCTTTTCAGGACCCTACTGTTGTCAAATGTTAATATAATCTGTGATATTTATATTTATCATATGTGGTTGTTATAGTTACCGGTGGAAATGAAATGAACGATACTCGATGCTATTATTGTATAATTTTTTCAGAAATAGGATAGTCTCATACTATAGCCTATTTCACATCGAGCAAGTGTAATTAATACCCCTTTTTAGTATTGTAAACAATCACTTACTAGGTTATTAATACACTGCGGTTTAATTACCCTCAAGTTATTGTCTAAGGGGGGCAGTGTAGGGGTATGGTATTTACACTTTTACGTTCATGTACCCGTGGGACTCAGACCTAGGTCTTCGGGTGTAGTGGGGGAATCCAGATGGCAGGTGGCAGCACCTGCCTCTGGGTTCATATCCATTACACCAGGGGGCCTACCACTCGTCCGCCACATGTCACATGGCCGGTCTGAGTTTCGCGGGCTTTTCCCCTATATAAGGCTGGTTCTACCCCCATGTTCTCCAGTAGTGGTTTTACCCACTGCAGCATGTAGTCCTCTGAGGCCGTGATCGTATGTAACATAAGCTATGAAATAAAAGCTTGGTTGCCTACCCGGAAACTTTCTCTCTCTTCGTTATGATTACTTAATCTAACTTAACGAGATGAACCACTACATTATTATGATAGTTATGTATTTAAAGCTTAATCATTGATTTCAGATATTATGAATAATGACATATGTTCAAGGAGGGGTTCTGACATAACTACCAGGAATATTTAAGCCAATAATGTCTCATTTTAAAGATCTTGAAATGAACTTTGATAATGAATTACCTGCAGAGGGGTGTTTTTGCTTGCCTGGTCACAATTCATCTGCCAAGTCCATAGTTTTCTTTAGGGACATGTATGTGTGCCACTCTCTAACACTTCCTGCTGCAACTCAGTGTCGTACAATCCTCCTATGAATTGGCCCATATTTGGATGTTAAAATGTACATTTTTCATGAGAAATAGACCTATATGCCTCTTTTTGGTTGCCATGGCAACCATTCCAATAATCAAAATTTACAGATTTTTATGTCAATTTTTGGGGGTACTCACCAAAATCCCAAACTAAAAACAGAAATGGAAAATTCCTTCTAGATCAAAATCTATGATAAAATCACCATATTTTTATGTATTTTATTACAAAAAAGGCTGATTTATTGTATATTTAGACATTATTAAGGTAGTAATGTATTTAAAGCTTAATAATTGATTTCAGATATAAATAACGCCCGATGTTCAAAGAGGGGTTCTGACATAACTACTTGGAATATCTAAACCAATGATGTCTCATTCTAAAGATCTTGAGATGAACATTTATAATGAATTAACCTGCAGAGGGGTGTTTTTGCTTGCCTGGTCACAATTCATCTGCCAAGTCCATAGTTTCCTTTAGGGACATGTATGTGTGCCACTCTCGTAACACTTCATGCTGCAACTCAGTGTCGTACAATCCTCCTATAAACAACTGGTTTACTTTTGGTTATCAGCCATTCAACCGAGAAGTCCACACCTGGGTAGGCATCGCCTGCGAGACGTCTTAGAGCAAAGCCAAAGGCTCTTATGCTTTCGTTCTTGCTCTGGCATTTCTCTCTAAAGTGACGATGGGGTCTTGAAGGCTCGAAGTCATGGCTTCCGTTACCATATCGACTAGCCCTTTCAAGGTTCCATCACCATGTTCCTCCCATAGCCACACAGTATCTGACGTGTGGCCATTCTGGAGTAACATCAAGAGTTGAGCCAATGCCATACTCAAGGTCCACACATTTATCCTACGGACATGATTGAATCCATGGTACCACCTGAGCCAATCATCTTTCCAAGTGAATGCAGGACACTCTACTGCCCTAGTTCGAGCAGGTTCATGCTCGATAGAAGTGTTTTCATACATTCTACTCGATCGTCTTACACGCTCGAGGGTGAATGTTGTACCTCTTCTAGGGATTTGATGGTTCATCCCATGTTTCTCATAGTCGCATCTGCATGACTATAATTAAACCCCGAAGTATGAACAGATTCGGACATACCTATTGGTTTTGCCTTGAAGCTGATGTCTTTATACTTAGGTGGCGCAACACGGGTCTGCGGGGGAATCGGTGTCTAAAACTGATCGATCACCTCCCTCAGACAATTGGCATGGGGTATCGATCTCTTTGGTGGGTTTCGACATGGTCTCGATTCAACTTTTGAGATGTCGTCTATCTTACCAACCATTCAATCGATCTCTGCCTGTTGTCTAGAGCGTTTGGCCTGTCTAGGTTCCGACATCAAGAAATTAAGGCGGCTTTGCTCAGGCTCCAAGAGATCTCGCTGCTCATTTAAAGCTAAGAACTGTTTAGCCTCGACCATAGCGCGGTTAAGCCACTCAACGTATCCAGGGTTATTGACTTGGACCTTCAAGGATTCCGACTCAGCAGTGCTGCACCCACTGTTGTGTCGTACTTCCTCAGCCCTAGCGACACGCATTTTCTCGTCTGTTTGCTCCTGCAGACGTTGTTCAAGTGCGAGTTCGTCACAAACTTCTTGATTTACCCTGACTTTATCGGCTTCTCTATGAGTCGATATCTCCCGTCGGAGCTTTTCATTCTCCCCACGCATGCCTTCCAAGGTAATAGCCTTTTTTTCCTTTAGGGCTTCCACTACCATGGTTTCAGATTGGATGGCTCGAAGTTCCGCCTACTGCCTTGCCTTCTTTTCCATCAAAATCTGATATTCGGTCATTTTGTCGGCGTGAATGATATGCTCCTACAGCGACGAAGCATTATTGCCTCGTCCCTGGCTCGAGCATCCTCATCAGCTTGCATCTGACAGAGTAATGATTCTCGTTCCTGACGTAGCTTCTCCACTTGCTTCTCATAAAAACTTAAGTGGCCTGCTACTTCTTCAGAATGCTCTGCTGATTTTTGGTTCAGCTACTGCTTCAATGCCAACAGTTGTCCTTCTAACATAGATTTCTCTACTTCATGTATTTCAACCTATGTTTTAGGGAGGTTTGCTGTTGTTGGGCATCGCGAAAATCATTTTGAGCTTTCTTGACATGTTCTCGCCGGCTATGCGCAACACTTTTAATTTTTGCTTCGAGTTCCTGACATTAAACAGCTGTCTTCTAACTCTGCTCAATCTCGGACTTCAATGCAAGCATAGACTCTTTTTCGCTAGAGAGTTGCTTTACCTTCTCCTGAAGGCTCGACAATTCCCGATTAGCGATCTGAGTCCGGTTTGAAGTCTCTAAAACTTGCTGCCCTAGCTGTGTCAATCTCAGCTCTATTTCCTGACTCTGCTTCTGGGCCTTCGCCGTGTTACATGTGAGAACATCCAGATGATGTCGACCTTGTCGTAACTGGTACTCTTGCTGACGTAAGAGTTCTTCATTGAGCCCTCTACCACTTCCAGCGCTACTAGGTACTAAAAAGGCAGATGGTTCTCCGAAGGACCAGTTACCAAGGCCTACTGTGTGATGCTGATTTTTCCACATAGGACAAACTCTGTGTCCTAAGGAAGGTCTCAGCAGCCGGAGAGAGTTGTGTTGATATTCTCCAATTGAGTATCCGACGTTGCTGATACAGTCCCAATGGATCCGTTGTCAGCAAAGTGGTCATCCCACCACCTATCAGTGGATCGTCAATATCCACCAATTGACCTGCAGCCGCTTGATTCTGATGATCGGGGCCATCATCGTCATTCAAGTGACCCTACATGTCTTAACTTAAGCTCGCAATGCTCAGATGCGGACTAATGCTAACAACTGGTCACCAGGTCTAAGCTAAAGTATACAAATGACCCTGGGTGATTTTTGACCTGTAGTCATTTTTGACCCTGCCCCCTACCATCCCCCCACTCACCCTACTTGAAGAATTTTCACCCCAGAGTCATTTTTGATCCTGGGTGATTTTTAACCCAGTGTCATTTATGACCCTGCCCCCACCCCTCCCCTTCCCCCTCTCTCTGCCTTATCAGTTGACCTAGATAAGTGGCCTCTCCCCTATACTGGCTTTCAGTTATGAATGGGCAGCAGATTAAGTTTCAAAATGTGTTTTCTCAACTGCTATAGTTCATATCCAAAAGATATTTTAGATTTAACTAGGATACATATTGATCTTTGCAGTGATGTATGAGTTATCAATCTCAAATATGATACAAACTTATCATTTGCATTATTGTGAGCCCAGAGAGATATTTTCCCTCATACCCACTGCAATAATTAAAACAGAATGTAAAATAAGATGGCTAAAAAGTAGTTTGGTATTCTACACTACCATTATCAATCCTCCTCTTTTCATATATGATGGTTTTATGATGGATAGATAAAGAAAAATGGCCCAAAAAAGCAAATTAAAATTGCTTTTTCCATAGCAGACAGAGCAGGGTCATTTTTCACCCTGGGTCATTTTTCACCCAGGGTCATTTTTGGGGTTTTACAAAACCTGGTCACAGCACCAGTGTAGTGTTCTACCCCTTCGATTCTAATCGAATCCTTCGCTAGAAAATGAAGACCAACTAATCAGGTTCCAGTTAAAGCTTTATTGTCAACAACGCACTAGGCACCAGCCGTTCTCGGTGACAGTTACAGGCAGTAATGTTCAACCACTAACAATCCGACACGGGTAGAAAGGAAATAACATAAACCTCCTCTGTACAGAAGCACAGACGAGTAACTAAGATGTAAAATGGTCCGTCACGGCGGGACTACCTTGAGGAAGGCCATGCAATGGCCTTATATACGCTAGAGTCGAGGTCCACGTGACCCTAAGGTGACGTGGTACTGGACTCCAGCACCCCCAGGCGTCCAGTAAGAGAGGTGTTCTTGACGTCACCAAGGGAGAGCCTTGACATATATTGAAGCTCCCCGGAGGCAACTCGCGACTACCACAATGGTAATCAGAGCCTGTTACATACATGATAATGTCATCAGCAAAAAGTACAACTTCAGTATTAGTCAGGGTGTCACAGAGGCCGTTGATATAAAAGGAAATAATAAAGAACTGATGGTGGACCCCTGGGGCACCCCAAAATTAACTGGTTGAGGTTTTGAGAGGCAGTGCAGTGTTTTCGGTTGGACAGATAGGATTTTAACCATTTTTTTGATACACCTTGACCTCAAAATATCATAAATGCGATTCCCTACACTACCATGGCCATAGCATTTTAGCACTAAATATTCTATTTACATTCCAAGTATAAAATGTTCTGAATGGAAATAGAACTTTCAAAATAGGCTTATTGGATTCTCCATAAAAGAATGACCCCATAACAATCTTTGTTTAATGTTTCACTTAATGTTAACCCCCTTTGGGGCCAAGACCATGCTGTACCTAAGCTCCCACGCACAGGCACATTTTCCCTTATTGAGCTACACTCTTTGATATCAGCCCATGTTTAGAACTCTGATCCCAGAGTTTCTGAATCTGATATCAAGGGCGTTTGATATCAAATAACCTATTAAATATAAATTGCAGAAACCCTGGTGATGAGGTGACCATTAGGCCTCCAACAGTTATAGGGCTGTAATAAATGGATATTATGTTCGAGGTATATGGTGTTATAAATGGTATGTTGTTAGGTTATCAGAAAGCAGGGCAGACTTTGATCTCATTGACAATCACATGCAATCATTATGGATGATCTATGATCTAATAGGGCCACAGGGATACATACTCATCTCCAGGAATAGGCTGTTCCTAGCCATCCGTGCACACCTGCCAGGTGCCTCGGTGTTTAATTCTGTCCTGGTGAACACTTTGGAGCACATGTCTGATGAGAAGGATCACAGTGACAATATCTAATTCAATGAAAAGTTCATTTTGACCCCATGACATTTAATCAAATTACATATAATTTCAATGTGTATTCATGCTGTTCAGTTTGGCGGAATTTCTACTTGTAATTCCAATACTCGATATGACAACCTTCAATTGAATGGATTTAAGGTGGGTCGCTGCCATTGCAAGAACTCCTACCTTCTCCTCCCAGGATTTCAAATAGTTTCTTATGCAAAATTGAAAAAGATAAGTTGGGGGTGGGGCACGCACTACTTCATTTTCATACTAGTTTTGCAGCTATAGATGCTCCATGGATATACTTTGGTTACATAATAAAAACACATAATGAAAACACATGTCCAAAGTGTATCAAAATAATTAGGGCTGGAGATAATGAGAATAACATATAGTCTCTGACAGCCTGATATTGCTGAAAATTGGCAATTTCCCCATTTATTCTTGTCACCATAGAGTATACATAAACGTACTTTAAGCACTTAGCAGCGCTTATTTTAGCAATTGAGAATGGACAAGAAGCTGTGCAGTAGTAGGTGAATTTTCAAAGGGGTTGACCCACCTTAAGCTCTAGGCATCTATTACTAATATGACCGAATTCGCACTGGTGCCCCAGTTGTACCCTGGCCCCACTCTGCACTAGAGGTATGTTATACATCATGATATTATCCTGGATAGACTAACGTGCTTATGTGTACAGTTCGATATACATGAGTAATACCGTGCATAGCTGACCAGATATCCTACATTTAATCCTTTTATCAAGATACTTTGGGTGTGATGCATCGCACTGTCTCCATGATAGACATGAGATCCATAAAACCTGTAGCTCCTCTGCTATTCTGTTCTGCTTAGACAGTTCTAAGACCTACTTTGTGACACATTACCCTATTTACCCCATGTCCATGCTATGAGAGGTGCATATATTTTTCGTCATCAACCAGTACAAGTGTGTAGACACTGATCACATCTTCATACTCACATCAACTAGTATACAGTCAGTTGCATTGAACGGGGGTCACAACGGCCAAATTTGATGGAAAAATTGAAATAGTCAAACAATTCTGAAATTTACTGTGCAAAATACCAATATATTGGGGAATATAACCTGCAAGTTGGGAACACTAATACCAATGATTGCTGATATCAGCTAGATATAAATCATTTAGCACTGAATTCTATGAGAATTCGGGCTAAAATCGTGTTTTGAAAGAGGCATCAGTTATCCATGTTCTAAAGGCCATATTCATTTCAATTTTGGGCTGTTAGATCCTATATATCACCCCTTATAGTGGCAATCTGATATAGCCATTGAGTAAATGGTTGGGATGTTATCTTGCATAATCACTTTTGTGGCACGTATGGAATTTTGTGTCTATCTTTGTTATCAATACCTTATATAAATATAATAGCCTGAGAAAAATATTAGCTCATACCATTAAAATCAATCAGTAGACTTGAGCAATCTATAAAAACAGCAACACACCAGTTCGTGGTAGAATGAATAGATTGCCACAAGGAACTTTAGGTATGGGTGTTGAGCATCAAAGCACTTTGCACAGATTAATAGCTAATATAATAATCATGCAAGTTAACCACATACCTCATCCTTGTGGTGAAGATATAATCTACTGTCTCATTCTACACCATGTTTGTTCAAATTTAGGACTATCGAAACAACTTAATTGTATAGGGGCCTGTATGTAAGATGGCAATGAACACCGTTTTACGATTGTGTCAAAATTCTGCCAAACGTGCAGTATGGTGTTCCTCCACTGGATTCAGACATCAGTCTAGGTAAAAATGCATTCCTCTGTGTAAAATTTAAAGAAAAGTTAATTCAACTCCTATTATAAGCTTTTCACTTCCCATAAATGCAAAATATATTCATTATCATGGATGAGAAATACTAATGTCTAATATGGGAACCATACTGAAGTGATGGAAATAAAGAATTCCCTCAAGGCCATGAACTACTCTTTGCTAACTGATAACAAAAAAAGGTAATGCAGAAGTTTTCATCACAGAGCCAATGCACCCCCCCCCCAACCAAAAAAAAAAGAAAAGAAAAAATAGGGTGACCAGAAATCCGACGGTTTCTGGCGACCTGACCAATATCCTATATATCCCTGGCCCAAGCCTTGTAGTGGCTTCACTAGTGTGTCTTAGCAATACACTTGGAACAGATCATATTATTTTTCTTCTATACACAGTGATACGGTGTCCTCTGGTCCCTCTGTCAACCAAGATGATTCATCCTACACCAAGAGGAAGGACCCTGCAGATGCTGACAATATGATGGATATTGGCATCCGTAAGATCTTCAATGAAGATCATGACATCTACAGATCCAGTGTCCGCAAATTCTTTCAGGAAGAGGTTGCTCCTAACATCCTCAGGTAATCAGATATTGCTCAACAGCACTTCATTGGTACATCAGACTCTACACCCCCATCAGCTGTATACTATATATATATATATATATATATATATATATATATATATATATATATATATATATATATATATATATATATATACTAAAAATCCCCGCCTCCGGGGAGATTTTTAGTACTGGTTTTGGCCACCAGGGGGAAGTATATGGGTAAAACACTGACAAATATACTAAAAAAGGTTTAGACCTAAACCTTAAAAAGCCATTTCCCCCCAGGAGGCAGATTGCAATAGATTATGAGTAGGCTTCCTTGAAAGTATAACTCTGAGCAGAGTAGTCTTACACAGTGGCAGAATATCCCCTTGCCCTATCATCATGTTAATGTAGTTGTTACATTAGAAAGCATTTTCATCGATTACTTACAGATACGAGGAACAGGGCCAAGTAGACCGTGAAGTGAGTATGAGAAAATTGTCCAAAGGTTTTGAAATAGTAGTACTATGGATTTAATAATTCATGTAGTGTGTAGAGCTGCCTCACATCTAGTTAGTATAAAATGGTGTACCAAGAGTTATAGGAAAAATGTCAAGCCTCACTCTCAAATTAAACAGGCAGTAAGTAGTAGTATAACTATAAGCACATGTTGAAATTAGTGACCTTTCTTTCATGCTTGTATTTTAATTATGAACCTCTGACAGTTATGGGAAAAGGCAGGAGCACAAGGAATTCTTGGAGTTTCTACCCCTGAGGAACATGGAGGAATCGGTGCTGATTTATACTACTCTGCAATAACGTGGGAGGAACAGTAAGTATATAAACATCTCCTCATGCACTAATAGTTTGTAGGGGGGATTAATACAACGGTTTTCACTGGATTTTACCTGAAAGAAAGAACAAGTTACAAAATATGCAACTATTCATGATTACATCAGCCTAGGATAAAAGAAAAAAAAAGATGAGAATAAAAACAAATATGGATCTATTAGGCAGCATCCAAGAGCTAGTAAAGTATAATACTTTGCTAACAGTGACACAGTTGTGCCCAACAGTGAGTATAAGAAAAATGTATGTATTTCTTTTCTACTTCAGGGGATACATTAGTGACTCTGGCTGTGGGTTCCCCCTTCATTCAGACATAGTCATGCCGTACATCTCAAACTATGGCAGCCCAGAACAGATTGCAAAATTCATTCCAGAAATGACAGCTGGCAGGAAGATTGGTGCCATTGCTATGTCAGAGCCTGCTGCTGGCAGGTGAGCAAAATGTGTAATCAACACCCAAGGTGGACCTTCTATTGCCCATAGTCAACACCATGGTAGGATTAATAGTTACTACATAGTTGACACTCATTATGATGGCTGTGGAGATTCTCAAGAATCGGCTCCATGGCCAGTAAACTATTTTTAGGCTGCCCTTAAGGATTAAAAATAGCTACTCCCGATTATGTGTTTACAATGATGCAGAATGATCAAATTACATATAGCTCTACATTGCAGTGACCTTCAGGGGATCAAAACTCGTGCCAAGCGTGATGGAGATGACTGGATACTAAATGGCAGTAAAGTATTCATTACCAATGGATGGATGTGTGATGTCTGCATTGTTGTTGCCATAACAGACCCTGACGCCAGGTCAGCTGCACATGGTATCTCATTGTTCCTTGTTGAAGCTGGTATGCCAGGCTTTGTGAAGGGTAGGAAGCTGAACAAAATGGGCCAGAAGGCACAGGTGATGAAATAATAATTATTACCATCCTGGGAGCTAACAGCATAATATTCATTTTGGCAGTGTAGAGTACAATAGTCTCAAAGCCTTGGACATTTTGGACCGCTCACAGTCAAATGACTCACCTGCACGGTTGAGAAATCTTATTAGAGTGAGCGTGTTTGTTATCCCAAGTTTGCCAGAGAATAATCCTCCCTGTATATTTACAGCATTAATTATTACATTAATGCAATGTGCATTTTGTCCAAGTTGATACATATTGTGAACCAATGCAAATACTCCAATTTATCTTGTACTTATCATTGAACAGGATACTGCAGAGCTCTTCTTTGATGATGTACGTCTACCAACATCCTCCATCCTTGGTGGTGAGGCAGGTTTAAACCGTGGTTTTTACCAGCTCATGCAGGAGCTTCCCTTAGAGAGATTACTTATAGGTGCTGCTGGTCTGGCTACATCTGAATGGATGTTTGAGGAAACACGGGCCTATGTCAGACAGAGGAAGGCCTTCAGGAAAACTATTGCAGATTTACAGGTTAATTCATGTATTTCTCCTAATCTATTTTACATTTCTTTCATGTACACTGACTGTGATAGTTAGCATATTTTGAAAAAAGATACCTAGATTATGTCACTATTGTCAAGAAAAACATTTGGTTAAATTGAATTGTGTTAATCTACTTGCAGACAGTACAGCATAAACTAGCAGAGATGAAAACATCTTTGTGTGTGGCACAAGCCTTTGTTGATGACTGCATTGTTGCACAGGCAAACCATCGTCTTTCACCAGACCTAGCCTCTATGGTGAAGTACTGGTAAGTGCCATGAATGAGTGATCTAAATGCAGGCAAAGTGGCCATGTTTCAACACATTTTTCATTTAAATCCTCTTTCAACTGCATACATTATATCAGGATATCATAATAGGACTTCCTCAGTAGCACTTTGATAATAAAGTCACATTGCAGAAACACATTGCTTTCAGATTGCAAATTAGTAGGAGCATTGGTCTCAACATTGAATATTAAATGGAAATATAAAAAAGGATGCTCTATCTATTTCAGGTGTACAGATCTTCAGAATAAGGTGGCATATGACTGTGTACAGCTGCATGGAGGGTGGGGCTACATGTGGGAATATGACATCTCCCGAGCCTACATCAATGCTCGTCCCCAGTCAATTTACGGAGGATCAAATGAGATCATGAAAGAGCTGATTGCCAGGAAAATTGTAAAAGGCTAATCCTAAACACTCTAGAATTTTCTATGTATGTCCTTATTGCTATCCTTGATAAATTGGTGAGCTCCTAAAGCCTTCAATTTATTTATGAGGGACTCTTGTATGTATCTGGATTACAGCGTTAATGATAATGCATAGACGTGGAGACAAAGACAAAACTCTTTACCTCTAGGTCTGTGCCCTCAGTAATGGGGCTGTGTACAAATGACGTCATGCAGGAGGGGGGGAGGGGGGGTCCCACTTCCCATGACCAAGCATGACAAGGGGGGGAGGGGGGGTCATGGGCTGCATGTCATCATGTCATCAAGAAATTAAAATTTGCTTTGGCTCTGGCATGAAAAGAAAAATTGTAAAGGTAGGGAGATATAATACCTATAGTAGGCACTTTACCTACCCCCAGTGCATGCTTCTGCTGCAGTGGAGGTGTGAAACTGTGATCAAGCTGAAACTGGGGAGTGCTAAACTCTCCTTTCTTAGCTCATTGTTTAGCTATTTATTGGAGGATCTTAACGAACATGGGCTCATTTTAAAGGGATCGATTAGGGGTTTAATATGAATCTATTTGAGAAATAATTGATTCAGATAAACATCCCATTCTCCCCAAGTGAAGTTACCCCATAACTTTGAAAGCATTTTTTGGTATAAAGGCAAAATCTCACATAAAAGAGAATAGTTCCCACACTTTCTACAGAAAAAAATGTTTAGAAACTGTCTAGGGTTTCTCATTTCATAGGGGAACAGGATGTTTGCCAGACTCCACAAACATTTTAGCGTGCCATTCGCTATCACCCTTCCACCAGCTTCTCCATGTTAGGTCCTTGTCTGTTTGCTAGAATCCAATCCTATGTATATCATTTATATAACAATGGATAAAGCTGATAAAAATAAGTGGATCTCCTTTTTAAATGAAGTGTTTACATCAATTTAAAAGGAAATTCTGACCGTTTAAAGATCTCATATCAACTCCATAATTTTGCGCCAATTCTGTGAGATCGCTAAATCACAGATGATATTATTAGGTCAAGATAAAATCCCTTTAAATTTTGATATGATACACTGATTTTCAACCTTTTACGGGGAAGTCATACACAAAAAAGAAAACAGTCCAAAATAATGATTTAAGATATGTAGCTACACCTGTATCAGATATACTTGATCACAAATCTGGGCCCTATTTAAACTCCTAACAGTGGCAGAATTTTGGTCATTCATAACTTCCCTTATACTTGGCATAAAGACTTCATTTAAAGAGAAAATCCATTTCTTTAGATGAGATCTATCCATTGCTTAAAAAATGCATGGGACAAAGTCTTGAAAACTAGGTAAGTGCCTACCTATAGGCCCTACATGCATGCCTTCCTCAGACATCTCACTCAATGAGTGTCACTGCCATCAATGTCAGTGTAAAGTCAAGTTGATGTCCAGGCCAGGGTGCACCACTTTTACCCCTAATCTAGGCCCCATACCGATTTAACCCTTTTTGAAAAGGACCACTGCTGCCCTTAGGCAGCATCTAAAATACCACTGAATCTCTGCTGCTGCCTCAGGGCAGCATCGATAGTTATCCACAGGCTTTTTTTGCTGAAAAGGCATGAATTCTTTTACCCCTCCCACTCCTTGAGGTATCAAAATTATTTTTCCTCCTCCCCCAACCCACCCCCTCCCTTTGTTGAACTTGTGGGGGGGGGGTATCTCTCTGCATGACGTCATGCTGAGGGGGGGGTCAAGTGTTGTATGACGAAACATGACAAGGGGGGAGGGGGGTCAAAAATGGTCCAAAAATGCATGACGTCATTTGTACACAGCCCCTAAGAATTTGATTCTCAGGAAACGCATCATTATAAAACATGCTGTCACAACATTCACCATTATATTCTTAAAATTTAATGCCATGTAATAAATGGAAATGGCAGCTCAGACTTGGTGAATCTAGGCAGTACCACACTCAGTTTCATCTCGATATCCAACTTGTGAAGATAAATTCGAAATTATATACTCCAATGTCCTGGACTTTGGCCAATTTTTCTACTCCTAAAAGTTCTTTGATGAACATGAAAAATATAACTAAATGTCTGTTTCAATGTGTGTTCAATGAGAGACTATCACCAGCAACGATACTCAAGTCTCTCGGAACGATTGCGAAATTGGCCACTTGTAATTACCGCTATCATACGAATGATAGTGAAACCCTTTCACATGTCGCAATTTGAATTGATTGAGATTATATTTAACTCTATCCCTCGAACTCCTATGGTCAAAGGGGGAGTATTATTAATTCAAAATATCCCAACTCAAATACACAGATGCAAATTAATTCTGACTCATAACAGTCAAATTAATGCACAGGATTATTGTCTTGGTTTAAAATGCACCCTGGAGTTATTCAAAAGTGACGACAGTCTTTTCCCACGATATCACACATCCATCAGTGCTGCCTCCTTGTAGTCAGGGCCTGTTTTCAGAAAATCAAACTTTGTAAGGCATTTCTGAGTAGAATTTTTCATCTGGTTGTTTCTACACAATTTGGGTATGCTGAATCCAAAACTGTCAGATGACATTTGATGTTTTCACTTTTTCCCCCCAAAATTGCAGAAACAAAATAGCTGCCATTTTTTCCTTAAGATTTTCAGATATGAGTAGATGTAAGGTAATGTACATTGCTGCAATTGGTGATATAGGCCTGGCAGTGAATGAGCTGAGTCCTCAGAGGTCACTCCTCATGCCTGTATTATTAGACTTTTGAAATCCAAAATGGTGGCAATTTCTCATGATGGCTGCCTGAATAAGAAGTCGAAACTTGCTACTTGGATAGCAATGGATGTAGTTCTTCAATTAACTTGATCCTGGGGTCAATTTCTATCTTTTCAAGCATGCTGAGGCTGATTATGTAGCTTATAATAACTTTAAAGTTGTTCAAATAATATATCTTACTACGTATAGACTCAATCGGGAATTGTGTTTTTGTCATAAGCTTGAATTGTTTATTTTAAGTGATAGGAAAGGCAGTGATAGCCTATGAGCTCTCTGACTTGAGTATTTTGCAACAGAGATGTAGTAAACAGAATTGAAAAAAAAGGGGTTCTGATTAGGGTTGGTCCCCTTGATTCATGACAGATGGTGTTTCTTATTGATGGTTGAATCCCTAAATAACAGTCACCTATATGGGGTTAAAAGTAAATGATAAATATTTGAATGATTTAAGTTCTAGGGTCCAAAAGCCAGCAACAAAGAACTGTTTATGGAAATTAACATTGAGATTGATGATGTAGTGGGACATCCTGTTCCATAAATATGGGTAGACTTTGAGACTTTTACCATCTGTGCCCAAAGTCCTATATGAACTACATCTATCTAAAAAAACTATGAGCCTAACTAACCTTTTTGATAGGATTTTCAGAAAAAAATCTCATATCCAGACCTAAAAAAGGTGAGTGGTTGTGTCTATCCTTGAATAGAGGCATGGAGGAGTATCTATAAATTTTCAATAACAAAGCAATCAAGCATATATATGGAACTATATACACTCGTGTATATATATATAATTAGCCGCGAACGGTTAGGGACTATTTGCAGCGCGCATTGGTATCTATGATGTCATAGCATGACGTCATGGTAAACACTCCTCCAGTATATAAGAGGGGATTTTCATGTAACGGCCAATTGGCTCGATCTCACCTGTACAGGTAACACCACGCTGGGTGTTCCCTGGAATTTTAAATTGATTTCGTGGTTAATACTTGATTTTTCGGATCAAGATGGGGAGGAAATCAACTAGAAGTGCCAAGGCAGCTACTACTTCTAAAAAATCGGCCAAATCGGCAAAGAAAACGGTAGAATCGGCCAATTTAGGATTTTCGAGTGAGTTGGATTCGTCTTTTGTGGATCGGAGATCTACATCGCCCCACCACGCTAAGGGGTTTGAAGACAATCAATTCACTGACCAGACGGATAGGATGGACCTGTTGGCAGGCGAGTTGTGCACCATTAAGAATCTACTACAGGATTTGGTTGCTGGAAAGGGCGGAAAAGACGAGACGAAACCGATGGAGGGGGCGTGGCATAGTACACGTGCGAATGTTTGTCAACGACCTGTGACGTCATCGCATCGAGAGCGCAGCCGCGTATCCAGGCAGCGGTCTCCTAGCGTCCTTAGCGACGGTTCGAAATGGGACGAAGTCGTGCATCGTGGTCGTCGCCGGAGATCGAAATCATCCTTTTCCACTCGTCACAGACCTCGGTCGTCTTCAGGAGGGTCGTCAGTAGATTCCACTACATCCAAGCTTCACACCAATACCAAATGTGGTGAGTTTGACCATGAAATGTATTTGAAAAAACGGGAAAAGATCGATACCGCTGAGAAATTGGTGCTAGTCAACTTGAATTTTGTCTTAGATTATTACAAAGACAACAGTGATGTAGAAGGCATGTTAAAACATCTCCAGGTTCTGGTTGAAAAGGCTGGTACAAGAATGTATACAGTAGCAGCTCTATTGGCTTACGATAAATCAGTTAGGACCAGGGCAAACAAGGAGGGGATAGAAGCCTTTGGGATTATAGACAATTCTGATATTTTGAGGCACTTATCATATGATGGTACTGTTCAAGCACAGAAGGCATACGCCACCAAGACTAGGAATGGTATCAAACAAAAAATCTCAAACAATTCTTGCTATGCTTTTAATAGAGCAGAGGGTTGTGTAAGAGACCCCTGCAAGTATAGACATGTTTGCAGTGCTTGCAGTGCTTCTGGACATGGTAAAACTGAATGCCAAAAATCCAGGAATGAATAGGAAACTGTAGGTGGTCGATGTCCCATAGCTGGTAATGATATTTGTTTGATGCCGGACCAAGTTATGGTAGGTGTGGTAGATATCGACTCGCCTTCTCAAGCTCCAGTACAGGAGGTGAATGATACGAAAATGGTTGGGGATTATTTTTCTTCAACTGAGTTCGTAGCGGAACAAAATATTTTCCAAGAATTTAATTCTTTAGGATATGATATAGATGTTACCTGTAATAGTTTAATACAGGTTGGTATTGAACCACTTTTTACTGTTAGTGTCTCAGGTTTACCCAGCATCAGGGTATATGACGACTGTATAAAAGGTGTATGTACGTGTGTTCATTACATTGGTGGTGAGAGAGCTCAAATTTTGCCGTGTAGAGTGGCCCCTCTCCTTCAACAAAAAGGTCTCATTGATATTAGTGGTAAAGAGGCTGATTTTCTATGGCATGGTATTGTTCAAGGTTTTAAAATTGTGGATCCGGACTGTCAAACTACTTATGATTGTAAAAATTATAAGTCAATCCTAGAGGGAAGGTTCTATAATGAGTACTGTGGTATATTATTAGAGGAACTAGAGGCTGGTCTAGTTTCTAAGAGTAATGATAAACCTCGTTGTATCCATGCTCTAGGTGGGGTAGAAAAGTCTAATGGCAAGTTAAGACCCATAACTGACTGCAGCATGCCTGATAAAATTTCTATTAATAATTTTATGGATACTACTAGCTCAACATTTTCTTATAATAATATTAGCACGGTGACTGCTCAATTGAATAAGAACGATTTCATGAGTGTGGTGGATTTAAAGTCAGCCTACAGATCTATAAATGTGTATGCACCTCACACGACCATGCAAGGTTTCAGATGGGATTTTGGATATGGTGAGGATTATTATGTAAGCAACAGGTTGACTTTTGGCCTGAAATGTGCCCCTTATATTTTTAATAGGATCTCTGATTTTATTGTGGAGGTGGCAAAGTTCTACGGTGTAGAAAAAATTGTAAACTATCTAGACGATTTTATCATAATTGCTGATACTTATGATGAGTGTCTTAGACAGAGGAATTTATTGATGGAATGTATGGCCTACATGGGCTTTGTAGTATCCAGAGAAAAGGTTACCGACCCATCTCAAGTTTGTAAATTCTTAGGCATTAATATAGATTCAGTTAAGCTAGAACTGTCCTTGCCTATTGAAAAGGTTGAAAAAATGGAAAATCTCTTATTAGATAACGTTAATAAGAAATTTATTTCTAAAAAGAATTTAGAGAGGATCGGTGGTTTAATGTCTTTCTGCTCGCAGGTGGTTAAGGGTGGTAGAACCTTTAGTAGACGAATTTTTGATCTCTGCGCTCGGGCCAGACCCGGTGGTTATATTAGGGTTTCAGCTTGCACTCGCCAAGACATTCAGTGGTGGTTGGATTTTTGTAGAGTTTTTAACAGTAAAAGGTTAATTCTAAATGGTTGTATTGATACGCCTATGTACTCTGATTCGTCTGTTAAGGGCTTTGGAGCATGGATGGGGAAGGATTTTTTATATGGTGACTGGACATCTCATGATAAATTCAACCTAGGTTCAGGCCATTTTTCCCCTCCTCCTATATTGGATAATCTACAAAATCATCATCGGAATATTAATGTATACGAATTATATCCTGTTATGATGGGCTTAAAACGCTGGATTTCTAGTTATAAAAACCAAAGAATACATTGTATAACCGATAATATGCAGGTACTAGCTATGCTTAATACAGGCAGGTCTAAAAACAAACTTTGTATGGAATGGCTAAAAGAGATTTTTTGGCTGTGTTTCATTAACAATGTGGAAATATTCGCTACATACATTAAGTCCGAGGATAATATCCTGGCTGACCAGTTGTCAAGACTTGCATATAAAGGTATACCCGGTAAATGTATAACTTCTCTCCATGAAAATGAAATGTGCTGTTTTGATTCCAGAGTGGAAAAGGTTACAAAAAAGAAAAGAGGGTCTTTTAACGAAGGGTGTATCACAGAATACGAGGAGAACAAGGAAGCAACAACTCAACAGGTACAAAAAATTTTGTAATAAATTTAAATTACCTAAATTTCCTTGTTCTCCCTCACAGGCTGCTACATATGCACTATATTTATCTAGTTATATGAAACCTTCCTCTGTAAGAAATTATTTATCGTCCATTTGGTATCATCAAAAACTTAGAGGTGGCTTAGACCATAGCGGTAATTTCATGCTAAAAAAGGTGTTGGATGGTATTGATAGAAATTATGCTGTTCCTGCTAGGGTTACTCACCCATTGAGTCCAAAAGAAATGTTATGTATTAGATCGTATTTGGATCTCTCCAACAGGGCTGACTTGAAATTTTGGTTAGCTATTCTCTTATGTTTTAGAGGTGTCCTCAGGATAGGACATGTTGTATCTTCTCCTCATACACTAAGGGTAGGTGATGTAAAAATGTTTAAAAGTTATGCTAGTCTTCGCATTAAAACTTCAAAGACTGACCAGCTTGGTAGCCATTCTTTTAATATATATTTATGTAGGGACGATACTTCACTGTTATGTCCTTGTAAAGACTTAGGAAAGTTGTGCACAGGTAGGGGTGCGAGTGATTTGTTATTCAAAATTAATGGTGTTCCTCTACAGTACCAATATATTAATTCGAGGCTGAAATCTTTATCTATACGTGCTGGTATCAAAGGTTCAGTCTCCACTCACTCACTTAGGCATGGTGGTGCTACTATGTTAAAGGATGCAGGACTTAGTGTAGATTCTATTAAAAAGAAGGTAAATTGGAAATCTAATTCTGTTTTTACATATTTACATAATCATAAAAATGAACTTTTGGAGTTAGATAGACTTTGCCAATCTCAATTGCATTGTTGATTGGTATGTGTTTGTTCACATGTGTTTGGCGTGTTTAGGTGTTTGGCATGTATGGTGCTGATAGCCCCAAGGTCAGTAACCCAACAAACTCATGTGTCTGTGATATGATCATTTATATTACCACTGGATCATATATTATTATTACGGTTATCATCATTACTATCATCGTTATTACCGGTATTATTATTCCCTGGTAGCGAGATAACTTATGGAACTATATACACTCGTGTATATATATATAATTAGCCGCGAACGGTTAGGGACTATTTGCAGCGCGCATTGGTATCTATGATGTCATAGCATGACGTCATGGTAAACACTCCTCCAGTATATAAGAGGGGATTTTCATGTAACGGCCAATTGGCTCGATCTCACCTGTACAGGTAACACCACGCTGGGTGTTCCCTGGAATTTTAAATTTTACTATTGTTATTACTATTGTTATTACTATTGTTATTACTGTACTATTGTTATTATATTATGCATTTTACTGACTATGCTTATTGTCAACTAATTATTATAGTTGTTTTAATAAAGGCATGTATGGTGCTGATAGCCCCAAGGTCAGTAACCCACCAAACTCATGTGTCTGTGATATGATCATTTATATTACCACTGGATCATATATTATTATTACGGTTATCATCATTACTATCATCGTTATTACCGGTATTATTATTCCCTGGTAGCGAGATAACTTATGGAACTATATACACTCGTGTATATATATATAATTAGCCGCGAACGGTTAGGGACTATTTGCAGCGCGCATTGGTATCTATGATGTCATAGCATGACGTCATGGTAAACACTCCTCCAGTATATAAGAGGGGATTTTCATGTAACGGCCAATTGGCTCGATCTCACCTGTACAGGTAACACCACGCTGGGTGTTCCCTGGAATTTTAAATTTTACTATTGTTATTACTATTGTTATTACTATTGTTATTACTGTACTATTGTTATTATATTATGCATTTTACTGACTATGCTTATTGTCAACTAATTATTATAGTTGTTTTAATAAAGGCATGTATGGTGCTGATAGCCCCAAGGTCAGTAACCCACCAAACTCATGTGTCTGTGATATGATCATTTATATTACTACTGGATCATATATTATTATTACGGTTATCATCATTACTATCATCGTTATTACCGGTATTATTATTCCCTGGTAGCGAGATAACTTATATATATATACTTTAGAAAATTATTCTAAATCGTTATAGCCAATAGTCAAATTCACTTCAGTAGGTAAAGAAATAAGAGAAAGTTGATTAACCAATAAGGGATCTGCATAGTTCTATTTGCAATAAATTGCCTGATCCAATGGGGAGCACTCATATATGTGTAAACAACAATCCAGCTAGTCATTTCCCCCTTCACACAAATGAGATCTCTGGATTCCTGAGAAATGTGTTACAGGTCTATGTCATTAAGTTCTATCAAACATCTTTAGAGGGTGGTGTATGTAGGCAGCCATCTTGGAAAATGGCTGCCATTTTGATAAACAGCTGCCACTTTGCCCAGGCTTGGGAAAAGGTAATACAATGCCAACAGTGGACTAGGGAAAAACGTTGGACATATCTCCACTAATAAACCTGTATGTGCAGGAGTCTCAGCCACTGTTGGACAACTCTCCACTGGTGGACAATGGGGTCCTGGGTCACTGTTGGACAACTCTCCACTGTTGGAGACTGGCCCTAAGTGAGTGTTCTTATCTCCTGGTTAGTAGTGATAGCTGATAAGAGATTAGTGCAGGTGTTGGACCATCCTCCAACAATGGGGCTAGTGCAGGTGGGGAGGTGAGGGAGGGGGTTACACTCCTTTATAGAGGGCTCTTTCTGAGATCTTGGCCCTGACTATTGTGAGAATCACATGCACCCACTTGGCTTGGTTTAAACACAAAAGAATGGTATCAAACCCAAACTGGCGCCAGATGTCACTACCTAACTCGTAGTAAGCTCTGGTCTTTTGCGCTATGCATTGTGAGGTATAGCGAGGGTTGCCGTTGTTAGCAGAGCCACCAGCGGTGGATATAGAACCTTCAGTTCCTTGGTCCTATCAGCAGACGGAGTTTCAATCAGGGTTTTGGCCTATTTTTGGCTGTCATGACGTCATAGGGCTGAACACACCTACTTCTGTTCAATATACACCCACGAAACTGGACCCAGAACTGGACGCTCACCTGTGGTTGTACCCAGGGCCTAGACCATAACACATAATGCCCTCTTGTGCTATTTACCTCGTGATTTGAGTGCTTGGGTGTAGAATAAAGGCATGATCAGTACTTCAAGAAAAGTGGAAGCCTCATGAATTGTTTCTATAATGCCACATTGGTATTGAGAGAGGCATGCATCTGGTCCAGTAGAAATGATACTTTTTAACCACCTCACATCGCAGACATTGTAATAAACCAAGGGAGTGTTCATTTTTTAACAACAGGGGGGGGGGGTGGTGAGTTTTCGTTTTTACCCCTGAAAATATTTTCCGCCCCCCCTTTGAGAGGTGCCAAAATATTATTGCCCCCCCCCTCAGGAGGGGTCAAAATATTTGGGCCCCCCCCCAACAGCGAGTTGTGTTGCACCACATTGCATCATATCACACTCAATTGTATTGTTTTACTGAAGTATAAGGTAAAAGGATCACTTCCCAGAGTTATTATCATCAATTTATTATTTTTCTATTGGAATGCAAGAAATTGAAAAGAGGGTTCCACTTCTCAAGACCAATTTCATCAGTAGCTGCAGTGTGAGTCACACACTACTTAGCCTTATGTCTTTTGTTTAACAAGCAGCCAGGACAAGCTAAGTATAGGGTGGTCTGGGGGCATCACCTGCCCCAGTCAAACAGTTTTATAAATCTAGAGCCTAAATTTATGCATTCTGGTGGTTTTTGAGGTTTCCCTATACCCTCTGTTTAAAATTCTACTATAGGGACCCTTCATACAAAATGTTTGAATGGGATCTCATCCCATGGATCTGGATGAATCACAAGATTGATTTCTGTGGTCTTAGTTTAAAGCAAGCAAGCAAACTGTATTTGAAGGATCTTTTAAGTCTGAACCAACTTGCTGCAGACACACATGGGCCTTTATGACTCTTAACTATAGGGAATGGGAGATGGGCTGTTTTAGCACAGCCTTTGAAAATTTTGTTTGGGGGAGGGGGTAACCAAAGCAATCCAAACCTGCAAATCAAAAACTTTACCATTTACATGGGTTGGGGGTTTGGGTTTCTGAAAACGTCTGACCTCTTTATGTATGATGGATATCTTGCTATCCTAATGGAAATTTGAACCCTGGATACCAGAAGACTGCCAAGACATGAATTGATGTGCCCCTAGCCTTTCAGTTACTTGATTCTGCTGTAAAGTACTATCTGCAGATTTGTTCCCCAGGGAAATTTGGAAAATCTAGACAAGAATATCATGTATTCTCAGGTCAATTTGTGAGCGAATGGCCAGGCCAACTCTAAGTATGTGCATACTGCTTTCCAAGAAAAATGTTTAAAACTCTTGGGCATGTTTTTTTTTTATTGTTAGTGTGATTAATGTGTGATAGAGAGTAAGAATCAAAGGGGGGTATGGGGGTATGTCCTCCAGGAAAATTTTGAATATTGAGAAGTCAAATAGTGCATTTTGGTGACATATGACTGGATGGTGCAGGGGGGCACACATCCCACCTGGCCCCAAGGTTTTACTACCCCTGCATCATATACACTGTTTTTGGCTCAGGGAGCCTAGGGGTATATGGAGATGTACCCCAGAAAAAATCTGAATATCGAGAAGTCAAATGGTGCAATTTGGTGATGTATGACTGGATGGTGCAGGTGGGCACACATCCCATCTGTACCCAAGGTTTTACTACCCCTGCATCATCAATACACTGTTTTTGGCTCAGGGAGCCTACGGGTATATGGAGATGTCCCCCAGGAAAATTTTGAATATTGAGAATAAATAGTGCATTTTGTTGAGGTATGACTGGATGACCTAACTGGATGGGTCGGGTTTATCCCCGTCGAGTCCATCTCATATGGGTCTGTATGGTCTGGTTCTGTTCAGTCTGGATCCATCTGATTCTGTCCGGTCTGGCAGGGCTGGGCAGCTGTTGCCATGTAGCCAAAATGTGGCGACAATGGCCTTGAAAATGGCGACATCTACCTTCAGAATGTTCTTCAGACTCTGGGCTTTCCAATAGTGAAAGAATTTTTCAAATATTCCTAATAGAACCAAAGTTATGAAATGATTCACAGAAGTCACCAGAATGCATAATATTTTGACATGGAAAATTTCAAAATTTTCTTAGGAAAATGGCCCCAACCCCACCTCCCTATTCCAATCACTCAGAGCCGCTCAGTAATGAATTCTGATGTAAACTTGAATATTCCATATTTCATGTGATGGCTATATATAACATGTATTTAATTGTAACATTTAATAATGATAATATAATGAAAACTAACCAGATCAGTAACTAAACTGCTGGCCCTACTTTAATGAATTAAAGTTCTGGTTTGAATTTTCTTCATTGTTCATTCAGCACAAACCACCTGTATTATGGAAGTCAATCCATCATAGTGACAATTAAAATGTCATTGCCCATATATCATGTTATTCATGATTCAAGCCATGTGAACAAATGAAATGTTATTCATGATCCAAGCCATGTGAACAAATGAAATACCACCATTTTGGTCGATTTTGCTATGCGGGCGTTTAGGTGAACAATGAAGAAAGAGAGGACCTTCATTCCCACTGACAAGTTTAGTTCAGCATCAGTGGATTGATAAACTGATCCTCCCTAACATATGACTCAACATTCAATTCTTATACTGTCTCACAAATTAACAAAATAATCCATATTATATATGTATATATATATATATATATATATATATATATATATATATATATATATATATATATACTCTGTCATCTAAATCTAAATTACATTTATGAGTTGATTACAGTAATATCTTTAGCATTTATAAGAATATCCCCAAGTTTAACCCAAGACTACAGGAACTCCACAGCAAGTAACTATTTAAACAGGTAGACACTATCTTTTCCAGCCACTGGCCAGTCCAGCCTGTAGGTTTAGAAATCTATGGGCTTGGAACTAAAGCTGCAGGCCCAGAATAGCCAGTTTAATCTTTTTTAAAGAGAAATTGATGATGGTCAATGGAATTAACCTTTATAGATGCCCCTCTGTAACCTTCTGTGGGCCATCCCTGACCCACAGGAAGGTAATTCTTGAGAAAACTATAGGCCCACAGCCAAAAGGCCCATGGCTCCCAGGCCAGCATAAGTGTCTACACCTGTCTAAAAATGTTAAGATTTCTTTGAAAATATCAATGTCAAAAGATGTATTATGAATTCTGGTAATGACTTCATAACTTTGATTCTAATAGGGATATTTGAGAAATTCTTTTGCTGTTGAAAAGCCCAGAAATTGGAAATTTTGAAAAAAAAATATTTTTGATAAATCTGCACCTTTTATACACTGGCAATTGTCACATGTCAAATTTTTGACAGAATGTCTCTTGTCACTTTCATCTTGTTTTCTCATGTCACATGTCAGTTTTAAATGTCAGAATGTCACCTCAAAATGACCAAATGTCACCATGTCATTTTTAACCCCTTGGGGGCCACTATTTTGTGATGAATTGTTTGAGATATCAGGTTCTCAAAATGCAACACAATGCACCAAATGACCTCTAAAATCAAAGATTTTCCTCAGGGGCATGTTTACAGATTACACTAGTTACCATTATCAATTGCGAATTCAGTGCCCTTTTCTTGTGATGAGCCTATCACAGTGTTGCCGAAAGGACACAAGCATTGGATCTAAATGGCCAGTGTCGGACATATATCCCCCCTCTTATGTGCCCTAGAGATTCAGCCCAAAGGAGTGCCACAAGATTGCTTTATGGCTTATAATTAGTGGCGTGGAACCAGGGTGCAGGGGGCATATATATATATATTCCCCCTCAACTTTTATGTTGGGGGATATGTTTTTGCCTGCCCCCAACTTTTTTTTCATATTTTTACTTTTTAGGACAGTATCACTCCACCATTATAGGGCCTACATTATCAATCCAATGGAGCAGGCAAATCATGCTATAAGAACTCATCAAACTGCAACATTTACTTCTAAAATTTCAAAACATTTCTGTAGGGGGTGGTGGTAGAGAATAATGTTGGGGGATAGCATTGGTGTGGGGAGAGATATGGGGGCCTAGGACATTAAGATCCCTGGTAGAACTGGGTTTCTTGGATAAGAGAGAGAGAAGGAAATTTTGTGCTAAGTTGCATCAGAATGCACCATTTACTTTCCAGACTTTCAAAATTTTTCCACCACCCTCACCCCTAAGTACTATGCTTTTTCAATATGGGTGCCCTCAGCCTAGACACAACTATCGTAAAAAAATATTTGAATGTAGCAAGTTTTCCTGGGGAGACCCCGCTACGACAATAAGTCTATTCAGTCTATAGTTTAGTATCTTTTGCAAGTATCAGCAGAAATTACCCACCCATCCCCCTTTGCACATCCCCCCCCAAACTTTCAAATGGCTCCGCTGCCTTTATATGCAAGTTTTTCAGTCCTCGGCTACAGCCCAGCTAACATTGGCTCCAGGATTTTCAAATATGCCCAGCCCTGTCTGGTCTGGGTCTCATTGAAGTCTTGACTGGGTCTGTTGTGGTAGGTTCAGTCCAGATCCATTTGGTCCAAGTCCATTTGGTCCAGGTATTTCCAGTCCAGGTCTGGGTCTGTCAGGGTGGATCCATCCAGGGTGAGTCTGGGGGCAGTCCAGGTAGATCTGTCTTGTCCGGGTCAGTTCGGTCTGTATGAGTCTGTCCAGATGGATCTGTCCAGGGGCAGTCTGGGTGGGTACAGGTCGGGCCATCCGGGTCAGGCCATCCAGGTCAGGTCAGGTATGTCTTGCTAGGCCCACTCCAGATGAGGGGAGAGATTTGGGGAAAGGTTAGGGGAAGAGGAGATGGGAGGAAAGGCTAGGGAGAGAGAAAACAGACCATGATATATATGCAAATTCCAAATGCGCAAAAAAATCGAGGCATTAAAAGTAAAGACTCTACTTTGATTTGCTATTGATAGGTTAAAATGGGGGGGGGGGGTATGGGGGTATCTCGCCCAGGACAATTTTGAATATTGAGATGTCAATTGGTGCATTTTGGTGCTTTTTCAGGGTGGCTGATGCCCTTGTATCCAAATCTTTCTAAGACCCCACCATATATATAAAATGGTAAAATGATATCTCATGGGATCTGGACAAAGATTGACCCTGAGAGATCTTAGAATAAAGGAGAAAACTGAAAAAAATGAGGAGTTTGCTCACATGTATGCATGAGCCATCTATAACAGGCGACACACATACCACAGAGCTCTCATGTTCTAATGGAGCCAAAGAGTGAGACTTTTCCCTGAAGCTTGGAATTTTCTAGATTTCCGAGATGCATTGAAATAAATGCAGTTTCAGGGGCTCTGGGGGTATGCCCCCAAGAAAATTTGCAGAAATATGGAAGTTCATTTGTTGATTTTTAGAGCATTTTGGTACATTAAACCGAGGATAGATGCTCAAGTTCACTACATAAGTATATACTGAAATTACAAAGTCTAAAATGAGAAACAGGTTCCTCAGCGTGAGAGAGTGAGACAACCCCCAAATGTGTGAGAATCACGCCAGATGCATGAGATTCACGCCAGATGCTTGAGTGTTGAGAGCTCTGCATATAATCTTGTTGGAAGTATGATTCCCCTGAAAAATTTAGAAATTTTAGAAAGAAAATGGTGCATTCTGATGCATTGTAAAGTTATCAGTATAAACTTTCTCCTTCTGCAAGTAATATATTGAGAAATTATCCCCACTACAAATTGGGTAAGTCACATCAATTCGTGCCTCATTGAGAAGGGTCTAAAAATTTTATGCCCCCCCCTCAAGAGCAGTCGAAATATTTTTCGCCCCCCCTCAGGAGAGGTCAAAATATTTTACGCCCCCCCCCTCAAACTCACCAACCCCCCCCCCCCCCCCGTTGTTAAAAAATGAACACTCCCCAATGTAGCAGGCATGTAACCTTGGTATTGTCAGCATGATGATATTCCCACCAGATGGAGTTGAGGTGGGAAGTACGAAGGACAGCCTGGACAGGGAAATTTTCCTCCTAATACTAATAGTTCTATCCACCAGGTGGCTATACTTGCAGCCATCTGGTGAATGATGCCCTAAACCTTGGGGGTAAGGGAGTGGTCATTATTTATCAACAGGGGGGGTGGTGGGTTTTCGCACAGACGCGCGGACATTTTTTACGCCCCCCCACAACGGCAGTCAAAATTTTTTGCGCCCCCCCCCGCGCCAGAGGCGCGGAGAGTTTTCGCACCCCTCTTTGATCTATAGTAGCGTGCGGGCTTTCTTGCTAAAAAGAATGTGAAATTTTTTAGCCCCCCCTCAAGAGGGGTCAAATTTTTTTTAGCCCCCCCTCGGGAGGGGTCTGAAAATTTTACACCCCCCCTCAAACCCACCACCCCCTGTTGATAAATAATGACTACTACCTTAAAGGGAATGTCTGCCCCTATGCCCTAACCCCAATGGTTGCTATAGCCTTTACCTTACTCCCAGACCCTACTATACTTACATCTGGGGCTAGTTTGTATGGAACCAGCAATTTCTACGCCAAAGGTGTGCTCTTTTAGCTCAGGGTGTGGCTTGTGTGTAGGGTGCTATGCTAATTACCCTATCTTAGTTGAAACGGTTAGAGTTAACCCCATATATATATATATATATATATATATATATATATATATATATATATATATATATATATATATAGGGTCTAGATCCCCAAAACAGAGCCTCACCTAATAAAAAGAGTACTTTGAATATGAAAAATAGGTGTTTCTTTCTTTGTTTCTTTCTTGTTCCTTCGATAACTTATCAACGTTATCTGGTGTATTCTGGTAAATGTTAAATTATCAATGGTTTGTGAAAGCCTTGTTTATTATGTCAGTAGCCACTAAAAGTCGCCATTATTTTCCATACATTTCTCCATGATATGAACCTACCAGAAAGGTCCTCAGCAGGATACAACTTGTGTACTTGGACTATGCCCCCGGGGCATACCGCATGTTGTGCGTATGGATTATAAAGTAGTACTACCCGACGCGGCCTGAGGTGTAAATTCCGCATCACTCTCCCAACATAGGATAGAGCTAGAGACTACTTTCCAAGCAGATGTGTTGCACTTCGCACACTGAGCAACCTCTACTCTATGACACAACTGCATCATGCCCCGAGGGCATTCCCGATGCTGTCAATGCCCCCGGGGCATATTCCTACACCCTGCTAACTCCAAGTTAGATATCACTATGGTACCACATGCCCCAGGGGCATTCCCGATGCCGTCAATGCCCCCGGGGCCTGCTCCTCTAGGCTATATACGACCATGACATGCCCCGGGGGCATCACTGAAGTTGACCAACAAAATGGCAGTGTATGTCCCCGGGAGTATCTTCTGTAACCTGGATGCCCTGGGGGCATTGACCAACCATCTTAACTTGTGTGTCTATTGGTGTATTCCCCGGGGGCATTGACCAATTGTCTTAACTCATATAAACCTGTAACTGTATGCCCTTGAGGCATAGTCTATACCACAGATGCCCTGGGGGCATTGAAACTCAACATGTAAGGCTGTCGGTGTATGCCCCGGGGCATCATCCACCCATGACACATGTCACAGTATTAAATGATAAGGGGCCCTAGAATGGTTGATCCCCTGGGGGCATTCTATTTATCATAGATGCTCCCAGACTATTAACACTGAGGACAATGCCCCAAGGGCATGTATAGATAGGGTCATGTACAGGAGGTAGGAAAATACCCCCAGGGCATTCACAAGAACAACTTGCGTACTGTTGCCCGACAATGCCCCCAGGGCATCTTCCCTGCTCATATAAGACATAAACGACTACAGCATGCCCCGGGGGACAGCATGCCCCGGGGGCATCACCGGCGCTGTCAATGCCCCCGGGGCCTCTTCCTTACTCCTCTAGGTTATAAGGAACCAAAGCATGCCCCGGGGGCATCATCCAACCCCAACAACTTTCCCTGGCCATGTGCGTGAAACTAGGTCAGCAGACTGTAATGTTTGTGTTTGAGATCAAGCAGTAACTTAGGCCATTAGTTGTTACATAGACATGGTATTTACATTGATAAATAATAGAAAAACCCATCTGTACATATGCCTGGTCCTGTTATGCAACATACGCTTGTAATGTGTAACGAAACAAAAGGACTATGTTGCTCTGGCGGAAGGATGCAGTGTGGACACAGCACGGCGCAGCAGGCACCACTGTGACGCGTGCAGCAGCGCGCGGGATGCCCTGGGGGCATAGTCCAAGTACACAAGTTGTATCCTGCAGGTCCTCATACAAACCACACTGCCACCTAGTGTGAAGAGAACTACTATTCCCAAGACAAAGTGACTGATTATTCTCTCTTAACTAAGACAAGCAAGATTGCCGAAATCGGTTAGTCAATATTACTAACATAGTGAGTCATTGTTAGTGACAATTATGTTAGTGATATGTAATCAGATTAATTAATTTTATGTGATTTCCTATTACGATGACCACACATGGGGGTGTGGATGGGGGGCCCATGTCACATATCAATTAAAAAAATTGGCCATGTCCCCATATCATTTTTAAGAAATGGGCATGTCACTATGTCTATTTTAAGAAATTGTTCATGTCACCATGGCAATTTTAAGAAATTGTTCATGTCCCATGTCACTAAGCCTAAAATAGCCCATGTTGCCATGTCGATCTTAGTGGTCCACACCCATTACACATGTGTGAAAATGCCTCACTGATGTGTTACCTACACCAGAGGTAAGTTGCACGATGGCAATGAACAAGAGGATACATGCAAGAAGAACACATTGCCGGTAGTCCTAAGCAATCCCATCAGGAGCATGTCTACCTTGTGTGGGATTTGAAGGTCCATCATCATCAATAGTAGCAGTAATCCTTTCAATTAACAGGCCAGCTTCAAAGTCAGATAAAAAGCGTTTTACATATACATTTGTACATTTTTCCAATATTACGATTTCATAAGCTAGGTCTCCTAATGATGATTACCTGTTAAGCAATATGGTCAAAGGCCAATGTCAACAGGTAAATCCCAATTAAGAGTTATGGAATAAGTAATCAATGGATAATTCATGATGCGTGTGTGTTAGCAAAGGATAATTACACGAGGGCACTGCCTGAGTGTAATTATCCTTTGCCAAAACACACAAGTCATGAATTATCCATTGACTACTTATTTTATTACACAATATCAATAGATAATCAATAGAATATTAATAAATTCAAGTTGAAATAAAAAATCGTTCCCCTTCCCCGGGACTTGAAGCCTGCCATAGTGTGTGTACACACGGTGAAAAAAAAGATTTGCCCGGACCGGGACTCGTCCCGCCTACCTGTAGAAGCTAAGCGCAATGCGCTAACCACTAGACCACCGGGTCTCACACCTCAGTGCCCGGCAGCCGTTGGTTTGGTCTGAACCCGTCCCGCAGTCGTCGTGGACAGCTACAGCTAAGAAAAATATACGCCCGGACCTGGACTCGTCCCGCCTATATCTACAATCTAACCAAGCAAACACACACCGTTTCTCGTCAATCCCTGTGGCACAATGCATAGGGAGTTGGATTTGGGATCAGGAGACTGCAGGTTCGACCCCTACCCTGGCAATGAAAATTTCGTAGGTTTTAACATGAAACATATGACATGTATGACATGTAAGGAGGCATGTTATCCATGGATAACATGCCTCCTTACATGGATAACATGCCTCCTTACAAAACGCATGATGCATGCATCATGGTGTGCAATATCGACAGGTATGTGCATGGGAATATCCAGAAAAAGCACCCAGAATCACAGAAGTCGTGTAATAAGAACTCATATTTAGTTTTGCAACAGACCTGCTGGTCGTGACCCACTCTTACTGCCGCCCCACCCCCACTAGTCTATTGACTAAATGAGGCTACTGGTGGTCACTGGAGTATGACCCCGGCAGTATGACGGGTCCTGGTCGTCCACAGGCCAGTCAACAGGTGGGTGTTCTGTTGTTATTTCCAATGTTATAGCCACAATACGTGATCTAGTATTAAGTTAGACACGTACGAGGAAATAGAAGAGAGGGAAAGGACCGTACTGGTATATTATTCCAGTCTTAATACGACCTTAATACCTATAGGCCTAGTTATACTCAGGTACAGCTACACTACAGTATCCGACACACATTCTCACCCTTGAATGTATATTGTACACATGTAGCACAGACACGGTGCCAGATGCTGAATACATATTCAGATCATGTTTCATGCATAGACACTACCCCAATCACATTGTAGCCTAGGAATTTGAAAATCACACAAAACATGTGTACATGTATCTACACTAATGCTAATTAACCTAAAGCTCGTGAGAACCTTTCCCTCCCAGGTTTTGCTGTGTAGACACAATCTATTAATAGTTTCTTCTGTGGTTGTAAACCTAAGTCTATATATTGGATACTAGCTAACACTTAGCTATCTCTCCAGCAGATGTGAATATGCATGGGAAGGCCGAATCAAAGTCTGTGGCATGTTCTTATACCCTTCAGGGGGAGATTCATTCTGTCTGACATAGGTAAATGCTAACCATGCTAATGAACACACACAACCCTACAGTAGAAACCCTCCGTGAAAAACTACCCCCCCTATCAGATACATAATCATTGTATCAGTATATACAAGGAGTTTCAAGTGGATTAAGATGGCATACTATCATCTCTGTGAAACTGTTTTGTTCCACGCTCTGGAGGTTATTTCAAAAGGCTTTGCCATCGCTACCTATGAGATGTTCGCGTAGGCACGTCTGTTACCATCTCATAAGACCTGGTATTACTACAATAAAATAGCTGGTGGTGTTAGGCCAGTAGCTAATAGGAAGTACTATGCAGTCCTTCACTATTCCACTTCAGTACTAAAACAACACCTCTTATTTTATACTGAGAAACAATAGTGGTTTCCCCCGAGTGCAAGTGCACCTGGGTGGGAGGACATTCCTCGTCACAAAAGTGAATGCACCTGCAGACAGTCCTTGGGGGTTCTTGAGGCTGTTCATGAGTTAAGGGCACTTGAATGCATTTTCTCATAGGTAGCGATGGCAGAGCCTTTTGAATTAAGCTCCTGATAATGCAACTGTGGTGGTCACTTCTTGAATTCCTTTTTAATACATTCATATTCTCAATTTAAGTCGTCAAATTTAAGTTCTACAGTGAGTTACCAAATGCCTTTCAGGTGGTAATTCCTGTAGCACATACAACTACATAGCAAAAATTATTTTGATGTGCATTCAGTCTATGGCAATGTTTTGATAATCGGTTCATATTGCCCCCTGAATTCCCCCCAGGTAACATGTCCACCACCGGCCAATATCTATGGAAAGATGAAAGCCTTGAAACCATTGAGTCGGACCTGGGACAGCGGGTAAAAAGTAAGTCGCAATACATGTATTTCTAAAACTCTTTCAATTTGGAAACCATTGTCTCCTACTAATCAAATACACTCAGGTATAAGTTGGTAAGACGTGAGATCCCTATGACTGTCCTAATATATGACTAGGCAGTATGTCTGCAGATGCATCTAAGAATTTAGATAATGATAATTCACGGCAGTAGGCGTAGCCATACACACCCTGTTGAGGCTACATATCCTGCGACACATAGAGCCTGCAGGAAAGACTTGAGAGGGTCTAGTACAGACTTAAGTAATGCCCTCCAGGGGCAAACACAACTGAAGGGTCAGGCTAATTGATTAAAGAAGACAGTAGGTTAATTTTCAATGACACTCATCTATATGTTTGTTTTCTGACAGATGCCTCTTGGACACATGGAGATCCTTGGGCAGCAGTAGGCCAACAGCCTGGCATCAAGATATGGAGAATTAGTGTAAGGGTCTGCAATTATTTCATTGGACATTTTCTCTTCATCAAGTATGAAGCTATTGTGTCCAATTCTATTGCTGAGAGTGGCTGATTGACTTTTTATTTTGTCATTCACTAGTTTGGATATATTTTTTTTCTCTCTGTGCAATCATAATTGTGGCATGTGAGGGTAATTGGCGAAATATTTGCATACATTTTAGTTGATTTGTAACCGATGGTTTGGCTGTTTTCATTTCATACTTATGGTTATTCATTATTATTTCAGGAGGGTCGATTAAGTCCGTGGCCCCAAGAGGAAAATGGGAATTTCTTTGATGAAGATGTATTTCTTGTTTTGAAAGTAAGCTTTATTAGACACTACTCATCGATATAAGTTGTCTTATATTCCTTGAGAACATTTGATAGGTATATTACTTTGTTTCCTCGTATACAAAATCTAGACGTATCTTATTTGAACGAACCTTAGTCTATCAAAGAAAATATGCATACTCTGCAATTATATAACCTAAGAATAAACTGATTACTTTCTGTATTGTAGACCCATTTTGCAGATGTCATGAGCTCAGACCTTTCACATGATATTCACCTCTGGGTTGGGAAACGTTCATCGGTGGTAAGTTTATCATTTTGATGGAATGGGATAAATACAAATCCCCCTACTTTGGCGTCATTGGTAGATGGAGTCAGCTATTAACCACTGAGAACAGACTTGATCAAATCTAGGAGGGACATCTTTGATATAGAATTAGTGGGTATGTGCCTGTGTGTAATATTTCCCAAACCAGAGAAGATGATTAACAACAATAATAGCTTTTATTGACAACAAAGAGTGAGGTCATTGCTGATCTATGTGTCATTACCAGAAATTGCGGTAGCTTCACAATCGGGAGATTTTTCAACCAGTTACAAAAAGAATTAAAAATAAACACACAAAAACAACTCTGAGACCTGCTTTTCCTTTTAAATATTGTTGTCTCAGTACAACAAGGTTGTAACTGTATCTCATTCAACAAGGTAAACATATACCTCTAAGAAGAACCATTTTACTTTGGTGACCCAGATACAGTTACAACCTTGTTGTACTGAGGCGATGCAATGATAGTGATAGAATAATATCGGTAAGCTCGTGTGAGAAACTAAATTCTATTTTACACAGGAGGACTATAATAGTGGTACATTACTGATTCCCAGTGTGAGGAGAAGACTGGCATCTAGAGTACTGGTACACCGGGAAGTTAGTGGGCGTGAATCAGAAAACTTCAGATCCCACTTTACAACCATTACGTGAGTAGTTAGAAAACTTGAATCTATGTCAGTATGATAAGTCCATTAGCTTCTTCACCATTATGCGAAAAGGGCCCTTAGTGCAGGGTGCATTAAGGCACCTATACTCAGTACATGTCACATATTATATGAAGTTCTATGCCTGTAGGCATATTTTATCTACAGAGCTAGAACTGATGCTCGTAAGCCCCTCTCTCCGAGAACTAGAATAGCTGACTGAATTACATGTAAAAAAGCTTACACTGCTCGTGAGATTAAGAACTATTCTAATTTGGAAATAAAGAATTGATGGGAACTTCTTTTTTTTTATTCTTATCACTTTTACTGCAGTGTGTCCAGAGGTAGGGGCAGTGACAGCTACCGCTACAATCCTGATGAAACTCACTCTGCTCGGCTCTATCGATATTACAAACCGGACAGCAGGACTCAATATTATAGACTAAAGGAGGTCAGTCTGAATATAAATGTATTATACCTTTTTTCAATGTTTTTATGATTTCATGCATACTTTTGAGACTTATTGTCATTGGTCCGTTTTAATCCATGGG
Organism: Acholoe squamosa; assembly: GCA_949317995.1. NCBI lineage: Eukaryota > Metazoa > Annelida > Polychaeta > Phyllodocida > Polynoidae > Acholoe > Acholoe squamosa. The sequence continues at coordinate 26,739,853 of OX439048.1, forward strand.
CTATGTTTCAGGTAATTACAGGAGTAGGCTTGGAAATTGAAAACGACGTGCAATTCTATAATCATGTGATAGAACTTTTCTATGTGTATAACTAGGTATCGCCCCTCAAGTCTAACTTACAAGCAGAACACCACTATGTACTGGACATAGGGCAGAAAGTCTACCTCTGGGCAGGTCATATGGTCACTCCTGATAAAAAGTTGAAGGTAAGTTTTCACAAGTTTGGCTTTTTATTATCCAATTCCCGTCCCTGATTTAACTTTAAGATATACCATTGGCATTATTTTCATAATATACATTTGCATATTTTTATTGTGAGAGAATTCTGAAGTTCTGAATGAGAAAAACATAAAATGTGTAAAATAAAAAGGCATACATCAACTCTCAATAACAGTTAAATATTTTGTGGTTTCGCCAAAGAGTTACCTTGTTTACTTTTACAGGCAATAGAATATTGTGAAAGACTATGTGGGCGACGTGGGCCAAACACCATTTTTGAAGTCCTAGATGAACTGGCGTCAGATGGGGTAGGTGTAGGTTAACTCTTGAACACAAACTAACCCGACAACCTAGTAAAATACAATAAATATAATTGCTACATTCGATAGAATTGATTGTATTATAATAGAAATTTTCTAGGGTATAAGATGCCATGCAAGACCTATTTCAAACAGTTTCTATTACGCATGTAGACAGAGTGAACTGTAGACCATGACATTACTCCAAAAAAAAAAGAAATAAGGGAAAATACCTTGTGATTCCTATAATTTAACAGCACGCCTTTAGGCAATTTTGTTAATAAACAAAAATATTCCTTTTCTTACTTTCAGCATTATTTTTATTTTTACCTACAAACACGAAATGAGGAATCTCTGCTGGACTCTGATGATGATACAGCAGCTAACGTTACACGGCAGGCCACCTTGAGTAGGAAGAAGGAGTCAGAGATACGAGCCTTCAAGTAAGTCTCTACACATGGATTATTGAAAATTAGACAACAAAGTTACATATCATTGTGGTATTATTAAATTCTTAAAAATGTACTGGTTTGGAACCTCTGTATCTTTTTCTTTTTAAATAAATTTAAACTTTATTTAGCCGAAGAATTTAGTCCATTACATCTGATATACATAACACAAAGTTTCCTTAATACATAGGTCAGCATATTTACATGAGTAGACTCAAACGTCTAATATATAATAGATTATTGTAAATGAGGAAACAAAATCTTATTAATAATGGCTAACAAATGACTGACCACCATCCAAAGGATGATGGTCAGTTTCCGGTGTATACCCAGCAAACACGCCTGTACTGGACCGGTACTGGGCCAATAATGGCAACAGTATCGGGCCACTACTGGCAATACGGTACTGGCCCAGTAAAAAAGTGCAATATGGCGTTCTTCCTGGCCACAACTGACAAACATAACTGGCCCAGTACTGGGCCATTTAAGGGCCAGTACCTGCTTTATTCTGGCATGCCAGCACTGGCCCAGTGTTGACCCGATTCTGTATGCTAATATTATAGGTATGTTATATGCAATGTAAAATGAAAAGTATGAATTATTATAATCGTTCAACATGATGTTTACACCCTACACATTCAAAGGCCCCACGTAAAGCCTCTCTTTCACATTCTATCCCATTGGGGGAAGAGCCCAGAGGCAAGTGTGCATTAAAGTTGGCCATCTATCTTGCTTTGAATTTAAACCTCACCTATGTGCCTCAAGGACACGTTGAGGGTGAGAGGTCCCGTGGCGTGAAACCCGGACCCGTACACTAGAGGGAGCTAGGGTAGAAATCATGCCCCTACACATTTACCGAGGCAATGGTTCTTTAACATCCGTCACTACATAGGCATAGTGAGAGATGGACAGGCCTGTTTCAAGTCATTTGTCTGCCATGACCGCCGAGAGACTTTCCAGCACAGCCTAGCCAGAGCAGGGAGGACCGAACCCACGACCTTACGGCCTGTGAGCGGACGCGCTACCGACTGCGCCACGCCTCCCGGCTACCCATCTATCTCACAGTCTGCTGGTTTATAAGATCTGTTTCAGACACACATAAGGTGTTTGGAATGACATGCTCTCCATTCTACCATTGTTTATGCTATTTGGTTTGAAACTTTAAGCAAAGTAAGTTTCCAATGAAATTTGTTTCATACTTAACAAGTTTGCCCTTAACAGAGACGTTTTTGACCATGTAATTATAAAGAAAGGTTATACACCTCAATCCCAAATATTTTAATACAAGCACTGGGGACATCTTGTGGTGTGGCTAAAAAACTAATCAAGGATTTTTGGTTGATTTCGGGCCAGTACTGGCATGCCAGAAGTAAATTGCCATCATAAGTCCAGTACCAGGCTAGCACTGGCATGCCGGCGCTGGTATGCCATTACAAAACCAGAACTTTGCCACTATGATTGAGGCTAAATGGCAATGTAATGGATTGGTACTGGCCCGTTACTGCCATTACATACCATTACAATGTCAGTACTGGGCCGGTAGAGGCGTGTTTGCTGGGTATACAACATTCACTCTGGGCTAGCAGTTACCGTCTAAAGACACAGGGAAGTTGAAAGAAGTGGAAAAGGAGTGAACAGGTCTACACATTTTATACCCCTATCTCAAATCATTCATGCAATGGTTTCCTGTCGTATGGGATGCATGGTCTTCAGGAGTGCACGAACCTGTAGGGTCGGCTCAAAAACTACACTGTCAGCCCAGTGCAACAGTTTTACAGTGGCTTGCTTATTATTCGAAACTACAGGGGTAGACACTGTTAGTACAACCCCATTGACCTGATTCGGTTTCCGGTGTATATACTACAGCAGTATGTATAGCCCATTTACAATTGCGACTGAGAGAGTATACAGCACTCTAAGGAGTTAATCTCACATCAAGACACAAATAAACGCCAAACTCACAATTATGACTCTGAAATATATGTTGTTTTTTTTTTACTCTTTTTTTTCAGAATCATAGTCAAAGCAATTCCTCCAATTGAGTTCAAACGCACGAAAGCAAGCCGAAAGGAGTTGATGGGTCAGGTAGTGATTACTTTATTTGATTTATTGAATTGATTGATTAAGAGATCCACAATGCTTTCATAACCTTTGCCATGTTCATGCATGGTGCAATGTGACCCAGTTTACCCTTTCTACATGGTTGCAGCATTTCAAAGTGGGAATTGTGGGTTCAAGATGAAAATGCAAAGAGATCAAGCCGATTCAAATGAATGAATGTGGTAGGGGATGGTGCCAGATATATTTAGTTCCGTAGCTGGCATAAAAATTTAATGATTATAAATTCTGTTTTGTGATCGCTGTTAATAATAATGTTGGACTTGTGACAAACATGAGATTAAACTATAGTACAACACTTTTTTTCAGCTGGTGTTTTTGACAATTATAACTCTTCCCTTGATATAATTTCACTCGCTCGTTATTTAACTGTTGTGTTCCTTCTTACAGGGTCCTTGTCTAGTAGATGTTGGTACAGCGTGTTTTATATGGCTAGGACGCAAGTCAGGAAAAGGGGACATAGCCTATAGTCTACACTATGCACATGTAAGTAACTTGTGTTCATCCTTCTTCAAACTCTTCATTCCTTAAAAAAAACATGCCACAATTGATTCCAATGACATTTATATGTGCCAAGTTATTATTTGGACAATGGTCCAGCGAATTAGTGGACCTAATCTTAGATTGTTCGCACTATACATTTACATTGATTTTGGACAAAGGTCCAGCAAATTAGCAGACCTAGTCTTAAATTAGTTACACTATGCATTTACTTGAATTTGCTAAAGTAAATTTGTCATGACGTGTTCATACTTTGTAGGAATACCTACGGCAGACAAGGAGGCCGTTTGTCCCCGTGACAGTAGTAACTGAAGGGGAGCCATGCCCAACATTCAACAGGGCAGTGCCAGGATAAAGTCAACACATTTACATACATCCCAAATGATTGTACTCAATTTTAGTCATCGTTGTATTATAGTTTTCACATAATATCTCTCAATAATGATCTTGATGCAGTGCAATAACCTATAGTATTTTGGATTACCAGCATGAGCGGCCTCTTTAATTAGTGCGGCGACTCTAGGCACTACTCATAAGACTTGTTTACTAGTGTATGGTTCAGAGTCTCTATGGTGTTAAGCATAGGGGGGGGCTGCAATCTATTTTTGTCTGGGGCTCCTCTGCTATGGACTATTCCTACGCAAGGTTCTAATATAATAACAACACTGTGTGTATTTAACTATCAGTGAATTTCCAGAATATATCTCATACTTTTGATTTTATTCACAGATTAGACATTTCATCATTTGGAGCCATATGGCAGATTAGCATTAAAGCATTTTAAGATTGAGAAATACATCTCTGTAGTCTTTGTTTTAGAATTGTTTATTCTGACACTACTATATATATGTAGTACAGGTTTTATCTCAGAGGGTTATGGTACAATTGTATCATATTTTCTGTATTTGAACAAGGTATTCACTGTTAAAGATCTCTATGGAGAAATCAGTGCTAAAGTGTGTGTTGCTATATCTGCATATTTTAAGATCAGAGGAGGTCCAAGTGTAAGGACACCTTGTGGAACTGCTATTTTCTTCTCTGTGTAAACGTTTTTAGTTTACATTGAAATAATGCTTTCTCAGAATATGTCCTTCCTGTTGGTGATGAAGCATTAATTTAATTCCTTTTTTTTTCACTTTATAAACGATTTTGTGGAACACTGTGAAAATATGTATGTATGCAGGTGTCCTTACACTGTGCTCCTCCTCTACAGAGAGGTAGGGTGATCTGGCCGGTTTGCTGACCACTGGCCCATAAAGAGGTACAGACTATTACAAGGTGATTGGCAGTCGGGTGGGTGTGTGTGTGTGTTGGGGGGGAGGGTGGAGGTAAGGCAGAGCAGGGTACACTCATAATGACACACCTGTTGACTATGACATTGGACATTGAATAAGACAGGTCCCTGTGACAGCTGAGTGAGGTGCATGTGGAATGGACAGTCTACAGGCTATTAGAGCTTAGCTGCAGTGGGTAGTTTGGGTTGAATTTGTGCTATATACTACCAAACGCAGAGATGATAGTATGCCCTATCTATCAGTCTCACCAAATGAAACTAGACACAAGATTACAAGTTGCGGTGTCATGTCTCACAAGACTATTCTCTACTATTGTATTAAAATCTACAACACTATGGTTTTATTAATTCTAGCTTATAGTGTGTCAAAGTGAAACTGCTGCTGTACAAATTTCTCGAATGAGTGCAAACATTAGAAGCCTCAAGAATGAAAAAGAAAGTATCACGTGAATATTAACTTCCTCCACATTGTAACTTAATGACATTAATCATGGCCATTTCCGGAATTATCAATTTGAGAGGAAATATAATTATAATCTTACAATACATAGCTGTTCTTTGAAAGGAAGTCATTTTTACTTGTTACATGTATAGGCATATTACCTTGATCAAAGTGATACCTGTACACAGCTCTCTAGTAATTCCATTCAATTCATCATTCACATATATGCAATACCTCCAATTATTACACGACTTCTGTGATTCTGGATGCTTTTTCTGGATATTCCCATTCTAATACCTGTCGATATTGCAGGTCCTGTGAGTGCTGATATCCAGGATACTCCAGGGCACTCACATATAACTACTATACATTAAAATTGTGAAAATCCCCGGCAGTCTGGGTTGTGACCCCCCCCCCCCCCGGTTTCTCGCTGCTGCTCACATAACCGCGATGACTGCGGGATGCATTCAAACCAAACCAAGCCAGTAGCGACCCCAGCAACTCTCACATGTGCAAGGTTAGAATAGCATTATAATTATAGACAACTGCTCGACACGTTCAACCCAAGCCAAGCCGGGCGCCGAGGTGTGTGTACTGGTGGTCTTGTGGGTATCGCATTGCGCTCAGCTTCTACAGGTAGGCGGGACGAGTCGCGGTCCTGGCAAACGTTTTTTCTCGCCGTGTGTACACACACTATGGCAGGCTTCGAGTCCCGGGGAACGGAATGATTTTTGTTTTCAACTTTATTTATTGATATTCTATTGATTTTTTATTGATTAATCATGTAATAAAGCCCACTCATTACGATATCCTATGATACACTGAATGAGGTGCCGTTAGATACCAGTCGATATTGCATGTTATGATGCATGTTTGTAAGGAGTGCTGATATCATGAATATCAGCACTTCTAGGAGTGCTGATATCCAGGATATCAGCACTCCTTACATGTCCTTACATGTCATAATTTACCTACGAAATTTTCATTGCCAGAGGTAGGGGTCGAACCTGCACTCTACTGATCCCAAATCCAACTCCCAATGCATTGCGCCACAGGGACTGACGAGAAATGGTTGGTTAGAACCAGGTCTCTATAAGTCATTGATATGATACAAAGGCCGGGGAGGTCACTCATATATAACTAGTATACATTCAAGGTGTGAAAATATCCTGCAGTCTGGGTTGTGACCCCCCCCCCCAGCTTTGTCGCTGCCCAGAACCGCAACAACTACTGGAGGCGTTCAGACCATACCAACATCTCCCAGTAGCCAGGTGTGTGTACCGATAGTTTAGTGATCAGTGAGTCATGCTGCAAACCTCAGGTACAGGTGTTCACGTCCTGGTCTGATCAACCTTTTTGGCTTCATAGAATATATGGAGCAGTCAGTAGCATGTCGAGTCCCGGTCATGCCCTGCCAAGATTTTGTTTTTATTATACTGATGTAATGGTTCATATCGACTTATATGTTGGGTGGCTCGTTGGCTCGCTTATCACTAAAGATACCAACACAACACGAGTAGTTTGGGTTGGGCAAAGCCCCGGATACCCCTACCTCTCGGGTAGGACTTTATTCAATCTTCAGCAATTAACAGCTTAACGTCTTGACTGAACTATGTCCAGTCCCCTTCTGCGGCTCGTCCGGCTTCTTAGTAGAAGCTGGACGCGAGGCATGGTGCTGCCCCCTCTTGTACCAGCGGGGTATCGCAAAGCGACACCTAGCTGGCATAGAAGGAACGAGCACCACACGAACACGTCTCTCGGATGAACCGCACTAATATATATATACAACGATGCCCGCCCCTACACCACCCCCACTAGACTATACCTAGGGTTGGGTGTATTTAATAAATACCTATTGTTAACTTTATACAATAATAAGTTATATATACATAGGTAAGTCTATACACAAGTGTTCGTATAGATTATAGAACATTAAGGGGCATTATAAATAATATGTACATGATAAGGCATCGTTGCATATAACCCGAAGTAACTAATAATAACAATTAGGAAGTGGTGCCTTATGCACCATCGACCTAAGGTAGTAAATGGTAACAATGTTACAGTGTTATTATAGTTTAAAGACGTGGTAAAAGTGGTAGACATTTGGTGATATGGTATTAACAATGTTTTACAGTAGTAAATAACCGACCCGAGGTGGGGTAAATAACCCGACAAAATTTTGTTTGGTTTGATTACAAAAATATAAATATTATATAAAAATAGCTTTACACAAAATTTTAATACTGATAATAATAGACGTCCTACCAGGGTAGTAGGATCGCCCTTACAAAATACCGAACTTCCGGCGAATCTGGAACGACTGGTTTCTGCAGCTCCACCCGGCGACATATATGTGGTGGCAAGCCACGTTGCTGTTATGATGTGCCCTGATGAAGATGGGAAGATGGAGCCCCGGTTAGGTGTGGTAATCCTCTTTGTGTTTCGGGGTAGTGTCCACCTTCGCTGCAGGTTCGGTCCCAGATCGGCGAGTCCAGTGTAAGGATAAGTACCTCTGGCATGGTAAATGCCTTTACCCTCGGGTACCACAAAACACCTTCAGATGGACACTTAAAGATCCTCCGGATCAGTGTCCATCTTCTCAGCCGACTCCGCTGAGGCAGCCAGAGCCGAGCTGCTGCAACTGCTCACGGAGAGCAGCGTTGAGGTTTCGCTGGGCGTCTCGCTCCCCAAGCTCAGCGCGCCTATCCCCGCGGATGGACTGTCGACTGCCTCGAGTGCGGGTGGAGCAGCCGGAGCGAGGGACAGGGATGACGCAGAGCCGTCCCACTCGTCCAGGTGCTTCCCGAACGCGAGGAAGAACTTGAGGTCAGCCTCCTTGTACTTATGGATGTACCTGGCGTTCTCAGCACGGTGGAACTCCTTAAGCTTTTCAGCTTCCAACTGCTGGCGCCGGCAGGATTGGATTGCCTCCTCGACATTCTTCCTCTCCTGCACCTGAATCTTCTCTTCCTCCCTCTTCTGGACCTCGTAGACCAGGTTGAAGGTGGCTTCAGTCATCACACGCCAGTAGTCGACTGACTTCTGGCAATGCAATGCCTGCCATTCCGCCATCAGGTCATTCTGGATCTTCGCCGTTTGAACGTCGCGATGATCAACAAACGTGTTCGGATCCTGAAGACCTGACAGCGTGCCTGATATAAGTTCCATAACGGTCACCTGAGGGACCATTGGTGGAACTATAACCGGTGGGGGCGCGGCAGCCTCCACAGTGACAGGCGGAGCGCCTGCTGGAGGGACAGAGGGACCCTCAACTGTCGCACCTCCTTGGCCTCGGCCGCCGCCCGGGGGAGCTCGGGTGGACTCCATGCCACCACGGCCCCTACCCTGGGGTTTTGACCGGCCCAAGGGGGTTAGGACCTGAGATTTGGGTCCCGCTGGTCCCATGGAAGGGAACTTCGCCGCGTACTCACTGTACATGGGGCGCTTGCCGGACGATCCCTCACCGGCCCACCAAGATCCGTATCCGGATGGGGCTTAAAACCATCCTCTTCGAATCCCTCTAGCCCAGGGCTGGAGGGATCCGCATCGGGCTTCCCAAGGCTTTCGGCCAATGTGGCCGCGCTCCACCCCCGAACCAACTGGTCATGGCACCAGTGTAATGGTTCGTATCTACTTATATGATGGGTGGCTCGTTGGCTCGCTTATCACTAAAGATAGCAACACAACACGAGTAGTTCGGGTTGGGCAAAGCCCCAGATACCCCTACCTCTCGGGTAGGACTTTATTCAATCTTCAGCAATTAACAGCTTAACGTCTTGACTGGACTATGTCCAGTCCCCTTCTGCGGCTCGTCCGGCTTCTTAGTAGAAGCTGGACGCGAGGCATGGTGCTGCCCCCTCTTGTACCAGCGGGGTATCGCAAAGCGACACCTAGCTGGCATAGAAGGAACGAGCACCACACGAACACGTCTCTCGGATGAACCGCACTAATATATATATATACAACGATGCCCGCCCCTACACCGATATTCTATTGATTATTTATTGATAATTTATTGATTAATCGTGTAATATAAACAGTAATGTATGGGCTAACGGGCACCTCATTCCTTGTATGGTAGGATATCAAAACGAGTTGGCGCTCTTAATAATGTGTCTGCTAAGGACAATAATAACACATGATATTATTATGGTTATTGAATAAAGAAAAGTCAAATCTTCAAAGATCCAAATCTGTGTTTGAAACTCTTCATTATAGGAAAATGGTACTTTCTATCATTAAGAAAATTCAGTAAACATTTTTTTAAATATGTTTTGTGGTTGCCCTAATGATCATTTTTTGCAATAACCAATCGTATTTCACAAAAAAAAATACTTTCTCTGTTAATGCAACTTCTCCACTTTCATACAAATAATTATGAAATGGTAAGCAATAACTTTAATCAATACAGTCCAGATATCCAGAGGTCCATGAGTTGTTGATTACTTGATGGGGGGATTGACCCAATTTGTTTGAATAGATTACATACAGCAGAGGAGTGTGTCATTTTGAGTATTCTAAGTAGGTACTCCGCAATTATCACAGAATATCGCAATTATTCTCATAAAATGCGGTACTGATAATTTCCAATCTATCGAACCGAGGAGGCAATAGCTGTGAAACTAAAATAAGCTTCATCTTCAACTGATGGTTGATTTGTCATTGCCGAAGCCTAGAATAAATGGACATGGCCAGAGCACAATCTCTTGATGTTTAATCTTAACATTTACAAGTATGGTGTGCAACAGTTCATATTCCTCCATTATTACATTGAAACGAACAGCTGATTATAGATGAAGAACAACATCAATTCTTAATATCTTATCGACATTATAGCCACAATCAATAACTATAGTTTTATCCAATGAATATAATTGTTCCAACATGTTTACTGTCAAAACATAAGGCTTGTATCTGCTTATTTCTGTGGCCAACTTGATAACTAACCACCACAGTAAATACCTCGTTATTCCATAGAATAACATGCATGAATACATAATCAGTCAACATTAAACAAAAAAAAAATATCCCTTTACACGGCCAACGGGATTGATATCTACTTAGTGTTGGCCACTGGCCGACAAGGCTTCCGAATCCCATCTATCACTGTCCTCTATTTTCTGTGCATGTCTTGTCTGGGACCTTTTAACTGTAAAGTGGCTGTGCTTCAATTTTGCACATTTCATTTCCTGGTTTTGCCTTCCTTACCAACCCACCCTGGCGGAGCCAAAAAATGTATAATTTGATGTCCAATCTAATGCGTTTACCAAATATCAAATTCTCAATCAAACAATCTGTTCTCTCATTTACTCCTCTTGCCCAGAATTTATATGACTGTATGTGTTGTACATGGTCACATAACATATCCATTACTCACACACTCTTTTATTACCAACTATGATTGATTCCCACAGGAAACATAATGGTGACTGGGTAGGAGTGATTTGGGCATGCCTGAGCAGGAACGCTAGTCACAGCTCCCCTCTAGTAACACCATTAAACACATATGTATACATTTAGAGTTATGTCCCTCCTGTACACTAAACCAGTCTATTCCTCTTCCTATATGTACCTGTTTGTGGTGTGGGTGTAACCTACAGGAGTGGCTGCCAATATTGAGGTGATACTCAGTTCAGTGCTAGTTCTACAAGCCTTAACCCTCTGCAACTTGATAGATGTGTTCAGGTCATCTATACTATTTGGACACTTCTATAGCTGCTGTCTAACATGCAGAAAAGGGAGGCATAGCCTTATAATACAAGGTCTTCGACAAGTCTATGATCCAGTGCTACACAACCTGTGGCTATCCTATTAAATTGTTCCAGGAGTTCTGTGAGATTACAGCTCTCAGCTGGTGTTTTTGTGTATATCTGTGTGCCGCTGTTCTCTTGGAGTATACATATACTTGAAAGAGGAATCAACACTATCAGTTAGATCTCAGGTGGGTTCCTTCTTAACATTACATTGGTGCGTTAATTCCATACTGTAAGCATGTAATATTAGAGGAAGTAAGGTGACACTATCCTATATGTTTATAGGCCTATGTGTTTGTGTAATGGGGATTTTCTCCTTACACCTGCATTGCCTCCTTCATGTATACTTATCAGACAGTCTTCCCTTACCTTAAAAGTGGATCATTAACAACCTGACTGGTTACATGATGTTATTCATATAAGCTGCGTTCGTTATACAAGAAGTCATGTTCATCTACTGTTGAATTAACCTTTAACCCCTTCTTCCCCATAAAGCAGGATTTGCTTGCAATTCCCATAGAGTAACAGAAATCCAGGGGTGAAAGAGTTAATACTTGCTAGTTTGTTTACCAGACTTAGCATTTTTCCATGCAATACTTAACCCATGGTCCTCATTAAAATTCAAATGGCATTACGAATACAATCATGTTTGAATCTGTCCCATTTTAATGCAATAGGATATCCAATATACAAACAACTGTAATTTTTCAGAGTAAACAGTTTGGAGATCATACACTGGAATAAATTTTGTTCTAAATACCCATGGCACAATATGATCTACGTTTCGACGGTGAGAAGGCCGCTGCTGTAGACGAATATCTTGAATACACAAGGTAGGTATGAAGTCATAGCCATTATGTACATGCCAGTCTAGATGCCAAGTAATGTTAGACAACCAGGTACAAAGTATAATGTATGTATACAGCACATCTCTTTCCGTCAACTTCTCTGATCTCATGTTTACATACCCACTAGAAGATGTGGTGGGATTGAAGTTAGCTGATAGAAAGGGGGAGGGAGTCTTATCTGCGCATTCGGAATGAATTTAATTAGAAATTTATCATAAATACTCAATGTATCATAATCAAAATTCATTACTTGTTGCCCTTTTATATATGCAGGGTTGTTGGTGATGATGATGGTGGGGAGCTATTCACACCTGAGGAATATGAAGACTACAAGAAGAAAGTCCTGCCCATGGTAAGGAAGTTGCTGGTACTAGCAGAAGTCTACTAGCAGATGCCATAAGGACCTTAAACGAAAACACACACACACACACACACACACACACACACACACACACATATATATATATATATATATATATATATATATATATATATATATATATATATATATATATATATGGGTGGGGCTCCAGAAAATGTCCAATTTTGAGAAAAAGTGATCAATTTTTGAAACTATACTTGAACTTTTATAGTTTTGCATGTTTATGGAGGAGGTGATTTACAATGAGAATACTAAATATTGTGAAGTTAGGATATTTCCATAATTTTCTATTTTTGAGATCAAAAGGCATATATTTTAGTGATAAAGAGGGGTGTTACGTTCATCAGATCTGATAAAATGAGATAAAATTGTGAAAATATCCTCGCCCTCATCATACTTTTCTTTCGCAAGACGTACATTTACCAGCATTAACCGTTCGATACAATCAATTTTGGAATTTTTCTCTAGAAAATTCTTTTGATCGAACTCACCCCGGTGTCTTTTGTGTATAGAAAGTGTAGTATCAGTAGAGGAACCCCTTGAACAAGATGAATTTTTATCCCAATCCGACGAAGTAGAACGGTCCCGTCGCCATCTTGGATTCCTGTTGTCATGGCTTCCCCGGTCACTAGGCGAGCGCTGCCTACGTCTCCCCCGTTGCTTGGTCACAGCGCCTTTCGAATCCAGCGTCAAAACATCACCACGTGAGTCCGCCCGACACGCCCCTTCTACCGGATTGCTTTGTCTAGCCGCTATAGTCTCCAGAAGATCCTTGATATCTGCAAGCTGGTCTTCAATTACTGTAGTCCTCTCCTCCAGATTGACGAACGTCTGGTCAGCAGCTAGATCCAAATTCTTTCCTGAAGCTTTTGGAATAGGTGACACCGGGTCAACCATACTTGGATCAGAGCTGCTCGAAGTCCTGGAGTCGGCCTTATTCCTCGTATTCTTTGGTATTTTCTTAGTACCAGGCTTGGTAGGTGCTCTACCGGCTGATTTCCTACCCATATTGCAGGGTATTATACCGTAATATTCGAAAAAACCAAGATTAAAGTTAAAATTTTCGGCACCACCCAGCGTGGTGTGTGCCGCTCTGAGGAAACACGCCAACTGACGGTTAATTTGGATCCCGCAGCTTTTATAGGCGCTAGCTATTTACCATGACGTCATACATACCAATGCGCGAACCTGGAGGAAGTAGATCCAGCCACTGCACATATTAATTATATATATATACACGGGTGTATATAGTCCCATATATGGGTGGGGCTCCAGAAAATGTCCAATTTTGAGAAAAAGTGATCAATTTTTGAAACTATACTTAAACTTTTATAGTTTTGCATGTTTATGGAGAAGGTGATTTACAATGAGAATACTAAATATTGTGAAGTTAGGATATTTCCATAATTTTCTATTTTTGAGATCAAAAGGCATATATTTTAGTGATAAAGAGGGGTGTTACGTTCATCAGATCTGATAAAATGAGATAAAATTGTGAAAAAATGTTTTTCAAACTATATATCATGAAATATATTCACTGGATCCTGGTAGAGATGTGTCTCTTCTATCCACATAATATCATATCTGTATTTTCCCTTGGTTTCCACATCTCTTGTGTCATGATTGAAATAACAGGTAAATAGAGAAAAGGGGGATTCGCTCTCACTACATATAAAATATTTTGTAAACAACAAAAATAACATAATATTACACAATGTTCCACTAACTAACAATAGGAAATGGTTGTATTCACTTATATTGGCTTTGCCTAAAGATATTTCTTTGATCTACTTATGTATTATAAAGGATTTTCTCTCCTCTGGGTGCTTAGCCTGAATCCGATGAGCGTAACATTTTTGGGAAAATGAGAAAATATTATGAAATATCTCTTAAAAGAAAATAACTATCCAGAAAATTTATATCCAATAATGATAACAATGATTTTCTCAGCCATGATGGTTGTTTAAAATTTTCTTAATGGATGGTTTATGACATAGCTATCATCAGTTTATCCGATGAACGTAACAGGCCGATGAATGTAACACAATAAGAAATAAGGTAAAAGGTGTCAAAAATCTGCCTCATTGATAGAGTCACAATCTAAGAACATAGATAACCTCTGACGTGTGATATAGTTTAAGAACTGCAGTGGTATGCCTATGTATCTTTTTCTATTCTCACTAAATGAGTGTCTAAGATACCTCTGTTACTCCCCCTTTGCACCATTGATTTCTCATAATGAAAATAATGAAATATACTTCCAGTTTAATAACATGGTGCATGAATCAAAGTGAAAGCTCTTTGAATTTTGTGACAGTTTGGCCTATTTAGTATCTATGACATTGTAGAAAGTCTCAAAGTGAGCCTGAGGCCACCTAGTGGGAAGATATGAAACTTCTAAAAAGACAAAGATTCACTGTTAAAGAAATAACGGTACTGTACTGTAGTGTTTTACACAGATTCACTGCACCATCAGTCAATCTAAGGGTGTTTCATTGTAATAGAAATAACAGTGAAAACCCGTAAAATTTAATAATGATTCTCTGTAAAATCTACGAAATTTTTTAAAAGTATGCCCCCCCCCACCCTAGGTTGAATGAAGGAGATAGGAATGTTAGCATGGAGACTGATGGTATTAGAAATGATACCACTCCGAATTCCCGTAATAGATTTCCCGTCTCTTATAGTAGACTGCCCTGCCAGACATCATTTAACCCCTACCCCCCAAACCTTGACCACAGATTTGAACATTTGAACATCGGTCTTGGTTGCTACTAGATTAAACATGATAACTATCTTGAAGGTCTTAACCAAATCGGGAATAAACGTGCCCAGTATCTAAAATTTCAAGTGTGTACAAAATATATCGACATAAATTCCTTTCCAAACCATGTAAAACAATTTGTACTGATTGTTACAGCGGTTGAAGAACCGGCTGTACACTGGTTGGTCTAACAGTGCTGGTATGGACTGTAAGCTGGTGGGACCTGAGACACCCTGCTTCTGTAACCATAGGTCTGTATATTACATAGTGGAACTAAATGGAAACTAGACTGTTAGATATTTTAAAATCATATGCAAACCATTTCTCAGTATAGGTCCTTTATCATCATAACTGTACAGGTGTCCTGGAATCACAATACTCATAAAGATGTAAGGTACAATAAATATGCTTCAGCATACTATCAGGGTAATCAACACTATAGCCTGTGTAAATAATTTTTTATTTGTAAGGTCAAGATTGTTCTTAAATTTCATGTATCTCTGTCTCTATCATGTCTCTATCTGTAGGTACAAGCAGCACAAGACAGACTTTGAGACAGTTCCCAGTAGAAGACCTATATTGTTACCCTGTAAGGTGTCTGGGTGTAAGTGTTCCTCCTACCACTATGTACCACTCATGTCAGGACGTGCTATCCGCTGTAGCTGTAAGCACCTGGCAGAGGACCACTCTGAGGCCGCTCCTTATCAGTGTACTAAGTGTGAGTATTATCTATCTTATTTTTTTTTTTAAATTATGAATATTTTATTTGGCTAAACATTATCTCATAACATGGGGAGCTTCTCACAAGTAGCTTGGAACCTCTGTATAGAGGGCTCCTCTCATATACATCCTTTTTTGGCCGGTTGATTTTCAACTTGATCTTATTATGTGTGCGTAGATACCTCCGTGGGACTACAACATTGTCCTCAGATTTGGAGATTTTGAACATCAAAGCCAGTGTTTGCTTGTTTCTTCGTGTTATTAACGTTGGTATTCCCACTTTTTTGTGCAGTTCATTGATGTCCATATCTCTCGGGTCTTTCACATTGTAACAAGCACGAAGGCCGTCATTTTGTAGGGTCTAATATTTGTATTTTACTTTTGTATTTTTATATGGCATCAATACATGTAAAGGTTTATGAGTGTCATGGCAGGGGTGGCAGAACGTGTTTGAAGTTGCTTTGAAAAATACATAGATCAGATTCTGTATTGCGTTATACTCTGGACAATATTTGATTTTTACCTTTAAATTGCTGCATTCTTGATGGATTTAGCCATTTTACCTTGATGGTCGTACGCTTTAGGGCATTTTGAACATCTATTTTCCTTTCTTTCTCAACAAGTTAAGGAGGGCAAACATACTCCCCCCCGTAATTTTTAAGTTGTGGGGACCTGGATCCCCAGCGCCCCCCCCCCGTTCCGCCGCCTATGCTATGTATACAGCATCATATCAAGAAGAAGTGTAATTTGCTCATCCTGATTATGACATAATATAGGGTGCAGCGCCTTCAGGGTAATTGTGATCTCCTACCCGAGGACAATGCCATACTGAAACAATTATCATAATCATTGCCATCTTTCTAATAACAATACCATTTGACCAATATAAACTTGTACATTATTAATCAGTGTGGCGGTTGCCATGGCGATTTAAAAAAAAAGCTGTCAGGCAATTTTAAGTATTTCAAATGTTACATCCAAGGTCACCAACACTTGTATTTTCCAGTCCGCACTGGGTATTTAGGGTGGTACCACCTTAACATAAAAATTTACGTTATTTTGACATAAACAGCGGAGATGACATCATTTTTGAGCACATTACCACCTGTTTCTGCCCACAATTGTTAATTGTTTGTGCCAATTTACTATTGTATGTGGATATGAAGGTCTCAAATGATATATTTACATGGATTTGGCTCTGTAGTCCCTGATTTTTAGAAAATATTGACCTTGAGCCTATTTGTTCCCTGTGTTACCTGTTAATGGCATTCCATGGAATATTTCATTTCTATATAAAATTTGATGAAAAACAGTGAACTTTTACATCTACATAGCATCTATAATAACAAATATCAAGGCAATGTGTCATGCAATAACCTGGACATCAAATATGTGAGAATTCCATAAGTTGTTATGGGTTACTATGGCAACATAATAACATAACATCCATCTCCAGGGCCTATTTTTGCCCAAAATAGCTCATTTTGGCCCTAAAAATGCCCATTATTGGGCCTTTTAGCTACTTCTACTGGATTCCCTAATTTCCTGAGAGCTTAGTGGGGCATTTGTACATAAAATAGATGTTATTAGCTGCATTTTAATGTATGTTGGACATAATGGAGTCAGTCTAGATTTTTTGCTATGACTGCTTGAGAATTTATCGCCAAATTGATGAGATCTTTCGGGGATTTTGACCTCAGCACAGCCCAGCATGGGCAAATTAAGCCCAATTTATAGTGAAAACATGGTGTATAGGCAGAATTTTGGGCATATTTATTGCTCAGAGCACTAAAAAGAAGTTTTTCATGGAGAAATATTCTGGTTACCATGGTAACCAAAAAATCACCTTTTCTGTTAAGGTGGTACCACCCTAATTCAGCCACTTCCGGGTATAATGGCCAAAGAGTTCCTCAGAAAATTTATTATTTCAAGGAATCCGGACCATTTGTGAGAAGAGAAAGGCTTAAACCCATAGTTATTTGGTATCAAAAATAACCAGGAAGGTTTTTCTTTGGTCCAGAGTTGTTTTTTTATTGATATCAAGAAAACAGTGGAGGGTTATGGAGGTGAAATGACCATATAGTGTATTCCTACACTAGTCAGGTCTCACTGCTCAAAAGCAGTGTGGCGGTTGCCATGGCGATTTTAAAAAATCGAGCCTGACTTTAATATTCTGGACCTACTGCATAATTTTCCCCATTTCAAAAGCTAAATTTTGATGTATTGCCCTAAGCTGTCAGGGAATTTCAAGTATTTCAAATGTTACATCCAAGGTCGCCAACACTGGTATTTTCCAGTCCGCACTGGTACCACCACAAGTGTCTGGACTCTGAGGTTGTAGCTAACATAGGCCTACCTGCCTTTAGGTAAATTCAGTGCTAAAACTGAATGACCAATGAAATGGTTTGGGTGAGATAGCTCTCTGCTTCTCTCAACCTCAATAGTGGCACTTCATTGTGATTGGAATTAGGAATGCTTCGTTTATAGTATCAATGCATGCATGGAGTGCACACATAAAGGGTATTATGGGAATCATTCCCATAAACTAACCTCAATAATAGAGTATTTAACAGTGTCTTTTGTAGCCTACCTATATATACAATACATTTGTTGTAGATTAACAAAACCCCTTGCTGTAATTCTACACTTCTAGTTTTTTGTGAATTTACAGCAAAGGTTGCTGGAACCTCATTCATTTACAGCAAAACTTGATGTTCATTCACAGGAAATATTGCTGTTCATTTACAAGACATTTTCTGTAATTTTACAACATATTTCGCTGTTAATTTACAGCTTATGTTTCTGTAGATCTGAATGATCTTGCTGCATTATCGCAGTGGTTGTTACTGTATGATTACAGTGGATTGTGCTGTAAAAAAAACAGTGACTCACCTCCTGTAGATTTACAGCAAAAGGTATTGGAACCAGAGTTGCCAGCAAAAATTGCTGTAAAATACCCCTCGCTACTACTAACAGTGTAGGACCATGTGCATGGACCATCTAAAGGCTGATGCAGCTCTACATTTGTGTGTGTATTTCCATTCCAGCGGTTTGTCAGAAGTGTGCTGGGTTCCGCAGTTCCTATACATGCGGCTGTGGAGAGTCGTACAACGATCACATGATG
The DNA here is from genome assembly GCA_949317995.1 of Acholoe squamosa. NCBI lineage: Eukaryota > Metazoa > Annelida > Polychaeta > Phyllodocida > Polynoidae > Acholoe > Acholoe squamosa. The sequence continues at coordinate 26,758,769 of OX439048.1, forward strand.
ATTGTGGAGACACGTGACGAGCGTGAGGCACGTGGTCACCCTACAGGACACTCAGATGTACCCTACCAGGCCATGGGGGGTCTAACAGGGTTCTCCTCCCTGGCAGAAGGCTACCAGAGACTGGACCCCAGTGGTGCAGGTAGGCACAGAGAGGGGCCTGGGGGTTATGATTTCAAGGCAACACTCTCAGCCCCCATTGGAAATAGACAGTATAGCTTGCGCCCTGTGCTGGTCATTAGATTTGTAATAACAGCAGCCCCTAGCGTTTTCCAAAAATAAAAGCAATGTACTGTAAACAGCTTGGCGCAGTCTGACAGTGTTTTCATATTTCATAATGATGTCTGTGCTTTAGCAAGTGGGAAAAAGGGATAAATCAATACAGATGGTTCTCACCTTGTGGTCACGGATGCCTAAACATCATGAGTAGTGTATGAAAACTGTCTACTGAATCAGGACAAACGTTTAACAGGTGTTTAAGCTAGATTTACCCCGTAAGTAGTATAGGAAAGGTATCCACTAAAACAGAATAGAACAACTTGTTTGTTTTAGCGTGCAATGCTTTGTCAAGAATGAGAAGATGCTATTTTGAAGCTTATTATGTTTAACACCACGGCATATATTGCATATATAGGAGGTTTTCCATGTTGTGTGGTATTAAATAGTAGCACACACCAATGTGCTGGGTTATCTTAAACGCATGTCAAGTAGAACCACTGGAGAAATTAGAAATATGATTATTATGTGAATTTTGGGAAGCACCATGGTGATACCCATAACTGATACTGGCAAGCATGTAATCATACATGACCCGTGATTAACCAACAGGGGCACCATCTGATGAGTTCCTTGGACAAGAGATCACGTCAATGGACCATCCTTTCCTACGTGCTAATGTGTCCACTATCCAGGCCACCCGCCGCGCCAACAAAGGTAACACAAGCGTCGTCTTATCATTAATCCAAAAGAAATCATGGTGTTTATTATCAGTTTGTATTTTTAGAAGCTGTTAAAATGCTGATCCATGTACCTCGTTCTACACTCAATTCTTTGATGTTTGTCATAGATTTTAAACTTTATTTAAAGTGACCTTTTGAATTTCCGTGTGCGGATTGCCCCTTGAAACTATACATTGATAGTAATATAGCTATTCAGTCCTAGTGTTGTTGTACTAATGATCCCACACCACAATCTACAGACTATGATGCTATCAATGAGGACCTGGCAGAGAGGATGTCCGCCATGAAGAAACCAGGGGAAGATGACATGGCTTATTTTGAACGCCGCTACCAGGAGAAGGTATTATTACTGGCTATCCATACCTGTGAGCCATGACTTGCGAATTTTTCAAAAAGGATAGTTTTGGGTTTTCCTTATATTTGAAATAATTGAGGTGAAGGAATTTTTCTCGACAGGGACGTCAGATAGACTTACAAGGACCCTTATCGCACAATTAATATACATGTGACATAGAGGCTATAGTTGAACAATTTGTGCGGCACAATTGCCTGTTTGGTACTGGCAAGATAAGCACAAATAACAGCTGTCACAATGAGCGGCATTTCATTGGTCTAAAATGTATTCCTAGTTTCCTATATATGTACAACCAGAGTTGTTATTAAAGACAGCCCTATTTCATGGTGACTTATTTTGGGAGCGTTTTAATTGAATAAAAAGATTCAGCCATACTTTTTGATACATCTGTTACCGTAAGGGCAGGGTGGAGACATCTCTGATGCAGAGTATGACGTCACAAGAGACCAGATGTATCAGCTGCTGCATTGTTTGCGCAGGGAAGGTGTTACAAAATATTTCTTTTAAAAGTAAAGTGTACAACAACCTTTTATCATGCAGGGTAATCCAATGGGACTATTTTAGGCCCCTATTTTAGTGCTAGTTATATGAAAGGAAATGTGGAAGCAGGATTTAAGGACACAATGTAAGCACCTTTTATATGGAGAGAGACAGTACTGTGCAGTCAATACTGGGCAGCATCTGGTCTCCTGTGACGTCATACTCTGCATTAGAGAGGTCTCCATCCTGCCCAAATGGTAGCAGGTGTTTTTAGAAATATGGCCGAATGTTTTCATTCAATGAAAACACTATCAAAAAAGTCATCATGAAAATAGGGTTGTCTTTTCCTTTAAGGATTATTTTAGCCCTGACAGAGGAAAAGGAGTGCCGGGGGAGGGGTTCCACTTTATCTCCTGTGCATAATTGTAGAAATGTTTGTCCCCCCCCCCCACCCTAATCGATCAACTCACCTATGACCCTATTGGTTTTAAAACTATTGACGATGGTGTACAACCCTCCACTGATGTCATCATACGTCTGGATTTTCCTGAGCATATATAATGATAATTATATCCTCCATATCAAGCAGACCTATCATGAGAGTCATAGCTTCCCTTACTTTATCTATCTGACAGAATGACAGAGTTAAGTCTGGAAGGCGCGGAGTGGAGATGGATCCCCAAGTACGACCAAGGACAGGCAGCAGGCAGACACCAACATCAGCTAGAAGGAAGTAGACTCAACCTTGCAGTCAGAATAAATCAGCGGATAGCACAAAAAAAACTTCAGCTTTGTTAAAGGGAGGTTGTACATTTTGTGCTGTAGTACAACGCTAGGGTGCAGCTGAGACGTGGGTGTGATTTATAAATATGCGGTGTTTTGCAATACTAGAGCATGCACTTAAAGCTCTCCACTACCTTTTCCATGTCTCTTATTGTATGAAAAGTAATAATATAAAAATCTAGTTGATTCTAATGGAATAATAGCTTTTAGTACATGAACATTGTCGGTGCTTGCTTAAGTAATAGTGATTACAAAATGTCACGCGATTTCTGCTAGACATACTATGTTTTTAACTTGTGAGCTATATCTTCATAATCATGTTTGTGAATAGAAAGATACAGAGATATACCTGTGCGCAGGTCTATTTGATATAGGGCCTACGATCTGTTAAAGCATAGATGTGTACTTAACTTAGGACAAAGAACTAGGGTTTTCATGCTGTATGATGCACACAAAGCAATCTAATATTTAATGGCAAATCTACAAACTCTAATATGTAATGACAAATCTACAAACTCTAACATTTAATAGCAAATCTACAAACTCTAATATTTAATGGCAAATCTACAAACTCTAGGATAGTGATTACACTTATGTATTTACCTATTCCTTGTATGTTGTTCATTTGTTGCTGTTCTGACTATTGCGGTAGAATGTGTTGCTTCTACATGTGCTTTTGGTCAATAAACTTGTTAAAAAAACAGAGGAACCATGTCCGGCAATTTTCCCACCACAGAAGTGTTGTATTACCAGACACCTTACTATAGAACAGCACTACTTATGTCTGCCTACGTTGGTAAATAAAATAATACAAACATAACATAAATAAGTGTCCCCTTTCCTAGACTTCTCAGTAGGACATGGACATCCAGTCGTTATGCACGATAATGTTATTTATCTATGTGTGCCACTATGCTTTTAGGCATGCTCAACTGATTAGGGAAGACATGACTGGGGATGGATATTCAATTCTAACGCATTTGGCCAAAAAATAGGAGAAAATGTTTGGATCAGTGAATATTATCTTTTCATTTATGTTTAAGTTGATAACACAATATCATGGTATTTTCTATTGTGCATTCCCAGACCGCCATCCCTCGCCTAATTCAGGATATTTAACCCACTCCCATCATCCTGAAGTAATATCAATCCCTGAGTTCAAGAAATTGAAGCCATTTCCGCTATTCGCTTTTCGAATGCAAATTAGATAGATTAGTGTAATTATTTAAAATATGTTATTTGCACAGCATAAGGACCCCCACTCACTTCTCCTTCCATCAGTGTATACTGGGCTATTTATGCCAAACACATGGCGGGTTTATATATAGAAATGTGTATTGGTTAAAGGGCACATTATTGGAATTGAAGGTGGTAAAGAGCGTAAACCTAATGGTTCTTGCCATGGTGACAGATGGTCTCCACATTATGAGCCTAATGGACATATGGGTCAGGTCGCCAGAAAGCAGTAGATTTTGTGTTTTTGGGTCATTTTGGACTCTTATGGCTCTAGAGAAAGAAGTTGCAAATCAATCTTGTTTTACATAGACTCATTTGATAGATAACATTTAGGGCTATCAGAAAGATGTAAATTTGTGGCCATCCATCAAAAACTCTCAGACTTATAGCTTGCCGAAGTGAGAAAAACAGTCAAATTTGTTCTTTTTTGATTTTTTGTACTTTTTACAAATGTTCTGTATTGAATAAAGAACATCTGGAGTAACCCAAAGTTATTTTTTGTATTGTATATGATCATAGGTATCATTTCCATCAGGTTTGAACATGTTACTGAGTGAGGATTTTTCATTGTGTGTCTTTGAAAATGGAAATCTGTAATTTGTAACGTCCGATACCAAAATCTAAATCAGTTATAAAACATGGAAAAAATTAATCTTCATAATCTTTGTTATTACCCATATGAAGGGCTTTATTATCCCCTACTTTGGCGAAAAGATTGTGTGTCCAGCAGCATTTGTCTCCATGTGAGAGCAGCTTATGTGAAATAATTCTGATAAAAGTACCGGACGTTACGTAACGTCCGGTACTTTTATCATCATGTAGGAGGCAGTCTACTGTACATGCATAACTCAAATTCTGTTCCATTCTGTAATTGAAGTCAATAATAGACATATTGGCCTTGTTAATTAATGTGTTTGTTATGCATAATGGGACATTCTTATATTACTGAGAGCAACTTCAATTACCTCTATATTTCATTATTTTGGTACCGGACGTTACATGACACAAAACAAGCAATAAAAATGGAACCGGATGGGCTAGATTGGTATTTTTTGGTTTTCTGAGTTGAGCGGAAGTCCCTTCACAGTTGTGTTAAGGTTATATGAAGGAATTAGAAAATTAATTTTAAAGGCCCTTCAAGGGCAGAATCTTACACTTTCTGACGACCTGACCCATATACTACCCAGTAATAACCTTACAGAGGTACATCAAAGTAGCATTTGGTTGCAACTACATATTTCTGCTTGGTATGTGGTCGTTCATGCGTTAAGATTTATTTATATTCTACCGACGTAGTTGTAATAATAACGTATTTGGACATGAGTATGCGTAAATCCATATCAATTGAATTAAAAGAAAAAAGTCTCAGGGAGTTTCAATTGATATTTTTATCATTACAAATAACATTTGAGATTTTTCACAGGTTTGCCAGTGGCCAGCAGATCCCATATCTTCCAAACTCAGCTAAGGCCAATTTCATGTGTTTCCTGTTACATGACTCAAAGAGCTAGGGTCGGTAGGTCGGATTTTTTAAAACTTTTTTTTTTGATTTTGTATAGAAATGTATGGGCAGATCTATCTGGTTCTTTGATTTCAAGGTAAGAACAGGGACAACAAATGAGAAATGTGAAAAATATGCAAAATATATGCCTAGAAAAGCTTTTAGCTGTACGCCCAAAGATTATGTTCACGAAAAATTCATAAATATAAGAAGAAAATTCTCAAAAATACAAAATAATTCTCAAAAACTCTTAAAAATTCTCAAAATTAAAAAGAAAATGTCTTGGGTCGGCCCTGTTTTTCTAGGGTCGTTCGGGTAACATTTTTTTTATTTGGCCTAATGGGGGTATTCCACCGAAACCGATTCTTGGCCGATAGTCCATCTCCGATGCATTTCCGATGCATCGGCGACAGAAATAGAGAATCGGACCCTTATCGGGTGGAAATCGGGTATCATCGGCCAAGAATCGGGTCCAGTGGAAGAGGTCGTGAAAAAAATCGGAGACCATCGGAATCACGTCGGGAACGCATCGGGAATGATCGCCGACGGTTTCACTTTGGACCCGATTTTTTCTGTTCAGACAGAAAAAATCGGCCAGGAATCGTTTCTATTTTTTGTCGGCCCGGCAATTTTAGTTTCCGGGGAAGGCGGTAGGGGGGCGTACGCGTCGCCGATCACATGGAAATCACGTGACCTGCACTTCGTCCGTACTAGAGGAAAACATCCAAGATGGCTCCACGGCGTGCAACTAAGCGCAAGACGCAAAGAAAACCAGTAAATACAACAAATGACGAGGGGAATGAGGGCCAACAGCCTGAGGATACCTCGAGGAAGGGCCAGGGAACACGTTTCACGGCAAGAGGTAGGCCTAGGCTTGAAATAACAAAGGAAGATGAAGAATCTGCTCGACGTCTTCTCGACCGTACTACCGGTAGTAAATCTGGGGCAGTGGAGGAGTACAATGAAGACGACGACAATGACGAGCCCCAAGACCTAAGTTGCACACCTTCCTCCCGTTCCAGGGGAGGCTATTCTGACTCCAAAGGTCCCTACTCACGGCTAGGTATGGGTGGCAGCCGCCTGACCAAGAGAAAACTCATCCCCGATTACGATGAAAACAATGAAGATGAAGAGGAAGAAGGCAGTCCTCGTCCTGCCAAGTCTTTTAAGAGCCCCCCTACCTCTGCAGGTACAGAAATCATTATTGATCACGACGAGGATGATCCCTGGTATATGGACCCCGATTATGATTCACAGGAATTTTCTTTGGACAATGAAGACGAAGAAGAAGAAGAAGACGATCCCCTCCCTACCATAAAGCCACCCAAAAAGAAAAGACCTGTAGCCCCCACAAACTTTGACATGACTAAAAGAAACCAGGAGGAGGCCAAGGTCACCAAGGTCACTCCTAAGAAGACTGTTAGTGAGGTTAAAAAGACCCAGGTTACTCCTAAAAAAACTATAGGTCAGTTAAAGTCCAGACCAGATGCCCCTGGAAGTGGCCGACAGTACTTCAAAGACAATGCGGTGTTGGAAAGGTTGTGTGAGCTATGGGAGGCTGTTCCATACCTGTATGACAAAAATCACAAGCTGTATAAGGACCCGACAGCAAGGTGGGCCGCCTTAGGAAAAATTGGCGACGACTTAGGGATACCAGGTAATTTATTCAAGATTTTCAAGAAAATATATTTTATCCTAGACCCACATATTTCAAATCGTCCTAGACAACAGAAAAAATCCAAGATAAAAAAGAGAGAAATAATTCTGATTATTATTAAAAACAGCTTTCTTTCATTTCTACTTGCTCTTGTGTTTAAAACAAATCTGAATTACTATGAAAATAAAAAAAAATTCTATTTTTTTCAGCCTTCTTTGTGAACACAAGGATGAATTCGCTGAGGACAGACTATCAAAAAATAGTCTCAGGCAAGGTCAAGTCGGGCTCTTCTGCAGCAGACGGGAAGCTCCCATACAAGAAGGAGTTAATTAAGCGGCTTTGCTTCTTCTTGGATCCGTATTGCAAGAAGGAAGCAAGCATAACTAACTACAGGAAGGTAAGTTCTCCCCTTTCTTGATTTTTAACAGGCCAATGATGCTCGCAATGGATTAAAAATCCCAAATAAAATAATCCCCAACAAAAAATTATCTGAAATAAAATAATCCCCAAAAAAAAAATCCCAAATATATAAAATAATCACAAACAAAATACCCCAATATAAAATTTGATTATCTATTTGCCTGCTACCTTGATCAATTAATCAATCAACGACAATTATAAAGTAATGCATCTTGTATAATTTTTGCTTGCTATTACCCTGATTAATAGACTACCAGGCTATCTTCTCTGCTCATTTACTTTTCCCCCTTTCTTGTTTTTTCAAGCAAACCCAGGTAGAGGAGGAATCACCAGAACAGGAGGTCGACAACGAGGACCAGGACAAGGGCCGTAGTGAGGAGGAAAACTTGGAGCCTGATGAATGAGGGTTGGAGGAAGCTCATGTAATCCCAGATGAATACGAAGAAGAAGCTGTTTCATCCAGGACGCGTAGTTCTCCCAACAAACAGAACATTGGTAAATCTAAGACCCCCCCCTCTTCTGGCAAGGGCAAAGGTTCAGGTAAAAGCTCTTCCAAAAAGCCAACTCCTGAGGCTACCACTAAACCCCCCCCCAGAAGGGCTGGCAGCACAGGCAGTTCGACGGTACAGCGACCCTCCTCCTCTGAAGGTAGGAGGACATACAGGACAGATTACCTGGCTGACAAAGATAAATTCTATACGAATAATGAGGAGGTTTCCACTGAATATTTCAGGAACAAGGAGCCTCAGCATCTCCGAGAGAAAAAAAACAAGACTGTCGCCGAGGTCCTTGAAAATCGAGAGCAATATTTTGAGAAGTGCACCAACTCTGTGGTAGAGCTGACCCAGCTTGCTGCAGCACGCCATGCTCAGCCCCCTCCACCTCCTCCTGTGGCAGAACCTGAGACGGAGGACTCCCACTGGAGTAAGATGATCTTGTTCCAGTGTCAGAGAATGAACCAGAGAGTACGAGAAAAGTTTAAGCTACACGTGCACAGCTTGGCTTTAGACGCTGTGAATGGGGACTGGGTCCCATAAAAGACATAAAAAACTGTTTTGCTCGCGACGAATTATCCCAGATTTGTAGTTAAAAGTTATATATCCCAGACATTTTTTATATAGGATCCGAGCGATGATCTCAACCAATATTCTTACTGTTAGTGCACTTGACTCAAAAGACTTGAGGATTGCTATATGTTCTGTTCTAGTGCATAAAAAAACAATATGAGACAACAATTTTTCAGGATCGCAGATTGAGGGAAGTGTATGATAATATTTGTTGTTGCTATTGTTGTTGCTGTCGCTGTTATTATCTATCAAGGACTGAAGACAAGGCTTGTATAATCCTGCTTTGTACTTTCTTGTAGTAGGCGATTACCTCATGGAAAAGGAAAATTTTTTTTTTTATTTCAAGGAGAAGTAAAAAGCCTTCTGGTTATCATGGAAACAGACTAGACGACTTTATTTCTAGTTTACTACATGGTTTTATATCAAGTTAAAAGTTGCTTCGTCTGAAAGAGATCATAAAAGTTAAAAGTTCATCCACTGTTGTGTGTTCAATAAAAAGAGGTTTCTACTTTTATAATTAATTCTTCCCTTCAATGACTTTGAAAACATTTATAATCTCCATATATATATAACAGAAACAATACATGTCGCTCATAAACCCAAAAGTCCTCTTCCCAGATTTGTTTGTCCCCAATAAAATTATCTTGGACATTTTTTGTCAGAGATTATTAGTCATCCTCCTCTTCCTCAACTTCTGCTACAGCCTCCATCCGCCTTTTGCGCATGTACTTGTCTTGCCATGGTACCTTACCGTGCCTGGAGTTGAACCAGCGGCACAGGCTTTCCCGCATGGCTTTCGCACTCTGAGGCATGTTCCTCCCATGATGAGACCTGTCAAGGCCATCCAGGCCATGATCTTCATCCCGCCACTGTCCAGGATGGACCTCGAGCTCTGGCCCTTCATAGTCGACGGATCCTGCTGGGATGTACTCTGATGGTGCTCGAGTGCGAAGGAAGTTGTGCAGGGAAACTGCTGCCATGGTTACCATTTTAACTCCCTTCGGTTCCATGTCCTGTGTACGCAGGAAGAGGCGGAATCTGGTAGCAAAAATTCCGAAAGCATTCTCAGACATGAGACGGCCCCGAGATACTCTGTAGTTGTACACTATCTGCTCATCTCCCTGGTCTTTTACCGCATACGGCTTCATGAGATTGGTTGCTAGTGAGAACGCATCATCCCCTACCATGAAGTAAGGTAGCAAGTCCCGCATGCCATTTATCTTAGACGCTGGTGGTATGTTGAGAGGGTTCGTTGGGTCATTAAGGTCAGCGTAGAGGGGCCCTTCCTTCCATATGCGGGAATCACCTGCCTTGCCTTCTGACCCTATGTCTACATATATGAACCGGTAGTAGGCGTCTACGACAGCCATTAACACTACACTAAAATACTTCTTGTAATTGTAGAAGGTGGTTCCACTCTTCCGGGGTTGGCGAATACGAATGTGCTTCCCGTCCACTGCCCCGATCATGTGAGGGACTTGCCACTCCTTCCAAAATCCATCTGCGATTTCCTTCCATTCCACTTCGGTTTGTGGGACCTGGAGGGAGGAAAGGAAAGCATAATAATTGATGTAAATTATTTAATATATGTTTCTTGTATATATCCCAGATTTTTTTGTAGCAGACAAGACCTTCGGCTAGGTCCAAGATTTTATATTTGAAACACTATATAAATAGAAAAGAAAACAAAGAAACAAACCTTCAAGAAATCTTTAAGTACGGCAGTCAGGGCAATGCAGGTGTCTCTTATTATAGGGTAGACTGTTGACCCCCCCACTAAATGACCGTGGTGTAGAGTTTGACTGCTGTCTCCTACAAAATAAAAAGGAAATTAAGTCAGGTGTCTCAGATAGTTGAAATCCCAATAAAAAATACGCTATATTTAAAACACACATTTTATCATTGATATTCTACCTTTGTAAATTTCACGGGATAATTTTTATATATCATACATTTTATAGAAAATAAAACAAAAGCTCACCTAAAGCCAAATACCGTAGGGTTATGTCTAGGCGTTCCTCTGGCTTAATAGACTCTCTGAAGTTTGTGTCACGCCTGTATATCAGGGGGTAGACCTTGCTCAGGAGCTCTTTGTATTCTCCAGGGCCCATCCTCAGAGTGTGGCGAAACTCATTCACCTCGTCCATCTGAAATTATTTTATAATATTTTTATCTCTGATAAATTTTATCTTGGACAAATAAGGACTCACATCTGTTTTTTTATGACCACGAGCTGCTCTTCTCCTCTTGATCTCTTTAAAATAAGTGAAAATACCACCACCCCACAGAGCTCTACTCCTGTCAGGGGAACATGAAGCCACAGACCGGTACCCCTTGACTCCTACCCCCCAAGTAAACAAAGAAGACAGAGTAGTACTTACTTCCAGTAGGTCCCTGTGCAGTTTAGTGAAGGTGTTTCGCTGCAGATTGTCTGTCCGGTCCTTCAAGTATGGAGCCACGTGGTACTTGTGCTTCCTCTTCTTGCCCTGAAGTATGTCAGCATCTTCCTCATCCAGTTTCATGAGCATTAAAGTGGCGTGAGCGACCACGAGCACATCTGTGGGCTCCATCTTGGATTTGCTCAGTATGTAGGTCATATGGTTGATACTAGGTCATCGCCGATGAAGAGGCCTCTGGTGGAAGAGGGTGGAACCATCCGCGATGACTGTCGGCGATGACAATCCGACAATTTTGTCCTCGGTGGAAGAGTGAATTTTTTGGTGATTTTGAGACCCGATTTCACTGTCCCCGATAAAATTTGACTATCGGGCCGACAAAATTGTCGGCCCGACAGGCGCCCGACGACCGTCGCCGATAGCAAAAACCCACTATCGGGCCGACAATTCTGCCGGTTTTGGTGGAATACCCCCATAACCAGGCTACTTATGTGAAGAGACGAAAAAAATATCACAGAACATAATGAGTTCTTTTTAAAATCTTGATTCATAAAAACTGACATCTGTACTTGAGAAACATGTATTCCTTATCAGAAAGTAATGTTTTCAACTGCTTCTTACATAGAAAATTGATTTCCTGGAAATCTGTCATGTAATTGGGATCATTATTTAATGAAGGGAAAGCCTGATTTCTAAAATCACGTTTATAATTATACGTCTCAAAGAGATAGAAAGATGTTTTTCCGACATCTACGTCTCTAAAATGTAAAATAAACCTTAATGTGTGAACGTCCAGATACCAAGTATAAAAACGTAATCATACCAATTGGTAGAATAGAAACCTAGAGAAAATCCTGAAAACTCCGTAGCAGTTTGGTATGTTGTTTACTGGATATAAGTAAAGTCGTAAACGGGTGTCAGCAGTTTTGGGAAATTGGTCATGACTAATGGATTCAGTGAAACTGGACCATATTAAAATCAAAGGGTAGTTACTGAAAAATATCTAAGGGAGTGGGCATCCAGATGGTGCCACACCTACAATTAAGGTATGTGAATGTCACCTTCAGAGTACAGAGTTTGATATATAAACCCTAGGTAGAGGATATTGGGTGTTTATTGCTGTTTGGATATTTTGAGTGTACTGAGCACTGGAATAAAGGACTTTGAACAACTACCTCTTGGATTTATCTGGATGTCCTAAGAGCTGAGTGGATATAAAGTATTTATTTGCTGAGTGATTCTACCACATGAGTGATTATTAGGCAGTTCAGACTTACACAACTTTAGGACTCGATATATTGATATATAAACTTAGAACACAGAGCAGCTTGAGTGTTACCGCCCGCTACTCCTGGTGTACGATAAGGTAACCCCCCCCCCCAAAAAAAGAAAAAAATAAAATAAAATAAAAAAAAATCTTTAGACCTTTCTATCTTTTCTCCAACAGCTTGTTCATCCATTAGTATCCAATGATTTCAATAAAGGAACACTCCCTTTTCCTTATTGATCAACCTGATTTTAGCCAAACTCGTGATAAGGGATGCGTAGGAAAATGTTATCAGTCTGATTCTATATCGGTAGCCGCAAAAGGACATGTGGACCACCAGGGCTAAATGTGATAAGGGCCATGACCTACCTGAACCTACCTGGGCATTATGTATATTCGCATAGTAGCCTAGGTGTACGGGGAAGGGTTTCTACATCCCAGAATAATGTCAGGAGCTAATCATAAACAAACAGGTATGTTCTGGTGTTGACCAAATTCTCCAAAGTTGTATGGAAGCAGCCATAAATATTATTACATTTCCCATTTCAATAAGCGTATGTCTCAACGTTGGGAAATTAACTTTCACTTCATAAATCGACTTAAATCTTCCAGGGGTATGTTTTCGAACAAATAAGGATTTGGGTCATACTGTACATGTTGTACGGTTACATAGGGTAGATTAACCTAAAGACGACCACATACCTAGAGTCGTCCACCTGTCAGCTTGTTTTTCACACTTTTATGTGTATTCTATTGGTCTTAGACCCTATTATTGTTGAAATAGAGGTGTCATAGTACTCCATAGAATGATGTCCTGGAATATATGAAGTAATTGTCATTGTATAATAATACACTGAAGTTCCCATGTTTGAATGGTTTTTATCATGACCAACTGGGTATTTTATCAGAATTCTCCAACGTTGGTTGTATAATTTGAACATTATAAATACTCACATATACTATATTTTGACTCTAGATAGATAGATATCATTGCTCAATGATAGCATAAGGAAAAGTACAAAAATGTTAAATGCCTTCTGTTTAGGACATATTTCCTAGGACATACCAATTTCACCATGAGACAACCACTCCTTATACACTTATCCATGCATTTAATTGAATAGAAACCTTTGATTATGTAGGGTTACATCACAAGATTCATCGCCAGAATGTTTTAGGATGCCAAATTTGACCGAACAATGCTCTGGTGCATGCATTACAATCTTTACTGTAATCCTACTATTATCAGTATGTGGAGCAGGTAGGTGACACTCAGAGCATGATTATGAAGTCTAGGGCATGGATATTACAGTGCACATTAAGGTGACACTATAACAAACCCTCTAGAATACAGGATTAGGCATACCACTTCTATTTTACTGAGATTTGCCATATCCATGGGTATAACATTGCCTCGGATAGTCATTCTAAACTAGCCACTATAAAACATACCTTGTCATTATGATGACATTTTATTGCAGTTATAAATGTGAGACATATTTATTCTTCATCTTTTAGATTGACAGTTTAACCAAAGGGGCTTTGAAAGGGTGGGACGTATCAAGGTGCAAAGTGGACGTCTCAAGGTGAAAAAAAACGACTAAATGGTATATTTTTAGAAAGGGTGAAAAACTAGAATTAAAATGCACACAAGGATTTCCAAAATTTATGTGAGATGTATGAGAACCCAAACAATTATCTATCATTTGATTACCTTGGGAACCTTCAGGGCCTTTAAGTCTCAGAGATATCAGCAAACACAAATCCCTTATTGAAAACCTGCACTGGAACGGCCGTCTTTAGGTAAATCTACCCTAATGTACGATTTTGTGAACAATTACACAGCTAAAAATATTTTTCTTGCTTTAAGAAAATAAGATAAATTATCTTACGTGGCGGACAAAACTACCAGTTTTAAGAAAATTAAAAATCTTAAAGGAGGACTGAGCTGGCTGTTTTCAGATCGCCACAGACCCGCCGATCTGTAAGCAGACACTGCGCCACTCCCAGGTCACTCAGTCCACTGTGAAGCTTAACCATTGAGACCCTCACTGTGACCACTGCAGCCCACCCCACCCAGCCAACCCAGCTGATGGATGTTACATTGGACTGGGCTTGGGTGCATTTCCATCTAGGTTTCAAACTTTTGTAGAGCACAACTGAGAAATACTATAGGGTGTGTCTGTGGGTGGAGGGGGGGCAGAAGATTTTTTGGGGGTTGGGGCCATTTACCCCAGACCCCCCCACCAGAAAATTTGCAATTTTTCACCAAAAGCTTTAGAACTATAGTTGCAAGCCATACTGGAGCAAAAATAAGAACTACAGATTTAAGATGTGGGGGCAGAAGATGTTTTCCCCATAATTTTGGGCTTGGGGCCATTCACGCCAGAGCCCCCCCCCCCCGAAAATTTGCAATTTTTACCCAAGGCTTTAGAGAACTAGGTTGCAAACCTTACAGGAGCACAAATAAGAACTACAGATTTAAAATGTGATGGCAGAAGATGTTCTCCCCATAATTCTGGGCTTGGGGCCATTCACCCCAGAGCCCCCCCCCCCGAAAATTTGCAATTTTTACCCAAGGCTTTAGAGAACTAGGTTGCAAACCTTACTGGAGCATAAATAAGAACTACAGAATTAAGGTGTGGGGGCAGAAGATGTTTTCCCCATAATTCTTGGCTTGGGGCCATTCACCCCAGAGCCCCCCCCCCTTGAAAATTTGCAATTTTTACCCAAGACTTTACAGATCTAGGTTGCAAACCTTACTGGAGCACAAATAAGAACTACAGATTTAAGGTGTTGGGGCAGAAGATGTTCTCCCCATAATTCTGGGCTTGGGGCCATTCACCCCAGAGCCCCCCCCCCGAAAATTTGCAATTTTTACCCAAGGCTTTAGAAAACTAGGTTGCAAACCTTACTGGAGCACAAATGAGAACTACATATCTATGGTGTTGGTGGTAGGAGATTTTCTGGTATATTTCTAGGACTTGGGGCCATTCACCCGAGAGCCCCCCCCCCTGAAAATTTGCAATTTTTACCCAAGGCTTTAGAGAACTAGGTTGCAAACCTTACTGGAGCATAATTAAGAACTACAGATTTAAGGTGTGGGGGCAGAAGATGTTTTCCCCATAATTCTGGGCTAGGGGCCATTCACCCCAGAGCCCCCCCTGAAAATTTGCAATTTTTACCCAAGGCTTTATAGATCTAGGTTGCAAACCTTACTGGAGCACAAATAAGAACTACAGATTTAAGGTGTGGGGGCAGAAGATGTTTTCCCCATAATTCTGGGCTCGGGGCCATTCACCCCAGAGCCCCCCCCCCCCGAAAATTTGCAAATTTTACCCAAGGCTTTAGAGAACTAGGTTGCAAACCTTACTGGAGCACAAATAAGAACTACAGATTTAAGGTGTGGGGGCAGAAGATGTTTTCCCCATAATTCTGGGCTTGGGGCCATTCACCCCAGAGCCCCCCCCCCCGAAAATTTGCAATTTTTACCCAAGGCTTTATAGATCTAGGTTGCAAACCTTACTGGAGCACAAATAAGAACTACAGATTTAAAGTGTGGGGGCAGAAGATGTTCTCCCCATAATTCTGGGCTTGGGGCCATTCACCCCAGAGCCCCCCCTGAAAATTTGCAATTTTTAACCAAGTCGTTATAGATCTAGGTTGCAAACCTTACTGGAGCATAAATAAGAACTACAGATTTAAGGTGTGGGGGCAGAAGATGTTCTCCCCATAATTCAGGGCTTGGGGCCATTCACCCCAGAGCCCCCCCCCCCCACGAAAATTTGCAATTTTTACCCAAGGCTTTAGAGAACTAGGTTGCAAACCTTACTGGAGCACAAATAAGAACTACAGATTTAAGGTGTGGGGGCAGAAGATGTTTTCCCCATAATTCTTGGCTTGGGGCCATTCACCCCAGAGCCCCCCTCCAAGAAATTTTTTACCAAAGGGTTTATAGATCTAAGTTGCAAACCTTTCTAGAGCACACATGAGAACTACATATTCAAGGTGTGGTTGGCAGGAGATTTCTTTTATATAATTCTAGGGATCAGGGCCATTCACCCCAGAGCCCCCGTCCAGAAATCTTCACACGGAGTCCTTCTATAGACAACTTAATGTAAGCTGCTATCTTTCTTAGAGCACAAGTAAAAAAACTACAGATTTAGGGAGTGGGGGTAGGAGATTTTATCCATAATTTTGAAGTTGGGGCCATTTTCCCCAGAACCCGCCCCCCAGAAAATTTGCATTTTTTTTTCATCAGAGGCTATACAGATCTAGTTGTAAAACCTTTCTAAGTGCAAAAAAGAACTACAGATTTAGGGTGTTGGGGCAGGAAAAGTTGTATCCATTATTCTGGGTTTGAGGTCATTTACCCCCAGAACCCCCCCCCCTGAAATTTTGCATTTTCTACCAGAGGGAACAGGATATTTTTCCATAATTTTGGGATTAAAATCCTTCTGCTGCATAATCAAACTAGTCTGTAAGGGTGGTCCATAGTCAGACTTCAGAGTCTCGGATGTACCCCATCTTGCATTGATACAATATGGCATGACTGGCTGCAATCTGGCAATCAGATTTTAAGGGGGCTGGGGAGGCTGGCCCCTAACCGCAAATTATGAAAAAAATCTCTAATTCCCTCGTCCTAAATCTGGTGTTATTTCTGGGAAACTTATCCAAAAGTATCCAAGTTGTCTACACATAGTATCTGAGAGAACTTTCATATTTTCTAGGTGGGGGGTGGCCCCATACCCCCGAATTATGGACAAATCTCCCGCTCCCTTGTCCTTAATCCAGTGTTGCTATATATTTCTGCTAGACTTATCCAAAAGTGTGCACTTAAGTTGTCTACAGATAGTATCAGAGAGAATTTTAAGATTTTCGGGGGGAGGGGGAGGCTGGCCCCTAACCCCAAATTATGGAAAAAAATCCAATTACCTCATTCTAAATCAGGTGTAGTTATCACTATCAGCCCAGGTGTTGGGTTTTCCCAACACCAGTGAAATCCGGGATGTTGGGTTTTCCCAACACCAGCAAAATCCGGGTGTTGGGAAAAACCAATTTTTACTGGCATACACTCATTTTAGCATAACTATGGTAATATTAGGGTTAGAACCATAATGTTTTCAGGTTTGCTCTCTGACATCTACCCTCCACATGTTTACTTTGGTTTTACTTTTAGATGGATTTTTTTTTGGTAAATGGTAGTAGATACGAAATAATCATTATTTTACAAATTTCCAGTCTTTTCTCATGTATTTCAGGGGCAAAAACCAACAAAAATAAAATAAATTAGTATTTATGAGATGAAAAATGACTTTTGATAGTTTTTCAAGCTGAATCTGATGGAGGTAAAAGAAAGACCGAATTATTATTCATTTGGAATGAAAAATGTGGTTTCCGTGGATACAGAATATCAACAAAAGGTTGAAAAAACATGATTTTGTTGATTTGTGTTGCCATGGTAACGTGAAACAATTATTCCATTTGATTTTTTATCATTAATTTTCAAAAGATAACGATGTAACCTTTTTGATAAACTTTAGTTCATTTAAATTGACCCAGTCAATCCAGAAATATTCGATCTTGAACTTTGATAGATTTAGTAATTACCATATGCCCAAGCACGGCTTTGATACACTGTAACATCACAAATATTCTATATATCCTTAGAAGTGATATTAACATTTTCATTGTATATACTGAATCAAAATGGTTGTAGATCCATTAATAATGGGAGTATTTGAAAAATTCTTTCGGTTTTAGAAAGATAATACCAACAGGTAATTGTCAAATTTAAACAAAAGTGCCTCCCGACCTATGGGAAATAACATGGTAACACCCTACAGGACTACAAAACTTAATCTGATAAGTAAGCCCGGGCTGAAAGTGTTATTTCTGCTAGACTTATCCAAAAGTGTGCACCCAAGTTGTCTACACAAAGTATCTGAGAGAATTTTCATATTTTCCTGGGGGGGCTGGCCCCTAAGCCCCGAATTATGGAAAAATCTCCCACTCCCTTGTCCCTTAACCCAGTGTTGTTATATATTTCTACTATACTTATCCAAAGTGTGCACCCAAGTTGTCTAGAGAAAGTATCTGAGAGAATTTTCAGATTTTCTAGGGGGGTCTGGTCCCTAACCCCCAAATTATGGGAAAATCTCCTTCTTCCCCTAAAACTGTAGCTGTTATTTCTGCTGTAAATTTAACCCAAGGTTTTCCCCCTAGACCGAGTTGTCTGCACAAAGTGATATAAAATATGATTTTTTTTTTGGGGGGGGGCTTGGGAGGCTGGTCCCAACCCCAAATTATCGAAAAACCTCCCATTCCGTCGTCCTAAATCCGGTGTTGTTATTACTGCTAGGCTTATCCAAAAGTGTGCACCCAAGTTGTCTACAGAATGTAATCTGAGAGAATTTTCAGATTTTCTGGGGGGGGGGGGTGGGGTGGGGAGGCTGGCCCCTAAGCCGAAATTATGGAAAATAAATCTCCAATTCCCTTATCCTAAATCTGGTGTTGTTATTTTTGCTAGACATATCCAAAAGTGTGCACCCAAGTTATCTACAGAAAGTATCTGAGAGAATTTTCATATTTTCTGGGGAGGGGGGTTGGCCCCTTACCCTCGAATTATGGAAAAGATTTCCCATTCCCTTGTCCTTAATCCAGTGTTGATAGATATTTCTGCTAGACTTATCCAAAAGTGTGTACCCAACTTGTCTACAGAAAGTATCTGAGAGAATTTTCATATTTTCGGGGGGGGGGGCTGGGGAGTCTGTCTCCTAACCACAAATTATGAAAAAAGTCTTCAATTCCCTCGCCCTATAAAATCTGGTGTTATTTCTGCTAGACTTATCCAAAAGCGTGCACCCAAGTTGTCTACACAAAGTATCTGAGAGAATTTTTATATTTTCCTGGGGGGGCTGGCCCCTAAGCCCCAAATTATGGAAAAAATCTCCCGCTCCCTTGTCCTTAATCCAGTGTTGTTATATGTTTTTGCTATACTTATCCAAAAGTGTGCACCCAAGTTGTCTAGAGAAAGTATCATAGAGAATTTTCAGATTTTCTGGGGGGGGGGCTTGGGAGGCTGGCCCCTAACCCCAAATTATCGAAAAACCTCCCATTCCGTCGTCCTAAATCCAGTGTTGTTATTACTGCTAGGCTTATCCAAAAGTGTGCACCAAAGTTGTCTACAGAAAGTAATCTGAGAGAATTTTCAGATTTTCTCGGGGGGTGGGGTGAGGAGGCTGGCCCCTAACCCGAAATTATGGAAAATAAATCTCCAATTCCCTTATCCTAAATCTGGTGTTGTTATTTCTGCTAGACATATCCAAAAGTGTGCACCCAAGTTATCTACAGAAAGTATCTGAGAGAATTTTCATATTTTCTGGGGGGGGGTTGGCCCCTTACCCTCGAATTATGGAAAAAATTTCCCATTCCCTTGTCCTTAATCCAGTGTTGATAGATATTTCTGCTAAACTTATCCAAAAGTGTGTACCCAACTTGTCTACAGAAAGTATCTGAGAGAATTTTCATATTTTCGGGGGGGGGGGCTGGGGAGTCTGTCTCCTAACCACAAATTATGAAAAAAGTCTTCAATTCCCTCGCCCTATAAAATCTGGTGTTATTTCTGCTAGACTTATCCAAAAGCGTGCACCCAAGTTGTCTACACAAAGTATCTGAGAGAATTTTTATATTTTCCTGGGGGGGCTGGCCCCTAAGCCCCAAATTATGGAAAAAATCTCCCGCTCCCTTGTCCTTAATCCAGTGTTGTTATATGTTTTTGCTATACTTATCCAAAAGTGTGCACCCAAGTTGTCTAGAGAAAGTATCATAGAGAATTTTCAGATTTTCTGGGGGGGGGCTGGGGAGGCCGGCCCCTAGCCCCAAATAATGGGAAAATCACCCGTTTCTCTTTAGGCTTCTTTAATAAGTTTCTTCTCTAAACTCTCAGATTTGCTAGTCATGATTTTTGTATGGATAAGAATAGGTCATATTACCTGGTACAAGTCACATGAATGCTAGTTGCCTTTTGCCACTGTAGAGGTCACTGTGGTGGTGCTCTCCAAGTAGCCTCCTAGTGTTAGGTTGTGGAACTTACTTTTCAGTCAGCTCAGAGCCCCTTTAAAACTGGTAGTTTTGTCCATCAGGGTGGCGGTTGCATTGGGCCCTTGTACAACAAAATCCGCTTGTGGGGAACTGTGGGCACGAAAGCACAAAATGTGAGGAGGCAAGTTAAAAGGACAGTCCGAGGGGGGATTAGTACCAATTCTGGCCACCAGGGGGACACCACTATGGCCTAAAAGGGGGAAAATATACCAAAAATAGTTATATACTACTTTTTTATGTAGAATACAATCGTCCTAAAGGGAAATTCCCATTTTTAAGGAAAACCTTCCAAATTTGGAATGTAAATAAAACGTTTTTGGGCATTTGAGGGCAGAAATCAGTGCTCTTGTTGATATTGGTTGCCATGGAAACATTATTTTCACTCAAAATTGAGGAATCAAAAAAGCCTATTGGTAGCCACACCCACAAGGATCGGTGTGTTGAAAAGATGGTAAAAATCTGATAATCAGATCAAATTTTATGAGAAAAAGAATGTGAAGAATATGACAATTTCCCTAATTTGCAGAATTATGCCTAATTATACATATCATCTGATATATCTCATAAAATATACAAGGTAGACCTTATTTGGGATTTGAATAGGTCGGTAACCATCTAAGTTAATAGAACCGTAACTCTGAAACTAGCAGATATATTTTCTCATGTAATATATCATTTGAAAGTTCATGGCCTGAATTTAAAAATTGACTTTTTCCCTAGGGGACCCTTTTTGCTTGGCTATACACAAATGCTCTTGTGACACACTTATAGGGTGATTGAAAAAGACTCGTTAGACATTCAGGCATTACAAAGAGCAATAGCCTGGGCGATTGAACAACAGAAATATTATTTTGAATGTATGATTGTGATGATAAGGTCAGGACCGTTGTTACACCTACCTGACACGGGAGAGATTACTATAGCCATGGTGAGATAATACTTATCTTAATACAGAAATGATGGGGATTAGATTTACAAGTCCTCTACTGATGATATGGTACAGACCCACATTCAAATACCTCGATTTTAAGGGGGGGGACTAGTATTTTTGAGCCAAGCATGTGGAATTGCTACCCCTCTTTAAACACTGTTAAACTCTTGAAATCTAGACATTATCTAACATAACTAGTCTGGAGGGTGTTGCTCCTATAGTAAAAGGAAGAGCTGGCTAAAAATTGCCCTTGTTTCCAGTCCTTTCTTTTCATGTGGCTATAACTTGTCCCTTTTGTTGCTCACATGTGGTCATTCAGGTACAATGCTGAAAAAGGGGGATTTGAGTAGGTACCTAGTTGGGGGAAGTCAGTCAGTATAATAAACTATAGAGCGTGTGACATGAGTAGGTACCTGGTAGTGCAGCTCTCTCTATTTTAAACAAGGCAGGTGACTTTTCAGACTAATGTGGTGAGTGCAAGTACTTAGGTGAAGCAGTGCACAACTTGTTTAGAAAAGAGGGCACATACTCACAGCTCTTTTTACAATATGAGCAACACCCTCCAGGTGTTTAGGATATATGTCTTTAGCCTCTTCAATGATGGTCTATGATACTAGTTGAAAGCTAAGTACATATGTACTTAGCTTTCAATTTATACTCAGCTTATTCTTTTTAATTATTATCATTTTCGCCTCTGGCATCCATGAATCCATTAGGTATTTACGTGCAAACGTCCATCTGCCTTTCTAATTCAATTAACCTCGACAAGAATCCAATTGATTAGACTCTAATTAGGAACCGTGTTCTAATAAGATGTGGGGGTAGAATTTGGATAAAAAGAAAGTTAGTGAAAGACCAGACTCTTTCACCAACCATAGAAAGATCATTCTTTGTTAGGACTCCATTTACTACAGATATCGCGGGTTCAATATGGCCCCTATGCTAAGTGCAGAACGACGTGATGGAACGTTTGATTGGTGTGATATCAAATTTATTTTCATCTTTAATCGTTGGTGAGACCTAGGCATGGCTTTGTGAGGGTTTTTACAATGAAAAGCTAACGTCATATTATTTGCATTTCTCTTGATGACGGTGAATTTGTGGTAAAATACTGCATACCCATCATCATTTCGACAACCCCCCCCCTCCCACACACACACACACACACACACACATCTATACAGTCCTTTGCTATTAAGTCACCTAGTTTTAGATTGAAAAGAGAAAAATGATACAATATGTTTTAACTTTGACCCCAACTAGAGAAAATCTTAATTAGCAAAGTGAAGTTATGCACTTAACACGGCTAGGCATCCGATCTAGAGAGGTTTATTGCTAAAATGTAACGTATTCTACGCTAAAGGCATATGCAGTTCAATATGCTAAGACTTATCACAATAGGGGTCCTCAACACCATACTTATTATGATAAGAAATGCCACACTCACTTAGCTGTTACCGATATGATAATACTGAAAGGGACCCTCTTGAGACGCTTTAACCACTAACATGATGAAATGCCTAGCACATTTTTTTTATATTCAGAAAACTAACTAATCACTATTCTGGCCAGGGTGTTCGGAATTAGGGTCTGTCATTTTGTCATGCTGATAGTGGGCCAATAGCATCGTTTTAGGGTATCGGCTCCCCATCGGCCCAATTTTTTTGTCAGGCCGATAGCAGCCCGATAGGAGAATTTTCAGCCTCAAATCTCACTCTTTTGAACTCTTCCACCAAGGAAAAAATGAATCGTTCACAATTATGGGGCTGATTTTGCATAGAGGCCGATGGGTAGCCGATAATATTAAATTGATTTAATTTTATCGGCCAGCTATTGGGAGCATCACTGATGCAAAACAATAGGTAGATGATGCAAAACGATGGCCAACTTTGAGCTCTTCCACTGAAGCCGATTGTTGAACGATTGTGCGATGGTCAAAAATCATCGCCGATGCAAGACCATGCATCACCGATGCAATCCTGATTTTGAACCGGGAGCAAATCGGTTATCTTTTGGATGCATTTCCATCCACTTCCAGTCAAATTAGAAAAAAAATCAATTTGCTGGAAATGCAAGGGGAATCACCATAACAAATCATGAAATTCCATCAATTATTTCTCTCAAATCTGATTAAAATCTGACAAAAATCGGGCAGATTTTAATCAATCGACTCTGATGGAACACACTCTTAAAGGGTGTGTAGACTACTTATAAGGGTATGTGGGCTTTGTAAGCTGATTGAATGACGTTATGTAGGAGTTGTACTGTATGCATAGGTCTCCATCCATCACCATCACTATACATTTAAACCACATGTGACCAGGCAAGCAAAAACACCCCTCTGCAGGGGAATTCATTATCAAAGTTTATGTCAAGATCTTTAAAATGAGACATCATTGGGTTAGATATTCCTGGTAGTTATGTCAGAACCCCTCCTTGAACATAGGTTGTTATTCATATCTGAAATCGATGATTAAGCTCTAAATACATTTTAAACCATAATTTTGTCTGAAAACACAATAAATTAGCCTTTTTCACAAAAAAAAATACATAATAATTTGGTGAGTTTTATCATAGATTTTGATCTAGAAGGAATTTTCACTTTCTGTTTTCAGTTTTTGTTTTTTGGTGAGTATCCCCAAAAATTGACATACAAATCT
Organism: Acholoe squamosa; assembly: GCA_949317995.1. Lineage (NCBI taxonomy): Eukaryota > Metazoa > Annelida > Polychaeta > Phyllodocida > Polynoidae > Acholoe > Acholoe squamosa. Next base: position 26,782,581 of record OX439048.1, read on the forward strand.
GCAAATTCTGATTATTGGAATGGTTGCCATGGCAACCAGGAACAGGCATATAGGTTGATTTCTCATGAAAAATGTTCAGTTTACCATCCAAATATGGGCCATTTCTATCGAAAATTGTGCATTTTAAATGAAACCATAGAATTCTGCATAAAAAATTAGCTTAATGTATTTTTATAATTATTTTAGAGTAATTTTGTCCTCCAATGCCCCCTGGTGGCCAAATAGGGAATTAGAAATCCCCCGCGGAGGGGTGTTCTCCCTTGATGGGTCACACATAACCACCACCATCATAAAACATCTATCAATCTGTATAAAAGTCAGAGATCCATTGAACCTTCACATTCAGTCTGCAGTGTTGAGATGGAGGATCCTGACCCAACCCTCTTTGTCTCTGCGACATTAGCAGAGGACCAGGAGGCTAAGACAGAAGAAGGTGTCTCCTTAACAGGGAATCAGGATGGCACTAGGGTGATTGACAAGGACAATTGCACTAGAACTGGCCTTATCTATGGGGTGGATGATGTACCCCCTCCAATTCTGGCGTTTTTCATAGCACTCCAGGTAATTCTGTTCAGTGTTTATACTGTACTCTTGTATCAGACACCTTTATAAAAACCCTTTGCTATTGTATAAACCAGTGTATGATTATAAATGATATGACATGGGTCTTTTCGAGTGTATGCTTAAAGGAATTACTGATGGTTATATATAATAGCGGATTCTTTTTACCAAAAGTGATAACACATAAACTCTTTTCATTATACTTGTGAAGATTTCCATCCCTTTCAATGAGTATCAATAGATTAGTATGAAGAATTGTTTCAAACATGCATGATGGAATTTCAGTGTATTGTGGTAAGCATTTCTATTAAAGTATTATTGTTATGCACAACATAATGATTAAAGCCCTGCTGCAGTGAAGATTCTCACCTGGGCAGCATTTGTACATTTGTAACCACATTACACATTTTCTTCTGGGAATAACAATTAATCGCCATCATAACAGCTACATGATATTTCTTTTTCTTTTAGCAAGTGGCTATGTCTATCAGTGGATCAATAGCTGTGCCCCTGATAGTATCAGAACTGGTGTGCCTGCAGAGGGGTTCAGCTGACTCGGCATACCTCGTGTCCACCTTCCTCTTTATGTGTGGAGTTAGCACACTGTTACAATGCTCTATTGGTGTCAGGTAAGGGAAGGTGCATGGCTATCTGCAATATATTGTTCATAAAGTCTTGAATCATAGACTGGCAGCCTAAATCGTTATCATGAACTGCATGGATTGGATGATAGAGTTTTTCTATACATTATGGGACCTTATTGAATTATTAGTGTGCCACCATGACCCCTTTTCCCAGCACAAGTCACTGCAATTCGTATAAAACCGATCAGCCTCTTAACCTCTAAAAAAAAACTAGATTGTTTTAAATGCCTTTCCGTCTTTATTTAAAAGATTCATTCCATAAATTATTATGGTTAGCAAGTTATCTATTTCATTAGGCCTGTTGATCACTTACCAAAGTAGATGCAGTGGGCTCTTATTGTCTCTCCCATCCGTCTGCTAAATAAGATATTAGTTGTAAATTGAAACTAAATCTTAGAAATCATTTACAGATTACCTATAATTCAAGGAGGGTGTGCTAAATTTATTCCTGCCGTTGCTGCCCTTATGTCAATAGGCAGACTCCGATGTACTGCCGCGAGTGATGCTATTCACACAGGTAGGTCCAAAACAGAAATTATATTAGGATTAAATTACTGAAAATATATCTACTATCTAGAAGAAAATTATCTTACAGAATGTGAAAGGGGCATAGTGGTTGAGGTAACAAGGCACATATTCAGTTTATCTGAAATATCCTTGTCTATGGAGGCTGAATTAGACCTGCTCAGTCCATTTAAAGCCTAGCAGGCAAGGACATGAAATGATGTCGGTGTATCTACTAGTATGCCAGACTAAAGGATGAGGGCATATGTTTTTTGTCTGTGTGTTTTCAAAATATATGATAGGGTAATAGAAAAACTAATGAAGTTTGAGTACAAAAACATGTATATGCTTTTGCTTTTTTGGGATCATAAAACATCGGCCATTAGATGATTGCACTGAAAACATGGTAGATCCGAAACTAGTCAGCAGTGACCACTTTAGGTCCTCAAGTTGATGATACTTAAAACGACAGCTTTAGGTAGTCAAAATGATGACTTTAGGTCGTCATCCTGATGACCTGAGTCATCAGGATGACAATACTGACAGTACAGAGTCATCATGTTGATGACTCATGTCCTCAGGATGACGACCTAAAGTCGTCATTTTTACTACCTAACGCTGTGGTTTTGGGTATCGTCAACTTGAGGACCTAAAGTGGTCACCACTGACTAGTTTTTGATCTTCCATGTTTTCAGTGTGGCCATCCTATCAGTTGTTTCTCAAAATAACGAATGACCTTCTGTGCACAAAACATGTAAAACGGATGCATCCCCATTTTAGAATCAAACTCTCCTCTGGTTTTTATCCCCAGGTATTACAAATATGACCAACAGCAGTCTGGAGACAGTCCCGAATGATATGATGCATCTTGTACGGATAAGGGAGGTAGGTAATAACAAATAATTTTATTTATTGACTACACTTGATGGGACAAACCTGTTTCACATTTCTAGTGCTCTGTCCATGAGCACAGCCCAAGTTAAATATAAGTGTGGAATATCATATCTCTGAAATATAGGTATCATACTCTATCATTAGTGTACAAGACCAAGCCTTATTCATGTAGTTGTATTCTTAGATTTAAAATTCTTCCAATGCATCTTTATTCCTTTTGCTGTTGCAGATTCAGGGTGGCATTATTCTGGCCTCGCTGACACAGCTCGCACTCGCCTCTAGTGGCCTTATTGGTATATTCCTAAACTACATTGGACCTCTTACTGTCATGCCGACAATCACTTTGGTGGGACTCTCACTGGCTGATTTGGCAGTCAGACTATGCTCCATCAACTGGGGTATTGCCTTCCTGTTAGTATGATGGAATGCAGTTACGTCTCTGAACTGAAATACTTTACTCAGAAATATAATTTCGGAATGAGATGAGCATTTTATTAGAAGGGAAGGAAATCCTCTAATAGGGAGATTTGACATTCTTTACACTCAGTACCAGTCCCTTTGTCCATGCTTCTGCATTCTGAGGTTAATTGCGTCATCAGTCTTCACCCCATAATACCTGCAAAATTATTGCAGCTTCAATTTGGCACCTACTCTGTGTCCCTTATAATCCCTTTACTCATTGCAACTTTAATCAGCTCGTTTGCATGAAGTGTTGGAAATGACATTTTTCATTGCAGCACAATGGGATTGATCCTGCTTTTTTCCCTGTACTTGAGTAATATCAGGGTCCCCTTACTAGCCTGTAGCCGGGATGCAGGGCTACATGTCTCATGGTCACCACTATTCAAACTCCTACCAGTCAGTATTTATCTAGATTTATGTGACCCATCAGGGGAGAACACCCCTCTGTGGGGGATTTTTAATTCCCCATTTGGCCACCAGGGGCATTGGAGGGCAAAATTACTCTAAAATCATTATAAAAATACATTAAGCTAATAATTGATGCAGAATTCAATGGTTACATTTAAAATGCACCGTTTTCAGTAGAAATGGCCCATATTTGGATGGTAAAATGAACATTTTTCATGAAAAATCAACCTATATGCCTGTTCCTGGTTGCCATAGCAACCATTCCAATAATCAAAATTTGCAAATTTGTATGCCAATTTTTGGGGATACTCACCAAAAACCAAAAACTGAAAAGAAATGGAAAATTCCTACTAGATCAAAATCTATGATAAAAATTGTCATATGTATTATTATGTATATTTTTGTGAAAAAGGCTTATTTATTGTGTTTTCAGACATTATTATGATTTATAATGTATTTACAGCTTAATCATTGATTTTTTTATATGAATAACTACCTATGCTCAAGGAGGGGTTCTGACATGACTACTAGGAATATTTAACCCAATGATCTTATTTTAAAGATCTTGAGATGAACTTTGATAATGAATTTCCCTGCAGAGGGGTGTTTTTGCTTGCCTGGTCACATATGTTTATGAATATCTCAGGCATCATATAGATGATCAAACCTTTTTAAGATCTCGATCATTTACTTCTCTCCTGACATGCCACCTAACCTGACTCATTACACTATTTTAATAATTATATATATATATATATATATATATATATATATATATATATATATATATATATATATATATGTCCTCAATCATCTCATGGACATTACATCATAATATACCTAGATAGTTGAAATACCATCTTAATGCCGTGGACTTAACAATTCCTTACACTCTGGTGTTTCAGGTAGTGCTGGCAGTGGCTGTGTCATGGGTGTTATGTCACATTCTGACAATAACAGGGGTGTTTACTGAGGACCCTTCTGCCCCAGGCTATAGGGCAAGATCTGATGGAAACATAGAAGTCCTGGACAAAATGCCCTGGTTCTACATGCCATACCCAGGTAGACCTTTTGCAGGGTTGTTCTTTTTTTCTCATTCTTAATTAATTCAAAATATGATCAGTGAAGCAGCTCTAGAGATTTTCATATTGAGAGGAGGACAATGAATTTGTCAATCTCAATAAGTTGTGATTAATGTAACTGGTACAAATGGTCTAAAATGTTCACAAAGTATGGTTGACTGTTTTGAGCAAGATAGCCATCACCTAGTTACATTTTTCATACACCATCAATACAGTGGAGCAAGATAGCTATCACCTAGTTACATTTTTCATACACCATCAATACAGTGGAGCAAGATAGCTATCACCTAGTTACATTTTTCATACACCATCAATACAGTGGTGGATCAAGGATTTGGAGAAGGAGGGGCACAGCCCAAAAGTAGGGGCAGGCCCCCTATTTTTCAGCACATTTTGGAGTCCAAAATAAGCAAATAAACCTTTAAGCATCGATAAAAAATAGCAGGCTCCTATGTCCCCCATCTAAATTCCCCATTGCAAGACTATTTTGATGTACAATGTGAAGATCTTACATTCTCTAGGGCAATGGGGAACTCCAATATTTGGTTTGGCTTCCTTCCTTGGCATGTTGGCTGCTACCCTGTGTTCAATCGTTGAGTCTATTGGTGACTACTATGCATGCAGTAGGATCTGTAGCCTCCCACCCCCACCTGCACATGCAGTCAACCGGGGTATTGCAGTTGAAGGGTTGGGAGGACTACTTGCAGGATTGTGGGGGTCTGGAGGGTCTACCACTTCTTACAGTCAGAATGTTGGAGCTATTGGATTCACAAGGGTATGGATATACCTCAATAGTTCATTTCCAGAATAATATCATGTGTAACCACCCATCTGTAGTTTGTAATATCACCTTGGTTGACTTTATTCTTTCTTTTTGATAAATGCAATGCCTACAGCTTTCAAGACCATTGATGTTTCATGCAATATTGGAAGTTATATTTCAAATTTTCACAAAACATAGCCATTGTCTGCTAGCCTTTTCATTTCAGGCAGGCAGTAGACGTGCCTTCCAGGGAGCAGGTCTCATCTTTGTGCTATGTGGTGTGTTTGGCAAGTTTGGAGCCATTATGACAATGATGCCCACACCCATCTTAGGTGCAATTCTGGTTATTGGACTGGGCATGGTCTCAGCTGTTGGCATCTCTAACCTTCAGGTAGAACCTTTGTCCATATCTATGTATTTGATTGAATACAGATGTACTCAAATCACACGGAGCACAAAACATGGTAATGTACTATATAATCATGGTGTCTTAGTAATCAAAATCACATTAATCACTTGTGTTATCTTTGTGTTGATGGTTGGTTAAGTAGTACAGAACCTGCCAATACTATTCTGCTTTATTCAGTTTGTTGATATGACCTCACCTAGAAATCAGTGCATCATTGGCCTCACATTAATGCTTGGGATGATTGTTCCAAATTGGTGTTCAAAGAACCCAAATGCCATCCACACAGGTAGGTGATAATTGGACCCTGTTTTGTTCCCTTCGTAATAGTACGTTGTAGAAAGAGTCTAATTTCCATCGAAATAGATTATAATGCTTTTCTTCATTAGAAATCCAAACTAACCATAGGCAATTTTCATTTCAAGTCTTTTATATTTCCTTTGAGTGTCTCAAATGATTTTGTATATTTCATTTGATTGCATTATGGGGCATCAGGCAGTGCAGAGTTGGACCAATCTATAAAGGTATTACTGCAAACTGCAATGTTTGTTGGTGGAGTAGTGGCCTTCCTATTGGATAACACTGTGCCAGGTATGCAACTAATACAGCATCAATTTAGGTCCTTACCTCAAACAAAACACTGATAATAGAATGAGGTGATATATACATGAGATCATTATTGCTGACGTAAACCAACCAGACATGTTCGCCAACTCGTTCAAATTCAATCTAAATGATTATGTTCAAAACACTGTAAAAGCATATAAGTTAAGGGATGTTTGGCAATGAAATACTTGTTTACAATTCACCCAAGCTTAGAAATAGGACGAACCATGCATAGCCATAACCTTTATATACAGTAGATTTTATTATGGAGAATGGGGAATGAAAGCAAATAGACTATAGGTAGCAAAGCTACTATGGTCTATGTGAGCATTCTGTTCTTTTTGTAAAGATAGATAGATCATGACTTAGGGCCTTTGCACTCTTATTGTACACAGGCCACCCAGTGAATAGGTTTCTATTAAGGCCCTTTCATCAAGTCTATATGTTTCATCTTTTCCCATTTCTCCTCCTCCTCATTCTTATTTCCCCAGGTACCATGGAGGAGAGAGGTATGCTGGCTTGGAAGGAAATATCTGAAGGTGCCGATGATGGCTCAGTGACAACCTACTGTAAGACATATGACTTACCCTATGTCACCAAATGGTTACATACACAGAGGTGGGCCAGGTACATACCTATATTCCCCTCACTAGGTGGGAACCTGTGCCATACTAATAGGTGTTGCCGTATGCCATGTAAGTAGCCAAATTACCCTCAATTCTTTTACATTCCCAGTAAACACACTACGTGTTTCAACGTAGATTTCTGGTAGATCTAGGTTGGTTTTCTACTGAACCTCTATATGAGGTTCCAGCAACGTAGATATCGGTTGGTGGATATATGTTGATAAATAAGGTTTATGCTTCGCACATTTTAAGAGGTTTATCCACGTAAATCTTGATCCATATTTTTGATTGGCTTTGTTCGTAGGTAGAACGATTGTAAGACATAGATATTGGTTGGTTCATGTATGTAGATTTTGGATAAAAACTTCTAATGATAAATAGTATTGTTTCATTTATCTAACCAAACTTTCATTTCATTAACAACTGCATTATAAAGATCAGGGATGAATAATGATGAAAATCAATCACTTGACATGAAAAAAGATAACTCAGCTGGGCCTAGGTCTACAAGAATCCTGTACATATCATGGTGTTTAGAGTCCAGTACAGATAGATAAGATAAATAACAGATTGACCCTGGAATAAACCATGTTTTCTATCATAATCAAATCTATTGGTGGACAGGCATCTGACCTACATGCAGTAGTTGTAATTATGTGCATTTTTAGGTAATAATGGATAATAATTCCTATTTTCATATCCCTATGGGGATTAACACTGTATTGACATTACATCTTAAATATGCATTATTTAAGCAAGAGTATTTGTTGGTCATATAAAATATATGTACCATATGGGTTAGAGCATCATGTGGCAAAATCTCATTCAGTAATGAATTCTAGATTCCAAACAAACAGTGGAAATGTAGGTGTGCAGAGGGTGATAATAGGGAATATAGAAAGCACATGGTCATAGAGGTTGGAAATATGTTAGATTACGTCCCACATACGTTATTTTGTGCTTCACTCCTATCTCACTAGATGGCAGCACATCCAATACCAGTACAAATATGAAAGCTGTATGGTTACAGCTATCAAACATAGTCTGGGTCTATTTAAATGTAGAAAATAAAAATCACAAGGCAGATTCATTTCCATTTAGTGCTCACCTAATCTGTTCTAAATGTTTCTACACGAAAAGAGGTCTGAAATACGTAAAATTACGTTTATCTACGTATTTCTGTACTTTCAGTTTATCTCAACAAGTGTCACTATTGCTGAGCATTGTATTTAATTTAGACCTCCATTATGATTGTCATCTATATTAATGAACTATACTAATTAAAAACACATTATTGAGAACTCATTGTATCAACCTTTCATTTGGGAATAGGTTTGTGCAAAATATTCACTGATTGATGATGCTACCATGTATATTTTGGGATCCAGGTATGGTAAACACCCATGCTGTAGCATTAAGAAATAGACTTATACACCTAGCATCACAGAACCTTCAACATACAATCAGGAGTTATACTTGACTCTTAATTCAAATGATGAAACTGATGGCTAAAGCATTGGTGTCTCTTGCTAAATACTGGCCCTGAATATACCAGTATTATAGAATGAGACAAGGAAATAACATTCTTAAATGAATAAATTTAACTGAGGGTATAGGGGTAGGTATATGAACGTCTCTTTGAGGTAATTTTACGTATATTGGAGCATAACCAGAACCTGCAAAACTACATACATCGTAGTTATTAGTATAAAAGTATTGAAAATATATGTTGGATATCTAAATATATAGGAATATTTACATTTAAAGAACATCATTTTTCTTCGTTAATTCGGGTAATAATGAGGTATATGTACGTAAATTCTACATCTACGTCAGAAATACGTACATCAGCATACACGTTTATACGTTATTCTACGTTGAGAAAATACGTAAATGTACTGAAATTTCTACGTGCAATCTACGTATGTATAACGTAACTGTGTTTACTGGGTTGCCTGAAAAGGAAATGACAGCTTGCTCAATGGTTTGCTGAAAATGTCTGTTAAAGTTGTGGGGAATAACATTTAATAACGAGACCACTCAAACCTTTAGGTATAATCATGTATTATTTCCATTCTGACTCCTGCTATATAGGCCTAATTGCCTATGAATGGATGGTGCCCCTGTTCTGCAGTTCTTTGAGCTACTAAAAATGACCCCTCCCTCGATATATGTAGTACATGTACGCAGGCAGCTACTAGCCATTGCAATCATAAAACTCACTCCCGCTGCTCACTTTCTCTATCATAAATAATGAGAATATAATAATTTGCTACTTATTTAATTAATAAGCTAGTCAATTTTACCTTTTTTACTCACTTACTGAGACACTCCTGTGCTGACTCAATGGATTTTGTTATTTTGACAGGTTTACGGAAGAAGCAATCTAAACAGACAGCTGTATAAATAAAATGAAAGAATCTATGAGGACGATCTCAGCAGGGAGAGGTTTACATCTGGTACTTCCAAACCAGAACCTGATGTGCATTTGGCCCATGGTGTATTTAGATCTCAAATAAAATGCATGTCATAAAGATGTTATCGACTTCTGCCATCTCTATTTGGGGTGGCTGCCCTGGGAGGGTACTGACACTGTTCATGAGCATATCTACCCAACTACTGCCCTCTAAATCCTAGTAGACCACACTTGTAATCATTGAATACACTGTCAGCCCGCCCACGTAAATAAACAGTGCAACGCTTTTTATTGTGCCTTAAGTATTACCTTGTACAGGCATGAAGGCCTATACTGGATGTATATTGTGCTGTAGGTACGGGTGGTTTGACTGCCTTCTTACAGGGGTAGTTAGCGCCGACCAACAGTTGGGGCTGAGAGTGTAGGTCACAGCCCATGGGCATGGACTAGTTAACCAGTTGAATCTGTGTATGTGTCATCCATATATAACTTAAAGAAAAACACTACTCTATTTTCATGATAGCGTAATTTGATGGCCTTTATGTCAATGATTCTGGCATGTTTATTGAAATATATGTTACTGTGAATTAGAGCAGTGGGTTCATCTGAGGCATCTGGTGACGTCACGATTGCCAAAATGCACCAGGTAATGCATTTTATATATTTGAAAGTCACAGCAAAAAATGTGGTATTTAGAAAATTATACAGTACAGTATTATCATACTACATATGTTATTTATTGATATTTCTTGAAGGAAATAGCAAATGGTGTCAGACAAAAGCTATAATCAGCACTTGGTTGCATCCTTACAGTACTGTACATATACAACCCGGATGTATTTTGTCAATCATGACGTCATCAGTTGCATCAGATAAGCCTGCTGCTCTCCACTAAAGTGGCACATGTTACAATAATCATGCCAGAACATTTTTAGTTGACATAAAGTCCATCAAATTACGCCATCTTGAAAATAGAGTAGTGTTTTTCTTTAAGAAGTCTAAGACAGTAAAGGCCTTGTGCTGCCCTCTGTCAGATACCTTTTTAACTATTTCCTATACATAGGCCTTGATTGCAGAGGTGAAGGGGGACTTTGGCCTTTACTGTCTTACCCCTTGATATAATCATATGGTTAAAACATTGCACATCTCCCCTGAAATGCTGGTATTTTGTGGCACCCCTATAATCACTTGAACCCTATACACAGAGAATTACTACCCCATAAGTTTGGTGCAGAGAACTACAACCCCTATATTCGGGTCCTCACTGCCTCCCCTTTCATAGGTTGCTTTGAATTCTGTTCCATTTTCCTTCCTAAGGGCCCACCCTGGAAATTCTACTTAATTCTACACTTATATACAATTAAAATGACTGCTCTCGCAAATTTCTCTAAAATATTCAGGAGGCTCAATTAAACTAACCAGGTTCTACGGTTTCATGGTTTAACAGATGACGTTGTGAAAAGTCCTATCTCACCCCTTCTCTCTCTTTAAAGGTAACAACAGCAACAAAAACAAAGAGATTCATGCGGCATACATGGTGGTACGATGAGATATATATGACTTAGGTAAATGGTGTCTGCTGGACATAAGGGGAAAATAGATTCTTACATCAGTCGATGTGACTTCCCCTGAAATGACTGCTCTCGCAAATTTCTCTAAAACATTCAGGAGGCTTGATTAAACTAACCAGGTTCTACGGTTTCATGGTTTAGCAGATGACGTTGTGAAGAGTCCTATCTCACCCCTTCTCTTTCTTTAAAGGTAACAACAACAACAACAAAAAGATTCAAGCAGCATACTTTGTTTTCATTTTGATATCATATAGAGCAACAGGACGAGTCCATATTTTAAAATGTTGTCATTGTTCACACCTACACTAACTATGAGGATGTGTACTATCTTTCTGTAGTTACCAAGAAATCAATACATTATTGGCCTTTCGTTGATGCTTGGGATGGTCGTTCCTACCAGGTTGATAGGTTTAAGTATATTTTTTTACCAGAATGATCCTTATATTAAAGTTCAGTTAGGGGATGGTGTAGGAATACTGATAGAGTTTCTCATTCTTATCGACTACCACATCAAAACTCAGATAAAAAAAAAAGGGGTTGTTTTATCAACACTGTCAATTGACAGCAGCATGGCAGAGCAGTTGTGCAAAGTACTAAAACATTTCAAACATCCATTATGTATATCATGGGTTCACTCTCTGTATACAGGTATTGTAGTATTGGACCAGTCTATCATGGTATTACTGCAGACTGTCATGGGCTTGTGTCCTTCATATTAGATAGCACCATCCCTGGTAAGTAACAAGTTAATCAGCCAACCTGATATTTTGGACATTGCAGCTGCATGGAACTGTACAACATTAAAATCTGCCTCGTCTTCTGCTTCTTCTTCTTTTTTCTCGTTCCCTTTGGTGGTATGTGCATGGTGTACCAGATAGTACCAGCAATGTGTAGGGCTTATGAACTTGTCTTTACCAGGTACTGTAGGTGCTGGGGATGGCTCAGTGACAACCTACTGTAAGACGTATGACCTACCCTATGTCACCAAATGGTTGAACAGGCAGGCATGGGCTAGGTTCATACCTATATTGCCATCTGGAGATGGGAGCTTGTGTCACACCAATAGGTGCTTGTGTTTAACATGTAAGTAGCCAGCACTGAAAGCCCCAAGGTCGTCAGACTGACGATACCCAAATCTACAACCTTAGGTCATCAGATTGAGCACCCAGGGTAGTCAACCTGATGGGTTTAGGTCAACACACTCATCCAAGGTAGTCAAACTGATTACATAAGGTTGTTAGTGTGACAACCTTGGTGCTGACTACCTTGGGTGCTCAATCTGACTACTCAAAGTTGAAAATTGAAGGCCTGACCATCAAACATGATTGGCACATACCTGCCACCTTGTGAGTTTGTTATATATTGTCAACAGAATGCCATAGACTCATACTTGGGAGAGGTAGACTGAGGGATTTCACTCCTCGTAAGGTGCTGCCCCCTGTCTGTGCCTCTTCTGATGACTATAGGTTCTCAATCTGACGAGTTTAAATATCTGGAGGGTTTTCAGGAAGATTACAACTACATTCAAGCATTTACTTGAACACCTTCACTTACTCATCAGCTCATGGATGTGGGTATTATGGTCTCAAGGAGCTGCACTCCCTACAAATTTATTTTTCTTTGTACACATTATGTGAAATGCAATGGAAACTGACTCACTTCCATGATCCCTGATCCCCTCTCACTCCAGGTGCTCACTCAAGGGTCCATTGTACTGAATAATTGAAATTCTAGATGATATCATCCGTAAACATGCATGCATCTTTCAGTTATTTGCAATCACGTTGCATAAATTTGTTATTGTAATAGCTGTTTGTTATTCCAACAGGTTTACCAGAGAAGTCTTCAAAACAGACAGCTGTATAGCCAGATGTGAGAAAACTTTATTTATAAGGACAATCTCTGGACAAGGCAAACTGTAACCATTACCTTCAGAATAGACAGAGATTGTGCATTGCGGTTTGTTAGTTGTATGTTTAAAATCCAAATATAATGCATACTATAAAACCCCATTTTCGTTTGTCGTCTATGCTCTGCCCTATGCCATTTGGTAATCAAGGGCTGTAAAGTCAAGTATAGGGTAATATATAGGGAGGCTTATGATCAATTTCCCTTTCCCTTTTTTCTCCCTCCGCCCCTTCTCTCTGTCGCTGTCCCTGTCTGTCTGTAGATCTATGTACGTCTGTCTGTCTCTCTGTTGAACATGCTCAAGCATATCCAATCATGTGCCCACTGTAGGTTACATCAGAATGGGATGCCATGAAACTCTTAAACCGGTCCCAGAATCCTTCTCCTTTTGGGGTGATTCTCAAGGTCACTTCATCTCCAACTTCCAAGGTCAGGATTACCTGGGTAAGACATAGGATAAAGATATGATGTCAAGGACTTGTGACAGAAGCAGCACTTTTACCTCATACCTCCCCCAACCTTTCACTATAATGCTGCAAACCATGGGACAATTCTTAGTGGATCATCCATTCTATCATATAAATCTGCAATCAACCCTTCTTATATTCTAAATCCATCAAGAGTACCGGTAGTTGATATCGAGATGGGTGATAAGTATACGGTTAAATGAATATTTACCTGTATGATACCAACAGGATAGAAAGCTCCAGTTCCTATTTGGTTCTCCTCACGTCGTCCACTACTTGCCACTGACTCCTCGTTCTGTTGATGATTAAGAAATCAAATAAGTGTACAACTTGAAGTACAGGTAATACTACCAGTACAAATATGCTCTGCATGCTTGTCTATAATAACTCAATGAACATGGCCCTGTCACATATTTCCCTACAAATTACAAAATCAAATCACCAAGTGCCACAGCTGGATCCGCACCCAGTGGGCTGTGGTATCAGAGGTCGAAGGCGTAAAGAAGCAAGTAAAGATTGAGGGGAAAAAGCAACAACTTATATCATAATTATACATACCTTGTATAGCAGGAGTGGCACTGCCTTATTTCCGTCACATATAACATGTACACTAAAGAGATAGACTGCCCTATAAGGAGCAGTGAAGACTGAGGTCGTGGTATTGTAGGCGTGGCCTAAGTTCACAGAGGTGTCAATCATCACGTTGACAGGAATAGTCCTCATCTGGGAAACGCCACTCACACGCCCATAAAACACCACTGCTTCCGGTTTAGGAACTTCCGGTGGTGGTTGAGGGCATGTGCAATCACCTGTGGATTGGGTTGGATAGGGAAAGGGCGTACATAGATATTTGCGATATAGCGGTTATACTTAGAGGAGTCAGATTATGAGGAAGCTGTGCAGACCCTCTTGCTTTTGAATGCAGTATTTTCTGAGAAATTATCTCTCTGAAGACAAGTCTGTCATATAACAGAGGAGAGATTTAAACTAAAAGATCATTTTCAAACCCGCAACGGACATTGAGTGTATACATATCAATCCCACAATGTTAAAATTGTCAATAAAGATCAAAATACTCTTTCTCATTAAGAACAATAAATAACATTGATATGTTCGTTCTATAACCATTTTAAGGCAACCTACCAGGCGATCCATTCAAGCCTTGGTCTCCCTTCATTCCTGGAAGACCAGGTAGTCCCGGTGCCCCAGGGAATCCGTCGATACCAGGTGAGCCTGTATGAACGTAATGATAATCTAGAATGAATCCAGTTGATAAACCTTTATGGTCAGTAAGGTGTTTTAGTTCACTGTCTGGCCATGGAATCGGTGATAATACACTCAGATTAACCCTCTGACATCAAACTAAAGAAACGTTAAAAGATTTCATTAATCGCCCAGCTAGCTCATGCGGAAAACCTTTCCAAACTTAGACCTAGCGGCTAGACATTCAAGTTTTGGAACGGTATTTTTCTTATCTCAACGTTTACCTCAATCTCCTGGTTTCTACCAGTGTCTGTTTTCTCGAAACTGACGGAATTTCTCAGAAATTTCTACTGGAACCAAAGGTTCCTTGCCCAAATGTCAGGTGGCAGCACATATAGAAGAGGTTACACAGAGATGAGGCCCGAAAACAACCCAACCCCCTCCGCCCCACTATCATCAACCTGACTGTAACTTATGAGCGTTGTAATGGCGTTGTTATACTGCAGGTAATAAGCATGGTATATACTGTATGATGCATATGCCACAATGCCCCGCGTATAAGGTGCATCTCGTGTATACAAGACGCACCCAAACTCAGTCCTGTGAACAGTGTAGTATACTGTAATTATATTTAATAAAAAGCCTCGCCTACAAGGCGGCCCTGACTTGACTATTGATGCAAAGCGATGGCTTATCCTAGGGTAAAATACTTGTATTGCGAGTTATTATGGTCGATAGATCGAAAGAAGGGCTCAATAACATAATAGTATTTAGAACTTTGGCAACTTTACCCATTTCACCCTTTTGACCGGCTTTTGGAGCCGGGAGACCGGGAGGACCGTCGAGTCCTGGGAGCCCCGGCTCCCCCTTTTGTCCAATAAGGCCAGGAAGCCCAGATGTACCCTGGAAGTTAAAGAGCAGTTTTAGTGAGCACACAAGGAATTTAAAGTAAAAAATTCAAGCATGATATCCTGAACCAGTGAGTAATCTTTTTCCTCCGCAATATATATGAAGATCAGGCGATGTAAAATTGTGGAACGCAGTGCTAAATAATGCCATTCACTGAAAAACTGAGAGGCACGAAACAAGTCAGTGCAGACGACTTTAAGTCCTCAGGTTAAAGATACCTAAAACTACAGCTTTAGGTCATCAAAGTGGCGACTTAAGGTCGTCATCTTGACCACCTAAGTTGTCAGTATGACGACTTTCTATTGTCAGTATGACGAGTTTAGGTGGTCATTTGACCTTGACTACCCTAAACTCGTCTGTATTGACGAGTTTCAGGCGGTGGCATGTTTTCTGTGTCGGCAAGGGCGCCTTAGTAATTTACATGGGTCAGTAGTATAGGCTCAGGGTTAGTAGTCCCAGGGAATTTTTGTATAGAGAATGGTCCATGCATATATGTTATATGTTGGGGGGTGGGGAGGGAATTAAGGCGATTACGCAAAGCAATACAAATAGCATAAACGTGTTAAATAATTGTGATACAATGGAAACCTGGAAGATCCAAAACTAGTTAGTAGTGACGATTTTAGGTCCTCAGGTTGACAATACCTAAAACTACAACTTAAGGTGGTCAAGATGAAGACTTTTGGTCGTCATCCTGACGACCCAAGTCCTCAGTATGACAATACTGACAAAACAGACTCGCCATACCAACAACTGACTACATTGTAGTTTTGGATCGTCAAGGTTTTTAGTGTAGATCTATATGCATGGCCATAGTATCTGGTCAAAAACCACGAAATAGAGGCAATTTGAAAATTTAGCTCAAAAATTAAGTTCTTCATATGACTTTTTCCTTTGGTCCACAGAGAGATCTTATGCTAGGCTATGAATACCCAAATTTGGGAACACTAACTCTGGCAAATATATGAATGAGAAGGCTCCTATTTTTTCCAATGTTAATTCTATAAGTCACTATGAGTTACTATTGCATGTTTTAGGACCATGAAAGATGATTTTTTTACAAATATCAACGTTTTTGAATTTTACTATCTATATAGTAGTACTGAGGATGCACTGTCATACCGTGACACTGTCATACCGTGACATTTTTTAAACAAATCCTGCCAAATATACAATTTTAAAATAGAAGTAGACATTCATGTTTTGCCAATGGCATTGCCTGGGGCAGTCCTAATTATTGGTAGAATAACTTTCACTAATCATTAAGTGTAGAGTAGATATGGCATTTATGTCAAGGTGAATATCGAGCGCCCATTGACAATGCACTGAACCCCCGTATTGCACCCCTGCGTTAAATAACCCGCGGGAAATCCGCACGATGACGTCATAGGTCCACCGCGCATGCGCAGCATTTTTGAAACGTAAACAAACAAGATGGCGGCACACGGCATTTCGCATTGGTGGTAGGTGAAGATTAGTTAATTTTGAATGATATCGATGAAATATCGATTGATTTCCCTCTCAAACACCTTGACATAAATGTAAAGATGAACTCTGAGCAGTTTGAGCTTCCTGTTTCTTCACTCGCGTGTCCGGCCCGCTCCGCACTCGGCCTATCGGCCTCGTGCGGAACGGGCCGGACACGCTCGTGAAGAAACGGTCAGCTCAAACTGCTCATCGTTCACCTTTACCATTGTATTAAGCCCACTGTCGTACCGTGACATTAAACCAACCCCAAATGAAAATGTGAACTTTTACTAAGTAATAGTGGGGGAAATTACCTTTCAAGGATCCATGTGAAGGGAGACATGTGTCCCCTTGAGTAAGATACAAAATACCTGAAGAATACTGTCCTCTTTAGCTTTTTTTATAGGGGCATAAAGGTCTACTGTCGTACCGTGACACTAGTAGTTTTTGGGTAATAATGTACCTGGAAATGGTCATTAAATGGTGAAATGGGTATGACACGAAATATCAGCTACTAGGTGATGGATTAAGATTATTAGAGCTAGGCTGAAACCATTTTTGGTAGAATCATTTAGCAAAAACCTGTTTTGGCTCATTTTCGTGATTTTTGACCATCTACTTTAGCACTTGATGGAATATGAGGGAGTCATTGGCATGTGTTGTGTGCCCTGCGGTTCTTAAGGTCGAAAAAATTATGTACATGTACTACATAATTATAGGCTGTAGACTACATTTACATGTAGTTGGCCTATGATCCATGAAGGTATAGTATCCATGAAGATGATCATAGTAAGAACTTTGAACCATAGTGTGATGCTCCCAAATAGAAATTTGTCAACCGATAGATGAATTATTTACCATGAGCTCCCAGGGAATTTGTATATGTACAACCTCTCTCTCTCTCTCTTCTGTCTTCTCTCTTCTCTTCTCTTCTCTCTCTCTCTCTCTCTCTCTCTCTCTCTCTCTCTCTCTCTCTGCCTCCGCGTTTGTGTGTCAGCCTTGAGCATTTTAGTGCCTACACTGTAAAAACAGTGTTTAGGGATTGCACACCAGTGTTTAAGACTTAAACACTTGTTTAAACACTTATTTGTCCCACTTTTCTAAACGCTTCTTTAGTGCTAAACACATTCAATTCTAAACGTGTTTAGCCACAAAGTGTTTAACCAAGTGTTTAAATGCTAAACACTTAAACACTTCAGTGTTTAGATGTGTAAGTACAAGTGTGCAAAAGCTAAACACCTTAACACTTCAAGTGTTTAGGTGATTAAATGTGGGTGTTGAGAAAATTTGGTGTGTATCTTTAAACACCTTTTTTTGCAGTTTAACTGTAAGTCTCTAATTCACTCTTAAAAGTTTAAAGCGACCGCCCAGGGGAAACATTTTTCCTCTCATTGGTAAAAGATTCCTTGGGTAAAATCTTAGTGAAAAGGGGACTAATAATTCCCTCACATCTATCGTGAAAATGTTACATGACGTTTATAAACAAGTAGATCTAATGGTGTTATTTGTCACTAAACAACCATTGACACTTGCCCTGTGTATCACCTGCCAAAGTCATATACACAACCCTCTGATCGCAGCCAGCTTCCACCTGGCAACATCCTGGCCAAAGAATGGAGCTACATCTAACCTTTAACCTGATCTTAGTTTAGATCATTTTGAACGAGATGACCCCATGATATTACCTAAGTCTGAACATAACGCTGGGCCTCATCCAGTTCTTCAGAAAGAGAGGGAACAGCTTATGCCTTTGATCTCATTATGTATGTGTCAGGGGATTTTATTCAAACTCAGTCGTTATACAATTTTAACACCAGATGTACCTGGCATATGTCCAGGGCGAAATCCTAACTGTCTCTGATGTGCTGCAAAGGCAGTAGTCAGGGGTCAATATACATATATGTCATTTCTTGTTTTGTTTTGTTTTTCACATCAGGGTAATCAAAGAATCCAGTGGAATAGCTGTCCATTATTTCATGTCATATCTAACCCTTTTTGATAGGATAAAATCAATCGGCTTGAGCTATAGACATTCCAATTTTATCTTTTGGTAAGATCTTGTGAAATTGATGATTTTGCTGTTACTTTGTTTTTGGAATGCTTTGCCTATAGTTAGTCTAAGCAGAAAATCCGGTATTGATACGTTTAATGGAAGTATCATTATCTTCATCAAGTGTCCAGGCTATCTTTATCAAGTGCAAAATGTTTATCTTGGTAACTTACCCCGTCGCCCTTTCTCCCTTTTATCCCTGGCAGACCAGGGAGCCCGTCACGGCCAGGTAGACCACTGTTTCCTTTCATACCCTCACGCCCTGGAAGACCTGGAGGGCCTTGGGGACCTGGAGGGCCACTTGCGGCTGGACACTTTGTGGTTACATTACCCTTATTGTCTTCTGTAAATATAAAAGTTAGATTATTATTGTAGTGAAGGTTTTTTGCATATACATGTATTAGACTATAATATTCTGTATATTTTACCCAAACCCTCACATTCTGCTAATACAGGCATGTACTGCGATCGCACTGAAGCACAAACGACATTAGATTAAAACTGCCTGGTTTGCATGTGTCGGCTTTTCTGAATGCCTTCATATGATTGGGTTATGTCGATTAAAAAGCCTGAAGCTAATGATAATATAGTGATCTAATTGACATTCAGTACATATATGCCAAGCCAAAGCAATGAACTTCTAGGATTTTAACCTGCATCAAAAGGATCTTCCATTCAACCAAATTCACCAATTAGCCTATGACGTGCAGAGATACAATCATAATCAAGGATGGTAGGTCAGCCAACGGCAATGTTCCTACAATGTTAGACAAACTTACCAGGCGCTCAAAATGACTAGTTTTAAGATAACCTTTTCCCCCTTAAAATAGATCGTTTGGTCCGCTACACAAGATTTTTTTTTTGATTTTTTTTTAATTTTAATCTATTTATTTTCTGTTTTTAGATGTTGAAGTAAAGACATTTGTCAGTGCTTACCGTTGTAGTTAAGTCCTTTGTTACAAAGGTCGCTGTCACAGCAGTACCAGCACTTTATACCAGCCTCATTACAAAAGGTCTGATTCGGAGTCCTGCAGGACTTTTTACAGGTTTTGGTCACCTTTATCGCACCATTGTGTTTAGAATTCACAACTGTTCGACAAAACTGGAAGAAAGGGAAAGGAAAAACAGTCACCAATTCATTCTCTTATAGAACCTATATAAATCATTATCAGGAATTACCTATAAGGTGAATTAGAATTACATTACAGTTTTACCACTTCCCTATGTAGAGGTCAAGATAATTCTTAATTATTGTATAGTGATGTATAATTCATGATAGATATAGGCCAACTTAATGTGTGGATATTAGAGGACCGACCCTACATAAAACAATAATCCTAAAAAAATCAATTAACGTAGAAATCTACTTTCCATGGTGAATCTCCATTTTCTGAGGGATTCTACTATGTTAAACTTGGAAATAAAAGTTTTAAGCGAATCCATTAAAAAGCAATCAGCAAAATTAGGTGCAATACATACCTCTCCTTTGCCACATTGTGAGATTTCATGGTTACATTCCTCATTATCGCCCACTCGTCTACACGTGTAACATCGTCTACTCTCAGGTTCATCAAAGCGAATACCTTTGTGATTTTCTATGTCCTCAGAAACTTCCACTATATAGGAGCATATTTCAGAGGTGTTAATTTTCAGAAGTGCCCAGATAGGGCCTGTCATTAAAAATGTTAATTAGTAACTTGAGATAAGCATTTTCTCCTTCAATACATATTCAGTCTCACCCTTCTTCTATTTCTAGTTTAAAATTAATTCAAAGTCGATTTCCCCTTTGCCTAATCTTATTTGCCTTCTCCTATATACTTGACCTATGATTACTGGTACGAATTTTCTATTGCAATAGACTAATCTTACCTTCTGCTGAACATTGTACCACAGCAAAGCTGCAGAAGAGCAGAAGGGCAGAAAGTGGGGCCATGATTCAAATCTTTGAATGTAATAGAAAACAGAATTCCATTATAATATCATGTACACTGCTAGACTGGGGCAAAGGTTTTGCAGTAGATTGCTTCTATTTTTGGAAAACAGTAGGTGTCGATGTAAGTACAAATCCCATGCCCCGATGTAAATTGCCCTGTTACCAGTCAGGGGCGTAGGAAGCAAATTTTTATTGGGGGGAGGCAGGGGTCTCGGTTGGGGGGCCTGCAATATTTTTATATAGGCTTATATAGGGAACCTCCTCATTATTTGGGAGGCCCAGCCCCCCTGCCCCCCCCCCTTTTCCTACGCCCCTGCCAGTACATTGGTCTTTATAGCCCAATTATAATTGAGACTGAGAGTGTAGAGACTGAGATAACGCTCATTGATTGTATCAAAAAATGATATCCCTTTGATGTCAGGCTTTATTAATAACCCAGAGATTCTATTTAAAAAAGTCATAGGCCCTATCTGTTCGGTTTTCAATGCAGAGACAAACTTTCTAAATCATTCTTCTCACAATAAGACCTAACACACATGTGATTAAAGATACAATAGAAATCACCCAAGAGGAGTTCTACTCACAAGTAGTGTTGATAAAGGAATCGTTCATACTCACCCTGCTCTCCAGTGTATTATGAGGCAATAGATATGACACTAGTATAGTCACCTACTCCAACATGCTGTACACTCACTCTGTGACGTCACAGCTATTTGATATGGGTCGATGGAAGAGCTGTTCTATATGCTTCAAGCATAAAGATCACGAGAGCTGCTCAACCCCAGCATGGACATCTCACGACTCTGTATTCCTATGAAAAAGGACCACAAAACAAACAGCAGCTTAACAACGAAAAAGACATAATTCCGTGATACATCATTACCCATCCCATTTGTACTGCCAGGCTAGGTCAGCCAATTTAGCTACCAGGGTACATAACATGATTCGCGGAAGCTTTGGATCCAAAAGTAGTGTTAGACAAACAGGAAATGTGGACCACCATCCCCATCCCTACCACTGCTTGCTTTACACGTGACTAATGGTTGCACATAATTGGGTAAAATGGGCAATATCGTGACTGGATAATATTCTGCTTAAAGTTCTTGGTCTATATAATTACAGACGAGAAATATCATCGCGTTTATAGATATTCCCATATCATGAGCTGCATGATCAATGACTTATTTTAGAATTGATAATGGAAATGAACGAGCATGAGACCTGACGCATATCGTCTACGTGTATACATATAGTCATATGGATGCACATTACGATATTGAAACCGAGTCAGACACATGGAACACATAGGGAGCAAAGCCATTGCTAGTACCAAACAAATTAGCTAGGTGGCTCATGTAGTCGGGGCTAGATCAGCAGTTGGCCTCTTTGTACAGTTTACTTTGGTTGGCACTTCCTAATAGTCTATATGAAGCTAAATTTATATTCTAAAAGTCTATACCTTTAGATAGCAAATATGTTAGACGTAAACAATATAAGCATCATATAGACTTAGTACTTCAAATACAAGAGGAATTAAAATTTAAATATTTTCTAAGAGAGCACATACAATCCAGGCTGAGTAAAACCAAGCCATTGTTTCCCTATCAGGCTAATCCCCCCCATTCACACCTAAAACAATGGACAGGTCCTTAAGGTGATTAAGATAGAGGCAGGGGCAGCTTATCAGTCATATCAGTTCCCATTGTTTTCTGTGGGTGGATGGGGAGATAAGAGATTACCCACAATCCTCTGCCAGATCCAAGATGGCCGTCAGGGCAAGTTACATGACTGATTTCAAGATGGCCACCTCCATACAGGAATGGCTCTGTTTCCTATACAGTGGACTGTTCATCGAGACATCCATTCCTATAGTAGTCTAGTTGCCAATGGCTGATTTTCAAAGGCAACCTTGCGAAAATACCCCTGAAGAGGTTATGAGTGATTTGGGTTCGCCTTAAACACCTACACTGAATGAAAGGAATTTCTGATTGGTCAATAATTGTATCCCGCTAGGTCGGAATAGCATAGATCTGTTAATATTTATGTGATTCTCATTTGTAATATATCAAAAGTAGGGTATTTTTGGGGGTGACAAATTGATTAAGGGGGTTGAATAAAAAATCAAATACATATCCAGGGACTTATACTGCCTCCATAACACCAGAAATGGTATTTCCAGCACATAGCTCCCAACTCAAGTCTGTTTCTAACACATATACTCTGTGATTGATGGATAACCTTAGACATACAACTTCCCCTGCCTTCATTATTATGAATCTGATCAATGAGGGGCTCATTGACTTCATTTGTTTTGAGGAAGAGTTGTTTCTTAGAAATAACCATATATCATATAGTCACTAATTTTCGAGGGTATTTTGCTCATAATGCAACTCTCACGTTAGGCCAACGCTGGATTGACTGTTGGCCTAGTATTGGCCCTTTCTTACTTGTGTCAATCCTAATCTTATAGTAGCATGTACACAGTTATTTGTTGAAACATATGACTATTGCCGGAAATGATATTATGGGACGAAATTGGAATTCATTCCATGGAGGTACATAAGAATGGATGAAATGATTATGCCTTGGGATGACATGATTATGCCAGTAAGCAAAAGGGAAAGAGACGGTAAATTGTGCTTAGAATTCAAACACATTAACTTTATCACTGTTTAGGCCTATTTGGTGTTCGAATCCAAAGCACATTCATTTTTCTCAGTGTGAATGTCAGAACTACACCAGTTATTCATACTCTTTGTTTTTATTTCAAATAATGTTCAATTATTAGCAAATCAAGATTGGGCTGACGGGCACGGTCCATTTTTTCCTTGTGGGAATGTTTAGAAAAATCTTGATGTCCCAAACATTTTGTAAATGAACGATAAAAGTTGCCCTTCAGTTTTTTATGGTCATTCTTTGATTGATTTACATCAACTTATACCCCAGGAAAGTCATTCTTGTCTCTGAGTAGAACAAATCGGCCAGGCTGGAAACCACGCCCTGTTCCTTTGGTCTCACCCTGACGTCTACATAATCATCACGTGACAGATTTAAGAAGATCCTATTGGTCCCCACAGGGTAGATGCCTACGCTGGTGTCGGTTCGTCCTGTATACATCACTTCCTGTCCGTTATGAACCAGTGAAATTGGAATAGCTACACTTCCCTCACTGATGGTCACCAGCGAAAAAGCATACATGCCATCAGAGGGAGCTATGAAGCGGGACACGTTTGCCTGGAACCAGCTTCCGACGTTGGCCATGATGCGAGACACCGGAACCGGAATTGGGCGCAGAGTAGGTTCTGGGACCTTATCGACTTCCGCTGAGAACGCAACTGCCCTCTTCCGATGTGTTTGCACACTTCCACAGTTGCATTGATCCCCTGGAATGGAATGGGAGGTTTTTACTATTGATTAACTTGATAGACTGTGTTTTAGATGACATGGCTTAAAATATTCTAAGTTATAGGTAGCACTTTTTCCCTAGTCTTGAATGTTCGGTGCATGGAGGAAGGGAGGGGGGCTCTTGAGTGTTTAAGGCAGAGCGTTACAACTAGATAAAGGCTTAAAGACCTAGGCTAGGGTTAGGGTCAGGGTTATGCTAGTAAATATAAAGTAACGGTTAAGGATATGGCTATGGATAAAAGTAGGGGTAGGATTAGAGCTATCATTCCACAGTTATACCGATAGGTTTAACTCGCCCTCTTCACTTGTTATACCTATATATATATATAGACCCCTGTGGTGTGTGGGTAATTACTCGGAGGAATGGGGGGGGGGGGATTTGGAGAGTTTCAGGGGAAGGGTGACAGAGCTGATTGGCTGGCGACCTGCCGAGGTATGTTGGAGACATAATACAGGCAGGCCATGTCTAAGAAGTTACCAGTCAACCATCCCCTGTTTTAACCCTTTAACTCACAAGAGGGCACCCTAGCACCCCAATGGTCAACCTGTCTATCCTATTCAGATGAGTTGAGTTTGATTGATATTTATTCATTAAACAAATGGTATTCTTGGCAGTACAAGTTCCATATCAATAAACATAACAGTATATATAGATGCCACATACACTTAATGAGTAATAGTTGACAATGAATAATGATTAACCTTTTCCAACCTCGTTGACAGATGTTTGGAATATAAACTGTGATTGGAGAATATAAATACACCCAGCCAGTGTAGTTCAAGAGTACTTCCTCCCAAGATCTGGGGAAAATGTCATCAGACATGGCCTGTGGGTATCATGCCCTCAAATACCTGCAGGGGACCAGCATACACATTAAATATTGACAGAGAGCCGTGATCATACAGTGGTTTGCAGGTTAGTACTTCTCGTTGTGGCCGAGACGATGCAGGTTCGGATCCTGCTCACGGCAGAGACCATAATGGTCTCTATCATGGCATGTCAGTTGGTTTTGGCATAGGGACGTTTAGCAACCATGACATACGTCACCCATTCCTGATTTCACGCAGACATAGCAATGCTGTAGGTATGCTGCACGTCTGACTTATATTGTCTATGCAGTGGTTGCTAACCCCCCCCCCCATTAACTGATTATTAATTTCATGTTGTAAATGTGTCAAAGATGATGAGATGACAGAACGTTTTTAAACATTGACGATAAATTGATTCAATATGTCATAGAAATGTACTTGAGTAATTGAGACAAATTCAAAAAGTACATTTCTATGACATTGTGTACACAGTACAGATTAGCTCTCCAGAAGTGAACCAGCGACAGCGTGAAAATGTGATGCTTTAATAGAAAATTGCCCATTCCTCTGCTCTACTTACATTCATTTCTGATGTGCACCATATTATATAAGTATGTTACACACCCTTTTCTCCTTTGTCTCCACTGGCTCCTTTAGCACCCGGGAATCCATCATTACCAGGTGGCCCGCTCAGCCCAGGAACGCCTCTAGGTCCAGGCTCACCTGCAGAGGAGTGAGTGAGTAATACGTGTAGATGTTTAACGCCATTTCGACAGCTAAGGTCATATTCATGGCGAGAACTTCATTACACAATTTCACAGAGGAATGTGTCAGTGTCGGCGCATATGTGCACCACACACATCCTGAGGGGATAGTAAAGAGGAGAAATAGACCCTTTTAAGTGGGCTAGGGAGGCCCTACCTGCAGAGGCAATATAGCTAGATTTATCTAGTACCTGTATTAAAATAATTTCCATCTTTCTTCTTATTATTTCTTTGGTCATAAATCGATTCGAGTATTTTATCCTATTATACAAATTCTGAAATGGAATATCAACAAATGTGATGAAAATGTCTATTGTACTAAGAGGATATCCGATTTAGGCCTATGTTAAAATTAATACCATCCAATGCAAGTGTCAAATAATTAGAAAAAGACCAGGTTATTTGCCCCACATTTACTAGAGAGATTTAGCCTTGTTATCTCACCTTTTGCACTTTGTGAATTCTCTGACCCTGGCTGACCAGGTCGTCCAGGGAAGCCTGGTTCTCCTGTCTGTCCTTTAACACCTGGAAAGCCGTTCTCACCTCTGTTTCCCCTTACACCTTTTCTGCCTGGAATACCATCTAATCCAGGAAGTCCAGGGAGCCCGGATTCACCCTTCATACCTCGAAGACCTGGTAAGCCTGGCTGCCCAGGTGCGCCAGGTGGTCCTCGTGGAACATCTGGTGTGGCACCTTTCTGGTCTGGCACGCTGTGGTCATCTCTCCCTGCATCTAAAAAAAAATGAAGAAAGACTTAGAAATCATGTTTATGTATGAAGTGAATTAGACTTGAGATCGTCCATTAAAGATGAAAAGAAAAATGTGAAGGTTCCGCCGAGATTTGAACTCGGATCGCAGGATTCAGAGTCCTGAGTGCTAACCGTTACACCACGGAACCTGTTACATACGGGGCCTGGAAAGAAAATCTAAAAAAAAAAATTGTAACCAATTATTGCGAGAACTGGTTCTTTTGGTCACAGGAATATTCTTCTGGGTGTAAGAACCTTAAAACAATCTATGTGCAATCCGGGGCTCCATATTACGCCCTGTCTGCAATGACAAAAAGAAATCAAAGCCCGTTCTCACGGCCTGGTTTGCTTGCATCTTGGTTATATTTTTTGTGCATGTCCTATCCAGCGCTCCGTAGCAAAACTCATTGAAGAGCGCGCCTCCTAATATAACACATTTGCTAGACTTTGTTACTTCTTTTAGGACTTTTGACTGCTACATTAGTTGATTAAATTAGCCGGGTATGGGCAGGTTTAGCGGCCACAACGTAGACAATATGGAGGTTTAGCAAGCACGACGTACGTCACCTTTTTCTGGTTTCACGCAGACATAGCAGTGCTGTAGGTATGCTGCACGTCTGCGCTATATTGCCCACGCAGTGCTTGCTAAACCTCCCTTATATATAACGCAGACGTGCAGCATACCTTCAGCATTGGTACGTCTGCGTTAAATGAGCTAGGGGTGACGTACAGCGTGCTTGCTAAACCTCCCTATTTTAGCAACCCCACGCGTAGAACGCAGACGTGTGGGGGTTGTACATTCCTGACGTCAAGACTACTCTTACTGTGTTTATAATAGGCCTACATACATTCTTTGAATTTAAACTGCCAGGCCATAGGCTCCTATATTAAAATGAACAAGAAAATTCAGATTGGAATGATAAAGATAACTTCTGTCTTTATCATCAATCTCAACCCCCAGGCATGATGATCACACCCATTAACTAGTCAGATTCGAATGGAACGGTACCCATGGCCAATAGCAGTATGTAGTGTGTGATGTCTTTGTGTGCATAGAGAGTGTGTAGGTATTTCCACGAAAACTGGTCCCTTATTGTACACACCGCATACCAAAGAACACGTACCTAGTAGGATACCCCCTCCCCTATTTCCTGCCCCTAGTCATTTTCCCCTTACCAAATACTATGGCATGATAATGGAGCTTAGGGGATTTGGTCTTTTCACATGTTTCATGGGATTTCAGGGGGTAACAGAATGGTACCATTCTCACAATTCCAGCAAAATAGCCTGCACTCTACCACAGTTGAGAGAAGGAAATTAGAATAAAAATCTCCCTCTCTCTCAATGGGTAGGGCATGAAAAACGTGAAAAACACCCCCGCCCCCCCCCCTTTTGCAAAGTACTGGAAAAAGATAATGGGCACTCCCTATAAATACCTAATAGCTAAGCAGTCAAGGACCTGTCATTCATGTAATCGTTATTTGGATTCATCCCTGTGTAATCCCTCAGGTAAATTGACAGGGGTATCTCTATACAGAGGTATTTTGTAATTTTAGCTGTTATATCCTAAGCATTCGGAGTGTAACGTCAAGACTTCATGACTTACCTTGTGCGGTGGTTCACAAAGGGAGACCGACGATTTAGTCATCCAGTCTCCAGGACACATCTCAACACCTGAACTCTATAGGCACGCCCCTATTCATTCTACCTGTTCTACCTGTGGAGAATTCCAAAGAACCCTTCTTTGAATATAAAATACCTCCAGGGCAACCCCCATTTCCTTCCAGGTAGAAATGTTGTCATGACTTGTTGGATGGTTCCTGTATTTGATAGTTTATAATACCCAGTAGTATCAGAGGCAGTCATGGCCGAGTGGTTAAGGCGTTAGACTCGAAATCTAATGGGCACTGCCCTCGCAGGTTCGAATCCTGCTGGCTGCGTTTCTTTAGTTCGAAGTCGTAGCAGAACTAACATGTGAATATTACAGATAAAAATCATGCACATGTTAACAACCAGCTGATAAAACTGTGCGATTGATGAAAAGCATATCGGCTAACATTATTTGTCAAGGAACATGGGAAATCATAATATTAAAAGCAAATGCAGATAGGGCTACACAGCAGCCACCTGGTGGCAGAATGAGGACTGGTCAAAATGAACACAAATAAATCAATATTCTACATTTCACACTAATTTCTGATTCTTTAGCCTATATAAAGACATTTATTAGTTGTCTGAGTGGTCTTAAGATAATATTATTATTATAAAGGGAAAAGTTAAATTATTGAAAAAATCATAACTTTTTCATTTCAACCGTGACCCTCCCCCCCCTCCCATTTTTTTTCCTTTTTAAATATTTGCATAGATGCGCCTTTAAATTCACAGAGTCCTGTACATGAATCAATTGAAGGTCATTCACTATGACACAGGACATGAAAAAATATGTTTCCCATTCATCTCGATAGTAAAAAGGCATTTTTGTTTAAATTGCCTTAACAATGAAAATGAGCACCGTTGCTAAGCCAGTAGCTTTCGTCACAGGCCTATCTAAGGAGATATGAAAAAAAGGAAAAGAAAACAAGTCTAAGGTTATTTCTAAATTGCAAGATTGGACCTAAAATGATTATTACTGTATTTGTGTATACACTGAAAGTATAAGTGAGACGTATTCACCTTTCCATAAAAGCACCCATAGTAATTGGTTTGTTTGCCCGCAGAGTTTTATAAATAGAAACAATCAGCAACTGCAACTGAAGCTACTGAAGTGTCCGCCTAAACTGTCCACTCAGGCATAAAGTTAGCAATCTTCAATCAATCTTTAATCAATCACCTTCTGGAGTTCTGTAGAAATTGATCTATAAATATATCACTTGAGTTCTGACCCTTGTCCAACAGTGTGTAAAAACAAGCTCACCTGCGGTTTGTGTTACCAGCTGAACCACAAGGACACCCAGGAGGATAGCCTCCAGTACCCTACACGCCGCCATCACAGGAGTAAAGTAAGTAGTCTACAGATCTCCTCCTCCACGGTCTAAACAATGTCAGTAAACACTGGAGGGACTCACTGGATGCACCGTTAACATATGATAGAGAACAAGGTCCAGTGCACGACATAGGGTATGACTGACACATATTGTGGAGTGAATCATTCATATAGGCAGTCCTTCAGGATCCACTGCCACTTGGCCGGTGCACTGAGTAGGCTGAGTAGGCAATCTTCTTCTATTTTTTTTTTCTTTTTTCGTTGCTGTTGTTAAAACCTCTATGAAATGCTTGAAACAAACAGCTACTTAAGCATTTCCTTATCTGTAAAGAACACATTAGTATAATAAGTCATATAATTATTGTTATACTGATCTGTTTCATATTGGATGGGGGGGGGTGTCTTTGGTGCAGGTTTTTCATGAAATGATTGAAGATTGGAGAGGCTATAATGTGAATGATCTAAATGATCCATAGAAACCAAACCCCCTCCTCACTAAATTGCATGACCATCGATCTGAAAGAAGAGAAGAATTAGCAGGCATGTCATGATATTACATTACGTATACACCATCAATGTCTTGAAGTGAGATATATTCTGATCGTACTCTTGCAGAGGTGACTCAGTACACCATACAGCTGTGTATGTGAGCACTCAGTCCCACAGAAAGGGTCTATTTGGTAAGTTGATCCCACTCAGTTCTATGCAATATGCAGCTGGGTATATGCAGATAGAGTGTATGTGTATGTCCCCCACACTCCCAGTGTATAGGGCTGATTTCAAGGATGATCACATCCTAACATACATAGGAACAAACAAAGGGCAGACATAACCTCTGTTTGCCTGGGACTAGTTCTTGAGTCATCAGGCAGGGTCAGGGGCAGAGGTCACTGGGATCCCAGGAAGGGGTTGGTTATGATACCCAATGTACATGTTGGGAAGAGGCACTCTACATCATACATCTACATGAATTCTGTAATACATGCTATTTGCATGTATCAAGTTTCTATGACTACTTATGAAAGATTCTATCCCATCTAGCTTAAAACATGTATTTCTCTTTCTACCAAAAAAAGCAGGAGTTTTACCTTACATTTGACGTGTCATACAGGGGTTTCTATAGTTAGGCTTACCAGAATATCTGTCGCAGGAGGTGCTAAGGAAAAAATGTATTTCCAGATACATGGTTCAAATATGTAGGGTCGGTAGGTCGGAATCTTTTTAATCATTTTTTTTTCTAATTTGAAAAGAAATATATGGGTATATGCCACGTTCGTAAATGTTATGGTAAAACTATGAAAAACATAGGAGAAAGGTGAAAACAGATATGCATGCTAAGATATAAACACGAAACCCACAGAGCTATCGTTGAAAATCTAAGAAAGGATACTAAAATTAAATATGGAAAATGGACGAAAATTAATGTGAAATTTCCATAAAGTTCTCCAAAATTCGTAAGATCTAAAGAAAATAGGATTAACCCTGATTTGCTAAGGTTGGTCAGGTAACTGGCAACACAACTTTTCTATGGCCCAATAGGCGTAGGGTACATCGAAATTAAGTCAATGTAAACGCTAGAAAGCATGTGGAATAAACATAAAGGTTCACCCCGGGAATCACATGCATCATTCCCTAGTCGTTGATTATATTTTACTCGACTACATCCATAAGATATGTTATATCCCGGTAGTTTCAGGAGGGGGGAAACTGTTGGTGAAACAAGAGAGAATTCTCTCTGGTTATACGTGTATTTAGAAGTGTTAGACTGGTGTAGATGAGTCGTGTTCGTCTTCAGTACATGCATTGATCAATGCTAATAGAAGGGTTTCTGATATTGCAGGGTGACACTAATCCTATTCTGCAGCTAGATGCCAAAACGATTTTAGGCTATATGCTGTCAGCCTAGATATCCAGAGGGCAGAGTCAAAATGACCACATATGCCAAGCACTTCTGCGATTGATCATGTCAAAGTGTTAAGTGAATGTTGTGCTGATTTTTTTTTTTTTTTTTCACATCACAAATATTTCTTAGTGAATGTTCACTAAGGTTAGGAATATAGCTGACATCCCTACTGTTCCTGGCAACCGAGCCTTATAGGTTAGAATACTACATGGAACCTGTGCGATGCGCGATGCAAACATCTCTCTTCCATCAACCATTTCACCATATATTATGGGCCATATAATATATCCACAGCTTTCATCTTACAGATTTCTGATGTCACGTTGAACAAACCATATCACCCATCCCCATAAGGCGATCATCTCATACCTGAAATAACACAGTTTGTCAGGGTAAGGTAGGTGCTTTAACCTTTCTATTTGCCTTTAAGATATTTCACAGCTTAAGTTTCAGCTTTAAGTTTCTACAAAGTCCATATTCCCAGGCATCCAGGCGCGTCAGTGTTGTTCACGGACGTGACACCAGGTGGTGGTAATGGTGACCCTATATAAGGGATCATATTGGAAATATGACGTTTGTTGAAATATTCTATTACTACAGAGGCCTCCGATTGTGGCCTAGTGGACTGAGTTAACATGTATTCTTTCCCTCATACGAGTTTGATAACCCTTGAGTTGTCTTATGGGTAACGTAGTGTGGAAAGAAAACAACTATTCTATGAGAGATTCTAAGGAGAAGTCACTAGGGTTTAGATGTGTGCATGGATAGAGTGGTTGTATAACATTCAAAGTAAATATTAAGATAGTGGTTACATAGAGTCATGAAAAAAATACGCACAATTATAATCGTACGATTTGCAAGAATAAATTAACTTATTAAGATACTCACTACCAAAAGTTTAATGGCATATGGTATCACCAAAAGCTTCTGAAACGGACCCCCAAATGTACATCATTGCATATCATGTAGGTCCACAGGTCAAATATTGCTTTTGTACAAAGTGAGCTTAATAAAAAGAAAGTTCGAGACATAAGAAGCTGCATGGGTAATGGTTGCCAGGGACCACTAGTTCGCTCGAGGGAAGGCTTCTAGCGAGATTTCCAGACAGGAGGCCTGAGGCCTCTCCTGTCAAACCCAAAGTTAGTGTGCCTCCAGATACCTTTCTCAGCTACAAAGAGATGATGAAGCACTATCAAAGGCACTGTACACCGACATATACAGGGAACGGATGTCTCGTGCTCAGAGGCTATTATAAAAGTTCACCTTTGGGCTGCAGTTTCCAGTATTTCTCACTTCATATTTGTTCTAAGATGGTTAACAGTTCTGTGTGTGAGTAAAAATAATACAAACAAACATATGTCAGTAAAGTGTTCCCACTGTGTGCTCATAACCCTCCTGTACCACCTCAGGACTCATGTTTCCTTATTTGCAACAAAAGCTTTTGTTCACAAGAGTGGTTGCTTAACAACAACAAAACATTTACAGGAATCTCCTTGCTGCACCACCAAACTTTCACAAGACTATAGCCAGTGATAACTGCTAGCCCCCAGACCCACATGCAGTGTGACCTCTAACACGTCACCAACTTGCCCTTGGTGAGATTCGATTACTGACAGGTCCCCTTTAAACTGATTGCAGGCCTTGGACACACTTTGTGGTGTTGTATGGACAAGGGTCAGCTGGTAGTTATTCAGAGTGTTCTGGGTGACACTAACACAACTTGTCACAAGTGTGTCCTAGGATACCCTCAAAGCTACCTTTGTCATGATATGGGGAAAGGTAGCCTTAGAATAATCCCCGCTACAAATCATCGAATGGGTTGAAGCTGGCAATATTGGCAGTTGCCTCTCAATATGCTCAGAATGAAAAGGCAAATAATATACCATGTCTCTCTTGATAATCATAAGGTAATCACCTGTGGTCATTATAACAATAGTAAGGTGTATTTAAGCATTGTTATGACATTGGTGCCTAGGTGGATTCCATTCACATTGAACCAAAATAGTAGAGCTGTAGGCCTATTAAGTACATTATAAGGCTAAGCACTATACTTGGAAGAAGAAGAAAACATGTTTTCGGGATGTATTTGTTTCGTGGCCCCGATTTGAAATAGACAAACAATACTATTCTTTATCTGGTATCTTAGATGCTTATATTTAAATGCTATGTCAGGTGAAGCAAGAAAAGGGAACAAAGAGTCTGTAAAAAGTAAATTTGTCTTATATAATGGTATCTAGCTCTATATTCATGTACCACTCAACTTTTACCTCTGTGTGTGGCCCCCTTCCACAACCATCCCCCCCCCCCCCCCTCTACAAACCCCTGGCCAACATTTCCACAAAATAGCTGATGGATGGTTGTAGCGGGACTGAACAAAAACTAAGGTGTTGGGTGGTTGGGTTCTTATAAAGACATGTCATCTGTTACTCTCATCATGTTTAATGTGTGGGTCCATTAGATCAATATGAATCAAGGAACATAGCATTCTGCCTAAGCTTTAGAAGGAAGAATCTTTATAAAGAAATTAAGTACACATTAAAAATGAATTTTGTGAATAGCAGTCATACCGCTATAGCTTATGGTTGATATACGATATTTTTCATTCAATTCAATTCAAATAAAACCATGATAAGAATAGAAAACTAGAAGATCACCATTTTAAAAGATCATGGATGTCTCGAACGTTCTAATCCTTCACATTGTGCTATACAGACACTTTTACCCCATGCCATGTCAGAGTACTTCACCATATATACATGCATACATACATGCACTTGTTGCATGATGCATTATCACATGAGCGAGCAGTGTATTGTACTAGAAGATGTATTCAGTGAGAGACCCCACCAGGTGGCGTGACAGGTGAGGTAAGGTGGACATGCCCTCGTGTGAGATGACAAGACTCTATACTGTGGTGAATAGAGACCGAGGTGTATTGCTATCTATAGTGCCCAGAGGCACGATCTTAGGTGTGAGTGTCTTCAGTAGCCAGAGTACACTCAGCAATACCACTCTACAAGCAGGCGGTATCAAGGTTTTGGGGTTAACTCTGCTCCGAGAGCTTCCTTTTCTTCTGTTTGTAATTCAGTGGAATATCCTCTCTCCCTTCTTAACTGAAGAACATTTACACTAAACTGCACAGGGGTTACATAAGGGCGATAGTTTCTGTGACCACAGAAGAACATGGGAAAACATTCATCATAATTTGAATTGAATAGGTTTATTGAACCCTTTCAACTCATAGGTGTTTTCAGCCTTATGTTTTACATGGTAACTTTTTAAATTGAATCATGAATATCAGCTATAAGCGAAGTGTCAATTGATTCAGTCCCATCAACAGTCCTTCATGCGGCCTTTTTAATTCTAGTATCCAATTCAAGAGCAACTGTATATTATGAATAATCAAGTCCTCAATGCAGTCTTTGATTGTGTGTGTCGCACAATCCTATTTGTCAGTATTACAATTGAGTCTTCATTTTTTTCTGCAATTACTTTACCTTAGTTGAAAAGGCACCTCCATCAGAGTCCCCACCTCCTTCTGTAGTGTATTCTGGATATACAGGTGTCTCTCTACACATGTACTAACCTCTGCATCAGACAGAACACATCTATTTTCCTAGCCTAGATACTTCTTTGTCTAATCGTCTCAGGGTATCTCACGTTACAATAGTACATATACATCCAGCACTGTAGTTGAATACAAATTAAACCCTCCCTCATTTTTTTTTATGTTTTTAAGTTGTCAGAACCTGGGAGTCGGAATGTAGAATTGTCAGCCTCAGAAGGCTGTCTCCTATTTTGGCGGTCCTTTACACAAGCATTCCTCCCTAACTCTTTTGTTGTTGTATAACAAATAGTGTACAACCAACGGGGTTCACCCAGTCACACCTATAGAATGGAGATGTCAGAAAAGAAAGCTTATAAAAGGTGAAGAAAAGCTCAGGCTTGGTTACCCCAGACATTGATGTCTTCTGTGACAAGAGCAAGTAGACATATGACTTCTTTTTATAATGTTACTGGGATTAAGGAAGTAATGGAGTGCTGTCTACAGGGGCCACCCCACCTTTCTATCTATAGCAGCCTATTAAGAATAGATGATAATATGATGGATGTGGAAGTGTATTTTTAACAATCAAACTGTTTGCATAGGAGACATCTTAAAGGCAATTCTGAAAGTTGATCTTGTCAGGTTTTGCATGGAGCCATCATCTAAACATTAATATCCCCGCATAAGGGCCATTATGCTCCAATACTATAGCTATAGGCACCCTTTTTTCACTGAATAATCCAATGTCTGGGATTTAAAAGAATCGAGAAGTAGTAGGAATAAAATGCCACTTTACATGGTGTTTTCAATCCATATAGCTATGCATGTGTACCTATACATGTGAGCCTGTTACTTGTGTTAGGGTGTGTCCGTTCATTCTTTATTCAATGGGTTAGTTTCAGTGTAAAGCTCCCCTTGGCAGGCAGCATCCCTGGGGCTATCCTACATGCCACAGACTAGGGCTATCCTACATACCGCAGACTAGTGGCAAATATGTTTTGCACTAAGGCAATAGCAATAGGGCTATGTTAACACTACACTCAAGTCTGTGTTAGGATCCTTAGACAACTAGAGCATGTATGAGTTATTAGAAGACAACCATAATCAATTCTGTCACCATCTAAAAGAACAAACTCTGATTGTTACCTTTGCCCTGGCTATCTCACATGTAGAGATTGCAGTGCTTTTAGCTCTGGCTGTCTAGGTCCTAGAGACATATACCCATGATGCGACCTCTGACCTAACTGCGTCATCAAGTACCCTATGACGTCACCAATGAGAGTGTGAGTGTCACAGGGCATTGACAGCATGATGGACATCTTCGCCGCGTCCAAGTCCCATAATCATTTAGGTCCCACATCATCCATTAATGCATGTATGTCATTGGAATCTACACACCAGGGGCACTTGAAATCATGCATCATGCCGACCCTATGGGGTTGATGCATTCCTAAAGGATCAGTATGATGCACCAGTGCAGTGCTGGTGAGTAGTCTCACAAGCACTTCATTGCAGCACCACAATTATAACTAAAGGAATGTGGACCAAGAGGCATCTTGAGACCCTTAAAGGGTTTAGGGGGAGGAGAGCTGCAGGGGTTTAAGGGCTTGAGGCTGACAGAGTGAAGGGTAAATGTATAGACTACCTGTTGTGCCAGGTAATGAGAACCAGCCCCTCCTGACTCCAAGTACACTCACAACCTAACCGTCTTAAAAATGTTAACTGAACCTTACTTAAGTTTAAACAACACTTGAAGGAGATTAGGTTTTAAATTATCTATTCATAAGACATTGTGATGTCTCTCCTTTTGATTCGGTGTGAGCTGCCTGTTTTTTTCTCCAGGTGCTAACTAGTCGAATTATTAACAACAGTTTAATTTGGTTATCATTGCTGACCATTCTCCAATTGCGTGTGCCTTCAGTGTTAATCAGGAGGTCATTTCCTGACACACTACGATCGCACACAGTCCAACGACTTGAGATCTGGCCTGAAATCTCAATCCTATTCATATGGGGTCTTTTGGAACGACTTGTAGGGTGCAGTTTAATATGCTAAGGAATAATCTGTAGCTGAATACAATTATAGTACACAATGTAACACAACTGTTAAGATATTGTATAAAGAAAATTACACTTATATATTCAAGGAAAACCCTTTCTGCCGCCATAGAACCACAAAGGTGCAAACCCTACTGTGGGAATTCTGATTGAGGGAGGTAAATCAAGGATATATGCCACCCTTAACAACAAATAGGTATGCACGATTGTGAAGTTTTAAAGAGACAGCCACCCAAAGACTAATAATTTATGTTTAGACTGGTTACAAAGAGCCATAAAACTATTACATCCTAGACCTGGTTCTAGCTGAAGGATATAAAAAAGACGAGAGTCCACAATAGAAGCAAAGGATGGCTTATCTAAAATTCCGTTTCAGAGTGTTACCCACATAGAATATATGCGAAATACGCATGAAATATGCATGTAACCTCCACAAACACAATACATACAAAGTAGCCATAGCTAACCATTTCATTTTCCTCACTAAAGGGCTTTATAGACGGGAGGAAGCTGTATTATCTCAACTACACATATATTTTCTCTTTGCTTACTTTTATGAGAATACTTATAATTTAAGAACCCGTGACTCTGATCTAAGCCATATACTGAAAACCCGGCGCTATTAGAAAGTCGTCATATATGACGAGTTTAAGGTCGTCAGAGGGTCGTCAGACCTGCAAGACTACCCTAAGTAGTTATATTGACCACCTTGGCATTACTACTACATGTAGTCTGTGTGTGTGCTATACCAGTCAGTCATCAGTCGTTTCTGAAACCTCCCCAGCTGGGAGGGTGATGTGGGCATGGGCAGTGGGACTCTAAACATATTGGTCATAGAAAATAAGAGAGAAATTTATCAAAATCACAAAATCATTGAAAGATTAGATGGAAAATGAACAGAAAAATCAAAAATAAATCAGGAATTTTTAAACCTTAGGATATGTAGAAAAAAATACAACCAATTGAGTAAAAGAAATACCTCCTTTATGAAAAAGAGAGAGATTTGTAAAACAAGGGGGCAGAAGTAGGAGGCCTCAATTGGACCCTTATCTTATCTCTTATCCCTGATCTTCTCAAAACTTCTCCCGACTGACCACTGACTGATACCAACTTAGCAGATTGTCCAATGGGCGCCGCCATTACTGAAGCTGGTTCCCAGCTCTTATCACTGACAGCAGCTAGCTGATTGGTACTACTGCCCCCCGAGAGGACCGCAGTGAATAGCTGGTGTTATTTCATTGGCTGAAAATTAAACCAGCTAAGTTGGTATAAGAGGTCCCCACTATGCATTTATCTAATACATAGGCCATGCCCTGGGGAGTATATGTCCTTTTCTATTCATTGTATTTGTTACATAATCTACAACGAAAAGGATAATATAACCACCATTTGATAAACAATATATCCATAAAAAGGTGTGAATGTTTGAGTAGAATTGTAGAAAGGAAGATAGATTATCCTGGTCCACACCTCTTTTACGGCTGGTGCTCCATTATGACTCTAATGCATTGAGTATCCCTAACATAAAGTAAATGTACATGTGTTTACTGATACAGTACTACATACTGTAAACTGGAACTATGACAGTGGATTGGAAGAGTTCCCAATAATACTGATTGATGGTATGAGGGGATGGGATATAATGAAAAAGAAATCATGTGGAAATTATGTTGAAATTTTAAAAGACAATGGAAGGATGTATGTAGCTCTAATATGGCTTTTAATGGCAGCCTAAGTGACGACTTTAGGTCGTCAGTGACGACCTAAAGTCGTCACCTATGACGACCCCATGATAACCTAAGATTGTAGTTTTAGTTATTGTC
Organism: Acholoe squamosa; assembly: GCA_949317995.1. Lineage (NCBI taxonomy): Eukaryota > Metazoa > Annelida > Polychaeta > Phyllodocida > Polynoidae > Acholoe > Acholoe squamosa. The sequence continues at coordinate 26,821,502 of OX439048.1, forward strand.
AACCTGAGGACCTTCCAGGTTTTCAGTGTAAAGAGGATTGTCACACGGGCTGTGCCACTACCACATTCCCTCTGGGCAAAGAAGACTATGAAGAAAAGGCGTTTACATTTGAAAAAAAAACACAATGTTTCTATTCCCTAGACTAATAATAGTCGATGTAAGGGAGTGCATCAATGAGGAGAGGCAGAAACTTTACTAAATTCCACATTGTACCAACTGAATGGGCCGCCTGATACCTTTGCACATTACAAAAAAATTGCAACAATTATCAGTGTTCCTTTCATTATTATTTTCAAAGACACCATATTTTCTACTTTTGCAGGAACTCCTGCCTTTTGAATAAAACTTGTGTTTTGAAAAAGGTTAAACCAAATTGTAAGATTCTCTGCAGTAAGACAGCCACCGGGACTAATGGCTGTACTTATACTTCACATCGGGAATTTGAATAACTATTTCCTCAAAGCTATGATTAGATATACTTTGCCCCCTCACCGTTCTGGATGTCATGCCTTTGCAATAATGTAAAATATAGAGATCCGCTGGTATTCCTAGATAACCTATACCCCTTTTAACGTCATATCAATTGCAACAAATAACCAACAGAACGTAGTCTTGAAATAGAACTTCAGACGCTTGTATATCGGCAACCTGCTCAGTTACTGCTATGGGGAATACACCTATATGATCATGATCTGCCTTGTGGCATTTGAGCTTAGACTACTACTGGAGATCTCTGCAAAAAAATGCGAATATGAACTTGCTTACTTCATCAAGCCACAATCACTTTCTGATTGAGCATCCTTTGGATGTGTTTAGTTTCCTGGGATGTGTTTTGTGTACCTACAGTTCTACAGTTCTTTGTTTGAAATCCCATGTGTGGGCGCCCTCTTTAGTTCAAATATACAAACCTTGTACACTCATATCAACAGTTACACAATTCCCACATCATGTAGAAATATCTTCATCAAAGTGCTTAAATATGCTAAAACAAAAGAGAACATGTTACAGGGTATTTTCTCACGGCACTGAGATTTTATGTTTAAAAATCTAAGCATCCTCCATTTAATTAAGTTGCATGCTGTGGGATAAATGGTTATGCTTGTGTGTGCATGGAAAATCATTAATGACATTCCAGATGTACTCCCCCATACTTCATGACCAATTGTAACATATGGCTTGAGACTGATTCAATAACATTATTCAATTTCCAATAAGCATTAATCTAAATGATTCCATCTACTACAAAAATAGACCCAGTCCAGATTTATTATGTGAAACAAACCAGGCCTAGATGATAATTTGGGTGACTGGCTCAATTATAATGAATACAGAAATGATTTGCAGGTTTGAACCTGAAAGAAGGATGCTATGTACCCATCAGCCATGTCCACACCAGATGTTCATATCCTTGTCCAACCCCTTGTGTTCTTTGGCCACTTGGCTGACACTTGAGTTGTTTAACTGCTAACCATCCTTCCAGGAGACCTTTAATCTTTCAAGCAATGCTGGCTTTCTACTGGATACACTTACAACCTTAAGTGGTTGAGTGGTGGCCAAGCTGGGTGTGTTTTGTTAGAGGCAGGATGTATGAAGGTGTCTATGTGACTGGTCCTGCTGACTTCCATACAAGGTCCCAGCCAGGTCTCCATGGTCCAGTCAACTTAAGGGAAGATAATGGGCCTTGTACAATATGGCCTTACATGATAATAGAACAGGTTGTAACCTGGGGCACAGTCTTGGTGGATATTGAACTGTTAGCCTGTGTCTTATGGTATGTTAAGGTTATGACAGGAAAGTGTAGACATAGTTGAGGAGGCCTATGATGCTGTGTAGGAACTAAATAAAGAGATGCATTGGCCACACTATTCATGTATGGGGTGTGCACATAACATGGTGTACTAATATTATAACATAGGGCAGCGTGGGAAGGGCTGGAATGTAAAGGCTTTTGGTGTACTGTTTACATGTGACATGGAATGTGGTATCCTACCATTAGTACAGGTTATGTACTGTTATGGGAATGGCATATTTGAAGTACAGAGCAATGGCCATGCACAGTGAGTTCCTAAAGATGTAGGTATCTCTCTTAATAACATCCCACACCGTAATAACATCCCACATCTTGTGCATGTTCCCTTTCAGATACTAGCAATAATAATGTGTAATAAAGAAATAATGGTCAGGTCTGTTTACAACTTTCTATCGCTCACTTCACACTGCCTCTGGCAACAGAAAAACAATTTCCGGTCACAAAGTGAAAAAATAAGACAAGTATGCTCCTACATATACAAAACAATGTTTTGTGCAGTGGCTGAAGGCGATCTTGCATTTTACTTGTCATGTGTTTTACCTTGCTGTGAAATTTGAATAATAGGCTTACTGGTTTTTGTCAAAAAGAGCTCTGTAGCATATTTCAGTTGTACATAAAACCAGAGACGTAGATGTAGGGTTAGGGAAATGGTCACCTGTGTATTATGCTTCTTTTCAATAAACAGCACAGTAATATAGGGTGTACAAGCAAGGCCTTCACGTCTTTCCTATAGCCGACTCCGCCAGCAGGGCTAGCCCGGTCCACAGAGTACCGAACTCAGACGTCGACTAAGGAGGCAGTGTCTTATTTAAATGTCACGAGCGCCGCACCCCCTTTCGCTGCGAGACCGAATTAGCCCTCCCAGCGGAGTCCGGCGGCAAGTGCGGTGCTTGCCGCCACACTTTCCCGTCCCTAATTTAACCTGTGATATGACAATAAACTGGAGGGAGAAGTGATCAGGAATGATATTACTATATTGCAAAACGGTGCCCCCATATGCCAACTGACACCAAGGGCTACAAGCAGTACAAGTGAAATCTTGGTTAAAAGACCCTGCATCATCGAGTGCACTCAGGTCAACAGTAGAAAATCCATCGACAACCCCTTCGGGGGCTCTCCCCTCTTCTCTAAGAACAAAAGTGACATCAACAAGAACAGCTAGTGCAAGAGTGCTTCCAGCGGGGGGACCTCAGTCCCAGTCAACATTTCCCTAACCCTACATCTACGTCTCTGGTTTTATGTCCAACTGAAATATGACACTATCTCCGGGGCCGCCTGGTGCTAATTTGGATGGATCACGCCACCCTGAAATGGGTTATGTCATTCAAGGAGCCAGATGGCCAAATAGCCCGCTGGTTGCAAGTGATGGATATGTTCGATTCTCGGTTGAGCACCGGCCCGGGGTCCGACATGGCAATGCGGATGGTCTGTCCCGAGTCCCTTGTTGTCAGTGTGGCCAATCTGAGGAGGGGGAGGAGACCACCTCTGCCACCGTTGAGTACGTATGTGCCCTCACCTGCCATGGTGCCTCAGTCCCCGACCAAACAGAGGAAGTGCGAGAGGAATGGCAAAGAGATCATGCTGAAGACGCCCTCCTTGCGCCTGTCCTGGGGTGGCTATGGGAAAACACTGCCCCTACTGGGGAAGACCTCCGGGATAAATCCTACCCCCTGAGGACATTGGCGGCGCAACTCCTGAGGCTGGAGGATGGACTCCTTGGTCGCTGGTGGTTTGTGCCAGGCTCCACCCGCCATTTCCAGATTATCGTCCCCGAATAGAGGAAACGCAAGGTCTGGGAGTCATGCCATGGGGGGTGGCATAGTAGGCCACTTCAGTTGAACCGACACTCTCCACAAGTGCACTGGTATTGGCCCGAATTCTGCAGGGACAATTGGGTCGCCACATGTCTTGAGTGCCTGGAGCGGAAACCTCCTCCGGGCAACCACACGATCGAGGCCCTCTTGTCCGCAGTGGTTGCCCAGGATCAATCGGACTGGGACCTCCAACTTCCCTTCATGATGGCGGCATATCGTGCATCAGCTCATGCATCTACCAGGGTGTCCCAAAATATGATGATGCTGGGAAGGGAGACTATGGTGCCCCTCACAGTCCTATATCCTGAACCGGAGGAGACGGTGGGTGAGGGAGCACCAGGATATGTTGCTGGGCTGAGGAGGTCACTGGCCACGGCCCATGAAGTCGCAGTGACACACCTCGGGACCTCAGTCGCCCAGCAGGAGAGGAATTATAATCTCCATGCTAGGGATAGAATGGTGGAGGTGGGAGCTATGGTGTATTATCTCCACCCCGTAAGGAAGACACGGGTGTGTTCGAAAATCCAGCGGCTTTGGACTGGCCCATGGAAGGTTACCCGGCACCTTCCCGTCTATGTTTACAAAATTACGAAGGAAAAGACCTCCAAAATCATTCACGTCGACTCATTAGAGGAGGTGCCCCCTCTCCCCGGTGGATCGACCCCTGCCGGCCCGGTCAGGCTCCCCAGAAAGGGAACCGGAGGCTGGACCGGAGGAGACCCAGGGGAAAGGGAGTCAGTCCAGGTCATATGGAGACATCCTCCTCCGGAGAATATGGGGGAAGGAGATTTCGTCTTCTCAAATTCCCCCCCCCCCCCCCGTGAAAGGGGGGCAACCCCCCAACTCGGGTGGGATGGTCGGGGGTATGGAAAATTCGAGAGGAGAAGCCCGAGGGCCTTTGCCTTATTGAGACCACCTCCAGATTCTGGCTCTAGGAAAACTTTTAAAAAGGTACGGAGTCACTGCGGAGAGGGGGAGGGACCAGCGGAGCCCGTTTGGGGAACTACACGGATCCCTAAGGCCACGTCACCGCAGACCCCGCGGTTCCCAAACTATGGCAGATGACTTACAGGAGTGTCATGTCAGTGTGGAAGAGGCTGGGAGAGAAATATAGCATGAAGGCCAAATCAGCGAATCTGGGGACGAGATTTATGATCCCAAAGTTACAACAACAAGGGGAGAACATCACGGGCGTATCATCGGGCCCCACGGGTAAACCAAGAGCCAGAAGGAGGGAGAAGAAGAAAGGTCCTGCAGGTCCTGGGGGACCAGGCTCAATGCAGGGGAGGAAGGTGGAACAGCCTCCGTGCAAAAGCCCCCGTATCGCCTCTACAGTCCATAGGGCATCTCCATCTGGCATTCAACATGCGGCAAAGATTTCTCGAGGAAACAAACTCTGAAGCACCATGAGGAGAAACAGCATGGTGTGGAGGAGTTACGAAGTAGGAGGTGCCCCTGGCGAACGAATGGCATTTGTCCATACGCTAAGGACAGACCTGAAGATATGGTACGCCATCTGGCTACTAAGCAGCATAAGTCAGGGGAAGCCGAACATTCATGGGTTAGGGACACCAGACCCATGCCGGATGCCACAGTTGTTCCCAGACTGAAAAGGGGCACCCCTTCCCCTCGTAAGCGGGTCATACCCCTCCCTTCCAGTTTGGAGGAGGACGAAAGTGGAGAGGAGGAATCAGAGCGATCATCGCGCGAGTCCCGCTGGACCCCCTAAACCGCAGCCCGCAGTGTGACCCCCCCTTCGGGTCGCCCAGCTGGAGTGACCTGCCAACAAAGACTGACTCCCCGTGCTGGCACCACGGAGAGTCCAGCCTTCCCCAGGAGCGGTTCAGCAGACCTAGGAGCTAGCCCCTCCTTCAGCCTAGGGTCTGTGTCACCCACTCTGACCCCGGAGAAGTTATTAACCCCCCCCCCCGAAACCGAGTGGAAAGAGAAAGCGGTCATCAGAATGTGGTGATTCTCAGAATAGTATGGCCCAAAGACTCATTTTACTTATTACCAACAAATGTAAGGAATATTACAGATCTAGCAAATTTTCAGGATTGGAAAAAGAAACTGTTCAATGAACGTCTTGCAAATTACAACAACCCTTAATAAAAGAAAAACACAAAGGCTCCCAGCCCCCTAAAGAAAAACCTATCTGATCTGAATTAATTAATAAAATACAATCTCATAAGCTCACTACTCTGCATCAAAACACTGATGCAATAGACAAATAACATCATCTCGGCACAACATCCTGCCCTGGACATACTAACATCAATGTCCTACTAAACTCGATTAGGCAATAACATCAGCCTGAACTAATAACATCAGTCCAACAGAGACAATATCATTCAGTCTCATAAAGCATATATCAAACTGCTAAGTGAATATTATTATTTCTCTTCTTTACATTCTCTTTCTCGCACCCTCTATCTCTACTTCTCCTCTAGACCTATATTATCTCTCTATCTCCTTCTTTTCGACAGGAAGGAGGAAACAACCCTAAATGTTTCCTCCTTCCTGCATATTGTATTTATATATAAGTTGCCCTTAAGGCCTCTCATTACTTAATTTAGTACAAATGATAATCTGACTATCTGATTTATCCACTGTTGTGTAAACAGAAGGACAGGACCTGGTCCTACCTTTACACAGGATAAATAAAAGAATTTCAACTCAACTCAACTCACGGGTCACGTAGTCCAACAGGGACCGGAGGGGCAAAGTCCAAATCCCGGAAGGCCCAGGGATCCCCCTCAGGTATGGCCTTGGCAGCGGCGAGTGCCTTATCTATCCCCAGGCGCTCGCCCCCCGCAACTTGGGGTCCGGGTACGGAGCCCTCACTGGGGAGATCAGCGGATGCATCCGTATACTGGATAGAGACACTGAACTACTGCCGCGTCACTCCATCAGCTGCCCAGGGAGCACCGCCCCGTTGAGAGGACCATGGAAACCGAGCCCACCCCTGCATCACAGGAGGACGTCCCAGAGGAATGGATTTGCCTAGACTCGAGACGGGAGGGCGGATAGAAGGGTATCACCCCGGGCTGAATAGAGACTCACCAATCAGCATGTTCTCTCTGTCTCTTTCAGCAGCCACCGGCTGGCGAGCATTAGCGCAGTCAGTGAGTGGACCTCCAGGCGTGAGAGCAGGTCTCCGCCTGGGTAGGAGCGCTGGGGCTGTTGCCCCCCAGGACTACCCTAAGGACGTCGCTGGAGCAGTTGCCCTCCAGGGCCCTTGTGCAGCTGTGGTAGCTGTAGCATTATGCACAGCAGCTGTGGTAGCTGTAGGACTATTTGTGGCAGTGGTGGTAGCTGCCAGATTATTTGTTGCAACTGTGGAAGTTGTAGGACTTTGGGCCATCAGTTTGGCCTCTGTTACGGTTCAACTTAGTGTAAGGAAGACAGGGCCTATGGGCCCCACTGGGGGAAGAGTAGTTCAAGACTCTGTAGTTATTACGCATGCTAGTTTAAGGAGAGTCTCCTGGGAGACCCCTAGCTACGTCGTTGGTTACGTGTACTTGACTGGGACCGAGGTACCGCCCGCTGGAAGCTCCATTGCACCAGCTGTTCTTATTGATGTTACTTCAAGGGGTCGTTGATGGATGTTCTACTGTTGACCTGAGTGCGCTCGATGATGCAGGGTCTTTTAACCAAGATTTCACTTGTAATGCTTGTAGCCCTTGGTGTAAGTTGGCGTATGGGGAAGCCGTTTTGTAATATAGTAATATCATTCCTGATCACTTCTCCCTCCAGTTTAGTGTCATATCACAGTTTAAATTAGGGATGGGAAAGTGTGAAGGCAAGCACCGGGCTTGCCCGGGACTCCGCAGGGAGGGCTAGTTCGGAACTGCAGCGACAGGTGGCACAACACTCGTGACGTCTATATAAGACGCCGCGGGGCTGCTGCCTCCTCAGACAACATCTGAGTTTGGTACACTGCGGACGGGGCTAGACCTGCTGGCGGAGTTGGCTATAGGAAAGACGTGAAGGCCTTGCTTGTGCATCTTACATTACTGTGCTGTTTATTGAAAAGAAGCATAATACACAGGTGACCATTTCCCTAACCCTACATCTACATCTCTGGTTTTATGTCCAACTGAAATACGCTACAGTATCATCTTTGTTAGACTCTCAGTTTGCAGTCTTGGAGAATAGCTCTTCCTCATGAACATGTACCAGGCATACACATGTGACCATATGACTAGCTGTGAAGGCAGGATGTTCACATGGAATGGTTGCTTGGTTTGAGGTTTCTGTTGAGGAAGATTTTACGAGTGCTATAGAGCACTTATGGCCCAGGGTCTTCCAGCAAATATGAAAAAAAGATGAAATTAAAATAGATTGTCTGCTGTAAAGCAGTTATGAACATACTGTAGGGGACTCACTATTTATTTTCCCATATTTTGCAGAAGAAATTCCCACTTAAAGTTTTTCATTCTGATCAAACTTCCATCCAAGTGAAACATTGTACCAATGCCCAGGGGGTATGACACTTCCTTGCCAAAAATCAACAGAAGTGTTATGAGACTGGTCACAAAAATGCAGACCGCCATTAGCTACACGGACATCGTATGCCACCTGCCGACTGAAAAAAAAGGTATATTGGTCAGGTCGTCAGAAAGTGTAAGATTTTGCCTTTGGAGGGCCTTAAAAATTATTTTTCTAGTTACTTTATATAACCTTAACAAATTTGTGAAGGGACACCCCTTCATCTCAGAAAACCAAAAAATACCAACTTAGGACCTCCGGTTCCATTTTTATTGCTTATTTTGTGTCATGTAACGTCCGGTACCAAAATGATGAAATATGGAGGTATTTGAAGTTGCTCTCAGAATATAGGAATGTCCTATTATGCATAACAAACACATGAAATAACAAGGTTAATATGTCTATTATTGACTTCAATTACAAAATGGAACAAAATGTTGAGGTATGCATGCACAGTAGACTGCCTCTTACATGATAAATAAAGTACCGGACATTACGTAACGTCCGGTACTTTTATCAGAATTATTTCACATAAGCTACTCTCAAACGGAGACAAATGCAGATAGACACACAATTTTTTCACCAAAGTAGGGGATAATAGGGCCCTTCATTTGGGTAATAACTAAGATTTTGAAGCTTCATTTTTTTCTATGTTTTATAACTGATTTAGATTTAGGTACCGGACGTTACAAATTACAGATTTCCATCTTCAAAGACACATGATGAAAAATTCTCATTCAGTAACATATCCAAACCTCATGGAAATGATACATATGATCATATACAATACAAAAAATAACTTTGGGATGCTCCAGATGTTCTTTATTCAATACAGGATACTTTTAAAAAATACAAAAAGTTAAAAAGAACAAATTTGGCTGTTTTTTTTTTACTTTGGCAGGCTATGAGTCTGAGAGTTTTTGATGGATGACCACAAATTTACATCTTTCTGATAGCCCTAAGTGTCCTCTATCAAATAAGTATATATAAGGCAAGATTGGTTCGCAACTTCTTTCTCTAGAGCCACAAGAGTCCAAAATGACCCAAAAAACACAAAATCTACTGCTTTCTGGCGACCTGACCCATATGACAGGTCCTCGTACAGACCTTTCTGGCAACTAGTGATGAAACATATAACTACATGAACGGTCTGCTAATGAACGGTCTCTATATATGGAGACTGTTCACTTTCCGACAATACAAATAACCCTTCAGCCGTAGGTGCTATCGCATTTGCTATCAGTATGGCTGGACTATCTGAAGCTCGCCTGCTGAAAAAAAGAGTCTTAATCTGCTGATTCCCATAGGAGCCCCTGTGTTCATTCTATCGCCAAAATCTATCGCACCCATAGACTCAATGCTTAAGGGCCTTGTAGTCAGTATAGCACCCGAAGACATAACGTAACTTCAGCAGCTTTTTTCATAGAGAAAGACATCACTCACCATGAAGGACAAAATGTTGTCTGATAGATGAGATCTGAAACTTTCCTTTGGCATTTGAAAAATATGTAAAATAACAGTAAATCACTGCATGATTACACCCCAAAGTTGGTGATTACAAATTTGTGGATTTGGCTTAAAAGGCGCCGCCAATGACCCAGGAGGACCTGGGCCAATATATTCTACATTATGATTACATACAATGACCTAACAATAAGATTAATCTCATATATATATCCAGGTACGAGTCAATCATCCTATTAACTGTAAAGCTCTGTATTAAAAGACTTTTCAAACAGATGCTCATTCTGCTAATATCTTTTTCCAGAACCTCCTAGTCTCAAGATCACCCACTGGCTCCTTCGCTGATCATATACCTGGGGCCTATTTCAATATCTCTGACGACAACATAAGCTTTGAACAAGTCTACTGTGCGCCGCTCATAGTAACCCACATTAGTACCTGCAGTGCTATGACTACTCTACCTAATCCTATAAAATGATGACATAGGGACCAATCTTGGGGGGATCTCTAATGACAGCAAGCCTCCCTCTCCACTACGATAGTCAAAGTGTCAGTGAATTTTCAGATCGGCAGTTATATTAAAATATACCCCAGGTATATACTAGCCCTGTTAACATTTGCCTGAGGGTTCTGTGAATACTTGTTAACCTGCTTAAAGCCTTGTGGAACACACAAACTGTATACTGAACAAACACAACCCCTAATGTTTATCTGACACCTCAAAGGAACCTATAGCACTCTACTATATTGCACCAAAGGGGTGAACAGGTCTTAGGTACATAGGTCCACACATACATATGCATACTCAAGTCTATATAGGGTGTATAGACGCATAAGGTTGGTGATCTTCATGGACGTGTTGAACAAAGAAGATGTAATCCCTTTCCTGATCTTAGACTCATGTGTTAATAGGATACACCTTACCTGGCTACTACTGCCAGTGGCATACGTGGTCTCATTACCATACACTTTTTGGTGTCTAGAAAATATGTGTTAAGAAATAAAATAATTCACATAAAGCCATTGGGAATTGACCCTATGTTACATCTAGAATGAAATTATGTGATAGTGTATGGGCATCGGTAGAGCACAGCCTAGAGGAAGGTCTTTTCCCTAAAATAATGGAAATTCTGAGCAAAGCTTTAAGAGTACATTTTACTGAAGCCAGAAGTAAAGATAATAAGTTGTAGAGGCACAATATTATGGCATACAGGATATTGTGAGGTGGGGGTATTTTAATGTGGATTCAGGGGCAGGAATATGGGTTTAGGGTGAGAAGGTGATTGTATCCAAGCCAATCGTCTGCATGCTTCCATCCATACTAGTAACCCAGACTAAAATCACCAAGATTATATCAGAAATGGGAGGCACATAGGTGGCTGATTGAACAGGCCACCACATTCCCTAGTAGATTTTATTCATTTGACACATTAGGGTTGAACAGATCTTCAAGGTGTTACTTGATAGCTGAAACCTCAATGAAGGGATAATCAGAACTATTTGTATCTTCCACATATTCACATGTTCCTTTTTTATATTTAGCTGATAACTATAAGAAGTCAGAATCTCCAAAGAATATCATAAAATATATACACCGGCTGCAGATAGAACAGAAATACATCGTAGGCCTACCTAATACATCATGTCACCACTATCTAGAGAAAAAAAAAACATGTTTTACCACTTTAATAAATGTTGTCATGTCCCTGAATCTAACTGTTCTTTAATTTTCCGTAATTTATTTAGGTGTAAAATATATGGAATTTCTTCTTGTGAATATTGCAACCTCAATGCTATAGCTGTGAATGTTGATACATGAATATCTGCAGACAGGAAAATAACATTTTGTTTCCTGTTTGCAAATATAGCAAGACATACACAGAAGCTTTATTGAAATTGCCTTTGGAGACTTGGTACAGGTAATTATATTCTTCTTCACTCAGCTATATTGATAGAAGGGTAGGCTTTATCAATTCCCCAAGTTGCATGACAATCTGTAAATTAACTCATTTTCATAGACACTCCTACAGTCGTACACATCATCTTAATTGTCTTTGAATCCAACTGAAATAAATTGAACCATGCTTCAATGCTTACATTCTACGCCTATATACCCCAACACAATTACTTTCTTTAGTCTCCCACCGGTATAAAGACCAAGGGTATGGGAGCATCAAATATATCTAGATAAAACTCCTATTCAAAGCTGTTTTATATAAGGTTTTATTTAATCACTCACCAGTCTTTAAAGCCCTTGTACAGGGTGTTGTATCAGGCATTTTTTGCATCTTTTTCTACGTCCTCTTTCTTACTGTGAAGAGGTAGGATAGTCTGTCTCAATGCTACAATTTCTCCTCCGAATTCCTGTGGTTACCAATGCATACAGGAAATGTGTAGTGGGCTTTTTATTCAGCAGAGTTGGTTCTATTACCAGCTATGCCTTAAAGATGTTATCTTGAGTGAATCAAACTTTGAATTGAATTCTCAGCCACTCTTCATCAGGGCCAATGATAAATATTGTAAATAATCTGAACTAGTATAACAAAGAGACATGACAGTAACTGGCAGATTGAAGATATTATAATAGGCAACTGTATACCATTTAAATTTTCTGTTCCTACGGATATACGCCTTGGTTATAAGATGGGAGTGGGACGTGATAGACAGAAATAAACAGAACTATAGCAGTAGTATATAGTGTATCGGAACGGGATTAAAGCTAACTACAGGATATTACCCACCTGAGATGCAGCCAATCAGAGGCCTCCATTTGGTCATGTGACCTGGACCCCCCGTGGTGAGCTCCTTATTTGGAAAATAGGCTACACCCCCTTAGCCAATCAGAGACCTCCATTTGGCCACATGACCTGGACCCCCCGTGGTGAGCTCCTTATTTGGAAAATAGGCCACCCCCCTTAGCCAATCAGAGGCCTAAAAAAGAAATTATATTATGTTAATTAAAAAACCCACATATGGAGTAGTACACATTGTACCTTTATTTGTCATAATTTCATTTCATAATGAGCAATTATATTTACACATCATTAAATGACGTCATTAAATAAAAGTCCACACTTTCTACATAACATAGATGAATATAGGATAGGAATACGATAGAACCCACTTCCTGACTGTTTTTGGTTGCAGTTTGACTTCAAAGAGATCTGTGGTCAACTCTGTACCCTTTTAAACTACCACGAATTGGTCAAAAATTAGAAGCATCGACCTCTAGTGTATTTTACAGTGGTATGTTTTCTTTGTTGCGAATTAATTTACCATACACACTGTTTCCCATCAAAATGTAACACTGTGACAAGTAATCACTGCAATCGTTAGTATCTCCGTCAGCTGTAGTTGCACCAGCACATTTTTTCTCCAACGTGAGGGTGATAATGTTCAACATCAGCAGCAGTAGTTATACCTTCATCAGCAGCAGTAGCAGTAGCACCTTCATCAGCAGTAGCATCAGCACCTTCACCTTCATCATCATCATCATCAGCAGCAGCAGTAGCAGCAGAAGTATCTTCATCAACAGCAGCAACAGCAGTAGCACCTTCATCAGCAGGAGCAGCAGGAGCAGCAGTAGTCGCAGCAGTAGCAGCAGCAGCAGGGACATATAACATTGGTAGGCAGTAAGGAGATGTATGAGACCCTCCGTTAATAGACTGTAGCACCGTTGTCATCAGCAGTAGCAGCAGCAGCAGCAACAGTCGCTACACCACGTGGGTCGTAAGCAGAAGCAGCTGCAGTAGCATCTTGAGAAGAAGGAAAAGGGGGTGAAACCTTGGTTCTTTTTGTCTTCCTCAAGAGCTGTAGCTTAGTCGGTTTTCTACTCATGGTAACGGTTAAAGAGAAAGTGTGAGTGAATGAAATTTTCTCCCTCCTTATATACTCCTCTAAGATAAGCCCCTTACTGTAGATTGAATAAATGAAAGGAGGCTTTGACATCTCTTTGAAAAGTGGTTTTAATCTCCCTGTAAACAGTATTAAGATAATTATCACAGGTTCTACTCCCTGTAATTCCACCAAATACAGTTACAACAATACCTGTCCACCTGTTACTGACTTAATAAGATATCAAAGGGTGAAATCTTTTTTTAAGATGTATTTGGTGGGATTACTCATTAAAGACTGGGACTGACCCCCTGTAGTCCACTTTAGATCTTACACCTGTAAGTCACATTAAGATAATTATCACAGTTTCTGAAACATGTTATTTGCCCAGATTAAAGAATGCTTTTGATGGTATTTAGAAATAAATCCCACTGAAAGATTAAGAGTACTTTGAGGGTAATTTAAAAAAAAGTTCCTTGTATACTCCAATCGTATAAAGGAGATTAAATACGTTTTAGTGTACAAATGAAGTCGATAAGGGTCACAGGTACATAGACAGGTAGGTAGGACCCGTAGGTACCGCACCTATAAGACTAGGTGCACCCCCTATGAAAACTCCCTGAAGTTAAGGGTGTGCCTTATAGGGAGCGATTACTATAGAACAGTACTAAAACGACCAAAATATAGCTTCAGATACACTTTATAGCATTTCTTCAAGTTGGGGGTGAGCCTTATACACAAGGTACTAGGGTAGGTAGGTAGGGAGGTGGGTACATGTCCATCGGACAGTGCACCCCACATCGGACAGCGCACCCCACACCTTTGGTAGTGAGTAATCCAATCAAACATTTTGACTTCTCTCTTACAAGATTATATTTCCCCCCTGTTGTTAACCACCCCCTGTAGTTTTTGTATACAGACTTAGAACACCTTAATCTCCTAACGATCTATAATCTTCTTATACATGTAAGATGCATTAAGGTAATTATCATAGTTGTTACACCTGATATCCCACCTGATACACTTATTTTTTCCTTTTTCATGTTTATTGATCTAGGGGTGGAAGGATCCAGGTGAAAATGCGATTAGATCATTCTCTCAACTATATACAGAGCCCTGATTTTTCTTGGAAGGGTAGATCACGTCTGCTGTCTCCCTTGACAGCATCAGTGGTAGTAGGGGCAGCAGAAGCAGGAGCATGAGCAGCGGTAGGAGCATGTGCAGCGGTAGGAGTAAGTGCAGCAGCAGCACCCGTAGGAGTATGTGTAGCAGGAGCATGTGCAGCAGCAGCAGCAGCAGTATGTACAACAGGAGCGTCAGTAGTAGCTAGTAGTAAGAGCAGCAGCAGTGACAACAGCAGTAGCAGCAGCAGTAACAATAACAGTAGCAGAAGTAGCGTAGAAGGAGCGGTAGTAGCAGCAGCAGCAGTAGCAGCAACAGGTGTAGTAGCAACTGCAACACCAGTAGTAGAATAGTAGGTGTAGGTACAACAGCGTAGTAGGTGTAGGAAATAGCAGTAGTAGCAGTAGTAGCAGTAGAAGCAGTAGTAGCAGTAGTAGCAGAAGTAGCAGTAGTAGCAGTAGTAGTAGTAGTAGTAGTAGCGCTAGCAGCAGTAGAAGTAGTAGTAGTAGCAGCAGTAGCAGTAGATCAGGGCTGGCCAAAATAGGCAAAGCTGGAGCAAATTTTTAAAGGTCTGGAGCTAGATACCGTAAAACCCAACTCATAAGCCTCGGCTTATATGTGATTTCAAACCCCAGGTGCAGCTAGTATACCATTCTCCCAAAGCTGGACTAAAGCTTATATGTGTGGTTTTATGGTAGTATCATATAGCTCTATACATTATTGTAAAAAAACTATATAAATATATATCAAAGCTACATCTCAACCTTTGAGAAGAGCTATGACAAGGATATGCTGCAGATTCTCTCAAAAATTGGAAACATCCTGCAGATGAGGGATTAGGGATGGGTCATTTATTACCAAAGGGGGATGGTTTAAATATCAGGGGTGGATCTTAAGATTTGTACAGGAAAAGGGAGGGGGTAAATTTTGGTGATGGGGGCCCCCAAGAAAATGTTGAAATCTAGACATCAAATGGTGCATTCTAGACCCTAATCAAAATGCTAGTTTCTTTAAGAAATAGAAGATGATTGTCCTGAATAATATATTTAACATTTTGAGTAAAAACTACCAGTATGAAATTGAATGATTATCTGTGTTTGGTAACATACTCAACCTCCTAAAATATATCCTACATGTGAAATCATTCATTATCATATATGCATGATACAAGATCATCAGGAGTTTGCAGCTTTTCCCAAAGATATTTTGAAGATTTTTAACAAAAAATATCGATTTCTGACGCATTCTGACATACCCAATATCAAGTTACCTCATATATTCTCGTCTCTACCAGCTAGGGTACAAAACAGTGATTTATAAAAAGGATTTGGGAGAATATCGATAGACAGAGACAGGTAAGATGGAAGGAGGAATGGAAAGCAGTAGGCTATGAGAGATGGACAGGGGTAGATTTGAAGGAGGAATAATGGGACCCCTGAGAAACTTTTACCACCCTACTACACATACTTAATTTTACTTTACTTAGCGAAGTGGGAGATTTAAAAGTAGGGTCAAGTGACCACACAATAAAAACACCTGGGCGAATGTTTTTATATACAAAAATCTAAATAGTGTTTAGAGATAGCAGAAGGGTACTGGTCCAATCCTGAAACATTTTGGTTATGAACTCTTCACAAGTGGAGGAATGTTTCAGCACATGAAATTTTGAATGATCTCTGAAAATACATATACCTTTGAGGGTCTGTCATCTCTGAATGTTCCTCTAACTAAGCTTAGTACAACCGTACTGTATGACCTAACATCACACGTCTAATGTCTTGACTTTCATATATATAGAAAATCCAAAAAGTGGTCCTCTAGTTACCATGTCCAAATCCCACTCACACTACATTGAGATGGACCACACAGACATGGATATGTGTGACACTGGTGTTTTTATAAGTTGCAACCTACCCCTGCCCATGTTATCACCCAGACACCCCTCTTGCCTATGTCTCTATTTTTAGACATACCAAATGTTATCCATCACACTTGTGATTTTCAGGCCCACATGACACCCCAAATTCTCAATATTATCAACCCTATCTTCCACAGTTCTTATATGCTAATTACCAATTAATCCGATCAAGGCTACAATTCTCTAACTCAGACCTAGTAGATATCAAAAATGCAACCAATTCTATAGTATCAATACCATGCCTATGCACCTTAAAAAAATCACGGCATAATAATGTAGAGGTACACTTTACTAAACCATAGGAGTTGGGTACCGTCTGACGTGGCGGGTGAGTCGAGTCGTCGGACGTTCCTCAGGTTCCGGATAGGTGGCAGCACCGATCCGGGTCTGTGGGGACATCTGACGACGAACACCTGGGTCCGTATATAAAGCCCAGGGCTCAGCCGCTACGTCAGAGGCCCTTCTGGCCTCCACACCATGTAAACCACTGTCTTTTAATATTAGCTGTCTCTTTGATATCATCCAGCAGCCGTGAGTGTGCATTAAGTAATAAACCTAACCGTTGGCATACACTTGGAATACTGTCTTACTCTTTCTTTCCGAACCGTAAGACCCGAACCCCCCAGGTCCGTAAGGTCACAAACCCTTACACTGGTGCCGTGACCAGTTAATTCTGGTGTATAGCCCGGACGTTATAACGTCCGAACGGCTAGTACATGGGTTAGACACCCTTAGGGAAGCTAACCCAGCAGGGCAATCACTTGCCCAAGAGAATGGAAATGGATCGCTAATGCTCCAAGCCCATTCGGACTCGCAAGATGCGGAAACAGCATCTTGGAGAGATCCCGGACCCCACTATAATGATAGTGAGGAGAATCTGCCAGACTCTGTACGACGCGAACAGTCCATACAGAGACATAGTAACTTAATAGGCCAGCAATCAATTGTTGACGAATTAAGTGATTCGATGTTCGAAGTCGGTGGTAGTACTAACCCAGAACATCCGGCACCAATGCGAAAAAGGGTAACATTCGGAGAACTACCTTATAGGTTACCCAGGCCCGAATTACCAATATTAGATTATAGCGCTATAGATGGCGACTTAACCTATGCGGTACCGGAAGGTGAAGAATTAAAACGACCGGATGTCCTGTTGTTGAATGAAACTTATGTAACTTTGAACGAGAATTTAAATACCTTGGTCAAAGCTAAGGATGAAGTATTCCATGAAAAACTTCAGATGGAAGAGGACCTAACTGGCATGCGAAAGGAATTCGAAGCCAGAAGGAGCGAGTACATGAAAGAACTCGAGAATGAAGAACTAAAACTTCAATCTATGAGAGAATCATTTAATAAAGAATATGATAATAGGCACATTCGTATCCAAACATACATAGATACGAACGACCAACTAAACCTTGATAAGACAAAATTCGAATCCGAAATTCGCCATTATCAGGATGAGTTGGATAAATTGAAACTTCAGTGTAGTAAACAAGCTGAAGACAATGAAACCATCCGGGTAGGCATCATAGCTTACAACAAACAACTGGAGGAGGATAGACAGAAACTCACAAACGAGCTTCAGGAATTGCAGGCTACTGCAATAACTCTAGATAAATATGTAGAAGCAGCCCAGTTAACTATAGGTAATATAGATCCAGCTGTGGTATCTACAATGTTGGGAAAGACATCTAAAGATGCAACCCCAATTAGATACAGCCCATTCGTTGATGATGGAGCTGACAAGAATGTGGTATCCGGAATCTATAAGAAACCGGATAATGCTGCAGTAAATGGAACCGCATCTAAACCAGTAATTCCAATGCTGGATACGATAGGTCCGGCACCACCCATACCAGATTTGAGTCACAAAATCAAAGCGACTCACGATGGTGCTACAGGGAATACTAACAATACACCCGTGGCACAACCAAGAGCACCCGGACCAATGAGGCATATGTTGACACCACCTTCATATTTCCCCCAACCCGGCCACAGTACACCAGCAGTACCAAGATTACCGAATCCAACCCCAGGTTCTGGTAATGGTCCTACTGATGGACGTTTTCCGAGACCAAATTCGCCACAAAACAATATTAATGGCGGTACGTATCAACCGAGAACATCGTCCTATGGATATAGAAATAATTATAATCCATCGGGAAGTGGCAATTATCAGAATGGTAATAGCTATAACCAGGGATGGAATCAAAATGATTCTTATCCTAGATACGCTTCTTCTGGAAACACCGGTCACAATAGTGGATGCCCTGGTGGTTCATCTGGAGGCTATAATAATAATGGTCCACCAGGAGGAAACCCTCCAGGCGGCCCAGGAGGATCCGGATTCGGAGGATCAGGATCAGGAGGAGATGGCAGGAAACCAAACAGGAGAACTTCTATGCCTGCAGGGATGCAAACCATCTTTGATAGAAGCCAATGTATACAAAACCTTGGCATTGACTGCTACCGGAAGGGAGCGGACGGCATGGAAGTCATGAACTGGAGCATGCGAGAAGCAGATAGACTACGCGGATGTAATAATCCGGCACGTAGGCAGGCACGGATACCCCCTCCATATGATTCTAATGATCCATGGAAGGACAGGTACCAAGCTTTTGTCGACGAAGTCAATTGTAGTGGATGGACAAAAGAAGAAGCTCTGCCATATTTGATTTGTTGGTTAAATAAAGGCGGAAAAGTAGCTCTCAACCAATGGAGAGCAGCTTACGGAATATATGGTACCTATGATCAATTGGTCGAATGTGCCGCATACCTTTTCGGATCAATCGTTAGAGAAGATCCGTGGGTAAGCTTTAAGAAGAGAACACAAAAACCTAAAGAATCACACAAAGTCTTTGGTTTGGAGCTACAAGACTTGCTTTCGAAAGCACGTCCAAATTGGGCTCATGATGATGATTGTTATCTACAAGAATTGTTCATACAATTCTATAGTGGATTGCGAGATCCGGATCATAAGCAAGTGGTGTGGGACTCCTGGAAAGATGACACTTCATTCAGTGATCTGTTCATAGCAATTGATGGACATGACATGAAGAAACGTTTGGTAGGTCTTGGGCCTAGTCCAGTAAGAGCAGCTCCTTTCCAATACAGGGGTACACCTGCTCCAGTATACGATACTTCCCAATTAGCTCCGGTTGAATCGAATGAAGTTAATGAGGAAGATGAATATATCTCCGATGAAAACGGAGAATATATTGGTTCAGTCCATGTGGCTGGAAAGTATTACCGACAAAAGCGGTATAGGAAAGTACATTCGAGAGGGAGAGGAGGATCTGTTGCTGGTAAAACAGCTTCCGGATCAACTCAACATGGCAGTGTAGCCTCTACGGCGAACTCAACTGTAGCAGCCACTGTTGCTCCGACTAACATGATGGAAACATTAATAGCCGGATTAACAGAAGCTCTAAGGAGACCAAGAGTTGATAAATCTCAAAGGAGATGTTTCAGATGTCAGAAACTGGGGCATTTTGCTCCCGAATGTATGGCTGAAAAGCCTGTTCCACGTAAACAGGAGAGTGTCTCTGGGATAAGTACAGAGGAAAACTAGAAAGGGATCTCCCGAGGGGCAAAGAAGGGGATCCCAGTGACAAATCTTGCCATAATATCACCATCCGTGACGATAGTTCGCATTTAGTAACAAGATCGCCTAACACCGAGGTGGTTGTAGACACCCGGAAGGTTAGGGAAGCTGATATAACAGGTGCCACGGGCGCACTGGGGAAACCCAATATCAGTAACGAGGCAGGCGGCTATGAATTAGCCAAGGTCTGTGGTGCCCACCTGCCCCCGGGTCATCCTTGTCTTGAATTCTTGAAAAGATGTGGATCGACTCCTGGTGTGAAAAATGATGTTCCGATTGTCACGGACATACCCTCTGTTCTAAACGGAAGGCGGTGGTATGTTTGCCTCACTGTTAACGGAAGATCTGCCGAATTCCTTGTGGATACGGGAGCTAGCCACTCTTGTATCTCCAGGGGGTTCTACGATCTTATACCGGATGAACATGAGACTCTCAAATCGGGAGGAAGTGCTCAGACGGCCGATGGCAGTACCTTGCAAACGTATGGTAGAACTTGTGTGAAACTACAGTTGGATGGTATCCATGACTATGTCATGAGCACCACCGTTGCGGATATAGCAGATGAGGGTATACTCGGGTTGGATTTCGCATCCCTGTATGGTGCCGTGTTAGAACCCCAAACAGGAGTGTTGAGTGTGAGATACCCGTATCCCGTGAAAGTTAGATGTGTACTGAGACAAGTGAGCAGTATGGCTAGTGTGGCACACACTGTGCAAATCCCTCCAGGAGTAGCCTGTGATGTGCTTGTAAGAAGTGATCCTGTAATGCGTAATAAGCCTGCAGTGATAGAACCGGATGTAGTTACGTTATCAAGTATCGGATTAAATTCTGTAGACACGATAGTAGCGAATGCATCCTGGTCGGTAGTACCTGTCTCCAATACTGGAAACACTACTATCTACTTGAAAAAGGGACAAGTTTTTGGAAATGTGACCCTTTCGGAAACTGTAACGGATAGTAAGCTAAGCTTACAGAAGGTAACAGGGGATGATGAAATTTCGGAAGACTTACTTAAGTTGTATGAAGAAACTTCATTAGAGGATCCGGAACACCGGAAAGAGTTCTATAATATGCTCTGTCAGTATCGTACTGCCTTTGCCAAACCTGGTGAAAAACTAGGTACAACAAATAAAGTATTACATAAAATAGATACTGGAGATGCCGAACCCTTTAAGATACCGTATAGACGGTTACCCTTAGCAAAAAAGAGAGTAGCTGAGGATGAAATAAATAAGATGTTGGAACAGGATGTAATAGTCCCTTCCAATAGTCCATGGAGTAGTCCTGTGTGTATGGTAACAAAAAAAGACGGTACTATCCGTTTCTGCATAGACTACAGGAAGTTGAATGGAATAACGAAAAAGAATTCGTATCCATTACCGAGAATAGATGAAACCATTGACTCCTTAGGGGGAAACAGCTGGTTTTGTACCCTAGACTTGCAATCAGGCTACTGGCAAGTGGGAATGAACCCTCCAGATATGGAGAAAACTGCATTTTCGAGTCATATTGGATTATTCCAATATAATGTAATGCCGTTTGGACTGTGCAATGCACCTGCAACATTTGAAGCAATGATGGAAACAATTCTAAGTGATTTATTGTGGAAAAGATGTCTTGTATATCTAGACGATGTCATTGTCTTCGGAAAAACATTCGAAGAATGTTCTAATAACCTGAAAATGGTACTAGAACGTATTATTTCTAATGGTCTCAAATTGAAACCTAAGAAATGCCACATGTTTAGAAAGTCCATAAATTATTTGGGCCGCATCATCAGTGATGAAGGAATAAAGGCTGATCCGGAAAAAATCGAATCAGTTACGAATTGGAATAGACCTAAAACACCCAAGGAAGTGAGGTCCTTTTTAGGATTCTGTTCCTATTACAGGGAATTTATTCCGAATTATTCTAGAGTCAGTTACCCATTACAAGCAATAGCTAACTGGACTCCAGGAAGTACCAAGGAAAAATTTCCTTGGACACATGAACAGGAAAACGCTTTTCAAAAGCTAAAAGACCTGTTCACGAGTACTCCCGTATTGCAATATCCGAATGAGACGGATCATTTCATACTGGATACTGATGCTAGTAATGATAGCATTGGTGCAGCTCTCTCGCAAGTCCAAAATGGGAGAGAAGTACCAATTGCCTTTGCCAGCAACACACTGAGCAAGACTCAGCGCAATTACTGCCCAACCAAAAGAGAGTTGTTAGCAGTAGTCGTATATACCAAGAAGTTCAAACATTTTCTATGGGGAACGAACTTTACTTTGCGTACGGATCATTCCTCTTTAAGGTGGCTACTGAACTTCCGAGATGCTGAAGGCATGTTAGGCCGATGGCTAGCCCATTTATCCGAATATGGGCTTGAACATCAACAGATTCAGCATAGACCCGGAGTTAAGCATTTAAATGCTGATGCTTTGTCTCGAATACCAATCCGGAAATGTGATAATCCGGATTGTACTGATTGTGGAGCTCATAGGGCGGTGTTAGCAGGGATTCGAAAACCATTCGTACCCCTAGTTGCCAGTATACTGGATTGGTCTATGGATCACATACGACATTTCCAGGAAGCTGACTCGATAACTGCGCAGCTACTGCAATTAGTACCAAAGGGTATACGTCCAGTTAGACCAGAGGTCTCTCTGGAAAATCGAGAAATGAGAAGGTTTCTTGCTCAATGGACCGAGCTTGAAGTCCGGAAAGGCGTGTTATACCGTTGGAAGCCATGTAATAATGGTGATAGAATCATGCAAGTGGTGATACCACATGCCATGAGACATGACATTATGTACTTCTTTCATGGACATCGGACCAGTGGTCATTTCGGAAGGAAACGCTCGCTAGCACGACTTTCCAAGAAATGCTATTGGCCTGGCATGACACGGGACTTGCAAAGATGGGTAACCACCTGTCCGGATTGTTGTAAAAACAAACCCGGACCCGGGATGGGCAAACTTCCCCTATCCCAAGAACTTTTCGGAGTTAGATTCGCAAGAATCGGGGTAGATATTATTAGTGGATTTAATACAACCGCTAATGATAATACCTGTATGATGGTAGTGTGTGATTATTATACGAAATACACTAAAGTATTTCCACTACCGGACCACAAAGCAATTACTTGTGCCGAAGCTTTTGTAAAAGGTTGGGTACTAAGCTTCGGTGTACCATTAATGTTACACAGTGACCAAGGCAGAGAATTCGAATCAAATCTCTGGCAGGGTATGTGCGAATACTTAGCTATTTGCAAGACTAGAACCAATCCGTATAGGCCACAAAGCGACGGATTGGTGGAAAGGTTCAATAGAACCCTCATCCAAGTCCTAAAGTCACTCGTTAATGAACATATGGATGACTGGGATGAGCAATGTCATTTTGTGACACATGCTTATAATAGTACGGTACATTCAAGTACAAATTGTTCTCCGAACCTTTTAGTATTCGGAGAGGATTTGATAATGCCTGCCGACCTAGTTTTTGGAGTCGTAGGAATGGACCCTGAACTACCTTGCCATGTAGTTTTTGTGGAATGTTTAAGAGACAGATTTAGAAAAGCATATGAGTCTGTCCGAATTGATTTGGAGAAAAGTGCCAAATGGCAGAAAGTAGGATACGATACCGATCTAAAGCATCGGAAATTCCAATCCGGAGACAGAGTCCTCAGATTACATGAACCGCTTAGACACATAAAATTAGCGTCTAATTGGGACGGTCCCTTTACTATAACACAAGTTATCAGTGATTGTACCGTAATTATTAAATCTGACCTTGGTCGACTTTATAAGTCAAATGTGGCTAGATTAAGGAGATGGTCTGGGAGGGAGACCTCCACAGAAATGTATGGTGAAGGTTCCGGAAAGATCCTGAACCAGAATCGCATAATAGACCAGGTAGAGAACACTACAGTGAAGCGCGGCCGTGGTAGACCCAAGAAGTGTTCCGAATCAGTGACACCCACGCCAACACCGATTAAGCGTGGGGGAGTTAAAAAAGTCTCGGCAGGTGAAGACAAAAAGAGGAGGAAAGGTGTTTCTAAGGCTAAGAAGCACCTAGAGAAAGCTCTTCAGACTGTCAGGTCCGATAAAGAACTATCCGAGAAGGGGAGATACGTTCGCCGCAGCCCCCGAATTGCCCAGAGGACTGCAGTGACCTAACCTGTATACACAACGAGTGTAATGTTTACATTTAGAGGAACGGATGACAACTGACCCTAAAGGCTTATTTGTCGCCCCCGCATGATGTACCAATGGGTAGTGGACGGATAATCCGGTGGATTTGCTTAAGCTTTCCATAATCTCCACTTAAATCCCCAGTCGAGTCATCGGGGTGAGCGATAATTACCTAAAAACAATCAGTTTGTTGATGTACCGCCTGTAGCACGTGCGTTTCCGCATGACGTCACCGTGTCCAGTCTCGGCTGACCTCTCGTGACCTCGCGGGCTGCGGGGAAATGACGTCACGAAAGCTGGCCTGTCGCCATATTTGTTTTCGGTAACGTTCAAGACGGTCGAGCTCGCTCCCTTCTTGGATTTTACCGGCTAAGCAAACCCCCCGCTGCTCCTCCAGAGTCTGTCTCCTGGTAGACAGACTCCGTTTGTGTCGGCCGCGGCGCCGTAAAAGCCGGAAAAAGGAGTAGTTTACTCCCGTGGGCGATTCCCCAGTCATGGCTGAGGAATCCGTAGCTGCAGCCAAGCTATCCGGTGACCCGGATAAGCTGACTCCGTCCGCAGAAGCTTTTCCGGAAGCTTTGTCGCCTGTTACACAGGAAGAGAGCGAGATGATGGACGTGGAGGAACCCACGGATCGCTCGTTCGAGGAGAAGCTGGCTTCATTCTCACTAAATGAGCCAGAGAAACTATTATCTCCACTCCCGGCCGAGGGATCCGGAGCGACTGCGAGTGCTGAACCCGCAGCGACAGAGTCCGAAACTACCCAAGTTGACGGACAGAAGGATGAGTGGAAGCCAGCAGTGGCGGAGCCTTTTCCAGCTAGCTATGATGGTCGCTACCTGTATGTCCACCCGGAACTGCAGGCACAAGTGACCTACGCGGACGGGACACCAGTCAGGATGGACCCGAAAGTCAGGATAGCTATCGAGGGCGTCATGGCTCCCGAACAGCTGACCAGGATGCCTCCCGAGTGGCTTCGAGACTGGCCGTGGTTCCAACGGGGACTTATGGTGGACGCTGGTTTCCGTGAAACCGTGTATGCAGCTAACCGAGCCTTCGAGCTCGGAGCGTATCCGAAGCCTGACAAGTCCCTGTGGAACGTCAAGGCTACGAACATCAACTGGGTAGGCTGTGTCTGGGATACCGATGGCCAGACCTACCCACACCCTAGTGCTACCCGGACGCCGTGCCGGACCACTAAGGAATTCCGGGAGGCCGCTGCTAACTTCGAGCAGTGGGATGACGGTTACTACATAACCGAACAGGAATTGGTGGATGTCCAGAACAATTCACTAATCGGATTGGACCGAGCTGCAGCCCTTCGGACGGTTATTGTCCGCCGTATGACTGCCGAACAGGAGGCACAGGAAGAGGCTAAGAGGGCCGCGGAAGCACCCGCACCTCCTATCCCCGACCTGAAGCTTGCCACCAGAAGCTCCGCCAGTGCTACATCAGCTACAGGCAGCACTACTACCCCAGTAGAAGCCACGACCTCCAGCACATCCGGAACCCAGGAACCGGAGGAAGACTGGAAGGTCAGTAAGAACCGACGATCCGCTGCTCGGAAGCTCAAGAATCTCCCGGATTCTGCGAGAGCCGAGCCGAAACCCAGCACCTCAACCACTGGTAGTACTGCCATGGAGGTTGAGTCGTCTGACGAGGAGTCGGTGCACGAATCCTCGGTTGAGTATGATGAGAAGGCCACTCCATCAACTCAAACCGAGGCCGAACGTTGGGCTAACGCCAAATCCGGATTCAAAACCCGGATTCCGACGTGTTTCTCCGACTGTGCGTACGGAGTTAAGAAGGACGGCTCTACCCTCTATGCCTGTCCAGACTCAATCAATAAGAACGATGAGTCGGATGATGAAGATTGGATGCGTCTTTCGGACGAGGACCCCAATCCGAGCAAAGCCTATCGAAAGATGTGGCTTATGCTAAACCACACCGAAGGGTATTACACTTATACCCAGAGGAGGAAGCTGCGTTGGGCTTTAGAGAAGTGGTACGGCGACGATCAAAAGTCCTGTCCCTTCTCTATCTGCCAGGATGCGAGTGATGTCTCAATCCGGACCTGGAGTACTCCAGCCCGGTTCCAAAGGCATCTGGTAGAAGCCCACTTCCACCATCACCCGGTTTACATTTGTGATCCGAGTTATGGTAAGAAGGGCAAGAAGTGTACTACGAAGGTGCAATACAACCGACGTAGTGATCTGGCTAGACACCAGAAGAAATGCCACGCAGAAGGTTTGGACGGGGCACGG
Source organism: Acholoe squamosa (assembly GCA_949317995.1). Lineage (NCBI taxonomy): Eukaryota > Metazoa > Annelida > Polychaeta > Phyllodocida > Polynoidae > Acholoe > Acholoe squamosa. The sequence goes on from OX439048.1 coordinate 26,848,004, forward strand.
AAGCGCATCATGGAGCTTCATCAGGAACTCATGAAGGAGTTCGACAGCCTGAGCGAGGATGCTTGGTCTAAGATCCGACCAGGGGACCAAGTCCTCTGCGAAGTTCCGAAGACCAAGGATTCTAAACTCCGAGCAAAGATAGTCCTGACTCCTGGAAAGGGTAAACTGGACATGCACGAGTCTCTCTGGCAGAAATGCGAGGAATCTGGAAAGGATGCAAAGAGAGCTCGTGAAAGGAGCAGGAGAGATCAGAACCGTGGCGGCAACGGTAATGGTCAGAGCACGACTAAATCGAAAGTCAGAGCAGAGGACCGTTCCAGGTCCCCTCTGGCAAGGCACCCCGCAGAGCAGGCTCAGGGCACTCCGGTGTTCAAGAAGCCCGAACCTGCCGGATACGCTGGAGCCGTATCTAAACCTGGGAAAGTGAGTTCTCGAAACTTTCCGTCCTTAAACCAGGGACCTGGACCTGAGAGCCAGACCTTGGTGGTAGGAAAGGATGGTCGCCTTATGCCAAAGAAGACCACCGCATCTGCTGCCGCCGGATCTGCATCCGCTCCAGCCGCCCCACCAGTTACCTTTACCCAGGAGCAGTTAAACATGTACCTGCAAATGGGACTGAAACAGAATGTACCACCTGCCTTCTGTGTACCAACGACAGGTGTGTCCGGAAGTCCTAAACCCGGAAGTGGTCCACAGGCCGCCTCGACTCCTCCCAAGGCTGTCGCTGCACCTGAGAAACCAAAGGACGCTATTACCATTAAAACCGGTAATGCGGAAGTTTGGTTCGAGAAGTCTCGCCAAGGGGAGGCAGATGTCCAGAAGGCCATCTACACCCATTGGGAGAAGAGCGTTCGTGAGAAAGCGATCGAGTTTCATCAGGGTCTCCTAAACGAAACTCTGTTGTGTATGAAACAGGTGGGCAACGCTGAAAAGCAACGTCTCGAGACCCTCATCCGGGACGATGTGAAGGCCCAGGAGGAGGCTGCCGCAGCTGCCCAAGAAAAGGCAGCTATGGATGTACACGTGTTGGAAAAGCGTGTAAAGGAGGAGATCACTCGGAACACCAATCTGAACACTAAGTTCATGAGGGTGTTCGGAGTCGACTTGGACGAGTGGGACGGCACTCCCGAGTCGGCTTTAGCTCTTCTGAAGAAGAAGCATGCTAAGAAATCCGTTTAAGCATGCTAGGGTTATTTCTTCCATAATTTTTTTTTCCAACACCAAATGACCAGATATAGTCTTTGCGGAACCCTATAGGTCTGCGAATGTTTTATTCACTAGTGCATGAACACCTATGGTATGTGTTCCGGGTTCCTTTGACCAGTCTATTATATAATTCAGGTTGTATAACATTTATTGCACCCTGAATAGCCTATTCGGATTTATAACTTCATCCATGAACAATCCGATAGTAGACTTGCTGCTGTGAGACGTATCCGGATGCCAGTTCCAGACTCCTGCTGTTACCCGTGCTAACCAATTACTAGGATGGACTTTACGATTTACCTCTACAACTCATCTGTACTCCCGAATGGACTTATATCAATACTACTATTACTTCCGGATCAACCTATATCGGACTATTATTTTACTTATGTCAACTAAGCTTAAAAAGGATTACGTTCTCTACATAGTTGACACATCCGGACTATTATTCTACAAATCTACACCATTCGGATATACTACAAACTTTAGCACTACTAGAGGATTGTGGGTAGCTGCCCCAAATCAACTACCGTGTTCACTCTGTATAAGAAAACTATAAACTTTAGCACGTCCATCCCGTGGTTAGCTGACCACACCTACCTACTAGTACCCGGAGGATACAGCAGAAGACTTCAGCAGCATTTATAATTCCTGTATATTGTGTATAATGTCATATTTCTATTTTCTATAATATTACATGTATGTACATATCCACTAGATACATATTATGATACGGGTACATAAATATTTTCTTGAAACGGATCTCTGATTATTATTAGTATTCATATTATAAGATCCGTTAAATCTCACCAGAAAACACATATTATTGTCCTGCGAGACAAAATTATATAATAAGTATATTGATCTGGTGCTATAAAGATTGTTAGATACACGGTGATAATATATCATTATCATATTCATTACCACACCGTGAATTTTTTCTTTTTTTTTCTAAGTGTATGGTATATATATCCCTATTCGTACTACTCACGGAATCTTTAACGGATTCGTATAATATTAATATACGACATGTCATTAGATAGTGATGTTACTATAACAGTCTTCTTTAAGACTACATATTCAAATGTGGTGTCAATACTACAAACACACATACGGATGTTATTATGTGATATATTTTATTATCGACAGTTCCGTTACACATAGCTGTCATCATCACATATATACGATTCATATTACTTGTCTTATTAATTATACCTGAAATATAATACAATATTATGTGGTATAATAATTAAATAGACAGTTCCGTTTCACATAACTGTCTCTTCCTCAAGTAATTCGTATAATATTTCAACATCCTAATCGTTATATGTAACTACATTTCACTATCGAATATATATATATATGACATCCGGTTCACAATTTATTTGGTGTTAATGTTATACCTATGGTTGTACCTCTATTACTAAAGGTTTAGACATGTAGAAATGTTATCCTAGTAATATTATATGTATAACACCCTCCTAAATGTCTGGGGGAGTGGTGTAGAGGTACACTTTACTAAACCATAGGAGTTGGGTACCGTCTGACGTGGCGGGTGAGTCGAGTCGTCGGACGTTCCTCAGGTTCCGGATAGGTGGCAGCACCGATCCGGGTCTGTGGGGACATCTGACGACGAACACCTGGGTCCGTATATAAAGCCCAGGGCTCAGCCGCTACGTCAGAGGCCCTTCTGGCCTCCACACCATGTAAACCACTGTCTTTTAATATTAGCTGCCTCTTTGATATCATCCGGCAGCCGTGAGTGTGCATTAAGTAATAAACCTAACCGTTGGCATACACTTGGAATACTGTCTTACTCTTTCTTTCCGAACCGTAAGACCCGAACCCCCCAGGTCCGTAAGGTCACAAACCCTTACAATAATGATAAACTCTGATTTAGTCTCCACCCACAACCTCACACTATACCCCATGGCCCAAGTTCCCATTAACCTGCCACTATGGTAGTATTTTGGAAATCCGCCAGCGAATGTGTAGCCATAGCAACCACCCCACCGTCTTAAGGCTACCAAATTTCCATAGCCTTAAAGCCCTCCATAAATATTGAAAATATTGCCACTGGCCTATTTTGCCAGTGGCAATATTGCCACTGATATAAGATGTACTCAGCCTAAAGGAATGACCAGTCCTATCGGCCACCATCTTGACGCTCAGTGGAAAAATGAGGTCACCATGATAATCGCTGGCTGACTGAGAACTGTCCGCCTGGAGAGGTATCCACGGTGTCCTATTTTCTGGAGAGTCCCATTAGCTCAAATCCTGAAGTCTAGACCCCACACACTGGCTCTTGTAATAGAGCAGAAGGGCATGTCAGATTTCTAGTTGACCCCAACATCTGCAAGTTTTGTCCTAGTGTCGCCATTCCAAGATGGACCCGTGAACCTCAACCCTTGACAAACCAGGTAGATCCCAAGGAGTTGGCCTTACTCAGACCTAAAGAGATCCAACCATGAAAGGATAAGTTCCTTTTTGACCCTACACTGGCTGAGAGGGTCACAGATACACTTGATGGTGAGTTTTCTTCAACATAAATCCTAAAAATTAGTTGGTTTCGGTTTATGTGGGGATCGTCCTTGGTCCAGCTAGTTCCCCAGATAAATCGGTGAGAAAGCTGATATGGGGATCCCCCGTTAGAACCCCTTGCCCCCACCGTGTACCCCACACTCTACCGCCATCCCCCAGTCGTATCAGTTCTCACTTACTACCTAATTAATTAGACTAACATTAGGTTACATCATAAGATAACGTTAGATAACATCATACAATAGCCCAGCCCTATGTTTATCCAACAAACGCCCGCCGCGGCGTCTGTGCTAACACTTTCCCGCCTGTCACGGCACCCAGGTGCCATCTTGAATTCCCCGCTTGAATTCACATCGTTGCATCGAAATTGACGTGCATCATGGCCGTCACCATGGTAACACACCATTTGGTGACGTCCAAAATTGTTACATGTGTCATAACAACAACACTGACATGTGTTAACACAACAATCTTGCTCAGTAAACTTCCACCTACCTGCGCTCAATACCCATTTTGCGCCCCTGGTGGTATGATGGTAAACTGAATCTCTATGATGCTGAAATTGAAACAATCATCCTTTAGATATCACACCTAAATTGGCAGAATTATAGAATTTTCCAAATTTAAACACAACCATAGGCCAAACACCTACTTTCCAGCAGATATGGTAACCACCAAACGCAAAACGACGCCGTTGTGGAAAATAATCTCTATGTCATAGATCTCCATCGGTGCGTGTCATATAACCTTTTGACCTTAAAAAAATGCCAGCAGTCCCTTTTATAGTACCCCAGGCCGACCGTCGCGTCCAAAATTTCCGACACATTTTTCATTTTTTTTTCCTTTTACTCAAAATTCCAGATCATCCCAGTCCCCAATGTTCATTAGCATCCATATCAATATTCCAAAATGATGTGAGCTACAGGCAAAACCATACCTGAGCAGCTAGTCTAATTTAAAACCCATAATTGACATATCAATCTCGCCATCACAGCACAGCGCCAGCTCGGTACAGCCACCTGGTGGGTTACCAATGAACTAATCAAAGCGTCCTTGGTAACCAGTCCCGCGCCTTACCATACATTTCAATATGTGATTTCAGAGTTAGTTGTAATTTTGGTACAGGGGTCCAGTGTTTGAGTGTTTTTGGGAGAAAAGTGTGGGAGCTGGACAGGAAAAACTAGGGGCAGGGGTAAAAAGGGAAAGGATACTCCCTGGTCACTGCATGATAAGATGTAAATAAGAATAACCACCATGTTTATGCAAACCATTTAAAGCCCTAGAATAATAACATGTGGAGAAACAGCGGATAGTGTTGGATTTTTAGACATGTTTCTATCATGATTTTTCAAGACTATTAATTATAAGCCTGCCTCAAATACAATCCTACCCCGTTTATAAACCTTGTCAATTTCACATTTGACAAATATTCATACTTTGTAATTTACAAGTAAGTCAAAAAAAGAACACATCAAAATAACCTAAAAAAAATTAATAATATAATTTTTTTTTTTTGAAAGGGCCCCCCACCCCAAGGGACCCCAGCCCCAAGGGGTCCCCCCACCCCCAAGGGCCCCACCCTACCCCCAAAAAAACTCATTTACATAAAGGGGCATGGCCTATTATACAAAACGTGGTCTATTATGCAAATAAGGGGTCACATGACCAAATGGAGGGCTCTAATTGGCTAAGGGACGTGGCCTATTTTCCAAATAAGGAGCTCACCACTGGGGGTCCAGGTCACGTGACCAAATGGAGGTCTCTGATTGGCTGCATCTTGGGTGAGTAATATCCTGTAGTTAGCTATAGTACCGTTCCGATACACTATATACTACTTATAGCATTGTAGAAAGTAGATACAGTTGAACTCAAACATACACTTGGGATAGTGAGTTTAAAGAGGACAAAAAAAATGAGGAAAACGTTTTTACTTCAAAAGAACGTTATTACACTAGTAGTGACCTCTTTGCACTATTTAGTACTGGTCTACCGAAGATGATAATTATTTGATATCTCCAGCCAAATCTTTACAATCATGCAATGCTATTTTTATGTATATCTACGGACTGAAGTATTTCATTCATAACGTGAACTTCTATAGTGGCAAAAGAAATGCATTGCGGACTCCATTTAGATCACTTCTTCCTTCATGCCCGCTGCTTCTTTTCCTTTCATGAATATGCTCAAATCACCTTTAGGCCTATTCCCTATAGTGAGTTCCCCGGCCCATTCCTGTCTTTATCCCCTCCTTTCTGTCCCCCCTTAGGGTAGATTAACCTAAGGACGGCCACATGCCTTGAGGCGTCCACCCCCAGAAAATGGCCATAACATTGGGTTTGCTAGTGAACCAACATTACCAACTGGTAGATTCAATGCTCATCAACGATTTTATAATGTTGATGCAGTTATAACGTCTTCATTGCAAATACGTTGGGTGGACGTCTCAAGGTATGTGGCCATCTTTAGGTTAATCTACCCTACATGTGTTTGGTGCCTATAATGTCCAGATACGGACCCATGCGCATGTACATATTATGGACCTTATGTCTGATGTAGTTTTTTCATCATGAATATGACCTTAACTGTCAAAATGGCTTTTGAAAATATTACTCGCCTGCTCATCCCTTCCCCATACAAACATCTGAATTGACTCATATCTAGACTTGTTTCCTCAAGCACGAAGGTCAGTTACATTTGATCAACTTCGTGCTATTATCGTGCTATTATGGATAGATTGATCTCCACTGAATGTAATTTCCCTATATCCATGTAGCTTATGAAATGACTGCGGCCATAGTAAAGGTGAATGTTATAGGGCATCTGCAGTAATAACACGAGGGTGTTTACAAATCAGTGACTCTCCTCGCAACAGAAAATGCATGGTAGACAGCATAAAGTAATGAGGTGGATAGCAGTAGACTGATAGTATCTTAAAAGATTGTTACACAGATAGGATACCCTGCGTTGAGGTACGTAGATCATCCCCTTTACCTGGCTGCTCACTTGAACGTTAGGTCTATGGCCTGCTTATTATAGGGGATGTTCCCGGGGGGTGTTCCAAAGGCCTTTCTATGCAAAACGTGAATGTGCTACATAAAAAAGGCTTTTAATTATTGGTTATTCAAAGAAGGACGTGTGAAGTAATATGGCCGCATGGGCCTATTTCACATGGGTCATATGGCAAGGCGCATGATTCAATTTCATTTAGTTTCTTTCACTGAATGTCCATGACATTCTTTCTTATGAATGTCCAATATTGAGTCTAAATACACCATAGTCGGGTATAATCATTTTGGGAAGCATGGATTTAGTTTTTTTTATTATAATTACAGACAGCACAGGGTATCTCTGTCTAATCTGTATGTATACATACAGTGCATCTTTGTAATAAGCACAATTATTGCTTGTGTGAAAAGCATTCTAGTTACATTGATTTAAACGCCATTTTTGTAAAAAAAAAAAAAAAAAAAAAAAAAAAAGAGAGAGAGAAATGGTTGGTATGAGCTTAATGTACTGATAAAATGGATTATCTATCTTTGGTAGGACTGTCACAACATAATCACATAACTTCCCTTTTCTAGTTGTCCATAATTCTACCTCAACACATTCCCTTCAGAGTAAAAGGGAGAAAAATCCCACCATCACCCTTCCCCCCTTTACTACATCCCGTACCACGACCTTCCCAGTCAAACATCCAAACACCTGTGCCAGTACCAAACATGTTACCATCATTTTACACAATGGTTGGCGCACTGACGCCTAGGTCGTCACCTTCTTATGTGGTTTGCAAGACTAGAACCAGGCCTCTTCACGCCTTGTTAACCTGCCACCCCTGAAAGGGCTGGAGATCCAGTCCCTGTATTCATACGCCGGAGGGGAAAGCCGTGCGCATGCGTGCATGTCTGTCAGGTATCGTATGGTCAATGGTAGGTGCTCATCTGTGCTATAGTGGACTGTGTAAAGTGTAGGAGTACAAGGAGGGTTTACGACCAGTGTTTGGGGAGGAGGGAGGGGGTGGAAGGAGGACAGATAGAACTAGAAGGAGCAAAGAATCAGGGGTGAAAAATAGGAAATGTAGAGAACGAAATCCATCGAAAAGGAAAGGCCACCACCTTTGCATTGGAAGGCAAAATTACTCTAAAATCATTTATAAATACATTAAGCTAATTTTTGATGCAGAATTCAATTCATTCATTTAAAATGCACCATTTCCGGTAGATATGGCCCATATTTGGATGATAAAATGAACATTTTTCATGAGAAATCAACCTATATGCTTATTTCTGGTTGCCATGGCAACCATTCTAGTAATCGAAATTTGCAGACTTTTATGCCCATTTTTGGGGACTCTCACCAAAAACCCAAAATTGAAAACAGAAATGAAAAGTTCCTTCCAGATCAAAATCTATGATAAAACCCACCATGTTATTATGTATTTTTATGAAAAAGGCTGATTTATTGTGTTTTTAGACATAATTATGGTTTACAATATATTTAGAGCTTAATCATCAATTTCAAATATGAATAATGACCTATGTTCAAGGAGGGGCTCTGACATAACTGCTAGGAATATTTAACCCAATGATGTCTCATTTTAAAGATTCAGAGATAAACTTTGATAATGAATTTCCCTGCTTGCCTGGTCACTTCCTATGGGAAAGTCAGGTAAGGGAGATGCGGTAGCAAGGAGGTAGAATCTATAGGAAAAGAGAAGCAGAAAAGAGTAGACATTGAGCTGCTGTGTGATCAATGGTTCTGGACTGTTTATATCAAAACAAATAAGGAAATACAATATGGTGCTTGTAGAGGCAGGTACTGTTGAAAGTGACATCAACTTATATGTCATGCATTGGTGTAGTAACCCCATAGTTAGGGGAGGAGAGGGTAGCTATCTATACACCTGATGAACCCCATACTGTGCCCTACCTCCTAATACACTCAATATTCACATTGATATGCCTTTCAAGTAGCATTGCCCATGTGTATATAAATAGTCTGTTTTTTCATATCTTACCATATTTTGCATTTAAACGGTTAAAGTCCATGGATAACATAATGGGCTCCTTATCTTGTCTTTTGTTTTACTTATAATGTACCCTCGGGGGCCTCATATATTATCTAAACGACAACAAAAACGGAGAACAAAGCATTTTCTATTTGCTATTCAAATAAATGCACAACTACAGGGCCAGTACTTGTGAAGAGGATAGTAATGGTATTTGGGTTATACTATGAGGATATTGTAATGGGCTTGCACTGCCAAACCTATAGGGACCCTTATGGTCTATAAACTACATTTTTACAGCCATAGTAAATCTTTCTCTGTATACATAGACACTACCCCTAATGGGACTTTTCAGATTCAATTTCGAGGCATAGGAAACGTGGACATTGCTTTGAATAATCTATTTGCAAAGTATAAAAAGGAAAGTCAAACAACATGAATCAAGTACATCTATTTACCGCCACTTACACAAAGTGGATTTTAAGCTAAACCGCAGAAGTTACTGGTTTGACATGATAACCATTTGGATTTTCTCAAGTGATACTCACATTGAGGCCTACTTGGGCAAACACCATATTTCCTGCATCAACGTAGCCCCTATTCATATTAATCACATCTCTCTATCTAAACAAATCCTTTTCAAGACATAACTATATGACTTAATTGGCCCAATCATAAAGTGAACAAAACATGTTGATAATATGACCGGGCGGTAGCTATATCAATTGAAGTTGAAGATAATTATAGCTAATGGGCATAGTTTACGACCTGTGACTCATAATGAGCACATTTTTACGGATCGTAACGGACGTAATTGGTGACATAGTCACGACATGTCCATGTCCATAGCCTCTGTCAACCAGAGGATTTTAAGGATGAGTGAGGAATGGAGGGTGTGGTAGGGGGGATATGCAAAACTGCAGAACATTCTTCATCACCTAGGTGACATTATTACTGTAATATCATATTATCTACCTTTTGTTCTGTTGACATATGAAAGGAAAGGTAATGAGTAAACTAGAGAACCATTTGATCTATGATTTACACACAGGGATGGTTTTAAGTGAGACAGACTTACAGGCTAACAGAGACAGGAATAGTTGCAGACAGACAGACTGAGGATGAAAGGGACAGAGACAGAGAAAGTCAAAGAGAGACAAAGACACAGAGCGCGCACATTTGCGCACGAGAGAGAGAGAGAGACAGACAGACAGACAGAGACCGAGAGAGTGACAGACAGACAGAGACAGAGAGATGCAGACAGACAGAGACAGACAGGGAGAAAGACAGACACAGAAAGAGAGACATATAGGGGGGGTAGGTTAGGAGGCATATAGGGGACTGTAGAAGAGAAATACAGATAGTTGACTTCAGAGTTAGTCCGAAAACACACAAATATACCATTCTCATCACCCCTCCAGCCCTCTGAATATGCCGTCACCCCAGTAGCATCTTAGGTGACAGGAAGGAGACGCTATGCTAGATCACTCAATACAACCATCGGCATATAAAGCCAGACTCCTTTTGTGCACCAAAGTTTGGAAAACACAAAGCAAAGCAAACAGGACCATAGAAAAGGGAGACATGGTCCTGTCCTAAGGGCGGTGGTTTGACTCAGGAGCTGCTTGGTAGAGTGTAGGGGTCACTCCAGGGGTCACTTTGGTGATTTACATACCTTACCTGAAGGTAAGAGACCCCCCCCCCCCAACCCACCTTAGAAGACGCCCCAACCGACCACCTACACTTCTGCACTGTCCCCTTCTTAAGACATTCCCCACCCATTCCCTAGACCACCATGTTAAGTTTGCCTCAGAAGAAGGGCCTCCAATACTCCAGGTGTGGAGAAGGAGGCTGGAGGGTATGATTTTTAGAGGCCTTGGGGCAAGTAGACCAGTGTATCCTGAGGTATTGTGAGACAAGCCGTGTGATGCTGGAGTTCTTGTTTTACCTGACTGCTAGGTTCCTGTACCACTAAAGTGTACACTCTGAGCCCGAATTGTAAATAGACAGCACACAGCGGTGTAGTACATACAGTAGAACCCCAATCAAGTCAATAGGATTGTACTCACATGAACTACTAGTGTAGACCAGGATTACACTGCAATACACTGTAAAACTGCCGCGCTAGGATCACAGTGTATGGAAAGGCAATAAAGAGCAAGTACATAATATATAACTATAGATTGCTAACTTATTCCATGTCCATTCATAAAGCTCTGAATAAAATATACCCCCATGTGAACAGATGTGCAGACATGTGCATGACAGGTCAATGAGTGTATTGGGTGTGACAGTTGTTTTTGTTTTTTTTTCTTTTTTTTTCAATCATCAAGTCCATATAGTCAACCAAACTAGCAATTCACCCAAGAATTGGCAGAGAAGGAAAATGAGTAGCAAGTCTGCAACTCAATTAAAAGGCAGTAAGTTTGGACTGACGCCTACAGCAGTGATGGGCAGATTAGCATATAGTGTACCTACTGACTGGTCTTTTGGCTGATTGATACACTGGGAAATTCCCTCTGGTCGAATAGCTCTGACAGAGGGAAGGTGATTTGGTAGGATGAGTGGTGTTTTATTCATATCTTATTAGGTCTGAGTCTAGAAGCTGACCTGCAGTTATATATCGTAGCTAGAGATGTGGCGTAAAGGAGATTTTTGGCCAATAGAGATAATTGAAATATTATATACTCAGGAAAACACGAACTAGATTTATCACACCAGCCCCAAGATAAAATATCTTTTGGAAACACTAGCCAAGGTCAGGCAGAATACACCAATCTATGAGCAGATTCTTAAAATGTTTCTTTCGTTCATTTTCTCAAAACTATATTACACCAGAATAAGTTAAAAGAAAGTCAGGACCTTTGAATGAATGGCCCTAAGCCACACGATGCAAAGAGCATCCCTCAAACTGATACATGCCAGTCGAGCGTTCTTATGACCGATCCATCAATCACACATTTCAAAAGTAGACCTCCTTGGACATACACTACTTTTGAATGTATAATTTGCATATCCATTGATGCCTTATTGAACATGATTTGTCTTAAATTTCTCCAAGTGTGTAAAACTGAGTAAACCGCAGTGCATGAGCATGTCAAGGTAACATTAAAGGTACAGAGTTGAGGTGCTAGTGGCTGCTGCCTTAGCAGTGGGCGGAGCGTGAACTGATGACACAGTTCACTAAACTTCCAGGTCAGAACGTTCTATATAATACCAAAATCATCCATGTGAGAGACCCACCACTCTGATGGTTTTACAGGTGAAACTGAATCTATACTATAGTAGGGGAGGAGGGGGCTAGTTGACATAAAACTGCCCTTTTGTCTATGAATCTGTTGAAAAAGCACACAAAATCCTTTGATCTACACCAAAGGATCTGATTGAACTTACCCTACTTTTTGGAATACATACTGTCATGAGATACTGTTCTTTCAAACTGTATTGAAGCACAGACGTACCATTAGTGATGCTGCAAATACAAACCTCATGAAATCCCAAAACCTGAAAAGTATCTTTCAACCTATATACAGAAAGTAGCATCGTCAGTATCATGAACCAAGAATAACCAATACCTTTAAAATTACACACGTCCCCAGTGCAAGCCATTCATTCTGGATATAGGACATTCCCTTGGAGGTATACGGTATTAACAGTGTACTGGCCTTTCCTCCCATGGCTGGGTGGGTATAGAGATAGGTAGGAGGTAGTGGGAAGCCCGCCAGTCTGTAACCACACACTCAGGGATCAGCAGTGACGTACAGGAGAAGGGAAAACCAAACCACACCTGGACAGGCTGCAGCATACCCCCACCACAACCACCACCTCCACCACCCTGCAGTCAGCCAGACAGGAGCAGCCACCACCACCAATATAACACACCTGGGTGCAGGTAGAGACAGGTCAGGTGAGACCAGGAGGGAGAGTGGGTGTACCAGGCCAGGAGGAAGGAGCAGGAGAATAGCTGAAGTTAACCTTATAAGGATAAAGCCAGCTAAGGCAGAAAGACTAAAAGGCAAAGGAGTACATGTATAGACATTAAGGAGACAGATCCTGTAGTGTGTATAGACCTCATGTAGTGGATATGATACAACCCTGGAGAAACAGTACCAATGCAGTAGCAGGTATGGGGTAGTGGTATAGGACCGTTATGCATGTCCTCCTGTATCCCATACAGACAGACCACGGCCAGTCCTCCAGTAGTCAGTCAGTGTGACGGTCAATGAATGCTGCACCCAGGTTTGGCGGGTTTGATTATCAATAGGAGAGGGTTTCAGTTGCTGTGCCAGTGTGTACTTGATCCTGGCAATAGGGAGGCAGACTGCCAATGAATGGCAATGCCACTGAAGGCACCATAGACACCACTAGTCATTTTTTTTTTCATGGTCCCATCTGTTAGCTAAGACCATCCAATGAACAACTTCTTCTGGAATCAGATTAGTCAGAGTGTATTCCCTCTGGTCACAAGTGAGTACAAAACCATTTGGACAACAATTGTGGGGATGCTATTCACCAAGATAATGTTTGATACTTTTCCTGCCAGGCACTAAAACAAGTCAAAGTGCTAAGATTCACCATGGGTGACGACCACATAGATGATGATGTCTTCCAAAACCACCATGGGCCTACCATGGTGACAGCAGATGTCCTTGTTCACAGGAACTCTGACATGCTGCCTGATGATCACAATACAGTGACTGATGGCCTGAAGGCAATTGACCTTGGAGATGGAGATCGAGGGGATGACACCTCAACAACATCATCTGGAGTGTCGTCTGCTGGATCATCAGGTGTTGGTTCAACCACAGTCAGTATGAGTAGCAGCAGTGCTGCACCAAGCCCAGACAAAGACAAAAAGAAATTTGATGTCAGTCTAACTTCTTGGAATATATGGCAAGAAGATGATGAATTCGCACCAGCGAGTGATGAAGAAGATGAGGGTATTTCAACTTCCAGTGCCGGTTTGCGGCGTTTCAAGTCAATGGACTATTCGACACAGACAATTGATAGAAACAAAAAGAAGCGGTTCAGTGGGTTTCTTCGACGCTTCTCATTAAGAGATTCCCAAGAAATCAGTCCCCCGAAGAGAGAGTCTATTGAACTAAAGCCTCGACAATCAAAAGATATTCATGTTGATTCGTTACCACAGTATTTCGTGGTAAAGCATTTGGGTTGTCGCCGGGCTACTGGACTCTTTGGCACCCAACATATACGTAAGCCAGTCGATGAGATGATTGCTGCTGTGGGTAACCTGCGCAAGGGACAGCAATTGACTCTTGCCCAGTTGCATGTCACCAAAAAGGGTGTCCATTTGAGTTCACATGCAGACAACAAAGGCCCAAACCTACCTGCTGAATTTGTACCACTCGAGTTTGTATCGTATGGTGCGCAAGATGGTGTCCACACGCGAATATTTTGTCTTGTGATTGTACGTACTGTTTCCAGACATGCCAAGCAAGCTGAGTGTCATGCGTTTGCATGCAATTGCAGTGCCACTGCCAAGAAAATTGCCCTTGCAATGGGCCTGGCTTTCAAGAAGTACGCCGCAGCACTAAAGGACAAACCTCATAAATTTGAGGTGGACCTTGACAAAGGAAAGAAAAGAGAGGAAGTACGCAAAGACAAACCAAGAGCAGAATATGATGCTTGAACCTATTTTAGTCTGATTTCCATCACTTTGAAACACTTTGAAGGTCACAGTCTTTAATGTTTTACTGCAGTTATCGGAACCAATATCTATGCGATACTCTGAGAGGTGTTCCTCTAATTGATCATTAGAGGTATACCAACTCATATTGAAACTAATTCTATATCATTTTTAATACTCAAGGCCTTTAACAATAGCAATATCATCATTATTATAATGCCAACACAAGTACTTATATCGAAGGCAGATTTATAAGTACCTAAAATGTCCATTCCCTCTCTCCTGTAGCGGTTAGGGAAGGCAACTCCCAGTATTCTTATCATGCCAAAATACTATAGAATAAACAAGGAGAAAATCTACATGGAGAACTCCTATGTATGTCATATCAAGGAATGCACTGTATTTGCATACATATTATACTCCAAACTTTGATTGATCATCCCAACAACTGACATACTATGGAGAACAAGACGCAACCAAAAACAAAATCTGTTTTCGTGGATTAAGAATAAATCATACAGCATTAACTTATCCTAATAATATAGATATCTATATATCATAACTTGTACGCACAGCTGATGTACATATCCCAAGACAATGGTTAGTAATTTTTTTTCTTAAAGTTTTGAATTGTTGCAATACTATAGGTATTACCATGATAAAGGGTATATTGCAATAACACATGTACATGTGACTAAACTATTTATCTTAATTTCCTTTTGATGAATAATTAAATGTTATACTATAATTGCCATATTATAATTACAGAGGAGTAATTATTTAACCAAGATGCCCGATTAAGAATTAACCTTGAATATTAATTTGGGCAAAAAGGAATGAACTAGAATATAAAAACCAGTATAAAGATATTCAACATACATCATTGATATTCCTATGTTGAACGGTGCGGATAAGCCCATCCATATGGGAAATGCACATCATCAGTCTAAATATCAATGTCTAAAACGGTCTGGTCCCTAACTCAAACTGCCAATATTTAACATGAACTCCACCAGACCAAACATGTAAATTGTAAGTGAAAGAACTCACGTAATGCACGCCATTAATGTATATAGATATAAGCTACGGTTTCGTCCTTGTACATAATGATATAGGGAAGGGTAGTTGGGTGGGGTATGGGATGATAAGGTATAATTTAGCCACGGCAGGGAGGGAGGGTGGGAGACATATTACCAGGGTATTCATATACACATTACGCGATTTTTGTCTTTCTGGGCTGAACGCACAATTCCTCATTCACCTCACATACACACCAAACAGGTTTAGCCGTGTGTCTGTGCTCCTGTAAATGGGCCTTGCAAGGAAGGTAAATGTACTTACCATGTATAATGTGTACTCCATGATATAACATCATCATTACATTCTATCCCATGTTTTACAATATATCAACTGATCTTGATAACACCTGCCTGCCCTGGTCATTCTCATTATTAATTAACTCAAAATGAGAGCTATCCACTAGCGATGTGAGTTTAAAAGGGTATTGAGG
Source organism: Acholoe squamosa (assembly GCA_949317995.1). Taxonomy (NCBI): domain Eukaryota; kingdom Metazoa; phylum Annelida; class Polychaeta; order Phyllodocida; family Polynoidae; genus Acholoe; species Acholoe squamosa. Next base: position 26,863,913 of record OX439048.1, read on the forward strand.
GCGGTCCTCGAGAGAGATAGCCCCAACATTTATTACTGAAAGGATGATTTATTGATTTAGAGAGTATTAAAACTGACTGGCTGAAAATTGTCCAATTATGTATGTTTATTAGTAGATAAGGTACATGCCTGTTGCCCAGGCATGTACCTTATTTACCTTGGAAATAGTTATTTTCTTGCAGTTATTACTCACATTATAGAGCTGCAAGATCCCAGACTGTGTAATATTGAAAGCCAGATTTGTGATATGTTTGCCTACAGAAAAATAAAAACAGGAGATGATTATAAGAGTAACATCTACTTGATTTGATGATATTGTATTCCTTACATTGTCGTGCATTGTTATAGTTCTTTGGGTACATCCTTTTTGTATAGGCATTGGGGTAAGGCGTTCAGCCAGAAGCACAGGCACTTTGATCCTGCATGCTAGCCAACTGCATTTGTGTCATATCGTGACTTTTTCATTTCATACTAGATTTTAATTCATCATATTCATGCATGATTATATCAATGGTGTCAATGCAATAGGAATAAGACACACATAATATTTTATGTAAACAGGTGCATATGCCAAAATGAGGTTCTTAATTATTTTAAAGAAAATACCTTTGGTTAGCTAACAAGGGAGAGCGTGACCGGGTTAAGCCTGTTTCTTTCCTATGAACTATACTTTCAAACAAAGAACCGGGCATTATGTAGACAGCAGGTGAAGAAATTACCTCCGCCAACTATACAGCCATTGCTTGATATTAGAGAGTGGGCCAGCAACATAGCTGGTCTAGATTTTCTACTTTCTTTTATGAAGCACAAGTATGTGGTTGCAGAAACCTAATCCTACACAGGATATACATACCACAAATAATGAACAGATATTGTAGACTGATTAAAGGCTTCTGCTGTATAATTGTCAGATTTTGTGCAGAAAGAGAATGAGACTGGTGTCAATTTACATGATTTTTACTCCATCATCCATATAAAATTAACCCATATATATTTACAAGACATCTTGTTTGTTTTTTTTTCTGCAAAAAGAAAGTGAATCGGAAAAAAAGAATCTAAGTGTGGTAATGATGTCAATGGCACCTACCTGAGGCCAAGGCCATATGGTATGTTATGGAGCCTAAACGGTGTATAATACCCACAGTAGGTTTGTATAAAATTAATGATGATTACAATATTGGATAAAATGTTGCTATGTTTAAATTTAGACTAAAAAGATCCACTATTTTTTCTGTGAGAAGACATATAACCAGAATGTATAACCCCATTTTTGCCCATTCAATTTAGTCTCAGGATTTAGACCTCAATAACACTGACTGAGACTGAGAGGGAGGGGAGAGACAGAGACAGACTGACAGAGAAAGAGACAGATATACAGAGAAAGAGACAGACAGACAGAGAGGGATGATACGTTTGCTATTGATCCTTATATCAATGCAGATCTATGCATTGCTATTCCCATCTCTACTATGTTGCCCTTAAATATATTTAATAAAAGTCAGCTGTACAAGTATCTATTCTATCTCCCTATGTGTCTCGTGACACTCTCCAGGCTATGCATTATAAAAGGAGACCTAAATACCAGACAACCCATGGTCTATAAACAGGGCAAAAGCAATGGGACTAGTTACTATGTCTGGAGCTGTTCCGTTGTAGAATTAATCATCCATTTTAAGGGCAGCATACTGCCATAATGTACTATGTCAATTTGGGGTTATGATATCTGATTACGGAGGTGAGTGACTTGCCAGTGTTACATCCATAGATGCAACCTTGTAAACATGGACTTTTGAGAAGTGTTGATATTTGTTGAATGTATATTGAAAGATGAGGATTTGAGTAATCATCTTAACCTTAAAGGGTTAATAATACTATGGCACTACACCAGTATTTTACCATTCTTATACCCCCCCCCCCATAAGGAAGCTTCCCGTCCCACATCTTCCAGTGGCTGAAGGATGTGGGCGTCACGGTTGCATATGTATGCCGAACCTGACCTGAATCAATTCAGAGACAAAAATGGCAGAAAAAAAGGTAGGAGGAAAACACTTGGTCCCTGTAACTGTCTTTGTAAGGTCTACGGATCATCCCAGGCTCAGATCCCCCTTATGAATGATTCAAGTACGTGGGGTCTCCATGGTTTCAACCCCAGATCATTTTGCCTACTCCCAAAAGGGATTCATTGGCCAAATACTGAAAATAGCCCCTATCCCCCAGGGACACTTGTTTTGGTATAGACTTTCCATCGGGCCAGTGTCTAATGTACCTTTGCAGATACCCCCTACCCAATAGCATGTGACCCTGCATAGAGGGATATCAAGGGGTTAACATTTTTGATATTTTTCAGCTTGTTGAATTTGCTGTTGCAGTTTCAATTCAAAATGACATTGGCATACCAAGGTGTCTCTCCTTTCATGCTATTTTGTCTTAAAGATCTTCCTTTTCGTCAGGTTAAATCATATATAGGTAGTGTGTGTACATGTGAGAGTATAGTGAAAGAAAGCTTTCCACATAAGTAGGACAAGCTTATAAATGTGGACAGCAAGATTGATGTGTGAAAGGCTTCAGGAATCTTTCCCCTGACACAGATTCATCCTAACCACTCTCGATCATATATGTCTATGAATAATGAAGATAAAAGCAGATAATTCAGATGATATAGGTCTTTATAAATTCGCAGCCTGAAACTGTAAACACAGTATGGAACTGTATAAGTGAACACCAGGGTGTACACAATTACCTAGTGTTTACCGGTTGTTACTCCTTGTACTTGACTAGATACTGACACACTTCCAATTGGATTCCTCCCCTATTCCATGTACGTGCCAGTGCCTTTTGAACAGAAGTAGCCGTGTGGGGTAGTCAGTTGTTTGGGAGCAAGCCACTGAAGGAACTTCAGCCTGGGTGTTGTCAGTCAGACACAATATGTCAGCCACCACTGTGCTGCTGCGTGCCAACTACAAGAACTTTGAGCCCACCTTTTAGCTCTCAACCGTCCCACATATAGCTCTATAGACTTGGAAGGTCATGCATATACCAATAATTGTCTTTGCTTTGGGTGTATCATGAGACGTTGTTACATAGTTCACGAATTTCTGGACCAAAGCCAATTGAAATGATTAAGTATTGGCTTTGCATTTCCTCAGTCATGAAAGCAAATTTAAAGGACATTTTGTTTGTTTTTTCTTACTGATTTTTTTTTTCTTTTTAAATGGGCAAGTCTACTACCGGGGGTGCCAAGGTTCCTCCTATACTTAAACACCCAATTTAACATCTTGGCATACCCCATTCATGCATCAGATATCCCATGAGGCCTTACGAGAGGATGACTTCCTTTGGGTCAGTGAAGGTCAGGGTCAAATAATGGTGCAAACCCGTGGTATGTGAATTGACGTTTTTGTAAACCAATTATCAGGTGTGGAAGTTTGAGTTTGGGTCATACCCCGCCCACAACCATCACCTAGGGACGGCCCTTGTGTAAACGTTGACACAGCTGCCTACAGCCCATACCCCTTCCTCATCCCCCTGCACCAAATGCTCTCGGTCCACCTATCTAAAACTTCATACACACATCCAGGGTGGAGCACCATCCATTGGTAATCTCACCTGTCATGGATCAACCCTAGTAAGGACGGCTGTGTTCTTTGGTATACTTCAATCATAAAGCTAGGTTACAATGTTAATAACTCCGTTCCAGAAGCATTTACTTCTCAATATTTGAAACAGGTTTCTTCATTATGTCCTATACTTCAACAATAAATGTATATATACATAAGCCATCCCATAAGACCCATTGAGATGATCGCTGCATAATTATGGTACATGGTAGAGGACAGTGGGCCTAGCGCTGAAAACCTGTGGTATATGAATTGGTGGAATGCACATTTTATGGATCTCTATAAATCTAACACCTGCCACTGTCCATGTAAAATATTCTAACCCCCCTCTTCATCATTATTGAAGTGCTGCAGAATTTATGGGACAGGTTACCTTTTGCATTCTAATTATAAAAGCAAAAACAGTATACTCAAAATGGTTCTACACATCACGTATATAAAATGTATGGTATTGAATGGTAACTCAAGTGTATCTATAGCCAAAGTGTTTCCATGGAGGCACATGGATTCGACATAAAACATGTTTTTAATGTCAAACCAATAAATATTCTCTGCATCATGTCCATGAACGTTGCAGTTATTTGCTGATGACATAAGAAAACCCAACACGATTTGTGAATAGCTAGCAAGTAGTATGCAAGCTATAAATTCCACCCTCACTAACTTGCAACCTAGATGCAACTCAGGTAGGAGATACAAATGTCCATTATTGTGAAGTCTAAAAGTCAAACTATTAGATTGCAGCAATGGGTGGGGAATGTAAGGCCACCTGTGATGGATCTATTACAGAATACTTTTCAGTCCATGCTGAATACAATATCCATTGCTGTGGAATTTGAGTAGCCCGGATGTAGACACGAAATTAGCCATCTGTAGTGTGCACATACACATATAGCAGTTAAATAATGAAACAATAAAGGACATCCAAAACAGCTGATGTAAAACTACTTTGCTCTACATCAATTGGAATTGAATATTTGGGATTGTAAGCACGAATTATATGTAGGCGTACAGGTGTCATTGGCTTCATCCCTTAACCTCATATGTGTATCATGTATCCTGTGTGATGGGCATCGCTATGTGTAATACTATACCCCGGCATTATACCCTACCTATATTGAGTACTTAAGTGGCCTTAACTGTGTCAGCAATCCTTGATACTCTACATCCATCCCCTGACCTTAAAGTACTTATATACTAGCCACCAAATTGTATTCTAATATTATCATAAATCAATCCTAAAAACAGGGCTATTCGGATCACCTCCCATCCTACTAGACCTACCATGACAATACCCCGTGGGAAGCATTGTATATTATTTCCCTGAATGCTTAAGACTTACCAACCTCAATAGTATAACAGTCCTCCAGTGGTATAAAATAGGGAGTAGGCCATACCTTTGTCAGTCTTCTTACTCTTTGCTTACAAGTTGGCTCCCACCCAAATAAGGTGCTTTCGCCGAGCTTTATTCTATATACTACTTTATGTAACCGCAAAGCTATGTCAGTTCTTAAAAGTGTATTTCTCTTCATGATTTTTTTACTCTTTACTAAGTATATCCCCAAACAGGTGTTCAGTGAAACTGTGAACAGGCAAAATTAATATATCTATCATCGCCATTTACCACGTTATCAGATTTTAGCTATAAGTAAAGCAGTAAGACCACCCTGATGAGTATTGGCAGATCTTCTTCATGAAGACTGTGGCATTTCACCCTTTAAGCTTTCCCTCCACTATCATGCATCCAACTTCTTTTCGCTTCTTTGCCAAGTGGTTTTCTACCGATATATCCATCTTTCCATCTTAGGAATCTACTTTAAATAGCTATAAGACTGCACGCTCACCACAAGCAAAAATGATTATCTTATAGATCACAAATAATCTCGCCAGCAGGGTGATTCATAAAAACCCACGATGTCGTCATGGAAAAAAAACGACTGGAGAATTATGTTATTCGTCAATACTGATACTTCATGGAAGTAATAGAATTACAGCATTTGGAACACACTATTTCATTCAAAATAATCATTAATTCAATCGATATTCTTTTAGGCCATGAAAGATTGTAAAAGATTTGCACTTTCTACAAATAATTCCAGAAATACTTTTCTGGAAGGATCGTTTCTAAATTCATCCTTTAATTCTAGATGGGTCGTCACTTTTTAATTAATCACCTTGCTAGTAGACAAAGTAATTATCGTATTTTAAATTTTCTTAAAACTAGTCTTTTTTTCTGCCACATAAGATTACTTACCTAATTTTATCGACATAAGAAAGGTATTCTTGACTGTCTGCAAACACAGTATCATGTGGGGAAGACAGGGAAAATCAACAATATAGAGAGGAAAATCATCTTTCATAACTGAGGAGAAACGGATAGAACCAAGACTAGAACCAGAAGGATGCCTTCGTGCAGAACCCAAAATAGGTCTCTTTCAATATGGAATTATCTTAAATGGTGACCTAAAATGTCAGTGGCTGTCAGTATTGAGACTTATTTAAGAATGTGACATTTGATATTAAACACTCAAGAGAAGGACTTAATGCATTGTATGGATAAATTTTGGGAACTAAATGAAGGGTCAGTTCCAAATTCAGGACAGTGTTGGTTTACCTTAAAACGCACTTGAAATTACCTCTTGAACGGCAATCTTTTTCATGAACAGAATGTCCCTGTGAGCTCACGTATTATACTAAATCTGATTGCAGGATACCCTCAAGCTAAGGATTGTCAAGCTACCCAAAGTTGTATGTAATTTTGCCTAAATATCTGTACTATCTCAACGTTTCAATGGTAACTTCCCTCAATGTACCTTTGTAAAGCTCTCATTGTGCGTTCTAAATGGGTTGGCAATCAACCGATGTGCTCTCTCAACCCTGAAACTTCCAACAATACATGATATTATCAGGATGTGATTTCACCCATGGAAAGAGACTACAATCTATACTCTATCTCTTCACGTTACTCGGGTATTGACATCTATGTTGAAACTGAAACTTCTCTATGGGAAATGTGGGTTGAGGTCCACGTATAGAGTGCTTGTACACTTGGACTTCCAAAGTTATGTCATTCCAGCCTTATACTTTCTATCCTCTAATCCATGTACAAATTATTGAGTTATAGCATTGATCTTTATCATTAGTTTTACTTCCATGACATCAGTATTCATTTTTCTTTCCATCAAAAAAGAGTGTGTTTCAGTAGGCTTACATATTAACACGTTTCAAAGATAGAAACATGCATCTGTATGCAGCATTGCATGAACATGGAAAAATATGCTGAGTAACCCATTCTCTTAAATCACCTTACAACAACCCCCATTCTGCATACTAAATACCCCTTTTACCTCACACATGCTGACATGCTGGAACTAATTTCTAATACCCCTGCCTTGTTTCCATGACACCATTGCTGCGTGGTTCTAAACATGACATGGTATTGGATCACAATGGTACTAAGTCTAGAGACCAGGATCCCTGGTTCCTCCAGGGTATGGGTAAAGGTGTACTGTAAGAAAAAGTCATCCCTCAGTAACTTTAGGACAGAGATTCTACTGTACGTTACTTTTGCAGATATTTCTTGTAATGAGTGCTATTCTGTATTGTCATCTGGGGCTTCATTGTAGAGACTACATTGCTACACTGCATTACAATTATGGTGATTCACTTTTAAATCTTATGAGGATCCCTGATAGATTCAACAGTTATTTCTTAGAGTGTAGGGGTAGGGGTAAGAAGCGAATACATGTTGAGGCCTGGGTGTTGGTTGTTTAAGGTTAAATAGGGATTAGTGTGGGCTTACACCCACGCCCTCCCTAGAGCTGCTGAATACCATCGCTGTTCACATGTAAATAGCACGCCCAATTGGCTCGATCCCTAGCAGTCTAAATGAATCCCAGGCTTATATTGCAAGACTCCAATAGTGGGCCATTTTGTTTATTTGTAATTTAAGTTACCAAATAAAATGCAATATATTTTCTTTTAAACAAAATTTTTAATTCGACTTTTCATTTTATTGGAATATCCAGGAATGGGATGTATATTACTTGTGCTTTCCACTTGTTTTTAGCGTCTGTTCTTTGCTGCAAGCTGATACCAAACATACCAGATTCACAGAGCAAATACATAGCAAAAAGAAGCAATGCCCCTTCTCGTGACGGCTAAACATTGAGGAATTTAGTGTAAATACAAAAGGTCCTATCCAAAATTGGAGTTTAGTCACAACCAAAGCTGCATCTCCATTCCCTGGGCCCTATATGTGTTACAGAATATAAGACTCACTCTATTATCCAGCCTTTATTTCCTGTGTTTAGATATATCATTCTATGTAATTGATCTCGATTTCCTGTTCACTTGATCCAATTTTGGCCACATGATCTCTAATTCATTGGTCCAGTGACCTGGAATACCTATACTCCTCATGCAATCCCCTCTTACCATGCCATGAACCCCCTCCATACAGAGACACATCCCTACTATCGCACCAGACATGATACTTAGGCTAAAGTTCCCAGAAGAGATAACCATGCACCCTTTTACCTGAACCCATGTTGGCTTATGGTTTCAGTGTTAGTAAATGGTTTCAGCACACGTTGTAATTAAGCTAATTAGGGAACCAGGGGCAGGTAGGGTGTCTGACCCTTTCCACTAAGTACCTTATCTAGAACTACATGCATGCTTTATTACCCTGATAAATGAGGAAGGAAGTGTGCATAATGCAACTGTGTTAAATTAGTCATTTTGAAATAATGCTAAGATTAGCAAATGTCAATCGTCTGCAGTGTGATGAAGATGTCAGATTATCTTCATTGACGTAACAATTTAATGACTATTAGAATCATGGATGTTACACACATTCATTTGATTGTGTAGGTTTTCAAAGATATGTAAATAAAAGACATTCAAAAGAAAATGACATTGAAAACGACTTAACAATCCGAGGCTATAGACCGGAAGTTCAGTTGAGTTCTTGGCCACATATCAATTGGTACTCTTGATGTGTAGACCTAAACATGAGTAACCCCAGCCATCCCCTCCAAACACCAATTCCCTCGAGACCACATGAAATTCCTCCCCTCTTATGCATTCTTCATGCAGGATACCGATGACAGCGGTTTAACTAGTCCTCAGGACTAAAGCGCCTGCCGCGTCCGCGCTGACGTAGATACCCGCAGACTACACGGAGACACGCGGTGCGCATGGGGGCATAGTCCTAGGGACTACGGTACCCTTTTAGTCCTGAGGACTGAAAATGTAATTTTCTAGTCGTCAGCACTAATGTGTGGTCCTCAGGACTATGGATGTAGTCCAGAGGATTAACATCTAATCATCATGAATGTGTAGTGGACTTCCTGAGGACTAAAGTCTAGTCCTCAGGACTACATCTTTCGTCCCTAGGACTAAAGATCTAGTCCGAAGGACATAGGATTTAGACCTGAGGACTAAAGATTTAGTCCTAAGGACTGTTTATTAATCCCCAGGACTATCATTCCAGGCTGAAAAAAAATACACTGAAAGTCCTAGGGACTACAGATAATAGTGCTGGGGACTTTACTTTAGTTCTGAGGACTAGGTAAGTATATATTTAGTCCTCAGGACCAAACAGAGGTAGCCCTGGGACTATGAATCTAGTCCCCAGGGGACCATGACTGTTTCTCTAGTCTTGGGGACTACAGATATAATGGTCTAGTCCTGGACTGACTAGTCCTGAGGACCACTATACAGTCCTCAGGCCTTATGTTCTATCCCAGGGACTATGGAACAATGGCTGCTTTTTTTGCACCTAGGGCTATACCTATTTGACTGTACAAACATGTTGACAGGCACCCCTGGGGCCTAGGGCATTGGTCACAAGGACTGTGTCTCTAGTCCCAAGGACTAATTCATGGATTGATGTCTAATGTAGTTGTGACTAGGAATGTAGTCCCCAGGACTTCAAATTTAGTCCTGAGGACTACTTCTAAGTCCCCAGGACTGCTCTGTGTAGTCCCAGGGACTAAAGATACAGTCCTGGGGACTAGAACATTGTCCTTGGGACTAGAGACACAGTCCTTGGGACCAATGCCCTAGGCCCCAGGGGTGCCTGTCAACATGTTTGTACAGTCAAATAGGTATAGCGCTGGGCGCAAAAAAGCAGCCATTGTTCCATAGTCCCTGGGATAGAACATTAGGCCTGAGGACTGTATAGTGGTCCTCAGGACTAGTCAGTCCAGGACTAGACCATTATATCTGTAGTCCCCAAGACTAGAGAAACAGTCATGGTCCCCTGGGGACTAGATTCATAGTCCCAGGGCTACCTCTGTTTGGTCCTGAGGACTAAATATATACTTACCTAGTCCTCAGAACTAAAGTAAAGTCCCCAGCACTATTATCTGTAGTCCCTAGGACTTTCAGTGTCTTTTTTTCAGCCTGGAATGGTAGTCCTGGGGATTAATAAACAGTCCTTAGGACTAAATCTTTAGTCCTCAGGTCTAAATCCTATGTCCTTCGGACTAGATCTTTAGTCCTAGAGACGAAAGATGTAGTCCTGAGGACTAGACTTTAGTCCTCGGGAGGTCCACTACACATTCATGATGATTAGATGTTAGTCCTGACCTGTAGTCCTTGGGACTAAAAGTGTAGGCCTTGGGCTGGAGAAATGGTGCTGAGGGCTAGAAATCAATCAAGGCCTCCTCAGGACTAGACTGTAGTCCTCGGGACTACATCCATAGTCCTGAGGACCACACATTAGTGCTGACGACTTGAAAATTACATTTTCAGTCCTCAGGACTAAAAGGGTAGTCCCTAGGACAGGCTCTAGTCCCCAAGACTAGAAACCTGGAAGGCATTGGCTATTGGAATTTCAGAAATATGGGTCTAGACCCCTAAATCCGACAGGGTGACATGGCCATTTCTTAAAATCGACATGTGACATGGAGCTTAGTGCCAAGGACATGGAGAATGAAAAAGTTAGTGACATGAGACATGACCTTTCCTTAAAATCGACATGAGACATGGAGCTTAGTGACAGAGGCATGGGGAAATAGAAATTTAGTGACATGTGAAATGGCCTTTTCTTAAAATCGACATGTGACATGGAGCTTAGTGACAAGGACATAGGAAAATACAAATTTAGTGACATTTGACATGGGCTTTTCTTAAAATCGACAAGGGACATGGGGACCCCCCATCTAGACCCCCCTTAGTGACAGAGGCATGGGGAAATAGAAATTTAGTGACATGTGAAATGGCCTTTTCTTAAAATCGACATGTGACATGGGGAGCCCCCATCTAGACCCCCAGAAATGAGTGTGTGTCTTCTACTAGCGGTAGTCCTCAGGACTATGCCCCCATCCGCACCGCGTCTGTCTGCGCGTGGTCTGCGCGTATCTACGTCAGCGCGGACGCGGCAGGCGCTGTAGCCCTGAGGACTAGCTAAACTGCTGTCATCGGTATCCTGCATTCTTCATGCCAGCCACGCATGCGTGCAATCATGCGCAGTCGTCATGGGTGATTGGCTTTGCAGGATTACCGGAAGTGGGTCAGTTTGTAGACTGCGCATGCGATCCTGGAATACAGCCTCTGTTATTATTTTCCTCCAACAGCATGCAAAAACTAATTCCGTTGGCATGATCACTGGAGCACACTTGTGTAATTTATTGTGAAGGCATTTCCTCAACTTTCAAAAGCAAGCAGATTTATGATGAAAAGTTCTGACTACTAATGCCAATTCCATTTTCTTTTTTTCTTTCATACTTGCTAAGCCAGTTTTCTACAGAAGATCAATATTGTCTGAGGCTTGCTGCACCTACCGTCCCAGATTTCACACAATGGGACCCCTTCTTAAAACATTCAATGTAAATTTAGAGCAGTCAGACAAACAGTCCCTGTGTCTGTTTTACCACTAACATGTTAGGTGTTTTGGGGTTTCCTATTAACTTCACTGAACACTGTTTAGAGCACAGGGATCGCATGATAGTGGGGTTGTGGCAAAGTGGGGTGTGTACACCTAGAAAGCGTGCAATGAGTGTTTAATAGCCTTATTATTAAAATTGCCATTATCATAATGGCCTACACTATATTTAGAAGGGGTGATCTAACTGACATTTTCATCTCTTTGTCAGTGTCCCAGATTTGTTGACTCCAATCTATGGCGTTAATATAAAATGTGCATCCAGAATGTGCCTTCCCCTACCATGTATTTATTGCAATGCGAAATGTTAAACCATTAAAGTACGGTTTGCTTACAGAATTACATGACAATGGGTATGAAACAAAATGGTAACTGGTCAAATGAACAAATGATCATATCGTCTGATTAGCTCTGGGGACATTTCATAAAGATTATGAATTGACATTATTGTGGAATGCCCTCCAAGTTCAATCTACCAATCTAGATTATACCAAAAAAAGCGATTCTACTGAAGCCCTCCTAAATTTCTAAGTAAATACCACAAAGACCTCTCCTAATGTACAATGATGGCATATCTTGTATATTATAGAGAAGCACCTTTCAACACACAACATGCTTGGGGCCGGATGTCACTTAAACAGAAAACAAATTCCTCAAGACAACAAGGCCTGCTGGTTGAGGCCACTCCAGGTCGTGACTAGACACAGTGAACCCACGACCTCCTGACCGCCAGGCTAGGGATCAGGGATCTAACCTCCCACCCTACTCTACCCCCATCCCACTCACCTTTACTCACTGTTTGTCCTCTACCTGGGACATGCATTCATATATGAACTATCATCGACATGATGTGTGTCCTCTGCTGCATCAGTGCTTCAGGGACTAGTGTACAAAGAGATAGGAAGTTAAGGTTCTGTTGCCTCGGAGAATTGTTCTAATTTATATTTAAGAATGTAGGGGCCGGCATCGTCGTGTATATATTAGTGCGGTTCATCCAAGACATGCATGTGCTCGTGTGGTGCTCGTTCCTTCTATGCCAACCAGGTGTCGCTCCGCGATACACGTTTGGTGCAAATGGGGGCATCCTGGTGCTATCCTTCTCTAATTAAGCCCATTCGAACAGATGGGAAGCTAAAGGGCTTTGCACAACCTGAACCATTCGTGTTGTGTGCTACTTATAGTATATAAGCGAGCCTAAGAGCCACCCGACATAAACTCATAAAACAAACCGTTACAAGAACAACTCTTTTGGTACCAGTGTCGGATTTAGATGGGGGCATGGGGGCGCACGCCCACTCCTTTTTGCCAATTCTAAAGAGTTAAATTACAGATTTTGGTCCCCAAAATTTACTATAAAAAAACAGGGGGTGAGCCCCTCCGTTTGGCCTGCGCCCCCTCCTTTTCTAGATCCTTGATCCGCCACTGGGTACATTTCCTCTATCTTGTATTATTTGGTCTGGCTACTCCATATGTATTCCCTTGCATACAGACGTATGTTCAACAAGGTCTTATCTATCTACCCTAATTCTTAATAACTATATCCTATTCCTTATATTACCATTTGCCTCCCAGATACATCTATTCTATACCCTGCATCATCTCCTGATTCCCAACACATATGTCCTGCTCTGTCCCATATCCCTGTATGCTTCACAAAAACATGTGCCTATAAATGTAATTCTCTTCATACTATCTCTTGCCTTGCATATCCCTCTATGTACCCTGTATAGATACCGTCTTAAACCTCCCCAATACCTTTTGGCGACTTCAGTTCTTCAAACCCTCTTCTGCCTCATGTATACCTACCAGCCCTACAATCACATATACCTTAACAATATAGATGCCCTAGCCTGCATCATACCCTGCATACCCTTCCCCTATAGGCAGCCTGTCTATAATGTCTCACACTGTGTATATAATTAATGCACTGCCTCCTGTCATTTCTTGCCCTTCCCTTTCTCTACCTATGCCCTGCCTCACCCTATACGCCCTCAGTACCTGACATAGCATGATGTCCTGTGTATACAGAGATAATACACAGGGGTTTCCATACACTCCACAGACCCCCATAAGACATTCATGTCAGTTTTTCTTCCTTTACAGATATTAATTTTGTTTTATTTTGATATTTCTCTCTGTTTGTTGTCGGCGGCGGTGGCCTCAGACGAGGGTAATGCAGGTGGTGGTGGCAGAACTCGTTTCTCCGTGAAACTGGGACTGGTTTTAAGAGGCTGGGGTGACCTGTCCCAGTTACCTCACCTGACGCTGCACCTTATAACTATGAGGTATACCGTTAAAGGAGCATTGGATGTGATCTTCATTCAAGTATTTGCTTATATAGACTTTACAAGTGTATCTCTGCCCCAGGATAGTGAAGGGGAGGGAGGCTTTGTAAAGAATTGAGTACTCAGATCTGTCAATTTTATTTCCATATTTATCATAATCATATTTTTCCAAAGCAGTTGGAAGCCAGGTTTTTCAAGCAACCTTCTGCAATCTCAAACGATTCAACACTCAACTGATATAACCTGTACCTATACCCTTAATCTAAAATGAGAGCAAACAAACTTCAGTAGTCTGGCGATAACGCAAAAAAAAAGACAAATGCCGTCCTTTTTGATAAGATTTAGCAGGTGGCTTGTGTCAGAGATACAGGGATCTAAGAAGGATAAAGAATCCGAAGGACGAGGCCCGACTAGAGAGTGACTCAAGGAGCTGTACATGCAGAAAGAGGCAGGTAAGTCAAATTTGATATGAAATATATAGGCAAATGTTCACGAGTAGAGGGTCTGACTGAGGCGAAGCCGAGTGAGATAACCCTCGGTCAGACCCACTATGAATGAACTTCTTTTTTTTTACGTGGTATCTGAGTCAGAAATGGTCAAAACGAATTAGAAAGGACATAACATGATGAGTATTTACATACTTTAGGACCACCCCACCCCCTTATTGAATTCCCATAGGATGGATGATGTTCACCCTGCATTCATGCAGGGTTAGTAATGAGTGTGATATCCCTTATATTTTATTTATTACGGTTTGTGCTTTATGAGAGAGAATGATGGTGGAGAGAATGGTAATGTAGAGTAGAAGTTGATACCCCAAAATGAGTCAATACACGTACAATGTAAATGGCGAGAATCACATAGAATATCACCAGGTTACTCTATGTTTTAACATTGTTGGTAATACACAGAAAGTTGATGTTTGATTACAAAATGTGTTTGAAAGGTGATGTGGAATTACATATAGCATGGTCCATACAAATCCAGTTAGAACATGGTCTAGCTGCATGGGTTGGGAGTGGGATGTTTATGAATGCATGTAATTATAGGCTTCAGTATGTGTATCATTTATCAATATCTCTAGCATTATACTTTATGCATGAGACATGGGGAGTGAGAGCTGTACGCCCTATAATTGTGACACAATCTGCCCAGCAAATTGTCGTGACTCCTCGTCAGCCTGTGTGAAGTGGCTCACACATGTCACTAGATGGAACACAACGCTGCTATAGCACAAGATCACCAGGAATAGCAATGGTGGTGATCACATGGCCTCACCTCAGATGGCGAGGATGGTGATCACTCATCCTCACCAGGGATGGCGACATGGGTGATCACTCATCCTCACCAGGGTTGGCGACATGAGTGATCACTCACTTCGCTAGATGAGACGCACGTCATAACGCACGTTCACCATGGATGGCAAGGATCGTGATCACTCACACTCACGGGGGATGGTCACTCGGGTTATTACTCACCTCGCTAGATGAAACGCGTACCTCGTGATAGCACAGGTTCACCACAGATGGTGAGGATCTTGATCGCCCACACTCACCAGGGATGGCGACACGAGTGATCACCCACCTCACTAGATGAAATGCACACCATGCCATAGCGCTTGTTCACCACAGTTGCTGAGGAGCGTAATGACTCACACTCACCAGGGATGGCAAGGCGGTTGATCACTCACCTCGCTATATGAAACGCGCACCACGTCATAGCTCAGGTTCACCATGGATGGCGAGAGTGGTTATCACTCAGACTCACCAGTGATGGCGACGCTGGTGATAACCCACCTTGTTAGATGAAAAGCTCATGATCATCGACATTGGTAATCATGCAGACTCACATCTGCCAGATCAAAGTATGTTTTGCCAGAGAAGGTATTGCCATATGTATCTTCCCTCTAACCACAGACAAGGTGTTCATGTAGATATTTCCCTATGTATTTTTCCTGTAACCAGAGAAAAGGTGTTTATGGATAGTTGCTTTCATTTTAGAGATACCTCTATCTAAATTCAATTGATATTTTCTCTATTTAATCTTGTTTGATTCAACTCTGAAGTATTACATGGAAATCAGTATGAAACACAGCACATTTGATACGTTTGAGACTTATACTTCATGCCCACACTTCCTAGATAGGCTACATGTTGAACAGTGGTGCTGTCTCAACAACTTTGGCAATGGTGGTGATAATTTGCTATTCTGAGTGAGAGTGAGTGACAGATGATGCAATGCTCAGAGAGCATTGACTTGGAGTGACACAAATTCACGCATTGAGTGAGACCAATGATGGCAATGGTGGTGATGAGTCGCCATTTTGTGTGAGAGTTGATGACAGTGGCACACACTCACATAGCGAGTGACATCCATGTCAGCGATGGTGGTGATAAGTCGCCATTTTGAGAGAAGATTAACTAGGAGTGACACAAACTCATGCAGTGAGTGAGAGCCATATGGCAATGCAGGTGAAAAGTCGCCATTCTGAGTGAGAGTTGACAGACAGTGGCACATATTGACGGAGTGAGTGAGATCCATGTTGGCGATGGTGGTGATAAGCTGCCATTCTGAGTGAGAGTTGACTGGGAGTGGCGCATACTCACACAGGGAGTGAGATCCATATTGGCAATGGTGGTGATAAGTCACCATGCTTTGTGAGGGATGACAAGGGGTGGCACATACTCACGCAGTGAGTGAGATCATGTTGGCAACTGTTGTGATAAATCGCCATGCCATGTGAGACTGACACACAGTGGCGAAACATGACACAGTGAGTTATCACTCAAAAAGGAGTCACCATTGATGACCAATCATGGCGACAGATAACAACAATTTGCTGGGTGCGAAAAGGGCCCTTAGTGCAGGGGGAATAAGGGCCCCTTTCCCAGTACATGTCACATTATATTGTATTAGAAATGGCGTGTTCCTGCATATGGTAATCATTATATCATATCATCCACTGTTACCACCTCTATGACATGCAAGCACTGCTCAGTAAACCTTATTAATTGATATTTATGATCTCATAATAATAATAGAATTATCACGATTTAAAGGTAGTAGATAGGATCTATGCAAACGGCACCTGGTGGCAGAAAATGAAACTGCCAAATATGACAATATTTGCTCATCTTCCTTACTTATATATCATGACCCATCTTTATCAACACATTATGTGTGATAAATGACATTCTACCCATTCCTATTACTTGATTTTATATTTTTTGTACCCATAGACTCCTATGCTTATTGAATTATTGGTAGTTTTATTTAATTCAGGAAATTTCCATTTTACCTGTTACCCACTACTATTTAGTATCAAAATGTTTCTGATGGTCAAAGCTATGCATACCTGCAGTTTGGTTAAGAAATTGTTGGAGGTTTTTTTTCAGTGTAATTGAATGTAGAAAAATGTAGTTTTTCATAGGCGGCTATAGTTGAAACCACCGAACTTCAATGCCCTCCAGTGGCCAAATGGACCCCATGACCTATTATGGTTTTCATCTTTTCTACATATTACCAAAGTGTCAAACTAACATCCCTGAAAGTTACCAATAGAAATCGTTGGTCAATTTTGAATTAGACAGATTGCAATTGCTACTGTTGCCGTGTGAGAAGCATAAATACTCACTCACACACAATTTAGATTGAGCTCATTAATGTACAGCAATTGACAGAAATGGTTGATTACATACATGTATAATTGTGTAAAGAGACTGATATGGGAATGCACAGAGAGTACACAATATATGAGAACATAATGTATGCAGATCACTAGTGCACCAACTGCACCCGATGAACTGCTCCCCAGCGGCAAGAGTGAGTGATGAGCGGTGAGATCATACTGCTCGCGTATGAACCTAGATAAGGGATGACACAAGTATGAACTACTAACTTTGACCTGTGGGTTCATGACTTGGTGTTTTGACCTTCTACTTTATAAGCTTAGGGCTGACTGCTGCTCAGAGGAAGGATGTAGTCAATTTGCTCTGTGGGACTAGAGGCAGCACTGTGTCACCATGGCAGGAGATGAACCTTGATTCTTGTCATATGGACTTACTAAGTCCTCCATGGAGATAGTGATTGTGAGATTGCCACTGTGTGACTCAACTGCATTGAACAAACTATATGACTATGGAGACTAGTGAGGATTCTGTATGTGTTTGAACTCAGCATGTCTTGAGATGAGAGTATAATTACTGTGCATTCCCCATGAACATTACAGACTATTTGGTATCTATATTATGTTCAGAAACATCGGTTGGTATTTGTGGTTATGGTAATAAAGATTTGATTAACAGTTAACCTCTCACGAGTGCTCTATATATGACTAGTACAGATGAGCGTGCATTGGTGAATTAGCTACAGGCACTAGATTATGATTCTGGTGATATCACTGCCAACTACATCAGCCGTACTGGAGACATGGTAAGCAGATAACACCCTAACAGAGACAACGCTCAACACTACCTTGAAAGACCATCTAACAAAGCTGAACAAATGCTGTTATGATCTATATTCCCGGAATAGTGAACACTGAGAAGGTCTTCTGAATGAGGATAGAATGCGTCTTATAGAATTCAGGGGTCTAGAGCTTATGACATTACCAGTATTTGATTTATCCCTTTGATTAACAGTAGATTTAGTATTTGATGTTTCTAAACTTTGCCAATGGCTTTTTAAACAGGTTAGAATGTCACCTTTAAAAAACTAACAGTCCCAAGGAAGATGTCATGTGATTTCTAAAGAACTAAGGAGACTGGGCTAATTAATGTTGAAATCGTGTGTCAAAGAGTAGCATCGTAATACAGGGTCACAGAAAATAGTCATATTGCAAATCTACCACGTCTGAAAGAGGGATTATCTCCACCTTGATATATTAACGACATAAATCCGTTAATAACCCCACATCATTAAGACACCATGTGGTCGGATATATTTTTGCTGGTACATTGTTACGATCTGTAAATTTTCACGAAAAGAGTAAAGAACACCCCGCAATTTCACATGTATTTGAGTTCGTTGATATTTAAAATCAAAGGTATGCCCTTTATGTGCCTAATAGATAATTGTTTTCACCAAAGGAAAGCCCACTTAGGGTTTGTGGTGATAGTCCCCCCCCCCGCTCTCCTCTCTCTCAAAAGCACCAGCATATCGTATCCAATGTACAAATATTCACGTTGGATTTAAATTCGCGGACATTTAATTTCTGCCGTTTGAATAACTCCCTTGCACATGCAATAATAACATTTAAAGAATTCGTACATTTTGGTTATCGCAAAGCTGATTTACACCTATCTGCCTAAGCATATTATTTTCAGCAATGCCATTCAAGAATTTCAGTTCATTGTATTGCTGAGGATATTTTCAGTTTAGCATCGATATATAAGTTATAGCCTTTTAGATTTACCAAGAATATCTCTCCCCACAGAAGGCCTTCTGCATTCAATTAGAAATCAAATAAAGCCCACATCCTATTTATTTGAAACCATTGAGACCCTTAAAATTACTCAAACATAAGTGAATACCTTGGGGGTTCATTTCCGAGGGCAAGCATGCACTGGAGAACTCAAATAGCAGACCATTTACCACTTTGTTATAGAATTTAAAAGAAGATCAATACGCAGGGAATGGGTCATGAAATTCAATATTCCACCATTAAGTTTCATACCCTATCTTGGCACCTACTTTAAAACTTGACCAACTTTCCCCAGGCTGTTTTTTTCCTTTATAGGCTTTTCTGTGTGATCCTATACTTATAGGTATAGGATCGGTTACCAGTAGCCTATGTGTATACACCGCACTGACTCATCTATATAATTGCCAATATCCAAATGGAAACAGGAGGGCATTTCAAAATGATAGCTATATACATCGTTTTGAAATGCCCTGCTAGTCTTGGACCAGGGTTACAGATACAGCCAAGTGTGGTATGGGGATATTTATAGGAAGAAAATGCACGGTTGCCTAGTCCCTTTGAAATATCAAAAATCAGATAATGTCCTGTTAGGATAAAAGTTGAGATAAATAGGTGAATTTAGCTGAAAATAGCGATTTATTCAATACATATTGATAGAAAACAAGTAGCCAAAATCAGATCAAGCATTAAAATTGTGTTTGTTGATGTTAAAATATAGCCTATAGGGCCTAGGCCTATGTAGATTAGCCCCATGTTCGTGCATCCCCTTGCAATAGGCCAGTGAAATGCAATTATTAGCCAAAATTCAACAAAAGTAGGTGCAGTAACTTCACTACAACAGGCAGAAAACATCATACTCTAATGTTGTTAGGCCTACCAGTAAGCTAGTACCGGTAGGCCTAACATTGAACTCATATCTTTCTGGGCCTAGGGTAGGGTGGGGTAAGACGCCCTTAATTTACAAATGTGTCATTTATAAGAAATTCATGGCTGTTTCCAGAATACTTTTTTCATTAATCAAAAGATGGAATGATATTTTCTTCATTCGCAAAAGCTTGTCAGCTCTTTCCCATGGATTGTTACAGTAAATCATGTATGAAAAAAAGTGAATGCTGGGGTAAAAGGCCCAAAGCGATGGGGCAAAAGGCCCATGGGGCTGATGATAAGATAAGGTTCATCTCAAAAGCCCATGTAGGTATTGGAACAAAGTGAAAGGTAAAAAAAAAGTATCTTTATGACCTACCCTTCACCCCTTTATCTAATAATACCTCACCTAAAACTTTTAACCCATTTAACTTGCTACCCAAAAATCCATGCATATTTCAGGACCCTTTTATTTCTAATTATCTCAAATTGAGCATGATGATCTTAAAGGGGGGCTAGCACGGGAAAAAACAATATGGGTACCTGGTCAAAGATCGTTCACAAATTCACTGGAACCAGCTAAAAAATGTAACGCTCTGATTGGTCAAGGGGTAGGCCTAGTCACGTGACCTGTTAACACGGGTACGTCTTAGCCGTGCTAGCCCTCCTTTAACAGTTATAAAATATTGAAAATCTGATAAATTAACTTTTTCTCATCTAATCATAATGAAAACCTACAAAAGAGATCTCCTTGAAGTTATCCTTACTTCCAAGTTTTAAATGGCTGCATACAACTAGTACCTATTAGTTGGTTTAACATGAGGGCTAAAGGGCCTTTTACCCCAAAGGGCCTCTTACCCCTCCTACCCTACTGCCAAGCTGCCAACATTATAATGCATTTAGGCACCGCGCTTACTCGTTCATGCAGATAAGAGCTTCTGTGTAAGTTAAATAGATGTGTACTGGGATTGGGTGAAGGTCACATCAATTTATATATGCTAGTGGGATATCTTATACTTCCTATCGAGGCGGCCTGCTGGTGTGACGACTGTTACAAATGTGCTGCCTCCCTGTTAGCTACCATCTAAGCAATTTTCTGGCGCGCCTTCAGGGACAAAGTCTGTTAGGAGAACGCTGGAAACATTTTGCATGGTGGCGACATTCTGCATGCGACAGCGACTTTTGATACTAAAATATAGGAAACTAAACTGGCTTATGATGTGAACATTAATACTTTATATTTAAAATTATTAAAAGGCAATTACAACTACTTTCATTGATATTTTCCATTTTATTTAATTATTATCTATTAGAATTACTTTAAGGAACTTATAATCATATATAGTCGAAACTAATTGTGGAGCCGTTACGCTAGCTCGACTTACATGAGCTGGCGGCAAATACGGAAAATCCGTCTTTGTCCGAACAAAATTCGTGTGAAAACTCATATATTCCACTGAAAGAAAGAAGATACTTCCTTCACACGCAGGTATCGATTGTATTCGTATAGTTTGGTTTGTGGTTTATGTAAAAAGGGCCAATTCCCGTCGGTAGACGCCGAAATAACTTGCATTTTCCGAAGTGGGTTGAGCGCTCCTTGCTCGGCGGTCGGGGAGGACGATCATGCTGTCAGAATCGTGTCAAACACATTGTGTATACATTTGTGCAGTGTCTTCTCTGATACACGTGACCCCTGAGGATCTTAGATTCAGTGGGTAATGATATCACAGTAGGGATAATTATATTAATGAGGTTTGGTGAGTCTGGGATGTAAAGAACCAAGATTGTTCATAGCTTGAAGTTCGCTTGCAGTGTCGGTGCCAGTGGATCGGCACTGTCAGTGTCACTGACAGTGACAATGTGTCAGACGCGAAAACAAATCAGAACACTGACTCAGTCTGTATTTCCTCAGTCTTGACGCCGTGAAAACCAGTGCTTATTCTCCCTGTCGGTAATGGCTACTGTTTATAGAGGTCGCCACCTCCAATACACAAGAAAATGCCAGGATGTTGCTGCAAACACTGGTCTCGGTGCTGTTTGCTCTGCTCTATGAAGCATAGACTATAGTGTGGAACCTACACTGGCCTCCTGCTCCAACTTTAACACCCCATAGCAAGCAAAGTATCCATCAAAATGGGTTTAAATTAACACACGTTAAACTTGTATATGTGTTCTCCAGGGCTTTTGATAGGGCTGCGCAGTGCGCAATACACGCATTTAATGCTTAAATGTCGCATTTAAATGGCTAGAATGGCCATTCATTTACAGAATGGCGCATTGTATTTGCTAAAAAATGTGCAATTGGCGCATTGCAAAAAATCCTGTCAAAAGCCCTGGTTCTCAAACATGTGTGGGCAGCAAAGCCCTATCTTTGGTATATTTGAAGAAATCAAACATTTAAACAATCTTGCCATAGGCGGCAATGGTGAACATGCCTCTACTCGCCTGTGGTACTGCTGCTCTGCTCACAGACTAGTAAAAAGGTGCAGGGGCCCAGCATAGCTCACGGGAATCACTATCCGACAGGGAGATCGCAGCCTGTGAGGCTGCGTTAGTGTGTAACCATTGAGCTGCCTGTCCCTCTTGCAATCTCGGGCTTCCCTATCCCACTTAAAAGCCTTAAAAATGGTCTGAAGTATAGTATATATTATCTCTTCTTTCCTATCCCCTCAGGATGTGTGTGGTGCACATGTGCGCGGGCACCGACACATTCCTCTGTGAAAGTGTAATGTTCTCGCCATGAATATGACCTTTGCTGTCGAAATGGCGTCAAACATCTATTACTCACTCACTCTTGCAATCTCGTATTTAAAACAGTAAAAATATAATGTGTTAAAAGTCCAGTCTCAACTCAAGCCTCAAGTCAAGAGGTTCCCACAAACTCAGGTCAGGGAGTGCTCATTCGTTAACTAAAGTGGTGTGGCCTGTGTGTGGGTGGGGGGAAGGGATAGGGACAGAGGGAGTAAAAAAAAAATCTCAGGCCCCTCCAAGGGGGTGGGGCAAAATTTAAACGAATGTGCTCTCTACTAGGGGGGTGGGGGAATTTTTTGTCGTCCCATCCTAGTCCCTGGTTGCGCCCATGAATTTCACCCCCCCCCCTCTCCCGGTCGTTCAAAAATGACCACTCCCTTAGGGAAATATCGGTTGTTGTCGGTAGGGGAATATTTGATATGAGGTCAGCCATAATGTATCACAATGTGAAGTATTCTATTCCAGTACTGTACTAGTACCAGTTTGCATTTCATACATGTTCGCTCTATGTACACATTCTCCCTAGACCATTCACGCTACTTTTAGTTTGTTCTAGTGCCTGTGTTTTTGTGTAGGGTGCCCTGGGAAGCATCATGGAGAACAGAATACCAGTATACACATTTGGGCCGAATTTGGTTGCAAAAGGAACCATGATAATACCCCCCTCCTCTTCTTTAATATACATGTAGAACTAGGGAAAACATCAACCCTGGCCTAATGATAATACGTCTTAAGGGGGCCACAAACGGACTGTTTCAGTCTTCTGACTGGATCAGAAGTCAAGGAGGAGCCCTGTGTGCGGGGACGTCCATCTGATCGAGTCAGGACGGATCAAACATGTTTGATATGCTCTGATCTGATCAGATGACCCAGTCAGCTGATTGAGACAGGCAGTTTGCGGTCCCCTTTATACGCGGACCCCCTTGCTGAGTTTTGGGGGCGTCTTCTACAATGTTTTTTTTTAGAAATCGATTCATGAGTTATAGGTGCATCCTATACGCAAAACAGCCATTGGCAAGTTGGGGTGGGGCTTCTTCTACGTGCACCGCATCTTCTACGAGGAGGGCTTCCCCAGCCCACTTAAAAGGGTCTAATTTCTCCTCTTTACCATCCCCTCAGGATGTGTGTGGTGCACATATGCACGGGCACCAACACATTCTTCTGTGAAAGTGTGTAATATAGTTCACTCCATGAATATGACCTTAGCTGTCAAAATGGCGTTGAACATCTGTTACTCACTCACTCTTCTACGTGAGAGATTACGGTACTGTGAATGGTCCAGGAGGAGTAGCGAAAATGAAATATGACAAACTGGCAGTAGAGCGAATCGACCATTTCCCTTTTAAGCCAGATTTCCCTAGTGAGCATTTAACATCTGTTCTCAATGGGCAAATCTCTCATTTTCTGTCCCCTCTCACGTGTATCTGGTGTCTAAATGCAAGGACTGTAACACATGTAATAGATGTATTCATTTATAAAGTTTAGTAGGCAGTGATACAGGGTTCTCCGCAGAATGTAAAATCACACCGTAAAATCCTGCAGTGAGCTGGCGTAAAATTTCGTTTGGTAACGTCCTAAGCCTTATGGTAGGCTAAATTTGGTTGTTTAGTCTTATTCATGACAGTGTGGGGATTACAGATGGGAATTTAACAAAGAAATTGAAAGTAATTTCATAAATATGACCATAACTTCTGTTCTAATTGGCCGATTTGCAAAATTCAAAAACCTATATGAAGCTAAAATGACACCGGCGGTGATTCTGAGATGAAATCACACCGGCGGCAGTAAAAATCACGCCGGCGGCCCACCGGCGTCATTACAGTGTGAGGAGAACCCTGGTGATATATACTTGTCACAGTCTGGTGCAGACAATAAAAATATGCACTCTCCGGAGGGCCAAGATGGTGTATTCAACAATTGTAAATCAGTGATTTCTGATCTTGTTCCTTTCCAGAAGAACTTCATTTGGATAGAGTCCCTTGTGGACAGTGAGGTAGATCTACCTGTTATGATTCGATTCATGAGCTTTTTTTCCCCGTTTTATTTTAAATCTTGATTTGAACAAGTCTAAGATTTTTGCATGTACCCACCACATTTATAATCTGAAAACCTGTAGATTGGTGTGATGGTACGGGAACTGAACTGGTTTGAATTAGTGTAGTACCCCTCTTCCCAATTCAAAGTCATGGATATTGTGTGTTGACTTCGAAATAGCTGTATGTTTGTGATTTTTCATTTAAAAAAGAGGTACATCTATTAGAAATTGTTTAGATATGTGTAGTAATGATAGGTCTTGAT
This sequence comes from Acholoe squamosa, assembly GCA_949317995.1. NCBI lineage: Eukaryota > Metazoa > Annelida > Polychaeta > Phyllodocida > Polynoidae > Acholoe > Acholoe squamosa. The sequence continues at coordinate 26,889,040 of OX439048.1, forward strand.
ATTTGTGCATGATTCCAGGGCTCAATATTACAGGTCTTTATGTTCATGTCCACTTTATTCACAATATTGAACTTAAAAATACCAGACAAAAAATATTTGGGTCACTCAGTCAAAATAATCCGTAATGGTGGGCTCATTCAGCATTACTTGATAAAATGAATAAATACCTTTAGTACGTTCCTTGATGTCTTATGTGTTTTGGGAAAGTGGATAGTTTGTGAATGGTAGAACAATTTGTGAATGGTAGAACAATTTCAAATTTGTTTATGTTGCCAGGGCCTGATATATTACGCAATCTCACCCAATAAATCCCAGTTGGAAAGATGATGATGACTTATATATCTGGCCTAAAAGTAACGTGCATGCCAAACCTCTCGACTCAATATGGTAGCGTATTAGGAAACCATGTATGTGTTTGCGTGAATTGGGGTGAAATGTTAAAGAGGGAATAACTGGTTCTCTTTCTTTCATAGTATAGGCCCAAATAATCAGTGCCGGGTGTGTATTGCAGAGTTCCCACACGTCATGGAATTACAAGTTTATTATGGGAATTTTCTCCTCTGGGAGGTTCTAACTTAGTAAAAAAATGGAATTAAAAGTTGTCAGGGAAAGTCATGGAATTTCTAATTATTTCTTCTTGAGTCATGGAAAGTCATGGAAAATGGGAAAGCTGAATACCTATTGCAAAAGTCCATTTGAGTGGACTTTTTTCCACCTCGGTTGCAGGAATTTTGCAGTGAAGCCAACTCCGATAATGTCCAAATATAGTTAAAAATGTAATGGAAAAGCTAGATCTTTTTGTGGAAATGTCATGGAATTTAAGTCTAGGGATTTTGTGGGAACTCTGTATTGTCCAGCACTTGTGATTTATATATATTGTAGCGGCGGGGCGGGAAGCGCTAGGCTTTCCGCGGGACTCTGCGGGTTGGGCTGGTTCGGTCCCGCACCACGAGGGGGCGCGGTGCCCGCGGTTGCTATATAAGGCCCGCGGGGGCCGCTGCCCCTTCAGTCTATGACTCCCAGCTGTCTGGTGCGGACGTGACCCAGCCTCCCCAGCAGAGTCCTATGTAGACTTTAGGAACGACGTTGGCTATGTAACTGATGAGATCTGATTAATAGAAGAGACACGCCTTGCTATTTGTACACCTTTATTCACACAATATACGGGTTGAGTTTTCCCCAAGCTTAATTGAACGACTTACTCCTGTGTTCGTCTAATACGCTACATTGGTGACAGCGGTGGTTCTTGAGCGGAACCCACGATTACGGCTAATTTAGGCGGCGCAGGTGGGGAAATATGTCCAGTGACGGCTTAACTAGGGAAGAGAGAGAAGAAATGATGGCAGGGGTGAGGGGGAACCTCGTGCAGATAGATGAAGACGTGATGATTCGTCTGGGTCCCGAGAACCGACTCTCGTCTCGGAGTCCCGCAGTCCCGCAAGGTCCCGCAGTCCCGCAAGGTCCCGCAGTCCCGCAAGGTCCCGCAGTCACGCAAGGTCCCGCTGAAGCGGTGGGCGCCCTGTTTCGTCGCCGGGAGGAATTGCATGATCGTCTGGACCACTCACGGCTGCCGCGGGCCCAGTTTTCGGGAGGAGAATCCACTATGCAGATCTCTGGGGAGCAAGGAGGGGCTTGGGGGGGACTGCCCTCCGAGCCACCGAGTCCAGGCCCCCAGCCGGGTAGCGCCGAATCAGGACCCTTGGGCGTGCCACCCGATCGGCCGCGACCATCCGTTACGACTTTGGCCGATCGCCTGGGCCGAATTGACGTTGACCCATCTCCGGTGACCACCGGGGAGGGTGCTCTCACCGACCGTCCTATCGGCGGCCGGGGGGATCCGTCGGCGTCGTTGGATTGGCGGGACGACCGGCCCTGCCGGGAGTCGGTTCGCCCCTCCCTTCCCAATTCATCCCCGTGGTCTTCCACGTCATTGCCGGAGGCCAGAGTACCGTCAGGAGACAGCGTAGTTTCCTCCAGAGGCGACTTAGCACCGGACGCCTCGTATCCCCTCCCCATCCCCAGTTCGGAGGAGGAGAGACCATTGGAAAGCATGCGGGCCATGCGGGAGGAAGAGCAGAGACAGGCCGAGTGGGTACGAGAATGGCGGAGAAGGGAGGAGGCTCGGAGACAAGAGGCTCGAGCTCCTCCGAGGTCCGAGAGTATGACGGCTTCACCACACCATGGCCGGGATACGGTTATTTCGGCTCCACAGCCGTTATCCAGCCACCCGCAAAGCAGCCCCGCCCCACCACCGACTTTACTACCACGGGCGGAGGGGATAACGCACCCAGGGCTGGTGAGGCCAGAATATGGGGAGGTTAGGCCCCGAGTCGACTTGATGATCACCAGACCGCCCGCGCCTGCAGGGGAGGGGATGACCACCCACCATCCCGGGGGGGAACTGGTCCCAGAAGGAGGACCCGCCTTGGCGGACTGGAAAAGATCCATCTCGGCACACAGCTCACTTCCCACCCCGCGAGCGTGGGATTCCATCGGGGACAGGGGGGCGACCACCACACCCGCCCCGAGTGACCGACTGCGTCAGGCAGTGGGGGGAATGATCGGGGATCCCCGGGCAGGGGTTTCTGCAAGGGATCGGCTCTCAGGCAGCTCCTTGGAATGGGGTCCCGGTGACCGGCTGACGAAACCCATTTTTATGCCGGGCAAGTTCGATGGCTCCGGCCATCTTCTCGAATATCTGTCTCACTTCGACCTTTGTCGACGGGCCAACGGATGGGGAAACGCGGACGCTGGCGTCTTTCTAGGGTTGTCCCTCACCGGCATCGCACGTCGCCTCTTGGCGGGTATCGACCCCGGCACGGAAACCGGCTACCTGCGCCTGCGTGATGCCCTCGTAGCCCGGTTCCAGCCACCCAACCAGAGCGCAGTCTATAAATCCAAACTAAAGGCCTTGGAACGGGCGAAGGGCGCTTGCCTTCAAGCCCATGCCGAAGAGATACAACGATACATGCGTCTGGCCTACCCGGGGGCCGACGAAGCTACAATTGATGTCATGTCCAGAGACCGCTTCGTCGAGAGCCTACCTGATGAGCGACTCCGTCAGTGGATTCATCAGACGATGCCCGACGACCTGGCGGGGGCCGTTCAGGTAGGCCTCCACGCGGAAGCGTGCCTGCGCTCCGGCGAGGGTGATCGGGGGGCAGCGGCAGCCAGGGTCTCCTCGACTACAATGGCGGAGGAATTGGCAGCCCTGCGCAAGAAGGTAGAAGAGGGACAGGTACAGTCCGAAGCTGTGATGGCGCGAACAGACGCGGCTTTCAAGAAGCTGGATAGGCCATCTGAGGGCAGGAGGAGAGAGCGACCGAGGGGCGATCGGCCTGGGGGCCGCCCCCCCCTCAGATGTTTCCATTGTGCTAAGGAGGGCCACATGCGCATCGACTGCCCGGAGTGGCAATCCAAGGTCCGGGAAGCGGAATCAGTAGAATCCCGCACAACGAAGGAACCATCGGAAAACTAGACTCGGTCCTGTCTGACTCCCAAGGCAGGGCCGAAGCGAGGAGGCCGCCGTCGCGGACGACGGATCACCTAGAAATACAGGGGAGACTCGAGATGGGGGGTGCGGGCCTCTTGGTCGAGGGGCGGATTGAGGGGGAGCCGGTGCAGTGCTTGGTAGACACCGGGGCGACCATCAATCTCGTCTCGTTGGCCTGGTGGCACAAGAACGGAGGTAGCAGGGAGCTGCCTCCATCCCAAGAAAGAGTCTTTTCTGTAGAGGGACTACCGCTCCGGCTGATGGGGGAGTGGGTAACCTCCCTGGAGTTGGGCCCATACACGTGGCCCATAGTATTACAAGTGGCGGATATGCCGACGGAGGTCATCTTGGGCTCCAATTTCTTGAGGAACACTAGAATGATGGTGGACATGGCGGGGAAGAGGCTCCTCATGGCGCCGGAGGCTTCGCCTTCCCTACCGACTAGCGCGTCCTGCCGGATCGTAAGCCGATACACCACGGTGTTGGCCCCGGGATCGGAAACGGTGGTGGATGGCTATGTGGTGGGAGAATGGGAGACTGATAGCTTGGGCCTGGTAGAAGGACTCCGAGAGAAGGAGACCAAGAGAGGGCTGCTGGTGGCCCGCGGCTTAATTGACCCCCGGGTGAAGGAGGCTCCCCTGCGACTGTTGAACCCCGGGCAAGACCCCCTTGTCGTCTATCGAGAGATGGAGTTGGCGACAGTAGAAGAAATATGCGGTCCTTCCGCAGAGAGCGACACCCTAGACGCGGGCTGCTGCCGGGTGGTGTCGCCTGGGGACCCCCGGGTAGAAGAGGTAGTGGAGGGCCTGGTAAGCGGACTGACGGGGAATCGCCGGGAGGAGATGTCCTCGCTCTTAAGGAAGCATGCCGGGGCCTTCCAATTGGAACCAGGGGACATCGGCAGGGCAACTATGGTGGAGCACCGCATCCGGACGGGTGGCCATTCCCCATTGAAACAGCCGCCGAGACGTCTGGCACCCCACCGCAGATCGCTCGTAGACCAGGAGGTGGATAAAATGTTGAAGGCAGGGATGATTGAGCCGGCGGAGGGACCCTGGGCCTCCCCGGTCGTGTTGGTCAAGAAGAAGGACGGATCCATGCGGTTCTGTGTGGATTATCGTCGGCTGAACAAAATCACCGTGAAGGACGCGTACCCCCTTCCGCGCATTGATGACAGCCTCGATACCCTGTCCGGGTCCGAGTGGTTCTCCACGATGGATCTGGTCAGTGGCTATTGGCAGGTCGCAATGGCGCCAGAGGATAGAGAGAAGACGGCTTTCACCACGCACCGTGGCCTCTACCAGTTCACTGTCATGCCGTTCGGGCTCTGCAACGCCCCGGGCACCTTCGAACGGCTTATGGAGGTGGCCATGCGTGGCTTGCAGTGGAGCTCGTGCTTGGTGTACTTGGATGATATCGTAGTTTTCTCTCGTACGTTCGAGGAACACGTTGCGCGTCTGGGGGAGGTCTTGGCTCGTCTGGAGGCCGCCGGCTTGAAGGTCAAGCCAAGCAAGTGCCAATTGGCCAAGCAGGAGGTGGCATTCCTGGGCCACGTGGTCAATCGTAATGGGGTAGCCACCGATCCTGGCAAGGTTTCTATGGTGCGAGACTGGCCTACGCCGGAAACCTTGACAGAAGTGAGGAGCTTCCTAGGCTTAGCCGGCTATTATCGCGCCTTTATTCCCCAGTTCGCCACACGGGCCAAGCCGCTGACTACACTCGCTGACAAGGGGAGGACCTTTACCTGGACAGATGCCTGTGACGCCGCCTTCCGCGAGATCAAGCAATGTCTGGTAGAGTCACCCATATTAGGTTATCCCCAAGAGGAGGGCCAGATCGTCCTGGACACGGACGCTTCGGACACCGGCTTAGGAGCAGTCTTGTCGCAAATGCAGGATGACCGAGAGATCGTCTTGTCATACGGCAGCCGGACCCTAACAAAAGCGGAGAGAAATTATTGCGTCACGCGTCGCGAGCTCTTGGCAGTCATCTTTGGGTTGAAAAAATTTCGGCACTACCTCCTGGGTCGGCATGTGCTCATCCGCACGGATCATGCAGCGCTAAAGTGGGTGATGTCATTTAAGGAACCGGAGGGGCAGATAGCTAGGTGGCTGCAAGTGATGGACATGTTCGACTTTACGGTCGAACATAGGCCCGGTAGTCGCCATGGTAACGCCGACGGTCTCTCCCGTATCCCCTGTCGTCAATGCGGGCTCGCTGGGGAAGGGGATGAGTCCACCGCCCCCGTGACTGGACACGTCTGCGCCCTCACCCGCTTGGGCTCCTCCGACCCAGATCGGGCTTCCGAAGTGAGAGAGGAATGGCGGCGCGACCAAGAGGAGGATCCGCTGCTTTCGCCAGTTCTTGCTTGGATTCGGGAGGGCATCACACCCACGTGCGACGAACTCCGGGACAAGCCGTACGCCCTGCGGTCGCTCGCGGCCCAGCTCCAGCGTCTAGAAATAAAAGAGGGCCTCCTGGGTCGTTGGTGGTTCGTTCCTGGCAGCGCCCGCCACTTCCAGTTACTAGTGCCGCAAAAGAGGAAGCGGGAGGTGTGGGAGTCTTGCCACGGGCAAGGCATAGTGGGCCACTTTGGCAGAACCCGAACACTCCGGAAGTGCTCGGAGAGATGGTACTGGCCCGACTATAGGAAAGAGATCACCTACTGGGTGGCCTCGTGCCCGGTTTGCCTGGAAAGGAAGCCCCCACCCGGTCCTCACCGCGCCCGCATGGGCCACGTCCCGGTGGGGCTACCCATGGAAAGGATGGCTGTGGACCTAATGGGGCCCTTCCCTATCACACCGGAGCCCCGAGAGAACCGGTACATCTTAGTTATTGTGGACTACCTCACCAAGTGGGCAGAGGCGGTGGCCCTGCCCGACCAGGAGGCGGCCACGGTCGGGAGGGCATTTGTGGAAACGGTGGTCTGCCGCCTGGGGCCGCCCGCCACCCTACACTCTGATCAAGGTCGGAATTTCCAGAGTCGCCTTTTTCGGGAAGTGGTAAGCCTGTTGGGCATTCAGCAGACGCGGACTTGTGCGTTCAATCCGAAATCGGACGGATTGGTGGAACGCTGCAACCGCACCATTGAGGCCCTCCTCTCCGCTGTGGTCGCCAAGGACCAGTCCGACTGGGACCTACAACTGCCGTTTGTCATGGCCGCCTATCGAGCGTCGGCCCACTCGTCCACCGGCGTCTCCCCGAATATGATGATGCTGGGGCGCGAGACCATGGTACCGCTGACCGTCCTCTATCCCATGGAGGAGGAGAGGGTGGGAGAGGGCGCCGTCGGCTACGTAGCTAAACTCCAGACCTCATTGGCACGAGCTCACGAGACTGCACGCGACCATCTGGGCACCTCGGTTGCTCGTCAGGAGCGCAACTACAATCTCCATGCGCGGGATAGGACCATCGAGGTGGGGGCCCTGGTGTACTATTTACACCCCATCCATAAGAAAGGGGTCTGCCCTAAGATGCAACGTTTCTGGACAGGACCGTGGGTGGTGACCAGGTCCCTATCGGGGCACGTCTATGAAATAAAGATGGATCGTAAAGTCAAAGTAGTACACTGTGACTCAATCAAGGTTGTTCCCACCCCCCCAGCCGGAGTGGGGGCCCTTCCCCCCCGGCCACCGGCCCCGCCAGAGGTGGGGACCGAGAGGGAGGACGCTCGCGGCATAGTCAGAATGGTGGCAACGACTAACTGGGTAGAGCTGCACACCCAGGGCGATTGGTCGGGGTCAGCCTGGAAAAATGGTGGGGATGAGATCGGGTGCCGCGGCGACTGGTCAGGGACGGCCAGGCGGGAAGCCATGGACGGCGTCGGGTCCCGCGGATTACGTAGCGTTCCGCGGCGGGACGCGGGGTGTGACGTCGGTTCCCAACTGCAGACTTTCTTTGAAGTAATGTCCGTTTGGAGCAGGCTAGGATTAACGCCCGAAATGCCACAAAGGAGCCGAAAATTGGCGTCTTACGTTATCCCCAAGGTGAGAGGGGAAGCCAGAGACGCTATAGGGAAGGGGGATACCACCCCAATCGGGTCCCGCGGCCGTAGGAGAGGCAGAACCGCGGGTACTGCGTCCCGCGGCGGATCAGAAGGGAGGAAACCGGAAGAGCCAACCCGCAATAGTCCCAGGTTAGCCACCTGGAGGGCGCCCCCCAGAAAAGCTTCGCCCAGGAGGTCTCGGGGCAAGTCCAGCGAGAGAAGCAACCGCTTCTCACCCAGGAGAGGCCGTAGGAAGCCCTCAGCAAGCCCCAGGAGGAGCCGCACCCCGCCGCGGGACAGCCGGAGGGGGGCCCCTGGAAGAGCCAGGTCCCGCAGCCCCCGCGGAAGGTCCCGCAGTCCCGCAGAAACGTGTTCACATGGTGTGATGGCGTCGTCGCGGATCCCCTGTGACATTTGCGGGGTGGATTTCTCCCGCCGGCAAGCCCTGAAACGCCACCAGAGCCGGCAACATCCGACGGGGGAGTTGAAGGGGTGGTTCTGCCCCTTTCGAACCAAGGGGTGCCTGTATGCCTCGGACAGGGCGGAGGACGTGCTGCGGCACATCAGGACCCGCCACAGGTCGGAGGGGGGAGGAGATCACCCGTGGGTGCGGGACCACAAGAGGATGCCGGCTGCTCGTCCGCTCCCAGGGCTGTCCGCCCAATCCCCATCCCCTAGGAAGCGTGTGGCCATCCCTGTGGAGGCCGAGTCCTCGGAAGGGTCCGAGGAGAGCTCCGGAGAGGAGTCGGACGGCTCAGCCCCCTCCTCCCCCGAGGAGAGCCCGAGTCCCGCGGCGCGGGTGACCGCCCCGGCGGGCCGTCCCACCAAGGAGGGCCGACAACAACGGCAGTCTAAGGCCTCGTCCCCCTCCCGGTCCCGCGGCGGGACCTCGACCAAGCGGACACCATCCAAGTCGCCTAGGGAGAAGGGGAAGGCCCCCGCCGCCACGGTTACCTCCAGTGGCCGTCCACCTAAGGATCGGCAGGCCTCGCCCTCCCGCTCGCGGCCCCGGAGCCGTACAGACACCAGAGCCACCGACTTGGGAAGCAGCCCCACCTTCAGTCTGGGCGCCGTCTCGCCTCTCCAGCCTGCCGCTGAGGGGAGCGGGTCCCTGCCCCCCACCCTCCAGCCCGGAGGTAAGAGGAGGAGGGCCTCCGTGAGGAGCGCTTCCGCCTCCCCCAAGTCGCCCCCCCTCACCAAGGCTCAGAGGCGGTCGGCTACCCCCGCCTCCCCCAAGCCGTCTTCCACGGTTACCTCGGTGACCCCCGCCGTACCCCCCTCTGGAGGACTGGGAGTCACCTCCCCGGCTGCGACACCGGCGGTGACTACGACCGTGGCGTGGGGGACACCGGGAGCCTTTACCGGAGCCTCGGCAGGCGTTCCCCTGGACCGCGAGGCCTTGATGGCTATGGGATCGGCCTACGTGGCGGGAGGCGCCAACCAGGAGGAGATGGCACGCCGGATGACGGACCTCCTCACCATGTGGGGCCTACCTCCCCCAGGAGCACCGGTGGTGACCCCCCTGGCGGCCTCTACGCGGTCTACGGAGAGTGCCCCAGTTAAAGCGGCTGTGGCCTCGGATGCCCTTTCTTCCCCGACCACGACGGGCGCGGTAACTACCGGGAGTACCCCCGCCCCGGAGTCGGTCATTAGGTACCAGTCGGTACCACTCTCCTCTGAGGAAGAGGAGGTGGTAGAGCTGAGGGGGGAGGAGACCGTTACGAGGTCAGTGGCCCCCACCTCTTACACCACTGGGGAAGCGACGGCGGACCAGGAGAAGGGAGAGGCTAGTACCAAGCCAGTGCTCCCCACCGCGTCCACCGCTCCCCCCACGGGAGCCGACTCACCTTCACCGGTGGAGTCCCCGGCCGGAGAGACCCCCGGTGGGGAAGTGGAGGCTCCGGAGGCAGCAGCCTTGCCTCAGGACGGGGAGGGGGAGGTCGCTACCCGACCAGTGCCCTCACTCGCCCAGGCCCCACACGAGAGACCGAGGGAAAAGGACCAGCTGGACCTGCAGCCCTTGTGCCAGGCCCTACCCACACTACCGTCTCGCCCTGGCACTTCGGACGAGGGGGCTCGTACTGAGCCAGCGCCTCCCCAGGAGGAGCTCGCAGCCGGAGGGGCCCCCGGGGACCCAGGCCCGACCGGTGCTCCCGCCCGGGTTGAGACCGTGTCCTCCGGAGACCCTGCCCCCACCTGTGAGCCCGAGTCTCCTACGGCCGCAGAGGAGGTGGCACTCACGGCCTACACCCCCCCGCGGCTAAGTGAGGCTGCGCTGGCACCCAACCTCACTCAGGCAAGAGACAGCGGCGACTCGCGCACCTTCGGGGGCGTGCGGCTGGACAACGTCGGCGAGGACGAGGCAGCGACCGCCGTGCGTAACCTGCTCGCCAGTAGCACCCCAGTCGGCACGGCGGAAACCCTCCCCGTTACCATCACTCTCACGGCGGAGGATATGGTGGCCTTAAACCGGGAGTGGGACGGAGCGAGCCCCATCCAGCTGATCCGCATGACCCCGGTAGCCAGCACCCCCACGCAGACCGATCGGTCAGAGCCGGTACGGGCTTGGCCCGGAGGGGCCGTCACCCCGGAGGAAAGGGCCGCCTTGGATGCTGTGGCCACGGCCACACCCAGTACCAGGCTGTGTCCCTCGGATGACGAGACGGGGCGTCCTCTTCCCGTGGAGTGGCAGTCGCCACCGCCTTCCCCCCCTCGTCGCCCGAAGGTACCCTCCAGGGACCCGGCAAAGGATAGGGACACCACCGCCGACCTGCCGCCCGCGCCGGAGTTACCGGCGTGGACCTCCTTCCGGCATACACCGCCGAGTGCCCGTCGTCGGCGCCGAGCCCCGGCCCCCTCGGCCAGACCCACAGGGGCGGCGTCCTTTGTGCCTCCTTGGTGGCACGTGCGGGGGAGGGATCCAGACCCGCTGGAGCGGTATGCGGCTTACTTGGTTCCCCCCCGCGACTTTGGACCTGGGTACGGGGCACTCACCGGGGACATCAGTAGCCGCGTCCGCTTCCACGACAGGGACACTTTCACGGTGTCCAACACCACGGCCACCACGTACCGGCGGGTGGTCCCAGGTCGCCGGGCACCAGCGGCCGCCCAGGGAGCGGCCCCCGCCGCCGCAGCCGCTCAGGGAGCACCCCCAGCAGGACCCGAGCGGGCGCCGCCACCGCAGGAGGACTCCCCGGCTCCGGTAAGTCCGCCCGACACTACTCCACGTCTAGACCGAGTGCCCCCTTTCGGGCAGAGCCCCCTCCCCCGCCAGTAATTGAGGCGGGGAAGGGGAGAAGTGGTGGTCATCATGAATGTAATAACCGTCTTGTTCGTACCCGTCTCAGTTCGTCTATAGCTGTAAGCAAACTTCATCCTTTCACTGTAATTCGGGCCCCCAGTACTGAGAAGGTTCAGGAAAAGCCCACTCCAAGCCTCCCCCAGATGCGAGAGGGGAGCACACTGGACACCCGCATAGCTGTTGCAGACCACCTAATCACCTATTGTTTCTCGTCTGTTGCAGCACGCGCCTACTACTGGCGAGTAGTCGGTCCGGTGCGGGGTCCTCCGAGCCGCGGCGGTCGGCTCCTCCGGAGGGGGGCTGGGCTTGTTGGCCCCAGCTCCCACCGGGACTTGTTGAGGTTGGGACCCAGCAAGGTAGGCCCGAGGGCGGGCCCGAGCTCCCAGGGCGAGGTTGAGCTCAGGAGTACGGAGGTGTTGGGGCCGTTGCCCCCTACGAGTTGTTGGGATTGCTGTTCCCCCCGGGTCGGGACCGTTGTCCCCCCCATGTGTCAGGACTGTGTAACCACCCTACGGATGGGACCGTGGGTTCCGGCTTCGTTTATGTGTTGCGGTTGCTAGGTCACCGAGTTGTTACCGTCCAAGCTGTTGACGAGATTCGTGTGGAAGCTATTACGACTGTTGATTTATATTTGAGCCTGAGTGCGCTTGATGTCGCAGGGCCAGTAATTGTAGTACTTATTATTCTATATCACATTAGTAACTGGTTGTCTATAATTCTAGTAACCCTACCTGGTAGAGGGCGTATGGGGGCGCCATTTTTTTGCGATGTCATAGCCGCTTTACTTGGTACACCTTCCCATAGTTCTTTCATGTATAGTGTTTAAAGTAAGGAGGGAAGAGTGTAGCGGCGGGGCGGGAAGCGCTAGGCTTTCCGCGGGACTCTGCGGGTTGGGCTGGTTCGGTCCCGCACCACGAGGGGGCGCGGTGCCCGCGGTTGCTATATAAGGCCCGCGGGGGCCGCTGCCCCTTCAGTCTATGACTCCCAGCTGTCTGGTGCGGACGTGACCCAGCCTCCCCAGCAGAGTCCTATGTAGACTTTAGGAACGACGTTGGCTATGTAACTGATGAGATCTGATTAATAGAAGAGACACGCCTTGCTATTTGTACACCTTTATTCACACAATATACGGGTTGAGTTTTCCCCAAGCTTAATTGAACGACTTACTCCTGTGTTCGTCTAATACGCTACAATATATACCCATACCGTAAAACCCTGTGTATAACTAGTGGCGGCTAACATATCCCAAGATCTTTCTTTTAACAATTAACATGCATTTATAAAACGAGGTTTATATGAGAAGTTTACTTAGTAGGAAATTAACCTTTTCAAAACCCATGTGCAGCTTATTGCTTCCTCCCAAACTCAGGTTGTGGCATATACAAGCAAATGGTTTAAAGACAAAGTAATATGGTATTGAGAAATGTGTGAAATTCCTGATGAATTATTTACCATTGTCTTTTCTTTTCCAGGTTAATATTAGTATGGAATAATGTCCAAAGGCAAAGGAGTTGTATCGACTGCTGCGGCATGGAACGAGAGAAACGGATTTCAAAGAAGAAGCTCGATGCAGATTTTCTATATGGGCTAAAGAACATTAAGAACAGTCTTTCTACGGATCAAAAATCTGCACCTGATTCCTCAAAGAGTCCAAAACCTACAAGTAATGGCTTGTACAAAGCATCAATTGAGAAGAAATCGATAACAGTAAAGCCAAAGGCAAAATCTCCAGTGGCTGCTCAGTTACCAGCGAAGCGTCTTCAGAAATCACGAATGGTGAAAAGTCAACAACGAAAATCTGCATTGAAATCACAAGGGAGGTCGATTCTAAAGCGACTGACTACAAAGACTCCAACAAAGAAAAGGATACAGAGCAGAACCCCTTTGAAATCTGCAAAGAAGAAATCTCCATTGAGATCTTTATTGAATCGGACTCTGAAAAGATTAACTATTAAAAGAAATGCAAAAAGCAAGTTGGCTCTTAAATTTGCCGGCAAACGTGCTGACATTACCCCGAAGAAACGGTTGAAGCCAGTTCCAACAAGTCGATCTCCACGAGGTCGCAAAAAGATATTCTCAATGACGGATGAACAGTACGATAAGATGATAGCTCACCCGGAGAAGTTGTTCCTCGACAAGATGAAGGATGGCAGAGAGGACCAGTTGGGCCAGAAATCAATATTTTATTCTGATCGCCTTGATGATTGGCACAAGGTATGTCTTTCAGTGTATTTGATACCCAACATCAAATGAATTTTCTTTAATTAGTTGTAGGAAATTCCTATCATTCGTAAAACATCTCAGTATTTTTTAACGGGTAGCTTGTCATCCTCGTTATAACCAATGTAAACTACTGTAAATCTGCGCGTATACAGACTTAGCAGCAGCAATTATCAGCCAATGGCACAATCCCAACTGTTCACTGCAGGCCTCTCGGGGGCAGCAACTGATGCCCATCTGATAGCTCTTATCAGTAGAATTCGCTGGTAACAGGCTCCAGCAATGGCTAAGCCCATTGGACAATCCGCTACCTCTGTATAGGAAGCCCCTCGCTTAAAGGAAGCACCCTGAGTGGACTATAATTTATATGAGGCACCTGGGGTAAAATTTTGGTTATTTAAGTATGTTATATAGTGTAATATCCTCATATAAAATATAAGACACTCCCTGACTTGGCCTAAATCCTGTAGGACGCACATTTAATTCTCGTGTATAATCCGCGTCTTATATGTAAGGATTTATGGCAGTTCTTGCTATATATTTAACTTGAAAAGCGAGTTATAAGGAGACACCCTGGGGCCCTGCTCTTTCAGTCATTTTGGTGGTGCGAATAAGTTTAAAAAAAGATGGAAATTTTTTATAAAAGAGGAAGAATTACTTAATGAATTTGTAGTGCCAATAAAGGAGATGATGTAGGGGTCTTGCAGGAAAAGCTATTTCATTACAAAGTTTTGTAAATTTTGAGAAATTGTCAATATTGTACAGACTCAGTTGGTTGGCAGCCATAAGACGCTTTTTGCCTCCAATGGTGAAGGTATATGATGTTGATCCATGTATCAACTTTCCCTCCTTTTTGGGAAATGTGGTGCGAATAGCGCAGTTTTGGCAGGAGTTATGCGAATAGTGGCTTGGTGGTGCCAATAACTGGGTGAGGGAGTGCTGATGTCCGACCACAAGCTAGACTTGCTCAAGGCTATTGTTTTATTTCTTTTCGAGTTACGAGCAAAGCAAATTGCTGGTTGGTATATTATATCTGTGCAAAAACCGATTCATTAATGATTTTCATGCACTGTAAATATTTAACCGCGCAGCCTTAGGTACGGTATGACGAGGGGTGCCTTTACAATCAGTGCTGGGAAAATGGCTCTACAGTGTTGTTACTCCAGACCCTAAGAGCCGAATTTTCGGCCCTGTGAATGTGTGACTCCCAGCCGTATGGGCTGATTTTTCGGCCGTGCATATAGGGCATTACTAAATTCATTCTAGAGAGAAAACTATATGGTATCAGACATGTCAGAGTTTCAGATGCCTGCAACATTTCAGATGTTTGAGGTTGATATTTTAGTATAGAAAAAAAAAATGTATAAAGAATTTTAGATGATTACTTCATAGTTTTCCTCATTGTTAAAGGTGTGCCCAATCCCAAAGCATCCATTTTTAGGTGTTTTGTTGAGATACCCCATTTATGAGTCCCCCAAAATAATCTTCAGATGTTTGGCCAATACTGAACTGACATGTCTGATGGTATAGATCCACCATCTTTTCAGCATAGATGCACAACATATAGGAGCATCTATACCCCGAGTTTCAAAACAATGTGCCAAATAGTAAAGCAAGGAGAAACCAATATGTGCAGCCGTGCATGTGCGGCCATGCATGCAGCTGCACATATGTAAACACTGAGTATAGGAGAGCGGTGCGTTTTTTTTTTCAATACTTTTTTCATCACACATTAATAAATATATGAGGGATTTCTATCATTTCTACACTGAATAAGTAGAAATGTGTGCTGATTCAAATGAGGTAAAAACCGTATCCCTTTGAATAGTGTAGAAAAACTGTTATGCATTGAGATTGTGGGGGTGGCTGACCTTACAAAGTATTTGCCAGTTTACAACCAGTTATATCCTAGCCGTAGAGGTTTTAGATTATAATTCAAAACATTGCACTAGATTCTTTGTAATGTCTACTTTCAGGAAATGTATACTTTGTATGGTTTTGTTTCCATTATCAATCCATAAGAAAGATTTTTTGATGCAACATCCACGACCAAGTAGCCACCCCAAAGTAAGCTAGGGCTGGGGAGTGAGTAACCACACACTGGGGCTAGGGCTGACACTGCAGTACTTCTACTCGGCTTCTAGGGCCCAGAGGGTTAAAACACATTTCTCGCAGTAGCAGCGAGAATATACGAGAGGGGTACGACAATGCTCTCCGCTCGGAGTTTTCCCATAGTTGGTAGTATAATGAATCCAAACATCAGCATGGCGAGTGTAGGGACTGGACCGCCACTGGTGAAAATAGAAAACAACAATGACAGAGGATGTGCCGCTTGAAAATTCATTGAATCTAAGGATATTTTTGAAAGTTATGGACTAAATTACTATGCTAAAAACAACTATAATGTCACAGATGTGTGCATATAAATGATTCAACATGTCCGGCCTCAAGCTGTAAGGCTCCTGGGATCCCCTCCACCTCCACCTGCCAATAGGCCTATGTCTGCGAAGTTAGTTGCGGCGACACTGCGGCACTGTATATTTACAGTATTTGCACCCTTGAACAAGGGATCGTTTTGTTGGAAGCCTAAAGTATAAGTTCCAGTTAGCACCTCGTACCTAATTTGTTAGTGTCTCAGGCAGACAAGCAGTGGTCCAGGGGAAGTGCTGGAAGAATTCTAGGTGTATTATTCCATAAGTCTTTTTTCTCCATTTACAGGTTTGTACCAAATATTATCGGGAGAAGAAGGCATGCGACAAGAAGTTGAAGTTAATAGAAGAGAGCGTGCAGGGGTGTGACCGGTTGCGCTTGGAGCGTGATGGCAAATCAGACCTCATCCTTGAGGCCCGCTCAAGGAAGAAGGTGATGGTGATTCGCTGTCACGACATCAAGACGTGGGAGAAGGAAGACTTTGCTGTACTTCGAGAGAGAATTAAAGGGGATGCAGAACCAAAGGTAAAGCAGATACATCATGGGAAGTTGTATACTCAATAAATAAAATATAAACTCTGTACAAAGGTTATACTCAGATTTCCGAAGTACCGTAATCTCCCGCATATAAGGCGCAGCTCACGTATAAGGCGCACCCCCAACTCACAGGGGGGCTGTTTTGCATAGAAGGCGCCCCCTTGAGGGCAAATTTTTGTCAGTTTAGTATTGTTCTATAGTAAAAATACCCCCCCCCCCTATAAGGCGCACCCCAAACTCACCCCAATTTACCTCCCACGTATAAGACCCAGCAGCATTTTGTTTGGCCTATAAGACGCGCCTTAAACGCGGGAGTTTATGGTAGTCAGTGACAACATTGTAAATTCAGTCAGTGATGACAAACCACTGCGCAAATTTGAAGATCACTTGTTGCAGCTCCAAATGTTCCTGATGTTTTTTGAGCTCCGGGTTCTCTCTGATATACAGTGGATCTGAGGCACACTTAAGTCTTCAGGTTTTATTTTCTGAAAATTTTGATTGATGTGTATTTTCCTTACACGAGTAGTGAGGAGGGCTGTTTTGAAAAAAATGGAAGGCTTTTATATCAAGTAAATGTATGGCTTCCTGATTTTTGCCGATGCCTGACTAACATCCCTGAATAATGGGAGCTGTTGGTCTATTGGTCCACCTGGAATACCTGATTTTTGCTAGAGATTTTTATGGTAATTAATTTCTGTGTTAGCTAGTGCATTCAAATCACTTTAGATCATTTCAATGTTTAGTGAATATAAGATAAATTCTGTTTCATTTTCATAGAATATCTGTTAAGTTCTTTCGCTTTTCCTATCTTCAAGAGCCCAACAAAGAAGCCCAATCGTTTATCACTGAAAGGACCAAAGCAAAACAAGAATCCAACCGTGCAGAAAGTGATGCCATTTTTTGGGAAACCAGCAGCAAAGGATACATCTACAAAGTAAGAACCTATTCTGAATCTAGTAAATATAGAAAGTCAATGTGGAATTCCCAGGACCCCCCTGTACACTTGCCTTGGATTTTCACATGAAAAAAATATTACCAAAATACATCATGTATACTTAAACTTAAAGCAGTAAGTTCTCCCTCCCCCCCCCCCCCTTTGTCGAGCAATGACATCCCTGACTCTACTGAGATATCTTTTTTATGGCACTGTAGGACATCGCTGTGAAGTTTTCTTTCATCTATATGTAGAATTATATGAAAAAAAGTCAGTGATGACAAACCACTGCGCAAATTTGAAGATAGTCTGTTGTAGCTCCAGATGTTCTTGATGTTTGTTGAGCTCTGGGTTATCTCTGATATACAGTGGATCTGAGACCCCCCGTGTAAGTGGACCATACTCTGATTCACGTGTTGGAAATAAACCATAAAAACAGGGATTAAAGAGTTCAAGGGCTTTGGTTCTGCATTTTGTTTTTATGGCCTTTTTGCGTTTTGTTTTTAGAACCCTTTTCTTGTTTCATTCACTAAGAATTCTTTTTTGCTTGTTTTCTTTTTAGTGGCAAGGAATCATCTGCATCAGGGGATAAGGGACCAGCACCATGCGTAGCAAGCCTCCACAACTTAGGTGAGTTCCACTTCTCTCCATTTGTTTGTAAATGTTAGTTTTCGCATAGTTAAAGGTTAAAGAAAACGCGTTTTCCTCTCATCTCTAAATATATGGCTTTTGATGTTACATATATCGTTTCATGATAATAGGGCCTTGTATATATCCAAATTTCATTTTAAAAAAAAAATGCTCGTTTCACAATTTATTTCATGTATTTCGTTAATACCATCTATATTTCCTCTAGAAATCATCAAGTATGTATATATATAAAGAAGACATACAGCTTAAAAACTAAATACCTTAAATGTTATATCTGCTAAAAAGGCACAAAAGAAAAAATACTCATTTTGATCTTGTTGGTTTATTTCTGCAGGTAACACATGCTTCCTCAACACAGTCCTTCAGGTACTGCGCCACACGCCGGGCTTTGTAACCCGGATACGCAGCCTCGCCAAGGAAATCAAACTCACTCAAGAGGATCGCGAAATCATTGGGACTATAGAGGAGGTGAGTATCCTCGACCACTTGCTGTATAAAGGGAAAAAAGGTTTTCAATTTAAGTATTAGTTAATCCACAGTTCTGTAGGGTTACGAGGTATAACCAGTGCTCATTGGTCAATCCAAGGTGTTTCACACCTTGGATTGACCAATGAGCACTGGTTATAGCAAGTAACCCTACAGAACTTGGTCAACCTGCTAAAACCTCGGTTGTTTCCGTTGTTCTAAGGTGTCACCATGGTTTAATGACAGTTACAGTCCAGCATATATGCAAGTATAATGTGTCCCCTGACTTTGATAGATCTCTGAAAATATGACCAGGTAAGCTCTAATTCTATGTATAAAATTACCCCACAGTAATTGCACGCCCACGCTCTTTGAAGGTTCAGTAATTCGCAGCTAGAGTAACTGTCGTGTATAAGGTGCACCTTTAATGTATGCGACGCATGCATTTGGTAATTTCTGCATTGTAAATTTGTAATGTTTTAGTAATTCTCGGTCATATTTTGATACTTTCTAGTAACAAATCCATGCACATTAGATAAGCGTTTTGCATGTTGCGCTACATGAAATCATCTAAACTTTGTCAATCTCCCTTTGTCCCACCAGGACACGGAGAGTGAGCAGGCAGACATTCTCACTTGGACCTTGGTTACCAATCTGGAGGAGGTTAGTTACTAGTACATATGTATTTTTTTATCCTAAAACTATTGATAAATATACCGGTATTTATAAATACCTAGAGTTTACAGTTCTGGATGCACAATGCCTTCTGTATATAGATTATATCGGATTTTATTATACATGTGGGGTTTTATAGTCCCGAAACCTGTGACACATAGACTGGACCCTATTCCAAACCCAAAACCAATCTTCAAAAGATTCAATAGAGCATGTTGTCCTTCAGTATATCATCACCCCTCAGTGATGAGTATTGATATAGACCAGATATACCCTTTACATCTCTTTGGTTTACTGCCTGTCAGTGGTACACACAATGAACAGCCTGGTGCCTGTAATAAGGATTTCACATTATCTGGTAATTTCAGCTGTTTGAGAAGATGGAAGCTGTAGAGGCAAACTACGGATCTGGACAGAGCAATTTCCTGGCCATCAGGCCGTATGATCTCATGGATACCATAGAGTAAGTATCTTTCAGTACTGATGATGTATTTTTTAGGTCTCGTAAAGAAACAGTCAGCTCAAACTGCTCATCGTTCACCTTTACCATTTTATTTCAGCATTTCAGGTTGTTGGTCCAGGGTATCCCCTGGGCTATTGGAGCCGGGTTTTCAGTCAGATCCACAAATTTGTAATCACCAACTTTAGGGTGTAATCATTTAGTGATATACTATTAGTTTACAATTTTTTTAAAAGCCAAAGGAAAGTTTCAAATCTCATCTATCAGACAACATTTTGTCCTTTATGGTGAGTGATGTCTTTCTCTACGAAAAAAGCTGCTGTACTTACGTCATGTTTTTGGGAGCTATACTGACTACAAGTTCTTTAACCATTGGGTCTATGTGTCAGATAGATTTTGGCGATGAAATTAGCACATGGAGTCCTATGGGTAATCACCAAGTGAGACACTTTTTTCAGCAGGCAATGTTTACAGTGTCCAAGCTATACACATAACACATTGGGGACTGAGCGATAAACTAAGCATGCTAAAGATAAAGTTTTCTGTGGGGGCTAGGTGTCCAGGGGCCAGGTTTCCAGGTGTCCAGGGGCTAGGTGTTAAGGGGGCCAGGTGTCCGGGGGCCAGGTGTCTGGGGGGCCAGCACACCAGGGTGCCAGCAGTTCAAGGGGTTTAGTAAGAGAAGATTATGCCAGACTGGTGTCAGTACATGTATAGATAATAGTCTCTATTTGTAAGTAATTAGTCAATATTTCGCAAGTGCTGATTCCTGTGACCCTACAGGGTTGATAGAGGATTTTATGGTACCTACACTGAGCCTTCTGTGCTTCAATGCACAATGCCCAATTTTTATATGGGGGGTGGGGGTAGTAGACCATGGGCCATATGTGATATATATCACATATGAAATCTTTTTTTTTTTTGTGTCCAGTTGCTTTCATCCCTGCATCACATCTAGGGGCGAATCCGGGGGGGGGGGGCTAAGGGGCAAATGCCCCTACCCCCGTACCCCTGATATTGGGCCTGGCTATGACACTTAATTATAGGAAACCTGCTTGTGTCCCCCAGACCAAATTGTCTTGGCTGTGCCCCCCCCCCCCCAGACCACCCCTTCTGGATCCGCCCCTGAGTAATCCATAATGTCCCTGTCTCACCAATGAATTACTTGGAAGCTCGATTCACACTTTGCATTTTTGTTTTCAGGCAGCTAAATCCAATGTTTGAGGGGAATCTACAACATGATGCACATGAGCTTCTCCGATGTGTTCAGGCGTATGTGCAGGATGCCGCCAAAGAGATTAACAGATTCAGGAAGGAGCATGGACCCAAAGACACGGAGCAGGTCTCTAGTGTTGGCTGTGTCCAGTCAGTTTCGATTAAACCAGAGTCTTGTACTGACAGTATTGCTGATAACGCGCTATCAACATCCAGAACTGGAGTGCCTATCAAAGTGGAGGAAAAGGCAGCACTATCATCCACTGACATTGGGACAGGGCAAAAAGTGGCTAAATCTGCCGACAATGATCACAAGTCAGATGTCTTGCTCAATGGGGGTTCTGACATGGTAAATGGTGATATTGAAAGTAGTACATGCAAGTTACCACATGTTAAAGTGGAATGTAATGGTCTTGATACAGTTGAAAACGCTGGCAAAGGTGTGCCAGCTGATGTCGACTCAGACAATACTAAAGAAAATAAGCCACTTCTCGCAAATGGAGTCTCAACACTTGATGAGGGTAAAACTCGTAAACGGACTGTTTCTGAAACATCAGAAGGAAGACGATCAAGGTCCTCTACAGGGTCTGTGGTCAGTAATGGTACCAATGAACCAAAGCCGAAAAGGCAGCGAGGCAGCTCCCTCACAAATGGCCTTGATGGGGAAGGGGATGTGGCCAATGTCACAGGTCAAAAACGCAGTCTGTCTTTATCAAAAAAGACAGCACCAAAGAGATTAGGGGTGAATGGCGGGGCCGTGCCCACAAATGGTAATGGTGATGGACCTGAGGATGATGGATTAACAGGCACTAGCGCTAAAGACCAGAAAGGGTCATGCAAATTGACAAATGGCCCATCAGACAATTTAGTTGTGCCAGGCCAAAAGTTGGTCAATGGGACTGCCCTCCCAGAAGGTAGTCAGGTTAATGGTAAAGATCCGCAACCGTTGGTCAATGGTACCGTAAACTCACAGACGCTTGGTAATAAAAGTACAACACGAAAAACACTAGGCATTCGAAAGAGGACAAATATAGTTAATCAGCGTCCAATAGAGAATTTCTTCACCAAAGCCAACTCGGAAAAGAAGGATGGTCCCAAACCTAAGCTCTGTCCGGGAGAACCAGAGCGGGACTTTGAAGAAGAGCCGCTATCGGAGGTTGAGAAGGTTGTTCTTGAAATGAGTGAGTTGGATAATTTGGAGAAGGAAATGAAGATGGAGGCACGTAAGGAAGAGGACCGCCTGAAGGAGGATGCTGTGAAACAGATTGCTTATGCCAAGGTGCATTTGGAAAAATCTGAGGTCCAGGATTACCTCCAACAGAATGGAACTGATTCGACCAACAACGCTTTCGAGCTGCAAAGAACTGAGCCAGTCGCTGATGTGGTCGAGTCATTATTCCAGGTAACCTCTTGAAAATGTTAATCTTCTGTCCACTCTTAGATCCATATCTGTCGTTCTATATCCATCATAATGATAAGTGTCTTGGAGACATGAAATTATTCTACCGTAATGTCCTGCATATAAGGATGAAATTATTCTATCGTAATGTCCTGCGTATAAGGCACGTCTTATACGTGAATCATAGCCCCCCTGCACCTTATAGAATCAGCCCAAAGTCTGGGTGTGTCTCAGAGATGGCAGAGTTTCAGATTTTCTCTGATTTCAGAGGTTCAAGGATGATATTTTACTACAGAAATAATAAGAATTTTTTTTTAAAATGAATATTTTATAGTTCTGATATTTCTTAAAGATACACCCAACCCTAAGTGATTAATTTTGAAGGTATTTGTCACTCTGATTAGGGTATAACCCCCCTTTTTAAGTGCCCCAAAATAATTTTCAGAGTTTCGCCAAATATCGAACTGACATCTCTGGTGTCTTATAGGTGGTGTATTTTTACTATAGAATAGTACTAACCCTTCAGAACCAGCCCCTAGATGTGCCTTATAGGATGTCCTTCAACTCATGGTGTGTCTCATATGCGAGGTGTGCCTTATACATGGGAGATTATAAGAAAGTCTCGAACAAATTTAGCTTATTAGCGCGGCGACTAGTGAGTACTACTCGTGAGATGAGTAGACTAGTGTATGGTTCACAGTCGCCACGGTGTAAGGGATAGGGAGGCCTTGCAATCTATTTTTGTTTGTGGCTTCTCTGCTATGGACTATTCCTGCTCACTATTCTTATGTAATAACAACAGTGTGTGTACTTTACTTATCAGTGAAGGAATTTTCAGAATATATCTCATACTTTTGATTTTATTCGCAGATAAGACATTTCATCATTTGGAGCCCTATGGCAGATTAGCATTAGAGCATTTTAAGATTCAGAAATGCATCCCTGTAGCCTTTGTTTAAGAATTGTTCGTTTCGAAACTGCTTTATATATGTAGTACAGGTTTTATCTCAGTGGGTTATGGTACAATTGGATCATATTTTCTGTATTTGAACAAAGTATTCACTGTCAAAGATCTCTATGGAGAAATCAGTGCTAAAGTGTGTGTTGCCATATGTGCATTTTTGTAAATCAGAGGAGGTTGAAGTGTAAGGCCACCTTGTGGAACTGCTACATTCTTTTCTGTGTAAAATTTTTAGTTTACATTGAAATAATGCTTTCTCAGAATATGTATCTACTATTGGTGATGAAAGATTAATTTGATTACTCCTTTCATTATATAAACGATTTTGTGGAACACTGAAAACATGTATGTACACCAAGGTACTTACACTGTGCTCCCCCTCTACAGAGAGGTGGAGTGATCTGGCCAGTTTGCTGACCACTGGCCCGTGACAGTTAAGGCTATTACAAGTGATTGGCAGTTGGGTGTGTGGGGGGGGGGGGGAGGCAGAGCAGGCTCCTGGCAATCATCTGAGACAGTGTACACTCATAATGACACACCTGTTGACTATGGCATTGAACATTGAATAAGACAGTTCCCTGTGGCAGCTGAGTGAGGTGCATGCAGAATGGACAGTCTACAGACTATTAGTACTTAGCTGCAGTGGGTAGTTCAGGTTGAACTTGTGCTATATACTACCAAAAGCCCAGGTGATAGTATGCCCTATCTGTCTCACCAACTGAAACTAGACACAAGATTACAAGTCGCCGCGCTATGTCTCACAGGACTATTCTCTACTATTGTATTAAAATCTACAACACTATGGTTTTATTCAAAATGATAACAGTGAAGTTGGGACAGGCTTCAATACTTAGATCTCACACAATGATCCATTATAGGGTGCTATGGCCTTACGTACACGTTGCACAGAGTGTGAGAACTTCACAGAACGACGCGAAGACTACCAAGATGTGAGTGTGCCAGTTAGAAAGGAGAGGCATGACGACAGCGATGATGAGGATGATACTGACAGTAAGAATCCGTTCTTAACATTTCAACTGTATTTACTGTAAATCTTGATGAAACCATTATGATCGTCTCAATGCACGAAAGGTGTAACTGGCATTTACTAATTGCAGTTACAACTGTCTTGCACTGAGGCGACAAATCGATATCATGTAAAAAGTGCAATGTCCTTTAATATTTAAACCATCTCCTAGAAGACACATTCTGAGTCCAATCTCATCCTTAGTACAAGGTGCATCCGTTTTCATGCCTTAAGGTAGGCACTGACATAAATGTGCGCCGCTCTCTCGCGTAGGTTCCAGTTAGAGGGGTGGTTAGGGTCTTTTTTTCACCACAAGAGAATGGTGGTCAATCTGAGTATGATCATACTTGAAGTTGAGGAGAGATATATAAAATGTACACTTGTTTTTGGCATGTACAGACATGTCACAGGACATAATGAAATAATGTGATTTGGAAAAATTTGGAACTTGTGGGTACTGGATATTATGTTGTAAAGTGGCCCAGCGAAGGGCTTAAATGTAGGTTAATTAGAAGCATTGCCCAAAGAGACATGAAATACTCATTAATTTGTCTGCCCAATGCATATGAGTGGGCCACCAGTAGGATAAACAATGACTGCACTCCCTGCCTGTGCAGTAGGCTTTAATCACAGTGGTGAATATATCATTATCCAGTTCAACTGTGTATTTCTCTGGAACCATGCCAGATAGAAAGATGATTCAAAGAGATCTTAAAAGTTAGCAAATAGATCTACATGACCAAGTTATTTCTATAAAATTTAAAACACTTTGAGCATTTTATGTAAGTGCCTACTCTAGGTAAGGGTTTACATTGGTCTAATGAAGGTTGATGGTTTGGTTGTTTTTGTAATATACAAGAATAGTACAAATATGCCTCTAATCTATCCCATGACTCGAAAGGAACAAAATATTGCAATAAAAGAAAAATAGTACTAAGAAAATACCAATCACTTACCTCCAAAGTTTTCAGTCCAAACAATTAACCTGAATGAAAGATCTTAATTGTTTTGGCCCTCTTATGTAATACATTTGGGGTATGGCCATTAAAAGTTCAAACACGATTTATTAAGGGGTATTGGGGTCAGCAGTTTGACTAATGTTGTTAAACAATTTTAACATTTCTAGCTGAACCATCAAAGTGGATGTTGTCAGCGTTCAAGGAGGTTGAACGGTTAGCAGGTGACAACAAGTATTTCTGTGACAAGTGTCTACGACTTGTGGAAGCTGAGCGATCGATGCACTACGTCACAACCCCAGGCATTCTAACACTACACTTGAAGCGCTTTGCTGCCCTAAGCGGGTATGATGATTTTTCTGTATTTTACTCAGTTTTGCACGTATCCCATTCCTTTGGATAAATCTTTCCGGATTCATCAAAACATTCTTACACATCATGTCAGAGTAGAATGGGACACCTGTGTGATATGGACAGGTCCATTTAGAAAGTACTATCTCTAAAACAAGCTCGAAAGGGCTTCTAATCAATCGAGCCCATAGTTTGAGTTCCCTTTTTAACACGGTCTTATATGTTATGGCATTGAAAAAATGTTACCTCTAGCTTTTACTTCCCGCCAAAAGACATCCTCTGTTGTTCCTGGTAAAGATTCTAAATTTAACTTACAGGTAAGACTCACACAATAATAAATGGTGTATCTTTTCTTGTCTTTTCAGGCTTCTGGGCGGCATACAGAAGATCAATGACCATGTTTTAACACCTTTCACTCTGCCATGTATAAGTGACATGTGTAAAGGCCAGTGTTCTGACCCAAATCACAGGTAAGATTAACCTGAAAGTATACTATGATGTCCAACTCGAGTCCTACGATGAAAGGTTCTCTCGTAATATGAATCTCTTAATTGCTGTAGCCTACTAAAATTAAAAGAAAATATAGGCACACATAACCTTGGAGGCTGTGAATGTATTTTTTCGTATGCACCCTCCAGCTGTAATTAGAAACCTTTTTGTATCAGGGTGGCAAATTTAAACTGAAGATGAGTGCAGTCAGTCGTACCTACTATCAATTAGTGGAGCCTGGGCGCTTATTAATACATGTACCAATACCTCTATATCTCGGCCCTTATTTGAGACAGTCACCTTTTTGAGTACTGTTTTACTGTTAAGAGTGTTATTAATATCCTGTACCCCGGCCCTTAGTTGAGACTCTTGCACTTTAAACGAGCCATGACAGTAGATTTGAATGATATACCAGACGCTATAGACTTTTAACAATGAATTCTTGCTCATTGCAGATATGAGTTGTTTGCTCTGATATCCCACACGGGGATCTCAATCTCATCAGGACACTATGTCGCATACATCCGTGTGAAAAACAAAAGGTGCTATCGGCAGAAGGATGCCAAGGTAAAAGAAACTGCTAAATCTCAAAGCACGGAAGATAAAAAATCAGATGGTGCAATCAAAAGGGACAGACTCAAAACAAAGAAGAATGTTAAAGCCCCTCCTGAGAATCTATGTGAGCCAATGGACACTGAGGGGCCATCCACCAACAGAGCAAGTACCACTTACCAGCGGGGGTTTGGTGGAAACTACTCACCAATGGAGGACGATCTCGCTGACCCCAACAATAACGCAGACCCAAACAACAACCTTGACGGTGATAACAATTTACAGCCAAATCAGAACATTATCTCAAACCAAAAGAGGGAATCAACATCATCTTCAGAACAGTTATCTTCCAGAGCAAATGGAGATGTCAGTATTTTCACTGATGACGACGAGTCGAGTTGGATCGAGTGCGACGATGATGCTGTGAAATTGCTGAGTAAAGAGAAATTCCAAAATCTACTCTCGCCGTCTGGTAGCTGCACTCCGTACCTATTATTTTACAAGAGCATTACCTCAGAAACATAGCAGTGTGATCGTCACAACGCACAATGCTCAGGAGAGTGTGAATGAGAATGGAATTGTACAGAAAGACTTATAATATACAGTGTACATACTGATTTAGGGACATGATGAATGTGTTGTCACTCATTGGTATGTGTGGGAGATTATCACAAAGACTGCCTGCTAATAAAAATTGTTCTGAGGTTCACAAAATATTTGTTAGAAATCACAAATCACCCTGGTTAAGTTACACGTTTTTGAAGTTTGTTATTAAGGAGGTTTAGCAACAACGACATACGTCCCCCTTAGCTCATTTAACATAGACGTACCAGTGCTGTAGGTATGCTGTACGTCTGCGTTTTATTGCTTACGTAGTCGGCGCTAAACCTCCGTAATACCATATAATGTACCCTACAGAGATGCCACTTTTCCTAACTTTTTAGGAATTTTTGGCTGTAATTCCTACAGCTATTTATTATTACAATGTATAAGTTCAGAAATTTAATATAGGATCATTTCCGAATTTTTAGTGATCACTGAGTTGCATCTCTGACCCTAGTAGCTCAAGTATAAGATCCAACTATAAGGCTCATCGTGACCCAAAGTCTATCTGGGGTTGATTTCGACCAGTTAAGCCAAATCAAATGTTATTTTCACCCATAAGGCGCGCATCCTGGCTTTGGGGATGGGTTGATTTGCGTAAGCCATGGTTACTCCGTGAGAATCAATGTTAATAAATCATAACCCTTAGTTCTCTGTCAGTTTTCAAAGATCCATCTTGCTCTGTTAATCTTCTTGTGATTCGTCCAGATCTTGAGATATTTATCATTTCAATGAGGGTGGGGAATTAAAAATTTGAAGGGCTCAGGTTTATCTTCTCTCTCAGAATGTGTAGAAATGACACTTTTCCAGGTTAAAAAGGAATTCCTAATATCTAAACCCTGAATGTTAAAACTTTATTGTATAGTTTTCATATACAGTCATCGAGATTAGTTTAAACAAATTACCATGCAAAATGATTAAGCTGTCAAGAGATAGTTTTTGAAAGAGTAAATTGTTTGCATTCGATTCTATAGAGAAACATTGAACTTTTGGCCCTTTTAGTTCTGATTTCTGTATATCTCAGTATAGAATCAATATCCAATGATGTTACAAACAAGCAGTTTTCATTATATTCATGTAAGTATTTCGATGCGGGATTTACCAATGTTAATACATTTGTACATTGATACTACAGTTTGAATGTTGGCAGCTTCTTGTCAGTCTTCACAGAAATTTGAGTTTAGGACTCGGTCAGCTCGTCCACATGGGTCCCAGATGGGATCTGTCTGGTCTTTGAAAGCTATCTCAGACAAGGGTTCAAGCCGCTAAATATCTGGGCTGGCAAGTGGGCCCAGATGGGCTCAGCCCAGATATTTATTTTTGGGCTCAGCACACCTGGGCCCCACCTAGCAGCCCAGACATGTAAATGTACTTAGCCTGAGCCCATCTTGGCTAGCTGAGACGGAGCCCATCTGGGGCCCATTTGGATGGAAAGTGTGTGAATAGCTGCGGCAATTAGATTAGAATATCAGCATGCTTTGTTGAGGGAAATGTTTCACCCCATGTATCTTTGTGAAGTTTGCACGAATGAAACTGGCTTAAGCAATAGAAGTTTGTACGAATGAAACTGGCTTGAGCGAAATCAGTTAAGCACTGAAATGTGTTATTTGGGAATAACAGTATGTACCTCTGTGTAAATTGTATGATGTATGTTTGGTGTGTACTATTTATTTCTGGTATTGAATAACATCAATGTATATCCCCATTTGTATGATAGTATTGAACAACTAATAAAAGTGTCAAGGGTTTTATGTAAATTCGCTCTGTATTTCACTTTTTTTATTTCAAAGTGAATGCCAACATCCAATTATCTTTACGCATTAGTAGGCCTTATTTTTTCCTCAACTAAATAGGTGGGGGTCTTTTTTGTTTTTTCAAACGATGAGGGAGTGGTGGGTCTCATCTGGTATTAGACGGAACAAGCGGGAAGAGCCATTCTGGGTATCTACACAAAGTATAGATGAGGAAGAGAGCTTTGCTTGGAATTATTGATTATGCCATACCAGAATGGAGGGGGGGGGGTTCAATTCTCATTTTGAGGAAAGAGTGCGTCAGTCTTGTTTGCCAAACTATTTTGGTTCGACTACATTTTCATCATCAAATTGCATATACCGTAAATTCCCGCGTATAAGCTGCACCCCGACTTTATAAGAGGCTAAAAGCCAACCCTGGGGCTAGAACAGTGAAGGCTTAGTGTTGTTCTATAGCGTTAAGTACCCCCCTATAAGCCGCGTCTTATACACACTAATTTACGTGTAAAAGAAAAAAGTCAGTCGTTCAAGATGTATTGTTTTCTTTTCCTTGGAAGCATTTGAACCCAATGTAGATATTGAGAGAAACACAAAAAAAAGGAAAGAATTGTTTCTTTCATTAATTCACTTTATTATTGAGTTACAACTTGTCTCATGTGTTAAGCGACTTTCTGTATTACAAGTAACAATCGCGTTTTGTTGCAAATATATGACTTATCAGTATCTTTCAGGCTCGTGGATAATAATACTGGATCCGTAGTAAAACACATTTGTACTCCAAAGCATGTCATGCATATGCAATATCAATTTATCACGATCATTTTGTGAATACCATCGGTTAAAAAATCGACCTATAGATACATATTGTTAAAAGATTTTAGAGAGGTAGCCCTGGGTAGATAGGACAGTAAAGCAACCTCAGTTTTCTTTATTGAGAGACCTGGTAGGATCCCCCATATTAGATATAGAGAACAATAAGTAGGCACAATAGAACAACTCAATGGCTGATTAACTCTTTCAAATAGTCACTTTTCTGCTTTAATGAATCTGTATGTTGAAGATACCAATGGGCACTTTTTACAACTTGCTCTGTGTAAGCAATTTCTTGACCTCTCTCCTGACGATTTTGCCACTGGCTGTTTTAGGAATGCTGGCAACAAATTGGACACCTCCAGATAGCCACTTGTGTTTTGAGAGACGCCCTATTTAAAGGAAACATGAATGGAATGTTATAAGCCAGTATTTATCATGGGCTGAATGACCTTAATACGTAAAGGAGGTTTTCTTGCACTCATACATGACATTCTTAGCAGTGGTCGTTAGCCGTTATCAAATACCTTCAGCTACAGTATAGCCAATGCTGTGAATGGCATAATGTCATTTTAAGTTAGTGGTATTATAATGGGATAAAAATACCCTACCCTTCTAGAAATAACTTCTCAGAACCCTTCCCTCAGAAAGTTAAATCACTTTTGGTCTGTCCTTAAAAGGCCTAAAGAAAGTTTCCATAAATAGCTTATATCCAATAGCTTTCACTTTCAATGGTAGATGTAACAACTTAAAGTTACCATTATAGGGGTTAGATGTTTACTTACCCTTGACAAAGTCTGAAATTTCTTGGGCTGTGACATTTGAGTGGGGTTTCTTGACAACAAAGGCCCGTGGCAGTTCCCCCGCTGCTGTATCAGGTATCCCTATCACAGCTGCATCATCCACTCCTGGGTGAGTCATAATCAACCCTTCTACTTCAGCTGGTGCCACCTGGTAATGACAGTTAACTGGTCTTTTTATTTTCTGTATTGATTCATTTATTATTTATCATGATCAGCATAGAACTAACAGAAATATATCATTCCTGTCCTCAGAAACCACTGTGGGCTGTTCAGGTATGTTACAGGACCTGTTCATCTTATGGTACCTTGCTTATTAGGGCACCAGGGGGGTTGGTTCATATAATAGAATCTGCCTTAGCCAGGGTGTGCCTCATAGAAGAGGACCTTATACTATCAAACAATATTAAACTGCTAAAAATCAATCCCCAGATGCACCTTCTAGCATTGATCTCAATTCAGGGTGTGCAAGGTACCAGTACTATGATAGTATGCTTAGTCACTTAAGTCTTTAATTTAAATGGGCTTTATGCTTTAGGCATTAATTAGGGACCTCTGTAGCATGACAATGTCAGAAGAGCTTTTTCTGTATTAAAAGTAAAAAAAAAAACAACAACATTAAGGCGATAATCTTTTGGCATAGTCAATATTTATAGGCACTTTGTTTCATTTGAATAGAGCCTGAATGTGATGATACCTATATGCATTGATACTAATAGAAGATATGAATGGGGGACAAGAAGACCAACAGAGATAAGATACAGATAGTATCTGATAATTTTTGACACAGATTACTTTACCAAGGTCATCAACACGATTGACTATCAATAATACCGTAATCTCCCGCGTATAAGGCACGTCTTCTACGCCAAACAAAATGCTGCTGGGTCTTATACGTGGGAAGGGCATTGCCTTGAGTTTGGGGTGTGCCTTATAGGAGGGGCTATTTTTACTCTAGAACAGTACTAAACTGCAAAAATCTGCCCTCAGGGGGGTGCATCCTATGTGAAACACCCCCCCCCCCTGTGAGTTGGGGGGAGGGCGCCTTCTACGCGGGAGATTACGGTATATGGGTGCTAGTATACATAGACTAGCTTGATATCTTTTTCTTTTCTATAAAAAGTGTTAGATGATAAAAAAAAAAAATACCTGGAATCCTTTGTGTTTGATCAACTCCTTGATTCTCCCAGTTATAAATATATTTCCATATTTGTCAAAGTATCCGAGGTCACCTGTATCATGTAGGTTAGATAACAAATGGTTCACTGCGATATTTCAATCAAATACCAAACATTGGACAAGGATTTTATCTGGACGTATCACAAAATATATGTGACCAGATGAGGGAATACATGCCTCCAGGGGGGAAATTGCTATTTAAAGTTCAAGTCACAAGCTTTAAAATGAGATATTGAGAGCTAACATATCCCAGGTAGTTATGATGTAATTGATTGTCAAACCTAGGTTAGTATGTAAAACTGAAAATGGCAAATAACCTAAATGCATTATACCCTATCATAAATACTGATAATGCATTATGGGCATGTATTCGTTGTCACACTATAGTCTGTAGAGTTGACATATGCGCGATATTTGAGTAAGATAAAATCATTAGATATGTTCCAAATTTGCACATCATTAAGAGTCTTGTCCTTGAATTTTCTTCCTTACCTGAATGGAGCCAGCCTTCAGGATCTATCATATCGCGTGTGGCATCAGGTCGGTTCAAATAGCCTTTCATCATCTGGGGTCCCTTCATACAAAGCTCTCCCTCTTGCCCTACACCTAAGGACTTACCAGAGGATGGTTCCACAATCTGTGTGATAGAAAGTTTTACTAGTATTTCATGACTTTGGAAATGATTTGATGTTGTGGACCATTGTTCAGAGGCTCAATCTCTCAATACTTAAAGTACCCCTAAGCATTACATCAGAACATGTTTACATACCATATAGGGATACTTCAATATTAGGATGTAAGATCAGTTGAAGATAATAAAAAGAAGTTGTTCAGGGTATTTAGAGAATGTTTGATTTATATCATTCATGCCTACCTTGGCTATGGTATTAGGGACAAGTGGACCTGATGAACCAGGTCTTGCATTCTCTGCTGTAGCAATGGTAACAGCTGCAGTCATCTCAGTCATACCATAGGCTAAAATTACATTTTAAAAACAAGTTTTTGTTAACAGTGTAGTGAGGGATATCATCAAATGTGAAATCATATTATTGACTGGCTACAGTCTGTTGATATTGACCAGTGTTGTTGACTTCTTACCTTGTGAGTACCACATTTGGCAGTAAAGTTCATTATCCTCTCATGTAATTAAGCTTAACCAGTAAAGCTTTACAAAGGTAACCTATGGCCTTTTATGAACTAGAAATTCTATTGGTGATATGAAAAGAGTTATGTACCAGTAAACCTATGGTACATTGAAATATTTCAGATTTTAGGACCCCTGGTGGGCACAGCCATTCTTAAAGAGCTAGCACAATGCATACATAGATCCCTGCCAGTTCGGCAGTGAAAAAAAGGGAACACTTTCGATGGTCGAACATTCTCTGGTCTCTGTCCTAATAAAAGGCCTGCTATTTCTTGTTTGGGTGTGGTGAGTTTATTCTTAGCTTCTCACCTTGGATGATGAAGTCTGCATTGAACCTGCTGAGGAATTCCTTCTCTACATCCTCTGACAGAGGGGCAGCTCCAGACACAACTCCCTTCACACTGCTCACATCATACTGTTTCACTAGGGGACTCTTTGCCAGAAAGAGGACAACAGGCGGGACTACATACAATGAACTAATCTGTAAAGTAAGAATGATAGATTAGAGGTCATGTGCTACCTGAAACCAACACTTTCAAGTTTGGATATTCTTACTGACTCAGGGTTATTGACCCGGCCATATCTCTGTTTAGGTCGCTAAACACAGAATAAAGTGGTTGTGATTTTCTGATATGGAATAAGCCACAATTCTGGTCGCCAAAACTGGTCACTAGCATCAGCGACCTAAACTAAGATCATGCCTCCCCGAGTCTACAGGAGCTGGCTTTCGCAAATTTAGAAAGTATGATCGCACCTTTGTTCAGAAATGTCATACTGAAGTCCATTAAAAATAACCCCAAAATTAACTAAATTATTGAAGTAAAAACATTAATATTTGTGATTTTGGCCATATAGGCCTAGCTTACAACTTTTACCACTTGGGAGCCCATTGACATTTCATTTGTAATCCTTTACCTTTTGCATATTCGTGTGGGTCTGGACCACAAAATCTGACAAGGTGATATGGTTGTTTCTTAAATTTGACATGGAGTTAAGGGCTATTCTTAAATTTGACATGTGTCATGCAAGATTAGTGACATTTGACATGAGTCATTTCTTAAATTTGACATGTGACATAGAGCTTAGTGACATGAAAAGCAATCTGGCAATGTACCTAGATTAGGCAACCAGTGGCACCAAGTGTTGTAGTATTGTGCTGCCGACTAGCGGCAGGCAGACTAACTATGGCCGGTCATACTGGGATCGGTATCTCACGATCATGACGCACATGCTTGTACCTCAATCAGAGTTCAACTAAAGTCTATCTACTACCAAATTGACATGTGTTCATCCATCACTTCATGGTGGCTAGCAGTAAAGGATATCTGAAGACAATTGTGTGCCACATATTGACATTGTGGGACACCAGATATTGTGAGTAGAGCAACTTTCACTTTCCCCACATATTGTGCCTGGCCCTAGGATTGTTCTAGACTACACCAGTTCTAGATCTACACTTCATCCAATGATTTACCTATAGCCAATAGGACCAGTTCAGTGTAAATCCAACTATACCTAAAACTGAGTGCCATCCTATATTGATACTGGATTTAATACCATGACTGTCGTTTTTCATGTGCTAGTTAGGACATTGACATTACTCATTAGGAGCTCCAGTGCCCAATACATAAACTAGTGAATAAAAATGGCTACCAAATACCCTTCTATGAATTGGGATGCTGCTGACATAGCAGGGACATTCAAACTGTTTAAGCAGAGGTTACTCTTGGTTTGTGAGGATAATGAGGTTACTGATGCTGCAAAAATAGCCAGGAAAATAAAGATAAGTGTCGGGGAAGACGGTTTGTGCCGGATTAACGCATCTGGTCTAAATGTCACAGATTCTAAGAAACCAGAGAAATTGTGGGAGCTCTTCGAAAAACAGTTGAGGGTTGCCGTGAATTTCCGTATTGAGCATTTGAGCCTCATGCAGTAGAGGCAGAAGACCACAGAGTCACTTGATGCTTTTGTTACGCGAGCACATACACAAGCACTTCTATGCGAGTTTGAAGACAAAGAACTAGAAGAGCAAGTCATTGAGTTAGTCATCGTGAGCACTCCGCTAGAAGAGTTCTGACTAGTTCCCCTAGACAAAGATAAGACATTAACCCTCCAAGAGACTCTTAACATTGGTTAACGGCATGAGGCAGCCGACAAAGGCTCAAGACACTCCAGGAGAGCCTGACCAGCACCACCACTGTGGACCACATTTCCAAACGTAAACCCTGTGGGAATTGCGGTCTTGTGCATAAGTACCCCAAGTGTCCTGCATACAAAGACAAGTGTGTCGGATGTGGCAGACGAGGGCACTGGGTTGATTATCAACTGTCATGTGGAGACTATAGTAGCTCAGCCAGGACAGAGTGTTGGCTCCCTTCAGGACCTCAAGAAGTCATATCCCGAACAGTTTGACCGTATTTGGAAGTTCAAAGACCCAGCAAGGATCCTACTTAAGCCAGATGCTGAGCCATATATTGATCGCCCCAGGAAATGTAACATAAACCTTCTCCCCAAAATAAAGGCTGAA
Source organism: Acholoe squamosa (assembly GCA_949317995.1). NCBI lineage: Eukaryota > Metazoa > Annelida > Polychaeta > Phyllodocida > Polynoidae > Acholoe > Acholoe squamosa. Next base: position 26,923,952 of record OX439048.1, read on the forward strand.
CTTGGCAGTATGGAGGAGATGGGAGTGATCAGGAAAGTAAAGGAGCACACGGACTGGTGTTCAAGCCTAGTATATAGTACAAAGAAGGATGGAAGCTTAAGGGTATGCCTAGACCCGAAACACTTAAACAATGCAGTAAAAAGGTGTCCTCATAAGACCCCTACATTAGAAGAGATCAATCCCTATTTCTCAGGGGCCCAGTACTTTAGCAAACTGGATGCGAAGGCAGGATATTGGAGTGTCCCACTGGAAGAAAGCAGTCAGTTATTAACAACATTTCGGACACCCTTCGGGAGGTACTGTTTTCAACGTTTGCCATTTGGCTTGAACACTAGCCAAGACATGTTCCAGCAGCATATGGACGAGATTTTGGAGGACCTAGAAGGGTGCGTTGGCATCGCCGACGATGTATGTGTCTTTGGCTCCACCGAGGCGAAACACAACGCCAGGCTCTTAAAACTAATGGAGGCTGCCAAGGAACATGGTCTTGTATTCAAGTCGGAAAAGTGTGCCATAAAGAAGCGGTCAATATCATTCTTCGGCAATGTATATAGCAAGGACGGCATATCACAGTACCCTGCCAAAGTAAAGGGCATCCATGAGATGCCAGTACCACAAAACCGGGAAGACCTCCAACGCTTCCTTGGCCTTCTTACATATATGGGAGCATTTATTACTAACCTCAGTACACAAGCAGCTATACTACGAGATCTTCTCAAGAAAGACGTCCCATTTAAGTGGTCGGAGGACCATCAGCATGCATTTGAGAAGCTTAAGGGTGCTATATCCGAACAAGCAGTAGTGGCATTCTATGACTCAACCAAACCTATAACACTTGAGGTAGATGCTTCACAAAAGGGCCTTGGTGCTGCACTGATCCAGGAGGGCAAGCCGATAGCCTTTGCCTCCAAGTCCCTCAACAAAACACAGTCTAACTATAGTAACATTGAACGCAAAACACTAGCCCTAGTACATGGTGTTGAAAGGTTCCACACATACCTGTATGGGAGATCCTTCCACATTATATCAGACCACAAGCCCCTGGAGATGATCTGTAAGAAGCCTATTGTATCAGCACCTCCTTGGCTTCAGAGGATGCTACTAAGGATCCAAGGCTATAACTACAGTGTGACATACCGACCAGGGGAAGAGATGGTCCTATCAGACACGCTATCACGCCTCCCAAATCCCAATAACAAGTTGGAAGTCAAACTAGATATACGTGTCAATGGAGTGTCAATTGATCTCATTAGCTTCAGTACCAGCACAACTCCGAAGGGAGACCCAGCGGTGCCCTGTCCTGAACACTCTAGCAGAGGTCGTATATCATGGATGGCCATCAAAGATATCTGACTTACTGACTGACCTCCGTATATTTTGGTCATTCAGCGATGTGATTGGCCTTGATGATGGGATCCTGTTCAAAGGAAAGCAGGTCATCGTTCCAGAAACAATGCAGAAGGACATTCTACAGCAACTCCACCGTGCTCATCTAGGCATAGAAAAGACAAGGTTACTAGCCCAAGACACAGACACATGCCGAAATTGAGAAAGTGGTCCGGGGTTGTAGTGCATGCCAAGAGGATCAAGACATTAATCGAAAGAACCAATGTTGCCAAGTGAAACCTCTGCCCGTGTATGGCAGATAATCAGAACAGATTTATTTGAGATCAAAGGACATCAATTTATCACTCAAAATTTCCGATTGTCAAAGAATTACAACCTCCAGTGACTTCTGAGGTTGTCAAAGATGTAGTGGAGGAGGCCTGCTGCACCTTTGGAAGACCAGATGAGATCAGGTCAGATAACAGCCCACAATATGCTAGTGAGACCTTTAAGGAGTTTTGCCAGCGATGGGGAATAAAGCAAACAACATCTTCCCCACACTACGCCCAGTCCAATGGGTATATTGAGCGTCAAGTACGCTATGTAAAGCCAGTCATCAAAAAGTTTATCAAGTCAAAAGGAAGTATCCAGGAAGCCCTGCTGATGCTATGGGCTACCCCAGTTGAAAGCCGGTTGCCATCACCGGCTGAAATGTTGCTGGGAAGGCAGGTAGCTACTATGTTACCCGCACATCAGGCTGATATTGACCAAGACATCAAACATAGGCTGGAAAAGAGGCGAGACAAGGCCAAAGAGCAATACGACCAGACAGCATGGAGTCAACCTCTGCCACACTTATACCCAGGGCAGGACATTTACATCCAAGACAAGGCCTCCAAGACATGGATGCCAGGGACAGTTGTGGAAAAGAGGGCTGAGCCCCGCTCATACATGGTTGACACACAAAGTGGTAGTATACTGGGGTGCAACAGACGTCATCTCTGTGAAGGTGTGCACGCCCAAAAGACGCCACCTCTACAGCAAATGCGTCCTAATGGTGAAAAGGGGGAGAATGTCACTAGAAAAGAGGCCCAGAACTGATAAACTGGAACAACTCACACAACAGAAAACCCCGGAAAGTCCTACAAGTGTAGTCCGCACTAGCAGAGCTGGCCGTGCTATCAAAACACGAGCACGATATCAGGACTAGTCAGTCGGGGACCACCTGCCAGCCAGAGGCCAGAATAAAGCCTCCAGGTGTAGGAAAACAAGGGCAGTCTACCCTATGTTTTCTAGAGTAGATTAAGGTCATCATATTAAAGTATATCATGTTTCATTTCACTTACATTAAGAGACTTGTTGAAACTCATACTCATAGACATATGACAATACGCTTTTTTACAAAAAGACTCATAATGTTACCATAATAGACTTTCATAAAAGAGCTTTATTACAAGTCCTTATAGACTATGAACTCCAAATATCGTTCTGATATTTATCTGAGAAAAACAGGGATGTTGTAGTATTGTGCTGCCGACTAGCGGCAGGTGGACTAACTATGGCCGGTCATACTGGGATCGGTATCTCACGATCATGACGCACATGCTTGTACCTCAATCAGAGTTCAACTAAAGTCTATCTACTACAAAATTGACATGTGTTCATCCATCACTTCACCAGGCAGGCAATTTATAAGTGATTATAAGTTATGGTCAAGAGATCTTAACAATTCCACTAATGCGTATAGTTATCTACATGGGAACAAACATTCTATTTTTTTTAATCATAATTTACACTCAAGAGTCTACTGGGGGTCTCTGCATCAGTTGATCAATAGACTTTAAGAGATGTCAACAAGGTCTATTTGAGGTTTCTCTAATAAGAATATTTTGATCTTTTAATAAAAAAGGCTCTAGCAAATTTACTGATTCATACATGATAATCATTTCTATTGGTGGGATTATAAATCATTGAAAAGAGGGTGTGCTCCTTACAGGTAGGATTAAATTACACTAGGTTAGTACTGGTCAAAATTAAATTAAATCCGTAGCTGCGCCTTATAGTTCTGACAGCAGTTCAGGGTGTGTCTTATATGCAAAATTTACCTGCTATGCGAGGTAATGCGGTACTGTATTTGAGTCCTATTAGTGATATGGGGTTTGTCTTAGTGACATGGGACATGGAATTTTTCAAAGAAAAATTTGACAGGTGACATAGCCTCCACCAGAGCCCCATTTAATAGCAGATAGTTTATCCCAGGGCTGTGTACCCCTTTGTGAAAGAGAGATTTCCATATGTTTTATTTAATATTAACTGGGGGCCCAAACTTGCTACAGAATCTGGACACCTCGGAAGCAGGGGAGCCTTGGAAGCAGACATCTCACGAGCAAGTCATCTCGGAAGCTTGGTCACTGCACTCAGCAGGTAGTTTGACACCATCCTTGTTAATGGTTTTCAAAAAGACCCCCTTTGCACGGACTTCAAAGTGGGAAAAGACCCCCCTTTTCTTAAAAAAAAAACACGGATCTAAAAAATGCCCCCTATTTTGGAAATTCATTGATATATTTTTTTAGTTACCCCATTTTCTTGGAAACTATGACTTTGAGCACTCAATATCACCCCTAATTTACCCAAATACTAACAATTTTTCAGTTTAGCCTAAAGAGTACTCCCTTTTTCTGACTTTCGAGGAGGATTTTCTTAAAACTACCCCCTATTTTCGAAATTCGAGGACATTGCTCATTGGCAAAAAATACCCCCTATTTCCGCGTATTTTTAACGTTGATGGTGTCATATTTTGGGCCAGAGTGCAGGGACTGGGCTCGGAAGCAGACATCTCGGAAGCACACACTTTTTAGAATTAGTTATTTTCTTGAGTTTAAAGCATGCCTTTGGTATCTATAATTCTACGGCATAGGGTCAGTATCATTAAGGTTGTTGTTTCTTCAAATTCTTTAGGAAGAGGGGGATATTCCGGGGGGATATTATCATGGTTTTATCGGCTTCCATGGTGTCCCTGCCTCTGAGGTGTCCAGTATTCCAGCATCTAGTGTGTGTTTAACTTGAGACTTACCAATAAACACAATGTATCACAAAGAACCAGACACATAAACATGTAGTTATACATTATTCTCGTTTTTACTCAGTTTTAGAAACAGACCCCCACCCCCCTCCCCTACCTTTCCCACTCTTTCCCTTCACTAACCAATGTGTGAAGTAAGTTTATCACACCTCTGTAATTGGCCCAGGGTATCCCCTGGGCTATTGGAGCCGGGTTTTCAGTCAGATCCACAAATTTGTAATCACCAACTTTAGGGTGTAATCATTCAGTGATATACTGTTAGTTTACACATTTTTCAAAAGCCAAAGGAAAGTTTCAAATCTCATCTATCAGACAACATTTTGTCCTTAATGGTGAGTGATGTCTTTCTCTACGAAAAAAGCTGCTGTACTCATGTCATGTTTTTGGGAGCTATACTGACTACAAGTTCTTTAACCATTGGGTCTATGGGTCAGATAGATTTTGGCGATGAAATTAGCACATAGAGTCCTATGGGTAATCACCAAGTGAGACACCTTTTTCAGCAGGCAATGTTTACAGTGTCCAAGCTATACACATAACACATTGAGGACTGAGCGATAAACTAAGCATGCTAAGGATAAAGTTTTCTGTGGGGGCTAGGTGTCCAGGGGGGCCAGGTTTCCAGGAGGCCAGGTGTCCAGGGGCCAAGTGTCCGGGGGTCAAGTGTCTAGGGGCCAGGTGTCCAGGGGCCAAGTGTCCGGGGGCCAGGTGTCTGGGGGACCAGCACACCGGGGGGCCAGCGGTCCAAGGGGTTTAGTAAGAGAAGATTATGCCAGACTACTGTCAGTACATGTATAGATAATAGTCTCTATTTGTAAGTAATTAGTCAATATTTCACAAGTGCTGATTCCTGTGACCCTACAGGGTTGATAGAGGGTTTTATGATACCTACCCTGAGCCTTCTGTGCTTCAATGCACAACGCCCAATTTTTATATGGGGGGGGGGGGTAGTAGACCCTGGGCCATATGTGATATATATCACACGTTAAATCTTTGGTACATGTACCGAGTGATGCCATTGTTTCATTGAAGGTCTTTGCCAAACAATAATATGGACCTGGACCTCATTCATGTATGTTAATATTCACCTATATAGCCGTCATAAATGTATGAGGCACCTGTCTCGTAAATGCACCAGGGGTTTAGGTCCTTGCAATTTTTCTTTTATTGTTGGGGTAGTTAAATGTGACCGCATAGTAGGTTTTAAATGTACATGCATCATAATTAAGTCCCACTTAGGCCCTGCAATTTAATGTACTCCTTTAATAGGTCGGAGGTCATATCTTGTTCATTTTAGTACTGAACAATAATATAGTATTAAATCCTCAAATATAAGACGCACCCTGAGTTCAGCCACATGCTATACATTAGGATTTACAGTACTAATGTCTTACTTAGGTGCTTCTAATGTCCTACTTAGTGCTACTTATGTCCTACTTAGTGCTACTTATGTCCTACTTAGGTGCTACTTATGTCCTACTTTGATCATAAGAACCACCAATATTACCCTATACTTTTGGACGGTTCCCAAGAACTGGTCTGGCTTGAAGCCTGGAACCGTCACCAACTTCACTCCAGCCATCAACATGCATATCAAAAGCGTCATACCAAACATGTGAAACAAGGGCAAAAAACCCAACGCTGAACCCTGGCCACCCGCCTCTGCCGTGGGAATCAAACCGCATATTCTGCAAATCAAACAGAAGATGATAAAAGAGCCACCAACATTACCCTATACTTTTGGATTGTGTCGAAGAACTGGTCTGGCCTGAAACCGGGAATCGTCACAATCTTCACTCCAGCCATCAACATGGATATCAAAAGTGACATGCCGAACATGTGAAACAAGGGTAAGAAGCCCAATGCTGCATCCTGGCTACCCGCCACAGATGTAGGAACCATACCCATTATTCTGTAAATTAAACAGAAGAAGATGTGACAATATTTAGACCACCATAATAGCAATTTAATGCGTCACCAATATGTTTGAGATATAGCCGTTATAAACCATTACTTCAATTGATTAGAAGGGGAAAACAGATGAATAATTTGATCAACATACTAGTCATAGCAGTCGCTACACAGGGGTTACAGACTATTATTTGCAACAGTCTCTAACACTTCTATACTCACATGGCTGATACAGCATTTGCTACCATGTTATAATGTGTCAACATGACACCTTTAGGTAAGCCTGTGGTCCCACTGGAGTACATAATTGCAGCTAGATCCTCATGGACATTGATGGTCAGTCCGTGTGGGTAGGCAGACCCGTCATCCCTCAGTAAATCATTGAAGTAAATGCATGATGGCACCGCACGGTCAACTGTGATTACCATCTGTTGTAAAGAGAAGAATTGTCATAACTTTAAAGTTTCTAGTGTAGCACAAATATAACCCTTCCTCTCTTCCAAACCTATTTTTTTCTTTCAGAAGTAACTCACTGTGTCAATTCATCAATGTGTCCATTTGATTTACAAACTTTCACAGAAATTGATTGATTATACTATATGTGATTCAATAAATAAAGTTACTTTCAACTGAAAAGATGAATCAGTGTAGAGCACCTGTAATTTGTGTTTCTTCTGCACTTCTTGTATTTTGGGTAGGTTTGCACTGATGGTAATGACAACTTTAGCATTGGAGTCTTTCAGCTGATGTTCCAGTTCATCTGTAATAAGGACACAAGTGTAGTTAGGAAAGTATAGATTAATTTCGATACTCCTGTCAGCCCAGCCCATATGTGAGACTGGCACTTATTTGAATACTGCCTTTAATGCTGAAGATAAATTTCGTGCTTATTCAAGAACAGCACTCATTTGAGACCCCAAACTGAACTTCATGTTATCCTCCATACTAGGAAAGTTCCAAGATTGTCTCTATAGCCTCTGCGACTTATGGATACACATTGTCTACACCATCTATTTCCTCTGAATATAGGAGATTCATTATTCCATGCACTCTCCCCTATGGTACCAGTTTCCATTAGCCATTACCATTAGCACACATTGAAATTATGAATTGCCTTTGACTTATGATCTCAAACAGAAAGTGACAGAATCCCAAAGGTGAAACAAAACGTTAAATTATGAATTCACCTTCCTCTATACTTTTATATAAACAAAAAAGCCAGACACACACCAATTATTTGGCTGGTATTTCTTCAGGTAGAACACTTTGAATTCAGTGAGTTTCAAAAAGAATGATTCAGTTAAAATAAGTCTATACTCACAGGATGTGTAGTTGAAGTTTACTCCTGTTATAACTGCCCCCACTGAGAGGCATCCTAATGTAGCCACACAGTACTCTACTGAATTTGGAGCATACAATCCTATCACATCCCCTTTCTTGATGTCCCTTCTCGTCAAAGCACTGGCGAAAGCCTTCACAGCATTTGATAGTTCCCAGTAGGTGTAAGTGATTCCAGTTTCACCATCAGCCTGTGTAGGGAGTAACATTACAGGAATTAGATTTAAACACTCTTCAATACTCTCTTAAAAAGGACTTATATCTGAGCTAAAATTTGAAAAGGGATCATCTTGTATTAGCTCACATAACCACCAGGGTCTTAAACAAACACTGGTCTTGTATAAGTTACAGGGACACATGGCCAGGAGTGGTGATAAAGGTTTTGAGAACTGACATCTGCATTTTTTTTTTAAATCTGTTTATTTATACTGGCGCAACATAGTGGGTCCAGAAGGTCCCCTATTCATATGGCACCAGTGGGCCTTTCATTGATATTAAACACAACATTTGCACACAGATTGGCAGTATTCTTTGCTTGATAATAATGCAATATAAATTCCATATATAGTTATTTATAACATGACATATGATCACATACAATATGTAAGTATTCTATGAGCACATTTATAAACTCAAATAGATATACAGTATACCTGGGGTCCTATCTTCGTGGTGGACATCATTATAGCTTACTAATGTCTCTATGCCTTATAAGATTGTATCATTTGTATTTCTGCCTTTTACTTGAAAGAAGCTTTTCTGATCTTTACAGAAGGAATCATAATCCTCTAGTAACCTCTTACCAGGTGGGAGATTGTTCCAGACAGTCTCAGCCTTATATGCAACACTTCTACGTGTGATTTGTTTCTTGGCTATTACATACTTAAGCAATGGTCCCTCATTTGCATGTGTAGCTCTCACTGGTGTGATTGTGTTGTCATCTATTTTGGCCTTTTTGTACGCAAACTTAAGTAAGTGTGAGATACGTCTGTCCTTTAGGTAGTTAATCTCAGCTTGCTTATGGATTGTTGCACTAGAGGTGCGTGGGGGCAACCTCATGCAAATCTTAAGGGCTTTATTCTGGAGTCTCTGGAGTTTTGTTGTGTTACTGATGTACCCTCCTATAAAACCCTCCATAATCAAAGTATGGTAGGACTTTGGACTTATAAATTCGTATTGATTGATTTTCACTCATATATTTCCTCATTCTGGCCATTTGAATGATTCTGTAGCCAACTTTCACCTTTAGGTCCTTGATATGCACATCATATTTTAATTCGCCGTCAAGTGTCACACCCAGATATTTAAAAGAATTTACTTTCTCAAGGGGCTGATTGTTCATATAGATATTTATATCTGGATTGACCCTTTTAAGCGCACTATAGTTGGTTCCAAAACACATTATTTTTTTTATATTCATAGTCAGATGATTCAATATAGTCCAGTCTACCAGATTATTTAGGCATGTTTGAAGTTGTACAGCAGCAATATTTAGGTTTTTATGTGAAGTATATATGACTGCTTCATCAGCATATAAACTGACTTTTGAGAAAAGATTTTTATTAATATCATTTATATATGCTAAAAACAACAGTGGACCCAGAATAGAGCCCTGTGGGACCCTGCACTTTACCTCTGCTTGCGTTGATATCTGCTTGATGGCGTAAGTAGTCTGGTGTCTATGTTTAAGATATGACTTCAACCAATTTAGGGTGTTCTGATTTAAACCCATGTCTTTCAATTTGTACAATAGAATGTTGTGGTTCACAGTATGGAATGCTTTGGTCAGATCTATAAAACTTGCTATTGTAACTTTTACTTTTTTCAATGTCCTGGAAATTGTCATTGGTAAATTTGGCTATTGTATTAGTGGTGTAGTGATCTTTCCTGAAACCTCCTTGTGCCTCATTTAAAATGTTGTTTTCCTCTAAGAAACCAGAAATATTGTTATGAGCAACCCTTTTGATAATCTTGCTAGGAAGTGGAAGTAGTGCTTTAATTGCAAGGGTTACTTAAATCACTGGATTTTGGAATAGGAATAATAGTGGCTAATTTCCATTTCTTAGGGAAGACTTGTTTTAGGAGAGACAGATTTATCAGATATGTAAGTTGTGGAGTACACAGAGCAAACTTAAAAAAAACATAGTCCTAGGGTCAGATGTGCAAGTCAAATATGAGGGATTTGCAGAGTTGGGGGATAGGCACAATGAGGGATAGGTAGGCTTCATGAGAGGCATTATCAGGGATAGGTAAAATTGTAGTAGACATGATAAGGAATGTACTGTTAACCAATAAAGGCTTATATAGCAGAGAAACAGTGCAGATTAAACATGAGGGTCTGAGGGATAGTCACATGAGGGATAGGTAAAATGAATGATAGGGAGATTGAGGATAGGTAGACTAAAGGAAAGAAGGAACAAATAAGATCAGGTAAGGTGAGGGGTAAGCATTAAAAGTTAAGCCTTTAAAGGGATAACCAGATTTAACAGTAGATGTTTTGGATTGAAGATTTAGGCAGGATGAGTGATAGGTACACAATTGATATGCTGTATGCGGGATAGGCAGAGCAATGCACAGGCCCAAATTTGCCTGACTGAGAGATAGGCAGACATTTGGGTATGTGGGTTGAGGTATTAACTCTGATTTAGATGTTCTATATTTAAAGATTTCCAATCATTTTCAATATCATTTTTGTACATTTTCAAAATATTTCCCTCATCAAACATCATTTTTGGGTACTTTCAGTCAAATTCTGAGAATAAAGACCATCATTTTTGGATTTAGCAGGATTTTCTAGCCTATATGGTCTCTTCATTTCATCTGGTATCTGGCATTGTTATGGCATGCCATGCTACATTAAAATATAGTGAAAAAGTATTTCCATTGCTATGACCTTAACTTTCCAACTAACTGCCTACTAACCAATATTCTACTAACCTAGATTTCAGTTGACCCAGGCCGCAACAACGTTGAGGTAGACCTGTGCTCCCCCCTGTCAGATAGCCCCTACCCCCGCCCCTACCAGACAGCCCCCCGGACATGTGCCTCCCTGTCATTTGGCTCCCGGTCGTATGTCTCCTCCCCCCCCCCCCCCACAATTCTTCCTCATTCAAGCCTTACAAAAGTTCTCCTCGCTGGCCACCAACCGGTAAACCCCACATACACCCTGAGTTGGTGGCTTTACTAGCCTATAAGCTACATGGTGGGTGTGAAGTAACAATGGGCCTGTTTTATGTCCTATAAGCCACCATAATTTCTACCATTGAAACATTATCAGTTCTACCATAGCAGTTTGGAGCTGGGCAGGGTGATCCCTCTGAATCCTATGTTAACGAGGATCAGGCACTGGGCAGGTGATCTATATGAGTGAGTGAGTGAGTAATAAACGTTTAACGCCATTTTCACAGCTAAGGTCATATTCATGGCGAGAACTACATTACACAATTTCGCAGGGAAATGTGTCAGTACCCGTGCATAATAGGTGCACCACACACATCCAGAGGGGATAGAAAAGAGGAGAAGTAGACCCTTTGAAGTGGGATAGGGAAGCCCGTGATATGTGGGATTATGTGATCACCCACCCCGTGGTAGAAATACTCTCCAACCAGTGTCCTTAACTCAATACTGTGCACGGGAATAGTGTTCGGTTTTCCATGTTATGATTGAATTGGCTACAAGCAGGTCCGAAGCTGGTTCTGGCGACATACATTGATAAGAACTGATAAGATGGGACCAGCATGTCCCTGGAAGTGGGTGTTAACTAGGGACAAGGTACCTATCATGGTATGTATTATCAGTAGGTTTTACCTCAACCAGCAAAATTCAAAATGGTGAATCCACTAGGCATCCATACTGATCCTTATAACACGGTTAGAGAGTTTTCAGTGCCGAAAATGGATAATATCGATTCCTATATCTGGCGATAGAGCACCCAAAATTCACGGCGACATGTTGAAACCTACCGCGAGATGAAAGTAAATTCTCCATTTTTGAAGCTTATAGACCAAATATAGCAAAATCCTTTGGACATAACATAGTTGAAACCATATTCTACCTCTCTGTCGACTAGATTCCTTGATATTATGGCTGTATTTGATATAAAAAATTATTAAACTTTCGAATCGAGCGACTTGCCGTGCGTCTTCGCCATTCTGTCAATACTACAGGTGCCGCCGCCTGGTGTGTACAGAATGGATTATATTTTAGACTGGCGCAGCCCTGTCTCGACGTGTACGCAGTAGTAGGTCTATGAGAGTTGGAGTTTGAGGAGTTCGCCAGCCTAAGCATACAACAACATGAAACCAAGATGGCGGAGGGCCGTCTTGTCGATTGGCATAAGAAATGAATGGATTATATCATTTTTTAAGGTAAATACTTAGAATTAATGGTGGAAACCGTGTTATAAATGCAATATAAAATGGATAGACTTGCACTCGTTGGATTCATGGGGTTTAATAGAAGCATTCGCCTACGGCTCATGCTTCTATCACCCCCTGAAGCTAACTCGTGCAAGTCTATCCATTATATATTACATTCCTATAGGACCTAGAAACTATGGTAGAACACTGATCACTCCCTGTGTGTTGGGGTTAATTAAGCTCTGGGACCACTACTCAGCCTCCGCGCACGGTATAGTGTAGACTGGCTTCAGTCTCTGATTGTGTGATAATGATTGTGATATATTAGGCCTAATATTGATAAAAATATAATGAGGGAGGGAAAGTCACACTACCCCCCCCCCTCCCACCCTTGTCGTGAAGTAAGGGAGTGATCATTTTTTAACAACGGAGGAGGGGGGGACAGGGGGTGGGTTTGCGCGTGGACACGTGAAAAAAAATCCGACCCCCCTCTTGATGGGGTAATAAGGGCCGAAAGTTGCGTGTGAACATGCCCTTTTATGCTGGGTTTTCCACTGAAATCAGGTGAAATTATTTTGACCCCCTCATCAGAGGGATTGAACAAATTCTGACCCCCCTGGTCAAGGGGTTGAAAAAATTCTGACCCCCCCTCAAACCCACCAGCCCCCCCCCCCCTGTTGTTAAAAAATGATCACTCCCTAAAGTGGAGGGGACTGTAGCCAGTCTAGGTATAGTGATCAGTTAGACCACGGCCTGGACCACAACCTAGGGACCAGTACCAGACTACATCCAGAACACTATCTAGATCACTAAAGGCCACAAATAGAGCCCTCTAGGTTACATGGACGTAAATACTGCCCTTTTATATTATGCCAGGGTTTGGGAATTTTATCAGGTCTGCAAATGTTAATCTGGCCGATGGAGGTTTCGAGGCCCAAAATAGGGTAGAATGGCACTTGCTGTGTGTATCGCTCTCTTAGTAAAGATTTTCAGGGCTAAGCCTATCCTATATTCTAACACATTGTGTGTGAGAGATGGTTTAATCTGGCTACGGTTGAAAATATTACCAGTGAACATTACGGGGGGGGGGGGGGGCTGTTTTTGTGTGTTATGCTATATAGAAACAGAGAGGAAATGGAATTTAATAGTTCCATGTGACCTAGCTACCAGATACCACAACCAGTCCCTACCAAGACTGCAGAGGGGGCACCTGTCGGGGGGGGGGGCTTCGGGAGGTGACCCTTTGACTGAGGGGTTATGTGACATGGGCCAGCATGTGCTTTTGTGCAAATCAAACTCCCATTTTGGGATTTGACCTTATCAAAAATGGCTATTCAAGGGACAGGTAGTACTTGACTATACTATAGTTATATGACTTGTTGTCTTGGCCTAGGCTCAAAGGGCATAGCTATGTGATAAGGATATAAAGTACCCTGGATGGAGACCGGGCCATCAAACCTATAGAATATAGTACTGATACCTTACCAGGGCAACAAGATCTTCATGGTCCTTGATGTTAAAGAAGACAGCCTCATGTACAGGCACAGCTGGGATCCTGGTAGTCTTAGGGCTCTTGAAGATCATGTTTCTGTTGTGAAGCTATCAGTTTGTTAGTTATTAAGCAGATACCCAATCTTTGCAGGATGGATCGTGGGCACGGAGTTGATATAGGCCTATACTCAAATAGACTCCAACTCCTAGGTATAGATGGCTCTAGGGTATAGTGGGCCAGGGTGGCCTTCACATCAGGTACTAAACAACAAAATGACCTAGAAACCTGTGAATCTGACATCACGTGGTGCTATATGTAACTGAAACTGGGTTAGTAGCCCACAGCTGAGCTTCAGGCCCATGTAGAGGTTACGTGGACGTAAATGCTGCCCTCTCGTGAGTCATATGGTAGGATGAGGGATGAGTTAACCGTGCTATGGTTAAAATTTTTACCAACGAACATTTTAGGCGGCTGTTTTTGTGTGTTATGCTATATAGAAACATAGAGGAAATGAATTTAGTTCCACGTGACCTATAGGAGGTATGGGGACTTTGCCTTCATATTTCAGATTACATTTTAAAGTCATTTTTTCTGTTACAGCAGGGCTGGTTTTGTAGGAATATGACCAAAATAGCCACATAAATAGTGTATAAATGAGAAAAACCTGAGAAAATGTTGCTTGCGGAGATAGGGTCATTTCCAAAATATTGCAGTTTCTACAAATTGCCCCAAACCCCACTTTTTCTGGACATAACCCACCAACAGAATGAAATTTTCAGCTGAAAATTAACTTTTAGTCTTATTTCAGTCTTTCTAGGGCTTTTTATGCATAGATGTCCAATTAGGGCCTACAATAGGGACCACTAACAATTTGGTCGGGTTTGCAGTGTTCAGTCAAAATTTCAATGACCGAGCAATTATCCAATTAACAAGTAGTAATTTGTTCATGAGTGCAGATATTGGTACAATGTTGATAATAGATATTTATAAATACATACAGCAGAAAAGGCACAGCTAAAGAAATGATCCCCTGAGAGGATATCATCTCATAAAAGTTGGGTTAATCACAGGCCTAATATTAATCATTTTTTCAGCAATTATATGATATTTTCCATGATTTTGTGTTTTTCTCTGGGAAATGCTACACTATATCTTGCAAAAGCAATGCCCTCTTCATCACCATGTGACTGCATTCAATACATATATGCAGTTTGGCAGCTCTAGAGCCTTCACTTGTCTAGTGCATGAGTCTTTGATGATAAAAGTCGCTGCTCGGAAACAGCACTGAAAACCAGTAGGAATTTCACTGTGATCTACACATATGAACCCGCTCATATCTTGACATTGAGAAAGGCTATTACCACCTCACTTCAGGATATGATAGGACAGAGTCTGAGGTTTCATGGAAAAAAAGTTTTAGTTTAATCTGAAGACCCCCTGCCTAATTAAGTCATATGGTATTCAGGACTGCACTGAAGGGTGTTCTGACTGCTGATTGGTTTAGAATTAGACAGAAGAAATATTGGTAAAATTATAAAAAAAAATCACAGGTGTTCCCAAATAGTTAATAAATGGAATAGTAGGTGTGCTTTTATATTATGCCAGGCCTTGGGGATTTTATGAGGCATGCAAAAGTTAATCTGGCCAATGGAGATTTTTAGGCCCAAAATAGGGTAGAATGGCACTCACTGCACATATCATTCCCTTATTTAAGATTTTCAGGGTTAAGCCTATCCAACATTCTGTCAGATTGTGTATGAGGGATGAGTTAACCATGCTATGGTTAAAGTTTTTACCAACGAACATTTTAGGCGGCTGTTTTTGTGTGTTATGCTATATAGAAACATAGAGGAAATGGATTTAGTTCCACGTGACCTATAATTCTGAGTAGACACCTTGTGTTAGTTTGCTGTACTATATGTTATCCAACTTTGCCAGGTTTACGTAAAAAACACGTGATGTAGATGGGCCAGATCAGTTGTACTAGGAGGGAAGTGGACATATAGATCTTTTTATATAAAAAAAACTTTTGACAGCACCTTGGCAGTATCTTTATTTTTATTTACAAACTGTCAAATGGTCAACAATCAGCTGCAGTACACAATTCCATAATGATTAAGCCGAAAATGTTTCCAGCTAAGTTGTTATTCCTTAAATTCCTTAATTCATTCATTGCTTTACTGATTCCCCCATTTCCAATGTTTAGGGCCCAATCAGAATTAAATATTTATGATAAGATATACGTGTTATTCTCATGGACTCTTTTTTGGTACAACCGGGATCATATCAATTCTGGTGGAATCATTAAATTATCCAGAACAAAAGTTCTAGAGTTCATGATAAGGAGTAGCCTGAATTGTCTAATTTTTGTCTATTTGTTGATAACTGTACTTAAATACCTAGGCTTGGCCAGGCAAGAGGCATTGCCCTAAATGACTCTTTGATTGATGCCCTTTCAAGCTCAAATGACATAAACTTTAGACCTTGCCCTTATACGACCCTTTCATCAGCTATGATACAGTAGATGGCGCTAGTGGCGACCATGCCACTTTGCTACTCCAACAGGGGTGGCGCAGTGGATAGCGCACTCGCCGACGGATCGCCAGATCGCCGGTTCGAGTCCCGTCCGAGTTGACTCAGCTCTCCATCCATTCCTTGGTCGGTAAAGTGAGGAGCACCAGAGATTTATCTCACTGTGCGAAAGTAAGCAGGGGGCAGTGACAAAACTTGGAGACAGAAATGTCAAAGCGAAGCGACCATAGGCTGGCATCCATGGGCTTTGTGTATGTATCCTGAAACCTATATAGCCCCATGGTACTTGTTTCTGTGAGGTACACCTCCTGATAGCTGAATTGCCTGTGAGGGAGATCAGCACCCAGCTCCATGTGCACGAGCACGGCCACTATACCAAGGGCAGGAGTAAAACTTACTCACTTACTTATGGCTGGTTTGGACTCCTGTACCTATGATAGGTAAAAATGTTTCTAATGATCTGCCTGTAGTTTGTCTCATTTTTTCATTAAACATTGATAGTGATTGTTATCACACTATTTTGAACATTTTGGTGAGGGGTGTCTGTATACTAAGGGTAAACCTATGGAGCCCTGGGAGTAGATACTTGACATTCCCATGTAAGCAGTGGGGCTACTGGAGCGCCATCTGGTATATCAACCTGGTAGAACTAATGTATACATGCCCAATGTAGTAGCCCTAACGCAGCCCTAACTACTGATTGCTTATAAAAAAGAAAAGACGGCCTCTATTTCATGATTACTTTTGTGATAGGTTTTGTTTTCATAAAATTCTTCTGACATACTATATAACGCTTGGAGAGTGTTTTATAAGCATAAAGGGTAGTCATTCTGTAAAAGCTACGGCTAATTGACAATTCCTCTCATAGCTCTTCAAGTGCAGCTTATAGAATTGATGCTGCTTGCAGGCGACGTTCTTACAATATAGAACAGTTCTGAAATCACAATTTTCAAGATCTCGGACATGCTTATATCTTTCTCTTGAAGGGTGCGGCTTACAGATAGAGCTTTACAGTCTTTACCATAATATAGAAAGCTTATTAATACAGATTCACTACTACCGAGTAGACTGTGGTTCTATGGGTGTTGGTGTAAATATGTGATAGTCTTATTTTAAGAAAGAACTCTTCTAATAATCTGATATGAGATCGATACCGCCAAGCTGTCCTAACTTATTTATATTGTTCCAAAACCCATTAAGCCCCCAAAAAATGCCCCCCCACCTTATATCACACTTGATTTTGACCACAATGTCATGCTACAAAGTATTCCTATGGATATCCATTAATCTTAGTGTCCATGTACATGCAATTTCCTTGAACCACACATTGATGACACCCATCAACAACAAAAGGGATTGCATAATCACCATAAACTGTTCAGACCCAGCCAATTTAGTTTACTCATGTGAATGTCTGATGAACGGTGTTAATTTCAGAGGTCTCTTGGCTGCCATATAATCTGTATCGCGTGCTTTGATGGCAATATCCCACAACTTGCTATGTGAAAGCAATTCCCAGACCTCTTTCCGGATGATTTTGCCACTTGGTGTTTTAGGAATGCTAGCAACAAATTGAACACCTCCAGATAGCCATTTGTGTTTTGAGAGACACCCTGCAGTTGAGAAACATGGATATTATAAAGTTCATTATCATTCAGATTCCAACATCTTTGTCTAACACCAATACCTTCAATAATTATTGATGCAGACTAGGATAAAATGAACACAGGGTGTTTCATGTTTATCACATCTGATTATATTGCAAGGCCATAGTGATAGGTTTACTTAGGAACATGAAGAACTCCTTCAGCCAGTTTTTAGAAAATAGTCTACCCAGCAAACTTACTCCAAATGAATGATTATGTCTACTCAAAGTTATACAGATATAATAGTTAAAAGATTATTATTTGAAAGCCTTTTTACCTTTGACAAAGTCTGCAGTTTCATTGGCTGTGACATTGGAATGGGGTTTCTTGACAAGAAGGCCCGTGGCAGTTTCCCTGCTGCTGTATCAGGTATCCCTATCCCAGCTGCATCATCCTCTCCTGAATGGGTCAGTCCAGGATTGGTCATAACAGTTATATATAAGAAGCAGCAGTGGTCCTATGATCCAAACCCTGGTTCGTTCATTTTGATATCTATTCATGGTTACCACACTGTAAGCTATCTATCATTGGTAATAGAAGGCCACATATCTTAATTGAGACGTCAACCCCAGAAAATAGCCATAACATTGGGTTTGCTAGTGGATCGACATTACCAACTGGTAGATTCAATGCTCATCAATGATTTTATAATGCTGCAGGAGTAAGTCTATTTTTTCATTGCAAATATGTTGGGTGGACGTCTTAAGGTATGTGACCGTGTTTAGGTTAATCTACCCTAATACCTTGCATGTAAGCCATGCCTTATTGGATAGAATCCCAGTGTGATAGTAGTGTGCCTTATGGCATCAGCTAATAGTTCGGTGTGTCATATTGGCAAGGATATTATATCAAAGAACAGTACTGAAATGCTCTGAATCTAGCTCCACATCCTTTGATCTTTCTCAAGTTGCAGTGCATCTTGTACACAGGGTGTGTCTTATACACAATGAATAACGTTATCACAAAAACACAAGTTGTTTTTTTAAACTGTTCCAACCTGTATGGACCCAGCCGTAAGGGCCTATAATATTCTGTGTGGCCTCTGGTTGGTTCAAATAGCCTTTCATCATCTGGGGGACCCGTAGGCAAATCTCTCCCTCCTGCTTTACACTGGGTGTATTTACAACCTGTGTGAGGGTAAGCATTGGTAAGTGTGTAAGTTCTCTAATGGATTGAAGAAGTGCCTACAGATTTAAATGCAGTCATCTGTATACGTGGTTGCTGAGTCTGATAGGTAGGATGGGCATTTTTCCTTTCATGAATTTCAAGAAATGATTTTGCTCCCCTTTAGACAATCCAAAGGTAATCTTCAAAGGATGTATGTTAGTTTATCCTAATCGACATGGTATAATAAGGCATGCTGCAATGGTTTGCTACTCAGAAAGAGTGTGATAAAGTGACTCACACATCATCACTTGAATCAGCATTCAAATGATCTATTAATTAAATTAGTGCATCACGTCATACCTTAGCTGTGGTGATAGGAACAAGTGGTCCTGATGAACCTGGCTTTCTGTCACTTGTTGAGGCTATGCTAACAACACCAGTCATCCCAGTGAGGCCATATCCTAAAATGGCACCAAAGGGTCAATTATCTATATAATACCTATCATGCAAAGTTCATGATTGGGAATGAAATAAAGGCATTCATGTGCGTGCTGGCTGAAAATAGCAGGCTCGGGGAATATTGGTTTAAGAAAGCACAGTACTTGGACTTCTGTGTTTCTAAGCAGTCCTCTGCATTCAGCAAAATCAATTCCTTGAGTTTCATAAACTGTATATGAACAAATTACATGAGTTGCTATAAAACAGAATTATTTGCAAGAAAACTGATATATTTTGTTCATACAGTCATAACAACATGTTGGCTAGGGGTCTTTATCATTTATATCTATGATAAGAATAAATTATGCTGCAATTAATTATACCCACTTATGGAGCTGGACCTATGTACGGTGAAGTCTATGCATTGCAGTCATTATCTTCACAAATTTATTGATTTCTGGTATTGTAACTGGTCCATAGTATTCATCCTTGGTTAATTGAAGTATATCAACTGGTTTATAGATAGCATTAGCTATTTCTATCATTCTATGGCATAGGTTTCAATCATGGACCTATGCATGGTGATGTACCTACGTACAGTGATATTTCCATGATTTCTCCCAATAGGTTGTAATGTATTCATCCAGTTATGACAATACTTTGCATGGATATTTCCTGGACCATATATATTAACATGTTATAAAATAATTTACTAAATATTAATTACTCTCCTTTAATCAATGATTCAATGTACCTAGTACATTGAATCATTGATGCTAAGGGGTACACCACATGCTTGTAAGGCCTATAGGTCATTGACATATGCATGTTAGAAATATTTTATATTAATATTATATTGCCCCCCATTGAGCCATAAAAACTGAGACATCTATATATCCCAAGAGGATTTTCTCCTTGACATTATACTCATTCTAGTGTACCTATGTACTGTGATGCAAATGTTACACAACTACATTTTTCCTTATAAATAACAAGAAAATAATTAAAAATGAGCTCTGATGGTGGCAAAATTTTCGTTTTTCAATTCTACAATAGTCCATATGAAAAGTGTTATTATGGACCTTATTGTACCTCAAATAAATCACCTAATGTGTTTTACTTATATTTCTTTAGTTGAAAACCTTTGAAATATCCACATTTTACCCTGTTATTTGCATAGATTAGATCACTACATGGGCAAAAGTGGGTACCCATAGTATGATAATGTTAGCAGCTATGTGAATGTATAAACAATATAGCAGTTAGATCCCCTGTTAAGTGTACATGGATGGGGAAAGGTATAATAAGCCTGCGCTCCATTTTCGTGAGAATTGACCATACACTGAATGAGACTGAAGAGGGATTTAATTTCTTGCAAAACATTTTAGACCTTTTTATGCTCATTAATGTTGACTATACACTCAAATACTGCAGTTGTTTGAAGTCATGATATCAACTTTGGGAGGGCATCATTCAATACCATAGACATAGTGCATGTACACTCAGTATAGGGATGAGGGTGGTAGCTTGCTGCACTTTATAAAATCTGCCTGAAGTCAGGGCCTTATAGGAAAGGCTTTTATACTATAGAACATTGCAAACTGCCCAAAATCAAGTTATAAGTTATGACTTCCAAGTTTTCTGCAATGCAGACTGCATCTTATATATGCCCACCCTTTACACTCCTTCAGCCAGTTTTTAGAAAATAGTCTACCCAGCAAACTTACTCCAAATGAATGATTATGCCTACTCAAAGTTATACAGATATAATAGTTAAAAGATTATTATTTGAAAGCCTTTCTACCTTTGACAAAGTCTGCAATTTCATTGGCTGTGACATTGGAATGGGGTTTCTTGACAACAAAGGCCCTTGGCAGTTCCCCCGCTGCTGTATCAGGTATCCCTATCACAGCTGCATCATCCACTCCTGGATGGGTCAGTCCAGGATTGGTCATAACAGATATATATAAGAAGCAGCAGTGGTCCTATGATCCAAACCCTGGTTCATTCATTTTGATATTTATTCATGGTAACCACACTGTAAGCTATCTATCATTGGTAATAGAAGGCCACATATCTTAATTGAGACGTCAACCCCAGAAAATAGCCATAACATTGGGTTTGCTAGTGGATCGACATTACCAACTGGTAGATTCAATGCTCATCAATGATTTTATAATGCTGCAGGAGTAAGTCTATTTTTTCATTGCAAATATGTTGGGTGGACGTCTTAAGGTATGTGACCGTGTTTAGGTTAATCTACCCTAATACCTTGCATGTAAGCCATGCCTTATTGGATAGAATCCCAGTGTGATAGTAGTGTGCGTTATGGCATCAGCTTAGTTCGGTGTGCCATATTGGCAAGGATATTATATCAAAGAACAATACTGAAATGCTCTGAATCTAGCTCCACATCCTTGGATCTTTCTCAAGTTGCGGTGCATCTTGTACACAGGGTGTGTCTTATACACAATGAATTACGTTATCACAAAAACACAAGTTGTTTTTTTAAACTGTTCCAACCTGTATGGACCCAGTCGTAAGGGTCTATAATATTCTGTGTGGCCTCTGGTTGGTTCAAATAGCCTTTCATCATCTGGGGGACCCGTAGGCAAATCTCTCCCTCCTGCTTTACACTGGGTGTATTTACAACCTGTGTGAGGGTAAGCATTGGTAAGTGTGTAAGTTCTCTAATGGATTGAAGAAGTGCCTACAGATTTAAACCAAGCCATCTGTATAAGTGGTTTCTGAGTCTGATAGGTAGGATGGGCATTTTTCCTTTCATGAATTTCAAGAAATGATTTTGCTCCCCTTTAGACAATCCAAAGGTAATCTTCAAAGGATGTATGTTAGTTTATCCTAATCGACATGGTATAATAAGGCATGCTGCAATGGTTTGCTACTCAGAAAGAGTGTGATAAAGTGACTCACACATCATCACTTGAATCAGCATTCAAATGATCTATTAATTAAAATAGTGCATCACGTCATACCTTAGCTGTGGTGATAGGAACAAGTGGTCCTGATGAACCTGGCTTTCTGTCACTTGTTGAGGCTATGCTAACAACACCAGTCATCCCAGTGAGGCCATATCCTAAAATGGCACCAAAGGGTCAATTATCTATATAATACCTATCATGCAAAGTTCATGATTGGGAATGAAATAAAGGCATTCATGTGCGTTTTTTTTTTTTTGAGGATTGAAAATTAATTTTATTGTCCGACACAATTTAACAAAAGTGGATAATGACAATAAAGGTGATTCCTCGTCCAATTCATCTGTTACAAATCCAGTTATTTTCACATTATGACATATATGAATGTACATGATGAAATGAGGTCAAACAGGTAGAGAATATATATATTATGTACACAAAAACAAGACTACCATAGGACTTAATGGCCACACAACAGTGACACAGCGGATAACAGGGTAAAGCGGGCTCGAACACATACTTCATTACTAATTACATTTAGTATAGAATACAAGAGTAAGAAAATACAAGATTTGAAGTATGTAGTTATTAAGTGACTTCGGCAAAATAAGCAGTTAAGATTGTCAATGGGTGTAGTCTTTAAAACAGCTCCCACAAACAATAACATTGCAGCACACGATAACCATACGACAACCATTACTAGATTTACAAGATTAGGCAACATACTCAGTGTCCAGTAAGAGTAGTCATTACAACAGCTCCTACTTTACACGAGGGGGTAGTCATTGGGGCTGTGTACAAATGACGTCATGCAGGAGGGGGGGGAGGGGGGGTCCCACTCCCCATGACCAAGCATGACATGGGGGGGACGGGGGGTCATGGGCTGTATGACATCATGTCATAAAAAAATCACAAGTTGCTTAAGTTTTGACAAGAAAAAAAGATTTGTAAAGGTAGGGAAGTTTAATGCATTCATCTATGAAATACCAATACAGGCATGCTTTCCTCAGACATCCCACTCAAAGAGTATCACTCCCATCAATGTCAGTGTTGGTTGACTAGGCCTACTCTATCCTACCTCTAACCCAGGCCCCGTAACACTTTGAAATACCCTTTTAGTTGGACACATTTTACCATACATAGGACCCCATGTACAGGTTGATCCCTGCAGGTAAGAAGCTCCCTGACCATGAGAATTTGGTAGAAATGACCCAAAGTCTATTCTACATGATATATTTCACAATTCAAAAACCCATTGGTAACTTAAGGATTTCTCATTACTTATCAACGGGCCCGAGGGCAGTCTATACGAAAAGTTTCCCCAAACAGGCCATTCTGTCCTGCAGACCTTAATGTTCTGCAGGCCTGGACTGATTTTGGCAGTACCGGATTCCTCAAGAACACAAGGTCTTCAGATTACAATCAGACATTCGGTCCCACAGTCTGGTCATTTCTGCAGGCCCGGCAGCAATTTTCACAGCAATGGCCTTGGTCCCGCATGGTTTTTGGACAGCGAGAGGTGCAGTAGATTTCCATGCAGAGGTGCAGAAAATTTTCTGACCGCTTCCCTTTGGACAGGTTGCAATTTCCCTGGTCACCCCCCTTGTTCTACAATAATTCACAGGCTTTCCTACTGAAAACGCATGACATCTTTTTGACCCCTCCTCCACCTTGAGCTGTCAAAATCATTTCTCCCTTGGAAACAAACAACCTTACTCTCCTTTGTCTGAATGAGACTCTAGGGGCTATGCCTTATATGCAGGTTCTACAGTAAAAACTGACTGCTTTGTATGTCTGATTGTACTTGATGGTCTTCTGGCAATTTGATCCTTTTCTTTTATCATGTATTAGACTATTGATCTAGACAGGTTTTTTTTCAGGATATTTTGTGACAGGAAATACTTGTGTATGATCAATACCATAGGCATAGTACTCTGTGTATAAGGCATGGAAATTCAATCCATATATGGGGACTCATAAGCTGATGCTGACAGTGTTCGGCATGTTTTTCTGTTCATTAATTTTGTTGATCAGTGCTAGTTCATCTGTTTTATGTTACATGTATCCTTGATTGCCAATTCACACCCATTATGTCCCTTTGAACCATTTCAATTTGTTTATCTAGGCTGTACACTATTCATGCACTTTGGGTGGGGGGGGGGTATCTCTGTATGACGTCATGTTAAGGGGGGGTCAAGTGTTGTATGACGAAACATGACAAGGGGGGAGGGGGGGTCAAAAATGGTCCAAAAAAGCATGACGTCATTTGTACACAGCCCCATTACAACAGCTCCCTCATTAAAACATATCAATCATCCATGTTAACAGGATTCTTACTGACTTTAGTCAGGTCAGTTATGCCAGATAATCTCTTTTTAAATATAATCTTATCTTTACTGTGCTGATACCAGCTCCCTAAATTATTCCATAAAGTTATACCACGATGCATAGGTGATTTATTGTAACCATGATTTTGAGCAGTGTATTCTTTAAACTTTACATTGTTATCCGATCTTAGACCAGGCCGTCTTGGTTCATTCTCAAGATATTCAGGATTCTTTGCAAGTTTAAACATGTAACACAATAGCATTACCTCCCTTCTCCTCTTTAAAGTTGGTATATCAGCTAATTTATACATCTCAGCCTCAGACAGGTTCCTACCCCTAAATACAATCTTCAGACCTCTCAGCTGAAGCCGATCCAATTTTTTAAGACAGTCCTCATTTGCACCATCAAATACAAAACTAGCATAATCAAATAATGACATAATAGTAGTTTTATAGACAGTAAGAGCCACATTTTCAGTCAAATTGTGCCTCAGTTTACTAAATCTAAACAGTCTATGGCTTACTTTAGAATTGAGATCCTTCAATGCACTATTAAAGCTCAAAGTCTTATCTATTTTTAGGCCTAGGTAACAATAGTTCTCAATCACCTCTAATTCAGTAGTACCAATTTTAAGTGAAGGTACTTTCATCTTATTTAACTTATGACTACTACCATACCAGACCACTTTGGACTTATCAATATTTATCGTTAATCTTTTTGATATAAACCAGGAGAGTATACTATCTAAAGCACTCTGCATTTTTCCTTGGGCCCTATCAGCACTGCAACCAGAAGTTAGTAAAACTAGATCATCAGCATACATATAAAAAACACAATTTTGTAGCACAGTACCAATATCATTTACAAATAGAATAAACAACAGAGGTCCTAACACGGACCCTTGTGGGACTCCAAAACGAACTGGCATTACTTGCGATGTATAATTTCCCATTTTTGTAAATTGACTTCTTCCCGTCAAATAGCTCATTAACCAATTGAGGTTACAATCATCCAGTCTCAATTCCCCCAGAGTTTCAATAAGATATAAATGATGTACAGAGTCAAATGCCTTTTTAAGGTCAATATAACTGGCACAAGATAGGTGTCCTCTATCTCTATTTTCATATAATTTGTTTAAAAAGGCAAATATAGCGTCTCCTGTTCCTAAACCTTGTCTGTAACCATATTGACGCACTGACATTGTACCAGCTCTATTAGTAACATCTGTTATATGACCATGCATAATTTTTTCAGCAATCTTTCCTGGCACCGGGAGAAGAGAAATAGGCCTCCAGTTTTTGATTAGTTTGTTGTTTCCATCCTTTGGAATAGGACTTACCCTAGCAACTTTCCAGATATCAGGAAAGATCCCTGAATCAAAGCTTAACTGATACAGCCAAGTCATTGGTGTTAAAAGAAATTTTAAAGCCACCTTTAAAATATCACATCTGATGCCCATTATACCGGATGTTTTATGAACATTAATCTCGTCAATGTAGATTGAAACAAGCTCCTTTTCAACTCTAAGCTGAGGTACAAATGCATCCTCTGGTTCCTTGAAAACAACGCGTTCAGGATAACCTTTTACAGTCATATCATTAGATAGCTGCTTACCAATACTAGAAAAATATGTATTCATGTAATCCACAGACTCTTGCTGTGATATGATTATATCATTATCATCAATTAATTCGGGTGGTTCAACATCAACTTCAGGTTTCAATATACCATTCACAATTCTCCAAAATTTCTTTGGATTATTTTTACAATCCTCCAAGGCCAGCTTGGACTGATCTGCTTTCGAGTACTTTATAGCCCTATTAATTCTACAACGTAGAGACCTAGCTACAATTAGATAATGTTCATCTCTAGTCTTTAGAAACAAACCAACATTATTTTCTCTTTCATGAATAAGGCTCATTATTTCAGGGGTCATCCACCTATGCCGCCTGTCAACATATTCTACTCTCACCCATGGACAGTAGGTATCTAGGAAGTCTTCAATATGTGCTTGAATCATCCTCCAGCCTTCTTCAGGATCAGAGCATGAATAAAACGAGTCCCAATCAAGTTCACATAACCAATCTTTAAAAAGGTTCTCTTTGAAATCCTTGTACCTACGTATATACATTATTTTCTTTGTATATGTAACTTTCATTTTACATTTGACACTAAATACAGGCAGGTGATCACTAACCATAAAATTTAGAACCCCTGAGGTAACATCATCATTATAGTTTGTCAGAATATTGTCTAAACATGATATAGTTTTCTTATAGGGTCTCGTACATTGATGTATCAATTTATGATAGCCCTCAAAGCGACACAAATCCAACAGCCTAACAGCACTTGGCAGCTTTTCTCTCAAGGTATTGATGTTTATATCTCCCATAAGCCATTGCTCTTTTTTGTTGTTTTCAGCATGCTTCATTAATTTTAACATGTGTACAAAAAACGGGTCCATTTTACCAGATGGTGGGCGATATACAATAATCACTTGAAGCTTATTTCCATCTCTAAAATCTAGGTCCAAAACAAGGCATTCAATGTCTTTGTTTGAGCAACTCAGGCTCCTATCTATCATTACATCTACAATAATATCATCTCTAACATAGGCAGCAATACCACCCCCTTTCTTGCGTCTACGATCTAATCTATAAAGTTGCATACCTTCCCAATGAATCATATCATCATTATAGTCATCATGCAGCCATGTTTCGCTCATTGTAACAATGTCAGTGCCATTCAATTGATCAAAAATTTCAGATCTCTTATTATACATACTTCTCGTGTTTAAATGCACCATCTTCAAACCCTTCATCTCCAAAAAATCATTCACTCTAGTGGTAGTCGACATACAAAATATACAATGAAAAAGATAATAAGAAATATATACAAATAAATAGAGGGATCCCAGAGTTACCAAACTGGGATCCCAGAATACCCCCTACGGACTACCCAATTAAATGTGCCGTGTGGGATATTGAATAAAAAGAGAGAGGAACTTCAGCGGCAAGAAAAAGCAAGCAAACATTTCTGCTCCATCTTCAGAAAAAATTAGTCATAGTAATTACATTCAGGAAAAATTATTTTTAGAAATATCAAAGCATATTTATCCGATCGATAACTACCCTTATTATAGGAGCAAAGAACAATTAATTTAGTCCATACCATTTAACTTACCCACAATTAAAAAGAATGAAAACAGAAAACATAAACCAACAAAAACAACATAAAATAAGTAAAACGTTAATTAGTACAAAATCAACAAGGCATGTTATTTAACAACAAATAAATGATTAATAATACTGTTCTTACTCACCTCTAAGTGAAGGTCCCAAAAAATTGTCACATATTAACCAAATGACTGTTTGTACAACGGTGCCCTTAAGTTCACCTCTTTTGAAAATCTTCCAAAGCACCCAAGAAAATCACCAACACCCAAGTCACCGTCTTACCTGTTTAGAAAAGAAGGTTATATTTGATCCGTTTATCAACTTAAGATTTATTACTACACACATCACTTTCATTAGTACAATTCTTATTAAGCCTGTGGTATGACTTTTATAAGTCAAAAGAAAGTATAAGTAAATAGGCATTCTAAACATACAATTATTTTATACATTCCATATTATTTCTCAAATAACACTTACATCTTCATACATCCTTACTTAATTATACTAGTATAATATTATACTAATATGTCAATCGACTATCATTTCAGAGAATCTACTTATAAGTTTTAGAAACAACATCAAAAATGTTCATAAGGGTCCCAAAGTTCTTGAAGGTTCAGTCAACAACGAACTGATCCCTCAGACTCAGTTACCCAGTGTCCAGTCAGAGTCTATCGTCACTAACCATATCATCCCAAACAAATTTTCATGATTTGGTTTGTTACCTCATCCCAGAGAATGTCGTCTTCATCATTCTCATCATCATTCTCACCTTCTTGTGGTACAAGATTCTCAGGGTGCAAATCAGGTGGAGGTAACACCTTCCTAATTGTCGTAGCCATTCTCAATGCAATTTGTTTGTTGGTTGCTTCATTTGCATGTAGGCCATCTCTCATTTTCTTTTCCCCATACTGACAGGACATTTTAGGACCTTTACCCACTTTGCGTCCCTTTTTGCCCCTGCTCCAACGATTTTTATGGAACAGGGTATGTACCTTGCATGTGGGTACATCATTTAACTGGTTTATATACTGTACATCCCCCTTTAACATTTTTATACTCCTGTTCAGAGCATCCTGCATTGGGTCAGGTGTTGTCTTTTTATTAAACAACTGGAGGTTCATACCAAAGAGAGTACACAGTATGTATTTGGTACCTGGGAATCTCAGTTTCAATTTGTGTATCATAGTGCTAAGCCTTACCGCAACAGTGGCACGGCATGTTGGTGCATCAGAGTAAGGAAAGAACACATCCCTTCTACCATCTACATGTCTTAGCGATGTAACATCACATGCCCCGGCTAGGAAAATAACAAGGTCAAAATGACCAGTGTGCAACTTCTCCAATACCTTTTGATGTATTGCTGATATATTTCTACTTGCTCGGGCACATTCAGTCACCCTATAGTTTACCACATCATTCAGAGCATCCTGAACTAACTTAGCCATTCCACAGGCTCGGGAATCACCTGCTACCATTACTGAGAGGACCACCATTGTCAATATCAGATATACTAGTGTCAGATATACTAGTGTCAGTATCACCGGTACTATAATATCGTAAGTTCACTTTCCAAAGTACCTTAATTTATCTTCATTTTTTACCAGCAGCAGCATAATAGTCCCTCACTTTCATCAGCAAGCGCCCATGCAGGTTTCCGCCTGGGTACTGACGTCCAGCCTTGTATCGATCACCATTTTTCTTTGGGTCCCAAGGCCACCCTGAGGCCCACTTCCGTGACCCAGTAGCTTCAATCAAGGTTTTGGGAGCTGAATTTAACAATAAGTCACGCTCATGATTATTCTGACCAAATTTGGCCTTCAACAGATTTTCCATCAAGGTTGATTCGAATTGGATGAAGGGATGTCCTTCCGGAATTTTATGCACATCACCATCAATTTTGATCTGTCTTGGGTCATGTTTCAAGAGTATAGTTTGAGCCTCCTTCACCAGATCGAGTTCTAGTAGTCTTATATGAAAGTACCCTTGCTCAACACTACTGTACTCATACTTCTTGTCTTTATAAACAAATTCGATTTTGCATTTGTACCAATTAGACATGAAACAATTGGTTCCCTGATAGATTATACCGAGCTCTGTCTCCTGCATTCGAATGTCATCATTTTTCACATTGTTTTGAGGTCTTTTTGACTGAGGTCCGTACGATAGATCAGATTTCAGTTCATCAGGTACTTCATCTAGTTTAGTGTAATGATACCGCTTTCCCTGCACTACAATCCCATCCTTTTCTATTTTGGCTCCTAGGCCCTTCTTTTTCGCAGCAAATACAATTGCCCTACCCAACTGTTTTGAATCTCTGATTTCTTTACTTTCGTCCTTGGCGAAACCCAGTTTGGTGTTCATTTCATCTGCTATAGGTTTCAGTTTCCACCTTCTTGATAGGATTGTGGCCCTGATTGATGCGTTGCTACAGCACACTATTAGTGGTGCCTTCTCAAGAGGAGGCCTATCACCTTCCTTTACAGGAGTTTCTTTCCTCATTCTAACAACTTCAATGAAGTCACCCTCACTACATCTTATTTCAAGTTTTTTGAAGAGATTCATGACTACAGGGAGAAGATTCTGCCCATGGTAAGTTTCCATACCATATACGACAATATTACGATCAGGGGTACTTGTACAATGCCTGACAGTTCTCATTGACGATACTACATGGGCATATTCAGCCCTTTCATGTTTGCTAGACTTTAACACATTCTCACCCACCCGGCTAGTCAATGTTTTCAAGTCATTTTCATTTTTCACAATGGTACCAGTGAGTGTTGTATTTACTTCCTTTATAGCACCATCCAAGGTTTGAAATTCCTTGTTTATTCTGTTATGCATAGTACTTGTAGCAGTCTGAATACTTGCAGTCAGTCTGGAAGCTTCCATATTAAATTTAGAATCAAGACTTTCTACAGTGTTTTCAATTGATACAATCAAGCCTCTCAAAGTACTCTCAAGTTCTTTGAGTTCCTTACAGGAAGCTTTCTCATCAATTTCATTCTCTAACCTACTTATCTCTTTCTTCCTTTCTGCTTTCTCATTCTCAATGAAACCCAACTGTACACTCAGTTTGCCTTCAACAGCTACCTGAGCATCTTCTACATTCTCCAATCTCCCATTAAAATCTTCCTTCTGTTCATCCAACAATTTTGCAAATTCTTCTACAATTGCCTTTTTAAATGTCTCCATTTGTGCCGAATTTGTTTGTGCTATGTCATTCTTTAAACATACAATTTGTTCCTGTGCAAATTGTAAAACTAGACCAGATGTGTTCTTTAGTGCCAGATTCTCAGCACTCCCATCAAGCCTCAAGCCCCCCTGTACAGAGGAGGAATCTCCGTCTTGTCCCAATGACGTCATTGGGTCGATCTGCAGTAGTGGATTTCCAACAGTACGGGGAAGCCCTTCTTCAATTAGAGTTAGAGTATTATCTCCAATTTCGACTATACTAGTTTACAAGTCTAAGACTAGTTTTTTATTCTCAGGGGAGCTAGTTTGTGAACTAGGGGATGTTGATTCCTGACTATCACTACGACTTCTTTTCAAACCTGGCGTAGCTATCCTCGTGTTGTCCGATTCAGACATAGCAACAAGGCCTCTACAAATTTGTCAAATTTACAAAAACTAATTACAGCTCAGTAGCTCAGTACTACCATAAACGATGTCTTGGTCTGAAACTAAACAGTCTCAGGTTGAACAATTAGATACAATACAAGCTCCTCTATATGCGCCAAAAACCTTTTAGGTAGCTCAGTACTACCATAATAGCGATGTTTTTGTCTGAGACTAAACAGTCTCAGATTGAACAATTAGTGGGTTCCAATTACTTTGGGATGTCTGAGACTTAACAAACTCAGGTTAAACAAATTACAGCCCTTTTCTGCTATAGATACGATACGTGCGTCTCTATGTACGCCCGAAACCGTATAGGTAGCTTCATACCACCATAATAGCGATGTTTTTGCGTCTTTGTCTGAGACTGAACAGGCTCAGGTTAAACAATTAGCGGGCATTCGTTTTGGTATGTTGCAAAAGTGCCGTCAACCGTTATTATACATATGTATGTCGTAAAATGTAAAATGTTTTTATTTCTTCGTCAATTTCGTCGAATAGACTAAATCAACTACGTTGAGAACAATTATTACTATTATAAATTCGCCAGAAGCATAGAAAATGTGTGCCTGAAACTGTATAGGTAGCTTTATACCACCGTAATAGCGATGTTTTTGCGTCTTTGTCTGAGACTAAACAGGCTCAGGTTGAACAATTAGCGGGCATTCGTTTTGGTATGTCGCAAAAGTGCCGTCAACCGTTATTATACATATGTATGTCGTAAAATGTAAAATGTTTTTATTTCTTCGTCAATTTCGTCGAATAGACTAAATCAACTACGTAGAGAACAATTATTACTATTATAAATTCGCCAGAAGCATAGAAAATGTGTTTTGAAGACTCAACTGGTCGTGCATCGACGAGCGAGTACACGCGCGAGTGAGCGATAATGGAGGAAGTTACCGCATTCGCGGTAAAAAAGTTTGAAATTAACCTGGCAAATCCAGCAAAATAGCAGCTACACTCTTAGAAAAACACACACACAAGGATTCAAGACACCCTTAGGGTTGCACTCCTATAAAAAGGTAGCCAAAATTACATCATAACTCTTCCTATTTGTCAATTTACCTGGAGCCGATTCTCACGCAACTCTTCACTCGGCCATAGTCTCTCTCTCCTTTTGGCGTGCTGGCTGAAAATAGCAGGCTCGGGGAATATTGGTTTAAGAAAGCACAGTACTTGGACTTCTGTGTTTCTAAGCAGTCCTCTGCATTCAGCAAAATCAATTCCTTGAGTTTCATAAACTGTATATGAACAAATTACATGAGTTGCTATAAAACAGAATTATTTGCAAGAAAACTGATATATTTTGTTCATACAGTCATAACAACATGTTGGCTAGGGGTCTTTATCATTTATATCTATGATAAGAATAGATTATGCTGCAATTAATTATACCCACTTATGGAGCTGGACCTATGTACGGTGATGTCTATGCATTGCAGTCATTATCTTCACAAATTTATTGATTTCTGGTATTGTAACTGGTCCATAGTATTCATCCTTGGTTAATTGAAGTATATTGAAATGGGAAGGGGACAGCTCGGGGTGGATCTAATTAATTACTAATCATTCTCAAACCTCGGATGGGCAGCGACCACCTCCAGGGAGGCGGCCGCTACAGGATGACAAAACACAGTGACTTTGATC
This sequence comes from Acholoe squamosa, assembly GCA_949317995.1. Classification (NCBI taxonomy): domain Eukaryota; kingdom Metazoa; phylum Annelida; class Polychaeta; order Phyllodocida; family Polynoidae; genus Acholoe; species Acholoe squamosa. The sequence continues at coordinate 26,956,893 of OX439048.1, forward strand.
TCAATAAATGTATATTCCACAGTGGAAACAGGGTACAAATTATATATCAAAATGACCAGCACACCCTACCTGACTATATGAATGATATAATATGAAGTGGCGGAGCCGGCAGATCCGATGGTAGTCCGGCCAAGGCGAGGTAGTTACCTGCTCTGACTTGACTGTGAGGGAGGAATCTGCAAACTGAGCAGGACGACGTCCTCTCGTGACGTCATGAGAGGACGCTCAGCTACCTCCCGCGAGATAACGAACCAGCGCGAGACTTGGGTTTTCCCGCCCTGGCTGATCCCGTTACACCCTCCCCTCCTTACTCTCTTGCTCGCCCGCGAGCAAATCTACATAGTCTCATGAGGGGCTTTCCTCTTCTCCTTGTTGCAAACCCCCCCGAAGGGTTACCCAGCCCGGGCTGGCCTGACCCGCAAGGATCAGGCCAGAGGTTCGCTGAAGTCCCAGCAGGCCGTCCATACTTGATCTTGTCTCGCCTTGGCTCGGATGATGACTTGTCGCTGACTTGTTGACTAACTAAGTTATACTTAAGTACACTATGGTAATAGGGATGTGCTGGTCATCATTATAAAAACATCGAGCTCAATATTAGTTACATTCATGTTCTGCGGTTGGCATCGATGTGCAATCCTGGATGGGTTAATACATAGTATAATTCTGGAAGGAAAGCCAATGTATTAAACAGGTTCAAACAATTTGACTTTTGATAGTTATTTCTTTAACATTTTACCTGTACTACCGAATGACAATACATAATACAATGACAACCCTGAGATCAATTCTGGTTTTTATATTAGAACAGTAACTCTCTTTAGAATAACCTTGGAAAATTTACGAATTAACAAGTATTAACATGGTGAACCATCTTTAGTATAACCCTGATTTACCACTGGAAGAATAGTATCCTAAGTACAAAGTTAAATTTGGAAGATTGACCTATTTGACCCATAATAACTCACTTTACCTTTTCCCCCCCCCCCCCCAACTACACAGTACTAGTCCCTGGATAACATGAAGCTAACCAGATATAACCGGAGGTGGGAATGTCCTTTTTACTGGACATTCCACCCAGATATACACTATAACATATATACAGGGAAAACGGTAACTCTACCACTAACATCTTTAGCATGGGATACACCAGAACACAATTATCAGACAAACAGGTATAACTAGGAGGAAACATAAATGAACCTAGGCCTGCGCTAGCCATTCGCCAGATCGCCAGTGGCGAATCAAACTACAATTTTGCTAACCATCTTCCCATTGGATTTGCCAGACTGGCTAATCCTTCTTCCAATTCACAACTGGAAATATGATATATGGAGTGTAGCATACCGTTGGAAAGCTTATAACATGACAAAACCAGTCATATGCATTCCCTCTTCATACAAATGAATATGACATTTCTGTGATTTTTCTCTTTAAAAATCTTGATAAAACATTTTCTGATTTATGATTAAATTGCTTAATATCTGTTTAGGGCTATACACAAATCTAGCCTATAGTTCAGCTCCTATTCAATGTTTCTGGGAGTAGCTGCCCATGTCCCCTTTCAAACACAGTTTTCTGAAGAGACACTTTTGCACTTTCTTCCATCATGAAAAAAAAAATACCAGAAATTTTCAGAAACGTGGATGGACCCTTTAACGCATAGCCTTATATTAAATCCATATCTATGTGGAGCTCTATCACCGAACTGAGCTGCATGTAAACCCCCATTCAAAAGTGGAGTGGGATATTTAAAAGGTCTGATCATATTGAAATATCACTACCTTTGTAAATACTCTGTGGTACAGGTACCTAGAAATAATATGTTCTAATATTATATAAAGGTTGATCAGATCAATCTGGCTTTCCATCATGGCATAGATAAGAGGCCGGGCTGCTGGTGGGGGGTTGTCTCCTGGGGACCCACCGGTGGCAATGGCCGCCTCCACCAGAGCCTCCGCCAGCCAGTCCATGCGACTGGGGGGGTTCCGTGTGGAGGCCGTGGTGCAGCTCTGGGTGGTCTGGGTGGAGGCCGTGGTGCAGCTCTGGGCGGTCTGGGTGGAGGCCGTGGTGCAGCTCCGGGCGGTCTGGGTGGAGGCCGTGGCGAGCACAGGGGTGGCAGCACCATTCTGGGAACTAGCCACTGGGCTGGCCGGAGGACCGGGTTGGGCGGTCTGGGTGGAAACCGTCCGGCGCCGCCACAGCGCCATGAATTCCGGGGGTGGCAGGATGGGTTTGCGGCCTCGCCCAGCAGGTCCGACCGGGGGAGACCGCAGGATCCCACAGAGCCGAGCCACGCCAGGGGTGGGTGGTGGGGTCTGCTGGCTCTCTGATGGGGTGGAAGGGCCTGGTGCGGTCCGTGCTGGTGCTGGGGCCACGACCCGGTTACCTGGGGGGGTGGCCGGGGATGACCTGGCCCTGCTTTCTGGTTTCTGGGTGGCGGCCAGGGGGGGCGGAACCCGGTGCTCTGGTGGGGTACCCGCGCCCTGGCGGGCAGGCTTGGATGCCGGGGCGGAGGACTTGGCCCGCTGTCCCTTTACAGCGCAGGAAACGGCAGCAGCAGCGGCCGCCTCTTCCCGCTCGAACCTCTCCTCGAGCGCCTTGATCCTTACCAGCCGCTGCTCATATTCCTCCTCCTCCGTGAGGTTTATATCCGGGGTGGCTGCTGGAGGGGTCGGCCCGGCAGTGGTGGCAGGCCCAGGGCCCGCAACAGCTATTGGAGGTGGCGGCCTGGCGGTGATGGCCGGCTCAGGGCTTGCCTCAGCCGATGGAGGTGGCGGCCTGGCAGTGATGGTAGGCTCAGGGCGGGTGACGGCAGATGTAGGGGCCTGTCCAGCGGTGGCGGACGCCCCCTCCAGTGCCTCGATCTGGAGAGGTGGCCGCTTCCCGGGAGGCAGCAGCGACACTGGAGGAGCCACTCGGGGCCTGGGGACCCACCGCAGGTGGGCAGGCTTAGCCTGCCGTGGGTTGGAGGGCTGCCGTCGGGCTTGCTCACGGTAGATGCTCCTGGCCAAGGGGTTGGCCAGGAACCGCTCAATGTGGCGGAAGAGCTCCCAGTCCGCGCTCACCCCCCCCTTGGCGTAGGCAGCCTGCCGAAGGCCCTTTTAGTGAAGGTGTGGGCTACATTTTGAATGTAGAGGTGGCAGCTATGGGAGCCTGCCACCTCCAGACAAAAAACCCGGAGGCAGACGGGGCAGGCCGCTCCAGCAAAATGCTGGCGGCGGGCACGGCAGGTACTAAAGGATTCGCCGCACCCCCCGCACCGGCTCTTGCACGGCCGGTCCCTGATGGTGGCTGCCCCACAGATGGGGCATCCCTGATGTAGGCCTTCCATGTCTGTGAACATAAAATAACAAGAGAAGAGTTAGCAATTTGCACAACATAATTACAGGATTTGTGAGCCGGTGATCTCAAAGGGACTGGGGGAGGGACGGCTGACCTAACCAATCAACCCCAGCAGTGCGCTGCGGCGGCAGCTTCCACAGTCCGGGTGGTAGAACCCCTCCTGGTCGGCCAGTCCATGGAGGAACGGCCCCAGAGGAGTTTGGCGGTGCACTGGGGGTCCAAACAAAATCCGGCTGATGGTGGCATGACAGTCCGAACATCCCACATGGTTCTGGACTCCATTTGTCACCCCATGCTTCATCTGGGGTGGGGTGTAGGCGCTGGGCAGAAAGCTGGTGCCAGTCATTGCAGCGGTCTCTCCCACTGCGGGATGTTGAGGAAGGAGAGTGGTGGCAGGGGCTGGAGTTTGGCTGGCTGCTGGGAGGAGCGACTGGGCAGCCCCGCTTCTCGCTGCGACTGGGGACCGCTGTTGGGGGGTCTCCGGTGAAGCTGACCAATGGCGACCAGCTGCTGCGCTCCTGCTGTTGGCTGGAGACTGCGGAATGGCAGCCCCCAGTGAGGTAGCTCCAACGTAAGCTTGAGGCTTTGACAGACGGGTGACGGCCGGTTCTGCGAGCTCTGGGTCAATCGTGGAGGAATGCTCGGACGGGGCTGGCAAGGGGCTCCGCCGCAGGACTTTCCTCTGGGGTGAGCGTGACCGGGATCGGAGCCTGCGTTCCAGCTCCAACCGGTCCTTGCCCCACCCCGAGAAAGTGTTAGCCTCCTCAGGACTGGTGCAGTCGTGCTCAGCCAGTCCCTCTGTGCAAAAGGACCGGAGGCACGAGTAGCACCCCCCCCCCGCGAAATGGTCATACCAGCCACGGCATCCTTCCATGGCCACATCACAGCGGCCACAGAAACTGAGGCAGGCCATGGTTGCCTTCTTAGAGCCACAAGCCGGACACTCTCGCAGGATGTCACGCTCATACGCCATCTTGATACTGTAACCAAGGGAGACTCAGAATTAAAAATTTCAAATTTGATAAGCTATAGGGCTAAACAGACGGGTCTAGTTTGGGTGAGGGGTGCCAGCTTGTTAGGCCGACACCTCGGGGATTCTTAGAGGGGTGGCCTTCAGGATGGCTGCTACCCATCCCTGGTCCACTTCTCCACGCACTCGCTGGCACTTATCGATGTGCACCACTCGACGGCGGGCCCTTGGCCCCTCGCGCACCTCAACATTAAGTTTACCAATGGTCGCCGTGACAACGAAGGGGCCGGTCCATCCTAGTTGGAGCTTCGGAGAGAGCCCAGTACGGCGTACTGGGTAGTACACCCAGACGGCATCTCCTCGCTCAAACCGGATCTCCCTCGCCCGAATATTATGGTATCGGTGCTGCCGCTCCTGGGCAGCGCCCAGATGTTTCCGGGCCAACTCATAGCTTTGGCGAAGACGTTGGCCCATCAGTTCGACAAAGCGTGGATACCCCTTGCCCTCCGTCTCACAGCCTTGTGCTGCCTCCTGCACATTGAAAGGCAGGGAACATTCCCGCCCCAGCATCAACCGGTTAGGTGTATAGCCAGTGGAGGCATGGACACTTGACCGGTAGGCCGTGCCAATCAGTGGCAGGTGTTCGTCCCAGTCCGTTTGTCGGTCATCCACCAATTGGCGGAGCATCCGCCCCAGATCATGGTTGAGGCGCTCCACCTGTCCGTCGTTCTGGGGCCGGTAGGGTGACGTACGGATCTTGTCGATCCTCAGTAACTTGCACAACTCCTGGACCACTTCTGATGTAAAGTCAGTACCCTGGTCAGTTAGCAGCTCCCCAGGAACGCCAAACCGGCAGATCATAGTCTCCATCAAGGCTTCAGCGACGGTGGCTGCCCTCTGATCTGGGAGGGCTATGAACTCGGCCCACTTGGTGAAATAATCTGCCATCACCAAGATGACCGTGTTGTTATTTGTGGTCAGGGGTAACGTTCCCATGATGTCCATGGCCAATCGCTCCATAGGGGCTCCGGTTGGCATGCTTTTCATAGGTGACCTCTGGTGCTTATTAGGGGCCTTAGCCCGGAAAAATAGGTCACAGTTTCGGCACCAGTCGCTGGTGTCCCGACTCAGGGTCCGCCAGAAGAACCGTGACTGGCGCACTCGTTGGAGAGTCTTCTCTCTCCCCATATGTCCTACTGCTGGGTGGTCATGGAGGAGGGTCAACAGAGCAGGGACTCTAGATCGGGGAAGGAGCACCTTGTCCGTATCTTCCCCATCCTCCCTCCACTGATAACAGAGCAGTCCGGACGGGCTCATGGACAGCCTCTCGAATTGTGCCCAGAGGTACTTAAGCTCTGGGTCAAGGGCAGCGATGTTGTCTCACGGAGGCTTCTCAGTACCCCATCCACGGACAATGCCCAGGACTGGGTCCTCGACCTGCGCTGTGACCAGGTCATCATTTTCCCAGCCCTCGCCGGTGCCAACAGTGGTAACCAGCTTCTCCGCAGTCTGTCGGCGCTTGCGGCCTCGCCCCCGTCGGCCAACCGACTTCCGCGTCGATACGGCCCTGAGCTTTACTGCCGGGGGCTCGTCAGCAGGCTCACCCATGTCGAGGAGAAGCCCTGGGAGCCGGCATCCTGAAGCGGGATGCCGGCTCCCAGGGCACCTTGCCCCGCTAGCCGAACGTCCCCATCATCCCAGCTCCATTCCCAACGGTGCTGACGTAAGTAGTCACATCCCAAGACCAACTCATGGCCAAGCTCGGCCACGAAGAAGTGATGCCAGGCTGTGCCCAACTTGCTGATTAGTTCCAGCTCTACCACATTATCGGTGTGGAGCTGAGACCCATTTATGGTAAAGACTTTGAGGTTAGCCCGCCTCATATTAAGGTTGACCCCTTTCTGTCGTAGTCTACTAACTACATCTTGTCCGATTAGGGAGATTTCTGCCCCGGTGTCTAATAATGCAGCCAGTTCCTCCTCACCCTGGGGAGTCCCAACACGGACCATGGCCCGCATCTCTCTCATCCCAGGGATTGGAACATAGGAACCTCCGCTGCGGGCCGAAGCTTGGGGCCCAGGTCTCATTGGGGCGGTGGTTAAAGGCCGAGGACTGGGGCTACGAGAGGCCGGAGCCACATTAGTGGGGGGACCAGCATACCGCGGGTGTGGGCTGTCGCCCCTAAGTGTAGGCCGGTCTGTAGGACCAGACTGGCCAGGGGACCGGGACCGGCCATACCAGTCAGCCCTTCCTTGGCCACTGTTAGGCCCTGGATATCCCTGGTTAGCGGAATCTCTCCCAGGGCTCCGGGGTTGGGGGCAGTCTCTCCGCATATGGTTAGGATTGCCACAATTATAGCAAGTGCGACCTGGGGATGGCCCTCTTTGACCATTCCGGCCCGGGCTTGGAGGACGGGGACACTCCCGTTGATAGTGCCCACCCCCTCCGCAGTTGTAGCAAGTTTGGGGGCGGTGGGGGCTTGGATTCCGGGCTTGGGGGCAGTTCTGACGCCAGTGCCCAGGGTTACCACAATTGTAGCAACCCCCGGGGCTTCGTGGGTGAGACGCTTGGGATGCTGTGGACTGGGCCATATTGGTGGCAGTTCGCTCGGCCCTCATGGAGGCCATTTCTGCTGTCAGGGCCGCCAACCTCTCTTCCATCTGTCTCTGAGAATCCCGCGCGCTATCAACTGGGCTGAGGGCCCGGAAGCGCACCCGGCTATGGGCTGCCTTGTTCTCAGCCAGCCATGCCTCCTCCCGGGCGGCGGCCTTAATAGCCTTGTCCAGGGATGCAGGCTCCGCATTATACACAGCCTTTCCCAGGTCCCGGCAGCCCAGTCTGTGGATAAACTACTCAATTGCCATGACCTCAGCAGCTTCAGAGGGGAACCCAGGGTATGCCAGCTTGACAAGATAGCGGATATCTTGACTAAGGGCTTGTAGGGTCTCCCCTTCCCGGCGTGTGCGGCTTCTTAGTGCCGCCTGGTGGACAGCTGCCTGCTGCTGTGCCCCGAATCGCTGTTGCAGGGCATCATCTATACCCTGGAACGTTGTAATCGTTCCAGAGGAGCTGGCATCAATATACCGCTGGGCCTCACCAGTAAGCTGGACCAGCAGCATGTCTCGTCGTTCCTCAGACGCCCATTCATTGATCTGAGCCACCCGCAGGAAGTAGTTCCGGTACTCTTCCCACGGGGTTGACCCATCATAGGGCCTAGCCTTAACCTGTTGCCACCGGCGCCGGCCCCGATCAGCGTCACCTCCATAGGAATATCCCGGAGATGGTGACCGGCGATGCCCCCGCCTACGTGGACGCGGAGACCCCTCCTCCCCTGAAGAATCTGGGGGATCCGGGGGATCACCCTGGGCCCCCCCTCTGGGATGGTCTTGAGCCGCTCTAGGTGGCGCGCTAGGAGGAAGGCTTCCGTTGGATGCATTATCTCGGCAAGGGGCGGGGTCTGTGGGTATGGGATGGTTCCTAGGCGTTCCCTCCCTCGGTCCAGATTGGACGGGGTTGACCGCCCCGTCTCCCCTCTGGTGACCATGAGGCTGGGGATATGGAGACCGAGGATGGCCTTGGCGACCATGGTCTCCAGACCGGCGCCCACCACGGACTTGCGGGCTCTGCCGATAGTCTGGGCAATGGAGAGCTGCCTGGGAAGGATTCACAGGCTGGCCCGAGGAGGAGTCGGACAAGTTATGGTGTGATGGATTTGGGTGCCAACCATCCTCCGCGAGGTTTGCGGGTCGGTAAACCCTAGAGTCCACTCGACCACGTTGATTGGAGGAGCGGTGCGGGTCAGGCCTAGGGCTAGGGGTGCTTGATGCCCTGCATTTTGGACGGGTGGACCCAGATGAGTGGGTTAAATGCCCATCGGGTAGGGGTGGTGCCGCAGGGTTAGCCTGAGCCAACCTGGGAGATTGCACCACCGGCCAGTGAGGTGGTGGTTGGTCCCTAGGCCAGGTAGGTTGTGGTGACCTAGGACGCCTGGACGGCGGGCTAGGGCTGCGCCTGGGTGACTGTACGGTAGGCCAGTTAGATTGTGAGGAATCAACCGGTCGGCTCATAGGCGGCCATGTTGAGGGTTGGCGGGAGGCGGACCCACCGGGAGGGTGGGACCCGCCAGCGCCACCATGTGGGTATGTCCCTCCAGAGCCATCATGGGGGTATGGCCCGGGGGACCGACCTCTAGACCGGGCGGTCGGCCACTGTGGCTGGGACGAGCACGACCCCAGCTCCTCCCGCAACTGACGTAACTCCTCACGGAGTTGTCTGATTTGGTCAGCTGTGTCATCTGGGTGTGCGGAACGACCATGGTCATGCGCTCGTGGGGTACGGGGACCCCGTGTGGGGGATGGGCTGCTAGACGGGGTTCGCCCTGAACCGCGTCGGTCAGGTGACCCCTCCGGAGACGACGAGGAACCCACATTTCGAGCGGCCGAGGAGCCCCGAGGAGCGCCTAGGGCAGCATTGCCCGCGGCTGGAGTGCGGTGTACCCATCCATCGCTCTGGGAGCCCTGTGGTCTGTAGCCGCCCCAACCTATCATTCTATTTTGACGGGTAGGGCGAGGGGGACCAGGGTACCCACTGACCTCGTAATAGGATGGGGGCAATTGCTGTCGGTGTGGGTCAGCGGAGTCACCCCTATCAAAGGTATATTGTGGCGGAATCCTGAGTTCCACCACGGAATCTCCCTGACTATAGTCGGGCTGCGTACCAGGGATGGTGCGGTCAGAACTCACAGTGGAGGTCCGACCCTGCGATGCACCTTGTCCCGAGATGTGGTCGCGCCAGTCGTCTTGGGCCATATAGGCTGGGCGGTCAAAATTTTGGTCTGGACTCGCTGCCGGCGAAGAGTCACCGCCCTCCACGTCACGGTTCGCCATGTCTGCAGAACTGTTCTAGCGGGTAGAGGGGAAAGGGCAATATCAGGACAAATACAAGCAAACACCAGGACAATGATCCTTGACTTTCACAAATTTTTTTTTTTTTTTTCAATGTACAATATGCCTGCAAGGTCCTCGGCCGATGATGTTCCGCTTCACTGAGCAGCACCCGGACTATACTGTCCCCCTAGGCACTAGCCTTAATAATGTCTACTCCTGCAATCAAGGAATAGCAACAACAGATATTGGGCCAGGGGGCAGGGATTCCCTATCTCTACAGGATTATCAGTGCAATAATGACAATGCAACAATTCTCACAGTGACAGGTAATCACAAATCAATATGCAAACAGGCAAATCAGTCAATAGGCAGAGACTGGTGAATTATTTTTCACTGACTATAGAATTTACTGCACTAGAGTTTACTACCACTATCAGTAGTGCAGACTTATTGATATGACCCTACCAGTTCCACAGGTGGGTACTCACTGGTAGATATTATATATAATGTGGCTGTCAGCTCCAAGTGGGACTACTCACTGACAGACCACAAGATTGATTAAGTTAAAATAGAAAGCCTATGGCCGCAGACTTTTGGTCTGCCGCTCCTCACTTCACATATATAGCAGTAGGGGTACCGGTCAAGATAAATGCACCCTGTCCACAAATTTGCCTCAATATATTCTGACTGATACTGTGGAGTATAAGTAGGGGAGGATAGATTATATATCTCCCTCCCCTTCTTTAAAAAATATTATTTGGGATCCAACCTAGCCAGGGTACCTATATCATCTGGCCAAGTTAATCCCACACAGATTATACACAGTATCCACAGATATCAGAATTAAAATATCACTGTACACAGATATGGGGATTGTTTGCAACACAGTATAGTGAGTCTAGGGTGGGGGGGGGGGGGTATATATAATGCCCACCACCACCCAGACGGTGTGACCCACTTTCAGTTTCAGACTGTCTGGCTTTTTGTCACAACAACACAAAGTATGGAATACTGGTCAGCAACAATACAAGATGTCAGAATAATTATAACAGGATGTATGATCAACTCTGGAACAACTGCCGAGCAGAATATCAATTAAAAAATGATTTTAACCAGTAAAATTCCTATCACTTCCTAGCAATGTTTTTATGCCTCTCAGGGCCTACTCGACCTTCCAAAAGTGATTCACACTTCACCTAGACAAGTAGAGATGCAATGTCAATGATTTTGGGCTAATGTAGGGATAGTTTAGAGCAGGTATTTGGTAGTAGCGGCCGATTTCGGCGATGGATCTACGTAACTTTGAATATATTTCGGCAAGTCACACAGCCTTTCAAGCTGCCCTAAACGACTGAGAGTTGATGCCTCCCTAACAACAAAAGTCCCCTCAAGAATTATATGATAAATTCCAGACGTTTGAGGTTGATATATACCTGTTTCCTGGACTAGAAGTGACGGCCGTTTTCGGCATAAAATTCACGTAACTTTGACAATATTCTACCCCCCTTGTGCAACCCCTGAAACCACTCCAAATCACTAAAATATGATGTACCAAACCTACCAAAGGTTCACACAACAGATTTGGGCTAACATACAGTTGTTTTAGGTGTTAATCAAGCTGGTATCTGAGATTAAAAGTGAAGGAAAGTGACGGCCGTTTTCGGGAAAGAATTCACGTAACTTTGGGAAATGTTCTGACAACTTGTCCGGCCTTTGAAGCCATCCTGAACCACTTTAAAATAGAATCTGAACCTACCAGACCTCAGGCCGGACTACGTCATGACATATTCTGATGGTTTGAGCCAGGATTTGAGGGGATATCTGGATGGTTTACCCCTGTAAACTCAGCCAAAATGACGACGAAGCATTCGCGTCACATTGACAATACTTTGGCCAGACACATGGCCCCTGTAGGCCCTTCAGACCACCTACCAATGCTAGATTTTCGTTTTCCTACTCACCCCAGATGTTAGGACAACACATGTGAATTATTTGTGGGTAGTTTTGAACAACAATATGTAGGATTTCAGGGAAGAAAAGTGCCCTCGATTTCGGCGACCTAATTTCCGTCACTTTGAGCAAAGTTTTGACAAGTTTCACAGCCTCCCTGGCGGCCCTAAATGACTGCAACCCGATGTTTTACTACCACAGATGACACCCCCACAAATATATGACTAATTTAAGAAGTTCGAAGCTGATATAGACCTGTTTTCAGGACTAAAAGTGACGGCCGTTTTCGGGACGGAACACAGCGTCTCGTCCCGACCCGCCCTACTGACTAGCTATGTCGCTGAGTCCGACAAGTGGGCGACTTTGGGTTGGGGGTTTCGATCAAGGTTTCTGAGACGCCAGTATGAAATTCCCAATATCTGGGGATCTACCAACCCAAATTCCCTGACACTTTCACATTTTCTTTAAAACATATTTCCCTAGTTGCGAGTGGTGGTCAAATGGTTTATACTACCATACAAATGACATTTATTGTGGATTGAACTGACAGCGTCCCACTCCGCGCAACCCGGCCAAGCTGATCTCTCTGACAAGGTGGGGGAACGACTTGGGCGCTTCGTTAAAATTTTTAGAGACGCTGGTGCGAATTTCCGAATTTCTCACAAATTACCCAATGAAACTTCACCAGAAGATCACAACTCCCTTAAAACATATTTCTCTAGATGTGGGTGGTGGTTAAATGGTTTGAATAACCCTGGAAATGACCTCTATTGAGGATGGAACTCAGCGTCTCGCCTCGCCCCACTCCCACCCAAGTCGATCTTTCACTGACAGGGTGGGCGAATGACTTGGGCGCTTCGTTAAAAATTTTGAGACGCTGCTCTAAGATTTCAATTTTCTGCCCAAGGACACGATCAAACTCCACCAAACCTTCACAACTCTACTACAACATATATTTCTAGAGACAACAAGTGTTTGAATGGCTTAAATTAGCCTATATCGCCTCAGGGGCGACGGTTTACATTTCGGCGGGGAAAAACAGACGACAAGCCAACTTGCCTGTCGCCATTTTGAATTGTCCCCGACGACGATGATCAAACCCCCAAAATATTCCAATTTCCTCCGAACTTTTGACAAATCTACGACAGACAGTGGTTGCTAACACAATATGCAATGGGGAAACGGTGTGTACAGTGAATAAAAATGAGGCAAATCAACTTTTATCGACGATCAAAGTCACGGTGAGCAAACCCCAGCATTCGTCATGGGGAGATGGGACTTGGGTTTTTCGCGATGGCGAAAATCACATTTTTAACTCTCCCCTTCACAAAAAAATGGCAGTGGATCCAATGTCGGCACTTCTGACACCACTGAAATGGGAAGGGGACAGCTCGGGGTGGATCTAATTAATTACTAATCATTCTCAAACCTCGGATGGGCAGCGACCACCTCCAGGGAGGCGGCCACTACAGGATGACAAAACACAGTGACTTTGATCTCAATAAATGTATATTCCACAGTGGAAACAGGGTACAAATTATATATCAAAATGACCAGCACACCCTACCTGACTATATGAATGATATAATATGAAGTGGCGGAGCCGGCAGATCCGATGGTAGTCCGGCCAAGGCGAGGTATTTACCTGCTCTGACTTGACTGTGAGGGAGGAATCTGCAAACTGAGCAGGACGACGTCCTCTCGTGACGTCATGAGAGGACGCTCAGCTACCTCCCGCGAGATAACGAACCAGCGCGAGACTTGGGTTTTCCCGCCCTGGCTGATCCCGTTACAATATCAACTGGTTTATAGATAGCATTAGCTATTTCTATCATTCTATGGCATAGGTTTCAATCATGGACCTATGCATGGTGATGTACCTACGTACGGTGATATTTCCATGATTTCTCCCAATAGGTTGTAATGTATTCATCCAGTTATGACAATACGTTGCATGGATATTTCCTGGACCATATATATTAACATGTTATAAAATAATTTACTAAATATTAATTACTCTCCTTTAATCAATGATTCAATGCACCTAGTACATTGAATCATTGATGCTAAGGGGTACACCACATGCTTGTAAGGCCTATAGGTCATTGACACATGCATGTTAGAAATATTTTATATTAATATTATATTGCCCCCCATTGAGCCATAAAAACTGAGACATCTATATATCCCAAGAGGATTTTCTCCTTGACATTATACTCATTCTAGTGTACCTTTGTACTGTGATGCAAATGTTACACAACTACATTTTTCCTTATAAATAACAAGAAAATAATTAAAAATGAGCTCTGATGGTGGCAAAATTTTCGTTTTTCAATTCTACAATAGTCCATATGAAAAGTGTTATTATGGACCTTATTGTACCTCAAATAAATCACCTAATGTGTTTTACTTATATTTTTTTAGTTGAAAACCTTTGAAATATCCACATTTTACCCTGTTATTTGCATAGATTAGATCACTACATGGGCAAAAGTGGGTACCCATAGTATGATAATGTTAGCAGCTATGTGAATGTATAAACAATATAGCAGTTAGATCCCCTGTTAAGTGTACATGGATGGGGAAAGGTATAATAAGCCTGTGCTCCATTTTCGTGAGAATTGACCATACACTGACTGAGACTGAAGAGGGATTTAATTTCTTGCAAAACATTTTAGACCTTTTTATGCTCATTAATGTTGACTATACACTCAAATACTGCAGTTGTTTGAAATCATGATATCAACTTTGGGAGGGCATCATTCAATACCATAGACATAGTGCATGTACACTCAGTATAAGGATGAGGGTGGTAGCTTGCTGCACTTTATAAAATCTGCCTGAAGTCAGGGCCTTATAGGAAAGGCTTTTATACTATAGAACATTGCAAACTGCCCAAAATCAAGTTATAAGTTATGACTTCCAAGTTTTCTGCAATGCAGACTGCATCTTATATATGCCCACCCTTTACACATGTTTTTTTCGCAGCTGTGAACTCCCTCATTTCAAAAGCCAAATCTTCATAGAGAGAAGTGCTATCTCTTGTACCATTTGTATTTTGCTGAATTATTGTTTTCTCACAAATGAGAAGCACTTTACCTTATGCTTTGCCACAGCATGTAAGAACTGCTGTGGCTTAAAACCCGGAAAGGTCACAAATTTTGCTCCAACCATCAATGTACACATGAAAAGCAACTGGCCATAATTGTGAAACAAGGGCAAAAATCCCAAAGCTGCACCCTGATTGCCTGCATTAGATGTAGGACCCATATCAGATATTCTGAAAATGATACAGAGGAAAATTATATATAAAACATCTAGACCACCATGATAGCTCACATGGCTTGTAAGATATTTGCTACCATTTTATGATGTGTTATACCACAGTTATCACATTTCAGAACGATTTTGGATGCCCAAACTGGATAATCTGAGTGCTTTTATCACAGGATAGAGGCACTGAGAGTTTGACACTTTTTTCTATAGTGTTCTTATATGTGACAGCAGCTATGACATAGCTTTGACAGTGGTTCGTATACTGTAGAAAGCTCAGCATGGGCAGGGATCGATCCAGGGATCTTCTGATCCAAAGTGCTTCATCCTATCCATTAGGTCACAGGGCTGGACAATGGTGCAGGGTTAGATGAGTCCTATGCCTGGGACCCTATGGATACCATATATATGTTTGTATGTCAGTGAATGCAGAATGCATTCTGATGCATTCTAATGCATCCTAAAGGTGCAGACCGTGGTATAAACGCAATGTGTGATGATTATGCTTGCATGCATGCCTTTTAGGTACTTGATAGATGCACACAGCTCCACCTAGTACCTCTATCAGTACCTAAAAGGCACTAGTGCAAGCATAATCATCATATATTACATTCTCAACATAACACCTTTGGATATATGCCTGTACTACCACTGGAATATATAATTGCAGCAAGACCCTCGTGGATATTGATATTCAATCCGTTTGGGTAGGCAGACCCATCATCCGTCAGCAAATCAGCAAAGAAAACACAAAAAGGCACTGAACTGTATATTGTGATCACTAGCTGCTGTAAAGAGAATGCCTAATTCATCAGTGCCTTGCTGGTAGAAAATGTCATGGGTGTAAAATTATTTGCTCAGGTTTTAATTAAGATCGAATCACTGCCCAAAGCTGATGCAGGTCACGCATCTGACATGTTGTCTGACAGGTATCTTTGTCCTTGTGATACTTACTTTCATCTCATCAAACTAAATATAAGAGGAGAAGGTAAAGACTCTGACAGTGTAAAATTAAGAGGAGTATAGGGCTTAGAATAAATCTATCTGATATCTCAGACATGAGAGTTGCCCTAGGGGTTATAGATGATTCTGTCAACATAATCTGGTTATATTCCTTTCACTCCATTTTGACAAATAATCACCCCTTAGTATTGAAGGAAACACCCCCACTTTTTGAATTAAGAGAATAGTCACCAGTAAGTTGTGTAGCTTCTGAACCTCCTGTACTTTGGGTAAATTTGTACTGACTGTGATGAGAGCTTTGGCTTTGGTATCTTTCAGTTGATGTTCAACCTCTGGTTGTAAAAAACAAGGTTTCTCTTACTGACAAGGCCAATGTAAAAATGTCTATTGCAGTCAAAGTTATTACTGACAAAATGGACAATATTTCACTCCTCGATAGATGTTCGTAGGTTATGATATAGTTTGCACGGAAAATGAATGATTGTAAACTTCCACAGGTCTATTCAAGTTGTAATGCCAAAGCAGTCAAACCAAGATATATTGCTCCTGGTATATCATTTAAGGCTAGTTTAGTTGCATTCTGAGCATTTTTTTTAATTGAATTTGAAGAAGCAGTATGGACACAGGGGACTGTTGCACACATTTGTATTCCATCAGTTTCTACTCACAAATTTATGTTACTGCTGCCCCCATTGAGAGGCATCCAAGTGTGGCCACACAGTACTCTACTGAATGTTTAGGCATATAATCAGATAACATCCCCTTTCTTGATGCCTTTCCTTGACAAAGCACTGGCAAATGCTTTTACAGCAGTTGATAGTTGCCAGAAGGTGTAAGTGTTTCCTGATTCACCATCAGCCTATGGAAAGAGTAACATCTTAAATAAAGGATGCAGTAATGAAGGGAATTTATGTTGGGAACTGTCCTCTCTCACTGAGATAGACGTCTATACTCAATATTCCAGAATTTTGCATAGACCATGTTTATTGGTGACAATGTAAATGATGAAACAAAAACACAGGTAAACGTATAAATAGATATACATGTTTGGTTTTGTTCTAGATCTAAAGGGAACTGGGGAGGGTAAGGGTTAAACAGGTCTTAATGACCAAGACTTTAGGACAGTCAATGAGAGTTCTTCACTTTCGACTAATGTAAAGGATTATATAACTTTTTTCTGCTCAAACTGCATATTTACAAAGTTTGAGATAAATTGAGATTATAAGGAATTGTCAATCTTCTCAAGACGATACCTACAGTGATCTATACCTATTCCTGTTTATATGTCTCAATGTGAATGAGGAGACCAAGATGGAAGGGAAGTGGTCTTTCTCTATGAGCACTGTGATTCAGTTGTTGTTTCTCACTTCTCCCTTTTTAATTGTAGTAAGTAGAGAACTGGGCATAGGTTGCACTGGTGTTGCCCTGAGGGCATGCTTTGGTCCTTGGCATACAGAGAGATACTCTGAGTGAAGTTCCTCTAGTTTCATAGAATAATAGGATATATCCTGAGGGTGTATACTGCCATCGTCTAGTTATTATTCACAGGCGTGTAACCTTAGGGCATGGATAATTATGGTCAACATAGTCTAGTAGGAAGATGCACCCCAAGACTATTTTTTTTAACTTACTTTTTTTCAGAATCCTGAATAATATTATCTCTACTTTCCATATTTCTTCGTCCCCAGAGTGAAATCGTGTCCCATCACCTTCGTTAGTGGCCATCTTGTCAGCCATCTTGGATTATTCACCAATTTAAAATATAACACTGATGTTGCTATAATTCAGCAACCATTACAGCTAACTTTATAAAATTCGGATATGAGACTCTTGGCTGATCCTTCTTTCCATAGAAGGAGTCATCATGACCTTTGCCAAGGTCAAGGTTATGAGAATTGACATTGAACATGCAAAAATCATTAAATTACTCTACAAGAGCATGTTTCAACTCCTATACAGACCAGGATAAGGGATATTTCCTGCATATTGGTGGTTTTATATTGGAAAGGCATCAATGTGATGTCATTTGGCCCATTGTGAGGAAGATTTGATGGTATATTGGTGTGGTAAGTATGTACGCTTTTTTGGGGCGAGCTTTAGCAAATATTCTGAAGAAATTCATTTGAAGTCCTAGCACACTTACCACTCTTGTTGCATGGCTCATTTTCTATAGCAATTAAGGTCCATCTAAGTAATAACTACATAGTTCCAAAATAATTGTGACCTTGGCCAAGGTCAAAGTCACTTGTTTGACCTAGAGCATACATATATTAGGCTATTTCTTTTTTTTTTTTTTTTTTCTTTTCAAAACACACATTTTTGTTCATTACTTGACAAATATCAGGTCACCAAAAACCATCGGAGTTTGGGATATCAGGCTCTTTTTGGGCTGTGGTTGTTGTGTGAAAAAGAATTGTGAGACAAAGTTGTCTCTTTTAGTTACATCTAAAAATTGACAGTTACAGCTTTCAAAGAAATGAAAATCTATATAATTCCCTCCAGGATTAGAGGCTTCCAAAGTTGAAAAACGAGAGTTATTTTTCTTGACAGGGTTGAGTTATGTCATGTCCGAGAATTTTACTACTTCAATACATAGTAGACATGCCTGGCTTGTCATTTAGATGGTAAACTTTATTATGATATCTTAATGTTTAGATTATTTCATATGGTACCTTGGTATTTGCTTTATTTAGTCGGACGTGACATGATGGAGACATGATATAAAATCTAAACTACTGGGAGGAAATTAGTACAACTACGTTTTCTATGCTTGGAAGATGTCACTTTACAAAAGAAATGAGGTTATTTGAAGGACATATCACTTTTAATTTCTGGCCTAAAAATCATTGTAACTTCATTCAACATGTGCTATAAAACTTTGGGTCAGCGATTGATTAGGAATCATCTTTTTATCAGACTTCCACGAATCTTGTATTTTGTAATATGGCACAGATAAGTATTTTTCAAACCTAAAAAAACTGTAGGTGCACTGAAGTTTCATTTGCAAACACAACATATATATATATATATATATATATATATATATATATATATATATATATATATATATATATATATATATATATATATATATATATATGACTGGGTCAAAAAAAATAAAATTGTTTTTCCAGTTACATGCCTCACATATCTAGGGTCAGTAGGTCGGATTTTTTTTTCTTATTTTTTTTTTGATTTCGTATAGAAATGCAAGGGCAGACATGTTGGATCCTATGATTTTACAGTAGAAATATGAAAAACATAAGAAATGTGAAGCACATGTAAAAGATATGAATGACAGTTATGGATTGTATACCGATAAATGAGGACCTAGATAAACTCCATGAATTGATGAAAAAATATGAAAATTACGGGAAAAATGCCTAAAAGATGCTAAAAAATCTCAAAAATTCACAAAATAAAAAAGAATTCCAGGATCGGTCCTGTTTTGCTAGGGTCGGTCGGGTAACTGGAAACAAACCTTTTTTTAGGCCTTGGCCCCTGCACCTTCTAGCCGGATATGGCATCCACCTTCATACCCAATTACATGAAATTATGGTCCCCTTTTCAGAAATCAGCATGT
This sequence comes from Acholoe squamosa, assembly GCA_949317995.1. Taxonomy (NCBI): domain Eukaryota; kingdom Metazoa; phylum Annelida; class Polychaeta; order Phyllodocida; family Polynoidae; genus Acholoe; species Acholoe squamosa. The sequence continues at coordinate 26,975,860 of OX439048.1, forward strand.
CCTTGTCTTCCACAGAAAGGTTGTTTTTTTTTCTAGAGAAATCGGTGTATCTAAGAAAAAAAAAGGGTGGGGGTGGCATTTTAATATTGAGTCTGTATATCTTTCAAAACTTTTCATGCCAAACTATGAGAAAAATTATATAGATTCCTTGTCGGCACTCTGTGCGGCTATTTCATCATACTGCTTTGAAATCACGGCTATTCCATATGCAGCTTGAATAGATTCAGTATTCTCTTTCAAAAAAGGGGTGCATCTTCACCTGAAAATCCGTGCAAAAGGGGTCATTTTTAGAAAGAGGGAATGCAGGTGGATGTCAGTCTTGCTTTGGAAGTACAGGGAGCGGGGTGCCTGTCGTCCTTCAATATACTAGGAAAAAATTAAAAGCATACTTTACCATTATGCATGTCTTTGATTTCTTGACCTTATACCTAGTTTTGAAATCCTTTAAACAATAATAAAGTGATTTATATGGTTTAAGTGGTAATGCATGTTTGTGGACAATCTCGGCACTTCAGACTCTGAGAGCATAGGCTGGTACTAAATGGTTCCATCATATGGACATAAAAACACTTTGTTGATCTCACAAGTCCGTTGGCTACAAGTCCTGTGGTCAATCCTCTCAACATGCCCAGACAAAAATATCTCACAACTTGCTTTGTGGACACAATTTCCTGACCTCTTTCCGGATGATTTTTCCACTGGGTGTTTTAGGAATACGGGCAACAAATTGGACACCTCCAGATAGCCATTTGTGTTTTGCCAGACGTCCTGTAGATGTGAAACATGAACAATATGAAACATTTCAATAGTTCTTGTTCCAGTGCATTAGATATATGGGTGTCATAATTATGTAGGCCTATGATATTATGTCAACAATAAGTATGTACAGTCTTTACTGGTGAGTGTCAGGAAACAAAAATAAATATAGTAAGGCTGCATTTGTAAAGAGCCACCTTTCTTAATTCCTTGGCATATGGATACAGCATAATAGATAAAATTGGTGCTCAAAGCTTCCATCTTAATTGTAACTACTTAGGGATAGATACTCACCTTTGACAAAGTCTGTAATATCCTGGGCTCTAACATTTGAATTGGGTTTCTTGACAACAAAGGCCCGTGGCAGTTCCCCAGCTGCTGTATCAGGTATCCCTATCACGGCTGCATCATCCACTCCTTGGTGGGTCATTATCAACCCCTCTACTTCAGCTGAGGCCACCTGCAAATCATAAATTACCGCAAAATAAAGGAAGAAATGTTACATTGTTCTTTCACTGCAACATCTATATCCAATGCCAAACAGTTGTGCACAATGCACTGTAAAGTGACATTATCATTCGAAACAAAATATAAATCACAAAATTGGTGTTTTATATTGAGTTCTTAAAAACAGAATCCATAGATTTTTGACTGGATGTCCTAAGTGACTTGCATACTAGGGAAACTTCCTTTGATATTCCGATAAAAGTTATTTCCTTTTGATTAGGGAATATGTACTGAAGCTAACACCATACCTGGAAACCTTTGTGCTTGATTAACTCCTTAATTCTGCCAGTGAAAAACAATTGCCCATCTGCATCAAAGTACCCCAGGAGCTTAATTCAAAAGATCCTGGGATCACGACCCCAGCGATCTTAGGAATAAATCAGCCTTATCCTATTAAGCAATCTTAAGAGTTGACTGGGTTCACATATCCTAGCCAGCACTAAGATCGCATTGATCTTAGCCTCAGCCCTCCTACACTATTCCAAGAAATACTGACTAGGCACAGGGGTAAGAGTCCCAAAATAAAGGAATAGCTGTGGAGTCACTCTTCTTCACAAGAGTGCTTATACCATTGTTCCCTGTCCCCATATGGGCTAACAAAAGAGCACAGGGTGCAGTTGACCCCCGTACAGTATTCAAGAGTTGTTCCCATGAATGTATGATTTATGCTTGCCTATTAGAAGCATTGTGCCCTCCCCCCAGGACAAAGAGAGAGAAGGGAAGAATTACCTTACAGTGCACTTAACACATGAGTAGCCCTAAGAGCCCTCAACGACACTCAGCAAACGTCCTCCCTCCCCTCTTTATGTATGCAGCAGGCTATTCACTCTTTCAATCAGGAGTGTTCCCTGTAAGTGCTCTTGTACCCTGGTGAAACCACTATGCATTTCTTTCACTAAGATCGCAGTGATCTTAGTGGTGGAAATGGAATAGTGAAGTGATCCCAGGACTAGCTATTCTGGACAGGCCTGCAACCACTGCATTACATAGGGTAGACCAGCCAGGTCTTATTATATGTTCCTACACTAAGATCGCTGGGGTTGGGATCCCAGGATCTTTTGAATTAAGCTCCTGATCACCTGTATAGAATAGTTAAATACCATCAACAGCTAACTGGATATGTTTCATCTAAAGGCCTATTCTCATTGCTTTGTGTGCTGTGCAGATAATTTACCTAAGCTATGATGTGAGGTTAGGAGCATGTGCAAGCTTTGATATGTTAGAGGTGGTTTTTATTGCATTTCGATATAGCCATCTCATTGTGGCTACTTCTCCATTGCCCCTGCAACAGACCCCTGAAAATAAGCTAAAAGTCAGGATAGGAAGAGAGCCGTTTGCACCCCTTTTTGTGACAATGGCACTCAGTAAGGATGTCCTCCCAAGTCAGAACAGATTTTCCCTCATGGCATCCCTTATAACATTTCATATCCTGGTGTGCAGGACCAACTCACTCAGAGTACCTGTGCCTGTGGACTCTTATATTATGAGTCTGTCAAGGCAGTCACAGCCCACAAGAGGATCTGTGGAAAGCCCAAAGAGCTAGAGAAAACAAAAGACACAAGAGCCTAGGGGCTGGTCTTAGACTCCAAAAGTATTTTCTATAATCTGCTAATGTTTTGTATTGATAGAATTTTCTCGGAAAAAGCTTCAGCAAAGTTGAGCTAAGTGGTGTTCAGCTGGTGTTTACTATAGAGAATGTGTGTCTTATAAGAAACTGGTCTACCCTATATACATATTGTTTCCAGGTCAATTTTGAGAAAATAACCTGTTTGCAGCCTGTTCATTTGTATTTGCAAGAAAAATTAAACTAATGGGGTGGAGATTTCTCCACCCACTACTCGTTTTTCAAAACTCGTTTATCCTCTCTCCAACCCCCGTATAAGGTAGTGTGGTGCATGATATGATGTATTCTAATGAACACTTGTATGGATTAAGCTTAATTTTCATCGTCCTTAATGTTTAATTTGTCACCCACTAAGGTTCCCCCTCCCATAATGGCACAAGGAGAGAAGGTTCACTCTTTGGCAGACAGTGAACTAATCATTAGGGGGGTCTTTGGCATCCATGCAGTGACAAACAGTGGGGTGGTCCACAAAACTGCCCAAAAACAGTTACATAGTTGTTGAATGTATAAGAATGCAAGTGTTTAAAAATTATTCCAACCTGAATGGACCCAGCTATAGGGATCTATCATATTCTGTGTGGCCTTTGGTCGGTTCAAGTATCCTTTCATCATCTGAGGTCCCTTTATGCAAATCTCTCCTTCCTGCCGTACACCTAAGGCATTACCACTGGATGGATTTATAACCTGTTTGAGGGAAAGCATTGATAACTGCAGGTTCTCTAATGGAATGGAAAAGTGTCTACAGGTTCAAACTTCAGTCATCTGCATACGAGTTTCAGGAAATATCTTAACTTCCCTCCACAGAAGCCACATTTTCTCAGATGAATTGCAAATGATGTATGGTAGTACATATTCATTGACATATAGTTTGGATGAAATAACAAGGAATAGGGTCTGATACCTAATGTTATCAAGTACTGCATGGTTTCAAGCCTGAAGGTTTTGGCACTAAAGAGTATAATTCTTCTTACTATGTTACTAAAATGTGATTACTACATTTTGATAGATTATAGCCTACTGAAGTGATGTACCTCTCATGCAGGGGTTGCTAAAGAAATAAAAGTAATCATCACTTCAACCAACATTCAGGGGCAATCAACGCAACTACATTGAGTCATACCTTAGCTGTGGTATTAGGAACAAGGGGTCCTGTTGAACCTGGCTTTGTGACATCTGTTGAGGATATACTAACAAGACCAGTCATCTCAGTGAGGCCATATCCTAAAATGGCATAAAAAATAATTCGGAAATTGCGCATCCCGCGGAGCCCCCATTATCGCCCGCGCTCAGGAGGGTAAGCGCGCACCAGAGTGCCACGCGGTGCGCAGGCTTTCACTGTTGGGTCTGTGACCGCTCCTCTTGTCTTGCACTTTTCTCAGCCCAGGAAAGGCCTAGCAACTAATGTGAGTAGTCTACAGAATCCTTGAGTCAAGCCCAGTTTTGGTATCACCATGTGGAGGCGATGTGATCTATAATTCCTGAGGTAGAAGTCTTAGAGCAAGCTCTTTAGCCCTATTTAGCAAGTGACAGTTAGGCCAGACGATGACAGCCTATCGCTCCCGTAGGAAGTAGAGTCGGTAGGGGGCTCGGCCTAGTGACAGTGAGCAGTGACTTAGTGAGTGTCACTGTGTCAGGCTAGTTTGTCAAAGAGCTGTGGCTGTTCAGTGTTCTGTGTTGTAGGAGTGGTCATTATGTATGAACGTGGAGAGGGGGGGGGCAGAATATTAACTTAAGGTCCAAAACTGGGAAACCTGGGGAGTTTCCTATTACTTTCATCTGGTGCTATAAGGAGTGATAATCTTTTTAATAACAGGGGTGGGGGGGGGAGGAGGCTGGTGGGTTTTGAGATTATTGTCAGCCCCTTGACCGGGGGAGGGTCAGTCTTTTTTTAAGCCCTCTGATGGGGAGGGGGTCAAAATAATTTCACCTGTTGTCAATTGTTACTATAGGTTAAAGGGGGGCTGGCACCGCAAATTAACAACATGGGTACCGATTCAAACAGCGATCATAAAATCGCGGGAATCAGCGGAAAAATCGCGATGCCCTGATTGGTCAAGGGGTGGGCACGTGACTTTTTAATGCGGGCATGCATTACCATGCCAGGGCCCCTTTAAAATGACATGTTGACACACTTTCCATAGCTTATGGGGGGGTCAAAAAATTTAGACCCCCTCCAGGGGGGTAAAATTTAACATCCGCCTGCAAATCCCCCTGTTGATAAAAAAGCCGGGGACACTCATTTTTTTTTAGGGGGGTGTGCGGCTGGGCCTCTGATGACCCTTACCCTCGTTCCACCCTTGTTAGGGCATTTTCAGCCAAAAACTCCATGTTCTGGAAGAAAAATCTAATTTATAAAATCACATTTTGAAAATTGACTTAGAAATGTCCATTTTTTGGGAAGATTTTCTCGAAAAACCTGCAAAATTTGCCCGAAACGCAGGCTTTTTCCTCAAAAGTAGACCCTTGTTAGAAAGATTTTCTCAAAAGTAAACCCTTGTTAGGGAGTGTTCATTATTTATGGCAGGGGGGGTGAGAATCTCGTTTGGCAAATACCTGAAAATGAAGCGTCCCCCCAATGTGAATATCCCAAAATGAACCTGCTTCCCGACAGAAATACCCAAAAATGAATTGCCCCCCCTATATGAATACCCCAAAATGCAGTGCCCCCCCCCATTGTGAATACCCCAAAATAAATAAGCAAATGTCCATGACCAGGGAATACATTTGCATCGTATTCACCGAGGTGAGGCTGTCCGTATTCAACGATGCCTTATAGGCAGAGTTGAATGCGGACAGGCCTCACCGAGGTGAATACGATGCAAATTTATTCCCTGGAATGGACATTTGCATTTATTTCATGGTTTTACAGTGTTAAAACAATGAAATTCTACTGAGTTGTAGCATGTTTACATCATCAGAATGTCACATGACCTGGCCATGGAATACGGCAATGTTGTATTCCATGGGCCCATGTGATACGGAGGTCCTTGGTTAAACCTATGGGACTGTTGTATTCACCATGAAATAAAGCGCCACCCCCCACTCATTACCGCTCACTATAATACACTAAAATTGATTCCCTCAGTAGAAATATCCTAATATCACTCTTTCCCTTAGCACATAAAAAGGCACTTTCCTGTGCTAAAGGATTTTCCTTTGAACAACAATTCTGGCTACCTGATATACCATGTAGCACCTTACCATATGTGCATCCCTTTATGTTGCTGCAAGCTGGTGTAGTAGAAGGTGTGAAAACTCCTATAGACACAATCACTACCAATGGTGGTACCCAGGGCTTTTGACAGGGCTGCGCAGCGCGTAATATACACATTTAATGATTAAATGTCGCATTTAAATAGCTATAATGGCCATTCATTTGTATTTGCTAAAAAGTGTGCAATTGGCGCATTGAAAAAAATTCTGTCAAAAGCCCTGGGTACCACTTACAAACATTGATTGTTGCCCCAATGGATGCCATTGTAAGTCCCCCTATATTTTATTTCATCGGACATACTAAAAAAATTCTGCCCCCCCACTCAAGGGGTCAAAATGTTTTTGACCCACACGAAGAGCCAAAAAGCGAATGCGCCCTTTTAACCTATTCCGATGTAGCAGGTTATCCCATGGGCGTGGCCATTGCTGGAGCTTGTTACCAGCAAGTTCTACATATAGGACCTACCAGATGGTTACCAGTTGGTCCCCGAGAGGACTGCAGTGAAGAGTTGGGATCATCTCATTGGCTAATAATTAAACCTGCTATGTCCGTATAGTAACGCTTGGGCTTTTTCGCTGAAAACAGGTGAAATTGTTTTGACCCCCCTGGTCAAGGGGTCGAAAAAATTCTTAAAAATGATCACTCCCTTAGCCCTCTGTATCCTGACAATACATACTTGTTAGCAGGTAAGGGGAAAGGGACATCTATGCGGGGGTATATGGATGATCGTTTCTATATTAAAAAAGGCATTCATAGATCGCTGGTTATGAAATCAAAGTTATTGACTGCTTTAGCCTACAGTTCCCTTGAAATTTGAATTCACAGAAAAGTGATTATTTGCACACATACTCACAAAGTAGGGCCTAGCAACAACAGGAAGAAAGATCTAATGGAAACCGCCATTGTTGTCTGATGATACAGACTATTAAAATGAGTATTTTGCAAAATAATGATAGGTGAATAATGCCTGATGATGATGGTATCTATACATACTATTAACCCCTTAAATATGAGGGCAAAATTATTTTAAATGGCTGAGATATTTGAATCTAAACTTCCGAATTGGGGACGTCCAAGAAAATTGGGTTGAAGAGTGAAGTAACTGGCGTGACATTATGTCACTAAGCAACGTCACATCATTAGGCAATGTCACTTTGTGTCATAGGTCCAGTGTGTTGTACCAATGTCTAGGAAGTCATCGGCACATGGTGTGTCATTTTCAGTTAGTTGGGTAGCTTCACACAGTGTCAGGTTTACTAAGTTTGGGTAGCTTCACTGAAGCAAGATTCATCACAAGATGTTCACTCACCCTATTCTTAAGGTGGCTGGCGGGGATAACAGACACATCCATGGTGGGCTTCCCTAGCCCACTTAAAAGGGTCTATAATCTCCTCTTTAATGTGATGTTATATTTAATCAATATATAATTCTATGTAAGCTTGAAAGTTCTGTAGTTCAGAAATATGCCTGGGACCCCCCACATTTTTATTGCATATACACAAAGTACATATTATTTTGGGTATCTGGTCAGAATATGGCGGAAATCTAATTACTTTTAATCTATCCTCGCCAGCCACTGTAACTATGGCTTGAACATATATGTACAAAGAGGCCAAAAACTGTATATATAGTAAACACCGATATCTCATCATATTTCTTTGACCAAGGAGGTGAGAATTATAACTCAGCTTTGATTAAATATAACATCACATATCACTGACCCATGGGAGAGGGTATCTTAACCTCAGGTCTCATCTATATCACATGAAGCATCACAGTTTTTGGCTTATATGTATCTATGCACACAACACTCTTGTATAAAGATGCCAAATGAAATAAGTAGTTCCACAATACCAAAACTGCATTCCTGAGTTGTGGGCTTCCCGTGTCGGATGTTTCCCGTAGCTGGCTACGTAGTGTATATGACACTGTGTCCTAAAACAACCAGTGAAAGTGACCCAGTGCAAATTACAATGTTGTATGTAGCAGAAGGGGTAGGGAAATGCTTTTCCCGTGCAGTGGTGCCACATTAAACTGCAATGTCATCTGTCCGAAAAAGGTGCCTATACACAGCTGTGGTGTTACATAGGTCAGGTTATTGTCCTTAGAGGGATTTTTCTTCATATTTGCAGAGTGTTTTTGTCAGTCACAGTGTAGTTGCCATAGCTAGCCTAGGCATATATGCTACTGACAACAGTTTAGCAGTGACAGTCAAGTAGCTATTGTCATAGGCTACTGACATCAGTTTGACAGTGACAGGCAACCACCATAGGGGAAGGGTGTTGGAGTGAGACACAGGGTCTGAGGAAGGCGTAAAAGTGAGATGCGGGGTGAGGGGGAGGGTGGCGGAGTGAGATGAAGGGTCTGTGGAAGGCATAAAAGCGAGACGCAGTGTTGGGGGGAGGGTGTTGGAGTGAGAAGAAGTGTCTGCAGGTAAAAGTGAGACGGGGGAGGATGTCAGAGTGAGACGCAGGGTCTGCGGAAAGCATACAATTGAGATGCAGGCTGGGGGGGTGTGTCACAGTGAGACGCAGGGTCTGCGGGAGGCGTAAAAGTGAGACAGGGGAGGGAGATGCAGTGAGACACAGGGCTGTGGAAGGCGTAAAAGCGAGATGCGGGGTGGGGGGATGGTGCCGGATTGAGACTCAGGGTCTATGGGAGAGGGGGAGAGTTTCTTATCATGTAGCTATGATTGCACTTTGGAAATTGCTGAGATAAGCGCAGCAGACAAAAATTTGTTCGTGGATGTCTTTCATATTAAGTTTCGCACGGTCCTCCAGGACGCGAAACGTTCGAATCCTTTGGATCATGCGTTCGATGTGGATCCTCACTTCTGCAACTTTTTCCGAGGCCCACAGCTCTTCCCCCGTCATCTGCGTCCTCCCTCTCCCTTTAAAACTAGGTATTATGAGTTTTACCCCACGTGCCCTTAACTCGTCACTTAGGTTGAATCCTCTGTCAGCCATGATGGCTGACCCTCTTGGAAGGTTACCAAGTAACTCGTCCGCCTCAAGGGTAATTGTCTGGTCAGAGGCACGACCTCCCCATGCAGGGGAGACATAATTCACATTCAACTGGGGTGACATTCCAACCATGTACTTAATGGTTTCAGTACCCTTATAGTTGGAGTACATTTCTTTGCGGGCTTGCAGTTTATTTGGCTTCTGTGCAAATACTTCTGTGCAATCTACTATGGTCTTCAAGTTCTTGTAAGCTCTGAAGCACTCTGGCACATTTTCAGAGAGGTCGACATCGGGCATTTCAAACAGGTATTTTAGCTCCACGTCAAGGAATGTAACATAAGAAGTTAACAAATGACTAAATGTTGATTCTGACAGACCACAAAAAAAAGCCATTTCTTTGTTGGTGAAACCTGTAGACAACTTCACTAAAACAAAGAAGAGTTCCTCGGCTACAGTCAAGGTTCTGTCTCGTCCTGGTTTATTGACCATTCCCTTCTCTTGATAATGAGTGTGCTCAGTAGTGCTCGAACCTCTCCAAATTTTCATTGTTGCCGCACCACGAGCCTCTACATGTGAGCACAGGGCTTTGAATATTCCCTCTGATGGTAAGTTTGTCCATTGTTTGAAGTCACTGTCAGTTTTCATGTTAGCAAGACACAGGTTTTTTTTGTTAGATATTTCCAGTGCCTCCCTCAAGGCTGCATTTTCCTGCCTCAGTGCTTCCAGCTCAGAGGCAGGACCATGGAGATGCTAGAAAAGAAATAAAACATAGGACTTACAGTGCAAGTATTCACACATAAAACCAGTGGAAACATTTAACCCCTGGGGCAGTATTACTCAATAGAAGCCTGCAGTCATCTCAAAAATTGTATTACTATGGTACCAAGTGGCCCACACAAGTGGCTGAAGACAGTAGCATGACTGCATTAAATGTATAGTATTGTGTTCATGTAATTTGAAAGAGGGAATTATAGAAAAAGAAAACATCCATTCTAAAGCAATGTTGATATTATCTTAATACAAATGCATGATAAGCCTTCCATATGAAGCCTGTATAACTAGATTGGGCAACCCTGTCTCTTTGTCACTGAACATATGATTGGCTATCAAAACATATAAACTAATAGGTAGATTAAGCTAAAATAAGTACACACATATTATCATGTTGGATAGCAGTATAAAAAGTAAACAATAAACTAACTTAGTTTTCAGATAGTCATGATCACTTTCCCAGACCGCTCGGTTGTAGAAGGTGTTGTCTTCCGATGGCTTTGGGTTCCTTGGACGACCCTTTACTGGTGGCAAGTCAGGCTGAGGCAAATCTTCCTTTGGTAGAGGTTCTGGGGGAACAAAGTCTGCCACTCTCATAGCTGTTTGAGTTGTTCTGGGCGTGGCCTTTTTCTTGCCAGCGAATATGGTTGGAACATAGCCCTTACTACCAGGGATGTTTGTTTTGGACCCTGAAAATGTTTTCAAAAGGAGCATTTGTGAATTTTCACTATGAAAATACATATTAGTGCACTTGCCAGTAGTAAATCCAGGGGGTGGCCTGGGGCATGCCCCCCTAGTCTACCCCTGCTTGCTCTTTTTATCTAATTTCTTATGTTATATGTAGCTACCCTCGGAATGTGTTACAGTGCAGGTCTACATCATTAAAGTCAAACTTTAGCCCTATTTGCCAGGCTCTGCTACTGTGAGTACAGTAAAACCCTGGTTTTAAGCCAATTTTTCTCTCTTCTTTTCGTTATTTACCCCCGAATTGTTTTTTTTTTTGTTTTTTTACATTATAATATTTCCTCAAACAGTACCCCTGGCTTATCACTTAGGTCAGGTTCTGCCAGTCAGCGGGATATGGCCAATGGCAATTTGAATCAATATTTCATTCAAGATTTCGAGGCCAATGCCCCTTCATGCTGCTCCTTGATGTAGAAAGACATGAAAGCAATACCTCCTTCAAAGTGATCTGAACAGATCTGTGTACTCGACTTAGGCAGCCAGTGGCGATGTCTCCCTATGGCATCTGTCCATAGCTTCAGTCGCTTTTTGTCATTCATCGGGAAGGTGTAGTATGACCTTTTGATGTTATGTCTCTTGTCAAACCCTGCCTGGTTTGAACAATCTCCTGCACAACAAAAGTGGCCGCTCCAGTACTTTTTTTTCTTCAGTTGGTCACAGGCTTGGGCATCCATGTTATTGATTCTGTCTGTAAAATAAAAAACACCACAAACTTGATTCCTGGCCCATCATAGCCTGTTTAGGGTTAACACCCGGGGGTTATCGGATGGGTAGGTTGAGAGGTCAGGGGTGTGAGACCCTGAAACGGATTTCGTCTGAAGTGACAACTAGATGTAGGAAATTGATGATAATGTATGATTGATGTTTAGATAAATAAAGATTTATAGTATGCAATATGTGACATAATGAATATGGACTTTTGTAATCAGTATCAAAGCTGGCGCCACCACACAAGCAGAGACACTTTCAAAGCCACATGGATATAATCTGATGAAACGCCAAGCATAAAGTTCCCACTATATTATTAATCCCAAAAAAGGACAGTGACGCAAGCTATGAGATTATAACAAAGGAGAAGAATAGAAATATATATATAAAACTAACAAGGCACTGATGAATGCTTGTCGGGCCTCCCTAGCCCACTTAAAAGGGTCTATTTCTCCTCTTTCCTATCCTCTCGGGATGTGTGTGGTGCACATATGCGCGGGCACTGACACATTCCCCTGTGAAATTGTGTAATGTAGTTCTCGCCATGAATATGACCTTAGCTGTCGAAATGGCGTTAAACATCTATTACTCACTGATGACTGCTTGTGGGGCTCGGTCACTTTCACAAGGATTAATAACTTTTATAACAGCGGCGCCTCACACGCTCGGGCTTCCTGCTTGCAGACCGGCCGAGCTTTTAAGGTAAATGACTGGGGACCAGTCCCAAAAGCAGGTCATCGACGGTGCGTTCGGTACCACTGAAAAATGGACATAGAGTTGAGAGCTAATCTTTTTCGGGGGCTCTGCCCCCGAACTCCCCCCCAAATTTTTGCATCTACCATCCCCCCAAAATAAACTTTTAAATATGCTCCCTAAAATTTTAACATTAAGTCACCTTTTCTCTGAATATTCAAAGAATCTGGCATGTGGGCAGACATAGTTAGAGATAAAAGTTAGCAACCTAACGCACCCCTCATGACCTACTTTCGAGGGTGGTCCCCTGTCATTTACCATTTAGCTTTTAGCTGCAGACCTGAAGCCTGCTGAAGCTCCACTCAACCAAACAGCATCAACGAAACATCATTAAGCAACCGCCAATTACATGCCATGTACAGTAAAATTTCTTTATAACGAAATGGTTGGGACAAGCAGAAAAGTTTGCTATAAACGAATTTCGTTATGACCAAACAAGACAATTTAGACAGCTGAATGGGTTCCATGAGGCTTATAAATAAATAATAATATAAAACATATAATGGCTTCATGGAATACGGCAGCACCACCTCTGGGAATACGATGCAAAAATACTCCAGGGAAGTGGACATTTGCATTTATGTCATGGCTACACAGGTTTGAAGGATTTCAAATAAGGAAACTCAACACTATTTAGCTCTGTTTGCTGCAACAGGTCATGTGATCATCTGCCATTGAATACGGGAACACTGTATTCCATCCCCCCATTGAATACGGTGCTTCTAGTACTAATCTATAGTGTTGTCAATATCAGCCATGACATAAAGGCTAATACCCCTGGCATAGCCATATACACTGTACACTGTAGACATTTGGGCCATTCCTCTATGGCCACCCAGGTGAGAGCGAGGGGGGGGTCACACCACCTTCTCAGATGTGCCCCTCTATAGCTGCCTGGTTTAGAAGGGGGTGGGTATAGATGTCCCCTCACATCCCCTGACACCTATAAGATCTTCAAACTTCAAAATATGAATGTTCTTGTTGTTTTCCATGGGTAAAGCTATTCCCCTGCAAATAATTCATTCTAAACGAATTGATTCCATACAGAATTCGTTCTAATTGGATCTTTCTACTATAGGAACGTATGGGATTGAATTGGTTTCAATGAATCTGTTTGTTGTAACCGAAAATTCGTTGTAACAGGATTCATAATAAAGGAATTTTACTGTATTATGTAAATGACTACCAGAAGATCACCATGTTTAGCATGACTTTCTCTGCTGCCATAGAATTAGATATATATCCATGGCGCAGCCACAGTTAGTCACCAGTCCACTCCTGGTGGTCACTATAATTCAGGGATGTAATTCTTCAGGATTTATCAGTATTTCCTGATTTTGGAATGACATGTATTTTCCTTAAACCAGTGGTGGAAAAATGGGAGGCTTTTATATCAAGTAAATGTATGGCTTCCTGATTTTTGCCCATGCCTGACTTACATCCCTGAAGTCTATTGATATACTTATTCAATAAACCACATTCCTCCATCCCCCTGTGGAGTGGGGACCTTCATGTGAGGGTATGGGGGAGCAGAATAACTTCATGGGCAGTCCACAAGGCTTATAAATTGGGCAGGTTTACATTAAGACCCAGCTTAAAATCAAGGATATACGGTAGTGTAAGTGCTAATAGAAAAAAAAAAAAAATTCATGAATTTATAAAAAGTTTTATCACAGTTAAGGAAATTAACCCTTATTCAAATAACGGAAAGTTCTAGGTGAAAACTTCTATAGTGGAAAGTGCACCCTTTTCAACCTTAACTCTGTAACAGGTGCTAAAGTGCTACACAAGTTATGCACCTTATTTGATCATTTTAGTTTTTACTAACTATTCCATTTAGGTTGTGCACACCATCATATCATACAGGAAAGCTGCATTATAAGCATGTTCTTATGTGATAGGGCTGTCATTGGTGTACAAGGATACTGTAACATTACAATGCAAGTTTAGATTAGCTTGGGAATGATATGATAAAGACAGCTTGTCGTTTATGACAACTTGGTATTCACGAGAATCTAATGCATTTGAGGGTATGAATATAAAAGTCAAGACTTCCCCTCTAAATATTTACAAAAAGAAATGTTCCTAAATAACTTCATTCAGCGATGCGATAAACGATTTACATTAAAGAATGATTCAATTAATATTTGACCCACAATTATCATATCACATATCATACACTAATTGCCTTTCTAGTTTGGCAGTATAAATGGGCGTTGGTTGTACAATAGAAGAACACACTGTAAATTGACACCATATGCAACAACAATCACATATGTAAAAGATAATTTCACATCAATATTTACATAGTAACATTACCATGGTCCCTACTATAGAGATAAAACATCATGTACTATGATTCCCTGCAAATATATAATAGAGATGCCAACATTTGCTCATGGGCTTCAGGGACACCTTTGAAGATGGTGGGGGGATATGGGGTAGGCCCAGGCTAGGGATACTCAAACAGTGGAGGAATGGTGGGGGAAGGGTGAGACTGTTTTTGGAAGAATGATGGGGATGGAGGAAAGAGAATAGTGGGGCTGAAGGTAGTGAGACCGATGGTGGTGGAATAGTGAGGATAAGGGTGGGGGGGGGGGTGGTGAGATGGCGGGCGTTGTGAAGCTGAAGACCATGGAGAGGTACCATTTGATTAGAAGCAGGAAGAGACTACAGGATGGGACTGGGATTTGGGAAATGGAGGAGCAGGGGATGCAGGGGACAGAATGGACAAGTTACTATAGTTGAACAAACTAGTGGAAAAGGCAGGAAGGACTGGGGTTTGAGGAATGGTGGGTAAGTGCAGAGTGAGGCTGAGAGAAGGAGGAAAGGTGCTGAAACATTGAAAGTCCGTATACTGTAGTTCATTTCTCAGTCACATTTCTTCAGGCACCAAGAACAGTACCAGTCTTCTTGTTCTACCTCCTCTGTGACATTGGCACATGGCCAACAAAACCAGGCCCCACAGCCACAATGGCAATCACATTGAACACTGGCATTGCTGTGGTCACCATCTGCCAAGCCATCTTCGGGTAATAGCTTCCTGCAATGTCGTTCTTTGCAGCGTGTCACAGTGTTGATTTCCTTGGCAGCATTGCTTTTCCTTTTCTTGTCAGTAGAAGGAACAAGACACTTATCCATTCTAGGTACCTTTTTCCTAGACAAGGTTGGGGGTTACACTGGTGGTTCAGTAGATTCCCTTTTCCTGTTAGGTGAAAGAGGTATGTCTGATCCTGATACAGGTACGTCTGATCCAGATACATCAGCTTCCTCTCGCTGCTCATACCTCTTGTAGGGCATTGAGACATTCTTCGTCACTGTTGCTGTAATCTGCAATTGAAGGCTGGTCAACATTGTCATGGCCTCTCACTATGACAGGAAATACAGAGTCACGAAAGAAACACTGCAGGTTTCTCTTCAGTTCATTCCAGTAGGCTTGTTCAAATGGTACAGTAATAACCTCCATACTGATGGGAGACCATACTACAAAGTCACAACTTGAGAGTCCCATTACTCCCATGGTCATTTGCACCTGGGTGTAATAATCATATCCTGACTTGTCTTCTGAAAATTTCAGAAGGCCGTCTTCATAGGCCAGATAGGGGACCTTCTTGTTTTTCACTGCATCTATTACTGAGCAGTTGCGTGCCACAAATGGGCACTTAATTTCAAGCAGCTTAGTAGGGTGGCAATCACAAACTACGGTACCATCCAGAGAAACCCGAAGGTATGAAGCAGTTGGAAGTACCAGTAGTCCATGTTCTTTTTTCTCCACTTTGGTATGAGAACCTAGACTGATTTCATGTGCACGATATGCTTTGCGTGCATCATCCTCGTGTTCAGTCCCCCACTTAAGTGAAGGCACTGAACATTTTGGTAGACGAGTAATATGGGCATGCTTTTCTCTAATGCAGCGCTTAACAAGTAAGCTAACATTTGCTGCACTTTCTCCCTTGACAACTTTGTTGATGGTACCGGCAACAGATGAGGTGATGGAGCCACGTCTTTGGTCATACCAGTGTACATTCTTAAACTGACCCTGTGTCTTCTGTTCAATTGCTGTACATTGGTCCTGAGTCATGGTAAGTTGTTCAACCAGTGCATTTCTGACAATGACATTTTCAAAATTGACATCCAACTCACATACATGCATGAGGTCTGCAACAGGTAATGGTATGTAAGTCTTTATTTCCACCTCGGCACAGTAGATAAGGTCCATGTCTGTTTCACTGGCTTCATCTGGAAGCTGTGTTGGCATTTGTTGATTTGCATGAGGTAACTTGTAGCGGGATGGATCCAAAGCATGTATGGCTGTGACATTTTTGCCAAGTTTATGGGCCGCTGCAAGCAAGTCTGCACGAAAAAGGTCAGTGCAATCCTTAGAAGGTGGGTCTTGTGACATGTATCGCTTTCCATAGTCTGAAGTGGTACGACGGACAGATTTTGGTCCATCTTTCCAAATGTTCACATCCTCTAGCCTCTTGGGTTTGACACCAGCCCCTGTAAAGAAAGAACAGTTATATATGTGTTGCTCACCACCTCGATAGCCTATAAATTGTGCAGTGAAGAACCAAATGTTATTTCGGACATGACCAAAGGTAAGAGTGGGAGGGGGCTGCTACAGAGACAATACCCTAGGTCTCTATTCGAGTTTTGTATCACTTGAATTATGTTTTATAAGCTATGTATATGGTGGGAAGTATGGTTATATTACATCAAGTCTGTAGGATTTAGGTTTCAGATCTCACTTTGAAAACATGAAAAAAGCAATCTAGAATAGAATTTACCTTTAGGTTTTGCCCAATAACATGGCATGTCTGTACAGGTTGCATCATCTGTGAGGAGGTTGTCGCCCTTGGCGATGATGTCAGCTACTAGGAATAACATGCCTCCCACGTGGCCACAGGCCTGGCAATTCCTGGAAAAATGAGATTGTGCTAACAGTTAAATGTTCTTATTAAAGTGAACAGTAAGTCATCTGTGGAAGTGCTAGACCACTTGGTATAAAAACATTTCTTTGGGTTCCTAAGCTGGCAAAACTTTTTTTTTTTTTTTTTGAAACCTTAAACCAAAAAAAATGTGAAGACGTACACAAAAATAACATATTAACATTTCAAAATAATGTGGTGAAGTATATATTCTACCCATTCAGAAAAAAATGATGAAAAAAAAACTATTGGGAGAAATGAATAACTTGGGGATGCTGCAGCAATGCAGCTTGTTCCATTTGCCAAAATTCAATTTATGTTAGACAGCAGATACCTTTGCAAGATGTTCTGTAGTTTGATATGACAAAAAAAAATTCCACATACCCCGCTGTACAAGTGCAGTATGCGCCTAGAGGTTGTCCACTAATGCAGTCAAGTACAGCATAAAGTGACTTCACCTCTGCCTCGTTGGTAGATTGGGATGGATTACAACATGCCCTGATGAGGCAGAAGTTCTTGGAGTTTTTAAGTCGATGGAAATTAACAGAGTGCACCATGTCGATCAGTTGGTATGGTCTGCTCACTTTATACTTCCGACACATTTCCTCGTTGAGGACATCTTCATCCAGCAGATACCTTAAGTAAAATCAATTCATTGTATTAGTTTAAAAGGGCAACTCTTAACTGAAAATGGTCCATTAGTAAATCACTGAACCTTCATCTTTTCCTTTAGTAGAGGATTTCAGAGTGAGGGTAGAACTGTAGTCACTGAGGGCAGCATGCTCCCTCCCGGCGCACGGCAGCGCCAGCCTTCCATCCATAATTGGAAGAAAAATTCTAAGGACACCCCATATAAATGGTACTTTATTTTCTTAGTGGATTTGCACAAATCTCAGGACTGATCCCTGTGAGCATCATAACCGTGGAATCCCATGTTCCGCAGAGATTTCACACCCCTACTAACTCAAGGGCAAATTAGTAACTGTTGCAATTACCTTTTGACCATAGCATCATCAATGTTTGGACATTTATTGAGCTCTTTCTCCCACCCCTCCATCGCCATGACATGGCCAGGGCCTAGCTTCAGGAACTCCTTGAATTGGCTAGTAGTAAGTCCAGCATTATGGACACGAGGAGTGAAAGGCTTTGGTGAAGTTTCCCCAGCTGGTGATATGCCTAAATGGAGGCACAGGAGATTAATTTTAGCGACCTTCCCATGCTCGGTTCCAATCCCATGGGCGATACATGTTTCATTAAGTTCTGGAAGAGTCATCTTGCTTATGATGTTAAATGAGAGCCTGACTTCCCCTGTCTCCTTGGGGGGTGCCATCTGAAAGACGAAATGAAGTATTAAGTACTGACAAACTTAAATAAATGTGACATATTTCTGATCCACAAGAAGCCACCAGTCTTTTCTTTATTAGAGGCTCTGTGCTCAGGTTAACACTTAAATAGAATTTGTGAAAGTCACTTTCAATACCTTTTGGTGTATCCTTGATGTGCTTTCTGAGCTTCTTTGTTGGTCTTGGTTGTATCTTTTAAAATCGGGCTTCCCTAGCCCACTTAAAAGGGTCTACTTCTCATCTTTCCTATCCCCTCAGGATGTGTGTGGTGCACATCCGTGGGCACTTACACATTCCTCTGTGAAATTGTGTAATGTAGTTCTCACCATGAATATGACCTTAGTTGTCGAAATGGCGTTAAACATCTATTACTCACTCATCTTTTAAAAAGTGGAGTCTAAAAATAGTGTCATGTGCCATGTGAGAAGCATATTTTGCTTTTGAGAGACCTATGGGAGACTTGCTCAGTACTTACCATCAACTGTCGTCATATGATCGATTGGACAATGAACGTACAGAACAGAGAGTATACGGGTCTAGCATGTCATGGTTCTGTAGGTAGTAGGTTTTCTAATAGCTTCCCTAGGTTTCTGTTCAGCTTATACAAGGGTGTCTTACACGACAAAGGAGTACTAAATTTCCAATTTCCAAGCCTTGGATATGGCTTATAGCTTCTCCTAAAGGGGGTGTAGCTTATACAGTGAAACTTGGTTATAACAAATTAACTAAAATGAAATGTGGATAGAACAAAGAAAGATGCTGGTATTTTAATGAGGTTTTTTAATGATATTTTTAATGTTATTAAATATTCTTACACATGATATTTTCATAACACATGACACTTTGTTGAATAACTCTGGTTCTACATGGAATTTATACAAAATTCTTTCAGTTTTTGAAAGCCCTAAAACTGCAAATTCAAGGGGAATGAACACTGTATCGATATAGATGCATTTTTGATGCGATTATCTATTTTTTGAAAATACAGAAGTATCGATATGAGGGGTATCGATGGCACTCCTAGTGGACATTCTACCGCATTTAGACTTTGTTTCAGTGTTGTAGGTCTCCTAAAATTTACTTTATTTGCCCGTATTAATCCTATGAGCGTATGAACCTATTGGTTATTTTGAATGAGCGCATGGGTCGGGTGGCACTACTACTAGCCTATGTCACACATAGACTAGACCCAAGCCTTCCTCGCATGCTCTGTGACAAAAATGCAATACTATGTGTTTGTATAACAGTAGGCTTTGGCTAAAAAAGAATAATTCTAAGGACTGTGCAAGTCTACTGTCCTCAGACGGTGTCTGCTGTCCGCCCTCCCCATTCAGAACTTGCCTAGAGCTAATTGATTATAGCCTGTACACTGTCCAGTCAACATGCATCAATAGATTCACATCTGTATTTCTTTCTTATTCAGGTCAAGTCCATGCTGAATGCTGCACACCATCATGTTATCCTGCTTAAAAGGCTGACATGCTGGACATCGTGCTGATGTGCTTCTGATGTGGTGAAAAGTATCAGTGAATGGTGAGTATAGATATAAATATCATGCATCATGCCTGTCCAACAGGGTTTGGTCACTGATAAGGCGTTAACCTGATTCACCAATGCAGTACCATGGAGTAGACCAGAGTAGTTTATATACAGTGTAACATTAAATCAATACACTTTATCACAATATATCATTTAACCCCAAGCCACGACTATCAGCCCTTGGTGCAGCATATGGACACAACTTGGCTACATGAAATTGTGGAGACAAATAGTGTCTGTCCATTGTGTATCTTATACACTTCGGAATCTCATATAAAACTCAGGGCATCTGTTATACCCTATCACACACGTCACTGACCTTAAAGGTGTAAACAAGACTTTTAATGATAATTCTTTTTTTTTCTTCCAGTCTATGTCAACAATGAGCTGACCCTCGCTGATCCACAAAAGCATATCACAGAGGCCTGACGACACCAACCAGGCCCAGACCATTACAACCATACAGTGGACACTTCAACTAGGCCATGGACATATCAACAAGTATCTAGACACATCAACCATGAACACATCAAGAAGGCTTAAACTACATCATCAGGGCATTAAAGAGAATAAAGTGGGAATAACTAGGACTACTTCATGTGATGATTTCTTAACGAAACAATATAATGTTATGAAAAGAATTCTATGCAATGAGCTGTGATAATATATGAGATGAATCAATGCACAGTAAAATTGCAGTACAACGAATCATGTTACAACAAATTTCCGTTTACAACAAACAAATTCTATGAAGAAGTTTGAAAATAAATCTGGATATTGGGATTGAGTTAGCTTTCTTGTGTAAAAGATCACAAACCTTTATTAATTCAAATGTGTCAAAATCAATGTTGGTCTATTCATTATATTTTTTTAATTCTACAATCATCATCATTTCAGACATCAACAGCTTTGAAGTATTTTTTCCTCAATTCAGTATTGGTTAAACATTGATTTTGTCACCCTTGAGAAGCATTAACACTCCTACTTTCCTGTTATTCTTGTATAATCATGATAATCAAAGTTAAAGGATTTTGAACAAAAAATGTCCTTGCCAGCCGCATACCCGTTACAGTGACATATAGTGAGTGCCCATCCGGGGGTGGGTTACAGGGTGTCTACTCGACAGAGTAACTGGGGGCTCACACGATAACAGTGTGTCTACTCGACTTACAGAGTGACTGGGGTCTTACAGGCTGGTTACAGGGTGTCTACCTGACTTACAGAGTGACTGGGGTCTTACATGCTGGTTACAGGGTGTCTACCTGACTTACAGAGTTACTGGGGTCTTACAGGATTATTACAGTGGGTCTACCTGACTTACAGAGTGACTATCGATTTACATGATGATAACAGTAGGTCTACTCGACTTACAGAGTGACTATTGATTTACTGGGTGACTGGGGTCTTACAGGATGGTTACAGTGTGTCTACCCGACTTACAGAGTGACTATTGATTTACATGATGATTACAGTGGGTCTACTCGACTAACAAAGTGACTGGGGTCTTACAGGATGGTTACAGTGTGTCTACTCGACTTAGAGAGACACTAGGGATTTACAGGATGGTTACAGTGGGTCAACTCCACTTACAGAGTGACTATTGATTTACATGATGATTACAGTGGGTCTACTCGACATACAGAGTGACTGGGGCCTAACAGGATGGTTACAGTGTATCTACTCGACTAACAAAGTGACTGGGGCCTTACAGGATGATTACAGTGGGTCTACTCGACTTACAGAGTGACTGGGGCCTTACATGATGGTTACAGTGGGTCTGCTCGACTAAGGGAGTGTCTGGAGCCTTACAGGATGATTACAGTGGGTCTACTCGACTTACAGACTGACTGGGGGCTTACAGGATGGTTATAGTGTCTACATGACATACAGAGTGGAATTACAGGATGGTTACAGTGTGTCTACACGATGTACAGATTGACTATGGACTTACAGGACGGTTACAGTGAGTTTACATGACTTACAGAGATACTAGGGACTTACAGGAAGATTACAGTGTGTTAACTAGACTTAGAGAGACACTAGGGATTTACAGGATGGTTACAGTGGGTGTACTCGATTTACAGAGTGACTGGGGTCTTACAGGATGGTTACAGTGGGTCTACTCGACTTACAGACTGACTGGGGACTTACAGAATGGCTACAGTATGTCTACTCAACTTACAGAGTGACTATTGATTTACAGGATGGTTACAGTGTATCTAGTCGACTTAGAGTGATTGGGGCCTTACAGGATGGTTACAGTGTATCTACTTGACTTACAGAGTGACTGGGGCCTTACAGGATGATTACAGTGGGTCTACTCGACTTACAGAGTGACTGGGGACTTACAGGATGGCTACAGTGTGTCTACTCGACTTACAGAGTTGTCTATTGATATACAGGACGAGTACAGTGGGTGTACTTGACTTACAGAGTGACTTGATTTACAGGATGGTTACAGTGTGTAGTGGTTCATATCGACTTAAATGTTGGGTGGCTCGTTGGCTCGCTTATCACTAAAGACACCAACACAACACAAGTGATTCGGGTTGGGCAAAGCCCCGGATTACCCCTACCTTTCGGGTAGGACTTTATTCATGTGTGCTCTATAACAAATGTACGTCTTGACTGGAGCACATCCAGTCCCCTTCTGCGGCTCGTCCGGCTTCTTAGTAGAAGCTGGACGCGAGGCATGGTGCTGCCCCCTCTTGTACCAAACGGGTATCGCAAAGCGACACCTGGTTGGCATAGAAGGAACGAGCACCACACGAGCACGTCTCTCGGATGAACCGCACTAATATATATACAACGATGCCGGCCCCTACACAGTGTATCTAGTCGACTTAGAGTGACTGGGGCCTTGCAGGATGGTTACAGTGTATCTACTCGACTTACAGAGTGATAGGGGCCTTACAGAATGGTTACAGTGTATCTACTCGACTTACAGAGTGTCTGGAGCCTTACAGGATGGTTACAGTGTATCTACTCGACTTACAGAGTGACAGGGGTCTTACAGGATGGCTACAGTGTATCTACTCGACTTACAGAGTGACTGGAGCCTTACAGGATGGTTACAGTGTATCTACTCGACTTACAGAGTGACAGGGGTCTTACAGGATGGTTACAGTGTGTCTACTCGACTTACAGAGTGATTGGGGCCTTACAGGATGATTACAGTGGGTCTACTTGACTTACAGAGTGACAGGGGTCTTACAGGATGGTTACAATGTGTCTACTTGACTTACAGAGTTGACTACCGTAAAAAGGGGATACTTTGTCCCTTAAGGGGTAACATTAGCCCAGTCACAGAAAAATGTTGTTTTGATCTCAATATTACAATTAAGGATATTTTTCATATCTAGGTCACTTTTGTCTAAAAACCTATCATCTAAGCTACAATTTTTGCCTAGATAGAATTTTGAAAGTGATAATTATTTTTAGATATAAGGCAATGAGTAGAGGCTAAAATTTTCACAGATTTTACAGAGTGACTGGGGGCTTACAGGATGATTGCAGTGGGTCTACTCGACATACAGAGTGACTGGGGTCTTACAGGATGGTTACTATGTGTCTACTCGACATAGAGAGTGACTGGGGCCTAACAGGATAGTTACAGTGTATCTAATCGACTTACAGAGTGACTGGGGCCTTACAGGATGGTTACAGTGGGTATACTCGACTTACAGAGTGACAATTGATTTACAGGATGATTACAGTGTGTCTACTCGACTTACAGAGTGTCTGGAGTCTTACAGAATGTTTACAGTGGGTCTACCCGACTTACAAAGTGACTGGGGTCTTACAGGATGGTTACAGTGTGTCTACTCGACTTACAAAGTGACTGGGGACTTGCAGGGTGGTTACAATGTATCTACTCGACTTACAGACTGACTGGTGGCTTACAGGATGGTTATAGTGTCTACATGACATACAGAGTGGAATTACAGGATGGTTACAGTGTGTCTACATGACATACAGATTGACTATGGATTTACAGGACAGTTACAGTGTGTGTACTCGACTTACAGAGTGACTGGGGTTTTACAGGATGATTACAGTGGGTCTACACGACTTACAGTGTGACTGGGGTCTTACAGGACGGTTACAGTGGGTCTACTCGACTTAGAGAGACACTAGGGATTTACAGGATGGTTACAGTGTGTGTACTCGACTTACAGAGAGACTGAGGTCTTACAGGATGATTACAGTGGGTCAAGTCGACTTACAGAGTGACTGGGGGCTTAAATGAGGATTACAGTGGGTCTACTCAACTTACAGAGTGACTGGGGGCTTACAGGATGATTACAGTTTGTGTATGGACTTACAGGAAGTTACAGTGAGTTTACATGACTTACAGAGATACTAGGGACTTACAGGAAGATTACAGTGTGTTAACTAGACTTAGAGAGACACTAGGGATTTACAGGATGGTTACAGTGTGTGTACTCGATTTACAGAGTGACTGGGGGCTTACAGGATGATTACAGTGGGTCAACTCGACTTACAGAGTGACTGGGGGCTTACATGATGATTACAGTGGGTCTACTCGACTTACAGAGTGACTGGGGCCTTACAGTATGATTACAGTGTCTACACAACTTACAGAGAGACTGGGGCCTTACAGGATGATTACAGTGGGTCTACTCGACTTACAGAGTGACTGGGGTCTTACAGGATGGTTACAGGGTGTCTACCTGACTTACAGAGACACTACGGACTTATTGGAAGATAAGTGTGCTTACTCGACTTACAGAGAAACTGTGTTTACACAACTGACGGCATGACTGAGAAATTAAAGGCACAAGATAGTACAGCTCCTGACCGATTCAGCTACTCTGCTGGTATCCCAGTCATAAACGATCAAGTACAGCTTGAATCAGCTGTCAGGCTGGAGTGAGAAAAATTTATTGGGAAAAAAGTAACAATCAACAAACAATATGACAGTTGTCTCACATTTATCACAGATGGTTCATTCAGGTCTACTGTGGAAGGTGCCAAATCTTCTGGTGAAATCCTGTCAGAGAGTGATGACAGGTGGTTGATTCAGATCTACTGTGATAGTTTCCAAATCGCCAGTTGAATTTCCGTTCACATTGTCAGCCAGGAACACTGACCAGTCTGTTCCTTACCTATCTATTTTAAACATGTTAACACCTTAACATGGCTTGATCAGCCTGGGAGTCGAACCCAGAAAACCAACAAATGCCAACGGAAATAAAGCTGATTGAAAAATTGGCTAATCACAGCCTATTAGTATTGATGTGTTTTTCTTAAAATTAAGGCTAATCACTGCCAAATCATATTGATCTTGATTAAATTGTGGCTAATCACAGCCAAATCTTGTCTTATCATAGAATGGATGGCCTTACTTAATAGCTTGAATTTGGTTAATGACTCATAACAGCTTTGAACCATACAAGTGTGCTGCTAAAATATACATATTCATACCTTTGACTGTGCAGCTTGCTATGGTATAATTTGATGTAAAAAGTCACACTGTAGTGTACCACGTGTGGGCCAAACTGTACCATGTGATGAGCTCTGACGACAAGCGTTCTTGGTGCGAGGACCAGCCAAGTCTGGAACGTAAACAATCAAAAGGTTTGAAAGATATACAGGACAATTACAGTGTGTCTACACAACTAACAGAGTGACTGGGGACTTACAGAATGGCTACAGTGTGTCTACTCGACTTACAGGGTGACTGGGGTCTTACAGGATGGTTACAGTGTATCTACTCGATTTACAGAGTGACTGGGGTCTTACAGGATGGTTACAGTGTATCTACTCGATTTACAGAGTGACTGGGGTCTTACAGGATGGTTACAGTGGGTCTACTCGACTTACAGAGTGACTGGGGTCTTACAGGATGGTTACAGTGGGTCTACTCGACTTACAGAGTGACCGGGGTCTTACAGGATGGTTACAGTGTGTGTACTCAACTTACAGAGTGACTGGGGTTTTACAGGATGATTACAGTGTGTGTATGGACTTACAGGACGGTTACAGTGAGTTTACATGACTTACAGAGATACTAGGGACTTACAGGAAGATTACAGTGTGTTAACTAGACTTAGAGAGACACTAGGGATTTACAGGATGGTTACAGTGTGTGTACTCGATTTACAGAGTGACTGGGGGCTTACAGGATGATTGCAGTGGGTCAACTCGACTTACAGAGTGACTGGGGGCTTACATGATGATTACAGTGGGTCTACTCGACTTAGAGAGACACTAGGGATTTACAGGATGATTACAGTGGGTCTACTCGACTTACAGAGTGACTGGGGGCTTACAGGATGGTTACAGTGTGTCTACTCGACTTACAAAGTGACTGAGGACTTACAGAGTGGTTACAGTGTGTCTACTCGACTTACAAAGTGACTGGGGACTTGCAGGGTGGTTACAATGTATCTACTCGACTTACAAAGTGACTGAGGACTTACAGAGTGGTTACAGTGTGTCTACTCGACTTACAAAGTGACTGAGGACTTACAGAGTGGTTACAGTGTGTCTACTCGACTTACAAAGTGACTGAGGACTTACAGAGTGGTTACAATGTATCTACTCGACTTACAGACTGACTGGGGGCTAACAGGATGGTTATAGTGTCTACATGACATACAGATTGGAATTACAGGATGGTTACAGTATGTCTACACAACGTACAGATTGACTGGATTTACAGGACAGTTACAAGAGATTCAAGATTCTAGATTCAAGATGGCTTTATTGACTAATGTACAGGTACACTTATGTCAGCACCAGGTTTTCATTTACAATGTTGTAGACAGATTTTATATATAAGTATATACAGTTCACAGCCCCTGGCCTTTTAGATGATTTGCAATATGGGGCCACTGCTAGTATTTGAGAAAGTTTCCTAGTGTCATCGTGTCTTTTATAGTAATCAACGAACTTGAGGTATTTTGTTTCAAACACTGACCGTGCGTTTCTCATCTCGGGCATGTTACAATGTAAGAAGACATGATTGACATCTTGCACAGCATTACAGAATGTGCACTTAGAATTGACAGGTTTCTTTCCTCTATATCTTCTTGACAGGCTGTCAAGTGTACAGTTATAGTCAGTCCGGAGTTTAGCAATAATGGTTCTAATTTTAGGTGATTCTGTATGCGTTAGGTATTCACGCTCTAAATGTCATTGAGATCATCTTTACACATCTTGATAATTAAGTCCTCAATTATAAGAGTTACCGGTTGCTTTCTGTACGCAGACAGGATTTTGATTTTGTCACAGATATTGGCTAGAGTCACATAAGCTACCTGTGTTTTCTTATAGAATCTACAAGATAATATGTTTATATCCTCGACACCTAACAGTTTAAATAGTGTTAACAGATCTCTTTTTGTGAGTTTACATGACTTACAGAGATACTAGGGATGTACAGGTTGATTGCAGTGGGTCTACTCGACTTAGAGAGACACTAGAGATTTACAGGATGGTTACAGTGTGTGTTCTCAACTTACATAGTGACTGGGGTCTTACAGGATGATTACAGTGGGTCTACTCGACTTAGAGGGACACTAGGGATTTACAGGATGATTACAGTGGGTCTACTCGACTTACAGAGTGACTGGGGTCTTACAGGATGATTACAGTGGGTCTACTCGACTTAGAGGGACACTAGGGATTTACAGGATGATTACAGTGGGTCTACTCGACTTACAGAGTGACTGGGGTTTTACAGGATGGTTACAGTGGGTCTACTCGACTTAGAGGGACACTAGGGATTTACAGGATGATTACAGTGGGTCTACTCAATTTACAGACTGACTATTGATTTACAGGATGGTTACAGTGTGTCTACTCGACTTACAGAGTGACTGGGGGCTTACATGATGATTACACTAATTTACAGTGGGTCTACTCGACTTACAGAGTGACTGGGGGCTTACATGATAATTACAGTGTGTGTATGGACTTACAGGACGGTTACAGTGAGTTTACATGACTTACAGAGATACTATGGACTTACAGGATGATTACAGTGTGTTAACTAGACTTAGAGAGACACTAGGGATTTACAGGATGGTTTCAGTGTGTGTACTCGACTTACAGAGTGACTGGGGGCTTACAGGATGATAACAGTGGGTCTACTCGACTTACAGAGTGACTGGGGCCTTTCAGTATGATTACAGTGTCTACACGACTTACAGAGAGACTGGGGCCTTACAGGATGGTTACAGCGTGTCTACACGACCTACAGAGTGACTGAGGCCTTACAAGATGATCACAGTGTGTTTACTCGACTTACAGACAAGGGAAACGGACATTACCTTCGCATTTGGATTACTGGTACCCTCCAAGCGCTGGGTTTTGTTGTTGTTCAAGACGCAACAGAGTCTCTCTCGCGCAGTGAGCAATTGCTGTTTACAAAAAAACTACTAACTTTCATGAAAAATAGTGCAGATTTCTAAGATCCTGAATGTTTACCGGTTCAGATGGCACCCAGAATTCACTTTTTACCATAATCTGACGGACAAGAGAGAAAGAAAATATCCACGCATCTGCGCTTCTGCAACCCTTTGACAGGTCTTTGTTGTTGATTGAGACGCGCCGTCGTGACGTTGCGCACCCTCCTCGCGCAGGGCATTATGGGATATGCGCAACGTCCGAATGGTTTTAAAAAATTAATATTTTGTTTTGGAAAGCACAATAGTTCTATGTCTTGCCTTTTATATAGTCCATAGCATCATGTACATTCTACGAAATCAACTACTTGGAGCTTGTGAATATTTGTCCATTCCAAATGGCCATTGTTCTCTTTACAATATTGTCATCATTTAGGAAAATGGACGAACAAAATTATGATTTACTTTTCCTTTATAAATTATATATTATTGAATGAGCCAACAACTAAATATCTTTCATTCTATTGTGTAATTAAATCAGTATACTAATCATGATCATGGGTTTCTGCAAAAATAAACATTGTGCATCATATTTAGCAAAAGCTTCAGCATAGTGCTCATTGTGCACCACTGTGTTGTGTACTCACCTTGGATAATGGAGTCGGCATTTAACCTTGTGAGGAGTTCTTTCTCGACATCCTCTGAGAGAGGAGCAGCTCCAGAAAAGACCTCCTTCACACTGCTCAAATCATACTGTTTCAGAAGAGGACTCTTTTATAGAAAGAGTACAACAGGAGGGACCACATGCAGCTTAGAAATCTATAAATGAAATGAGATTGTAAGACATGCTCTGACTGAATGTAGTTAGGGATTTATTTGCTTACAAACCATTTGAGATATTCAGAGGAGTACGTACTAGCAGAAGTACAGGAATTGACCTTTAATGTTGACTATACACATAATTCCTGTAATTAGAACCTTATCAATTACCACTGTATCTCATGCAAGGCTTATATGCAGTGATAGCCTTGCTGCAAATCAGAGAATCTGCATGAAGTTAGAGGCCAATATTCACTCTAGGGTTCCCTTTAAAGACATAACCTGTGAATTATTGTTTTCATACAAAGAACAAACACCATCATCACCTTATGCTTTGCAACAGCATACAAGAACTGGTGTGGCTTAAAACCTGGAACAGTCACAAATTTTGCTCCAACCATCAATGTGCACATGAAAAGCAACTGGCCATAATTGTGAAACAAAGGCAAAAAGCACAAAGCTCCACCTTGAAGGCCTACAGTATATATAGGAGCCATACCAGCAATTCTGAAAATAATGCAGAACAAATTATAATCACATCCAGACCCCTCATTTAAATTGGTATGCTCTTTAAATGATTTCATTAATTTAAGATAATAAACATAATATAGTAGTTTAACCCTTTTGTGCCCACAATTATTTTGAGAAAGCTGATTTATTCAATATATTGTCGTAGCAGAGGCTATTACCTATACAATGTCCTGATTAAAGTACAGATTCAGATGGTTATGAAAAGGGCAGTAAAATAGCTTTCAAAAAATGTAATATGAAGCATATATTAGAATATTATATGACTCGGGAGGGAATGATGAGGGCACAATAAGTTGAAATGGGCTGATTTGGATGGAAGTGCCGAGATTATCATGTTTTTCTTTATTGTTGTTTATTTTGGTGGGGAATAGGCTATTTTCAAGTCATAAAAAGTTAATTTGACATTTCAAAGAAGGCCATATGGATGGAAATGGGAAAAAAATATGTATTGTAATTGGATTCCTTGGAGAAAGTCACATAAAAAATAATTTCATTAATATTTTTGCAATTTTTATCAATATTTTTGTGAATTTAGTGAATTTTCTATATTTTCTCCTTTATTCCCATGGCTAGAGCGCACACTTTTCATGTAATTTAAGCCTAATTTCAATTCATTATTTTCTGTAATAGGACCTACTTTTAATTACATACTTAATGCACCATATTAGATTTGATATCGTTGGAAAGCCCATAAAATTACAGGTCTTCTGGTGTTAAAATCATCTGAATCTGAGTAATATTAAACCCATGGTGGTCTGTTGAACATACATATATGCTTAAGAGCGCACTTTTTTTAATCTGGGCACGTAAGGGATATATATTCTATCCTACTCACATGGCTTGTATCAAATTTGCTACCATGTTATAATGTGTCAACATGACACCTTTAGGTAAGCCTGTGGTCCCACTGGAGTACATAATTGCAGCTAGATCCTCATGGACATTGATGGTCAGTCCGTGTGGGTAGCCAGACCCGTCATCCCTCAGTAAATCATCATAGTAAATACATGATGGCACTGGATGGTCTATTGTGATCACCAGCAGTTGTAAAGAGAAAGATTGATTTGATTATGAAATGGGCTGGCGGGAAATCTCCTGACAGGTGTAAAACTGTTTAATCCAATTTTTCATCAAGGTAAAATCACAGCTCAATCCGGGCACAGGCCACACAATGGCCTGACAGGTATAATTGATTCTTGTCTTTGTGGTGTTCTTCCACTTTCCAACTCACCAAACTAATTACATATACAGATGTCAATTTATCTGTGTTTAGATATGAGTTAGAGCCCAACAGTGATTTTCCTTCAAATGCTCTATACCTCCCTGCATTTGACCTTTCTGAACAAAAATAAACAAAGAGTAAAACATTCCAAGTATGCATGGACTCACTATTTTTATGGCAATTAAAATTAGTTAATACATTGTACAGATGGGATGTGGCGGATGCCCCTAGGCCACCCCAGTTAGAAAGGGAGAGGAACTGACTACACCTTAGGCCCCCTAAAATACGGCTGAAGAATCTGTAACACAAAGCTCACTGGTCCATAAAGAACAAATGTTCCTTTCACTTAATTTTGTCAAAATGATCTCCCCATAATGATGGAAAACACTTATATCTTACAAAGGAAAGGAAATGTCACCTGTAATTTATGTAGCTTTTGAACTTCTTGTACTTTGACCAAATTTGCACTGACTGTGATAAGAGCTTTAGCTTCAGAATCTTTCAGCTGATGTTCCAGTTCATCTGTTAGATAAACAGAAATGTGATGATGTTTGGTTATTAAATGCACTCCAGATTTTTTATGGCGCCATTTCAACGCTTGTAATATCTTGTAGATTGAAAACATAATATTTCTTTTAATTATTATGGTGTATTGTAAACCATCTACTGCAGTCAATGTTATTACATGTATAGACAAAATGGATAAGGTTACAATATTTGTTTCACAAAAAAGTGAAACCAGTGATTGTCATGCCAGAACAATCGAATCGAGATGGTTTGCTCCAGGTATGGTAGTTCATGCTAGTGTAGGGGACCAGAAATCCCCGTACCTGGTAGATTGACCCTCAGGGGCCAGTTACCTGGTAATCACTGCTCCCCTAGTGTGTATCATACCGATCCAGGTGTAGTTGGAAGGTGGAAATATCAGGCAAGGGATCATGGTGTAATGGTTAGCATGCTGGAATGTCCTGCCAGAGATCCAGGTTCGATTCCCGGTGATCCTAGATATTTTCACCGTCCTCTACACTGCTAGGATCACCAAGCCGGTCCTCGCGCGACTTAATAGGGGGAACGGGGGAACTCAGTGCCTGGGCCGGTATGATACAGATACGCTTCGACCCTGACAGTACTATGTACTGGTAGATCAACTGGGAATCAGGAGTGCCTCAACACTGCTTGATAAAGCCCAACCGATCTGGTTGGGAGGAATGCTTGATGCTGGTTGGCCATGGTTGAAGCTGGTTGGGAGGAGTGTAGGGGACCAGAAATCCCCGTACCTGGTAGATTGACCCTCAGGGGCCAGTTACCTGGTAATCACTGCTCCCCTAGTGTGTATCATACCGATCCAGGTGTAGTTGGAAGGTGGAAATATCAGGCAAGGGATCATGATGTAATGGTTAGCATGCTGGAATGTCATGCCAGAGATCCGGGTTGGATTCCCGGTGATCCTAGATATTTACACCGTCCTCTACACTAGTTTGAAATGGAGCATTTTAAGAGTTTGCTTGAATGAGAAATAGCAAGAACGGATGGGAAAGTTGCACACTACTTTTAGTTTCTACTCACACAATGTGTAGTTGGAATTTATCCCCGTGACAGCTGCCCCAATGGAGAGGCATCCTGAAGTGGCCACACAGTACTCAACTGAATTTGGGGCATATAATCCAATCACATCCCCTTTCTTTAATCCTCTCTTTGACAAAGCACTTGCAAAGGCCTTTAGAGCAGTTGATAGTTGACGGAAGGTATAAGTGTTTCCTGATTGACCATCAGCCTGTGTAAAGAGTAGCATAAGAAAAAGGGTTAAAGTGATCTGGGAAGTTACAGCCAATTGTCACCTCTGACTGAGATAAACCTAATTTGAACTTATTATTCTGTTGAGGTCAATGCTGTCAGGGTCTTTATGCCTGCTGCTGTAAGGTATGCCCACAATATCTACAAAGCCTGAGACACTACAGCTTAGGACTCGAGATGGACCTTGCCCCGAAATCTTGGTCACTAAGACTTGTCTATCCCTTTCTATAATATACTTCTGCTTCCGCATGAACATAAATGTACATGGTTTATTTTGTCATTTTTAAAATGGTCCGATCCTTTCTTTATCCCAGTGGCATAATTCATTACAATAAAAATTACATCAGTTTGAAGTAGCAAGTCTGCCAAGCAACAGGCATTGTCAACTTGAATAACCATAGAGGGGTAGACACTAACATTTCCAGCCACTTGTTTCTATGGTCCTTAGAAACAAGTAACAACACCCCCATTATAATGAAACAAAAACAGAATGGGCTACCTCAGCCTACTTTTAGGGAGTGGTCATTTTTTAACAACGGGGGGGGGGGGGGTCGGTTGGTTTTGGGGGACAAACAAATTTCAGACCCCTCTCAGGGGGGACAAAATAATTTTCGCTCCTTTTGAGCGAAAAAGCCCGCGCGCCAATAAAGAATAAAAGGGGGGAGGAAAAATTTCAGACCCCTCCAAGAGGGGGACGGAAAGTTTTTTGCCGTGCACGAACGAAATTTTACTGACCCCCTGTTGTTAAAAAATGACCACTGCCTTAGGTGATTAGCCACTATTGGTCATTGAAATTCCTGTACATGTCAGTAAAATGTCAACCCCAAAGGCCCTGAGACACCATAGGGGAAAGTGATATCCTTTCTTTCCCCTTATACCACAACCAATAGAATGAGGTCTTTGATCCGTCATTCAATAGTACACAACCCTCAGATCTGCCATGGTAAATAACCCACAGGAGCATTCTAATACAACTCAATTGAATTTTCACTCAATTATCTGCCAATCTCAGAACCGACCAATATGTTTTTTTCCCCCTGGGAATTTAGCATAGCGGATTAAAGAGATCTCTCCGTGTATTGATTGAGTACTAAGAGACCTTACCAAGGCAACGCAATCTTCATGGTCCCTGATGTTAAAGAAGACAGCCTCATGTACAGGCACAGCTGGGATCCTGGTAGTCCAGGGGCTCCTGAAGATCATCCTTGCTTGTGTGTAGATATCAGTTTGGTGAGCAGGATTTTACTATGATTGTGTTATTGGGACCATAGCCCCATACAGAATGACTACGTGTTCCAAGGCTTCAGGTCATCTAGGACATGTCGGTACGATATTGAGCCTTTGACATAGCTTTGACAAGATGGGCCCTGCTGATAGATATCATGATAGATACTCATCCGATTCACTGATAACGTATTTGTCTCTTAGTATTCATACACCACCCCCGCTTTCATTTCTTTGGGATCCAACCTGGGGGGGGGGGGCACAAAAAAAAGCTCTATTGAAATGAAATGTTTTTCATTTTGATCAAATGAAAGTTCCCTGTGGTCTTGTTGTCAAATACGCTCTGGTGAAATCAACGGTCTAGATTAAAATCCTCGGAGTAGGCACATTTCCAGGGTTTTCAACTACATTGTACCTGCTGATAGCGGTAAGATAAACAAAAAGGGCCGGTCAAGTCAGGTCAAGGGGGAAGACGTTAGAATCGCAGGAACTGTAAGCTATAATGACCTAGCCAGACAACTTTTAGTATCACCTTGAAATATCAAAAACTACTTACCTACCTATTTTTGATTTTTATCATCAAAGCAAGCATAATGTTGACGAAATTCCATAATTCGTTTATCGTCTATGAATACTTCATGAGATTTATAAGTGTTTGATAGAATTCTATAAATCAAGTTCATATTTATATGATAGAATCATGCTATACATATTCACAGGAAACATATCACTGATGCCCTCAGAGTGACCTTCTATGTATCTGTGCTGATAGCTGAACCCTACTAGGACAAATTGTGATCTAGCTGCCAATATGGCTGAAATCTGGGACAACCCTAGAGAACCTGACGGTGATTTTCCGAAATAATAACAAGCTAGTTGCATGAGTGATACTGTTTTATAATTTCACAACATCCCCAATGCTGTTATGAATATTCATTTCCCTATTTACTTTATCTCAAGTTTTGATGGGCATGGTTTTTATTTACCAACAATTGGAGTATAGCAGTAACACTATAGAAAGACATTCATTGTCCAATGGTGATACCTTCAAGGGAATTAGATGCATTCCTAACTAAAAAGGGATGAGTTCATTCAATTGTCCTCATTATATCAACCTCAAATGAAAACATGCACTGTAATGTTATTTTATTCAAAAACTTTATTTGTGAACTGTTGTTGGTATGTAGAATAAGTGCATGTCCTGTGTTCTTATATATTGCCATAGCATTAAAGAAGTATTGTATGCATATCTCCTATTCTTAAACCCATACCTCATTTTGAAATACATAGTCATTTACACAAAAGTAGTTTATGTGGTTCAGGTGGCAATAAATTCTTTCAGAAAATTGAAGCATTTTAAGGACAAAGAGTTCTCATATATGAATATTTAATACACGTTGTTGCATTCCCAAGTGCATTGGCTACACGTCCTGTAGTAAATCCCTTTGCATCCTTATACAGGGAACTTTCACAACTTGCTCTGCAAAAGCAATTTCCTCACCTCTTTTCGGATAATTTTGCCACTAGGTGTTTTAGGAATGCAGGCAACAAATTGGACACCTCCAGATAGCCACTTGTGTTTTGACAGATGCCCTGTGAATATGAAATATATACAATATGAGACATTTCAATTGTCCTTATTCCAATGCACTTGATGCATGGGTGTCATATTTATTATATCAGCAATAGGAGACAAAAATGAAATAGAGTAAAGCTGTTATTTGTAAAGAGTCACTTTTCTTTTAATCCCTTGGTATATGGGTATAGTATAATGAACAGTATGGCTGATGAAAACTGCCATTATAAATTCGGGTTAAGTACTCACCTTTAACAAAGTCTGTGATTTCTTGAGCTGTGACATTTGAATTTGGTTTCTTGACAACAAAGGCCCTTGGCAGTTCTCCAGCTGCTGTATTAGGTATCCCTATCACAGCTGCATCATCCACCCCTGGATGGGTCATAATCAACCCCTCTACTTCAGCTGGTGCCACCTGGTAATGGCAACAGAAATCAGCCAAAAATAACAGGAGAAATGGGATGTGATTTCTTCAATACAACATAAGGGCCTATACAATGCTGGGTCTGATGATCAATTTAAGAACATATAATGTCAATGCTGAGGGAACAGACATGTGACTGTGTGAAGGAGTGATGTACTTTTTTGTGATTGTCTCTAACATTATAATTTGATGACATCAGGGCAGATTACATTACGTTTGCGGCACTTGGGGTTTACTCCCACGAAGAGGCATAATATGAGAAATGTGAATTTATTTGTCAAATTGGATTCACATTAACTAATTGGAATTTACACTTTATAGAGGTATTTGGGGTTGTCTATAAACAAAAAGTAGGGGAATGAATGTCGTTTTGGGCAATACCATACCTGAAACCCTTTGTACTTGATCAACTCTTTAATCCTCCCAGTGATGAATAAGTGTACATCTTCATCAAAGTATCCTAAATCACCTGTATAGTGTAGGTGGTATAATATAAGTTAGATAACTAAAATGGCTTAGATATTATTGCCATAGTTCTCTCTGCGAGCAAAACCAAATGATTGGTCTTAGAATCAACTGAAAGCTTCCCTAACATACACTGCAAAAATGGTGTTTAGATTTTAAACATGTTTAGGTCTAAACACGTTTAAAACCTAAACATATAGGTCAGTTAAGTGTCTCATCGACTACACATTTAGGAAATGAACACTTTTATTCTAATTACATAAACATTTACACTAAACATGTTTAGATGTTTAGAGTTGAAACAGTTGAATAATAGGTGTTTAGATTTAAACATCAATATGTTTAGATATTGGATGTTGAATCCACACCAGGTAGCAGCACTACCTATGAATGGACTATCTGCACATAGTTATAATCAATTGTTGTGACAAATGTCCCCAAATCCCATGTTTATCATGGTTTCATTTTATAGAATGTCATGTGAATAGAAAGGGCAATAGAAAATTGACTAGATTTACCTTATGCCACCATCATTAGCATTAAATAATCAAAAGCTCCATGCCTGACACCTATTTGATGTTATTCTGGAATAGATAAGGCAATGTCCTTCCTGCCAAGCTGTTGTACTTTCTCAAGTCCCTCATTCTAATGCAGTGTGTAATACATGTACATGTATATAGCTGTGGCTGACATCTTTGGGGACTTTGACAAGTAAATACCTGCTGACCCCCCCCCCCAAGTAAATGAGAAAACAAACAAAATATATCTCTTTTTTTAATGCATACATGTCTGCAAACCTTAACCCTCCATCAAATCATTTAATCATCTAAACACAAAAATTCATAAACACCTAAACACAAAAAATCATAGATATCTAAACACAAAGTTTTAACCTAAACACCTACATTTCTAAACACTTGAGCTAAGCATATTGTTTGGCTAAACATGTTTAGGAAGTTAATGTGATTACAAAAACGTTGCAAGAATATGTTTAGAATTGTGTTTAGGATCTAAACACCATTTTTGCAGTGTATATATGGAGCAAGATGTTCAAAATATTCTGTTCGCAATGTACTCGAGATCAATGTTACAATGAATAATATTTCATTCACAACTCTACTGTAACCAAACATTGGATATAATTATTTTACACATGTAACTATAAAAAGTAGTTCTATTATTCAACGGGAACTTCCTGAGCTTGAGCAGACAATGAAAAATACTATGCTTATTTTTGAGCCGTTTAATTAGTATTGTTCTATAGTATCCTCACCTCTAAGTTGCAACCCTAACTTCAGGCAGATTCTATAAGGTGCCTCTAGGGGTTATCGCCATGTATATAAGGAATGGATTATATGCGGGGTATCATGGCACTTAATGTTAGCACAGGTAAAGATTTAGTTGTCAAGAAAAAAAACTCACAATAGTACTCCAATTCTGTCACTTGTGAGCAGGCAAAGAGAAAGGTTGACTATGAATCAATAATTCCTACATGCCTTCTCACTTATGAAAAAATATATATTTTATAATTAATTTGCTGTAACCTGTATGGAGCCAGCCTTCTTGGTCTATCATATCCCGTGTTGCCTCTGGTCGGTTCAAGTAGCCTTTCATCATCTGGGGGCCCTGTACCCATATCTCTCCCTCCTGCCCTACACCTAAGGCTTTACCGCTGGATGGATCCACAACCTGTGTGGAAGAACATGTTTCTTGATATGATAATGGTGCATAACCCATTAGCCTGCTATGAATAATTATGAAGGAATCCTTTAAAATTAAATCTCCTTCCTCCAGATACCTCGGAATCTTTCTTACCACTCCATCAGCATACATTGTACAAAAGAATTGTATTGGAGTTGTGACACTGCTTTACTATTTGTTTCATCTTTGCATAGATTTTTCAATGTCAATCTATGGGAGGCACACTTTATTGATGTGTTATTTCATACCTTAGCAATGGTATTGGGAATAAGTGGTCCTGATGAACCTGGCTTTGAGTTTCCTCTCTCTCCTCTCGGGACAAGGCTAACAGTACACGTTGTCTCAGTAAGACCGTACCCTAAAATGGTATTGATTGGTCAATATTGTTTACGAATTATATTTTAGGCGTGAATCATTGAAATACAATAGCCATCATGCACCACATATTTTACAGATTAGATTTCACAGCATAGCTTCTAGCTTAGCCTACACTATATATGTACACATATATTATGTTACTATTACATAACATTGTAAGGATATTATCTAATTCAAGTTTTGTTCAAGTATGTAGCATTTAAGCATGGGAGAATTGATTCTGATCAAAACCCACCATAAGGAATATGGAAACAATCGATAAAATAAATACTTTTAGATTAAAATCTTTTTTAAGTTGAATGTTTGGGGAATATAGATATTATAATGAAGGGAAGACGAATTCCGAGTAAATGGCAGAATTCAGAGATCTGACTTGAACAAAGAAAACTCATTTGTACCAAATTATGTCATATGTTTTCAATGATGTTATGCCGAATTGCATACCATGGCTAGTAGAATGATGTGTGCAAATAATAGCACGTTACTGACTAGAATTTCCTGTTACACATCATTTTAAATCGGTATTTTGCTATTGACCATGATGACAAACCCAGTGATTGAGACACTTCTAACGGCGTGAGGAAATTAATCAGGGCTTCCTTACGATCGGATTTCCTCATATATTTAACCACATACAATGGACAATACATCTGTGACAGGTCCTGGCAAAAGATGATGATGATGAGCTTTTGAAGCCCGGGGCCGGACCTGGCAAAAGGAACCTTAGGCACCTTAAGTCAGTAAACTAATGCCCCTTTGTGTAGATCATGTCATATTTGGTAGTTAACCCCTTTTCATCCTGCTGTGGGTATCGTAAGTGTGTGTAATACAAGCACTGCACATTAAATGATAGTTCTTTGTACAGTTATTAGTTCTACACAATGCTCTTTATTGGGGGGGGGGGGTCATGAGTTTGACTGGTTAATACTCACCTTGGATAATGAAATCAGCATTAAATCTTGTGCGGAATTCTTTCTCATTGCTTTCTGAGAGAGGGGCAGCTCCACAGAGGACCCCCTTCACACTGCTCACATCATACTTTTTCACAAGAGGACTCTTTGTCAGAAAGAGGACAAGTGGAGGTACCAAATGCAGCATGGATATCTGAAAAGATGCGTGCTAGAGGTTCTTTAGTAACTCTGGAAGAATAAAGGTTGGCGACCATGCATAAACACTGCTACCAGAACATGTTCTTTTGTGGAGGCTGGGGAGTAAATATAGGAATTTACTTGGTGTCCCCCTGAGATGTGGTCTTATTTGTCACGGACTGTAGGACATGGTATAGGGTATGATCTAGCAGTGTATCATTACCTTACTATCAATGACAGACATTACCTTATGCTTTTGAATAGCATGTAAGAACTGGTCTGGTTTAAATCCTGGTACAGTCACAAATCGTCCTCCAACCATCAAAGTGCTCAGCAAGAGCAACTGACCATAAGCATGGAACAAGGGTAAAACGCACAAAGTTGCAGCCTGGTCCCCTGCCTCTGATGTAGGAGTTATACCAGATATCCTGTAATTGATAGAGAACAATTATATGGACTTTCAGATCCAATGAACAATTTGACAAATAGGAAAAAAAAATACATGTAAAGCAAAATGGCAAAAAAATATAGTAGTAATCACACAAAAGCTGCATTGTGGGTTAGTTAAATGACAACTTCTACTCACATGGCTGCTATGGTATTTGCCATTGTGGAATAGTGTGTCAACATAACACCTTTGGGTAAGCCTGTTGTACCACTGGAGTACATGACCATGGCTAGATCTTCATGGACATTTATGGCCAGTCCCTCTGGGTAGGCAGACCCATCTTCCCTCAGCAAATCATTGTAGTAAAGACAGGAAGGCACATATTGGTCTAATGTGATTACAAACTGTTGTAAAGAAAAACATTTTATAAATGCTCTGATAATATGTTACAACAGGATATAAGATTCCATTTGTCATCTCTTTATATCAGCACCATTTATATGACTTTTCTACCTTTTTTTTAAATTATAGTTACATTGAGAAGAGGGACAGGCCTGACAAGAGTCAAAAGGGCTTTTACATATCTGTAAGGTTATACAAATACCTTACTCACAACTGCCCCCCATTGCATTTGTGTATATTTGCCTCGGGTATTGATATGGTCTTCTCATTGTATCTATCTAGGTAGGCATGATATATACTTTTATCAATAGTATCCGAAATGCTGATACATTCTAAGGTCATGGATTGGAGTTTGAAATCAAAAGAGATTAGACACACTGTGATGTTGCGCATTTTCTGCGATCCACCCATAACACAGGAAATGTAAATCTAAAATTATCATAATGATGAAAAACGTCTGTTTTGAAATATAGTGAATAGCAAATATCACCTGCAATTTATGTAGCTTCTGAACTTCCTCTACCTTGGGTAAATTTGCGTTGACTGTTATAAGAGCTTTAGCTTTGGAATCTTGCAGCTGATGCTTCAGTTCATCTGTCATACACACAAGAATAAAACATGAATTGTTACCCTAAACATTTTAGCCATTAGTGAATATAATACATATG
The DNA here is from genome assembly GCA_949317995.1 of Acholoe squamosa. Lineage (NCBI taxonomy): Eukaryota > Metazoa > Annelida > Polychaeta > Phyllodocida > Polynoidae > Acholoe > Acholoe squamosa. Next base: position 27,016,765 of record OX439048.1, read on the forward strand.
TAGAGGGCCTCCCTAGCCCACCTAAAAGGGTCTATATCTCCTCTTTTCTATCCTCTTGAATGTGTGTGGTAAACATAATGCACGGGCACCAACACATTCCTCTGTGAAATTATGTAAAGTAGTTCTCGTCATGAATGTGACCTTAGCTGTTACAATGGCATTAAACATCAATTACTTACTCACTTACTCACTAGATATGTAAATTATGGCTTGACCTTGCATTCTTTATCAAAGAGAACTGGATTATGTGAGCTAGGCTTTTATCCACTTTCAATTCCCTAAGTATCATTACATAGTACTCAAACTATGATGTTCATGATATTTTTATCAAATCTCCATATGCCTTCCTAGATGCCTGCATGTGATATTACTGGTGAAAGGGCAATTTATCTTAATGTCCCATCCGGAACATGCTGTAAGATATAGTTTTGAAAGGGATAATTTACCATTTGATAGGAATAGATAGAGAAAATGCACGTACAAATAAAAGTAAGAGATGGAAAATTAGTGCAATGACTCTATTTTGTTAGATTATACTCACAAGATGTGTAGTTGAAATTTGCTGCTGTAGCTACTGCCCCAATTGAAAGGCATCCTAATATGGCTACACAGAACTCCACTGAATTTGGTGCAAAGAATCCTACCACATCCCCTTTCTTGATGCCTTTCCTTGACAAAGCACTGGCAAAAGCCTTCACAGCCTTTGCCAGTTCTCTGTAAGTGTACGTGTTCCCAGATTCTTCATCAGCCTGTGTAAAGAGTAAAGTCAGGAATACTGGAAAACCTGATGAGGAGAAATGAGCCAAGTTCTTAACCTGTCTGACATGGATGAACTCTGTGATAATAATTATATATATATATATATATATATATATATATATATATATATATATATATATATATATATGTGTGTGTTTGAGGTTTTCTTTTTATGTGTGTGTATTTCAGGATTCAGGTTGTTTAAGCTGAATACATTTTAGTGCATTAATTATTACAGGGATGTCAAAATTGTATGTATCATACACCACTGTGACCGGAATTGATGGCTCCTTCAAGTAAGCTCCATTTTATAAGGCGTTGTTATGTATGGAATGAAAATTGAACAAAAATTCTTTTCTAGCTTCTCTTCCTTTGAATGAATGGAATTATGGGCCGGAAATTAAAGATGAGTATCAGTTCTGATGATTGGAAACTCATCTTGAAGTCGTTTCATGAAAAGGCTTTTTTTTTAAATTGTGTTGATATTCCAATTATTATTATTAAGCCCAGGAGAGCTATGCAAAGTTGCATAGTTAGTAAAAAAAGTGTGACTGTTCCATGTTTTCACCAATTTTCCTCTCAAATTCACCAATCTTGATAGACTATCCCATTTATTATAATTGTAGACATTCACATACAGCATACCCTGTAAGTGTAAGGTCTTACCAGGGCAATTCGGTCTTCATGGTCCTTGATGTTAAAGAAAACAGCCTCATGTACAGGCACAGCTGGCACCCTGGTAGTCCAGGGGCTCCTGAAGATCATGGTTGTTGTTGTTGTTGTTGTTGTTGTTGATTATAAGTATATTACTTGGAGAATACCACTATTAGTGATTGAAGCAGGGCTTCAGCACTAGAGACTTTTGGGTTAATAGACAGTAGGTAATTGCAGTTTCGAGCCTGCGTACAAGGTGCATGTGGATTCCAAGGGACAGGTTTATGGCAAGCTGAATAGATAGACTATGAGAAAAATCTAGCTGAAGGTATAAAATCTGGTTTATCTCATTAAAGATGTATATTGAACATGATAGCTTAAGCATCCAACAGACAGTCTATTAGCAGTGGTTAATGATTGCAAATGCTCAGAAACATACGCCTTCATATACGTGTAGGATACATTACTTGTACAAGGGAATGAAGTCTAATTATGACCATTCACTCAAACAAAGAGTGCTACCAGTAAGAGGTAATTAGGACTTTTAGGAAGGTACAAAACATAAACCAATTATGAACAGCCTTTGAGATGATATATGTTTTATGAAATACTAAGCCTGGCATACTCGGATCAATATATCAAGTCGGATTTCCTGACTGTAATATGTTCATTGTTGTCTAACCGGCCTTCCATGGTTTAAGAATGAACAGACTCTAGACAAGAACTGTCCCACTAACCTGAAACTGTGGACTCGTACCTAGCGCCGTATTGTGCATGCACTAGTAATTAAGAACCAGTATGATCCTGACCTTATCACCATGCAAGCATACATAATTATATATTGCAACAAAAACATAAACTCTGTTTGAAGAGTGAACACTATTTCTCAGGAAGAGATGCATAGTGTGAGATCTATGACCACTATGCAACTGGATTTAACCGGCATATCCTGGGTTTCCTGTATGATGGTGTCCTGAGGGTTCAGGGCTCAGGGCACCAGAGTACCTCTAAACTGGTAGATAGTGCACATCACAAAGCAAACACTCACGCAACACTCACAGACGATCATCCTTCGTCAGCAAAGCAGAGTGATAGACAACTCGACCTGTTTTTTTTTGTTATTTTTATGTTTTGTTTTTTCATCTTCATTTTTTTGGCACTAGTTAAAAGACACCCAACTTATACTGAATAGAAACAGGGGTTTGGTGGATAGCGCATACTTTGCTAAATCAAGCTGATTTAATGTGCATATAAGTTTTTCTCTTTTTTAATAGAACTTACAAAGTCCTTTTTTTAATTTTTCACCAGTGATATTTACTATGTTCTGAAAATTACTGTTGGCCGCTACCATGATTGATACTTATTGATCTTTAATCAAAGCATTGATTCACTTGATTTCCTTTAGTTTTAAAGTTGATCTTATCTCCTTTCTCCATTTCCCCTCGGGTCGTCCAGTGTGGGACCACTAGAAATTACTCATTCCAATTAAATGTGGATCAATCAAATAAAAGTGGTCTATGTGATATCAATATTGACTAGCCATTATGACAAATAACACAACACAAGAAAACATGAATCATATCATATTCTATTTATAATAAGGCACATAATGTGATATAATAACAGTACCGACGTGAAAACAGCTAGCATAAAATCCATCATGTAGTCATACATAAAATTATAGATTTGGACGGACACACATCAATCAAGTTACACAACTGATAAATTTGAGACATATGATTTGATTGGTAGAAGTGATTGTCCAACGTAAATGTGACATTACAGTCATTAATACCAATAGTAAACAAAGGCCTACATGATGGATATTTAAGGGAACCTCTGTTGCACCTAGACATAATAATGTATCCATTAGAATTGATTATAATGGACACGATTGCAAATGTCCACAGCGAATTGGTGATTGTGATATATGCCTTTGTATGCTAAGTAAATCTTCGATCCATAGTTTGCTGAATCAATACTATCACCGGTGACTATGATAATGGATTCTCATAGTGTATACACTGTCATATATATGAACCGTTGAGGTGATCACACATAACTCTCACATGTCTAACAAAAATAGTACTTTTCTTTATAATAAATGGGTATATGCAACACAACATACATATAGATTACATGGCAAGGTTTAAGACACTATGAAATGCAATCTTTTGCATAAGCTCAATGTTCGTTTTTGTGAGTGAAAACACATACTTTTAATGAATTCGTGAGTATTACCAGGGAATGGTATTCCACTACGTGCAGTGTTACTCTAGTGATAACAAGTTTGAATTTGTAAATACACAATATCTGCTGAAGATTATCAGTGCTAATCTATGTATACTCGTTATCTTTTATATCGTGATCTGACCAATGCATTGAGATTTGATAACTGAATACTGCACTGAAAAAAGTCTTCCTGACAAAGTGACATGTATACCCATGTCAACTTGATTTGACACAGAGAGCACACGTCATTGGGACATGTGCACATATGTCACCATGACAACTGTAGCACACAGTAATCCTCATATGATTTGACATGCCTTAAAATGCCACGTCATCTGTGAGTTGACTAGGGTCACGGTCATCTCGAAGGCTCTTGACATGTGATGGTTTGACATACATCATTGTTCTAGGATATTCCACTAGATGGGGCAAACAACCATTTTGGTTCCAGGATTAATCACTACCAAGAGGTACTACTAACACTTGAGACATTTGATGTATCTGTGTCATTTTGTTTTCATGAAGAATAGATCACTTAGGTCTGTAAATACACTGCAAAAATGGTGTTTAGATCCTAAACAGAATTCTAAACACATTCTTGCAACGTTTTTGTAATCACATTGATTTCCTAAACATGTTTAGCCAAACAATGTGTTTAGCTCAAGTGTTTAGAAATGTAGGTGTTTAGGTTTTAAATTTGTATTTAGATATTGATGAAATTCTTTGTTTAGATGTCTAGGTGATTAGGTGGGGAGTAAGGGTTTGCAGACATGTATCCATTAAAAAAAGATAAAGGAACATTTTTGTTTGTTTTCTCATTTACTGGGGGACATCAGCAGGTATTTACTCTGCAGAGTCTCCCAAGATGTCAGCAAGGCTATATACACTTATATGTACATACTGCATTAGAATGAGAGACTTGCGAAAGTACAACAGCTTGGTGGGAAGGACATTGCTTTATCCTTTACAAAATAACATGAAATAGGTGTCAGTCATGGAGCTCATTGATTATTTTATGGTAATGATGGTGGTGTAAGTCAGTTTCCTATTGCTCTTTCTATTTTCATGACATTCAATGGAATTACACTAGGATACGCAAGGAGTTTGGGGATATTTGTCACAACATTTGATTATAACTGTGTGCAGATAGTCCATTCAGAAGTAGTGCTGCCCCCTGGTTTGGATTTGACATCCAAGTACCAAAACATATTGATGTTTAAATCTAAACACCTAGTATTCAAGTGTTTAAACCCTAAACATCTAAACGTGTTTAGCAAAAATGTTTATGTATTTAGACTAAAAGTATTCTTTTCCTAAATGTGTAGTTGATGAGACATCTAACTGACGTATATGTTTAGGTTTTAAACATGTTTAGACCTAAACATGTTTAAAACCTAAACACCATTTTTGCAGTGTACTATCAATGAATGGTAGTGAATTCTATTTCATTATTAAATTTGCACTTGTTATTGAATATCAAAATAGGCATCCACAATCCTGAATTCTTCAACTGGAGAGGTCAGACACCTTGTGTGTGGGTCAGTGAAAATACCAAAAGATTGTATGCTAACCCACAGTCTATAATTTCAGTATCTTCATTGCATGGAGAAAGATGGCATTACCATGCACCTCCACAGAGGCGTAGGAAGCAAATCTTCATTGGGGGGGCCTGGCGAGGGCACCATCGCGACCACCTTTAATTGTCGGCTGATGCGTGATGGCATCTATATATGCGCATTTAGAATTCATATAGAAAAGTGATTTTTGGTAAATTTTGGATCTGACTTTAGGCTCAGACCCCCATTCTCCCTATGACATCACCATAATAATCTAATTTGAGATGTAAAGTTTTAGCTTCTTTTCCATTGTGTTTATGAGTTCTTAGAAAATATTGGGGGGGCCCAGACATACTCAGGCCCCACCTCCTTCATGATTGGGGGGGCCCAGGCCCCCCTGGCCCCCCCTTTTCCTACGCCCCTGCTCCATGCCCTTGTCTTACGGACTGCATAGAGGTCCTCAGTCAAGTAGAAGTTCTGTAGTTAGGAAAAAGTGCCTTGGTGTTGCAGGCCTGTGGGACTTCTATTATAGGCCTGCCTTGATTGAACCATTAGTACATAGCTATTGACCGCTCTTGACCCTCACATAATTGTCTCACAGTATTACCTAGCCCTCAGGTGAATGGATCAGAAATATGTGATGTGTCTTCATTACGCATGTCAAGTGGAGTTGACGAACCAAATATGAGAAGGTCAACCTCATTCGACATGCCTTCATACATGTCATGTGGGAGACAAATTTTGACCTGTGCAGTATGCGTCAAAGCGATCAATGTTCTTCTCTCTGTGTGTTTGTGATTACTTCTTATGAGTTGTGTGTGTTAAGATTCTCCTGATCACACCAGGATATGGCCATGACGCGAATACTAAAGAATGCCCCTCGAGCATATTTGCTTTGATATAATTTCAAAACTTAAATACATTTATAACCTAAATTGAAACACCACATATAAGGCATCCAAAGAAGTTATGCTGCAGGGTTGAAATCTGTAAAGCTGTGCACCTTCCAGAGATGGGTGCTAATTGATACATCTGGGGGCATTTCTCAATTATGCTAAATGACATTGTTCAGAAATGCCTTGCTGAAGTGTCATATAATGGAGAACATAATTATATTGCTCAGGTCTAAATAATATCACCTGATGTGAAGGATAGATTTGGACCATTATTTTACAACATTTTCTTTTCTCTCATTCATTGGTTCGAATCCCCTAACAGATGTCAGGGGTGAACTACAAAAGAAGACATTTTCCCAAAGGAGCAGACCTTTGTATTGCAAAGGCAATTTCTGTAATGCCCTAGCTGTGTTTCTAGTACAGGTGATTACTCATACCCATATCTACTACCACATTTCCAGTCCCCTCCTGTGGAGGTTCCTCGGGCTCCTTGTGTGACCTCTTCTTCTTCCTGTGCTTCTTCTTCTCCTTGTTTTCTTCTCCGCCTTCAGTTTTCTCTCTCCTACAATGACATAATTTTGTAATTCTCTTAATCTTGTAATTCTCTTAGATTCTTGTTTGGTATCTCTGGCATTTCTGGGCAGAATACTTAGCAAAATCTCTACAGGATCCCCTTACATAGAAACAGTCTAGAATGTTACACTTAGACTTACCTTTTCTTCTCCTTCTTTGGTTTCTTAGGCTCTGTGAACTCAACGGATTTCCGTTCATTTTCGGCACTGATGGCTGAAATCATTGTTCAAATCACATTAAATTTCATCGATTTAGACTTAATTAGTATTTTTGTAGGTTGACATTGGAGGTACAATCTTCATTTATACAAAAAAAAAGAGCACGAGAAAAAACCTAACGTTGCATTCATATTACACAAGTATTAATGTGCCTATACTTGCATAGGGATCAATTATTATTTAGGTTAAAACTAGCTTTAACAAGTTTCCATTACAAATTCAAGTTTTAGAATTGTATTGTATATTACCAATCACAAGATTCCAATCTCACTATACTTACGGTCAAGTTTGAATCGGGATTCGTAGACCCGGCTTGAGCGAGTTATATCGGGTAGTCCAGAAACGTCTGTTTTTATATCTGCACATTTGGAAATAAGATAAATTGTATTGAAATATTTTCGGATATCTTTAATCAAAGCAAAATTTACCTCTAGTCCATTGTAAGACATACCCTTCAATAATGTCAAAGTTTCACACCATCGATGCATAAGGAAAGACAAGAATATCGTTGCTTAGATGGAAAAGTATTAGCTTGCTATAATCTTAGAAATGATCAAAATGTAATGCCGATTTAAGTTAACTCGATAAACTTACTAGTCATCCATACAATAGGGTTTTAATATTGACTAAATTAAAATGTATTTATACGATAAAGCCCTGGCTGTCCTCAGTTTGTTCAGTATAAACATAAGAATATCAACTTTTGCACCCCAAATTCGGCAGCAGAGTGGGAAAGCATAACACCAACATTTGTGATTTATTACCAAGTGTGGTGTTTTAAGTTCTAGGTGTTGAGTTCAAAACAGTTCCTGGAGAAAAGGAATGAAGGAAAAACACACAGAGGGAACCAAAGAAAAGTAGGAAAGTGGGAGCAAAACAGGAAAGTGCAAAATGATGAAAGAATAATGATGAAGATAAAACGACTGATATCATTCATATTGTTAATTCAATGGGATACTAACTGCTAGTTGTGATGGTAGAGGCCTCGTCTATTCCTCTGAATGGTTCCGTACTTCTGTCACTAGATGGCAGGTCGGGAGTCATGTAGGCATTGGTTTCCTTATCAGGATGTACGAAGTTAGCCGTCCTAAAGAAAAATAGGCAATCATAAAACTAAAACTATAATAGCAGTTATTAGCCTTCGATTAACCATGTAAGTCTCTGTAGAATACATTGCTGCAGCATCCCTCATCAGAGATAAATAAGCAATTGGAAGTGGACATTTGCATTTAGTTCATGGTTTTACGATCTTAAAACAAAGGAAGTTCTACTGAATTATGTCGTATTCCATGGCCCCATGTGATACAGCAGTCCTTGGTTAAACCTATGGGACTGTCGTATCAACCATGAAATAAATGCCATTTCTTAAGGTCATATGGGTACTATGGGAATTGTGGTACAATTGGAAGGGTGCACTCGTAGTATGCTAAGACAAAACACCTGCATAGAGGCTACATAAGTAGTATATCTTAAAGATCATTACGTATTACATCTGGCTTTTGCTTCTTTGATTTACTATAAGTAGAAATGGTCTTACTCTCGTTGTTTCTTCTTCATGTGAATTACTATAACGGTGACGATGATGCCAACTATGATGACTGCTACAATAATTCCCACCACTGGAAGAAAGACAACATGTGTATTGTTAGAGACTGCTTACACCTGCATTGATAGTGATTGTTTAGAACTCCATAATTTGTATGATTTAGATTCGAGGAGCCAGATACATGACTAAGGCCAAAAAGAAATATTGTGTGTTTCCAGTAACATGACTCAAAGACCCAGGGTCGGTAGCTCGGATTTTTTAAAAAATTATTCTGTATAGAAATATACAGATTCTTTGAAATTATAATATTATATGAAATACTCATGAGACATGTGCAAATATTCAAAAGATATACATATCTAAGTTCTCAACTGTACACACAGAGATGACCTTCATGAAAAATCAAGAAAAGTAGAAAAAATATTGAAAAAAACCCAAAAATTCTCAGAATGAAAAAAAAAGTGGAAACAAGTAGTTATTTAGCGTTGGTGATGGTTGATGATCGTTGAATCGCCATTAGACCGCCCTTAAGACTGCCAATGAGGCCAAAAGAAAATAAAAGGTGTGTTTCCAGTAACATAGCTCAAAGAGCTAGCGTCGGTAGGTCGGATTTTTCTTTTTTAATTTTCTTTTTTACATTTATAAGAAATGTTAGGGCACATATCAATGGATGTATCAAATTCTTTTGATTTCATTGTAAAATAATGATGGGACAATTACAACTGTGAGAGAGGGGAAGAACACGAAAAGGATACAGGAAAAATCCTCAAGAAGTAATGACAAATTTCTTTGAAATATGAAAAAATGATACAAAATTCTTCAAAATCACAAAAAAAGAAAGATTTTTTTTGCCCTTGTTTTGCTAGGGCCGGGTCGGGTTACTGGAAACAATTTTTTTTTAATTTGGTCTGACTACAGACCATACTTACATATATAGGTGGTAGATCCCAGACCACTGCCCACTCCAGTGGAGGCACCCGCAGACGGGTCTGTTGTGTTAGACGGTGCAGCTGTGGTGGTAGTTCCTGAAATATACCCAGATTTAAGTGTTATTTTATATAAATAATCGTCCAGAATGTTCATTATTGATGAAATCATTTCCGTCAGTTTCCTTGACTTGACCATTTTATCAGATAACCGTTTGATATTATGTTCCTTTCCTTTGAATGTTATGTCCACAAATACCATAGTTAATTAACATAAGCCGCGGCTTATACCCTGATTCAAGGTCAGCTGTGCACTATAAAACTTCCCAAAAAAGGGGTGCGACATTTTGGCGGGGTAAATTTACATAGTATTAGTACCGGTATTAAAACCGCCCAAAATAGCCCTAGGTATGCCTTATTGGCTTTCCCTCAACTTAGGGTTTGTCTTTGATATATGCGACGTCCCCTGTATAAGCGGGGCACTACGGCGCGTTTCATCTTTGGACCTGAGCCATCGAGGACATGTCAGGTCAATCTGACATTGGATTGGAAACTATACCCTGATTAGGAGATAACAGATATCATATTATTGGGAAAATCGATGTCTACAGTATTTTGTTTACCTGTTTTGTGGGTTAACTGCCTAACTATACTACTAAGCCTCACATACAATATACGTACACCAGAAAACCATACAAATGTGTAATAAGGCAAGGCGAATATAATACAGCAACTCTCTGTCATAGGATACCATTCCTTGCATGAAAGCTATTAATTTTCTATGCAGGATCTATTCAGGGCAATAACATCATATCTCTTGCAATGCATAAGCATGTTCAGTATTGTCCACCTCAAAATTAGTATATATATTCGAGATATCTTCAGTTGCATCAATATGATGTGACAAGTACTATCGTACGGTAGCCAGTTCCTCTTTTCACAGTTCCACTTTTCACAGGGCTCCAATGTCACATTCTAAAAAAACAACATTGCTACACTATCGATGCATATAGTAAACTGATTAAAGGTAGTAATTTAAAGACAAAAACAGCATGGCATAGTTCTTCTCTGCGATATGAAAACCGATGCAAAGCATTATCTAACAATGCTAAATGTAGTGTATCAATCTATACCCTCAGATGTGGAGTTGGCATCTGAAAGGAAGTTACGATGTATTTACGATATCTGATTAACCCTGGTTGAGGTTGATATTACTGAAAAACATTGCCATACATAAGAATTTAAGCATGAACTGAGCGGATTTACACGACACCAAAAGGCCTATATCTGTAAGTACAATACACGTATATCCAATAATGGCAGATAGAGCAAATTATCCTACGAGTAGAATATCACTTTTATGATTGATGGTTCTTTGGTATCACAATTTGGCAGCAAACACTGAAGCAAAAGTTCAAAATAGACTATTTTTAATCCATTGCCAAGAGTTGATTTATCATTTGTGGTCGTTGTATTTGAAGTAGTTCCTGGAATAAGATACCAACGAAAAATGCATCTTATACAAAACTAATGGGGGTTATCAGATTCATATTTTCAATTACATAATGGACAAAATATAGCCATACTTTTAAAGAAGGTGTGTAACTTTTCCATGGATTTGAGTTAACCATAGATGTTGATATGACCACGTAGAATCTGCCTGTTAGCTAGTTCCAGCATATTACATTAAGAATCGTAAGACTAAAAGTCATTCCAGTTTTCCTAACCCATGCTGACTGGATGACTTTGGACAGTGTTGCTAGCAAGATTATGGTATTCACAATTTCAATTGATTGGATTGAAGAATACTACATCAAGTTTAAAGGGTGATATGAATGCCATTTAAGGAAAACTGTTTCCTTGTGCAGACCATGGAGATGAAAATAAAATACGTAGAACCAAATAACAGCAAAGCTGACACTCATATAAGGGGTTGGACCACTAAGGCAGATAGCATGAATGTTATAATGCAGCAAATGTTATTTATAGGCATAATCTAAAATTGATGTCCTTCACAATCATTATCCACAGTAGTAAGTGTAAGAACACAGATAGCCAGTGCACAATATATATTGATACTTCAATTCCTTCTGTATATTATAAGCTATAAGCGGAACACTATAGAAATGATAACACTGTGATGTAGCTTCATATGTATGGGCATTGATAAGCATTTGATTTTCAGTTTATTTGATCATATTGTGACAACATCTAAAACGATTGTGAAAGGGGGGAAGTAGAGAGGTAGGGATAATTTTTGAGTATGGCTTCAGGTAAGCAGAGACAAAAATACAACAATAATTATTGTAAAAACATGATATTGGGCAAACACAACTAGATCTAAGCTGCATGATAAAAAGCACAACATTAATAATTGTCAGAGATTGGTTACCAGTAGAGGAGGCCCTACTGCTAGTGGTAGTAACAGTAGTAGTAGATATAGTTGATGTTGTTTGACCACTGGTTGTAGCTGATGTTGTAGCTGTAATCGCTAAAATCGGATATCGATATCATGAATACTATCGTCATTATTGATAGAGTATTGTGGGAATGCCCAAGGTGCGAATCTATCTGTGGAAATTATGAGGCTTAATTTGGTTAGTCAGCCTCTTTTTGTATAAGGCTAATAATTCAAAGGACACGCAATACATCACTGGTTGCAGAGATTACTAGGAGTCATATAAAGAGACATGCAGTCCCCCTGTTTATTGCCTCTACATGGGCTAATTAGGATTTGACACTTAGCAGATTGCAAAACCCTGGCATTACATGTTTTGAAGCATGTACCTGAGATTCAACTACAAAGCCTAATAACATTTCAATAGCCCAGGTTGTGCAATCTTATGACAGCAAAGGTGTTATAATTATGTTTTTTTTTCTAGAATGAACAGTAACACCAATGCATCTTTTCTTTATAGATATATAGATACGTTGGGATGTCAACACAAAAATGCTTGATTCGAGATCACAGATCTTTAGGAAACGTCGGTGGTGCCCTCTATTGCTCATTTCTGCCTTTCTCTACCAATGTCTGCCATTTGCAACTACCCTTATCCACCAGTCTTTTTGAATCTCTAAGCATAATAAGTCATACACAAGCAGAGAATAAGTTGTGCTGACCTGTTGTGGGTTGCTGGCTCCCTGTGCCTCCTGATCCTCCTGTGCTACCTGTGTTCCCTGTACCACCTGTTCCACCATTACCAGTGTTAACTGTTGAGGCTGTGGTGGTTGGGGTAGTGGGTGCCTTGGTGGTTGTAGGAGCCGTTGTGGTAGTTGTAGTAGTTGTTGTTGTGACAGGCAGTGGTGTTATTGTGTCTGTAGAAGATGGGAGGAAGTACAAAATAATGAGTTAAGGCAACAAAATGCACTTATAGTCCTGGGACAAGTTTTTGCAATGTCATATTGGCTAAAAACCCTTTCTGACCTGCTGCAATTGTTGCAAGTTTAAGGATCTCTTATATTGCACTGCAGGATCTCAGGGAGGGCCACTATATATATATATATATATATATATATATATATATATATATATATATATATATTGTAGCGTACTTCAAGCTCCTCCGGATAAGAGAATGACGACCAGTAACACGGACAAGTATAATTAACGTGAATTCTTTATTGCCTGGCTTGCTCTGCCACACCAGCTAAGTATATCTCTATCTATATGCCGCTGCTCGTCCTCTCTGGAGCAAGTGCCGGTGCGTCCTATAGCCACCCCAAACCCAGACTGACTGTCCGGTGGGACACCTCCAGTATTTATACACTTGCAAGTCCACCGGCGCTGGTGTATGTACAACATACACCGCCGCCGAAGATGCTACTCCGAATAACACAACTTTACACAATGCTGACGTGACTCCACCTCCGCCGGCTTCCCCCGCCCCCATGCCAGGATGGTTTTGGGACCCACCGACGTCGGCTTGGTCTACGCCACACTCTCCCCAACTAATTAACAGTCGTACTGGGAAAGAATGTCAGAGTACCCTCCTGCAGATGGGTATCCAATTTTGAATAAACAATTATACACCATGGCCCCTGGGTGTTTGTGATTATTAATTTTAAAAGTATACATTGAGCAATATAGATAATCATACAGTATACACAGTATCAATACTTATAGCATGCTCCACCGGATAGCTTCATAATTTACAAATGGTTTAACTATTATACAACTGCTGCCTTCAAGGCCAATACAACATCACTGCCACCGCCGAGATGCCCCCGACTCATCCACCGAGCCGTCCACCGGTCCTCCGAACCGTCCACCGACGGCCACCTTCCTCCGGTTGTTGCCGTCTCTCCTCCGCCTGCCTCCGGATGCCGCCCCCGCGGCTCGACCAGGTCTGCAACACAAGGTAAGGCACTTGTACTGCTTACCCCACTGGAACTGATGCATTTTTAGAGGCTTCCTCCTCCTCTCTCTCCTCCTTCTCGGGGGCCTTCGAGGTAATAGGCCATGGCTGCCCGCATCTGGAGCACAGTCCCTCCCTGGAAGCCTTGGCGTACCTGGTTCGGGTCACCTGAACCAGTTCCACATCACGGTCAGCCAAGCTTTGCACTGCCGAGCTGCACACACCCCCCGGCACCACTCTCATCTCAGGCCCCAAGTTCCCCGGGTTCCGCAAGCGCCTCGTATACTCCTGCAGCTCATGGGGGCCTGTGAAGTCCTCGTTCCAGGGCATCAAGTTCTCCTCCACCTCTACCCTTTTACCAGAGTTGGGAGCCGGGGAAGGGGCAACCACCACGTGGCTTACAGACACTACTCCTTGTGTGGGAGCCACGCCCCCGTCAGGTATGGGTACCACCTGGGCGTCTGTCACTATTATAACACGTTCGGAGGTTGGTGGGCCTAAAGGGTCCTCATCCTCCACACTCCCCTGCACCGTCTCCACCCCCTCCGGCACCAACACCATAGTCTCCATGTGTCCCGCCTCCTCCCCAGCATCGATTTGTAAGAGAAAGTCCCCCTTGGGAGACTGCACCACCAGCCCCTCCAATCCAACAGTAACTGTCCTGGGGTAATGCACTAAGTCAGGCCTCCCTTTTGCTCTCCCGGCCATCTTGCCTTTTTGTTGGGGGGTTACTCCAACGGGTTCCCCCTCATTGTCCATGGGTTTGCTGCCGGAGCTCGTCTTTGCCGGGGTCTTGGGGCGCTGGCCTGTGGGAGTTAATGTACTCAGTAATATTTCCTCAAGGCTGCGCCGCGTTCCGGGGGTGGGAGTCTGGGGCACCACCGGTGGACTAGCCTTTTCCGGGGTCTCCCCCGTGCGCACGGTAACCTGCTCCATCAGTGTTTCTAATCCTGTTTTCTGGCTACTCTTTCCCGGGCCTTTCCCTTTTCCTCCTTTTGTCTTTTTAGATTTCTGTTCTTTCAAAGCTCTTTCCTCCTCCGCCACCCTGGCTTCTGCTTCTTTCTTTTCCTCCATAGCCTTCTGTCTTTCCATTTCTCTCTCCTTCTCTAACCTCTTTTGTTCCTCTAACTTCTTCTGCCTGGCCCTCTCTCTGCCAGCTTTGATCATCGCTGCATACTGCTCCTCAAGGTCAGGGTAGCCAGCCACGCCGGGGGGGTATTCAAAGATCTCTTCATCGACTTTAGCTGGAGCGGAGACCATCTCCGTGGCTCCGTCTTCGGGGTCTGGTTTACCTGGTCCCCTGTCCTCCTCCGCCTCCGGGGAGTCGGGGGTGGAGATGGCCCCTTCCTCAGCAGGTGTACATAATTCCGGTTCAATGTGGGGCTTGGGGCGGTCCTCCTTTAAGGTGTACTCCGGCAGTTTTTCAGGGCTGGAATCGAGTCCCCCGGAAATTTCAAATGCCTTTCCTTTTTCAGGGCTGGACTCCTGAGCTGACTGTGAACCGTCGTCTGTGATGTCATCGTAAGTCCCAACCTTTAGCTGGGTTCTCCGTGTTGGTATACCCGTCCTAGCCGCATCATATTCCTTTTCTATTTCATCTACGTCCAGTGTGCCCACCGGCAACTCCTTCTGGAGTCTAGTTAAGGTTTTGGTCGGGGTCTCCCCCTCCCTACTGTACCTGTCCATTAGTAGTTTAAGAACAAAGAGAACCTTTCCCTCCTCCTCTGGCTCCAATTGATATTTACCGGTGACGGGGTCCGTTATCATTTCTGTAACCCGGCGGACAGCTCCCTCCTTACCGGGGGACCGGCGCACCTTTTTGTCAGGGGGCTCCTCCACTGCCTCCTCGGACACCCGTTTCCGCCCCTTGCCAGTACTACTCCGGGTGGCCACCCCTTGCGCAGGTAGTTCCTGATTGGGTGGAGTTTTCAGTCCCACCAGTTCCTCTAGATATTTGGCCGCTGCGGCCACCTCCTCCATTTCCTCATCCCCTATGCTTATCCCGGGGGACACCAGTGACGATATGATAGAGGCGCTGCCCGGTGTCTGACTGGAGGGCACCACCGCCTCCGTTTTAGAAGTGCTTGCGGCGGCGGACCCGGCCGGCTCCTCCGCCTTCCCAGCCCCTCCTTTTGACGTGTGGACCTTAACCTTCCGGGGTTTGCCTTTAGACTTGGGTTTTGCAGATGTGGAGGTGCCTGGAGTTTGTGCTGGAACGGCCCCCGCCTCCCCTTCACTAGCCAGCCGCAGTTGCTTGGTCTCTTTCGGGGGCACCCATCCTTTTATGTCCGGGTGCTGTCTCTCCACGTGGCGCACCAGGTCATTCTTGTAATCTTTGGCGACCTGGTATTCACAGCCGGTGGAGGGGCACTCGTATCCTTCTTGCACGGCCTCATGCTTCCTCTGATGGCGTTTTAAAGCATCGCTGCGTCCAAAGGCATACGGTTTGCCCTCCTCCCTGCAGATCTCACACCTGTGCTTTGGTATCTGCACTCCCCCTACCCATACCATGGGCACGGACTTCTCGTCTTCGTGTGTCTTAGGCATATTACCGAGTTCTACCTGCTTCCAATCAATGGTCGATATTGCCGAATCCCGGGGATGAGTCCTTCCTTTATACACCCCCGGCCCGGCCACACCCCTCCCCCTTGAGTTGTCTTGGCCAATTAGCAGCCAGGAACCTTCCCCGCACGCCTGTGCCACTGGGGTTTCCCCTGTCATGAGGCCGTCACCCGACCGTGAGAAAGTCCGCTCTGCTCCTTCCTCCGAACGTTCCGGTGGGTAGTGGACGTGGGAATGGGTTCTTGACCAGCTGTCTTTCGCACGGTCCTTCTTCCTGTAGGGTTTGTTGTTTACTTTTCGGTGGACTGTTTCCTCGGTGGGCCGTTGGCGGTGTTTATTTCTATCATTCTCCCTTCCCCCGTGCCTAGGGCGGCTGTGGGACCGTGAGGACGAGGATTTGGGTGGAGATCGGCCCCCTCTCTCCCTCCGGCGGCCCTCCCGGTGAACCCCGTCTTTCTTTACACGCTCCCTTGGCCCTTTTTTTTCCTCCTCCCGCCCGGCTTGTGTGTCCCCTGTTACACCATTTCTACAGCTCTCCTCCACCTTCCTCATTACAACACGTCTGTTCTCCGCCATTTCTATCGGGAAAGTGACTGTTATCTTCAAATAGTGGTCGTCTCCCTCCTCATTGACGTCACTCGCATTCTGGTTTCGTAGCAACACCGGTTTTGGCGGGGCTATCACTCCGGCAGGGGGCGCGCTCGACGTTTTAGGCGGAGTTTTAGGCCCGTCCCCCGAGCTAGGCGGCGTAGTAGGCCTGAAGGCGCCCGGCGGGGCCGTGACCCCAGCCTGTACTAAGTGTAGACACGTAGGCGCAACCTTAGGCGTCTCCTCCGCCTTAGGCGGTGTTTTAAGCCTCCGGGGTAAGCGACCCGGGGCTATTAGATGGCTCTCCCTCTCCTCATTCCGTTCGTTATCGTGCTCTGCCTCCTCTAGCATTTCATAGACCCGCCACCTCTCTGCATGCTTGGCTAAGATACGACATCTCTCTGGGTCCTTCCTCCGTCTGGCCCACTCTGCCCTCTTGAACTCGTTTCTCTCCCTAGTTTCTTCTGTCTCCTCCTCCAAAGGGGATAAATATTCTTCATCCAGGGGGGGTTCGTCATCTGGGGGTTCACCCCTCCAGTGGGCCATTGCAGCTTCTGCTCTCACCCTAGTCTCCTCCTCCCACCACCATTTCCACCAGCTGTCCCCACCTTCAGCCATCTTAACAGGTAAGTATGCTTGGTCACGCGGCCCGGGGTTAGGGTCCCTTATTATCGCCCGTATCGCCTTAGCCCCCGGCGATCCATCCCCCGCTCCCTGGTCGGGGTTGGCTACGTCTTCCTCCGCCGGGTCTATCTCCGTGCATTCATCCCCCAGATCCTCTTCCTCTGGCAGGCAGACCTCCTTTATAGAATCAAAATGTACCACCTTGGTTACACGGCCCCTCTTTATCTTGTACACTGCATCCCCTATTCTCTCCTGCACAGTCCACGGGCTGGTCCAATAACATTGCAACTTGGGGGATAGTCCTCTCTTCTTTAGGGGGTGATAGTAGAAGACCTGGGATCCCGTTGGCAGATGGCCCTCCTCCGCCCTCGCATCATAGTTACGTCGTTGGCGGGCCACCGACCTCCCTATGTTACTCCTAGCTGCCTCATACGCCCGTGCCATCTTCTCCTGGACCTCAGCCACGTATCCAGCCTTATTCCTCGGGGGCGGGTCCAATGGGTAGATCAGATGCAGGGGGACGGTTGTTTCCCTTCCCAACATCATCATGTTAGGCGATACTCCGGTGGAGCTATGCACCGATGACCTATAGGCGGCCATCACAAAGGGGAGCTGCAGGTCCCAATCCTGCTGGTCGGTGGCCACCACCGTAGCCAGTAGTGCCTCAATGGTCCGGTTAGCTCTTTCCACCATTCCATCACTTTGAGGCCTAAAAGCGCAAGTCCTTGTTTGTTTGACCCCCAGCAAGGCTACTATCTCCTTGAACAACCCCGACTGGAAATTCTTGCCCTGATCGGTGTGAATCTCCACCGGCGCCCCTAGCCGACATATGAGCTCCTCCACCAACTTCCTTGCCACGGTGGGCGCTTCCTGATTGGGAATGGCATAGGCCTCCGTCCACTTAGTGAAATCGTCGGCCGCTACCAGGATGTGTTGATTACCCCGTGAGGTCGGGGGCAGAGGTCCCATCACATCCAGGGCTACCCTTTGGAGTGGTAGACCAGCCCCAACATGTCCCATTGGAGCTCGGTGGGGGGCGGGGGCTGCCTTCCGCCGCAGGCACGGCTCACACTGCTCGCACCACCGGGTGACATCCCTCCGGAATTCAGGCCAGTAATATCCTCCCTGTACCTACTGATGGTCTTGTTACGCCCTAGGTGTCCGGCCAGTGGTTCTCCGTGTACCTCCTGCAGCACATCCTTCCTGTTAGGCTTGGGAACTGCTATCTGGAAGTGGGCCGACCCCGCCTCCCCTATCCACCACCTCCCCAACACGCCCTTGTGTATTGTCAGCCTCTCTCTCTGGGCATACCAGGCCTTCTTCTCATAGCTCCAGTCCCGTCTTACCGCTTCAGTGGGGACCTCTCCACCTTCCACCCACCCCCGTACCTCCCTGAGAAGGGGGTCATCATCCTGCAGCTTTTCCCATGCCGCCCCCACCGGAGGATCCGGCCCCTCCGCGGGGGATTGGTTCCCTCCTTCTAGCACTTGACTCTGAGCTCTTGTGAAGACACGACACCACCGCCTGTCTTCTTCAGGGTCTCTGCCGCATTGTTTACAGGGTGTCCTGGATAGGCCATCCGCATTACCATGGGCCTTTCCTGGTCGGTGTTGTATCACTATGTCATAAGTGCCTATGATCTGAAGCCACCGCGCGAGCTGGCCCTCTGGTTCTTTGAACTCCAATAGCCACCGAAGGGATGCATGGTCGGTGCGCACTACCACCGGCCGACCCACTAAATAGTGTCTGAATTTCCAGAGGCCAAAAACGATGGCTAACAACTCCAACCGCGTAACACAATAGTTTCTCTCAGGTTTGCTAAGGGTGCGACTGCCATAAGCCAATACTCTCTCTTCCCCATCCTGTTCTTGTGCCAGCACTGTGCCCAACCCCGTATCACTGGCGTCCGTGTCCATAATAAGCTGGCCTTCTGGTCGGGGGAACCCCAGGATAGGAGCTTCTATCAATTTCTGCTTCAGTATCTCGAAGGCATTTTCACACTCCGGCGTCCACTTGAAAGGCCGTCCCTTTTCCGCCAGAGAACTGAGGGGTTTAGCCTTAGTTGAGAAGTCGGGGATGAAGGCTCTATAATACCCCGCCAGACCGAGAAAACTCCTCACTTCTGTGATATTCTGTGGTGGGGGCCACCCCTGAACAGCCTCCACCTTGCCTGGGTCGGTCCCTACCCCGGCCTCACTGATCTGGTGTCCCAGAAACAGTATCCTCCGGCGGGCCAGTTGGCATTTGGAGGGTTTTATCTTAAGGCCGGCCTCCACCAGTCTTTGTAGTACCTCGCCCAACCTCTCCATATGCTGTTCAAAGGACTCGGCAAACACGACAATGTCGTCTAAATATACCAAACAGGTACGCCACTGAAGCCCCCGCATGGCAACCTCCATCACTCGCTCAAACGTCCCTGGGGCATTACATAACCCAAACGGCATTCTGATGAATTGGTAGAGCCCCCAGTGGGTGGTGAACGCTGTCTTCTCTCTGTCCTCCGCCCTTACATCTAGTTGCCAATACCCACTGGCAAGATCCATTGATGAGAACCAGGTGGCCCCCGCCATAGTGTCCAAGCAGTCCTCCACCCGGGGCAGAGGGTAGGCATCTTTTACTGTAGCTTTGTTTAACCGCCTATAGTCCACACAGAAACGGGTTGTCCCGTCTTTCTTCTTCACTAGCACCACCGGAGATGCCCATGGGCTTACTGAAGGCTCGATTACCCCCGCCTCCAACATTTTGTCAACCTCCTCTTCCACCGTGGCCCTTCGGTGGGGGGCTAAGCGTCTTGGGGGCTGCTTTATAGGGGGTTGATCCCCCGTATCTATTCGGTGTTGGGCCATAGTGGTGTGTCCCTTATCACCCTTATGACACTGGAAGGCCGCCAGGTGTTGATTAAGTAACCCCGCAAGCTCCTTTCTTCTGTCTGGCTCTGTTCCCTCCACCAGCTCTCTTATAAGCCCTCACTTCTCCTCCGGCGACATAGCCTCCACCCGACGGCACCAGCTTCCGGGGTTCACCCCCGGATCCTCTCCCGGCGTTTCCACCAGTTGGATGCCACCCAGAGTCATAGTCAGCACCCTGACCCAAGTTTCTCTGTTTATTGGCTGGACCAGGCCTCTGCCCACCAGGAAGTGGGGTTCACCCTTGTGCCCGGCCATACTTTCTATCATGCCATTCCCACCGTCCAACCACCGACCCATCACCGCGCCTTCCAGAAATGCTTCCTCCCCCGCTCCGACCACTGCTGAGCGGGTGCTCACCACTCGACACGCCGATTCTGGTTGGGTCCAGATTAATCTTCCCCTGGCCACGTCCACCACAAGCTGGTTTTCTCGTAGAAAGGCGGCGCCCAATATTCCTTCCGTCCCTGTGTCCCCCACGATAAACATCGCGTTCGTGCTCCTGCTCCCAAATTGTAATGAAGCCTGCACCTCCCCTTTAAGTTTCAGGGGTCTTCCATCCACCGAAAAGACAACTTCCCCCGTTTCTTGGAGCGGCCGATCACCCCCGTGTCGTTCCCACCACCCGTGGGAGATAAGGTTTAGTGAGGCGCCAGTATCTACCAGCATCTGTATAACGGCTCCCTCCAACTTGCCCTCCACTATTAGTCCTCCGCCACCCCTCTCTCGCCTTCCTTGCACAATATTCATAGGCCCAATCCCCCCGACCTGTACCTGGCCTTGGGTAGAGGTCGGTTCTAGTTTCCCGATGGAATAACATCCTTTCCAGTCTCGGGGGCCCCCTTCAGGTTTGTCAGTTCTCCTGTTGGGGCACTCCCGCTTGAAATGCCCTTCCTGGCCGCACCCATAGCAGGCAGTACTCCGCCTCTTCTTTTCAGTGGAGAGGGGCTCCTCCATCTTCTTAGCCATGCGGTCCATTAGTTCCACCATTTTATCCATCCTGTCGGTGTTGGTTTTGAGATGCTCATTTACCGACTCGTCAGCGGTCCTAACCCTCTGTGATGTTTCCTGCTCCACCTTCAGGTAGGCTTCTGCCCCCACGGCTGTCATGACGGCAGCTTGTAGGTCCTTTGGCTGTGACTGATAGACCCATTGTCTTAGAGGATTATCCAAACATAGCAGGAATCTGTCCAAAACCAGGGTGTCTGTAGTTCGGGCGTCGGCCTCGGGGTAAGCTAGCCGGGTGTACTTCATCAGGTCCTCCCTCAATTCTTGCAACGCCTCCCCCTTCCTCCGTACCCTGGTGCAGAGGACAGCTTTATAGGTCTCCTCTTGATTGGTGGGCTCGAACCTTTCGACCAGCGCCTTCCGGAGTTCGGTGTACCCTTCTGGCGTAGCTGGTTTTCTGCCGTTCAACAGCCTCCGAGCGGCCCCCGCCAAACTCAGCCCTAGGAACATGCCGGCCTCAGCCTCGTCCCATCCATTCACCTTCACACACAGGTCGAAGTGGTTGAGGTAATCGCCTAGATCCCCCGTCCCGTCGTATTTTGTGGGTTTAACCACCGGTTTTCCTTTTGCACTCACTTCGCCGTCAGCTCCGCCAGATAGGGACGGCAAAGCAGGTAACCGGGTTTCATCCACTGATGGCTGCTCTCCCCCGGTCACCTCTTTTTTTACAATCATCCCCTCTCCCTTGTTGTCAGGGCCCTCCGTCCCTCTTCCTTCCTCCTGTCCCTCCGCTGCCGGTTTTATCTTCCTATGCTTTGAGAGAGTCTCTAGGAGCTGGTCCCACTCCTCCTCCGTCCAATCCTCTGACCCTTCCTCCAATCTCCTCCGAGTCATGCTTGAAGTATTTTCCGTCTTGACTCTGGGTTGGCGCCTCCCCCGGCTTGGCCTCCGGGGTATCTCCCTCTCCACCTCCTCCTTCTCCCATGGCCATCTGAAGTCGTTTACGGGACTTGCACGCCCTCCTCCCACCTCTACCTGGTTGCCTTCCCCCGTCCAATTCCGATCCATAGGCTCCTCCTGTCTTTCGGGGTATGGTTCCCCAGGTCTGCTTTCTGTGGGTCTTCTGATTGTCACCTCCTCGTCCACTACTTCCAAGACGGTCCCCTGACCAACTCCTTCTCCTTCCAATTTCAATGAGTCTGTTTCCGTTATCCTTGCCTCCGCCATCTCTAGTCCCGCGTGGATCCGTTGAAAACACCGCTGTCACCAATGTAGCGTACTTCAAGCTCCTCCGGATAAGAGAATGACGACCAGTAACACGGACAAGTATAATTAACGTGAATTCTTTATTGCCTGGCTTGCTCTGCCACACCAGCTAAGTATATCTCTATTTATATGCTGCTGCTCCTCCTCTCTGGAGCAAGTGCCGGTGTGTCCTATAGCCACCCCAAACCCAGACTGACTGTCCGGTGGGACACCTCCAGTATTTATACACTTGCAAGTCCACCGGCGCTGGTGTATGTACAACATACACCGCCGCCGAAGACGCTACTCCGAATAACACAACTTTACACAATGCTGACGTGACTCCGCCTCCGCCGGCTTCCCCCGCCCCCATGCCAGGATGGTTTCGGGATCCACTGACGTCGGCTCGGTCTACGCCACAATATATATATATATATATATATATATATATATATCCTTTGGACAGCTTTGAATAAATACTTATCCTAATTGATTATGAGCAATGTCCTAGCTATTCCCTAGACCAAGTATCAATATTTACAAACCCAAATCCAGCTATCATTGTAGCTTTGTGGCCACCCGTCCAGCTAGACCTTTACATTGGAATTAGATTCCCTTTTATATGCTCTAACGTTAAAATGATCATTTCCTGGGAACTATATAGCCCTCTAAGAGACAACTGTAACATGATTGTAAAAATTACATACCAATATAGCAGATGTAGGGCAGTGCTTTGGTACATAATGCGTCCTGCCACTGGAAGACATTCTGCTGGTTAGAGAAGAGCTCAAGGCAGTTGTTGTCTTTGCTGATTGGATGAGATGTTGGGAAGTTGGTGAATAAGAAGTCCTGGCCTGTGTCGGAATAATAAGCCATAATAGTATTATTCCTGTGTCATAATCATATAAGCCAGAATGTCATTAGCTTAATAGTACATCATTTTGCTTTGCTGTATATCTTTATATACCATGCTAGGTATCCTTAATAATATTCTATAAAAAATGTTCTAGCGCCCCCCCCCCACTATTCGGTATGTACAATCTTGTTTTGCTATAGATCTAAAACAAGGAACTGCACAATGTATCTTGTCTTATAGGAAATAACAGCTAGTACGTGGTTTTTTTTTTAATTTTGGCTTAAAGTGCCAATTTACCTATAGATAAAGTTGGTTTATATTTACTCAGAATTTAATTCTAACTATGCAATGCTCAGCCTACACCATACCACTGGTAAATGTGGAAAAGCGAACAAAAATAATAAAGCAGATGTTTGAACAGACATCATAAAATTCCATACAGTGTCAAACGCCTTACCATCATCCCACTTCCACATGCGTCCAGTGGCACCAATCCACATGGGTTGGCTGAACCTTAATGTGTTGACGAGTATAGAGGACATGGCAGCCATGACCTCTGCAGTATCGGCAGTAATCAGATCTCCTCCTTTAGCCTTACACTCCACCCTAGCCTCGAACCAGTTCAACTTTGTGAATACATCATAGTAGATACACCTGTTGCCGGACGCGTAAGCATAGGGTGTACTGCCACAGGATGACTGAGCTGTTGGGAAAAGGAAAATAAAATAAATTCTGATTGAATCTATATATCTGATATAAACCCGTATCCCACTTGCATCTGTCTTTACTGGGTTTGGTCTGGGACCGCTCCTCATAGGAAACAATACAAACACTTCATATACATAGTGGCAGTGTCTGTTTTTAACAGATGTATGGCACACCGTTCTTATTGCTTAAGTATGAGAACGCTTTGTCCCATTGAAGGGATATTAAATAAAGCATAAAATTCATAAACTTGTCATAATAATGAGTTTTGATGATGACAAAGACTACAATATGTATATAAACAACGAAAGAACTGAAGCAATCCATACTTACGTATTTCACAAACGAAGTTGAGGGCTTCCCTACAGAATTTGTCTCCAAGGGTGAATTTATCAAAGCCTGTATATCTCTCTATGTGGCCACAAGGCTGGTAGAATGAGTAATCATTTGGCTGGTTGGAGGTCCACTCAGCATAGGATCCTGAATGATTATGATTATCAAAATAGCTTAACCATTAATGGTACATGTAGGCCTATAGCTGCCAAAAGTGCATTTCTTCATAAATTATAAGCACAAAATACCATTGGTTTCTGGTAGTTATTATGGAACAGTATGAGGTTTCGGGCTAATGACCTAATGGCACAGGCTAAAGCAACATAGAATACTAGGCTGCCGATTGAATAAGTTGGGTGTAATGGTGAAGGTCAGGCACTCTGGCTGGGGTCAAATTGTATCACAATAAGTCGCCCTAGTGTTTATGCATGAACCTATGGACAATGGTGCCACCGAGCCTGCAAAGATGACGGTGGATACCCACCATCATCTTTGCACACTCCCTGGCACCACTCTCTATAGGAAAAAACAAAGACACCTACTGTGATCCATTTTGACCAAGACCCGAGTGTCTTACCTTTAAGACATATACACAACCATGCACTAGCAACCTAGTGTTCTATGTGGTTTCAGCCTGTGACCTAATGGGGTCGAAATGATGAGCTTGATCTGAATAAAGATTCTAACATCATAGGCTGTTCCCAATTGGACACAGGACATTGAAACAGTATTGACAACTGGACGATCAACAAGTTATCAACATTGATTCAATGCCCTGTACCCACTGTACCCAGCTCAGTATTGTCAGACCACCAAGCCTTTGTAGCAGGTCATGTACTAGGTGGTAGGCCGATACTGAACATTTAACAATGAATAGATTTTAACTTTGACATTTCTAAGATGCTCACCGTTGATGATGAAGACCTTGTTCAGATCTATGTCCGTACAAAATCCTGAATTGTCAGTGTCTGTACCAAGCTGTCCATACTGTCCTGTGGTTCCACATCCACATTTATCACTATTCTGTAAGAGCAAAAGTTATATAATAAAAAGGTTCTTTTCAAAATAATTACAAATTATCTATACAATCTCTGAATAATGATTTAAAGTGGGTAAGTGATAGCTCGGTGTCATTTTGGCAGCTATTAAGATCATATTCGTTGCGAGAAATCTGTACTACATATCAAAATGATAGCTGATTACATACCACACAACATGACTGTGTATACCGTCTCCACCGATAAATTAAAAAGAGAGGGAAAACAAGAATTCATAAATGGGGAAAGCGAGCACAGGAGGACAGAGCGTGGGGGGGGGGGAGTCATCCAGGAGATACAAAAAGAAGGTCTAGGGGGGCTTCAGTCGTGAACTAGAGCAACCCAATACCTGATAAGTGTAAAGGTTTTTTTTGTTTGTTTTTTTACGAAGCAATTTTATTGTCAACATACCCTAACTGCGGCGACACTATAACCTAGGTTGAAGCAGTAGTCGATACATGGTTGTGGGTTATAGTTAAGATAACTTATAGTAGTTTCTGCTTCAAAGTCCCGGTTGGACGAGTCCTTAAAACAGCCCTGGAGCCACAAAGGTTTAGTTAAATCTGGAAAAGGGAACGTACAATGATTTACTGGGTGTATGAAAAGCGAGCAACATCGAAACTTGGATTTTATTGGATCATATATAACTATAACCTGCCTAAACCTAACATTTCAGTGTACTTAAACCAATGTGTTTAAGTACACTGAAAAACGTCTTCCTGACTAAGTGACATGTATACCCATGTCAACTTGATTTGACAAAGAGAGCACACATCATTAGGACATAATGCACATATGTCACCATGACAACTGTAGCACACACTAATCCTCATATGATTTGACATGCCTTAAAATGCCATTTCATCTGTGAGTTGACTAGGGTCACTGCCATGTCGAAGGCACTTGACATGTGATGGTTTGACATACATAATTGTTCTAGAATATTCCACTAGATCGGGCAAACAACCACTTTGGTACTAGGATTAATCACCCACAATCCTGAATTCTTCAACAGGAGAGGCTAGACACCTTATTATGTGGGTCGGTGAAAATACCAAAAGATTGTATGCTAACCCACAATCTATAATCTCAGTATCTACAGTACATGTAGCCATATGGCATCGCCATACACCTCCATGCCCTTGTCTTATGGACTGCATAGAGGTCCGCAAGCAAGAAGAAGTTCTGTAGATAGGAAAAAGTGCCTTGTTGTTGCAGGCCTGTGGGACTATGATATCTCCTGCCTTCTATTATAGACCTGCCTTGATTGACCCATTGGTACATATCTATTGACTGCTCTTGACCATTACATAATTGTCTCACAGTATTACCTAGTACTCAGGTGCATGGATCAGGAATATGTGACGTGTCTTCCTTATGCATGTCAAGTGGAGTTGACAAACTTAATGTGAGGGTGTCAACCTTATACAACATACCTTCATACATGTCATGTGGGAGACAAATCGTGACCTGTGCAGTATACATGTGTCAAAAGCGATCAGTGATCTTCTCTATGTGTAGATAGAAAAAAGGTTTCTCCTTCCCCAACCCACTTTGAAACTAATCCCACCTCCCTATAATCTCTAGAAGCATCAACAGGATCCAGCATCTGCATATATATATATATATATATATATATATATATATATATATATATATATACATGTACTAGCTTCTTACCATCCAGCCACCTCCATAGTGGCAGTACACTGGGACTTCTAGCACTGTGTGTGCTACTCTCCTCATAGCCTCCCACCCACATCACCCTCAGAGCATCCTTGGCACCAAATGATGTCTGTTGAGAGATGACATCCTTCATCAAATCTACTACATAGTCATTTTGTGTTTGGTCTTGTAATGACGTCAAGTAGCCGAAGTTGGGACGTCCCATTGACGTAGCCTCGACTTGACAGTCTGATTGTGCTGCAAACCACGTCTTTGGGGACGTCTTGATGATGTAGCAGCCGCTGGCAGTTTGATCTCCAGGGCAGGTATTTGCTGTAGGAAGAGAGAATGGGGATTTGTTATTTTATAGTGGTGAAGATATAAAAAGTATTACCATTAAAAACAGATGATTTATAGGTTGTATTTCAGATACCTAATATAAAAAGAGATTTTAGATTTTATAAACTCATTTTAACCACATGGATTTTGAGGGAGATGTTCTCTTATCTGTGTTCAACTCCTAACCAAATATGAAGGCAATTATTTAGTATTCACTGTATTTGCCGTGAATACAGAGCACAATTTGCCTTGAACACAGTGCACAATGACATGGCCCAGGTAGACCTCCTAGTGCTCCAAACTCTAGTGGCGAAGCCACTAATTGGTATAAAACAGGCGCAGTTTGCATGACACCTAAAATAGACCCTATAACCAGCACGCATCAGATCGACTTTCCCTAAAAACATCCAAAGGGGAACAACGCTACCCATTAGTTCCCCTCGACCAGCCCCAAGTGGAGTGCGGGGGGGGGGCGTGCCATCTGAACAATATGTGTCGGACATGGTGTCTTGCATCATCAAAAAATCTACCGAAATCGCACAAATCCAGATGGATATTGGCCTGTCAGATTCCGTATAGTCTGTCCCTCTCAGAACGTGTCTTCTCAAAAGCTGTATGCTATGTCAAGAAAAGGAAAGAAACCCAATGTTGCATATATCTCAAAAATGCTCCTGCCGATGTGTTGCACTTTTTTTCTGTTTTTTTTAAACCTTTCTTTCAATTCTTACCAGAGCAAAGAATGATTTTCTTGGAATCATAAATAATCTTACCTGATGGACAAAACTACCAGTTTTAATATTTTTTATTTCCTTAAAACTGGTAGTTTAGTCCACCACGTAAGATAATTTATCTTATTTTTGGCTGTGAATTCTTTCCCCCCTTTACCCCGGCCCAGGGGCGGATCCAGGAGGGGTGGTCTAGGAGGCACAGCTTAGAAAATTTGGTCATGGGGGGCACAGCCGGGGTTCGGCACCACATATCCTATAGTTAAGAGTTTAACCGGGCCCCAATTTCAGGGGGTCTGGGGGGGGGCACGTGCCCCCAGGCCACCCCCTGGATCCGCTATTGCCCCCCCCCCACTTTTTCCGCTCGAAACGAACGACTAGACCTCCCCCTATACCAGGGACGTTAATGATATCCCTGTTACTTTACACATATAGGCGCCTCGACCATTGTTCCTAGCAGATTGTTTATATATGCTCTTGAAAGCTGCTAATACCCAGTCTTTCATAAAGAATTCGGATCCCTGATTAGGCCTAGTCGGTGCGGGTATTAGCTCACAAATCACTGCATTTCCTGCAGTCAATCTCTTTGGTTACCGTCCTTCACGCCCAATTACCATAGACACCATAGCAATATTTAAGTTGTTTTATGCTATATTAGAGCCACAAGATGAACAAGGTCTGTAGACTGCCTTCATTTATAATTGGTAATCCAGTAAGAGCTGGACATGGTTTTGTATTTCATATACGGTTTTGGGATTCAACGAGCATATTAGAGGTGTGAAAAACCCCTCCCCCTGCAAGAAGCTCAGGCCAACAGTACATGTACCAATCTCCTGGTCACCATTCTCAGTAATGACCCATGTATGCATCTTTATAATCCATATAACCCTGGCGACGACAGGTATTCATTCCACATAACACAGTCTATTCCATGCACACACAATATGAATTGTCATTTAATATGCCTACCACCTCTAGTCCTAACCGTTCAATATGAAGCATGGTTATAAGCTATCAATATAGTGTTATAGCATGTCAGATTCTCAGTTGGCATAGGGCTTAGATCATTATCTTTGAATTTCAGATCGATATACTTGAAGGAGAAAAAAGATTCAATATTATTTCTCTGACTCAGTTAAGAACTGGTTTGATCATGCCTTAGAAGGATATCCAGCCGGACCTACCCCCCTCCCCTCGTTATTCCTCCACACACCACCCACGGACCCTGGAGGGTGCCTATAGCCTGCCCAGGAGGCCGGGCAGGTGGAGGATTAAGTCCTGCAGTTCCTCCATGGTCTGCAGGACTCACTCCTCCCGTGCATGTCCTGACGGCGTCCAGACGGGTGTGCAGGGACTTGCCTACTTACTTGTACATGTTAACCCTTTAAGGACGGCATGCTGCCTCTAGGTTTCTACCTCGTGGTGCATTGAGCTGCATCCTTCAGACTCTTTGGGGAGGGTGTCTGATGTGCTGTAAATGCAGCGTTGCTGGTGTACCCTTCCCGCTGCAATCCAGCATCATGTTGACAAATGGACATGATGCATTCAAGCACTATGTATCCGTTAAAAGGGTTAGATTAGAGGGTGGGGGGGGGGTAAGTATTTGTTAATACGTGGGTGGGTGGGGGGTAAATGTTTATGTGTGGGAGTTGTGATTGTGGGTTGAGTTGTAGGTGTTCAGGTGTGGGTTCAAATCCCAGTCATTTCAGTGACTTCAGGTATTTGAATTCCAAATTAGTACACCACACATTGTTTATTTTGACTACAAGCACTGAGAATTTTTATCGCCCACATGACAATTTGTACAAATTTCTTTAGTCCAGAAATAAGAATTAGTGTCATCTCCTTTGGCCATTATCCATCTCTCTAGCATTGGACACAGAAAGAAAGAAGAAAATTAAAATTGTCTTCTCCCCGTTTTACACCAAGAATACTGCTCTAACAATGTTTTATTTTTTTTTATTTTTTAAATTTCACATTTCAGTTGTTGGATGCAATGTAGATTTTTGTTACTGGAGTTTTCAAAGGCTTAGTATTTTATGAAGAACAGACTGTTACTTATTTGATGACAGTTGTCATATAGGGCCTTGTGGTGCATTTATCTCAAACTGTCATTCTCCTAGAAAAATGCCCTCCTGGTGACAATAAGGATATAATTCAATACTGCAATAGATCTTTTAGCAAAAGTATCGAGAAATTACCTGAGGGTAGGGAAGATTTTTATGTCTATTGGGGGATGGAATGCACACAGAACTGTGTCACTACGTAACCAGTCTTTAGGGTTGGTTTACCTTTCAGATTTAATGCTGACAGCTCTGTGTACAAGAGTGTGTGCATAAAGTGTCTGGATGGTCAAGGTGGAGTGCTTGTAACATGGGTTTGACTAGTTAGGAGGATCTGGTTTGAAAAGTGTCTAGTCATATTATGATAGGTACTTGTCGTATCTGTCTCCAGAGGGGGTGACATGATAAAGATGTGTAACCAAATAATTTTATAGAGAGATTTTCAAAGCATATCGTATTGTAGCAATTAAATGGTCTATCGACGTTCCACGGCATGCAATTGCTCC
Organism: Acholoe squamosa; assembly: GCA_949317995.1. Lineage (NCBI taxonomy): Eukaryota > Metazoa > Annelida > Polychaeta > Phyllodocida > Polynoidae > Acholoe > Acholoe squamosa. The sequence continues at coordinate 27,047,582 of OX439048.1, forward strand.
ATTACACTGTTGTGTAGTATACTATTCTGAGGACTATGCATAACAAACCCCATCCTTAGCTTCACAATTGAGAGAGTAAGTGTGGTTTTCAATGTGTTGTGTGTGTTTGGAGAATATGGTTCTGCATTACTCTTGCTAAATGAACTGGAAAAGAGCTTTTGCTTTACCTACCAACGAGTACAAATATTTAAACTCTACAGCATAAAAGAACGAGCTGAAATAACATGATAAAACAAGCAATATGATACACTTTCTTACCTGAAACTATGGCAGTTGAGGTGACAGTTAAAAGTACAAGGTAAAGTATCCACTTTTCCATGTTGAGGCCTTCCAGTCGAAACATCAGAGAAGATACTACAAGAATGTGTGAGCTGCTTTCACAGACCTTACAGCCTAGACCGGTGTTATAATATCGCCCAGGTCGGCGTCCCAACTTGTCCTCCCTGTCCGCAGCGCCAACTACTGGCGTTGGCAGGTGTTAGGACAATAGCAACAAGGCCTCTGATTGGTTGGGACACCCCTTAATGTGTGGCCGCCGGAAGGAGCTTAAATCCTCCACCAAGGATCACACTTAGAGGATATATTCTGGACTTGTTGGGTTTGAAGTGACGCATCGAAGCAGTCAATAGCATCTGTTTACATTTGTACATAGACGAGTCATGATTTATTCCACTTAGTTACATGTAGAGGGCATAGTTTTTACTCCATGATAGACAGGAGTATCGTTCTGTTGCCAATAACATGTAAAGCCTTGTCTACAAATAGAGTATATTATTCACTGGATCCCTGGGACTTGGAGTAGACTCAGGAGTAGAGTCACCCAGTATTATATTGATCTCAATCAGGGGTGGGCAAACAGTGGTCATATAGGTACAGGTAAATCAATGGTTATGTAAGGGAGAACTCTCAGGGTTTAGGGTGTAATAAGAGCGACACCAATAAGAGCATAAAGTGGCATCCAGGGAGTGGGTAATATCATGACTCCAGGAAGTAATCTTTCAATAGAGTACTTAATAGCCCCTGCATGGTGAAACTGGGTATTGACAAATGATTTCACAGTGGAATGTATTGAAATACAATACATTTGAATTGGACTAACACTCTTTGAGTTGTACATAACCAACATGCACGTTTCAAGTTGTGGATGTGTGCTGCAGAATGTGCATTTAGTAATACAAAAAACGTGGACGTTTTTTTTTTGTAATTCGTGACCTTTTTTTTTGCAAGACCTTGGAGAGAAAATGGGTTAAAACAACTGTTTTGATAGCACAGATGGCTTCGTATTAGGACCTGAGAATAGATTTAAGCTATTATAACCGTTGTCAACCTTATGTCCACTTGTATCGTACCTCGCGTTTAGGACACACCCTGAGTTGGGCTAAGTTCTATATGATGCACATGCGGACAATTTTTGGTCGCTATAGTACTGTTCTATAGTGTAAAATCCTCGCATATAAGACGCACCCTGATTTAAGCTAAATCATAAGTCCTGATGAAGGTTGTGTAGTCGAAAACGTCAACCAATTACTCTATTAATATTTGAATGATAAAATTGAACACCAAAGAGACCAGCCTCGAGTTGTGGTGATTTAAATCTCCTTTTTGTCAATTATCATGTTAGTTTGGTCTGCTACTTCCATTTCGTAACTTTTCCTTAGTCCCATCTGCTTCTAATACCCCTGCTACTCAGATGGGTTAGTGTTAGAGGGAGGGGTTATTCTGTAGGGTGATAAGCAGATTCTCTACGCACATTTATGGAGTAATTTATATAGAGCCATTGTTTGATTTGGGATTAGTAATGCGGACTAAAATCGAATCACTAATGACTTATGAAACAAAAACTAGGAGTAACAGTTACTCCTTTAACATAAACTAACGCGGAAATTTTTTTCCCTTGTCGCAAACAAGTGTTTTCCAAAGAGAATATTGATTCAACTCTTGTTTTTTTCCCTTTTTTTTTTTTACAAAAGGTAATATAATCAGTTCTATATGTAGTATAATACCAGTAGTGTATGTTCGAGAACTAATATGCATGCACAAAATAATGAAAGTGGATAACACAAATCCGTTATATTGTTCCAAATTGCATGCACCTGTATGTTTAGTTGAAAATGTGCCAAAGGCAAAACTGCTTGCGACTCCTCATGTATTGTGGCAAATCGGTTAATTGGTGTGGAAGCATGGTATTTTCCTCCGAATTAAAACACTTTGATGATACATGTCTACATAATATTATGCCACCTATGCCAATGTCTGTAGAGGCATACTGTCTGCCTCACGGACGTGGGCTGGTTACCAGGTTGAGTCTGTGTAGGTGTTATCCATATGCTATAGTGAGGGGGTACTTTGGCAAAGTACCCCCTCACCCCCGTAATCAAGGTCTGTGTATAGCAAATAAAAGCCACAGAGTGCAGCACCGTTCCCTTTATTGTCCTACCCTTACTCTAGCATATGGATAACACCTACACAGACTCCACCTGGTAACCAGCCCAAGCCTGTGGTCTGCCTATATATCTCTGTCTGTGTCTATCTATCTCTGTCTGTGTCTATCTATCTCTGTCTGTGTCTACCTATCTCTGTCTGTGTCTGCCTATCTCTGTCTGTGTCTATCTATCTATCTCTCTATTCATCTATCTTTCTATTTCTGTCTGTATCTACCCAACTCTGCCTCTGTCTGTGACTACCTATCTCTGTCTGTGTCTGCCTATCTCTGTCTGTGTCTATCTATCTCTGTCTGTGTCTACCTATCTCTGCCTATGTCTGTGTCTACCTATCTCTGTCTGTGTCTAACTTTGTCAGTGTTTACCTCCCAGTGGAGGCACTGGGCTCGGTTTGGGTACCAACTGTGGTACTACATCCGTGGAGTGGAGGCTGTTGATGTGTAATTGGAGGAAAGGGGGGCTGTCAAACGAATGAGATTTTAGGATCAGGGAGCTTTTTATAGCTGCTATAGGCTGTATGATATCAAAAGAACCTATTTTTTTTGCATATGATAATTCTAAGGCTGTGAAATTCGTAAATACTATGACCTTAAACCTTATTTGACATGGAAAAGACCCCCAAAACGGGCTGTTATTTGACTTCCTTGAAAACAGGGGGCTGTATAATGTGAGCTGCTTTCCAGGGGGCTGCAAAATGGCTAAAAGGGGGTGCTGTAGTTTTGCAGCTGGTACTAACCATCAAAGAGTCAGAATTCCCCCCAGGGTTTACTTACCTCATTTTTTGTCTTCCTATCTCTGTCTACCTCTGCCTGACTGCCTCTGTCTATCTCTGCCTCCCTTGATCTGTCTATCTCTGCCTCCCTGTGTCTATGTCTGCCTCTCTCTGTCTATGTCTGCCTGCCTGTCTGCCTGCCTTTGTCTGTGTCTGCCTCCGTGTGTCTATGTCTGGCTGCCTCTGTCTGTGTCCTCTTACCTCTGTCTGTGTCTACCTAACTCTGTCTATGTCTGCCTACCTCTGTGTCTGCCTCCCTATGTCTATGTCTGCCTCCCTCTGTCTGTGTCTACCTCCCTCTCTCTGTGTCTGCCTACGTCTGTCTGTGTCTGCCTCCCTCTGTCTGTGTCTGCCGCCCTCTGTCTGTGTCTGCCTCCCTCTGTCTGTGTCTGCCTCCCTCTGTCTGTGTCTGCCTCCCTCTGTCTGTGTCTGCCTCCCTCTGTCTGTGTCTGCTTCTCTTTGTCTGTGTCTGCCTACCTCTGTCTGCGACTGCCTCCCTCTGTCTGTGTCTGCCTCCCTCTGTCTGTGTCTACCTAACTCTGTCTGTGTCTACCCACCGCTGTCAATTTGTACCTACCATTTTTACCTTCTTTCTCCTTTCCTAATAATCTACTACTTATTACTTACCCACTTGCCTACCTTTCTACTTTATTTCAGACTTCTCATGACAAATTTGGTACTATTGTTTTCTTCACAATAGTTTACCAAAAGCAGATCAGTAAAAGCATAATATTATATCTAATCTGACTTTGAGGCACGCCGCTTATAAAATCTCTTAAGCAGGCCTACATAATCCTCTAACAATAAGTATACTCGCGGAAATAAATGACACTTATCAAAACTGTATGTCTAGCACATTTTGCATTCAATATGTGAATGTATATTAAGAAATAGGAAAGACGCATAATGGTACACTTTTTTTTTAATTTTCAAAAATGAAAATGGAGGTCATAGAGGAGAAATATGAATATATATATATATAATAGAGGTACTTTCTGTTTACAAAAGGTCATGCACATGTTAACCACATTATAATGACACAGCAGGGCACCAGGGTACATACATATATGCCTTACGAGTTAAGTCGCGCAGGCAGTCCACAGTCTGCTTTCATACCTGACGTTTGTTATGAGTGTGGCTGTCGGCGTTAGCACTCAGTGCCTCAGCCAGCCGTCCTCCAGTACCCCGCTCATACATGTCTGTATGTGTGACTGCAAACAGTACCACAATGCCAGATACTAATGGTGGAAATGAGTGAGAGATGAACTTTAAATAGTCATTAGGAATACGTGCATTTTACCTCTGAAGATGGAGTACTTTTCATGTGGATTAACATTACTGTTGGTGCTATTATATATAGGAAATGTTAGTTCAGGTAAGTTACAACAACCAGGATTCTGCTGGGATAAATACTACTATTGTTATGCCCATTGAATGCAAGTGTTATGCATAGAAACGCAACAGAGTCTAGCTCACTTTCCCCAAATGAGAAACTATGAACACAACTATTTGTGTATTTTGGTTCAATTTTATATGAGAACAAGCGGTATATATGAGGTATCTAAATGATTTTAATCTCGGTTGGAGCCTGTTAGAATCTATGCACAGAGAAGTGCCATGCTATATATATATATATATATATATATATATATATATATATATATATATATATATATATATATATATATATATATATATATATATATGTATGTTTGTGTGTGTGGTATTGGATCCCCTTACATCACGATTGGTTTGAAGTAGATTTAGCCTGAGTGCAATTGTCAACTCTAGCCAAATGTTCAACAGCTGTAATCGACAGATAAAGACACCAAGATAAATAATAGTTATAACCTGAATTTATGCCTTATTCTATCTATTAACTAGGCAATTAACATGGGCTCAGTTAGAGGCCTCGTGGAATTCCCTTTTATGAATTGATCTACTTACTTCCCTTTCTTATGGGGGAAAATTAAACCCCATAAGTCTGTCGGGTTAGTGAGTTATAGTAATGAAACCACTGTAGGGTTCCAGTCCATTCCCTCGTTATAAATGGCTCACATGGTACATGCCGTTCGATAATTCCATTTAAACAATTCTTACAATGCATGTAATTGAGGATAGGAATGTAAGGGCATTTGAAGGCAATAATAACACAAAGCAACTCTGTTATCGATCTAACTATGATGTGGCATTGTTTGTGCGAGATGGGGGACTATCCTGTACATTTATGGAGCGATGCTGTTGAAATCGTTTTCGCTTCTTGGAAATGATCCATATATTTGGTGGAATTCAAGTTGATGTCTTTGTTTTTGTTTTGCAGAATGTCTCACGTGTACAGGAGGTAAGTCAAATTATGCAATCTTTATGATGATTTACAATGCAATGGAATTTAAAAAACTGTTTTGTAGGAATTATCCAGAGGTGATTTATCCTTCACAAGAAGTGTTAATGTCATCTATCAGAATTGATTTTGCTTACACCCCCCCAAGCGTTATAACAGCTCAAACCTCAAATACAAAGTACATTTTCCATGGCCCGCTCGCATGATACAAATTTGTAAGAGGTATTTTTTTTTCGTATTTTTTTATAAGTAAAAAGGAAATTGATAAAATAACAAAGTGTACCTTGTTCATTTGGCACTTTTCTCTAATTGTAGACTGTAGGGGTACGACGGTGGATATGACGTTCGTGGTGGATGGCAGTGGCTCCATCTGCCAGGATGCCGGGGCTAACTGTCAGGCATGGAAAAATATGTTACAGTTTGTGGCCAACGTTGTAGACCATCTCAACATTGGCTACAACAACGACAGAGTGGCTTTTATACAGGTGAGTTAGTCAATTTCTTTTAATGCAACCGAGACTTTGCAATAGGTTGCATAGAGTAATCGCTTGATATGGGGATTGCTGAGCAAGAATAGACAAGTTGTGCAGTTCTATCAATACCCGGTAGTAAATTGTCTGAGCCAAGGGAGGTCACATATATACCACATATATGAATGAACAACAATCCACGACCTCATAGCCCCCCTCTCACATGCATGATACATGGGTTGGTGAGGAGCACTTGAGAACTGCGTATCAGGTGGATTAGTACTATGCAATCATTGTTGGGATGTTGTGAGGGCAAACACAATGCCAATCTTCTACGTAGGGACGCCGGGAGAGAGCTCCTCGCACAAGGGTTGAGACCTAGGGCCATTAATGGTACATGTATAGGGGTCATAAACTCCATTGCTCATTGGACCTTATTTAGTTGCGATTACGAAATTGCTCTTATGTCAGGAAGAACTTTCAGCGTCTGTCTCGAAGTGAAAGTGAAAATATAATAAAGATCACAAGTTCGTACTTTCAACTTTCTCAATTTCAGTTTTCAAATGAAGCCAAAATTGAGTTTGGTCTGACACGGTACAACTCAAAGCAAGACCTACAAGACGCCATATTGAATATTAACCACCAAGGTGGGAACACAAACACCTCTGGTGGTATTAGGCTCATGAGGTGAGCAATTCTTTCAATTTAAATTAGTTTAAGATTTTAATCACATTACATTGATGATGATTATTTGTCACCTTCGTGATATCATCGTGACAATTATAGTCCTCATACGTCATCAAGTTTATATCAGTGTAATTAGATGTTTAATATGTTTCCTAAAAAAATAAAATAGTTAGTACTTAAAACAATATAGAAACAATAATATTATACACTTATTGAAGAGATGAGCTCCATCCTCGCTCTCAAAGCTTACAATAAACATTGAGTTATATTGGGTAGATTAGGCAGTGAACCTTTATACCTGTCCCTATATGTTTTTCTGTTTTTTTTTTGTTTGTTTTTTTTTTTCAGGAAGGGAGTGTTCTTCACGGGTTCTGATAGACTGGATGTTCAGAATGTGGGTATGGTGATCACTGATGGTATCTCTACTCGGGATTCTGACCTCACTATACCTGAAGCTGAAGCAGCCAGGGCTGCAGGGGTATGGATATATAGGTAAGAATGTAGTCTACACAATTGGAACCACCAAATGATATTGTATGCAACATATCTTTCTTTCTTTTTATTGTCACATAACAGAAGTGCAGCTTTAGCAATTAAGTAAGCATCAGGACTAATCGCCTGTGTAGTTTACTCTACCCTATTGCCTAAAATATTCCCTTCTCCTGATATTGATTATTGCATAGAGCATTTCTGCGCCCTACAACAGTGACACAGACGACCACCAGGTGGTCTTGTTCCTATCCCTGTGATGCCTACTGTTATCTGAGTATGGACGTTTGCAATATAAAATTGCTCAATCAACTAAACTGCAGTTTGTGATGCAGTTGTTTACTATCATCACATGTTGTACAAACCCATCTGTTACATAGTTGTTGGTGTTAGAGTCTGACATTTTTCTTGGCGATTTTTACCGTTTTAACCCCCATACATACTATGTTATGAGGACAAACAGGAGAATAATCTTTAGATGGCTAGATTCATACGGTGAACTGGTGATAGAACTTTTGGATCGACCGAACACTTATGTAGTGATATGATCTTAATAAAAGAATAAAACAACAACAAAAAAACAACAAAAAACAAACTCACCAGGTCTTCATTCATGTATACAAGCAAAAAAAAAGGCAGATACATCCTCAAATGGTTCTTATGGGGTTTCAGTGCATTGTAAGTGATTAACTTGCTAACGATGCATCTGTATATCACATGTATTATGGATCAATGGATATATAAAGCACCATGATTGCGTCCTTAATGGCTTGATATTCAACCAGTATAACTTTTGTAGTATGATCAATAAGTGGACTTGCATTGAAACCTAGTGTTTTGGATACTGAAATACGCCAGTTATATGGTTTAATCGATAACATTGATTTGTTTTTACCTTTCAGTGTTGGTATAACATCTAATGTCGACATAAATGAAGTGGCAAAGATTTCTTCACCACCACAAATACAGAATTTCAATTACTGGCTAGTAGAGTCCTTTGATCAAGCCTCCAGTTACGAGGTCATGGACAACATGTTCAACTCAGTATGCGTTTCCCCTGGTGATCTCAATATTCAAGGCGTACCAAAACCTACAGGTAACTTGCTGTCAATTTGCTATACTATTCTCAGTCTATCAGTTACCTGGCACAAGTTTTATTATAATGCTCACCAGATACATTTACACTGCATGCCTGAGTCTGATGAGGGGATAAGAGTTGTCAGTACTAACCTATTGACCATAGAGGTAGACGACCTACACCCTCTGGTAATCATTGTCACTGCCTGAATTAGGCTATATAGCACAGCAATGTTTTTTTTTGTTAATAGTGATCACATTGATAGCTCAAGTTTGTCATTGGACAACCCTGGATTTGATTTATATATAACTTAATCTGATCTGGTGCTGACATGAATGTATCCTTAAATTAGTCAATAAAGCCTCCTTGAATCTTGAATCTTGATTTGATTTGATTGAAATCCTCAATTCAAATGTCTAAGTCATAGGTATCCTACATCCACCTGTCCTTTAATCCCATAGAATTATCATGATCTTCTTTTTCCTCCTTTGTGTAGTTTCAAGATGTCCAGGTAAAGTAGATGGTGACAACTGCTACGTCATACAGGAAGTCGGTGTGACTTGGTCCAATGCAGAGACGGAGTGTGCCAAATTAGCCTCCGTTATTGGACTACCTGGAGGCGGAAGTCTTGCCATGCCAAAAACGGAAGTCCTCATGTCATGGCTTAGCGCCTATGTAAATAGCTTCCGATCCACCAAGACATTTTCTGAAAGGGAGCGTTTGTCTTCATATTGGGTGGGAGGTCAGGAGGAAACTACGGCCTACCCTGTGTGGAGATGGTTAAATGGTGAGTAAAAATTATGTTAAATCTGAAATATGTGATTAATGATCTTCAGAATTCAGGCAGGTGTTTTCCGTGGAAGAGATCTTTGAGAATATAATAACTATGATCTTCATGAGACTTTTATTTTAAATCATAAGCACAGAAAATAATTACAAGCACTCATAGAATGGATCTGCATCATCCATAGTGTCTTTTCTCTTTAAGTTAGGATCTTTTCTGGAGAGAATTTTTAATGAACCTATTTATAGATCCGTCAGCATAACGATTTCTATCATTTTACAGGGCTAACCTTACTGGAGGATCAAGGTTGTTTTGAAGATTTAAATCAAGCACCTGATGTTGGAAGCATGAATACTATCACAGGGCTCACAAGGGAGGCGTGTAAATCTCGCTGTTACTTGTACAAGTACAGTGCTCTACAGGTAATTCTATTCGCCTTTGTTTCTGAAATATTCCAGAGCTGAATACCTTCCTACCATTTTATCTCTAATCATGATAGAATCAGCAATTCTATCCATATCATTGCTTATCCTGCATTGTTTTTTTCTTAATTTCATCTTGACTTTTGTAGGAGGGTAATAAGTGTGCCTGCGGCAATAGTTATGGGAGATATGGCACAGCAGAGGGCTGTACCACCCGTTGCGAGGGCAGCAGGGACACCTCATGTGGAGGCACACAGAAGAACCAGATTCTAGTCACTGGAGGTAGGCAATAATCAACATACAGTAAAGACTTGGTTTAGAATTCACAACACTCATAGCATTATTTTTTATATGTCACGAACTGCTCTTCATCTAAAACTATAAATGAGTCAAGCGTGGCTTTATTACCCTGTGCTTTTAAAAGCAGACGTAACCCCCCCCCCAAAAAAAAAAAAAATAAATAAATAAATAAATAAAATAAATAAAAATAAACAAAATAAATAAAACACCCAAAAAATAACCAATAAAACAGGAGTCAAGGGAAGATCACTTTCGCAATTCATGTTATGAAGCAACACTCCCCTAAGATTTGATTCTTTTTCCTTTTCTTTTTTTTTTACTTCCCTATATTAAATATTTAGCCCTCCATTTTGTTCATTACCCTGGGTAAAAGATTAGGTGTGCTTATAGTCAAATGCCTTTTAGCACTCAATGTTACAACTGCCTAGCCCTGCACATGCCATTAATTAATAGAACCATGGTAAACTCTCAAAAAGAATATAAAATACGTTGAATTTGGTTACAGGTGCACATGGAGTTTGGGCCTACAACCAACCCAACAATTACAATGGTTACCAGCCCTGTGGGTCTCTGGAGAGGAAAAGCTCAGGGTCCTGGGCACTAAATGACCTCGGCTGCTCCACAAAACTTTCCTACATCTGCCGTGTGCGTAAGTATGATAGCCTATAAGTCTATACAAAGGGAAGCGTTACAGAAAAAATAAAAACCCCAGAAACGGTTTGTTGGAGTGTTACCAACTGTGGGAGGTCTGGGACTCAGGTCTAATCAAGAGATTGTTGATCTTCTAGTCCATGTCCCTGATAAAGTGCAGATGACTATTATTCGTACCTTTTGAAGAGATCAGCAATTGACAGGTGACCCCTCTAGTGACTGCTTAAGAAACTAAAAGCCCATGCAATGTAATTAAGATCGCCTTTCTTCTCTTCCCTTCTTCAGCCCTCTCCCGCTGCAACTCAAACACAGGGACACATCAGCGGATTCAAGGCAATTGCCTGCATTTCGTGGCCACCCCAAAAACCTGGTTCTTGGCACGGGAGGATTGTCTAAGCCAAGGTGGTGACTTGGTATCTATAGAAAGAAGCACCCTCCATTCTGGGATTGAGACAGCTCTGAATACTGTTCTCTTCATGTACTCACCATTTTGGGTAGGAGCCATTGGCAGATTATGGGGTTGGACGGATGGGGAGCGTATGGCTTACACATCTTGGTCCCCAGGTGAACCTAATGAAATCAGCAAGAATTGCCTTAAATTGGCCGCCGACTCTTCAGACAGAATCTCATGGCAGGATGAAAATTGTGATGCCAGTCTACCTTATATCTGCCATATTGGTGAGTTGAAAGATCTGACTTGTGAAATATCATAATCTTACACTGTTTGAATATTGCATTGCTCTTCAGCTTCTCATTTAAAGAACTTATCAATTGAACATATTAGATAGAAGATATGGGGTCTCTCATTCTTGTGTGGTAAATAAATCTAACAAGAAAAATACACAAAAAGCCATCAAACCTTAAGTATCAATAGAAATCAAACGTTGTTTCCCTTTCTATGTAGCCAGCTAGTAAATTTCTCTCTAATAAAAAAGATACATTGACAAATGAAACTAAGACTGCAGTTGACAGTTTATTAATGAATTCATTTTGGACATCCCTCAGATTTGACGACCCCGCGTGCTCCAGATACCACAACCAAAGCAGCACCAACACAAGGAGATATAGATCTGATAGGAAACCTAGCTGTTAACATAAACATTATTGATGCTACGACATCGACTGCAGCTCCACTGACAACTCAGAAAACGAGCACTCAGGGAAGTGCCCCCACCAACGGCTCAGTGCCAGATCTTGGGGCATCCACAAACGAGGACAGAGAAGGGGTCAGTTCCTCATACTATTGTAAGTATCCCCTTTTTGTAGTTTAAGATATGTCTGTTTTGTAGTTTAAAATGTACATTTTCTGTTTTCATATTTGAAATGTTGTCATTATTGAGACAAGTTTTTTTTCAATGCTTTGCTTGATATCTAATCAAACGTAGTTCTAACAAATGAATTATACATATACAATAATGTTTGTTTCCATTTCCAATTCTTAGCTCTGTCCTGTCCAATTCCATTTTATCATAATAAAAATATCAGAAGCTATTTCGTTTGAATCCGATTTTATCTACAATTCTTTAATTTCCTACATTTCCAGCTGGTAAGGAGTTCCAAGTCTTAGCACATTATAGAAAAATGCATTAATTTTAATGATTTTGCTTCATTGGCCAAGGGTATTATTTAGACTACATTTATTTATTTTTTAATTTCATTTCATATGATTTATGAAATTACACACACAAAATAATTCACGCCTTTTGTTTTAATTCTTGCATCCTGTAGAACAATATAAGTTTGCTGCATGTAGACTGTATCATAATTAGAATATTTAGGATATAATTTACTCCTGCCTGCCATAGGTGGATACTTCAGCATGGTTCTAAAATACTTGTTGTCTACAATGCTCGTTATAAGGTGCATGGATTCTTTTCTCTGGTCTCTTTCAGTCTTTTACGATTGCTCACCCCATCCCTATATAATTATTTCTGTTTCACTGAGATACTACTGTGGGCACAGAGGTGTTATTGATTGGAGCATGATGCTCTCACTTGTACATGCCTCAGTTTTGGACAATCTTTCAATGGAATCTTTTCAATCACCCTTTAATACGTGCGACTCTTTATATCTTCATATCAACATACAGTTCATCTTTTTACAGGCACACATCTCCTCCAAATAATATCCTAAGTCTGCGTATATTATCATAAGCGATTTTTTCCTGACAGCTATAGGGTGGTTCCAGGGAGGGAAGGCTCCAAGGGTGGTCCTGTAGTGCCCCTAGGCTACAAACCTCCTCTAGGTTACAATAGATATACATTTGTTACCTTATGGTACCTGTGATACAGTAGGCTTCAAAGGTGACACTAAAACACAAGTACCCTTAGTCTAGGACTGCACTGAAGTTACAACTGTCTTTATGGCTATAGCCACCCTTAGGCTAAAATCCCCCTTAGGCTACAACTCCCATGAGGCTACCAATAGCCTTATGCTACAAGTGCCAAACAAAAGGACATTCTCTTTGCTGCTGTCTGTGCTTGCAACTTTCCTACACCATGCTTGATGTATATCTACTCTTGTACAATACTAACATTTTGATAAATGCCACTTTGCAATTCTTACAGACCAATAATGTTTGAGTTTAGACTATATTCTATAGAGCTTCTGTGACAGATCATATCAACGGAAAACCAATAAATAAAACCATGAAATATCAGTCCAGAAAAATATGGACCTTACCAACATTTCAATGATAACAATATGACTCATGCAAGAAATATGTTCACGAATATACAGGTTATGTTGACTCATGAAGCTATATGCTAGTTTAAGTTCCATGATAACACATTCTTGTTCAAACCATATGTGATACAGAATCTTGTATTTATGGATCTATTTTATTATATTTTTTTTCAGTTTTGATAGGATTCGCAGCTTTGCTGATTCTTCTTATCCTCGTGGGTGTTCTCATACTTAATGTGCACATCAAGACAAACAATGAGTAAGTTTAAGACATAATGGAAGAAATTATTTCTTGTAAATGTTAAATGATGTCAGGTTATAAAAGAGGTAGTTTGGTTTTACACAACATATTATATAAATCATAGTACCTATGCTATAGGGCACTTAGTAACAGTTGAATATACCATTTACAGTGCATGAGGAGATAGCAAAGACAATAATCGTTGGAGACTGATTATAGAGACTGAATTTCATCCCTTTTTTCAGCTCCAAAGAGAAAGGAAAAAATCTCGTTGCACCTTCACTAGGTAAGGCAAAATCTCTTGAGCTTTAGAGAGACTAATACTCCAAAAGGAATGAGAAGACATGTCATCCAAAATCTAACAATTTCGCATCATACAGATAGTGAAGTGCAAATATAGCTCAGGTGAGCTTATACCAACGTGTTATAGTTACTGTAAATTGATGGAAACATAAAGATGTGTGGTAGGTAACTCCTGACCTAGCTAAAAGTATTTTCCTATAATCACCTTTGATCCAAAACAGGGGTGTTAGGCTCATTAAGCATCCTGAATAATTTTTACCCATCAAAAGTGACATCATAGCACGTTTCTAGTGGTTAGAATATTAAATTCGACCAGGCCCATCAAGATATGATAAATTGATTGATTGGCTGCATTATTTAGGCAAATCAACAATGCCGTGGGGTACGTTTGTTATCAGCTGTGTGGTCTGATGGAATTTCAATTTACCCACTATACACCAAATCTTTGTCATTCACTGATCACATTGAGAACCCGTTTTTCGTATTTACTGTCATGAATATGCCATTTTTGGATTATGAGTTTTTTTTGTGTGTATTGGATCTCTCTAGATATGCTCGTTATTATTGCTGCATTATACTGATTTCAGTCTATTAGAACTGTATCTAAGAAGAGTATATTTCATTTCAACATTTCCCCTCAAAAGCTCTGGCTATGGTTTTATAAAATAGCATTCTATCATTCCTGCAAACAGAGAGTATGACGTAGGTTACAGAGAGTATGACGTAGGTTACATCAGTATTAAGTTGCTTTACCATTCAGCTATATGGGAATGTATCATAGATGAATATCTCCTATTTCATAGCCACTGTTAGAGGAGGTATTATTTTGAATATGACGTATTTTGCAAGTTTATTTTGACATTCTACTCTACTTTATTATGAACTTTGCGACCATGTTCACGTGATACAAATGATGTTTAATTTTGTACTCTTATTTACATGATTTGGTCATGTAGCTTTAAAAAAAACCATTTTCGTTTCTTATAATTTTTACTTTATCACAATTTACCCAAATCACTCAAATACAGTAGAAGAGACAGAACCAAAGCCAGTATGGTCGGTTCCTGCAATTGGTAAGCCACATGTAGAAAACGTAGTATCTCTCATCATATGATATTAATCAATGTGAAATAACTTAGATGCATACATTATAATATAGTCTAGCTGCCCCCTCTGTCCGTATTGTCTCTCTGTCGGCCTGTCTCTGTTTCTATCTCCCTCTCTCTTTTACTAGCTGTCACTTCGGTGGGAATGATTTTCTATTATCTCTGTCTGTCTGTCTTTCTGTCTGTCTGTCTCTTCTCATCCCCTCTATCTTTCTGTCTCTCGGTCTGTCTCTCTGTCTGTCTCTCTGTCTGTCTCTTTCTCTCTGTCTCTCTCTCTCTTTCTATTTGGCTGTTCCCCTTGCTCCACTTTAATCCTCTAAATTAAAATACATGGGTGTAGGGTACCACAATGCACAAAGAATGAAAATTAAAGAAGATGCATAACGACTGTGTCTCACCAAAGTCATGCAATGTCACCTTTCTATGCGGCAGGTACTCACGAAATTATTACAACCTGTTCATAGAAAATGCATCTATAAATAAGAACTCAACCTCTGAGATTTAGCTATGACTGTGCTGGTACTCTGCAGAAATTATATGACAATATAAACCGTGTACTTGGAAATGAAACATGAAGGACCTGTGGGAATAAGGTTAAAAAAACACGCACTTAATGGTGACACTAATCATGGGAGAATTATTGACTATAGAGAGATCATCATTTCACAATTTAAAGAAATGATTCAGAATATTGAACGTGTGAGTGGGAGGCTTATCATTACTATAATCAAATGTGTACATAAACTTTCATTGTTTGATCTGGAATGTAACAATCTGTACATTTTTAAATATTGTTTTCGCAGACATGTGTAATTAAAGCATGATTCTTCTTGATATGTAATGAGAAAAGTTCTGATGTTGATAACCGATGAAGTGAGATAATTTATACTTATAAAGTTGCATTAGAAATGAATTTTATCATTTCCTTCTTTCTAGATGCTTACTCTAAAGTAGCACCTGAAGTAGAAGCTGCCCCAAATGTTGTAGAAGTCGAGGCACCTCCAGATGAAGTACAGTCTGTGGTCATAGAGAAACCATCATTCAAAAAGTCAACAAAGAAGTTAATATCTCGTATCCATAATGGTGAGCAGTGTTAAGATGTTTGGAGATTTGGGGAAATCGAAATAATTATATTGTTTTTGTTTGTGCTTTTCCTTTCTATCCTTTTCCCTTCTTCTTTATCATTTATTTTGTGATGAGAGGAAGTTATCTGGGTTAGCAAAGGTGGGAACGCTACACTTTTTAATTTCACTGATCATTCTCCAACAGTATCTAAAGCCCATTTCAGTTTAAGCATCCTCCGTGCTGACTTGATCAGAATCGTTGTAATTAAGACTTTTCTTTCAGAGGCACCAGACGTTTCTTTTGTAAACTTGGTACATAACACCACCAAGGCTCAAAAAGCTGCCAAACAGGAAAAACAGAAGCCACCGGAACAGCCACCAGGTGAGAGAAGAATCTTTGTTTTTTTATCATTATCTGCGGTAGAAATCATGATAACTAGAAGCTGCTGATACCAAAAAGTGTGATTGATCTAATTGATTTTCATGCACAGAGTCTACACCTAAGTAGAAGCTGATATAAAATTGATGTTCTTGTGTATATTGTGATAACAAAAAGTGTGATTGATCCAATTGATGTTTATTCATAGAGCTTACACCTAGGGCAGAAAATGTATATGAGGAACTTTATCTTCAACCAACAAGAAAACCCATGGACACTACACCCACCCAAGAGATTGTACTGCCAGTCAGAAAAAGTACGTTTTCTTCCTCTCTTTTTTTCAACCATGATTATATGAATTTACTATACCCAGGGGTAGACAATAACACTGGCCCGGTGGCCAATGGCCAGTAGTTTTGATTGCTGGCCAGTGATTTTTTTTCAAAAACAACCTCCCTACTGGCCCTGCTGAACAGTGGACTTTTCCCCCAATGAACTCTAAAACTTGAAACTGTGATACTTTTGATTGGGGTTTCTTTGTACCAGGGACATGAAGAACACCAACTTGTAGGTGAATATTGATAATAAAGTGCCCATATTAGAGTTTCAATTTTTTTTCATCAGGGGATTCCAGCTTTAAATGCTGGTCCAACAGCTTTAGCGGCGGGCCAATAAATTACTGAGGTACTGGCCCGGGTGGCCAATGGCTAAAAAGTTATTGTCTATCCCTGTATACCTATATCCATATTCAATCAACAAATATATTTCAATAAAATTTTATAGTTTTTTTTCCATTTCTATAGAGTTCAGAAAAGAAGCTTATCTCTGTTCGTCATCTTTACTAGGTACAAGTAGATTCAAAATGGCAGCCAAAGCAGTGAAGGACTTTTCTCAGCTTCCGACATCAGAATCTAAGAAGGGTAAGACAACATATCATTTTCACACCCCTGTCAAAGCCTTAAAAACACATTTCTGGGAGTCCTCTTCTATTTACGACAGCTCTTTTCGACCTATCTACCTTCATCTGTCCATTTGTAGTGTAAAATCTACAGATGAATGATTTTCCACCGGAGGGATGCTCAGCCAATAAGTCGAATGCATTACACGTTATGCATAGTACTTTAAACTGCTGATGAGATGGGTCGGAATATCTTTTTATGTGGTGATCTTCAGTGTTGACAACGCTTTGAAGGTTGCTTCATCTACATTCCAATTGACTTATTGAATGTATCGACGATAATCACATTTAAAACTGACACCCTTTCACATTTCAGATAGCAAAAAGAAGACATTACAATCAACAGCTAAGGCTGCATTATCGTTATCAAAAGATCAAAGTGGGAAATATCACCATGGTAAGTTGTAAGCCTAAGTTCCAGTAGTTTGCATCTAATCGGGACAGCCATTTGAAGATTTTTTTTCCATTGTGCTCTTGTCACCATTGATTTGTATTAAGATTTCATTAATTCAATAGTTCTCTCTTATTGTAGAGGTTAGCATGGATGGCTTCGATGATGAGTGAGAGGTCCCATCTAGTTTATTTAATCCCTGCAGGTAAGATGGTTGCGACATTGTTAACTATCCCTTGTGTAATTGTTCAAAATACTATACAATGTGCGAAGTACATCGCTTGATGTCATTGGCAATGTGACACGATAATATCTAATAAGATATTGACAAGGAGCTGAAAGGTAGTCTCTTATAGAATAGAAATGTAGAAATATCATTATTAAATATTCTAACATCTAAAATGGGACCATGACTCGTATGGATAGATCTGAAGGAGTGAATGTGATGATCAATGAAAATATTGAAGGGAAAATACCCTCAAAATAATTATTATTTTCTGTTCTTTTTTCTAGGAGCTGACGCCACTCTTCAATTCTTTTATCTAAGGATTTGTGGGTTGTAGCTATGACACATTGTATTAAAAGAAAGTCTGACATTGATATTTCAGCCATGACCTATAGTTTACTTGGTGCCCATGTACTAGTCACCCCATAGTATACATATTGCTTCTCATCATGGAGACATGAAATAAGAAAATGAAATGTAAATCTAACTTGAATACTTGGAAAGTACCCACCGTGTTTTTTAGGTACTCTAATTATAGACAAAAATTAATATGGGCGTCCAATCTGGATCTTAGGCACACCCACGACCAAGTCCTAAAGTACAACCCCGCTCCTACATTCTCAAAAATGACTGCTGAATCTCTGAGGTATCCTGGTAAAACTGAATAGCGAACCACTGTAATTGTAGTCTCTACAATGAAGCCACTGTAAAGCATTCAGTGCAAGGTTTTCCTTGAAAATAACAGTAATTTTCTGGTAACTTTGGGACAAGGGTTTTACTGTTGATTATTTTGTTAACTTTTTTTTTTACAGTGTAGCGCTTCCATGAAGCACCTCAATGAAGCATTATGCATAAAGTCTACCATCTTCTGGATCTCTTTCTTCAAAATATACATTGGGGCACATACTTGAGCCTTTCGCCATTGCTGTAGTTCATATCTGTAAATACCCATCACCTCATCACGCAGTTTCATATTGGGTCCTACCCTGGTATGTTCTAATTCCACATAATTATTATTTAAACATGTCACGATAACGATTATACTGCTGTTTACATTGTTATTAATCAAGTCAATCAACAAATCGTGTTTTTTTTTATAAACGGATTTATTGAAAAAAAAAATAATAAAGAAGAAAAATGTGTGTACATAAAATATATGTTAAAATATGAGTAAAGATAGCACAAATGGTAATGTGGTTGACAATGATGAGGGTTTTCTCTGAGACTGGTATCATCATTTTGTCAGCTATCTTGCTTATAAAATGTCTTGTTAATGTCTAACTGTGTGCCAATGTCTTTCAAATTGTGTACTTTTACAATGAATATGTGATATCATGTAAATATGTTTTATTTATTGACTCCCTCAAATAAACGTTCTCTGCCGACGATCGAATCATAATATTATGTGCAAATTGTTTTTATTTGAGAACAGAATACCAAAGATCGGAGTAGTTTTTTTTTTCTTCCCTTTGGAGCGTGTGATGGTAGACTCAACATATTGTTGAACCATGGTAATAAGTTAAAAAGGGACAGCTAGAACAATAGTTTCAGATACTGACTTTGCTCTTTGAATATCTGTCATTATACCACTATTCTGGCACTTCCGGTGGTTTTATATGCGATATATACGTGGTATATTCTGCATATACCACCCTTGTGCGTTTTTAGAATTTTTGGTATATACTTTTTCGGGGTCAAGTTGGACTTAAAATATTTTTGGAAATTATGGCAGCTATACAAAGTTAATCTAGCCATTTTCCATAGTGAAAAATCGTGCCAACTCGTATGAGAATTGAACCCCGGCCGCAGTGGTGGTAGGCGAAGGCCTTAGCCATAGCGCCACACTGAACGGTGAGGAAACCCAATGCGAAAATAAATAAGACCTTGACTGGAGAGGTGCCGCATTTTCACACTCACTTTTCGTATGGAATCCAACCTTTTCATGTTATAATATCGAAATCCCAAGAAGTTTTCGATCCATAGACGAGGAATGCGTGCTAATTTTCTCCATTTTCTTTGCTATATATAAGAATCCATTGATTTTCCAAAACGGTCCGAAATGTTCGGCGTCTTCCTTGTTTGGCGAGCGGATGACCTATATCTACATCCGGGCCACTGACACACTTTCGCCGGACAAGGAGGCGGGTGGGAATGGCCGTACCGCGACTCGCTTACGATGGAAAAATCAATGGATTCTCCTTTACTTTGAATATATTGGACATAATACATATGGAGGGATCATCTAGACTATCTAAGGATATGTATGTTTTATTTTGAAGACTTGTCATGGTTGGATTCCATACGAAAAGTGACTGTATACACAGCGGTACCTCTCCCGGCAAGGAACAAAAACAATGGCTTCGCGCAGAGCGGACCCGGGCCGTATCGCTTGCTTTTACAAAATGTATTCTCCTGGCTATAATCTTTGGATTTCAGGTAAGAAATTAATACAAAATGGAGGAAATCGTGGTATAAACCTATTAGTTGATGGCTGTCGGGGCCCACGGGCTGTATATGCTGTATATACCCTCGCCGGTTCGCGGCTCAGGTATATACAGCATATACAGCCCTAGGGCCCCGACAGCCAACATCTATTAGCTTAATATGCCTGCTGACACCTAGCTGTGAAACGCAGCATTTAACAATCCAGCACGTGAGTATAACTGTACTGGGACTAATTTCACCATATCTGACAATCTGAAAATTCACTAACGATTTGGCTGCCTTACTGGAGAGGCATTCTGTTGTCAAAGATTTCTGTCTAACATCAATCTCTATGTAATCATGTATATAGGATGTCTAGAGCAGTCGTAGCTCTAAAGACACCATTTTAAATCACTAAGGGTAATGGTTTTCCTAACTATTTGAGGCTATTGTTGTCGTCAGGGATATTGAAACAAGCCCCTGGTGTGGCCCATGAATGATGGTGATGGTTCGTTCTCAAGAGTGAGGCAGAACTTGATATAAAATTTCGAACATGTAATCCTTTTTTTCAGATCTGTAAAACAAATTGAAATAAATTCACAGCACTATTTACTTGGTTTACACCCCCCCTCTTCATAGAGCAAACTCATACAGTACTGAAAGAATGTCAGAGAGTGGCACTTGATAAAATAATGGTCAAACTCAAAAAAGTCTTTAATATCCTGGTATAATCACTACTACTGACCACTTCTAAGATAGGCATGTTTATACATGTTCTTCCTCCAGGCCCAACATGCATGTATATCACGGTCTGACCAGTGAGACCCAGTGACCTGTGCTGCTCCTGTAGACCCTGGGTTAAGACCCAGGAGGAGGCTTATACCATTTTCCTCCAGCACCCTCCCACCCCTGGTCACTGCTACTTATTGTGCAGCCATACTGGACTTAAGTCATTAGTGCCTATACATTGGTACATGCAGGGTTTTTAAATATTGATGCTTGTGACACAGGAGTTTTTAAAAAAATTGGTGGACGTAGAAAATGTATTTCAACGGTTTGCAGTACATTGACATTATATGGATATAAAGGATAACAGAGTGGCACTCCAAAAGGTGGAAGAGTGACATCATGAACATTTTGAGCAACCGTGTCTAGGAACACATTCAGCACTTGTATACTCTTCATAAATCATTCTTTGTTGTCATGGCATTAGCTCATCATGCTGAACTAAAAGAGAGTATCAGCCCCATATACATTGTGTCCTTGCATAATTAAAAGAAAATTAACCCAAATGCACCAAGTCACTTGTGCCCTTAAAGGGTTAACATACAGGTGGTCTGAACCTTAGACTGCTACTGGTCACAGGTCTGTGTACTGGTCATGAACAGAATTGCTGTATTCCCTTGGATTAGTAGTGCTAATTATTCCATACATACAGGTATGCCTCGAACATTGAGCGCCACGACAAATCCCACCTGAAAGCTATTGGTGAAAAGATTTGCAATGGGGCGTTATATAAAGAAAGTAAAATTACAAAATTGTGACCCCCAAAATCTCCAATTCTACCTTGAAAGTGGAGGAGGTCTGAAATTAAAATCAATATGATTTCAGCATCTTATAGTTACAACTCATAAAGACAAAACCATTTCTTTTGATATTTCCCTTAGGTAAACATGAGATGGATCTTGAGATGATGTTGTATTGATGAACAATTTACTACTATTACTGATTCTCTGTGAGAACAGAGACATAAAGATAACATTTATATCTCTGGTGAGAACGATGATTTATATGTAAGTCACGTGCCCTCCTTTAGTCTATAGTTCTACTATAATTATGAAGTCTTGTATATGGTCAATATTATTATTATTCCCCTCAGAGATCTTGTCTAGAGGGTTGCACATGAAAGGGTGAGCATGCCGTTAAACCTGAAGTCATATTACTCACTTTATACACGTTTAGTCGGCTTGTGGTTTGCTCACCTGGCCTATGTTTGTCCAATACCCCTGCCCCCGCCCACACTCACCTGCCAGTCGCTTCCACACATAATGCAATCACAGCTTTAGCAACAACGACAACTCCAGGCACAGCACGATCCGACTCGCGGTAAATGTATGGCAACCAAGATGGCGTCACCTTCTGCCCTGTAACAGACCTACCTTCACATTTTCTACAATTTCGGACTTAATTTGGAAGAACACTTTGGATTATTAGGAAGATAGTCCTCTATTGCTTCACCATGGGGACTAGAGGAGATATGTTGAAGTTTGCGTTAGTTCTAATAGCTATTTTAACTCCTACTGCGCGTTCAGGTGAGTGGATATATCTACAAATATATACCTAGCTCTGTATCATGTGTATGGTCTCCAAGAAGAATTAGAAGAATAAAAGGGGTATTGACTACTAGTTTGAAGTCTCTCTCTCTCACTACTAAAAGGTAGGTAGAGAGATAGACATATTCATGTAGTCCTCCAACTTAACCAGTTCTGTCATTTTGATTATGTGAATACATATCAGTAGCTATATCTCTACCATGGCTCTATCACAATAAACAAATCTCTTTGACTCAGGTTTAAATACAATGCACCGATTGTCACATGGTGTCTACGTGTTCATGGATATATAAACTTATAATAAAGGCATGGAACTTCCACACATGTACACAAGTATACATGTAGACTGTATAAGAATTATCTCTGTCATGTAAATTACACTTCCTATGGCCTGCTAACGATAGTCATAGTTGGCAGAATTCTGTCACAGTTTAGCCGAAGCCGTTGCAATGCAATGAGAGGATTATTATGATGTAACATAAGCCTACTTCTCAGTGTTTATGGTTATTGGTAAATGAGCATTTCTCGATAGAATCTAGGGGCCATGTATCACAAGTTTAGATATAATATAGATGCACTTTCTCGGAGGCAATTCACGTTTGCTATTAGTGCAGGCTCCACTACGCGATTTTTTGCTACTTCTCATGGAATGTTATCCCTATAGTGCCTAAGGTATAGGGTGTTGACATTCCTTTATTGTAAACATGAGATTCAAAATTGTAAACATGAGATTTCAGGGGTCATTTCATGGGTGATCTCTCTCCTTCTGTGCCATATTTACAAACTAACCTACACCTGCATAGACTCTGTGATTGGGTGGGAGTTCAAAATATAAACATCAACACAGCAAAATATAAATAACAACACAGCAGTTACACAGATCACAGGGTCTTGAACTGTAAAAATCAAACCTGTCTGATATTGAGTTGCATAGAGTCATCAGTGTGTAAGTCTGCAATATTTACATTAGGTCAGCTTGATTTGGTAAACAAAAACATCTTTTTGACAACACAAGCATGCCTGAAATTGCACACAATGACATCCCAAAATAAACAAATGGCTCCTTAAACATACAATTTCTACCTTGCAATGATAACAAATGCCACTTTGAGTCTTTGTTTGAGTCTAATTTTGTGAGAATAGCTCTGATTCTCTGCAAAAATCGCGTAGTGGAGCCACACCTTATGCATTTCCAAATGAAATTTGTTGTGAGCTAGTGCTCCCTTCCATAAGGACCGATTGAGGTATTGCTTCCTTCCATAAGGACCGATTGAGGTATTACTGCCTTCCATGAGGACCAATGGTATGCACCCTATCTGTAGAGTATCATGGTAGGGCGATTTTAGTTATAAGGGGTGTGTAGACAAGTGTGTGTTTTCTAAGAAAGAGAAAAAAAAACAACCAAAAAAAAGGGATATATTTGATAATCTATGAATAACTCAACTTTATCTAGATTGTATTCAATAACATAATGGACATATATGTATTTGCCTTTCACCTACAC
Source organism: Acholoe squamosa (assembly GCA_949317995.1). Classification (NCBI taxonomy): domain Eukaryota; kingdom Metazoa; phylum Annelida; class Polychaeta; order Phyllodocida; family Polynoidae; genus Acholoe; species Acholoe squamosa. Next base: position 27,071,631 of record OX439048.1, read on the forward strand.
TTTGAGTGTCGAGCATCAGTATATAATATTCATGGATGTGATGAGAATACGTACACTTTGACAGCTCTGTTACACCTACTATCACAGCTTGTTATCCCTCACACCTGTCACACCTTTACATCCCGTGCCGCACAACAGCATTGTATCTCCTAGTACCCATGGAGAAAACGCAGTTGGTGGGCTGGATAACATTGTGCAACTTTTTTCTCTGGATTAGTTCTCAGGAAAAGATCCAAGTTAGCGCTGATTCTGAATTACAGCCCTACCGAAATATTTGACTTTAAACGTGGCGTATCCCCCAGTTGAGCCCCAATAGCATGGCCCTCTACTAGTTGGATCAAATGCACCGAACCGGCGCCACTATTCCTTGATCTAGATACTACTGGATATCACAGCTCTATCATGATTTGTGCCAATTCACCGCAAGAATTCTGTAGTGAATGGAAGCAATCATTTTCTTGGGCTATGATCCGCTGGTCTCCTTGCAACCTATGATCAGCCAACTCTACTCACCATCACCATACTAACATACCCATGCCCCGATTGAGGTTTAACTGCTTCCCGAGCATATTGATCAGATCCTGCTATTCCGAGGTAGCAGGTTGCCACATGGGCGCCGCCATTGCTGGAGATTTTACCAGGGAGTTCTACTGATAAGACCTAGTAGATGGGTACCAGTTGGCCCCCGAAGGACCACAGTGAATAGATTGGCGTTCTCTCATTGGCAAATAATTAAACCTGCTAAGTCTGTATAATTTACCATCAAGTCAATTGCCACCTACTGAAAGGTCAACAGAAATAAAGTGTATTCTCGTTAACGGAAGCCCATTCCTCAATTCTAGGGAGCAGCAGTGACGTCATAGCAACCAGCGCGGCCCTTACCAGCCTCATCTCCCCACTAATAAGAATAGTCACAAATGGTTATTTTAATAGGAAATGATCTAGAAAAAGCTGTTAAAACCCTTATCAGTAAAGATCTAAATATCCCACGGCAAAACGCATTACATAATATTTTTTAATTATGAAAGATGTTAAAAATCTGCATCACATACTTGATGCACTACATTCTTTTCCCAATATCAGAACAGAAAACAGCAAAAAAGTTACTTTTTCTGGTACATTGCCTATATAATTTGACCATTTACCAGGTCTGAGCCACCAGGGTTCTGCTCCCGAGAAAAACATTTATCAACAATATTGGGAAATTTCCCCCAGATGAAGGTTCATGGTCTCGCCACGGAATTTTACGTGCATACATGTAACAAGCTAGAAACAGCAAGAAACCTCGCTATTGGAACCAGTGCCCTGTGCCAACAAGATAACATTGCTTATACATTGTACCGAAATACCTTGCGTATAAAGCTCGCCTCTGAAAAGCTGTAGAGTGCATCTGGGCTTGATTTTGGTCACTGAAGTATATTTACCCTGCTTATAGGGAGCACCCTCTCTAGGCATTTTCTGTATTCAAGCCACATCTGATGAATTTCCTCACATATAATGCCTACCCTTATATACGCGAGGTACCACGGTACTAATTTCATCCGCTGAACAGTGTATTTAAAAAAAAATTTCTTTAAACATATAAATCCATGTCATTATGCTAGAGAATTTAATTTCGATCAATACATTACAAACAGAGGTCGACATGGCGCTAACTTTCTATATATCCAAGTTATTGAATGTCAAGACTTCTGGGAACTAAGGTTTCGATGCAGAGTTCAGCTGGCCAGGGTCCAATTTGGCAAGATTTTAACCAGCTAGTTATAGAAAAACGTTCTGCCATCTAAATAAAAGAACCATTCGGAGAAGAAGCATATTTAACTGGTTTTACGTACTGACAAAGCAGGAAATGACCTGATCATTTTTTTTATTATTTTTTTTATGTCCTATGATTGTCCTGTCTATGAATTTCACACTGGCATGGTTCATCAATATATAAAGTGTGCCTCTTTAGGAAATTCCAGTTTGGTGCTGAATACCAACAACATAAAGCATTAGAGATTCAGAGAATAAAATATCTCTTGAAGAAGCAAATTGTGATAGATGAGCTGAAGTGTGAATAATTTGAATTCATATTAAAAGACACAAGTTGTGAGCAATAGGTTAAATGAGTATGCTTGCTATTGCAATTGTATTATTTAGATCAAACAGTGGGAATTAGAACCTATAGGCCTATACCTACATTTTGGATGTTGGTTGATCTCAAATTCAAAACATCATGAACTCACAGATGACCCCATTCCTCGACTCCGTATTCATGATGCATGTATTAAAAAAAAGACATTAATCTCTCAAGTGGCTGATATTGACTATCCTAATGCATTGCTTATTTGCAACCTCTAAGTTCCTCAGCACCCTCCTTTAATTATAAAGAGTTTCCATTTGTATCTGTAAAATAGCGTCACTAAAATCCTGTTCATGAAATCAGCATTTACAGGCTGATCTAGACAAGTCTGGCCTTTGTTATGCATTAATATAGCCGCCCACTATGCGACCTAAGAAGCATTATTCACCGTATGTAGACCCTGTATTATTTGGGAATAATTGTTGAACTACCTTCCACTCGTCTCTGTGTAGCCCTGGCTCAATAGTAGGGTAACTCGCCCCTGACTCGACCACTAGGCATGTTGGTACCTTACGTCAACCATCACACCTTATCTCAAGTTATTTCCATAATAAACTAGGATTGTTGGTGTCAGGTGCAGGATATTTCTATTGTAGATAACGGTGCAAAATCAACTGGTAGTCATATGGTATCTGAAAGAAGATAACCTAGGGTGGTTGGCTTAAGGTACCAACATGCCTAGTGGTCGAGTCAGGGGCGAGTTACCCTACCCCCTCCCCCATGTGCACATTATAAGTTTCAATGGGCCAGCAGAATGTTATATATACAATGGAAACGGCCACAGGGATATATTGCATTTGGGCAGTAATTTAGTGATTAATATTATAACCTCATTGAGATCGGTTTGCATAGTTCCCTATATAGATCAATGAGGAGTCCGTAAATGCATCAAATGATAACTTTTCCCTTTTATATATCCATTATAATGAAATCAGAAAAAATGTCCTCATAATGTGTTGCGTGATTTCATTGCATGCATCCGTTTGTGTTCAAAGCCTTGGTCTTGAGAAATTAGTACAGTCTTTAAGGTAGATTTCATCGAACACTACCACCACATCCTCATTTTATCCGATATAATTATTATTATAATCATTTATTGTATATCATGTGTGTTGATGGCGTATCCTCTTCTCATTTACAGCATGTCTTTTCTGTAGGTCTGACCTAGGTGAGTAATTATTCAAATTTATTAAATTAATATATGATTTACTTCAATGAGCAATACGTATAGTTCAGCTATAATGTGAAACGTTAGGTGCCAATTTGTGTCATCTTGGGGGTTGCCCTCCAGAGGCACTCATTTATCTTACAATTTCTGCTACACATGTACTTTATCTTATATCCAAGGTCCTGTCATAAATGAGTCTCTCTTGTAATCGACTAACGATTTCTCAGGCCAGATGTAACTCTCTCACACCTTAGACTCTCTGTCAGATATAATGTTCATCTTATACCTGCATCTTAGCCTTGACAAAACGAGACTCTTACAGCATCATAGCCTTGCCAGACCAGTGGGTTATTTCAATATCTCCAACGACAACATAGCTAGGCCTCCTAGTCCTGATATAGCCATCATGTTGTCGTCAGGGCTGTTGAAATAAGGCCTAAGGACCTCCTACTCCTAAGACCCTGTCAGGGACTTCTTTCAATATCCCTGGCAACAACATAGACCCCAAGCTCCCTGAAAGAAGACAAACTCCTTATATGCCTATATCATACTGGCTTACATGAGTGCCTGTGGTGCTATGAATACCCTCTCAATTTCTATATGTATTGATATATAGAATTCAATCTTAGGGAGGATTCTCTGATGAAAGACTTCCTCTCCAGTAAGACAGGCAAATCGGCAGTGATTATTGAAAACCCCATGATGACGATTCATAAGTTAAACGAGTCAAATCTGTACGTTTTGTTTGGAAATGATCCGATTAATAAAGAGGACGCTTAATCGTTTTGATGCAATTTACAACTTGCTGTATCGACGTTTACCAATGAAATTATTATTTTCAGCATGAAACTATCATGCCATTCTGATCGTTTCATTGAAAGAATTTTCTTTTAAAGTTATGAATTAACCCCCATGCAGTTATAAATACTGAAGTAAGCCCAAATCCTGCAGGTCCTCTTACAGCTATGAATGCATTGTCAGATCTGCAGGCCCTGCTGTTTCACGTCTTAGAAGACCCAGCGAGGCCTTAGGCCTTATTTCACCCATGACCCTATCAGACCTGGAGGTTATTTCAAAGTGATCTTGATTTAACACCTTTTTGAAATAATATCCTCCCAGGGCCTCCTACTACTACATTTTTTACCCTTAAGACCCCGTTCCCTACACCAGAGATATCTTAGATCTAAGTTTCTCTCACGGACTCTGTCATCAAGGCCTCTGTCAGACCTGATTCTCTTCCTATATTTTCTCGGAGGACGTCAAGAGACCCTCTTATAATTATATCAGATATTTAGGAGAAAATGATAAGTTTTCAAGTCCAATAAAATTTAAGCCAGAGAACAAACCACACATCAATCACACCATTGCTGATTTTTGTTGCTGCAGCTTGTAGAGATACGAAGCTGGACCTAACATTTGTCGTGGATGGTTCTGGTAGTATATGTGAAGATGACACTCCAGGTTCATGTGGAAACTGGATAACTATCCTGGAGTTCGTAGTGAGAATCCTTGGCTATCTCAATATTGGACCCGATCAAGACCGCGTTGGATTTATCCAGTTTTCGAACAAGGTACATATATTCTCCAAGTATTCATATGTTATGTGTCTTCATGGTCGACACATGGAATAAAGACAAGATATAGTAGATGTTGCATTGAATATGGGTGAAGATGATTGATTGCAGCTTTTAAAGAAAAAAAGTTTTCATTCTATTTCTACATCGATTTATGTGAATCGTATTAAACCAATAAAAAATGCATACAATGTCATTTTACACTATAGATAAGTACTGATCTATCATTCACTACAGTTAAGTAAACGAAAAAATATATCAGGTCACATTCCCTTTCCTTCGGTCTTTCCCAATTTGCTATCTAATTAATGCCAACCTTGCACATATTCCAGGCACAAGTGGAATTCTTCCTGGGTGAACACAACGATCTTGCAAGTCTCACCTCTGCCATCCAGGGCATCCGCCACTTACAAGGAAACACTAATACTTCAGCTGGCCTCCAGCTTCTCCGCCAACAAGGAGGCAGGGCTGGGGTGACCCAGACCGCCATAGTCATTACAGATGGCATCTCCACCTATAGCACAGAGAGAACTATTCCAGAGGCTGAGCTGGCTAAGGCCGCAGGTATTAAAGTCTATGCCATTGGCATCACCAATGCTATAGACGAGAGGGAAATCCGCCTGATATCTATGGACCCTCAGTTGATCGACGTCAGTTACTTCATCCTACCTGACTTTGTGGACCTGAAGACGATGACGATCGTGGAGGCTATTCATAATTCTGTCTGTGTCAATTACGAGATCAACAACAGGCGTAAGTAGTCTTTGTCTTCTGATTAATTGAGTTGGATGATGCTAGGGATTTTTTAATGTATTTCATTGGGTCATAAAACATTTATAATGAATGAATTTAATCCTAGTTTGTTTAATCCATGTTTATTGCAAACATTGCACAAGGTGATGACTCACATTGCGTCCAACGATACCAAAAAACAAAATAATCTAATTCTAGTTTTATTCCTTTTCCATCCCAGAAGTTATTCCAGTTTCTCCTTTAGGTTTTGTTGTGATGTACAATAACTAAAACAAAACTTGATAGATAAAATTAAAATGTTCGAATCATGGAGATGCCGGATAAAGCAGAGAGGTATCTTGGTCAGGGGCGTAGGAAGCAAATCTTTATTGGGGGGGGGGGGCCCAGGGGTCTCGGTTGGGGGGGGGCTGCTATATTTTTATATAGGCTTATATAGGGAACCTCCTCATTATTGGGGGGGCAGGCCCCCCTGGCCCCCCTTTTCATACGCCCCTGTTGGTCATCAAGCTCATTTAAATCTCCGTGTTATATGATTCCCATTTAGAGATATATCTTTGCCTTTGTTTTCATTCAGTTAAAAACTGCCCAGGAACATACTCCCAAACTGAGTGCTATGTGCTTAACACCAGACCTCTCAGCAAATTCAATGCACAGTCTGAATGCTCCCGTATAGCTGCCGACAACACACCATCAGGTTTGTGAAAAAATATTTTGTCAAACATGTTAAATTTTCACAAGATTACCTTATCAGTAAATATAAAAGGTAGATATGAAAAGGTATGGTTTAGCTTTTCATTAAAATGCGGAGTCTTATTCTGTATTATCATAGACCTGAGTACATTCGCAGTGCACCGACAACTGAGTTCACCATAACGATCGATTGCATAGTACTATCCACATCCCTATTTGTAATCTGCTCGTGAAGTAAAGAACTGATATACTCTATCCAAAACGAAGCATATTCTTTGCAATGTCACATATTTGAAATCAGGTATTGACTTTCGTTATGAATTTTTTACGCTTACATTGGATGTTCATAGAGGGAAGAATTGGTAAGATAATTAAACACTGCGTTTCCGTAAATGTGCATGTTCAGCCTGTATATACAATACTTAATAGGTAGTCACAAGTGTCTCAAGAAGTAGTCTCCATCTTTTACTGTTCATAGGTATTATAATTCCATGGAACTGAATACAGTTGTGACTGTGTTCTCATCTACGGTATATTACACAGGCCATAGTTGATTCCTTCATAGAAGGTTACGGCCAAGAGAGAGTCTAAAGTAAATTTTAGCAGTGCATGTCATTATATGGTTACATGTATAGTTAATGTTTCTCTAAGGGATAATGTTAATAGTAATTAAGCTTTATTCAATGCTGACTAGCGTCGTTCTTTTATTCCAGTGAATAGCAATCAATTTAATCACTAAAGTGCCTTCCTTATGGAATTGCTTTAAACATTCTCCTCTCAAATTAAATCATTTTTTTTTTTCAACGAAGAAAAAAAATGCAACAGTAACGTAAATCAATAGCTATAGACAGAAATGAACAGATGGATGGATAAACAATAAAATACAGAGCTGTGTACAAGTAAAAGAATATATTAGATTAATGTAAATAAAGCTTTATTTCTCTTGACCTCTAAATATGCACCATATCATTCACCTACTTCACTGAGGGGTTGATTCTCCAAAGACTAGGCCCTCCTGATTTTATAGACTCCATGCCCCTTTCCTGTATACACAATTTCATATCCACCATCTATAAGCCAAACCACATTATTGTGAGCTGCTCCTGTAATTTTATTCCAGTAACTGGTGAGCTGGTCGCAGTGCACAGCCAGGCCATGCAGGATGAGATGACCAGAATGATCAGGGCCTTAAGCAAGAAGGGGGACATTAGTTTTACCCAGGACCTGTGGATTGGTGCTAGTAAAGATAGCAGATCATTTGGATTCACTGACTATTCTTTCTGGACATGGAGCAACTCCACAGGTGAGTAATAGTTAATCATACACTAGTCTGTAATAAAGAGACTGTTAATTGATCAGTTTACAGTGTGACATCTTAATTGAGGAAAACTTCCCAAAATTTGGGAAAGTCTCCCAAAATTTGGGAAAGTTTTCCAGTTGGGACCCTCCCTATAATCGTACCATATTTTTTTGACAACCGTACCCTCAGATGTTTAAAGAACTTTTTTTTTTATCAGTCAGCCCTGTATCCAAAAGAGGAGACTAGGCCTGCCTTTCATTTGATATGCTGCACTTCCCCTAACCCCTACATCATCATAGAAAAAGGGAGGGACCCGAGTTGATCTATAGCTATAATATGTATATAACTTTTTGTATTTTAAAAAGGGGACAGAAGTTATGCAATTTTAGGGACAAATCCACAACCTCTAGGTGCGTCTTATACTTAGGATCCCCTTATGCGCTGGGTACAATATAGTATATAATCAAAATTCTAGTGCGCATACCATTAGTAATACTGCACAATTTGACAACAGATCTAATTGCCATAATACTCATCCTCCAGGTGATATTCCCATTGCGGATCAGGGTTGTTTTTTGGCGAGATCAGGCACTCTGAATGACCTGACGGACAGTACATTCTTCTCAGACGTGAGCTCGGACAATTGTACCACACATTGTGCTACCAAGGGATACAAGGTCACTGGTGTGCAGGTAATGTAAGATAACATATCATAATAACATTTATAAGCACAGAGGGATCTTCTCTGAAAGATTCTTTAGAAATAAAACCCAATTGCAATGGGTGCTGCATTTGATTATTTTTATTTACCAATGTAAAAGATTAAGCAACGGTCAGCTGAATTACCTTGGAATATTTGATTTATTAGCCATAAAAGGTCCAGGTTTTGATCATTGAGAGGTTCCTTACAGTCCCTGGAATAACAGGTGGGCCATTAAATGATAATGTAATCAATGAACATTCCTTACAACATATGTCTTAATCTGCTTACAGAATGGGGATCGTTGCTTATGTGGCAATGTATATGGACAGTTTGGAGGTTCCAGTCAATGTACGTTTGAATGCCCGCGCCGCCTAGACGGATCTGCGGGAAAGTGTGGGGGCGTCAGTGACAACAGCATTTATCTTGTAGGAGGTGAGTTGGGCCAGATTCAGGGAGGAAAAAACAATGCAGAAATACATAGCCAAAATGTGCCACGTTGGATAAAGTTTTGTGTTCATTGGGTTAGCCTGTATGTGAGATATGGAATTTTTCCCCTCAGCCTCAAACGTTCTATAGAGATACCAACAAGAGTGGTATCCAAGAGTAACACTTAACATCAGCATTGCTGACGTGTCCCCCTAACTTGTTTGGCAAAGTGAAATAAAAGTTGCCTACTCGAAGACAGTATGCGTACCAATTGGTGTCATTATCCCTCAAATCCATTATCCCTCAAATCAGTGCTAATTTGAGGGATAATGACATTTTTTAGATAAAGAACCCAGAAACCTTCATACATATGTTGGTCTATGACTGAACACTGCAGTATAATCTAGAATTTTGTCATCTCGATAGGTGCATATGGAGAATGGGAACGGGAGCAGCCGAAAAATGACGATGCCCAATCTGCTAGTCAGTGTGGTGTCATCAGCGGCATTTGGGGCAATTGGAAAATGGCCTCAGAAGTCTGCTACAAGAAACTGTTCTACATCTGTCAACTCAACGTTGGTATGTGCACTGTAAAAAATAACTGTTGAATCTACCAGGGATCCTTGTAAAACTGAAGAATGAATCATTGTAATTATGTACAGGGGGGCCAGTGTAGTTTTTACAAGAGTCCCAGATGGCAGTATTTTCTGTGAAAAAAATCGATCGATTATTGTGAGCAGCAAAACCAACCCTCATTATACCACCAAATGTTTTGTAATGTCCTGTGTTAAATATGACTGATTTATACTGTCATTGTTATTTTGTGTGGCTCCCATTGGAAGAAATCACTTTGTTTGATAAATGATGCCAATAACCGGCCTAGGTCAGTCGTTTCTGAAACCTCCCCTGGCGGGAGGGTGATGTGGACAGAGGCAATGGGGCTCTAAACCTCTGGGTAATAGAAAGTGACAGAGGAATTTCTCAAAGTCACAAAATCATTGATAAGTTGGAAGAAAAATTTACAAAAAATCTAAAACAAATCAGGAATTTAAACTTGAGGAAATGTAGACGAAAAAAATCAGCCTACTTCATAATAGAAATTACCTCTTTAAGAAAAATAGAGAGATTTGTAAACCAGGGGTCAGTAGTAGAAAGCCTCAATTGGACCCTTATCTTATCTCCTATCTCCGATCTTCTAACAACTCCTCCCGACTGACCACCAACTGGTAAAGCTTTACAACAACAACAACATCTCAAGCAACACTGGGACGAGGATTCTGTCATTATTTTGACATTTTTTTCTATAGTGTAATCTATCACCCATCTCAAAATTAAAGCCGATGCAATGAATTATTCATTTAATTTGCTCAGTTTGTTATAACAAAACCATTGCTGTATACAGCAATGGTTTTGCTTTGCAATTTAAAAATATTATGATATTATGCACTTTATTATTTTTTTCCCCAAACCATCGTCCCTAAATATATTTTGCACTTTACACCAAAAATGAAATCATCCACATCTTGAGCAGTGTATATGTTATTTAGATTTAATCTACCCATAGACAGGAAGGTGCAATTTAATTATTAATGTAACATCATTTATCCTCTACAGGTGTGAATGTCTGCCGGCAGGCTATTGGGGGCACTTCTTCCTACGCTGTCATCGGCAACAAATGTATCTTTGTCTCTAGGGACAGTAGTGACACTGGCAAGAAGACCTGGTTTGGTGCCCAAACACAGTGTAAAGCCCTTGGTGGTGAACTGCTCTCTCTAGACTCATCTGCTGAACATGAGCTGCTCAAGAATGTGATGCAAAATGGTATGGGTCTGCAACCAGGCGAAGATCAGCTCTACTGGGCGGGACTCCTGGCCAAACGCTGGACATGGCAATCTGGTAAGTTGATTGAATGATTTTTTTTTATTGGCAAACAAAATGTGGATCAACACGGTAAAAGGTACCCCCACGCACCCTCTCACGGGCATACCTTTTACCGTGTCGATCCACAAATGTTTATTACACCATTCCTTCTATCAAAGCATCTGAAGAAATGCATCTTTCATGTCTGCATGGTCAGAACTAAATTGTAAATTTGTATGGTGCGAATTTATAGAATATCTAAATATGCCTGGTTCTTCTTTCCATTTCGTCACCCTGAAAAACAAATCTAAGATTTAGACTTATAGCAAAGATTATTGACAAAAAGGAGTGCAGGTGTGGTTATCGATCCCATATCCAATTTTGCTGTCCATTGCTCCATACAAGTACCGTATAAGACGCGTCCTCTACGCCAAACAAATCCCTACTGGGTCTTATAGGATTTCCTCAAGTTGGGGGTGCGTCTTATACGAGGGGTAATTTTACTATAGAACAGTACTGGATTTACAAAATTGAGCCTTAGAATGTGCGTCTTATATGCGAAAATGCATTTGCTGAGTTTGGGGTGCATCTTATACGTGCAGCACGTCTTATACGCGGGAGATTACGGTACATGTATTTTACCTAAATGTTAAGTACACAAAACTCATCGGCTTCACGGAGTTCTCCTTGGGGGCAATGAAAAGAGTGAACACAAGGTAAATTTCTCACCCTTTCTTCTTCCACTCTAGGTGAACGGGTTTTCTACCAACAATGGGGTCCAGACCAGCCCAGTAACAGCAGAGCTGAGAACTGTATGGTGATGACATACAGTACACAGACAGGGAGTTTCACCTGGTCTGCTAAGGAGTGCACTGGAGCTCTACCCTCCATCTGCAGAATAGGTAATTTGTATAATTGATACTTATATCTAATATAAATTTGGGTAACTATAAGCTGGTCCATGGTTAATAATCAGTGATTACGTGATTACTCTGTAAATACTCTGAATTATCTTGATAATGAAAAGAAATGTTATGGGTAAAACAATGGTCATAATTATAGTTTTCTATAATATAAAATGGGTGACAAAATCAACACACTGTTATTAACTGAATGGAAATACTTGTCACAGATCTTAGTAAAGTAGTTACAACTACCACAACTCCTACCACCACGACAGGTATGTCATACAAGGTTGTGGTTTGCCCAGCCGATGGCAAACGCTACATCTTTTCTTTGTTTATGTTATGCATGCTGTTGGAAATAAGATTGCTTCATGCTTGTGAGAGTAACGCATTTGTCCTCTGAAAGGTACATTCAACTGAGGCAATATTGCCTTATTGAGTCGATGTACTGCAGATCAATGTGAATTTGCTTGCCCAGAGATTAGCTTTGCTGTGAGTGAGGCAACCCTCAGGGGTTGAATAAAGAAAACAAATACAAAATAATCCAACATACCTATAATGTTATAGGAACGATAAGTGCTATACAAGAGAAAAAATGTTCTCTCACGTTTAGGGTAGTAATAATTTGGTTTTGTCATTTGGGAACTAGTCTAAGCAACAGGGGACAAGTTATGTCCTTGTTTAAGTAAGGATTTTTAGAGATATTGCTAGTGTAGGTGGTGGAAATGCTTAGTAGCGGGTAATAAGTGCAAAAATGGTATGCTTAGCTGTTGGAAATGCCTGTGTATTATAAGCAATGGTTGTCAATGAAGAATCGTGACAGCAGTCATACACAAGCCAGCTGAATTGATTGCTAATGCTAAGGTGTTGCTTCAGTTTGTATTTTGAGAAAAACTATAAACAAACCCATATATATTAGATTGCCATTCACAGTCCTCAGTTCTGAGCTCATTGGTCCAAGCAAATGTGCATAGAATGTGAGATTCTATTAAATGAATTACAGAGTCTTTGAATTTAAAATGAATGCTGAGAAAACTAAGGATATCTTTCTAATGAAAAACTACAATCTTCACAGATTTGACATCACCTGTCACTTCTCCAGGTAGGTGATGTGTGATATAATGATGTACATATTCAATGGCAGACATCAGAGCACATCATTGATTATGGTGGTCAGTGGTGATGAGTTTTTGTTATAAATACATTTTTTGCAACCTGCTTTATACACATGCATGCTTTTTCTTATCTTAAGGTCAAGTTACACGGTGGTGGTACTTCTTAGAATCTTGTGCAAGCATGCCATTTATTTCAGAAGCTATTGGAACAAGAAGTGAATGTGTATTTTAGATACTGGCTCCCAATTATAAGACGTTGAAGCCTTTAATAAATTGGACATCCAGTGTTGTGTGGATACGCTTATGCAAAGACGGATCAGAAAAAAAAACTTAGCTGACGAACCATGAGACAAAATGTGTTTAGTCACTAACACGCTCCAATGTCCTTTTGTAGCAGGTTTAGCCACAAGACCCAAGACAACACTTGAGTAAAGAAATGTACAAAGCTCTGGCAATTTATCTCAAAGTGCATTGATTGATTAGAAAATGTATAGGCAATGATAAAATGTAGGTAAATGCAGAATAATGACAGTCATCTTTTTATGTATCCTTGAGAGCATTGCCAGTAGACAGTGATGTGTACCTATCAATTCTGCAATGAGAGATGATGACTGAATAGTGCAAAGACATCTTTGTAATTGATGCCCACATAATGTGTAAGATGGACGTAACACAAGTTGGTGCTTGACTGTATTTCATATGCTTTTAATTTCCGATTTGCTTCAGTTTTTCCTTTGCTTTAATTTCGTCTCACAAAATTAATTCTGTAAAACTTTAAGCAACAAAGAGGGCTTGATATTTTCTATACGCCCATCGTGAATTGTTTGATTTCATCACCCAGGTTTAAGTACGGTTCTCCCCTGTTCTAAAATAGAAGTGCAGTTACTGGTATTCAGATGGATAATACATGTGACACAGTGATCCTCATTTTGCTCTCCTCATCTTGCAGATTTAACAAGCCAAATAACTAGTACTGGTGAGTTTTATCAATATACTCCTTTTTCACATAAATATTCCATCATTGTATTTTTCCTGCAGTTGTAAAACCGTCTTTACCAAGCTAACATCGAAAATTACACTGTTCTTACCACATTACATTTTTCAAAAATAAGATCCAGAGAGTAAGTCAGCAGTGGAATCATTTTGGTAATCAGCAACAGTACTCTTGGAGACAGTGTCCACAGTTAGTACATGTAATACCTGTCATTATCTAAACAATCTTAATCTTACTTGATCTTAAAAAATGCACACAACAATGGAATACCAGATCTTGAAGCCACAGATGGCCCTACTATTTCTCCATGGCAAACTACTAACATTACTAATCTGTCTACTCCACAAGGTAATCAATATTAGAAAATGCTTGATTTTGTGTACTCTGCTTACATTAATTATGTATTCAACACACTGACTTTAATATACTCTTGTTGTCTCTCAAGTGATTCATAACAGAAATGGTGTTCCCCTTTAAATATCTTTTATAGATTGGATTTCTAGTGTTGTACCGTTATAAATGTTCTCTAAACTGTCATGAAGCAAATCCTGTCATATTATCTATGTTTTTTTTATATATCATATCAGAAAAAAAAATTGGATGAATAGTCATGCTACCTTCCAAATATAATACATTTTATCATTTATCTATCTTTAGTTGCCACTGACACTACAACCAAGACAAACCAAACAGGACAACAGAACCCTGATGACCCCAACCTTGGTGCCTCAACGGCTGCTGGTGGACTGGGCACTGTGGAAATAAGTATGAAAAATAGCTCTGACATGCATTTTGCAACTTGAATTTCTAGCTGCCATTGATGAATCTTCACTTCATAATACTATTACACATCTAACATATGTTTTTGATCTTTGCAGTTGTCATTGCAATCCTAGTTGGATTGGTAGTCGTCGGAGCTATTATCGGCTGTATTGCATGTGCCTATCACAAGAAGGGTCAGGCGTAAGTTCCAAGACAACTACTTATATTTTGTATAAATCATAATGTGTATATTGAATACAAGGATGAACTGAAATCTTGGTTTCTTTAGTATTAAGTTTTAATTTTTCAATAAAAAGGAATTTCTAGCATATAGAATCTGCACATCATAGCTATACTGTTTATGATTCAATTTTCTTATTCCAGTAAGCAGTCTATGGTGGTATACCCAGATAAGGCCGATTATCTGCAGGCCAATGTGCTAACACCCTACAACCAATACTATGATAAGCAAGACGAATACAACCACAGCTGTAAGAAACTTGTTTGGTATACTTTATGATATCTGTAACGGTCATATCTCATTCTGGATATTCAACTGAATATCATATTATTAACGGTTCACTACACCTGCCAGAAGGTATCATACCTATTATCAATTATAGGGAGTGGTCATTATTTATCAACAGGGGGATGGTAGGTTTTTTTGTGCGGATGCGCAAAAATGTATTACGCCCCCCCTCAACAGCAGTCAAAATATTTTTTGTGTCCCTCCGCCAGAGAATTTTCACATCCCTCTTTAATCTATAGTAGTGCACAGGCTTTTTTTGCTAAAAAGAGGGTATATTTTTTATCCCCCCCCCCTTCAAGAGGGGTCAACATTTTTTAACCCTCCCCTCAGGAGGGGTCTTGATTTTTTATGCCCGCCCCCCCCCCCGCTGCGCCTCATTCCCACCATTATTTCTCAAGGCAGGATCGGATATAACTTGTTATGTCGGTCTATGCCCTTAGGACATACCGCACGCCGCATGACCACTCCCTTAGGCTCTTGATCATGTTTATGGATCTATCAAAGCAACCACTCCTATAAAAAGATATGTATTAGCACAACTTCAGCTATGGACATTTCAGATTAGTTTACTTACTGTGTAGCCGTGCAAATATTGTGTTCCATATAGCCAGCCTTTTGGTTTCAATGGATGATTATTATAGTATGTTATAAGCAATGTTTACCTCCTGCTATGTTTGCAGCTGGTTTGGTCATGGACCCTGCACACCTTACCAAGACAGAGAGTTATGGTGGAGAGGATCATGTCTACATGAAATTCAATGGTGAGAGAAGTTTCTATATATTCTTTTTTTTTATTCTGAAGGACACATCAGATACATTTTGGAAAGGAAATCGTGCATCCAGGGGGTAAAATCCTTTTTAAAGTTTAAGTCATGGGCTTTAAAATGAGATATCTTGAGCTAAAATATTCCAGCTAGTTCTTCTGTAATTGCTTGCCAAACCTAGGTTGGTGTCTGCAACTGAAAAAGGCAAGTAAGCTTTAAATGCATATTATCCTGCTTAAATGCTGATAATGCAAAAGGAAACTGTTTTAGACTCAAGCTCATAAGTCTGCAACAAATAAAAGTGAAAAAATCGTGAAAAATAGATTTTTCTTTCCTGATTATTTATCAACTTTTAATGGGAAATATAGGTCTTCAGGACCATACTCATAAAATTTCATGATATAACTATGAGTCTTTCTTGGAAAATTATAATCATAAAAATGCCTTGTAAAATCATAGCTTTTCCTCGGCACATATCCAAATAAAAGGGCCTATTGCTAAGCAACCATTTGGAATAGAACAAAATGAATAGCACCATTGGATTCCTTGGTATGAATTTAGGGGGGGTAGATGACCTTAGAATAATTATATGATGAATAATAACGAAGCTAGGCCCTGCCATACATTGAAATTTTCTGTACTTCATATGGCCTTATATGACCCCTTTTGACCCCATTTGACGCCATATGGCGTAACAGATGCGTAATGGACATTATCTTTGTAGAAATGGAGAAAATGCATACTTTTAGGTCCAAAAAGTGGCAATTTACATATATGAAAAAAATTCAATCATCCTAACTACTTCTCGATCATGTATTATATCATTCTATATTTTTAAATAATATTTAAATAAAAAGAAGTAGCCAATGATTTTTTATTTGAATTCTCAGAGTATTTTTCTAGAAAATGATGGAAAATGAAAAAAAATATCACAAAAATATCATAATCACACCTTGGGAAAGGTTGAATAATTAATTTTGTTGGGCATATAGTAATGCATTGCTTATTCCTAATTAATGTTGGGTGATGAAGTCATCACTCCTACTTTCCCAGGTAGCAAAAGTGGTGTGGCCCGAGTCTGGGCCAGAGCGGGCTCCTGATGTGGGCCACACTGGGTTAACACAGTGGGCGCCCGATGGGTTTTGTCCTCAGCAAAGGGTCTGGGCCACACTGGGCTAACCGATTCGGGCACAGATCTGTTTGAAATTGGGCTCACCGATTTGGGCTCAAAGTGAGTTTAACATGGGTTTTTGGTGTGGCCTAAAGTGGGCTGCCCGATTTGATGAAAAAATAGTGGTGACATGTTAAAAATTCTTTTTGAGAAATTTATCCAAAATCTTTTCTTTTTTTTAAAAGTCAATAAGCAACTAATCCTTGAGCTAATCTAACCCCCCCCCCCATCACCAAAGCAGTAAATGCAATATCTACCCAAGTGGAAAGGCAGAGCAGTACCATTCATTTGAATTAAACTCATTCAGCCAACACAAGGCACTTTAATTCATTAAAGTGACATTCTGGCCTCAATCTTCCCCCACTCATTCCCTATGTAGGAGTAGAGAAGAGAGCCTTCAAGTTCATAATGACTGTACCTCTGCATATCTGCTCTTGTTCCAAGTTCAGTGCAATAGAAATGGTGTTGCCATTCCACTACTACTCAGATGACCTTGATTTGCACTTTTGACTAGAAACATCTAAGTATTTCCAGACTATGAGAAAGTCTGCACATTATTACTTCATATCTGATTTAGTAGTCTATTCCAGTTGTCCTATGTCCAAAGGAAATAAGTTTGGTATGGGTAGTAGAATTCTGCCTGGAGTGCTGTGAAACCACTTTGTAGTGAGTCTGCCATGGACTGGCCTACAGGGGCAGGGGATATTTTTGGTTTCTCAATTGCCTCTATATATAGTCCTCTTATACCTGGCCAAGTGTGGGACCTGTTTGCCCCCACACCACAAATACACCTTGCAAGCCTACTAGTACAAAGAAAGACATGAAGCTGTTCTTTCCAGGACTAGTCAGTGTTGCCTTTTACATGAAATATCTGGATCCCTACTATGAACTTACTTGTGTATTAAAGGCGCTCTGAATCGAGGACCTACGTCCGCCGACGTTAGCACTGTGGCGGACGTAGCCGATTCAGAGCTCCTTTAATGGTATAGGGAAAGTGTCCTACAGCAGTGGTGGAGGGAAGGGAGGGGGGAGGACAGGGCAGGGTGAGAGGGCAGGGCAGGGTGAGAGCAGGGCAGGGTAAGAGCAGGGCAGGGCAGGGTGAGAGCAGGGCAGGGCAGGGCATGTGAGCGAAGGAGATGCCAGGGCAGTGCAGGGTGAGAGTAGGGCATGGCAGGGTGAGAGCAGGTCAGGGCAGGGTGAGAGCAGGGCAGGGCAAGGGTGAGAGCAGGGCAGGGCAGGGTGAGAGGAGTGCAGGGCAGGATGAGAGTAGGGCAGGGCAGGGCGAGAGCAGGGCAGGGCAGGACAAGAGCAGGGCAGGGCAGGGTGAGAGCAGGGCAGGGCAAGGCAGGGTGAGGGCTGGGAATGAGAGTGAGTGAGTAATAGATGTTTAACGCCATTTCGACAGCTAAGGTCATATTCATGGCGAGATCCTCATTACACAAATTCACAGAGGAATGTGCCAGTGCCTGCGCATATGTGCACCACACACATCCTGAGGGGATAGGAAAGAGGAGAAATAGACCCTTTTAAGTGGGCTAGGGAGACCCAGGGAGGGCAGGGTGACAGAAGGGCAGGGCAGAGCGGGGTGAGAGGGGGAAAGGGCAGGGCAGGTTGAGTGGAATGAGGAGGAGATGGAAGGGGTAGGGGATGGATAGGGAAGGGACAAACAAAAAACAGAGAGGGAGGGGGAACACTCATCACAGAGTTTAGAACAGTTCAGAAGATGAGGCTGCCCTGTCCATACCCACTCTCACCCCAGACTGGGAAGACTTTATGAAGCTAAGTACCCATCTTGGGATGCCCATTTTGAAACCATCCTGGGCCCAATGTGGTTGCCCATTTTAAAGCTGATCACTGCCCAAATCGGGCGGCCCAATGTGGCCCAGACCGTATGCTGAGGACAAAACCCGTTGGGAGCCCAACGGGCTCAAGTGGGTTTGCCCGATTTGGGCTGCCCTGTGTGGCCCTGACTGGAAACCCAGCATCTGCCGAACCTAAAACCCATGTACTGAATACTGCCCGCTTTGAACCACCTTATCCCGGGTAAAACCAATTTGGCCCCGAGTGGGCTTGCTACATGGGTTGTGACATTGCATGGTATATGGTCTGTGGCAGTTCTATGAGCTTCACCATTATGGAAAAAATAAACAAAGAAACGTGATGGTTTTATTATGAAATTGGTTCTAGAGGGAATTTTTAGGACAGTTTTTGGTAAACTGTTTTTGTAAATATTCAACTTATTTGTGACAAAAATTCCCATTTAGAATGATGGAATGGTTTCCATGGCAACTAGAAATTGCCATATATACAAAATCCATGGCAATGAATGTTTCTTTTTAATCCCATAAATGAAACGTTTTCAGTGGAGAGCATTCCACTGGATCTGAGCATACCACTGGATTCCTCATAAAAATTGACCAAAGACAATTTTTGGTATATTTTTCATTGTTTTACTCATACACTGCCCCCTGGTAGCCAAATGCAGAACTAAAATTCCCCTCCGGATGCATGTTTTCTCCAGACTGCTCACATTTAGTAGGTTAAAAGAGAATACATGCAGTCTTCCTAATATAAGCAGAAATGAATCACATGTGCTTTTGAGTAAAGCATTTATATCCCCTTCTGCAATTCTTTGTTGTATTTCTTTAACATAAAACAATTTTAACACATAGGTGGAACCACTAATGGCAGCGTTATGACCACAACCAACACTACCAAGCAAAACAAAAGGTCTGAAATGTACACTGACATTCCCTACCACACCACCAATGGTTCCATGAAATCTACCACTCAGACATTCAATGTCAAATCACAAGACTTCGGCACGCGTCGCATGGCCTCGCGGGACACAAGCAGAATGACCATCAGTGCTGATGGAAGACTCATCAATATGAATGATGAATAGTCCATAATCAAAATCAACTGTAATTCAACATCTAACCATCAGCGCTGATACAATGTTTGTATTTCTATGTTAATTCAATGTTGTTTCAACATTGTGTCAATGTTGAAACAAAGTTGATAGTTGTTAGGGGATTCTTTGTTGACATGTCAAGGTTGACTCAACATTGAATCGACATTGATATTGATATTGTTGATTCAACATTGACAAATCAATATTGAATCAATGTAGAATTGAGAACAATATTTCAACGTTGATATGTCAAGTGCAGACAGGTTGATCAACACCATCAACACACAATTAACCGGGTTTAAATGTTCTCCCTTTTACCATGACAAATCGAAATTTTATCATTAGATTTCATTTCGAAATTTTATCATTAGATTTCATTTCAAAATTGATTCCTGTGAAGGGTGGATCACGATAGAGGATTGGAGCACATTGAAAATGTTTTAGAAAGGTGGACTGTAAAAAGGGTTAACTCAACGGTTGTTGTTCTTTCATATGGTGGGGTTAAATTATTGTTGCTAAAATGCATCATTGCAATTTGCATAGATAGTGAAAACACCAACACAAATCTCCAGGTTTTGTTAACGTGTTGTAGACTGTCACAATAGATACCTTTACCAGTAGCACAGAATTTCTACAGTAGTAAGGAAATGTGTCGAGTGGTATGGGGGGAACTATGAAAAAAGGTGGACGAATAGAATGGGCAAAAAGGTATGATCATGATAAAAAAAAAATGTTTGGAATAACATTTTTAATTGAAGATTTGCAAATAAAGTCCTTAAGATAATAACCAGATAAGTTCCTCCATAATTGCATAGTATTATTAGAAGTAGATATCAGGTATCCAATGTTTAGTGTCTGTAGTATTGTTTTAGCAGGTTATATCATAGAAAGGAGTTATTATTTATACTTTGTGTGATTTGTGGAAAAAGAAGAAGACATTTTGCAGTCCTTGCCAATACTCATAAATTGTGTCATTGTTGTATATGATATCTAACTATTGCTATTTAGTACTTGCATTTTGCAGCGCATAATTGCTTGTGACCTAATCATTTATAACTACTTATTTCATACAACAAGGTGTATATTGATTATAATTAATATGATATACAGGGTGGGGTGAATATAGAATTAATGACAACTTGCCAAAGATAGCTTGTATAGAGGTGTTTTCTTCTATTGAACTTTTTGTGTAGCCATGTAAATAGTATTTTCATCAAACAATATTTACAATCTGAAGTGCTGAATCTTACCTATATTCTTGTATTATGTATATAGCATCGAATGTAACATTGTGATACTGTTATGGACTTTTAAGTCTAATCATATATACCGTACCCCCTTGCCAAGGTAGTCTTTCATGACAAGACCTGATGTGAAGTCAGCTCAACATCGTTGATGTCTTGCTTGTTATAATTGTTTCCAGGAAACTATATTCATGATTAAAAATATGATAGATGAAAACTTATACAACTGTTTTGTCCGGGTTGTAATGTTTCCTTTTGAAAAAAAATATGCCAAGAGTGATCAGTACTAGTACTAGGGTCAGGTCCAAAACAAGTTGGTTAGTTAAGAACACAGGTGATAAACTCAAGTTGAGCATGATTATTTAATCAGCAATTATTAATATAACTAAAAAGGTTAGCTTCTGCCCTTTCCCCTGTAAATTCTTATTAAGGATAAGGCTTTCACCCTGTTACTGGAATTTATAGGGACAGAGTTTAACACATATCCAACCTTCTTCAGTTTTGTAGGTCATCAAAAATAAATACAGCTCCTACACAAAAAAAAAACAAACATTGGATTTAATCGAAAATAACCTTTATTCAACATACATGTATATTAGTGATCATGTGTTTCAGTATCATTATCAACAGATCAATTTTACAAGTTCATTCTTTATATATCAACGATGCAAGTAGCCATTTTTAAAAGTTTATTGCCAGTTAACCATAATGGTGGTAATGGGGCAAAACACACTTAAACGTTTTTCAACACACAGAAATAAATATAATAAATGTTGAAAGAATTGTCCTCCAAAACATTTAAATAAATATCACATCAACAGTTACACAGATAATGT
Organism: Acholoe squamosa; assembly: GCA_949317995.1. NCBI lineage: Eukaryota > Metazoa > Annelida > Polychaeta > Phyllodocida > Polynoidae > Acholoe > Acholoe squamosa. The sequence goes on from OX439048.1 coordinate 27,093,464, forward strand.
CGATAAAAACTTGGAATCATTATTGGAATAAGCTTATTCGAGATTGAGCTCCTTTATTCATAACTGTATAGGTCTCTAGATTGCATGAATATTAGTATCTTTCCAGATTATATAAAAAAAAGGTACTGGTACTGTACAATTTAGTTCTTCTTCACGCTGAGGAAACTATATGCCACACAGATATTATCATAGGTACCTAGGCAATGATAGGTGTTGAAGACCACACATGATATGGGTAAGCCTATACACAAGCCCAAATACTCTTGTACAGTTAGAGGTCCTATGAAACCATAAACTAACCAGTTTTGAAGCTTTTATTGGATCAACCATGACATCTTGTGCTTGGGCTTTCATTTTAATTCAAATGGTTTGTTTAGTTGAGCAAAACTGCTTAAGATCAAAGCATCATCTCTAGCTGGCAGATGCCACCGATGAAAGCCCCCTGGATTAGTAGGGTTTCAAATCACTATGCCAACTTAGCCGACAACACGTTAGCCAACTAATGGTAAATGCTCATAACTATACACTTGTACTTCTTATCAATCATACATGGTCCACTATAACACATATGTATAATGAAATATTGGCAATGGCAGCAATTGAGATTCAACAGCAAAAGTTCCATACTAAGGGACAGTACTTAATAAACAGCAGTGATTTCTTTATAGCAGTGAAGTCTCGTGCCAGCGAGATTCTCAGGCGACATATCAGCACCACAATATGTGAGGACCACATTGGATGGGGTGCTCCCCAAAATGACAACAAGCTAACACCATGTGATGCCTTCCTCTGCAGCTTTTAATCTAAAGAACTTTTGACCATTCCCTTGCAGTTCTTGTGGGTAGCCATTTTGTTTAAAAGTGCGATTAGGCTGAGTATAAATGGCATTTCTGTCTGTTGTGCTTGTGCTGCTTCTACGAGGGGGAGGTGCTGGAGGGGAGCGTTTGGGGGGCGGTGGTGGCTGAGATGCTCCTGGAAGTCGAGGTGCGACTGGAATTACCACATCGGCTGGCCGAGGTTTCTGATGAAGGCTTCCAGTTTGAGAACCATGCATGGAAGCTGACGGAATACTCACTGTATTTTCTGAAACTGAAGAATTTTGCAAATCGCTCTGTGGTACATGTCGTGAAGCGCCTGAGGGATTGCGCTCCAAAGCTCTGTTTATGTTTGAGCTCCTGCTAGGGGAAGCTGTAGTTGGCATAGTATCATCAGTGAAGGAGTAATGGCTACTGAAGGAGTCCTGTCTCCCAACAACTGATTCACCATCACCATCAGCTGGCACCTTAGTCCTTGGTGGCACACGAGCTGACCTTTTCTTCTCATAATAATTTGGTTGGCCATAGGCCCTACCCTGTCCAGACTGCTCATACAGACGGTTTCGCTCTGGTCCAGCAGGGTCTTGAGAAACTAGCCCATTAACATTTCCCCCATTTGGAGTCCCGTTCCTGGCGTAACGTGGGAATGTGGAACTATATGTGTTTTGTTCTGGATCAAAGGCATCATAGTACGTGGATGATGCTTCGGAGTTTAACCCATTGGCATCCAGAACACATATAGGTGGTCCAAGGGCCATGGAGTGGTCAGAAGGCATTGAATTGCCTACCCCAGACCCTGGGTGTTGCTGGTTATCTTGGTTGGTAACACCTTGGTGAGGATCAGAAAATACTTGAGACATTCTAAAGAACACCTCCTGCCTCACTGGTAAGGGATGCTGCATAAGTTCATGGTCTGGAAACTCTTGGTTGTCATAGTAACCACCAGAATAAGCACCATTGTATTTGTCCATCCCATAGTAATATTTTGGAAGGGTACTCCATGTGGATGGCGGTCCCGGTCCATTGCGGCCGCGTGTTGCAGCGCCACCATTTATAACATTACCATTCCGCTTGCTCTTTTGTTTCTTCCCTCTTTTTGTGTCCCCTATGCCCACTGCAAATATAAAGACATTACACAGATAAAAAGAATATAGAATACTCCTTGTAAAATCATCCTTTATAGATTCTACACAAAGGCAAACCCTTAGATTCTCCAAAAGGAAGTCAGGCTATGTTGATTCAACGATAGTCAAAAGTGAAAATGCAAAGATCGATTTGGCATCAAGCAGTTGAACTGAGGAAGATCAATTATTTCTGGTTTTATTTCCCAAAGTGGTTAGGGGCGTTCGTAGCCCCTTAAATAATGTAAAAGGGTATATGTAGGGTCTAACGTTCTTCATATGGCATCGAATCTATCAGTTAGTCTATTTATTAATTTCTGCACAAGATATGCATTGTATGCCATTTTGTTGCCTAGCATCATTCAACAAATTTGTTGATTTTTCCTAGCAGCCACCTCAAAATGTCATTTACAAGTGTTGTACGCCTGGCAGTGTCAATCATCACCATACTGACTCCTGCTTTAGTGTTTTTTTTTTCATTTTTATGTCTGAGCCAATGCATCCCCAGAAACAGACATTTCATTTGTTTTTTTTTTTTCCTAGCACATAGACAGTAACCTATCCAGAGGTTTTTTTTGATAAGATACTAACCACTAAACCCATGTTGCTGAAGACCCCAGTCAAATGCATGCCTAGCAACAGGCGTTTTAATTGTTTATTTATAGCAGGGAAGCGTTGCCTGGGGATTAAAATGAATAACATAAGAGCAACCCAATGATGCAATATGGTGACAATTGGCTCTCATAAATGGCATTTTTTGGGTGGTTACTTGGGAATTCAATACATTTGTCGACCATTGCTAGGCAACATCATGGCATAGAATGTACATGTTAAGCAGTAAACTTTGATTATCATATTAAAAGGAGATTCACCGATAAATATATCGTGCCATAAGAAGAACTATAAGCCATACAAACTCCTTGTACTGGGAAAACTTCATACAAGTAGACTGTCCTAGTAACCATATCCAAGAGAGAAATTTCATACCAAAATGCACAATTTTTGGACGGGTCGACTGTACTATCCATTGTTCACATCTCTCCTTTACCCTATAGTCATATCTACCTGAAATGTCCTCCATAGTGGTGAGGTCCTTAGTCTCTGCTGTAACATCAATGCTGTACTGTTCGCTTTTCCGCCTTTGTTTCTCTGATAGCCCATTGCCAACTGGACCATGAGTGCCACCATTTTGTACACTGCCATTTCCTAAAGTCACATGACCGCTTGTAGCTCCGCCCACTGTGAATAAGTCGGTCGTTGTTTGGACGGAGTCTGTCTTGTTAGACTTCTTTCTACAGCTTCCTCTGCAATAGGAGTTAGAGTATGTTTCATTAGAATAGTAAGACAGATATAGGAAAATATGTACAGGTCTATGTGGTACAGATTTCATGATTTTAGGAATTCCTCAAAGCAGTTCATGTACTTATTGAGACATTTATTAACCATTAAAAGAGTCAAAGATTGTGATTTTTTTATAGAGATTTCACAGTTCGTGAAATATTCTCAGCCATCACAGAAGCAGACAGCATTATATCTAAAGGAATGCCATAGACTAGGTTAAAGCGTTGGCTGCTATCTATTATTATATTATTTGGTTGCTAATTACACTAATAAATATGGGAATAGTGTAGGCACAATCTGTGATATTTTTTTCTCACATCAAGCCCTTCAGAATTCAATGTAACTAACATGTTCAGGATAGAGTCATGCACCAGTTAGTTCTATCTATGGAATAACAGACAGGACATCCAGGTGTATAATAATTATGCCATATACAACTCGCCAAATGCTAATAGAAATGCCAATAACGGATCAGTTAGTATCTATTGTGTAGCATTCCCCAAAGCCAATACTATGTTCACTAAACCTAAGATTTGTGAAAATTCAACTTATCCTAAATCAAACTTAATACGACTGAACACCAGTAAGGAAATTAAATGAATGAAACTTAACAACTGCTGATGAACCTAGACAAATATAACTGATTAAAAGGAAAATGTTATCTAACTTTAACTTTTAAATAAAGTCTTGAGTTTTCACTCAGATGCATTCAGCTTAAGCATATGCAGACTTAAGACAAATGCATATCGAAGTATCTTTGTTAATACAATGACCAGCCTATGTAGTGTTGTGTAGGTCCAGAATGAAACTATAAGATTAAATTCTCTATCTTAAAATTAGGATAATGAAAAGCAACGGAGGTTATTGATCTATAATATATTATCTCTATCTTAGAGACCATACCACTAAATCCACAGCCAATTCAGCCCAAGCACAGCATTAAACCTAGATTAATCTAACCAAACCAAACCAACAACCAGCTTCCAATTTCCACCACACCGCGGCGCCACCTTGGTGTGCAATGAAGCATGGAATTGGGTCAGAGCAGTGCAGGCCCAGGTGCAGCCAACGTACAGCACTACAGCATGCACTATGGTTTGACGCGGTCTTTTGCCGCCAACCTACCCTCCTCTCTTCTTACAGGAAAGAAACACTACCATGGATGTAGCCAGTCCCAGGGCCAAGGCCACCAGTACAGCTACCACCCCTGAAATAAATGAGAGCATATTTTATCATGAACACATTTAAGGTAGCTCAAATTATTGATATGGAGTATATAGATTCTTGTTAAAATGGTATTAGGAATCTCAAGTACCTCCTAGGCTATAGGTCCTAGAAATAGACCTATTGTGCTGTCTTGAAATGGGAAATTTTAGCTGAGAAGTAAAGAATCAAATTAAAGCGAAAACAAGTTATTAGCTCGAAACAAGAAAGAATATTACCATGGCTTGCTTACTGAAGATCGTTTTCCTGTATAGAATTGCAATTGCCTGATACATGTATCGGTATTTTATTTCTAATAAAATTTTCTTACCGATTTCAAACACTGACAAACCATTGTCGTCGTCTTGTTTCCCTCTCACACCGGGGACCTCTGAAGTTGACGTGCTGTTCACGTCACCAATTGACGTCAGATCTCCGTCCGTTGTAACGTCATCAACTGGAGTTTTATTGCCTCTGGTAGGAAACCTTAGTGTGGAAGACGCTAGTGTTGATAAAATGATGGATTTAGTCACTGAAATTGTTGGTGATGTTACAGCAGACGACAACTGAGCGTCGAGAGTTGAAATTCCCGCCAAATTTGAAGTCTGGGTTGTCTGGCTATCTGTTGTGGACAATGAAGTCTCAAGAATTTCTACTGTGGTCGTTGTTATTGTTGTTTTTGCTGTTGGTGTTGTTGCTTCTGATGTTGCTTCAGTTGGGATAACTGGTTCTGTAAATCAATTCACACACCTTATCATATAGCAATGACACCAACAGGTAGGCATCAGTATTCTCATTAGCATAATTATATTGCCAATCATTCAATTATATAACAAATGAATCAAAGCCCCAGAACAATTTAGAACAAATAAGATCATCAAAGCTGAATGACAGAGGGATCCCTGCAACATAAACATATGCAAAACATAATACCAAGCACTACAATTACATGTGAAGGGAGCTATACCACGCCACTATAATTATGCAAGGACTGGGGAGAAGCATTGCGGAGTAACAAAGCATCCACACCACTCAAAACAGAACTGGTTCACTATTTCGTGCACGTGCTGGCATACATGAAATAATTCCCCTTTATTTATCATTTGAATACATGTATCTGTTTCACTACAAGTACATACCCTGTTCCGATGTGAGCATCTTACTTAGCCTAGTTGTGACATCAGAGGCTTTAGTAGTTGTGACATCAGGGGCTTTAGTAGTTGTGACATCAGAGGCTTTAGTAGTTGTGACATCAGGGGCTTTAGTAGTTGTGACATCAGAGGCTTTAGTAGTTGTGACATCAGAGGCTTTAGTTGATTGCTTCGCGGTCGATGGAGATATTGTTGTAGCAGGGGTAGAAGTTAAAAATGTATAACTATTTGTTTTAGTACTTGAAATCATACCACTTTCTTGTGTTACTATCACAGTTCCCGTTACATTCTGGTTTGTTCTAGATGAGTTCTCGGTTGTAGGGTCAGTGGGCTCGACAGAAATATCGCCCATGGATGTAGTTTGTGTAAAGGTATCATCCACGGTTATAGCAGTCGATATTTCGCCAGGAACAGTGCTCTGGTACGTATTTTCACCTGCGGAGGAGAAACCAAAGTAGTATGTGGAGGAACCACTAGGTGAAACCATTGTTGGTTTTGTTGTGCCTTCTGTAGACTCCATGTGAAAACTTGTGGTACCAGTAGAAAAGTCTTCGACATTTGTAGTTGCACTACTTGGATTATTGGTCCCCCAGTTTGTGATAGCCTCCGAAGATAAACCACTTTGTGTATGGTTGTGCATATAGATATTGAATACGGTTGATAAGTCTTTTGGTAGCTGTGAGGTGGTCTCTTCACTTTGTGACGTCTTAACTATAACATTTTCAGTGGAGGAGACAACACTGTGCTCTCCAGCAATGGCTGTGGTGAAATACTGTGAAATATCAACTTCAGTTGATGAAAGAGCTGCAACTGTGGTTTCCTTATCTTCAGTGGTCACCAGTTTGGTGGATTGTCCTTCAGTTGAAGGGGTTGCATTTATAGTACTGCTATCAGTTGTTTGTGTTATACTTTCAGTTGTGCCATTTTGGGATACTGATGCTGAGTCTACTGTTTGTTGGGTAGACCCTGCTAATTGTGCATCAGTTGAACTCTTCTGGGTACTGGTCATCTCCATAGTAATGTCACTGGGAGTTTGTGTTGTGCTTGATTTCTGTGTCACCATTTGAGTGGAAACAATAGTCGATTCTAAAGCCTTGTCACCAAGGTTTTCTATGGATGTTGATATATAAGTGAGTGTAGTTTGTTCTAGTGTTTGCTCTACTGTCTGTTCTAGTGTGGTTAGACTGCTTGCAGTGCTTGGTCCAGATATTGCGGAGTTGAGTGATGTGGGTTCTGATTGTGTTGATAACTCTGTGGTTTGTATAGGTAGGTTTGGTGTTGTTGGGGGTGGGTATAATGATGTTGTTGATGGGATTGGTGATGTAGGTGGATCTGTTGTTGTGGAAGGGGCCGCTGGAAAGACAAAGAAACCAAAAGGCCATGCTGAACACACCAGGAACCAGGAAGGCAAATCAAACCACCAACTGCCTTTTGCTGCTATATGGCTCTTCATGCAAGTTTTGCTTGATAGCTCAAATGTTTTAATTTCTGAATTTCTTTCTTTTATTGGAACCTCATATGAGAAATGAATGTCTTTATAAAAGAACCCTTCTTGGTTGGGTTTATCCGTACAAATTTCGCAAAATTTTCATATCTCTTTTCTGTAATTTTGGGGGTAATATTTTGGCATAAAGTCTTTCCACGTTAAGGACATAATATTCCAATAAAATAAATTCAATGTAAAGGGCAGTAATAGCATCGCCCACGTTTTGCGACTTAGAAAAAACCAGCGAAAATAAGATCATTGACTTTTACTAAAATGGACCTTCTACTATTCAAAACTAAAAGTAAATTACCGTCGTCTCTGCGATTAAATTTGTTTTGGATGCTAGTAATGCATAATTCACCTGAGTGGTAGTTGTAAAGTGCGAGTTTGTGCAATAAGAAGGTCCATTTTGAGTAAAAGTTGTGAAGCTCTAATTGAATAAGTAAATCAAAGTGTAGGAACAATGTATTAAGACAGTCTTACATAACATGTGATATGATGGAAAGGTCTCATATTCAAGTCCATTGGGGTCAACAAAATGAATGACCTTTATTTTTTTTCATCATTTTTGTCTTAATTTTATACATGGCACCTTATCGATATTAGGAATGTAACATCACCCAAATTACCAACTCACCCACAGCACACACTGTACCGAGCAGCTGCCCACAGCCTGAGTCGACCCACTTAAATCCTGAGCTGCTCGTCACGGACAGGCAGCGTCCTGACTGACCAGAGGGAGAGCGGTTAGCCCAACCTGCCCACGATAGTGTTTCACCTATGTAAGAACAAGAGAGTGTAGATGCAGGTCTTTCCTTTTTGTGTATACCAAGGTGATATTGGTGTCTTAGGGAGGAGAAAGGGGCAGCTGGGACCGAGCAGCTCAGAGGGATTAGTTTGCAATACATGCAAGAACCAATTGCAACTACTGGAAATGCTTCCATTAGATGGTAATTTCTATGGAATTTTGTTAACACCGGATCTTGGATGATACCAAACCCAAGGTGTCTCTTAGCTATCAATGGAATTTATAAAGAATCTGCATGGTACCAAAAAGTAGACAAGATTCATAAACCCACCTTTATCAGACCAAGTCCATGTGCTGCGTGTCAGTCCTATCCAGTGGGCCCCATCAATACCCGTTCCATTAAGTAGACGTCTGATGACGTCATGATGTGACGTACTTTTGACGACAAGGAGCGTCCCATCCCTCTTTTTGCATGCACCGCGCGCCTCCCACCACGTCATGTCAAAGCCGACGTACAGACAAACACTGGCCATGACGTAGTATCCCACGTCAGGGGCACGGCAAGATGACATAGCTGTTAAACATAGGTGAGATTGTACCGTTAGGCAAAGTCGTTCTATTATTGGTAAATAATTAAGGACACGTGTTGCCATGAAAGTTGTTATTATAGCCGTATAATGTAATAAACTTTAAGCAGATGAAACGTAGCCATTTGGCCTTTCTTCACGAAATAATGATTGTTTCCATTACCAATGCCTTTGTATTTTAGTTTATACTTATATTGTATTACTCTCAAAGAAGGTCGTGGTCTCTACATGTACTATATGGTGTCCTTCTGGTTTTGGTTGTGGCTTCCGTATGTCCATATAATTATGTTCAACATAGCTATGTACATGGAGTCAGTTTTGTTTTGTTGAGACAGGGGAGGTAGAGGGGTGGGGCTACTGGAAGTGACCAAACCTCTTATAACTATTAGAGAGAACAACATTGAGCATGTAGACCTGTTTAGAATAGTTCTGCTCCTGTGGACTGAGTGAGGATGGTTTGGGATACTCACGTATATCACAGAAGTAAGGCTTTTTCCGGAAGCAAGCCTCGTCAGCAAATTTCCGGTTGTTACCATAGGTGTCCATCACTGCGCAAGCGTCATTCGCGCCATCCGGTTGGCTGTAGCTCCATTTCCCATAGGCCCCTATGTAGAAGAAGGATTTAAATACTATCACTTTCATTTCCTTCTGGATATTTATCACTTCTAAAGAAAACACAAATTTCTAGAAAACACTTTACCATAATTCAAACAAATAACGACGTGAAACCTTTCACTGATGATCTAGCTACTCTATATAGGACATTAACATATTAGGCTATGGAGGCCGCCATCTTGGTTAGGCCCCTGACTCCAGAGCAGGGTATTGTGGGTAAATTTCTTATCAACCTCCAGAACAATGGTCAGTGATAAGACTGATAAGCTGCATCCTGCCCTTTATCTTAATCACCTACAGTACCCCTGCATTGTTTGAGGTGTGAAGTAAGGTGATAATCCTGATAGGGAGACAATGGACTGATTTTTCTCACCTGTGGTATCCAACAAAAAATCAATGATCTATAGCTTTTTAATCTTAAATAGTTAATCTATTTTCAGATCATCTACTTAAAGTTGTTGATATGGAGAATCCATACATATAATTTATAAAAAAAAAATCCCATGGATATTAATTAATTGGTAGGTTGTCAAAATAGACTACACAAAGAGGCCAAATGATGGATTAGCCCCCGACTACATAAGCCACCTAGCATATTTCCTTAGTACTAGCAATGTGCTAGTCCCGTATACGGCACAGAGCCATTGCTAGTACCAAACAAATTTCCTAGGTGGCCCATGTAGTCGGGGGCTAGATCAGCAGTTGGCCTCTTTGTACAGTTTACTTTGGTTGGCCCTCCCTAACAGTCTATATGAAGGTATATTCTAAATATCTATACCTTTGGATAGCAAATACTTTAAACTTGAACAATATTAGCTTTATATAGACTTAGTACTTCAAATACAAGAGAAATTAAACTTTAAAAGTTTTCTTAGAGGGCACATATAATCCAGGCTGAGTAAAACTAAGCCATTGTCTCCCTATCAGGCTAATCCCCTCCATTCACATCTAAAATAATGGACAGGTGCTTAAGGTGATTAAGATAGAGGCAGGGGCAGCTTATCAGTCTTATCAATTCCCATAGTAGTATATACATGCAAACTGAGCGCAATGGATTAGCTACTAACTAGGTCATGACCTACTGGTAGACCGGAAGTGACCTAGTTTCAGCCAATCAGAGGGCTGGATTTGACAGGAAGTGACGTCATAAGGTCATGACCTAGTTTTTTCGACCAATCAGAGAGCTGGATTCCATTTGACCTAGTGACCTGACCTAGTTACATAAATTAAAAGAATTGCGCAATACCTAGAGCTGACCTACTTGCAAACCGGAAGTGACCTACTAACCTACTTGCAAAAACGTATGACCTACGTATGAGGGTGCATTGCGCAATGCTTGTAAGAATTTACACAATGTTCTGATGCAATACTTTTATGGATTTACGCAATACTTATGACTCATTTTGTTATGTCTCTTCATTTCATGCATTAAAATAAAACACAACTCATTTATTTCACATAACAGATTATATGTTTTTATTAGACACAATATTTACAGATGAAGACAGATTTTCCATTTCCGGGGCGTGCACATATACTACAAAAACATTTGTTGTGTGTGAATTTACTTGCTTGATACCAGCTTTGGCCAGTGAGACTAGTTTTCCATGTGTTGTGGAAACAATAACTGTTAAGTTTGGCTATGTTAGATATAGCATGCTCGAACAAAGCCTGGGCCAGGAAGTAAGTTTGACTGTTTTTGGGTCCAGGTAAAAGACCAGATAAAAAACCATCCTTAAAGTTTACCTCAAAGGAGAAATGATTTTTCACTCCAGGTATACTTAAGGCATGAAGTTCCAGAGAGACCTGCAGACATGTGAAACAAATAGTTTTAGCAATAGCAGATACTTCCAGTTTACAATTACACTGACAAAACACTCCTACTATGGGATTACATTCTAACTCTTGGAGAGTAAGAGCAAACTTTCTTACACTTCCTAAAGTGTACCTTGTGTAGTGTCTTGGGCAGCCAGGTTCAGTGTGCAATTGATATACTCCTATACACCAATCATGCATTATCAAGTTAACTTTTTTCACTCGACAATAGTACATGCAGTTTCTGTAGGCGTCCCAAAAAGCTGAAGAGAAATATTTGTACATTTTAACACTAGTTATACAGTGGTCAACAGTGTCTGGTTCAGCTCCTCTAAAATAACCAATGTTTTCTGCAGGTATTATTTCCCAAAAGAAATTCTCTGAACATCCACATGCTACAGAACTTATATCATTGTCAGGTGTTATAGAAGAAGCTTGATTATATGAAGCAACACTTTGTAAAACTGGACGCATGTAATAGTCATAAGGTGGAGTTTCTGTGGTTTGCTCCACAAGCATAGCTTCTAAACTTTCCATGTTAAAATGGTTGCTTAAATCTAACCAGATACTAATAATCTGGTGAACGTGACGCTATGAGTTAAGAAATCTGGTACCACTTTTTTTCTGTTCCAACTTAATTTCTTCAGCGCCGGATTTTTTATTTTTTGTCGTGAACATGTACAGCGTTCACTTTTGTGAAAAGTTTTTTTTATTTTTGGGTGATACAGTTCACTTTTCTTACTTTTTTATTAGTTTTTTTTCATGATACAGTACACATTTTTTTACCTTTGTTTTTTATTTGAAAAATGTTCATTTGAACAAAAAATATTTTCCAGTTTAACACTGTTTTCTATGGAAAAAAATGTTCATTTGAACAAATGTTCGTTTGAACAATTGTTCAAATGAACATTTTCCAGTTTAACACTGTTTTCTATGGGAAAAAATGTTCATTTGAACAAATGTTCGTTTGAACAATTGTTCAAATGAACATTTTCCATTTTAACACTGTTTTCTATGGGGAAAAATGTTCATTTGAACAAATGTTCGTTTGAACAATTTTTCAAATGAACATTTTCCATTTTAACACTGTTTTCTATGAAGGAAATTTGTTCATTTGAACAATTTGTTTAAAACTTTTTTTCTTTCAACGAAATGTACAACTGGAAGTGAAACTAGAAAAAGAAACCATTTTTCATATAGAAAGGGGTAGGGTGCTTACACCGTCTTCACATACTTGTCTCTTTATGTACTGATAGGTTAGACCTTGTTTCCTTTGAGAGTAAGTCGTAACGCTGTGGTTAACTACTTTAAATCCTTTGTTGACTACCGTGACAACATTTTCACTGTCCAGTACTTCTTTGTACTTGTCAGTGGTCAGGGGGTTTTGTTTTTGAATTACACCTTTGCAACTCATTTTAACGGGCACATTTACTCCTGTGCCTATGTAACATTTGGAGTTCAAGGCAGTCATTTCGTCACCTTCCCACTCCACTTTGAATAACCCGGGGGTTCTCTTGTCAAACGCCAGACGGCTCTTACAACATGGTTGAGGCAGCCACAGCTCACCCAATACTTTGGTCTGAACATAGGTCTCTCTGTGGTGACTGTTGTCACATGATTCAGAGGGCAACCATTTGTGACGTTCTCTGAAGAAAGCTTCACGTTTTTCAGGAATAATTACGTCTTCTATTTTCTCTGCACTTAAAGCAAAGTAAAAACTGTCAGTGTCCATTTCACACATTTCAAAATCTTTCTCGTCTATGTATTCAAGGAGAAAGTCGTAATAGAAAGCCAACATTTTAAGTTTGGCATATTGGTATACCATGAACCCTATTTGAACTGGGAGATCGTAGGTGATGGAGGTGGGCAAACAGGACAGTTCTACCGTGTTGTCACTTATGTCTTGCACATCTTGCACTGACCAGTGCATGGCCAAACGTCTTGCCTTAGAGGGGTGAAGATACTTTGTTTGAACAAAGTTTTGTTTGTTGCATATGGTTTTTCCGTATGAACCATTTCCCAAAAGTTTGTACAGATCTGACAAAATTTTACAGTCTATATTTTCGTCGCCCTTCCTCCTAGCTTTGGTTACTTCGTCCATGAAGGGTAAAAAAGTCTGTTCTGGAGTGTATTCTACGAGAAGGTGTACTGTCGTAACTACCAAACCTTTCTCCAGGTACCACTTCAAGAGAGGAGTTCCCAACAAAATTCCCTCTGCGTGGTAGCTGCCTATAAGTTGGCGTTGCGGTTGTTTTAGCTTACCTGCTGCTTCCAGGTAACGTTTCATATGTTCACCTACGTCTTTTTTTCCTACTAAACAGTTTTTGAAAATAGGTGTCATTTCACTGAATTTTTCTTTCAAGTATTCAGGTGTTTCTATGTCTACCTGGATAAGTCCAAAAGTTGTTCCTTTAGAAACCCCTCTCAGTATTTCATCCTGACTTTTTCTGCCTTGGCACAACGGTCTTTTAATTTCCCATTCACTTTTTGTTTCTCTGCACAAGTTTTCAGTTTTTTCTTTCAACCACATACACTCATACTTTTCCTCTACTTGGTAACCTAACGATTGAAGATATAGGGTAGTCAAAATGGTATTTTGGTTTTTTTCTTCTAACCATGCCTTTCCATTGGGGTCTCTCAAAACTGATTTAGTGAGGTGACATATGTGACCATGCCAGTAGCACCCGTGAAACTGGTATACTTTTTTTGAAGCTGGATTATAACCGTCCACTTTTATTTTCCTTGAACCCAATACTACTTCCCCGTAGTTGTATTGGTGTAATATCTTGACTTTGTCTGTCACAGTTTTGTATCGCAACCATTCTGTGGCTGAGTAGCTAATTTGTTGACTGCAAACAGCTTGAAAATCGTTTTCTTTCCTGCGCACCACATAATAACCTGTGCAGTGCCCTTCACCCATGCACTTGAGGTACAAGCTGTTAGCATCTACCCCTACTATGTGTCTGCATACTTTGCTTTGTGACCCGTATTTTTTTTGTCTTATTCTTGTTTCTCCACTTTTGTGATGTCTGTGAAAAATAATAGAGGGACCCCCTACTAAGTTGCGTCTGAGCAAGGAGTGAACATCCTTTTCTTTCTCACCAAAAAGAATGTAAGGAGTGGCATTAGGTGCAGTGTTGTTGAAAAGAAACTTCAAGGTTAAACCTGGCAAAGTTAAACCGTCTTTGAACATGTCTACCCCACGATCTATAAAAAATTTTGTGTGCTCGTTTATGGCTAAAACAAAGGGTTTAACATCCAGGTTGTTGTAATATATCAAGTAGTCCTTCATAGTTTTCATTTTGTTTTCTTTCCAGACCTTTTTACATTCAAGATAATCTTCTTTGCTTATTCCACCACCCGACAAAGAACTGTAGAAGCAGTGGCGTGGAGGAAGAGCTTTGTTGTTCAGTTTTCTTATGTTGTCCATCCACTCGTAGGGAAAAAAACCTTTTTCAGCTTTCCCTTTTAGAAAGGCTTTCAGGTAGTTTGCGTAGGAATAACCTGGTGCCAAATAGTTAAACATGTCAAGGAAAAGAAGATGGTCTGTGTACACTGCTATGTACTTGTTGCATTTTTTTATGGTTTTCATTTCTGTTTTGTCTGTGTCTATAAAAAAAGAATGAAATTCCTTTTTTATCAAATTAATGTCATACTTTCCAGAGTTGAAACCTAGAACAGGGACTCTTTCTATGTAGGTAAGAAGTTTTTCCTTCACTTCAAGAACATGGGAGATTTTTTTTTTGGGATTTTTTTTGTTCTTTGCTGGAAAAACTTTGCTAGCTTTATGTTCTAGTTCCTTTTGTTTTTCTTCTAGAGAGTCTAGTTCGTCTAAAACATCTCTAAAATTCTCTTTCACCTGTTCTCCTATCAACTGCCCCAAGTTGTTTATGTGTTCCAACACATTTTTAACCAAAGGATCGTCGTCCCTGTTGGAATTTCTGACAAAACACACTGGTTCTGTATGCCCAGGAAAATCAGAAGCTACACTGGCAGAAAGGGGTATGTGAGTTTTTTCTATCACAGTGTTAGCATTTTCTGGGGACGAATTTTCAGGTTGGACGAAATAGCTTTCAAAGTCAAAAACAATTTTATAGGGGTATATTTTTTTCTCAGGTGAACAAACTATTCCCAGTTCCTCTAAAATTTGAAAAACTGTTTTGGATGGATTGTATGCTCCACCTTTGTACCTGAAGCTGACTTTGGTGCAATCTTTTTTCACCCCATTGTGTTGTTTCAAAAGGAAGCTACGAGTGAAAACTTTATGACACTTTTCACAGGGGTACATTTTACCATACAGTCCCATGTTAGTTATTAAACTTACATGGTTTCTGTGTAAGTTCAAGTTCATGATTTTTTTGGATGAACACATGTTTGACCTTATAATTTTAGGTCGCCCCTTTCTTTTACCAAAAGAGGGAAGGTAAAAGATTCTTATGTTAACTTCAAACATTTTTTCTAACCTGTCTAAATCTCTTATGTTAACACCCTCAAAAGTCTCCTTGTTCACCCCTGGATAGGCTTCTAGGAAAAGCTCTTGAGTTTTTTCTAAAGATTCATACAGGAAGAAAGACAGACATCTAAAGAAACACAAGTTGTCCTTGTACGCCCTTTTGGTTTTAGGGTCTCTGTGAAAGTGTTGCATTCCTCTTTGTCTTAAACCTGGTGGAACAGTTTTCATTTTACCTAAAAGATATTCTCCTCCCGTAGCCCTTATCAGTGTGATGTTGGCGTTCACGTTGCCTATTACACTCCATTTAGTAGAGGGTCTTTGAGTGTCTTCTTTAATGTTGTTTTCTATTAAATCTAAACACTCTCCAAAGTCTTTGTCGTCCCTTATAAAAATGTAAGGGTCTCTATGACTTTCACTGTCATAGAACAAAGACGAGTTGTTGGCAGAAGCATGAAAGTACATGACTTTCTCTTCTTCTTCTTCCTCCTTAGAGGAAGACAACAACCTTCCAAAAGAGAAGTTCTAAGCTGTCGGAAAAAGTTTCTCTTCTACAAGAATCTGAGTTACATAAAGTTTTTCCACTGTTTTCTACAGTAACCAAACGTGGAGGTCTAGGGGTGTTACACATTGGACAGTTGACGGTGTAAAGTTGTTTTACCTTTTTGGGCGGCATTTTTTTTTTTTAAGGTTTTCTTTTTCTTGTTTCACTTTATGTTCTATATACAAACTTATAACTAAAACCTAACCTAAGTATACATGGAGTACATATGGAACTTAAACCTAGGCTGGGCTATGTTGACTAAAAACGGAGTACATCTAAATCTAACTACAAATTAGCTGATATACATGATAATGTAAAAGCACTGAACAAGGAGCTGTTGACCAGACACTATACAAAGTTGACCACTTACCCAGAGTAGAAATCGGTCGTTTCGTCTAGGAAGGGACCAACTCGTGATTTTATGTCCTCCAGAATGAAGGGGGACACAGTGTGTCCGCAGTGTGTGGCTGAGGGGGGCATTCTGAAGCTGGAAGACACCGAGGCATTCATTTCCTCCACGTAGCTGGTTGTTCCTATGTGAACTTTAGGAGTTCCCTTGTACAAGTTTACCAGGACCATAGCCCGGCCTCCACTGGGGTCGGTGCAGTCTTGGTTCAAGGACAACAAAAGATTATCCACCTTCCTCTCTCCAAGGGCAGCTAGGCGGTGTAACTCCTTGTACTTTCCTAGGATGCACTCTATCTGGTCCACTAAGTTCCTGAATTCACGCGCCTCTAGGTTCAAGCACCGCTCGTAAGGTTTGTCCAGGTAGGTTCTCAAGCATACTCCCCTGATGCTAGGTTCCCTGTATATTTCTATGCAGGCGTTGTTATCCCCTTCCGGATAAAAAACTTGGTTGGGGGCAGGTGACTTTTCTTGGAAACCAAATCGAGCAGGCCACTTTTTTACCACCAAAGGCACTGACCTGAAGCCCACAAGCTTGCTGGAAGAACTGGGGGCAGTGCCCTCCCCAAACCTTTGCCTGTGTGACTTGTCTTTAGGAGAAGGAACACCTGGGACAGAACCAATTGGCTCGGCACCATAGGATGAAGTCGCTGAGGAAACTGAAGCAGGGGTAGAGACAGGGGTTTTCTTGTGGTAGGCGCGCTTCTGTCTTTTTTTCTTAGGCTCCCCTTTTCTCTCACTGGAACAGTTTCTTTTTTCCGGCGGGCTTTTAAGAAGCAGCTCCTCTACCGAAACCGGGAGAGAGTACAGAGGAGAAGGGCCGGTTAAATCTATAACCTCTACCTGCGAATACCCCCCGCGGTGAGCAGGTGAAGGTGTCCCTTGTGTTAAGTCCACCACTTCTATGGGTTTAACTGCCGGTGATGAGGTTGTAAGGTCTATAACCTTTATTGGACTGACCTGGGGAGAAGGTTCCTCCGGAGTCACGGGTGAGTAAGAGGCGGACGTAGGTGCTTCAGTGGGGGGTTGGTAGTTCAAAGGTGCCGGGGGATTGATGTATTCCCTGATGTCAAAATCGCCGTCGCCAGCTTCCTGAGGAGAGCGATCCCGGACGCGATCCAGGAAATCAGTGATTTCGCCATGAAGAGCTGCAAGAGCGGCTTCCTGTTCTCCTGCATCAGGCACTTCAGTTGGAAGCCGAGCAGGAGTTGCAGGTGGTTTATCAGGTGAGGCTGGAGAGGTAGGAGGAGGGGCGATGCCCGACGCCTTTTCCTCTGTCTGTTTAGAAGTAGTAAAAGTTAGTGGAGCCAGTTTTTTAGCTCCTCCTCTCCTGACACTAAGTCCCGTCTTCATGCGACCAGGCATTGTTCTCCTTGAAGATGAAAGGGTGGCAGGGCTGGAAGGTGCAGGAGCAGGACGGCGAACAGCAGACAAACGTCAGAAAAGGTTTGATGAAGATCGAGCAGCTCAAGTCTACTTTATAGTAACTATCCTGATACGATGCTGGGACGTTCCCTTGTCGTTCAGATAACGTACAACCACGTCCATGAGTTGTAGATAACCGTGCTTTTCCATTCATAGTATGTTTTACACTTAGTCAGTGTTGTTTTGGAAAAAAGTAAAAAGCTTAACTCAAATAAAAAACGTGATAACGTTCAGTCAACGTTCAGGGTGAGGCTTGTAAAACAAGTCTTGTTGTTACCATTCTGTAATTAACGCAGACCATTCGTCATTTATCAGAACTAGCTTCTCTCAAGCAGACATGGCTAACTTTTGTCCTTTGCCTTTGTCTTTGACCGTAGGTCACAAAAGACGTCAGGAGGTGTTTATTTCAGACATCAGGAGGGGCGTAGAAGAAGGTAAGGTGTGGGCTGTGTGGAAATTCTGTCCTGAAAATTTGAACAGGGATCTTTACATCCCTCCTAACTGTAACTTCAAACAATGCTTTCTGCACAACCAAACCACTGCATTGGTTCCTGGTGGACCCTCTGTGAAAAAACTTATCTCAGAAAATGGGGAAAGTTTTTTTTCAGGTGTTCTTTTGGGACATGGTGCCATGGTACACTTGATGTCTAGACATTCCATTTCCTCTGGAAGTTCAAAGAAATTCATTTCAGACAGACAAAAACCCTTTTTTCTAAGGGATCAACCTTTGGGGGGAGGGCCTGGTAATTCAGTTTTCATCGATTCTACTATGGTGAAGGCTTTAATTAAAGCCACTTTACTTCACCCAGACAAAATTACACACTCTTTAGGTTCAAAAATTTTCTATGAAAGAGGATTCAGGACAGAAATTGGACACAATTACCATGGATGCTGTCATGTTGTGAGAGTTATAACTGAAATAACTACCTCCCATGAAAAAGGTCAGCTGAAGGTGGTAACAGCCTACCCCGTATCTAATTTTTGGTCCTCCTAATAAAACTGAACAAAAATAAACGATGATCCTCCGGGTAAGGCCCCTGGGCCAAACCCACCCTTCCACATGTTTTCCCCTCTTTTCAGAACGCTCAGGCACTGACCCTGACGTTTGTTTCGTCCTTGAGCAATAAATCATTTCAGGAAAGTGCGATAAGGAAAGACTGACAGGTTTCCTATAAAGGTTAAACGGGGACTAAACCATCGTTATTTGACACGACAACCTTCGACCTACTATGTCGCGTTACTCCCTGCAGCGTGTATTAGAACAATGTCACCCCGACGACACTCAAGTTCTGACATACGTGAGGGAAAGAAATGAAATTATATGTTGCTCTTCAATTTGTTTCAGGTACGTGTGCAAATACTTGAAAGAATGTGTTCTTCACCGGAAAAAATTATACTTAGTTTTTTCTTCAGTGCAATCAAGTTTTACATCCAAAGACAGAAAAACCTTGAGGAAAATGGTTTTGAGTCATAACTTGTCGAAATTTTCAGCGGTGGAAACCTTGGGTTATGCCCTGAAGCATGGAAGAAAGGGAAAGGGCCCACTGAAAAACCCCTTCCATTTGGAAGCATTGAAAGCGGCAGAAGAGCATCACGCCAAAGAAAATCCCCGCCTACTTAACCAGCGTCTTCATTTCTTCATGTCTATTTTGGAACTACTAGCTGAGTGCTTAGAAACCAAAACTTTGTTTTCCTCCTGCCCCATATTTCACATCCCATCATCGTCCCTGGATCGTTTCAGTGTAGAGGAGAAAGAAAAAGTTTGGTTTTATCTGGCTATGTGGTGCACCCAGCTTATCTCCCTTACTCACTGTTTTCACCACAATCAGCTCGCTTTACACTCAACGTCATAACAAATTTAAACGAACGAAGAACGATGTAACATGCTTACCTAAACAGGGGGAAGGGAATGGGAGAGATATATAGAATAGGATAGAATAGGGTAGGATAATATAGGGTAGGGTAGGGTAGGGTAGGGTAGGAAAGGGTGGGGTTGGGTTTAAAAAACTATGGGGTGGGGGGGTGGGGGCACCCCTTAAGTATGGGGGGTTTGGGGCTTGTTGGCCCGGGCTGGCCACCCAAAATAACCCACCTAACCCACCCACCCACCCACCTAAACCACCTACCCACCTACCCTACCCTACCCTACCCTACCCTACCCTACCCTACCCTATATAAGTCAACTGTATGCTTTCTAGCCTGTCATAACCTACCTGCCTTCCTACCTGCCTACCTTACTTGCTCAACGCCTTTTATTTTGGACGCTATGGAGTTTCACCTTTCGGACGAGTTGTTATTCAAGGTCAGTGAAAAAATATCTGAAAAAGACTACCCTCGATTAGGGGTTTACTTAGGACTTAGACTAAGTTTAATGGATTACATGGAAAAAATACCGTCTCTTCGTTCTATGGGGAGAGAAATGCTTATTTCATGGAGCAGAAAGAACGTGCGTTGCAAGTGGATGGTATTGAGACATGCATTAAGTGACATAGGTCGTTACGATCTAACTGATTATTGTAGATGGTACATGGGATATTACAACGTAGTGGACCATTGTGAAATTCCTCCAGAACAGTGGAAAGTTGATACTTTGTTCGTCAACCTGGCAGACAAGTTCGAAATGCTTGACTGGAGGAAACTGGGAACTCAACTTGGATTGAGCGA
The DNA here is from genome assembly GCA_949317995.1 of Acholoe squamosa. Classification (NCBI taxonomy): domain Eukaryota; kingdom Metazoa; phylum Annelida; class Polychaeta; order Phyllodocida; family Polynoidae; genus Acholoe; species Acholoe squamosa. Next base: position 27,113,834 of record OX439048.1, read on the forward strand.
CCACGAGCTTAACCTGATATCCACCCCTGTTCCAGGGAAAAAAGGAGTCACAAATCCTGTATTCGAAGTTCTGATGGTTTGGAAATATAGAGAAATATCTCATCCAAGCTGTCTAATAGCCAGTCTATACAACATGGGACTTTCTGATGTAGCTCTTTACGTGGAAGGTTTGAACAAGGGTTCTACTGGTTTAAAAGAGGACGAGGTTGCTCCTTTGGTCACTTTGGTTTAAGATATCGTCCAACATGGATCACAAGGAAAAGGAGATCATTTTTGACCCACGTCTACAAAGCCCCTTCACAATGATCATAGCTGGACCTACTTCTTATGGGAAAAGTCAACTTGTTTTCAAGTTGATTAAAGGTGTAGACGAGCTTGTTACTCCAAAAATACACGACATATACTACTGCTACAGTCAATGGCAAGATGGATTCGACAAAATGGCGAAGTTGGGGGTTAAGTTTAACAAAGGTCTTCTTTCAGAAGACTTTTTGTTCGAGGATGAAAGAGACGTGACTAAACATGGACTGGTCGTAATAGACGATCTCATGGATCCCGAGTACGTTCCCACCATAATGAAACTTTTCACTGTGGGCTCTCACCATCGCAGTTTAAGTGTAATTTTTGTTACTCAAAACTTGTTTTTCAACAATCCTGCCTTCAGAACCTTGAGCTTAAATGCACACTACCTAGTTGTTTTTAAAAACCCTAGAGACATGAGTCAGATAGGGCACATAAGCAAACAGGCCTTTCCAGGACAGAAATCCTTTTTGACGGAGGTATATAACTCAGAAACCAAAGAGAAACATTCATACATCCTATTGGACTTTAAGCAGAGCACACCTAACGAGCTTAGGGTAAGAAACAGCATAACAACTCTTTGGAACACCTTGGTTTTCATTCCTCAAGCTTCAGCTTCGAAAAGAAAAAGATAGAATGGTGACCAAAAGATCTCCTTCTGGAGGAAAATTTAAAACAATTAGGAAACATTACCACTTGTTGAAACACATATCCAAGTGTTCCTCGGCAGAGTGTTCCCACATTATCAAAGGTCTCAGCGATGAGGTCATTAGGTTGATGAGTCAAATTTGCGTCAACGTAATGAACAAAAACCTGTTGCGTAACGAGTCCGACGCAGTCAAACGTTTATCACCCTACAAGAAAGAACTCAAGTCAGTCACAAGGCACAAGGCTACCGTTAAGCAGAAGAGGAAAACCTTTGAGCAAAAGGGTGGATTTTTGGGAACCATTTTGGGCCTCGCCTTACCCCTGATAACAGGTCTCATAGGAGCACGTCGATAAAAAATCATGTCTTATTCAAGGATGGCCCTCGTAAGGGCGGATCTTGTTCCCCGAGAAAAAAAACCTTCTTTTGTTAGTTCTTCCTCTCCTCCCCAGCCTGGACCTAGTGTTCAAGACCAGTACTACAGCACTCAACTTTTAAGAGAAGGTTTAACTCCTGATTCCAGCCTGGTTCAAGTCCTGAACCACCTTCAAAGTAAAGCACATGAGGTGCTTAACTCTCCTAACCTCAAACTGAAGGAAAAGTTAAGGCAGTACAATCAACTTATGATAAAGTCGGGAATTTTAACTAAAAAAGCCAAGGCCTTAGGACAACGTAGGGAAGGTCCCTATCCTGGTCGAGCAGTAGGACAAGGCCCTGCAGGAGCAGCAGCAGCAGCAGCAGCTGGGGGTGTAAACAATTCTTTAGAAGACACCGACGACGGCGACGACGATGATGACCACACTTTCACAGAGACTAGAGACGATCCACCACTTCCTGACGATTCAGACGGAGACAGTGTAGACGAGTTCAAAGGGGAGGAAGGCTTTAAACCTCGTGCAAGAGACAACACAGAGGGTATGGACGCCGACATAAAAGAAAGAATACCTGCAAGTTACAGAACGACTGCTAAAAATCTCTACAGAGAATTATCTCGTCACGGAAGTCAAATTTTGAATTGGAACAGAGACGGAGAAATATATGTCAACGGGGAACGTGTGCCTGGAACTGACATAACAGATTTGTTAGCTTTTGCTGCCCGACCAAAGTCTTTGAAAAAGGACCAACCTAAAGGAAGTCAGGTTTTCATGAGAGCAGTTAAAAGGCTGAACCCCACCTTAAAATTTGTCAAAAACAAGTCGGCTTTTGCAGGGCACAGTCCTTCCTTTGCTGCCAGTCCCTTGAAAAGAGCTTCCCCTATCAAGAAGAGGAAAGTAAGTCAAAAAGGAACTGGACGTAAGTTTATATGGCGCACAAGGCTTTGAAAAAAGATGTCCTCAGGTTTTACACAGATCCTAAACAACCTGGAAGTTTCACCAGCGTATCTAAACTTCAACGTCATCACTTCAAGAAAACAAAGAAAAAAAACATAGAACAAGCTTTGGAAGATGTAGACGCTTACACCAGACACAAACCTTACAAGAGAAGATTTCCAAGAAGAAAAACACAAACATGGGGGATAGACAAACAGTGGCAACTTGACCTCATAGACATGCGAGAATTTTCAAAGGAAAACAAAGGATACCAGTACATTCTAGCGGGAATAGATGTTTTTTCAAGGTATGGTTTTGGACAACCTGTGAAAAGTAAGAGAGCTGATGACGTGACAGAGGCTTTCAAAAAAATGAGCAAAGAAAGAAAACCTCAACAAATTCAAACTGACAAGGGCAAAGAGTTTGTCAACAAAATTTTCAAAAAACACTGTGAAGATCAAAAAATCAATTTTTTCACAGGAGAGAACGACGACGTGAAGTGTGCCTTAGCCGAAAGATTCAACTCTACTTTACAAGGAAAAATGTGGAGATGTTTCTCTCATTTCAATAACTACAAATGGGTTGACTTGCTGCCCGACTTGGTTAAGTCCTACAATTTGACTTACCACAAATCCTTAGGAGCTGCCCCTTCAGACATAAATAAAGACAACTCTGAAGTCTTGTTCTACAGGTTGTACGATCAACCTCAAAAGAAAAAAGTTCCTGTCCTTCAGTTGAAGAGAAAAAATCAAGTGCGAATGTTGAAAACAAAGAAAACATTTAACAGAGGGTACGAACCTAACTGGACTGAGGAAATATACACAGTCGACAACATTTCGCCCAAAGGGTACCACCTGAAAGATCTCCTTGGAGAAGAGATAAAAGGAAGCTTCTACGAACCTGAAGTTCAGAAGGTGCAAGTCCGTCACGGAAGACGCTACAACATAGAAAAAATAGTAAAATACAGAGGAAAAGGCAAGAAAAGAGAAGCCTTGATTAAGTGGAAGGGTTATGGAGACAAGTTTAACTCTTGGGAACCTGTCAAGAACATAAACAAATGGCGTTTACCTTAACTTTACCTAGTAACTCATCTATGAACGTTTTTCCTGACAACACTTTAACTAGTTACAATACAATTTTGGCAGAATACATTAACTCTCCTACTCAGTTAGAGTGTGCTCTTCAAGAAATAACCTGTCCTACCACGTGGTACAACGTCAAAGAAGAACCCATTCTCTTGGTACAGGGAGAAAACGACCTGACAAACAACCTCCGCTCTGTAGTAGCTTTATTGAACAAACGCAGAAGAGAATTTTTTCCTCTGGAAAAACCAGGAGCCCATAGTGTCTTCAGTAGAGCTTCAAGCTCTACATCAAATTTATCAGCCCAATCTGCTTTGAAGAGAGGAGTAAAAATAACAAAAAACCTACGTCATGTCAACCCTGTGGGATCGACTGAAACCATTCCTCCTGCTGGTCCTGCAAGTGAAAGTCCACCAACTCCTGCTGCTGCGACTGAGACGCCATCTGGAGGATTCACTTCTAACCAACCCACGCCAGAGAAGGAGGAAAAGGAAGAGGAGGAGGCTGAGGGGGAGCGTGACACGGCAGGCAGAGAGAAAAGGGAAATATCGTCGGCTGTGGCTGAAGTGATGTCTATGGATGACAGGGAAAAAAGGTCTCTTTCTTTTTTTGAAGAAAAGGCCGTCTTCACAGACTCTGCTAATGTTTCTCCGCTCTCTCCCAGTCAGTTACAGGCTGTGAAAATAAGTACACGCTTCAAGGAAATTAGCAGATACCTGTCTAAGTATTACTTCAAGGAAGGTAGTATCTACAATATGTTTGCCTTAGAAGGTGTGAACCTGGAAAGCAACTCAGAGTTGATAGGATACTTGAACAGGACCATAAATAAACTACAGAGCATGTTGGTGAGAAAACTAAGAAACTACAGGAAAAACAACAAAGCCACCGTGTTTCACTACAACAAATACACAATGAAAAGTGTAGTTTCCTTGCCTCCTGGTGTGGTCATGCAACTCCCAGAAAACTTAGGGAAACAATTAGGTTTTGACGGAAGTGTTTTCCTAAGTGGAAAAACACAAAGCCCCTACGTGGTAGACCTTCAGTACAAAAGTCGATGTGCTTTCGTGTACTCTGACATAGTCAAGCACAGTCTTGTGGGTGACTCTAAAGCACCCCTTCTGAGGCAAATCAACATAAATCGCTACAACGGTGACATGCAGACCATAAGTTTCCAGAACTTGATATATCTGCCAGTCACTAAAACCACCTTCAGACAGATAGGGATATACTTAAGAGACAAGACTGGGGAACCTATACCATTTGAAAGCGGATCAGTGTCGGTGGTACTTGCCTTCAGACCTCTTCAAGGATAGGAGTATATTACCATGCTTCACTACTATGGAACACCTCCATACCTGGCCCCTAGGGGTCAGTACGCTGAATACTACAGAAAATCACAGTTTGGGAACGGTGCTTTACCAGCGTACGGTGGCAGGGGCAGACAAAGAGGGCACGGACTTGGTTCGTTAATAGGTGGTTTACTGAGAGGAGCTGTTCCCCTCTTAAGTAAAATAGGACGCTCAGCTGCCAAATCTGCAGGCAAAGCCTTGCTTTCTACAGGAGCTGGAGTCTTGTCCGACGTGGTAACAGGAAAAGGCTTCAAGAAAAGTGTAGTTAGGAGAAGTAAAGCTACAGGGAAGAACTTACTCAAAAGGGCTGCTTCTTCTGCTCAAGGATACATAAAAGGTACATCTGAACCTCCTCCAGTCAAACGACGAGCAACCGGCAAGCGCGGAGGACGTAAGGGGCAACGCGGCAGAGGCAGAGGACAAGCTAGAGGAAGGACCTTGTTCTAGTCATGAGTCTCCTTCATCCCAAGGGTCAGGTATGTGCAGTAGGTGAACTAGACCTACACGCCTTGCCTGTCACTCAAAAGGACATATTAAAGTGTCAAAAAATAACCAAAACTACCAACAATGCCCTGACTCCACACACTGAATCATTTGACTTCACCTTCGAACCAAGCAACCTGTACACAGACCTCTCAGAAACTGAGCTGTACATGGAACTGGAAGCCGTGGCGGCAGACGGAACAACTCACCTTGCCGTAGGCATAGAAGCTGCTCCAGTCAACAACTTGGCACACGCTCTCTTTGCTTCCTGCCAGTTGCTGATAAATGGGGAGAAAGTCACCGGCAACAATGAAGACTATGGTCTCAAGGCCTACATTTTGGACACAATTTGTTGCAACAAAGAAGACAAAGAGACTCGGTTGAAAGGGTGTCAAAAGTACATGAAAGACACCTGTGGTCACATGGAAGCCAGAGCGGGCGAAAATGCTGGATGGACGGCACGGAGAGCAGAGTTCAGTGCCCGCAACAAGCATGCCTTAGTAATGAAGCCGCACCTGGATTTAATTAAACAGTGCAAGGTGCTGCCTCCGAACTGTGAAATCAAGTTCATATTCGAAAAAAATCAGCCCAATTACTACATGATGCAAGCAGCCGATCAAAACTACTGGGTCAAAATCACCAAAGCTGAAATGACACTTCTCCAAAAATGTGTCGACGACGAGGTGGTGAAAACTCATGTCAGCAGTGTCAGGAATCCACATTGGGGCCCTTTCAACTATCACATAGCCAGGTGTAAAGTAACTAAACACACTTTGGACGGTGGCTCACAAGACTACAGTTGGACTCAACCTGACACTACTCAGATCCCCACCAGGATAGTCTTGTGTATGATAAAGGAAACAGCAGCTGCTGGGACTAAGACAGAAAATCCTTTCAACTGCAGGCATTTCAACGTGAAGGAAATATGCGTGAGATATGACGATCAAAAGTTTGAGTTGAAGACCGACTTCGAAACAGGCAACTGCATCAGAGCCTACAGTCAAATGTTCATAGACAGTGGGCTGTCGGCTTTGGGGCAAGACTGTGGCATAACTTTGGAAGATTTCAAAGATGGATATTCCTTCTTTGTTTTCGACCTCACCCCAGACAGAGCACCTGAAGACAGTCGTATAAATCTCATCAAGCAAGGAAAGCTGGGCATTTCCCTTAGGTTTGCCGCCCCGACTACTCACGCCATATCTGCCGTCTTGTGTTCCTTCTACGACAACAACATCCAACTAACGGCTGACTGTCTTCCTGTCACAGACTACCACATGAACTGAGAAAAAAATGAGAACTTCAGACATAACAGGTGCACTGGGAAACCATCCACACACAAGACGTTTCTACCTGGGAACTTTTGCCAGTAATCAATGTCCTAAAAAACCAATTCCCTCTACATGTTTCGTCAGTAACACAGATCCAAGCTCTAAACCTGGTCAGCACTGGGTGGCATTTTACGTTTCTCATAACGGGAATGTATTCTACTTTGATCCCTATGGCTTACCTCCGTTTACTATATATCACCAGAGGTTCATGCAAAAGTCGTCAGATGGTCACGGGTCGTTCAGCAGAAAACAAGTGCAAAACTTTTACGCTAAAACGTGTGGAGCCCACTGCATTAACTTCCTCATAGAAACATGTCGGACCAAGGATCCACACCACACTGTGAAAAGGTTTTCTCAGGTCCCCTTCAACTTAATGGACAAAATAGTCAGGCCCTTCCTGAGAAAAAGAGAGAAGAAGAGGCAATGAATTTCGAGATGAGTCCAGAAGAAGTAGCAGTCAAAGCAGACGTGAGCAATCTTTTGGTGAAAGGAAAAGTTAAACGTGAACTGGACGTGATAGACGGGCTTCAAAGCACGGCGGAAGTAATAGACAAGATTCTCATCATCATGGCCGAGTTAATGGACAAAGTGGTAGCCCTGGAGGAGAACGACATAGGAAGAAAGGCCTTGAAGGATTTAATGGAGAGAATGCGGGCCTTAGAGGACCGTAGTCAAAGTCCTACTCCAGCCAAGACCGGGTGCAGTTGGTACTGCAACAAGAATTCATTTTCCATATAATATCCATGTTCTCTGCTTGCAAAGCATATCTGATTATAATGATTCATACCTAGCATGTACTCTGATAGGAAGAAAAAAAATAAAAAGATTGAATTTAAAAAAACGAGTTGTGTCTTTGTTGCATTTAATCTCATATCAAAATAGTGAGTCATAAGTATTGCGTAAATTCATAGGAACATTGCATTAGAAAATGAGTCATGGTTATTGTGTAAATTCTTACAAGCATTGCGCAATGCACCCTCATACGTAGGTCATACGTTTTTGCAAGTAGGTTAGTAGGTCACTTCCGGTTTGTAAGTAGGTCAGCTCTAGGTATTGCACAATTCTTTTAATTTATGCATCTAGGTCAGGTCACTAGGTCAAATGGAATCCAGCTCTCTGATTGGTCGAAAAAACTAGGTCATGACCTTATGACGTCACTTCCTGTCAAATCCAGCCCTCTGATTGGCTGAAACTAGGTCACTTCCGGTCTACCAGTAGGTCATGACCTAGTTAGTAGCTAATCCATTGCGCTCAGTTTGCATGTATATACTACTTCCCATTGTTTTCTGTGTGTGGAGGGGAAGATAAGAGATTACCTACAATCCTCTGCCAGATCCAAGATGACCACCAGAGGCCAGCTACATAACTAATTTCAAGATGGCCACCTCCATACAGGAATAGCTCTTCTCCCTATAGCAGACACTGATATGAATATTTCTATATACGTTGAATATCATTGTAGGGGTTCGTTCCCCCGTCGGGTGCACAGAGCCTTCAGAGGGACTGTTCACTTGATCGTGTCACTCCCCCTATGTATACCATACCGATCCAGGGTAGTTAGAAGGTAGAGAATGTCAGGCCAGGGGAAGTAGCTCAGGGGTAGAGCTTCTGCTTCGAAGTTGGAGGGTCTCGGGTTTGAGTCCCGGTTCCTGCATGATATTTTCCGCTGACCACTACATCATTATGAATATCAAATCTGACAGAAGACTTATTGCAGATTAGTCACTTACCATCTACAGCATAGACACTGCTCTTCCCCCAGCCCCCACAGTACTGCTGGCCGTCACCTGGACATGGGATGGTACACCCTGTCAGTCCACCCTGTCCATAGGGATAGTTGTCACCACAATGACAGTTCTCCTTAGACTGCAAGACACAAGAGCAAGCCATTTTGTATTGAATTAGAGGCAGTTATGTTAATTATTCTTATCGAATACTGAAGATGAAGGGCATTATTATAGCAACACTCTCGTCAACTCTTGCGAGTACAGGGCATTAGGTCAACAATTTGAAATGGTTGTTTGATGTCCACAATGGTTGATCAGACAAAATTGTAAAAGCTGAGTTTTTATCTGATTTTGGTGCCCACTGGGAAAATTCCATGGGCTTATCTCTGTTTCTCAGTTATTAAGGAGTGGTCATCAGAGTAAGCCCTTTCGTAGTATTGTCTAGTATGATATACAGTAGGTAACAAAATTAATATTGTGAGTAAAAACCTCAAACGTATTTTAGGTCGGAATGCAGAAAGATCCAAATACAGCAACCAATACAAGACAACGACCTTAACTTTGAACAGAAAAAAATATATCGATTTATTGCTTGACTGCTCTAGTGAACGGATCTTTGAATAATTGATTTAGATTGTTTCGGAATTAATTCACTAGTCTTCCCATTTCAGCCAAGGTTCTGAGCACGTACCCTTACTCCTTCAACTGCCGCATAATGCTTTAATGCAATATTCCTATTGGTTGCAATGGTGCACGACTTCAGCCATGAGATAAGGATCATGCCAAACCCCGCGGGGTCGATATACTCATCTTGATGCATTCATGCATCAATCTGACCATACGGGGTTGATGCAATGAAGCTTCAAGGTGTATGAATACATCTTAAGATATTTTCACATTTAATCGATTTGTGGCACTTGAATGGTTAAAGGAGGGAGTCTCTCCTCTCGTAAACCGTGTAGCCTACAAATCATGCTTCCGACTTCTTCTCACGCACATACGATGCAAAGACACCGAGGTGAACAGGTGAACAAGGGCCACAGAAAAATTGCCAAAATGTCTGTGTCTTTGTGAAAATCCCTTGGTCTGCACCTTTTGGGGATGTTAAAGTCAATAAACCTCCCCTGTGCATTATTCTAATATTTAAATGGATAAGTATTATCCATCCAAGTGGGAGATCTTAACTTTACTTTGAGTTTAAAATGCATGTTGCAAGTAACGTTTTCTTCATCGTTGAAGACGTGTCACTGATGATAGAATTTGAAACCAATATTGGAAAAAGAAAGTTCTTCAGAAGTTCAAGAGAAAGAGGGAAAAGAAGCAGAATACATTGGCAGTCCGTCCATGTTCCTGCTGCCACTAGTATTAATTGTTAATAATGATATGATTAATTAATGAACTTTTGGCACCCAACCAAAAGGGCTTTTAGTTTTGGTGTGATATCCCCTGATTGTTCACATGTGATACATGTCACTTGGCGGTATTGTATTTAGAGGAGGGCGATATTGTAACACATCAGGGAACAAAAGGTGTATTTGGCTAACAAAGCATACAGCGACTGCCATGGTTAATAATAAACCAATGTCAAGCATCATGGTGTTAATAGATTATGATAGCAAATTGTACTCCTGGGATAAACTTTCTATTTTTGAAATAGATGTCTGGTGCTTGGATGAGAAATGAGAGTGTATCAATTTACGACCCATATTCACCTGACGATGGATATTCTCTTCCCATTTTTTTCTCGTTATCTACAGCGATTCGTCAGAAGAAATCAATACGGATATTGATTTTGGTTTTAGACATTTCAAAGGAAATGTTTAATGTGCTATAGATCAGACTGACGTGTTCAGGCAAATACACCCTGAGATCTACTAGTTCAGTGATCGAGTAGTCTATTATATCACGGCATAGAAAGTACTTGTAAAATATGGGTTCATATTTTGCGAGCACGTTCCTGAGTTTCTTCAGTCCATGCACACAGATTGGCAAACCGTCATCTGATTTCAACCTATATAATATGATCTAACCTGCCACAATTCACCATTGTAATATTTCAAATCCTGCTTGTTGCTTAATTCTGGTAGACTGAATAAATTGCTCTTGAGCAGACAGTCACAGATAAACAAAAACACAATACAAAGATCTCCAAACTAAACAGCACGCGTTGCCTTGGATACAGAAGTCTAGTCGATGAGCTAGCCCCTTGTTGGAAGCAAAACTCACTATATTATTCATGTGATATGGCTTGTGTTTAATCGAGTTCTTTATTAAATTGATGAACTGGTGTTTTAAACTGCCAAGTCTAGAACGAAATTGTTTTACTTTTACAAATCATTTTATTTGGTTCTAAATGCCGATATGAAATGCTGGAGCTATGTCCTTCTCTACTGCCTTGATATCTTATAACTCATTAGCATCATTCACAAATACAGTCAATCTTCAACAGGATAAAGGGATATCATTGTTGCTAGTTCCTAAAATTAAACTTAATTAGGAGAACCCTACTCTTATGAAATGTTTTGCATGTCCAGTTTAAATTGCAAACTGTGATAGCACTTTAAATTTTGAGAAGCAAGTGGCAAGGATATACCATGTAGCTCCATTACTGTCAGCAAATATAAAATAACTCCAAGTTGTGGCTTTGAATAAATGCAAACTTCAGTTTGTAGCTTAAGTACGGGTCACTCGGCTCTATTTTTAATTGGGCCCCTTGCCAGACACCTCTATCATAAGATACACCGTTTTAAAACCTAGGAGTACAATGTGACAGAATGAGGAGAATGATCCAGGCGCTTTCCTAGTTCTATCTCTTCGTTGCTGCCCCCTCTGTGTCATATGTAATGGTATAGGCACATATATCATGTTTATGTCTCGTGTACTTTGTATGAATATGACCGTAGATACCAAAATGCCATCACTCACTCAATCAATCGGATATGGAAAACAAATCTGATTTAAAGTTTGTTCTATATCAATCACCTGATGGTTTTGAAACTGGAACTTGACCTTTCCACCACCCCCTATCAGTTATCAATAGTTCACTGATGAAGCCCTCAATCAGGCTGTGTCGTTCTCTCTCATGAATATTAATTAGATTTACCACTGTGCAGACAGGTCGATGCCTCAAACTGCAAACTAAATCACTACTGAACATACAGAGGCGTAGGAAGCAAATCTTCATTGGGGGGGGGGGGGGGCAGGGGGGCCCTACCCCAGCGACCATGAATTATCGGTTTGAGCATGCTGGTGTTGATGCATCGATGTATGCGATTTATATAAAAGGTTATTCCTCGATGACTTATCTTTAGACAATTCTGCCATTTTCCCTATCTTAATGACATATTTGTACAATTTAAGTGGTGAGCTATGGGCATCTTGTACATTTCATAGTGGGGCTTAACACATTTTGGGGGGGCCCAGACATATTCAGGCCCCACCTCCTCTGTGATTGGGGGGGGCAGGCCCCCCTGGCCCCCCCTTTTCCTACGCCACTGACATAAACAATCCATCCCGACAACTACCAGAACCAATGCCTTTTTTTTTATCTTATTATACAGATCTCCCCATATAACTAGATAAAAAAAAGGGGGCTGGGCTTAATATACAGTTGTGTCTTCGTGCGAATCTGAATCTCTGATGTGTTGCGATGAACATGTACTCATATATAAATTTCCGAATAGAAGAAACTTCTATAAATAAGCCTATGGTTATTATGCACCTGCGTTCATCGACCAAGTATGTACGGTCTATTCCTCGCAAAGTTTTATATGAATAAATCGAATTTCAACTAAAAATCTATGTGGCAACCAGCAATCGTTACTCTCTCTGATTAATCAGAAATATACTCTCAACCTTTGCAGACATATATCTCTATTTCGATCTGTTATGATAGGACACAATCTCATTCGGCAGAACTCATTGTAGTTATGGTAATATTGATGCTCCTTGCACGACATAGAAAGATTACAGAGCATCCAAAATGAATCTGATCATTCTTCTGTGATTAATAATCAATGCAGGCTTAGGCACTGGAGTGCCTGGTTTCAATTGTATCTCCCAACCTATTGGTCAGCCTTTGTCTGCTGTAAGGTGATTCGCTACTCATAAATTGATGAGAACTAATATTGCCTTAGGTGCACGTGTAAGAATATAATAAATACATGGTGTACTAGATACAGTGGACCAGGAGCCATTCCTCATATTAGAACCGTATGGTCACTTATTTTGCACACGCCTGGCTGAATACATCTTCTGCAAAGTATATATCATTAATTCTTGTTAAAGGTTTTGAGAACATAATGTACATTACAGCTTTCAACATTCCGACCAAACCGAGCCATATCACAGAAGGTTAATGGTTGATAAGCAAAGGAAAAGGGGAAAATGTTTTCTATCTATCAATGCAGTTTTACGTGGTGTCATTAAGATATAATATTGAGAAATAACTGAATATTTATGAATATAAAATATCTCACCTGTATAGCAGCATAGGTGGCCCCGGCTTGTCGGCAGGTGTCCATGCATAGACCAGGTGTCATGTTTGGTATAGTGGCAATCTTCTCCAGGGCTGGACTCCAGGGAGAATCAAAGAAGCAGCTCTGAGGGCCAATTACCTCACCACCTAGAGACAAAAAGACAGCCCTTTATAGATACTGAATCATGATCCATTTAAACACGATGTACTACAGTGGCCCAGAAGGGTCAAAATGAAGTTCGAACAAAGAGTTGACTTTCACAGAAAAAGTTAGAGTCCAAAACCAAAATGCAATGTTCAAGTCAATTTCATTTCATCGCTGTCAAGGTGTCAAGCTGTCAACTCATGCAAACCAACTTGTGACAGGTATCTTTTAGCATTGCATGGTGCACTCTATGTCTTGCTATATGAACAAAGTCTATACCAGCACATACTGGGTAGCTATCGGTTCCCACCCATGGTTCCACACCAAGTAACACCTGGTTCCAGCATCCTGTAACTGGTGGTTCTCATACATTGTAACTGGTGGATCCACACTAATTAGCTACCGGTACTGGATCTTATACCAAGGAGCTGCTGGTTCTCACACCCAGCACTTGCTGGTTCCCATACACATTAGTTGCTGGTTACTGCATCCAGTACCTGCTGGTTCCCATATACAGTTGCTATTAGTTCCTACATACTGTACCTGCTGGTTCCCACATCAGATAGCTAGCTAGTTGTGTTGGCTCCTATACATAGTAGCTACTGGTTCCCACACCGAATAGCTAAAGGATATTCTGGATCAATTCATTATAAAAAGGTAATAGTCATATTGGTCCAAAATGGAGGAATAGGGTCAAGGACTCAAAATAGCTCAAATGAGTCAAAATAGGTCAAATTGGTTCAAAATAGGTCAGATTAGCCAAATATGGGTGAATTTCATTAGACGAGGTCAAACTATGTCAAAATGGGACAAATTAGGTCAAATTGGCAAAAAGTAGGTTAAAAGCATCAAATGAGGTCGAAATAGGAAAAATTAGGTCAAAAGGTTCAAAATGCCCGAAAGTAGGTCAATTAGATGAAATTAGGTTAAAATAGGTCAAACATAGATCAAATTAGATGGAATTAGCAAAAATCAAATGAGGTCTTGTGCTATGACACTTTGGGTTTCCTTATCTGCTCCATAATGATGTATTTCAATTATCAGCGCCTTATAGAGGGAGTAGCTCTGGTAGAAGGCTAATGCACCGATTAACAATACAAGTCTGAATTACAGGTTACCTTTTATTGAACATTCCATTTCCAGGTGAAGATACAATCCATAATCACACTACCTCCTGCTGTGATCCATTAGAGTCCATCTTAATCCTTTACACACACACATATATATATATATATATATATATATATATATATATATATATATATATATATATATATATATATATCAAGTGCATGTTGGTTACGTGGGTTAATTACAGTCAGATTAGGCCAAAATAGGTCAACATAGGTCACATAAGTCAAAAATGGGCTAACTGGGTCAAACTAGTCAAATGTGCTGTACAATCTTAATTTTGACCCTATTAGACCTAAATGGACCTCATTTGAGCCAATTTGTCTGAATTTGACCTAAATTGACCCCAATATATGTAATTAGTCTACTTTTGACCAATTTGCCCTAATTTAACTGAATTAGACCCTATTTGATGTGTTTGACATAATTTTTTTACCAATTTGACCTAATTTGACCTATCTATACTCATTTTGACCTTATTTAATGTAATTGACCTTTTATTGACTTATTTGACACCTTTTGACCTATTCTAACTCAATTTAACCTAATATGACATCACTTTATGCATTTGACCTATTTTTTTGCTGATTCGACCCAATTTGATCTTATTTGTCCCAATTTGATCTCAATAATTGACCTACTTTCAGTCATTTCAATCTTATATGACCCAATCTGGCCTCATTTGATGTAACTGACAAATTATTAACATATTTGACCCAATTTGTCCTATTTTGCCCTCACTTGATGCATTTAATCTACTTTTTTTGCTAATTTGACCTAATTTCTCCCATTTTGACCAAGCTTACCTTTTATAATGAAATTGACCCATATTTAGCTAATCTGACCCATTTTGACCCATTTTGAACAATTTGACCTATTTTGACTCATTTGAGCTATCTTGAGTCTTAATGGCCTAATTTCACCCAATTGAATTCACTAATTGAACCCAATTTGCCATTTTGGCCCAATTAGTCCCAAAACGTCATACAGCCTGTTTGGTAGGAGGGCCTGACACACAGGCTATGGACCAATATGACTGTTTATCCACAGTTCATACAGATTATCCTTTAGCTATACAGTAGCTACTTTATATGGGCCCAGCAGCTACTGGATGTGGGAACCAGTAGCTACTATATGTGGGAACTAGCTATATACCTGATGTGGGAACCAGCAGGGAGTGTATGTGGGACCCAGCAGGGAGTGTATGTGGGAACCAGCTGGGAGTGTTGCAGGAACCAGTAACTAATGGATGTGGGAACCAGTGGCTACTGTATATGGGAACCAGCAAGTGCTGGGTGTGGGAAGCAGCAGCTACTTAAATGCTATGGGATCCAGTACTGGTAGCTAATTGGTGTGGCACCACCAGTTACAATGCATGGGAACCACCAGTTATGGGATGCTGGAACCAGCAGCTACTTGGTGTGGAACCATCAGGTATTGTGTGTGGGAACCGATAGCTACCAAGTATGTGCTGGTATAGACTTTGTTCATATAGCAAGGCATAGAGTGTACCATGCAATGCTAAAAGATACCTGTCACAAGTTGGTTTGCATGAGTTGACAGCTTGACACCTTGACAGCAATGAAATGAAAAATGATTCACCCCTTTTGCCATCTTTCTATAGCTCAAATGGTAACAAAAAAGGTGTACAGTCCCAAATATCATTGAAGCATTTCATTGAAAATGACTCTCCTGAGAAACCGCATGGGTCTATCAACTTTCCTCATAATCAATGGGAATCATAACAGTGTAGATCTCTGTCTCACAGATTTTGCATATTAATAGAGTATTTCTGTATATACATCCCACTGTCTTTTGGCCAGATGGATAACCCGAAGGCAAGTCTGCCGTTTTAGCGTCTCCACACTGATGAGGTGATTGAGTCTATCCTTGTATTATTATCGGATTATTTCCACCACCACAAACACTTAATTAGCAATATGGTAAACAGGTCGAGACTTAGATAAGGCAGATCATAAATATTGACTGACTGCAGGTCCTTGATCTATGTAATGGAGGCCATCATCTTCCATGGTGGAGAGGATTCACGGTAATGTGCAATACCAACAATTGTGACCGAAAGGTTTGGTAATAAAAAGAAACAACACTTTACGCTGTTACTCTAGCCTACGTTTATACTACATAGGCAAGAGAGTGACATCCTAACATAATATGACACCGCGATGATTCGTAATCATACGATCCAAATGTTGGTGTTGGCCATGCATTGATATGAATATTGCCCAAAGGCACTTTATGACCGCAGCAGATCCAGGAACTTGAAAATAGAAAGGCGTGGAGAGGGTGAGGGCTCACCCCTAGTGTACTAGTGTGCTGTTGGGGGTGTTAAATTGATTCTATCTTGTACGTTACATATGTGGCACAAGGCTGGCACCATTGGTTAACATTTCGTGTATGGGTGGGTTGTATTTCAAGACTATTATATGAATACATATTACTCATAGCATCACAATTTCTGCTCATTATTATCATGGTATTATCCATATCTGAATCCTGGTGAAAGTGTTTTTGATTTGAACCACATCGTCTGAAGGAACAGATACATAAATTCATAGACTGTTTATCCTGATTCCAAGGCTGTCTCTGTGAATTCAGCTTTATCATTGGCTATATGTGTAGGCAACAGGGACCTTTCCAACCAGTCATACCTATTACAGCCGAAACTCATGAATATCCTGCATTCCGTCCTGATCTCAATATACTACTTACATGGAGACGCATCCTACTTATAGTGAGCGCCGGACTGCTATTTACTATTCATGTTCTAAACAATAACTTGTCTTTTTTGTGACTATAGGTTATCAGGAAGACTTACTGATAATATGAACATAGAATGCAGATTAGGATTAACAGTTTCTATGAACTGTCCATGGTTGGAGTAAGTAGAATGTCGATAGAAAACAGCAGCCTTCAATACCTATGTGAGTGAGTGAGTGAGTAATAGATGTTTAACGCCATTTCGACAGCTAAGGTCATATTCATGGCGAGAACGACATTACACAATTTTACAGAGGAATGTGTCAGTGCCCGCGCATATGTGCACCACACACATCCTGAGGGGATAGGAAAGATGAGAAGTAGACCCTTTTAAGTGGGCTAGGGAAGCCCGTCAATACCTATGTACTGCTGGTACTAGTGCTAGGTCTTTCCATTTCAGTGACCTATTTAGCATACCGGTAGTTCTAGGTTATGATACAAAGAAATAATTATGTCCTTACTTGATGCCCAATGCCAGTCTCCATTCTGGCCCTCTGCACCCAACCAGATCGAGGCTGTCCCCTCCTCCTTCATCAGCCCCGTTATCACCTCCTGTGTGACGTCATCGTTTACAACCGGAAGTGTCCCAGATAGCTTTGCACAGAGTGCGCGCGCATCAGACCACGACCTTGTTCCTGACTGCATGACGTAACACTTTCCGTCATGACCCACTCCCAGCGGGCATTGCGCGTGACTTCCTGCAATCAATCAAAATAATTATCAATTTTTAATTAGAAATGGGGTAAAATCAATCACGTGTCAATGTTCAAATTATTGTGGTGTGGTCCTTGAGTCGTGGTTTCATGATCCTTGACCTTGATTAGAATAAACGAGTTCCATTTCCCAGTTGCCACTTGACTGAAGCCATGAAAATAGATACCCGGTTTATTTCACTGGTAAAATGCAATAAGGTAAAGCATATCGTGCGTGCATCCCTAGCTATAAAATGATCCTTTTACACCAATGCAATTCTAAAGAATGTCCAAACTAATTGTGTTACTGAATATTTGGTGAAAAATGGTTATGAAATAATGGTACCTAACCAATGGGGCAAGGCAAATAGCCTTCTCCTGTGGATATCTGATATCTCTTTTAGGAATATTCAGTTTGGAGCTAAAGTATGTAGCTTCCTCACGTGACATGGGGTCTATATAACGCTCTGTTATAGCTATTTCTGGTCACGCAAATGTTCTTTCTGAAATCAGAATTTTCCACTGGGGGGGAGGGGGTTATTCCCTCCATATGGCTCGGAGTGAGTGAGTGAGTAATGGTTGTTTATCGCCAAGCCGACAGCTAAGGTCATATTCATGGCGGAAAAAGTACATTAGACATCACGTCACAAAGGAATACATGTGCCTGTGCCCGTGCATATGGACACCAGACATATGTAAGAAAGAGGGGACAGGAAAGAGGAGATTCAAGGAACGAATATGTGCCAGTGCCCGCGCATATGGACACCACCCACACTCAGAGAGGATAGAAAAGCAAGACATAGACCCCTTTTAAAGATGGCCTGGGGCTGGGGAGGCCCGTCCATATGGCTCGGCACAGCATAAATCATAAAGAAAATGTACCATCAACTCGTCTTCAACAATTATTAATAGATTCTCACTACAGCTGTGCGAAAAAAAATGAGGGGAAATATTTTCATTTTCCAAAAAAAAAAGAGGCGGGGGAGGGATCATTGCACACTTATAATTTGTGGTACTGGTGTCCGGTGGTCGACCTATGGCACACCTCGATTCTGTGGCTAGGAAGGGGGATACGGTACTTCGGAAGTAGATTTGCTCAAGTGTATTGAGGAGAGAAATTAAAAGGGCAAAAGACTATCAAGTATAAGATCTCTCTCTCTCTCTCTCTCTCTCTCTCTCTCTCTCTCTCTATATATATATATATATATATATATATATATATATATATATATATAATATATATATATATATATATATATATATATATATATATAGTTCTGGAGGAGAGATATCAGAACTCAGAGACTGCGGCCAGTCTACTCGTGAAGCTATTTGCATGACAGGGGCCATCTATAGCAATCCTAAAATTACTCTTTACACACACTACCTACAGCTTAATTTGCCCTATGCACAGCTGAAGTTTAGTGTGGTGCATTTAGTGTGGTGCATGCTAGTTTTGCCGGTAGTGTCACTCAGATAACATAAATAGAAACAATCAAGAAGGTGCAAGTTGTTCTATTACTTTAAAAGCCATGCGTCTTCTTGCCTACCGTAATCAACAAAACACTCTCAAAGCACCCCATAGTGTGTTTCTCAAATAGGCTGTATTGTACAGGTGAGAGTTCTGACAGTCTGGTTGTGCACTCATTCAGTTACAAGAATCGTCACCCCATGACCTTCATCTGAAGGCTCATTTGGATGTGTTGCATGTTACATTGTATGTGTTGAGAGTACTGTTCACTCTCGGAGCACTGCTGAACATCTCCACTTAATAAGGACTGGCACTCCTCCTGTTTTTCGCCTCCTTCAGCAGAACATAGGGTAATATGATACATATTATGTTCATTACTAAATCATAAGAAGACTGGAGTTGCTGTGGGAACACCATTCACCAACACAGATTGGCTCGCATAGCCTGCTGGAATTAGCAGTACAACCCTTTCATCTCCCCTACTGTTAAATCGACTTGTCTGCTAAAGGCCTTTTTGGGGTTTGTAGAATTACGGAAAGAATCCTGTAGTAGCATGGATTCTCGTCTAATATTTCACAAAGACTGATATTTCTCTTATGATACCATCAATTAGTATAATGCACAAGGCATTATAAACGGTGTATCTCACATGGCGTAATGGATTACAATCTAGGATGGCACAAGAACTAAACTGATATATCTCATATGGCACCATGGATTACGATACAGGATCCTGCAAAGACTGACATAACTGACTCTCCAGTGGCTCCAGCTGAGATGGTCAAAGGTTGACGATTCAACACCAGCTAAGTCATTAACACCTATCAACTTTATACTTGCACGTTTAACCTACATTATTTTAGGGTTTTCGGCAATCTATGTCATTATGCCACTTTTACACATTTTTCACCTTTACCAACTTTCTTCTATCGATCTGAAGATCCAGTGCTACAAATGTGATCAGCATCCTTGAATAAGGTAAGTAAATGGGTCCTACCTTCTTTTACCAAGCATAGCTCATAGCCTCAATAGGGCTACTTTAGATGGGGTTTGTACTTACCATAGTTCCTAACCTGTACTCTAAATCTCCCAGCCTTAGGCATTTACCAATAATGCCAATCCATGGTGTCAGCAACCCCGCCCCACCAATAGCCCTAGGTGCCATAGTCTATATCTGGGCTAGGCCTCTAAAGCCACACCTGTAACCCCTGGCCACACCTCTATGTCCTATCGACCTGAAAGGTCACTCAGTTTGTAGCTTCAATGTCCTGCAGAAACCGATTATTCAGGGTATTGTTAATAAATCACGTATCTGGTTGTAGCTACTATCATAAAGTAAGGACCGTCAGAATGACAATTGATTTACTTGATAGCTGATGAACATTTGGATGTTAGGGAACTTTAGGATTAACCTGGCTTGATCAGGACCGACAGTTTTAAGGGTGAAATAGCCAATGCATGCAGAGGTCTCAGATATTTTAAGAAGGATATAATAGCTCTCATTTAATTTCATACATCTCTTTTTGGCATATTAAAACTGTTTTTACATTCTCTCTCCTAATCTATGGAACATCGAAAGGCATTCTACTGAATAACGATAAGTCCTACATCGTTCTATGTCATGGTCAGAAGTATTTGGAAAACAGTATTAAACTTGGGCCCATGGCTAATGCACTGTACATAGCAGGACCCTGTAGGGTGGGGGGATGCTAGGGATGGACTCGTTAAAACCATAAGCTGCACAATGCTTGAATGCATTGTGTACTTTGTTCCTCGCATATATGTAAATACAGTCATTTGGAGGCTACCTACTAGGGCTGGCTGCATTCATGTATCATATCGACCCTATAGATACAATTCTGAATGAATGGTAGCCACAATAGCAGTGTTGATAGTTCACCTCACTACCAGACCATCTATGGATCAGATTTGATGCTCACCCTGGTGAACATGATCAGATGGTGAAGGGAGTGGTCTGGCCAGGCGCCTACCTTTAATCTTGTATCAGGGGAATGAATGGGGCATTGGGTAAATGTGATTGAAGTCTTTAATCAGTCACTAATTAACTCTTTCATGCCGGCTAGTGCATTAATGCACTACCGGGGAAAATACGGCTAGTGCACTATTGCATTATGATTAGTGGATTTCTGGTTTATATAAGGTTTATGCTGGGTACCACCAAGAATTATCTTAAAAGAATTTGACCTGGTAATATGGTATCATTTGAAAGGAAATTATGTACAGATTCCAAAACAGTGATTTTAAAACTTGTCTCACAAATAGAAAATCTCTCCTTATGATCTCGACATGCCCATGGTGCTATAGAGCTCATTCTAGGGCCTTATCTGCCGTATTCTAGGGACTTTAGATAAAGATAGAGCCGGCTGGAAAGAGTTAATTAACATCGGTTGATGTGTCAGGGGATCACCAACGATGTGATAAGGAGCGTTGGGGCATAAAGGATATGGGACTGAAACATTTCACTGTATTCTATGAATTGGTCTTATTTTGTAATGCAAAGATGACTGAAAGATTGATATTTCCAGCTATTACTTATCTCTTTGGTATTAACTTCTCCTACTGAAGCAATCATCACATGGGACCTTAACCTTTAAAACTGGTTCTCCTATGTCAGTAACAAGGGGGGGGGTTCTGGTACACTGTTAAATACCTGTACCTCCTCTTTCATGTCCTCTCTGTGAGTTTGGTGCACAAATATAATTATCTATGAAAAGGTGTTCTCACCATGATCATTACCTGAGCTGTAGAAATTGTGTTACAACTATTGCTACTAAGTTCAATGCTTACCAACAATGTATATGAACCTTAATTTTACTTGTATTATAGGGTAAAAAAGTAGAAAAGGAAATTAAATTGACTAACAAGTTAGTGTCTACCGCAGTCTGGAATTTGCCCAATATCACGGAACTCCAAACTTCTGAAGTCCCACAGGGAGTACAGGCTCCACATGCTCCAACCAGATCCAGCTAAACAAGTGCTGCCTGGGGGTATAGGCAGATGTATCGGTACAGAATGGATGCCTCGTGTTAACATGCCAATAACCTATAACTACTACCAAAGTACTGAGTAGGATCTTTAATTTTGCAAAACTAGGAAGTGAGTATACATGTACAGTATTAGCTTGTGATGGAAACTCATATAGCATGAGAGGGGAGAGAGCGAGAGAAAGCGAGGGAAAGAGAAAGAGAAAGAGAGAGAGATCCCTTAAACAGCAGAATGAACAGTCTATCACTATCATATCACTTCAACCATTCTAGTTAACATCACAGAGATAACACAAGCAGCTGGTCAGTAGGGCAGATTTGCCTTCACACCTGCACCCATATGGCCTGTGTCACACCTGCACCCATATGGCCTGTGTTATCCCTTTGTTGAATTTCCTGGATCTTGGCCAATGTAAACACCTTTCCCTGGCAGGCGAGGTCTACCTACTGTGATGGATCTTTGTTCCCCCAGAGATTAACTATGGAACCCTGCAAAACCCTGATTTCTATCTAAATATACTCATAGCGTTACATTGGAGAACATACAGTTTACAGTCCACTATAGGCTGCGAATACGTGTGTAAGTTTGTTATTCTATCAAACATAAAGACGTCCAAAGATGGTTAGTACCTTTTAGAACTTCAACGGTAACATGATTCCGAGGAAACTTCAGTTTTAGATAAAGCAAAAATAGTTTATGACAGACAGCGACCGTTGACCCATCGGATATGTCAAAGAATAAAATGCTTCATCTCTAGCCTTCTGCAACGATTTTGAGTAGGAGTAGAGGAGCACCACCTTGGAACCAAACTTAAAGGGCAATTTTCTCATGGTTGACAGGGCGGTTACTTGGCAACACTTGAGGGGATAGTCGGAGGCATTCATGAATTATTCTCACCACATTAAAGGTAGAGTAATCCAGAGAATGATAGAAAAGAAAAATATTCCCAAAACCTTGTGCAGGCTTTGGTCTGAGTCAAGTAGTATAGATGAATAGATGAGTCCCAGAGATTAATTTTTTTTCTGAATTGTACCAACGTTTCGACTTTCCAGAGAAGCTTTGTAGAATCTAGGTTCGTCAAAGCTTGTTTATCACACTTTATAGCAGACACAGGTAAGAAAACAAGCAATTGCACAAAGTCATAGTCTTACTCCCATCAAATCTGACAATCTTCACAGTCCCCATAGGACTATAGGTGTTAAATCAGTAATGTTTCTGACGTCCATTAAGGAACAGCTTGATAGAGAAAGAGCAACTCTTTTAACGAAAAGCGCAGAAACACTCCAGTGCCATCAGATAAGAGTCCCTGGTGGGGAGCCAACCTGGGCAGTAATAAAGAACCAGACATGGAGCTACTCAGACCTCCTGAGCTGCTCACCAATGGTGTCATAATCCCAATACAATAACCCCAGAGCAGCTCGGTGTTAAAGGCTTTGATCTGACCTACATCCCTCTAACCCCTCAGCACCTTTGAGTCTGATTAAAGAAAAAAGAATCGAGCTTTCCTTAGGCAGTCAAAGTTGCATGATGGAATAACCCCCGGGGGGGGGCACTTCATATGTTTGACATACACAAGTGTGCGGCTGGCAAGGGTGCTTTTTCAATCCTAAATCTCCCTAGTCAAGGGTCTACTTTTGGGAAATCTCCTTAGGCGAGGGTCTACCTTTAGGAAATTTCCCTAGGCAAGGGTACATTTTGAGTTAAAAATGCAGTGAACGCGCATAATTTCTCATGAAAATGCTTAAAATTTTCATTTTTTTTCCCACAACATTGTACCATTCCCTCCAAATTTTCCCTAAGCAAGGGTCTATTTTCTTCAAAATTTTCCTAGGCAAGGGTAAGGGTTGCAAAACTTCCAGCTGCACACCAGTGTCAAATAAAATTGAGTGCCCCCCCTGGGAATAACACACTTGTATTGACCGTTTTTGTTATCAGTTATCCCAGTACTGTTGCTTAGAGACATTTATGCTTACCTCGGAACGACTGTTTTCCTTCAGTTAACAATTATTCAGAGTTCAGACAAGTGTTAATCCTGGTTCTTTAAATGTTCATATATTTTTGTTACCCATATAATTAGCATGGATTCTTATAGGTTCCAGTATCTACTATTGTCTAGAGATGTGCATATCGGCGAACATGAATAGAAATATATACAGTAGGCTCCCTAGGAACCCTTCTACCTATTGCAATTTAAGATCAAACTAGACATTTAGAAGTGAATAGAATGTATCATTTTGAAACCCTAAAGCATTGTATGATGCCTCTAAAAGCATAGTATCGATCATTTAATTTACAGATGCGTAACTATAAGTATATTCATTATTGTACCTTGAAAACCTATTTTAGGTAATCGCTAGTGTTTGGTATTGAATTTTATAACAGGTCGATTAGTTATGTGAAGTTTTCGAAATCTGTAACTTTAATCAGGTTCAATTATTCTCCAAGTCAATGCTATCACGTGATTCACATGTGACCAAGGGCGTGTCCAGACGATGATTGATGGGTGGGGTCAACCTCAGGGTCAGGCCAAAAAAATTATAAATTAAGATTATTTTATTGTAAATCTTTTCATCTGCCGCTATGAACACTTTGAAGCCGACACTGTCTGGTCAGATCTTTGCTCTTTGTGTAAAACTACTTTTGAACTACTACAATGCATCTAGCGAGCATCGGGAGATAAAAGAAATTCCCAGACAGAATATCAAAGTGCTCAACTGTTTTTCAATGCTCAGCTTTTATTGAACTATTTTGAATTATTGATCTTAGGGGAAATTGATTTTAGGTTTTAATAGCTTGGGACTTCATTCACCTTTTTAGCAGTCACTCCTTCCTATAGCATTTTTACCACTCTATTTCAAAGTAGCATGCAAGTGGTCTATGAGAACAACATTATAAAATACTGTATATTGATCCTGTCTCATTTTGTTTTTCATAAAACTATCATTCTTTCAACAGAGCAGCTAAAGAATTTCTTTCAATTTGTCTGTACAAACCGATCCGTGTGTTTGGTTTCTCTAAGCTTCTTATAGAACGGTTGTTTTACTAGCTTCATGTTAAAACACACCAACATAAATCTAGACATAATGGAATGATAATTTACCACTAATTCAAAGATGTCCAGTGTTGCTTTATTACCAGCCCATAACATCGATATGAGAAATGGGATAAAACAATTGAGGTCTCCACAAGTACGTCAGATTCTACAGATAGTTGGCTATCCCGGCCTCCATCCTCCATCATAACAACCCCAATTTCCATGGCAGCCTATGTGAGGGGCTCACCCTGCCCCCAGCCCCCCTCCTTCATTCCCAGGTAATTAGACTGGTGCGGTCTGCTTGGGCGGCGTGAAGCCTCTCACTAGGGGGCCTTCTAGTGCCTGCCGACACGCATGGCTGGTTCTGTTTTGGGCTGCTGAATTTTTTTAATCAAGACAGGTCAAAACTCCAATCAATTCTCAGCGGTAGAAGATATAAAAGGAAATAAAACGAATGATTGTTTTCTATAAAATAGTATATCTTTAAGCCATATGTTGGCCAACTCTCAGAAATACTGAATGTATACTTCCTTTTTCTCAATGATTGCTTGGCTTTTTATTATGAATATCCCCTTGATCTAATAAAAAAAAAACAACAAAAAAACGTTGATATCTGCAGTGTACAAAGCTCGATAATATATAATCGCTAGAAGGGATCGACCAGAAGAATGGCAGTGCCTGTGCTTTATTTGGGTGGGGGGG